>CM073507.1:26937500-36840000 GCA_037074495.1 Acacia confusa
GATTGATAATCAAGTAGAATCTTGGTTCTCGAGCAGTGATTTGATTGATGATAAAGAAAGAGATTTCTTGGTTCAGTTCTCTACCTTAAGGACAGAAAAAAGGATTGATCAAATTCTATTGAGTCTGACTCATAGTGATCATTTATTAAACACTGACTCTGGTTATTAAATGATTGAACAACCGGGAGCAATTTACTTACGACACTTAGTTGACATTCATAACAAATATCTAATGAATTATGAGTTCAATACATCCTGTTTAGCAGAAAGACGGATATTCCTTGCTCATTATCAGACAATCACTTATTCACAAACCCCGTGTGGGGCTAATGGTTTTCATTTCCCATCTCATGGAAAACCCTTTTTGCTCCGCGTAGCCCTATCCCACCCTAGGGGTATTTTAGTGATAGGTTCTATAGGAATTGGACGATCCTATTTGGTCAAATACCTAGCGACAAACTCCTATCTTCCTTTCATTACAATATTTCTGAACAAGTTCCCGGATAACACACCTAAGGGTTCTTTTATTGATGATGATGATAGTGACGATGACGATATTGATGATAGTGACGATATCGGCCGTGACCTTGATACGGAGCTGAAGCTTCTAACTATGATGAATGCGCTAAGTATAGATATGATGGAGATTATACCGGAAAAAGACCGATTTTCTATCTATATCACCCTTCAATTCGAATTAGCAAAAGCAATGTCTCCTTGCATAATATGGATTCCAAACATTCATGATCTGGATGTGAATGAGTCGAATTACTTATCCCTCGGTCTATTAGCGAACTATCTCTCCAGGGATTGTAAAAGATGTTCCACTAGAGATATTCTTGTTATTGCTTCGACTTATATTCCCCAAAAAGTGGATCCCGCTCTAATAGCTCCGAATAAATTAAATACATGCATCAAGATACGAAGGCTTCTTATTCCACAACAACGAAAGCACTTTTTCACTCTTTCATATACTAGGGGATTTCACTTGGAAAAGAAAATGTTCCATACTAATGGATTCGGGTCCATAACTATGGGTTCTAATGTACGAGATCTTGTAGCACTTACCAATGAGGCCCTATCGATTAGTATTATACAAAAGAAATCAATTATAGACACTAATATAATTAGATACGCTCTTCATAGACAAACTTGGGATTTGCGAGCCCATGTAAGATCGGCTCAGGATCATGGGATCCTTTTCTATCAGATAGGAAGGGCTGTTTCACAAAATGTACTTTTAAGTAATTGCTCCATAGATCCTATATCTATCTATATAAAGAGGAAATCATGTAACAAGGGGGATTCTTATTTGTACAAATGGTACTTCGAACTTGGAACGAGCATGAAGAGATTAACGATACTTCTTTATCTTTTGAGTTGTTCTGTCAGATCGGTTGCTCAAGACCTTTGGTCTCCACCCGGACCTGATGAAAACAATGGGATCACTTCTTATGGACTCGTTGAGAATGATTCTGATCTAGTTCATGGCCTATTAGAAGTAGAAGGCGCTCTGGTGGGATCCTTACCGACAGAAAAAGATTGCAGTCAGTTTGATAATGATCGAGTGACATGGTTTCTTCGGCCCGAACCAAGGAATCCCTTAAATAGGATTCAAAATGGATCTTGTTCTTTTCCCGGATGAAATGAAAATAGGATTCATGTAACAAAAGAAGAGTTTCCCATTCCTTAGCCGGAAAGATATGTGGCCATGAAATAGAGATTAAGTGAAACAGAATTGACTGGGTGGTAGAGTCGTGGAAACACCAGTTTCTTCCATATTTTGGACCTTAGCTCCATGGAACAATATGCTACTGCGGAAACATGGAAGAATTGAAATCTTAGATCAAAATATTATGTATGGATGGTATGAACTGCCTAAACAAGAATTCTTGAAGAGTGAACAACCAGAGCTATTACTCACTACATCAAATTAAATCAATCTAAACTAATCAAATCAAATCAATTTAACCTTATAAAATTAAACTAATACTAATACTAAACTAATCAAATCAAATCAAATCAATCTAACCTTATAAAATTAAACTAATACTAATCAAATCAAATCAATCTAACCTTATAAAATTAAACTAATACTAATACTAAACTAATCAAATTAAATCAATCTAAACTTATAAAATTAAACTAATATTAATACTAAACTAATCAAATCAAATCAATCTAAACTAATCGGTGTAGTATATTCATATCATAACATATGAATAGAGATGTCTCCTGCGTTACCCGTAATATGTGGAAGTATCGATGTAATCTCATAGAGTCATTCGGTCTGAATGCTACATGAAGAACATAAGCCAGATGAAGGAACGGGAAGACCTAGGATGTAGAAGATCATAACATGAGTGATTCTACAGATTTGGATTCCTATATATCCACTCATGCGGTACTTCATTGTATGATATATATAAGATCGATATGTCGTTATTTTATCTCTATCTCTACTAACCTAATTCCACTAATACTATGACAAGCTTCCTGGACAACACTATTCACAATCTGAGTGTTTAATTTGTAGCATTAAGAAACAATGGTTCATAACCTAATTAAATGAATATTTTATTAAGATATTCAGTAATAAGAAAGTGTTGGTTATGATTAGTTTTGATGATGTCTTATATAGATTGCCATTAGCAAGAGCAAAAAGTTTATATCAAAAAGTTTATATTATATACATTGTCTAATTGCTACATTTAATGTAGATTTGTTCATGTGGAGAAAAAACAAGAGAAGAGAAGAAAGAAAGAATTGATTCATGGAGAATAATCAAGAAGAGAGAAGAAAGAAAGAAGAACTTGCTGAATAAACTGAGAAAATCATTATACAAGTTCTTAGTTTGATTCTTGAAGTCTCCAAGATCAAATGGAAGTTGGGATGACTCAATTCAGAGTTAAAACAAGCATATATCAGGTTTTGGATGAGCAAAATCGAGACAGATACTCAAAAGTCAAGTTTACTGCATTACAGGAAGTGATCTGCCTCTGGATTATGAGAAAACTCGAGTTTAGAACATAAAACTCGAGTCTGGAACTCAAAACTCGAGTTGGTCACTTAATGACTCAAGTTTGTAGTGTCTTCAGCAACTCTGGCGTCTCTGGATCATCAAAACTCGAGTTAGACAATGTAAACTCGAGTTTGGAACTCAAAACTCGAGTTGGTCACTTAATGACTCGAGTTTATGAAGTCTTCAGCAACTCTGGTGTCTCTGGATCATCAAAACTCGAGTTAGACAATGTAAACTCGAGTTTGGAACTCAAAGCTCGAGTTGGTCACTTAATGACTCAAGTTTGTGAAGTCTTCAGCAACTTTGGCGTCTCTGGATCAGCAAAACTCGAGTTTGGCAATGTAAACTCGAGTCTGGAACTCAAAACTCGAGTTAGTCACTTAGTGACTCGAGTTTGGCAAGCTTTCAGCAACTCTATCCAACTCTGTTTCATGTTCAGCACAGGCGACCTCTAGTAATTCGATGATATCTCCCAAACCAGAGATCGGTTTAAGGTGAAATAAATTTTGTATGAAACTAGACATCCAATGTGTCATCTTGACAAAGTTTCATGCCCAAAGAAGCTAAGATGAGAGAGCTATGAATTTCAGAAGTTGGAACAGGAATTCAAGCCACACAGCAGACTAAGCTTCAATGATTTGAGTGTATCTCACAAACTACACATCGTAATGAGCTGAAATTGGTGGCATATGAAAATAGACTCACATACCTTTCCAGAAACATAAAGGTCATAGAAAAAAAAGATCAAATGAGTGAGATATGATCTTCGAAAGTTGACTGTAAATTCAGGATGCTGAAAAACTCTAGCCAAAGAACAGCCTTCGTTCATCAAATCATAATTCTCAGATTATAATGAGTTTGGAGCTGATTCTTCTCGCATTGGAAAGAAGACTTAAAGAGTCTAATGAAGATAGGCACTTGATTCCAGGAATTGATCTTTATCAAGTCAAGGGAGCAAAGAACTTGTGAGAAGAATATTTGATTGAGTCATAGAGAAGAAAACTCGAGTTTGTGTTAGCAAACTCCAGTTTTGCACTTGACAGAGAGCAAGATATTTTCATCATTGAAGGAAACTCGAGTTAGTCACTTAATGACTCGAGTTTAGCATTAAGTTCAAGTGTGGCTCAAAACTCAAATCGCGATATTCCTCTCTGGAAGACCTAATCTCGAGTTTGTATTTCCAAACTCCAGTTTAGCTCGGTGTAAACTCCAGTTTAATTTCCAAACTCCAGTCTAGCTTGCTGTAAACTCCAGTTTAGTTTACAAACTCCAGTTTGTGGCAGACAGAGAGCTCATCAACATTCTAAACTTCCTAAACTCGAGTTTGGATTTCTAAACTCCAGTTTAGCCCGCTGCAAACTCCAGTTTCATTTTACAAACTCCAGTTTCAGTCGCTGAAGTTTTAAAAATCAGATTGCGCCAACTTGTGAAAGCTTCATGGTTTATCTTAATACTTCATATCATCTATTGCTATTGTTTATAATCATGATTAATCAGTTTTCTAGCAAGTTTCAGATGATTAAAAGCTTGAGATAACATCAAACTTGATGGAAATCAAAATCTATTATAAGCATGAAGATGAAGGTTGCTGCAGATTTTCAGAAATGGCAAAGAAGGCAGAACCGAATGAGAAACTTGGAGAAATGAAGCTGAATGCTCAACTATAATGAATTCAAACATTCTACAATCTTGATATGTTTGAGTTTCAGATTTTAGAAGATTCAGATTTGCTTTAAAATTAAATAAAGCAACTCCATGAACCACTTGTATTATTTTAATATATCTTCTCAACCAAAGCAAATGGATGACAGCCTGGAAAGAAGACCAACCTTTCTTCAATGCAGACAATAAGGCTCCCACCAACAAAGGCTGCTGAACATCATGGGAGACATTCTTGAAGAGCCAAAATTCAAATGTTCAAATCAGAAAATGTTCCCAACAAACAGAAGTGGTCACAACAGCTAGATTCATGAAGAAACACTCACAATAGCTATATTTTCGAATGGGTTCAAGTCTCAATGGATCTACAACGTTCATATACTTCAAATCAGTATAAATACCTGAAGACTTGAAGACTCAAGTGTGGAAGAACAACAGAAAAATGCAGAGACATAAGCTTACACCTCCAACATGCTAATACTCTGATTTTCGCATCATTTACTCTCTGTTCTCAATGCCTACATAGTTTATCATTGAGAGTGAAATGATTTGTATTGTGCTTCAGTGTTCATCATATTCACTTCTGTGAGAGAAGATTGATTGTAAATTAGTTTATTTGAGAGATACTCAAGATTGGGTGATCTTGAGTGGGAAACACTGTGTTGTGATTACAGCTTGTAAGGGGAGTGAATCCTAGGGAGAGGATTACTTCGAGTACAGAGTGTGTAATCAAGCAAGTGTGTTGATTACAGTTTGTAAGGGGGAGTGAATCCTAGTGAGTGGATTTCTCCAAGTACAGAACGTGTAATCAAAGTAAGAGATTGTGAAGGCTGCACAAGTGCTCGACTAAACTTGTGAGTTTGTAAAGGCTTTTCTCTTGTGCCTGGTTAAATAAGGAGATAGTGGATTGAAATCTTAGGAGGAGCCTGGGGACTGGACGTAGGTCATCGTGGATTGGACCGAACTAGGATAAATCACAGTTTGCATATTCTCTTCCCTAAACTCTTTTATTTCCAATATACATATTTGGATAACTGATTACTGTCATAGAACTGATTTCAAATTAGTTGCGAAAAGTTTTCAAAGTTTCTAAAGTTTTATCAAACACCCAATTCACCCCCCCTCTTGGGTGATAGCCAGATCCAACAGAAAGCTTAAAAGAGTTTTGAAATACTCAACCTCCCCGGGCGTGTTTAGCTAAGTCCTTAATCTTATAAAGATCTATTAATTTAAAGAAGAGACTATAGACATAAATGCTATTTAACCCGGATTGGTGGGAAGTATCTATCATAAAATTAATCTGCCACATACTCCGAGTAATATTACCTCTTTCATTCGACAATATAAGCTTCATTTAGATTACCAACGGGTGTTAGGTCTAATTCCTCGCAACTTGGTGGACCAAGGAATTAAAAAAATAAATAAAATCAAACCAATCAAAAAGTCATCAAAAGGAAAAAAAAAGTTAAGATAATAAAAAAGGCTGTTAAATTCTTTAGACATAGCCCATCCATTTAATTTTGAGTGGTAGAGTGAGAGTGAGAAAGTAAAAAATAAAAAAATAAATAGAAAAAGGGCGGGTACAGGCAGCTTAAAAGTATACTCATAGCCCGTCCATTAGATTCTAAAATTTAATAATACAACTAAAAGGGTGGGTATGGACAGTTTAAAAGTATACCCATAGCCCACCCATTTAATTCTAAAATGGGCAAGTTTTAACTCAATGCATCGTGGACTATTTTTGGTGAGTTTAAAGTGAGTAAACAAAAAAGTGAGTCAATTTCCTGTTAGTATGGGCAGGCTAACTAGATTGTGGGCACCTTGCTTAACCCTTGATCCACCAGGAAGTACCTTTTTTTTTTTCATCCTCAATCATCGAGAGAGTTCCACTCCTGTTGGTTATTCCTTGTGAATTCAATTTTACTATCCCTCCGAAGTTTAATTGAATCCATGTAGTACGGATCTTTTGTGGAACTTTGAATCTCTCGCATCTGGTTATAATTCGATAGCCTTGCCAAGATATTTGGTCTAAATTAGTGCATATATGGACTAGTACCACGATCTAGTCCTAGACAAGCGGATCTAATTTTAACAGCAGGCACAATAACAATGAAGATGTCTCCTTCTTTAGTAAGATTATATGAGCAAATGCCCTCCAGAATATCTGTGGCTCAAATTAAAGCCTTAAAACAAGTAGCTGGCAAATTAAAATTAGAGTTGGCACAATTCGCAGAATTAAAAGCTTTTGTACAATTCTCTTTTGATCTCGATAAAGCTCTTAGTTTTTTAAAAATGATTTTATGATTTACGAAATAAGTATATGAGATGTGTTTCATTTCAATTTGTGGAAAAGTGTTTAAAACAATGCTTTTTTGGATTTCTCAAACAAGCTTTAGATAGCTATTAAATATTTCTTGTTTTGTGTCTATGAAAGTAACTAAGAAAATATGACGCTTAAGTAAAATTGTTTGTCCCAACTTGATAGGTTTAGGTTAGCTTAATCATTTTCTCATAGCTTTTTTCATGGGTGGGCTAAAACCTTGCCTTTTAAAAATTTCGGAAGCTCTTTCCTTTTAGTATTGTCTTAACCTCTGGCAAATCAATACCCTTTTTTTATCAACGAGGTTGGGTCTAGTGAAAAAGACTAGTTTTTCACAATGTAGTGAATTAAGGTTTAAATCTTTGCTGGTAGAGATACTTCGAACAAGATTACCTCCAATATGAAATACATGTGCCTAGCCAAAAAAAACTACCACTTTTTTTTTTGGGAAAAGGGTTATCTATACGTAATTTTTTTGATACATATATATCTATACGTAATTTGATTAAACAATCAAAATTCTCTGATAGCAAATACAAAAGTTTTATTGTTTCCTAATGACCCGCTTCTTTCCACTTCAGGGCCCTTTTGTGCTTCAACATCCAAATTAGATTTATGAACGCCGTTTGCATGTCTACTGTAAAGATGGATGATATTACAATTGTGGTGTGACTATTCTATCTATATTCATTTCCTGTTTCTACGGCCAACTCATGTCGTGTGTTGTTTTCTGGTTGGACATGGATGATATTACATGGCATAGGGTTTAGGCTGTTCATGTTTTTGTAAAAAAGAAGTTTGTACCATTTAAAATTGGTTAGATGCAATGTACTACCCCAATTCTTAATGTAAGACCTAGCCTAAACCCTACACCGCACCATTTAACTTCTTTAATATGTCAAATTTATGTGGTGAAATTTATAACTTTCCAAAAATATTTTCTTTTTATTCCCAGCTACACGCCAAAAAGCTTTGTTATAATTTATTGATAATAAATAAATATGTCATCTTTATCTATATACTATTTACGTAATTGGTTTTCAATTGTGAAAATAGCCACATCACATGAACATTAACTACAAAAAAAGTCAATTTTTGCGACGGATAAAATCTATCACAAAACTGGGAAATTCCGTCACAAAAATGATTTGTGACGAAATTTGGTCCGTCGCAAAAAAAAAGTCATCCCAAAGCAAAATTTACGATGGAAATTTGAAGTTTTGTCGCAAATTTTTGAGTTTTACGATGAAAATATTTTCCGTTGCAAAACTGGAAATTTGTGATGGAATGTGAATTCTGAAACAAATTTTGAAGTTTGCTCAAATTCTCATTTTGTTGCAAAATTTTAGTTTTGTGACGGAATTAAGATTCCGTTGCAGATTTCAATTAATAAAAAATTAAAAATTATGAAATAAAAAAGAAATGTATATCATGAACATAAGAGTTTACATAGAGAAAATGAAATATAAATAATAATGTTGCAAACAAAATGGACTAAAAGAAGGTCTAAATAGCAGCAGTATGATCATCATCATCACCATTATGGTCATCATCACCAGGAGCTGACCTATTATGCTTGTCCTTCATTAGGGACTGGAGTAGATGCTGCATCTGATTCATCATCTCTGCTTGCTGAGTCATCATCTGCTCTTGCCGGTCCAGCTTCTCTCCTTGCTAAGTCAGCTGCTCTGCTTGCTGCTTCACTAACGCCTTCACCCTCTTAAGCTCATCTGCAAAAACAACATTAGGCAGTCAATTTATTTTTCTACTTCATTTAAATGGACAAGAGATTGAAAATGTAACAATTAATATTAAAAGTATTACGTTTACCTACAGAAACACCTCCTGTAAGACTTGGCAATCATCTAGGGAGGGGGGTGAATTGGGTGTCTGATAAAACTTTTGATAACTTTGAAAATCTTTTCGCAACTTATTGAAAGCAGATCGTCGCAACTAATAATGGACTATCCTTTTGTTTAATCTGGGCACAAGAGAAGCCTTTACAACCCACAAGTTTACCTAGGCACTTGTGAAGCCAAATCTCTAACTGAGATACTCTCCCTTACACACTGTAAGGATATAATCAGTTTCCCACTCAAGATCACCCAATCTTGAGTAACTCTCAAATAAAATGATTACAATAAATATTCTCTCTCAAAAGTGGATAAGATAAACACTGAAGTACATTACAAATAATCTCGCTCTCTAAGGTAAATTATATGATCATTGAGATAAAAAGAGAGTAAGTGATATAAGTATTGGCATTTTGATGATGAAGATGTAATCTTGTATCTCTTGTCTCTACTTCTATTTTGAATGCTTCTTCTTTTTTAGTTGATGAAGAGCATTTGACTAGTGAGCAATTCTTCCAGTTTAGAATATGTCCGTTGGATGTCTGTTGGAAGTAGCCGTTGAAATATAGCCATTAGACTTGTCGTTACTTGTTCCGTCAAGTGCTTCGCTGGATTCACCAGTTTCGTCTCCTACTCAGCTTCGTTGAATATCCGTTGATTTGCTAAGTTAGCCATAGGAATGGGAATAACAGGAATGAATTTTGTTTGCTCAGAGATAGTTTCCGTGGTGGTGCTTGGTTTCTACAATCGCATTTAATGCCGTCTGACTATGATATTGATTTATGACGCTTTTAGAGCAATCCAACATTTGATCAACTGAAATCACTAACATATGAGTTAAAAGTATCTTAAGAATAATTGTTAGTGAAAGTATGAAGTAGTCGTAAGGAAATTTGAACATATGAAATCGCAAAGATTACAATCATCATTTCTTATAGAAGAACTTGAGTTATAAAATAATGAGCTAGAGTTACAAACTCAAGCTATAAATAAAGCACTTGAGTTCTTTTTCATGTTTTTGAAGACCTTAGTTTCTTTCAAAGAAAAACTTAAGTTGATAGGATAAGAACTCGAGTTGACATTTATGGATGAAAACATGAAGCGCTCTGATTAACAAAGAATTCGAGTTGTAAAAAGCTTAACTAGAGCTATCAACTTGAGTTCTTAAACAAGAACTCTAGTTCTTAACACTTTGCTAAGATCTCAAGTTCTATTGGTTCAAAGAACTCAAGTTCATAGTCCAAGAACTCGAGTTTTAAACTTGAGTCTATTAAAATGAAACTCTAGTTCCTTAGAACTTTTATGATTAAAATAGAGAACGAGTCATGTTTCCTCGAACTTGAGTTTATTACTTATGAACTTGAGTTGTTTATCATTTTGAACGAGGCTGAAAGCACAAGTTCTTTGAGAAAACATAAGAACTTGAGTTATCAATGTTCAAACTCGAGTTACCAACTTGAGTTGTCACACTGGAACTCAAGTTGTTACCTGATCGAGTGATAGCTAGCATTTTGTGCAATTTTCATAATGTAGAACTTAAGAACATTGGCTGCACAAGGGTCCAATTCCAATAGGCGTAATGTCTTTGATATAACTCCAAATTTATCAAACCACTTATCCCCAGAAAGCTCTTTAAGTTTTCTTTCCAATGCAAAAAGAATCAGCTCCAAACTCATTGTATTCTAACCATTATGATCCGACGAATGAAGGCTGTTCTTAACCAGCGTTTTTGCACCATCCTGAACTGACAGTCAACTTCAAAAATTCATATCTCATCCATTTGATCTTTTTTTTTTCCTGTGATATTGAAGTTTTTGGAAAGGTATGTGAGTCTAGTTTCATATGCCACTGATTTTAGCTCATTCTAATGTGTAGTTTGTGAGTTACACTTAAAACACTAAAGCTTGGTCTGCTGTGTCACGTGAATTTCTGTGTCAACTTAAGAAATTCATATTTATTTCATCTGATCTTATTTGGACTTGAATTTTTGTCAAGATGACGCATTAGATGTCTAGTTTGATCCAACATTGGTTTCTCCTCAATCCGATCTCTGTTTTGGGAGATATCATCAAATTACCAGACCTCACCCAAGAACGTGAAACAGAGGTGAACAGAGTGGCTAGAATAACATCAACTTGAGTTGTTGAAACATCAACTCAAGTTGTGAACTCAAGTTTTGAAAAATGAACTTGAGTTTTGCCCTCAGAACTTAAGTTCTTAAGTGAGAACTTGAGTTTTCATGCATATTTTCCTGAAAGCTCGATTTTGCTTATTTTAACTTCGTATTGAGTCATTCCAGCTTCCATTTGATCGTAGAAACTTTCAGTATCACATATAGGAACTTTAATGTTGATAGTCCCATTATAATATGCAAGTTCTTCTTTCTTTAATTTCTTATCTTCTTATTAATTATTCCCCATCATTCAACTTGGAACTAATCTACATTAAATATAGCAGTTAGCGAATGTATATGAACACAATGGAACTATCAAAATGACGAAAATAACACTCCCTAACCATACCCTGTTCGGACCGAAATTTTGAGCCTAAATGTAACAATGTTCTTGTTCACAATTTATCTGCCAAATTAAGTTCATATATTCCTAAATCATCATATAATCACATATTCATGGATAGATCATCATAAGGCTCCAAAAACCCTGGTTGGTTGAAAATAGAAGGTTTCATAACATGCTCAAAACTCAACCAAACTTTAAATTAATCAGTTCAAAACGAAGATTATGTTTACCTTATCACCATTCTGATCGGTTCAGAATTTCGGCAGTAGCTCGACTAACCCAACGACTTGAAATTCCTCCTATGAAAAAAATAAAACCAAAGAATTAAAGCTCTCGAGGTGTATAACAATATTAATGAAGGGAGTTTTTAGATTAGATGTTGTTTGATAGGTGATTTTGGCTAAGCTTATTTTCTCTCTCCTCTTCCATTTTTTATGCCATTTTTTATAATTTTGAGCTCTTCTCCCTCTCTCCTGCTAGTTTTGCTGAGAATGAATTGGATAAGAGGTGAATTAATGGACAGTGCAAAGTCAAAGTCGGTGGAGGCATAAGCAAACCATAAAACACCACTTTTCTATTTAATTACCATTATGCCATGGATTATAATTTCAATGATTGTTGACCCAAATGAATGGGATAAAGTGAGGATTAATGGATATTAGATAATGATATGAGCTGGAGCCTTAAAGAATGAATAAATTTCAATTTAACAAATTGGTGAAATAAGGTGTTGTGGAGTTCTTTCCAATATGATCTTATTTAATCCTCTACAAGATTTTTATTTGTAACTTGATTTTTACTCATATAGTTGCAAATAATGAGTAGGTGTTAGAAATTATTCCTTAATTAGCTTCTCTAAGCCGTAGAATATTGTCTCTAAAATTCTTAGGCCAAAATTATCCTTACTATTTCTCCTTGAATTTTCAGGAAAATTGGCCCTAAATTCCAATTATTATTATTATTATTATTATTATTGGGCCAAATTTCACCTTTATAAATTTCATGTTGGTCGAACAAATTTGTCCAAATAAATCAATTGGATGTTAGACACAAGTATCCCACATGTGCCAACATGTATCTCAAAATTTCCGGTCTTAGTGAAATTAGGTAGAATTCACCTTTTGTCAAAATTTTACTACTTCTTTTCTCCAAATGAAAGTACATCATACATGGAATTTGCTAGGGAAAATTTAGGATATTACACCCCCTCTTGGTGATTTGCTCCATTTACACTATTCATATCCTATTTTATTGTGAGGAGATATTATATGAAGAAGGAAATAAAAAGGAATCAAATAATATAGCATTGCACAGGCGCATAGCTAGATCTACATTAATATAGTATATTATATTATCTATGATATATTGAAATTAATGAAAAGGAGACACAACCCCACACGAAGCAATTGTCTAATGTTAGTAAGGAAGAGGAATTATTGTGATAATGTAATATCTAATAAAAGAGGAATTGGTGCCGCAAGCTCATGCACAAGACGGAACCATTACAATTGAGAGAATTGAACGATGTAGTCGAGACGCACAAGCAGATTGGTGACTTTGCCAAAAAACTACTCACGCAAAATGAGAAGAAAAAAAAAATGTATTCAATTACTAAAGGGCAAAACACCAAAAGTAAAATGTATGGGTATCCTATGTTTAATGGTATATGACTTTTTGCAATAAGTTACTCACGCAAAATAAGTAAAAAAAATATATGTGTATTCAAGTACCAATGTTACACCCTACCGGCCTCACCTTTCTGGTTGGTGGGTTAGAGTGATCCTTTTAAAACGTAACCTTTTCCTTGATTTTTAGTCCATTTAATTATATATTAGAGTATGCGCAAAAGAGCATCGGATCAATTTGGACAACTACTATATTGGTAAAAGTGTAAATAAACAGAAAGTAAATATCCCCAGAAGGTTAGGGTACAATCGTCCAAATATAAATACCAAAATAATATATCATCATCCAAAATGTAAAGTACAAAATAAGATAGGGCATCCCTTGTCCTTCAATAGCATGCCATGCCCCACCTTTACAAAGAGGCCTTTATAGATTAGGCAGCACCCCTTGCATCTTTAAAAGCTTCTTGAGTATGAGGAGGAGTCCCAAAGTAACTATCTGTATTCATGCACTAAATGTGTAAAGTGTATGCATGCAACCACGTCATACAGTTATTATGCCAAATATACCACAATATGCAAATATAAAACATACACAACAATCTGTCTTCGTACCGTCGAGCTACCTTACCAAGGAAGGCCTTGGATTTACCAAAATCACAATCTTGTCTCTATTAAGCTGCCACTCAAGGCAAGCCCCAGATCAGGTCACATTACAAACCTGTCTCCATTAAGCTGCCACTCAAGGTAAGCCTTGGACTAGGCCATAGTGTTGGAACACAATCATGAACATGCTCTATATGCATATTTGGCAAAACACATACAAAAACACATGGCAAGCAAGACATACAATAAAAACACATAAAAGTGCCAGAGTAAAGTAGTTATTGCTACTTGGTGGGGTATGTACCGTCTTAAAATTTTATTGGGCCCACTAGCTCCCCAAAGTGTGATTCGGCCCTAAGTAAAACCAAAAGGCCTTATTTTATCATTTTCATAAAATACCCTTACATTTGTCTTGAAAATCGGGCTCCTTTTTAATTTTCCACAAAATACAGAAATTCTAACTCTACTTTACATAGTTTTTAATAAATTCCAAAAAATTCATATTTACATGAAACCGGAACTATCTAAACCATTAATATGTATATTTGTTTAGGAAAAATAATTCTAGAGACCAAAAGTACACATATCTTGGCCTGTAGCCCAATTTCCACACTCTGGTCATAATTATTTTGTTGTCTTCTAAACAAAATTTACCAATTTTTATCTCCTAGTAGAAAAATCCAAATAAAACAAAATTATACATAATGGTGAACCTTAGGAAGTGTAATTACATGCATAAATTATGACCAAAATCATGTTTTGACCTAACCACTTGAACAAAAACCTTAAGTTTAAGCTTTATAGGTTTGGGTTTTCGGTGTTTACCTGAAATCAAAGTTTGGCTTGATGATCTTGGTGACTTGCTGATCTTGGTGACTTGCCCTCACTCTTGGCTATGGAAGCTTGGCATATCTTTCTCCCTCTTCTCTGAAAATTTTGACCTCCTTGGTTGAGAGATAGAGAGAGAGAGTTTGGTCTTTTAATAATAGTAAAAGGTAACTGCGTAGTCCAAAATAATTGGAGTAAATTCCTATCCGATAATTAATGAATTATCCCAAGAAAATTCAGAAGGGTCTAGGGTATTGACGTGTGGCACATCTATTAGAAATTATGCCTTAGGGGCAAGTCATTGTACTTTAAAATTAACATTATTTAAAATATTTTTTCATTTAGTCATCATATCATTTGCATGCTTATTATGATAATTGTATCTTTGGATATATCATAAAGATTATCCTAAATGTCCCTGGTCGGTCATCTATGCGGGAGCGAAAATAAAATAAAACCAGTATGATTGATGAGGTATGGAGATACGAAATTACAATATAAATATCTTCCATTATCACGCCATGTAGCTGATTTATTGAGTGTTAAAATATTTCAATGATTAATTTAATGTTATTTCTGCCAACATAATCATATCTTAAATTACTTTTTTTTTAATAAATAAAATAGAAGTGCAAATGGGTAATTATGTATATGTTTTTTTTTTCTAGGAGAATTATCAAATATAGAATTTTACCACTACAATTTTTAATTGTTTAGGCAAAATCGAGCTGTAATGACAAATCTCATAATACAAATGAGTAAGCACAAGCTTTGTTCAATCAAGTGAAACAACCCTTTGCAATTTAAAAAACAACGACCAAATTATATCTCAAGCATTTAAACGAAGAAAATACATACACACATGTTTTCAACTTGAAATCAAGCTTAACAATGACACATTTGAAGTAGTAGAATAATTCACATGCATTTAGAGAGAGAGCAATGTATACCGTGAGACAACATTTTTTCTAAGTAATTAAACAATGATAAGCTCGTAATGATGTAACTTCCTAAAAATTCAATTTCAAGTAAGCTAGGAACCTTTTTTCTTAACTCAAAAGCACGCAATTAGTTAAATACAGTAATTAATTTTTTTTTTGAACGAAACTGTAATTAAATTTCAATTCATGATATTTCTCAACTCAATTGGATGTCGAGGGAAATGTTTACAAATACAAGATCGTGTAACCTAATGGTTAAACATGCAACAATAGAAACTAAAGATATGCAAAACCAAATATATCCACCACTAAACAATTCCAAGATAAATTTAGGGGAAGATATATGCAACTTTATTTCAAAAAAAGAAAAGAACTTCAACAAAATGAAGCTTAATGACTCACATTAATTCATAGTAGATTTGAGTAAATTGCATAGGATTCCACCTCCTAATTCATCTAAAATAATTCTCTACATTAGACAAATACAGGGAAACATACAATTCCAACCAAAGTTGTAAGTGTATAGCTCAAATTGTAGCATCCAATAATTCTAACTCATGTGAACTCACTAAAATTTAAGTATAGCAAAAACAACTTGGTTAAGGTAATTATAAATTAGATCAAAGAATGAGAGGAAAGAACAGGAAGTCAGTAGTAAAGCTATACCTAAAGAGAAAATCCTAGTGGTAGATAAAAATTATATATGTATGCATGGGAAAAAAAAAAGCCAGACTAAATAGGAAATACCAGAAAATCAATGCTAGGGAAGGAGTCAGAAAACTACCATCACTTGAAGCCATACTAAATTGGAAATATCAGAAAATCAATGCTTGGGACTTATCACTGCCACAATAAAATACATATTACAAAATGATTTCAATTTTTTTTTTTAAAAAACAAACAAATCATAGAAGAGATGAGGTCCCCATGTTTTTGCCTATCAGATGCATTAATATTATCATAAAGGAATTACATCAATGAAGATGATACACATGAAAAAAAATACTTTGATTATAGGGGCAAATCAGCATAAATAAGACTGATTAAAACAACATTTATGATGAATTGAACCCAATGTTTTTGCCCTTTTTCACTTTAAAATCTGGCACTGTTAGTTCTCTGTGTGTTTTGATGATAACCGACAATTGTAAACTTAATTTGAAGTTTGTCCTTGGAAAGTTGTAAAACTTTCTATTTAAGGCAAACTTGAGTTTGGATTGCTAAACTCGAGTTTGGACTTGACAGACAGAAGCTCAGATTTTACAATGTTGGCCAAACTACAGTTTGTATAGGCAAACTCGAGTTTGCAGAGTTACAGAGAGCTATCAAAGTTTACAAGAGTTGTAAACTCGAGTCTATGTTTATAAACTCGAGTCTAGATCAAAGGCAATGACACTCGAATTTCAACTTGTTTCCAAACTCTACCTTTGATTATGAGAAACTCCAGTTTACAAGAAAGTTTATGTGCTAAAAGTTTAAAGACTTGTAAACTCGAGTCTATGATTTGGAGACTTGAGTTTGAGATCAAACAGAAGCTTCAACGTTTTATCAAGTTTTCCAAACTCCAGTTTCAGTTTTACAAACTCCAGTTTGCAAAATGCAATAGTCTTCATGTTTTCAGTTTTCACTGGAAACTCGAGTCTGGATTATGTAGACTCGAGTTTGGCATAAATAGAGATACTCGGGTTGATACTTGTTTTCTAAACTCCAGTTTAAATTTCAGTAACTCCAGTTTGTACTTAAATGAAAAGTTTTTCAAAGTTTCAATATACACTGAAACTCGAGTCAGATTTCTGGAGACTCGAGTTTAGGACTATTTGAAAATACTCGAGCTATTACATGATTTCTAAACTCCAGTCTGCATTTCTAAACTCCAGTTTTGAAGCTGTGAACTTAAGCTTAAGTTTTTCATAAAAGCTTCAAACTCGAGTCAGTCACTAAATGACTCGAGTTTAGCCAAGTGTTCAAAATCTCATTCAAGACCAACTCGCGACTTTCCTCTCTGTAAGAACCAAACTCGAGTCAGTTACTTGTCAACTCGAGTTTAGGAAACTTTCAAACATATCTTGCTCTTTGGATGAACCTCAAACTCGAGTCTAGAACAACAAACTCGAGTTTGCATCGGTAACTTTTGAAAACCAGATCAAATCAATCTGCGAAATCATTATGGGTTAATATGAAATTATCATATCTTGTTGCATTATTATTCCTAACGTTATTGATCAAGTTTTTGATAAGTTTCAGACAGGTTCATCACAAGATCAGAGAGAATCAAAGATCCAGAATAAGCGCATTTAATGAAGAACCAAGAACAGGGCTGATTCTTCTCCCTTATCCCAGATGTTTAGTTCAGACCGTTGGAACACTTTAAGATCACCTCAAAGGGTCAAATTAAGATCGTGGAATGACAAAGAATCTGGAAGATGTTCTGCAACAACATATTCCAGGATTTCAGCAAAGAATTGAAAGAACAGAGCAAAATTTGCAACTGTCATTTTCCAGATCTGCAACTGAACGTTGGAGAAGATATTGCAACGGCTAGTTCATCTAGTTAGGCTATAAAAGGCTATGAAGACTCAGAGCAAGAAACACAACGAAGCTACACTTGAACACATTTGCATTTTTGAGTCTGTATTGTGATTCTTTTATCTATTCTTCAGTGATTATCAATATTCACTCTTTTGAGAGATTGAAATTCTTTTAAAGTATTTGGTTTTGTAAACTCAAGGTTGTGGAACCTATGAGTTGGGTTGTTTAATTACAAGGTGTAAGGGGGAGCAAGTCCTAGGTGATTAGGATTGTGTCTTGTCTTCATTGTTGTAGTTAAAAACCTGTTGAACTAGTGAAAACACCCAGAAGGTATCTGGGGACTGGACGTAGGTCAAGGTTAAGACCGAACCAGTATAAATCCTGTGTGTCTGAGCTTTTCTTTCTCTACTCTTTCATTATTCATTTCTTAAGCTTTATTTTTAAAGAGTTGAAAAGAAATTTTAAAATCCCCAATTCACCCCTCTCTTGGTGATTTCTTCCACTTTCAGGCACCACTGATCAGATAAATCTGAGTATAGGTTCAAAACAATGTGGTGAGGTGAAGATACAACAATTGGTATTTATCAAAAAATATGATACGACAATTGAAGGATTTCACAGAATATTGACATAGAAACTTCTTGTTTTATTTCTAAAAAGTAGCAAAAGATGAAAAGGAAGCCACAGAAAATCAATCAACATCCACAAAGAAGAAACAACACGTTTATACCAGATTCCAAATATATAGGAACAAGGGAACAACTAAAGCATTGTCAAGTGTCAACAACTAAACCAACGGTTATACCAGATACAAATCAGAGCCTAATTGTTAAAAATAGAAAAAGCTAAAGCACAAGCATTGTCAGGTGACATTTATCTTAATTCCTACATTATACTTGAATTTCACTAAAGCACAAGTAGAGGAGAGAGCACAAGTAAAAGCACAGTTTCGACATAAATGTTGAAAATAGAAATCGCAACCTGGTAGCCAGTTAAATAAGTGAGAAGAGGAAATACTTGAAACTGAAAGAAAGTGAGAAACAAACACCTTGGTGATGCTGATGGTTTGGGTCCTAGCACAGGAGCGAGGCGACGATTTTGGGTCCGATGATGCTGATGGATCAGTAAACTTGAAAGCCTCTCAAGAGTGATGCTGTGACATTGATGATGTTGATGGTTTGGGTCCGATAGATGATGATGGTGTTAGTTCTCAATGTGTTTTGATAATAACTAGCAATTGTAAACTTGATATGAAGTTTGTTTTTGGCAAAATGAAAATCTCACTGTCAAAGGCAAACTCGAGTTTAGGTATATAAACTCGAGTTTGAGACCTGACAGAAAGATGTTCAATTCTTCCTAAAAGCCAAACTCGAGTCTGCATAGCCAAACTCGAGTCTGGGCAGACACAGAAAGCAATCCAAAATTTTCACATCAAGCTAAACTCCAATTTGCAAATCAAACCTGAAGTCTGGAAGATACAGAGAGCACTCAGAATCCCAAACAAGCCAAACTCGAGTCTAGATTCCCTAACTCGAGTTTAGACCAAACAGAAAGGAACCCAGAAAACTCAACAAACTCCCAAACTCTAGTCTGGCCTTCCAAACTCCAGTTTGCACTTGACCCAGATAAACCTCAAATATTTCAGTAGTCACTGAAACTCGAGTTTGCTTCCCAAACTCGAGTCTGGATCATACAGAAAGATCATCCATTTTGGCTACACTACAAACTCCAATCTATGACCCTAAACTCGAGTCTAGAAAATCACGAACTTAGGCTTGTTCTTCAAACATAGACCCAAACTCAAGTTGGTCACTAATTGACTCGAGTTTAGCTTCCGGACCAAAATTCCATCCCAAGTCCAGAGCCCGATAAACTCGAGTTAGCTTTTACAGACTGCAAGTTTAGACCACTAATCAACAGACATACTTTCTGGATGAACCCAAACTTGAGTCTGGAAGAACAAACTCGAGTTTGCATCGGGGAATTTGAAAAATCAAATGATGTTGATCTACGAAATCTTAATGGGTCTTCCTGAAATTATTTCCTCATATGATATTATTGTTTCTAATGTCCTTGATGAATTTTTGAGTGTTTTTCAGATAAGGTTTAGCCAAGATTAAGGTGAGATCAAGATCTAGGATAAATGCATTAAATGACGAACCTAGAACAGGGTTGATCCTTCTCCCTTATCCCAGATGTTCAGCTCAGACCGTTGTAATTCATAAGAATCATCTCAAACGGTCAAATTGAGTTAAAGGAATAACTAAAAATTTGGAAGACCTTCTGCAACAACTAAATTCCAAGAGTCTAGCTAAGAATTCAAGAACAGAGCAAAATATGCTACTGCCAGTTTTCTAGAATTGCAGCTGAACATTAGAGAAAGAATTGCAACGGCTAGCTCATCCATTCAGTCTATAAAAGACTGTGAAAACTCAAAGCAAAATACACACAACGAAGCTATCTTGATTATACTTTGAAATTTGAGTCTGTATTGTTATTTTCAACCTGTTCTTCAGTGTTTATCCTTATCCACTCTTTTGAGAGTTTGTAAATTTTTGAAAGCATTTGTTTGTGAGAACTCAAGGTTGTGGAACCTGTGAGTTGGGTTGTTCAATTACAAAGTATAAGGGGGAGTAAGTTCTAGGTGATTAGGATTGTGTCTGGTTTACATTGTTGTAGTTGAAAATTTGTTGAACTAGTGGAAACACTCAGAAGATATCTGGGGACTGAACGTAGGTCAAGGTTAAGACCGAACCAGTATAAATTCCGTGTGTCAAGCTTTTCTTCTCTTACCTTCTTAACATTTACTTTCAAAAGGCTTTGAAAAAGAATTCAAAAGTTTTTTTTAAATCCCCAATTCACCCCCCTCTTAGTGATTTCTTCCATTTTCAACTTTTGTCACAGAAATTTAATTTCGTCGCAAAAATCAAACATTTTGCAATGGAATTTCACTTCTGTCACAAAAATCCCACTTTTTGCTATGGATTTTATATTCCGTCACAAACAGGCTAAAATTTGTGATGTAAAAAATTCTGTCACAAATTCCATTGCAAATTCGTTGTTTTCTTATAGTGCAAGTGGATCATTAATGAAATGGCAACCTTCATCTCTCAGGCTCTGAAGCAAAAGAGAGTTACCGTTCCATTTCCAAATGTGGTTTCTTGCATCTTGGAGTTAAATAACATCTGGTACTTATCTAATGACAAGGGGTCTTTCCTCAGAAGTTTGGCAAGAAGCACATGATTAGTATGAGGATCTCCTTTACTGAGGTCACCGGGAAGAAGAAAGATAAACAACCTATGGAAGGACCCTTCAAGCCTACTTCATTTCCGGCTCTTGATGAGGCTCAATTTTCACAAGCTAGTACTGCTTCTACAACTACTCTTTCTTTTGCTCATTCCTCTATTCATATGTTGTAGAGCAAGCTGTTGCCAAGGCGGTTGCAAAAGCTGGGGAAAAGGGTATATAAGATGATGTAGCTCCCCTTTTCGATAATGCAAATTAGATTACCAATGTTGTCAACAATCTTCAGAAGGCTACTACTACCTTAATCAAGACAACTAGCCATAAGTTTCAAAAGCTGACCAACTACATTACAACTAGTTTTTAGGCATGCTTTGGTACTCAGACTAGATTGAAAGAGGAAATTCAGTCTCTCTAGCAACATGTCTATTGCCTTGACAGGACCCTTGATGAGCTTGGCCTTTATATACACTCTCAACCTCTAGCCTCTGCTCCTGGACCCTCTTCTTCTACTCCTCCTGAGCCTGGGCCCTCTACTTACGATGCTGCTTCTCTTTCTATTGTTGGGCCATCCATAGAGCCTTCCGTTAAGCCATCTGATCTTTCGTTTGAGCCCTCTATTCCTCCTCCTTCCTCTTTTAATGATGACAATGGGGGAGAGTAATATGATGAGACCTTATGTTATTTGATCTTATGTTCTTTGATCTTTTGCTGTTATTACTGATGTTTAGGATTATGCATATGATTATTCACTTTTATTTCACTATGTTAATACTAACGATTAATGTCCTGATATATATTGTACTAATGTTTGCTCATTGCAATGAATTTTAATTATTATCCTTACATATTTTTCCATTGATATTTTACTAGTTATACACTTACCAATTTCAAAAATTTTCAAGTATGTTTCAACATTTAATCAAGTGTTGTCATCATTAAAAAGGGGAAGAATGTTGGTTCTCAAAGTTTTGATGATAACAAGACTTAATGGATTAAAAATCTTACGAAACAAAAAAGTGTGTTTGTGAAAAGCAAAATATATTTTGAAGAGTCAAATTACTCGAGTAAGGATTCTCGTTACTCGAGTAATTCTTAAAGATATCATTTTAAATACTCTAGAAAGCAAAACCTGTCTTCGTGATTCATTACTTGAGTAAACTTAGATATTACTCGAGTAATATCGAGCTCTCAGTGTTTTCCAATGAGCATGATCAATGAGTACTTGAGTAAGTAATACTTATTACCCAAGTAATGTTTATATATATATATATATATATATATATATATATATATATATATATTACTCGAGTAACCATGTTTTAGTATCATTCTTGCACTACCTTAATCAATACTCGAGTAACATATATTCCTACTCAAGTAATATATTTCCAAAGCTATTACTTTCCAGCCAAGATTACTCGAGTAACATGCTAAGGTTATGCAAGTAATGTCGAGTAAGATCCAGAATGCTTATGCTTCACATGACAATACTCGAGTAATCCATTTTTGTTACTCAAGTAATGATTAAAGAAAATCCCAACAATGGTCTGTCTCTTTAATTCTTGATTCATTATACTGGGTCAACGTATATTTATTCCTAATCATTCTTAGAATTATTATTGTTATAACTAAACATTGTTTTGAGTGCTTTTCAGATGCTTAACTTTGTTTAAATTAAGATTAGCATAAATGACCGTTTATTGTGTCAGAGGCATTTAATGAAGACAAATACAAATGGAACAAACATTCTGAGCAAACAAAATTATTCCTTCAAGACGCACTTATTCCGACTACTATTCAAAGTCAATATCTACTCTTAGTACTTCGACGGCAAATGCATTTAATGAAGCTACCAACGATTATATGCAACGGAAAACATCTTTGTCTAACAAAAATATGAAGAGACTCAACGACTATATTCAATGTCTCTCAATAGCATTAATGGCATAGTAGTATAAAAGCTCCAACATTCAATTTCACCACCTACCGAAACTTTGCGCATTCATTACTATATTATTGCAACCAACTGTTTCATCACTTTCATTTAATATCTTCGGATATAAATTGTTCTTCAATTTTTATCACTTATTTACTCAGTGAGGAGTTAATATTTATTCGACTTATCTGTAAATCTTAAGGTTGTGGAACCTTAAGAGCGGGTATACAATTATAGCTTGTAAGGGGGAGTGAGTCCTTGTCATAGGATCATCTCGAGTACAAAGTGTGTAAATTGTATAAGAGTTTGAGATAGTGAAATACCTAAAGTGATTGGGGACTGGACGTAGGTCGACAAATTAGACTAAACCAGTATAAACACTCGTATTCATTTTCCTTCTCAGTCTTTATTTTATTGTCTTTAAATTGTCTCTGAAAAGAATTTTTAGAATCACCTATTCACCCCCCTCTAGGTGATATTCATGTTCTTCATGTCCCGATTAAATCCGTGTTACATGATAAACAATCAAGGCATCCTAGTAACCTATAGACCTGAACTACTGGGCTAAGGGCGACTGTTATAGACTCATATATGAGGCCCAATTGCTGAGTGACCTAGCAAGGGCAATTTATACCAAGATCTACCTATAATGAAGGAAGATCCTAATCAGCCTATAATCAAGGCTATAATTGTTGTAGTGTAAATACATAGGTAAGAGGCGCACAAAGCCTAAGAGTTCAAATCCTAAGGTAACTTCTATAAATAGGAGATAAACATAAAAGATACACAGATCTTATTCATCCTCATTTACTATTTACCCTCACTGTGCACACACTCCACCCTTTTTTGGCTAAACGTCATTTACGTGCATAGTGATCCATTGCTCTCTTTTGTATCTCCCTCTTAGATATCTTGGAGAGTCATCTAATATTCTCTTAGGTATATGTCTTGTAGATATCTTGGAGAATCATTTTGATCCAATATAAACACACTAGTCCATTGAGGCTATGTTAGATATGATTAGTTTTAATGATGTCTTATATAGGTGCCGTTAGTAAGAGCAAAAAGCTTGTATACTATATTTATCTCCTCCATTGACTAATACTTAAATTTAATGTAGAATCAAAGATGTGAAGTTCATTTATGAAGAATAATCAAGAACAAGATCAATAAAGAAGTATTGAATGATAAAAAGAAGAATCTGCAAAGAAGTAAGAAATTATCAAAGGATTTTGGGGATAATCAAGAAGAAGAGGAGAGATTGAAGAAGAAGGAACTTGTTGAATGGAAAATCTTTATTCAAGATCAGTTCAAATATAACTATGGAGAATGTCCAAGTAAAGAGAAGAAAGAAAGAGAAGATTTTGCCAAATAAAATGAAAGTATCAATATTCAAGGTCTTAGATTGATACTAGAAGTCTTCACAATCAAATGGAAGTTAGAGTGGTTCAATTCAAAGTTAGAACAAGCAAATATCAGGTTCTGGATGAGCAAACTCGAGTTAGATGGTCAAAACTCGAGTTTACTACCTTAATGTAGCGATTTGCTTCTGGAATACGAGAAAACTCGAGTTAAGGACAAACAACTCGAGTTTGAAACTCAAAACTTGAGTTAGTTACTTAATGACTCGAGTTTGTAGTGTCTTCAACATCTCTGGAGTCTCTGGACTATGAAAACTTGAGTTTCCAAGTGAAAACTTGAGTTTACAGTGCTGATCAGCAACTCTATCCTACTCTGTTTCACGTTCAGCTTGGGCGAAGTCTAGTAATTCGATGATATCTCCTAAACCAGAGATCTGATTGAGGTGAAACCAATTTTGGCTGAAACTAGACTCCAAATAGGTCATTATGACAAAATTTCAAGCCTAAAGAACTTCATATGAGAGATATATGAATTTTCAAAGTTGGAATTGGAATTCACGCCATATAGCAGACCAAGCTTCAATGTTTTTAGTGTATCTCACAAACTACACATTTAATTGAGCTGCAATCAGTGGCATATGCAAAAAGACTCAAAAGGCATTTTATCAAGACTTGAAACAACTAAAATGAAGTTCAGACTAGGAAGATATAGCCTTCGAAAGTTGATAATCAAGTTAGGAAGTTGCAAAAACGCTGGTCAAGAACAACCTTCATTCATCGGATCATAATGGACAAAATACAACGAGTTTGGAGTTGATTCTTTTTGTATTGGAAAGAAGACTCAAAGATCTATATGGGGATAAGTAGTTCTCCAAATTTGGAGCTATATCAGGTCAGAAAAGCAACCAAGGACAGAACAACTTGAAAACTCGAGTTTACAAATATCAAACTCGACTTTAGCTTAGACAGAGAGCAGCAAATGTCAAAGCATCTTCCAAACTCGAGTTTGTGAGACTAAAACTCAAGTTTCAATCAAACAGAGAGGAACCTGGAGTAACGCAACAACCTCAAAACTCAAGTTTTCAAATGCAAACTCAAGTTTACATCTCTACTTTAGAAAATCACCGTGCCAAAAATCTCGTTTCTCATCAAGAACATCCAGATGATTACCCAAATAATTTATAATACTTCTTAACATTATTTATATCATTTATGTACATGTTTCAGATGATCAAAGGGTGTTAAATTGAAAATCAAGGGTAAAGTATATGCTGATGTCACAGCTGGTTCAGAAAACGAAGTTTCTAACGGCTAGTTCCATCTGATCTCTAACGGCTACTATTCACAACAGTCATATTCTCAACATTCAGATGATCTTCATCTATAAGTATAAACACATCCAAGATGAAAGAAAATGATGGCAAGAGCTTGCACTGTCAAAATGCCCAAATTATGAATCCAAAATTTATCTCATGTACACTTTGTTTTTTCAATGCTTACATAGTTTATCATAGAGATAGTGAAATTATTTGTAATGCACTTCAGTGATTATTCATTTACTTTTGAGAGAGAAGATTCATTGTAATCATTCTATTTGAGAGTTACTCAAGATTGGGTGATCTTGAGTAAGAAATTGATTGTATCCTTACGGTGTGTAAAGGGGAGTATCTCAGTGAGAGATTTGGTTTCAAAAGTGCCGAGTGAACTTGTGGGATTGTAAAAGGCTTCTCTTATGCCCAGATAAACAAGAGGATAGTGGATTGAAAATCTCAAGTGGAGCTTGAGAACTGGACATAGGTCAAGGATTGGGCCGAAACAGAATAAATCTCAGTTTGCACACTCTCTTCCTTAATCTCCTATATTTCTAGCATATGTGTTTGAATGACCGTTTGTAGCTTTATAACTCTTTATTGTCATGCAAACTGATTTTACCGAATTGTAAAAAGATTTTCAAAGGTCCTAAGTTTTTATCATTCACCAAATTCACCCCCCTCTTGGGTTCAGAAAAATGAGTAAAATACATGTATAATATTATAAAAGAAGCATCCAATAGAATCACTTTAACAAAAGGAGTATTAAGAATTCCTTTAATAATTAAATCATTAATAAAAAATGAAATATCAAAACTACCATTTAGAGATGAAGTAACATAAATTTATCTTGCAGGAATACAATTACTTGTAAATCATATTTAAAGAAGGAATAAATTCACTCATAAAATTATTAATAACAAAGGGAAGAATAATAAGTAATATACAAGATATCTAGCATGTTAGGAATATTAACAAGATCATGTTATAAGTATAGCAGATCTAGAAATGTAATATATCAAAAACTAAAATTTACTTTAAATACAAATTTTGTTATAAGTATAGCAGATGAACCCATGAAAAATAACTTATAATATACCATAAATTAGGAGGAATGAAATTATTACCAGGAGCTTGAACTATAAGTGTAACAGCTAGGACTTGTATTTACAAATGAACATAAAATATATAAAAGAGATCGTGGAAGAATTATAACTATTGATAAATATTTTATGTTAGTATTAAAAGAAATATTATTATAACCAACAAATATAACAATGCTATAAGTTTCACAAATAAAATTAGATAATCCTAGAAATTATTATAAAAATATTCCAAGAAGAATAAGAATAAATGATAATCTAGGATAAAGATCAATAAGAATTTTGAAACAGTTTTGTTGCTAATCAATTTGTACGATATCTAATTCAAATTAATAAAAGAACAACAATCACAACAAGCCTTATCCATAACAGAAAGTGTTGAGCTACATGCATGGATTGAATGGGTGGGGAGAAAATGTACCAATAATATGGTCTTTTCAATTCCCATTATCAAATAAGCGTAAATTTACAAAATTTAATCCATTTATAACATATTAAATATCTTAACTTTCATTTCTTTATATATATATATATATATATATATATATATGAGATTTGATCAAATAAATTGGATTAATAATAAAGACACAAGAGTGATAATTTTTTTTCACAACCCAATGCACAAGATGAGTCCCATCAGGTGAGTTATGAGGAGGGTCATATGTATCTAGCCTTACCGCACGACCGAAAAGGCTAGTTTGAGGATTTAAACTCTAGAGCAACCTTTTAACATTACTGTCACCCTCTTCATCTCTCTTGCATGCATACACGCACACTTATAAAAAATCATTTCCCTTAGTGGCAAGTTAAGGAATTCTCTCATATTATTTGGACCCCATTAATTGTTCCCTGCAGAACATACAAGCCCCTCAGCCTCAAGTAATGTAAAACGTCTCTATCTGCCACTGTGAACTTAACCATTTGACCAATTATATATGTTTTCTTCTCCTCACTTCCTTCAGGTGGCAACAGATCTGCAAGCTCCTCCTCACTTCCTTTAACAATGGTCAATATCTCTCTCACATTAATAATAAGCATTTGATAGTAAGCACCTAACTTCAGGTAACCTTCAAAATTCATACAAGCTTTTTCATGATAAAAAACAAACAGTATTTGAATTGAGGAGTAGTAAACTAAACATTGGTTTAATTTATGTGATATTAGCTGTGTATGGGTTGGTTGCTCTCAAACTGACGTACACAGTTTGGTTTTCTACAACACGAAGTAGTCTAATTAACCGACGTAGACAACCCCACAATACGATACCATATTATTATAAAAATGCTACCACCTTTTTCACCTTTTTAATGTAGTTTTCTTGATTGCCAATGTAGATAGGCGATGTTAATAGTATTTTTTGTAGAAGTGTTTATGACTCTAATAATCTGAAAATTTAAAGTGTCTTATACAACGATAGGTGAATATACTCAATATACATAGATATGATCATGTAGTACGCGATCAAGGTGTGATTTGTTGTTTCGTTCTTTTTTTTTCTTTTTTTTTTTTTAAAAAATTCATTTCATGCAAACAATCTCATAAGTTGATGCACTATAAAATATAAATCTTCAAGATCTAATTTGGATTTGGATTTTGAATTGAAGTAATTTTTTTTTTTTTGAAAAAAAGGAAAGATTATAGGGAGGTGTGTACACATATGGCCCAGCGTGTCTTTCTTAACTAGCTCATGATATTCTCTTTTTATTTTCCTACTTACTATATACTCCCTTGTGTTCTTATTATAAGGCACAAACCAACAATTATTTTTTATCTTTTTTATAAAATACTTGCAAGTTTTCAAGCAGCATTTAATTTATCTTTCTATGTCTGCCCAGATTTAATAAGGGTAGTATGAGAGTAATAATTAATGTAATATTTAGGTTTAGTATAGTTAGTAGTGGCAATATTGAAGATCATATGAATTTTATGACAACTTTAATGCTTTTAACTACTTGTATTGGTTTGTGTCAATTGATAGTTGGTACCTTATAAAAAGGACTAGAGGAGTATGTTACGGATATGCTAAAAATGGGTCTGGCCCAACAAACAGAAACCCAAACACAAGGTTATACTTATGATTTTAACAACCCCTTGAATTAAGGAACAGGTTATTAAGATACCTATCAAAATCACAACTATCTACCAGATAAAGATATATTATTTAAAAGGTATCTTAATATTTTTTAAATAAATAGATAACGAAACCCATCAAATTAGGGCCCCAAGTAAGTCTATAAATAGGGTACAAACCCTAGCAAGGTACACACGCTCTAACCTAGCTTTTAGCATTCAGTACACACAAAGCACACACACCACCCCCTCTGGCTATACGCCTATTGTTTGAAATTGAACTACGTGGACTTTGATCCCACAAAACAGTACGTATGCCACTGGGATCTCACCCCAGGCCAAGTCCAATCATTCTTGTGTTCTACACCAGAACATTGGCGCCCACCGTGGGACCTATAAAATTCAATCCTCGTGACCAACGATGGCAAACACCAGAAGCAAAAGCCATGTGCTCGCACACAAGCAGAATTAGGAACGAGGTAATAATGAGGATCAACAGCAAGAAGACGTTTGAGGAAACAATCATGGACAGACAGAGGAAACACCGAACATGAATATTCCTCATCCTGAGGATGGATCCACGGATCAGACGTTGCAACACGCCAATCAGGCCAATTCCTCACAAGAATTCCAGATTGATAACTCGGACATACAACTGCTGCACAACATCACCGGGTCAATGCTTTAATGGATCGAGAACGTGGAAGAACACGATAATCTCCAAAATCAAAAGATTGATCACATGGCCGAAGTGATGGATCAGATCCTCAAGCAGTTACAGGACCCTCCTCAGAGGGAGAGCCGAGATGATCAACACAATGAGGATGGAGACATCAATCAACAAAATGTTGACCTATCCCGCTTAACCAGCCTGAACAAGGCAGAGTAGCCTCAACTACAAATTTCGAGCAAAATAATCAACGGAATATGAACCGAGATGCCTAACTTGGACAGTCCAGAAAAGCAACCATTCCATGGATAACCAGGAAGTCCGACCAGATGAGTCCGGAAAGCATAAGATGTGGTATGGGGATGGAGGACAGAATAATAGCCCGTTCTCATATGAAATTACAGAAGCTGAATATCCAAGGAAATTCAGCACATCCGACCTTCCTAAATATGATGGAAGTCAGGACCCCCAGACGCATCTGAACACCTTTAACATTGAAATGCTAGTTCGAGGATTCAAGGGACCAATTATATCCCGGTTGTTCACCTCAACATTGTAAGGAGCCACACAAATCTGGTTCCGAACTTTGCCTCTAAAATCTATTACCGACTTCAATGATTTGAATGAACATTTTCTACTGAATTTCGCAACAAGCAAAAAGCAGCCCAAGTCGGTCTACACGCTAGACAGAATCAAGCAACAACCTAGTGAAACACTCCAGAAATACTTGCATCGCTTTAAAGCAGCCGCTTTGCAAATTCAAGGATTAACTGAGAGCATCCACGTGCATTTGCTCATCTCGGGCTTAGACAGTAAATCCAGGATGGGGAGCTTGGTCTTATCTGCTGAGATTAAAACACTGGAAGAGTTCCAGCGGCAAGCTAAAAAGTATCTGGACATCGAGCAGATGCAAATAGCTAATGTGCCGGGGAAAGAGAGGCAGAAAAGCTCGTCCTTAAAAGGAAGAGATCAGCCATCAAAAGAACGATCAAAGAATTCAGACCCTAAAAACTGAAATGGAAGATACAAAGGGAAATACAAAAAGTATACCCTGCTGAACATCTCACACGCCTAGATTTGGCGAGAAGTTGCACTAACTGAGATGAAGAAAGTAGAATGACCACGCCCACTGTACAACAGAGGGAAATTGGATCGATGTCGATTTTGTGAATTCCACAACGGACCGGGACACACAACAGAAGAATACTGGGACCTTAGAGATGCTGTAAAGAAGTTTGTCCGAGATGGACAACTACGGCAGTATGTCATCAAAACGCAAGGGCAAAAGAGTAACAAACAAAAGCAGACGGACCGAAGTAAGAGCCCGGTTCCTCAAAGAAAGAAGCAAGATGATGACCGAAGAAGGAATGACGATGATGACGAATTCCCAAAAGCCGAGTTCGATTGTAATGTTATTAGTGGGGGTTACGGTGGAGGAGGCGATATTGCAAGTCAACGAAAGAAGTATCTCCAGGAAGTTCTAACTATCAAGGGATGACCTACTTTCAAGCCAGAACCCCTGCAAGCAGAACCCCCCAAATTATTCTTTACTCAGGACGACTTAAGAGACGTAATCCTAGGCCATCAGGGCGGCTTGGTCATAACCGGCCTCCTGGGTAAATGTCATGTAAAGAAGATGTTCATCGACCTCGGCAGTGCGGTTGACATCATCTTGTGGGATGCTTTCAAGCGAATAGACCTCGATCCAGAAAATATGAGACCGTGCAGAACAACCTTAATTGGGTTCAATGGAGAGGATATGTTCCCCAAGGGGTACATAGAGCTAAAAATGACGCTGGGATCTAAGGAAGCCTTCAAGATCGGACGAGTCAAATTCATTGTGGCAGATTTCCCCTCGTCTTATAACATCATTTTAGGTAGACTAACTATTTACAGCTGGGATATGTTGATATCAACCAAGCATCAAAAACTGAAAATGATAAGCAGAAAGAATGAGGTCTTCACCATCAAAGGGGATCAGAAGGAGTCTTGGCAGTGCTATTTTGCGACAGTGAAAAATAATGAACTAGGGACATCCTCATCATAGCAAAAACTAGCACAAAACCCGACACCGGCCCACTCGAGCTCAGTAAACGTGGTTGAACTGGACGTAAGAAAGGAAGCTAAGCTGATGAAAACAGAACCCAATAGAGAACTCGATGATTACCTTCTAGGAGACGAAACCGGGCAGGTAACCAAGGTTGGCAGCACACTCACGAAGGAAGAGCGAGCCGAGCTTGAAGAAATATTGTTGAAAAATAAAGACATTTTTGCTTGGAAACCTTCCGAGCTACTAGGTGTCGACCACACTTTCTGCTGTCACAGGTTAACAATAAACCAAAACTATTCGCCTGTTGTACAAAAGAAAAGAAAGATCTCCCCGACAGACAAATAGCCCTTGCCGAGAATGTGAAGGAGTTGCTGGATGCCAGATTCATCAGAGAAATCCAGTACACCACATGGTTATCGAATGTGGTCATGGTTAAAAAACCCAACGACAAGTGGAGGGTTTGCACGGATTACACCAGCCTCAACAAGGCCTGCCCAAAGGATGCTTATCCTATGCCAAATATAGATCAACTAGTAGACAACTCTTCCGGGTTCCAGTTGCTTTCTTTTATGGACGCTTACTCTAGATACAACCAAATAGCTATGCACCCCGATGACCAAGAAAAGACAGCTTTCATCACGAATAAAGCTAATTACTGCTATAACGTCATGCCCTTTGGACTGAAGAATGCCGGAGCAACGTATCAGAGGATGATGAATCGAGTGATACACAACTCAGTAAAAATGTGGAAGTTTACATTGACGACATGATTGTTAAATCAATCAATCGCTCAGACCATATCCGAGATCTCCAAGAAACATTTGATAAACTTCGAACTCATCGTATCCGACTCAACCTGGCTAAATGCGCATTTGGAGTACCCGCAGGCAAGTTTCTCGGATTTCTCCTAACGAATAGAGGCATAGAGGCAAACCTAGATAAATGCCAAGCCATCCTCAACATGGCGGCCCCACGGAACAAGAAGGAAGTCCAACAGCAAACAGGCCGACTAGCAGCACTAATAAGATTTCTACCTAAGTCAGTAGAGAATGCACTTCCACTCTTTAAATTATTGAAAAAGGAGGCCCAGCATGACGACTGGAACGAAGAGTGTGAGGCTGCGTTCAATAAAATCAAGAAATGCCTGTTAACACCACCAGTATTGTCGAAACCTGAACTTGGCGAAAACCTCATCCTCTATTTATCAATGGGAGAAGAGGTCGTCAATGCTGCCTTAGTACGGGAAGAATCCACTGAGCAAAAGCCGATCTACTTCATAAGTCGAGCTCTGCAGAGCTTCGAGCTGAGATATCAGAGGCTTGAGAAGGTAGTATTCGCACTCCTTATCGCTGCAAGAAGGCTCTGCCCTTACTTCCAAGGACATCAAATAATTGTCTGAACAAACCAACCAATACGGAAAGTGCTGCACAAGCCAGATTTGGCAGGATGAATGATCAGTTGGGCCATAGAGCTTTCCGAGTTCGACATTGTTTATGAAGCCCGACATGCAATTAAATCTCAAGCTCTAGCCGACTTCATTGTGGAATTAGTTCCAACAGCAATAATACCAAAGGCTAATCTTGGGGTCTGGAAGGTGTTTGTCGACGGATCTTCAAACACCAAAAGAAGCGGGGCAGGGGTCAATAATAGAAAGCCTGGAAGGAGTTTCCATGAAATAATCCCTACAGCTGCATTTCAAAACTTCCAACAACCAGGTCGAATACGAAGTGATGTTGGCCGGGTTGTCTCAAGCAAAAGATAACAGAGCCAAAAGGATCCACCTGTCAACTGATTCTCAGTTAGTTGCAGCCCAAATTAACGGATCTTACATGGCCAAGGGACCTTTGCTAATTAAGTATTTGGGAAAAGTAAAAGAGGCTATGGCCGACTTAAACGAGGTCACAATCACCCATATTCCCAAAGGAGAAAATGCGAGGGTGGACATTCTGTCAAAATTAGCAAGCACCAAGAGCCCGAGAAACCACCACACTGTAATCCAGCAAAGTATAACCGAGCCCACTTGTATCATGGTCATTGCAGCAGCAGAAGATTGGCGAAAACCTATCTTGAATTACCTAGAGAAAGGGATTCTCTCGGAGGACCCAATGGAGGCAAAACAAATGGCCAGAACGACAGCAATGTACACGGTGGTTGATGACCAACTGTATCGAAAGGGCCTCCACTCTCCAATGTTAAGATGCTTGAACCTGGAAGAGACTGAATACGCATTGTTAGAGATACATAAAGGGATCAATGGACAACACATGGGAGCTAAAGCACTGGCTAAGAAAGCTCTCTGAGCCGGATTTTATTGGCTGACTATGGTAGCCGATTCCAAAGAGCACGTGAGGAAATGTGAAAGTTGCCAAAAGCATGCTCAGATAATTTGGCCACCCCCGGCCGAGTTAAAATCCATTATGGCACCATGGCCATTTTACAAGTGGGGAATGGACCTCTTAGGACCATTCAAGCTAGCCCCAGGGCAACTGAAATGGCTAATTGTAGCAGTCGACTACTTCACCAAGTGGATCGAGGCCGAGCCTTTGGCAACCATCTCGGCGGCCCGGGTTCAAAAATTCTTTGAATGAAGCATTCTCGCCAGATTTGGAATTCCAGCCAAAATCATAACTGATAATGGTACGTAATTCATTGACCAGGGTTTTCAAAGGCTGATGTCCGAGCTCAAGATCAAACACCATTTTGCTTCAGTAGAACATCCACAGTCCAACGGACAGGCCGAAGCAACAAACAAAATTATTGTTGACGGGCTCAAAAAACGGATGGCTGACGCAGAAAATGACTGGGTTGAGCAGCTGTATCTTGTACTATGGGGATACCGGACTAGTGTTTAAATCTCAACTCAGGAAACACCCTTTAAATTGACATATGGGTGTGAAGCCATGATCCCGGTGGAAATAGGACAAACCTCATGGAGAAAAGACAAAGTTTTACAGGAAGGAGAGTCTAACAACAGTGACCAATTGGCCCTAGAATTGGATCTCATCGATGAAACCAGAGTTACAGTACACTGCCAAGATCTTGCTACAAAGCAGCTGGTTGCGGCTAAATATAATCGCAAAGTCAAACCGCAAGTATTTAGTAAAGGCGATGTGGTACTCCGCAGAGCGGATATCGGAAACAAAAACACCTAGGAAGGAAAACTTGCGTCCAATTGGGAAGGTCCTTACCACATTTTGGACCGAGTAAGGCCAAGAACCTATGTCCTCGAAGCCTTAGATGGCAAAGCAATAAAACGAACTTGGAATGCGGACAAACTAAGGATCTACTATAATTGAATGCCGAGATCCATTTGGAACCCGATAGTAGAGGATGTCAACGGCGGCTGAGAACCGTTTTTTAGTTTAAGGATTATTTTGCTTTCATGCATTATTTTCCATTTATTTTTATTATTTAAATTTCTTTTGTAATTACAACTATTTCAATCAATAAAGAAGGCGATTTACCTTATGGGTCGACCTCACGATTGTTTATGAAGTTCAATACAAAAATAGTTGAATAAAGGCAACTTAATTAATAAAGCCAGGGTTTCGCAAGCCCGGCTATCATAAGATTTGTCAACAATTCTTATGAATGTTACGATGCATCGGAACAACATTCCGGGATGGTGTTGTCATTGTCATAAAGATCCTAATCAGGTCCAAATGTTTAGGTTCTTATTTTAAAAATGAAGTCCTGAACATATGGCGATTGGCTATCAGCTCGGATTATTACTTTACAAGCTAATGTACTTAGGTGATTCACTCGAAGTCATCTGTTTATTTAGAATGCCCGACTACTAGTAAACATGCCCGTTTATTAAGGTTGGTGGAATATTTAGCGAATTCTGCACAATATATATTGACTTTAGCCCAGTCATAAAATAAGAACCGAGCTCCATGCCCGGATATGTTCCCTTTTATTCACGAAAGGAATGCAATAAAAGTAAGTTCGGCTTAAAGGATGAAATTAAACGAGTTGATGTGATGAAATTCAACATGTCAATATACTTTTAAACCACAGAAAAGAACCGTGGTCGAATTGTCATTGCAATAAATGAGATTCTACCCGGAAGTACAAGTGAAAAACTTAAAACAACAAAAATAAATCCTAAAGAAATTATAACAAGCTCCAAAGAGCACAAAGACATTGCTGGATATCAGAAGGGACTGGGAAAGTTGGCACCTCGGCCACTCGGGTTGCCTCTTCATTGGTAGGAGCTGAAAAGTCTGGAGCGTTGGCGGCTGGGACTTCCGTTTTTGCATCATGACCTTTAGGCTCTTTAACAGGAGATAAAGGGGCCGGAATGAATTGCCCATCGACCACCCAAGCCCTAACATCCACTTGGCTAAAATCCAAGTTCTGAGAAGGATTAATGGCCCGAACCTATGCTAGGCAGTCTTTAAAAGCTTCAGCTGTTGTCTCCACTACCGCAGCCTCGAGATTAGAAATCTTGGCATCTTTCTCACCCATCTCGGCCTTGGCAACATCTAGCTCCTTGCGCGCGGCATGAAGGGCACGATTGAGTGTACTCTCCAAATCTTGGGATCTAAGAAGGTCAGCCCTCACCCGGGCCAAATCAGCCAAAGCCGAGTCTCGATTAGCTTCAGCTTTGCTCAAAGCCTCCACGGCCCTCAGATGAGCATCCTCCGCTACCTTTTTCTCCTTAACGGCAGCATCTTTGTTAGCACGGCCTTGTTTGACCTCGACAACAACCTTAGAATAATTATGCCTCACAAAGACATAAGCATCCATCATGCCGGCGGCTTCCATCAACTGAGCTTGAAGATCCTGGACAGCATCCAGATCGATTTCAAGAAACTCAGAGCCAGTGAAGTAGATGGTCGAAGGCTTGACGATATACTTCAGCTCTTTGGACACCCCGTCTATCCACACTTCCCCCTTCTTCACAGAGTGGTAAAGAGGAAGAACTGAAGGAGCAGAAGCCTCTTGGGAGGGTATGACCTCAGCAGAAGAGACCGGGATGGCCCCCGAGGAAGACGGTGCCGTCATCTTCTTGGAACGCTTCCGAGGTACAATATCCTCAGCAGGCGGAGGAGAGGCGGTCCTCTTCTCGGACGCGGTAACCTTCTTCTTGGATGGCAGCTCAACCTTTTTCTTGGCTTGTAACCTGTCAACCAATTCTTTATAAGAGACCTTCCCTATCTCAGGTTCTACAAAAGAAACAAAAGAGATATCAGGTACTGACAGTAAACAATAACAGAGCAGGGGTTAGGAACAAACAAATAAAAAACCCTACTTGATGGAAATATCTCCTCTATTGATTGTCAAATAAAAATTTGGGCATCAACAATGTCCTTCTCGGCCACATGGTTGACCAAATCTATCACAGTCGCGATTTTGGCCGGCTCTAAGTTATCGTCAGAAGATTTAAAAATTTTTAGAAGATTGAAAAATTTTCAGGTCTCGGTCATAATGGACCTTAGACCAGTATAGTGGAAACGTCAACTCCACTGATTTGAAGTCGACATCTTGAAGAAACCACGGTTTATGACCGAGTTCGGCAGTAACTTTAAAAAATGAAGTTTTGAAGTCTTTCCAGGTGTCGGTGGCCACATGAAAAAGTTTTCTTTCTGGCTTCCCCCGAAAAGAAACCTACCCCTTTTTCTCCACAGGCTCACCGGGTTGGCAAGCCCTTTGGATATTAAAGAAATAAAAAAAATACCCCGGTAGTAAGGTTATGATTTAAAAATTGACAAAGTCGCTCAAAAATGACAATGAAGCCCCAAGAGTTCGAATGAATCTGAGTGGGGGCTAGGTGCAAAATGTTCAAAAGATCCATTTGGAATTTGGTAAATGAAAAACGTAAACCAAGTTTCATAATGAAATCTCAGTAGAAGAAGAAATAGGAACGTTCATTCCCTTCCCGGGTGGTACACACCGGTTCATCGGGACTGGGAGGGGAAAGGGAGCAATGATTCTGGTCCCCTAATGAGAGCTCGGCAATCTGATCAGCTGTGATGTTAGAAAGTATGAATAACACCCTAGCCACAACCTAGTCATATTTCTCCATGAGATGACGAGGAACATAGGCTAACGCCGACTCCACAGATCCGGAATCCTCAACAGTACGGGGTGAAACTGACATACTACTTAGAAAAGGAAAAACATAAATAAATTACAAAGAAAAAAGAAGATACTTGAAGGTGGTAAAGCAGGACGGACAGGCATGACTGAGGCATCCTGCGGTGGAACATGCCGACATCGCGAAGCTATTTCATCAGCTTCCCATGTTTGACCCACCATCACATACTCAGAAACTAGCTAGGAACACTCCTCGCATGGGTCGGTAGGTTGAAAAGAAGTTGTGGAGGGCGCAACCCGCAAGGCCAAGGAGGCAACAGGCACAGAAGGACTTCCCCTCTCATGACCTCCGAAGGGCGACTCTAAAGAGAAAGCTCTAACTAGGGTAGTTCCTTGACCTCGGCCTACAGGTTCTAACGACTGGGACCAACCCCGACCAACAGGCTCTGACAAATGAGACCGACCTCTAGAGTTACCTCTAGGTCGGATAGGTCGTTTGACCTTCCCCTACCAACTCCACCATAACCTCGGAGCACACTTTCTAGTTTTTGCTCCTCGGTTAAAGGCTTCCCATACAGCCACCAAGCCGTCCTAGGAGAAATGCGCTGGAGAAGCTCTTCCTCCTCTAGGGTAAGATTATTTGGTTTAAAAGATGACAAAGAGCCTTCGAGACTCATTCTGAGCAAAGAAGGTAGAAAGAAGTGGCAAAACTCGTCCCAAGAAAGGGACTAAATTTAAGGGCCAAGAAGGGATATCGAAATGACCAAAGCCCAAAAGAAGTTCAAGAACAGTATAGCTAAATCATACGCAAACGACGAACGAATACCCAGGAAAAGGGAAAAACTTAAAGGCTTACGAGAACTCTGCCCAAGAATTTAAAAGAAAGGAAGAGAATAAACAATTAAATAACCAAGTGAAGAACAACGAAGATACCTGGTTTAAAATAAGTTACGGAGAGAGGAAACGCACGAGCCACAAGTTGAAAATGCAAATATAAGAAGACGATGAACTCTCTCGCACACAGACGAAATACTTGGAGTTTTCAAAAGCATAAGAAGAGGGAAAACGTTGCATATATATACTAAGTGAAGAAATTGGGAAAACTCAAAGAAACTGAAACAGTAAGGCCCAAAGGCCTCATTACGATGGCTGACGTGGCCACGAAAACATGTACACATTTAATGCTCGCATTAAATGCACATGAATACCAAGAGTAGTGGAGCAGGTGCTTGCGCCATCACGTCGGCTTGCAGATGCCAGTAGACATCAAGTAATGATGATATCTACTATCTTGGGAACCTACAACGTGTCAAATCAATGCTCAAATCAAGCGCGCAATTTGGTTAAGGCATAAGCCCGGCCCTACACAAGTCAGATTTTGATTATAATACCGATCTACCCATAAAGTTTCAAATAAGGGCCAACAGTCTTAATCCGGGAAACCAGGATTAAGATCCAAAAATTAGGGTAAAAACCCGAATGTACATGGTAGCTCGAACTTGGAATTGTTCGACCTCAACTGAAAGAAGGAAATTTGAAACAAGCATGGGTAGAACGGGTCAACAAACAAATCCAGATCATGCTAACTCATCCGATAGCTCAGAGCCCTGAACTACCGGGCTGGGGGTGTAACGCCCCTATTTCCTAAGTCCATTATGAGATCCAACTATGGCCCTAGGGTTCTTATTAAACTAATTCGTGTCTATTTATCAAAGTAAAGGCATTAACCGATCAGAGTAAAACACAACAGTGAGCGTACTTAGGCGTTTGGACGTACTTAGGCGTTTGGACGACTGAGTAACTGATTTCATATACGCAGACATATGCTGGTTAATTAAAATTCCCGAAGGAACAAAAATGTGATATAATTAAAATTCATCGCGTTTTTCTTAGTAGACGCGTTACATTACAGTTATCCGAAAGGTTTAACCACAAAAGTTATGTACAGTTTAAATCCAAAATATAAGTCCTCCTGAATCTTCACTCGCGTTGCTTACCCCTTTCTCCTGTTCCCGATCCTCCTGATCCTGAAGTGATCCTGAAGTTAGGGTAAATTCTGAGATTCAATGTCCATTGAATCTCAGGTAACAGTTAACCTTATGCTCAAGTATAACAAAATATGCATGACAAATATTCATTTACTTTTCAACATAAAACCATACATAGCACACAACACATGTAATAGTTTATTTCTCAACAATTACAAAGCACACAGTAATTGTAATGTTCACCCCTACATAGCACACAACACATGTAAGGTTCACCTCTACATAGCACACAGCCCATGTAAGGTCCACATAGTTTGCACATAAACCAGTGCCACGCCCTCGACGTGTCCTCAGCGCTAAGAAAACATTTATATGGCATTACCAAGACTGTAACCCGTTTTCAAATCAAAGCTGAATATATTTAAATATGGTGACCTAAGACCTAGTCTTAGCCACAGCCCATGACCCAATCTTGTCCATGACTATATGAATCATCACATCATATATAAAGCATACAATCAGTATAAGAGTTAGAGTTACAGTACGCGTCCGTACCTTAGTCCTTAGCGTTTGTGGTACGTTCACCTTTCGGTACTGGATCCAACCTTTCTGGGTATCCTATAATATCATCACTGCGTTATTTCCCTTGTGATTAATACCCTAAAAGATGGCCTTGCCATTCCTGACCCTTATACCCCTGATAAAATTTTTATTCCATTATCCCCTTTCCAATAATAATAACATTATCTATTATTATTACCATTGTTGTTGTTGTTGTTATTATTATTATTATTATTATTTTATTTTATTTCTTTCCTTCTTCCTCTTCCATGGCACACATACACATATATTTATTTCACACATCATCCTTATATTTTGTCCTATAATATGTCTTACGCCTAAGCAATTGAAGAACAAAACACAAAAAGTGAAACCTAAGCAACCATAATGCATATATAAACAGATTTATTATATATATATAGAACCTCTTTCCTTCTGTCTATATCAACTACTCTAAATGCATTAATGTATAAAAACAAAACAGGATCCAACCTTACCGTACGACTATAATTCATGCGTATTCTCATAGCAATTGTGTTTTATATATACATTTAGCTAAATACCTCACCACGCATGCAATACATATAAACATACATTGTTCTCTTACCCACGCACCAGGGGATACACACACATATATATCTAAGTTAAAATAGCTTCTTTCTTCAACACTTAGCATTATGTTTCAGTATTTTCCCTTTCTTTCTTTTTTCTTTTTGCAGCGTTTCTTTTTCATTCCTTCATGCTTTCAAAATGTTTCGAACAAAGCAAAATGGTGCAAATAATGAAAAGCTTATGACAGCAACCACCAAAACTCCAGTGCTTCTTTTTCTTTCTTTCTCTATAAGTTTTCATACAACAGCACTCAAAGTCTATTTATCTATGTTTATGCGCTTGGGCTCTTTTGGTTTAGGTTACGGCAAAGAAGGAAAAAAAAAAAAAACGCAGCAAGTTTCATATTAGGATGCAGAAACTGAAACTCATAAAATCAAAACAAACCGATGACAGTTAGCATATATACTACTCCTATATATATATATATTATGTTTTCAGCGTAACAGCACCCAGAGACAAAAACGTTGACAGCAAGTATAGGATATATACATACATCTATGGAGAAACAACAAATATATAACTTAGCAAGGCAAGAGACACAAAACCCAAGCACCGAAAAGGAACTACAGACAGCAAAAACAACCATCTCATGCAGTCAAAAACCGAAAGAAACACAGACAGGAAACACAATATATGTAGAAGAGTATATTCACGCAAGGCTTATATATATTCACTTGGTTCAGCTTTTTTCATTCTTCTTCTTTCTTCTTCCTACAGCAACCCGATGATAGCAAAAGCTTTTACTAGTATGTTGTATTTTCGGTTAAACCCCCTGTTTTTTTGTTTATTTTCGGTTCCAGAAATTTCGTGATCCTTATCCTACATGTAAGGCTTCTTTCTTACGTTAAGAGATAAAGAAAACAAGAAGGGAGAGGCTTGCAAGCTCACCTTTATCGATTGAGCTTTAATGACAGCAAAACCTTTGCTGTTTACTCCCCTGTTTTCGGTCACCAGAACAGAGAGGACTTTGAAGCTCTTCGTTCTACTCTCTCTCTTTCCCCTTCTTCTTCGATTCTCACCCTCTCTGCTCTCAGCCTCTCTTCCTCGTCTCACTCTCGGTTTCTCTTTTTCCTTTCTTAATGCCGATGGAACAAATGAAATCGGTAGCAAGGTGATGGTTTTTAAAGAGCTATGCAGGACCAGTCGAAATTAAGATCCAGAGAAATGTCCATCGGTTAACCGCGCAAGGCTCGAGACGTATGGGTAGCGTCTGAAATCTCTGTTTTAAGACAGATATAATTACCTGCTGCCATTAAATGTGATTAGCCTTTTTTTTTTAATTTGCTGACTGCTATTTGGTTTCGGTTCTGTTTCTGCATTTTTCTTTTATTTGCTGTTCTAATATTGGATAATGGCGGGGAGTGATGCATTTGGGCCGAAGGAATTAGCTCACTGATCCAACAAAGATTTCCACAATTTCTCTTCATGCTGCCGAGCTGGAATTATTGAAGGAAATAAGTAGAACTCATGCTGTAACCTTTGTTTCTCACGTGGCTGTTCTGGATGCTGTTTAATGGACCAATTCTGGATGTTATTTTGCTGTGTTTTGGGCCTGTTTCTACAGGGCCAAACCGTCGCCCAACTCTTTTTTTTTTTTTTTTTTTATTTGCAATTTAAATCATGCTAATTGCATAAATCAAAATTAAATTCCTAAGTAATTCATCAATTAACTTCTCACATTCTGATTATTATTTAATCATAGTGATAATTTATTTTATCACACCAATTTATTTCTAATTGGTCTTTTGTTGAAATTTATGGAAATAAGTTTATTAATACTTAATCCTAAAATTACTATTTACAATTTTCCTTAAATTCATTTTCTTCTCAAATAAATTACAGAAAACTTAAACCTTAATTGCAAGTAACTATTTACTATTTTCCTTAAATTCATTTGCCCAACTTTATCATTTAATTCTCATATAATTCTCAAATGTTGAAATCCCAGAAATTCGGGATGTTACAGGGGGCAACTGTTACGCATATGTTAAAAATGGGTCTGGTCCAACAAACAAGAAACCCAAACACAAGGTTATATTTATGATTTTAACAACCCCCTTGAATTAAGGAACAGGTTATTAAGATACCTATCAAGATCACAACTATCTACCAAATAAAGATATATTATTTAAAAGGTATCTTAATATGTTTTAAATAAATAGATAACGAAGCCCATCAAATTAGGGCCCCAAGTAAGTGTATAAATAGGGTACAAATCCTAGCAAGGTACACACACTCTAACCTAGCTTTTAACATTCAGTATACACAAAACACATACACCACCCTTTCTGACTATACGCATATTGTTTGAAATCGAACTACGTGGACTTTGGTTCCACAAAGCGGTACGTAGGCCTCTGGGATCTCACCCCAAGCCAAAGTCCAATCACTCTTGAGACCCCAGACCAAGTCCAATCACTTTTGTGTTCTAGAGTACAAGAATTTCATAAACATTTTTAAATTCACGTAATCTAACTCTGTTCACAGTTTAACGGTTCATGGTTATATTATCGTCAGTTCCTCACCATTCATACGAGTTTTTTTCAGGTTAGAAAAACAAAACGGCTACTTGAATTATTAAAGAAAAATATTTATCATTTGTTAAATTGGCAAGAACAATATATTGGTAGTTAGAATAATATTGTCTTTTCAAAAGTTCGATTAGCATCGAAATGATTTAAAAAAACGCTATATTGAACGAGTTTATTCCGAGTTCCTGATCAGAGTCTTGTTATCAAACAATACTAATATAGTAAAATTTTATCTCATATATGACCATGTTTGATAATTTAAGGGAATTAATAAAAATTCATGATGTTTTACCTTTTTTGGCCAGAGAAGATATTTTACTTAAAACACTAAAAACTCTCATAATTAAAGTTAACAATGCATTTGTTACTTAAGATATCTTATAATAGTAGCTGGAGATAGCAATATGGAAAAACAATTCCTAGTACTTTAATTTCAATTGGAAAACACATCTTTTGAGAATCCTACAAAGAAAATGTAACCTTAAGAAATAAATATCACAATTAGTGTTTCTTTTCAATGCAAAAAAGTCAACATATATTCTTTTTTTAGGAAAAAAATTGGACCATTAGATATTATTAAATAATGGTAAAAGGAAAAGTATGTGAATGTAATTTGATTTTTTTTTTTTTAACTGGTACAATTTTTTTAAGATAAAAGTGTTTTTTTCCTTGTGAAGTTTATGAAACTTTAGTTTTGTCTAGTTATGCACTGGGATTTTTTTTTTTTTTGGCCTACAATGGTATCATATTGTGGATTTACTTGTCATAATATATTACATAGAGTCACATCAAGAAAATAAATTGCGTTATAAAAAGTATAATAAAATAATAAAATGTACTCGATATCGCTTCACTTAAAAAAAAATCCGCAAATTGCATATCTAATATAATAAAGGGAAGGGGCCGGGAGAAACTTATCTTCCTATGAATTATATAATTGTAAAACAAAAATATAGCATTGAAAGTGACCAAAGATTACTCATATTTTGTCAGATTGAGTTTACTACATACATAATATATATACATATAAAAAGTCTAACTTGTTTATGCGTAAATATCAAATATTCAAATAAAATATGTTACTAAATTTCAGCAATCCATCAAACAGAAAAATCAAAGCACCACCTTGTTTTTTGTCCAATGTAATCCTTGCCAAATTCATTTGTAATCTAAAATTAATTAAGAAATGAGCAGAGAAAAACTTTTAAATTCTTCTCTGATCAAGATCCCCCAATGGCCACCACCAAAAAAGTTATACTCTTAAACGGGACAAAAAAAAAAAAAAAAAGATTTACATATCAGATGAATGAAATACGATAGACACACACACACAGAGAAGCTATTCACCTTTAAAAAAACAAAAAATTAAAAAAAAAAAAAACCCTTAAGTTGACATAAAAAACAACAAAAATTAATTTGCTTCAATAAAAAACAAATAACTCTATGCCAGCTTACCATAGTAGTCCTGCTTTGACCTAAATCAAACACAGAAATAATCACGGAGCATATATAATCTCCTCCAAACCAAACTACAGATTTTTTTTTTTGGGTCTTTTTTCCTGAATCAAATTGCAGAAATGATGATCAAGTTAAACATAAGATAGGGGAAATTACAAAAACAGCGAGACACTAGACACGTGTCCCACATCACCCAAATTCAATTCCCAAGCATCAAAACTTTAATTAAAAACAAAAACAAAAACAAAAACAAAAACAAGAAAAAGAAGAAAATCCCAAGGATCGGAATTTACATATCTGGGTATATACAGAAAAGATTAAAAAGCAACTAAAACAGAAAAAGGCCATGAAAAAGAAACAACTTTCTGAATCTCCTGAGATGAGTAACTGATGATATTCATTTAGAACTTTAACCACTTTCGTCGCCATTATCACCAGCTTCATAATGATGAAGGTCCTCTGGATTCACATCTTCAACACTACCAGGAAACGCATTCAATGCAGTTGCCGCCATGTTGGACTGATCATCCAACATCTGATGATAATTAGTCACAAAAACAGACGTCGTTGGTGCCTGTTGCAGACCTTGAAATTCCACACTTCCATGGCCCAAATTCGAACTCGGCATGAATTGCAGCGGGCCTGCTGCTTGAAAGTGATGATTCATGCTTCCATCACCGCCACCGGTCTGCTCGGTGGTAAATAACATAGAACCGCCGCTGTCTGCTGCGGTGCCCACACCTGCACCTCCACTCCCGGAGGTCAGCATCCAAAATGCGCTACTCACAGCTCCGCCACCGCCGCCACTACCGCTTGGCACCACCCACATAGGAGTGGTGGGGAGAACATTGGTAGCCGGACGAAGGACGTTCAAACTCGAAAAAGATCCCACTTTCTGCAATTGCACGTCAGGTAATAAAGTTATGGAAGAATCCTGATCATCATTGCCTACAGATTGGCTTTGTTCTTGTTGGTTAGCGTCTTCTTTGAATAAATCTTCTCGGTAACGTTTTCTCATATGACTCTCAGTCGGTTCTCCGTTGTCTTCTTCTCCACCAGCGGCATTGGGAAGCGCTTCTGAAATTTGACCGGATGTCAATAAATGAAGCTGTTGATACTCTTGTTGTTGATGAGGCTGAGGCTGCTGCAACCCTAACAAGGTAGAATGCAGAAACGGATCTTCGTAATGTTGATGATGCTGATGAGCAGAGAGAGGTAGAACTCCATTGAATGTATATGGAGAAGACATCGACGGCGGAGCCAAGACTGTGGAAGAACCACTGTTCCATTGTGACGACAGGTTGAGCGTTGTTGAGAAGTTTGAGGGCCTCACGCCGGTGCCAGTGGCGGCGATGATTAATGGCTCCGCCTGTCGCAGAAGCCACTCGATGGTCTCTCCGTCGGACCTATGGCCCAGATCTCTGGTTAATTGAAAAACCCTAGCCGCACAAGCTGCTGGTATTCGGATTCTGCGGCCACGACCATCCACCTTGACGTGTCTGTCCCTGGTTCTCAGCGGTGGCGGGTTCGTCGACGCAGCTACAACATCCCTCGCCACCGTGGCTGCAGAAATCGACTTCTGTTGCTGCTGATGACCTTGTTGTTGTGTCCTGATCGGATCGAGCACATTTCCGCCCGATCGTGCAGATGAGTGTGGCTGATCAGATCTAGAAACGAAGATGGCAAGCGGCGCTACGAGAGGAACTGGAGCCCAAGAAGATGGTGATGGTGACAAGGAAGGAGTTGTAGTTACAACACCGCCACTAGAGAGGCCAGCTTGGATGGAAGTGGGGCCCAAATTGATGAAACATGAGGGACCTTCTCCTCCATTGAAAGGGACCACAGCCTGCGACGAAGCTAACTGTAACTGATTTTGATGATAACGCTGAAGCTGACGATGTTGTTGTAGGTAGTTGTGGCTGGGATCACTGGTTGTGTGTTCTGATTGTTCCATTGAGGTGACAGAGAAAAGATTCAATTTTGAATCTGTGAGGGATTTTACAGAGATTTTTTGTTTTAGTTGGAGAGAGAGAGAGAGTTTTTTAGGACTTTGGTGTACCTGTCTTGCGATATTCTCAGGCTGAGCGACAGACTCAGAGGAGGAGGAAGGACAAGAAGGAGTAATTAAATTTATGACTTGTGAGCGAGAGTAGTGAGAGAAGGCCACTCGTGGGCTTATATAGTGAAAGAAATGAAAATAATTGAATGATAATATTAAATGTAAACTGTTGCTGGTGCGGGAGGGAGGGAAGCTCATTTTCTCCTCTTCCTTCCCTTCTCTTCCATCATCTCAACTAAAAGTTAATCTGAGATGGAAGAAAAGAGGAGATGAACGACTGGGATGAGAAATACTAAAGGAAGATGAGAGAAAGATACTGAGAGAAGCCAGGTCCGGTGCTGGAGAGGCTGGTACGTGGTTATAGGAGTTAAAGTGTAAAAATACACATAAGCTTTTTCTCCATGAGCACCCATCACGTGCTTTTTTTAAGCAAAAATACACACGTGGTTACCATTTTTGAATAAAAGTCACATCCCACCATTAAGTTTTTGTTCATCGCTCTTATGTTACCGTTCACTTTATCTCTTTTTTTCTCATCACGGTAAACAATAACATAATGGTGGGATGTGATTTTTGCTCTAAAATGGTAACCACGTATATATTTTTGCTCCAAAAAAAGCATATGGTGCTGAGCGCTCTTGAGAAAAAAACCCATGTATATTTTTGTATCTTAACTATAGTTGTAGCTATCCTCTATCTATTTTTATTTAGTGAAATTTAATAATATTCAAATTTTGACATAAAAATATTACATAAATAACACTAATTAAGGTTGATTATAGTAGGAAGTGTTGAATTTAAATCCCGGCTTTAAGATTTTTAATAGATTGCTTTTAATAAAAGGATACATTATTTATAGAAAAAAGAGTTATTGATATACTTTATTTAATTAAAAAGCTAGAATAATTTTCAGAAATATGTAGATTGGTTGAAAATATTTTAGGTTGAGATAGACTTAAGTATTTATTACTTTTATTTATACTTAAGTTGTTTTAGTTACATGTTGCTTGAAAATAAAGCTGTAAACATAAAATGTGATGTTGGCATTTTGGAGGAAAAATAAGGGTAGGTAAACAAATAAATGGATTTGATGCATTTCAATATTTCATTAGTTGGGGAAAAAAACAATTAATAAATAATATTGAAAAATGAAGAAATTTTTTTCTTCTTCCATAAATGTCACATATTTCTGACTCTTTCCCTGCTGTGGGATTGCAAAAGGGAACACAGAAAATGTGAGGAAAGGCAAAACGAGTACTACACAGAGGGAAGTATATAAGGAAAAGGCATCTTATGCTGTTTGACAGGTCATCACCCTCACATTCTCCTCAATGCCTTTCTTTGTTTGTTTCTTCTTTTCACAACAGAATTCATTTTCTTATACAAGTCGGGCTTGAAAAGACAGAATTGCCCCTGGCTCATGGGGATTTCATTTCTATGGTTGCATCAGTTACTTGTAGAAGAAGCCACAGCTTAACAAGTGGGACTAACCATATCCATCCCCCTTCTCTATGTACGCAAAAGGGGTATGAACAGTATTAATGATTCATATAAATGTTACAATAAATAATACTCCTCTGTTCCAAATAATAAGGTAAAGAGAGAATTTTTTTTTGGTTCTATTTATAAGGTAGAGGGAGAAATTTTTTATATAAATGTATTATTATTATTATTATTATTATTTTAAATTTGCTCTTACAGCGTATGATGTATACTAAATATAGGTAAAGTTAAAAGATTGTTGAATTTTAAGGTAGACTTATTGAAATTTAAGATTTTTTTTTTTGTGAGAAATACGTCAATCAAAAGTGACGTATAATAAGATTAAAAGAGTATATATACAATGGAGACCCCCGAGTTAACCTTCTAAAATTTGTCAATATATATAAGTATTTATTATATGATATTTTATTTGGCTAATAATTTAGCCCCAACTAATTTTTTATCTTCTCAATAAAGATAATGTTTGGTTCATTACTCATTAGGTTATGAGAGAAAAGTAAAATTCTTGTTTAAGATAACTATCAAAAAGGTTAGTATCATCTTGTATCTTGTTTTGATTTATAATTGTCGATTATTATTTATTTTTATTTTCAATGTTATGTGATACTATTTAGTAAATACTCCCTCTAGTCCTTATTATATATAAAGCACCAACTAACAATTCTCACAAGCTAATAAAGCAGTTAAAGTCATTAAATCTGTCCTAAAATTTAAGTAATTTTCAGTATTATCCATATTAATTATACTAAACTCTAATACATATTATTTATTACTCTCACTCACTACCCTTTCTAATTATAGGTATACATGAAAAAATTATTTAATACTTTTGCATATGCCTTATGAAAAAGACTAAATACACTTGTTAATTGCTACATTATAATAAGAACCAGAGGAAATAGTTCAATATATTTGTTTCTTTAGCCTAGGCTAAAAAATTTTTCTAGTTCCACCACGATATATATATAGTAGAAGCGCCTTGTTTTGATGATAATAAAACTAATAGAAATATTATTTTGTAGGTTTAATTTATTGCAAGTCATATTATATAAATGTGAGGTTTTGGATACTTCTTACAACCGTGATTTTGAGAAAAACCATCCAACTACCTCATAAAATATACTCCCTCCTGTCCTAATTACAAGACATAGTTGATTTTTCTTGGAGAGATTAAAGAAGTTAATTAAATCACTTTAGAATACTTTTATTTTTATTTTTCTTCTTCAAACTAATTAGTTTAACTAATAAACTAATATATAATTTAAAAATACACAATATATAAAATGATTAAGTAACTTATTTAGTTTCTTTAATCCTTAAAAAAAAAGTCAACTTTGTCTTATAATTAGGACCGGAGGTAGTAATAATTGATTAATTATGTCAAAACCATGGTTTCAAGGCTAAAACCATGGTCTTATTTTGGTGAAATACCATGGTTATACTTCTTTCAATCTTTTTTATAAAAGCTTAAACTTTGAATTACATTTGTCTTATTTATAAGAGCCTAACAAGAGTTATTTGAACATTTAATAAATTGTTTCCATTTTACCCCTTATTAATTATTTGTATTAATTAAAAAATAGGTGATGCTCATATTTACTTTATTTATCTTCTTTACTTGCCTCAAATAAATAAGGGTATACTTGAAAAAAAAAGTTTATTTCAGATATACATATTATTTTTTACTAACTTTAACCGCTATTTTAAACCGCATAATTTGGTTATTAAACTCTTATAAATACGACAAAAAAGAGTATACACATAAACAATTGACATAGATAATACATCGGTCTTGCATGTGTATAGATATACACACAAATATTAATTATTTTATTATCTCTTGTAAAAGATATCTTAATTAGAGAGCTTTCTTTTTTTCATAAAAGTTAGTTTTTCACTAGTTTTATAGAAATGGAGTTAATATAAAAGGTAACTTTGGTTTTACAAAAACAAGAAAGCAATAACAAATATTTTTTAACTCCATGCACAAAATCGCTACTTAATGCATACATATTTGCCTAATAAGCGTTAATTGGCTCGTTGAACACATGTTTCTACTCTTATTATTGTCATTAATGAGTTATCCATACTTCAAAATGTTCTTTAATTATTTGAAAAATTCTTAACGTATTAATTATCTCACATTTGCATTAACAACTTCATTTGTAGCTAGCTTGTTTCTCAACTTTGATCTAACATACTGTTTAGCCTTCTACTTAACGCGCTCTCCATCATTTTAAAACAAGCATTACTATTTGGATTTTACATGCATAACGTGTTAACCACACTGTCTTACGCGTTAACAAAACTTTCATGTTTTAAATTTATCTCTAGGAAATACTTAACATGTTAATCTTTGTTTTCTAACATGCTAATGAGCTTTACTGTTCAATCTTATCTTGCGCAAGCTTCTACTTAATGTATTAATCTTTTTTGCCTGATTTGTGAACTAGCTTCTTGAAACACTTGTCTTTCAAACTCTGCATTGCAATGAATGAATTTATTACTCCACTTAACGTGTAAAGTTCACTTTTAGTATCTCAATATTTGCCTCGGAAAAATTTCTATAAAGTTAATCACGCTATTTAATTAACGAGTTAATGGTCTTTGTTTTAAAAGAAGTTGCTTTCACATTTTCTCGACGTTAATTTCCATACTTAACACTAGCACGAGACATTAACCAGCCAAAGTTTTGTTTTACACTGAACCTTAACGTGTCAACACATTAATGAGCCTTCTGACATGCATTTAATTAATGTAATTGGTGAAAAACACTTTCTTCGATAACATCTCTTCAGGGTTTTCAACTGCCATAATCTTGTTTCTAATTTTCATAAAATTAATTAATATTACCACATTTAAGTTAGTTGTGCAAGAATTAAGTGAGGAACAAATGAGCATTTCTTTTTGCATTCGTTTCAAGTATTAAAAGTTGTCTATACTCTATTTTAATCCTCAAAGTTTGTGTTTACTCATTTAATTTTATAAGTATTGACCAAAAAATTTAATTTTATAAGCGTCCGTTTCTTTACTTCTTCTGAGGAGTACTAAAGGTGCAGGCATCTTGAGTGGTTGAATTTGCTAAGTGTAAATGATTGAGAAGTGAAATTAAGATAAGTATGCCATGTGGTTATTTACAGCACTTGCGAGAGCCCAATTTTGAAAACTTTTGGGAGTTTAGTGAAAATGACCAGTGGTTTGATTAACCTATACATAGGCCAAATTATTTGATTGAACAAGTACTCCCTTTGATCCTTATTATAAGACACCAACTAGCAAGTTTATTTCGTCCTTTTTATAAGGCACTTGCTTATTCCCAATGAGCATTAATTATCTTTTTCCATGTATGCCCCTAATTAATATAGGTAGTAGGTGAGAGTAATAATTAATAGAATATTAGAATTTAGTGTAATTAGTAGGGGCAATATTGAAAATTACTTAAATTATAGGACAACTTTATTGACTTTAACTACTTTTATTGGTATGTGAGAATTGTTAGTTGGTGCCTTATAATAAAGACCAGAGGGAGTATAAATCTTTGGTGTCCATCTTTCTTAAACCCCCTCTTTCATCCTATTTTAAGAGCTTTTTTTCCCACTACTCTACTGTGTTGCTTGTTATGTTCTTTTGGAAAAAGGTTGTTGAAATTTACCCGAACTTAGCCCTCTTGAGTGCTTGCATCGTTATCCAATATTGGGAATCATGACAAGTCTCTTAATATTTAGACTTCAAAGTCTTAAAATGATCCATGGTTAGATTTGGTGATATTGTCTTGCCCAAGGGAGCCTCAATTAGTAAACTCTCTGGTTTCAATGGTGAAAATTACACATTTCTACAGATTTATCTATATTTAACAGGTTTTCTTACCAATATTTATACATAACGGTTTTTAATCATTAAATTAAAATATTAGGCACAATACAATTTTTTTCAAATACAACCATTATGTATAGGGCACTATATTTAACAATTATAAGACAATGACTATTAAATATAGCTATCTATATTTAATAGTTTTTTTTTTCATCATAACTGATATATTTTGTATAATAATTAACAATAAAGTATTTTTCACCAGATGAAGTGTTTTATTTGACGGCTAATGGAAAAACCGTTATATATGTATAATAGTTGACGATTATTGGCCAATAACTGTCAAGTATTTGTGACAACTTTTTAAAATATTTTTTTTTGGGGGGGGGGCTCACTTTCAATTGCCTCCATGTAAATATATTATCAAGTGAATTCTGTATACTACACAAACAACATTTATATACTAATCAAGTGAATTCTGTATACTACACAAACAACATTTATATACTAAACATCCAAACATATTTTATTATGGTTGGATCGTCCAAATATATACCGAATAATCAATTTTGACCAACAAGCAAACAAATTAAAACAAATCATTGAATTCCATCCATATAATTGTGAATACATGGTAAAGAAATATGCATATTATCAAGTGTCCCTTTTTCTTTTCCTACTCAAAGTCAAACTTATTCCATTCTACAAAGTCTTCAATAAGTCGAAGCATGACGTCTTTAATGCTTTCATCCGTATACCACCTTAAATTCTTTTTCCATTAATTGCATTGTTATACAAGCCTCTAAAATTTAGGTATAATTCGAAAATAACATAGCACCCTCATTCGATTCTTCTCATTCACTTGGTAGCACGAGGCAGAAACACATAGAGGACACTAAGTTAACAATTCATATTGTTTTTTGAACATAGTGAAAGTGGAGCTGAATCACCAAGAGGGGGGTGAATTGGGGATTCTTAAAAATTTTCGACTGGATCTATTTTATGGTGATAAGGCATAGCAAAACAGAGAGCAGGGAAGAGAATATGGACACAAAGGATTATACTGGTTCGGCCCAATTCTATGGCCTACGTCCAGTCCTCAGGCACCATGAGTATTTCACTATGTCTCTTGATTACACCATCTGTAACTCTAAAGCAATTCTCTCACTAGAACTTGCTCCCCCTTACAAGTTGTCACACTACATCAGGTAAGGTTTGTATTTTGTAGTGGTTTAAACATCGGTTCACTTGTAACCGCTACAATTGTTCAAGTTTTGTAGCGGTTTAGTTGTAAAACCGCTACAAATGTCACATCTTTAAAACCTACACCGCTACCACAATGCAAACCACGTAAGGTTTAAGTTATCGCCTCTCAACTTTCATTCTCTCATGCTCTCTTACTACATTTAGCTACATTATTAGTTATAGATTCTATGAGACATACAAATAAAGGGAAAGAGGTGGTACATGGTGGAGTACCTCTAAGGGGGTTAGTACTAGAGGGGGCAGTGGTAGAAATACCCTTGTACCACATGTGCTTGTTGTGCCTACTATGGCATCGCAAGTGCAGATCCAAATAGATTAGCTCTTCTCAGAGGAGCCAATGCCACAACCAGAGGCTTTAAAGGAAAATATTTCCACAAGAAGACACACAGCTATCCATACGTGACCATGAGGAAAATGATGAGAAAGACATCAACTTTCCCATAAGTAAGGCAGAGTGGTTTATTGATCGAGAGGAAAAGTGGGACCAAGGGATCCCCCGACCGTCATTTTCATGCTCAACCAGATTTGAGGTGGATGTCAAAGGTAAATTTAATTATTTTTTGTGACAAAATTTAAATTAAAATTTCATACAATTAATTAAATTGTGTAATATCCCAATTTTCAAAAGTGAAATAATTTATTTTTCTTCCAAAATCATTTCAAATCATCAGAGTAGTGCATTTAAGCGGAAGAGTAACTGATACTTATATTTCAAAATGCCGTAAGTTTGGCTGAATACAATAGCGGTATAGTAATCGCGTGGTTCAAAAGGGATGTACCACAACAAAAGAAAGGCTTCCGCCAGAATGTCAAAGGAAATCTTCAGCCGGGTCTACTATGCGTCCTGCTTGCGCTTCCCTTTGTCCTCCGTCCTTGGTTCTCCTGACCCTGACGCTATGTTAAGAGCTGAGGTCCAATACCCATTGGACCTCAGGTAACAGTTAACCTCATGTTTATATATACCATATATGGATCATAGATATTCACAAACATAAACAGTTTATAAGTATTTAGACAAATGTATCCCTGGCATATAAGCCCCTTGGCGGATATGTCACACTTAGCATACGTTTCACACCTAGCAATTGTTTCATACCAAGCATTTCACACCCAACAAGCGTATCCCAATACCCAGCAAGAATAATCATAACAATAGAACATGAACATATCACAGAGCAAATAGTTATCTCATATAACATACCATACACATAGCACATATACACATATAATAACCATCAGAGTTAGTGTTACTAGTACGCGAACGTACATCAATTACCTATTACAAGCATACCATATATATAGCACATATACGCATACAGTAAACATCAGAGTTAAAGTTACCAGTACGCGGATGTACCTTCGTTGACGAGTTTTGTTCTGTCGGTCAGAATGCGGTTACAAATATCCTATAAGGGTAATATCATCTCTATTAATTTACAAATATTATTTCAAGAGATATTTTGGCTATATAAGACCATTTTACCCCTGGTGGATTTATTATTTACAGTTCTGCCCTTACATTTATTCAAAAACGCAGAGCAGTATTTTCTGGGCAGATTTTCGCCTAACTTCAAAAAATCATAACTAATTCTAGAAAAATCGAACCTAGGATCCGTAAAATTTCCTAGAATCCTTGAGAAGTATACTTTCGAGGAAAAATACTGGTTTTTACCCAGATTTCGCGGAAAATTCCCAGTTTCATTTTTTCAAACCTCTGCCCAGATTTTGCCCCAGAAAACGTAGCTCAACTTCTGGGATTTTTATCTCTTTGCACAGAGCTTCAAATGACACACTCTAGGTATATTTGGAAAGCCCTATATGTCTACTTTCACCATGAATTTTCTCAAAATTTTAGAACATCATTTCTTTCATAAAATATCAACGTTTTTTCTGTTGGCTCCAAAAATCGCTAACCGATGAAATTTCACCAGAGCTTCGCTATTTTGATCCTAATCTTCCAAAAAATTTTCTATAACTTCTTCTTCATCAACTTTTCGAAATAAAGACAGTGGAACCCATAAAAACATGAAAATAAAACTATATTTGGAAGATTGAAGATTAAAACAACATTTCCTAACATTTCTACTTCATAAACTAAGAACTTGAACTTAAAAACTAAAAATTCTCTTACCTCTTGAAGAACCTTGCTCCTTGCTCTTGGAGCTCCTTTACTCTCTTCCTCCCTCTCTAAATTCAGCCTATGCCTTGAGGATTTGATGAGAATTTGTGAAGGAGGAAGCTTCTATTTATAGTGAAATGTCATGGCAACTTGTAATTTCTTTGAACTTCTCATCTTGCTTCTTAACCCTTGGATTTTACTTGGAGAGGAAGCATAAATCTCACCCCTACACCTCTAAAAAAATGCCACCTCCCTACCTTGGCTCTTAAGTTTTGGCTTCATCTCCTATTTACCTCCAAATGCTAATTTAGTTAGGTGTAAGTTGGTGCTTTTATTTAAAATCTAATTTCACTTTTGAAATCATAATTTTATGACCAGATTTATGGTGATTTTTAATTTCCTAAACACTTAGGTATAACCCCTAAAAGTATACAAAAATGACTTTGGGAATAGCCAAGTTAAAGCTCATAATTTACTGGTTCCAAATATGTATTTATATTTAAAACTTAGTTCCAATATTTCAAGATATGATTTAATTTCTATGAATTCTCCTTGATTTGCATTTGATTAACAATTACTTGCTTCCCAAGTTTCTTTACTTGCTCCCCAAGTTTTTACTAATCTTCTCTCACACTCTATTGACCATGTGTTTGTATGTCTTTTAATACAATTTCCCCTTCTTCTTAGCCTAAGAAAATCATCCCCCTCTCTCTAATTTTCAATTATCAATTTACATTTTATTTGCTCTCACATCTTAGGAAGAAAAACCCTTTTATTGGTCCAAGTAATTTTGTAACATCCCACCTTAAAACAGTGGAAATTTGTTTTTTTAAAAACGGTGATCAAAGTAGAGCTTTTTTAACAAAACGAGTAACTGAACCTTGATAAAACATAATCACAGTGTAATTGTTCTATTACAGTCATCTAATGTTCGAAGGAAAGTAAAATACATAACTAGAGAAATAACAAAATAAAAACTCCGTCTTGGGTCCTACGCAGCCTGCTTGCCTCTCTCTTCCGACCTTGGTCCTCCCGACCCTGAAGCTACAGCTGAGATCCAATTCCCAATTGGATCTCAGGTAACGGTTAACCTTATGCTCAAATAAGACAGTATATGGATAACAACATATACATAATCACATAACAGCAGTATATCACTACATAAGCACACAGCAGATGCATGATCACATATTGTCAGAACATAAGCATACAACAGTATGTAAAGCCCCACATAATGTTTGCACATAACCAGTGCTACGACGGCCCATTGTGTCCTTAGCGCTAGGAAAACCCAACGACGTTATCAAGACTATAACCCGTATAAAGCTGTATGTATACCGACAACCCTAGACAGAGCTTCAGTATATAAGCATGTCTATCACATATAGTATATGAGCAGCATAAGTGTTAAGGTTACAATACGCGTCCGTACCTCCGTTGACGATTCCAGACACTTTGGTAGAATTATGGTACACTTGACGGTGGTACGACGGTGGTACGACAGCGGAGACAGTGGAAACAACGATTCGTGATTTCAAGTATCCTATAAGGATAGTATCACCAGTGTGAGCATTTAAGATCATATCAGGCAAATTTCGGTACAAATTACCATTTTGCCCCTAGATTGACTATTTGGCGGAATTTCGCCAGCACTTCGCTATTTTGATTTTAAACTTTCAAAATTTTTGCTATAATCCTTCCTCTAGCATACTCTTAAGATAAATATCATATTTATTCCTAAAAACATGATATCTAAGCTAACTTAAGAATTAAAGACTACTCTAACAATTCTACTATAACTACCGAAAGAACTACTTAAGCTAAAGACTAAGGACTGAAGAACTTACTCAGAGCTTTGCTATGAACTTCTTACTCCTCTTCCAGAGCTTCTCTCTCTAACTTCTCTCTAGGATTGTGAGTGAATTGGTGAAGAATGAAGAGAAATGAGAGGCTATTTATAGAAAAAGGGAGTGGCAATTCCGTAATTTCCCTGAACTTGTCTGGTTGAATTTTGACCGTCGGATCGCACTTTTTTGAAGTGGCTTGATCTTGGCCATACACCTATAGGCCAACCTCCCCCTCCCACAAGAAGACAAAATTGATGACATCATCATGCTTATGTCATCTTGCTTTATCAGATGAAATTCCTGGTTCGGTGTCCTGATCGCGAAATTTTTTGTAAAATCTTAAAATTCTGGGAGCAACACTCTGAAGGTCTTTTCTTCCTCTTCAAGAATACTGGATTTTCCTATCCTTGTACTCTTATTAAGGATATTCCGTTATCTGCCGAAAATCCTCAATATTCGCGACCGGTTACCGAAATGACTTCGGTCGGTGCCAACTTCTGGACAAAAATTCATTGATCAATAATATACTCTGGTTTTTCCCAACTTATCCCCAGAATCTCGCATCCGAATTATTTTCTATCGGTTCTCATTTTGACTATCTGCTTTAATTCAACAGAACATCTTCTTAGCTTGATCTCCAAAACACTCCATCGGTTACAGAAATGACTTCGGAGACAGCCTACTTCGAGATAAAAATTCACTTGTTCCTAATATACTCTGACCCTAGCAACTTAGTTCAAGATTTTCTGGATAGAATTTTATTTCTATCCGTGGTCATTTATCCTGTTCATTTTTTATTAATATAATATTATTAAATCAACACATGTCTTAATCTTATATTATTATTATTTTCATCATCCTTATCTCTTCCCATTCCCAAAAATTTCGGCCCACACACATATAAATAAATAAATAAATAAATATATATATATATATATATATATATATATATATATATATATATATATATATATATATATATATATTCATTTCCCATAATATTCTATTATCTTGCATTTATTTCCCCAAAATTTCCTATTGGTCCATAAGTAATTTCATAGATTTAGGCTTCTAAAATTCCTTGAATAATCCTAAGCTTTTGATCTTGGTTTTTCCAAGATTACTTCTTGACCTTTATTATTTATTTAATTTGGCCCAAAAATTTCGATCCTTAATAATATTTATTCATATTTATTTTATTTCTCATGTTTCCTAAATTTTCTATAAGCTTATAAAATTCTCAAAAATTACTTAATTAATCCTTTAATAATTTCTAATAATTTTATTAATTAAAACTAATCATTTTCTCACAACAATTTTATTAACATTAATAATTCAAGTTCCATGCAAATTATCAAAAATCATAGAGTCAATCTTAGTCTTAGAATACTTTTTAATTTCCCTTCTTTTTATTTTCATAGAAAATAATTTATTAAATTGTCTAAATTAAGAACAATATGCTTTCTAAATTTTTAATAATTATTCCATGCCTTTTAGAATTTTTCCTAATTCTTCTCAGGATGTTTTATGGCCTTAAGACACATTTTTCACATTTCCGATATTAAACTTCCTTTAATTTTCTTAATGTTTTCCTTTGAACATATACTAATCACATAACATGTTAAGGCCAAAATCTTCGTAAATAGGCATTTTTATTATTGTGACCTAATATTCCAGATAATAGTTATCCGGGTATTACAAATTTCACAAAGATTTAGGATTAAGGATTAATATAATTTCTTCACTCTTTAATTAGTAATTTTTGCCACTTTTATTAGTTAAAGGGAGAATTAATTAATTCTTGGTTACTATTGCTAGTATAGTATTTTAGGGGTTACTAGACTTAATTGCCAAAATTATAATTGATTATCAAACCAATTACAATCTTTAGAGATCCATTTGATACTTATATTGATCCCTTTTTAATCCTTAATCAAGTTAAAATATTCCAATTTGTTGATCTTAGATAGTCCCAAGACTAATTAGGACTAATTCTGAAATTAACTTAATTACTAACAATTCACTTGCCCCATAATTGTTTTTTATATTCACTAATTATCTAATTTTAGAGACAACATACTTTCTAATATTTAGTTGCCTCGTAGGATTTATCATAACATTCTCAGAGTATTTTTGTAACCCATAACTTCACTTAGGAATTTTTAGCTCTTTATTTCTCCTAATTTCATGAGAAATCACCTTAGGAAATAAGGCAATTATTCTACTAGGCTTGAGACCACATATTCACCTATTTTAATAGTTGTTTTCTATTAAAATATAGTGGCTATGCTAAATAGGATGTTTAGGGTATTACAAATTGTGTTTACATTTAATAAAAAAAGTGTGCTTATAATTGTGCAAATACATAAGGGAACATCATAAAGAATGAAATGATGGACCAATCGATTGGAAACAGTGGTCACCCTTTCAACCACTCTTTGATGGATTAGTGCGGGAATTGGGTACGGTTCCCCATCCAATTCCAGAGTTGGAAGCATGTTCTGGGATTGTCGAAGGACAGAGTGTTTGAGGATGTTGTGACGGCAAGTAATTTTGTTTAATTATATTTTGATATAAATAGTTATAATTTTTAGTTAATTAATTAATTACTAATCAAATTATGATACAACATAAGTTTAAAGTTCAAGCCAACAAGAAGAGGTACTCAATGATTAAGATGGGGGACAGTTGGAAGAACCGAAGGAGTCGTCTGTAATACCCTAAAAATCTTATTTAGCATAACTACTACATTTTGATAGGAGATACCTATTTTAAATAGGTGAATAGGTGAATATGAGGTCTCGGATTTTAGTATTGTCTTTATTTGTATTCCTACGCAATTTTCCCTAGAATTAGAAAACCTAAAGACGAAATTTTCTGAAATTATATTGATCATAAAATATCCCAGGGTTATCATAATTTAATATAATTGTAATTATATCATTTTAACAATTAAAAATCATCAGAGGATGATAAAATCAATTAAAGGAAATTAGTAACAATTATTGAGCAATTGGAATTGCAATAATTGAGATGCTTTAATGATTTTTGAAATTAGGCAATAATTAAATTATAAAGGTTATAATTAAGGAAATATCAATTAAATGAAAGACCAAATAAGATTTGGAAGCTAAGATTAGCATACAAGGAGTTTTTAATCATCAAAATTAAATTAGAAATTTGTCAAATTTTGGTAATTAAGTCTAGTCACCCTTAAAACACTATATTAACCAAGGATAAATTAATTTTCCCTTTTACTAATCAAAATGGAGGAAATTACTAATTAAAGAGAGAAGAAATTATATATAAACTCTTAATCTTGGATCTTTGTGAGATTAATTGGACCAATAGGAGAATTTCTTCTTGAGTTTGTGGGACTAATTTAAGACATAAAATTAATAATTAAAATAGAGGGAGGGGATGGTTTCACAAGAAGAGGAAAGAAGAAGAAAGCACTCATGGGTCAATTGTGTAGTGTGTGTGAGAAGATTAAGAAAGACTTGGGGAGCAAGTTGTTTTTCTTAGGGAACAAGTTGTTACTTAATTGGGTGAAAATAGGTGAGAATCTATAGAAATTAAATCATATCTTGAAATATAGAAACTAGATATTAAATATAAGTACATATCTGAACTCAATAAATTATGAGCTTCAACTTGGCTATTCCGAAAGTTATTTTCGGATACTTTTAAAATTCATACCTAAGTGTTTTGAGAATTAAAAATCACCATAAATCTAATCATAAAATTAGGATTTCAAAAGTGAAATTGGATTTTGAATTAAAACACAAACTTACACTTAACTAAATTAGCATTTGGGATTAATTAGACAACTTAATGAAGAAGTAGGAATTCTTGGGGACAAAGCAAAGCAATTTCTAGAAGAGGGAGGGGGGAGAGGACGGTGGAGAGGAGGTGGAGGGCCAAGATCATTCCCTCCTCACCAAGAAAATATAATGGTTAAATGCAAGAGGGAGGAATTTCAAAAATGCCATTACATTTGGCTATAAATAGGAGCCTTGGCAACACATTCTCCTCACCAATTCACTTAGCTTGGCTGAAAATTTAGAGAGAAAGAGAGAGTGTGGAAGAGCTGCAGAAAATAGGAGGTAAGTGGTCTTCAAGAGGTAAGAGAGTTCTTAGTTTTTAAGTTTAAGTTCTTAGTTTATGAAGTGGAAATGCTAGAAATGTTATTTTGATCATCAAACTTCTAATTCCAGTTTTAATCTCATGTTTTTAAGCTTCCCACTGTCTTTATTTCGAAAATTTGATGAAAAAGAAGTTATAGCAAAATTTTTGGAAAAGTATGATCAAAATGGCGAAGTTCTGGCAAAATTTCGGTAATCAGGAATTTATGGAGTCAGTAGTAAAAGTGTTGGTATTTTATAATGAAGATGATATTCGAAAATTCTGGGAAAGTTCATGATGAAAGTAGACATATAGGGCTTTCTAAATCTATAAAGAGTGTGTCATTTGAAGCTCTGTGCAAAAAGATAAAATTCTCAGAAGTTAGGCTATGTTTTCTGTGCGAAATTCTGGGCAGCAGTTTGAAATTTTGAAACTAGGAATTATCCAGGAGTTATGGGTAAGTTACAGTATTTTTCCTTGAAAGTAGACATCTCAAGGATTCTGGGAAATTTTACGGATCCTCATTTCAATTTTTTTGGAATTAGTTATGATTTTTCGAAGTTAGGTGAAATTCTACCCAGAAATTCTGCACCAGCGTTTTTCCGAAAATTGTAAGGAAATAATTGAAAATAAGTCCACAAGGGTAAAACTGTCATTTGTGACCAAGGTGTCTCATGAAATATTGTTTACAAATTAATTGAGACAATATTACCCTTATAGGATATCAGAGATCGTTTTTCTGATCAACAGAACGTACCGAAACTCAGGTACGGATGCGTATTGTAACATTAACGCTTATGCTTATGGTATGGTTATATGTGAAAGTTGTTTTCACTTGTTGATACTCTATTTTGAAAGTTGCTTATGATATATTGAATTGAATACGAGTTATAGTCTTGATAACTCCGTTGAGTTTTCCTAGCGCTGAGGACACGATAGGCCATCATGGCACTGGTTATGTGCAAACTATGGGTAACATACATATTGCAGTGGCTGTGTTATGTTACTTGCTGATATGATTTTGAAAAGTGATAGTAGTGAATTTATTATTATAATATCTGTCATATACTGTTTACATAAGCATGAAGTTAACCGTTACCTGAGGTTCAATGGGAATTGAACCTCAGCCCCTGTTATAGCTTCAGGATCCCAGGGAGTCAAGATCAAGGATAGGGGTAAGAAGCAGGCGTGAGGACCCTGCGGAGACGTTGTCTTTTTGAAATATAAATTGTGGTATATTGAACCTATGGATGATTGTATAGTTAAATGTTCAGTTAGATACATTACATACAATGTTATTCAGTTACTCTTTGTTTTAAATATTTTCAACTCTCAGCTCTGTATGGAAACGTTTATGAAAATGGGATGTTACATCGTCTCTACAACAAGATGAATAAGGATGGGACGATTCCTTTATAGCAGCTAATCGAGAGCGTCCCAAATGGCGTCCCTACAAATGATTAGGCGATTTTTGTCCAGTCTAGAAAAAGCCCACAGGAACAAGTGTATTTTTAAAGAATTATTAATTCCTTAAGAAATATTATTTTCGTAATTCTTGTAATGTTTCGTACCTCTTGCAAGTTATATCCCATAGGAACATCATAAGCCGATTGCAACAAAAGATCCATATCAAGGTAGGATCCAAGACATTTGTTGTGACTAACAGTAAGTTGGTAATTTGAAAGTTAAATTAATTTTAGCATTATATTAGAAAATTATTAATTTTTTATTTATGAAATAACAAAGTTCTTAATTTTTTAATTCTTTCAAGAGAGGAAGGTTCAGGTGGAGAACCTTGAAAATGACTATAGGGAGCTGTTTATATACACCCATAGACATTGTGAGAGTACAACAATTTCTTGGCAGGTAAAGGAAGTTGTTGTAAGTTACATACAAGGGATTTCTATAGTTTATTTAATTTATTTAAATTAAATGTAATTGTTTCATTAATGTGTTTATAAAATGTGTGTGCCAGGAGCAGATTGCGCAGAATCAGGCGAAGCCGTGACAGTCCTAGATGCCGAAGTCATAGGGGTTTGTGGATTATATTGTCCCTTTGAAAGCTACCTTGGGCCCGGTTGAGCATCTTGGACACATTAGAGTTATGGGGTTAGGCGCTAGGCCTAGCTTGGTCTATGGTAGAAGCGCTGCCTCTGAGGCCGGAACCTCCAGCTTGAGAAAGATTGACGCAGTTCAGGCGATGATTGACCCATAGGTTGACGCAAAGATTGATGCCAAGACTCAAGAGCTTGCTAGGCGGTTATAAGACCAAGCCAGCACTTGATACACTTATCATAACGAGAGCTGAGATTTTCTGACTGGTGCCTTGGCACCTCCCCCACCTCCTACTTTCATATTCAATGCCTCCCCGGTCTCCTCCTGTTTATGAGAACAATGTTGTTCCCTTTACTCCTATGGACGTTGATTACGCCCACCCTGAGAGTACCCTTGATGATTAGGCCTTGGATAGTTAGCTTTTACTTTTGTCTTTGGACAATTTTATGTATTTTAAATGTTTTTATCTTTTATTTGTAGACATTACATAATTTGTCCGCCAATTTAAATACCAACACAATATTTATCATTAACATAATAATGGAATAATATTTTAATACTTATATTAATATTATTGATGTTAATTATTGACAATAGAAAATGTTATACACACACACACACACACACACACACACACACACACACACACACACACACACATATATGTAAAATATTTATTATAAGCATAATAATGGAACATATTTAGATAGATATATAAAATATAACTTGTTACATTTTGTAGCGATTTTTCTTAGAAAAACCTCTATTAATGTATAAAATTTGAAATTCAAACTTTTTAAAGGCCCGACAAACATTTGTAGCAGTTTTAATCCTAAACTGCTACAAATGTAAACAGTCTTAAATTTGTAGTAGTTTTTTTCAACAAAAACTGCTACAAGTTTGAATTTCAAATTTTTAAAGATCGCCGTACATTTGTAGTGGTTAAATTAAGAACCGCTACAAATGTATAACTAAAGTAGCAGTTACACTACTGGTTTTTCACTACTACAAATGTATTTTAAGTTCGTAGAGGTTAGTGTAGTGGTTTTTTAACCACAAAAAGTTATCCATTGTTGCATATAAGCTCAGCAGACGTGGTGAAGATAATTAAACATTTTCTCTTCAACTATATTCTTTCCATCTTTGTTCACTACATATGGATAAGCCATGGATCAAGCTACCACACAATTCTCTTGCATATTTCATAGGATTGAACACTTTCTTAGATTTCGCTTTCTCTCACATTAGCTGTCATGGTAAGATCATATATTTGTGTTGTTGATGCAAGTTTAAGAAGTGACATACATGAGAAGTTGCTAAGGAACATTTGCTTTTGAAGCCTTTCCCGGAAGAATATATGTTCAAAGGAGTTCATGGTGAGATACAAGGCATTAGATATGGGGATCATCTCCCTTAAAGTTCACAATTAAGAAATTAATTGGATCAAGATGATCCTGTTAATGAAGCTTTTCGTGATACTTTTGGTTTTCAAGATAACAACTTCACCGCAGAAATTCTAGGTAAAGAACCTGTTTTCTTCAGGAATGATGTAGCTCAGGAATTTTTCAGCCTCATGGATGAGGCTAATCATCAGTTGTATGCAAGTTGTTGAAAGTACTCCAAATTATCTTTCTTGATCAACTAGTATCATATCAAGTGCTTGTGTGTGATCACAAATAAGGCAATGTCAACATTGTTGGAATTACTATGAGATGTTTTCCCTGACACGGACATTTCCTCAAACTTCTACGAGGCCAAGAAGATAATTAATACGAAAAGATTGATGCATGACCAAACGACTATATGCTTTATTGGGGGGATGATATACTCTCTCCAGTCTTTAATATAGGACGTAATTGTAGAATTAACCTTAGTTTTAAATATAAGATGTATTTCACATATTTGTCAATCTTTTTTAAATTTATCCCTATTAATATTTTCTCAACTATAATCAAGTAAAAGAGAGATAGAGGGAATCAAAGAAGATGATTAAGGTAATTTAGAAAAAAGAATGTCATATCAACTACCTTAATTAACTTTATTAGTATAATCAAGGGAAAATCTCATATAAAGCTGCTTAAAATAAGAAAATTCCAAAGTAAGTTGACAAATTCAACAAATATTTAATTAAGCTATTAACCTAATTTGGGATTTCAAAATGTGAGTAAAATAACTTGAATGCCACATCCTAACTATTTTTTAAAGAGTTTGATTACTTTGTAATATATATATATATATATATATATATATATATATATATATATATATATATATATCAATCATGATTAATATTTAATAAAACAAAATATGTATTAACTATAATCTTCAAGCCAAAAAACTGTACATTAACTATCATCATATGAACTAAAACATACAATATTTTTGAAAAAAGGAGTTCATTCTATTAACATGAACAGTTTGTTTTTTTTTTCAAAAAAAGGTATAATATATGCGATTATAAAAAAATAAATTTACTAAATATTTTAAGTATAAATTCTACCATCAATGTTTCTTGTATAATTTTTTTTAAAGTTCTATATTTCAATATGGACAACATTTTATGAAATTTAAAGTGTATTTGACACCTTTTTAATTAAAATATCTTTAGAAGTATATCAAGTTTACACGCCTCTTATTAGAAACAAATACTTAACATTAATGATTTATATTAAAGAATGGAAAAGCTAAGAAAACATTGAAATCTTACCTAAATATTTTTTTAAAAATCACATTTATGTGTTTAGGAAAATTATTCAGAGCTTGTTTAGAAAAAAAAATTGGTAAATTTGATTTTTTTTTCTTTTTTACAAATAAAAGTGACTTTTATTTCAATTGATTTTTGGAAACTAAAATTGGTATGCTTATGCTTTCCCCCTTTTTCTTTCACACTTGATAAAAATAACCACATCATTTAAAAAAAAAATCAGTTTAAACAGTCATTTAATTGATTAGAAAAACATATTGTATTTTATTATATATTAATTTTTATATATAGAACAATAAAGTCATAGAGCAACAAAACTCTTTTAAGAGGGAAGAGAGGATGAGACATTGAAGTTATTTTACACACATTTTGAAATTCCAAATTGGGTTAATGACTCTGTTAAGGATTTGTTGGATTTATCAATCTAATTTATAATTTTTCTATTTTGGTGGCTTTATATAAGATTTTCTTTGTAATAAAATTAAGTAAATATGTCTTATATTTATAATTGGAGATAGTAATACTCAGTTACTCACATCATCAGGAGCTTATATATAGAATAATAATTCAGAGGAGCTTCAAAATGAATTCAGTTGCTACATTATTTGAAAGCCTTCTCAATATAGTCGTCTGAGCATTATTTGATAAGTGGGTTTAATTAATGACATACTCCCCCCGGTCCTATTTATAAGACATAGTTGACTTTTTGAAGAGATTAAGGAAACTAATTAAATTACTTTAGAGTATTTTATTTTTATTTTTTTCTTCAAATTAATTATTTTGATTAATAAATTAATATATAATATAATGATACAAAACATATGAAATGATTAAATAACTTATTTAGCTTCCTTGATCTTTCTAAAAAAAGTCAACTATGTCTTATAATTAGAATCGGAGGGAGGTAGTATTATGGATTTGCAGTATGTGTGACTATCGTGTGCGAGTGGGCTCTGCATGCGCATGTGTTGTCATTGTTCCTATACTTGAGTAATGTGTTTATTTATTCTTCTTCTTCTTCTTCAATTCTTACCCGAGTATTAACGTGTTTCTTTCAACTCATTCCAACTAAACAAACATAATAAATAACATTTATATGCAATAATCAATATTGCAAAAGTTCGATTTGTGTCGCTATAACGTTTTTGGTTCAGATTTTATGCTTTAATAATTGTATTGTCTTTTCCTTTTATTATTTTTTCTATCATTTAAAAAAATTATTTTAGAATCCCCTTCATTTGATTACAGCTACTATCAGGTCAAATTGAAACAATATTGAGCTTAATTAAGGATCTCTCTCAACATATAACCAATAAAGAAATCTCTCTCTCAACATGATTTTTTTTTTTCTTTTATAATATTCAAATCATTTACGATCACTATTAAAAACAGTTTATTACCAATGAAATTACTGACAGAATTTCAATTTACTAACGGATTAACAATAGAAATAGAATTATCGACAAGGTCCATTCCATGGCTACATTTTACGTAGCAAATTGGTTTGCCAATGAAATTTCAGTTCATCAGTTGCTAATCCATTGGTAATTTATTTTTTGTAAATACAAAAATGCTACGTTGTACCCTTCAAAAGGGATCACGTGTCCATCACTGATGGCCGGTGGCTAGTGAACACATCACCACTAGCTGGCCACCTCACTACTGACAAAAATTCCGTCAATAATTTAATTTTAATGAATAAAAAATGCCACCTAGAACCCCACATAAGTGTTTTTTTATATAAATTATTAAAAAAATATTTTTTCCTAAATTTTGTAAACGTTCAAAAATAAATTAGGAATTTGATAAGATGAAGGGAAAATTAGTAAATAAAATTTATTTTAATAGATTTTAATTAAAAATATTTTTAGAATCTTTTTTGAATATTCTTAATGGAGTTAATGGTTTAGATCTAAGTATATGTTTTCGAAACAGAAGGAAAATTAGTGTAATGAGGACAATATAGAATGGTTGTTAGAATATTTTATTCTAAAATCTCTTAGTATTACCACTTTTAAGTTGGTTGTGCAAGAATTAAGTGAGGAACATATGAGCATTTATTGTTGCATTAATTATTTCTAGTTTTTTTTTTCTTTTTTTGTCAGAAACATTTATTTCTAGCATTAAAAGCTATCTATACTGATCTATTTTAAACTTCAAAGTTTGTATCTACACATTAAGTTTGTATCTATTTTAATGCAAATTAGATGCCAGCAGATGATTTGATTTATTTTCATAAATCAAATCTGAGATATGATATCTATTAAATCATTGCTTTATTTTCATAAATCAAATTAGGAAGTTATTTAATAATTAGCCCATAGGACATAATTTCCAATAGTATTGATGAGGTGTGACAACCTTTAGTGGATTTGCTGAGTTTGCTAAGTGTAAATGATTGAGAAGTGTAATTAAGACTAATTAGCTTGTGGTTATGTACAGTGTCTGCAAGTGCCTAATTTTGAAACCTTTCAAGAGTTTAGTGAAAATCTCAAATGATTTGCTTGGGACTAAACATAGTTCGAGTGGATAGGTTGAATCAGTATAAATATTTTATGCCAATCTTTCTTAAACCCTCTCCTTAATCCTATCTTGAGAGCTCATCATTTCTCATATTGCTACGTTTACCCACTATTTTACTGTTATATTCATTGTGTTAGGAAAAAAGTTGAAATTTACCCAATTCACCACCTCTTTTGAGTATCATTCTTGTACCCAACATTTGTTATTACAACAATTCTATATTCAGACTAATTAACATCCCTAATTAAGATGGTTCATTGTTAGATTTGGTGTTAGCATCTTGCCGAAGGAAGCCTCTGTTAACAAAGTCCCAGGTTTTAATGGTGAAAATTATACATATGATGGAAGACCAAAACAATATTATATTGTTCTTTAAGGCTATTGATTTGGATATATGGGCTATGGTGAAAAATGGCCCTTTCATTCTCGTGCATGAGATCAATCATGAGCAAGTTCTCAAAATAAAGAGGATGAGTGGATAGATTTGGTGTTAGCATCTTGCCGAAGGAAGCCTCTGTTAACAAAGTCCCAGGTTTTAATGGTGAAAATTATACATATGATGGAAGACCAAAACAATATTATATTGTTCTTTAAGGCTATTGATTTGGATATATGGGCTATGGTGAAAAATGGCCCTTTCATTCTCGTGCATGAGATCAATCATGAGCAAGTTCTCAAAATAAAGAGGATGAGTGGATAGAATGATCTGATCATTATTTGATAAGTTATTTTTCATAGCTCAAATTAAAGTGGATTTTAGTGCTTTTGGGGTTCCAAAAGTGTTTATTTATATAAATCGAGACAAACCTCCTTTCACATATTTACCTTATATACTATAAATCACTATTAAAAACTACTTTTAAATGCTTCAATTGCTATTTCAAACAAACAAAAATTTTATTGTTGTTCCGGTGTGTGTATGTGTTCATTTCAACTCATTTGAACTAAACAAATGTAATACTCCCTTTGGTTCTAATTATCTAGTTGAATGTTTTAGAGAGATTAAAAAGGTTAGTTAAATTACTTTAGATTATTTTTATTTTTATTTTTCTTCAAACTAATTTGTTTGACTAATAAACTAATATATAATCTAAGGATACTTAACATATAAAATGATTAAGTAACTTATTTAGCTTTTTTAAATCTTCCAAAAAAAGTTAACTAGGTCTTATAATTAAGATCATGAGTAGTAAATAGTGACGTTCATATGAAATATCAATATTTTTTTTTAAATAATGAGACGATTATATTAAGCTAAACAATAGTAATTATGAAGGCTAGCCAATTTAGCTAGTAAGATGAAAAGTCCATGTAATGAACTAGCTTCATATTAAGGTGGACCTGGATTATAAAAAGGGTATTATTGGCTGATAACTTTAGGCTTACTTACGCAGACAAAAGTCAAGATATATATAGACACAGAGAAGACTAGAAAGGGTGCGAAATGATTTGGATTCTCTTCTCCCTTGCGTCTCTTTCTTCTCTCTGGCCAGCTGCATTAATACTGTGACTGGATTTCTCCCTTCTCTTATTCCATGTTTTCTAATTTCTAGTGTACCAGAACTTTGTTATTTTCCTTATATTGTTGAACTTACTGAATGCATTTGAGCTTTGGATTTTCATTAGAAATGGTTCAATATTGTTGAGTTGAGTTATATTGTTTGGTTATTGTTTGTATGATTGTTACAGTTCATTATCAAACAGCAAGACCAAAAAAGGACTTGGTTAATAATAGGCTCAAACTCTAGACATAGTCCGTGAGACAGCCCAAAGCATATGTATCCCTCCCTGCTCCCACCATCCCTTCTCCATGCACGATTTCCCTGCACGCTCCAAATTATTTGCACACACACACACACACACACACACACACACACACACACACACACACACACACACACACACACACACACACACACACACACACACACACCACTCTGGTCCTATTTATAAGTCCCTTTTAACTAAATCACACATACCAAGGAAAGATAGTCAACTCAATGATTATGAGGTAAATTCTCAATTTTGTCCTCATTTATGAATAGGTATCTTTCAACTTTTTCTTCTCTCCCTATTTTCATTAGTACAATTAATATGGGCAAAATTGTCACGATCTCATTAATGACTTGAAAGAGGACTTATAAATAGGACCAAATTTTTTGGTCAAAAGAGACTTATAAATAGGATCAGAGTGGTATATATATATCACCAAAGAGAAATACAACTACGAGGCAACCCAAGGTTGATATAAGTCCTACAAACATGCTTCGCGAAGTGAAAAGTGGAGCTATTTGTGGGTTGAAGATGAAGGCGGCATGGCCAGAGCCACTGGGATATTCTGACCAGAACCAAGCAACAGCTGCAAACTAAAAACTAGTTCACTACTCTAGATCATGAGAGTTCTTAAAGCTCAATGGCATCCAAATATCACAGTTAAAGAATAAATCAGAGGAGCTTCAATGAGCTTAGTTACTACATTATTTGAAATCCGTCACATTTGATACTCTCTTAATAAAGAGACATATTTACTTAAATTTGATTAGATTAAAAAAATAGTTAAGTTTGTTTACTTGACATATATTTTTTAAAACACTTTAATCATTTTCCTTAATTCTCTCCTTACCTATCCTTTTTTTTTTTTTAATTATTAAGGGAGTATCAATAATATAGGGTAAATTAAGAAAAAATTGATGAATATTAAAAGAAAAAATATTATTTTTATGACTAATGCCAACTCTTCAAATAGGTCATAAATTAAGGAGATGAGTGAGTAATTGATTTTGATTCATAGCATATTTTAGATTTGCATTATGTGTGTCTATGGTGTGGGTATGTGGGCACGTGCATGCGCATGCGCATGCGTGTTGTTATTTGCTGTTATTCCTGTATATATGTGTGAGTGTAATGTCTTTATTTTGTTTAGCAAAATAAAAAAAAGTGTTTATCAAACAAAATATAAGTAATTAATCAATGTTGTAAATGTTAAATTTATGACGCTATAACTTTTTCAGGTACAGATTTCATGCTTTAATAGTTGTATTTTTTTTTTTCTTTTGTCTATCATTTAAAAAAAGTTAATTTCAGAATCCTCTTTCATTTGATAACAGGTACTATATCAAGCAAAATTTAAACATTATTGAACTTAATTAAAAATATCTCTCTCAACATGATTTTTTTCCCCATTTATCAGATTCAAATCGTTTAGTTTATTCTAAAAAGAGATGGGCCCCTCATCCAAGCCATTGCGAGCTGCAAAGGGGATTTTGTTAAATAGATTTGAATTTTTCTTGAAGGCTTCATAAATTTTCATATATCTGAATTTGTGCCAAAAATATAAGTTCTCTTGAGAGGCTTTTCTAGCCCAAATGTTATCAACAGTATTAAATAAAAAAAATCAAAATGCATATATAGAGTAGGGTACAATTCAATTATTTATGAAAATGACATATATGGAAGATGGAAAGCTCCTAGTCCATCAGGAGCTGTGGCTTGTGTAGTTGCGGGCCTTTTTTCCTCTTCTTGCTGTGTTTGCTCTATCACTTTACATGAACAGACCTGCAACTATGGGTATCTCTCATGTTTGCTCTTCTTCAATGAAAGGGTTGGGACCTCTTGACTAGTTCTCTGAACCCGTGCCACCCCTTATTATTGTTTTATTTCTGTTCCGTTGTAGAACACTAGAAGGATTGGACTTGGCCTGGCGTGAAATCCCAGGGTCCTATGTACCACAATAGTGGATCAAAGTCCACGTAGTTCGAGGGTAAACCGTTTGGCCTGTGATAGTCAGAGGGAGTGGGGTGTGTGCTTTGTGTGAATAGAAAAGGTAGGGTTTCGAGCGCGCGCGTACCTGATGACTGCACATTAGTATTTATAGGGTGTATCTGGGGGCCTTGATCCGATATTCCCTCTACACGTGGTCCCACTTGCAACTACTCCATTACTTGCACGACTTACGGCGGTTAGCGAGATAATGGGATAATACCTTATCAGGTATCTCCATTTTCGTGGATGGATTGCTAGCTTCGAGCCTAGTTGTAACATCCCAATTTTCAAAAGCAGAATATTATTTATTTCCAACAAAATCATTTAAAATAATCAGAGTAGTGCATTTGAGCGGAAGAGTAATTGATACTTATATTTCAAAATGCCGTAAGTCTGGCTGAATACAATAGCGGTGTAGTAACTGCGTGATTCAAATGGGATGTACAACAACAAAAGGAAAGCTTCCGCCAGAATGTCAAAGGAAATCTTCAGCCGAGTCACTATGCGTCCTGCTTGCGCTTCCCTTTGTCCTCCGTCCTTGGTTCTTCTAACCCTGATGCTATGTTAAGAGCTGAGGTTCAATACCCATTGAACCTCAGGTAACGGTTAACCTCATGTTTATATATACCATATATGGATCACAGATATTCACAAACATAAATAGTTCATAAGCATTTAGACAAATGTATCCCTGACATATAAGCTCCTTAGCAGATACGTCACACTTAGTATACATTTCACACCTAGCAATTGTTTCACACCAAACATTTCACACCCAGCAAGCGTATCCCAATACCCAACAAGAATAATCATAACAACAGTACATGAACATATCACAGAGCAAATAGTTATCTCATATAACATACTATACACATAGCACATATACGCATACAGTAAACATCAGAGTTAAAGTTACCAGTACGCGGACGTACCTTCGTTTGACGTTATACGGTATTTCTGGCGGAATACGGTGCGACAGTTGGTCAGAACGTATTCAGGGATATCCTATAAGGATAATATTGTTTCTATTAATTCATAAACATTATTCCAAGAGATATCTTGGCTATATAAGACCATTTTACCCCTGGTGGATTTATTTTCCAATTTATTCCCTAATTTTCGGAAAAAACGCTGATCCAGCATTTCTGGGCAGAATTTCGCCTAACTTCGAAAAATCATAACTAATTCTAGAAAAATCGAAAAGAGGATCCATAAAATTTCCTGGAATCCTTGAGATGTCTACTTTCAAGGAAAAATACTGGAACTTACCCAGAACTCATGGATAATTCCCAGTTCCCAGAATTCAAACCGCTGCCCAGAATTTCGCTCAGAAAATGTAGCTTAACTTCTGAGATTTTTATCTTTTTGTACAGAACTTCAATTGACACACTCTTTATATATTTGGAAAGCCCTAAATGTCTACTTTTATCATGAATTTTCCCAGAATTTTAGAACATCATCTTCATCATAAAATACTAGCATTTTTACTACTGACTCCAGAAGTTCCTATTTGCTGAAATTTCGCCAGAGCTTCGCTATTTTGATCCTAATCTTCCAAAGATTTTGCTATAACTTCTTCTTCATTAAATTTTCGAAATAAAGACAGTGGAACCCATAAAAACATGAAAATAAAACTATATTTGGAAGATTGAAGATCAAAACAACATTTCTAGCATTTTTATTTCATAACTAAGAACTTGAACTTATGAACTAAAAACTCTCTTACCTCTTGAAGAACCTTGCTTCCTACTTCTTGAAGCTCTTTCACTCTCTCCCACACACTCTAAATTTCGGTTGTAGCTTGGTGAATTGGTGAGGAGTTTGTGTTGCTAATGGTCTCTATTTATAGCCAAAAACAAGAGTAGCCTCCAAGCAAAGACAATTGATCTCAGTCCTTAGTTATTACTTGGTCAAGAAGCTTCAATCCTCTCCCTCCACCTCTCCCCAATTCGTCCCTCTCTCATCTCTCTCCTTAAATTCTTGCTTCATCTCCTATTTAATCTCAAATGCTAATTTAGTTAAGCATCAACTAATGTTTTTCTTCAAAATCTAATTTCACTTTTGTAATCCTAATTTTATGATTAGATTTATGGTGATTTTTAATTCCCCAAACACTTAGGTATGAATCTTAAAAGTAACTGAAAATAACTTTGGGAATAGCCAAGTTGAAGCTCTTAATTCACTGATTCCAAATATGCATTTACATTTACTACTTAGTTTCAATATCTCAAGATATGATTTATTTTCTATAGATTCTCATCTAATCTTGCTAATTAAATAATAACTTGCTCTCTAAGTTTGTCCCAATCTTCTTCCACACACTACTTAATTGCCTTATGTTATTATTATTTTTTCCTCCTTGTCCCACAACACACACGCACACTACACACACACACACCACCTTCCTCTTCCTTTTCCATTGCATTAAGCCTCAAAAGTCTTCTCTTCTAGAAATTTAATTATAGGTTTATTTCAAGCAATTCCCTTTCTTGTTGCCCAAGTGATAAAACCGCCCCCCTTAATCTTTTAATTGCAATTTTATGTTTTAATTATCCTCACAAACTCTTAGAAAAATCTCTTATTGGTCTATTTTATTTGTATAATTTATTCCATCATTAAATAGAAAATTTCGCCCCCTTAGAGATAATTTAGGAATAATAGTGTTTTAGGGGTTATAAGACTTGATTACCATTTGACAAGTTTCTAATTTAATTTTGATGATTAACAACTCCTTGTATGCTAATCTTAGCTTCTAAATATCATTTGATCCTTAATTATAACATTTGTAAATTAATTATTAACAAATTTCAAAAATTAATAAAGTATCTCAATTATTGCAATTTCAATTGCCCAACAATTGTTACTAATTTCCTCTAATTGATTTTACCATCATCCGATGATTTTAAATGGTTATATTTTATGATCCTTAATAAGATTTAGGAAATTGAATTTTGGATTTATTAGAATCCAAAGAAAATTTCCCTAAATATGATGATAAATCAGTTAAAAATTTAGAGACAACATATTCTCCTATTTTAAGGAATATTTAGTTGCCTCTTGGGATTGCTCACAATATTCAGAGTGTTTTATAACCCTTAACTTCACTTAGAAATTTCTAGCTCTTTATTCCTCCTAATTTCATGAGAAATCGCCTTAGAAAATAAGGTAATTATTCTACTAGTTTTGAGACCACAAATTCACCTATTTTCAATAGGCATCATTTACTAAATTATGATACTTATCCTAAGTAGGATTTTTAGGGTATTACACTAGTGAAGCCCAATCCACTGGTCCGTAACAGATGCCCCCAAGCTCGGCATTTCAAGCTTCTGACATGCCGGGATTAATAGGGTTCGAGCTATCCTTGGTTTCGTTCTTATAGTGACGCTGAGTCTTCGTTATCTCGGGTAAAAATTTTAATTCTCCTTCACCCTTAACCAGGCTCAATTTTCTTTCATTTCCCAACTTAGTTTGATTGCCGACATTTTACTCATAACCCGGCCCCCATTACCAGGCCGTGCTGGGTTATATTTTTGTAACACGTGTTCCCTCGGTTGCCCCCTAATCCGGAGCATTAGCTGGACACTGCTTAAAAATGCGCGCCCGTTTTTGCATGACATTGGAATGCATAGCGTCGTATCGAGACTGACGCCACCCACTTCTCTGTCAGCCGTCTTTGGTTTTCGCGCTCTTTAAATGCTCGCGCCTTTTCAAGATTCATGATTACTATCTACTTTAGGGTTTCACCAGCTTTACCCGCCTTTCTGTATCTATCTGACATCGCGGGTCCCATCGTTTCCTATTCGCGCCCATTGGAGTCTTTCAAATTTGCCTTTTTAAATCATCTTTATAACTTGAATGTCGTGGTGCTTCCCTTTTTTACGCTGTGAGTTTCCAGTTGTCCTCAAGAGAAAACATTCAAAACCCAGGCGTTCCAAATCCCGGTCTCCCTCTTCCTCTTTAACGAGTTCTTCTCTTCCAGGTACATCTTCATTGTTGGATTCTGTTTTGTGTTTATTGTTTTTCCCTTTCGTCTTGTGCTGTGTTCCTCCCCTTCTTAGTTGCATTTTTGGGTTTCTCCGGCTGTCACCCTGGGATTCTGTGTATTGAACATTGCTTTTTGGGTTTTCTTGAGAGATTCTTTGGTTTTTCATGGATAGAAAACCAGATATACCCGTAGATATTTATGGTAGGCCTATTCCGAAAGAAGACTGGGAAATTGTTAAGAACATGCCTGAGAGGACTGCGTTCTGGTTGTATGGTGCTCGTCGGTCTTCTGCAGCTATGGCTGCAGATGTTCTGAAGCCCTCTGGGAGTGGTAACCGTAGGAGTAGTCACAAAGTTCCTCCCCCCCTCTGAAAGCTTCCGGACCTCCACTACGTCGGCCTCCATTGTCTGCTAGAGTCCGTCCCAGTCTATCCACTAGGCCTTCATCTCCTGTTAGGGCGGTTCCTGTCTCGGTCGTACGGCCTTTGACTGCTAGTGGACTCCGCCCTACCCCAGTCAGTCCTTGCGAGATGTGTCAACATGAGGCTATTGCCCTTGTCAACCTTGGTCGGGAGGTGGTGGCTGAGATGGTGCTTAGGAGTTGCACTCATGGATCCACTCCCATCTTATCATCGGAGAGTGCATTGCATCCCATGCCTGCACACCGAGGTAGATTTCTATCTAACTCGTCTTTGCTCCTTGTGTATTTATATAGGTATAGATGGCCTCTTCCTCCTAGAGTAGTGAAAGGTCGGTGGCCGAAGAATCATGTTATATTGAAGCAGCCCATAGTTTGTGTCACTTTTTTATATGTTCAGAGGTCATTGGGATCTCGAACAAGATGTCATGGGAAGAATTTAGGGGGCCTACTCTTAGAGATGGTGATGGGTACACCGTTCGGTTACCCTTAGATGGAGAGTCTGTGGCGTCGTGGCATGTCGGGGGATCTCCTCATTTCTTTTTCATGTACCGAGATGTAGTTACCCTCTTAGGTGCCTCATTTCCTTTTTCTAACTTTACGATAGAAGTTTTGAACCACTTACGCCTAGCCCCTACACAATTGCACCCGAATAGCTGGGCTTATGTTCTAGGTTTCGAGAATCTATGCAAGGAGAAAGAGATCCCTTGTACCGTTCCTTTGTTTTTTCATTTCTTTTCCCCCGTAAATACCTACAAAACCAAAGAAGAGCCCCTGGAATTTGAATGGACCCATCTTCGGGGTATCCGCCTTAAGAAATTGTTTAATCCTTATACCGAGTCATTCAAGGGGTTTAAGTCGGCATACTTTAAAGTTGAAGCCATTCCTTCCCAAGTTCCATGGTTCCTCCGCCGAAATGACCGTGAGGAGTTAGAGGAGAGATTTCCCCTTTACTGGACTTACGATCACCACAACTTAGGAACCAAAGCCTTTAGCTCAAAAGTCACCAAACTTACCCCGGAAGAGGAGAAAAATAAAGAGTTCCTATAGGATCTTGGCAAAGCGATGGGGCCTTTCGATGTCGGGCTGTATTTGTCTATTCCTTTACAGAAACAGAAACCAAAAAAAAGTATGCTTTGTAATAGCATTTCTTTCTTAATTTCTTTTACCAGATTACTCATGGTTTCTTTTGTGCAGAACCAACTATGCTGCCTAAACCTTCGGCTCCCGCCATGCCGGCTTTTATGAAGAAATTTAGCGGAAAGTGGACAGCAGCTGAAGTTGAGAAGACAAGCCCGGTTCCACTTGCCAAGAAGCCTTCCATCTCTCCCGCTGAATCAAGTATCCAGGCAACTGCTCCACCTTCGTCTTCTCTCACTGTTGGAGCTACTTCCTCTCCTACCGCGGCCCTTCTTTCTCCCAGCCAGTATACCTCTCCATCGTTTATGTTTGAGAATCCGGTCGACGCTGAGGTTCGCAATGGTATCTGGCCTCCTTTAAGCTGGTTTGCGCCTGTGCCGGCATCTACTGAGGAGAAAGACATGTTGAGGGATATTGAGCAGTTTACTCTTTGTGCTGTTGGGCTTCCTCAAGCTGTTGCCTTCTTCAAAGCTCAGTGGGCTGAGTCAGATGCTAAACTCAAAGCCGCTGTATCCGAACGATCCGAAACAATTAAGGTGGCGGTGGTGAGTGCAGTTAAGTCGGCAGAGGATGCCAAGAATAAAGCGGTTGCTGAGGCGGAAAAGGCGAAGAAGGCTGCTGATGAGAAGGTCAAGGCGATACAGGCGGAACTGGAATCTGCGAAGAAAAAGCTCATTGAAGATGCCTCTGAGATATCCCGTCTTCATTTCAGTTTGAAAACCTTGCAAGACCAGACGACTTTTGATGCCGCTTACGTTGCCGACCTAGAAAAAGGCGTGGAAGAGTCTTTTAATAATGCCTTGGCTCAAGTCATCTTCCTCAATCCTGACGCTACGCTGAAAATCGAAGACGCCCGGGTTGACGGGATTATAAAGGACGGGAAGATTGTGCCGGCAAGTACTTTGGAGGACTCGACTGGAGAGGGCTCATCTGGAGTGGGAGGAGATATTATTGATAATGCCGAATCTCGGCCTTCTAATCTCCCAAATGCGGGTGCGAATGTCTGATTTCTTGTTGTTAGGCCGCTTTTTTTTAATGATAGTTGTAATTCACTTTAGTTAATGAATAGTATTTTTCTCTTTTGAGCTTTGTTAGCAACTTTTATTTGCTTTATCACCCATTACGCTTAATTCTGAGTTATAGATAACCTTATGGCTTAAACTTGGTCATCCCAAATCTTAACCATACCGGATTGATAAAGTCCGGTATAAAAGGTCTTACCTCGAGTATAAAGGGTCTTATCGGTCTCGCATAAACTTACTTTAGAGTTTATAACGGGACTTGTGTCCATAAAGATCGCCTCTGGGGTTTGTCGAAAATGGGTCATGGACTCCTTTCCGTAAACCCTTGTTATTGGCTTTTCCGCGTTAATGGGCCTCTCGTTTTAGTATGGCCTTGTTGAATTCGTTTGAAAATAGGTCTTAAAACTCTTTTTCTCGAATTCACGCGGTTTGGACGGTGCGACCGTGTTATTCGGTATTTGTGCAGTTACGTGGCCAAAAGATTTTGATGAGCTAACTCCCGTAGATTTTTTATTAAAGTGACGACTGTCACTTACAAAATAAACACATTGCGTAAAGTACGATAAAACATCAAACAGAATGTCTAAGTCGTTTCGAACCGCGGGTTCTACATTCTTAGCTATAGTACATTCTTAGCTTGTCGGCATTCCATGTTCTTTTGATCGGTTTTTGAGTCAATGTTTCAAGCCCGTACACTTCGTGCTTTAGTACTTCCCTGATTCGGTAAGGTCCTTCCCAATTTGGAGCTAGCTTCCCTTCTTGTGCGTTTTTGTTGCCTATGTCGGCTCTTCTTAGCACTAGGTCGCCTTTGCCAAAGGAGCGGGGTTTGACCTTTCTGTTGAACTTTGTCGTGATGAGCTGTTTCGCTGCTAACTCTCTGCAATGTGCTATGGCTCTTACTTCATCTATGAGATCTAACTCAGCCGTAACAGCCTCATTATTCTCTGTTTCAGATAAGGCCTTTTCCTTTCTAAATGATGGTTCACCGATCTCTACAGGTATCATAGCTTCACATCCATATGTGAGCCTATAAGGCATTTCGCTTGTGGCGGTTTGAACACTAGTTTGATATCCCCATAACATAGCATATAGTTGTTCAACCTAGTCGGTTTTGGCTTCCTGCATTCTCTTTTTAAGGCCATCAACAATTATCTTGTTTGCTGCCTCAGCCTGCCCATTAGACTGTGGGTGCTCTACTGATGCAAAATGCTGACGAATTTGGAAGTCGGCCATCATTTTTCGGAATCCCTTATTTGCAAATTGTGTCCCATTGTCGATAATGACTTCTACCGGGATTCCAAAGCGAGCAATGATATTTCTCGCCATAAACTTGTGTACTCGAGCCGACGTTATGGAAGATAGCGGTTCAGCTTCTATCCATTTAGTGAAATAGTCCACCGCTACTATCAGCCACCGGAACTGCCCTGGAGCCCTTTAAAATGGTCCCAAAAGATCCATCCCTATTTATAGAACGGCCATGGTGCCGAGATATACTTCATCATAGATGGGGGAACCCTAATGATTTTAGCGTGTTTCTGACAGCTGTCACATTTTCGAACATGATTCTTTGCGTCTGTTGATAATGTTGGCCAGTAGTATTTGTCCCTTATAGCCTTTCGAGCTAGTGCCTTGGCTCCCATGTGTTGTCCATTGATGCCTTCGTGTATTTCAGTTAACACGTATTCCGCCTCTTCGGAGCTAAGGCATTTTGCCATTGGCGCATATAGCCCTTTCCTGTACAATTGGTCATCTATCATCGCGTAGGATGCCGCCATTTGTATCAAATTCTTGGCTTCTATGGATTCGGCTGGTAGAATTCCTCGTTTTAAGTAGTCCGCTATAGGTTTCCTCCAATCATTCTTGTCCGTTATGATCATTACGCACGTCGGGACTTCCAATCTTTGTTGCACTATCGTTTGGTTGTTTTTGGTTCCTTGAGTGCTAGCCAGCTTTGATAATATGTCTGCTCCGGTGTTATTTCCACACGATTTGTGACTTATTTCGACTTCATCAAATTCACCATGATAGATTTAACCTTTCCGAGGTATTTGACTAGTAGAGGTCCTTTAGCTTGATAAGACCCATTTATGTGAGACGCCACTAATTGGGAATCCGTAGATACTAGTACTTTCTGCACTCTGTTTTCCTTTGCTTGGAGCAAACCGGCTATCAAGGCCTCGTATTCGGCTTGATTGTTGGATGTTTTGAACCCAAGGCTTAAGGAATATTCAATGGATACGCCCTTTAGGTTTTCTAGAATTATTCCGACCCTACTTCCAACCGAGTTAGAAGAGCCGTCTACAAACAGCTTCCACTCTCTGAATGCTTCGATGTTCTCTCTTGCTGGAGTGAATTCTGCAACAAAGTCGGCTAAGGCCTGAGATTTTATTGATTGCCGGGCCTCACAACTAATATCAAACTTGGATAATTCTATTGCCCAGCCTGTCATCCTTCCGGCTAAGTCGGGTTTGTGCAATATTTGTCGGATTGGTTGATTAGTACGAACCACAATAGGATGGCTTTGGAAATATTGGCGTAATCGCCGGGCCGTGATCAACAATGGAAAAGCCATTTTCTCAAGCTTTTGATACCGTGTTTCAGCTCCCTGGAGAACTCGACTTACGAAATATATAGGCATTTGCCCCTCCTTTGGTTCTCGCACCAGAGCCGTGCTTATAGCCTCATCGGTCACTACCAAATAAAGGATCAAGATTTCACCCATTACAGGCCAGGTTAACACTGGTGGTGTTGCAAGGCATTGTTTAATCTTCTTGAAGGCTGCCTCACATTCAGTGCTTCATTCATGAACAGCTTCCTTTTTAAGCAACCTAAAGAAGGGAAGCGACTTTTCTGCCGACTTTGGGAGGAACCGAGTTAATGCGGTAAGTCTTCTTGTGAGCTGTTTGTTAATTCTCTGTGTGTTTTGATGATAACCGACAATTGTAAACTCAATTTGAAGTTTGTCCTTGGAAAGTTGTAAAACTTTCTGTTTAAGGCAAACTCGAGTTTGGGTTGCTAAACTCGAGTTTGGACTTGACAGACAGAAGCTCAGATTTTACAATGTTGGCCAAACTCTAGTTTGTATTGGCAAACTCGAGTTTGCAGAGTTACAGAGAGCTATCAAAGTTTACAAGAGTTGTAAACTCGAGTCTGTGTTTATAAACTCTAGTCTAGATCAAAGGCAGTGACACTCGAATTTCAACTTGTTTCCAAACTCTACCTTTGATTCTGAGAAACTCCAGTTTACAAGAAAGTTTATGTGCTAAAAGTTTAAAGACTTGTAAACTCGAGTCTATGATTTGGAAACTCGAGTTTGAGATCAAACAGAAGCTTTAACGTTTTATCAAGTTTTCCAAACTTCAGTTTCAGTTTTACAAACTCCAGTTTGCAAAATGCAATAGTCTTCATGTTTTCAGTTTTCACTGGAAACTCGAGTCTGGATTATGTAGACTTGAGTTTCGCATAAACAGATATACTCGAGTTGATACTTGTTTTCTAAACTCCATTTTAAATTTTAGTAACTCCAGTTTGTACTTAAATGAAAAGTTTTTCAAAGTTTCAATATACACTGAAACTCGAGTCTGCATTTATAAACTCCAGTTTTGAAGCTGTGAACTTAAGATTAAGTTTTTCATAAAAGCTTCAAACTCGAGTCAGTCACTAAATGACTCGAGTTTAGCCAAGTGTTCAAAATCTCATTCAAGACCAACTCGCGACTTTCCTCTATGTAAGAACCAAACTCGAGTCAGTTACTTGTCAACTCGAGTTTAGGAAACTTTCAAACATATCTTGCTCTCTAGATGAACCTCAAACTCGAGTCTAGAACAACAAACTCGAGTTTGTATCGGTAACTTTTGAAAATCAGATCAAATCAATCTGCGAAATCATTATGGGTTAATATGAAATTATCATATCTTGTTGCATTATTATTCCTAATGTTATTGATCATGTTTTTGATAAGTTTCAGACAGGTTCATCACAAGATCAGAGAGAATCAAAGATCCAGAATAAGTGCATTTAATGAAGAACCAAGAACAGGGCTGATTCTTCTCCCTTATCCCAGATGTTTAGTTCAGACCGTTGGAACACTTTAAGATCACCTCAAACGGTCAAATTAAGATTGTGGAATGACAAAGAATCTGGAAGATGTTCTGCAAAAACATATTCTAGGATTTCAGCAAAGAATTGAAAGAAGAGAGCAAAATTTGCAACCGTCATTTTCCAGATCTGCAACTGAACGTTGGAGAAGATATTGCAACGGCTAGTTCATCTAGCTAGGCTATAAAAGGCTATGAAGACTCAGAGCAAGATCTACAATGAAGCCACACTTGAACACATTTGCATTTTTCAGTCTGTATTGTGATTCTTTTATCTGTTCTTCAGTGATTATCAATATTCACTCTTTTGAGAGATTGAAATTCTTTTAAAGTATTTGGTTTTGTAAACTCAAGGTTGTGGAACCTGTGAGTTGGGTTGTTTAATTACAAGGTGTAAGGGGGAGCAAGTCCTAGGTGATTAGGATTGTGTCCTGTCTTCATTGTTGTAGTTAAAAACCTGTTGAACTAGTAGAAACACCCAGAAGGTATCTGGGGATTGGATGTAGGTTAAGGTTAAGACCGAACTAGTATAAATCCTATTCGTCTGAGCTTTTCTTTCTCTACTCTTTCATTATTCATTTCTTAAGTTTTATTTTTAAAGAGTTGAAAAGAAATTTTAAAATCCCCAATTCACCCCCCTCTTGGTGATTTCTTCCACTTTCACTGTTGGACTTCCTTTCGACATGTAGGAACCTTCATTTCTAAAATGGCTCGGCATTTATCAGGATTGGCCTCGATACCTCTATGGGTTAACATGAAACCTAAGAATTTTCGTGACGGAACTCCAAAAGCACATTTGGCCGGGTTAAGCTGTATTCGGTGTGCTCGTAGCTTATCGAAAGTCTATTGCAGATCCTGAATATGCTGCTCTTGATCTTCTGACTTGAGAATTATGTCATCGATGTAAACTTCGACATTTTCCCCTAACTGATCTTTAAATACTTTTGTCATCATTCGTTGATATGTTGCTCCGGCATTCTTTAATTCGAAAGGCATTACATTGTAGCAGTAATTCGCCCTTTCCGTGATAAATGTCGTTTTCTCTTGGTCCTCGGGGTGCATGGCGATTTGATTATACCCCGAATATGCATCCATGAAGGATAAGAGTTTAAAACCTGACGTATTATCTACTAACTGATCCACATTAGGCATAGGAAAAGCATCTTTGGGGCATACCTTATTTAAGTCTTTATAATCCGTGCATACTCTCCATTTGCCATTGGGTTTCTTCACTAGCACGACATTGGACAGTCAAGTGGTATACTGAACCTCTCGTATAAAGCCGGCCTCGAGGAGCTCCTTAACATGCTCTTCAAGAGCGGCTACTCTGTCTGGACCCATCTTCCTTTTCTTTTGCGCGACTGGGATAGAACCCGGTCGAATTGCTAGCTGATGGCAACAGAATTTTGGATCTATGCCTGGTAGATCAGCTGGTCCCCAAGCAAATATGTCGGCGTTCTTCGATAAGCATTCCGTTAAAGCATGATGAACCTCAGCACTTAATTCGTTCCCGATCTTCGTGGTTTGTTCCGGCCTGCCCAAGATGAAGTCTCTCAGTTCTCCATTAGGCTCAGGCCTCTGAATCTTTTCCTCTGCTCTCATGTCCATCTCTACCAAATGAACATCATCCTTTTCTTCCCTAGTTTGGGACGAAGTCGCGTTCTCTTTATTCCCCTTTACCGAATCATAGTAGCATTTCCGCGACTCTTTTTGGTCTCCTCGGACGACAACTATTTTGTTCTTTTTCCCGATCATTTTTGCCTTTTGATGCTTAGTGGATACTAGCATATCCCAATTATGGATTGTTGGTCTTCCGAGAATGACTTCCGAGAATGACGTTATATGGGGATGGGAAATTAGCGACTACGAATCTGACCACTTCAAATTTAAAAGCTTCTTTAGTACCCAAGGTCAGTTTCAACTCTATGCAACCTTTAGGTCTAGTATCTTGGCCATTGAAGCCAATTAAGGTTGTTTTGCATGGTTTTAACTCGTCTGGGTTCAACTTCATTTTTTGAAACGCCTCCCATAAAAGGATGTCTACCGAGCTTCCGTTATCGACGATGATTTTTTGGACCCTGCAATCCAGAATCGTGCCTGCTATCACTAGGCCATCGTAGTGACTGGGAACAACGTCTTCTAAGTTGGCCTTAGTGAAACTTAGTATCGGTCTATCTTGCTCCTTTGTCTCCCTTTTAAAATGTGGGCGGTCCGGATTGTCAAGACTTCCTTCAGATATTTGCGACGTTGATTTTGTGAATCTCCTCTGCCACCGGGTCCCCCACTGATGACAAAACAATCAAACTTTGCTTCAGGAAACTCATCGTCGCTTTCTTCTTTCCTCTTCTTCTCCGGACTTTTATTTCACCCCTCCCCAGGGCGTTTATTGTTTGAACGTCCCTATGTCTGAATCACATACTTCTGCAACTTCCCTTCTCGAACAAATTTTTCTATTGCATTCCTCAGATCCCAACATTGGTCCGTTATATGGCTGGGTTGGTCATGAAATTCGCAATATCGAGACCTCTCTAGGACGGCTTTGTGCCGCATGGGCCGCGGTCGTTCCACCCTTCTCATCTCAGTTAATCCAACTTCTCTCCATATTTGTTCTCTAGACACTTTTAAAGGTGTGTATTGGTTTTATTTTCCTTCTGCTTTGTTTCCCCGATGCTGGTTATCCGTTGTCCGTCTCCGGCTATCCGACTTTGAACCACTTTGATGGTCCTTATTCCTCGGAGGTGGGCTCCTAGTTCGTCCCAAGTTACTTCGGCTAGCCATTTCCAGCTGTTCGAGTTCCAGATACTTCTTTGAACGGTCCCTAAACTCGGCTAGCGTTGCTACATTATCTTTCACTGTCGACCTTTCGAGACGAGAATCATCATGTAAGTCGGAGATTACCAAATGCAAGTGCACGTCCTCCTTCAAGTTTGGCACTTGAAGGGCGGCATCTTTGAAACGCTCGAGGTATTGTTGTAATGTCTCGTTTGGACCTTGCCTTATGTTTCCTAATTGGAATTTAGTTTTGGGTTGTTTTCTACTTGTCGCGAAATTCAATAAGAACTTTTAGCCGAAATTCTCCATATCTTGGACCGATTTCCGTGGTAAAGAATGGAACCATAATTGGGCCGCCCCTTGCAATGTTCCCGCGAATAATCGGGGTACTATTGGTCCTTCAAACCCTTTCACCATTATTTCCATGTTGAAATTGTTAAGGTGGACCTATGTGTCCTGAGTTCCATCATATTTTGGCAAATCCCTTGAGTCGAAACCCTTTGGATATTTTGCCATCCGTATCTTATCGACAAAAGGTCCCTGCACTCTGCCGGCATGATTTTTCTCCGAAGCTTCCGCGCTAGCCCGGGTTGTATCTAGTGCTCCCTTATCTTGCATTTTCTCAGCATGCGGCATATCCATGTCTGTAATACTTCGAGGTGTCGTTGCATCTGCCTACTTTGTTACTGCGGTAGTATTCAAATTTTCTTTATTCCAGCCGTTGCTCTGTTCCGCCTCAGCTAAGCTTCCTTGCCGAGTTTGCGTTCCTACTCGACTTGGGTCATCCTTGTCTCGACTGACATTCTGATTACTATTCTCTTCCCTGCCTAGCCTCTCGTCCAGAATCTGCTGGAGCCTCCGCCCTTCCTCCAGTCGCCATAAAGCATCTCTACGCTCCATATCCTCCTGCAGATGCTTAACGTCAGCTTCCCTTTGTAGCGCATGGCATTTTTCCATATCCTCCATCCTCTTAAACATTGTTTCTATTACCATCTGCAATCGACGAACGTCTGGATCCTCAATTTGGAACTCTTGCGAGGGATTTTGGAACACGGGCAACAATTGTTCCGGCCTCAGAATTTGATTATCAAGGGCCTGAGGTATTTTACAAGCTCGTGTTCTGTTTCCACTAGCACCTGGTTTTCGTTTGATGGCACTAAGTCATCTCGCGTCTCTGCCTCAAGATTCGCGGGTGGCAGCGACTCTGGTTGTTCCTGACGAGGTGCTTGATTCCGGCCTCTGGTATTTGCCATTTTTAACTATGTCGTAGTTTGGGGAGTTGTAACTTAGCGTTCTCCACAGACGGTGCCAATGTTCCGTTGTAGAACACTAGAAGGATTGGACTTGGCCTGGGGTGAAATCCCAGGGTCCTACGTACCACAATGGTGGATCAAAGTCCACGTAGTTCGAGGGTAAACTGTTTGGCCTGTGATAGCCAGAGGGAGTGGGGTGTGTGCTTTGTGTGAATAGAAAAGGTAGGGTTTCGAGCACGCGCGTACCTGATGACTGCACATTGGTATTTATAGGGTGTATCTGGGGGCCTTGATCCGATATTCCCTTTGCACGTGGTCCCACTTGCAACTACTCCATTACCTGCACGACTCACGGCGGTTAGCGAGATAATGGGATAATACCTTATTAGGTATCTCTATTTTCGTGGATGGACTGCTAGCTTCAGGCCTAGTGAAGCCCAATCCACTGGTCCGTAACAATTTCCACTGATGGCGTTTTTCTTTCCTGCGGGCTTTGGTGCGGTGGCACGGCTAGGGGAGGTGGTAGCAACGGCAGCTGCTCTTTACTCCACTTGTTCTGATGTTTAGGATTAGGGTTATGTTTTGTGGGCGTAATCTTTTTGGGCTTCTCTGTTTAGTTATCTTTATATATAAGTTCTCTTTTTAATGGAAATACTTTTCCCTCGTAAAAAAAAAAAAAAAATTTATACATGCAAGATATCAATTCAACGGGAGACAACTTTGGAATGATCCTCCTGTTTGATCAAGACGTGGACAGAATCAAATCCATCACTTATTAAAGGGGTCCTCTAATTCCCATTTTCTGATGGTTCTGGTAAAGTTTCAACCTCCCAGATTTTTTTTTTTAATCATTAGATTCTAAGTGATATTTCGTTATTTAGAGGAATGAAATGACGTTATTTTCAATTTTTATGGGTTTTTTTTTTTTAAAACACAAAGCAAATTTAAATTGCACAATTTTAGAGTATTTTTATTTAAAAAATTGTTGAAAAATTAAATTGCATCGTTCATACCTATAAAAATAAAGAGTTAATACAATTTTTGGTCCTTTAAATTTCCAGTCATTTTGATTTTGGTCCCTTAAGTTTAAAATTAGAGGTTTTATATTCTAAGTTTGATTAAGTTTAAAACATAAGTTCCTAGAATTAATGGCAATTAAGGTTCCCCAAAAACTTTGTCAAGATGAATTGTAAAATACAATTTGGGCAATTATATATATGAATCTCATTTTACGAATTATGTGCATTATATTAACATGCTTAGATTCTGATTTATAATTGTGATTTAAAAAATCACAACGAAATCAATTATTCTCATCTTTTTTATTAGTGTTTTTCACCTGTCAAGGAGCAAAGTCGAATTTTACATTAATCAGGGAGTAGTACGTCCCAGTCATGAGTCACTCACCATCTTCGATTACATTAATACTATGTTTAGATGGAAAGAAAATGAAGGGAATGAAAGAAATAGGGGAGAAAGGGGAATATCACATGATTATAATAGAAAATAGAGGAAAAGAAAAGGCAGAAGGAATAAATAGTGTGCCCCACACGATTTTACCTCCAAATTTTATCTTCAAATAGGAGAGATTTTGGAGAGAGAACTATGGATTAAGGTTTGGAAGTATTAAAATAGAGTAATATTGTCCCTTGACATTAAAAAGTTTACGGTCAACATTAATTTTTAACGGTCAGTGTTAATTTTTTTAACAATATATATAGGCAACATTACTACCTTTCAAAATTTTGAGGGCGATATTGAATATAAAAACACTTCAAAGCCAACATTACTCTTGGCGAAAACTTCCCAAAGCAAATTTACATATTAACCCAAAGAACTAAAGAACCAATAGTTCCCAAATGTGCTTTTATTTACACGGAGTTGAATTCTAAGATCTCATGTAAGCCCATTTTATTAGAACTCACCATTGGTATGTATATATAGTTGATATGTTCATGTGTGTTTAATTCTAATTAATCTCCTCCAATCAGTGACGGAACCAGAGATTATTTTTAGCCTGGGCCAAAAAATAAATATGTCGAACTATTTACTAAATAATATCGCATAATATTAAAAATATAAATAAATAATAACCAACAATTATAAATCAAAACAAGATAAAAGATAATAACATTTTCAGTAGATATCTCAATACAAGAATTTTATTTTCCTCTTACAGCTCAATGACTAATGAACCAATCAAACATTATCCTAAAGATATCACAAGCTCAATCATAATAATAATATTTATAATGAAATTTAATAAAATTAAAACTTAAATAAGCATTCCACCAACCTCAAAAAAATGGAGAAAATAAAATAAATATAATATGAATCCCAAAAAATATTTTAAAAAAACATAAAGATCTGATTAAATTTCAGCTAAGCAAATAACTTATTGTAATATATTTTTTAAAAGATAAATTCATTAAAAAATCATAAGACAGCCAAATAATAAATCCAAATTGATTAAAATTAGTTATTAATCATCCTCTACATATATATAGTCATCTATTGTAAAAATTTAATACTCTCCCAAACTCGTAATCCCAAAATTTTCACTAATCAACAAAATATTACCCTTATTAGAAAGAGTAAAATACATACAATAAAATATTTAGCTGGGGCCAAATTATTGGCCAAAATAAAATAATATATAATACATATATATAAATACATAAGATAAGAGAAAGTTAGCTGGGGCTTTGGCCCCAGTTGGCCACTACATGCATCCGCCATTGCCTCCAATCATTAATATAAAACATATTTAGAAAGTTAATTATGGTCCTAAATATAAGATAAAGTTTTCATATTTTTCAACATTTTTCTAATCTACCTCTATTGATGCTCCTTGAACAATAATCAAGGAGGAGATGGAATGAAGTAATTGAGGAAGATGACAAGGTCATTTTAGAAAATACATGTCACATTAACAAACTCAACTAATTTTCTTAATCTAATCAAATTTAATAAATATATTTTATAAAATACCCGAAGGAGTAATTGGTTGATTTACCTGCACTTAACGTGGCTTAAATTTTTTGTCCCAAATTGGTGAGTATTTATTGTTTCAAGCTAAGTCTTAAATAACTCACGCAACCTAATAAATATTTTCGGTTCAAAGAAGCGTAGTCTATACGCAAAAAAAATTCACACCAAGAAGTATACATATCCAAACATGGTTAACGATAATAAATCATCTACATGTAATAACCATGTTAAATTTCTCACTAGTGCAAAAAATTGTTTTAAGACCACATTTAGAGCGGAGTATCGACACCCTGGTCTTAGAGAAATGACCGGTGACAACTTTGTAAATATAAAGAACTTCTTGTACTGCTTCAATTTTTAAGACCGCCTCATTTAGAGCTGATAATCAAAGCTCCGGTCTTAAAGATATGACCGATGACAATTTTGTAAATATTAAAGAACATCTTGGATCGTATCATTTTTCGATAGGTCTTAAATATATTATTCAGACCGCTGAAAAAAAACAACCACTCTTAAAATATTTATTAAAAAAATTGAAATATGAATTACTCTAAAGAGAAATCTTGTAAAGCCCGACTTATATTTTATGCTATGCAAAATAACATGGAAATTTTTAAAAATTATTGTATAAAACTTTTAAGACCAGACATATATAAATGACACTCTTAAAGTTAATACTTTTAAGAGCGGACATAACTTTTACTCGCTACTAAAAAATGAAAAAAATTTAAACTAATAGTTTATTACATTTGAGAGCAGACATAATAAAAGGACGTTATGAAATGTTAACCTTTAAGACTGTCGTTTTGTGTTTCTCAAAAAACAACCGCTCTTAAAACATTTATTAAAAAAAATTGAAATAATATGAAATTATTGAGAAATCACGTACAACCAGACTTATATTTTTTGATGTGCAAAATAATAAGTAAATATATAAATAAAATGGTATACAACTTTTAAGACCGGATATATATAAATGACGTTCTTAAAGTTAATATTTTTTAGAGTGGATGTGACTTCTACCCGGTACTAAATAATAAAAAAATTTAAACTAATAGTTTATTACTTTTAAAACCGGACCTAATAAAATGATGTTCTGAATTGTTAACCTTTAAGACTGTCGTTTTGTGTTTTTCTAGTCTTAAAATTGCCTACTATATTTATGGCGCGAAACCTTAACTCGTGTCTTATGTCTTTTTGTCTGAACACTGTAACCCTTGTTCTTGTTGCAAAACACTCAAACATCTCTTCCTGTTGCATTACATCTCTTCCTTGCAAACCACCACCATCATCTGTTACTCTCTCATTTGCTCTTGCATTCCTCTCTTGCACCACCTCTCTCAACCTCTTTTCTTGTTTCGAAAATGAATGGAGGAAATGAGTGTAGTCCTGTTTGTGAAATGCCAGTTGATGATGTGACTGGTGTTAGTTAGAACGAACCATCTCCTTCTCAGAGTGAGCCTCTTCGTAACCGCCCTGCACACCGTGGTGGTAGAAGAGGCCTTACTCGATTGAAAGAGATTGCCCTAGCGCAGACTGCTGGTGAAAAGCTCGATTTACAGTTTGATGAACATTTGGTTCCTTACGGCCCTAATAAAAGCAGATATACCAGTTATGCCGGCTTACTAGCACGCAGCAAGCCAAGCATTTTGGTCGACGAGTGGAAAAATGTCGACCAAGAGAAGGTGAAGGATCTTATTTGGGCCTCTATCCGGCTTACGTACAATGTTCCTGACGATGAGGAGTTGAAAGTCAAGACATTGTCATATTGTGCTGATCGCTGGAGGAAGTTTAAGATCCAGTTAGCAGACAACTATATTTTTGCCGAGGTTCCAGTTGGAGAGCCTCGCCCTAATCCTTACGCCAAGTATGCCTTTCTTGATGAAGCAACATGGCAACAATTTGTTCATATGCGGACTACTTTTTATGTACATTATGAAAACAATCGAATCAAAAGCTATATAGTTGGCTAATGTTTGTTTTCCTTCGTGTGTTTGTGTATGTGTATAAATATATGTTTACTTTTCTCTTAATTTGAAGATTCCTATTTATTCCAAGTTTTTTGTATTCTCTATTAGCGCCAATATTATGTCAAGAATGTGTTTTGATGATATTTTTATAATGTTGATAGCATATTTGTGCATGTAGGATATGTTGGGGAAGATGTGGAGTTGATATCATATGCTGTGAAGGTTGTATAGAATTAGGAGATTAGGGAAGAAGACACATTCGAAACAACACTATTGTGTTGCTCATTCCATTCATACACAATATCTGAACATACATGAGTCATTTAGCCTAGGCTCTCCCTTTATATAGAGTATAGCCTTAGACTTAATCAATACAAATTAGACATAACAGCCTAGTTGTCCTAACCAACTCGTAACTAACTCTAACTCCTAACTAACTCCAATGGCCTCATAGGATTAGTCTAGTGTCATGTATTTAGTCCTAACTAATTATTTATACAAATTCATGCTTTATATAACAATACCTCCCTCAAGGTCCCTTGTCCTCAAGGGTCAGCTATGATAAAATTGGGAAATTGCTGCTGGAACTGATATAGCAGCATCCAAGATGCTTCCTTCTCTATTAGCTGCTTCCATTTAACTAGTATTTCAGTGACAATTCTACCTTTTCTCCTTCCCATTCTTCGCTGCAAAATCTAATCAGGTTCTTTAGAACTTGGCAATTCCAGCCAATTTTTTGGTAGATGCCGAACCTTGACTGACGGATCTGGGCATAATTTCAGCAATGAAATGTGGAATGTATCATGAATGCGCGTCTCCACAGGCAAGTCCAATTTATAAGTGACTGCCCCTATATGTTGCTTGATGCGATAGGGTCCAAAAAACCTTGGAGCTAATTTTTTACTGCTCCTAGATGCTGCTGAAATTTGCCTATAGGGTTGAAGTTTCAAAAACACCCATTGACCCTCTTGAAACTCACGATCTGTTCTATGAGAATCAGCCCTTTGTTTCATCATATTAATAGCACGTGAGAGATGATGTTTAGCCACTAACAAGGCTTGTTCTTGTGCTATAGATGATCTATCCATCGCTTCAACTACTGCTGATCTAGGGAGATAGGGTACATATAATGGAGGTTGCTGCTCGTATAGTAACTCATGAGGAGTAGACCTAGTAGAAAAGTGATAAGTGGTATTATACCACCATTCCGCCATAGGTAACCATTTAGCCTACTCCTTGGGAAGCTCCCAACTCATGCAATGTAGATAAGTCTCTAGGCATCTATTTAATACCTCTGTTTGTCCATTCGTTTGAGGATGGTATGAAGAAGATAACTTTTGATCCACCTTGAGTACTTTGAGGAACTCTTGCCAAAAATTGCTTATAAATATAGGATCACGATAAAAAATAATCTCTATTGGTGCCCCATGTAACTGGTAGATACTATCCATGAATTGTTGGGCTAATGTAGAAGCTGAAAATGGGTGAGAGAGGCTAATAAAATGCTCATATTTGCTCAAGCGATCTACAATCACCCAAATGGTATCTTTCCCATGAAATTTTGGAAGACCTTCAATAAAGTCTATAGTAATGCTTTTCCAAAACCTTGCTAGGAATAGGTAAAGGTTGCAACAACCCCGGATAGGCTACGGTCTCATACTTGCATCTAGTACATACATTGTTAGTTCTCTAAGTGTTTTGATGATAACAGACCATTGTAAACTAAAAAGGTTTTTATTGTTGCTAAAGTTCAAACATGCTTAAAGATGGTTAAAACTGATTTAAATCTTATGATGTAAGTTAAAATCGAGTTTAGTTTTGATAAACTCAAGTTTACACTTAACAGAAAGCAAAACAAGCATTTTGAACTTAGGCAAACTTGAGCCTAACTTAATAGACTCGAGCCTCCTCGTGACAGAGAGCAAGTTTCATGTTTTATAACTAAGGAAGACTCGAGCCTGTTATGGTAAACTCAAGCCTATGTCTTATAGAGAGCAAATTAAGTTATTGGCTCTCAGTTAGACTCGAACCTACCTAAATAAACTTGAGCCTGTGCCTTACAGAGAGCACGTCGAATTTTTCATGATTTTAAACTTGAGCATGCATTTCTTAACTCAAGCCTAAGTCTTAAAGAGAGCTCTTCAAACAAACTTTCATGTGAATAGACTCGAGCCTATGAAGTTAGACTCGAGCTTGTCTCTTCCAGAAAGCAAACAACGATTTACTCAAAAAACAGGCTCAAGCATAACTTTGTCAACTCAAGCCTATTTCAGATTGAAAGAAGTCTCAAAAGCGTTTAGCTGAAGCAAAATCGAGCCTAACACTTACAGACTCGAGTTTGGCTCAGACAGAGAGCTATCAAAATTTCATATCCCGATTAGACTCGAGCTTGTATAGCCAAACTCAAGCCTACGCCTTTGGACCAAAGCTTATTTTTCATTCCAAACAATTCCAGACTCGAGCCTATCACTAATAGACTCGAGTTTGTGTACTCTTTCAAAATGATTTCAAAAACTTTCACGATAAACTCTGATTTCTAAAGGATAAACTCAAGCTTATTTATTTTATGCTTGAGAGTTCATGAACAAACTTGAGCCTCCTGAACTTAGACTCGAGCCTAACAGATCGCTGTTTTACTCTTCGCGTTTTTCATCTTTCTGATTCACTCTCATGATTTGTTTTGCACTTAAATGAAATTTCGAATCATCATATATATGTTTGATAAGTTTGTTCATGAGTTACAGATTACATTAACACATTTCAAGCTTCAGATTACAAGCAAGCATGGATAATTACAACAAATCAGATCTGGGTTAAGAGCATTTAATGCAGAACTAAAAACCAGACTGAAACTTCTCCTCCATCCCAATGGTTCAGCACAGACCGTTATGGATCAACTAAATCACTCTCCAACAGTCAAATAAAGGTTATGGAATGACAGAATATCTAAAAGACCATCTGCATCAACGAATTCCTGGATTCCAGTTGAGAATTGAAAGAACAGAGGAAAATATGCAATAGTCATTTTCCAGATTTACAGCTGAACGTTAGAGAAGAAAATGCAACGGCTAGTTCCACTAGTTAGCCTATAAATACCCATGAAGACGTAGAGCAAGACACAAAGCTGAATCACAACTGATTGTATTTCTGATTTCTTGCTCTGTTGTGCGAAAATATTTTATGAACTTCAGTGTTTAAGCTTATTTACTCTTTAAGAGAGCGTGATTTCGAAAATCATTTATGATTACTTGTTTTATGAGAACTCAAGGTTGTGGAACCTGTGAATTGGGTTGTTTAATTACAAAGTGTAAGAGGGAGCAAGTCCTAGGTGATTAAGATTGCATGTGATTTACATTGTTGTAATTAAAGCTTGTTGGGATACTGAAAATACCCAGAAGATATATGGGGACTGGATGTAGGTCAAAGTTAAGACCGAACCAATATAAATTCCTTGTGTCCAGCTTTTCTTCTCTTACTCCTTCGTTCTCTGTTTTTCAAGTTTTTTTTTTGAAAAGATTCAGACATTTTTGAAAAGAATTTTTGAAATCCCCAATTCACCCCCCTCTTGGTGATTTCTTCCATTTTTATTTGGTATCAGAGCAAGGTTGTCTACTTAAAGGATTCACATCCTAGACAAAAAGATCCAATGGAAGGAATTCTACTAGAAGGTGCCTCAATCAACAAACTGAAGATGGAAGAAATCACCAAGAGGGGGGGTGAATTGGGGATTTCAAAAATCTTTTCAAAGATATCTAAGTTTTGAAAACTTGAATTAAAAAAAGGGAGAAGGAAGAAAAGCTGGACACAAAGGAGTTATACTAGTTCTGTCTCAACTTTGACCTACGTCCAGTCCCCAGATTTCTTCTGGGTATTTCTAATATCTCAGTGAGCTTTAATTACAACAATGTAAATCACATGCAACCCCAATCACCTAGGACTTGCTCCCCCTTACACTTTGTAATTAAACTACCCAACTCACAGGTTCCACAACCTTGAGTTTTAACACAACAAGTAATCAGAAATGATTTTCGAAATCACACTCTCTTAAAGAGCAAATAATCATAAACACTGAAGTTCAAAAATTATTTTACATAAATAGAGCTTAAAGATCAAAGAAGCAATCAGATGTAATTTTGTTGTGTTTCTTGCTCTTCGTCTTCATGGGTATTTATAAATTAACCAGTGATACTAGCCATTGCATTTTCTTCTCTAATGTTCAGCTGCAAATCTGGAAAATGGATGTTGCATATTTTTAGTCATTTCTTCAATTCTTGGCTGGAATCTTGGATATAGTCGTTGCAGATGTTTTTCCAATATTCTTACCATTCCATAATTCATTTTTGACCGTTAGAGAGTGATTTGGTTGCTCCATAACGGTCTGTGCTGAACCATTGGGATAGAGGAGAAGTTCCATCCTGCTTTTTGGTCTTGCATTAAATGCTCTTATACAGATCTGATTTGAAGCTCAAAGCGTGTTAATGTAATCTGAAACTCATGAACAGACTTATCAAACATATATATGATGATTCGTAAACTTATATAAGTGTAAAATGCATCATGAGAATGAATTAGAAATATCAAACATGCGGAGAATAAAAAAGAGATCACGTTAAGCTCGAGTCTAATATTAGTAGGCTCGAGTTTGTTCGTGTGCACTCAAGCATAAACTCAGCAGGCTTAAGTTTGCCCTTTGGATTCTAGTGTTTATCATGATGAGTATTTGAAAGTATTTTGGAACATTGCACAGGCTCGAGTCTATTATTGATAGTCTCGAGTCTAGAGCTGTTTGCAATGAGAAGAAGTTTAGATATAAAGACATAGGCTTGAGTGAAAATCCTTAGGCTCGAGTATGCTCGGGCCATAAAATTTTTATAGCTCTCTGTCTGTCCCAAACTCGAGTCTGTAAGTGTTAGGCTCGAGTTTGTTTCACCCATACACTTTTGAGACTTCCTTAAATCTGAAATAGGCTTAAGTGAAAAACATTACGCTTGAGCCTATTTTAGAGTGAACATTTGGTAGCTCTCTGGAAGGGACAGGCTCGAGTCTAATTTCATAGGCTCGAGTCTACTCACATGAAATTTTGTTTCAGGAGTTCTCTGTAAGACTTAGGCTTGAGTTAAGAAATCCATGCTCAAGTGAAAAGCGTGACATGCTCTCTGTAAGACTTAGGCTCGAGTTTATTTAGGTAGGCTCGAGTCTAACTAAGAGCCAATAGCTTAATTTGTTCTCTGTAAGACTTAGGCTCGAGTTTACCATAACAGGCTCGAGTTTGCCTTAGTTATAAAACATGAACTTTGCTTTCTGTGTCGAGTAGGCTCGAGTCTATTAAGTTAGGCTCGAGTTTGCCTGAGTTCAGAATACTTATTTTACGTTTCTGCTAAAAGACTTTTAGTTTACAATGGTCTGTTATCATCAAAACACATAGAGAACTAACACAGACCACCAGGATTCAATGGTGAACACTACTCATTCTGAAAATCCAAATTCAAAGTATTTGTGATGGCCAGTGAGTATGGTCTGTGGGAAGTAATTGAGGAAGGGAACTATGTCACTAAAAAGAAAGTTGGTGAGAATGTTGTGCCAAAAATGAGAGCTGAGTTTGATGAAAATGATCAAAAGAAAATTGTTCTTAACAACAAAGCCATCCTGATGCTACAAAGTGCCTTGAGCCAAAAGGAGTATTTCTGCATTTGTAACTTGCCTAGTGCCAAAGAAATGTGGGACGCATTAGAAGTCGCCTATGAAGGAACCTCAGGAATCAAGGAGAACAGGATCAACACTCCCACAACTGAGTATGATCTCTTATGCATGAAGTCTGGAGAATCATTTGCAGAGTTCCAGCTCCGTTTCACTCACCTAATCAATCAGCTGTCAGCCTTAGGAAAGGTATATGACCAAAAAGCTCAGGTAAGGAAAATATTGAATATACTAACCAAAGATTGGGAAGCTAAAGTGACAGCTATAAAAGAAGCCCGAGGAGAATTAATGCAATCTATAGCTGCCTTTTTCGGAAGCTTATCAGAATACGAAGGCAAAATCAAGTTCAGAAAAGGACTTGATGAAATGGAAGGGAAACAAAAGGGAATTGCTCTCAAAACTGTCAAGGAAGATAGGAACTCTGATGATGATGAGATAGATGATGAAGAGATTGGAATGATGGTTCAAAGATTCAAAAAGTTTTACAAAAAGGACCAAGGATTCTGGAAGTTTCACAAGAACAACAACAACAAAGAAGCAAAGAAACCAATCATATGCTTTGAGTGTGACAAGCCGGGTCACATTAAGTCTGAATGCCCTCAGCTGAAGATCAAGGAAAAGGAGAAGACAAAATCCAGCTCATTCAAGAAAAAGGCCTATGTTTCTGCCATCTGGGGAGATAGTTCATCTGATGAAGAGGAAGAGGATGAAGAACAAACAGCAAATCTTTGCCTAGTTGCTCAGGGAGAATCTAACGATGAAGAGGTAAGTGATGCTGAACCAACCTTTGATAAGTTACTTTCTGAATACAATAGTCTTCATTCTGAATTTAAAAAGATTACAAAGGAACTACTAATTTCAAAGAGAAAGATAAAAGTCTTAGAAAACAAGCTCAGAATATTCCATTCCCTATTTCAGAAAAGACTTGTGAAAATTGCTGTTCCCTACAAAAGAAAAACGAACATCTTTCTAAAACTCTTGAGAAATTCACTCAAGGTAGTGACATGCTCAATATCATTTTAAAACAGCAAAAGTTTACAAATGATAAGTTTGGGATTGGGATTGGTTACAAACCTGACCTTGATAAAAGGAAAGGTAGGAAGAGAAATGGAGAAAAGAACTACCTAAGCTATTTTCAGAAATTTGTTCACTCTTCTAACCCTTTTGCCTACTGCAATTACTGTAATAGAAAGGGCCATACTACTTCTTCTTGTTTTCACATAAAAGAAAGGAAAAGCAAACTTGTAGGCAACTACCAATGGGTGCCTAAGGGATCTTATAAGGCCGCTAAGACACGTACCAACCCAAAAGGACCCAAGATGAAATGGGTACCTAAAACTTAATCCCACAAAACTTGCAGGTATGTCCAAGAGCATCAAAATCCAGTAAATGATATATTGACAGTGGATGTTCTAGACACATGACGGGAGATCAATCCAAATTCACAACAATCATACACAAGGATGGTGGTAAGGTTACATTTGGTGGAAATCAATCCAGAAGAATAGCTGGCATTGGTGAAGTTAGCAACAATGATGGACCAAGAATACAAGATGTCTACCTTGTGAAAGGCCTATGCCATAATCTCCTCAGTGTAAGCCAAAGTACAGATAAAGGTAATCTAATCATCTTCAACTCAGAAGAATGTTTGATGATCTCTCCTTAGACAATGCTAAATCAAAAGCCTTATTCAGAGCTCCAAGAGAAGGTAATTGCTACACTCTTAATCTCTCTAATGACTCACCCTCTGAAAATTGTTTCATTGGTAACTTAGATGAAAGTTGGTTGTGGCAGAAATGGTTAGCTCATGTCAACATGTTTCAAATTGATAAGTTAATGAAAAAGGATTTAGTTATTGGTTTGCCAAAACTTGATTTCTAAAAGGACATGATTTGTGATGCTTGTTAAAAGGGAAAACAAACCAAATCATCCTTTAGATCGAAAACTGAGATCTCAACCAATAGACCACTTCAATTACTGCATATGGATTTAGTTGGTCCAGCTAGAGTAAAAAGCCTTGGTGGAAATTTGTGAAAGTGGAAGAAATCACTAAGAGGGGGGGTGAATTGGGGATTTTAAAAATTCTTTTCAACTCTTAAAAAAATAAAGCTTAAGAAATGAATAATGAAAGAGTAGAGAAAGAAAAGCTCAGACACACAAGATTTATACTGGTTCGGTCTTAACCTTGACCTACGTCTAGTCCCCAGATACCTTCTGGGTGTTTCTACTAGTTCAACAGGTTTTTAACTACAACAATGAAGACAAGACACAATCCTAATCACCTAGGACTTGCTCCCCCTTACACCTTGTAATTAAACAACCCAACTCACAGGTTCCACAACGTTGAGTTTACAAAACCAAATACTTTAAAAGAATTTCAATCTCTCAAAAGAGTGAATATTGATAATCACTGAAGAACAGATAAAAGAATCACAATACAGACTCAAAAATGCAAATGTGTTCAAGTGTAGCTTCGTTGTTTTTTTTGCTCTGAGTCTTCATAGCCTTTTATGGCCTAGCTAGATGAGCTAGCCGTTGCAATATCTTTTCCAACGTTTGGCTGCAAATCTGGAAAATGACAGTTGCATATTTTGCTCAGTTCTTTTAATTCTTTGTTGAAATCCTGGAATGTGTTGTTGCAAAATGTCTTCCAGATTCTTTGTCATTCCACGATCTTAATTTGACCGTTTGAGATGATCTTAATGTGTTACAACGGTCTGAACTAAACATCTGGGATAAGGGAGAAGAATCAGCCCTGTTCTTGGTTCTTCATTAAATGCACTTATGCTGGATCTTGATTTCACCTTGATCTTGTGATGAACCTGTCTAAAACTTATCAAAAACTTGATCAATAATGTTAGGAATAATAATACAACAAGATATGATAATTTCTGATTAACCCATAATGATTTCGCAGATTGATTCAATCTGGATTTTCAAAATCTCTGATGCAAACTCGAGTTTATAATCCTAGACTCGAGTTTGAGGTTCATCCAGAAGACATGACTATTGAGCATTGGTCTAAACTGGTAGTTTGCAAAAGCTAACTCGAGTTTGGTTCTTACAGAAAAGAAAGTCGCAATTTGGTCTTGAATGAGATTTTGAACACATGGCTAAACTCGAGTCATTTAGTGACTGACTCGAGTTTGAAGCTTTTATGAAAATCTTAATTTTAAGTTCACAGCTTCAAAACTGGAGTTTAGAACTGCAGACTGGAGTTTACAAGACCTGAAATATTGTATAATATTGGTTACGATTAGTTTTCATGATGTCTTATATAGATGCCATTAACAAGAGCAAAACGTTTATATCATAAAGGTTATATCATATACATTGTCTAATTGCTACATTTAATGTAGATTTCTTCATATGGAGAAAGAACAAGAGAAGAGGAGAAAGAAAGAGTTAATTCATGGAAAATAATCAAGAAGAAAGAAAGAAGAACTTGCTAAATAAACTGAGAAAATCATTATACAAGTTCTTAGTTTGATTCTTGAAGTCTCCAGGATCAAATGAAAGTTGGGACAACTCAATTTAGAGTTAAAACAAGCATATATCAGGTTCTGCATGAGCAAAATCGAGCCAGATACTCAAAAGTGAAGTTTACTGCATTACAAGAAGTGATTTGCCTCTGGATTATGAGAAAACTCGAGTTTAGAACATAAAACTCGAGTCTAGAACTTAAAACTCGAGTTAGTCACTTAATGACTCGAGTTTGTGAAGTCTTCAGCAACTCTGGCGTCTCTGGATCAACAAAACTCGAGTTTGGCAATGTAAACTCGAGTCTGGAACTCAAAACTCGAGTTAATCACTTAATGACTCGAGTTTGGCAAGCTTTCAGCAACTCTGTCCAACTCTATTTCACGTTCAGCATGGGCGACCTCTAGTAATTCGATGATATCTTCCAAACCAGAGATCTGTTTAAGGTGGAATCAATTTTGTATGAAACTAGACATCCAATGCGTCATCTTGACAAAGTTTCATACCCAAAGAAGCTAAGATGAGAGAGCTATAAATTTCAGAAGTTGGAACAGGAACTCACACCACACAACAGACCAAGCTGCAATGATTTGAGTGTATCACACAAACTACACATCGTAATGAGCTGAAATCGGTGGCATATGAAAATAGACTCACATACCTTTCCAGAAACATAAAGATCATGGAAAAAAAAGATCAAATGAGTGAGGTATGAATTTTTGAAGTTGAAAGTCAATTCAGGATGCTGGAAAAACGCTGGACAAAGAACAGTCTTTGTTTATCGGATCATAATTATCAGATTACAATGAGTTTGGAGCTGATTCTTCTTGCATTGGAAAGAATACTTAAAGAGTCTGATGGAGATAGGCACTTGATTCCAGGAATTGATCTTTATCAAGTCAAGAGAGAAAGAACTTGTGAGAAGAATGTTTGATTGGGACATGGAGAAGAAAACTCGAGTTTGTGTTAGCAAGCTCCAGTTTTGCACTTGACAGAGAGCAAGATATTTTCATCATAGAAGGAAAATCGAGTTAGTCACTTAATGACTCGAGTTTAGCCTTAAGTTCAAGTGTGCTTTGAAAATCAAATCACGACATTCCTCTCTGGAAGACCTAAACTCGAGTTTGGATTTCCAAACTCCAGTTTAGCTCGCTGTAAACTCCAGTTTAGTTTAGAAACTCCAGTTTGTGGCAGACAGAGAGCTCATCAATATTCTGAACTTTCTAAACTCCAGTTTGCATTTGAAAACTTCAGTTTAGAGTTTTGTGGACTTAAGCTCAGTTTCACTTCAAAAGTTCAAAACTCGAGTTAGTCACTTAATGACTCGAGTTTAGCCTTATGTTCAAGTGTGATTCAAGACTCAAATCGCGACATTCTTCTCTAGAAGACCTAAACTCGAGTTTGTATTTCTAAACTCCAGTTTAGCCCACTGCAAACTCCAGTTTAGCCCACTGCAAACTCCAGTTTAGCCCACTGCAAACTCCAGTTTCGTTTTGCAAACTCCAGTTTCAGTCGCTGAAGTTTTAAAAATTAGATTGCACCAACTTACGAAAACTTCATGGTTGATCTTAATACTTCATATCATCTATTGCTATTGTTTCTAATCATGATTAATCAGTTTTCTAGCAATTTTCAGATGATTAAAAGCTTGAGAGAACATCAAACTTGACAGAAATCAAAATCTGTCATAAACCTGAAGATGAAGGTAGCTGCAGATTTTCAGAAATGGTGAAGAAGGCAGAACCAAACGAGAAACTTGGAGAAACGAAATTGAATGCTCAACTGGAATGGATTTAAATGTTCTACAATCTTGATATGCTTGAGTTTCAAACTTTAGAAGATATAGATTTGCTTTAAAATCAATAAAGCAACTCCATGAACCACTTGTATTATTTTAATATATCTTCTCAACCAAAGCAAATGGATGACAGCCTGGAAAGAAGCCCAACCTTTCTTCAATACAGACAATAAGGCTCTTACCAACAAAGGCTGTTGAACATCATGGGAGACATTCTTGAAGAGCCAAAATTCAAATATTCAAATCAGCAAATGTTCCCAACAAATAGAAGTGGTCACAACAGCTAGATCCATGAAGAAACCTCACAACAGCTATATTTTCGAATGGGTTCAAGTCTCAAAGGATCTACAACGTTCATATACTTCAAATCAGTATAAATACCTAAAGACTTGAAGACTCAAGTGTGGAAGAAGTGCAGAAAAACGCAAAGACATATACTTACACCTCCAACATGCCAATACTCTGATTTTTGCATCATTTACTCTCTATTCTCAATGCCTACATAGTTTATCATTGAGAGTGAAATGATTTGTATTATGCTTCAGTGTTCATCACATTCACTTCTGAGAGAGAAGATTGATTGTTAATCATTTTATTTGAGAGATACTCAAGATTGGGTGATCTTGAGTGGGAAACACTGTGTTGTGATTACAGCTTGTAAGGGGAGTGAATCCTAGTGAGAGGATTACTTCGAGTACAGAGTGTGTAATCAAACAAGTGTATTGATTACAGTTTGTAAGGGGGAGTGAATCTTAGTGAGAGGATTACTCCAAGTACAGAACGTGTAATCAAAGTGAGAGATTGTGAAGGCTGCACAAGTGCCCAACTAAACTTGTGAGGTTGTAAAGGCTTTTCTCTTGTACCCGGTTAAACAAGGAGATAGTGGATTGAAATCTCAGGAGGAGCCTAGTAACTGGACGTAGGTCATCGTCGATTGGACCGAACCAGGATAAATCACAGTTTGCATACTCTCTTCCCTTAACTCTTTTATTTCCAGTATACATATTTGGATAACTGATTACTGTCATAGAACTGATTTCAAATTAGTTGCGAAAAGTTTTCAAAGTTTTTAAAGTTTTATCAAACACCCAATTCACCCCCCTTCTTGGGTGATAGCCAAATCCAACATATAGCTCTCTGTATGATCCAGACTCGAGTTTTGATATCCAAAACTCGAGTTTCAGTGAAAACTGAAACTTTTGAAATATCTCCATAAGTGTAAACTGGAGTTTCCATTTTCCAAACTGGAGTTTTCAAATCAGTCATTTACTCGAGTGTTTTCTGTTTGAGCTAAATTCGAGTCACCAAAATCTTGACTCGAGTTTCAGTGTGAACTGAAACATCTGAAACATCTTTGAAGGCTCAAACTAGAGTTTTCGTTTTCAAAACTAGAGTTTAGAAATCATGCAATAACTCGAGTATTTTTAGTTTGTCATAAACTCGAGTCTCCACAAACTAGACTCGAGTTTCAGTGGTAGCTGAAGCTTTGAAAACTTCCTGTTAAGCTTAAACTGGAGTCTCTAAAATCTAAACTGGAGTTTACAAAATAAACAAGAGCTCGAGTGTCTCTGTTATAACCCAGACTTGAGTCTTCTACGTCCAGACTCGAGTTTCAGTGAAAACTTTAAACTTGAAGACTTTTGTATTTGGTAAACTGGAGTTTGAGGATATGAAACTGGAGTTTTGAAATCTTGATAAAGCATTGAAGCTTCTGTTTGATCCTAAACTCGAGTTTCCAAAACATAGACTTGAGTTTACAGTTCTTAAGAATTTTGATTGCTCTTTGTGTAATGCAAACTCGAGTTTGTCTTACACAAACTGGAGTTTGGCCAGCTTTGTAAAAACTGAGCTTTTGTCTGTCAAGTCCAAACTCGAGTTTTGTTACCTAGACTTGAGTTTGCCTTGAACAGTAAGTTTTACAACTTACTAAAGACAAATTTCAAATTTAGTTTACAATTGTCAATTATCACCAAAACACATAGAGAACTAACAATTTGTACACTCTAGTTATAGTTGATGATTTCTCAAGATACACATGGACTCTATTTTTGTCTGCTAAGAATGAAGCATTTGATCAATTTGCTATTTTTGCCAAGAAGGTCCAGAATGAGACAGGTTTATCTATTACAGGAATTCGAATAGATCATGGAAGAGAATTTGAAAATCACCTCTTTGAGAAACTCTGTGATGAGATGGGGGTAGACCACAATTTTTCTGCACTAAGAACACCTCAACAGAATAGAGTAGTAGAAAGAAAGAACAGAGTTCTTACAGAAATGGCAAGAGCAATGCTGAATGAAAATCAGACCTCCCAAGTGTTTTGGGCAGATGCAATGAACACAGCTTGCTACATTTCTAACCGAGCATATCTCAGAAAAGAAGCTGAACAAAACACTATATGAACTTTACAAAGGAAGAATGCCCAACTTAGCTCATTTGCACATTTTCGAGTATAAGTGCTTTATTCACAAGAATGGTAAGGAAAACTTAGGTAAATTTGATTCCAAAGTTGATGAAGGTATATTCCTTGGATACTCATCTAGGAGTAAGGCATATAGAGTATATAATCATTTTACTTGAACTATAGAAGAATCAATTCATGTTGTTTTCTGTGAAACAAATCCTAACAAATCTATGGTTAATGATGATGATGAAGTTCAGAATCAATCTTCTTCAAAAACCTTCTCTGATTTGACAAATTCTGAAAACAATTTGCAAAGAGAACCAGAAGCTAAATCTGAACATGTTGTGAAAACTCTGGTCAAACTTAACCTAGAGCTTGGAAATACAGTAGGAGCCATCCACTGGACCAAGTTATAGGTGATGCAAATCAAAGAGTTAGAACCAGACAAAGTATTTTGAACGAAGCCACCTTTTTAGCTTTTATTTCAGAAATAGAACCTTCTAAGTGTAACATCCCGTTTTCATAAACGTTTCTGGAGCTGAGAGAGTTGAAAATATTTTACATAAAGAAAGAGTAACTGAATAACATTGTATGTAATATATCTAACTGAACATTTCCTAATACAGTCATCCATGTCTAATACTTCTAACATAAGTATCCCAAAAAGATAATGCCTCCACAGGGTCCTTACACCGGCTTCTTACCCTTGTCCTTGATCCTGACTTCCCGAGATCCTGAAGCTATAGCAGAGGCTGAGGTTCAATTCCCATTGAACCTCAGGTAACGGTTAACCTCATGCTTATGTAAACAGTATATGACAGTTATCACAATAATATATTCACAATTATAACTTTCAAAAACATATCAGGGAGTAACATAACACAGCCACTGCAATATGTATGTTACCAAAGTCTGCACATAACCAGTGCCACGATGGCCTATCGTGTCCTCAGCGCTAGGAAAACTCAACGGTGTTATCAAGACTATAACCCGTATACAACTCAAATCCATGAGCAATTTTCAAAACAAAGTATCAACATGTGAAAACAATTATCATATATAACCATACCATAAGCACAAGTGTTAATGTTACAATACGCGTCTGTACCTGAGTTTAACGGGTCGTTGGGTACGTTCGTTGATGGTACGTGTGCACAGTTTATCCTAAAAGGGTGATATTGTCTCAATTACTTCTCAAGAAATATTTCAAGAGACACCTTGGTCATACTTGACATTTTTACCCTTGAAGGATTTATTTTCATTTATTTCCACATAATTTTTGGAAAAAACGCTGATGCAGAATTTCTGGGCAGAATTTCGCCTAACTTTGAAAAATCATAACTAATTTCAGAAAAATCGAAAAGAGGATCCGTAAAATTTCCCGGAATCCTTGAGATGTATAATTTCAAGGAAAAATACTGGAACTTACTCAGAACTCATGGATAATTCCCAGTTTCCAGAATTCAAACCGCTGCCCAGAATTTCGCTCAGAAATTGTAGCTTAACTTTTGGGATTTTTATCTTTTTGCACAGAACTTCAATTGACACACTCTCTATATATTTGGAAAGCCCTAAATGTCTACTTCCATCATGAATTTTCCCAGAATTTTAGAACATCATCTTCATCATAAGATACTAGCATTTGTACTACTGACTCCAGAAGTTCTTATTTGCTGAAATTTCGCCAGAGCTTCGCTATTTTGATCATAATCTTCCAAAAATTTTGCTATAACTTCTTCTTCATCAAATTTTCGAAATAAAGCTATTGGAAACCATAAAAATATGAAAATAAAACTGGAATTGGAAGTTTGATGATCAAAATAACATTCCTAGCATTTCTACTTCATAAACTAAGAACTTAAACTTGGAAGCTAAGAACTTCCTTACCTCTTGAAGACCACTTGCCTTCTATTTCCAGCAGCTCCTCCCTCTCCCTTTCTTCCTATATTTCGGCCAAGACTAGGAAAATTTGGTGTGGAGAATGTGCTAACCAAGGTTCTCTATTTATAGGCCAAGGAGGGTTAAACATCTAACACTTCTTCCTTAACCATAGCTCTTGGATCTTTGCTTGGAGAGAAAGTAATGATCTTGCCCCTCCATTCCCTCTTGGCCGACCCCTCCCCCTCTCCCTTCTAGAATTTGTTTTGCTTAACCCCCAAGAAAAGCCTTTTCTTTATTAAATTAACTTAATAAATCCCAAATCCTAATTTAGTTAGGTGTAAGTTAGTGTTTAAATTCAAAATCCAATTTCACTTTTGAAATCCTAATTTTATGATTAGATTTATGGTGATTTTTAATTCCCAAAATGTTTAAGTATGAATTTTAAAAGTAACTGAAAGTATCTTTGGGAATAGCCAAGTTGAAGCTCATAATTCCCTGATTCCAAATATGTATTTATCTTGGACATTTAACTTCAATATCACAAGTTATGATTTAATTTCTATAGGTTTTCTCCTAATTTCTTCTAATTAAGCAATTACTTGCTCCCTAAGACAAACAACTTGCTCCCCAAGTTGTCTTAATCTTCTTCTACACACTTCTTTAATTGATTTATTATTTTTCTTCCAGTTCCCTTAAAAATTTTGTCCTCCCCCCCCTAATTTTAATTATGAAATTTTGTCTCATGAAGTTAAATTAAGAATAAATGAGTTAAGTCCTAATTTAATCCCTAAAATATTGGTTTTTATATCAACAAGCTAAATTAATTTTTATACTCCTAGGTTCTAAGAAAAATTTCCTATAAACAAAAATAAATACAATACAAAAAAAAAAATTTGAGACCCCATATTCACTTATTTAAAATAGGTATTATTGATGGAAATATAATATTTATGATAATTATTTTTATTTTTATTATTTTTGTTTTCGGGTATTACACTAAGATTGAAGAAGCCCTTTCAGACAATGATTGGGTGATAGCAATGCAAGAGGAATTACATTAATTTAAAAGAAATCAAGTTTGGGACTTGGTACCCAGGCCAAAAGACCATCCAGTCATTGGCGCTAAATGGGTATTCAAGAACAAACATGATGAGTCTGCAATCATTGTCCGTAACAAGGCAAGATTGGTAGCTAAAGGATATAATCAAGAAGAAGGAATTGATTATGAAGAAAGTGTTAGTTCTCTGTGTGTTTTGATGATAACTGACAATTGTAAACTTGGTATGAAGTTTTTTTTGGCAAGATGAAAAACTTACTGTCAAAGGCAAACTCGAGTTTGAGACTTGACAAAAAGCTACTCAATTTTGCAAGAAAGCCAAACTCGAGTCTGCTTAGACAAACTCGAGTCTGAGAAGTCACAGAAAGCAATCAAAGTTTTTCACAACAAGCCAAACTTTAGTTTGTGAAAACAAACTTGAAGTCTAGGAAATACATAGAGCAATCAAAATTTTGCACAAGACAAACTCGAGTCTAGACCATGAAACTCGAGTTTAGACTAAATCGAAAAAATCCAGAAAACTCAGTATTTTCATAAGTCTTGCAAACTCCAGTCTGTGTTCCCAAACTCCAGTTTACACTTAACCAAGAAAAATTTCAAAGTTTCAGCTCTTACTGAAACTTGAGTTTGCTTCCCCAAACTCAAGTGTGAGTCATACAGAAAGACCACCAATATGCTTGCTTTGCAAACTCTAGGTTATGCTGCTAAACTCCAGTCTGGAAATTCTTAAACTTAGGCTCATCCTCTTGACATAGCCCCAAACTCGAGTTAATCATTAATTGACTCGAGTTTAGGTACACATCCATAGTTCCATTCCAAGTCCAGAGCCTGACAGTCTTCTCTGTAATAACCAAACTCAAGTTAATATTTGTAAACTGCCAGTTTAGACCGATGATCAACATTCACGCTCTCTGGTTGAACCCCAAACTCGAGTCTAGAATTACAAATTCGAGTTTGCATCAGAGATTTTGTAAAACCAAATGATGTTAATCTACGAAATCTTTATGGGTCGACCTGGAATTGTTTTATCATATGATACTATTACTTCTAATGTATTTGATGAAGTTTTGAGTAATTTTCAGATAAGTTCAACTAAGATCAAGATGGAATCAGATCTAGAATAAGTGCATTAAATGAAGAACCAAGAACAGGGTTGATCATTCTCCTCTATCCCAATGGTTCAGCACAGATCGTTATGGTTGAATTAAATCTCTCTCCAACGGTCAAATGAAGGTTATGGAATGACTGAATACCTGAAAGACCTTCTGCATCAACATATTCCAAGATTCCAGCTGAGAATTGAAAGAACAGAGCAAAATATGCAATTGTCATTTTCCAGATTTGCGGCTGAACGTTAGAGAAGAAAATGCAACGGCTAGTTCATCTAGTTAGCCTATAAAAAGCTATGAAGACTTAGAGCAAGACAAATACAACCAAGCTACTTTGATTATATTTTACAATTTGAGTCTGTATTGTGATTTTAAATTGATCTTCAGTGTTTATCATTATTTACTCTTTTTGAGAGTCTTGATTCTTTGAAATCAAAAGTTGTTGGTGTAAACTCAAGGTTGTGGAAACCTGTGAGTGGGGTAGCTTAATTATAAAGTGTAAGGGGGAGCAAGTCCTAGGTGAATAGGATTGCTTGTAGTTTACGTTGTTGTAGTTAAGGCTTGTTGAACTAGTGCAAATACCCAGAAGATATCTGGGGACTGGACGTAGGTCAAGGTTAAGACCGAACCAATATAAATTATGTGTGTCCAGCTTTTCTTCTCTTACTCTCTTGTTATTTATTTTTCAAGGTGTTTTTTTAAAAAAAGAATTCAAAAGAATTTTTGAAATCCCAATTCACCCCCATCTTGGTGATTTCTTCCATTTTGAAATATGATTAGATCAATGTCCTTTTATAGAGTTTCTAAAACCCTAATTGGGGCGTATTAAAATATTCAAGATTAAACTCAATTTATCTTGAATTCGAATTTTAGATTTAAATAGCATTAATTAAATCTATCTGATAGATATAATCTAATCTAAAATTAAAAGCCTACAGATTTAATTTATCTTTATAAATTAAATATGAGAATATATATATATATATATATATACACACACACAATTAAAACTGGGATACTATATCTCAATTTAAATTAAATCAGATATATGATATATTTAATTAAAACTAAATTAGAGATATAATAATATTCAAGATTAATCTCAATTAATCTTGAACTCAAATTTTAGATTTAAATAACATTAATTAAATCTATCTAATAGATATAATCTAATCTATTTATTTAATCTAAAATTAAAAGCCTATAGATTTAATTTATTTTTATAAATTAAATATGAGAAAAGATATATATCTAACTAATTATTTGAAGAGGAAGAGAATTGGAAGATGGAAGAAGATGATATTCAAGAACAGCTCAGATATGTCTATGGAGAATGCTCAAGAGAAGAAGAAAGAAAGAATAGAGTTGTGAAGAATGCCCAAGTGAAGAGATTGAAGAAAAGGAAGATCTTGTCAAAAAAGAATGAGAAAAATCAATATACAAGGTCTTAAATTGATATTACAAGTCTTCACAATCAATTGGAGGTTGGTTGGGTCAATTCAGAACTAAAGACAGCAAAAATCAGCTTCTGGAAGAGAAAACTCGAGTTTTCAGGTCTAAACTCGAGTATACAAGCTTACTGCAGAAATTGGCTTCTGGATGAGAAAACTGTAGTTTGGAAAACTTCGGTTTGGGAGTCAAAGAGTCAAAATTTGAGTTTGGGAAGTCAATACTCGAGTATGGAACTTATATAATCGAGTTTGGGATGTTCTTAGCTTCTCTCGCGCGTCTGGACCTGACAAAACTCGAGTTTCCTCTTCAAAACTCGTTCCAGCTCTTACAGGAACCTTGTTCACCTCTGTTTCACGATCAGATCGGGCGAGCTCTGGTAATTCGATGATATCTCCTAAACCAGAGATTGGATTGAGGTGAAATAAAATTTGGCTGAAACTAGACATCCAATGCGTCATCTTGACAAAGTTTCAAGTCCAAAGAAGATCATATGAGAGAGCTTTGAATTTCTAAAGTTGGATCAAATATTTACGTCACGCTTCAGACCAAGCTTCAATGTTTGAAAGAAGACTCATAGGCCTTTCCATCAATACTTGATTCAACTAAAATGAAGATCATACCAGAGAGATATGGTCTTCAAAAGTTGATTGATAATACAAAACGCTGCAAAAATGATGGTTAAAGAACAATCTTCTTTCATCAAATCATAACGGAATTCCAACAAATTAAGATCTGATTCTCATTGCTGTGGAAAAAAGAATCTAAGGGCTATATGGAGGGTAAGTAGCTTGCCAAAATTGGAGCTATATCAATTAGAGAGAAACCGAGGACTGAAAAAGCTCGAAAACTCGAGTTTATAAGTGAAAACCCGAGTATAGCTAAGACTAAGAGCAATGAACGTCAGAGGATCTTCAATACTCGAGTATGGGAAGCAAAACTTGAGTATAGATCAGATAGAGACGAATCTGAAGTAATACTACAAGCTCAATACTCGAGTTTCCAATTCAATACTCGAGTATACACCGTAACTTCAAAAAAATCAAAATGTCGAAAATCCTGAATCTGATCCAAATTTTCCAGAAACTTACCCAAATGATTTATAACACTTCTTAACATCATTTAAGTCATTTGTGGACATGTTTTAGATTATCAAACGAGGGATTTCATGGAGATCAAGTTGTTGAGCCGTCAAGTCCCAAAAAGCAAAATAACGGCTATATTTCCAACTGCCACATCCTCAAACGGTTCTGATCACAACAGCTATATTCTCCAACGTTCAGAACATCCTCATCTATAAATAGAGCTAGATTCAAAATGCAAAAAGTGGAGGAGTGAGCATATACAATCATAATGTCGAAATTCTAAATCCTCTTCTCACTCTGATTTTCATGCTTTCATAACTTATCTTAGAAAGAGTGAAATGATCTCTTATGCACTTCATTGTTTATCATAATCACTTCTTGGAGAGAAGAATTATTATAAATCATATTTCTCTGAGAGATACTCAAGGTTGGGTGACCTTGAGTGGGAAATTAGTTGTAACCTTACGGGTAGTAAGGGGGAGTCTCTGAGAGAGATTGTAAAAGTTGTACAAGTGCCTGGACAAACTTGTAAGTTGTAAAGGCTTGTCTCTTGTGCCTGGTTAAACAAGGAGATAGTGAAAATCTCAAGTGGAGCTTGAGGACTGGACGTAGGTCAAGGTTAGACCGAACCAGTATAAATCTTTGTTTGCAATTCTCTTCCCTGAACTCTTTATTTCCAGCATACATGTTTGATTGATTACTTATAGTTTTATAACTCTTTAATATCATTCAAACTGATTTCAACGAATTGTGAAAAGATTTTCAAAGATTGCAAAATTTTTTATCTTCACCCAATTAACCCCCCTCTTGGGTTTAGCCAGGAGTTTCAAAAACAGGAATGCTTGAATTATGAACTCGAGTTCTTTAGCTGTCAAGCTTACAGCGTTCCAAGGAACTGGAGTTCTTGAGCCACAAACTCAAGTTTGTCTTCCTCTGATTGTCCTTGATTTAAGCGATCACAACAGAGACACCTGCAAAACAATGTCTAGACACTCCGAAGCTTAAATCAGTAAATGATTAGATAAATTAAGTTTAAGTAAGCTAAAATAGAGATGAATTACTCACAACTCATTGAGATTTACCATTCCTAATTCTCTTCGGATGAAAAGAAATTGTTCCTTGGCTAGAGGTTTTGTAAAGATGTCAGCAATTTGAAGATGCGTAGGAATGAACATGACTTTAACATCTTTTCTTTGCACATGATCTTTCATAAAATGATGTCTTACATCAATATGTTTTGTTCTTGTGTGTTGAACCAAATTTTTAGCCAGACTTATGGTGCTTGTGTGGTCACACAGGATTGGAATTTCTTTTAGCTGGACCCTTAAGTCTGATAATTGTTGTTTCAGCCACAAGACTTGAGCAGAACAACTCGATGCAGCAACGTACTCAGCTTCAATGGAGGATACAACTACAGTGGTTTGTTTCTGGCTGAACCATGACACCAGTGATCCTCTAAGAAACTCACATTGTCCACTGGTACTTTTCTTATCTGTCTTGTATCCCGTGTGATCTGAATCAGAGTATGCAACCAGATATTCTTGTTGCCCTTTTGGGAACCATAATCCAAGTTCCTTTGTGTCAGCTAGATAGCTAAGTATTCTTTTCACATGCTCTGCATGTGTTTCCTTTGGTGTAGCCTAAAACCTTGCACACATGCCTACGCTAAACTGAATATTTGGTTTGCTGGCTGTTAGGTACAAAAGAGATCCGATCATTCCTCTGTATTTTGTGATGTTAAAATCTTTTCCTTTTTCGGCATCAGCATCCAGAGAGGCAGTTGAGCTCATTAGAGTGTCTGCACCATTGCAGTGCTCCATTCCAAATCTTTTGAGTAAATCACACAAATATTTAGTCTGAGAAATGAATATCTCATCCTTTCGTTGTTTGATTTGTAAGCCAAAAAAATAGTTCAGCTCCCCCATCATTGACATTCTGAACTCACTCTGCATTTTCTTTGAAAATTTCTCACACAAAGATTCATTAGTAGAACTAAAAATAATATCGTCAACATATATATGTACAACTAATAATTCATTGAGTTTATTATTTTTAATGAAGAGTGTAGTGTCTGCTTTTCCTCTAACAAAGCCTTGATCTAGCAAAAATTTACTTAATCGATCATACCAAGCTCTAGAAGCTTACTTAAGTCCATATAAAGCTTTCTTCAGGCGGTAAACATGATCAGAATATTGGTCATTTTCAAAACCAGGAGGTTGTTCTACATATACTTCCTCCTGTATAAAACCATTTAGAAAAGCACTTTTAACAACCATTTGATAAAGCTTAATTCCCTTGATGCAAGCAAAGGCCAGAAGAACGCGCATGGCTTCCAATCTAGCTATAGGAGCATACGTTTCTTCATAATCAATTCATTCTTCCTGATTTTAGCCTTTGACAACAAGTCTAGCCTTATTTCTGACTATAATTGCGGATTCATCTCATTTGTTCTTGAATACCCATTTAGTGCCAGTGACTAGATGATCTTTAGGCCTAGGTACCAAATGTCAAACTTGATTTCTATTAAATTGATGCAATTCCTCTTGCATTGTGATGACCCAATCATTGTCTGATAGGGCTTCATCAATTTTTTAGGGCTCAATCTCAGATATGAAAGTAGAGAACATGACCTCATTTAAGATACTATTTCTAGTTCTCACTCATTGGTCTATGTTTCCTATAACTTGGTCTAGTGGATGATTCCTAATGAACTTCCAAGCTCTAAGTTGAGATTAATCAGGATGATTTTGAGAATTATTATCAAAAACATTTTCTGAATTCTCAATAGAAGTAGGGGTATTTTTGAAAAGAATTGATTCTTATGAATGGGTTCATCATCCTCATCCATAGAATTTATTGGCTTTGACTCATAGAACACTACATGTATTGACTCTTCAACTATACGAGTACGTTTATTGAAAACTATATATGCTTTACTCCTATTGGAATAGCCAAGAAAGATACCTTCATCTGATTTAGAATCAAACTTACCCAGATTATCCTTAGCATTATTATGCATAAAGCATTTACAGCCAAAGATATGTAGATGGGCTAAGTTTGGTTTTCGTCCTTTGTAGAGTTCATAAGGAGTATTGTTCAACTTCTTTTGCGCATAGGCTCTGTTTGAAATGTAGCTGGCTGTGCTCATAGTGTCTGCCCATAAAACTTGTGAAGTTTGGTTTTCATTCAACATTAAACGGGCCATCGCAGTCAGTACTCGATTTTTCCTTTCCATGAGCTTCACAAAATCCTTCATGTTGGACCTGGCTATTACCCAAGAGGGGGGGTGAATTGGGTGTTTGATAAACTTTAGGAACTTTAAAAAAAACTTTTCGCAATTTATAAATTGACAATTAGATATTCAAAGATGAGCATATACTGGAAATGTAAAAGATAAGGGAAGAGAGTATGCAAACTGTGATTTATCCTGGTTCAGTCCAATCTTTGACCTACGTCCAGTCCCTAAGCTTCACTTGAGATTTTCAATCCACTATTTGCTTTGAACTTGATTACACGTTCTGTACTTGAAGTAATCCTCTCACTAGGATTCACTCCCCCTTACAAACCGTAATCAATTTGCTTGCTTGATTACACACTCTGTACTCGAAATAATCCCACACTCGGATTCACTCCCCTTACAAGCTGTAATCACAACAAAGTGTTTTCCACTCAAGATCACCCAATCTTGAGTAACTCTCAGAATATTAGGATGTTTACAATGAATCTTCTCTCTCAGAAGTAAGTGAATAAACACTGAAGCACAATACATATAATCTCACTCTCTAAGCTAGATATATGATCATTGAGATATTCAGAGAGTAGATGAAGCCGACGTTAGAATATTGGCATTTTCACTGTGTAAGCTCACGTCACTGTTCTTGTTCTCCCTCTTGTATCTGTGTCTACTGTTCTTCATTTCTGGGCTTCTTATATAGATGAAGAAGAGGAACTAGCCGTTGCATTTTCTTCTCTTTGATTCTTTAAAGTTCAGCTGTAAATCGGAATATGACAGTTGCATATTTTGCTCTGTTCTTTCAATTCTCAGCTGGAATCTTAGAATATGTTGTTGTAGAGCGTCTTCCAGATTTTTAGTCATTCCATGATCTTAATTCGACTGTTTAAAGTGATCTTAATGTGTTGTAATGGTTTGAACTAAACATCTGGGATAAGGGAGAAGAATCAGTCTTGTTCTTGGTTCTTCATTTAATGCACTTATTCTGGATCTTGATTTCACCTTGATCTTGTGATGAACCTGTCTGAAACTTATCAAACACTTGATCAATAATGTTAGGAATAATAATAGAACTTGATATGATAATTTCAGATTAACCCATAAAGATTTCACAAATTGGCGCAATCTGGTTCTTATACTTCAGCGACGCAAACTGGAGTTTGGAAAGCTAAACTGGAGTTTGCAGCGGGCTAAACTAGAGTTTAGAAATACAAACTCGAGTTTAGGTCTTCCAAAGAGGAATGTCGTGATTTTAGTTTTGGAGCACACTTGAACATAAGGCTAAACTCGAGTCATTAAGTGACTAACTCGAGTTTTGGACTTTTGAAGTGAAAATAAGCTTAAGTCCACAAAGCTCTAAACTGGAGTTTTCAAATGCAAACTGGAGTTTAGAAGGTTCAGAATATTGATGAGCTCTCCGTCTGCCACAAACTGGAGTTTGTAAACTAAATTGGAGTTTACAGCAAGCTAAACTGGAGTTTGGAAATCCAAACTCGAGTTTAGGTCTTCTAGAGAGGAATGTCGTGATTTGAATTTTGAACCACACTTGAACTTAGTGCTAAACTCGAGTCATTAAGTGACTAACTTGAGTTTCCTTCAGAGATGAAAATATCTTGCTCTCTGTCAAGTGCAAAACCGGAGTTTGCTAACACAAACTCGAGTTTTCTTCTCCATAGCTCAGTCAAATATCCTTCTCACAAGTTCTTTGCTTTCTGACCTGATAAAGATCAATCCCTGGAATCTAGTACCTATCTCCATAAAGCTCTTTAAGTCTTCTTTCCATTGCAAGAAGAATGAGCTCCAAACTCACTGTATTCTGATAGTTATGATCTGATGAATGAAGGTTGTTCTTTGCCAGCGTTTTTGCAGCATCTTGAATTTATAGTCAACTTTCGAAGATCATATCTCACTCATTTGATCTTTTTTTCCATGATCTTTATGTTTCTAGAAAGGTATGTGAGTCTACTTTCATATGCCACCAATTTCAGCTCATTCTGATGTGTAGATTGTGAGATACACTCAAATCATTGAAGCTTGGTCTGCTGTGTGGCGTGAATTCCTGTTCCAACTTCTAAAATTCATAGCTCTCTCATCTCAGCTTCTTTGCCCATGAAACTTTGTCAAGATGACGTATTGGATGTCTAGTTTCATACAAAATTGATTTCACCTTAAACCGATCTTTGGTTTGGGAGATATCATCGAATTACCAAAGGTCGCCAGTTCTGATCGTGAAACAGAGTTGGACAGAGTTGCTGAAAGCTTGCTAAACTCGAGTCATTAAGTGACTAACTCGAGTTTACATTGGCTAACTCGAGTTTTGATGATCCAGAGATGCCAGAGTTGCTGAAGACTTTACAAACTTGAGTCATTAAGTGACCTACTCGAGTTTTGAGTTCCAAACTCGAGTTTTTATTGTTTAACTCGAGTTTTGATGATCCAGAGACGCTAGAGTTGCTGAAGACACTACAAACTCGAGTCAGTAAGTGACCAACTCGAGTTTTGAGTTCCAGACTCGAGTTTTATGTTCTAAACTCGAGTTTTCTCATAATCTAGAGGCAGATCACTTACTGTAATGCAGTAAACTTGACTTTTGAGTATCTGGCTCGATTTTGCTCATCCAGAACCTGATATATGCTTGTTTTAACTTTGAATTGAGTCATTCCAACTTCCATTTTGATCTTGGAGACTTCAAGAATCAAACTAAGAACTTGTATAATGATTTTCTCAGTTTATTCAGCAAGTTCTTCTTTCTTTCTTCTCTCTTCTTGATTATTCTCCATGAATCAACTCTTTCTTTCTTCTATTCTCTTGTTCTTTCTCCACATGAACAAATCTACATTAAATGTAGCAATTAGACAATGTATATGATATAAACTTTTTGCTCTTGCTAATGGCATCTATATAAGACATCATCAAAACTAATCATAACCAACAGCTACAACTATTGGCTCCTCTGGTATGAGCAAACTCAAGCTTACACTTATAAACTCGAGTTTGGCTGATTTCTAGCAACTCTAGCTCCTCTGGCACAAGCAAACTCGAGCCTACACTTATAAACTTGAGTTTGGCTGATTTCTAGCAACTTAGTTCTCCTCTGGCACGAGCAAACTCGAGCCTATACTTACAAACTCGAGTTTACAGCGTTCTTCAATACTAGTGTTACACTCTATTCGATGATATCTTCCAAACCAAGAATCAGATTGAGGTGAAACCAATTTTGTATGAAACTAGACTCTCAATGCGTTATCTTGACAAAGTTTCATGCCCAAAGAAGATCATATGAGAGAGCTATGAATTTCAAAAGTTGGATTAAAAGTTCACGCCAACAGCAGACCAAGCTTCAATGTTTTGAGTGTAACTCATAATCTACACATCAGAATGAGCTGAAATTGGTGGCATATGAAAGTAGACTCATAACAGTTTCCATCAAGAGTTAAATGAACCAAAACGAAGTTCAGATCAGGGAGATATGGCCTTCAGAAGTTGACAAAAAATTCAGGATGTTACAAACTCAAGCCTATCACTTATAAACTTGAGTTTAACTCAGACAGAGAGCTAGTTGCGATCTGATATTCAATAAACTCGAGCCTAAAACTTATAAACTCAAGTTTAGCTCAGACAGAGAGCTATTGAGGATTTACAAGTCGAACAAACTCGAGCCTAGACATATAAACTCGAGTTTACCTAACACAGAGAGTTTCTCCAAGCTTTTCAAAACGTGCAAACTTAAGCCTACATTTTACAAACTCGAGTTTGTCACTTACAGAGAGCTTTCGAAGATTTTTCAAGACAGGAAACTCAAGCATGAATTTATGAACTCAAGCCTGCAGTAGATCGAGAGTTTTCAAAGGTCTTTTAACTGAAGCAAACTCAAGCCTGCTGAGACTAGACTCAAGCCTGACAGATCTCTGTTTTCCAAATCACGTCTTTAACTCTCTAATTTAAACTAATGATACATTTTATCCATATCTTAAGTTGCGAATCATCATATATACATATACTTGATCAACATGCTTATTAGTTTCAGATGATTTCAGTAAGGATCAAGGTAAAATCAGATTTGGGTCAAATGCATTTAATGAAGAGCCAGGAACAAGCCTGAAACTTCTCCTCTATCCCAATGGTTCAGCTCAGGACATTACAGATCGTCCAAATCACTCTCCAACGGTCAAAAATGAATCATGGAATGACAAGAATACTGGAAGATCATCTGCAACGGATAAATCCAGGATTCCAGCTAAGAATTGATGAAAGAGAAAAATATGCAATTGTCATATTCCAGAAATAAAGCTAAACATTGAAGAATAAAAGAGAAGAAAATGCAACGGCTAGTTCCTATAATTAAACTATAAATACCCAGGAAGACTCATAGCAACAACATGCACAATTACAACAGATTGCATTTTTATTTAGACACTTCATTGTGCATACTTCAGTATGTGAACTTCAGTGTTTATTCATATCTACTCTTTTTGAGAGTATTGTTTTGAAAATTATTTGATTACTTATTTGAGAGAACTCAAGGTTGTGGAACCTATGAGTTTGTTTATTTAATTACAGAGTGTAAGGGGGAGCAAGTCCTTGGTGATTAGGATTGCTTGAGAGTTACATTGTTGTAATTAAAGAATATTGAGATAGTTGAAAACCCCAGACGGTATCTGGGGACTGGATGTAGGTCAAGGTTAAAACCGAACCAGTATAAATCTTATGGTGACTAGCTTTTCTTCCCTTGCTTTGTTATACTCTATTTTCAATAAAAAAAATTGGGTGTTTCGAAAAGTTTTTTTTAACTTATCCAGAGTTTTATCAAACACCCAATTCACCCCCCTCTTGGGTGATAGCCAGGTCCAACATTTGGTATTAGAGGAAGGTCTCAAGAGTTATCAATGGCTAATTTTGGGTATTGGTTGCTTTCACAAGGTTTTGATTATACCATTCCACCGTTTTTAAAAGATATTGATTTTTGGTTTTGGAAAGCTAGAATGACAAGTTTTATTAAATAATCTGATTTTGATATATGGGATGTTTTTACAAATGCCTTTGATTTCAAATTAAGAAAGGATTTGAGAGAAAGGGAAACGAAAATGTTTTTGTTGAACGTTAGAGCAATGAACATATTATATAGTGCTTTAACTGAAAATGATTTTGAGAAAATCAAGTATTGCTCTAGTGCTAAGGAAATATGGGATACTCTTGATTCTATATATGCTTCTAACAATTATGTTGAAGTTGAAAGTATTGACAGTTCATCTAATAACATAAGTTGCATATCCATTGATGGACAACTGGAGATTGAAGAAGGAGAAATCATTGAATACTCACATGATCTAGTCAACACAAAAGAACAAGAGAAAGATGATTCCCAGGAAGAGCTCATGGATGTTTGTGATCAATCATCATCAAAAGCTCTAGTTGCTCATATGGTAAAAAGTTCCAACTCTTCTTGTGTAGATAAGAAAAATGCTTTTGAACAATCACATAGAGTTGTTTATCAATCAATTATTGATTCTAATTTGAAAAACAAAAATGTTTTTGAAAATGATACTAGAAAGAAAGAAAATACTCGTATGAGTTATTTGATATTGCATTCACTAAACTAACACAATACTTGCAAAAATGTTCATGATAAGCATCGTTATGTTATTTGCAATTATTGTGGAAAAACTAGTCATATTTCTCATACATGCTATATTAGGAGAAATAAATATGGTTGGGTTCCAAAAGGACAAGTGAGGTCTAATACTAACAGTGAAGGACCCAAGTATAAGTGGGTACCAAAACATCCATCTAGTTCCTTGTGTGCACAGATTGATTCCAAGAAGAATGGAAATAAGGGTACTGTGAAGATAAAGAAGAATCCAAGAGTCCCTCATGAACCTAACAAGAGAACTCTCGGAGCATCTATTGTTGGACTTACAAAGTCTAAACATCAAAAGAAGCACTGGATATTGGCAAGAGGAGTATGTTCCATTTCAAGAACAAACTACCATAGAGTACTATTCCACTATCTTGAGGAGAATAAGAAAAGAAGAATCTCTCATACACAAAGGAAAAGACTCCTACAGTCTATTTCTTCTAAGAGAACTTTGGATACATCGATAGGAAAAAATATGAAGAGTCAGAAGACACTGCTAAACGGGTGAAGTTTGTTGTCAAAAGGAAGAAAACATGAGTTTTAGAAACAAAACTCGAGTTTACAAAAGGCAGAGAGCAAACTCTATTTCTGAAGGAAAACCAAACTTGAGTCTACAAGTTGGAAACTCAAGTTTTGGTAAGATAGAGAATGACCAAGTGCTAAGAAACTTCTAAACTCAAGTCTATAAGTGATAAACTTGAGTTTACACTTTTAAATTCAAAGTTTTGTCGCGCATATCTAGAACTCAATTGTTGCTCTTGTTTTTAAAACCTCCTACTCTATTTGAAATATTCATCAAGGTTGGACCGAACCAGTATAAACCTGATTTTGCAAATTCTCTTCCCTTAAACTCCTTTATTTCCAGCATACATGTTTGAATTATCGTTTAGAGTTTCATATCCTTTTATTATCATTCAAACTGTTTTCATCGAATTGCAAAAAGATGTCAAAAGGTCGCAAGTTTTTTTTTCTTCACCCAATTTACCCCCCTTTTGGGTTCAACCTTGTTTTTCACTTACTAGTTCGCTTAGTGGTTCATCTGGTAGAAGGATTTTAAAAATCTGCTCATTTTCATAATGAAATTCAGGAGCAGGAGGAGGATCAGAGATCAAAAGTAAAGAATTTATGTAATTGGCAGTAAGAGCGATTCTTTTGCCTCTTACATAGGTAATTATTTTTCCTCAACTATGTTATCATACTTATCTAGAAGGTTGTAGATAGTCATATTGAAATAAAAAGTGTTGGTTATGATTAGTTTTGATGATGTCTTATATAGATGCCATTATCAAGAGCAAAAGGTTTATATCATAAAGTTTATACTATATACATTGACTAATTGCTACATTTAATGTAGATTTGTTCATGTGGAGAAAGAACAGGAGAAGAGAAGAAAGAGTTGATTCATGGAGAATAATCAAGAAGAGAGAAGAAGAAAAGAAGAACTTGCTGAATAAACTAAGAAAATCATTATACAAGTTCTTAGTTTGATTCTAGAAGTCTCCTTGATCAAATGAAAGTTAGAACAGCTCAATTCAGAGTTAAAACAAGCATATATCAAGTTCTGGATGAGCAAAATCGAGCCAGATACTTAAAAGTCAAGTTTATTGCATTACTGGAAGTGATCTGCCTCTGGATTATGAGAAAACTCGAGTTTAGGACACAAAACTCGAGTCTGGAACTCAAAACTCGAGTTAGTCACTTAATGACTCGAGTTTGTAGTGTCTTCAGCAACTCTGGTGTCTCTAGATCAGCAAAACTCGAGTTAGCCAATGTAAACTCGAGTTTGGAACTCAAAACTCGAGTTAGTTACTTAATGACTCGAGTTTAGCAAGCTTTCAGCAACTCTGTCCAACTCTGTTTCACGATCAGAACTGGCGACCTCTAGTAATTCGATGATATCTCCCAAACCAGAGATCGGTTTAAGGTGAAATCAATTTTGTATGATACTAGACATCCAATGCGTCATCTGGACAAATTTTCATGCCTAAAGAAGCTGAGATGAGAGAGCTATGAATTTTTGAAGTTGACCCATTTGTTAACGTCACCCAGCAGGCCCAGGTTCAGTAATTTGAGGATATCTCACAATCTACAAATTGAAATGAGCTGAAATCGGTGGCATATGAAAATAGACTCACATACCTTTCCAGAAACATAAAGATCATGGAAAAAAAAGATTAAATGAGTGAGGTATGAATTTTTGAAGTTGACAATCAATTCAGGATGCTGGAAAAACGTTAGCTAAAGAACAACCTTCGTTCATCGGATCATAACTGTCAGATTGCAATGAGTTTGGAGCTGATTCTTCTTGCATTGGAAAGAAGACTTAAAGAGTCTTATGGAGATAGGTACTGGATTCTAGGAATTGATCTTCATCAAGTCAGAGAGCAAAGAACTTGTGAGAAGAATATTTGATTGGGCCATGGAGAAGAAAACTCGAGTTAGTGTTAGCAAACTCCAGTTTTGGACTTGAGAGAGAGCAAGATGTTTTCATCTCTTAAGGAAACTCGAGTTTGAGTTAGTAAACTCGAGTTTGTGGCAGACATAGAGCTCCTCAATATTTTGATTTGACAAACTCCAATTTGTGTTTCTAAACTCCAGTCTGGAAGTTCTTGAACTTAGGCTTATCCTCGTAACAAATCCCCAAACTCGAGTTAGCCACTTAATGACTCGAGTTTAGCCTTAAGTTCAAGTGTGCTCCAAAACTCAAATCGCGACATTCCTCTCTGGAAGACCTAAACTCGAGTTTGGATTTCTAAACTCCAGTTTAGCCCGCTGCAAACTCCAGTTTAGTTTTCCAAACTCCAGTTTGCGTCGCTGAAGTATAACAACCAGATTGCGCCAATTTGTGAAATCTTCATGGGTTAATCTTAAAACGTCATATCATATATTGCTATTGATTCTAACATTGTTTAATGAGTTTTTCAAGTAAGTTTTAGATGAATTCAACAATAATCAAGGTGAAATCAAATCTAGGTCAAATGTAATTAATGAAGAACCAAGAACAAGCCTAAAATTTCTCCTTTATTCTAATGGACAGCTCAGACCGTTATGAAACATTCAGATCACTCTCCAACGGTCAAATTAAGTTTATGGAATGACAAGAATTCTGGAAGACCATCTACAACAACTAAATCCAAGATTCCAGCCAAGAATTGAAGAAACAGAGGAAAATATGCAACTGTCATATTCCAGATTTACAGCTGAACTTTGAAGAATCAAAGAGAAGAAAATGTAACGGCTAGTTCCTCTTCTTCATCTATATAAGAAGCCCAGAAACAAAGAACAAGAGATACAGATGCAAGAGGGAGAGCAAGAACAGGGACATGAGCTTACACAGTGAAAATGCCAATATTCTAACGTCTGCTTCATCTACTCTCTGAATATCTCAATGATCATATATTTAGCTTAGAGAGTGAGATTATGTGAATTGTGCTTCAGTGTTTATTCACTTACTTCTGAGAGAGAAGATTCATTGTAAACATCCTAATATTCTGAGAGTTACTCAAGATTGGGTGATCTTGAGTGGGAAACACTTTGTTGTGATTACAGCTTGTAAGGGGAGTGAATTCGAGTGTGGGATTACTTCGAGTACAGAGTGTGTAATCAAGCAAGTGAATTGATTACAGTTTGTAAGGGGGAGTGAATCCTAGTGAGAGGATTATTTCAAGTACAGAACGTGTAATCAAGTTCAAAGCAAATAGTGGATTGAAAATCTCAAGTGAAGCTTGGGGACTGGACGTAGGTCAAAGATTAGACCAAACCAGGATAAATCACAGTTTGCATATTCTCTTCCCTTATCTTTTACATTTCCAGTATATGCTCATCTTTGAATATCTAATTGTCAATTTATAACTTGTAAAAAGTTTTTTTAAAGTTCCTAAAGTTTATCAAACACCTAATTCACCCCCCTCTTGGGTGATAGCCAGGTCCAACAAAAAGTCCTAACAAAAGTTAGACTGAAAGAAGCACGAATAGACAGGAAATTTTCATAAGGTTTATACCAAGGCGAAAGATCAAGATTGCAATCTTGCGTCAGTTTATCCATGTCTAGATAAATAGTTGGACAGAAGTTCCTAAGGCTATAATTCTCTCTAAATTTCTTTCCTTCATTGGAAGAAAACATAATAGGTCTACAAGTAAACTCAGAAGAAGGGAAAGATTGATGATAAATGGCTTTAAGAGCCAGTTTTGGAAATGGTACCTTAGAGCTAGATGGCTCTTGAAACGTAGAAGCTGAGGATTGACCTTTAGGAGTAGAGGATTTGCTACGAAGAGTACCTCAAAATTCAAACGAAGGAACAAGCTTCTTCTTCGATTTCTTAGAAATGCTAGGTGGTTCTTGATTCAACACTGTCTTTGATTTCTTGGGCGATGGTTCGTCGGACGCCACCTTCGGCTGACATCTTCTTGGAGGTTACTTGGATCGTCTATGGCGTTTGAATGGTTCAGGAGATGAAGATTGAGTCACCTCATAGTCTGAATCAGAACCCATAGACTTGGCGGAGGTTAAGGACTTGGATTTGGGGGGCATGTTGAGGTTATGGCTCAAGTTAGGGGTCAAGGTATAGAGACAAACCAGAGAGAAGACTCGAGCTAAATGAAAAGTAAAAATATGATGTTGAGAATAGAAAATAATATAGGAAGCTATAAACTTGACTCGAGCCAAATACACTTCTTAAAATGTCAAACTCTCGACCTTAGCCTGACTCGAGCTTTGAACTTCTTAGCTTGAGTCAAATAGGCTTCTCAAAATGACTAACTCTCAACTTTCAATTGACTTAGGTTTGGGAATTCTTGGCTTGAGTCTCCCATATTATAATTATAGTTTAAAAAAGACCTATAGGACTAGAGAGAAATAAAATAGTTGGTCCTAAATGTCTCCACAAAAAATTTTAGGAACGGACATTAATAAAATAGTTGCTCCTAAAAGTCTCACATATTTTTAAAATTAAAAACGTGTTTTTAAAAAGACCTTCAAGACCAGACTGTTATGAAATAGACGGCCATAAAAGTCTCCAATATTTTAAAACATTATATGAGGACTTTTAGGACCATACATTAATTAACTAGTCGCTCTTAAAAGTCTCACATATTTTAAAATAATTAAAAATTCGTATTTTTAAAAAGACCTTCAAGACCAGACAGATATGAAAAAGACGGTCCTAAAAGTCTTCAATATTTTAAAAAAACATTTCGAGGACTTTTAAGACCAGACATTAATTAAATAGTCGCTCCTAAAAGTCTCATTGGATATTTTCAACTTTATAATCAGCTCATTTACAACATTCTGTCCCAAAGGTTTAAAGACTAATTTCATGCAATACATTCAGCAACAAAAAATACAAAACATCTATATAATTTGTTGGAAATGAATAAACAAATTTATTAATTATTGTTCATTAAACTATATAGTATAATTTTTCATTATTATTTACAAAAGATGTAATAGGTCTACAACATATATTTACAAATTAATTCAGGACGCATTTGTGAGTTCCTGACTCAGATATTCACAAATGACTTGATACATGTGTTCAATATCACCATCAGGAAAGGGGTCAGTGCAAGCAAACGTCTGTAACATCAAAGACAAATATATATATATATATATATATATATATATATATATATATATATATATATATAATGTTAGTTTTCTATGGGTTTTGATGATAACAATGAATTGTGAAACCAAGATTGAAGAGTTGTCTCAAGAAAGTAAAAAACTTGCTGATTGAGACAATACTTGAGTATCAGTAGCAATACTCGAGTATTGAGATTTCAAAGAAAAGCTCAATGCAAATGTCTAAGGAGAATATCGTGGTATCCAAGAGGATACTCGAGTATTGGACCTTACAGAGAGCAACACAAGTTTTCCATTAGAGCATACTCAAGTATTGGTATGCATACTCGAGGATAGGCCAAAGAGACTCTTGAGTGTTTTTCAAAAGAAATGAGAACTTCAGTTTAGAAAACTCTAGTTTCAAAAACTCAAGTTTTGGAATATGAAAAGTCCAGTTTTCAACTTGTCTCAAGAATTCAAATGTTTTCATAATTAAGTGAAAAATCGAGTATGATGTTGACATACTTGAGTATTGAGCCAAGAAAAGATGACTTAAAAATTTATTACATATACAAACTTCAGTTTGGAAAACTCCGGTTTCAGAAACCACAGTTTCATATTGGCTAGTGCACTCTCTAAGTTTTGAAATAGAAACCAATACTCGAGTATGGTGTTGAATACTCGAGTATCAAGTCATACAGAGAGCAACTAAAATTTCTAAGCTTTCAATACTGCGGTATTGCATGAATACTCCAGTTTTGATGTTTTGGATAAAATCTCTTTAAGAGTCCAAAACTCGAGTATTGGCTTAAGTGAAACTGAAGCTCCAAATCAGGAAACACGAGTTTCGTCTCTGGAAGGAGAATAGTCGAGTATTAGTTTGAATACTTAAGTATATCCTTAAGTGCATAGTAACATACTCGAGTATTGATGCACAAACTCGAGTATGGGCCGCGACAGTTAAAAATTTGAATTTAAGAAATCTGTGTAATGTTTGTTATATGCTCTAAATGCTTCCATATATTAACCATCAACATTACCATATATGTTTAATGTGTTTGCTAGTGTTTTTCAACCAAGTTACAGATGGATTAAGGAGATTTTTCAGTGCTGACTTCACTAAAGCGAAGGAACTGTCAGAGCATTAAATGAGGAGCCGCCTAACTTTCTATATTTTCGTCTAATGAGCTTTACACGATGGAAAAAGGATAAAGAGACATCCACCTACTCAGAACCCTGTCATTCCAACGGTTATAAACTCAAGGGACTCAACATTTATCCTTCCAACACAAAGAATGAACAAAATGAAGAGAGAGAATAGACCAACATGCTTGTAACAGACTATAATCTTCTCCAACGGTCATATGAATGTCTGCAACAGTCATTAAACATACTCTAAGTATAAATAGAGCTGCATTCAATTCTCTTCAACAACCATTGAGCTGAAAATCGAAAAGCATTCAATTTGTTCATTTATTCATTAGTTTTTCTGTACAGAGTATCTACTGATACTATCTGAGCTTGAGTGATCATCTTATCTGCTCTTTTAAGAGAGTTTATTATATGTATCCATTTATTGTAAAGAATCTCAAGTCAGGGGGGCTTGGAGATTTGAGAGTTTTTTATTACAGCTTGTAAGGGGGAGCTGAAAGTGGAAGAAATCACCAAGAGGGGGGTGAATTGGGGATTTTAAAAATTCTTTTCAACTCTTAAAAATAAAGCTTAAGAAATGAATAATAAAAGAGTAGAGAAAGAAAACCTCAGACACACAGAATTTATACTAGTTCCGTCTCAACCTTGACCTACGTCCAGTCCCCAGATACCTTATGGGTGTTTCCACTAGTTCAACAAGTTTTTAACTACAACAATGAAGACAAGACACAATCCTAATCACCTAGGACTTGCTCCCCCTTACACCTTGTAATTTAAACAACCCAACTCACAGGTTCCACAACCTTGAGTTTACACAACCAAATGCTTTAAAAGAATTTCAATCTCTCAAAAGAGTGAATATTGATAATCATTGAAGAACAGATAAAAGAATCACAATACAGACTCAAAAATGCAAATGTGTTCAAGTGTAGCTTCGTTGTGTGTCTAGCTTTGAGTCTTCATAGTCTTTTATAGCCTAACTAGATGAGCTAGTCGTTGCAATATCTTCTCCAACGTTCAGTTGCAAATCTGGAAAATGACAGTTGCATATTTTGCTCTATTCTTTCAATTCTCAGCTGGAATCTTGGAATATGTTGTTGCAGAGCGTCTTCCAGATTTTTAGTCATTCCATGATCTTAATTTGACTGTTTAAGGTGATCTTAATTTGTTCCAACGGTCTGAACTAAACATCTGGGATAAGGGAGAAGAATCAGCTCTGTTCTTGGTTCTTCATTTAATGCACTTATTCTGGATCTTGATTTCGCCTTAATCTTGTGATGAACCTGTCTGAAACTTATGAAAAACTTGATCAATAATGTTAGGAATAATAATGCAACAAGATATGATAATTTCATATTAAGCCATAATGATTTCGCAGATTGATTTGATCTGGTTTTCAAAAGTTACCGATGCAAACTCGAGTTTGGTGTTCTAGACTCGAGTTTGAGGTTCATCCAGAAAGCAAGGTATGTTTGAAAGTTTCCTAAACTCGAGTTGACAAGTAACTGACTTGAGTTTGGTTCTTACAGAGAGGAAAGTCGCGAGTTGGTCTTGAATGAGATTTTGAACACTTGGCTAAACTCGAGTCATTTAGTGACTGACTCGAGTTTGAAGCTTTTATGAAAAACTTAAGTTTAAGTTCACAGCTTCAAAATTGGAGTTTAGAAATGCAGACTGGAGTTTACAAGACTTGAAATATTGCATAGCTCTCTGTATGATCCAGACTCGAGTTTTGATATTCAAAACTCGAGTTTCAATGAAAACTGAAACCTTTGAAAAATCTTTTTATGTGTAAACTGGAGTTTCCATTTTTCAAACTGGAGTTTTCAAATCAGTCATTTACTCGAGTTTTTTTCTGTTTGAGCTAAACTCGAGTCACCAAAATCTTGACTCGAGTTTCAGTGTGAACTGAAACATTTGAAACATCTTTGAAAGCTAAAATTGGAGTTTTCGTTTTCAAAACTGGAGTTTAGAAATAATGTAATAACTCTAGTATTTTCAGTTTGTCCTCAACTAGAGTCTCCAAAATCCAGACTCGAGTTTCAGTGGTAGCTGAACCTTTGAAAACATCCTGTTAATCTTAAACTGGAGTCTCTGAAATCAAAACTAGAGTTTACAAAATAAACAAGAGCTCGAGTGTCTCTGTTATAACCCAGACTCGAGTCTTCTACATCCAGACTCGAGTTTCAGTTGAAAACTTTAAACTTGAAGACTTTTGTATTTGGTAAACTGGAGTTTGTGAATATGAAACTGGAGTTTTGAAATTTTGATAAAGCATTGAAGCTTCTGTTTGATCCTAAACTCGAGTTTCCAAAACATAGACTCGAGTTTACAATTCTTAAGAATTTTGATTGCTCTCTGTGTAATGCAAACTCTAGTTTGTCTTACACAAACTGGAGTTTGGCCAGCTTTGTAAAACTGAGCTTCTGTTTGTCAAGTCCAAACTTGAGTTCCGTTCCCTAGACTCGAGTTTGCCTTGAACAGTAAGTTTTACAACTTACCAAAGACAAACTTCAAATTTAGTTTACAATTGTCAGTTATCATCAAAACACATAGAGAACTAACAGGAGCAAGTTCTAGTGAGAGAATTGCTTCAAAGTTACAGAGTGTGTAATCAAGTGACTTAGTGAAATACTCAGGGTGCCAGAGGACTAGATGTAGGCCAAAGAGTTGGACTATGAAAGACCTGGCTGAACCCAAGAGGGGGTGGAATTGGGTGAAGATAAAAACTTGTGACCTTTTTTAGAATCTTTTTGCAATTCCTTGAAATCAGTTTGAATGATATTAAAGAGTTATAAAACTATAAACAAAGAGTTTATAGTTGAAATCATTCAAATATGTACGCTGGAAATAAAGAGTTTAAGAGAAGAGAATTGCAAACTCAGATTTATACTGGTTCGGTCCAATCCTTGACCTACGTCCAGTCCTCAAGCTCCACTTGAGATTTTCACTATCTTCTTGTTTAAACAGGCACAAGAGACAAGCATTTACACCCCACAAGTTTATCCAGGCACTTGTGTAGCCTTTACAATCTCTCACAGAGACTCTCCCTCACAACCTAAGGGATACCTTCAATTTCCCACTCAAGGTAACCCAACCTTGAGTATCTCTTAGAAATTAGAATGATTTACAACAATTCTTCTCTTAAAGAAGTGATTATGATAAACATTGAAGTGCATAAGAGATCATTTCACTCTTTCTAAGATAAGCTATGAAAGCATGAAAAACAGAGTGAGAAGAGGATTTAGAATTTCAGCATTATGACTATGTAAGCTCACTCCTCCATCTTCTGCATTTTGAATCTAGTTCTATTTATAGATGAAGGTCTTCTGAATGTTGGAGAATATAGCCGTTTTGATCAGAACCATTTAAGGATGTGGCAGTTGGAAATATAGCCGTTATTTTGCTTTTTGGGACTTGACAGCTCAACATTTTGGGTCTTCATGTAATCCTTTGGTTGATCATCTGAAACATGACCACAAATGATGTAAATGATGTTAAGAAGTTTTACAAATCATTTGGGTAAGCATCTGGATGATCTTAATCAGATTCAAGATTTTCGCAACTTTGATTTTTCTGAAGTTACGTTGTATATTCAAGTATTGATTTGAATACTACGGTATTGAGCTAATTTCTTTACTTCAGATTCGTATCTGTTTTTCCTATACTCGGGTATTGACTTTCATACTCGAGTATTGAAGATCCCTTAATGTTCAATGCTCTCTGTCTGAGCTATTCTCGAGTATTCATTCGTAAATTCGAGTTTTCAACTTATTCTTGTCTTTGGTTGCTTTCTGTCTTGATATAGCTTCTAAATTAGCAAACCATTTATCCCCATATAGCTCTTTGTGGCTTCATTCCAATGCATTAAGAATTAGATCCAAACTCGTTGGATTTTTCCCGTTATGATATGATGAATGTAAGTTGTCTTTTGACCAGTGTTTTGCATCGTTCTGAATCATCAGTCAACTTTCAAAGACCATATCTCTCTGGTCTGAACTTCATTCTTGTTGAATCAAGTATTGATGGAAAGCTTTATGCGTCTTCTTTCTAATGACACCAATTTCAGCTCATTTCGATTTGTAGATTATGAGATATACTCAAAACATGATGTCTAGTTTCAGCCAAATTTGATTTCACCTCAATCCGATGTCTGGTTTAGGAGATATCATCGAATTACCAGACCTCGCTCAAAGCTGAATGTGAAGTAGAGGTGAACAAAGTTGTTGACAGAGCTGGAAACTCGAGTATTGAAGAGGAAACTAGAGTATTGTCGGGTCCAGACACGTGAGAGAAGTTGAAAACACTCGATATTCGAATATTTAAGTTCCATACTCGAGTATTGACCTCCTTAGCCCAAATTTTGACTTGGAAACTTGAGTTGACTCCCAAACCGGAGTTTCCCAAACTTCAGTTTTCCAAACCACAGTTTTCTCATCCAGAATCCAATTTCTACAGTAAGCTTGTATACTTGAGTTTTGACTTGGAAACTCGAGTTTTCTCTTCCAGAAGCTGATTTTTGCTGTCTTTAGCTCTGAATTGACCCATCCAACCTCTATTTGATTGTGAAGACTTGTAATATCAATTTAAGACCTTGTAAATTGATTTTTCTTATTATTATTTTTGTTGTCTTTAGCTTTGAATTGACCCATCCAACCTCCATTTGATTGTAAAGATTTGTAATATCAATTTAAGACCTTGTAAAATATCACGTAGGGCTGTAGCTTCATCAGCTTGAGGAGGAGTATATCCCAAGTTGTAGACATTTCCTCTTGCAACCAATCATCTATCAGGATCCTCCACGTAGAGGTCAAAAGGTTCCGCTGACTGTCCAACAATGCAGCTCCCTTTAGTGCTCTGCTGAACAGGTGTAGGTGAGTATGGTAAGGGAACAGTGCTCTCTCCACGAGAGCTGATAATCATCATCATCTCCTCCTTTATCTTTTTCAGCTGGTCTTGAAACTTTGTACTTAATGAAGCTTCTCGCTCAGCTGCTTTCGCCTCTGCTATGGCATTTGTTTCCTTAGTTGCTTTGGCCAGTGTATGTTCCATCTCCTCCCAGGTAACCATACTTTGTTTTTGGCGTTTTGATTTACCAAAGTATTCCTTCAGGCCTACCCGTCCTCCAATTCCCCTTACATGCCTTGCATGATTCGGTTTTCTAGTCGCAGCGGTAAGAATATCTTTCTTCCCATTCGACACAAATAATCCCTCTGCTTCTTTCATTTTGAGTTCTTCCTATAAGATACATATAACGAGAGCATAATTAGTAATGAAACATGTTTAGTAACTAAAAATTAAAAAATAATGATACTTACAATTTTTCCAGCAACTACATGAGTTTGTTCACTGGAGTATGCCCTGCCTTTATTTTGGCGAATATACAACCATAACTCCTCACAGCATATTGAAGATGGTGGATCATATATCTCAAAAGGATTGGATTTAGCTTTAGCTTCCAATCTCTTTCGCTTGGCCCCTATCAAGTCTTTACAGCCTTTTCATATCCGTCGCGAGAAGTCGTATGTGGGCAATCATTCTTTCTCCTAATCTCTTGTGCTTACTCCCTTCTTTGTGAATCAGAATTGAAAACAACTATTAAATATGAATTCTAGACCTCAAACACTAGTCAAATTCACTTCATCAAGTTTCAAGACTTTGTTAAAGAAGATGTAGAATTGTAGAGTAAATTGGGATATGAACCAAACACTAGTCAAATTCACTTCATAAAGTTTCAAGACTTTGTTATGGAAGATGTAGATCAATTGTATAATAAATTGGGAGAAATAGAGGAAAGGGAATTGCATAATTGCTGCCAACTCATTCAATTCATTCATTCATCATAACTGGTTCCAACACATATTAGTTTAACCTGTTATATATAGTTAGAGGCATGACTCTTAAGGCCCAATAACTACTTACACATAAACCATTACATAGTTAACATACTAACTAACTAACAACAATTTCTACGTGACCTACTATAACAAAATACCTTCCTAAGCAAGCTAACTGACTAACGGCCTCATAGATGAACACAATAACATTCACATACCTGCACAGGTTAATAAGCAAACAAGAAGGGGAAAAAAACTAAATATAGAATCACCAAAGCTTCTTTAGTAGTCCGTGAAAAATGGAAGAAATCACCAAGAGGGGGTGAATTGGGGATTTCAAAAATTCTTTTTGGACTCTTAAAGAATAAAGCTTAAGAAATAATTAATTGAAAAAGTAGGGAAAGAAAAGCTCAGACGCACAGGATTTATACTGGTTCGGTCTTAATCCTGACCTACGTCCAGTCCCCAGATATCTTCTGGGTGTTTCCACTAGTTCAACAGGTTTTTAACTACAACAATGTCGACCAGACACAATCCTAATCACCTAGGACTTGCTCCCCCTTACACCTTGTAATTAAACAACCTAACTCATAGATTTCACAACCTTGAGTTCACACAAACAAATGCTTTCAAAGAATCACAAATTCTCAAAAGAGTAAGTATTGATAAACACTGAAGAACAAATCAAAAATCATAAAACAGACTCAAATTGCAAATGTATTCAAGTGTAGCTTCGTTGTCTGTTTTGCTCTGAGTCTTCATGACTTCTTATAGGCTAACTAAGTGAACTAGCCGTTGCAATTTCTTTTCTAATGTTCAGTTGCAAATCTGGAAAATGACAGTTGCATATTTTGCTCTGTTCTTTGAATTCTCAGCTGGAATCTTGGAATTTTGTTGATGTTGATAGTCTTCCAGATTTTTAGTCATTCTATGATCTTAATTTGACCATTTGGTGTGATCTTAATGTGTTACAACGGTCTGAACTAAATATTTGGGATAGAGGAGAAAGATCAGCCCTGTTCTTAGTTCTTCTTTTAATGCACTTATTCTGGATCTTGATTTCACCTTGATCTAGTGATGAACCTGTCTGAAACTTATCAAAAACTTGATCAATAATGTTAGGAACAATAATACAACATGATATGATAATATCATATTAACCCATAAAAGATTTAGCAGATTGATTTAATCTGGTTTTTCAAAATTACTGACGCAAACTCGAGTTTGTTCTTCTAGGCTCGAGTTTGGGGTTCATCCAGAAAGCATGGTTGTTGATCTGTGGTCTAAACTTGCAGTTTGTAAAATGCTAACTCGAGTTTGGTTTTTACAGAGAGAACTGTCGGGCTCTGGTCTTGGGATGGAACTTTGGGCATGAAACTAAACTCGAGTCAATTAGTGACTAACTCAAGTTCGGGTCTATGTTAGGAGAATAGGCCTAAGTTCACGATCTTTCAGACTGGAGTTTAGGATCATAGACTCGAGTTTGTAATGTAACCAAATTGATGATATTTCTGTATGATTCAGACTCGAGTTTGGGGAGGCAAACTTGAGTTTCAGTAAGAACGGAACCTTCTGAGATTTATCTTGGTCAAGTGTAAACTGGAGTTTGAAAACACAGACTGGAGTTTATAGGACTTATGCAAATACTGAGGTTTATGAGTTTTCTTCTGTTTAGTCTAAACTCGAGTTTGGGGGTCCAGACTCAAGTTTGAAAAAGCTGGAGCAAATCACCAAGAGGGGGGTGAATTGGGGATTTGAAAAATTCTTTTTCTCAATTCTGGAAATTAATCGCTGAAACAAAGTAGTGCAGGGAAAGATAAGAGAGAACAAGACACAACAAGATTTATACTGGTTCGGTCTAACTCCTTGACCTACGTCCAGTCCCCAGACTCTCTGGGATTTTCACTATCACTCACAATCAGTTACACACTCTGTACTCGAAAGCTATCCACTCACTAGGATACACTCCCCCTTATAAGTTGTACACTGATATCCCAATCTCAAAGTCCCCCGACTTGAGATTCTCACAGTAAGTGATATACCCAAACACAGTACACTACACACTCTGTAACTTGGGATGATCCTCTCTCTAGGACTCACTCTCCCTTACAAGTTGTAGTCGTACAATCAATCTCCAAGTCCCCCGACTTGAGATTCTTTACAATCAAATGATTAACGGAAATAAACTCTCTCTGAGAGCAGATAATGATAAACACTGAAGCTCAAATCTCTCAGGATAATTTACAGAAGAATGAATACAAAAATCTGATTGTTGCACACTGTAATTGTCTTGTATCTTGTCTGTCTTAGTTCTTCTTCGAATCTAAATGATATTTATAGCTGTTGACGTCCAATTTGAATGAAGAACTTGACTGTTGGAAGAGCACTACAAATTTGAACGTTGGAGGCTCCACTTCCAGAACTAGCTGTTGAGAATCCACTAAAATCTTCTTGATGGATGGATTCTGCTTTTGTCCAATCTGTTGTAGACATTCTCGCAATGTGGGACTTAATTAATATGAAGATAATGTTGATGTCCCTGTGTTGGAATGGGCTGTGCTTAAAGTTGTAATTATTTAATCTAAGTTGGAGCACTTTATAAGACAACATATTCTCTCTCTCTCTTACTTTACAGCTCATTGTCTGAATCTTCATTGTTTCCTTCAATAAACCATTTGAAACTTGCTAACAAACTAGTTAAAAGACCTTAGGAATAATAGCAATTAAAGATATGAAGTATTAAGATCATTCAAATGGTTTTCGCAAATTCGTGCCTTCTGGTTTTACAAATCTGTGCGTTACAAACTCGAGTTTACAAACCGAGACTCGAGTTAGGAGTTCATCCAGAGAGCATCTTGTTTTGAAAGACTTCCTAAACTCGAGTTGATTAGTGACTGACTCGAGTTTGGTTCTTACAAAGAGGAAAGTCGCGAACTGCTCTTGAATGAAGTTTTGAGCACAGTGCTAAACTCGAGTCATTTAGTGACTGACTCGAGGTTGAAGCTTTTATGAACATTTTGAAAGTTCAGAGCTTCAAAAATGGAGTTTAGAAAACGTAAACTGGAGTTTACAAAACCTGAAATGTTACTTAGCTCTCTGTATAGTCCAGACTCGAGTTTTGATATACAAAACTCGAGTTTCAGTGTAAACTGAAACTTTTGAAAAAATCTTTATAAGTGTAAACTGGAGTTTCTGTTTCTCAAACTGGAGTTTTCAAAATAGTCATTTGCTCGAGGCTTTCTGTTTGAGCTAAACTCGAGTCACCAAAACCTTGACTCGAGTTTCAGTGAAAACTGAAACATTGAAATACCTTTGAAAGCTCAAACTGGAGTTTCCATTTTCAAGACTGGAGTTTAGAAATCATGTAATAGTCCAAGTGTTTTTAAAACAGTCCTAAACTAGAGTTTCCAGAAATCTGACTCGAGTTTCAGTGTATATTCAAACTTTGAAAACTTTTCATTAAAGTGCAAACTGGAGTCACTGAAACCAAAACTGGAGTTTACAAAGCAAGTAACAATACAAGTGTCTCTGTTTATCCTAAACTCGAGTTTGCTTAACCCAGACTCGAGTTTACGAGTCTTTAGCTCTTAAACTTTTCTTGTAAACTGGAGTTCGGAAGGATCAAAGGTAGAGTTTGAAAATTTGATAAAAACATTGAAGTTTCTGTTTGATCTCAAAACTCGAGTTTCCAAAACATAGACTCAAGTTTACAAGTCTTTTGAACTTTTTAGCATTTAAACTTTCTTGTAAACTGGAGTTTCTCAAAATCAAAGGTAGAGTTTGGAAACAAGTTGAAATTCGAATGTCACTTCCTTTGATCTAAACTCGAGTTTATAAATATAGACTCGAGTTTACAACTCTTAGAGACTTTGATTGTTCTCTGTAACTCTGCAAACTCGAGTTTGCTTATGCAAACTGGAGTTTGGCCTATTATGTTAAAATTTGAGCTTCTGTCTGCTAAGTCCAAACTCGAGTTTAGCTACCTAAACTCGAGTTTGCCTTAAACAGAAAGTTTTACAACTTTCAAAGACAAACTTCAAATTAAGTTTACAATTGTTAGTTATCATCAAAACACCTAGAGAACTAACAAAGTTTGTCTACCTTAAAAATCCGAGTACTCTCTGTATCTCTCAGACTTCCAGTTTGATTTTACAAACTGGAGTTTGGCTTGATGTGAAAAATTTGGATTGCTTTCTGTGACTCCTCAAACTCGAGTTTGTCTAAGCAGACTCGAGTTTGGATTTCTTGCATAGTTGAACACCTTTCTGTCAAGTCTCAAACTCGAGTTTACATACCTAAACTCGAGTTTTCCTTTGACAGTGAGATTTTCATATTGCCAAAAACAAACTTCATACCAAGTTTACAATTGTCAGTTGTCATCAAAACACATTGAGAACTAACATTCTCCCCCTTTTTGATGATGACAACACTTGTAAACTTAGAATTTCAGAATTTTGATGTGTAATACAAGATTTGGAAATTCTGGATCACAGAAGCAGTAAGAATCAAAATAAGTCAAACATAAATAACTATTTCATTCATCAACAAATCACACAAGAGTAAGTTCACAAAATAAGCAACACAGCTCAAGACAACAACAAATAACATTCAAGACTGTTCACAACTCAAGATTGCTCTTGCTCTGTGGTTTTCTCTCCCCCTTTGTCATCATCAACAGGAAGTGAGGGGTCAACTGATGGGGTAGAAGGATGAGAGGCTGAGATGTTGAGGTGCTGTATGATCTGGTCTAACTGTGCCTTCATATCATCTTGAGTGTCAATCAATGCTTGATTTGTCTTGGTGAGCTCAGACACAATCTTGCCAATGTCAGTTTCTACCTTTGCAGCAAACGAATCCAATGCTACATCAACAATTTCTTTAACTTTGGCAGCAAAGTCTGAAGGGATGGAAGTCTGAGAAGGTGGAGGAGCTGATTGGGCCTCATGAACCCGAGAGTAGGAAGCTCTGGTTTTGGAAGGTGTTCTTGACTGGCCAGACCTTTCAGTATCAAAGCTAAGCTTCATGAGATGAAGTTGAGGCTTCCAAAAGGCAGGAGGTCGGATGATAGTATCTATGGCCCCAACATGCCAGATCTTAAAGTGGAAGAGAATCACAGAAATGAGGGAGGGAAAAGGAATGTGAGATGTGATTCTGGATCCAAATCTGAATCTCACCATTTCTTTAAACACCTACTGGCCTATGTTGAGTGGCTTCTTATCCACCACTGCAGCAAAAGGCGCATAATCGCGTTTGGTGAAATGAGTGAAATTTGTTAGTTCTCTATGTGTTTTGATGATAACTGACAATTGTAAACTAAATTTGAAGTTTGTCTTTGGTAAGTTGTTAAACTTATTGTTCAAGGAAAACTCGAGTCTAGGGAACGAAACTCGAGTTTGGACTTGACAGACAGAAGCTCAATTTTTACAAAGCTGGCCAAACTACAGTTTGTGTAAGACAAACTCGAGTTTGCATTACACAAAGAGCAATCAAAATTCTTAAGAACTGTAAACTCGAGTCTATGTTTTGGAAACTCGAGTTTGGGATCAAACAGAAGCTTCAATGCTTTATCAAAATTTCAAAACTCCAGTTTCATATCCACAAACTCCAGTTTACCAAATACAAAAGTCTTTAAGTTTAAAGTTTTCAACTGAAACTTGAGTCTAGACGTAGAAGACTTGAGTCTGGGTTATAACAGAGACACTCAAGCTCTTGTTTATTTTGTAAACTCCAGTTTTGATTTCAAAGACTCCAGTTTAAGATTAACAGGATGTTTTCAAAGTTTCAGCTACCACTGAAACTTAAGTCTGGATTCTGGAGACTCGAGTTTAGGACAAACTGAAAATACTCAAGTTATTACATGATTTCTAAACTCCAGTTTTGAAAACGAAAACTCCAGTTTGAGCCTTCAAAGATGTTTCAAATGTTTCAGTTCACACTGAAACTCGAGTCAAGATTTTGGTGACTCGAGTTTAGCTCAAACAAAAAAAAAACTCGAGTAAATGACTGATTTGAAAACTCCATTTTGAAAAATGGAAACTCCAGTTTACACATAAAAAGATTTTTCAAAGGTTTCAGTTTTCACTGAAACTCGAGTTTTGAATATCAAAACTCGAGTCTGGATCATACAGAGAGCTATGCAATATTTCAGGTCTTGTAAACTCCAGTCTGCATTTCTAAACTCCAGTTTTGAAGCTGTGAACTTAAACTTAAGATTTTCATAAAAGCTTCAAACTCAAGTCAGTCACTAAATGACTCGAGTTTAGCCATGTGTTCAAAATCTCATTCTGGACTAACTCGCGACTTTCCTTTATGTAAGAACCAAACTCAAGTCAGTTACTTGTCAACTCGAGTTTAGGAAACTTTCAAACATACCTTGCTCTCTGGATGAACCTCAAACTCGAGTCTAGAACAACCAGCTCGAGTTTGCATCGGTAGCTTTTGAAAACCAGATCAAATCAATCTGTGAAATCATTATGGGTTAAGCTGAAATTATCATATCTTGTTGCATTATTATTCCTAACGCTATTGATCAAGTTTTTGATAAGTATCAGATAGGTTCATCACAAGATCAGAGAGAATCAAAGATCCAGAATAAGTGCATTTAATGAAGAACCAAGAACAGGGCTGATTCTTCTCCCTTATCCCAGATGTTTAGTTCAGACCATTGGAACACATTAAGATCACCTCAAACGGTCAAATTAAGATCATGGAATGACAAAGAATCTGGAAGACGTTTTGCAACAACATATTCCAGGATTTCAGCAAAGAATTGAAAGAACAGAGCAAAATTTGCAACTGTCATTTTCCAGATTTGCAACTGAACGTTAGAGAAGATATTGCAACAGCTAGCTCATCTAGTTAGGCTATAAAAGATTATGAAGACTCAAAGCAAGACACACAACGAAGCTACACTTGAACACATTTGCATTTTTGAGTCTGTATTGTAATTCTTTTATCTGTTCTTCAGTGATTATCATTATTCACTCTTTTGAGAGATTGAAATTCTTTTAGAGCATTTGGTTGTGTAAACTCAAGGTTGTGGAACCTGTGAGTTAGGTTGTTTAATTATAAAGTGTAAGGGGGAGCAAGTCTTAGGTGATTAGGATTGTGTCTTGTCTTCATTGTTGTAGTTAAAAACCTGTTGAACTAGTGGAAACACCCAGAAGGTATCTGGGGACTGGACGTAGGTCAAGGTTGAGACCGAACCAGTATAAATTATGTGTGTCTAAGCTTTTCTTTCTCTACTCTTTTATTAATCATTTCTTAAGCTTTATTTTTAAGAGTTGAAAAGAATTTTTAAAATCCCCAATTCACCCCCCTCTTGGTGATTTCTTCCACTTTCAAAATTGCCTCCTTTCTGAACTAAATTTATGGAGTAGATGTACCAAAGCACCCGATAGGTGGGAGTCATAGAGGCTGGGGTGAAGTGGAGAGAGAGCAGCTGGTCTTCAGTGATGGGCTCATTTGGTTTTAGGATTTGAAGACATTGCCTATTTGAATATTCTATGGTATGGTGAGGGGGAGGATTGTCAATGTCTAGAATTTTGTTTAGGATGGCAACAGATAGGGTGAAGGTTACACCCCTAACAGTAGTAGTGATGCTTTCTTTATCCACTTCTTGGTCATCATCTTCTAGAGTACCCCATTGCATATTGAAATAGAAAAGTCTCACAATGTTAAGGGTGTAATGGGCAGAGATAGAGAGGAGGTTTTTGAATTGATCTAACCATGAGGAGAGATCAAGATGGCACTCTTGTTTTAGGGATTCTAAGTTGACTGAGACTACTAGACAAAAGGGCTTTTTGCCAAATTCTTCTTTGAATTTGGTGGCTTGTTGGTTGGATAAGATAGTATTCTCGGTAATGAATCCAGATGGAGGAGAAGAGTGATTGTAAATCGCAAAGAGGGCTTTGGTTATCGTTTGATTCTCAGATTGATCAGGGGAAGGAGCATTCGCAGAAGCTTGAGCTCTGGAGGAGGCTTGGCTTGTTCTCTTCCTCTTTGACTCCTTTGCAGGTTCATCAATCTTTTCTTTCCCTCTTCTAGAAGTGGGTTCATGCCTCTTCCTTGATTGTTCTTCGGTAGGCTCTTGAATCGAGATTCCCTTTGGTCTGGGGGAAGAGTGAGGAATGCCCGGGATTTGCCTGTCAATCCCTGATGAAAACTTCTTAGGTATCAGCTTCTCTCTTCTTGGGCTGTGGGTAGGAATGGATTTCATTCTCGATTTTCGTTGAAGAGGAGAAGGGGAGGATGATTTCGAAGCTTCTTCATCATTGGAAGGTTTGGAGGTTTGATTTGAAGCCATTGAAGTGTGAGAGAGGGTGGATTCGAAGATGAAGAGCAGAGAGAGTACGGAGAAACTCTAGGGCAAACTTGAGTTTGAGAGGTGAAAATGAACAGTCACAGCAAACACATATATATAGGGTTCCGACAGACTCGAGTTTATACTACTAGACTCAAGTTTGGATGAGTGAAATACTTACATGGACTTCAAGGATGTTTCTGTGAATCCTTGAATCCCAGACAAACTCAAGTTTGTATCTGCTGACTCGAGTTTGGAGTTTCTTCAGGTTTTCAGATTTCTTTCTGTGTAATGCAGACTCGAGTCACTCACTTAATGACTCAAGTTTGGAGATTCTTCAAAGACTTCAGGATTTCTCTTGTTTGATGCAGACTCGAATCAGTCACTTAATGACTCGAGTTTGGCCTGATTCTAGAAGCTCAATTGTTGTTTGTCCCCGATAAACTCAAGTTTACCTTTACTGACTCGAGTTTAGCACCTGGCAGGCTTTCATATTCATCCTGTATAAAACACATCTAAACACTCCGATGCTTAAGTTAGCAACAATTAATCATCAAAACACATAATTAACATTGGGATAGAGTCATCTTACAATTCATTGGGATTTACCATTCCCAATTCTCTTTTAATAAAGGTAAATTGCTCCTTTGCAAGTGGTTTTGTGAAGATATCCGCAAGCTGTTGATGAGTTGGGATGAATAATACTTTGACATCCTTCTTTTCAACATGATCTTGAATGAAGAGATGTCTGACATCAATATGCTTAGTTCTAGTATGATAGACAGGATTTTTGGCTAAGATGATGGTACTTGTGATATCACAAAGGATAGGAATTTCCTTCAGGTGAGTTTCAAGATTTTGGATATGTTGCTTGAGCCACAGGACTTGTGAGCAACAACTTGAGCCAGCAACATACTCAGCTTCAGTTGAGGATACAGCTACTGTGTTCTGCTTTTTGCTAAACCATGAAACAAGTGAGTTCCCAAAGAATTCACATTGTCCACTTGTGCTTTTTCGATTGGTCTTGTATCTAGCATGGTCTGAGTCAGAGTAGGCCACTGAGTGAGCAGGTTGACCTTTGGGAAACCACAATCCCAATTCTTCTGTGTCATGCAGGTATCTGAAGATTCTTTTCACATATTCAGCATGAGATTCCTTTGGCGCGGATTGGAATTGAGCACACATTCCCACACTGAATTGTATGTCTGTCTGCTTGCTGTCAAGTAGAGTAATGATCCAATCATGCCTCTATACCTTGTGATATTAAAGTATTTTCCCTTTTCATCAGCATCTAAGGCAACAGTTGAGCTTATTGGCGTGTCTGCCCCATTACAATCTTGAAGGCCATATTTCTTGAGCAGGTCTCTTAGGTATTTGGTTTGGGAGATAAATATCCTATTTTTGAGTTGCTTGATTTGTAGACCAAGAAAGTAGTTGAGCTCTCCCATCATTGACATTTCGAATTCTCCCTACATAGTCTCAGAAAATTCCTTGCACAAGGCATCATTAGTAGCACTGAAAATTATGTCATCCACATATATTTGTACAAGTAAGATTTCATTAAGCTTGTTGCTTTTGATAAACAGGGTGGTATCTGCTCTTCCTCTTACAAATCCACGATCTAGAAGAAATTTACTTAACCTTTCATACCAAGCTCTAGGAGCTTGTTTTAAGCCATATAAAGCCTTCTTTAATTTGAAGACATGATCTGGATGAAATTCATCCTCAAAACCAGGAGGTTGTTCTACATAAACTTCTTCTTGAATAAATCCATTTAGAAATGCTAATTTTACATCCATTTGATATAATATAAAACCTTTAATGCAAGCAAAGGCTAGAAGGACTCTTATTGCTTCCAATCTTACAACTGGAGCATAAGTTTCTTCATAGTCAATTCCTTCTTCTTGATTATATCCTTTAGCTACTAATCTTTCCTTGTTACGGACAATGATTGCAGACTTATCATGTTTGTTCTTGAATACCCATTTGGTGCCAATGACTGGATGGTCTTTGGGCCTGGGTACCAGGTCCCAAACTTGATTCCTTTCAAATTGGTGTAGTTCATCTTGCATTGCTATCACCCAATCATTGCCTGAAAGGGCTTCTTCAATCTTAAAGGGTTCTATTTATGAAATAAAGGCTGAAAAGGTAACTTCATTTAAAATGCTTTGTCTAGTTCTAACTCCTTGATTTGCATCTCCTATAACTTGGTCCAGTGGATGACTCCTACTGTATTTCCAAGCTTTTGGTTGAGTTTGACCAGAGTTTTCACAGATGTGTTCAGTTTCAGCTTCTGGTTCTCTTTGTAAGTCATTTTCAGAATTTTCCAAAACAGAAGGAGTTTTCGAAGAAGATTGATTCTGAACTTCATCATCATCATCAACCATGGGTTTGTTAGAATTGGTTTCGCAAAAAACAACATGGATTGATTCTTCTATAGTTCAAGTAGAGAGATTATATATTCTATATGCCTTACTCCTAGAAGAATAGCCAAGGAATGTACCTTCATCAACTTTGGAAGCAAATTTACCTACGTTTTCTTTACCATTCTTATGGATAAAGCATTTGCATCCGAAGATGTGCAGATGGGCTATGTTGGGCTTTCTTCCCTTGTAGAGTTCGTATGGAGTTTTGTCCATCTTTTTCCTGAGGTATACTCGGTTAGAGATGTAGCAAGTTGTGTTCATTGCATCTGTCCAAAACACCTGGGAGGTCTGATTTTCATTCAGCATTGCTCTTGCCATTTCTATAAGAACTTTGTTCTTTCTTTCAACTACTCCATTTTGTTGGGGAGTTCTTGGAGCAGAGAAATTGTGATCTACCCCTATCTCATCACAGAATTTCTCAAAGGAGTGATTTTCAAATTCTTCTCCATGATCAGTTCGAATTCCTGTACTAGATAAACCTTTCTCGTTCTAGACCTTCTTGGCAAAGACAACAAATTGATCAAATGCTTCTTTTTTAGCAGATAAAAATAAGGTCCATGTATATCTTGAAAAATCGTCAACAATAACTAGAATGTATAAATTTCCACCAAAGCTTTTTACTCTAGCTGGACCAACTAAGTCCATATGCAATAGTTGAAGAGGTCTATTAGTTGAAATCTCACTTTTTGATTTAAAGGATGATATGGTTTGCTTTCCCTTTTGACATATATCACACATCATGTCCTTCTTGAAATCGAGTTTTGGCAAACCAATAACTAAATCCTTTTTCAATAATTTACCAAGTTGGAACATATTAACATGTGCTAAACATTTGTGCCACAATCAACTTTCATCTAAGTTACTCATGAAACATTTTTTAGAAGGTAAAACAGTTGAAAGTTCAAGGGTATAACAATTACCTTCCCTTGGTGCCCTGAATAGAGCTTTTGATCTTACTTTTGAAAGTGGAAGAAATCACCAAGAGGGTGTGAATTGGGGATTTTAAAAATTCTTTTCAACTCTTAAAAATTAAAGCTTAAGAAATGAATAATGAAAGAGTAGAGAAAGAAAAGCTCAGACACACAGGATTTATACTGGTTCGGTCTTAACCTTGACCTACGTCCAGTCCCCAAATACCTTCTGGGTGTTTCCACTAGTTCAGCGGGTTTTTAACTACAACAATGAAGACAAGACACAATCCTAATCATCTAGGACTTGCTCCCCCTTACACCTTGTAATTTAAACAACCCAACTCACAGGTTCCACAACCTTGAGTTTACACAACCAAATACTTTAAAAGAATTTCAATCTCTCAAAAGAGTGAATATTGATAATCACTGAATAACAGATAAAAGAATCACAATACAGACTCAAAAATGCAAATGTGTTCAAGTGTAGCTTCGTTGTGTCTTCATAGCCTTTTATAGCCTAGCTAGATGAGCTAGCCGTTGCAATATCTTCTCCAACGTTTAGCTACAAATCTGGGAAATGACAGTTGCATATTTTGCTCTGTTCTTTTAATTCTTTGCTGAAATCCTAGAATGTGTTGTTGCAAAACGTCTTACAGATTTTTAGTCATTCCATGATCTTAATTCGACCGTTTGAGATGATCTTAATGTGTTACAACGGTCTGAACTGAACATCTAGGATAAGGGAGAAGAATCAGCCCTGTTCTTGGTTCTTCATTAAATGCACTTATGCTGGATCTTGATTTAACCTTGATCTTGTGATGAACCTGTCTGAAACTTATCAAAAACTTGATCAATAATGTTAGGAAAAATAATACAACAAGATATGATAATTTCAGGTTAACCCATAATGATTTCGCAGATTGATTCAATCTGGTTTTTTAAAATCTCCGATGCAAACTCGAGTTTATAATCCTAGACTCGAGTTTGAGGTTCATCCAGAAGAAGACATGACTATTGAGCATTGGTCTAAACTGGCAGTTTGCAAAAGCTAACTCGAGTTTGGTTCTTACAAAGAAGAAAGTCCCGATTTGGTCTTGAATGAGATTTTGAACACATGGCTAAACTCGAGTCATTTAGTGACTGACTCGAGTTTGAAGCTTTTATGAAAATTTTAATTCTAAGTTCACAACACTGGAGTTTAGAACTGCTGACTGGAGTTTACAAGACCTGAAATATTGTATAGCTCTCTGTATGATCCAGACTCGAGTTTTGATATCCAAAACTTGAGTTTCAGTGAAAACTGAAACTTTTGAAATATCTCCATAAGTGTAAACTGGAGTTTCCATTTTCCAAACTAGAGTTTTCAAATCGGTCATTTACTCGAGTGTTTTCTGTTTGAGCTAAACTCGAGTCACCAAAATCTTGACTCGAGTTTTAGTGTGAACTGAAACATTTGAAACATCTTTAAAGGCTCAAACTGGAGTTTTCGTTTTCAAAACTGGAGTTTAGAAATCATATAATAAGTAATAACTCGAGTATTTTCAGTTTGTCCTAAACTCGAGTCTCCAGAAACTAGACTCGAGTTTCAGTGGTAGCTGAAGCTTTGAAAACTTCCTGTTAAGCTTAAACTGGAGTCTCTGAAATGAGAACTGGAGTTTACAAAATAAACAAGAACTCGAGTGTCTCTGTTATAACCCAGACTCGAGTCTTCTACGTCCAGACTCGAGTTTCAGTTGAAAACTTTAAACTCGAAGACTTTTGTATTTGGTAAACTGGAGTTTGTGGATATGAAACTGGAGTTTTGAAATCTTGATAAAGCATTGAAGCTTCTGTTTGATCCTAAACTTGAGTTTCCAAAACATAGACTCGAGTTTACAGTTCTTAAGAATTTTGATTGCTCTCTATGTAATGCAAACTCGAGTTTGTCTTACACAAACTGGAGTTTGGCCAACTTTGTAAAAACTGAGCTTCTGTCTGTCAAGTCCAAACTCGAGTTTTGTTACCTAGACTTGAGTTTGCCTTGAACAGTAAGTTTTACAACTTACCAAAGACCAACTTCAAATTTAGTTTACAATTGTCAGTTATCATCAAAACACATAGAGAACTAACGTTCTCCCTCTTTTTGATGATGACAACACTTGTAAACTAAATTTGCAAAGAGTTTGATTAAATTTATCATTTTGAAAACATTTTAAAAAATGTGCTTATAAATTACAGATATCAGAGTTTAACGGGCAGAAGCAAGATGGACCAAAATGAGATTATCATATAAATCATTAAGCAACATTTTCAGTTCATGGAAAATAAACACAAGAAGGTAAATTCAGAATAAACTAAACAAAGTTAACATACACTCAAGACTCAAAACTAAAGACTCAAAACTCATCAACTTTCTCTACCCCTTTGTCTTGCTCTTCAGTTTTCTCTCCCCTTTTGTCATCAGCAAATGAGGGTTGAGCAGGGGTAGTGGCAGTTGTGGGATCAATAGGAGGAGTAGAGGGAAGTGTGGTCTGAGGTGCAGAGGTGGAAGCAGGTGCAGGTGCAGGAATATTCAAGTGTCTCAGAATCAGTTCCAATTGTACCTTCATGGCATCCTGGGTTTCGGTTATGGCTTGATTGGTCTTGATCAACTCAGAAACCATTTTGCCAACCTCATTCTCAATGGTTGTTGCCAGATTGGTAATGGTAACATCCACTATCTCCTGGATTTTGGCAGTTAAATGTGAAGGAAGAAGAGGCTGAGGATGTGCAGCTGATTAAGCTTCTTGACCCCTGGCATGAGTGGCTCTAGTCTTTGATAGAGCGTGAGAATGGCTAGAACCTTCCTCATTGAAGCTGATCTTCATTAAATGCAATTGTGGCTTTCCAAATTCATAAGGTTTCTGGATTGTATCAGAACCACCAAGAGGCCAGATTTTGAAGTAGAAAAGGATCACGGAGATAAGGGAAGGAAAGGGAACATGGGAAGATTTTCTGGATCCAAACTTGAATCTCACCATTTCCTCAAAGATCCATTGATCCACATTGATAAGTTGCTTGTCAACAATGGCTGTGAAGGGTTGGTAGTCTCTCTGAGTGAAATGTGTGGAGTTTCCACCCTTTTGGACAAGGTTTCTGGAATATATGTACCATAAGGTACGGTATAAAGGAGACATTGAGGCAGGAGAAATATGAAGAGAAACCAATTGAGCTTCAGAGACAAGCTCATTTGGTTTTAAGATTTCGAAACACTGCCTGTTGGTATAATTGAATGAGTGAGGAGGAGGAGGATTTGAATTTATAAGATGGTATTGATGATGGCAGTATAAATAGTGAGTTTTACTCCTCTCACAGTAGTAGACAGTCTCTCTTCAACCAAGATTTTATCACAGTCTTCCAAATTATCCCAATCCATATTAAAATAGAAAATTCTCACAAGATTTGGGGTGTAGGAAGCAGAAATTGAAAGGAGAGACTCAAATTGGTTAAGCCATGGGGAGAGGTCGAGATTGCACTCCTTTCTTAGATTTTCAAAATTGATAGACACTACTGCGCAAAGTGGCTTTTTGACATAATTTTCTTTGAATTTAGCAGCCAATTCGTTTGATAAAATAGTGTTGTTTGTGACAAAACCAGAGGGAGGAATGTCATGGTTATAGATCTCGGAGTGAGCATTAAGTACCGTATCAGGTTCCTTAGAAGGTTGATCAGTTTGTGGAGCAGAGGAAGTTGGAATAGCAGTGGATTGGACTTTGGAGGTTGATTGGCCTGGTTCTTTCCTCTTCCTCTTGGGGGTTTTCGAAGGTTCAGCAACCTTCTCTTTTCCTTTGCTAGAAACAGGGTCTGGTCTCTTTCTCGCTTGCTCCCCAGTTGGTTCTTGGATCACAACTCCTTTAGGATTTGGAGAGGCAGTATGAAGTACTCCTGGTATCTGTTTGTCTATGCCCGTAGCAAATTTCTTTGGAATCATCTTGCTTCTCATTGGTCTGTGAATAGGAATGGATTTCTTCCTTGGTTGTCGTTGAAGAGGAGATGAAGATTTATCACCTTCTGGATCTTAGAAGGATGAATTGGAAGGTTGATTGGAGGCCATTTTAGGGTAGAGAGCAAGAATGAAGATGAAGCAAAGAGAAAGACGGGAGAAAACTTAGGGCTAGACTTGAGTTTTGGGGAGTGAAATTAAACAGTCATGGCAAACCTATATATATAGTTTTTCTTAGACTCGAGTTTACATGAGTTTAGGCTTACCTGGACTTCAAGGATGTATGAGTGAATCCTTGAATTCCCGACAAAACTGGAGTTAATACTTGTTAGTTCTCAATGTGTTTTGATGATAACTAGCAATTGTAAACTTGATATGAAGTTTGTTTTTGGCAATATGAAAATCTCACTGTCAAAGGCAAACTCGAGTTTAGGTATATAAACTCGAGTTTGAGACTTGACAGAAAGATGTTCAATTCTGCATAAAAGCCAAACTCGAGTCTGCATAGACAAACTCGAGTCTGGGCAGACACAGAAAGGAATCCAAAATTTTCACATCAAGCTAAACTCCAGTTTGCAAATCAAACCTAAAGTCTGGAAGATACAGAATCCCAAGCAAGCCAAACTCAAGTCTGGATTATCAAACTCGAGTTTAGACCAAACAGAAAGGAACCCAGAAAACTCAATAGACTTCCAAACTTCAGTCTGGCCTTCCAAACTCCAGTTTGCACTTGACCCAGATAAACCTCAAATGTTTCGGTAGTCACTGAAACTCGAGTTTGCTCCCCAAACTCGAGTCTGGATCATATAGAAAGATCATCCATTTTGGCTACACTACAAACTCGAGTCTATGACCCAAAACTCCAGTCTGGAAGATTACGAACTTAGGCCTGTTCTTCAAACCTAGACCCAAACTCGAGTTAGTCACTAATTGACTCGAGTTTAGCTTCATGCCCAAAGTTCCATCCCAAGTCTAGAGCCTGACAGTTCTCTCTGTAAAAGCCAAACTCGAGTTAGCTTTTACAGACTGCAAGTTTAGACCACTGACCAACCAACATGCTTTCTGGATGAACTCCAAACTTGAGTCTGGAAGAACAAACTCGAGTTTGCATCGGGGATTTTGAAAAATCAAATGATGTTGATCTGCGAAATCTTAATGGGTCAATCTAAAATTATTCTATCATATGATATTATTGTTTCTAATGTCTTTAATGAAGTTTTGAGTATTTTTCAGATAAGTTTAGCTAAGATCAAGGTGAGATCAAGATCCAGGGTAAGTGCATTAAATGAAGAACCAAGAACAGGGTTGATCTTTCTCCCTTTTCCTAGATGCTCAATTCAGACCGTTGCAACACTTTAGGATCATTGTAAATGGTCAAATTACGATCATAGAATGACTGAAAATCTGGAAGACCTTCTGCAACAACTAAATTCCAAAATTCCAGCTAAGAATTCAAAGAACAGAGCAAAATATGCAACTGTCATTTTTCCAGAATTGCAGCTGAACGTTAGAGAAAGAATTGCAACAGCTAGCTCATCCATTTAGTCTATAAAAGGCTGTGAAGACTCAAAGCAAAAGACACACAACGAAGCTATCTTGATTATACTTTGAAATTTGAGTCTGTATTATTATTTTCAACTTGTTCTTCAGTGTTTATCTTTATCTACTCTTCTTGAGAGTTTTGATTTTTTGAAATCATTTGTATTTGTGAAAGCTTAAGGTTGTGGAAACCTGTGAGGTGGGAAGCTTAATTACATAGTGTAAGGGGGAGCAAGTCCTTGGTGGATAGGATTGCTTGTAGTTTAAGCTTGTTGAACTAGTAAAAATACCCAGTAGATATCTGGGGACTGGACGTAGGTCAAGGTTGAGACCGAACCAGTATAAATTCTCTGTGTCCAGCTTTTCTACTTTTATTCTCTCATCATTTACTTCTCACATTTTTTTTTAAAAAAAAAAGAGTTTAAAAGAAATTTTAAATCCTCAATCCACCCCCCTCTTGGTGATTTCTTCCATCTTCAATACTTACAGACTCGAGTTTTGAGTCTTCATCAAAAACTGTAGTTGCTCTCTGTCTGGCGTAGACTCGAGTCACTCACTTAATGATTCGAGTTTGGAACTTTCTCAAATCTTCAGTTTGCTTCTGTCTGATTTTGACTCGAGTTAGTCACTTAATGACTCGAGTTTTCAGACTTCTCACAGTTCGATCCTGTACTTTGACTTGCGCAGACTCGAGTTAATCACTAAATGACTCGAGTTTAGGCTGGTTCCTCAAACATTAGTAGACAAATATCCTACAAAAACATATCTAAATACTCCGATGCTTAAGTTAGTACAATTCAATCATCGAAACACTTAATTAACATTGGGTAGAGGAAGACTCACAGCTCATTGGGATTTACCATTCCAAATTCTCTTCTTATGAGAGTAAATTGCTCTTTTGCTAAAGGCTTAGTGAATATATCTGCTAGCTGTTAATGAGAGGGAATGAAGATCACTTTGACATCCTTCTTCTGAACATGGTCTCGAATGAAGTGATGCCTCACATCAATGTGCTTGGTTCTTGTATGATGGACAGGATTATTTGACAAGCTTATCGTGCTTGTATTGTCACACAGAATTGGGATTTCTTTGAGGTGCATACCCAAGTCTTGAAGTTGTTGCTTTAGCCATAAAACCTGAGAGCAGCAACTTGAGGCAGCAATGTATTCAACTTCTGTTGATGACACTGAAACAGTGGTTTGTTTCTTCCTGAACCAAGAGACAAGTGAGCTGTTAGTTCTTAATGTGTTTTGATGATAACTAGCAATTGTAAACTTGATATGAAGTTTGTTTTTGGCAATATGAAAATCTCACTGTCAAAGGCAAACTCGAGTTTGGGTATGTAACTCTAGTTTGAGGGTTGACAAAAAGCTGTTTACTTTTGCGAAGAAAGCCAAACTCGAGTCTGCTTGGACTAACTCGAGTCTGAGGAGTTACAGAAAGCAATCAGAAATTTTCACAACAAGCCAAACTCCAGTTTGCAAAACCAAACCTGAAGTCTGGAAGATACAGAGAGCACTCAGAATTCCAAGCAAGCCAAATTCGAGTCTGGATTCCTAAACTCCAGTCTAGACCAAACAGAAAGATACTCGAGTTCTAGGCCAAGTTATAAACTCCAGTCTAGAGTTACAAACTCCAGTCTAGACCAAACAGAAAGATTTGAATAGTTTCAGCTCAAATATAAACTCGAGTCTGTCATTGTAAACTCGAGTTTAGGCAAATAGAGAAATACTCGAATTTCTACCATCTTTCCAAAACTCCAGTCTGTCTCCTAAACTCCAGTCTGGAAAATCACGAACTTAGGCTTGTTCTTCAAACATAGACCCAAACTCGAGTCAGTCACTAATTGACTCGAGTCTAGGAGCAGGACTAAAATTCCATGCCAAGTCCAAAGCCCGATAGTTCTCTCTATAAAAGCCAAACTCGAGTTAGCTTTTACAGACTGCAAGTGTAGACCTCTAATCAATGGACATGCTTTCTGGATGAACCCCAAACTCGAGTCTGGAAGAACAAACTCGAGTTTGCATCGGGGATTTTGAAAAATCAAATGATGTTGATCTGCGAAATCTTAATGGGTCTTCCTGAAATTATTTCATGATATGATATTATTGTTTCTAATGTCCTTGATGAAGTTTTGAGTGTTTTTCAAATAAGGTTTAGTCAAAATCAAGGTGAGATCAAGATCCAGAATAAGTGCATTAAATGAAGAACCAAGAACAGGGCTGATTCTTCTCCCTTATCCCAGATGTTCAGTTCAGACCGTTGCAACACATTAAGATCACTTCAAACGGTCGAATTAAGATCATGGAATGGCTAAAAATCTGGAAGACGTTCTGCAAAAACTAAATTCCAAGATTCCAGCTAAGAATTCAAAGAACAGAGCAAAATATGCTACTGCCATTTTTCCAGAATTGCAGCTGAACATTAGAGAAAGAATTGCAACAGCTAGCTTATCCATTCAGTCTATAAGAGGCTGTGAAAACTCAAAGCAACATACACAACGAAGCTATCTTGATTATACTTTGAAATTTGAGTCTGTATTGTTATTTTCAACCTGTTCTTCAGTGTTTATCCTTATCTACTCTTTTGAGAGTTTGTAAATTTTTGAAAGCATTTGTTTGTGAGAACTCAAGGTTGTGGAACCTGTGAGTTAGGTTGTTCAATCACAAAGTGTAAGGGGGACCAAGTCCTAGGTGATTAGGATTGTGTCTGGTCTTCATTGTTATAATTGAAAATCTGTTGAATTAGTGGAAACACCCAGAAGGTATCTGGGGACTGGACGTAGGTCAAGGTTGAGACCGAACCAGTATAAATTCTGTGTGTCTAAGCTTTTCTTTTTCTACTCTTTTATTATCCATTTCTTAAGCTTCATTTTTAAGAGTTGAAAAGAATTTTTAAAATCCCCAATTCACCCCCTCTTGGTGATTTCTTCCACCTTCATGAGCCACCAAGAAATTGATACTAGCCACTTGTACTCTTTCTATCTGTCTTATATCCGGCATGATCAGAGTCTGAGAATGCTACCAGATGTTCAGGTTGACCTTTGGGAAACCATAGTCCCAATTCTTCTATATCATGCAGATATCTGAAAATTCTTTTAACATACTTAGCATGTGATTCTTTTGGAGCTGATTGAAATCGAGCACACATCCCTACACTGAATTGGATGTCTGGTCTACTTGCTGTCAGGTAGAGCAAGGATCCAATCATGCCTCTGTATCTTGTGATGTTGAAATCTTTTCCCTTCTCATCAGCATCTAATGCAGCCGTTGAACTAATTGGTGTGTCACCCCCATTGCAATCTTGAAGGCCATATTTCTTGAGCAGGTCTTTCAAGTACTTGGTCTAAGAAATGAATATCTCATTCTTGCGCTGCTTGATTTGAAGACCAAGGAAATAGTTGAGTTCTGCCATCATTGACATTTCGAATTCACCCTACATGGTCTCAGAAAATTCCTTGCATAAGGTATCATTAGTAGCACCGAAAATAATTTCATCTACATAGATTTGTACAATAAGGATTTCATTGAGCTTATTACTTTTAATGAATAATGTGTTATCTGCCTTTCCCCTAACAAATCCTTGATCAAGAAGGAATTTGCTTAACCTTTCATACCAAGCTCTAGGAGCTTGTTTTAGACCATATAAGGCCTTTTTCAGTTTGAAGACATGATCTGGATGAAAATCATTTTCAAATCTAGGAGGTTGTTCAACATAAACTTCTTCTTGAATAAAGCCATTTAGAAAAGCTGATTTTACATCCATTTGATAGAGTTTAATGCCTTTTATGCATGCAAAGGCTAAAAGAACTCTTATTGCTTCTAATCTTGCCACTGGGGCATAAGTTTCTTCATAATCGATTCCTTCTTCTTGATTATAGCCTTTGGCAACCAATCTTGCCTTATTTCGGACAATGATTGCAGATTCATCACGTTTGTTCTTGAATATCCATTTAGTCCCAATGACTGGATGGTCTTTGGGCCTAGGTACCAAATCCCAAACTTGATTTCTTTCAAATTGGTTCAGCTTCTCTTGCATTGCTATCACCCAATCATTGTCTGAAAGGGCTTCTTCAATCTTAGAGGGTTCTATTTCTAAAATAAAGGCTGAAAAGGTTACCTCATTTAAAATGTTTTTCCTAGTTCTCACACCTTCATTTACATCACCTAGAACCTGATCCAGAGGATGGTTTTTATTGTATCTCTAGGCTTGAGGCTGAAGTTGTTACTGAACAGGTTCTTCAGAAATATTTTCAGTCTCGTTTTCTGGTTCTTCTTGAGAGGAATTTTCAGAGTTTGAGACAGATGGGATTTTTAAGGTAGATTGATTTTGTAGAACATTAACTTCTTCCTCATCATTAGATTGGTTAGATTTGTTTTCACAGAATACTACATGAATTGATTCTTCAACAGTGTGAGTATGCAAATTAAATGTTCTAAAGGATTTACTTCTATTTGAGTAACCAAGAAATATACCTTCATCCAATCTGGGATCAAATTTTCCCAAATTGTTCTTACCATTGTTATGGATGAAGCATTTGCAACCAAAGATGTATAGGTGTGCTAGATTTGATTTCCTCCCTTTGTATATCTCATAAGGAGTTTTGTTTAACTTTTTCCGGAGATATGCTCTGTTGGAGACATAGCATGCAGTACTCATGGCATCAGCCCAAAATACTTAGGTGGTATTGTTCTCATTCAGCATTGCTCTTGCCATTTCAGTGAGTACTTTATTCTTCCTTTCCATAACACCATTTTGCTGAGGAGTTCTAGGAGCTGAGAAGTTATGATCGATGCCCATATCTTCACAGTATTTGCTGAAAGCATGGTTTTCAAATTCTCCTCCACTATCTGTACGAATTCCTGCAATGACAGTACCTTTCTCGTTTTGGACCTTTTTGGTAAACACAACAAATTGATCAAATGTTTCATCTTTAGATGATAAGAATATAGTCCACGTAAATCTAGAGAAATCATCAACAATGACTAAAGTGTACAGATCTCCACCAAAACTCTTGACTCTAGCTGGACCAACTAAATCCATTTGCAATAGTTAAAGAGGTCTATTAGTTGAAATCTCACTTTTTGATTTGAAGGATGATTTAGTTTGTTTTCCCTTTTGACATGCATCACAAACCATGTCCTTTTTGAAATTAAGTTTTGGCAAACCAATAACTAAATCCTTTTTCAATAATTTATCAAGTTGGGACATATTAACATGTGCTAAACGTTTGTGCCACAGCCAATTTTCATCTAAGTTACTCATGAAACATTTTTCAGAGGGTAAGATAGTTGAAAGTTCAAGAGTATAACAGTTACCTTCCCTTGGTGCTCTGAAAAGAGCTTTAGATCTTACTTTGTCTAGGGAGAGATCATCCTTGTTGACAATCAAACACTCTTCTGAATTAAAGATGACTAGATTACCTTTGTCAGCACTTTGGCTTACACTAAGAAGATTATGGCACAATCCTTCCATAAGGTAGACATCTTTTATTTGTGGTCCATCATTGTTACCAATCTTACCAATACTAGCTATCCTTCAGGATTGGTTACCACCAAATGTGACCTTGCCCCATCTTTGTGTTTGATTGTTGAAAACTTTGATTGATCTCCTGTCATGTGTCTGGAGCATCCACTATCAATGTACCATTTACTGGATCTTGATGCTCTTAGACATACCTACAAGTTATGGAAGATCAAGTCTTAGGTACCCACCTTTTCTTGGGTCCTTTTGGGTTAGTTTGTACCTTAGGAGACACATATGTTCCTTTAGGTACCCATTGATAATTTCCTATAGGTTTATCTTTCCTTTCTTTTCTATGAAAGCATGCAGAAGTAGTATGGCCTTTTTTATTGCAGTAATTGCAGTGAGCAAATGGATTAGAAGAGTGAACAGATTTTCAAAAATAAGTTAGGTAGTTCTTTTTTTCATTTTTTTTCTTGCCTTTCTTTTTATCAAGATCAGGATTGTAGCCTATTCCAGATTTATCATTTGTAAACCTTTGCTGTTTTAAAATAATGTCAAGCATTTCACTACCTTGAGTGAATTTTTCCAGAGTTTTTGAAAGGTAGTCATTTCTTTTCTGTAAAGTATAGCAATTTTTGCAAATCTCTTCAATGAGTTTTTCACAAGCCTTTTCAGAAGTAGAAGGTGAAGTTTTCTGAACTTGTTGTTCTAAATCCTTTACTCTTCTTTTCAAAAGCATAAGTTCTTTTGCAATCTTTTTAAATTCAGAATGAAGACTATTATATTCAGAAAGTAATTCATCAAAGGTTGGTTCATAATCACTTACCTCTTCATTGTCTGATTCTTCCTGAGCAACAAGGCAAATGTTTGCTATTTGTTCCTCATCCTCTTCTTCTTCATCAGACGAACTATCTCCCCAAATGGTAGAGACATATGCTTTCTTTCTGAATGAGCTGAATCTATTCTTTTCCTTTTCCTTGTTTTTCAGCTGAGGGCATTCTGACTTAATGTGACTAAGTTTATAACATTCATAGCATACGATGGGTTTCTTCGATTTTGAGCTTGATCCACCTTTATGAGACTTTCTGAATCCCTAATTCTTTTTATAGAATTTTCTGAACTTTCTGATTATCATACCAAGCTCTTCTTCTTCGTCCTCATTATCTGATTCTTTAGACTCATTGATGGTCTTGAGTGCAATTCCTTTGTTTTTACCATCAATTCCATCAAGCTCTTTTCTGAACTTGATTTTTCCCTCATATTTGGATAGGCTTCCAAAGAGAGCAGCTATAGATTGCATGGATTCTCCTCGGGCTTCTTCAATAGCTGTCACTTTAGCTTCCCAATTCTTGGTTAGTATATTTAAAATTTTTCTTACCTGAGTCTTTTGTTCATATACCTTCCATAAGGCTGACAATTGATTGATGAGGTGAGTGAAACGGAGCTGGAACTCTGCAATTGATTCTCCAGATTTCATGCGCAGAAGATCATACTCAGTTGTGAGTGTATTGATCCTGTTCTCCTTGATTCCTGAGGTTCCTTCATAGGCCACCTCCAATGCATCCCACATTTCTTTGGCACTGGGCAGATTGCAAATGCGAAAGTATTTCTTTTGGCTCAATACACTCTGTAACATCAAAATAGCTTTGTTGTTAAATACAACTTTCTTTTGATCATATTCATCAAATTCTGCCTTTGTTTTTGGCACAATATTCTCTCCTACTTTCTTAGTAGGGACATAGTTTCCTTCCTCAATTACTTCTCACAGACCATACTCACTGGCCATCACAAATACTCTGAATTTGGATTTCCAGATTGAGTAATATTCACCATTAAAACCCGGTGGTCTGTTTATTGAGGCACTATCTGGTAGAATTCCTTCCATCGGATCTTTTTGTCTAAGATGTTAATCCTTTGAGCAGACAACCTATGCTTTGATACCAAATGAAAGTGGAAGAAATCACCAAGAGGGGGGTGAATTGGGGATTTTAAAAATTCTTTTCAACTCTTAAAAAATAAAGCTTAAGAAATGAATAATGAAAAAGTAGAGAAAGAAAAGCTTAGACACACAGGATTTATACTGGTTCGGTCTTAACCTTGACCTACGTCCAGTCCCCACATACATTCTGGGTGTTTCCACTAGTTCAACAGGTTTTTAACTACAACAATGAAGACAAGACACAATCCTAATCACCTAGGACTTGCTCCCCCTTACACCTTGTAATTTAAACAACCCAACTCACAAGTTCCACAACCTTGAGTTTACACAACCAAATACTTTAAAAGAATTTCAATCTCTCCAAAGAGTGAATATTGATAATCACTGAAGAACAGATCAAAGAATCACAATACAAACTCAAAAATGCAAATGTGTTCAAGTGTAGCTTCGTTGTGTCTTGCTCTGTGTCTTCATAGCCTTTTATAGCCTAGCTAGATGAGCTAGTCGTTGCAATATCTTCTCCAATGTTCAGTTGCAAATCTGGGAAATGACAGTTGCATATTTTGCTCTGTTCTTTTAATTCTTTGCTGAAATCCTAGAATGTGTTGTTGCAAAACGTCTTACAGATTTTTAGTCATTCCATGATCTTAATTCGACCGTTTGAGATGATCTTAATGTGTTACAACGGTCTGAACTGAACATCTGGGATAAGGGAGAAGAATCAGCCCTGTTCTTGATTCTTCATTAAATGCACTTATGCTGGATCTTGATTTAACCTTGATCTTGTGATGAACCTGTCTGAAACTTATCAAAAACTTGATCAATAATGTTAGGAAAAATAATACAACAAGATATGATAATTTCAGGTTAACCCATAATGATTTCGCAGATTGATTTAATCTGGTTTTTTAAAATCTCCGATGCAAACTCGAGTTTATAATCCTAGACTCGAGTTTGAGGTTCATCCAGAAGAAGACATGACTATTGAGCATTGGTCTAAACTGGCAGTTTGCAAAAGCTAACTCGAGTTTGGTTCTTACAAAGAAGAAAGTCCCGATTTGGTCTTGAATGAGATTTTGAACACATGGCTAAACTCGAGTCATTTAGTGACTGACTCGAGTTTGAAGCTTTTATGAAAATTTTAATTCTAAGTTCACAACACTGGAGTTTAGAACTGCTGACTGGAGTTTACAAGACCTGAAATATTGTATAGCTCTCTGTATGATCCAGACTCGAGTTTTGATATCCAAAACTCGAGTTTCAGTGAAAACTGAAACTTTTGAAATATCTCCATAAGTGTAAACTGGAGTTTCCATTTTCCAAACTAGAGTTTTCAAATCGGTCATTTACTCGAGTGTTTTCTGTTTGAGCTAAACTCGAGTCACCAAAATCTTGACTCGAGTTTTAGTGTGAACTGAAACATTTGAAACATCTTTAAAGGCTCAAACTGGAGTTTTCGTTTTCAAAACTGGAGTTTAGAAATCATATAATAAGTAATAACTCGAGTATTTTCAGTTTGTCCTAAACTCGAGTCTCCAGAAACTAGACTCGAGTTTCAGTGGTAGCTGAAGCTTTGAAAACTTCCTGTTAAGCTTAAACTGGAGTCTCTGAAATCAAAACTGGAGTTTACAAAATAAACAAGAGCTCGAGTGTCTCTATTATAACCCAGACTCGAGTCTTCTACGTCCAGACTCGAGTTTCAGTTGAAAACTTTAAACTCAAAGACTTTTGTATTTGGTAAACTGGAGTTTGTGGATATGAAACTGGAGTTTTGAAATCTTTATAAACCATTGAAGCTTCTGTTTGATCCTAAACTTGAGTTTCCAAAACATAGACTCGAGTTTCCAGTTCTTAAGAATTTTGATTGCTCTCTATGTAATGCAAACTCGAGTTTGTCTTACACAAACTGGAGTTTGGCCAACTTTGTAAAAACTGAGCTTCTATCTGTCAAGTCCAAACTCGAGTTTTGTTACCTAGACTCAAGTTTGCCTTGAACAGTAAGTTTTACAACTTACCAAAGACAAACTTCAAATTTAGTTTACAATTGTCAGTTATCATCAAAACACATAAAGAACTAACAATTTTCACTAGTTCAACAAGCTTAAACTACAAGCAATCCTATCCATCAAGGACTTGCTCCCCCTTACACTATGTAATTAAGCTTCCCAACTCACAGGTTTCTACAACCTTGAGCTTTCACAAATACAAATGATTTCAAAGAATCAAAACTCTCAAAAGGAGTAGATAAAGATAAACACTGAAGAACAAGTTGAAAATAACAATACAGACTCAAATTTCAAAGTATAATCAAGATAGCTTCGTTGTGTGTCTTTTGCTTTGAGTCTTCACAGCCTTTTATAGACTAAATGAATAAGCTAGCCGTTGCAATTCTTTCTCTAACGTTCAGCTGCAATTCTGGAAAAATGGCAGTTGCATATTTTGCTCTGTTCTTTGAATTCTTAGCTGGAATTTTGGAATTTAGTTGTTGCAGAAGGTCTACTAAATTTTCAGTCATTCTATGATCGTAATATGACCGTTTAGAGTGATCCTAAAGTGTTGCAACGGTCTGAACTGAGCATCTGGGAAAAGGGAGAAATATCAGCCCTGTTCTTGGTTCTTCATTTAATGCACTTATCCTGGATCTTGATCTCACCTTGATCTTAGCTAAATTTATCTGAAAAATACTCAAAACTTCATCAAAGACATTAGAAACAATAATATCATATGATAGAATAATTTTAGATTGACCCATTAAGATTTCGCAGATCAACATCATTTGATTTTTCAAAATCCCCGATGCAAACTCAAGTTTGTTCTTCCAGACTCGAGTTTGGAGTTCATCCAGAAAGCATGTCGGTTGGTCAGTGGTCTAAACTTGCAATCTGTAAAAGCTAACTCGAGTTTGGCTTTTTACAGAGAGAACTGTCGGGCTCTGGACTTGGGATGGAACTTTTGGCATGAAGCTAAACTCGAGTCAATTAGTGACTAACTCGAGTTTGGGTCTATGTTTGAAGAACAGGCCAAAGTTCGTAATCTTCCAGACTGGAGTTTAGGGTCATAGACTCGAGTTTGTAGTGTAGCCAAATGAATGATCTTTCTGTATGTTCTAGACTCGAGTTTGGGAAGCAAACTCGAGTTTTAGTGACTACCGAAACATTTGAGGTTTATCTGGGTCAAGTGCAAACTAGAGTTTGGAAGGCCAGACTGGAGTTTGGGAGTCTATTGAGTTTTCTGGGTTCCTTTCTGATTGGTCTAAACTCGAGTTTGATAATCCAGACTCGAGTTTGGCTTGCTTGGGATTCTGAGTGCTCTATGTATCTTCCAGACTTCAGGTTTGATTTGCAAACTAGAGTTTAGCTTGATGTGAAAATTTTGGATTCCTTTCTGTGTTTGCCCAGACTCGAGTTTGTCTATGCAGACTCGAGTTTGGCTTTTATGCAGAATTGAACATCTTTCTATCAAGTCTCAAACTCGATTTTATATACCTAAACTCAAGTTTGCCTTTGACAGTGAAATTTTCATATTGCCAAAAACAAACTTCATATCAAGTTTACAATTGCTAGTTATCATCAAAACACATTGAGAACTAACAGGATGAGTTTTGGGTGGAGGAATGGTTTCAAAAAGGGTAGTATGGTTCTGAGCTTACAGAAGAATGGAAAGATGCTCGATTTTCTTGTTCAAGGCTGTTAGTTGCTCCCCTTGAGCATCTTGGACTTCAACCAATTTATCGTGGCTGGTAGTAACTTTATCCACCATCTTACCAATCTCTGTTTCAATGGCTTTGACTAGGGTATTATGGCGCCCAGCCTTTAGGGCCTTTATTTAATCAGAGTTATCGCGGGAATAGATCGAGGAGATTTGGACGACTTTAAATTATGAAATAAAAATTTCTGGAATTACTGTTATATGAAAATATGGGTAAATTTTTCGCGATTCGGTCTCGTCCGATAGTTGGACGTTAGATACAATAATCTAAAAATAAGTGAAATGATAAACATAAGATATATTAAAATAATCCCAAATGTCCAAAAGATTCAACTGCTGTATTCCTTACAGCTACTTCTTGCTCTTTGATCCCGAACTGGTTCCTGTATCTTTCACGGGAGTTGGAATACAAATGAATGGACCCCAGGGTAACAGTTAATCTCATGCACATGTATGAAAATAGAAATGACATAATAGCACATGTTTAAAGCATAGAAGAAATAACCGTAACCGCAGTTAACAGCCAAGAACTGTAGCTCTTGTCTAGGACCGCAGCCCCATAAGACCTCAGCCTCAATATCTATGGCCAATCAGGATAATATAAACAAGTAATTCAACCAGCATACATGATCAGCTAATAAATGCATAACATTATCATACATGATTATAAGATTAAAGTTACCTACCTCAACCTTGTATATCTTTCCTTTGTACTGAAGTTGTTGGGATCAAATAAATTGTCAATGTTTGCCTAAAAATAATGTTTATCATCGCTATCAGTCTCTTATTCGAATTGCGGATAATCAAATTATGTATATTAGTTTAAAGGGTTAATAATTATTAATCCCTTAATTTTTCTCTAACAATAATAATTTTATTATTATTGCCATTATTATTATTATTATTATTATTATTAATCATAATAATAATAACAACATTTCTTTATTTATTATTTACTATTATCACTCTTCCCAATAATAATAACATTATTTGTTATTGTTATAATCCTAACATTCATACTAATTCCCCTTTATTTGTTCTAATACTACCACTTGTTATTAACTCCACTTAATTAACATTAACAATAACTTCTTTTAATTACTATTTTGGATAAGAATAACACTTCAAAATTTACTTGTGTGTGTGTGTGTACTCATATTGGTACAACCCACAGCACCATTATGCATACAATAAATATATAACATGCATCCGTTTTTCATATATCCCCCAACATATAGAGCACATAAATATATAGATGATAAAATAGTCTTCTTCTTTCTTCACCGAAATAGCACATAGCATATAGATTAAAAAGAATCTCCTTATTTCTTCACTGAAACAGCAACACGTACAACACATATATACTTAGTTTCATTTTTGTCTTATATGAATATAATCTTCCAGCAAACACTCACATACCCATTTAATGCATAAAAACAAAACAGCCCCCCAACTTTAATGTGCAGCATTTTTATCATATATACTTATAGCAACGTTTTTCCTTCTTTCTACCTTTCTAACTACAACATGCCTCCTTTCTTATATATACAATCACATGTATCTTCAAGTGCAGCATTTTCTTTCTTTTTCTTATATATTCAGCACACATACATCAAAGTTTTCGGGCAGAAACAATAACCACGTCTGATATATTTATTTCATTCCATTACACACTTACGTCATGCAGCGCCACACTTAAACAAGCATGCATAAGAGACATACTTTATTTTCTTCCTTTATGTTTGATAGCCACAAACCCATAAATATATATATACTTTTCACACATGCAACAATATATTTATATATACATGCATGCACCCAGCGGTTTTCTTTCTTATCTTAGACATACACTTCACCATATATCTTTATGGTTTCACTCTTCAAAGGAAAACGATGACAGCAAGCATATTTACTCAAATATCTATATATATACTTAAACACATGGCATCGTTTTTTTTCTCTTTTTTTTTTAATTTAATACGCACACATCAGGACTCTTCCGAAAGGAGAAAAACATGAAAGGAGAATATCACCTAGAGGGGGGTGAATAGGTGATTTTGAATTTTCTTCTGTTTCTGTTTCTGAATAATTTGAGGAAGTAAAACAAAAAGGAATAAAAGACACAACAGAAATTATACTGGTTCGGTCAAATCAAACAACCTACTTCCAGTTCCCACAGTATGGGTATTTCACTAATCCTCAAGATTACAATTACACACTCAGTAACTCCTGCGACAGTCCAATCACTCAAGACTCCGCTCCCCCTAACTGGTTGTAATTGTGCACCCTTTACTTAAGATTCCACAACCTTAAGCAACACTAATAAACAAACAATGTAATTGATTTTCACTCCTCACTGAGTAGATAAAAGCTAAGCACTGAAGTACAGAGAGAAATAATAGTTGAAAGCTAATGGAACAGTGAACTTAATTAATTTCAAAATGAATGCTTCGTGTTCCAGTAGGTGGCACATTGAATGTTCTGGGCTTTTATAAGATCACCTTAATAGGCTTCACCGTCTTGAATTTAATATAGCCGTTGTCTCAGTTTGAATTTCCGTTAGACCCATTCGTTCTTGCTCAAGCCCAATCGACCGTTGCTTCATTAAATGTAGGGATGCCTTGTATTAAATGCGTTTACCGTTGTTTGAACTTATGTCAGAGAAATAGCCGAAATAAGCATCACTCAAAAGAATATTTGCTTTTGGCTCAGGTTATTATTCCAAATGTTGCTCTGTTTCTCTGTCATCATTAAATGCTCATTCCACCACGTCAGAATCCTCTTTCTTGAACTTAGCTTTAGACATGCCTAAAGAATCTGCAACACACTTGGATGATGTTTAATGATAAAATAATTAAGTTCAGGAATAACCCAATAATAAAGATTAGTTAAAGGAGTTTGGCAAAATTACATGAGTTCATGGAACTACATAATTGCAAAATATTTCTTTGTTTTATCATGTTGAATTCTCAAGAGTTATAAGCACATTCTTGAGAATTAGTGAATTCATGTTGATCCATGTTTCTTATTTCATGACTATAGTTCTCGAGTATTGCCTATCAATTCTTGAGAATTGGCTTAGATCATGTGTGATCCATTTTGCTTCGGTGCCATTGCTCCAGTATTATTCTCAAGAGTTGAATTCCAATTCTTGAGAATCAACGAGCTTAACATATAAGTCATGATGTTCACATAGTTGGCTAAGGGAGGGAATGTTGCTTTCCTCTTGGATTCTCGAGAGTCAAGTTCCAATTCTTGAGAATCAACGAGCTTAATAAAATTTGATGTTCACATGGTTTTCCAAATGAAATACATTCTCAAGAATTCTCCTTCTCATTCTCGAGAATCATCGGTTTAGAGGAGATGCTGTTTGGTGAGATCATGATTTGCTTGCTTTGGCATTCTCAAGAATTGTCTATATCATTCTTGAGAATTAGAGAATTACAAGTTGAAAGAAATGTGCATTTCATATATCTATTATATCTCATTCTCAAGAATGTATCTTACATTCTTGAGAATCAACGAATGCAAATGGAAAAAGGAATATGTATGTGTTGTAACTCTCTTGTACATGAACTAAAGGTTCTCGAGAATTACCTACCCATTCTCAAGAACCAACGAGCAAGAAATGGAATTGGACAAAGAGAGGATTGTTGCTTTGCACTTGGATTCTCAAGAATCACTCTTTGATTCTTGAGAATTGTCGATAGAGAGGAAGTATAAAGCACATTCTTGAGAATCAAATTCTGATTCTTGAGAATCAGAGAAGAAGAGCATTTGTCATATGCTTTGCTTTAGTATTCTCAAAGAGTTAATTAATGTGGTTCAATTATCAATCTTTATTAAATCAAAACTCTCATGTTTGTTATCATCAAAACAACATTAATAGTCAACAAAACATACAGCAACACTGATTCTACATGCAGAAAAAGAAATCTACTGTAGCCCAAGAACAGTCCCTGTTTTTTGTATCTTGTTTTCGGTTCTGTTTTGGTTTAAATTTTTAGTTCCATCAGTTAAAGCTCTAGGTTAGCACCGAAAGATGACAGAGAATTTAAGGAAAAAGAGTTCCAAATGTTTACCTCTGAACATCAAACTCTTCCAGGGACACAAAGTGTTGCATCCTTCCTCTGTTTCAGCGTCAATGAACAGGGGAGAAAGTTTCAGTCTCACCTTCACCCTCTACGTCTCTCCTCTCTCTCAGTTACTCTCTCTGTCTCTCACTATGCGTTTCTAACGGAATGAAAATGAAGAAGCAGAGACATGTATATATGAGATTTATGATCTTCGCATGCATAATGAGAGATTGCCACCTGGGCAATTACGTGTTGCTTAGTGGTTTGATTATGTTTTGTTGAACTAAATGAATGGTTATTGATGAGCTGAAACAAAGAAAGTGGGTTGGGTTTTCTTTTCTGCTGATACGTGCGTGACTGGCCCAGAATTAAAGATGTGAAATGGGCTACAACATGATCAAAATGATCCGCACTCTATTTCTCCAACTTGTGTCGTGACAGATGCTTGGAAAGAATGGAGTATATTAGTGTTATTCTGCCTCCCACTCACATGACTAATGATTTGGGCAAGGAATGAGATAATTTATGTATTGGGCCTGCTTGTATATGGCCGAAGACCGTGGCCCATTAATGCTGTTTTTTTTTAAACAATATTATATTTGCAATTAACTTTAATTGCAATAATTCCATAATTCCAAGGAAATTAAGATCTTAAATTCCTAAGCCATAACATATTAATCCCAATTTCCTAACTGTTGATTTGGGCCCATAATACCTCCAAAGTCTAATTTTATTTGCAATTATCCTTAATTCCAAATTATTGGAAATAAATCCATTACTATTTAGGCCTAATTATTACTTTCAATAATTCCTTGAATTTATTTTCTTCCTAAGTAAATTAAGGAAAACTTAAACCTTAATTGCAAATAATTTTCTTTGCCCAAATTTATCATTTCATTCTCATATAATATTCCAATGTTAAGATCCCAGAAATTTGGGATGTTACAGTATTGTATTTGTTAGTCAAGGTGGTTTACAAGGTGCCAAATGTGTCAGCCATGGCCTTGCTAACAATGCTCTTGATGGACTCATGCAGGCTTGAAGAAGAAGGTTGGGACTGGGCCGCATGTGTCTCATATGGAGATGAAGGAGCCTCAGAGGTTTTGGGTACAAAAGCTTTGGATTTGGAAGGGGTTTTTGATTGTCCTGATCCTTCTTGGAAGGAAATATGCATGAAGTTTAGTTGGACTTGACCAAACAAGGGTAAATGGACTGGTTTTTCACCATGGTCAAGATACCAAATGTGATTGGCATAGAGTAAGAAGGAGATCACATGGGGAAATGGGATTGGTGAAGAAGTAGGAGATTCGAATCTAAACCTTTTCATCTCCTGATAGACCCAATGACCTATATTGAATGGCACTTTATCTATCAGTGATGCAAAGAGGGCATAGTCTGTTAAACTGAAGTGGGTATAATTTTTGCCCTTTTGTATGAGGTTTCTATAATAGATGTACCAGATAGCTCTGTATAATGGTAGCATACTGATAGGTTTTAACCTTAAAGATTTGATTGGTGGTATTAGTTCTCCTGATATGAGGATCTTGAAGTATTTTTCAGAGTCATACTTAATTGTAGGTGGAGGAGGTGGATTGTCAATCAGGAATAGGTTATTTAGCACTTCAGCAAAGACAAGAATCTACTTTCCTCTAAGAGAGGTAACACATCTATCTTCCAGAACATTCCCATCTTTATCTAAGACGTTGGCTTTGGACATATTGAAGTAAAAGTGCCTAACTACATTAGGACTGTAAGGAGTGGATATGGCAAGCATGTTCCTGAATGGTTCTAGCCAAGGTGTCAAGTCAAGATTGCAATCTTTCTGTAGTTTGTCAAAGTTCACATACACAGCAGGACAAAAGCTAGGGGATCCAAATTCCTCTTTAAATCTTTTCAGCTGAGATTTAGAAAATGGAGTGGGATTACACAGAAAGTTTGGTTTATGAGGAGGTTTCAGGAGATCAGGAATTGTGAAAGCTTTAGGAACACGAGAGGACTTTACCCCAGAGCCACTCTGTTCAGGTGAGCCACGAAAGTCAGAGCTAGAGATGGTGGTTTTCTTCAACTTCTTGGCTGGAACCATAACAGGTTCTTTGTCTCAGCATTTAGCGGCTACGGAGGATACTTTCTTTTTGATTGGAACCTCTGAAGGTTCCTGATTCCTTAGCTTTTTTGTTCTAGAGGGAGTATCGGCGTGAGTTTTCATCTTGAGAGCTGGCTTTCTCTGTCATTTAGGTCTAGGTGATGGAGGAGGAGTAGAGGAACGAGATTGCGTATGTTCAAAAGATGATTCTTGGGAGTGAGACTGAGTTTTTGAACTCATTGGAGATTGAGTAGTGAGAAAGAAATGAGAGCGACTAGAGTTAGGGTTCGTGGAGAGGAGAATGAGAGAGGCAGCAATCACGACGAGTATTTATACATTAATGCATGACTCTAGTAATTAGCAAGTGACTCCAGTAAAGACATGAATATAACTGACCTATGACTCATGTAACTGACCTCTGAGTAATCTTTGTTGTCCATGTTACTGCAGTTGTTTATGAGTGACTGCAGTAGAAATTGGCTCATTTCTTCTTTGTCTGATCATGACTCCAGTAAGGGTGAGATGACTGTAGTTGAAATTGGCTCATTTCTTCTCTGTCTGAGCATGACTCCAGTAGAGATGAGATGACTGCAATTGAAATTGGCTCATGTCTTCTCTGTCTGAGCCCGACTCTAGTAAGTGTGATATGATTGTAGTAATAATTGGTTCGTTTTTGCATTTTAACTGCGGTAGTGTGAGTATGACTCCAATTGCGTTTTGATTTTATCGTGATCTTTAGAGGCTATTGACTGTAGTAGCATCAAAATGACTGTAGTTACATAAATCTTTTGCTTTTGAATCCTGCAAAAAAGTAGGCTACAAGCTCCAATGCTTAAGTTAGTGAATTGTTATCAGCAAAAACATTTATCTAACATTGAGGAAAAATAACTTATAGTTTATTGGGATTTACCATTCCCAATTGTCTTCTAATGAAGGTGAATTGTTCCTTTGCAAGAGGTTTAGTGAAGATATCTGCAAGTTGCTAATGAGTTAGGATAAACATCACTTTGACATCTTTCTTTTAGACATGATCTCGAATGAAATGATGTCGGACATCAATGTGCTTAGTCCTGGTGTGGAAGATAGGATTTTTGGCTAGACTGATGGTACTGGTATTATCACAGAGAATGGGAATTTCTTTTAGATGAATTCCTAGATCTTGGATCTGTTGTTTGAGCCACAAGACTTGTGCACGACAACTTGAAGCAGCAACATATTCAGCTTCAGTAGATGATACAACTACTGCAGTTTGCTTCTTGCTGAACCAAGAAACAAGTGATCTTCCAAAAAATTCACATTGTCCATTTGTGCTTTTTCGATCAGTCTTGTATCCGGCATCTTCAGAGTCTGAGTATGCTACTAAGTATTTAGGTTGACCTTTGGGAAACCATAGTCCCAATTTTTTTGTATCACGCAAGTATCTGAAGATTCTCTTTACATGTTCAGCATGGGATTCTTTAGGATTTGATTGAAAACGAGCGCATATCCCTACACTGAATTGGATTTCAGGTATGCTTGCTGTTAGGTAAAGCAATGATCCAATCATTCCTCTATATCTTGTAATATTGAAGGCTTTGCCTTTCTCATCGGCATCTAAAGTGGCAGTTGAGCTCATTGGTGTGTCGGCTCCATTGCAATCATTGAGGCTATATTTCTTTAGTAAATCCCTTAAGTACTTAGTCTGAGAGATAAATATGACATTCTTGTGTTGCTTGATTTGTAGGCCAAGAAAGTAGTTGAGCTCACCTATCATTGACATCTCAAATTCTCCCTGCATAATCTCAGAAAATTCCTTGCACAGAACATCATTAGTATCACCGAAGATTATATCATCCACATAGATTTGCACAATTAGGATTTCATTAAGTTTATTTCCTTTGATGAAGAGAGTGTTGTCTGCTTTACCTCTTACAAATCCATGATTGAGAAGAAACTTGCTGAGCCTCTCATACCAAGCTCTGGGAGCTTGTTTGAGGCCATATAAAGCCTTTTTCAATTTGAAGACATGATTAGGAAAGAATTCATCTTCAAAACCAGGAGGTTGTCCTACATAGACTTCTTCTTGAATAAAACCATTTAGGAAAGCACTTTTAACATCCATTTGAAAAAGTTTAATTCCTTTAACACAAGCGAAGGCTAGAAGAACTCTTATTGCTTCCAATCTAGCCACCAGAGCATAAGTTTCTTCATAATAAATTCCTTCTTCTTGATTATAGCCTTTGGCAACTAGTCTTGCTTTGTTTCGGACAATAATTGCACACTCATCACGTTTGTTCTTGAATACCCATTTAGTGCCAATGACCGGATGGTCTTTAGGCCTAGGTACCGAGTCCCAAACTTGATTTCTTTCAAATTGATGTAATTCCTCTTGCATTGCTATCACTCAATCATTATCTGAACGGGTTTCTTCAACTTTAGAGGGTTCAATTTCGGAAATGAAAGCTGAAAAAGTTACTTCATTTAAAATGCTTTTTCTGGTTTTCACACCTTCACTCATGTCCCCTAGAACTTGATCCAGAGGATGATTCCTACTATATTTCTAGGCACGTGGTTCAGGTTGAACAATATTTTCAAAAATATTTTCAGGTTCAGCTTTTGTTTCTTCTTGAAAAGATTTTTCAGAATCTGTTGACTCAGTAAATACTTTAGAGGACGGTTGATTTTGACAGATGACTTCATCATCATCATCATAAGAGAGTTTGTTAGGTTTGTTCTCACTGAAAACTATATGGATTGACTCTTCAACAGTGTGAGTACGAAGATTAAATACTCTATAGGCTTTACTTCTATTAGAGTAGCCAAGAAATATACCTTTATCTGATTTAGGATCAAATTTTCTCAAATTATCCCTACCATTGTTGTGGATGAAGCACTTGCAACCGAAGATGTGCACGTGGGCCAAATTTGGTTTTCTGCCTTTGTATAGCTCATAGGGTGTTTTGTTCAGCTTTTTCCTGAGGTATGCTCTGTTGGAGATGTAACATGCTGTACTCATGGCGTCAACCCAAAACACTTGGGATGAGTTGTTTTCATTTAACATTGCTCTTGCCATCTCAGTGAGTACTCTATTCTTCCTTTCCACAACATCATTTTGCTGGAGGAGTTCTAGGAGCTGAAAAATTATGATCAATTCCCATAGTTTCACAAAATTGGCTAAAGGTGTGATTTTCAAATTCTCCTCCATGATCAGTGCGTATTCCTGTAATAGAAACTCTTTTCTCGTTTTGGACCTTTTTGGTAAACACAACAAATTGATCAAATGTTTGATTTCTTGATGTTAAGAATATAGTCCAAGTAAATCTAGAGAAGTCATCGACTATGACCAATGTATAAAGATTGCCTCCAAGGCTTTTTACTCTTGCTGGTCCAACTAAATCCATATGAATTAGTTGAAAAGGTCTATTAGTTGAGATTTTATTTTTGGACTTGAATGAAGATTTAGTTTGTTTACCTTTTTGACAAGCATCACAAATTATGTCATTTTTTAATTGAAGTTTAGGTATACCAATGACCAAATCTCCTTTTAGTAATTTGTCAAGTTGAGTCATATTAACATGAGCTAATCTCTTGTGTCATAACCAACTCTCATTCAAATTACTCGTGAAACAATTTTCAGAGGACAAACTATTAGAAAAATTTAGAGTGTAGCAATTACCTTATCTGGGAGCCCTGAATAAGGCTTTGGGTTTGACATTCTCTAAGGAAAGGTCATCCTTGTTTACTATCAAACATTCCTCTGAGTTGAAGATAACTATATTACCTTTATCTATGCTTTGGCTTACACTGAGGAGATTATGACACAGGCCTTCCATAAGGTATACATCTTTTATCCGTGGTCCATTATTGTTTCCAATTTCACCAATGCCAGCTATCCTTCCAGATTGGTTTCCACCAAAAGTAACCTTGCCACCATCCTTGTGTTTGATTGATGTAAATTTTGTTTGATCTCCTGTCATGTGCCTAGAGCATCCACTGTCAATGTACCATTTGCTAGTTTTTGATGCTCCCAGAAAAACCTCTTCATTTTCATATTCCTCATGAGCAACTAAGCAAATGTTGGCTGTTTGTTCTTCATCATCCTCATCTTCATCGGATGAGTTATCTCCCCATATTACTAAGACATAAGCTTTTTGTTTGAACTTGTTGAGCCTTGTCTCCTTGTTTTTCAGCTGAGGACATTCAGACTTGATATAACCAGATTTATCACACTCATAGCATATGATTGGTTTCTTTGCTTCTTTGTTGTTGCTATTCTTGTGGAACTTCTAGAATCTTTGATCCTTCTTATAGAACTTTTTGTGTAACACCCCAAATTTTAGGTTTTGGGAATCAAGAATTAATTATGGAAAATGTGGCCTTAAAGAATTTTAAAGATTGAGAATTTGAGATTTAAGCCATATTTTCCATAAATTAAAGAATAATTATTGGCCAAGATATTTTGGAGATAATAATTTATGGCCTAAAATAATTATTGGGAATTAAGGCCTATATTTTCCCTTAATTTATTTTGGGAAAAGAATAAAATTCAAAAAATAATTGGAAGCGATAATTAGGCCTAAATATGATTGGATTTTATTTCCATAATTTGCAATTAAGGATAATTGCAAATAAAATTAGTATTATAAAATAAGAATAATTTATCTCCATGATTATGCAATAATCAAATTAAATGATAATTAATTGCAAATAAAAAGGATTATAAATAAGTTAAGAGATAAATAAAGAAATAGCATTTTAAAAAAATGAATGAAGCAAATGGGCCACGTTTGGGCCCATGAGAACCAAGCCCAAGGACCAGATAACATATGGTCCAGAACGCAAGATTTTGTTTTCTCTCTTCCATCCAAATGCAACAGTCGAACAAAGATAGAAGCAGAATGCTATTCTTCCTTTGGTCCAAGTAACTGATCCGAAATAAGCTACCCAAGCCCAGACCCGATTTGTTAACCATTTCCCAGCCTAAAACGAAGACAGCAGGAGCAAAGAAACATCACGGCAACACGTCATCCAGCCAGCTGTTGATCGTGCATGCAAGTCATCAAGCTGTATAAATATGTGTTTTTGCTACCTCCTGTTTTATTCAATGAAAGAAAACAGAGAGAGTTTCGGTGAGAGTGAGAGAGGCCGAGAGAGACGAAGGAAGGAGTGAGATTGAGAGAATATATTAAGCTTTCATCTTCCCCTGTTCAGTCCAACAAGAGGCAGAGGAGAATACCAGCAGTTTCTTCATCACCATTAAAGCTTAGAAACCGAAGGTGACTCTCATCCTCCCATCTCCTTGGTTCTTGTCATCGTGTAGTTTGGATTAAAGACAACTAAACTCAATACAAAGCAAGAATAAACAGAAACTGAAATCAAAGGGAAAAACAGGGGCTGTTTGAATTATTTCTTCTCATTGGATTCTTGTGCTTTCCATCTTGGTGACTGTCGAAGTTTTGCTACTGTTTGTGGTGTTTTTCTTTGTTGCATGTGTATGAAAAAGAAGAAGAAATAGATATATATATAAGTAACTCTATGCATGCCGATGGAAGAAAGGGGATATGAAGGGATATATATATATGTATGTGGATGAGTTTGCTGCATATGCATGGAAAAGGAAGAAGAAAAGCATGCATTTATTTTGTTAGTTTTCTATTTGCTGTCATCCTCACCATGAAAATCAATGTATTTTTGCTGTCATGAAAAGGGGTCGGTTTTGTCAAGATAAGAAGAGAGAAATGTGAGCTTGATGTTTATATATGGGTCTGTGTTTATGCATGAAGGATCCCTGTTTCTGTTTGTACCGAAAAGAGGAAACTTATATGAAAGATATATGTATGGGAGTGTTATTTTGCTGTCACATGGAGGGAAGAATGGAGAGTTAAATTTTCTGCATTTTGTGTATGTATATGTGCGTTCTGGGAAGAGAAAAACACAAGGAAGAAATAATTTAATTGGTTTATATGTATGTTAATCATTGTGTGTGTTCCGTGAGTGGGAAAAAGACTTTTTTTGGAAACATGAATATATATATATATATATTGTGTGTGTTCCGTGAGTGGGAAAAAGACTTTTTTTGGAAACATGAATATATACACACACACACACATGTTGTTGTGTACATGGCTACTGGTGGTGAAGGAGAAAAAATATATGTAAATGCTTAATAGTAATTAGCATTATTGACAAAGTTGGCCTTTATTAAATGGAATAAATAAAAATACTAAATCATATTTTTGTATGATGATAAACATTTGTTTTGATTGGTAAATAAGAGGGAAATAAATAAATAAATAGATTATCAATAAGTAATTAGTTGGAGTAAGAACTAATCATTAGAAGCTAATCATGTTAACAGAATAATTTGACTATAAATTAGTGTGACCATTAGGATAAGTCTAATAATAACAAATAATGTTATTATTATCTAGAATAAAGTAATGATCTAAAATATTAGATGGGGAGGTTATTATTATTATTATTTGGAATAATAATAATAATGATGATGATGATGATGATGATTATTTGTATTATTGGGAAGAGATGAAAATAATAAATAATAAATAAGGAATTATTATTATTATTATTGGAGATAATAATAACAACAACAACAATAGCAATAATAATAAAATTATTGTTGTTAGAGAACAATTTAGGGATTAATAATTATTATTAATCATTTAAACTAATTTACATAATTAGTTTATCCGTGATTCGAATAAGGGACTGACAGCGATGATAAACATATTTTTAAGCAGACCGTGATATTCATCTGATCCCGACATCTTCCGTAAAATAAAATGATACAAGGTCGAGGTAGGTAACTCTAATCTTATAATCATGTATGTTAATGTTATGCATTTATTAGCTGATCATGTATGTTGGTTGAATTACCTGTTTATATTATCCTGATTGGCCATGGATATTGAGACTGCGGTCTCATGGGGTTGCGGTCCTAGACAAGAGCTGCAGTTCTTGGCCGTTAACTGCGGTTACAGTTATATGTAATTTTCTTCCATGCTTTAAACATGTGCTATTATGTCATTTCTATTTTCATACATGTGCATAAGATTAATTGTTACCTTGGAGTCCATTCATTTGGGCTCGAACCTACATGAAAGATACAGGTACTGGTTCGGGATCAGAAGGCAAAGAGCAGCTCTAAGGGTTACAGCAGATGGAACGCCTTGGACAATTAGGTTTAAATAGTCTGTATATAATGTTTATCATCCGTTCCTTTTGGATCAATGTATTAACATCCCTCTATGGGATAAATATCGAATTACGAAAAACTAGTCCGTATTTTCATACTATTGTAATTTCAAAAACTCCGATTTACAAAAATCAAGTCGTCCAAATCACTTCGATCCCTGTCGCCGCGCTAACTTTGATTAAATAAAGGCCCCAAAAGGCCAGGCGTGACATTTTGAAGCTTTGAACCATCATTCCAATCTCATCATCATCAATTTCATCATCATCAGACTTTTTGTCTTCTTTGTCACCTTTGAGAGCGATTCCCTTATGTTTACCTTCAATTTCATCGAGTCCCTTTCTGAACTTGATCTTGCCCTCATATTCTAATAAGCTTCCAAACAAGGCTGCTACAGATTGCATTGATTCGCCACGAGCTTCTTCGATGGCTGTTACTTTAGCTTCCCAATTTTTGGTTAGTACATTCAAAATTTTTGTTAACTGCGTTTTTTGTTCGTATACCTTTCCCAAGGCTGCAGCTGATTGATGAGATGTGTGAATCGAAGCTAGAACTCTCCAATTGATTCTTCTAACTTCATGCGTAATAGGTCGTATTTAGTCATAAGAGTGTTGATTCTTTTCTCCTTGATTCCTGAGGTTCCTTCATAGGCGACTTGTAAGGCATCCCACATTTCTTTGGCACTAGTCAAATTGTGTCATGCCCTGCCTTTTGAGGCCTTTGTTTAATCAAAGTTAGTGCGGAATACAAGAATCGAGGTGATTTGGACGACTTGATTTTGTAAATCGAAGTTTTTGAAATTACAATAATATGAAAATACGGACTAATTTTTCGCGATTCGTTATCTATCCCATGGAGGGATGTTATTACATAATTCCAACATAGACGAATGATAAAACTATATACAGACTAATTAATCCTAATCATCCAAGGCGTTGCATCTGTTGTAGTCCTTACAGCTGCTCCTTGCCTTTTGATCCCGATTCTAGTTCCTGTATTCTTTCATATAGGCGAGAGTCCAAATAAATGGACCTCAGGGTAACAGTTAATCTCATGCACATGTATGAAAATAGAAATGACATAATAGCACATGTTTTACAGCATGGGAGAAATTACACATAACCGTAACCACAGTTAACGGCCAAGAACCGCAGCTCTTGTCTAGGACCGCAGCCCTATAAGACCTCAGCCTCAATTTCCATGGCCAATCAGGAAAATATAAACAAGTAATTCAACCAGCATACATGATCAGCTAATAAATGCATAACATTAACATACATGATTATAAGATTAAAGTTACCTACCTCAACATTGTATCCTTTTATTTCACGGAAGATGTCGGGATCAGATGAATATCACGGTCTACTTAAAAATATGTTTATCATCGCTGTCAGTCCCTTATTCGAATCACAAATAAACTAATTATGTAAATTAGTTTAAGGATTAATAATAAATATTAATCCCTTAATTTTTCTCTAACAATAATAATATTTTATTATTATTATTATTATTATTATTATTTCGAATAATAATAATGTTCCCCATAAATTATTGGTCACTATCATTAAATAATAACATTGTTTGTTATTATTATCCTCCAACAAGTAACACCATTTAATTAAATACCTATCTTCAGTTAATTAATTTTTAACCTTTCTCATGGTTTCCCATTATTCTAATTTTTATTATTAATATTTCTTACCAACCATTTATTTATCAAGACCACTAAATGTTCCTTATCACACAGTATAATTTATTATGTTTATTTAATCCATTAGTAGGAAACTCCCTTAATATTACTGTTTCTTAATTTCACTAGTTATTACTAACTTTCCTTAATTTACAATCATATTTATGTATTTTAATATTGCTCATAACAGGAAATAACCATGCATACATATACCTATGACATCACTTATACACACACTTATGTATCCAACCTTGACCTTTCATTCATCATCCGTTTTTCATAATCAGGAAACACACAACAAACTTATATATTCCTTTATTCTTCTTTCCTTTTCTTTTAATGCAGATGCGAAACACACATATATATAGAAAAAGAACAAAAACTTCTTATCAGAAAACAAACGCACACACATATGTATTTTAACTTTGACTTTTTCATGTTTTCTTTTCCTTCATGAAAAACATGACACACACATACAGGAACATATGATCAGCAAGCAGTAAAAGAGCACACACATGAAATATAACCATTCCATTTCTCTTTTCTTTATGCAGCCCGACACACACACCTGAATATATATATATATAGACCAAAAACACTTCTTCCTCTTTTTCTCCTGACAACCCGATGCACACATACACAACATATTTATACATATATATCTATTCTCCCTTCTTCCCTTCACAGCACATACATTCGACATGCATGTATATATTTCACTCTTTCCTTTTTATTCAATGACAGACCCGAAAAGGGGACACACAATTATATGCTTTTGTCTCTCAAAACAGATCCTCATAACAGCAGAAATGACACTCCTAACATACACACATAATAAGCTTCTTTTTCTTCGGTTCATACACAAACTGAATCTAAGTACATGACAGAACACCTCATATCTCTTTTCTTGGCAAAAACCGAATGCATGCATGACAGCAAAATAACACTTCAACAGCCACACCCTTTTGACCGAAAAGATTTCCAACGACAGTAACACATATATATATATATCAGTATTTTCATTTTTCATTCAGTGATTTAGGGAAACTGATAGCAGCAAAAAAAAAAAAAAAGGAGATCATTTCATGCAGTATACCAAACCTGAAATGCAGCAAACTAATTATCTAAAACAACCTAAATAACCCCCTGTTTCTTGATTCATTTTTGGCTTGGTTTCAGTTGCCTATATTTCAGTTTCTTCTTAGTTATATTCAAGCTCAACCAAAGCAGAAACAAAGAAAGAACTAAGACTTGATCTCTTACCTTCAGAACAGGCTGAATGATGAAGAGCAGCACTAATTCGTTTTCTCTGTTTCTTGATGATACAAACAGAGGAAGTTTCGGTTCAGGTTTCTCCTCCCTTCACTCTTCCCACTCTCGGCTTCACCCTCTCCTCAACTCTCTCTCACTATGCTCTCAATTCGAACACTGAAACGAAGGAAAGGAGGCGAATGGCTTTATAGCCCTTTGATAATAGTTTATGCATGTGATCATTCGGACACCTGTCTACTACGTGGAGGTTAAACAATGCTTTATGTTTTTAATGGCTGTTATGACAATATTCACTTGAGTTTAATGAATTTAATGTTGGATCGGGTTTGGGCTTGTGGTCTCGTGCTTTGGATCCAGCTGATATGCTTCTGGTTTTTCCTTCACTTTGTTTCCTGGAAGTTGAGTGTCGATCAGAAGCATTAGGCCTGGATGAAATATTGTGGGTTTTTGGTCTGATTGCATCTACATTTATATGGGCCGAATGCTTGTGTTCTTGATGGCCCATGCTAACTCAACTTGCTTCAGTTTCTTTCACGCCTTTGCAGAACCAAATTAGAGGTTTTATTTAATCATTTGTTTACTTCATTCACATGGCCCAATATACATATACACAGTTTTTTTTATAGTTAAATAAAATTTATTTTCAATTAATTATTACATCCTATAATTAGGTTTATTGCATAATCATAGTGATAAACCCAATTCGTTTGCAATTATCCTTATTTACAAAGTATGGAAATAAATCCAATAATATTTAGGCCTACAATTATCATTCACCAATTATTCTTTGACTTTTATTCTTTTCCCGAAATAAATTAAGGGAAAATATAGGCCTTAATTCCCAAAATTACTTCTAGAAATAATTAAGACCAATTTATAAATTCTATAATTCTTTGGCCTAATTTATCCTTCAATAATATTCCTTAATTTATGGAAAATATAGCTTAAATTTCAAATTCTCAATCTTTAAAATTCTTTAAGGCCACATTTCCCATAATTAATTCTTAATTCCCAAAGCCTGAAATTTGGGGTGTTACAAATTGCAAATGCGAAAATACTCTTTTTGCCTCAATGCACTTTGCAACGTCAAGATGGCTTTGCTGTTGATAACAATTTACTTCTGGTCATACTCCTCAAGTTCAGCTTTAGTTTTTGGCACAACTTTGTCTCCTACCTTTTTAGTAGGAACATAATTACCTTCCTTGATTACCTCCTACAAACCATACTCACTGGCCATCACAAATACTTTGAATTTGGATTTCCAGAAGGAGTAGTGTTCACCATTAAATCCGGGTGGTCTGCTTATTGAGGCACCATTAGGTAGTATTCCTTCCATTGGATCTTTTGTCAAGGAGGTTAATCCTTTAAGTAGACAACCTCCCTCTGATACCAAGTATAAATGGAAGAAATCACCAAGAGGGGGGTGAATTGGGGATTTCTTTTTAAAAAAATTCTTTTTAAAGACGTCTAAGTTTTCAAAACTTGAAAAGCAAAGAATGGAAAAGCAGGGGAAGAGAAGCTAGACACAAAGGATTTATACTGGTTTGGTCTTAACCTCGACCTACATCCAGTCCCTAGATATCTTCTGGGTATTTCTAGTATCTCAATAAGCTTTAATTACAAAAATGTAAATCTCATGCAATCCTAATCACCTAGGACTTGCTCCCCCTTACACTTTGTAATTAAACAACCTAACCCACAAGTTCCACAACCTTGAGTTCTTTATAAAACAAGTAATCAAAAAATTTTCGAAATCAAACTATCTTAAAGAGCAAATATGAGTAAACACTGAAGTTCAAGAAGTTGTAGTTTGCACAACAAACATTTAAAGCAAAAATGCAATTAGTTGTAATTGTGTGTCTTTGCTCTGAGTCTTTATGGGTATTTATAGGTTGATTAGAGGAACTAGTCGTTGCATTTTCTTCTCTTTGATTCTTTAAAGTTCAGCTGTAAGTCTGGAATATGACCATTGCTTTTTTTCTCTATTTCTTCAATTGTTGGCTGGGATCTTTGATATAGTTGTTGTAGATGGTCTTCCAACGTTCTTGTCATTTCCATAACTCTATTAGACCGTTGGAGAATGATTTAATTGTCCTTGAATGGCCTGGGCTGAACTCTTGGGATAGAGGAGAAATTTCAGGCTTATTTTTGATTCATTATTAATTACATTCTACCCAATTAGATTTCTCCTTGATTTTTGCTATGATTATCTGAAACTCATGAGAAAATTGATCAAGTATAATAGAGAATAATTTTAGATTGAAATTATGAAACACAAAGCAAATGAGATTAAATCATAAGCTTCAAGAAATAGAGTCTTACTTCTGTGTCTATGTGACTGGAGTCAACATGAGGTGACTGGAGTCAATTTGGTTTCAAATAGCTTAGAGTTTCTCTGTGATACCATGACTGGAGTAGCTTATAAGTGACTGGAGTCATTTGCAACTATCATAATGCTCTCTGTGTCATGTTGACTGGAGTAATAGTTTGATTACTCGAGTCATTCTACTCTAAATCAATACCTCAAGTTGCCTCTGTGACTGTATGATTGGAGTAAAAATTTGGTTACTCGAGTCATTCTATTTTGAACACTATTCGAAGTCACCTGTGTGACTATATGACTGGAGTAGCTTACTTGTTTACTGGAGTAAGATATGTGTCATATCTTCACTGTCTCACGTTGATTGGAGTAGCGCATTAATGACTAGAGTCATGAATCATTTAAAATCTGAGTTATCGTGTTTGGGCTGAAGGATGAGCTAAGACCATATGCTACTGGAGTCATTAAGTGACTACTGGAGTAATTATGACTGGAGTCAAAACAAGGTAACTGGAGTTGCATATTTTCACACATTATTTGTTCTGAGAGATTTACATTGAGTAACGTTTAATACGTTGATGACTAGAGTCATACGTGACTTACTGGAGTCAAATAGTGACTTTTAGATAGAGATGAATGGAGTCATATATTCGTTACTGGAGTAATATAACTTGAAACTTTTTTTGAATCAAATTCTATTACTTGAGTAATATGAGACTTACTAGGATCAGTTCACAGAACATAGTGGGTAACCATTATATCAATCTTTGCATTTTACAATTGTTAGTTATCATCAAAAGACATAGAGAACTAATAAAATCTCTCTCATCTGATCTTCTTTTAGCATGAAACTTTGTCAAGATGACGCATTGGATGTCTAGTTTCATAAAAATTTTGTTTCACCCCAATTCGATCTTTGGTTTAGGAGATATCATCGAATTACCAGAGCTCGCCCAAAGCTGAACGTGAAACAGGGGTGAACAGAGTTGTTGTAAGTGCTGGATACTCAAGTATTGAAGAGGATACTCAAGTATTGTCGGGTCCAGAGGCGCCAGAGAAGCTGAAAAACACCCTATACTCAAGTATTTAAGTTCCATACTCAAGTATTGAGTCTCATACTTTCCAAGCTCATTTTTGGTCAAGAGAAGGAAAGGTAAACAATATGAAAACAATGCAAGATTAAGAGTTATTATGTGTAAGACCTTTAATTGTGCCAAATATAAGGTTAAGGAAATGACAAGTTTTAGGCATAAACAACAAGCTTTAGGAGATGATGGGTTCAATTAAGGTTGAAGGAGGAAGGAATTATGGAATTTTTGTTAGTTCTCTATGGGTTTTGATGATAACAATCAATTGTAAAACTAAGGTTGAAGAATTGCCTCAAGAAAGCAAAATCTTGCTGAAGGAGGCAATACTCGAGTTTTAGTAGCAAAACTCGATTATTGGAATTTCAAAGAAAAGCTCAATGCGAATGACCAAGAGTAATACCGCAGTATTCAAATGAATACTCAAGTATTGGACCTTACAAAGAGCATCGCAAGTTTTCCATCAAGGAAAACTCGAGTATTAGTGTGCATACTCGAGTTTAAGCCTATATGACTCTTCAACAATTTCAAAAGAAATAGAAACTTCAGTTTGGAAAGCTCCAGTTTCGAAAACTCAAGTTTTGGAATTTGAAAAGACAGTTTTCCAACTTGACTCCAGAATTCAAATGTTTTCATTTTCAAATGAAAACTCGAGTATCACATTAAAATACTCGAGTATTGGGCCAAGCAAAGATATTTTAAAACTTTATCACTTGTAAACTCCAGTTTAGCACTTTCTAAAATGATCCCTGAGTTTCAAAACTAAGGAGAATACTTGAGTATAGGAATTAAAACTCGAGTATTGAGTCATACAGAGAACTACTAAGGTCTCTAAGCTTTAAATACTCCGGTATAGCATGAATACTCCGGTTTTGATGTTTTGGACAAATATTCATCAAGAGTTCAAAACTCGAGTATTGGTTGAATACTCGAGTATTGGTTTAAGCTCAACTAAAATTCCAAAGCTCAGATCGTGAGTTTCGTCTCTGCAAGGAGAATACTTGAGTATAGACACAGATACTCGAGTATAGGTTAAGTGCATAGTGACATACTTGAGTATTGATCCAGAAAACTCGAGTATGGGTCGCGCCTTCTGATAATTCAAATCTATGAAATATGTGTAATGTTTATGAAATGATCCAAATGATTTATATATTAATTATCATCACTACCAGATATGTTTAATGTGTTTGCTAGTGTATTTCAGCCAGTTTACAGATGATTTAAGAAGATTAAAAGAGCTGTTATTACACAAAGCAATGTTTTGTCAGAAGCATTAAATGCAAGGCCACCTAACCTGCTGTAACTCAATCTACCAAGGCTTACACGAAGCAAAAAGGGTAAAGAGACACTCACCTACTCAAGTACTGACAATTCCAACAGATACAAACGACTAGAAGTTACTCTCTATCCTAAAAATCAAAGAACAAGCAATAAAGTAGAGAGAGAAGAGACCAAAGTGCTTCTGGCTGATAAACATCTTCACCAACGGTCAAATGAATGCCTACAACAGTCATTAATTATACTCTAACTATAAATTGAGAAGCATTCAATTCTCTCAACAACAATTGAGCTAAAAATCGACTAAGCATTAATTTTTTTCATCTACTCTTAGTGTTTTTTGTATAGAGTATCAATTGATACTAGTTGAGCTTTAGTAATTATCTTATCTGCTCTTTAAGAGAGTATATCATTTGTATCATCATTTGATTGTAAGTAATCTCAGGTCAAAGGACTTAGAAATTTGTGATTCATTGATTACAACTTGTAAGGGGGAGCAAGTTCTAGTGAGAGAATTGCTTCAGAGTTACAGAGTGTGTAATCAAGTGATTTAGTGGAAAACTCCGAGTGCCTAAGGACTGGACGTAGGCCAAGGAGTTGGGCCGAACCAGTATAAGCTTTCTTGTAGCGCTATTCTTCCCTGCTCACTGATTTTCTCTGATCGATCACCATTAGAGCCGAACTTGCGAATATTTTTTATTGGTGATTCAGCTCCTCTTTCAATTTTGACAAGTAGGCATGAAAGTGAAGATTAATAAGAAGCCACATATGCTTATTACTAGCCAAACATCTTACCAACCAAAGTGAATTTTAACTTGACACTTGTTTGCATGGAAACTAAAAGGATTAATATGAGGATACATATGCTCCCTAAATAAACACTTGTCATGCTAGGGAAATTTTGTAACTAGATGGTAAGGGGGATTTATATAAATAATTGAGATTGGAAGGATGAATAGAGACCTTAAGAAAGGCCCATATTTCGTGAAAATGAGGGACAAGAGAGAAAAGAAAATATCTCATGCAATTATCCATAGGTTAATAGCTAAAGGAAAAAGCCAAGGAAAAATTAGAAGCCAACTAAATTCATCTTAGAAGGCCACATGTCATGGTAGGTGAAATGTGTGAATATTAAAGGAACAACAAAGCAAGGTTAAAGGAGGAAGTGATGACTTAGACACATTCCAAGTCATAGAATTTCATGCCACCGAAGGAGGAAATGTAAGCAAATTAATAATCACATGATTAAATGTGAATTTGAGGAGTAAAAAGGGGGCCACGTTTTGGCCAAATGAGAGGGAAGAAAGAAGTGTTAGATGAGTTTTTAAAAAGAGAGAGAGAGATACATAAGCAAGGGTAAATTAATGAATTTACCAAGAATAACCCTTGGGTAAATTTGCTAGAAATAAGAGACCATGTTGTTCTTGAAAATTTTGACTAAGAGAGGGACCAAAGGAGAGCATCACAAAGCTTGGCAAGATTGAAGCAAGAAAGAAGGGAAGAAGAAGAAGAAGAAAGGAGATAATAGAAACCAAGGTAAGTATTATAATCTATGTTCCTACTTCTCTTCTTCCATGATTATGTAAGTTTCATATAATGAAAACTGATGGTTATGGTGATTATTAAGGGAAGACCGAAAGGTTGAAGGAGAAGGAAATGAGCAAAGATCATAAGTGCAAGTAAGTGACATAAATGATCTTTTGCATTTGTATATGTTATTATGTTGAATTAATCCTCTTTTGTATTGTCAATTGAAGATCATAACTTGAAGAGGGGGATTTCATTTAAGAACATATTAGACCTCAACATGGAATAAAAAGGCTAAGTCTCACATAAAATCATAAGGATATAAAGGATGAAATAAGCTTCCTTTCCTTTGGTAATTTCGGTCAGACCCTAAGCACAAAGAAGCATTTGGATTTGATAATTTTGAACTTTCCAAAGTGTTTAGAATGGAAAATTGTATAGGTTTAAGGTTAAACCATAATTTATAGAAGCTTAATGATTTAATTAACAAAGTTGCAAAACTGTCTGAAGAAAATTATGTCAGGGCAACAAGCTTGTGTCCTGATTTTGGCTAATCAAGTGAGGTCTACTAATTCTAAAATTTTTCTAAATTGAAATAGGCATCATAAGATTTAATTTTATAGGTAATTTGTAGTTTTTGGAGTTTTGTACAAAATGTTATGAATTTTTAAAGTTAACCCTTAATCCTGGAACATGAATCTAGACAGCAAAGATATTTAGGGAAATTTGGAATATCACGAATTTTTTATGGTTAATGGTGATATGTTCATTTGAAAATAGACATAGCAAGGGACATTTAGGATTTGGAATCACTTTATTTATACATGTGGGTAATTAATTATGAATTTTCTAAAATTGGTGAAATTTCTAGAGTTTCTAGAGAAAAATTTGAAAATGAAAGTGAAAACGGTAAAATGGCAATTTTGGCATTTTTACAATTAACAAATGAATTTTAGCCAAAAGAAGGGTTAAATGGTAATTGGTTAGAGTATTATTTGAATTGTGGAGAGTTTACATAAGTAATGAATATTATTTAATATTTTAGGAAGTGTCATTGCTAAAGGAGTTAAAGAGACAAATAAATCATTGGATTAAAAGTCTTTCAGGTAGTAACTTTAATCTCATATCCTTAATATGTCCCTATATTCATGTTTTTACTATGATTGTGGATCTGTATTAAGGTCACACGTGTGTTGCATTCAGTTGTTGTTTTCCCAGCGCAGTTGGAACTTGTTATGTACTCTACATTCATTACTGTGTGCATATATGATTGCTAGTTTTGGGGATTGCTATGTGCTATTTTGCAGTTAACACTGTATGCATTATTTGGCTGCATGTGATATACTGAATGCTAGTTTGATTATTATTCTTGATTATGGTTAACTATCATATATTGTACATATTTTGAATATGAGATTAATTTGTTACTCTGGGATCCTTCGAGATTCCAACCTCTGTTACTGCCTGTAAAGTGTACAACATATTAGATGTAACTCTTAGGGCAAGGTGGCAGATGTCAGTAAATAGAGGTTGTAAGCAGAGCTGAATCACCAATAGGGCGTGAATTGGGGATTTTTAAAATTTTTCACAAGTTCTGTTTTAATAATGAACAAACAGGGTAAAAAAGAGAGCAGTGAAGAAGAATAAGACATAAAGGTTTATACTAGTTCGGTCCAACAATCTGACCTACGTCCAATTCTCAGGCACCCTGAGTATTTCACTATGTCATTTGATTACACCCTCTGTAACTCTGAAGCAATTCTCTCACTAGAACTTGCTCCCCCTTACAAGTTGTAATCAATGACTCCTAAATCTCTAAGTCCCCTGACTTGAGATTGTTTACAATAAATGAGTTACAAACAATAAACTCTCTTAAAGAGCAAATAAAGATGAACACTGAAGCTCCATAGTATCAAAAGATACTGTGTACAGAAAAGCTTAAGAGTAGATGAACAAATTTAATGCTTTTTCGATTTATAGCTCGATAGTTGTTGAAGAGAATTGAATGCTGCTCTATTTTTACTTAGAGTGTGATTAATAACCATTGCAAGCATTCATACAACCGTTGGAGAAGTTTCCTATATGTTGAAAGCACTTTAGTCTCTTCTCTCTCTACTCTTTTGCTTATTCTGTTGAAGGATAAAAGTTGTCTTCTATACGTTTATATCCGTTGGAATGTCAGTGTCTTGAATAGGTGAATATCCCTTTATCCTTTTTGCATCATGCAGAGCGGGGTAGATCAAAATATGGCAAGTTAGGTGGCCTTGCATTTAATGCTCTGACAGCTCTTTTGCTTTGGTCAAAACAACTCTTAAAATCTGCTTGAATCATCTCTGAAATAGCTGAAATCCACTAGCAAACACATTAAACATATCTAATGAAGTTGATAGTAAATATTAGAAAGCATTCAAATTAATCAACAATCTTTTCACAGATTTCGTAAATTTGAATTTTCACTAGCTGCGACACATACTCGAGTTTGTGCATCAATACTCGAGTTTATCACTATGTACTTAAGTCTTACTCGAGTTTCTATGTTGATACTCGAGTTTCCTCCTTCCAGTGAGGGAAGTCACGATCTAACCTTTGGAGCTTCAGTTTTACTTAGACCAATACTCGAGTTTACAATCCATACTCAAGTTTTGGGCTCTTAATGAAAATGTGTCTAAAACATCAAAACCAGAGTTTTCATTTAAAACCAGAGTATTCAAGCCTTGGAAAATCATCAATGCTCTCTGCATGACTCGATACTAAAGTTTCCCAATCCATATTTGAGTTTGTGTTTCTATTTTGAAACTCAGAGAGAACATCAGCCAACATGAAACTAAAGTTTCCAAAACTGGAGTTTATAAATGTATAAAATCTTTGATCATCTGTGCTAGGCTCGAAACTCGAGTTTCTTAATGTCATACTCGAGTTTTCAATTTAAAAAATGAAAACGTTTGAATTTTGGAACCAAGTGGGAAAACTGGGCTTTTCACATTCAAAAACTAGTGTTTTCGAAACTAGAGTTTTCATTTATTTTGAAGGATACTGAAGAGTCTCTTGTTGGTTATGATTAGTTTTGATGATGTCTTATATAGATGCCATTAGTAAGAGCAAAAAGTTTATAGCACATATATTGACTAATTGCTACATTTAATGTAGATTTGTTTATATGGAGAAAGAACAAGAGAAGAAAAGAAAGAAATAGTTCAATCATGGAGAATGATCAAGAAAAGAGAAGAAAGAAAGAAAAACTTGCCAAATGGAATGAGAAAATTATCATACAAGTTTTTAGATTGATTCTTGAAGTCTCCACGATTAAATAAAAGTTGGAGCAGCTCAATTCAAAGTTAAAACAAGCATATATCAGGTTATGGATGAGCAAAATCGAGCCAGATACTCAAAAGTCAAGTTTATTGCATTACTGGAAGTGATTTGCCTCTGGATTATGAGAAAACTCGAGTTTATGACACAAAACTCGAGTTTGGAACTCAAAACTCGAGTTGGTCACTTAATGACTTGAGTTTGTAGTGTCTTCAGCAACTCTGGCGTCTCTGGATCAGCCAAACTCGAGTTAGCCAATGTAAACTCGAGTTTGGAACTCTAAACTTGAGTTAGTCACTTAATGACTCAAGTTTAGCAAGCTTTCAGCAACTCTGTTCAACTTTGTTTCACATTTAGCACGGGCGATCTCTGGTAATTTCATGATATCTCCCAAATCAGATATCAAATTAAAGTGAAATCAATTTTTTAAACTAGACTCCCAATGCGTCATCTTGACAAAGTTTCATACCTAAATAAGATCAGATGAGAGAGTTATAAATTTTTGAAGTTGATCCATTGTTATCGTCATACAACAAACCAAGGTTCGGTAATTTGAGCATAACTCACAATCTACTCATCAGAACAAGGTGAACTCGGTGGCATATGAAAGTAGACTCACATACCTTTCCAGAAACATAAAGATCATGAAAAACAAAGATCAAATGAGTGAGGTATGAATCTTTGAAGTTGATAGTCAATTCAAGATGTTGGAAAAACGCTAGCCAAAGAATAGTCTTCGTTCGTCAGATCATAACTATCAGATTACAATGAGTTTGGAGCTAATTCTTCTTGCATTGGAAAGAAGAATTAGAGAGTCTTATGGAGATAGGTACTAGATTCCAAGAATTGATTTTTATCAAGTCAGAGAGCAAAGAACTTGTGAGAAGGATATTTGACTGAGCCATGAAGAAGAAAACTCGAGTTTGTATTAGCAAACTCCAGTTTTGCACTTGACAGGGAGTAAGAAGTTTTCATCCTTTAAGAAAACTTGAGTTTGAGTTAGTAAACTCCAGTTTGTGGCAGACAGAGAGCTCCTCAATATTTTGAACTTTGAAAACTCCAGTTTGCATTTGAAAACTCCAGTTTTGAGTTTTGTGGACTTAAGCTTATTTTCACTTCAAAAGTCCTAAACTCGAGTTAGTCACTTAATGACTCGAGTTTAGCCTTAAGTTCAAGTGTGCTCCAAAACTCAAATCATGACATTCTTCTCTGGAAGACCTAAACTCGAGTTTGGATTTCTAAACTCCAGTTTAGCTCGCTGAAAACTCCAGTTTAGTTTTACAAACTCCAGTTTGTGTCGGTGATTTTGAAAAACCAGATTGCGTCAATCTGCAAAACCATTATGGGTTAATCTTAAAATGTTATATCATATGTTACTATTGATTCTAACATTGTTTAATGAGTTTTTCAAGAAAGTTTCAGATGAATTCAACAAAGATCAAGGTGAAATCAAATCTAGATAAAAAACAATTAATGAAGAACCAAGAACAAGCCTGGATTTTCTCCTCTATCCCAATAGAGCAGCTCAGACCGTTATAGATCGTTCAGATTACTCTCCAACGGTCAAATAAAGTTTATGGAATGATAAGAACATTAGAAGATCATCTACAACAACTATATCCAAGATTCTAGCCAAGAATTGAAGAACTAGAGAAAAATATGCAACAATCATATTCCAAATTTGCAGCTGAACTTTGAAGAATCAAAGAGAAGAAAATGCAACGGCTAGTTCCTCTAATTAACCCATAAATACATGAAGACTTGAAGACTCTATAGACAAGAAAAACGTAGAGACACAAACTTACATCTTCAACATGTTAATACTTTGATTTTCATATCATTTACTCTCTGTTCTCAATGCCTACATAGTTTATCATTGAGAGTGAAATGATTTGTATTGTGCTTCAGTGTTTATTCATTCACTTCTTAGAGAGAAGATTCATTGTGAATCACTTTATCTGAGACATACTCAAGATTGGATGATATTGAGTGGGAAACACTTTATTGTGATTACAGCTTGTAAGGGGAGTGAATCCGAGTGAGGGATTACTTCGAGTACAGAGTGTGTAATCAAGCAAGTGAATTGATTACAGTTTGTAAGGGGGAGTGAATCCTACTGAGAGGATTACTTCAAGTACAGAATGTGTAATCAAGTTCAAAGCAAATAGTGGATTGAAAATATCAAGTAAAACTTAGGGACTGGAGTAGGTCAAAGATTGGACCGAACCAGGATAAATCACAGTTTGCATACTCTCTTCCCTTATCTTTTACATTTCCAGTACATGCTCATCTTTGAATATCTAATTGTCAATTTATAAGTTGCGAAAAGTTTTTTTAAAAGTTCCTAAAGTTTTATCAAACACCCAATTCACCCCTCTCTTGGGTGATAGCCAGGTCCAACATCTCTTTGGCATATACTCAAGTTTTGAAACCCATACTCGAGTATGCCCTGATGAAAAACTTGCTATGCTCTCTGTAAGGTCCAATACTCAAGTTTCCTAATGGAAACTGTGGTATTGCCTTTGGTCATTAAGATGGGTTCTTCTCTGTAAGATCAATACTCGAGTATTGTTAATGATACTTGAGTTTTGCCTCAAACAGCAAGTTTTTACTTTCTTGAGACAAAACTTCAATCTTGGTTTTACAATTGATTGTTATCATCAAAACCCATAGAGAACTAACACAGGTGTCGTATCAGTTTCAGATTGGTCGAGGGATATTTGTAGCGAAATTTGTGTAATTATGTTTAGAATTTGTAACAAAGATTTGTAATATATTATCAGTATACTATAGCCAAATCATTTTGCTTGCTGAGATGCGCTATAATGCTATGTTGTATGACGTATTATTGAAAGGGTGTTACAACAACAACAACAACAACAACAATATAACAGAATGTTGCCTTGCCTGAAAGATCTCAAAGTCATAATATAACAATGTCTTGACCAAATTATTGTACAATGGGTTCAAACACGAAATTCATACACATACTATTATATTATAATAATTTACAATACATACACATATACATATAAATTAGTTTATTTATTATACATATTCACAAAACTACTATAGAGTTACTTTTCAAGAAACTCTAAATATTTAAAACTACTCTATACACCTATATTATATATATTCACATAAATTTCCATAATTTCCAACCATAATTTCTTAATGCACAGTAGTGCATATGTGTGTGTGTGTGTGTCTCTCTCTCTCTCTATATGTATGTATGTATGTATGTATGTAAACGTTTTGGTGTCTTTGCATTTGTTATATCGAGACAAGGAGAGAACAACAATATATTGTATTAGAGCAACGAAAAACAAATGGATATAAAGCAATTTAATGAATTTATACATACACGCATAATGAAGAGAAAGGGGGCTAGACATGATGAGTGTGTGTGTGTAGAGAGAGAGAGAGAGAGAGATAAATGTATCTATACTATTCCCATATACCTACAATTTCAAGAATAGAGGAGTAGGCATAAAAATGGATGATAGTTTACAGTAAAGTAGAGTCGGAGGATTGTCTGAGAGCAAATAAGGGATGCGGCATGAAGGTATTATATGGTAGGCAAAGAAGGGCATTTTATATGAGTAAGGTTAGGTTTTAAATAATTTCTTTTTAGAGAGAAAAAGATAAAACAATAATATTAGTAATATTTGACAACATTTTTGTTTTATATTATTTATTCTCATACCAAGATATAGTTACATGCACATCCATATATATTTAGAAGAACTATTTTAATGAGGTATTTCTTTTTTTTTCCTTTGGAATTTGATTCTTTATTTTAAATTATTAATTTATTATAACTCTCTGACTAAATAAAACTTATGCTACAATTTACTTTAAGCCCTAAAAATTTAAGGATGTTACAACATCTTCAATCTTTGGAGAGCACTGTAGGATGCGATGGGGACTCGTTTGAGGTTTAGCACTACTTACCACCCCCAAACTGATGGGTGGACTATTGAGACAATATCTTTACTGAGAACTCCAATCCACAATCCCTTATTGATGTAGTTCTTCCACTTCTTTAATATCCTTAAAGTCTAAATCCAATATTGTTACAGAACTTGGAAATCCCAAAGTCGAAATGCGATAGCATCTCTATGGATTTCTTCATGGGACTTCCTCCAACTACATCTGGACATAATGTCATTTAGGTAATTGTTGATAGATTGACTAAGTCAGCTCATTTTCTAGCTATCCTAGTAGAATACTCTCTTAAGAGACTAGCAAAAATCTATATGAAGGAGATTGTTAGATTGCATAGGGTACTGAAGAGCATCATATCAGATCGTGATCCACAATTTACTTCATGGTTTTGGAAAGTAGTGTAGGATGCTATAGGGACTCGTTTGAGGTTTAGCACTACTCACCACCTTCAAATTGATGGCCAGACTAAGAAGATTATATAGACTTTAGAAGACATGTTGCGAGTATGCTTAATTGAGCTAAGTGGAAGTTGAGACAGTCACCTTCCTTTAAAAGAGTTTGCATATAACAATAGTTATCACTCAAGAATTGAGATGACATCTTATGAGGCATTGTATGGAAGAAAGTGTAGATCTCCTATTTGTTGGACAGAATTGAATGAACGGAGTTTTCTTGGTTCAGATTTGGTGGACGAAACAACTTAAAGATTAAGATAATTCAGCAGAAACTTATCACCGCCCAAAGCAGACAAAAGAGTTATGCTTATAGAAGAAGGCAACTGTTGGAGTTCATGGTAGGAGAACATGTATTTCTGAGAGTCACATCGATGACAGGCATTGTTAGAGCAATTTGAGCAAAGAAGCTTTCACCTCGTTTCACGGGCCCTTATGAGATCTTGGAGAGAGTAGGGCCAATGGCTTATAGGATTGCATTACCTCCACAGCTTGCGAACCTTTATGATGTCTTTCATGTATAACAATTGAAGAAGTGCTAACCAAATCCTTCCTATATCATTGAAATGGAGGAGATAGAACTCAGAGATATTATGACATATAAAGCTAAGCCAGAACGGATTGTGGATGTGAAAGATAAGAAATCAAGAAACAAGACCATTAAACTTTTGAAGGTTGTTTGGAGAGGAATGGCTCTGAGAGATGCCGCATGGGAAACAGAGGAAAAGATGAGGCATGAGTACCCTTATTTCTTTAACTAGGTATACCATTTGGTTGTGATAAAATTTTGGGGTCAAAATTCCTTTTAGGGGGGAGAATTTTAACATTCTTTATTTTTGGGACTTAGAGTTAGTTGTAGTTTAGTAGGTAAAAGAAATACAAATAATAATCATTATATTATAATTTTTTTTTAAAATTAACTAATCAACAATAATAAAAGATATTGATAAGAATAAAAGGAAAGAAAAAAAGAAACTATGTAGGGAGAATATCTTCATAAAAATAATCTGATCTATATATAAATAAAAAGAACGAGATAAGAGAGAAAATAATTATATATTATTATACATTTTAAAATAACAATATTTTAATAAGAGAGTCAAACCCTAACCCTACTCTTATAAAACCCCCTTTACCTTTCACACCTTTCATACTCTCGACGCCACATCATTCTTCATGGCAGACAACAGGTGCATTTTCTATCTCCCTCTCTGGCTCCAATTTGTGCTTCCGTGTTCCATTGTTCATCTTAATTTTCTCGTTGTCATTCTTTCTTTTCTTCTATATTTCCAACGCATGTGTTTTGTCTTCATGTTTTCTCAGCCCCAGCTACCACATTGCCACTAGAAAGATGAATTTAGAACATGCTTCTTTACCCATTCTCCATCATACTTGCGTTTATAAAAGTCCTTTCCATACATGTTTCTTTCTAACCCACTTCTTTATTTTTGATGTTGTATATAGGATCTTTATGATATATTTTTTTTAAAAAAAAAACCATTCCATAATATTCCCTCTTTAGACGTCCCAGATTTTTCTTCCTTTCTTTGTCATTTTGGCATGTTGCCTTCCTTTCTTTTAAGACCAATCCAATATTATAGTAGTACATTGTGAGCCTTTGTTTTTTGCCATCTACTTCGATGTCTTTCCTTCTTTAATAAAATTTTAACCATTTGTGCATGTCATTTTCCTTTTAGCTGCATCTTATATATATATAATTTCAAAGATAATTTTTGTTTCTAAATCTAACTAGTATAAAATCTCTTAATATAAAATTTGATATGGGAGCTAGTAAATGTGTATTTATATAACACAAATTCTTAGAGGATTACTTGAGGCTTTAGAGTAACTTTAGAGTAGTACTAGAGCAACTTTAGAGTAGTTTTTACGTAGTATATTGATAGAGATTTATGTGTATGATTTTGTAGACTCTCATTAAGAGCTTTAGAATAGCACTTGTGTGATTACTTGCACGCTAGAAAGTAACATGTAACTTTGATTTTTTCCATATGCATGTGAATTGTGTATGATTGTGAATAACTACCTTTTGTTGAAAATTTATGGTCTGAATTATGTGTATATATGTATGTATTGAAATTTATATTTTATATGAATGAGAGTATGATTTTATTGTACCTTATTGTAATTATATTTGAATATATCTGTCATGGCGATTTTGTTTGTGGTGGTTTGGAGTAAGGAGGAATTTATATTATGAGAGCTATCACTATGTGTTATGCCATCATTCAGTACACAATGGATGGTACCTGTCAGGGTCTTTTCTTTTATGTTTTCCTTTGGCTAAGATTGCATTGGAGTTGTGGAACAAGAGACACCTCCTTAGTTGTGTTCTTTACGAAGCGGAGCCATAGCCCATACTTAAGCTATAGACTTTTGGCTGGGTATATCTTAAGAACTATTGAGCTTGGGACAATCCCAGTCAAATGGATTGGTTTTCTGTTGGACTATCTGTTAGCCTATGGTTCCATTCACCAGTATAAGGGTTGACTATGATATAAGGGAGGTTGCATATTACATAATTGTATATTACATGTTGTGATGAAAATAGAGATTGATGCAATGATGATTAAATTGAAATTGTGTTATATGAGAATTATGATATATGCAAATATACATATAATCATTTCCCTCTTTTAAATCATATGTATTTTGCTTGTGTATGGTAGAAACATTCAGTAGTTACTGAGATGTGAAAGTCTCAACCTTTATATAAACTTTTTTTTTTTCAGGTGATTGTTCGAGTAGGGAGCAAATGAAGATGGAGTGAGCCTTGAAGGCTCGTTTGTGCTCTTAGAGCTTACATTGTGTCATTTTATTTTCCATGACCCTAGGACCTCCGATCTCCATTTTGATTTTTTTAAAAAAAAAATTGTTGGGATTTAATTCGATATTATGATGTGTAGTTTAGTTTAACTAAATTTTTATTTTATTGATTTGGAGCTTAAGTATCCCTTATTGGCAATATTTAAAATGTTTTTGCCAATTATTTTGTTGTTCAAAATTAGGGTGTTACATTTTGTGCTTTTGATGTTCAATTTTGACTTTCGACAAGTTAAACAACAAGCAACAAACTCAATCACATCTTTCTGCATGCCTTTGCGTCTAAATGAAAATAAAAGTTTAGTTCAACTAAATTACACATCATAATATCAAATTAAATCCCTAATTTTTCAAAAAAATTAAAAAGAAGAGTGGAAGTCATATAGTCATTACAAATAAAATGACACAGCGTAAGCCTTAGGAGCACAAATGAGCTTTTAAGGCTCACTCCATCTTCCCATGCTCCGTACTAGAACAATCACCTAAAAACTATGTTTATATAAAGGGTGAGACTTTCACGTCTTAGTAACTACTGAGTGTTTCTCTGTTAACCCCTACCGGCCTCTCCCTTTCGGGTGGCGAGTTAGAGGGATTCCTTTTAGTGGTTACATTTCCTTCATTATTAGATCCATTTAGGATACATTAGAGTGTGTGCAATAGAAAATTTTAACCGGTTTGGGCAATCTACTGTACTGGTAAAAGTAAATAAATAATAAGTAAAAGTTCCCGAAGGGTTAAGGGTACAGTCATCCAAAATAAAATACCAAAATGATATACAATCATTCCCAAAAATGAGTACAAAACATAATAGGGTATTCCCTAATCTTCATCTGTATCACAATGCCCTACCTTTCCAAAAAGGCAATTTGCTTCAGGCACGCCCTTCTACGTCACTAGAAAGTCCTGGAGTTCGTATGCGGCCCCCAGAGTAACCTTCAATACTCATGCACTATATATGTGGTTTGTATGTGTGCAACTGTATAATATGTACAAATACGGAAAACATGCCAAATATACCTTATATACAACAGAAAACATACACAACAAACATGTCTTCACACCGTTGAGCCGCCTTACCAAGGCTGGCCTCGGATTGCGGAATCACACGCCTATTTCCGTTGAGTCGCCACACTCACAGGGCCGACCCCGGCAAGCACTGTCTGTTTTCATTGAGTCACCACATAAGCAAACCCCGGCAGACACCCTCAACGCTAGGGATACAATCACAAATATGTTCTATATGCATATTTGGCCAAACAAAAACAAAAACACATATGGCAAGCAAAACATACATCAAACACATAAAAGTGTCTGAGTAAAGAGGTTACTACTACCTAGTGGTAAAATACCGTCCTATATTTTTAAGGGTCCCACAAGTCTCCCAACAGATTGCTTGACCCTAAATATCATAAAAATAATTTATTTGAGTATTTTCAATAATACCCTTACATTATTTGATTAAAATCGAGCTAAAACAGATTTTCCAGAAAATCCAATGTTTCTGTACCAACTTTGACAATTTCTTATGAATTCAAAAATAATAATTTTTGAGTGAAACTAGCACCATATGAACCATTAACATGTATAATTTATAATAAAAATATTCCCAAGAGTCAAAAGTACAATTATCTTGGCTTGATACCACTTTTCTGCTCCCTGGTCCAAATTTGCACCACTGGTCTCATCTCTGTTTTCAACTATTTATTTCAACAAGCAAAAGTTTTCCAAATCTCTCTTATTATATATGCAAAATCATGCCCCAAATGTCTAGTGTTCACCTGTAAAATCTCAGCTTAAACGTAGTTCGTTGACCTCTTTAAAAATGCTTTAGAAGGTTCGTTGCCCAAATTTTCCAGCACTGGCGGCAACCCTTCTTTTGGAGTTTTTTTCGGTGTTTTGATTTTAGAGACCCAAACCAGACCCATACCCTATACAAAATCATGTTCCAGAGCCATTGGAGAGCTTAAAAATACAGAAATACAACCCTAACACCATGCTACTACATTTTGCACGAAAATACCTTAAGGAGAACTCAAGAAGACAAGGTTTTTCGGGTTACCTTGGATTCAGAGAGCGGATGAAAGAACTTGGAAGCTTGAAAACCCTCAAGTAAATTGATCTAGTATAAAAAGAAAATGAAAATGAATTAACCAGTGAAAAAGAAAAAGAAAACCCTTTTTAATAAAGGTTTAAAAGTGATCCAGTAGCTTTAGAATTAACCAATGTAATTTCTGACTGATAGTGAGTAATTTTGGACAGATTTTCTTGACTTGCTCACCAAGAAAATTCAGAAAAGTCTACAAGCCTCCAGCAGCTCCATGTGGTGCCACCCTAACTAAAGAGGGCATATTTTTATCTACTTTTGGGGTAAATTACATGTTTTCGCCCGGAACTTTTGGATAATTACCAACTTTAGCTCGAAACTTTTCACCTGCCCAAAATCACATATGTGGCGCCATGTGTCTTCCTCAAACCTGATCCAATTGACTTTTACCCATTTATTCCAATTTTACCCTTTTCTCTTATCGTGGGACCCGCTGTTGACTTTTTCATTGACTTTTATTTTCTTACTCTCCAAGTAATGTTTTTAATAATTAGAGAGGGTTATGTGGCACATAATGGGGCCCACACATCTGATCCTCTTTATTTAATTCATTCTCTTCACGTTATTAGTCCAGTTCTCGATCAACCGATCCCCGCCGGGCTCTACCAAGTACAACAGTACTCCTTTTTGTACTTTTCTACAACTTTTCCAAATGTTCTCCCTTGAGTGGACATACATATGTGGCGCCTCCTTGAATACTCAACATGGCCCCACATTTGTCTCATTCAGTCCAGAAGAAATGTAACATCCCAAATTTTGGATCTTTGGGAATCAAGAATTAATTATGGAAAATTTGGCCTTAAGGGATTTTAAAGATTGAGAATTTAGAATTTAAGGCATATTTTCCATAAATTAAAGGAAATTTAGTGGGGGTGATTGTTGGCCAAAATATTCTAGGGATAATATTTTATGGCCAAAATGATTATTGGAAATTAAGGCCTATATTTTCCCTTAATTTATTTTGGGAAAAGAATAAATTTAAGGAAAAAATGATGAATGATAATTATAGGTAAAGATATGTTGAGATTTATGTCCATAAATTGCAATTTAAGTTTAGTTGCAAATAAATTAAGTGTTATGGAATAAAAATAATTAATTCCTATGATTATGCAAAAATCCTAATTCAAGGAGGTGATAGCCAATTGAAAATAAAATAGGGGTCTATAAAAATAGCTAAAAAAAAGAGAAAGACAGGTGCTGTTGGCCCACGTTTGGGCCCAAGTAGACAAAGCCCAAATCAAATGAATATTGGCTCACCTGGGCAAGTCCACAGCATCACGTAAAAGACAAAAACAGAAAAGAACATTCCCAACAGCAAAACATCTCCTCCATTTTATCCAACCCGACGAGAATGCAGGACACAGCAGGAAAAGAAAATCAAAAGCCCATAACCCATCCGAAACCAACCAAGATAATGACCATCATTAGCCAAACCGAAGAGAAACAGGAATCCTGATCAGCCGAAAGTCAAACAAGGAAGCAGAAAAACATTAATTACCATAAGGTAATTATGCCTATCTTGGAGCAGAGATCAGGTGCCTATACTTCTCGAAACTCAACAAAACTCTCGGACCAGCGGATAAATGAAGTTTAACCAGATATTCGGCTGGCTATAAAAGCCATCTAAATTCAGCCTCGCTCTCAGTTTGCATTTATCATCCATATTCACCTTCTACTTCCAGCTTTCGGCCAGAGAGAGAGAGACCGAGAATGTACTGGGAGCTTCTTGTTTCTCTGTTTTATCATCGGTGAGCAGAGCCACGGAATAGATGAGAATCATCACCTTTGAAACCGAAAACTGGAGGTGATTTCTATCTTTCTTTCCCTTTCGTTTCGGTCATAGTTTAGTTAGAATGAAATCAAAAAGAATCTGAGAATGAAGCACCAAAATACAAACTGAAAGTGAAAACCAGAAAACAGGGGCTGTTTGCGGGAAAAAAGGGGGGGGGGGGACTCCTAATATATATACAAATGTGTCGGGTTTGCATGGTGAAAAGAGAGAAAATATGCTGAGGCTTGTTTTCTGTGCTGACATCGTTTTTCTGAGTGCTGCGTTTTCCTTTGATGCCTATGTAGTAAAGGAAGAATGAAGTAGGAAATAGGTATATATATATGGTGTGTGTCAGGATTTTATCTTTTGTTGCTTTGTCTTTCGAATGTTCATATAAAAGATGAACAAAGACCAAAAGATATACATATATACAGATGTAAAGTTGCTGCATGTTCTTCTTTTGGGAAGGTTCAGTGTGTGCATGCCGATGGAAGAAAAGAGTGGGATATATATGAGTGTGTCGTGTGTGTGTCTGTGAAGAAAAAGAGAAAGAAAATATACAGAATAGATTAAACCATATATATATACTTCAGATGAGAAGTGGCTGCATGTTTCTTTTTTTTCTTTCGGATGGTTCTGTTTGTGCTGTGAAGGGAAGAGGGGAGAGTGTGTGTGTGTGTGTGTGTACACGCTCGCGCGCGCTTTCTTGTTGCTATCGGGTATAAGGGAAAAAGAAGCATTTGTTTTGCTGATATTTTCTGTGTGTGTGCTTGCCGAGAGAAAGGAAAATTTTGATATTAATATGTGTGTTTGCTGTCATGAATAAGAAAAAGAAAAACATATGTAAGCATGAATATATATATGTGTGTGTGGCACGTGTTTCTGTCTTAGATAAGGAAGAATTATTTTGGTTTTATGTATACCTATGTATATATATATTTAAGTGTATGCATTTGGGTGTGTTTTAACTTTGGAAGAAAGAAAGAATGTGAGTCATACATGTATGTGTAATTTCATGATAGCATATAGTTATTACAATAAACTTAGTTTCTTTTCTGGAAAGAAGAAAATAAAACTAAGCAAGATAAATATATATATAAAGGGTGACCTAAACTAATTTTAATTAAATGTTAAAAAATTAATTAATTATCTTCTTAATTGAAGATAGATATTTATTTGATTGTTGTTATTTTTTGTGTGATAATAATAACAAACAATGTTATTATTTAATATTTAAACAATGTTATTATTTAATATTTAGTGATAATGACCAATAATTGATGGGGGGCTTATTATTATTATTATTATTATTATTTTCAAATAATAATAAAAAAACTAAAACAATAATAAAATAATGATAAAATAATAATAATAATTAAAAAAATATTATTATTATAGTCAGAGGAAAATTAAGGGATTAATTCTAATTCATGTAATTAGTTTATTCGTGATTCAAATAAAGAACTGACAACGATGATAAACATATTTTTAAGCAGACCGTGATATTCATCTAATCCCGATATCTTCCGTGAAATAAAAGGATACAAGGTTGAGGTAGGTAACTCTAATCTTGTAATCATGTATGTAAATGTGATGCAATTATTAGCTGATCATGTATGCTGGTTGAATTTCTTATTTGTGTTTTCCTTGCCATGGATTTGAGGATGCGGTCTCATGGGGCTGCATGTCCTAGACAAGGGCTGCGGTCCTTGGTCGTTAATTGCGGTTACTGTCACGTGTAATTTCTTCCATGCTTTAACATGTGCTATATGTCATTTATATTTTCATACATGTGTATGAGATTAATTGTTACCCTGGTTCAAGATTGTGAATGGACCCCAGGGTAACAATTAATCCTAATATAAACGTTAATTGTGAATGGACCCTAGGGTAACAATTAATCTCATGGTTTTGGATTACATTAATTACAAAACAAGGCGGATGATAAACGTTAATTACATTAATTACAAATGTTAATTACATTAATCCAAAACTAGGCGGATGATAAACGTTAATTGTTACCCTGGTTCGGGATTGTGAATGGACCACAGGGTAACAATTAATCCTAATATAAACGTTAATTGTGAATGGACCCTAGGGTAACAATTAATCTCATGCACATGTATGAAAATATAAATGACATATAGCACATGTTAAAGCATGGAAGAAATTTTACAATATAAATGACATATAGCACATGTTTGTAATTAATTGCAAACAATTAATCTCATGCACATGTATGAAAAAATAAATGTCATTTATATTAGTTTGTAATTAACGTTTATCATCCGCCTGGTTTTGGATTAATATAATTAACATCCCTCTATGGGATAGATATAGAATCGCGAAAAATTAATCCGTATTTTCATACTAAAGTAATTTCAAAAACTTCTATTGTAAAATCAAGTCGTCCAAATCTCCTCGATCCTTTCTGCGTTAACTTTGATTAAATAAAGGTTCTAAAGGGCGGGCGTCACAAGAAACCCCTAATTGGTCCTTATTGGTCCCCTTTTTACCAGTTAACATCCTCTGGGACCCTTACTTTGTGTTTGAGTCTGAGTGCAGGTGAAATCATCTGATTTTCCTTCTCTCTCTTAGGGTGGATGAAATTGCATGCTCAAGGGGTAAGGATTTGACTATTTTCCCCCTACTTTTCCTCTTTTAACCCTGTGGTGACATGTGTCATCAAATAACTGACTTTTCAGTGACTTTTTCTCTTCCTATTTCCTCAAAAACACAGAGGATCTTTATTTGTCTAAGAAATGTCATACTCCTTGAACTAGGCTTAGTAGTATGCCTAACTTAGGCTCATTCTCAAGTCTCTATGCTTGAATTTCAGGATATTACATCTACCACACACTAGCAAACTGCATATGATTTAAAACAGGGGACTGATTACATCTATATTTGCATATATCATAATCCTCATATAACGCAATTTCAATGTAATCATCACTGCATCAATCTCTATTTTCATCACAACATATAATATATAGTTATGCAATATGTAACCTCTCATGTATCACCATCAACCCTTATACCGCTGACTAGAATCATAGGCTAACAAATAATTCAACAGAAAACCAATCTATTTGACTGGATTGTCCCAAACTCACTAGTTCTTAAGATACACCTGGCCAAGGTGTAGAGCTTGGTAATATCTAATAGCTTTTTTGTTCTATATTATTTATTCTCATTCCAAGATATATTTACATACACATCCATACATATTTAGAAGAATTGTTTTAATGAGGCATTTCATTTTTTTTTTCCTTTTGCAATTTGATTCTTTATTTTAAATTACTAATTTATTATAACTCTTTGACTAAATAAAACTTAAGCTACAATTTACTCTAATCTTTTGGACTTGTCTTACAACAACCTGACATGTGTATTACCTTGACCCTTGCCAACCTCATTTAAAATTGTTGGATTTGAGTAGAAACAATGTAGTTAGAGAATTTTGTGTCTAAATCTCATGGGTTATGGATAAGAAGTGTGATCAAACAAGTATGTTCGCCATTGCGGGTTGCGTTGGTTCAAGTACGTTTGCCACTCCCGGTTGCATCGATTTGCCGGTAGGAGTTTATCTATCTTTTTTGTCATCTATAAATAGATAGAAAATCGTCTCGATTTTTCACACTTTGCTCCCATAAACATAGTATATTGCATTCTACCAAAGTCTCATGTACTGTGTGATTTCTTTGGCATTTGGTTGTGTTCATTGGGGCTCCTAATTGATAGTGTCTTCATTATAGAGATGCAATCCATCTATCCTAGAAGATAACTGTTCATCATCCTTTGACAGTAGTATAGAAAAAACAAATTGTCTTAAGAAGACAACATCCATTGGGCTAAAATTTCATCATTTTTCTACATATTGTGAGTTTTAATGTTTTTCTATCTTCTGTAGAATTGTTATACATTCATGGATTATTCCATCTGGCTACACAGATTCTAATCCTTTATGATATATTCTAATTCTAAAGTATTCTGGATAACAATTTTAAGACAATTTGATTTAAATATGTGTTCAATTTTTAAATTATATATTCTTGATATTGAAAAGTTAGAGTTTATAAAATTATGCATAAAATATGTGGGTATACATATGTCGATTTGTTTATGATATGGATATACTAAAGTTTTGGGATATTAGGAAAGTCAGGGAACTATGATTGCTTTCTTCTTTTTTTTTTTTTTTTTGGGACTCAGTCACCAAAGTCACAATTATAGAGTTTTAAAGCAGTGTTTGCATCAACGGCTGCTTGCCTTTTTTTTTTTTCGTTTTTGAAGTTAGGTCCCTCAAAAACGATGTTTTTAGGCCACAAAATAGGTGTCATTGCCTAGGTCTAAAAAAAATGAAGAGATAGACACCAAGAACATGTAAAACCAATGTCATGAGTGTCGGGTACAACGGAAATAAAGAATCGGGGTGACGGAGAGGATCAATCAGGTCGAAACAATTAGCTGGAGGTTGGAGGAGACATGTACGATGTGTCGTTTTGTTTCTTCACCAAATGAAACGTCCTTTGTTTAAATGAAATGATGTGTTTCATCAATTATATTATTTTTCCTTCAATCAATTAAAGCATCTAGGCCATAGAAACTTATGGGTTTATTCTTATGTAATTTTATTTTGCTTTTGCATTCTGGGCTTTCAGTTGCATTGTAACTTCTCTGGAAAATTCTTATGGGCCTTATTGTGTTTTGAATCTCATGGGTTGTGAAGTTTTAATTTCTAGAAAAACATTTGTTTTTGGATTTAGGAAAAAAACTGTTTAGGCTCAACATAATTTGGATTGAAAAATTTTAGGCGTATTTCGTACTATATCTAAATTTTATGATTAAAATTCGGGCCTCATTAAGTATATTTACATGGCATACTTGCGACAATGCTATGTTTATCCAAAGAAGATTTTTTCAAATTAGTTGTTTGTATATCTATTGTGCACATATCTCTGTATGGTTACCCCAGATGATCAGTATATTTACACAATTAAGTATGTAAGTATACAAAAGGGTAATTTAATTATTGGTTGATGCTTCCTTGCAAATATAGAATGAAGACTAATTTATCACGTCAAATGTTTAGGTTTTTCCCAAACGATTTTTGGTATAATTCCATAAACTCATGTTATTAAAAGACCAAATGTCATTGTAAGTTGTTGATTGATCTAATGGCGATAAAATCAGATAAAGTTAATTCATACAGTTGGTGTCTAGGAAAGTGGTTTAAAGGTCAAGCCTTGATTTAATGGTTATTTAATTAGTTACCATTACAATAGCAAGAAGAGACTCCCACCAGATTTGAACTTACCTAGCCAATTTATATGATTAACAAAGTTGATTTCGTGTATTGGTGGAAATACTATTATAGCCTTAATTTTTATAATTATGGATGATTTTGTGGCTATGATTTTATGCTTCTTAAATGTTATGAATAGCAATTATAGCAATTATATGAATGCTAAATATTATTAAGCTTTAGAATTAAGTATGATGGATTTGTTAGTCACCAAAGTGGCCAAATCTTTATGAATTATTTTAATTCCAAATATTATGGTAAGTTAAATATTTAAGTTTTAGAATTATATATGGTGGACTTGTTCGTCATCAAAATGGCTAAATCCTTATGAATTATTTTAATTCTAAATATTGAGTGACTTTAAAAGTAATCCTAACAAACACCATTGGAAAGCTATGTAAGAGTTTTGGTTTACTTAAAGCACACTCAAAACTTTACCTTGCATTATGATAAGTACTTGCAATTAGAGCTAGTAATTAGGGCTGGCCCATGAAGGACCAGGGCCTAACAGGGCCGGCTCTTCAGGGCCCAGAGTAAGAAAAATACCTGTTTTTCAAAGCCGAGCACAAGAGCACTAGGGCTAGGGCCAAAAATTACTAATATAAAATTTAACTATTTTTCCTCCATTTTTTTAAAAAAATATAATTAGTAAATTACAACACGAATCATTCAATAAATAAGCACAGTCATTAATTCATAATCAAAAGCAAACTATGTTCACAAATAACTCACATAAAACATAAAACCATATCACTAAGCGACATTAATACAATGACTATTATTGTCGTCATCTTTGTCACTATCATCGATTTTAACGGCATTTGATTGTTCTTCACTTTGAGTAATGGCCTCTAGCTCATGAGTAAGAATATCACGAAATTCTTCTCCCGCATTATGAACACACCCATAATCTTTATTTGCAACAAATAATAAATCAAATCATAAAATTAGAGTATAGTTATTATGTATTTGTAGTTAAATGAATAAATAATTCTATAACAAATACAATATATATATAAATTAATAAATTTAAAAAAGGAAAAAAAAAAGAAAAAGCTATATTGAAAAGGCCTTGTAGGGCTGGCTCAAGGCCCTCCAGGGACAACCCGTTTAAGCCTGAGGCCCGTTAGGGCCAGCCCTCCAGGGCTGATTTCAAATATCTCGTCCATTTTTCAAGTCCGGCCCTTAAAGGGTTAGGGCTTAAATAGGTAGGCCCGATAGGCCTGGCTTGTTTTACCAGCTGTACTTGCAATGCTAAAAGGGTGTTGTCATGCAAATTGGATCATTGGCTTTAACGACATAAGATTTACAAGTGGATATATGTTCACCCTTAGTAAGGATGTTGTGTCTTGGAATTCATCCAAATATATTTGCACTATAAGATCAACTATGGATGCAGAATTTATTGCTTTAGATAAAGCTAGTGATGAAGCTGAGTAGCTTCATAATTTTTTTGAGGACATTCCTAATTGGCCAAAGCTAACACCAACAATGTGTATACATTATGATAGTTTATTAGCTATTGGTAGGACCAAGAATGTCATATATAATGGTAACTCTAGACATATACGTCGTAGACATGATATCATTAAACAACTACGATCTAATGGAATCATCTCATTGATTATATGAAATCAAAAGAGAATATATCAGATCCATTGACTAAAGAGATTCCTAGAGAGTCTGTTGAGAAATTGTTGTTGAGAAATTGTTGAAAGGAATGAGTTTAAGACAAATCAATTGTTGATTATTGCGGTAACTCTACCTAGATGAGTGGAGATCCCACAGACTAGATGCAAAGATACAACTAAGTAATGATCAACTGTGAGCACTGTGGAGTTTTAAACTTATACTCATTCCTATGATAAGATAGTGCATATATGAGGGTAAGCATTTGAGCTTTTAATAGTTTATTAATCTAATGTGTTCAGATGATGTATGTTGAATTACATCACAAGGAAGAACATATGAGAGTGTGAAGTGGGGGCTACTTTTATGAGAATGTCCAGGGCTAAAATGGGCACAATAAGAAGGACGAACAGTGTTAAAGAAGCCATTGTGTAACTCCTAATGTCTTGGCATACACTAAAGGTCGACGATTCAAGACATCACATCCATCGATTGATCAAGTATACTTGATAGGTTCTTACTAAAGAATGTTCAAAGGTAACCCCTCCTATCTTGATGAAGTTGCTCTTTGTAGAGGAATCACACTTTGCATACATGTTCATTTGCATTTGGCCATGATGGACTAACTTCTTATCCATGTGGGAGATTTTTAGATTTTGTGTCTAAATCCCATGGGTTATGAATAAAAAGTGCGACCGAACTAGTATGTTCACAACTGCCAGTCACGTTGGTTAGACCAAACCAGTACATTTGTCATCACCAATCATGTCAAATCACTAATGGGAGTCCATTTGACCATTTTTTGTCATCTATAAATAAATAGAAAATCATCTTGATTTTGTTCACTTTGCTTCCACACATACAATATATTAAATTCTACCATAGTCTCATATAATTTGCAATTTATCTGGCATTTGGTTGTGTTTCTTGAGGTTCCTTATTGATAGTGCCTTCACTCTAGAGACGCAATCTATAGACAATTGTTCATGAACTTTGGGTATCAGTATAGAAGAAACAAATTGTTTTAAGGAAACAACATTCATTGGGCTCAAATTTCATCACTTTTTCTTCATACTATAGTTTTACTGTTTTTCTATCTTTTGCATAATTGTTATACGCTCATAAGATTGTTCCATCTAGTTACACAAATTCTACTCCTTTATGATATATTCTAATTCTAAAGTATTTTGGATAACACCTTTAACATTGGGTTTTGTGACAAACTAAATCTTAAGAGACTAATCAAATTTATTTACTATAGGTGATATCACTTCTTTGATTTACAATTTGACAAATTTACAATACTTTGATGTTTATCAAAATCAATTAAGTGGTGGATTACCAGAAGAGTTTGGACAATCCTATTATCTTTATCATCCAAATAACTCTCGAAATACTTTGAAAGGGAACGTGCCCTACCTTATGGACAATCTCGACTTTAATGGTGACAGTAGTTACAAACAAATGCAATTGAAAATTACCATATCATATATGCAGTATTCCAAAAAATTGTAGCATTGATTCGAGCTACAATAATATCTATGGTAGTATACCTAGAGAACTTGGTATGTTGCACTACATCGAATTGTCATACACGTTAGATATATGCTTGGTTTTGATGATGATGATGATGATATATATATATATATATATATATATATATATATAATTAGTCCAAGTTGAATTGTAAAGAATGATTAGGAGAAGATAAGAAAGAAAGAGAAACTTTCAAAATATGATGGAAATATCAAATATTGAAGTTCTTAGATAGATACTAGAAGTTTCTACTTCTATGATCGATTAGAAGTTGGAATGATTCAATCTATAGTTGAAATAAGCAATCTAAAGCTTCACGAGGAATAGTAACCATTACTACAATAACACACTCTCATGTAGCACTTAAGTGTTGCAATAGTGCTCTTACAAGTGTTACATGTAACTTCCCAAAATTTGGGATTATAGAAATTTGGAATAATGTACGAAATTAAATTGTGAAAGTTGGCCAAATGATTTAAATTAATTATTTGGAAAATTAGGAAATTAGTTTCCTTGAAATATTTGGAAATTAAGGCTCCTTAAAGCAATTTGGGAAAAGAATTAATTCAAGTAAGGAATAATTTTAGGCCTAAAAATTTGTAGAGAACAATATTTTATATCTTAGGAAAAATATTGTTTCAAATTAAGGATTTATCTAATATTTATAATTAAATAAAATAAAAGACATAATTGCAAATAAACTTTATATATGATTAATGGGTTCCTCAAGTGAATTCAACGTGGACTTTAATTAAGCCCACATCTTATAAACCATGGCTACAACATATACTCCCAACTCCACCAAAACGAAAACGGAAGCCCAAAAATTCTCCACTAAACAACAAAATAAATATTTATAGCCATATACCCAATAAGGCTCATTTGACCCATATTCATTATACTGATTATCCATATCAATTCGGCAAGCCTTTCTAGTAGATGAAGTTCACATTCCTTTAGCCTATTACATCTCATTCGGCTCAACCCATGACATCAATAAAAGGAAACACGAAATAGATATATAACTGATAAAAGCAACGCCAATCACATAGGAATCAATCTAGCGTGTTTCATATTGGATTCCTCCTATTCACGCAAGATCACAGCGCCGCCAAACTCACAGAAGCAGTGGAAGATCAGCAACACCATGCTTCTTCATACTCCTCCATGCTTCTTGAGACTGATGCCATAAACTGCCGGACTGTCTCTTTTCTCGGACCAGAGCCTTATTGCATTATAAATCATTCACATTTCCTCAAACAAAAGATTAAGGTCGAGAGAGAGGCGAGGAATGAGTGAGGGAGCTGTAAAACGTGACACTCTTCCTCTGCTTATTATTTCCAGAAACAAGGGACGTAAAACAACAATCAATTCTTACCGTTCAAGCTTGGGGATGAAGGTAAGCCATTGGGTCTCTCTTCTTGCTGGTTTCCGTCATTTCCCTATGCAAGTTTCTGAGTATTAAGCCATAAGAAATAAGGCCATAAGTTTGTTGCTGAATGAAACTAAAACAGGGACAGTTTTGCATCTGTGTTGACGTCTTTGAGTTTTGTTCACTGCACACAATCATAGAAACCAATAGGATAGTAAATATATGTATGGTTGTGTGGCGAATAAGATGATTAAACCAAAGCTTGCTGATACATATATATAGTTACTTTTATATCGACACACACACATCACGTTGGGCATATTTCTAGAAACTAAGAATTTTATTGTTCTATCTCTAAACACACACACATATATATATTACGTGGAGTCATATGTTTGGGAAAACAAAACTTGTTGTTCGATCAATATATATATATCACTTGAACCCTATGGATTGTACTATACTATATCATAAAGCCATAAGAACAAACCATGAAGATTCTCAACTTTACAAACATTAAAACGTGCGGTTTTGCATTATGTTGGTGCTCCTGAGCTTATTTAACTGCATGCCTGTGTGTGTGTGTTGCTGCACATGGAATGAAAGAGAGGAAACTTCCTAATATATATATATATATATATATATAACATATGTTATAAAAAGGAAAGGGAAAAGCTTTGCTTGCAATGTATATAAAAAAGCCACGACATCTGATGTGTGTGTGTGTGTGTGACATTACATTTGGAAAATAGAAAGGTTTTGTTGTCAAAGTATATATATAAATATATGGAACCAAAACTTGGTTATTTTACTGATATATTGCCACACCTAAACTTTAGGAAAATAATAGGAAGAACTTTCTTTGAAAGATATAAGAAGAACTTGCTTTGAAAGATATAGGAAACTTTGTACATTGCTGCATAAACTTTGCTACTGAATGTATAAATAAATATATGACGCTGATTTTGCTGTTGAGAGTATATATAGATATATAATAGGAACCAAAAAGCTTACTGTGGGTTATATATATATATATATATAAGTTTATGAAAGATATATATTGTTGATATATTCAGATTTTGAATACACACACACATATTGCTTCACGTAAACTTGAGAAAAACAAAAGAAAGTTTTGCGATATAGATGTATAGCAGTATGTCGCTACTCTTATATATATATATATATATATATATATATATATATATATATATAGAACCAAAACATTGTTACTTGTTATATGCATATAGCTGCTCGTGTGTGTGTCATTACAACATATATTGAAAGCGGAGCTAAATCACCAAGAGGGAGGTGAATTGGAGATTTTAAAAATTTTCAAAAGGTTCTGTTTTATCTTACATGCATTGTTTGATATTGTCTCCTGAGATTCCTTTGAATCTCACCCTCCACTACCAACCAATAGACAGGTGAGCATAGGTGAGGAGTGTTGCACAAGGCTCTAGAATAGAGTGTTGCTTGAAAACGGCCTAGCAGAGGGAAAGACTGAAGAACTGAGGGACGACAATGTTTAAATCGCATTGCCTATAAATGAGTGTAAACATTTTTAAAGAGTATAAACCCTGGTAATATTCTTGTTATGTAATTGAATTTAAGTTTGTATCAATAAATTAACATTATTCTTGTTTGTACTCTGATAACCCATTTGTGATGTGTGCTATAACTCTCATACTTATCGGGGTCATTAGAGGGGGTTCACACAAAACGTTGTAGTTTCGGTCAAGACTAAATTATAAGTTTTTAAATTCATGAGACTAAACTGTCATTTTTGAAATTTGAGCCCCAAACTATCATTTTTCATATTTAATCTAATTTCTTCAAGCACCTATAATTTAAACCAATCAAGCAAATATCAAATCTTCCTACGAAACAATGATTAATTACAATATATAACCACTTTATCCTTGTAAATACGGTTTCATGTAATCATTCATTAATCTAAATTCATAATAAATAATACATTCTTGACCTAATTAACATGATTGAATCCCCAAATTAATAATGAAAAATCTTATAAATTTATTGTTCAATCAGGCAAAGTAAGATAGAAAAACTTCCATCTTTGAGTTCAACAATATATCACTACTTGTCATATCTCGGTGGATAATTGGAGGAGCATAATCATAATGCATGTAGCAAATAGCATTTGCTAATCCTTTGATGTCATTTACCTTCCTACTCCATTCCAAAACTTGAGCATGATCATCATTACAGACATAGAAAAGGCTTCATATTTTCATACATTCATAGATGAGAAACATGCATTGATTATGCAAACAAAAACCATGAAACTTTACAATATCTCGATGTCCTATTTCACTTAACATCTTCACTTTGTTGTAAAAACTCTTAGCAAAAGATGTGTTCCCATATTCTATTCTATGAAGTTTTTTCAATGCTACAATATGCTCTATAAATGCTTCCATAGGCACTAGTTCCAATGTCATATTTGATGTTAAAGTCCTTTATTGCATCAATGATATCTTTATATGCAATTTTTCCATCATAATTCCATATTGAAAACAAATCCCCAATTTTTGTTTCTCTTGTATGAATTAAGAATTTCTTCTTGTTTTTTTGAAAGATTCAAGTAAGACGAAGCCCACAACAAATATGATGACAAGAAAAATTGTAAAGGAATAATGGTTTTCAACATAGACTTCGGACCGTTAGAAGAATTATGTATCTTCTCTAGAACAAGCAATTCTTTGTCACCATATAAAATGTCATGTGGAAAATAGTTATAAACTTCCCTTGGAACACAACTGCTAAGAAGATTGTATGACATGTTGATGTATTGCAACCTACCAAGTTCTCTAGGTATGCTTCCATAAATATTATTGCAGCTCATATCAATGCTACAATTTAATGGAGCACTGCATATGTTAGATGGCAATATTCCTTTGACTTTTTTGTGACTAATGTTGCCGTAACAATTAAAATGGTTCAGAAGGTAGGGCATACTACCACTTAATTGATTTTGGAATACAGTGAATAAATTTGTGAGCAAAAATAAGTCTTTGATATTTGCAATAAAACCCAAAGTTTAAGGAATGGCTCTACTTAGATTGTTTCTATTCAAATTGAGCAATTATAAATTAGCAAGGCTTCCATGGAGGAAGGTTACACACCAATAAGGTTATTGTAGAACAAGTTCAAATGATAAAGATTATTAAGAGCTCCAATCTGAGTTTTCATGATACTTGTAAACCTCATCTCATGAAGATTTAGATATACTAATTGTTGTGTATAATGCAGTTGTTATATTTGAGCACAAACACAAGTAATGGAGATTTGTCATAAAACCCAAAGCTAAAGGAATAGTACCAATAAGAATTTTTATATTTGTTAGAAAAATATATTATAATCATTAGCATTAATGTATATAGCTAAGATCGTGGGATTGTAATCATATCCCATATAATTAGGGATTACAACATTATGAGCAATATATGAAGAGGCTCCTCCCTCTTGTATAAATACCAATTCGTTTATCATAAATAATAGAACTTCCAGACTTATTTCATTACACGGTATCAAAGCCATACAAATTTTAAGGTTTTTTTTTGGTGTGTTTCACACTATTCATCACTGTCCGTACGGCTTCTGGGCATTTTTATCACTGTTTGTACACTTGTTGGCACTATTCAGAATGCTTTTAGTACTATTCAGGTACTGTTTCACACTATTTGCGTACTGTTTCATCGTACTATTTTGCATTGTTTGGGTACGGCTCGCATTGTTATGTATTGTTCATCTACACTGTTTGGGGTACTGTTCATTCGAACTTTTAGTACTGTTCATTGTCACTGTTTTGGTCATTTTTTATAACCTTTGAATTTATGTTATTTTACATGCAAAAATGAGTTAAAAAGTTTGTCATTGTCATGGTTTAATGGATCAAACTAGTTAAATATGTGGTTTCATCTTCCTAATTAGTTTTTAGACTTCATTTGTATTTATCTTGGTTATATTTGATGGTTGGCTAAAAATTGGGCATAAATAACAGATTTTACTAGAATTGGCAGTGTACACTGTTTAATATTTTTCTCATAACTTGAGTTCTATACATTTAATGGATCTGAAATTTATATTTCTGGAAAGCTAAGAGAAAGCCCTACAACTTCTATGAAGAGTCCAGAAGCTAAATCAGACGTTTAGAGGAACAAAGTGGGCTTGGAACACAGAACAAGACACTGGAACTGGACCCTGGACCAATGTGCAGTGTTTGATCCATAACTGGAGCTACAGACCTTGGAATGGACTGAAATCAGTGCGACTAGAAACCTAAGATCTAGGGCTACATTTCATATGAAGACTACAAAGTCTAATTCCACTAAAATCAAGGTCCAAAACAGCTAGCCAAAAGAACACGGTTTTGGAGGTGCAAAAGTCAAAAATTGTGGCTCAATAGTTCTCCCAAGCTTCCTATATATAGGTGGCTGATGAGAAGAGCAAGACATCCGAAAAAACACCAAGATATCTCTCTTTTTAGTTTGTTTCATAGTTTTTGCCTCCTATATGGAAGTGCCTAGATTTTCTTTCTAATTTATGCATTGTTTTCCTTCCTTGCCTCCTATATGGAAGTGCTTAGATCTTCTTTATGATTCTTATGTATTGTTTTCCTTCTTGTTCATTTGACTCCTACATGGAAGTCTAGATTTAATCTTTCATTTTGATTGTTTTAATTTAATTTTATGTTCATCTTCATCTTTTATTTTCTTTGTGCTTTATTTTCCTTTTTGCTCATTTGACTCCTATATGGAAGGTTCTACCTCCTACATGGAAGTCTAGTTGTAATCTTTCCTTTTGTTTGTTTTAATGTACTTCTATTTTCATCTTTTACCCTTGTTATACCTTGTCATTAATAGCATGAACTAAGTATCTTCTAGGGTCATGTATGGATTCTTTATGAAGTTTAATTGCAATTTTGTTGTTAATTACATAATATTTGTCTTGGTTATGTTTCTTTAATTCATGCTTAATGTCTTAATTAGTTTGATCACCTAATTAAGTATTTGAAAGGTTAATTAGACCTTGGAAAAGGCTAGTTAATTTTAGGTTCAATTGATTAAAGAACATAAGGTACTAGCAAGGGAACTTGATATAGGCTTTGTGCAATCATAAAGAATTCTGGACTTAATGCAAGAATTAATTCTAATAAGCATGGGAACATGATCTTTAGGATTAATGATTAGGCTAATTGACTTAGGAATAAGCAATTAGATCAAAAATCAAAAATTCGGTTGACATATTCCAATTCAAAAGTTATATAGTTAATTTCTATCTTAAAAGAAGATTAGGTCTTAATCTAGCTTTTGGTAAAGGAATAACAATTAAATGGATTACTAATGATATACATGACCCTAGGCTTTTATTAATTGCATTCTACAAAATTTGATTTGATTTCTTTGTATTTTTATTTACATTTAATATTTTTACCAAAAACTCATACGATTACACCAACTATAAAGTAAAATGAAGTGAGTTGGTAGTTGGAACTTTGATCTCTGTGGGAACAATATTTTATTACCCTGGGATACTTGCTGGTATTACATTGATAGTGTATACTTGCACTTGTTATTCGTCATCAATTTTGCACTATTTATTGGTACTGCTTAACTCGAGTATTGGCCATAATTCTTGTTTGTGATTATTGTTCACCTGTATTTATTATCTAGTGATTTGTCCCTATCTGAAACTAAGATATCCAAGATACTTCCCATGTTTGCAAAGATTTCTGATGCTAAGTTAAACTGGACCAATTATAATGATTGGAACAAGACTGTTCAAATTTATCTCTTGGGGTTTGAAAAGGAAGCCTATTTAACTTAAGTTCTTCCGTTTGGTGATTATGAGAAAAGTTTAGCTTGGTCTCGAGCCGAAGCTGATATATATATATTTTTTTTCAGATTTGGAATTCTTTTGAACATAGATTTTGTCTTTTGTTAGCCATTGCAACATAGTAAAAGAAATTATGACTTATCTGGAATTTATCTTCTCTGGCAAAGGGAACTTCACTTGTATTCATGAAGTTTGTAAAGGATTCTATCGCTCTCAGCAGTAAGGTCGTCCTTTGAAGGATTTCTTCTTAGATTTTAAACGGTTGTATGAAGAAATGAAGGTACTTATGTCTCCACAAGAAGATCTCCAGACCCATATCAAGAATTTGGAATTCCAAGCTATCATTAATTTTCTTGAAGCTCTTAATCCATCTTATGACACCATTCGATCTCATATTCTATCCAATTAGAAGCTTCCATCTTTTGAAGATGTGTTCTCAAGGGTACTTCGTGTTGATAGTCTAATTCGTCAACCTGTTGATCCCAATGCTAGTGCTTTAGCTGATGTGGCCCTTTTGAAAACAAGAATTTTGGATTTAGACAAGGCACTACTATTCCATCCTTTAGCAGTGTTATCTACTATTATTGCAAGGAATCTGGGCACATCAAGAAAAATTGTTGAAAATTGCAGATTAAACAGTAATGTGATTAGCAGCATGGTTTTGCTCATATTGCTCAGTTGTCCGATCAGTCTTATTTTGGTCCCTCTTCTGCAGGGGCACTTGTTACAGGTACTTTATCTTCTAGCCTTGCAACTACTTCCACGAAGTGGGTCATTGATTCTGGTGCCACCAACCACATGACAGGTAACCATCATCTCTTTTCCTTGTATGCGCCATATGCAAACCTATCATCCATATTTTTTGCCATTGGTTCCCCGATTTGAGTTCTTAGATTAGGAACTGTTTTACCAACTCCATCCATTTCCCTCTCTTATGCACTTAATGTTCTTGATCTCACATTTAATCGTTTGTCTCCCAATAGACTGACTCATCATTTGAACCATTTTATCTCACTATACCTTGACCATTGTTTAATTCATGATCTTTCAACGAAGCGGATTATTGGTAGAAGCTATTAATCTAGTAGACATTACATCCTTGTGAAGAGAGAATATCGCCTAGAAGGGGGTTAAAAGGAGATTTCGAAATTCTTTTCGATTAACAAGATAAATAAAAATTGTAAATTGAAAGATAAACAACACAGGAGGAATTATACTGGTTCGGTAAAAAACACACGACTTACGTCCAGTCCCCAAAACACTTTGGGTATTTGACTAATCCTCAAACAAATTACAATTACACACTAAGTACTCCAGACGGTCCAATGACCTAGGACTCACTCCCCCTTACTAGTTGTAATCGTACACCCACGCTTAAAGGTTCCACAACCTTAAGCTTCACTGATAAACAAGTGATAAAAATTGATTTTCACTCCTTACTAAGTAAATGAATGCCAATCACTGAAGTACAGGTAATATCAAATGAAAAGCTAATGGAACAGTTAACTTTCAATAACTTTGAATTGATTGCATAGTGTGTTCTGGTAGGTGGTGATATTGAATGCTCTGCTTTTTATATGGTTCCTTAACGATGTTGTTTCGATTCGCCTTTAATATATGTTGGTTCTCTATAGGGTTTGATGATAACAAACAATTGTAAAATTAAGATTGAAGTTTTGTCTCAATAAAGTGAAAACTTGATGATTGAGGCAATACTCGAGTATCAAGTTTAATACTCGAGTATTGACCTTACAGAGAAAAGCTCAGTTTTAATGCCAAAGGCAATATGCAGTTTCCAGTTGGAAACTCGAGTATTGGACCTTACAGAGAGCATCACAAGTTTTATATCTAGAAATACTCGAGTATTGTTTTCAAAACTCAAGTATAGGTCAAAAGAGACTCTTCAGCATCTTTCAAAAGAAATGAAAACTCCAATTTCAAAAACTCTAGTTTGGAAGATGAAAAGTCCAGTTTTCCCACTTAGCTCCAAATTTCAAATATTTTAATTCTTAAAATGGAAACTCGAGAATAGCTTTGAAAACTCGAGTATTGAGTCTAGCACAGATGATTAATTTTCAAATGAATTTATAAACTTCGGTTTGGAAAACTCTAGTTTTGGAAACTCTAGTTTTGAACTGGCTGATGTTATCTCTGAGTTTCAAAGTGAAAATGAAAACTCAAGTATAGGTTTGGAAACTCGAGTATTGGGTCATATAGAGAGCATCAGTGATTTTCAAAGTTTTCAATACTCCGGTTTTGATTGAATACTCTGGTATTGATGTTTTGGACATAATTTCATTGAGTCTAAAACTCGAGTATGAGTTGTATACTCAAGTATTGGTTTAAGTTAAACTGAAGCTCCAAAGCTCAAATCGCGACTTTCCTCTCTGGAAGGAGGAAACTTGAGTTTTAATATAGAAACTTGAGTATCTATTCAAGCAAATTTCAAGAGCTGACTTCACTAAAGCAAAAGAGCTGTCAGAGCATTAAATACAAGGCCACCTAACTTGCTATATTTTGGTTTAACAAGCTCTGCACGATGCAAAAAGGATAGAGACATTCATCTGATCAAGAGACTGACATTCCAACAGATATAAACGTATAAAAGTCAACCTTTATCCTACAACACAAAGAATAAGTAAAAGAGTAGAGAGAAAAGAGACCAAAGTGCTTCCAACTAATGGACATCTTCACCAACGGTCATATAAATGCTTGCAACAGTTATAAATCACACTCTAAGTATAAATAGAGTAGCATTCAATTCTTCGAACAACTATTAAGTTGAAAATCGAAAAAGCATTAAATTTGTTCATCTACTCTCTGAGTTTTCTGTACAAAGTATCTTTTGGTACTATAGAGCTTCAGTGTTCATTACTATCTACTTTTCAAGAGAGTTTATTATCTGTATTTCATTTATTGTAAGTAATCTCAAGTCAAGGGACTTGGAGATTTGGGAGTCATTGATTACAACTTGTAAGGGGGAGCAAGTTCTAGTGAGAGAGTTGCTTCAGAGTTATAGAGGGTGTAATCAAGTGACATAGTGAAATACTCAGGGTGCCTGAGGACTGGATGTAGGTCAGATTGTTGGACCAAACCAGTATAAACTTTCGTGTCTTGCTATTCTTCCCTACTCTCTGTTTTTACTCTATTTGGTCACCATTAAAGTAGAACTTGCGAAAAATTTCAAAATCCCCAATTCACCCCCATCTTAGTGATTTAGCTCAACTTTCATTTGGTATTAGAGGGAGGTCTGATAATTGAATATTTTACACACTTATTTTGTATCAATGGGTAATAAATTTAGGATTGTTAGCTAATAAATAATGGGATTTAATGTTTATCTGGACTTTGGGCTTTTATTTGGATTTAATTCATTTTCATGATAAAAATTTTAGATTTATAATGCTTCACTGTTTTAACCATAACTTTTGAACCAGACATCGGATTTGCCTCGTTTTTGTCTCATATTTCAGATGATTCAAAGGGCTAAAAATGTTATGAAGACTTGGAAGGAAAATTCAGTCAAGAGGATGGTCAAACTTGGAGTCGAAGTCAGAGAAATTTTTCTGGATTTTTGGGCCCGAATATTGTAATTAAAAACCCATTTGCCATTTATTTCGTTTTGGGCCATTGTGCAGCTTTAGTCTATTTCCATTTTAGGTTAAGTTTAAAATAGGCAGCAGCTACAAACACATTATGTCATTACGTTTTTGGATTATTTTGGATTGAAGACACAAGTTTCATTTTCTTTGCAATGTTCTTCGTGTTCTTCGTCTATTCTTCATTTTTTGAAGTTATGTTGGGCTAAATTTCTCCGATTAACCCAACATTGATGATTCCAGGATTCTTCCAGAGAGCTTGTGCTTAATCGGTAACATTTCTCGTTTCTGCTTTCATCTTATCAGAATCGATTTTTGGAAATAGTCGAATGTTAGATTTAATATTCGGTTTGGTGCATCCCAAGGACTGAGTTCGAACTAGGTTTGAGTGTTACTGTGTGATAGCACAGTGAGATGCCATTATTCGGACAAATTCTAGGGGATCATTTAGTTGAGGGGATTTCTGGACGGATGCAGAGATTTCGGTTCTTCTGGAACCAAACGTAAGTTCGTTCTTATTTTGCTCTATGATGGAAGTTTCTGGAATCTGAAATGTTGGGTTGATTGATTTTAATATGTCTCTCTTTATTTCATTTTCAATTTGTTTCATTTTGTTTTGTTTATGCTTATTTTGTTTTTTATTTGTTTGAACCAAAACCCCCCAATTTTACTGTTTATGTTTCACTGTTGCTGCTGTAAACTCATTGCAAATTCGTTGGGAAAACGATCCAGGTTCCCCATTATATTGCAAAATTATATTGATCCTAGTTATTTTAGGAGATCACGACAAATCTCTGTCAAGGTCTTCTCAAAAGAGCTTAACATCTCGAGAAGGATCCTCATGGAAGGTATTCTACCTGATGGAGCTTCGATCAACAGACCACCTGGTTTTAGTGGAGTGCACTACTCCTTCTGGAAAGCCAAGCTTAAGGTATTTGTTATGGCGTCTGAATATGGTTTATGGCGAGTATTTGAAATTGGAAATTATCATCCAAGTGTGCTTGTAAATGGTCTAAGAGAGCCAAAGTCTGAAGAAGACTAGATGACAATGACAGAAGGAATGTCACTCTTAACAGTAAGGCGATTTTCATTCTACAGAGTACTCTGAGTCAACAAGAGTACTTTCGAATATGTACACTGCCTATTGCAAAAGAAATGTGGGATGCGCTGGAAATAGCCCATGAAGGAATCACTGGAGTCAATGAAAACAGAGTCAACACTCTCATGACTGAGTATAATCTTCTTCGAATGAAGCCAAGAGAGTCTATCATTCAATTCCAGCTAAGATTCACTCATCTGATTAATCAGCTTGCTGCCTTGGGAAAAATAAATGAACAACCAGTTCAAGTAAGGAAGATTCTCAATATCCTCAGCAAGGAATGTGAAGCTAAAGTTATTGCTATTGAGGTAGATCCAGGAGAATCAATGAGCTCAGTGGCAGCATTGTTTGGCAACTTATCTGAATATGAAGGAAAGATCAAGTTCAGAAAAGAACTTGATGAAGTTAATAATAAGGGCAAAAGAGTTGCTCTTAAAGCAGTCAAGGAGGCCAAAGAATTAGATGATGGGGATGAGGAAGATGAAGATAAAGATGAAGAAATAGGTATGATGGTCCGAAGATTTAAAAAGTTCTACAAGAGGGACCAAGGTTTCAAGAAAGCTTATAAAGGAAGCTCTAGCTTCGAAACTAAGAAACCAATCATCTACTTTGAGTTTGAGAAGCCTGGCCATATCATATCAGAATGTCCCCAGCTTAAGAATAAAGAAAAGGAAAAGAAGAGGTTTGGCAAGTCCAAAAAGAAAGCATATGTCTCAGTTATTTGGGGTGATAGCTTAACGGATGAGGATGAAGCTGAAGAGGAAGAAAAAGCCAATATCTGTCTGGTTGTTGAAGAAGAAGAGCAACATGACAAAGACAATGAGGTATATAATTCACAACCAACCTATCATGAATTACTTGCTTAATATAATCTCATTTAATCCGAATTTGTAAAGTTGGCTGATGCAAGGGAAAGGTATTCGGCCAAAGTAAGGAAATGAAAGAAAGAAAACGAGCCTCCATCATATTTACACATGTAAGTGAAAATGTAGCTTCAAAAAGAAAGGGAGTAAGTTCTAGAAAACATGAATCATGAGTAGATGCACACATAAAAGAAAGAATGGTAAAAGATGAGTTCCATTCAAATAGGCCCAAAATCTCACATAGGGAAATATCAAATCATGCAATCAGCACCACAAAATCAACTACCAAGACATATAATCCAAGAGTCCAGAATTGTAGTCCAACAGAATAATCTATCAAAACCCAAATGTCCAAGTTTGTAAGATGTGGCAATCATAGAAAGAGAAACTGTATTATTCACCAACTAATTTTATTTGGAAAAAGAAAGTGTGAAATGGAAGAAATAAAAGAAAAGAAAAGAGAGGTATAGAAGGAAAGAAAGAAGAATACTCCTCAAGGGTTTATGAAGGATAAGTGGCATCAATAAGGAGGTTCTCTGCTTCCTTAGGTTGCTTCATGTCTCCCTCATGAAATTGCTTGAGGCGATGTCCATTGACTTTGAAGGCCCGTCTGGTGGGTGGATCACACAACTCAACAACACCAAAAGGGAAAACATTAGCAACCACAAAAGGGCCATCCCATCTAGATCGAAGCTTACATGGCATAAACTGCAGGCGGGAATTGAATAGAAGAACTTTCTGGTCCACAGAAAACTCTTTCCTCAAGATGTGCTTATCATGGAATGCCTTTGTCTTCTCTTTGTACAACCATGAACTCTCATAGGCATCCAATCTAAGCTCATCCAACTCTTGCAGTTGTAGCTTCTGTTCCATCCCAGACTTAGCCAAATCCATGTTACACTGCTTAATTGCCCAATAGGCTTGATGCTCCAACTCAACTAGAAGATGACATGCCTTACCAAAGACAAGCCGATAGGGAGACATCCCAATCGGAGTCTTATAGGTGGTGTGATATGCCCACAAAGCAACATCCAATGCTTACTCCAATCTTTTCGGGTAGAGTTAACAGTCTTCTGAAGGATTTACTTAATCTCTGTATTTCAAGCTTCAGCTTGACCATTGTTCTGGGGGTGGTATGCTGTGGAGACCTTGTGAAGCACTCCATACTTGAGTAACAAGCCACACATGCTTTGATTGCAAAAATGAGAGCCTTGGTCACTAATGATGTCTATAGGAATGCCAAACCTATAGAAAATGTTAGACCTATTAGATATGATTAGTTTTGATGATGTCTTATATAGATGCCATTATTCAAAGCAAAAAGATTGAGTAATATATTTATCTCATCCATTGATGAATTCTTGAATTGAATGTAGAATCAAATGTGTAAAGCTCAATCATGAGGAAGATCAAGGAGGTCGAGGATGTAGATGAGGATAAGGAAAAGGAAGAGAAGAAAAAGAAGAAGAGGAGAGATTGAAGAAGAAAGAACTTTGAATAGAATATCTTTATTCAAGAACAACTCAGATAGGTCTATGAAGAATGCTCAAGAGAAAAAGAAAGAAAGAATAGAGTTGTGAAGAATGACCAAGTGAAGAGACTGAAGAAAAGGAAGATCTTGTCAAAAAGAATGAGAAAAATCAATATACAAGGTCTTAAATTGATATTACAAGTCTTCACAATCAAATGGAGGTTGGTTGAGTCAATTCAGGGCTAAAGACAACAAAAATCATCTTTTGGAAGAGAAAACTCGAGTTTCCAAGTCAAAACTTGAGTATACAAGCTTATTGAGTAAGTTGCTTCTGGATGAGAAAACTTTAGTTTGGAAAATTGGAGTTTGGAAAACTCCGGTTTGGGAGTCAAAGAGTCAAAACTTGAATATGGGAGTCAATACTCGAGTATGGAAATTAATGACTCGAGTATTGGGTGTTTTTATCTTCTTCCGTGCGTCTAGACCCGACAAAACTTGAGTTTCCTCTTCAATACTCGAGTTTCCAGCTCCTTCAGCAACTCTGTTCACCTCTGTTTCACATACAGCTTTGGGCGAGGTCTGGTAATTCAATGATATCTCCTGAACCAAACATCGGATTGAAGTGAAATCAAATTTGGCTAAAACAAGACATCTAATGCGTCATCTTAACAGAGTTTCAAGTCTAAAAAGGATTACATGAGAGAGATTTGAATTTCTAAAGTTGGATCAAATATTCATGCCACACATCAGATTAAGCTTTAATATTTTGAGTGTAACTCACAATCTACAAAATGGAATGAGCTGAAATCGGTGGCATATGAAAGAAGACTCATAAGGATTTCCATCACTACTTGATTCAACTAAAATGAAGATTAGAGAAGAGAGATATGGTCTTTGAAAGTTGACTGACTGTTCAAAACGATGCAAAAACGATGGTTAAAGAACAATATTCTTTCAACGGATCATAACGGGCGAATTCCAATAAATTAAGATCTGATTCTTGTTGCATGGTGAAGAAGAATTAATGAGCTATATGGGGAAAATTGGTTTTCCAAAATTGAAGCTTTATCAAGTCAAAAAGCAACCAAAGTCAAGAACAACTTTAATACTCGAGTTTACAGATGAATACTCGAGTATAGCTCAGACAGAGAGCAATGAACATTAAGGGATCTTCAATACTCGAGTATGAAAGTCAATACTTGAGTATAGGACAGACAGAGACGAATCTAAAGTAAAGAAATTAGCTCAATACCACAGTATTCAAGTCAATACTTGAGTATACACCGTAACTTTAGATAAATCAAATATGCGAAAATCCTGAATCTGATCTAGATCATCCAGAACCTTATCCAAATGATTTGTATCACTTATTAACATCATTTACATCGTTTGTGAACATGTTTCAGATGATCAAACGAAGGCTTACATGAAGATCAAGTTGCTGAGCTGTCAAGTCCAAAAAGCAGAAAATAACGGCTAGTTTCCAATTACCACATCCTTAAATGGTTTTGATTTCAAAGGCTATATTCTCCAACGTTTAGAAGACCCACATATATAAATAAAGCCAGATTCAAAACGCAAGAAGATGATGGAGTGAGCTCACACTGTTATGATGCCAAAATTCTGAATCTCCTACTCTCTGCTTTTCAATGTCTCATAGTTTATCTTAAAGAGAGTGAAATCATTTGTAATGCACCTTAGTATTTATCATAATCACTTCTTTGAGAGAAGAATCATTGTAAATCATATTTTCCTGAGAGATACTCAAGATTGGGTGATCTTGAGTGGGGGAGTTGATTGTATCCCTTCGAGTTGTAAGAGGGAGTCTCGGTGAGAGATTGTGAGGGCTGCACAAGTGCCTGGACAAACTTGTGGGGTGTAAAGGCTTTCCTCTTGTGCCTGGTTAGACAAGGAGACATTGGAAATCTCAAGTGGAGCTTGAGGACTCGACGTAGGTCAAGGATTGGACCGAACCAATATAAATTTGTGTTTGCAATTCTCTTCCTTAATCTATTTCATTTCCAACATATACGTTTGAATGATTGTTTATAGCTTTATAACTCTTTATTATCATTCAAACTGATTATTACCGAATTGCGAAAAGAATTTAAAAGGTTGCAAAGTTTTATCTTCACCCAATTCACCCCCCTCTTGGGTTCAGCCATGCCTTTCAAGACCTAACAAAATCAACCACCACAGAAGAATCATTAGTCCGGGTGGCTTTCGCCTCAACCCATTTCGAAACATAATCCACAGCCAACAATATGTAAGTATGACCATGAGAAACAGGAAATGGACCCATGAAATCAATACCCCAAACATCAAAGACTTCACAAAACAATATAGGGTTTTGGGGCATCTCCTGCCTACGGGAAATACTTCCTGCTCTCTGACAGTTATCACATGATTTACAAAACATGTGGGCATCATGAAATAGGGTAGGCCAAAATAAGCCACAATCTAACACTTTCCTAGCAATTCTTTGTGGTCCAAAGTGACCACCACAAGCAGAAGCATGACAAAAATGCAAGATAGCATCAAACTCATGATCAAGCACACATCTCCTAATTACTTGGTCACTACAAAATCTCCACAAATAAAGGTCATCCCAAACATAATATTTAGAATCACCTTGCAATTTCATAGTCTAGGCCCTAGTGGAATAGCAGGTAAAACTCTAGCAACTAATAAATTAACCAGATCAGCATACCATGGAATCTTACCCTGCAGCTGAAGAAGTTGCTCATTAGGAAAATCATCCTGAATAGGAGAGGGGTAAGAGGGAGAATGATAAATGCGACTCAAGTGATCAGCCACCTAGTTTTGTGCTCCACTTCTATCTCTAATCTCAACATCAAACTCTTAGAGCAACAACATCCACCGGATAAGTCGGGGCTTAGTATCTACCTTTTTCAAAAGAAACTCAATGCTGCATGGTCAGAGTAAACAATAACTCTACTAGCTAACAGATATGATCGAAACTTATCAAAGGTAAACACTATAGCTAACAACTCCTTCTCAGTGGTGGTGTAATTAGATTGGGCAGAATCTGAGGTCTTGGATGCATATGCAATGACATGAGAAGCTTTGTCAACCCACTGAGCCAAGATAGCACCAACAGCGTAGTTGAAGGCATCACACATAATTTCGAATGGAAGCAGCCAATTCGGTGGTTGGATCACAAGGGTTGCAGTCAAGCACCGCTTTAAATGGTTAAAGGCCAACTTGCACTCATCATCAAATATAAAGTCGATATCCTTGTGCAATAGGTTGGACAAGGGTCGGGCAATCTTATTGAAATCTTGGATAAATCTCCTGTAGAAACCTGCATTACCAAGAAAAGAACGAACTTCCTGCACAGATGTGGGGTAAGGTAAAGCAATAATAACATCAATCTTAGCAGGATCTACCTCAATACCCTTCCTATACACAATATGCCCCAAAACAATCCCTGACTCAACCATAAAGTGACACTTCTCAAAATTTAGCATAAGATTGGACTCTATGCACCTATGCAAAACTCTAGACAAGTTAGCTAAGCATGCATCAAAACTAGACCTATATACAGTGAAATCATCCATAAACATCTCCATGCAATTCTCTAGAAACTCAGAGAAAATACTTACCATACAACTCTGGAAGGTGACTGGTGCATTGCAAAGGCCAAAGAGCATCTTTCGGTAGGCATAAGTTCCAAAGGGGAATGTGAAGGTCATCTTCTCCTGATCCTTAGGAGCAATATGGATCTAGAAGTAGCCGGAGTATCCATCAAGGTAGCAATAGTGAGACTTACCAACCAACCACTCTAACATCTGATCAATGAATGGTAAAGGATAATGATCCTTGCGGGTGGCTTGGTTGAGTCTCCTGTAATCAATACAAACCCTCCAACTGTTCTGGACACTGGTAGGAATGAGCTCATTCTTCTGGTTGGCCACCATAATCACTCCGGACTTCATGGAAACCACCTGAACTGGGCTAACCCACTAGTTATCAGAGATGGGATATATAATACCAGCTTGCAAAAGCTTGGTGACCTCCTTCTTCACCACATAAAGAATAAGGGGATTAAGGTGTCTCTGAGGTTGCCTCGCTGGTTTATCCTCATCTTCTAACAAAATCCGATGCATACACATGGAGGGGCTAATACCAACAATGTCAGCTAGCGTCTACCCAATTGCCTTCTTGTTTGCCCTCAATAAGCTTAGCAGTTTCTCTTCTTGCTCCGGTAGAAGGTTGTTTGCCACAATGACAAGAAACTGTTCACCAACCTCCAAGTAAGCATACTTTAAATGATCTGGGAGGGATTTCAACTCCAACTTGGGTGGTTGCTCAATGGAGCGGAGGAGTTTGGGTGGTTGTTCCACAAGTTCTATAGTGTGTACACCTGAAATCTTGGAAACTATACACAAAGAAGTAGAATTGTGTCTAGGCAACTCACTGTAGAATCAGAATCCAGCACATCATGGAAAGAAGAAGTCTCACAATCAACATCACAAAGATCATCACAATCAATATCAGAATGCAAAGTGACACTCTTACAATCAAAGATCAATGTCATTACACAATGCAACATCAATCTCAATGCATATAGGGCACCATGTATCATCAGAGCAATCACAGATAGTACATTCACTCATAGATGCAATATCTGGAAAATCAGCATACCAATAAGCAAGAACATCATCTACAGCATCATCAATCACATCAATGCAGAAAATAGGGTGCTCCTCCCTAGGATGTTTTATGACATCAAAAATATTGAAATTCACAGAAATATCACCAAACTCCATGGAGAGAGTACCAGAATACACATCTATTTTGGTCATAGCTGTTTTCATGAATGGTTTACCTAATATGATTGGTGACCAACTGTTAGGAGACTCATCCTCCATATCTAAGATGTAAAAATCAGCAGCAAATATCAACTCATTAACTTTGACCAACACATCTTCAAGCAAACCAGAGGGATGAGCATTACTCCTATTAGCTAACTGAACAATAACACCAATAGGACGCAAGGGACCAAGACCAAGAGATGCATAGACAGAAGCAGGCATAACATTAATTGAAGCACCTAAGTCTAGCATGTAATCATCAAATCTATAGTTACCAATAATACAAGGGATAGAAAACATTCTTGGATCCTTGCATTTTCGAGGCATGGTAGGCTGAATGAGTGTTGATACATTCTGGTTCATGCTCACTCGTTCTTTTCCCTTCAATCGCCTCTTGTTGGTGCACAACTCGTTCAGAAACTTGGCATACTTAGGAATTCGCTTGATTACATCCAGGAGAGGAATGTTGATCTTAACCTTTCTGAACGTCTCTAAAATATCCTTCTCTTGTGCTAGTGCCTTTTTTGCTACTTTCTTGGACTGAATGGATCTCTGAGGGAGAGGGAGAGGAAGAGGGATAGGGATGTCCTCTTCACTTTTCTTTACTGCCTCCTTATCTTTAGAGTCACTCTTCACATTTGTCTCCTCGAGTTTTGGCCCAAACTTGAGGTAAATAACTCTGTCTCGAGGTAATCTATCAGAAAACACAATTTTGCTTATTTTAACTCATCCCAAAGCTTATTTTACCTCCAATTTGAGCCATTCCAACTCTCATTTGATCGTGAAGACTTCTAGAATCAATATGCGGGCTTGTATAGTGACTTTCTCATTCCATTCAACAATATTTTTCTTTCTTTCTTCTCTTCTCTTGTTCTTCATCATTTGGCTCCACATCTTCTTTTCTTCTTCTTCATAAATGACTTTCACATTTTGAATCAGAACAAGATCCTGCTATCTATGGCGTCCGACGATGTTGACTTGAACCACATTTCCTTAGATCCTTACCTGTATCGATATATTAACCAGAGGATTTTAAAGATGTTCTAGAATGTGCAATTTATCTCAGCAAGCTTGCTGATAGAGAAAAAACAAGGATATTAACCAAATGCAATCATGGATGACTTGATCAATGTGGTATGTAAAATTTTTGCTCTAATGGCATCTATATAAGACATCATTAAAACTAATCATATCTAACAGACTAAAGTGCTTCCAATTCTTGGACATATTCACCAACGGTCATATAAATGCTTGTAATGGTTATAAATCACACTCTAAGTATAAATAGAGTAGCATTCAATTCTTCTAACAACTATTGAGCTGAAATCGAAAAAAGCATTAAATTTGTTCATCTACTCTTTGAGTTTTCTGTACAAAGTATCTTTTGATACTACAGAGTTTCAATGTTCATTACTATCTATTCTTTAAGAGAGTTAATTATTTGTATTTCATTTATTGTAAGTAATCTCAAGTTAGGAGACTTGGAGATTTGAACTCATTGATTACAACTGGGAGCAAGTTCTAGTGAGAGAATTGCTTCAGAGTTATAGAGGGTGTAATCAAGTGACATAGTGAAATACTCAGGGTGCCTGAGGACTGGACGTAGGTCAGATTATTGGATCAAACTGGTATAAACTTTAATGTCTTACTTTTCTTCCATGCTCTCCATTTTTACTTTGTTCGGTCACCATTAAAGCAGAACTTGCGAAAAATTTCAAAATCCCCAATTCACCCCCTCTTGGTGATTTAGCTCCACTTTCAATATAGTCGTTGTCTCTATTTGAATTTCTGCTAGACTATGTCGTTCTTTATAGAGCCAAAATCGACCATTGCTTCATTAAATGCAGTCACACCTTTCATTAAATGTGTTTCCCGTTGTTTGTACTTGTGTCAGGAGGATAGGCAGAAAGTATATCTCGAAAGAATATTTTCTTCTGCTAGAGAGTTTAATTCCAAATGCCACTCTGTTTCTCTGACAACAATTAATTCTTAATCCATGTCAGATTGCTTTTTTCTTGAATCTTTAATTAAGCATATTTAATCAACTACAAAACACTTGAAATGATGATTAGGCATAATATAAACATGTTTGAGAATGATTAAATAAGAATAAAAGATGACCCATTGGATTCAAGGTAATTAGTGATGTAAAAGTGTTGATACTGGTATTAACGTTGATAGATTGTGAAGTCAATGAATTCTTGAGAATCATCTCTACATTCTCGAGAATCCCATAAGTCCAAGAAGTCCATAGAACATTGTTTATGAAAGCCATTCTCGAGAATCATGTTTTAATTCTCAAGAATTGCTGTGAGGTTGGTATATTTCAAATGTACTTGTATTAGATGCATTCTTGAGAATTAATGTCTCATTCTCGAGAATCATCGAAGGTTGTGAGAACAATGATTATGTGAATAGTTCTATTGCTCAAGCATTCTCGAGAATCATTCTTCCATTCTTGAGAATCAGTTTGGGAAGAGATTTTGGTATGATAGTTGAAGCAAGCCATTCTTGAGAATTGTGTCTCAATTCTCGAGAATCACTCATGTGACCAGAGACTATATTTGAAGCTTGAGATGTGAATTCTCGAGAATCATCCTCATGTTCTCGAGAATCATTGTAATGTCATTTTTGAACTGACTAAGCCATTCTCGAGAATTGCTTCAACCAAAGCAATATTAATTCAATTTTGTTAAATCAAAACCTTTGGACTTGTTATCATCAAAACATTGAGAGTCAACACCTTGATGATCAAGTGATGCATTCTGTTGCCTATTCTAGTAGGTCACCTCCTTTTGAAGTTCATTGTTGTCTTTGTCATGTGTCACTTTCTTCCCCAAAATGATTGTACCATTAGTTTTCATGTGTCTCTTCTTTTAAGTGTGAGTCGTGTCAATTTGCTAAACACTATCGTGTTCATTTGGCACCTCGAGTTAATAAACAGGTTGCGTCCTCATTTGAGTTAATTCATTATAATGTTTAGGGTCCTTGTTTAGTTGTGTCTTAGACTGGTTATCGATACTTTGTCACTTTTGGTGATTTTTTTTTCACGAACCATTTGGCTTTTGTTCATTTTTGTGCTGAAATTCAAACACAGTTTAATACTCCTGTGAAAAATTCTTCAAAGTGATAATGCAAAAGAATATTTTTCCGCCCCCTTCACTAATTATGTGCATAGTCTTGACATCCTTCACCAATCCTCATTTGTTGATACACTTGCTCAAAATGGTGTTACTGAAAGAAAGAACCGTCATCTCTTAGAAACTGCTTGTGCTATCATTTTTCACTCCTATGTCCCTAAATCTTTTTGGGCGGATGTCATGTCTACTACTTGTTTTCTCATCAATCGCATCCATCGGCTATCCGTAGTGGTACTATTCCATATTCCATTTTGTTTCCCACCACTAAGTTGTTCCTCATTGATTCCAAGATCTTTGGTTGTGTCTACTTTGATTGAGATATCTATCCAGATGTTAGTAAACTTGACCCTAAGTCCTTGAAGTGTGTCTTTCTTAGTTATTCTCACATTCAAAAAGGTTATTAGTGTTATTCTCCTGAACTCCATCGTTATCTAGTGTCCACTGATACGACCTTTCATGAGTCTTCTTCTTTCTTCAAGTCTCTGACCTTCTCTGAGTCTCCTTCTGTACTTAATGAGCCTGATGATCTTTTAGTTTGTCATTTCCCAATCTCACTAGCCTCGACCGTTGTTTCAGACCCTGATCTTATTAATGATGCTGATATTACCATTACTTTGCCTTTGCTAGTGCTACTTTGCCAACAGATTCCGTTAATGCTTGCCTGGTTCTTGAGCCTCTGTCTCCCAATCCTGCCACTCTCATCCCTGACACCCTTATCCCTAACTCTACCATAGACCCATCTACTGACCTACCTATAGCCCCCTGTAAAGGTACTTATCCTCCCAAGCGATATGCTGATTACACCTATCTTATCTCCTTGTTTGTGTCCTACCAATACTTGTCCCCTATTTCATATTCTCTTATCACCCCCTTGAGTCTATCTATACCCCTACTACCCTTTACTTAGGGCCATTGAAGTACTTCCTTGGTATTGAAGTCTTGAAAAGCAAAAAGGGCATCCTTTTGACTCAGAGGAAGTATGTTCTTGATCTATTAAAGGAGACTGGAAAGCTTAGAGCTGCACCAAGCAGCATTCCCATGATTCCCAATTCGTTCTTGGATTAATGATAGCATGTTTGATGAACTTCCTGATGACTTAAAGAAGAAGATTGATCCAGAGAAACTGAAGCCATTTGCATCTCCTGAGAGATATAGAAGACTCATTGGGAAGATGAATTATCTTATAGTAACTCGTTCTAATATAACCTTCTCGGTCAGTATACTTAGCCAATTCATGGCATCTCTAACAGTGGCACAGTGGGAAGCCTTAGAGCATATCTTGCACTATTTGAAAGGTTCCCTAGGTCATCGTATTCTCTATACAAATTATAGACACACTAAAGTTGAGTTTTTCTGTGATGCGGATCATCCAAGGTCTAAGGCCATAAGAGGGTCCACTACAGGTTACTATGTATTTGTTGGTCAAAACTTGATATCTTGGAGAAGTAAGAAGCAAAGTGTTGTGTCAAAATCAAGTGTAAAAACATAATATAAAGCCATGTCACAATCAGTGCAAGAAATTGTGTGGTTACTTCAACTCATGAAGGAAATCAGCATTACAAAAACATTACCTACAAAACTATGGTGTGTCAATAAAGCAACACTTGATATCGCATCAAACTCTATATTCCATGAATGTACAAAGTATATTGAAATCGACTGTAACTTTATTTGTGACAATATCAAAGAAAATGTTGTAATTATAGGGCATGTGCGATCAAATGATCAGCTAGCAAATCTTTTGATGAAAGCCTTAAATGGGACACAGGTTGAGCATCTTTGTAACAAGTAGGGCATGATCAATATATATGCTCCAACTTGAGGAGGAGTATTAGAAAAATATATTAGAATCATTGGCATTCATGTATATAGCTAAGATCGTGGGATTGTAATCATATCTTTAATCAGATCCTATATAATTAGGGATTACAACATTATGAGCCATTTGAAAAAGAATTTTTGAAATCCCCAATTCACCCCCTCTTGGTGATTTCTTGCATTTTCAGCTATAACATCAACATTTACTTTATCCTTAATCTTCAATTTAAGACCCTTTGGTAATTTGAAACATGTACAAAAATGATATAAATAATGTTAAGAAGTATTATAAATCATTTGAGAAATCATCTAGATGTTCTTGATGAGAAACAAGATTTTCGACATGGTGATTTTCTGAAGCAGAGATGTAAACTCGAGTTTGCATTAAAAAACTCGAGTTTTAAGGTTGTTGTGTTATTCCATAATAACGCATTGGAAGTCTAGTTTCATCCAAAATTGGTTTCATCTCAATCCGATCTCTGGTTTAGGAGATATCATCAAATTACCAGACCTCGCTCAAGCTGAACGTGAAACAGAGGTTAACAGAGTTGCTGAAGGCTTGACAAACTCAAGTTTATAATTATTACCCCGATTTTTGCGGGTCCAGAGACGCCAGAGATGCTGAATACACTGCTAACTTTAGTCATTAAGTGACTAACTCGAGTTTTGACTCCCAAACTCGAGTTTTGTGTCCTTGACTTGAGTTTTCTTGTATTCCAGAGGCAAATCACTATAGTAAGTTAGTAAACTCAAGTTTTGACCATCTAACTCAAGTTTGATCATCTAGAAACTTGATATTTTCTTGTTCTAACTCCGAATGGAACCACTCTAACTTCCATTTGATTGTGAAGACTTCTAGTATCAATCTAAGACCTTGAATATTGATATTCTCATTCTATTTGGCAAGATCTTTTCTTTCTTTTATCTCTTCACCTAGTCATTCTCTACAACTCTATTCTTTCTTTCTCCTCTTCTTTTGAACATTCTCCATAGTTAAATTTGAACTAATCTTGAATAAAGATATTCCATACAACAAGTTCTTTCTTCTTCAATCTTTCCTCTTCTTCTTGATTATCCCCAAAACCCTTTCATAACTTCTTGCTTCTTTGCAAATTCTTCTTTTTGTCATTCAATACTTCTTTATTGATCTTCTTCTTGATCATTCTTTATAAATGAACTTCACATCTTTGATTCTACATTAAATTTATGAATTAGTCAATGAAGGAGATAAATATAGTATACAAGCTTTTTGCTCTTACTAATGGCATCTATATAAGACATCATCAAAACCAATCATATCCAACATCTATATAAGACATTATCAAAACTAATCATATCCAACAGCAAATACCCACTTACACACAATCAATCGCTTACCAGGGGGTATGGTTTTGCTACAAAACTGTAAGTTTAGCACTAAAAGCATTTATGCAACCCTCATGTTGAATAGCTTTAGAGTAAGTTTTAGGAGTATCATCAATGAAAATAGAACAAACAAAATGATGATATGAAGGAGAAAAACAATGATAAGAAAGAACATGAGAAATTCGATGATGTATACTTGCCTCCAAAGAATTTGGTAAAACTGATGCACATTGAAGAGCGAAGTAATAATCTTGCAAATAAGTAGGTGGTCGGTGAGAACAAGTGGAACGACAAGGCAAAGGTAAATCAGGAAGAAAAATAGAAATAGGAGAAGGAGCAACAAATAAAAGGGTAGGCTCAGAAAAATCCAAAGATGGAGTGGCTTAGAGTGAGGGAATAGAATCAATCTAGACAGCAGAATTAGAATCACAGAAAGGAAAAATAGATTTATAAAAGTAGACATTGTGAGATACATGAATCTGACGAGTGTTCAGAGTAAGTGTAACAAAACCTTTAGTGCAAGTCTTATAACCGAGAAAATACATTTATGAGCTCTTGAATCAAGCTTGGTTCTATTTTGTAAAGGGGTGCTGATAAACAGAGGCAGCCAAATACCTTTATCATGCTAAAATCAAGAAGTTTATTAAAAAGTATCTCAAAAACATTTTTATTCCCCAAAAGAGGAGTAGACAAGCAATTAATGAGATAAATGGTGTGGGTGATAGCGTAAGACCAAAAAACCTTTGTCAATTAGCTTGAAAAAAAAGAGCATGAGTAACATTAAGAATATGTTGGTGTTTGTGTTCCACCTTACTATTCTATTCAGGAGTTTCGATACATGACGTTTGATGAAGAATACCATTTTTGCAAACAAAATCATTCATTTGAAACTCCAAACCATTATTAGTTTTGATAAATCGAACAGAAGTATGAAATTGCGAGAATACCAAAGCAACAAAAAGTTGAATACAAGACTATACCTTAGACTTGTTTTTAAGCAAATAAATCCATGTATATTTCGAATAGTCATCAACAATAGTTAAAAAATACCTATGACCATATACAGAAGGTAAATGATAGGGACCCTAAATATCCATATGAACTAAGCCAAAAATTTTATTAGATGTACTAGTGCTAACAGGAAATGGCAACTTTCTTTGCTCGGAAAAATGACAAATATCACAAGTAATGGAAGGATTGTAAGGCACAACTGGACACTATTTATGAATAGAATATAAAGCATGTTTTGATAAATTTCCTAAATGAAAATGCCAAAGATCAAATGAATCAGATTTGGTAGTAGCAGAAATATTACTAACAAGGGGGGAAGGAACCATATCTACTCGATTCATTATGTATAACCCTTCAATGACATTAGCTAAACCAATCATCTTCTCTGAAGGTAGGAGGCAGATGTGATAATGAAGTGGCTGGAAAGAAACAATACAAGACAGAGATAAAGTAAGTTTATAAACTGAAATCAAATTGAATCAAAAATTAGAGACATACAAAACATCTTGAATAATAAAAAATGTAGGAAATTGAATATAGCCACTATATAAAGCCAGTACCTGAGTACCATCAAGCAGATTGACAGAAATCGGAGGAATTTGCGTATAAGAATGAAATAAGGAAAGATTAGAACAAATATGATCAATAGCTCAAGAATCAATGATCCAAGAGTCAGAGTATATGGAATAAGAACATATAAGGGATATACTAATGGTGGATATTTTGTTGACGGATACAGAGGATGTAGGAGAAGCACAAACAGCTTGTACAAGAGTAAGGAGCTTATGATATTGTTCTAGTGTGAAACTATAGGACAAGTTAGCAACTGTAACACCCCGAATTTTGGGTCTAAAGACTCGAGGATTAGTCTAGTTTTGGGAGACTACTAGGCCCTGTTTTAAGAGAGTTCAAAGTCTTGAGCATAATATAAGGAAGAGTTCAAGATAATTAGCAGGATTATTTTAGACTTGGGGAAAGATTATGAAATGTTATTTTTGGAAGATATGAAATATTAATAAGAAATTTAAGTAGTATATGTTGAATAATGAAGTGAGTATATATTGTGTATATTGTATGTGTGTGCGTTGTCAATATATGTGTGTGTGTGCGCGTTATATATGTATATATAAAACACTTATACCATGCGGCTAAATACATCAATGTATCAGGAAAAGAAAAATGCATCTAGGGGTTATATTTTATTATTATTACAAGGTATCTTTTATGGTATATATATTTGCTACAATTCTTGATCAATTCTTTCGGTCAACACCCATATTTCAAAAGCCATATCTCATGTTCTCCTAACTCTATGGCACATATACATATACACACTTCCTTCCATATCCAACCACGTGTGCATGTATAGATTAAGTTATATATAAGTGTTTGCCATGTGTTGTGTTCTCCTCATTTTGCTGCCACTTCATCCCTCCCATTTCTAACCTCATGCCACATCACACACATGCACAAGCTTGCACCCATTTCGGATTATATATAACACCCTCAATTGACATAGTGGGGGAGATATGAAGAGTGTTGAAAGGAAAAGAGGAACTGAGAGAGAGAAAGTTGGAGAGAGTAAGATTAAGATGGAAGGAAAAAAGGGAATCGAAGAAGGAATTTAAGGAATCAACTAAGAGCAGAAATGGTGCTTTATGTGTTTCGTTCGGGTGAAGAAATTTGATATTAGTCCATGAAAATAAAGGGATTGAATATCAATATCCATACAGGAATTGGAAAGACCCCAAGGTAGTAATACTTCTCTCACATATTATGTATATCTTTATATGCTTGTATTTATCATTATATGTATTTATATAAATGCATGATTGGTGAATGTGTTGTGTGGTTGGTATGTATAAGTGATGATTATACTTGCATGTATGGTGTATACATTATATGTGAGTGATGGTTAATGTTACTACTGGGATTCATTCGAATCCCAGGAGTGTTCTTGAATAGCTTTATTGTGCAGATAGAGTAAGAAGCTCAAGTATGAAGAAGGAGGTGCTGGAGGTACTAATCAAGTTGAAGAGTGAATTTTAGTTTTAGGAATTATTTTACTAAGTTGTAAATTTTATGGTTTAAGATTTGTAGCTTCAGTAGTGGTTTGTTGTCTTAAGAGACGCTTTTGTATATGAAATCATGTATAAAAAGATGAATTTTGGACGGGCGTTTCAGTTTGGTATCAAAGGAAAGGATTCTGCCATAAGGTTAGTATACACTAATGATTTGGGTTAAATTTACCAATGCGTCTGCTAGTTTGTGAAGAATTTTCGAAATTATGAGTTTTGAAAGAAAGATTTTGAATGAAATGGTTTCAACAAAAAATTTATGTTGAAATGAAGTTGTCTCATAAAGGGGTTTGATTAAACCTAGAGTTTGAAATTAGTTTTGAACTATGTGGTGGTAAAGCGGTATAAAGACTGGAAGATGTCAGTTTGCCGGATCTTGCCAGGTTGTATTTGAATATTCTTTTTTGATTGCTGGCTATTGTTGAAAATCTTTTGAGGGGATTTGCTTTTGAAAAGCTGAAATTCGCACCAACAGTGTTTGCATCCAATCTGTGAAAATCCGCCTTGTAGGGGCGCGAATTTTTGCCTTGATGGTCAGACATCACGCGTGTAGGGGGTTTGGCCCTGGGGACTGTAGCTGCGGTTGAGTCCTCCACGGTGATGGACCATATATTAGAAAACAAGGACATTACCACTGTGGTGGTTTATGCATGAACAGATTGAGGAGATGTCGCTGTATCGTAAGGTTGAAGTGGTAGCAAGAGCTTTCAAATGTCAAATTTTTGAAAGGAATAATCCTGCTCATAAATGTTTACTGGCAGTAAAGATTTTCTGAAATTAATTTTCATGAAAATTTGAGTTGGCAGCGATTAGGCTTGAGAATTGTCCAAGGTGTTGCATCTGTTGTAGTCCTTACAATTGCTACTTGCTTTCTGATCCCGAACCAGTTCCTGTATACTTTCATGTGAACTGGAGTCCAAATGAATGGACCCTAAGGTAACAGTTAATCTTATGCACATGTATGAAATTAAATATGACATTTTAGCACATGCAGAAACATAGAAGAATTTACACACAAACCGTAACCACAGTTAACGGCCAAGAACCGCAGCTCTTGTCTAGGACCGCAGCCCTATGAGACTGCAGCCTCAATATCCATGGCCAGGAAAATAAAACAGGTAAATCTACCAACATACATGATCAGCTAAATGAAAACATATACATTTACATATATGATTATAGGATTAAAGTTACGTACCTCAACCTTGATTCCTTATCTCTGTACTGAAGTTGTTGGGATCAGAAAATGATGTCAAGGGCTGCCTAAAAATGTTTATCATCGCTGTCAGTCACTTATTTGAATTGCAAATAAACTAATTACGCAAATTAGTTTAGAGGATTAATAATTATTAATCCTTAAAAATTCCCTAACAATAATACTCCTATTTATTAATTAATAATAGCAACACGAGAAGGCTCAATGACATTCTGGCTAAAAGGAAGCTCAGATGCAACAACATTAGTTGAATTCCTGAATTTAAAGCCTGATGGAAAACCATGCTTCTTATAGCATATAGCCTCAGTGTGTTTATATCGTCCATAAAACGTGCACTACTCAATAGATCCAGAATAATGTGTCTTAGGGACACCAAGATTAGAAGATCAAAAACCATATGAGTTGGAGAGTAAAGTCATAGCCTCTGCAACTGGATACCCTAGCTCTCATTCTTGCTATTGAACCAGATCAAACACTCGATTAATTGAAGGTATGTAAAGGATCTATCAGCATGATATGTGACTTCACAGTGGAAAACCGATCACTCAACCCTTTCAAAACATGGATTACATAATCCTAATCTAAATGTTTCTTGTATATATCAAGGACACTACATGAACAACGAGGATTACAAGAGCAAGCAATAATCGATCGAAAAGTAAGAAACTCATCCCATATTATCTTTAGTCACATGAAATATTCACTTATAGTCTAATCGCCTTGTTTCAGACCTTAAATCTCCTCTTGGAGATTGGCAAGACATAATACATCATTATGAGAAAATCAAGCATGGAGATCATCCCAAACATCACACGCACAATTGATCCATAAAATACTCTAATTGATAGTGTTAGATATGATTAGTTTTGATGATGTCTTATATAGATGCCTTTCTTGAAAGCAAAAAGATTGAGTAATATTTTTGTCTCATCCATTGATGAATTCTTGAATTGAATGTAGAATCAAAGGTGTAAATCTCAATCATGAAGAAGATCAATGAGGACGAGGATGTAGATGAGGATAAGGAAAATGAAGAGGAGAAAAAGAGGAAGAGGAGAAATTGAAGAAGAAAGAAACTATTGAAGGATTATTCTCATTCAAGATCAGCCCAAACATATCTTTGATGAATGATTAAGAAATGAGAATATCAATATCATCTCAAATTCGATTATGAAGAATGATCAAAAGGTGGGAAAACATAGAGAAGACACGTGAGATTCTGGAAGAAGTTCAGTATAGGCTTGACTCTCTGAATAGTGAAGAATGTAGAAGGTGTAGAGGATGATGAGCTAAAGATTGATCAAGATGGAACATGGAACATGGAAGAACTTGATGAAAATATTATTATACAAGTTCCAAGATTTGTTATAGAAGTGACCATGATCAAGTAGAGTTGGAAAGGCTCAATTCATAGTTTAAAACAGCAAAAATCAGTTTCTGGAAGAGAAAACTCGGGTTTTCAGGTCAAAACTCGAGTATACAAGCTTACTGAGTAATTCGCTTGTAGATGAGAAAACTGGAGTTTGGAAAACTCTGGTTTGGGAGTCAAAGAGTCAAAACTTGAGTATGGGAGTCAATACTCAAGTATGGAACTTAATGACTCATGTATTGGGTGTTTTCAGCTTCTCTGGCGTTGATAGAGCAAACTTTATAGCCTAAACTCCGCAAGTATACGAGGCGTATCAAGTAATAAAGAGTGAGTAAAGTATCGTTCCCACGAGGACTTTATACCACAACTTCGGTTAAACATTGATTTTACACTTTTATTTAAGTTGAGCAACTCAAATTGAAATTAATTAAGTATAAAGAAATTAAAATAAACAAACTACCGCAAATGTCAAACAAGCAACCTAGAGTCACTAATCCCTTATTAACTTCATAAACCTTGATTTCACTAATTTAATTAACCTTAATATCAATTTTGTTAATATCGAGTATAAATAGCTATAAATGTATGTCGATCCACTTGCAACCCTCTCTTAAGTATAAAATGTTATGTCTAACATAATTACTCAAGAGGCAACAAAAACTCGAATACACTGTTCAACAATTATATGGGGCCATTAGGTATATGTCTATCCTAATCACAAATTAGATTAAAATCTAATCCCATAGTGCATAATATAAGAGCATAATTAAAATTCCCTTCGTCAAGGTAAATCCTAATTCTCAAATTCTTATTCAATTATGGTTAGTCACTAAATAGATAGAATTAAACAAGATTAAGCAACCAAAATCAATACTAATTATAACTAAATGATGAAACAAAGTTTAATCCATTAACAAGTTCATAGATCTTCTAGGTTGCAAAATAAAACTAGCCACACATGGCTATACTAAAAATCCAGAACAGCATAGCAATAAATCCCACATTTAGAGACATGGAGAATGAAAAGAAATTAGAACTAGAAAAACAAAGAATGAGAACAAGACACCGTACTGTCCTCTGCTTCTTTCTTGATTGCCGTCAGCCTTCATTCTTCGCGTGTGTTCTCTGCTTCTTTTTTTCGTCCTGCGCGTTCTCTCTGTTTTCTTCCTTTCTCCAGTCGTCTCCTCGTCTCCTTTATTCAATTAATTGCTGCCTCCCTCACACATCACCTCCTTGTGCAGTTGTGCATCTCCAGCTTCCTTCGTTCTTATTTTCCTTTTCAATTCCTGTGGCACCTCCTTTCCTTTCATTAATTTCGGTCAAATTCCAATTAATCCATTCTTCTTCTTGGACCCACATACAATATCCAATTCATTAATTCTCCAATCAGCCCACATGCTCCCTTGGCCCAATTCATTTGCACATCAATTGAAAGAAGCCAATAACCATTTGCTATACAAAATGACGTGATCTATTAGAGCAAAAGCAAAAATAAATAATAATAATGGAAACAATTTTTTTTTCTTTTTATTTTTTTCTTAAAACTTCTAATTACTCTTATTTATTTCCTAAACTCAAAAACATTTATTTTAAATTGAAATCCTATAAATGAGGCACCAATTTGATTTGATCTTATAATCATATAATCTCATAGAAATCTCCCAAAATTGTTTAGATAACTCTCCAAATATCTCCAAAATGTACCTTAAATATATAAAATATGGAGAGTTATTAGGCGTCTTTGAACTGGACAAAACTCGAGTATCCATTCAAAACTCGAGTTTCCAGTGTTCATCAGCAACTCTGTTCGCCTCTGTTTCACGATCAGACTGGGCGAGTTCTGGTAATTTGATGATATCTCCTAAACCAGAGATCGAATTGAGGTGAAACCAAATTTGTATGAAACTAGACATCCAATGAGTCATCTTGACAAAGTTTCATACTCAAAGAAGATCAAATAAAAGAGCTTTGAATTTCCAAAGTTGGATCAAATATTCACGTCACACATCAGACCAAGCTTCAATGATTTGAGTATTACTTTCAATCTACAAACTGAAATGAGCTAAAATCGGTGGCGTTTGAAAGAAGACTCATAGGGCTTTCCTGAATCCATGGTACATCGCCTCTCATTTACACCGAGTGCCATGCCTCCCACTCATAGGGCTATGTGGTACATATACTCCAGGAATTTTGTTCAGAAAGGGGGCAGCTATACTCATTTTTCACAAAAAGATTATCCCCTTTTCGCTGCTTTTGTTAACAAAGTCCCTATCAATCTTGGCCAATGGATTTTCCAAGAGATGGTCAAATGCATATATTCCTCTCGCCATCTCTCTCATATCTCATTTGCTCCTCTCATTTCAGTCATCTTGTTCTACCACAAAATCTAGTATCAGGGTCCTCCTGATTCAGTAAAAATTACTCATCCCTTTGGCAAATCTCAATGTCACTATATGAAGATTTCTTTTGAAGTTGAAGAGTCAGAACACTCAGGAGCACCTTCTCAATCTCATGCTAGAACCTTCTATGCTCAAGAAGTTCAATCTCCTTTCCAAGCCTCTAGGCCATCAGATCTCGACTCTAGAATCAAGGCTATAGTCAATGCTATTATGAATGGTTTAGTTGTGAAAATGGAACTTCAAGTAAACAGGCTAGTGACTGAGATGACCAATTTCATCAACGATGTGGTAAAAGATCAGGATGCTCTGAAAGCATAGCTAAAAACACTTCAAGAAAGTATGAATAATCAACAGAAAAGTGTGGATGATCAAGTTGTGCAGCTTTCAACGATTATGGTTACCACTGGTGCAATCAGTGAGAAATTTGACAAATTCATCGCCTCTCATCAACCTAGACCCAGTCCTTCTAGTCCTACTGGTGAACCTTCTATTTCCTCACCATTTGCTTTCACTACTCATCATATTTCCATATCTTCCCCAGTTTCTCCTACCACAGAGAAGCTTCCTACCACATTTACCACTCCACCCTCAGAGATTCCTCATCGTTCCCCGCCTGCTACACCTATTATTCACCCTCTTTTTTATTCTCCTATCTCAGCTCCACCCGTTTTTGAAGATGAAAAGGGGGAGAAAGGTCTGTTGGCAAACCAGAACCTGAAAAAGAACCTGAAAAATAGTGAACAAGTGACTGTTGAATTAGAGTTTCTTTTTCTATCTCTTGACTAAGTTTTTTTTGTTGTGTTTATTTCTTAGTCTATGTTTTATTTCAATGTGAACCTTTGTATTTTGAGCTGTGCTGACTTCATGACACAACCAAAAGTGCTCAATGTTATTAACTGTGTTGAATGTTATCATGTTGAATTTATGCTTTGCATAAACTAAATTGGATATGATTATACTGAATTTATGCTTTGTATTTAATTGATAAACAAATTTACTGAAGCATAAATACTGGAGTATCCGAAATTTCAAAGGTTTTGTTAACATCATGATAAAAATAATCTTTACAAAACCTAGACACATAACTTTTTCATAAAACTCATAATTTATCAAAGAGCTCAAGTGTTTTTCAAAAATCTGAAGAGTTTCTGGTTTACAAGTGTTGTCATCATCAAAAAGGGGGAGAATGTTAGTTCTCTATGGTTTTGATGATAACAATCAACTGTGAAACCAAGGTGGAAGAATTGTCTCAAGAAAGCAAGAACTTGTTAAAAGAGGCAATACTCGAGTTTCAGTAGCAAAACTTGAGTATTAGAATTTCAAATAAAAGCTCAATGCACTTGACTAAGGACAATACCGCAGTACTCAAATGAATACTCAAGTATTGGAGCTTATAGAGAGCATCACAAGTTTTCATTAGAGAAAACTCAAGTATTGATGTGTATACTCGAGTTTGAGCCTATGTGACTCTTCAAACATTTTTAACTGAAATTGAAAACCTCGGTTTGGAAAACTAGAGTTTCGAAAACTAAGATTTGGAATTTGAAAAGACAGTTTTCCAACTTGGCTCCATAATTCAAGTATTTTCTTTTTCTGATGGAAAACTTGTGATGCTCTTTATAAGATGTATCACGTTCAGATACTCAAGTATTGAGCCAAGCAAAGATGTTTTTAAAAGTATTATGATTTATGAACTATAGTTTTGAAAACTCCAGTTTTGGAAACTCCAGTTTAGCACTTTCTAAAATAGTCTCTAAGTTTCAAAACTAAGGAGAAAACTTGAGTATGGAAATTGAAACTCGAGTATTGAACCATACAGAGAACTATCAAGGTTTCTAAGCCTTCAATACTCTAGTATAAGATGAAAACTCTGGTTTTGAAGTTTTGGACAATTATCTAACAAGAGTCCAATACTCGAGTATTGGCTTCAGTTCATTAGGAACACCAAAGCTCAAATTGCAAGTCTCGTCTCTAGAAGGAGAATACTTGAGTATAGACACAGATACTCGAGTATAGGTTTAAGTGCATAGTAACAAACTCGAGTATTGGTCGCGCTTTCTGATAATTCAAATTTGTGAAATCTGTGTAATGTTTATGGGATGATTCAAATGATTTACATTCTTAATTATCATCATTACCATATGCTTAATGTGTTTGCTAGTGTATTTCAGCTCAATTACAGATGATTCAAAGAGATTAAAGGTGTTGTTACTACACAAAGCAATGTCTTGTCAGAAGCATTAAATGCAAGGCCACCTAACCAGCTATACTTTGATCTACCAAGGCTTACACGAATCAAAAGGGTTAAAGAGCCATACACCTAACTCTAGACTGACATTTCTAATGGATATAAACGGCTAGAAGTCACCCTCTATCTAAAAGATCAAAGAACAAGCTAAAGAGTAGAGAGAGAAGAGACCAAAGTACTTGCAGCTGATAAGGAGCCTCACTAACGGTCAATTGAATGCCTGCAATTGTCATTAACTACACTCTAAGTATAAATAGAGTTACATTTAAATCTCTCAACAAGAACAACAGAGCGAAAATTGATTACGCATTAATTTTGTTCACCAACTCTTAGAGTTTCTGTACAGAGTATGGGTTGATACTACTTGAGCTTCAGTGATTAGCTTATCTGCTCTTTAAGAGAGTATTTCACTTGTATTATCATTTGATTGTAAGAAATATCAAGTCGGGGGACTTGGAGATTTGGGGATCATTGATTACAACTTGTAAGGAGGAGCAAGTTCTAGAGAAAGAATTGCTTAAGAGTTACAGAGTGTATATCAAGTGATTTAGTAGAAAACTCAGGGTGCCTGAGGACTGGACGTAGGCCAAGGAGTTGGGCTGAACTAGTATAAACTTTCATGCATTGCTGTTCTTTCCTTCTCACTGAGTTTATCTGATTAATCACCATAGGGACAGAACTTGCAAAATTTTTTCAGAATCCCCAATTCAGCCCCCCTCTTAGTGATTCAGCTCCTCTTTAAGTTAAAATGTCAAAATGTTGAATCTCCTACTCTCTATTTTTCAATGCTTTCTGAGTTTACAATATAGAGAGTGAAATCACTTGTAATGCACTTCAGTGTTTATCATAATCACTTCTTTAAGAGAAGAGTTACTGTAAATCATATTTCTCTGAGAGATACTTGAGGTTGGGTGACCTTGAGTCGAAAATTGGTTGTAACCTTACGGGTAGTAAGGGGGAGTCTCTTTGAGAGATTGTAAAGGCTGTACAAATGCCTGGACAAACTTGTAGGTTATAAAGGCTTGTCTCTTATGCCTGGTTAAACAAGGAGATGGTGAAAATCTCAAGTGGAGCTTGAGAACTGGACTTAGGTCAAAGGTTGGACCGAACCAGTATAAATCTGAGTTTGCAATTCTCTCCCTTTAACTCTTTATTTCCAACATACATGTTTGAATGATTGTTTATAACTTTATAACTTTTCATTATCATTCAAACGAATTTAACCAAATTGCGAAAAGTTTTTAAAAAAGGGAGCAAGTTTTTATCTTCACCCAATTCACCCCCCTCTTGGGTTCAACCGCGTTTTTTAGATAGAAGATGAAATCAAACGAGTTAACTAAGGCAAGACCATCATGTTATAGCGTTCCCATTTCGGATACAACGGCTCTGAAGGTTGTGGTTCCGAGTCAACTGATCAATGAAATAGAGTTTGTTATTGGACATCAACACTATTTGTAAATGGAGCAAATTGTTGGATCTGGCTATCACCCAAGAGGGGGGTGAATTGGGTGTTTGATAAAACTTTAGAAACTTTGAAAACTTTTCGCAACTAATTTGAAATCAGTTCTATGACAGTAATCAGTTATCCAAATATGTATACTGGAAATAAAAGAGTTTAAGAAAGAGAGTATGCAAACTGTGATTTATCCTGGTTCGATCCAATCCATGATAACCTACGTCCAGTCCCCAGGCTCCTCCTGAGATTTCAATCCACTATCTCCTTGTTTAACCGGGCACAAGAGAAAAGCCTTTATAACCTCACAAGTTTAGTTGGGCACTTGTGCAGCCTTCACAATCTCTCACTTTGATTACACGTTCTATACTTGGAGTAATCCTCTCACTAGGATTCACTCCCCCTTACAAACTGTAATCAGTACACTTGTTTGATTACACACTCTGTACTCGAAGTAATCCTCTCACTAGGATTTACTCCCCTTACAAGCTGTAATCACAACACAGTGTTTCCCACTCAAGATCACTCAATCTTGAGTATCTCTTAAATAAAATGATTAACAATCAATCTTCTCTCTCAGAAGTGAATGTGATGAACACTGAAGCACAATACAAATCATTTCACTCTCAATGATAAACTATGTAGGCATTGAAAACAGAGAGTAAATGATGCAAAAATTAGAGTATTAGCATGTTGGAGGTGTAAGTATGTCTCTGCGTTTTTCTGCACTTCTTCCACACTTGAGTCTTCAAGTCTTCAGGTATTTATACTGATTTGAAGTATATGAACGTTGTAAATCCGTTGAGACTTGAACCCATTCGAAAATATAGCTGTTGTGAGTGTTTCTTCATGAATCTAGCTATTGTGATCACTTCTGTTTGTTGGGAACATTTGCTGATTTGAATATTTGAATTTTGGCTCTTCAAGAATGTCTCCCATGATGTCCAGCAACCTTTGTTGGTAGGAGCCTTATTGTTTGTATTGAAAAAAGGTTGGGCTTCTTTCCAGGTTGTCATCCATTTGCTTTGGTTGAGAAGATATATTAAAATAATACAAGTGGTTCATGGAGTTGCTTTATTGATTTTAAAGCAAATCCATATCTTTTAAAATTTGAAACTCAAGCATATCAAGATTGTAGAACGTTTAAATCCATTCCACTTGAGCATTCAATTTCGTTTCTCCAAGTTTCTCGTTTGGTTCTGCCTTCTTCACCATTTCTAAAAAGTTGCAGCTACCTTCATCTTCATGCTTATGACAAATTTTGATTTCTGTCAAGTTTGATGTTATCTCAAGCTTTTAATCATCTGAAACTTGCTAGAAAACTGATTAATCATGATTAGAAACAATAGCAATAGATGATATGAAGTATTAAGATCAACCATGAAGTTTTCGTAAGTTGGCGCAATCTGATTTTTAAAACTTCAGCGACTGAAACTGGAGTTTGCAAAATGAAACTGGAGTTTACAGTGGGCTAAACTGGAGTTTAGAAATCCAAACTCGAGTTTAGGTCTTCCTGAGAGGAATGTCGTGATTTGAGTCTTGAATCACACTTGAACATAAGGCTAAACTCGAGTCATTAAGTGACTAACTCGAGTTTTGGACTTTTAAAGTGAAACTAAGCTTAAGTCCACAAAACTCTAAACTGGAGTTTTCAAATGCAAACTGGAGTTTAGAAAGTTCAGAATATTGATGAGCTCTTTGTCTGCCACAAACTAGAGTTTGTAAACTAAACTGGAGTTTACAGCGAGCTAAACTGGAGTTTGGAAATCCAAACTCGAGTTTAGGCCTTCCAGAGAGGAATGTCGTGATTTGATTTTCGAAGCACACTTGAACTTAAGGCTAAATTCAAGTCATTAAGTGACTAACTCGAGTTTCCTTCAATGATGAAAATATCTTGCTCTCTGTCAAGTGCAAAACTAGAGTTTGCTAACACAAACTCGAGTTTGCTTCTCCATGGCCCAATCAAACATTCTTCTCACAAGTTCTTTCTCTCTTGACTTGATAAAGATCAATTCCTGGAATCAAGTGCTTATCTCCATTAGACTCTTTAAGTCTTCTTTCCAATGCAAGAAGAATCAACTCCAAACTCATTGTACTATGATAGTTATGATCCGATGAACGAAGACTGTTCTTTGTCCAGCGTTTTTCCAGCATCTTGAATTGACTGTCAACTTCAAAAATTCATATCTCACTCATTTGATCTTTCTTTTCCATGATCTTTATGTTTCTGGAAAGGTATGTGAGTCTATTTTCATATGCCACCAATTTCAGCTCATTACGATGTGTAGTTTGTGAGATACACTCAAATCATTGAAGCTTGGTCTGCTGTGTGGCGTGAATTCCTATTCCAACTTCTGAAATTTATAGCTCTCTCATCTTAGCTTCTTTGGCCATGAAACTTCGTCAAGATGACGCATTAGATGTCTAGTTTCATACAAAATTGATTTCACCTTAAACCGATCTCTGGTTTGGAAGATATCATCGAATTACCAGAGGTCGCCCATGCTGAACGTGAAACAGAGTTGGACAGAGTTGCTGAAAGCTTGCCAAACTCGAGTCATTAAGTGACTAACTCAAGTTTTGAGTTCTAGACTCGAGTTTTACTGATCCAGAGACGCCAGAGTTGCTGAAGACTTCACAAACTCGAGTCATTAAGTGACCAACTCGAGTTTTGAGTTCCAAACTCGAGTTTACATTGTCTAACTCGAGTTTTGATGATCCAGAGACCCCAGAGTTGCTGAAGACTTCACAAACTTGAGTCATTAAGTGACTAACTCAAGTTTTGAGTTTCTGACTCGAGTTTTATGTTCTAAACTCAAGTTTTCTCATAATCCAGAGGCAGATCACTTCTTGTAATGCAGTAAACTTGACTTTTGAGTATCTAGCTCGATTTTGCTCATCCAGAACCTGATATATGCTTGTTTTAACTCTGAATTGAGCTGTCCCAACTTTCATTTGATCCTGGAGACTTCAAGAATCAAACTAAGAACTTGTATAATGATTTTCTCAGTTTATTTAGCAAGTTCTTCTTTCTTTCTTCTTGATTATTTTCCATGAATTAACTCTTTCTTTCTCCTCTTCTCTTGTTCTTTCTCCATATGAACAAATCTACATTAAATGTAGCAATTAGACAATGTATATGATATAACCTTTATGATATAAACTTTTTGCTCTTGTTAATGGCATCTATATAAGACATCATCAAAACTAATCATAGCCAACACAAATCACCAAGAGGGGGTGAATTGGGGGTTATAAAACTTTTTCTAATTACTCTATTTTATAGAAGTAAAACAGAGGTAAACAGATGAGAGTTAAGAGAAGCTTGACACAGAGGAATTTATACCGGTTCGGTCCAAATCCTTGACCTACATCTAGTCCTAAGACACTCTAAGATTTTCACTAACTCACAAGATCAATTACACACTCTATACTCAAAAGTTATCCTCTCATTAGGATACACTTCCCCTTACAGGTTGTAATCTAATATTTCCAATCTCTAAGTTCCACGACTTGAGATTCTTACAATAAATGAAAAGTCTTTCTAAGAGTTGATAGTGATAAACACTGAAGTACAAATGTATCAAAAGATACTTGATAGTAGAAAACTGAAAGAGTAGTTGGAAACTTGAATGCTTTTCATTAAATGACCATTGGATTCTTCAATGTAACCGTTGGAGACATTACTAAGCTGATTAGGAACACTTTGGTCTCTTCTCTCTCTACTCTTCAATTAATCCAGGTGCATAGAATTTTATGGTTGACTTCCCTTAAGTTTAATCCATTGGAAGAGCAATTTCTTTATAGGGAAACTAAACATTAATCCCTTTGCAACGTGTGCAGAATGATTGTCTAAAAGGATGCTAGCTTTCTGGACTTTACAATAAATATTTTGACATTGCTTTTTGCTCTTGACTAAATCTTCACTTAATAATCTTTAAATCATCTGAAACTCACTAACAATGATTAAACATAGATAGGAATAGTAATGAGTGATGATAAGAAATATATAGATCAAACACAAAGATTTTACTGATTCGTGCAATTTGATTTTCAAACTCTGTGACACAAACTCTAGTTTGTTCTTCCAAACTGGAGTTTGTAGTTTACTTCAGAAGCCTAAACTGGAGTTTTCGAAAACTAGCTCGAGTTTCCTTCATCCAGAGAAAAATGTCACAATTTGATCTTTGAGGCAAGTTTTGATCAAGGGCTAAACTCGAGTCATTAAGTGACTAATTTGAGTTTTGGACATTTATAGTGAAAACGTATTTTAAGTCCATAAGCCCAAAATTGGAGTTTTTATTTCTAACTAGAGCTTTCAAAAAAGTTTAAATAGAGCTAGGCTCTCTGCTCTGCACAAACTCGAGTTTACAAAGTCTAACTCGAGTTTCCATAAAACATGAAAATTGGAAAACTCTCTATATGGTTCAAGCTAGAGTTTGCAATAGAAAACTGGAGTTTTCAAATCTTTAGAAATATTGAGTTGTTCTTTGTAAGATCTAAACTTGCGTTTGTAAAACAAAACTCAAGTTTCCTCATAATAGGGAAAACTTTGTAAAATACTTTGGCAAATGCAAACTGGAGTTTTAAAACATAACTCAATTTTTCTTAAGCTTAGAATGGAGCATAGCTCTTTGTATGTTGTAAACTTGAGTTTGCAAATACAAACTCAAGTTTCCAACAAAGCTTGAAAAAACTTAGATTTGTTATGACTTGTCAAACTGGTGTTCATTGAACTAAACTCTAGTTTGCTTTGTCTTGAAAAACTTAGGAGCTCTCTGTATAATTTAAACTTAAGTTTCCAAACTAAACTCGAGTTTGTCTAAGTTTACACAAACTTGAGTTGCTCTTTGTCAAGTCCAAACTCGAGTTTTCTAACCAAAACTTGAGTTTATCTTTGACAGTAAGTTTTTCAACTTGACAAAGACAAACTTTAACTTGGGTTTACAATTGCAGTTATAATCAAGACACATAGAGAACTAACACCATTTTCATAGCATGTGCTCAAGAGTGGTAGTTAAGGATAGTGAGAATCAGTGAGACGAGAATCAAGGATGGATTCTCATTCGGATGCAAATGATAGGGATTGGCAATGGATTAAACTGAATTGAAAAACGACAATGAAAGAACGTCGATAGAGGTCTTAGTGGAAGAAGTAGTAGTCGCCATTACACATTAACAAAAGCAAGAGAAAATAGAAAGCTAGTCGTGTGAATGGACAAAAAAGCAAGAAATTTAAACATAAGACATGTGATTTAGCAGGAATTGAGCCAAAAGCAGCTATCACTGAGAAAAGATACTGCCAAATGTACATAAATCACATGAAGCAACGGAGAAAATCAAGAAATCTCTAAGAAAATCAGTAAAAATAAAACACAAAATTGAGAAGAAAATAGAATGTCAAAGACTATCCCACTTTGATACCATATTGTGATTTAGCAAGAAGAAAAAGTGAAATATTCAATAATATTATTTGAAAGTGGAAGAAATCACCAAGAGGGGGGTGAATTAGGGATTTTAAAATTTCTTTTCAACTCTTTAAAAATAAAGCTTAAGAAATGAATAATGAAAGAGTAGAGAAAGAAAAGCTCAGACACATAGGATTTATACTAGTTCGGTCTTAACCTTGACCTACGTCCAGTCCCCATATACCTTCTGGGTGTTTCCACTATTCAACAGGTTTTAACTACAACAATGAAGACAAGACACAATCCTAATCACCTAGGACTTGCTCCCCCTTACACCTTGTAATTAAACAACCCAACTCACAGGTTCCACAACCTTGAGTTTACAAAACCAAATACTTTAAAAGAATTTCAATCTCTCAAAAGAGTGAATATCGATAATCACTGAAGAACAGATAAAAGAATCACAATACAGACTCAAAAATGCAAATGTGTTCAAGTGTAGCTTCATTGTGTATCTTGCTCTGAGTCTTCATAGCCTTTTATAGCCTAACTAGATGAACTAGTCGTTGCAATATCTTCTCCAACGTTCAGCTGCAAATCTGGAAAATGACGGTTGCAAATTTTGCTCTGTTCTTTCAATTCTTTGCTGAAATCCTGGAATATGTTGTTGCAGAACGTCTTCCAGATTCTTTGTCATTCCACGATCTTAATTTGACCGTTTGAGGTGATCTTAAAGTGTTCCAACGGTCTGAAGTAAACATCTGGGATAAGGGAGAAGAATCAACCCTGTTCTTGGTTCTTCATTAAATGCACTTATTCTGGATCTTTGATTCTCTCTGATCTTGTGATGAACCTGTCTGAAACTTATCAAAAACTTGATCAATAACGTTAGGAATAATAATGCAACAAGATATGATAATTTCATATTAACCCATAATGATTTCGCAGATTGATTTGATCTGGTTTTCAAAAGTTACCAATGCAAACTCGAGTTTGTTGTTCTAGACTCGAGTTTGAGGTTCATCCAGAGAGCAAGATATGTTTGAAAGTTTCCTAAACTCAAGTTGACAAGTAACTGACTCGAGTTTGGTTCTTACAAAGAGGAAAGTCACGAGTTGGTCTTGAATGAGATTTTGAACACTTGGCTAAACTCGAGTCATTTAGTGACTGACTCGAGTTTGAAGCTTTTATGAAAAACTTAATCTTAAGTTCACAGCTTCAAAACTGTAGTTTAGAAATGCAGAATGGAGTTTAGAAATCATGTAATAGCTCGAGTATTTTCAAATAGTCCTAAACTCAAGTCTCTAGAAATCTGACTCGAGTTTCAGTGTATATTGAAACTTTGAAAAACTTTTCATTTAAGTACAAACTGGAGTTACTGAAATTTAAACTGGAGTTTAGAAAACAAGTATCAACTCGAGTATCTCTGTTTATGCCAAACTCGAGTCTACATAATCCAGACTCGAGTTTCCAGTGAAAACTGAAAACATGAAGACTATTGCATTTTGCAAACTGGAGTTTGTAAAACTGAAACTGGAGTTTGGAAAACTTGATAAAATGTTGAAGCTTCTGTTTGATCTCAAACTCGAGTTTCCAAATCATAGACTCGAGTTTACAAGTCTTTAAACTTTTAGCACATAAACTTTCTTGTAAACTGGAGTTTCTCAGAATCAAAGGTAGAGTTTGGAAACAAGTTGAAATTCAAGTGTCACTGCCTTTGATCTAGACTCGAGTTTATAAACACAGACTCGAGTTTACAACTCTTGTAAACTTTGATAGCTCTCTGTAACTCTGCAAACTCGAGTTTGCCTATACAAACTGGAGTTTGACCAACATTGTAAAATCTGAGCTTCTGTCTGTCAAGTCCAAACTCGAGTTTAGCAACCCAAACTCGAGTTTGCCTTAAACAGAAAGTTTTACAACTTTCCAAGGACAAACTTCAAATTGAGTTTACAATTCTCGGTTATCATCAAAACACACAGAGAACTAACATTATTCACCCCATAAATGTATGATACAAAATCTTTATATAAACCCAATAAATGATACATATACTGAATAACAAATTACATTCCGGAAGATTCTTTCTAACTGAAAATAGTTACATTTAACTAACTAATTACACTAATTACATACTCTAATAGTGTAAGCACATAGACTATGGAATCTTGTGATCTTTCAACAAACAAGCAACAAGGACACATCCCAACCAATGGTTCATTTCAATCATTTATTGAACTCAAGTTGGCGCTAGTGGTTTTGCTTATTTCAGTTGATTATTGAGGAGGAACATATCAAAGCTTTTCTAACCACTTTGTTTCACTTAATAGTTTTGAGAATAATCCTAATTTGAAACCACTAAACATTACACCTCGAACAATTTCTCCAATGCTGCCATCTCCTTCTGGTTTGTTGATATCTTTTTCAATAAAAACTTAGATTGTTGAAAGAACTAGTCTACCTTAAGTCTTTAGTTAAGAGAACAGACCCTTTCTTGTACAAACTTGTTGAGCTTGAAAAGTAGACAATATAGGTTTGCATCATGAGTACCTTAACTAATCCATAATGATTAGCTGGACTTAGGCATGTTACAATGATGTCTTTCCATATTCATATTATATTATTGCACAAATAACGAAAGAAGAGTGAGGGTTCAACAACCCACACCACTATTTGTTCCTTTCCCTAAAGAAAAGTGTGCAAGGTGGGATAATTGTGGCAGGGCAGAATGAAATAATATGCTCACCATTTCTAAACAAAAGTGTGGGGAATGAGAAAGAAAAGAATTATCAATTCAAATACTTCATGGCTATTTTACATTCTTAACTTGAATCAAAGATTATGCCTTTATGAGTTTGTGGCTCATTTATTTTCATCAAATATTCAATTCATAGATAAGAAGAGATCATTATTAAATATTCCGAATAGAATGGTGATTTGCCGGTCATCTTGCGATGTGTAAACTGTTTTAGGCAATAGTACTACTGGAGCTATTGTTGGAGGAGTTGCTGCTACTGCTGCTCTAATGTTTGCAACCCCTGCTATTGCACTTGTGTGTTGCTGGAAGAGGAAACCACAAGACTATTTCTTTGATGTTCTGGGTAAGTTAAATCATGAAAAATATGGTATACATAATGATTGATGAAATATATGACATAATTGATTCATCAACATTTTGCTCTTTTACTAGCAGCTGAGGAGAACCCTGAAGTTCACCTTGGTCAGCTTAAAATGTTTCCTCTACGTGAGCTGCAAGTTGCAATGGATGGCTTTAGTTGGATTTGGTAAGGTTTACAAGGGATGGTTAACTGATGGGTCTCTAGTAGCAGTAAAAAGACTGAAAGAGGAACGCACTCAAGTTATCTAGCACTAGTATGCAAACACAATATAAATATAAATATCTCCAAAAAAAAACTCTGTTGAATATATAAAATGTAGTTTCATATTGAGATGCATGTATGTATATTAGATATGCCCTCAATTGTCTTCGAATGGCTTATATGGAAGTGTGGGGGAGTTGATAAATCCCAATTTTATATATTTTATCGCACCTTATTTCATTTATTTTGGGGATTATTTTAGGCTAATTTGGATATATTAGATAATATTTGGATTGTTAGCCTATTTTAGGAAATAATATAAATATGAATTAATTATAAGATATTGAGCTTAAATTATTAAATTATTAATATTCTGATTAAATAATATCTCTTGATATATGATAGATAGTGATTTTATAAGATCCTATGGTGCAGGATTTTTCAGGATAGCTAAAAGAAATCCAATGGTGAAATTTTAGGGGACTACTTGAATTTTATTGGGCTCAAGTTAATACCCTAAAAAGCCCTCTCTTCCTCCCCTTTTAATTAACCTAACTGCTAGGTTTTGAGAATCATCATGCCACGGAACGCCGCAAGAACCTGAACGACGCCGCGAGACAGATTATGAGACACTGAAGAATTGAAGAATCAAGACACAAGACGCAGCAGAGGGATCCTTCCAATTGAATCATTAATTGATTCATTCCTTCTTCTCACGCACAGTACCCTTCTCAAATTGATCTCGTGGACCCCACCTCCTATATCAATTAATTGATCCATTCTTTCCAATTCCCACGTACAGCACATGACGTTTTTGAAGTTTGGTGAGAAAGTTTTCATGGAGGCTTAAGCTCTTAAGGAGGCAATTTAGGAGGAGTATGGAGGAAACTATGGTCTAGGGCTTGCACATGAAGATCATAAGGGAGTGTTGTTCTTTTTATCTCTTTAATTCAAACTTGAGATTATTTATTTTTAAATAATTCTGAGTTGTGTTAATTGAGAACAATCTAGTTTTAAATTGTAAACTTATTTCTTTTGGATTAGACTGGTAATTCGAAGTTTTATGCTTATTGTTGGACTCTTGTTTGCAACCTTTGGATTGTCAATTAAATTAGTAATTGAGTTTTCGTTATTAATTTAATTGTTAATTTGGTTTATCATCTTAATTGTTTAATTAGGTTGATAAATTATCTGGTTGTTCAATTAGATAATTGTAAACAAGATTTCCAAGATTATTTTGTGTTTGGTTTTTAACGGGTTTAATTAGCCACCGCTTATTCCATTATGAGTTTTCTAGTGGAATAGGTGTTATTGAGCTAGAGGGTTTCCCATGTTCGATTGGGTAATTAAATTCATTAATCTCCTTTTGGTCTAATTAATTGATTTAGGCTAAGAAAGTTGACTCCATGCAATTCCTAAGTTGTCCCCTTCATCATCATCACTGAATTAAATCTTATTATTTTATTTGCTTTTAATCAATCTTTTTAGTAGGATTTTAATTATTTTCTCATAAGAAAACCCCCCAAAAATTGCATTCAACTCATATAGATTAGTCTCATTCTTATATAGGTTTAAGAGTCAATTGCATTATTACATTTAGTTAGTTAATTGCATATAGGTAGTAGTATTTTGCATTCTAGTTTAGGTCCATTTACATTCTACTGCATCTTTTATCACTTGAAAATTAGTCCTAAAGAAAACCCACAGCTTGCTCTTTGGGAGAATGACCTAGGTTGACCCTAAACTGCATAATTAATTAGGACCTAGTTTAATTGATCACTTTAACGACAAAAGTACCATCGATCAATTTTGGCGCCGTTGCTGGGGAGCAACGGTTAGACTTTAGGTTTAAGTTTTCAGGTGACTTCGTAGGTAGTTGTTTATTGCATGACTCGATCCTCTTTTGAAAAATTGTTAGCCTTAGATCCTGAGATTGAGAGGACATTTCATCAACAAAGAAGAACTAGAGCTAGTACCCTTGTAGGTAGTAGTTCCTTTGTTAATCCTATTTTTGAATCCTCTGATTCTACTGTCAATATGGATGGTAATAATATTGTTGTTAATGCTAATGAGAATGTAAACGCAAATGCAAATGCAAATGCTCATAATGTCGATCCTGCTATGACCATTAAAGAATTGGTTTCTCCTGATTTGCATTTTCAAAATTGGTGCATAAATTATCCTGATATTAATGTGAATTTTGAGTTGAAACCTGGATTGATACACTTACTTCCAAAATTTAATGGTGTTTCAGGGGAGGAAGCATACAACCATTTGAAGATGTTTCACATGGTCTGCACTGCTATGAAACCAATTGATGTGACTGAAGATCAAATTAAGATGCGTGCCTTCCCATTCTCTTTGGAAGGATCTGCTAAAAACTGGTTGCTTCGATTACCTCCTGGATTCATCACTTCATGGAATCAACTGAAGAAACTATTCTTAGAAAGGTATTTCCCAGCCTCTCGCACTTCATCTATCAGGAAAGACATAAGTGGATGTCGACAAATGGTTGGGGAATTCTTATATGAATATTTGGAGCGTTTTAAAACATTGTGTTCCAGCTGTCCCCATCATCAAATCCCGGACACACTATTGATCCAATACTTCCATGAAGGGCTCTTACCTCTAGAGAGAGATTTGTTAGACTCAGCTGCTGGTGGTTCTCTTCTTCACTTGACTATTGAAGATGCTTGGGAATTGACTGAAAGGAAAGCTGAGAATAGCCAACAATTTGGCTCTAGACAACAAGTAAAAGTTAATGAGGTAGGATTATTCGCTGAGTCTCGCCTGGAGAGCAAAATTGATAGGCTTGCATCTGCTGTGGAAAAAATGACTATGTTCAATATGCAAAATTCTTCTAATATGGTCAATCCTATGGGACCATCTACTACTTTTACTTCACAGCCCAACTCTTCTGCTCTAATAGGGCCACTATGTTCTATTTGCTCTCTAGCCACTCATGCTACTGACTGTTGCCCTTACCTGAATGATGGAGCTGAATCTTGCAATGCAATATATCCTTCTAAACCTATGACTCAAGGTGGCCAAAAATATGATCCTTACTCCAATACATATAATCCTGGATGGCGTGACCATCCAAATCTTCGATATGGAAATGGCCAACCTCAACAAGCACAGTTTAATCAAAGTGGAAATTCTAGTAACAAAATGTTTCAACAAGTTAGACAATCAATACCAATCCAAGATGAAAGTTCAAGATTAGAAAGCAAGGTGGATTCCATGATGAAGATCCTAATACAACAACAGCAACAACAGCAACAGCAACAACAACAAATTCAAAGCCTTCAAACTCATATTGGTCAATTATCTAATATGCAGAGTAATGAACAAAGTCAAGGTTCAAGAAGGCTTCCATCTCAAGTAGTGACCAATCCAAATGCTGGAACTCAGCAGAATCCTAATATAAGTGGAGTTAATGCTATATCTCTCCGACGTGGAAAGATAATCCCCTCTGCAGATCCTATTACCATCAAAGACAAGGAAGTTGCTGATGACTCTCCTTCTACTTCCACATCACAGGATCAACCCACCTTATCAGAAACACAAGTGGTGCCCACAGAAAAACAAGAGAAGGATGATAAAGTAAAGCAAGTGGTAACACAAGCCTTCCCTTTTCCTACTGTGGTTGCTAAAGCTGAAAAGAGAAAGAAGGAAATTGAGGTGTCTAATGAAATCTATGATATATTCAAGAAGGTGGTGATCAATGTTCCACTAGTTGACTTAGTCACACAAGTACCTAAATATGCAAAATTCTTGAAGGAATTGTGTACTACAAAGAGAAAGTTTAAGCACGAAGGCAAGGTTGACTTAGGGGCAGTTGTCTCTTCTCTTTATCAAATGCCAATGCCAGTGAAGTGCAAGGATCCTGGTAGCTTTCTCATACCTTGCACTATTAGTGACATTGAATTCTCAGATGCCTTAGCAGATTTGGGAGCAGCTATCAATGTTATGCCAAAATCAGTCTTTGATCAACTCAATGGTGTAGAGCTTAAGCCCACAAATCTTGTTGCATCCCTTGCTGACAGACGTTGCACAGTCCCAGAAGGCGTCCTAGAGGACATCTTAGTTAAGGTAAAAGATTTCATATTCCTTGCAGACTTTTATGTTCTTGATATGGATGATGGTCGGTTTAGACAGAAAGGACACTCATCTCTAATTTTAGGTAGGCCTTTCCTTAAAACTGCTAAAGCTATGATAGATGTCCATGCTGGTAGCCTTACTCTAGAATTTGCTGGTGAAACTATTAGATTCAATGTACTTGAATCCATGAGACATCCCCCTGATGATTGTGCAGAAATAGATGTTAATGTTGTTGATGCTATTATGGATGATTCTGTTAAAGATCTTGAAGAGAGCATGCTTAGTAGATCATGTGATATTGCTGGTTTAGATGATAGCATCTCTTGTTCATGTGCTAAAATTGGTAATTGTGACACATGTGCTGACTTTGATGTTGCTGATATTGATATTTTCACTGATGCTATTAAGAATATGAGATACTCTAAACATAATGCTTCTGTGCCTAATTGTAGCACTAGTGATTCTTCTACTCTTACAGTTTCTACTGATGCTTCCCAAAGTGGGAAAGTTTGCTCTTCTGTATGTGAGTCTGTTATGCAGGTTTCCAGTTTGACAGATGCTGAAATGAAGCCGCTCATACCTTCAATTGAACAAGCCCCATCCTTAGAGTTAAAGGCACTCCCTGAGTCATTGAAGTATGCCTATTTGGGGAAAGACGAGACACTTCCTGTGATTATAGCTAGCGACATAGCTGCTGATGAGGAGACTCGCCTCCTAGAAGTACTCAGGCAACGGATAAAAGCTATTGGGTGGACTCTTGCTGATATCCCTGGAATCAACCCAAATGTGTGCATGCACCGAATCCTACTAGAAAATGGTGCCAAATCTGTACGACAGCCACAAAGACGACTCAATCCATTAATCCTTGATGTGGTAAAGAAAGAGGTTTCTAAACTTCTGTCTGCAGGTATAATCTACCCTATTTCTGATAGTCGTTGGGTAAGTCCAGTTCAGGTAGTACCTAAGAAAACTGGTATTACTGTTGTTCGCAATGATGAAGGTGAGCTAGTTCCAACTAGAGTTCAAAACAGTTGGAGAGTATGTATTGATTATAGAAAACTGAACTCGGTAACTAGAAAGGATCACTACCCCCTCCCCTTCATAGATCAAATGTTAGAAAGACTGGCCAATAGATCACATTATTGCTTTTTGGATGGTTTTTCTGGATATTTCCAAATTTCTATTGCACCTGAGGACCAAGATAAGACTACATTCACATGTCCATTTGGAACCTTTGCATATAGACGCATGCCATTCGGTTTATGTAATGCACCAGGCACTTTTCAGCGTTGCATGGTTTCCATATTCTCTGATTTTCTTGAGCATTGCATGGAAGTTTTCATGGATGATTTCACTATTTATGGTGATTCTTTTGATGCATGCTTAACTAGTTTAGATAAGGTTTTGGAAAGATGCATTCAATATAATCTTGTGTTGAATTTTGAAAAATGTCATTTTATGGTTAAGAAAGGAATTGTTTTGGGCCATGTTGTTTCACATGAGGGTATTGAGGTTGATAAAGCTAAAGTTGATATTATTTCCTCTCTTCCATATCCTTCATGTGTGAAAGATGTACGTTCTTTTCTTGGGCATGCTGGATTTTACAGAAGATTTATCCAGGATTTTAGTAAGACAGCATTGCCATTGTCTCGTTTATTGCAGAAAGATGTGGGTTTTGTTTTTGATGATGCTTGCAGGTATGCATGGGATGAGTTAAAGGAGAAACTCACTACACCCCCTATCATTCAGCCACCTAATTGGAGCCTTCCATTTAAGCTCTTGTGTGATGCTTCTGACTATGCATTAGGTGCCGTTCTTGCCTAAAGAGTAGAGAAGAAACAACATATCATAGCCTATGCATCTAGAACTTTAGATGCTGCTCAAGCCAACTACACTACCACAGAGAAAGAGCTATTTGCAATCGTCTTTGGGCTAGAGAAATTTTGATCCTATATCCTTCACACAAAGGTGATTGTCTTTACAGATCACTCAGCTATCAAATACTTGTTTAAGAAACCGGACTCCAAACCCCGCCTCATTAGGTGGGTACTTCTTATACAAGAGTTTGATGTGGAGATTCGTGACAAGAGTGGTGCAGAGAATATGGTAGCTGATCATTTGAGTAGGATTGAAACACCTGCGGTAACATCTTCACCCTTAGACGACTTTCCTGATCAAAGGCTTTGTGAGGTTGTTGTTTCTACCTCTTGGTATGCTGATATTGCTAATTATTTGGTTGCATCTGTTCTGCCAATTGACATGAATAAACATCAATTGAATAAGTTTAAGAGAGATGTTAGATTCTACATATGGGATGATCCTTACTTGTGGCATATTTGTAGTGATCAAATTATTAGGCGATGCATTCCTGATGTTGAATTTGAGTCTGTCTTAACTTTTTGTCATACTCTTGCATGTGGGGGACATTTTAGTGCCAAACGTACTGCTAGGAAAGTTTTAGAAAGTGGATTGTTTTGGCCTAGTCTATTTCGTGATGCCCATGAATTTTGTAAGAAGTGCTCCAGGTGTCAGTTTGTGGGTAATATTTCTAGGAAGCATGAGATGCCCCAACAACCCTTATTATTCTGTGAAGTCTTTGATGTTTGGGGTATTGATTTCATGGGACCTTTTCCCACTTCATTCGGTTACCTATATATCTTGTTGGCTGTGGATTATGTGTCAAAGTGGGTTGAAGCAATCCCCACTCGTACTAACGAATCTTCTGTAGTAGTTTCCTTTGTTCGATCTCACATTTTTTGCAAGTTTAGCATTCCTAGAGCCATCATTAGCGATCAAGGGACTCATTTTTGCAATCGAAGTTTTCAGAGCCTGTTAAGTAAATATGGGGTGATGCATAAGGTGGCCACCCCATACCACCCTCAAACAAATGGTCAGGCAGAACTCTCCAATAGAGAAATCAAGCTCATTTTAGAGAAGACGGTGCAACCTAACCGAAAGGATTTGAGTAAAAGGCTCGATGATGCACTTTGGGCGTATCGGACAGCATATAAAAGTCCAATTGGCATGTCTCCATATAGGATTGTCTATGGCAAAGCATGTCATTTGCCAGTGGAGGTAGAGCATAAGGCATACTGGGCAATTAAAAGGTGCAACCTCGATCTTACTAGTGTTGGTATTGAAAGGAAGTTGCAATTGCAAGAGCTTGAAGAGTTAAGAAGAGAAGCTTATGAGAATGCTAGAATTTATAAGGAAAGAACTAAAGCAATCCATGACAAACTCATTATGAAGAGAGAATTTCAAGTGGGCCAAAAAGTTCTACTATATGTTTCCCGATTAAAACTCATGCCTGGAAAGCTCCGCTCGAGATGGGAGGGACCTTTCATTGTCACTGATGTTTTCCCCTATGGAGCTGTGGAGATCAAAAGGGAACCAAATGGGAAATGTTTCACTGTCAATGGACACCGCTTGAAGCCGTTCTTTGATGGATTCTCCACTCAGACAGTGGAGGCTGCTACACTACGTGACACCACGTAGACCCCGGTTGTATTCCTTCCTTCACTCTTTTATTTGGCTTTGTCATATTACTCATTGTCATATTACTGAGTTGAGTAGCGCCACGTATTACTTGTCTTTGTGATATACTACGACCGTTTTGCATTGAGGACAATGCAATGTTTAAGTGTGGGGGAGGGATCAACTGTGTTGAATGTGAAAATTTCAAGTTTTAAGTAACTTTAGTATGATGCATTTTTATTTGAAAAGTGATTGATCATGTTTTGAGTTAGTGAACTAAGTGGCAATGAATTTGACTTTGGTGAATTTAGGCTAATGATCATATACACCTAGTGAGATTTTGAGCCTAGTATACTTTTTCTGTGTGTACCCTTATCTCTTCACTTGATCTAGAACTTGACTTGAATCTTATTTGAGGCCATATTTTCTGCATGTGCATTTATAAAAATGATAAAGGCATTCATTTTCAATTTTAGCCAGATAAGCCAAAAAGCCTACCCTTTTCATACATATGTTGTCTACACCCATAGTCAATAAAAAAAAATCCACCCTTTTGAATGTCTTGAGAGTTGAAGAGAATTGCATTATATCTGTTGTGGATGGAAGAACATGCATAAAAGTAGGAACTGGGTCATTATGAAAAATATGGTAGGTTGTCTCAAAAAAAAAAAACAAAACAAAAAAACAAAAAAAAAAGAAAAAAAAAAGAAAAAAAAAAGAAATTGAAAAAGAAAAAAATATGAAAGAGAAAGGAAGAAAGGAAGAAAAAAGAGAAAAAGAATGATGACTCGATTTAGATTTAGTTTGGTTTCTTACATCCCACATTCTCCATTTATCATTCTCTTCATCTTTTAAGATATTTAACTTTTTTTTTCCAAACACTTGCCCTTTCTTTCTTAACATTAGCCCCACTACAACCTAATAAAAGTCCTTTGGATTTATGCATGCACTTGCTTTATTAGTGGTGGAGAACTTAGATTCTTGTCAAGCCTATGGAGAGAGTACTAGGTAGGGATAGATTTGAGTGTAAACACAAACCTATACACTTTTGAGAGAGAAGAGTGACATACACATTATCCTTGGTGAGGGATTTTTGGCTTAGGTTCCCCTTCGTCAAGTAAATTGCCATGATGTTTGTTTCCTTGATTTATGAGAATATCACTTGGATATGATAAGTGTTGAAATGCTTTTGTTTTCTTATTACTTGTGATTGGAACATTCATTTTTTTTTTCTTTTTTTTGAAGTTTTGGTTTAGTTTAGTTTAGTTTTAGTTTTGCTTTTATTTTATCCTCCCTTGGTCTTGATTTGTTTTGCCCAGGAGTGCAAATGATAAGTGTGGGGGAGTTGATAAATCCCAATTTTATATATTTTATCGCACCTTATTTCATTTATTTTGGGGATTATTTTAGGCTAATTTGGATATATTAGATAATATTTGGATTGTTAGCCTATTTTAGGAAATAATATAAATATGAATTAATTATAAGATATTGAGCTTAAATTATTAAATTATTAATATTCTGATTAAATAATATCTCTTGATATATGATAGATAGTGATTTTATAAGATCCTATGGTGCAGGATTTTTCAGGATAGCTAAAAGAAATCCAATGGTGAAATTTTAGGGGACTACTTGAATTTTATTGGGCTCAAGTTAATACCCTAAAAAGCCCTCTCTTCCTCCCCTTTTAATTAACCTAACTGCTAGGTTTTGAGAATCATCATGCCACGGAACGCCGCAAGAACCTGAACGACACCACGAGACAGATTATGAGACACTGAAGAATTGAAGAATCAAGACACAAGATGCAGCAGAGGGATCCTTCCAATTGAATCATTAATTGATTCATTCCTTCTTCTCACGCACAGTACCCTTCTCAAATTGATCTCGTGGACCCCACCTCCTATATCAATTAATTGATCCATTCTTTCCAATTCCCACGTACAGCACATGACGTTTTTGAAGTTTGGTGAGAAAGTTTTCATGGAGGCTTAAGCTCTTAAGGAGGCAATTTAGGAGGAGTATGGAGGAAACTATGGTCTAGGGCTTGCACATGAAGATCATAAGGGAGTGTTGTTCTTTTTATCTTTTTAATTCAAACTTGAGATTATTTATTTTTAAATAATTCTGAGTTGTGTTAATTGAGAACAATCTAGTTTTAAATTGTAAACTTATTTCTTTTGGATTAGACTGGTAATTCGAAGTTTTATGCTTATTGTTGGACTCTTGTTTGCAACCTTTGGATTGTCAATTAAATTAGTAATTGAGTTTTCGTTATTAATTTAATTGTTAATTTGGTTTATCATCTTAATTGTTTAATTAGGTTGATAAATTATCTGGTTGTTCAATTAGATAATTGTAAACAAGATTTCCAAGATTATTTTGTGTTTGGTTTTTAACGGGTTTAATTAGCCACCGCTTATTCCATTATGAGTTTTCTAGTGGAATAGGTGTTATTGAGCTAGAGGGTTTCCCATGTTCGATTGGGTAATTAAATTCATTAATCTCCTTTTGGTCTAATTAATTGATTTAGGCTAAGAAAGTTGACTCCATGCAATTCCTAAGTTGTCCCCTTCATCATCATCACTGAATTAAATCTTATTATTTTATTTGCTTTTAATCAATCTTTTTAGTAGGATTTTAATTATTTTCTCATAAGAAAACCCCCCAAAAATTGCATTCAACTCATATAGATTAGTCTCATTCTTATATAGGTTTAAGAGTCAATTGCATTATTACATTTAGTTAGTTAATTGCATATAGGTAGTAGTATTTTGCATTCTAGTTTAGGTCCATTTACATTCTACTGCATCTTTTATCACTTGAAAATTAGTCCTAAAGAAAACCCACAGCTTGCTCCTTGGAAGAATGACCTAGGTTGACCCTAAACTGCATAATTAATTAGGACCTAGTTTAATTGATCACTTTAACGACAAAAGTACCATCGATCAATGAGGAATATGAAGTAGTTGTTAGGGACTTTGGGTTGGCAAAACTCATGAATTACATAGACACTCATGTTACCACAGTTGTGCGCAGTACAATTGGGCACATTGCACTAGAATACCTCTCCACCGGAAAGTCTTCAGAGAAGACTGATGTTTTTGGTTATGGTGTGATGCTTCTTGAACCAATAATTGAATAAAGAGCTTTCAATATTGCTCGACTTTCCAACGATGATGATGTCATGTTACTTGATTGGGTATATTTTCTATTTTCTCATAACATGTTACTAAGTACTAACATTGATATGTGTTAATTTTATGTAATCAAACATCTTTTTCTTTGTATCCAGGTGAATGGTGCTTTTGAAAGACAAGAAATTGGAAACACTGGTGGATGCTAATTTAACGAGTAAATATAATGAAGAGGAGGTAGAGCAACTAATCCAAGTGGCCTTGTTCTACACATAAAGCTTGGCTATGAAAAGACCAAAGATGTCTAAGGTGGAAAGGATGCTTGAAGGTGATGGTTTGGCTAAAAAATGGGATCAATTGTGGAAAGACGAGATGCATCTGCGAGATAATCAAACCCTTTTCCCCAATCCTAATTGGTCGATTGCGAATTCAGCTTCACATATCCCCTAAGATGAATGTTCAAGTCCCAGATGATCTTTTTAACCTTAATAGTACTCAGCATCTACACACTCTTTTTATACCTATAGAAGATGGCTCAATTATGTTAGTGCTTGTGATTTTCACAGTAGCTTATTTTTCTTCCCTTTGTATTATGTTATTCAGATAAAATCCCTCATTCATCATTTTGTGATTGTTGTAATTAAGAAATGTATAATTGGGACTCTAGTCCTTGAGTGACCATCACTTGTGTTGTATCACATGTATGAAAAATTAAGGTATGAAAAATTAATGAAAGTTTGTTTTCCTTTTCAAAATTCTTGTACAGACAAAGATGTAGATTTTGGGGATTTCAAAAGCCAATGCTCTTGAATTTCATTTTGTCAGGATGACAATGAAATGGGTTTTTCAATTTGTGTGCATTGTGGAAATTCCAACGGACATTTACAGGAGAAAAAGGATTGCAATTAACTAAACACACCAAAAAATGACAGAAAAAGTAGTCACAAAAACAAAATTTGGATTCAGTTGAAAGATTAGTGTTTGAAGGGAATAATTAATTTAATGGATAGCATATAAACTCATATGGATCAATGAAATGTTTATGAACTTTAGTAGAGTAAAAAAATGAGATTCTAGCATCAATAATGGTGAACTCAGATAAGAGGTGCGCCTGGGCTGAGTTTAAAAAATTAGAAAATAATGAGAAAAATAATGCTATAAAACAATCAGTATTTACCAAAAAAAAAAAAGCATGCATATGTACCAGGTGGGTCGACGGGAACTTAGTGCCTGCATACTTATATGTATAGATTCCTTATAATTCAATTAATATACCTTATTATTTTAGCATAATAAGGTTACAGCAAACTTCACATGTGAAGAGTTTATTGATGGGAAAATATTAGGTACCATAAATTAAAAAAATGGAAACATCAAATCTCTTGGCTCGCAAGTCCTGAAAGGTTTCATCTAAGATACTAAGCAAACATTGAGCTAAATCTCATAGCATTTTACTAGATTATTTGCATATCTTGATTCACTAAATGTTTGATTGAGATATTATTGAAAGGAATGACAAATGACAAGCTTGAGGATAAAAGCCTTTGAGACACTTGGTGCATTGATGGTCGAGATTTGGGAGATGGATTCAAGCACGCTAGTGCTATTGTGACCAAAAGAGTAACATCTTGTGCATCTTTTCGTGATGGTAGTGAAAGTCGTGGGTCTAAGACATCTTTTAGCAAAATGTTTTCAGTACAAGTCTCTGACAAAGACAAAATCAACTCTTTTGGATGTCTTCCGATGATTGTTTCTAATGCCAACACTCCAAAACTATAAACATCACATTTTTCAGTCACAACTAAGGTGTATGCAAGCTCTGCAATGGACCAAAAGTTAAAGAATCACATATTTGTCACAAGGGCAAAAATAAAACACAACACAACAAGAGAAGTAATAGAGAATCAAAAAAGCTAACCTGGAGCAACATAACCATAAGTACCAGCTAAAAGAGTTTGATTGGATGCATTTGGATCAATGATTCTAGCTATGCCAAAGTCAGATAGAAATGCATCCATCTTTGAGTTCATCAGTACATTACTACTTGTTATGTCTCGATGGATAATTGGAGGAGTACAATCATGATGCATGTAGAACAAAGCATTTGCTATTCCTTTTATGGCATTTACTCTCTTACTCCAATCCAAATCTTTGACTTCGTCATCATTATTCAAGACATAAAAAAGGCTTCCCCTTTCCATGTATTCATAGATGAGAAACATGCATTGATTATGCAAACAAAAACCATGAAGCTTTATAATATTGCGGTGTCGAATTTCACTTAACATCTTCACTTCATTGTGAAAGCTCTTTGCAAAAGGTTTGTTTCCATATTCTCTTCTATGAAGTTTTTTCAACGCTACAACTTTACCACTTGGAAGTTGTGCCTTGTAAACGCTTCCATAAGAACCAGTTCCAATACAATATTTGATGTCAAAATTCTCAGTGGCTTGAATGATATCTTCATATGCAACTTTTCCATCAAAACTCCATATGGAAAATGAATCCCCATTTTTTGTTTCTCTTGTCTCAATTATGGGTTTCTTGTTCTTTTTAAAAGATTGTAATATGGTGAAACCCGCAACAAATACGATGACAAGAAAAACTGTTGAAGGAAAAATGATTTTCAACAAAGATTTTGGATCTTTAGAAGAATTGGTTATCTTCTCTAAACCAAGTAATTCTTTATTACCATTTAAAATGTCATGAGGAAAAGAGCTATAAACTTCTATTGGAACATAGCCGTTGAGAAGATTGTATGACAAGTTGATGTAGTGTAGCCTACCAAGTTCTCTAGGTATGCTACCATAGATATTATTATAACTCAGATCAATGCTACAATTTGATGGAATAGTGCATATACTCGATGGTAACATTCCATTAAATTTGTTGTGACTAAAGTTACCATGAAAATCAAAATGGTTCAAAAGGAAAGGCATGTTGCCACTTAGATTATTTCGGGAGATATCTAGAGTAGAAAGATAATAGAGATATCCATACTCTTCTGGCATGCTACCACTTAATTGATTTTGAGAGACATCAAAGTCTCTTAACTTTGTCAAACTGAAAATTGAAGAAGGGACATCACCTGTAGTGAATAAATTTAAGTACAAATATAAGTTCATGATATTTTTCATAAAACCCAGAGTTAAAGGAATAACATCAACTACATTGTTTCTACTGAAATCTAGTAGTTCTTAGTATGATTAGCAAGGGTGGAAGGTAACAAACCTATAAGGTTGTTGCAAGACAAGTTCAAATAAATGAGATCATGAAGAGCTCCTATCTTATTTGGAATAGTACCTATTAAAGCCAACTGTTTGAGTTACACATGTGTTCTAGGTTATTTCTAATCAAATAAAAATTCATTTAGTAAGAGAGGACGAAAACTTACCAATAAGGTTGTTTTGAAACAAGATCAGATATTTGAGATTTTCAAGAGATTCTATGTGTGCGGGAATAGTTCCTATCAATAACCCACTCCATTAAGTTATACATGTATTAAGTTGCACGGAAATAATATAGCATTTCTAGATTGTGTGAATTTGCAAGGTATGTAATTGTGGAAGGTACATCACTCACCATTAAGTGTGTTACAAGACATGTCCATATAGGTGAGATTATGAAGAGCCCCTATTTGATTCGGAATGGTACCTATTAAACACCTTCCCTTGAGTGTAATATTCCACATCAAGATTGGTACTATTAAGAGTAAACGGTAGCTTACCTGTAGATAAGTTGAGTTTGGTAATAATAAATGGTAACTTACCTGTAAGATTGTTTTGAGACAAATCAAGATAGGTAAGATTTTGAAGAGCTCCTATTTGCATTGGAATTACACCTATCAATTGATATATTAGGGTATTTGGAGGTAAATATGACATTTCAAATAGGAACAACAATAACAATAACGCCTTATCTCACTTGTTGAGAAATTTAACATTTATAAATTAATTCAATTTTCAAGGTAAGAGTGGATGGCACATTGCTCACCATTGATAATATTATAAGACAAGTCCAGAAAAATAAGTTTATGTAGAGCTCCTATCTGAATTGGAATTGTACCTATAAAACCATTCATTTGAGTGTTAAATATTCTAAATCAAAATTGGTACCATTAAGAGTGAATTGTAAGTTAATTCTAAATGAGTGAGAGGTAAAAAAAATAGTAACTTACTAGTAAGGTTGTTTTCAGACAAACGAAGACGGGTGAGATTCTTAAGAGCTCCTATTTGTTTAGGGATGGAACCTATCAATAGAGGTATTAGGTTGTGTGGAGGTAAATATAACATTTGTAGACTAATTCAATTTATAAGGTAATTGTGGAAGGTACGTACACAACTCACCATTGATGAGATATATATTAATATTACATATCTATTTCTAAACTAATTCAATTTTTTTATGCAAGAGAAATGAGACCCTATTTCCTTACTCAACAATCAACAAGAAGGGAGAGCGACAAGATTCTAGGCTGTCCGTATTAGATCTAATGGCCTAGAATCTCCTAGTTCTCCCTGCTCAGTAAATCTGCTGAGTAGGGAAACCAATTCCACAAGAAAGTAGAGAGGGAAGGTGTGGCCTTTATGGGGTTTGGTTCCAAATGGTTTTCTAGTGTTTGAATTTTGCATAGGTAAGGGATGGAGTGAGAGTAATAAGGTCAATCATCATCACCCTGTTCATTCATTATACCTCATAGTGAAATCCTAAAGCGAGATGAAGTAAGGCCACAGCATAAAAGAAGAAGATCTAAGGACAAACTTGTCTTTGGGATTTTCCCACTGCATGGGAAAATCAATTACTACAAAATAAGGTGGGTAGCGAACTTCCCATGTATAAGGGAAAATCTAGTGTGGTGGGAAAACAATCTCCTGACTAAAATGGTGTACCAAATGGGTTTTGGAAAAGGAAAATCTTTCCTCCCTAAATTTTTATATACCAAACAAGCTTAGGGAGAGAAGAAAGTGATCTATCCTCAAGGGTGAACACAAATTGCGAACACAAATTATTATTTTTTAGGGGGGGGGACTTCGGGCTAGAGTACTAGATTAGAAGAGGTTGGTCTTGACACAGTCATTAGCTTCGTCTAGCCAAACCAACCAAACTGATTTCTTGTTCGGGGCATTTTTGGTTTACCTAGACTGGGTTATTTAGATTGGTAGGTTTTTTTTTTTTGTGTGTAACTTTTCCCTTTCCCTTGAGTGTCAAATATGTGAAATAAAAATTGACTGCCTTTAAGAGAAAATGGTAACTTACAAGTAAATAAGTGAGTTAAGTAAGAGTAAATGATAACTTACCAGTAAGCTTGTTTTGATACAAAATAAGGCCAGTGAGACTTTGAAGAGCTCCTATTTGCCTTGGAATGACACCTGTCAATATCAATAGAGGTAAATAATACATTTCTACTTTAAGTGAATTTGCAAGGTAAGAGTGGAATGTATATAACTCACCAGTAAGATTGTTACTATACAAGGTCAGATAGATGAGATTATGAAGAGCTCCTATTTGATTTGGAATAGCACCTATCAAACCCCTACCTATGAGTGACAAACCTTTCGAAAACAAAATTTGGCACCTTTAAGAGTAAATGGTACCATACAATTAAATGAATGAGTTTGGCATAAGTGAATGGTAATTTACCAGTAAGGATGTTTTCAGCCAAATCAAGATAGATAAGATTTTGAAGAGCTCCTATTTGAAGTGGAATTGTACCTGTCAATTGAGGTATTAGGTTGTGTGAAGATAAATATGAAATTCTTGAGTAAAATTTTCAAGATAAGAGTGTGAAATGCACATAACTTGTCTGTAAGATTGTTATAAAGTAGTTTCAGATAAATGAGATTATGAAAAAATCCTATCTAATTATGAATGATGCCTTTTAAAGCCCTTCCTTGGAGCATCATATATTCCAAATTAAGATTGGTACCATTAAGAGTGTATAATAACTTATTTGGTAAGGTTAAATCATAACTTACCAATAAGGTTGTTTTGAGTCAAATAAAGATCAGTGAGATTTTGAAGAGCTCCTATTTGTTCAGGAATTGTACCTATCATTAGAGTTATTAGGTTGTGTGGAGGTAAATATAGACATCTCTAAATTAATTCAATTTGCAAGGTAAGAGTGGAAGGTACTTAACTCACCCGTGATAATGTTAAATGACAGGTCTAGATACATTAGATTATGAAGAGCTCCTATCATATTTGGAATGGTACCTACCAAAACCCTTTCCTTGAGTGTCAAATATTCAAAGTCAAGTTTGGTACCAGTAAAAGTAAATGATAACTAACCGGTAAGATAGTTTTCACACAAATTAATATATTTGAGCTTTTGAAGAGTTCCTATTTGGATTGGAATTGTGCCTGTCAGTAGAGGTATTAGGTTGTGTAAAGGTAAATAACAAATTTCAAATCTTCAAGGAAGTTAAAAGAGTGAAAGCTAAAGTACATAACTCATAAGTAAGATCATTACAAGACAATTCCAAATAAATGAGGTTACGAAATCTCCTATGTAATTATGAATGATACCTATAAAACCCCTTCCTTGAAGTGTCAAATGTTCGAGGCTGGGAAGTGCCGTGAAGTTGAGATCTGTTAGTCGTGGGCGTTGTGAAGTGATAATGGGTTGATTTATCTTAACAATGCTTCCAAAGTCATTGCAATAAATGCCTTCCCAGTCACAAGGGTCTGAGAAATTGTAGGGAATATTGCTAATATTCCACCATTTGGTCTGAAGTAGAGCATGCTTCTCCTCTTCTCTTGTGACAACAGCATTAGCATTGGAGAACAAAGTAGCAAAGGAAGGGCATAATAATAATATCACCAACGCATCCATTCTTGGTGAAATGGACAGAAAATTGGAGAATGACATCTTCACTTAATTACTTCTTGCAAGTTTAATGAAATGAGTGCAGAGGCAGAGTCTTTAATTGCAAGACTGGTATTCATATGACGAAAGTTTAACAACTTTAAGAAACTTCTTAGAAACTCAAATTTATTCTCCTACTCTGTTTCTTAGAAACTTCTTTTTAATAATTTATATAAAGAATTTCTTCAATTGAACTATTTCTTTGGAGAAGTAAAGAGGTTGGCTGAAAATAAGGCTCCACCTGCAATATAGGGGAATATTTTACGGTTTTATTAATTGACAGTGGAAATCATCTTTGCATTTGATTGATTTGATTTGAAGATTAGTCTTGGAAACCTTTTTTAAAAAAATAATTAGGTAACGTTATTAACGCGTACGAACATTGAAGATATATTATTATATTTTAGGTTGCAATATTTGCGTGAGACGTGAAGTTTCAAGATATAGGAGGAATTAGTGAATTACCAATCTCACGGCTTGTTGTTTATCTTGTTTGTTTGATCTAAAATTTTAAGTTTAACTTACAGCTAGTTTGGATGGGCTTTTACAAAAAATAAAAAGAAAAAAGAAAAATTTGCATTGCTTTTTAAAAAATGTAATACCCGAAATTTTTTATCTTAAAATAAATAGTATACCTTAAATATTCTATGTACACAAATAAATATCTATTGAAAATAGGTGAATTTGTGGTCTCAAAATTAGGGAAATAATTACCTTATTTCTTAAAGGTAATTTCTCATGAAATTAGGAGAAATAAAGAGCTAAAAATCCCTAAGTGAATTTATGGGTTATAAAATACCCTGAGAATATTATGATAAATCCTAAAAGGCAACTAAATATTTATTAAAAATTAGGGAGTATGTTGTCTCTAATTTAGGTAATTTATGAGATTATTTTCCTTAGAAAATAATGAGGCAAAATTAAATATCATTTTGGGGAACATAAATTGCCCCATGGTTTTTAATATTTTGCATAATGCATAAATTATCAATTTCAATAAAATAGTTGTGAGATAATAATTATTACTAATTAAGAAAATTGTCAACAATTAGTAAGTGATTAATTAGATAATTAATGGCTAATTGTTTAGACATAAGATAAAGAGAAAAAGGTGAAAATTACTTAAAAAAAAAAAAATATATATATATATATATATATAAAAACGAAAATTAGAAGAAAAATAAAGAAAAATGAAATGAAAATTAAGAAATTAATATCTAGATATTTGCATTAAAATAACATTATAAGTTAAGACATGTGATAATTAAATATTATTATAATAATAAAGAAAGGTGAACAGGATAAATTAGAACGGATAGAAAATAATTCCGTTGTGAGAATCTAGGGATGGGTTAAGCAAAACCAGAACATATTATTAGTCAGTGGATTTTTATCCAGAAGTTGGTACCGGCCGAAGTTATTTCTGTAATCGGACACGAATACCGAGGATTTTCGACATATAACGGAATGTCCTTAATGAGAGAATAATGTTAGGAAAACCCAGTATTCTTGAAGAGGAAGCAAAGACCTTCAGGGTACTGCTTCCGGAATTTTAAGATTTTACGAAATTTCGCGATTAGGATACCGAATCAGGAATTTTACCTGATAAGCAAGATGACATAAGGCTTAATGATGCAGTAGGGATGACATCATCCTTGAGAGGTGTAAGGCCAAGATCTTGTCACCTCCAAGAAGTGCGATCCGACGGTCCAGAATTCATCTGACAAAGCATGAATAGTAACTTGGATTTTTCTATAAATAGCCCTTCATTTTCTCTTCATTCCTCACCAATTCACACAAAATCTAGAGAGAAGTTAGAGAGAGGAGCTCTGGAGGAGGAGTAAAGAGTTCATAGCGAAGCTCTGAGTAAGTTTTTCAGTCCTTAGTCTTTAGTTCGGTAGTTCTTAGAGTTTTAGGATAAATGTTGTTTTGATCTTTAATCTCCCAGTATATTTTAGATATCATGTTTTAGGATAGATATGATATTTATTTTGGAAAATATGTTGGAGTAAGAGATATGTTAAAATTCTGGAAGATTAGAATCAAAGTAACGAAGTTCTGGCGAAATTTCGCCGATTAGGGGATCAGGGGCAAAATGGTAATTTGTACCTAAAATGCCTGTTATGATATCAAATATTGATAAATGTGATATTATCATTATAGGATATCAGTAATCTTGTCCCGCTGTCATTTCGCTGTCGTTCTGCTGTTTTCCGTCAAAAGTACATTTTATCGTCAACGTACTAAACGCTCGTCAACGAAGGTACGTTCGCGTACTGTAACACTAACTCTAATACTTATTGTATGCTTATATGTGATAGACAACTATACAAGTGAATTGTATAGATAACTTTACATGCGATGTGTATTGTTAACATGGATAACTATACATGTGAATTGTATAGATAACTATACATGCGATGTGTATTGTTAGCATAGATAACCTTACATGTGATGTGTACGGTGGATATATTAATCTTGCATCTGCTATATACTTATGTGTTGATTAATGCTGTGATGTCATACATATATTGTTTACATAAGTATGAGGTTAACCGTTACCTGAGGTTCGATGCATGGACCTCAGCTCTTAATATAGCTTCAGGATCAAGAGGACTAAGCACCAAAGATAAGGGCAAGCAGCATGCTTAGAGTCCCAGCCGAAGAATTTCTTTTTGGACTTGTATTCCCATATCAGTAAATATTCAGACCTTTGTACTGTTGTATAAGCAACTAGGTACCTCAAAAGGATGTTTATCAGATACTCTCTCTTTTAAATTGCTCTGATGCTCTACTCTAATGAAAGTATCTCATTCCGCTTTTGAAAAATGAGATGTTACAAAAAATAAGTTAAAGTTATTTTACGTTTGAATATACCATTTAAAAAGTACTTTTAAATTTTAAGAAAAATTCTGTTTGGATGTTAAATTAGAAAAACATTTTTTTATCAGTAAAATTACTAAAATGGACATATAAAAAGGTCTAAGATTATGAGTTATCATTTTATTGAAAATCAAATGTAATTAATGTCAAAAAAATCATTAAAGAATTGTCAATCATTTGGTTTTTTATTCTCCCTCTTCTTTTGGTACTTGCTTTTTTTTTTGTTTTTTTCTTACTTTTACTTTTTTTAAGCTCTCATCCAAACACATAAATTAAGAAAAAATAATTTATTTTTAAAAAAAATTAATTTTTCTATAATAATAATAAATAAATAAACTCATTCAAATGGGCTCTTAGTATCGTTAGAGATTGGAACTTTGTTGTTTGATAAATAATTTGACTTTTATTTGTTCCCAAGAAAAATCTCACGCCTGTAGTAATGAAAAAAATATCATGGCTGCTAGAATTTTATTTGTTGTAATTTTTTTTTAAAGAAAAAAAAGTGGTTAACCCTAACGGTGAAATGTAACAGTGTTGGTGAACAAAGTGGAACAAGTTTGTCCAATAGCAGCCATAAAACACTTTTACTCGGTTTCTACATCATTGTGGTTGATTTATAGGGCACTTTATTATCTGTTGGTTCTTTATTTTAGTCTAAGATTTAATATAATCACATAGCTTTGCAGCTTCTTTTTGTTTGTCTATAGAAGCTTTGTCACCACTTTTAAAATTTAGGAACTTTTCTCTTTTTGGTCAATGAAAATGTCGTATGTGTTTGTTGAGCCCTACATATAGATGAAACTAGTTGATGAGTTTCCTTTCACTTCAAATAAAAATTGTCATTTGGTAGCAATTAAATTATGGTGGTTGGAAAAAAAAAAAAAAGATACACGCACACACATATCTATCAGTAATTGTAGTGGTTTTAAAGGAAATCGCTATAAATTTGTTGGGAAGATTCGAGGCCAAATGACATGCCGGTAAAAGATAGTACTTTGTTGCAGTTGTGTGTGTGTGTGTATATATATATATATATATATATATATATATATATAAACCGCTACAAAATGTGATGTCAACTTGGCGCCAAATTAGCACCACAATTGTAGCGGTTACTTAGTAGCAGCTAAGCTATACTAACCGTCAAAAACATTGGTGCCCATTTATGATTGTTAGTTCTCTATGTGTTTTGATGATAATTAACAATTGTAAACTTAAGTTTGTCTTTGAAAGTTGTAAAACTTTTTGTTTAAGACAAACTCGAGTTTTGGTATAGAAACTCGAGTTTGGACTTGACAGACAGAAGCTCAGATTTTACAATGTTGGCCAAATTCGAGTTTGCAGAGTTACAGAGAGCTATAAAAGTTTAAAGACTTGTAAACTCGAGTCTATGATTTGGAAACTCGAGTTTGAGATCAAACAGAAGCTTCAACGTTTTTATCAAGTTCTCCAAACTCCAGTTTCAGTTTTACAAACTCCAGTTTGCAAAATGCAATAGCCTTCATGTTTTCAGTTTTCACTGGAAACTCGAGTCTGGATTATGTAGACTCAAGTTTGGCATAAACAGAGATACTCGAGTTGATACTTGTTTTCTAAACTCCAGTTTAAATTTTAGTGACTCCAGTTTGTACTTAAAAAAAAGTTTTTGAAGTATCAATGTACACTGAAACTCGAGTCAGATTTTTGGAGACTCGAGTTTAGGACTATCTGAAAACACTCAAGTTATTGCATGATTTCTAAACTCCAATCTTGAAAATAGAAACTCCAATTTGAGCCTTCAAAGATATTTCAAATGTTTCAGTTCACACTGAAACTCAAGTCATGGTTTCGGTGACTCGAGTTTAGCTCAAACAGAAAACACTCGAGTAAATGACTGATTTAAAAACTCCAGTTTGAAAAATGGAAACTCCAGTTTACACATAAAAAGATTTTTTCAAAGGTCTCAGTTTTCACTGAAACTTGAGTTTTGAATATCAAAAGTCGAGTCTAGATCATACAGAGAGCTATGCAATATTTCAGGTCTTGTAAACTCCAGTCTGCATTTCTAAACTCCAGTTTTGAAGCTGTGAACTTAAATTTAAGATTTTCATAAAAGCTTCAAACTCGAGTCAGTCACTAAATGACTCGAGTTTAATCTTGTGTTCAAAATCTCATTCAGGACCAACTCGAGACCTTCCTCTCTGTAAGGACCAAACTCGAGTCAGTTACTTGTCAACTCGAGTTTAGGAAACTTTCAAACATATCTTGCTCTCTGGATGAACCTCAAACTCGAGTCTAGAACAACCAACTTGAGTTTGCATCGGTAACTTTTGAAAACCAAGATCAAATCAATCTGCGAAATCATTATGAGTTAATCTGAAATTATCATATCTTGTTGCATTATTATTCCTAACGTTATTGATCAAGTTTTTGATAAGTATCAGACAGGTTCATCACAAGATCAGAGAGAATCAAAGATCCAGAATAAGTGCATTTAATGAAGAACCAAGAACAGGGCTGATTCTTCTTCCTTATTTCAGATGTTTAGCTCAGACCGTTGGAACACATTAAGATCACCTCAAATGGTCAAATTAAGATTGTGAAATGACAAAGGATCTGAAAGACGTTCTGCAACAACATATTCCAGGATCTCAGCAAAGAATTGAAAGAACAGAGCAAAATTTGCGACTGTCATTTTCCAGATCTGCAACTGAACGTTGGAGAAGATATTGCAATGGCTAGTTCATCTAGTTAGGCTATAAAAGGCTATGAAGACTCAGAGCAAGAAAGACAACGAAGCTACACTTGAACACATTTGCATTTTTGAGTCTGTATTGTGATTCTTTTATCTGTTCTTCAGTGATTATCAAAATTCACTCTTTTGAGAGATTGAAATTCTTTTAAAGTATTTAGTTGTGTAAACTCAAGGTTGTGAAACCTGTGAGTTGGGTTGGTTAATTACAAGGTGTAAGGGGGAGCAAGTCTTAGGTGATTAAGATTGTGTCTTGTCTTCATTGTTGTAGTTAAAACCTGTTGAACTATTGGAAACACCCAGAAGGTATCTGGGGACTGGACGTAGGTCAAGATTAAGACCGAACCAGTACAAATCCTATGTGTCTGAGCTTTTCTTTCTCTAATCTTTCATTATTCATTTCTTAAGCTTTATTTTTTAAGAGTTGAAAAGAAATTTCGAAATCTCCAATTCACCCCCCTCTTGGTGATTTCTTCCACTTTCAATGATGGTATTGTTTGTAGCAGTTAATAAGAAATAACCACTACAGTCTAAGGAAGATTAATTAATTGTTATGAAATATATTTAATCTCAATTCTAAAACTCTTCCTATTGACCTAACATATTAGGGAATTTTGTATTGGTAAGTAATTTTTAATGTAAATGATTAAAAAGTATTTTAAAAAAACCTAGTATATAACTTCTACAAATATACTCGCTCTAGCCTCTAATATAAGATCAATTGACTATTTTTAAAAAGATTAAGAAAATTATATAAGTAGTTTAATCATCACATATGTTGTATATTACTATTAAATTATGTATCAATTTTATAAGTCAGAAAAATTAATTTGGTGCAAAAATGATAAATATAAATACTTTAAAGTAATTTAATTAATTTATTTAATCTCTATAAAAAAAGTCAACTAAATTTTACATTAATAACATGAGGTAGTAAGTAATTCAATTAATTATGTTAATATCAGTTAATTAAGCAAATTTTACATCTAGAATATAGCTTTTCAAACTGACTTTATAAAAAATGAGAAACCGGTGTCAAATAAAACGCGTTGACAAGAGGTAGTGTAATTCAATTAATTATGTTAATGAAAGTTAATTAAGCAACTATTACATTTAGAATATAGGTTCTCACCCTGACTTTACTAAAAAGGAGAAACTGGAGTCAAATGAAACGCGTTGGACGTTGGCAATAATAATAATAATAATAATAGTGTTGTAAGACGGGCATGGGGTCACATATTGATTACCTGCCTCTTACAATTCAAGCAAGAAGTCAAAATTCTACAACTACTTTCTATTATGGCCTGTCTCATTTTAAGACTTCCAAACGCGTTTGGCAAATATTCAAATGGGATTTTGAAAACAAATTAAATGTTACTAGCTAGTTTTATAATGTTACTTTTTTCCTTTCTTTCTTTCTTTATTATTATTATTTTTTTTTTTTTGGAAAACTCAAAGGAAGAGGAAAGTTGTCAAACGACATGAAATACCCTTTCACTACAAGGAGATATGAAAGAGGAGTTGAATCACTAAGAGGGGGTGAATTGAGGATTCTGGAAATTTATTTTTTTCAAGTTTAGCACTTATGGTGATTTATCAGATAGAGTCAGTGAGCAAGGAAGAATAGTAATGAACAAAGGTTTATATTGGTTCGGCCCAATTCCTTGGCCTACGTCTAGTCCTCAGGCACCCTGAGCTCTCCACTAAATCACTTGATTACACACTCTGTAACTCTGAAGCAATTCTCTCTCTAGAACTTGCTCCTCCTTACAAGTTGTAACCAATGATTCCCAAATCTCAAAGTCCCCCGACTTGAGATTGTTACAATCAATGATAATACAAGTAAAATACTCTCTTAAAGAGCAGATAAGCTAATCATTAAAGCTCAAGAAGTATCAACCGATACTCTATACAGAAACTCTAAGAGTAGTTGAACAAAATTAATGCTTAATCAATTTTCTATTCAGTTGTCCTTGTTGAGAGAAATGAATGCAATTCTATTTATACTTAGAGCATAATTAATGACCGTTGCAGGCATCCATTTGACTGTTAGTGAGGTTCCTTATCAGTTGGAAGCACTTTGGTCTCTTCTCTATCTACTCTTTAGTTTGTTCTTTGATCTTTTTGATAGAGGGTGACTTCTAGCCGTTTGTATCCGTTAGGATTGTCAGTCCTAAGTTAGATGTATGGCTCTTTAACCCTTTTGCTTCGTGTAAGCCTTGGTAGATCAAAGAATAACTGGTTAGGTGGCCTTGCATTTAATGCTTCTGACAAGACTTTGCTTTGTGTAATAACAACTCCTTTAATCTCTTTGAATCATCTGTAATTGGGCTGAAATACATTAGCAAACACATTAAACACATCTGGTAATGATGATTATTAAGAATATAAATCATTTGAATCATTCCACAAACATTACACAGATTTCACAAATTTGAATTATCAGAATGCGCGACCAATACTCGAGTTTGTAAAACAATACTCAAGTTTGTCACTGTGCACTTAAGCCTATACTCGAGTTTCTGTGTCTATACTCGAGTATTCTCCTTCCAGAGACGATACTCACAATTTGAGCTTTAGAGTTTCAAATGAACTTAAGCCAATACTCGAGTATTGGCTTAAGTTTATCAAGAACACCAAAGCTAAGTTTCTGAACGATCACCACTAAAGCTAAGTTTGTGAAAATTTTTCCAGAATCCCCAATTCACCCCCTCTTGGTGATTCAGCTCCTCTTTCAGGACGACCCTCCCAACAGTGGTAGCTCCATACAAGGCGGATTACGAGTGGTTTTACAGCAGTTCGAACCCCCTAAACCTTTTAAGGGAATCTAACGCCACATTCTGCTGGACCAACCGCATGTTGGTAAGTCCAATAAAGTTGGCAGTGGAAAAAAAGCTCATAAAGAGGTGTTTGGGGTAGGTTTTTTTTTTTTTTTTGCTATTGGGCTTCTTGAAAAAACACCTATTAAAAAAAAGGCTATCAGATCAAGCTTGTTGGGGCATTGGGCATAGCATGGACACCGAGAAAATCATGTGGGGCCCATTTTTCCATGGTTTTTTCTTTATTTTTGGCCTATTTTCTGCTAAATTCTAAAAGTATCCATGCTTTATATATATATATATATATATATAAAAGGTACCTGAGCTATGTGCTGAAAGAAGGATTTTATTTTGTATAAATATTATATAATAATATTTATTATTTATTCATTATTATTTTATTTTTAAACTTAATTAAAATTTATATTTTAAGTTGAAATCTCACAAATGATGCATGCTCTTTTTTATCTATTAATTTAATTTTTTTCCATAAATTTAAATTTTTATCTTCAATTATATATAATTATATATATATATATATATATATATATATATATATATATTATTCAATAAGATTGATATCTTTTTTAGTCATTTTTTTATTTTAACTAACTTTTCAACCGTTAACCTAAAAATGTCTCTGTTTGGGGGAAAAAAGTCACTTTTGCCAACGTCAATCTAAACACAAATTACATTTTGTTACCTGACCTTTCTCCTATTGAGTTTCTACAAAAGTCAGATAGGAAATATGTCACCGTTCCCATCGCTAACCCAAACCGGCCAATATAAGTCCTGGTGGCCATTATCTGAGTTGGTATTATATATGTATAAAATTATATATTAGTATAAAGTTTAATGATTCAGTTACACACATTTTCACACACATACACACACACACCAAATCTCCAGGATGTCTTGTAATGATTGTTTCTAATATCACCAGTTCAAAACTATAAATACCACTCTTTTCAGTTACAAAAAAGGTGTCTCTAAACTCTGCAATTGATCAAAAATAAGAAATAAGAAAATTATGTATTTATCCCAAGGTGATAATTGGAAAATTAAAATACAGTGCAAGTAGCAACAAAGAATGGGAAATGCGTGTCAAATTAAAACACTCTTTTGTTGCTAAGTCAACGTCCTAATTAATTGCATAAGAGACAAATTGGTTAAAAGATTAGGGTAAACAAAAAATAGCTTCAATGATAAAATAAATCTAGACTGTTATTAATTTTATAGGTTGAAAGTGAAACAAATCGCCAAGAGGAGAGGTGAATTGGAGATTATAAAATTCTTTTGTAATTGCTCTGTTTTTTAACACTAAAACAAAGTTACACAGAGTATAGGGAAGAAAAGCAAAAGATAAAGAATTTATACTGGTTCGGTTCAACCTATTGACCTACGTCCAATCCCCAAACTCTCTAGGATTTTTCACTGTCTCAATTGATTACACACTCTGTAACTCAAGAGTAATTCTCTCACTATAACTTACTCCCCCTTATAAGTTGCAATCAATATCCCAATCTCCAAGTCCCTTGATTTGAGATACTTTACAATAAATGATTTATAAACGATAAACTCTCTCTAAGAGTAAATATATATAAACATTGAAGTACAATGTATCAACAGATACTTTTCAAGTGAAAACTGAAAGAGTAGTTGGTAAACTTGAATACAGTTTGTTTTTCACTTACTTAGTTGTTGAGAAGACTTGAATGTAGCTCTATATATATCAAGAGAGCATTAAATAACCGTTGTAATTTTCAATATAATTGTTGTAGGCATTAAGGAAGGATTAGCATAAGTTTTGGTCTTCTTCTCTCTCTACTCTTTAATAATCCAGGAGCACAGAGATTTATGGTTGACTTCTCTTAAGATTAATCCGTTAAAATAGGAGAAGCTAGTTAAAGAAAGGATGCATTAATCCTTTTGCATCGTACAGATAATGATTTTTCAAAAGATTTCAGGTTATCTATACTTTGAAATAAATGTTCTGACATGCTTTTTGCTTTTGAATGAATCTCCATTTTAATATTCTTTAAATCATCTGCAACTCACTAACAAATTGGTTAAACATAGCTAGGAATAGTAATGAGTGATGATAAGAAGTATATAGATCAAATACAAAGATTTCATAGGTTTGCGTAATTTAAACTTTGAACTCTGCGATACAAACTTGAGTTAGTTCATCTAGACTAGAGTTTTGCAGTTTACTTCTGAAAACCTAAACTCGAGTTTTCTTCAAACAGAGAAGAATGTCGTGATTTGATCTTTGAGACATGTTTTGAGCAAGACCTAAACTCGAGTCATTAAGTGACTAACTCGAGTTTTGGACATTTATTGTGAAAAACCTATTTTAAGTCCAAAAGCTCAGACTGGAGTTTTCAAACAGTTTAAATAGAGCGAAGCTCTCTGAATGAGATAAACTCGAGTTTACAAACTCAAACTCAAGTTTTCATAAAAAATTGGAAAAACTGGAAAACTCTCTGTATGAATCAAACTGGAGTTTTCAAATCTTTAGAAATATTGAGTTGTTCTTAGTGAGTCCTAAACTCGAGTTAGTAAAAACTAAACCCGAGTTTCTTTATAAGAGAAAACTTTGTTAAATACTTTGGCAAATGCAAACTGTGGTTTTCAGAAGCATGACTTGAGTTTTCTCAAGCTTAGAATAAAACATAACTTAGTGTATGCTATAAACTCGAGTTTACCAAACACAAACTCGAGTTTCTAACAAGGCTCTTGGAAAACTTAGATTTATTTTGTCTTGTCAAACTGGAGTTCATTAAACTAAACTCCGGTTCACTTTGTCTTGAAAAACTTAGGAGCTCTCTGTATGATCTAAACTCGAGTTTCAAAAACTAAATATCTAAGTTTACAAAAACTTGAGCCACTCTCTGTCAAATCCAAACTTGAGTTTTCTAACCAAAACTCGAGTTTGTCTTTGACTTTCAACTTTGCAAAACCAAACTTCAACTTAGGTTTACAATTGTCAATTATCATCAAAACACATAAATGACTAACATAGGTGATTGTAGATATTGAGTGATCACATCTTTAGGTATAATAGCCTCAATTATTTTTTATTGTCTAATTTCATTTCTTCATTACAATTAAATCTATATTTTCTTATTACGACTCTCAATTGCCTCACAGTGAAATTCAAACCCCTAAGCCACATTTCATTTATGTTACTCCCAAACTCTTTCCGTGATGATTACTTAAATGGATCACATTAAATACAAGGCTTGTGTGACTAAATAGAGTAAAAAGATATACTTTTATGAAAAAAAAAAATTAATCTTTTGACCCTTTAAATTTTAATTTATTTATAACTCAATCCCTTAATTATAATTGATTCAATTTCTCAAGTTAGTTAAAACTCAATCCCTTATTTTCTTTTCCAATTTAATAAATTAGTCCCATATGGAAAGAAGTTGCTGACTTTGACAAAAGCTGTTTGTGACGCCAATAAGCTTCTCATCAATTTGTTGCTAGTGGAGTTTTCTCCGCAGAGCTGAAAAGGGTGAGATCTCAGCCATGTAAAGCTTCTTTGGAAGTCATGTCATCCTTTTTGTCAGAGTCAGCAACTTCTTTTTGCAAATAGATCTAATTTATAAAGAAGAAAAGGAAAAAAAGGGACTGAGTTTTCCCTAAGTTAAGAGACTAGGTCACACAAGTCATAATTAATGAATTAGATTATGACCGAGTTAAGACTCAAAGGATCAAAATATTAATTTTCCCTACTTTTATTATATAAGAAAAGTAAACTTGTTATGGATCTAAATTATGGGCCCATTATGAATATGGCCCAACAAGCAACAACTTATGAATAATCACAATAATCTATCAAAATCAAGAAAATTAGAACTAATCTATCAATATCTTTATCAAGATCACAACTACCCACAAATCAAGGATCGAATCACTAAAAGATATCTTATATCTTAAAGTGATAAGATAAGAAAAGCCCACCAATTTAGGGCATAGGTAAACCTATAAATATGGTACAAACCCTAATAAGGTACACACGCTCTGACTCTATCTTTTATGATTCAGTACACATAGAGCACACACCCCTACTCCCCTCTGGCTATAAGTCTATCGTGTACAATCGAACTATGTGGACTTTGATCCCTCTTAAGGGTATGTAGGCCCTGTGTACAATCGAACTATGTGGACTTTGATCCCTCTTAAGGGTATGTAGGCCCTGAGATTTAATTCTAGGTTAAGTTCAAAATATTTTGTTCTACAACAGAACATTGCACCAACCGTGGGAACGATAAATTTCAATTCCCGTGTCCAAAGATGGTCAATATGATAAACAAAAAAAAGAAAAAGAAAAAGAAAAACCTATTCATGATATTTGGATTTGGGTTTGCGGTTTCCAGGAGGGAGGAGGTTTTGATAAATAAAATCTTCTCTAAGATTTCTACTGTGTGGATCGAATCCCACCATGGGGATGAAGAAGATGAAGGAATCTAGGGTTACAGAGTGAAAAATCAAGAAAGAAAACACTTCAAAAAAAAAGTATTCCTTCCGTCATTGCCTGGGACAGTTGAGACAAGACGAGGATTAATATTCTCCGATGAAGTATTATCATCCTTAGTGCATTATGAAGGAACGAGTGCCTATAAATTATGTTGAATTATACTCTGTATACGATTTTGTTTATCTGTGTGTATTTAATCAGGGATATTTTCGAGCCTTGCGTGGATTGGAGGAGAATGATTGGGATCATTCTCTGGTGGTGGCCCACGTGTTAGCCGTTGGAATCTATGATCGAAACAGAGCACTCATTTTATGAAAAAGCCTGTTCATTTATTTGTAATTTTTGTGATTTTAATCCTTTATTTGGCATGGATGGGAGTTTCTACCAGTGTCAGTTTGATCCAGAGCGTGGTGGTGAGATGAATAAACTGGAAAATGAGACATTCTTAATGCCAGAGACGGCCTCGTGATACAAGACGAGATAAATGCCTGGATGATATTTCGACGTTAATTCTGCTTTGATAAATTTAATACATGGAGGTTTAAGTGAAGGGGATGCGACTCAACTATCTGATTGATTTACTCATGAAGATAACGTTTTTATACGGTCATGCGGGCATGTGGGAGATTGAGTTTTCCTCAACCGAAACACATACAGATATATACAGCCAAATGAACAAAAGAAAGAATAACTACCCCAACATAGCTCTCGAGATTATTGAGGTTCAGTAACTTAACAAGAATGAAGTTTATTTACTTTTTGGGTCTGCACGAGTCATCTGCTTGCCATTTGATCTGAATGCAAGGACAACGTCTGAAGACCAAGTTTGATTGTCAGACTCAAATTATGTCTACATCTTCTACGGGAGGCAAGAACATTCCTATATATATGCTACCTGTAAAATTTTGTCTAACTTGATAAACAAAAAATTTCCAGAAAGCTGATCAATTGTGAAGCAGGCATTATAATTGGAGCAATAAAGTGGAGGCATTTCAAAAGCAAGCTTCTCTAATGGTCTCTCATTCTATCAATATTGTTGTGTATTCTTTCTTAGTTGCAGGTCTTGCTGAGAGAAAGTCCTTTGAAGATGCTTTGGCAATGTTCGATTACTCAATTATTGCATAGATAAGATGCTTCTTCAAACTTCAGGCATCAAGTATTTTGAAGGATGCGCTAAAGCCTCATGTGAGCCCACTAAGCTGATTAATTGATCCAAATTAAATATCCTGAGTTGGGATGAGTGAGGAGCATCTTCAAAGGATTAATTGATCTAAATTAAATATCCTGAGGTGGGATTAGTGAGGAGCATCTTCAAAAATGCTTTGGTGCTGCTGTTTTGGCTATGGGGCCGAAGAGGATTCTTATGCTATTTATTGACTATAAAGTTAAATTTAAAATCAAAAGAATAAGGTCAAGATGACCTGTGATTGCCATGCAAAACCCGTTGAGGTAATTCAAAGTGTCATATATACAATAAATAATATATATATGTCAGTTGTGTAATTTCTTGTGCGGTGATATGATGTATATAATATAATATATTATTTATAATAAATACATCATATATTAAATATTTATGGGCTCATCATAATATATATATTATGGTATTGCTTTGCTATTTAAATTTATCTTAGCGGACCTCGGATTAACTGAATCTGGTTAAAATCCGGGCTCCGTGAAAATTGTTGAAGGTGGAACTCGGATTAATTGAATTTATTTAAAATCCATTTCCATTTAAATTTTTGAAGGAGGACTCCATTTAAAGCGAATCTGGTTAAAATCCGGGCTTCGTGTAACTTTTTGAAATTGGACCCGGGTTAAACCGAATCTGGTTAAAATCTGGGCTCCATGTAACTTTTTGAAATTGGACCCCGGGTAAACGGAATCTCGTTCAAATCTGAGCTCCATGTAAATTATTGAAGGCGGACCTCTGTTAAACCGAATCAGGTTAAAATCCGAGCTCCGTGAAAAGTTTTACGGGAAATGTATAAAAGGCGGACCTCGATTAAATTGAATTTAATGACTTCAAATTCGGGCTATGTGTAAAATTTTGCGGCAAAGGAAAGGATGAGTATGCCTCCAAAAGGACAAGAAGCGGAACCCGGTTAAATCCGAGTTTCACAGTAAAATCCATGGTTTCATGATCAGTTGGAACCCGATAACACTGAAAGTGTTACTTCTCTATATGTTTTGATGATGATTAACAACTATAAACTAAGAAATATTAAAGGTTATAGAAAGGTGAAAGTTTGTTGTTGGCCAAACTCGAACATGTGACTAAAATGACAAAGGAAAATGCTCTAAACATATGCAGACTCGAGCCTGCCTTTAGAAACTCGAGCATGCTCATGCAAGAGAACAGGTGTGAAGTTTCCACCTGAGATAGACTCGAGCCCATTAAAATGAACTCGAGCTTACAAGTTACAGAGAGCAAAACTAGTTGTTTTCCAATAATTAAACTTGAGCCTACAATAATAGACTCGAGCCTATGTCTTATAGAGAGCATGTCGAGTATATGAAACTCAAGCATGATTGTCTAACTCAAGTTTAAGTCTTGCAGGAAAAAGGTCTCTTCGATGGTTACTAAAGCAAACTCGAGCCCATTGGTTTAGGCTCAAGCCTAACCTTTACAGAGAGAAATCTTGGAAAATGAACTCAAACCCAATTGTGCAAACTCAAGTCTATCTTTCACAAGGAAAAAGCCTAAGTAAATTAAACTCGAGCCTGGCACTAATAGACTCGAGCCTGGTGTAGACAGAAAAAATACCAAAAAATCCACGACACGAACAGACTCGAGCCTAAGTGGATTTAACTTGAGTTTATCGGGACTTTGTTTCTGGACGAGATCTCATGATCATGAGTTTCAACTTTATAAGTCTGAATTCTTAAGTACTAAGCTTCGAATAATCATACATACGTATACTTGATCAAATTAACTATTTGTTTCAGATGATCTCAGCAAATCAAGTCTGGGTCAAGTGCATCAAATGAACAGCCAAAGACAAGCCTGGAACTTCTCCTTTTGAACAAATGCTTAGCTCAGATCATTACAGCTCAATTAACACATTTCCCAACAGTAAAAAATGAATCAAAGAATAGCAAGAACTTTGGAAGATCATCTACAACGGCCATATCCAAGATTCCAGCCAAGAATTGAAAGATTGGAGAAAAACATGTAACAACCATTTTCTCCAGAATTTCAGCTAAACATTGCTAAACAAGAGAGAAGGAACCAACGGCTAGTTTGCTTAATTAAGCTATAAAAGCCCAGGAAGACTCATTGGAGTGACACACAAGAAACACGACTGATCATATCTCTCATTTGAGTCATTATTGTATTTAGCATCAGTGTTTATTTTTATGCTCTTTTGAGAGTAATCTTTTTGAAAATCTTTTTGATTACTTGATTACGAAAACTCAAGGTTGTGGAACCTGTGAGTTGAGTCTTTTGATTACAAAGTGTAAGGGGGAGCAAGTCCTAGTGGATTAGGATTGCTTGATTGTTACATTGTTGTAATAAGAGAATTTTGATAGTGAGAAAAACCTAGAAGATATCTGGAGACTGGATGTAGGTCAAAGGTTAGAACCGAACCAGTATAAATTTCTTGTGTCCCAGTTTTTCTACCGTTGTCTTTCTAACTTTGAGTTTTGAAAATTTGGATATTACTCAGAAAGAATTTTTTTTTAAAATCCCCAATTCACCCCTTTCTTGGTGAATTCTTCTATCTTTATTTGGTATCAGAGGATTGGTTGTCTACTTAAAGGATTCACATCCTAGACAAAAAGATCCAATGGAAGGAATACTACCAGATGGTGCCTCAATCAACAGACCACCAGGATTCAATGGTGAACACCACTCATTTTGGAAATCCAAATTCAAAGTATTTGTGATGGCTAGCAAGTATGGTCTGTAGGAAGTAATTAAGGAAGGGAATTATGTCCCTACTAAGAAAGTAGGAGAAAATGTTGTACCAAAAAGAAAAACTGAGTTTGATGAAAATGATCAAAAGAAAGTTGTCCTCAACAGCAAAGCTATTCTGATGTTACAGAGCGCATTAAGCCAAAAGGAGTATTTTCGCATTTGCAATTTGCCTAGTACCAAAGAAATGTGGGATGCATTGGAAGTTGCTTATGAAGGAACTTCAGGAATCAAGGAGAACAGAATCAATACTCTCACAACTGAGTATGATCTATTACGCATGAAGTCTGAAGAATCAATTGCAGAGTTTCAGCTCCATTTCACTCATCTCATCAATCAGCTGTCAGCCCTGGGAAAGGTATATGAACAAAAAGCTCAGGTAAGAAAAATCTTAAATGTACTAACCAAAGATTAGGAAGCTAAAGTGACAGCTATTGAAGAAGCCCGAGGAGAATCCATGGAATCTATAACAGCCTTATTCGGTAGCTTATCAAAATATGAGGGCAAGATCAAGTTCAGAAAAGGACTTGATGAAATAGAAGGTAAACAGAAGGGAATCGCTCTCAAAACCATCAAGGAAGACAAAAACTCTGATGATGATGAGATCGATGATGAAGAAATTGGAATGATGGTCTGAAGGTTCAAAAAGTTTTATAAGAAAGATCAAGGATTTCGGAAGTCCTAAAAGACAAGCAATAGCAAGGAAACAAAGAAGCCAATCATATGCTACGAATGTGACAAACCTGAGCATATCAAATCTGAGTGTCCCCAGCTGAAAAACAAGGAGGCAAGATTCAACAAGTTCAAATAGAAAAGCTACATTTCAGCAATTTGGGGAGATAGCTCATCCGATAAAGATGAGGATGAAGAACAAACAATCAACATTTCTTTAGTTGCTCATGAGGAATATGAAAATGAGGAGGTAAAAACTTCTGAACCAACATATGATGAGTTGCTTTCTGAATATAATATCATACAATCTGAATTTGAAAAGCTTGTTGAAAAATATATTACTTTAAAAGGGAAAAACTCAACTTCTGAACAACAAGTCAAAAATGATTCAAAGAAAAGCATTTGTGAAAATTGCACTGATTTAGAGAAAAGAAATATATACCTTACAAAAACCCTTCAGAAATTCATCAAAGGAAGTGAGATGCTCAAGGTGATTTTAAAGGAACAAAGATTCACAAATGATAAATCAGGAATTGGCTATAAGCCTGATATTGATAAAAAGAAGGGAAGAAGAAAGATGGAGAAAAGAACTATATGAACTATTTTCAAAAATCAGTTCATGCCTCTAATCCATTTGCCCACTGCAACTATTGTAATAGTAAAGGACATACCACTTCCTCATGTTTTCATAGAAAGGAAAGGAGAAACAAACCTGCTGGCAACTACCAATGGGTACCCAAAGGAACATATAAGACTCCTGAGGCATATACTAATCCAAAAGGACCCAAAACAAAATGGGTACCTAAGACTTGATCTCATTTTTTGCAGGTTTGTCTAAGAGCATCAAAATCCAACAAGTGGTACATCGACAGTGGATGTTCTAGACACATGACAGGAGATCAAACCAAATTCACAACAATCAAACACAAGAGCGGTGGCAAGGTCACATTTGGTGGAAATCAGTCCAGGAGGATATCCGGGATTGGTGAAATAAGGTACAATGATGGACCACAAATAAAAGATGTTTACCTTGTGGAAGGATTCTATTGGACCTGGCTATCACCCAAGAGGGGGGTGAATTGGGTGTTTGTTAAGCTTTAGGAACTTTTAAAAAAACTTTTCACAATTTATAAATTGACAATTAGATATTCAAAGATGAGCATATACTGGAAATGTAAAAGATAAGGGAAGAGAGTATTCAAACTGTGATTTATCCTGGTTTTCGGTCTAATATTTGACCTACGTCCAGTCCCCAAGCTTCACTTGAGATTTTCAATCCACTATTTGCTTTGAACTTGATTACACGTTCTGTACTTGAAGTAATCCTCTCACTAGGATTCACTCCCCCTTACAAACCGTAATCAATTCACTTGCTTGATTACACACTCTGTACTCAAAGTAATCCCACACTCGGATTCACTCCCCTTACAAGCTGTAATCACAACAAAGTGTTTCCCACTCAAGATCACCCAATCTTGAGTAACTCTCAGAATAATAGGATGTTTACAATGAATCTTCTCTCTCAGAAGTAAGTGAATAAACACTGAAGCACAATACATATAATCTCACTCTCTAAGCTAGATATATGATCATTGAGATATTCAGAGAGTAGATGAAGCAGACGTTAGAATATTGGCATTTTCACTGTGTAAGCTCACGTCACTGTTCTTGTTCTCCCTCTTGTATCTGTGTCACTTGTTCTTCGTTTCTGGGCTTCTTATATAGATGAAGAAGAGGAACTAGCCGTTGCATTTTCTTCTCTTTGATTCTTTAAAGTTCAGCTGTAAATCTGGAATATGACAGTTGCATATTTTCCTCTGTTTCTTCAATTCTTGGCTAGAATCTTGGATTTAGTTGTTGTAGATGGTCTTCCAGAATTCTTGTCATTCCGTAAACTTAAGTTGACCATTTGAGATTATTCTTATGAGTTACAACGGTCTGAGCTGAACATCTGGGATAAGGGAGAAGGATCAGGCCTATTCTAGGTTCGTCATTTAATGCATTTATCCTAGATCTTGATCTCACCTTGATCTTGGCTAAACATTATCTGAAAAACACTCAAAACTTCATCAAGGACATTAGAAACAATAATATCATATGAGGAAATAATTTCAGGAGGACCCATTAAGATTTCGCAGATCAACATCATTTGATTTTTCAAAATCCCCGATGTAAACTCGAGTTTGTTCTTCCAGACTCGAGTTTGGGGTTCATCCAGAAAGCATGTCTGTTGATTAGTGGTCTAAACTTGCAGTCTGTAAAAGCTAACTCAAGTTTGGCTTTTACAGAGAGAACTATCAGGCTCTGGACTTGGGATGGAATTTTGGTCCAGAAGCTAAACTCGAGTCAATTAGTGACCAACTCGAGTTTGGCTCTATGTTTGAAGAACAAGCCTAAGTTCGTGATTTTCCAGACTGGAGTTTAGGGTCATAGACTGGAGTTTGTAGTGTAGCCAAAATGGATGATCTTTCTGTATGATCCAGACTCGAGTTTGGGAAGCAAACTCGAGTTTCAGTGACTACTGAAATATTTGAGGTTTATCTGGGTTAAGTGCAAATTGGAGTTTGGAAGGCCAGACTAGAGTTTGGGAGTCTATTGAGTTTTTTGGGTTCCTTTCTGTTTGGTCTAAACTCGGGTTAGGGAATCTAGACTCGAGTTTGGCTTGCTTGGGATTCTGAGTGCTCTCCGTATCTTCCAGACTTCAGGTTTGATTTGCAAACTGGAGTTTAGCTTAATGTGAAAATTTTGGATTCATTTCTGTGTCTGTATAGACTCGAGTTTGTCTATGCAGACTCGAGTTTGACTTTTATGTAAAATTGAATATCTTTCTGTCAAGTCTCAAAACTAGAGTTTGCTAACACAAACTCGAGTTTTCTTCTCCATGGCTCAGTCAAACATCCTTCTCACAAGTTCTTTGCTTTCTGACCTGATAAAGATCAATTCCTGGAATCCAGTACCTATCTCCATAAAGCGCTTTAAGTCTTCTTTCCATTGCAAATTGGCACAATCTGGTTCTTATACTTCAGCGACGCGAACTGGAGTTTGGAAAGCTAAACTGGAGTTTGCAGCGGGCTAAACTGGAGTTTAGAAATCCAAACTCGAGTTTAGGTCTTCCAGAGAGGAATGTCGTGATTTGAGGTTTGGAGCACACTTGAACATAAGGCTAAACTCGAGTCATTAAGTGATTAACTTGAGTTTTGGACATTTGAAGTGAAAATAAGCTTAAGTCCACAGAACTCTAAACTGGAGTTTTCAAATGCAAACTGGAGTTTAGAAAGTTCAAAATATTGATGAGCTTTCTGTCAAGTGCAAAACTAGAGTTTGCTAACACAAACTCGAGTTTTCTTCTCCATGGCTTAGTCAAATATCCTTTTCACAAGTTCTTTGCTTTTTGACTTGATAAAGATCAATTCTTGGAATCCAATACCTATTTCCATAAAGCTCTTTAAGTCTTCTTTCCATTGCAAGAAGAATCAGCTCCAAACTCATTGCAATCTGACAGTTATGATCCGATGAACGGAGGCTGTTCTTTAGCTAACGTTTTTCCAGCATCCTGAATTGATTGTCAACTTCAAAAATTCATACCTCACTCATTTGATCTTTGTTTTCCATGATCTTTATGTTTCTGAAAAGGTATGTGAGTCTATTTTCATATGCCACCGATTTCAGCTAATTTCGATTTGTAGATTGTGAGATATACTCAAATTACTGAACCTGGGTCTGCTAGGTGACTTTAACATATGGGTCAACTTCAAAAATTCATAGCTCTCTCATCTCAGCTTCTTTGGGTATGAAAATTTGTCCAGATGACGTATTAGATGTCTAGTTTCATACAAAATTGATTTCAACTTAAACCGATCTCTGGTTTGGGAGATATCATCGAATTACCAGAGGTCGCCAGTTCTGATCGTGAAACAGAGTTGGACAGAGTTGCTGAAAGCTTGCTAAACTCGAGTCATTAAGTGACTAACTCGAGTTTTGAGTTCCAAAATCGAGTTTACATTGGCTAACTCGAGTTTTGATGATCCAGAGACGCCAGAGTTGCTGAAGACACTACAAACTCAAGTCATTAAGTGACCAACTCGAGTTTTGAGTTCCAGACTCGAGTTTTATGTTCTAAACTCGAGTTTTCTCATAATCCAGAGGCAGATCACTTCCTGTAATGCAGTAAACTTGACTTTTGAGTATCTGGCTCGATTTTGCTCATCCAGAACCTGATATATGCTTGTTTTAACTCTGAATTGAGCCATCCAAACTTCCATTTGATCTTGGAGACTTCAAGAATCAAACTAAGAACTTGTATAATGATTTTCTCAGTTTATTCAGCAAGTTCTTCTTTCTTTCTTCTCTCTTCTTGATTATTCTCCATGAATCAACTCTTTCTTTCTTCTATTCTCTTGTTCTTTCTCCACATGAATAAATCTACATTAAATGTAGCAATAAGACAATGTATATGATATAAACTTTTTGCTCTTGCTAGTGACGTCTATATAAGACATCATCAAAACTAATCATAACCAACAGAATCTGCCATAATCTCCTTAGTATGAGTTAAAGCACAGATAAAGGTAATCTAGTCATCTTTAACTCAGAAGAATGTCTGATTGTAAACAAGGATGATCTCTTACTGGACAATGTTAGGCCTAAAGCACTATTCAAAGCACCTAGAGAAGGTAATTGCTACACTCTAAATTTTTCAAATGACATGTCTGAAAAGTGTTTCATCATCAATCTAAATGAGAGTTGGCTATGGCACAAAGGACTAGCTCATGTGAACATGATCCAACTTTATAGATTGCTAAAATTAGATTTGGTTGTTGGAATACCTAAACTTTAATTTAAAAATGACATGATTTGTGATGCTTTTCAAAAGGGAAAACAAACTAAATCTTCCTTCAAGACCAAAAATGAAATTTCAACTAATAGGCCTCTTCAACTAATCCATATGGACTTAGTTGGACCAGTAAGAGTAAAGAGTCTTGGAGGAAATCTTTACACCTTGGTTATAGTTGATTATTTCTCTAGATTTACTTGGACTATATTTCTATTATCTAAAAATGAAACATTTGATCAGTTTGTTGTGTTTACCAAGAAGGTCCAAAATGAGAAAGGAGTCTCTATTGCAGGAATTCGCACTGACCATGGCAGAGAATTTGAAAATTATGCCTTTAGTGAGTTTTACGAAACCATGGGCATTGATCACAACTTCTCAGCTCCCAAAACTCCTCAACAAAATGGCGTTGTGGGAAGAAAGAACAGAATACTCACAGAAATGGCAAGAACGATGTTGAATGAGAATAACTCCTCCCAAGTTTTCTGGGCCGATGCCATGAACACAACTTGCTATATTTTCAACAGAGCATATCTCAGGAAAAAGCTGAACAAGACACCCTATAAGCTATACAAAGGAAGGAAACCAAATCTAGCCCACCTGCACATCTTCGGCTGCAAGTGCTTCATCCACAATAATGGTAAGTACAGTTTGGGAAAGTTTGATCCAAAATCAGATGAATGTATATTTCTTGGGTACTCCAATAGAAGTAAGGCCTATAGAGTATTCAATCTTCGAACTCACACGGTTGAAGAGTCTAACCATGTAGTTTTCAATGAGTATAAGTCCAACAACTTTAATAATGAGGATGATGATGAAGTTATCTGTCAAAATCAGCCTTCCTCTGAAGTATTTATTGAATCTACAGATTCTGAAAAATCTTTTCAAGAAGAAACAGAAGCTAAACCTGAAAATATTTTTGAAAATATTGTCCAACCTAAACCACGTGCCTGGAAATATAGTAGGAATCATTCTCTAGAACAAGTTCTAGGTGATGTGAGTGAAGGTGTGAACACCAGAAAAAAAACATTTTAAATGAAGTAACTTTCTCAGCATTCATTTCTGAAATTGAACCCTCTAAAGTTGAAGAAGCCCTTTCAGATAATGATTGGGTAATAGCAATGCTAGAGGAATTACATTAATTTGAAAGAAATCAAGTTTGAGACTTGGTACCTAGGCCTAAAGACCATCCAATCATTGACACTAAATGGGTATTCAAGAACAAATGTGATGAGTCTGCTATCATAGTTCGAAATAAGGCAAGACTAGTTGCCAAAGGCTATAATCAAGAAGAATGAATTGACTATGAAGAAACTTATACTCTAGTAGCCAGATTGAAGTCAATAAGAGTTCTAGCTTTCGCTTGTATCAAAAGAATTAAACTTTTTCAAATGGATGTTAAAAGTGCTTTTCTAAATGGTTTCATTTAAGAAGAAGTCTATGTAGAACAAGCGGCTGGTTTTAAAGATGAGTTCTTTCCTAATCATGTTTATAAATTAAAAAAGGTTTTATGTGGTCTCAAACAAGCTCCTAGAGCTTGGTATGAAAGGCTCAGCAAATTTCTTCTTGATCATGACTTTGTAAGAGGTAAAGTAGATAATACTCTTTTCATCAAAAGAAATAAACTCAATGAAATTCTTATCGTACAAATCTATGTGGACGATATAATCTTCGGCGCTACTAATGATGTCTTGTGCAAGGAATTTTCTAAGATTATGCAGGCAGAATTTGAGATGTCCATGATGGGTGAGCTTAACTATTTTCTTGGTCTATAAATTAAGCAATACAAGAATGGCATATTCATTTCACAGACCAAGTACTTGAGAGACCTGCTAAAGAAATATGGTATAAATGACTGCAATGGGGCTGACACACCAATGAGTTCAACCGCCATTTTAGATGCTGATGAAAAAGGCAAAGCTTACAACATCATAAGATACAGAGGAATGATTGGATCATTGCTATATCTAACAACAAGTAGACCTGACATCCAATTCAGTGTAGGGATGTATGCCCTCTTCCAATCAAACCCTAAAGAATCTCATACTGAACATGTAAAGAGAATCTTTAGATACTTGCGTGATACAGAAGAGTTGGGACTATGGTTTCCCAAAGGCCAACCTGAACACCTAGTGGCATACTCAGACTCTAATCATGCTGGATACAAGACTGACCGCAAGAGCACAAGTGGGCAATGTGAATTCTTTGGAAGATCTCTTGTATCTTGGTTTAGCAAAAAGAAAACCATAATAGTTGTATCCTCTACTGAAGCTGAATACGTTGCTGCTCCAAGTTTTGTGCTCAAGTGTTATGGCTCAAGCAACAAATTCAAGATATGGGAATTCAATTGAAAGAAATTCCTATCCTATGTGACAATACAAGCACCATAAGCTTGGCCAAAAATCCAATTCATCACACTACAACCAAGCATATTGATGTTAGACATCACTTCATCCGGGATCATGTCTAAAAGAAGGATACTAAAGTGATGTTCATTTTAACTCATCAACAACTTGCAGGTATTTTCACCAAATCACTTGCAAAAGAACAATTCATCTTTATTAGAAGAGAATTGGGAATGGTAAACCCCAAAGAGTTGTAAGTAGTTTCTATCCCATTGATAATTATCCTTTTAAAATAATTGATTGCTAACTTAAGCATCAGAGTGTTTAGCAATGTTTTATGCAGGATAAAGTACTGATCATCGAGTGAAGCATTCAATCAGGAGTGACAAACTTGAGCCTATCTACACCATGCTCGAGTTCATCGAAGACTGAGACTAAACGTCCCATCTTGAAGACACCAAACTCGAGCCTATAAGTGACAAGCTCGAGCCTAGTGGATACAGAGAACAACTTAACCAAGGGAACTTGAGTCAAGAAACACAAACTCAAGCCTACACAAGGGAGGAAAAATCAATCCAGCCTCAACGAGACTCCAAACTTGAGCCTATTAGTGACAAGCTCGAGTCTACATAAGCCTGTCAAGCGTTCACAATACACACTTGACGTCCAGGTTAGTACAATTTTAGTCAAACTCAAGCCTGTTCCTGCAAACTCGAACAATTAACTCGAGCCTGAAAGTACTATGCTCGAGCCTGACGCACAGTATATATATTTGACGCTAGACCGATGCTCTTCACTCACTCCTCTCCCTCAAGCTTGACCTAATTGCGCTCAAACTCTCTACTCACACTTCTCCAACTCAATCAATTTCATCTTCTAAAATGTCCTCCAAACGATCCACGACTGCAACTTCCTCTAATTCTGTTACAAATTCCGTATCCCCATCGATCCAAAAATGATATAGAAGGGAGAAATTTGCACCCAAGAAGCTTTGATAAGGATAGACAGCAGAATTCCTGGAGTTGTTGCTAATGAGCCCATTCCCTTCGTCAATCCAAAGAAGCTAACAATTTAGGAACTCACTGGAAGTCCAAAGAGGAAGGCTATAGACCCTGAAGCTGCTTCTTGAAAAGACAAGGAACAGATCACTGAGGTTGCCCAGTCAACCAAGAAAAAGGAAACAAAAGCTTTAGGTTCTGAGTTTAAAGGAACTAGTAAGGATCAAAGTTCCTCTAAAGCCACTCCATCCAAATCTCACTCAAAAACTAAGGTACCTGCAGAATTCCCAGCAAACCCTAGGATTAATGATACTCCCTCCAAGCCCAAGGGTTTCTTTGATAAACAATAGAGTTTCTAGGCAAAGAGGCTACCAAATTCAAAGAGTAATTTTCCTATAAAGTCTTCTGTCCTGTAGTCTCAGTTGACCTACAGAAAATTAAGGACAAATACAATATCGATTTTGTTAGTTCTCTATGTGTTTTGATGATAACCGACAATTGTAAACTCAATTTGAAGTTTGTCCTTGGAAAGTTGTAAAACTTTCTGTTTAAGGCAAACTCGAGTTTGGGTTGCTAAACTTGAGTTTGGACTTGACAGACAGAAGCTCAGATTTTACAATATTGGCCAAACTCCAGTTTGTATAGGCAAACTCGAGTTTGCAGAATTACAAAGAGCTATTAAAGTTTACAAGAGTTGTAAACTCGAGTCTGTGTTTATAAACTTGAGTCTAGATCAAAGGCAGTGACACTCGAATTTCAACTTGTTTCCAAACTCTACCTTTGATTCTGAGAAACTCCAGTTTACAAGAAAGTTTATGTGCTAAAAGTTTAAAGACTTGTAAACTCGAGTCTATGATTTGGAAACTCGAGTTTGAGATCAAACAGAAGCTTCAACGTTTTATCAAGTTTTCCAAACTCCAGTTTCAGTTTTACAAACTCCAGTTTGCAAAATGCAATAGCCTTCATGTTTTCAGTTTTCACTGGAAACTCGAGTCTGGATTATGTAGACTCGAGTTTGGCATAAACAGAGATACTCGAGTTGATACTTGTTTTCTAAACTCCAATTTAAATTTCAGTGACTCCAGTCAGATTTCAATATACACTGAAACTTGAGTCAGATTTCTGGAGACTCGAGTTTAGGACTATTTGAAAATACTCGAGCTATTACATGATTTCTAAACTCCAGTCTGCATTTCTAAACTCTAGTTTTGAAGCTGTGAACTTAAACTTAAGTTTTTCATAAAAGCTTCAAACTCGAGTCAGTCACTAAATGACTCGAGTTTAGCCAAGGGTTCAAAATCTCATTCAAGACCAACTCGTGACTTTCCTCTCTGTAAGAACCAAACTCGCGTCAGTTACTTGTCAACTCGAGTTTAGGAAACTTTCAAACATATCTTGCTCTCTGGATGAACCTCAAACTCGAGTCAAGAACACCAAACTCGAGTTTGCATCGGTAACTTTTGAAAACTAGATCAAATCAATCTGCGAAATCATTATGGGTTAATATGAAATTATCATATCTTGTTGCATTATTATTCCTAACGTTATTGATCAAGTTTTTGATAAGTTTCAGACAGGTTCATCACAAGATCAGAGAGAATCAAAGATCCAGAATAAGTGCATTTAATGAAGAACCAAGAACATGGCTGATTCTTCTCCCTTATCCCAGATGTTTAGTTCAGACCGTTGGAACACATTAAGATCACCTCAAACAGTCAAATTAAGATTGTGGAATGACAAAGAATCTGGAAGACGTTCTGCAACAACATATTCCAGGATGTCAGCAAAGAATTGAAAGAACAGAGCAAAATTTACAACTGTCATTTTCCAGATCTGCAACTGAACGTTGGAGAAGATATTGCAACGACTAGTTCATCTAGTTAGGTTATAAAAGGCTATGAAGACTCAGAGCAAGATACACAACCAAGCTACACTTTAACACATTTGCATTTTTGAGTCTGTATTGTGATTCTTTTATCTGTTCTTCAGTGATTATCAAAATTCACTCTTTTGAGAGATTGAAATTCTTTTAAAGTATTTGGTTGTGTAAACTCAAGGTTGTGGAACCTGTGAGTTGGGTTGTTTAATTACAAGGTGTAAGGGGGAGCAAGTCCTAAGTGATTAGGATTGTGTCTTGTCTTCATTGTTGTAGTTAAAAACTTGTTGAACTAGTGGAAAAACCTAGAAGGTATCTAGGGACTGGACGTAGGTCAAGGTTAAGACCGAACCAGTATAAATCCTGTGTGTCTGAGCTTTTCTTTCTTTACTCTTTCATTATTCATTGCTTAAGCTTTATTTTTAAGAGTTGAAAAGAAATTTTAAAATCCCAATTCACCCCCCTCTTGGTGATTTCTTCCACTTTCAGATTTATCTGCCTGGCTCAAACCATTCGAAACCTTGCAATCCATCAAAGCCTCCTTCAGTCCCTCAGTTGTCAAAGCTTTCTACTTCTCTATGCAATTAGACAACCTACTAGATGATGAAGGCAATCTTTTATAAGAGAGAATTACCACCAACATCAAAGGAAGAAAAATTACCATATCACCTACATACTTAAATTCCCTACTCCAAATATCCAAGCCACCGCCTGCTACAGAGTACAAATATAGTGATAGGGAGATCTTCAAGCTTCTTAGACCCAATGCACCAATTCCCACTTCAGGAAAAATCCTAAATTTTACTCCAGCTGCCATGACCACTAAGTATAGGCTGTCTGGTATATCTATGCCAGAAATCTACTTCAAAAGGGAGGGAACTTCACCCATTTTGCAAAGAAGGATTTTCCTATCTTTGCCTCCATCATTGATAGAAGGCCCTATAATGTTGGAAACTGATCTTCCAAGAAATGTCAAGATTCAGATTCTCTTCAAGACTTTCAACCCAGATCCCATTTCCTTCATTAGTTTCAGTAGTCTTATTCAATGAGAAGATATGACATTTGGCATCCAATGAACCCTCTATCCTTACTCCAATCTTTGGCAAACACCATTTGAATCTTATGAGGATAAATTTGGAAGAAGGTCCAGGGCAATCAAGGGCCCCATCCCTTTTAAAAGCTTCAAAATCCAAAGCCAATGAAGCACAATTTGCCCCTCCTCCTCCTCCATCCTCTCTCTCAGTTGACATGGCCACCTATATGAAAGATCTTGTGGCACATGCTATCTCAGAAGCCTTCAAATCATTGCAAGTAATAATGGTAGCTCAATATCACGAGCTCGTTGGGAAAATTGAGACTGAGGTTGGAAAGTTAGTCTCTGAAGTAACCAAAAGTCATGACAAGCTGGTTGAAGATCAAGATGAGAATGCTGATACACTTGTAGACATCGCTGATGATATAGAAGCTCTCCAAGGACATTTTGATGACTTCAAAGCCAAGATTGAAGATATCCACACCCTCTATTTGTCTGTCAATATAAAGATTGAGAAATTGCTGAAGAATGAAGCGCAAGCAGGACCTTCGGGCACATCTCCATCTTGAAGATGGAAGAAATCACCAAGAAGGGGGGTGAATTGGGGATTTAAAATTTCTTTTGGACTCCTTTTTAAAAACCGTGAGAAGTAAATGATGAGAGAGTAAAAGTAGAAAAGCTGGACACAGAGAATTTATACTGGTTCGGTCTCAACCTTGACCTACGTCCAGTCCCCAGATATCTACTGGGTATTTTCACTAGTTCAACAAGCTTAAACTACAACAATGTAAACTACAAGCAATCCTATCCACCAAGGACTTGCTCCCCCTTACACTATGTAATCAAGCTTCCCAACTTACAGGTTTCCACAACCTTGAGCTTTCACAAATACAAATGATTTCAAAGAATCAAAACTCTCAAAAAGAGTAGATAAAGATAAACACTGAAGAACAAGTTGAAAATAACAATACAGACTCAAATTTCAAAGTATAATCAAGATAGCTTCGTTGTGTGTCTTTCACTTTGAGTCTTTACAACCTTTTATAGACTAAATGGATGAGCTAGCTGTTGCAATTCTTTCTCTAACGTTCAGCTGCAATTTTGGAAAAATGGCAGTTGCATATTTTGTTCTGTTCTTTGAATTCTTAGCTGGAATTTTGGAATTTAGTTGTTACAGAAGGTCTTCCAGATTTTCAGTCATTCTCTGATTGTAATTTGACCATTTAGAGTGATCCTGAAGTGTTGCAACGGTATGAACTAGGCATATGGGATAAGGGAGAAAGATCAGCCTTGTTCTTGGTTCTTCATTTAATGCACTTATCCTGGATCTTGATCTCACCTTGATCTTAGGTAAACTTATCTGAAAAATACTCAAAACTTCATCAAAGACATTAGAAACAATAATATCATATGATAGAATAATTTTAGATTGACCCATTAAGATTTCGCAGATCAACATCATTTGATTTTTCAAAATCCCCGATGCAAACTCGAGTTTGTTCTTCCAGACTCGAGTTTGGAGTTCATCCAGAAAGCATGTCGGTTGGTCAGTGGTATAAACTTACAGTCTGTAAAAGCTAACTCGAGTTTGGCTTTTTACAGAGAGAACTGTTGGGCTCTGGACTTGGGATGGAACTTTGGGCATGAAGCTAAACTCAAGTCAATTAGTGACTAACTCGAGTTTGGGTCTATGTTTGAAGAACAAGCCTAAGTTCGTAATCTTCCAGACTGGAGTTTAGGGTCATAGACTCGAGTTTGTACTGTAGCCAAATGGATGATCTTTCTGTATGATCCAGACTCGAGTTTGGGGAGCAAACTCGAGTTTCAGTGACTACCGAAACATTTGAAGTTTATCTGGGTCAAGTGCAAACTGGAGTTTGGAAGGCCAGACTGGAGTTTGGGAGTCTATTGAGTTTTCTGGGTTCCTTTCTGTTTGGTCTAAACTCGAGTTTGATAATCCAGACTCGAGTTTGGCTTGCTTGGGATTCTGAGTGCTCTCTGTATCTTCCAGACTTCAGGTTTGATTTGCAAACTGGAGTTTAGCTTGATGTGAAAAAGGATTCCTTTTTGTGTCTACCCAGACTCGAGTTTGTCTATGCAGACTCGAGTTTGGCTTTTATGCAAAATTGAACATATTTCTGTCAAGTCTCAAACTCGAGTTTATATACCTAAACTCGAGTTTGCCTTTGACAGTGAGATTTTCATATTGCCAAAAACAAACTTCATATCAAGTTTACAATTGCTAGTTATCATCAAAACACATTGAGAACTAACACATCTCTCACAGTCCATTCTTCACCATCTCCCTCTCATCATTTGTCTCCTCATAATATCCCCTCTCCCTCTCTTCCTCCCTCTCCAATTAAGCTAGACCATCCCAGTCTCGACATCATTCCCTATGTTGCTCCCGTTCGTATCTCCTCCACAATCCCTTCTTCTCCTGATTCTTCATCACCTGATCCACTACCACCTCCTCCTCTTACTCTCCCTCTTCTCAACACTGCCCTACCAATCAAACCTATCACTTCTATCTCTACCTCCTCTCCTCTTGATGATGACAAAGGGGGAGAAGACAAGTGAAGAGCTGAGTTGAACTAGAGCTAGATGAGCTAGATCAAACTTAGATAAACTTAGATTTCTTGTTTACAGTTGATTCTATCTCTAGTTGATTTTGATTGTATCAAACTTAAAATTTGTTGTTTGCAGTTGATTCTGTCTCTAATTGACTTTAATTGTATTGAAGTTCACGTGACATTGTCCTTGACTAATTTATGTATGTTGAACTCAATACAATGAATGCCTTAAGAAGATAAATTGAGTATTTTAGCATATGAGTTTAATTTACATCCTATATGCCAATTCTATCAAAGTTTTTATACAAAAAAGTTTACAAGTGTTGCAATGATCAAAAAGGGGGAGAATGTTAGTTCTCTATGTGTTTTGATGATGATTGACAACTATAAACTAAGAAATATTAAAGTTTAAAGAAAGGTGAAAGTTTGTTGTTGGCCAAACTCGAACATGTGACTAAAATGACAAAGGAAAATGCTCTGAACATATGCAGACTCAAGCCTGCCTTTAGAAACTCGGGCATGCTCGTGCCAGAGAACACGTGTGAAGTTTCCACCTGAGATAGAATCGAGCCCATTAAAATGAACTCAATCTTACAAGTTATAGAGAGCAAAACTAGTTGTTTGCCAATAATTAAATTCGAGCCTACAATAATAGACTCAAGCCTATGTCTTATAGAGACCATGTCTAGTATATGAAACTCAAGCATGATTGTCGAACTCAAGTTTAAGTCTTGCAGGAAAAAGGTCTCTTCAATGGTCACTAAAGCAAACTCAAGCCCATTGGTTTAGGCTCAAGCCTAACCTTTACAGAGAGCAATCTTGGAAAATGAACTTGAACCCAACTGTGCAAACGCAAGTCTATCTTTCACAAGGAAAATGCCTAAGTAAATCAAACTTGAGCATGGCACTAATAGGCTTGAGCATGGTGCAGATAGAAAAGACACCAAGAAATCCACGACACGAACAGACTCGAGCCTAAGTGGATTTAACTTGAGTTTATCGGGACTCTGTTTCTGGATGAGATCTCATGATCATGTGTTTCAACTTTATAAGTCTGAATTCTTAAGTACTAAGCTTCGAATCATCATACATACGTATACTAAATCAAATTAACTATTTGTTTCAGATGATTTCAACAAATCAAGTCTGGGTCAAGTGCATTAAATGAACAGCCAAAGACAAGCCTAAAACTTCTCCTTTTGGACAAATTCTCAGCTCAGACCGTTATAGCTCAATTATGACATTTCCCAACAGTAAAAAATGAATCAAAGAATAGCAAGAACTCTGGAAGAACATCTACAATAGCCATATCCAAGATTCCAGCCAAGAATTGAAAGATTGGAGAAAAACATGCAACAACCATTTTCTCCAAAATTTTAGCTAAACGTTGCTAAACAAGAGAGAAGTATGCAACGACTAGTTTGCTTAATTAAGCTATAAAAACCTAGGAAGACTCATTGGAGTGACACATAAGAAACACGACTGATCATATCTTTCATTTGAGTCATTATTGTATTTAGCATCAGTGTTTATTTTTATGCTCTTTTGAGAGTAATCTTTTTGAAAATCTTTTTGATTACTTGACTGTGAAAACTCAAGGTTGTGGAACCTGTGAGTTGAGTCTTTTGATTACAAAGTGTAAGGGGGAGCAAGTCCCAGTGGATTAGGATTGCTTGATTGTTACATTGTTGTAAGAGAATTTTAATAGTGAGAAAAACCTAGAAGATATCTGGGGACTGGATGTAGGTTAAAGGTTAGGACCGAACCAGTATAAATTTCTTGTGTCCCAGCTTTTCTACCATTGTCTTTCTAACTTTAAGTTTTGAAAATTTGGATATTATTCAAAAAGAAATTTAAAAAAAATCCTCAATTCACCCCCTCTTGGTGATTTCTTCCATCTTCAGAAAGAACAATTAAAAATGCGCTTCCATGATCAATTTGGAACCCGGTAAAATTGAGTTTGAAGAATAGTTAAATCTGTGCTCCATAAATGGACCCTGGATAAACTAAAAGTTATACAATTAAATATGTGCTCCTTAAATGGACCTCGGATAAATTGAAAATTATACAGTTAAAACCGCACTTCCATGATCAATTTAGAGCCCGGTAAAATTGAGTTTGAAAAATAGTTAAAGTCGTGCTCCTTAATTGAACCCCAGATAAACTAAAAATAATATAGTTAAATTCGTGCTCCTTAAATGGACCATGAATAAATTGAAAATTATATAGTTAAATCCACTCTCCATAAATAGACCCCGGATAAACTAGTAAAGCTTAAAACAAGTCAGGATGACGTGAACCTGACTCTCACAAGATTGTGAACAAGTCTTGTAAACGTTACGATGCATCGGAACGATAATCTGGGATGATTTGACATTGTCATCACTGATCTTGATCAGGTCAAAATGTTTAGGTTTTTACTTGACTAAGTTAAAACCTGAATAGGTGACGATTAACTATCACCTCATATTATCACTTTGATTATAAATTGAAACTGTTAAGATGATTAATTTAAATCGTCTATGTATTGAAAATGCCTGATTATTAATAAGCGTGCCAGTTGATTAAGATTGGTAGAATATCTAGCGGATTCCGCGCAATTTATCTTGATTCTGGCCCAATCATTGAATAGAACTTTGAACATATGTTTGAGTTCTTATAATCAACTTATTGTTGAAATAAAGATACAACTCGGACATGAGATCTAGGTTAAAAAAATCAATGCACCCCAGCAGCCCAGAAAATTGGAATACCAGGCTTGAAGCAAAAGTGGACAGCTATAAAGTTGCCATGATGATATGAGAAGAGGAAATGAAAGCCCTTGTGGTATACATGAATTTTCAAATGCTATCTTGGTTTTTTGAATGTTGTTATTGAAAAAACACGTTATCAATAACAGTATATAAACCCAGAATCTCGAGTTTCAAGAATATTAAATTCGGAATCTCGGTCTTGAAGAATATAAACTTGGAATCTTGAGGTTAAGGTATGCAAACCCGGAATCTCAGGTCAACATGTAAGGAATCCCAACAATCATGAACACCTGGTCCAGGTTGGAAAATTAACACATCCCGACAGCCCAGAGACTTGAACTACTAGGCTGGGGGCAACAAAGTGGACAACGAGGAACTAATGGAAAAACATGATTATCAATAACTAGAATTAATGTAAACCAAAAAAGAAATCAAGCTTGGACAAGCATTCGAGTTCAACAAGAAAGAAGCAAATTGAATGATTTGTGCAAAATAGTAAGTACTTTCCATTGATTGTGATTTACTTACATATTGTTAAATGCAGGAATATAGACCGGGTAATGATCCTGAGAAAAATTGCTACAAAAGCAAGTAAGACAATCAGTACATCCCAACAGCCCAGAGACTTGAACTACCGGACTGGGGGGCAACTATTACGGATCCAAATTATGGGCTTATTATGAAGATGGCCTAACAAGCAACAGTTTATGGATAATCACAATAATCTATCCAAATCAAGAAGATTAGAACTAATCTATCAATATCCCTATCAAGATCACAACTAGCCACAAATCAAAGACCGAATCACTAAAAGATATCTTTTATCTCAAAGTGATAAGATAAGAAAAGCCCACCAATTTAGGGCCTAGGTAAACCTATAATTAAGGCACAAACCCTAATAAGGTACACACGCTCTGACTCTATCTTTTATGATTCAGTACACAAAAAGCACACACCCCCACTCCCCTTTAGCTATAAGCCTATCGTGTACAATCGAACTATGTGGACTTTGATCTCTCTTAAGGGTACGTAGGCCCTGGGATTTAATCCTAGCTCAAGTTCTAAATATTTTGTTCTACAACAAAACAAAAATATATATTTTGTGACCAAATAACTTAATCTTACACAAAGCAATTGAACATTAAGATAATCAATATTACTTTATAAAAGACACAGTTGAACCCAAGAGGGGGTGAATTGGGTGAAGATAAAAATTTAGGACCTTTGAAGATCTATTTGCAATTTGGTAAAATTAGTTTGTACGACAGTAAAGAGTTATAAAACTGTAGAAAATCATTCAAACATATATGCTGGAAATAAAGGAGATTAAGGAAGAGAATTACAAACTGAGATTTATACTGGTTCGGTCCAATCCTTGACCTACGTCCAGTCCTCAAGCTCCACTTGAGATTTTCAATCCACTATCCTCTTGTTTATCCATGCACAAGAGAAGCCTCTTACAAACCCATAAGTTTACCCAGACACTTGTGAAGCCAAATCTCTCACCGAGATACTCCCCTATACAACCTGTAAGGATACAATCAATTTCCCAGTCAAGATCACCTAACCTTGAGTATCTCTCAAAAAATATGATTTACAATGAATCTTCTCTCAAAGAAGTGAATGGATAATCATTGAAGTACACTAGAAATCATTTCACTCTTTCTATGATAAATTATGAAACATTTGAAAAATAGATTGTGTATGAGATTCAGAATTTGGACATTTTGACAGTGCAATCTTTTGTCTTCCACTTTGTGCATTTTGAATGTGGCTTTATTTATAGATGAGGATGGTCTGAATGTTGGGAAATATGACCGTTGTGTATAGAGCCATTACAGATCAGTTGGAAACTAGCAGTTAGAACTTCATTTTCTAAACCAACTGTGACATCGGCATTTGCTTTATCCTTGAACTTCAGTTTAACATCCTTTGATCATCTGAAACATGTATACAAATGATATAAATGATGTTAAGAAGTATTACAAATCATTTGGGTAATCATCTGGATGTTCTTGATCAAAAACATGATTTTCTACACTGTGATTTTTTTGAAGCGAAGGTGTAAACTCGAGCTTTCATTTGGAAACTCGAGTTTTGAGCTTGTTGCATTACTCCAGATTCCTCTATGTCTGATCAAAACATGAGTTTTGACTCACAAACTCGAGTTTTGAAGATCCTCTGATGTTCGCTGCTCTCTGTCTGAGCTAAACTCAAGTTTTCACTTGTAAACTCAAGTTTTCAACTTATTGTGTCCATCGTTGCTCTCTGACTTAATATAACTTCAAATTTTGAAAACCATTTATCCCAATATAGCTCTTTGAGTCTTCTTTCCAAAGCAAAAAGAATCAGCTCCAAACTCGTTGTATTTTGTCCGTTATGATCCGATGAATGAAAGATTGTTCTTGACCATCATTTTGCAATGTCTTGAACTGACAGTCAACTTTCAAAGACCATATCTCCCTGGTCTAAACTTCATTTTAGTTGGATCAAGTCTTGATCGAAAGAATTTTGAGTCTACTTTCATATGACACCGATTGCAGCTCATTCTAATGTGTAGACTGTGAGTTACACTCAAAAATATTGAAGCTTTGTTTGCTATGTCATGTAAGTTCCTGATCCACATTTCGAAATTCACACCTCTCTCATCTGAACTTATTTGGACTTGAAACTTTTTCAAAATGATGGATTAGGCGTCTAGTTTCATCTAAAATTGGTTTCACCTCAATCTGATATCTGGTTTAGGAGATATCACCAAATTACCAGACCTTGCCCAAGCTGATCGTCAAACAGAGGTGAACAGAGTTGCTGATCAGCGCTGAAAACTCGAGTTTTCATTTGGAAACTCAAGTTTTTCGAGTCCAAAGACACCAAAGATGTTGAAGACACTCAAAACTCGATTCATTAAGTTCCAAACTTGAGTCATCTCCCAAACTCGAGTTTTCTCATCTAGAACCTGATATTTGCTTGTTTTAACTCTGAATTGAGCCACTCCAACTTCCATTTTATCATGGAGACTTCTAGGATCAATCTTAGAACTTGAATCATGATATCTTCAACAAGTTCTTCCTTTTTCCATCTTCCATCTTGATCAATTTTCATCATTTAACTTGGGCTCACCATTCTCTGCAGCTTCTACCTTCTTCAATATCTAGAAAGTTGAACCTATACTGAACTTGTTCTAGAATCTCACGTGTCTTCTTTTTTTTCTCATCTTTTGATCATTCTCCATAATTATATTTGAATTGATCTTGAATATTGATATTTTCATTCTATTTGGCAAGATCTTCTCTTTCTTTCTTCTTTGCACTTGGTCACTCTCCACAACTCTATTCTTTCTTTCTTTTCTTCTCTTAAACATGCTTCATAAATAAATTTGAACTGATCTTGAATGAAGATGTTCCATTTAATAAATTCTTTCTTCTTTAATCTCTCCTCCTCTTCTTGATTATCCCCAAAATCCTTTAATAACTTCTTGCTTTTTTTTAAAAAAAAAAAATGGGACCAATGGTCCGGGCAAGGTTCGAACCCTGATACAAAGGTTAGATAACCCAGCGTCATACCACTGCACTACACTAGTGCTTGGTAACTTCTTGCTTTTTTGATTCTACATTAAATTCAAGAATTAGTCAATGAAGAAGATAAATATAGTATACAAACTTTTTGCTCTTACAAATGGCATCTATATAAGACATCATCAAAATTAATTATATCCAACATTAGAAGTACCAATATAGAATTATTCTAGTGGTATAAAGCTTTGTTAGATCTTTGTAGGTCTTAAATTTGAGTCCCAAAGGAAACACTCTTATTAGAAGGGGCAGTTACGAACCCTGAACTAGATATCGATGATAATATTCAAGAAAAAAAATGTTTTCGAAGTATTGTTTAAGTGCTCTTTATTAATCATAATGGTGGCTAATTGAGAGGGGAGTTTATTATTTTTTATGGTCATTGTCATTAAATTTGTGACTTTACATGTCGGGTTAAATTTTCTATTTTCTATTTTTTTTTAATTTTATTTTTTAGCTTACAAAGTCATGTTAACTCACTCTTAAACTTATATAGGACATTATGGATCTTCTTCTTTATGAGGTTGGGTTTTTTAGGTTCTTTACCCCAATATGGGGTGTTTATACAGCTGTTCTAATTGCAGGTAATGCTTATAAGGATGTGTGCCCTTCAAGGTGGGTTTTACGACAACACTTCCTTTGTTGTCACTTCTAACCTTGGATATCGAGGAGACCGCTATTGCCTGTGAGTTTTCTTCTACTCTTAAATCTGTTATGTACTCTTGGTTGTTTTTGTATCTGGTTTATTTGGTTGTATTTGAGATTGTTTTGTTTGTATTTGTTTTCATCTATTGTATAAGTCTCAAATATTAATATATATTTAGCTTTTGATCAAAAAATAGAGCATATGTATGAGTAACTGATACATATACGTGGCTATAAATTTAAACTAAATGCAACATATTTGGTCAAATATAATAACGGCATATTTATCCCAGTATTTAGATACTAAGTATCTAAATAGTATATATATACACAATCCAAAACATTAAAACTCCGACTAAGTCTTCACACGTGCTGCTTACCCCTTTATACCGGCTCTTGATCCTCTAGATCCTCAAGCTAGGGTTAAGTCTGAGATTCAATCAGATTGAATCTCAAGTAACAATTAACTTAATGATCAAGTAATAACAATATATATAACAGATATTCATTACATTTAGTACAACAATACATAACAAATGTTTGTCAACAGTGTTGCACCCACTAGTGCCACGAATCCATGTCCTTAGTACTAGGAAAACCATTATGCAACATTATCATGACTATAATGCATATCAAATTGAATCCATAGCTTGAATGAATATAAACAAACATATAACCTAAGACTTAGTTTCAGTCACGGTGCATGGCCCACGACCTCTTCTTGACCATGACTCCATATGAATCAAACCATCATATATAGACATACGAGACACATAAAAGTTAAAGTTACAGTACGCTTTCATACCTTAGTTTACGTAGCTAGTGGTAAGTTTTCCCTTTTGGTACTGATTCTCAACTTTCTTGGATATCCTATAATACCCTCATCGCATTATAATATTATAATAAATACCATATGACTTAGAATGATATCCTTAGAGATATTTTCACCACTAATGACCTTTTTATTTTGGTGGATTTAGTATACCATTTTTACCCTTACTTTTCCTTAAAAACGAAATTTTAGTATTTCTGCCTGGATTTTTCACTATATTTGAAAAATTATAACTAATTGTACAAAAATAAAAATGATGTGATTCTAAAGCCAAAATATCCATTGAAAAATCGATTATCAGGGAAAGATATGCCCAAAAACTCAACATGCATGAATCATTGCCAGTTTTAAATTCCTCCACTAATGTTCCAATTTCATGTTCCGAAACATGGACTAACTTGGAAAGCTCACATCTTTTTACATCATGTGAATGGCCAAAACCCATGCACAAAAACCATTGTTCAAATCAACATCTAGAAACAATGCTTAATTTCAAAAATTTGTATCTCCTTTGTACAGAGCTCAAAACATTACACTTTTTATATGAAAAGAAAGCCCTGGGTGTCTACTATATGTCTGAAAAATTTCATGATTTTTTAATATCATTTCCTACATAAAACAACGTCCAAAATGTGACTAATTCCAAAAAATTGAAATATGAGATTTTTCTCAACTTCACCACTTGGATCTTTTGATTCCAAAAATAATTTCGCAACATGTTTTCACTCCATTTTGTGTTATAAAAGAAATGGAGATCTTAAAAACTTGTAAAGGAATTTACTTTATAATTTCCTAGATTAAACTAAGATTCTACCAAAATATAAAAGCTAAAGCTCAAGAACTTGCCTCTTAAAGTTCTTACTCCTTCTTCTTCTTGCCCCTATCTTGCCTTGCTCTCTATCTCAATCAGTTTTGAGTTGAGTTTAGGTGTGAGGAATGAAGAGGGATTTAAGCTCTATTTATAGGAAAAGTACAAGCTCATGTGTGTTGGAAATTATGCCCTAAGGGAAATTCATTGTATTTTGAACGTTAATGTCATTTAAATTATTCTCCATGTAATTATCATTTCATTTGCATGTTTATAGTGATAACTATGTCCTTGGATGTTTCTTATAGATTATCCTAAATGTCCTTGGTCAGTCATCTAGGCAGGAGCGAATATGAAATAAGACCAGTATGACTTTGATTAGCTATGGAGATATGGATCAAAGTCATAGGCTCTTGTAAGAGTACAAGGTGTTGGACCAACCCACTATGAGAAAGCTGCATGGATTTAGTCATAAGTTTATCTCATGTATAACCACGTCACAACACCCTTTGACCATAGATCATTATAGATTCCTACATGATGAATCGTTGATCTTTGACCTACTCAAAAGTCACCTTTGACCGGGTGATGATAAAGGCTATGATTAGGATCATTGGTTTTCATGTAGAGGAATGTGAATGATAAAGATGGAATTTGTCCATCACATTTATAGAGAGATAATACCGGGCCCTTCGAAGAGTGAGTTTGAGAAATGTATGGTCATACTATAATGGAAAGGAGTTTCCATTTCAATTATTAGCTTACTCAAGAATTAAGAAAGTAATGGTCAAGAACAGGAAGCTGACACTATCCATGCCTCATACTTGACCAAATTATCGGATGACAAAAGGGATGTGACATAATTGTACGATAGGTTTGTATTGTATCATCGATCCCTATATGAATTGGGTAGTCGTAATGTCTTGCTAGAGGCCGCTTGCGACTTGTGGGCCTATAGGGTTGCACAAAAGAATAGCCTAACACGAGCAAAAGTGTCCAGATTCATTGAATCTTAGATATATCTAAGATTTAATCAATACTATATTTAATCTAGGATGAATATATATATATATATATATATATATATATATATATATATATATTAAAGGGTAAATGAGCAAAAATACACATATGGTTACCATTTTGGAGCAAAAGTCACATCCCACCGTTATGTTACTGTTCACCGTGATGAGAGAGAAAGAAATGAAGTGAACAGTAACATAATAGTGGGATGTGACTTTTGCTCCAAAATGGTAACCACGTGTGTATTTTTGCTCCAAAAAAAAAACCTATGGTGCTAGGCGCCCCTGGAGGTAAAATAAATATGTATTTTTGCTCCTTAACCCTATATTAAATTCGAAAATAATATAATAATATTATTTAATAGAGATTATAATATTTGTTTTGTATTTAATTTATTTGATAAATTAAATATCTAAAACAAATAGAGTTATTGTATCTCAGATTTAATTTTTGAATAAAGGTATCATATAACCTTTTTAATTTAAATTGAGATATAGTATCTAAGATTTAATTAAATAGATAGATTTCATTTATAGAGATAAATTGAATCAGAGGCCTTTTAATTTGGATTAAATAAATAGATTAGATTAGATCTATTAAATAGATTTAATTAATATATTATTTAATCCAAATTCAAATTTTGAAATAAATAAGGATTAATTTTGAATATAATAAGCCTATCGGGTTTTGAAAAACTTAAGGGACTTTTTGTCAAGCGTATTAGAAAAACCGTGAAAAACCCTAGAGAAAAAATAGAGAGACGCGAGAATACTAAAGGCGCTAGCATACTACCGTTAGTGTTGGAGGCCGTTCGTGTGGATATCGGTAGAGGGAGTGGATTCCTAGAGTCGACTCCTGTTGATCGAGTAAGTAGCCCACAAGATCAAATTTGAAAGAGACGCTTATTAATTCGAATAGGTACAGTTCTTTTCTAACTTGATTTAATACTGTTGATGGGTCTTCCGATGGGACTCATAAGTTTAAATTCTGCTGTGTGTACAAATCCTAACAATGTGAACCATATTGCATGTGATTCTTTTGCTCTTCATTCACCCTAACCATTAGATCAAAAAATGTACTTTTGAAATTAAATCCCTCTCCTTCTCCTGGGCTGTCGACCCCCTCCATTTCCTAGCTATTAAATGAGTTTTCCATATGGCATCCCTTTATGGCTTGTGTCCTTTAATTTTCTAGAATGTTGCTTAGCTTAGTTGTGCACATGTTTTTATCCAAAAATTGTATCCTATCCATTATCCAGCTATTGACCAAAATTTTGGGGCTATTAGGGCTAATTTAATGAACTCAATTGATGCCATAACTAATAGCTTAGGTGTCCCTTGAAAGCGGAGCTAAATCACCAAGAGGGGGTGAATTGGGGATTTCAAAAATCTTTTCGAAAGTTCTGTTTTAGAGCGTTGATAACAGAGTAAACCAGAGAGCAGGCAAGAAGAGAAGAACACAAAGGTTTATACTGATTCGGTCCAACTCTATGACTTACGTCCAATCCTCAGGAACCCTGAGTATTTCATATATCAATTGATTACACCCTCTGTAACTCAAGAGCAACTCTCTCACCAGAACTTGCTCCCCCTTACAAGTTGTAATCAATGAACCCCAATCTCCATGTATACTCGATTAATCTTGTACAAAGATCAACTTGAGTGTGCTCCTATTTTCTTCTAGAGGGCTTTGAAAATGTCAAGCAAAACTGCTACCAGCAACCATGTATACTTGATTAATCTTGTACAAAGATCAACTTCTAGAATACAATGACTTTTAGAATGTAAAAATATTGCCAACACAAAGGGTCAACTTCTAGTGAACATAGTGTGTTTAATATAGCTCCAAATTTGGCAAATCACCTATCCTCAAAAATCATTTTAAGTCTTCTTTCCAATGAAAAATGAATTAGCTCCAAATTTGTCGTATGCTGAGAGATTCAATCAGATTAATAGAGGTTGTTTTGGAGTAGCATTTTTGCAACATTTATGTACATCTATGAGCTTTAAAATATCATATCTCTTCTAGTTATGATTTGGTTTTTCATGATCTTGGTGTTGTGGAAACAGAGTTTTAGTCTAGTTTCATATTCCAAGAGTTTCAGTTCAATTAGGGGTGTATTTTGTGATACACCTGAATTATTGAACCTATGTTTGAAATATGGCGTGAGTTTCAATGGTAACTTCCAAAAGTCATCTATATTTCATCCGACCTCCTTTGACCTTTATTTTTGGGTCTATGTGATGCATTTAGAGTCTAATTTCATATTATACAAGCTTCACCTCAATCAGATATGTGATTTGAGAAATATGGTTGAATTACTGAACTTTGCTTATGTTAAATGTAGAACAGAGTCGAACAGAGTGGCTGGAACAATGCAACCCTTGAGTGTTACTTGAGAGTGTATGGAAAGACTTCGTGTGAATAGTGAAACATTTGCAAGAGCACTGTAGCAACACTTGAGTGCTACCTAAGAGAGTCAATAGTACAACACTTGCAAGGGCACTATAGCAAGACTCTGCTTTAGCAATTTTGGTCAAATTCCTTGATGTCACTCAAGCGACCTTGCAATTGATCCTTTCTTGTTTGACTCTGTTTTATACCTTAGGAGTAGGGGATCCTACAAAACAAAAGTACATGCTCTTTGGGACCCAACTACTCTTGTGTCCACTTAATATTATTCATAAAAATTCTTGTGCTTGCTCTTATGTAGTTCATTTGTATTATAATTGAGCAAAAAGTATCAACAAAAAAGCATAATTATATGATTATCCAATTAATTCATATAAAGGACAACAAATGCATTAAACTAATTATGTTTTTTCACAATGACAACTTGTAGTTGCATTTTATTAAAAAAAAAATCATTGATAAGAATCTCATGTAATGCATGTCTGAGATCAATTTTGTCAAAAATATGCAAGTTATTCCAAATCTCAAATGTTCTTTCAAAACATAATAATAAATTATGAAATTGAGATTTTTGAGTTCATAACAAATCAATTTTTGAAATATGTTCAAAATCCATGCTTATGCTAAAATTAGCAGAAGTCAACAATTTAAAAATATATCTATAATATCTTGAATTTCGGGCATAAAGACTTGGGAATAGACCTAAATTAGGAAGACTTCTAAGCTAGTTCAAGGAGTGTGACATTTCCTAGACAAATAAAGATCCACTGTGTTTTTTGAGGAAATAGGAGGAGAAAGAGTCACTGAAAAGTCAGTTATTTGAGGACACATGTCACCACAAGGTTAAAAGAAGAAAAGTAGGGGCAACATAGTCAAATCCTTTCCCCTTGGGCATGAAATTTCGCCCACCCTAGGAGAGAGAAGGAAAATCAAATGATTTTATTTGTACTTAGACTCAAACACAAAGTACGAGTCCTATAGGATGTTAACCGGTAAAAGGGGGACCGATAAGGACCAATTAGGGGTTTCTTTTGGACTGAATGAGACAAATGTGGGGCCACTTTGGGAAGATGGAAGGGTGCCACATGTGAGTGTCCATTCAAGGGAGAATATCAGGAAAAGTTATAGAAAAGTACAAAAAGGAGCATTGTTATACCCGGTGGGGCCTGGCGGGGACCGGTTGATTGAGAACTGGACTGATAAAGTGAAGGAAATGAATTAATTAAAGAGGGTCAAATGTGTGGGTCCTATTAGGCGCCACATAACCCTCTCTAATTATTAAAAACGTTACTTGGAGAGCAAGAATAGAAAAGTCAATGAAAAAGTCAATTGCGGGTCCCACGATCAGAGAAAAAGGGTAAAATGGGAATATATGGGTAAAAGTCAATTGGGGCAAGTTTGAGGGACCCACATGGTGCCACATATGTGCTTTTGGGCAGGTGAAAAGTTCCAGGCCAAAATTATAATTTTTGAAAGTTTCAGGCCAAAACAGGTAATTTACCCCGAGAGCAGATAAAAATATGCCTTATTTAGTGTTAGATATGATTAGTTTTGATGATGTCTTATATAGATGCCTTTAGAAAAAGAAAAAAGTTTGCATACTATATTTATCTTCTTCATTGACTAATTCTTGAATTTAATGTAGAATTAAATATGTGAAGATCATTTATGAAGAATGGTCAAGAAGAAGATCATTTAAGAAGTATTGAATGGGAGAAAGAAATCATGTAGTATAATCAAGAGATGAGAAGATAGAAAGAATAATTGGCAAAGAAGCAAGAAGTTATCAAAGAAATTTGGGCATAATCAAGAAGAAGAGGAGAGATTGAAGAAGAAAGAACTTGGTGAATGAAATTTCTTTATTCAAGATCAGCTTAAGTTCATAAATAAAGGATAATCAAGAAGAAGAAGAAGAAGGAAGAACTTATTGAATGGAATATTATTATTCAAGTTCTTGGTTGATAGATTTTCGGGATAATCAAGAAGAAGAAGAGAGTTGGAAGATGGAAGAAGTTGATATTCAAGATCAGCTCAAGTTCATTTATGAAGGATAATCAAGAAGAAAATGAAGAAGAGGAAATGTTGTTCAAGATGAATGATGAAAAAAGAATAACTTGCTATGGTTATCGTTATTCAAGCCCCAAGATTGATTATAGAAGTGTCTATGATCAAATAGAAGTTGGAGTGGGGCAATTCAGAGTTAAAGTTTGCAAGAATCAGGTTCTGGAAGAGAAGACTCGAGTTTCTAGGTCAAAACTTGAGTTTACAAGCTTACTGCAACAATTTACTTCTGGATGAGAAAACTCAAGTTTGGAAAACTCAAGTTTGGGTGTCAAAACTCTAGTTTCAAGGTCAATAATCGAGTACGGGAGTCAATACTCGAGTATGGAACTTAAATATTCGAGTATTGGGTGTTTTCAACTTCTCTGGCGCATTTGGACCCGACAATACTAGAGTATCCACTACAATACTCGAGTATCCAGCTTATTTCAGCAACTTTGTTCACCTCTGTTTCTCGATCAGATTGGGCTAGCTCTGGTAATTCGATGATATCTCCTAGACCAGAGAGCGGATTGAGGTGAAACCAAATTTGTATGAGACTTGACATCCAATATGTCATCTTGACAAAGTTTCATGCTCAAAGAAGATCATACGAGAGAGCTATGAATTTCAAAAGTTGGATTAGGAATCCACGCCACACATGAGACCAAGCTTCAATGTTTTAAGTTTAACACACAATCTACAAATCAGAATGAGCTGAAATTGATGGCATATGAAAGAAGACTCATAAAGATTTTCATCAAGACTTGATTCAACAAAAATGAAGTTCATAATAGAGAGATATGATGCTCGAAAGTTGACTGACAATTTAGAACGTTGCAAAAACATTGGTCAAGAATAAGGCTTCATTCATTGGATCATAACAGAAAAAATACAACGATCTTTGAGCTGATTCTTGTTGCATTGGAAAGAAGACACAAAAAGATATATATTGGTTTGCCAAAATTGAAGCTACATCAAGTTAGAGAGCAACCAAAGTTTGTATATGCCATTAGTAAAAGCAAAAAGTTAGTATACTATATTTATCTCCTCCATTGATTAATTCTTGAATTGAATGTAGAATCAAAGGTGTAAAGTTCATTCATGAAGAATGATAAAAAAGAAGAATCAGTAAAGAAGAAAAAGAAGAAGATCAAGGAGGTCAAGGATGTAGATGAGGATAAGGAAAAGGAAGAGGAGAGATTGAAGAAGAAAGGAGAGATTGAAGAATCATCTTCAATCAAGATTAGTTCAAATGTATTTGTGAAGAATGTTCAAGAAAATTGAAAAAGAGAAAGAGCTGAATAATGGAGATTGATCAAGAGATGAGATTTCAGAAAGAGGAAATATTGAAGAACTTGTAGAATATAATGAGTCTATAATTAAGATGAGAGATGATAGAGGATGGAAGAAATTGATGAATGGAATGAGAATATCTTTATTGAAGAACAACTCAAAAATGTCTATGGAGAATGCTCAAGAGAAGAAGAAAGAAAGAATAGAGTTGTGAAGAATGACCAAGTGAAGAGAAGAAAGAAAGAGAAGATCTTGTCAAAGAGAATGAGAAAAATCAATATACAAGGTCTTAGATTGATATCATAAGTTTTCACAATCAAAAGGATGTTGAAGAGGCTCAATTAAGAGGTAAAGAAAGCAAAAATTAGGTTCTAGAAGAGAATACTCGAGTTCCCATATCAAAACTTGAGTATACAAGCTTATTGCAGTAATTTGCTTCTGGATGAGAAAACTCGAGTTTGGAAAACTAGAGTTTGGGAAACTTCGGTTTGGAAGTCAAAGAGTCAAAACTTGAGTATGGGAGTCAATACTCGAGTATGGAACTTATATACTCGAGTTTGGGGTGTTTTCATCTACTCTGGCTTCTCTGGACCAGACAAAACTCGAGTTTCCAAATGAAAGCTCGAGTTTCAAGCTCTGTCAACAACTCTGTTTACCTCTATTTCAAGATCAGCTTTGGGCGAGCTCTGGTAATTTGATGATATCTCCTAAACCAGAGATCGGATTGAGGTTAAACCAAATTTGCATCAAACTATACATCCAAGGCATCATCTTGACAAATTTTCATGTTCAAAGAAGATCATATGAGAGATTTTTGAATTTCTAAAGTTGGATCAAATATTCACTCCACACATCAGACCAAGCTTCAATGTTTTGAGTGTAACTCACAATCTACAAATCAGAAAGAGCTGAAATCAGTGGCATTTCAAAGAAGACTGATAAATATTTCCATCAAGACTTGATTCAACCAAAATGAAGATCAGACGAGAGAGATATGGTCTTCGAAAGTTGACTGACTGATTAAGACGATGCAAAAACGCTGGTAAAGAACAAATCTTCATTCATCAGATCATAACGGTCAAATCATAATGAGTTTGGAGCTGAATCTTGTTGCATTGGAAAGAAGACACAAAGAGCTGTATGAGGATAATATGTTTGCCAAAATTGAAGCTATATCAAGTCAGAGAGCAACCAAAGTAAAAAATAAGTTGAATACTCGAGTTTACGAATGATTACTCGAGTATAGCTCAGACAGAGAGCAATGAACGTTAGAGGATCTTCAATACTCAAGTATGTAAGTCAATACTCGAGTATCGGACAGACAGAGATGAATCTGAAGTTATGAAACAAGCTCAATACCGCAGTATTCAAGTCAATACTCCAATATTCACCTTCAGATCAGAAAAATCACCGTTGCGAAAATCTTAAATCTGATCTTGATCATCCAGATCCTTACCCAAATGATTTTAATACTTTTTAACATCATTTAAATCATTTGTGGACATGTTTCAGATGATCAAATGAGGGATTACATGAAGATCATGTTGCTGAGCTGTCAAGTCCAAAAAGAAGAAAATAACAGCTAGTTTCTCCAACTGTCATATTCTCAACGTCTCCATTTACAATGGCTCTATTCTTCAACATACATATCATCTTCATCTATAAACAAAGCCACATTCAAAACGCAAGAAGATGATGGAAAAAGCTTGCAGAATGAAAATGCTAAAATCCTGAATCTTCTATACTCTGTTTTTCCATTGCTTATCTTGCTTATCATATAGAGTGTGAAATTAGTTGTAATGCACTTTAGTGTTTATTATAGTCACTTCTTAGAGAGAAGATACATTGTAAAACCACATTTCTAAGAGATACTCAAGGTTTGGTGACCTTGAGTGGGAAATTTGGTTGTAACCTTACGGGTAGTAAGGGGGAGGATCTCAGTGAGAGTTTTGGCTTCACAAGTGCCTGGATAAACTTGTGAGGGTGTAAAGGCTTTAACTCTTGTGCCTGGTTAAACAAGGAGATAATGGAAATCTCTAGTGGAGCTTCAGGACTGGACGTAGGTTAAGGATTGGACCGAACCAGTATAAATCAGAGTTTGCAATTTTCTTCCTTAATCTCTTTCATTTCCAGCATATAAGTTTGAATGATTGTTTATAGTTTTATAACTCTTTATTATCATTCAAGCTAGTTATTACCGAATTGCGAAAAGAATTGAAAAGGTTGCAAATTTTTATCTTCACCCAATTCACCCCCCTCTTGGGTTCAGCCAGGCCTTTCATTTGGTATCAGAGGTAGGCTATTGTTTAAAGGACTTAACCGTCTTAAGAGTTTTCAATGGCTGCTTTTGGATGTTGCTCATTTTCTGAAGGTTTTGATTATACTATTCCACCATTTTTAAAAGTTGTTGATTTCTGGTTTTGGAAAGCTAGAAAGACAAGTTTTGTAAAAACGTCTGATTTTGATATGTGGAAAGTTTTTACAAATGCTTTTAATTTCAAACCAAGAAAGGATTGGACAGAAAAAGAAGAGAAAATGTTTTCATTGAATATTAGAGCAATGAAAATTTTATACAGTGCTTTAACTGAAGATGATTTTGAGAAAATTAAATTTTGCTCTAATGCTAAAGATATTTGGGATACTCTTGATTCTATTTATACTTCTAACAACTATGTTGAAGTTGAAGGTGCTGACAGTTTATCCAAAGCAATTAGCTGCATATCCATTAATGAACAACTGGAAGTTGAGGATGAACAAGGAGAAATCTTAGAACACTTCCTTGATCCAGTCAACACGAAAGAACAAGAGAATGAGGATTCCCAAGAAGAGCTTATCGTGGACAATTATGATGAATTATCATTAGAAGCTCAAGATGCTGATATGGTAAAAAATTCCAATCCTTCTTGTGCATTTAAGAAAGATGATTTTCAGAGCTTGCATAAGATTGTTTTTCAACCAGTTACTAATTCTAATTTGAAAAGTAAATATATTTTCGAAAAGAATGCTGGAAAATCATGCGGGAAGAATGAATGTGCAAATAAAGATTATTTGAAGTCTTACTTTCATCCCCATCACAATATTTGCAAAAGAGTTCATAATAAGCATCATTCAATTCTTTACAATTATTGTGGTAAATCTGGACATATTTCTCATACATGCTATATTAGGAGAAATTCTAATCTGAGAAATAAATTTGTTTTGGTTCCTAAAGGACAATCAAGGTCCAATACTAACAGTCAAGGACCCAAGTATAAGTTAGTACCAAAATGTCCATTTAGTACTTTATATGTGCAGGATGATTCCAGTGAGAATGGACATAAGAATACAAAGAAGATGAACAAGATGCCAGAGTTTATCAAGCACCAATGAAGAAGTTCACAGGATATGTATCAAGCAAGAGAACTCAAAGGGCACCTATTGCTGGAACTACTAGGTTTAAACATCAAAGGAAGTAATGGATACAAGCAAGAAGAGTATCATCTACCTCAAGAATAAATTACAACAAAGTGCCATTCAACTATCTTGAGGAGAAGAATAAGAGGCAGTGGGTAAGCAAAGCCAATCCTCCTAGCATCCAAGGCTATGGTATGCAATGGTAAAACCTTTTATGCTATCATCTGAAATAATCATTTTATGTCTTGTAGCCTTAAGAATGAGCATTGCAAATTGTTTTGGACTCACATCCTGATATATATATATATATACACACATACATACATACATATACATATATATTAAATTGCAATGTTCAATAGGTTTGATTCTTTATGCATATCTGATGATTTGAAAAGAAAGTATTCTTTTAATGCATAAAGTCATGTTTATCTCACTATGCTCATTTGTTTTGAATTAATTATATTCATAAGAGCATGTGAATTTTGGTTCCTACAAGCTAACAATGATTGGATCCAAGTAAGATTAGATACCAAGAAAGAAAAAGATTTATATGGTTTTGTAGGATCAGAGAAAACTGAACAAGATATGCTTAATGTTGACTATGAACATTGGAAAAGGAGTTATCTACATTTCAACCAAGCAAGCTTCTATGAGGACAAGTGGAATTACTGTGATATCTAATTTGTACCTCATATTATGATTATATGAATTTCATTATTGATTTGTCTTTGGCTATGTTAAAAGGTTTTTGAAAATAATTCAATCTCAATAAGCAATTTTATTGTCAAAGCAAAACTCCAGTTTTCGAAACTCTAGTTTCGGAAACTCCGGTTTCGGAAACTCCAGTTTTTCGAAATAACACAGATTTCTCTAATTGTCAATTTTTAAAATGAAAACTCGAGTTTTGGTCACAAAGAGAGCATCAATGTTTTTCAGTAATTTCAAAACTCCAGTTTTAATATGGAAACTCAAGTATGTGCTTAAGTGCACAGTGACAAACTCCAGTTTCCATTTGGAAACTCCAGTTTTGAGTCCACCCTATTTTCACTCTCTTATTTTGAATTTAAGAAATCTTCATATATGATTTATATGCTCCATATCGTCAATCACTGACATTCTTAACTATGTTTTATCAATTTATTAATGAGTGCTTGATGATCAAACACGTGAATTTGTGCATAACTTTTGAGTTTATATTTTTGGAAATATACAAGTCTAAGTTTTGCTTGGATTTCAATTCACTTTGTTTTGTGAAGATGCATACAGATGTTTGTTTTAAAAAAAAATCCATGCTTTGATTACATTCAAATGATGTTTCAAAATTGGAAGTTAATATTGTGAATTGAATGTTGGATATGATTCAAATTTATCTAATTGAGTTTTTCCCTGTCATTCACATATTGATCTTTCGAATTTAATGTGATACTTAAACTCCTTATTCTCTAACTAGCTAGACCTCATGTCTAAATAAGTTGATCATCTATGAGTTTCAAGTTTATAAGAGAATTCAATTTGTGATTGTTATGCCTACTGCATAAATTCTTAATGACTAAGTTATTCCAAGCTCTATGAATGTTCATTAATGCGATCTTAATGCATTAACCAGTAGTGAAATAACTCACTAGGATAATATTCTAGAACTCTAGTCATTTGGACTAATTAGTATATGTGCTTCATTATCTATGAATTCTAGTTGTCATTTTGTTACTCAAATTCATCAAATTTATCTTCATCCATTTTTGAGTAACTTTAGCCACATATTCAACTTCTTGCCTTGAATGTTCATTTATTTCAAGATTCTATCCAAAGGAGGGGGGGGAAGATTATCTTTTGGCAATAGCAAAGTCATTGTGCTTATATTTAAATCCTATTTGGCCTTATTGGCTAATTCATTTTCTTCATGACTTTTGCTTCTGGGAAAACTTTTCAACATGTTAGTGTTCGACATGGGCTTTAAAACTTGAAGCATTCTAACATATTTTTAACATGTTGACTTCCACCATAATTAGAGTGAACATCAATTTTTGAACATGTTTTCAAAAAAAAAAATCATGCCTTATCATGGGATGAAATATCATTCAAGACTTGAGTTTTGCTTGCTGTTATGTATCAGTTCAGTTTTTCTATACTCTTGCATCACTCTTTAGGCTAATTTGATTTTAATCATTCATATTTTACAGTATAGCTTGAGCAAACTTATTTCTAAAATGATCCTTATGGTTTAGACATTTTTTCCATAAAAAGCATAAGTGATTTCTCTATACCAATAATGTGCACTTGAAAGGTCTTAATTCTTAGATATAATGTAATGCCACAGCAGAGGTTCCTCTACGGAGTTTCATTTGGTGTCATTGACATTTGGTGTCACATTATTATTTGGTAAGAGAGTTTCAAATTGTTTTTAAATCATGCATTCATTAAGGGGAAGCTTCACATTTATATGTGTTTTATGCCTTAAAAGCTCATTTCCTTTATTTGAAGAAAACTCTTTTAAGCATACTCATCTGTATTCATTATGTTTTATTGGTTTTGAAGATGAGTTAATCTTAATTTTAAAATATCTTATACTTTCCTTTCATTATCTTAATTTGAAAATCTCATATAAAAAGGATTATCTTTGATTTCTGCACTAACAAATCTCCTTTGTAAAGAAAGATTTCAACTTGTAGCAGGAGATTTTAATATTCCTTAATGCATCACAAGGAGAAATTATCAAATTGAGGAATAATGCCTTCATGTTCCATCGAAGAAGTTGAAATATGCTCTATAGAAGAGGTATATGAAGAGAAGGCTAAGGATTGAGCACATCACAGATCTCCCACAATAAGAAAGTAAACAAATGTACTTCACCGATCATTCATCAATTTGCAGAACCTACATGAGCATTTCTAAACTCTATCTGTTTATATTCAGTGAACAATTTGCCCATGTCTGGTATCTATATGCTTTCATTAATCTGCACATGCTTTTTTTCATAAGGTGGAGAGAAAATAATTTCACATTAGAGAAAGAAAATCGTTTTCTTGATTCAATCTAATCTGATTTCATATCTATCTCTCTAAGTCTTTACCTCAACTTTTTGCTAATGACAAATAAGGGGGAGAGAATGGCAAAAAAAATATGTTGCATTTAATAATATCTATTTTCATAATTATACATATTCTTCTTAGAGTAATTTGCTATCATCAAAAAGGGGGGAAATGTTGGATATAATTAGTTTTGATGATGACTTATATATATGCCATTAGTAAAAGCAAAAAGTTAGTATACTATATTTATCTCCTTCATTGATTAATTCTTGAATTGAATGTAGAATCAAAGGTGTAAAGTTCATTCATGAAGAATGATAAAAAAGAAGAATCAGTAAAGAAGAAAAAGAAAAAGATTAAGGAGGTCAAGGATGTAGATGAGGATAAGGAAAAGGAAGAGGAGAGATTGAAGAAGAAAGGAGAGATTAAAGAAGAAAGAATCTACTGAATGAATCATCTTCAATCAAGATTAGTTCAAATGTATTTGTTAAGAATGTTCAAGAAAATTGAAAAAGAGAAAGAGCTGAATAATGGAGATTGATCAAGAGATGAGATTTCAGAAAGAGGAAATATTGAAGAACTTGTAGAATATAATGAGTCTATAATTAAGATGAGAGATGATAGAGGATGGAAGAAATTGATGAATGGAATGAGAATATCTTTATTGAAGAACAACTCAAAAATGTCTATGGAGAATGCTCAAGAGAAGAAGAAAGAAAGAATAGAGTTGTGAAGAATGACCAAGTGAAGAGAAGAAAGAAAGAGAAGATCTTGTCAAAGAGAATGAGAAAAATCAATATATAAGGTCTTAGATTGATATCATAAGTTTTCACAATCAAATAGATGTTGAAGAGGCTCAATTAAGAGGTAAAGACAACAAAAATCAGGTTCTGAAAGAGAATACTCGAGTTTCCAGGTCAAAACTCGAGTATACAAGCTTACTGTAGTAATTTGCTTCTGGATGAGAAAACTCGAGTTTGGGAAACTCTGGTTTGCAAGTCAAAGAGTCAAAACTTGAGTATAGGAGTCAATACTCGAGTATAGAACTTATATACTCAAGTTTGGGGTGTTTTCAGCTACTCTGGCGTCTCTGGACCCGACAAAACTCGAGTTTCTAGCTCTATCAGCAACTCTGTTCACCTCTGTTTCATGATCAGCTTTGGGCGAGCTCTGGTAATTTGATGATATCTCCTAAACCAGAGATCGGATTGAGGTTAAACCAAATTTGCATCAAACTATACATCCAAGGCATCATCTTGACAAATTTTCATGTTCAAAGAAGATCATATGAGAGATTTTTGAATTTCTAAAGTTGGATCAAATATTCACGCCACACATCAGACCAAGCTTCAATGTTTTGAGTGTAACTCACAATCTACAAATCAGAAAGAGCTGAAATCAGTGGCATTTCAAAGAAGACTGATAAATATTTCCATCAAGACTTGATTCAACCAAAATGAAGATCAGACCAGAGAGATATGGTCTTCGAAAGTTGACTGACTGATTAAGACGATGCAAAAACGCTGGTAAAGAACAAATCTTCATTCATCAGATCATAACGGTCAAATCATAATGAGTTTGGAGCTGAATCTTATTGCATTGGAAAGAAGACACAAAGAGTTGTATGAGGATAATATGTTTGCCAAAATTGAAGCTATATCAAGTCAGAGACCAACCAAAGTCAAAAATAAGTTGAATACTCGAGTTTACGAATGATTACTCGAGTATAGCTCAGATAGAGAGCAATAAACGTTAGAGGATCTTCAATACTCAAGTATGTAAGTCAATACTCGAGTATTCAATAGATAGAGACAAATCTGAAGTTATGAAACAAGCTTAATACCACAGTATTCAAGTCAATACCCCAGTATTCACCTTCAGATCAGAAAAATCACCGTTGCGAAAATCTTGAATCTGATCTTGATCATCCAAATCCTTACCCAAATGATTTGTAATACTTCTTAACATCATTTAAATCATTTGTGGACAAGTTTCGGATGATCAAACGAGGGATTACATGAAGATCAAGTTGCTGGGCTATCAAATCCAAAAAGAAGAAAATAACAGCTAGTTTCTCCAACTCACATATTCTCAACGTCTCCTTTTACAACGACTCTATTCTTCAACATTCATATCATCTTCATCTATAAATAAAACCACATTCAAAACGCAAGAAGATGATGGAAAAAGCTTGCACAATGAAAATGCCAAAATCCTAAATCTTCTACACTCTGTTTTTCCATTACTTATCTTGCTTATCATATAGAGTATGAAATGAGTTGTAATGCACTTCAATATTTATCATAATCACTTCTTAGAGAGAAGATACATTGTAAAACCATATTTTTTGAGAGATACTCAAGGTTGGGTGACCTTGAGTGGGAAATTTGGTTGTAACCTTACGGGTAGTAAGGGGGAGGATCTCGATGAGAGATTTAGCTGCACAAGTGCCTGGATAAACTTGTGAGGGTGTAAAGGCTTTAACTCTTGTGCCTGGTTAAACAAGGAGATAATGGAAATCTCAAGTGGAGCTTCAAGACTGGACGTAGGTTAAGGATTGGACCGAACCAGTATAAATCCGAGTTTGCAATTCTCTTCCTCAATCTCTTTCATTTCTAGCATATAAGTTTGAATGATTGTTTATAGTTTTATAACTCTTTATTATCATTCAAACTGGTTATTATTGAATTGTGAAAAGGATTGAAAAGGTCGCAAATTTTTATCTTCACCCAATTCACTCCCCTCTTGGTGATTCAACTCCACTTTCAAAATCTTCACATAAATCATCAAATGGCTCCTAAGAGATGAGTTCAAGAGCCTGAGTTCACTGCCATTTCATCTGAATCTTCTAAAGGCTCACCTCCTGCATCTACACGACATTTCAAGAAGAAAAAGCCTGCACCCAAGCGTTTCTCCTATCGAGCAGCAAAGAAAACTGCTGAGAAGTTTGTAATCTCTTCTACTAAGGAGGTTCCAACCCCTGAAATTCCTTCACCAACTCTTCCTCAACGACCTAAGAGGATGAAATCTATTCCTGTTCATCGGGCCAAACGAGGAAATGATTTTCTCCTTCGCCTTGGCGTTTCCATCGAAGAAAAAATCATCTGCAAAGCCTCTAAAATCACCAAGATCAAAAGTTGTCTGAATCAACGAACCTTCTGAGACTCCTAACAAAAAGGATGTTGACCCTACTGCTACAATGCGTAAAGATAAGGAACCAGTCATTGAAGAAAGCTCCTCTTCTAGTAAATCTCAGCCCTCCCCTACACGGATTGATATTCCCACTGGAGATACTTCTCCTTCTGGCCCTCCTTCTACTTTGTTTGAGATAAACAACCATGACTCTCTACCAGAAGGATTTGTAACAAATAATGCAGGTAAATTTGTTGCCTCTGTTGAAAACTTTTGAAAAACTTATTTCAAAAAGGAATTTTGTTCTCTGGTTTCTATAGACCAAGAGATAATTAAAGAAGAATGTGGCATGGATTAATCCCCCTAGTTGAACCCTTATATTTCCTATCTGTTGATAAAAGCCCCATTCTCTCCTACCATTGTCAAAATCTTTTTCTACAACATGCTCAAAGAAAATTTAAAAGATTCAGATGACAATGTGGTAGAAGAACGTCTCTCAACTTCTATCAGAGGGGACAAAGTAACTCTTTCTACTTCCATCCTGAACACAATTCTTCAAATCAAGAATCCTCTTCCTGCCCTAAAAATAAGCTATTCCAATGTTGAAATCTTCAAAATTTTGAGGTTTGGTGTGCCTATTCCTGATTACCAGCTCACAAAACTGGCATTCACTCCTACGGAGATGTCCCCCAACTACAGAGTTTTGTGGTATATCTTCTCCAGGAATTGTCTGCAGAAAGGAGGAAACTACACCCACTTCTCCCAAAAAGATGACCCTTTATTTGTTGCCTTAATTCGAAAGGTGCCTTTCAATCTGGGTGAATGGCTCTTTAAGGAAATATCCAATTTCTTCTTTCCCTCACGATCGGTTTCCTATATTCCTTTCGCCTCCCTGGTCTCAGTGATTCTGTTTCACAACAAAATTTGGCACATTTCCTCTTTTGACACCCTCAAATAGCCGATCAATTTTGGAGGACCTAATTGAACTTTATGAAAATAGCACCTGAGGAAGGAACAGCTTCAGGCAAAAAAGTCTTCATCCAAGAAAGCTATAGCTCCTTCTTCTTCCTCTGTCGATCCGTCTGCTCCTTCGGTCCCAACTGATATAGATGACAAGATTTAGAAATTGGTCGACAAGGCTGTTTCTGATATGTCAAAGAAGATTCAATCCAAAGTTGGGCAAATGGTTGGTGGTCTTCAACAGTCTCAAACTCATATTTCCAATAAACAGGCTGTTTTGAAAATTCATCTGAAGCAACAGGATGAAAAGATAGACCAGATTCTGAAACTTCTTGGATCCTCCTCCTCTCGCCCTGGTCCTTCATCTTCATCGTTCTTGCTCTTTGCTCCTCCCAGTTTTTGAAGATGACAAAGGGGGAGAAGTAACCAGAAACCAGAAATCTAGTTTAGGAGATAGCCCTGTGTAAACATGCTTGATACTTTTTGTAAATCTTTTGAACTATTCTTCTATCTCCTGACGAAGTTTTCTTGTTGTGTTTCATTTTCTGTTCAAGTTATTAACAAGTATGGATTTTGAGCTGTATCTGTATTGACTCTATCATATGAATGAAATGTTCAATTTATTAACTGTGTTTACTCTGATGGCATTGAATTTATGCTTTACATAACTGAATTGAATATAATCACATTGAATTTATGCTTTGCATCAAATGAAAAATATGATTACTGGAGTATGAATACTGAAGAATTAAAATTCTTAATGGTTTTGTCAATAATTTGCTAAAGATCACTTATACAAAACCTTTGCACAGAACAATTTTTCAAAGTTCAAAATTTTCAAAGTGTTTTTAAAAATATGGATAAATTTTGGTTTACAAGTGTTGTCATCATCAAAAAGGAGGAGAATGTTAGTTCTCTATGGGTTTTGATGATAACAATCAATTGTAAAACCAAGATTGAAGGATTGTTTCAAGAAAGCAAAAACTTGCTGGTTGAGGCAATACTCGAGTATCAGTAGAAATAATAGAGTATTTGCCTTTCAAAGAAAAACTCAATGTTAATGACTAAAGGCAATATCGTAGTATCCTAGTGGATACTCGAGTATTGGACCTTACAGAGAGTATCACAAGTTTTCTATCAGATCATACTCGAGTATTGGTTTGAATACTCGAGTATAGGCCAAAGAGACTCTTCAATATTTTTCAAAAGAAATAAAAACTCCAGTTTCGAAAACTCAAGTTTTGGAATATGAAAAGTTCAGTTGTCCACTAGGCTCCAAAATTCAAATGTTTTTATTTTCAAATGAAAACTCGAGTATGACATCAATATACACGAGTATTAGGCCAAACAAAGATGACTTAAACATTTATTACACTTACAAACTTCAGTTTGGAAAACTCTAGTTTCGGGAACTTCATTTTCGCACTGGCTAATGTTCTCTCTGAGTTTCAAAATAGAAACCCATACTCGAGTATGGTGTTGAATACTTGAGTATCAAGTCATACAGAGAGAACTTATGGTTTTTAAGGTTTCAATACTCCGGTATTACATAAATACTCTGGTTTTGATGTTTTGGACAAAATCTCATCAAGAGTCCAAAACTCGAGTATTGAGTGAATACTTGAGTATTGGCTTAAGTTAAACTGAAGCTCTAAAGCTCAAATCGTGAGTCTCGTCTCTGGAAGGAGAATACTCGAGTATAGACGTAGAAACTCGAGTATAAGTTTAAATGCATAGTGACATACTCGAGTATTGGAGCACAAACTTGAGTTGCATCACATCAGTTGAAAATTCAAATTTTTGAAATCTGCATAATGTTTGTTGATTGATCTGAATGCTTTCTAATATTTATCATCAACATCATTAGATATGTTTAATGTGTTTGCTAGTGGATTTCAGCCATTTCAGAGATGATCCAAGAAGATTTTCTCCCCCTTTTTGATGATGACAACACTTGTAAACCAGAAACTCTTCAGATTTTTGAAAGTACTTTGAGTTCATTGAAAAAAAAAATTTGAGCTTTATGAAAAAGTTCTGTGTCTAGGTTTTGTAAAGGTCATTTCTAACAAGATGTTGACAAAACCATTGAGACTTCTGATACTCTAGTATTCATGCTTTAGTAAGTATGTTTTTCAATTAAATGCAAAGCATAAATTCAATAACATCACCGTCCAACATAGTTTATAACACAAACACTTCATTTATATGATAAAATTAGTACACCACCGAATATAAAAATTCATACTTGCCAAAAAGATATAAACTACGAAGTGAATACAGCAAGAAAACCTAGTCAGGAGATAGAATAAATTGATCTAAAGGATTAACAAAAAGTTTCAATCACGTTCGGCACAAGACTAACTCCTAAACTAGATTTCTGGTTTCTATATTTCTCCCCTTTGTCATCTTCAAAAGTGGGAGGAGGAACACGAAGAAGTGAACAAGCTGAAGGACCAGGACGAGAGGGAGAAGCTTTAAGAAGTCTTAGAATGTGGTCTATCTTTGAATCCTGTTGCCTCAGATGAATCTTCAGAACAGTCTGTTCATTAATGATATGAGTCTAAGACTGCTGAAGACCAGAAACAATTTGCCCAACCTCAGTTTGAATTTTCTTGGACATGTCAGAAACGACCTTGTCAACCATTTCCCGAAGCTTGGCATCTATATCAACTTGGGTTGAAGCAGCAGAGGGACCAGCAGAAGAAGTAGAAGGTGTTCTGGCTTTCTTGGATGAAGACTTCTTAGCATAAGTAGTTCCTTGCGCAGTCAATATCTTCATGTAGTTTAGTTGTTGACTCCCAAGGTAGATTGGCCATTTAAGGATGACAGTAGAAGATAAATGCCAAATTTTGTTATGAAACAGAATCACTGATATCAGGGAGCCAAAAGGAATATAAGAAATGGACCGAGAAGAGAAGCAGAAACTGGGAATTTCTTGAAATAACCATTGACCCATATTGAAATGTTTCTTGTGAATAAAAGTAGCAAACACAGGGTAATCTTTCTAGGAGAAGTGGGTATGATTTCCTCCTTTTTGTAGGAAGTTCCTGGAAAATATATACCATAGAACTCGGTATTCAGGAGACATTTCTATAAGAGTGAAAGTTATTTTGTCAACCTGGTTATCAAAGATGGGAATACCAGGTCTTAAGAGTTTAAAAATTTCAATGTTGGAATAGCTGATTTTTGGAGCAGGAAGGGGATTTTTGATTTGAAGGATAGAGTTTAAAATGGAGGCAGAAATTGTAACCTTACCACCCTTGATCGAGGTTGAAAGACGTTCTTCCACCACATTGTCCTCATCTTCTTCTTGATTATAGCCTTTGGCAACTAGTCTTGCCTTGTTTCAGACTATGATAGCAGACTTATCACGTTTGTTCTTGAATTCCCATTTAGTACCAATGACCGGATGGTCTTTAGGCCTAGGTACCAAATCGCAAACTTGATTTCTTTCAAATGTGTGTAATTCCTCTTGCATTGCTATTACTCAATCATTATCTGAAAGGGCTTCTTCAATTTTACAGGGTTCAATTTCATAAAAGAATGCTGAGAAAGTTACTTCATTTAAAATGCTTTTTCTGGTTTTCACACCTTCACTCACATCACCTAGAACTTGTTCTAGAGGATGATTCCTACTATATTTCCAGGCACGTGGTTGAGGTTGAATAGTATTTTCAAAAATATTTTCAGGTTCAGCTTCTGTTTCTTCTTGAAAAGATTTTTCAGAATTTGCAGATTCAGTAAATACTTTAGAAGAAGGTTGATTTTGACAGATAACTTCATCATCATCCTCACTGAAAACTACATGGATAGACTCTTCAACCGTGTGAATTAGAAGATTGAATACTCTATAGGACTTACTTCTATTGGAGTAGCCAAGAAATATACCTTCATCTGATTTTCGATCAAACCTTCCCCAACTGTCCTTACCATTATTGTGGATGAAGTACTTGCAGCTGAAGATGTGCAGGTGGGCTAGATTTGGTTTCCTTCCTTTGTATAGCTCATAGGGTGTCTTATTCAGCTTTTTTCCTGAGATATGCTCTGTTGGAAATATAAAGTTGTGCTCATGGCATCGGCCCAGAAAACTTGGGAGGAGTTATTCTCATTCAACATTGTTCTTGCCATTTCTTTGAGTACTCGATTCTTTCTTTCCACAACGTCGTTTTGTTGAGGAGTTCTGGGAGCTGAGAAGTTGTGATCAATGCCCATGGTTTTGCAAAACTCACTAAAGGCATGATTTTCAAATTCTCCGCCATGGTCAGTACGAATTCCTACAATAGAGAATCCTTTCTCATTTTGGACCTTCTTGGTAAACACAACAAACTGATCAAATGTTTCATTTTTAGATGATAGAAATATAGTCCAAGTAAATCTAGAGAAATCATCAACTATAACTAAGGTGTAAAGATTTCCTCTAAGACTCTTTACTCTTGCTGCTCCAACAAAGTCCATATGGATTAGTTGAAGAGGCCTATTAGTTGAAATTTCATTTTTGGTCTTGAAGGAAGATTTGGTTTGTTTTCCCTTTTGACAAGCATCACAAATCATGTCATTTTTAAATTGAAGTTTAGGTATTCCAACAACCAAATTTGATTTTAGCAATCTATCAAGTTGGATCATGTTCACATGAGCTAGTCTTTTATGCCATAGCCAACTCTCATTTAGATTGCTGATGAAACACTTTTCAAACATGTCATTTGAAAAATTTAGGGTGTAGCAATTACCTTCTTTGGGTGCTCTGAATAGTGCTTTATGCATAGCATTGTCCAGTGAGAGATCATCCTTGTTTACAATCAGACATTCTTCTGAGTTAAAGATGACTAGATTACCTTTATTTGTGCTTTGACTCACACTGAGGAGATTATGGCAAAGTCCTTCCATAAGGTAGACATCTTTTATTTGTGGTCCATCATTGTTGCTTATCCCACCAATCCCGGCTATCCTCTCGGACTGATTTCCACCAAATGTGACCTTGCCACCGCTCTTGTGTTTGATTGTTGTGAATTTGGTTTGATCTCTTGTCATGTGTCTAGAACATCCACTGTCGATGTACTACTTGTTGAATTTTGATGCTCTTAGACAAACCTGCAAAAAATGAGAACAAGTCTTAGGTACCCATTTTGTCTTGGGTCCTTTTGGATTAGTATATGCCTCAGGAGTCTTATATGTTCCTTTGGGCACCCATTGGTAGTTGCTAGCAGGTTTGTTTCTCCTTTCCTTTCTATGAAAACATGAGGAAGTGGTATGTCCTTTACTATTACAATAGTTGCAGTGGGCAAATGGATTAGAGGCATGAACTGATTTTTGAAAATAGTTCATATAGTTCTTTTCTCCATCTTTCTTCTTCCCTTCTTTTTATCAATATCAGGCTTATAGCCAATTCCTGATTTATCATTTGTGAATCTTTGTTCCTTTAAAATCACCTTGAGCACCTCACTTCCTTTGATGAATTTCTGAAGGGTTTTTGTAAGGTATATATTTCTTTTCTCTAAATCAGTGCAATTTTCACAAATGCTTTTCTTTGAATCATTTTTGACTTGTTGTTCAGAAGTTGAGTTTTTCCCATTTAAAGTAATATATTTTTCAACAAGCTTTTCAAATTCAGATTGTATGATATTATATTCAGAAAGCAACTCATCATATGTTGGTTCAGAAGTTTTTACCTCCTCATTTTCAGATTCCTCATGAGCAACTAAACAGATGTTGGCTGTTTGTTCTTCATCCTCATCTTTATCGGATGAGCTATCTCCCCAAATTGCTGAAATGTAGCTTTTCTGTTTGAACTTGTTGAATCTTGCCTCCTTGTTTTTGAGCTGGGGACACTCAGATTTGATATGCTCGAGTTTGTCACATTCATAGCATATGATTGGCTTCTTTGTTTCCTTGCTATTGCTTGTCTTTTGGGACTTTCGGAATCATTGATCTTTCTTATAGAACTTTTTGAACCTTCGGACCATCATTCCTATTTCTTCATCATCAATCTCGTCATCATCAGAGTTTTTGTCTTCTTTGATGGTTTTGAGAGCGATTCCCTTCTGTTTACCTTCTATTTCATCAAGTCCTTTTATGAACTTGATCTTGCCCTCATATTTTGATAAGTTACCGAATAAGGTTGCTACAGATTGCATGGATTCTCCTCGGGCTTCTTCAATAGCTGTCACTTTAGCTTCCCAATCTTTGGTTAGTACATTTAAGATTTTTCTTACCTGAGCTTTTTGTACATATACCTTTCCCAAGGCTGACAGCTGATTGATGAGATGAGTGAAACGGAGCTGAAACTCTACAATTGATTCTCCAGACTTCATGCGTAATAGATCATACTCAGTTGTGAGAGTGTTGATTTCTGTTCTCCTTGATTCTTGAAGTTCCTTCATAAGCAACTTCCAATGCATCCCACATTTCTTTGGCACTAGGCAAATTGCAAATGCGAAAATACTCCTTTTGGCTTAATGCGCTCTGTAACATCAGAATAGCTTTGCTGTTGAGGACAACTTTCTTTTGATCGTTTTCATCAAACTCAGTTTTTCTTTTTGGTACAACATTTTCTCCTACTTTCTTAGTAGGGACATAATTCCCTTCCTCAATTACTTCCCACAGACTATACTCGTTGGCCATCAGAAATACTTTGGATTTGGATTTCCAGAATGAGTAGTGTTCACCATTGAATCCTAGTGGTCTGTTGATTGTGGCACCATATGGTAGTATTCCTTCTATTGGATCTTTTTGTCTAGGATGTGAATCCTTTAAGTAGACAACCAACCCTCTGATACCAAATGAAGATGGAAGAAATCATCAAGAAGGAGGTGAATTGGGGATTTTAAAAAAAATCTTTCTAAGTAATATCCAAATTTTCAAAACTCAAAGTTAGAAAGACAATGGTAGAAAAGCTGGGACACAAGAAATTTATACCGGTTCGGTCCTAACCTTTGACCTACATCCAGTCCCTAGATATCTTATGGGTTTTTCTCACTATCAAATTCTCTTATTACAACAATGTAACAATCAAGCAATCCTAATCCACTAGGACTAGCTCCCCCTTACACTTTGTAATCAAAAGACTCAACTCATAGGTTCCACAACCTTGAGTTTTCACAATCAAGCAATCAAAAAGATTTTCAAAAAGATTATTCTCAAAAGAGCATATAAAAATAAACACTGATGCTAAATACAATAATGACTCCAATGAAAGATGTGGTCAGTCGTAGTTCTTGTGTGTCACTCCAATGAATCTTCCTGGGTTTTTATAGCCTAATTAAGAAAACTAGCCGTTACATACTTCTCTCTTATTTAGCAATGTTTAGCTGAAATTCTGGAGAAAATGACTGTTGCATGTTTTTCTCCAACTTTCAATTATTGGCTGGAATCTTGGATATGATCGTTATAGATGATCTTCCAGAGTTCTTGCTATTCTTTGATTCATTTTTGACTGTTGGGAAATGTGTTAATTGAGCTGTAACGGTCTGAGCTGAGCATTTATCCAAAAGGAGAAGTTTCAGGCTTCTCTTTGGTTGTTCATTTAATGCACTTGACCCAAACTTGATTTGCTGAAATCATCTGAAACAAATAGTTAATTTGATCAAGTGTACGTATGTATGATGATTCGAAGCTTAGTACTTAAGAATTCAGACTTACAAAGTTGAAACACATGATCATGAGGTCTTGTCTAGAAACAGAGTCTCGATAAACTCAAGTTAAATCCACTTAGGCTCGAGTCTGTTCGTGTCATGGATTTCTTGGTATCTTTTTTGTCTGCACCAGGCTCGAGTCTATTAGTGCCAGGCTTGAGTTTGATTTACTTAGGCATTGTCCTTATGAAAGATAGACTTGAGTTTGCATAGTTGGGTTCGAGTTCATTTTCCAAGATTTCTCTCTGTAAAGGTTAGGCTTGAGCCTAAACCAATGGGCTCGAGTTTGCTTTAGTGATCATCGAAGAGACCTTTTTCTTGCAAGACTTAAACTTGAGTTAGACAATTATGCTTGAGTTTTATATACTCGACATGCTCTCTGTAAGACATAGGCTTGAGTCTATTATTGTAGGCTCAAGTTTAATTATTGGCAAACAACTAGTTTTGCTCTCTGTAACTTGTAAGCTCGAGTTTATCTCAGGTGGAAACTTCACACCTATTCTCTGGCATGAGCATGCTCGAGTTTCTAAAGGCAAGCTCGAGTCTCACATGTTTAGAGCATTTTCCTTTGTCATTTTAGTCACATGTTCGAGTTTGGCCAACAACAAACTTTCACCTTTCTTTAACCTTTAATATTTCTTAGTTTATAGTTGTCAATCATCATCAAAACATATAGAGAACTAACAGGACTTTGTTTCTCTAAGTAATCATTTCTCTAGGATTTACTCCCTCTTACAAGTTGTAATCAATACACCATACTCAAAGTCCCTCTACCTTAAGATTTCTTACAGAAATAATGATTAGATAATAACTCTCTTATAGGGTGGAAAAAGAATCACTGAAGTACAAAAATATTCGAAAATGTTATAGAATGTTGAATGAAACAATTATTGCAATAAACTTGTTTAAGCGTAAAATGTTTTGATAGTTGATTCATATTGAATGATTCGCCTTATATTTGGTGGTTGCAATTAATGACCGCTTAGAAGCTTCAATGAATCCGTTGTAAGTAATGAATATAACTGTTAGACCGTTGAAGTTCGTACGTTACTTATAACTTAGATTATGCAAAATAATCGTTGTCATTCTACCACTTTGACATTCCCTTTGTTCTGCTCGTTATGTTTTAGCAATTAATACGAAAAGAGAACAAGAATGCATTCTGAATTGCTTAGAGAATGGTTTCCGAGTTGGTGCTTGGTTTTCTGTAAATCATTTAATGCTTCTGACATAATTAATGCTTTCTGAGATTTTGAAATTAATCACCTACCTAATCATTGGAAACTCATTAATATACTAATTAAATATAGTTAAGAATAATAATGAGTGATGATAAGAAGTAATGGATTCATAATCAATGATTTTAACTTTACAAACACTGCAATTTATTGAAACATGACTGATTTACATGAATTTAGCATTAACTAACTCAAGTTCATTTTTTTAAGTAATAGAGTGAAGATGATTTTCTTTTGAAAGCAGAATATGTTTGAACCAAAAGTTTAAACTAAGAAAATCATTTCGCAAATAGGAGATTGCGAGTTATATTGAAAAATGACTTTTAAGCAAAGGCATACTCGAGTCTTCAAATGATGACTCTAACGGATGATTTGAGTGCATAAAATCTTGACTCCTATTTCCAAGATTTGTTCCTAAGAATAAAGGTTTGAGAAGTACATTGAAAAATAATTTGAACAAACAACACTTGAAAATTGAAAAGCTAACTCTAACGAGTGACTTAAGTGCATAAATATTAACTCGAGTTTTGAAGATTTTGACTCTTGAAAAAGGAAACCTAAGTGCGTGAGTAAATATTTGAAAAGTAAAATTTAGCACTTAGTTAACTCGAGTTTTGAACCATTTGTTAGTTCTTAGTTTGAGTTTTGATGATAACATAACACTTGTCAACTTATTGACTCAGGACAACTCGAGTTTATGCTTCATCAACTCGAGTTCTAAAACTCTTTCCAACTTGATCTTAGGTCAGCAAAGTTATAAACTTTAGTTCTCAATTAATAAACTCGAGTTCTCTTTTTGAAATGATTTTCAACGGCCATCATTTTTGGATCAACTAGAGTTCATAGCTTATCAACTTGAATTCATAAGTAATAAACTCAAGTTTGAGGAATTATGTCTCGTTCTCCATTTCAAACATAGAGTCTGAGGAACTAGAGTTTCATTATAAAACACTCGAGTTCTTGGAATATGAACTCAAGTTCTTCAAACTAGTAGAACTTGAGATCTCATTGAGATGTTCACAACTTGAGTTCTTGTTTAAGAACTCAAGTTGAGCTTTTACAACTCAAGTTCTTTGAGAATCATAATGCTTCCTATTTTCATCCATAAACATCAACTCAAGTTCTTATACTTTCAACTTGAGTTATATTTTGAAAGAAACTAAAGCATTTCAAGTTAAAGAAAAGAAACTTGAGTTCATTATACTCAACTCAAGTTTGTAACTCAAGTTTGTCATTTTACAACTCGAGTTCTTTTAAAGGAAAATGTCTGATCGATGTCTATGTGATTTCAATCGTTTTAATCTTCTTATGACTACTTCGTACCACTTCTAAGAACTATTCTTAGGATATTTTTAATCTCTTTGCTAGTGATTTCAGTTGGTCAAATGAAGAATTAAACCAAAAGCATTATAAAGCAACTCTTGTATCAGAGGCATTTAATGCAATGTAAAAAAATAGAGCTGTGCATGGAATAAACATCAAAGCAGTCATAATGAACCTTGTCGCAGGTACCTATTTTAGTGAAAGGATATTACCGACTTCATAAGTCAACTTCTGCTCAAACCAAAGGGGATTTAATGATAACGATGAGCCGAAAGTAATGAAAGCTGGGAAACTCAGTCTAACGGAATACTTTTTTAGTCTAACGGAAATATGAATATTTCTCAATGGCTATCTTAACAAACCTCAACGGTCATGTATGGAAGCTAGTATATATGTTCGGACCATTCAATTCGCCACCAACCGAAACTCTATGCAATCAATTCGACATTATTGCAATCCTCTATTTCACTTGAATTAGTTAATATCTTCGAATATCATTGTACTTCAATGTTTATCATTTATGTACTTAGTGAGGAGTCTAAACACTTGGTTAATTATTTGATTATTTGTTTAATCTCAAGTTTAAGGAACTTTGAGTGTAAGTGTACGATTACAACTTGCAAATGGGAGTAAGTCCTAGTATAAAAGGATCATCTTGAGTACGAGTATGTAATTGTATTTGTATTAGTGAGATAGTGAAAAACCTAGTGGATCTGGGGACTAGATGTAAGTCAAAGAGTTAGACCAAACTAGTATAAACTCTCTATGTTTACTCTCTCTATCTTATATTCTGGTCCTTCTATCTTTAGAGTAAATCTGAAAAAAGATTTTTAAATCACCTATTCATCCCCCCTCTAGGTGATATTCCTTTACACCATTAACTCATGTCTATCAAAAAATGAAAAACTATTTTGACTAATGTTTTAAAGCACTAACTCAGGTCTATCTTTGGCAAACGCATAAAGGAACTAACATGGCCCAAAATCAAAAATCAATATCTTTGAAAAATGAAAGAACAATATAATCAAAACCTTTTGAGAATAAGTAATACCCAAAATAAGCCATTGTTAAATCTTGAGATGGTTAATTACTTTAAGCAAGGGCCTTACTTCAATACCAAATGTTATAATCGCTTGACACCCAAGAGGGGTGAATTTGGTGAAGGGTAAAAACTTAAGAAACTTTGAAAATATTTTCGTATAGCAATAAGTATGAAAATAATGAATTATAAATTCATTGAGAGTTAATCAAAACATATATGTTGGAAACATAAGATATAAGAGAAGAGAATATGCAAATTATGATTTATCTTGTTTTGGTTCAATCCATGATGACCTATGTCCAGTCCCCAAGCTCCTCCTGAGATTTCAATCCACTATCTTCATTAAGTTTTAATTGGGTACTTGAGAACCATTCTAATCCCTTAAATTCAGCCAGGCACTTATAAAGTTATTTACAAATATCTCATTGAGTTAAAGACTCCCCCTTACACATTATAAGGGTACAATCTGCTTCCTACTCAAAATCACCTAATCTTGAGTAACTCTTACATAAAATGATTACAATGAAAGTTTACTTCTCTCTAAATCAAGTAGATGATGATAAACACTGAAGTACAAGATGACCGTAGGATTACAGAGCTTCGTAAACTCCAAGTATCACATTGTAGGCATAGGCTCTCTGCATTTGTTTTTGTTTCGTTGGTTTCTCTATCTTGAATGTTTCTCTATTTATACGAACTTTTCATTTATTCTTTGTAAGCATTCATCTATTGGAGAGAAATAACCTTTGATGCATTTAATTGTTTTGGTGTCTTTCCCATGTCACAAAAATGCTTTACTGTTTGTAGTCAATGAAGAATTATCTATTGAGCACTATCTTCTCATTTTAGAATATGACTATTGTGAAGCTTCAAGCTTTCTCTTGTGAGTGATCAAGCTTTCTATTTGAGATAGATTAGAGTTGTTGGAATAATTAAACATTTGAAACTCATTAACAAATAGGGTTTGTAGCATTGAAAGGTATAATAAGTTGTAATCAAGTGTAAACATAAGTCGAACAATAAATTTGAAGTCTTAGAGATGAAGGTTCAGTGCAAGAAGAATTGACACTCAAGTGTTATTCTAGTCATACTCAAGTACAACACTCGAGTGTTGATGAATTCACTTTCTGGAAGAAGATTGCTCATAAACAAGTTTGTTTGAAAAGATATGAATACTTCTAATCGCTCGAGTATTGTTTTAGTCACACTTGAGTGTTATACATGAGTGCTCACTACCATACTCAAGTATTCCCTTTTCACATTTGTAGTTCTTCGAATGTCTGGCTGAGAATCTGTGACCATACTCGACTATAACCAAGTACACTTGAGTGCCCTCGTGTTTAACATGAGAACATTCTTCATATTTCTCTTGGATTTTGGCTTGTTATATTCCAAAACTTGAGTGCAACACTTGAATATCAACATGAATACTCGAGTGTTCTCTTGTTCTTCTAGAGGGCTTCGAGAGTCTCAAGCAAAATTGTTGCTGGCAACCATGTTATACTCGATTGATCTTGCACAAAGATCAACTTCCAAAATGCAATGACTTTCAGAATGCAAGAATATTGTTAGCATGAAGGGTCAACTTCTAGTGAGCATACCATCTTTAATATGGCTCTAAATTTGGCACAACCTTAGTCATCTCGGGGTCAAATCACAATTTACCATGAATTGAAATGTAATATAGTGCAAATAACTTGGGATCATTCTCTTATCAAGGAGCCAATTTATTTTGAATTCCCTAGATTGAACAAAGTGATAAAAACATGGTTAGAAAGGGGTTTATAAAATGGTTTTCTCTAAATTAAAGATGCATGCAAATATTTAAAGAAACGATTTCTAATTGTTTTGGTAGTTTTGGAAAATAATGAAGAATGCTTTGGATTAAAAGGGTTTAATGATAGATACTCTTGGTAATGAAGAAGGTGATTATCCTTACTAAAAAATATATAGGAGTTAAATTTTCATTAAGTCTCAAGAACAACCTCAAGATAACACTTGGGTCCAATATTCTCAATTAATAGTAGCTTTTACTACATAGCTAACTACTACCTCTTGAGATATTGTTTAAAACCACTTAATGTGTAATTAAAATTGGAATGACGCAAATTGTTCTTCTCAATTATAATGTTCCAACGAACCATTCAAGAGCTAAAATCAACTATGATTACCAACCAGAAACACGACGACAAGCATAACTTCATCAAGCACATCAAAAGATATATATAAATATGAACATCAAGATACATCATCCAATTAAAACTACAATAATCAATCCACATGATCAACATAACATCAATACAAGTCTCGAAACTACATAATGCTAAACCTAAACAAGGAAATCAAATATATAGTATAAGCATAAGATTGAATTACAAAACTCCCCTATTGAAGCATAAATGCTCAAGCCACAAATCTTCATTACTAAGAAGTAAGAAAATTAGCTACACATAGCCATTAAACTATCCAACACAATTTGTAAAAACCATCTAGCGATGAAAATGAGCCTGTAGAAATCTAGAAATAGTCAGCTGGAAAATAAAAAAATCACTATAATTTATAATTTTCTAGTCAAAAAAAATCAATGCTGAAAAACTCAAGCTCTCATCGGAAAAGAAAAAGAGAGGTGAAGGAATGTGCGACAGTGAAAGTAGTGTGGAGTGGCGGTGAAATACAACGAGGGTGTCGAACAAGATTAGAGAGAGAGAGGACTGACGGTGAAGGAAGAGAAAGAAGTTGGTTGTGATGATTGTTGGCGACATATGGCAGTGGTGGTTCAATAGTGATGGACAACAAGGCGATGGTCTCTTCATTGCCTCCCTCTAAAGCTCTCGTCAAGACCCAAGCTCGATTGTGCTCTGTTCTGTCTATTTCGTTCTACTTCTTGCGGTCGTGCTGTCTATGGTGGTGGTAAAAGGTCACTCACCGGTGACCGTGGTGGAAGAGGAAGCAACCGATGAGAAGGAAGGTCCAAGCTCTCGTTTTATGGTGCTAGTTCTTTTTTATGTCAAGGTCTCTATTTGTAGCTCTAATCTCCGTCTCTGTCTCGCATTTCCTAAAACTTAATTGGTTCTTGGTCAAAACACAAGTTTTGACCAGGGACCAATCTGCAAAGTTTAAAAGTTATGAGAAGGAACTAAAGTATGAGTTCAAAATGCACTTTCCAAAATATCTGGGTACTTTTCTATAATTTTCTATGGTCCTTTTCTTCATTGATTTTCAATTTTCAAAAACTATAGGGCCCTTGTTTGTAAATTTCGTCAGTCCTCAAAATATTAATTATGACCCTCCAAAATCTCCATTTTCTTCTTAAATACCTATAATGCAAGATTAAACACAACGTAGCATTAAAACTCTAATAAACAATTCATATGAATAATTAATAAATTATGACCATTTTGCCCCTAATTTCACTTAATTAAATACAAATGTCCTAACTCAAATTAATGTTTAATCATGCAACAATGTCTTAGAAAATGCATTAAAAATCCCAATTTTATTATGAAAAATCATATAAGAATATGGTTCAATCAATCAATTTCTAGAATGCCATGACTTTCAAAAAGTAAGAATATTATCATCATGAATGGTTAGCTTTTAATGAGCATAAAGTCTTTAATATGGCTCTAAATTTGAAAAATCACCTATCCTCAAAATGCTTTTTAAGTCTTCTTTCCAATAAAAAAGGAATAAGCTCCAAATTCATTGTATGTTGAGAGATTCAATCAGATCAATAGAGGTTGTTTTGGAGCAGCGTTTTTGCAATATTTTTGTACATCCGGTAACTTCAAAAAATCATATCTCTTATTGTTTTGCTTGGTTTTTCATGATCTTGGTGTTGTTGAAATGTTATTTGGGTTTAGTTTCATATTCCAAGAGTTTGAATTCAATTAGAAGTTCATTTTATGATATATACTCAAATTACTAAACCTATGTCTGAAATATGGCGTGAATTCCAATGGCAACTTCCAAAACTCATTTGTATTTCATCTGACCTCCTTTGACCTTAATTTTGGTGTCTATGTGATGCATTGGGAGTCTAGCTTTATATGAAATAAGTTTCACTTCAATTAGATATATGGTTTGATAGATATGGTCGAATTATTAAACCTCACTCATGTTGAATGTAGAATAGAGTGGATGGAACAGTGCAATACTGAAGTGCTACCTGAGAGTATGTAGAAAATCTCCGTGTGAATAGTGCAATACTTGCAAGAGCACTATAGCAACACATGAGTCATACCTGAGAGTGTGAGTAGTGAAACACTAGCACTATAGCAACACTTGTGTGCTACCTAACAATGCGTGGAAAGTCCTCGTGTGAATAATGCAATACTTGTAAGAGCACTATAGTGAAAGTGGAAGAAATCACCAAGAGGGGGGGTGAATTGGGGATTTTAAAAATTCTTTTCAACTCTTAAAAATAAAGCTTAAGAAATGAATAATAAAAGAGTAGAGAAAGAAAAGCTTAGACACACAAAATTTATACTGGTTCGGTCTCAACCTTGACCTACATCCAGTCCCCAGATACCTTTTGGGTGTTTCCACTAGTTCAATAGGTTTTTAACTACAACAATGAAGTCAAGACACAATCCTAATCACCTAGGACTTGCTCCCCCTTACACTTTGTAATTAACCAACCTAACTCATAGGTTTCACAACCTTGAGTTCTCACAAACAAATGCTTTCAAAGAATTACAACCTCTCAAAAGAGTAGATTTTGATAAATACTGAAGATCAAATCATAAAACACAATACAGACTCAAAAATGCAAATGTATTCAAGTATGGCTTCGTTGTGTGTCGTTTTCTTTGAGTCTTCACAGCCTTTTATAGCCTAGCTAGATGAACTAGCCATTGCTTTTCCTTCTCCAACGTTCAGTTGCAAATCTGGAAAATGACAGTTGCAAATTTTGCTTTGTTCTTTCAATTCTTTGCTGAAATCCTAGAATATGTTGTTGCAAAACGTCTTCCAGATTCTTTGTCATTCCATGATCTTAATTTGACCATTTGAGGTGATCTTAATGAGTTCCAATAGTCTGAACTAAACATCTGGGATAAGGGAGAAGAATCAGCCCTGTTCTTGGTTCTTCATTAAATGCACTTATTCTGGATCTTTGATTCTCTCTGATCTTGTGATGAACCTGTCTGAAACTTATCATAATCAATAATGTTAGGAATAATAATGCAACAAGATATGATAATTTCATATTAACCCATAATGATTTTGCAGATTGATTTGATCTGGTTTTCGAAAGTTACTGATGCAAACTCGAGTTTATAATCCTAGACTCGAGTTTGAGATTCATCCAGAAAGCATAACTATTGATCATTGATCCAAACTGGCAGTTTACAAAAGCTAACTCGAGTTTGGTTCTTACAGAGAAGAAAGTCGCGATTTGGTCTTGAATGGGATTTTGAACACATGGCTAAACTCGAGTCATTTAGTGACTGACTCAAGTTTGAAGCTTTTATGAAAATCTTAAGTTTAAGTTCACAGCTTCAAAACTTGAGTTTAGAAATGCAGACTAGAGTTTACAAGACCTGAAATATTGCATAGCTCTCTATATGATCCAGACTCGAGTTTTGATATTCAAAACTCGAGTTTTAGTGAAATCTGAAACCTTTGAAAAATCTTTTTATGTGTAAACTGGAGTTTCCATTTTTCAAACTGGAGTTTTCAAATCAGTCATTTACTCGAGTGTTTTCTGTTTGAGCTAAACTCGAGTCACCGAAACCATGACTCGAGTTTCAGTGTGAACTGAAACATTTGAAATATCTTTGAAGGCTCAAACTGGAGTTTCTATTTTCAAGACTGGAGTTTAGAAATCATGTAATAACTCGAGTGTTTTTAGATAGTCCTAAACTCGAGTCTCCAGAATCCAGACTCGAGTTTCAGCGGAAACTGAAACTTTGAGAACTTTCTGTTATGCTTAAACTGGAGTCTCTGAAATTAAAACTGGAGTTTACAAAATGAGCAATAGCTCGAGTGCCTCTGTTATAACCCAGACTCGAGTCTTCTAAGTCCAGACTTGAGTTTCAGTTGAGAACTTTAAACTTGAAAAAAAAATTGTGTTTGGTAAATTGGAGTTTGTGAATATGAAACTGGAGTTTTGAAATCTCAACAAACAATGAAGCTTCTATTTGATCCTAAACTCGAGTTTTCAAAGCATAGACTTGAGTTTACAACTCTTAAGAACTTTGATTGCTCTCTGTGTAATGCAAACTCGAGTTTGTCTTTACACAAACTAGAGTTTGGCTAGCTTTGTAAAAACTGATCTTCTGTCTGTCAAGTCTAAACTCGAGTTTTGTTACCTAGACTCGAGTTTGCCTTGAACAGTAAGTTTTACAACTTACCAAAGACAAACTTCAAATTTAGTTTACAATTATCAGTTATCATCAAAACACATAGAGAACTAACATATAGCAATTCTTAATTGCTACTTGATAGTGTGAATTATGCAACACTTGCAAGAGCATTGTTGCAGCACTTGAGTCCTACCTGAGAGTGTGTTACTATGGCGACGATTACTATTTATTGTGAAGCTTTAGATTGCTTATTTCAACTCAACTATTCCAACTTCTATTTGATCGTAAAGACTTCAATATTGATATTACCATTCTATTTTACAAGTTTCTCTTTCTTTCTTCTCTTCTCTTGATCATTCTCCACATTTCAACTTGGACTAATCTATATTAAATATAGCAGTTAGTCAATGTAGCCGATAAATATATTATACAAACTTTTTGTTCTTAGTATATATATATATATATATATATATATATATATATATATATATTGACATCATTAATACTAAGCATATATAGCATATATCACAAGTTGATGTAGTACAACATACCAAGTTCTCTAGGTATATTACCATCGATATTATTGTAGCTCAAATCAATGCTACAATTTTTTTGGAACATTGCATATACGCTGTGGTACTTTTCCATTGCATTTGTTTGTGACTGAAGTCACCATTAAAGTCAAGATTGTCCATAAGGTAGGGTACATTCCCAATGGATGTTGTATCCTTAAGACAATTTATTCCCTCTATACTGATGCCCAAGGTTCACGAACAATTGTCTACAATTGTGTCTCCAAAATGAAGGCACTATCAATCAAGAGCCTCAACAAACATAACCAAATGCTAGAGAAATTGCAAATTATATGAGACTATAGTAGAATGTAGTATACTTTATGTATGGAGGAAAAGTCTCAGAAATTGAGATGATTTTCTATCTATTTATAGATGACAAAAAATGGTTAGATGGATCCTATTAACGATTTGGCATGATTGGTAGTGACAAATGTATTGGTTTGGTCAAACCGACATGAACGGCAGTGGCGAACATACTAGTTCGGTCACACTTCTTATCATACCTATAGGATTTAAACACAAAATCTAACAATCTCCCACATGGATAAGAAGTCAGTCCATCGTGATCAAATGCAAATAAAAATGTATGCAAAGTATGATTCCTCTACAAAAAGCAACTTCATCAAGATAGGTAAGGGTTATCTTTAAACCTTCTCTTGTAAGAACCTATCGGGTATACTCGGTCAATTGGTATCTTGAAACATTGACCTTTAGTATATGCCAAGACATTAGGAGTCACATAATAGCTCCTTTAGCATTGTTGGTCCTTCTTGTTATGTCCATTTTAGCCCTGGACACCTGTCTGGTTTTGCAAGTGTTTTAGAGAATCGACCTTTATAATTCTAATAGAAGTGACCCCCACTTCACACTCATATAGGTTATTCCTTGTGATGTAATTCAACATACATCATCTAAACATATCAGATTAACAAATAATCAAAAGCTCAGATGCTTACCTACATGTATGCACTGTCTTGTCATAGGAATGAGTATGAGTTTAAAACTCCACAGTACTCACAGTTGATCATCACTTAGTTGTCTCTTTGAACCTAGTTTGTGGGATCTCTACTCATCTAGGTAGAGTTACCGCAATAATTTACAATTAATCTGCCTTAAATCCATTTATTTTGACAATTTCTCAACCAACTCTCTAGGAATCTCTTAAGTCAACGAATCCGTTATATTCTCTTTTGATTTTACATAATCAATTGAGATGATTCCATTAGAGAGAAGTTGTTTAACAGTATCATGTCTACGACTTATATGTCTAGACTGACCATTATATATGACATTCTTGGTTCTACCAATAGCTGATTGACTATTACAATGTATATGTAACACCCTTATCGCCCTCGTCCTTTTAGGTGGCAGGTTAGAGGAATTCCTTTTACCTATTACCTTTCTACTGCTATTTGTTCCTTTAAACATGTTTCATAGTGAATGCAATAGAGCATGTTACCGGTTTGGACAAATACAATATACTGATAAAAATATAATAAACCAAAAAGTAAATAGTCCCCGCAGGGTTAAAGGTACAATCATCCCAAATAAAATATTAAACAATAAATAATATTATACTCTCATCCAAAATGCAACATTAAGCCTCCTTCGAGCGTCCTCATCTTTTCGTATCAATACTCCCAACCCTTACCTTTTAAACTCCTGATCATCTCAAACTAAAGCACCTGTATTTTTAAAATAGTTCGGAGTTTAAAATTGAAGCCTAGAGTAATTGTTAAACTCAAGTATACTATGCATACAGTGCACGCAAGTAACCCACAATTAGGAGAACAAATCACAATGGCACACATAACACATATGCATTCAGATTTACAATCACAAACATCAAACTGTTGAGTTGCCTTAACAAGGCCAACCCCGGAATCTGAAAGTCGTCAAGCCGCCTAACAAGGCAAGCCCTGGGATATCCTCATCCCTAAGACCAACATAGTAGCCAGGGACTTTAACCCCAACTACCCTGAATGCATCTTAGGCTTAGTAGCAACCAAAGGACACACAGTCCACTAGGCCCTACAGTCCTGCATCCTCAATCATGGAAAACAAACATATAACAACAACATAGAATACGTGAGTTAACAGTTACTACCTGGTGCTTCTAGTAATCAATAACATCTTTCCCGATGTTTGAAATATGCTCCACATGAGTTACAGACCTAGATATATCCATATATCATACTTTTAGTCACAAGTACAAACTTTAGTTCAACTTCCATAAATTTCGCCCACCATCAGAATTTTTCAAAAACTTTGATTTGACTTCACCGATTTTTAATAACTTATAGAAAAATCAAATTGAAGTGAAATCAATCACCATGGAACTCTTATGATGTCTATTTTATAGTAAAAATAGTTTCCAAGGTCACCTGGGGCCGTATACTTTCCTTATACCCAAACCTTAGCCATTGGTTCCAGGAAAAGTCCAGGTTTTGGGGCTATTTTCAAAAATAAATATCTCCTAGCAAGAAAACTAAAAATACACAAAATATTATACCTAAATAAATCCCCAAATGTATACTTTAAGCATGCAAAATTTCAAAGCAAAAGGACTTCGTTTACTATGTTAAATCATTCGCTTACCATTCGCTGCCCAGAAAATGCAAGAGTTAGCAGACTTATATAGTTTTAAGACTTAGGGCTTTTCAAGTTTAGAAAAAAGGTGATCCTACTTATCCCTACTCAAAATCATGTTTTGGACACAATGGAAACCTCAAAAATACCAAAATACCACTATAACCCACGTTAACCATCACTGGGTAGAAACTTAAATATGAATTATTCAGTTATCGGTTGAGTGCTTACCTTAAATCTTTGGTTGTGTATGACTTCTTCTTCTCCTTGGATCAAGACCTCAGCTCGATACTCCTCTCCTATCCTTGAGCACATATAAGGTAGTCCAAAAATGGGTAGAAATGGTTCCTTAAATAGACTCCAAGGTGTAGGTGAAATATCCAACTTTTGCTATTATCTACTAGTCCAAAGGGTGCCTCAGGTTATTACATGACTCCTTTGCCTCTTTTCCAAGAAAATCTAGAGTCTTCCATGGGCAGATGTGGCACCCTCCATGACCAAAAAAATAAGATTTATTTGCTGCTCATAATTTATTACTTATTGGAATTACTTGATACAAGCTTTTGTCTAGTGGTTAATACAGTATCTTGTGGGTAAGAACTTGTACTTCTGGTTGCCTTTTTTCAAAAGAATATGCAGAATCCCTAGGTTGATCAGGTCAGGGAGGCGAAATTTTACCCTTATGCCCTTTATAATTACATGTCAAATCATATTTAAGTATAATTCAAATGTGTGGTAGGTATTATAGCCCGTTTGGATGGGCTTTTTTCACTAAAAAAGTACTTTTTTTAAAAAAAATAAAGTGCTTGTTTTATTAATGTATGTGTTTGGATGACATCTTAAAAAAAATAAAATGTAACAAAAAAGCCCAAAATTCTCCTTTTTTTAAGCTTTCATTTGTAGCTTCGGAGAAAAGTAGATGTGATAGAAGAGAGAGAAAAGGAAACTAATGACCAGTCTTTTTGTCTTTCTTTTATTTTGACACCTAATATCCTCAAACCATCAAGCGTCTCATTCTTTCTTTCGAGTGCACTGTCTTCTTCCGTCCCTTTGCGCCATCTTTATCTTCAGCAACTTCGGCAATACTTCCTTCTCCTCATCCTCTCTTACAGGTAAACGATCTCTTCTATTTCGGCAGATTGGTTCTTCTTTGTAAAGTCATTAAGGTTGAATATTCAATTTCCTGGGTTTATCTCTTTGAGACCTAATTGATTTGTGATTAATCAGTCAAAACTGGTTTTGTCCGATAAATCTCTGGTTGCTCTTCAAAACATAGAAACAGAGGAAGAGTCAAAATGGGAAACATACCCAACAAAATCACTCTTTCTTCTCCCTCTAAAATAATCTATAATATTCATCCACAGTACTTCTCTGCGACCTGTCGATCTCTACGTTCTTCCTCTATTGTAAATCTGTAATAAATCTGTACTCTTTTTAGAATCGTCATACTTTGGAAATAATTAAGATGTTGATGGGTGATTAATTAATAAGAAATATGAAAATGGGATATATTATGCTGAATCTTTATTTGTTGGTTTCTTGGATTATGAAAATGTTTTTCTTGGTTTCTGAATCTTTATTTGTTGGGATATATTATGCTGATTGTTTGGATTCTTCAAATCATGATATTCTATTTTTGTTTGGTTACTTTAACTCATTCTTATGCTATAATTGATCAACGTTATTGCTTTTTTCTTTCTCCTTATTATTTTCCTGATAAAAATGAATATGAAACCGAGAGTGTGTTATTTTAATAAGTATTTAAAATTGTATTGCGACAATGTGAGAAATCATTGATTAATATAATATATGAAAAATTGAAATTCTAGAGAAGTGTTGTAAATATAAAAATAAGAAGTTCATGGTTCCACGCAAGCCACACAATTATTTTATATATCTTGCATACAATCTTGAATAAGATTACATAACTTGAGCACATCTCAAATAAAAAGGTGCAACTTCAAAGTAAAGATATATCTAACTTTACATGTATCTTTGTTGACTACAACAACTAAAATTCCAAAGTTTAGATTGGGGTCCTTCAATTAAATGCTAGTTTATGAACTAATATTTTTTGCCTCCTACATTTGTTCAAATTATATATGTTGATTTTGGTTTTAATTATATGCATGCTAGTTTTAATAATTCCTTTATTTGAGTTTAGAATGGCACCAAAAGTAGCTCGTATAACATCTACCCAAGAAACATTTGTTTTGTCTGAGAATGTTAGTGACAGTTCTATGAAGGCAAAATGGAATGATTCAAATATTGAAAATTTCTTGAAAGTTTGTGCTAAGGAGATTGAAGCTGGTAATAGGCCTCATACACATTTTACTAGAGAGGGGTGGGCCAATCTAGTTAACAAGTTTAATAATATCACCGAGAAGAATTATAATAAGAAACAATTGAAAATTAGATAGGATGCACTGAATTCTGAATTTGGCATGTGGGCGAAGTTGATGGGACTCAGTAAAGAACACTGTAATAGCACCTCCAAAGTAGTGGGCAACTAAGGGCAAAGTATGTATTTCCAATTAATTACAATAGTGCAAGTCTTATATCTGGATTAGTTTGTAATTGACTTACTAATTGGTTATTTATTTTTACAGGAGAATCCAAAAATTTGAATTGGAAGGAACAAGGTCCAAAATTTCTGAGCTTGATGGAAAAATATTTTAAAGATGTAGTTGCTACTGGTTATATTGTTTTTATGCCGCACGAACACACTATGTCATGTGAGGAAGCCATAGATGATGAGCCAATTAATGATAATGGTCATGCTTCGGAGGATGATGAGGTGGGTGAAGGGGCTACTAAGGAACATCCCTCTTATCACATTCAGAGGCGAAGTGTACGAAACAATGATTCAAGGAAAAGGAAGAGAGGAAGGAAAGGGGAGAAAAGGCAAGGGATAGCTGACAAATTGCAACACTCCCTTGACCGGATCCTTGAAAATATTGACCAAATGTCATAAACAACAGGGCCAACATCAAGTGCAAATGACCATTTTAGCATGAGTAGATGTCTTTTTCTATTAAAAGATGTGTCGGGTTTGGTGAATGGTAGCTTTCAATATATGTTGGCCTCTCGAATCTTTATCAACAAACAAAATAGGGAGGCATTTGTTCATTACATGGAAAATGAACCTTAGCATGCTCTTTCATATTTGAGCATGTTTAAAGTTGAAGATGTGCAACACTATAGATCATTTAGAATATAGTGTTATGTTTGAATTTGAACATGAATTTCAATTTGATGTTGAACATGAGATTTTTTTTATTTTTTAAAATTTTTGAACCTTATTTGTTTAGACAATATGATCATATTGGTTTATTGATACACTTTGTTTGGTTGCACAGGATGTCTGATACCTCTGACACCAACATCAATAACAATGAAAATGCAAATAGATTATATATTATGAAGAATAATACATTACTTGCAACTAGAGTAGTTGCTGTTGCTATGTTGAATTATCGATCTCTATATGTACACAAACAGAAAAAGAGAACATCAATTCTTTCTGGAAGTGGATGGGTAGAAGAATTGAAGAGAGGAAATGAAAATCGATTTTTTGAGCAATTTCGAATTAAAAAGCATGTGTTTAGTAATTTGGTGAGCAATATTTTGAGCAATTTCGAATGAGAAAGCATGTGCTGAAAGAGGGTTCAAATTTTTATTCAAATACTTCATAAATAAGACTCTAATTGGTACTTGTTGGTTCCCCCTCATTAGTTAGCGTTTTCCTAAGTTTTTGGTCATGTATTTAGGCCTTAACATGTGACTTATTCAGTTTTTTCCCTACCCTCACATAGTTGCACGTTTTTTTTTGTGACTTGATGAGCAAGCTTAGTTGACTTTTGCTTTCCCATATTAAGTACACTTATTAATTACCATTGTACTACATTGTAAAAAGTCAAGCTTGCATTAATTATATGCCACGTGTCGCCCTAGAGTTCAAGCATGTGTTCCTTTCCCTTCTTGCCTTGTTGGCACTTCCATAATCCACACATTTTACCTACCTCACGATGTGGCTCACTTTAGTCCTTTGATTTTCCTTTTCAATCTTATTGCATGTTATTTCCATTTTATTCAGTCCAGACTCCGACTATCAGACTGCGTGGGTTTCGCTAGTTAACAGGGTTTGGTTACAATTGTAAGGGTGTTACATTTCTTCCCCCGTAAAATAAATTTCGTCCTTGAAATTTTCATTAATCATGTCTTTAGATATCCCATTTGGGTAGCGCTTCTTATATCCTCCACTGCTTCCTCTTGTCGCTTTACCGGTTCCAGGAGATATCCTTTCTTGGTTAAATACATACTTTAGGCTCAAGTGGACACTGTACAACTTATCCTCAGCACTTTATAATGTCGCCACACTTCCTAAACTCTTTCACTGCAAGCTCCAAGTCAAGTGTGGGGTAATTCAAATTTGAGGCTTTTGTTAGAGAGAGGCATAGACCATAATTCTGTCTAGTTACAACGAGACACATCCCAATCCCTGCCAACATGCATTACCGTAGACCATATAGGTCTTATTCGGTTCTAGGATAATTAACACAGGTGTCGTCACAAGCCTCCCCTTCAGCCCACGAAGGTTATCTTCATACTGTATGCCCCATGCGAATGATTAGTTCCTTTTGATGAGCTTTGTTAATGGTGACACAACTGTGCAAAACTCTGTATCAAGCGGTGGTAGCACTCCGCAAAGACCCAAAAACGACAATCCTCGAATACAAGTTCTGGTCTTTTCTAATTAGTACTGCGTCCACCTTACTAAGGTCCATTGGAATCCCTTCCTAAAGATAGCATGGCCTAAGATCTTCACCTTAAGAGCCAAAAGTCACCTTGCCAAACTTAGCATTGAGATGTCTCTCCTTTAATCACCACTATGAACTGATATAAAGAGAATTCATCTATCTCGTGGGGGATATCCTTAATCATTACGATTCAAGCATTTATCTATGACTCTAATCTTAACCCTTATGGTAGGGATATTTTAAAGTCATAAGGCATCTCATGAAGATCCTACTTTACGCGCACCACACAATTACATGAAATGAATAGATGACTAATACATGCAATGAGTGACCGTGGACAAGGGTCGTACCTTGAAACATTACAGGAGATTCCCAGGCTTCTTCCCTAGTTATTGCGAAGACTCTCCCTTGATTATGGGGTCTCGTATTCGTCTGCAATTGCAGGCAGTTCCAATTCAGGTGTCCGGGCTTGTGGCAAAAGAAACAAACAATTTTCCCATTGCAATTTTCCCCGGGATGTGTTTTTCCACATTTGGCACACCTTCTTGCTTCCTTTGTTTTTTCATAATTCTGATTTTGTGGTTTGACAAATTTCTCGTTTTTGCCACGGTTCTCGGACAATTTTCCCTTTCGTTTCTGAGAGAGGAACCCTTACGGCTAGAATTACCGCGTTCAAAGAAACCTTGGGAGACTCTAAGGTCTTTAAGATTCCTCTCCACGATTCTACACTCCTCTACAGCTTGACTTAGTAGGTGGAATTGTCTTACTATCAACTTCTCCCTTAATTCATACAAAAATGTAAGTCCCCGAAGGGTTAGTATAGTCATCCGGATAAAGTATCAAAATTTACAATAATCCAAAATATAGAAATACAAAAACAATAGGGCATTCCCTATTTCTTCATTTTAATGCCTCCGGCCCACCTTCTTCCACCTTTGACTGCTACTTCCCTCCCCTGTATCTTCATAATGGTCTGGAGTTCAAAGTTGAACCCTAGAGTAACTGTTAGACTCAAATACAATATGTATGCAATGCAAATCACAATTAGGAAAGTAAAGAAGATTGTCCTGCCTCAAGCACAGACAATTTAACATGTATGTTCTACCTTTGGCATAACCAGTAGGATTGCCTAGTCAAGACAAGCCCCATAATAGGTTTCGCGCGCAGGGCTTTGGTAGTAACCTATAAACACACAGTCATATAGGCTCTACCTACCCCAACAAACTCTTGGTACTGCAACCTAATAGGCACCACAACCCGATCATATACATGCCCTTGGTACTGTAGCAAAATCCTAAGGACACGCAGTTCAATAGGTAGTATAGCCCGATCTCCTACATCATGATCAACACAACGTGCCAAAGTAACACAGAGTGTTCGAGTAACAGTTACTACCTGGTACTCCTTGAAATTAGTGAATACTTCTCTTGCCATTGAAAATATGTTCCACACGAGTTAATACCCTAGTTACAACAAAATATCACACTTTCGGACGACAACAAAATATTGGTAAAAGTAAATAAATTTACTACAACCTCCTAGACATAAATTCCCATAAGGTTATTGATATAGTAATCCCAAATAAAATATTTAACAGTAAATAACTTTATACTCTCATCCAGAATAAATACAATGCTAAGCCTCCTTTAGAGCATCTTCATCTCTTCGTATCACTACTCCCGACCTTTACCTTTTATACTCCTGATCTGCTCAAGCTGAAACACCTGTATTCCTAGAATGGTCTAGGATTCAAAATTGAATCCCAGGGTAATTGTCAAACTCAAATACTATATGTATGCAATGCATGTATGCAATCCACAATTAGGAAAATCACAACAACAATCGTGGTAACTCATACCACATGCATTTAGTACACATCTCATGCAGTAACATATAAAACAACATACCACATATGCACATGTTCAATGCAAAAGGACCAAGTCCTTACCAACCGCAGGACTGCCTAACAAGACAAGCCCTCGGATCCTCAGCGCTAGGAAATCACAGTAGCTATGGCCTCATACCCTAACCACCCTGAATGCATCTCAGCTCGATAGCGACCTAAGGACATCGGTTCAATAGGCCCCACAGCCTACATCCTCAATCATGGCAAAACACACAAGTAACATAAAGTATGCGAGTAAGCAATTAAACATAAAAGAACCTGACAGCTAATTAGTCTTAATAAAATTCCCCTTTTGTCCAAAAGTTACTCCGCATATGGATCTGTCATGATCTTGGACCTAATCCAACTTGGATTCCTTCTTCATGCCCTTTGATGGCGTCGGCCTTAAACATAAAAGAACCATAAGAATGTTATGAAGAAGATTGAAAGCTTATCTAACTAGATCTTGCCCTATCTTACCCTAACCTTCAATGTATGCTTCCTCTTCCTCTTGCTCCATCTACCTCTTCTCTCTTTTCCTATTTCATTCTCTCTCTCTCTTCCTTCTATGTTTTGGCCTAAAATGGCCTAAAGACCCATGAGGGAAAGGGGTATATATAGAACACGGCTGCAATCTAAAACGCGCAACGTGTTTGGTCCAGGATGCGCCGCTTGTCAAGTTCATAACGCGTCGTGTGTCAGGTCTAGAACACACCGCTTATCACGTCCAGAACACGCCATGTGTCACTTTCTTATGGTGCCAAATTTCATTGTCAGAAAGGTGATGACATTAACTATTTGGAGGATAAGATTTTTTGATTCAAATACCTCATAAACAAGCCTCTAATTGGTACTTGTTGGTTCCTTCTCATTGGTCAATGTTTTCCCAAGTCTTTGAGCATGTATTTGGGCCTTAATATGTGACTTATTCAGTTTTTTCCGCACCTCAATTCAGCTGCACGTTTTTGTGACTTAATGGGCAAGTTTAGTTGACTTTTACTTACTCTCATTAATTACCATCGTACTATTATGTAAAAAGTCAAGCCTTCATCAATTATATGCCACGTGTCGCTTTTAGGGTTTAGCCATGTGTTCCTTCTCTCCTCTTGCCATGTTGGCACTTCCATGTTCCACACATTCTACCTACCTCATGATGTGGCTCACTTTTATCCTTTGATTTTCCCTTTTTCCTTAAAAAACGCAAGGAACCCTTATCTATCCAGGAAATGTCATGTGCATACTTATTTTAGCACATTTTTGCTCCGCTAATTGTCCCATACCTTAGAGCATAGCTATATGACATTTTTACTAACAAATAAACATTGTATAAGTGTTTTTGTGCCCTTATGCACTATCAGTTTAATTTCTATGGTCCTTGATCTCTTGGTCACAATACTCATGAAAACAGGAGTACAAAATGTCTTAAAATATGTCAAGAGGGCACTTAAAAATCCCCCAAACCAAATTACCAAAGTGCCCTTGCAAAATATCCTCTTAACTTGGCTTATTTTGCAAGTTTTGTTGACTTTTGTCTCTCTTCCTTGCTTTGCATGAATTTGAAGCTTATTTAAGAAGCTTTTGAGTCATCATTTCACATTAATTTCATGAACATATGTCCCTTATAGCAATTTACCAAAACACCCTCAAAATATCTCCTTTCACAAGCCTTTTGACGTTTGCACTTGTAATTATGAATGGACACATGTCACGTTTTTACTGGTCCAACACAAAAGTAGCTTTTCTCTTTGCCATGTTGATGAGACACGTGTCATGATTTTATTAGACCAACACAAAAGTATGTCATCATTATTCATCATGTCCTGACTTTATTAAAGTTACTTTATTGGTGTCTACTCGGGATCCTACTCGAGTTTTACTCAGGTTTTGTTCACAAATACCGATGTTCTCTCAAAAACGCAGGGCACCCCTGACTATCCTAAAAATGTCGTATTCTTACTTATACCGGCATATTTTCAATCAACTAATTGTCCTATACCTTATGACATAGTTTAGTGGCATATTTTTCTACAAAGTTTATGTTATACATGTCTTTTGTTCCCCTTTTCCATTAGCATTTTTATTCCACAGCTTATACACATTAGGTTTGTTGACCCGTATACCTGGGTTACTTGGTCCCTAAGAGGCTTCTAAACTCTCGACATTCTTGGGACTCTTCCTGAATTGAGTTTAATCATCCGCCTACTTTAGGCTTATTGTCAACTCTTAGGGTCTAGAATTTGGGATATTACAGTTAAGTTTTAAAAACTCTAGTTTTGAGCTTTGTGGACTTTAACCTATTTTCTCATCATAAATCCAAAACTTGAGTTAGTCCCTAAATGACTCGAGTTTGTTCATGCGTTCAAAATGTACTTCATTGTTCAAATCACGACGTTCTTCACTGAAAGAACTAAACTCTGTTAGTTCCCTATGTGTTTTGATGACAACTAACAATTGTAAACTCAAAATAAAGTTTGCTTTTGGTAAATTGTAAAACTCACTGTCAAAGGCAAACTCGAGTTTAGGTATGTAAACTTGAGTCTAACACTTGACAGAGAGTTGCTCAATCCTGCAAAGAAAGCCAAACTCCAGTTTGCTTAGGCAAACTCGAGTTTGTAGAGACACAGAGAGCAATCAAAGTTTTTCACAACAAGCCGAACTCCAGTTTACTAAGACAAACTTGAAGTTTGGGAGATACAGAGAGCACTCAAGGTTTTGACAACAAAACAAACTCGAGTTTAGACTCTAAGACTTGAGTTTAGACTAAACAGAAAGAATTCAGAAATTTCAGTATTTTCACAAGTTTTGTAAACTCCAGCCTTTATCTGCAAACTCTAGTTTGTCTCAAAACAGAAGAGATTTCAAAGTTTCAGTTCTTGTTGAAACTCGAGTTTACATTTGTAAACTCTAGTCTAAGACACACAGAGAGCTCAACAATATGTTTGATTTGGAAACTCCAGTTTGTGCTTCTAAACTCTAGTCTGGAAGTTCTTGAACTTAGGCTTATCCTCTTGACATAGCCCCAAACTCAAGTTAGTCATTAATTGACTCGAGTTTAGCCACATGTCCAAAATCTCATCCAAAGACCAGAGCTCGACAGTCTTCTTTGTAAGAATCAAACTCGAGTTAGCCATCTCTAAACTCCTGTTTAGACTCTTTGCTTAACATTCATGCTCTCTGGATGAACCCAAAACTCGAGTCTAGGATTACAAACTTGAGTTTGTATCGATGATTTTGAAAAACAAGATTATGTCAATCTGCGAAATCTTTATGGGTTAATTTGAAAATGTTTTATCATATGATTCTATTGTTTCTAACATCTATCTTTGATGAAGTTTTGAGAAATTTTCAGATAAGTTCAGCTAAGATCAAGATGAAATCAGATCTGGAATAAGTGCAATAAATGAAGAACCAAGAATAGGGCTAATCTTTCTCCTCTATCCCAATAGTTCAGCACAGACCGTTATGGATCAATTAAATCACTCTCTAACGGTCAAATGAAGGTTATGGAATGACAGAATCTGGAAGACCATTTGCATCAACATATTCCAAGATTCCAGCTTAGAATTGAAAGAACAGAGGAAAATATGTAACTGTCATTTTCCAAATTTGCAGCTGAACGTTAAAGAAGAAAATGCAACGGCTAGTTCATCTAGTTAGCCTATAAAGAGCTATGAAGACTTAGAGCAAGAAACACACAACGAAGCTACATTTGTTTACATTTGCAATTTGAGTCTATATTGTGGTTTTTGATCTGTTCTTCAGTGTTTATCAATATTTACTCTTTTGAGAGTCTTGATTCTTTGAAAACATTTTTCAAACATTTGTTTGTATGAACTCAAGGTTGTGGAACCTACGAGGTGGGTTGTTTAATTACAAAGTGTAAGGGGGAGCAAGTCCTAGGTGAATAGGATTGCGTGTGGTTTACATTGTTGTAGTTAAAGCTTGTTGAACTAGTGGAAATATCCAGAAGATATCTGGGGACTAGACGTAGGTCAAGGTTAAGACTGAACCAATATAAATCCTGTGTGTCTAGCTTTTCTTCCATTACTCTTCCGTTATTTACTTTTCAAGTTTTGAAAAAGAGTTCAAAAGAATTTTTGAAATCCCCAATTCACCGCCCTCTTGGTGATTTCTTCCATTTTCATTTGGTATCAGAGCTTAGGTTGTCTACTTAAAGGATTAACATCCTAGACAAAAAGATCCAATGGAAGGAATTCTACCAGATGGTGTCTCAATAAACAGACCACCAGGTTTCAATTGTTAATACTACTCATTCTGGAAATCTAAATTCAAAGTATTTGTGATGGCTAGTAAGTATGGTCAGTGGGAAATAATTGAGGAAGGGAACTATGTTCCTAAAAAGAAAGTTGGTGAAAACTTTGTGCCAAAAACGAGAGCTGAGTTTGATGAAAATGATCAAAAGAAAATTGTTCTTAACAGTAAAGCCATCTTGAAGCTACAAAAGTGCCTTGAGCTAAAAGGAGTACTTTTGCATTCGCAACTTGCCCAGTGCCAAAGAGATGTGGGATACATTAGAAGTCACCTACGAAGGAACCTTAGGAATCAAGGAGAATAGAATCAACAAACTCACTACTGAGTATGACCTATTACGCATGAAATCTAGAGAATCAATTACAGAGTTCTAGCTCCGGTTCACTCACCTGATCAATCAGCTATCAACCTTAGGAAAGGTATATGATCAAAGAACTCAGGTAAGGAAAATTTTGAATGTACTAACCAAAGAGTGGGAAGCTAAAGTGACAGCCATTGAGGAAGCAAGAGGAGAATCCATGCAATCCGTAGCTGCTCTCTTCTGAAGCTTGTCAGAATACGAAGGCAAAATCAAGTTCAGAAAAGGACTTGACGAATTAGAAGGCAAATAGAAGGGAATCGCTCTCAAAACTGTCAAGGCAGATAGAAATTCTGATGATGATGAGATAGATGAAGAAGAAATTGGAATGACGGTCCGAAGATTCAAAAAATTCGACAAAAAGGATCAAGCTTTCCGAAAGTCCTACAAGAAAAGCAACAACAAAGAAGCAAAGAAGCCTATCATATGCTATCAGTGTGACAAGCCGGGTCACATTAAGTCTGATTGTCCTCAGCTGAAGAACAAAGAAAAGGAAAAGACAAAATTTAGTTCATTCAAGAAAAAGTCCTATGTTTTGCCATCTAGGGAGATAGTTCATCTGATAAAGAAGAAGAAGAAGAAGAAGAGCAAACTGCAAATCTTTGCCTGGTCGCTCAAGAGGAATTTAATAATGAAGAGGTAAGTGATTCTGAACCAACCTTTGATGAATTGCTCTCTGAGTATAATAATCTTCATTCAGAATTTAGGAAGATTGCGAAAGAACTTCTGATTTCAAAAAGAAGTGTAAAAGTTTTAGAAGAACAAAACACTTCCTCTCCTACTTTCGAAAAGACTTGTGTAAACTGTTGCAATTTTCAAAAGAAAAATGATCATCTTTCAAAAATTCTTGAAAAATTCACTCAAAGGAGTGAAATGCTTAACATCATTTTAAAACTGTAAAAGTTTACAAATGATAAGTCTGGCATTGGCTATAAGCCTGACCTTGACAAAAGGAAAGGTATGAAGAGAAATGGAGAAAAGAACTACTTGAGCTATTTTCAGAAATCAGTTCACTCCTCTAATCATTTTGCCCATTGTAGTTACTGTAATAAAAAGGGGCATCCTACTTCTTCTTGCTTCCATAGAAAAGAAAGGAAAAGCAAACCTATAGGAAACTATCAATGGGTGCCTAAGGGATCTTATGGGCCCCCAAGACACGTACTAGCCCAAAAGGACCCAAGATGAAATGGATACCTAAAACTTAATTCCACAAATTTGCAGGTATGTCTAAGAGCATCAAAATCCAATAAATGGTACATTGACAGTGGATGCTCTAGACACATGATGGGGGATCAATCCAAGTTCGCAACAATCATACACAAGGAAGGTGGGAAGGTTACATTTGGCGGAAATCAATCCGGAAGGATAGTTGGTATTGGTGAAGTTGGAACAATGATGGACCAAAAATAAAAGATGTCTACCTTATGGAAGGCCTATGCCATAATCTCCTTAGTGTAAGTCAAAGTGCAGATAAAGGTAACCTAGTTATCTTCACCTCAGAAGAATGCTTGATTGTTAACAAGGTTGATCTCTCCTTAGACAATGTCAAACCAAAAGCCTTATTCAGGGCTCCAAGAGAAGGTAACTATTATACTCTTAACCTCTCTAATGATTTATCTCCTGAAAGTTGCTTTATTGGTAACCTAGATGAAAGTTGGTTGTGGCACAAAAGATTAGCTCATGTCAACATGTTTCAACTCGATAAGTTACTAAAAAAGGATTTGGTTATTGGATTGCCAAAATTAAATTTGAAAAACGATATGATTTGTGATGCTTGCCAAAAAGGAAAAAAAACTAAATCATCATTTAAATCAAAAACTGAGATCTCATCCAATAGACCACTTCAATTACTGCATATGGATTTAGTTGGTCCAGCTAGAGTAAAAAGCTTTGGTGGAAACTTGTACACTCTAGTTATAGTTGATGACTTTTCAAGATATACATAGACTTTATTTTTATCTGCTAAAAATGAAGCATTTGATCAATTTGTTGATTTTGCCAAGAAGGTCCAGAACGAGAAAGGTTATTTATTGCAGGAATCCGAACTGATCATGGAGGAGAGTTCGAAAATCATTCTTTTGAGAAATTATGTGATGAGATGGGGGTAGATCACAATTTCTTTGCTCCAAGAACTCCCCAACAAAATGGAGTAGTAGAAAGAAAGAACAGAGTTCTCACATAAATGTAAGAGCAATGCTGAATGAAAATCAGACCTCCCAAGTGTTTTGGGCAGATGCAATGAACACAACTTGTTACATCTCTTACCGAGCATATCTCAGGAAGAAGCTGAACAAAACTCCATATGAGCTTTATAAGGGAAGAAAGCCCAACATAGCTCATCTGCAGATTTTCGGATGCAAGTGCTTTATCCACAAGAATGGTAAGGAAAACTTAGGTAAATTTGATTCTAAAGTTGATGAAGGTACATTCCTTGGCTATTCTTCTAGGAGTAAAGCATATAGAGTATATAACCAATCTACTCGAACCATAGAAGAATCAATTCATATTGTTTTCTGTAAAACCAATTCTAACAAATCCATGGTTGATGATGATGATGAAGTTAAGAATCAATCTTCTTCAAAAACCTTTTCTCATTTGACAAATTCTGAAAACAATTTATAAAGAGAACCAGAAGCTGAATCTGAACATGATTGTGAAAACTCTGGTCAAACTCAACCTAGAGCTTGGAAATACAGTAGGAGTCATCCTTTGGACCAAGTTATAGGTGATGCAAATCAAGGAGTTAGAACTAGACAAAGTATTTTTAATGAAGTCACTTTTTCAGCCTTTATTTCAGAAATAGAACCCTCTAAGATTGAAGAAGCCCTTTCAGACAATGATTAGGTGATAGCAATGCAAGAGGAATTACATCAATTTGAAAGAAATCAAGTTTGGGACTTGGTACCCAGGCCCAAAGACCATCTAGTCATTGGCACTAAATGGGTATTCAAGAACAAACGTGATGAGTCTGCAATCATTGTCTGTAACAAGGCAAGATTGGTAGCCAAAGGATATAATCAAGAAGAAGGAATTGATTATGAAGAAACTTATGCTCTAGTAGTAAGATTGGAAGCAATAAGAGTCCTTCTAGCCTTTGCTTGCATTAAAGGTTTCAAACTCTATCAAATGGATGTGAAATCAGCATTTCTAAATGGTTTTATTCATGAAGAGGTTTATGTAGAGCAACTCTCAGGCTTTGAGGATGTATTTCATCCAGATCACATTTTCAGATTAAAGAAAGTATTATATGGTTTAAAAAAAGCTCTTATAGCTTGGTATGAAAGACTGAGTAAGTTTCTCCTAGATCATGGATTTGTAAGAGAAAAAGCAGATACCATAATGTTTATTAAAAGTAACAAACTAAATGGAATCTTACTTGTGTAAATCTATGTGGATGACATAATATTTGGTGCTACTAATGATGCTTTGTACAAGGAATTTTCTGAGACTATACAGGGTGAATTTGAAATGTCGATGATAGGAGAACTCAATTATTTTCTTGGACTACAAATCAAGCAACGCAAAAATGGGATATTTATTTCTCAGACCAAGTATCTAAGAGACTTGCTTAAGAAATATGGTCTTTAAGACTGTAATGGGGCAGACACACCAATGAGCTCAACAGTTGCCTTAGATGCCGATGAGAAGGGAAAAGATGTTAATATCATAAGATATAGAGGGATGATTGGATCATTACTCTACTTGACAGCAAGTAGACCAGATATACAATTTAGTGTGGGGATGTGTGCTCAATTTCAATCCACCCCTAAGGAATCTCATGCTGAACATGTGAAAAGAATCTTTAGATACCTGCGTGATACAGAAGAATTGGGCTTATGGTTTCCCAAAGGTCAACCTGAACATTTAGTAGCATATTCAGACTCTAATCATGTTGGGTACAAGACTGATCGTAAAAGCATAAGTGGACAATGTGAATTCTTTGGAAACTCACTTGTCTCATGGTTTAGCAAAGCCTTTATGCCCTGTGGTCTTAGTTAATTTAGAATCTCTGAAACAAGAGTGCCATCTCGACCTTTCCCCTTGGTTAGATCAATTCAAAAATCTCCTCTCCATTTCTGCCCACTTTATTCCATTTCGCTGTAAACTTGAGTTTTGGCTTCAATACTGCGGTATTGAGCTTGTTTCAATACTTCAAATTCGTTTATGTTTGTCCAATACTTGAGTTTTGCTTCCCATACTCAAGTATTGAGGATCCATTAACGTTCATTGCTTTCTATCTGAGCTATACTCAAGTTTTCATTCGTATACTCGACTTTTCAACTTGTTCAACACTTTGGTTGCTTTCTAACTTAATATGGCTTCATATTTAGAAAACCAATTATCCCCATATAGCTCTTTGATCCTCCTTTCCATAGCAACAAGAATCAAATCTTAACTTGTTGGATTTTGTCCATTATGATCCGATGATTGAGAGATGTTCTTAAACCAGTGTTTTTGCAGCATTCTGAATCTTTAGTCAACTTTCAAAGATCATATCTCTCTGGTCTGATCTTCATTTTTGTTGAATCAAGTCTTTATGGAAAGCCTTATGAGTCTTATTTCCAATGCCACCGATTTCATTTCTTTACGATATGTAGATTGTGAGTTACACTCAAATCATTGAAGCTTGGTCTAAAGTGTGGCGTGAATATTTGATCCAACTTTAGAAATTCATTTCTCTCTCATCTGATCTTCTTTGGGCTTGAAACTTTGTCAAGATGACGCATTAGATGTCTAGTTTCAGCCAAATTTAATATCACCTCATTCCGATCTATGGTTTAGGAGATATCATTGAAATACCAGAGCTCGCCCATTATAATCGTTGAACAGAGGTGAACAGAGTTACTGATAGAGCTGGAAACTTGAGTTTTCATTTGGAAACTCGAGTTTTGTCGAGTCCAGAAGCTCCAGAGAAGCTGAAAACTCCCAATACTTGAATATTTAAGTTCCATACTCGAGTATTGACTCCAATACTCGAGTTTTGACCTTCATAGCTCAACTTTTGACTTAGAAACTCGAGTTGACTTCCAAATCTCAGTTTTCAAAACCACGGTTTTCTCCGTCCAGAAGCAAATTTTTCCAATAAGCTTGTATACTTGAGTTTTGACCTGGAAACTCGAGTATTCACTTCCAGAACCCGATTTTCACTGTCTTTAGCTCTGAATTGAACCTCTCCATCTTCCATATGATTGTGGACACTTATAGTATCAATCTAAGATCTTGAATATTGATTTTTCTCGTTCTTTTTAACAAGATCTTCTCTTTACTCGATCAATCTCCACAATTCTATTCTTTCTTTTCTTCTCTTCTCTTTTCTTGAACATTCTTCACTCTTACATTAGAGCTGATGTTGCCATCTTCCAAACTGATCAATTTTCATAATTTCTCTTCAGCTCATCATCTCTTCTTCAATCACTTCTTTCTGAAATCTCTTGATCATTCAACTCTTTAATTCATCATCTCTTGATCAATCTCCCCTTTTTGATGATGGAAAATACTCCAAGAAAAATATACATGAATATGAAAATAGTCATCATTAAATGCAACATATTTTTTCTTGCCATTCTCTCCCCCTTATTTGTCATTAGAAAAAAGTTGAGGAAATGGAATATTGAGAGAAGCAAATATGAAATCAGAAATGAGTGACATTCTCTCCCCATTATGAAAGTATTTTCTCTCCCCCATATTAAAGCAAACCATGTGCAGAATTTTCATAATGAAAGCATAAATACTAAGCATATGTAGAATTTCTATTGAATATATGAAAAATGTAGAGTTTAGAAATGCTCATGTTGGTTCTGCAAAGTGATGAATAATTGATGAAGTCCATTTGCTTGCTTTCTTGTTGTGGGAGATCTTCAATCCTTGGCCTTCTCTTCTTACAACTCTTTTATAGAGCATGTTTCAACTTCAATGATAGAACATGAAGGCATAATTCTTCAATTTGATAATTTCTCCTTATGGTGCATTAAAGAATATCAAAATCTCCTGCTACAAGATGAAAGCTTTTCTTGCAAAAGAGACTTGTTAGTGCTACCAAATATCTTAATATCCCTTTCCAAATGGCATTTCTAAATTAAGATAGTGAAAGGAAAATATAATATTAACTCATCATCAAAACTTAATAAAACATAGTGAATGTCGATAAGTAAGCTTAAAAGAGTTTTCTCCAAAAGAAGGAAATGATCTTTTGAGATATCAAACACATGTGAATGTGAAGCTCTCCCTTAATGAATGCATGGAAGAAAGAAGATGTGAAACTTTCATTTTGAAACATGTTTAAATCGGTGTTCATTCTAAATATGGTGGAAGTCAACATGTCAAAGAATATATTAGAATGCTTCAAGTTTCAAATAACATGTCAAAGAGTTTTCCCAAAAGTAAAAGTCATGAAGTAATTGAATTAGCCAATAAGGTCAAGTAGGATTTGAAAATGGAAGAAATCACTAAGAGGGGGTGAATTGGGGATTTAAAAAATTCTTTTGAATTCTTTTTCAAAAACTTGAAAAGTAACTAACGAGAGAGTAAGGGAAGAAAAGCTGGACACACAGAATTTATACTGGTTCGGTCTTAACCTTGACCTACGTCCAGTCCCCAGATATCTTCTGGGTATTTCCATTAGTTCAACAAGCTTTAACTACAACAATGTAAACTACAAGCAATCCTATTCACCTAGGACTTGCTCCCCCTTACACTTTGTAATTAAGCTACCCAACTCACAGGTTTCCACGACCTAGAGTTTACACCAACAACTATTGATTTCAAAGAATCAAGACTCTCAAAAGTGTAAGTAATGATAAACACTAAAGATCAAATCAAAATCACAATACAGACTCAAATAGCAAATATAATCAAATGTAGCTTCGTTGTGTGTCTTACTCTGAGTCTTCATAGCCTTTTATAGGCTAACTAGAGGAACTAGCCGTTGCATTTTCTTCTCTAACGTTCAGCTACAAATCTGGAAAATGATAGTTGCATATTTTCCTCTGTTCTTTCAATTCTCAGCTGGAATCTTGGAATATGTTGATGTAGATGGCCTTCCAGGTATTCAGTTGTTCCATAACCTTTATTTGACTATTGGAGAGTGATTTAATTGATCCATAATGGTCTATGCTGAACCATTGGGATAGAGGAGAAGAATCAGCCTTGTTCTTGGTTCATCATTTAATGCTCTTGTTCCAGATCTGATTCCATCTTGATCTTAGCTGAACTTATCTGAAAATTACTCAAAACATCATCAAAGATATTAGAAGCAATAGTATCATATGATAAAAACATTTTTAGATTGACCCATAAAGATTTCGCAGATCAACATCATCTGGTTTTTCAAAATCACTGATGCAAACTCGAGTTTATCATCCTAGACTCGAGTTTGGGGTTCAACCAGAGACCATGAATGTTGAGCAATGGCCTAAACTGGAGTTTATAAATATCATACTTGAGTTTGGTTCTTACAAAGAAGACTGTCGGGCTCTGGTCTTGGAATGGAACTTTGGACATGTAGCTAAACTCGAGTCAATTAATGACTAACTCGAGTTTGTGGCTATGTCAAGAGGATAAGCCTAAGTTCAAGAACTTCCAGACTGGAGTTTAGAAGCACAAACTGGAGTTTCCAAAACAAACATATTGGTGGTCTTTCTGTATGACTCAGACTCGAGTTTACAGAAGGAAACTCGAGTTTTAGCAAGAACTGAAACTTTGAAATTTTTCTTGGTCAAGTGTAAACTGGAGTTTGGGAACAAAGACTGGAGTTTTCAAGACTTGTGAAAACATTGAAGTTTATGAATTCTTTCTGTTTAGTCTAAACTCGAGTTTCATGGTTTAGACTCGAGTTTGTCTTGTTCAAAATTTTGAGTGCTCTCTGTATCTCCTAGACTTCAAGTTTGTTTTCGCAAACTGGAGTTTGGCTTGATGTGAAAAACTTTGATTGCTTTCTGTGACTCCGCAAACTCGAGTTTGACTAAGCAAACTGGAGTTTGGCTTTCTTGCAGAATTGAGCAGCTCTCTGTCAAGTCTCAAACTCAAATTTACATACCTAAACTCGAGTTTGCCTTTGACAGTAAGTTTTTCAACTTACCAAAGACAAGCTTCATACCAAGTTTACAATTGTCAGTTATCATCAAAATACATAGAGAACTAACAGGATTGAAATATGAGCACAATGACTTTGCTATTGCCAACAAATAATCTTGCCTTTTAGAATTGAATCTTGAAATGTATGAATATTCAAGGCAAGAATTTAAACATATGGCTAAAGTTACTCAGAAGATGGATGAAGACAAAGGAGATATGTTTGAGTAACAAAAAGACTACTAGGATTCATGGATAATGAAGCAGATACTTATTAGTCCAAATGACTAGAGTTCTAGAATGTTATCCTAGTGGGTTATTCCACAAATGGTTAATGCATGAAGATTCAATTCATTGATGAACATTCATAAAGCTTGGAATAACTTGCCAATAAGAATTTATGCAGTAAGCATAACACTCACAAATTGAATTCTTTTATGGAAAATAAACTTGAAACTCATACATAATCAACTTGTTAGAATGAGGTCTAACTAGTTAGAGAATAAGGAATGAAGAGTTCAAGCATTACATTGACTTCGAAAGATCAATATGTGAAAGATAGGAAAAACTCGAGTAGACATATTTGAAGCATTCCAACATTCAGTATGCAATATTAACTTCCAATTTTGAAATATCATTTGAATGCAATTAAAGTATGGATATGTTTTTAAAACACTTGTATGTATATCTTCACAAAACAATGTGAATTGAAATCCAAACAGATTTCAGACTTGTGCATTAAAGAAAGAATATAAACTCATAAATTATGCACAAATTCACTTGTTTGATCATTAAAAACTCACCAATAAATTGATAAAACATAATTAAGAATACGAGTTATTGATGATATGGAGCTTTAAAATCAGATATGAAGATTTCTTAAATTCAAAATCAGAAAGTGCAAAAACAGGGTGGACTCAAAATTGGAGTTTCCAAATGGAAATTGGAGTTTGTCACTATGGACTTAAGCACATACTTGAGTTTCCATATCAAAACTAGAGTTTTGAAATTAGTGAAAAACATTGATGCTCTCTGTGTGACAAAAACTCGAGTTTCGAAACTAATACTTGAGTTTTCATTTAAAAAAAATGAAAAATTAGAGAGATCATCAGCCAGTTTGAAACTGAAGTTTTCGAAACCGTAGTTTTCAAAACTGTGGTTTTGCTTTGACAGAAAAATTGCTTTTTAAAATCAAAACAGTTTCAAAAATCTTTTAATTTGGCCAAAAACAGATTAATAATGAAATTCACATAATCATAACATGAGGTAAGAGTTAGATATCACCATAATTCATTTCATCCTCATGAAAGCTTGCTTGGTTGAAATGTAGATGAGTCCCTTACTTGCTCTCCTCATTATAGTTGATTGGTACTCTATGGTAGCTCGTTCTTTAAGTGGAGCATACTCCTCTTGCTTGCCTCCATTGCTTCTTTTTGTGAATTGACTTTAGAGTTCCAGCAATGGGTGTCCCAAGAGTTTTCCCATTTGATGTGAATCTTCTTTTTGACACATGAGAAACTCTTGGAATTTTTTTTTTCATCTTCTTTGTACCATTATGTCCATTCTTCTTGGAATCAATCTGCACATATAAGACACTAGAAGGACATTTCGGTATCCACTTAAGCTTGGGTCCTTGATTGTTAGTAATGGACTTTGATTGTCCTTTAGGAACCCAAACAAATTTATTTCTCATAATAGAATTTCTCCTAACATAACATATGTGAGAAATATGTCCAGACTTTCCACAATAATTGCAAATAATAAAATGATGTTTACTATGAATTCTTTTGCAACTATTGTGTAGGTGATGAGAATAAAACTTCAAATAATTTTCATTTAAACATTCATTCTTTCCACATGAATTTCCAACATTCTTTTCGAAAATAAGTTTACTTTTCGAAATAGAATCAGTAATTGGTTGGAAAACAATTCTATGTAAACTTTCAAAATCATGTTTCTTAAATGCACAAGAAGAATTGGAATTTTTTACCATATGCACATTTTGAGCTCTAGCTGATGATTGATCACTTTCATCCATTAGCTCATCTTGGGAATCCTCATTCTCTTGTTCTTTTGTACTGACAATATCCTAGAAGTGTTCTAAGATTTCTTCTTCTTCATCCTCAACTTCCAGTTGTTCATCAATTGATATACAACTAATTGCTTCAGATGAACTGTTAATACTTTCAACTCCAACAAAATGATTAGAAGTATATATAGAATCAAGAGTATCCCAAATATCTTTAGCATTAGAGCAAAATTTGATTTTCTCAAAATCACTTTCAGTTAAAGCACTGTATAAAATATTCATTGCTCTAATGTTCAATGAAAACATTTTCTTTTCCTTTTCTGTCCAATCCTTTCTTGGTTTGAAATCAAAATCATTTGTAAAAACTTTCCACATATCAAAATCAATTGATTTTATAAATGAAATCATTCTAGCTTTCCAAAACCAGAAATCAACATCTTTTAAAACTGGTGGAATGGTATAATCAAAACCTTCTAAAAATGAACAACACCTAAAAATAGCCATTGATCACTCTTGAGACGGTTAAGTCCTTTAAACAAGAGCCTGTTGAAGATGAAATATCACCTAGAGGGGGGTGAATAGGTGATTTAAAAATTTAATTGCTTAACCAAAATTTTGGCTAATTAAGGCAGAATACTAATTGAGCAAGAATAAAGGTAACAATGGACAGAGCCAATTTATCCTGGTTCGGTTTAATCCTGACCTACATCCAGTCCCCAATAACTCCTTGGGATTTTTCACTAACTTTCCAGAGATTACAATTACAACTTGGGATGATCCTCTCACTCACGGACTCACTCCCCCTTACTCTTGTAATCGTACACCCACACTTAAGGTTCCACAACCTTAAGATTTTACAACTGAATGAAATAAGTGTTTTTAACAACTCCTCACGAGTAGATAATAAATAATCACTGAAGTACAAGGAAATATCTGAAGATATTAGAAGTAATGAAACTGATAGGAATAATAACTTATAGTAAATGCGTATAGTTTCGGTAGGTAGCTGAATTGAATTCTTCTTCGATCTATAATGACCTTGTACTCTAGCCGTTGTCTTGATACAACCGTTGCGAAACCGTGGCAGGTAAAGGTAAGATGACCGTTAGCATTTTGGTACTGTCTGCTAGTAGTTTGAATATTTGAAGCTTTACCAACATCCTTATTCCTGAAGAGAATGTCCGCTTAACACATTTGACCGTTAGAGTTCTAAAGGAATATTGTCACTCTTTGCTTCTAATACATCTGCTGTAATAAATGCAATGACATCATGTTCGCTTTTTATCAGAACAGAAAGAATTTCTTATCTTTTTCATGGCAAGACAGACTTGAAACATAGTTAGTAGTATAAAGTGATTATAGTATGCAAATAAGGTCAGAGATGAATAAAGTAAATGCAGAGATCAGATCAGTTCGCAAAATTATTTTTCAGTTCAAGTCATCTCAACCTCGAGTTACAAGATTAACCTCGAGTTAAATTACCAGCCTCGAGGTTGTAAGCTAGAAGTAATATCTACGATAGAAGAGTATAACCTCGAGTTTTAATATAAACCTTGAGTTTTCCATTAACCTCGAGGTTCAATATCTTGCCTTGAGGTTTTGTCCATTTAATTAAGGATCACAGTTAGCGAAGGATGTAGACTCAACCTTGAGTTACAATACCAACCTCAAGTTTTATACTAACCTCAAGGTTAGTCTTCAAACCTTGAGGTTGACACGTGGAACATTCAGAAGATCGCTAAGACCTGGAACCTCAAGGTTGACTTTCAACCTCGAGTTTTGCTATGACCTTGAGGTTGAGTCTCAAACCTCAAGTTTTTTTGACAGCAAGGTTCTGGTTCCAGCTTCTTATGTTTTTGACAGATATACTAATTTTCTCGATTAAACCAAGTCATCATCAAAACATAGAACTAACACCTGTGCTTTGATACCAAATGAAAAACAAGGTTGAACCCAAGAGGGGGTTGAATTGGGTGAAGATAAAAGTTCTTGCAATCTTTGAAATTCTTTTTACAATTTGTAGAAATCAGTTTGAATGATATTAAGGAGTTATAAAACAATAAACAATCATTCAAACATGTATGCAGGAAATAAAGAGTTCAGGGAAGAGATTTGCAAACAGTGATTTATACTGGTTCGATCCAACCTTGACCTACGTCCAGTCCTCACGCACCCTGAACTTTTCACTATTCTCCTTGTTTAACCAGGCACAAGAGACAAGCCTTTACATCTACAAGTTTATCCAGGTACTTGTGCAACCTTCACAATCTCCCTCGGAGACTCCCCCTTACTACCCGTAAGGTTACAATCAAATTCCCAACTCAAGGTCACCCAACCTTGAGTAACTCTCAAATAGAGATTTATTTACAGGAAAACTTCTCTCTAAGAAGTGGATAAATAATCACTAAAGCACATAGGAATTCATTTCACTCTTTATAAGTTCAGCTATGAAGACATGAAAAACAGAGGGAAGAGAAGATTCAAAATTTTGGCATTATAACTGTGTAAGCTCACTCCTCCACCTTTTTGCGTTTTGAATCTGGTTCTATTTATAGATGAAGGTGTTCTGGACGTTGAAGAATTGGACCATTGTAAATAGAGTCGTTGAGAATTCAGCAGATGAAAAACTAGCCGTTAGAGAACTTCTTCAACTTGACAGCTCAGCATTTTGGTTCTTCCTGAAATCCCTCGTTTGATCATCTGAAATGTGTCCATAAATGATGTAAGTAATGATAATAAATGTTAGGAATCATTTGGGTAAACTTCTGGTTGATCTGGATCAGATTCAGGATTTTCGTCGTTTTGATTTTTCTAATGCTTTGCTATAAACTCGAGTTTTGCCTTCAATACTGTGGTATTGAGCTTGTTTCAATACTTCAGATTCGTTTCTGTCTGTCTAATACTTGAGTTTTGCTTCCCATACTCAAATATTGATTTCACCTCATTCCGATGTCTGATTTAGGAGATATCATTGAAATACTATAGCTCGCCCATTCTGATCGTTGAACAGAGGTGAACAGAGTTGCTGACAGAGCTGGAAACTCGAGTTTTGTCAAGTCCAGATGAACCGGAGAAGCTGAAAACTCTCGATACTTGAATATTTTAGTTCCATACTCAAGTATTGACTCCAATACTTGAGTTTTTACCTTCATAGCTCAACTTTTGACTTAGAAACTCGAGTTGACTTCCAAACCTCAGTTTTCAAAACCACGGTTTTCAAAACCAAGGTTTTCTCAGTCCAAAAGCAAATTTTTCCAGTAAGCTTGTATACTCGAGTTTTGACCTGGAAACTCGAGTATTCACTTCAAGAACCCGATTTTCACTGTCTTTAGCTCTGAATTGAACCTATCCATCTTCCATATGATTGTGGACACTTATAGTATCAATATAAGATCTTAAATATTGATTTTTCTCATTCTTTTTGACAAGATCTTCTCTTTACATGATAAATCTCCACAATTCCATTCTTTCTTTTCTTCTCTTCTCTTTTCTTGAACATTCTTCACTCTTACATTAGAGCTTATGTTGCCATCTTCCAAACTGATCAATTTTCATCATTTCTCTTCAGCTCATCATCTCTTCTTCAATCACTTCTTCGTGAAATCTCTTAATCATTCAACTCTTTAATCATTCTTCAAAAATATGTTTGGGCTGATCTTTTAATATTCCATATAATGAGCTCTTTCTTCTTCAATTTCTCCTCTTCTTCTTTTTCTTCTCTTCCTTTTCCTTATCCTCATCTACATTAAATTCAAGAATTCATCAATGTAGGAAGATAAACATATTACTCAATATTCTTGCTTTGAATAATGGCATATGTATAAGTCATCATCAAAACTAATTATATCCAACAAGATGTGTTTTTGCAAGATGATCAACAAAGTTTGCCATGACGCAAACTCGAGTTTCAAATTTGAAACTCGAGTTTATCGGGGACAGAAAGCAATTGATTTCCAAAAGATAGGCTAAACTCGAGTCATTAAGTGAGTGACTCAAGTCTACACAACACAGAGAGCAACCTGAAATCTTGAGGAAATCCCACACTCGACTCATCAAGTGAGCAACCCGAGTATGCACTAGACAGAGAAAAGCCTAAAATTCTGAAGAGCCTCCAAACTCAAGTCAATGAGTGATTAACCCGAGTCTGCATCAGACAGAGAGCAATCTGAAAGTTCTGAAGAAACCCAAACTCGAGTTAGTAAATATAAACTCGAGTTTGTCGGGGATTCAAGGATTCACAGATACATCCTTGAAGTCCAGGTAAGTAAACATTCATACAAACTTAAGTCAGTTAGTGTAAACTCAAGTCTGTCGAAGCTTTATATATACATGCTTGGTGTGACTGTTCATTATCTATCCCCAAACTCAAGTTTGCCCTAAGGTTCTTCTCTCTACTCCTTGTGTCGTATCTTCAATTCCAATCTCTCAAACTCGAAATGCCTTCCAATCAACCCTCCAAATCCTTTCAAGACAATGAAACCTCAAAATCTTCCTTGTCTGAACCTCTAAAACAACAACAAAGAATCAAATCAATTCCTGTTCACAGACCTATGAGAAGCAAGATGATACCAAGAAAATTTGCTTCAGGAGTTGACAACCAAATCTCGGGCATACCTCACACCTCTCCCAAACCGAAAGGAGTGTCAATTCAAGAGCCTACAGAGGAGCAAATACAAAAGAAACCAGACCCTGTTTCTGGTAAAGGGAAGGAGAAGGTTGATGCGCCTTCGAAAGGGTGTAAGAGAAACAGAACTAATCAATCTTCCTCTAAGGGTCAATCTTCTGCAATTCCAACTTCTGCTGAACAAACTGATCAATCTCCTGAGACTCAAATGGCAACAAAAGCCATTTTTTATATTTATAATCACTCCTTACCCTCATTTGGGTTCATCACTAAGAACACCATCCTATCCAACCAACAAGCCATCAAATTCAAAGAAAGTTTTGGCAAGAAGCCCTTCTACCCTGTGGTCTCAGTAAATTTAGAAACCCTGAAATAAGAGTATCATCTTGACCTTTCCCCTTAGTTGAATCAGTACAAAAATCTCCTATCCATTTCTACCCACTATACCCCCAACATAGTGAGACTCTTCTATTTCAACATGGACTGGGATAATAGAGAAGATGATGATCAAAGTCTAGTAGAACAAAGAGTCTCAACCACGGTTAAGGGAGTGAAATTTACACTGTTTGCTGCGATTCTAAATAAGATATTAGATATCGACAATTCCCCTCCTCACCATTCAATAAACTATTCCAATAGGCAATGCCTTGAAATCCTCAAACCAAATGAGCTTATTACTGATGATCAATTGATCTCTCCTCACTTTACCACTGCATCTATGACCTCCATCTATCGTGCCCTTTGGTACATCTACTCCAGGAACCTAGTTCAGAAAGGTGGTAATTTCACTCACTTCACCAAGAGAGATTATACACCCTTCACTACTGTTGTGGATAAAATGCTAATCATTGTGGGCCAATGGGTGCTTGAAGAGATGATTAGATTTAGATTTGGATCTAGGATAACATCTCATATTCCTTTCCCTTCCCTTATATCTGTTATCCTATTCCACTTGAAGAATTGGCATATTGGGGCCATAGACACCATTTTCAGACCTCCAGTATTTGGGAAGCCTCAACTCCATCTTATGAAGATCAACTTTGATGCTGAAGAATCTGGACAATCAAGGGCACCCTCAAGAATAAGAGCCTCCTATTCTCGAGCCCATGAAGCTCAATGAGCTCCTCCACCTCCTCAGACTTCCATTCCTTTTGACTTTGCTGCAAAAGTCAAAGAAAATGTTGATGCTGCACTAGACTTCTTTGCTGCGAAGGTGGAAACTGAGATTGGGGAAATTGTGTCTGAACTAACCAAGACAAATCAGGCAATCATAGATACATAAAATGCTATAAAGATACAACTAGATCAAATTCTGAAGATGCTTGCCCCATCTTCCTCTAGGACTACACTTCTAGCTTATACCATTCCCAATGCTGCCCCAAACACTACTGATCCCTCACAGACCACTCGTCCTTCTACTCCTCCAGTTGACCCCACACTCTCTTTTGATGATGACAAAGCGGGAGAGAAAACCACAGAGCAGCCTTAAGTTGCAGTCTTGAGTTGTTACTTTTTAGTTGTCTTGAATTGTTAAGTCTTAAGTTGTTGCTTTGAGTCTGTACTTGCTTTTGTGTATGTTTTTGTGTATTTTTTGTTGTACTTGATATATATGAAATGACAATTGTTCTATATGTTGCATGTGATGAACTTATTTTGATCCTTGTTGCTGCTATGTTTATGAATTTTCTGATATCTTGTTCTGCAAAAGCATCTTGAGTCAAAATCAAATCAAAATTTTGAAGTTTCAAGTTTACAAGTGTTGTCATCATCAAAAAGGGGAGGATGTTAGTTCCCTATGTGTTTTGATGATAACTAACAATTGTAAACTCAAAATAAAATTTTCTTTTGGTAAATTGTAAAACTCACTGTCAAAGGCAAACTCGAGTTTAGGTATGTAAACTCGAGTCTGACACTTGATAGAGAGTCGCTCAATCCTACAAAGAAAGCCAAACTCCAGTTTGCTTAGGCAAACTCGAGTTTGCAGAGACACAGAGAGCAATCAAAGTTTTTCACAACAAGCCAAACTCCAATTTGCTCAGACAAACTTGAAGTCTGGGAGATACAGAGAGCACTCAAGGTTTTGACAACAAAACAAACTCGAGTTTAGACTCTAAGACTCGAGTTTAGACTCTAAGACTCGAGTTTAGACTAAACAGAAAGAATTCAGAAATTTCAGTATTTTCACAAGTTTTGTAAACTCCAGCCTTTATCTGCAAACTCTAGTGTGTCTCAAAACAGAAGAGATTTCAAAGTTTCAGTTCTTGTTGAAACTCGAGTTTACATTTGTAAACTCTAGTCTAAGACACACAGAGAGCTCAACAATATGTTTGATTTGGAAACTCCAGTTTGTGCTTCTAAACTCTAGTCTGGAAGTTCTTGAACTTAGGCTTATTCTCTTGACATAGCCCCAAACTCGAGTTAGTCATTAATTGACGCGAGTTTAGCCACATATCCAAAATCTCATCCAAAGACCAGAGCCCGACAGTCTTCTCTATAAGAATCAAACTCGAGTCAGCCATCTCTAAACTCCAGTTTAGACTCTTTGCTTAAAATTCATGCTCTCTGGATGAACCCAAAACTCGAGTCTAGGATTACAAACTCGAGTTTGTATCCATGATTTTGAAAAACTAGATTGTGTCAATCTGTGAAATCTTTATGGGTTAATCTGAAAATGTTTTATCATATAATTCTATTATTTCTAACATCTTTGATGAAGTTTTGAGTAATTTTCAGATAAGTTCAGCTAAGATCAAGATGAAATCAGATCTGGAATAAGTGCAATAAATGAAGAACCAAGAATATTTCTAACATTTGCAATTTGAGTTTGTATTGTGGTTTTTGATCTGTTCTTCAGTATTTATCAATATTTACTCTTTTGAGAGTCTTAATTCTTTGACAACATTTTGTTGGACCTGGCTATCACCCAAGAGGGGGGTGAATTGGGTGTTTGATAAGCTTTAGGAACTTTTAAAAAAACTTTTCACAATTTATAAATTGACAATTAGATATTCAAAGATGAGCATATACTGGAAATGTAAAAGATAAGGGAAGAGAGTATGCAAACTGTGATTTATCCTGGTTCGGTCTAATCTTTGACCTACGTCCAGTCCCCAAGCTTCACTTGAGATTTTCAATCCACTATTTGCATTGAACTTGATTACATGTTTTGTACTTGAAGTAATCCTCTCACTAGGATTCACTCCCCCTTACAAACCGTAATCAATTCACTTGCTTGATTACACACTCTGTACTCGAAGTAATCCCACACTCGAATTCACTCCCCTTACAAGTTGTAATCACAACAAAGTGTTTCCCACTCAAGATCACCCAATCTTGAGTAACTCTTAGAATAATAGGATGTTTACAATGAATCTTCTTTCTCAGAAGTAAGTGAATAAACACTGAAGCACAATACATATAATCTCACTCTCTAAGCTAGATATATGATCATTGAGATATTCAGAGAGTAGATGAAGCAGACGTTAGAATATTGGCATTTTCACTGTGTAAGCTCACGTCACTGTTCTTGTTCTCCCTCTTGTATCTGTGTCACTTGTTCTTCATTTCTGGGCTTCTTATATAGATGAAGAAGAGGAACTAGCCGTTGCATTTTCTTCTCTTTGATTCTTCAAAGTTCAGCTGTAAATCTGGAATATGATAGTTGCATATTTTCCTCTGTTTCTTCAATTCTTGGCTGGAATCTTGGATTTAGTTGTTGTAGATGGTCTTCCAGAATTCTTGTCATTCCGTAAACTTAAGTTGACCGTTTGAGATGATTCTTATAAGTTACAACGGTCTGAGCTGAACATCTGGGATAAGGGAGAAGGATCAGGCCTGTTCTAGGTTCGTCATTTAATGCATTTATCCTGGATCTTGATCTCACCTTGATCTTGGCTAAACCTTATCTGAAAAACACTCAAAACTTCATCAAGGACATTAGAAACAATAATATCATATGAGGAAATAATTTCAGGAAGACCCATTAAGATTTCACAGATCAACATCAAAAATCTCCGATGCAAACTCGAGTTTGTTCTTCCAGACTCGAGTTTGGGGTTCATCCAAAAAGCATGTCTGTTGATTAGTGGTCTAAACTTGCAGTCTGTAAAAGCTAACTCGAGTTTGGCTTTTACAGAGAGAACTATCGGGCTCTGGACTTGGGATGGAATTTTGGTCCGGAAGCTAAACTAGAGTCAATTAGTGACCAACTCGAGTTTGGCTCTATGTTTGAAGAACAAGCCTAAGTTCGTGATTTTCCAGACTGGAGTTTAGGGTCATAGACTGGAGTTTGTAGTGTAGCCAAAATGGATGATCTTTCTGTATGATCCAGACTCGAGTTTGGGAAGCAAACTCGAGTTTCAGTGACTACTGAAATATTTGAGGTTTATCTAGGTCAAGTGGAAACTGGAGTTAGACTTGAGTTTGGGAGTCTATTGAGTTTTCTGGGTTCCTTTCTGTTTGGTCTAAACTCGAGTTAGGGAATCTAGACTCGAGTTTGGCTTGCTTGGGATTCTGAGTGCTCTCTGTATCTTCCAGACTTCAGGTTTGATTTGTAAACTGGAGTTTAGCTTAATGTGAAAATTTTGGATTCATTTCTGTGTCTGTACAGACTCAAGTTTGTCTATGCAGACTCGAGTTTGGCTTTTATGTAAAATTGAATATCTTTCTGTCAAGTCTCAAAACTGGAGTTTGCTAACACAAACTCGAGTTTTCTTCTCCATGGCTCAGTCAAACATCCTTCTCACAAGTTCTTTGCTTTCTGACCTGATAAAGATCAATCCCTGGAATCCAGTACCTATCTCCATAAAGCTCTTTAAGTCTTCTTTCCATTGCAAGAAGAATCAGCTCCAAACTCACTGTATTCTGATAGTTATGATCTGATGAATGAAGGTTGTTCTTTGCCAGCGTTTTTTGTAGCATCTTGGATTTATAGTCAACTTTCAAAGATCATATCTCACTCATTTGATCTTTGTTTTCCATGATCTTTATGTGCCACCAATTTCAGCTCATTCTGATGTGTAGATTGTGAGATACACTCAAATCATTAAAGCTTAGTCTGCTGGGTGACGTTAACAGATGGGTCAACTTCAAAAATTCATAGCTCTCTCATCTCAGATTCTTTGAGCATGAAAATTTGTCCAGATGACGCATTGGATGTCTAGTTTCATACAAAATTGATTTCACCTTAAACCGATCTCTGGTTTGGGAGATATCATCCAATTACCAAAGGTCGCCAGTTCTGATCGTGAAACAGAGTTGGACAGAGTTGCTGAAAGCTTGCTAAACTCGAGTCATTAAGTGACTAACTCGAGTTTTGAGTTCCAAACTCGAGTTTTGTGTCCTAAACTCGAGTTTGCTCATAATCCAGAGGCAGATCACTTCCTGTAATGCAGTAAACTTGACTTTTAAGTATCTGGCTCAATTTTGCTCATCCAGAACCTGATATATGCTTGTTTTAACTCTGAATTGAGCCATCCCAACTTCCATTTGATCTTGGAGACTTCAAGAATCAAACTAATAACTTGTATAAGGATTGGAGAGGAATGAGAAGGATAGATTTCTGGAGAGTGAAATGGAGACACATGTAGAGAAATGTGTGGAGCAGAGTGAAATATGGGATCGGGCATAGAAGCATGTGGAGAAAAGGTGGAGGTGATGAGCCAGAGAGGCCTACAGGTGCAGTCTGTTTCAGAAGTTGTTCAACCTTTTTGTCAAAGGATTCATAAGCAACATGTGTGGCTTCAAATTTGGGACCAAGGTGTTCAAAGTGACCTGTAACAGCTTCAAGCTTCTCATTGATCTCGGCTCTTTCATCTGCCTGATCATCCTGGACCTCATCCAGGGACTTGAAACTCTTGAGGACCTCATCAACCCCCTTTTTTACCTCAATCTCAATTTTCTTAGATAACTCAGTGAGCAAATTGGTTTGGAGGGCAGAGATAGCTGCAAAGATGGATTTGTCAATAATGGATTGAATTGAAGAGCAAAACATGGAGGGGGAGGGGGAGTAGAGGCAGATGGCCTAGCAGGGGATGATTGTCCCTCCTCAGGTCTGGAATGTGAGGCTCTAGTTCTAGATTTGGAAGGGACTCTAGACTGCCCAGAACCCTCAGTAAATGATAATCTCATATAATTAAGCTGGTTTTGGCACATATTGGTGGGTGAGATTAGTTTAAAGTCTAACTTAAGGTACCAGATTTTATGATGAGAAAGGATTAGGAAAACTAAGTGTGCATAATGAAGGTGAGCTTTCTTCTGGCCTTCAAATCTAAATTTTCTAATCTCATGAAACAGCCAGTGACTAAGGTTAAACTGTGTTTTAGAGACAATGGCTACAAGTAGACCATAATCTCTTTGGGCAAAGTGGTGCGGTTTTTTCCTTTTGGCACCAGATTCCTAGTGAAAATATACCACAGGACTCTGTGCAAGGCAGGCATTTCAACAGGAGTAAAATTAACAGGCCTAATTTGTTAGTTCTTTATGTGTTTTGATGATAATTAACAATTGTAAACTTAAGTTTGTCTTTGAAAGTTGTAAAACTTTCTATTTAAGACAAACTCGAGTTTTGGTATAGAAACTCGAGTTTGGACTTGACAGACAGAAGCTCAGATTTTACAATGTTGGCCAAACTCGAGTTTGTAGAGTTACAGGAGCTATAAAAGTTTAAATACTTGTAAACTCGAGTCTATGATTTGAAAACTCGAGTTTGAGATCAAACAGAAGCTTCAACATTTTTATCAAGTTCTCTAAACTCCAGTTTCAGTTTTACAAACTCCAGTTTGCAAAATGCAATAGCCTTCATGTTTTCAGTTTTCACTGGAAACTCGAGTCTGGATTATGTAGACTCGAGTTTGGCATAAACAGAGATACTCGAGTTGATACTTGCTTTCTAAACTCCAGTTTAAATTTTAGTGACTCTAGTTTGTACTTAAATGAAAAGTTTTCGAAGTATCAATGTACATTGAAACTCGAGTCAGATTTCTGGAGACTCGAGTTTAGGACTATCTGAAAACACTCAAGTTATTGCATGATTTCTAAACTCCAGTCTTGAAAATAGAAACTCCAGTTTGAGCCTTTAAAGATATTTCAAATGTTTCAGTTCACACTGAAACTCGAGTCATGGTTTTGGTGACTCGAGTTTAGCTCAAACATAAAACACTTAAGTAAATAACTTATTTAAAAACTCCAGTTTGAAAAATGGAAACTCCAGTTTACACATAAAAAGATTTTTTCAAAGGTCTCAGTTTTCACTGAAACTCGAGTTTTGAATATCAAAACTCGAGTCTGGATCATCCAGAGAGCTATGCAATATTTCAGGTCTTGTAAACTCCAGTCTGCATTTTTAAACTCCAGTTTTGAAACTGTGAACTTAAACTTAAGATTTTCATAAAACCTTCAAACTCGAGTCAGTCACTAAATGACTCGAGTTTAATCTTGTGTTCAAAATCTCATTCAGGACCAACACGAGACCTTCCTCTCTGTAAGAACCAAACTCGAGTCAGTTACTTGTCAACTCGAGTTTAGGAAACTTTCAAACATATCTTGCTCTCTGGATGAACCTCAAACTTGAGTCTAGAACAACCAACTCGAGTTTGCATCGGTAACTTCTGAAAACCAAGATCAAATCAATCTGTGAAATCATTATAGGTTAATCTAAAATTATCATATCTTGTTGCATTATTATTCCTAACGTTATTGATCAAGTTTTTGATAAGTATCAGACAGGTTCATCACAAGATCAGAGAGAATCAAAGATCCAGAATAAGTGCATTTAATGAAGAACCAAGAACAGGGTTGATTCTTCTCCCTTATTCCAGATGTTTAGCTCAGACCGTTGGAACACATTAAGATCACCTCAAACGGTCAAATTAAGATTGTGAAATGACAAAGAATCTGGAAGACGTTCTGTAACAACATATTCCAGGATCTCAGCAAAGAATTGAAAGAACAAAGCGAAATTTGCGACTGTCATTTTTCAGATCTGCAACTGAACGTTGGAGAAGATATTGCAACGGCTAGTTCATCTAGTTAGGCTATAAAAAGCTATGAAGACTCAGAGCAAGACAGACAATGAAGCTACACTTGAACACATTTGCATTTTTGAGTCTGTATTGTGATTCTTTTATCTGTTCTTCAGTGATTATCAAAATTCACTCTTTTGAGAGATTGAAATTCTTTTAAAGTATTTAGTTGTGTAAACTCAAGGTTGTGGAACCTGTGAGTTGGGTTGGTTAATTACAAGGTGTAAGGGGGAGCAAGTCCTAGGTGATTAGGATTGTGTCTTGTCTTCATTGTTGTAGTTAAAACCTGTTGAACTAGTGGAAACACCCAGAAGGTATCTGGGGACTGGACGTAGGTCAAGGTTAAGACTGAACCAGTATAAATCCTGTGTGTCTGAGCTTTTCTTTCTCTACTCTTTCATTATTCATTTCTTAAGCTTTATTTTTTTTAAGAGTTGAAAATAAATTTTGAAATCTCCAATTCACCCCCCTCTTGGTGATTTCTTCCACTTTCACAATTGGTTCTCCTGGTCTAAGAATTTGAAAAATCTGGGCATCTGTATACTCGTAGATAGGTGGAGTGGGAGGATCTATAACACCTAACATTTGTTCAGAATTTCAACAGTTAGAGTTACGCATTTATGCGAACATGAGATATCATTCTTTCTTCTACGAGGGTGCCATCAGAACCAATCTCGTTAGCAACCTGTAGAAAGAAATAGAATGCTCTAACTACTGATGGATAGTAAGGAGCTTCAATACCTAGAAAAGGCTTGAAGGAATTAAGGTAAACAGATAAATCTAAGCCACATTCAGATTAGAAAGATTAGAAATCCACATATATATTTCGAACCCCATAATCAGATAGAAATGTGCAAGAATTAGATGGAGGTATCGAAATGGGATTACAAATAAAATCTCTAGGAGGAATGGAATTCCTAGTAATGGCTATATGAGAGGAAATACCAGGTGAGCGAGACTGAGTCGAGGGTCCTTGAGATGGAATAGATTTGCGACGAGTAGCAACTACCTTCTCTTTCCCTTTTCCTTGAATTGGAATAGTAGCTTGCTTCTTCTGTTGTTCACTTGGTTCTCTGATCACAATCCCTCTGGTTCTAGGACGAGAAGTAGGAGAGGAAGAAGGAGGCCCAACATCTTTTGTTACTTTGGGTCTGTAGCGCTTGGGAGTGATTTTTTCACGGCGAGGTCTCTTAGGAGGTGCAGATTTAGATGGAGATTAGGAATTGGGGCTTCCTGATCCAGGAGAGAGGGTTGAGGTGGAAGAATCATCACTTTTTTCAGCATTTTTGGTTCGCATTGTATCGATAGAGAGATGGAGAGGAAGAACTAGGGTTTGAGGGCTTTCGGATTTTCAGAATGTGAGAGGACGATGAGAAATGAGGAGACGAGCGCACAAAAATATATATCTGCTTCATGAACTCGAGTTCTTTAGTAAAGAACTCGAGTTCTTGACGTCTGTGAAGAGCAAACTGAGCACGAACTCTAGTTTATAGCATAGAACTCTAGTTCAAGACTAGAGTTCATTTCTGAGAACTCTAGTTATTATCTGATCTAGTTCTCAAAGAAGATGAAAGATTCTCAGGAACTCGAGTTTTTCTTCAGGAACTCTAGTTCAAAACTAGAGTTCTTACTTACAAACTCGAGTTCTTTAATTTTCGTAAAAACAGTGAACACATGATCAGATTGAGTTCAGGTAGGAACTCGAGTTCTTGCATATAAACTCTAGTCACAAACTCGAGTTCTTTCCCAAGAACTAGAGTTCTTGAAGTGTGTTATCATCAAAACATGAAATATTCAACTAGGAACTCGAGTTCTGTGTACATGAAATCGAGTTCTTTACCTGTTAAGTTTACACCCATCAAAAGAACTGGAGTTCTTGAGCTTCAAACTCGAGTTTGACTTCCTCTGATTGTCCTTGTTTTAAGCATCTATAATAGAGACACCTGCAAAACAATATCAAGACACTCCGAAGCTTAAATTAGTGCAGGATTAAGTAAATTAGATTGAAATAGACTAGATTAGAGATGAGTTACTCATAGCTCATTGGGATTTACCATTCCCAGTTCTCTTCTGATAAAAAGAAATTGTTCCTTGGCAAGAGGTTTGGTGAAGATGTCTGCCAATTGTAGGTGAGTGAGGATGAACATTACTTTTATATCTTTTCTTTGCACATGGTCTCGGATGAAGTGATGTCTAACATCTATGTGCTTTGTTCTGGTATATTGTACTGGATTCTTCGCCAGACTTATTATACTTGTGTTGTCACTGAGAATTGGAATCTTTTTCAGATGCACTCCCAAATCAGACAATTGTTATTTTAACCATAGAACTCGTGCACAGCAGCTGGAGGCTGTGACGTATTCTGCTTCAGTTGAGGATATAGCCACAGTAGTTTGTTTCTTACTGAACCATGATACCAATGATCCTTTAAGAAACTCACATTGACTACTGGTACTTTTCCTATCAGTCTTGTATCCAACATGATCTGAATCTGAGTAGGCAAACAGATATTCTTGTTGTCCTTTTGGGAACCATAGTCCAAGTTCTTTTGTATCGGCTAGATATTGAAATATTCTCTTTACATGCTCTGCATGTGATTCCTTTGGTGCAGCTTGGAACCTAGCGCACATGCCTACACTAAACTGAATATCTAGTCTACTTGCTGTCAGGTATAGCAAAGATCCAATCATTCTTCTATATTTGGTGATGTTAAAATCCTTCCCTTTTTCAGTATCAGCATCTAGAGAGGCAGTTGAGCTCATTTGAGTGTCTGCACCATTGCAATGCTCCATCCCAAATCTCTTGAGCAAGTCGCGTAGATACTTTGTTTGAGAAATAACTATCCCATCCTTTCGTTGTTTGATTTGTAGTCTAAGAAAATAATTCAGCTCCCCCATCATAGACATCTCGAATTCACTCTGCATTTTCTTTGAAAATTTCTCACACAAAGATTCATTAGTGGAACCAAAATAATATCATCAACATATATTTGAACAATTAGTAATTCATTAAGCTTATTATTTTTGATGAAAGGAGTAGTATCTGCTTTTCCTCTAACAAAACCCTATTCTAGCAAGAACTTGCTTAGACGCTCATACCATGCTCTAGGAGCTTGCTTAAATCCATATAAGGCTTTCTTGAGACGATAAAAATGATCAGGATATTGATCATTTTCAAAACCAGGAAGTTGTTCCACATAAACCCCCTCCTGTATAAAGCCATTGAGAAAGGCACTCTTAACATCCATTTGATAGAGCTTGATTCCCTTGATGCAAACAAAGGCTAGAAGAACATGTATGGCTTCCAATCTAGCTGCAAGAGCATACGTTTCTCCCTAATCAATCCTTCTTCCTGATTATAGCCTTTGGCAACAAGTCTAGCCTTATTTCTGACTATAATTGCAGATTCATCTCGTTTGTTCTTGAATACCCATTTTGTGCCAATGATCGAATGATCTCTAGGCTTAGGTACCAAGTCCCAAACTTGATTTTAAAGATGGAAGAAATCACCAAGAGGGGGTGAATTGGGGATTTAAAAAAAATTCAAAGATGTCTAAATTTTCAAAACTTGAAATGAAAAGGAAAGGGAAGAAAAGCTAGACACAAAGGATTTATATTGGTCCGGTCTTAACCTTGACCTACTTCCAGTCCCCAGATATCTTCTGGGTATTTCTAATATCTCAACGAGCTTTAATTACAACAATGTAAATCACATGCAATCCTAATCACCTAGGACTTGCTCCTCCTTACACTTTGTAATCAAAAGACTCAACTCACAGGTTCCATAACCTTGAGTTTATACAAACAAGTATTCGAAAATGATTTCAAGGAAACAAAACTCTCAAAAGAGCAAATATTGATAAACACTGAAGATCAAATAAAAAATGTTGGATATAATTAGTTTTGATGATATCTTATATAAATGCCTTTCTTAAAAGCAAAAAGATTGAGTGATATATTTATCTCATCTATTGATGAATTCCTGAATTTTAATGTAGAATCAATGATGTGAAGCTCGTTCATGAAGATTGATTAAAAAAAAGGATCAAGGAAAACAAGGATGTAGATAAGGATAAGTAAAAGGAAGAGAAGAAAAAGAAGAAGAGATGAGATTTCAAAGAGAAGAATTTGAAGAAAATGTGAAGTTCAAGTAGAAGATGAGATATTGAAGATCTTGTAGAAGATAATGGGTTCATCAAGATGGGAGATGATAGAAGATGGAAGAAGTTGATGGATAAAATGAGAATATCAATATCATCTCAAATATAGAAGTGAAGAATGATAAGTTCAAGAAAAAGAGGAAATGTTGAAGAAGGAATATAGAACTTGCAGAAAATAATGGGTCAATGTTAAACGATGAAGATTGATCAAGATGGGAAATGAAAGATGGAAGAAGTTGTTGAGAAAATTAACATCAGCTCAAATATAAGTGTGGAGAAGGTTCAAGAAGAAAGAAAGAAAGAAATAATAGAATTGTGGAGAATGATCAAGTAAAGAGAAGAAAGAGTGAGAAGATCCTGTCAAAAAGAATAAGAAAAATCAATTTACAAGGTCTTAGATTGATATCATAAGTCTTCACAATCAAAAGGATGTTGGGGAGGCTCAATCCAGAGTTAAAGATAGCAAAAATCAGCTTCTGGAAGAGAAACCTTGAGTATCCAGGTCAATACTCGAGTATACAAGCTTACTGAAAGAATTTGCTTATGGACAAGAAAATTGTAGTTTGGAAAACTATAGTTTCGGAAACCACAGTTTGGGCGTCAAAGAGTCAAAACTTGACTATAGGAGTCAATACTCGAGTATGGAACTTATATACTGTAGTATTGGATGTTTTTCAGCGTCTCTGGATCTCTGGTCCAGACGATACTCAAGTATTAGAACTTAACAGCAACTCTGTTCATCCCTGTTTCATGTTCAGCTTTGGGCGACCTCTGGTAAATCGATGATATCTCCTAAACCAGACATCGGATTGAGATGAAATCAAATTTGGCTGAAACTAGACATTCAATGCGTTATCTTAACAAAGGTTCAAGCCCAAATAAGATCAGATGAGAGAGCTTTGAATTTCTAAAGTTGGATCAAATATTCACGCTACACATCAGACCAAGCTTCAATGTTTTGAGTGTAACTCATAATCTACAAATCAGAATGAACTGAAATCGGTGGCATATGAAAGAAGACACATACGGATTTCTATCAAAACTTAGTTCAACAAAAATAAAGATCATACCAGAGATATATGGTCTTCGAAAGTTGACTGATAATTCAGAAGGGTACAAAAACGATGGTTAAAGAACAATCTTCTTTCATTGGTTCATAACGGACGAATTCCAACAAATTAAGATCTGATTCTTGTTGCTCTAGGAAGAAGGACACAAAGAGCTATATGGGGATAATTGGTTTGCCAAAATTGAAGCTATATCAAGTCAAAGAGCAACCAAAGTGCTTAATAGTTTGAATACTAAGTTTACACATGAATACTTGAGTATAGCCCAGAGAGAGAGCAATGAACGTTAATAGAGCCTCAATGCTCGAGTATATAAGTCAATACTCCAGTATCGGACAGACAGAGATGAATCTGAAGTAATGAAATAAGCTCAATACTCAAGTATGCAAAACAATACTGCAGTATTCTCCTTCAGTTCAGAAAAATCACCATTGCGAAAATCCTAAATCTGAACTAGATCATCCAGATCCTTACCCAAATGATTTGTAACATTTATTAACATCATTTAAATCATTTGTGGGCATATTTAAGATGATCAAACGAAGGATTACTTGGAGATCAATATGCTAAGCTGTCAAGACCTAAAAGCTTCCAACAGCTAGTTTTTCCCCAACTATCATATTCTCAATGTCTCTATTTTCAACGGCTCTATTCTTCAACGTTTAGAAGACCTTCATCTATAAATAGAATCAGATTCAAAACGTCAGAAGATGAGGGAGTGAGCTTACACTGTTATAATGTCAAAATGTTGAATCTCTTACTCTCTGTTTTTTCAATGTTTTCTGAGTTTACAATATAGAGAGTGAAATTACTTGTATTGCACTTCAGTGTTTATCATAATCACTTCTTTGAGAGAAAAAAACATTGTAAATTATATTTTCCTGAGAGATACTCAAGGTTGGGTGACCTTGAGTTGGGAATTTGATTGTAACCTTATGGGTAGTAAGGGGGAGTCTCCAGAGAGATTGTGAAGGTTGTACAAGTACCTGGTTAAACTTATGAGGTTGTAAAAGCTTGTCTCTTGCGTCTGGTTAAACAAGGAGAATAGTGGAAATCTCAAGTGGAGCTTGAGGACTAGACGTAGGTCACGGAATGGACCGAACCAATATAAATCTGAGTTTGCAACTCTCTTCCCTTAAGTCTTTATTTCCAACATTTATGGTTGAATGATTGTCAATGTTTTTATAACTCTTCCCTGTTTTACAAATTGATTTTACTGAATTGTGAAAAGATTTTAAAGGGAGAAATTTTTATCTTCATCCAATTCACCCCCCTCTTGGGTTCAACCGGATCCTAACAAAAAATACAGACTCAAATTGTAAATATGATCAGTTGTGGTTTGGTGTATGTTGCTCTGAGTCTTCATGGGTATTTATAAGCTAATTAGAGGAACTAGCCGTTGCATTTTCCTCTCAATGATTCTTCAATGTTCAGCTCTAAATTTGGAATATTACCGTTGCATATTTTTCTCTATTTCTTCAATTCTTGGCTGGAATCTTGGATTTGGCTATTGTAGATGGTCTTCCAACATTCTTGTCATTTCCATAACTTTATTAGACCGTTAGAGAGTGACTTAATCATCTTTGGAAGGCCTGAACTGGACTCTTGGGATAGAGGAGAAGTTTCCGGCTTATTTCTGGTTTTTCATTAATTACATTTTACCCAGTTGATTTTCTCCTTGATCTTTGCTATGTCTATCTGAAACTCATGAGAAAATTGATCAAGTATAGTAGAGAATATTTGTAGATTGAAAATATGAAGCATATAAAGCAAATGAGATCAAATCGTAAGCTTCCTGAAACAGAGTCACGCTATTGGGTCTATGTGATGGAGTAGCCATTAAATGACTGGAGTAAGTTGAACCTTACAGGATTTTTGTCTTGAGATTACTGGAGTTATCACTTACGTGCTGGAGTAACTAAGAGTCATTTCGTCTCTGTGTTAGGTTTGACTGGAGTAGCCTTTTCATGACTGGAGTTACTCTAGTGTAAATATTGTACTATGACTAGAGTAAGTATTTGATTACCAGAGTAATATGACAGATTATTAGGTTTGTTCTGGAGGTGCCTGAAAGTAAAGAGTTACTAGAGTACCTAAGTGACAACTGGAGTAAGGGTTACTTGAGTAACCATGCATGCTGTTACTGGAGTAAGTTGCCTATACAGTTCACAGCCTATCGGGTTTGTTAGTTCTCTATATGTTTTGATGATAACTAACAATTGTAAACTCAATATAAAGTTTGTTTTTGGTAAGTTGTGAAACTTGATGTCAAGAGCAAACTCGAGTTTAGGTACCTAAACTTGAGTTTAGACTTGACAAAGAGTAGCTCAGATTTTACAAAACAAGCCAAACTCCAGTTTGCTCAGACAAACTCGAGTCTGGAAGATACAGAGAGCAGTCAAAGTTTTGACAACAAGATAAACTCGAGTTTAGACTAAACAGAAAGAATTTAGAAACTTCAGTATTTTCACAAGTTTTGTAAACTCCAGTCTTTGTTTGCAAAATCCAGTTTTGTCTCAAAACATAAGAGATTTCAAAGTTTCAGTTCTTGCTAAAACTCGAGTTTCCATTTGTAAACTCGAGTCTGAGTCATACAGAAAGCTCAACAATGTGTCTGATTTGAAAACTCCAGTTTATGTTTCTAAACTCCAGTCTTGAAGTTTTTGGGCTTAGGCTTATCTTCGTGTCAAAGCCCAAAACTCGAGTTAGTCATTAATTGACTCGAGTTTGCCATATGTTCAAAATCTCATTCAAAGACTAGAGCCCGACAGTCTTCTTTGTAAGAACCAAAACTCGAGTAAGACATTTCTAAACTCAAGTTTAGGCTTTCGGTTAACATTCATGCTTTTTCGATGAACCCCAAACTCGAGTCTGGGATTACAAACTCGAGTTTGTATCGGTGATTTTGAAAAACGAGATTGTGTTAATCTGCGAAATCTTTATGGGTTAATCTGAAAATGTTTTATCATATGATACTATTACTTCTAACATCTTTGATGAAGTTTTGAGTAAATTTCAGATAAGTTCAGCAAAGATCAAGATGAAATCAAATGTGGAATAAGTGCAATAAATGAAGAACCAAGAACAGGGCTAATCTTTCTCCTCTATCCCAATGGTTCAGCACAGACCGTTATGGACCAATTAAATCACTCTCCAACGGTCTAATAAGGGTTATGGAATGATTGAATATCTGGAAGACCATCTGCATCAACAAATTCCAGGATTCCAGCTGAGAATTGAAAGAACAGAGGAAAATATGCAACTGTTATTTTCCAGATTTGCAGCTAAACGTTAGAGAAGAAAATGCAACAGCTAGTTCCTCTAGTTAGCCTATAAATAGCTATGAAGACTCAGAGCAAGTGACACACAACCAAGCTACAACTGATTATATTTGCAATTTGAGTCTATATTGTGATTTTGATTTGATCTGTAAGTGGAAGAAATCACCAAGAGGGGGTGAATTGGGGATTTTAAAAATTCTTTTCAACTCTTAAAAATAAAGCTTAAGAAATGAATAATAAAAGAGTAGAGAAAGAAAAGCTTAGACACACAAAATTTATACTGGTTCGGTCTCAACCTTGACCTACGTCCAGTCCCCAGATACCTTCTGCGTGTTTCCACTAATTCAACAGGTTTTTAACTACAACAATGAAGACAAGACACAATCCTAATCACCTAGGACTTGCTCCCCCTTACACTTTGTAATTAAACAACCTAACTCACAGGTTCCACAACCTTGAGTTTACACAACTAAATGCTTTAAAAGAATTTCAATCTCTCAAAAGAGTAAATATTGATAATCACTGAAGAACAGATAAAAGAATCACAATACAGACTCAAAAATGCAAATGTGTTCAAGTGTAGCTTCGTTGTGTGTCTTGCTTTGAGTCTTCATAGTCTTTTATAGCCTAACTAGATGAGCTAGCCGTTGCAATATCTTCTCCAACGTTCAGTTGCAAATCTGGAAAATGACAGTTGCATTTTTTGCTCTGTTCTTTCAATTCTCAGCTGGAATCTTGGAATATGTTGTTGCAGAGCATCTTCCAGATTTTTAATGATTCCATGATCTTAATTTGACCGTTTGAGGTGATCTTAATGTGTTCCAACGGTCTGAACTAAACATCTGGGATAAGGGAGAAGAATCAGCCCTGTTCTTGGTTCTTCATTTATCGCACTTATTCTGGATCTTGATTTCTCCTTGATCTTGTGATGAACCTGTCTGAAACTTATCAAAAACTTGATTAATAATGTTAGGAATAATAATGCAACAAGATATGATAATTTCATATTAACCCATAATGATTTCGCAAATTGCTTTGATCTGGTTTTCAAAAGTTACCAATGCAAACTTGAGTTTGGTATTCTAGACTCGAGTTTGAGGTTCATCCAGAGAGCAAGGTATGTTTGAAAGTTTCCTAAACTTGAGTTGACAAGTAACTGACTTGAGTTTGGTTCTTACAGAGAGGAAAGTCGCGAGTTGGTCTTGAATGAGATTTTGAACACTTGGCTAAACTCGAGTCATTTAATGACTGACTTGAGTTTGAAGCTTTTATGAAAAACTTAAGTTTAAGTTCACAGCTTCAAAACTAGAGTTACGAAATGCATACTGGAGTTTACAAGACCTGAAATATTGCATAGCTCTCTGTATGATCCAGACTTGAGTTTTGATATTCAAAACTCGAGTTTCAGTGAAAATTGAAACCTTTGAAAAATCTTTTTGTGTGTAAACTGGAGTTTCCATTTTTCAAACTGGAGTTTTCAAATCAGTCATTTACTCTAGTTTTTTTCTGTTTGAGCTAAACTCGAGTCACCAAAATCTTGACTCGAGTTTCAGTGTGAACTGAAACATTTGAAACATCTTTGAAAGCTAAAACTGGAGTTTTCGTTTTCAAAACTGGAGTTTAGAAATCATGTAATAACTTGAGTATTTTTAGTTTGTCCTAAACTCGAGTCTCTAGAATCTAGACTCGAGTTTCAGTGGTAGCTAAAACTTTGAAAACATCGTGTTAATCTTAAACTGGAGTCTCTGAAATCAAAACTGGAGTTTACAAAATAAACAAGAGCTCGAGTGTCTCTGTTATAACCCAGACTCGAGTCTTCTACGTCCAGACTCAAGTTTCAGTTGAAAACTTTAAACTTGAAGACTTTTGTATTTGGTAAACTGGAGTTTGTGGATATGAAACTGGAGTTTTGAAATTTTGATAAAGCATTGAAACTTCTGTTTGATCCTAAACTCGAGTTTTCAAAACATAGACTCGAGTTTACAGTTCTTAAGAATTTTGATTGCTCTTTGTGTAATGCAAACTCGAGTTTGTCTTACACAAACTGGAGTTTGGCCAGCTTTGTAAAAATTAAGCTTCTGTCTGTCAAGTCCAAACTCGAGTTCCGTTCCCTAGACTCGAGTTTGCCTTGAACAGTAAGTTTTACAACTTACCAAAGACAAACTTCAAATTTAGTTTACAATTGTCAGTTATCATCAAAACACATAGAGAATTAACATGATCTTCAGTGTTTATCAATATATGCTCTTTTGAGAGTCTTGATTCCTTGAAATTATTTTTCAAATATTTGTTTGTATAAACTTAAGGTTGTGGAAACCTGTGAGTTGAGTCTTTTAATTACAAAGTTTAAGGGGGAGCAAGTCTTAGGTGGTTAGGATTGCATGTGATATACATTGTTGTAATTAGAGCTTGTTGAGATACTGGAAATACCTAGAAGATATCTGGGGACTGGATGTAGGTCAAGGTTAAGACCGAACCAGTATAAATCTTGTGTCCAGCTTTTCTTCTCTTACTATTTCGATCTCTGTTTTTCAAATCTTTAAAAAATACTCAGACATCTTTCAAAAAGAATTTTTGAAATCCCCAATTCACCCCCGCTTGGTGATTTCTTCCATTTTCATTTGGTATCAGAGGAAGGTTGTCTATTCGAAGGATTAACATCCTAGACAAAAAGATCCAATGGAAGGAATTCTACCAGATAGTGCCTCAATAAACAGACCGTCGGGTTTCAATGGTGAACACTACTCATTCTGGAAATCCAAATTCAAAGTATTTGTGATGGCCAGTGAGTATGGTTTGTGGGAAGTAATTGAGGAAGGGAACTATGTCCCTAAAAAGAAAGTTGGTGAGAACTTTGTGCCAAAAACGAGAGCTGAGTTTAATGAAAATGATCAAAAGAAAATTGTTCTTAATAGCAAAGCCATCCTAATGCTGCAAAATGCCTTGAGCCAAAAGGAGTACTTTCGTATTTGCAACTTGCCCAGTACCAAAGAAATGTGGGATGCATTAGAAGTTGCCTATGAAGGAACTTCAGGGATCAAGGAGAACAGAATCAACACACTCACAACTGAGAATGACCTATTACGCATGAAGTCTGGAGAATCAATTGTAGAGTTCCAGCTCCGTTTCACTCACTTGATCAATCAGCTGTTAGCCTTGGGAAAGGTATACAACAAAAAAGCTCAGGTAAGAAAAATTCTAAATATACTAATCAAAGATTGGGAAGCTAGAGTGACAACTATAGAAGAAGCCCGTGGAGAATCCATGCAATCTATAGCTGCCCTCTTTGGAAGCCTATCAGAATACGAAGGCAAAATCAAATTCAAAAAAGGACTTGATGAAATGGAGGGGAAACAGAAGGGAATTGCCCTCAAAACTGTCAAGGAAGATAGGAACTCTGATGATGATGAGATAGATGATGAAGAGATCGGGATGATGGTTCGAAGATTCAAAAAGTTTTACAAAAAGGATCAAGCTTTCCGGAAGTCTTACAAGAACAGCAACAACAAAGAAGTAAAGAAGCCCATCATATGCTATGAGTGTGACAAGCTGACAGAAACTTATCGTGATCTCTCCCAAAATAATCAACTTAACATAAGATTTGCAATATAGTGTAACTTGGATCGTTTTCCCAATGAATTCGCAGTAGGTTTAAATCAGTAACAGTAATAATGAAATAGAACAGTAACAATTTGGGGGGAAGTTTTTCAATGCAGTGAATATTAAAATAGAACTAAACAGAAAAAGAAAAAGTAAAGATCAAACAAGTAAAACGAAGATTAAACAGATAAATAGAAGATTAACTCAGGATTTCGAATTCCACTCCTTTCCTTCCTTGGACGAAAACAGATTTTTACACAAACTCGTGATTGATTATGGACGAACTGAAATCTCTAGTTCGTCCAAAGAACCCCTCAACTAAACAATCGTCTAGCATTTATCCAAACAGTAGCGTGTCACTGTAGGATCGCACAGCAAGAACTTGAACTTAGTTTGGACTAACTCCTTGGGATTTCTCAATTTGGATGTTAGATTTAACACCCAATCCGAAAGTAAATCGAATCCGAAATTACAAAATAGAAACGAATTTGTTACCATAAAGAACGAGTCCTCTAGCTAGTGGAATCCTTAATCATTGGGCTAATCACAGAAGTTTAGCTAATCATGGCTGCAAAAGGTGATGAACAGATGAAGAACATGAAGAACATTGCAGAGAAAAATGAAGCTCCTTAATTCAATCCAGAATAATCCCAAAACGTAATGACATATCTATTTGTGGTTGTTCCTAACTTAAACTTAACCTAAAATGGAAATGGGCTAGGGCTGCACAATGGCCCAAAATGAAATAAATGTAAATGGGTTTTTAAATACAATATTCGGGCCCAAAAATCCAAAAAAACGTCTCTAACTTCGGCTCCAAGTTTGACCATCCTCTTGACCGAATTTGCCTTCAGAGTCTTCATAACATTTGTAGCCTTTTGAATGAGGCAAATCCGATGTCTGGTTCAAAATTTATGGTTAAAATAGTGAAGCATATTAAATCTGGAATTTTTATCATGAAAATGAATTAAATCCAAATATAAGCCCAAAGCCCAAATATGCATTAAAGCCCATTATTTATCAGCTAACAATCCTGAATTAATTACCCAAAAGATACAAAATAAGTGTGTAAAATATTCAATTATCAAATTTCCCCACACTTATCCTTTTGCACTCCTGCACAAAATTAAAAAGAAAAGGAAATTGGATGAAGGAAAATTCTCATTTCTAGTAATTGCCAACAATGTAAAAATTTGAACAAGGAACATAAGGTTTTAAAAGACCAAGCAACAAGACTTAAATCCTTTCATCTCAAATTACAAATCATGGTAATCTCAATCAATAATGCTAATCACACAATGTGATCTTTCAAGGGATGCCCTCAATCAATCTCTCAAGTGTATAAGGATATAAGTGTATCACTCAAATTCTACTAAAGAAAATTATTTTACCATAGGCTTGTTCAATTTCTACTTCTCCGCTACTCAAAACACATGCATGCATAAATCATGAGAGCTTATTATTAATGGTTGTAATGGGGTTGGGGTGAAGGTAGGTAAGCAAGGAAAAGAGAGACTAAGCACCAAGGAAATCTAAAAGAGCACTAGTTACATAAAATAACCAAATCTTTTTTTTCCCTTTGTTTTTGCTCATCTTTCTTTATCTTTGCTTTTCTTTTCCCTTTTTTTTTTCTTTTTCTTTCTTGATCTTTTCTTTTTCTATGTTTCTTTTCTTATTATCGTTTTTTCTTTTTCACTAGCTTATTATCCTTTTTTCCAATTTTCTTTTTTTTTCCAATGACCAAATCAAATATCTCTCCCCCACACTAAAACTGTTGCACTCCTGAGCAACCCCCACACTTAAACACAAAACAAAAGTGAAACCAATGCTCATTATAATTCCAAGGTGCGATAAAAATTGGTTTTACACTTAGGCTTGTAATATGGTTGGTAAAAGGATGAGTCATTAAGGCACAAAGGGGCTAGCAAATGGAATATGATGTAAGGGAAAGCTATTTGGCCAAAGTAGGGAAATGAAAGAAAGAAAACAAACCTCCTTCATATTTACACATGTAAGTGAAAATACAATTTCAAAAAGAAAGGGAGCAAGTTCTAGAAAACATGAATCATGAGTAGATGCACACATAAAAGAAAGAATGGTAAAAGATGAGTTCCATTCAAACAGGCCCAAAATCTCACACAAGGAAATATCAAATCATGCAATCAGCACCACAAAATCAACTACCAAGACATATAATCCAAGAGTCCAGAATTGCAGTCCAATAGAATTATCTATCAAAATCCAAATGTCCAAGTTTGTAAGATGTGGCAATCATAGAAAGAGAAACTGTATTATTCACCCACTAATTCTATTTGGAAAAAGCAAAGTGTGAAATGGAAGAAACAAAAGAAAAGAAAAGGGAGGTATAGAAAGAAAGAAAGAAAAATACTCCCCAAGGGGTTTATGGAAGATACATGGCATCAATGAGGAGGATCTCTTCTTCCTCAGGTTGCTTCATGTCTCCCTCATGAAATTGCTTGAGGCAATGTCCATTGACTTTGAAGGTCCGTCCGGTGGGTGGATCACACAACTCAACAACACCAAAAGGGAAAACATTAGTAACCACAAAAGAGCCATCCCATCTAGATCGAAGCTTACCTGGCATAAACTTTAGGCAGGAATTGAATAGAAGAACTTTCTGGCCCACAGAAAACTCTTTTCTCAAAATGTGCTTATCATGGAATGCCTTTGTCTTCTCCTTGTACAACCGCGAACTCTCATAGGCATCCAATCTAAGTTCATCCAACTCTTGTAGTTGTAGCTTCCGTTCCATCCCAGACTTAGCCAAATCCATGTTACACTACTTAATGGCCCAATAGGCTTGATGCTCCAACTCAACCGGAAGATGACATGCCTTACCAAAGACAAGTCGATAAGGAGACATCCCAATCGGAGTCTTATAGGCAGTGCGATAGGCCTACAAAGCATCATCCAATCCTTACTCCAATCTTTCAGAGCAGAGTTAACAGTCTTTTTAAGGATTTGCTTAATCTCTCTATTTGAAGCTTCAGCTTGACCATTGGTCTGGGGGTGGTATGCTGTGGAGACCTTGTGAAGCACTCCATACTTACGTAACAATGTGCCATGCTTTGATTGCAAAAATGAGAGCCTTGGTCACTAATGATGGCTCTAGGAATGCCAAACCTGCAAAAAATGTTAGACCTAACAAAATCCACCACCACAGAAGATTCATTAGTCTGGGTGGCTTTCGCCTCAATCCACTTAGAAACATAATCCACAACCAATAGTAAGTAAGTATGACCATAAGAAACAGGAAGTAGACCCATGAAATCAATACCCCAAACATCAAAGACTTCACTAAACAATATAGGGTTTTGGGGCATCTCCTGCCTACGGGAAATACTTCCTGCTCTCTGACAGTTATCACATGATTTACAAAACATGTGGGCATCATGAAATAGGGTAGGCCAAAATAAGCCACAATCTAACACTTTCCTAGCAATTCTTTGTGGTCCAAAGTGACCACCACAAGCAGAAGCATGGCAAAAATGCAAGATAGAATCAAACTCATGATTAGGCACACATCTCCTAATTACTTGGTCACTAGAAAATCTCCACAAATAAGGGTCATCCCAAACATAATATTTAAAATCACTTTGCAATTTCAGCGTCTGGGCCCTAGTAGAATTAGCAAGTAAAACTCTAGTGTCTGATTTGAAAACTCTAGTTTATGTTTCTAAACTCAAGTCTTGAAGTTTTTGGACTTAGGCTTATCCTCATGTCGAAACCCAAAACTCGAGTTAGCCAATAATAGACTCAAGTTTGGCCATATGTCCAAAATCTCATTTAAAGACTAGAGGCCGACGATCTTTTTTGTAAGAACCAAAACTCGAGTAAGCCATTCATAAACTCAACTCATGCTTTCTGGATGAACCCAAAACTCAAGTCTAGAATTACAAACTCGAGTTTGTATCGGTGATTTTGAAAAACCAGATTGTGTCAATCTGCAAAATCTTTATTGGTTAATCTGAAAATGTTTTATCATGTGATACTATTACTTCTAACATCTTTGATGAAGTTTTGAGTAAATTTCAGATAAGTTCAACAAAGATCAAGATGAAATCAGATCTGGAATAAGTGCAATAAATGAAGAACCAAGAACAGGGCTAATCTTTCTCCTCTATCCCAATGGTTCAGCACAGACCGTTATGGACCAATTAAATCACTCTCCAACGGTCTAATAAGGGTTATGGAATGATTGAATATCTGGAAGACCATCTGCATCAACAAATTCCAGGATTCCAGCTGAGAATTGAAAGAACAGAGGAAAATATGCAACTGTTATTTTCCAGATTTGCAGCTGAATGTTAGAGAAGAAAATGCAACGGCTAGTTCCTCTAGTTAGCCTATAAATAGCTATGAAGACTCAGAGCAAGTAACACACAACCAAGCTACAACTGATTATATCTGCAATTTGAGTCTGTATTGTGATTTTCATTTGATCTTAAGTGTTTATCAATATATGCTCTTTTGAGAGTCTTGATTCCTTGAAATCATTTTTCAAATATTTGTTTGTATAAACTCAAGGTTGTGGAAACCTGTGAGTTAAGTCTTTTAATTACAAAGTGTAAGGGGGAACAAGTCCTAGGTGGTTAGGATTGCATGTGATATACATTGTTGTAATTAGAGCTTGTTGAGATACTGGAAATACCCAGAAGATATCTGGGGACTGGATGTAGGTCAAGGTTAAGACCGAACCAGTATAAATCTTTTGTGTCCAGCTTTTCTTCTCTTACTCTTTCGATCTCTGTTTTTCAAATCTTTAAAAAATACTCAGACATCTTTCAAAAAGAATTTTTGAAATCCCTAATTCACCCCCTATTGGTGATTTCTTCCATTTTCATTAGGTTTGCTTTGGAAGTAGCTAAAAGCAGCAACTTACTAGAGTAAGTAAGTGACAACTGGAGTAAGCCTTACTGGAGTAACTAAAACGTTACTGGAGTAATATGAAGCTTACTGGAGTAATGTAAGTTATGATCAAGTGTTATTACTAGAGTAATATAAATGTTACTAGAGTAACATTTTTTCAAAAACATGGGAGATTAATAAAATCATAATCTTTTAATTGACAATTTTCAAGTTATTATCAAAACACATAGAGAACTAACATTCTCCCTATTTTTAATGATGACAACAACTGTAAATTAAAGAGAATGGATTTTGATAAGATGAAGCACGAAGTAATACTAATATGAAACAAGAGGATATAATTAACTGAAGTGCATAGCATATAAGTTCAAAATATACTGAAGACCAGTTTAAGCAGCAAAAGAATGCAAAGAGATACAGAAAGATAAAAAAACAAAGAAAACTACAACTGCTGCTACTTCATTTCTTCACTGCTGTATCTGCATCATAGCTTTTCTTTCTCTCCCCCTTTGTCATCAGTAAACAAGGGTGGATCAGAAATAGAGATAATGGTGACTGGGGGGATGGATAAAGCTGTTTTGAGGAGGGGCATGTTATGAAGAGGATGCGGTGGATTGTGTGGGGGGAGTCTAGAGAGGAAAGGATAGAGATAATGGGAGTAGGTGATGATGGAAGAGAAGGAGCGTTGTATGAAACTATGGCCAGAATTGGAGAGGAAGACTAATCTGGGATAGGTTTGGAGAGATTATGGCCAGGAGAAGATACAATGGAGAGAGAAGAGATGTGTGAGTAGGTGAGTTGGAATGAGGAGAGTTTTTGCTTGTTGTAGAGGATGAGGAAAGAGAAGGTGTGGGATTGGTTTCTGGTGGAGGAATGGGTTTGGAAGGCGTAGTATGGAGCCGAGTTTGCAGAAGAGTTGAGAGGTCCTTGATTTTCTTATTCAAGGCTGTTAGTTGCTCTCCTTGAGCTTCTTGGACTTCAACCAATTTGTCGTGGCTGGTAGTAACTTTATCCACCATCTGGCCAATCTTCATTTCAATGGCTTTGACCAGGATATTGTATTTGTCAGTCAAGGTGGTTTGCAAGGTGCCAAATGTGTCAGCCATAGCCTTTTCCACAATGCAGAAGCATGTAGGTTTGAAGGTGTAGGCTGTGACTCAATGTCATATAGCTCAGCATGGGAAGAGGGACCCTCAGTTGGCTTGGATATTGATGCTTTGGATTGTGAGGGAGCTCTGGACTATCCTAAACCTCTTGGAAGGAAACTTTCATATAATTTAATTGAACTTGACCAAACAGAGGAGGTTTGACTGGTTTTTCATAAAGGTCAAGACACCAGATCTTATTTGCATACAGTAGAAGGGAAACCAGATTTGGAAAGGGAATTGGAGAAGATGAGGGAGATTTAAAACGAAATCTTTTCATTTCTTGATAGACCCAATATCCTATATTAAAGGGCGCTTTGTCTATCAATGATGCAAATAGCTCATAGTCAACTTGATTGAAGTGGGTATAACTTTTGCCTTTTTGTACAAGATTTTGGCAATAGATGTACCAAATTGCCCTGTACAATAGTGGCATTTTAACTGGAGAGAATTTTGATTCATGGATAGTTTCGCCAGGTCTGAGAATTTTGAAGTACTCTTCAGCACTATATCTAATGGTAGATGCAGGAGGGGGATTGTCAATCAAGATTAAGGAGTTTAAGATTGCTGCAGAAATTATTATCTGTTTGCCACTAACAAAAGTAAGAATTTGTTCTTCTATGACTTTGCCATGTTTGTCTAGAATATTGGCTTTACACATGTTAAAGTAGAATTGTTTCACTATGGTGGGACTGTATGGGGTATTAATGGCTAAGAGGTTTTTGAATTGATCTAGCCATAGAGATAAATCAAGATTGCAGTCCCTTTTAAGCTTATCCAAATCCACATATACTGTGGGACAAAAGCTACGGGGTTCAAATTCTTCTTTAAAGCGTTTAAGTTCAGGTTCTGAAAATGGAGTTGGGTTACAAATGAAACCAGACTTATGCAGAGGCTTTAGTAAATTTGGAATGGTAAAAGGTTTAGGAAGTCTATGTTGGACCTGGCTATCACCCAAGAGGGGGGATGAATTGGGTGTTTGATAAACTTTAGGAACTTTAAAAAAACTTTTCGCAATTTATAAATTGACCATTAGATATTCAAAGTTGAGCATATACTGGAAATGTAAAAAATAAGGGAAGAGAGTATGCAAACTGTGATTTATCCTGGTTCGGTTCAATCTTTGACCTACGTCCAGTCCCCAAGCTTCACTTGAGATTTTCAATCTACTATTTGCTTTGAACTTGATTACACGTTTTGTACTTGAAGTAATCCTCTCACTAGGATTCACTCCCCCTTACAAACCGTAATCAATTCACTTGCTTGATTACACACTCTGTACTTGAAGTAATCCCACACTCAGATTCACTCCCCTTATAAGCTGTAATCACAACAAAGTGTTTCCCACTCAAGATCACCCAATCTTGAGTAACTCTCAGAATAATAGGATGTTTACAATGAATCTTCTCTCTCAGAAGTAAGTGAATAAACATTGAAGCATAATACATATAATCTCACTCTCTAAGCTAGATATATGATCATTGAGATGTTCAGAGAGTAGATGAAGCAGATGTTAGAATATTGGCATTTTCACTGTGTAAGCTCACGTCATTATTCTTGTTCTCCCTCTTGTATCTGTGTCTACTGTTCTTCATTTCTGGGCTTCTTATATAGATGAAGAAGAGGAACTAGCCGTTGCATTTTCTTCTCTTTGATTCTTTAAAGTTCAGCTGTAAATCTGGAATATGACAGTTGCATATTTTGCTATGTTCTTTCAATTCTCATCTGGAATCTTGGAATATGTTGTTGCAGAGCATCTTCCAGATTTTTAGTCATTCCATGATCTAAATTCAACCGTTTGAAGTGATCTTAATGTGTTGCAACGGTCTAAACTGAACATCTGGGATAAGGGAGAAGAATCAGCCCTATTCTTGGTTCTTCATTAAATGCACTTATTCTGGATCTTTGATTCTCTCTGATCTTGTGATGAACCTGTCTAAAACTTATGAAAAACTTGATCAATAATGTTAGGAATAATAATATAACATGATATGATAATTTCATATTAACCCATGAAGATCTCACAAATTGGCGCAATCTGGTTCTTATACTTCAGCGACGCAAACTGGAGTTTGGAAAGCTAAACTGGAGTTTGCAGCGGGCTAAACTGAAGTTTAGAAATACAAATTTGAGTTTAGGTCTTCCAGAGAGGAATGTCGCGATTTAAGTTTTGGAGCACACTTGAACATAAGGCTAAACTCGAGTCATTAAGTGATTAACTCGAGTTTTGGACTTTTGAAGTGAAAATAAGCTTAAGTCCACAAAGCTCTAAACTAGAGTTTTCAAATGCAAACTGGAGTTTAGAAGGTTCAGAATATTGATGAGCTCTCTGTCTGCCACAAACTGGAGTTTGTCAACTAAACTTGAGTTTATAGCAAGCTAAACTGGAGTTTGGAAATGCAAACTCAAGTTTAGGTCTTCCAGAGAGGAATGTCGTGATTTGAATTTTGAACCACACTTGAACTTAATGCTAAACTCGAGTCATTAAGTGACTAACTCGAGTTTCCTTCAAAGACGAAAATATCTTGCTCTCTGTCAAGTGCAAAACCGGAGTTTGCTAACACAAACTCGAGTTTTCTTCTCCATGGCTCAGTCAAATATCCTTCTCACAAGTTCTTTGCTTTCTGACCTGATAAAGATCAATCCCTGGAATCCAGTACCTATCTCCATAAAGCTCTTTAAGTCTTCTTTCCATTGCAAGAAGAATCAGCTCCAAACTCACTGTATTCTGATAGTTATGATCTGATGAATGAAGGTTGTTCTTTGCCAGCGTTTTTGCAGCATCTTGAATTTATAGTCAACTTTCGAAGATCATATCTCACTTATTTGATCTTTTTTTCCATGATATTTATGTTTCTGGAAAGGTATGTGAGTCTACTTTCATATGCCACCGATTTCAGCTCATTCTGATGTGTAGATTGTGAGATACACTCAAATCATTGAAGCTTGGTCTGCTGTGTGGCGTGAATTCCTGTTCCAACTTCTGAAATTTATAGCTCTCTCATCTCAGCTTCTTTGGGCATGAAACTTTGTCAAGATGACGCATTGGATGTCTAGTTTCATACAAAATTGATTTCACCTTAAACCGATCTCTGGTTTGGGAGATATCATCGAATTACCAGAGGTCGCCAGTTCTGATCGTGAAACAGAGTTGGACAGAGTTGCTGAAAGCTTGCTAAACTCAAGTCATTAAGTGACTAACTCGAGTTTTGAGTTCCAAACTCGAGTTTACATTGGCTAACTCGAGTTTTGATGATCCAGAGACGCCAGAGTTGCTGAAGACTTCACAAACTCGAGTCATTAAGTGACCAACTCGAGTTTTGAGTTTCAGACTCGAGTTTTATGTTCTAAACTCGAGTTTTCTCATAATCCAGAGGCAGATCACTTCCTATAATGTAATGCAATAAACTTGACTTTTGAGTATCTGGCTCGATTTTGCTCATCCAGAACCTGATATATGCTTGTTTTAACTCTGAATTGAGCCATCCCAACTTCCATTTGATCTTGGAGACTTCAAGAATCAAACTAAGAACTTGTATAATGATTTTCTCAGTTTATTCAGCAAGTTCTTCTTTCTTTCTTCTCTCTTCTTGATTATTCTTCATGAATCAACTCTTTCTTTCTTCTATTCTCTTGTTCTTTCTCCACATGAACAAATCTATATTAAATGTGGCAATTAGACAATGTATATGATATAAACTTTTTGATATAAACTTTTTGCTCTTGCTAATGGCATCTATATAAGACATCATCAAAACTAATCATAACCAACAGTCTAGAGGATTTTACCCCAGAAGCACCTTGTCCAGGTGAGCCACGAAATTCAGAACCAGCAATAGTTTTCTTCTGTCGTTTTAGTAGGAGCACAATCTTCTCTTTGTCTCATCTCTTAGTAGCTTCAGGGGACACCTTCCTTTTGACTGGAGTCTTAGGAGGTTCTTGAATCCTCAATTTATTGGGCTTAGAAGGTGAGACAGTTGATTCTCTGAGTTTTTGGGCAGGTTTGATTTGTCTTTTAGGTCGCGCTGATGGAGGAGGTGAAGTAGATGTGGTAGGCGAGTAGTCCGATGTTGATTCCTTGGAGTGGGTAGGAGTTTTCAAAGGCATTCTTAGAGATTTGGAGATGAAATGTCGAGAGAGAGTACGAGAGAAGTGAGAGCTACTGCAGTTAGTGTTGCGGTAATGAAGAGTAGAAGAGCAGCAGTCATGATGCATATATATATACCTAGGCATTATTGGAGTAATTAAATGAGCTACTTCAGTAACTTATAAACAAACAGAAGTGAGAGAAATACTTACCTAGTACTCGAGTAGGATTGTTGTAGCTCGAGTAAAAAGTTCTCTGTCTTTGTATTACTGCAGTATGTTGGTATTACTGGAGTTGAACTTAACTCAGTTGCTCTCTGTTTAAAAAGGTACTGCATTAGCATATTGATGACTGTAGTGATTATCTGTGTATTCGCGTTTTGTTAGTAGCTTGCTGCAGTAAGGTATTCAAGACTGCAGTAATTTTGTTGGCTTTCTTTGAATATTACCACAGTAGGTGAGGCATGACTACCGTAATTAAGGGGACATTTGCTCTCTGTCTGGAGGATTACTGCAGTAGCATGGGCTTTACTGGAGTTGTCAAGATGACAATTTGTTTGCTGTCTATGAGTGACTCTAGTAGTAAGTTGATGACTGTAGTAACATCATATATAATTTCTTCTCTGTAGGCTCGTGATTGTGGTAATAATGTTATTGACTGCAATAGGTTATTTGATACTGGTTATCTGTTTTGATATTCTGCAGTAACATCGAAATGACTGCAGTAACTTTGATCATGATCTTCGTTAAAACCTGCAAAAATACATTCTAGAAGCCCCGATGCTTAAGTTAGTGAATTGTTATCATCAAAAACATAAATCTAACATTGAGTAAGAAGTTACTTACAACTCATTGGGATTTACCATTCCCAATTCTCTTCTTGTGAAAGTAAATTGCTCTTTTGCTAATGGCTTGGTGAAAGTTATTGATGAGACGGTATGAATATCATTTTGACATCCTTTCTTTGTACATGGTCTCTTATGAAATGATGTCTAACATCAATATGCTTGGTCCTTGTATGGTGGACAAAATTCTTTGCCAAGCTTATTGTACTTGTATTATCACACATGATTGGGATTTCTTTAAAATGCATACTCAAATCCAAAAGTTGTTGTTTTAGCCATAGAACTTGAGAACAACAACTTGAGGCAGCAATGTATTCAGCTTCAATTGATGATACTGAGACAGTAGTTTGTTTCTTGCTAAACCAAGAGATGAGTGAACCACCAAGAAATTGACATTGGCCACTTGTACTCTTTCTATCTATCTTATATCCAGCATGATCTGAGTCTGTATACGCCACTAGATGTTCAGGTTAACCTTTAGGGAACCATAAACCCAATTCTTCTGTATCACACAGATACCTGAAGATTCTTTTCACGTGTTTAGCATGGGATTCTTTTGGAACTGATTAGAATCATCCACACATACCCACACTAAATTGAATATCAGGTCTGCTTGCTGTTGGATAGAGTAATGATCCAATCATTCCTCTATATCTTGTGATGTTAAAGTCTTTTCCCTTCTCATCAGCATCTAAGGCAGCAGTTGAGCTCATTGGTGTGTTTGCCCCATTGCAATCTTGAAGACCATATTTCTTAAGCAAGTCTCTTAAGTATTTGGTCTGGAAATGAATATACCATTTTTCCGTTGCTTGATTTGTAGGCCAAGAAAATAATTAAGTTCTCTCATCATTGACATTTCAAATTTACCTTGCATGGTCTCAGAAAATTCCTTGCACATAACATCATTAGTAGCACCAAAAATGATATCATCCACATAGATTTGTACAATTAAGATTTCATTAAGCTTGTTCTTTTTTATGAACAGTGCAATATCCGCTTTTCCTCTTACAAATCCATTATCAAGAAGAAATTTACTTAGTCTTTGATACCAAGCTCTAGGAGCTTTTTTCAGACCATATAAAACCTTTTTCAATTTGAAAACACGATCTGGATAAAATTCATCTTCAAAACTGGGGGGTTGTTCTACATAAACCTTTTCCTGAATAAAACCATTAAGAAAAACACTTTTAACGTCCATTTGATAGAGTTTGAATCCTTTGATACATGCAAAGGCTAAGAGTACTCATATAACTTCCATTCTAGCCACTAGAGCATATGTTTCCTCATAATCAATACCTTTTTCCAAATTATAGCCTTTGGCAACCAATCTAGCCTTGTTTCTGACCATGATTGCAGATTCATCACATTTATTTTTGAATACCCATTTGGTGTCAATGATTGGATGGTCATTAGGTTTGGGTACCAAATCCCAAACTTGATTTCTTTCAAATTGATGTAACTCCTCTTGCATTGCTATCACCCAATCATTATCTGAAAGGGCTTCTTCAATCTTAGAGGGTTCAGTTTCTAAAATAAAGGCTGAAAAAGTAACTTCATTCAGAATACTATGTCTAGTTCTTACTCCTTGATTTGTATCACCTATAACTTGGTCCAGTGGATGACTCCTACTGTATTTCCAAGCTTGAGGTTGAGTTTGACCAGAGTTTTTAGAGGTATGTTCAGATTCAGCTTCTGGTTCTTTTTGCAAATTATTTTCAGATTTTGTCAAAACAGAAGAAGTTTTTGAAGAAAATTGATCTTGAACTTCATCATCATCATCAACCATTGATTTGTTAGGATTTGTTTCACAGAAAACAACATGAATTGATTCTTCTATAGTTCTAGTAGAATGATTATATACCCTATATGCCTTACTCCTAGATGAATATCCAAGGAATATACCTTCATCAACTTTATAATCGAATTTACCTAAGTTTTCCTTACCATTCTTGTGATAAAGCACTTGCATCCGAAAATGTGCAGATGAGCGATGTTGGGCTTTCTTCCCTCGTAAAGCTCATATGGAGTTTTGTTCAACTTCTTCCTGAGATATGCTCAGTTAGAGATGTAGCAAGCTGTGTTTATTGTATCTGCCCAAAACACTTAGGAGGTCTGATTTTCATTCAGCATTGCTCTTGCCATTTCTGTGAGAACTCTGTTCTTTCTTTCTACTACTCCATTTTGTTAAGGAGTTCTTGGAGCAAAGAAATTGTGATCTACCCCCATCTCATCACAGAATTTCTCAAAAGAATGTTTCTCAAATTCTTCTCCATGATCAGTTCAGATTCCTGCAATAGATAAAACCTTCTCGTTTTGGACCTTCTTGGCAAAAACATTGAATTGATCAAATGCTTCATTTTTGTTGGATATAATTAGTTTTGATGATGACTTATACATATGTCATTATTCAAAGCAAAAAGATTGAGTAATATGTTTATCTTCCTCCATTGATGAATTCTTGAATTTAATGTAGATGAGGATAAGGAAAAGGAAGAGAAGAAAAAGAATAAGAGGAGAAATTGAAGAAGAAAGAGCTCATTGTATGGAATATTAATATTCAAGATCAGCCCAAACATATTTTTGAAGAATGATTAAAGAGTTGAATGATCAAGAGATTTCAGAAAGAAGTGATTGAAGAAGAGATGATGAGCTAAAGAGAAATTATGAAAATTGATCAATTTGGAAGATGGAAACATCAGCTCTAATGTAAGAGTGAAGAATGTTCAAGAAAAGAGAAGAGAAGAAAAGAAAGAATAGAATTGTGGAGATTGATCAAGTAAAGAGAAGATCTTGTCAAAAAGAATGAGAAAAATCAATATTCAAGATCTTAGATTGATACTATAAGTGTCCACAATCATATGGAAGATGGAGAGGTTCAATTCAGAGCTAAAGACAATGAAAATCGGGTTCTGGAAGTGAATACTCGAGTTTCCAGGTCAAAACTCGAGTATACAAGCTTACTGGAAAAATTTGCTTCTGGACGGAGAAAACCTTGGTTTTGAAAATTGAGGTTTGGAAGTCAACTCGAGTTTCTAAGTCAAAAGTTGAGCTATGAAGGTCAAAACTCGAGTATTAAGTCAATACTAGAGTATGGAACTTAAATATTCAAGTATTGGGAGTTTTCAGCTTCTCTGGCGCTTCTGGACTAGACAAAACTCGAGTTTCCAAATGAAAACTCAAGTTTCCAGCTCTGTCAGCAACTCTGTTCACCTCTGTTCAACGATCAGAATGGGCGAGCTTTGGTATTTCAATGATATCTCCTAAACCAGAGATCAGAATGAGGTGAAATCAAATTTGGCTGAAACTAGACATCCATTACGTCATCTTGACCGAGTTTCAAGTCCAAAGAATATCAGATGAGAGAGCAATGAATTTCTAAAGTTGGATCAAATATTCACGCGACACTTTAGACCAAGCTTCGATGATTTGAGTGTAACTCACAATCTACATATCGGAATGAGCTGAAATCGGTGGCATTGGAAAGAACACCCATAAGGCTTTCCATCAAGATTTGATTCAACAAAAATGAAGATCAGACCAGAGAGATATACTCTTCGAAAGTTGACTAAAGATTCAGAATGCTGCAAAAACACTGGTTTAAGAACATCTCTCAATCATCGGATCATAATGGACAGAATCCAACAAGTTAAGATCTGATTCTTGTTTCTATGGAAAGGATTATCAAAGAGCTATATGGGGATAATTGGTTTGCTAAATATGAAGTCATATGAAGTCAGAAAGAAACCAAAGTGCTGAACAACTTGAAAACTCAAGTATACGAATGAAAACTCGAGAATAGCTCAGACAAAGAGCAATGAACGTTAATGGATCCTTAATACTCGAGTATGGGAAGTAAAACTCGAGTATTGGACAAACAGAAATGAACCTGAAGTATTGAAACAAGCTCAATACCGCAGTATTGAAGCCAAAACTCGAGTTTACAATGAAGCATCAGAAAAATCAAAACGACGAAAATCCTGAATCTGATCCAAATCAACCAGAAGTTTACCCAAATGATGCATAACATTTATTATCATCATTTATATCATTTTTGGACACATTTCACATGATCAAACAATGGATTTCAGGAAGAACCAAAATGTTGAGCTGTCAAGTTGAAGAAGTTCTCTAACGGCTAGTTTTTCATCTGCTGAATTCTCAATGGTCCAATTCTCCAACGTCCAGAACACCTTCATCTATAAATAGAACCAGATTCAAAATGCAAGAAGGTGGAGGAGTAAGCTTATACAGTCATAATGCCAAAATTCTGAATCTTCTCTTCACTCTATTTTTGATGTCTTTATAGCTGAACTTAGAAAGAGTGAAATTAATTCCTATGTGCTTCAGTGATTATTTATCCACTTCTTAGAGAGAATTTTTCCTGTAAATCAATCTCTATTTGAGAGTTACTCAAGGTTGGGTGACCTTGAGTTGGGAATTTGATTGTAACCTTACGGGTAGTAAAGGGGAGTCTCCGAGGGAGATTGTGAAAGTTGCACAAGTACCTGGATAAACTTGTAGATGTAAAGGCTTGTCTCTTGTGCCTGGTTAAACAAGGAGAATAGTGAAAAGCTCAGGGTGCCTGAGGACTGGACGTAGGTCAAGGTTGGATCGAACCAGTATAAATCACTATTTGCAAATCTCTTCCCTGAACTCTTTATTTCCTACATACATGTTTGAATGATTGTTTATTGTTTTATAACTCCTTAATATCATTCAAATTGATTTGTACGAATTGTGAAAAGAATTTCAAAGATTGCAAGAACTTTTATCTTCACCCAATTCACCCCCCTCTTGGGTTCAACCTTGTTTTTCGATTTTTAGCATATAAGAATAGAGTCCATGTATATCTTGAGAAATCATCAACTATAACTAGAGTGTACAAATTTCCACCAAAGCTTTATACTCTAGCTAGACTAACTAAGTCCATATGCAGTAATTGAAGTGGTCTATTAGTTGAAATCTCATTTTTTTTTTTATTTTAAAGATGATTTAGTTTGTTTTCCCTTTTGACAGGCATCACAGATCATATGCTTTTTGAAATCAAGTTTTGTCAATCCAATAACCAAATCCTTTTTCATTAGTTTATCAAGTTGAAACATGTTGACATAAGCTAATCGTTTGTGACACAACCAACTTTCATCTAAGTTACTAATGAAACAATTTTCAGAGGATAAATCATTAGAGATATTAAGAGTGTAACAGTTACCTTCTCTTAGAGCCTTAAATAAGGCTTTTGATTTAACATTGCCTTAGGAGAGATCATCCTTGTTAATAATCAAGCATTCTTCTGAGTTGAAGATAGCTAGATTACCTTTATCTGCACTTTGGCTCACACTGAGGAGATTATGGCATAGACCTTCCACAAGGTAGACATCTTTTATTTTTTGTCCATCATTGTTGCCAACTTCACCAATACCAACTATTCTTCCAGATTGATTCCCACCAAATGTAACCTTGCCATCATCCTTGTGTTTGATTGTTGTGAATTTGGATTGATCTCTCGTATGTGTCTATAGCATCTACTGTCAATATACCATTTACTGGATTTTGATGCTCTTAGACATACCTGCAAATTTTGTGGGATTAAGTTTTAGGTACCCATTTCATCTTAGGTCCTTTTGGGTTAGTAAGTGTCTTAGGGACCTTATAAGATCCTTTAGGCACCCATTGATAATTACCTACAGGTTTACCTTTCCTTTCTTTTCTATGAAAACAAGAAGAAGTAGTATGGCCCTTCCTATTACAATAATTACAGTGGGCAAAAGGATTAGAAGAGTGAACTGATTTTTGAAAATAACTTAAGTAGTTCTTTTCTCCATTTCTCTGCTTACCTTTCCTTTTATCAACGTCAGGTTTATAGCCAATGTCAGACTTGTCATTTGTAAACTTTGCTGTTTTAAAATGATATTAAGCATTTCACTCCCTTGGGTGAATTTTTCAAGAGTTTTAGAAAGATGATCATTTCTAATCTGTAGAGAGCAACAATTTTCACAAGTTTTTTCTGAAATAGGGGATGGAATATTCTGAACTTGTTTTTCTTGGACTTTTATCCTTCTTCTTGAAATTAGCAGTTCCTTTGTAATCTTTTAGATTCATAATGAAGACTATTGTATTCAGAAAGTAATTCATCAAAAGTTGGTTCAGAATCACTTACCTCTTCATTGTCAGATTCTTCCTGAGCGACCAGGCAAATGTTTGTTGTTTGCTCTTCATCCTCTCCATCTTCATCAGATAAACTATCTCCCCAAATGGCAGATATGTAGGCTTTATTTATGAATGAGCTGAACCTTTTCTTTTCCTTTTCATTGTTCTTCAGCTGAGGACATTTAGACTTAATGTGACCAGGCTTGTCACACTAATAGCATATGATTGGTTTCTTTGCTTCTTTGTTGTTGCTGTTCTTGTGGAACTTCTGGAATCCTTGATCCTTCTTATAGAACTTTTTGAATCTCCGGACCATCATCCCAATCTCTTCATCATCAATCTCATCATCATCAAAACCTCTATCTTCCTTGATGGTTTTGAGAGCAATTGCCTTCTGTTTGCCTTCCATTTCATCAAGTCCTTTTTTGAACTTGTTTTGCCTTCGTATTCTGACAGGCTTCTGAAGAGAGCGGCCACAGATTGCATGGATTCTCCTCGACCTTCTTCAATAGCTGTCACTTTAGCTTCCCAATCTTTGGTTAGTACATTTAAAATTTTTCTTACCTGGGCCTTTTGTTCATATGCCTTTCCTAAGGCTGACAACTGATTGATGAGATGAGAGAAACGGAGTTAGAACTCTACAATTGATTCTCCATACTTTATGCGTAATATATCATACTCAGTTGTGAGAGTGTTGATTCTGTTCTCCTTGATTCCAGAAGTTCCTTCATAAGCAACTTCTAATGCATCCCATATTTCTTTGGCACTAGGCAAATTGCAGATGCGAAAGTACTCCTTTTGGCTTAACGCGCTTTGTAGCATCAGGATGGCTTTGCTGTTGAGGACAATTTTCTTTTGATCATTTTCATCATATTCAACTTTTGTTTTTGGCACAACATTCTCTCCTACTTTCTTAGTAGGGACATAATTACCTTCCTCAATCACTTCCCACAGACCATAATCACTGGCCATCACAAATACTTTGAATTTGGATTTCCAGAAAGAGTAGTATTCACCATTGAAGCCTGGTGGTCTATTGATTGAGGCACCGTCTGGTAGTATTCCTTCCATTGGATCTTTTTGTCTAGGATGTGAATCCCTTAAGTAGACAACCAATCCTCTAATACCAAATGAAGATGGAAGAAATCACCAAAAGGGGGGTGAATTGGGGATTTTAAAAAAAATCTTTTCAAAGATGTCTAAGTTTTCAAAACTTGAAATGAAAAGGAAAAGGAAGAAAAGCTAGACACAGAGGATTTATACTGGTTCGGTCTTAACCTTGACCTACGTCCAGTCCCAGATATCTTCTAGGTATTTCTAATATCTCAACGAGCTTTAATTCCAACAATGTAAATCACATGCAATCCTAATCACCTAGGACTTGCTCCTCCTTACACTTTGTAGTCAAAAGACTCAATTCACAGGTTCCACAACCTTGAGTTTATACAAACAAGTATTTGACAATGATTTCAAAGAAATAAAACTCTCAAAAGAGCAAATATTGATAAACACTGAAGATCAAATAAAAAATACAGACTCAAATTGTAAATATGATCAGTTGTGGTTCAGTGTGTATTGCTCTGAGTCTTCATGGGTATTTATAAGCTAATTAGAAGAACTAGCCGTTGCATTTTCCTCTCAATGATTCTTCAATGTTCAGCTGTAAATCTAGAATATGATCGTTGCATATTTTTCTCTATTTCTTCAATTCTTGGCTGGAATCTTGGATTTGGCTGTTGTAGATGGTCTTCCAAAGTTCTTGTCATTTCCATAACTTTATTAGACAGTTGGAGAGTGACTTAATCATCTTTGGAGGGCCTGAGCTGGACTCTTGGGATAGAGGAGAAGTTTCGGGCTTATTTTTGGATTTTCATTAATTACATTTTACCCAGTTGATTTTCTCCTTGATCTTTGCTATGTCTATCTGAAACTGGTGAGAAAATTGATCAAGTATAGCAGAGAATATTTGTAGATTGAAAATATGAAGCATATAAAGCAAATGAGATCAAATCGTAAGATTCCTGAAACAGAGTCACGCTACTGGGTCTATGTGACTAGAGTAGCCTTTAAATGACTAGAGTAAGTTGAACCTTACACGATTTTTGTCTCGAGATTACTGGAGTAATCACTTACTTACTGGAGTAACTAAGAGTCATTTCGTCTCTATGTTAGGTTTGACTGGAGTAGCCTTTTCATGACTAGAGTTACTCTAGTGTAAATATTGTACTATGACTGGAGTAAGTATTTGATTACCAAAGTAATATGACAGACTATCGGGTTTGCTTCTGGAGGTGCCTGAAAGTGAAGAGTTACTGGAGTACCTAAGTGACAACTGGAGTAAGGGTTACTGGAGTAACCATGTTGTTACTGGAGAAAGTTGCCCATATAGTTTATAGCCTATCGGGTTTGCTTTTGAAGTGGCTGAAAGCAGCGACTTACTGGAGTAAGTAAGTGACAACTGGAGTAAGCCTTACTAGAGGAACTAAAACGTTATTGGAGTAATATGAAGCTTACTGGAGTAATGTAAGTTATGATCAAGCGTTATTACTGGAGTAATATAAATGTTACTGGAGTAACATTTTTTCAAAAACATGGGAGATTAATAAAATCATAATCTTTTTAATTTACAATTGTCAAGTTATCATCAAAACACATAGAGAACTAACAGATTTCTATCAAATTGATGTAATTCCTCTTGCATTGCTATGACCCAATCATTGTCTGATAAGGCTTCGTCAATTTTTGAGGGCTCAATCTCAGATATGAAGGCAGAGGACATGACCTCATTTAAGACACTATTTCTAGTTCTCACTCATTGGTCTACATTTTCTATAACTTGGTTAAGAGGATGGTTTCTAATGAACTTCCAAGCTCTAGGCTGAGATTGATCAGGATGACTTTGAGAGTCATTTTCAAAAATGTCTTCAGAATTTTCAATAGAAGCAGGAGTAGATTTTGGGAAAAATTGATTTTTCTAAATGAGTTCATCATCCTCATCCACAGAATTTATTGATTTTGACTCACAAAACACTACATGTATTGACTCTTCAACTATACGAGTACGTTTATTGAAAACTCTATATGCTTTACTCCTATTAGAGTAACCAAGAAAAATACCTTCATCTAATTTAGAGTTAAACTTACCCAGATTATCCTTACCATTGTTATACACGAAGCATTTACAGCCAAAGATATGTAGATGAGCTAAGTTTGGTTTTCTCCCTTTGTAGAGTTCATAAGGTGTCTTGTTCAATTTCTTTTGCACATAGGCTCTGTTTGAAATGTAGCTAGCTGTACTCATAGCGTCTACCTAGAAAACTTGTGAAGTATGATGTTCATTTAGCATTACACGGGCCATCTCAGTCAGTACTCGATTTTTCCTTTCCACCATAACATTTTTTTGAGGTGTCCTTGGAGCTAAGAAGTTATGATCTATGCCATGAGCTTCACAAAAGCCTTCAAAGGCTTGATTTTCAAATTCACCACCATGATCAGCCCGAATAACTGTAATGCGTATACCTTTCTCGTTTTGTACTTTCTTGGCAAACACAATAAACAGATCAAATGTTTCATCCTTTGAAGATAAAAATATTGTCCATGTAAAACGAGAATAATCATCCACTATGACTAAGGTATATAAATTACCACCTAAGCTTTTCACACTAGCCGGTCCAACCAAATCCATGTGAAGTAGTTGAAGAAGCTGAATTGTTGAGATTTCAATTTTATTTTTGAAAGATGATTTAGTTTGTTTGCCTTTTTGACATGCATCATAGACCATGTCATTTTTAAAATGAATTTTGGGTAAACCAATAATTAAATCCTTTTGAAAGTGGAAGAAATCACTAAGAGGGGGTGAATTGAGGATTTTAAAAATTCTTTTCAACTCTTAAAAATAAAGCTTAAGAAATGAATAATAAAAGAGTAGAGAAAGAAAAGCTTAGACACACAGAATTTATACTGGTTCGGTCTCAACCTTGACCTATGTCCAGTCCCCAGATACCTTCTGGGTGTTTCCACTAGTTCAACAGGTTTTTAACTACAACAATGAAGACAAGACACAATCCTAATCACCTAGGACTTGCTCCCCCTTACACTTTGTAATTAAACAACCTAACTCACAGGTTCCACAACCTTGAGTTTACACAACCAAATGCTTTAAAAGAATTTCAATCTCTCAAAAGAGTGAATATTGATAATCACTGAAGAACAGATAAAAGAATCACAATACAGACTCAAAAATGTAAATGTGTTCAAGTGTAGCTTCGTTGTGTGTTTTGCTTTGGGTCTTCATAGTCTTTTATAGCCTAACTAGATGAGCTAGCCGTTGCAATATCTTCTCCAACGTTCAGTTGCAAATCTGGAAAATGACAGTTGCAAATTTTGCTCTGTTGTTTCAATTCTTTACTGAAATCCTGGAATATGTTGTTGCAGAACGTCTTCCAGATTCTTTGTCATTCCATGATCTTAATTTGACCGTTTGAGGTGATCTTAATGTGTTCCAACGGTCTGAACTAAACATCTGGGATAAGGGAGAAGAATCAGCCCTGTTCTTGGTTCTTCATTAAATGCACTTATTCTGGATCTTTGATTCTCTCTGATCTTGTGATGAACCTGTCTGATACTTATCAAAAACTTGATCAATAGCATTAGGAATAATAATGCAACAAGATATGATAATTTCACATTAACCCATAATGATTTCGCAGATTGATTTGATCTGGTTTTCAAAAGTTACCGATGCAAACTCGAGTTGGTTGTTCTAGACTCGAGTTTGAGGTTCATCCAGAAAGCAAGGTATGTTTGAAAGTTTCCTAAACTCGAGTTGACAAGTAACTGACTCGAGTTTGGTTCTTACAGAGAGGAAAGTTGCGAGTTGGTCCTGAATGAGATTTTGAACACATGGCTAAACTCGAGTTTGAGGTGATCTTAATGTGCTCCAACGGTCTGAACTAAACATCTGGGATAAGGGAGAAGAATCAGCCCTGTTCTTGGTTCTTCATTTAATGCACTTATTCTGGATCTTGATTTCGCCTTGATCTTGTGATGAACCTGTCTGAAACTTATCAAAAACTTGATCAATAATGTTAGGAATAATAATATAACATGATATGATAATTTCAGATTAACCCATAAAGATTTCGCAAATTGGCGCAATCTGGTTCTTATACTTCAGCGACGCAAACTGGAGTTTGGAAAGCTAAACTGGAGTTTGCAGCGGGCTAAAATGGAGTTTAGAAATCCAAACTCGAGTTTAGATCTTCCAGAGAGGAATGTCGTGATTTGAGGTTTGGAGCACACTTGGACATAAGGCTAAACTCGAGTCATTAAGTGATTAACTCGAGTTTTGGACATTTGAAGTGAAAATAAGCTTAAGTCCACAAAACTCTAAACTGGAGTTTTCAAATGCAAACTGGAGTTTAGAAAGTTCAAAATATTGATGAGCTCTCTGTCAAGTGCAAAACTAGAGTTTGCTAACACAAACTCGAGTTTTCTTCTCCATGGCTCAGTCAAATATCCTTTTTACAAGTTCTTTGCTTTTTGACTTGATAAAGATCAATTCCTGGAATCCAATACCTATTTCCATAAAGCTCTTTAAGTCTTCTTTCCATTGCAAGAAGAATCAGCTCCAAACTCATTGCAATCTAACAGTTATGATCCGATGAATGGAGGCTGTTCTTTAGCTAACGTTTTTCCAGCATCCTGAATTGATTGTCAACTTCAAAAATTCATACCTCACTCATTTGATCTTTTTTTTTCATGATCTTTATGTTTCTGAAAAGTTATGTGAGTCTATTTTCATATGCCAAATTACTGAACCTGGGTCTGCTGGGTGACTGAGCCATGATCTATTTTCATATGCCGATGAATTGATCTGTTTTTTCATGATTTTAGCTAATTTCAATTTGTAGATTGTGAGATATACTCAAATTACTGAACCTGGGTCTGCTGGGTGACTTTAACATATGGGTCAACTTCAAAAATTCATAGCTCTCTCATCTCAGCTTCTTTGGGTATGAAAATTTGTCCAGATGACGTATTGGATGTCTAGTTTCATACAAAATTGATTTCAACTTAAACCGATCTCTGGTTTGGGAGATATCATCGAATTACCAGAGGTCGCCAGTTCTGATCGTGAAACAGAGTTGGACAGAGTTGCTGAAAGCTTGCTAAACTCGAGTCATTAAGTGACTAACTCGAGTTTTGAGTTCCAAACTCGAGTTTACATTGGCTAACTCGAGTTTTGATGATCCAGAGACGCCAGAGTTGCTGAGACACTACAAACTCGAGTCATTAAGTGACCAACTCGAGTTTTGAGTTCCAGACTCGAGTTTTATGTTCTAAACTCGAGTTTTCTCATAATCCAGAGGCAGATCACTTCCTGTAATGCAGTAAACTTGACTTTTGAGTATCTGGCTCGATTTTGCTCATCCATAACCTGATATATGCTTGTTTTAACTCTGAATTGAGCCATCCCAACTTCCATTTGATCTTGGAGACTTCAAGAATCAAACTAAGAACTTGTATAATGATTTTCTCAGTTTATTCAGCAACTTCTTCTTTCTTTCTTCTCTCTTCTTGATTATTCTCCATGAATCAACTCTTTCTTTCTTCTCTTCTCTTGTTCTTTCTCCACATGAACAAATCTACATTAAATGTAACAATTAGACAATGTATATGATATAAACTTTTTGATATAAACTTTTTGCTCTTGCTAATAGCATCTATATAAGACATCATCAAAACTAATCATAACCAACACTACGTCCAGACTCGAGTTTCAGTTGAAAACTTTAAACTTGAAGACTTTTGTATTTGGTAAACTGGAGTTTGTGGATATGAAACTGGAGTTTTAAAATTTTGATAAAGCATTGAAGCTTCTGTTTGATCCTAAACTCGAGTTTCCAAAACATAGACTCGAGTTTACAGTTCTTAAGAATTTTGATTGCTCTCTGTGTAATGCAAACTCGAGTTTGTCTTACACAAACTAGAGTTTAGCCAGCTTTGTAAAAACTGAGCTTCTGTCTGTCAAGTCCAAACTCGAGTTTCGTTCCCTAGACTCGAGTTTGCCTTGACCAGTAAGTTTTACAACTTACCAAAGACAAACTTCAAATTTAGTTTACAATTGTCAGTTATCATCAAAACACATAGAGAACTAACATTTTCCCCCTTTTTGATGATGACAACACTTGTAAACTAAATTTGCAAAGAGTTTGATTAAATTTATCATTTTGAAAACATTTCAAAAAATGTGCTTATAAATTACAGATATCAGAGTTTAATGGGCAGAAGCACGATGAACCAGAATGAGATTATCATATAAATCATTAAGCAACATTGTCAGTTCATGGAAAATAAACATAAACACAAGAAGGTAAATTCAGAATAAACTAAACAAAGTTAACATAGACTCAAGACTCAAAATTAAAGACTCAAGACTCATCAACTTTCTCTCCCCCTTTGTCTTGCTCTTCAGTTTTCTCTCCCCCTTTGTCATCAGCAAATGAAGGTTGAGCAGGGGTAGTGGCAGTTGTGGGATCAATAGGAGGAGTAGAGGGAAGTGTGGTCTGAGGTGCAGAGGTGGAAGCAGGTGCAGGTGCAGGAATATTCAAATGTCTCAGAATCAGTTCCAATTGCACCTTCATGGCATCCTGGGTTTCGGTTATGGCTTGATTGGTCTTGATTAATTCAGAAACCATTTTGCCAACCTCATTCTCAATGGTTATTGCCAGATTGGTAATGACAACATCCACTATCTCCTGGATTTTGGCAGTTAAATCTGAAGGAAATGATGACTAAGGAGGTGCAGCAGATTGAACTTCTTGAGCTCTAGCATAAGATCCTCTTGCTCTTGAGGGTTTTCAAAGGTTCAGCAACCTTCTCTTTTCCTTTGCTAGAAACAGGGTCTGGTCTCTTTCTCGCTTGCTCCCCAGTTGGTTCTTGGATCACAACTCCTTTAGATTTTGGAGAGGTAGTATGAGGAACTCCTGGTATCTGTTTGTCTATGCCCGAAGCAAATTTCTTTGGAATCATCTTGCTTCCATGGGTCTGTGAACAGGAATGGATTTCTTCCTTGGTTGTCGTTGAAGAGGGGATGGAGATGACGAGTTATCACCTTCTGGATCTTGGAAGGAAGGATTGGAAGGTTGATTAGAGGCCATTTTAGGGTAGAGAACAAGAATGAAGATGAAGCAAAGTGGAAGACGAGAGAAAACTTAGGGCTAGACTTGAGTTTTGGGGAGTGAAATTGAACAGTCATGGCAAACCTATATATATAGTTTTTCTTAGACTCGAGTTTCACACTAACTGACTCGAGTTTACATGAGTTTTAGGCTTACCTGGACTTCAAGGATGTATGTGTGAATCCTTGAGTCCCCGACAAAACTCGAGTTAATACTTACAGACTCGAGTTTTGAGTCTTCATCAAAAACTGCAGTTGCTCTCTGTCTGGCGTAAACTCGAGTCACTCACTTAATGACTCGAGTTTGGAACTTTCTCAAATCTTCAGTTTGCTTCTGTCTGATTTTTACTCGAGTTAGTTACTTAATGACTCGAGTTTTCAGACTTCTCACAGTTCCATCCTGTGCTTTGACTTGCGCAGACTCGAGTCAATCACTAAATGACTCGAGTTTAGGCTGGTTCCCCAAACTTAGTTGCTTTCTGTCCCCGATAAACTCAAGTTTGCCTGTTCAAACTCAGTTTGCTTCACACTTAAAGCAAACATTAGTAGACAAATATCCTGCAAAAACATATCTAAACACTCCGATGCTTAAGTTAGTACAGTTCAATCATCGAAACACTTAATTAACATTGGATTGAGGAAGACTCACAGCTCATTGGGATTTACCATTCCCAATTCTCTTCTTATGAGAGTAAATTGCTCTTTTGCTAAAGGCTTGGTGAATATATCTGCTAGCTGTTGATGAGAGGGAATGAAGATCACTTTGACATCCTTCTTCTGAACATGATCTCGAATGAAGTGATGCCTCACATCTGAAAGTGGAAGAAATCACCAAGAAGGGGGTGAATTGGGGATTCTTAAAAAAAAAAATCTTTTCAACTCTTAAAAATGAAGCTTAAGAAATGGATAATAAAAGAGTAGAAAAAGAAAAGCTTAGACACACAGAATTTATACTGGTTCGGTCTCAACCTTGACCTACGTCCAGTCCCCAGATATCTTCTGGGTGTTTCCACTAATTCAATAGATTTTCAACTACAACAATGTAGACCAGACACAATCCTAATCACCTAGGACTTGCTCCCCCTTACACTTTGCCATTGAACAACCCAACTCACAGGTTCCACAACCTTGAGTTCTCACAAACAAATGCTTTCAAAAATTTACAAACTCTCAAAAGAGTAGATAAGGATAAACACTGAAGAACAGGTTGAAAATAACAATACAGACTCAAATTTCAAAGTATAATCAAGATAGCTTCGTTGTATGTGTTGCTTTGAGTTTTCACAGCCTCTTATAGACTGAATGGATAAGCTAGCCGTTGCAATTCTTTCTCTAATGTTTAGCTGCAATTCTGGAAAAATGGCAGTAGCATATTTTGCTCTGTTCTTTGAATTCTTAGCTGGAATCTTGGAATTTAGTTGTTGCAGAACGTCTTCCAGATTTTTAGCCATTCCATGATCTTAATTCGACCGTTTGAAGTGATCTTAATGTGTTGCAACGATCTGAACTGAACATCTGGGATAAGGGAGAAGAATCAGCCCTGTTCTTGGTTCTTCATTTAATGCACTTATTCTGGATCTTGATCTCACCTTGATCTTGGCTAAACCTTATCTGAAAAGCACTCAAAACTTCATCAAGGACATTAGAAACAATAATATCATATCATGAAATAATTTCAGGAAGACCCATTAAGATTTCGCAGATCAACATCATTTCATTTTTCACAATCCCCGATGCAAACTCGAGTTTGTTCTTCCAGACTCGAGTTTGGGGTTCATCCAGAAAGCATGTCCGTTGATTAGAGGTCTAAACTTGCAGTCTGTAAAAGCTAACTCGAGTTTGGCTTTTACAGAGAGAACTATCGGGCTTTGGACTTGGCATGGAATTTTGGTCCTGCTCCTAGACTCGAGTCAATTAGTGACTGACTCGAGTTTGGGTCTATGTTTGAAGAACAAGCCTAAGTTCGAGATTTTCCAGACTGGAGTTTAGGAGACAGACTGGAGTTTTGGAAAGATGGTAGGAATTCGAGTGTTTCTCTATTTGTCCTAAACTCGAGTTTACAATGACAGACTCGAGTTTATGTTTGAGCTGAAACTATTCAAATCTTTCTGTTTGATCTAGACTAGAGTTTAGGAATCCAGACTCGAGTTTGGCTTGTTTGGAATTCTGAGTGCTCTCTGTATCTTCCAGACTTCAGGTTTGGTTTTGCAAACTGGAGTTTGGCTTGTTGTGAAAATTTCTGATTGTTTTCTGTAACTCCTCAAACTCGAGTTTACATACCCAAACTCGAGTTTGCCTTTGACAGTGAGATTTTCATATTGCCAAAAACAAACTTCATATCAAGTTTACAATTGCTAGTTATCATCAAAACACATAGAGAACTAACATTCTCCCCCTTTTTGATGATGACAACACTTGTAAACTGAGTTTTGCAAAGGATTTGATTACATTTGTTATTTTGAAATCAATTTTGCAGAGTTTGCTCTATCAGATTTAAACACAAGCAGAAGCAAGGTGAACTATATTGAACTTATCATATTAAACCTTAATCAAGTATGGAAGAACTCAAAATAAAAAGCACTACCAAGTACTTGATAATTACAAACAAGCTCAAACATACGCAAAGTAATAAAAACAGACAAACTTAGACACAAGAGTCAAGACTGTCCTTTCTCTTCCCCTTTGTCTTCAGTTTCCTCTCCCCCTTTGGCATCATCAAATGAGGGTGAAAGGTCTACAGGAAGGGTAGGAGGTCAAGTGGTCTGGGAGGAAGTATTGAGATGCTGTAGAATCTTGTCAAGTTGATTCTTCGTTGCATCCTGAGTCTCTATGAGTGCTTGATTTGATTTGGTTAACTCAGACACAATCTTCCCAATCTCTGTTTCCATCTTTTCAGCAAAGGATTCTAGTGCAGCATCAACAATTTCCTTGACCTTTGCAGTAAAGTCAGAAGGAATGGAAGTTTGAGGAGGTGGAGGAGCTGACTGGGCTTCTTGAGCTCGTGAGTATGAGGCTCTTGTTCTAAAGGGAGCTCTAGACTGTCCAGAACCTTCAATATGGAAGCTAATCTTCATGAGGTGTAATTGGGGCTTCCCAAAAGCTGGAGGTCTTACTATGGTGTCTATGGCTCCTACATGCCAAATTTTGAAATGGAACAGGATAACAGATATGAGAGAAGAGAAAGGGATGTGAGAAGTTATCCTAGAGCCAAATCTGAATCTGGTCATTTCCTCAAATACCCATTGCCCTATATTAATTGGCATCTTATCCACGACTGCAGCAAAGGGTGCATAGTCTCTTTTGGTGAAGTGTGTGAAGTTGCCACCCTTGTGGGTATGAAACTAGAGTTTTGAAATTTTGATAAGGCATTGAAGCTTCTGTTTGATCCTAAACTCTAGTTTCTAAAACATAGACTCGAGTTTACAGATCTTAAGAATTTTGATTGCTCTCTTTGTAATGCAAACTCGAGTTTGTCTTACACAAACTGGAGTTTGGCCAGCTTTGTAAAAACTGAGCTTCTGTCTGTCAAGTCCAAACTCGAGTTTCGTTCCCTAGACTTGAGTTTGCCTTGACCAGTAAGTTTTACAACTTACCAAAGACAAACTTCAAATTTAGTTTACAATTGTCAGTTATCATCAAAACACATAGAGATCTAACACCTTTTTCAACAGCTTGTCCAGTTGGTGTATATTCACATGAGCAAGACGCTTATGCTAGAACCAACTCTCATCCAAATTACTAACAAAACATTTTTCTGAAACAATTTTTAGCAGATCTAATGTATAACAATTACCTTCTCTAGGAGCTTTAAATAATACCTTGAGTTTACCTTTATCGATGGTAAAATCGTCTTTGTTGACAATGAGACATTCTTCTGAGTCAAAAATAATCCAATTGTTCTTATCAGCACTTTGACTCATGATTAGAAGGTTATGACATAGTCCTTCTACCAGATAGACATCCTTGATAAGAAGACCTTCTTTTGTCCCAATTTCACCTATGCCAGTGATTTTCCTAGATTGATTTCCTCCGAAAGTGACTTTGCCACCATCTCTTGATTTTAAGGCAATGAATTTATCTTCATCACCCGTCATGTGTCTGGAACATCCACTGTCAATGTACCACTTATTAACTCTAGATGCTTTCAGATAAACCTACAAGACAGGGAAAATTAAGTTTTAGGTGCCTATCTTTTCTTGGGTCCTTTAGAGTTAGTTTGAGGCTTAGGAACATAAGTTCCTTTGAGTACCCATTGATAATTTCCCACGGGTTTATCTCTTCTTTCCTTCTTATAAAAACATGATGATGTGCTATGGCCCTTTCGATTACAATAATTACAATGAGCAAAAGGATTTGATGAATGTACTATTTTCTGAAAGTAATTTAAGTATGATTTTCAACCAATTTTCTTTTTACCCTTCTTATTGTAAAAAATAGGACTATATCCTATGCCTCATCGATCATTGGTAAATCGTTGGGCATTCAAGATCACATTGAGCATGTCACTCCCTTTGGTGAATTTTTCAAGAGTTTTTGTAAGGTATAAGTTCTTTTTCTCCAAATCAAGACAATCTTCACAGATTATGTCTTTGTCAGTAAAATTTTTAACTTGCATTTCAAGAGTAATATTTCTCCTTTTCAAATCAAAATATTTTTCAGCAAGTTTTTCAAACTTACATTTGCATTTCATTATACTCATCAAACAGCTCATCGTAAGTGGGTAATGAATCGTTTACCTCACTATTTTCTGGTTGTTCTTCTTCTGCAACAAGGCATACATTCGTTGTTTCTCCTTCTTCTTCACTCCCTTCTTCTGAAGAGTCATCTCCTCAGATAGCTGAGACAAATGTTGAAAGTGGAAGAAATCACCAAGAAGGGGGTGAATTGGGGATTCTTAAAAAAAAAAATCTTTTCAACTCTTAAAAATGAAGCTTAAGAAATGGATAATAAAAGAGTAGAAAAAGAAAAGCTTAGACACACAGAATTTATACTGGTTCGGTCTCAACCTTGACCTACGTCCAGTCCCCAGATATCTTCTGGGTGTTTCCACTAATTCAATAGATTTTCAACTACAACAATGTAGACCAGACACAATCCTAATCACCTAGGACTTGCTCCCCCTTACACTTTGCCATTGAACAACCCAACTCACAGGTTCCACAACCTTGAGTTCTCACAAACAAATGCTTTCAAAAATTTACAAACTCTCAAAAGAGTAGATAAGGATAAACACTGAAGAACAGGTTGAAAATAACAATACAGACTCAAATTTCAAAGTATAATCAAGATAGCTTCGTTGTATGTGTTGCTTTGAGTTTTCACAGCCTCTTATAGACTGAATGGATAAGCTAGCCGTTGCAATTCTTTCTCTAATGTTTAGCTGCAATTCTGGAAAAATGGCAGTAGCATATTTTGCTCTGTTCTTTGAATTCTTAGCTGGAATCTTGGAATTTAGTTGTTGCAGAACGTCTTCCAGATTTTTAGCCATTCCATGATCTTAATTCGACCGTTTGAAGTGATCTTAATGTGTTGCAACGATCTGAACTGAACATCTGGGATAAGGGAGAAGAATCAGCCCTGTTCTTGGTTCTTCATTTAATGCACTTATTCTGGATCTTGATCTCACCTTGATCTTGGCTAAACCTTATCTGAAAAGCACTCAAAACTTCATCAAGGACATTAGAAACAATAATATCATATCATGAAATAATTTCAGGAAGACCCATTAAGATTTCGCAGATCAACATCATTTCATTTTTCACAATCCCCGATGCAAACTCGAGTTTGTTCTTCCAGACTCGAGTTTGGGGTTCATCCAGAAAGCATGTCCGTTGATTAGAGGTCTAAACTTGCAGTCTGTAAAAGCTAACTCGAGTTTGGCTTTTACAGAGAGAACTATCGGGCTTTGGACTTGGCATGGAATTTTGGTCCTGCTCCTAGACTCGAGTCAATTAGTGACTGACTCGAGTTTGGGTCTATGTTTGAAGAACAAGCCTAAGTTCGAGATTTTCCAGACTGGAGTTTAGGAGACAGACTGGAGTTTTGGAAAGATGGTAGGAATTCGAGTGTTTCTCTATTTGTCCTAAACTCGAGTTTACAATGACAGACTCGAGTTTATGTTTGAGCTGAAACTATTCAAATCTTTCTGTTTGATCTAGACTAGAGTTTAGGAATCCAGACTCGAGTTTGGCTTGTTTGGAATTCTGAGTGCTCTCTGTATCTTCCAGACTTCAGGTTTGGTTTTGCAAACTGGAGTTTGGCTTGTTGTGAAAATTTCTGATTGTTTTCTGTAACTCCTCAAACTCGAGTTTACATACCCAAACTCGAGTTTGCCTTTGACAGTGAGATTTTCATATTGCCAAAAACAAACTTCATATCAAGTTTACAATTGCTAGTTATCATCAAAACACATAGAGAACTAACATTCTCCCCCTTTTTGATGATGACAACACTTGTAAACTGAGTTTTGCAAAGGATTTGATTACATTTGTTATTTTGAAATCAATTTTGCAGAGTTTGCTCTATCAGATTTAAACACAAGCAGAAGCAAGGTGAACTATATTGAACTTATCATATTAAACCTTAATCAAGTATGGAAGAACTCAAAATAAAAAGCACTACCAAGTACTTGATAATTACAAACAAGCTCAAACATACGCAAAGTAATAAAAACAGACAAACTTAGACACAAGAGTCAAGACTGTCCTTTCTCTTCCCCTTTGTCTTCAGTTTCCTCTCCCCCTTTGGCATCATCAAATGAGGGTGAAAGGTCTACAGGAAGGGTAGGAGGTCAAGTGGTCTGGGAGGAAGTATTGAGATGCTGTAGAATCTTGTCAAGTTGATTCTTCGTTGCATCCTGAGTCTCTATGAGTGCTTGATTTGATTTGGTTAACTCAGACACAATCTTCCCAATCTCTGTTTCCATCTTTTCAGCAAAGGATTCTAGTGCAGCATCAACAATTTCCTTGACCTTTGCAGTAAAGTCAGAAGGAATGGAAGTTTGAGGAGGTGGAGGAGCTGACTGGGCTTCTTGAGCTCGTGAGTATGAGGCTCTTGTTCTAAAGGGAGCTCTAGACTGTCCAGAACCTTCAATATGGAAGCTAATCTTCATGAGGTGTAATTGGGGCTTCCCAAAAGCTGGAGGTCTTACTATGGTGTCTATGGCTCCTACATGCCAAATTTTGAAATGGAACAGGATAACAGATATGAGAGAAGAGAAAGGGATGTGAGAAGTTATCCTAGAGCCAAATCTGAATCTGGTCATTTCCTCAAATACCCATTGCCCTATATTAATTGGCATCTTATCCACGACTGCAGCAAAGGGTGCATAGTCTCTTTTGGTGAAGTGTGTGAAGTTGCCACCCTTGTGGGTATGAAACTAGAGTTTTGAAATTTTGATAAGGCATTGAAGCTTCTGTTTGATCCTAAACTCTAGTTTCTAAAACATAGACTCGAGTTTACAGATCTTAAGAATTTTGATTGCTCTCTTTGTAATGCAAACTCGAGTTTGTCTTACACAAACTGGAGTTTGGCCAGCTTTGTAAAAACTGAGCTTCTGTCTGTCAAGTCCAAACTCGAGTTTCGTTCCCTAGACTTGAGTTTGCCTTGACCAGTAAGTTTTACAACTTACCAAAGACAAACTTCAAATTTAGTTTACAATTGTCAGTTATCATCAAAACACATAGAGATCTAACACCTTTTTCAACAGCTTGTCCAGTTGGTGTATATTCACATGAGCAAGACGCTTATGCTAGAACCAACTCTCATCCAAATTACTAACAAAACATTTTTCTGAAACAATTTTTAGCAGATCTAATGTATAACAATTACCTTCTCTAGGAGCTTTAAATAATACCTTGAGTTTACCTTTATCGATGGTAAAATCGTCTTTGTTGACAATGAGACATTCTTCTGAGTCAAAAATAATCCAATTGTTCTTATCAGCACTTTGACTCATGATTAGAAGGTTATGACATAGTCCTTCTACCAGATAGACATCCTTGATAAGAAGACCTTCTTTTGTCCCAATTTCACCTATGCCAGTGATTTTCCTAGATTGATTTCCTCCGAAAGTGACTTTGCCACCATCTCTTGATTTTAAGGCAATGAATTTATCTTCATCACCCGTCATGTGTCTGGAACATCCACTGTCAATGTACCACTTATTAACTCTAGATGCTTTCAGATAAACCTACAAGACAGGGAAAATTAAGTTTTAGGTGCCTATCTTTTCTTGGGTCCTTTAGAGTTAGTTTGAGGCTTAGGAACATAAGTTCCTTTGAGTACCCATTGATAATTTCCCACGGGTTTATCTCTTCTTTCCTTCTTATAAAAACATGATGATGTGCTATGGCCCTTTCGATTACAATAATTACAATGAGCAAAAGGATTTGATGAATGTACTATTTTCTGAAAGTAATTTAAGTATGATTTTCAACCAATTTTCTTTTTACCCTTCTTATTGTAAAAAATAGGACTATATCCTATGCCTCATCGATCATTGGTAAATCGTTGGGCATTCAAGATCACATTGAGCATGTCACTCCCTTTGGTGAATTTTTCAAGAGTTTTTGTAAGGTATAAGTTCTTTTTCTCCAAATCAAGACAATCTTCACAGATTATGTCTTTGTCAGTAAAATTTTTAACTTGCATTTCAAGAGTAATATTTCTCCTTTTCAAATCAAAATATTTTTCAGCAAGTTTTTCAAACTTACATTTGCATTTCATTATACTCATCAAACAGCTCATCGTAAGTGGGTAATGAATCGTTTACCTCACTATTTTCTGGTTGTTCTTCTTCTGCAACAAGGCATACATTCGTTGTTTCTCCTTCTTCTTCACTCCCTTCTTCTGAAGAGTCATCTCCTCAGATAGCTGAGACAAATGTTGAAAGTGGAAGAAATCACCAAGAAGGGGGTGAATTGGGGATTTTAAAAAAAATTTTCGACTCTTAAAAATGAAGCTTAAGAAATGGATAATAAAAGAGTAGAAAAAGAAAAGCTTAGACACACAGAATTTATACTGGTTCGGTCTCAACCTTGACCTACGTCCAGTCCCCAGATATCTTCTGGGTGTTTCCACTAGTTCAATAGATTTTCAACTACAACAATGTAGACCAGACCCAATCCTAATCACCTAGGACTTGCTCCCCCTTACACTTTGCCATTGAACAACCCAACTCACAGGTTCCACAACCTTGAGTTCTCACAAACAAATGCTTTCAAAAATTTACAAACTCTCAAAAGAGTAGATAAGGATAAACACTGAAGAACAGGTTGAAAATAACAATACAGACTCAAATTTCAAAGTATAATCAAGATAGCTTCGTTGTATGTGTTGCTTTGAGTTTTCACAGCCTCTTATAGACTGAATGGATAAGCTAGCCATTGCAATTCTTTCTCTAATGTTCAGCTGCAATTCTGGAAAAATGGCAGTAGCATATTTTGCTCTGTTCTTTGAATTCTTAGCTGGAATCTTGGAATTTAGTTGTTGCAGAACGTCTTCCAGATTTTTAGCCATTCCATGATCTTAATTCGACCGTTTGAAGTGATCTTAATGTGTTGCAACGATCTGAACTGAACATCTGGGATAAGGGAGAAGAATCAGCCCTGTTCTTGGTTCTTCATTTAATGCACTTATTCTGGATCTTGATCTCACCTTGATCTTGGCTAAACCTTATCTGAAAAGCACTCAAAACTTCATCAAGGACATTAGAAACAATAATATCATATCATGAAATAATTTCAGGAAGACCCATTAAGATTTCGCAGATCAACATCATTTCATTTTTCACAATCCCCGATGCAAACTCGAGTTTGTTCTTCCAGACTCGAGTTTGGGGTTCATCCAGAAAGCATGTCCGTTGATTAGAGGTCTAAACTTGCAGTCTGTAAAAGCTAACTCGAGTTTGGCTTTTACAGAGAGAACTATCGGGCTTTGGACTTGGCATGGAATTTTAGTCCTGCTCCTAGACTCGAGTCAATTAGTGACTGACTCGAGTTTGGGTCTATGTTTGAAGAACAAGCCTAAGTTCGAGATTTTCCAGACTGGAGTTTAGGAGACAGATTGGAGTTTTGGAAAGATGGTAGGAATTCGAGTGTTTCTCTATTTGTCCTAAACTCGAGTTTACAATGACAGACTCGAGTTTGTGTTTGAGCTGAAACTATTCAAATCTTTCTGTTTGGTCTAGACTGGAGTTTGTAACTCTAGACTGGAGTTTATAACTTGGCCTAGAACTCGAGTGTCTTTCTATTTGGTCTAGACTGGAGTTTAGGAATCCAGACTTGAGTTTGGCTTGCTTGGAACTCTGAGTGCTCTCTGTATCTTCCAGACTTCAGGTTTGGTTTTGCAAACTGGAGTTTGGCTTGTTGTGAAAATTTCTGATTGCTTTCTGTAACTCCTCAAACTCGAGTTTACATACCTAAACTCGAGTTTGCCTTTGACAGTGAGATTTTCATATTGCCAAAAACAAACTTCATATCAAGTTTACAATTACTAGTTATCATCAAAACACATTGAGAACTAACATACGCCTTCTTTTTGAAATTGTTGAACTTCCTCTTTTTGTCTTTCTCATTGCCCTTCAATTGAGGACATTATGATTTGTAGTGGCCAGGCTTTTCGCACTCATAGCAGATGATTTGATCCTTCTCTTTGCAGTCATGTCTATTATTGGGCCCTCCTTTTTGGAATCGATTTCTGAAGCCTTGATCCCTTTTGTAAAATCTCTTGAATTTTCTTAGAAACATACCCATCTCATCATCCTCATCGTCTTCATCATTTTCTTCCTTTTCTTTAACTGCATTGAGAGCAATACCTTTGTTCTTGTTGTTGTCGTTGATCTCATCCAGATCTTTCTTGAACTTCAATTTGCTTTCGTATTCAGACAAACTTCCGAACAAGGCTTCAACTGAAGCCATTAATTCACCTCGAGCCTCTTCTATTGCTGTGACCTTGGCTTCCAGTCTTTGGTTAGTACATTGAGGATCTTTCTGACTTAGGCACGTTGTTCATATGTTTTGCCCAATGCAGCTAGCTGGTTAATCAAATGAGTACACCGGAGTTGAAATTCAACAATTAATTCTCTGTTCTTCATTCTTAACAGATCATATTATGTTGTGAGTGTATTGACTCGTTTTCCTTTATAGTTGTTGTTCCTTCATATGCAACCTCCAAGGCCATCCACATTTCTCTAGTTGTCTCCAGATTGCAAATACGAAAAATATTCTTGTTGACTAAGTGTGCTCTGAAGCAAGAGTATGGCCTTGTTGTTTAGAGTAACATCTCGTCTATCATTCTCATCGTAATCCTCTTCCAGTTTTAGAAGTCTAAATTCTCCAGGTAAGTTGGTTCGTAGTTTCGTCGTTCAAAAACTCTCCATAGCCCGAACTCTGTGGCCATAACAAACACCTTGAACTTGTTTTTCCAGAATGAGTAATGTTGTCCATTGAATCCCGGAGGTCGATTAATTGAGGCACCATCAAGCAATATTTCGTCCATGATTGAACTCTGGATGTTAATCCAATATGAGCAACGAGCCTCTTATACCAAATGAAGATGGAATATCACCTAGAGGGGGTGAATAAGTGATATAAAAATTTATTCGCTTAATCAAGATTTTCGCAAATTGTGACTAAACACTAACTAAGTGGAAATTTACAGAAAATAGACGCGAAGCAATTTATCCTGGTTTGGTCTAATCCTGACCTACATCCAGTCTCCAAGAATTCCTTGAGATTTCCACTAACTCCTCAGAGATTACAAATACACCTTAGGGATGATCCTCACACTCACGGATTCACTCCCCCTTACTACTTGTAATCGTACTCCCATAACTTAAGGTTCCACAACCTTAAGTTTCATCCAAGAATAATGAAAGTGTTTACAGCTCCTTATGAGTGAGTAATTAATGAGCACTGAAGTACAAAAAATATCTTAAGATATTTAATAATGAATGAAACTGATAGGAGTAATAAATCAGAGTTAAATGCATAGAGTTTCTGATGGTTGGGGATATTGAATGCTTGGGCTTTTATATTGTTCGCCATTAATGTCGTTTGGAGGAGCTGGAAGGTGACCGTTGACACTTGATTAAATTTCCGTTAGGCACAGGTTCCTCGTCATCCAAAAACAACCATTGAATCTTCATTAATTGAATCTCCTTCTTTCATTAAATGTGATGGCCGTTGGTTGTACTTGTTGGAATAAGCATGCCTTGAAGAATGTTTTGTTCTTCTACAACGTTAATTCTTAAAGTTGCTCTGTTTCTGCTCCTACGCAATAAATGCCTGTGACGTGAGTACTTACTTTAATCTGCTTTTTGCTTAACAATCATTTAATCCTAAAAACACTAGCAAATGGGTTAAAAGCATCTTATAAATGATTCCTAAATGTTCTGGAAGGTATTGGACAAGAATCAGATCATTTGGAAAAATACAATCTGCAATTCGCAATTTTTGTTCGCAAGAACTCAAGTTTTGAACTAGAGTTCTGTTTCATGAACTAAAGTTTCTTTGTTTTCTTTTCAAAGTGAATCAATTCTGAAAGTCAAGAACTCGAGTTCTTTAGCAAGAACTCTAGTTCTATGTTTTGTGCACAAGCTAAGTTCTTAAAGAACTTGAGTTTTCAATGAAGAACTCTAGTCATGAACTCTAGTTCTTTACCAAGAACTCTAGTTCTTATTTTTGAATGAGACACATTTATTTTTCAAAGTGAAAAACTCTAGTTCTTTTCCAATAACTCTAGTCATGAACTCTATTTCTTTACCAAGAACTCTAGTTCTTATATTTCCAATGAAATACAGTTATTTTTCAAAGTGAAGGACTCTAGTTCTTTTCCAAGAACTCTAGTTCTTATAAAACTTTTGATGAGCAATAATGAAGAACTCAAGTTTTATAGACAGAACTCTAGTTCTGAACTAATAAACTCTAGTTCTCAAAAGCCTTTTTGATTTTTGAAGATTTGTGAAAGGCAAAAGACGCGAACTCGAGTTCTATGACCAAGAACTCGAGTTCTCAATTTGACTGATTGAGAACCGATTTGTGAAACTTTTCCAAAACTTGAGTTTTAAAACCAGAACTCTAGTTCTTGTTAAACCATCAACTAACAAGTGTTTAGTTATCATCAAAACTTAAATTGAGAACTAACATTCTCAACAACTATTGAGCTAGGAATCGAAAAAGCATTAAATTTGTTCATCTACTCTTAAGTTTTTCTGTACAGAGTATCTTTTGATACTATTAAGCTTCAGTGTTCATCTTTATCTACTCTTTAAGAGAGTTTATTATTTGTACTTGATTTATTGTAAACAATCTCAGGTCAAGGGACTTGGAGATTTGGGATTCATTGATTACAACTTGTTAGGGGGAGCAAGTTCTAGTGAGAGAATTGCTTCAGAGTTACAGAGGGTGTAATCAAGTGACATAGTGAAATACTCAGGGTGCCTGAGGATTGAATGTAGGCCATAAAGTTGGGCCTAACCAGTATAAACCTTTGTATTTTTCTTCTCTTCTTTGAACTCTATTTTTACCTTGTCTTATCGTTTTAAAATATTACTAAACAGAAATTTTCAAAATCCCCAATTCTCCCCCCTCTTGGTGATTTAGCTTCACTTTCAATAACTTGGAGCAGTTATGATATAAACGGGTATTCTTTCTACATAAAAGACCAAGATGATAGAAGTTTTGTGCAAAATAGTAGGGTGATGGTTGAAGTTGAATCCATGCACTTTTTGAGTTCGAAAGACAAAAACCCGGTATTAGCATCAATGGTCTATTAAGGAGTTATTGAAGAAATATGGGAGATGAGCTATAACACTATCAAAGTTGCTTTAATGAAATGTAAGTGGGTTAGCAATAATGTGTTGTAATAGATCCTAAATTTGGATTTGTCTCAGTTGATCTTCAAAGACTTAGTCATAAAGACGAGACATTCATTCTAGCAAACCAGGCAAAACAAGTGTTTTATGTTACAGACCCTGCGAATAAAAAATGTCCATTGTACTTCAAAGAAAGAAATAGAAGTATGGTGAAGAATCCTTGAACATTGATAATACACTCCCTTTCACAACAAATCCACCTACAACACATGAAGTGGAATTGGTAGATAATGAAGAATATGCTACAGGAAATGATCATTGTGAAGGAATACGGAAAACCATATAAAGTAAAATCTTGTATGAAATAGTTAACATCTTAAGTTATCAAATAGTACTATGTTATTGAAAAGTTGATTCAAGATGACTTGCAAGAAGTGGATGACCGGTTTGAAGAGGAGGAGGTGATAACTACTATATCCTAATTGCTATATTTGTAATTATTATTCATTGACCTTTGAGATATGTATGCACTACAAACATGCAAACTGATTTGTTTGTCATTTACAAAATGCAGATTGATGCTGCTGAAATGATTGAAGAAGCTAAATATATTCCTTCAGTATGCATTGAAATGATTGATGCTACTGATTGGTTTGTCATTTACAAACATGCAAACCTTTGAGATATGTATGCACTACAAACATGCAAACAGATTGATGCTACTAAAATGGTTGAAACATGTAAACTGATTTGTTTGTCATTGACAAACATGCAAACTGATTTGTTTGTCATTTACAAAGTTTTGGCTCCTTCAGTGGTTTGTCAAGTAGCACTTGTGCTATTAATATATTCCTCCTTCTAATTGTTTAATTTTTTTATGGACAATATCATTTCTCTAGCATTATTTGTTTATACTAGAAGCAATATGTGTTAGTGTTAAGTTGTTATCAGTAACATAAGTGTGTCACGCTTTGGAAAGTTTATAAATATGTAGCAGGTATACAAAAAATATATATATTTATATAAGGCATCCTGAAAAATAATTTCAGGACACAACATTCTGATTTTTGGCATCCTGAATTCTTATGCTGATTTTTGGCGTCCTGAATAGAATTTAGGATGCCTTATGCAAGGCATCCTGACTATAATTCAAGACGCTCTACCTAAGGTGTCCTGAATAGGCATCAGGACGCCTTACAATTCTGACTACTCAAATTAAACGCCATTGATAGATCCATGATTAGGATTAAATTTTTCTTTTAGTTAATTTCTTCCACTACACTAGTGCAAAAAAGTGTTTTAAGACCGCCTCGTTTACAGTGGATTATCAATGCCCTGCTCTTAAAGAAATGACCGGTGGCAATTTTGTAAATATAAAGAACTTCTTCACCCGCATCAATTTTTAAGACCGCCTCATTTACAACGGATTATCAACGCCCAGCTCTTAAAGAAATGACTGGTGACAATGTTGTAAATATAAAGAACTTCTTCACCCTCATCAAATTTTAAGACCACCTCATTTACAGCGGAGTTTCTAGGCACCGGTCTTAAAGATATGACTGGCGGCAATTTTGTAAATATAAAGAACTTCTTCTATCGTATAAATTCTTAAATATAATATTCAAGCCACTTAAAATAACCAACCGCTCTTAAAAATGTTAAAAAAAATAAAATATGGATTACATTATAGAGAAAACTCGTACATCACTGACTTATACTTTCTACGGTCAAGAACAATAACGAAATATTTAAATATAATAGTATAAAACTTTTAAGACCAGACATATATAAATGAGGTCTTAAAGTAAATACTTTTAAGAGTGGACGTAACTTTTACATTAATAACGGACAGTCTTAAAAATGGAAACATATACTTCTTCGCGCGAAACCTTACTTACGACTTACGTCTTACTGTCTGAACTCTGAAACCCCTGTTCTCTTTGCGAAACCCCATTTCCTATTGCATTACGTCTATTCCTCGCCAACCACCATCTTCCTCTATTACTCTCTCTCACTTTCTCAGGTGTTACTCCTTTGCATCACCACTCTCTTACTTTATCGAAAATGAACAGAGAAAAACATTCGCACCCTGTTCAGTCAACACCAGTTACTGATGTTACTGGTGTGAGTGAGAACCAACCCTCTTCTTCTCAAAATGAGCCTCGTGACCGCCCTGCACGCCGTGGTAGAAGTGGCACACGAATGAGCATCGTGTCCGTAAAACGGAACGCTGGGTCAAGGATCGAGATTTAGTTTAATGAGAGGTTGGAACCTGTCGGTACGAACAAACACGAATATAATAGTTATGTTGGCTATATGGCATGCAGCAAGGTCAACATTTTGATAGATGAGTGGAAAAATGTTGACCAACGCACAGTGAAGGATCCTATTTGGGACACTATCCGACTTTCATACACTGTCCCTGACTCTGACAAGTTGAAAGCCAAGACCTTGTCTTTTTGTGCTGATAGGTGGAGGAAATTTAAGACATTTCTCGCCAACACCTATATTTTTGCCTCGGTTCGACCTAATCATAATCCATGGGCGAAGTACACATTCATTGATCAACAAATTTGGGATCAATTTTTTCAGCTTCAGACCACTCCTGATGCTTTGCTGAGTTCATATTTAGTTTTGTTTGCCCTTTCTGTTTGCTTATTAACCTGTGCGGATATGTAAATGTTATTGTGTTTGTCTAATCCTGTGAGTTAGATAGTTTAATGTGTGAGTAGAAGTATATATTCAAGTAAGTCAGAAGTGAATTTGAGTATGATGGTTTAATGTGTGAGTATGCATGTCTTATATGTTAACCGTTATTATATTCTTAGCTATTTCTGTTATAGTGGGTATTGGTTAGACATTGCTATTAGTAACTTAGTATCTTAATTCTATACAATTCTACATCTTCCTTAAATAAAATGTTGAAACATGATGAAGTGAATTTGACTAGTGTTTGAGGTTCATATGAAGCAGAAGTTCTATAATTTCTTTTAGTGAGATGGATTGAATTCATAATTAATAGTTGTTGTTAATTCTGATTCACAGAGAAGAAGGGCACAAGTACAGGAGATTGGGAGAAGGAATGATTGCCCCCATAGGGCTTCTCGCGGGGGATATGCAAAGTCCGAAGAAGAAATGATGGAGGCCAAGTGGAAGAGATTGGAAGAAGAAGCTGAATCCAATCCTTATGTTGTAGTTGATCAGCGGGCATCCCCGATACGTCGCAAGGATTTGTGCCTGTATATTCCGTGACCAAAAAAAGGCGCCTACATGAGTGAACAAACTCGTCTAGTTGCTGAGAGAATATTAAGTATCGTTTATTGTTATTTTTTAGTTACTAAACATGTTTCATTACTAAGCTTCTTGTTATCTGTATCTTACAGGAAGATCTAAAAAAGAAAGAAGCAGAGGGATCTTTTGTGTCAGGCAGGAGGAATGATGTTCTCACCATTGTGACCGGAAAACCAGATCACCCGACACGAGTAAGAGGGATCGGAGGACGGGTAGGCCTAAAAGAATACTTTGGTAAAACCAAACGACATAGGCAAAGTATGGTTACCCAGGAGGAGATGGACCAAACGGTTAGACAATTAAATGAGGAGTCAGCAGCTAAAGAACGTGCATTGAAAGATATGTTTGAAGCCCAGATGAGGCTAGTAAAGGAGGAAATGATGGAGATAAAGAGGCTTATTAGATCTCGGCCAGAGACCAGTGTTCCCCTCATACATACACTTGCACTTGTACAGTAGAGCATAAGAGGGAGTTGCATTGTTGGACAGTCAGAGCAACATTGTTACCTTTATGTGGCAGAACTAACTATACAATTAGTTGCTAAAGGGACTATCCACAACTTGGGATCAACTGTACACCACAAACAAATGGCTGATGATGAAGTCAGAGTGTCAGTTGAGGAGGTGATCATTGATGCACCTCTCCCTCTCCCAACCGATCAGCTTAAGCGTGTGAGTGATGTCAAAGGAACCTTCATCTCTTGGCCGGTGAAGCTTATAGATGTCTATACTCTTCCTGATGCTTCATCCCCTCCTCAATCTCCATCCCCTCATAATAAAGCTGCATCCCCTTCTCCTAAAGCTGCATCCCCTCCTCAATCTCCATCTCCTCCTAATAAAGCTGCATCCCCTCCTCCTAAAGCTGCATCCCCTCCTCAATCTTCATCCCCTCCTAATAAAGTTGCATCCCCTCCTCCTAAAGCTACATCCCCTACTGCTGAGTTGGGGGCCAAGGATAAAATATCCCAAATGTTATCCAAAGGAGAATTTGCAAGTCAATCGTGGGATATACGGGAAGTGGTAGGGGTTCCTCATGAACCTCAACCGGTTTTCTTTGACACCGCTGATATGAAGTCCCTACTGCTTCCTAGAGAGGAGATTACTTCAGCAGTTATTCAAATGTGGTATAGGTAAGTATCTTATTTTATGTGTACATAATTTAGACACACATACATATATACTAATTCCTTGATCGATGCCATTATTGTAGGTTCATGCATCAAGATTTGGAGCAACAGGGAAGATCAATGATTTTGGATTCTTAAGCCCAGTATATGCAAGCTACACCCTCTAGGAGTTGAGACAGCAGTACATATCAAAGAGGTTGTGTGAAGTGAGAAGGAAGGTGTACTTGTTTCCATATCACCATAGGTACATATCACAATCGATCACTTGTTGCAATTCACTTAATTCTGCATAATATATCACTGAGTATTGATATCTGTGAAATTTCAGTGTTTCTGGGAGATACAGAGAGTAATCAGAATTTTGCACAAGACAAACTCGAGTCTGGAACATGAAACTCGAGTTTAGACTAAACAGAAAGAATCCAGAAAACTCAGTATCTTCATAAACCTTGTAAACTCCAGTCTGTGTTTCCAAACTCCAGTTTACACTTGACCAAGATAAATCTCAAAGTTTCAATACTTACTGAAACTCGAGTTTGCTTCCCCAAACTCGAGTCTGAATCATACAGAAAGAACATCAATATGTCCACATTGCAAACTCCAGTTTATGATCCTAAACTCCAGTCTGGAAGTTCATGAACTTAGGCTTATTCTCCTAACATAGACCCAAACTCGAGTTAGTCACTAATTGACTCGAGTTTGGCTTTCTTGCAGAATTGAGCAGCTTTCTGTCAAGTCTCAAACTCAAGTTTACATACCTAAACTCGAGTTTGCCTTTGACAGTAAGTTTTGCATGTTGCCAAAAACAAACTTCATACTAAGTTTACAATTGTCAGTTATCATCAAAACACATAAGAACTAACACCATTGGCAGTTGCTCATCTTGATCATGGACTCGAATACGGTGTTATTCTTATACTCCACTCACGACCAACCAGGGGTTTTGTTGAAGGAGATCATCAACAGGTAAGCATGTCATTTTGATTCTCTTGTAAGAAATCTCTGATGTGAATTTCCAGCGAACATTATTGATAAATTTGTGATTTTGATGATAGTACCATGAAGACCTTCCTAAACCAAGTCAGAAAAAAGCAAGGGAGTGATCTCAAAGATCCTAAATGGCTCACACCAAAGGTTAGTACATATTTAGACACTAGCACACTGCCTTGTGAAGTTGGTCAGTAAGCTATATATGTTCGATCTTATATATATTTCTTGTTCTTTTCAGACCCGTTGGCAACCAATCGGATCCAACTTATGTGGCCTGTACATAATGAAACACATGTATGATATTATCACTCAACCAAATAATAAACTCACTGCAAAGGTGAATGTATTTGATGTTACATATTATGGTTGAATTCAATTTCTGTCTTAATTAATGTTACATATGAAATATGCATGCGAATTGATTCAATTTCTTTCTTTGATGTTACAGAGGTTTGCCTCTGAGACTCCCTTTTTTGAAGATGAGGTGGACTACATACGCAGTGTGTTTTGTCAACATGTTACTGACATCTTAGAGTAAATACAACAATCACAGTACTAATTCATTTGTAAATATATGCTTGTAGAGCAACAATTGTAATTACAGTACTACATTCATTTGTAAATTAATTCTGTAAATGAAAAATTTTACAATTTGTATAATTCAATATATAATAAATTTGTTTATTTTTTTGAACAATTTCCTTAGCCTATGTAATTTTGGTTTTCTGAATGTATAGGATGGTGGATATTGCTTGAGATTTGAGTTTCGGAGAGTTGTAACTAGCAGTAAGAGATTCTATAAAATATTCACGACTTTTAGGACCGTATGTTTATTAAATAGACAGTCTTAAAGGTCTTTGTTTTTTTTTAAAAAAAAATAAGCCTTGATTTTAGGACCATATATTTGATACATCTTCGGTCTTAAAAGTAACTTTTAAGACCGCATATTTATTAAAAAGACGTTCCTAAAGGTCTTTGTTATTAAGACCGCACGTTTATATAAAGTCCGGTCCTAAAAGTCTTCGATAATTCTAAATTAAATATGGCTAGATAATTATGACTGTCTATTTGTTAAATATCATGTCTTAATAATCTTCCTATAAATTGAAATAATTAGGGTTCAAGAACACTTCGAGTTCCTGGCGTTCAACTCAAGCTCAGGACCTTCGTTGTCGTCAGTTTTACCTCTCTAGATGTTGAAGATCATTGTCAGAAAAGAAGTACGATAATGGAAATTTTCAACTCTGGGTGTGGTAAAACTAACGGCAACGATGGTCCAAGCTTGAGAAGAGTTGTCATTGTGTTTGTTTTTTATTCTTTAAAGGTGAAAGTTGTCTTTCTTTTCCTTTTGTACGTCTTGTGTGTTGTTAACTGTATTCTATGAGCTTTTATCGTTAATCACTTTTCAATTATGGTTTTGTTTGTTACCTTTTTGTCTGAAACAAAATCGAGAAAATGAAAGCGTACAAACAGACAATCGAATATGGAAAAAAAATTAAAAATAAGCCTTGATTTTAGGACCGTATGTTTGATACATCTCCGATCTTAAAGGTCACTTTTAAGACCGCATATTTATTAAACAGACGCTCCTAAAGGTCTTTCTTATTAAGACTGCATATGTATATAATGTCCGGTCCTAAAAGTCTTCGATAATTCTAAATTAAATATGGCTAAATATTTAGGACTATTTGTTTGTTAAATGTTCGGTCTTAATAATCTTCCTATAAATTTAAATGATGACTCATTTTTTAAGACAAATAATTAGGGTTCAAGAACACTTTGAGTTCCTGGCGTTCAGCTCAAGCTCAGGACCCTCGTCATCGTCAGTCTTACCTCTCTAAAAGTTGAAGAGCATTGTCGGAAAAGAAGTAAGAGAATGGAAATTTTCAACTCTGGGTGTGGTAAAACTGACGGCAACGGTGGTCCAGGCTTGAGAAGAGTTGTCACTGTGTTTGTTTTTATTCTTGAAAGGTAAAAGTTGTCTTTCTTTTCGTTTTGTACGTCTTGCATGTTGTTAACTATATTCTGTGAACTTTTATCGTTAATCACTTTTCAGTTATGGTTTTGTTTGTTACCTTTTTGTCTGAAATAAAATTGAGACAACGAAAGTATACTATAGTTACTAACAAACAATCGAAATCGAGAAAAAAAAATTATTTATCATTTTTTTCCTGCCCGCTGTAGGGCAGGAAGAGTACAAACAAAAAAACAAAAATATTTAATCCCCCCGTCGTTGTCGGAGGGGAGAGAGGGATCGGAGGACAGGTCGGAGACGTCGTCGTCAGAGAGATTGTACTCGACGACATTAGCGTTGAGTAACATGTTTAGCTTGTTGTTGACGGCGTGGTAGACCTGAAACATTTGGCCCATGCGTCGATCTATATGAGTGACGCGAGCCAAGAGGTGCTGCATCATCTGTCAGGCGGAGGGGTTTGGAGGCAGCGGAGGGGGTACGGAGGTGGCTGTTGGGGTGGTGGAGGATTGTTGGGCGGTGGTGGTGGTAGAGCGGCAAGACCATTGTTGTGAATTCCTGGTGGTGGTGGAGCAGCCATTATGGAGGTTGTAGAAGTGATTGAGAAGAATGTGAAGAACGTAAAATAACAACGGTTTTAAATAAAGAAGCCATCCTGAAGAATGTGAAACGTGGGAACCGTTACCGGGGAGACTCATAGTTCATCAGAATACGAGGAGACGCCTAGTTGGGAAGTTTATCTGGAAGCCGAAGAGACTCTAAATCATTCATTTGAACAGAGTGTAAGGATGTGACTCTAGTGTCTCTCACTTGAGAAGAATGAACTTTTAATATCGCATATTGTAAGAGATCCGTTCTTAAATGTATTAATTTTTTTAAAAAAAATTAATATACTTTTAGGACCAGTTATAAGATAAATGATCGGTCTTAAAGGTAATTGAATGCAAAAATATTAATAGACTTTTAGGACCTGGTATAATATAAATGATCGGTCTTAAAGGTATTTTAATGAAATAATAAATAATAGACTTTTAGGACCGTGGATATGGTATATGACGATCTTAATAAACTTTTGAGTATTAACTACTGTTGTCCTGCCTTTATTATCCTCCACACATTTCCTCTCTGTCCTTCTTAACTTAAGTCCTCATTACCTCATAAGTCCACACTACGTACGTAGCTCTCTGCCCCTCCTTCCCCAACTACTCAAACAATGGTTAGATATAAGATAACCCCTCGCAGGAGTACTCCTGAAGCTTGTGCCTACGCCAGATCTCTCGTGGGTTCTCTTCTAGTACGTCGTTCTGTTCCGACAGAGGAGTTAAGGGTCATTAGACCCATTGTTATTTCGGATGATGAAGAGGTTGACGGCCCCCTCCAGCCTTCAGACCATGAAGAGGTTCCCGCTCCCCCTCTCCAACCTCCTGGTCCCAACGCTCCCATGGTTGATGATTATGAAGTGAAACTGAGGCGCATAATACAAGAAATTGTTGATATCCAGTGCGAAATTGCTGCTACTGAAGCCTCCATCTCCAAGACATTAGATGATACCAAGGACTAGGATTTTTAGTCGCATTATAATCTTGTTTTTGTTAATTTTTAGTTTGTTGTTCTTATTTTCCTTTTGTACTTGCATGTTGTTCAGTTTGTTTTTGTTAATAAGAACTAAGCTTATATTTTATTTTTTCCATATTATCCATTAAAGAAAAAGCTTATTCTTCAAACTTCAGTGTTCTTTATTTTCATTCAATTGCTGTAGCAATTTTTCGTTTTAATATTAAAAAGTATTTGACTTTTAAGACTGCAGTTTTATAAAACATGCGGTCCAAAATTAAATGAATTTTATGACTGCAGTATTATTTACATCCGGTCTTAAAACTTTCAATATAAAATTTAAATTAAATTTATTTTATGACCGCAGTTTTATAAAACTTCGGTCTAAAAAAATTCAATATAATTTAAATATATCTTTAGGACCGTATTCCCTTTAATTGAACAGTCTTAATAATATCCCAAATAATAAATGTCTCTCTAGCGCCACTCGTGCGGAAAAATTAAATTTCCCTGTATGAACTTCTCTCGTCTAGCCGAAAGTGATTACTCGAGTTCTATCTCCAGTGTTTGTGTGTTGCTTCGTCGCTACTTCGCGTTCTACTCTCGACAACAACTTTCTAGTTCCTCTTACTGTCTGCAACATTAACAGTCGTGGCAGGAGAAGAGAGACTCAGCAAACACATTTGACCTTATATGCTACAGGTGAGTCCATAAGACCTACTTGTGATGCGTTTATTTTCCTCCTCATGCATTTATTTGTATTCTTGATTCACTGTGATACATTTATGACCATAGGACAGAACCTACATTTAGCTTATATACGCATTTGTAGTTGGCTTATTTTATATGCAAGTTTCTGTTTTTACGGATTATGTTATATGTTAAATCTTTCCATCTATAGGAATTTTACTATGTATCACAGTTGGATAAATGCTTTACAAATGAGTGTTGAATATCAGAATGGGGTTAAGGAATTTATAGAATTTGCTAAACAAAACGCCCATGATGATAATGGGAAGTTTTATTGCCCTTGTGTACGATGTTTTAATGAGAGGCGACTAAGTCCTGAAGTTATATACACACATTTAGTTTGTCAAGGATTTTGTAAGACCTATACAGTATGGGTATGGCATGGTGAAAAAATGCCATGTGGGTCTCAACACGAAGAAGTGACATCTGATGATAATGACGCTGATATGGATGATCGCATAGAGGACATTATTCATGATGTAAGAGAAGAGGCTTTTCATCAATCACATGCATATGGTAATATGTGTAGTGATGTAGAGACCCCACTATACCCTGGGTGTAAAAAATACCAACTGTTGAACGTCATTTTGAGATTGGTCAACTTGAAAGCATGTCATGGATGGAGCGACAAGAGTTTTTCAGAAATGCTTGAGGCTTTTAATGACATGCTTCCGGATGATAATGTGCTGCCTCACTGATACTATAATGCTAAGAAAATTCTTTGTCCACTCAGGATGGAGTACAAAAAGATCCACGCATGCCCAAATAATTGCATATTGTATAGAAATGAGTTTGAAGATAAGCAGAAATGTCCGGTATGTGAAACCCCAAGGTACAAATCAAATAAGGGGCCTGCAAAAGTGTTGTGTTATCTTCCAATCATACCAAGGTTCAAGCGCTTGTTCGCTAATGAAAATGATGCAAAAAATTTGAGGTGGCCTACAGATGAGAGGATTTCTAATGGAAACATTCGACATCCTGCTAATTCTTCTCAATAGAGGAAAATCGATCAATTATTTCTGACCTTCGACCAAGAACCTAGGAACCTTAGGCTTGCCCTTAGCACGAATGGCATGAATCCATATGGAAGCCTTAGCAGCATACATAGTTCCTGGCCTGTACTCCTGATTATTTACAACTTATTTCCTATGTTATGCATGAAACGAAAGTACATCATGCTATCCATGTTGATTTCGGGACCAAAACAACCCGGAAACAACATTGATGTTTACCTTCAGCCCTTGATCGAAGACTTGAAGGAGTTATGGGAAGAAGGTGTCGATGTTTTTGACTCCTTCAAGAAGGAGGTCTTTAAAATGAGAACTATGATATTTTGTACCATAAACGACTTCCCAGCATATGGGAACTTGTCAGGGTATAGTATAAAAGGCCATAAGGCATGTCTGGTTTGTGAAGAAGGCACACGCTACCATCAACTTCAACATGGAAGAAAGACGGTTTATCTTGGACATAGAAGATTTCTTAGACGGGGCCACCCATATCGTCGATTAAAGAAAGCCTTTCTTGGTGGCCAAGAGCATGAAGATGCTCCGGAGGCATTGACTGGGGAGCAAGTGTATGAAAAGGTGAAAAATATAAGTGTCGTCTTCGATAAGACTGCAAAGGGTAGAAAAGAAACAAATATATGGAAAAAAAGATCGGTATTCTTCGATCTTCCATATTGGCGCAATCTTGATGTGAGACACTGTATTCATGTCATGCAAGTGGAGAAGAACGTATGTGATAGTTTTGTTGGCACGCTTCTCAACATACAAGGTGTCACAAAGGATGGTGTGAAGGCAAGATAGGATTTGCAAGAAATGGGAATACACAAAGACTTACATCCAAGGTCATACGGTAACAGAACTTATTGTCCCCCAGCTTCTCATACTTTGTCTAAGGATGAGAAACGTAGTTTTTGTGAGTGTTTACATGGCACAAAAGTTCCGTCGAGGTATTCTTCAAATTTTAAGAGGCTTATATCGATGAAGGACTTGAAATTGGTAGGCCAAAAGTCTCATGATTGTCATGTCTTGATACAACAGCTCCTCCCATTAGCCATTCGAGGCATAGCCGAGTATGATCTTCGACACATTTTGACTAGGCTTTGTCTGTTCTTCAATGCTGTTTGCAGTAAAGTGTTCGAGATTGAACAATTGGATGAATTGCAGAAGGAAGGATATCTTATCTTGTGCCACCTTGAGAGGCTTTTTATTCCTTCATTTTTTTAACATCATAGTTCATCTAATTGTTCATCTAGTGAGGGATATCAAGTTGTCCGGTCCTGTCCATTTACAGTGGCTGTACCCAATTGAAAGATCTATGAAATTCCTAAAAGGGTACATGAAGAATGCATACCGGCCAGAAGCATCAATTGTTCAGAAGTATGTATCTGAAGAGGCCATGGAATTTTGTCAAAATTATTTGGCCAAAGTAAGACATATTGGGCTTCCAAAATGTCAGCATGCTGAAGGGGGTAGATGGGGGGCCTCAGTAAATAGAGTGGATCCTGATGAATTGGCACAAGTCCACTTATACATCTTGAATAATGTTGATGAAGTTCAGGCCAGCATAACTGCCCATAAAGAAGCTGTGAGGAAAGAAAATCCCCGAATAACTGAACAAAGGTTGATTACGAAGCATAACAGAACATTTGCAAACTGGTTCGAACAAAAGGTCGAGGGAGAGGAATCTGTTTCTGAGACAATGAAATGGTTGGCACGTGGTCCTAAGGTTGATGTCATAAGTTGGAATTCGTATGTGATCAACAGTTACACATTTTACACGAAGTCCCTAGATGAGAGGAGCGCCGTCCAGAACAGTGGTGTAATGTTAAAGGCTGAATCCATGCACTTCTCCAGTTCAAAAGACAAGCATCCTAAATTGGTAGTCATACCATATTATGGGGTTATTTAAGAGATTTGGGAGGTGGACTATGTCTTCATTAGATTTCCCATTTTCAAATGCAAGTGGGTTAATGTCAACAATGGTGTTCAGATCGATCGGCTCAGATTTACATTAGTCGACCTCAATAGTACAAGTTTTGGAGATGAACCTTTTATTATGGCAAACCAGGCGAAACAAGTTTTTTATATTACCGATCAAGCAAATAAAATGTGGTCTGTAGCTCTCCAAGGTAAAAGGGTCATCGATATTGATGAGGAAAGTCATGCAAATTATGGTCTTCCTTATAGTACTCCTTTTTCAAGGGGTCTACCGAACATGAACGAAGAAGATGAAGCGGATAATGAACCTGGCATAAGAAATGATCATCAAGAATGGATATGGGAGGATATCCCTTTATAAATGTTAAGGTAAATTTAAGGTTTTAACTGTATTATATTCCTTCTATGTTTTAAACCGATGTCACTAACTCTATGAAGTTTGTTCTTGTTTTATGTTTGTGGCAGCTGGATCCGATCCAATGCTCTCAGCCGAGGGAAGCTGTAAAGCTACAAAAGCAATATCTTGAAAATTTGGCCCTCAAAGATCAATGTTAAGGTAAATTTTCTCTAATATGTAACAACCAGCTTAATCAATAATAGATTTTATTATCTCTGGATTTTTAATATTTAAGTGTTGATTATTGTTTCTGCTCAGTCACACAGAGAAGAGATCATACTAGAACTCCACAAAACTTATCAGGATCCTATTAAGGGAGTTGTACATGGTGGAATGATCAAGGAGTTGTTGGGTGGGAATCGGATGAAGGCATGGTGAATATTGGGCATATATGTTAATTTAAGTGTACGTGGTATATCTTATTGCAACAACTTATTGTATTTGTATTTGTAACTCATGGTTAATAATATTTGTATTCTAGCTACGATATGTTTTTTCCCAATTCAATTTATTCATAATTGTTCATAGCTTGTAGATTAAAGTGTAGCCTTTTCTGTGCTGGATTGGCTTGTATGGATTTGTGTATAGATCATTCAATTTATCCACAATTATATTGTTCACAACTTGTAGCTTAAAGTATACCGTTTTATGTCTTGGATTGGCTGGTATGGATTTGTGTATATCGATGAAACAAAAACAGAACAGGGAAAAAATGCAGGAAACTTTAGACCAATAAAATAAAAATGCCGGTCTTAAAAGTTCAACTTTTAAGACCGGATGTACTCGGATTTACTTAAATGCGCGGTCTTAAAGGTCAGGCGACATATTTGATATGCGGTACTAAAAGTTGGTCTAACAAGACCGTTGGTTTTAATATGCCCAGTCTTAAAAGTTAATCTTTAAGACCGGACGTATTAATCAACTAGTCTTGAAAGTGAGTCTTTTAAGACCGCGTATAATTATTTTTGTCCGGTCTTAACAAATAGAACTTTTAAGAGTGGTTAAATGTTTGTCCGGTCTTAAAAATTGAGTTTTAGGACCAACAAAAAAAATATTTTGGTTGGATTTAGTATCACTTTTAAGACCTGGTGTTTTTAAATTTCCGGTCTTAAAATAGTATATTTAAGACCGGTTGAAGTCCACTCTTAAAGATATACTTTTAATACCGGCTGGAACAAGACCGGCCGTGAGTCCGGTCTGCGGATGCCTCTTTTGTCCGGTCTTAAAAGCTTTTTTTGTACCCGCACTACTTGTACAAATCCCGACAACTACTACCCCCTCTACTATTACTCCCCATACACCAGGGGACACATCACCTCTTTCCCCTTATCTAAATCTCTCTCACAAGCCATAACTTCATTTTTAATGCTTGAGCTAAATGTCATAGATGTAGCAAAATCTTCCAATGGCTATGAGAATCAAATTTGAGTGGATAACTATTTGGTGGCGGCATTTGAATAAAGGCTTCAACTTTGTAGCCATTTTAATAAAGAACCGCTACTCTAAGCACAACAAATAATGAAACCCTACCTTATCCAATGTGAAACTTTGTGACGGTTATACATAACCACTACAAATGTGTAAGACTATTTACATTCTGCAGCGATTTCTTTGACTAACGCTACAAATGCGCAAGACTGTTTGCATTTTGTAGCGGTTTCTATGAGTAACCGCTACAAATGTGCAAGGCTCTTTGCATTTTGCAGCGGTGTCTACATATAACTGCTACAAACTTTTAGAATCTTTGCATTCTCTAGTGGTTTGACCATATAAACCGCTACAAATGAATCACCATAAGGCACCTAGGTGATGCCATATTTTGTAGCAGTTATTTGTGATGACCACTACAAAGGTCATTTCCTAACTAGCACACTACTTGGTGCAAGTCATCCTATTGCAATTTTTTAGCGGTTCTGCTATAAACTGTTACAAATATTATAGTGGTTTTTTGTACTTGCTATGAATTAACAATTGTTTTGTAGTGTTTAACATTTAAAAGTATATATTTTAAGGAAAATCAATTTGCAAAGGCTTATACTTTTAACCCATTTTTAATTGGATCTTATAGTTTTTTTCCTTTTTATTTGACTCTTATACTTTCACTTGGTTTTAAAAGGTCCTTGTAGTTTTATATTTAATTATTACTAACAAACTGTTGGTTGAGGTAAGTAGAGGCCTCACCCCCATAAGGAGGAGGAAAAAAGTTCGAATCCCTAGAGGCACACTAGTTGAAACTAAGAAAATCTCTTTCGACAATTGTTATAAAAAAAACCTGTTTTTGAAGTGACGTGATGGCAATCGTCAACAAAAGTGATGTAACAGTGGTAAGTGGTAAGTGCTGATGTTGTAGTGTTGATAGTGAACAGATAGCAACCTAAACAAATAAAATGCCTAATTTTTTTTTTTCCATTTTTTAAAAAACAACTTTCTCTTTTTTAAGAAAATATTCTTGAAAAAAAAATTATAAAAATTTTTTTTTCAAGAATTTTATTTTTAAAAACAAAAATATTTCTAAAAACACAATGAAACAAGACTCAAAATGTTGGGCGGCCAAATTGGAATGAAGTAATCCTAGTCAGTGGTCTTAGTCAATATCAAAGTTTTTTCCCAACTCGTGCTCTTATGTTTAAAAATATTAGTCTAATTTACTTACATGTGTGTAACTAAAAAGAAAATAAATAAAACATAACTCATTATATCTATAATAATAATAATATTTCGGTAATAAATATAAGACTTAATTTATAGTATAATCTGCATAACAAATTAAATCCTATACTTAAGATGAGATGTAATTCTTTTCAGTACTACTATATTCTTAAAAAGTCATTAGCATCAAACTTCCGAATGACAATTAATTCACAAAGGTAATGACAAAGGTGTCTACACTTTTTCTTTATCATTATTAACAGGAGGAAGTATGTGATTCAATTAATTATGTTAATATCAGTTAAATAAGCAACTTTTACATTTAGAATATAGCTTTTCAAACTGACTATATAAAAAACAAAGGAGAAACGGGTGTCAAATAAAACGCCTTGACAAGAGGTAGTGTGATTCAATTAATTATGCTAATGAAAGTTAATTAAACAACTATTACATTTAGAATATAGGTTTTCACACTCACTTTACAAAAAAGGAAAAACTGGAGTCAAATAAAACGCGTTGGACGTTGGCAATAATAATAATAATAAGTGTTGTACTACTAGTTAGTGTCACGCCGGGCCGCCCTATTTAATACTTTTATCAAAAGAAAAAGAAATATAATACTTTTTCTTACAGCCATACACACGTGCGCCTCAGGTCGTGTTTGCCTCCTGCCAAAGGTCTATTATTGTACATTCGAGCCTACCACTCCTTCAAAGCCATTTACAAATATAAGATAATATGATTTTATATATAGACTTGTAATCCCTTGCATTACTACAAAACAGGTCTACAGTGTCATTTTTTTTTTCACTTTTAGTGTCCTTTAGACGCCTTTTGTGCCCCAGCCCCGGGGGAGGGGGGGTGGGGGGAGATAGTATCTTTAACCTTACGGCGTCTAATTTTAATTAGACGCCGTAGATTATAACATACAACATCTAAGTCATATTAGACGCCATAACTAATTTGGGTAAGGCGTCATTGCTCCAAAAGGCATGAGTTAAGGAGTCTAAGAATAATTCTTAAACGCCTTAAATTCATATTAAGGCATCTAAGCCAGTTTATTAGACACCTTAACTCATATTTAAGGCATCTAATAAGTTGTCTTAGACGCCTTAAGTTATAATTAAGGCATCTAACACAGGTTCTTAGACGCCTTAAATAAAGCTTACGGTGTCTAAGTCTTCTTCTTAGACGGCGTAGGATGACGTTTTTTTTTTTAAATTCGCTGGATCGTCTAGATACTCACTACACACGATAATAATCCCTTACTTACCAGACATATTACCACAATAGCATCAAAATAGTGAAACAAAAACATATCACCACAACATCAAATTTACTTGCAGGTACAAATAACGGTATGATCAAAATAGAAAGAAAGAAAAATATTCAATCCTACAGTTGGAATCTAAAATCTCACATTAATATCTTAGCAATGAGTTTGACCTCCTCTTGTCCTAGACTACACAACAACAACAATTAAAAATTGAGTACACAACTATCAAAAAACCCAATTACCAGCAGATAACAAGAACTGAGTAAGAGATCGGACTTAGTAGAAAATGGTATGGCACTTGGTGCAATAGTTTTTTGCAACTACTCACTAAGTTTGACCTCCTGGCCCACGTACTCATAGATAAACATGATAGTAGCACCTTCAACAAGCAAAACACCCTCAATCAGTAAAACAAACATGTAAAGATGAAGAAGTCAGGATTCATAATACATGAAAGTATGATAAGATTTTTCCAGCACTAAACTTCAAATCCAGATTCAGACTCCAATATACAAAATGATTTAGAATAATTATTCTAGTACTAAACTTGAATTCCAAATTCAATACACTAAGCAATGAAATTTTAATGAAATACAGATTTTAGAACAAGCTTGAAATATAGATCGAGTGCATAACCAAGAATGAATGCCCAACAACTAATTCACAAAGAAAAGAAATTTGATGCAAAATGGCGGCAAGCTTGAAATCCATGATATTGCTAAATTCTAGAACTTGATTCAAATTAGTGATATTCCTAATTTCTAGTACTTGAATGAAGCAACTTTCTCTCTGCTTGCTTAAATTCTATCAAAATGAAAAATAATTTTTAAGAAGGCATACACTCACTAGCAACCTTCATTCATCTATGTGTTGAAGAAGATGTCCAGCCAACAAGTTTCGAACCAAATCGATATCATCCTCCGAGTAGGATGCCTCACTAGCAAAAATCTGTAAATTTTTCACAAGATATATGATTAATCAAGCAAGCGAATTAATTAATTAAACAACTACAGTACAACTTCAATTAATTAAACAACTACAGTACAACTTCAATTATCATTTGAGAATAAATGAGCGAGTACCTGATCAAAATCTGAAGTATGCCCACTCTGAATGATGTTATACATGTAGAGTATAACATAATATCCACACTCAGTCTTCCCTGGCTGTCGAGTGCACTATAAATCAAAATCAAATGGTTACTTGAATTCCTCTTTAATGAATAAAGGCATATCGAAATCCACTCTCAATGAAATAACTTGACTTGAAACAAATTACTTACTGTCGGATAAACCTATATTGGCTCTCTACTTGGACCCCCTTTAAGCCCACAAATCAATCGATATGCCTTCAATGCACTATCATTAAAATGAAAATGATCAAACATTATAACAATTCATTTAATTCAAGAATGTCGGTGATTTAGAAAAAAGTTCAATTACTTACTAAACATGGATTTTATTTCTTTGTGTGGCCTCTTATCCAAGGAATCAAACCAACAAATGGTGTTCTTGTTTGGACATACAGCACACAAGATCCAATGATACCTACAACATCACATACATAATAAGAACTTGATCTCAAACACTTTTATAAAAAGATTTTTAGTAACAAATCTTTTATTTAGTAACATCACACCCATCCATTGCCTCATTCTTTCACATCCATCATCCCAAAAGAATTTCATTATCTCTTTATTTTAATCATGACTTTTTAATATCTTCACATAAATTAAATAATTCAGCTGGTTTTTAAATTTTAAAACTGCTCAATAAAATTTATTAATCAGAGGAAGTTATTTGTTATAACAATTTTTTTTATTGGCTAGGAAATAGCAAAGTAAAGGATATTTACAATTTGTGTGTGTGTGTGTGTGTGTGTGTGTGTGTGTGTTGGACAATAGCAATTTGTATATTGATCAATATATAGTTGACTATATATAAGCCAAGAAGCCAAAACGCTAAGTGCTAAACCGTATGATGATCCAGATAATATAATTGCTTTGCTAGACCATCGTAGGCTGATTAAATTAGTTTGAGTTAATATATGTCGCTCACGTGTAAAATGAATAATGCAATGACTATCACAAGATTAATTGTCAAGTATGTGAATTAGCATAAGACGTGCCAAAAATGTTTGGCAAACACATTAATAAGAGGATAAAAAAAATAGAGAAGCACGCATAGAAAGATTATGCAGTAGTGAAAAGCAATTCTAATAATTAATATTAATAATAAATTGATTTTGTGAGTGAATATTATTATTAATTTTATAAGGTGCTATTTGCATCATGCGAAATTCAAGGGCTGTTATCTTCTTCTCAACTACATTATTATGACATGAAGGGAATTAAAAAGACAAAAACCCAAAGTGTTCAATGTCTCCATTAAGCCTAGTGTGTAGCGGCCAAAACTTTCTCAATATTAATCCATCTCAGACAATTTTTTTTTATATCAAAATTTTAGGAAAGGGGTCGGGCTCAACCACAGTCCAAGGATAAGGCGTTTGGAGCCCAGTCCACAGGGGATACTTGTTAGCCTCCATGTTTTGATGATGAGTCAACATTATAAGGAAAAATGGAATTGAACTTCTCTGTCAAAATCATGAAAAACGAAACCAGGATTTTGCTGTTAAATTACCTTGAGGTTGAGAACTTTACCTCGAGGATAAGCCAAAACTCGAGGTTGGAAGATAAACTCGAGGTTTCAAGCCTTCGTTCTTTTGGAGAATACTCTTGAAAACCTCGAGGCTCAACTAGTAACCTCGAGGCTCAATTAGTAACCTCGAGGTTAGGCCAAAACTCGAGGCTAGGATTTTAACTCAAGGTTGAGCCTATGTCTTTCACTATCCGTGGTTTTTAAATTGAGCATACAGAAACTCGAGGTTGGAAACTGAACCTCGAGGTTGAGGTAAAACTCGAGGTGCTTAACAGAACTCAAGGTTATATGGTTCTATCACTGAAGTTGCATTTGTTTCACAACCTTGAGGCGGATAATTGGACTCGAGTTTACTAAGAAATTCGAGGTTACATATGTGACTCGAGTTTGAAAGACTCTGAACTGATATATGATTATGCGAAACTTCTGCGATCGATCTATATTTAATTCAACTGTATCTGATCTTCCTTTCTGCTATGATTACCCTTGTATTACTAACTATGACTCAAGTTTGTTTGGCCATGAAAAGTTCAGGAATTCTTATGCTCTGATAAAAAGCAGATCATGATGTCATCAGCATTTAATGTCATAGCAGATATCAGACGAAAAGCAATATTTGAAGATAAAGAGTGACAACATTCCTTCTGTCTGAACTCTAACGGTCAAATATTGAAGAATGAAGAGGAAACATTCTCCAGGAATAGGAATGTTGACCTGGTTATTCTTCCAAGGAAAACCACTAGCATTAAATGCTAACGGTCATATTACCTTCACCAATCTACTAGGATTACGCATCAAGGCAACGGCTAGTTTACAACGACATTAATGGAAAAGCTATAAATTGAAGAAGCATTCAATTGAGCCACCTACCAAAGTTACTGTTACGCTTCAAAAAATCAATAGCATTTATTCTTTCATTCTGCTCCTATAACAGTTAATAACTAACGCACTTCAGTGATTATTTTATCTTCTCTTCAGGAGTCTTTGAATTTATTACTTGATTGTATTGTAAACTCTTGAGGTTGGTACCTCAAGTGATTGGACATCAATTACAGATTGTAAGAGGGAGTGAGAGTGAAATCTTCCCATAGATTACAGTGTAATTGTGTCAAGTGATTTAGTGGAAATCCCAGGTGTAGTTCTGGGGACTGAATGTAGGTCAAATTTGTGACCGAACTAGGATATATCGTGTGTGCAAAATTTTACTTGCCTCTTCTTACTTCTATTTTAAGTTTGCTTTATGCAAAAGTTTCTAAGTTTTATAACATCACTTATTCACCCCCCCCTCTAGGTGATTTTCAATACTGGCCAAAGAGTACACATGTCTCCACCTCTATCAGCGTTACCACTGCTTCCTAGAACCCTAGGATGCCTCCCCCAGCGCCTTGACTAACGCAGGGATCGAACTCCCTCCCTAAAGGTGAGGAAGACCGACCCCCACGCCAGTTGAACCCAAGGACGAGGGGTCTCAGTCAATTTAAATTAATTGAAAAACGCAGCTGCATATTTCTTTGCTATATGTTTTATTTGTCCAATCAAAAAAGGCTGATGCAGCCCATAGCAGGAAAATACCAACAGAAGAAAATAGCCCACAAGCCCAAGCCCATTCGAAATGCAAAATCAACTATGACCCAGGCTCGCCAATTGGAACAGCATGCCAAAATTTATCCAAGATGCATTGCAAATAGCTAAAAATATGCAATCACAAAAAGAAAGGCTTTGATACCTGGACTTGTGTGTTTCTGTTTTAGCCAGTACAGAAGAGTTGCAGGAATTGACTTCACATATTGCCTTGGTTCAATTACCTGCTTAGGAACCATAAAAGTAAGGTTTCATAAGTGAACCAAAAAATCTGTTCAGTACAGGGCTAGGAGGCAATGCTCAAAGAAATATATAAGAATTAAGATATAATTGAATCTTCATTCAAAGTAATAACAGAGGACCCAGAAGAGAATGTAAAATGTTGGGAATGAGTCATCAGACCCAACCAAAATTGCCTAACATGATGAGTAAAGAAAAATGTCAAGCAAAATGAAATAAAGGGGACCAAAAAATTTGAGGATTTAAAAGTTCTTTAAGGGCATTCCATGATCAATGATCAAAAAAGGAGAAAAGATAAAAAGAATACCAGTAATGAAGGAAAAAAGTAAGATTTATATGCTTACAGTAACAATTAAAAACCATTAGAACAGAAACAAAAGCATGACATTGCAACTGCAGGATTCAGATCAAGCTTAAACTAAATCAAAATTAGTTCCACAACAATCAAATCAAATCATGAACCATAAATGCAAAGAATTATTTCATAGGGGAGGAGAGATAAGTTTAATGATCACTAATAGAACAACAGAAAATCTGTACTCTGTATTGCCTAAGATGATTTGATAAAGCAATGCCACTAGAAATACCTTCACTGTTTTCTAAATTTGAATCCTAAACGATATTATTCCTCTTCGAAAAACATTATGTTTACACATTGATGAGAACTTAGAACTTCATTGCTGGCTGCATTTGCTTCAAGCCAACAATGTTTGTTATAGTGCCCATATACTCATGTTATCAAATCCATCCTGATCACCAACAGAGTGAAAAAGAATGAGAGTGAATTGAACTGTTATAGTCCCAATTTCCTCCAGGCCTATCGGACCTAACCAGATTATACAATGCACCTCCATCTTAATACAATTTCTGCTAGCATTCTAATGCTTTATTCTTCTTCATCCCACAACTACATTAAGAAATTTAAAAAAGCCCCACAAGAAGCATATCCAGACTCCTGATGGCCCATTAGGTATTCGTTCATTGCTCTTCAAAAAAGTCAAGGAGATTTACAGTTAGATTTAGGATTTGCCTTAGTCTCCTCAATAAATGCTCCGGCTCATCAAGTGTATATTGATATGAAGTTAAAATTCGGACAAAACAAAACATGTGTATTCACACCTAAAACCTATCGACATTTTAAGATTTATAAGCTTACAGTTCTTAGTGTCAGCGGATGAGGTTGACAGAGTGAGCGACTTCGACGACGAGTCTGTGACTGGCCGTGGTTTGAGGAGGTGGTTGTGCCGTCATTGAGGTCTTTGAGGCTGAGCGGCAACGATATAGGGTTTCTTGATTCAAGCGGTTTCCTTCTACTCTGCTCACTGCGCAATGAAATACAAAGGAAATAAAATGAAGTTTTCGTTTTCGCACTCGAAAGGGGAAATATTCATTCATATGGTGTCTAAGCAAATTCTTAAACGCCAAAACTCATTTAAATTTTTTTTAATTTTTTTTTGGGCCCAAACAAATGAAAACCGTGGGCTTTGGCGACGAAGACAATTTATTATAGGCCCAAAATAGGTTTTTGGAGTCTAGGAAATCTATTAGACGCCAAATATACTTTTTTTTTGGCCCAAAACGATAAACTCATTTAAATTTTTATTTTCTTTTTTTTGGGCCCAAACAAATGAAAGTCGTGGGCTTTGGTGTCGAAGACATTTTATTAGAGGCCAAAAATAGGTTTTTGGAGTCTAAAAAATATATTAGACACCAAATATACTTTTTTTTGGCGCAAAACAAATGTCCACAGCAAATGAAATTATATATGGCGCAATAATACATACATACATACATACATAAATAGAGAAAAACACTTCTCATGTTGTAGGAGAAGTGTTTTCTCATGTCACACACACATGAAATGATGAGACCCACATATACATATATGTAGGTTCCACCATTTCATGTATGTGTATGAATCTTAGTTTTCTCATGCAACATAAGAAAACTAAACGCCATATATATATATATATATATATATATATATATATATATATATATATATATATATATATGTATGTATACATATGTATATATATACATATATGTATACATATATATACATATACATATATATTGCCCAAACAAATATCCACAGCAAATGAAATGATATTTGGCGCTTTAAAGAAAAAGAAATGATTTTAAGTGATTTTATTGAGGATTGGGATCATGAGTTTTGGTGTCAAAGAAATATTCTTAGACGCCAAAAATTAAAAATATACAATTTTCCCCCAAAACAATTATCCTAAGCAAATGAAAAGAGCCTGAAAGAAAATGAAATGTGTAATACCCCAAAAATCCTATTTAACATAGCCACTATATTTTGATAGAAAATACCTATTAAAATAGGTGAATATGTGGTCTCAAAACTAGTAAAATAATTACTTTATTTTTTAAGGTGATTTCTCATGAAATTAGGAGAAATAAAGAGCTAAAAATTCCTAAGTGAAGTTATGGGTTACAAAATACTCCGAGAATATTATGATAAATCCTAAGAGGCAACTAAATATTTATTAAAATAGGAGAGTATGTTGTCTCTAAATTTTTAAATTGATTTATTATCATTGTTAGGAATTATATCATTTCTAAGCAATTAAAATCATCAGAGGATGATGAAATCAATTAGAGGAAATTAGGAACAATTAGTGGGCAATTGGAATTGCAATAATTGAGATACTTTAATAACTTCTAAAGTTAGTTAATAATTAAGTTATAATGGACATAATTAAGGAGATATCACTTAAATTAAGGATCAAATGGTATATAGAAGCTAAGATTAGCATACAAGAAATTATTAACCATCAAAATTAAATTGGAAACTCTTGAAATCTTAAATCCTTGTGAAATTACTTGGACCAATGAAAGGTTTTTCTTCTTAAATTGTGAGAACAATTAAAACGTAAATATAGGGAGAGGGGGACGAATTTGCTAGGAAGATAAGAAGGGAAAATTTTTGTAATAATAATACAAACACATAAGTCAATTGCTTGTGGGGGAAGATTAGAAAAAACTTGGGGAGCAAGTTGCTTAACTTAGGGAGCAAGTTGTTAGGTAGTTAAGTAAAATTAGATGAGAATCTATGGAAAATAAATCATATCTTGAAATATTGAGACTAAGTATTGAAGATAAGTACATATTTGAGATCAGTAGATTATAAGCTTCAACTTGGCTATTCCCAAAGTCATTTCCATAAACTTTTAGGATTCATATCTAAATGTTTTGGGAAGTTAAAAATCACCATAAATCTAGTTATAAAATTAGGATTTCAAAAGTGGAATTAGATCTTGAAGAAGAACATTAGTTGATACTTAACTAAATTAGCATTTGGAAGAAAATAGGAGAACTTGGGGAAGAAGCAAAACAACTTGGAGAAGAAGGAAGGGGAGGACGGTTTAGAGGGAATGGAGGGGCAAGATTTTTGCCTCTTCTCCAAGCAAATATCAATGGCCAAGATCTATTGAAATTGCTTGGAGACTACTCATTATTTCACTATAAAATAGGGGGCTTTGGTCTTCAATCTCTTCACACCAAAACTCAACCAAATAGGTGAGTTCTTAGAGTGCAAGAGTAGAGGGCCGAAAATTTAGAGAAGGTAGGAGTGTGTGGAAGAGCTTCAAGAAGCAAGAAGCAAGAATCTTCAAGAGGTAAGTTCTAGTCTTTAGTTTTATAGTTCTTGAAGTTCAAGTTTAAGTTCATAGTAGTTTATGCTTTGATCTTAAATATTCAAGAATAGTTTTGATCTCATGTTTTTATGGTTAAAAGTAGCTTTATTTTGAAAATTAGATGGGAAATATGATATAGCAAAATTTTTGGAAAATTATGATCAAAATAGCGAAGCTTTGGCAAAATTTCGTCGGTTAGCGATTTCTGGAGCCAGCAGCAAAAACGTTGATATTTTATGAAAGAAATGATGTTCTAAAATTCTGAGAAAATTCATGGTGAAAGTAGACATATAGAGCTTTCTAAATATACCTAGAGTGTGTCATTTGAAATTCTGTGCAAAGAGATAGAAATTGTTGAAGATAAGGCTACGTTTTCAGGGAAATGTCTGGGCAGCGTTAATAGAATTAGAAACTGGGAATTTTTTATAAAATATGGGTGAAAGTGAATATTTTTCCTTAAAAATAGACATTTCAAGGATTCCGGGAAATTTTACAGATCCTCATATCGATTTTTTCTAGAATTAGTTATGATTTTTCGAAGTTAGGCGAAATTCTGCCCAGAAATGTTGGACCAGCATTTTTCTGAAAATTAGGGAATAAATTGGAAAATAAATCCATCAGGGGTAAAATGGTCTTATATAGCCAAAATATCTCTTTGAAATAATATTTGTGAGTTAATAAAGATGATATTATCCTTATAGGATATCTGTGATCGCATTCTGACTGACAAAACATACCAAACTCGACAATGAAGGTACGTTCGCGTACTGTAACACTAACTCTGATATTTACAGTATGTGTATATGTGGTATGTGTGTTGTATACATGTTGTGGTGTGTTGTTTGAATACATGTTGTTAATGGATAACTGTACATCTGCATGCACTGGGAGTGATATATCTGTTTTCACTAGGAGTGTTATATTTTGCTGGGAGCGGTACATTTGCATTCACTGGGAGTGACATAGTTGGTGACATATTTGAAAGTGAATCAATTGTTGTGTTTATATACTGTATATGTAAATATGAGGTTAACCATTACCTGGGGCCCGTATGCATGGGACCTCAGCTCTTAACATAGCATCAGGGTCGGGAGAACCAGTGACGGAGGAGAAGGGAAAGCAGCATGCTTAGAGACCCGGCTGGAGATTTCCTTTTGACACTCCAACAGAAGCCTTCCTTTTGTTCTTGTTCATCACTTTTGAAATACTCGGTTACTATACCGCTATTGTATCCAGCTAGACTTATGGCATTTTGAAATACAAGTATCAGTTACTCTTCCGCTCAAATGGTCTACTCTGATGATTTGAGATGATTTTAAATGAAAGAAAAATTTATTCTGCTTTCGAAAATTGGGATGTTACAAAATGATATTTAGCGCTTTAATGAGTATTGAGAACATGAGTTTTGGCGTCTAAGAAATATTATTAGACGCCAAAAAATTTTAAAAAAAAATTGACCCAAAACAAATATCCAGAGCTAATGAAATGATATTTGGCGCTATAATGAATTTTTGGCGCTAAATTGGCGCTGATTTATGGCGTCTAAAAGTCTTGCTTTTGGCGCAAAGCCAATTTTTGGCACTAAGTTTTGGCGTAAAGGTACACTTTTGGCGTCTAAATATTTAACTTAGACTCCAAAAACATTACTTTTGGCGTCTAAGTTTTTTATTTAGACGCCAAAAGTCAAATTTTCTTACAAATAATTATAAAAATGCTACCGCCTTTATTTTTTACTTCCTTTTTTTTTATAATATGATGCCAATTAGAGAAGTAAAAGCTATATTTTGTAGTAGTGTAGGTGGTTATAAGACCAGGCCAACACTTGGCACGCTTACCATAATGAGAGTTGGGATTTTCTGACTGGTGCCTTGGCACCTCCCCAACCTCCTAGTTTCATATTCGATGCAGCCCCTCTGCCCATGATGATTAGGCCTTGAATAGTTAGCTTTTACTTTTGTTTTTGGACAATTTGATGTATTCTAAATGTTTTTATCTTTTATTTGTAGACATTACATAATATGTCTGCCAATTTAAATACCAACACAATATTTATCATTAACATAATAATATAATAGTATTTTAATACTTATATTAATTTAGTATTATTGATGTTAATTATATTATATAACCATTGATATTGAAAAGGAATATATAGTTATTTAAAAATATTTATCATAAGCATAATAATACAATAATATTTTAATACTTATATTAATTTATTATTATTAATGTTAATTATTGACAATAAAAAAGGTTATATATATTTATTTAAAAATATTTATTATAAGCATAATGATGGAACATATTTAGATAGATATATAAAATATAAATTGTTACATTTTGTAGCAGTTTTTCTTTGAAAAACCTCTTATAATGTTGTAATACCCCAGATTATTATTATTGTTGTTGTTAATAATAATAATAATGGTAGTAGTAGTAGTAATAATAAAAATAAAATAATAATAATAATAATAATGATAATAATAATAATAATAATAATAATAATAATAATAATGATTGTATAATACTATCTAATTTTATTAGTTTAGATTAATTTGATTAGTTTAGTTAGTTTAGATATATTTGATTCTATTAAATTTATATTGATTGATAGAATTTAATAATATTGTTTTATGATTTGTTTTTTTTTTAAAAAAAACAAACAAATACTTATCTTTATCTACAATAGAATTTTCCTTTTTTTAAAAAAAACTGTACTATCCATCAAAATAAAATTATTCAAATTTGTATCCTATATGATCGTAACCGCAAGGATATTCTATGAATATAAGAATATATCTTATGTGCAATATAATTTTTTTAAAATAACTGTACTATTTATCGATATAAAAATATTTAAATTTGTATATATCTTGTATAATAATAACAAATATTTTTGTTCAACCAAACTATTATATAAATATAAGAATATAATGGGCAGATTCATTTTTCTATTCCATGAAAAAAAAAACCTTTCCACGTTATGGGTTTACCTATTTCATCTTTGAATAACATATTAAATCACAGAGTAAATGTTGTTGGTTTTTATTTATTTTTTAATTGTCAATAGCTAAAGAGCCTAGAGCCTAGCCCATAGCTAAAACCCTAGAAGTCTAATTATAAGTTAGGTTTAGCCGCCTAACTTTAGTCATCGCTCATTAGCTCTTTCTCTGAAAAATTCTTTGCGGTAGAATTTCTCTTCTAGGAGCCTAGCAAACACGGAGACCAGGTAATCTTAATCCCTATAACAATGAGAATTTAAGGTGTTTATGTCAGGTTCAATTTTAAAATTAGATACTACCTTATAGGATTATATATATAAAGATTACCTTTGTTTTGTTTGAATTCATTGCGATCAGCACAAAATATGCAGAATACATACTCTTTTAACCTCCTCGAATTACGTGCATGCTTGAATCAAGTTTACCTTATACCTTCGATTTTGTCTGTGCGCGTTTCTTTAATGTTGATTTGATTATATATATAAACGTTTGTCTCTTGTGAATCCTCTTTCCGTAAGTGCATGAATGAGAAAGGTGAAGTAATGAATGTAAGGTGGGGCCGTGAGTTGAATTGGAATGGATGAGGGAGTTTAACCAATGAATAAATGAATTGATGAATCCCGGCTGCGTTTTTTTTCTACAGTTTATATATGTGTTTATATATATGTGTGTGTGTATGTATATAGGGTTGAAATTCGAATGATAGTCCTGAATTTCCTATGAACATCTACATGAACCATGAGTATTTACCTTATAGTTTAATTTGGGAAAACTCACGAGCTCTCATAAAAGAGCTATAACTCTTGGGTTTTGAAATTAATATCAACCCTTTCTTGTAGGAATAAAAGATTTTATTATTATTGTTACAACTTATAATAAATTAGTAAGTAGGAGGATAGCTTTGGGATGGTACCTCTTAAAGTGATGAACACAACCTTTAGACTTTAAGCCTCCGATATGTTATTTGATGTGAACCGATATATCTGTTCTTCCTAAAGTGGTGCCTGGCATGATATCCGGGGTACTAGTAGCAATTTTGGGAAAAGGTGTGCACACTAGGAAGAAAATGATCTATGGCCAATTTGATGATAATTTGTGATTGGCAGGTTCCCGGGTCTACCATGGTTCTCTTCCTACTAAACAGACTGGCAGGGTTTCCCGAGTCTAAATAAATTTAAGAAGATAATGATTAATGTTTGATGCAAATACCACATGATTATATATATATATATATATATATATATATATATATATATATATTTGTTTTGATTAATATGTTTTTGCTATTTAAAATTATACATAAATATGTCATTTTATTTTTATTTTATTTTGTAATTATTTGTGATTATTTTATTTTATTTCAAATCATTCCAAATTTAATTATTTATTTATTTTATATTATCTTTCCCTAATTAGGATTACCAGCGTTTGTTGATGTCTGTGTTTCTTGGGCTGCAATGATCCTTCAGGGGAGAAGAATTTCAGTAAACATGTTTCAAAGACTGGGGCTGGCAGTAAGAAGTGAGGATGACGGACAATAAATTCGCGTTATTTACTTTCTTTTCATTTATTTTCTTTTATTTTATTTTTCAAAATAGACATTCTGCTTAAGTTTAGATTTACTTCCTGTAATAAGAAGTCTTGCACTTGTTCCATACAAGTGCGGCGGTGACATCCTCCCAAATTTTGCTATTTCTAAATTTTGGTATTATTTATAAAAACTATCGTTATTTTATGTCATTATAACTCCTAGAAATTCGAGGGTGTTACAAATGTATAAAATTTGAAATTCAAATTTTTTAGAGACTTGCCAAACATTTGTAGCAAGTTTTAATCCTAAACTGCTACAAATGTAAACAGTCTTAAATTTGTAGCAATTTTTAAGACAAAAACCGCTACAAGTTTGAATTTCAAATTTATAAAGATCACCAGACATTTATAGTGGTCTAATAAAAAACCGCTACAAATATATTACTAAAGTAGCGGTTACACTACTAGTTTTTCACTACTACAAATGTATTTTAAGTTCGTAGCGGTTAGTGTAGTGGTTTTTTAACTGCTAAAAATTATCCATTGTTGCATATAAGCTCAATAGATGTGGTGAAGATAATTAAACATTCTCTCTTCAACTATATTCTTTCCATCATTGTTCACTACACATGGATAAGCCATGGATTAAGTTGCCACACAATTCTCTTGCATATTTCACAGGATTAAACACTTTTTTAGATTTCACTTTCTCTCACGCTAGTTGTCATGGTAAGATCATGTGTTTGTGCTGTCGATGCAAGTTTAAGAAGTGGCATACACGATAAGTTGATAAGGAACATTTGCTTTTGAAGCCTTTCCCGGAAGAATATACGTTCAAAGAAGTTCATGGTGAGATATAAGGCATTAGATATGGGGATCATCTCCCTCAAAGTTCACAAGTAGGAAATCAATTAGATCAAGATGATCCTGTTAATGAAGCTTTTCGTGATGCTTTTGGTTTTCAAGACGACAACTTCACCGCATAAGTTCTAGGTAAAGAACCTGTTTTCTTCAGAAATGATATAGCTCATGAATTTTTTAGCCTTATGGATGAGGCTAATCATCAGTTGTATACAAATTGTTGGAAGTACTCCAAATTATCTTTCTTGATCAACTATTATCATATCAAGTGCTTGTATGTGATCACTAATAAGGCAATGTCAACATTGTTGGAATTACTGCGAGATGTTTTCTCTGATACGAACATTTCCTCAACCTCCTACGAGGCCAAGAAGATAATTAACATATTAGGCTTGAACTACGAAAAGATTGATGCATGACCAAACGACTATATGCTTTTATTGGGGAGAAGATATACTTGTTCCAGTCTTTAATATAGGACATAATTGTACAATTAATCTTAGTTTTAAATATAAGACGTATTTCACATATTTATCAATCTTTTTAAAATTTATCCCTATTAATGTTTTCTCAACTATAATCAAGTAAAAGAGAGATAGAGGGAATAAAAGAAGATGATTAAGGTAATTTAGAAAAAAGAATGTCATATCAACTACATTAATTAACTTTATTAGTATAATCAAGGAAAATCTCATATAAAACTGCTTAAAATATTTTTTTAAAAAAATTCAAAGCTGGTTGGAAAATTCAACAAATCTTTAATTAAGCTATTAACCTAATTTGGGATTTCAAAATGTGAGTAAAATAACTTAAATGCCCTCTCCTAACTATTTTAAAGAATTTGATTACTTTGATATATATATATCAACATTAATATTTAATAAAACAAAATATGTATTAACTATAACCTTCAGGAAAAAAAATTGTATATTAACTATCATCATATGAACAAAAACATACAATATTTTTGAAAAAAGGAGTTCATTTTATAACATGAACAGTTTTTTTCCTCAAAAAAAGGTATAATATATGCGATTATAAAAAAAAAATTTAATAAATATGTTAAGTATAAATTTTACCATCAATGTTTTCTGTATAATTTTTTTTAAGGTTCTATATTTCAATATGCACAACATTTTATGAAATTTAAAGTGTATTTGATATCTTTTTAATTAAAATATCTTTAGAAGTATGTCGAGTTTACACGCCTCTTATTAGAAACAAATACTTAATATTAATAATTTATATTAAAGAATGGAAAAGTTAAGAAAACATTGAAATATTACCTAAATAATTTTTTTTTAAAAAAATCACATTTATGTGTTTAGGAAAATTATTCAGAGCTTGTTTAGGAAAAAAAATTTGGTAAAATTGATTTTTTTAAAAAATAAAAGTGACTTTTATTTCAATTGATTTTTGGAAACTAAAATTGGTATGTCTATGCTTTCCCCCTTTTTTTCTTTCACACTTGTTAAAAATAACCACATCGTTTAAAAAAAAAAAAAAATCAGTTTAAAAAATCATTTAATTGATTTAGAAAATCATATTTTATTTTGTTATATAATAATTTTTATATATAGAACAATAAAGTCATAAAGTAATAAAGCTCTTTTAAGAGGGGAGAGAGGATGGCCCATTGAAGTCATTTTACACACATTTTGAAATTCCAAAGTGGGTTAATGACTTAAGGATTTGTTGAATTTATCAATATAATTTATAATTTATATAAGATTTTCTATGTAATCAAATTAAGTAAATATGTCTTATATTAATAATTGGATATAGTAATACTCAGTCACTCACATCATGAGGAGCTTATAGAATAATAATTCACCTGGAGCTTCAAAATGAATTCAGTTGCTACATTATTTGAAAGCCTTCTCAATATAGTCGTCTGAGCATTATTTGATAAGTGGTTTTAATTCATGACATATTATGGATTTGCAGTATGTGTAACTATTGTGTGGGAGTGGGCTCTGCATGCGCATGTGTGTTGTCATTGTTCCTATACATGTGTAATGTGTTTATTTATCCTTCTTCTTCTTCTTACCCGAGTAATGTGTTTCTTTCAACTCATTCGAACTAAACAAACATAATAAATAACATTTATATGCAATAATCAATATTGCAAAAGTTAAATTTGTGTCGGTATAACGTTTTTGGTTCAGATTTCATGCTTTAATAATTGTATTTTTTTTCCTTTTATTATTTTTCTATCATTGTAAAAAATTATTTTAGAATCCCCTTCATTTGATTACAGCTACTATCAGGTCAAATTGAAACAATATTGAGCTTAATTAAGGATCTCTCTCAACATATAACCAATAAAGAAATATCTCTCTCAACATGATATTTTTTTTTTCATTTATAATATTCAAATCATTTACGATCACTATTACAAAAAAAAGTTTATTACCAATGAAATTACTGACAGAATTTCAATTTACCAACCGATTAACAATAGAAATAGAATTATCGACAAAGTCCATTCCATGCTACATTTTACGTAGTAAATTGGTTTGCCAAAGAAATTTCAATTCATCAGTTGCTAATCCATTGGTAATTTATTTTTTGTAAATTAAAAAAAAAATGCTACGTTGTACCCTTCAAAAGGGGTCACGTGTCCCGGTCGCTAGTGAACACGTCACCACTAGCTGGCCACCTCACTACTGACAAAAATTCCGTCAATAATTTAATTTTTATGAATAAAAAATGCCACCCAGAACCCCTCATAAGTGTTTTTTATTTAAATTTTAATTAAAAAAATTCCTAAATTTTGCAAACGTTCAAAAATAATTAGGAATTTGATATGATGAAGGAAAAATTAGTAAATAAAATTTATTTTAATAGATTTTAATTATAAATATTTTTTGAATATTTTTTGAATATTCTTAATGGAGTTAACGGTTTTGGATCTAAGTATATGTTTTCAAAACAGAAGGAAAATCAATGTAATTAGGACAATATAGAATGGTTGTTAGAGTATTTTATTCTAAAATCTCTTAATATTACCACATTTAAGTTGGTTGTATGAGAATTAAGTGAGGAAATATGAGCATTTATTTTTGTATTAATTATTTCTAGGTTTTTTTTTTGTTTTGCCAGAAACATTTATTTCTAGTATTAAAAGCTATCTATACTGATCTATTTTAAACTTCAAAGTTTGTATCTACACATTAAGTTTCTAGTCTTTTGTTTATTTTCTTCTCTCTAGAGTATTTGTTGGGATTCGTACACGCAGCGGAATTCAATCTATCCAATAAATTTACGAATCAAAAGAAGAGGATCTATCAACAGCATTTAAATCGGGTTAGTAATTAGAAACCGTACCTATGCGAACTCATATGCGTGCTTTGCAAACTCGTGGGCTAACACCTTCTTGATTAATCAATCTCTAGGAGCCGACTTTACGAATCCACTCCCTCTGTCGGTATCCACACCGAACAGCACTCCAACACGAACGGCAGCGTGCTAGCGCCTTCAAGCCTTTGTCTCACGTCTTTCTTCTAGGGTTCTCTTGTGGCTCTTGAATTCTCTTGTGTGTGTAATCAAATTACTTACAACCTAAGGGTATTTTATAACCCTTATAGGCCACATTAAATATTCAAAATCAATCTTATTAATTTTGAAATTGAATTGGAAATTAAATCTGTCTAATTAATTCAATCCAATCAATTTATTTAATGCAAATTAGATGCCAGCTGATTTGATTTATCTTCATAAATCAAATCTGAGATATGATATCTATTAAATCATTGATTTATCTTCATAAATCAAATTAGGAAGTTATTTAATGATTAGCCCTTAGGGCATAATTTCCAACAGACTCCCGCTTGCACTAGGTGCAATCATTAGATATATACCATCCCAAGATAAAATGTTGTATTAATTGAATCTTAGACATATCTTAAATTCAATGAATCTGGACATTATAACTCGTGTTAGGCTATTCTTGTGTGTAACCTTGTAGGCTCACATGAGATTGGCAGTGGGCTAATACTGTACTAGCCCACAAGTTGCAAGCGGCCTCTAGCAAGACATTGTGACTACCTAATTCACATGAGGATCAATTTTTGATACAACCTATCATACTACCATGTCACGTCCCTTTTGTCACAGAATAATTTGGTCAAGGATGAGGTATGGATAATATCAACTTCCTTTTCTTGACCATTACTTTCTCGATTCTTGAGTAGTTTAATAATTGAAATGAAAACTCTTTTCCATCACAGTATGGCCATACATTTATTAGACTCACTCATCGAGGGGCCCAATATTATCTCTCTATAAATGTGAGGGACAAATTTCATCTTGATCACTCACATTCCTCTGCATGAAAACCATCAATCCTGATCCAAGCCTTTATCATCACCCGGTTAAAGGTGACTTTTGACTAGGTCAAAGATTAGTGACTCATCATGTGGGAATCCATGATGATCTCAGGTCAAAGGGCATTGTGACGTGGTTATATATGAGAAAAGCTTATGACTTAATCCATGCAGCTTTCTCATAGTGGGTTGGTCCAGCACCTTGTACTCTTATAAGTGCCCATGACTTTGATTTGTATCTCCATACCTCCCATGACTTTGATTTGTATCTCCATACCTCATCAAAATCATATTGGTCTTATCTCATCTTCGCTCCCATGTAGATGACCGGCCAGGGACATTTAGGATAATCTATAAAATATATCCAAGGATACAGTTATCATAATAAACATGCAAATGATATGATAACAAAATGGAGAAATACTTCAAATAACAATAATGTTTAAAGTATAATGATTAGCCTTTCCAACAGAAAACTCCCACTTGCACTAGGTACAATCATTAATTTCCCTAATTCCCATTGTCCTCACATGACATTGTATTATCTGTGCAAGTGGCTTAGTAAGAGGATCAGTAACATTGTCTTCTCCTGGTACTTTGTATATTTTTATGTTACCTTTATCATTGATTTCTCTTATAAGATGAAAATGTCTGAGTATATGCTTGGTCCTTTGATGTGACCTAGGCTCCTTGGCCTGTGCAATAGCCTCGCTGTTGTCACAAAACAGGTCTATTAGATTTGAGATGGTAGGAACCACCCCTAGTTCAGTAATGAACTTTATGATCCAAACGACTTCCTTAGCTGCATCCGATGCTGCTATATACTCAGCTTCTATTGTAGAATCTGCTACAGTGCTCTGCTTAGAGCTCTTCCAGCTTACCGTACCACCATTTAACAGGAATATATATCCTGATTGTGATCTTAGATCATCTTGATCAGTTTGGAAACTCGCATTTGTGTAACTAGTCACACAGAGCTCATCTTCCAAGCCACCATATACCAAGAATAAGTCCTTAGTCTTTCTCAAGTACTTCAAGATATTCTTGACAGCAGTCCAGTTACCTTCACTGGGGTCTTGTTGATATCTACTGGTCATACTTAAGACAAATGAGACATCTGGTCGAGTACATAACATGGCATACATGATAGATCCAATAGCGGAGGCGTATGGAATCTTAGTCATGCGGTCTCTTTGATCTTGTGTGTTAGGACACATATCCTTGCTGAGATGGATGCCATGAGACATGGGCATGTAACCCCTTTTTGAATCTTGCATACTGAATCTATACAGTATCTTGTCTATGTATGTGCTCTGACTTAGGCCTATCAGCCTCTTGGATCTATCTCTATAGATCCTGATCCCAATGATGTAAGTGGCTTCGCCTAAATCTTTCATTGAGAAAGACTTTTCTAACCAAGACTTGACACTCTGCAAGGTAGGGATGTCATTTCCAATGAGTAGGATGTCATCAACATAAAGCACCAGAAATATAACTGTGCTCCCACTAACCTTCTTGTAAACACAAGGTTCATCAATGTTTTGAATGAATCCAAACTCTTTGACTACTTCATCAAAACGATGATTCCAGCTCCGAGATGCTTGCTTCAATCCATAAATGGATTTTTGAAGTTTGCAAACTTTACCAGATTTCTCTGGACGCACAAAGCCTTCAGGTTGTATCATGTATACATCCTCAAGTAGCTTTCCATTAAGGAAGGCCGTTTTGACGTCCATCTGTCATACTTCATAGTCATAATATGCTGCTTTGGAAAGAAGGATTCTGATTGATTTGGCCATTGCAATTGGGGAAAAGGTTTCACCATAGTCTACACCATGAGTTTGAGTGAATCCCTTTACAACCAGTCGTGCCTTGAAGACACTTACTTTGTCATCCATGTCAGTTTTCTCCCTGAAAACCCATTTACACCCAATGGTTTTTACACCTTCAGGTGGATCGACTAAGGTCCATACCTTATTGTCATATATGGATTGCATTTCAGACTTCATGGCATCTAGTCATCTTTTGGAGTTTGGTCCCGCTATGGCTTCTCGATAGGTAGTTGGCTCATTCTGCTCAATGAGCAAGATATCACGACTTCCAGTAGTTAGAAGTACATATCTCTGAGGCTTTTGTCGTGTCCTATCAGACCTTCGTGGGCCTTGTGTTACTAGAGCAGGCTCATCAACTTGTTGTGAGTCTTCTCTGTTTTCCATTTGTGGTTCTACGTTGTTTTGTGACTCTCGAACTTCTTCAAGGGTTACCTTACTCTCACTGGTTCTTTTAGAGATAAACTATTTCTCCAGAAAGATACCATTCCAGATAACAAACACTTTGTGATCAGTAGGATTGTAGACATAGTATCCTTTAGTTTTCTTAAGATACCCCACGAAAAGGCATTTTGAGGATCTGGATGATAATTTATCAGAGGCTTGTTGTTTAACGTAAACCTCACATCCCCAAATTTTAAGAAATGACAAACTGGGTTTCTTCCCAATCCATACCTCATATGGTGTTTTTTCAACTGCCTTTGATGGAACTCGATTTAGTGTGAACGCAGTTGTTTCTAGGGCATGGCCCCAAAAAGGATGATGGAAGATCTGTTTGACTCATCATGGATCGAACCATATCTAATAGAATTCGATTCCTTCGCTTAGAAACACCATTCCATTGTGGCGTTTCTGGAGGAGTTAATTGTGAGATGATCCCATAATTTCTTAGATGGTCAATGAACTCTTGGCTCAAATATTCATCACCTCGATCAGATCGAATTGCTTTAATTGTTTTGCCAAGTTGGTTTTGCACTTCATTTTGGAATATTTTGAACATTTCAAAAGATTCATGCTTATATTTCATTAGATAGATATACCCATACCTACTAAAATCATCTATGAATGTAATGAAGTACATATAACCTCCTCTGGCAGTTGTATTCATTGATCCATACACATCAGTATGTATAAGGCTCAATAAATTAGTGGCCCTCTCACTATGCCCAGTAAAAGGTGTCTTTGTCATCTTTCCTAATAAACAAGACTCACATATATCAAATGATTCAAAATCAAATGAGTTAAGAAATCCATCTTGATGGAGTTTTGAAATGTGTTTCTCATTTATATGGCCTAGACGACAATGCCATAGGTAGGTCGGGTTCAAATCATTTAACTTGATCCTTTTGGTAGACATGTTATAGATATGTCCATTACTAGGATGTTCTAAATTTAGTAAATAATGACCAAAATGCAAATCACCATCAACATAGAAAATGTCATTATGATAAATAGAACATTTATCGTTCCTAGTAATGGAAGTAAAACCTTCCTTATCCAAATAAGAAAGAGAAACAATGTTGCTACTCAAAGTAGGAACATAAAAGCAATTGTTCAAAATTAACAAAAAGCCCACTGGGCAGAACTAATTCATAAGTGTCTACGGCTAAAGCAGTAACTCTTGCTCAGTTTCCAACTCGTAGGTCCACTTTGCCCTTCTTCAATTTTCTACTGTCCTTAAGACCTTGCACATTTGTGCAAATGTGAGAATCACATGTAGTATCTAATACCCATGTAGAGGAAGTAGAAAAATGAATATCTATAAAATAAATACTTGAAGAGATAGCCCCGCCATCCTTCTTGTTCCTTTTCAGATCTTCAATGTAGAGTTTGCAGTTCCTCTTCCAATGACCAGGTTCATTGCAGAAGAAGCAAACCCCGTCCTTCGAAGGCTTTGCTGTCTTGGCTGCAGGCTTAGTTTCGGGCGTGTTTGACTCTTTGGTCTTACCAATTGAGCCATTATCCTTTCCTTCGCCCTTGCCTTTCTTTTTCATACCCTTTCTTTCGTGCTTGAAAACAATTCTCAAGTTTCTAAACCAGTCAAGAAATTTAGTCTTATTTAGTTTGTCCTTCTCAAGGACTGATCGCAGTGATAATGTAGCGGTATTACTAGTCGACATAATTCTACAATTAAAAAATATGCAAAGTTAATTAATAATCTCCCACTGAATTAAAAACCCTCAATATAATTAGTGGGCTAAGATCCATATTTGGCTTAAATCTAAGTCCGCTTTGGCAGGACACTTAAAATCAAGTTATTTAGGTAGGCAACCCCTTTGCCAATTACATCACATGTAACTCTTAGATTTTTATGGGATTCGATCATCATATGACCGGCATGTTTAATCCCATCTAATGCCTTGAGATCCAAAACCGTTTTGATAATCTCAATTAAGTCAAGACAATCATGAATGTTGAGTATCACCATTACTCACTCTTGTCTCACCAAGATAACTCAAATGCATCCACTTTAGTGGAACATACAAATAAGCGATCTAGGCTTTGACAAGTATCCATTAATTGACAGCATTACGACTTAAGATTTCATTTGGAGGGTTTAATCTAATTAATTATATTCATATGAATGTAATGATAGTTGTATCCCATACAAACAACACATAATACGCAAAATAAACGTGCTATGATCTAATCAAAAGCATAATAAAACGTGACACAACATGACTTACCTACCCTAAAATCCTCTCAAGCCAATAAGGGGACTTCTCTAAATAAGAAAAGAAAATTACATTAAGAGAAACCTCGTTTCAACATACGAGGGGAGTGAGGTGAGAAGAGAATGTACATCAAGAATATTTAGAGAGAGATATGGCTGGCTGGCCATATTTAAATATTACAACCATTGTAAATATTAAAGCCATGTTGTTCACCATACCCAAACAATTTGAAAGTAAATCACAACAGATGTTAATTCATACAATATGAAAGAAAATGTCATGATTATCTCCAACAAGGAACAATATATCTATTATAATTAAAAGTACATATTATAATATATATATTATAATTATTAATATAATATAACCCCAATCTTTGGAAGAATGTGATAATGATTATACATGCTTCAACATCCCACGTTGATAAATAATTATAACAATTATAATTATGGAAACACGCAAGTTTTGGAAACACATTGATTTCCAGGTTGATTTAACATCCCACGTTAATAATTATAACAAGTATAATTATGCTTTAACATCCCACGTTGATTTCCAATTCACATTGAAACACGCAAGTTTTGGAAATAATTAGACTAAAATAGATCACTAAAATAGATGTGAACTAACATGAAATATAATATAACATCATATAATATTATATTTCATTTTTTTAAAAAAAAATTATATATATATATATATATATATATATATATATATATATATATATATTGTTAATCACATTAACAATAAAATATATATCTTTCTTATCCAATGTAACTCTAACGGGAACTTTTGATTTAAACGCATACAAAATATGGTTAAACAAAAACGCACAATATATCTCATATATAATCACATCAAGAACATAAACTCAATTTAAACGCACAATTGATCTGGCTCTGATACCACTGTTGGGATTCATACATGCAACGGAATTAAATCTATCCAATAAATTTACGAATCCCAAGAAGAGGATCTATCAACAGCATTTAAATCGGGTTAGTAATTAGAAACCGTACCTATGCGAATTCGTGTGCGTGCTTTGCAAACTCGTGGGCTAACACCTTCTTGATCAATCAATCTCTAGGAGCCGACTCTACGAATCCACTCCCTCTGCCGGTATCCACACCGAACAGCACTCCAACACGAACGGCAGCGTGCTAGCGCCTTCAAGCCTTTGTCTCACGCCTTTCTTCTAGGGTTCTCTTGTGGCTCTTGAATTCTCTTGTGTGTGTAATCAAATTACTTACAACCTAAGGGTATTTTATAACCCTTATAGGCCGCATTAAATATTCAAAATCAATCTTATTAATTTTGAAATTGAATTGGAAATTAAATCTGTCTAATTAATTCAATCCAATCAATTTATTTAATGCAAATTAGATGCCAACTGATTTGATTTATCTTCATAAATCAAATCTGAGATATGATATCTATTAAATCATTGATTTATCTTCATAAATCAAATTAGGAAGTTATTTAATGATTAGCCCTTAGGGCATAATTTCCAACAGTATTGATGAGGTGTGACAACCTTTAGTGGATTTGCTGAGTTTGCTAAGTGTAAATGATTGAGAAGTGTAATTAAGACTAATTAGCTTGTGGTTATGTACAGTGTCCTAATTTTGAAACCTTTCAAGAGTTTAGTGAAAATCTCAAATGATTTGCCTGGGACTAAACATAGGTCGAGTGGATAGGTTGAATCAGTATAAATATTTTATGCCAATCTTTCTTAAACCCTCTCCTTAATCCTATTTTGAGAGCTCATCATTTCTTATATTGCTACGTTTACCCACTATTTTACTGTTATATTCATTGTGTTAGGAAAAAAGTTGTTGAAATTTACCTAATTCATCACCTCTTTTGAGTATCATTCTTATACCCAACATTTGTTATTACAACAATTCTATATTCAGACTAATTAACATCCTTAATTAAGATGGTTCATTGTTAGATTTGGTGTTAGCATCTTGCCGAAGGAAGCCTCTGTTAGCAAAGTCCCAGGTTTTAATGGTGAAAATTATACATATGATGGAAGACCAAAACAATATTATATTGTTCTTTAAGGCTATTGATTTGGATATTTGGGCTATGGTGAAAAATGGCCCTTTCATTCTCGTGCATGAGATCAATCATGAGCAAGTTCTCAAAATAAAGAGGATGAGTGGATAGAATGATCTGATCATTATTTGATAAGTGATTCTTCATAAATTAAAGTGGATTTTAGTGCTTTTGGGGTCTCAAAAGTGTTTATTTATATAAATAGAGACAAACCTCTTCTCACATATTTACCTTATATACTATAAATCACTATTAAAAACTACTTTTAAATGCTTCAATCGCTATTTCAAACAAACAAAAATTTTATTGTTGTTCCGGTGTGTGTATGTGTTCATTTCAACTCATTTGAACTAAACAAATGTAATACCCCCTTTGGTCCTAATTATCTAGTTGAATGTTTTAGAGAGATTAAAAAGGTTAGTTAAATTACTTTAGATTATTTTTATTTTTATTTTTCTTCAAACTAATTTATTTGACTAATAAACTAATATATAATCTAAGGATACTTAACATATGAAATGATTAAGTAACTTATTTAGTTTCCTTAAATCTTCCAAAAAAAAATTAACTAGGTCTTATAATTAACATCATGAGTAGTAAATAGTGACGTTCATATGAAATATCAATATTTTTTTTTTTAATAATGAGACGATTATATTAAGCTAAACAATAGTAATTATGAAGGCTAGCCAAGTTAGCTAGTAACATGAAAAGTCCATGTAATGAACTAGCTTCATATTAAGGTGGACCTGGATTATAAAAAGGGTATTATTGGCTGATAACTTTAGGCTTACTTACGCAGACAAAAGTCAAGATATATATAGACACAGAGAAGACTAGAAAGGGTGCGAAATGATTTGGATTCTCTTCTCCCTTGCGTCTCTCTCTTCTCTCTGGCCAGCTGCATTAATACTGTGACTGGATTTCTCCCTTCTCTTATTCCATGTTTTCTAATTTCTAGTGTACCAGAACTTTGTTATGTTCCTTATATTGTTGAACTTACTGAATGCATTTGAGCTTTGGATTTTCATTAGAAATGGTTCAATATTGTTGAGTTGAGTTATATTGTTTGTGTGATTGTTACAGTTCATTATCAAACAGCAAGACCAAAAAAGGACTTGGTCAATAATAGGCTCAAACTCTAGACATAGTCCGTGAGACAGCCCAAAGCATATGTATCCCTCCCTGCTCCCACCATCCCTTCTCCATGCACGATTTCCCTGCACGCTCCAAATTATTTGCATGCATGGAGACACACACACACACACACACACACACATCACCAAAGAGAAACACAACTACGAGGCAACCCAAGGTTGATACAAGTCCTACAAACATACTTCGCGAAGTGAAAAGTGGAGCTATTTGTGGGTTGAAGATGAAGGCGGCATGGCCAGAGCCGCTGGGATATTCTGACCAGAACCAAGCAACAGCTGCAAACTACTAGTTCACTACTCTAGATCATGAGAGTTCTTAAAGCTCAATGGCATCTAAATATCACAGTTAAAGAATAAATTAGAGGAGCTTCAATGAGCTTAGTTACTACATTATTTGAAATCCGTCACATTTGATACTCCCTTAATATAAGACATATTTACTTAAATTTGATTAGATTAAAAAAATTAGTTAAGTTTGTTTACTTGACATATATTTTTTAAAACACTTTAATCATTTTCCTTAATTCTCTCCTTACCTATCCTTTTTTATTATTATTAAGGGAGTATCAATAATATAGGGTAAATTAAGAAAAAATTGATAAATATTAAAAGAAAAAATCTTATATTTATGACTAATGCCAACTCTTCAAATAGGTCATATATTAAGCAGATGAGTGAGTAATTGATTTTGATTCATATTATATTTTAGCTTTGCATTATGTGTGTCTATTGTGTGGGTATGTGGGCACGTGCACGTGCATGCGCATGTGTGTTGTTATTTGCTGTTATTCCTGTATATATGTGTGAGTGTAATGTCTTTATTTTGTTTAGCAAAAAAAAAAAAAAAAGTGTTTATCAAACAAAATATAAGTAATTAATCAATGTTGTAAATGTTAAATTTATGACGCTATAACTTTTTCAGGTACAGATTTCATGCTTTAATAGTTGTTTTTTTTTTTTTTGTCTATCATTTAAAAAAGTTAATTTCAGAATCCTCTTTCATTTGATAACAGGTACTATATCAAGCAAAATTTAAACATTATTGAACTTAATTAAAAATATCTGTCTCAAGATGATTTTTTTTTCCCATTTATCAGATTCAAATCGTTTAGTTTATTCTAAAAAGAGATGGGCCCCTCATCCAAGCCATTGCGAGCTGCAAAGGGGATTTTGTTAAATAGATTTGAATTTTTCTTGAAGGCTTCATAAATTTTTCATATATCTGAATTTGTGCCAAAAATATAAGTTCTCTAGAGAGGCTTTTCTAGCCCAAATGTTATCAACAGTATTAAAAAAAAAATTCAAAATGCATATATAGAGTAGGGTACAATTCAATTATTTATGAAAATGACATATATGGAAGATGGAAAGCTCCTAGTCCATCAGGAGCTGTGGCTTGTGTAGTTGCGGGCCTTTTTTCCTCTTCTTCTTGCTGTGTCTGCTCTGTCACTTTACATGAACAGACCTGCAACTATGGGTATCTCTCATGTTTGCTCTTCTTCAATGAAAGGGTTGGGACCTCTTGACTAGTTCTCTGAACCCGTGCCACCCCTTATTGTGGTTTTATTTCCACTGATGGCGTTTTTCTTTCCTGCGGGCTCTGGTGCGGTGGCACGGCTAGGGGAGGTGGTAGCGACGGCAGCTGCTCTTTCCTCCACCTGTTCTGATGTTTAGGATTAGGGTTATGTTTTGTTGGCGTAATCTTTTTGGGCTTCTCTGTGTAGTTATCCGTATAAATAAGTTCTCTTTTTAATGGAAATACTTTTCTCTCGTAAAAAAAAAAAAAAAAAACAAAGCCATCACTTATTAAAGGGGTTCTCTAATTCCCATTTTCTGATGCTTCTGGTAAAGTTTCAACGTCCCAGATTTTTTTTTGTAATCATTAGATTCTAAATGATAATTCGTTATTTAGAGGAATGAAATGACGTTATTTTCAATTTTTTATGGTTTTTTTAAAAAAGCAAATTTAAATTACACAATTTTAGAGTATTTTTATTTAAGAAATTTTTGAAAAATTAAATTGCATCTGTAAGCAAAATAATCTGTATATCTTATCTATTCATGTATAGAAGACGTCTATTTATACAAGAGGAGAAAGCCTTAGCATTGATGGCTCTTAATGTAATACATGGATAATTACTATCTGGACTATTATGTTACCATAATAAAAATGTATATTTATGAAGATTTTGATCTCAACATGGTATATGATTAGTCTATGTTCAAAGAAAAACACTAAGAAAATTAAAGGAAATTTATTGACGGAAATGTAAAAAATGCACCTTAATGCCATAAAACATCCTGAGGAGAATTATGAAAATTCTAAAAGGCATGAAACAATTATTAAAAATTTAGGAAGCATATTATCCTCAATTTAGACAATTTAATAAATTACTTTCTATGAAAATAAAAAAAAGAAAATTAAAAAGTATTTTAAGACTAAAATTGACTCTATGACTTTTGATAATTTGCATGGAGCTTAGATTATTAATGTCAATAAATTTGTTGTGAGAAAATGATGAGTTTTAATTAAGAAAATTATTAGGAATTATTAAAGGATTAATTAAGTAATTTTTGGAAATTTTATAAGCTTATAGAAATTTAGGAAACATGAAAAATAAAATAAATATGAATGAGTATTATTAAGGATCGAAATTTTTGGGCCAAAATTAAATAAATAATAAAGGTCAAGAAGTAATCTTGGAAAACCAAGATCAAAAGCTTTAGGATTGTTCAAGAAATTATAAAAGCCTAAATCCATGAAATTGCTTATGGACCAATAGGGAAATTTTAGGGGAAATAAATATAGGATAAATGGGATATTATGGTAATTGGGAAAAAATATATATATACATATATTTGTGTGTTGGCCGAATTTAAGGGGGGGATAAGGATGAAGTTTGATTTTTATCATATAATAATAATATAAATTTAAGCATGTGTTAAATAGATAATGTCATAATAATAAGGAGTAAACAGATAATGGAAATAAGAACCAATAGAAAATAATTCATAAACTAGAATCCAGGGATGAGTTAAGAAAAACCAGAGTATATTATTGATCAGTGGATTTTTATCCAGAAGTTGGCGCCGGCAGAAGTTATTTCTGTAACCGGTCGCGAATACCGAAGATTTTCGGTAGATAGCGGAATGTCCTTAATAAGGGTATAAGGTGAGGAGAACCCAGTAATCTCGAAGAGGATGACAAGACCTTCAAGGTATTGCTTTCGGAATTTTAAGTTTTTACGGAATTTCGCGATCAGGACACCGAACCAGGAACTTTATCTGATAAAGCAAGATGACATAAGGTTAGATGATGTCATCAATTTTGTCTCTTTGTGGGGGGGGGAGGTCGGCCAAGCAAGGGAGGGCCAAGATCAAACCACCTAGCAAAAGTGCGATCCTACAGTCAGAATTCAACCAGACAAAGTTCAAGGAAATTACGAAAATGCCATTGAGATTTTCTATAAATAGCCTCAATTCCTCTTCATTCTTCACCAATTCACTTACAATCCTAGAGAGAAGTTAGAGAGAGAAGCTCTGGAAGAAGAGTAAGAAATTCATAGCAAAGCTCTGAGTAAGTTCTTCAGTCCTTAGTTTTTAGTTTCAGTAGTTCTTTCGGTAGTTATAGTAGAACTGCTAGAGTAGTCTTTAATTTTTTAAGTTAGCTTAGATATTATGTTTTAGGAATAAATATGATATTTATCTTAGAAATATGTTAGAGGAAAGTTATAGCAAAAAATTTTGAGAATTTAAAGTCGGAATAGCGAAGCTCTGGCAAAATTCCACCAATTAATCAAACTAGGGGCAAAATGGTAATTTGTATCTAAATTGCCTATTATGATCTTAAACATTCATATCAATGACATTATCCTTCTAGGATATCCGAAATCACAAACCGCTGTTTTCGCTGTCACCGCTGTCGTGCCGCTGTCAAACGTGCCGTAATTTGATGAAAGTGCCAGAAACCGTCAACGGAGGTACGGACGCGTATTGTAACCTTAACACTTATGCTGCTCATATACTATATGTGATAGACATGCTTATATACTGAAGCTCTGTCTAGGGTTGTCGGTATACATACAGCTTTTTACGGGTTATAATCTTGATAACGCCGTTGGGTTTTCCTAGTGCTGAGGACACGATGGGCCGTCGTGGCACTGGTTATGTGCAAACATTATGTGGGGCTTTACATACTGCTGTGTGCTTATGTTCTGCCAATATGTGATCATGCATCTGCTGTGTGCTTATGTAGTGATATACTGCTGTTATGTGATTATGTACACGTTGTTATCCATATATTGTCTTATTTGAGCATAAGGTTAACCGTTACCTGAGATCTAATCGGAAATTGGATCTTAGCTGTAGCTTTAGGGTCGGGAGGACCAAGGTCGGAAGAGAGAGGCAAGCAGGCTGCGTAGGACCCAAGGCGGAGTCTTATTTTGTTATTTCTCTAGTTATATATTCTACTTTCCTTTAGACATTAGAAGACTGTAATAGAACAATTACACTGTGGTTATGTTTTATCAAAGTTTAGTTACTCGTTTTGTTAAAAAGCTCTACTCTGATCACCGTTTTTTTAAAAAAAAAATTCCGCTGTTTTAAGGTGGGATATTACACTTAATGACAATTAACTACTAACCCTTGATTTCCTCTAATCCCTGATTATTAGGGATATTAATTACTAATTGATTATTTCCTAACACTCCCCCTCAAGTCGGAGCATATCATTGCCCAACTTGTTACAAAGATAAACCCATTTTGTTACAAAGATTAAAAAAAAACTGATAAAAAACTTATTTTATACACTCCCCCTCAAGCTGAACACAGCTTGATTGTGAGCAACTTTCAAAGTGAATAATTCACCAGCTTTACCAAGAGCCTGATCAACAAAGAGTACCAAACCAGAGTTGAAGCTGCAGCAAATGATCTCACAAGAAACCAAACAATCAACCAAAAAAACACCTCACCAGAGGCAAAGAACAAATGGGTCACACAAAGACCACCAAACAACAAATAATTGCCTAGAAATAACCAACTGAATCAAGAAGTAGACCCAAACTCACAATCTGGAATGGTGAACTCAGATCCTAAAACCCAAATGGCAGTAAGCAAAACCACAGACTCCAACCACAAGTATAGCGCCAAAGACAAAAGAGCACTTCACGAACGTGCTGGAAAACGTAACAAACAAAGCATCCAGCTACTAGAAACAAGTGAACGTGCACGAAGTGAAACGCCGACTGTATTGAAATAGTGGAAACAACTGAATTCAGTCTCACAACGCAACATTCGAAGCAAAGAACCGGCCCACACACACCGGGAATGAAGATTCGATGTTGGAGAATGTAGTACAACCAGAAAATAAAGACAGCAACCAAACAGTCACCAAAGTTCTTCAAACCAGGAACAGATTGATCAGAAACACACATTGAAATGGCATTGGAACGAAGATGACCAAGCCGGATGAATAGTGCCCATGAATAGTGACAATGAATAGTATTTGCAAATGTTGCTCCATATAATCACGTCTTCTTTCTCTCTGCCAAAAAAATGTGGAGCCCAAAAGATCCCATTAATTCAAAATGGTGGGTGCATGACTTTTTGTCATTATTAAAGATGTGTGGACCCTACCATTACCCTTTATTTTCAAACACCTCAGAGGAGTAGAAAAGTAATATAAAAAAACCAGATGATGTCTTCACAAACGCCAAACTCTTTGCATATGGTGGTCCCACCATTTTCTTCTTCAAACATCCTTTTTGACTTCTCTTCCCAATAATTTTATTAACTCCACTTTATGCCTTTGCCTCATCAACTCGACGGATTGGAGTAAAGACTAACAAGTTAGCAAGATTAAGCGCGAATAACAAGAGCAAGAAGCCAAGTTGGTATCTTTCAGCCGTTAACGAAGATTTCCAAGGATGTAGATGCCTAAACGACGCCACCGGTATCACACAACAGATACCGCCGATGAAGGTGACTCATAAAGCGCACCATAAGAGGACCACCACCGTTCATGCCCTCAATTCACAACTCCCCCACAAAATACAGAGAATCGCGAAAATACAAAGACACTCGCTGGAAAACTGAAAACACTCACTGGAATCTGCAAACTTCACTTGGAATGTAGAGCACCACTAGATTACAGAATCACTGAAATTTGGCAAAAGTTCACCGGAATCTGGAAAATCTGGAAATGTCGCCAAAAACTGGAAAAACTCGCTAAAAAGTCAGAACCTCATTGAAAACCATAGATCTTGCTGGAAATAACAGAAGAAGACCTAAAATAGTGGGCTTGACAGAATCTGGAAACCTCACCGAAATTTGCAAATGTCGTCGGAATCTGTAATTCTCTCCGGTGACGTCGCTGGAAAAGTAAAATACTCATCAGAAGCTATTAAAGTAGCCGAAAATGGCCGAAAATGGGAAGATAGGTTCCAAAACAGGAAGTATTGGGTGAGAGGACCTCCATAAGCGCCTCACGCACCATCGGAAATGTCTGCCGACGAAGCGAGTGTACTTCACGCGTCATCAAAGAGGCATCGGAAGGCCACCAAATTTTAGGTGAACTTCGATCGGAGGATGGGTAGTCCCACGGTGGCGCTCGTGTACTGAGAAGTGGACTGAGACAAAACTCGAACACTCTTCTCTACCTTGTGAACAGTGACAGACCATGGGAAAAGACAAAGAACTGTTCACATAATACTAGCAAATGATCACTGTTCACAAAATAGTACCAATAATCAACCAGAAAATCGATAGAAACTGAAATGACACGAGCTCACAGGCTAGAGACTGGCCACTGTTACTGTTCATGTGAAGTACTGTTCATGCTACAGTACTTCCGATGCTACAGTAACAGCGGTCACCGGAAAACTCAAATTGCCCAAGAACAATTCCTATTCTCTGATACCATGTAAGCAAAATAATATGTATATCTTATCTATTCATGTACAGAAGATGTCTATTTATACAAGAGGAGAGAGCCTTAGCAATGATGGCTCTTAATGACAATTAACTACTAACCCCTGATTTCCTCTAATCCCTGATTATTAGAGATACTAATTACTAATTAATTATTTCCTAACAGCATCATTCATACCTATAAAAATAAATAGTCAATACAATTTTTGGTCCTTTAAGTTTCCAGTCATTTTGATTTTGGTCCCTCAAGTTTAAAACTAGAGGTTTTATATTCTAAGTTTCATTAACTTCAAAACATAAGTTCCTAGAATTAATGACAATTAAGGTTCCCCAAAAACTTTGTCAAGATGAATTGTAAAATACAATTTGGGCACTTATAAATATGAATCTCATTTTACGAATTATGTGCATTATATTAACATGCTTGTATTCTGATTTATGATTGTGATTTAAAAAATCACAACGAAATCAATTATTCTGATCTTTTTTATTAGTGTTTTTCACCTGTCAAGGAGCAAAGTCGAATTTTACATTAATCAAGGAGTAGTACGTCCCAGTCATGAGTCACGCACCATCTTCGATTACATTAATATTATGTTCAGATGGAAAGAAAATTAAGGGAATGAAAGAAATAGGGGAGAAAAGGGAATATCACAGGATTAGAATAGAAAATAGAGGAAAAGAAAAGGTAGAAGGAATAAATAGTGTGCCCCACACGATTTTACCTCCAAATTTTATCTTCAAATTGGAGAGATTTTGGAGAGAGAACTATGGATTAAGGTGCAAATTTATTCAGGATGTTTTGGTTGAGAAGTAGCGTTATCTTGCAAGCTAAGGTCCCAATCCCCCCCCCCAAAAAAAAAAGAGATTAATATCACTTGGAGGTATTAATATGGAGCAATATTGTCCCTTAACATTAAAAAATTTACAGCCAACGTCAATTTTTAACGGTCAGCGTTAGTTTTTTTAACGATATATATAGGGCAACATTACTGCCTTAGAAACTACTCTCCTCCATTTTATTAGAACTTACCATTGGTATGTATATATAGTTGATATGTTCATGTGTGTTTATTTATAACTAATCTCCTCCAATCATTAATATAAAACATATTTAGAAACTTAATTATGGTCCAAAATATAAGATAAAGTTTTCATATTTTTCAACATTTTTCTAATTTACCTTTATTGATGATGCTCCCTGAACAATAATCAAGGAGATGAGGGAATGAAGGAATCGAGGAAGATGGCAAGGTCATTTTAGAAAATACATGTCACATTAACAAACTCAACTAACTTTCTTAATCTAATCAAATTTAATAAATATATTTTATAAAATACCCGAAGGAGTAATTGGTTGATTTACCTTGCGTACTTAACGTGGCTTAAATGTTTTATCCCAAATTGCTGAGTATTTATTGTTTCAAGCTAAGTCTTAAATAACTCACGCAATCTAATAAATATTTTCGGTCCAAAGAAGCGTAGTCTATACCCAAAGAAGTTCACACCAAGAAGTACATATCTAAATATGGTTAACGATAATAAATCATATAAATGTAATAACCATGTTAAATTTCTTGTGAATTATGAAACCCATAAATATGGTTTAATCAAAACACTGTTTGATATGTAATTGCATAAATAAATTTAATTAGTGATAAATTATAATGGAAAGAAACAAGAATTAAAATTGATTTATATTTTTAATTATAACTTTAAGAAAAATTTTGAAATTTTAAGATAAACAAAATAAAATAATTGATAGCTCTGAAATTTTGAAACTAAAAGGAATATTTTAATCGTTTCTATTATTTCTAATTTATAATTGTCCATGTAATTTATAACTTATCATTAGCAAAATGCACATTTTTATCCTTTAACTTTACAAAATATTTGATTTTAGCTTCTTAATTTTATAAAATTTATTTTGAGCATTCTAAATACCCTGACACCATTTGTTTCACTAATGACATTCAAATTTTAAATGTTGACAAATGACAACATATTCACTAATCCTAACATATTAAGTTCAATTTTTTTTTAAAGAATAACAATGATTGATACAAAAATCAACATTTGAGACTTGTGATATTAGGATTAAAGGATAAAAAGGATACTTTATAAAATGGTTAGGTGTATCCAACACCAAAAAATATTTTTAAAGTAATTTGTGGTGCATCAACAAATTATTAATTGAGTTGATAAATGGCATTACCTTCGTAAGGAATACAAGTTCAAATACTTGAAAGGGTATTTGTTGGGAGACGTTAGAACCCTTTACCCTTTAACTTTGTATTTAAGGTGCATCCAACACCTTAAAGTATAATTTTGGTAACACTTTCTAAAATAATTTTTATTACAATAAATTTGAAAAGTTTCGTAATGAAAATGTGAAAATTTGGTGTGGAGTGTAAACCTAGCAAGCAGGACGTTGTCGCTGATGCCTTATCGAGGATCCAGTATATGGCGTTTAGTTCTATCCTAGGTGATCTTATAGATCAGGTCTATGATTATGTTTCTTCTTTTTCGCCTCTTTAAAAGAGCAATTTAAAAATGGTCATCTTCTCTATGGATATTACAATATTCGACGAGATTATTTATATTAGAAGGATCGACTCGTCATTCCAAATAATTTCGTGAATGTAACAAAATGGATCCTAACTAAGTTCTATTCATCTATGTTAGAATCATATCCCGTATAATCAAGGATTGTATCAATATAGATAAGTAAATGGATCCTAGTATTTATTATAGAAGATACGATCTCATGTATATAAATAGGCATACACTCAGTACATTATTTTTCAAGGAATTAAGATTTACAATTCCCATTTTGTTTATTACTTTACATGGTATCAAAGCCTTAGAAATTCTAGGGTTTCCCCTTTTTTTCTTATTAAGTTATCTATTGCCTTCTTTTGTTCATCTGCAATGTTCATGTACTATTCATTGACGCTATTCACGTTATCGTTCAAGTATTATTCATCAGCGCTATTCACATACTGTTCATCATCACTTTTCATCTGGTGTGAGTTTCCTAACTCTGAAACTATTATTTGCCTATGACTTGTGCAAATTTGGGATTTTGGTGTGGTTTGCAATTGCACCCATTGTTTGGTGCTTTTGTTGATTGTGGTTCTTTTTTTGAATGTGCTTGCTATCTTGTTTTTGTGATTTTTTGGTTACTCTTCCATGGCTACATCTAAGACATTTGATATGCTATGCTGCCCATGGCTTTTAAGATTATTGATTCAAAATTGAATGGACAAACTATAATGATTGGAATAAAACTTTTAGGGTTTGCCTCTTGTGTATTGAGAATGAAGTATATTTAACTCAGATGCCCTTTTGGTGATAATAAGAAAAGTGGTTTGGTCTAAAGCAGACCTCATCTCTCTTTCCAAATTCGGAGCTCTATTGAACCACAAATTTCTTATTCTGTTTGTCACTGCAACACTGTGAAAGATAAATTATCTTGAATTTATGTTCTTTGGTAAAGGGAGTTTCACTTGGATTCATGATTTCGAATCCGTTTTCTTAATGATAGCATATTTGATGAACTTCCTAGTGACTTGAAGAAGAAAATTGATCTAGAGAAATTGAAGTTGTTTGAATCACTTGAGAGATATAGAAGACTTATTGGAAAGCCGAGTTATCTTATAGGAACTCATCTTGGTATAACCTTCTCAGTCAGTGTACTTAGCCAACACAACTACAAAAAAGATCTATAATGTTTGTTTTTGGCTTGTTTTATGTCCCTTTTAGGGGGACGCCTAGGTAGGAGACATAGTAAAGTAAGACTTTTGGCGTCCTAAATTTTTTAGGAGGCCATATTGCATTTTTTTTCAAAATAAAAACCCTAAAGCTCACGTTGGAGAGGCTGCCCATGGAAGAAGAATTGGCCATCTCATGAAAGCTTCTTGATTCAGATTACTGGAGAAATCAAAACCCAGAACAATAAGAAACACATCAGCAATCAACATACTCACTAATCAAAATGCACAAAGGCAAATCAAATTGAAAACTAGAAGGTTAGAAGGAAAAAAGATCAAATCGACAAATCATATCTATGCAAATGTCTCTATCATTGAAAAGGCTTGAAAGAAAAAAATAGAAGCTTCAATGGTCTCTTTATCGTTGTCTTCAGATTTGCTCTGGCTTTGCGTTATCATCTGATGTCACCAAAATTAGAGCTTGCAGTCGGTGCTCGCACATCTGAGGACCTAAAGGCATAGATATGAGGAATCGGAGGTAAACTCAAACTGAAGGAAAAGGAGAAGAGGATAGTCTGGGGTATGTGAAGGAGAATACGCCATAGGAGCCACAGCCAGTGGCGATGGCAAAAGCAAAGTTGATGAGAAAGAAAAGAGAGGCAGACGAAAAGCGATGGTCGACAGAGAGAAGAGAGAATGTGTCAACAGCGGAACCAAATTCAAACTAAGTACGTTGATGGCATGAAGAGCAAGAAGAAGAAGCAGTGATGGTGTCGACTACAAATGCTAAGTGCAAGGTTGATGAACTGGACTGTGAGATTTGGAAATGTGAGAGTGAGGCATTAAAGTTGAAGAGTTGTGTGCGGAGTGGCAAATGGGTAAGATGTGAAGAGAGAATAAGTGAGAGGAGAGCCAAAAACGAGAAAGTGAGGCTAAGGACGAAAAGCCGGGGGGGCACATGATATAACAGGTTTTAAGCGTTCGAATTCTAATTGAGGATGCTTAAAAGTGTATAAAGAGTCATCCTAACTTTAATTGGGGACACCTAAAGTTTAAACATAGGTGTCCCAATTTAAATTTGGGATGCTTAAAGTGTCCACATAAGCACAAAAAACTCTACTTTTGGCATCTTTTTTTCTAATTGGGACGCCTAAAATTGACTTTAGGTATCCCAATGTAAATTTAGGCATCCCAACTCTAAATAGGGACACACAATATATTAAAAAATTACAAAAATGTCATTCTTTTTATTTTTTACTTCCTTTTTTTAAAAAAAAAACATTCGTTTTTGGGGGAAGTAGAATCCATTTATTGTAGTAGTACAATTTATGGCATCTCCAATAGTGGCACAGTTGGAAGCCTTAGAGCATGTCTTGCATTTTTTAAAGGTTCCCCAAGTCGTGGCACTCTCTATATATTATAGGCGTACTAAAGTTGAGTGCCCCTGTGATGCAAATCATGCAGGATCTAAGGCCACAAGACGATCTACTATAGGTTACTGTATGTTTGGTGGTGGAAACTTGATATCTTGGAGAAGTAAGAAGGAAAGTGTTGTATCAAAAGCAAGTGCAAAAGCATAATACAGAGCCATGTTACAATCACTATAGGAAATTGTGTGGGTATTTCAACTCATGAAAGAAATTGGAATCACAACAACATTGCCGGCAAAACTATGGTGTGATAATAAAGCAGCACTTCATGTAGCATTGAACTTTATGTTCCATGAGCCTACAAAGCATATTAAAATAGACTGTCACTTATTTGTGACAAGATCAAAGAGAATGTTGTATCGGCACGTACATGTGAACGAATGCCACCTATCAGATCTTTTGATGAAAGCCTTAAATGAGATACAGGTTGAGTTTGTAACAAGTTATGCATGATCAATATATATGCTCCAACTTGGGAGTATTGGCATTATATCTCGTACAATCAAGGATTGCATCAATGTAAATAAGGAAACAAAGTCTAGTATTTATTATGGAAGATCCGATCTCATTATATAAATAAACATACACTTCTACATTATTTTTCAAGGAATTCAGATTCACAATTCCTTCTATGTTTATTACTTTACAATCTCAAATCGAGGGCCATGTAGGATTTCTAGAAAAAAAAAATTATCACATTGCTAAGTTATTTTTGTGGCAAAAAATGAAGCAAGATATCATATTATTGTTAGAATTTAGGAATAAATCCTATAGTTTATGAATAAGAAGAAGGATGGAAAAGAAGAGGAAAAGTAAGAAGGATTGTGTGTTTGGTAATAAGTCCCAAACTGGTCAGTTTGAGGGTATATAAGCCCCAACTTTAATAAAAAATAATTTTATTAAATTATTTTTTGAATTAAATAATTCTTTTTAATTCCATTGTGCCTCTCCGACTTTCCTTCCAACCAACGGCTATGTACGATCCGTTCAGCTCCGTCTGGTGTGTTTGTTCACGTCTGTTCATGACACGTATCAGTTCGCAGGCAACAGACGCATGTCGCCTCTGTTTGTTCTGTTCTGGTGTGTCTTTTCGCACAACGTACTAGTTCGCAGCAACAAACGAGTTCATCTAATGTGTTTTTTCAGAGTCTATAAATAGGGGCCTCTAGTCACATAATTTCATTACGTTTTTTCTGCATACACTCTTTTTGCATTTACATTCTGTGCGTTCTGAAAGCAAACTCGTTAGATTCGCTTGGGCTTCAGACAGACAAAGCCATCTTTATGAAGACGAATAATCCACTCTATCATGGGAGGAAATTGCTCAAAAACCTTCGGCATCCATAGAGGGAGCAAAATTGTCTTAAGGATACAACGAAAGTTAGGCCCAGATTTCCGCATAGTTCATAATCATATTCGATAGTCTTGTGAGTTCGTTTATAGCTTTTTATATGATATAGACTTGTTGTATGCTCTCTGAATATTATATTTAGTTAATATAGATTCTTCCTATATTGTTTTGGTTACTGTATATTCAATTTCTACCTATTCAATACATTAGAAACAACATTCTTAAGACAATTTTGTGATTGAAATCATTATAGAGCAAATTTATATCGTTGCTAATTTCGTACGTTGGTAGTAGTACTGAATTGAATCTGTTTTTAGTTTTTGTGAATATTATTATTATCATACTATTTGTGGATTAATCTGTGTGATTAATCAAAGTTTTTATTTTAACAATAGAAATGGCAAGTACAAGTACCAATCTTATTAACCCAAGTGGTCCTGCTCCATTACATGGTGAAAAACCAAAGAAGTTCAATCGAAACGATTTTAAAAGATGGCAGTAGAAAATGTTTTTCTATCTAACCACATTGAACTTGGCTCAGTTTCTCACTAAAGATGACCCAAAATTGGAGGAAGGACAACCGTTGGATAAGGAGAAGGTTACTACGATAGATGCTTGGAAGCATTTTGATTTCTTGTGTAGGAACTATATTCTCAATGGTCTGGATAATACATTGTATACTGTATATAGTACTTTGGAAACAACTAAAGCACTATGGGAGAGTCTGAACAGAAATACAAAACTGAAGATGCTGGCTTGAAAAAGTTTATAGTTGGCAGATTTTTGGATTTCAAAATGCTTGACTCTCAATCTGTAGTAAGTCAAGTTGAAGAGCTTTAATTGATTGTGCATGAGATTCATGCAGAAGGGATGTCTCTTAGTGATGTTTCCAAGTTGCTGCATTTATTGAAAAATTGCCACCATCTTAGAAGGACTTCAAGAATTACCTCAAGTATAAGCGTAAGGAGATGTCACTTGAAGATTTGATTGTAAGATTGAGAATAGAAGAAGACAACAAGATTTCTGAAAAGAAATTTGGCAGCAATCCTATAGTTTTAAAGGCCAACGTTGTGGAAGATGGTCTGAAGCCCAAGAAACGGAAACGCTCTAATGAGGGATGATCCAAACAAGGCCCTAGCAAAGGTCAAAAATTCAAAGGCAAGTGTTACAATTGTGGGAAGCCTGGCCACCTTGCTAAGGATTGTAGAAAGCCAGAGAATCTCAAGAAGAAGAACACTGAAGCCAATATGGTTGACAATCCTACTGATATGATTGATAATATGAGTCTTTCAACAGTGGTAATGCAATGTTACTTGGTTGGAAATACTAAGGAATGGTGGGTGGACACTGGTGGCACCAGGCATGTATGTGCAAACAAATGGATGTCCTCTTCTTACACTTCTCCGAAGCAAGATGAATAACTGTATATGTGAAATTCTTCTACTTTAAAAGTTGAAGGTGTTGGAAAAGTGGTTTTGAAGATGACTTATGGAAAAGTCGTGACACTTAATGATGTGCTTCATGTACTTGATATTCACAAGAATTTAATTTTTGGATCCCTCTTAAGCAAGAATGGTTTTAAGCTTGTATTTATTTCGAATAAATTTATACTTTCTACGAATAATAAGTATGTTGGAAAAGGTTACCATTTGTGAGGGCCTTTTCAAAGTTAATGTAATAACTATCACCAATAATGGTGCTATTAATAATAATATTGATTCTATCTATATGCTTGAGTCCTCTAATTTATGTCACCAAAGATTAGGACATGTTAACTATAAATCAATTAAAAATTTAATTAATTTAGAATTATTGCCTAAAGTTGATTGTTCAAATAAAGATAAATGTCAAGTATGCATTGAATCAAAATTTTCTAAGTTACCTTTTTCTTCTGTTGAAAGATCAATTGAGTTGTTAGATTTAATACATACTAATATATGTGATATGAAATCTGTACCATCTAGGGGTAATAAGAAATATTTTATTACATTTATTGATGATTGTAGTAGATTTTGTTATGTGTATTTGCTTAATAGTAAAGATGAGGCTATTATTGCTTTTAAACAATATAAAATTGAAGTTGAAAATCAACTTAACAAGAAAATTAAAATAGTAAGGAGTGATCGTAAGGGAGAATATGATGACCTCTTCGAGGAATTCTGCAAAGAATATGGTATTATACACCAGACAACTGCTCCTTATGCTCCGCAGTCAAATGGGATTGCAGAAAGAAAAAATCGAACATTGAAAGAAATGATGAACGCATTATTAATTGAATCTGGTTTACCACAAAATTTGTGGGGTGGAAGCTATTCTAACGGCTAACTTTCTAATTAACAGAGTGCCTCATAAAATGATACAAAGCATACCATATGAAAATATGGAAATGAAAGAAAGCTTTCTTGAAATATTTGAAAGTATAGGGGTGCTTGGCAAAGGTTAAGATTCTTAAACCTAAAAGGTTAAGAATCGGACCTAAGACAATAGACTGTGTGTTTATTGGCTATGCATATTGATTGAGCCGCTTTTGTCATTAAAGCAATCAATTAAACTAGGTCCTAATTAATTATGTAGTTTAGGGTCAACCTAGGTCATTCTCCAAAGAGCAAGCTGTGGGTTTTCTTTATGACTAATTTTCAAGTGACAAAAGATGCAGACCTAAACTAGGATGTAAAACACTACTACCTATATGCAATTAATAACTTATTAAATGTACTAATGCAATTGACTCTAAAACCTATATGAAAATAAGACTAATCTATATGAATTTGAATGCAATTTTTTGGGGGCTGTTTTTCTTACGAGAGAATAATTAAAATCCTAATAAAAAGATTGATTAAAAGTAAGTAAAATAATAATGATCTAATTCAGTTATGATAATGAAGGGGACAATGTAGGATTCACATGGAGCTAACTTTCTTAGCCCAAATTAATTAATTAGACCAAAGAGAGGTTAATGAGAGATTGAAATTAACGAGTTCAATTGCCTAATTCAAACCTAGGAAACCCTCAAGCTCAATGACACATATTCCATTAGAAAACTCATAATGAAATAAGTGGTGGCTAATTAAATTCATTAAAAACCAATCACATTTAATTTCAAAATAATCTTAGAAATCTTGTTTGCAATTATCCAATTGAACAACTAGATAATTTATCAACCCAATTAAACAATTAAGATGATATACCAAATTGACAATTAAATTAATAACGAAAGCTCAATTAATAATTCAATTGACAATCCAAAGGTTGCAAACAAAAGTCCAACAAATGTCTCAAGCATAAAAACTTCAGATTATCAATCCAATCCATGATAAAAATGTTTGCAATCTAAAACTAGATTGTTCTCAATTAACATAATTTGAAATCATTTAAAACTAAATTATCTCAAGTCTTAAATTAAATAGATAAAAAGAACAACACTCCCTTGTGATCTTCATGTGTAAGTTCTAGGCCCTAGCTTCCCCTATGCTCTTCCCAAGTTGCCTCCCAAATAGCTAATGCTGCCATAGAAAATCCCTCACAAAGACTCAAACACGTCATAACCATGGAAATAATTTGTGGAATAGTAATTGAGAAGGCGTGGGTCCCGTGGAGATCAGCTGAAAATTGAGACGCGTGAGAAGAATGGAATGACTTAATAGAATTGGAGGTGGGGTCCGCGAGTGAATGTGAGAATACTGTGCGTGAGAGGAATGAATTAATCAATCACAATTGATGAACTCTTTCACCTCTGCGTCTCGTCTTTCCGTCTTCAGTCTGCGTCTTCAATTCATGCGGCGTGGTGCTCCCTCTGAAACCTAGCAGCCGCTAGGTAGAAAAAAGAGGAGAGCTTTTGGGTACCAACTTGAGTCCAATAGAATTTAAGAAGCCCAATAAACTCTATCATTGGTTTTCCTTTTAGCTTCCTTGAAAAATTATGCACTATAAGATATTCTAATATATTTTTTTATTGGCAGAGATTAAATAAAATCATGATATATCATATATTCAGAAATATTATTCAACCACAAGATAATAATTAGAATATTATTAATTTAAGCTCAATAATCTCATGATTAATTCAGATTTATATTATTTCCTAAAATTAGCTAACAACCCAAATATCATCTAATAAATACAAATTAGCCTAAAATAATCCCCCAAAAAAATTAATAAGGTGGGATAAAATACATGAAAATAAGGATTTATCACATATAATAGTAGTGCATATCGTTTTCTGGTGTATAAGTCTGATATATCAGATATCCATGTGAATACGGTTATTGAGTCAAGGAACGCCAGGTTCTTTGAGAATGTATTTCCGTACAATAAGAATAATGATAATAATAACAACACTGTAATATCTCAGGATACTGTGACTAATGATAATCTTGGAGAGGAAGAACCGAGACATAGTACCACAAAGGACTTCAACATCCTTTGGGCCTAATATTTTGACTTATCTGTTGGAAAATGAACCTCGAACTTATGAAAAGGCTATGGGTTCTCCTGAAGCACCATTCTAGGAAGAGACTATTAATAGTGAAGTTGATTCTATTTTGTCAAACCACACATGGGAATTGGTTGACCTTCCTCTTGGCAATAAGCCACTAAAAACTAAGTGGATCTTCAATAAGAAGATGAAAGCAGATGGCACTATTGATAAGTACAAAGCTAGGCTAGTAGTAAAAGGCTATAGACAACGAGAAGGCCTAGACTACTTTGATACCTATTCACCTGTTACAAGAATTACATCAATTCGAATGTTGATCGCATTAGCAGCATTGAATGAGTTAGAGTTACATCAAATGGATGTAAAAACAGCTTTCTTGAATGGCGAATTAGAGGAAGAGATTTATCTAGAACAACCTAAGGGATTTGTTGTCTTAGGACAAGAACGGAAGGTTTGTCGCTTAATAAAGTCCCTTTATGGACTTAAACAAGCCTCAAAACAATGGCATGCAAAATTCGATGAAGTTATGTTATCAAATGACTTTAGTATTAATGCATGTGACAAGTGTGTCTACGTTTGAAATACTGAAAATGGGTTTGCCATAGCCTGTCTTTATGTAGATGACATGTTGATAATGAGTAGTAATAATCAAATGATTAAAGCTACTGAGCGATTGCTTATCAGTAAGTTTGACATGAAAGATATGGGTCTAGCAGATGTCATTTTAGGAGTTAAAATTCATAGAACTCCTAATGGGTTAGCTATATTGCAAGCACAATATATTGCTAAAATTCTTGAGAATTTCAAGAGTTTAAACATAACTCCTACGTCGAACCTTATAGATTCTAGTCTTCGACTGTTGAGAAATAATGGTGAAGCTGAAAAACAAAAGGAATATGCTCAAGTGCTAGGTAGTCTTATATATGTTATGAACTGCACCAGACCTGATATTGCTTACGTAGTAAGCATGTTGAGTCGCTTTATAAGTAATCCAAATGAGCTTCATTTGAGAGCTATGATAAGGGTTTTGGGTTACTTAAAGCAAACTCAAAACTTTGCTTTGCGTTATGAGAAGTACCCTACAGTGCTAGAAGGGTATTGTGATGCAAATTGGATCACCAGCTCTAATGACACAAGATCCACAAGTGGATATTTATTCACCCTCGGTGGTGGTGTTGTGTCTTGGAAGTCATCCAAACAGACTTGCATTATAAGATCAACCATGGAAGCAGAATTTATTGCTTTAGATAAAGCTGGTGAAGAAGCTAAATGACTTCGTAATTTCTTGAGGATATTTCTAGTTGGCAAAAGCTGGTACCAGCAGTGTGTATACACTGTAATAGTCAAGCAGCTATTGTTAAGGCCAAGAATGTCGTGTATAACGGTAAGTCTAGACATATACGTCGTAGACATGATACCGTTAGACAATTACCTTCGAATGGAATCATCTCAATTGATTATGTGAAATCAAAAGAGAATATAGCGGATCCATTGACTAAAGGGATTTCTAGAGAGTTAGTTAGAAATTTGTCCAAAGGAATGGGTTTAAGGCCGATCCATTGTTGATTGTTGCGGTAACTCTACCTAGAAGAATGGAGATCCCACAAACTAGGTTCAAAGAGACAACTAAGTCACAATCGACTGTTAACACTGTGGAGTTTTAAACTCATACTCATTCCTAGACAAGACAATGCATATATATAAGGGTAAGCTTTAAAGCTTTTAATGGTTTCTTAATTTGATGTGTTTAGATGATGTATGTTAACTTACATCACAAGGAATCACCTATGTGAGTGTGAATGTGGGCCGCTTCTGTGAGAATTTAAAATGGCCGATTCTGTAGAACACTTGTAGAACCAAGCGATATCCAGGGCCGAAATGGACACAGCATGAGAAGCAACGATGCTAAAGGAGCAACTGTGTGACTCCTATTGTCTTGGTATACACTAAAAGGTCGACAGTTCAAGATAGCACGTTTACTGATTGACCAGTATATCCAGTAGGTTTTTACTAAAGAATGTTCAAAGGCAAACCCTACCTTTCTCGATGCAGTTGTTTCTCATAGAGGAACCGCACTTTGCATACATGATCGTTTGTATTTGGTCATAATGGACTTACTTCTTATCCATGTGGGGGATTGTTAGAATTTAGGAAGAAATCCTACAATTTATGAATAAGAAGAAGGATGGAAAAGAAGAGGAAAAGTAAGAAGGATTGTGTGTGTGGTAGTAAGTCCCACATTGGTTAGTTAGAGGGAAGTTGGAGGGTATATAAGCCACAACTTTGCTCCTACTAAATGGGCCTTTAGGCCTACCCACTTTTGTGGAGGGGTAAGGACTTAGGCAACCCTTAGTCCACCACACGAGCGCCGTTCCTGCCATCCATCCGGCTGGCTCAGTTATGTCAGTCGTGCGCCGCTTACCTGGTCTGGTCCGCATGTGTGAAATAAAAAATAATTTTTATTAAATAATTTTTTGAATTAAATAATTCTTTTTAATTCCGTTGTGCTTCTCCGACTTTCCTTCCAACCAGCGACTACGTATGATCTGTTCAGCTTCGTCTAGTGCGTTTGTTCGCATCTGTTCGTGAGACACATTAGTTCGCTGGCAATAGACGCAGGTCACCTTTATTCGTTCTATTCTCGTGTGTCTTTTCTCACAACGTACCAATTCACAGCAACAGACGAGTCTATCTGATCATGTTTTTTCAGAGTTTATAAATAGAGGCCTCTAGTCACAGAATTTCATTATGTTCTTTCTGCATATACATTTTGTGCGTTTCGATAGCAGACTCGTTGGATTCGCTTGAGCTTTAGACAGACAGAGCCATCTTTCTGGAGAAGAATAATCCGCTCTATCCTGGGAGGCAATTGCTCAAAAACCTTCAGCATCCGTAGAGGGAGCAAAATTGTCTTAAGGACACAATGAAAGTTGCACCCGAATTTCTACATAGTTCATAACCATATTTAGCAGTCTTATGAGTTCGTTTATAGCTTTTTCATATGATACAAACTTGTTGTATGCTCTCTGTATATTATATTTAGTTAATACAGATTCTTGCTATATTGTTTTGGTTATTGTATATTCAATTTCTACCTACTCAATATGTTAGAAACAACAATTATTCATTTATGATTATTCTATATGCCAGCACCGTTGTAAACAGAATCGTTGAGAATATGGCTGTTGGAGATATAGCTGTTATTTTCAGATCTCCTTTTTTACTTGACAACTCAGCACTTTGATCTTCATGAAATCCTTCGTTAGATCATCTGAAATATGTCCACAAATGATATAAATGATGTTAAGAAGTATTACAAATCATTTAGGTAAGGATCTGGATGATCTGGATTAGATTCAGGATTTTCGCAATGGTGATTTTTCTGATCTGAAGGAGAATACTGCAGTATTGTCTTGCATACTGCGGTATTGAGGCTATCGGGAAACTTCAGATTCGTCTCTGTCTGTCTGATACTCAAGTATTGACTTACATACTCGAGTATTTAAGATCCTCTAATATTCATTGCTCTCTGTCTGATCTATACTCGAGTTTTCACTTGTATACTCGAGTATTCAAGTTGTTCTTGACTTTGATTGCTCTCTGGCTTGATATAGCTTCAATTTTGGCAAACCAATTATCCCCATATAGCTCTTTGTGTCTTCTTTCCAATGCAACAAGAATCAGCTCAAAGATCGTTGGATTTCATCTATTATGATCCACTGAATGAAGCCTTGTTCTTGACCAGCGTTTTTGCAACGTTCAAAATTGCCAGTCAACTTTCGAAGACCATATCTCTCTGGTCTGATCTTCATTTTTGTTGAATCAAGTTTTAATGGAAATCTTCGTGAGTCTTTTTTTATATACCACCGATTTCAGCTCATTCCAATTTGTAGATTGTGAGTTACACTCAAAACATTGAAACTTGGTCTGATGTGTGGCGTAAATATTTGATCCAACTTTAGAAATTCAAAGCTATCTCATCTGATCTTCTTTGAGCATGAAACTTTGTCAAGATGACACATTGGATGTCTAGTTTCATACAAATTTGATTTCACCTCAATCCGATGTCTGGTTTAGGAGATATCATCGAATTACCAGACCTCGCCCAAAGCTGAAAGTGAAACAAGTGTGAACAGAGTTGCTGTAAGAGCTGGATACTCAAGTATTGAAGTGCGTACTCGAGTATTGTCGGGTCCAGAGACGCCAGAGAAGCTGAAAACACCCCATACTCAAGTATTAAAGCTCCATACTCGAGTATTGAGTTCCAAACTCAAATTTTGACTTGGAAACTCGAGTTTTTCAAACTTGAGTTTCCTAAACTTCAGTTTTCTCATCCAGAAACAAATTTCTGCAGTAAGTTTGTATACTCAAGTTTTGACCTGGAAACTCGAGTTTTCTCTTCCAGAACCTGATTTTTGTTGTCTTTAGTTCTGAATTGACCCTCTCCAACATCCATTTGATTGTGAAGACTTATAATATCAATCTAAGACCCTGAATATTGATTTTCTTATTTTATTTGTCAAGATCTTATCTTTCTTCCTTCTCTTCACTTAGTCATTCTCCACAACTCTATTCTTTCTTTCTTTTCTCATGAGTATTCTGATTTTGAACAAGGATATTCTCATTCCATTCATCAATTTCTTCTATCTTCCATTTCCTATCTTGATCATTCTTTATAGCTTCTACCTTCTTTCTTCTCTTCTCTTGAACATTATCCATAATTCAATTCTTTCTTTCTTTCAATTCTCTTGAACATTCTTCACAAATATATTTAAACTGATCTTGAATGAGAATGTTCCATTCAATAGACTCTTTCTTCTTCAATCTCTCCTCTTCTTCTTTTTCTTTTCTTCATTTTCCTTGTCCTCACCTACATCCTCATCCTCCTTGATCTTCTTCTTTTACTTCTTTGCCGATTCTTCTTTTTGATCATTCTTCATACATGAACTTTACATCTTTGACTCTACATTAAAATTTAAGAATTAATCAATGAAGAAGATAAGCACATTATTCAATCTTTTTGCTCTTATTAATGACATATATATAAGACATCATCAAAACTTAATTATATCCAACAAGGTTGTGGTGCATCGTCTTTCTAAAATGGGCATTTCATGGCTTTGCCTGCACATTTTTCTAGTTTATTGGTTGCTGAGGTTTTTCTCACCATATTGTCAAGTTACATGGGTTGTCAAAGTATACTGCTTCTCATCGAGTCAAAACTTTTACTAGTCATATTTTGCACTATTTGATGAAATTACAAGGTACTCAGTTGAATTTTAGTTCTACCTACCATCGACAGTCTAATGGGCAATCTAAGGCTTTGAATAAATGCTCAGAGATGTATCTTCGTTGCTTTGGTTGTTATTATGCTCGTAATTGGCTTAATTTTTTGCCTTGGGCTGTGGTACAATACTTCCTTTCACTCTTCAATTGGAATTACTCCCTTCAAAGTGGTTTATGGGTGTGATCCACCTCCAATTCTTCGTCATTCCTCAGTTGAAGACACTCCATGGAATGTTCGTCGACAGCTTGAATTACGTGATGAAGTTTTACGGGTTCTTAAATTTAACATCCAGAAGGCTCAAGCTCAGATGAAGCAATCTGTAGATCATACTCGAAGGGAGGTCGAAGTTAATGTCAATGATTGGGTTCTTGTCAAATTCCAGCCTTATCGATTGCCAGCATTCGGTGCAATGAAGAAAATACCAAGAAACGGGCAATGCGTTATTTTGATCCTTTTTGGGTTGAGGAAAGAATTATGTCTATAATAAGATATATCCGTTGAAAAGGATCATCATTATATACTTGTTTTTTATTTTCTCACTGACCCCTACCAGTAACTCTCATTTGCATACGATTTTCTAATCGAAGATTTGTGTTCAGTCTTTTTCCAAATTGCTTTAGATGTTTCCATTTTATTTCTATTATGCCTTTTCTCGTTCATATGATGTTTCAATTTAATTTCAGGTTCGATATATTCTTTTTTTAGTTCTGGATTTTTGTAATATAATCCCTTTTCTATTATTTGAATTTTAGTTTGAAGACATCATTGATTAGCTCCAAATGTCATTCTTTTGTTTTTCACGAGGTGACGATGCGCTGTATATGTAATTTCCTGCATTGTCGAAGCTGTTCTTATTCCTGCTCTAAATTTCTTGTGACGATACCCTTGAGAATTTATACCATTTTGTCCAGAGCACTTGATTTTCATTAGAGACTTGATCTGATACTCCATTACAAGAACATGAGAACATTATGGCTTCTACTAATTCGGTTCGGTTATTCAATGGACTTCAGTTTACTATTAACTGATTTTCGGTTTTAACTGAAACTGAACCAATAAAATCGTTTGCTTTACTCTCATAATCTCTCAGAATCCTATTAAGGTCGTTGATTTGTTTTACTCTTAACTGCATTCATTTTTGGGATTCATGCTTGGACGGACAAGATTGAAAGCTTTTGAGGGATACTGAGGGAGGGATTCTGAGATAATCCTCTCTCCTTAGGCATACTTTTATTGATGCATACTTTTATTGATGCAGAAGACGCAGAAGAAAATTTCCTTCTCACTCTTCCTCAATCAAAATTTAAAACAAAGATGATCCTCTCATTTTTCCTCTCTTTCTCAATTTTTTCTCATATTGACCCTTAGCTAATGAAATCAATGTTAGATTTGATATTTTGTAAAATTATTATTATAATATTTTAAAAATTGATTTTTTTCCCTATATTGCAATTATGAATACACACATGTTTATAGCAATAATTTTAAAAAATATTGAATTTGAACTTTTTTTGGGGTTAAAGTACAAATTAGTCTAGAAAATTTTCTCCGATCAATAATTTTTTTTTTTCATATTCAATGTTAGCTCAGAAATTTTAAGATGTAACAATGTTACTCCCATACCATTGAAAAACTAAGTTCGCAATTAAAAACTTAAAGTTGGCCGTTAATTTTTTAAAGATGATATGCAATATTACTCCATTTTAATAGTTCTGAGGAGACATTGAGCTTAAAAAAGTTCCTTCTTAGCCAATATTTGAGAAAAATTTACACTTTAACCCTCATTTATAAGATCTAATGGTGAATAAAAGATGAAGAACTCAACCCATTCAAAAAAAAAAAAAAAAAACCATTCAACAAACGCTGAGGCGGCAGAGCAGAAACTCCCTCTTCTTCTCTTCAGGCTGATTTGGGCTAATGCTATCCGGTTCCAAAGTTAGAAGCTTGATCCAGCAGCTGTCCGGCCCAAACCAGCCAGATCCTTGTTTTTTGTTTTGTTTTTTTAATTTTCTAATTCCCTTTTTTAAATAAAAAAAGTTTAATTATTATTATTGTTCGGCTGACTGGCGTTCTACAGGGCTCCCCTCCATGTTGCCTCTACGCACCAATAGCGTTCTGATCTCACGGTACCTTTGTCTTTTGCTTCCGCGTATCTCTTCCATTTCTCCGACTCTTATTCTCAGTTCCTCTGCTTTAGTTCCAATGGAGAATCATGCCGATAATAAGAACACCAATTTCAGTAGCTCTTCATTCTTGTCTCAGGCTCATGCTAGTTCAAGGTTGTTTGTTCTCTTTCCTCAAATTATCTTCACCTTCATCAAGGAAAATATTTAATTTATCACTTTCTTTCTTTTGGGAGATCTTGTCCGACTCTTGAAATGGCCATGTAAACTGATTTTTCTGTTTTGTCTACCCGGTGTTGATTTTCGAGATTAAGCAAAAGGAGAAAATTTTTCTGGGAAACTTGAGGAAGGTTTTCGAATATAATATACTACTTAGATTTATCTCTGAAAGTCCCTGTCGAATATAATCTAATATTCGCGTTTTGTTGGCAGTGGTGGTAGGGGAAGGGCCTTTGAGATGAGAAATGAAAGAGAGAGAACAAGAGGGCGTGGCTCTGGAGGTGGTGGAGGAAGTGGCTCTGGACAAGATAAAATTGACGCTCTTGGGAGGCTTTTGTAAGCACTTGTAGACCCATCTATATCACTCTAGTTATTTTCTTTTGTTATTAACTGCCATGGTAATTACTTGTAAAATGAACTTTCCCCCTTTGATTACTGAAAGAAATTCAATTATACTTCGTTTGCCACCCTTTTTTATTTGTTCTTAACCGCCAAATTCGGCTGAATTATCATGGTTATTACTTCTGCTTGAAAATTTTCAGGACAAAAATTTTACGTCATATGGCATCTGAATTGAATTTGAATATGCGGAGCGATGGTTTTGTGAAGGTTAATGATCTGTTGAAGTTGAATATGAAGACATTTGCCAATATTCCATTAAAACCACACACCATCGATGACATCAGGGAGGTTAGTTCTTTTCTCCTTGAGTTCTTGTTTGTTTTTACTCTTAACTAGTTTATCTTTATTCTCATTGCTAAGTGGCATTTATTGGAAGTCAAATTTGTGGTTGCATTAAGAGAAATGCATTCTGGATTAATATTTAAGTCATGTTTTTAATGTTTAAGTCATTGATACTCTTAATTATGGTGGGCATTTCATATTTTAAAATACTGTGAGGAAACAAAATTAGGACAATTAGGAAGCAAGAACTCTTTTGGGTCTGGGTTTGGTGTTATCTCAATTTACTTTCTTCCCCCTTTCGTTTTTGGGTGAAATGGGGATCCTAAGGCCAACAATTAAGCATGAACATTCCTTTCCTAACTAGTAACCTAATTTTTCCCATAAGGAAGTTAATAAAACCATCAGGACCATTGTTGTAAAGTTGCAAATCAAATATGAAACTTGTCATGGTACTTGGTTAGTTGGTATGCATTTTGGCTATATCTCTGAGACATCACTTGTCTCTTTCACTTTGTAACTCTGATCATAAATGTCATACATAAGATTTTCTTGCTCTACTGCATTAACGTTTACCCTGAGACAAAACCAGTCTCTTATATAGTAGCAGTTAGGTTGCAAATTAAGATTTTTCTGATGTATTCTCTATTTGCTCATTTTGTTACGGCTTGAAAAGGATGGCCATAGTACATTAGATATTGGAGATACTGGATAAGATGAGACGATGCTTAGTATTTAATTAGCAGTGCCCAATAGCTGTTTGGTTTATGGTGCCAACGGTGTTTATTACTCAGCTCTTTTTCTCTGATCTGTTAATTTAAACTTATTGCTATTTCTGTTTGCCAAAGATTTAATGACCGATGACTTGTGAGTCTTTTTACTTGTAAATGTCTATTTCATGTGAACTTCCTTAAAAACTTATATTCTTCATTATCTTATGGATATCCTTAGGCTGTCCGAAAGGATAACAAGCAGCGGTTTAGCCTTATAGAAGAGAATGGGGAGTTGTTAATACGAGCTAACCAAGGCCACACAATTACAGTAAGCATTTCTTTGCATGGACATCACCTCATCTTTCATGTTATTATTTATTAACGTTTTGAAGAATATTGAACTTTATTTGATTGGTATCCTCCATTATTTTAACTATTCATGCTGAGTGATGATTCTAATCCCCTCTTGAAATTGCATTTACTTGATTTCTATTAAGATGTCATTGTAGGCAAAGTAAATGTAGTACTTGTTGTCTAGTTTTCTTCTGTCTATTTTTCTGGTTCATCTAAATGTAAATTGCAACTTTGCTGAATACAATCAGACAGAAATCTGCTTGTGACGTGGTTTTAGTAGCTTTTTGGATATTATTATTTTGGAAATATTGATTCTTTTTCTTCTTTTTTCTTTTTGAGCTTATTGTAAATGGCATCACTGTTAGAGGTACAATTGTAAATTCACTTTAACCTTAGGCTGATAAATAGTGGTGCCTATTTCATTTGTGTGCAAAAATTTTCATTTATAATTGAATACATTTAGCACAATTCCGTGCATGATTTTGTCGAATGTGATTGCCAATGATTATACTGCAGCATCTTAAGACATTCCTGATTCCATCACAGGATGTTTGTAACAATCCCAGTACTCTGACCATGAAACACTTCATTTTCAAGTTTAAGAATTTGATTCGAGTTTCTTTCAAGTAGCTGAGTTGTTATATCAGTGCTATGCTTCAAACACAAGTTGGGGCTAGAAACATTTCAATTGGGTTCTTTGTTGTTTAGAAATGTTTTTTTTTTTCTCTTTTAAGTAGCCTGTTGCTAATCACTGGATCTAACACCAATTAATGAACTCTGAAGTTGAAGAACCTTTTACCTCCGTCAAAGCTGAGTATTATGATGGGAGAATTAACCCACTTAAGTAAGAACAAGGCAGCCCAAACTAATCAAATATGGAACTAGGTATCCCATATCATGTTTCTTCTGTCAAATGCTGACTTATTTTTAGAGCAGATTGTTGCATTGAGAATTCATTTAATTTACTTTGTCTGTTCTACACTCAGATTAATGACATTTAATCTGCAGGCTGTTGAAACTGAAAGCTTATTGAAACCAATCCTTTTAGCTGAAGAAATTCCTGGTAAATTGTCTGATTTTTTTTTTCCTGGTAATTTATGTCACATGCTCCCAGTTTTTATTTTGTCATATTTTTTATTTCAAATTAGCATGTTCCATTGCTTAGATTTGCCACTATATGCAGTTTGTGTGCATGGGACCTACAGAAGAAATTTGAATTCAATTTTGGAATCTGGTCTGCAGCGCATGAAGAGATTACACGTTCACTTTTCATGTGGTTTGCCAACAGAAGGAGAAGTAATAAGTGGTAATACCATGTTTCATGAAAATCTCTTTGTATTTCATTGAGATGTTTTTCCTGTGTATTTGTTCTGTGCTGTAAGAAAGCTGGCCTTTATTTTTTTCATTTGTGTCCCATAAGATTTAGGCCGGATGTGGAGCTCATGAGGAATTCCGTCACCTGCCTTTACCTTTTTCATCTTCATACTTCAGTGTTCAATATTATAGATATTTCCAACTCATTCAATGATTCTGGAGTCTTCTTTTGGCTGCTTGTGAGTTACTTTGTTTAATGAAAATTGTGGATTTGGATATTCTATGTTCCTAAGGAATTTGGGAGTGTCAAAGACGTCATGTTTATGGTACTCAATTTATAAACAAGTAGGGTCCACAGGTCCCAAGCTTTTTGCCTTTGTCTCTTCAAAAATGAATTGACTATTTCTTCAACAAATGCAAAGCATAATTTTGGAGGGTCAGAATGGATAAACCGTTTGCCCAATTGTTGAATGAGATCTTTGCTTATAAAGAACTGAAGTACTGTCTCAACAATTTTCGGGTTTTACTAGAGACTTGGATAGAAATGGATTGGCTGGATTTTATCTATCTGTGTACATGAATTATAATCTTTCTCTTGTTTTTCTCTTCCAGGTATGAGACGGGATGTCAATGTCTTGATCTTTCTAGATGTTAGAAAAGCTTTGGAGGGTATGATTAACTTCTCTGATTTCCTTAGCTGTGTCATAAATGAGATCAAGTTCTATTTTTTCCCCATGTTTCTGAGATGCTCCTCCAGTCTGTCATGTAATACTTATTTAACTAATTTGGTTAAATTAAGGAAGTTAGGTAAGTTAGTTAATCATAACAAATATAACATGCTCTTCCTAAAATATCTTGATCATTTTCTTTAATTCACCTTCAAATTTGAGGAAGCATCAATAGAAGTAAATTGGGGAAAGCTGATAAAAAAAAGAATTAAGTCGTACATTTAAAATCAAAATCAATTCCTCAATTAGGTCCCACATTGAGGACTGGATGAGTACTATAGAAGGCTATTGAGTATTGATTATTGAATGCTTATATTATGTGTTGATATTTATTTCAGAAGGTATGAAGCTTTACATTTCTGAAAACAAGGTGATATTGACAGAAGGTTTTGATGGGGTTGTGCCAGTTAAGTATTTTGAGAAGATAGAATCATGGCCAAGCAGACAACCAATTGTATTCTAAATTTATTGCATGATTTGGTTAGTTTTATTTGTTGGACAGAATTACATATGTATTGTAATGCCCCATCACTGAAATGTAATTTTTGTGCGTAGATAGGATAACTTCGCTGAGGCAGAGCACATAGCTTTTTCTTTTACTCCCTCCAGTTCTAATTATAAGATATATTTAACCGATTTTGGGGAAATTAAGGAGGGGAGTTAAATTAGTTAATTTTACTTATTTTCCTAAAATGACCTTATATAAATTTTCAATGACATTAACATATCTCCTCAATCAAGAATCTTCTTTTCCATATTTTCTAATTGAAATGACGGTTTTGCTATATATACATATTTGTGTGTGTGTACACATATGTATGTATGTGATGTACACAAACATAAATCTACTCCCCAAAACACACATGCACCCCCCGAGATACACACATATATCTACACACAAGTACAAACCCTCACATCTGCTCTCACAAACACATGTATACACATCCACACATATATATACATAAATACACACACACAAATGTGTGTGTACATATAAGCGTGAGTATGTACACAACATATATAGACACACGTATAGACATAAACACACACAAACACACATACACACACACATTTATAGACTGTAAAATTCTATGCACCCAAATGCATATACTTACCAAAAACCAAATATACTTGAGAGAATAAAATGTAGGTGTTTTAGGAAAAATTTGAAAAATTTAAATTTTGTCATATAATTAGGATCAAAACCAACTTCCAAATGTTGTCCTATAATTAGGACCGGAGGGAGTATTTTTTTGTTATTTAATTTTTTTTAAAAGTGTAAATTACATTAAGTGGATTTGAATCCTGAACCATTTACTATCCCCGGCCCCATTCTTGTCAGCGCCACATTATACTATGAAATGAAGCAAGTTAAAAGAACAAATTCAAACTTTGATTTTCGACCAGAAAGTAAGCAAGAAAGTTTCATTGATTAGTAGAGTTATAGAGTTAAATATAAAAATTATCAAATTAGCTTTTCATTACAAAAAATGAAATTTGTTGGCAGCCAAAGGTCTACCGATGAAATAATTTTAACAATTGAATTATAGCTAACGCTCGAGCGCTATATTGGTTGGTTGAAAGGAAAAGAATTTTTGCTCACATGGTCACAGTTTCAAACGATATTGAGAGTTGAGAATTGAATTATATAATAAGTTAAATTTAAATGATTGAGTTGCAGTAGTGTCAAACTTCAAGGATTCAATAATTAATTTTTTTTTTCCCATTAAAAGCATAATCTTTGAGGAGCTATAAAGCTCAAGTTTATATGCAACGCTAAATGAGATAATATGTAATTACTGAAAATACGGACAAATGAAATCAAGTTCGTATAAGCCATCAATATAATACTATTTGGATTAAAGGTAGCAACTAATTTTTCAATGTGATTTATGACTTACAGAGTAAGTATTTGAAATAAATTTTGTCTTGATTTACGTGAATGTACCTTTAAAACACTATTTCAATCAAGCAAGTCTCAAACTAATAACAATAACAATAATGATGGCTCCTTATTTGAAGTCAATAAGCGTATTCTACTTTCTTCATCTTATAACAACATTAGCTCAAATAATCTCTGAATTTTCCTCCTTTTATATATATATTTTTTGTTTCAAATGACTTTGTCAATATCATTCTTGATCTTTACAGTTTGATCAAATTTTAATTTTTGTCCATACATATTTATAATTATTTGATATGAGTAAAGGTTCTTTAGCTCGGAGTAAAGGTTCTTTAGCTTGGACTGGCCTCTAAACCAGTCAAGACAGTGGATCAAGAGTCAATGGGTCAACTCAGAACCAACCTAGGTTCAGAACGATGAAGAATAAAAAATAATTTAAATTCTTATCATATGATTCAATTAGTAAATATCAATTTAATACCTTGAATCACTTACAAAATAATCATATAATTATCCAACATTTTTTACAATTTGTTTGACTTGTTGGCATCATAATATCAAACTATCAATTCACCATCCAATGACATCAAAATAAGTAATCACTAGACATTCTTCCTATTAAAATATTAAAATAGATACTTGATAACAAAATATTCCTACCTACAATCCTTTAATAACTAAAATCATAGTCATTAACTTCAAAATTATCATTAACTTCGACTAATATTATCTCATCCAATTTATGACCCTGAACAAACATGATCATGTTTCTTAAAAGGTAATCAGAGTTAGCCCAACAACTCGTCAGGTTGCTTGGATTAAGCTTGGGTCACCCCCAACCCCAACATTGAGTTGGGGACTTGCCTAGACCAGTTACATGACTGGGTCACTCTGGTATAGGTTGACCTGATCCGTCTAGTTCAAGTTTAATTACATTAGGTATGAATTTAAGAATCAGGACCAAAACCAAAACTCATTAAAAAAAAGTAGGGATTAGTTGTTGAACTCAAACTAAATTCTTATAAAACTATATTGACAAACCAATAACTTAAACATACTAAGACCAAAAATAAAATTCAATCAAACTATAAGGATTAACTATATTCTTAACATTGTTGCAAAAATAAAAAAAGGAAAAAAAGAAAAGGAAAATATCATTAAAGTCTCAACCAAGAACAATAATATAAAAAAAAAAAAAAATCCATATTCACCAATGAAGAGCTATCATTGACAAGTTATGCAACTTATTAATATATTATTTTCCTTGGTTGGGATCTAAATGATATTCTCCCAAAACAAGTGGTATCAACCCTTCAATCCTTTGTTTTTTTTTTTCTCAATCATATATTATCCCCTTTTTTCTCAAAAGAAAAAAAAAGCTTAATTAGTAAGTTTCAAAAACTGCCAAGCATCTCTCCTTAATTACAGCATTTTTCGCGTAATGATTCTCAAAATTTGTTCTACATCCTCTCTTTTTCCCTTTAGCCACAGATCTTATACTCTTATCCGGCCACAATCAATTTGAAGCTTTGAAACTTGGGAAAAATGGTTGGTTGGGTTTGTATGTTAATGTTAGGATATAATAGATTGTCCACTGCTGACGATTGGATACACCTGAGTGCTAAAACAAATTTCAAGTCTTGTGGTCAATAAATTTTACAAAGAAAATATTTTTTAGCATTTTTTTCAGCTTTATAAATAATTTTGTTGTTTGAATGATTAAAAAATGGCACAATATTGGTAAAAGTACATTGCATTAAGTTTATCAAGTAAAAAATTCACACTATCATATCATTCATTAAGTTTTAACAGTTTTCATTTACTAAGTAAAAAATTCACAATATAGGTCATTCAAGAGTTTTATTAAGGAATTCACAATACTTCATTAGGTTTTAACAAATTTTGTTTACCAAATAAAAAAAATTCTCATTATTTAGTCATTCGTAAGTTTTGTTGAGGAATTTACGACTTTTATTTTTGCATCAATTTTAAGAGTTCAGTTATATTTTTGCACCTTCGAAAAATATATAGTACTAAACTCACATTGGGTAAAAGCCCATGTGCATTTTTACACATTTACCCTTACTTCTTTGAACCCATATTAATTCACATCTCACCCTCTGATGGATTGGGAAGGGATATATTCAGATGGAAGCTAACGGGAAACAGCTTCTTTACAATTGCAAGCACATATCGAAAAAGCTAGCGGAATTTTGATAAAGAATTTTATGTTAATATTTTATGAAATAATTTAAATTAAACTAGTTTATTATGCTCTTAAATATAAAAAATTCTATATTCAAAATACAAATATATATATATTTTTTAAATTTTATCAGCCTATCCTAAAAAATATTGGAAATTATGGGTGCCAAAGGGAGTATGTATTTTTTTATGTGGCTGACTAAGCACAAAAAGACGTTTTTTTTCAAACTTGTGAGTTAACTCTCCCAATTTAACATTTTTACATTTGTTGCTTACAAAATTGAGTCAAATTAGTAGTAAACTCGTGATCATTGTGAATCTGGTTAAACTCATGAGTTTATATATCGAGTTTACTGTTTTTACATTTCCAGATTATAAAACTTGTTAGCTCATCCTTAAATTCGTGTTAACTTTTTCGATTTGATCATGTTGACTCAACAGCTTTAAGTATAAATTTTATAGAAATTTATTTGTTAAACATGGTAAATTATGAATGCTAATAGATTTAATTTCAATTATTTGGATTTTTAAAATATTTAAATCAAATTATTACTATTTATTATATTTTAATTATTTAATCATATACTATTAATATCTATTTAATTGTGACAATAAACTTTTATAAGTTTACAATTCGAATTCACAATGCAAATTTATCTTACTATCACTTTGATTAAACTCTCGTGATTTTAACAAACTTGTAAAAAGATATTCACGAAACTGTGTATAAATCAACCTATGCATAGGAGAATTTGGAGCACGCCACGTAGGGAGGTTATGAATATACTGTTGGTGGATTTTGATGGTGTTGAAATTCCTGGAAGAATTATAGTGTACTGATCCTAAGGTTGGGCCCTTTTTTTCCATTAAAAATTGTTTATCCCATCAAGGTTGACGTTGCAGTGATTTATTGCCTGCTTCTTAGAGGAGAGAGGCATAGTGATCATGAGAGGGAATCAAATATGGGGTAGTAAAGTAAAATTTATCAAGTTATAAAATTTCATTTTAGGACAGTTGGTTTGATTTAGAATTTATTAAATTTAATAACCCAATTTAGAAATTAAGTGGTTTTATATAAGTTAATTTCAAATATTACATAAATATTATTATAAATATATTTTTACCCAATTTTTTGAAATTCAATTTTATTTTAATTAAAAAATAATAATTTAATATTATAAATATTATTTTTAATTTAAATTTATCGGAATAAAAATAAAAAAACTATGAATACAATATTAATAACAAATAATTTATTTTTAATTAACACTAATTAATAAATATTATTATAAATATTATTTATAGTATAAAATTTATTACAAATATAATAAATTTTTAATTTTTGTGATGGAATGAGTAACACAATTTTTCTATGGCTAATCCCGCGTCAAAAAAGTTTGCCACGCAATTGCGTCGGCAAAATTTCGGACGGAATTGGTAACATAAGAAAAAACATTCGTGGCTAATTTTGTGGAAAATTGAGTTTTGTTGTTATTATTTATATATAAATTACCATGCTAAATTCTGTTGTTAATCCACTGTTTTTGTGTGGAAACAAGTAGTCCTACACTTTTTATCCCGATCATATATCATGGGGAAACTTATCTCGATTACACCTCATTAATAAGTTGCATTCCGCCAATATTTTTGTTGTTGCTGATGCAATTGTATTATAACAGAACAATTACAAAAACATTCTTTAATTATTCATTCCTTGAAATTACCGAGACTTGAAGAAAGAAAAGGAATATTTTGCAAGCTCATCAAACTCCAAAGGATAGAATTTAGCAAATTTAATCAACTTTTCTTTGTTAAAATTAGCAAACACTCAAGCAACTTGGTACTGATATTATCAAATTGATCACCCAACTCTTGAACTTGAGTATATATCTATCACTGTATTAAATAACTCCACCTTAAAGTAGTGCAAGAATGTGAATGATTCCAATCTTCATCTTAATCTCCCTTTAGGACAATAAACACAATTCATATTTAGAATGTTAATATCGTAGTGATCGGCAAAAATGTTTGTTTCTTGAAGCAATTCATCAAAATCATTATCTTTTACCTCTTGTAAATGAGACTTGACTACCTTCACTAAACCAATTGCACTTAAAAGGTCTTGATCTTTTCTTTGTAGCGCTTGTGATAACTCATAAGAAATCCCCAAGATCAATTTCAAAAGATGCAATAAGAATGCAAAGTCAAAATCTTCCATGGCATACAAAATGCAACATTCATCAGTTCTTGCAGCATCATTTTTCGGCTCGTCTTCAATAATTTTCATCAAGGAAATTATTAGAGAAAATAATGAGATAACACTTGTAACCATACCAAAATGGGAACCCCAACGAGTGTCTCCAAGTCGCTTTAAGGTTGTCTCTTGATTTAAACCTTTTTCAATTGGTATTTCACCGCGAGCAATTCTTTCAACTATTTGCTCGTATTGATTCATTTGAATAATTTCCTTCCGCTTGCATGAACCCCCCACAATGGTAGCCATCTTTTGAAGTATGTCAAAAAATTCTTGAATCTTTTTGTGATGTTTTGCAGCCTTCACAAGTGTCAATTGAAACTGATGAGCAAAACAATGAATGTAGAATGCAGATGTGCTGTCTGCCAAAATCAAACTCTTAAGCCCTTTAAATTCACCCTGCATATTACTAGCACCATCATAGCCTTGACCACGACATTTAGACAAATTTAAACCAAGTTTAGAAAATAGCCCATCAATCGTTACTTTTAGTGATTGTGCATTAATATCTGAAACATAGACCATTTTTTGTTTACATACCAAAGTACAATTGCCATTTGTTCTTTAGTTGCAACATCACGAGCTTCATCAACTAGCAAGAAAAAGTAATCATCGCTAAGATCACTAGTTATTGCTTTAACAATCAAATCAGCATAAGTTTGAGAAAGATCTTTCTAAATTATTGGTGAAAGTCAATTTGTGGTTATCGGGGGCATTTTGCAAGATCATGTGACTTATCTCTTTGTTTGGCTTAGAATAAAACTTTAGACTTTCAAGAAATAAACCTTGTTGATTTGAACTCTTTGATTCATCATGTCCTTGAAAAGGCTGGCCATTTCATAGTAGGTATCTAGCACAATCTAAAGAAGTTTTCAGCTGAATACGATAATCAATTCTTTGTTGTTCAAAAATATTTGGAAAGGCAATATCAATATGTTGCTTTTGCTTCATCAAATCTTGACCAACTTGATAACATCTATTGTGAACACTACTCTTATGATCTCTAACATGAACTTTGATTCTATCCTTCTTCTGTCAATTTTTGAACCTTACACCAACAAATGCTTCCTACGTCGAACCTGAAAATGGAAGAAATCACCAAGAGGGGGTGAATTGGAGATTTCAAAAATTCTTTTGAATTCTCTTTTTTTTTTTAAAAAAAAACTTTGAAAAATAAATAACGAGAGAGTAAGAGAAGAAAAGCTGGACACACAGAATTTATACTGGTTCGGTTTTAACCTTGACCTACGTCCAGTCCCCAAATATCTTCTGGGTATTTGCACTAGTTCAACAAGCCTTAACTACAACAATGTAAACTTCAAGCAATCCTATTCACCTAGGACTTGCTCCCCCTTACACTTTGTAATTAAGCTACCCTACTCACAGGTTTCCACAACTTTGAGTTTACACTAACAACTTTTGATTTCAAAGAATCAAGACTTTCAAAAAGAGTAGATAATGATAAACACTGAAGATCAAGTTAAAATCACAATACAGACTCAAATTGCAAAATATAGTCAAAGTAGCTTGGTTGTGTGTGTAATGCTTTGAGTCTTCATAGCCTTTTATAGGCTAGCTAGATGAACTAGCCATTGCAATTTCTTCTCTAACGTTCAGCTGCAAATCTGGAAAATGACAGTTGCATATTTTGCTCTGTTATTTCAATTCTCAACTGGAATCTTAGAATATGTTGATGCAGAAGGTATTCCAGGTATTCAGTCATTCCATAACCTTCATCTGACCGTTGGAGAGAGATTTAATTGATCCATAACGGTCTGTGCTAAACCATTGGGATAGAGGAGAAGGATCAGCCCTGTTCTTGATTCTTCATTTAATGCACTTTATTCCAGATCTGATTCCATCTTGATCTTAGCTGAACTTATCTGAAAATTACTCAACATATCATCAAAAACATTAGGAGCAACAGTATCATATGATAAAACATTTTTAGATTGACCCATAAAGATTTTGCAGATTAACATCATCTGGCTTTTCAAAATCTCCGATGCAAACTCAAGTTTGTAATTCTAGACTCGAGTTTGAGGTTCAACCAGAGAGCATGAATGTTGATCATTGGTCTAAACTGGCAGTTTACAAATATTAACTCGAGTTTGGTTCTTACAGAGAAGACTGTTGGGCTCTGGACTTGGAATGGAACTTTGGACATGTATCTAAACTCAAGTCAATTAATGACTAACTCGAGTTTGGGGCTATGTCAAGAGGATGAGCCTAAGTTCAAGAATTTCCAGACTGGAGTTTAGCAGCGTAAATTGGAGTTTGCAAAACAAGCATATAGGTGGTCTTTCTGTATGACTCAAACTCGAGTTTGGGGAAACAAACTCGAGTTTCAGTATGAGCCGAAACTTTGAAATTTTTCTTGGTTAAGTGTAAACTAGAGTTTGGGAACACAGACTGGAGTTTGCAAGACTTATGAAAATACTGAGTTTTCTGGATTCTTTCTGTTTAGTCTAAACTCGAGTTTCATGGTCCAGACTCAAGTTTGTCTTGCTCAAAATTCTGAGTGCTCTCTGTATCTCCCAGACTTCAAGTTTGTTTTCATAAACTAGAGTTTGACTTGTTGAGAAAAAAATTGATTGCTTTCTGTGACTTCACAAACTCGAGTCTGCCTAAGCAACCTGGAGTTTGGCTTTCTTGTAGAATTGAGCAACTCTCTGTTAAGTCTCAAACTCGAGTTTACATACCTAAACTCGAGTTTGCCTTTGACAGTAAGTTTTTCAACATACCAAAGACAAACTTCATGCCAAGTTTACAATTGTCAGTTATCATCAAAACACATAGAGAACTAACAGAACCACTACCTCTAACCTCCATATCAAGTAGACAACAATACAAGCAAAAACATGCATATTTTGATACACTATACTCCAACCAATAACCAAATTCTTCATACTACTTAGGATTAAGTCTGCACATTTTTCCATATATTTATGTTTGAGGGAATGATTTAAGAATTGGTTGAGTTGGCCCCTTGAGCAAATAAGCTATTTGAATATCCTCTCTTTCTATAAGATTTGATGTCATTGAATAAATTGAAGGTCTTTTCCCAGATTTTCTTCAAGATTCTCTATATTAACTTTTGCTTGAGGTGGTGATTGAAAACTTTGAATTGAGATGCTTATAGTGGTTGATAAGATTCTTGGACAGTTGGAACTGAAATACTATTTGAAACTTGCTCACTTTGAGATTCGGGGTCTATATTTGTGGATTTTAGACGTTTTAAATAAGATAGTATCCTTGACATTTTTTGGAAATAAAATAGTAAAAAATTTGAAACAAGAAGTTTTCTAATTAATAAAACAAAGCCTGTTGGTTATGATTAGTTTTGATGATGTCTTATATAGATTGCCATTAGCAAGAGCAAAAAAGTTTATATCAAAAAGTTTATATCATATACATTGTCTAATTGCTACATTTAATGTAGATTTGTTCATGTGGAGAAAGAACAAGAGAAGAGAAGAAAGAAAGAGTTGATTCATGGAGAATAATCAAGAAGAGAGAAGAAAGAAAGAAGAACTTGCTAAATAGACTGAGAAAATCATTACACAAGTTCTTATTTGATTCTTTAAGTCTCCAGGATCAAATGGAAGTTGGGATGTCTCAATTCAGAGTTAAAACAAGCATATATCAGGTTCTGGATGAGCAAAATTGAGCCAGACACTCAAAAGTCAAGTTTACTGCATTACAGGAAGTGATCTGCCTCTGGATTATGAGAAAACTCGAGTTTAGAACATAAAACTTGAGTCTGGAACTCAAAACTCGAGTTGGTCACTTAATGACTCGAGTTTGTAGTGTCTTCAGCAACTCTGGCGTCTCTGGATCATCAAAACTCGAGTTAGACAATGTAAACTCGAGTTTGGAACTCAAAACTCAAGTTGGTCACTTAATGACTCGAGTTTGTGAAGTCTTCAGCAACTCTAGCGTCTCTGGATCAGCAAAACTCAAGTTTGGCAATGTAAACTTGAGTCTGGAACTCAAAACTCGAGTTAGTCACTTAATGACTCGAGTTTGGCAAACTTTCAGCAACTCTGTCCAACTCTGTTTCACGTTCAACACTGGCGACCTCTGGTAATTCGATGATATCTCCTAAACCAGAGATCGGTTTAAGGTGAAATCAATTTTGTATGAAACGAGGCATCCAATGCGTCATCTTGACAAAGTTTCATGCCTAAAGAAGCTAAGATGAGAGAGCTATGAATTTCAGAAGTTGGAACAGGAGTTCACGCCACACAGCAGACCAAGCTTCAATGATTTGAGTGTATCTCACAAACTACACATCATAATGAGCTGAAATCGGTGGCATATGAAAATAGACTCACATACCTTTCCAGAAACATAAAGATCATGGAAAAAAAAGATCAAATGAGTGAGATATGATCTTCGAAAGTTGACTATAAATTCAGGATGCTGAAAAATGCTAGCCAAAGAACAGCCTTCATACATCAGATCATAACTGTCAGATTATATTGAGTTTGGAGCTGATTCTTTTTGCAATTGAAAGAAGACTTAAAGAGCTTTATGGAGATAGGTACTAGATTCCAGGAATTGATCTTTATCAAGTCAAAAAGCAAAGAACTTGTGAAAAGGATATTTGACTGAGCCATGGAGAAGAAAACTCGAGTTTGTGTTTACAAACTCCAGTTTTGCACTTGACAGAGAGCAAGATGTTTTCATCTATGAAAGAAACTCGAGTTTGGGTTAGTAAACTCGAGTTTGTGGCAGATAGAGAGCTCCTCAATATTTTGAACCTTGGAAACTCCAGTTTGCGTTCGAAGACTCCAGTTTTGAGTTTTGTGGACTTAAGCTTATTTTCACTCCAAAAGTCCAAAACTCGAGTTAGTCACTTAATGACTCGAGTTTAGGCTTATGTTCAAGTGTGGTTCAAAACTCAAATCGCGATATTCCTCTCTGGAAGACCTAAACTCGAGTTTGGATTTATAAACTCCAGTTTAGCCCGCTGAAAACTCTAGTTTGAATTCTAAACTCCAGTCTAGCCGTTGCAAACTCCAGTTTCGTTTTGCAAACTTCAGTTTCAGTCGCTGAAGTTTTAAAAATCAGATTTCGCCAACTTACGAAAACTTCATGATTGATCTTAATACTTCATATCATCTATTGCTATTGTTTATAATCATGATTAATAAGTTTTCTAGCAAGTTTTAGATGATTAAAAGCTTGAGATAACATCAAACTTGATGAAAATCAAAATCTGTCATAAGCATGAAGATGAAGGTTGCTGCAGATTTTCAGAAATGACAAAGAAGGCAGAATCGAATGAGAAACTTGGAGAAACGAAGCTGAATGCTCAACTATAATGAATTCAAACGTTCTACAATCTTGATATGTTTGAGTTTCAGATTTTAGAAGATTCAGATTTGCTTTAAATTAAATAAAGAAACTCCATGAACCACTTGTATTATTTTAATATATCTTCTCAACAAAGCAAATGGATGACAGCCTGGAAAGAAGCCCAACCATTCTTCAATGCAGACAACAAGGCTCCTACCAACAAAGGCTGCTGAACATCATGGGAGACATTCTTAAAGGGACAAAACTCAAATATTCAAATCTATAAATATTCCCAACAGTCATATTCAAACAAAAGTGGTCACAACAGCTAGATCCATGAAGAAACACTCACAACAGCTATATTTTCGAATGAGTCCAAGTCTGAATGGATCTGCAACGGTCACAAGCTTCAATTAGCATAAATACCCGAAGACTTGAAGACTCCAAAAGAGCAGAGTGTGGAAGAAGAGCAGAAAAACACAGAGACAAGCTTACACCTTCAACATGTTAATACTCTAATTTTCATATAATTTACTCTCTGTTCTCAATGTCTACATAACTTATCATTGAGAGTGAAATGATTTGTATTGTGCTTCAGTGTTTACTCATTCACTTCTGAGAAAGAAGATTCATTGTAAATCAGTTTATTTGAGAGTTACTCAAGATTGGGTGATCTTGAGTGGGAAACACTGTGTTGTGATTACAGCTTGTAAGGGGAGTGAATCTTAAGAAGAGGATTACTTCGAGTACAGAGTGTGTAATCAAGCAAGTGTATTGATTACAGTTTGTAAGGGGGAGTGAATCCTAGTGAGAGGATTACTCCAAGTACAGAACGTGTAATCAAAGTGAGAGATTGTGAAGGCTGCACAAGTGTCCGACTAAACTTGTGAGGTTGTAAAGGCTTTTCTCTTTTGCCCGGTTAAACAAGGAGATAGTGGATTGAAATCTCAGGAGGAGCCTGGGGACTGGATGTAGGTCTTCGTGGATTGGACCGAACCAGGATAAATCACAGTTTACATACTCTCTTCCCTAAACTCTTTTATTTCCAGTATACATATTTGGATAACTTATTACTGTCATAGAACTGATTTCAAATTAGTTGCGAAAAGTTTTCAAAGTTTCTAAAGTTTTATCAAACACCCAATTCACCTCTCCTCTTGGGTGATAGCCAGATCCAACAAAGCCTCCTCTCTCAAAGGGAACATATTATAATAGTGAAGATAATTTCTCAACAAATCAAAACATCAGTAAGGAATTATAACCCATGAACCTATAACTAACCAAATATTTTTCTTTTGAATGAATGCAACTATTATGAGAGAGGAAAGAAAAAGAATCTCATAAAGGAACCCAAATAAAAGTGAGAGAGACTTTTCAAATCCAAACACCAAAACCCAATTCTCAAAATGTTTCCACAACCCAAACCCCAACACTGAAATAAAGCTTCTTTTTATTTCTTTTTTGTAATTTTAGCATGACTCAGTTGAAAATAAAATAAAATAGCCCCTTCCCCTAAATTATCACAGTGTCTGTTGTAGATATTATGTTATGTTGCAAATAATTTGTTATAATATATATTACTATTATATTATAATGTATAATATTTAATTATATATGAAGAGCCGGGGTGATGATAATTGATCCCAATAGATTTTATGCATCGGAGTTTACATAATTATATACCATATGAATATTATCTTCTAGATCATAATATCTAGGGATCAAACCCAGAATAATAATTATAAAATTCAAATTTCCATAATCTTATAATCAGGAGTGTAACATCCTAATTTGTTTTTATTCTAGAACAAAGTAATATTCTAGGAAAAATTAATTTATGAAAATTTATGGAGATTTTACATTATAATTATTATTCTAGTGGTGATCCCTAGATATTAGGATCTAGAAGATAATATTTATACTATATATGATTATGTAAACTCTGATGCATAAAATGTATGGGGATCAATTATTATCACCCCGGCTCTTCACATATAATAAAATATTATAGAATATAATATAATAGTAATATATATTATAACAAATTCTTTGCAAGAAAGTATAATATCTACAACAGCCACTATGATAATTTTGGTTTTTTTTCTTTCATTAAAAAAAAGGTCAAAATTTGTGTCTGCACTTATGGACACTTGCCCCAATGTGGCTTTGCCACTGAGTACATGTAATAATGATTGTTTTGGGCCAACAGTGCACATAATAATAGCATCATTTTTACTATTAAGCAATTACATAAAATAATATCTACTACAATCATCAATAAATGTAATAAAATATTTTTATTACCCCTAGATGGTACAGATTTCATATCACATATGTTAGTATATATTAAATCTAACAACTCAGTTGATCTTTCAACAGAAGAAAAAGGTAACTTAGAAACTTTTAATTCAATGCATAATTGACATTTATCTTTATTTGAACAATCAACTTTAGGCAATAATTCTAAATGAATTAAATTCTTAATTGATTTATAGTTAACATGTCCTAATATTTGATGTCATAAATTAGAGAACTCAAGCATATAGATAGAATCAATATTATTATTAATAGCACCATTATTGGTGACAGTTATTACATTAACTTTGAAAAAGCCCTCACTAAGGTAACCTTTTCCAACATACATATTATTCTTAGAAAGTATAAATTTATCACAAACAAATACAAGCTTAAAACCATTCTTGCTTAAAGAGGGATCTAGAAATTAAATTCTTACGAATATCAAGCACATGAAGCATATCATTGAGTGTCACGACTTTTCTGGAAGTCATCTTCAAAACCATTTTCCCAAAACCTTCAACCTTTGAAGTAGAAGAATTTTTCATATACAGTTGTTCATCTTGCTTTGCAGGAGTGTAAAAAAAGAACATCCATTTGTTTGCACATGCATGCCTGGTGGCACCAGTGCCCACCCACCATTCTTTGGTATTTGCAACCAAGTTACATTGTATTACCACTGCTGAAAGACTCATATTTTCAATCATATCAATAGCATTGTCAACCATATTGGCTTTGGTATTCTTCTTCTTGAGATTCTTTGGCTTCCTACAGTCCTTAGTATGGTGGCCAGGCTTCTCACAATTGTAACACTTGCCTTTGAATTTCTGGCCTTTGTTAGGGCCTTGTTTGGATGATCCCTCATTAGAGCGTTTCCGTTTCTTGGGCTTTGAACCATCTTCCACAATGTTGGCCTTTGAAACTATTGGATTGCTGCCAAGTTTCTTTTCAGAAATCTTGTTGTCTTCTTTTATTCTCAATCTTACAATCAAATCTTCAAGTGACATCTCCTTACACTTGTGCTTGAGGTAATTCTTGAAGTCCTTCCAAGCTGGTAGCAATTTTTAAATAAATGCGGCAACTTGGAAAGCTCGCTAAGAGACATCCCTTCTACATGAATCTCATACACAATCAATTGAAGCTTTTCAACTTGACTTACTACAAATTTAGAGTCAAGCATTTTGAAATCCAAAAATTTGCCAACTATAAACTTCTTCAAGCCAGCATCTTCAGTTTTGTATTTCTTATCCAGACTCTCCCATAGTGCTTTGGTTGTTTCCAAAGTACTATATACAATATACAATGTATTATCCAGACCATTGAGAATATAGTTCCTACACAAGAAATCAAAATGCTTCCAAGCATTTATCGAAGTAACCTTCTCCTTATCCAACGGTTGTCCTTCCTCCAATTTTGGAGCATCTACAATGAGAAACCGAGCCAAATTCAAGGTGGTCAGTTAGAAAAACATTTTCTGCTGCCATCTTTTAAAATAATTTCCATTAAACTTCTCTGGTTTTTCACTATCCAGTGGAACAGGACCACTTGGGTTAATCATATTGGTACTTGTACTTGTCATTTTTGTTGTTAAAACAGAAACTCCGATTAATCGCACAGATAAATCCACAAACAATATAATAATAATATTCACAAAAGCTAAACACAGATTCAATTCAATACTACTACCAACGTATGAAATCAGCAATGATATAAATTGCTATAAAATAATTTCAATCACAAAATTGTCTTAAGATTGTTGATTCCGAGTAGGTAGAAATTGAATATATAGTAAACAGAATATCATAACAAGAATTTGTATTGATTAAATAGAGCATACAGAGAGCATACAACAAGTTTGTATAATATGAAAATGTAACACCCCCAAATTTCTAGGAGTTATAATGACATAAAATAGCGATAGTTTTTATAAATAATACCAAAATTTAAAATAGCTAAATTTAGGAAGTGTTACTGCCGCACTTGTATGGGACAAGTGCAAGGCTACTTATTACATCATAATAAATTTAAATCAAAACAAAATGTCTTGTGTGAAATATAGAAATAAAAAGGGAGATAATTAAAATTTAATTGGACGTCCTTCCTCACATCTCACTGCTAGCCCCAAACTCTTGAAACCTGTTTCACTGAAATTCTGCTCCCCCGAAGGATCATCGCAGACCAAGAACACAAACATCAGCAAAAGCTGGTAATCCTAATTAAATAAAGATAAAATAAAAATAAAATAAAGCTGAAGTAAATGTATAGATAAATAATTTGATATGCATTGAAACAAAATAAATTAATTACAAAACAAAATAAAATAATTGTAAGACAAAATAAATTAACTCCAAAATAAAATAATTATCAAATAAGATAAATTAATTGCAAAATAAAATAAAATAAAGACATCATATGTGTATATGTATAAATTAAAAGGTGTCATTGTTTTCAGAATTTTCTAGTGGGAAGAGAACCATGGTAGACCCGGAAACTTGCCAGTCTACCTTGTGACCCCGAAACCTGTTAGTCACAATTCATCAAATTTGGCCATAAAAATATTTCTTTCTAATGTGCACACCTCTTCCCAAAGTTGCTACTAGTATCCCGGAAACTTGCCAGACACCACTTTGGGAAGAACGGATACAATCGGTTCACATCAAATATTATTTCGAGGGCATAAAGCCTAAGGGTTGTGTTCATCACTTTAGGAGGTATCTTCCCAAAGTTATCCTCCCACAATTAAATTATTTCAATTACAAACAAAATAAATTTCTCATATTTATGGAAATTAAAAGGAATATATATATATATATATATATATATATATATATTAATTAATTACTGTTTGTCAGTTATGAAACTAGGGCAAAACCATTTAAAAGCACATATATTTATATATACTGGACACAAGGCAGATCGATCAACTTGCACAAAATCAAGGTAACCAAAGCAAAATATGTACAATATATTTATGAACCATGAAAACGGCAAAAAGAGTTTTGCAAAGGTTGATCACGCAAAACGAGAAGGAGAAGTTTATATATATGATGTTATATGTATATATAACCATGCGCATATATGGGTTGTCCAGAGAAGGAAGGCAAAATGAAAAAAAAAATAGTTATATACATATAAAGAATCAATATGAAATGCAATTGTTGACAAAGCTAATGCACAAAAGCATAAAGAAAAAAGGTGCCTCAAAAGACGCGCCATGACTTCATTATTTTAATTATTGGTTAAGGAGCAGATGGAGACAATGAATTAAAAGAAAAGGAAATAGTACGGGTAAGACAAACAAAAGAAAACCTTAAGGTAAAAAGGTTTGCACAAGAACGGACGCATGGAAGGAGCATATGGGATTCATGCAAGCCGATGAGAGAAATATATGTGTATACAGGAAATCATGATCAAACATGTGTGTTCAGTCGAAAAGGAAAAATTTGCTCTAGGGGATTAGGATTACCTGGTCTCCGTGTTTGCTAAATTCCTAAAGAGCAATTTACCGCAGAGTTTATAGAGAAAGGAGTAAGGAGAAGAGAAATATGAGCAAAGGCTAAGGTTAGGCAGCTAGGGCTAATATTTATAGTTAGAGCTAAACTTGTAGTCTAAGCTAGAGCTACACTTGGAGTTTAAGCTAGAGCTAAACTTGCAGTCTAAGTTAGGGTTTATCCCTTTAGCTATTGTCAATTAATGAATTATAAAATATTACCAAAATTATTAAATTCAACCAAATCAATCAATATAAATTAATAAAATCAGATTCATCTAAACTAATCAAATTAATTTAAACTACTAAAATTAAACTAATACTATATTATTATTATTATTATTATTATTATAAATATAAATAAATGTAATCTGGGGTATTACAGAAAAGCTATAAACGAACTCACAAGACTGCCAAAAATGGTAATAAACTATGCAGAAATCCGAACCCAACTTTCGTTGTATTCTTAAGACATTTTTGCTCCCTTAATACAAATACCAAAGGTTTCTAAGCGATCGCCTCCTAGGATAGAGCGGATTATTCGTCTCCAGAAAGATGAGTCTCTTTGTTTGAAGCCCAAGCGAATTTAACGAGTCTGCTTTCGGAACACACAGAATGTATATGCAATACATAGAAAGTGTATGTAGAAAAATGTGTTTTGATTATGTGACTAGCGCCCTTATTTATAGACTTTGGAAAAACACGATAAGATGGACTCATTTGTTGCTGTGAACTGGTACATTGGGTAAACAGACGTACCAGAACGAAACGAACAAAGGTGATCTCTATTGCCAGCGAATTGGTGCATCTCACGAACAGACGCACCAGACGGAGAGAATGATCCGAATGGATTGCAAAATGTAGCCGCTTGTTGGAAAAATTCAGAGAGGCACAATAGAATTGATAAAAAAAAAGAATTATTTTATTCAAAAGTTATTTAATAAAAATTATTTTTTTTAGTTCATATACACGTGCGACCGGCCGAACAAATAACGGCCCGTGTGTGGCAGACGAAGGGTTGCCTAAGTCCTCACCCCTTTACAAAAGTGAGTTGGCCCAAGGCAGCCCATTTAGTAGGAACAAAGTTGGGGCTTATATAACCCCCAAACTTCTCTCCAACAAACCAATGTAGGACTTCTATCCACACACACATTCCTTCTTATTTTTCCTCTTCTTTTCCATTCTTCTTCTTATTCATAACCTATGGGATTTCCTCTTAAATTATAACATTTATAACTAAATTTCCTTCAATTTTAAATTTGGTACCTACATATTTTTCTCTCCTTGTTGAATTCCTTAATTATACTCTTAATACATATCAGTTTTATCAAAGCGAAAACAATGCTAAAAAATAAAAATCAAATATTTAATAGAGAAAAAGAATACACAAGGACTATATTAAAAATTAAAAGAAACTACACAAGCCTTTTTCTTTAGAAATTTGCAATAAGGTCCTCAAAATAGACATAATTACCCATAAGTCCTAATGAGCAATAATAACCAAGGTTCTGAAACCCGGACCGGACCGGCCGGTTCAGACCGGAAACCGGTGAACCGGCCGGAAAACCGGTTCGAGTTAGAGGGATAACCGGGGTCCCGAGTTGACCCAGACTCAACTCGGTTAACTCAGCCTGAACTGGCCGAGTTGGCCGAGTCAGAGCAAAAAAATGGTTTTTTTTAAAACAAAAAATTTTTTGACTAGACAAGAAAGAGAATGAGAAGGAAGGGGAGAGTGTCAGCAGTGGCTGGCGGAGATCGCAACTTGGGTTCGTCGAAGGTTGAAGGCTCAAAGCTTCTTTGGTTGAAATATGGAAGACGGAGATCGCGACGTGGGTTTGTTGAAGGTCGAAGGTCGGACTGTCGGAGCTACTTTAGTTAAAAGATTGAAGACAAAGATCACCTGAAGGAGGGAGGAGGGACGATGGAGGTTCCAAGAATCCATTGTTTATGATATGAGGGCGCACTGGAGGAGAGAAAACGAAGAAGAACTGAAGAAGAGAGAAAGACTGAGGGAGGGAAATATTTAGGGAAAATTGATTTCAGTTACAAAAAAGGCCCAAGAAACATTCACATGCCAGAAAAGGCCCTAGGCATTTTTTCAAAAAAAAGTGTACGGATATAGTTGCTAATTGCTACTGATGTAGTTGTTAATTGCTACAGATGTAGTTGTTAAAATGTAGTTGTTAATTAGACTGATTTAGTTGTTAACGGGGACTGATATAGTTGTTAAACGCTACTGATATAGTTGCTAACACTTTTTGAAAAAATGCCAGAGCCTTTTCTGGCATGTGAATGTTTCTTGGGCCTTTTTTGTAATTATTTTACTAGCTTGGGCCCTGAAATCAATTTTCCCAAATATTTACTGCCCATGAGAGAGAGAGAGTTGCAGGTGAGAGGCTTTGTGATTTTGCAAACCACACCTTTTTCTGCTTTTGCGCATATTCCCATGTTGCAAACTACACCTTTCATTTTCTAACATACCCATGGGATAGGCTATATGGCGTGTTCAAGAAGGTTCAGAACTTCAATGATCTCTTTTTTTTAAAAAAATATTAATATTAATTACATATAAGCACATCACATCTTCTCTATTTTGAATATAAAATATTTTTATCACTAAAATATTAATATTTTTTTCTATTTTAATTAATACCGGTCTGACTCTGGTTTGACTCCGATCTAACCCACTAACCCTTAACCCAGTACCCCTACCGGTTCAGTGACCGATCCGGATTTCAGAACCTTGATAATAACCGAAGAGTGTTCCTTATTTGGGATCTCATTGTTATTCTCTCTCTCTCTCTCCTTTTTTTTTTCTTTTTTAAGAAATCCTGGTCCTAAAAGACAAAAAAAAAAAGTCCGAAAAGTCCTAATTTAGAACTTATGGGTAAGTCGGGAAAGTCGGGAAAATCCTGGTCCTAGAGAATTGCACCTAAGGAGAGACGTTGGGTAGTATTTGAAAATGCCAATTATACCGTTTTCTTGTTTGACGAATAAGATAAAATTGCAATGCATCATGGTCAAACAGAGAAAACATTTGAAAAATTGGAGCCATATAACGCTGATTTTATACGTTGATACGTTTAGGGAATTCATTTAAGCAAGCATGGTTAACATTATATTGAATGATGATTGATTATTCCAACTATTTTGTCTCACTTTATAATATCTCATTTGGCATTGCATATATATAAATAAAAGACCGTTAAATTAAATTGAGAAAAGTAGCAAAAAAGTTCAAAATATTACCAAGAAAAATATCATTTCCTTAAGATACTAATTTCCCTTTCTCTACTTTGTGGCATTCCTTGAAAAATAGATTTAACTCAATCATCAAATAGCCAACAAACTCAACCGTAAAGAAATGGCACAAAATGCATATAACTAACAAATTATAAGATATATATAGTAAACAAAACCAAATATCAAAATTACCATCACTTTTTTTTTTTTTTGCTCAATAAAATTACCAACACTCGAAACAGTGTAGTTCGATCATATTTTTTTGGACAAAGCGTGCCATCACAAAAATCTCCATAGTTAGGGGTAAAATATGCTAAGTACCAAAGACTAAATTCGACCATCCCAAAAAACACTAGATTTGTCACTAGAATTGGCAGACATCACAGTTTAGGATTCGGCAATAAATACTTTCACCAATCATCACACTTTAAGCAACAAGCGTGCTGGCAGTCGTGGACTCACTGCAGAAAAATAAAAGAACCGAATAAGAATAAAGACAAAATAAACAGGCTAAATACTTACAAAGGTGCCAGCACATATATAGAGAAATAGAGCGAATGAGCGAGGGGGAGAAAATCAGGATTGCAATACTGATATAAAACACCGACATGGATAAGGAAGTACTTAAAATTGAACTCTAAAAATTCTATTTGATGTTAAGAATAGTGTAGAAATTAGAGGAAAAGGGAAGAAACAGAGACGGGAGAGAACAGAAGCACACAGATCACTCACTGTGTAATTCATCATTCACATATTCAACACCATTACAATAGTCTAGGATTTCCATATATATATGATTGGTCCTTAGACTTCAAAGCTAATTCTTAACTGTCAATAACAACTAATGCTTACTAATTACTGTTAACTAACTTTCAAACTAACTCTAACTTCTCAGCTATTTAACTAACTATAATATTTTCTATTTTCTAGACCTTACTTTCTACACCATACATATCAATACTGATAGGATTAGTGTAGAAATTAGAGAATTCAGAGGGTTTAGAGACAGAAATTCAGAGGGAGTGAGAAGAGAAACAAGAGAGGAGAGAAAACACAAAATCACATCACTGTGTTCTTCCATTCATCTTTATTCAACATTCAATATACAAGCATAGCATACATTGAAGAGTGATATGCCTTGTATAGGCAACACCTCAAAGCTCATTAATCTCAAGACTCATTAACAACTAACCAACAACTAACTAACTAATAACTAACTAATGCAACTAACCCCCTAACCCCCTAACTAATATTTATTTATGATTTACCTATCAATTTGAGGAAGAGAAAAACGGTAATCCGAAAAATACAACAGGGCATGTTTACAGCCAGGCACTTACTACCTCTAGGGATTCTGTTTTTCTCCATGGCAAATATTGAAAAAGAATCTTCTCTATATAATATAGGAGTCCTTAACAGAGACAGGAAGATGATTACAGATTTTCTACTGTGTTTTAAATTTTCAAACATTCCCCTATCTGAGAGATTCTTGAAGTGGAAGTTTTCCCATCCATGGGAATCAGAAAACATTACTGAGAGCTTTCACCCTCTAATTTCGCATAAGAATTGCTTCCTCTTCCATCTTTTGGCCTCCTAACCTCTAAAATATCACCGCGTTTGTTGTGTGAGGACGCCAAATCCCTAAATCTTTATTAGGATACATGGAAAATATAATAACAAGAAATAAATCTCAATTACTTCTACATGTAAAGATATTCAAACATGTGATGAATGAGTTTCTACAGACTTGAGAAATCAAATTTTCCATGACAGAATATTGCGTTAGAAGTCATAAGGCTTTCCCACCTCCAATCACACAGAGTTTCAGTACAGTCATTTAATCAAGATCAATAGTTGAGCTGAATGACAGAGAATGAATATCACAACAAGGAAGTTGAACCTGATTTTCAAAAGGTTCAAGCAATGCATGGAACTTGTGTGAGTTTTATTTCTGTAACTCTAATGACTCATACATTAATCAATCGGATAAACACTTTTAATTAAGAAGATACTAATGTTCTACCTATGATGAAGTTAGAGTACTTACTATTTCCATACAGGAGGAAGCTTCTTTGTTTTCTTATAGTAACGAGCAAGGCGATGAATCCTACTCTCTACCAAAATTAACCTAAACTTGGAGTCTTTGTCCTTCCTATTCCTCTCCAAATGCTTACGAATTGAGACAGCCTTCTTGATGAGGTGGTAGAGATCCTCCGGTATTTCAGGAGCAAGACCTAAAAGTAGAATATCAAAAGACAAAAATCACTGTCAAAAGACAAATTCCACAAAATTCCAAGAGTTTTGTAATGTAGGCAACAAGAGATTATACATACCATGTGCCTTCAGAATACGCAAAATCTTATTCCCAGTCACACTCTTCACCTGAGCAATACCGTGAGAGTCACGGAGAATAACACCAATTTGGGATGGTGTTAAACCCTTCTTGGCAAACTTGCAGATGTTCTCTTCAACCTAGAGAACAAATTCAAGATATCAGACAAAGAAAAAATATAAAGCTTCAGACAAATGCAATTGGATCTATTTACCATGAGACATATAACAACCAGAGTAGATTATTATTACTATTATAATATTATTATTTACACTCACATATGGTATTTAGGATTCAAATCAGTGCAGAGTCATAAAACGGAACAAAAGTATACTTCATTTCCCTAAGTTTCATTCCTTCATACGAAATTGGCATAAGAGAGAACCAAATTATCAAATTATTTAGCTTTCAATACAAGTGGATAACAGAGAAGTAACTATCGAGAAAATGAGGTGCAACTATCAAACATCCAACATTTAAAAATTAGCAATAAATGTATGTATCAATTCAAATTGATAAATCTTGGACTGCAGTAGTAAATTTGAATCAAATGAAAATAGGATTCCAAATTCTCACATCTTGAGATGAGATCTTCAACCAGCTCGGCGGTGTTCTCTTGTAAGGAAGAGCTGAAGCAGAAATACCCTTACTGACAAAAGAAACGTATCAAAGGACTTGGATAACGTAAAAAATCCTCAGTCAAATGTTCGTTATCCATAATATGTAAATGGAAAAACTCTGTTCAAGCTCATATTCTCCCCGAAATGATAAAAACTAAAACAGAAAAGAGAACAAACCCTCGACTGTGCATACGCCCCATTGTTCCAAATTTGTTTGAGAAGGAAGACGAACTTTAACTCGGCTTCTCTGGCTGCTGCTGCTCCGGAGATTCGACTACTCGACGAGGAAGTAAACCGGCTAGGATTAAAAAGAGAGAAACTAGGGTTTAATATGCTATTATAATTTTTGGGCCTTTTGCTGGCCTTAAGCCCATACTTACTAGTAAATGGGCCATCCCATCATCTTGAAGGCCCATAAAGCAAATTCAAAGTTTAGCTTCCGTCGGTTAGAATTGAAACGGAACCTCTATGTTATATCAAGAATTTAAAAAAAAAAAAAAAAAAAAACGGAACCTCTATATAATATTTTTACGAGTCTAGGTCAAATTCATAGAGAACGATGCATGTTGTCTTAGAAATTTTTTATGTCTTAGTATTGCCCTAGGAGCATAGAGCTGTAGAAATTGTTGAGCGGGTTCTGCTCAGCGGCAGGGATTGTTTTTCTGGTTATTTAGATTGAGATAAAAAGCATCCTAGTTGTTCTTACCCAATAATAGTTCTGCCTAGATTTTTCCTTCAAACCTCTGCGAATATGCGATCTTGGCTTTTTGTTCAGATCGATGTCCTTTCCTATGGAAGGGTCGGCCGTCAAAGGGAGGGAGAGAGGAAGGGATGAGAGATGAAGAGACAGGAGACAATAAACATAGTGATGAGGCATTTCAAGTACTATATGACATATGTCTTTTAGGGGTCAAATTTAACTTTCTTAACAATATTATCATGTTTTTATATTTTTAGGATGATTTTGAAACAAAAATTTTCTTTTTTAAAGCAACATTGCTTTTCGCGAATACTTTTGGGGTAGATTTACACCTTAATCGTATTTTTATTTTTCATAAACTAATATTTTCATAATTTATGGGAGATAGGAGCTAATACAAAAACAAACGTGGTGGGGTGCAAGGTGATGAACATTAGAAAAATTAGTTGATTGAGACAAATTTTATACCTAATATGATTATTAATAATTTATGAAATATGAATATAAAAATTTATTTAATTAATATAAAAATAAAATTTATTAAAACTAATTATTAAAGAAAACTATATTTTTATAATGAAAAATTAAGGGTAAAGGTGCAAAAATACACACATACTTTGCCCTCAGGAGCCCCTAGCACTATATGCTTTTTTTGGGTGCAAAATTACCCATGAACTCCCACAATTGGTACAAAAATACCATCTCCATTAGCATCCGTTAGGTTCTGTTTGTTTTGTGCTGGGGCCCACCAGATTTTTTTTTAAAAGTCAATATTTTCTAATTTCCCAGACTGCCCCTCTACACCTACCCTCGCTCAACCTCACTGTTTTCACCTTCGACTGGCCTTGCAAGCAGATCCAGCAAAGGTGACGGTGCACAATAGCAGCGGCGGCGACACGGAGCACCACCGAAGGTTTCCTGCAAGTCTCGCGACGAGGAGACGGACAAGCACTAAGCCGAAGGTTTTGCAAGGCTAGTCACTCCTTCACTCATCTATCCCTTTCGCCGGTAGTTGCTGCAAGACCTGTCTTGCCGTCCTTCGTTGCTGTCGCTGCTCTTCCGACTGCCGAAGCCTCAACTTATCTGCCTAGATCTGGGGATCGCCTTTTTTCTCCAGCCCAACGTCGAAGGCCTCTAATCCATCAATATCTGCCCAGATTTTGAGTTCGTTTTGAGATTGATTTATGCATTTGAATTCAATTTCTGGGTTGATTTTGAATTGTTCATACTCTCCTTCGATTTTGAGTTCATTTTGAAATATATTTATGCATTTGAGTTCTGTTACGGATATCTCACAAATGGGCCCAGCCCAATAACCAGAGAGCCTAGTCAAAATGGTTTCAGTTATGCTCATAACCGCTTCCTTGAAAATAGGAGTGGTTTTATCAAGAATATCTATCGTTATGGCAACCGCCTATGAAAGAAGGAGATTATTCGAAAAACGCATATCTTGATATCCCTAAAATAAAGGATAAATCCACCAGATTAAGATAGGGCCCAGGTACGCCTATAAATAGGTTAAACCCCTTACAAGGTACACACTTCTGAAACCCTAGCTTTTCTATTCACACAGAGCACACACACCACCCCCTCTGGCTATCATTAGCCTGCCGTATACTCTCGAACTACGTGGACTTTGATCCACACTGTGGTACGTAGGACCCCGGGATTTCACCCCGGGCCAAGTCCAACCCAACTTGTGATCCACCCTGGATCATTGGCGCCGTCTGTGGGGACTGTAAAGTCCTATTCCCGTGACCCGTGATGGCTAATACCAGAAGCAAAAGCCACCCGCATGCACACGAGCAAGGTCAGGAACAAAATTTTAGCGAGACCCAACAGCAGGACGTTCAAGGCGTTAATCAGGAACAAATGGAGGAGCCCCTGGACTCGAACCTGGATGGACGAACAGGCCAAACGCTGGAAAATACTAATCACGCTGGTCCCTCAAAGTTTAAGATTGGCAGCCTGGACATACGGCTCCTACATAACATTGCTGAGTCAATGTTGAAACGAATCGAGAATGTGGAAGAACGCGACAATCTTCAGAACCAGAAGATTGACCATATGACCGAGGTGATGAACCAAATCCTTAAACACTTACAAGACCCTCTTCAGGAGGAACGCCGGGATGATCAGCAGAATGAGGACGAAGAAACCAACCACCAAACTGTTGATCCCCTATAGGAGGACCATCCCGGGCAAGGCCGAATAGTTTCAACAAAAAATTCTTAGCAAAGTAATCACCGGGACGCGAGTCGGGAGGATCAAGCCCGGGCACATAGGAAGGACAGCCGTACCTCGGACAATCAGGGAATTCCGCCAGACTCCAGAAAGTACAAGATGTGGTATGGGGACGGAGGACAAAACAACAGCTCGTTCTCAGATGAAATTACGGAAGCTGAGTACCTAAGGAAGTTTAATACATCCGACCTCCCTAAGTACGAGGAAGTCAGGATCCCCAGACACACTTGAACACTTTCGACACTGAGATGCTGGTCCGAGGATTCAAGGGGCCAATCATTTCCAGGTTGTTCACCTCAACGTTACGAGGAGCCGCTCAAATTTGGTTTCAGACTCTATCTCCCAAGTCCATTACCGACTTCAACGACCTGAGCGAGAAGTTCCTGCTGAATTTCGCGACAAGCAAAAAGCAACCCAGGTCGGTCTACACGCTGGACAGAATCAAGCAGCAACCCGGTGAAACCCTTCAGAAGTATTTGGATCGTTTCAAGGCTGCCGCATTACAAATCCAAGGATTAACGGAAAGCGTCCACGTACACTTGCTCATCTCGGGCTTAGATAGCGAATCTAGAATGGGGAGATCGGTCATATCTGGCGAGATCAAGACGCTGGAAGAATTCCATAAACGAGCCAAAAAGTATCTGGACATCGAGCAGATGCAGATAGCCAACGCGTCGGGAAAAGAGAGACAGAAAAGCCCACCCCCGAAAGGGAAGGACCTGGCAGCAAGAGACTGACCCCATAACTCGGACCAGAAAACACGAGGACAAAGGCATGAGGGGAAGTATGAGAGATATACTCTACTAAATGTCCCTCGTTCACAGCTATGGAGAGAGGTAGCCCTGACCGAGATGAGGAAGGTGGAGCGACCCCGACTACTTTATAACAAGGGAAAGTTGGACCGCACACGATTTTGCGAATTTCACAATGGACCCTGGCACACAACGGACGAGTGCTGGGACCTTAGAGATGCGGTTGAAAAGTTTATCCGAGATGGAAAAATTACGTCAGTACGTTATCAAAACACAAGGGCAAAAAGCCAAGCGCAAGCAGACGGATCGGAGTACAAGCCCGGTCTCCCAGAGGAGAAAACCGGACGAAGCCCGGAGAAAGCACGACAATGAGGACGAGTTCCCGGAAGCAGAGTTTGACTGCAATGTCATTAGTGGAGGTTACGGAGGTGGCGGCGATACAGCCAATCAGCGGAAGAAATACCTTCGGGAAGTCTTAACCATCAGGGGACGACTGACCTTCAAGCCGGAACCATCAGAAGAGCCTCCTAAGCTATTCTTTACTCAGGAAGATCTGAGGGACGTAATGCCGGGTCATCAAGACGGACTGGTCATAACCGGCCTCCTGGGAAAATGCCGTGTAAAGAAGATATTCATCGATCCTGGCAGCGCGGTGGATATCATCCTGTGGGACGCCTTTAAGTGCATGGACCTCGACCCAGAGAATCTAAAGCCGTGCAGGACAACCTTAATCGGGTTCAATGGACAGGATACAAATCCCAAAGGGTGTATAGAACTAAAAATGACCTTGGGCTCTAAAGAAGCCTTTAAGACTGAGCGAGTCAAGTTTATTGTAGCGGATTTCCCTTCGTCCTACAATATAATCTTAGGCAGACCAACTATTCATAGTTGGGACATGCTCATATCAACTAAGCATCAGAAGCTGAAAATGGTAAGTCGGAAGAATGAAGTCGTCACCGTCAAAGGTGATCAAAAGGAATCCCGGCAATGCTATTTCTCGACAGTTAAAAACAATGAACCCGGAACATCCAGCTCGCAGCAGAAAGGAACTCGAAATTCAACGCCAATTGCGCCGAGCTCGGTCAACGTGGTAGAGCTGGATGTAAGAGAAGAAGCAAAATTGATGAAAACAGAGCCTGATGGAGAGCTCACAGGCTACCAACTAGGAGAGGAGCCCGGACAAATAACCAAGATCGGGAGTTCGCTGGCCGAGCAAGAAAAAATCGAGCTCAAAAAGCTGTTATGGAGAAACAAGGACGTATTTGCATGGAAACCTTCGGAGTTACCAGGAGTCGACCCGACGTTCTGTTCTCACAAATTGACCATAAATCCACGATATACGCCGGTCTCGCAGAAGAAAAGAAAGATTGCACCGGACCGATAGAAGGCCCTAGCCGAGCATGTAAGAGAACTGCTGGATGCGGGATTCATCAGGGAAATCCAGTATACCACATGGTTATCAAATGTGGTAATGGTCAAGAAACCCAATGGAAAATGGAGGGTGTGCACCGACTACACCGATCTCAACAAAGCATGCCCCAAGGATGCTTACCCCATGCTAAATATTGACCAACTGGTGGACAATTCTTTGGGATTCCAACTGCTCTCATTCATGGATGCGTATTTCGGCTATAACCAAATAGCTATGCATCCCGAAGACCAGGAGAAAACAGCTTTTATCACGGAAAAAGCTAATTACTGCTATAATGTCATGCCTTTCGGGCTGAAGAACGCAGGAGCTACTTACTAGAGGATGATGAATCAAGTGTTTGAGGCACAGCTCGGCAGGAACGTCGAAGTTTACATCGACGATATGATCGTAAAGTCAGTTAAGCGATCCGACCACATCCAAGATTTGCAAGAAACATTTGATAAGCTCCGGGATCACAGAATCCGACTTAACCCAGCTAAATGTGCATTCGGGGTACCAGCGGGTAAATTTCTCGGATTCCTGTTGACAAACCGGGGGATTGAGGCCAATTTGGACAAATGTCAGGCCGTCCTCAATATGGCTGCCCCAAAAAACAAAAAAGAGGTACAGCAGTTGACTGGCAGACTGGCCGCGCTGACAAGGTTCTTTCCGAAATCGGCAGAAAATGCTCTTCCTTTGTTCAAGTTATTGAAGAAGGAAGCACAACATGGAGAATGGAACTCAGAGTGTGAAGCCGCGTTTGACAAGATCAAAAAATGCCTGTCATCACCACCCGTGCTGACCAAACCCGAGCCCGGGGAAGATTTGATATTATATCTATCCGTGGCCCCAGAAGCAGTAAGTGCCACCCTGGTGAGAGAAGATTCGACAGAACAGAAACCGATTTACTTTACAAGCCGGGCTTTGCAGAGTTCGGAGCTAAGATATCAAAGGTTGGAAAAGGTGGCCTTTGCGCTCCTCACTACCGCGAGGAGATTACGTCCATACTTCCAGGGGCATAGAATAATTGTGCAAAACAGTCAGCCGATACGCTAAATACTCCACAAGCCTGACTTGGTAGGAAGAATGACCAGTTGGGCTATCGAACTGTCCGAATTCGACATAGTATATGAAGCTAGGCATGCTATTAAGTCCCAGGCTTTAGCCGACTTCATTGCAGAACTGGTGCCAACAGAGGTAGTCCCGAAAGCCAACCTTGACGTTTGGAAAGTATTTGTAGACGGCTCGTCAAACGCCAAAGGAAGTGGAGCCGGGATCATAGTCGAAAGCCCGGAAGGAGTCGCCATGGAACACTCCCTGCAATTGCACTTCAGAATGTCCAATAATCAGGCCGAGTATGAGGCTGTATTGGCCGGGCTATCGCAGGCAAAAGATAATGGGGCCAGGCGGGTTCATCTCTCTACCGACTTTCAAGTAGTCGCGGCCCAAATCAACGGTTCATACATGGCTAAGGGACCCTTGCTAATCAAGTATCTGGGGAAAGTCAGAGAGGCAATGGCTGACTTCGATGAGGTCGTAGTCACCCACATCCCCAGGGGAGAAAATGCGAGGGCAGATATCCTCTCTAAATTAGCAAGCACCAGGAACCCGGGAAATAATCGGACTGTAATACAACAAAGTCTGAAGGAGCCCACGTGTATCATGGTCATCGCGGCAGCAGAAGACTGGCGAAAGCCCATCTTAAATTACCTGGAAAGGGGAGTTAGCCCAGACGATCCCGGGGAAGCAAGGCAGATAGCACAGACCGCGTTAATGTACACGGTGGTCGATGACCAACTATACCGAAAAGGCCTCCAATCCCCAATGATGAGATGTTTAAACCAGGCAGAGGCCGAGTACGTGCTATCAGAGATACACGAAGGGATAAACGGACAACGCATGGGGGCAAAGGCGTTAGCCCGGAAGGCCCTAAGGGCTGGATATTACTGGCCGACAATGGTCGCGGATTCCAGAGAGCATGTACGGACATGCGAAAGCTGCCAAAAACATGCTCGGATCCTCTGGCCACCTCCGACCGAGTTGAAGACCATCACGGCTCCGTGGCCATTCTTTAAATGGGGTATGGACCTCCTTGGACCGTTCAAACCGGCCGCGGGGCAACTGAAATGGCTTGTGGTGGCGGTGGATTATTTCACTCAGTGGATCGAGGCCGAACCACTGTCGACCATCTTGGCCGCTCGAATACAAAAGTTCTTCGAAAGAAATATTGTTGCAAGATTCGGGATTCCTGCCGAGATCGTAACTGACAACGGTACTCAATTCGTTGACCAAGGCTTCCAGAGGTTGATTTCCGAGCTCGAAATCAAGCACCATTTCGCTTCGGTAGAGCATCCGCAATCTAATGGGCAAGCCGAGGCAGCCAACAAAATCATTATTGACGGGCTCAAAAAGAGGATGGCCAATGCGGAAAGTAACTGGGTCGAGGAACTATACCCGGTGCTCTGGGGATACCGAACTAGTGTCCAAACCTCGACCCAGGAAACACCCTTCCGAATGACATATGGATGCGAGACCATGATCCCGGTTGAAATTGGGCAAACATCGTGGAGGAAAGCCAAAGTCATGGAGGAGGGAGAACACGCTAACAGCAAGCAGTTAGCAGTCGAGCTAGACCTCATCGATGAAGTCAGAACAACGGCACACTGCCGAGATCTGGCAACGAAGCAGCTGGTGGCGGCTAAGTATAACCGCAAAGTTAGACCACGAGCATTCGATAAAGGTGACTTGGTATTACGCAGAGCGGATATCGGAAATAAGAATGCCCGGGATGGAAAACTTGCAGCAAACTGGGAGGGTCCTTACTGTCTTTCAGACAAAATGGGGCCCGGGGCCTATGTCCTTAAAACGTCGGTTGAATATCCAGCAAATTCTGCGCAATATATCTTGACTTTGGCCAAGTCATAAAATAAAGAACCGAGCTTCGTGCACGGATTACGTTCCCCTTTTACTCATCAACTGGTGAATTAAAAACATGAGTTTGGTTTAAAGGATGAAAATAAAAACATGTAAGATGGACGAGTTGAGGATGCTAGAAAAATCCGGGAACATCGGCTTGTCATAGTATTAATTTTGAGGGCAAAGGCCCCGGATTACAGAAAAACAAAAATGAAAGTGAAAATACTACATAACAAGGGAAAAAATAAAAAGGTCCTAGAAAGACGGCATCAAAATTGGGCTTGGCCGGGCACAGGAGAGCCAGGGGCGTTGGTCGTCGGAGCATCTTCCTCACCTAATTGACCACGGTCATTCTCCGCGAGATGCTCGGACTCTTCGACCAGAGAAAGCGGCACTGGTACAAATTGCCCGTTCTCTACTGAAGCTCTGAAATCCATAGTGTCCAAATTCATCGTAATGTCAGGATTCAGAGCTCGGACTTGGGCCAGGCATACGTTGAAAGCTTCAGCAGCCGTCTCCACGACCAAGACTTCCAGCTTATCCACCTCGGCAGAAGACGCCACGAGCTCGGCCTTGGAAGCGTCAAGGTCGGAGTGGGCGAGATGGAGGTCCTTCACCAGCCCCGCATACTGACCCTGTAGGGCGTGCAGTGAGGCATTGAGGGTGTCTTCCCGGGCATGACTGGCGTCAAGCTCGGTGGAGAAATGATCCCTTTCAGCAAGGGCCTTTGATAGCTCCTCCACCGCCCTTATCTGCGACTCTTCCACTTTCAGGCGCGCCTTCTTAGCCTCCCTCTGCCTAATCTCGGCCTCTTTCTTTTCAACCCGAGCTTTGGCAATCTCGGCTGCAGCCTTGGCGTACTTATGCTTAACGGAAGCATACGCGTCCAACACGCCGGCCGTCTCCATTAGGTGGTCCTGCAGGACCTGCAGGTGATCGAGGTCGGAGTCGGCAAAGGCCTCACCGCTAAAATACTTGCTGGGAGGCTTCACCGCGTATTTGAGCTCCTCCGAGACCCCATCAGTCTATACCTCACCCCGCGAGTGAAGGCGAGACTTGCCAGGAAGTGGGGGAGGAGGGACGCTTGTGGCAACACTGGTGTCCGGGACAGAGGCCGGACTCTCTTCTGCGACCAAGATCGATGACGCTGCCACAGACTTCGATCGCTTGCGCGGAATGAGGTCCGTAGAGGCCGGAGAAGGCGCTATCCTCTTCTCAGTAGTAGTCCTGGCAGGCGAAGGAGCAATCACAGCCTTCTTTTGGGAAGAGGACTCCCCTTTCTTTTTGGCCTTAACCCGGAGCTTCTCGGCCAGTTCTTGGAAAGAAGCCTTCCCCATGTCAGGCACTACAAAAAACATAACAAACATCAGAAAGGACAAGAGGCATACGTATAAAAAAAATATATATCCAAAGAACATCCAACAGAAATCATACTCGGTGGGTACAATTCCTCCACCGACTGTCGGATAAAAATCCGGGAATCAATAACATCCCTCTCGGCCACATGGTCAACCAGAGCTATCACGGTTTCAACCTCGGCTGGCTCTAGGCTATCATCGGAGGATGCAAATATGTTCTGGTCTTGGTCATAGTGAGTTTTCGACCAATACAGAGGAAACAGCAGCTCCACCGAGCTGGAATCGACGCCCTGAAGAAACCACGGTTTATGACCGGGTTCAGCATTGATTTTGAAAAAAGAAACCTTGAAGCCTTTCCAGGTGTCGGTTGCCACATGGAAAAGCTTCTTGTCCGGTTTCCCCCGAAAAGAAACCCAACCCCTCTTTTCTTCAGGCTCCCCGGGTTGACGAGCTCGTTGGATGTTAAAAAATAAAAGAATGTTCCGGTGGTGGGAGTACGATTTAAAAATCGGCAAAGCTGCTCGAATGCAATAATAAAGCCCCAGGAGTTAGGATGAAGCTGAGTAAGGGTCAGCTGAAGAATGTTTAAGAGATCTACTTGAAACCTAGAAAATGGAAAACGAAGGCCGAGTTTTTTGACGAAGTCTAGGTAGAAGAAGAAAAAAGAACGCTCATTCCCTTCCCGGGCAACGTACACCGGTTCAGAAGGGCCGGGAAGAGATAAAGAACAATGATCCCGGTCCCCTAATGGGAGCTCGGCGATCTGATTGGTCGTGGCTTTCGATAGCCTGGATAGCACCCCGGTCGCAACCCAGTCATACTTTTCAGCAAGATGACGTGGAATACTGGCGGCCGCTGACTCCACGGATCCGGAATCCTCGACAGGACGAGGAGAAGTTGACATACTACCTAGAAAAGGCAAAACAAAAATAAATTAGAAACGAAGAAGATGATACCTGAAGGTAGTAAAGCGGGACGGGTAGAAACGGCTCCAACAACCCGCGGTTGGATATGCCGGCATCGCGAAGCTATTTCCTCAGCTTCCCATGACCGGCCAACCATCATGGCCTCAAATATCAGCTAGGAACACTCCTCGCACGAGCCGATAGGCCGGGTAAGGGAGATGAGGGGCTCCGCGCGTGAAGGAAAGGAAGAAGCGGGTAGAGGAGGACTTTCCCCCTACCCTTTCCTAAGGGCGGCTCTGAAGAAAAAACCCTAGTGGCAGCAATCCCCCGGCCTAGACTTTCGGGCTCTACAGACTCAGACTGACCTCGAGCCCTTCCCCTAACCTGACCAGACCGTCCTGTTTGACTACCACCTTCTCCGCCATAACCATGGAGAACGTTTTCCCTTTTTTGTTCTTCGGTCAGAGGTTTCCCGTACAGCCACCAAGCTATCCGGGAGGCATACGCTGAATAAGCTCGGCCTCTTCCAGGGAAAAAGCATTTGGATTAAAAGGCGGAGGAGAACCTTGATGGCTCATCCCGAGAAAATAGAATTCAAACAGGAAACCGTAAACCAAAGACGTAGAAAAAGGATTGAATAGACCAGAAGTTCAGAGAAGTTCAAGAACAAAGCAGAAGCCAGAACCCAAAGGGGAAGAAACTGGAAAGAACTCACAATAACCTACCCAAAAAAAAAGAAAAGACCAAGAGACAGAGAAAGAAAGGAGAAAACACAGCCAAATAACCAGAGAAGGAAACAAGGAAAGTACCTGGTTTGAAATAAGTTAAGGGAAGAGGAAATGCGCGAGCCACGAAGACCAGAAATGGGAATCTGAGGAAGATGAACGGGTGACTGGTTGCAAGTTTCTCTCAAGAAGGAAAACTCAAGGTTTGGCAGTTTTCAAAATGCAAGAAGCGGAAAGTCGAAGGCTTTTATAAGCAAAACAAGCAGGCGGATGAGAGTCAAGAAACTCAACCGCCAAAGGCCCATAGGGCCCATACACGAATGGTGACGTGGACGTTAAAAGGCGTGCGCATTTAATGTTGATGTTAAACAAACACGAAAGCCAAGATAGTGGGGCAGTTGCTCCACTCAGAGGCCGGCTAGTAAACATCAAATCAGCAGGAGGCAATGATGACACTCATGGCCTCGAGATAAGACGAGCGTTGGATCAACAGATGAGGCAGACAATGATCCCAGAATAAAATGTTCACGTGGCCGACCACATGAATACACCCCGGTCGTCAGACCTAACTCCCCATGCAATCTCAAACTTGGGGGCAACAAGCCCGGATCATTCCACGAAAAACTGGACAAAGTACCTGTACACAGGGAGTAAGACTAGATAGAAGTATCAATACTACCCGCCACGAATAAAGAAGGAAAGTTCGAGAAGGCATGGAAGGAGTTCGGCCTTGAATCAAAATAAATGTGAATGGGGGGGCACCCGTGTCCCACTCAAATAAACCGGAATGCAAATTGACGACAGATGGGGTAACCCGGGGACCAAAAATGTCCGACCTCGGAAAAAGAACTAGAAGTCAAAAACCTCGGGACAGCGAAATGAACTAGAACACAGGACGCAACCTGACAAGTACATCCCGGCTGCTCGGAGCCCTAAACAACCGGGTTGGGGGGAAACTGTTACGGATATCTCACAAATGGGCCCAACCCAATAACCAGAGAGCCTAGTCAAAATGGTTTCAGTTATGCCCATAACCGCTTCCTTGAAAATAGGAGTGGTTTTATCAAGAATATCTATCGTTATGGCAACCGCCTATGAAAGAAGGAGATTATTCGAAAAACGCATATCTTGATATCCCTAAAATAAAGGATAAATCCACCAGATTAAGATAGGGCCCAGGTACGCCTATAAATAGGGTAAACCCCTTACAAGGTACACACTTCTGAAACCCTAGCTTTTCTATTCACACAGAGCACACACACCACCCCCTCTGGCTATCATTAGCCTGCCGTATACTCTCGAACTACGTGGACTTTGATCCACACTTTGGTACGTAGGACCCCGGGATTTCACCCCGGGCCAAGTCCAACCCAACTTGTGATCCACCCCGGATCAAGTTCAATTTCCGTGATTTCTTTGTTTCTTTGTTTCTTTGTTTGTTCTCCTTCAATTTTGAGTTCGTTTGTTCTAGCTGGGTTTGCGATTTCTAGTTTGCGATTGTGATTTTGATGAGTTCGTTTGTGATTTCTGATTTATGGTTCATACTGTGTTTGCGATTGTGATTTTGATTTTGGTTGCGATTTCTAATTTTTGGTTCATACTCTCCTTCGATTCTGTGATAACTTTTGAGATTGCGATCTCTGTTTGTTCTTTGTCTGTTCTGTGATTATGGTGCGATTTCTAGGTTGATTTTTTGCGATTTCATTTCTCTGTTTGTTCTTGGTCTGTTCTATGATTTCATTTGTATTATGGATAGACAAAAGTTAACATTGAGGTTGAACAAAGAAATCACAAAATCGCAATAATTGATGAACATTGAGGTTAAACAAGGGTATTTTGGTAATTTCAAATGGTAATAAACATAAGTTAACAACTTTTAATGGAGATGATATTTTTGCACCAATTGTGGGAGTTCATGGGTAATTTTGAACAAAAAAAAACATGGTGCTGGCGCTCCTGAAAACAAAACATATGTGCATTTTTGCATCTTTACCCAAAAATTAATTTTGATTTGATTACGGACCAATGCAATTTGTTTAAAGAGGCAGGTGAAATTTTTAGATGGGTTTTATGTAATCTTTTTTCATATAAATAGCATATGCGTAATCTTTTTATTTACCCAAGCGCTTGAAAATTTTGCAAATCACTCACAAGAACCAAGAAAGTCAAAAGTTAAATCTCAAAATCTAACTTTTAATCAAGATAATCATTTATCGCTGACAATGTCTCCAGATGCAACTTGACCTAACTATTTTCTTAACTCTCCGCATATTTCGTCAACAATCTTCAGAAATATTTCCTGTTAATCGTATGAATTGCTTCCTAATAAGTGTTCTCCAATTCATTTGGTTGATTACAAAAGAAATAAGATAAGTTTTAATTCAAATCTCTAACTCCTTTTATTTAGTTTTTCACATGTAGAAAATACCCATGAATTGTGATCAAGTTTCGATTTAGCAGTTACCTTTTAATCGTTTATTCTCACGGGTAAATCAATGAGTAATTTCCTCTCAGCAATAAGAAAATGATTACGAAGTTGAATTGCAAACGTTTTCCATTTTCCATCTACAACAAACGGGTCTAGATTTGCCACGAAATTTATTTTTACGATTATTTTCAATGAATGACAGTTTACTTCTTTCATTGTCTATTAGAAACAAGGCCTGTTGGAAGTCATCATCAGGCCGCCGAAGAAATTGTTTAATATTCTATGTGTTTGGTCTCTGTATTATGCCAATGTTCATTATAAGAGTTTCACAGAGGAAAAGGGTCGGGCGCAGAGAGTATCCAATAAGGTTTTTGGTTCCAAGTCTCCGTCTTGGCTGCTTTCCTTCTATCTTCTCCTTCCTCCGATTTGAAAGCAGGAAAGAAGTGTATTGGACACTTTTGCGCCCTTATGGTGATGTTGTCCATGATTCTCATGCTGAGATTACATCACGAAGAACTTTGTTAAGTTTTGCCATTTAAATCGCTGTGAAAACTCAAAGGAAAAATATTAGTGAATTGGGACCTGCTGCATATGAGAAAAACATATTCAAATAAAGGCAGGCCCTGGTCATTACTGTCAGATACCTAATTTCTCCTTCATCCAAACTCATTTTAATCTCAACGATAAAAGATTTTGAGGGTGTTGTGATCGAGCTTGGTCTCTCTTTAACGTTTCTCTCCTTATTCTTCATTTATACTGTTGATTTCACTTAATGTTAATCTTAGCCATCCATTTTATGTCTACTGCATGCGGTATAAAATGGATGGCCAAAATTGATATTTAAATGAGATTGGTGTGGTTGAAAGATGATGAGGGATGAAGAGAGAAACTATGTGCATGCGTTGTAATCCTTGTGTTCTAAGAAAAAGAACACAAGGTATATTGGACTTGACCCAGGATCTATACCTAGGGCCTACGTACCCTAGAGATGGATCAAAGTCCACGTAGTTCACTTTTGATATATTGGCTTATAGCTAGATGGAGGTGGGGGTGTGCGCTCTGTGGATACTAAATTTATAATAGACTAACATAATGTGTGTACCTGGTGGGCAATCTACTCTTTATATAGAGATTACCTAAGATCGTGGTCCACTCTACCTGAAGATTAGTAGTGCGCCTGTTTCTTTGGGTCATGCCTGCTCCACTATCTGCCTCATGCATCGTGGTGTGCGTGTTTGTAGGAGTGTATCCGACTTGTATAGGTTCTGTTATTGGGTCACTCATGTTGTTGGACTCTCGTTAGGCCTTTCTTTATAAGGCATATTTTGCTGGTCCGTAATAGATGCCCCCAAGCTCAGTGTCTCAGGTCTCTAGGATACCGAGGTTAATTGCTTCTAAGTCGATCTTTGATACTATCATTAGGAACAAGTCGCTTTCCTATCTCGGATTATGATCCTATTAATGTTCCTGGTCGTGATTTGCCGAGTTTGCATTGTTCCTCGACTTTCACGTTTGCTGACTTATACTTGACCTTCCATGGTTATTCAAATTGATTGAATCTCATCATATCGAGTTAAATTTCTTTGCCACATGTCACCTATACTGCCCCCAAGTCCGAGGTACAATGTGAACTTTGGTACATGAACAGGCGCTCTTTGATCTCTATGATGTTGAAATGCGTTGCAACATATAAAACCTAATGTCATCAATATCTCTGCCAGCCGTCTTTGGTTCTTGCGCTTATTTAATGCTCACGTCTTTTCGCAAGAGTCATGATTACAAATTTTAGGGTTTTTTCAAATTTATTTTTCTACGCATATTTGACGTCATTGGTCTTGCCGTTTTACCTTCGTGCCTATTGACATTTTTAAACCCACCTCTTCAAATTCTTCTATATAACTTCAAATGTCACGGTGCTTCCCATTTTTACGACCAGAGATTCCTGCCATTACCAAGAGAAAACACTCTAAATCTAAATCTTGCAAAACCCATCCTTTTTCTCTTTCAAGTTCTTCTGCTCCAGGTAAACTTTCATCACCATGCTCTTGATTTAAATTCATTTCATATTTCTCTTTCTTTTCTTCTTTGCGATTTTTCTTCGTTTATGATACCTACTGTGTTTCTGGGTTTTGGGGTAGCGTCTTTAGGCATCGTTCTTGGGATTATGAGTATCGCCTTTCTCTGGTTTCTTGGCCTGTTTTTGCCTTTCCATGGACAAGAACCCAGACATACCAGTAGATTTGTACAGTAGGCCTATTCCTAAAGAAGGTAGGGAGTTCATAAAACACATTCCTGAGAAGATGGCCTATTGGTTATATGGTGTTCGTCGTTCTGAGGAATATGTGAAAGCAGATGCCCTCAAACCTTCTGGTAGTGGTGATAGGAAAGTTAAACATAGAGCTCCTCCTCCTTTTGCCCCTATAAAAACAACCCCGATTTCGGCATCCCGGCCTCCAACTTTGCCGGTATACTCACAAACACCCAATCCTCTTATCTCTACCTCACCATCCTTTACGTGTGAGAAATTGTCAATATAAGTATATAACCCTAGTCTAACTTGGCCAGGGGAGAGCAGCCGAGATAATGCTAAAAGTTGCACCCACAATTTATCTAGTCCATCCGTTCCTTTCACTCAAAAACCGACTTTCCCTATCCAAGACCACACTCCTTGTGATGCATGCCGTTGGCGAAGCCTTACTTTAGCCAAACTTGATCGTGATTTAGACGCAAACATGATGTTAGTGACATGTCGACATAGATCTCTGCTCCCATTATCACCTCTGAGAGTAGAGTCCATAACTTAACTTCGTCCTGAGGTAGATTTTCTTCTGACTTGTCTTTCCTTTATTTATATAGGTATAGATGGCTTCCTCATCCCGTGTTAGTGAGCAGTCGGCTGCTTAAGAGTCGGGGCTCACCAATATTGCTCATAGCTCGGGTCATTACGTTATGAGCAAAGAAGTCATGGCCATCCTAAACAAAATGACCTAGGAAGAATTTAAAGGGCCCACTCTTACCAATGGTGAAGGATACACTGTTCGTTTGCCCTTAGATAGAGAGTCTGTAGCGTCTTGGAGGGGTTGGGGATTCTGTGCTCCATTTCTTTTTTATGTATCGAGATGTAGTTACCCGCCTAGGTGCTGGGTTCCCGTTTTCCTACTTTGTTATCCACATCCTTAGTCATTTACGTGTGGCCCCAATACAGATATACCCCAATGCTTGGCCTTTTGTCTTAGCCTTTGAAAATATGTGTGGAGTATAACATAGCCTGTATAGTTCCTTTTTTTTCATTTTTTTACGCCCATAAATACCTATAAAACCAAGGAAATGCTCATAGAGTCTATGTGGACCACCTTTAGGGGAGTTCGGGGTAAAAAGCTTTTTAATCCCTATATAGAGTCCTTCAAATCCTTTAAGTGGGCTTATTTTAAAGTTAAAGCCATTCCAAACCAAACCCCATGGTTCCTTCGTGTCAATAACTTAGGGGAACTGGAGGAGAAATCCCCCTATATTGGACTAGCGAACACCATGACCTAGGAATTAAAGCTTTAACTCAAAAGAGACCAATTTGCACTCGGCTGAGGAGGAGGCTAGAAAATTTTTAGAAGATCTCGGCAAGACTATGGGACCTTTTAATGTCGAGGTTTACTTATCTATTCCTTTAAAGAAAAAGAGGAAGAGAACAGTAGCAAGTATGCATGATGTTTGCAGTAATTTTTATTTCATAATTATTTTGCCGACTTACTGACCATATTTTTGTCTTTGTAGAACAAAATATGTCTACCATGCCAGCATTCATGAAGAGATTAGCTCGGAAGGTGGCTGCCAAGGAGGCCGATGTTGGTGGAAAAAGAAAAGCGCCCGAACCTGGGAAAGGCACAAAGGCTCCACTCTCCAAGAAATCAAATCCCGGCCCCGGAAACTTTGTGCCCGAATCGACTGTCCTTTCGGCCACATCTCTACTTGCTTCCCCTGACGATGCTATCACTCTGTCTTCCCCAGATGTGATTCCAACACAAGTACCGGTAACCCCAAGCGTGAGCAGTTACCTGTTACCATCCTTCCTCTAGGAGAATGGGGTTGGCTCCTTCATACGAAACAGCATTCGCCCGCCCTTGAGCTGGTTCACCCCCAGCTAATGTTTACCACCGACAAACAATGTGGACATCGAACAACAGGTGGTACGCGCTGCCGGGCTTGCTCAAGCCATTGTTTATTTGAACATCCAATGGGCAGAGGCAGATGCAAAACTGAAGATTGCTGCGTCTAAGAAAGCTCAAGCGGTGAAGACGACAGTTGAGTCTGTGGTTAAGTCAGCCGAAGAGGCTCGTGAAAGATCCGGTTGAACCCAAGAGGGGGGTAAATTGGGTGAAATAAAAAACTTAGAACCTTTGAAAATATTTTTCACAATTCAGTAAAATCAATTTGTATGACTGTAAAGAGTTATAAAACTATAGACAATCATTCACACATATATGCTGGAAATAAAGGAGATTAAGGAAGAGAATTGCAAATTGAGATTTATACTGGTTCGGCTCAATTCTTGACCTACGTCCAGTCCTCAAGCTCCACTTGAGATTTCCACTATGTCCTTGTTTAACTAGGCACAAGAGAAAAGCCTTTACGACCTCACAAGTTTAGCCAGGCACTTGTGCAACATTTACAATCTCTCACCGAGATACTCCCCCTTACAACCTGTAAGGATACAATCAATTTCCCACTCAAGATCACCTAACCTTGAGTATCTCTCAGAAAATATGATTTACAATGAATCTTCTCTCAAAGAAGTGAATAGATAATCACTGAAGTGCATTACAAATAATTTCACTCTCTATATGATAAACTAAGTAAGCATTGAAAAACAGAGAATAAATGAGATTCAGAATTTGAGCATTTTGACAGCATAATCTCTTGTCATCATCTTTGTGCATTTTGAATGTGACTTTATTTATAGATGAAGATCTTCTAAATGTTGAGAATATAACCGTTATGAATAGAACCATTACATATCAGTTGGAAACTAGCCGTTAGAACTTCGTTTTTTAAGCCAACTATGACATTAGCATTTTCTTCATCCTTGATCTTCAGTTTAACGCCCTTTGATCGTTTGAAGCATGTACACAAATGATATAAATAATGTTAAGAAGTATTACAAATCATTTGAGTAATCATCTGGATGTTCTTGATAAAAAACATGATTTTCGACACGTTGATTTTTCTGAAGAGAAGATAAAAAATTGAGTTTTCATTTAGATACTTGAGTTTTGAGCTTGTTGCATTATTCCATATTCCTCTTTGTCTGATCGAAACTTGAGTTTTGATTTGTAAACTTGAGTTTTGAAGATCCTCTTATGTTCGTTGCTCTCTATCTGAGCTATACTCGAGTTTTCAAGTTGTTTTGTCCTTGGATGCTCTTTGACTTGATATTGCTCCAAATACTTATCCCTATATAGCTCTTTGTGTCTTATTTCCAATGAAAAAAAGAATAAGATCCAAACTCGTTGGATTTTGTCCGTTATGATTTGATGAATGAAGATTGTTTTTGACCAATGTTTTTGCAATGTCCTGAACTGACTGTCAACTTTCAAAGACCATATCTCTCTGATCTAAACTTCATTTTAATTAGATCAAGTCTTGATGGAAATCTTTATGAGTCTTTTTTCATATGCCACCGATTTCAGCTCATTCCGATATGTAGATTGTGAGTTATACTCAAAATATTGAAGCTTGGTCAGCTGTGTGGCGTGAATTCCTGATCCAACTTTCAAAATTTATAGCTCTCTCATATGAACTTATTTGAGCATGAAACTTTGTCAAAATAACGTATTGGAAGTCTACTTTCATCCAAAATTGGTTTTACCTTAATCTGATTCCTGGTTTAGGAGATATTATCAAATTACCAGAGCTCGCCCAAGCTGATCGTGAAACAAAGGTGAACAGAGTTGCTGATTAGCTCTGGAAACTCGAGTTTTCATTTGGAAACTTGAGTTTGTCGAGTCCAGAGATGCCAGAGATGCTGAAGACACTGCAAACTTGAGTCTTTAAGTTCCATACTCTAGTTTTGAGTTCTAAACTTGAGTTTTAAGCCCCAAACTCTTGTTTTCTCGCTTTCCAAAGGCAAATTACTGCAGTAAGGTAGTAAACTCGAGTTTTGACCTAAAAACTCGAGTTTTCTCATCCAGAACCTAATATTTGCTTGTTCTAACTCTGAATTGAACCATTCCAACTTCCACTTGATCATGGAGACTTCTATAATCAATCTTGGAACTTGTATAATGATATTTTCATCAATTTCTTCCATCTTCCATCTTCCATCTTCCATCTTGATCAATTTTCATCATTTAACTTCAACTCATCATTCTCTGTAGCTTCTACGTTCTTCAATATTTCCTCTTCAATTTCTTCTTTCTGAAATCTCATCTCTTGATCATTTTTCATAATTCAACTCTTTCTTTCTTTCTATTCTCTTGAACATTCTTCACAAATATATTTGAACTAATTTTGAATGAAGATGTTCCATTCAATAAATTCTTTCTTCTTCAATCTCTCCTCTTCTTCTTGATTATTCCCAAAATCCTTTGATAACTTCTTGCTTCTTTGCAGATTCTTCTTTCTGTCATTCGATACTTCTTTATTAATCCTCTTCTTAATCATTCTTCATGATTCAACTCTTTCTTTATGAAATCTCTTATCTCCTTCTTGATTAACCTTTACAATTCAACTTGGATTAATCTACATTAAATACAACAATTAGTCAATGTAGGAGATAACTGTATTACTCAATCTTTTTGCAAGACATCATCAAAATTGATCATAACTAACAGCCCGGGACAAGGCTCTTTCTAAGGTGAAGGAGGTGAAGCAGGCGAAAGCCAAGGCCGAAGAAGATGCTAAGAACAATGTTAAAGCGGCCCAGCTAGCGGTTGAAGAGGAGAAGAGGAAATGGCGACTGGGTTCAAGACCTTGAGGGGTACCTGGCCATCGCTGCTGTTGATATTTTAGATTTAGAGAATGGGCTGGAGGAGTCCTTTGCCAATGCCCTAGTACAAGTGGCCTTCTTGAACCCCAACGTGACGCTCAATCTGGTTGATGCCCATTTTGATGCGGTGGTCAAAGACGGGAAACTTGTCTCGGTAAGCGCTTTGAACGCATCGGCTGACAAAGGCCTGTCTGGGGTAGAAGGAAATACTGATAAACAATCGGACAGCAGAATGCTGAACTTCACTCTCCAACCATGCCAAACTCTGAACTAGCATAATAGCTTATTTTTGTTTGTTTCTTTTTGTTATTTGCCCGAGCTTAAGTCTCAGTTTAAACTTTGTATTTTGTACTGATAAATGAAATATTTTTCACCTCTTATTGTCCCATATGATATTCCAAACTCGCATTACCATTAGCTGCTCTATCTTTTACACACCGTCATATTAACTTGGATTATTTTCTTGCTTTAGCATACCTCGTCCTGAGTTATTAACAACCTCGCTACTTAAGACCAGTTTCGACCGAGTCTTAATTTAACCAGCTTGATTAAGGCTGGTGTAATGGATTTTTCAACTCGGATATAATTTATTTGTCAACTTAGGCTTGTCGGTCTTGCCAATGTAAATAATTCAATTAAGAATCTAAAATAGACTTAGCAGTTGAAACCGTCGTACAAATTTTTTGAAAATGGGTTCTAGGACTCCACCTTCTTTTATGCAAATAGACTTGACAGCGCGATCGTCTTAATTGGCTCCATCGAAGATTACATTGAAATGGCGACTACGTCGCTTACTAAATAATTGGCTCTTCAAGAGCTTACATTGAGTTTGCGACTGTGTCACTTACAAAATAATTGGCTCATGATCATACCACTTTTAACATAGATTTGTGACTACGTCACCTAAAACCTTTAACTGTAATACGTTTTCAGCTTGTCTGCATTCCACGTTATTTTCACGGTCTCCTTCTTCAGGGTTTCAAGCACATAAGCTCTGTTCCCTAACGTTTCTTTAACCCGGTAAGGGCCTTCCTAGTTCACCGCCAATTTTCCTTCTCTTGCATTCATGTTCCCTATATCGGCTCTTCGCAAAACTAGATCGCCCTTCTCGAAAGATTGGGGCCTAACTTTTTTATTGTACTTGGCTGCAACGAGTTGTTTTGCGGCAAGGTTTCAGCAATATGCAATAGCTCTTACCTTATCAATGAGGTTTAACTCGGCGGAGATAGCTTGGTTGTTCTCATTTTCTTCGTGTAAAGCCTTAACTCGCCTCCAAGAAGGTTCTCCAACCTCTACTGGTATCATAGCTTCACAGCCCTATGTCAGCCTGTAGGGGGTTTCTCCTGTGGCCATTTGAACGCTTATCCGATATCGCCATAGCACAACATATAACTGCTTAACCTAGTCAGTCTCGGCTTCTTCCATCCTCCTTTTGAGACCGTCAACAATTATTTTGTTCACTGCTTCGGCCTGGCTATTGGGTTGTGGATGTTTGACCGAGGCAAAATGCTGAGTAATCTGGAAGTCGTACATCATCTTTTGGAAGCCTTTATCCGTTAATTAGGTTCCATTACCAATGACTATTTTTGCTAAGATTCCAAAACGAGCGATAATACTCCTTGCCATGAACTTTTGTACGCAAGCTGAGGTTATAGTAAACAATGGTTCAGCCTCAATCCACTTCGTAAAGTAATCAACTGCCACTATCAACCATCATAATTGACCTGGGGCTCTTTGGAATAGATCCACAAGATCCAGACCCCACTTGTAAAATGGCCATGGTGCCGAGATATACTTTATCTTGGTCGGAGGAGTTCATATAATCTTAGCATGCTTCTGACAATCGTCACATCTTCAGACATGATTTTTTGCGTTTGCCGATAATGTCGGCTAATAGTACCTAGCCCTTATGGCCTTTCGAGCTAATGCCTTTGTGCCCATGTGCTGCCCATTAATCCCCTCATGGATTTCAGCCAACACATATTTCGCTTTTTCGGAGTTGAGACATTTCGCCATTGGTGAATGTAAGCCCTTCCGATATAGTTGACTATTCACCATCGCATAAGATGTTGCCGTTCTTACAAGCTTCCTTTCCTCAAAGGAGTCATCAGGGAGGATTTCTCTCTCGAGATAATCAGCAATAGGCTTCCTGCAATCACTGATATTTGAGATAATGATTACGCACGTCGGCTCCTACACGTGTTGCTGCACCATAGTCTGATGATTCCCGACACCTTGAGTACTGGGCAATTTAAACAAAATGTCGGCTCTTGCGTTATCTCCTCTTGGTGTATGTCTCACCACCACCTCGTCGAAATCGGCCATGATTGACCTAACTCTTCCGAGGTATTTGATAAGTAGTGGTCCCATAGCCTAATAAGACCCATTTATTTGAGATGCCACCAATTGAGAGTCAGTAGATACCAGTACATTCCTTGCCCCATTCTCTTTAGCTTGAAGTAGTCCGACAATGAGGGGCTCGTACTCGGCCTGGTTGTTGGATGTTTTAAAACCAAAATTCAGTGAGTGTTCAATGGATATTCCCTTTAGGCTTTCCAAAATGATCCTGGCTCTGCTTGCTGTAACATTTGACGATCCATCAACAAACAACTTCCATTGGGCTTTTTCTCCAGTATTATCTCTTGACGAAGTGAGTTCCACTAGAAAGTCGGCCAAAGCCTGAGACTTGATAGCATGTTGGGCTTCATAACTAATATCAAACTCTGATAATTCTATCGCCCAGCTTGTCATTTATCCAGCTAAATCAGGCTTGTACAAAATCTATCAGATTGGCTGGTTTGTTCTGACTACTATCGGGTAGCTTTGGAAGTACTGATGTAGCCATCTTGCCGTGATTAACAACGCGAAGGTCATTTTCTCAAGCTTTTAATATCTTGTCTCGGCACCTTGAAGGGCCCGACTTACAAAGTAGACCGGCATTTGCCCCTATTTCGGTTCCCTACGAGAGCCGCACTTACAACGTCTTTGCCCACTACCAAATAGAGGATCAGGACTTCCCCTGGTACAGGTCAGCTTAGCATAGGTGGGGCAGCCAAACATTGTTTTATTTTATCAAAGGCCGCCTCGCATTCTAAACTCCATTCGTGGACGACCTCTTTTTTTAGTAGTTTGAAGAAAGGAAGTGAATTCTCCGCCGACTTTGGCAAAAACCATGTTAAGGCAGCGAGTCTTCCCATCAGTTGTTGTATTTCTTTGCGACATGTAGGAGCCTTCATATCCAATGTCACTTGGCATTTGTCGGGGTTGGCCTCGATTCCATGATGAGTCAATAAGAAACCCATAAATTTTCCTGAGAGAACTCCAAAAGCACATTTGGCCGGATCAAGTCGAATTCGATACACCCGCAACTTGTCAAAAGTTTGTTTCAGATCTTAGATATGTTTAACTGGGTCCACCGACTTAATAATCATGTCGTTAATATATACTTCAACATTTTTTCTTAATTGGTCTTCAAAGACCTTAGTCATCATTCGTTGATATGTTACACCGACGTTTTTTAAGCTGAACGGCATGACATTGTAGCAGTAATTGGCCCTTTCTGTAATAAATGTCGTCTTCTCTTGATCCTCAGGATGCATGGCAATTTGGTTGTACCCCGAATATGCATCCATAAACGATAAGAGCTTAAAACTCGAGGAATTATCTACTAGTTGGTCGATATTTGGCATAGGAAAGGCATCTTTAGGGCATACCTTATTCAAGTCTTTATAATCTGTACAAACCCTCCACTTGCGATTGGGTTTCTTCAATAAGACGACATTGAATGGCCACGTAGTATACTGGACTTCTCTGATAAAACCAGCTTTTAGCAGATCCTTTACATACTCTTCAAGAGTGGCTATCCTATCTGGGTTGAACTTCCTTTTCTTCTGTGTAACTAGAATAGACCCTGGTCGAATCGTGAGCTTATGGCAATAGAAGTTTGGATCTATCTCCTTAATGTCTACAGGTCCCCATGCAAATATGTCGGCATTCTTTCTCAAACAACCTTCTAGTGCCAGACGAATCTCAGAATCCAGCTCTACCAATCTTAGTAATTTGTCCCAACTCGTTACCTAGGATAAGGTCTTCCAATTCTCCACTAGGTTCTGTCCTCAGAATTTTATCCTCCTCCCTCATATCCAGCTCAACCAGATGAATGGTCTCATTTTCCGCCGTAGCTTGGAAAGAGGACGGATCTTCTTTACTCCCTTTGACTAAATCATAATAGCATTGCTGTGATTCTTTTTGGTCTCCTCAGATAATAACTATTTTTTTTTGTTAAACATCTTTGCCTTTTGGTGCTTTGTGGACACCAACATGTTCCAATTATGAATAGTTGGCCTTCCGAGGATAATATTGTAAGGATAAGGGAAGTCGGCGACCACGAATCTCACTACTTTTGACTTAAAATCCTTTTTTTGTTCCCAAGGTCAACTTTAAGTCAATGCAGCCCTTGGGCCTAATTTCCTGGCCGTTGAAGCTTGTTAACGTTGTTTTACATAGTTTGTCTGACAGATCAAGCCTCATCTTTTGAAATGCCTCCCATAAGATTATATCCACCGAGCTTCCATTGTCGACCATTATTTTCTGAAGTCTGCAATTTAAAACCATCCCCATTATCACCAAGTCATCGTAATGACCAAGAACGACATCCTCTAAGTCGGTTTTTGTGAAGCTGAGCACTGATGACTCCAACTTCCTCATTTCTCTTTTAAAGTTTGGGCGATCTTGGATCGTCAAAACCTCCTTCAGATACTTATGTCATTGGTTTTGAGAGTCTCCTCTACCCCTGGACCTACACTAATAACATTGCAGTCATATCTTATCTCGAGGAATTCATCATTACTTCCTCCCAACTTTTGTTTCTGTTCCCTTCTTTTCTTCTCAGGACTTCGGTTCCGCCCCTCCATTGGACGTTTGTTATTCTGTCGTCCTTGTGTTGGAATCACATATTTTCGTAACTTGCCTTCTCAAATGAATTTTTCCACCACATCTCTCAAGTCCCAACATTGATTGGTAGTGTGCCCATATTGGTCGTGAAATTCACAATATCGTGATTTGTCTAGGGTAAACTTGTTTAGAAAAGATCGTGGTCGTTCTACCTTCTTCATCTTAGTTAAGGCGACCTCTCTCTATATCTGCTCCCAAGATACTTTTAATGGCGTATATTTCTCATACCTTCCTCTGCTTTGTTCCCCCAAGGTTTATTGTCCGAGAAATGCCCTTGGTTATCTGGTCTTGAGCTGCTTTGCTAATCTTTGCCCTTTGAGGGTGGGCTCCTGACTCGCCCTTTGTTACCTCGACTAGTGATCTCTAGTTGCTCTAGTTATAGGTATCATTTCGCCTGATCCCTAAACTCGGCCAAGGTTTGTTAGTTCTCTGTGTGTTTTGATGATAACAGACAATTGTAAACTCAATTTGAAGTTTGCCCTTGGAAAGTTGTAAAACTTTCTGTTTAAGGCAAACTCGAGTTTGGGTTGCTAAACTCGAGTTTAGACTTGACAGACAGAAGCTCAGATTTTACAATGTTGGCCAAACTCCAATTTGTATAGGCAAACTCGAGTTTACAGAGTTACAAAGAGCTATCAAAGTTTACAAGAGTTGTAAACTTGAGTTTGTGTTTATAAACTCGAGTCTAGATCAAAGGCAGTGACACTCGAATTTCAACTTGTTTCCAAACTCTACCTTTAATTCTGAGAGACTCCAGTTTACAAGAAAGTTTATGTGCTAAAAGTTTAAAGACTTGTAAACTCGAGTCTATGATTTGGAAACTCGAGTTTGAGATCAAACAGAAGCTTCAACGTTTTATCAAGTTTTCCAAACTCCAGTTTCAGTTTTACAAACTCCAGTTTGCAAAATGCAATAGCCTTCATGTTTTCAGTTTTCACTGGAAACTCGAGTTTGGATTATGTAGACTCAAGTTTGGCATAAACAGAGATACTCGAGTTGATACTTGTTTTCTAAACTCCAGTTTAAATTTCAGTGACTCTAGTTTGTACTTAAATGAAAAGTTTTCAAAGTTTCAATATACACTGAAACTCGAGTCAGATTTCTGGAGACTCAAGTTTAGGACTATTTGAAAATACTCGAGCTATTACATGATTTCTAAACTCTAGTCTGCATTTCTAAACTCCAGTTTTGAAGCTGTGAACTTAAACTTAAGTTTTTCATAAAAGCTTCAAACTCGAGTCAGTCACTAAATGACTCGAGTTTAACCAAGTGTTCAAAATCTCATTCAAGACCAACTCGCGACTTTCCTCTCTGTAAGAACCAAACTCGAGTCAGTTACTTGTCAACTTGAGTTTAGGAAACTTTCAAACATATCTTGCTCTCTGGATGAACCTCAAACTCGAGTCTAGAACACCAAACTCGAGTTTGCATCGATAACTTTTGAAAACCAGATCAAATCAATCTGTGAAATCATTATGGGTTAATATGAAATTATCATATCTTGTTGCATTATTATTCCTAACGTTATTGATCAAGTTTTTGATACGTTTCAGACAGGTTCATCACGAGATCAGAGATAATCAAAGATCCAAAATAAGTGCATTTAATGAAGAACCAAGAACAAGGTTGATTCTTCTCCCTTATCCCAGATGTTTAGTTCATACTGTTGGAACACATTAAGATCACCTCAAACGGTCAAATTAAGATTGTGGAATGACAAAGAATCTGGAAGACGTTCTGCAACAACATATTCCAGGATTTCAGCAAAGAATTGAAAGAACATAGCAAAATTTGCAACTGTCATTTGCCAGATTTGCAACTGAACGTTGGAGAAGATATTGCAACGGCTAGTTCATCTAGTTAGGCTATAAAAGGCTATGAAGACTCAGAGCAAGATACACAACGAAGCTACACTTGAACACATTTGCATTTTTGAGTCTGTATTGTGATTCTTTTATCTGTTCTTCAGTGATTATCAATATTCACTCTTTTGAGAGATTGAAATTCTTTTAAAGTATTTGGTTGTGTAAACTTAAGGTTGTGGAACCTGTGAGTTGGGTTGTTTCATTACAAGGTGTAAAGGGGAGCAAGTCCTAGGTGATTAGGATTGTGTCTTGTCTTCATTGTTGTAGTTAAAAACCTGTTGAACTGGTGGAAACACCCAGAAGGTATCTGGGGACTGGACGTAGGTCAAGGTTAAGACCGAACCAATATAAATCCTGTGTGTCTGAGCTTTTCTTTCTCTACTCTTTCATTATTCATTTCTTAAGCTTTATTTTTAAGAGTTGAAAAGAAATTTTAAAATCTCCAATTCACCCCCCTCTTGGTGATTTCTTCCACTTTCAAGGTTTTCACGTGTTCTTTCATGGTCGATCTTTTAAGCCAAGACTCATCATCCAGGCTTGAGATGGCTAGATGCAAGTGTACATCTTCCTTCAACCTTGGCACTTGCAGGGTGGCATCCTTAAAGCGCTCAAGGTATTGCTGTAGTGTTTCATTGGGACCCTACTTTATTTGCCTGAGCTGAAACTCAGTCTTTAGCTGCTTCCTGCTATTTGCGAAATTCAGCAAAAACTTCTGGCCAAAACCCTCCATATCCCAAATGGACTTTTGCAGTAAAAAGTGAAACCACAGTTGTGCCACTCCTCGCAAGGTTCCTGCGAAAAGCTAAGGTATAATAGGTTCTTCGAAGCCTTTCACCATTACTTCCATGCTGAAGTTGTTAAGGTAGACTTGTGGGTCCTAAGTCCCATCATATTTTGGTAAATCCCTTTAGTCAAAACCCTTAGGATACATAGCAGCTCGGATTTCATTGGAGAAGGGGCCCTGAACTCCACCAGTACCTGTTCTACCCAACGTTTATGTGTTAGTGGGGATCGTTGGAATCACTTGATGCCTATCCATGCTTTGATTTATCGGCGTTGCTCCCGATCTTCTTATGCTTTGATTCTCTACCGGCTGTTTTTCTGAAGCATTCACCCTGGTTTGTTTAGCAATGCTCTGAGGTGCACCTATGCCTCCTTGTTAAGCTGTTGTAGTAATACTAACCCTATTAGGGTTGCTGGTATCTTGGCCATTATTTTGTCCCAGGCTCTCCAGCTGCCTGACCCATTCTTCCAGCCAAGCCATCCTCTGAATCTCCTCTTCGCGAGCTCTTCCTCCGCCGGGTTCACCTTGTTTCTCCTTTCCATGATCAAGGTTAAGTCCCTCAGCCCTTACTTGTGCCAAATTACACCCGTTTACCCTACTTGGCCCGGCCTCATCTCTGTTGTCATGTCGAGTTGGGACCTCAACTTGGTTAGGGTCAGTGTTATCTTGGCTGACACTTTGATCATCTCGTTCTTCTCGACCGAGCCTATTATCCAAAATCTATTGTAGCCTCCATATAGCATCCTGGCGCTCCATGTCCTCTTGTAAACGCCGAACGTCGGCTTCTTTCTATAGCTTATTGCAATTTTCCATGTTCTCCATCCGCCTGAACAATGTTTCCATCACATTTTGCAAACCACGAATATCAAGATATTCAACTTGGAATTCACATGAAGGGTGTTAAGGTTGGAGCAGCTGTTGTATCTGCTGTGCAACTCGGTTATTGAGTGCTAGAGAGGCCCCAGTGTCGGCAAGTTCGTCTTCTGTCTCAACCAGAACCCAGTTGTAGTTGGGTGGCATAGAATCTTCATGCTGTAGAAGTTTGGGATTCAATGGTGGCGATTGCCTTGGTTGATCCTGGCAGGACAGCTGACTTCGACTTCTGGTGCTTGCCATTCCCAGTAGTTTCGCTTTGGGAATCGTAATTTAACGTCCCCACGAACGACGCCAATGTTCTGAGAAAAAGAACACAAGGTATATCAGACTTGACCAGGAGCAATACCTAGGGCCCACGTACTCTAAAGAGTGATCAAAGTCCACGTAGTTCACTTCTGATATATTGGCTTATAGCCAGATGGGGGTGCTGGTGTGTGCTCTGTGGATACTAAATTTAGAATAGATGAACAGAATGTGTGTACCTGGTAGGCAATCTCCTCTTTACATAAAGATTACCAGAGATCGTGGTCCACTCTGCCTGAAGATCAGTAGTGTGCCTGTTTCTTTGGGTCATGCCTACTTCACTATCTGCCTTATGCATCGTGGTGTGCGTGTTTGTAGGAGTGTATCCGACTTGTATAGGTTCTATTATTGGGTCACTTCTATTGCTGGACTCTTGTTGGGCCTCTTTATAAGGCCCATTTTGCTGGTCCATAACACCTTGTAAAGTTTGTCAAGAGATAGAAAAGAAGTTTGCAACTTTGAACATAAAAAAAGAATGCATTTTCATGTTTTAATGGATGTGAATAAGAAGAAAGGCAGTAGGACCCATGAAGAAAGAGTAGCATATTTCTGACTTTCATCAAACAACAATAATATGCGTGGTTTAAATTTTAAAATATTCGCAAAATACATAGGAATATATCAAATGCTTATTATTCCATTATCGCTTTCAACTGGGTGTGCCGTTTAAAATCAAATATTATTTAAGTATGTTAATTTTTTATGTTCTACCAGATGGGGGAATTTATTTCCCTTAAGGCTTTATTATCAACGAAGGTATTAATTTGTTTGATATTTGCTAATCTTCTATAATCTCTCTTAAAATCTGGTGAATCCTTTAAAAAAAAACAATTAATATGGCTGAATAAATTTGGGAATTTGTTGTGTTTAACATGATAATAGTTGGAAGTTGAAACAAAATTTTGTTTTAATAAATCTAGTGATATTTATGAATATCTTAGCCACTATTTAAATTATTAGAAGGATTTTTTACCATGATCAATGAATATAAATAATTAATTTGCACGAATGTGGATTTATTTTGATATATCATATCAGTTAGTTTGAATCTTGAAAATCATATATTTTTAATGCTGCAAGTTTTGTTTACAATTAAGTGATTTTTATAATCAGATCATTTGAAATCTTCAAAGAGGATTTGTAACATTGGTTTCAAATGTTTAAATGCATGTGAATATTATTTAATATTCGTATTTAAAATAATTAAATGTTTATAAATTTATGTGAAAAATTTAGTGTGAGGACAAAATATTATTAAAACTATATATGTTATTATTATTTTGACAAAAAAAATTAATTAAGTTGAGGCTTTTTTATTTTCTATGAAAAGAAAATCTTATTAGGCGAAATAAATGACAATATTTGAGACATTCTAATTTAATTGGAATGGAAGCTTAAATTGGTAAAACCTCTTGATGTAATAGACAACCATATGATGATGTAGCTTTCTAAAGTGTGAATCCTTATAAATATTCTATGTGAGGTTCTAATTTAATTAGAATTTTATTGATTATAAAATATTTAAAAGTATGAGGATTCATAAAATATAGGTATTTATTGAGGGGTCCCTTAAATCAAATATATGTCAAATTTTCCATGTAGCTTAGGGGAAAAAAACATTTGGCTAACTTGCACTATTACAAATTTTGCTATATATGACCTACCATACTTAATGATTTTTAAGTAACTGTTAAATTATAAAGAAATGAAATTATGAGAAAGAAATATATGACGATTATTTAAAACCAACGTTAAGAATATAAGACAATATTTGACGGTTTTACATGAACACCGTGATATATAAATTTGTTTTCTTAGAAAAAAAAAAACATATTGTCTATACGACGATTGTATCTAAAAAATTGTTATATATGCTATCAATATGTAATAGTTGTTTATCAAAACACGGTGAAACTTATATATATGACGGCGTTTCATAAATACCGTCAAATATATGTCTTTTCATTTTTTTTTCTGGAACCTATTTTTGTGATATTGAACTTCCTACCATTGCTTCGTGTGCTTGTCGAACAACTCCAACCACTCATTTTTGGCATTCCCATCGTTATTTCCCTCTCTATTATTGCCAAAATCATGATTCTCCACCTTCCTGTATCTGTGGCTGTGAAGGCATTCATGACTTCCTATGGGTTTGGTGTTCTTTGAAGCTCTGCAACTTTCATGGTGATTTCACACAAAGGTGAGAAATTTATGCTCTTAACTAGAATGAATGGTACAAAAATTATGCTCTATTCCTATTTGATTGGTTCTAGGTTTATGGTTCTTTGAAATTTTTGACCTTAAACATGTCGGATATAATTAGTTTTGATGATGTCTTATATAGATGTCATTAGTAAGAGCAAAAAGTTTGTATATTGTGTTTATCTTCTTCATTGACTAATTCTTAAATTTAATGTGGAAAGAAAGATGTGAAGTTCATCTATGAAGAATGATCAAGAAGAAGATCAATAAAGAAATATTGAATGAGAGAAAGAAATTGAATGAAAGAAGAGTCAAATGATCAAGAATGATCAAGAGAAGAGAAGAAAGGAAAAAGTTGAATTATAGAATAAGAAGGAGATAAGAGATTTTAGAAAGAAGAAATTGAAGAAAATGTTAAGTTCAAGAAGAAGAGGAAATATTGAAGAACTTGTAGAAAATAATGAGTCCATGATCAAGATGGGAGATGATGAAAGATGGAAGAAGTTGATGAATAGAATAGGAATATCAATATTCAAGATCAATTCAAATATAATTATGGAGAATGATCAAAAGATGAGAAAACAAAAAGAAGACTCAAAGAGCTATATGGGGATAAGTGGTTTGCCAAATTTCAAGCTATATCAAGTCAAAGAGCGACCAAGGCCAAAACAACTTGAAAACTCAAGTTTATAAATGAAAACTCGAGTTTAGCTTAGACAGAGAGCAGAGAATGTGTGAGCATCTTCCAAACTCGAGTTTATGAAACAAAACTCAAGTTTTGATCAAACAGAGAGGAATCTAGAGTAATGCAGCAAGCACAAAACTCGAGTTTCCAAATGAAAACTCGAGTTTACATCTCTACTTTAGAAAAATCACCGTGTCGAAAATCTTGTTTTTGAACAAGAACATCCAGATGATTACCCAAATGATCTAGAATACTTCTTAACATCATTTATATCATTTGTGTACATGTTTTAGATGCTCAAAGGGTGTTAAACTGAAGATCAAAGGTGAAGTAAATGCTGATGTCATAGTTGGTTCAGAAAACGAAGTTCTAACAACTAGTTTCCAATTGATCTTTAACGGCTCTATTCATAACGGTCATATTCTCAACGTTCAGATCATCTTCATCTATAAGTAGAGCCTCATTCAAAACACACAAAGAGGATGACAAGAGAGATCATGCTGTCAAAATGCCCAAATTTTGAATCTCATACACACTCTGTTTTTCAAATGTTTCATAGTTTTATTATAGAAAGAGTAAAATGATTTCTATTGTACTTCAGTGATTATCCATTCACTTCTTTAAGAGAAGATTCATTGTAAATCATATTTTCTGAGAGATACTCAAGGTTGGGTGATTTTGAGTGGGAAATTGATTGCATCCTTACTAGTTGTAAGGGGGAGTATCTCAGTGAGAAATTTGGCTTCACAAGTGCCTGGGTGAACTTGTGGGTTGTAAAGGCTTCTCTTGTGCCCGGGTAAACAAGAGAATAGTGGATTGAAAATCTCAAGTGGAGCTTGATGACTAGACATAGGTCAAGGATTGGGCCGAACTAGTATAAATCTCAGTTTGCACATTCTCTTCCTTAATCTCCTATATTTCCAGTATATATGCTTGAATGATTCTCCATAGCTTTATAACTCTTTACTGTCATACAAATTGATTTTACCGAATTGCGAAAAGATTTTCAAAGGTCCAAAGTTTTTATCTTCACCGAATTCACCCCCTCTTGGGTTCAGCCGTGTCTTACAAAACATTCGTGCCTTTTCTTTGGTTTCTTGAATGTTGTTGTAAAGAAAGAAACTAAAACCCAAAAATGTAGGGCCTGTTTGGGGAAGCATAAAAAACTAAAATAAGTCCAACAACAACCAATCAAATATGAAAACATGCTTTTTAGGTGTTTGGAGAAGCATCAATGTTTGATGGGCTTTAAGAGTTGAAGCTACTTTTGGGGAGAAGCATCAATGCTCTTTTATTTTTTGTCCTTAATTATCACATTTTAGACAACATATGTATGTGTGTATTTGATTTATGTCATTTTTAGTCATTTTCCATCTCATCTATATTTTTAAAAGCTATGCCAAACAAGTTCCCATCAAGAAAAAAAGCCACTTCTGCCACTACTATCCCAAACGCAAATCACATAAAAAAAGTCCAACAAAAAAAAAGTCTATCAAGAGAAGCCCACAAAAAACAAAAGCCACTTCTACCGTCGCTATCCCAAACACGCCCATAAATTTGTTGATGTTCTAAAATAGGCATTACTATTAGAAGTTGAAACAATAATTGAGTTTTTGGAATTGATAGCCTAAAAATACTATGGTCAAATATGATTGCTAAATTGTTGTCACTAACTAGGATTGTTTCCAATTTGACTGGTAAGTGCATGTTTTTCTATCAATTTTACCATTATTTGAGAATCACATTACATTTGAGAAGATGAAATTGGTTCTTAGTCACTTTGTTATATAATTGTCATAATATGAGATTGGTTCTTAATCACTTTGAAAGTCATATGTCACTTGAGAGTCATTATACTAAGAGCCTTCATGCTCAAGCTAAATGTTGTGTGATTGTAATTAGTTTTAAAAGGGCCTTATATGAGGATATAGCCTTAGGGATAGTTAGTCAGATGAGTCTCTACTCTATAAAAAGGCCCTATATAAGGATGTTCATCTTTCCCCCCCAAATTGGTCTTTTAATGGCATTTCTTTTTTGTTAAAGGTTAATATGTTGGCATTCGATGATGGCTCAAGTATTAAGGGTCCTAACCCCTCCACCGACCCCCTAGTGTTTAGAAGGCTGATGTTGGAGCATAACTTATACAACAAAAGGAAAGAGCATTCAAGAAGGGCCTTGTTGTCATGAATCAGGTCCAAAAAGCAAATAGAGAGGGGAGGAAACTTAATATCAGATGGAACATCAAAAGACAATGTAAGTTGTGAGTTCTGACATGTTTGTTAGCTACCTTAAGTATGCAACATAAACCAACATGCCTATTACTTTGAACAACTAGAGGAAGGCAATTGATACAATGAAAAAGAATAATTCGTATCAAGTATCATTAAAGCAATATGTTGCTTAGTTAATAATATATTGTTTACAGATATGCCTAACACTTACAATGATTTGAGTGTTTTGTAGTCTAGATTCCACATTAGTTAGGAGAATAATGATTATGTGCTTAGGAAGGCTAGTAGGAGTATGCGCTCTTTTTTAGGGTTTGTGACAAAGAAATTTTTAGCAAAACCCAGCTCTATGGATGAGTCGGTGGTTTCGACTCTATTAAAGAAATTTTCCAAACAACCCTAAATGGGTGGATTTTGTGTGGTCACGACACTCTCCAACTTTCAAGGTAACTTTAATTTAATGTGTATTCTTTTGTATGCTCTCTAGCTTTTGAATGCTTTTTGTATTTTTTTTAATATTTCTATCTATAGGCATTAAGCGTGGTAAACTGTGAGAGGGTGAAGAACAATAAATACCAGTACATTCAAGCTGTACGAGGTATGAAAATATTGAATAGCAGTTGATAGAGAAGCAGGGGTTAGGATTAGATATGACTATTACCCATAGAGTATTCAGGCTGCTGCAAGGCAAAATAAAAAGGGCAACAATGACAATCCTAGCATTAAGAATGTTGTGTAAAACATGGTAAGTACTGATGATTTTGATTCAATTATGTTTGTACTATGTAAAAGAGTTTGTAATCTTTCATTTTTTTACATCCAGCTTAAGTCAAGAAGTAGAGCGAGACTAGCTTCTTGGCGATGAAGATGTCTTTAAAAAGGCTCTAGGTCTTTACCTTAATGGTCTTTCAAGGGGTGTTAGCTATGGAGTCAGCAAAAAAGAGTAATTTAGGAAGCCAAAGAGGCATTTTTTATCATAAGCTTCAATAATATATGGAGATAACCAAAATGGTAAAGAAGATGGTTAAAGCACAACAAGTTGTAATTGTTTAGTTAATGAGCTAGACACCACAGGGGGAGGGAATGGTTTACACCCCAAGTGCCAAAGGTAGCTGCACATTCCTTTCTAAAACTCTACTTGAGGTAGTATGGCTCATGCCGAAAGCATATACTTTATTTATTTTTTATTTACAATATTTTATTTTCTCTTTGTTCAGGGTGAGGCAGAGGTTTAGTGTGTGATCAATAGCCCCAAGTGGTATACCATTGCTATGGACTACATGTACAACATACCAGGGGAGAATAGGATTTACAACTCACTTTTCCCCTAAGAACAAGTTAAGGTAGAGCTAAAGACAACTATCGATCCTAAGTATGCCCTTTTGATTCCCAATCTAGATGTAGATACAATGGAAGGAGTTGTACTTAGCTTTGTTGTATAGCTAGACCACCTTATTGTTGTACCATCAAATATAGAAAAGATATACCATCATCTTCTAAGTTTGCTAATGAAGCTTTTGTTAACTATTTTTCTAACTTCTTAACTTGTTAGTTGAAGAGGATAAAGAGCAATATGGGAGCTTAGTTTGGCCATGGTTTTGTGTCTTGTATATTGAAGAAGATGGATGAGCCTATGCCCGTGCTACTAGTTGTACGAGTTTCCAACAAATTATGGATGGCTCTTAAAGCACAAGATATCGTAGTCACCGAGACAAACCCTGAGCAAGATGACTATTACATACAAGTCCCCTTTAATCAAGATATCTATAAGGAACAAGATGTGTTTGATGATATCACTTAAGTCTTAGTCAAAGAGACCATCACAAGTGATATGGCTAGCTTGGTTTCTTCTAACTCTTATGTCCGGTATGTCCTATACTGTGAATGAATACTTAGCTACTTATAGTGTGTGTGTGTTTGTGTTTTTTTTTTGGATATGATTAGTTTTGATGATGTCTAATATAGATGTCATTATTAAGAGCAAAATGTTTACATAATATATTTATCTCCTACAATATGTAGGTTAGTCCATGTTGAACTATGGATAATGATCAAGAGAGAATATTAGAGAAAGAAGAACTTGACAAATATAATGAGAATATCAACAGTCAAGTTTCTATGATCAAATGGAAGCTTGAATGGCTTAATTTGGAGCAAAAATAAGCAAGTTAAAGTTTCACGATCAATAGTAGTTAACTACAGTGATTTTACTTCATTTTTGCATCATACTTGAGTACAAAAATGTAGTACTTGAGCATCCACTAATTTACTTGAGCATCCAATGTGTTTCAGCCTCTTTGTTCGACTCTGTTCTACGTTTAACATAAGCAAGGTTAAGTAATTTGACCATATTTCTCAAACCAGAAATTTGATTAAAATGAAACCAATTTCATATGAAACTAGACTTCTAATGTATCATTTTGAAACTAAAATAAAGCTCCAAGTTAAAATGTAAGAGATATGAATTTCAAAAGTTTCCACATGAAATCACGCCACACAAAAAACACAACTTCAGTATTTTGGGTGTATCTTACAATCTACACATCCAAATGAGGTAAAACTAGTGGTATATAAAACTAGACTCAAATACCTTTTCAAAAACATCAAGATCATTTGGGGGGGGGGGGGAGGAAATCAAATGAGAGAGATATAATTTTTTGAAGTTCACAATCAAACCAAGATGTTGCAAAAATGCTGCTTCTAAACAATAATTATTAATTTGATCGTAACGCTCAACAAACAATGAATTTGGAACTGATTCTTTTTGTAATGTAAAGATCATTTAAAGAGATTTCTGGAGATAGGATATTTGTAAAATTTGGAGCTATATCGAAGACATTACGCTAAATGGAATTTGACCTTTGTGTTGGTAATGTTCTTACAATATGAAGAGTTGAAACATATACTCGAGCAGATAACAACTTACAATAAGAAGAGTATATGCTTACTCAAGTAATCATGTATGTGAACTTCTTTTCAAGCTTCCTTTGCTAAATCTCAAGATTACTCGAATAATTAATTGACGGATTATGTGCAAATCCTCAAAAAGCCAGAAGTGAGTCAGAACACTAAATATGAAGTAGAAAAATAGAGCAAACACATGGAATGCAATTCAAAGCAGATCAAATGGTCATCTTTGTAGAGACCTATTCCGACAAAAGAGAAAGTGACTCATCCTAAGTCAATTATAGAGACCAAAGGCATGTCATATGAAGATTTTCAATGATGATACGAAAGTGACATATCTGGAAATCTTCTAACAACTCCAGCTTGTGTCTAACAGAAAACTTATCCAATCCAACAGATAATTTGAACACTTCTAATGAAAGAATTTACTTAATGGTCATATGACCTCTATTATCTATAAATAAAGACTCATTCAAGACAGAACATCAATGAATGCATTAACGAAGCCAATGACGATAGCTTACAACTTCACCATCTAAATGCCAACACTTTAGATCAAACATTTATCTCATAAACTCTTTGTTCTCAATGTTTATATAGTTTATTGTAGAGAGTTTGATGATTTGAAATGTGCTTCAGTATTTATCTTATTCACTTATGAGAGAGAATATTCATTGTAATCATTTTATCTAAAAGTTACTCAAGATTGGGTGATCTTGAATGGAAAATGGATTGTATCCTTACAATATGTATAGGGGAACATCTCAATAAGAGATTTGTAAATGGCTCCACAAGTACCCTGCTAAACTTGTGGGATTATAGTGGTTCTCAAGTACCCAGTTAAAGCTTGAGGGAATATAATGGATTTGAAATCTCAGGAGGAGCCTAGGGACTAGACATAGGTCACTGCAGATTGGGCTGAACTAGGATAAATCACAATTTGCATATTCTCTTCCCAAAACTCTTACATTTCTAGTATATAAGTTTAAATAACTTATTATTGGTCTATGACTCACTACTGTCATACGTATTGATGCGAGACGATTTTCAAAGTACCTAAGTTTTTATTTTATACCTAATTCATCTCCTTTTGAGTGTCATCCAGGTCCAACACTAATTTGCTTGTTTCCTTTTTGTATGGTACATTTACAAAGAGCACGTAGCCCGTAATGGCTTATAAGACATGTCCTTATTCCTCAACCCCCACATTTATTCAAGAATGTTGAATGAAGTAAATAAGCCAATTTTATGGAAGGGAAAGTAATGGAATTGGCATATTTAGTCATTAAAAGGGCACTAAAGAAAAAGGGCATTTTTTTCTTGGTACTGTACTACCAAGGGTAAGTATACTGCTTTATTAAATTGGATGCCCATTAGTTTGTTTCTTAGTTTTGTTCTCATTATGTTTATGTTACTTAGGGGTCATTGGATGCTCATCGCGCTAAATTTCTTCAAGCAAAGGATTTAGTTCTTTGATTCGGTTGATGGAGATCTTGAAAATTGACCAAAAATAGTTGAGGTTTTCAATAAGTAAGATTGGTATTTTTATTCAAAGTTTATTATGAATTTGGTGCTTTAATTTCTTATTGTGATATATATTGTCATAGTTCTTTATTGTTATGCCACAAATGAAGGCCCTTGCCTGCTCCTCGTTAAAAGGCAAAGGCATTGCATCTGCTTATATATGGAAGAGAATAGCGATAATTGACCAATACTTACCATTTTGTTAGAGTTATCATATTTTGTTTTTTGCGTAAAACTGATACATTTCATTTGTTTGTTATAGTGTCTTTAGCAACCAATGAGAGCTCTTATTGTGGGTACTGTGCCATGAAGTTCATAATAGACATAATCACCCATAATCTCGGTACTAAGGTGGGTGTGTGTGTGTGTGTGTAAGTTAAATTCAAGTAAAGTCATATATATTCACTAACTATACTTTGTTTTTGTGGACAATAGTTTAAGGATGGTTATTATGAGCAATACGCACCTAGACAAACTAAAGAAGTCATAGAAGAGTTGGCTATAACAGTTTATCGATAATGGATGGAATCATACATTAGCTATAACTGATTTTGGTTTTAGTTTTTGTCTTTGTTTTCTCTTTTTTCTCTAGTTGGTTTTGGTTTTGGTTTCTATAATGTACAATTTATTTTGTATATGTACATTTTGATTATTGCTTTTTATAATGTACACTTTGATGATTTTGTATTTTGTTGTTGAATTGATTATTTTTGTATTTGGGTTCTTTATGTAATATGCAGATGGGGGCTTAATGAAAGTAAGTCCCCTAATTTTCTTAAAAAAATTGTCACACATACTTAACAGTTGCTCACTAATAACTGTAAAATATTATACATATATAATAGTTTTTTAAAACATAACTGTCAAATAACCCCCTTTTTCTATACATTACTACAAAAAATGGATACTACTTCCCCAAAAGACGTCCTTATTTTAAAAGAGGAAGAAAAAAGTAAAGGTGGAGACTTATGGCACCCTAAATATAAGTTTAGGCAGCCTAAAATTAATTTTAGGCACCGTAAATAAGTTTAGGGTGCCTAAATTTAGGCGCCCTAAACTTATTTTTAGGGCGCCTAAAATTAATTTTTTGGCTCTAATTATTTATTGGCGCCTAGAGAATTTTTTTAAAAAACATTTGGCGGTATATTTAATATTTTTAGACGTCCTATATTTAAATATAGGACACCTAAAGTCTTTTTTTTGAAACTTTTGGGCATCCTATATTTAAAAATAGGACACCTAAAGTCTTTTTTTTGAAACTTTTGGACGTCATATATTTAAAAAATAGGACACCTATATTTATTTTTTGGCATTTTATTATTTATTGGTGGTATATTTAAAAGTTTTAGGCATCCTATATTTAAATATAGGACACCTAAAGTCCTTTTTTTGAAACTTTTGGGCGTCCTATATTTAAAAATAGGACACCTATATTTATTTTTTGGCGCTTGAAAAAAATTTGGCTGTATATTTAAATTTTAAGCGTCCTATATTTAAATATAGGACACCTAAAGTCTTTTTTTTTTGAAACTTTTGGGCGTTCTATATTTAAAAATAGGGCACCTATATTTTTTTTTGTGCTTATTATTTTTTGGCGGTATATTTAAAATTTTTAGGCGTCCTATATTTAAATATAGGACACCTAAAGTCCTGTTTTTGAAACTTTTGGGCGTCCTATATTTAAAAACAAGACGCCCTATATTCATTTAGCTTTTCTGTTAAGCTTAAATTCTTATTTAAGGTGCTCATTCTCCTTGCTTCTGCGGAAAGGTTGGGTTGAGAGAGTGAGAGTAAGAGGTTGAAAGTTTCGGTGAGAGAAGGAGAGAAACTGAAAGAGTGGGGAAGGAGGAAGAAGAAGATCTCCTACACATAGTCTTCGTCTTCATTGTTATCGTCACAAGCTCGTCCTCCTCTTCTTCTTCAACCCTTCAAAAACAATGTTTTCTCCTTCTCCTTCATTCTTCTCAGTGTTTCGCTCCCCAAAGAGATCACCCAAACACACCAAGAAGAGTAAGCTTGAACAAAGAGTTGACTATCATGGCGTAGCGGGTCCCTCCATCGCCATTATTAAAAGTTTCTAATAGTGGAGGAAGAGAAAGTGATATGCAGAGAATGAGAGAAGTTGGTGATATTGAAGTTGAAGAGGCTTGTAGAAGGTTCGAGAAGCATCTAGTGGAGATGATAGTGGAAGAAGGGAAGACGAAGGACTTGAAGGATGTGGAGGAGCTTCTGCGTTGCAGGAAGAAGCTCAAGTGCCCTGTGTTTTCAGATATGGTGGTTTGGTTTTTTTTTTTTTTTTAAAAAAAGAAGAATTAAGTCGTCTTATAGGTAAAATAGGACGCCTTAAAAAAGGCGTTCTATAGTTAATTTAGGACGCGTTTTTAAGGCGTCCTGTTTGAACTATAGGACGCCTTATATATTACTACCCCTAATTAGATGTCCTTCTTAAAAAGGACGTTTATTGCCTCTAATTTAGGACGTTTTTAACCTTTTTTGTAGTAGTGATACCAATACTTCTATTCATTATTGTAACGGTAAATTATTGTACATAATATATCACAATTATTATTAAACAACAATTAAATATAGATTGCTATATTTAACCATCATTATCTTACAATTATCAAATTAAGGCCTTATACATAATGGTTATCTTTAAACAATCATGAAATATAGTATCCAATATTTAATGGTTGCAAACCGTTATATATAAATCTTTGATGCCCTGATATTTAACAGTTGAAAACCATTAAATATCCACAAATCTATATTAGTGTTGAAGTATATAATCACCTATATGTTATAGATATTTGGAATTTTCATGATTTGTGTATATGTATTTCTCTTGGTATATGCATGCATGATTATTGTGAACATATATTGAATTTTAATGTGGATGAATTGCATGGTAAAAAAATATCATGTTATGAGCTTGAAAACATATGAGAATTAAAATGTGATTTTTGGTGTTAAATATCATAAAGGAATAGTGATGATAAATGAGAAACGTTTCTAAAGATTGGTTTTTGAAACATTATGTGAATATTCCTTATGATAATACTTGAGATGATTCTAAAGCTCAATCAATGTATGCATAGATTGTTGAGAATTTGTATCACTGATAAATGTTAATCCCATGACATAGCAAATAATGCGTGGAGATTAAGCATATGTAACCTCTCATGAAGAGAAAGAAATAGTTAAGGGATGTGATAAATATTGGCATCATGTAGTGGATTGCCATTGTATTGATGTTTACATATGTTAACAAAAATCCAATCTGTGTGTGAAAATTCACTGGTTACCATTAACCTTAAGTGGTGGCAAAAGTAAAATATTACGAGTCAGAGTTGATTACTCTAGAAATGGAAGGAGTGATGAGAATATTGAAAACTTAGCAAATATTTTGGCATGAAATTGATACTTAGCATCAACAATCTGTGATTACCAAATGGCAATAGCCATTCTAAAAAGAACAATAATGCAAGTGAAAAATTGTTTGAGATTATGTGATAAGCTAGCTTAAGAATTTTGGTGGAATTATCTTAATCGATTTGGTGAGGTCAATAATGTTGGAAATTATGCCCTAAGGACTAATAATTAAATAACTAAAATTAATTGAGATATCATGTCTCAATTTTGATTTATGAAGATAAATCAATGATTTGATTTATGAAGATAGATATCATATCTCAAATTTGCTTTATGAAGATAAATCAAATCAGCTGACTTTTAATTTGCATTAAATAAATAGATTGGATTGAATCGATTAGACAGATTTAATTTACAATTCAATTTCAAAATTAATAAGATTGATTTTGAATATTTAATGTAGCACATAGGATTATAAATACCCTTAGACTGTGAGTAATCTGATAACACACAAGAAAACTGAAGAGCCATAAAGAAACCCTAGAAGAGAGACGTGAGATGAAAAGCTTGAAGGCGCTAGCACGCTGTCGTTCGTGTTGGAGTGTTATTCGGTGTGGATACCTCAGAAAATGGACGTTACCTTCTCCCTAATGGCATTGTGCTGCTTTTACATTTTTAAGACTTTGTTAGTGGTTTTGGTCCACTTAAAAGATTATTGTGCTGGACGCTCCTGAACCAATAGTTTATTGGTAAATTTGCTCCTTAACTCTTTTGAAAAAAACAGTTTTTAAAAGTAAAACAGTTTTGTTCAAATATTTAAAAATAGGGATAAGTCAGCGACAGAGATGAAGATGACTTTATTGCTAGGAAGATGCTCCGCCTCACCAAAGAACATTTTGCTCTCCTTGAAGAAAGCTTCAAACAGCACAACACGCTCAACCCTGTAATCATCATCCTATATATATATATATTTAAATTCTCATCTCTTTAACTTCTTTCTTCACCAATAATCTTCATGCTTACTATTGGATTTCTTCAATTTGCAGAAGCAAAAGCAGGCCTTAGCCAGGCAGTTAAATCTATGGCCTCGCCAGGTTGAAGTTTGGTTCTAGAATCAAAGAGCCCAGTGACAACGGATTCTAACAACTTCCACCATACTATTCTTGAATTAATTTATATGAAATCAGTGTATTGCTAGAAATCAGCTTAAATTAATTTTCTTTTGTACTGGAAAATTGTTGGAAATAGCACGGTAGTTTTTTATACTACTCTCACTCTTAAGCAATGTGGGACGTTGTTCCTTTTAACACACATACACACAATCTTGTAACTCTAACAACTTCATCCTTATAAGAGGAAGAATATACGTTTGAGTTTTGGACAGTACATTTGTTAAGAAAAGTGAAAAACGAGATCCTTAATCAAATAAAAAAAAATTATAAGAAGACAAAACCAAAAAAAAAAAAGCAATTAATAAAAATGAGTTATTATAAAAAGAATTATCATGTTTTTAGAAAAACAAACTTTACTCCTAACTGAGCATTTCTCCATGGATAAAGGTGATACACTCACCTTTGACGGTTTGGAGTGCTTCTTCTTTCTTTTTCGTGCTCTTCTTTTTCTAACTATTGATCAACATTTAAGTGGTTGAGATTTATTTTTTTTGTAAAATATAATTTTTATTTTTTATTATTGAATTATTTATATCAAAATTTGGTAACTTGTATTCAATTAACTATATTTCTTTTTTAATTAATACTTTAATAATTACTTTATAATCATAAGTGTTGTGGTTTGGAACCCCTCCTCTTTTCTTATCCTCCTCCTCCTCTTCCTTTTCCAAGCATTAGATTAGCATTTGAATGGTCTAGATTTAGTTTTATATAAAATATTATTTTTATTTTCTTTATTGCAATGTTGAATTATTTATATCAAAATTTAGCAATTTTTATTTAATTAATTATTTTTAATAATTTCAAATTTTAACAATAATTTTATAAAATATCAAATTTTGATTATTTAAATGTTGATTTAATGGCTTAAAAAAGAGAAGAGCAGGGAAGATGATGATGGGAAGGAAAGGGGAGGGGTTTCTAGCCATAAATGTTAATATAATGGTTAGAAAAAAGAGGAGGAGGGAAGATGATGAGAGAGAAGTTGGAGTGTTCCAAGGTGCACCCCCGACTGGAATCTTAGAGAAATTATCTATATATTCTATGAGTGCCACATCATTCAAACTCTATTTGATGAAAACACTACAAGTTATATTATTTTAATTCTAATTTTTTGATGATTCATCTAAAAATGATTCACATTTTTTCTTTTTTGTGTAAGAAACATGTTAGTTGATCATTAGGTTTTTGTTTTTCAAATTAAGAAAAACACAACATCATTCGAACTCTATTTGATGAAAACACTACAAGTTATATTATTTTAATCTAATTTTTTGATGATTTATCTAAAATGATTCACACTTTTTTTTTTTTTTGGTTAAGAAAAATGTTAGTTGATCTTCAGGTCTTTGTTTTTCAAATTAAGATGGTAATTTTTCTTAAAAATAAAAAAATATAAGAAATGTTTCATCTGAGTTATCAACCAACTAAGAATAAAATGATTTGAGTAGTAGTGTTTTTATTGCATAGAGTTCAGATGATATAATACTCCTAGAGTATGTAAGTGTTTTTCATAATATTAATCCCCCAATCACTCATATTTAAGGGGGCAAGGGGGCTACTTGAGCCAAAAACTTAGGAAATTATCAATTTCATAAACCATGAGTTACTCCCTCGTTTAAATTATGAATCACTCCTATGAAAATTGTTTGGTCTACAATTCAATCAATGTTTACTTGTCAATTTAATGAGACAATTTAACAAAATCTAACAATCTAACCATCTTTTTTTTTTTAGTTTTGACTTTTTATAAATTAATTGAAGTGACTTATATTATATTATCAGTGCAATATATTAGTCATTAAATAATATATTGTATATCATTAAATTATACTAGTTTATTGTTGGACCTGGCTATCACTCAAGAGGGGGGGTGAATTGGGTGTTTGATAAACTTTAGGAACTTAAAAAAAAACTTTTCGCAAGTTATAAATTGACAATTAGATATTCAAAGATGAGCATATACTGGAAATATAAAAGATAAGGGAAGAGAGTATGCAAACTATGATTTATCCTGGTTCGGTCCAATCTTTGACCTACGTCCAGTCCCCAAGCTTCACTTGAGATTTTCAATCCACTATTTGCTTTGAACTTGATTACACGTTATCTACTTGAAGTAATCCTCTCACTAAGATTCACTTCCCCTTACAAACCGTAATCAATTCACTTGCTTGATTACACACTCTGTACTCGAAGTAATCCCACACTCGGATTTACTCCCCTTACAAGCTCTAATCACAACAAAGTGTTTCCCACTCAAGATCACCCAATCTTGAGTAACTCTCAGAATAATAGGATGATTACAATGAATCTTCTCTCTCAGAAGTAAGTGAATAAACACTGAAGCACAATACATATAATCTCACTCTCTAAACTAGATATATGATCATTGAGATATTCAGAGAGTAGATGAAGCAGACGTTAGAATATTGGCATTTTCACTGTGTAAGCTCACGTCCCTGTTCTTGCTCTCCCTCTTGTATATGTCTCTCTTGTTCTTCGTTTCTGGGCTTCTTATATAGATAAAGAAGAGGAACTAGCCGTTGCATTTTCTTCTCTTTGATTCTTCAAAGTTCAGCTTTAAATCTGGAATATGACAGTTGCATATTTTCCTCTGTTTCTTCAATTCTTGGCTGGAATCTTGGATTTAGTTGTTGTATATGGTCTTCCAGAATTCTTGTCATTCCATAAACTTAATTTGATCGTTTGAGGTGATCTTAATGTGTTCCAACGGTCTGAACTAAACATCTAGGATAAGGGAGAAGAATCAGCCTTGTTCTTGGTTCTTCATTAAATGCATTTATTCTGGGTCTTTGATTCTCTCTGATCTTGTGATGAACCTGTCTGAAACTTATCAAAAACTTGATCAATAATGTTAGGAATAATAATATAACATGATATGATAATTTCAGATTAACCCATAAAGATTTCACAAATTGGCGCAATCTGGTTCTTATACTTCAGCGACACAAACTGGAGTTTGGAAAACTAAACTGGAGTTTGCAGCGGGCTAAACTGGAGTTTAGAAATCCAAACTCGAGTTTAGGTCTTCCAGAGAGGAATGTCGCGATTTGAATTTTGGAGCACACTTGAACATAAGGCTAAACTCGAGTCATTAAGTGACTAACTCGAGTTTGGGGCTTTGTTACGAGGATAAGCCTAAGTTCAAGAACTTCCAGACTGAAGTTTAGAAACACAAACTGGAGTTTGTCAAATCAAAATATTGAGGAGCTCTCTGTCTGCCACAAACTCGAGTTTACTAACTCGAACTCGAGTTTCCTTAAGAGATGAAAATATCTTGCTCTCTGTCAAGTCCAAAACTGGAGTTTGCTAACACAAACTCGAGTTTTCTTCTCCATGGCCCAATCAAATATTCTTCTCACAAGTTTTTTGCTCTCTGACTTGATGAAGATCAATTCCTGGAATCAAGTACCTATCTCTATAAGACTCTTTAAGTCTTCTTTCCAATGCAAGAAGAATCAGCTCCAAACTCATTGCAATCTGACAGTTATGATCCGATGAACGAAGGCTGTTCTTTAGCTAACGTTTTTCCAGCATCCTGAATTGATTGTCAACTTCAAAAATTCATACCTCACTCATTTGATCTTTGTTTTCCATGATCTTTATGTTTCTGGAAAGGTATGTGAGTCTATTTTTATATACCACCGATTTCAGCTCATTTCGATTTGTAGATTGTGAGATATCTTCAAATTACTGAACCTGGGTCTGCTGGGTGACGTTAACAGATGGGTCAACTTCAAAAATTCATAGCTCTCTCATCTCAGCTTCTTTGGGCATGAAAATTTGTCCAGATGATGCATTGGATGTCTAGTTTCATACAAAATTGATTTCACCTTAAACCGATCTCTGGTTTGGGAGATATCATCAAATTACCAGAGATCGCCAGTTCTGATCGTGAAACAGAGTTGGACAGAGTTGCTGAAAGCTTGTTAAACTCGAGTCATTAAGTGACTAACTCAAGTTTTGAGTTCCAAACTCGAGTTTACATTGGCTAACTCGAGTTTTGTTGATCCAGAGACACTAGAGTTGCTGACACTACAAACTCGAGTCATTAAGTGACTAACTCGAGTTTTGAGTTCCAAACTCGAGTTTATATTATCTAACTCGAGTTTTGCTGATCCAGAGACGCTAGAGTTGCTGAAGACACTACAAACTCGAGTCATTAAGTGACTAACTTGAGTTTTGAGTTCCAAACTCGAGTTTTCTCATAATCCAGAGGCAGATCACTTCCAGTAATGCAGTAAACTTGACTTTTAAGTATCTAGCTCGATTTTGCTCATCCAGAACCTGATATATGTTTGTTTTAACTCTGAATTGAGCTGTTCTAACTTTCATTTGATCATGGAGACTTCTAGAATTAAACTAAGAACTTGTATAATGATTTTCTTAGTTTATTCAGCAAGTTCTTCTTTATTTCTTCTCTTTTCTTGATTATTCTCCATGAATCAACTCTTTCTTTCTTCTCTTCTCATGTTCTTTCTCCACATGAACAAATCTACATTAAATGTAGCAATTAGTCAATGTATATGGTATAAACTTTATGATATAAACTTTTTGTTCTTGATAATGACATCTATATAAGACATCATCAAAACTAATCATAACCAACATTTATAAGCAAGAAAAATTAATTTAATAAAAAAAAATAGTTCAAAGCCATTTAATTAGCTTCTTTATTTTTTTTTCTAAATTAACTGGGACATGGTAATATATTATCAGCAACAGGTGAGAAGTTTGAGTTGGAAGCAAAAGATGCAATGGTGACAAATGAAGAAGGAGCAGAAATAGACTCCATTGAAGTGATTAATTAGAGGTAATGATAGACTTTTCATTGTTGGGTAACCAAAAGACAAATAATAATGTAAAACGTGAACTGCCACATATTTGCTAAATGGTTCAGGCCAGGGACTTCTTATCCTTCACCTTCAAACCTGACAAAGACATCTCTCACTTTGGGGAGAAAAATGAAAAAAAAAAAAAATTGTAAATAATCTCACACAATAGTATTGTAGATTTTCTTTTTCTGTTTTGATCTTTTCCTGCCTTCCCCAGTTCCCCTTGCATCCTCCTTGTCTCATATTTTGTAAAATGGGGAAATAAAAAGTACTCTTACGGCAACATCATCGAAAGGATATTTTACTAAAAAAAAAAAAAGAATTACAAGGGTCATCCCTAACCAGATATTAAGAAATCAGAAAACAAAAAATCTAGACAGTGAAGCGAGAAAGCGGACGCGTAGTCATGACGTGTCAGGGCCGTGTGAACAGACGACGCACACGTGTCCACTGATTGGACGCGACGCGGAGCTCTGATACTGCTATAAATATGAACGAGGAAGGAGGGCTTCTTTAATCTCATCTTTCTATCCATTTCATAATACGAACGTTGTGAATTGTGAGCTTTTGTTTGTTTGAGAGTGAAAAAAAGTAAAACTGAAAATGTCGCAGCTGGTGAACAAGGCCAAGGATTTTGTGGCAGAGAAGATCGCAAACGTGAAGAAGCCCGAGGCGAGTGTGGACGACGTCGACTTCAAGCGTGTGAGCAGGGAGTGCGTCGAATACTTGGCCAAGGTCTCCGTCTCCAACCCTTATAGCGCCTCTGTTCCAATTTGTGAGATCTCCTATTCCCTCAAGAGTGCTGGCAGGTACTTCCCTCTTCCAAAACCCCAATTTAATTTTTTTTTTTTTTAGTCATTCTATTCTTATGAATTAATCATAATAAATATGAAGTCATCTTTCTAAGATATTTCATACCTTTAGTTCTAATAATAAATAGTTGTAATTATAATAATAGTTGATTTTTTTTAGGAATTAAAGAAATTAAATAAGTTATTTAATCATTTCATATATATATATATATTATTGTATTATTGAATTATATATTAGTTTATTAATCAAACTAATTAGTTTGAAGAAAAAATAAAAATACTTTAAAATAATTTAATTAGTTTCTTTAATCTCTCCTAAAATTGATTATGTCTTATAATTAAGATCGAAGCGAGTAATTATTTTTTTAAAAAAATAACATTAAACGATTGAAGTGAACACAGAAAAACTATCTTTCAGAATAAAAATAGCAAGATCAATATTCTTTGAGCTATCTTTCAGAATAAAAAATATCCCATAACTTTGACTTACCAATATGAAATATTTTTTACAAAATTGGGGGAAGATAATTTTTTTTTTTTTTTGGCTGAGAAGAATATAATATAGAGCACTGAGAAGGATGTAAAAGGGAGTTGTCTGAAATGTTACAGAGCACTATTGTATTCTGTGCGCCTAAAATTTTTTCAAGCATTCCTTAGTAATAAGAGTTTCAATGGCGACTTTTCCCAATTATTCCAATAAATTTTATTAAAAAGTTAAATTTAATTTTGAAAATAAATAAATATATAATCTCTATTATACACCTGCTCTACTCTTGAATATAAGATTCCTAAATATAAGATAATTAAGAGTCAGATATTAAAAAATTAATTAAATTACTTTAAAATATTTATAATTATCATTTTTTCTTCAAATTATTTTACTTAATTTATCATTTTTTTTCTAAATTATTTTACCTAATTTATAAACTGAGAGGATATAAATATATGTGATTAAGTAATTTTTTTAATTTCTAAAACGGAAAATAAACTTTGTCTTATATTTATCTTATTTATAACCGGAGGGGTTAAAAATTTGTCTATCGTAGCAAGCATTATTTACTTGTAAAATTTAGGGCTCTAAAAACAAAAGCTAACTCTCTATTTTTTATATTTAAGATTGGATAGTTTAAAAATATGATAAATGTAAAATGTAAAATCTTCAACCAAACCAGAAGTAAATGATATTACCGAAGGATTGTTTATGATTTAGTACAGTGATGTTGAGATCTTATATGGGAGACATATATCTGATATGTTATGGCTATGGCTTTGTTACTTGTATTATTGTAAAGGGAGATAGCGAAGGGGACGATGCCAGATCCAGGGTCATTGAAAGGGAATGACACAACAATATTGGAAGTGCCAGTGAAAGTGGCGTACAGCATATTGATGAGCTTAGCCAAGGACATAGGAGCTGATTGGGATATTGACTATAAGCTTGATTTGGGACTCACCGTTGACCTCCCTGTCATTGGAAACTTCACGATTCCTCTCTCTCACACCGGAGAGATCAAGCTCCCCACTCTCTCCAGTGTCTTTGGTTAGAGTTAGGAAAAACAGGCCGAGACCGTCCCAGCTGACGGGTGTGGGTTTCAGAGTTGGCTTCACAAATAAGGTTTAGTATAAGTAGACTTGAAAAGTCTGACCCTGTAAGTGAATTAAAAACCTCAAGAGCATTCCTGTTTTTCACCTTTGTCTTTTTTTAACATTACACATGTGATGATTTTCTTTTATGTATCATATGACTCTATGGGATGCTATTGGACCCCATTTTGGACCATGGGGTACTCACTAGTTATAGCTAATATACTGCTATATACTTCTTCTGATGTTGCCTAGTAAACTGTTATATATGTACCTCTTTATATACGTGTAGCTCTATATAGGCAATAAGGTGCTATAATACTGTCTTTTTGTAAACTTTGTCCTATGTTGTATACCTCTGTCTATAGAATCATGTTATCCTTCCATGGTCTCCCAGCTTTACTCTTTTAGTTCAAATAGCATATATAGATAAGTTTTCTTTTGGTTGGCTTTTATGATGGTTTGTTGTAATGCGCTTTCTTTTTCAGACTATGGGCCCTATTTAATCCTGATCCAGAATTAAATAGATGGTGGGTTTAAATATGTATCATTTTATAGTTTTGCTAGTTAAAAAAGTTGTCTTTATAATAAAAAAGGACAAAGCGATTCTTGAAAAGGAAAAAATAAATTAAAAGAGATCGTTAACAATTTTCTGAAAAGAGTGCAAGTTGTCAAACAAACTATGTACCTGACAACAATTTCTGGAACATCAAGACCTGTCAACAAAACTACATATAATTGTCAGTAGATTGGATTCGATCAGATGCCAAATAAGTTATGAGAACTTAAAAGATCACTCTTTAAAAACTTTTTCGAAAACGTTTTTGATCTGCTCTATATTGAATCTATGAATTACTTATATTACAATGAAAATCTATTTTGAACCATAAAATAGATCTTTGTGAATCTTCAAACCTTTTGTAGATCTATTTGATTTTTTGTCTTCATTCTCTCAATCAACAATATATTTTAATCTCTTCTAAAAAGGTTGCTCTTATAAATTTTATAAATATGGGAAATTGGGTTTCTGAAGTTGAGACCCAGTGAAAAGAGAAAGGATAGAGTCTTTTTTTTTTTGGGGGGGTCAACATAAGGGATAGAGTTTGAGATAAAGGGAAGAGGGGCAGTTAGTGGTAAAGCATTTTTATCTTTTTTAAAATTTTTATTCCGATGCAAGAAAGCAGCCAATCACATACGAGGAGTGTGTCTCTAACATAACGTTTTTGAAACCCAAATGCCAGGCAAACTTCAAGCCATGCGCACAGTTCCATAACTCTGCAGTGAGATGATCTCAATTCCTCCTCTCCTCTGAACGTAAAAGCTTTGATGAAATCTGATGGAGGACCCGTGGTTCAGAATATTCTCATCCAATATTGCTTAGATATTGTAGATGTCTTGTGGTTAATATTATACGAGATCCATGCGGCTATTATACGAAATTCATGGGCTATTACTTTTCAAAACGTTGTTGCCGTCAATATCAGAGATTGCGCTATCAAATCTCCTTATTTATGTAAGCCTTCCGAGTTAAAGGAAATTATCGTGTGTTGCTAATTTCTTTATGGTATCAGAGCGACTTGTCTGATCCCCTAACATGCGACGATGACAGATACTTCAATTGAGAAAATGAATGAGGTTGAAACTGGGAAGAGCGGTGTTGACCCAACGTCGCTGTACTACCTACACCCCTCAGGCAATCCTGGACAGATATGTAATTGGTAGCGAATTGTTAAACGATGGAAACTATGGTGAGTGGATAAGCAACATGAGCATTGATGTAAACTATGGTGAGTGGGTAAGCGACATGAGCAATGCCTTGTATGCAAAGAATAAGTTCGGCTTCGTAGATGGAACCATACCGATGCTGGAGGCAAACTTAGCAGACCTTGCACATTGGATGAGATGCAACGTAATGGTAAAAGGGTGGCTGAAGAGTTCCATTGACAAAGAAGTGAGACCCAGCGTGAGATATGCGAAGAGTGGACAAGAAATATTGATTGACTTGGAAGAAAGATTTGGCAAAGGAAGCTCGCCCAAGGTTATACGAGCTGCGAGTACCGTTGCTCTTTTGAAGAAAGGAGACTTGACTGTGTGATCATACTACACGTAGCTGAAGAGCCTTTGGGATAACATGTTTACGATCCGCGCCGTGGCGAAAGTTTTCATGTGGAGGTTGTACATGCGACCTGCAGAAACATTATGGAAATGAAAGAGCATTATCAACCCTATGACTTTCTTATGGGGTTGGACGAAACATTCGATGTGGTAAAAACCAAATACTTAGTAGGACAAGTTGTAATATCCTGAAATTCGGCCATAGAGACTTGAGAATAGGCCTAAATTAGACAGACTACCAAGCCCGGTTCAAGGAGTGTGACATTTCCTGGACAAATAAAGATCCTCTATGTTTTTGAGGAAATAGGAAGAGAAAGAGACACTAAATAGTCATATATCAAAAAGCAAGAGTCAGAGTAATGATTGAGGAGGGACACGTGCCACCTTAGGGGTAAAAGAGGAAAAGTAAGGGTAAGAAGGTCAAATCCTTACCCCTTAAGTCATTAATTTAGTCCAACTAGGAGAGAGAAGGAGAAATCAGATGGTTTTATCCATAATCAGGCCTAAACACGAAAGGCGGGTCCTAAAGGATGTTAACTGGTAAAAGGGGACCGATTGAGACCAGTTAGGGTTCTTTTTGGACTGAATGGGACAAGTGTGGGACCACTTTGGGAAGATGGAAGGGTGCCACATGTGATTGTCCATTCAGGGGGAGAATATCTGGAAAAGTTGTAAAAAAAGTACAAAAAGAAGCACTATTGTACCCAGTAAGGCCCGGCGGGGACCGGTTGGTCGAGAACTGGACTGATAAAGTGGAGAATAGGAGATAATTAAAGAGGGTCAGATGTGTGGGCCTCATTAGACACCACATAACCCTCTTTAATTAACAAAAAACGTGGCTTGGAGAGCAAGTAAAGGAAAGTCAACAAAAAAGTCAATTGCGGGTCCCGCGATTAAAGAAAAAGGGTAAAATGGGAATAAATGGGTAAAATTCAATGGGAGCAGATTAGAGGGACCCACATGGCTTCCCATATGTGCCCTTGGGCAGGTAAAAAGTTATGGGCCAAAGTCAGAAATTATCCAAAAGTTCCGGGGCAAAATTATAATTTTCGAAAGTAGTTTCGGGCAAAAACATGTAATTTTCCCAAAAAGTGGAAAATATCCAAATATTTTGGGGAGGGCTGCGCCACTTGGCAGAACCCTAGAGGCCTGGGATTCTTTAGAATTTCTTGGAGGAGAATCAAAAGTCAGATGAATTCCATTAACTACTGGACAAAGTTTTACTCCAGTTATTCCAGACTGATAAGACACTTTTATTATTATTAAATTCATATGCTCTCTCTCTCCTAGACCTAAGGGAGCACGAAATTTTGCAGAAGGGGAGAGAGATATCAGCCAAGTTTCCATGGCCAGGAGTGTGAGCAAGTCATTTGAATCATCAAGCCAACCTCCGATCTCAGGTAAACACCGAAAAACCGAACTTTTGAAGCTTAAACTTGAGGTTTTGGTTCAAGTGGTTAGGGCATGGTGTTATGATCTGATTTTGGTATCTTTGATGGTCTCAAAGTGTTCAAAACGTGATTTTGTATGGGATTAGTTCATGATTTAAGTTCCAAACTCCGAATCATCGAAAAACCTTAAGAATAAGCTTGCTGCCAAATCTGGAATTCTGGGTAGTGGGCCTTCAACTCAGTCTTAAAACTAGTAAACGAACTTGGATTGAGCTGAAATTTTACAGGAATAAAGTAGACTTCCAGGGATTCATTTTGATATATAATTCGATACCTTTATGAGTTTCCATCTAGGAAAAATTAATTTTTGAAAACTGGTCTGGATGCAACAGAACGAATCCGACCAGAGGACAAATATTTGATTGCACATCAGGGTTAGAACACTTTTGGAATCTGGGGATATTGTTACCATGAAGTAGACATCTTAACGGTTTAGATGGCACCGATTTTGTGCAAAATGGATTTTTGTGGAATTTATTAAAAATGTTTGAAGTTGGGCCAGTTTCATTGAATTTCTGGAAAGTCTGTTTCTAGCTCGGTTTTAAGCAAATAATGTAAGAGAATTATTGGAAATACTCAAATAAATTATTTTTTTGACATTTATGGTCAAGCAATTAGTTGGGAGTCTCGTGGGGCCCGTGGAAATATTAAACGGTATTTTACCAACAGGTAGTAGTAACCTCTTTACTCCAGCACTTTTATGTGTTTGATGTATATTAGTTTGCCATACTTGTTTTTGTATATGTTTTGCCAAATATGCATACAGAACATATTTGTGATTGTGTTCCTAGCGCTGAGGATGCCTGCTGAGGTCGCACACGTGAGTGTGGCGGGTGTACGGACTGGCTTGTGATTCCAGTAAATCCGGGGCCTGCCTTGGTAAGGCGGCTCGACGGTGCGAAGACGTGTATGTTGTGTATGTTTTTTGTTTGCATATATGGTATGTTTGGCATGTTTTCCATATCTATATGGTTGAACACACATATACACCACACATATTGTGCATGAGTATTGATGGTTACTCTAGGGGCCGCACACGGACTCCAGAAGGATTAGTGACACAAGAGGACGGGTTCGAGTAGTGAAGACCTTTTTGCAGAGGTGAGGGTACAGAGTTGATGAAGGATAGGGGATGCCCTATTGTACTTTGTATTTTACTTTTTGGGATGACTGTAATTATATTTTGGTATTTACTGTTGGATGACTGTACCCTAACCCTCCGGGGACTTTACTTTTTGTTACTTTTTACTTTTACCAGTACAATAGTTGTCCAAACCGGTTAAAATGCTCTGTTGCGCACACTCTGATGTAAGTTAAATAGACCTAATAACGAAGGAAAGGTAATTGCTAAAAGGAATCCCTCTAACCCGCCACCTGAAAGGGTAAGGCCGGTAGGGGTGTAACACAAGTTGTATACCAAAATTAGGGATTGCATACTGTTACAGACTCGTATGAGGCCCATTTATTGTATGACTTAACAATGAGCAATGAACAATCTTGAGGACTGGACGTAAGCCAAGGATTTGACCGAACCAGGATAAATCTCAGTATGTCGGGTTTTTCAATATGCTTGAGTAAAGACTTGCATTACTCAAGCAATTTTCACTTATGCTTGAGTATAGATTTACTTACTCCAGTAGCATGCTCTAGAAACCACTAATTGTGTGCTCGAGAATGATCGTGTTCTAGTAACTATGTTCGACTTTGTTTCATGTTTTTCATAGGCGATGTTCATTAATTCGATGATATCTCTCAAATAAGAGATCCAATTTAGGTGAAACCAATTTTGTATGAAACTAGACTCTCAATGCATCATTTTGAAAAACTTTCAAGCCCTAAGAAGCAAGTTCAGGTGAAAGAGATATGAATTTCATAAGTTGCCACTTTAATTAACATCACACAGCAGACTCAACTTCAATATTTTGGGTGTATCTCACAAAATACACATCCAATTGAGTTGAAACTAGTGACATATGAACCTAGACTCTCAATTTTCCAAAAAAAAATCAAGATTATAGAAAACAAAGATCAAATAGGAGAGATATGAACTTTTGAAATTCATCATCAGTTCAAGATGTTGTAAAATCATTGGTCTATAACATCTATTAATCTGATTGAAACACATTGCATACAATGAGTTTGGAGTTGATTCTTTTTGTATTGGAAAGAGGTTTTATTGATCTTTTCTGGGCATAGGTGGTTTGCCAAATTTGGAGCTATATTGAAGACGATATGCTCACTGAAAGATGACCCTTCATGCTGCTAATATTCCTAAATTCTAAAAATTAATCTTTGCTCAATATGTGAGTAAAGGCTTGATACTCTGATGATAAGTTGATAATGAAGGACACTCAAATTATACTCCCCTGGCACTACTTTCCAATACGTTGAGGATATGATAAATAAAGCTTACTACTGAAAGATACTCAGGTACACAGTTATGATACTTACTTGAGTAAGTGATTACTCAAGCAAAGATATTACTCAAGCACATTGAAGCCTTACTTAAACAACCACAAAAGGTTACTTAAGCATGTTGCTCGAGCACAGAAGAAAGCTTACTTGAGCATAGTTGTTTCATTTAAATTATGTGAATATCTTCAGTTTTCTACTCAAGCATGGAAATGAGTTGCTTGAGCAAGAATGTTTCTATGAATCTAACCTCTTTGTTTTAGGATTGTACTCGAGCATACTGCTCAAGCATAGAAGTTTTGTACTTGAGAAAGCTTGTGTTAATTTCATTTCTTAGTCTCTTCAAAAGTTACTCAAGCACATTAAAGCACTTGCTTGAGCATGGTACTCAAGTAGAGGTAGATGCTTACTCAAGTAAGATTATCTGTAAAGCTATCTTTGTGAAAATATTTAAAGGTTGCTCAAGTTAACTAAGGTTATACTTGAGCAAGGAACTTATAAAGGCTTGTTTTCTTCTTTTTCGTAAATTTGATCTTTTTGGTTATCACTCCATAACATCTGATTATTACTCATTACTATTCTCAATGCTTCTAAACATGTTTGTTAATGAGTTTCATATGGTTAATTGATGGATTACCTAAAATTATCATAAAGCAAAATTTGTGTCACATACATTACATATAGTTGCAAAAAGCATAGCTTATTCGAGCTCACACGACAAACGAGTTCAGAGTAGACAAATTATCTACTTCTAAGACACAATTCTGGGAAATAGTGAAATCAACCAATGCCATAAGTATGTCATATGAAGGAAACTAAAAATGACTGAATCGCTTCTTTTGCTTAACGGAAAGCTTAAACAAGTCTAACGGCTACTTCCAATGGACATCCAACGATCATATTCTAAATGGGAAGAATTTCTCAATGGTCAAATGCTTTTTATCAACTAGAAAAGGAGAAGCATTCACGATAGATGATGAGACATGAGATTGTAGCTTCATTGTCAAAATGCCAATACTCTGACGTCTATATCACTTACTTTTTGATTATCTCAATGATCATATAATTTACCATAGAGAGTGAGATAATTTATAATGTGCTTCAGCGTTTATCTTATTTACTTTTGAAAGAGAAGATTGATTATTAATCATTTTATCTGAGAGTTACTCAAGATTTGGTGATGTTGACTGGAAAACCGATTGCATCCTTACAGTTTGTAAGAGAGAGTATCTTAGTGAGAGATTTGGCTTTACAAGTGCCTAGATGAACTTGTAGGATTGTAAAGGCTTCTCTTGTGCCCGTTTAAAAACTCGAGTTTAGGCCAAAGAGACTCTTCAATATTTTTTCAAAGGAAATAGGAAACTCCAGTTTCCAGAGTCTCTAAGTTTTTTGAAGCTTTAGGAAAACTTGAGTTTCAATCTGGAAACTCAAGTTTTGGAGATCAAAATGTTTTCATGTTTTTAAACATATGAAAACTTAAGTTTTGGAATGAAAACTTTAGTTTCCCACTTGGCTCCAAAATTCAAATGTTTTCATGTTTCTGATAATTGAATATTATTCCACTTATTTTTATCTCTTGGTTAATAATTTAGGGATGGTTAATTGAGAAATAATGGGTTTTATTACTGAATTGGGCATTAAGCTTTTAATTAGATTAAATTCGTTTTTGGTAATAAAATTCGAGATTTACAATGCTTCAGAGAGCTACAATTGTTATGAAGACCTAAAAGACTGATTTGGACAAGAAGATGGACGAAATTGGAGCTAAAGACAGACTTATTTTGCTGGATTTCTATTTTTGGACGAATTTTGTAATAAAAGGACCAATTACTAGAAGTTTCCTAATTTATTAGAGATTTCATATTGATTAGAGTTTTCCTATGATTAGGGGATTGATTCCTAATTGTCAGTCATCTTGATTCATCCTTCCTGTATAAGGAAAATTGTATGATGGCTGAAAACAACACATTATTACGTTTTACATTGTTATTGGATTAAAAACATTTAATTAAATTCTCTGAGATGTTCTTCATGTTCTTCGTCTATTCTTCATTGTTTTGCCCAACCATGCTCGGCTAAGCCTCTCTGATTAACCCATGGATTAAGGGTTCCGTATTCCAAAGCACTCACACTTAATCGGTAACATCTAAACTCATTTCTGCCTTCTTTTATAGGATCCAATTTTTGAATTTGGATTGGGTTTTTGATTAAAAATCCAGATTGATTTATCCTAAGGACACAATTCAAACTGGGTTTAAGTAATTACTAGGCGATTGCTTGGTGACACGCCACTATTCTGAACATATTCTGGACGATCGTTCAGTGGAGGGAATTTATGGACAAACACAGAGATTTCAGTTTGTCGAGAATCAATCACGAGTTTGGTGTATTATTTTAGTCTTATGAAGGTTTTGGAATTCCTGATTTGGGTTACTCATTTTTAGTCTAATTAATCTCATTTTCCTTAACTATTTCATTTTACTTTCATTCTTAATTGCATTAAAAAACTCTTCCACCCATTCTGTTACTATTTTCTTGCTTCTATTAAACCTACTATGAATTCCGTGGGAAATGATCCAGGTTCCTTATACTGCAAATCTTTTTACTGAACTTGGTTATTTTGTAAGAGGTCGGCATCTCTTGTCAGTTTCAAATGGAAACTCGAGTATAGCATTGAAAACTCGAGTTTCGAGCCAAGCACAGATGATCAATATTTCAATACATTTATAAACTTTGTTTTGGAAAACTCCAGTTTCGAAAGCCCTAATTTTGAAATGACTGAAGATCTCTATGAGTTTCAAGTTATAAATGAAAACTCGAGTTTAGCTTTGGAAACTCGAGTTTCGGTCATATAGAGAGCATTGAGAGTTTTCATTGATTTCAATACTTCAATTTTAAATGAAAACTCAAGTTTTGATGTTTTGGACATATATTCATTAAGATTCCAAAACTCAAGTTTCTCTTGAAAACTCAAGTATTGGTCCCAATCTAAAATGGTTCCAAAACTTAGTTCGTGACTTTCCTCTCTGGAAGGAGGAAACTCAAGTATCGACTTAGAGACTCAAGTTTACACTTAAGTGCATAGTGACAAACTTGAGTATTGATGCACAAACTCAAGTTTGTGTCACGGCTATTGATAATTCAAATTTGTGAAATCTGTGTAAAGTTTGTTGATTGATCTGAATACTTTCTAACATTAATTATCATTTTCATTAGATATGTTTAACATATTTGCTAGTGGATTTCAGCTATTTTAAAAAAGGCATGTCAGAGCATCAAATGCAAAGCCACCTAACTTGCCATATTTTGATCTACTAAGCTTTACACGATGCAAAAAGGATAAAGGGACCTTACCTAATCAAGACACTGACATCCCAAGAGATAAAAACACAAGGAAGTCAACATTTATCCTCTCAACACAAAGAATGAACAAAAGAGTAGAAAGAGAAGAGACCAAAATGCCTCCAACGGATGGACATCTTCATCAATGGTCACATTGATACTTGCAACGGTTATTAAACACTCTCTATGTTTAAATGGAGCAGCATTCAATTCTTCTCAACAACTATTGAGCCAAAAAATTAAAAACATTGAATTTGTTCATCTACTCTTAAGTTTTTCTATATAGAGTATCTTTTGATACTATTGAGCTTCAGTATTCATTCTTATATGCTCTTTAAGAGAGTTTATTGTTTGTACTTATTTTATTATAATCAATCTCAAGTCAGGGGACTTGGAGATTGGGGTTCATTAATTACAACTTGTAAGGGGGAGCAAGTTTTAGTGAGAGAATTGTTCAAGTTACAGAGGGTGTAATCAATCGATATAGTGAAATACTTAGAGTGCCTGAAGACTGGACGTAAACCATAGAGTTGGACCGAACCAGTATAAACCTTTGTGTTCTTCTCTTCCCTGCCCTCTATTTTACTCTGTTTCAACGTTTATAAAACAGAACTTGCGAAAAGATTCTTAAAATCCCCAATTCACCCCCTCTTTTGGTGATTTAGGTCCGCTTTCAACAGTTACTCACCTCAAGTTTGAGTCCTTAATTTTGTCTGAAGTTGTTGGGATAAAAAAGGTGTTAAGGTATGCTTATAAATGTTTATCATTGTCGTTAGTCACTTCTGGCATCATAAAATACCTAATTACGTGCATTATTTTTAGGGGATTAAAAGTGGATTAACCCCTAAAATTCCCTTAATAATACTCTTTTTAATAAATAATAATATTATCTATTTTATTCTCCTAGTAATAGTATTTATTTATTTGTTGTTGTTGTTGTTGTTGTTGTTTTACCACAATTATTCTAAACTCCCAGAAGCTATTTTAACACTTTAAATTAGGAGTTTATAAATACTAATCATCATATAAATTTTAACGTTTCTCATGATCTTCCAAAATATAATGTTTCTCATATATGATTATAGAAATAAAAACCTTGACTTTAATAAAAACTAACACCACATAAAATAAACTTTATAAACAACAAATTTGAATTTAATAAATAATATCTCCAAGATATATATACAACAAAAAATTTCTCTTTTAATAGATACTTCTGATTGCTCTTCCATTCTAATTAATATTTATCTTCCATTCTAACTCATATTTATTGTTTTGCTTGGTTCTAAAGCCCATAGTGAAATGACCCATAGAATAATGAATAATCCACATGATAGCCATAGTCATTGAATAAAGCAATGATTTTATAATGCATGCTGCAGCATAATTATTCTCTTTCCTTCTTATCAATGACAGCAAGTACTCATACAATGGCAATATTCATATATATATCAGGGAACCCATTTCCCTACCTATCTTTGAGATAGGTAGGGAGAGCCCATCCCATCTAGACCGTCCAGATAGGATCTGGACGGTCCATATTTAAGTTTTTTTAGTTAGTTATTTTTAAATGAAAAAAGTATTTTTTTGAAAAAATATTAGTTAAGATATTATCTTTATTTTAGATTCTTTATCCATTAAAATAAATTTTTTTGAAAAAATAAAAAGTAAAAAAAATTAAATCTGGACCGTCCAGATCCCATCTGAACGGTCTAGATGAGATGAGCTCTCCCTAGGGAAATGGGTTCTATATATCAGTAAGCTTCTTCTTATCATTACCAAATATAAAGATATACATATATCCATACTCACAGTGGAAACACACACACATACACACACTCTCATACCTCCAACCTTCTTCATATATATATATATATATATATATATATATATAGAGAGAGAGAGAGAGAGAGAGAGAGTCCATGCTTGTTTTTAATATGTATATAAACAAACACACACATAAAGTAACACACACACACACACAATGGCACACACATACAGTATAATATATATATGCCACAACATACACATAAAGGGTATTGCTGGTGGTCTCACTCTATGATGCCATGTCGTGTTTAACTGAGATATAAAGGCTGATGAGATCGTGCTTTTCTCTAATTACATAATAATATATTTATGTAGGGATTATTTATTAAACTTAAATTTGTGTCAAGTACTTATTATAAGTTATTGAGATAAAGTCGATCAAGATGTTATATTTAAAATCCAATCCATTTATCAACAAACTATATATTAGAAACCAAGGATACTACTTCCAATCTTAAATATAAAACTCAGTTAAATTTATTTTTTGAATGTTAACAAATATAAAACCATATGTGTATGATTAAAAAAAATCAGCTAAGTTTTCATTCCCTTGTCCTTTAAAATAAAGTCGAAAAAAATAACTCACTTTGCAATGTTTTTTTTAAAAATGAGCTTAAGAGGATGAAGGCATTGGTGCAAGATCAAGTTGCTCATTTGCAAGCGCAAGATGAGAGGATACGACAGTAAGAACAAGACATGTAGTGGACATAGAACATGATGAGGCAAATGCAGCTTGTACTCCAATCCTTAACTTAAGCAAGGGTACTTGGCCGGCTCCTGGTGGTGATGACCCTCCTGGTGGTGATGACCGTCTTGGTGATGATGATGATGATCATGATGCTGCCTTTTAGATTATTTGTTATTATATATTGTTTGCAACTTTATTACATATATATTTGACTTTCTCAATGTAAAACTCTTTATGATTGTTATTTTATATTTTTACCATATGCAAATTTTTATTGAAATTTATTTAATTTTTTAATATTTTTTATGCAATTTTATATATTTGTTTAATATTTCTTTTATATTTATAAATATTTTTTATGATTTTTTTAATTTTAAAATTTATTTTTAAACTTTTTAAATTTTTTTAATTAAAATGATTTTTTTATAATTTTTTTAATTAAAATAAATTTTGTGACGGAATTTAATTTTGTCGCAAAATTGTGAGTATTGTGATGGAAATGAGTTCCGTCACAATAGCGACGGAATGCAATTCCATCGGAATTGTGATGGAAATCAGCTCCGTCACAAATCCTCAAGGATTTGCAACAAAAAATGTTTCCTTCGCAAATCCTTGAGGTTTTGCGATGGAAAAAATTTCCATCGCAAAACCTCAAGGATTTGCAAAGGAAACATTTTCCGTCGCAATTACAACTTTTTTTTTTTGCGACGGATGAATTGTCTCGCAAATTCCATTGCAAAACTATTTTGCGATGGAAATTTGGTTTTTTGCGACGAAATTTTTTCATCACAAAAAACTAATTTTTTTGTAGTAAGTGTTTAGCTTTGCCACTGGTGCAAATGTTTCCTAATAGTCTAGACCATATGTCTTAGTGAACCCTCTTGCTACCAGGCAAGCTTTTAACTCATCTAGATCACCATCAGAGTAATATTTAGGGGTAAACACTCATTTAAAGCTTACAAGTTTCTTACCTCTATCCTTTTCAACTATGTCCCATGTTCCATTATTTTCTAGTCTCTCATGTCCTCCATAAACCACATTTTTCCATTCTAGTATCTCTAGTGCCTCTTGGATGTTGTTAGGAATGCATACTTTATCTATGTTAGTAACAAACACTAAATAACAAGGAGAAAAAAAAAACCTTATAAGACATGTGTATCTAAATTAGATGTAGTGTGCAAGATTGAGGTTGTTTCCTAATAGCAATAAGCAAATCAAGGTTAGATTGTTCTCTAACCTGTTCATGAACTTGAACATCAACCTCTTTAGCTACTAACATTTCTACTTCTTCTAATGCAACATGAACTACCACCGGTTCTAACTCTTTTGGTGCTTTCAGGTCCAAGGTGTTCTACTTCCTTAGATTGTTACTTTTATTAGTACAACAACCCATCCTTATACTTGTTTTTCTATTTTTCTATATCTCCCTTGGCTTGTACATTTTGTTATGAGGTTTGCATAAGTAATGATGAAGGATGTGGTAATGCCTTTGGCTCTATTGATGGTAAGGTGGTAATAATGGCTCGAATGGCATTATCCATCTTTTAAGGAGAAAATACGCTTTGCTGGGTTCTCGTTCCCAAGTTTGAGGTTGATCACCTATACTCTCTCCCTGAATTGAAAACTTGATATAGAAAGGAACCTCTTCATGAAAGGTGACATCAAATCTTACAAATATCTATTTTGAAGCAGGATCAAAGCATATGTATCCCTTTTTAGTGGAAGAGGTTCTGAGAAATATACATTTCACGACATAGAGGTCAAATTTGCTATTGGAATTAATGATACGAACATACACAAAGCAACTAAACACTTGAAAGGGAAGGTTGGATTTAAGGTGAGTTGTGGGAAAGACACTTTGTAATCGTTGAAGAGGGGTTTCAAAGGATATGACTCAATTTGGCATTTAGATAATGAGATAGGTGGCTTGTAAGAGGGCATTTCCTCAATAGAACTTTGGCAAATTGTAAGTTAGCATTAGTGCTCAAGCAACATCTAAGATATGTCAACTTTTACATTCAACGATTCCATTATGTTGAGGAGTGTTAGCACACATGAGCTTTTATGGATAATACCATGTGTTTGGAGGAAGGTAATTAGGGTTTGGTTGAAATACCTTATGTCATTGTCACTATGTAATACTTTGATGCTCATATCAAATTGGTTTTCAATCATAGTAAAGAACTTTATGAATATGGAGATAACCTCAGACTTATCTTTCAAGCGATATACCCAATAAAGGCGAGTATAGGTAATCTATGAAAGAGATGAAACATTTAGTTTTGATACCGTTTGGAATATGAGAAGGTCCCCACAAATCATTATGGATGGTAGTAAAAGGCTTGGATGGTGTATATAGAGCTCTAGGGTATGATAAGCAATGGTGTTTGGCTAATTCACATACCTCATCTTATATTAGTGCTAGTATTTGGACAAAAACATAGGAACATATAAGATAGGTAATAAAAATTGGGGTGGCCCATTCTTTATGCTATAACATAATGTCATCATTTTTAGAGGTCAGTACAGAATTGCATACCCTTCTTATAGGCTAGTGCCTCACTTCAGCGTCATCAAGAAAATAGAGCCCCTTGCATTCTTTAGTATAGCCAATTGTCATCCTAAATGATAGGTCCTAAAAATTACAATGAGTATGTAGAATGTTAGCACAACAATTAGACTGCTTTATTAATTGACTAACAGATAACAAATTGTATTCTAATTTTGGGACATAAAGGACAAACTCTGGTGTTATATACTCAAATATCCAGATACTTTCTTCACAGCAATTGAAGCAAGAGAGCCATCTACAATTTGAAATTTCAAGTTTCCAAAACATGAAGCATACGTAGAAAACAATTGTTGACAATCGGTTATATAATCCAATGCTCTAGAATCAATAATCCATAATACCTTTCTTATGGACCTATTTATGAGGTCCATTTACATTATAGCCCAACAAGGGGCAATCTGTATCATAATTTGCCTATAATGAAGGGAGATCCTAACCAACCTATAATCAAGGCTATAATTAATGAAGATCCTAATTAAAGATCTTGACTAAGGTGTGGCAACACAATACTTGGGCTATAAGGCGCATAGGTCCCATGAATCTAAACCTTACAGGTAAAACTCTATAAATAAGAGGTAAACCCTAAGGCATGACATTCTCTCCCAAGTTAATATTCAATTGTCGCTGTGCACACATACCACCCCCTTTGGTGAAAGCCTTATTCATGCACAGTGATCCATCATTCTCTTACGTATCTACCACATAGATATCTTGGAGTAGTCATTCGATCCAATATCAACACACTAGTCCAACAAGGCTAGACATCTGTTGTTCTTATACAGAGAACAACCTTGTTCTTTGATACTTGGAGAGCATGAAGGAAATTTCCTTTATAAGCTAGTAACGCCAATACTTGTTAGCCAACAAGTATCTCAGATTCAGATTGAGGATTTTCACTCCTCATATGTAGCCATCCATACAAAAAAGAATCATTGCATATTAGATTGAAGAGACCAGAGAACACTAATATCATTGTATCTGGGTACATCATCATAAGAATATAATGAGAGAACACTAGCATCACCACAAGTAGTACTTTACCCAAGAAAGAGCTCTTATAATACCATATGATTCGAGAACACGGTCCTTGTACACTTTAATTGTGATTCAATAGTGCTGTAAGCCCACTATAGCACATTATAGACGTTGAAGGAAAAGTGGAAAGCCTTTAACTCACACTTTCCAGATTTTGTGATGGACCCTAGAAATGTTCGTCTCACTTTGGCGACCAATGGTTTTAATCCGTATGGGTATCTTAGCACAAACTATAGTATTTGGCTAGTTGTCTTGATCCCCTACAACTTGCTCCCCTAGATGTGTATGAAACAAGCCTCCTACATTATGTCTATGATCTTTCTAGGCAGAAAGGCACCAAGAAATGACATCGATGTGTATCTCCAACTACTTATTGCGGAGTTGATCGAGTTGTGGAATGTAGTGGTCGAGACGCATGACTCGCATGACAAGACACTGTTCAACTTGTATGCGGCCTTGATGTGGACGATTAGTGACTTTCCTGGACTAGGAACATTATCCGGGTAGAATTTGCATATCGGCCTTGCGTGTCCAACTTGCAATTTTGACTCTGATTCAATGTGTCTTCCCTACAATCGTAAGTGGTGCTTCATGATCGGATGTTTCTTGATGATACTCACATGTTTAGGTTGCGACACAATCACTTCAATGGGCAAGAGGAAAAAAGAGGACCTCTTCAGATTTTATTCGGTGAAGAAATCGTAGAGGAAATTCATGATGTTGAATTTGAGTTTGGAAAAAGAGACGATCAAGCAAAGGCTGGTACAAAGACCGTCAGGGCTTCTAGTTCTGCACCCCAGCAATGGCAGAAGATATTCATCTTCTTTACTCTTCCCTATTGGAAAGATAATTTGCTCCGACACAGTCTAAATGTCATGCACATTGAGAAAAATGTGTGCGGCAATGTGTTGTACATGATTCTAAACGAACCAAGCAAGTCAAAAGATCATCTTCAAACGAGGAAAGATTTGCGGGAGATGGGAGTTCATGGAGATGCGTGGTCGAATAAGCATGACATATTTCAGCTAGCAAAATTCACCCTGACAAAACCAAATAAGGAATCTTCCTTGTGAATTTGAAGAAAATAAAAGTTCCAGACGATACTCAAGCGACATTTCGAGATATGTTGATGTGCAAGCTCGAAAGCTTACTGGGTTGAAGAGTAATGACTCACATGTGCTTATGCAAAAGTTACTTTCACTGGCCATCAAAGATATAATGCCTCTAGATGTGTCAATCATTTTGGTCGAGCTGTGTTCTTTCTTCCGAAAGTTGTGTTCCAAGGTTTTGATTGTGGAGGAGCTCGGCCAGCTACAATAGAAAATCATTCTTATGCTGTGTTATTTGGAGATGATCTTTCCTCCATCCTTTTTCATGGTCATAGTTCACCTAAAAATACACATTGTTCACGAAACAAAGCTTGTTGGCCTAGTTCACTACCGATGGATGTATCCTATTGAGAGGTACTCATTTAAAATTAATTACTTTAGGATTACTACCTAGTCACACATTTCAACATTAATGTCTCAACATTTTTCATTCATTACTTTATAGGTTTTTTGGGAAACTGAAATCCTACGTGAAGAATAAGGCATGGCCTGAAGGTTCAATTACAGAAGGTTGTATTGGAGATGAGATCTTGTATTTTTGTCCCAGCTACTTTGATGACATTGAGACGTCATTCAACCGATCACCTCGTGTAGACGATTGTCCAGAGCTAGAGCCAGAGTCATCAGCAACAAAGTTGTTAATCCCTTATGTTGGTAAACTAGTTGGCGGAACTGAGAACTTCAAATTGACAGCACTTGAGAAGCTTCAAGCACATAGACATGTCTTGTTCAATTACACTAAAGTTGAACCGTACCTTCAGTAAGGATTGCACACTGATATGTGATATCCTTTATTTTTTCTTACATTTTATACTCACATTTCATGGTTGTCTTTGTATGTTTAATTGCAATGAATTCAGGAGTCATGGCAAGCGTCTTCTGAGGATCCGTACACATACATCATCTAAGATTGATAGAAAGGGCCATAAAGAATTCTCTGGTTAGTTTAGGTGTAGAATAATGAATGACCACAACCCGTACTTACCAGAATTCAGAGCTCTCGTACTCAGCTCACTTGTCCACACCTAAAGATCTATGGCATACAATGTCAATGGTTTCAAGTTTTGCACCATTTCACAAGATCAAGGATTGCTTACCCAAAATTTGAGGGTATATGACACGTTTGGGACGAGGCGTTATACAAGCAGTAGTGACATGAATATATAGTTCAGTGACATCATGTATTATGGAAAGCTGCTTAATGTGGTGAAGATAAATTACTAGGGCCATTTCACCATGACGTTGTTCAAGTGTTTGTGGGCGAATATGACAATGTCTCGGGGATTCACGACTGACGACTTAGGCATCACATCAATGAATTTCTCCCAACCTATTCACACTGGTCAGTCTGAAGATGATGAGCGCCGTATGGTGGTACAGGGATTAGCATATGGTGGTTCATTTAAAGCTTTGGGACCTTTATGACATAGGCGATGCTGATAACATTGCCTACGAGAGTGAGTGATTCCAGCCCACCAGCTTCGAGAAGTTCTTCCCTGACGGCAATGACAATTTACCTATAGTTCGATATGTTTTTTAAAATATACTATGAAATAATAACATTTAACTAAAGTTTTATTTGTGTTCAAACATTTCAACTCACAAGTAACATTTTATCCTCTCTCTCTCTTTTTTTTTTTTTTGTAGGGATGGTGACGAAAATTGAGAGAGAAAATTAAAATTATGCTTATGATTTAATATGTAATCTTTGATATATATATATATATATATATATATATATATATATATATAAACTTATTTATAGCTTATGATTTAAACTATAATTTTTTTTCCTGAATACTTATTTGAAGCAGTTATAAACTGCTACAAAATAAAATTAAACCGCTACAAAACTGTGACCTTAACCGTTACTAATATTAAACAATACAAAAAGCGCAACATCAACTGCTACAAAACAGGTACGCAAATACTAATATATAAACACCCCACCAAACCATATTTAATATGATCCACTTTTGTTTTCTAACACTTTTTCTCCTTGTTTTCTCTCAAATTTCTATATTTTCTCAAAGAGATTAACTGTTTCAGAAAGGTAAGTGTTGTTCAATCGGATAAAATATTATGATTATCGCAATATTTATTTTTTGTTCAACATTTGTGATTCTAATTATTAATTTTTAATTCACAATCACAATTGTAAGATTATTTTTCAACTTTCTTTTCACTTTCACACACATTATTTCATCTACTTTCACAAACATTATTCCATTTACTCTCACACACATTATTTTTAAAATTAAATATTATTTAAATCAACCCACAATAAACTATACCTATATAATAAATATATATAACCAAATACCACTAAAAATATAAATTATTGACAGTGAAATATTTAATTAATTAAGTATAATGATTGAAAAAAAAATATTTTTTCTTACTTTTATACATTTATGAACTAAATTTTGAATTTGAAGCAAAATTTTTACAAAAAAATGTCTAAATGTTTTGTAGCCATTTTTAAAACCACTACACATTACAAAAAATTTAAACAGGAATTAAAATTGGTGGCAAAACATTTTTCCCCAAAAAATGGCAAGAAACATTTGTAGTAGTCACGTAACCACTATAAAATAATTTCAAATTTTGACACATTTGTATAAAATTAGTAGCAGTTTAGTAACCGCTATAGGTTTTGTCAAGTTCACTTTGTAGCGGTTTTTGGAACTACTACTAATGTCTCACGTCGACGTCAGTGCAACCTCATATAGTGCCAGTTGTTGTTAACAGCTACAGATACAGTAGCAGTTAAGGAATATATAGTAGCGGTTTTGTTAAACTGCTACAAAAGAGTTTGCACAGTATATTTTTGTAGTTGTTTGTTAAACCGCTACAAATGGCCTTTGTAGTGACTGGAACCGCTACAAATAGACCTTTTTTTTGGTAGTGGAATCAATATGAGGTCCTAAGGAATAAACGTAGTCACGGGAAAAAACACATGGTGATGAGCAGTATTAAATTCAATGACAAGTTTTGATATAGAAAATAATAACGAGTCTTGTTATTGTAATTCTTGATGATTACATTAATTTCCTGGAACTTGCAGTAGCTCTCTCAATTTTATATTATGAGAAATATGGAAGGGGGGGGGGGAATCTAGCTTGTTGGGCACGCGGAGCCTGATAGTGCTATAAATAAAGGAGGAGGAATAATGAAGAAGAAGTAGTAGAAGAAGAAGAGGAGGAGGAGGAGAGGTTTATTATTAGTTGTTAGTTATAGCTAGATATGACCAAATTCTCACGTTGTGTGCCTAAGTTCTTGAGAGAGAAAATTTCGCAGCGGGTGAAGAAACCAGAGGTAGTGGGTGTTGACGATTTCAAGTTAGAAAGCCTAAACGAGGAGGGGCTCGAATTGCTGATCAAGTTCTCCGTCTACAATCCTAATTGCTTCTCTATTCCTCTTTTCAAGATCTCCTATACCCTCAAGTTTGCTAACAGCAGGTACTTTCATCCTTTACAAATGGCAAGACGAAGAGTTTCTATCTCGTCTACAAAAATTGTAATCTATAAGTAACTTTATATACTTTCTCTGAGCCTGAATACCTCGACCCTATGGTGAACCTCGAGGAACTAAATCACATTAAAAAAGAAATTATAACAAAAAGGGGGAAAAAAGAGTTTCATCTCATAAAGCCTAAAATATCGTTTTTTAAATTGATTGAGCTTTTTAAAACATGCAATAATTTGGACTTAATTACTATACATTTAGTTACATTCATATAAGAATATTAACCGCATCAAGTTGGAAGCTACTTTTGAAGTGCTGGTTATATCTACATGTCCTATTGACAAGTAAACTTTTTTTTCCCCGATATTATCTCCCATTCGGGGTTTGAGATTTGTGGTTTCCTATTCCAACACAAGTAACTCCTCTAGGACTTAAACTTGAAACCCAAAAAGATTTAGTGGATCCTTATACTTTTGAACCAATTCTATGTTTGTAGTCCTATTGAGTAAATATACCTAAGGTAGTTTTTCTTTAATGTTTAAATAAAAAAATTAAATAATCAATAAAATTTCAGTGACCATCAGTAATTATTCATGGGACACACACAAACAAACACACACATGAGGGATTGAGGGAGTCAGTTTTTCCGTTCAATCCTTATTTCCCAAAGGTCAGAGTCTCTTCCTTTCCTTCCTCTGGTAAATTTGCTTGTTTAATTTATAGATCTTTCTCTGCGAGCATTGTTATCAAACTTACAAGTTGACTCTTCAAGTTTACCGTTTTTACATTTCTAACTAACAAAATCAAGTTAAGTCATTGGTAAATTCGTGACCGTTGTAAACTCGGTTAAACTCACGAGTTTATATATAGGGCTTACTATTTTTACGTTTCTAGCTTTTAAAACCATGTCAACTCACCTTTAAACTCATGTTAACTTCTTCAATTTGATCATGTTTAACAACTTTATTTATAAATTTTATAAGAATTTCTATATTAAATATGATAAATTATGAATGTTGATTAATTTAATTTCAATTATTTGGAATTAAAATATATTTAAATCAAATTGTTGTCATTTTTTATATTTTAATTATTTAATTATTTAATTATACACCATTAATACATTTTTAATGGTAAAAATAAATTCTTATTAGTTTACGATTCAAGTTCACGATACGAGTTTACATCGATGTCACAAGTTTGCTCAAACTTATGAGTTTGACAACCTTGCTAGTGAGTATGCAAGTATGCCCAAATCTCATTTCATTTGGCCTCATAAACTTATAAATCTTTTTCAAGGTATCCGTATCATGAAGAGAATTTTTATCAATGAAAAATAAGGATTAAATGGAAAATAAATAACTTACTTGAAAAAATTACTTAATAACAATAAATAAGTTATAAACTCAATTTAAAAGCAGAATGAGTGTGTATTACATAAAAGTGAGCTAGGACTCGGGGCTCACCAAACTCAGGACATGCTTTAGAAATTGAAGAGTACTTACAGAACACTATTACAAGATCCTTACATCAGCACAGTAGGATTTGGACTCATCATTCTATGGTATATAAGCCAACTTAATATCTAGTGGACTAACATTTATTAGCTGATTGATGTTGAGATTTCACGGGAGTTATATATGTCTCATATATCTTGTGGTGGCTTTGTTATTGTGAAGGGAGCCGGTAGCGGAAGGGACGATTCCAAGACAAGAGTCGCTGAAGGGGAACAAGAAAACATCAGTAGATGTGCCTGTGAAAGTGAAGTACAGCATAATCAAGGACTTAGTGAAGGACTTAAATGATTTGGACCTTCACTGTTACGTTAGTTTGGAAATCACCATTGATCTCCCTCTCATTGACCACAACTTCACCATTCCTTACTCTTTCGATAAAGAGATCAAGCTTACCGCTCAAATTCTCCCCGAAATGTCTCGTTGGATCATGAACGAATTAGGAATAGGCGGTGATAAAGAGTAAGCATGGCACGAGTTCGAGAGCTAGCTCCACAAATAAGACTATATGAAAGAATTACTATGAAGTCACGAAGAATGTATTTAATTACTCAAAATTCCTAATAATTAGGGATCAATAAAAATCTGTTGTCATTTATTGATTGGAACTTTTCATTAATTAGTTGCTTCTTATTTGTTATGGACTTTTGAGTGATTAAATCTCTTCCTTTGGACCTTATAATAATTTCCCCCAAGACTGTTTTAGCATAAGCGAACTTTCTTAAAGAATTCAGACCCGTCCTTTCAAGTTTAAGCCTATCAAGAATTGTCCTCTTTTTCAGCTCTATATATATTTCTTAACAATACATCCGCTAATCCTCTTGTATGCGTATCACTCTGTGTGGCATAATAGTGGACCACATTTAGGTCTGTATGGGGTACTCACTAGCTATCTTTCCTTTAAAATTGTGGTTACGATGGGCAGCAAGGTGCTATAATATGCTTGCTTTATCTAATAAACTTTGTTATATGCCACTTACAAAGGAAGGAAGGGAATATTATATGATACTCTGTGTCGTAACTTTGTTATAGGCGATATGCGCCTCTTTACCTATAGAATCAAGTACTCTTTGCAAGTGGTCTCATAATAGCTCCTTTATCTATAGAATCATGTTCTCTTTTCACATGTTCATCGATCATCATGTGAATTTTTGAAATTGAGGTAAAGACTATGTATAGTGTATGTAAATGATCTTCTTATTCTTATTTTTAGGGGGGTAGCTTAGTAGCAGTATATAATATTAAATTTGAAGGTGATGATAATAAAAATAATATTTTTGTTCCAAGAAAATATAAATATTTTTAATATAATGTATTGTTTATAAGTACCCGATAAAAGATAAATATATTAGTTATAAAAAAAAGGTCTATATATTATTCTCTTTAGTCTTAAATGTAAGAATCAGTAGAAGGATTTGTTTTGGTATATAAGGTCTCAATTTGCTTTATCTCCCAAAACTATAATATTTTTTCTCTAAATTGTTCTTAATGATTGCACAAATTAAAGAGGTTTTTCATAAATAAGAATTAATTTCCAATATGTTATAAAATATAAAGAGATATGAGAAGAGAAGAAGAGAATGTGAGAACTAAGAGAGAATGGTTCTTATTCACTATTTAGTGACGTATGAAGTACATAAATATGCCTTCTATTTATAGGCATAACTTGCTAATGTATAATTAATGTGATTCCATAATCATAGGAAATAACAAGGGGTAAATAGGAAATAATGGGGGATATGAAAATCCACAAATATTATATTTATAACACCCCATTGGATGTATATGACTAATCAAATGCCTCATTAAAAAAAATAACTAAAAATACCTAGTGAGACAAAAACCTAGTAGAAGAAAAAAAGTATATCATTTGTTAATACACTACCTAATGTTGCCTCATTAAAAATCTTGTTGGGAAACCTAGTAGGATAAAACTATAGACAAGGGAAAAAGAGTATATTGCATATTAGCTCCGCCTCTTAGCAACATGAGTTGATATCTTTAAGTTTGCAAAATCTCATATCATGAACAAATTGCATTCCAATGTCTTTGTGTTGATGAAAAATTATGTCTTACTAACAATAAATGATATATCAAGTCACGTATGACTAACAAGATAAATAAGTGTTCCAATTGCATTGAGACATGGTACTTTTGGACCAAGTATTTCATTATAACCTTCCAGCGATTTAACGAAATGGTACTCCTGGGCCAAGTATTTATCCATCACTTTTTTGAGCTATAAAAGATCTTTATTCATCTCCAAAGATCCTACAACTACCAAAGTACATGTTGTATATTATTCATCCATATATAGATCTTGCTATACTAAAATTCTATCTTTTAGATATTCAATTTGTAATTGAAGGCAAAATTTTGTTCTTTCCAAGTCCTTCATTTCAACTACTTTCTTTATGCAATTCACAAATTTGGTAAGCTCTTAGCGAGCTTAATCAATTTGCAAATTTTGCAAGCTCTTCCGATTTTTTAAGCAATTCACAATTTTTACAAAATGTTCTTAAAGAGTTTAAGCAATTCACAATTTTTACAAAATGTTCTTCAAGAGTTTAAGCAATTCATGGTTTTTACAAAATGTTCAAGAGTTCCAAAGATATTTAAGCTCTTTAAGAGTTCTAATGATATTTATTTTAGCAATTCTTGCGGACTCATTTACATAATATTCAATCATAAAAATACATGGGCAAATTCAATCATCTTCAACATTTATTTACCAAATTGGTAATACCACAAATGTCTTGGTTGCTTCAAATCATATAGAAATCATATAGAGATCTACACTACCAAAAAACAAAAGTTTAGCGATGGAAAAATTCTGTCGCTATAGAGAGCAAATCCACAGCAAAATAAGATTTGCAACGGATCATCTTCCAACGCAACATCTATCATTGATAAGTAATTTTTTAAAGAAAAATAATTTCCATCGCAAATTTGCAACAGAGAGGTAAATTTTCTAGGTAAATTTAATTTTTGGCTGGGAGCCAAACATGTTTCATCTTATAAGTGTTTGAATGTACAATGTTTATCCTTATTAATCCACCACAATGCACATACACAAATATTTGAAGAGAGTTGGGAAAAATTGTTGGCTAAGGACCTCTTTCTTCATGTTTGTCTCTAAATGAAACAAAAGGGTATTTCTAAAGGAAACATATGGATTTAAGAGACTTATACTACATGATTAGTTGGTTATCATTACAAACTTTTCCTAACATGAGAGGGGAAAATTGAGTAGTTAAAAAAGAGAACACAGAGAGTATATTATTACTATCAAGTGTAGATAATCAGATTTCACCTTATGAACCAGAAGTTCACCAAACATTGCATTCATGAAATATTGCAACATATTTACCATATGTAATTACTGGTACATATGAGAATTACTAAATATCATTTTCCAATTAAAAATGCTCTAATTAGTATAAATGAAAATGAAATATGCCTAAAGCATGAGAAACAATTGGTTCCTAATATTAATGTTTTGAATAAAGAGGAGCATATTATGAGGATGATCATACAAAGGAGGCAAGTACTTCAAAAGAGTGCCAAGACATAACTAATTGCAAAAACTTTAAAAGAGGTATAGGTTCCTAAAAAAAAGTAATGAAGAGATATCAATGAGTTATGTCACAACAAGAAAATGAAACCAAAAATATAAAGCTATTGACAATAGTTTTGAAAATGATATTATGTGATCAAATGAGGATCTTATATAAAGATATGTCGTAAGAAGTAGACATAAAGATGATTGCCTAAAAGGAAAAGTAAAAATGAAAAAAGACACAATGAAAATATGTTTTTATTGTGACAATTAAGGACTTGCAGTCGGAACAATAGAAATACGATGGTATTATGTGATATATCAATGTTTATGGGAAAACAAAGATTTTCACAAAAGGTATAATCATAATTATGATAAGGCATATGATTTTGTAATGGATACAATAATTTTTGTATGTATTAGTCTACTAGTATATGAAAAAAAAATATGCGGTTGTTTGATATTATTATATATAGTCTATGCATATATATGTCTCACTAAATAGTGAAGTTTCCATAAGAATCCTTAAAGAATCCAAAATGCTAGAAGCATATCCAAAAATGATTTTTCTTGCAAAATATATATTGAATTTTGTTAGTTCTCTATGGGTTTTGATGATAACAGATAATTATAAACTCAAATTGAAATTTGTCTTAAATAAGTGAAAAACTTATTGTCAAAGGCAAACTCAAGTTTTGCAAACAAAACTCGAGTTTTGACTTGGCAGAAAATGGCTCAGTTTTAATGATCAAAGGCAAAACTGCAGTTTCCATGTGGAAACTTGAGTTTTGACCATACAGAGAGACATCCAAGTTTCTGACTTGAGAAAACTCCTGTTTTAAAGGGAAACTACAGTTTCTAGCTTTTCAAAGTTTTTCCAAGTTTTGGGAAAACTCGAGTTTTAGTTTGGAAACTCGAGTTTTGGCTTGACAGACAATTTTCATACTTTAACATCCTAAAACTCAAGTTTTGAATTTAAAATCAAGTTTCTCTTTTGGCTCCAATTTTCAAATGTTTTCATATTTTAAATGGAAACTCGAGTTTTGGGCTAAGCACAGAAGATCACTATTTTTTCAATGTATTCAAAACTCCAGTTCTGAAAACATCAGTTTGAGAAACTCCAGTCTTGAAATAACACAGATCTCTCTAAAGTTCAACTTTCAAATGGAAACTTGAGTTTTGGTTTGAAAACTCGAGTTCTGGTCATACAGAGAGCATAGATGTTTTTCAATAATTTCAAAACTCCAGTTTTGAGGTTTTGGACATATATTCATTAAAAGTTCAAAATTCGAGTTTTGTCTGAAAACTTGAGTTTGTTCTTTAGCTAAACTGGTGTTCCAAAACTCGAATCGTGACTTTCCTCTCTGGAAGGAGGAAACTCGACTTTTGATATGGAAACTCAAGTTTGTGCATAAGTGCACAATGACAAACTGCAGTTTTGGTAAACAAACTTGAGTTTGCGTCGCAGCTTTTAAAAATTCAAATCTGACGATTTTGTGAAAACTTCCGTGTTTGATCTTAATGCTTCCTAATATCATTTATCAACTTTACTACATATGTTTAAAAAGAAAGGCAAGAAGAAAAGTGGAGAAAAGAACCACCTAAGTTATTTTCGAAAATATGTTCACTCTTCTAATCCATTTGCCCATTGCAATTACTACAATAGAAAAGGCCATACTACTTCTACATGCTTTCATAGAAAAGAAAGGAAAGATAACCTATAGGAAATTATCAATGGGTACCTAAAGGAACATATGTGTCTCCTAAGGTACAAACTAACCCAAAAGGACCCAAGAAAAGGTGGGTACCTAAGACTTGATCTTCCATAACTTGCAGGTATGTCTAAGAGCATCAAGATCCAGTAAATGGTACATTGATAGTGGATGCTCCAAACACATGATAGGAGATCAATCCAAGTTTTCAACAATCAAATACAAAGATGGGGGCAAGGTCACATTTGGTGGTAACCAATTCGGAAGGATAGCTGGTATTGGTAAGATTGGTAACAATGATGGACCACAAATAAAAGATGTCTACCTTGTGGAAGGATTGTGCCATAATCTCCTTAGTGTAAGCCAAAGTGCTGATAAAGGTAATCTAGTCATCTTTAATTCAGAAGAGTGTATGATTATCAACAAGGATGATCTCTCCCTTGACAAAGTAAGATCCAAAGCTCTTTTCAGAGCACCAAGGGAAGGTAACTGTTATACTTTTGAACTTTCAACTGTCTTACCCTCTGAAAAATATTTCATGAGTAACTTAGATGAAAATTGGATGTGGCACAAACGTTTAGCACATGTTAATATGTCCCAACTTGATAAATTATTGAAAAAGGATTTAGTTATTGGTTTGCCAAAACTTAATTTCAAAAAGGACATGGTTTGTGATGCATGTCAAAAGGGAAAACAAACTAAATCATCCTTCAAATCAAAAAGTGAGATTTCAACTAATAGACCTCTTCAACTATTACACATGGATTTAGTTGGTCCAGCTAGAGTGAAGAGTTTTGGTGGAAATCTGTACACTTTAGTCATTGTTGATGATTTCTCTAGATTTACATGGACTATATTCTTATCATCTAAAGATGAAACATTTGATCAATTTGTTGTGTTTACCAAAAAGGTCCAAAACGAGAAAGGTACTGTCATTGCAGGAATTCGTACAGATCATAGAGGTGAATTTGAAAACCATGCTTTCAGCAAATACTGTGAAGATATGGGCATCGATCATAACTTCTTAGCTCCTAGAACTCCTCAGCAAAATGGTGTTGTGGAAAGGAAGAATAGAGTACTCACTGAAATGGCAAGAGCAATGCTGAATGAGAACAACACCTCCCAAGTATTTTGGGCTGATGCCATGAGTACTGCATGTTATGTCTCCAACAAAGTATATCTCCAGAAAAAGTTAAACAAAACTCCTTATGAGATATACAAAGGGAGGAAACCAAATCTAGCACACCTACACATCTTTAGTTGTAAATGCTTCATCCATAACAATGGTAAGAACAATCTGGGAAAATTTGATCCTAGATCAGATGAAGGCATATTTCTTGGTTACTCAAATAGAAGTAAATCCTTTAGAACATTTAATTTGCGTACTCGCACTGTTGAAGAATCAATTCATGTAGTATTATGTGAAAACAAATCTAATCAATCTAATGATGAGGAAGATGTTAATGTTCTACAAAATCAATCTACCTCAAAAATCTCATCTGTCTCAAACTCTGAAATTCCTCTCAAGAAGAACCAGAAAACGAGACTGAAAATATTTCTGAAGAACCTGTTCAGTCATAACTTCAGCCTCAAGCCTGGAAATACAATAAAAACCATCCTCTGGATCAGGTTCTAGGTGATGTAAATGAAGGTGTGAGAACTAGGAAAAGCATTTTAAATGAGGTAACCTTTTCAGCCTTTATTTCAGAAATAGAACCCTCTAAGATTGAAGAAGCCCTTTCAGACAATGATTGGGTGATAGCAATGCAAGAGGAGCTAACCAATTTGAAAGAAATCAAGTTTGGGATTTGGTACCTAGGCCCAAAGACCATCCAGTCATTGGGACTAAATGGTATTCAAGAACAAACGTGATGAATCTGCAATCATTGTCCGAAATAAGGAAAGATTGGTTGCCAAAGGCTATAATCAAAAAGAAGGAATCGATTATGAAGAAATTTATGCCCCAGTGGCAAGATTAGAAGCAATAAGAGTTCTTTTAGCCTTTGCATGCATAAAAGGCATTAAACTCTATCAAATGGATGTAAATCAGCTTTTCTAAATGGCTTTATTCAAGAGGAAGTTTATGTTGAACAACCTCTTGGATTTGAAGATGATTTTCATCCAGATCATATCTTCAAACTGAAAAAGGCCTTATATGGTCTAAAACAAGCTCCTAGAGCTTGGTATGAAAGGTTAAGCAAATTCCTTCTTGATCAAGGATTTGTTAGGGGAAAGGCAGATAACACATTATTCATTAAAAGTAACAAGCTCAATGAAATCCTTATTGTACAAATCTATGTAGATGATATTATTTTCGGTGCTACTAATGATACCTTGTGCGAGGAATTTTCTGAGACCATGCAGGGTGAATTCGAAATGTCAATGATGGGAGAACTCAACTATTTCCTTGGTCTTCAAATCAAGCAGCGCAAGAATGGCATATTCATTTCTCAGACCAAGTACTTGAAAGACCTGCTCAAGAAATATGGCCTTCAAGATTGCAATGGGGCTAACACACCAATAAGTTCAATGGCTGCATTAGATGCTGATGAGAAGGGAAAAGATTTCAACATCACAAGATATAGAGGCATGATTGGATCCTTGCTCTACCTGACAGCAAGTAGACCAGACATCCAATTCAGTGTAGGGATGTGTGCTCGATTTCAATCAGCTCCAAAAGAGTCACATGCTAAGTATGTTAAAAGAATTTTCAGATATCTCCATGATACGGAAGAATTGGGACTATGGTTTCCCAAAGGTCAACCTAAACATCTGGTAGCATACTCAGACTCTGATCATGCCGGATATAAGACAGATAGAAAGAGTACAAGTGGCCAATGTCAATTTCTTGGTGGCTCACTTGTCTCTTGGTTCAGCAAGAAACAAACCACTGTTTCAGTGTCATCAACAGAAGTTGAATACATTGCTGCCTCAAGTTGCTGCTCTCAGGTTTTATGGCTAAAGCAACAACTTCAAGACTTGGGTATGCACCTCAAAGAAATCCCAATTCTGTGTGACAACACAAGCACGATAAGCTTGACAAAGAATCATGTCCATCACACAAGAACCAAGCACATTGATGTGAGGCATCACTTCATTCAGATCATGTTTAGAAGAAGGATGTCAAAGTGATCTTCATTCCCTCTCATCAACAGCTAGCAGATATATTCACCAAGCCTTTAGCAAAAGAGCAATTTACTCTCATAAGAAGAGAATTGGGAATAGTAAATCCCAATGAGCTATATGTTTTTGCAGGATATTTGTCTACTAATGTTTGAGGAACCAGCCTAAACTCGAGTCATTTAGTGATTGACTTGAGTCTGCGTAAGTCAAAGTACAGGATGGAACTGTGAGAAGTCTGAAAACTCGAGTCATTAAGTGACTAACTCGAATCAAAATCAGACAGAAGCAAACTGAAGATTTGAGAAAGTTCCAAACTCGAGTCATTAAGTGAGTGACTCGAGTCTACGCCAAACAGAGAGCAACTGCAGTTTTTGATGAAGACTCAAAACTCGAGTCTGTAAGTATTAACTCAAGTTTTGTCGGGAATTCAAGGATTCACTTATACATCCTTGAAGTCCAGGTAAGCCTAAACTCATGTAAACTCTAGTCTGCTAGTGTGAAACTCTAGTCTAAGAAAAACTATATATATAGGTTTGCCATGACTGTTCAATTTCACTCCCCAAAACTCAAGTCTAGCCCTAAGTTTTCTCCCGTCTTTCTCTTTGCTTCATCTTCATTCTTGCTCTCTACCCTAAAATGCCCTCCAATCAACCTTCCAATTCATCCTTCCAAGATCCAGAATGTGATAAATCTTCACCTCCATCTCCTCTTCAACGACAACCAAGGAAGAAATCCATTCCTGTTCACAGACCCATGAGAAGCAAGATGATTCCAAAGAAATTTGCTTCGGGCATAGACAAACAAATACCAGGAGTTCCTCATACTGCCTCTCCAAAACCTAAAGGAGTTGTGATCCAAGAACCAATTGGGGAGCAAGCGAGAAAGAGACCAGACCCTGTTTCTGGCAAAGGAAAAGAGAAGGTTACTGAACTTTCGAAAACCCCCAAGAGGAAGAGGAAAGAACCAGGCCAATCAACCTCCAAAGTCCAATCCGCTGCTATTCCAACTTCCTCTGCTCCACAAACTGATCAACCTTCTAAGGAACCTGCTACGATACCTAATGCTCACTCCGAGATTTATAACCATGACATTCCTCCCTCTGGTTTTGTCACAGACAACACTGTTTTATCAAACGAATTGGCTGCTAAATTCAAAGAAAATTATGTCAAAAAGCCACTTTGCCCAGTAGTGTCTGTCAATTTTGAAAATCTAAGAAATGAGTGCAATCTCGACCTCTACCCATGGCTTAACCAATTTGAGTCTCTCCTTTCAATTTCTGTTTCCTATACCCCAAATCTTGTGAGAATTTTCTATTTTAATATGGATTGGGATAATTTGGAAGACTGTGATAAAATCTTGGTTGAAGAGAGACTGTCTACTACTGTGAGAGGAGTAAAAATCACTATTTCTGCTGCCATCATCAATACCATCTTACAAATTTCAAATCCTCCTCCTCCTCACTCATTCAATTATACCAATAGGCAGTGTTTCGAAATCTTAAAACCAATGAGACTGTCTCTGAAGCTCAATTGGTTTCTCTTCATATTTCTCCTGCCTCAATGTCTCCTTTATACCGTACCTTATGGTACATATATTCCAGAAACCTTGTCCAAAAGGGTGGAAACTTCACACATTTCACTCAGAGAGACTACCAACCCTTCACAGCCATTGTTGACAAGCAACCTATTAATGCGGGTCAATGGATCTTTGAGGAAATGGTGAGTTTCAAGTTTGGATCTAGAAAATCTTCCCATGTTCCCTTTCCTTCCCTTATCTCCGTGATCCTTTTCTACTTCAAAATCTGGCCTCTTGGTGGTTCTGATACAATCCAGAAACCTTATGAATTTGGCAAGCCACAATTGCATTTAATGAAGATCAGCTTCAATGAGGAAGGTTTTGGCCATTCTCACACTCCATCAAAGACTAGAGCCACTCATGCCAGGGGTCAAGAAGCTCAATCAGCTGCACATCCTTAGCCTCCTCTTCCTTCAGATTTAACTACCAAAATCCAGGAGATAGTGGATGTTGCCATTACCAATCTGGCAACAACCATTGAGAATGAGGTTGGCAAAATGGTTTCTGAGTTGATCAAGACCAATCAAGTCATAACCGAAACCCAGGATGCCATGAAGGTGCAATTGGAACTGATTTTGAGACACTTGAATATTCCTGCACCTGCACCTGCTTCCACCTCTGCACCTCAGACCACACTTCCCTCTACTCCTCCTATTGATCCCACAACTGCCACTACCCCTGCTCAACCCTCATTTGCTGATGACAAAGGGGGAGAGAAAACTGAAGAGCAAGACAAAGGGGGAGAGAAAATTGATGAGTCTTGAGTCTTTAGTTTTGAGTCTTGAGTCTATGTTAACTTTGTTTAGTTTATTCTGAACTTACCTTCTTGTGTTTATGTTTATTTTCCATGAACTGACAATGTTGCTTAATGATTTATATGATAATCTCATTCTGGTTCATCGTGCTTCTACCCATTAAAATCTGATATCTGTAATTTATAAGCACATTTTTTGACATGTTTTCAAAATGATAAATTTAATCAAACTCTTTGCAAATTCAGTTTACAAGTGTTGTCATCATCAAAAAGGGGGAGAATGTTAGTTCTCTATGTGTTTTGATGATAACTGACAATTGTAAACTAAATTTGAAGTTTGTCTTTGGTAAGTTGTAAAACTTACTATTCAAGGCAAACTCGAGTCTAGGTAACAAAACTCGAGTTTGGACTTGACAGACAGAAGCTCAGTTTTTACAAAGCTGGCCAAACTCCAGTTTGTGTAAGACAAACTCGAGTTTTCATTACACAGAGAGCAATCAAAATTCTTAAGAACTATAAACTCGAGTCTATGTTTTGGAAACTCGAGTTTAGGATCAAACAGAAGCTTCAATGCTTTATCAAGATTTCAAAACTCCAGTTTCATATCTACAAACTCCAGTTTACCAAATACAAAAGTCTTCAAGTTTAAAGTTTTCAACTGAAACTCGAGTCTGAATGTAGAAGACTCGAGTCTGGGTTATAATAGAGACACTCGAGCTCTTGTTTATTTTGTAAACTCCAGTTTTGATTTCAGAGACTCCAGTTTAAGCTTAACAGGAAGTTTTCAAAGCTTCAGCTACCACTGAAACTTGAGTCTAGTTTCTGGAGACTCGAGTTTAGGACAAACTGAAAATACTCGAGTTATTACTTATTACATGATTTCTAAACTCCAGTTTTGAAAATGAAAACTCCAGTTTGAGCCCTCAAAGATGTTTCAAATGTTTCAGTTCACACTGAAACTCGAGTCAAGATTTTGGTGACTCGAGTTTAGCTCAAACAGAAAACACTCGAGTAAATGACTGATTTGAAAACTCCAGTTTGGAAAATGGAAACTCCAGTTTACACTTATGGAGATATTTCAAAAGTTTCAGTTTTCACTGAAACTCGAGTTTTGGATATCAAAACTCGAGTTTGGATCATACAGAGAGCTATACAATATTTCAGGTCTTGTAAACTCCAGTCTGCAGTACTAAACTCCAGTTTTGAAGCTGTGAACTTAAAATTAAGATTTTCATAAAAGCTTCAAACTCGAGTCAGTCACTAAATGACTCGAGTTTGGCCATGTGTTCAAAATCTCATTCAAGACCAAATCGTGACTTTCTTCTCTGTAAGAACCAAACTCGAGTTAGCTTTTGCAAACTGCCAGTTTAGACCAATGCTCAATAGTCATGTCTTCTGGATGAACCTCAAACTCGAGTCTAGGATTATAAACTCGAGTTTGCATCAGAGATTTTGAAAAACCAGATTGAATCAATCTGCAAAATCATTATGGGTTAATATGAAATTATCATATCTTGTTGTATTATTATTCCTAACATTATTGATCAAGTTTTTGATAAGTTTCAAACAGGTTCATCACAAGATCAAGGTGAAATCAAGATCCAGCATAAGTGCATTTAATGAAGAACCAAGAACAGGGCTAATTCTTCTCCCTTATCCCAAATGTTCAGTTCAGACCATTGTAACACATTAAGATAATCTCAAACGGTCGAATTAAGATCATGGAATGACTAAAAATCTGGAAGACGTTTTGCAACAACACATTCCAGGATTTCAGCAAAGAATTAAAAGAACAGAGCAAAATATGCAACTGTCATTTCCCAGATTTGCAGCTAAACGTTAGAGAAGATATTGCAACGGCTAGCTCATCTAGCTAGACTATAAAAGGCTATGAAGACACAAAGCAAGACAACAACGAAGCTACACTTGAACACATTTGCATTTTTGAGTTTGTATTGTGATTCTTTTATCTGTTCTTCAGTGATTATCAATATTCACTCTTTTGAGAGATTGAAATTCTTTTAAAATATTTGGTTGTGTAAACTCAAGGTTGTGGAACTTGTGAGTTGGGTTGTTTAAATTACAAGGTGTAAGGGGAAGCAAATCCTAGGTGATTAGGATTGTGTCTTGTCTTCATTGTGGTAGTTAAAAACCTGTTGAACTAGTGGAAACACCCAGAAGGTATCTGGGGACTGGACGTAGGTCAAGGTTAAGACCGAACCAGTATAAACCCTGTGTGTCTGAACTTTTCTTTCTCTACTCTTTCATTATTCATTTCTTAAGCTTTATTTTTTTAAGAGTTGAAAAGAATTTTTAAAATCCCCAATTCACCCCCCTCTTGGTGATTTCTTCCACTTTCAGTTTTTTAACAACCATTAGGAATTTGAATTGATATTCTAATAAGTTATGGGTTTTTTTTAATAGCCTTTATTTATTTGACACTTTTAAAATTTCAATGTGTGCATGGTTGAATATATCAACTACCATATTACAAGAAAAAAAATTAAAATAGGTGAATTTAATTAGATATTTATGAAAAGGTACTTGAAATAAGAGTAGTTGGGGGCAAAGTAGCTGGGAAAAACATTTGAAAGTGTTATATAACCGTTGTTTCCTAAGAAACATAATATTTCTCATTCATACTTTACCGTCTATTTTATAACCGTTATGTTTATATGTGCTAGGAAAGACATACAAGACGTTTATTCTATGTAACCATTATTTATTAAACTTTATATGTGCTTAAATATGTAGTAGTGATGTAGTGATGGATGTTTTACTGTTATGTGATATCTATGGTTGAAGATTGTTGGTGCGTACTTGGAATAGGTTTGCTGTACCTTCAGTGATGATTATATGAAATTTTTGAAGCGTTGTTTTGTTCTGTTCTTGCTTTGCCCTGGAACTCGGGTTGGACTAATATCACTCGCCTTTGATTCGAACAACTAGGAGAACATATCTTGACATAAAAGTATGATGATATCGCTATATAGTATATCTCAAGTTTGGAAGATTATAACTTCATGAATTTCAAGGAATGGTTTGGCAAAGCACAGAATTAGCTTCCAGTCGGATAACTTTGACTCGGGTCGGTTCTAATATTGGACTTTTGGAATGAAATGTACAACCGCAGTCGAATACTTGCTACCCACAACTAACTAAATATTGAAACGGAGGAATTTAATATCTCCAAATGATATAATCAAGTATTTGAAGAGTGTGATCGTCAAGGATAATTGTTGTGATGATATAACATTGAAAGTACAAATCTCTATCATCAATAGGATTGAATCACTGGAGTATTTGAAGATGACTCTAGTAATGCGCTTGATTCAATCTAATAGAGAATAACCTCGGGTTAAAGTAATATATAAGTGATAAGCTTGGCAATAAAATCCAAGGAGAGGGAATAAGCTAACGTTTTCTTCTTGGGCAATAAAAGAGAAGAGGGGGGTAGGTAAGCAGCTAATAAATGAAAGGGTTGAATTTGTGTATGCATGTTGTGATGTGAAAGTTAGGATTAGATTAAGTTAATAAGTTTATAAATAATTTATAAAATTGTTCATTATATTATGTATAATTATATATAATAGTATAAATTTTTCAAAGAATAGGTAAATAGACTAGGCTCTATGAAAATAATTTTTGGCATAAGCCTAAATCTAAGACCGGTCTATTAATATGTCATGCTAGTAGGTTAGACCGTATACTTACATTCAAGTCGTACCATTACACTGAAGGGAGAGAAATCACAAACATTTTCATTGAATCAGTATTTACTATTAGTAACACAATACCAATCTCCCTCATAGCTTTTATTTTATTTATTTGTAGTACAGGATCATTATTCAAAGGCTTGTTTTCTAAAACACGATTCTGAGCAACTGGAAGAATAGACTGATAGAAGAGGAATGAGCATCTCAGCGTCAAAGGTTAGGTGCTTCCCTTCACTGTCTTGTCTGGCATTAAATGCTTCAATAGAAACATAACATGTCAAATATTCTTTCCCCAATTATTAACTTTGTTAAGAATAAAATTGCCACGTTATGATTCTATTGAAGAACACGACAGCAACTGAGGTACGCTCTATCTTTCTTGGACCCTATTAGGGCATCTCCATCCACCCACACAATAAGGAGAAGCTTGCTTTACAGGAGTAATCAAGAGACATAACTGGTCTTTGGAATTTTTTGCTTGGCAAAGAAAGCTGATAGCACACTCTTGCCACGAGCAGGGACGTAGGGAATCTCGCGCCGATTCTGGTTGTCAAATGACTTGAATGCTGTCATTGGTTTGGAACCCTCCGGTGCATCCTGCTAATGAAGAATTATGAGAAATTTTCTTATAGTTTTCAGAACAAAATAATAATTCATGGGAAATGGCTAGCTTTTAACATACAAGTTCTTATTGTAATGTCTAGGCTATACATATGGGTTTAGCAACAAGTGAAATCCCGTAATATTTTATTGGTCCCCAGAGAATATTTATATGGGTATATGCTTCAATTAAGAAAATGATCATGAGCTTCAGTCATAGCCCAATTATTGTCTTAGTGGTCAATGCAATTTCAAGCCCAGACATAGTTTAAAGCCATCCCTGTCCATACTTCTTTCTTGATCGGATGTAATATACTTTTATTTTAAAACAATGACCTGATCTTTCCCGAATTTGCCTGTGGCTCCATTGCATATCCAAACCCAAGTCTGCAGATACTGACTTTACTTCATAGCACTCAAGTTAACAGCTTGGTCCTTAACCATTATACAGTCACTCAGTTCTCACTAACAGCATAACAAAAACCCTGAAAAGACCTTCAAAGCCTATATCATGCCAAACTTTTAAGCACGCACCCATACTTGGTTTAATAGCATTCATTTGCTGATCCCATGTATACCACGGCACTAATCCAAGTAATTGAAATATTTCATTGAAGATATCTTGTAGTTTTGTAAGATCAACAATTCAATATTTTCTGTGTTGTCACCAAGAGTGTGCTGAACCAAATAGATCAGTGAACAAATATGTTTTTTCATTAATAACTGGCCGTTTTGATCCTTTGGAACAACTCAATGAATTTAGTAGATCTTTTTAGGAGGCCCCAATGACCATAGATAGAACCTATCACATTTTTACAATACGATGGTTGGCTGTTCACGGACTAGCGGTACCCACCATTTCTTGCGTGCAAAAAAACATCAAGCAAAAGTTATAATAATGATTTGATTATTGAGCACATGGATAGGCACTACCTTCTGGTGAAGAGAAAGGACCTCACCTTACGTGTGATACCCATAGTTTGTACATCTGTACTAGATGGGAGACCTCCATTGGGAAAGTGAACATGTGCTGCTGAAGATTTCATCCGTGTACTCTCTTCATTATCTACAAACATGTAACTTCAATCTGTGAGAAATTATCACTACTTTGGTATGAAGCCACCATAGCTAGGCCAATTGAAGGAGGATTATATAATAAAAGTAACACTCATATCCTTCCTACTTGAAAGTTGGAAAGCTCCCATGGTCGTAGTAGAAATTTTTGAGTCCTCAGGGCTGCACAATTGGATGCATTAAAACAGTAATAAGAATTCGATCATATAATTCAGGGTTGGAAAAGAAGGACTCTTTGTATAGCCTTAAACTAATGATTTTCTGTAGAACTCACTTAGCTGAAGAATATGAAGTGCCCTTCAATGTAGATTTAGTTTCCGAAGCTAAATGCCAAGAAAGTGTTCTTGATGCAGGGGTGCCTAGATATCATACATCAAGATAAATAACTAGTTCAATTACTTACTGACAACTTGGGAAAACTATGAAAACCGAAGCCCAAATATCTAAAGGGGTGATATTTCTGAAGCTATACACCTGAAAGATGAGATCGGCTTCTAGCTTGAAAAAGAGTTTGCCTTGCCTCAGTCTGTATGTGTGGACTGAAGTGCACCTTCTTATTGACAGAGCCTAGCTTGCACAGGTAAATAAACCAAACAAAACATAAGTAAGAAAAAAGGCTATAAATCTATATAATAAGTAAATTTTTTCCAGATAATAGCAGTTGTGCATACTTGGCAATATGTAGTGCTTATGATGTCTGGGAATTAAAGCAAACAATTCCTGTTGCCTAAGACCTTCTTTATCCGTGTAAATTTGGCACGTAAGAAGTTGCTGCTTAAAAGAAAACAAGTCACTAGAACTATAGTTAATTTATGCCTATACTAACATGATATCTGAAATTTGTATACCTGATTCAGAACAGAGACCTTCAAGTCCATGGTTGAGACATCCAATGTTTGCTGCTCAAGTAGGTCCCCCAACTTGTACGCAACAGTTCCAAGATGATCAACAGCATTCACTAAGGCTCTTACAGCATAATCTTTCAGGTTGTCAAGCACCCTAATACATAAAAGACCATTCATAAGAAGGAAAGAACCATGAAGTTTAGACATGAAAGAACACATAAGCAAATCTTGGGCTCTTAACAGGTCACAGTGACCACTTGATGAAAGAGATCACCTCTGGTGTATGTACATCCTCAAGCATAAAATTAAAATCTAATCAATCTAAGGTTTCAAATAACACAAACATCCCTGTCTGCTGTTGTCTTTAGATGTAGTTATACTAATTAAACCAAAAAAATCTCTAGTAAATGCATTCAAGTGACCTGTTCGAATGGGACACGCTTTATGGAATTCTATCTGCATTGACCATATGCCATAACCACCCTGATATGCAAAGATAATAATATGCATTTAGGGACCTAATGGTAAGATAAACCTAGGGACCTAAGTGTAAACTAGATAGTTAGTAGGGTAATTAGTCATAAATCATAAACTAGACATTAGTTAGGACTTAGGACTTGAAAGAGGCTAGAGTGTTGTAAATAGTCATCCCCCCATTGTACATTCAAATTTTCAGACTTGTTATGGCATTGCAATAATAGAATTGTGAGAGCTTATGAGCTCCCTTCTCTATCTCTATTCTAATCTCCTTTCTTGTGTCTCTATTCTACATCTCTTTTCTAAAACCTTGATCAATATTCACATCAGTGGTATCAGAGCAGTCCTTCCTTGGCTGTCTCTTGTGTGATTTCTGTCCACATCACCTTCTGTTCTTACCAAAGAAAACAAAAGAAAAAGAAGTTGTTCTGTTCTGCTCTGTTCTATTCTGTTTTGGAGTGCTGCCATCGGTTCTGTTTTATTTTTTTCTTGGGTTCAGAATTGTTTGGGCAGCAAGAATTCATCAAGAAACTTCAGAATTGTTTGGGCAGCAAGAATCCATTGTTTGGTATTCTTTTTTGTCCTTGGTTCTGGCTCTGCCGTTAGTCATCTCTGGGATTGGTTTTGTTCGGTTCTGTTTTTCTGGGTCTGCCAGCCATTACAACAGCAAGAACCCATCAATAACTGATCAAGAAACTTCAAGAAACCATCAAGACTGTTGGTGGATGATACACACTCAGTCGACATCCGCAAGAACCATGGAAGAACGTATTTCGGCAATTGAATAACAATTCCAGAAACTCAACAAGATTGATAATCTTGATGAAAAATTGGAAAAACATAAAATCCATTTGAAAGATATGGTGTTAGCGTTGAGGGAGGAGTTAAGACCATTGGTTCAAGCTGCCCAACAGCAAGCTACGCAGGTTCAGGCAGCACAGAACCATGGTGATCAGCAGCAACGTCACTGTGGGAATGGCTACAGAAACAGGGCTGCGAATTATTGGCCTACACAGTTTACGAAAATGGAGTTTCCAAGATTTCAGGGTCAAGAAATCCAAACTTGGATTCTCAAATGTGAGCGCTTCTTTGACCTCAACGACACCCCAGAAAATGAGAAAGTGACAATGGCTTCCAGGGGACTTGATGATGCTAGTTTCTCATGGCATGTGGCTATGGAATGGTGTTGGAGACGCCAACCAACTTGGAATGAGTATGTGATCATGCTCTGTGACACTTATGGTCTTCCCAGTGACAAACCAGTGGGTGAATTATCAAGATTACAGCTGACCGGCACGTTGGCCGAGTTTAACGCCAAGTTCAATGCCATATTAGCAAAATTGGATTTAAACGAAGCCTACTTGATCGACATCTACATGTCCAACCTCAAAGACAAGATAGCAGATTCAGTCAACATGTTTGACCCAGGCACAATGGGAGAGGCACGTCACTTGGCTTGCCTCCAAGAAATAGCAATAAATCGAAGAGAGTTGAAGGCTATGAGTGATCGTCCGAATCAATACGGGTTGAACATGTCTGCCGAACTTGCGTCAAATGTTTCCTTGGTGGCTTCTCAACCCATTGCCATGACAAGCTTTAATAAACTGGGTGACCAACGTCTCAGGTTCCAGCAACGACAGATGGGCAATTCGGTCCAAAACTCCATATTCTCAGAGAAACCAACCACAACAAAGGCACCAGCTCTGGTTGCCGACAATTCCAACACCATTCTGAAGGCTTCTTGTGCAATGAAAGGTACCAAAGCACCCATGGTTAGTGCAAAACAAGACATGGAGGAAACAACGGAAACAGAGTTAGACGTCAGTGGGTTATCGAGTTTCAACTCTCTTGAGAAATTTTTGGGTGAGTCGTAGAAGACAAAGTTGTGCTTGACGTCGTTGTTCTCTACTCTTCCTTCCTCAGCGTCGATGCCATCTTTCACAAAGCCAATGGCCGTTGTCTTTCTCTTGCTGTTGAAAATTTGATTTCTTTGGCAGCATCTCTGTTTCAATTCATGCATTGTAGTAGTTTGGAGGATTATACACGTGGTTCAAGGAGTGTTGAGCTGGTTATGGGGTGTACGTGTATGCAAAATGGGCAGTTTGAAAAGTCAAATTTTTTTCAACAGCTGGTCTGCATTTTTCTAAATGAGCAGGAAAAGTGTTCTGAATGGTCACCCGCACAGCTGATTACCTCTTCCAATGGCTGTCAGAGATATTTGGAAGATGCATGTGGGTTGTCCATGCTCAATGGCCAAATGGGCTTTGACTGTAGCAGTAAAGGCAAGGGCCCAAAGTGGGTTCACCCGTGGATCAATTTCAAGTGGCCTCCTTTTGTTAAAATCTGCCTTAATTCTACACAGTCTGCTGTCAGTTTGGTTTAGGGGCAAGTTAATTGAAATGCTTTATGGGAGAATCTGTTCTCTTAGTAGGAAGAAATTGCAGATGATGTAGCAGAGGTCAAGTCACGGGATTCAAGACTGTTTAGCTGAATATTTTCCAGAAATTAGAAAGCTTATAGAGCTTATGTTTTCAGTTTGGTTTCACTCCATTAGATTGTTTTTTTAGGTTCAAATTTGTGTTTCTGTTGTCAGTATCCTTGAGGGCAAGGATGTTTTGGGGGAGGGGTATTGATATGTAAAGATAATAATATGCATTTAGAAACCTAATTGTAAGATAAACCTAGATAGTTAGTGGGGTAATTAGTCATAAATCATAAACTAGACATTAGTTAGGACTTAGGACTTGAAAGAGGCTACAGTGTTATAAATAGTCATCCTCCCATTGTACATTCAGATTTTCAGACTTGTTATGGCATTGCAATAATAGAATTGTGAGAGCTTAGGAGCTCTCTTCTCTATCTCTATTCTAATCTCCTTTCTTGTGTCTCTATTCTACATCTCTTTCCTAAAACCTTGATCAATATTCACATCACACCCATTCTCAGCAACATCACAATTATGATGCAACCATATATGCGCTTAAGAATTCCTTCGTCCAATGGTTCCACCTACATGTCCTAATGCAAAAATTTACGGGGCAAAGTAAGGCACACTAACCTTGCCAAATTTTTAATGCGATGTTTCCGGACAATGTTGAGTGCTTTTTTTTTCTTCTTGGCCCAAAAATAACTGTATCTAATGATATAGCTCAAATTTTTTCCATACACTTGTCCATATTTATATTTATTTTTCAGGCCACATGATGAAAAGTATTACAATATTTGATTGTCCCAATGTCAGGAAGCTTTTCTATAAATAATTGGAATGGCTAAAATGGTTTTAAACAATATTACAAAGAAAATTTAGAAGAAATGTATCACTAATTAGCACCAGCTAAAACTGTACTGCGATGAAACCACCAACTGCTCAGTATTGTTGTTGAAGCTTCAACTACTTACAGATAGAGAAGAAGCTCAAGCGAAGGGTGTAAAATTACCATATGAAACTTAATAACAATGGGGGAAAACCACTATAAGTAAACAGTATTCTTACATTTGTTTCTGTTCGCTATGAAAATAGGATTTTTCACAGTATTCTGCAGCAGAATAAAGCTGAAGCCGCAAGTTCTTGAGTTCCTGAAATGACAATCACAGGCAAATCAGATGACCACCCCTCTACTATTATGAGAAAATTATTGAAAGCAATAAGATTGAGAAGATCCGTAGCTAAATTGGTCATTTTTTTGTTCGATCTTACAATGAGAGTCCAATGTCAAAAGTTAATATCACAGTTCAAAGTGCTGCAGTGGAAGGAAAAATTGTTGAGTTTCATACTCAAGGAGGCCTTATCTTTTTTTCTCAGAACAGGGTATCTGGATGCAATTTTTTGTGCGTCCTGATCCTAAATCCTAACAGGGATGCTTTCATTGAGATCTCTTAAGGCACTCTTACACATCAGAGACATGGTGGATCATTATATTCATCCCCTGTGTTTCTTAAAGATAATAGGCATGCAAAAGGATTTCATGCCTAGCATATTAGCTACAGCTATCAAAACTCTACCAGGATATATCAATATCTATGAAAGTTTGAGTTCATTTTCTAAACTTTACTTTTACCATTGATATATTTACTTCAAATGAACAGAAAAATACACCAAATGCACTACATGATGGGACTGACAAACCATAAGGCACAACATCTTAATGGAAAGATTAAGGAGTAATGATGGTGCAAGCAGAAGCTTTGAGCCAATGATATTTTGCAGTGTCACTTTCTGTTAGCAAGGCAGGTACTTTGGTGAAGGAGATTCCTCTCTACCAGCACATAGTAATAGCAAACTGGGCTGAAAACAAAACTTTGGAAATGCCTGTGCCTTCACCAATTAATGAAGGATCGCATGCTGGCAACAAGTTGGCCGTGAAAGAATTTACGAATCTTCTTGCTGGGTCTCTTTTAAGAGAAGATGGGTGTATCATCATCTGAGGGTAGTAAAAACATAAGGGTTAAATAACAAATCTACTCCGAAAGTATAGGCTCAGGAGCAATGTCGCCCTAAAAGTTTTTTCTCGTCTTCATGTTGCCCTAGAAGTTTAATAACGAAGCAATGTTACCATATTTCGTTAAAAAACTAATGTTGATCATCAAACAATTGACATTGACCGTTAATTTTTTAAAGGAAATGGGTAACATTGCTACATTTTGAAACTTCCGAGGCAATATTGAGACAAGAAAAACTTCCAGTGTAACATTGCTCCTCAACAAAATTTTCCAAGCAAATTTACTACTTAACCCAAAACATAACTACAGACAAGATACTGCCAATGCTGGTATGACAATGACTTTGGTCCCTATAACTAATAACAAGAGGACCTTGAGCTGTTGAAGGTTGCCATAGCAAAAGCTGGACACACAGGACAAAACCTATAACTAAAATTTCAAGTAAGAGATTAATGACAGGTTATCTAAAATATCAGGAGACAGCTGGAAGAATGTGGACAAATCTTTGTGCCATTCCACCCAATTGCTTCCATACAGGATCCGTTTGGTCAAGGACAACGTGACTGAGAGTGTTATGCTGAGTTTTAATACAAACCAAAAGTGTGTGTGGAAGGTGTCCTTAATCCCTACCAGTTTCAGAAGAAACTTGCTTGAAGCAGCCATTTGTCTTTTTGCTGTTGACGAAGTGCATTGCAGATTGGAGCACAGCCATTTATTAATGTTCTAGAGCATATTTTCAGGTCAGATTTAAAAACAGGTATCATAGCTGGAATGTACCATGGGCAAATGAATAAAAACTACAGTATGGGTATTCAAACTGTGGGCATTTGGAGCGGGAAGGAATAACTCATTTAATGAAATAATGTCTTTTTGTTAGCTGTTACCTACTTCAACTTTGAGCACATGGTTATTTTGAACGGGCAAATATTGTTGCAATGCAAATGAATATCAGTGCATGGCCCAAAGCAGTTGCTTCATTTATTTTACTTTTTTGGTGGTATGTTAGCCTGTGGGGGGAAGCTTGAAGGCAGAGATAGATAATTTGATGGCTTCATTGTCCAGGGACTTTTGTCCTTTTCTTAAAAAAGGGAGTATAACACTGCAATTTTTACGCTTCCTAATCTTAAATCCACAATTGCAGTCTCACACTAACAAAGCTTCCACCACCAAAAATCTAACTAAAAATTAACGGAAATAAGCGCTTAATCCATATTCACCTAGATTCTCCACTACTAAAATAGGATACCACGATACAGTAGCAAAATAAAATCTACAATCCCAGTAATTCGAGCTCATGCAAAACAAACCCAGAACCGCAAATGACAGTCGAGAAATGGCAACACGCGAGATGCCACAGCCATATTCAATCAAAAAGAACAAAAACAAATGCAGATCCGGTACAAATATGCCACATCCAAAAGCCAAAATGAACATCTACACACAAGAAACCCGGTAACAGAGTAAAGAAGCTAGAACCTGCAAGGCATTGACGAAGCTCTTGCTTCGCTCCATGGAAACTTCGTCGAACGTCATGGCCGGATTCATAGGCCTCGCATTCTCCATAAATTTCTTGAATAATCCAACACCGCCAATACGCAGAAAAGCAAAAAGAATGAACCCCAGAAGTAGTTGTTGAACTTGAACCCCAAGAACTAAAAAAGCATAATTATCAGGTATCACTGATTAGTATAATGAATGAGAATTTGCTGGTGGGTTAGGTTTTGGTGGGGGAGAGGTAATAATTAATCAGGTTGTGGAGAGAGAGGGGGTGCAGGTGAAGCAATACAGAATGGGAGAGAAGTTGGAATTTGGAGTTTACTGTTAGAAAATGACACAACATTTATTGTGCGTGCTGGCAGGGTAGGTAGTTAGATGTACTTCACCCAGTTTGCTGGATAATAATAACGGCAATTGAATCTGACAAAGGTACCCTTGCCAATCATAATTTCACACATAGGCCTTCCTTGCTGGGAATCAGGCCAGCCTAGCTCTTGAAGGGTAAAAGCCTAACAAGGTCAAAAATAAAAAATAAAAACATATGTTTTTTAAAGCCTCGCATAAAAGCATCAAGGTTAAGGTCATTTTTACACAAATTTTAACTATTTTTCCTCCGATTTTTTCTCAAAGCAATATAATTAGTAAATTGCAACAATTAAAGTTACAATTTATTAAATAAATATTGTCAATATTAATATCCAAATAATACAAATCATCCAACAAATAAATATATTCACTAATTCATAATGAAAAGTAAATTATTGTCCATATATAACTCACATAAAACATAAGAAGTATATTAGTAAGCAACATTAATATGATGACTATCATTGTCATCTTCTTCACCGCTATCATCAGTTTTAAAGACATTTAATTATGTTTTACTTTGAGTAGTAAGCTCTACTTCATGAGTAAAAATATCATAAATTTCTTCTCGCGTATCATGAACACATCGATTAAAAAGGCCGACAGGGCTAACTCTTTTAAACCCGAGGCCCTATAGGGTCATCCTTGTAGGGCTTACTTCATTTAGCTCTTCTAATTTTTAAGCCCGGTCCTTGAAGGGTCAGGGCCTAAACAGGTCAGCCCGATGGGTTTGACCCGATTTCCCAACTATACTTGCTCGTATCTTTTTTTGTTTTTGTTTTTTTGGATATTTGCTGAGTCGTGTACAATATTTTTTTAAAAACAATAAAAGCAGTGTATATTTTTAAATTTAATTTTTAAGCTTTACAATTTTAAACGATTTTCATTTTTAATCTTCATAATTATATTTTGTCAGCAATACTCCTTAAGACCTAAAAGCAGACTCCTTCCATTCATTTTTTTTTAAGATATTATTTTTGTCTGTACCCAATTCCTTTTTATAAGATATTGTTGGAGGATATCTGAAAGGTTTCTTATAAACTCCACATTTTACCTTCACTTAATTATGAAAATTATTCATACCACTATTATATCTAATTTATGTGATTGACTAAAGAACTCAATACTCTCTCCAGTCTATAATAAAGGACACTTCTTGATCTAAAATATAAGTTACTTGTAAGATACTTAGTAATTATTTTTCGCTTTTGTCCACTATTATATCTAATTTATGTGATTGACTAAAGAACTCAATACTCTCTCCCGTCTATAATAAAGGACACTTCTTAATCTAAAATATAAGTTACTTGTAAGATACTTAGTAATTATTTTTCGCTTTTGTCCACTATTATATCTAATTTATGTGATTGACTAAAGAACCCAACACTCCCTCCAGTCTATATAATATAGGACACTTCTTGATTTAAAATATAAATTACTTGTAAGATACTTAGTAATTATTTTTTGCTTTTGTCCTATAATGAATGGTCATTTTCAATTTTCCAACTTATTAAATTTTCAAAAACATTTTTCAATAAAGGTATAAGTGGGAAAAAAAAATCAATTTAGGACATATTTGGACTGAATGGAGTATAACATATTCTCTTTCTTCCACACAAATGAGGGAATTTTTGAAAAAAGAAAATTATTTTATAATATTTATTGCACCTAACTACTTCTAACCTTCTTATCTTACAACTCAATTTGCTTATTAATTCATCCATCTTTATATATAAAATCTTTTAAATCGAATCACGAAATTCTAAAAAACAGTTAAATGTAATAATTATAAATATATAGCAAAATTGAATTCTTTTTCAAAAATATCTCTATTTATGGATGGGTGAAAGACATAGAGTAATAATGAGAAAATGAGAAAAGAGGGTGTATGTAGTATAATGATTAATTGTAGGTAAAATGGAAAAAAGTACATTTTTTATTGAAACAAACTTAAGAGTGATATTACATTTAGGGACAAGCTCATTAAAAAAAAAAAAAAAAAAAAAAAAAAGCTTTTATATATAACGACGGAAGGAGTATATTTTATAAAAAGGAACAAATGGAGCCTTTTTATTTTGGCTCTAAACACATAAGAGTTTTCATAAAGACAAATTTTAGGTAGTTTATTAGACTGTGTGTGTGTGTTTCAAATGGAGATTTAAGTGTTCAAAAGAAACTTTTTAATCATTGAAGCCTTGCTTTCAAATAAGTATATTTAGTAATGATTTATTATAGGGTTTAATGTTTTTGCCTTTTGCTGCAGAAACATTTTTTCTGTCCCACTCACATAAAAGTGAGTGGGTCCCACTAATATTTTTTCTATCTTCTCTTTATAAGAGGACCCACTCACTTTTATGTGAGTGTGGCAGAAAAAGTATTTCTACAACAAAGGTAGAAACATTAAATCATTTATTATATACGAATATAATTAAGAGAAGTTTTGTCTCTGCTTATAAATCATGACCTAATGATTCCAAATAATAAATATGTGAGTACACGTATAATCATGAGTCCAAATGCACTAAATAATTATGTGAAAAAATGTACACGTACACACACATTGCAAAGGGTTATTATTGAAATACTTGACGTAATGATTATTTAAAAAAAATACCTAAGTTTTCTAGGTTTTAGTAGCTAAGAAGATCTTTTCTAGAGCTATGCTCCTCAGCAAATTTTGCTACATTTATGCATGATTTTCTTGGCGAACTGATTTTCTGCTTCATGCATTGAGTTCTTGATAATCCCCTCCTACATAGGAAAGGAGAATAAAGCGGTAAGCTTTGAGCAGTTAATCAACTTGAGCTCAACTTCCTTGGCATGAGTACAACGCTTGAGAATGTGGATGGACAAGACAATGACATTGCAACTAATAAAGGCAGCATATGTGGTTAACACCAGAACCTTCAGGATTAACAAAGTCTATTTGGAGTCTGTTACAAGCAACTTTCTAGAGGGAAGGTCTTAATTTTTTCAAAAGCAGGTCACTTCCAGATTTTATCACAGACTATCCAAAGTAATGCTTTTCAAATCTCTCGATCTAGTTATAAGCGGATTTGATAGAGAAGTTTCCATCATTGCATGTTTGTTCTTCAACACATTACATCTTCTTACCCTTAGGGATCGAGTGATAATTGTTGGAAATTAAGGCAATCTAATCATGCTAATTAACTAAATAAGCAATCAGATCAATGTGGAATTAAGAAAATCAAACAACTGAAGCACCTCCAACCACTAATTCGATCTTGAAAGAAGAAGGCTATAGTCCTTCTAAGTCCTCACTCCCACTCTTTAGATGGTATAAAACTTTAATCGTATGTAATACATTGTACGTTGTGTGAGTAGACTTAGGGGATCAAATATGTAGAGAAGCACGAACTAATCCCACTTCTTTCCATCAAAGAAGTGGTAGTCAATCGTGCAAAAATAATGGATTAGTTGAGAAGAAAGTGGGTAAGTGGATCTGAATGTAGACCACTTAATGAATTTTCATAATTAAATAAAATATATTCAAATATTTAATTCAAATATCTAAATTTTAATTCAAAAAATTCTAATATTCTCCCACTTGGTCCATGCACTTCATCATATACCACAAAGAAAAACAAAATGCATGGATCATAACGATAGATCCTCTTAAAGCAAGTATTATCTTCCATGTATCATACTGCATCATGTCTCCCAAGCCTATGTTTATTCTAGGTCCAAACTTAATTATATTTCTCAAATTAAATAAACAAATGAATGTGTACACAAAATTGAAATGAGAAAACATCGCAAATAGGGTTTCACAAAATAACATCGTTCTTATAACGAAAATTAAATATAGCATTCTTACAACGAAAATCAAAGAAAGGAACTAAGTCCCATTCTTTCTACATGATCCAGAAATTTTATTAGAGGAATGCTTTTAGTTAAAGGATAAGCAATCATCAATTCAATACTTATGTGTTCAATAATCACTGTTTCATTCTTAACACATTCTCTTATGGCTAAATACTTAATGTCGATATGTTTGCTTCGACTACCATTTTTGTTGTTCTTAGCCATAAAGACAGTAGCTGAATTGTCACAATATATCTTCAATGGCCTAGAAATTGAATCCATGATTCTAAGCCCAAAAATGAAACTCTTCATCCATACACCATGTGAGGTAGCCTTAAAATAAGACACGAACTCAGCTTCCATTGTACAAGTAGTAATTAAAGACTGTTTCTTACTACTCCATGATACAACTCCACTGATTAGCATAAAAATGTATCTTGAAGTGGATTTTCTTGAGTCAATGTAACCAACATAGTCTAAATCGGAGTAACCAGCCACTTCTAAATTGTTAGTCCAATTAGACTTAAGCATGTAATCTTTAGCCCCTTTAAGGTACCTCAACACCTTCTTCAAAGCTTTCTAGTGGTCCATGCCTAGATTACTCTGATTTCTCCCTAACATTCCAACAACAAATGTAATTTCAGGTATGGTGCAGACCTGAGCATACATTAAGCTTCCTATAGCTAAAGCATAAAGGATGTTTTTCATTTGTTCCCACTTAAAATCATTCTTTAGGCACTGGTCCAAATTGAGCCTGTCGATCACCTTTCACAATGGAAGCTATACTTTGTGAACAATATCTCATCCGAAATCTTTCTAACTAAAACTTTGTTGATATAGGTCTCTTGAAACAAACCTAAAATACCTCGACGACTATCTCTATGTATCTTAATGCCAATGACATAAGATGCATCTCTCATATTCTCATATCAAAATTTTCATAAATGAATTGTTTCACTTCATATAATAAGTCATCATTGGTTGCAAGCAAATTGCCATCCACATATAGAATAAGGAAACAATTTTTGCTCCTACTGACTTTCTAATATATACATTTATCCATAATATTCTCCACAAAACCAAATAAAGAGATAACATCATGAAATTTTAAATACCATTGACAGGAATCTTGTTTCAATCCATATATAGATTTCTTAAGCTTGTACAACAAATGCTCACCATTATTAGAGGAAAATCCTTCTGGTTGTTTCATGTAAACCTTGTGTTCTAATTCTCCATAGAGAAAGATCATTTTCACATCCATTTATTGCAACTCTAAGCCAAAATGTGCAACTACTGCTAGAATAATATAAAGGGAATCTTTCTTAAATACAGGAGAAAATGTCTCTTTGTTTTGAAGACCAATTTACATCCAATGGCCTTTGAACCATTAGGCAATTCAACAAGATCCCAGACTCTATTAGATGCCATAGAATTTATCTCATTCTTCATAGCATCATACCATAACTTTGATTGTCTACAGTTCATGGCTTGTAAAATTGTTCTAAGATCATTTCCAGCTCCCACACTATAGTCAAATTCTTGCAGATACACAATATATTCACTAGGTATCACTGATGTTCTTATTTCAGTAGATCTCCTAAATGTTATTTCATTATCTTCTTGAGGAATTTGTTGTTCAAGTGATTGTTCAACAACTTCTAGTTGTTCCTCATCAACAACTTGATCTACTGGATCAATATCAGTAGGTTGTAGATTTTGAATGACTGGTTGTACAACACTCAGTTGAGCTGAAAGAGCATTGTTAGCAACAAATCTCAAACTTGAAGTGGAAGGTTGGCTATCTAAATGACCCTTTTTAGAAACAAGGTTTATGAATTGATCGCTCCCACTAATCAAGTCATATTCAAGAGATTTGGCATTCCTTAATTCTACAAACCTAGTGGTATAAGATGAGTAGTAAAACATGTATCCCTTAGACCTTTCGACATATCCAATGAAATATCCACTAATGGTCCTTAAGTCTAGCTTCTTTTCTTGTGGATTATAAATTTTGACTTTTGACAAGCATCCCCAAACACGTACATGTCGCAAACTAGATTTCTAACCCTTAAATAACTCAAATGGTGTATTTGGGACAATCTTAGTTGGGACCTGGTTTAATATGTACACTACCATCTTAAGTGCATCAATTCATTAGGACTTGGCAAGCTTGGAACTACTAAGCATACTTCTTACCATGTTCAATAAAGTTTGGTTTTTTCTTTCTACTACACCATTCAGGTCTAAAGAACCAGGCATAGTGTATTAGGAAACTATCTCATGTTATTGAAGAAACTTCACAAATGGACTAGGTGATTGTCCATCTTCAATGTATCTACCATAATATTCCTCACCCCTATCTGATCTCACAATCATGATTTGTTTACCTCATTGTTTCTCTATCTCAGATTTAAATACTTTAAAGGCATCAATGCTTAGTGCTTGTTATGAAGCATGTAGAGATACATGTATCGTGAGTAATCATCAATGAAAGAGATGAATTATTTATGACCATATATATCCATTTCTAAACTACAAATGTCTGTATGTATGATCTCTAACAGTTCTATACACCTCTTAGCACTTTTCTTTGACTTGTTAATCTACTTTCCCTTCATGCAATCTACATAAGTTCAAAGTTAGTAAAGCCCATAATACCACGTACCCCTTCTTTTACCAAACTTTCCATTCTCTAAATAGAGATATGATATAATCTCAGGTGCCACAATACAGAGGAATCCTCACTTATGACACATCGTTTTGAGCCAACAATAACATGCATGGCACCATAAGTAGTATCATTTTGTAAATGAATAGGAAAGGGACCATTAGGTGAAAGACCCAGCTGAACCCAAGAGAGGGTGAATTGGGTGAAGATAAAATCTTAGAACATTTGAAAATCTTTTTGCAATTCGATAAAATCAATTTATATGACAATAAAGAGTTATAAAACTATAGACAATCATTCAAACATATATGCTAGAAATAAAGGAGATTAAAGAAGAGAATTGCAAATCGAGATTTATACTGGTTCGGTCCAATCCTTGACCTACGTCCAGTCCTCAAGCTCCACTTGAGATTTTCAATCCACCATCCTCTTGTTTATCCAGGCACAAGAGAAGCCTCTTACAAACCCACAAGTTTACCCAGACACTTGTGAAGTCAAATCTCTCAGTGAGATACTCCCCCTTACAACCCGTATAGATACAATCAATTTCCCACTCAACATCACCCAATCTTGAGTATCTCTCAGAAAATATGATTTACAATGAATCTTCTCTCAAAGAAGTGAATGGATAATCACTAAAGTATAATAGGAATCATTTCACTCTTTCTATGATAAACTATAAAACATTCAAAAAACAGAGTCTGTATGAGATTCAGAATTTGGGCATTTTGACAGCATGATCTCTTGTTGAAACATCCTCCCTATTACTTAATAAATTAACCATATTTTAGCTAGGTAATTAACTATTTAAACTGCAATATTAATTTAAACATCCCACAGGATACCAAAACATGCATAATGTGTCCTAATGTGGCAATATACATTCATCCAACATAAAGTCAAAGAAACAGAAACCCTACTTTCAACAAAGTAGTTTAAGCTTCTGCAGCCTTCCCTAAAGTACCCGGACAGGAGCTCTCACCCGAAAAATGTGGTAACCATCAATCCAACTTATTACAGATATTAATACGTGTTAGTGAGGTGCCAAGTGGAACAATTTATAAACAAATATTAACAATACATTTCAACAATATTCATATCATGAAAATCTCATATCATAAATGAAGTATCATAAAATAACTAACTCAATTTCTCATTACAATAATTTCCCAAGATACCTCCCTTCACGCTAACCAAACCGCCTTATTTCACTCCGACTAAACCCATAGGTCTTTTCCCCTCATTGAACTGGTGGGATGTCGTAAGCCCTCTTGAACGGGTGGACAAGTCCCTCATTCAACTGGTGGGACAATAGAAAGCCAACCATTGTGCACCAATGGAGGCCTCACCACGTGGTGGATTATCCTAATCTTCATTACTTCCCAATTTACCTCTTTTCCATAATTATCATAAATAAATGCATAAATCTCATAATTCAAATAATAATGTTCCACAAGGAAAATTTCTAATAAAATTATTCATAATTATTTAGTAAATACTCACAAACAACATATTAATATACAGAATAAGTGGAAAGTAGTTACCTGTCACCTAAGCTAACTAATTTACACGACTCCTAATTTGAGAGCTCAACATACGCCAAAAATTAATCTATCATAATAAATTTAATATCCATTAATAATTCCTTCAGACTCTACATAAAAAAATATACGAATAAAATTGGAATACTTTATGTGGGCAATTTTCTGAAAAATTAAGGAGACATTACAATTATAAATTTTCCTAATAAAAATGTTTATTTATTATTATTATTATTCTAAAACTAATTTATAACTAACTTTCTTATTCACCTTACTATTCCATATCAAATATTTTGACAGTCTCTCGGCTTCCCTCTTTGATCATGCCATCTAACGCAACAACTCATTTCAAATTTATGTGATCAACACAATCTTAGAAGTAAATCAATAGTCCAACTTCATTAAGTTACACTTAGTCAGGAGATAAACAAAACAATCAAATATGCCTCACGTAGGCCTTTGCCAAGAAAATTGATATTATCTTTCAAGAATATTTTCTGGCCAGGAGTGACAAATTACCAAAAGACAACTTTCACGCAAGACATGCACCTGATTACTAAACATTAGATATTGATAAACTATTCATCCTTCTTACTACCTTAATAGCATCTGCCATCAGCATAAATCTCATATACATATTTAGTTCAACGTGCACACACAGCATAATATATATATTAAACACACCTGCAATAACTATTTATTTATATACCATAGTATATACATACAGACACCTATATATATATATATATATATATATATATATATATATATATATATATTCATATAACAGAAAATGCATATATATCAACTAAGCACACACACACACAAATGAAACTTCCTTCTATATATATGCGACGCAAACCACATGCACAGAGATATATATATTTCTTTCTCTTCTGCCTTCACTGCATTTCATGATCCATTTAAAAGCTATCATATCCATATTATCCTTCATTTCTTTCTAATACATACACACGTAGCAACCCTCCATGCAGCAAAAACAAATTTTTCCATCGCAAATCCTCATGGGTTTTGTGACGGAAAATTTTTCCATCGCAAATTTTTTTTATATTATTTTTTGCGACCGAATTTTTTTTCCATCGCAAAATTTTGTCAGAAAAATAATTAAAAAAAGAAATTTGCAACGGAAAATAAATTCCGTAGCAAAATTTCTCCTTTTTGCGACGGAATTATTTTCCGTCGCAAACTCTTGTTAAAGCCCCCCTTCCGTTTTCATTTTCTCTATCGCACATCCATTCTTCCTTTCTCCCTCGTCTGTGCTCTCCCACGCCGTTCGTCATCGTCCATGCTTTGACTTGAGTTCCCAGGCACACCGTACTGCCATCCTCTCCCACCGTTGTTGCTCGTCGAACCCAGTGAAGAGAAGACTCTCCCTTGCTTCGATCATTTACTCCTTCTTCATCAGGTAAGTCCGTCCCCCACTTTTCTTCATCTATTTTCTTCATTGATTTGTTTCTCCTTATACGATTTGTTCTGGCCTAGTATATTCTGTTCAAAACTGAAATGTAGCCTATATGAATCATTTCTTGTAATTTCCATTTAATCAATTCCCAAATAAATTTGTGATTTTTGATGGAAGAAGTAGTAGATCACATGGCTTACATACTGGTTCTATATTTGACTTCCTTCAGCTCTTTCGTCTTACTACAAGAAACTTTTCATAATATAGCACGTTTTCATTTTACCTAATATCCTAACGAACTATAAAACTTTTTAACTAATTGATCAAATTCCTCCAACTAATGAGGATAATTTTGATATTTTATAAATAACTTGTCTTTTAATCTAATTAACTTTGTCTTTTGCATGAAAAATAAAAATAAAAATTCAGTGTGACTGATTGTGCCTCAAATATTCTATGTCACTTGCTAATTTTATCATTAATCCCACCATGTATTCTTTATTATTCTTATATGTCTGTTTGGTAAGAAATATAAGATAAGCTAAGTTCTTATAGATAATGTGCATATATAAATTGGTTTACTCTAATTCTTAGTCATTAATTTTCTCTCTTTTTTAAATTGTGTATTTCGTTCATGTTGAAGCTTAATTTTTTTGTTGATATCCTACTGGATATTTATTCTTTCTTGTTAGCTCAACTACTGGTATTTTTTATTAATTTAAAACATATTTAATAACTTAATTGTTACTCCCTCTTATTTCTTTATAAAAATTTAAAATTTTAATTTTTTGATCTATTTTTTATTATCTCATTTAGAATTGTCTGAGCATTGAATGATTTTTATATTTTGACTTTCTTATTGCAAAAAATTCTGTATGATTGTGATTTTATATTTTTAAAATATGTAAAATTTATCTTAAAATTTATTTAACTTTTTAATGATTTTTATATTTTTTTTATGCAATTGTATATATTTTTTAATTATTTTTTTATATATAAATATATAAATATTTTTTCCGATTTTTTTTTAAAAAAATTAATTTTTTTTTAAATTTTTTATTCTTTGCAACGGAATTCAATTTCGTCGCAATTGCGGTGGAAAAAATTCCGTCACAATTGCGACGGAAAAAATTTCGTCCCAATTGCGACGGAATTTTTTCCGTCGCAAATTTTGAAATTTGCGACAGAAACAAAATTCCATAGCAAATTGCGACAGAAATTCAATTTTCCGTCGCAATTGCGAGGCCTTTTTTGCGACGGACGAATTCCATCGCAAATTTCGTCGCAATCCTATTTTGCGACAGAAAATTGGAATTTTGCAACAGAATTTTTCCGTCGCAAAAAACCAATTTTTTTGTAGTGTTGAGGACTATAACTAAGACGCATAAATACAGATAAGCCTTAATTAAGTAATTACAAATTTAGTCATGAACAAAGAAGTTAAGAAGAAAGGACAATATTATTTCAAGAAGTACGAGCAACAGTTAGTACAACCCCACCACAAACCTTAACCATCTCATGTTGAAGTTGATTAATTTCCTTTTGAGTATCGTTTTGTGAGATGGGATCTTGACGAGGCATAATATTTCTTAATATAGCAATTCGTCTCATAAGACTTTGAAGTTTTCTGTGAGGCCACTCTTTCATATTTTCTCTGCGACATATTCTTGTTATGGAATGACTGCTCAAATTTAACTGTTGGCTTGCTTCGTCAAGGGTTAAGTGGAAAAAATCTTTAAAATCTTCTAATGTTATTGACATTACTCTTATACGTTGTTCCAAAAATTCCTTGTGTCCATCGCCTAGTTTGAGGGTTGAATATACATCTGGTAAAGTATCAACCGCGGTTTCTTTTCCTTTATTTGATATATTCTCTGCATTGATTAGGAATGATCTATCGCGTGGTTCATTTGGAATTTTAGACCATTCCAAACTAATGCAATCATAAAAATCCGATAGAGTCTGGCACCAAGACGTACCCGAGTGCTTGCTGATCTAAACAATGTTGTACCAGGAAATGTTTGATTTCTTTTATAGTTTTATCTTTAAAATCAAACATATGAAGCCTGTCAGCATTGGAAGCACCTTCTTGTACATCCTGGTGTAAGACAGCATGACAAATTAAACCTACCTTACCATGTACTTCAAGTTTGTGATATCAAAGTCTATTGGTATGGATGATTTCCTGTAGAACTTGGCAACAAAAACATGAAGATGGGTTAGTGGTTGCAACTAGAATAGGAGCAAAGACCCTTGGTTGAGAGGGTTGAGTAGACTCCATGAAACTGGGAGCAGAGGTCCTTCGTTGAGAAGCCTGAGTGGATTCCATAAGTTCGGCCATATTATAACATCTCTTTACTGGCCGCCTTGACGGACCTGCTTCAGATTCCTCTCTATTGTATACCGTAGGAATAGGATTTTGGACTCTTGAAGGAGAAGCAATAGGAACAAGATCTTGGACTCTTGAAGAAGGGGTTGAAACTTGAAGCATAGAGGTAGAAGGAGGAACACTCACCTCTAAAGGATTTTGTGAAAGCAGAGAAGAAAATGAAAATGGTGCATCAGCCCATCTGCTAAACTGATCATCATAAAGTAAAGTTTCATAGATGGAAGGACTGAAAGAGTCAGAAACGGGAACGAAGTCGCTTGAACCTGCCATGTTTGAAGAAAGTAGGAAATAATAAGGAGAAGACGATGAACAAATGAAAAACTGAAATATCTGAATCCTCTAGAGTTTGAGAGTATTGTGAGACACTTCTCTTTGTTTTCTATGGCGTATAGATGAAATCAATACTATTCTATGTTGAAAACGAGTAGCATTGAATGTTGATTTGATTGCAGGTTCCAAACCGATTGAAATTCTGAACACGCAACACTCCTCGGTTCACATCAACAACTCATAGCTCATAGTCTTTTAGACTTTTGTGCATATGACGTCTTACAATATCACTCTCCGATGCACCCTAGGGACTACTAGCTGAAGAGCCTTTTTGACTTAAACGCACATGGTACTCTGCTCATGGCCTGACTCCAGGTAATGTGACATGGAGCATACTGCCAAACCGAAATGTTGATTTTCTGAAGAGTGGAGCCACCGAGATGATAAGCTATCGAGCAAAGACGTTGTAACTCTAAACCGTAAAGTAAAACTACCAGAGTGTCAATGATAATGCATGGAAGGTTTGAGAAGGATTAAATGTAGTAAATGAATACTTCGAGGTGTATCCTGGAAAGGTATCTAGACTACCTCCAGAGAGAGGTGGAAATTTTTAATTTGAGTTGGTACCTGGTACGACTCTAATTTCAAAGGTTTATAGTAAAAGAATACCAACCGTAGTATCTGGAAGCAGAGTATTAGAGATATACCCCAAGGAGTAAGGTTTAGGCTCAGAAAGTTGAGACTTTAGAGGTGACTGGGGTGGCATAGAGGGAAGATTATGTTGCTAATTCTAGGACTTTATAAATGTGCTTAGGCGGAAGAAAATTCTTGAGATGGGAGATTTCTTAGGAAATATCATAGGAGTTTGAAGTCTTTTGATTTGAGGCCTAAGTTTCTTTAGGTATGACAGATGGTGATCCATAGAGATGCTTAGAAGATGTTAGATTAAATAAGAAGTTGATTAAGATTAGGCTTGAATATGATTTAAGGTGAAATAATACCTAGGTCAAAATGTAAATATTGAATGATGATTAGATTGAAATGTAAGTAAAGTGGTACTAAGATTTTAATACTCGAAAGTGGGAAACTGGTAAAGTGCGAATTGAGCAATACTTTGAGTATGATTGAGATTTACTAATTGACCTTGAAAAAAAAAAAGGAATGATATTAGGATATATGCTGTGATATTAAGGATTAGGACCTTGTGAATAATATTGATGTTAATGAATGTTTTGAAGGTTAGACTAAGAAGATGAATTATGATCTTAGCTATATTTTGGGTATTGTTGAGGTAACATAATTTCTAGCCTAATTGAATGTTGAGATTGTAATTCCCTGATTTGATTACTGAATATCGTGAGGTGTGAAAAATGGTGAATTCTCAGGGATGCTAAGAGAAGGTTGTAATGATTACAAATAGGCTTGAATTTGATCTAAATTAAAATAGAGCTTAGGTTGAAATATGAATAGGGTCGTTTAAGGTATTAACACCTGAGAGTATGAACCCTATAAATGTTGATTGAGGCTGCACTGTTAGCAATACTTTAGGTATGATTGATGGATATCTTTGAGGTGAACAAATGATGTTTAGAATATTTCCCTGTGATATTAAGGATTGGGGTAGAATTAAACTTGAAGAATAATATTGATATGGTGAGAATATTATTCGAAATTTTGAGGATTAGATTAGGAGTTGTGAATTATGATCTTAATATGAATGATTGAGGTTATTAAGGAAGTATGATCTCTCAGCCAACTAATATTGAGGTTTGAAGAGTCAGATTGTGAGTCTAGCAATTATTGATTTGGGAAAAGTTGAGGATAGTGCCTAAAAGTTATAAATTTTGAATCATGATAATTCTTGCAGGTTTGTTGGGAATGGTTGAGGTTCCGAAATTAGGTAAATGACCTAAGATTTTGATTTGATAATGAGGGATTCTTTAGGCATTTAATTGATCTGAATGCATGGAGGTATTAGAATATAATACCGGTATGTATAAGGTATTTGGAGGTTATTAGCTAATAGAAAATGATTTTTAATCTCATGGAATTCCCTTAGAAAGAATGATTGAAAGTAGAAACCGTGATAATATTGATTAATGCTGTGTCATCAGCTTGTTATTTGAGGTATGTTTGAGGATGTACCTATATGGTTTGAAATTTTGTGAGGTTGGTAGTTGCTGGATCAGCATTGGGAGGTCTATTAAGGCAAAGAAGTTGACTTCGCATTTCATAAGGCCATATGAGATTTTGGACCGAATTGGGCTTGTAGCATATTGGATCACCTTGTCTCCTCATTTATCTAAAGTGCATGACATGTTCCACGTGTTGCAATTGAAGAAGTACTATCCAGAACCATTGTATATCATTGAACCCGAGGAAGTTGACTTGAGAGAGAACTTGACCCATATGGCTAAACCAGAGAGAATCTTAGATGTCTGGGATAAGCAACTGAGGAAGAAGACCATTAGGCTGGTGAAAGTCTTGTGGAAGGGTATGACACCCAAAGACTCAACCTGGGAAAGGAAAGAATGCGTCGAGATTTTCCTAACTTGTTTGCTTAAGTATATAGTAGTGTTTGTCTTGATTGCATTGGCGATCTTTTATTCTGTTGTGTCTCATGCCACACTAATTTGGCAACAAAGTGTTGACTTAAGTGACTCGTTTGGAATTTTGGGGGCAAAATTCTATTTAGGCGGGGAGAAATGTAACATCCCAAATTTTGAGATTTAAAATTTGGATATTTTAGAGGAATTAATGAGGTGATTTTAGTTTAAAAGAATTATGAGACAAAATTATTGTAAATTTAGACTTATTTTTCCTTGACTTATTTTGGAGAAAAGAGTAATTAAATAAGGAATGATTAGGCCCGGGATTTTGGAAGAGTAAGTTGCAAAATTTGTTTTTAGAATAATTGTTGAATTAATTAATGGAAAAAAAAAACCCCCACGCACACAATCAAGGCTTAATTCTACCAATCATATTATTTTAGCCCAACTCATTATTATATCTCATGAAGCCCATCACGTAAACCACCAGTTGAAGCCCAATATCAGAATTTATTAAGAGCCCAACATGCAACCCATTAATTCATTTATATTCATTTCACTATCACCTTTTACTTAGGCAAAGCACGTGAGCAATGAAGGACAAACAGCAAAAACAATCCTCTAAGCTTCACGTCACAGATCAACAATACAAATATATATGTCCCTTCAGCTTTTCACTTCGGCCCAATATCAATTAAATAAAACCCATATAATCAACCCAATCCTACAGCCCACCTTCCATCTCACATCCCATTATTTGTCCATTGGTTCATGCTCTAACTCACGAAGAAACGGGGAGAGAGCACGGCATGCATATGTCCCATGCTTTTCGATAGATCATCACAGCTCACCTGCCCCCACCGATTTGCACATTCTCTTGGAACTCAGCATGACAGATCCACTCTCTTGAAACTCAGCAGATCATGCTTCCACACTGCATTGTCGCGCACCAGCAGAATTAGTGGAGAAGCAGAGCATTAAATCCCATGATCCACTAATTCTGCTGGTGCGCGACAATGAAGTGTGGAAGCATGATCTGCTGAGTTTCAAGAGAGTGGATCTGTCATGCTGAGTGCCAAGAGAATGTGCAAATCGGTGGGGGCAGGTGAGCTGTGATGATCTGTCGAAAAGCATGGGACATATGCATGCCGTGCTCTCTCCCCGTTTCTTCGTGAGTTAGAGCATGAACCAATGGACAAATAATGGGATGTGAGATGGAAGGCAGGCTGTAGGATTGGGTTGATTATATGGGTTTTATTTAATTGATATTGGGCCGAAGTGAAAAGCTGAAGGGACATATATATTTGTATTCTTGATCTGTGATGTGAAGCTTAGAGGATTGTTTTTGCTGTTTGTCCTTCATTGCTCACGTGCTTGGCCTAAGAAAAAGGTGATAGTGAAATGAATATAAATGAATTAATGGGTTGCATGTTGGGTTCTTAATAAATTCTGATACTAGGCTTCAACTGGTGGTTTACGTGATGGGCTTCATGAGATATAATAATGAGTTGGGCTAAAATAATATGATTGGTAGAATTAAGCCTTGATTGTGTGCGTGGGGTTTTTTTCCATTAATTAATTCAACAATTATTCTAAAAACAAATTTTGCAACTTACTCTTCCAAAATCCCGGGCCTAATCATTCCTTATTTAATTACTCTTTTCTCCAAAATAAGTCAAGGAAAAATAAGTCTAAATTTAAAATAATTTTGTCTCATAATTCTTTTAAACTAAAATCACCTCATTAATTCCCCTAAAATATCCAAATTTCAAATCTCAAAATTTGGGATGTTACACTTGTCATCCTCTCTGTGCATTTTGAATGTGGCTCTATTTATAAATGAAGATGATCTGAACGTTTAAGAATTTGACCTTATGAATAGTAACGTTGAGAATATAGCTGTTGCAAATATAGCCGTTAGTTAGATCTGCTTTTTGACTTTATAGCTCAGCATATGAATCTTCATTTGATCATCTGAAACATGTACTCAAATGATATAAATGATGTTAAGAAGTATTATAAATCATTTGGGTAAGCATCTGGATGTTCTTGATCAAAAACAAGATTTTTGACACGTTGATTTTTCTGAAACAAAGGTGTAAACTCGAGTTTTGACTTGGAAACTCGAGTATTGAGGCTGTCGTGTTACTCCAGATTCCTCTTTGTCTAATCAAAACTCGATTTTTGATTTACAAACTTGAGTTTGGAAGATGCTCTCATGTTCTCTGCTCTCTATCTGAGCTAAACTCGTGTTTTCACTTGTAAACTCGAGTTTTATGTCCTTGGTGGCTCTCTGACTTGATATAAATCCAAATTCTGCAAACCACTTATCCCCATATAGCTCGTTGAGTCTTCTTTGCAATGCAAAAAGAATCAGCTCCAAATTCATTGTAATTTGTCTGTTATAATCCGATAAATGAAGGGTTGTTCTTGGTCAGCTTTTTTGTGATGTCTTTAACTGACAGTCAACTTTTGAAGATCATATCTCTCTGGTCTAAACTTCATTTTAGTTTGTTCAAGTCTTGATGGAAATTTTTATGAGTCTACTTTCATATGCCACTAATTTCAACTCATTCCGGTGTGTAGATTGTGAGTCATACTTAAAACATTGAAGTTTCATCTATATGTGGCGTGAATTCTTGATCCAACTTTCAAAATTCATAGCTCTCTCATCTGAATTTCTTTGGGCTTGAAACTTTGTCAAAATAATGCATTAGATGTATAGTTTCATCCAAAATTGGTTTCATCTCAATCCGATGTCTGGTTTAGGAGATATCATCAAATTATCAGACCTCGCCCAATCTGAACGTGAAACAGAGGTGAACAGAGTTGTTGATCAATGGTGAAAACTCAAGTTTTCATTTGGAAACTCGAGTTTGTTGGGTTCAAGACGCCAGAGATGTTGAAGACACTCAAAACTTGAGTCATTAAGTTCCAAACTCGAGTTTTGACACATTCCAAAGACAAATTACTGTAGAAGGTTGTAAACTCAAGTTTAATACTTAGGGACTCGAGTTTGCTCATCCAGAAACCGATTTTTGCTAACTTTAACTCTAGATTGACCCATTTGATTATGGAAACTTCTAGGATCAATCTTAGAACTTGAATAATGATATCTTCAGCAAGTTCTTATTTTTCCATCTTCCAACTTGATCAATTTCCATCATTTTACTTGGGCTTATCATTCTCTGCAACTTCTACTTTCTTGCTTCTCATCTCTTGAACATTCTTCTCAAATATATTTGAACCGATCTTGAATAAAGATGTTTCATTCTATTCATCAACTTCTTCCATCTTTTATCATCTCCCATCTTGATCATTCTTCTTCATGGACTCATTATTTTCTGCAAGTTCTTCAATATTTCCTCTTCTTCTTGAACTTAACATTTTCTTCAACTTCTTCTTTCTGAAATCTCTTATCTCCTTCTTGTTCTATAATTCAACTTTTTCTTTCTTTTCTTCTCTTGATCATTCTTTATCATTTGACTCTTCTTTGATTCATTTTGTTTCTCTCATTCAGTACTTTCTTATTGATCTCCTTCTTGACCATTCTTCATAGATGAACTTCACATCTTTGATTCTACATTAAATTTAAGAATTAGTTAATGAAGAAAATAAATATAGTATACAATCTTTTCGCACTTAATTACTAATGGCATCTATATAAGACATCATCAAAACTAATCATATCTAACATTAGGCAATGTACCATTCTCAATCAAATTTGATTTATAAAACAAATCTAAAGATGTCTCATAAAATATAAAGGAATAACCCAAATGTGCAAGTCTTGAAATTGAAATCAAGTCTCTAGAGAAACTTGGAACATAGAAAGTCTTTTCTAAAGTCAAAACAAATCTACTAGTTAAAACTAAACTACAAGTTCCTACAACCACCACATGTGAACTCATCCTTCCTCCTGAATAGATGTATTGTTCACTTCCCAACGACTTCTTTAGGTTTTGTCTATCCTGCAAGGTGTTTGAAACATGGATTGTAAAACTAGAATCAATCCACCATATGTCATTAATATTATCGACCATATTAAATTCATAACAAACAAGTGAGACTGACATACCTTTCTTCTAAGTCATTACTGGAATTTAAAGCCGTCCTTCTTCATGTATCCCTTCTTCTTACAGAAGAAACACTTGGATTCCTTCTTGATTCCACCTTAGGGTGGTATTTTACCGTTGAGTCTGACCCTTCCTCTTAGCTTGAGTCTGACCCTTCCTCTCAGTTTTCATGAATGAACTCTCTCCCATTTCCATTTTCAGCCTTCCCTCCTCCTGAACACACATGGTCAAAAGTTCATTGATTGACCATATATCCTTATGTTTATTTAGGATATCTTAAAGGGTCCATGTGGCTATAGAAGAGTGTTCAGAGTGTACTACACAAGGAAAGAATCGAACATGTCAACCTCAAGTAACTTTAGTTGAGCTGTAATGTCCCTCATTTGCATGATGTGCTCACGTACACCTTTTACTGTAGTAAGTCTTAGGGATTAAAACTTCATAATTAGGGTGCTAGCAAGTGCCTTATCTGAAGTTTGAAATTTATCATCAATCACCTTCAGAAGTGGCCTAATTTTGTCATGTTGTTCAACAGAACCACAAATGCCAGCAAAGATTGAGGTCTTTATGAACATAACTGAGAGGCGATTAAATCGCTCCCACTTTTCCATATAGATCAACCTCATATAGAGTACTAGTCTCCTTAATAGAAGGTGGATCGTCTTTCCTAATAGCATAATCAATGTCTATCCACCCCAATTGGAGAAGAACTCTCTCACTCTATACCTTATAGTTATCACCCCTCAGTTCGGGAACATCACATTTCATATCAGAGAAATTCACAAGTTATTTAACTACATAATATTGAACATACATACTTAAGAAAATTAAAATTTGAGACTAGTAAACAATGTCATGTTTTAGCAATGTAAATCCAACAGAAATACGTGAATCTACTGACATACAACTTGCCTGTGGGCTAAAGTTCTAATTCAATTAGATTTTCAATTCTATGATAAAACTACCAAATTATTTCTTTATTCCTAATTCCTGTGAGTAAGTTAAGAATATAATTTGATATTTTATCCCAATTAATCATATGAAACATATAATAAAAATTCCTGTGGGATAAGATTTATTATATTGCATATGATTAATTACAACCAATGCTATTATGTGATTATAAAAACTCAATATATAATTTCAACTAATTAAAGATGATGTGGCTATTCTCTAATTAATTAAAAATATATGGATCACTCAACATTAATATTTGATATTGCGACAAACTATAAGCAATATTAACATAAAATTGGATATTCATGTTTGCATATCATTCAACTCAATATTGTGTGTATAATAAAATAATAATCAATACATACAATTAATCAGAATAATTACATGAATCCCAAACTAAATTAAATTTCAGATAATTATATTTTAATCCAAAAGATCATATTACATAAATATAAAATCCACAAAGAACACCCAAGTGTCAATTCAGCCTAATGGCTTTATGATGCCCAACTAAGGTTTTGAATCAAAGGAATGTGGGTTCAAAGAGAAACATGCTTATATGCATTTTAAAGAAAAGGATGTAAAAAAAAGGATGTAATGTGGACTCCTCTTTGGACACCTTGGAAATTTTGGTTATCACTTAAGAAATTATTTAAATTTAATAAAGGTTCATTCACTGACACATATAAGAGCATGGCAAAGCGCCAGCGTTCAAGCACCAATGCACCCATGGGTCTGGGGTCAAGAATGTTTTCAGCGATACACATTTTTTTTGGAAATCAAAACACAAACTAGATTGGGCCCAACAAAAATGTGTTTAGCCTATCAACTTCATAAGTGAAACACAACGTTTCACTCAAGCCCAAAAATGATGCTAGCCCTTGTTTTTGTTTTTGTTTGTTTGTTTTTTTTTTGAAAACAAAAACACCAAAACACAAAACAACACTGTTTAGGTTATCTACTTAACCCATTTCAAAACCATACCCGACCTGCCAGCCCGATAATGACCTACGATTTCAGGCAATCAGAGAGCTCCAAGACAACGTTTCCAACAATGATTTCAACAGTAATGATCAGCAAAACACAATATACTCCATATAACCATAAAATTGACAGATTTAAACCAAAACAAAATCAATTCAAACAAATAAAAGATTTTCCAGTTTTTGATGAAGGACTAACGATAAGAAAAAAGGGAGAGTTACTTCACAAGCTGCTACCCTGCATCATGTTTATTGTGCAAAATTGGCAAAACAAATGATCATGAATTCAAAATATAAATGCAATTGAATCAAGAATCAGAGGCTTTGATGGCAATAATGAAATTCAAAGAACGTCGTTAGCAAAGCGATATCTAGGTATGATTCATCAATCGATTCAACAATCAATCACAAAATCTAAATGAAATCTCTAGGAAAAAGATTTTGCACATGAGCTAACATGGGGGAGTGTTTTCAGAACTTTGACTCAGGCAAAAGTTAGATCTAAGTAATAGATTTTTTTTTTGGGGGGGGAGTGTCCATTCTTGAATTTGGTGAATTATTTTATTTTATTTTCTTAATAAATTAATACATGTTTAAATGAGTGCCCACCTTTAAATTAAGTGTCAATCATTAATACATCAAGACTACACTTCGTAATCGGATAGGAGATGAAAAATTGAATGATTGTTTAGTGCCTTATATTGAAAAAAAAAAGTATTTGATAGCATTGATAATAAGACAATTATGATGAATTCCAAAAAATAAGGCCTAAAATGATGACATTGCAATTATTTTTATTGTAATATACTTTTGTGTGTTAAAATATATTTACTTGAACTTATTGAATGTCCACCCTTCATTGTAATTCATTTAGCTGCATTTCTAACAACACTTAACCACATTTTTCTAAATGACAGTGTTCTGGTGTAAAACACAAGATGGGCTGGACTTGGCCTGGGGTGAAATCCTAGGGTCCTACGTACCACAATTATGTATCAAAGTCCACGTAGTTCGAGAGTAAACTGTATGGCCTATGATAGCCAGAAGGAGTGGGGTGTGTGCTCTGTGTGAATTGAAAAGCTAGGGTTTCGAAAGTGTCTACCTTGTTAGGGTTTCTCCCTATTTATAAGCATACCAGGGGCCCTATTCTAATGGGCCTTGATATCTCTATTCTTTTGAGATATTAAGATACTCCTTTTTGATAACCTCCCCTTATCTTCTGGGTGGTTATGATTTTGGCCACTATCTTAATAAATGCCCCTTAATTCAAGGGAGTAGTTAAGATTATGGTTGGAGCCATTTGATTAGGCTCTTTGGTCATTGGGCTAAGCCCATTTTTAACATATCTGTAACAGTTGTCCCCCAGCCCGGTAGCTAAGTATTCTGAGCTGTCGGGATGTATTTGCCAGGCAATGATTTGTGCGTTAGTCTGATCTGCCCAATCCTGAAGTTTTTGATTAGAGACCGCGTTCTACCCATGCTTGCTTCAAATTCTTTCAATAGGCCGCATTCTACCCATGCTTGCTTCAAATTTTTTCCTTTGCCAAGGTTGGATATTTTCGGTCTTGGGTTACCCCATCTGCTGCGAGTTTTTATCCCGATTTATTCAGGTGGGAGACAATTGCCCTCATTTGAAGAAGCGTGGGGAGGTCGGCCTTGGTCTTCATGATCGGAGTCCGACCTTATTTCGACCGATCTCGTATTTTACCAGAGGTTTGCGACTGGTCTGTTTATTGATCTGGCATATCGTGAGTTCCAAAGTTAGTAGGTGCCATCATTACCTACTGCTAGCTGGCCTCTGTAAGTCGGCTTTGTAGCCAAGGTGATTGCTTCATTTTCCTTGGTATTCGTGCGCATTGAACACCAAAATTAAATACGCACGCCTTTTTATGGCCACGTCATCAGCTTCATCAAGGCCCTTTGGGCCTCCGACGGTTGCATTTCCTGAATATTTAACCGTCTTTTTCCCATTACGCATATATATATGTACCTTACCTTCCCTCTTCTCACACTTTTTGAACACTCAGAAATCCTTGAGCTTTTCTACGCTTTTGCTCTCTCTGCATCTTCGTGTTTGTTCTGGCTCATGCATTTCCTCTTCCTCTAACTTATTTGAAATCAAGTATTTTCTCGTTTCCTATTTGGTTTTTACGATTGTTCCTTCTTTCTTTCTTGGTCTTTTGGGTAGGCTCCTGTAAGTTATTGAGTTTTCCCTTTTTCTGGGTTCTTGTTCGCTTATGGCTTTCACCACATTGCTCTTGATTACCCTGCGTTTTTAGTTGTTTTGACCCTTTTCCTTGTTGGATCTGGTATTGGTTTCTTGTTTCGCTTTACCCAGACTCATCTCCTCTTCTCTTTCCTTCCCCTCTTATGAATTCGGGAAAGTCTTCATCTCCTCTTAATCCTAGCAACCTAACCCCCGAGGAGGAGGAGTTTGTGAAACACCTTCCTCCTAGGACGGCCTGGTGGTTGTACGGGAAACCCTTGTTTGAAGAACAAAAGTTAGAGAACGTGCTTCAGGGCTATGGCGGTGACGGCGGGGACCAACTGGGTCGGTCAGGTTTGGTCAGGGGTAAAGCTAGAGGTCATTCCCACTCTGTAGAGCCCATAAGTTAAGGTCGAGGGATTGCCCCCGCTAGGGCTTCTTCTTTAGAGCCACCCTTAGGAGGGAGTAGGAGAGAAGGTCCTCCTATGCTTGCTTCTTCTTTAACTCAACGGGTGGAACCCCCCATTTCCTTTTCCCGACCTATCGGCCCATGTGAGTAGTGTTCCTAGCTAATATCTGAATCCGTGATGGTTGGTTGGACATGGGAAACTAATGAAATAGCTTCGCGATGCCGGCATATTCACCCGCGGGATGTTCAAGTCGTTCTACCCATCCTGTTTTACCACCCTCGGGTATCGTCTCCCTTGTTTCTAATTCATTTTGGTCTCTCCTTTTCTAGGTAGTATGTCAATTTCTCCCCGTCCTGTTGAGAATTCCGGATCTGTGGAGTCGGCATCTGCCTGCGTCCCACGTCATCTTGCTGAGAAATATGACTGGATTGCGATCGGGGTGCTATCCAGGCTCTCAACCGCCACAGCTGATCAGATCGCCATGCTCCCATTAGGGGATCGGGATCATTGCTCTCTGTCCTCGCCTAGCCCCGATGAACCCGTGTGTACCATCCGGGAAGGCAACAAACGTTCTTACTTCTTCTTCTACCGAGATTTCATTACCAAACTCGGTCTACGTTTTCCTTTTATACAGTTCCAAATAGATCTCTTGAACATTCTACATTTAGCCCCCACTCAAGTTCACCCAAATTCTTGGGGCTTCATCATCGCTTTTGAGCGACTTTGCCGGTTTTTGAATCATACCCCAACTACCGGGTGTTCTTTTATTTCTTTAACATTCAACGGGCTCGCCAGCCTGGAGAGCCTACAGAGAAAAAGGGCTGGGTTTCTTTTCGGGGGAAACTGGACAAAAAAAATTTTCATGTAGCCACCGAAACCTGGAAAGGTTTCAAGACCTCATTTTTCAAGGTCACTGCGGAGCCCGGTCATAAACCGTGGTTTCTCCAAGGTATCGATTCCAAGTCAGTGGAATTGACATTTCCGCTGTATTGGTCAAAGGCCTATTATGACCGAGACCTGGCAATTTTTCAATCTTCTGATGACAAGTTAGAGCCGGCTGAGGTTGCGACCGTGATCGACTTGGTCGAACACGTGGCCAAGAAGGACATAATTGATACCCGCATTTTTATCTGTCAATCAATAGAGGAGATATTTCCGCCGAGTAGGGTTTTGGTACTTATTATTTCCTTTATTACATAGCACTTTGATGCCTTTGCTGATGTTTGTTACCTTCTTTGTAGTGCCTGAAATGGGGAAGGTTTCCTTCCAGGAATTGGCCGAGAAGCTCCGTGCCAAGGCCAAGAAGAAGGGGGAGTCCTCTTCTCAAAAGAAGGCGGTGGTTGCTCCTTCGCCCAAGAGGACCATTGTGCCCGAGAAGAGAGCTGCATCTCCTCCGGCCTCCGAAGACCTCACCCCCCGCAAATGATCAAAGTCGGCTGCTACCTCGTCGACCTCGGCTGCAGAGGTTAGTCTGTCCTTCGTTCTTGAAGCTAGCGTTCCAACAGGCATTCCTCCTTCTCCTCCTCCCCGGCAATCACGTCTTCATTCGTGGGGCGAAGTATGGGCTGACGGGGTTTTCGACGAGCTCAAGTACGCCGTGAAGCCCCCTAGCAAATATTTTAATGCCGACGTTTTTGCCGACTCCGACCTGGATCACCTACAAGCCTTGCAAGACTACTTGATGGAGACGGTCGGAGTGCTGGACACTTATGTTGCCGTTAAGCATAAATATTCCAAAGCTATTGCTGAGCTTACCAAGGCTCGGGCTGAGAGGAAAGATGCTGCGGCTCGGTAGGTGGAGGCCGAGGAGGCGCAGATAAAGGCGGTGGAGGAACTGTCGAAAAGGCCCTTGCTGACAAGGATCTAGCCTCCACCAAACTTAGTGCTTGTCAGGCACGGGAAGACATGCTGAATGCCTCGCTACGTGCTTTGCAAGGCCAATATGCAGGCACGGTGGAGGACCTGGACCTCGCTCATTCCGACATCGACGCTTACAAAACCGAGCTAGCAGTGTCTGCTGCTGAGGTGGAGAAGCTGGAGGTCATGGTCGTTGAGACGGCTGCTGAAGCTTTCAAGGAGCGCCTGGCCCAAGTCTGAGCTCCGAATCTTGATATCACAATGAGTCTTGATGCCGTGGATTTCAGAGCTTTGGTAGTGGATGAGCAGTTTGTACCAACGCCGCTTTCTCCAGCCGAAGAGTCCGAGCATCACACGGAGGGCGACCGAGCTCAAATTGCTGAGGATGATGCTCCAGCCCCAAATGTGCCCGACTCCTCCGTGCCTAACCAAGCCTAACCCTAATGCTATCTTCCTTAAGATTTTTGTTTGATGTTCAGTAGCTTCAGTTTTTATTTTTGCTTTGCTTTCTATAATCCGGGCCTATGCCCCAACATTAATACAATGACAATTTCATCCCAGTTTTTTCCGGGCATTTCGAGCATTATTATCTTGCCTAACTTGTCAGTTTTATTTTCATCCTTTAAACCAAACTCGCGCTTAATTCGCTTGTTAATGAGTAAAGGGAAACGTAATCCGGGCACGAAGCTCGGTTCTTTTTATTAGACTTGGCCAAAGTCAAGATATTGTGCAGAGTCTGCAAGATATTCTACCGACATTCATAAACGGGCTTGTTTACTAATAATCAGGCATTTTAAATAAACAGATGATTTCCAACAATCACCTAAGTACTTTATCTTGAAAAGTATCTGACCGAGATAGTAGCCAAATGCCACATGTTTGGGTCTTAATTTCTTTTAGAAAAAGAACCTAAACATTTCGACCTAATCAGGATCTTTTATGGCAATCTCACACCACCCCAGGGAGTTGTTCCGATGCATCGTAACATTCATAAGATTTGTTAACAAACCCTATGATAACCGGGCTCGCGAAAATCCTAGTTTCATTGATTAAGTTGCCTTTACTCGGCTATTTTTGTATTGAACTTCATAAACAATCATCTGATCGGCCCATAAAGTAGGTCGCCTTCTTTATTGATTGAAACAGTTGCAATTACAAAGAAGTTTGACATAAATGGAAAATAATGCATGAAAGCGAAATAATCCTTAAAGAGAAAAACGGTTCTCAGCCACCGCTGACATCCATTGAAACTGAAAAGCGGTTCTCAGCCGCCGCTGACATCCGCTATGCGCGGGTCCAGAGTTGATCTCGGCTCCTAACTATAGTAGATCCTTTGTTTTTCCGCATTCCAATTTCGCTTGATAGCCGTGCCATCCAATGCCTCTAGGACATAGGTTCCGAGCCCTATTTTGTCTGAAATATGGTAAGGACCTTCCCAATTTGCCGCAAGTTTTCCATTCTGAGCATTCTTGTTCCCGGTATCCACTCTGTGAAGTACCAGATCACCTCTGCTAAACGCTCGTGGCCTAACTTTGCGATTATACTTAGCCGCAATTAACTGCTTTGTAGCAAGATCTCGGCAATGTGCTGTGATTCTGACTTCGTCAATGAGGTCTAGCTCCACAGCCAATTGTTCACTGTTATTGTGCTCTCCTTCCTCTATGACCTTTGCCTTCCTCCATGATGTTTGCCCGATTTTGACTGGAATCATGGCCTCGCAACCGTAGGTCAATCTGAAAGGCGTTTCCTTGGTCGAGGTTTGGACACTAGTTCGGTATCCCCAGAGTACTGGATATAATTGCTCAACCCAGTCGTTTTCTGCACTTGTCATCCGCTTTTTAAGCCCGTCGACAATGATTTTGTTTGCTACCTCGGCTTGCCTATTAGACTGTGGGTGTTCTACAGAGGCGAAATGGTGCTTGATTTTGAGTTCGGACATCAACCTCTAGAAGCCTTGGTCGACAAACTATGTCCCATTTTCGGTGACGATCTCGGCCGGAATCCCAAATCTTGCCACAATGTTTCTTTCAAAAAATTTTTGTATACGAGCGGCCGAGATGGTTGTCAGGGGTTCGTCCGAGATCCATTTAGTGAAGTAGTCCACAGCTACAACCAGCCACTTCATTTGCCCTGTAGTTGGTTTGAACGGTCCTAAGAGGTCCATGCCCCACTTGAAGAATGGTCATGGGGCCGTGATGGACTTTAATTCAGCCGGAGGTGGCCAGATTATCCGAACGTGTTTTTGGCAATTTTCGCACTTTCTTACGTGTTCTCTGGAATCGGCAACCATTGTTGGCCAATAATATCCAGCTCGGAGGGCTTTGCGGGCTAGCGCCTTGGCTCCCATATGTTGCCCGTTGATCCCTTCGTGTATCTCTGACAACACATACTCGGCCTCTGCTGGGTCCAAACACCTCATCATAGGAGAGTGAAGGCCCTTTCGATACAGTTGGTCATCAACCACTGTATACATCAAAATGGTTCTCGCCATCTACTTTGCCTCTATAGGGTCCTCCGAGATGATTCCCTTCTCCAGGTAATTTAGGATAGGCTTCTGCCAATCTTCTGTTGCTGCAATAACCATAATACAAGTGGGTTCAATCAAACTTTGTTGTATTACCGTTCGATGACTTCCCGGGTTCTTGTGCTGGCCAGCTTTGATAAGATGTCTACCCTCGCATTTTCTCCCCTAGGGATGTGGGTGACTACAACCTCGTCAAAGTTGGCCATAGCTTCCTTAACTTTCCCGAGGTACTTAATTAGCAAAGGTCCCTTAGCCGTATACGATCTGTTGATCTGGGCTGCAACCAACTGAGAATCGGTTGACAAGTGAATCCTCCTAGCTCTGTTATCTTTTTCTTGAGATAGCCCGGCCAACACCGCCTCGTATTCGGCCTAGTTATTGGAGGTTTTGAAATGTAGTTGTAGGGAGTGTTCGATAGAAACTCCTTCTGGGCTTTCTATTATGACCCCTGCTCTACTTCCTTTGGCGTTTGACGATCCTTCGACAAATACTTTCTAAATATCGAGATTGGCCTCCGGGATTACCTCGGTCGGTACTAGTTCCGCAATGAAGTCGACCAGGGCTTGAGATTTGATCGCATGCCGGGCTTCGTACACAATGTCGAACTCGGACAGCTCGATAGCCCAACTAATCATTCTTCCAGCCAAATCAGGCTTATGCAATAGTTGGCGTATCGGCTGACTTGTCCGGACAATTATTTGATGTCCTTGGAAGTAAGGACGTAACCTTCTTGCAGCAGTGAGGAGTGCAAAGGCCACCTTTTCCAACCTTTGATATCTCAACTCTGAACTTTGCAAAGCCCGACTTGTGAAATAGACCAGTTTTTGTTCTATCGATTCTTCTCATCAGGGCGGCACTTACCGCTTCTGCAGCCACCAACAAGTACAATACTAGATCTTATCCGGGCTCAGGTTTTGACAATACCGGTAGCGATGATAGACACTTTTTGATCTTATCAAATGCGGATTGACACTCCGGGTTCCAATCTCCGTGCTGCGCTTCCTTCTTTAATAATTTGAATAAGGGAAGTGCATTTTCTGCCGACTTCAGTAGAAACCTTGTTAATGTGGCCAACCTACCCGTCAACTGTTACACCTCTTTCTTGTTTCTTGGGGCAGCCATATTGAGGACGGCCTGGCATTTATCCGGGTTGGCCTCAATTCCTCTATTAGTCAACAGGAATCCGAGAAACTTACCCGCTGGTACTCCGAATGCACATTTTGCCGGGTTGAGTCGGATTCGGTGATCCCGGAGCTTATCAATGTTTCTTACATATCTCGGATATGGTCGGACCGCTTGACTAATTTAACAATCATATCGTCGATGTAAACTTCCATGTTCCTACCGAGCTGCGCCTCAAATACTTGGTTCATCATCCTCTGGTAAGTAGCTCCAGCGTTCTTTAGCCCAAAGGGCATGACGTTATAACAATAATTAGCTTTATCTGTGATAAAAGCTGTTTTTTCCTGGTCCTCGGGATGCATGGCTATTTGGTTGTAACCAGAATAGGCATCCATGAACGAGAGCAGCTGGAATCCAGAGGAGTTGTCCACCAGTTGGTCGATGTTTGGCATAAGGTAAGCATCTTTGGGTCATGCTTTGTTGAGATTGGTGTAATCCGTGCAAACCCTCCATTTGCCATTAGGTTTTTTGACCATTACCACATTTGATAACCAAGTAGTATACTGGATTTCTCTGATGAATCCTGCGTCCAGGAGCTCCCTTACGTGCTCAGCGAGGGCTACTTGTCGGTCTGGAGCTATCTTCCTTTTCTTTTGTTCGACCGGCGTATAATGTGGATTTATTGTCATCTTGTGGCAACAGAACGCGGGGTCCACACCTGGTAGCTTGGAAGGTTTCCAGGCGAATACATCCTTATTCTTTACTAGCAACTTTTCAAGCTCAGCTTTTTCTTGCTTAGTGAGAGTATTGCCTATCTTAGTTATTTGTCCGGGCTCGTGTCCTAGTTGGTAATCCATGAGCTCCCCCATCGGGCTCTGTCTTCATTAGCTTTGCTTCCTCTCTTACATCTAGTTTTACCACGTTTACTGAACTTGGTGTGATTGGCTCTGGGTTTTGAGTTCCCTTCTGTCGTGATGAGGATGTGTCGGGTTCATTGTTTTTTATCGTCGAAAAGTAGCATTGCCGAGATTCCTTTTGATCCCCTTTAATGGTGATGACTTCATTCTGCCTGCTCACCATCTTTAGCTTCTGATGTTTGGTTGATATTAGCATGTCCCAGCTATGAATAGTTGGTTTGCCTAGAATGATGTTGTAAGAAGAGGGGAAATCTGCCACATGAATTTGACTCTTCCGGTCTTGAAGGCTTCCTTAGATCCCAACATCATTTTCAGCTCTATACATCTTTGGGGCTTGTATCTTCTCCGTAGAACCCGATTAGGGTTGTTCTAGACGGCTTTAGATTTTCTGGATCAAGGTCCATCCACTTGAAAGCGTCCCATAGGATGATGTCAACTGCACTGTTGGGGTCGATAAATATCTTCTTTACGCGGCATTTGCCCAGGAGGCCGGTTATAACCAGCCCGTCTTGATGACCTGGGATTACGTCCCTTAGGTCTTCCTGGGTAAAGAATAACTTCGGGGGCTCTGCTTGCAGTGGTTTCGGCTTGAAAGAAGGTTGTCCCCTGATGGTTAAGACTTCCCGAAGGTATTTCTTCCGTTGACTTGCGGTATCACCACCTCCTTCGTAACCTCCGCTAATGACGTTGCAATCGAACTCGGCTTCTGGGAACTCATCGTCGTCGTCATTCTTTATCCGGTCCTCATCCGGTTTCCTCCGTTGAAGGGCCGGGCTCTTACTCTAATCCGCCTGCTTGCGTTTGCTACCTTTTTGCCCTTGCGTTTTGATGACATATTGGTGCAACTTTCCATCCTGGATAAATTTCTCTATCGCATCTCTAAGGTCCCAGCATTCATCTGTTGTGTGCCCGGGTCCATTATGGAAATCGCAAAACCAAGTTCGGTCCAACTTGCCTCTGTTATACAGGGGTCGAGGTCGCTCCACCTTTCTCATCTCGGTCAGGGCCACTTCTCTTCATAGCTGTGCACTCGAGACATTCAAAGGAGTATATTTTTCATATTTCCCCTCGTGCCTTCCTCCTCGTGCTTTTTGATCCGAGCTCCTGGAGCGATCTTTTGACTCCTTATCCCTTCCTTTTGGAGGTAGACTTCTCTGTCTTTCCTTCCCCGGCGCGTTGGCTATCTGCATTTGCTCGATATCCAGGTATTTCTTGGCTCACCGATGGAATTCTTCCAAAGTTTTGATCTCACCGGATAAGACTGACCTCCCCATTCTGGACTCACTATCCAAGCCCGAGATGAGCAAGTGTACGTGGACGCTTTCCGTCAATCCTTGGATTTGCAAGGCGGCTGTCTTGAAATGATCCAAGTACTTCTGTAGAGTCTCGCTGGGTTGCTGCTTGATTCTATCTAACGTGTAGACCGACCTGGGCTGTTTTTTGCTTGTTGCAAAATTCAGCAGGAACTTCTCACTCAGGTCGTTGAAGTCAGTAATGGACTTGGGAGGTAGAGTTTGGAACTAGATTTGAGCAGCCCCTCGCAATGTTGAGGTGAGCAGCCTTGATATGATCGGTCCCTTGAATCCTCGAACCAGCATTTTAGTGTCAAAGGTATTCAAGTGCGTTTGGGGATCCTGACTTCCGTCATATCTAGGGAGGTTGGACATATTGAATTTCTTTGGATACTTAGCTTCCGTAATCTCATATGAGAACGGGTTGTTATTCTGTCCTCCGTCCCCATACCACATCTTATGCTTTCCGGGATCTTCTGACCGAATTTCCTGGTTATCTGAGGCATGGCTGTTTTTTCAAATTGTCCGAGCTTGATCTTCCCGGTTCATATCCCGGTGATTACTTTGTTCAGAATTCTTTGTTGACACTACTCAGCCTTGCTCGGGCTGGTTGATTTGCGGTGGATCAACAGTTTGTTGGTTGGCTTCTTCGTCCTCGTTTTGTTAATCATCTCGGCGTTCCCTCTAAAGAGGGCCTTGCAACTGCTTGAGAATCTGGTCCACCACCTCGGTCATGCGATCAATCTTTTGATTTTGGAGATTGTCGCGTTCTTCCACGTTCTCAATTCGTTTCAGCATCGACCCGGCAATGTTATGCAGCAGTCGTATATCCGAGTTGTCAATCTGGAATTCTGATGAAGAATTGACTTGATTAGTGATCACCGGAATTCGCTCTGTCCATCCATCCTCAAGGGGAGGGTCTGTATTCGGTGGTTCCTCCATTTGTTCCTGATTAACTCTTCGGACATTTTCCTGTTGCTGGTTCTCGTTAGTACTTCGTTCCTGACTCTGCTCGTTTGTGAGCGCATGGCTTTTGCTTCTAGTGTTAGCCATCGTTGGTCACGAGAGTAGGACTTTATAGTCCCCACAGACGGCGCCAATGTTCTAGTGTAGAACACAAGATGAGCTGGACTTGGCCTGGGGTGAAATCCCAGGGTCCTACGTACCACAATTATGGATCAAAGTTCACATAGTTCGAAAGTAAACTGTATGACCTATGATAGCCAGAGGGAGTGGGGTGTGTGCTCTGTGTGAATTGAAAAGCTAAGGTTTCGAAAGTGTCTACCTTGTTAGGGTTTTTTCCTATTTATAAGCATACCTGGGGCCCTATTCTAATGGGCCTTGATATCTCTATTATTTTGAGATATTAAGATACTTCTTTTTTATAACCTCCCCTTATCTTCTGGGTGGTTATGATTTTGGCCACTATCTTGATAACTGCCCCTTAATTCAAGGGAGTAGTTAAGATTGTGGTTGGAGCCATTTGACTAGGCTCTCTGGTCATTGGGCTAAGCCCATTTTTAACATATCCGTAACATACAGATTTGTAAAAATAATTGTCTCTCTTATTACATTATCAGCATTCACTTAATTTCATGAATATTTTTTTTATATTCTTTTCTTTTCTTTTTTAATGTAATTAAAACTATCCTATAAAAAATCAGGGGATGGCACGCCCTTAATAAATTTTCTAGATTCACCATTATTCATAGGTGGTGGTGGTATTATTGTTATCGTCATCATTGTTGTTCACACAAAATATCAGACAAAAAGAAAAGGGCTTCGGTGGCCGTCAAATGCCACCGCATGCATTCTCATCTGTATTCATTCTTTTTTTTTTTTTGATACGTCTCTATTCAATTAAACACCCTACGCTACAATGTATGATAAATTGTGACAACCATTAATGGGCCGAATTGTTTTTGACATAAAAAAGTTTTAAGTTATTTTGTTTTCACTGTATTATTAAATCACAGATTTATATTTATAATATTATATAAATAGAATATACAAAGGTGCTGGAAAAAAAAAAGAATATATAAAGTTGCACATTTATGTACGTAAGTTTAACTCTTTCTTATCTACCATTAATTAATTTAATTTAAGAGTAAAATACTCCAACCATGAATCCTCTTATTTCACCTTAATTACACATATATTCCTTTTATTTTAATAACATACGCTTAAATCCATATTATTAACTTCGTTGATAATATTCTAAAAAGATTCTAAAATTATATATTTAAACTAAAATTTATGTAAAAATAAAATTTATTTACTAATTTACCCTCAATACTAAATCCATAATTCTACTAAACAGTTTATAAATATCAAAAATCTTAAAAAATTAGATATTTAAATGTTTGTAGAAAAAAAATATGAAATTATAAATTTAAATATCTTATATAATCTCTCAAACCTATATAGTTTATTATATTTTTTAATGTAATTTCATTCATTTAAGAAACTAAAACTAATAAATTTCAATAAATACAATGAAAAATTAAAATTTGAAATTTTATAATCACAAAATTAATACTCTCTCTGGTCCTTATTATAAGGCACTAACTAGCAAGTTTATTTGTTCCTTTTTATAAGGCACTTGCTTATTCCCAATGAGCATTAATTATATTTTTCCATGTATGCCCCTAGTTAATAAAGGTAGTGGGTGAGAGTAATAATTAATAAAATATTGGAATTTAGTGTAATTAGTAAAGGTAATATTGGAAATTAATTAAATTCTATGACAACTTTATTGACTTTAACTGTTTTTATTGGTATGTGAGAATTGTTAGTTGATGTCTTATAATAAGGATCAGAGGGAGTACATTTTTAACAGATTAAAGAGAAATCTATCAGAATTAAATTTAGGAATTAAATTTAGGTGGTATAATTTTTTTTTTACCCGCATATATGTGTATGTAAATAATACTAAGGGCATTTTGGCCCATAAATCAATGCCAAGTATCATTCTCTGTTGCGTTTCTGTCATGTCAACATCAGTACACGGAAAGATTCATCCACACATCGAAATCCCTATTAAAGATGATGGAAAAGAAAATGAAAATGACTGATGAGAAGTAGCAACGGTGGGCCTGGTGGAAGATGAGCCTTGCTTTGATGACCGATGAATAAGGCTAGAACCAAAATAGGGAAAGAGAATGATGGAGATAACATGTATACAGCTTAAATTTTATTAGTCCCGACGTAGTTTTTACGTAAAAATAATGGGAAAGGGAATGATAAAACGTAAAATCATAATACAAAACGTGGTTTTTACTTGTATATAGAAACAATGTATTTTTGTTATAAATATAGTATTTTTCAGTTGTTAATATGACATTTCTAATTGTAAATACAGATTGATAATTTTTTAATTAATTTTAAAAAAGTCCCAAGGGACTAAGGGATTTTAGTAGAGGACTTTTTTGTAATTAATTCTGGTCCTTGGAGCTCAAATATAATTTTCCTTTCAAAATATCCAACATTAAACTTGACTCCCGTTTTTTTCAAAATAAACTCGTTTTGCTTAATTTAAAACGTAAAAATGTGTTTTTAACGTTTTAAAACGCGTTTTTAATAACCATGGTACCAGAGGATCATCTGCATCTCAGGTCCAAGGGAGAGAGCCAATTGTACGGATGAAAGAGGAATTAGGGATTGCCATTGATAAAATGGCAAAATTACCCTTCAAATAAAAATATGTGTTTAATCAATGAAATACTAAAAACTCCATGCAATTTTGTCAAGTTATATTGACCAATATAAAATGGCACATATTCCGTTACATTCAACAGACTTTTAATGTTTAAAAAAAGGGGGGGTTTAGTGGTCAAAATTTGAAAGTTCAGGGTGTTGATTTCAAACTTCAAAAGATGAGAGGAATTTTATGTAACTTGACATAAAATTAAGAAAAGTTATTTGTATTTAAGCATTGTAAAAAGCAACAACACGTGAAAGTGAATTGCTTCTTTTGTTAGTCTAAATTATGAAGTTTATATTTTTTTAAAGTAATAAAATTTCACTTTCTCTATATGACTCATCTGTTATGTTGAGTCAAAATAAAATGAGTTGTTGTATTTTAATTAGAGTATAAGTAAAGTGGGTATTTCTCTATGTTTACGTTAGAAGTTTACCTTAATTGTTTGTATGATGTTAATGCCCAAGACTTTTTATGTTGAGAAATATTTTTTTTGAAATTTTTAAATTCAAGTAGTATTTTCTTGAATTTTTTTTAATTAATTTGTTATTTATAATTTGCTGTCGGTACATATGTAGTTAAATATAATATTATATGAGGTATATAAATTGAAGATTATGAATTGCCTAGAAAAGCAATACGTAATTACGTACATAATTTTCTTTTTATGTATTGCAGTTCTTTCATATTCAGCAAAATGTGCCTACCCACATTTTCTCCAAAGCTATTTTTGATTTTTTTTTTTTTTTTTATAACTTCGTTCTCTAAAGGAAACTGTAATTTTTTTCACTTGCTTTTTAAAAGTAAGCAGTGTATGTGGGGACTGTGGGTTAGCCCGGTTAGGTACATATCTTTTATGTGTATCTAATAAGGGACGAGCACTTTATATATATATTAATTAGATTATATTATATGTTAGCATCCTAAAATGTTTTTTTCATCTAGTATCTCATATTAATTAATTTTTAAAATATTGGTATTACAGAAAAAATATATATTTTTGAATGTAGGACTGAAAATTAATTAATTTAAGATATTGGGTATAAAAAATATTTTATGATGCAACATATAATTTAATCTAAATAAATAAAAAAATATAAAAACAAAATGTGTCCATCCCTCTATTACAAGGATGAGCACATAAGATGCACCTACTGTGAACCGAGGGTCTAGTGTTATCTGGTCAATGTTGCTCTGATGATCCAAAAAAGTAAACCATTTAACATAACATTTGACTTTTATTTAATAGATTTAAAATATTAAATAAGCTTTTTAATTATAACATAGTATGTGTATCAATTGAATATATCAGTTTATAAATCAAATAAATTAGTTTAAACAAAAATGATAAATATAAATACTTTAATAAAATTTATTTAACTTATTTAATTTCATTAAAAAAAGTCAAATTATAAAAGTAACTAATATTGTCAAAAGCATCCACATCAAGAAAAGTGGACGTTAGAATAGAAAAAATCCCTATAAGGTTCTAAGAGATCGACAAAATTCCAAAAAGGTCCCTAAGAAAATTCTCCTTTCAAAAGAGTCCCAAGGATTTGATGGTGATTAAATAAAGATGAAATTATATTGGTGCCTCCAAGGAATTAAAAAAGGAAGGCGTGATAGGAAGACTTGGCGTGCTATGATGCTGATTAATCATAAATGAAAGGAAGAGGGCGAACAGACTTGAAACTTGTAGCTTTCATCAATTGTCTTAGAGGATGAATTGACTTTTTTTTTTTTTTTTGGTTGTGTATGATCCGTTTGTTCAAATTGAAGGGTGGCTGGCTGGATGGTTGGAGCTTGGGCTAATGAGAAGATTATCGGCTGGGAACTAGGTAAGTAATATTAAGATTTTGATATAGATATCTATTGACCATTGTAATTGGTGTTTAATCATGGTAGGGTAAGGTTGATAAAATGTTAGCTCTGCTTTTTGGCATAGAAATAGAGGGATTGAACTGTTTTAAGTGGGAATATTTAAATGTGGTGAAGGTATTTTGACTGTCAAAACACTAATATAAGATAGTTGTTGATATGTATAGTTATAGTTGTCAATATGATTGTTTAAATTGTTAATACTAAGTGTGTGTTGCAGATCATAGTAAAATATGTTTAACTTCTTTCATGTGGCGGAAATTTGTAAATGATGGAGGAGATGAAAGTAAATATGTTGGTAATTTGATAAGAAAAAGATGCATAAAAGAAGACACAATCTATGAGGAGTTTCAAAGAATCATATTATATGAAAAATGAGTTGTCAAAACCTAAAGAAAGAGTTGTTAAAACCCAAAAAAAATGAGTTATCAAATCCCACAGAATGATTTGTCAAAATCCAACACAATAAGTTGTTAAAATTAGAGATGGAGTTGCCAATACCTAAAAGGGGACTTGTCAAAACACAAAAGAATAAGTTGTCAAAACCCAACAGAAAGAGTTATCAAAACCCACTGAAGGAGTTGTCAAAACCCAACACAATGAGTTGTCAAAACTAAAAGATGGAGTCAAAACCCAGATAAAGAATTATCAAAACACAACGGAATAAGTTGTCAAAACTAAAAGATGGAATTGTCAAAACTCAGAAAATGAGTTGTCAATACCCATTAAAGTTGTCAAAATCCACAGAAGTTGTCCAAGCCTAGAGAATGAGTTTTTAAAACCTGAATGAGTTGTCAAGACTAAGAGATAGAGTTGTGTGAATATCAAAAGGAGTTGTCAAAACCCACAAAAAGAGTTTTGAAAACCCAACACAAGTTGTCAAAACTTAACAGAAAGAGTCGTCAAAACTCAAAGATGGATGAAAACTCAAAGATGGATGAGTTATCAATACCCGAACTTGTCAAAATCCACAAAATAAATTGTCAAAACCTAGAGAATGAGTTTTCAAAACCTGAATGAGTTAATACTAAAAGTAGGAGTTGTCAAAAGAGTTTTCAAAACCCAATTTAAGTTGTCAAAACCCAAAGATGAAATTGTTAAAAGTCGTCAAAACTAAGAGATGGAGTAGTTAATATTCAAAGTAGTAGTTAAAACCCAACAAAATGATTTGTTAAAACATTGCAATATAGTTGTTAAAATGTTGACATCGAGTCTTTGCAAACTTGAACATGGACATATTAATTTTTGGACATTCACTTGGCAAAAGACATCCATTGATTCATCAAACACCTAGATATGAACATCACACCAATTTGTACACATTTTATTACATACAACAGACAACGAGAAAGAGGCACAAAAATTTTCATCATGTAGCTAAAATACAAAAATCAAGTCACATCAAATAGACCTTTACATTTGACTTAAAAAAAAAAAAGAATCTTCACAAAAATACAGCTTGTCAACAACATTGTCATTAATAAAAACCTTACGACAACAACAAATTATCAATAGCATTGTCATCAATACAAATAACCTTTCACGGAAAAATAAATTATCAAGTATATTGTCATCATTACAAATGCTCCTTCGCACAAAAACAAATTATCATCACTACAAATGCCCCCATTACACAAACAAATTACCAACAATATTCTCATCAATACAAATGGAAATACAGCAGCCAAAACATGTCTCCTGAATATGATCATAAGTTATCTGCCATCACAAGTCATCCTAGTTATCAAAAAAGTTATCTGGCTTTTTATTCCTCTTCCTCTTGTGGGACTCCTCAATTGCATTGCTCTTTCAATCTCTTTATTCTTGATTGCATAATTGTTGGATGACCCCTTTAGTAAGTTCATCAACCAGGCAATTAGCAATGGTCTATATATTTCTGAATGCAGATTCGCGAGCGCATGTAGTTAGAAGATATATAGCCTAATTAACACAGCAAAGAGGTGAAATATCCACAACCTGTCTCTTTACAACACCAGTAGATCCAATTCAAGTTACATCTTCACAAGGTCCACTAAGCAAAGATGGAAAAATATACCGGAGTTATAAAAAAATCTAAGTGTAGAGCTACACAATCAGTGTAACACTACTAAGTAAATCTCAAGTCTAGATCTACAAATACATTTATTTTGATATGCTCTATGTAATAGTAGTAGTAACATGCACATAACTTGCCATACATACATAGAGGCCATCATACAAATTCACATTATTGTTACACAATCCATCAACAGGCCAACCATGAAGCTTACTAGTCCCAAATTGCAAATCTAAGGTCTAAGAATGCCAATAGTAGAACAGAAAAACTGCATTGGTGTCAAGGGGAACGATCAGATAAAGCTAATACCAAAAATGCCATCATCCAAGCAATCAAATCAATAGGGAAACAATTATCATTTTCATTCCCCTAGTCACAGCTAGGTCTTAATATCAAAATTGTGGCTTAAAGATTACTAATCCTTTTCTGATATAACATTATGATTCTTAAAGCATTAAAACATTAGCCACTTTAAGGACATCAAAACAATTTTTCAACTAATTCATATACTCCTTTATCCACCACACAAGAATTCAAATTTCCCAAATAGCTTATATTTGAACATACATAGGAAAAAATATAAAAACAAGTGAAGAGAATGATCAGATAGAGCTAATACAAAAGTACCATCATCCAGGCAATCAAACCAATAGGGAAACAATTGATCATCATTTCATTCTCTAGGTCTGCCGCAAAAGTATAAATCAAACTTATTAATAACATGATCACACTTGTAGTACTAAGCGTAGCACATATTATTGCATCAGAAGTTACAAAAAGTAGCCCACAATATTATAAAATTTAAATGTAATTGGTAATCACCACAAATAAGAAGCTTCCACTACAAGGCTTAATAGAACACATAAGTGTATACAAACAGAATAAAATTCTGAGACAGGTTTTAATCATATCAACATACCAATAACTTACTAGTTACTACATTTTACGCTAACAATAAGCAAAGAACTAGATCAGAGTATAACCTTATCATAGTTTGGTCAAATATAAAAAGCTTAAAATAACTTAACCAGGCAACTCCCATAGCCAAATTAACACAATCCCAAACAAAGTGCAATGCATGAGTTATAAGAACAGCAAAAATCTACTAATTATTACTACTTGCTAGTAAGATCTCAGCATATAATCATTATCTTCAATTCCTTTGAGGAATTCAGATAGATAACGCAGTTTCATTGTAGCATCATAGATCCATAGCAATTGAAAATAGAGCACATTTACACATAAACCGAAACAGAGAAAAAGTTCAATAAAACATACCAATAAGCTATAAGATAAACCTGAAAAAGTACCTAAGCATATTCGGAAAATTAAAAGAACAGACATGTAAACTGCAAAAGCTTTGCTTTTTAGAATAATATTTCACAAATGAAATGACATCTCAGAATAATCGTTCCCCATAAGATTCTTCACTGGCAATCAAAGTGCAAGGATAACAATTTGAGTATTCATCACGGATGCTTGTGAAACAACATTCTGAAATCTAAAACCCAATAAAGATGAGAAGAGATTGACCAGAATACAAATTGAGAGGGAAAAAAATCAAAACGAAGTTAACATGTAGCCAAGGGTTCCAGATGCACCAAAAATCAAAAGCTTCTGGGCATCCTACGATTCGGCTAATAGATCTGCGAAGGGTTTTGAAATCAATAGTTAGAGGAGCCTCAATGTAAGAGTATTTCGCTCCCCTGCTGGGATCTTCGCGTTTTTCTATCAAGAACAACGAAAATTTGCGTAGAAATGTGCGAAAATCAAACAAGAACATTAACCTCACCAAAAGAATCAGGCAAATGGTGAGCGATCAGACTTCGATGCTATTTCCGAAGGCAAACTTGGATAAAAGCACACTGAATCATAGCACTTCCTCCATAGGTCCTTCGTTTATCAAAATATGGAATAATCAGATCGATGCTCAGTGAATACGAACCATATGTAAAGAATCATATTGCCTGATTATCACGAGAACGACCAAGCAATCTATGGTGTTTTTCTTCATCACATCTCTAAACTTTCTACAAGAATCGAAATTGAAGTAAGCGAGCTAAATCAAGGAGTCAGCCGCAAGGGCGGTGAAGAACGATTCGTAACCCTAACCATTTGAACACTTGGGGCGAGATCGTGGACTCTATATAGAGCTGTATATTTGGGCCTAAGGTTAGAGGCTTTTTTGTGAAGGAGACGCTCTTATCATTTCCCCTCTTTTCTTATTAATATAGATGATTAACTAACCATTCTTATAAATTAATAAAAATAATTCAAATCAATAAAGTTATTCTAAAATTTAAATAATTTTTAATATTACTTATATTAATTATAATAAACTCTATTATTATTATTATTATTATTATTATTATTATTATTCGCATCCATTACCCCTATTAATTATGGGCATATATGAAAAAAAAATAATTAATATTTCTTGAAAACAAGCAAGAGCCTTATAAAAATTACCCAATATATTTGCTAGTTAGTTCCTTATAATAAGAACCAAAGGAAGTATTTTATCATGAGTCAATCTGGGTCATTGATAGGAAAGATGAGAGAAAAATCTAAGAAGTATAACTTAATGATGTGACTTTTCAAGTTGAAAGTGTGATTTAGAAATTATGAGGAATAATGAGAAAATGAATTATGAGAAAAACATGACCCCTTTTTTCAAGTTTAAAAGTATGCTTTATTAATTAATGGGTTAAAGTATAAAAATACACATGCGATTTTCTCAAAAGTGCACTCAACACTAAGTGTTTTTTTTTTAATGTCAAAGTGAATATGTGGTTATAAAAGTAAAGCAAAAATACTTATTGACGGGTAGTTTTATTTTATTTTTAAGGCTGACATGAATGATAACTCAACTAAATTTCATCTCAACTAGCAGTAAACTGAAGAAAATTATAGAAAATGGCTGAGATAGTTTTGAAAATGACAGAAAGGTGGTAATGACATCAAGGAGGCGAAGATGCCCGATGGATAAGATTAGGATTGGGAGAGAGAAGAGGAATTGGAGAGAGAAGGCTTGACTGTAATTTCCAAAAATACTTATGCCATTTTTTGGTAATTTTTTCTAGTTCTTTCTTATGAGCTAAAATGAAATTTAGCTAAGTCATCAGTTATATCAGCCTTTAAAATACAAAAAAGTTAAATTAACGGTCAACAAGCAGTTTTTGCTTTACTTTTGTAACTACATAGTTATTTGTGTAAAAAAAAAAAAATACTTAGTGTTAAGTGCATTTCTAGAAAAACTACACATATATTCACTACAAAAAAAAAAAAGTTTCAATGGCAACTTTTGGCGGCAACTTTAAATGTCACCATTGAAAGTATGACTTTCAACGGTGACAATAGGGTTGCCGCCGAAAGTATTGACTTTCGGTGGTGACAATTCATGTCGTCATGGAAAGTCATACTTTTGGCAGCGACTTTTCAATGTCGTCACTGAAATATAACTTTTAGTGGCGATTCTAATATGTCGCCGCTAAAAGTATGTTTTAGCGACGACTTATTGTTGCCGTTGACAATATTTTTTATTTTTTGTTTATAATATTGATATAATAAAAAATTTGGGTGCAAGGCAAGATAACTTTTAACGCGATATTGAAAAGTCACCGCCGAAAGTAACACTTTCAGCGGTGACTCTAATATGTCTCCACTAAAAGTAAGTTTCAATGGCAACTTATGGTCGCCGTGGAAAGTATTTTTTCATTTTTTTTATAATATTGATATAATAAAAATTTTGGGCGCGAGGCAAGATAACTTTCAGCAGCTACATTAAAAAGTCGCCGTCGAAAGTTATACTTTTGGCAGTGACTCTAATATGTCACCGCTAAAAGTATGTTTCAGTGGTGACTTAATATTGCCACCGAAAGTATTTTTTTTTTTATAATATTGATATTATAAAAAATTTGGGCACGAGGCAAAATTTTTCTGGAACTCTCAGCCTCCTTCCCGATTTCTCTTACACTTGGCCACCTCCCTTCCAAATACCTGCCAACCAAACCCCCATGAATCTTGCTCTCCCTTTCTCTCCCCGCCGAAATCTTGCTCTCTCCTCCTCCCATGAACTATTTCTAGGGTTTCATGGAGCTGCTGCACTCTCACAATCATGTCGCGTCAGAAAGCCTTAAACGGTTGATCATGCAGAATTTCACATTTTCAGTTCGATCGAATATATATGCTTTTGTTTGTGGAATTCTTTTCGATTTTAATTTTTGTTGATCTCATTAGTTCGGGGATTCACAGAGGTTCTAGTATCATTTATCTGTTTTTCGAGGTTTGAACACCCTTCCATCATGGAGCAAGTAGCTTTCTTTTTCTTGGTCCATATCAGGTTGGGTCACTTAAATAGTGTGATGAAGTAAAGAGAATGTGAATGGAGATTGAAGATTTGATGTACTTTTGCTTGGTAATGTGGGGAGGTTCTGTTTAGTTCAGCTGCTTAGATGATTAATGATTGACTTGAGGAAAAAGCTTTTTGCAAATCCTTTCTGCATACTTCACTTTCATAACTAATAAAAATGTAATAAATTAAAAAGTTTTGTACTATTGGACTCATCATTGCATATGAATTATGTTCTTTGCTCAGAATTAGTTCGTTGACTTGTTTTCATACCGTGATTTTCATCTTTCTTTAGACATAAATAATTATTGAACCAGTATCCTATTAATATTGTCTTTTGCGTGTATTTATGATTTGGCTTGTATTTTTATCACCCTTAAAAAATTGGCATGTATTGATTTTCACATAATTTCTCTGTTGTCTCATTGTTTCAAGTTCAAACATGGGTGTCACTCCAAACAATCTTGATTTGGAGGAGGGAACTTTGGAGATAGGAATGGGTATGTATCATGTCAGTTATCTTCTTGTTTTAATTTTATTGTTAAGGCCTCTTGGTCCATTAATCACTTCATAATATTTGACTATTTTTTTTTATTGAAATTATTCTTCCTAAAAAATTTAATGTTAAGACCTTTGTATTAAACACCTCTTTATAGTGAACTATTTTTCTTTATTGAAAAGGATTAAGGTGCAAAAATACACATGAGCTTTTTCCCCAGGAGCAAAAATACACATATGCTTTTTTTAGGAGTAAAAATACACATGTGGTTATCACTTTGGTACAAAAGTCACATCCCCGTTAAGTCATTATTCACAGTGATGAGAGAGAAAGAGATGAGGTGAACAATAATTTAATGGTGGTGAACAGTGACTTAACGATGGGATGTGATTTTTGCACTAAAATGATAACCACATGTGTATTTTTACTTCTCAAAAAAGTATATGTGTATTTTTACTCCTGAGGAAAAAGCTCATGTGTATTTTTGCACCTTAACCTTGGTTTGATGAATCAACATTGATAAGCTGTGGCCTCATATCTTTTTCCCCCTGAACTGTTATATTTTATGTTTCAGAATACAGAACTCTATCTGGTGTTGCTGGACCATTGGTCATTCTAGACAAAGTTAAGGTAATGCCTGTACTCTCTTCTATCCTAATTGTACATGTAATTATTGGGCTTTATCAATGAGAACTCCTCTGTTTCTGTTTTCCATTACTGACTGAGTTTTGCATCGACCAACTACAACAGGGACCCAAATATCAAGAGATTGTTAATATTCATTTAGGAGATGGAACTACCTGACATGGGCAAGTTCTAGAGGTCGATGGCGAAAATGCTGTTGTTCAGGTGATTTCCTATGGCATTTTTGTTGTCCATTTTTCTTCAATTTGAAGGATGACTTGACCATGCATTGTCAATCATGCATGGTCAATCATGTATTCACAGCTGGTTTGACCATGCATTGTATATATTCAGGAGGTTCTGATAATCTGGGGGGAACATGACCAGATGCCTATTTTCCCTCTCCTCTGCCAATGTAAGAGAATCGTCAATCATGTATTCACAGCTGGTTTGACCATGCATTGTATATATTCAGGAGGTTCTGATAATCTAGGGGGAACATGACCAGATACCTATGTTCCCTCTCCTCTGCCATTGTAAAGTTTATCCTTCAAAAGGACGGAATTTGGCGGGCCAAAGAGATATATAAGCGGTGTTTCTTTGATTTTTGTTCTCATACTTGCTGTTTTTTTAGCTGGAAGATCCTTACGCTTTCTTCTCATTGCAGATTTCTAGCTTTACCACATCCTGGCCTTGTTTTATATAAAAACTATATTGACCTTGAAGCAAACCTTGCTTCAATAGGAGATAAAGATGGTCTCGTGAACGCTAGAAAATTATACGAATATGCACTTGCAACTTATAACCAGGATGTCAAATTGTGGCAAGATTACTATCAAATGGAAAGCAAGGTATAACTTAAGCTTACTTGTGCTATGATTACGTCTGCATTTTCTGAGTTTTTTTTTTTTTTTGGTGTGGATTCCTTACACTTAGGAGCGTATGATAAACCGATATCTAATGATATAAGATTATGTCAGGTTACAACTTGTAGTTGTCTGAACTAGCATGAAATATCATCACTCTAATAATTTCGATGACAATTTATATATTTATCATATCAATTAATATTCACCCAAATGCCTCTTTTATTCCAAATAGCTCTCCTATCATGGGTTTTTGACTTTTTTCACATGCATTGCAGATAGGAACGTCGGAAAAGGCTACTAAATGTTTTGACCTTACAAACTCATTAGAATTTTTGTCATTTAATTTTTTTAAAAAAATTGTGACTTTCAGTGGCAACTTTTGCACCACTGATACTTATTTTCAGCGGCGACACAAAAGGTCGCCGCAAATACATGTTTCAGTGGTGACAAATGTCGCTACTGATACCTATTTTCAGTGGCAACAAAATGCCGTAACTGATTGTCTACTTTTAGCGGCGACATAAAAATGTTGCCGTCAAAAGTATCAGCGACAGTCATATCAGCGGTGATAAATTGTGGCCACTGAAAACCCTTTAGTGGCGACATTTAGACTTTCAGCGGTGACTTTTGTCGCGGCCAAAAGTCTTTTTTTTTTTTTTGGTAGTGATTTTTGTATCCTAACCGATTAATCAATTACAATATCTAGTTAGATGGCCTTTTTACCCGTATGTTAAAAAAAATACCGAAATGTTATAAGGTGTGAAGTATTTACCAATATGCTGCACCCAAATTCACCACCCCAAGAAGGAGTTTCAGCATGTGATGTGATGATTTTTTGTAATTTAAAAGTAAACTTGTACTTTTATTTATCGACAATATCTTCCGATTCGTCCAAACAGGATCCGAAGTATCCACCTTATTGGGTCAAATACCTTCTGCTGTGGGTTATCAACCCACGTTCACAGAGAGAGGGTTTGAGGCAGTAAGAGAAGGAAGGGGAAGTGCCAAGAAAGAGAGAGAGTGAGATATAAGAGAGAGGAGTAAAGAGAGGAGGGTAATTTTTAAAATTTAACTTTCTCTCTCCTCCACTATCATCGCCCTTTTTCTCCATCTCTCCTTATACCTGTTTAGTTGGATTTCATGAAAGATCATTACATATAACCTAGAAGTAGCAAACTGGGATAAACCAGAATTTATATATGCAATCTATCTTTGCATTTTATTCAAACCAACGAAAGTATGTAGCTGTTCAAAATGGAAATTACCAAAAAAAAAAAAAAAATTGATCATGTTCTGTCAATGAAAGAAAAGCAATTTCCCATATAACAGAAATGGCTAAAAGCATAAAAGAAATCAGGAGGAATTTACAGAATTACAGAGAGAGAGAGAGAGAGAGCATCCTCATAAAATCATGCTTGACGTCCCATGCTTTCCCCTTTAGTATTTATGCTGCATTTTCTCTCACTTTCCATGTGGCTCTGCAAATTCGATTACTCCTACATGGCAGGAGAGTAGTATCATCCTAGGGTCTATTCTTCTCATTTGGATTGCTAATAACTCGGTCCTCCAATTCATCACCGTCTCTTGGCCCATTCACAAGACAGATTGACTACAATATTTGACTTAGCTTGTAAAAAAGATTACATTTTATAATCATGTAATCTAATAAGGATTACACGGCTAAAAGTGATGAATAAGAATACAGATCTCTTGTAATCATATCGAAAATACAACGTGGCCATTATAATTAATTTTTTGAATTGATCAAAGTACCCTTAATGAAAACTTTATTGAGTGCCTGTGCCCATTTTCTTTACCGCTCGTGCTCTCGTCCCCGTCGTTGCGGGTTCTATTACACTCTTTCTTCATTGGTTTTTTCGATCTCGATCTGTTTTGAACGTCGTTATTTTCTTCTTTAAAATATTTTTACGGTAGTTCTTTGCTGCCGCACCTTCATTGTTTCTTCATGTGCGTTCTGTTGCTCATGATCAAAGATGGCCTCCCTCTATTAAGCCATTCAAGAAGGTGTAATACCCTAATTATGAGACATTATTTAGAAGCTATAATTTAACCTAAGGACAAGGGATTAATTGATGAAGATTAAATTGTTAATAATACTTTAATAACTTGGATTAATTAGCAAATCAATTAACCTAAGACATTAGCAATAAAGAAGGAGATCAAACATATGATTAAGGCTAATTAATTGTGCCTCAAAAGTCAATAATTTCGGCTAGCCAATGGGGACCAAGTGTTTTGAGATTAATTAAGCTTAAGTCTTCAATTAATTGAAGTAACCAATGATGGTTATATTTAAGAAGCTTCAAACATTTGATTAAGAAGTTAATTAAACTTTGTTAATCACTTTGAAAAGTCAACAGTTGCAACTACATCCAAGGGCTAGGATTTGTGCACATGTAAAGCCATCCAATGGACTAGATTAATCCCCCTAAATAAGCTAAATCCTCTTGTAAATTAATCAACCAATGAGAGCTATTGACCATAGGATGATTAACACTTGGAAAACCAATCAATGGTCATAAAAGAAATGAAAAACGTCCAGCCTAGGTGGAGGGTGGATATGGAACTCCTTATGGTGCAAGTTGAATCCTATGGTTGTGAAGAAAGAAGCCAAGTTGAAACTCTATTAGAATTACCACTTATGCCATTGAGTTTTGCCATAAATAGAGGTCTTCCCTCTTCACTTCTCTTCACACCAAATCATACTCCAAATAGATGATTCCTAAGAAGTGAGAGTGAGGGAAAATCTTGGAGCAAGGAGGAGGAAGGATCAAGAATTTCAAGAGGTAAGTTCTTGATCTTAAGCTTTTAGTTTTTGGTAAAGTTGTAGTTTAATCTAGGAAATTGTAAAGTAGAGTTATTTACATGTTTTTAAGGTTTTTAATGGATTTAAAACGAAAATTAGAATGAAAACATGTTAGGAAATATTTGTTGATAATTATGGAACAAGATTGTGAAAATTTCCAGAAAACTGGGCTGTTAAGTCAGTTACAAAGAGGCTGGTATTTTATGTAACAAATGAGCTTGAAAAATAATGAAACTTTCCAGTTATAAAGTATACATGTAGGGATTTCCATTGATATAGAATAAGTGACGTTTTAAGCTCTGAACAAGGAGTTATGAATTTTTGAAGTTAGGCCTTGTTCAGGATGTTAAAATCTGAACAGTGGTTGGAAATATTTAAACTGGGAATGACTCAAAGATTTTGAGGTTGAGGCATTATTTTTCCAGAAAACTAGACTTGTTAAGTGAAATTTTGGCTTTGGTTCCACCTCATTTAGATTTTTGTAGAATTAGTTATGAGTTTTCAAAGATAGTGAAAAATCTGCCCAGAAAATCCAGCTATACGTTTTAAAGGAAAAAGTAAGGGTAAAAATGGAAGAACAAATCCTTTAAGGGTAAAAAGGTCAAGAGAGGTAAAAATAACCCTTAGGATATTATTTCAAGTGATATGATATTAATTATAATATAATATAGGGAGAAGTAGCAATAATACACATGAAGTTTGTCACTAGAAGCGCCCAGCACCACGAAGTTTTTTCTAAACCAAAAATACACACGACATTACGTTTTGGGAGGGCCCAGCACCACGGGCCGTTAGTTGACCAACATTGACCGTTAAGTCTGACAAAAATGAACAATAACTCCGTTGAAATTACAATTTTGCCCTTAGTTTTAAATAATTTTTTTTAAAAAAAACAATAAAATAACCCCTCCCCCCGGTGGCCCCACCACCGGCCACAACACCATCGATGACCTTTTTTTTTAAAAAAAAAACATAAGGTTTTTTTAAAAAAAAACTAAGGGGAGTCTGGTGGGCCCCACCACTGGCCACACCACCGCCAGCGGCGCCCTCTCCACCGCCGGCGACTGGCAGCCACCTTTGGCGACCTTCTCTGGCGACTTTCTTTTTTAAAAAAATAAGGTTTTTTTTTTAAAAAAAACTAAGGGGAGTCCGGTGGACCCCACCACCAGCCAAACCACCGCCGGCGGCCTCCTCCGGTGATTTTTTTTGGTAAAAAACTAAGGTTTTTTTTTAAAAAAGTCATTGGAGGTGCCCGCCGTTCGTCGGCAGCGGACAGCGGTGGGGAGGGCGGCGGCGGCTGGTGGCGGGGCCCACCGGACTCCCTTTAGTTTTTTTTTTAAAAAACATTTTTTTTAAAAAAAAAGTCACCGAAGGAGGTCGCCGGCGGTGGGGTGGGTGGTTGGTGGTGGTGGGGCCACCGGGGGTGTAACATCCCAATTTTCAAAAGCGGAATAATTTTTTTTATTTGAAATCATTTCAAATCATCAGAGTAGAGCATCGGAGTAAATAAAAGAGTGAGTAACTGATATATCATAAACTGTGGCGTATTTGTCTGTTTACAATGTACAGTGTATTTATCAGAGTGAAGTTGTAACGATATACGTCTAAAAGAAATGGGATCTTCAGTCGGGTCCTTACGCTTTCTGCTTACTCTGCTTACTTCTATCTTCAATCCTTGGTTCCCCGAACCTGAAGCTATGGTAAGAGCTGAGGTTCAATACCCATCGGACCTCAGGTAACGGTTAACCTCATGTTTACATAGACATTATATGGACGACATATACCACAACATCAACAGCATATACAAACGATCTATCACAACCAATGCACATGTATCGCTCCCAGCATGCAGACATATCGCTCCCAGCATACAGACATATCGCTTACAGATATCCTCTAACCTTTATATGCACTCGACAGTATAAACACTCTATACTTACAACACACATACCACATATATGCATATTATAAACATCAGAGTTAGTGTTACAGTACGCGAACGTACCTTCGTTGACGGGTTTTGGGGTACGATCGACGGTCGGAACTCGTTCACAGTTTATCCTATAAGGGTAATATCGTTTCTATTAATTCATAAACATTATTCCAAGAACTATCTTGGCCACAAATGACAATTTTACCCTTGGTGGATTCATTTTCAATTATTTCCCCAAAATTTCGGAAAAAACCGCTGGTTCAGCATTTCTGGGCAGAATTTTGTCTAACTTTGAAAAATCATAACTAATTCCAAAAAAATCGAAACGAGGATCCGTAAAATTTCCCGGAATCCTTGAGATCTCTACTTTTGAGGAAAAATACTGGAATTCACCCAAACTTCACGAAAAATTCCCAGTTTCAACATTTCAAACCTCTGCCCAGAATTTTCCCCAAAAAACGTAACTTAACTTCTGGAATTTTTATCTCTTGGCACAAAACTTCAAATGACACACTCTATACATATTTGGAAATCCCTACATGTCTACTTTCACCATGAATTTATTCATAATTTTAGAACATCATTTCCTTCATAAAATATTAACGTTTTTGCTACTGCCTCTTGAAATCGCTAACTGATGAAATTTCGCCAGAGCTTCGCTATTTTGATCATAATCTTCCAAAAATTTTTGCCATACTTCTTCTTCATTATTTTTTTCAAAATAAAGGCAAGGGAAACCATAAAAACATGAAAACAAAACTATAATTGGAAGATTAAAGATCAAAATAACATTTTCTAACATTTCTACTACAAAACTAAGAACTAGAACTACAAGACTAAAAGCTCCCTTACCTCTTGAAGAACCTTGCTCCTTACTCTTGGAGCTCTTCCACTCTCTCCCTTCCTCTCTAATATTTCGACCTATGCCTTGGAGAATTGATGAAAAATTTGTGAAGCTTATGGCCTCTATTTATAGCAAAACTTGGGTTAACTTCCAAGCAACTTTCAATTGATCTTAGCCCTTGATTTTACCTTGGCAAAGAAGTAAAAATCCCACCCTTACACCTCTTAGAAACCGCCCCTCTCCCCCCTTAGCTCTTAAGTTTTTGCTTCATCTCCTATTTACCTCCAAATGCTAATTTAGTTAGGTGTAAGTTGGTGTTTTTATTCAAAATCTAATTTCACTTTTGAAATCATAATTTTATGACTAGATTTATGGTAATATTAAACTTCCTGAAATACTTAGGTATGAATCCTAAAAGTATACGAAAATGACTTTGGGAATAGCCAAGTTAAAGCTCATAATTCACTGGTTTCAAATATCTACTTATATTTAATACTTAGTTCAAATATTTCAAGATATGATTTAATTTCTATAGGTTCTCATTTACCTGTATCTGATTAAATACTAACTTACTACTCAAGTTTTTACTTTGGATTTCAAATAATTATTCACCTTGGTTTAATTTTGACTTTCTTATTACACTTACACACATACACAACTCTTAGACACACACACACTCACAACCTCTCTCTCTCTCTCCATTCTATCTTCTTCCACACTCTAATGACCATTTATTATCTAATTATCCCATGTGTTTGTATGTCTATTTAAAACAAACTCCCTCTTGTTGCCCAAGAAAAAAACGTCCTCCCCCTTCTTCTTTCTTTTTAATTATCAATTTATATTCTAATTGTTCTCACAACTCAAGAAGAAAAATCTCTCTTTGGTTCAATTTAATTTCACAAGGATTTAGGGTTAAAGGTTAATATAATTTCTTCACTCTTTTAATTAGAAATTTTAGCCACTTTTATTTAAAAGGGAGAATTAATTAATCCTTGGTTACTATTGCTAATATAGTGTTTTAGGGGTTCCTAGACTTAATTACCAAAATTTGACAAGTTTCTAATTTAATTTTGATGATTAAAAACTCCTTGTATGCTAATCTTAGCTTCTACATATCATTTGGTCCTTAATTTAATTGATATTTCCTTAATTATGACCTTCATAAATTAATTATTAACTAATTTCAAAAATTATTAAAGTATTTCAATTATTGCAATTCCAATTGCCCAATAATTGTTACTAATTTGATTCTATCATCCTCTGCTAAAAGGGTATAATTATGATTATACTAGATTGTGATAATTTTAGGATATTTTATGATCCTCAATAGGATTTAGAAAAATTAGTCTTTAGGCCTTCTAATTCTAGGGAAAATTGCCTATGAATAAAAATAAATACAACACCAAAATTTGAGACCACATATTCACCTATTCTCAATAGGTATTTTCTATCAAAATATAGTGGCTATACTAAATAGGATTTTTAGGATATTACAGGGGGAGGGGTTATTTTATTGTTTTTTTAAAGAAAACATTATTTAAAACTAAGGGCAAAATGGTAATTTTAGCTTAAAACTAGGGGTAAAATTGTAATTTCAATGTAGTTACTGTTCATTTCCGTCAAACTTAACGATTAATGTTGGTCAACTAACGGTCGGTGGTGCTGAGCACTCCCAAAATGTAATGTTGTGTGTATTTTTGGTCCAGAAAAAACTTCATGGTGCTGAGCGCTCCTAGTGGCAAACTTCATGTGTACTCCTTCTCCCTATAATATAACATATGGAAAAGGAAATAATCCGACAATAACGCTATAGGATACTCGAAAAGGCCGGGGTCGGATTCAAATGATAGGCATATTGGTAACTACGCGGTGAAAGGTACGTTCGTGTACTAGTAACTTTAACACTTGTGTGTCTTGTATGCTTATATATGATTGTTTGATTCATGTGTTATGAGCAAGATTGTGGTTTCAGACGTTTGCTTACATTTAGGGTATAGCTGTGGTTTCAGCTTGACACGGGTTATAGTCTTGATAACACCGTTGTATGTTTTCCTAGCACTGAAGACACGTGGGTTCGTAGCACTAGTTAGGTGCAAACATGGTCATTCATGCATGTGTTGTATGCTATGTATGATGGTTTTGGCATGCATTTGCTTTGTGTTATGTATTGTTCACTGAATGTATTGAATATCTGTCATATATTGTTTATATTTTGCATATGAGGTTAACTGTTACTTGAGATTCAATGGGTATTGAATCTCAGCCCTAACTAGAGGTTCAAGAAAGCAACCTGGATCTGAGAAAGCGATGGAGCCAAGAAGAGGTGAAGTGAATAGAGCCGTGAAGAGACATTGGTAGAAGAAGAGGATTTGAAGAAAGTTATTGGGGCTTAGTTCTGGCATGAATCTGATAAAGTTAAAGTTATTTGTCGATGGGTGTCATAAGTCGCCATGAAAGATGGGGAGACTCCCATTAGATTAAATATCGATTTGGCCAATATGTTTGAATAACTGTGTTGGGTTCTAAGCCATAGGCTAGTTTAAGACTTGGTTTATTAGATACCTGTATTTAGGTCTCTGTAAATTGTATTACATGAATATTCCTTCGAGATATTTAATTTACCAACTTATGCCTGAGCATTTTGTATCAGTTACTCATCGTCCAAATGTTAATGCATGCTCTCCGTTCCACTTTATTCTGATATGTACATTGCCAACTCTGTTGATATTCCGAATACTACGTGTAACCGTACATAATAAGTAGTAGGGTTAAGGTGCAAATTTACCAATAAACTATTGGCCCAGGAGCACTCAACACAATAAACTCTCTAGAGGACCAAAAATACCAACAAACTTTTAAAAACGTAAAATTTTCACAATGCCGTTAGATGGGAGATAACGTCCGTTTTCTGGGCACGGAAAAAATTACAAAATAGCACCAAAATGTTTATAAAACTATATTTAAGCCCAAAAAAATTTATTTTTTTTATTTTTGTCCCTCCACGTACTTTATGTGGAGAGACTAAAGTGAAAATTACAAAAAAATTTTGGGGCTGAAAGATAATTTTTTAAAACTTTGGGTTCTTTTATGTAATTTTTGCGGGGTCATCCTTACCCCCCAAAATTCGCCCCTGGTTATAGGCCTTTTTTTTCAGCTTTAGCCTGGCCTGTGGCCTATTAAGGAGGCCTGTAATTTTAAAAATTTTGTAAGTAGCTTAACATACCACAGGCTTCACCTCAAAACAAGCCTACTTCAAACAGAGTGAAAACAGACCTACTTTAAATAGGCCAAAAATAGACCTACATCTAACAGCCTGTTTAAAGTAGGTATGTTTTTTTTCTTATTTAAAGTAATTAAGTTTTTGCCTTGTGTAACACCCCAAATTCTGTGCTTGAAAATCGTGTCGATCGACACTTAGTTTTAGGAAAATCAACAGAGTTTGAGGTGCTACAGCTTAGAGTAATGCGGGAACGGAAAGCATGCGCTAATATTGGGACAATGAGTATCTGATATAAAATGTCTAGACATATGCTGATGCTCGACATAAGCTGGTATATTAAAAATTTTCCCGAAGGAATATTTATGTGATACAATTACAGAGCTTTGTATAATTACAATTCTTATGTGGTAATTATACAATCTTCAACCAAGCCGTAGCTAGACTTGAGGCAATAAACCTAACTCAGTTAGTCAAACAATTTGGCCAGGTAGGTGTCTATCATGGGAGTCTCACCGAGTTCACGGCGACTTATTGACTGACCCACATAGACTAGCCCTGCCTTTGGCACCAAACTGTTTGAGATAACCTCGTTAAATCATGCCAGAATGAACACTCTGAGAACGTTCTCCTGGCATTTGCTTTGACCGGTGTCTCTTCCTAGCCTCATCCACCAGTGCCTTCTCACGGCTCTATCTACCGATACCTTTTCCATCCCGGTTTCTTTCCTGTACTATTCATTAAGACTGAGGTCCAATGCCCATTGGACTTCAGGTAATGGTTAACCTCATGCTTATATAAACAAGATATGTATGACATCACAGCATTAATCAACACATAAGTATATAGCAAATGCAAGATTAATATATTCCTCGTACACATCACATGTAAGGTTATCTATATACGTCGCATGTACAGTTATCTATACAATTCACATGTATAGTTATTCATGTTAACAATACACATCACATGTAAAGTTATCTATACAATTCACTTGTATAGTTGTCTATCACATATAAGCATACAATAAGCATCAGAGTTAGTGTTACAGTATGCGAACGTACCTTTCGCCGGGTAATCGTCAAATGTCCTAACATATCACCATACCACTTAGAATAATACCTTAAGAGATACTTCCACCTCTATTTACCCATCTACCCTTGGTGAGTTTGTTATTTACAACTTTGCCCTTACATTTATTTAAAAACGTGGTGCAGTATTTTCTGGGCAGATTTTTCGGTAACTTTGAAAAATCATAACTAGTTCTACAAAAATCGAAATGAGGATCCGTAAAATTCCCCGCAACCCTTAGGATGTATATTTTTCAGGAAAAATATTCATTTTCACCCAGATTTAGTGAGTCATTCCCAGTTTTAACGTTTCTCAACGTTGCCCAGATTTTCTTCCAGTAAAAATGGCTTAACTTCAAAAATTCATATCTCCTTGACCAGAGATCAAAACGTCACATATTTTATATATTTGGAAAGCCCTACATGTCTACTTTATAACTGGAAAGTTTCATTATTTTTAAAGTTCATTTGATACATCAAATACCAGCCTCTTTGTTCTCTGCCAGCACAGGATTTAAAACTGGAAATTCTACAATTTTCACAATCTTGATCCATGGATTTCAAAACTTATTCCCTAACATGTTTTCAATCTAATTTTCGTTTTAAACACATTAAAGACCTTAAAAGCATGTAAATAACTCTACTTTACAATTTCCTAGATCAAACTACAATTTTACTAAAAACTAAAAGATTAAACTTAAGAACTTACCTCTTGAAGACTCTTGAACTCCTTCCTCCTTCTTGCTTTACTCTCCTCTTAAACTCTCCAATCTTTGGTATGAGTTTGATGTGAAGAATGAAGAAGCTCAAGGTCTCTATTTATAGGAAAAACTCAATGGCTCAATTGGTAATTATCCTAGAGTTCCAAATCTTCTTCTTGCTTTCTATCCCTTGGATTCAACTTGCATCATAAGGAGTTCATATCTTCCCTACACCTCTTGGTCTGGACGTTTTTTACTTCCTTGGCAAGTTGATGAGGTCATTTTGATGACATAATTGAGTGTTTAGGTGTCCCTAAGCTCCACATGACTATACCCAATTGGTTTGCCAATTAATCAAGAGCATTTGCATGTGTTTTATTATGAAATCTTATCCAAATCTTACTCCCTTATGTGCTGGACGTTTTTATGACCTTTGGGGAAGATTTAATAAGCTATAATCAACCCTCTAATCAAGTGTTTAAAGCTTCTTAAATACAATTGTTATTGGTTAATTTAATTAATTGAAGGCTTAAGCTTAATTAGATGAAAATATCTTGAAAACACTTGGCTCTCAAAGCTCCACTATGTCATTGTTGACTTTTTGGGGCACAATTAATTAGTTCTAATTATGTGCTTAATCCCCCTTTTATTCATGTTTAAACAATCAACAATTAATTACTTATTTAATCACTTACTAATTGTTGACAATTTTCTTAATTAGGATTAATTATTTTCTCACAACTATTTTACTGATATTGATAATTTATGTATCATGCATAATATTAAAAATCATGGGGTAATTTATGTTCCCCAAAATGATATTTAATTTTGCCTCATTATCTCCCAAGGGAAATAATCTCATAAATTATCTAAATTAGAGACAACATACTCTCTAATTTTTAATAAATATTTAGTTGCCTCTTAGGATTTATCATAATATTCTCAGGGTATTTTATAACCCACAAATTCACTTAGGGATTTTTAGCTCTTTATTCCTCCTAATTTCATGAGAATTCACCTTAGGAAATAAGGTAATTATTACACTAGTTCTGAAACCACAAATTCACCTATTTTAATAGGTGTTATTTATCAAAACATAATATTTACATGTATTATGAAAATTAGGTTATTACACCCTGTTTGAAGTAGGCTTGTTTTGAAGTGAGACGTGTGGCTTGTTAGGCTGTTTACAAAATTCTTAAAATTACAAGCCTCCTTAATAGGCCACAGGCCAAATCAGGCTAACGTTAAAAAAAATCTTGTAACCAAGGGGCGGATTTTTGGGGGTAGGGATTGAAAGTGGAAGAAATCACCAAGAGGGGGGTGAATTGGGGATTTTAAAAAAATTCTTTTCAACTCTTTAAAATGAAGCTTAAGAAATGGATAATAAAAGAGTAGAAAAAGAAAAGCTTAGACACATAGAATTTATACTGGTTTGGTCTCAACCTTGACCTACGTCCAGTCCCCAGATACCTTCTGGGTGTTTCCACTAATTCAACAGATTTTCAATTACAACAATGAAGACCGGACACAATCCTAATCACCTAGGACTTGCTCCCCCTTACACTTTGTGATTGAACAACCCAACTCACAGGTTCCACAACCTTGAGTTCTCACAAACAAATGCTTTCAAAAATTTACAAACTCTCAAAAGAGTAGATAAGGATAAACACTGAAGAACAGGTTGAAAATAACAATACAGACTCAAATTTCAAAGTATAATCAAGATAGCTTCGTTGTGTGTCTTTTGCTTTGAGTCTTCACAGCCTTTTATAGACTAAATGGATGAGCTAGCCGTTGCAATTCTTTCTCTAACGTTCAGCTGCAATTCTGGAAAAATGGCAGTTGCATATTTTGCTCTGTTCTTTGAATTCTTAGCTGGAATTTTGAATTTAGTCGTTGCAGAAGGTCTTCCAGATTTTCAATCATTCTATGATCGTAATTTGACCGTTTAGAGTGATCCTGAAGTGTTGCAACGGTCTGAACTGAGCATCTGGGATAAGGGAGAAAGATCAGCCCTGTTCTTAGTTCTTCATTTAATGCACTTATCCTGGATCTTGATCTCACCTTGATCTTAGCTAAACTTATCTGAAAAATACTCAAAACTTCATCAAAGACATTAGAGACAATAATATCATATGATAGAATAATTTTAGATTGACCCATTAAGATTTCGCAGATCAACATCATTTGATTTTTCAAAATCCCCGATGCAAACTCGAGTTTGTTCTTCCAGACTCGAGTTTGGGGTTCATCCAGAAAGCATGTTCGTTGATTAGAGGTCTAAACTTGCAGTCTGTAAAAGCTAACTCAAGTTTGGCTTTTACAGAAAGAACTATCGGGCTTTGGACTTGGCATGAAATTTTGGTCCTGCTCCTAGACTCGAGTCAATTAGTGACTGACTCGAGTTTGGGTCTATGTTTGAAGAACAAGCCTAAGTTCGTGATTTTCCAGACTGGAGTTTAGGAGACAGACTGGAGTTTTGGAAAGATGGTAGAAATTCAAGTGTTTCTCTATTTGCCCTAAACTCAAGTTTACAATGACAGACTCGAGTTTATGTTTGAGCTGAACCTATTCAAATCTTTTTGTTTGGTCTAGACTGGAGTTTGTAACTCTAGACTGGAGTTTATAACTTGGCCTGGAATTCGAGTGTCTTTCTGTTTGGTCTAGACTAGAGTTTAGGAATCCAGACTCGAGTTTGGCTTGCTTGGGATTCTGAGTGCTCTCTGCATCTTCCAGACTTCAGGTTTGGTTTTGCAAACTAGAGTTTGACTTGTTGTGAAAATTTCCGATTGCTTTCTGTAACTCCTCAGACTCGAGTTAGTCCAAGTAGACTCGAGTTTGGCTTTCTTCGCATAAGTAAGCAGCTTTCTGTCAACCCTCAAACTCGAGTTTACATACCCAAACTCGAGTTTGCCTTTGACAGTGAGATTTTCATATTGCCAAAAACAAACTTCATATCAAGTTTACAATTGCTAGTTATCATCAAAACACATTGAGAACTAACAGGGATGGCCCCGCAAAAATTACAGAAAAAAACCCAAAGTTTTAAAAAATTATCTTTCAGCCCCAAAATTTTTTTATAATGTTTACTTTAGTCCCTCCACATAAAGTACGTAGAGGGACTAAAATAATTTTTTTTTTAATTTTTTGGGGCTTAAATATAGTTTCATAAACATTTGGGTGCTATTCTGTAATTTTTTCCGGGCCCAGAAAACGGACGTTATCTCCCATCTAACGGCATTGTGAAAATTTTACGTTTTTAAAAGTTTGTTAGTATTTTTGGTCTATTAGAGAGTTTATTGTGCTAGGTGCTCTTGGCCAATAGTTTATTGGTAAATTTGCATCTTAACCCTAAGTAGTATGGAATTTGGGGTGTTACAGATTGCCTGCGCCTCATTGTTTTACTGTAGCTTCAATCACTGTTTCAAAATTACCATAAGTTCCATTTTCCCTTGTCTATTGACTGAACCGTTATGATCCTTGTTTGACTCTATCCCTATTGTTTTTACTGTATGGATTCTTTATCGCTATAATATTTGACTATATTTGATCGCCTTACGTCTCTTTTGTTTATTTGGATGATTTGTCTTGATATTTTTATATTTTATAAGATCCTTTCTAAACTCTACATTACAAAAATTTGGTGAAGTATTGTAATATCATGAATTTCAGACCTAGAGACTTGACGATAAGTTTATATCAGGTAGACAACTAAGCCCAATTTGAAAAGAGTCTTAAGAATGTCGAGAGATAGAAAGACTCTCAGGAACTATGTGATTTATTGAGAAGAGGGCCCAGTGTGCATAGGAAGTAGATTAAAGTGTCGGTGCAGAATGGCACAAGACACATATATGGTGCCATTAGGTTGATAGAAAGATGTCACTTGACTATGTCAAGAGGTATAGGACGATTAGTTGAACAAAATGTGCCGGTATAGGTGTACACATGGCATTTCTAGGGTAGATATATGTACCCTATGTTTTTCTGAAAAACACTAGTATATGACGCCATATGGGGACACACACACTTTAACTTGGCATCATTTAGCAAGCTCTGGTATGTGTGCCACAATCTCGAGTAAAACCTGAATAGAATCTTGAATAAGCACAAATAAAGTAATTTTAATAAACTAAGCATGATAACTAATGATGACACAACTTTTGTATTAGTTAAAAAAAAAAAGAATTGTCTTCTCATCATAACAAAAGACAAAATCACTTTTGTGTCTCTAGAACACGCCACTTAGCATTTGAGTCTAGGGAATCCACCGGTCATCGATTTGGTCATGTACTTTACTTTTCTGGACACCAAACCTAGAAGTTAGGGAATTCACCAAGCCTCTCTTTCCCTGACAAAAGGTGCGCGTAATAAGAGAGAGAAAAAGGAAAAGAAGATGCTTCGAGGATATTTGAAAACTTGAGATTTAATTACTTGGGCACATGCCAACACAAGATTTAATTACATGAGATTAAAGCTCATTTAATCCTCCCTGACACCCCTAATTCGGCCAAGTGAAGAAAAAAGGAGAGAAAATAGAAGGGAAAAGGAAAAAGGAAGAGAAAGGAGCAAGAAGGAAGAATAAGAAGTAGGGTAAGCTCTTGCTCAATTTTCACCTTCTAAATCATCTTTCTAGCTCTTTAGGCCTTCATAGAAGTTGTTCCTCTCACTAAGAGCTTTATTTCTATTGTTTTATTTTCTTGAATAGAGGTGTTTTGTGCTATCTACAAAGAGCAAAGGTAGGAGAAACAAGAAACAAGCACTAGAAAGTGGAAGAGGTGAGTATAAGATTTAATTTGAACCACATATCCTATGGTTGAGTTGAGTATTGTGGATTTTGTATGTTGTCCTAATTTCAATTGTCATGAGATTCTTAGGGTTTCATGTTGACATGATGATATAAATGGTAATTTATGGTGTATAATGATGATTCTAGGTTATTGAGGTGGTAAAATTGTAAACTTGACGATTGTTGCTTTGAAAGTGAATTACTGGTCAAAAAAGGGCATGAAGAAAGAGTATGATTTTACTATTTTTGAGATCTCCAATGGATTCCTTAGGTAAAATTATGTAGAAATAGGTTTTTTGGTATGATTTAAGAAAGAATGGTTTTGAAATCCAACAACGAGAATTTGTGGCCAAGTAGGGTTTCCTACGTGGCAGTTTGATAGTGTTGTGTTTTTGGGTAATATAATGTTATCCAATAGTCATAATATTTTTTAGAATAAAATTAGATTTTTCAAGCTTTAATTTGATAAATCATATAGGTCAATTGGATCTATGTACTATGAGTTGTGCATTTTGAAGTTAGTCATATAATAATGGCATGTTTTTGGGGGGATTTGGCTTAGGTCTACAGCGGACTTACTTCTATTCTGGACTACTGTATGAAACTACGTTGTTTTGATGTAGTTTCACAGACCCAAATCTTTTTTCTTAAAAAAAAAAATCATGCACTACCAAGAGTGAAAAGATAATTTAAGATACTGAATGGTATTAAAACAATTATTCATGATCTTGAAATATTATTTTATGATCTTGAAAAAATATTTGAAGATACTAACTGGTCTTAAAAGGATACTTCATAATATTGAAAAAATAATTCATGATCTTAAAAAAATTATTTTTAGATCTTGAAAAAATAGTTCAAGTATTGACTGACACTAAAAATATGCTTTAAGATATTTTTTCAAGATACTAAAATAATTTTTTTAAGATCATGAATTATTTTTCCAATACCAGTCAGTATCCAAAAGTATCCTTTTAGTATCATTTAGTGCATTGAAATATTTTTTCACGATCGTGAAATATTTTTTCAAGATTCTAAAATAATTTTTCAAGAATATGAATTATTTTTTCAGTATCAGTTGGCATCCTAAAGTATCCTATTAATACTATTCAGTACTCTCAAATATTTTTTTTTTTCAGTACTCTCAAATATTTTTTTACGATCCTTAAATAATTTTTCAAGATCATGAAATTTATTTTAGTATCTTGAATTATCTTTTTACTACCCGGAAGTTCCTGAAACATATATATATATATATATATATATATATATATATATATATAAGGGATTAGGGTGTGCGAAACTGCGCTAGTTCATGTAGTGGTCCATAGCGAACCTAAGCCAGATCTATTTTAGGGGTAGTGTCTAGTGAATTGTAATTATGTAATGCTTTGCATCCAATTGGCTAAGGGCAATATATATTTTCCACTAAACCTAGACTGAATAGGGGTCATACAGCCTTTGGCACAACCTCAATTGGACTTTTGTAGATTAAGTTATGAGTTTTTCAAAGATAAGTGAAAAATATGGCGGTGTAGGTTGCTATGCAGAAATATGATAATGACTTGAATGGTAAATAGGTGTGGTTGGCAATGATAGACATATGTGTTATCACTTAGGTTTAACGGTAATGAGAGTGAAATCTAAGGCTAGAGATATGGTCAAACACTTGGGCAAAATGGAATAAGAGAGATAATGTAACATCCCAATTTTCAAAAGCGGAATAAATTTTTTTTTTCATTCAAAGTCATTTCAAATCATCAGAGTAGACCATTTGAGCGGAAGAGTATCTGATATATATATTCAAAATGTCATAAGTCTGGTTGGATACAATAGCGGTATAGAAACCACGTGGTTTAAAAGTGAAGAAAAGCAATAATAGGAAGGCTTCTGTCGGGACATCAAAGGAAATCTTCAGCCGGGTCTTCTAGACGACCTGCTTGCGCTTCCCATTGTCCTCCGTCCTTGGTTCTCCCGACCCTGATGCTATGTTAAGAGCTGAGGTCCCATGCATACGGACCCCAGGTAACGGTTAACCTCATGTTTACGTATACAATATATAGACAACTCATACCACAACACCAAACTGCATACTCAAGCAAACTATCATAACCAATGCATATATATCGCTCCCAGCATGCGACCATATCGCTCCCAGCATACAGACATATCACTCCCAGCATATGAACATATCGCTCCCAGCATTACAGATACTCTCTAACCTTTATATGCACACATACCACATATATGCATAACATAAACATCAGAGTTAGTGTTACAGTACGCGAACGTACCACAGAGCTATTAGTTAATTCACATAAGCATACTATACACATAGCACATATATGCATACAATAAACATCAGAGTTAAAGTTACCAGTACGCGGACGTACCACAGAGCTATTAGTTAATTCACATAAGCATACCATACACATAGCACATATATGCATACAGTAAACATCAGAGTTAAAGTTACCAGTACGCGGACGTACCTTCGTTGACGAGCATTTAGTACGTTGACGCTAAACTGTACTTTTGACGGAAAACAGCGGAACGACAGCGAAATGACAGCGGAACAAGATTACTGATATCCTATAATGATAATATCATATTTATCAATATTTGATATCATAACAGGCATTTTAGGTACAAATTACTATTTTGCCCCTGATCCTCTAATCGGCGGAATTTCGCTAGCACTTTGCTACCTTGACCCTAATCTTCCAAAATTTCAACATATCTCCAACTCCATAATGATTTTCGAAATTAATACCTTAATTACCCCTAGAACATGATTTCTAAACATACCTGGAAGATTAAAGATCAACCTAGCATTTCTACAACAACTACCGAAAGAAACATTAAAACTAAAGACTAGGGACCGAAGAACTTACCTGGCACTTTGCTATTTCCACAGACTCCTCCTTCTCTCTAAAATCTCTCTCTAGAAAGCTCTAAGATTTGTGAAGAATGAAGAGAAGGTGAAGGCTATTTATAGAAAAAGGCAATGGCATTTTCGTAATTTCATTGAACTTTGTCTGATCAGTTTCTGGCCGTTAGATCGCACTTCTTGGAGGTGGCAAGATCTTGGCCTTACACCTCTCAAGGATGATGTCATCCCTGCTGCATCATCAAGCCTTATGTCATCTTGCTTTATCAGGTAAAATTCCTGGTTCAGTATCCTGATCGCGAAATTTTGTAAAATCTTAAAATTTCGGGAACAACACTCCGAAGGTCTTTTCTTCCTCTTTCAAATTATCTAATTTAACTCAGTTTCTAATCCTGCTGAGGACATTCTGTTATCAGCTGAAAATCCTCGGTATTCGTGCCCGGCTACAGAAATAACGTTGTCCGGTACTAACTCCGAGACAAAAATCCACTGATTAACATTATACTCTGGTTTTTCCCCACTTATCCCCAGATTCCCACAACGGGATTATTTTCTATCAGTTCTCCTTTTGGCTATCTGCTTTAATTATACAAAATATCTTCCTATTCGGATCTCCAAATCACTCTGTCGATTACAGAAATGACTTCGGAGACCGGCCATCTCGAGATAAAAATTCACTCGTTCACAATATACCCTGACTTTAGAAACCTAGGTAACGGTTTTCTATGTAGGATTTTATTTCCATCTGTTCTCGTTTATCCTGTCCACTTTTAACTATTATTATATTGTTACTTATTTATCACATGCTTAAACCTATATTACTATTATATTCAAATATCTTCTTCATCCTTATCTCCCCCAAAATTTCGGCCAACACACCATATATATATATATATATATATATATATATATATATATATATATATATATATTTCCTTAACCACATATATTATATTTATCCTATATTTATTTCCCACAAAATTTTCCTATTGGTCCATAACTAATTACTTGGATTTAGGCTTTCATAAATTCTTGAAAAATCCTAAACCATTGATCTTTACTTTTTAAGACTATATCTTAACCATTATTATTTATTTAATTAGCCAAAAATTTCGGTCCTTAATAATTATTATTTATATTTATTTTATTTTTCATGTTTCCCAAATTTCTCTAATCTTATAAAATTCCTGAAAATTTCTTAATTAATCCCTTAATAATTTCTAATAATTTTCTTAATTAAAACTAATTATTTTCTCACAACAATTTTACTGACATTGGTAATTTATGCGCCATGCATAATATTAAAAATCATGAGGCAACTTATGTTCTCCAAAATAATATCAAATTTTAACTCATTATCTTTCAAGGAAAATAATCCCATAAATTACCTAAATTAGAGACAACATACTTTCTAATTTTTAATAAATATTTAGTTGCCTCTTAGGATTTTATCATAATTTTCTCAGGGTATTTAATAACCCATAAATATTTTAGGGACCTATTTGCATATTATTTAATCTTAGGACAAATTGTCCTAATAATAAGATAAATTCAATACAAGGTGTTTGAGACCTCATATTCACCTATTTCCAATAGGTATTATTTACTAAATTATGATACTTATCCTAAGTAGGATTTTTAGGGTATTATAGATAACCCAAAGGTAAACATAACCAATAAAAAAACTCTAGTATCTTAAGATAATAAAAAAGTTGGATAAGTAATAACTCACTGTCTGTGAATATAAAATTATAGGATTCGATATTTGCTTAGAACGACTAAAGGGCTAGGAACCAGTTCAAGAATTGGAAAGACCACCATATAGTAACTTTTCTCTCACATAATATGTATGCCTTTATATGCATGTGTGAACCATTGTGTTACTTGTGTTGTGAACATGAGATAGGTAGTAAAGCCTAATGGGCCAGTGGGTCCTTGGTTTGCAACCCTATTAAGCATTCAAATGAGAATGCCCATCATTGTGGGAAGGACCCATAGATTCATGGGTCCTATGATTGTAGTCGGTACTGCATATTATGTTCATCTCGGAATGTTGAATGTGTTGTATGTACATTTGATGATTCACTAACATATATATTCAATGTATGCATTCTATGTGAATGATTTGCTGTTACTATTGATATTCATATGAATCTTAGCCCTTTCCACAAATTTAGAATGCAGTCAGCACAATGAATGCGACTCCTCAGGCAAGGCAATAGATACCAGCAATTAAAGGTTCCATACCAGATCAAGTATTGTTGTTGGTTATCTCCAATTATATATTAAACTATTTTGAGATTTGTAAATATTGTATATAGACTTTGTGGGGGTTCCTGCTATCTAATTAAGTACTTTATATCAGTATCTTTATGCTATTTATGTAACACCCTAATTTTCAAAAGCGGAATAATTTTTTTTTTCTTTTTATCAGAGTAGAGCATCGGAGCAAATAAAAGAGTGAGTAACTGATATATCATTAACTGTGGTGTATCCGTCTGTTTATAATGTACAGTACATTTATTAGAGCGATGTTATAACGGTACACGCCTAAAAATAGGTTCTTCAATTGGGTCCTTACGTGTTCTGTTTACTCTGCTTACTTCTGTCTTCAGTCCTTAGTTCCCCGGACCTGAAGCTATGGTAAGAGCTGAGGTCCAATACCCATCGGACCTCAGGTAACGGTTAACCTCATGCTTATGTAAACAGTATATGACAGATACCACATAATAAGAACATAACCACAAATTCAAAATCATAACAACATGTAAGGCAATAACATAACACAGCCACTGCAATATGTATGTTACCCTAGTTTGCACTATTCACCAGTGCCACGATGGCCTATCGTGTCCTCAGCGCTAGGAAAACTTAACGGTGTTATCAAGACCATAACCCGTATTCAATTCAATATTCAAAGAGCAAAGTTTCAAAACAGAGTTTCAGCATGTGAGTACAACTATCATATATAAGCACACCATAAGCATAAGAGTTAAGGTTACAATACGCGTCCGTACCTTCGTTGACGAGTTTTGTTCTGACTGTCAGAATGCGTTCACAGTTATCCTATAAGGGTAATATCACCTCTATTAATTCACAAATATTATTTCAATTGATATTTAGGCCACATATGACAATTTTACCCTTGGTGGATTTATTTTTTAATTATTTTCACAAAATTTCGGAAAAACGCTGATTCAGCATTTCTGGGCAGAATTTTGTCTAACTTTGAAAAATCATAACTAATTCCAGAAAAATCGAAACGAGGATCCGTAAAATTTCTCGGAATCCTTGAGATTTCTATTTTCGAGGTAAAATATTGGAACTCACCCAGAATTCAAGAACAATTTCCAGTTTCAACGTTTCAAACCTCTGCCCAGAATTTTCCCCAGAAAACGTAGCTTATCTTCTGGAATTTTTATCTCTTTGCATAGAACTTCAAATGACACACTCTATACATATTTGGAAAGCCCTATATGTCTACTTTCACCATGAATTTACTCAGAATTTTAGAACCTCATTTCCTTCATAAAATATTAACGTTTTTGCTACTGGCTCTTGAAATTGCTAACCGATGAAATTTCGCTAGAGCTTCGCTATTTTGATTATAATCTTCCAAAATTTTTTGTCATACTTCTTCTTCATCATTTTTTCGAAATAAAGGCAATGGAAATCATAAAAACATGAAAATAAAACTTTAATTGGAAGATTAAAGATCAAAATAACATTTCCTAACATTTCTACTACACAAGCTAAGAACTTGAACTAAAAACTAAAAGCTTCCTTACCTCTTGCAGAACCTTGCTCCTTGTTCTTGGAGCTCTTCCACTCACTTTCTCATACACTAAATTTTCGGTTTTTAGCTTGATGAATTGGTGAGAATTTGTGAAGCACAAGGCCTCTATTTATAGCCAAACTTGAGTTAACTTCCTAACATCTTCACCTTGATCTTAACCATTGGATTTGACTTAGTAAAGAAGTTTTAATCTTACCCTTACACCTCTTCAAAACCGCCACCTCCCCCTTATTCCTTGGATATTTTGCTTCATCTCTTAATTACTCCAAATGCTAATTTAGTTAGGTGTAAGTTGGAATTTTTATTCAAGATCTAATTTCACTTTTGAAATCATAATTTTATGACTAGATTTATGGTTATTTTAAACTTCCTAAAACACTTAGGTATGAATCCTAAAAGTATACGAAAATAACTTTGGGAATAGCCAAGTTCAAGCCCATAATTTACTGGTTTCAAATATCTACTTATATTTAATGCCTAGTTCAAATATTTTAAGATATGATTTAATTTCTATAGGTTTTCATTTACCTATATCTGATTAAATACTAACTTACTACTCAAGTTTTTACTTTGGATTTCAAATAATTATTCACCTTGGTTTAATTTTGACTTTCTTATTACACTTACACACATACAACCCTTAGACACACACATACTCACCACACACACACACATCACACGCCCCCTCCCCCTTTCTTCTCTCCTTATCCTCTTCCATTTTATCTCTTAAAGTCTTGATTGGTACTTTGCCATTAATGTTTTGATTTACATGTGTTTGTATGTTTATTTAAAACAAATTTCCTCTTCTTGTTGCCCAAGAAAAAAAAACCGTCCTCCCCTCCTCCTTTTGCTTATCATTTTATGTTTTAATGCTCTCAAAAACTCAAGAAGAAAAATCTCTCATTGGTCCAATTAATTTCACAAGAATTTAGGATTAAGGGTTAATATAATTTCTTCACTCTTTAATTAGAAATTTTAGCCATTTTTATTTAAAAGGAAGAATTAATTAATCCTTGGTTACTATTGCTAATATAGTGCTTTAGGAGTTACTAGGCTTAATTACCAAAATTTGACAAGGGTTCTAATTTAATTTTGATGATTAACAACTCCTTGTATGCTAATCTTAGCTTCTATATATCATTTGGTCCTTAATTTAATTGATATTTCTTTAATTATGACCTTTATAAATTAATTATTAACAAATTTCAAAAATTACTAAAGTATCTCAATGATTGCAATTCCAATTGCCCAATAATTGTTACTATCCTGTAATTGATTTTATCATCCTCGGATGATTTTAATTGCTGAAATGGTATAATTATGATTATACTAAATTATGATAATCTTAGGATATTTTATGATCCTTGATATGATCTAGGAAAATTAGTCTTTAGGCGTTCTAATTCTAGGGAAAATTGCCTATGAATAAAAATAAATACAACACCAAAATTTGAGACCACATATTCACCTATTTTTAATAGGTATTTTCTATCAAAATATAGTGGCTATGCTAAGTAGGATTTTTAGGGTATTACAATTTCTGTTCACCCATTGAGCTGTGTATTATTACTCTATAAATATATTATCCAAATATTAAGGGGTTTGACAAAGTAGATATAAAATCTTTGGATGATCTGCTCTTTATAAAAATACGTTTGAAATACACACACACAAATTGTATTATATATAAGATCCTTAATTGTATAATATATTTTATAAGATCCTTTTTAAATATGTTTTATTGTGTACAACATCTTTGAATGATTTGCTCTATATTTATATAAAATTTTATATTTTAATAGTTGATTGTATATGTTTGTTGAAAAATAGATGAACTAAATTATATATGCATACAGTGGTAATTTTGTCTCTTGCTATATTATTCTAAGTTATTCTCATGTCTATAGTAATCCAACCAAATGTTTTTATACTTATACATCATTTTTCCTCAATGACGAAGCGAACAAATTCATATAATTATCATTACATTACATTATATTGCATTACATTCCCTTATTCAGTGAACCAAGCTATTAAATTCTCACACTTCCCCACCCACATCCCTCCTCCTCTTTACTTCTTGCTTACCTTACTTCTTTATTTCATACATTCCCCCATCGTCGTGGTTTTCTTAAAAAAGACTATTCAGTTGCTAAAAATTTTGCTGGGTTTAGTTGGGTTTGTTTTAGTTTTCACCGCATAAACCAAACAGGCACTAAATTAGATTAGATTTTAGGGATGGTCTGTTAGGTTATGGTTTGCCCATCTTTTATTCATAAAGATGATTTTTTTAAAAAATTCTTAAAACATATTTTTTTCTAGAAAAAATCTCCTAATATCAAAATGAAATTTTTTTAGAAAAAATCTCCAAATCAACATGACTTTTATCCTCGAACAAAATTTTTAGCAACTAAATAATTTATTTATTTTAAACCACAAAGATGGGTGAGCGGATGAAATAAAGAGGGGGAGGGATATGGCATGTGGGTGGGGAAGGGTGAGAGTATAATGAAGAGATGGAGAAGAAAGTGGTGATGATATTGAAATTCGAGGAGAAAGAAAATCAAATTTTAAAAATCACCCTCTTCTCCCTATTTGAAAATTAAATATTCATAAATTATTAAATTATTAAAAAATATTTAAAATAATATTTTTATAAAAGATTAAATCTGAACAATTTAACTATTTCAATCCAATTTAGAGATGAAGAAAATTATGGGAAGAGGATGGGAACCAATCCTGATGAATTTTGGGTGCAACATATTGGTAAATACCTCTCACCTTATAACATTTCTGTATTTTTTATAACTATACATAGTGTACAGGTAAAAAATCCAACCTTAGATCATTATAGCTCTTGGTCTTTTTCTTGTTTAAAACACCACGTACATAGGGTATATGAGAAAGAAACCGTAACCTACAACATAATTAATGACATAAGATTTGAATTCTTTTTTTAAGAAATACTCACATTTAGTGACCGACAATTCCTTAAACAGGATTACCTCCCATAGTATACTTGTACCTAGCAAAAAAATTGAGAAAATTTGTAGGGTGGTAAGTTGTCCTAAAGCCATTAACCCCTTTTGATTTTTGAATGAGGGCATAGACTCAATCACACTTATATGTTTATATGTATGCGCGTTTGTATATCACCTAAAAAAAAAAAGGATTTTACCTGTTTTTAATTTAAGTAATTATATGTTTTTTATCATTTTTTACTAGGGTTGAGGGGCAATTTTGCCTCAAAAGTTTATACTTAGGGACAATAATTTTTAGGAAGTTTTTTGGGCGGCAATTTCGATCTAGAAGTGTCAAAAAGGGAGCAATTTTGTCTAACTCTTATCCCAGTTAATTTTAAATGTTAGTTAATCAAATATGTTGAACTGTCTATATATATATATATATATATATATATATATATATATATAATTCACATAATTTATGTTAATGTATATATTTTAGTTAGAAGTCAATGTGTTATCTATTTCATCTTATTTCAAAGTTAGATTTAAAACTTCCACAACAAATTTATGCCATGACAAAAATGATATGGATGACATCTATACTGTTAGCTTAGTATATTTAATCAAATAACAGTTAAAATTAAATGAGATGATGACCAGGAATTGCCTCTTAGTGAAAACTTTTGAGGCAAAAATAGCCCATAACCCTTTTTATTATGATATGCTTTTTATTAGATTCTTACAATTTTTGTTTTTCGATTATATGCATTAGCCCTTGATGCATTAGCCCTTGTACTCTTGCCGCAAAATACAAAATAAAGAGCTTTATTAAAAATAAAATTATCAAAAAATTACTTATTATTAACATAAAAGAATGATTATGCTGGGTAACAATCCACTTGCGTCTATAATCTGGTTGATTTTTATTTTATTTATATCTGTCTGTCAAAGTTAAACCAATATATCTCGAGAGACATTTTTTCTCTTGCAAATTAATAGTGTGCCTTTTTTGTAGGGAGGGATGGTCAGAGCTTTTTGGTTTTGTTTTTGTTTTTTTTTGGGGGGGGGGGGGGCGGTTCTGAAATGTTGGGTTTTCAACTGCAATGATAGAGGAAGCTAGTATTAATCCATTATTGAACGATTGTTGTAAGTTGTAATATCCTAAATTTAGGAGTTTGGAATTTTATATTTTATGGGAATTTAAATTATGAGATTTTGGGCTAAAATAGTTATGTGAATAATTAGTGAAAATTAAGGCCTTTTCTTCCTTAAATTTTATCGGGAAAAGAATAAATAAGCTAAGTAATTAAATAATTAAATTAATATATATATATATATATATATATATATATATATATATATATATTTTGATACATAAATTTTAGAAAAGGGGTTGGGCTCAGCCACAGTCCAAGGGCAGGGCGCTTGGAGCCCAGTCCACAGAGGATACTAACCAGAGAGTACATATGTCTTTACCTCTATCAGTGTTACCACTGCTTCTTAGACCCCTAGGATGTCTCCCCCAACACCTTGACCAATGCAGGGATTGAACCCCCTCCTTAAAGGTGAAGAAGACCGACCCCCACGCCAGTTGAACCCAAGGACAAGGGGTGTGTGTATATATATATAATGAAAGAATAGAAAACAAAACAGATCCCAAGCCCAAAACCCAAATATTCCAAGCCCAACACGTAGCATTATATAGCCCATACCATTTCAATCCAATATACATTCCATCCATTGTCTAATAAATCTCCACCAGTCAAAGCTGAAGAAGTTTTTTTTTTTTTATACAAAAAAATTTTTGGAGGGGTTCAACACCAATCCTCCAACAAGGCCAAGGCACGGCCCCGGGCTCTATAAGTACTTACTGGAGACTTACGAGATCGCCTACCAAAGGAGTCCCAGCAACGGCAGAAGGGATCGAATCTGGTTTAAAGAGTTGACTTGGCAAGTTGAAAAACAAATAGCATTAAATCTTGCAACACGTTACATATCCAGATGTCAGCTCCAAAAAGCATGCAAGATCACTGACTTTGAATCTCTCTTTAAATGCTTCTATCGCCCCATTCTCCTCCATTCTTTCGGCATTCACCTAGAAAGGAAACCACAAAGTAAGAGAGAGAGGTGAGAGTTCGAGAGAGGAAGAAGGAGAGTGTGGGAGTGGAGTGTTATCCGAAGCTCTTTGTTCCTCTGTTCTATCATTGGTGAAACAGAGGAGAGTCAACCTTGTTCATCCACGTTTAGACTGAAGTATAGAAGGTGGCAGATCTTTCTTCTTTCTTCTTCGTTTTCGGTTGCTGTTTCATGCATTAGGAAGTTAACTGAATCAAGGGGGGGCTGTTAACTGAACCAACATAAACTTTGCTGTCATTAGTTCTTTTTGATCCTAGGTTGAGATAAAAAAAAAACGTTGAAACTGAAACTGAAGCTATATATATATATATATATAGGGCTTTGGTTTTCTCATGTTACATGAGAAAAAAAAAAGTTTCCTAAATGGTGGGACCCACATATACATATATGAATTAATATATGTATATATGGATCCCACCATTTCATGTGTGTGTGACATGAGAAAATGGTTTTCCTATAACATGAGAAAATGTTTTCCCATATATATATATGTTAGCCGATAGACAAAGGAAGGAAAAAACGCTACTTAATATGTGTTGCTGTGTAAGTCGTGACTTAAATAAGAAAGGATGCATCTGTATATAGATTTCTAGTCACGTCATTATGTAGGCCGTGGGAGAGAGGGAGAGAGACTTCAACCTTGCATGATGGGTAGACATGTATATATATATATCTGTAATACCCGATAATTATTTATCTTAAACATCATATTTCCATAAATAATACCTATTTTAAATAGGTGAATATGTGGTCTTGAATTTTGGTGTTGTATTTATTTTTATTCCTAGGTAATTTTCCCTAGAATTAGAAGGCCTAAAGACTAATTTTTCTAAGTCTTATTAAGGATCATAAAATATACTAAGATTATCATAAATATTATACCATTTTAGCAATTAAAATCATCAGATGATGATAAAATCAGTTAGAGGAAATTAGCAACAATTATTGGGCAATTGGAATTGCAATAGTTGAGATACTATAGTAATTTTTGAAATTAGTTAATAATTAATTTATAAAGGTCATAATTAAGGAACTATCAATTAAATTAAGGACCAAATGATATTTAGAAGCTAAGATTAGCATATAAGGAGTTGTTAATCAACAAAATTAAATAGATATTTAAGGAAATTAAATGTATAATTATTAAGGCAATTTATGCTAAAATTGTATAAGCCTATTAAAGGAAAAATGCCTAATCAAATGTAAGTATTTTCAATTTGATTAAAGGAAATTAAAGACATTAATTAAATACTAATTGCAAGAGGATTTGAGATAGTTAAATCATTAAAAAGGGGCTGTTATATATTCAAAATATCAAGGGATTAATTGATGAAATTAAAATGTCTAAATCCATTTAAGGGCCTAAATTAATTATAACCTTAATCCTTGTGAAATTGAATTGACCAATGATAAATGAAGGAAATAGTCTTAATCCTCATGAAATTAATTAGACCAATAAGGGTTAAATGATAGGATATGTGAGTCAATGAAAACACAAATTGGAAAGAGAAGGAGGTGTTGTGAGTATGTGTGTGTGTAGTATAAAAGTTGTGAGTGTGTGTGTCTAGTGAAGGAGAGAGAAAAGATGTGTAGATATGTATGTGTGAAAAGGGTTGTATAAATGGAAGAAAAAATGGAAAAGTATAAAGATATTTGTGTGTGTGTGAGATGTGTGAGTTGTGAGTGTGTGTGTGTGTCTAAGAGTTGTGTATGTGTGTGTGTAGTAAATAAAGTCAAGAATAAACCAAGATGAATTTTGGATTGAAATCCAAAGTAAAAACTTAAGAAGCAAGTTTAGTATTTAATCAAACACAGGTAAATAAGAATCCATAGAAATTAAATCATATTTTGAAATATTGGAACTAGGTATTAAATATAAGTAGATATTTGAAACCAGTAAATTATGGGCTTGAGCTTGGCTATTCCCAAAGTCATTTTCGTATACTTTTGGGATTCATGCCTAAGTGATTCAGGAAGTTTCAGAGGGCCATTAATTAAGTCATGAAATGAAGAATTGTAAAATGAAGTTAGATCTTGAATAAAAACACCAACTTACACCTAACTAAATTAACATTTGGAGTAATTAAAAGATGAAGCAAAAATCTAAGAAGAGGGGGGGGGGATGTGGCATTTTTTTAAAGAGGTGTAGGGGCAAGATTAATACTTTTTTACTAAGTTTAATCCAATGGTTAAGATCAAGTGAAAGTTGTTAGAAAGTTAACCATTAATTTGCTATAAATAGAGGCATCATGCTTCACAAATTCCTCAACAATTCACAAGCTAGAAACCGAAATTAGAGAGTGAGGAAGTGTGTTGAGGGGCTACAAGAATAAGAAGCAAGGTTCTTCAAGAGGTAAGGAAGCTTTTAGTTTTAGTTCTAGTTCTTAGCTTATGTAATTTTAGTAAAAATGTTATTTTTATCTTTAATCTTCCAATTATAGTGTTATTCTCATGTTTTTATGATTACCATTGTCTTTATTTCGAAAAATTGGTGAAGTAGAAGTTATAGCAAAATTTTTGGAAGATTATGATCAAAATAGCGAAGTTCTAGCGAAATTTCATCAGTTAACGATTTCAGGAGCCAGTAGCAAAAATGCTAGTATTTTATGAAGAAAATGAGGTTCTAAAATTCTGAATAAATTCATGGTTAAAATAGACATATATGGCTTTCCAAATATACCCAGAGTGTGTCATTTGAAGTTTTGTGCAAAGAGATAAAAATTTCTGAAGATAAGCCACGTTTTCTGGGGAAAATTCTGGGCAGAGGTTGGAAACTTCAAAACTAGGAATTATTCTTGAATTCTGGGTAAGTTCCAGTATTTTTTCTCAAAAATAGAGATCCCAAGGATTCCAGGAAATTTTGCGGATCCTCGTTTCGATTTTTCTAGAATTAGTTATAGTTTTTCGAAGTTAGGCAAAATTCTGCCCAGAAATGCTGAACCAGCGTTTTTTTTTTCCGAAATTTTGTGGGAATAATTAAAAAATAAATCCACCAAGGGTAAAATTGTCATTTGTGGCCAAGATATCTCTTGAAATAATATTTCTGAATTAATAGAGGCGATATTACCCTTATATGATAACTGTGATTGCATTCCGACCGTCAAAACGTACCGAAACTCATCAATGAAGGTATGAATGCGTATTGTAACCTTAACTCTTATACTTATGATGTGCTTATATATGATAGTTGTACTCACATGCTGAGACCCTGTTTTGAAATTGCTCTTTAAATATTGAATTGAATACGGGTTATGGTCATGATAACGCCGTTAAGTTTTCATAGCGCTGAGGACACGATAGGCCATCGTGGCACTGGTGAATAGTGTAGACTGGAATAACATACATATTGCGGTGGCTGTGTTTTGTTATTGCCTTACAGGTTGTTATGATTTTGAAATTTGACTGTTTACTTATTATGTGATACCTGTCATATACTATTTACATAAGCATAAGGTTAACCGTTACCTGAGGTCCGATGGGTATTGAACCTTAGCTCTTACCATAGCTTCAGGTCTGGGGAACCAAGGACTGAAGGTAAGAGTAAGCAGAACGCGTAAGGACCCGACTGAAGATCCTATTTTTAGACGTATACCGTTATAACATCACTCTGATAAATGTACTGTACATTATAAACAGACGAATATGTCACAGTTAATGATATATTAGTTACTTACTCTTTTACTTGCTCCGATGCTCTACTCTGATAAAAAGAAAAAAAAAATTATTTCGCTTTTGAAAATTGGGGTGTTACAATATCTCAAGGGTGCTGCATGGTGAGTATTTTTCTGCAACTTGATGGCTAAAGCATAACTGACAAATGGAAAGAGGGCTGTTTAACTGAATGTAGATTAAATAGAGAAAGCTTGCTGTCATCGGGTTTACAAGGAAGGAGGAGACGTGTTTACTGTCAAGGAAAGAAAACGCATAGGTTACAAATATGTGTATATAGATATATGTGGGAACGTGTTGCTAAGGAAAAAAAAAAAAGAAAGAGAGAGAATTCTAAAACATTGATATACATATATTTAAAGCATAAATACATAAAGTTTAAATTGAAGGTTTTTTTTTTTTTTTTTTTTTTTTGTGGAAGTGTGCTTTTTTTGGCTTTTACGTGAGGCATAAATATAAATATCTATGCATGTGGCTGTTGCGTGGTGAGTATAAATGTGGAGATAGTTCCATATTCAATTAATAAATGTAGATATATTTCTTACTTATCTTGTATATATGTTATTTAAATATAGACATGTATTTATTTATTTATATAGTACAGTTCCTATATTAAAATCAATATGATAAAGCATATGAGTATTTATTTTGAATCTAAAATAAAGGCCTTAATGACATATATGATCAAGCATATCTTGCTTGGTGTTATTTTCATCCTTATGCAAATTAGTATTTATAAAATTAATGTTGATATGATTTTTGGGAATTTATTAGTAAAATGCATTTTTGCACTTAACTCAAAATTTACATGGACCAATGGTTAAATAAAATAATGGTGGGGAAATAATTAAATAAATAAATAAAAAGAATTATTGTTAAGTAATAAGAGTTTATTGAGAGATGATAGTAATGGATAATATAACAGAATCAATAAAGGGAAATTAATGATGCTATTAGGAAATTTAAAATGATTATAATAATAACAGGCAATGTTATTATTGGGAAGGAATGATAATGAATGAATAATAAATAAGGGATTATTAGGAAAAAGTAATAAATAATAAATTAAAAAGGGGATAATGAAATAAAATTCACCCGTGGTATAGGGTCATGAGTGGCAAGGCCATCTCTTAGGATATTAAGGTCATCTTTTAAGATATTAATAATGCAGTGATGGTATTATAGGATACCCGAGGAGGTTTGGAATTAGTACCGAAAGGTGAATGTACCACTAGTGTCAAGGTCTAAGGTATGGACGCGTACTGTAACTCTAACTCTTATGCTGCTTATATGCTTTATATGTGATGTGATTATTCATATAGTCATGGACAAGACTGGGTCTTGGGTCATGGACTGTGGCTAAGACTAGGTCTTAGGTCACCATGTTAAATACATTTAACTTTTATTTGATAACGGGTTATAGTCTTGGTAATGCCGTATGGATGTTTTCCTAGCGCTGAGGACACGCTCCGGGGCGTGACACTAGTTTATTGCAAACTATGTGAACCTTACATGGGTTGTGTGCTATGTAGAGATGAACCTTGCATGTAATGTGTGTTATGTAGAGGTGAACGTTACAATTGCTATGTGCTTTGTAATTGTTGAGATATAAACTATTACATGTGATGTGTGCTATATATGATTTTATGCTGAAATGTAAATGAATATCTATCATGCATACTGTTATACTTGAGCATAAGGTTAACTGTTACCTGAGATTCAATGGGCATTGAATCTCAGATTTTACCCTAGCTTTAGGATCAGAAGGATCGGGAGCGGGAGAAAGGGGTAAGCAGCAAGCGTAAAGGCTCGGAAGGAGTTGGATTTTGGGACTGTATGAAGTGTGAAATGTTGAACTTTTCGGATTACTGTAACCTAACACGTCAACGGAGATCTCCGCAATGAATGTAAGTTGTATCACGCTTTTATTCCTTCGGGAATTTTAATTAACCAACATATGTCCGCACATATGAAATCAGTTACTCAGTCGTCCAAACGCCTAAGTACGCTCTCTGTTGTGTTATACTCTGATCTGTTAACGCCTACACTCTGATAAACATACGTGAATTAGTCTAATAAGAACCCTAGGGCTATAATTGGACTTCATAATACACTTAGGAAATAAGGGCGTTACAATTGTTATTTAAAAACTATCAAATAGATCAAGTTAAAGACTGTTTCTTAAAAATAACCATCAAGTAACTATCTATTTTGAAAAGAATTAAAAACAAACATGATATTATAAGCTTTTCTTGTTTAACTATTAACCTTTTTTCCCCAACACAAGTATCCTCTTTTAGAGACAATCATATTTGAGACATTGTCAGATATTAAATGTCAAACTTTATTCGCCACTTTGTGAGGGACTAATCCTCCCACTAGACTGAACCCTTATTAGTTAACTATTAACTAGTCCTACTTCAATAAACTACTTGACGACTAGAGAACCGACAAATACTGATTTATTCACCTCAACGTATTTGACACTTGTCTCTTTACCTAACAAGTCAAATAAGATAAATTTTGTATTATAACGTGAATAGTCAAGATCTTGTTATATCAAATCAATTAAAATGTTAACATGCAGATTGGCCAACGAAATGTTACGCAAAGAACACCTAGAATAAAAATGTTTTAGAGGGGCCAAAAATACAAATGAACAATTAAAATTGGGAAAAAATATCAATGAACAATTTAAAATAGGAAAATAACACAATGCTGTTAATTTCAACTAAATGTCGTTACTCATTCTGCTGTTGGTTGACAGATCTGTTTCAAATTCAAGCTCATCTACGGTGGTCATGGAGGAGGAGGATGAACGAGTTGGCGATGTTGTCATTGGCGCCACTCACACAGCCTTTAGTTGGTCCCATTAGATAGAAAATCAAAGTGGAAGGGAAATAAAATTAAAGAATAAATGAGCTTGTGCATTCCAAGGAAGAGGACGATGAATGAAGTCGCCATGTGATAACTTTCCATATTTTTTATATATATAAAGTACATTTTGAAGATATTTGGAGAGTTATCTAAACAATTTTGGGAGATTTTTATGAAAATATATTATTATAAAATCAAATTAAACTGGTGTATTACTTGTGGGGTTTCAATTTAAAATAAATGTTTTTGAGTTTAGGAAATAAATAATAGTAATTAGATGTTTTGAAAAAAGAAAAAAAAAAGGAAAAGAAGAAATAAATAATTATTTCTATTATTATTATTATTATTGTTATTTATTATCATTGCTATTGCTTTTTAAGAATCAGATCACGTGGATATTGGGCTAATGAGAATTGATGAATGGGTTGAATAAAGGAGTTGGGCCCACCAAGTCATTCATTGAATAAAAGCAATTGAAAACCCTAAGCTATGAATCAAGCAAAGAAGCGAATGACGAGAAAGGAAGAAACACGCAGGCAGCAATTCATTAATTAGCACACATAATAAAAAGAAGCAGACGAGAGGCGCAGACTTGGAGAATAAAAACAGAGACGCACACGACAGCCGAGAACTGGACTTCAACGATTTAGAGGGAGAGATCATATTCTTGATTCTTTTTCTTTATGAATCCTGAATCTAGAATTTTCTGTACTGTGATGTTTATTAAAGCCATGTGTGGCTAATCTGTTTTGCAGCCTAGAGGAACTAAAAACTTATTGATGGATTAGACTTAGTTGCATTGTTTAATTATAATTAGTATTGATTTTGGTTGCTTAATCTTGTTTAATTTTATCTATTTAGTGACTGACCATCATTAAATATGAATTTGAGAATTAGGATTTACCTTGACGAAGGGAATTTTAATTAGGCTCTCAGATTAAGCAATATGATATTAAGTTACGATTTAATTTGCAATTAGGATAGACATATACCTAATAGCCCTATATAATTGTAAAAGAGTGTGTCTGAATTAAATTGCCTCTTAAGTAAATTTGTTAGACAACTCTTTCTACTTAAGAGAGGGTTGTAAGTTGACCGATAGACACTTATAGCCATTAATACTCAAGATTAACAAAATTGATATTAAGAGTAATTAAAGTAGTGAAATAAAAGTTTATGAAATTAATAAGGGATTAGTAACTTTATGTTACTCATTTGATTATTGCAGTAGATTGTTTACCTTAAGTTTGGTTTTAGTTTCTTAATTAAATTAAATTTGGTTGCTCAATTTAAACGAAAGTGCACAATTAATTATTAACTGAAGTTGTGGGTACCAAGTTCTCGTGAGAACGATACTTTACTCATTCTTTATTACTTGATACGGCCCATGCAATTGCGAAGTCTTAGGCTATAAAGTTTTGCCCTATCACTATGCATTTGAGATCTTTCCACTGTTCCAGCGTAGCTACCAAAAAAAGTCGTGCTCCTTTGTTCTACTTTCGCTAAAATGCAAGCTCTATCAAAATGGGAGAAGGCAGGAGATCGAGGGAGAGCCCAAGAGGGGTAGCTCAGCTTTTTGTTTTGTTTTGTTTTTCTTTTTTTTTTAAAAAATACCAGTGATAAAATGGACTTTTGAGTGGTTGCCCTTAAATATCTTAAGATGCTGGATGCACCTTAAAATATATTTTAGGTACTAGATGCTCTTTAAGCCAAAATAAAATCATTACTCTATTATTTATTCACACAAATCTTTAGAGATAATCAAGCAAAACTTGAGTCTCCAACGAAGCAATTGACAAATAAGAACATTCCAACAAAATGTCTTTTTCATGCATAACAAAGATACACGAGACATATCTTTTGTTTTGGGGTGGGACATCATGGACATCCTTTATTAGAGACAAAGACTAATTTTCTCTAGGGCTTGTTTTGTATGAGGAGAGGGCTGGGAAAGTAAATGGAAGGAAAAAAAAATTTGAATTGTTTTTTTTTAAAAAAAAAAAATAAGAGAATTAGGGTTAAGAGCTTCTAATTAAAATTTTTTTACTATTTTATCTTATATCTTCTCTTTATTGAAATTTTATAACCCCACTTCTCCAATTTTTAAAAATCTAACTCATACAATTTTTTCGTTCCCTCCAAATCCTTCATACCCAACAATCTATTAGGGTTTGTTTGATATGGGGATTCGAATGGGAGGGGAGGAAAAGGAAAATTTTTATGAGTTGGATTTTTTTTTTAAAAAAAAAAAGAGAGAGAAATGGGTTACACAATTTTCATAAGAAGATGTAAGATAAAATAGTAAGAAAAGTTCAAAACTTTAACCTTACTTCTTTAATTTTTTAAAATCTAACTCAATTATTTTTTCTCCTCTCACTTTCTCTCCCTCCCCTATACTAAACAAACCCCTAATCTAAAATATGGAAGATAAAAGATAGACTCCTCCCAACTATGTTCACTCTCCACACGATGCCGATTATATATTAATATCTTCAATGCCACAATATGTTTTGAGTCGATCTTGACTAGAATTCATGCCTTGTTTGGTGTAAATGGAAGCAAGATATTGATAGTGGTTGAATGTTTTATAACGTACTGGATGTTGTTCATCAACTAGCTCTTCTGCTGGATGTAGTGTTCGAGAAGCATATGAAAGAAGTCCGATGCTGTACCTGGGACTTGTGTTTGATTTAATTGTCACTTGGTGGGTACAAGGACGTATCCTATCATTGCTCCATACCTAACCCATCAATATAAATCCGTATAAAATGTTAGTTGCATAAAAGTGAAATACTTAAATTAAATAAGTTGGATATAATTGGTAGTTAGAGCATAAATAAAAGGGAAACATAATTATTTATTTGATCCTTATGATTTTGATTTGAGAACAACTCATTCCTAATCCCTAAATCTTTACTCAATATAGCCTAGTTCCTACTATAATATCGATTTAGTTGACAACAACAAAAAGATTTAGTTGAAATTTAGTTTTAGAACTGTAATTGATCGTTTCCTATAATTCTAGCTAAAAAACACTAGTTGTTAAGTTAAACAAAATAACTTTAGTCCTTATAATTTTATTTTCTGAAGTTTGGAGGCCAACATTTTAAATGATTAAAATAATAGGGATTAAATTATATCAAATCAAAATTCAGCTGAGAGTAAGTTTTAATGGAATCAAAATTTAAATCAATAAGAATTGAGGTTCACCGAGTAAAAATTCAGGGACCAAGTTAAAATTGAGTTAAAAGTATGGGACAAAATGATCAATTCTTTCTCTATAAAATTGTAAAGAGAGTTTAAACCAAGTTGTATTGTTTATGAATGATTTAAAAATTCTAACAAGTCAACAACATTTATGAGTTACAAATAGTTTAATTTAGATCATTTCTCAAACTCTGTGCAAGGTAAAGGGCCCATATTAATTAATTGTGTGTGTGTGTCTATAGAATATATAAGTTATTGTAGGGTAATGAAACAGACGGACCGAAAATGCATCGCCGGCGACGACGCAAAACAAAGAAGGTGAGGCGTCAACCCTAACCCATTGACCATGCTTGTTTTTGATCTCCAAGCCCTGCATCTGTTGATGCAAAATGGTGAACAAGGTTGTGTCTCTATGAGCACCAATTCCTTTTTCGCCTTCTTCTTTTCGGGCTGGCATGTATTTGTATAATCTCATTGTGTAATTGTTTGATTCCAAGAAACTTTCACATTTATGGATATCCACTCCATAGCTCTCAAACACCATCCTCTTCAACTTACGGTATAATTCCACCAACCCATGCGCATACGCATTCACAGCTCCGCTACACACATCATATTGCATGATAAATTATTAATTATATAAAGATTTTACAGCATATATTAACGAAATTAAAGCATTCAGAATAATTTGTAACAGCTTTTTATTTTGTTGTTATATAAAATTGCAAGTACATCCAATAAGTTATAATATGATGATACAAATTTACAGTTAGCAACATCATGTGGCTTGCTTCCCTTGATAAAATAATTTGTAACAGCTTTTTATTTTGTTGGTATATAAAATTGCAACTATATCCAATAAGTTATAATATGATGATACAAAGTACAGTTAGCAACATCATGTGGCTTGCTTCCCTTGATAATAGTATCAAAATACATACTTCTTGATTAATTAGAAAGATTAATATGCTAGTTTTTTTTTTTAATTTCACTTGATTTTTAATAAGGCCCCTATAGTTTTTCTTTTCCCTGCTTTTTATCAAGTCCGTATAGTTACGCCTAATTGTTGATCAAGTCGTTGTAGTTTTAACCGATTGATAAGAAGGAAAAAAAAATACAGGAACTTGATTAAAGATCAAGTGAAATTGTGAGAATCAGGAGGGGGGGGGGGGGAATACTATACAGGGATTTCATTAAAAAACTGGTGAAACTATCAGAAGCTAATAAAAATAAATAAAGTACAAGAATCCAAAAATAAAGTTAAAACTATAATTACGGACTTACAAAAAAAATTTACAACCACCTTAACCACACTTTACCTATGGGCATATTCAAATACCCCTTATTCTACTCATCATGTCAGGATGGTCCTTCTTTGGAATAAGGATAACTAAAGTACCATTGATATATTTGATAGCCTGCGGATTAGTAAAATAAATACTTAACAAAATTAACCACAGACTTACATACCGTGCTCCATTGATTTTGATAAAACAAAACATTGAATCCATTAGGCCCTGGGGATTTAAGAGCACCCATATTAAATAGCACTTCCTTAATTTCACCTTCCAATACCTCTCTACCACACCCTCTTAGTAAAGCATCAGTGACTACAAGCTACGACATATTACAATGGATTTGTGGTCGATTCATGTCCTCCTCCGATAGCAGCTGAGAAAAGAAGGAAGTGGCCATATTTTTAATAATGGGGGTGTCATAAATCCATGATCCTTCATCATTCTTTATAGCGTCAATTCTCTTAGCTTTCCGTCTTCCCTTAGCACGGGCATGGAAATATCACGTGTTACGATCACTATAAATAGACCAATCAACTCTAGCTTTTTGGGCCCAAATAAGAGAATCTTACAACAATACATCTTCTAGCTTATTCCAAAGAGTTAATTGCAATTCCTCATATTTAGGAGACATCCCATATCTTGATATAGCTCGATTAATTCCCTCCAATCTGTAGAAAAGGTGTTTCTTTCTTGCCTCAGCGTGTTTAAATACTTCTTTATTCCATTTGGGGCAAACAACTGAGAATTGAGAGATATTCTGCACCCATGGTGTATCTTCCCTCCATGACTTTTGAACAAAATCATCAAATGACTCGTGCAAAGCCCAAGCAGCAATAAATCTAAATGGACGATTTGGTTTCTTTTGAGATTCTTGAAAATTAATCCGAAGTAATAAAGGCCTGTGATCAAATTTGAAAAATGGCAAGTGTGAAACTGAAGCATTAGGGAACATATTACTCAATAGCTCCTTAGCAAACATTCTATCCAGCCTTGCCTTCGACTTGCCTCTTTTCCAAGTGAATTGAGGACCAATGAAACCGATGTCAATCATATTAAGCTTATCAACCTACCTACATAAGTCACGATCGTAAGACTTTTGAAATACAGTCGTCGACCTCCTTTCAATCTAGCAACATGCCATTTAGGTCCCCTCCGATCAACCAGGCACCCTTGATTGTTAAGGCTTGTTGTGAGAGAGTATCCCATAGACTCCAACAAATGACGCAATTTGGGCTAGCATAAACAACTGTGAAATCCCAGGTAATACCCACTAAACTAGTAACATGAAGATGCAAAAATTGATGATTTCTTGTCCCCATGGTAATAGATAGCTGGCTATCATCACATAAGCACCAGATTCCGCCAATAAAGCCTTCACACTCCATAATCTCGTACTTAGAAAAACCCAACTGTTAGGCGCATCTTGCAGACAATTCTTTAGTACATCTCGTTTCCAATATTGTAAGGAACTCCAACTTATAGTAATTTTTAAGATCGCGAACAGGAGCAGGGAAACTTTTCACTCCTTTACCCTGTGCATTCCAAATCATGTAGGTCATTGGGAAACAATTAACAAGTGCTTAGGTGTATCAGCCTCACCCTGAGGCTTATCCTGTTCCATCATAGTTTCATCTGAATTATTCTGCTTATCCACTATACCCCCTGAAACTGATCATCAAGTTCAGATGGCAACAAATACAAATTCGGTTTTACCGTGGAGATTGCTTGAAGTGGAATGGTGAAGTAACTTTTAGCGTTTAAGATGCCCTCTCCCTTTACAAACATATGTCCACCACGTGTCCCATCAAATTCATTATCCTGCACTGAGTCAACGGCTTTCAAAGCATTAAAAGAGTTATAATGGTTGAAATTCTTTTCATGGCCACCTGCATAGACCACTTAATCCGATCTCAAGCTGGAGGTTTATTTTCCTTTCCTTTAATTTTTCCTTTATTTTCATTCTTATGCTGGTGGCAGTTCTTTTTCTTACTACTTTCTTTAGTTTTTGTACAGATGGTATTAAGTTTTTGAAAGTGAGAGGCGCAACTTTTATAGGCACTATACTTTTAATGTTATTTAATGCATTCTAAATTCAACATGATTTGACATCCTTATCTCCTTTTTATTTATTACCATCTTATCCTACTCTTTTCTTTTTTATCGCGCCTTTTGCTCTTTCTTTTTCACCACGCCTTCTGAAAGTATATCTGCCAACACACTCTCTCTCTCTCTATTTATTTCACATGGCATACTTATCATCCTATATTAATTGCTACCTATTATCTTCCTCTCTCTTGTATTTTGTTTGCTACATATTGTCTTTCTCTTTCTCTCTTTCCTTCTTTCCACGTGACTTGCTTCTCTTTTGCAACATATTACATCATTTGAAACTTATTATTCCTTTTGTCACTTTCTACATATCCAATCTCTTATATATTCATTTTCCTTTCTTTACAACATTTATCTCTTAAGTATGCTTGAAAAAATGTTTTACTTTTGATGTTATATTTACTAAAGAAAAGTCACATGAATATTTATTTATTTGAGGATGTTACACCAATGGGCTTAGACTAATCTAAATTTGAGGCATGATAAGACCATTTTTTTCAGACGACGGCACTATGACCTAATACTGGCCATAGCATTTTCTTGTTGCAACTATATGTATGGATATGAAGTCATGATTTTGCCATAATTTTAACATGAATCTGTTGGAATTATTTTCTTGGCAATCAATACTCCATTTTAATAGTCATATCTAACGATGGTATTCATTGTATAGTGTGACTAAATGATTGCTGAACCACAACTTGTATAAAAATATTTAACGATTTGTGTTGTATTTGGAAATATATTTGTATGTATGTGTATATAAAGATTCATAGCATGTTAGAATATTTTTTCTTGTGTCAGTATTTTAAAGTATTTTTTTGTGCATCCAGAGAATTTTATAATGTGCATCGAACACCCTAGAATATTTTTATGTGGATTCAGTATCTAAAAAATGCTTTAGGGTGCTAGACACACATAAATATTTTTTCAAAGTATAAGATACATTACAAAATACTTAAAGGTACTAGATGCAATTTAACCTTAATTCAACTTAAAACTCATTGCTTTGATTGTTAACCGGTTAGCCCAAAAGACAAAGTTCTCCAGATTAAATTGATTTTCATTCATGCCATCATTACGCAAAACCACTACCTGACCTTGTTCTCTACCCTATTTCCATTGGGCCTGAGCCTATTCTGGTTGATGATCAAAAAACTGTTGGTGGGCTTGGGCTTGTGTTAGGATGACCCATATATGAACCAACAAATAGTAGCCTTGTTTGGTTTGAAACTAAAGCTTTTTAGGGGCTGTTTGGTACCAGCAGTTTGTAGGGGATGGAAAAGTTTTAGGGAAAAATCTGTATAGGGGCCCAAGTAACAGAAAAAATTTAAAAAAATGCCCCAAAATTCTGAAAATACCAAAAAAGGCCCCAAGTAACAAAATAATTTCAGCAACCTTACATTATAAGGGATAACGAATCGGTTATCAAGTTGAACACTCTTCCTCATCACCAGACATCCATCATCTCTCCTTTAATATGTTGGATATCCATTTTCATCCAACATTATACACGGACTATATCTTTTAAGGAAGTACTTTGAACACTTACCATCTTTCATGCAAGGAGCACTTCTTAAGGATCTACCACATAGACCATGAACCATTTAGCTTCCAACTAAGTCATATGGTTCAGGGTCGACATCTTTATCTGGTAACTCTATTGATATTAGTTGGTCAACATCAAATAGTGTTCTAAATTTGTCTGCCTCAAGTAGTCGTAGTATGATATGTACATGTGGTAGCCCTCTTTTTTTAAACTCAATAGTGTATACTTCTGCATTAGTATAAATAATTTTGTTAGAGATCATGAGTACAAGTTAAATATAAGTTTCGAATTATGCTATTAGTATTTACCCCTTAATAGGATTACATTTTAATGAATTTAAGTACTATGTGGGCAATATAATATCAACATAAAATAATCAGACAGGTAAGATTCAAAAATAGTTGCCTACAAATAATGTCTATCAATGACATGTCATAATTGTAATAATTTAAACAAATTACTTTATTTAGTTGAATTAATAAGAAAATTGTACCTGCTTTAACTGATCCGAATATTTTCTCATCCTTCAAAGTTTTCATTAATTTGAGTAGCTTGACGTGGAATATCCTGCTTAATACTTCTAGTATATCGCATGGTTTTAATCCATCTTGGTCACAATGACAAGTAATCTCAGGCCACATTAGGTTGCATGTGAATGTTATAAATATATCTAGATAGCCAGCCCAAGCACAAATGGCCATAGCATCTTGATAGTTCTGAATCATGTATCGTGCGCCACCAGTGAAAGAAGATGGTAGAATAACTCACTGCCCTATTGATAAAGGGTCTGTCTATCCTATTGTGACCGCATCTGATAGTCCACTATACAAATCAACCCTTAATTCCTTTTGATGCTTTCTAATATAGTCAAGCTTATCACTTTCAACCATTGAGTATCTGTCGACAATAAATTGTTGCAATAATTTTTGTCCATGCAAGATGATTGATATTTCCAACTTCCTTCTCATTAAACGGAATGCCAAGTATTCTCTAAGTGTTAGTTTCCACCTCCGCCGCTAGAGTTTATTGAATGGTTGATTTTGCCACCCATCGAGGTGAAACAAAACATGTAGGAACGAATATTCTTCAAGAAGTTGTTTGAAGATGCTTATTGTTTGTTGAAGAAGAGTTCGTGAAGCTCTTCAGGACGCCTTTTTAAGAAAAGCGCAACAATCTTCCCATTACAACAGCAAATTTCAAATTGCGGATTTTCATTTTTCTTCAAACCTTTCAGTATTTTTACAAACCACATTTCAACACCATAGAATTGACATTCATGAGTAGCATCTCCATTGTCTAAATAAGTTGAATGAAAGGGACTAGTGAAAATGTTGTCTACCACTCTATGAGCAGGTGCATTATCATGTTGATCTACGGTAACGTGGGAACCTATGACAATATATAAAAACCAAACCTTTTAAATAAAATGGAATTTCATAAAACAGAAGATAACTTGCTTTAAAAATATTTGATTGATACTTACTTCCATATATTGGATGATCTAGCCTACTGCATAAATCAGTTGCTACTTGACGAATTTTGTTCAATGATCTCTTGTCATGCTTCTTCTGGTTCACCGAAGGTGATGTTGAGTTAATAGAAGCAGAGACAGTTACATTGTTGTTGTACGTTAGGGTACTATCCTTGGATTTGATAAAATTGGATTTTCTCAGTGTGTTAGTGATATCAGATAAAACAAATTGAATATGTTCATGTTGAGATGACAACTGATTCTCACCTATTTCACTACCAAATTTCATCGTTAGCGAGTTAAGTGAGTAATCAGTGACGACAATAGAATTACAGAAAATATTTCCTCCACCACTTTCTGTACATATCCGTTTACCTACATAACCAATTGGTGTGATATTGATTAGATACTAAACATCAAAAAAGGAGAAGTAAATATATGGAAATACAAATGATTCTAAATAGTAATATATAAGACTAACCTCCACCTTCATTCTCATTATTTTTTAAAAGGTTACAACGCTTTTTGCTCATACTTGGTATCATTTCTGTACATATCTGTTTAACTACATAACCAGTTGGTTTGATACTGATTACATACCGAACACCAAATAATGAAAAGTGAAATATATGGAAATACAAATAACTCTAAACAAAAATATAGAAGAGTTACCTCCTCCTTCATTCTCATTATTTTTTAAATGGTCACATTGCTTCTTGCTCATGCTTGGTATCATTTATGTACATATCTGTTTACCTACATAACCAATTGGTTTGATACTCATTACATATTGAACATCAATAAAGGAAAAGTGAAATGTATGTAAATACAAATTATTCTAAATAGCAATATATAAGACTTACCTCCTCCTTCATTCTCATTATTTTTTAAAATGTCACACTGCTTCTTCCTCATGCTTGGTATCATTTTTGTACATATCCGTTCAACTACATAACCAGTTGGTGTGATACTGATTACATACCAAACACCAAATAATGAAAAGTGAAATATATGGAAATACAAATAACTCTAAATAGAAATATAGAAGAGTTATATCCTCCTTCATTCTCATTGTTTTTTAAAACGTCACATCGCTTCTTCCTCATACTTGGTATAATTGTCTAACAATAATGACAATTTCTCGATGAAAAACATCCATGATTTAAAATGAATCAGTATATATATGTAATATGAGATGGTCATGAACACGCAAGATGTATAGTGAATACTATCTTCTGTATAAATGGAATGACAGACTGATTTTATTTTATTTTATATGAACGGACAGATTTCAGCTATATGTATGGCATGGATCGCCAAGTGAGCAAACTTGATAATTACTAATTATGAATGGACATTAAAGATGAGCGAGGAAAAAATAAATGATGACAGTTATAATGACTGACATATATTGCTTATTGTAATTTGTGGTTTGAAAAATAAATTGGTCAAGATTATTAATATCTTCTCATTAATTAATGCTACTATGTGTTCATTAATTAATGCCATGTTCTTGTGGTTCTTTATTTTCTTTAATCCTACAGAATGTTCTTTATTTGCCTCACTTTTCCTTTAACATTTTATCTGTCTCTTGTTTAACTGCCTCTCATTGTTGTTTTCTCACATTTTCTTCTAATTCTTGTCAGATACACCAAATTCAACCTTCACTAATGATTGGTTCAGCTAGATTGATTGAAGGCCTATATTTTCTTACTGCAGATATGAATTTCCAATTACACTCTTCTCAAATCTTGGCTCACACCACTTCAAATTCACATACTCAACTTTGGCATCTTCGTTTGGGTCATCCCTCTGCCTCCACTTTATCTGTTTTACATAAACATATACCTGATATATCTATAACTCAGTCATTTCCTTGTGATGCTTGCCATTTTGCTAAACAAAAACGTTTACCTTTCCCTGTAAGCACAAGTTCATGTAATAGCATCTTTGATATACTTCATGCTGATATATGGGGTCCATTTTCAATTCCTACTGTTCAAGGTCATCAATATTTTCTTACCTTGGTTGATGATTTTTCTCGTTACACTTGGATATTTCTAATGAAGCATAAGTCTGATGCCCGTACTCATCTTTATCAATTTTTTGCTCTTGTTGAAAATCAATTTTCATCTTCCATTAAAGTTTTACGTTCAGATAATGGAACTGAATTTCATTTACCTCAATTTTATGCTTCCAAAGGTGTCATTCATCAAACTTCCTGTGTAGCTACACCATAGCAAAATGGTTTAGTAGAAAGAAAGCACCAACACATTCTCAATGTTGCACGTGCACTTCTTTTTCAGTCTCATATTCCCATTTCCTACTGGTCCTTTATTGTTTTGCATGCCACTCACATTATTAATTGTCTTCCTTCTTCCATCATTCACAATTGCACACCTTTTGAAAAACTATACGACTTTCCTCTTACTCTGAACTCAAAGTTTTCGGTTCCCTCTGTTTTGCCTCTACCATTAATTCTCATCGCTCTAAGTTTGATCCGAGAGTAAGAAAATGTGTTTTTCTGGGCATCCCTACTAGTTCAAAGGCTTTTACTTTATTAGATATATCTACGAATCAAATTTTCCTTTCTCGTGATGTTATTTTTCATGAAGACATATTTTCCTTTCAAAATGGCAACATTTTCTCACTTTCTCTCCCTCTACCTGAACCTCAATCTTGTTCTCCTCTGTTTGATGAAACTCCTATCCCTCCTTTATCACTTTCTTCTCATCCTATTACAACTAATTCCTCAGATTCTTCAGTTCCTTCACCTCCTTCCCCTCGCAGTTCCACTAGACCCCATCATCCTCCTTCATATCTGCAAGACTACCACTGCGCCTTCATCTCTTCTACTCATCAATCATCACGCAAAGGTAATCCTAGGTACCCTTTATCCTCTGTTCTTTCTTATCACTCCCTTTCCCCCTCTTATAAAGCTTTTGTTAATGTTGTTACTGTCTCCCCTTATCCAACTTCTTTTAAGTAAGCTGTCAAACATTCAGTGTGGAGAGACAAAACACACACCCAAAATGAATACACCAATCCAATAATTAAGATTCTTGCCACCTTGAGAGGGTGTATGATCCACGACGATGGTCAATGTCAATGATACCTGGTGACTCAACTCCAGTTTGGTAGAGTAGGAAGTGTATAAGGCCAGAGGAACACGATGGTCATGGATCTGTTAGATCCAGGGTTGCAGATGAAACTATAAGGGATTTGGGTATGTCCTAATAAAGACAAAAGGGGTGATGTACCTCTCAAATGTTCATGGTGGGCAACAAGACCTTTAGGACCGATGGGTCAATGGGTTATTAGACTTGTATGTTTAATAAAAGCCCTAAGTCATGTGAGACTATAGTGTCTATAAGCTAGCAAAAACTCACAGTTATTAAACCATGAACACTAGACAGTGTCCCGAAGAGACTGTGAGGCCCGAAAGTAGCAGCCAATGTCTTGGAAGTAGTCAAAAGTCTAATTTAGAGCTCATTAAGTAGTAATGACCTTCTAAGAACAGTTGTCTAGTTCCTGGTTATGTCTGAAAATTTAAGGTTGAATTTTTTCAATGCACCTGCTAGTTTTGTGAAAAATTCTTGGAATTAAGTTTTTGAATTTTTGAAATAAAGTTTTCAAAAGAAACGATTTCAACAAAATTTGAGGCCAAGAAAGTGGTTATAATGAAATGATGTTGTCTCACACAGGGGTTTGGGAGAACCTGAGGTTTGAAATTGAATTTTAAACTATGTGGTGGTAAAGTAGTACAAAGGCTGGAAAAGGTCAGGAACTATAGTAGATGTACTCAGTTTGTTGGATCTTGCCAGATGTTTTAGAATGTTTTGAATCGCTGGCCATTGTTGAAAGCTCTTTTGAGGGGATTAATTTTGAGAAGCTGATACTCACACCAACAGTGTATGCATCCAATCTGAGAAAAATCCGTCTTGTAGGGGTGCATATTTTTGCCTTGTTTAGTCAGACACCACGCGTGTAGGGGGTTAGGCCCTGGGGACGGCAACTACGGTTGAGTCCTCCACGATGGTGGACCATACATTGAAAAACAAGGGCATTACCACTACGGTGGTTTATGTATGAACATATTGTAGAGATGCCGCTGTACCATAAGGTTGAAATGGTGGCGAGAACTTTCGAATGTTAAATTTGTGAAATGAATAATCCCACTCATAAATATGTGCCGGTAGTAAATGTTTTGAAATTAATCCGGCAATAAATTGTTTTTACGAAAAATTGAGCTTGCAACGATTAAATTTGAAAATGTGATAGCACTATTACTGTTGTGTAGTGCGCATTGTGAAAAATACTGCAACCACAGAAAAATTTTCATTGTGTGAAAATTTGAAAATGAGACAACATAGTTGAAACGAAAAGCAGTGCAGTTGGCAATGGTAAGGACATAGGAACAAGAACTGATAGAATGGTCCATAAATTTGAACCGGTTAAATTCGATGGAAATTGCTAGTTACGGAGCTAAGCAAGAGAAAAGTGATGTGAGAGCTTAAGTTAAAAAAGTTCAAACACAGGATAGATGAGCAGAGGCTCATGGTTGTGAGACCCGGTGTGCAAGGTTGCACAGGGCAGAGTCCCTGGGTCGTAAGACCTGTGTGTTTAGTGCTATGGGGAATTCTCGCAAGTATGGTGGCTTTGGACTAGTATGTCCAGAAGATGTGATGATAGCAGAATATTTGGGTTGTACCAGGTGGTAGTTGATATGCTAGTGGCATAAGGTGATTTCCTGAACATTAAGGCCAGGATATCCTGCGCTGTGGTAAGAAAATGAGCCTGAAGAGCAAAATAAAATATGCCGGGAGGCAGATTATTACGGGCATTAAGCCCTATGTAACCAAGCGCTTAGAGAATGGACTAGTGGGTCCTATATGGTTAAATACTACTCTTGGTTATAAGACGGATGAGAATCGGGTATATTGAAGTTGTATGCTTGATGAACAAGCATAGGAAATGAATAGACTGAGAGCTTGGAATTATTTCCCCAAAGGTATGAACGTTCAAATTTCGAGGACGAAATTTATTGAACGGAGGGAGAATTGTAACATCCCGAATTTTAGGAGTTGTAATTTAATATTTTATGGGGAAATTAAATTATGAAATTTGGCTAAAATAATTATGAGAATAACTATTGGGAATTTAGGCCTATATTTTCCCTTAATTGATTTCAGGAAAAGAATAAAATTCAAGGAATATTTGTAAATGATAATTGGACGTCTAAATCATAAGAATTAATATTTTATGACTTAGGAAATTAGGAAGTTAATTTTTAGATTAAGCAATAATTGCAATTTAACCAAATTGCAAATAAAGAAATAGTATTTTTTATCAGGATTTTTTTTTAGTATCAGTAAGTATTCTAAAATATCTTTTTAGTAGCAGTCAGTAGTATAAAAAATATTTTTTTCAGCCACAGTCACTACCCTAAAATTTTTTTAAACAATACCAGTCAACACCCTGAAGTATCTTTTTTGTCTCAGTCAGTCCCCTGAAAATTTCGGGGACTGACTGAGACTAAAAAGATACTTCAGGGTCCTAACTGGTACTGTTAAAAAAATTTTCAGAGCACTGACTGAGACTAAAAACATACTTCAGGATAGTAACTGACACTGAAAAATATTTTATATTCTTGAAAATAATTTTTAGAATCTTATAAAATTATTTTAAAATACTAACTGATAGTTAAAAAATTATTTTAAGATACTGACTAGTACTTAAAAAAATATTTTTTTACAAAAATCTTATTAAAAAAAACGGACGGTCCAGATCTTATGGACCCAGATCTCCCCGCGCTTGTCGCAAGGAGGACAAGCGCTAGGACGAGCAGGGAAAGTGAATCCCAACTTATACAGTACCCTCAATCAGTTAGAACCGAAAGAAACCAGGACAAACACTTCAGCCCAAACCGAAAAGAGAAACAGAAACTCGGATCAGTAAGCAGCTGAAAGTCAAACCACAGATAACATTTATTAACGGCAGAGGATTATGCTTATCCGAGAGCAGAAGTTCAGACGTAAACCATACTTCTCGAGCCTTGCGCTGTTAACCGATGGGCATTATCTCTGGACCATAATTCATTAGTTTTGGCTGGTCCTTCATTAACATTTAAAAACCCATTCCTTCAGCCTCTTTCATTCAGCTTTCGGCCAGGGAAAAACTAACAGAGAAACACAGATCAGCCGAAAGTCAAACTGCAAAGAAGTAGAGGACATTAATTAGCAGCAGGCAATTATCCTTATCCGAGAGCAGAATTCAGACGTAACCCATGCTTCTCGAGACACAAAAACGTTCGGACCAGCGGTTCATCATGTTATAACTGGACCCTTAGTTGACTATAAAACCATTGCTCCTCAGCTCCCTTTTTCATTTCGTTCCCCATCCATTCGGCAGCAGAAAATAGAGAAAGAGAAACCGAGAGAGAGAGAAAGAGAGAAGAGAGTGGAGTTGAGGAATGGACCGAGAGTGAAGGGTGTAGGAGTGCAAGGGTGGTTTAGCGACTTCTCTGTTTCTGTTTCGGAAAACAGAGCTAAAAACCATTCCTCCATTCTCCTTTTCGGCTGGAATACTGAAGGTAAGTTTTAAGACTTGTCTTTATCAAAGTTTCAGTATTTCTACCGATGGTTTAGGAAGATTGAACACAAAGAAAACCAAACTTAAACCACTGAAAACTAAAACTGAAAATGGTACATAAAACAGGGACTATCATTGGGTGTCATAATGAAAGGGGAAAGGTGGTTGCATGTATATATAATGGATGAAGAAAACACGCTAAAACTTTGGCGTCATCGGGTCCTCTTTGAAAGTTGTCGTTTCATGCTTGTTTTATGCTTTGCTTTCCATAAGGTATATCATATATATATATATATATATATATATATATATATATCTGTTGCATGAGGAAGAGATGAAAGAATACGTAATAAAGACATAAAGACACGTGGTTGCTATATGTGTGTAAGACATATAGATATAAATAAAGAAACAAGAGACGCAGGAACAGTTAGGCCTGAGCATTCAGTTTCGGTTCGGGGTTCGGTAAGAACCGAAAACCGAAATGTATGCATTTTTTACAACCGAACCAAAACCGAAGAACCAAAATAACTAAACTGAAGAAACCAAAATATCTCGGTTTGGTTTTTAGGTTATTTCTGTTTTTGGGCTTTTTTTGGGCCTTGTTGTGGGTTTTCCGAATTTGATAAAAAAAAACCCAGATAAAGCAAACAGCTAACAGAATGGCTTCAAATTTCACAACATAATACAAAGATAAGAAGCCACGAATAACATAATACAACATAAGAAGGTCCACAATACAAATACAACTAAAGCAAACAAAATGGCTTCAAATTTCACAACATTTTTTTTATACTAAAGAAGATAATATTAATTAAAAGAGGTTACAAAGGGGATTTAAATCCCAAGCAATCCTTTGAACACACAGACTCTAAAAAGTTCGGACAATTATCTAGAAAAGCAGAGGCTGATATGCCTCTTTTTGCCAACAAATCAGCAACCATATTTTTCTCTCTCGGAATGGAGAGAACATGTAGCTGCCAACTTCTCCCCATTAGCTCCTTTATCTTCCAGATAAGAAGACTGCATCTGGTCTCCGCTTGGTTATCTTGGAGCATAATAATCAATTCCTTCGCGTCTGATTCAAGTACCACCCTGCGGAATCCCAGATCCCATGCCAAATTGAGTCCTTTAATTACTTCCCACATTTCAACCTCCCACGCATTACATACACCTAGGTAGTGAGTAAAACCTGCCACCCACCTTCCAATGTGATCTCTTATAACTCCCCCACAGCCAGCTCGATTACTAGATCTCAAATTTCACAACATAATACAAAGATAAGAAGCTACGAACAACATAATAGTATAATACAACATAATACAAATAAAAGAATAGCTTCAAATTTTACAAGTCTAAGACAAACCAGCAAACAGACCAGATAGTACAACTTCACCATAATACAAATAAAATAAAGCAAACAGAAAATAAAAAGCCAGCCGGGTACACCCTGTATAATGAAAAAACCCTAAATCAAATAAAAAGAAAATAAATAATCTAATAAATATAAACAAAATACAAAGATAATGAAAAATTACTTACAAAGATATTTGCATTGCATCTACAATATGTCAACCATTGTCTCCAATGCAATTTTTTGAAAATCTAATAAAACAACAATATTAGAAACCCCTTGAAAGTCATAATAAATATTATTCTAATAAAAATAGAAAATAGATGTTTTCCTGTTAGGCTACCGTCCGTTAATAATGTGAACTCCATTCTTTAGTGAGTAAGAACTCTTCAAACCCCATAATCCTAATTCCTAAGTTCCAGACCAATCCAATTAACTACTTCACATTATTACCTGATATATAAATCGAACTATTGAAGTAAGCATTGATTCACTCACCGGAAACGCTGATTCTGTGATTCAAGTTCAACACCGGATCTCGAGTTTCCACTTCGACCGGATCTGTGACTTGGAACACCGGATCTCGAGATTCCACCTCTGAGGAGTGAGGACTGAGGAGGGCGAAGTCGGATCTCTGAGGAGAGGGATGCTCTTGAAGGAGTGAGACTGTGAGACTGTGACAGACGAGACTCGAGAGTGACAAGGGAGATTTTTTTCATCAACTGATAGTGAGGGTGACAGATCAGGGATTTTTGAGACTAGGGTTGGGCCATTTGGGACTTGGGTAATTGGGCTTAGGCATGGGTTTGGCGTTTGGGTGGCTGGTGAGTGACGTCTCAGGCTTATTTGGTTTGGGTAATCAAAAAACGACATCGTTTTACATAATTATTCAGTTTTTCGGTTTTAACCGAAATAATTATATAAAAACCGAACCGAAACTGATAACCGAAATAAGTTGATTTTGAAAACCAAACCGAACCCGAACACCGAAAAAACCAAATTGAAAAAACCAAAATGAGCTTCGGTTCGGTTTTCGGTTTCAGTCTTCATTTACTCACCCCTAGGAACAATCGAATCATATTAATTCATCTGGGAGTTTCGGTCTAGAAAGAAAGAAAAGAACACTGGAGTTTTATGTTTACTGTTAGATAAAAAGAAAAGGAAAAAAAAACATTGGACTATATATATTATAATAGTGAACTCCCTGCTGAACTAAATAAAAACCTGTAGATAAATAAATGTTGATGCAAAAGGGGACTCTTGATATGTTATCTGTATGTGCGTTTATATAGAAGTATATATGTAAAAGAGAAAAAACTTGCTGAATGTTAAGTTTCGTTTTGCTATTCAACGTATTATTTCATCGGTTATTGCATTTTTGGTCAGATCCGTTATTGCATCTCAGGACATGTTTTATATGTGTGTACGAGTTTTAGTGTGTGTGTGTGTGTGTGTGTATATGTCTCTGTTTACTTTAAAAATAAAATAAAGTAAAATAGATAAATAATAATAAAATATATATACTTATACATACATGGTGCATGCATGCTTATTGAAGGTACTTATTTAAATAGACACATGTATAGGTATTTTTATGTACATGAAATATGTGTTTTTGCATGAGAAGCATTAAAATGCATAAATAGTCTTCATAAAATTTCTAGTTAGAAATTAGTTCATTTGGTATTTGGGTCTGATTTAAAGTGTACATAGAGAACCTAGAGAACCATTATTAACAAAATATTATAGAAAATTGTAAGAAAACCATGAGAAACGTTAAATAAAATATTAAACCATATTTTTATAATGGTGTACATTTAGTTGACTGTGATTGGTAAATAAAAGAGGAATAAATAAATAAAAAGAGTTGTTGATAATTAAGTAATAAAATTTATAATAATAACAAAATAAATAAATAGGAATTAGTGTTATTAGAAAATATAGAATAATAATAATAACAGATAGTCTTATTATTATTGGAAAAGAGTGAAAATAATAAATAATGAATAAGGAATTATTATTATCATTATTGGGGATAATAATAATAATAATAATAATAATAATAATAATAACAATAATAAAATTATTATTGTTGAGAGAAGTTATTAATTGAAAGAGTTAGTAGTAATTAGTAATAAAGTAAAAAGGGTATAAATGAAATAACAATTTCACCGGGAGTAGAAGGGTCAATAGGGTTAAGGCCATCCCCTAGGATGTTAATTAAAAGGGAAATAACACGGTGATGATATTATAGGATACCTGAGAAGGTTTGGAGTAAGTACCAAAAGGTGAACGTACCACTAGCGCTAAGGTTTAAGGTACGGACACGTACTGTAACTCTAACTCTAACTCGGTCTAAGGTACTCAAATGTTCGTAATCTGATGAGAACATACATGTACCCATCAATTAATACAGAACATGTAAAATTTTTTATTTTTAAGATAGGGTGATAATTTCAAGCTTTTCTCACAACTTGTGTTTCTATTTAGTCTGGCAAAACATACAAGTGCTATAGTTGGAGGTTCCATGTCCTCATGTTTCTTTCCATAAGTCTCTTCAGCACAATCACCCCAAAGAGTAATATTTATTAAGTTTTCACTAAAATAAAATGGAGCATAACATTAATCACAAATTTAAACATTTGAGTATTATGTTAAAGACTATAAATGATTACTGTCAGTAAATGATTACTAATTAAAACAGATAGCAAGTAATATTACTTCTGATCAGCAATGCTAAAGTTTAGCTTTTTGATATTATCAAACTCCCTTCTCTGATCTTGTAAACGTCTGAAAGCTTGCAAAAACCCTATCACATCATCAATAATTTTTTTTTCAATTCGAAAGATAATGTGTGAGCAAATGACAGGCGTAACGCTAAGATGAACACTATTAACATGATTTGGGCAAACCTATTAAACCTCCGTCCATGATTTTTCCTTGTTGTATGTCTACAATCGTCTTGAAATTATATGCCCCATCCATGATGAGTACATCAGATTCTTCGATATAATTATAAGGATAAAAGTTGAATCTCCAAGGACTTGTTGTCATTCTATACTAATCATCATTTTTGAGTACCTAGAAATTCTGGAAGTTGTATACCACTCCTTCTTTTGGATCGTCTATCAATTTGTCAATGAGATTTTTGTGTGGTAGAAACCTCAATTCTTACACCCTAAAATAAACATATAGTTATCATATTGCATAATAGAAACTTTATATAAACCGACAAATTATAGTTAGTGTTTACTATATGATAATGTGATGGTGTATGCAAATTATATCTATTTACGTACCTTTTCATTAGCCAATAGCATGCCTATTTTTCATACCGCGTATAGAGCAGCCTTTCTTCTGACAAACCACTTCCTCAAAACTTTTGTGACTACTAACCAAGTGTCTTTAGTATCGTTTACATAAAAAAAAGGGGCGGGGTCTTATTCATTGCCTGCCACAAAAAAAGTATGTTGTTGTTAAGCATAATAAAAATGTATGTCGAAGAATAAGCAATTGTAAAAGTATTAGCTTATTGTAGTATGTATTGGTTAAGGATCACGATGTCAGAGATAGCTTCGAGACCAGTGATGTGTTATGCTTTCTTCTTAAGATGCCGTATATCATATGCAGATGAGCTCTGTATATAGAACAATTTTGGCGAGATACATAGTGCAGTCTGGACAGTCAATGAAGAAAGGCACCAAAAAAAAAATATAAATATGTATAAATAGCTGGTTCTTTATTTGTTCATAAAAGCGTTAAGGGTGATGGTTATGGCAATAAATGCATACATTTTTACCCTGTGTAAAATATTTTCCTGTAGTTTTAATTACACGTCAATTAAAAATTAATGAATATAATAGAAATGATTTAAAAATGTAAAGAAGCAAATGGACATCAACTTAATCCAAAGTACTACTACTTATAAGAAGTTTTGAGATTTTTTTGGGTAATATATAAAATTATGCAGTATTAAAATATCTGTTTCCGTAAATGATATTAGAGTTGTAAATATCACCTATCAAACAAAATTTAAAAAATATCTCATTACACCGTCATTTAAAAAATATCTCATTATTATAACAACGACAATATGAAATATTTATAACACCAAAGATTGGATAGAAATACTCCATGGAACATAAGGGAAAAAGTAACTATTTCTTTTTTCCATTATAAGTTTCAATTAGCACAACTGTTGGGATTTTAAACACATGCTTCGTAATCATTTTGTGGAAGACTTCAAATTTTTTTTAATAGAAAATATTGTGTTTGACGAGTATAAAATTAATTTCATCGGTGTTAGTTTAATTTACAAACAAATTCCAATTTTATATAGGTAATTGCAATTTTTTTAAAACCACCCAACAACAGAAATAGCAGTAGGTCTTGCGGTGGCAATTGCGTTTCTATCATGACATTAATAAATGGATTAATGCACTGACCAATTAGGTAATGCACAATGCAAGCTGTGTAATGGGAAATTATCACAGCTTTAATGCACACTATCATCTATTCAATTCACTATGCAGTAATAAATGATTTCATACTTATCTTTATACACATCAAAACCACACTATGGATCATATGAAGCAACATATGAATTAATGGCTAATAGAGACACAGAAGAAGATAACTATCATTCACAAAATAGTATATATTCTACACCTGACAGTCATATGCTAACGCAAAAGACTTGAGGAGCATGTTCAACAACCAAATATAGTATGTACTTCAAACAAGCCACAAAAGAAAACAATTACAATTTAAACTATTGGTTAAATTGATGTATTAAAAAGAAAAACAAAAACAAAACAAATGATCATTCACGTACTGTCCAAGGATAACGCTCTTCGCCGTGGCAATTTCAGGATAATCTGGATCCACGAAAACACGGGTAGCACCGAGTACAGTTGAAAGTTCAATGCCTACAATTATAAAAAAAGATGAGTACGATCAAGAAGATATAGAGGATATAAAATAAAGATTAATTTATATCCACTAATTGTACATCAACCTCTTTCCATTTTCCTCATGATCTGAGCATACTGGACAATAATAAACACTCCCAACCTTTCATGAAAATTTCCCAATAGTGGAAGTGTCCTCTCAAGAGCATCACCTTGCAAGGCACACCTGATGAGAAATTTCTTGTTGCAAGATTGTGAAAGTACAAATGAGACTTTGGCTATAGTATATCAAACATTGTTAAAATTAAACGAACATTTAAAACGTTAATTACTATGGTTATCGTTTGTCTTCCAGGTTCAAGATCAATGACATGGAGTATATTGCCCTACACTTGTAATTTGATGACCTTTGATATGATCGAAGTATGCCACAAACATATGAGACATTGAACAAAGGGATAAAATTAAACTAAATTCTTTTCCACAATTTATGAAAAAGGTTACAAATGTAGGATTTAAACAGTGCCATGATATCTTTACCAATAAAGAGATTATTAGTAGGAAGCCCCCACCAATTGGTATCGTGGACAAAGCTGGACAAAGCTAAGGATGAAACAACGACCTCATATTGAAAAATGGAATGCAAGAGCTATTGTGGAATAGTTTGTTATTACAATGTGGAAATATTGATGTACTCCTACGCCACCATCCCGAACCAAAAAACGTCCAATCTCATAACACTCACCCTCAGTTAATTTCCAACAATGCTTGTCCATGAGATCAACGAATTTGAGTCTAACCATGAAGTGTGTATCTTTCTGGTTGAAAAACCCAAACAATAAAACATGTTTGGAAGGAAAGAAAAAAGAAAAAAAAAAAAAAGGTGCAGAACATTACCGACGTATCAAAAACGATCAAATCAATGCTCTCAAGTTCCAGTAAGGGACGTATATGGCTTCTACAACAACGTTCAACATATCTATGAATTATTTGATCAACTTTCACCTTCAAGTTCACTTCAGAAGTATCTTGACTCAAATTTTGCAAAGTGGTGGACAAGTACATTGCCATTGCAAGATGCTCACAGATTGACAGAAATATTAGAGAAAAGGTTTTTTTGATTAGAATTAGTAAAGTAAGATGAATTTATGCTTTGCATATAATTGCATTGAATATGCTTTACATCTAAATGAAAAAAAAAACATGATTACTGAATATCAAAACTGGAGTATTAAGACTTTCAAAGGTTTTTTTGTCAAAAACATGCTAAGAATATAATTTACAAAACCTTTGCATAGCAAACTACTTCAAAGCTTAAAATTTTCGAAGTTTTTTTTTAATCTGAAGAAATTCTGATTTACAAGTGTTGTCGTCATCAAAAAGGGGGAGAATGTTAGTTCTCTAGGGGTTTTGATGATAATAATCAATTGTGAAACCAAGCTTGAAAAATTGTCTCAAAAAAGTAAAAACTTGCTGATTGAGACAATACTTGAGTATCAATAGCAATACTCGAGTATTGGGTTTCAAAGAAAAGCTCAATGCAAATGAATAAAGGCAATACCATAGTATCCTAGTGGATACTCGAGTATTGGACCTTACAGAGAACATCGCAAGTTTTTCCATCAAAGCATACTCGAGTATTGGTATGCATACTCGAGTATAAGCCAAAGAGACTCTTCAGCGTTTTTTACAAAAGAAACGCAAACTTTAGTTTAGAAAACTCCAGTTTTGAAAACTCAAGTTTTTGAATATGTAAAGTCCAGTTTTCAATTTGGCTCCAAATTCAAATGTTTTCATTCTTAAATAAAAACTCGAGTATGACATTTACATACTCGAGTATTGGGCCAAACAAAATTATTTAAACATTTATTACACATACAAACTTCAGTTTGGAAAACTCCAGTTTCATATTGGCTAATGTTCTCTCTGAGTTTCAAAATAGAAACTCATACTCGAGTATGGTGTTGAATACTCAAGTATCGAGTCATACAGAGAGCAATTGAAGTTTTTGAGTTTTCAATACTGCGGTATTTCATGAATACTCCGGTTTTGATGTTTTGAACAATATCCTATCAAGAGCCCAAAACTCGAGTATTGGTTGAATACTCGAGTATTGGCTTAAGTTCAACTGAAGCTCAAAAGCACAGACAGCGAGTTTCGTTTCTAGAAGGAGTATACTCGAGTATTGATTTGAATACTCAAATATGACCTTAAGTGCATAGTGACATACTCGAGTATTAATGTACAAACTCGAGTATGGGCCGTGTCAGTTGAAAATTTGAATTTACAAAATCTGTGTAATGTTTGTTATTTGAAACTCAATTGGGTGTCACAATTCTTTTTAAACTCAATTCTCTCCCGATCAATCTAACCGAACCACCTTATTTCCTCCGACTAGAGCCATTGGCTAAGTCACACCCATGTTATTGGTTACTCAAAAGCTCACTGGTCAAGTGATGAGGACCGGCCAAAATCCTCAGAGCACCTGCTCCAGACCATGGGTCTTTCCCCACTTTACTCTAGTGAGGTGTCGTAAGCCCATCACTCCAGTGGGCAAGTTCCCATCACTCTGGTGGGACAATCATAAGCCAACTATTATGCACCAATGGAGGCATCACCACGTAGTGGAAATAACAACTCCATCTTTTCCCAATTCATCCCTTTCCATAATTATCGTCATAATTAACTCAATAAGAGTTTTTCCAATATTTCTCATAACCTTGTAAAAATATCTTAGTTTACAATACATTTCAATATTTCAAATCATAAAGTTCCACAATTCATTGAAATCATTCATAATAATTATTTAACAAAATATTCACCAGCAGCATATCAACATGCATAGTAAGTGGAAAGTGGTTACCTCTCACCAAAACTAACTACTTTCACACTGCTCTCAAACCAGGGCTTAACACACTCTACAGATCAATCTACCACAACCAATTTACTAACAATTAATAACCCTTTAAAATTCCACATAGTAAAAATTATCACTAATAATTTCATAAACTTATAATATACAAATTTTAATAATAAAATTTGGTATGCATGAAATGGAAAATTAACAAAAATTTAAGGAAACCATTAAACTCTAAATTTCCCCTTTAATTTATTTCCATTATTATTTAATTCTTGATTCCTAATGATAATGACACATTATTATCACTATTATTATTCTTTTATTTTATTAACTTGAATTCCCCAAAATATGGTATTGACTCCTTGAATAGACACTAATTACTATATAATTTTTAACGTTTCTCATGGTTTCCTAAAATATATGCTATTAATTCCCTTTTATAATTGATAACATTATTCATTATTATTTATTATTATCTATTTACCTCATCTATTATTTATTTCTTCTTATTGTTAGATATGATTAGTTTTGATGATATCTTATATAGATGTCATTAGAGCAAAAAGTTTACATGCTATATTGACTAATTCCTAAATTTAATGTAGATTCAAAATGTGAAAGTCATCTATAAAGAATGATCAAGAAGAAAAGAAGATGTGGAGTCAAATGATGAAGAACAAGAGGAGAGAGAAGAAAGAAAGAGTTAAATTATCAAGAGAAGAGAAGAGAAGAAAGAAAGAAAAATATTGTTGAATGGAATGAAAAAGTCACTATACAAGTCCGCAGATTGATTCTAGAAGTCTCCACGATCAAATGAGAGTTGGAATGGCTCAAATCGAAGTTAAAATAAGCTTTGGGATGAGTTAAAATAAGCAAAAACGTGTTTTCTGATGGATTGCCTCAAGGCAAAGTCATTTACCTCGAGTTTGGGCCAAAACTCGAGGTAGACCAACCAACCTCAAGGTAAATATGGCTTCCAGCAACTCTGTTCTACTCTGTTTCGGGCGACGTTAAGTAAATCGATGATATCTCTTAAACCAGAAATCAGATTGAGGTGAAATCAATTTTGAATGAAACTAGACATCTAATACGTCATCTTGAAAAAAATTCAAGTCCAAAAAAGAGCAGATGAGAGAGCTATGACTTTTTGAAGTTGAGCCATCTATCACCGTTATGCAGCAGATCAAGGTTCACTAAATTGAGGATATCTCACAAACTACAAATTGGAATGAGCTGAAATCAGTGGCATATGAAACTAGACTCACACACCTTTCCAAAAACATCAAGATCACAAAAAACAAAGATCAAATGAGAGAGATATGATTTTTGGAAGTTGAGATTCTGTTCAGGATTGTGCAAAAAAGTTGGTTCAAGAACAGCTTTTACTAATTTGATCATAGTGCTCAATATACAATGAGTTTGGAGCTGATTCTTCTTGCATTGGAAAGAATACTTAAAGAGTATTCTAGGGATATAAGTGATTTTCCAAGATTTGGAGTTAACGGAGATGTTATGGTACCTGAACTTAGTCAATTGAGCTTACTGTCAAATTACCTTGAGGTAGGAGTGTGTACCTCGAGTTTGCATCTAAACTCGAGGTTGTAAATGAAACTCGAGGTTGAATCAGTTTCTCCTAGAACACCTCTCTTGACCGTTATATTTAAATTGGGATATGAAAACTCGAGGTAGGATGATGCACCTCGAGTTTATCTAAAACCTTAAGGTAAGAATAGGAAACTCGAGGTTGAAAGAATACTGATGTTTCCTTGCGCTGAGATTTTAACTCGAGGCTGTTTCTGTGACTCGAGTTTATGAAGAAACTCGAGGTCATCTCAGTGACTCGAGGTAAAATAACTAGCTAAACAGATGCTCAAATGGTTGAACTGATCGTTGATAACTTAAACATCTGCCAATCTATTTTCTGTTGTTTCTGTTTCACGTTGTGTTTATTGTTGCTACTAATTCTTCAAGAGCTATGATTATGAAGAATTTCAGGAAGGGATTAATGCTCTGAGATAAAAAGCAGATGATGACGTGAGCTTCAATGGCTATTTCTCTAACAGCTACTTTCAATTGATGTCCAGCGTTCGAACGCTCACAACGATCGAAACACAATAACCTATAAATTACGAAATCTTCAAATTGGAAGAAGTGACAATAGATGAATGATTTCGAGGAAGCCAATGAAATGATGATACTGCTTCACTCTTCACTATGTCAATAACTCTTATACTCTGTTTCTCAATATTCATAGTTACAATAGAGAGTAGAGAGTAGAGAGTAAGATGAATGATTTTGTACTCAGTGTTTACATATTCACTTCTGAGAGAGAAGATTTATTGTAATCATTCTATTTGAGAGTTACTCAAGATTAGGTGATCTTGAGTGGGAACCAATTATATCCTTACAGTGTGTAAGGGAGAGTCAGTGAGAGATTTGGTTTCACAACTGCCTGGGTAAACTTGTGGGTTGTAAAGGCTTCTCTTATGCCTAGTTAAACAAGGAGAAGATAGTGGAAATTTCAAATGCAGCTTGGGGACTGGATGTAGGTCAAGGATTGGGCCGAACCAGTATAAATCTCTGTTTGCATATTCTCTTCCCTAAACTCTTACATTCCAGCATATATGTTTAAATGAATGACTGTTAATTTGCAACTCGTTACTGTCATACAAATTGCTTTCGGTAAGTTGTGAAAAGATTTTTAAAATTCTTAAAGTTTCATCAGACACCCAATTCACCCCCCTCTTGGGTGACAGCTAGGTCTAACACTTATTAGTGGCAATTATCTTATTATTTATCCCATTTCCACTAATGGAAACAATTATTATTATTCTTTCTTATTTTTAATAATTATCATATATATTACATAATATAACTAATTAATTAATTATTGTATTATATAAAATAACAAATTATCAAATGTATTCAACATTAATATGATATAAATAACTAATATTATGCATGAGGACCAATTAATGTATATTTTCCACCGAAAATAATATATTATTTTTGGTTGACATGTATCAGATTATTGTATAACATTTGAATAATGTATAATATTACAAAAATAATATTGGGTGACATAATGTAATAATATTAAAGATTAATTTAACTCATATATTAATCGTTAATATTATTACTTATAATATAAGTAATATTAGATATAATGAAGGTATAAATTATACCTTTATGTTAATATGATACATAGTTATTCAAAACAATTTCATCTTAAGAAGCAGCGGCGCATAATCACATGATACATAGTTATTGAAAACAATTTATCTTAAGAAGCAGAGGCATATAATCACACTCTAACACCAAGTTCTACACCTCATTCTTTCTTTTTATCCTTCTATTCCACGTGCAAACACACACACACACACAGCAAATCATATATGCATGCATTTACCATGACAGTAGCTGATCAAAAACAGAAAATGAAAGCAAGAAACCGACGCACAGTCCACGGTTTTTAGAGAATATCATGACAGCAACACAGATTCAACCAAAACCACGGCTTGCATAATTAGGAAGAGTACCATGACAGCAACATATTTATTTCAAAACAATCCAACTCCCCTTTCTCCCTTCCTGTTGTAACGATACACACACAAACAGAAATACCTACACCTACACATTAGCTATCTTTTCTTTTCCTTCTTTTCTTTACACTCTTACAGCCACATACGCAAGCAGCAAAAGGATAATATGCAAGGAATCGATGACAGCACGCGACTTGGTGATGATGACAGCGAAACCATCACAAGGTTCAGCAACCGCACACGTAAGGCAAAAACAAAGAAAAGAAACGATAACAGCTAGGTCCAAGGGAGAAGACGAGCACATGTGTGTGTGTGTGTGTGTGTGTTTAGTTTGACCACCAAGTTTTCAGTCTCGGCATTCACGGTAGCTTATCGGTAAAACATGATGAAACAACAAAAACCAGAAGCAAAAACACATACACACCGATATCAGTCCCTGTTTTTCGGATTTTACATGTTCAGCTACTCTAGTTTTAATCTCCCATCTACTGCTAGGTACGAGACGGTAATATAAAGAAGAAGAGACCTAAAACTCACCTTGATGAGAAACTAAACTTCATATACTTTTGGTCCTTCTCCAACGTTCGAACTCTCTCTGTTTTGACGGTGATAAAACAGGGCAAAGAAATGGTTTTATGCTCTCTCTCTCTCTATCTTTGTTTTCTGTTCTTGGTGTCGGTGAGGATGAAGGAGAATGAAGGCTAAATGGGAATAGGGAACTATTTATAGAAGAAGCCAATGTCCAGACAAGAACGAACACTATGAACCAAGTAGCATAAACCATCGGTGCATGACACAAGGCTCGAAATCGCAAACTGCAGTAGGTATGGGATGCTACTCTCCCTCTCTCTCAAACTCTCTCTGCGTTTGCGTTTTCTGCGAGGCTAAAGAAAATGAATGGAGAACGAATAGTAGTCACCTATATTATATATTGGAGTTCACAACAGTCCAAGAAAGTGAGAGTGGCCCGAGAAAGAAAATCCAGTAGGTAAAGGCGGTGGGCTCGAGACGTGAGGAGAGAATCCAGAAGGAGCATGGGTCGTGATCTGTTCTTCCCCATTCTTGCGCTGAGTCAACGAGTTTCTGCTTTCCTTTTTGCAGACGACATGATTTCGCCGAGATTCTGGCATTAGCGTGTCCTGCACTCCCTTGTAAATAGCTGAATGGAGTTTGGATAAGTGAGTTATTTGTCTGTGTTTTGGGCCGAAAGATAAGACTAAGGAATAGTTCATGGGTTTCTAATATGGAGAGCTGCTCATTGGGTTTGGACTGCTGGTTATTATGGGCTTACTTGTGGTCCGATTAAGGTTTATGCTTCTGCGTCTTCATGGACTGGAAGAGAGAAGAAATATGCTTCTTTGCTAATGGTCCATGCTTCCTGATGCTTTTTTGCGTGTCCAAGAGGGTCTATTTTTATTGTTTGCTTCTGTTTGGTGTTGGGTGAAATGAAGATAAGAAAGTGTGTCATGTGTGTATTGAAATAAATTAATAATTATATTTGACTAATTCACGTGAAGATAAACCAAATTAATGATAATCGATTCCTATTATGAAGCTGAGAATTATTTTTCACTTAAAATATGTACATACTAAGCGTATAAAATTCTTATTGTAATTTTCACATAACACATTATTTAAGAAAACTTAAACGATGCTGAGTGGAATTGATTTTTTCTTCGTTCTATATAAACATTTTGTTGTAATATGGGTAGTTTACATTATTTTTTAGAAGAAATTTTTCTTTCAATTTAAACTGTTGTCATTAATTATGGCAAGCGGTTATACAGATGCAACAACACGACTTAACATAGCCTACCAAATGTAATAGAAAGGATGAAACAATATTATTGATTGTAATTAATAATCAATAAAGCAAAAGACTAACGTTAACATGACATTAATTATAATTGCGATGAAGCATACAAAATAGGCCCGTACACTGAATAATCCTTGCAAGACAGAAGTAGTAGGTTCTGAAGCATTAAAAAAAAAGATATCAAAACACTTGATAAAGTTGCAAAAAGCTGGAGACAGGTTCATCGAACAAACTCCATGTTGATGGTGATTCATTTTCATCACAAATTTCAGTAGCACACATGTGGTTGAGTTTAAAGCGAAAATCAACAATGGTATGATGATCATAGTTGAATATAGCTTGAGACAAATCATAGTGGCTTACAAAGAGGATCTCTCCATCTACAACATGTAGCAATCAGTTTTAGTCACGCAATTTTCCTCATGAAAAACCGGTAAACAATATAAGAAATGTCTAACCACTCATCCTTTTCATCTGTACAAACAACAAGGCTATAACCACATCTTCCTTGTGTAACACCCTCGAGTAGCTTATTGAGGCCTAAAAAGCTGGTGATCTCCTAAAGCAGCAATGAAATGGATTCCTACTAAAACATAACACAATATTTAATCATTAAAAAACACAAAATATAATTTTACATATTGATGAGGTCAATTCTTACCTTCCATCCATAATCTCGAAACGGAATTGGTACAATATCTCTGCGTCAACAAGAACATCAGTTAGTCCATAGATTGAAGTTACAAGGCCTACCACATATGCATTACTAAAAAGTATTAGAGAGAAATAAAATGCATTACATATTGATGTTGGAAGAAGAAAAAAGTTATGCAAAAAATATGTATACTTACAAGGGTTGATTCACAATGGTTTGTTGCACCAATGGTAGAAGTGGTTGGAATATCTTGTTCGGGGTCTTAATAATGTCTCTAACAAAGTCAACTTTTGTAAAAGGTTCGATGATTATTTTAAGATCATGATTAATGATATTTGGACCACGTTCAACAAAAAATCTTGTGAGAATGAAGCAAAAACTAGGGACCATTACACCACAAAGCCTATGGAACAAATCACGACGACGAGTGAGAGCCAAGGCAACGTGACCCTACAGCACATAAGAAGACATCACAGACCATCCATGCTATACATGGTAGAACAGAGTAGTAATTAATAATTCACATTAAGTTGAAAAAAACAACGAACCTGACAATCTGACAATCTGACAGCACCGCATTGTGTGTGATTAGGCGATGCATTTTTTAAGGTGGAATGTTCCAGAAAGTACCAATCACTTTAACACATAGACCAATTGTTTCTACTACTGTCTACTTCAACAAATGAAGTAACTCTCGAGGACGCCAGGTCGAAGGTAATGCCTTCCAAATATGCCATTCGAAAATGCAAATCCAAAACTAAAAAGATGTATGTTTATACTATTTTCAGTGTTTTACATGTACCACGCTCAAGCTTACAAAAGTGCATCACACTCTTGCACAATATGATTTATATAGACCCATATATGTGTGAGCCTATAGTGAGAAATAACAAAAATCCATTAAACAGATGTATGTTGATGCATGGGGAGTGTAATTTTTGCATTGGAAATACACATTCATTTAATGCCAAGAAGATGGAGTTCCAATGTGATAATGCTGAAGTTTGACAATGTGTTCGAATACAGATTGCACGTTTGAAAAAATAATGTTCAAAATAGATTTATTTACACATGGATCCAGAGGTGAAGTAGCAACCTATGACCAATCGTTGATGGAGATAACGCCTAGGAGGTAAGACATGTGGACCAATGATTGAGTCGCTTAGACATTTAGTGTTTTATATTGATGGAATTTTCTCATAAATAAACTTGCATGCAGTAAACCTATATATGAAAATATTTTGAAAGGGAAATTGGGGATAAATTCCCAAGTGAAGAGTTATTGGGGAACGGGCGTCCTTGGATGCCATTAAAATTGAGATAGGAAATTACTCATTTGCACATTAGTTGCATTTTAAGGAAGCTTACCTGTAATCTTAGGAAACTCACTATGACTTGGTGGCTTGCACATGATAATCCAATACAGATTCATAAATCATTGTCCATAGGAGACCATTTTGCTGATCGATGAGCCAAAGTTGATATCGTTGGACCCTGACCTATCAACCATTAAACCAGACAAGCTTGTATCGTGTGTTGGGATCTAAAGGGGAGAGACAAAATCGAGTTTTCATCAAGATTGCGTTGTCCTACGTAGTTTCAAAATCTGAATTCTTCGAGTTGGCATTAGGATTTGAGGGAGAGAGACGACTTGTTAGTTTTCAACTTAAGTTTTGATAATAAAAACACTTGCTAGTTGTTGGTTTAACAAGAACTAGAGTTTTGGTTCTTAAAACTAGAGTTCTGGACATTAAAACTCAGGTTTTAGAGAAGTTGAGCAGTAAGAACTCGAGTTCTTGGGAGTAGAACTCGAGTTCGCGGCCTCTGATAAGGAAGTTCTCAATCTGATAAGTTGAGAAGTCGAGTTCTTGGGAGTAGAACTCGAGTTCACGCCTTCTAATAAGAAAGCTCTCAATCTGTCAAATTGAGAACTTGAGTTCTTGGGAGTAGAACTCGAGTTCACGGCCTTTGCATCATATAAAAAAATTTTCAATCCATGAGAACAAGAGTTTTTAAGTGAAGAACTAGAGTTCTTACTTAAGAACTAGAGTTCTTTGGTCAAGAACTAAAGTTCTTCATTTAAGAACTAGAGTTTTTGGCATAAGAACTCGAGTTCGCAAAATTATGTTCTACCCAAAATTCTTCGGAACATAAGAACTAGAGTTCTTGAACAAGAACTAGAGTTCTTCATTTTGTAAAACAGCAAAGTTCCTTTGCAAACATAAGAACTAGAGTTCTTTATCAAGAACTAGAGTTCTTGAGAAAGAACTAGAGTTCTTCATAAGGAAAAACGCTCGGATCTTTTTAGGAAAGTACAAGAACTAGAGTTCTTGCATATAGAACTAGAGTTCTAAAGTAGAGTTCTTCTTTAAGAACTCGAGTTCCTTTAAAACTGGGTCTGGGCCATTACACATAACTAGAGTTCTTGTGATAAGAACTAGAGTTCTTATACGGAAAAAACTGCGAATCATTTCTGGAACTCTCCAAATGCTTTGAACTTAAGCTGATATTTACCAGATTGATAAATAATCATTTATAAAACACTTTCAACATGTTTGCTAGTGATTTCAAGATTCAAAACGAAGTAATAAATGAAAAGCAACATAAAGCGAATGCTCACGTCATCACATTTATTGCACAGCAGAAAGAGCAGAAAAACAGAGCAACATATGGAATTAACGCTGCTGCAGAACAAAGACATTCTTTGAGACATTCTTATTCCAGCTTTCAAGTACAACCAACGGCACAATACATTAAATGTAAAAAGCTGAAGATTCAACGGTCCATTCTGATTGACGAGGAACTTGAGCCTAACGGAAATTTAAACAAGTGACAACAGTCACCTTCCAGTTTCTCCCAACGGCATTAATGGTGAAGGATATAAAAGCCCAAGCATTCAATATCGCCAACAACCGAAACTCTGCGCATTTACTCTGAGTTATTATCTTATCAGTTTCATTACTCTCAACTTGTGCTTCAGTGATCATTTATTATTCAACTCGTGAGGAGTTACTTAAACATTCAATTTTCATTCGTTTGTAAAATCTTAAGGTTGTGGAACTTTAAGTAAGGGTGTACAATTACAAGTAGTAAGGGAGAGTGAGTCTGAGGGATCATTCTGAGTTGTGTAATTGTATTCTGAAGTTAGTGAAAAATCCCAAGGTGTTCTTGGGGATTGGACGTAGGTTAGGATAGACCGAACCAGGATAAATTCTCTCGTATTCCTTCTCCTTTAAACTCTTGTTCAATTAGTTCATTAATTTGTGAAAATTTTGATTAAGCAGTTAGATTTTTAAATCACCTATTCACCCCCCTTGTAGGTGATATTCCATCTTCACGACCTACACACACAACAACATGAGCAATAACCGGAGAAGGAGGATCGACGAGCTATGGTTGACAACCGACACAATGAGATGTGGCTGGTGATTTTATCGCCTCCACTCAAATTCAGCTTTATTCTCATTTTTTATCCAACACACTTTTTGGTTTCAAGTTTTCATCAAGGGTAGTATACTCATTTAATGTATTTTTATATTTACCCTCTAGGACCTGATTATCTCATGACCATTTGCCACTTGATTTGTCAAATAGCGATTTATTGCCAACTTTTCCTATTTCAAATCTAATATATGTGGTGTTTTATTTATGCTGGCAAAAATGAAAAAAATGTATCTTTTTATAAAGAAGAAATGAGTAAATTACTTTGCATTACAAATAATATACAAATAAAAATATCACTTGGCGAAAATATCAACTTCAAAGTTTTCCTAAATGAAAATATAGTTAAAACAAAGTTGATTCTTTTTTTTTTTTTCCTTCTAGATTAAGGAAGTTAAATAAATTATTTAATGATATCATATATTGTATATTATTATTAAATTATATATCAATTTATTAGTCTAATTAATTAATTTTGAGAAAAATTAAAATTAAAATATTCTATAGTAATTTATTTAGCTTTAATCTCTCTCAAAAAAAAAAAATCAGCTTTGGATTATATATAGAGTAATATTTTATTTAGTAACATTTTATATTATTACTTTAACAATATCATAGTTGTTTTCAATCTCCCTCTAGATTATAATTTTCTCCGGACCTTTTGAAAATACTATTTCCCATCTCCTTTAGATTCTGATTCTTTTAAGAAATTCAAATTTATATCCATGTAATCTGGGTTTTGAACCATTCTATCAATTTAATTATGGGTTTAATATTTCTGCCTTTAGTGGAACCTACTCACTTTTATGTGAGTGAGACAGATAAAATGTTTCTATCTTAAAGGTAAAAACATTAAACCCTTCAATTATATCTAAAATGTTAATTATTAACATGTAATTTGCTTAATTAAAGTGTAAAATGTATCCTTAAATTTATATGTCATTTTATTTTTATTTAATGGGGGATGAGGATTTCTAATCCTCAAGTGATTTTTTATATATATAATACATTTTTTACATTAAATAATCATGATAAATAAACAACAAATTATATTTTTGTTGTCTAAAAGACTTTACTCATTTGTTAATAGTATATTATATATGATACAAAATTTATAAAAAATTATTATGTATACTCATAGCATTACATTTTATTTCTATTTTGTTATAAAATATCTACATTCATTATTTATTATTGAGAAAAGGGGAAAAAATAACTTTGAAATTGTAAAATCTTAAATTAATCATTTCTCATAAAATGAGTTGTGAATTGTTTATCAAGTTTTATTATAATCTTATCAATTTTTTTTGTAACAAATCTAATTTGAGATTTTGTAATTTTAAAATTCTTTTTTGTAATTTTTTTATTTATTTTCTTTAGTTTTATTATTATCTATTGTATATTTTTCTTTTGATCAAAGCCTATTATATATTTTTTGATACACAAAATTTATGAAAAAAAAAACAGAAGGGTTAAATATTATTTTTTCATGGAAGTTTATCCTCAGAAGCATTGGCTACCTAGAATTTTTGTTAGTCTTATTTTTACCCCGGAAGTTTAAAAAGGAACAAATATACCCTGAAAGTTTTTTTCAGAAGCAAATTTGTTTTGAAAGTTTTTTTAAGGAGCAATTTTACCCCTGGAAGTTTATTAAAAAGAGCAATAATTTAACAGTCAAGATCAAAGGATGACAAAATTGCTATGTTTTTAAACTTCAAGAGTAAAAATGAGACCAACAAAACTATCAGATGACTAGTGCTCCTTAATGTAAACTTTCATGGTAAAAATGACATTTAATCCAAAAAAACAAGCTATATCTCCGGCATGAGGGAATATTGTATGTGAAAGTGTTAATTGTGATAGTAGTATATTCAGATACATAATATTAGATAATGTGATTATCAAAATATGTTGGTAGAGTAATAAACATGCGACATTGACGTTAAAAACTAAATGTAATTAATTTGAGTGTCATTGTAAAAAAAAAAATGTCCGAAATTGGAATAATTTGTAATGGGAAAAACATTTAGTTAGCAGTAAAGGGAAATTGTCTATATGGATATAATTTGTAATGGTTTTCTTAAACAAGAAAATTACTTTAACAGTTATTATGAAGGGATTAATGTTTCTCATGTTGTAGGAAAAAAAACTATCTCATATCATACACACATGAAATGGTGGGACCCACATATACATATATTAATTCATATATGTATATGTGAGTCCCACCATTTCATATGTGTAGAAAGTTTAGTTTTCTCATGGAACATAAAAAAACTAAAATTCTATTATGAATGAGTGTTAATGTAATTAGGTATTGAGTATTATAAGATTTTATATATAAGATTGATTGATTGATACGGTTTTTTACAACATTATGAAAAAAATGGGTTAGTGATAAACTAATTCCATGAATATTGCCCCTTACCTTCTTTTGACCGAAAAAACAAATAACGCCACTTTTTTTGTATTTTCAATTAGCGCCCGCCACGTATCAGGTGACTTGGTTGATTTTTATTAGAAGAAAAATTAATTCATAAGAAACTAAAATTAAATTTTCATTTCATGAAAAATCAGAGACGCCTCTTCTTCCTTGTCCAAATCTCAGATCTACGGAATTGCACTTCCAACTTCAAAAGATTCATTCACTCTTTGGAAGCCCAAACACCGATATACAAATTCTTAATAAATCTTTTTATTGGATCGTTTTCGGAGGCATTTCCGTAGAAAATTTTTAACTCTGTGCCGACACTTTTATTTATATTTGGTATTCGGATTCGGATATTGAGAGCTTGAATCATGTGGAGTAGTATTGCGAACTTGAAGGATAACTTGAACAAGATCGCTCGTGATGTTCATCAAGATGATGACGACGAGGAGGAGGAGCTCGAGAATTATAACAGGCCCAATGGAGTCGATTCTCCCATCTCCGATCGGAGGAATTCTCATAGTTTTCCACACTCGAAATTGGGTTCAAGGTCACCGCTCTCTAACGGGATGGATGATCTTGCAGCGTTTAGTTCTGAGGTGCCCCTTCTTTCTTGGTTTCTTTCCTGAGCTTGGATTGTCTTTGAATACCTTACAAATGATTGGGTAATGTTTATGCTTTTTGGATCCCTTAGTTGTTTGCCCGATTTAAGTTGGATGAATATGCTGGGGTCTTTCTACTGAACATTGTATTTTTAGCCATTTCCCCCCTTGCTTGCTATAATCTGTGTATGGGAAGCATTCGATTTGTTTGAATGCTAAACAGGTTTAGTAACCGGAATAATCAAGACGCTCATTGATGATTTCGCTGTACTTATGCTGCTATTTCGGACTACTATATTTGTCTGGGATAGTTTGGATGTGGGGTGTTCTCAAACGATGTGTTTAACAATATAGTATATGGTTTCGAATTTGAACCCGGCGCACTTTAATTGTTCATTTATTTATATTTGGAGTATGTTGGTGGTCAATTTGGCTCCCTAATTCATTCCTAATTGGTGCTTGGGAAGTAGGAGCTGCAGTGGGAAGTAACAAATCATTATGTTTTATATGTCTTTTATGACTCTGGTCTTGACGAAGTTATGAACTTACTCTCATAAATCCATTTCTGCTTATTCATACCAATGATTAGGTGCTTTATGTTTACTGATCATCAAGTCTCACTAAGTTCTAGTAAGTTTTGGGCTGACTTATTGATTTTGTGTTTTTCAATCCCAGCTTATAAATTATATTTGGGCTTTATTATTATTTATTTTGGTCAGGAGTGAATGAGGTTGAGAGTTTTCCCCTAAAATTGGTTCTCATTTATATGCAGAATAGCATCCACTTTACCATTAGGATCGGCTGTGAAAGTATATTTTCCATGCTTGCATGAACTGATTAATCTATGTCACATTTTCTTCTGTAGTTGTAACCATTTAGGCATAACATTCTGTTAAAATCCTTTTACTTGTTTGGAGAACCTGTAGAAAAATTGAAGATAATGCATTTTGGAAAAATTAATTAAAAATGTTGTTAGCTTTGTGTGGAGAGTCCATTCAGCTCCAATCATAATTCTTTGCAATTCACTTATGTTGGGATAAAGTTCAGCTAAGTTACTTATGGCCGTGAAATTTCTAAATGAACCAATGATTGTGTTTCCAAATATATACAACTTAATGATGGAAAATAGATAAAATTGTACATTGTTTAAATTTTTATAGGCTGTGTTTCTATTTATTGTCATCATCAGATTGTTTTTAGTTTATTTATATGAGTGAGTTTTACATTCAAACTAAAGACAGGTCTCTTCCTATAAATCTGAAGTTATGCATCATGTGATTATTATATCCAAAATTATTGATGTTAAAAAGTATAACTAAGAATAGTCGCTTTTATTCTGAGCCTAGAATGCACTTTAGCTGCCCAGCATGAAATTTAGGCCGGGAACCTAGTCATGCTAGTTTGAGGCTTGAACAAATTTTGTGGGCCTCGAAAGCATTCAGTACTTGCTTTTCCAAAATATGTTTTGGGTGTCTTTCCAAATATGCTCTTTTTGTCTCATCAAAACAAGTTAAGTGCTATGCTTTCCTTCTACTTCAAAGAAATGACTGATTAGAGACAGGTTAGTCTGGCTGGATAAAGGAAGAAGGGAACAAGTATATATGGGATTAAATAACATTCTGGATTCTTATTCCTAAATTTCCCGTCAAGAAGAAATGACTTTTCTTGTTTTTTCTCTAATTTACATATTTACCAACAAAAGCAGTTTTGCATTTCTAACTTTTTGCAATTATTTACTTTCCCCCACCATATGACCACTATTTAACATGAAAAAAAGGGGCACATTTTTCTTCAGTAATTGTATGCCAGTTGGTGGGGCCTTTGTTGCTTCCAAGTTTTGTCTTTTCCTTCTTTCCTTGACCCTTCTATGAAGGGATGTTGTCAGTTTCTTTCATTTTGATCTTCTTATTGCAGATTGAACAATACAAATCAGAGATTAAGAGACTTCAGGCATCCGAAGCAGAAATTAAAGCACTGTCTGTTAATTATGCTTCTTTACTAAAAGAACAAGAGGTATAGCAATTACTTATCCCAGATCACTGTTAATGATTGTGTGATTTTGGCCCTTTGATATCCTGATAAACCTGACCTGGGTTCTGCTCAAAGAAAGTGAACTCAGCTGGAATGCATCATTTGAGGGATAGGTGTTGCTATAATTTTTTGTTTTGGTGTTTTAAATGTGTCCATGGTCCTCCCTTGCCCAAAACAGGAGTTTAATTTGCTTGAAAACATTAAAGAATGATACGTCACAAACATTTGTTTAACAGTAAAACTACAAGAACAAGCCTTATCCTACTAAGTGAAGTTAATTTCATGGCTCACACAATCCTATTGATATCCATGCAAGGATAGACATTTATTCAACAATATAATTATTATTTCCACATTGTCTTTTGCTGGTTTTTTTTATTATAATTGATGTTTCACAGTCCAATCATTTCAACTTAACAGGATCTAATTGTTCGATTGAATAGAGAAAATGGCTCATTAAAGCAAAATTTGGAAGCAACAAGTAAAGCTTTAAGTGTCTCCAGAAGTGATAGTTCTGCATCATCTTCAAAGGGCACTGATCTAGTGAAGGTAGACTTTCATTCTGGTTCAAACAATGTTGTGGAGTGTTTTATATAATTTATACAGTTTATACAATTTTTTTAAACCTGTTATAGTCTTATGTTTAATCTCTGGTATTTGATGATACTTGGGTGAAATTTTAAATATTTGAAGCCATATAATATTAAAATATCTCACATCATTACAGCATTCAGCTTTGATTCTTTATGCATTTCTTGAATTTTGGAGATTAGCAGTCATATCATATACTGTATTTATATGGATTACTGTTTTGTGGTAAATATTCTTCCATTTTCAGTGATCGGAGGATTCTTCAACTGCCTTGCAGCACTTGTATACAATTATGTCTCAGATTTAATATTTGGCAATGTATATATCAAAAAACAATATTTGGCAATGGGTAGAAGGATTTTTATAAAAGTTGATATTAGTTAGTCATGGTAAGAAGAGGCATTATTGAGATTGATATAGGTGTGAGATCAATGTTATTTGTGGCCTTTGTCTACTTTAAACCCTACTGTAAACTTTCCCAATTATAATTTTGTACAGTTTGAACTTTAAGGGGAATATCTTGTAGCCATAAGAGTTGAAAGAAATACGTGAAAATAAAGAGTGCCTTAATGTGAGATGTGTACCAATGGCCTTCTAGCCTAGTTGTATGGATGCTCCCCTATAAGTGGGAGGTTGCGGGTTCGATCCCTCTTGTAACTCAAGCCGTTATGTCTGCTCTTGTAATCCAAAAATAATAATAATAATGTAGGATATTTGGTTGGACTTGGAAATGTTCTGGTATTCCAGAGGGTTTGTTGTTAATCTTGTGAAAGTATTTGGTTGTGAAGTATTTATTTTGGCCAAATTATGACAATCCTTGTTGACTACTTTTGAATACTTCTGCAGGGAAGTAGTGATCAAGTTTCCAATCGACAGCATAAATTTGCATCTCATGTGAAAAATCGTCATGCTGGAAGTTTAAAGCATAATGGTGTTGTTTCAAGAAAAGATTCTATGAACAATGGAATCATATCTGCTTTGGATTCTGATTCCATTCAAAATGAGATGGGACCTAATAATCATTCTGATTTTCAAGGAAAGGACAAGGTACTATGACCTGGGTTTCTATTTATGCATAACTACTCAATGTACATAGAAGATTAACTGAGTTGCTGTTAGTTATAAACCTTGCCAAAGTTGATTTTTTAGCAAATAGCTTTTGTGGCATATGTTTTCTCTCTAGTCCTTGAGGTTTTTCCCTTTTTCTATTTTATTTTGTTATTTTTAACCTAGAAGCATGGCTGTTCTTCATATGCAAATTCTCTTATGTCTGGTCATTTTCACTTATTTTGCTAGGTTTCTATGTTTGTATTTTTATTTTTAGTAATGAGTGAACTTGACAACAGATGTATGAATGCCTTCTAGGAGGTTGCAGAGTTGGTGGATGGAAGAAATAGCACAACAGTAGCTGCACAACATACTTCTGATGTTAGAAAATTGAAGATAGAATTGGAGCAAGAACGTGATAAATTGGCAAAAATTCAGCTACAATTCCAAGGTCTCTTTATCCTGCATATGGAATATCTAGTGAAATTTTTGCATGTAAATTTAAATTTTGCCTGATAATATATTTTTCTTCAATGACAGCGGAAGTGACATTAAACAAGTCCCTTCAGGAGGAGCTGAAAGTATCGAAGATGGAAAAAGACAAAGTGAGTTATGTCTCTGTCATATGATTTATATGTAGCATGAATGTATGATGCATTAACTCCAGCAAAGCTTTTTGTTCTTGAGATATCACACAACTTATGTTTATCTTATTGAGATGTTTTTAATATTAAGCTAAAGAGGGAAATTGACATGAAATTATGATACATATTATAAAATAATAGGTACAGCATATTGTGTGCATTCTGTGATGTCACTTTCTGTTGTCGTAGTAAGATTTTTATCAGTGCCTTGATGCTTCTAAACAGGTCCATCCTTGCATATCTTGGTATAATGATACAAAACAATCGATCAAAAGCAGTTTTATTTTGGTAAACTTTTTGGTCCTTCAGGAATACTATTTCAAATTGTGGGCTTTTATTCTGCAATTGATGATGTCAATTTGAATTGAAATTATTAATGTCATAATAGAACATTGATAGCTTTCTCCAGTGCTTCAAAATTCAAATTGTTCATCTAGCCTCTATCTGTAGATGTCTATGGATCTGAGGAAGGCTAACTTGACCAATTGCTGGTTCACATGAATGAAGTATATTATAGAATCATTGATGATTTTGCCATGCTAATACTTATGGTTTGATTTTCTTAGTTTTTGGTTGTCTAATACATGATAGTTGTATTTTTGTTTGTAGAAATCAAAGGAGATGAGCAAAATACGTGATGAATTGAATGAGGGAGTATCAGAAATAAAACGTCTGCAAATGGAGTTGAGCAGACGGGAAGATGAAGATGTGGGTGCCATGGATAGCTTGAAAAAATTAATCAAAAGCCTAGAGAAGGAAAATGTAACCCTTAAGGTTGGTAATGTTATGCTTTATATCTATTATTGTAATTCTGCCATTGTATACTATTAGGAAATATATCAATGTATAATTAATAGTATCGCATATAATCAGGGATTATAAGAATTATGAGTGATTAGGAAATCAATCATCATAATGAGTCATTACTCTCTTGTCTTCTCTCTTATGTATAAATACCCTATTGAGCATATGAATAAATGCATTTGATTTGAGAGTATATTTTCTCTATATTTCTCTAAATATACCATGCTTTTCTGACACGATGTATTATCCCTTGTTACTAGGCGGAGAAGAAGGAGCTTGAGGCTGCATTGGAAACAAGCAAGAAGTATTTCGCTGGTAAAATGTCAGCAGATGCTTCTCAGAAGGATTCAAGAAGTAGTAGCGAGGTGGACCTCAACTTCGTAGCATTATATTATTTACTTTATTGGTTACTTGTAAAAATTTACGTTAAAATAACAACATGCCTTTTCTATTTTTGGGGGATGGGGGCATTTGCTTTTGGGAACAGATGCCAGATTCTTCCATAAGTTTTCCAGAAAAGGAAGAAATGGAAAGATCCATTCAAAAGCTAAGTAAAGATTTAAAGGAAACCCAGAGTGAAAGGGACAAAGCATTACAACAACTGACCCGCCTTAAGCAGCATTTGTTGGAAAAGGTTTCCTTTTTAGTACTTTCATTTTGTCTTTTGTTTTGTTTTATTATTTTGCATTTTGTTTTCCTAAGAGTTAATTATGGCAGAGTAGAGCCAAGCTGAGTGCAATTTATCTTAATACTGTCATTTTTACATATCTGTCAATGTATATGTTGTGTTATTGTTCCAGTTGAACTTAACCAGATTGTGTGGGTGATTTATAAACAGTTGTGGTTGCACAATTTGTTTGATAGTTAGTCTCTGTTCCAAATGTTAACAAAGCTAAAATCTTGTTAATTAGTGCATGGAGAGCTTCTTTTCATCAATTTCTGTTATCCCAATTATCTTCTTGTTGTGATCATGAATATGGCAATATGCATGTTGAAATGTGCATCTACTGATCATAGTGATGACTCATCAGGAAACACTCTTTAAAATTATTGGTGGGATGTAAGGAATGGAAGATATTGGCCAGAAGGACTATGGCTGCTGGAATTTTAGATATAGCATTTGATTAGATTCCTATTGACTATGGAAGGGATAAGTTCATAAGTTTTGTAACGATAAATGGAGGGACAATTTAATATAGCTGCAAGCCTTGTTGGTTTGATTTTGAAATAATCGTTGCTTGAGCTTTTTTTTTTTTTTGGTCAATAATACTGTATTCATTGACCTACTTCATTTCTTAGCTATTGACCTCAAAATTTGCTATTTACAAGCTTCCTTTCTCAGACTACTATCTACTGCTTCTGTATTATATTTTCTCCTTACATACGATGATCTTAGAAGAGTTAAATTTGCATAATTTCCTATTGGATTCAGTATGTTAACCCATTTGAAGTTCAGAACTAAGGAGGATTTCCTTGTTGGTTGCTCTCTAGGAATCTGAAGAATCACAAAAAATGGATGAGGATAGCAGAATCATTGAAGAACTACGTGAAAGCAATACCTTTATGAGGGAACAAATTTCTCACCTTGAAAAGAGTCTAAAGCAGGCAATTGAAAGTCATGAGGAACTGAAGATTGAAAACAGCAGTGAAGTTTTAAAGTCCAGGGAAATCATTGGTGATCTGAACAAGAAGCTTGCAAACTGTACAAGCATAATAGATGCCAAGAATACTGAACTTTTAAATCTACAGACAGCTCTTGGGCAGTATTATGCTGAAATTGAAGCCAAGGTATTAAAACTTGACAGTTATTCTGTTAGTTGACATATTAACGTGTTTCAGTTGGATTATTGACACATTCCCCTCATTATTGTGCCAAAGTTTGTGTGCTTCTGTGCATAGTTGCATGGATCATTTTACATCTGTATTTTTATTTTATCAGGAACATTTGGAAGAGGAGCTGGCTCGTACAAGAGAAGAATCAGCTAGACTTTCTCAACAATTGAAAGTATGACATTCTTATTATTTTGAAGTATGATCTAGAGTCAGCTTTACTTTATTTGAATTATATATTAGGTTAAGGGTTTTCTATGAAATTGCAGCCTTTACTGTGAAATTATGTTGCGAATTGTGGGATTAGAGGGCTGTTTGGTACACACTTATGTTTGTTTCTTATCTAGTTGTTTTTGTTTTGAAACTTTATCTTTATCTTGTATTTGTGTTACTATTGTTGCTCTGCTGTGAGGACACCAAAATAGCCGTTCTTGTGTGTCCTGCTGCTCCCCTGAATGGGTGTTTATGGAAAAGTGGTTGATTTTTGTAGAAGGTACTTCACAGGCAGTGTAGAATTCATGTTGTGCGAGGTATGATTATGGCATTTGTATTTCTTTTGTGTGGGTGCATAACCAAAAGAAATGCATCTGGTAGGTCGAGGATCTAGCTTCCTCGTAACATTGCTGTGCATAGGCACAAATGCTGGGAATCCAAAGACTTAGGGCCTGTTTGGTATGATGGATTTAGAGGGTAGGGAGGTAAAGGAAAATTTTTATGCATTGAATTTAAAAAGATTGAAGAAATGGGGTTATAAAATTTTAATAAAGGGAAGATGTATGATAAAGGAGTAAGAAAAAACTAATTAAAAGGGTAAGGTTGCTTACATCTAACCCTCCCCAAATCTCACATTATTGGAAGTCTTGTGTACAGGGCCACCCTTCTCTAATTTTTTTAAATTGAACTCAAAGTTTTTCCCTCCACTCACTTTCCCTCCCCTCATACCTAACAGCTTAGCTACCAGGAAAGCTTGACAGGGTTATGATTATCATTCTTTCTTGACTATACTAACGGAGTAATAAATTTAATTTTACTACAACTGACAAGGAAATATTGTTGAAGTTTCTAGTTCTATATTATATTTGCTCATGCAATTGACAGGATGCCGATCAAATAGCAGACGTGTTGAGGGGTGAAAGGGAGGAAACTGTGGCCAAGCTTTCACAATCTGAGAAGGTTCAATTAGAATGGAGAAGTAGAGTAAGCAAGCTTGAGGAAGACAATGCCAAACTGAGGCGAGCTGTTGAACAGAGTATGACAAGGCTAAACAGAATGTCAGTGGATTCAGATTTTCTTGTTGACAGGTTAGCCTGCTTGTGGGTTTGAATTATATGCATATCAGCTTGACTATGATATGATATGGGTTTCATGTATATTTATAGTTGGCTGTATTAGACAAAAACAAATTTGTGCAACAGTATTTATCTTCAAATTTATATATTGATCTTTTATTTGACAAGGTTTTGATGAGTGTTACATTGTTTATATATACTCTGACAAAAAGTGAATTCAACTCTAGCAGTATGTATGGTAGCAGTGGGGTGACATAATGTAAATAAGGAACTAGATAAGAATAAGATGAAGTGCATGTTTGGGTAATTGTGAAATCGTGGTTTCATAAACCTTTTTTCGTAAGCTGAGACAAAACTTTTCTCACATACTTACCTTAAAAATTTACTAGCTATTCTCCAAAAGTTAATCCAAACATGCAAGAAGGAAATTTAGCCATCAAGATTTGTCTCTTTACAGACAACCAAATTCCCCTTTCTAATACTGTTAACACCCTTTTAAAACACATAGATGACGATCTCATGCTTTTTCTCCTGTACCTCTGATTGCCACCTAAGTTAGTGATGCCACTGCATGTTGGTTCTCCATCTGGTGTGACCAACTCAATGGCCTTCTTTCTCCAAAAGTTAATCCAAACATGCAAGAAGGAAATTTAGCCATCAAGATTTTTGTCTCTTTACAGACAACCAAATTCCCCTTTCTAATACTGTTAACACCCTTTTAAAACACATAGATGACGATCTCATGCTTTTTCTCCTGTACCTCTGATTGCCACCTAAATTAGTGATGCCACTGCATGTTGGTTCTCCGTCTGGTGTGACCAACTCAATGGTCTTCTTTCTCCTAGAATAAATGTACACATTTGTGTTTTCATTACACCCTCCATTTAGCCATTCCTCACCCTCAAGTTGAAATCCTGGGAATCGACATTGATTGGCGTCAGAGCAGGACTAGAACCTCATAAACCACGCTAAGTTCTTCTTTGCCTTTCATGCTCTCAGCTACTCTCTTTATACACTCACTTTGAGCTTTTTAACTGCTCCCTTCTGCCCTTCATCATTATTCCCTTAGTTGCTTCATCACTTTTCTATCTTTTTGTATATTAACTTCCATGTTTTCTTCTGGACCAATAGCCCCCCATTTTCTGCCGTTTTGCCAGCCCCTCCCCATGTCTCCTTGTGTGTATTTTGGTGGCAGTACTGAGTTAAGATTCAGTCTTAAGTTCACCCCAAGTCTGTCTTTATGATGTTCTTTTACTTTCTCCAGGCCTGAAGTGTCTGATGGGTGCATAATCAGTAGGCCAGCCTTGAATCATATGGGGTAGTTGAAGTATGAGAGTGAGGTATTTATTTTGGGTTTTGGATCAAAATAGGGTAAAAATCATCGTGAGATGGGATAGACTAGCCTCCGGAATGCGTATGTGCTTTCTTTACCTTTTCTGATTTTCTTTGTAGGCATCTAGTGAGACTTGCACTTTGCCTGATTATTGATTATTTGAATACCATTTGGAGCTTGAAGAGAGTAGTGGATGGGTCCTTGCCATAAGAGCTTTGAAGGGAGCAAGGCTAGTGGATCCGCTGTAGGTAGTACTGAATCAGTACTCAGCCCAACTAAGCCATGTAACCCGTTGTTATGGCTTATAGCTTGAAAAACATCAGTTTGATGGTGAAAACCCGAGCTTTAATTGATAGATGTACCAAGTTGATTAAACAACTTGCATCCAAGAAAAGTCAATAAACACCCTATCGAAATCTGAAACAATGGATGTGGGAAATCCATGTAAACAGATCAATTCCTGAATTAAAACGTCTGCTATGTCCCTGCTGGAAATAGGTGTGGTAAAAGTGAAAAATGGTCATAATTGGTAATACACCACCCCCAATAATAGCATCGAATCTTTAAGATTTGAGAAGACGAATGATGAAGCCCACTCTTTATCTTGCCACACATGTTGAGGTATAGTCAAAGGTTGCTAAAGACCAACTGGGTCTAGAGCTTGGTATTTGTATCATTGGCAAGTGTCACCCTTGGCAACATAGGATTGTAAGCCCTTCATGTCATTCCAATGGAATAATTCCGCCAATGTCCTACATGCTCTCAGGTAAGTTGAATGACCCTCAAGGGGTGAGTCATGGAATTGTTTAAGCAAAACAGGATTCCAAGTAAACCCTTTTGGAAACACTAATCTCCCCTAGTCCCTTTATGCAATTAACAAGAAACAACCATGTCCAAGGCTTTAATCAGAAGGAGCAGGCTATCCTATTATTAGCCAATATATGATGGGTGATGCTCAATGGAGGCTCCACACCAACACCATCATCTTTTCTGTATTTACTACTTTTGCTTGACTTCTACCCAATTCTCCAAACTCTTCATTCTCCCTGTCATTTTGAGTATTAACAATCCCATGGGAAGTAAAGCTGTATACTTATTTGGCGAAGCTTATTCTGTTATAAGTATTTCTTAATGATAAAAGCTGGATTCACCTCTGGCATTTGAGATAATAATCTATCCACAAATAATCTGAATTCTTTCTAGCCTTTCCCTGCAGAGAACTCCCTTATGGACCCCACTAGAGTTAATTATGCAAGGCTTCCTTTATTCTCTATTTTTCTCCTATGGAGCCACCTCACAGTCCTCTCTCTCTACTAAATAATTTGCAGTTGAGCTGCTTCTTTTTGTTTTGGTGAAAGTAGTTGAGCTTCTTCTATTTGTGAGTAATTTTCATACTAATTTGAATTATATTATTGCCAGGCGCATTGTTATAAAGTTGCTCGTAACTTATTTCCAGAGGAATCACAGCAAAGAGGTGTGTATTGCGGGTTCTTTTCATGCATTGTGAAACTGAAAGGATGGGAAGGGACGGTGTGTATATATTGACTTATATTCAATGCTCCATTTTGTTGAGTAAATTCTTGGAAAATGTTTAAATATAGTTCCTTACACTCTTGAAGTCAAGGTTTTCACTCCCTTGTCTGCAGTCCCGTTCTCCAATAATAAAATTGCTGTATACAGTTTTTTGCAAACAATTGTAGTTTCTCCATTTAATTATACAATTGGTTGTGTTGTTATTTATTTATTTATTGGCCATCTTGTCGTGTTATTATTGGATAACCATGTATTTGTATATTAGGATTGGGAAATCCGATGGTAAATATGCAAGGAAATTAATATAGGTCTCGTCCTTTAAATGGCTAGATGCAGGAGGCCCAATTCTAGGGAGAAAACAAAAGTTGATAAGCCTTGAAATTGGCACATTAATTGTAGATTTGGTTGAGGTGTTAGGAACCCGGCCTTTTGTCATACTTAACGTTTTGTTATACTTAACGAGTTGAGGGTGAAAACTTTTATAGTTTGTTCCCTTCTGCTACTGGTGCTACTTATGTTCTTAAAGCTGTGGTCTCTATAAAGCCACGTTCACATGAGTTTTTCACATTTATTTTGTTGGAGACAGGTTTTGGATCTCATGGTTCGCATGCTAGGATTCTCTGATGAAGACAAGCAAAGGATAGGTGTTGCTCAACAGGGTGCTGGTAAAGGTGTCGTCCGTGGAGTTCTTGGGTTACCTGGTCGCCTGGTTGGAGGTATCTTGTCAGGTAGTCCTACCGAAGCAGCTGCAAATGTGGGATCTGAAAATCAGGTGAGTTTCTTTTGGTCCGTTGTAATTTTCCCCCTTGGCGCATTTGGCTTGTCTAGCATAATTGCTTCAATTCCATGCACCTAAATCCCTCTTGGTTAACCAGGAGGAAAGGCATTTCCTTCCTCCATAACAAAAATCAAGATATGCGACATTTTATTACATCATTGTTACCGTTACTTGATAGTAATCTTTTATTATTTTTGAATCATAAGATATTTCTCATTCATAAAAGTTACTTCTTTCTTTCCATTTTTCTTTGTATTGGATAATGTGTAGTTCATGTGAGTTAGGTTGTGAGATACATGCTCTTTTTACTGGGGTGGAACACTGGGAAGTGAAGAATTAAACTTCCTTTGAAAATGTTTTTATTTCGATGTAAAGTTTTCGTTCTGTCTCTTTGGTGTAGCTCAAACTATTTTTCCCCTTCTTTCAGTCATTTGCAGATATGTGGGTCGATTTTCTGCTCAAGGAAACAGAGGAAAGAGAGAGGAGAGAATCAGCAGGAAACAGTAGTACAGGCAAACCCACAGAAGGCTCGCATGGAAGTCCGAATACTACTGTACTGCCATTTTCAAATCAAAGGTTGATCTCTGGAACAACATCTGCTTTATCAATCAACTCATTGCCTAACCATAACCCCAGCCCTCCACCTCACGGGTATTTTCCGCGCTCTGAACGTCTTAGCTCCGAGTTCTCAACGGTCCCTCTTTCGCCTTCAGATACTACAAGGTACTGAGTATTATATATGCATTGGATTTATGTAATTGGTAGAAAGTGTAGAATCATTGTTTGTTTGAATAGTGTCCATATGCAATGTTCAATTCATTCTTTCACATTCAAAGATGTCTCATTTCAACTGAGTGAAAAGTAATCCTCCTTCCATAGCCTCCGTGCATCATCTTGAGTCTTTGTGGACTATCTTATGCAATAAAGAGTTCTGAAAATCTTGATGTACCGGGCATGTATAATTACTGTCTCACCATTTAAATGTATATAGTACAGAGTTTGCCAGAATGATATGAAGTGATATATGACAATCGTTTCTGTGATGGATTATTTTTTATAGCTACGATTGCACTGTTATATGGATCTTTGGGGTTTTTCCCTTTTTCCTATTAAAAATGAAATGAATGGATAGCACATGCAATACACTTCGGAGTTAGGACTTAGGACTGATAAAAAGGGTTTGAGGCTATCCTTGGACATGGGCCAAACTGGTCTTAGATGCTTGGGCCCATCTTGTAAGGCCCATGAATGTGTGTCTTGTTGCTATTTTTTTTTTTGGAGTAACATCTCGCACATAGTTTAAAATTTTAAATAAGATCATCATTATTATTGGCCAAAAAATATTACACAAATCTTTTTATTACTTTGAAAACACGATCCTCGGACAAGTTAAATAAGTAAGAGTGCAATATTAAGTTGCCCCTTAATCAGAATCAGTATGTAATTATTTTGATTAAATGTCATTATATATAATATTTAATGATAATCAGAATCATTATATTCATATTCGTGAGATTTATATGCATTTTGATTCGATGATAAAGAGACTGCTGTGTAATTTAAACATCTATCTATCAATTGAGAAATAAATAATTTTATTGAATGACTGCTATATCATATACTGTAGTCTTCTTTCGCACAGCTTTGGTAAGTCTTGAGGACTCCGACTTCCGAGTGTATCCCGAACTGAATCTACGTTTCTTTTGTTATAAAACTGATAAAAATAATAAGAAGAAGAGCAGAGGTTCTAGAGAGATAAAGTAGAGAGATAGATTCTCATTTCATTCGATCAATGAACAGTTACAGAAAACCTCTATTTATAGAAGAAAAATGGGACTTTAGTGTAATTTCTACCTCTGGGTCATTTGGTGTAGTTTTCCCCAAAAACCTAAACTATTCACTCACGGATTTCCTTCCCGTGAGTGATTGTATAATTGTGTGCGGGTCCCACCAAATAGTAAACTACTATGCGTGGTACTATGCAAATAGTAAATCACTATGCGTGGGTCCCATATCATCTTTTAATATTTGGAAACCGGGAGTCAATGGACATCCACATAATAAGTATATTCATAACACTCCCCCTTGGATGTCCATTTATGAATGTGCCTCGTTAAAAACTTTAACTAGGAAAAACCCAGTGGGATAAAAACCTAGCCAAAGAAAAGAGTACATCATCCATTGATACACTTTCTAGTGCTGCCTCATTAAAAACCTTTCTAGGAAAAACCCAGTGGGATAAAACCCAGATAAGGGAAAAAGAGTACAGCGTGTATCGTCTCCCCCTCTTGATTACATCAGTGTTGCTCCCCCTGATGACTATATTGCTTCAATGTCTTTCTGAGCATATTATACTTTCTGTCATCAAATATTCTGTTAGAAACGCCCAATTTGATTGTTCATTATATACCTGCAAGATCTAAATCTGTCAAGTAAAGTCATAATAATCTTTTCATAAATATATATGTGCATATAGAAATTCAATAAATGTTTATTCAGATAATGATGCTATATGCACTATCATCTTGAGTCCTTTTGAGACATATGTGTTTCTGGCGCCTTATGTGCTTCTAGCACATACAAATATATTGTGGCTCATGATCCTCATTATCATTCATTGCAGCATATGCTATCATAGATATTATTAACGTCGACTTCATTTTCAGTCCCATCGGATTTCATTCATAATTTATTGAGATCTCATTATATTCACATATATTAGGTACCTAGGTCTCTCTTGGACCACAATACACTTTTCTTGTAATATCTCTTCTGGAGATAACATCTCATCAAAAGATAACTCTTCTGGAGCTTTACTTAATTATCCTCGACTTAATCATCTATATTTTATAGCTCCTTTTCTCTTTTGAGGATTTTTATCTTTTAAAACCGATGGACCTGCAACGCTTCAGGAGTGCTTTATAACAATTCATATAGGAGCATTTGCAATTGGGATATGTGACTTTGTCACTTTCTTTAGGTCAGTAAATGCTTCTGGCATTCGATTAACTAAACTCTGAAATTGAATTATCATTTTGAACTTTTAGTGCACAATTCCTTGTACGATGATCAATATGAGCCAATGATAATTCATTCTAGTAAATCTTTACCCAATCTGCTTATTTTTCTCCCCCTCATCAAATCATCAATTTTCTTTATATATCCATCTATGTGCATTGTAATAGATTAATAATCATTACACATTTAAAACATTTCAAGATGGAATTAATCTGGCTCCTGACCAAAAGCCAATTATACGGGGAGAATTCTGTTGGCTTATATAATTGCTGCAAATATACACAACATATAAATTTTGTTCTCATAATCATTGATCTATCCATTCATGGATACTTTAATACATTATTTCTGGATCATTCAATCTGGAAATTGCGCGCATAATATATTGCAAACTTCTGGTTGCAAACATCACTGCTAACTTTGCAAATTTATAATCTCATATGTAAACTTTCAATTTGATATATTTCCAGAGATCCATTTCCAATAATTAATTCTATCTGAGAACATGCAGCACATAATATATGACTCGGATGATCAAACAAGTCATGCCAACATTTCATATGATTTATCATCAAATCTAATATTCATTTTGGGGGAATCAACATAGAAACATTCACAAAGAATTATCACATAAATATTCACACTTGATATATATCATTATCATTCTCCCCCTCAAGTGTGAGACCTTATAAATTAATTTATGGAATTTCCATACAATATTCCATGATAATAGCATATATGATATCTATTTCATTAAAATTCCACAGATTTCTAAATGCATTATCAATGCATAATTTTGTTACTTCTGGTAACAAAATTTCCATTTTCCAGAATCAACAAACAAATATATATTAAATACAAAATCATCAGGTGTATAATTGCAGATTCACGAGCGCAATACTGTGTAATCACAGGCGCATCACTGTGGAATCACAGGCGCGACAACTCAGATTGTCGTATACATATAAAGTCAAAAAGATTCCAGGCTCGTGCTTTATAGGGAGCAAATCTGTAGAGATTTAACAGGACTACGCAAATCTGCAGAGATTCAATAGGATTTAATTCAACTATAAATAGAGGAAGGCAAACGAACATGCCTCACAAACACTCAAGCATCTGATAATATCAACTACCAGATACTCACACATATTTCTCTAAATTCTATTGCCATGGCAGGACCAAGCAGTTTTATCCCAGTTTCTGATACATCCGAAACAGCATTACTTGATGCTTTGTTGTATGATGATCAGCATAACATGTCATTTACTTCTTTGTTATCTCCTAATCCCTTTGAAATGTTTATTCCTCCTTCTACTATTCCTCCTTCTGCTTCAAATGTACCTACTTCTCCCCCTAGAACAAGTGTTCTTCCTCAATCTACAAGGATTGAAGGTACAACTGAAGCAGGTTCATCAAGGAGGCCTGTTAAGAGGTGCAGAACTATGGCAGAACTAATGGAGTCTACCAATCCAGTTCAGCCAATAGTGTCGGCAGTTAATCAACCAGCATTCACTAGCCAGCAAACTATCATCAGTTTGCCAGCAACAACCAGCCCGACAACAACAATCAGCCAACCAACAACCACTAGCCAGCTAGCAACAATTAGCCAGCCAACAGCTACAAGCCAATTAGCAACTACTAGCTTATTGGAATGTAGTTGCTGTCATGTTTTACGGGAAATTATTCATACCAACGGACTTCAGTACCATAAACTTGAAGTTCACGGAAGAAGAACAGGTATGATTACCCATGCTGTTTTATTTGAAAAAGTACAGGATAAATCTTATAATACTGACAGGCTTCCAATGTTTGATTTCACAAAGAAAAATTTTGAAGAAATCAAACAATTTCTGACACAGTATTGTATAGATTTACAAGCATCAGGATATATCTTGATGCGTGATCCTGTATTAGCCTATCATGAGGTTCTCTGTGTTGGTTCGGAATGGGCTATAAATCCAAATGACCTCCATGGAAGTTCATTTCAAACCAATATTGAACACTCATTAGGCAAAGGAAAACAACCTGCAGTAAGTATACCCTATGATACTTCATCCCTTAACCAGGGTGAATTATATAGGTTATCTATGGAGCAAAGAGAAAGAATAAAGAAAACAACGCTCCATGATTTAAGAAATTATTTTCACTTAACCCTTGATGAAGCGAGTAAACAATTAAATATGTCTACTCACACCATACAAAAAATCTATCAAAAAGGAGGGTTAACTGAGTGGCCACACAAGAAGCTCAAGAAACTTATGACGCAAATCTCGATATTACGAAGAGCTTTGCCTCATCTGGATCCCATCTCAAGAGAAGCAAAAGAAGAAGACATTAAATATCTTCAGAATGAGATGATTAAAGTTTGTAATGATGTTGAGCCACTCGCACTTAAACTTTGTTGAAATAATATTTCCTTTTGCTTAATTATTTTGTTTATGAATATTCTTTTCTCGTATTTATAAAAATTGTTATAATCATAGAAATCACATAACAACTATAATAATATATTTGCTTCATTCACTTCTGGGAATGAAGTTGGATAAAAATTCATGATCCATAACTCACTGATTTGTTTGATCATGGCAAGAAATTAATCCACAATATTGCTACTACAATAGCAAATTGAATATATTTATTTATAATATCAATCATGATCATACAATCCCTTGTCTCATAATTTAAGGGAATATTTAATGCCAAATATACAATTTTGAGGCCTTTATACAACTGATAACATACAAAATTTATGGATCAAATATTGTTTCATAATTTGTCTCTTGTTATCAGGCTAACTTGCCTCTTAGCTTCAGGCAATCTTGCCTCTGAAATTAAGGCTATCTTGCCTCTTAGGCTCAAGCCAATTTATACCTCATCTCTCAAGCCAATCTATGCCTCATATCTCTATGGCATTTTGATCTCATAATAATATATATGATCTTTTAACAGTTTATCTTCAAGATAAATAAAATATAAGCATAATAAAATAAATAGATGGAACCCACTAATAGTGTGGTTGCCATAAATAATAAGAAGGGAGAGGGATATATATATATATAGCAATAAATAAATAAAATAAAATAAATGACTGGAAATAAACATGCTAGATTAATAAAAAGAAGATGAGATAGGAATGGTAGTAAACTCACAGCGAGACCTATCTCATCCAAAGATAAGAAAGAAGATGCATATGCAAATGTAAATATATATATATATATATATATATATATATATATATATATATAATATATAGAAAACGGTAAAATAAAAAGGGAAGGGGATTTAAAGCAGTAAATAAATAATAAATAAATGGAGTCCACTATACAAGTGTTACCACCATGAAAAATAAAGCAGTAAATAATAAATGGTGCCCACTATACTAGTGTTGCTACCATGAAAGATAAATAAAGCAGTAAAGAATTAAAATAAAATAAATGGGGCCCACAAAATGTCACCACCATAAAAGATAAATAAACTCTAAATAAAATAAATAAATAGAGCCCACTAATAGAGACTAGTGTGCCTCCATGAAGAATAAATAAATGTAAAATAAAATAAATAAATGGAGCCCACTAATAAATAATGTTGCCGCCATAAAAAATAAATAAATGTTAAAATAAATAAATAGAACCCACTAGTAAATATACTAATGTGCTATCATAAAAGATAAATAAATGTTAGTAACAATAAAATAAATGTTAGTGACATAAAACTAAATATTAGTAAAGTCAGTATGGAGCTTAGTATAGCCACCATGAGATAAATAAATAAAGCAGTAAGTAAAGAATTACAAATGGAGCTTAATGACGCCACCATGAAATAAATGAATAGGAAGTGGGAAGAATATATAAACATAAATAAATTACTGTAAATAATAAAATATAAATTTACCGTGAATAGTAAAATTACTATTCACTATAAATAGTGAATAAAGTAAAATTACAGAAAGATTAATCTAGACTTCCATGTAGGAGTTAAATGAATAAAATGTAAAAATTACTGAAAAAGGGGTAAATTTACTGTGAATAGTAAATTACTATTTACCGTAGTAAAATAGTAAATAATCTCAAATCTTAACCATGGAACCCGATGTTAAAATAATCGGTAAGAATAGATATTTAATTCCATATAATGGTTAAGATCATCCCAGATAAATAAAATGGAAATATGAAATAGATGGTGAGAAAATCTTACCTTGGTAGAGTCTTCGTGCTGATAACGTGTTATAAAACTGATAAAAATAATAAGAAGAAGAGCAGAGGTTCTAGAGAGATAAAGTAGAGAGATAGATTCTCATTTCATTCGATCAATGAACAGTTACAGAAAACCTCTATTTATAGAAGAAAAATGGGACTTTAGTGTAATTTCTACCTCTGGGTCATTTGGTGTAGTTTTCCCCAAAAACCTAAACTATTCACTCACGGATTTCCTTCCCGTGAGTGATTGTATAATTGTGTGCGGGTCCCACCAAATAGTAAACTACTATGCGTGGTACTATGCAAATAGTAAATCACTATGCGTGGGTCCCATATCATCTTTTAATATTTGGAAACCGGGAGTCAATGGACATCCACATAATAAGTATATTCATAACATCTTTATTATTTTTAGTCATTTTTTAACAAAAAATTAGTCACTGTTGACCACACGTTATTACAAGTGCAAATCCGCTAACTTCAAGACATGAAAAACAATTAGTTGGCATGAAGGCTAAGTTAATACTCCTTTATTCCTTAATATAAGATTATATTAATGAAATTAGCTTAGTTAATATGACAAGTAACACTTTAGCCACTTTTCTTAATTCCCCCTTATCATCTTGCCACATTTGGTTTGTCTGCAGAAACATGTGAATGTGTGCGCATTCGCGCAACGTAACATCGAACATATTCTTGTAACTATTCCTTATCTTTCAAAAAAAAAAAAAACAAAAAACAAAAAACAAAACAAAACAAAAAGAACCAATTCACTGTTCACACCCATGACCTGATAAAGCTCAACGACCCGCAAAAATTGAAGGGAAAAAAACTATTCACGTCTTTTTCATTTAGCACAAAACATAACAGAAGTTTTACAGTATCGAGATTAAAGCTAAACTTGTCTTCATGAGGCACAAGAATGTTAGAACTAGCACCGAAGTCGAGTCACACACACATATGAAAGTGTGTATGTATGTGTTAACTATCAAGTTTTCGATGAAGGCATGAATTATAAAGAAATAATCTCATGTCATACTCTTATTATTAGAGAACTTAATTATTAGTATCACTTATACCAATACCTAAATCGAGGTGAGCAAAAATAAAAAAAGAACATCATATCAGAATGGTCTGGGAGGCTTCTCTAAGACAGCAGAAAAGAACACTTCTTGATCACTTTTATCAATCTTTGGAACAACCACCCACTTACGTTTCTTGTACCTCAGCACCTTAAAAGCCTCCAAGTAATCATCCAAATCCTCCTTCAAACAGAAGAAGCTATCAATCCATAACAACCCACCCGGCCTCAGAACCCTATCCCAATCATACAACACAAAATCCAGCAGCACAAAGTCGATCCACCCGTCAAGAAACCTCGTCGTGTGGATCAAATCAAGGGTGTTATCGAAGAAAGGGAGCCTTTGATTTATGGTTAAGTATAGAGGAACAAGTCCTCTTAGAGCTATCATTTCATTGAAGGGTGCTCCTAGGTTGATAGTTGCAGAAACTATAGTCACATTGTGTTCTCTCATCCTAGCAGCAAAAGTACCAGTTCCTACACTGAAGTCCAATCCTATTCTGAACTCACCAGGCTTGATTTGAAGCACATCAGATATGAGGAAATCAGAAGTTTGGTTTTTAGAATTGGGATCTAATTTTACCCATCTTGGCATTTCATGATGAGTGAGGTTGAAGCAATCTGAGCACTTGAAGAATCCCTTGGGAGCTGTGTTCCCGGCGAGGCAATTGAAGTTCTTGCACCGGTATTGACTCCACCGGACATTTCTGTTGTCTGGGAGCTTCCAAAGGGACTCGTTGATCGGGAAAGGCTGCATATATAGCTGTGGTGCCCTTGCGAGGCATCTTCTCCTCGGGAGAGGATCGCAGCCATGAACCATAAGCTTATGAGCAAGTTTCCAGTCATCATTGCACATTTCACCAATGTCGTAATCCATGTATTCCTCGAGCTCTTCCTTCATGGAAAAGCAAGCATGGCCAATACTAGTAAAGGTTCCATTAGTCCCCATGAAATTCTGTTTCCTCAACCTGTTAGGCTTGATCTTCACATACTTGCGAATCTCCTCCCGGAAGAAGTAATCAGCCGGCTCATCAGACTGTTTCTTCGCTTCCAAAAGTGGATTATGAGAAGTTGTGGCGCCAATTTTATGCTGCTGATTGATCCCTTCATCATCTGAAAGAGATGCCTCCATAGATTGCAAGAGCCCCAAAACATCAGCAAGAAAGGCACCCATTTCCACCGTAGAAGCTGTATCTGACTCTGCATCTCTCAAGCTCTGCAATTCTTGTTGAATTCTCTGAGTTACATCTTGCACCGTTACAATCACATTGTTTCGAATACCTTTTGTTGGCTCCTCAGGAATCAAATGGTTGCATAGAGATCCAGTGTCGAGCAAGGATTTAGAGATAGAAAATTTGGACAAGGTAGCAACAGAGAGAAGGGCAAGAGAACCCAATATAAAGATTGTACAGTAAGCTCTCCTCCATATTGCTAATTTATAAGTACCATTCAGTTTTGGCATTCCTGTATCTTCTGAACTGAGGATATTTAGTGCTTTCATATATCCTCAAAACCAAAAATTTCAAGAAAAAGCCACTCACAAACAATGCATAACCAGTTTCAGATTAAGAAATAAACTGGAATTTGCAGCTCAAGGTAAAGGTGTTCATAGAGCCAGAACATAAGAACTGAAATTGAGGCAAGAACTGGAAAGCTAATCATGGAGAGATATGGAGGAGTAAAATCGTTTATTTGAAAAGAAAGTTGCTGATCAAAGATATGAACAACTCTGGATCTAGAATTGGAAAATGACCAAACGGATTATTAAAGCATTCTATAAGGCTAGCTTAGCAAATACTTAAAGTCAATCACAAAAACAGTGCAAGTCAACGCATCATGGATCTTAGAATTCAGTTAACTCACAACTTGCTAAAAGGTAAACTGTCTAAATATTATACAGATCTAAAAGGATGTACCAAATAGCAGAAAACATGATAAAGCAATCATAGAAATAAGAATTCACTATTTGGTCTCAAGTAACTTCATTTTCTGGTATCTGTAAAATATTTGGTCCAACAAGGCTTTTTCACATGTTTTCAAGTCTACGAGTTCACTTGTGACGCTGCTTGAACTTCAAGATACATGCATTATCCAGACAACCTTGTCAGGAAAATCGCATTAGTTTGCTTCAAAAACGAAACTGCCTCGTATTAAACAAAAGTAACGTCTTAAGCTCACATGGTCCACTTTTTTCTTTTAATTTTTCCTTGGCCTTAGTCCATAAATGATCCGGCCATCAGTTTCAATTTCATTGACCTGCTTTAACAGTTTGAATTTTGAATATATAAAGCAGCACAATCATGTTTCTATATTAAAAATAAGGATTAACCCTAAAAGTACATTTCCTTAAGCAATGTTACTCTGAAAGTTTTTTTGAGCTCAATGTTGCCAAAAGTCTAAAGATGTAGCAATGTTGCTCTTTTCTGTTAAAAAATTGAATAGTCAACGTTAATTTTTTAACGGAAAAAGACAACAACGCTACGTCTTTAGACTTCCGGAACGAAATTGAGTTTGAAAGAACTTTCAATGCAACATTGCTTTAATGTATACTTCTAGGGTGAATTTGCTACTTAACCCTAAAAATAATAAGGAATTTTTTATAAAAAAAAACTATTTATCTATATTTATCCTTGTATCAACACGTACTTAGGCCAGCCATATTGTCCAAAAGTGATAAAAGAAGAACTTATAGCTAGCTATGGGACTATGTGCAGTGAATAGCAACCAATCTATACATAATAATTACATAGACACAACAGAGCTCAAAATAAAAGGAAAAAGAGCATAGAATCTCTAAACCTCTTAAATACAAAAGGGTCCTAGTAAAAAGCATTATGGGAGACAATAACAGAAACCATGTCCCAGTACAAGGGACCAAATCCAAGCTGTCAACAATGACAACTGAGCGGAGTCGTCCATGAATGTTTTTTTATTAAAAAAAAAAAAGGCAAGCAAAAAATCTCCTTTTTACCTAAGGGGAAGGGAAAGTGCAAAGAATGAAGTTTGAATATGAATGAACAATACGACATGACTAATCAAACAACGAATGTTCAACTAGAAGTCAAATTTGATACTGACTTTGGTAGGTAATCAGTCAACGCAAGGAAGAAAACAAAAAAGATAACCAACGAGAAATCAACATCAACCTTAATGCAAGATTGCTGTCCATCATAAGGATCATTAGAGAATGACACACGAAAATTTTATACAGAGATAATTGAGAAACCAAAAAAAAAAAAAAAAACATTGAGGTTGTATGTACGTGAAAGCCAAAACTCAAACAGCTTGAATAACCATCAGTTGATTTCTCATCTCACATATTTTTAATCCACCAAAATGATATTTCATCTGTGAGTACCGCTACTTCTACTTCTACCCCTTCACCTATTTTCACCCCTTCCAAATGAAAAAGTAAAAAAGAAAATTTGACCAAAACAAAAAGTTGATCATCTTTGATAACCCAGAAGATTTACACCCTTGAGAAGCGAACCAGAAGGAAAATGGTCACCTCCGTCGCCGCCGTTCGGCCGGGTACTGAGATAGCGGCACAACTTCTTGCAGAGGCGTAGAAATCGGCGTCATGAGCGGCGAGTTCCGGCAAACAGGGCAAGACCCATTAAGCTTAAGCCAAGAGTCAAGGCACAAGAGATGGAAATAATGGCGGCACTCCGGCATCATCCTCAGCATCTCCGAATCTCTATACTCACACAAACAGATCGAACACATCGTACTGCTTCCGACACCCATAGCTCCCCTACTGTACTGAAACCTCGGGTACGAGTTTATAACGTTGTCGTCAAGCCCCACGACGGCGCTCTCATTGTCGTCCTCCTCCTCCTCCGCCACAAAAATCACCCGAGGCAGAACAATACCCTCGGATCCCACATTCGACCCAGATGGGTTCATATTCGGATTCGGGTGCGAATCCGGACTGGGGTTTCGGTTACGCTTGCGGCAACAGAGGTAGAAAGAGAGAATGAGCGTTGAGGCGAGAACCAGAAAAGCGAGGGCGATGGCAATGGAGTAGCCAAAGCCAATGTTGACTGAGAGAGGCATGAGTACAAAACGAAAGCGAAAGACAAAGAAGAAGTGAGTGAGACTGTGAGAGTGTCCATTTGAGGGAGAAGAAGTAGGAGGTGGAGGAAGAGAAGAGGAATGGGGAGGAAATTGGGGAGGGATTTTGGAGGGCAAAGGGTGGGTGGGAATCCCAGCTGCTGCATTAAATTCTGGGGTTTTTCTTTTTTGGGTTTTTGAAATTTTGAGGGAGAATTGGATCTCTCTCTCTCTCAAGAAGAGGGCATTTAATTCAAAGAAGGAGAAGAGTAGTGCCAGAAAGTTGGGGTGCTTTGGTCTCCGCTTTGCTTGCACCAACGACGTTTCATGGGGATGTGCGAGTTGAGGACTTCGATTTGAAGTACTCGAGGCAGTCACACACTTTTACTTGCTTTGTTTTGTGGCTTTGTAGTTTGTACACGCATCAGTTCCTACACTCCCTCCGGCCTTCATGAATGTCTATACAAAAGAAGTTGGGACTTGGAGGCACAAGAAGTGATCACGAGTGAGCACTTCGTAGTGAGAATTTGTCCAATGTCGTTGACTCGTTATTGAGGTTTGTGTGTGTTATTCTACTCCCTAAAGGCTTTGTTTAGGAGTTTGAAGGGAAAAGAAAGGAAATGAAAGAGATGCAGAGAATTTGGAGGGGAGTAAAAGGAAGAGAAAGGGAGGAGTTAAAAACATAATAACGGAGAAAGATAGGGTATTAATGAGTTATTTTTACCATTTTGTTCTTTTCTTTAAAAATTAATATAATTATTATACTTTTCTCTCTCTAAAAAGTATTTCCTCCTACAAAAGTATTTTTTCTCTCTAAAAAATATTTTCTCCTAAAAAAACGTTTCTCTCTCTAAAAAATATTTTCGTGTGCGTTCCAGAAATAGAAAAGAAATAAGAAATAAGAAATAACGAGAGTGTTTTATTTAAAAGAAAGTAAAAAAAATAATTAATCTATTTTCCCTTTTAAAACTCTCATATTGAGGGGAACTTTATTTTTTTAAGGAATGAGGGTTTTGGGGATTTGTGAAAATCCCTTATTCCCTCCCCTCTCATTTTTAAAACTTTCAAACAAGGGAATGGAGTACCAAAACCCTTCCTTTCCTTTCTTTTCTCTCCAAAATGGAACTCTCAAACAAAGCCTAAGAGTTCAATAACATAATCACATAATTTAAAAGTAGTTAAAAATAATAAATATGTTTAAAATATTTTTTTCCAAGCATGCTAATATTTATGAGTGGTAAATATGGGAGAAAAATAGAGTGAATATAACAAGCATTTTCTTTAATATAAGATATATAATTAATAAAAAAATGAAAAAATTTATTAAATGTTCAAACAACTCTTATTAGGTTTTTATAAAAAGGAATATGATAATTCAAATTTCAGGCTCTTATAAAAAGGACCTTGAGGGAGTACAAGCTTCAATTCTTAATTGAGTTAGTTCTTTGCAACAAATATATGTTGGTTTTCATAAAACTATCATAATTTATCATAGATACCTTAATATATAAATTTTTTAGTGTGTGCAATTAATATGATATTTTACGGAAAAATTATAAATTTGGGAGTTAAAAGTGAATTGGATCTTATATTTAAAACCAAAGTTGACCCTTAACTAACTCTTTATTAAGGATAGGAAGTATTTTTTTTCCTTGGGAATTTACAACGATTTTCCCAAAAAATGTCAAAAACATACTTCCTCCTTATATCATATTATAAGTTGCAACAGAACTAGCTAGAACTAAAAATATCTAGTTGATTAATTAAATTTGTCTGTAAATAAAATACTTTTACAACTTTGTCCACATTCAAGAGTATAAAGAAATACTATGTTAAACTTTAAATCCTTTCCTAGTAAATAATAACGGGGTAATATTTGAAAGGAAAAAAGAGAGAGAGAGAGAGAGAGTTTAAATATATGATTCACTAAGTAACTTATATTATGAATAAAGAAAGCTACAATAGTTTTTATCTAAGGGTGTAAATAAATATGAATAATCCAATTATTCATCAAATTTTATGGAGTCCTTTTTTATAATATACTCCCTTCAATTTTAAATATAATAGCTAGATAAATAATTTGTACATATTTTTTTAATTAATTTGTAAATGTTAAGAAAATTGATTTAGTTAGTTAATTGTAAAAAAATATTAATTTTTCTAAAGTGTTCCCTTTAGTTATTTGTATTGAAAATTTCCCATTGAAACACCCCCTTAATATATATAATCACTAGAAAGAATATGAGAAGAGAACTTTGAATTTAGGAAATAAAGTCAATCAAAATATTATATTTACGACCATGCCAAGGTAAACCATTCCACTAACTCTTATATTAAGGATCAAATGAAGTAATAAATATAAGAGAAAATTTTCATATAATTAAGCATGTTTTAGAAGTTCAATAATCTTTTTAGCATATTAATTAAATTAATGAAATTTACAGCGTTCCATGGGTACATGTTAATGGCCAAATTCGCCATGTCACTATCCTAGGATGGTAGACTTACCCTTATTTAAGTTTTTGCTTTATCTCTCTAGTGGTTCATCTAATGTCCAATGGCTTACTGCCTAAATGGTTATATCATGAGCTGGATAATTTAATGGCTACTTCTTTTGGGGAATTGATGGGTAATTTGTTTTTTTTTTTTAAAAAAAGAAAAGAAAAAAGAAAAGGGCATCTATTGAGATGGGATGATTGAGCATAGATAAAGTATATGGAGGTTGGAATTACTTGCAGGCTTTTTATACAAGACTCAATTAATTTTTTATGGGAGAAATTAAAGAATCTAAATAAATTATTTTAAAGGATTCGTATTTATTGTTTGTTTGAAATTAATATAATGTAATATATAATGATATACAACATATGATATGATCAAGTAATTTATTTATTTTTTTTAATTTGTCTAAAATAATTAATTGACTCTTATATTAATGACAAGGAAAAGTATATACACAACTAACAAGACAAAAGATCTTGTGGCTACATACCATTGGAGGCTAATAATGAGGATTAAATTTTAGTGCGGTTAGAATAGTTTTTATATACGGTGATTAGAACAGTTTTGCTCAAAGGTTAATCTACAAAGCTAGCTTAGAACCTAATAGGTTAAATTGAGTCCGAAGAGGCTATGTTTGAAGTAATACCATTCCTATATCCTCTTCTGTATTTAAGATTTATTTGGGAATGTCCGGTAATGTTTGGAACTACTCTTTTGAACCTATTTATAAAGTAGAGAGGAAATGTATTTCTTGGGCTTATTTACAAAGAACGCCATTTACATGAATGTGCAAATTTGCCTCAATTTATTACTATGCAGATATTTATTTTCTCGGGGATTGTAGTCAAATAGGGGCAAAGTGGGAAGTTATCGAATTTTAAGATACAATTGATGAACTTTTTTTAGTCTGTGTGAAAAATATTCGAAGTGCTTTGTAAATAGGATAAGAAGAGTAGTTTAATATGATTATTGTAGCAAAAAAACCATGGTTCATTACCATGCTGTCCCACTCTTTTGAAAGACCAAATGACGGTATTTTTAATTGGACTTTTTGCATTTGAAATTAAACATCTTAAATTATAAAGTCCTTATATGTGGTTTTTTGTAATTTTGTAGAATAAAATAAGAATTTTCAAAATATAATAACAATATACATATCTGTTAGCTGTCTATATGTTTTGATGATAACTGACAATTGTAAATTAAGAAGTGAGACTTTGATATTGAAGTTCAAAGAAAGGTAGAAGTTTGCTAATATTAATTTTAATCTTTACTGTATTAGTCAAACTCGAGCCTATTCCTATTAAACTCGAGTTCATGCCTAACATACAGAAGGGTATGTATTTTGAACTTATGTAAACTCGAGCCTCCTTTGACAAACTTGAGCCTACTCGTGACAGAGAGCAAGTTTCATGTTTTTATCTGAGATAAACTCGAGTCCAATATGTTAAACTTGAGCCTATAGGTTACATAAAGCAAAACAAGACATCCACTCTTTGTTAAACTCGAGCCTAGCATAATAAACTCGAGCCTATGTCTTACAGAGAGCATGTCGACTTTTTGAGACTCAAGCATGTTTTGTCTGACTCAAGCTTAAGTCTAACAGAAAGGTCTCTCTTAGCTATTCATGTAAACAAACTCGAGCCAGATAAATTAAACTCAAGCTTGTCCTTTACAGAGAGCATTTTTGAAAAATAGACTCAAACACATTTTTCTAGACTTAAGCTTATCTCTAAGTTCAATAATAATTTTACTAAAACAAACTCGAGTCTGGAACTTACAAATTTGAATTTGGCTCAGACAGAAAGATATATAGAAATTTACAACATGAATAAACTTGAGCCTGAATAGGTTTAACTTGAGTCTGTCGGAACTCTGTTTCATAGATAAGAGTTTATATCAATTTGATTCAGTCTTTCAAGTTTATTTACTGACATATAAAGTTACGAATCATCATATATACATATGTTTGATCAAAATGCTTATTTATTTCAGATGAATTCAGCAAATCAGAAATGGGTCAAATGCATTTAATGCAGAACTAAGAACAAGCCTGAAACTTCTCCTTTATTCCAATGGTTCAACTTAGACCGTTATAGCTTGATCAAATCATCCTCCAACGGTCAAAAACGGATCATAGAATAGCAAGAACTCTGGAAGATCACCTGCAACGGTTAAATCCAAGATTTTAGCTGAGAATTAAAAGAATGGAGAAAAATATGCAACTGACATATTACAGAAATGAAGCTGAACATTGAAGAATAAGAGAGAAGGATTTGAAACGGCTAATTTTTCTAATTAAGCTATAAATACCCAAGAAGACTCATTGCAACAACACACAGAATTTCAACTGATCACATTTTCAATTTGAGTCATTATTGTGCATTTGATTTGAACTTCAGTAATTATCAATATCTGCTCTTTTGAGAATACTGTTTTGAAAATCAATTTTTGATTTCTTGTTTGTGTAAACTCAAGGTTGTGAAACCTGTGAGTTGGGTATTTTGATTACAAAGTGTAAGGGGGAGCAAGTCCTAGTTGATTAGGATTGCTTGAGTGTTACATTGTTGTAATAAGAGAATATTGATAGTAGAAAAACCCAAAAGATATCTGGGGACTAGACGTAGGTTAAGGTTAGGACCGAACCAATATAAATTATCTGTGTTCAAGCTTTTCTCTCTTTGCCTTCTTACATTGTGTTTTGAAAATTTGGGTGTCATTCAAAAAGGAAGTTTTTTTTTTAAATCCTCAATTCACCCCCCTCTTAATGATTTCTTTCATCTTCAATATCGTGATAATATTATTGTTGGAGCCCCTAGAATATCAGACATGGGTTATAAATACCCTGATAACATAACCAAAGTGGGAAGTTTTGGGTTTAAATCCCCTTCTCATCCCTTTTCTTTTTTCCTCATCATCTCATCCTTCCCGAACATTAGATTGAAAAATATATAGTAAATATTCAATATTTTATAAAAGGGTAAATGTGAGCCTAGTGGCTTGAACTATTTTTGGAACTGCATCTAGCACTCAAAAAATTTTAGAGTATAATTTTGACCTCATATATTAGAAACAACAATTATCAACCCTAACTAATAGAAAGTTAACCTCCTTTGAGTGCATATCTTCATCCAAGTGAGCCACAGCGACCTGGGTCTTCCTCTCTCTTCCTTGCCTAAGATAAAAGATCCTCATAAATAAGCAAGTTAGAGAATCTTTAGAGATGGCTCAGAAATTGAGCAATTTGACTTTTGACTTCAACAACCTATTCATCATTTGCAAGTTTCTCGTAGTCTCAGACTTTGAAGAACCACTCACCCACCAACCCCGATAAAAGCCCTCTTTCATATCCAAGAGACGATCCAGGGGCTAGGGGTGCCCCCCCCCCCCCCAAAAAAAATCTCTTTAAAAAAGAAAAAGCTTTGAAGGTGCAACTAAGGAATGAGGAGGTGATGCTGAAATGGAGAGAAAATATGTATCTTATTTCAATTTTCCTTGAGTATGGCTGATCACGGGTTGGGTTTCTGTCATAATCTTTTTCTTATTATCCCTCATAATTTTTAAATCATATCCGTCCAATTAATCTAAATACTACTTCAATATTTCTTTCACCTTTCCAATCAACGGTTGAGATTGGATGATGAGTGAATATGAGAAAAAAGATGAGGAGATAATTCTCTTCCGATCCAATAAGCCTTAATTTAGTAGCTTTTTTCTCATACTTTCTTTGGCCCAACATAAACATTTTGATGCTCCTCTCATTTGAGTCTAGTGGAGCACGTCCCTTGCTCCATAAATTGGGCCTAGTCTTGACACAAACTCCTTTCTTCATAAGTTTTCTAAATCCTGTTAATGAGAGTTGACACAGATGGTAAGGGATCCAGGACTAGGCCCTTGGGTCGTGGGTTTGATCCCCTCTGTCATCGTTGAGACTCCTTTGGTAGGCGATCTCGTAAGTCCCCAGTAAGTGCTCATAGAGCCCGGGGCCGTGCCCTGGCCTTAGTAGAGGACTGGTGTTGAACCCTTCCAAAACTTTCATGTATATATAAAAAAAAGTTTTCTAAATCCCCATAATAATATTCCATAATGTTTCCCTAATTTTTTAGGCCCTAAAATAATTTTTACATAATCATCTTAAGCCTTTCCTTTAGGACATACTTAAGACAATTGGCTCAATTAGGTTAAATAGTCTACCTAGTTCAAACTTATTCTTGAAGTTTTAGACCTAAAATTTGAGATGTCATAATTCTCTTCTCATAAAATAAATTTTGTCCTTGAAATTTAGAACAATAATTTAGGCCATTTACTCTAGATATTCCTTTTTTCATATCTTCCTTTATTTTCCAAGTAGCTTATCTTATAGGTAACCCTTTCCAACTACCTTTTCAAATGGTAAACTCTTATTCCTCAGCTTCTTTTCTTGATTATTGATTATATGCTAGGCTTTAGTTCATATGCCATATCATCTTTTACATTGTTATCCTCACTTAATAATATATATATATACACACACACACACACACACACACACACACACACATATATGGCACTTTGGTAATTAGGATTCATGTTTCAATTAGGTCCTTCAAAGTCCAGATCTATCCTCCGACCCTTGCCTTCTCAGTTCTTACTCAATTTGCGGCTTCCGTTTGTGTGCTTGGGGGAACTCGTCTTGCAATCTCACCATCAACTAGCTGCATCTTGCCATCGGAAGTTCCCCATTCAGGTGAGCTTCCCTTCGTCAGCAGCAATCTATTAGTCGTCCTCTATCATCTCTGTCGCTGCTCATCCGTTGTTACTTATTTTCGCCCCTCGTCATTGAAATTTCTAGGTCCACCATTATTCATATCCCTTTCTCTCATCATTTGTTGGCATAGATGAGACCAAAACTCAGCATCGTCACTGAAGCTAGATGAAGAAGACATCAGTGGGAACATCTGGAGGAAGACCCATGGATTCCATTGCCAATGCTAGCCCTTAGCTTCTTGGGTGACGAGAGTGATGCGAGGAAGGGAGAGGAAGACTAAGGTCGCCGTTTCCGGGAAACAAATTTGTGGCTCACTTTGATGAAGATGATGCACTTAACGTAGGTTAAATTCATGTTGGTTGGGTTGATAATTGCTCCATTTTTAATACATGATGGTCAAAATTGCACCCTTCAAACATTTTTATAAAATCATTCCCCCCCCCTCTTTCAAGTAGTCTACCTTGTTTAGATCTAATTTTAACAAATTATTTTTTATTTAATATTATAATATCATTTTATAAAATATTGTATGTCAACCGCTCAATTTGTAATTTAAAGGTAAACATGGGATTAGGAGAAGATGAGAGAAATAATGAGAAGAGAATCAATATCCAAATAGCTCTTCACCTTGAGTCCATTAGGGTTCGTGATTTCCAAAACTTTGGGCATGTCTCTAAGGATTTAATCATCAAATATCATCAAAGTAAGGATTAAACTCCATCGTACGTTTGTATTCTTCAAGATTTAATTGGTTATTTTTGGGGGCTATAGTGTAGTCTAATAATGAGTACTTGAGTCTAACTTGATTGAGATGTTGGGTGCTTATTTTATGCTTTGTGGAGTACGTTTTAATGAAGCTTTTTATATAACCAAGATACATTATTTTTTAAAAAATTAGTCAATTGCAAGCGTGTCACGCAATCAATTAGTTATATAAATAAGATAAGTAATTTCTTAACAAATTACTCATTTAAAAGTGTCTTACAAAAACAATTACTCACCTAAAATAAGATTATTCCGCTTGTTTATAGAATTATTCAACTTGATTATATTGTACAAAGCACTTACAAATTTGATCTTGTTAAGAAATTGATTTATCTTATCATGTGATTATTCCACTTGTTCATAAAGTGTAAGACGTTTGCAAATAAATAATTGTTAAGAAATTAATTTATCTTGTTTATAAGATTATTCCACTTACTCATAACACTATTTCATTTATTTATGTTGTTTATGACACTTACTAATTATGATATAAAGTAGGTAGATATATTAGATCATTACACTTTTTTTTTTTCGCTACATGAAAAGTTTAGGTGGGTTTGGTACCGGTCCCCCACTAAGGTCAGGGCACGGCTCTAGGGCTCTTTGAGCACTTACAAGGGACTTACGAGATCGCCTACCAAAGGAGCCCTCACAATGGCAGATAGAATCTCCAACTCTTGTCCTTTTGGGACTTGAGCCCATTCCTTATCATATGTGCTAACTCTCATTGGCTCATTACACATATTTGTTGTTGCATATATTAACTAAAAGGCTTTTTCCCAATAATAATAATAAATAAATAAAAGGCTTTAATGGCTTAGTGGCCATGGCTCTATATATTAACTAAAAGGCTTTTTCCCAATAATAATAATAATAAATAAAAGGGTTTAATGGCTTAGTGGCCATGGCTCTATTGGTGTGCCCAAGAAGGGTTGGTTTACACCCCCACTTAGCCCTCTTTAAAATTATTTTCTAGCTGTCAGAACCCCAGTCATCGGTTGGTCAGCAATCAGTGTCCATTGTCGAAAATGTTGATTGTTTTGTTTTAAGAAATAAATAAGTCATAGGTAGTGATGTCTTTTAAGCATAAATTTTATTTTATTTTTTGTCCCAAAGGTTCTGTAGTGAAGTTTCATAATTTCTTGTAGACCATTGGATATTAATTGGTTACAATGATCATTGAGTGAAATTATTCCTTTGTTTTGAAGGGTTGGTAATATTTGGAACTAGTTTAGTAGGATTATCATAGAAAAAACCTTGATTACTTTGGGTATGTCTATTTCCATAAGTGATCTCTACATGTTTCACTCGAGATATAAAAGCTCCACTAAAGTGATTATTAAATTTTAGCATATTCTGATTAGTTGTCTTTTCATTCAGCATGATAGAGGTTCAATAATGTGGTCATGCCACTCAAACCATAAATCCAATTGACAAGGATGAAACTTGTTTCATATGAAACGAGACTTCAAATTCAACACACAGACACCAAGATCAAGCTCAACTTATTTTCAGATGAAAGAGTGAATCTCTGAAGTTGACATTAGAATTTCTCGTGTTATTCAAGAATAGGTTTACTAATTTGGACATATCTCCTATAGCGAAACTTCGATTGAGGTGAACCTTGTTACATATGATACTAGACTCTAAATGTGGTTTACATACATTTATTTCGTGGTCAAAGAGTTTCAGATGAAAGATATATGACCTTCAAAAGTTAGTGTTCGAGATCAATGTTGTGTTTCATACTAGTAGCTAGAGATTTAATGATAAAATTTAGAATACAAGAATTTGGAACTTGTTTTTGTTGCATTGATGTTAGACCTGGCTATCACCCAAAAGGGGGGGTGAATTGGGTGTTTGATAAAACTTTAGGAACTTTAAAAAAAAACTTTTTGCAACTTATAAATTGACAATTATATATTCAAAGATGAGCATGTATTGGAAATGTAAAAGATAAGGGAAAAGAGTATGAAAACTGTGATTTATCCTGGTTCGGTCCAATCTTTGACCTACGTCCAGTTCCCAAGCTTGACTTGAGATTTTCAATCTACTATTTGCTTTGAACTTGATTACACGTTCTGTACTTGAAGTAATCCTCTTATTAGGATTCACTCCCCCTTACAAACCGTAATCAATTCACTTGCTTGATTATACACTCTGTACTCGAAGTAATCCCTCACTTGGATTCACTCCCCTTACAAGCTGTAATCACAACAAAGTGTTTCCTACTCAAGATCACCCAATCTTGAGTAACTCTCAGAATAATATGATGATTACAATGAATCTTCTCTCTCAGAAGTAAGTGAATAAACATTGAAGCACAATACATATAATCTCACTCTCTATGCTAAATATATGATCATTGAGATATTCAGAGAGTAGATGAAACAGACGTTAGAATATTGACATTTTCACTGTGTAAGCTCACGTCCCTGTTCTTGCTCTCCCTCTTGTGTCTGTATTTTGAGTCTTCATGGGTATTTATAGGATAATTAGAGGAACTAGCCGTTGCATATTCTTCTCTATGATTCTTCAACGTTCACCTGTAAATCTGGAATATGACCATTGCATATTTTTCTCTATTTCTTTAATTCTTAGCTGGAATCTTGGATATAGTTGTTGTAGATGGTCTCCCAATTTTCTTGTCATTTCCATAACTTTATTAGAACATTGGAGAGTGATCTGAACGTTTAATAACGGTCTGAGCTGGTCAATTGGAATAGAGGAGAAATTTCAGGCTTGTTCTTGGTTCTTCATTAATTGCATTTGATCCAGATTTGATTTCATCTTGATCATTGCTGAACTTATCTGAAACTTACTCAAAACTTCATTAATAATGTTAGAAATAACAGTAATACATGATATGACATTTTTAGATTAACTCATAAAGGTTTCGCAGATTGACACAATCTGGTTTTTATACTTCAACGACTGAAACTGGAGTTTGTAAAACTAAACTGGAGTTTTCAGCGGGCTAAACCGGAGTTTAGAAATCCAAACTCGAGTTTAGATCTTCCAGAGAGGAATGTTGTGATTTGAGTTTTGGAGCACACTTGAACTTAAGGCTAAACTCGAGTCATTAAGTGACTAACTTGAGTTTTGGACTTTTGAAGTGAAAATAAGCTTAAGTCCACAAAACTCAAAACTGGAGTTTACTAACTCAAAATCAAGTTTTCTTTAAGGATGAAAACATCTTGCTCTCTGTCAAGTGCAAAACTAGAATTTGCTAATACAAACTCGAGTTTTCTTCTCCATGGCTCAGTCAAATATCCTTCTCACAAGTTCTTTACTTTCTGACTTGATAAAGATCAATTCCTGGAATCCAGTACCTATCTCCATAAGAATCTTTAAGTTTTCATTCCAATGCAAGAAGAATCAGTTCCAAACTCATTGTGATCTGACAGTTATGGTCCGATGAACGAAGGTTGTTCTTTGGCTAGCGTTTTTCCAGCATCCTAAATTGACTGTCAAATTCAAAGATCCATACCTCACTCATTTGATCTTTTTTTTCCGTGACCTTTATGTTTCTGGAAAGGTATGTGAGTCTACTTTCATATGCCACCAATTTCAGCTCATTCCGATGTGTAGATTGTGAGATACACTCAAATCATTGAAGCTTGGTCTGCTGTGTGGCGTGAATTCCTGTTCCAACTTTTGAAATTCATAGCTCTCTCATCTGAGCTTCTTTAGGCATGAAACTTTGTCTAGATGATGCATTGAATGTCTAGTTTCATACAAAATTGATTTCGCCTTAATCCGATCTTTGGTTTGGAAGATATCATCGAATTACCAGAGGTCGCCCGTGCTGAACGTGAAACAGAGTTGGACAGAGTTGCTAAAAGCTTGCTAAACTCGAGTCATTAAGTGATTAACTCGAGTTTTGAGTTCCAAACTCGAATTTACATTAGCTAATTCGAGTTTTGTTGATCCAGAGACGCCATAGTTGCTGAAGACACTACAAACTCGAGTCATTAAGTGACCAACTCGAGTTTTGAGTTCCAAACTTGAGTTTTGTGTCCTAAACTCGAGTTTTCTCATAATCCAGAGGCAAATCACTTCTAGTAATGCAGTAAACTTGACTTTTGAGTATCTGGCTCGATTTTGCTCATCCAGAACCTGATATATGCTTGTTTTAACTCTGAATTGAGTTGTTCCAACTTTCATTTAATCGTGGAGACTTCAAGAATCAATTTAAAAACTTGTATGATATTTTTCTCATTCCATTTGGCAAGTTTTTCTTTCTTTCTTCTCTTTTCTTGATCATTCTCTATGATTGAACTATTTCTCCAAACAATAGCGTGTCACTGTTCGACTGCACAGTAAGCACTTGAACTTAGTTTGGACTGAATCCTTGGGATTTCTCAATCTGGGTGTTAAATCTAGCACCCAATCCGAAAGTAAACCGAATCCGAAATTATAAAACAGAAACGAATTTGTTACCATTAAGAAGGAGTCCTCTGGATAGTGGAATCCTTAATCCGTGGGCTAATCACAGAAATTTAGCTAATCATGGCTAGAAAAATTGATGAACAGATGAAGAACATGAAGAACACAAAGAACATTGCAGAGAAAAAAGAAGCTTCTGTCTTCAATCCAAAATAATCCAAAAATGTAATGACATAAGGTATTTGTGACTGCTTCTTAACTTAAACTTAACCTAAAATGGAAATGGGATAAGGCTGCACAATGGTCCAAAATGAAATAAATGGAAAATGGGTTTTTAATTACAATATTTGAGCCCAAAATCCAGTAAAACGTCTTTGACTTTGGCTCTAAGTTTGACCATCCTTGTTGATCTCAAGTCTATTCTCAAGTCTTTGTTGATCTGCAACCTGAGGTGTGTGAATCTGGTATACAAGGGTACTGTTTGCTCCGGTACCGAATTGCTGTAAGTTGGCAGCCATGGTGGATAACAAATCTCTAGCCTCCTCCGGTGTCTTATTCTGCAAAGCCCCACCACTAGATGTATTAACCAGATTTTTGTCATTAGGCAACAAACCCTCATAGAAGTATGTAATCAGGAGTTGCTCAGTGATCTAATGATGTGGACAGCTTGCACACAACCTTTTGAACCTCTCCCAATATTCATGCATGGTCTCTCCATTCACTTGCTTAATGCCATTGATTTCTATCCGGATGGATGTGGCTCTTGAGGAGGAGACGGATTTCTCCAGAAACAACTTTGCCATATCATTCCAAGACGCAATGGATTTAGGTTGAAGGTAGAACAACCAATCCTTAACTCCCCCTTCAAGTGAGAAAGGAAAAGCTCTCAGTTTGATATGCTCCTCATCAATGGCTTGTGGCTTTATTGTGCTACAGACCACATGAAACTCCTTCAAATGCTTATGGGGACATTCACCAGCAAGACCATGAAACTTGGGAAGCAAATGGATAAGACCAGATTTAACTTCAAAGTTAACACCAAGTTCAAGATATTGAATGCATAAAGGTTGATTGACCACTACAGGTGCAGCCAATTCTTTCAAAGTTGGACAGTTTTCTTGTTCTGCCATATTTTTAGAGTTAGCAAAAGTACTACTAAAATCAGTAAATTCAGAAGACTCAGAAAGAGACACATAATCAAATTCAGAATCTGAAACAGGATCCGTAGTGACTAATTGACTTAACCTGATGGTCCGTCTAGCAGCTAGGATAGTTCGCTCTATTTTAGGATCTCTCTCTAACAAATCATCTGGATTAGTAGTACTCCTAGTACTCATATAGTAGCATATGGTAGAATGGAAAACTCACAAAACACCAAAAACAAACTCACAAAAGCACAAAAACAATCACAATAACAAAAACACTAATATGACACTAGAAGACTCAAAACCAAAAAACAGAAAACCACGCTAGAAATTAACCAAAACAAATGCAAAAACACTATCAAATGATTTTTACAATTTATGGGATCTGTACAGAAACACTCCTAGACCATTAAGGGACCCAAAAATGAAATAAAAAAAACTTAAAAAAAATTGAAAAAGTTGTCAAAATGATGGAATTTGGCTTAAAAATGAAAACCACATGGCAAAGGATGTGTCTTGATATTTAGATAGAAATTTATCAACTTGCAAAATTTCATCCCAATTAGAGATCATCACAAGTTTTAGTAGAAATCCTAGAACAATTTCAAAAATACCAGCTACGTCTTACTGAGACAAAAAAATAATGAAAACAGGGGCTAAACGATGGAATTTAGCAATTTTGAGTAAGACCTCACTCCCCCAAAGGGAATGATTATTGTTTAGAATGTCAAATTCCTTGTGAAAAAGCCATGGTTCAAGTGATCTGTGTGAGAAAAATTTCTGCCAAGCCACCCGAACCGATTAGACTACTCCTAAACTACTTTACTACTATTACTAATCAAACCGATGCAAATTCCCTGGCAACGATGCCAAATTTTGACAAGAGATTGTCGACCTCTCCCAAAATAACCAAGTTAACAACAGATTTGCAATATAGTGTAACTTGGATCGTTTTCCCAATGAATTCGCAGTAAGTTTAAATTAGTAACAATGAAACAGAAAAGTAACAATTTGGGGGAGTTTTTCAATGCAGTGAATATTAAAATAGAACTAAACAGAAATAGATAAAGTGAAGATTAAACAGGTAAAGCGAAGATTAAACAGGTAAATAGAAGATTACCCCAGGATTTCAAATTCCACCACTTTCCTTCCTCGAGCGAAAATAGATTTTGAGACAAACTCATGATTGATTCTGGACGAATTGAAATCTCTAGTTTGTCTAGAAAACCCCTCAACTAGACGATCATCTAGCGTTTATCCAAATAGTAGCGTGTCATTATATGATCGCACAGCAAGCACTTGAACTTAGTTTAGACTGAATCCTTGGGATTTTTAAATCTGGGCGTTAAATCTAGCACCCAATCCAAAAGTAAACCAAATCTGAAATTACAAAACAGAAACGAATTTGTTACCATTAAGAACGAGTCCTTTGGATAGTGGAATCCTTAATCAGTGGGCTAATCACAGAAATTTAGCTAATCAAGGCTGGAAAAATTGATGAACAGATGAAGAACATGAAGAACATTGCAGAGAAAAATGAAGCTTCTGTCTTCAATCCAAAATAATCCAAAAACGTAATGACATAAGGTGTTTGTGGCTGCTGCCTGACTTAAATTTAACCTAAAATGGAAATGGGCTAGGGCTGCACAATGGCCCAAAACGAAATAAATGGAAAATGAGTTTTTAATTACAATATTCGGGCCCAAAAATCCAGAAAAATGTCTCTGACTTTGGCTCCAAGTTTGACTATCCTCTTGTCCGAATTTGCCTTCCGAGTCTTCATAACATTTGTAGCCCTTTGAATCATTTGAAATATGAGACAAAAATGAGGCAAATCTGATGGCTGGTTCAAAAGTTATGGTTAAAAAAATGAAGCATTATAAATTTGGAATTTTATCATGAAAATGAATTAAATTCAAATAAAAGCCCAAAGCCCAAATAGGCATTAAAACCCATTATTTATTAGCTAACAGTCCTAAATTTATTATCCAATAGATACAAATAAGTGTGTAAAATATTCAATTATCAATAGGTTATTTGCCAAATTTTGAGTTATATTATAAGAGTTATGCCTATTGAAAGTTGACCTTTGTTTCAAATTATCTATGTTTTGAAAAGGAAAAATGGCATTCGAGTGATCTATGACCACTTGCAAGTGATTTGAAAGTAGTGTGAGAATCACTTGAATGATTAGGAAAATCACTCAAGTGATGCATGATCACTCGTAGTGATTTAGGAAATCACTTGGATAATCCATGATCATTTGCAAGACACTTACAAGTGATCTAAAAGTGCAGAAATATCTTAAGAAAAGATCACTCAAGTGATCACTTATGCACATGAGTGATATGAATCACTTGCTAGATCATTCGAATGATATTGTTCATAGATTTTTTAATCACCATATCGAATTTTTTTGATGTTCTTTCAAACTCATTTAAGACTAGATTATTGTATTTCTAACCATTCCTAATAATCGCTAATCAAGTTTACAAGAGGATTATAGGTGATTAAACTTGGATTAGAGCTCAATTTCCAAAAAGCAAATTTGTGTCAGAAGCTTCAATGGCTACTTCTAATAGACATCCAATGATCATATCCTAAGATACTCAACAGGAAGAATGTGCTCAATAGTCAAATTCTCTTCATCAACTATAAAAGAAGAGACGTTCAAGATAAACGAAGATGAGATCATATGCCTACAATGATGATATTCTTAATCTTACTCGACTGAAGCTCTATAATTATACTCCCACCATGTACTTCAATGTTAATCATCATCTACTTCATATAGAGAGAAGTATTCTTTCATTATAATCATTCTATCTTTAGGTGGATAGAGAAATTCATGGAAAGAGTTGCAAGGGCATGATCAAATATGTGAGCATCATGTGTAGTACATTCCCATGCAGCCAAAACAAAAATAAAGTGCATGTCTTAATCATAAACTGCCATCACATTTTGCTCCAATATATTTTGATTTTTCTCTTGCTTACCTTGCATGGAATGTGTGTGCCATCAATTGCTCCAAAAGCACTTTTTAAAAACGGCCGGTATCGAATACTAAGGCGTATCATTGAGTGAAAGTTCTCAAATTTTGGATCTTGTGGTTTGATGTTGGGCGTTCCAGGACAACATGCCTTTAAGACAAAATGGAAGAGCCCTATGAATTGTCTCTCCCACGCACTGGAATCTTTCTTATTGTAGCCTACTCCTACCACATGTCAAACGGTGTTCAAAAAAATTTCATGCATACCCATTTTTCTAGTTTCCCTCAAACCATGTTGTTGCTATTCAAAGCAAAGTTGATGAAATACAAGAAGTTCCATTCTAAGCATTTCATACCAATAAACAAAATTGTTCTATAAAATATCATTTACCCATGCAACACCTGTATAATCACTAGTGCATTGCGGTTCTTTAGATAAATATAGCCTAGCCTATGCACTAACATAAGTCGCAACTTGTTGAACCCATTTGTCCACTGCTTCTCATACTCTGCAATAATTTAAATTCGTCGTCCATACGTGCTTTTTCCTATAGACATATACATTAAGTTTAAAAATTATATTTTTGAACTATTAAATAGTCAAAACATGCACACATATATAAGGATGGTAAAGCAATAACATGAAAGTGAGAAAGAAGTGAGTCATGCCCATCAGAAAAATAATTCATAATAGAAAGGCAGTTATAGTAGTCACGCCCATTAATAGTAATATCATTCCTAATAAAAGTAAAGGAAAATATATTAGTCATCTTTAAATAGTAACATCATTCTTAATACAATTCATTTATCTCCATAACATTCATGCCTCAAAAACTTCAAAATTTCTCCCTTATATCCTTCACAGCTACATACATTTCCCTTGTAGACGGGCGGTCCATAAGGAGGTATGCACATCGTGCATAAAATTCATAATCAGAGACAACTTCATGAACTTGGTTAAGGTGACTCATGACTCACGCTATTAATATCTCAGTAGCAAGTGCTTCTGCTGCCATCCTATCGGCATGTGCACGTTCTGCATTAATGTCATTAGCTATCCTACATAGAGCGTCTTCTATTTTAGCTAAGGAATGCCATTTCTTTTTTGTTGCATCACTCCTCACCCCTAATGAGCAAGTTGTTCTGCAACCACTAGTTTTATCTCCACCACTGGTTCCCTTCCCTTTCTCATTATTGCCTCCACTATTGTTATTGAAAGTGACTTAATTAAACTCCCCACTTAAGCTAATTGTTGACCCTAAGACTTCATCACTATCTCCAAAACCTTCTTGCATATCATATTCAGGCGTGCAATCAGTTACGAGTGTCATGGATAATGGTGCCTAGTGATGTGTTCATGTGATGCCACAGTTGAAAACAATTTGGTTAATTCTTCTTGGAATTGGAGTCCTTTATTTCTAAATTTTTCATAACTTGGAACTTCTTGTACATTCATTACCAAATATATTCCATAATATATGAAAGCACAATAACGGAAACTGAATATGTAAGCTCACATAAGTTAGTTACTTACTTCTATTTTCTTCTCCACCAATCATCATCGGCAATAATAGTGTTCTAGTCATTATCCCATCTAACGCCTATTTCATGAAGCAACTATCCTAAATCTACCAATCCTTTTGTAGGGAATCATATTTATTTTTAAACTGGCCTTTCTCATACGATCTCCCAGTCTTTGTAGTGAAGCCATTAGAAATATCTTTCCATCCATTCTTTGAGGCGAGTACATTTCCTCGTTTCCTTTTTAACTTGTTCTATGCACAAGTCAAGGAACAATTTTGTGCTATTTATATCCCAAGAAGCTTTCACCTTTTCCTTACTCATTATGATGGTAGCTTGCATGTTCCTAGAATAAGTGATTTAAAACAAATGGCAGCATTAAATTTTTCATAAGTGAATTTTTCTCTACTCATCTTCAATATATTTAGAATTCATTACTCTTTTTTATTTTAAAAAAATTTGTTTAGTAGTTATCTTAATTTTTAATACTTATCTTCCATGTTCTCAACACCTATATTTGATTCATTTCAATGCTAAAAACTTGAAAAGTGAGTAGTTTTTATTCATTTTAAAGTGTATTTAATGTTCCCAGAGATTCCTTAAGTGCTATTTTCCCTACAACAAAGGAAAACACTTGTGTCTGAATCCTCCTTTGTATGGTAACACCCACAAAAAGAAACCCCCAACAACATACCCAGCAACAAAAGGAGGTCATAGCACAAAGCAAGAGCAAAAAAACATAGCACAAATCAGATGACTCAAAGAGGAGGACGAAGAAAGACTCAACTTAAAAGAATCGCTAAGAAGAACTTATTCTGAATAACGCTAGATAGAAATCTCGGAAAATCTAAGCTCATGAAAGCACATAGCATAAAGTACACAACACAAAGCGCAAGCCAAGACAAAGGAGCAACGAGCACGAAGCAATGACATGGATTACAGAGCAAATAGCAAGGACCACATACCACAGAGCACGGATAGCTAACCACTAATGGAGACTTCTCTGATATGCAACCCAAGCACTGACCACAGAGCGAGAAAGCGTACAATTGTTGTCTTCTAACCGTAGTAGGATGTGATTGGTGTGATTTTTTTGTCATGCCAAGCTCACTACCAGTAGCGACTTCTCTGATCTACAACTAAGATGAGTTTTGAAATGTGGAAGAGGAGAGAGAAATTTGAGTTTTTGAATGCATTCAGAAGATCAGCGACAAACTCATTAGTAGCCACTGGCACCGTCCATCTTCTCTGATTGCCAAGGAACCACCACCAGCCACCAGCTTCTTTGGATGGACTGAAGATAAGCCCGAGTTTTCAAAGAGAAATGGGGACAAGCACGACTGTAAGAGGAGAAAAAGAGATAGAAAGAGGAAAGAGGAAACAAAGATTGGGGAAATTAGTTGCATCATTATATCGCTCACTGACCTTTAACATTACCAAAAAAGGGGGAAAACAACTTCTCCAATCCAAAACCATGGTTTTGGAACCAAAAAAAAAAAAATCCGTTGTTGTAGGAAAAATAGCACTTAAGGATCTTGGAACATTAATTACACTTTAAAATGAAGAAAAACTACTCATTTTTCAAGTTTTTAGCACTGAAATGAATCAAATATACTTGTTGAAAACATGGAAGATGAGTACTGAAAATTAAGATAACTAGTAAACAAATTTTTATAAAAAAAATGAATACTGAGTTCTGAATATATCGAAGATGAGTAGGGGGAACATTCAATTATGAAAAATTTAATTCTACCATTTGTTTCAAATCACTTATCGTGGGAACAGGCAAGCTACCAGAATAATGAGTAAGGAAAAGGTGAAAGCTTCTTGGGATATAAATAGCACAAAATTGTTCATTGACTTGTGCATAGAACAAGTTAAAAAGGGAACAAGGAAATGAACTAGCTTCACAAAGAATGGATGGAAATATATTTTTGATGGCTCCACTGCAAGGATAGGGAGAGCGCATGAGAGTTTAAAATAAATATGATCCCTACGAAGGGATTAGCAGATGTGGGATAGGTTGCTTCATGAATAGGTGTTGGATGTGGTTTGTGTTTTGTAGTAGACTATTTTATTGTTAAATGATATGGATACAAATTTGTATTAGAGGGAAAAAACTATGTTTATAAAGACCTTAATTAAATTTTGTAAGTTTTATTACAAAAGCATCACTCTTATATGTTTAAAGTTCCATTTTTTAGCCATCGAGCATTTAACTATCGAATAAATTACATATTTCAATCTAAAATATATTGTTTTAGATAATTACTATTTATAATTTTTGGTATTTATTATGAAATTTAATGTTAAGAATATTTAAAATAAAATATTATCTTGTATATGTCACACATTTCTTATTATATGGGAAAATCCTACTCAGGGCCCAAAGGATCAAGATATTTTAAAAAAAAAACCTAAAGAAAAGTCACATGTCAAAAAATACTCATGCAATTCTAAAGTGAAATGACAAAAAAAACCATCACTAACGCTAAAAAAGTAGGGGAGGGCAAATTCAAAACCACACTCTCTCTCTTTCGGCTCTCATCTATAGACTTTGCTCTCTACTCTTCCGACTCTCTCACTCTCGTCCCCGACATCATTTTCACTTGTGTTGGAAAGGTGAAACCGTCAACCATCGTCAACCCCCCGAAGCTAATAGGGTCACCGTCGCCATCACTACTAAAAAAGTAGATTTAGTGACTCCAAATTAACGACCGCTTTATAAAAACATACCTTAAAAAGTAGGCGGTGATATTGTTGTAATTTTCTCCTTACTTTTAAGGGAACATGTAACGTCTATTTTGTAAAACGAACGTTAAATGTTGTAATATTACTGTTAGTTCTCTATGAGTTTTGATAATACCTGACAATTGTAAACCCAAGTTGAAGTTTGTCTTTGTTAAGTTGAAAAACTTACTATCAACGACAAACTCGAGTTTTGGTTGAAAGCTCGAGTTTGGACTTGACAGAGAACAGTTCAAGTTTTTGTAAACTTAGACAAACTCGAGTTTAGTTTTGGAAACTCGACCTTAAACCATATAGAGAGCTCCTAAATTTTTCAAGACAAAGCAAAATCGAGTTTAATTTTAATGAACTCCAGTTTTGACAAGATGGAGAGATCTAAGTTTTCCAAGCTTTGTTGGAAACTCGAATTTGTAACACACAAAGAGCTATGCTCCATTCTGAGCTTGAGAAAACTCGAGTTGTATTTTTAAAACTCCAGTTTGTATTTGCCAAAGTATTTTACAAAGTTTTCTCTCTTATGAGGAAACTCGAGTTTAGTTTTACAAACTTGAGTTTATAACTTACAGAGAACAACTCAATATGTCTAAAGATTTGAAAAATTCAATTTTCAATTGCAAACTCTAGTTTAAATCATGCAGAGAGTTTTCCAGTTTCCCTAAGTTTTGTGGAAACTCAAGTTTGTACCAAGTAGAGAGCTTCGCTCTATTTGAACTTTTTGAAAACTCCAGTTTTTGAGCTTTTAGACTTAAACTATGTTTTCACTATAAATGTCTAAAACTCGAGTTAGTCACTTAATGACTTCAGTTTTGCCCTTACTCAAAACTTGCCTCAAAAATCAAATCACGACATTCTTCTCTGGATGAAGAAAACTCGAGTTAGGTTTTGGAAACTCAAGTTTAGACTTCTGAAGTAAATTACAAACTCCAGTTTGGATGAACAAACTCGAGTTTGTGTCGCATAGTTTGAAAATCAAATTACACGAATTTGTGAAATCTTTGTGTTTTATCTAGATACTTCTTATAATCACTCATTACTGTTCATGACTATGTTTAATCAGTTTGTTAGTGAGTTTCAGATGATTTAAAGAGTATTAAATGGAGATTTAGTCAAAAGCAAAAAGCAATGTCAGAACATTTATTACAAAGTCCAGAAAGCTAGCATCCTTTTAGACAATCATTATGCACACGTTGCAAAAGGATTAATGTTTTGTTTCCCTATAAAGTAGCTGCTCTTCCAACAGATTAAACTCAAGGGAAGTCAACCCTAAATCTCTATGCACCTGGATTAATTGAAGAGTAGAGAGAGAGAGAAGAGACTAAAGTATTCCTAATCAACTCAGCAATGTCTCCAACAGTTACATTGAAGAATCCAATAGTCATTTAATGCTCTCTTGATATATATAGAGTTGCATTCAAGTGTTCTCAAGAAAATACAACAACCAATACACAGAAAACAAAAATCATTCAAGTTTACAATTACTCTTTCAGTTTTCTATTGTTAAGTATCTTTTGATACATTTGTACTTCAATGTTTATCATTATCCACTCTTAGAGAGAGTTTCATTTATTGAAATCATTTATTGTAAGAATATCAAGTCATGAGTCTTGAAAATTGGGAATATCATATTACAACTTGTAAGAAGGAGTGTATCCTAGTGAGATGATAACTTTCGAGTGTAGAGTGTGTAATTGATATTGTGAGTTAGTAAAAATCCTAGAGTGTCTGGGGATGTAGGTTAAGGATTTAAACCGAACCAGTATAAATTCCTCTATGTGAAGCTTCTCTTAACTCTCCTCTGTTCACCTCTATTTTACTTTTATAAAATAGAGTAATTTGAAAAAGTTTTTAAAATCCCCAATTCACCCCCCCTCTTGGTGATTTGCTCCATTTACAATTACAGCTATTTTAATTAAATAAGTCATTATATCCTAGACACCATTGAATTTAAAAAAAGAATCTGAGAAACAACTATTGTTTTAAGTAGATAGTAAGCAAAAAATTAGTGCTACTTACCGTTAGAATAAAAACTTCAAGATTATATGACCACAGTGATTTTATCCCATATTTATTTATTTCCTAGTATGAAGCTTAGAATTTTTATAATTAATTAAGAGAATAAATCTAACTGTATTTTCATTTATTTAATTGATGATTAAATTTAATAAATTAAGCAATATATCTCTTTTATATATTTGTCTGCACGCGCCCACACACACACATAGTATTTTCAATTAATTGGTTCATAATTAAATTTAATAAATTAAACATTATATCTTTTTAATATATAAATAAATGATTTAATCCCATTTTTATAGCTATTTCCTAATATGTAGCATAGAATTTCGATAGTTAAGAGAAGAGATCTAATTGTATTTTCATTTAGTTAGCTCCTAATTAAATTTAATAAACTAAACAATATATCTCTTTATTCACACACACACACACCATATTTTAATTTTGTTAGTTCCTAATTAAATTGAATGAATTAAACAATATGTCTCTTTTATATATATTTGTAAGAAATATATCGATATCATTGAAACTAAGTCATCACAATGACTGGTTTTTCAAAAATACCGATTGTTGTAATGACTAAGTTTCAAAATATAACAATATGCCTAGAAGTTTTTTTTATTTTATTTTGAGTTATAATGACTGGTTTATAAAAACCAGTCGTTGAAACTCAAATTTTTTAGATATTTTAACTTTAATCTCGTACCTTTGATATCTTGTTGTTCCCTCCCATACATAAAAAATATAAAGTGTTCTCTTTAAAACCTAATAGTGCATAATGTCTTTAGCAAACCCATCCTAAACACCGCCCTTCAACAAGAATCTCAAGACCCACCCATCTCTGTAATCACACCCAACAGGTCCACCCTTGGCAAGAACATTGGGTGTTAACACCAACATCATTGGCTATTAACAACAAATTTATTGTGTGTTAACAATTATATCAGTATGTGTTAACAACTACATCGTGGATGTTAACAAGTCTATTAGTGGGTGTTAATAACTACATCAGTGGGTGTTAACAAGTCTATTAGTGGGTGTTAATGACTACATCAGTATGTATTAGCAACTACATTAATGGGTGTTAACAACCTACATAAGTGAGTGTTAACAACTACATCAATGGGTATTAACAACAAAATCAATGTGTGTTTACAATAAAATTCGAGGGTGTTGACAAAGGTTTAGCCTTTATTCACAACTTATATAGGATATTGATATATTTTTTACAAATATATATATATATATATATATATATATATATAAAAGATATATTGTTTAATTTATTAAATTTAATTAGGAACTAAAAAAATTAAAATACGGTGAGTATTATTGTTTAATTTATTAAATTTAATTAGAACTAAGAAAATGAAAATACTGTGTGTGTGTGTAAAAGAGATGTATTGTTTAATTTATTAAATTTAAGTAGGATCTAACTAAATGAAAATACAATTATATTTCTTCTTTGAACTATCGAAATTCTAGGCTACATACTAGGAAATAGCTATAAATATGGGATAAAATCATTTATTTATATATAAAGGAGATATATTGTTTAATTTATTAAATTTATTTAAAAGCTAACTAAATAAAAATATGGTTAGATTTCTTCTCTTAATTAACTATCGAAATTCTAGGCTACATACTAGAGAATAGCTATAAATATGGGATAAAATCACAATGGTCATATAATCTTGAAGCTTGTATTTTAGTAGTAAGTAGCACTATTTTTTGCTTATTATTTACTTAAAACAGTACTTGTTTCTCAATTTTTTTTTAAAAAATAAAATTCAATGGTGTCTAACAACTATTTTAATTAAAATAGTTATAATATTACAATATTTACCGTCCATTTTATAAACGGACGTTAAATGTTCACTTTTAACATCAGTTTTTAAAAAACATACATTAAAAGTAAGGAGAAAATTACAACATTGTCATCGCCTACTTTTTAAAGTCTGTTTTCATTAAAATGGTTATTAAGTTGGAGTCATTAAATGTACTTTTTGTAATAGTGATAGTGACCGCGACCCTATCAGCTTTGTGGGTCGACGATGGTACACAAGTGAAAACAATGTTAGGGACGAGAGTGTGAGAGTTGAAAGAGTAGAGAGCAGAGTCTAGAGATGAGAGCCGAAAGATATATATATATATATATATATATATATATATATATATATTGAATTTTCCCTCCCCTCCTTTTTCAGCGCTATTGATGGTATTTTTGTCATTTTACTTTAGAATTGCTTTTTCAAATATGTGACTTTTCTTTGGACCTTTTTTTGAGAATATCTTGATCTCTTAGGCCCTGAGGGGATTTTCCCTATTTATATCTCTCAAACTATTCAATTGCCATGTTGTATCAATACTTTCACTTATAGGTTTTACCATTGCACAAGAAGAGATTGAGGCGTTTGAGGTTTGTAGTTGTTGTAAATGGGACTGAGAAGAGGCAATTTTCATAATAGGAAGCAAAGCAAAATATGGCATGAGGGGTTGGCCGAAAATGCTAGGAGGGGAATGATGGGTGATGCTTGTACTTTGCAGGAGGTCGAAAATGGTAGGAGGCTATGTTTCAGGAATGGACTGGTCGCGTGATGGTTGCATTTCGGGAATGCATTTTTTTTACTGTATGCAAAACCTAAATCATGTTATGCAAGCATAACACCGTGAAACTAGGCATTCTATTACTCTCTCTACTGTCGTGATGCCAAAATACTTTGTGAAGGAACTTCTGTGGTGGCTAGCAATTGCTCTGTGCCGTAGCCTTGCTATAATGTTGAATAACTACTAAACCTTTATCTATAAACAATATAACAAAAGAAAAGTTATGAAATTAGATAAGTAACCAGATGAAATAAGAAATGAAAATTTTATGAATAAGTTAAATTGAATATTAAAATCTAAGAAGAATGAGAAAAGTTCATATATAAAATTAGAAAAGAAACACCCAGTAGAATCTCTTTAATTAAAGGAATATTAAAGCCATATTTGATTCGCTGCTAAAGCTCCTTTGTTGAGTATTTTGGCATTGAGGCTGTAGCACGAGTCTTAGAGCGCCTAGTCGTGTAGTGTCGCAACATCAAGTGATCCATCTACTAAGAAAACCAAAAGTGTGAAAGGCCCTAAGGATCTACTTCTTTTTAAAAATCCTGAAGCAATTATCAAATTGGGAAAGAACAAGAAGTAAACATGTGCAAATGATGCTTGTGATAAATAAGTAAGGGATAGAACTTCTCAATGCATAGATCAATTTTTTTTTTGGTAGGAATAGAATAGCTATCAATGTTGCTCGTAAAAGAAGCTTTAAGTTGATGCTTGAAGCTGTTAGAAACTATGATCCACATCTAAAGGCTACAAGCTATCATGAATTGAGAGTTCCATTCCTTAAAAAGGAAATTGAGCGAACAAATGAAATGTTGAAGAGTCACACTAAAGAATTAGTGGAATTTGGATGTTCAATTATGTCGGATGCATGGACATGTAGGAAAAATAGAACCTTGATCAATTTCATGGTGAATCTTCGATCTGGGACTATGTTTGTAAGGAGTGTTGATGCTTTAGCATATATGAAGATCGGCGAGAAGATATTTTAGCTATTAGATGATTTTGTTGATGAGATTGGAGAAATGAATGTAGTTCAAGTTGTAGCTGACAATGGCAACAACTATGTTTTAACTGGTAAATTATTACAAGCCAAGAGAACCTATCTTTATTGGACTTCATGTGTTGCACATTGCTTGGACTTGATGTTAGATGACATTAGGAAGCTTTCCAAAGTTAAAACGACAATACAAAAAGGCATCAGTCTAGTAGGCTTTATTTATAACCAGTCATTGGCCTTGAACATGATGATGTAGTACACAAAGAAGACTGAATTGGTTAGGTATGGAGTCACATGGTTTGCTACAACCTTCCTTTCATTACAAATGTTGCATAAATTAAAAAACAATCTTAGAATGATGGTCATCTCATATGAATGGTCCATGTCTAAAGATGCTAAGGGGAAAAGTGCAACTAACACTATACATATGTCTACGTTTTGGAATGGTGTTGTTTATTCTCTTAAGGCTATGAGAACTCTTGTGCGTGTTCTTAGGCTTCTTGATAATGAAAAAAAAAGCTTGCAATGAGTTACATATATGAAGCTATGGATAGGGCCAAGGAAGCTATTCAAATATCCTTTAATGCAAATGAAAACAAGTACAAGGAAATTTTTGCTATTATTGACAAAAGATGGGAGTGCCAACTTCATCATCCATTGCATGCAGTAGCTGATTTTCTAAACTCGAAGTTGTATTATAGCAATCCAAGAATTGAATTTGATGCAAGAGTGATTATAGGACTTTGTCAATGCATTGAGAGGTTGATACCAACCAAAGAAGAGATAGATAAGATTACAAATGAGTAGGCATTATATAAAAGAGTTGGAATTTCTAGTATGAAGCAAGCAATATGATAAAGGACCATTGTGGTTCCTAGTAAGTAAAAGCGCATTTCTTCATAAGTTTAATTACATTATAATTCATTAGTTATGCTAAATTGCTAATCAGTTCACTCATTATAGCTGAGTGGTAGAGGATGTATGGAGCATCTATTCTAAGTTTGAAAAAAAATTGTCGTCAAAGTGTTACGATTGACTTGTAGTGCATCCGGATATGAGTGTAATTGGAGTACTTTTGAGCATGTAAGTATTGATTTAAATGATTCTACTTTATAGAATTTCAAGTAGTAATTGTCAAACAAACATTCTTTTTTTGTACATTATTCCAAAGATCCATTCTAAGAAGAGAAGCAAGCTTGGCATCAAAAGTTGCAAGACTTGGTTTTAGTTAAGTATAACCAAGCTCTTAAAGAACGCTTTGACTATCGTGATGTGATTGATCCCATTCTCCTAAATGACATTGATGATAGTAATGATTGGTTGGTGGGGGAAATGGGTAGAGCTGAAGAAGTTGTTGAGGAGGAGTTAGTTTTTCAAGATGATACTTTGACTTGGGGAGCTGTTGCTAATGTAGTTAGGGCTAGTGAGCCTAGAACATACACTAGGCTGCAAAGAAGAATATAAACATAATGCAACTTCAAGGCCTTCAACTAGCAATAATGGAAAGAATATCATTAAGGATGAAGAGGAAGAGTCAAATGATAAAGAAAGTGACAATGAGGAGGAAGAGATCTACAAGTCTAGCATTGGCGAAAGCAACAATGATATAGAGGACTTGGATTATTTTTTCACTAAAGAATAAAGAAAATTTTTTCTTATATTTATGGCCTTTAAAGACTAATTTAATGTTGAACGTTTTGATTTTGGTATTTAGAGACTTCGATGATATATTGTTTATTATATGTTGAATGTTTTGTTTATGGCCTTTAAAAACTAATTTAATAATGTTTATATCATTGGTATAAGAATTTTTTATTATTAATGATGAATATGTCTTAAGTTTTGAGTAAATTTTTATTTTTGAGTATTTATGTGTGTATATGCTATCTTTGGTATAACAATCATCACGCTATGTGATGTACCATTTTTTGGGCCAACGTTGCTATTGAGATTGACTACTTTGGTTAAAGGTTATTCTTCTTTATGTTATTCCTTCTTCAACTTTTCTATACTCTTCATATTCTGTATTACTAGCTCCTGCTTCATCATTTGTTGCATTCATCATATGAAACTTATATTCTTCTTCTTCAATATATGAATATTTTGATTCATTATCAGAAGAATTATCTACTTTTACTTTATATATTTCTATATTTGGGTTTATGGATATACTTTGTGCATGCGCATCGAAACATCAATAATCTTCACCAAAAGAAAAGAAATGCATTAGAACAAATTCAAAATACATGATTAGCAATAATGCCATTATTACTTATGAAAAGTGGGAATGAAAATAAATCATAAACTAGATTCAATAAATTAAAACATTTTTTTATTGTTTTTCCAACTAAACTCATCTATTCATGATTCTAAAAAAAAAAAAAAAAATCAGCTACCTCCAAGTGTGCAATAATATCAAGGCCATTAATACCATCTAGCTCATTGACACCATTATTCTTGTGTGCCTCAACATTATCATCTTGAAAAATCATATTTGCTTCCACATTATTTGCAATCCTTTTTATAAAGGCTTGATAAAGTTTTGCTAGATGCCTGGTACCCCTTCCTACCACACTAATAAAATAGATTTTTTCTGCCTTCATTATATTTCTTCTTGTGGTAATTATTACTTATACCACCGTGAGAATGGTAATTACTACTTCCCCTACTATGTTCACAACCATGATTACAACCATATGCATGATATTATTTTATTATGTATGCTCACAATCACTTCAGGGAATGGAGTAGATCCTATGGGATGGTTTTCAAGATTTTTCATCAATAGCTCATTATTTTGTTCAGTTACCAAAAGACATGAAATTATTTCAAAATACCTTTTTAAACCTTTCTCTTGATATTATTGCTGTAAGAGTATATTTGAAGGATGAAAGGTAGAAAAAGTTTTATTTGATAAGTCCTTATCAGTTATTTTCTCAACATATAATTTCAATTGAAAACTTATTTTGAAAAATGTTGAATTATGGTGAATCCATTCGTAACGAGTTCGAAGCAAGATTACCATGGTGATCATACCTTTCCTTCAAATTAGTCCAATTAGATATTCAGTTTTCAGTCCTTCAGTTATTATCTTGACTAGTTGCCTCATTTGCTGTGAAAATAGCCCATCTTGGACCCTTATAAACTAGATGGATTTTAGTATCTAAGACCCATAATAGATAATTCTTTCCCACGATATCAAGAGTAGTAAACTCGGCCATGATTCAAATAAAAAATAATGATAACAATTAGAATCATGGGAAGATTAATGAAACATAAAGCATTGACATAAATTAAAATATTAGAATTCACAAATCCTAATCAACATATTGATAAACAACATAATTAAAGGGAGCAAAATTTCACGAGTAGCCAACGTATAAGTCATTAAACAAGTTTTCTTGAAAATATTCTTCATATATTCATAAATAAACATGTTGCCATTAAAATTGTAAAATCATGATTAGATATACATATATGAAGATAAATAACATATAAAGGAGAAAGGTAGAACGAGGGAGGGAGGAAGAAAATAAATGATGTATAGATAGACGAGGAAATCACAATTATATATAAATGTGTAAAGAATAAAAGATAAATCCACAATCATATAGATCACATCAAATATATCACTATAAATAAAATGGCAATAATATGTTATAAAATGTAAATAAGAGTAAATATAAAAAAAATATAAAATAGCAAAATTTGACATAAAGATAGTAATAATAAAAGTTAAATGAAAAATAAATTTAATAATCAGCAAATAAAATAAATAAACAAATAATAATATAAATAAGAACAAATAGAATAATAAATGTGGTGATGACGTAAAATGAAAAAGGTAAAAAGAGTAATTTAAAACACAATACAATTGAATAATAAAATATTGTCAACAATAAACAAATAAAGTTAAATGGCTTAATAAAATGAAATAACATGATATAACAGCATAAGTAAATAAAAAATACAATAACAATAAAATGAATAACAGAATATATAAATATGAGTAGTAGAATATAACATGAAATGTAAATAAAATGAAACATAAATAAATAATTATAAGAAATAAATTGAGTGAAATGAAATGAATAGCACAAAATAAATAAATATAAATTATAGAGTATAATATGAAATGTAATATCCTGAAATTCGGGCATAGAGACTTGAGAATAGGCCTAAATTAGGAAGACTACCAAGCCCGGTACAAGGAGTGTGACATTTCCTGGAAAAATAAAGACATTTCCTATTTCCTCTGCGTTTTTGAGGAAATAGGAAGTGAAAGAGACACTAAAAAGTCATAAGTCAAAAAGCAAGAGTCAGAGTAATGATTGTGGTGGAACACGTGCCAATTCAGGGGTAAAAGAGGAAAAGTAAGGGTAAGAAAGTCAAATCCTTACCCCTTAAGTCATTAATTTTGTCAAACTAGGATAGAGAAGGAGAAATCAGATGATTTTATCCATAATCAAGCCTAAACATGAAAGGTGTGTCCCACAGGATGTTAACTGGTAAAAAGGGACCAATAGGGACCGGTTAGGGTTCTTTTTAGACTGAATGGGACAAGTGTGGGACCACTTTGGGAAGATGGAAGGGTGCCACATGTGAGTGTCCATTCAAGGGAGAATATCTGGAAAAATTGTAGAAAAGTACAAAAAGGAGCACTGTTGTACCCGGTAGGGCCCGACAAGGATCAATTAGTCGGGAACCGGACTGATAAAGTGAAGGGAAATAAGATAATTAAAGAGGGTCAGAGGTGTGGGCCTTATTAGGCCCCACATAACTCTCTTTCATTAAAGAAAAACGTTGCTTGGTGGCCAAGAAAAGAAAAGTCAAGGTAAAAGTCAACTGCGAGTCCCGCAATAAAAAAAGGGTAAAATGGGAATAAATGGGTAAAAATCAACTGGAGCAGATTTGAGGGACCTACATGGCGTCTCATATGTGCTTTAGGGCAGGTGAAAAGTCTCAGGCCAAAGTTGGTAATTATCCAAAAGTTCCGGGCTAGAATTATAATTTTCGAAAGTTTCGGGCCAAGTAGGTAATTTTCCCAAAAAGTGTAAAATATCCAAGATATTTTGGGGGAGGGCTGCGCCACCTGGACAGACCCTAGAAGCCCCTGGAAATCTCTGGAATTGCTTGGGAAATAAGTCAAAAAGCCAATAGAGTTTTATACCGAAAATTACGCCAGTTAATTCTACTTTCACTGTATCAAAATCACTTTAATTTAAAAGTGTTTTCACCCTTCTTTTTCACCTTGGAGGGACGAAATTTCCAGAGGCCAGAGAGAAGATCCAGGCAGGCACCAAAGCCATGCTCCAAACCCTAGCTTCCAAGTTCATCCACCAATTCTTCGATTTAAGGTAAACCTCAAAAAACTTGGATTCTTGAAGTTTTATTAAGCTATTTCGTGCAAAGGGTAGGAGCATGTTTTTAGGGTTGGATTTCTGGGTTTTTAAGGTCTCCAAAGGCTCTGCAACGTGATTTTGTGTAGGGTATGAGTTTGGTTTGAGTTTCCGAAATCAAAACACCGAAAAACCCTAAAAGAAAGGTTGCTGCCAGTTTTGGAAAATCTGGGCAGCGAACCTCCGAAAGTGTTTTTGACAAGGTAAACGAACTTTTTCTAATCTAAAATTTTACAAGAGAAAATTAGACATCTGGGACATGAGTCTACATATGTAATAATAAAGATTTGGATAAGATTTGCTTGTTGAAATAATTGGTTGAAAACAGAAAAGGAAACAGTGGCGCGAATTTGAACCAGAGGGAAGAAAAGTGGTATCACGCCAAGATACATGCACTTTTGACCCATGGGAATATTTTTTCTAAATATTAGACATGCTAATAGTTCAGATGGCGCTGGTTTCACTCAAAAATGATTTTTTTGGAATTTCAGAGAAATTGTCAAAGTTGGTACAAAAGCATTGGATTTTCTGGAAAAATCTGTTTAGCTCGGTTTTTAATCAAATAGTGTAAGGGCATTATGGGAAATACTCAAATGAACTATTTTAATGATATTTAGGGTCAAGAAATCGGTCAGGAGTCTTGTGGGGCCCATAAAAATATTAAACGGTATCTTACCACCAAGTAGTAGTAACCTCTTTACTCCGACACTTTTATGTGTTTGTTGTATGTTTTGCCTGCCATATGTGTTTTTGCTTGTGTTTGGCCAAATATGCATACAGAACATATTTGTGATTGTGTTCCTAGGCTGAGGATGCCTGCCAGGGTCGCACATGTGAGTGTGGCGGCTTAACGGACTGGCGTGTGATTCCGTAATCTAGGGCTTGCCTTAGTAAGGCAACTCAACGGTGTGAAGACATGTATGTTATGTATGATTTCTGTTTGCATATATGGTATATTTGGCATGTTTTCCGTAATTATACGGTTGCACACATACACACCACACATATAGTGCATGAGTATTGACAGTTACTCTGGGGGCCGCATACGGACTCCAAGAGGTGCTAGCGACGTAGGAGGGTGTGCTTAAGTAAAGAAGGCCTTTTTGCAGAGGTAGGATGACGGAGTAGTTGAAGGATAGGAGATGCCCTATCATATTTTGTATTTTACTCTTTGGGGATAACTGTACTTATATTTTAGTATTAATTTCTGGATGACTGTACCCTTAACCCTTCGAGGACTTTTACTTATTGATTATTTACTTTTACCAGTACAGTAGATTGTCCAAACTGGTTAAAATGCTCTATTGTGCACACTCTAATGTATGTTAAGTGGACCTAATAACGAAGGAACGATAACCGCTAAAAGGAATCCCTCTAACCCGCCACCCGAAAGGGCGAGGCCGGTAGGGTGTAACATGAAATGTGATTAAAATGAAATATACATGATTAACTATAAGAAATGAATTAAAAGAAGCCCATACAAAACTGTTAGAATATTAGGAAATAAATCAATGATAATTGAATATTTTACACACTTATTTGTATCTTTTGGGTAATAAATTTAGGATTGTTAGCTAATAAATAATGGGCTTTAATGTTTATTTGGGTTTTGGGCTTTTATTTGGATTTAATTCATTTTCATGGTAAAAATTCCAGATTTAATATGCTTCACTGTTTTAACCATAACTTTTAAACCAAACATCATATTAGCCTCATTTTTGTCTCATATTTTAGATGATTCAAAGAGCTACAAATGTTATAAAGACTCGGAAGGCAAATTCGGTCAAGAGGATGGTCAAACTTGTAGCTGAAGTCAGAAACGCTTTTATGGATTTTTTATTCGGGCTCGAATTTTGTAAAGGCTCATTTGTTATTTTAGGTTATTTCTTTTGGGCTAGATATTTTATGACTTGGAGCCCTATTTTGTTTTTCTATTTTAGCTTAAGTCAGATGGTGGCTACAAACAGTTTTGTATTTTCGTTTTTGAGACTTTTGAAGATCAAACACAGACTTTTAAAATTCTCTGAAATGTTCTTCATCTGTTCTTTGTGTTCTTCACTGTTTTACTCATCTATGCTTGGCTAAAGCTCTTTGATTAACCCACGGATAAAGGATTCCATATTGCAGAGGACTCGCGCTTAATCGGTAACATCTAAACTCGTTTTTGTCTTCTCTTATCGGATTCGATTCTGGATTCGGATTGGGTTTTTGATAAAAAAAATCTAGATTGATTAATCCCAAGGACATAATTCAAACTGGGTTTAAGTGATTATTGTGCAATTGTTCAGTGTCACGCCACTTTTCGAAAACATTCTGGACGATTGTTCAGTTGAGGGACATTCTGGGCAAACGTAAGGATTTCGGTTTGTCCAGAAATCGATCACGAGTTCGGTGTTTTATTTTCGTCTGATGAAGGTTCTGGAATCCCTGGTTCTGGGTTAGTCGTTTTAGTCTGGTTAATCTCATTTTCTTTTACTGTTTCTGTTTTAATTTCAGTTTATTGCAATTTGAAAAACTTCCCCCCCAGATTGTTACTGTTTTGTTTCATTGTTACTGATTTAAACCTACTACGAATTCATTGGGAAAACGATCCAACTTACACTATATTGCAAATCTTTTGTTAACTTGGTTATTTTGGGAGAAATCACAACAAATTTCTATCAATCACCTATTTATTAGGATCCCTTGATTAGTGCCCTGGTTATAGGATCTGATTATAGGATCCTAATTACTGAGTTATTAGTCTTTATTGTGCTTTATTGTATTTCCTAATGTACCTCCTCTGTTCTCCCTTGCTTCACCTATAAGTATGTTGTAATCCTCTTCATCAAATAATACAATACAGAGAAAGTGATTATACCTCTTAACTTCAAAATGGTATCAGAACCAAGGACATCCATTTGAGGCCAGGGAAAGCGAGAGAAATAGAGAGTGACGATAAGGCAGAGAAAATAGTGCAATGGAGCTTTCCAGCGAGTTAGGGTTCTCCATAAGAGGTGAGTAGGACTACACTGCCCAGCTCAGAAGGACTGGAAGGCTCCGCTAGGCGAACGCCAAGAATTCTGTTACCATCCGACACCTCCATGGTAGCGCATTGTGTACACGCTCGATGGACAACAGACTTATGGCTGCGCATTACAGTGCGTGTGGAGTTTGTTTCATAAATGACTTCCTGTTTCAGCCTCCTCCTCTGATTTCCAACCATCCCCTATGATTATTGCATCATCCGGTGAGTTTTTGGGTTTTCCGGCGAGATCTTTGGTGAAAATTTCCAAATCCAGTGACTGATTTTCTTCCAAATGTTAGTTCTCTATGTGTTTCGATGATAACTAACAATTGTAAACACAAAGCGAACTTTGTCTTTAGTAAGTTGAAAAAATTACTGTCAAAGGCAAACTTGAGTTCGAGGTTCCAAACTCGAGTTTGAACTTGACAAAAAGTAGCTCGATTTTTATGAACTTAAAGCAAACTGCGGCTTGCATTTACAAATTGCGGTTTATATCAAACATAGAGCACTCAAAGTTTTTCAAAGCTAAAGCAAACTCAAGTTTGTGTTAGTAAACTCGAGTTTGTGTTTGACAGAGACACTTTAATATTTTGAAGTTAAGCAAACTATGGTTTAATATTCTAAACCACGGTTTACTCTCAGCTAACGGCTATATAAAGTTTTCTATGTTTTGAGAAAACTCAAAAGTTTAAGTTTACAAACTTGAGTTTGATTCAAACCGAGAGCTCTCAAAGATTTCATGGTTAAAACAAACTGCAACTTGCATTTGTAAACTCAAGTTTGTATTTGCAAAGAGCTATCAACATTTTCTATAAACTTAGAAAATTTGAGTTTGAGAATTTAAACTCTAGTTTGATTCAGACAAAGAGCTCATCACTATTTTAAATTAAGAAAACTCTAGTTTGTATTTACAAACTGCGATTTGATACTTTGTGAACTTAAACGTGCTTTGTCTTTCCAAAAGACAAACTCAAGTTTGTCACATAGTGACTCGAGTTTGCCGCTGTTTCAAAATGTGTTTCAAGTTCAAATCGTGATGGTCATTCCTTGAATGAACCAAACTCCAGTTTGAGTTTCTAAATTGCGGTTTTGCTCTTGAGCTAAACTTCCAAACTGCAGTTTGTTTGAACAAACTCGAGTTTGTGTCACAAAGTTTGAAACTTTGATTTCTGGAAATATGTGATATGATCTTATTTGATTTATATGCTTCATGATTTCACATTATATTATTCCATGTTATACTTGATTGATTTGTTCATGAGTTACAGATGAATTTAGCAAGGATCAAGGTGAAATCAAATTTGGGTTAAATACAATTAATGAAGAACCAAGAATAAGCCTAAACTTTCTCCTTTATCCCAATGGTTCAGCTCAAACTGTTACAGATCATCCAAACTACTCTCCAACGGTCAAATGAAGTTTACAGAATGACAAGAATGCTGGAGAATAATCTTCAACAACTCTATTTCATATCTCCAACCAAGTATTGAAGAAATAGAGAAAAATATGCAATTGCCTTATTCCAGATGTCAAGCTGAACATTGAAGATTCAAAGAGAATAACATACAATGACTAGTTTCTTTGGTTGACTACAAATACCCAGGAAGACTCAAAGATCATATACAACAAACAACAACAAGCAGTTACAACTGATTATATTCCTATTTGCTTTCATTTCTTGTTTTGCATACTACTGTATTTGAACTTCAATGTTTATTCATATATGCTTTTTAAGAAAGTTTGTTTTTTAAAATCATTTGATTATTCATTTGAGAGAACTCAAGGTTGTGGAACCAGTGAATTGGGTTATTTGGTTACAAAGTGTAAGGGGGAGCAAGTCATAAGTGTTAGGATTGCATGAGAGTTACATTGTTATAATTAAAGTTTATTGAAATAGTTGAAAATCCCAGAAGGTATCTGGGGACTGGACATAGGTCAAGGATAGGAGTAAACCAGTATAAATCTCATTGTGTCAAGCTTTTCTTCCCTTATCTTCCATACTTTGTTTTTGGTCTATACTTGGGTTTTTTGAAAAGAATTTTTAAAATCCATAATTCATCCCCTTCTTAGTGATTTCTTCCATTTACACCCAAAACATGGATCCCTCTTAATTCCCTCCTTCATTCGAATCAATTCCCATGGTTTTTATGCCCGATACCGATTCTTAAACTCAAAATTCCTTATCTTCTTCCTCTCTAACTAGCAACCTAATACCAAACAAAACCTCAGAGATAGCTTTAGAATTTTCAAACCATCACGCTATAGCCATTAGCCATAAGTTTAATGGTAGGGACTATCTTCAGTGGTCATAAAGCGTGTTGTGGTATATTCGAGGTAAAAGAAAGGAGAAATACATTAATGGGGCAGCTCCTCAACCAGCCTTCGATGACCCTAATTTTGACACATGATTTACTGAAAAATAACCAAGTCATGATGTGGTTGTGTAATTCAATGACCTTGGAGATCAGTGAGGGATGCCGCTAGGAGGACCTACTCCTCTCTTGAAAACACTTCTGCCTTGATTCACCTGAAGGGACAAATCCGGGATTTATGACAAGGTAATAAGTCAGTTACTGAATATTATAATGCATTCCTGAAATTGTGGTAGCAACAAGACTTATTTGAGGTTCATCCTTGGGAAAGTCTCAAAGATGCACAATTGTACAAATGAATTGTAGAAGAAGGAAGGATACACAACTTTCTTTTGGATCTAAATGACGCGTTCGAAGAAATAAGGTGCAGAATCATGGGATTGAAGCCATTCCCATTGCTCTTTGATGTTGTTAACTTTGTGCAATTTGAGGAAAGTAGGAAACTCCTGAATAGAAGTGGACCAAGTCACATTGAAAGCTCAGCACTCGCAATTCAGGGATCGCATGGGGAACAAAAAACTAATAAATGGTGCAACTATTATAATAATAAGGGATCATAATAGGGAAGAATGCTAGAAACTCTATGAAAAACCCTCTGGGGAAAAATCAAACTTCCAAAGTCACATGATTACAGCTAAACCGAAGGTGGAGAATGAAGATCGCATGAGTCAGGAGGAACTACAGATGTTTCATAGAATGCTTGACAAACAAAATAATTCTAATTTTGTTCCCAGTGTGAATCTTGTATAATCGAGTAATTCTATTGTCGCTTGCAACGTTGTGATGACTAGTGATGATACCTAGATTGTTGACTCAGGAGCTATGGATCATATGACGGGTAACAAAACTCTATTCCACATCTCAAACTTTGTCATGAACAACTCGAAGTAAAAGTAGCTAATTTGTGTTCTCACGAGTTGAGGGTATTGGTATTGTTTCATTATCTGATCACTTGACAATACATAAGTACTGTTTGTACCAGAACTTACTTATAATCTGATATCTGTGAGCAAGCTAACTAGAAGTCAAATATGTAGAGTGATTTTTTATGATGGTTTATGTGTATTTCAGGATTTAAGAACGAGGAGGACGATTGAGACTTTTAGATAATGGGATGGATTGTTCTACCTTAAAGGATCAACCTCGAAGAATAAAGATACGTGGAAGGCAAGATGAGCGCTGGTTAGCTCAAATTCACATAATAATGATATATTATTATGGCACTGTAGGTCAGGCTACCCTAGTTTTGATTATATGAAACATGTGTTTCCCAATTTATTCAATAAAAATTTTGTTCCCTTTCATTGTGAGACTTGCCAATTTGCAAAACAGACATGATCTTCATATCCCAAACAACCCTATACTCCCTCCTCACCATTCACATTGATTCATAGTGATATTTGGGGCCCGGCCTGAATTCCTACTCTCACTCACACCAGGTGGTTTGTCACTTTCATCGATGATCACACTAGAACCACATGAGTCAATTTAATGAAAAACAAATCTGATGTCGCCAAACTCTTTCAAAAGTTCTATATCTTTGTACGAACCTAATTCAATACTCTATTAAGGTACTTTAAAGTGATAATGGCACAGAATATACTAGCACAACCTTCAAAGAGTTCCTTAATCACCAAGGCATTCATCACCAAACTTCTTGTCCATACACCCCTCAACAACAAAATGGGGTAGCCGAACGAAAAAACCGTCACCTATTAGAAGTAACCCGTGCCTTACTAATGGAGTGGAATGTTCCCACCATATTACGAGGTGATGCCATCCTCACAGCAGTTTATCTCATTAACCTCATGCCTTCCAAAGTTCTCAATTATGATACTCCAATTCAAAAACACTTCTTGGACTTTTCCCACATTGCCCTCTCATCAATTCATTACCTCCCAAGGTGTTTGGATGTGTTGTCTTTGTTCACAAAAAGGAGGGCAACAAATTTGGTGCTCGAGCTAACAAGTGTATATTTCTTGGCTACTCCTCTACTCAAAAAGGGTACAAATGCTAATGTCCGTCTTCCAAGAAACTTATTGTCTCCCGCGATACCATGTTCTCAGAAGATAAAGCTTATTATCCCAAATTATCCATTCAGGGGGAGTATTCTAATATTGAATGGCTAATCAGTGACACATCTAATTCCAACACCTCAAACTCACCTAAACACCATCATCAGTGCCACCTAGTCTTATAGCCAATCTTGACTCACTTGCTCCCACGAACCAACCTCACACATACATTTCACCCCAACCTGAACCCAATAAACCGAGAACACGTGTTGAGATCAATTTAGGGATAGATGCAGGATCACAACAAGAGATAGAGTCCAACTCACAAGTTCAAATTGAACCAAACACTGGTAGAACTATCTCTCCCATTCAAAGGAACGACCATAAATCCAATCCAGCATTAAATCTTAAAGAATTGGGTTGGCTTATTGCCTTGAGAAAAGGGGTAAGATCATGTACTTATCATCCAATTCAATCATTTGTCTCATGGTAATTTGTCTACAAAAATGAAAAGTTTTGTTGTAAACAGTGCACATATAACCATTCCGAATACATTTCAACAAGCTATGGCTAATCCAAATTGGAAGCAAGTTACAGAAGAGGAATTGAGGGCACTCAAGGAAAGTAGAACGTGGGAGATCATGACTCTTCCTAAAGGAAAGAAACTAGTAGGATGCAGGTGGATCTTCACTCCAAAATTCAATCCTGATAGCAGTATCAACAAATACAAGGTGAGACTTGTTGCAAAAGGATATACCTAGACATACGGGATCTCCTATCAGGAGATATTTTCTCTAATAGTCAAGTTCAATACCATTCAAATATTGTTATCACTTGTAGCAAACTTGGATTGGTCACTATACCAAATGGACGTGAAAAATGCATTCCTAAATGGCAACTTGGAGGAAGAAGTGTATATGGAGATTCCAGATGGAGTTTTAGCTCCTAATAACTCTGTGTGTAAGTTAAGCAAGTCATTATATGGCCTGAAACAATCTCCGAGGGCATGGTTCAGTAGATTCACCAAAGCAGTGAAAGGTCTTAGATATACTCAAGGATGAGCAGATGACACGTTGTTCACCAAACGTGTTAATGACAAAGTCACCATATTGATCGTCTATGTTGATGACATAATCATTACAGGAGATGATGAAGAATCCATTACTAAACTAACACAAGACTTGTTAACTAAATTCCAAGTGAAAGACCTTGAACAAATGTGGTATTTCTTAGGCATGGAAGTAGCAAGAACCACGAAGGGCATCAATGTCTCTCAACGCAAGTATACACTAGACTTGTTACATGAGACAGGAATGTTAGCCACTCAACCAGAAGGAATACCAATGGAAGAGGGATGCCACTTAGAGATCAAGCCACAAGGTGTTCCAGCTAATGTGGAGAGATACAGAAGACTTGTGGGAAAATCGATATACTTAACCCATACACACCTTGACATTAGCTATGCAATTGGAATAGTAAGTCAGTTTATACATCAGCCCTAAGAGAACACATGAAGGCGGTATATAGAATTTTGACCTACCTAAAGCTTAATCCTGGAAGGGGAATATTCTTTAAGAAATGTACTACCAGACGCATAGAAATCCATTGATGCAGACCATGCAAGAGATAGAGAGGCCATGAGGTCAACCTCCGGGTACTGTACATATGTGTGGGGAAATCTAGTTACCTGGAGAAGCAAGAAACAAATAATGGTGTCAACAAGCAGTGCCAAAGTAGAACTAAGAGCTGCCAATAAAGAAGTATGTGAAGGAATCTAGATTATAAGATTACTGACGAAGTTAGGGATTCAACATAAGGGATTGATACAACTTTGGTGTGATAACAAGGCCAGCATTGAAATGGTCAAGAATCTAGTATATCATGATAGAACCAAATATGTTGAGATAGACAGACACTTCATTAAAGAAAAGATTGAAGCAGGCATTATGACACAGTCTCACATAAGATCTACAGACCAAATTGTAGATATCCTGACTAAACCACTTGGCCAAAGGAAGTTTGAAGGATTTAGTGGCAAGCTGGGATTTATCGACATATACTCTCCAGCTTGAGGGAGAGCGTTAGAACATTCACGGGTACAAAAAATGCTTTTAAGACCAGACAAAAAAGGCATCGTAAGACCGGATCGCTCTTGGTCTTGTTCCAAGCAGTATTAAAAGTCTAGCTTTTAAGACCGAACTCAAACCGGTCTTAAATAAACTCTTTTAGACCGGACATTTAAAATATCAGGTCTTAAAAATGGTACTAAATAGACCTAAAATATTTTTTACTCAGTCCTAAAACTCAATTTTTAAGACCAGACAAAAAATAGGCCGTTCTTAAAAGGTCAAAATTTTAAGACTAGACAAAAATAAATCCACTCTAAAAAATAGCAGATTATAAGATCAGACAACTAATTATACACGGTCTTAAAAAAATGACTTTCAAAATTGGATGATAAATACATCTGGTCTTAAAAATTGAATTTTTAGATCGGACATATTAATCCACCAGTCTTGAAAGACCAACTTTTAAGACTGGACTGATATCAAATATGTTCACCTAACCTTTAAAACTAGACATATAAATACATCTGAATACATCCGGTCTTAAAAGTTGAACTTTTAAGACCGTGTTTTTATTTGCATTTTAAATTTTCCTGAATTTTTCCCTATTCTGTTCTTCCTGATCATATATACACAAATCCACCACCCTATCCAACACATAAAAGTTGATACTTTAAGCTAAAAGTTATGAACAATTATGAATAAATTGAATTGGGAAAAAGCATAATACAAATATTATTCACCATGAGTTATGTGGCCTCTTAATTAATGATTATAACTGTTAGATATGATTAGTTTTGATGATGTCTTATATAGATGCCATTAGAAAAGAGCAAAAAGTTTGTATACTATATTTATCTCCTTCATTGATTAATTCTTGAATTTAATGTAGAATCAAAGATGTAAAGTTCATTCATGAAGAATGATCAAAAAGAAGAATCGGTAAAGAAGGAAAGGAAGAATATTAAGGAGGATGAGGATGTAGGTGAGGATAAGGAAAAGGAAGAAAAGAAAAAGAAGAAGAGGAGAGATTGAAGAAGAAATAGTCTATTGAATGGAACGTTCTCATTCAAGATCAGTTCAAATATATTTGTGAAGAATGTTCAAGAGAATTGGAAGAAAGAAAGAATAGAGTTGTGGAGAATGACAAAGTGAAGAGAAGGAAGAAAGAGAAGATCTTGACAAATAAAATAAGAAAATCAATATTCAAGGTCTTAGATTGATATTATAAGTCTTCACAATCAAATGGATGTTGGAGAGGGTCAATTCAAAACTAAAGACAGCAAAAATCAGGTTCTGAAAGAGAAAACTCGAGTTTCCAGGTCAAAACTCGAGTATACAAGCTTACTGCAGAAATTTGCTTCTGGATGAGAAAACTGGAGTTTGGGAAATTTAAGTTTGGGAAACTCGAGTTTCCAAGTCAAAATTTGAGTTTGGAACTCAATACTCGAGTATGGAACTTAATTACTCAAATATGGGGTGTTTTCAGCTTCTTTGACGTCTCTGGACCCGACAATACTCGAGTATCCAACTCAATACTCGAGTATCCAGCTTTGATCAGCAACTCTATTCAACTCTGTTTCACGATCAGATCAGGCGAGCTCTGGTAATTCGATGATATCTCCAAATTTGTATCAAACTAGACATCTAATGCATCATTTTGACAAAGTTTCATACCCAAAGAAGATCATATGAGAGATATATGAATTTCTAAATTTGGATTAGAAATCCACGCCACACATCAGACCAAGCTTCAATGTTTTGAGTGTAACTCACAATCTACAAATCGGAATAAGCTGAAATCAGTGGCATATGAAAAAAGATTCATAAAGTTCTCCAGCAAGACTTGATTCAACTAAAATGAAGATTAGACTAAAGAGATATGGTCCTCGAAAGTTGACTAACTATTCAAGACGTTGCAAAAACGCTGGTAAAGAACAATCTTCATTCATCGGATCATAACGAACAAATCACAATGAGTTTGGATCTAATTCTTGTTGCATTTGAAAGAAGACTCAAAGGGCTATATGAGGATGAATGGTTTGCTAAATTAGAAGCTATATCAAGTCAGAAAGCAACCAAGGGCCAAAACAACTTGAATACTCGAGTATAGCTCAGACAGAGAGCAATAAACATTAGAGATCTTTAATACTGGAGTATGTAAGTCAATACTCGAGTATCGGATAGACAGAGACGAATCTGGAGTTATGAAACAAGTTCAATACCGCAGTATTCAAGTCAATACTCGAGTATACACCTATGCTTCAAAAAAATGACCATTGCGAAAATCACAATTTTGATCAAGAACATCCAGATGCTTACCCAAATGGTTTGTAATACTTCTTAACATCATTTATATTATTTGTGGACATGTTTCAGATGATCAAAGGGCGTCAAACAGAAGATCAAAGATGAAGAAAATGCTAATATCATAGTTGGCTCAAAAACCTACGTTTTAACGGCTAGTTTTCCAAGAGATGCATTCTTAACGTCTCTATTTACAACGGTCAGATTCTTCAACATTCAGATCATCCTCATCTATAAATAAAGGCAGATTCAAAATGCAAAATGAGGATGGAAGGAGATTGCACTGTCATAATGCCAAAATTCTGAAGCCTCTTCTCACTCTGTTTTTCATACTTTCATAGTTTATCATTTTGAGAGTGAAATGATTTGCAATGTACTTCAATGATCATCTATTCACTTCTTTGAGAGAAGAATCATTATAAGTTATATTTCTCTAAGAGATACTCAAGGTTGGGTGACCTTGAGTGGGAAATTGATTGAATCCCTACAGATTGTAAGGGAGAGTCTCTTTGAGAGATTGTGAAGGCTGCACAAGTGTCCGCCTAAACTTGTGAGGTTGTAAAGGCTTTACTCTTGTGCTTGGTTAAACAAGGAGATGGTGGAAATCTCAAGTGGAGCTTGAGGACTGGATGTAGGTCAAGGATTGGACCGAACCAGTATAAATCTGAGTTTGCAACTCTCTTCCTTAATCTCCTTTTATTTTCCAGCATACATGTTTGAATGATTGTTTATAGCTTTATAACTTTTTATTATCATTCAAACTAATTTTATCGAATTGCCAAAAGATTTTCAAAGTTTGTAAGTTTTTATCTTCACCCAATTCACCCCCCTCTTGGGTTCAGCCAAGTCTTTCAATAACTATGACTACAACACCTAAATTAATTTATACAATAAGATAACTTACTTACAAATACAATGAGTTACAAATACAACACTTAAATCAACATTTATGCCCAATATTCACCATGCCTTCATCTGATTTCCATCCAACAACGTAACATCCTCTTTTATAACATGCCCCTTCGCGGATCCTACCACAAAAAAAAAAAAGAACAAACTTTATAGAGTCAATAACATTGTTTAAGAACATAGAAGGAATATAATATAGTTAAAACCTTAAAGTTTTCAAAGAATTGTGCATATGAATATTACCTTATGAATTGACTCTTTTATAAAGGGATATCCTCCCATATCCCTACTTGATGATCATTTCTTATGCCGAGTTCATTATCCGCTTCATCTTCTTCGTTCATGTCCGATAGACCCCTTGAAAAAGGAGTATTCTCAGGAAGACCATAATTTGCATGATTTTCCTCATCAATATCAATGACCCTTTTTCCTTAGAGAGCTACAAATCACATTTTATTTTCTTGATCGGTGATATAGAAAACTTGTTTTGCCCGGTCTGCCATAATAAAATGTTCATTTCCCAAACTTCTACTATTGAGATCGACTAATGTAAATCCTAGCTGATCAATCTGAACACCATTATTGGCACTAACCCACTTGCATTTGAAAATATGAAATCTAATTATGACACAGTCCACCTCCCAAATCTCTTCAATAACCCCATAATATAGCATGATTGCCAATTTAGACCCCTTGTCTTTCGAACTAGAGTAGTGCATAGATTCAGCCTCTAACATAACACCACTGTTCTAAACTGTGCTCCTATCATCTAGGGACTTCATGTAAAATGTATAACCATTTATCACATACGAATTCCAACTTATGACATCAACCTCAGGACCATGTGCTAACCATTTGATTGTATCAGAAACAGATTCCTCTACCTTGACCTTTTTGTTTGAACCAGTTTGCAAAATTTTTGTTATGCTCCCTAACCAACCTTTGTTCAGTCATTCAGGGATTTTCTTTCCTTACAGCTTCTTTATGTGCAGCTATACTGGCTTGAACTTCATCAACATTATTCAAGATATATAAGTAGACTTGTGACAATTCATCAGGATCCACATTCTTTACTGAAGCCCCTCATCTACCCCCTTCAGCATGCTTACATTTTAGAAGCCCAATATGTCTTACTTTAGCCAAATAATTTTGACAAAATTCCATGATTTCTTCAAAAACATATTTCTGAGCAATTGATGCTTATGGCCGGTATGCGTTCTTCACGTACCCTTTTAGGAATTTCATAGATCTTTCAATTGGGTACATCCATCATAAATGGACAGGGCCACACAACTTTATCTCCCTCACTAGATGAACAATTAGATAAACCATGATGTCAAAAAATGTAGGAACAAAAAGCTTCTCTAGGTGACACAAGATAAGATATCGTTCATTCTCAAATTCATCCAACTTTTTAATCTTGAAAACTTTACTACAACCCACATTGAAGAAGAAACAAAGTCTAGTCAAAATGTGTTGAAGATCATATTCGGCGATGCCTTGAATAGCTACTGGGAGTAGCTGTTGCATCAAGACGTGACAATCATGAGAGTTTTAGCCTAATAATTTCAAGTCTTTCATCGATACAAGCCTCTTAAAATGTGAAGAATACCCCGACGAAACTTTTGTACCATGTAAACATTCACAAAAACTTCATTTCTCATCCTTAGACAAAGTATGAGAAGCCGAGGGATAATAAGTTTTGTTACCATATGGCCTTGGATGTAAGTTTCACGTATTCCCGTCTGCAAATCCAATCTTGCCTACCATCCTTTGAACTACCTTGTATGTTGAGAAGCATGCCAACAATACTATCACATACATTTTTCTCCACATGCATGACACCAATAAAGTGTCTCACATCAAGATTGCGCAAATATGAAAGATCGAAGAATACAGATCTCTTTTTCCATATATTTGTTTCTTTTCTACCTTTTGCAGTCTTACCGAAGATGACACTTATATTTTTCACCTTTTCATACACTTGCTCTCTAATCAATGCCACCAGAGCATCTTCATACTCTTGGCCACCAAAAAAAGCTTTCTTTAATCGACGATATGGGTGGCCCCGTCTAAGAAATCTCCTATGTCCAAGATAAATCGTCTTTCTTCCATGTTGAAGTTGATGGTGGCATGTGCCTTCTTCACAAACCGGACATGCTTTATGGCCTTTTACACTATACCTTGACAAGTTTCCATATGTTGGGTAGTCGTTTATAGTACAAAATATCATGGCTCTCATTTTAAAGACCTCCTTCTTGAAAGAGTAAAAAACATCAACACCTTCTTCCCATAACTCCTTCAAGTCTTCAATCAAGGGTTGAAGGTAAACTTCAATGTCATTTCCAGGTTGTTTTGGTCCCAAAATCAACATAGACAGCATGATGAACTTTCGTTTCATGCATAACATAAGAGATAAGTTGTAAATAATCAAGAGTATAGGCCATGAACTATGTATGTTGCTAAAGCTTCCATAGGGATTCATGTCATCCGTGTTAAGGGCAAGCCTAATGTTCCTAGGTTCTTCACCGAAGGTAAAAAATAATTGATTGATTTTCTTCCATTGAGAAGAATCGGCCTGATGTCAGAACTTTCCATAAAAAATCCTCTATCTGCATGCCACCTCAAATTTTTTGCATCATTTTCATTAGCAAATAACTGCTTAAACCTTACTATGATTGGAAGATACCACAACACTTTTACAGGTCCCTTATTTGACTTGTACCTTAGGGTTTCACATATCAGACAATTCTGCTTCTCTTCAAACTCATTTCTATACAATACGCAATCATTCGAGCGTGCATGGATCTTTTCGTACTCCATCCCCATTGGATAAAGTATTTTCTTAGCATCATAATATCTATGAGGCAACACATTATCACCAAGAAGCATGTCATTAAAAGCCTCAAGTATTTCAAAAAAACTCTTGTTGCTCCACCCATGACATGCCTTCAAGCTGACCAATTTCAATACAACGTTCAACAATTGGTATTTTTTACACCCAGGGTATAGTGGGGTCTTTGCATCACTGCACATATTATCATATGCATGTGATTGATGAAAAGCCTCTTCTCCTACATCACAAATAGTGTCCTCTATGGGGTCATCCATATCCATATCATTATCATCAAAGGCCACTTTTGTTAAAACAGGCTGAACCCAAGAGGGGGTGAATTGGGTGAAGATAAAAATTTTGTAATCTTTGAAAACTTTTCGCAGCTCAATAAATTTAGTTTGAATGAAAGTAAAGAATTATAAATCTAAAGACTATCATTCAAAACGTATATGCTGGAAGTAAAGAGTTAAGGGAAGAGGATTGCAAACAGTGATTTATACTGGTTCAGTCCAACCGTGACCTACATCCAGTCCTCAGGCACCCTGAGCTTTTCACTATTCTTCTTGTTTAACCAGGCACAAGAGACAAGTCTTTACACCCACAAGTTTATCCAGGTACTTGTGAAACCTTCTCAATCTCCCTCGGAGACTTCCCTTACTACCCGTAAGGTTACAACTAATTTCCCACTCAAAGGTCACCCAACCTTAAGTATCTCTCAGAAAATATGGTTTACAATAATTCTTCTCTTATAGAAGTGATTATGATCAACACTGAAGTGCATTACAATTGAATTCACTCTCTAAATGATAATCAGAATAAACATCAGAAAACAGAGTGAAGAGAGGATTCTGAATTTCGGCATTATGACTATGTAAGCTCACTCCTCCACCTTCTTGCGTTTTGAATCTCATTCTATTTATAGATGAAAGTCTTCTAACCGTTGGAGAATAGAGCCGTTGAGATCAGAACTATTTGAGGAAGAGGTAGCCGTTATTTCTGCTTTTTCACTTGACAACTCAGCATTTTGGATCTTCATGTAATCCCTCATTTGATCATCTGAAATGTGACCACAAATTATGTAAATGATGATAATAAATTTTATGAATCATTTGGGTAAACTTTTGGTTGATCTGGATCAGATTCAGGATTTCGTCTTGATTTTTCTGAAGTTCCGGTGTAAACTCGAGTATTGGCTTGAAAACTGCGGTTTTGAGCTTATTGAGCTACTTCAGATTTGCCTATGTTGGTCCAAAACTCGAGTTTTTCTTCCCATACTCAAGTATTGAAAGTCCCATAACGTTCATTGCTCTCTGTCTGAGCTATACTCAAGTATTCATTAGTAAACTCGAGTTTTTGACTAGTTCTGGCCTTTGGTTGCTTTCTGACTTGATATAGCTTCTAAATTAGCAAACCAATCATCCCCATATAGCTCCTTGTATCTTCATTCCACAGCAACAAGAATCAGATCCAAACTCGTTGGATTATATCCATTATGATCTGATGATTGAGAAATGTTCTTAAACGAACGTTTTTATAATGTTCTGAATTGTCAGTCAACTTTCGAAGGCTGAATCTCTTTGGTCTGAACTTCATTTTTGTTGAATCAAGTATTGATGGAAATCCTTATGAGTCTTCTTTCTAATGCCACTGATTTCAGCCCATTTCGATTTGTAGATTATGAGTTACACTCAAAACACTGAAGCTCGCTCTGAAGTGTGGCGTTAACATTTGATCCAACTTTGGAAATTCAAAGCTCTCTCATCTGATCTTATTTGGGTATGAAACTTTGTCAAGATGACTCATTGGATGTCTAGTTTCATCCAAATTTGATTTCACCTCAATCCGATGTCTGGTTCAAGAGATATCATTGAATTACCAGACCTCGCCCAAAGCTGTATGTGAAATAGAGGTGAACAGAGTTGTTGTAAGAGCTGGAAACTCGAGTTTTGAAGATGAAACTCGAGTTTTGTCGGGTCCAGAAGCGCTAGAGAAGTTGAAAACACCCGATATTCGAATTTTTAAGTTTCATACTCGAGTATTGACTTCCATACTCGAGTTTTGACCTCCATAGCTCAATTTTGACTTGAAAACTTAAGTTGATTCCCAAACCTCAGTTTTCCAAACCACAATTTTCAATACCACAGTTTCCTCATCTAGAAGCCAATTTTTCCAGTAAGCTTGTATACTCGAGTTTTGATCTGGAAACTCGAGTATTCACTTCTAGAACTCATTTTTTACTATCTTTAGCTCTGAATTGCCCCACTCCAACATCCATTTGATTGTAGTCACTTCTATAATCAATCTTGGAACATGAATAATAATATCTTCAGCAAATTATTCCTTTTTCCAAGTTCCATCTTGATCAATTTCTACATATTCTTCATTCTTCAATATCCATAGAGCCAAGGCTATACTAAACCTCTTCCAAAATCTCGTGTCTTTTCTCTGTTTTCCCATCTTTTGATCATCCTTCATTCTATCCATCAACTTCTTCTTGATTATCATAAGAGAGCTTGAGTTGATCTTGGATAATGATGATCCATTCAATAGACTCTTTCTTCAATAATTTCTCTTCTTCTTTTTCTTTTCTTCCTTTTCTTTATCCTCGTCTACATTAAATTCAAGAATTCATCAATGGAGGAAGATAAACATATTACTCAATCTTTTTGTTTTGAATAATGGCATATATATAAGTCATCATCAAAACTAATTATATCCAACAACTTCCCCATGTTGAGACCCACTTGGCATTTTTTCACCATACCTTACCCATACTGTATAAGTCTTACAAAATCCTTCACAAATTAAATGTGTGTGTATAACTTCAGGACTTAGTCGCCTCTCATTAAAACATTGTATACAAGGGCAATAAAACTTCCCACTATCATCATGGGCATTTTGTTTAGCAAATTCTATAAATTCCATTACCCCATTTATAAAAGTTTTAGGAAGGCCCTAGAGATATGGTTTTCCCTTTGCTTTTGATTTAATAATTGTTTGAGATTATATGTAAGATCAAAGATGCGGTCTCTTACTTAAAAGGAAAACTTTTCTTGCCTCTAGCCTATCAAGTCATTGGCTCCCTTTCCTTCTTTTTTTTTTAAAAAAAAAATTGAATCAAGATCTTCTTTTGAGCAATTAGTATTTTGTTATATCTAACACTATGTTTGGTTTGAAGAGAGGAAGTGAGAGAGAAAGATGAGAGAGAAATTTTTTCTCTCACATTTATAAAATAGCTCATGAAATTTTTTTAACATTTCTAAAATATACTCTCAACAAAAAAGAATATTTTCCTTATTAATAACAATTTGGTCAATATCCTTTGTAGGAATTGTTCCCCTCTCACCCCTTCTCTCAAACCAAACACACCTTAAGACATTATATATTTAGATGTGGTAGGCTAGAGTTCCAAACGCAACATCCAACTAAACTTGAGGGATGCACTTGTTGGGGCACTAAACCCAACACCTTATTAAGTGTTCTTATGTCGTTGTATCTTTCGAAATACTATTTTGTTACATCCCCTATGCTATTATAGTCATTGCCTTAATCTATTTGGATTTAAATACATTGCCAAACTTGCCCAGAAAAATTAATTAATAGTTGATAATTTCAATAAATATATTCTTTATAGAAATGCTGTGTTTCCATATATATATATATATATATATATATATATATATATATATATATATATATATATATATATTTCCTTATATCTCATCATATATAGAATGTGTGATGGATTGATTATAAACTAAATTTTTCTTAAAAACAAATTGCACTACTTCAATAATAATAATAATAATAATAATAATATAATGGTGTGAAGAGCGGAGAAAGCTGAAAAAAATATTTCTCAAAAAATAGTTGTGCAGAATTTGAGAGAAAATGCACTGTTGGATCAAAACTTAGGAATAGTAAATACATCTGATAATATTTATATTTTATATTGATATTGATTTAACTTTATACATAGACAATTATATATTTATCATGTTTGACCATGATGAGTTGGAGAAGCTTGGGCTAATTTCCTAAGGTTTTCAATTATCATAACCAGTTTTGTATTAAGCCGATTCACAAAGCACTTGGGCAGCCATCCTGCAGGATCCAACTGAAACCATAACACAAACCAAACAAAATAAAAAATATAAGTTAATTCCGTTATTGATTTAATTTTTCAAGAAAACAAATTAGGAGAAATTGCTGAAAAATTAGTCCTCCATTTCAAAATTAATTCTAAAATTTGCTTGAGGACTCATATGCAACCTATCTCTTGTGGATGTAACTCTTTTTTCAATTATATGCAACATATCTTTAACTATGTGCAAAAAAGAAAGCACTTGCACGTAGCTGAAAATATGTTACACATAGTTGAAGAAAAGTTACACTCATTCAAGTACATTTGGAAAATAAAGCAATGGAGAATATTCAACAATTTTCTTAAAAAAAAAAACTATTAATAAATTTCTTAAAAGATTTACACATTTTCCATATTATTTATTAATAATAAAATAAAAGAGACTATTCAATTATATACCTGAACAACATAAGTGACAACACAGGAATCATCCTCAAGCTTCTCCACAACCCATCCTGACTGCAACAGTAATCCTCTAATTGCATTGCTTTGCTTTGGATGCAACCCTGCTGCTATCTCCTTTGGCAATGATGCCACTGCTACTACCTATTTTATATATACATATACAGTTCATTCATTCCCAATTTTAACAGTGCTATTTTTAAGCATAATAATAATTGCATCAAGAATTAATATTATCATTAAAAGAAATTTATTGATTCAACCATAATAAAATTATGTTTAAAATTATTGTTCCTAATCAACTTCACTAGGTTCAAGAAAAAAATGTTCTTGAGATATCTATAGTTTTCTTTAATTTTTAATTTCGCATTTACATGTTTTTTTCCTCTGTATTAAGTCATTTAATTTTACTAATATGGCTCAATTAGCTTATATATAGAGGTTAACAATACTAATAGAGTAAAGTTATGTTATTAACGGTGTTAAAAGAGTAAAATTAAAGGATTTAATTAAAAAAAAGGTATAAGTATCACACTGGTACGAATGATTTCCTCTTCTAATTTTAATACATTTGTGATTTGAGTCACATGTAATTAATTCAAGTGATAACAAGAGTGAAATATTGGGTTGTTATTAGCCGCCAAGGGTATTTTCGTCCTTTCAAAAGACACTAAAAGTGCCTTTAATGCGTCTTCATCGTTTTATTAGCATTTGTAAATTCTAGGACCTGGGCTTTAGATATTTTCATTTGCATACAAAAGTTCTTTTTGCCTTTTAGATTATGCCCTTTTTGGTGATAATAGTATTGGTATCCCTAAAGAAATAGAAAAAGAAATATTTTGTATTAATTTAAAATCAATATATGCAATACTTTATTACATTTACATCATTATCATTATTATTTTTATTATATTATCTAAGAATACAAAAGATATTTTATATTTATAAAACTATTTTTTTTTTATTTCTTCCTCATTTTCCCAATATTTATAAAATCAATTGTGAAGGGGTGGTGAGATGGCATCCCATGTAAAAGAATAAACAACAGTGAAAAGTGAAAGTTTAATAAAAGGTAAAAGGAATATTTACGTGCAACTTTAATGATTATTAATGCAACTTTAATTAATTATGAGTTTTTGTTTTTTGGTCAAATAATCAATTATGAGTTGGCCCATTTGAAACAAATTTTAGATACCTTTAATAATAAATTTTTCAATATGTGATTTTTCAACAAATTCTTTCTTAATAAATCTTTAGATTAATACCATATTTGATTCCTCTTTTCTTGAATTTTGTTGAAATTATATATCTCTCTTTTACTTTTTTTTTATTTCACCTATTCTAATAAGTGTACTTCTTGATATTTAAGTTTTTACTCTTCTCCTTATTTGATGAAACCCTTATTATCTTAACTAATAGCTCATTGGTTATCTCTCTTAAAAGTGCATATCAACCTCCAATACAAATGAAAAGGATGTTTTTGTAATTCCAAAATCTAATTTAGAAGATATATATGCATTTTATTCTTTTTTTATTTGAGAGGCTTTTATGAACTTTCAAAATAAAAAAGAGGATTGTGTGATTTAAAAATTCTTATAATTTAATTTTAAAAAAATATTTTCAAATAGTTGCTTTTCAAATAAATACTATTTGATTACTAATAAAATTATTAATAAAAGCTAAAAATCAAAACAAAGCATTTAATACTTTCTTAGAAGGCAAAATGGTAAATTTGACCCTTTAATTTTACATCAAGTATCTTTTTAGTCCTCTAATTAACTCTAACATGGTTAATTTTATTTAAAAAATTGTGGACATTGAAATTTAAAATATTGGCAAATACTTAGATATAAAGTTTAACATGAGAATTATTATTATTATTTAAAAAAAAAAAAAAAGAGTGGGAGAGAGAGAACTAACCAAAGTGCCATCTTCCATGGTTTCACGACGCTCATAAACAATGAACTCTCTGTTGCGAAAGAGAGGCTTTGAGTTATCTCCAAATCTCAAACGAATTATGCTTAAGTTGTCTTCTAAATCTTTTATGTACCTTGCTTCCACCAGATCCGAGTCCCATTGCTGTTTTATTCATTCATAACCCAATTCATCACTAATATCAAATATATTAAAAATTAAAAAATAATACTAATATTTTCTATATCACTATGGGACAAGAAGCACTTTTGAGTGTTTGTGACAAGAAACGGCACCGTTTGGACATGCATAGCTATGGACAAATCCTTTCTTTTCAATTCGCTGGCTTGGAATCTAATCCTCTTTTGGACTTTCCTGTTCATTATTTTCACTTCTTTTTCTGTGAATTCGGCTTCTTTTGAATATTCAAACTTACTATCAATTTTTTTGTTATCACTCTATTATTCAAGAATTACAGAATAATATTAAATGTTACTAGTATAATTTTTTTTCTAATGGTTAAATTTCAGTCCCATACTTTACATGAAGTTTGAAGTTAGTCAAGCTATCTTTTATTTATAATTATGCAATATTTTATAAATTTTATATCATATTCCTCAGATTTTAGATATAAAGAAATAAATTTCAGGGTATTTTTTGTTCAAATTATAATTTTTTTATGTTTAGTGCATTAATGACATTATTCTAATTAAACTCCTCATTACTTTAACAGTGATAATTAAAAATAATCCAACATAAAATGGAAGTTCAAACATATATACATGTTTATGTAATAAAAGTTTTTGGATGGAACCAAGTACTGATGTGTTCATGGATAGAACACAAATACACAATATACTGTACCCAAAAAATACTTAGTATATTAATGATAATATTATAATATAAGTTGATATTTCATTAGGGTAGGTTTGATATGTGGGGAACACAAAATTACATTAAATTATTTATATCTATTATATTTCTGTAAATTAATTTATCTGTAAATTAGTACTGATTTGTTCATGGATAGAACCCAAATACACAATATACTGTGTCAAAAAATACTTAGTATATCAATGATAATTTTATAATATAAGTTGATATTTCATTGGGGTAGGTTTGATATGTGGGGAACACAAAATTACATTAAATTATTTATATCTATTATATTTATGTAAATTAATTTAAACTGATATATATAATCTAATAACGTATTATACATATGTTATAATTAAAAAAAAACAAATCAACATTCTAAAAAAGCATCTTATTTACTAGACATAAACTGTGTTACTCATCTCAAAATTAATTTATCTAAAAAGTGAGGTGTGGGTAAAAATCTAAGATCAGAGTTCAAACTTTCTGGATGCATGTATGTATGTATGAGAGGGATATACTGACCTTGGCAGCATCAATGGCGTTAGCGACGGTGATGAATTGCTGAGGGGAGAGAGATCGGAGGAGCCAGCGGCTGCGAAAGGTATGAAGGGAGCCGGAACGCCGCCTCGAGATCTCGACTCCGTTCTCAACTACCTGAACCTTCCAGCCGTCTCCGTCCCCTAATTCGCTGCCCCTGTCAGAATCCGACGCCGACAACAGCTCTTGTATGCAGCTCTCACTCGCAAAATGCACGTACCTCCTCAATGAATCCTCACTTATCGACCTTAATTGATTCATAACAAATTACTAAATTAATATTCCCAATTCCTCAAAAAATAGAATATATATGAGAGGAATCAAGTCCATATATACATGAAGAACAAGCGACAATATATATATATATATATATATATATATATATATATATATATATAACATTTCAACATATCACCATCATCAACACATATTTACTTACCAGTTTCGAGTAATCTAATTTTTTTTTTTTTAAATGAAAAAAATACAGCAGCAATATCCAGTACCGATACACATTCCAACACACACACATATATAATTTCTTGAAACTTGATCCTTGGAAGAAAGTGAAACTCAAAACAGATACAGCTTCAAGACTACGAGTTCAAGAGAATATACTAACAAAGAGAGAGATAGAGAGTACTTAAGAGCATGCAGAAGATCAGAAGAGAGAGAAATTAAGGCATTTGAATTGAAGAAGGCTTACCAGGATCTGCTGCAAGGAGGAGCAGGACACCCAGCAGAGCTCATGTTGTTATTCTGAGGTTTTAGAACAAGAAACTGTACTTGGGGTTTCAGAGAGATAGAGGGAGGGGTTATGTATGTATATATATAATGTATATATGTAAAGATATATAAAAGAAGGGGAATATAAGTAAGTGACAGCAGAGGGAAAATTAAAAAGAAATGGGGAGGTGATTGAAGCACATGGAATGCCAGAAGAAGCTTAAATGATTAGAGCAAACAATAAGCCAACACCTCTCTTTAGATAAGAGTGAGAGATTCTCCTTCTTCACACCAACAAAAAACAAAGAAAAAAGAAGCAGTGGAATGGAAATGGCAGCAGATATGATGCACATGCATTGTTGGGTGGCTTTTAGCAAGACCGTGAAAATTAATTGATTAAGAAATATATTCAAGGGAACAGATCATAGAGAAAAAAATGCAGAGAGATATATAAATTATATTTATATTTATTAGCATTGAAATCTACTCATTGGTTCTAATTATAAGATTAAATTAATTTTTTTTAGAGATTAAAAAATTAATTAAATTATTTTAGAGTTTTTTTTCAAACTAATTAATTTTATTGATAAACTAATATATAATCTATAGATATATGATATGTGATATGATTAAATAATTTATTTAACTTTTTTAGTATGGGAGCTCATCCTAAGTTTCAATTATTATGTACAAAGTATGTACGATTAAACACAAATGGTCTCATCTAGTGTATCATAAGGTTGTTCCAAAAGGAGGAAAAAATTATATACTAGTTAATTATAAATTAATTTTAAAAAATCACACACACACATATAGATATATACACACATATATATATTAAATAAATTTTAATTTTCAAATTAATTTTTCTCACAATTAACTAATTTGGGGAGAGGAGAGTGACCCCTCTAATAACCAAGTTTAAATTTAGGAAAACCATATTAAAAGCAGTTAAACATTCTTTCAATTTTTAATTTGATGGCTAAATATTTTTCTTTTATTCATTGAATCTTTTAACTTTATTTTGTTAGTACCTTAATCCTTGTAACTTTACTCTATAAGCATGGTTAGTCCTTATACCAACGCTAACAGTATTAAGAGAACAATTTTAAATAATTTAATTTTTGAGAAAAAAAGTATAGGTATTAAATTAAAAATTGAGGAAAAGTAAGAGTATAAGTATTTTCAAAATGGTTTCCCTTAATTTTTGGAATGATAATCTGCAAGTTTTTATAGTTTTAACTAATTTTTAATAAGGCCTCTATAGTTTTGTTTGCTATGCCTTAATAGTTTTAGCTTCTTTGTTTTTTTTTTAATTATGTTTCTATATCTTTTTAAAATATTCTTATATAGTTTCATATGATTTTTATTCAGATCTCTATAGCTTATGGCTTCATGTGACTGATAAAATGAAAAAGGAAAAGCCCCTATAAGGATCCTATTAAAAATCAGGTAAAAGTGTAAAACAATAAGGATTTGATAGATGTTTAAAAAAAAAAAAACTAAAGGGACTTTGTTAAAATTAAGTGAAATTATAAGGACCTAATTAAGAAAAACTATGAGGGTTTGATTAAAATTAATTGAAATTATATGGGCTTGGAAATTAATTATACCCTTGCTTGAGACCTTTAATTATTATGTTTAATTGTTTTCCCTGAAGGACATCTTAAATACTCTCTCAATTCTTTCCTTTTTAATCTTGAAGTTAAGTTTAAGAAAAGATTAAGAATTAGAGAGTTGAAGAATGTAACCAAAAACTTGCTTTCCAAGTCAGGCTCCAGTCACGTGACATTCTCATTCCAAACAGCGAGGCTCTCAGAATTGGTCCCAACTCAGATTGTCCTGTCCCTCACTTTCCTTGGCCTAATGTTAGGTACAAGAACCAACCAACACCTTCCTCTCTTTTTTTCCCTTTTCAATGTCACCTTATTGTGGAAAAATAATAATAATTATTATTATTATATTACCATCTTATTGTTTTGTATTGTCCACACGTGTTCTCTTATTAAACATAATCGTATTTAAGATATGATATTAACTATGGGTAACTTTTTTCAATGGTAGATTAAAGCTTAATTTATCATATTGTGAGGAACTAATCATTTTTATTAGATTTAACTTTTGTCTGTTAGTTAATTTTGAGTTTTGTGGAAACTAGTTTAAAACAATTTTCTCAATATATGATATGTTTTAACCTTCACAATAATTAAACCCTTAACATATTTAAGAAAAATCAAGTCATTTATTATAGATACAAAATCAACTTACTCCTTATTTCTACTAAATGTAATACTTGAAATACAATTCAAAATTAATAAGATATGTTGAAATTATTTTTTAAAAAAATTTATATTTAAAATAAAAATAATTATTTGATCACGGATTATATAATTAAATGTGGCATAATCATTATTAATTTTTTTTTATTACCAATTTTAGTTGTATATCATTTCCACGATGGATGTGAGTGTGACCACACTTCTGTTGAATTCCACATGTTCGCGTGGTGTGTAGCAGTTGAAGAGGAAGCAGTCATCCCACTTTCAGATCATATTATTATGAAAGTGACATTAAGTTATCCCACTTCATTCTAACGAATCTCTTCTTTTTATGTTTTTTAAAAAAGGAAGGGTAAATTATTATTAATTTTTAATGTTTTTAAAAAGAAGGATAAAGTGTTTTAATGGTATTAATATCTCTAATAAGGGTGGACCGGTCATGTCTCACTCTCCTAATTAGTTTAATCAAGAGTTTTGAAAATATATATATATATATATATATATATATATATATATATATATATATATCCATCGGAATGTATTTTATATTTTCCCCATTCAAAGCCTAAGATGGAAAATTTCATTCACGGCCCAAGTTAGGAAAATATTGTCAAAAAAATCATAAGAAAAGTCAAATATCAAAAAAGGCCCTAGGGCCTTTTCTGATATTATTTCACAAAAAATTATATGGATATAGTTGTTAATGATTACTGATATAATTGTTAATATGTAGTTGTTAGTTATACTGATTTAGTTGTTAACGGGGATTGATATAGTTGTTAACACTTTCTGAAATAATATCAGAAAATGCCCTTGGGTCTTTTTTGATATTTGACTTTTCTTAAGGCCTTTTTTGAAAATATTTTTCTACCTTAGGCCCTGAATGGAATTTTCCCTTTTTTTTAATTATTTTTTTTAAATATAAACATCTAACGAGGCTTAACTGGAGCTTACAAATCAACCATATTTCTCGTGATCAGAAGTAAGCGGCAGACGGATTAGCGAAGGAAGGATTTTTACAATCCTCTTTTTATGATTTGTGTCCTATCAATCTCACGACCTTAGTTTTTAATGATTACATGTGAATTAATTCCCCAATTTCTTAATTTTAATTTACTGTACTGAATCATTTATAATAGAAAAAAAGAGAGAGTCATATTTATGTTTTTAATAACTCTATTTTGTTATATTAGATGTGGTTTAAACTTGAATATTTCATTTAGTTTTGAATCATGATGACTCCACTAACTTTTGAACCGCAGATTTGGATTGATTTAATAACCAGTGGCGAAAGTCTATTGCGGAATTGTTTTTCTGAATTTCACATGTTTATACTAAAAAGTTTTATTTCTAAAAATTAAAACCAAATTAAAAAACTCTTAAATCTGAACTAAAATCCTTGAACATAAATAATTATAATTTGATAATTATATTAAGGAATTTTGAGCAAATAAATTTGGGTTAAGATGTAAATTTATTCCAAAAATTTTTATTTAGGAGCAATATTATTTTGGATTTTGTTTTATTCAAGGTTGCATAGAAGCGTTAAAATGAAATAATGATGTTCCTTATCGGTAAAAATACTAACCATCCAAGTCAATTTTTTAATGATTAACATTAAGTTTTTAATAAGGTGGGACAATATCGCATCTTGAAACTTCTGAAATAGCAATAAATCCAAAAAAAGTGAAAACCATTTAAGGCAATATTTCATTTTAAAAAAAAAATCAAACAAATTTACATCTTAATCCAGATAAAGTTATGTGCCTCGCGAATTTTATGGATTGAGCTTCTGCGATCAATTTGGTGTATTTTCCAGTTTTACCAAATTCGGTGAATTTTATTTTCCATACAGAGATTATTCCTATCTCTTCATAAAAAAATTATTTAAACTCAATAATATTTAAATTCGACTTGATAATATCAAATGTTAGATAATTGTGTTAAATATACCAGTTCTATTGGGAGCTATAATTATTTCGTCTTATTTTTCGAATTTGATTTAATTCTATTCCAATTTTCTTAAGGGAAAAAAACGTGCGCCAAGCTTATAGGAAAGCATAATTTTGAGGCCAGCCAAGAAAAGGGAGCAAAATGGATTCGCATAAACCTTGAAGATACCCATTTAATAAAAGTGTAAAATAATAGCATCTATTTCATACTAGCATCCTGTTTTTCGATATTATTTTCTTGGTGTATTCAACGAACATCTCTGATATTATTTGCAATTTACATATAGCACTTTAATGAATCTTATTGAGTTAGGGTGCTGAATTCACTACAAATAAGATTATGATATTGTAAGCATAAAAAATTATATTAAATTGCTAAATGTAATTGCAAAATAATATCAGGATGCTTGTTGTTACTTTACCTTTGAATAAAGGGAGGAAAAAGATTATAGAGTGATAAAGAGAGGATGTTCTCTTCTTATCTTCTCATCACCATATTCCTTTTCTAATTTGGCTAAAATATACTTTAAATTATTTAATTTTATATAAGACATACTTTTGGTCCCTTAACTTAAGTCTTATAATTCTAACACTGCTAATGTTGTTGATCGCAAATACTGATGTAACAAACTCAAGTAATGATTGTATAAATATTAATAATGATTGTTTAATTAAATATTATTAATATTAAATTATATGTAACTTGAATAATATCTAAAAACATAATAAATCAGTCAATAAAAAAATGTTGATTGTATTAGAAAATTTTAGTTTAATAATCTAAAAAGAAAAACCTCGATTTTATTTGTAACGATTTGTCACTTTATTTTAGTTTAATAATCTAAATATGTTATATTAAAAAAATTAAAATTTGAATATATTTTGTCAACTGCACAATCATCACTAGAGTTTGTTGTCTCAATATTTTCTGTTAGCAACATTAATAATGTTAAAAATATAAGACCAAAAGTATACTTTATTAAGTTAAAGACAAAAAATATATCTTATGTAAAACTTAAAGGATTAAAAGTATATTTTAGTATTTAATTATTATATTGACATTTCAACCAACTTCATCTTTTATAAAATTATTATTAAATATGAAATTATAAAAAAAATAATCAAATTCGACAGTTAACATTTAATTTGAGCCATTTAAATTTAAAATCACAATAATTTTTTTTAAAAATAGTTTGTGGAAAAAAATCAAATCTAAAATATTCTTAGAATGTTAATATTATTACGATAAAAGAAGAATCTCCCCAAGGAGCGACAAGGGTCACATGACAAGTATCAGTGGTATACAGGTGTAGAATGAATGAATGCTACTTTCAAAAAAAGAAGTATAATGAAAGCAAGTGATTTTATCTCCTACTTAAGCATTGGTATTATTACATTCATAATTACTTCCACCATTTCAAAAATTAATTAAATAAATACAATAATCATGCTAACAATATCAACTAAATTATATTCATGTGAGATTTGATTGAAATAATGAAAAATATAATGATAGATACGAATCCTAAAGCGTAATAATACCAAACAATGACCTTGAAACAAATTTACTTGGCCATGGCTATCATTCATGTGCTTTTCAGGATTGTCACCGATTCCTTGAAATATTATGATAACAATAAAAAAGTAAAAAAATTATATTTCATCCTTAACATAAAGACCCAATTAACTTTTTCAGAAACATTAAGAAAAATTAAATAAATTACTTAATCATAATATATATTATATATCATTAAATTATATCAGTTTGTAGGTCAGATAAATTAGTTTAGAAAAAAAAAGATAAATATTTTAAATATTAAATAATTTATTTAACGTTATTTATCTCTTAAAAAAACTGTTTTATAGGATAGGAGGAAGTAATAAGGAAATCAACACGCCATCCATCATTTTCCCTTCAAATAACATTAAGCTTTCGATGGTATCGATCCACAAAACAACATTGAAAGTTAGGTCCTTTTTGGTTATATCAAATGATTTTTTTTTTTATTTCATAGTTTTTTTAGCAACACTTGTAGTCATTATCATACACCCGCAATATTTTTTTTTTTTAAAAAAGGAACATATTTAATATATCGTTTTTAATTTTAGACTTTCAAACTCAGTAGTAGACGAGTGTCAATTATTTTAAATTCTTTGATGGTCTTCAAATATTAATACACAAAACACGGAAGAAAGTCAGGTCCTTTTTGGTTAAAATGATGGAAAATGATTTTTTTTTTTAATCTCCTAAATGTGTGTGCAATGATTATTATACACTTACAGTCATTATCACACACTAACAAAATTGGGAAAAAAATAAATAAATAACACTACCAAAAAATATCAATTTTTTTTTTTCACACTTTCTAACTCATAGTAATAGACATGAGTCTCATTTTTTTCCTTCTAGAAATAAAATTATTTAACTTAGTTACTAAGCAGCCTAGGATTTAAGGTGAAGGAAGCCTCTAGATATAAGGCTGTCCACTGCTTCTCGTACAGCATCTTCAAGAGGAGTGAACACCAATCCCAAGTCCAATAACTTCTTCGCAGCATCTTCACATGCTACCAAACCTGGTTGAGTTTCTGGAGGGAACCTGCATGTGGTTATGGTCTGTTAGAGAGAGAGAGAGAGAGAGAGAGAGATCACATCACATTATCACAATTTAAGATTTTGAACCCTCTCAGAAATTTACATATCATATGTTCAAGAGGACTAGAGACCATTGATCTGAAAATCCACATTTTATTGATTTAAAATGACGAGACTCACACGTGTCCTCTTTTCTTTCAACATTTTCAGTGATCTAGAATTTCGTATTCATGATATATTCCACATAGTAATGTCAATTGGATCAAGTGGAAAACAAGATCTGAAACCTTTTTTAAGCAATGTCTCAGATTTCAGACTTATAAATGGCACAAAAAAAGTAGTTACACTAGGAGAGATTCTCTTCATTTAATGCACAATGTAAGATATTACCTCTGATTTTAAATATAAGACATAGTTTGTACTGAAATTTATACTACAAACTATATTCTATATTTAAGACCGGAGGAGTATCAAGTTTGGGTATTGATAAAAAATGATTGCACTAGTAGAGCTTCCTACTATGTGGGGTCCGCCATGGTTCAAATCTAGATTAGTTAGTAATATCAAATAAGGTATACTGCTCAACCAATACCCAATAAAAGGGGAAAAACCCAACTAGACAATATTTAGTGGAACAAGAGAACAAAAAACTCAATCATATACGATGCACAAAATGATGAGCCCCAATTTGGCTTGATTTATCAGAGAGTGTAGTTAAATAAAGAAATCCAGGTTGTGCTGTTTCCCACTGGACATACATTGCCAACTGATACTTACACTCACATGCCTAGAAAGAAACATGAAATCGTTTTATAATAAAGCAGTTCTTGGGAGAAACTTTGCTTGAAGCCAATCATTATACATTTATCCAATAAAGAAAAAGATGAGAAAAAAATTTCACAGAAAAACCCCATAACCCGCTTAAAGGGGGAAAGAATTTTGAACATAAAGTCATCAAATTAATGATTGCTCACAATAGTTGACAATAACTGATATCCAGATGATGATACATTCAATTTAAACATGTTATTTAAGTAGGCAATCATTATTTTTATGCGTTTTAAATCATAAATTTGAATTTGGGTATTTTGAATAACAAACAAACGAAGAGCTACGGTCAAGATGTAACTATGAGTTAAGAATTCTAATGTGGCATTACACTTCTTCCTTCTTCTCACCAATTTCTTACCCTAATTTCACCTAACATGCAGTGTTTCCTGACTTGTGAACAATTTTTTCAGAATCATTAATCAAGTTACCAAATCCCATGCCTTTCCTAGTACTAAATTGAATTTCTTTTACCTCATGAAGTATGACCACAAAAGAGAACATGGATATAAGATATAGTATAAGAATACAAAATTCAAGGTCTTTGTATAATTTATTCTCTTTCTTTGCATAAAGAGGTTTTATTAGTGTTTCTTCCAACAGGTGCAAAATAATTGAGGAAAATTATTATGATGGACCTACATATTATAATATTTCCAAAGAAGTCTCTAAAATTATAATATATAACGCCCCAAGGACCAGATGAAGCTTTGTGAAGGACAAAAGTGACCTTAGTTAAACTTGCATTTTTTTTATAGTAATGTTACATCTAATTATAGGATGAAGACAATGTATCACACCACAGTTTGAGCAAGTTACTCCAAGTTACAGGGCACCACAGCAAAAAAGATGCTACTAAACAAAGGAGGTAAATGAACTTCAAACTGGATAGTAAATTTTCCAATACCTAGTTGTAAATTCTCCAAAATACATTTATGTGAATTGGGGGGATACTCCTACAAGCTAGAGATAACATGCCAAGTAATGTTGCTTTCTTTATGGGACATTACTATTTCCTATAATCTTATGCGAACTTTAATAAACATAACAACTACTTTCCTTCAAAATGTTGGCAAATCTCGTATAGTTGAAGGTAACCTGGCTATAACTGGGATGTAACTTTCCCGAATCGTGACAGTAACATCTAGAATGGTAGTAACATTTATATCAGTTGAGGATAACTTGCTCATAATGCAGGGACGGATTGCCACAACCCAGATGATTATTTCCATATAATCTAGTGGTAATTTCGCTTCGGAGTAACTTGCTCAAATCATGATGGTTAATCTTCTAAATAGTAAAGTAATATTCTTACAACTTTGTGGTAACTTTCCCAAGCATCCTAGTAAAGTTTCTATAATGTAAAGGAAACTTTCATAAGAGTTATAACTTTCAGGTTTCATTGCTATAATAAGGCAAATTTAACTGAGATCAATTTCGTCCTTTCCATGGCCCCATCTGAAATTTCTGAGAGACTTCAATGTGAATATTAGAAAATATAGATCTTTTGTCATAATTTTCCCAACACTTAAAGTCTGCAAAAGAGTACAGTACTCGTTCCCCTTCTCAAAACCCATACCATAACTTTTCATCATATTCAGCTAACTACTCCATGGGGCGTTGAACCTCTGGCTTTTCCATGCAATTATAGGTCTCCATGTTTAATGGAAAAGTCACAGGTCCATGGTCAATAGTGCTATTATTATATAAGTAACCTACCATCGAGCATCTTCCTAACACTATAAATGTTCTCATTTAATCTATCCCTCTATATTGTCCCCTAATATCGGGGAAGCCAGTTATTGAATGGAACATAGCAACAAAAAAGATAGTACTAAAAAGCAAATAATACAGAAGACACTCAAGCTATAATTTTTTTTTTTTGGTATGCACTCAAGCTATAATTACGAACACATGAAATGGACACAAAAAAAATATAATTTATCAATATCTATCTGCAAACCAATAATATACTCAAAGCCACATAAACTAAAGATGAGAAATTTTGAGAACCACCTACAACCTCAATCAGTGAAAATAGTAGAGGGAATTTCTTTTGAAAATCAAGGGAAAAGTGGTTCTTATCTAATTGGGTGGAAGCCCAATAAGTAAATAAAAAAGGGCAAAACAAAAACAAAAATCGTAGCAGAATGGAAATACATGGCTCCGAATTTCAAACGTGGTAGGCCAAACCAAAGTTTTTCTCAACAGTTTAAGAGAAAATAGGTGGCGAGTAGTACGAAGCAGGTTGCAAGAAAAGAAATGGAAAAATAAAGGAAAACCTAACAAAATTTCTCCGAACTCAAATTAAAGAGGTATGACTTAATTTAACCAAGCTTTCACAAGATAACACGATTCCAGAACTAAGTTTTATTTAAGTCTCTGAGTACCCCTTAAATTAATCCAACTACCTCAAATTGCAAATCTCAATTTCTCAATACTAATTGCATAATATTAAATTAGATGTCTAAATAAATAATAGATAGACAGATAAACAGGTAGTATCTCTTTATGACAGATGGAGACTAACTAAGCCACAAAGGGGTAAATCCCATGCAAGTCCATCTGTAATCCATAATAGAAACCACTGTTTATTTTAGTCTTGCTTGTTAGGTATGAATCTCAAAGTCAACAACCATAATAAAAAAGGATCATCAAATTTGATCATCTACTTCTTAAACAAAGTCAAATTTCATCCTCACACTGTAGCAGTTGCTAATAAACTCAAACAGGGATGAAAGGTGAAAACTGAAAAAGAGGAAGAAAAATGCAAACCTGTGAACAGGGAAATCAGGATATAGCTTGGACACTCTGTTGGCAAAATCTGAAAACTGCAAGATGCCATTGGTACAAAGATGTCTACCAGAAGCATTTGGGCTTTCAAACAGCAATACGTGCGCTTTGGCCACATCCTTAACATGCACGGCTCCAAGCCAGTGATACTCCTGCGTATCCTTTGATCCCTCAAGCAATTGTTGAAGCACGGCACTGCTAGCATTCAGCGAATTCTGAAGCAAAGGACCCAAACATGTCGCAGGATGAATCGCCACCATGTCAATGAGATTCTTCTCCGCCAAATCCCACGCGCCTCTCTCCGCGAGCGTCTTCGACACTGGGTACCATTTAGCCGTCGATTTGCAGTAATCAAGGTCGGTCCAAGAGGACTCATCGAAGGGCTTGTTTGGAGGCCAATTGGGGTTTGGGACCATCGCGGAAATAGAGGAAGTGAGGACGACACGCTTCACGTTGCACTTCTTAGCTGCTTCTAGAACATTCAGAGTGCCCTGTACCGCCGGAAGCACGAGTTCCTTCTGTGGGTCGACGGGATCTTCGAGAGTACAAGGGGATGCCACATGGAACACGCCGGAGCAACCGTCGATGGCACGGACGACAGCGGCGGCGTCGAGCACATCGACCTCGAAGAGTTTGATTCGGGATTTGGCGTCAGGGTGGAGTTCGAAGAGGTGAAAGGCGTCGGAATTGGGGAATATGGAAGCATGTATGGAGGCATAGCGAGCGTTTTGCAAGAGGGTTCGGACCAACCACGAGCCGATGAAGCCGTTGGCTCCGGTGACGCACACGATGTCGGTGGCTAAGGAAGCCATTGCTTGATTTTGTGAAAAAAAGGAGGAATTTTGAAGAATGATGTCTCGAATTCCAATCTAAAATTGAAAAGGGTCGCTAATGATAATGCATTTGCAGGAAACAGTGATGATATTGGTCCACCAAATTTGTGAGACTGTGGGATTTTGGGTGGTTTGCACTAGGATTTGCCCGGGTAAGTCTCAGGTAAGTCCGAGATTTCACCCCTTACTTAAAATGAAATCGGGACCTTGGACTCTTAGATTTTCGGTTGCCCACACACTTTTTAACACCAAGGCACATGATTGGGCGGTCTGGGTAAATTTAGACTGTTATACAAATGTGTTATACAATGATAAGATTCTGGGCTTGCATTTGTTTTATATAATAACTTATGATAGAATTCATACATATCTGAAAATAGAGATTATATGAAGTAAATTGCTGCATTTTATAACTTATCTTGTATATAGATAGAAAATGGATTTATATTGATGTAATCTGGAAGTGCATGACAATGTTGATATGATGTTACAATATTGTAGGTGTGATGGGTATTTACTCTAAATTAGCATCACTATGTTGGCTCGATGTATATCATCATAAGTGATACCCTAAACTATGTTGTTATACTTTGATAGAAAAAAAATTTAGAATATTTTAGAGGATAATCGTAGGGAATTGGACCGAACGTCTAAACCACGTTTGACTTGACTGGGATGGAAATAAAGAGCGAGGAGAATCTAAAAAAATTTATACAATCCCACAAGATTAAAAGATGACCAATAAACCAAATCAAGGAGTCGGGCCTAATAGAATTGAAAAGTTCAACTCATTGGACATATGTCGTGAAGGTCTTGACTATGAAAGGAAAAGACGGCTAGACCTAAAAGTTAGTCAGCACAAGAACGACACGACTCAATCGGATCAACAAAGAATATGTCAAAATTCTGTCGAGAGCTCGCAAGAGGCCAATTGTGATAGAAGTTAGGTGAAATCGCAAAAGACGCAGAAGCGTAGTGTCACAAACGTTCCCTATACCGTCAAACCTTTCGACGTTCTTTTGTGTTTTAGTTTTTCTTCTCTATTTTTAATGGTTCATATTTTAATTGTTTCAATTGAGTTCTTCTCGTCAACCATAAATGAAATTCCGTTTGTTGAGCAAAGATAGATCCTTAAGTTGTAATATAAACCTAGATTGTTGGTTTTAATTCAATACATTTAGTTTGGTTAATTGTAATATTAACATTGGTCTTGTTTATTAGTTGGCCGCTAATAAGCACGAGTAGTGACCTTCATTTACCAGAAAAGAGTTTAAGGTTAGATTTATGTTAAGCAGTGTGTGCTAGATGAGCTTGTGCAAAACTCAATCTAAATTGTAAGCTTCAATAATGAGTTTATCTTACATAGCCAATACACCTAGGTTAAACTGACGTTCTAAGCTTAAAATCCGTATAGGGATATGGAAGAAGTAGAGTAAAGATCGTATTTACAAGATTGCGGAAGCTTCTATATAAATCAATGGTTAGTTAACTGAATAACATCGCGGTAGGTAGATTGTTGTAGCATTACAGAAATTGTGCAACAGATTGTTGTAACAATGCGATAGATGTGATATGGGGGATTAATGTGATTTAAGGGAAAATTTGAGCTCTACCGATTTTAAATATGATATTTCTCAATTATAAACTTGATTATTTATCCTCTTAGTTTATTAGAATTAATAGTTTCAAAGAACCATTTATTTTATACCATCAGGTAACTTTCGAACATTAACCGGCTACATTGTCGGTATTTTAGTCTTTATAGAATGATACTCTAATCTCTACTTCTCTACTTTATTATTTATTCGAATGATTCTTATAACAGGATTCTGACCAACAATTGCTGATAGCATAAATTCCAAGAATTTAGTGGGCAGATGACATGAGACGAATTGACCAGCTTACTTGAACTTCAATACTATATTTATAGTTTCCGGAGCATCCATTGTACCTGTACATCTCCCCTACTTTGTCCTTGTACTGTATATTACATTCCAGTGTTCTCATGAATTCAGCTAAATATGTGTTGTTAATAAGAGTGGTGGACTTTTCAATGACAATTGTTTTGTTGTTGGAACTCCAGGATATATGAATGCAAATTGTGTTGTTAATAGGGGCTATGGGTGGTAAAATTGTTAATGACAACTGTGAAAAATCTCTTGTTTCCTTTATTACTAAAACTAATGATATAATATATGTTGGAGGTATAGTGAGATAAAAAAAAATCATTAAAGAAGACATAAGTTATGAAGAGTTTAAAACAATGACATCATCGATTGTGGGAACAAGAGTTGTTATGAAGCTCACACTAATATTGGATACAACTATATTTGTGGACCTCCTAGATGATGAGATACCTTGTAGATGTATTTGAAGATATAAATGAAAATTGGATGTAAATTTGTATTCTAATGTAAATGCATTTGTTAATTGATAGACATGAACTCGTCAAAATAGGCATATAAAATCGTCAATGAACACCTATGAACTTGTCAATGTGATCCCCAGCACTTGTTAATATATATTCATATATGTTTACATAATGTGATCAAACTACTACTAGGTTATAAACAAGTTCTAATTTAATATTAGTGTGGACATATTTATAAACTACATTTGTTATTATAATTTCATATTAATCATGTTGACATAATATTTGGACAAATAAACGAGTTGTCATTGTCCACTACCTCCCTAGTCCCTAGTCAACTCAGATAAATGAACTTGTCAATATACTTTCATGGACTTATTAATGAACACCACTAGACTTGTCAATGAAATCCTTGCACTTATTTATATAGCATAATTCAGTTTATAAACTACCTTTGTTATTATAATTTCATATTGATTATATGGAAATACTATTTGAATAAAAAAAATTGTCAATATCAATCACTTCACTTGTCACTACGGGCCATGAACTTGTTAGTTGGCACTCATAAACTTAATTACATATCTTCATGATAACATAATTTGAACAGATTGCATTGATAACCCTAAATTTATAAATGCTTTAATAACAATAGCCAGTCATGTACAAAAAATATGGATAAACTTAATTAACCACTAATATCAAGTTAAGACAATGAGTCACTAACATGAAGTAAATTAAGTTACAAAATACATTTTATGAATACATCATATAAATATTAGTTACAACCGAACTTGTTTGTCCATTTTGTTCTTTTTCTTTGACTCCTCCCTTACATTAAAGACACTACTTTGTCACTCATGGTGTGCTTTCTCAAAAGACCTTTCTTCCCTTCTCTTCTTCACCTTTTCAATTTTTGCCTGTATTGATACTTTTTATGAGAAGTTTGAGTGTGTATTAAAAATCCATTTTAGTAAGGAAAATGAAAGTTTAAAGCATATATCATGGCTTCTTTTTTTTTTTTTTTTTCTCAACATCATGGCCTTTTACATGATGTGGGAAAGAGAACTTCACATTAAAGGACATTCCAACTTAATTAAAAAATTTAAAAATAAGTTGAGGCTTTAAATCTTTACTATGGGAGATATATCTAGAAAATAAGAGTTATATAATTTATTTTAGGGTAAAGGTGCAAAAATATATATATATTTTACCCTGAGGAGCGCTCAACACCATATGATTTTTTTAGGTATAGAACTACATACAAACTTTTAAAAGTGGGGCAAAAATACCATCACAAGCTTAATTGACGTTAATTAACGATATGTTTACAGTGGGCCCCACATTATTAAAAAAATAAAAATGCCTAGCTTTTATAATTTACTATCCTACCCTTAATGAATCCGCTCATTTGCATTTCCTTCTCTTCCCTGTTCCTTGTCAGTCCGCTTATGCACTTCCTTCCCTGTCAGTCCTACCCTTCCTTCCCTGGGATTTTTTTCAAGCAAGGCCAGCGATGCCATCAATGCCCAGCCCTTCAGCTCCTCCACCATCATTTGGGTAATGCTCTTAGTTAACATGCAATCCTTGAAAGAAAATAATTTTATCCGTCGTGATCATTCTTTCAGTTTTTTTAAGAAAAAAGAGTGAGAAAATAAAAGATCCTTTCTTCCCATATTGTTTCAGTGGCTAACAAAAGTTGAATTGCAGCCCATTGTCTACCTCAATCCTTCTCTCGAGACATCACTTGAGTGTCTATCACTTGAGAAAAACGAAAAATTCCCTTGTCCTCATACCTTAGGGCTGGAATATATGATTTTCAAATCAAAACCCAAGCCTAGTTTTTGAAGAGTTTTAACAGAGGGAAAGTGAGAGAGCCGTAAAGAACGATTTCTGGCAGCCACTTCATTGGTTTGGATTTCTTGTTTCGATGCATATTCCATTTTGAACCTAAAAATTCTTCTCAAGCTGAACGAAATTTCTTAGGTTTTCTGTCGCTTCCCTGAACCAATGCTCCTCAGGGTGGATCCTAAGGCATTTACAATCGAGATTGTTTGTGGGAGTTTTCTGATTATGTTTGAGATTAATTACTTTACTTCAAGTTCAAGATCTATTCATCGATTTTGCTTTTTACCTGGTTATGTTTGAGATTTTGCTTCTTTTTTTTTTTTCTGATTATGTTTGATCTATTCTTGCTGTTCTTGGATTTTTCTCATCTTGCTATATGCTGGTGTTGTGATTGTTGTTCATATGTTCTTTGCTTTTTTCTTGTTGTTCAAGATCTTCGATGTTTGATCTGTTCTTGATATTCTGGAGGGCAGGATGGTAAATTATAAAAGTTAGGCATTTTTATTTTTTTAATAATGTGTGGCTCACTGTAAACATAACGTCAGTTAAGCTCATAACGGTGATGGTATTTTTGCCCCACTTTTGAAAGTTCATGTATAGTTTTAAACATAAAAAAAGCATATGGTGTTGAGTGCTTATCAGAGTAAAATATATGTGTATTTTTACATCTTTACCCTTTATTTTAAAATCAATAAAGCACTCTATATCAATGGCTTGAGGCTTCCCTACAATAATAATGCTCATCCTGTCAATAAACAACAACAGGTCATAGAATGGTTGTAAAAACAGAAACCTCTGAAACTGAAATTCATTTAAACATTAATAATAAAGCTTTATGATGCAAAAAAAAAAAAAAAAAACTATTAGTCCATAAAAAAGATATGTAGGGAACCAGATAACCTCAAAAGCAACATTCTCAGCGTCCCTCAGTAGCCTTAATTTCTAACTATCAGATCAATCTAACATTCTATAGTATGCTACATAGTCATGCTTTTTAAATTTAAAAATCTTTTTAATACCGTGAAGAATTTTTCAATACTTTGAAGAATCTTTTTAATACCAGTCAGTGCCCTGAAATATTTTTTTAAAATCCTAAAAAAATATTTCACTATAGCAAATGGTACTAAAAAATTACTTTAGCTTATTGAATGCTTTTTTTTAGTACCAATCAATATCCTAAAATATTTTTTTAGTATCAGTCAATACTCTATAATATTTTTTCATGATCCTCAAATAATTTTTCAAAATTATAAAGTATTTTTTAGTAGCAATCAGTACCTTAAAGTATTTTTTTTAGTAGCCGTCAGTACCTTAAAAAATTTGAGGACCTTGAAAAAGTATTCCACTATACTAACAGGTACTAAAAAAAATACTGACTGCTACTGAAAAATACTTCATATTCTTGAAAAATTATTTTAGGATTTTGAAAAAATATTTCAGGAATATTTATTTTAAAAATTATATAAAAATGGTTCATATTTTTAGGATATTGACTGATATTAAAAAGATATTTTATGCTATTGAAAAATTCTTTAAGGTAATAAAAATATTTTTAAATTTAAAAAACATGATTGTGTGACACATTATGAGATATTAATGGATCTGATAGCTAAAAAATAAGGCTACTAGGAATGCTTGAGACTGTTGCTTATGAGAAAATCCGGTTCACATACGTTGAAAGTAAGTTGAATGTGTGGTCCCCCAAATTACTTCTCCTTTCTTGATAAACCACACCCAAATACGCATGAATTCTAAAATATCAGTATAGCTTGTAAGATTGCACGGTATAGAATGTATAAATTATCAACTATCAAGTAATAAGTCTCAATTAATATTTCACTAACAACCGTTAAAAAGAAAAGAATAGCTCTTAGACTAAAAAAATTATCAAGCAGAATACCTTGAGAAACATCTCGCTTTATTTTCTTTCTCCAAAGAGATCTACAGACAAACATTTCGAGAATATGACATTGGTAGGAATCAGTCAACAATTTAATACACTACTTAATAAGAAAACAAATAGCCACAGATTCTAGATTTTTACAACATAAAATCTTAAATAGTGAAGATCTATAGCACTCACAGAAAAAAGATAAAGGACAAAAATATCAAAGATAATTTAGTATTTATAGCAAGTCGCTCCAAATAAAAATAATTTTGTTATAGATCTATTTACAAGGTCTATTCGTGGCACGTCCCAACAAGGGGCAATTTGCATTAGAATACGCCTATAATGAAGGGAGATCCTAACTAACCTATAATCAAAGCTATAATCAAGGAAGATTCTAATCAAGGATCTTGATCTAAATGTGGCGGCATAAACACTTGGACTTGGAGGCATAAAAGCCCAGGAGCCCAAACCCTGCATGTAAACTCTATAAATAAGGGGTAAACCTTAGAGGTACACACACTCTCTCTCTATTTATTATTCTACTGTCATTGTGCACACACCCTACCCTTTTCTGGCCAGAGTCAAGTTTTTTGCACAGTGATTCACAACATTGATTGATATCTGATCCATGTATATATGGGATAGAGCTTTATTGATCCAATATCAACCTACCAGTCCATTGGCTAGACATCTGTGTTCTATACAAAACATTGGCGCTGACCTTGGGGAACGATAAAATTTGATTCCTGTGACTAAAGATGGTTGCCACCAAAAGCAATAGTCAAGTTCCGTTGTAAGGGCAGTTGCCTAGAAATCCGATGTAATGGGGTCAAGAACCACCACAACCTGAGGATATCCTAGATTATAACGTGGTGCATCTTAGCGAGGACATATCAAATACGGCTTCCTTCCTAGCACCAGCAGCAAATCCTCAGAATGGGGTGATCCAGCAAGTCAGTAGTAGGACCCTCCTCTGCAGTTTTAAGTCAAGAACCTAGACATTTGAATTTTGCAAACCACATTAGGTTTGCTGTTAAGGCGGATGGAGGCGCTGGAGCATAGTAATTGACTTTAGAGGCTAGAGGACATCTGACTAATGCAAGAAGACATGGACTACCGCAATGCACTTCTTCGGTAAGAAGAGATATAGAGAATGCAATTGTTGGAGGAGCGCTTCAAATGAGTTGAGAACTCGTTACCTAATAGGAACCAGAATGAGGGTAACCCAAATCGTGATACTGTTTCGAGCGTTGCTCAAACTAATGTTCAGGGTTCTCAAGTCTACAACGTAAGACCGAAATGAGAGTGGCCTAAGTCGAGTTAATGTTTTGGCCTCTGCTCAAGTAGAACTTGAACGCCTTCAAACCAACAATGCTAAACGTAATGTGGTCAATCAAGATTGGGTTCGAATCCATGAAGCTTAGAACCTGGATCAAACACTCTAGAAAGACAAGCATGTTGCAGACAACCGAGATACTGGGATCAAATCTGGGATGTGATACCTCAAATGCAAAAGGCTCCTAGAAAATATAGGAGAAAATATGATGGGGGACAAAATAACAGCAGTCCCTTTTCAAATGAGATTGAGAAATGCTCCTTTTTAGAAGCAAACTGGAGTTTGTCATACTTCAAAAAATATTGAAGGTTCTCTGTTTGGCACAAACTCGAGTTAATGAAACTTAACTTGAGTTTATCTTAATGTGAAAAACTTGGAGTGCTCTCTGAATTTCACAAACTTGAGTTTGCCTATACAAACTAGAGTTTGTCTTAGTTCATAAAAATTGAGCTACTCTCTGTCAAGTCCAAACTCGAGTTTGACAACTGAAACTTAAGTTTGTGTTTAACAATAAGGTTTTCAACTTACCAAAGATAAACTTCATTCTGAGTTTACAAATGTCAGTTATCATCAAACCACATAGAGAACTAACAAAGCCGAATGGGAATTGGAGAGTATGTACAAACTACATCAATCTGAATAAGTTGTGTCCTAAGGACGTTATCTGATGCCCAATATTGACCAATTAGTTGACAACTTGTTCGGTTTCCAATTGTTCTCCTTCATGGATGCATATTTTAGATACAACCAAATAGCTATACACCTTGAGGACCAAGAAAAGACGGCTTTCATCATTGAGAAGGCTAACTACTGCTATAATGTGATACCCTTTGGGTTGAAGAATACGGGGGCAATGTATCAAAGAATGATGAATAAAGTGTTTGAAGACCAACTCAGCAAGAATGTAGAGGTTTATATCGATGACATGATCGTCAAGTCAATAGACTCATCACATCATATCCAAGATCTACAACAGACATTTGACAAGCTGAGAGCCTACCAAATTCGTTTGAATCCGGCTAAATGCGCCTTTGGAGTCCCAGCTAAGAAGTTCTTAGGGTTCTTGCTAACAAATAGAGTAATTGAAGCTAACCTGGACAAATGTAAAGCCATGTTGGATATAGAGGCTCCAAGGAACAAGAAAGAGGTACAATAGTTAACAAGGAGGTTGGCTGCATTAACCAAATTTTTGCCAAATTCGGAAGAGGATGTTCTCCCCTTTTTCAAGCTATTAAAAAAGGAGGCTAGAACTCGAATTGCGTCGCTTTTGAGAAAATAAAGAAGTGTTTGGTAGCCCCACCAGTTCTGTCTAAACCGAAACTAGGAGAAGTTTGGATCCTATACCTATCTGTGGGGGGAAGAGGCTGTAAGTGCGGCACTAGTAAGGGAAACAGAGAATGGCCAAGTTCCAGTCTACTTCATCAGCCGGGCTCTACGAGGCTCAGAGTTGAAAAATCAAAAGCTTGAGAAGATGGTGTTTTCCCTACTTCGTCCGTACTTTCAAGGACATTATATCATTGTCAGGATGAGTCAACTAATTTGGCAAGTGCTCCATAAACTGGATTTAGCTGGAAGAATTGTCAATAGTGCTATAGAGCTATCCGTGTTCGATATCACTTATGAGGCACGACACGCCATTAAATCACAAGCCTTGGTGGATTTTGTAATTGAGTTAACCCCGTCAGGTAAAGGAGAGAATGGAGATGTCGAGACCTAGAAAGTTTTTTTTTTTTTTTATGGTTCATCAAACATCAAAGGAAGTGAAGTCGGAATCATTGTTGAAATCTCAAAAGGAGTCTCGATGGAGCACTCCCTTTGACTAAATTTCCTGACATCGAATAATTAGACAAAATATGAAGTGGTTCTTACCAGTTTAAGTTAGGAAAAAGAAAATGGGGCTAAGAAAGTCCATGTTTCAACTGACTGATAAATCCCAATTTTCATATTTTTCCCCACCTTATTCATTTATTTTGGGGATTATTTTAGGCTAATTTGGAATTATTAAATAATATTTAGATTGTTAGCCTATTTTAGGAAATAATGTAAATATAAATTAATTATAATATATTGGGCTTAAATTATTAAATTATTAATATTCTGATTAAATAATATCTCTTGATATATGATAGATTGTGATTGTATAAGATCCTATGGTGCAGGAATTTTCAGGATAGCTAAAAGGAAATCCAATGGTGAAATTTTATGGGACTACTTGAATTTTATTGGGCTCAAGTTAATAACATAAAAGCCCTCTTTTCCTCCTCTTTAATTAACCTACACATAGAGCACCACGCGACGAGCCTGACAAGAGAAGCTTCAGACGAAAAACGCCACCAGCCGCAAGCTACAGACGTTGAGGACGGAAGACATGCGCAAAGAACATAACGCCGAAGACCGAAAAGCTGAAGAAGGCAAACTGAAAAGCAAGATAGAGGCACATTGGAATTGGATTAATCAATACTTCCATTCCAATCTTCATCTCACGTACAACTGTGATCTCGCGGGCCCACCACCAATAATTCATTAGGATTTCAACTCCTTCTCCAGTGGTTGTGCGTAGTGCTTTCAGGCAATTGATTAATTATTCTCAATAGTTTCTAATGGCTGTGGGTTGCGTGAAGCAGTTTGAGGAGGAAAAATTCATGACAGCTTAAGCTATTAAGGAGGCAACTTGGGAGGAGCATGGAAGAAGCTAGAACCTAGGGTTTACACTTGAAGACCACAAGGGAGTTTTGTTCTTTTTATCTTTTTAATTCAAGACTTGAAATAATTTAGTTTTAAATGATTCCGAGTTGTGTTAATTGAGAACAATCTAGTTTTAGATTGTAAACTTATTTCTTCTGGATTAGACTGATAATTTGAAGTTTTATGCTTATTGTTGAACTTTTGTTTGCAACCTTTGGATTGTCAATTAAATTAGTAATTAAGTTTTCGTTATTGATTTAATTGTTAATTTGGTTTATCATCTTAATTGTTTAATTGAGTTGATAAATTATCTATTGTTCAATTGGATAATTGTAAACAAGATTTCTAAATTATTTTGGAATCAAAGGTGTTGGATTTAAATGAGTTTAACTAGCCACCACCTATTCCATTATGAGTTTTCTAGTGGAATATGTGTTATTGAGCTTGAGGGTTTCCCAAGTTTAAATTAGGTAATTGAATTCATTAATTTCAATATCTCGTTAACCTCCCTTGGGTCTAATTAATTAATTTGGGCTAAGAAAGTTTACTCCTTGAAATTCCTAAGTTGTCCCCTTTATGGCGCCCGTCCTTTCAGGGCCTTTAATTAACCAGAGTTAGTGCGGAATACAAGAATCGAGGTGATTTGGACAACTTGATTTTGTAAATCGAAGTTTTTGAAATTACAATAACATGAAAATACGAACTAGTTTTTTCGCGATTCGGCATTTATCCCATGGAGGGATATGAATACAATAATCCAGAATAGACGGATGATCAACAACTATAACAATCCTAACTTTTCCAAATAGCTCCAACAGCTGTAGTCCTTACAGCTGCTCCTTGCCTTTTGATCCCAAACTAGCTCCTATCTCTTTCACATGGTCTGGAGTCCAAGTGAATGGACCCCAGGGTAACAGTTAATCTCATGCATATGTATGAAAATAAATATGACATAATAGCACATGTTTTAAAGCATGGAAGAAATTACACATAACCGTAACCGCAGTTAACGGCCAAGAACCGCAGCTCTTGTCTAGGACTGCAGCCCCATGAGACCTCAGCCTCAATATCCATGGCCAATCAGGATAATATAAACAAGTAATTCAACTAGCATACATGATCAGCTATTAAATGCATAACATTATCATACATGATTATAAGATTAAAGTTACCTACCTCGACCGTGCATCCTTTTTCTTTTGTACTGAAGTTGTTGGGATCAAAATAATATCTAGGTCTGCCTAAAAATAATGTTTATCATCGCTATCAGTCTCTTATTTGAATCGCGGATAAACTAATTACATAAATTAATTTAAAGGATTAATAAGTATTAATCCCTTACAAATGCCCTAATGATAATAATTTAATTATTATCATCGTCGTTGTTGTTGTTATTATTATTATTCCAATAATGATAATAATTTCCCATTCATTATTATCATTATCATTTAAACTCCATGGGCTATCTCAATATTAGCCAACACAATTTATATTATTCTCTAAGTAATTGTTTTCCTTTACCTTTCAGTTTGAAAAGTCCAGATTCAGTGTTTATTTCAAAAATCCACATCTGGAGTTCTAGACATCCCAATGAGGTGGTTCAAAATTCTTTGAACCCCTTGCTGAGTATAGTTTCTAGGAAAATTTATTCCAACATTATGTCACGTGTCAAAAATTTCCAAAAATTCAAAACATAAATACTGTCCAGGATTTTCTCCAGACAATAGTCTGTTCTTTTACCTAACTTCAAAAACTCATAATAAATTGTATAAAAATCGAAAAGGTGTTCTTCCAAAGCTCATATGTCCCTTAGCATGTCTATTTTCATTAAAAAAAATAATAGAAATAGCCAATACATGCTAGAAAATTCTCAGATTTCAAAAATGTAGTCTCTATTCAGAAACAGTTTCAGATTTGTAACCCATTTTCCAAAATTCATAACTATTTCTATACTTATCGGAATATGACGAATTACCTATCAAATTAAAGTTCTATGTGTCTACTACACATCTGTAAAATTTCATAATTTTTGAAATCTGTTTACCCCACACGAAATGCCACGTCATTTTGTGACTTCAGAGTGACACCAAAAACGTTGTCAGATTTTTGCCAAACTTTGGAAAATCATATCTCGAGTTATAGACCTCGGTTTGAGGTGAACCAAAGCTCATTTTAAATTTTTGTATGTCTACTATATGTCCATAAAATTTCAAGGTCAAATAAGGTCATTTACTATATTTTTTCCTTTTTCAAAGTTTACTGTTTCACCTATTTGGGTTGAGCATATTTGTATTACAATGTACTTAAATATTTTTCGGGCAAAACAAATACTACATGAATATAAAAGAAAATGCTATGCATGTGTCTATTAGTTAAACACTTCCTATATATATATATATATATATATATATAGAAACAATCAGGAAATTTATGGTGACTTAACATACATATATGTTATTTTTGCTTTCCATCCTTTTACACGCACAAGTACCTACATGGACATGTGCAATATTCCTTTTAATTCCATTTAGCAAAATGAGCTTCAACATACATATGCCTATAGACTTAACTGATTCTCCCTTATAGTTATATATATGTATTAACTTATTTCTCTCTCTTTCCTTTACTAGACAACCAATACACACATAATTTACTTAGTTTTCTTTTCTTTCAAATCACACATATGATCACACACATATATATCTATTTCTTCTTTCCTTTTAACACTGGGCAACACGGTACACACACACATGAAATATAATCATTCCATTTTCTTTCTTTCACAAACAGCAAAACTCGTACAGTACACACACATATGTGTTTAACTTTGACTTTTCCTTCCTTTAATATACCATCAGCAAAACTCACGACACACAAAGAGAAGCAAGAATCCGACATGCACAGACACACTGCAAATACATATATACTTAACCTTTCATTCCTTAACTATTTCATTAACAAACATGCGATACATACTATCATATACATATGCACATATTTATTTCTTTCTTGACAGTAAACAGGGCCTTTTTTTTTTGCACATATATATTCATATACGCCTCTATCTTTGTTTTTCTTAAACACCCACACATGATTAGTAACGGCAAGCAGCAAAATATACACAAGAACAGATGCAAAACTCGACATGCATAGAAACAATAGAATACTTTCTCTCTTGTTGCATGCACCGAAACATATATATACATATAGTTATTTCTCAAAGTTTCTTTTTCTTTCAAAAAGCACATTTACAAATACGTAAACATATATTCATGCACCAAGTTGACAGCAAAATGCCACTTTATGCAGCAAAACCATTTGACCGAAAGAAAACTCCAGCACAGAAACACACATAACTTCATATGCTTTTCTTTTTAGTTTTCTTCAGTAAAGACAAAAACCTATATGCATGAATAAACTCCTACCACAACCACATAGACAATGATAGCACTTTTTCTCTGATTCATCTTTTAGTTTCCGTTTTCATTTCGTTTTTCATATACACCATCAACAGCCCCTGTTTCACGTTTTTCATGGTTTTTGGTTCAGTTTACTTCCATTTTCAGTTTTATATTGCTTTAGTTCAGCTTCTAGACTTCGACGGAAAAATGAAAGAAGAGGCAAGGATGATTATCACCTTCGGTCTCCAAGCCTGGCAGTGGATGAATGATCGATGAAACTCTCCTCTGTTTTAACGTTGCAGAAACAGAGCCAGTGATGAATTCTTCCCAAACTCTCGGTCTCTCTTCTCTCCCTTTCTATCTACAGTTTCTCTCTGTGTATATCGAACAGATGAAAATGAAGGGAAAAGGGCTGAAGTGGAATGGCTTTATAGAGCCATTTGATGATCATTTGTGCATGTAAATTTTCGGACATCTGTCCACTTACGTGGAGGTTAGGCAGCTGATGGTGTATTTGATGGTTAATTGATGTTAATGTAATCTGTGCTGGATCGTGTTTGGGCTTGAGATGATTAATTGACTACCTAATTGGGCCTGCTGGTTTCTTACCTATTTCCTTCTTTCATTTGCTTCCTCACGTGTTGCTTCTAATATTCAGCCAATTTTGTTGCTTTTGTTCCTTATCCGTAGGAAATGGGAGTATATCTCTTGGGTGTTTTCAATGATAAGAGATATAATGAATTGGGCTTTAAGTGGCCATCAAATTCTTCTCTTTTTTTTTAAACAATACTATATTTGCAATTAGCTTTAATTGCAATAATTCTATAATCCCAAGGAAATTAAATTCTTAATTTCCTAAGCCATAAACATTACTCCTATAATTATTTAGGCCCAATTATCACTTTCAATTATCCTTTGAATTTTATTTTCTTCTCAAATAAATTAAGGAAAATTAGACCTTAATTTCAAATAATTATCCTCATAATTATTTTGGCCCAAATTTCGTATTTCAATTTCATATAATACTTTAATATTAAAATCCCAGAAATTTGGGATGTTACACCCTTCGTCATCATAACTGAACTAGACCTTTATTATTTTATTTGCATTTAATCAATCTTTTTATTAGGATTTTAATTATTTTCTCATAAGAAAACCCCCCAAAAATTGCATTCAACTCATATAGATTAGTCTCATTTTCATATAGGTTTTAGAGTCAATTGCATTATTACATTTAGTTAGTTAATTGCATATAGGTAGTAGTATTTTGCATTCTAGTTTAGGTCCATTTACATTCAACTGCATCTTTTATCACTTGAAAATTAGTCCTAAAGAAAACCCATAGCTTGCTCCTTGGGAGAATGACTTAGGTTGACCCTAACTGCATAATTAATTAGGACCTAGTTTAATTGATCGCTTTAACGACAAAAGCGGCTCGATCACTGACTCTCACTTCGTTGCGTTTCAAATCGAAGAAATGTACCAAGCTAAGGTTCCCCTACTGGTGATGTAACACCCCCGAATTTCTAACAGTTTTAATAACATAAGATTTCAATGATTTTTTTATAAATAATAACCAAAATCCAAAATAGCCAAATTCAGGGAGTGTCACCGCCGCACTTGTGTGGGACAAGTGCAAGGCTATAAACTACATTAAATAAATCTAAATCTAAATAGAAATGTTTTACGTGAAACCAAAACAAAACAAAATAAAAATAAAATAAAATAATTAAATGAAATCAAAATTAAAATTTGACGTCTTCCTTACTTCTCACTGCTAGCCCCAACCCTTAGCACCTGATTCACTGAAATTCTGCTCCCCCGAAGGATCATCGTAGCCCAAGAATACAAACATCAACAACAGCTGGTAATCCTAATTAAATAAAATAATATAAAATAAAATAAAATACTTAAGTAACTAAATAAATAAGTAAATTTAAAATAAATTGAAATAGAATAAACAATTATAAAATTAAAATAAAATAATTACAAAATAAAAAATAAAACATCATTTATATGTATAAATAAAAGGTCTTTGTTTATAAAAGTTTCTAGTGGGAAGAGAACCATGGTAGACCCGGATATCCTGCCAGTTTACCTTATGACCTAGAAACCTACCAGTCACAGATCATCAAATTTGGCCATAAATCATTTTCTTCTTAGTGTGCACACCTCTTCCCAAAGTTGCTACTAGTGCCCCAGATATCCTGCCAGGCACCACTTTAGGAAGAACAGATATATCGGTTCACATCAAATAATTTTTCGAAGGCATAAAGCCTTAAAAGTGTGTGTTCATCACTTTAGGAGGTACCATCCCAAAGCTATCCTCCAATTGCTAATTTATTTTAAATAATTTAGACTCATAATAAAATTCCTATAATTATTTTTATTATGTGAAATCAGATATTTATAATAATAATAGGAAAATCCTTAACTACAAGAATGGGTGGATCTTAATTTCGCAAACCCAAGAACTATAATTCTTTATGAGAGCTCGTGATTTTTCCCAAATATAAGCATTTAAAATGTTGTTTCTATTTTATCGTGGGGTTTCCCAAATTAAACTACAAGGTAAGTACTCATGGTTCCTATAAGATGTTCATAGAAAATTCCAAGCACTATCATTTAAACCCTATATATATATATATATATATATATATATATATATAAGATAAAAGAATAATTAAAAAAAAAGAAAAAAGAAAAATCTACCCTATCCTATTTGGTTCTGCGACGATATTATATGATGAAAAAAAAAATCAAATAAAATAGCATAGGAACCATGGGCGCAAGCAAGCTTTTGCTTTCAATGTACAACGCAATATTTAGATGAGAATATGACATTGTCGTGCAAATGGATAAAGAAAAAGAGTCTTTTAATATACAATGCAATAATTAGATGAGAAAATACAACCCTAGCCGCCCCCCCCTTTTCTCTCTTCTCTCTTGTACTCCCCTCTACATCTCGCCTTCTCGCCGATGGCTTGTGATGAACAAGCCATCGGTGAGCCTACTTTTGTGTCACAGACAAGTCAGAGGTGTAGTTTGGAGTCTAGATCTGACATCTGCGGTCTTCTCACTGTGAGTTTTGTCAGTTGTGGCCTGCTCTCGTCCTTGTGGCGAGTCTTCTCCTCTCCTTCTCCAGATCTGATCTGCGGATGTGAGAGTTATATGTTTTTTGTTCCTTTTTTTGTGGTTTTGGGTTTTGTGGTGGTGTTTTTGTCTAAGGAAATAAACAGGTTTGTAAGATCTGCGTTTAAATCCTCTTGGTTGGATGACTGTTTGAACGTTATTAGATTTGATTATCTTTTGGTAGCTCAGATCTACGTTCTTGGGGGCAGATTTAAAGAGGTGTTTTTCAGTGTGTGGCCAAGGTCATCGGATCTACTTGATCAGAGGAGCAGAAATTTTATTCAGGACATTATGGGTCTTCTCCTTTCTGAGGTTGGGTTTTCTAAGTTCTTTACCCCAATATGGGGTGTCTGTATAGCTGCTCTAATTGTAGCTAATACTTATAAGGATGTGTGCCCTTTATGGTGGGTTTTACGACCAACACTTCCTTTGTCGTCACTTCTAACCTTGGATATCGAGGAGACCGCTATTGCCTATGAGTTTTCTTCTACTCTTAAATCTGTTATGTACTCTTGGCTGTTTTTGTATCTGGTTTATTTGGTTGTATTTGATATTGTTTTGTTTGTATTTGTTTTCATCTATTGTATCAGTCTCAAGTATTAATATATATTTAGCTTTCGATCAAAAATTAGATGAGAAAATGGCATTGCTTGTGCGAATGAATAAAGAAAAAGAGTCAGAGATGTGTCTCAAAAGGCATGCCACTCATGTTTCTCCAAATATGTAACTAGCTATGCCTGATCGTATTGATTAAAAGAGGAGAAGGGGACAATTGATTTTTTTTTCTTTTTTTTTTTAAAAAAAGAAGGACATGCAGACCCCACAACAAAAAGAACCCTAAACTATATCTATAAAAAGGCAGCACACAAGAAGGAACGCACAGAAGGAACAATAGGGACTCACGCAAATTGAGGAGGGAGATATAGGTGCATACAGGAAGTCATAATCAACCATTTATGTTTAATCGAAAAAGGGGAAAAATTTGTTCTAGGGATTAGGATTACTTGGTTTCCGTGTTTGCTAAGCTCCAAGAAGAGAAATTCTGCCGCAAAGAATTTTCAGAAAGGGAACTAATGAGTAATGGCTAGGGTTAGATGGCTAGACCTAAGTTTATAGTTGAAATTAGGGTTTAGTTATGGGCTAGGCTCCGTGGGTTAGGCTTTTAACTATTGTTAATCTAATGAAGAAAAAAAAGATAAGTCATTTATTAAATTCTAATTTAAATTTAGTTTTATTTATTTATTTATAATTATTACTATATTATTAATTTTAAATTTTAATATCAATATTATTATTAGTATTATTATTATTATTATTTAGAATGAAAATCTAGGGTATTACATTCTACCCTTCTAAAAACATGTTTCGTCCTTAAAACTTAAATGTGTATGCGTGGATAGAGCAAAAACTATGAGTGGGTAAACGGGAATAAGGGTTGGCTATGAGCTAGACTAGAAGGAATTAAAGCTATGAATCTAAGAGCAATACGCTAGTCAACCTTGTAAGATTGAGTAGGTAAATCAAGAGTTATGGGAATAATTCACGAAAGAAAATTAATATCAAAAGACAAGGAAATAACCCATCACTACCCATCTCTTACGTTTAAAATTTATTTATTTATTACTATTACTATTATCATTATTATTTTCCTTTTTCAAACTCTGGGATCTTTGATCCTTGAATTAGTATCAAAAGCAAACCTAAGCAAACCTAAGCAAAACCTTAGTCCTCTAATACCATTTTGTAACACTCCCGAATTTCTAGCAGTTTTAATAACATAAGATTTCAATGATTTTTTTATAAATAATAACCAAAATCCAAAATAGCCAAATTCAGGAAGTGTCACCGCCGCACTTGTGTGTGACAAGTGCAAGGCTACAAACTACATTAAATAAATCTAAATCTAAATAGAAATGTTTTACGCAAAACCAAAACAAAACAAAATAAAAATAAAATAAAATAATTAAATGAAATCAAAATTAAAATTTGATGTCTTCCTCACTTTTCACTGCTAGCACCAACCCTTAGCACCTGTTTCACTGAAATTATGCTCCCCCGAAGGATCATCGCAGCCCAAAAATACAAACATCAGCAACAGCTGGTAATCCTAATTAAATAAAAATAATATAAAATAAAATAAAATACTTAAGTAACTAAATAAATAAGTAAATTTAAAATAAATTGAAACAGAATAAACAATTATAAAATTAAAATAAAATAATTACAAAATAAAAATAAAACATCATTTATATGTATAAATAAAAGGTCTTTGTTTATAAAAGTTTCTAGTGGGAAGAGAACCATGGTAGACCCGCATATCCTGCCAGTCTACCCTGTGACCCGGAAACCTACCAGTCACAAATCATCAAATTTGGTCATAAATCATTTTCTTCCTAGTGTGCACACCTCTTCCCAAAGTTGCTACTAGTGTCCTGGATATCTTGCCAGACACCACTTCGGGAAGAACGGATATATCGGTTCACATCAAATAATTTTTCGATGGCATAAAGCCTTAAAAATGTGTGTTCATCACTTTAGGAGGTACCATCCCAAGGCTATCCTCTAATTGCTAATTTATTTTAAATAATTTAGACTCATAATAAAATTCTTATAATTATTTTTATTATGTGAAATCAGATATTTATAATAATAATAGGAAAATCCTTAACTACAAGAAAGGGTGAATCTTAATTTCGCAAACCCAAGAACTATATTTCTTTATGAGAGCTCGTGAGTTTTCCCAAATATAAGCATTTAAAATGTTATTTCTATTTTATCGTGGGGTTTCCCAAATTAAACTACAAGGTAAGTACTCATGGTTCCTATAAGATGTTCATAGAAAATTCCAAGCACTATCATTTAAACCCTATATATATATATATATATATATATATATATATATAATATAGGATAAAAGAATGAATAAAAAAAAGGAAAAAATGAAAATCTATCATATCCTATTTGGTTCTGCGTATTATATGACGAAAAAAAATCAAATAAAATAGCATAGGAACCATGGGCACAAGCAAGCTTCTGCTTTCAATGTACAACGCAATATTTAGATGAGAATATGACATTGTCGTGCGAATGGATAAAGAAAAAGAGTCTTTCAATATACAATACAATAATTAGATGACAAAATGACATTGCTTGTGCGAATGAATAAAGAAAAAGAGTCAGAGATGTGTCTCAAAAGGCGTGCCACTCATGTTTCTCCAAATATGTAACTAGTTATGCCTGATCGTATTGATTAAAAGAGGAGAAGGGGACAATTGATTTTTTTTTTCTTTTTCTTTTTTTAAAAAGAAGGACATGACCCCACAGCAAAAAGAACCCTAAACTATATCTATAAAAAGGCAGCACACAAGAAGGAACGCACAGAAGGAACAATAGGGACTCACGCAAATCGAGGAGGGAGATATAGGTGCATATAAGAAGTCATAATCAACCATTTATGTTTGATCGAAAAAGGGAAAAATTTGTTCTAGGGATTAGGATTACTTGGTCTCTATGTTTGCTAAGCTCATAGAAGAGAAATTTTGCCACAAAGAATTTTCAGAGAGGGAACTAATGAGTGATGGCTAGGGTTAGATGGCTAGACCTAAGTTTATAGTTAAAATTAGGGTTTAGCTATGGGCTGGGTTTTTAACTATTGCTAATCTAATGAAGAAAAAAAGATACGTCATTTATTAAATTTAGTTTTATTTATTTATTTATAATTATTACTATATTATTAAATTTAAATTTTAATATCAATATTATTATTATTATTATTATTATTTAGAATGAAAATCTAGGGTATTACAGGTGAAATACTTAAGCAAAGTAAAAGAAGTTATGGTTGACTTTGACGAGATAATTGTCACCCATATCCTAAGAGGAGAAAACATCAAGGTTGATATCTTATCCAAGTTGGCAAGTACAAAGAGCATAGGTAATCACAAAGTGCTAATTCAACAGAGCTTATCTAAACCGAGTTGCGTTATGGTTATCTCGGCAGCTGCAGATTGGAGAAAACCAATCATAGACTACCTAGAGAAGGGAATTCTCCCCAATGATTCACTAGAAGCAAAGAAGTTAATATGAGAAGCAGCTATGCCAATGATTGTAGAAGATCATCTTTACCACAAAGGGATGCATTCTCTTATGTTGAAGTGTCTGAACTTGGGTGAAGCCGAATATATTCTGGCTGACATCCACGAAGGAATCAACAGCCAATACATGGGAGCCAAAGCATTGGCCCGTAAAGCTTTACGAGCCGGTTATTATTGGCCAACGATAGAGGCAGATGCTAGGGACCATGTCTAGAAATGTGGTAGCTGTCAAATGCATGCCAAGATAATATGGTCTCTACTAGTAGAACTGAAGTCTATCTCTACTTCGTGGCCATTTTTCAAGTGGGGCATGGATTTGCTGGGGCCATTCAAAGTGGCTCCAAAACAATTACAATGACTCATAGTAGTTGTTGATTACTTTACTAAGTGGATAGAAGCTGAACCTGTGGCCACAATAACCTCGGTTAGGGTGCAAAGGTTCTTTGAAAGAAACAGCATCTCTTGATTTGGAATCCCAACAGAGTTGGTGACAAATAATGAAACCCAGCTTGTCGATAAAAAGTTCTGAGAAATGATGTCCAGTTTCCACACCAAGCATCATTTTGCTTTTGTGGAGCATCCTCAATTGATTGGACAAGTAGAGGTAGCGAATAAAGTAATTGTCAACGAATTGAGAAAGAGGATGGAAGATGCAAAGTCTAGCTGGGTTAAGCAACTTATGGGGATACTAAACCGGTGCTCAAATGTCAACCGGGGAAACTTCATTCAGGCTAACTTATGGATGTGAGGCAATGATCGGAGTGGAGATAGGCCAGCCATCATGGAGATGAATGAAGAGTCTTCAGGAGGGAGAAGAGAAGAATAACGAAGAGCTAGTAGTGGAGTGGGATTTAATAGATGAAGTTAGAATTACGATACATTGCCAGGATATGGCCACCAAGCAACTCATCGCAGCTAAATAAAATAAAAAAGTCAAGTCTCGGTCATTTGAAAAAGGTGACTTGATGCTTCGAAGAGCATATGTGGGAAATAAAAATGCTCGAGATGAAAAACTAGCTGCAAACTGGGAAGGCCCCTATTGGGTTAAAGATAAGCTTGACCAAGGAGCTTACACGTTGGAAACGCTGGAGAAGAAATCAATAAATAGAACATGAAACCTGAATAAATTGAGAGCATGTAACACTAGCCTTGATTACACTTTTAAATACGTAAATACGTACTCAAAAGCATACCTCAATTTTACAAAATCTCTATTCATGTATAAACACTATTCACGTATACGGTACTATTCACGTATACATTCACATAGCAGAGTATACACAGCAGTGAGCATGTATAAGTGTATGGACAATGAGTAACTGATAACAACAATCCAAACATACGGTGGTTTAAAGAGTGTACGCATAGTACAAACTAGCAATCCAATAATACTGTAAAAGGTATTAATTAATACAGTTATCCCAAAAATAGTCAAATAGTCATTAAACAAACCACACTTATATAAAGCCCATTTATTCAAATTCCCCAACCTTGGGGTCTTCTTAAGCTACTGCAGTTGTATCGCCTTACTTCCTGATCCAGAACATCTTCCTGGTTCCTTAGGTATTTCTGGGATCCATTGATCAGATGTATCCCAGGGTAACGGTTAATCGCATATTCAAAGTGTAAATTATACATGGCAGATATTTCATATATTGCAGAAAATTATAAATAACCAATAATAAAACGCATCGCAATCGGTATACATAGCATATAGCAAATGTAACATCACGACGAAAGCACATACAAGTACTGGGTAAACAGACATGCAGCATTATTATATAAAAATAATAACACTTAGCCAAATAAATAAAACGCATGACACGGACATACAAATCCGCCCATGAGTCCACAAATACATGAACATATAAGACATATATAAGAACACAAGAAATCAGAGATTAAGTTACCAACCTCAACTTTGCAAATATTTATAAAATTCCCAATGTAGGAACTCGATCTTCCTTCAATATCCTAAAGTAGAATCATCATAAGTATCAATTTCCTTTTGTTTAATAAGGTATGGCAATAAATACCATTTTTTCATTATTTTAACACAATACTTATAATTTAACAGAATTTTCACTGACTTTGAAAATTCATAATTAATTGCACAAAATCCAATAATGTGCTTCCAAGACCTAAATATCCCTTAATATATCTATTTTCATATCAAACTCCATAGAATCCTTAAAATCATCAAAATCCCTTCTGATTCCACCACTTCTTAATTAACCAAAATAATATATAGAAAATGATAAATATCATCTTTAAAATAATATAAGACAAGGTAAATCCTTTACTTACTTGTCTTGAACCTTTGGACTTAAGAAGCCTTCTTCTTGCTTCTGCCTCTTAAACTCTGAGCCTTCACACTCTCACTCTTCTTATTCCAGCTCACTCTCCCTCTCAAAATAACATTAGAAAGTGTTTCACATATGAAGTTCTCTCTGCGCGTTCCTTCCTCACTTAGCCGTAAGTGATTAAACACAAAGGCTTAACTTTGATTATATTTATCATGAAAGATAAATACTTCACTCACGACTAAACAAGAGCATACACCCGTGAAGCAACAGTTACACAATGAATTGTCCATGATAGAAAACATGTCTGCCACCTTTCACTACTTTATCATTTAAAAAGAAAAGTAGAGTGTCGTATGTGGATAATTGAAGCAATTGGTGTTGCCTTTTGTACGCATGTGAATGAATAGGTATTAAAAGAAAGGTTGAAAGTTGAGACAATATTAAAGATTATTTGGATGTTAGTGGAAAAAGGAAAGTGAGTGGGAGTTGAGTTGTGAGTGCGTTTGCAATTGCTATCAGAATGGAGGAAGATGAATGTAATGGGACATATGAAGATATATTAAAATATTGAGAGGAAATGAGTGGATGATTAATTTACTAATAAAGGGAATAGTATGAGTGCTTATGATTCCCTCCTTGCCGTGAGTGTTTAGTGATGAATTGAGATAAGGCAATAATAGATAGACAAAAAAGAAAGCATATGGACCCACCAAATTGAAATGGAAAGAAGGAATGATATGCTTCTTGTTGCCATGCTCTTCATTTCCTTCACGGTAGGCATGATAATTGAAAGATAATGCGGAATAATGAAAATGAAAGTGAATGAGGAATTTATTTTAAAAACAAACGGATGTTACAGAGCGTATTATAGTTAAATACTGAATTCTATAGTTTAGTCATGGAACTCGGATAAACTAAGCGTATTGCAGTTAAATATTGAGTTCTATGTTCAATTTGTTTTGCTTTAAGCATAATTTTCTTTCTTTAGGATTGTTTAAGGTTAACTATGTCAGCAAATATATTATTATCAAATAAATGAAGAGATTCTCAGTTGAGAATTATGTTTCAAATTGTTTGAGGTATGCCAATTAAAAAGGAATAAATGAATCTAGGGTAATGAAACCCCGTTTCAAATAAAGCATGGAGCAATGAGTAAATGAATCCAGGGTTATTAAACTCATTTTCAACTCAACTGCGAATGAAGCCGAGATTGACGGACCTGTTTCTAGAGAAAGAAGCTATAGCAAAAGGCCTTTATGGCCATGATGCATCAAAATCATTTTATGGGGTAATGAAGTAAACCGTCATGCTGACCCTGATCAGGTCGAAATGTTTAAAATGTTGATTAAAAACTGACTTTGAACGTGTGGCAATTGCCATTACTCCGGATTGAATTCTGTTGAATATGCTAGAATGTAATGTGATAGATTAATTAAAATCTTTACAAATGATACCTAGTTTTAATACCAGACGACTATCTAAGTAGATTCTGCAGAAATATTTTTGACTTTGGCCCAGTCATCGAATAAAACTTGTAAAAGATGTTTTGAGTTCATACAGTTCACTTATTGTTGTGTTTACGATAAAGTTTAGAGACATGAATAAAGTTTTAAAGAAATGAATAAATTTTCATTGATGTCCAAATTTGATACAAGAAGTTAAAGACAAAAAGAAAATAAAACCAAGTAATAATCTGGGAAAAATTGTTATTAAGCAAAAAGTGGGTTAATTATCCTAAACCAAAAAAAATACAAGAAAAACCGGCTTCTCGACCCTTCAGTTGCGAGGAACTTTTGCTTCCGGTTGACCCTTCGCTTGAACCTCTCCACTAGCCAAGTCGAGGACATGTACATCTTCACCTCCCTCCCCATCACCACTAGGAGAGGGCGCAATGAGCTTGCCATCATCAACATCAAATAATCGTGAACATTCAACATGAGCGAACCCAGATTATACATCTAGGGGCAAGTTACAACTAAAAGGCCAATAAATTTAAAAGTTAGCTGAAGCTTGGACAAAAATTGAACAACTCAAAAATAAGATCCGGGCCAGACAACTAGTACACCGCGACAACCCAAAGACCTTGACTATCGGGCTGAGGGGCAACTGTTATGGATTTGTTTATGAGGCCCATTTGTCGCACGACCCAACAAGGGGCAATTTGCATTAGAATCCACCTATAACGAAGGGAGATCCTAACCAACCTATAATCAAGGAAGATTCTAATCAAGGATCTTGATCTAGATGTGGCGGCATAAACACTTGAACTTGGAGGCACAAAAGCCCAAGAGTCAAAACCCTACAGGTAAACTCTATAAATAAGGGGTAAACTCTAGAGGTATGCACACACTCTCTCTATTTACTATTATACCGTCGTTGTGCACACACCCCACCCCTTTTTTGCGAAAGCCAAGTTGTTTGCACAGTGATTCGCAACACTCATTAATATATGATCCATATATATATGGGAGAGAGCTTTATTGATCAAATATCAACCTGTTAGCCCATTGGCTAAACATTTATGTTCTAGATAAAACAAATTCAAAGAAGAAAAAGTTTGGCAATTCAAGCAACTCGCACTACTTTCATCACTGTCATTGGTGTCCTGCTCGGTTGGTAAGCTCCAACACCGCGACGAGAACACAATTAAGGGACGACGATTAGATGATAGATGAGGTGACAACTAAGGGGTCATTGGGGTGGGGAAAATGTTATCGTAGAATGGGAGGAGTGTTTTAATTTGGTTGTTTTTTCCCCCCAGTTTTAGTAAGGGTATTCTCAACTTGTCATATTGAAAATATATTGTAGAAATATCCCTTCATTGTTAATTTAAGATTTTAAGGGACCTTTCAGTCGTATTTTCTCTTACTTGAGATTAAATACAAATTTCCATTTTTTCTTTATTTTAACTTTAAAATTAAAAATATTATGTTAAAAAAAATTAAAATCTAGGTATGTGTTGTCAGGATTTTATTGCTCAATTAGCTTTAAATACGCCCAATTAGCATTTTCCGCTAATAAGAATTAACGGCGTTAACATTAAAAAACTAAATCTGTACTTTATAAATTCAAGGGACTAAAACTTTCATACTTGATACAAGTATGATTTTAAAGGACTAAATATATACTGTAGCCATTTTATTAAGTTTATATACATTATAATTGGAAAAATTGTATTCAAGTCCTAACCAAGAGAAAATACTCCTTTAAAATCTTAAATTTGTAGTGAAATCTCATTGGAAATTTTTATAATATATTTCAAATGTAAAAAGTCCAAAATACCTTTAATGAACACACAATTATCAGATCCCATTCTTTGTTTAATCAAAAGTGTTATTTTGAACTTTTCACATATTGTAAAAATGTCTCATAGGACTTTATTATAAATTTGAGATTTTAAGAAACATTTTTGTCATATTTTCTCTTGTTTGTTTGGGACTTAAATACAATTTTCTCTATAAATTAACCATTCGAAAACAAAAAATACCAACTAAGGGTGTGTTTGGTTTGAGGGAGGGGGAAAACTTTTACCCTCTTCTTTACAAAAAAGCCCATGAAAACTTTTTAATATTCCTAAAATATACTCTCAACAAAAAAGAATATTCTCTTCATTAATAGCAATTTGGTCAATTTCCTTCTTTCCTCACCTTCCTCTACCACAACCTCCCCTCAAACCAAACACACTATAATTGTAATTATTTTTTTTTAAAAAAAGAAAATAAAATGTAGCTGGACTTTGCAGATTTTGAGGTTAAGTCAATGGTCCAAATACCATCCATTCGTCTCGTTTCGGATCATCTTTCCCCAACAGCTATTCTGGACAGAAATGTGTCAGCTTCGAATTTGAAAATCCAGAATTACAGAAATCTCAGGGCGGAGACGAATCATATCTGTTAATTTTATGCGAGTGGACCTGAAATTGGGAACGATATGAAGAAGGAATAAGATCCTCTGGCTATGAAAACTGTTACATCATCTTCATCGTTGTTGATTTCCCAGCCATGGTCCGGAAATAGCCCCTGCTATTACAGTACTTCGTACTCTTCCTTTCTTACTGCTGCTGCTGCTGCTTCCTCTCCTTACAGGACCATAGTCGCCAAAAGCAAGAAGCACCATGAGGCTTCTAAGGTTACCCCCTAAATGTCCTCAATTTCGCTTTTGGTTTAATGTATGATCGCTTTATCTTGTCCTCAATTAACCAATCTATAGTAGCTTTGGTTGAGTAAATATTATTGAGTTACTGTTCATGCTAATTCACAAGGATCTCAAGTATTTACCTTTTATCTTTGGTTGGATTATGAAGAATAATTCTGTTCAATCTCTGGCAATGTCCTAAAAAATAGGATAAGGTCAGGGCCTTTAACGCTCAGTCAATACTCAATATGGGCTGGAGACAGACAATTCATAGAGAGCGAAAGTCTGGTGTTGGATAATTGTAATTGTAATTAATTATAACACAGTAGGTTAGCTGGTTAGAAAGTAGCCTTCAGACTAAGGAGCCGTTAGTTTTGTTTCAGTGATAGTCAGTTAAGTCTTTTGTCTATAAAACTCAGTCTTGTTGATGAATGAAATATTTAGTGCGCACTATTCTGTATATCTCGGCCTCTAATTGATCCCCTCTGACTCTCTCTTGCTCTCTTGATTCTCTTCTTCTTTCCTCTCGTAATCTCTCTTTCCTTTCTTGCTCTTTCCTCTCCTCTTCTATTGTACCCGTCTCTAACTTCCGAATTACAAAGATACATCATCTGGAGTCAGTTAGAGAGACAGAGAGATCTTGTCCTAAACATAAGATGACTTTTTTTAGGAGATTAAAGAAGCCAATTAAATTATTTTAAAATATTTATATTTATCATTTTTTTTCCAAATTAATTTGTCTAGATATATAATTTAATCATACATAGCATATGATATGATTAAGAAACTTATTTAACTTGCTTAATTTCAATAAACAAATCAACTAAGTCTTATGTTTAAGACTAGAGGTAGTATAAAATAGAGAGATGCACGAATGTTTCAACACACAAGCCCCTCAAGAGCTATGTAGTTATTCTAAGGCTATGACTTGTAGGTCAGCTCTCAATTCAATGAGTGCAACCCAAATTCTGACTTATCAGTTGTCTTTATTCCCTTTCTTCTATTTCAAACAGTGTTCATGTTGTTGGAGAGCTGCTTCTACATTTTTTTTTTTAAATAATTGTATTTATATCCTTGAGAAGGGGGAATTCTTTATTTGGTTGAATAAGCTTTGCAATGTTCATCACCATTTTGTCGGTCTCATTGGTGTCTAGAAAATGTAGTGGCACTTTGAGAATTGAAGAAAAAAGTGATTCAACTGCTGCACGTTTTCTTTTTCCCGGGTAGCTGCATTTGGAGGCTATTTTTCTTCAAATGAATAACGGATGTTGTGATCATATTTCAATAACAAGAAATGGTTGGAAATTCACTACCAAAGAAATGGTTGTAAACGAAAATTTATTATGTTCCCTCTAATATTGTATATTTGAACAAGGAATAACTCGTTTAATGATTACACTGACACTCATTTACAAACATTATTCTAGAATGCACCTAACAGCCCTTTTTCAGTAGGTTTCTGAGCCATCTCCTCCAAGAATTACATCAAATGTGAAGCAAAACCTGCAATTCCTCAAGTTATGGAAGGTAAGTTATGTGCTTTTGAGGAATTCATATTAAAAATTCCCTTTTGTGTCTCATTTGATGGATATTTGTAGGAGTTCCAAAAAAGAAAGTCTGGTACCCCCAGGCCTTCGACCAGTTACCGCAAAAAGAAGGTAGAGAAGGAGGATGTTCCAGAAGATACAGATCTCTATCGTGATCCCACCTTGAACCTCTACTAGTAATAATCTCCCCAGGTTTTTAATCTTGTTTAAGCATTCCTTTTTAATCATTTTAAACTTATTGGAGGAGGTTCACTTTTTGTTTGCTAAATCATTTGTACAGTACAAACCAGGGTATAGACAATGCAGTCCCTGTATTGCTTGTTGATGGCTATAATGTGTGTGGCTATTGGATGAAGCTGAAGAAACATTTTACGGGAGGAAGACTGGATATTGCTCGTCAAAAGCTTATTGACGAGCTTGTGACTTTTAGCATGCTGAGAGGTTTGTATCTTTTTCTTTATAGAATAACATAAAGGGACATTGAGTTATAAAAGTCAATAATGAAGGATGAATTGAGTGCTCTTGCTTAAAATCTCTGCGGAGAACATTCTTTTCCTGCTCTTACTTGTGTGTGCATGTTAAAACTATTGAACTGGGGTTTGTAGGATAAAGAGAATCATTGTTTTTGTTTTTGGTGGGGGGAGCATAATAGTAGGAATTGAAGAGGGATGAAAGACAAGTAAGAAGTAGTGAGCATATATCATGTCTTGGTTCGTAGGTTTAACCTTGCACCTTGAATGAGAGCTTGCTAAACATATATTGCTTTCTGCTATGCATTGTGAGTCTCACTTTATTGTTAGCGTCAATATTATTGTCTCTGGACTGGCTAAATTAGACATTTAAAAGATATCAGTTGATGTGAGAATCCAAATTAAAATTTATGGAATTGCTAATATATGATGCTGAACAAGCGATGGCGTGGGTACATTATTAGTCCTACATAGGCCCAGCAAATGAGGACACTGCCTTGATATGTGCAATTAATTGAAGATATTCTTCACGTTAATGTCACAAGTTGCATCATAATTTTGTTCGAATGCAACATATGATAACAAAATTTAATTTAAAAATGAAAATATTTTGTTTGAAGAGGTGTAACATTGAGAGAATATTGGTGCTTCTACTTGAGAAATTTAACTACCTGAGAAGTTTCAACTTTCATAATCTCATGCACTTTAGTATAAATGAATATTTTTGTCTATTGCTATTGTTGATACTTCTCTTTTTGTTACTTGTGAACGTTCACAGAGGTGAAAGTGGTGGTTGTTTTTGATGCAATGTTGTCTGGACTACCTACGCACAAGGAAAATTTTGCTGGGTACAGTCTTGAGTCCTAAAGCATGGTTTAATCATTCAAGTACCTTTTTTATATTTGATCCCAAGTCTGTAATTTGCATAATTGCAAAGGACCTTCTTGTATTCGATTTAATAATATTTTGCATGCATGTGACATGGATTTGTTATTGTATCAGCTATTTATATCAAAGCCTGAAAGCCATGCATGCAACTTTTTCCTGTAACAAATTTCGCAAGCCTTAAAACTTTATAATTCCATTTATTTCACAAGCCTTAAAACTTGATAAGTTATTTTCAATTATTACCCTTTAAGTCTGATTAGGGTATGTTTGTCTTGTGTATATTAAGTATATCAAGTTAAAGCTTTTTAGTATGCAAATGTTGCAGTGTGGACGTGGTTTTCTCTGCTGAAACATGTGCTGATACGTGGATTGAGACAGAGGTAGTAGAATCTGTGGATTCATGGTTTTATTATACTGTTATTTTGAAATTTTTATTCCAAGTTTTATTTTAATCCTGCTTTGCTTATTTAACTTCTACTGTCTTGATTTCTGATTTGGGAATCAAAATAGTGATTAATCTGTAAACATGTAAAGTTCCATATTGCAAAATAACATGAGAGATTATTGTTAACTTCTGTATAGGCTTGTGCTTGAACTTGTCCATTTCACCAAAAATAGCTTAAGTTACTTGGTTAGGTTTGCTGCAAACTTATCTTGCTTCATTTTTCTAATCATTTTTATATGTGGACCTCTTATCAAGGCTCTCCAATAATTATTTTTTTGCTTTTCATTGATTCTTCTAGGTTGCAGCATTGAAAGAGGATGGATGCCCCAAAGTGTGGGTTGTTTCTTCTGATCATCGTCACCAGCAGGCTGCACATGGAGCCGTATGCATCCTTCCCTCAGATTGTAAACTTGAATTAAATTGAGAAAAACTTATTTGTTGTCAGTTTTCTTCGCATTTCTCTTCCAGTTATGTGTACTGTGCTGCCCTTAAACTGAAAACCTTTTCATTTTTTGCAGAACTTCAAATAATTTCCACATTTTAAATATAAGAATTGACTTTTTGTTCTTTTTATTTCAGTACAAGCTATCATAAAAAAAATTGAAGCTTCTGCACCCTCATGCTCTGTTTATTAGTCCTTTTATTTTTTATTTTTGCCAACTCTGGTTATTAGTTCTGAAGACTTACATTGTTACATATTGTACAGGGAGCCTATGTTTGGAGTTGCAAAGCATTGGTAACTGAGGTAAAACACCAAATGGACAAAGAATATTTTCTCATTTATAATGAAAATATCTTCTCATTTATAATGAAGACCAGTTATATATGTAATACCCAGTTTCCTAAACAAGAAAAAGAAGAGCTATAGAATATAATACTTTTAAATTTGTGACATGTGCTCAAGCAGAACTTCATCTCATATAATGTCTCCTGAGAAATTTAATATCCTATGTCTCTGGCGAAACAATTTATAAAATTCATCTGCCTATTTGTGATAGAGGTGCTTGGACTCAAATCTGAGCTTGGCCATTTTTTAAAAGTTTTTATTCATTTTGTGTTTTTAAATAAGAGGTTCTTTGAATCTTAAATGCTCTTGTTTTTTGATCTTTTGGTTGGTAGATCAAGACATCACAAAAGGAGGTTGAAATGATGCTCAATGAAACAAGGTGTGTGTAACCTACTTTTGATAAATTTAAGAACTACACTGTCTTCTATCCGAGGATATTGGTTTTATCGTATGTCATATTCAACTTTCTCAAATGTGGTTTTGACTAGCAACTCTGTGGGCTGTCCAACTTCAGAAGAATACTTTCTAATGCTTTTGTAAACCAGTAGCGCATTTTCAGCTTTTTGTTGCCCCCATACCTTTAGGGTGTGTTTGGTAGGGTGAAGAATCTAAAGAAATAAGGAATGAAACTGAAGTAAAGAGAGTGATAATTAAATGGTAGTTTTCCTTTTTCTTGTTTTGGAGAAGGTTACCCTAAAAAGTTCCTCCAAATTGGGAGAACTTTAGATGACTTTGGGAGGTTTTTTATTATGTTTCCCTCCTTATCAGTCTCAAGCAAACAAACTTTAGGTCAAAGTCAAATATTGTAAGGATGATGTTCATGTTAAGAGTTTTGTGATCTGATGGTGAACTTTGTTAAAGATTCATCCTCTAGAAAGTTATTCAATAGTGCAAGACTAATTTCGAGTGGCATCTGTGTTAATTGATCCCTACCCATGTATACAATATATATGTGAGTTTATAGCTATATGTGTAGATGTGTTTGTCTATATATTTGCAGATGCTGACAAGTGTAAGATAAATTGTCGGGAAAATCAATCATTTGGTCCTCATAGTCTTGGCTCAATTACAACTTAGTTGATGAATTTTAACTTAGTGCAATTTAATCCTTGTAGTTTTGACTCGATTAAAAATTGAATCCCTAAATTTTAGCTTGGTGCAACTTAGTATTAATCATTTAAAATATTAGTTCCTACTTTACAGAGAATAAAATAATACGTAATGACTAAAGTTATTTATTGAATATTAAGGACCAATGTTTTAGATGGTTAAAATTATAGGGACTGGGCTACACCAAGTCAAATTTCAGGAATTGAGTTTTAATTGAGTTAAAACTATAATGACAAAATGATTGATTTTTCCTAAATTATACCATGAAGCTGAATTTGTATCTGCTGTTCCCTACAGGCCTTCCCCTTTGCCATCAGAAAATGCAAAAAGTTCTTTATTTTGTTGTCTGATACTTATTTTTCCTCTACTTTCAGATTATCATCAATGTTTCTCTCCAAAATTTATTTGTCGAGGATCACTTCCATGGAAGCGTGTCTTAGGAAAAGCAAAGATGAGATTATTGAAAGTATAGTTATAACGTGACAACATTTTGCTTATTGATTTTTTTTTTTTTTTTTTGGTTATTTTATTCAGATCCACTTCATTTCAAGGTAGACTATTGAAGCACAATCTTGATGCAGAAGTGGTGGATGCATTGAAGGACCTCAGGCAAAAGCTATCTGAAAATCAGTCCAAGTAGCTGTTCAGGTTATTTTAGTTTTTTTATGCTCTCTGCTGAATATCTTACCTTTTATGTTTTAGCACTCAGGGTCTCATTAGTTTGTACAGAAATCGAAAACCACATTATTGACGCTCATGAATTGGCATGTCAAAGTTCTTAATCATAGAATTGTTATATATGGATTTTAAGTGATGAATGGTATCTATTTAGGATTAAAGGGCATTTTTGTCCTTAAACTATTCTTGCGGGAACACTAGATATCTCAACTATTAAATGGTGTAATGTTGCCCTGAAAAAAAGTTGCTATCTTCTCCCTATCGTTAAATGATACTCCCTCCGTTCATTTTTATAAGACACTTTTTTGTTATGACCTGTTTCCTTTTAAAAGACATAATTATAGGTTTTCTTAATTTTTTTGTTAATTTCCCATTATACCTCTATTTAATTTCTCATAATACTCATACTATCATTGTATTTAATTCCCACCACACATTTTCTCTCTTCCACAAAAATGAGGATATTTTTGACAAAAAAGTTACATTTTTTACATCTTTTTTAACCTACTTTTCGAACAACATATCGGTTAATACTTTCTTATAGAGAGAAATGGGGGGAGTAGCTGACTCCAAAGTGGGGCCTACGAAACATTGTCTACGTGACCACTTCACATATATTAGCATGATTATGATATATAGATTGTAATTGGGACAGGAGTGAAAAAAGGGAAAGAGGGGGAGAGGGAGATAGAGAAGAGCAGGGAAGAGATTAAGAGGTCAAAGGGAGAGAGTAGCACGGGAGAGTTGAGATGGACTGAAACACGGTTATGCCATACTCTTATTTAGATGATAGCTAGATTACAAGTAGGTGCTTTACATCTATTCAGTGCAGTGGCTATGTTAGGTAACTGGGAAAGAAGCAGGGGCAACCACCTGAGCTGGGAGAGGAAGGGAGGCTGCAGGATAAAACCAGTTCAGAAGTTCCACCAGATGATTCAGATTAGAATTGGTTTCCGGCGGTTCCTCCGTTACATGCATACCAGAAGAGTTGATGTCCTCAAGATTTAGAAACATTCTCACTATTTGGAGACAAAACCGGATTATCCTTGAAGTCCTTAGAAGGTTTAGATTTGGGCTGGTATTCATTAACAGGCCCATATAGAGAAATTAAGCCATCTATATTGGACTGAGAATTGGACCTTCAAGTCCCGATTACCTGGGCCATATTGTTCATGTCACTCCTTATAGGTATGGTGGGTCCAGTAGACTGAAGAGAAGGTTGATCCTGCACAGGAGAAGAAGGTGGGGCCGCAGGAATATGGTGAGTTATCTGGGTCAGAGTCAGAAGATTCACCAGAGGAATCATCAGAGAAAAATGAAATGTTCCTTCATTCATGTCACCATCAAGCATAACATCTTTCAAAGATCCGATACTCTTGTCTACCCAAACCAAAATACCTTGTTCTTGTGGTCCCCCTAGTACCATGATTCCTGATCTTTCTTGCCATACAAGCTCAGAACCTTGGGGTTCAAATTGTTGGGCTCTGTTAGAAACCGCATGGAAAGCAAGATAAGCATCAAAAACTGTGTTGGGACATTCATGAGCAGTGTGTCTAACTGTGAAGCAAGAGTTGCATTTCATGAAAATCCTCTCATAACACAGCTGTTCTCCGAAACTGAATTGCAGATCACATCCCCGATCATATCCATGGCTTCTGGAGTGAGAAAATCTTGTAGCCAAACAGAGAAAGTGACCAGTTGTAGTTCAGGAAGCCGCATCTCTGGTTCCCACTTGTCCACTACCAGAAGAGAGTTATTAACAGACCACGGGCCATTGATAATGACAAAATCTTGATCCGCCCGGTTCTTGAAACTAACATAAATTTTTTTTCCATATTTCCCATCAACAGAGAAGGAATCTTGAAGACTCCAAGCATATTGCAGACGACTGGCAAGTCTACCAGCTGAAGGGTAATGGATATCGACGATCGCTGCAATTGCCATGAGGCTGGGGAAGACGGTAAGGGTTTAGCCAAAGAGTTGGGTTAGAAACTGGTGGGACATTGAAGCTACAGAAGGTAAAAGGATACATTCTGAAAATGGTCAAAGTAAAAGAACCAGTTTGCTAAGAGAACTGGCAGGAGCAGATAAGACCCGATGGTTTCAGATGGGAGAGAAAACCTAAAGCAGTCTTTGGATGCAATGGTTCGGTGGAGAAATACACTAAGAAGGGTACAATTTATAGAGAAGAGAATGAAGGAATAAAGCCAGATAGAGAGAGAGAGAGAGAGAGAGAGAGAGAGAGAGAGAGAGTAAATTGAAACTAGGAACAAGGATTTGTCTAGAGGAAAAACAGAGAATGAAGCATCGGAAAAATGAGAATGACTGAATGAGCATTAGTTGCTCTACTTAGAGATGAACAGAGTAGGAACGATATCTCATAATCAAACCGCCAGAAAATTTAGTAGTAAAAGCAAACAATTGGGTAAACCATTAATTACTCAATAAGACCAAGAGTCAGAGAAACAAGAAAGAGGAGGTATGTAGGGCGGCTAATTGGCCGTGGCCATGATGATGAGGATCGTGCTTGAGGAAAAATCTTCGACATATGAGGATAAGGTTGAATGGGGAAATTGTAGAATAGGAATCTTCTCCAAGCGGAAATATTTCGTGCTTGGTACCCTACCGAAAGTAGTCAGTTTAAATGTCAGTGGTACTTTCATTCCGTCGATCATCCGAGCAAAGTTTTTGTGCCAAGGGGCTGTTTGGTATGCCGAGAGAGGAGGGAAGGTGAGCAGATGAAAATATTGAGTGTTGGATTTTAATTTAATTTAATTTAATTTTTTCTTAATTTTTTTTTTACAGAAGTAGGGTTAAGAGTTTTTAATTTATTTTTCTTATTCTTTTATTCTAAATCTTCTTATTATTAAAATTTTACAACCCTACTTCTCCAATTTTTGTTGAATCCAACTCAAATTTCTCCTTACCTCCAAATCCCTTGTGCCAAACAGGCTCTGAGGCAAGTCTGAGGAGGGAAGGGAAAATTGAGAGAGAACCTAAAGGGGTTGTAATGTTTGATAGACATGCTAATGGAATATAGGTTGAGGAAAAATAAAATATTTGATAGGAAGAAAATGCAGTTGTAGGAAGAAAATATAAAATACCTAGAATACCCCTTAAATTGGAATGTTTGTTTACGAAATGAAATTCAAATTTTATTAATAAAGTTATCAATGAAAATCAAATTTGCTAAATAAATTTGAATTTGAGAATTAAATTCTTTTCACCCACTTGTTGAAATAGAGCAAAATTTTGTTTGCCCTTGTTATATGGTTATTTAAACAAAGCAATATGAGACAACACTCATAGCCTAAGTTTTTCTCTTTTTTATACTCATTTATTGATATTTCTGCAAAAGAATTGAAGAAGAATTCTTTTTTTCTTTTTGGAGTAACAAAATTGTTGTTCCTAAATGTTTATTGAGAACAATTCATAAAAGTTTTTTTTTTCCTAATAAAGATGAATGCAACTACTATCAAGTATGTAATGACGATCTATGAAGTTAATAATCACTTTCAAAATTTGAAAGCATCAAACGAGCTCTGATATAGGGCAAATATGAAGTAGTGATCAAATTGAAAAAGAAGAAGAAGAAAAAGTAAAGACAATGAGCAACAACACCAAAATCAAAACAGTGGCATTGGTGCTTTTGGCTATAATGCTTTGCGGCTCGTCAAGCTTCTTTTCTGGGGTTACATGGTCAATGTCACTATTCTTGACCAAAGTGAATTCTCTCATTCATGTTTCCATTCATTATCTCCGAGCTTTGATTAGAATTGTGGTTCAACTTTGGCTCATTAATTTAAATTTTCTAGGGTAAATTTGTATTTGGCATTTTCCTTGCTATGAGGGAGGATGTATTATCACCAATTTTGGTAGGAACTGATCTTCTCATATTTAAGAGAACTGAAAACTTAAATTCCGGGAACATTTGAAACACATTTTCAAGGGAACTTGTTTATCTGCTTTTCCCCTTTCCACCTTTTCTAGGATAATATTGAAAGAAAGATGTATAATGTATCAATATTTGCCTCATAGTAAAGTGCGGAAATCCTCCTTACTTCCATCAACAATAGATTGACCTTTTCCAGAATTCCCGCGTAATCCAAAGTTTATGTTATAATGAAAGCTTAGTGACAAGCAGCCCCCAACCCTTCTACCATTCGTCCTCTATTTTTTTTTTTTTTTAAAATAACCTTTTTAGCAATTTTTAGAGTTAACCGTGGTTTGAGTTGCCATTAACAACTAATACATGTGGTGTGCTCTAATTGGGTACTTGATCCACCCCACTAACTTGATGTAAGTTCGGTCCTAAACTAATTTATAATCTAATGATATACAACACATTATATGAATAAATAATTTATTCAGTTTCTTTAATCTTTATACAAAAATATTCATTGGCTCTTATATTAACGACCGGTTTAAAAAATTAAATTGAATCTGTGTAGAAGTTAAAAAGACAAATAGTACACTCTTGCCAAAAACGAAATATTCCTAAACCATCTTCTCAATTAGGCCTTCAGGTTTTGGGCTTTTCTTCTGGCAATCCAGTATGTAGCTCTTATATTGGACTACAAATTAAACTTGGATCTTAAATTGTAATGTTAGAGAGAGAGAACCTCCTCATTTCATTTTTGTGAAAAAGAGCAAGATAGGAACAAACAATAATTCAAGTCAAACTCGTACCAAAAAAAAAAAAAATTCAAGTCAAACAAAAATTTGCAGCTGTTTGCCAATAAAGCAAGTGATTTCAATTTTTTCACGTCTAATAAGTACAACTATATTTTACTAATTTTAAAAAATCACGCATCAGCCTCCCAGCCAGTTCAAAGGAAAAAAAGCCTCTCAGTTACTTGACCCCTACAATTAACTTCAGTTGCAAACAGTTAGATTTTTTTTTTAATTTTTTTTTATGTGGATTCTTTGAATTTAATTTTTTTTTGTCAGTTTCTTTATATTAAAATTGATATCTTTTGTTTACCATTAAAAATAGGAAAATTAATTTTCAAGTTCCTATAAGTTCATCTCATTTTTAATAGGGAAAAAAATTTAAATTTGATATAAAAGATGAGTTATGAATTTCTTATCAAGTTTCATCATTCTCTTATCAACGTTTTGTAACAAACTTGATTTGATATTTTACAAATTTAAAATTCTTTTTTTTCTTTTTTCTTTTTCCTTTTTTAATTAATGTTTTACTTTTTCTTTATCATGTCTTTATTGTTTCTTCAATTATATTTCATCGTTCCCTATATTCATAGTTTATTAATTTGTAAAAGAAACGACATTAGTAGCCCTTGACGTGACTCCCATTCAACAAACAACTGGATTAATTCTGTCACATAGATCTAAATAAAATTATAATCAACTAGATTACAAATCGTATATAGAAGCAATGAGACAGTTATGAACATATCAATTTTTTATTTTTATGTTGATAATACGTAAATTGTATCTAATCATTTTATTTTTTTTAAAAAAATATCTTTTATTTTTCTGAAATTATGCTTAAAATTTATTTATTTATTTATTTTTTATAAAATTTCATCCATGAATTGTTTTTGTTAGCTTTCAAAATTTGAAATTTAAAATTTTAAAATATTTGAAACGGGATCAAAATTCAATCCAAGAGTAATGCATGGTCCTTATCTGACGGATGAAATTAATTTTCAGAACATTTGCAAGATAACATTAAAGGAGAGACAAAGTCACAAGAAGTCAGAAACAAAGCAGCAAGTATTGTATAGTACTCTAATGCATGAAGGCATTAAATATGAATTGAATTACACCACAGAAGAAGTAGCATTGGACACCCTCTCATAATTTCAGTCTTTTGACTCAGACTTGCGTACTACTGCTGCCACCACCACCTTAACCTCATCCTCATAATTTATATAAATTAAAAAATGTCAGTTAAGTGTTTCTTAACTTGATCAAATTTAACTTTTTTTTATTTTTATTAAAAAATTTAATTTTTAAATATGTATTTATTACCCCCCCCCCCTCTTTTTTCTTAAAAGATTCTCATGCCTTGGACGGGAAATAAGTAGACTCCTCCAACTCCAACTACGTAACATGATTTTTTTAAAAAAAGTAAATTAAGTCATTAAATTTTGTTGTAAACGATTTTTTTTTTATTTCATCATTTAAAACCATAATTTCTTTCTTGGAAAGCGGAAAACCGAGCATTGCAACAAACTTTAAATAAAGATAATTTTGGAAAAATATAATCGACACTTCTTATGACAAGGATGACTCATTTTTTTGGAAGATTCATTATCATAGGAACTGGAAGGAGTACTTTTAACACGTTTTACTATAATTAAGAGCAATATTAAATCTCATTATCTGTCTTAATATTTAATAATTTACTCACAGCCGTTTGTCCTAGTGAAAGGTTTTTGGCCAGTAAAACACAAGATTTTTAATTCGTGTGATGGATTTAGAAAACACTTGTGGGAAAACCACTTCCAATTGAGTTTCAAATTGCTCTAACATGACTTGGTCAAATAATCATATAAAACATATTTAATAATTTTTAGTGTTACCCCTATTTAATGTATATACTTTAAAGAGAAGTTCAAGAAAATACTTGTTTATATAACAACAAAGTTAGGAATGAAATTATATATTTATATAATAAATTGAATTAGGTGACTTATATTAAGAAAACAAATACCCTTTCCGCCCGTTGAATATGATCTGTGGACAACTTGTTGGGTTCTTTTTTAGATATAAACATGTTTTTTGTTTGTTTTAACAATACAAGAGTTAAGGTTTGAGAATCAAACCCTAACCCCATTCGTTTAAGATGAATTGTTATAATAATAATATTTATTTATATATAATTGAATAAAGATTGATTTAAGGACCATACTTACATCAAGTTCCACAATCATGCATGATCATATGTCCTAGTTTTTTATATAGGTTTATAATTAAATGATCATAATTCAAAAATTGCATACATGACAACATGTGATTGGAGAACTTCTCAAAATGGATATAAAGAACTTAATCTAAGTATTTTCCTTAATTTAAATGTTAAGAATATACTTCATTAGGTTTGAGGGGTCAGGTATCATGAGTGTAAGAGTTAGTAAATAGATTTGTTTTGATGATCCTAAATAAGATATTTTAGGGAAATAAGCACATTTTTTTTTATACTTATAATCAGCTTATCTAATTTTATCAATCTCCGTATATTAATTATTTAAACTATACATTTACAAAAAATGTTTTACGTATCAAATTTTAAAAATATGTTAAAATTTTTGAAGTAATTTAAAAATATATTTGATTTCATTAATGTCAACTTATTTTTTTAAAAAATAAGAATAAAAATAATGGTTTTAATTTGAATGAGAAAATATAAGTTGGATAGGGTGTTTTAATTGCAGTGACCAACCCAAGAGGAATGATGATGAGGTGGGGGAAGACAAGAGAACAGAGGAATCAGAGAGAGGCTGACAAAGTTGTCAGTTTGTTTGTTTGGTGTAAATAAGACTGACTTTGCAAGAAACTCACGAGATGCTTGCTTGCTTCTTTATGTAATGTTTCCTATTTCAGTATCACTCACTCTCACTCGCTGCACAACACTTCACATAACTTCGTACTTCTTAAATTCTATGTTTTTTTTTTTTTTTGATATATACTTCTTAAATTCTAGTATCCTCTAGAATGCGTCACCCCTCACATTAATTAATGGCTTTTCAAATTTTGATGGGCCTAGAGATCAAATTAAGTAAATTATACGTGCTATCACTAAAATTAGGTCTAGTGGAAAAGATTAATCTCTTGTGAATCAATGTTTGAATTTCTGTTAGGAGAGGTGTTCACATTTAGTATCCAATAATACTTCAAAGAATAACCTATAATAGGAGGATACATGTGCCAAAAAAAAAGAAGTAAACTACAAATGCTATATGTATATATTTATAAGTAAATTACAAGTGAAATGGTAAATTAGTTTAAGGGTTTTGGACGGTTCAACCATGTAGAATTTATTATTATTATTATTTTCTCCCTATTGAGTTTGAAACGAATTCATTTTGAGTTAAAAATTAACAATAGCAGTATGTTAGATTTATGCTTTAGAAACTCATTTTGTTTGATTCTGTGAGGTTTATACATGAATATTTTATTTTCTATTGTTATACATGGATTTATTTATATATTTTATTTAATATAAAGTATTTTAATCATGATTTTGTTGACTGGGTTCAACCACGATTAGATTATGCTTCAACCAATTCAACTACAGGTTTTGTTTAGTACATTAATTGGGGGAAAAAATTGAAATATGATTAAAAATTTATGATGAGCTTTTAGTTTCTGTGTATTTAACAAGGAAAATTGAAATAGAAAGTACAATGCTAAAACAATTTCAATAAAATAAAATAAAAATTTAGAAAATTTACTCTACGATGTATTACTTATTTTGTAAGTTTTGAAAATCAGTTTAAAATATACTCTTTTAGTCCTATTTATAAGTTAGAGAGAGGAGAAAATTTTTGGTCATATTTATAGGGCAAGAGAAAAACTTTTCTCATGAATATACAATTTTACTCTTCATTTATAAATAGGACAAGAATGAGAAGAAAGAGTGCATAACAAATTACATAAATTTCCTATATGCAGATAATTTTCATATAATTGATATTTTATATTTCTCAAATTATATGTATAGCTTAGTTAATAGAAAACGCGAGTAATGAAGAGAACAATAAATAGGAAGACAGGGGTCAACAAATTAGGTGAAAGGTCAAATGCTAGGGTGCCCACATCTTTAATTAATTTGATTTGAATCCAAACTCATTCAATATGTGTAGCCATGAACAATTTTATAGATCAATTCACGACTTCCTTGTTTTTACTTATTCAATTCGTATGCTATTTAATGAAGGAATAATACCTTCTGACTCACTTTTTTGGGTGACATTAATGGACCTTTTGATTTATTTGACCCAATAAAATTATACAGTACAAATTGTACCAATATATATGATCCGTTGGTCATGATGATCGTATGTCCATTTATTGAAAAAATGAATCTTTTTAAAGTTTGTTATGATGATCAATGTATATATCATTCTTGCGAGTCGATCGTGATCTATAGAAAATAAAATTGGCTTTCTTCCTCTATTTTTCATTCAAAGGACTGGCAGGCATACTGAGATATAGGACAGTGCCTTCCATTATATCCGACCTAAACGTATTTTAGTATTTTACTTATTATCTTTAAAGGATGATGAGCTGTTTGATTTTAATGAGATTTTAGAGTATCTGTTATCATCTAATGATCTTATTATTGATTTTTTTTTTATGGATCTATTACCGCTACAATAAAATAATCTTTTTTCTTTTATATTGAATGATGATTAATAGCTTAATACTATAATTCTCAGTTTCAGCTTGAATTTGGACAAGAAAGTAGATTGAAAAGATATGTGACAAGCATGACACATAAAAAAAAAAAAATTCAACTTCTATACACTTTGCTTTATAATCTCACCAACATCTACAAATCATAACTTTGTCCCTGTCTAATGTCACTAATTAACTAATGTAGATTTATACATTGTCCTAGACAAGTTTCAACTTAGAAATATTGCCACCTGAAATTAAATATAAGAACGGGTACAAAGAATTCTTTAGTCTATAGTGTAAGATCTTAATCTATTGTGTCTCACAAAATTAGACTTCCTCTTGTCCTAATTATAGGAGCTATTTACCTAATTTTGGAGAGGTTAATGATAATAATTAAATTAGTTCATTGTATTCATTTTCCTAAAATACCATTATTTAAAATTTAAAATCACATCGGCAAGATATATAGTATAACAAAGGTATATATCCAGGGACGCCGAAGTTTGCAGAAACACCAGTTCTTGAGGATTCAGAATAGTGACTTCGATCTTCTCCATCACGAAACGAACACAAACGCAATTTGAAAACATATTTCATTTTTTTGGTAAAATAGAAGAAATAATTAACATTATGGAAATGAATTGATGAGCTTAGCTCCGAGCGAAGCACACGGTATTAGCACTGTGATTTTTTATTTTTTATTTATTTTTTGCATATTTTCCATGGATTTTTTTGAAGAAATTTTTCTGCTATAAAGAGAAAATCTATTTAATTGGGCATAATACAAATACAAGGTTATTTTAGGGAAAATGAATCACTTTGGACGGATAGTCACATGAAAATATTTTCAAAAAAATATTAAAATTATTTTATTTAAAAATAAAAAAGAAAGTAGAATCTCTCACTTGATAGAATATAAGCATATTGTTAAATTAATTATTGTAGATGAAGGATTAATAAGGGTGACATGAGAAAAATATGGCAAAAATTGCTTTAAATTATTTCATTAAAAAAATAGTTAGAACTTGGGTATATGTGACATTAATGAGTTATAAGTATTACTTATTTTATAGAATATATAGGTGCATTATTGAATTATTATTGTGTTTAATTATTATTGAGAAAGTATTATAATAATGATATTTTAGGAAGAAATTGACAAAAAAATTAAAACTTGGTTCTAATATAGGACCAAGATCAATTTTCAAATATGCTCCTATAATTAGGACTGGAGGGAGTATTTATTTTTCTAAACTCTCCTATTCATTGGACATATATACTCTCTCCAATAAAATAAATTAGTCAGCTTTTCATTTAAGAAGGAGTAATTTCTAATAATATAATTAAAATGGATATACTCACTCCAGTCTTACTTTTAAGAGCTCAAAAACTAAATCACGTGGTTGAAGAAAATGATTAAAATTAGTTAAAAATAATAAGTATTCAAGTATGCCCTTATATAATTTATGGTGGGCACGTAAGAGAGTTAAATAGAGTAAATATAAGTATTGCAACCTTTTAATCAATGCAACACACACACACACACACACACACACACACACACACACACACACACACACACACAGATATATGGAGCTTGTTAAATGTTTAAACAACCCCTGTTAGATTCTTATAAAAAGCACCAACACAATTCAAATTTTATGCTATTGTAAAAAGAACCTGAGGGAGTACTTAAGGGAAACCAATACACTTTTTTTTTTAAAAAAAGGGTAACTATTTTTTTAAAAATTTCTACAAATTAGTTATTTAACTTGTATGTGTAGGACCTGATAGGCAAAATGTTTAGAAGACCATAACTTGTGAGTTGAATTTCATGAACTCATTAGAATCTAGAAGAAGCTCCGGATACTTAGCCGTCTGGCAAAAAAGTGTCTTCACTAACCTTTCTCTCCACTTAATCTTTCTACCATTCAATTGGCTTTTAATGTTTGAGATTTATTTTGTAAAAATATTATTACTCCTCATGTCCTTAATATAAAACGTGTTTGGAAATTTGATCTTAATCAAAATATAAGACATATTTTTCCTTATTTGTCAATATTTTTCTACTTTACTTTTATTGTTGCTCATTTAGCAATAATCAAGGAGAAAGAGAATGATTGTTCAAAAAAAAGGAGAAAGAGAATGAACAAATTAAGGAAGAAAACAATGGTGTTTTAAAAACTACATGTACATATTAACTAACTTCCTTAATCTAATCAAATTAGGTAAATATATTTTATACTACCTCCAGACCTAAATATAGGACATATTTTGTAGTATAATTTGAACTACAAACTATGTCTTATATTTAGGATTAGAGGAGTATTAAAGATTGGAGGGAGTATCATTTAATATTTACTATTACAATAATATTTTTAATATAGTATAAAATATTAACCATTAAAAGTTAAAACTCAATCTAATAATGAAGAAATAAAATGGAGAGGAAGTAAAGGGAGTGTTTAATGCAAACACTCCTTTCTTAGGTGGTCTAAGGGTTATTTGACTAAAAATTACTTATAGATAACCCCATATTATACCCTTTAAATTATGACATATATTAGAGCATTATCGCACAACACATTGGGTAAACAGAAATAGCATAGCATAATGATTATGAAATACACATCTTGGTTACATGTAACAGTTACCTATAGGGTTCATAATACAGTAATCCAAAAAAACCATTGTTCCTTATCCTTTACAAACTTTGAACAATATAATATTAAAAACGAGACTACAAATAAGGAACCCTAATCTAATGACAATGTCCACGTCTTTCAATTGACTATGTTTGCAACCTTGCCCTTAGAGTCTTACCCTCTGCATTATTCATGTCCTGAACCTTGGGAAATGTCTAAGATTCAAACGAATCTCAAAGTAATAGTTAATCTCATATACAATGTATAAACAATACATAATAGTTAACCACACATAGAATAGGCCACAACAACATATACAACATTCAGATACCCCATTGATGGTACTTCTAGCCAATTGGTCCACCAGTGATGCTGGCCTTTACATGCCAGTTTTCACAAATATGGTTCAAACAGTCATACATAGTATGTGAGATTAGAATTACTACCGGATTACTTATCAACCCTTCAACTTAACTTCAAATCCTTCAATTACTTTGGAGAAGTGGCAGTTCCTATAATTGTACATTTGCGAACAATAAATTATTACTTATTTAAACTCTTAACATTCATAAGATATTAGGCTAGATATCACATGATGCCTAACAAGAGGCTAAAGGGTCCATGTTAACCCTTAAGAGTCTACTTCAACTCTTGCAATTTAATCCTACAATTAAAGCCTTTACTTTCTTCATTTTTTCACCTTGCCCAAAACTACCAAAATTCTCAATAAACTTTGAAAATTCATAACTATGGTACACGTGTCCAATTATAATGATTCTAAAGGCTATGAATCCATTGTTGAGTCTATTTTAAAAGAAAAATACTTCCCACAGTTAGACACACACATACAGACTAGTGTTCAACAATCATTACACAATGGCTAGAAAGGCATTCCAGATTCAAGAGTCAACTTCAAAAATTCATAACTCAATGTGTATAGATCCAAATTAGTCATATGACCTATCTAATTAAATATTGTCATGTATAATTTACATATTAGTTATATGACCTATCAAAATAAATCTTGTCATGTCTAATTTACATATTAAAAGTTTCATAGATATTGGACATCATTTAGTTAGCCAAAAACACATCATAATATGACTGCCCCGTAAGGAATCAAAACTAGCATCTTAGGGTTTTTATCTAATTCAATTCCAATGCTTCCAAAATCACTTCCTAACCTTTACCTACACAATCTTCCATTTTAAACAAATTAGAAACATCAAAAAGGAAAAATTATCATTCCTTATGAATGTCCTCTTCTGCCTAAAATTAGGGCTATAAGAAAAAAAATTGATTTTCCAAGTTCCATTCCACTATCACCATGAATTAGCCAAGAACAACACCACAAAACATAACGAGAAGACTAGATTCAACACTTACCTTGGCTTTTGCTTGAGGTTCTTGCAATTTTCCTTCTTCTTGGTTACTCTAAGATTTTCCTTCTTCTTGGTTACTCTAAGATTTCAGCCCGTACCATGAATCACCATGTAAAGAGAACTAATTAGAGCTTGAGGAGATGAAGAGTTTGAGATCACATACTCACCTCTTGCTCTTAGTTTTCTTCCTCTTCTTTCTCTATGATTTGACTAGCTCTCTCCTTGGCCTCTCTGAGTTTTGGCTGACTTAGGGGAGTGAAAGAAAGGATTAGAGAGTGTCTTGAATTGCTTGAAGGATAAGCCATAGGCCCCACAAGCATCTTGGCCGACTTTGACCTCTTTCTTTATTATTTTTTTTAAAAATTCAACATGTACAAAATTTCGTTTGATCTCATGCTCTTCCCTTTTGTCCACTTGGTCAAAATCTAAGGCATGCATAAGAGGCTTACTGATCACACTTCTTCACTTATTTTCACATGCTCACATGATTAATTAAATTCTAAACTTATTGTCCAAGTTTGCATGTGACAAGTTAGCCTCACACTTCCTCTTTCTTCTTGGATGAAAATGGGTCATGATTGGGAAACTTGTGTTAGTTCTCAGAGTTTTGATGATAACAAGACTTGAAAATGATTAAGTTTTGAATCAATAAGTATTTCCTAAAGTAAGAGTATACTCGAGCATGCCCTTAAGCTTACTCAAGCAGGCTAAATTTGACAATGTGTTTAAGTGTCTTCAGGCTTTTACTCGAGTATGAAATTAGTGTTACTCAAGTATCATATCAAAAAAGGCTCTCTGTACTGATAGCAAAAGATGATACTCAAGTATGGAAAATTATGTTACTCAAGTATAAGAAGAATTAGCAAAGTTCAAAGAAGATCAGTCGGTGTACTCAAGCAAGCTCCCTTGAGTAGTCAAGTATGGAGATTAGCCTACTTGGGTACAAGGCTCCTCAATCAAAGCAAATGAACTTATCAGTGTGATACTTGAGTGTAAAGTAAGTGATACTCGAGTATGGGTAAGATTGTACTCGAGTTTATATGCTTTAATACTATATTTGCTCTCTATATGGAGCTTACTCGAGCATTATTTCTCTAGTACTCGAGTATAAGGAAAATAATAGTCGAGTATAGTTGGCTAATGCTTTCACTCAGAGTGTTCTTCCTAAGGACAGAGAATACTCGAGCACAGAAAATCAGTGTACTCAAGTATGGTACTTGAGTATTATCGCTATGAAGCCTCTGATTATGATCTTGCTTAAATGTTACTTGAGCACATGAAATGGCTTACTTGAGTATAGTACTCGAGTAAGAGAGTTTGTATACTCGAGTAATGTTCATCAATTACCTTTCATACATTCACTGTAACAGCAATCATAAGTTTGAATATTTTGATTAATCATTTATTTTTGCTTAGAAGCTACTCAATCCTTCTTTTGTTATTACTAATCATCTGTCTGAGTAAGCTTTAGGACATTAACAATTGGATTACCTACTAATTGGCTGAAAAGCATGAAATGTGTCAGAAGCATTAATGCTTACACAGCCGCACACTGAATGAAAATCAGAGCAAGTAAAATTATCTCTACGACAGGTACCCATTCCGGAGAAAAGACATTACCAACTTTTCAAGTCAACTACTGTCCAGACTAAAGGGATGTTTGCTGATGACAATGATCTGAAAGTGATTTAAACTGTGAAAAATCAATCAACGATCGATTGAGTCAAATAGAAACTTTATGAGTCTAACGGAAATGTGAAATACTCACAACGATTATCTTAAAAGCTTCTCAATTATCATTAATGGAAGTTGGTATAAAAAGCTAAAAGCATTCAATTTGTCAAATACTGAAACTTTGAGCATTCAATTTGAAGTTATTTAGAATTACTATTTCATCTATTTCATTTAATATCTTCGGATATATTATACTTCAGTGATTATTTTCTATCTACTCTGTGAGAGAGTTAAAATACTTATTTCATTATCAATTTAATCTCAAGGTAGAGAGACCTTGAGTGTGGGTGAACGATTACAACTTGTAAGGGGGAGTGAATCCTTGTGAAAGGATTACTTTGAATACAAAGTGTGTAATTATAATTGTGATTGTGAGTTAGTGAAAAATGTAGAGTATATGGGGACTGGAAGTAGGTCAAATAGTTGGATTGAACTAGTATAACTTCTATGTGTTCATTCTCTCTGCCTCTATCCTTGTTTTTATTATTCTTGGGGAAAATCATAAAAAGAGTTTGAAATCCCCTATTAACCCCCATCTAGGTGATATTCTTGTTTGAACTTGTATATTACATTTTATTGACCAATTGATATAGTATTACATTGTCATTTTAAATTCCCATTCGGCCCTAACATTTATTTTCCCTTTGTTGGCCAAAACTTAATACCTTATGGATTGATTGGATGACAATCCCATATGACTCATTCTTGAACCCAAAATTTAGGTTTCGGGAAAATCAAGCACTTAACCAAAATTCATTGTTGCACTCCATTGAATACACATATTGTATAGGGAATTTTGATGAAGTAAATTTAGGATATTACACCTCACGATTAATAAAATCTCTTATATTAACAATGAGATTTGAAACATTATTTTTTTATAGTGAGCCAACTCTGTTACTCTTTATATTTATATAGGACTTGCTTATCAATGGATTTCAATTTCAAATGAATGATTTTGCATACCATTCTCAATGTATTAGTTGTTTGAATTGAATATTGACTAATTTCATTAAATCAAGGGTTAAGGCGTAGATTGGCCAATAAAGTGTTTCGCAAAGAGCAACCAGCACAAAAAAGTTTTATAGACCATAGCTACCAAGAAACAATTAAAAAGTGCAAAATATCATAATGCTATTAGAACTAAAGTAACGACCGTTACTTTCTAAGTGCAGATTGGCCAACAAAGTGTTACGCTAGGAGCACCTAGCCTAAATAAGTTTTGAAGGGACCAAAAGTACCAATCAACAATTTAAAATAGGTAACTAATACAATCAGCAATAAAAAATAGGTAGCAAGAACGATGACTTTAAAATCAAGCTAACGATTGTTTGGTGCAAATTGAACATTATGTAGTTGGCTGGTGAGAGTGGTAAGGTGACATACATCTAGTTCTTCACACAAACTTATCTCTCAACCTTAGATCTTTGCCTCTAACATGCGACTCAAGGACCTCTGTCTCTCCTTCATCCTTTTCTCCTTCTAGATACAACAAGAAAGCAAGAACTTGAGGGCTCTCCGAGGGGGTTAAAGTGAACCTAATGTCCTTTTCTCGGTCAATATCTACCAACACCGACTTGTTCCCTGTTCTTCACAACCTTTCATCGACGAATTTCAAGTAGATCTAGTTTTCTTCTTTGGTTTTCTACTGTCACATTCTGTGGCTTTGTCTGATTTGTTTGTGTTGAAAATTCAACCACTAAGCTCCATTGAAGATTAACCTAATACCAAATGATTGTGAGCTTGATTTTAATGTCATTGTGCTTGTTACTTATTTTTAATTTTTGATTGTGCCAGTTACCTAATTTTAATTGTTTATTGGTATTTTTGGTTCATTCAAAAATTATTTGTTAGGTTCTCCTAGAGTAATACTTTGTTAGCCAATTTATACCTTAACCCTTTTTTTAACAATCGTTACTTTAATTCTAATGACATTATGAATTTTTTCAATTTTTAATTGTTTTTTGGTAGTTGTGGTCCACTTATTTTTTTGTGTTGCGTGCTCCTGGTGTAACACTTTAATGTCCAATTTGCACCTTAACCCTTAAATCAATATATTCATCACAACTAGATTATTTAAGAAGAGCTCAAGTTCATTCAACAATAAATAATAAACATAATTGATTGGTCTATATAGCTCAGGGAATTTCAAATTAGAAGGCACATTTTCCAATTTTAACTTCAACTTTGGTAGAATAAGTAGAAGATTTGATTCAAAAAATAATAATTTAAGGCTTCCTACACAAAATTCTCTTAAGCTTTGAACTATATACAAATAATTCTATTAACATTTAAAACAAAATAATAAATCTCTCTAAACTTCCAAGTTTTTGCTGATAATTAACTCCACTACCATCAAATGCATACTTTGTTAAACCTTATTTTTTGTCTACAAATAATCCCCACAAGCTTGAAATTATGCACATATACAATTACCTGTTAATTATCTACGTAATTATAAAGTACGAGTTTAAGGATTTTATAATAAATTTTTATAGACTAGGGAAGTTGTCTTACATGTCATAAAGTTTAGAGGAGTTGTATATAAGGGTGGAATTAGGTCAAGCTAGGCCATGCTTCACCTTTAATTGGTCAAGCCTGTTTTGCAACAAGATGGCCTAAGCTTAGCCTTTGGCTTGTTACAGGTCTTTTATTAACCTAAGCTTGCTTGGCCTAAGGCTTGTTAAGGAGGCTTGGATTTTCAAACACAGAAAACCTAATTTTGATCAAACACTCCTCACCAAATTATCATCCTCTTCTTGAGATTTAGGCACAAATGTTAAAGCAGAACCAGATCGAAGATTAAGAAGATTCATGAGAGGAAGTAGTAAAGCACCTCCTTAGCAATAAAGCACTGCCCTGGTGTGCCATATCCAAAAGTTAGAAGCTTTAAGGTTGCCACTTCCAAAGACGCATGCAACAATCTTGTGTTTTCTAGCTGCTTTATTTCTAGACTCTTCTCTTTTGAAGACATAGGAGAAGCCCATTGAAGCAGGGGAGTAGCACTAAAGAAAACCTACTCTATTTCACCGCTAGTACAGACTCACACAAACTTGTCACTCTTTCGAACTTGAGCGAAGCACCATCTATGGTTTACCTTTGTCATCGGATCTGGGGTAGGAGAAGGAGAAGATGAATGTAAGATTGAAGATTGAAGCGCTATCTACCTTCACCATTGTCCTTATGCCGTCATACAATTTTGTTGCTAATGTCTCTCTCTCTCTCTCCCCCTGGCACTAAGCTACACCCTTCACCGCCTTCCTCTTATTAGTTTTACCATGCATTCATTCTTGAATTTTGGATTACTCGAGAAATGTAAATTGCTTCTTTAGTCTATTATTTTCCCTTATTGAGAAGATTTTTGTGTGTGATTTGCTAGAACATGATTTTTAATAAGTAACAGGACATATATAAAGAAAAACTACACATCCCATGTATTCAAGCCCAAACAAATGGCATATATATACTAATAGTCTTAGGCTGGCCTGACAAGTTCAACAAGCTTCTTAGTAAGCCTTGGTTTGGCCTGTTAAGAAAAATAGGTTTCTTAAAAAGTTTGAGTCTGAGCCTATTTTTAAAAAAGCCAGGCTAAGCCAAAAACAGGACAAGCTCAGGCCGCTTGGCTTGTTTTCACCACTAGTTGTATATAATTTAGCCAAAATTTTATAATTTCACATGATCATATATGTGTGTGTGAAGTTCAATTGGCATCAAGTTCAGTGAATGGAAATCAAATATTAAAAGTAGATTAAAGGTCTTTATTATATTTGTATTATCTTGAATTTTGGGCATAGAGACTTGAGGATAAGTATATATTAGGCAGACGACTAGACCCAGTTCATGAAGTGTGACAATATTATGAAGGGAATTTTTCTTGATGTTTAGTGGAATGAAATAGTGAAATTTAGCCAACCATTTGGTTTCTCCAAAATTTTAAACTTCGGGATATAATGTAATGTAAAATGAAAATATTTGTCTAGGAATTATTATTCCAATGACCAATTGATGTCATAAGTTTTAGTAAAAGAAGGTTGATTGAATTTTTTCTTGATAAATATGTTTGAGAAAATAAAAATGTCAATAATGGCTATTATTTGTTTAATTAGGAACTCGCTTGTTGATGTTGGTTAACAAGTGACATTCAAAGTATCACGTGACATGGTAGGTGAAACTTATGGAATAAAAAGGGCCAACAAGGCAAAGAGAAAGAATGTAAAAATGGATGACATGGTAGGTGAAACTTGTAGAATAAAAAAGAGACAACAAAGCAAGGAAGGAGGAGGTAAAAATGGATGACTTTACTATCTCACCAATCATAAAATTTTGAACCATATAAGGAGGGGACAAGTAGACCAAATATTTACCATAGGAGCAAGGTAGAATTGAGAGCAAAGAAGGCAGCACAAGAGAAGAGAAGGAAAAATATTAGACAAGCCAAAAAGAGACCTATAAGCAAGGGTAAACTGAACAACTGACAAGAAGGATCTTTAGGTCATTTTCTATCAATTATAAAACACAATTCCATCCCTCTTTCCAGGTGAATTTTGTATCAACACCAAAGAAAGAGAGGACTGAAAGATAAGAAGAGAAAGGAAGAAGAAAGGGAACTACAAGGTAACATGTTATGGTTTGGTTCCCATTTCTCTTCTTCAATCTTTATGAGCTTAAATGTTGAAAGCTAATGTTCATAGTATTTTTTTGGGAGACCGAAAGGTTGGAAGAGGAGAAGAGAAGCAAGACCTCCACAAGTGCAAGTAAGTAATTCATATAAATTTTTGCACTTGTTTATGACATAATTCTTGAATTAATCCTCTCGTTTCTTGTAGATTTGAAGGTTGTAACTAGAGAGGAGATTCTACCCAAAGACTTGAAGGTAAGATTTAAGAATGTATTAGACCTAAACATGGTATTAAAAAGCCAAATTGCACATGAAATCATAAGATTTATGAACAAGAAATAAGTTCCTTTGACATATTGGCTTCGGTCAAACCCAAAACAAAAGGAAATAATGGGATTTTGGCTACTTTGACCTTTCTAAAGCATTTATAATGGAAAACAATATGGGACTAAGGTTGAACAATAATTTTTGGAAGCCTAATGATTAAATTATAAAAATTTCCAAACTGTCCAATGAAAATCCTGTCGGGTCAGTGGACTTGTGACGTGTTTTTTAATTAACCAAATGACATCCGATAACTATAAAATTGTCCAAAATTGAAGTAGACATAACAAGATTTATTCTGATAGGTAATTTTTAATTATTTAAGTTATATATAAAAAGTTATGGAGTTTTGAAGTTGACACTTACTGGAACTTGAATTTGGACAGTAAAGATATTTAAGTGAATATGGAATAGCATGAATTTTTGTGGTTGATGGTGATATGTTTACTTGAAAATAGACTTATTAAGGGTTATTTAGCTTTTTTAATCACTTAATTTAGACATTGAGTAATTAGTTATGAATTTTCAAAGATTGGTAAAAAAATTCTGGAATTTGTGGAATAAATTTGAAAATGAAAAGTGGAAAGACAAAGAATGATGATGTTGAAATTTTTGGAATTCATAAAGGATCTTTAGTCAAAATTTGAACTAAATAATAATTAATTCAAGTATTATTTGAATTATGGGAAGTTTGCATAAGTGATGAAAATTATTTTTAATTTTAGGAGTAACCATCACTGAGAATCTTTTAAGGAATTTGAAGAATATAGTTATTGGCGTAAAAACACATCAAGTAATAATTCTAATCTCGCACACTCTATATATCTGTATATGCATGTTCATACTATGACTTTGATCTGTGTCTAGGACACACGTGTATTGCACTCAATCGTATTGGGTTCAAGGCTCAATTGTTTTCTCGGCACTGTGGATTTAGAACTTGTTGTGTTCTTTACAGTAACATTGTGTGCATTTTTTGACTCTATGTTCCGGGAATTGATGTGTGCATTATGTGACTAGATATGATATATATGTACTAAATTTTGTGTTGTTATTTTCTTAATTATGGGTAACTGTCATACACTGTTTATAAATTGTGCATGAGATTAATTGTTACTCTAGGATTCAATTATGAATCTCAGAGGTTGCTACTAGTTCAAGAAAGAGGTGAAGTGATGAGCATGGTGAGAAGGGCAAGACAATGGAGTAGCACCAAAGGTGGAGTTTGGTGGCCTGTGGTTGTAGGGGTGATAGTTAGTATTTTGTTGATATTATTGTTGTGTTTTATTAAAACATTGGTCGGTTATGTATAACTTTAATATTTTGATTTTGGGATGATTGGATAATTGTATTAATAGATTAAGCTGGAGATCCTAGAAATTAAAGGTAAAATTAATAGTTTTTATCACCCAAATAGTAGTCTCACGCTTATCGTACTGCATGCTCTGATGCATGATGGTTGAGCGGAGAGGGGGTGTGACAATGTGTGTGTGTGTGTGTGTGTGTACGTACACACACACACACATAGTCATTAGATTTAAAAGAGGTTGATATATACAAGTTTTTAAGAAATGAATGTTTGTGAAATTAAAATGAAATATATGGGAAGGCAATGTATAATTACTCAATAAATTAGCCCATGGAATGAATACTACCAACTAGTAAAAATTAAAATTATTTTTTATGTTTTTTATTTTTAATCAACAAACTATTTGTTGAGATAGCAAATGTGACTTCAGTCCTGTAAGGAGGAGAATATAAGTTCAAATTCTAGGAGACACACTTGTTGTGAGGACAAATTCTTTATACTCTAAGCCTCCAAAGGGAAAACTCTTGATCAATTCATTAAGAAAAATTCTTTTATACTATTTTTTATAACCCTTTGGGTCACTCGATGTTCAAAGCCTTTTTTGAATCCTATTGCTTGGTATCTGAGCAATCGGTTAATCCAGATCGTGGCTTTGCAACCAAAATGCCTCTCCCTAAGATGTTTTACTCTTTGTTTTCCTTATTTTGAATACATCGGAAAATACTACTGATATTATTTTTATGAAACTGATAAAATATAGAACAAGAACAAAAGAGATTCAAGATAGAAAGAGAATAGAGAGGAATTCTTATTTTAGTGTGTATTGTATGGTTATAGATGACCCCTATTTATAGAAGAAAAATGGGTCTATAAGTTTAACTTCCTTGGGTCATATATTGTAGTTTCTATATATGTTTCATTCATTGATGAAGATAAGGAGAAACTGCTAGAGACGATTAGGAATGGATGAAAACTTCGCAGCTCAAGTTGATGAAATTATTGGCTGTGGGTCCCGCGTAATAGTAAATTACTATGCGTGGTACTATGTAAATAGTAAATTACTATGCATGGACCCCATGTCATCTTGTAATAATATTTGGAGATTGTGAGTCAATGGACATCCACATAAATAGTATATTCATAACACTCCCCCTTGGATGTCCATTATGAATGTGCCTCGTTAAAAACTTTAATTAGGAAAAACCCAGTGGGATAAAAACCTAGCCAAAGAAAAGAGTACATCATCCATTGATACACTATCCAGTGCTGCCTCATTAAAAACCTTTCTAGGAAAACCTAGTGGGACAAAACCTAGATAAGGGAAAAAGAGTACAACGTGTATCGACTCCCCCTGTTGACAATATCAGTATTACTCCCCTAATGACATCAGTTGAGATCTTTGAGTCTTTGAAGACCAATACCATGGACAAGCTTCTCAAAGATTGCTCCTGGCAGTGACTTAGTGAATAAATTTGCTAGATTTTTACTTGAATTGATTTGCTGGATATTTATTTCACCATTCTGTTGAAGATCACAAGTAAAGAATAATTTTGGAGAAATATGCTTTGTTCTATCGCCCTTGATATAACCTTCCTTAAGTTGGGCAATCATGCAACATTATCCTCATATAGAACTGTTGGAACCATTTTACTAGAAGATAAATGACAAGTAGTTCGTATGTGATGAATTACTGACCTCAACCACACACATTCTTGACTTGTTTCATGCATTGCCAAAATTTTTGCATGATTAGATGAAGTGGCTGATATAGTCTGTTTCATAGATCACCATGAAATAGTTGTACCTCTACATGAAAATAGATAGCTTGTTTGTGATTTTCCATTATGTGGATCAGACAAAAATCCAGCATCTGAGTAACCAATCAGTTTATGTTTGGATGTATTTGAATAATATAACCCCATATCCATAGCACCTCTAAGATAACGAATAATATGCTTTACACCATCCCAATGCCTCTGTGTTGATGCAAAACTATAGCTTGCTAATAAATCAACAACAAATGATATATTTTGTCGTGTATGATTAGTAAGATACATTAATGCTCAAATAGCACTAAGATATGGTACTTCAGGACCAAGTAATTCTTCTACACCTTTTTCATTAATTACTTGGGGTCGAAATGGATCTTTATCCTCTTTCAAAGACCTTACTACCATTGGAGTACATAATGGATGTGATTTATCCATATAAAATCGTTTTAGGACATTCTTTGTATAAGTTTCTTGATATATAAAGATCCCATTCTTCAAGTACTCAATCTGTAATCCAAGACAAAATTTTGTCTTGCCCAGGTCTTTCATTTCAAATTCTTTCTTCAAATAATTAATTGCTCTTGAAAGCTCTTCAGGGGTCCTAATAATGTTGATATCATCAACATAAACAACAATTATAACAAATTCATTTCTCGATCTTTTCATAAAAATGCATGGGCATATTGGGTCATTTTTGTACCATTCTTTCAACAAATATTCCTTAAGATAATTATACTACATGCGCCCTGATTGCTTTAAACCATATAGGAACTTATTTAACTTTATCAAGTATTGTTCTCGAGAATTTGAATTAAATGCTTCTGGAATCTTGAGTCTTTCAGGGACTTTCATATAAATCTCACTATTAAGTGAGCCATATAAATATGCAGTCATGACATCCATCAGATGTAAATCAAGCCCTTCATTTATTGCTAGGCAAATCAAATAACGAAAATTAGTAGCATCCACTACAGATGAATACGTTTCTTCAAAATCAATACCGGGCCTTTGTGTAAAACCTTGGGCTACAAGACGTGCTTTATATCCTGTAATTTCACCCATTTCATTTCTTTTTCGTACAAAAACCCATTTATATCCAACTAGCTTTACACTTTTAGGTGTATGGACTACAGGTCCAAATACTTTTCGTTTTGCTAGTGATTTTAATTTTGCATTAATGGCATCTTTCCATAGGGGTCAATCCTTTCGTTGTTAGCACTCACTAATGGATCTTGGCTCATGATTCTCATTATCATTCATTACATCATATGCTATATGATTAGCAAAGATGTTGTCAACGTTGACTTCATTTCGGTTCCATTTGATACTATTTGTGACATAATTTATTGAGATCTCATTATTTTCATACATTTCAGGTACTTGGATCTCTTCTAGGACCACAATATTCTCATATGGAGATAATATTTCTTCATGAAGTGGCTCATCCAGAGCTACAATTTTTCTTTGATTATCTTCTACTTGGCCATCTATAATGTTAGCTCATTTTCTTTTTCAGGGATTTTTGTCTTTGGAACCAATAGGCCTACCATGCTTCAAGCGTGCTTTAGATTTATTCATAATAGGTTGTCTTTCAGGGACATCCATTCGAATAGGAGCATTAGCAGCTGGTATATGTGACTTTGTCACTTTCTTTGGATCAGTGAATGCTTCTAGCATTCGATTAGCTAAATTCTGCAAATGAATTATCTTTTGAACTTCTAGTTCACATTGTTTTGTATGAGGATCAAAATGAGCCAATGATAATTCATTCCAGCTAATCTCTTTACCAAGCTACTTATTTCCTCCCCCTAATGTTGGGAAGATTGATTTATCAAAATGACAATCTACAAATCATGCAGTAAATAAATCTCCTGTAGATGGTTCTAAATATTTTATAATTGAAGGAGTTCATACCCAATATATATTCCCATTCGTCTTTGAGGACCCATTTTGGTACGTTGTGGAGGTGCTATTGGTACATTTAATGCACATCCGAAGATCCGTATATGGGAAATATTAGGTTCTTTACCAAAAACCATTTGTAAGGGGGAAACCTTTAGATAGCTTATTGGCCTGATGCAAATTAACATTGATACATGCAAAATAGCATGGCCCCAAGCAAAAATTGGTAAATTAGATCTCATAAGTAAAGGTCTTGCAATAAGTTGCAATCGTTTTACCAATGGTTCTGCAAGTCCATTTTGCGTATGAACATGAGTTACAGGATGTTCAACATCAATTCTAAGGGACATACAATATTCATTAAAAGTTTGTGAAGTAAATTCACTAGCATTATCAAGATGTATTTTCTTGATAGGATAATCAGGGTAATGTGCTCTTAATCTTATCAATTGAGCAAGTAATCTCGCAGACGCCAGATTACGAGAAGATAATAAGCACACATGCGACCATTTGGTTGATGCATCTATTAAAACCATATAATATCTAAATGGTCCGCATGGTGGGTGTATTGGCCCACAAATATCTCCCTGTATTCATTCTGGAAATGTGAGAAACTCACTTTCTACTTTGCTTGGTGAAGGTCGAATAATTAACTTTCCCTTAGAACATGCAGCACATGAGAAATCATGGGATTGTGGTATTTGATTTCCTTTCAGAGTATGTCCACATGAATTCTCTATTATATGTCGCATCATAATCGACCCAGGATGGCCTAACCGGTCATGCCAAACATTGAATATGCCCTTATGAGCACAATTCTGGTTTTCCATAACATTTATTTCAATTGTACTAATACATGAATAGTACAAACCAGAAGATAACATTGGTAATTTCTCCAGAACATATTTCTCAGCATATCTAATAATAACAATTTGTAGATATTCTTTATTCTTCTCATTTATAGTCTTAATATGATATCCATTTCAACGAATATCTTTAAAACTCAATAAATTTCTATGAAACTTGGAAGAATACAAAGCATCATTAATAACAAATTTCGTACTATTGGGTAATATTACAATTGCTCTTTCGGAGCCTTCAATTAATCTTGTATTATCCACTATGGTATTGATGCTTGTATTATAATTTGTTAGATGTGAAAAATATTTCTTATCTTTAAGAATTGTATGTGTCGTTGCACTATCAATAAGACACATATCTTCATTCTTGTGTTCAATATTTGAAATATCCATGAGCTTCATTAAAAGAAAAGAAATGCATTAAAACATATTTAATATACATAATCGATAACAAGTTCAAGGCGAAACAAGAAAATTATTACAATTTCTGCAAAACTTGTTTAATCATAAAAATCTTCCACCTCTAAATGTGACATAACATTGCCATTTAGCTCATTGACATCATTATCTTTATGAGTCTTATCATCACATTCCACATTATTAACACTCTTTTTTATGGAGACTTGGTAGAGTTTTACTAAATGTTCTGGCGTACGACAATTAAATACCTAGTGTCCTTTCATATCACATCGATAACATTTATGTTCTACAACTTTTGAAGGACCTTCTTTATCATTCTTCTGTCCTTCATTATTCATTATTTTTTGGTGGGTATAAGAACCATGATAACCTCTACCACCATGATTAAGACCATGATTATTTCTGCTACCACGATTACCACGGTAATAACTACGTCCCCGTCCACGACCATGTCTATGACCACGACCACGACCGTGATCATACCGTACACTCACATTCGCTTCAGGAAATGGAGCAGATCTAGTGGGACGATTTTCATGATTTTTCATCAATAACTCATTGTTTTGCTCGGCTACTAATAAACATGAGATTAACTCAGAATGTTTTTTAAAACCTTTCTCTCGATATTGCTGTTGTAAGAGCATATTCGAAGCATGAAAGGTAGAAAAAGGTTTTTCTAATAAGTCCTCATCAATTATTTTTTCACTACATAATTTTAACTGAGAACTTGTTTTGAAAACTACTAAGTTATACTCACTTATAGTTTTAAAATCTTGTAGCCTGAGGTGAATCCATTCATAACGAGCTCTAGGCAAAATCACTGTTTTCTGATAATCATACCTATCTTTCAAACTAGTCCACAATTCAAATGGATCTTTTACCGTTAAATATTCAGTTTTCAAACTTGCATGAATGTGGTGTCGGAGAAAAATCATAGCTTTAGCCTTATCTTGATGAGATGTATCATTTCCTGGCAATATAGCCGTTCTAAGGCCCATTGCTTCAAGATGGATTTCAGCATCTAAAACCCATGATAGATAATTTTTCCTGGTGATGTCAAGAGCATTAAATTCAAGTTTCGTAAGGCTGGTGGACATGATTCAAACTAAAAAAAATAATAATTAGAATCATAATTAAAATTTTCTCATAAATTAAAACATAAGTAAAGAACTGAAAATAAACGTCCTAAAGAAATAAAAGAAGATAAGATAGGAATGGTAGTAAACTCATAGTGAGACCTGTCTCATCCAAAGATAAGGAAGAAAATGTAAATGCTAATGCAAATATATATATAATGGAGCCCACTAATATATATAAATGTTAGGAACAATAATATAAATGTTAGTAACATAAAATTAAATGCGTAAAAGTAAATGTTAGTAACAATAATATAAATATTATGTTAATAACATAAAATAAATGTTAGGAACAATAAAATAAATGTTATTTTAATAATATAAAAGTAAATGTTAGTAATAGTAAATATAAATATCATGATTAGACATATATCTATAGGAGGTAAAACCATCCATATAAAGTTAAAAGAACAAAATGTAAAATTACTATAAAATGTAAATTTACCATGAATAGTAAAATTACTATTCACTATAAATAGTAAATAAGGTAAAATTACTGAAGAATTAAATCTAGACTTCCATGTAGGAGTCAAATGAATAAAATGTAAAATTACTGGAAATGTAAAATTAACATGAATAGTAAAAATTACTATTTACTGTGAATAGTAAAATGTAAAATAGTAAATAATTTCAAATCCTAACCATGGAATCCGATGTTAAAATAATCAGTAAAAGTAGATACTTAATTCCATATAATGGTTAAGATTATCCCAGATAGGTAAAATGAAAACATGAAGAAGATGGTAATAAAATCCTACCTTGGTAGAGTTATCGTGCTGATAACGTGTTATGAAACTGATAAAATATAGAACAAGAACAAAAGAGATTCAAGATAGAAAGAGAATAGAGAGGAATTCTTATTTCAGTGTGTATTATATGGTTACAGATGACCCCTATTTATAGAAGAATAATGAGTCTTTAAGTTTAACTTCCTTGGGTCATTTATTGTCGTTTCTATATATGTTTCATTCATTGATGAAGATAAGGAGAAACTGCTGGAGACGATTAAGAACGGATGAAAACTTTGCAGCTCAAGTTGATGAAATTATTGGCTGCGGGTCCCGCATAATAGTAAATTACTATACTTGGTATTATGTAAATAGTAAATTACTATGCATGGACTCCATGTCATCTTGTAATAATATTTAGAGATTGTGAATCAATGGACATCCACATAAATAGTATATTCATAACAATTGCAAGTTTTTGAATTTTTATTTTATATTTATTATTATTAACAAATATCAGAATAAATAGTAAAATTTGAATATGTCAAATAATAAGTGGGAGAAGTTTTCAGTTGAAACGTAACGGTCTTATATTTGTTCGGACATGGGTTTTGGTTGTGACTGAATAGGAATAAGGACCCATGCATCTCATCTCCTTGTCCTTTCTATCACGCGGATTAGTTGGACGGTCAGCAAACAGTCGGCTCCTGCCCTTGTCCCAACCTCTCGTGTTAATTTTCCCTATTTCGCATATCAATTTAATAACAAGAATTTTAACAAAACGCTTTTACATGTTTCCTACAATAAATTTATAGGGTTAATATAATCTTTGATTCCTAAAGAGGCCCTTATTCTGTTTTTGGTCCTCAAATTTTAAATAAAAGGTTTTAGCCTCTCAGGGGCAAAATAGTTTAGATTTTTATTATATTTACCAATATTTTAAATGGAATATAAGTTAAGGGACCGAAATCTTTGATTTGAAAATTGGCAAACAAAAACAAAAATTAAGAGATTGAGAATTGTATTATTGCTAAATTATATGTTAATCTTAGCAGATTAAGAAAATTCAATGACTAAATACAAAATTAATCTTATAATTAGTTACTTCAATAGTGTGGAGTTCACTCAAAAGTAACATCAAAGTATATATAATACAACATTTATATTTTTTTTTTGATAAAAAAGATATAAATTTTTTGTTCACTTAAGTTTATGGGGATTAAAAGTTTACAAATATTAAAAATTAAAACCACTGACTCTACTGTAGATGACACACACACTCTTGTTTTATTAAGAAATCACATTCTTATGGTGATTGAGACAGTTATATCATATTCACTCCTATTGGCATATTAAGCATTGTTGAGTTTAATTATAAGTAACTTTTCAAATAATTCTTTTTATTTTTCACAATATTTAAATCCTCAATTTCATTAAATGAATTATTCGTTATATTAAAATACTCCCTCCATCCCATTTTTTACAATTGTAATTTGTGAATACCAATGAAGTCAAATACAGTTTGAAGATCTTAATTTACTTAAAAATAAGAAATGCTCCCTCTAGTCTTTAATATAAGATATATTTGAAAAGTTGATTTTAGTTCTAAATATAAGATAATGTTTTCATATTTATTAATATTTTCCTAAGTTACCCCTATTAATGCTCCCTCATCAATAATCAAGAATGAGAGGGAATGAGAAAATTAAGGAATGTGGCTGACTATTTTAGAAAAAAAAAAGTTATATTAGCCAACTTAACCAACTTTCTTAATCTAATCAAATTAGATAAATATGACTTGTATGTATTAAAGATTGTATGAGTATAAACTTTTAAAAATACCCTTAGTAAGAGAGAAAAAGAAAGATATTAAATGAGTGAAATAGTGGGGCATAGTTTTGTAATAAACTATATTTATGATATACTTTTTTCCCCCTCAAAACACCTTATATTATCAAATCACTCTATAAATCATGTTGTCAAATAGCATGAGCACAAATAGTATTTAACTTTAGCTAAGTGTTATTGAGGGTTAAGATACAATGTTAACAATGAAGTTTTTTTACTATGAGCATCTAGCATAATTAAATTTTGAAGGGTGTACAAGTAAATATAATCTCTTAAAATGATGTAATTTTAACAATTATGTTAAAATGATCCAAATATCCATTATAAAGTTGAATGAAGAACAAGTGGGTCCTACATAAAAAGGAAACGAACATTTGGGTCAATTTAACATAATTGCTATAATTGCATCATTTTTAACCGATTTTGTTTACGTTTGCATTGTTCAAAACCTAATTGTGTTAAATGTTCATAGTGAAAAATTTCACTATTAAAATTGCACCTTAACCCGTGTTATTAATGGAAAAGTTATTTGTCATGCTTAAATTAGCTCAAATTCGAGTCTAGAGTTGACATGTTTGTAATGTAAACAAAAGAAAAAAAAAAGGAAAAATTGCACCTAGGTCTCGAGTAAGGGAAAATAGGACAAAATGGTCCTGTAAAATCTCAAATTTGTAGTCAAGTTCCATAGGGCTTTTTTGTTATATTTTTCATATGTGAAAAGACACAAATACCCCCATTGAATAAATAGAGGGAGGGAACATGATTAAGTGAAAAATAGCATAGAAATGGCGTGGAGAAAATGTTGAGATATAGAAATGTGGCTAATGACCAAAGCTTAAAGTGAAAGTTGTGAAATTGATGCCAACACCTCTATTATCTTCATTAGTCCATTTCATTGATATTTTCAATGGACCATGTTAACAGATTTTGAGTTTTGGCATGAAAAAAGAAAAAGTTGTTATCTTTTTTGTTTGAATATTGATTGGGTATGGGTGTGTATGTATTAAAGTGATCACCTCTATTGTCCTCCTTTATATTTGTAAACTATCAAGGTAGCCATAGTTAAATGCAATATATATGATATGGGTGTGCACATGTACAAAAAAAGCTTTTAAGATTGGACAAAAGAGGCATCGTAAGATCAGATCCATGACTGGTCTTGTTCGAGGTGGTATTAAAATTCTAGCTTTTGAGACTGGACTTGAACCGGTCTTAAAGAAACTCTCTAGACCGGACATTTAAAACATCAGGTCTTAAAAGTCAGACTAAATAGACCTGAAATATTTTTTGTTTGGTCCCAAAACTCAACTTCTAAGACCGAACAAAAAATAGGCCGCTCTTAAACTCACCAAAGCTTCAAAAGTGGTTCGTAGCTAAACAAATTGTTGCCAAGTTTGTTCATCAATAAATGTGTACTTGTCCCAAGGATTATGCTCAGGCTGATCCTTGACAAAAGTATAGTTGTTAGCTAGAAAGGTCTTAAACTTCCTCCATCAATAAGCACAATAAGACAATGTCTTATCTTTCAACTTCTGACAGTCAGGGACAGTGTATGTGAAAATAGAAGAAATCACCAAGAGGGGGGTGAATTGGGGATTTTCAAAAATTCTTTTTGTACTCTGTTTCAAAAACCTTTGAAAACTAAATATCAAGAAAGTAAGGGAAGAAAAGCTTGACCCAGAGAATTTATACTGGTTCAGTCTAATTCTTGACCTACATCCAGTCCCCAGATATCTTTTGGGTATTTTCACTAGTTCAACAAGCTTTCACTTACAACAATGTAAACAATAAGTAATCCTATTCACTTAGGACTTGCTCCCCCTTACACTTTGTAATTAAGCTACCCCACTCACAGGTTTCCACAACCTTGAGTTTACACCAACAACTTTTGATTTCAAAAATCAAGACTCTAAAAAAGAGTAGATAATGAAAGATAAACACTGAAGAGCAAGTTAAAAATCACAGTACAAACTCAAATTGCAAAATATAATCAAAGTATCTTGGTTGTGTATTTTGCTCTGAGTCTTCATGGCTTCTTATAGGCTAACTAGGTGAACTAGCCATTGCAATTTCTTTTCTAACGTTTAGTTGCAAATCTAGAAAATGACAGTTGCATATTTTTCTCTGTTCTTTGAATTCTCAGCTAGAATCTTGGAATTTTGTTGATGCTGATGGTCTTCCAGATTTTTAGTCATTCCATGATCTTAATTTGACCATTTGGTGTGATCTTAATGTATTACAACGGTCTGAATTGAACATTTGGGATAAAGGAGAAAGATCAGCCCTATTCTTGGTTCTTCATTTAATGCACTTATTCTGGATCTTGATTTCACCTTGATCTAGTGATGAACTTGTCTGAAACTTATCAAAAACTTGATCAATAATGTTAGGAACAATAATACAACATGATATGATAATTTCAGATTAATCCATAAAGATTTCACATATTGATTTAATTTGGTTTTTCAAAAATTACCGACGCAAACCCGAGTTTGTTCTTCTAGACTTGAGTCTGGGGTTCATCCAGAAAGCATGGCTGTTGATCTGTGGTCTAAACTTGCAGTTTGTAAAATGTTAACTCGAGTTTGGTTTTTACAGAGAGAACTGTCGGGCTCTGGTCTTAGGATGGAACTTTGGGCATGAAGCTAAACTTGAGTCAATTAGTGACTAACTCGAGTTTGGGTCTATGTTAGGAGAGTAGGTCTAAGTTCATGATCTTTCAGACTGGAGTTTAGGATCATAGACTAGAGTTTGTAATGTAACCAAATTGATGATCTTTCTGTATGATTCAGACTTGAGTTTGGGGAGGCAAACTCGAGTTTCAGTAAGAACTAAAACTTCTGAGATTTATCTTGGTCAAGTGTAAAATGGAGTTTGAAAACACAGACTGGAGTTTATAGGACTTATGCAAATACTGAGGTTTCTGAGTTTTCTTCTGTTTAGTCTAAACTCGAGTTTGGGGGTCCAGACTCGAGTTTGTCTTACTTAAAATTCTGAGTGCTCTCTGTATCTCCCAGACTTCAAGTTTGATTTTGCAAACTGGAGTTTGGCTTGATGTGAAAAACTTGGATTGCTTTCTGTGACTCCTCAAACTCGAGTTTGTCTAAGCAGACTCGAGTTTGTCTTTTTTTGCATGATAAAGCAGCTTTCTGTCAAGTCTCAAACTCGAGTTTACATATCCAAACTCGAGTTTGCCTTTGACAGTAAGTTTTTTCATGTTGCCAAAAACAAACTTCATACCATGTTTACAATTGTCAGTTATCATCAAAACATATAGAGAACTAACAGTATGTAAGTTGGATAGTGTCCCAAATAGGATTCTTTTATGTGCGAAGGTCCACATTTTCCACTCATTTATCAAGATGCTAACATTGCTACGTGCTAGATAGCCAATAAAACTATTATATTTGTTATTATTAGGATTGAAAGTTCCAACTTTTCATCAAACTAAATCTCGAGCTTTGACCTTGAGTTCCGACTTGCGGATGCATTTTTTATTCGTGTGCCACTTTTACCACGGCGTGCAGGGCGGTTATGAGGCTTATTGTGAGATGAAGAGGGTTCGTTCGGACTCACACCAGTCACACCAATAACTAGCGTTGAAGGAACAAGAAGAGAATGGTTTTCTCTGTTCATTTTCAAGAAAGGAAGAGAGGTTGAGAGTGGTGGTGCGAAAGAGGAACACCTGAGAAAGTGAGAGAATAATAGAGGATGGTGGTGGTGGGTGAGGAAGAGAGGTAATGCAACAGGAAGAGGGGTTTCACAACAAGAATAGGGTTTTAGAGTTCAGAGAGAACAACGTAAGTCGTAAGGTAAGGTTTTTCACAAATAAGAATATATTTGGCGCTTTAGTTTTAAGACCGGATTAACTAAAACGACGGCCTTAAAGGTTAACATTTAAGATCTTCTTTTATTAATATCTAGTCTCAAAAGTAATAAACTTTTTATTTAAATTTTTTCAATATTTAGTACCGGGCATAATTTATGTTTGGTCTTAAAAATATAAACTTTAAGACCATCGTTTGTGTGTGTGTGTGTGTGTCCAATCTTAAAAGTTTTAGAACATTATATTTAAATATTTTCTTATTATATTGGACCACAGAAAATGTAAGTCGGGTTGTACGAGATTTCTCTATAATGTAATTCATATTTCAAATTTTTTTAATAATAGTTTTAAAACTGGTTGTTTTTTAAATCAGTCTGAATAATATATTAAGACCTATAGAAAAATGATCCGGTCCAAGAAGTTCTTTATATTTACAAAATTTCCACAGGTCATACTTTTAAGACCGGGGTGTCGATACACCAGTCTAAATGAGGCGGTCTTAAAACTCTTTTTTGCACTAGTGGTGGTTTAAATGTGCTTGGGTAGGGTTTAGAATACTATGTTTTCTGGTTTATTATGCTTTGTTTCGCTTTGCAAGGGTTAAGAAATGAAGATGAGGGTGAAAGTTTTGTCTTGACAACACCTGGTGTGTGAAAGGAAAAATGTGTTGTTAATTGGTGTAGCAATAGTTGTTAATATGTGTGATGGACTTGTTAATGACAACTATAGTCATATTTAAATGTTTTACTTGTGGTATAATGGTGTTTGGGAAGGGTTTTAAATATTTTCTATGTTTGTGGGTATTATGTGCTCTTTTTAGTCATTAAAAGTGGGAAATAATCAAGATGAGTGAAAGTTGTGTGGTTGGAAGTGCTAATGTATGATAGGGAGAAAGTATTTCTAATAGGGGTAGTGATAGTTGTTAATATTGGTGGTAAACTTCTTAATCACAACTATATTGTGCATGTTGACAACAGTGATGACTCGCACATCTCGGAAGGATCTACTATGTTTCCTTTATATAGGGAGAAGGTTTGTAGTTAGTGGAGCCAGTGATATAACATATGTTGGGGGAAGGCTAAGGAAAAGAAGGGTTGAATCTCAATTTCCAAACAAATGGGTTTATCAATGTGGGAGGTGAAATGAAACTGGCCACACTGCCAAGACTTGTAAGAATCCTAATCCAAGTTGATAAGTGATGGTGGCTTCGATCTTTTATTTTTGTAAAATCATCTCATACTATTTTGTTGTAAATGTTATTAGATAGAAATCCATGCCATATGATTTTTTGTGGGTAGTGAGTGAATTTGTAATTAGCACAATGTATATGTATTTGCAGATCTAAATGAAGGTTGGATTTAATAGGGAATTATATCCAAGTTTCATTTATGAACATTAGTATTCTGATGTAAATTCAATTTTCAATGTATGGATATGAAGTTGTCAATGGACACCCATAGACTTGCCAGTGCAATCCCCTGCACTTGTTAGAGTGTGCACGACACACACTCACACACACACACACACACACACATGCGCGCGTGCGCACACATGTGTTGTGATGATTACGCAATCAAGTTTTGAACAACTTTAAAATTCATCATTTTTGTGGACATATTTATACAATTCCTATGTTATTGTAACTAAATATTTATTAGGAGGACATGTAATTTGGAATTGTCAATGGACCACCATGGACTTGTCAATGGCAGCTACAAGAGTTGTTAGTGCAAACTCCTGCACTTATCAAATCTTGCACATGAACTTTTCAATGGATCTAAAGGACTTGTCAACAGAGTCACCTAGACTTGTCAATGGACACCCCCATGGGCTTGTCTAGGGGTGGAAATAGGCCAGGGCTTGTGACCTAGCCTATTTAAAGGCCTGGTCAGGCCTAATCTGTTAGGCTAAAAGGCTAGGCCAAGGTCTCTTATAAGGCCTATTTTCGCTTAACAGGCCAAGCTTAGGCCTGATAAAAGGCCTTTTAGGCCTGTTAGGCTAGCCTGTTTATATTATTAGTATTAATTTATGTAATTTTGCCTGTTTTTAGCCTATTTAAAGTAGGCATGTTTTCAATCTGTAGCCTGTTAGCTTAATTAAATAAATAAATAATAATAATATAAAAAACTTAACAATTTTAAAAAAGATGGCCTATTAGCTTAATTAATTAATTAAATAATAATAATAATCATATAATTTTTTTTTTAAAAAAGATCAGGCCTCCTTAACAGGATAGGCCTATATACAGGCCAGGCTCAGGCCGAAAAATAGGCTTATGACAGGACACGGGTCAGGCTCAAGCCACTACATTGCAAAACAGGCCTGGCCTGTTAAAGGTGAAGCTTGACTTGTTTCTACCCCTAGGCTTGTCAATAAAGGCACCCAAAATTGTCAATAGACACCCAAGGACTTGTGAACGCATGCCCATAGATTTGTCATCACAGGCACACAAACTTGCCAATGGATGCCTTTGCTCTTATAAACATGTTTGTTCACTTATGCTTACATAACAAGACAAAGTGCAATGAGTTATATAAACTATGCATAATCTTACCAAAATACTAAAATGAAGTCAATACAATCAGTTTTGATGTAATAATTATAAGAAAAAAAATGTCATAAATACAATCATTTTACATACAAATGCACTTTCAAAAGCCATGTAGTTAATACAATCAGTAAGTACTTGATCTTATTGTACAACTAATCAGAGCTACAATCCAACTAATCAACCTATTTGGTTCTCTTCCTTTGCTAGTTCTCCTGAACCAAAGACATAAATTTATTTTGATGTATTTTATTAGGATGAGTGACAAGCCACTACAAGAGCCCAACCTTAATCATTGAGTTCTTTCATCAAATAGTAAGACAAAGTGTAAATGTCATCACCTTGCTTAGTTCTATCCCACATCTATAACCATGATAGTACATGCAACCTACAAGAGTCTGAATATGTTTGTAATGAAATTAATAACCAAATCAGCCAACTGATGATGTAATAAATTAAACCACTTCTTTTACTTACACCATTTGAGATGCTTTACATTCAATTCATATACTTGCATTCCACTATCATCACTTCTTTTTCAATCTTGTCTTTTCACAATCATTAGTTAAACAACCATCTTCCATACTCCCAATAAACAAAAAGCATTGGTTCTGGATCCATTTAACAGGAAAGAAAAAAATAGGGACTACAAGATGTTTCCAGTCTTTAGGTACACTCATAAATTATAGACACAAGGCAAATCAACATCAACAGATGAGTAACTTATAGGTACAAGGCAATCAACATCAGCTAAACTCTCTCACTCTCACAAATTCATAGGTGCTCACAAACATATGAACCATCAAGCAAAAAACATATCAAACATACCATTGCTGCAATGAAATCATGGCTTATGCTCATTCAAACACCACCAAGGTCACAAGTTAGGGCTTTCTTTGGATAGAGAAAATTGAACAAGCATATAAGGAATCGAGTAGGAGATCAGATGAACACCGGCTACGCCTCATGATCGTGACCAGAAGTGAAGCACGACAACAATGGTCACCTAATATGACAATGGTAAGAGTGTTGAAGTGGGTGACGAAGTGTGGCGATCAGACATCCACACAATAATTGGGGCTAATATCAGTAATGACTCGATTATCACCAGAAATGAAGTGCACCACCAATGGGTTAAGTAGGGTCAATGATTTCTGTCGATTAGGTCTTTATAGAATAGTGGCAAGGTGGGTCAACGAAGTGTGACGATGAGATATTTACATAGTACTTTTGGCTAACACTGGCAATGACTCACAATTGTATAGCTCTCACAATTAATCCACTTAACCATGCAACAAGGTTCACATCATACAATGTCAATGGTTTCAAATTTTACACGACTTTACAAGATCAAGGATTGCTAACTCAAAACTCAAGTATTTATGGCACCTTTGGGACAAGGAGTTATGCAAACAATAGTGACAACAACATGCAGTTCGGAGGCATCCCTTATTATAGAAAGCTTGCTGATGTCATGGAACTACATTACCAAGACTATTTCATCATGACACTCTTCAAGTATTTGTGGGCCAATATGAAAACTTCCCAAGGACTCACAATTGACAAATTAGGCATCACAACAATAAATTTCTTAGTCAACAGGTCAATCTAAAGATGATGAGCCATATATTCTTGCCTTAGAGGCACACCAAGTTTATTATGTCAATGATAAGATGCACAGGGATTGGAATATGGTAGTTTACTTAAAGCCTCAAGACCTTTATGACATGGGCAATGGTGATAACATCGCCTACAAGAGTAAGCCATTCCAGCCTGCCACTTTCGAAATCTTCTTCCCTGAAAGTGATGACAATTTACCTATAGTTCTTTGCATTTTTTATAAGTTACACTTTACTATCACTTAATTTAAATGTAATTTTTATACAAAATAATACACTCAACGTTAATATTTTCTCGACACAATTTTTGTAGTGATGGCGACAAAGACTAATTAAAAAAATACAAAAAACTATTCCTAAAGCTTAGATCATATTTTTAAAAAACAAATTCCCATTAATATTTTTAGTGGTTCCTAACTGCTACAAAATTCAAATAAACCACTACAAATACCATTACCTCAAACACTATAAACATCATGCTGATTCCTATAAATACTCTCACCACTCCTTGTTTCTTACCATTTTCCATTTCTTCTCACCCATCTCATCTCTCGTTTTTTTTCCTGACATGTTGTTTCAGAGCTTAGCAAAAGATGGTACAAAAATTTTCTCAAATCTTTCATTTAATCATTTCATTTTATTTTACTTCTTCATATAATACTTATAGTTATTTTTCTTTTTTATTTTCATTGTTCTACAAATATTGAAGGTTCCTTCCACTACTACATTCCTTCCATAACCACACAACATCTTCAACTTCAATTTCATAAACTAGTGGAGAACCTAAATCATTATTACCTACACATTCTCAATATTAAACATACATAATATTCATACTTACCTAACTTAATTTAATATTCTCCTCAAATAATAATTAATTTTATTAGAATTGTTACCTAAATGATAAAATATTCAAAATACTATAGGAACAATAGATTGAAAATGAAAATGGAGCTAAATCACTAAGCGGGGGGTGAATTGGGGATTTTAAAATTTTTCGGCCAGTTCTGTTTTCAGGCGTCTAAACAGAGTAAAACAGAGCGCAGGGAAGGAGAGAAAGACACAATGGTTTATAATGGTTCAGCCCAATACTATGGTCTACGTCTAGTCCTCGGCACCCTGAGTATTTCACTATGTCACTAGATTACACCCTCTGTAACTCTGAAGCAATTCTCTCACTAGAACTTGCTCCCCTTTACAAGTTGTAATCAATGACCCTCAAATCTCCAAGTCCCCTGACTTGAGATTGTTTACAATAAATGAGGTTCAAACAATAAACTCTCTTAAAGAGTGGATAAGATTACACACTGAAGCTCAATAGTATCAAAAGATACTCTGTACAGACAACTTTAAGAGTAAATGAACAAGTTGAATGATATTTCGTTTTCTGGCTCAATAGTTGTTAAGAAGAATTGAATACTGCTGTAGTTATACTTAGAGAGTGTTTAATAACTGTTGTAAGCATCAATATGACTGTTGGTGAAGTTGTCTCTCAGTTGGAAGCACTCTGGTCTCTTCTCTCTCTACTTTTTTGCTTATTCTTTGTGTTGTAGGATAAAGGTTGACTTCTATACGTTTCTATCCATTGGAATGTTAGTCCCTTGATTAGGTGAATGTCTCTTTATCCTTTTTGCAACGTTCAGAGCTTGGTAGATCAAAATATAGCAGGTTAGGTAGCTTTGCATTTAATGCTCTGACAGCTCTTTTTGCTTTAGTGTAAACATCCTTTATAATCTGCTTGAAACATCTTAAAATCAACTGAAATACACTAGTAAACACATTAAACATATATGGTAATGTTGATAATTAATATTAGAAAGCATTCAGATCAATCAACAATCTTTTCATAGATTTCAAAAATTTGAATTATCAGTTATTGCGACGCATACTCGAGTTGCATCAATACTCGAGTATGACACTATGCACTTAAGTCTATACCCGAGTTTCTATATTGATACTCGAGTTTCCTCCTTCTAGAGAGGGAAGTCGCGATTGGAGCTTTGGAGCTTTAGTTTAACTTAAACCAATACTCGAGTTTGCATTTTTAACTTGAAACTTAGAGAGAACATTAGCCAGTTTAAAACTGGAGTTTCTGAAACTAGAGTTTTCCAAACCAGAGTTTATAAATTTATTGAAAAATAATTTGTTTATCTGTGCTTGGCTCGATCTTGAGTTTATAGTGTCATACTCGAGTTTTCATTTGAAAAATGAAAAACGTTTGAATTTTGGAGCCAAGTGGTAAAGCTGGACTTTTCACATTCCAAAACTAGAGTTTTTGAAACTGGAGTTTTCATTTCTTTTGAAAGATACTGAAGAGTCTTTTTGGCCCAAACTTGAGTTTTGAAATTGATACTCGAGTTTGTCTAGACATAAAATTTGCGATGCTCTCTGTATGGTCTAATACTTGAGTTTCCAAGAGGAAATTGCAGTATTGCCTTTGGCTATTCAAACTGAGCTTTTCTCTGTAAGGCCAATACTCGAGTTTTGATCCTGATACTCGAGTTTTGCCTTAATCAGCAAGTTTTCATTTTCTTGTGATAAAACTTCATTGTTGATTTTACAATTATTTGTTATCATCAAAACCCATAGATAACTAACAGAAAATATTATTAAGTATTGTTTTTTTAACAAGAAAAATTCTGAAACATTTAGTAGCGGTTGAAAAACTGCTACAAAGTTAAATTAAAATTAAGAAAAATATTACTGGTTTTAGTACTGCTACAAACTTTTGGCACTATAATTAAAATTTTCTAAAATTAATTTCTTGTGGTTAGTTAATTGCTACAAACGTTGGCGTCAAATAAGGAAATGAAAATTGAAAATTTGGCACCAACATTTATAGCGATTAACCGACTGCTACAAAAGAGTTTCGAAAATTTATAATCCCCTACAGTAAAATAACATTTGTAGTAGTTTCTTAACTACTACAAGATGCTCTTAGAATATATAATCTAGAGATGCACTTTATGGTGGGTAAAACCAATTGTTACAAATACAATAGTGGTTATTGTGAGTTGAGTAGCAGTTTTCGGTAACGGCTACAAAAATGCTTGCAATGTTGCATCTTATAGTGGTTTATGAAATCTTTACTGCTGGTATTTGTAGTGGTTAAAACTGCTACAAATGAGCAAATCCTTCATAGTGTTTTGGTTTAAGGAAACTAATTGCACGTTTAGGGAAGCCACTTGCATATTATAGATGGAATCTAGCTTCTTGTATATTAGGGAAAGTAATTGCACATTAGGTAAAGCAACTTGCATGTTATTGAAGCTAATTGTATATTTATGGAGGCCACTTGCAGAAAAGTTTGTCTATTTAAGCATATATAGAAATGCTGCACTAGGTTAAAAGTTTTCATAAGAGTGAATAAAAGTCCTTTAGCTTGGCACTTGAATACCAACCAATATGCAATTAGCTTTCATAATGTGCACGGGGCTTTCCTGGAGATGCAATTACCTTGCTTTAACAAATATGCAATTAGCTTCCATAATGTGCAAATGGCCTCCCCCAATATGCAATAACTTCTCAAAGATATTATTAGCTTCCATCATGTTCAAGTGGTCTTCTAGAATATGCAATTAACTTCCTTGAACCAATATGCAATAAGCTTTCCCAAAATGTAATTAAGTTTTATAATGTACAAGTGACCTCCCCAAACATGTATTTACCTTCTCTAAAGTGTAATATGAACCAATATGCAATTACCTTTCGAAAGAAGCAATTAGTTTTTGTTAGATATGATTAATTTTGATGATGTCTTATATAGATACCATTAGAGCAAAAAGTCTACATGCCACATTGATCAAGTCATCCATGATTGCATTTGGTTAATATCCTTGCTTTCTCTCTATCAGCAAGTTTGCTGAGATAAATTGCACATTCTAGACCATCTTTAAAATCCTCTGGTTAATATATCGATATAGGTAAGGATCTAAGGAAATGTGGTTTAAGTCAACATTGTCAGACGCCATACATAGCGGGATCTAGTTCTAATTCAAAATGTGAAAGTCATTTATGAAGAAGAAGAAAAGAAGATGTGGAGCCAAATGATGAAGAACAAAAGAAGAGAAGAAAGAAAGAGTTAAATTATGGAGAATCATCGAGAGAAGAGAAGAAAGAAAGAAAAAATTGTTGAATGGAATGAGAAAGTCACTATACAAGCCCGCATATTGATTCTATAAGTCTCCACGATCAAATGAGAGTTGGAATGGCTCAAATCAGAGTTAAAATAAGCTTTGGGATGAGTTAAGATCAGCAAAAACGTGTTTTCTAATGGATTACCTCGAGGCAGAGTCATTTACCTCGAGTTTGGGCCAAAAATCAAGGTAGACAACCAACCTTGAGGTAAATATGGCTTCCAGCAACTCTGTTCTGCTCTGTTTCGGGTGACATTCAGTAAATCGATGATATCTCCCAAACCAGAGATTGGATTGAGGTGAAATCAATTTTGAATGAAACTAAACATCCAATGCGACATCTTGACAAAAATTCAAGTCCAAAGAAGATTAGAGAGTTATGAATTTTTGAAGTTGAGCCATCTGTCACCGTCATGCAGCAGACCAAGGTTCGCTAAATTGAGGATATCTCACAAACTACAAATTGGAATGAGCTGAAATCGGTGACATATGAAACTAGACTCACATACCTTTCCAAAAACATCAAGATCACAGAAAAAAAAAGATCAAATGAGAGAGATATGATTTTTGGAAGTTGAGAGTCAGTTCAGGATTGTGCAAAAATGTTGGTTCAAGAACAACTTCTATTGATCTGATCATAGTGCTCAACATACAATGAGTTTGGATCCATTCTTCTTGCATTGGAAAGAATACTTAAAGAGTATTCTAGGGATATATGTGATTTACCAAGATTTGGAGGTTGACAAAGATGTTACTGGAACCCTTGGCCAACAAAACATGAAAATGTTGAAGGTATCTGTCACTGTGACTCGAGGCAAGAGAATGAGACTCGAGTTTGTGCTTAAACTCGAGGCAAAGAATATGACTCAAGGCAAGGCGCTTAAGAGAAGTTAATATTTGATATATGAAAACTTGAGGTAGGATAATGAACCTTGAGTTTTTAGCCAAACTCGAGGTAAGCAAATGAAACTCGAGGCTGATGAATTCTTGCACTAAATTTAAGACCTGTGTTAGAACTCGAGGCTGCTTTTGTGACTTGAGTTTAAGGAAAAACTCGAGGTTGACTCTGTAACTCGAGGTAAAGTATCTAGCTAAGCATATATGCTCCAAGTGTTCGAATTGATCGCTGATAACTTAATGATTTGTCTCTGCTGTTTCTGTTTCATGTTGTGTTTTTATTAATATTACTAACTCTACTTCAAGAGCTATGATTGTAAAGAATTTCAGGAAGGATTAATGCTCTGAGATAAAAAGCAAATACATCATGATGTCAGCAGCATTTAATGAGATGTTCCATATCAGCAAGGAAGACTCTGATCATTATAAAGGAATCATATATTCTTTCTACTTCCCATTGCAACGGTTGACTCAACAACAAAAACTAGAAACATTCCTTTTGAAGCGATGAAATATTCTTTAAAGCCTGGTTAGTCTCCCGAGGCCAACCACCAGCATTTAATGAGCCACCAACGGTCATAATATCAACGCCAGAACTACCAGAAATACAAACCAGAGATAACGGCTACTTCAACTGTCGAATACTCGCAACGGTGGAAACACAATAACCTATAAATTGCAAAGTCTTTAAACTGGAAGAAGTGATGACGATCGACGAAGCCAATGAAATGATTTACTACTTCACTGTCGATAGCTCAGACACTCTGTTTTTACAATAGAAAGTGAGATGATAGATTATGCACTTCAGTGATTAACACTCTATCTACTCGTGAGGAGTTTAGAATTCTTATTTGATTATCTGTAAAATCTTGAGGTTGAGACCTCAAGTGTTGGGGAAACAATTACAGCTTGTAAGGGGGAGTGAATCCGAGTATGAAAGGATTACCCTGAGTACAGAGTGTGTAATTGTATCCGTGGAGATTGTAAAGGCTGCACAAGTGCCCGAATAAACTTGTGAGGTTGTAAAGGCTTCTCTTGTGCCTGGTTAAACAAGGAGATAGTGGAAATCTCAAGTGCAGCTTGGGGACTGTAGGTCAAGGATTGGGCCGAACCAGTATAAATCTATGTTTGCAAATTCTCTTCCCTAAACTCTTACATTTCAACATAAATGTTTTGAATGACTATCTATTGGTTTATAAATTATTATTGTCATTCAAACCTCCTTTGGTAAGTTGAGAAAAAGATTTTCTAAGTTTCCAAAAGTTTTATTCGACACCCAATTCACCCTCCTCTTGGGTGACAGTCAGGTCTAACAGTTTCCATAATGTGCAATTACGTTCTATTAGGGTATATTTGGTTTCTCTCTCACCATCCTTATTTACAGTAAAGGATCTCATGTCTTGCTATTGTATTAGGTCTCATTCTCTAAATAAAATTTTTCATTGGGGATTTTAAGACCAATTTTCCATAAATGATAAGGATAATACTATATTTGAATTCAAATTATTAATTAACAATTATGTTCCTCTTCGTAGCTTGCCTTGAAAGATGAATCTACAAACAATTAGTATAGTCACTACTAGAAAATACAGAATTTGTGACGGAAAATATTCCATCACAAATTTCGAGATTTTTGAGACAGAATTTAATTTCCGTCGCAAAATTGCTGATTTTTTCGATGAAACCCAAATTTCGTCGCAAAACTTGGGCTTTTGCGATGGAATTAAATTTTTGTCGAAGGAAAAATCCAAAATGTAAAAAAAAAAAAAAAAAAACGCCTGAAGCTTGAATTTAGTGACGAAATTGAGATTTTGTCGCTAATTTAGCGACGAAAAATGTATTCCATTGTTAGCCCCACGGGGGCTAGCGACAAAAACATGTTCCGCCGGTAGCCCCTTAGGGGGGCTAAAGGCAGAACGGTCTTCCATCGCTAGCCCCCACGAGGCTAGCGACGAAAGTGTTTTCCGCCACTAGCCTAAAAGGGGCTAGCGACGGATTCCCTTCCGTCCCAAGTTGGCGGACTTTTGTCCTCTAACTTGCCCCTCCCATTCCATCCCTTCCACCCTGTGCACTCCGCCCCCCCCCCCCCAAGCCGAGCTCCCCTTCTCACCCAACGCTCCCCCCTCCCCGGCCGAAACCCCCTCCCCCTGTTCGCCTTCCAAAACGCCCCTTTCCCACTGCCCGCCCCCCTTAAACACCCCCAGCATCCCCTTGTCGGATAACCCCCCCAACGCCCCGCCCCTGCCGGATAACCTCCCCCAACATCTCCCCAAACGCCCCCCTCATTTCAGTCCATTGTCCCTCTCACTCAGTTGCGTTTCAACCATCGCCACCCCTGCCTTTTGGTTGCTTCCGTCTTTGCGTCAGCACCCTTCTTGTTGCCTCATCCTTTCAGGTTCCTTATTTTATGTTATTCTGGATGATATGATAAATAAATGATTTCTTGTATATTTTTTGAGTGAATTACAATATATTTGTTGTTGTTGTTTTGTGTTGATGACCTTTAGATATGTTGATATTTATTATGGGAACATGAAAGGAAAATTTGTATGCTACACAACAACAAAAAAAGCAAAATCTGAATGATGTTGACAAAAAATGCATTATATTATTTTTGTAGCAAACGATATTTTTTTGATATAATTAATTTATTGTTTATTTATTAAATAAGTTAACATGGCTTCAATGCAAAATATACTGCATACGATAAATATGTTAATTGCAATCCATAATTGTATATGATTGAACTCTTGTTAAAAGAAAATTTGCTTGTCTTTTTCTACTTGTCTTAGATTGAAAAAAACATTTTAGACTAAAAATAGTCAAATCTAGCTACTATTAAGCTTGATCAAAATATTTATTATAATAAATATAGTTAAACTTGACCTAAATGGGTGTGACAAGAGTCATGTTGTCATTTTTTACATCAAAATTTTATTTCAAACTTTTTACTTGTTGTGAATTTTTTTTTAACACTAATTGTTATTCTTTAAAACTTCAAAGTAATTTTTAATGATTTATATTAAACTTCATTTTATTTAAATCAATTGACATTAATTTAGTTAGACTTTGTATAATTAGCTTGAATTGATTCTAAATAACATTAATTTTATATTAAAATATTTATCACCAAATGTTATAAAGTGACAATTGGTTGGCAAGAGTGGCCAGTTAGACTTTTTATTTCATGATGCTTCTTTGTAGATTATTTTTTAGTATATATTGTTCGCAACATTATTACATATATTTTGTTTTATCAATGTAAAACTCTTTTTGATTGTTATTTTATAATTTTATCATATACAAGTTTTTATTGAATTTTATATTTTTTAAAGAAATTTTTATATATTTTTTTATGAAATTTTATATAATTTTTAATTTTTTATATTTATAAATATTTTTTTATGATTTTTTAAAATTTAAAATTTAATTTTATGATTTTTTATTTTTTTAATTAAAATGAATTTTGCGACGGAATTGGTTTCCGTCACAAATCCCCTAAGATTTGCGACATAAACCAATTCCGTTGCAAATTTTTAATTTTTGCGACGAAAAAAAAATTTTGTCACAAATTTCAAAATTTGCGACTGAATTGTGATTTTCCGTCGCAATTACGACATTTTTTTTTACGACGGATGAATTCCATCACAACACTTTTTTGCGACGGAATTTTGCGTTTTTGCGACGTAATTTTTCCATCGTAAAAATTGATTTTTTTTTTTATTTATTTATTTTTTTTTTGTAGTGAGTGTCTCTCTTTCATCACCGTGACGTGTTTCTTCTTCCTAAAAGATATTTTATTTGAAAACGATGACGAGAAGACCTTTCTGCATATATGTCTCCAAACCAATATACCGAGTCATTCAATCGGTCAACTCCAACTGGAATTCAAGTATATTCAACTCGATTAATTTCAATTTGATAAATCAAGTTATGAAACATTATTTAGAAATACACGAAAAGGTGATTACAGGGAGATCAAAATAAAGACAATAGTAAATCATATAAGAATTAGTGCATGAGTGTTTGGTTTCATATTGCAAACATTTTAGTATAAGCAAGTACGATTTTCAACATCAAATTAAATACAAAAATCAAATACATTCTCATTAATCAGCTCATGATTAATTAGTGCAATATCTAGGTTTCAGATGACCTAAAACTCTTGTGTACACACTCATGCATGTAGCACAAATAATTTTTTTAACACTCATAGAATGCTCTCAAATAGTTAATAATACTCTCTACCTCCCTAGACATATATGATGCATAGTTTTTGTTTTTTTTTGAAGTCCTATTATTTTAAAATTATAATTAGGTCAATGTTAATATGATTTCTTAAAAAATATTTTTCAAAAATACCCCTTTTAATAGGTTTTCCCCAAGCTGAAGATTTATTGGCTTACTATCAAATTCTGGAAATGTTTATTGCTCCCTCTGGAACTTAATATAAGACATATTTATCTAATTTAATTAAATTAAGGAAATTAATTAAGTTAGTTAATACTCTAATCATTTTCCTTAATTCCTTAATTCCATTTATTTCTTGATTATTATTGAAGAATTATCAATAGATATAAATTAGCAAAAGATTTTTTTTTTTTTTGCTCGAATAATTAGCAAAAGATTGTCCATCGTCCTTCTTTGCTTTGTATGGCGATGTCACACATTTCAAATACTTATGTAGCCTTTCAATTCATAATCATTTTTATCCATTATCAAGTTATTAGGTCAAGCATGTATATCCTTATAGGGCACGAGATTTTCTTAGCCTCGCAGCGCAGGTAATTTTTGGAATTTATATTCTAGGTATGTCACTCAACAATTTAAGTCCGTGATACGTGCTCAAACAATCTCAAATACACTCGTTAGTCATACGTGCTCGCTTTTATCTCATCACACGTAATATGCTCACTTGTGACACAACTATACCCATTTGGTTCTTATTTAAATAATTGACATAATGATACAACCCATTTTTACTGGGCATATATTTGAGAAAATATAAGAAAATGTTCCACCACATTCTTGAATTACTCACTCGTTTTTCTACTATTTATCCAATTATGATCAATTACTAGCTATATATCTAATCAATATAGATTTCCTCAAATACTTAGAAAATGTTTTAAAAAGTTTTGGCAGAATCTCCCCTTAAAATAGGGCCTCTCACAATTTTAACAACATCAAACTAATTAATCGTGCTACAAATAAATACCAATATTATCTAATAAGCAAAATTTAGAAAGAAAAAAAAATCATATTTAAGCATGCCCAAGTAAGTCTCAAGAAAGAAAAAAATATCTCAATTGAAAAAAATTATCGGCAAGATTTTCCATTTAAAGTGGATACTTCCCAAAATTACACTATATTTACAGCAGCACTGTACTACGACCAGGTCCACCACCGAAAGAATTAAAACAATACTATGAGCGGTGCCGTCCAAATATGAGTTTGAGAGAGCCCTAACAAAAAGTATTTGTCAGTTGTTACATCATTTACAATCATTATATGAATTCCTGTCTTACTTTCTTTCTCTTTTTCCCCCCATTTACAATCAATATATAAATTTCAACATGAGCTTACTCATATTTAAAAGTGTGGGTTAAGTACCAATTTTGCCCTGGAAGTACACACCCAGGAGCAATTTTACCTTGGAAGTTTTTGGCATAGCAATGTTACACCTGAAGTATCAAAACGTAGCAATGTTGCCCCTCCGTTAAAAACCCTAACGGTTAACTAACGGTCAACGTTAGGGTTTTTAACGGTGAGGGCAACATTGCTACGTTTTGATACTTCAGGGGCAACATTGCTATGTTTTGGCGTAGCAATGTTGCCCCTGAAGTATACGCCTAGAAACAATTTTGTCACTCCGTTAAAAACCCTAACGGTCAACGTTAGGTTTTTAACAAAGGGCAACATTGCTATGTTTTGATACTTTAGGAGCAACATTGCTACGTCGAAAACTTCCAGGGAAAAATTGCTCCTGGGTGCGTACTTCCGGGGTAAAATTGGTACTTAACCCTAAAAGTATTTCAAGCATCCCTTAAAAGTAAGGCCTCCCAAAATTATAATAGCATTAAACTGGTAGTTTCTCTCTCTCTCTCTATCTCTCTCTCTCTCTCACTCATTCACAAACCATGTTCTATGTAAATAAAGATCACAGATTTGCAAATTATGGATCCTTTTCAAATCTATATGCAGATCGAATTCCTTCATTTAATAAGCGGCACCGTCCAAATTTGAGTTTGAGAGAGCCCTGATAAAAACTCTCTGTCCGTTGTTCTTGGATACCATAAGAAGCGGATGAGAGAGAGAGAGGGAGAGACCTAACAAAAAAAATGTCATTCTAACGCGACATGGTTTTGCTTTTTCATGACAAGAGAAAGCAAAGACGAACAAGCAAGTAAGTGTCCATGTACGAAGATAATGAAACCATATGTGTGCGTGGATATATATTACGGAGTATTTGGCTGATGGATTTATTTGAAATGAATGAATGGTTAAGGTTTTTGATAATGAAGTGGGAGGATCAGATCATATCTCATGAAGCTCGTGATCGATGCGACTGAATGACACACAGAAATAATAAAGATACCGTTTGTCATTTGTAATCAATGCAAAAAGTTTACATTTGTGGTGTTTAGTGAGACAACTCAAGGATATATATGGTGTTATCTTCCTATTTTTGTTTTTTTCCCTTTAGGTTTATTTAGTTTTTAATGTAATAATGCAAATATATAATGCAATGAGAACTTTTGAGAAAGAAAACGATGAGAGATATATCATTCTCAAAAATATATATATTGCGGCTTTTATGTTTGCGATCAATTCTATAGCAAGATTTCATTATGTCTTGTGGAAAATTTATATTTATAATTAAATTAAATAATATTACCGATAAGCTGTAAGTTGGGTGATAAGTGGCCTCACACCGGAGAACACAAATTTAAATTTCAAGAAGCACACTTGTGAGGAGAGACGAAATTGAGTATGTGTTTGGCTAGTTGCAAAAAGCACATTTAGAGCCCTAAACCATAGTTTTGTTAAAAGGCACCAGACATCCTAAATTTTTGTAGAAGCACTTTTCTACTTGAAAGCCATGGTTTGAGGAATAGAAACCATGATTTATGAGAAGCCAATTTTTTTTTTTCCCTTTTTAAAAGCTGTTTTCTAAAATCTATTCTTAAAAATCAATTTTTTTTTCACTTTTTCTCCAAAAGCTACTCATAAATAATCCAAATTTAAATTATGTTGAGTCTAAGATTGCTCCTTTGTTATGGTTCTTCTTGGTTATAAGATTAAAAATTCATAATTTTACCGCAAGTTGTGAGTTCTTTCTACTTCATCCAATGGTTAATTTTATAGCAAGAAATAGGCGAAGGTGCAAATTTAACAGTGAACAATAACTACCAAAAAATTGTTGATTCGTAGCGATTAATTTGTAGCGGTTACGGAAAAAAAAAAAAGCGTTACCAATGTCATGGTTTGTAGTGGTTTAGGCCAAAACCACTACAAATTTGCAACAGGACCACTCACACCAAGTTGCGCATTGTTTAAGGAACAAACTTTGTGGCGGTTTTCTTTAAATAATCGCTGCAAAATATGGCGCTAAATTTGTAACATATATTTTGTAGCAGTTTCCTTTTAGAAACCGCCACAAATGTGGTGCCAGTAAGGCGTGTTATGGTGCAAAAGTTGTTGCGGTTTAAAAGTAAAAATCACTACAAAATGGGAAGAGTCCAAATTTTTATAGCAGTTTTATGTACAAATTACTACATAATGCAAAGAGTCTTGCTTATTTATAGCGGTTAGGCCAAGAAATCGCTACAAAATACTTATATTTCTAGTAGTTACCTATACAACCGCTACAAAGTTAAAGCTATGATATAAAGAGTTTCCCGCATAAATTATTCTACTATGGGTTAAGAATTTGCAGCTTGAAGCTAAACGTTGGTTTAGAGGTAGCTGTTAACCCATTAAAAAATGCCAATGGCATATGCTTGGTATCATGATAGGTTACATATTACCTAGCACCACATTTACACTTTCCCATGTGGTTGGCAACTACTTTCAAACCAATGTTTAACTTCATGTTGCAAATTATTTCTATAAATGAAAGTTTGTAGCGATTATAAGGAAAACCGCTACATAATGCAAAAAATCAATTACACTTGTAGCAGTTACCTTATAAACCACTACAAAATGCAAACAATCAATCAAACTTGTAGCAGTTACACATATAGACCGCTACATAATGCAAACAGTCATGAAATTTGTAGTAGTTATATAAAACCTCTACAAAATGTCATGGTGAACAAGTTAGGGTTTCCTGTTTTATAGTGGTTAGTGTAGCGGTTTTTTAATATCAGCTACAAATGTGGTTTTGACATAAAACTGCTACAAAGTTGAAGTGTTTAAACCCTTAAAGACATCAAATAGTCAACCACACAAATTTCACTTTCACACTACAAATTTCATCCTCACGCACTGTCTTGCGATGTTTTAGTGAAGTATTTACGAAGTTATGGCTTTGATGAGCGATTTAAAGAAGGGAAGGAGGTGATACACGCTAGAGCGCCTCGATTAGGGGGCGGTAGTAGAAAGGGCGGTGATAAGGGTAATCAAGGGGAGCATGGGGGTAGAAATATCAATGTGCCATTGCAATAAGGGACTTAGCCACAACAGCAATTCCCAAATAAGGTGGCCCCACAGTAGGCGACCCTATTGTTAGTGATTTTATATGGCAAGTGTATCAGTCAAACAAATAATAAAATGATGAGTACAATATCTTCCACAAAGATTATAGCACTATATTATTCAAGCAAGAGAATTAATGATAGTTGCTTGATTTGGTACAATCAAAAGGTATTTTGATGATTTGAGTAGTGTAATCTACTAAATCTAAAATTGGAATGAAACAAATCAATAATGAGTATTGTTAAGGGTTATCAAGATAAAATAGGCTAATCTTTTATTTCCCCATTCTAAAACTCTTACCCAAAATGCTTCTGCAATGCAATAGCAATGCCATAGCAAAGTATTTCAGTTAACCCACCCTTTTGTATATAGAAGTTTTCCAATAGTCCTATATTTTTAACTTTAATTTCTTCATATTCCTATGCAAAATTGGAATTCAAAATACCATGCAAAACAAGATGTTTGGTTGTGTGAGATAAAACCATGTCTGAAGCTTATGAACTTAGTTGGAATAATACAATAACACCCCTAACACAAACTGTTTGATGGAGGTCTAATCTTAATTCATTTTTGGTAAATTAAGATCACATCTCTTGCTTATTAATGGTTATTTAACAACCAAGATCTATAATTTAATTGCACACTCATTAAACAAACTGAATACTAATTATATAAAGATGAACATTCTGGTTTAAAGATACAAATCAAGGTTCCATCTAAACTTAGCCATATGAAGATTAGTTCATGGCTTTCAAAATAATTACAATTGAATTGAACATAATTTTATCCATGAAAGAATAACAAAACAAACTAAGAGAAGGAAGAAGAGTCAAAGAGATCAATAACCCAAAGAGAGCCTCTACAACATGATAAACTCTCGTCTTCTCTAGTCTATCATTAGCTATTCATTCAACTCTGTATTAACAGTTTCTCTTTTTAGCTCTCAGGCGCCACACATTCTTCGATGGTAAGGTTCCAACATCTCTTTTTTTAGGGTGACCTCATTTCCTTTTAAAGCTAAAGTTATTGTGTTGAGTCATCTAGCTTTCCTTTAATGGGTTGGGCTTGTCCTTTTCTATCTAACCAAGTAGGAATATTCTATCTACTTGCTATCTTTCTAGCTATCCTTTCTATTGGCTTTTTCCTCTAGCACATGGCTCTTTTTGCAACCATCTTGAGTCTACAAGACCCAACCCAACATCTGACCCAATTCTTGCAATACTTTCCTGTATTTTTCAAGAAAGAATTAGTTTATAGCAAAGAAACACTACTACAAATTTTCATTACTCAGTGACAATTTGATGTTGTAGCAACACTACAACAACGAACTGACAATAATACTTATTTCCACATATTCATTCTTAACCATAAATAATAGCAATTTGTTAGTTCTCTAGGTGTTTTGATGATAACTGACAATTGTAAACTTAATTTGAAGTTTGTCTTTGAAAGTTGTAAAACTTTCTGTTTAAGGCAAACTCGAGTTTAGGTAGCTAAACTCGAGTTTGGACTTGATAGACAGAAGCTCGGTTTTTTTGACAAAGAAAGCCAAACTCGAGTTTGCATAGGCAAACTCGAGTTTGCAGAGTTACAGAGAACTATCAAAGTTTACAAGAGTTGTAAACTCGAGTCTAAGTCTTGAAACTCGAGTTTAGAACAAAGACAGTAACACTTGCATTTCAACTTATTTTCAAACTCTACCTTCAGTCTTTCTAAAACTCCAGTTTACAAGAAAGTTTAAAAGCCAAAAGTTTCAAAGACTTGTAAACTCGAGTCTATGTCTTAGAAACCCGAGTTTGGGATCAAACAGAAGATTCAATGTTTTATCAGGTTTTCAAACTCTACCTTTGATCTTTCTAAACTCCAGTTTACAAGAAAAGTTTAAGAGCTAAAGATTCGTAAACACGAGTCTGTTTTAAGCAAACTCGAGTTTAGGATAAACAAAGTCACTTGTGTTATTACTTGCTTTGTAAACTCCAGTTTTGGTTTCAGTGACTCCAGTCTGCACTTTAATGAAAGGTTTTTCAAAGTTTGAATACTCACTGAAACTCGAGTCAAATTTCTAGAAACTCGAGTTTAGGACTGTTTTAAAAACACTTGGACTATTATATGATTTCTAAACTCCAGTCTTGAAAATGGAAACTCTAGTTTGAGCTTTCAAAGGTATTTCAATGTTTCAGTTTTCACTGAAACTCGAGTCAAGGTTTTGGTGACTCGAGTTTAGCTCAAACAGAAAGCCTCGAGCAAATGACTATTTTGAAAACTCTAGTTTGAGAAACAGAAACTCCAGTTTACACTTATAAAGATTTTTCAAAAGTTTCAGTTTACACTGAAACTCGAGTTTTGTATATCAAAATTCGAGTCTGGACTTGTAACATCTCATTTTTCAAAAGCGGAATGAGGTACTTTCATTAGAGTAGAGCATCAGAGCAATTTAAAAGAGAGAGTATCTGATAAACATCCTGTTGAGGTACCTAGTTGCTTATACAACAGTACAAAGGTCTGAATATTTACTGATATGGGAATACAAGTCCAAAAAGAAATTCTTCGGCTGGGACTCTAAGCATGCTGCTTGCCCTTATCTTTGGTGCTTAGTCCTCCTGATCCTGAAGCTATATTAAGAGCTAAGGTCCATGCATCGAACCTCAGGTAACGGTTAACCTCATACTTATGTAAACAATATATGTATGACATCACAGCATTAATCAACACATAAGTATATAGCAGATGCAAGATTAATATATCCACCGTACACATCACATGTAAGGTTATCTATGCTAACAATACACATCGCATGTATAGTTATCTATACAATTCACATGTATAGTTATCCATGTTAACAATACATATCACATGTAAAGTTATCTATACAATTCACTTGTATAGTTGTCCATCACATATAAGCATACAATAAGTATTAGAGTTAGTGTTATAGTACACGAACGTACCTTAATTACCTCATACAAGCATACCATACATATACGCATACAGTAAACATCAGACTTAAAGTTACCAGTACGCGGACGTACCTTCGTTGACGAGCGTTTAGTACGTTGACGATAAAATGTACTTTTGACGGAAAACAGCGGAACGACAGCGGGACAAGATTACTGATATCCTATAATGATAATATCACATTTATCAATATTTGATATCATAACAGGCATTTTAGGTACAAATTACCATTTTGCCCTGATCCCCTAATCGGCGGAATTTTGCCAGAACTTTGTTACTTTGATTCTAATCTTCCAGAATTTCCACATATCTCTAACTCTATGATGGTTTTCGAAATTAATACCTTAATTACCCCTAGAACATGATTTCTAAGCATACTTGGAAGATTGAAGATCAATCTAGCAGTTCTACTACAACTACCGAAAGAGACACTAAAACTAAAGACTAGGGACCGAAGAACTTACTCAGAGTTTTGTTATGAACTTCTTACTCCTCTTCCAGAGCTTCTCTCTCTAACTTCTCTCTAGGATTGTAAGTGAATTGGTGAAGAATGAAGAGGAATGATGGCCTATTTATAGAAAAGCCCAATGGCATTTTCGTAATTCCTTTGAACTTTGTCTGATCAGTTTCTGGCCGTTAGATCGCACTTCTTGAATGTGGCAAGATCTTGGCCTTACACCTCTCAAGGATGATGTCATCCCTGCTACATCATCAAGCCTTATGTCATCTTGCTTTATCAGGTAAAATTCCTGATTCGGTATCCTGATCGTGAAATTTCGTAAAATCTTAAAATTCCAGAAGCAGTACCCTGAAGGTCTTTGCTTCCTCTTCAAGAATACTGGGTTTTCCTAACCTTATTCTCTCATTAAGGACATTCCATTATCTGCCGAAAATTCTCGGTATTCGTGTCCGATTACAGAAATAACTTCGGCCGGTACCAACTTCTGGATAAAAATCCACTGACTAATAATATGTTTTGGTTTTGCTTAACCCATCCCCAGATTCTCGCAACGGAATTATTTTCTACCCGTTCTCATTTATCCTGTTCACCTTTCTTTATTATAATACTTAATTATCACATGTCTTAACTTATAATGTTATTTTAATGCAAATATCTAGATATTAATTTCTTAATTTTCATTTCATTTTTCTTTATTTTTCTTCTAATTTTTGTTTATATATATATATATATATATATATATATATATATATATATATATATATATTTTAAGTAATTTTCACCTTTTTCTCTTTATCTTATGTCTAAACAATTAGCCATTAATTATCTAATTAATCACTTACTAATTGTTGACAATTTTCTTAATTAGTAATAATTATTATCTCACAACTATTTTATTGAAATTGATAATTTATGCATTATGCAAAATATTAAAAACCATGGGGCAATTTATGTTCCCCAAAATGATATTTAATTTTGCCTTATTATTTCCCAAGGAAAATAATCTCATAAATTACCTAAATTAGAGACAACATACTCTCTAATTTTTAATAAATATTTAGTTGCCTTTTAGGATTTATCATAATATTCTCAGGGTATCTCATAACCCACAAATTCATTTAGGAATTTTTAGCTCTTTATTTCTCCTAATTTCATGAGAAATTACCTTTAAGAAATAAGGTAATTATTTCCCTAGTTTTGAGACCACCAATTCACCTATTTTCAATAGGTATTTATTTGTGCACATAGAATATTTAAGGTATACTATAAAAAAAATTCAGGTATTACAGGACTATACAGAGAGCTAAGTAACATTTCAGGTTTTGTAAACTCCAGTTTACGTTTTTTAAACTCTAGTTTTGAAGCTCTGAACTTAAATTCAAAATTGTCATGAAAGCTTCAAACTCGAGTCAGTCACTAAATGACTCGAGTTTAGCACTGTGCTCAAAACTTCATTCAAGAGCAGTTCGCGACTTTCCTCTTTGTAAGAACCAAACTCGAGTCAGTCACTAATCAACTCGAGTTTACGAAGTCTTTCAAAATAAGATGCTCTCTGGATGAACTCCAAACTCGAGTCTGGGTTTGTAAACTCGAGTTTGTAACGCACAGATTTGTAAAACCAGAAGGTGCGAATTTGCGAAAACCATTTGAATGATCTTAATACTTCATATCTTTAATTGCTATTATTCCTAACGTCTTTTAACCAGTTTGTTAGCAAGTTTCAGATGGTTTATTGAAGGAAACAATGAAGATTCAGACAATGAGCTGTAAAGCAAGAGAGAGAGAATATGTTGTCTTATAAAGTGCTCCAACTTGGATTAAATAATTACAACTTTAAGCACAGCCCATTCCAACACAGAGACCTCAACATTATCTTCATATAAGTCCCACATTGCGAGAATGTCTACAACAGATTGGACAAAAGCAGAATCCATCCATCAAGAGGATTTTAATGGATTCTCAACAACTAGTTCTGAAAGTGGAGCCTCCAACGTTCAAATTAGTAGTGCTCTTCCAACAGTCAAGTTCTTCATTCAAATTGGACTTCAACAGCTATAAATATCATTCAGATTCGAAGAAGAAAAAAGATAGACAAGATACAAGACAATTACAGTGTGCAACAATCAGATTTCTGTATTCATTCTTCTGTAAATAGTCTTGAGAGATTTGAGCTTTAGTGTTTATCATTATCTGCTCTTAGAGAGAGTTTGTTTTTGTTAATCATTTGATTGTAAAGAATCTCAAGTCGGGGGACTTGGAGATTGATTGTACGACTACAACTTGTAAGGGGGAGTGAGTCCTAGAGAGAGGATCATCCCAAGTTACAGAGTGTGTAGTGTACTGTGTTTGGGTATATCACTTACTGTGAGAATCTCAAATCGGGGGACTTGGAGATTGGGATATCAGTGTACAACTTGTAAGGGGGAGTGTATCCTGGTGAGTGGATAGCTTTCGAGTACAGAGTGTGTAACTGATTGTGAGTGATAGTGAAAATCCCAGAGAGTCTGGGGACTGGACGTAGGTCAAGGAGTTAGACCGAACCAATATAAATCTTGTTGTGTCTTGTTCTCTCTTCCCTTTCTCTGCACTACTTTGCTTCAGCGATTAATTTCTAGAATTGAGTGAAAGAATTGTTCAAATCCCCAATTCACCCCCCTCTTGGTGATTTGCTCCGACTTTTTCACAATTCACGCCATTTTTCTACTAGCATTCAAGATAAATTATAAAATGCATCATTTAAGATCTTTTAATCCTTATTTCCACATATTCATTCTTAATCATAATTGGTCATAACAAAGGCATTTTAAGCATGAAAATCTCAACAAAATCAATCAAAAAGTTATGGAGATACATGGTAGAATTGGGACTTATCTCCTACCACCTCATTTTATAGATAAGGAGCTTAAACTCAATTTGAGTAACTTTGGGCAAAATGAAGAGTTCGACATCAACTTTCCCATTAGCGAGGTGGAGTAGTTCTTGAATCAGGAGGAGGCCCGGACTAATGGAAACCCGATCGTCATCTTTACGAGTGATTGGGTTTGAGGTAGAAGTTGAAGGTAAATTTAATTATTGTTTTAATAAATATAATATTTAAATTCTATACTATTTATTAAAAGTGTATTTAAATTTAATAATACAATATGGTAATTTTACAAACCCAATGTGGAACATCACCATTAGAAGCTGGACGTGGCCGGTATAAACAAGATGGAGAGGCCACATGTCATAATTTAGTGGAATGAGGCCATAGACCAATTGATCAAGAACGGTGGTCACCTCTTCAACCATTACCTGAATGAGCTGAGCGGGGATTGGTTGCGGTTCCCTATCTACTTCCAGACTTGGAAGCAAGTTTTGAAGGAGTCGGATGACAAAGCGTGGGACGAGGCTATGACGGTAATTAACTATATTTAATTATATTATACATGTTAATTCTTGTAATTTATGGCTTTTTAATTAATTAATTATTATTAATTCAATTATGATACAATATAAGTTTGTCATTCATGCCAACATGAAGAAGTACTAACTGATTAAGATGGGGGATCGTTGGAAAAACTGGAGGGGTCATCCCTACCACATGATGAATAAGGATGGGATGATTGGGCTAGTTGATCGCGAGCATGCTAGACTGTCTAGCATGCTCGCGATCAACTAGCCCAATCATCCTTGCATAAGATTGGGCTAGTTTTACCCAGTACATAAGGAGCCAAGCGGGGCAAGTAAATTTTTATAGAACTATAAATTTCATCATAACTAATATTTTTTTAAAATTATTTTAATGTTTCTTATCTTCTACAAGCTCTTTCTCAAAGGAACACTAAGAGTTGAGTGTAGTAGAGGATCCATCACACACTAGGATTCAAGACATTTGTTGTCACTTATGGTGAGCTACTATTTTTAAAGTTAAATTAATTTTAAACTTGATATTAATTGTTTTATTCTTAATACAAATAAATTCATATATTTTTTGAATTCTTTTAGGAGAGGAAGGCTCGAGAGGAGAACTACTAGACATACTTTGGGGAGTTATTCACATACACCCATAGACACCGGGATGGGACACAAACTTCTCTACAAGCAGAAGATGCCATTGTAAGTTATATACATGAATAGATATAATTTATGTAATTTATTTACATTAGATGAATTTGTTTCATTAATGTTTTATAAAATGCGTGCACGAGGAGTGGATTCAACAATCCAAGGAAAAGCTTTGACAACCCTAGACCCAAGAGTCAAAACGGTCTATAAATCCCATGCCCTTTTGAAACTGCCTAAGGTCTAATTGAGTACCCTAGACACTGTAGGGGTATAGGGATAGGCGCTAGACCTAGCATGGTCTACATCAAGACTGCCGCATTTGATGCCGGTACCTTTCCAGCAAGGACTTTTGGTTTTAGAAGGTCGACAGAGCATATAGTTTAGGTGATGGTTGAGGAGAGGATTAATGAGATTCGTAAGGAGGTTGCTAGGTGATGGTTGAGAGGTACTGATTTTACATATGCGCATCAGCATTACTCTATAAATTTTGTAGTCATGCATTTCAACATTTATAGACATTTTTCCTTCTTTGCTTTACATATTTCTTGGAAAATTGAAATCTTACGTAAGAAATCTTACTTCACATCAGTAAATTTCTCTTGGCCAATTCACATTTGTTAGTCTCAAGATGATGAGCCATATATTCTTACCTCAGAGGTACACCATGTTTATTATGTCAAGGATGAGATGCACATGGATTGGAATATGATGGTTCACTTAAAGTTTCGGGACCTTTATGATATGGGCGATGGTGATAACATCGCCTATAAGAGTGAGTTGTTCTAGCTTGGCAATTTTGAAAACTTCTTCCCTAAAGGTGATGACAACTTACCTATAATTCGATGTGTTTATTTAAGTTACGCTTTATTATCACTTAATTTAAGTTTAATTTGTGAACAAACATATTAAATTCACAACTAACATTTTCTCCACACATTTTTTCTAAGGATGATGACGAAGATTGATTTGCAAATTTATGCTTATCTTATTGTAATCCACTATCTTTTTTTTTAAAAAAAAACAACTAATTGTTTGGGTGGTTTGAAAACCACTACAAAGTAAAACCCAACCGCTACAAACACTGTCACATCAACCGATACAAATAACAACCACTTCAAAAACCATCACATAAATTGTTACAAGTGTTATGCACATATCGCTATAATACCCTCATAACACCTTATTTCACATATTCCTTCATTTCTTCTTGCCCACCTTCTCTTTTGTTTTTTCTCACACATCAATGTTTATCAGAGAGATTAAGTGCTAAACAAGCTAATTAAATATGGTAAATATTTTTCTATATCTTTGATTTTTATTTTTTCCTATAATTCTCTTATAATAATTATTCTTTTTATCCGGAAAGGATATTCCCCCAACATTCTTTCTATAATCATCAAAATTCATTTCATAATAAAATATCATCTAGTAGACAACATAATAAGTTCATATTATCTACACATTCTCAGTATTATACATATATAATATCCAAAATCAAATATCATCCACTAGTATCATTTTTTAAAATATTGAATTTTATCATTTAAATTGTAGCTGAAATAATAAAATAATCTAAAAACAAATTAAATTATGGATTTTTTTATAAAAAAATGGTAATATTTTTGTAGCAGTTCTAGAACCACTATAAATGGTGATAAAAAAAAAAAAATTGGCTCAATTTTTAAAATTTCACCTAAAATTTGTAGTTATTTCCCTACCGCTACAAAACGTTTTTTATATTATATAGCAATCCTTTAACTGCTACAAATTTTATTTCAAATTTTTTCTGCCATTTTGGAAATTTCGTCCAATACTATAGCAATTTTAAACCTACTACAAAATACTACCACCATTTTTAAAATTTCATCCAATATTATAGCGGTTTAACAACCACTACAAACTTTTTCCTCCAATTTTATAAATTCTTGGATTTAGTTAGTAGCAATTTATTAACTGATATACGATTGGCCAATTTCATCTTGTAGCAATTTAATAATCACTACAAAATGTTAACAAAATATGGCATTTCAATATCATCTTGTAGCAATGATATGAAACTGCTATAATAACAATAGAAGTTTATTTATATAAGTAGCGGGTTTTATAAATCGCTACAAAATAACTTGCAATAGTGCATTTTGAAGCGGTTTTCTAAACCGCTAATAATGTCATTTGTAATAGTTAAAATCACTACAATTATGCAATTTTAACCGTTACTAATTATTTTGCTAAGAGTACCCATAAGAACTATCTATCTTCGATGCAAAAAGTACACATAAATAGTTTTTTTGAAAGCAAATATTGCAACACCGTTAAGTAGACTTAACTCCCATTACTTTTTGTACAATGGATCCTACCAATCTTCTCTCTCCATTATTTTAATATTTTTAATGGGAAAATATCACTTAGGCCCTATGCAAAAAGTTTTATTTTAGTTAACTCATAAAAGATTATAATTTTAATTGCACCCCTTAGATCAAAATGAAATTAAGTTTTTTTAGTGAAAATTCAATAATGTTCCTACTTTATTTTTTTCATAAGAGCATTTACAAAACAAATATAAGCATTTTTAAAATAAATAAAATATTTACAAGACAAATACATGAATGACCAAGATTTTTTAACTCCCAGGTCATTACATATTTGTCTTATAAACATCTTTATTTATCTTGAAAATACCGATATTTTTCTTATAAATACTCTTCTAAATGCTCGTTATTGTCTTTTAACTAACCAAACTTATTTTCATAAAGTAATATTATTAAATGTTTACATGAAGAAATTATATATGAAACTCATTATCACATGGGAAACAACTTTCTATTCAAAATTTCACTATATTAAAACTAAACCCGTTAAAAATTTTTGGGTCAAACGTGAAAGATATTTTTTGAAGCATATAAAACACACACACACACTCAATCTAGAGAACTCGGATTATCTCTATCACATTAGATAACATTATATTAACTATTAAATCACAAATTTATAAAAGGGTAAAGGAGCAAAAATACAAATGTGTTTTATCCTTGGGAGCGCCCAATACCATATGTTTTTTTTTTGAGTAAAAATACACACGTGGTTACCATTTTGGAGTAAAAGTCATATATCACCGTTATGTTATTGTTCACCGTAATGAGAAAGAAAGAGATGGAGTGAACAGTAACATAACGGTAGGATGTGACTTTTACTCCAAAATGGTAATCACGTGTGTATTTTTGCTCCAAAAAAAAATATATATGGTGCTGGGCGCTCACAGGGGCAAAGCACATGTGTGTTTTTGCTCTTTTATGAAAGTGATACTGAAGAAAAACAAACAAATTAAAGTGTCACGTTGTCATTTTCTCAAGAGGAGTGGTCACGGGTTTCTCGACTCTTATAAATATTATAATATATATTTTCAATTCCCTAACCAATTACTTCAACCCATATATATAGAGATGCACGCACCTAATTTTGCTGTAAGTGAATACAGTAACCTTTTTTGGTCTCAGAAACTTGCAGTGTGTGTGTGTATTCTTTGATTACTTTAGCCTAAATTCTGCGTAATGCTTCTAAATTTGCACCATGTACATATAACATCCCTAACATTTACAACTTTATAATAAACTCCCTAAATTCTTTAATTTATGCATGTAACTCTCATACATTTATCTACACATAGCTTAAAGTTTAGGGGGTTATCTAATATAATTCAAAGTTTGAGAGGGTTATGTGCACAACAAACTAAAGTTTTGGGTCGGGGATATACAATTAACAATTGAGTTATCCACATAGGCTTGAAACTCAATGAGGTTTAGTATTAAGTCTTGAAGGCTAAGGGAGTTATTTGTATATGATTTACTGTTTAGGAATTTTTGTATAATGTAGCCATTATTTTAAAGTAAAAGCTAAGGTCCACTTTATTGTATAAACCCACAATTAATAAATGTTCAAAATAGTTTTTCTAAGATCTTTGATTGTTGTATTGATTCCTTCCAAACATGTCATGTATATGCAGCTTTGTGCATATATAGTTGTATATATATATCGGTTATTAAGGAAAAAAAATGTCACAAGATAATAAACTATGTCATATAATGTGTCCCATATATAATACTCGTCCAAATTTCTATGTTAGAGCTACAAAACTAATCTGAGTATATTAAAGTAAGAAGTTATGTAAATTTGTAAATTAGTTGTAACAAATATGACATAGTTTCTCTAAAATATAATACCCTTGTGTAACTAATATGTTATAACTATTTATTAAATTTGATTGCTACTAATGTTGATGGAGTATGAATATGAGTAGCTTGGGGAAAGAATGGTAAACATGGACTATATAAATTAGATCGAGATCTTACCTTGAGGATAAAAACCATTCAACCAGCTCTTAGGACCAGAGGAGTATAAAAATAAAATTTTATAAAACAAAAATTGTGATTCTACTAATTATTAGAATAAGTTGCATGAAATGTGAAATAATCGCTGTAAACTAATATTCTTCATTTTTTAAAAAAATGTTGTATGCATAACAAATTAAATTGATTATTAAGTTAGTATAATTAACTGCTAGCCGCATGAATAAGTAATATAACTCTTGATTTTTTTTATATGCTGGAATTTATTTAATTTTATAAGTATATACTACATTTTAAATTCAAGAATAATTCATTAATTAAATGGTTTTGGACTCTTCTGACATGCATGTGAAATGAGAAAATTAAGTGAGCTTAAAGACTTGGAGTCTTCTACTTTGAATTTTCAATCACTCCACCCTTACTAATTGTCTTAATGGGAGACCATATTGACTAACTATGTATGCAAGTAGGCACCAGCTATACAATTTTCATGCAGTACACGTATTTTAAAATGATTTTTATTTTAAGAAAATACTTAGCTCAAGTCCCTTATATCCATATATCAAGTTCTCATATCGCTGTAAGAAAAAAAAGGTTCTCCCATCAAACATAACCATGTGTCCTATTTTTAAAATATTCTCATTTAACTATAAACTCACATAAAAATAAAACACAGGACCATATGGGATTGGAGAACTTGACATAATATATATAAATAACTCGATGCAAGTCTTTCCTTTTATTTTATTTCCCAAAATTCTTAATTAGTTTGCACATTATTGAATGTATAGGGAGTAATTAATTAAACCATTTTATTTAGATGGTTCGGATGATGAGATTTTCATGATTTAGATTACGTTTATTTATATTATTTTCCAAAAAAATGTATACTTTTACAATTACCTTTTATTTTATTATATTCTACTGAAAAGTAGCATGGATTAAAGTAGCATGTCAAATTGTCAACGCAAGTTGTTCTTCTGTATTTGTTTTATTATTGCAACTAGCACACGTACTTATTATAAAGCAATCACACGTCTATGATTTTCAATCAACCTTATTTGATAAAATATTATTATATAACAAGAAATACCCATAAAAATATTACAAAAAAGGAAAATTGAAACTATATTTTACTTTCCCTAATCATAGATTTTGACGTCAAGTGTATATATTTATATCATTTATTATCTTAATAGCTAGGGACGGTTTTAGACACACACACACATTGTAAAAGTGGTTAAGATTTCAAGATCACATGATAATCCTTAATTTCTTCGAAATGTGCCAAAGGATTCCATTTTTTCCCCATGGTCAAAAAGAAATAAACTTGGGAAAAAGACAATCTTCAATTTGTTCACTAATCAACCGCTTGATTCAAAGAATCATAGGAAATGTAATAGAATGGAATGATAATTACATAACATTTGTTTAATATGCTATCAAAAATTATGGAATAAAATTTGTATTTTATTCAGAAAATAAAAAGTGAAACGATCTTTTAACTCTACCAAGGCCACAAAGAGAGGATATAAATGTATAAATGTTGATTCATTGAAGGCATAGACGTCCATACATTGATTCATGTAAGTTTGAATCCAGAAAACACAACCAAAATTATGTAACGTGGATTACTTAATTTGTACCTAAGGTATTATAACAATAAGGACTATTTGTTTATTTCACTGTGCCGACCAAGTATTTGAATCCATAGAGGGTTACGTGGAATTGAACCAAATAGTGAATGAAATGAATTACTACCTTCGGTTCCTAATGTAAAATCTGGATAGAAGGTTGAATTTAGTCCTTAATCCATTTTATTTCTCATATTTATCATTTTTTGGTTAAGTTACCAATATATATTGATTGCACAAGTCCGGTAGTTTCAATGCAAATTATTCAAGATGAGTTTAGGGAAACAAACACATATTTGTATAAAAATAACTAATTTAACCAATTTCTTAATCTACTCAAATTAATTAAGTAGATGTTATATTAAATATCAGAGGTAGTACATATTACATAAGTTGATGAATAAGTCCACTTATTAAGGTATCGATAGGAAGCAGACGAAGAATCCCACAAGCGTCATGCTATCGATCAATAGACAACATATTCTATCTTAGTATACTTTGTGCATAAGAGCACATTCTTGTGATTATTTTTTAATGGCACTTCTATTTCACAGTAGAGTTTAGGAATGGTCCATTAAAGGCCTAAATTATAAAGTGGTTTGTGAAGCCAAAAAAAAAAAAAAAAATCTATAGTATATAGGACCACAATATTTAATTTAGCTACAATATCATAGAGTTGTTGAAATTTGTTTCTTGCCTTTCTAGGAGATAAAAATAAGAGTCGGCTAGAAAATAATACCCCCTCTCATCATAAATACATGAGCTAGTCAGGGTTTTTACTTTGGTTTTAAATGTCAGACTTCAATTTATCTTGTTTTTCAAATTTGTAAATGTTTTAGGACAAAGCTTGGGTTAAGTTCATTACAACCATTATGTCAATCCATTTGTTAAAATTAAACTATCTATATTGAGCGCACTCTTCAGAATGAGTTTCATTGATGGGATGGTTTCAATACAAATTATTTAAAAAGATATCTTAATTTGATCCCTTAATTTTATAAAGTATCTTTTAAAGCCTTTAGCCCTAAATTCACTCTTGAATATTGATATGTTAAGCTTAATTATAAAATGATAATGATGGTTACAGACAATCATTATTTGAAATTGGCAGTACCAGGGTTAGAGGACTAAAAATAACGATATTTTTTTGGATTAAGGAAATTAAAACCTTATATAAAGTTAGAGGATTGATTTAAGCTTTAGATATGATCGAAGGGATGGATCTATAGCTTGTTTATTGAAAAAGAAAATTAATAGGAGGATTAATAAAAATAGGATATAAATAATGGGAAATAGAAGAAAATTAAGATGATTAATAACATCCGATGTACAAAATAAAAAAGATCAAACTGGATACATTTGTGCTCATCAAAGATCAAACAAATCCTCTAGAAACTACCATCCGGAAATGATAAAGTTTAATCAAGAATTATTAAGAATATTCTTTGTTATATCATACACACACACACATTTATACAATATAAGAAATATATTGATTTAATTACAATTGATTTGAAAAGAATAATTAATGAGATTTACTATTTTTTTTTTTTACTTATCATTTAATGACCAATTCAAATTGAGTTGGTCAGATCACATAAAACATATATGAAGCTTACTGGGGAGATGAATTTTCATATATTTGTAATTTGATGTGTGGTGGTGGTTATACGATGTTTGTGTTGTAAAAGGAAATTTGAAAGAAAAAAACAAAAGTTCTTTCTTATATATGTAAGAGAAAAATGGAAGATTTGAATAAAGGGAAAATCATTGTCAAGTCCAAACGTATAAAAGTAATCCTATAAAAAAGTCTCACATTAAATTCTCCTGACAAAAGAGTCTCTAGAAACTCTTTTGTAATTACTTGTGAATAAGTTATAGAATTCTTCCTATAAAAAAATATCGTTGTCAAAATAGCTATTTATATTGTCAAAAATTGTTTAAATTTCTAAAATTGTACGCACCGGAAAAAAAAATTGGGAGAATTTTTGACAACATGTAAAGTTATTTTAACAACATAATGAGCCATTTTCATAAAGAGATTTTTATAAGGATATTTTAATAACTAATAAAGTCATTTTGATAACATGAAAAACCATTTTAACAATGAGACCTTTTTGTGAGAGGAATCATTGTGTAACTTTTTTGTGATTAATTTCATGATATGATTTGGGACGTGACACTGATTTTTCTCTTGAATAAAAGGTCCAAAGCCACCACGGGTCTACCATGTCCTATGGTCGTAGAGTCATTGTCGCTTCTTAAATTGCCCTCAAGGCATCTTCCCATGTAGGGCCTGAAAGCAATTTACATCTTTCTCTCTGAATCCTTCTCTTTCAGCTTTTTTTTAAAAAGGGAAAATTTATTAAAGTACTAAAAATTAATGAAGTAAATCTACTTATCCAATTTCTTTTTGGAAAAAAGTAAATTTAGTATGTACTTAAATTTTAAAGAATTCTTAATTTTTTTTTTTTTTTGGAATTATCCACCAGTAAAAAGCCATGACTCGAACACGAGATTATTGATGATTAAGTTCGAATGACCATAGCCAACTAACCCATATACTTAGTGGTAAAAAAATTTAATTTTCAAATATAAAAAATATGACTTTTTTTAAATATAATTTTAAAAATACTTCAACATAAATGTTATAAAATCAGAATCCTAGAGTTAATTTTTCCTTTTTTCAGGAAAATAAAGTAGCCAGTGATTTTTTTCCCCTGTACAAGGGAGAAAAATTAATGTCGTTGAAAGTTTTCAAAAGTTATAGTTGCAAGCAAATCAATAGATATTGATACAGTTGAAAAGGACTCGGCTCATAATTTAAAAGGTTTTTGAGTTTAAATTCCATTGCTGATGTAAAGATATTTTGTTAGGATCTATAAGTTCATGTATATACTTTGGATGTATATCATAACCTAGCTTGGCGAGGGCTAGAAGCTCTATGTTAATAACTCTCTTATATTTAGGATGCCGCGGTATATAGAGCCTGTTTGGAAAAGTATCATAAACAAAAAAAAGCCTATCAAAAACTTATCATAAGTGAAAACTTTTTTTTTTTTTTTTGGGTATTTACAAAAGTTTCACCATGTGATAAGCTTTAAAGGCTGAAGCTACTTCTGGGTTGAAGCAACTGAGTCAAGCTTTTGATCTAATCAGATCCTATCACAATAGCTTAGGCCTTTTATTTTTAATTTTTTTTTCCAATAATCACACACACACATGTACATATGATTCATGTCATTTTGAATTATTCTCTATCTCAACTATCTTTTCAAAAGCTATGCAAAACAAGTGTCTATCTGAAAACAAAAAAACCACTTCTGCCACCACTATCCCGAACACAAATCATCACAAGAAAAATCCATAAGGAAAAAACTCTATCAGATACAATAAAAGTCATTTCTACTACCGCTATCCCAAACAGGTTCCATAGACTTTTCAAATACCATGCATATATTTAATTTTAACCATGAATCCCCCCCCCCCCCCGGTCTCTCTCATATCAATATAAAGGGAGATAGAAGCAACACCAAAAATCAGAGTAGTTGAATTTTTATTGTGAAACACTGAAACACATTGATATCATCTCTCTTAGTTTATGGCAATTGTAGCAACCTCATCCTCATCTCCCACCATGAGCCTCAGCCACGATGACACCACCACAACCGCCGCCACCAATGGCTGCAGCACCCTCAACAGCCCTGATGAAGACTACAACGACAACAACGACAACCACCAGCACGACATGGTCATGCCCGGCTTCCGCTTCCACCCAACAGAAGAAGAACTGATCGACTTCTACCTTCGCCGGAAAGTCGAAGGCAAGCGTTTCAATGTCGAGCTCATTACCTTCCTCGATCTCTACCGCTACGACCCATGGGAACTTCCTGGTACACACACATATCTCAATCCATCTATCCACCGTCAATTAATTCCCAGAAAGTTAATTGAGAATCTCAGTACGTATAGTATTACTTTAATTTGAATTATGTGATTGATCAGCTATGGCGGCCATCGGAGAGAAGGAGTGGTACTTCTATGTTCCAAGAGATAGGAAGTACCGGAACGGTGATCGGCCGAACAGAGTGACGACATCGGGGTATTGGAAGGCGACCGGAGCTGATAGAATGATTCGAGCGGTGGAGAGTTCAAGGTCAATCGGGTTGAAGAAAACCCTAGTTTTCTATTCAGGCAAAGCTCCAAAAGGGATTAGAACCAGTTGGATTATGAACGAGTATCGCTTGCCTCACCATGAAACCCAACGCTTCCAAAAGGTACTGAATTATATTTGTTTTTACTATAATTATCAAACTGCCAGCTGCATATATATATCTTTGAAGTCACACTCTATACTACACTAAATTAATTATAGAGCCATCTGTTGTAATTTTTGTGTTTCTAAAGAAGTCTCAAGGTAAAGTTAAAAACAGCCTTAACTAGTGTATATATGCTAAGATGTGAATTTACATTAATTCCAAGGAGAAAGATGGGCTCGCATATAAACAACGAGCCACCGTCCGCAGTTGAAATCTGTTGATTTCCTCCTTGTAGGTGATGGAAGAGGATTCGCCTTTTAAAATTCTAGCTCTATCTTCGATTCATTGACCGTCTGCTACTATACTTCTTCTTTCCCATTTATGGGTATCTTCAATTGATCGATACTCCTATATATAAGTACGTTCTCTAATATAATGTTGGTTTTATACATAAGTAACAATTTGTGTTTGTCTAAAAAATTTAATGTACTTATTTCAATTTTACCCCCAATCAATAACAAGTTTATCTCATCTCTTTTTTCTACTAATTCACTCTCATCTTTTTTTTCCCCTTGTCACTCATCGTCTTCATAAGTATATAAGGGTATACTTGAAGGGGGAAAAAAGATTATATCTCTTATATATTTATTGCATGTAATTAATTTTAACCAACATTTTAATCTACGTACTTTAGTTAGTTGTTACTTATATAGGACAAGAGGGAGAATGAACTAAAAAATTAGTTAATGTTATTAAAATAATTAATCAATTTTTTCCAAAAATATTCCCTGTTAAAAATGTTATAAATTCTCTCAATTTCTTTATAAATTTTGTTGACTGACTTATAAGTAAAAATAAAAGGAGTATTTGTTTTAAACAACTGCTTAGGTTGGCCTGGCTATAGAAGTTTAACATGCAGATAATATACACCAAGTTATTAAAATGTTCCTAAAACCAAAATGGTAAATAATGTGCCTTTTAGTATTGTGAGCAGATCCTAAGATCCATCTGAGTATTTGAAATGTCCCACATCCTATTTCAATTGGATAAAATAAAATTTATTTAGGATTATTTGATGAGGAGGGTTTAAAGTGAAATTCAAAATATCTCCAACATGTCGTGTATCTTTATAGTACCATATAAATATGAAGTTGTACATAAATATTTTGAGTTATTTATGTACATCTTCATAAATATCTCCAACATGTTTGTGTGCGTGCATGTGTTTAACTGTTTTAAATAAATTAAAAAAAACAACTTCAAGTATATCAGCTTGACACATTGAAGTAACTGGTCGTTTAAAGTTCATTTCTCTTAATTATCTTCCTCATCAATTAATTAATTATCACCTACATATATCTTGTTCTTCAAATTTATCAAATAATTAATGACTTTTTAAATTTTATATGTATTTAATTCTTTTTTACAGGCTGAGATATCTCTGTGTAGAGTATACAAGAGACCTGGTGTAGAAGACCATCACCCTCTTCCTCGCAATCTCCAAACAAGACTGTCATCTTCATCAAGACCTTCTTCTTCTTCAGACAAGAATCATTATACTAAGAACAACACCAACCTTGTTCCAGACATGTTTCATCATCATCATCATCAAAACATGGGATTTCTCGAACAACCTCAGAATCATCATCATCAAGATCAGCAAATCACCAACGAAACCGATCAGGGAAGTAGTAGCAGTACAGCTGCAACTACTACCACCACTAACAACAATAATAATTCAATATTAATGATGAGTGATATGAATAGGCTAGTGACTTATAATAATAATAATAATAACCAACAATATTTACAGTACTATAACACTGGTATTATTGACCCTCCTCCTCCTCCTGGAAATCATCATCTTCTTCCTTATCAACACCATCATCTTCAGTTCTCTAATCTGTTATTGCAGCAGCAGCAGCCACAAGTTCATCAACAACCAATGGTAGCTCTGAATAGTTCGCTTCCTATTACCTCTTTCTCTGACAGATTGTGGGAGTGGAATCCTTTAATCCCTGAAGCTACCAACCGAGAGTTCAGCAATATGTCCTTCAAGTAATTTTAATTAATCCTCCTTTATATATGTGTGTGTGTGACAAATTTTCTATGTAGCTCCTTTTGGTTTTTCATACTATTGGGTATGCAGTATTTTATTTGAATTATTCGTTTGATTGTATCTAATTGATCTCATATGTTAATTGTTGGCGCACATGGTAGTATATATACTCCCTCCGGCATATTTCGTAGAACATGTCTGATGTACTACATTAATTTCGTCCAACTAGTATCTTGACTAATGACTTTTAATGGTGGGAGATGGGTGTCTCGACTAACCCTTCTTTCCATTTCCTCTCCACTTAATGTCTCAACTATTAGATCATATTTTAATGAGCGAAATTTAATTACATGTATTAATTAAATGTAATAAAAATAAATAGTATTATAACATTAAATATAATAAAAATATACAATTATAATATTGTTATATTGCATCAAATCTCACTGATTAAAAATATGATTCCAATGATAAAGATATTAAGTGGAGAAGTCAGTGGAGAGACTCATTTCCCTTTATTAGTGAGGATAATTTTGATATTTTATAAGAAATAACTAGTTTTAACTAACTATATTAATTTTGTAAAGTTTTTATTAATTAGGTGTTTATAATAAGGAAAAGAGGAAGTATATTATAGATTTCTCCGTTCACTTTAAGAAAAATTACTGCTACAAAAAAGCCTTTTAACATCCGTTTTTAAGCCCTTTCTATGTCCCTTTTTCAGGGGGACACCAATGTGAGTAATGTAATAAAGGCTCTCAACAACGTTCGTTAGAGGACCTAGTGAACAGAGAGAAGGGATGGGAAGAGAGAGAGAAGGAAGGGAGGGGTGGTGATACCTTCAATGGTCGGCGAGATGGTGGTACCGGTACTAGAAAATACAAATTTGCGATGGAACTTTTTTAGTCGCAATTTTTGTGATATTACGCCGGAATTAACTTTCTGTTGCAAAATTTCATATTTTTGCGACGTTATAAAACTTCCATTGCATATAAAAATAAAAAATTTCAAAAAAATATTATCTGAAGCTTCCTTTGCAATAGAATAATGATTTCGCTGATGAAATCTGCAACGGAAATTGAATTTCATCGCTGAATTGAGCGACGGAATCCAAATCCTTTGCTAGCCCCATAGGGGCTAGCGGCGGAATAGACTTCTGTCGCTAGCCCCCGTGGGGGCTAGCAACGGAATTCACTTCCGTCGCAAGTTGGCGGACTTTTTGTCCGCCAACTTGCACTCAACCGTCTCAACCCTGCAAATGCTCAACACCCCCCACCCCGTGGAAACGCTCCCTACGCCCCCCAAGCTCCCCCCACCCCGCGCAAATGCTCTCCCTCCCTTGGTGGCCCCCCCCCCCAAAAAAAAAAAAAAAGCTTCACCCCCAAAAAGCCCCCCCACTTAATTTAGTCCATTGTCCTTCTCAGTTAGTCACTTTCCAGTCGTCGCCACCCCTGCCTTCCAGTTGCCGCCATCATTGTGGTCCGTCCGTCCCTCAACTTCCTTCCTGTCGCCTCGTCCTTTCAGATTCTTTATTTTATCTTATTCTAAATGATGTGGTAAATAAATTATTTATTGTATTTTTGTTTGGGTGAATTAATATGTTTTCATTGTTGTTGTTTTATACTGATGACTTTAGATATGTTGATATATGTTGTGGGAACTTGGAAGGAAAATTTGTATGCTATACAAGATCCACAATTACAAAAAAAAAAGTGTTATATTATTTTTGTAAGAAACAATATTTATTTGATATAATTAATTAATTAACTAACTAGTTAAGTTAACGTGGATTGAATGCAAAATACACTATATTGGTGAAGGAGTTTAAATAAAATATATTTGTTTGATAAATATGTTAATTGCAATCTACAACCGTATATCATTGAACTTTTGTTAAAAGAAAATTCGTTTCCATCTTTTTCTATTTACTTGTCTTAGAATGAAAAAACATTTAAAACTAAAAATACTAAAATCTAGCTACTATTAAACTTGATCTAAATATTTCTTATAATAAATATAGCTACGCTTGATCTAATAATAGGTGTCACAAGAGTCATGTTGTCATTTTTTACACCAAAAATTTAATTTCATACTTCTTACTTATTGTGAATTTTTTAACAATAATTGTTATTCTTTAAAACTTCATAGCAATTTTTGTTTTATTATATTAAACTTCATTCAATTTAAATCTATTGACATTAATTTAGTTTGATTGTGTTTAATTAGCTTGAATTGATTCTAAATAGCATTAATTCTATATTAAAATATTTATCACCAAATACTTTAATTAAGTGACAATTGATTGGCACAAGAGGCCAGTTGTATTAGCCACTAGAGGCCAGTTGTATTAGCCACTTATATATTTGAGTCATGTCGTTTTGTGGACTGGGGTATCTCCCCACTCTATATATTTGTGTAGGTTGGGTTTTAAAGGTATGGACGGCCATCGAGATAGGAGTTGAATGTACAATCGTCTAATTGAGAAAAGAAAACTAACTCGAGCATTCCTGGATGGTCTCGAAGAGTTCATTCAATTTTTTTTTGGCACATTCAACTAATTCAAGTAGACACATCAGTTGTCCCTGTGTCAAATGCCAATGTTTAAAATTTCAAGATTAGAGCACAATCAAAATCTATTTGTGTAGAAAGAGATTCATGAATAATTATGAATGTTGGGAATATCATGGTGAAGTCTGACAGATACTGAGTGGATATTACGGGAGCAATAGTTATTGAGGCAACCTTAATCAATACGAACAGTTGGCGATGGATGCCGCAGGACCATCGATTGGCCAATATTTTGATCCCTTTACTCATGCTGAACCATCATACATGGAAGAGGAGACCAGTACGTATAATCAACCATGTTACATAGGAGAGGATCCTGATCCGGAAGCCGATAAGTTCTATCTAATGCTTCAAGATGCGCAACGACCGTTATGGGAAGGTTGCGAACACATTGAAAATTGTGAACACTCATCATTATTGACTACCCTAGCAACACTAAGCTTGAAGACTAATCACCATATGAGTGAGAAGAATTACAACGAAATGATGCAGATCATAAGTAAGGTTGCTCCGAAAGACAATAATTTCCTGAAGGATTTCTACCAAGCAAAAAGAAAGGTCAAAGAGCTTGGGTTTAGTTGTGAAAAAATCCATTGTTGCCCTAGAGGATGTATATTGTATTACAAAGATGATGCTAAGCTGACCAATTGCAATTTCTGTGAACATGACAGATATAAACTTGTGACTAATGAAAGGAAAACGGCCTATCAACCATTCAGCAAGATATGATACTTTCCCCTCGTGCCCAGACTTCAAAGATTGTATTCATAAGAACAAACAGCTACTCACATAAGATGGCACCGGGAGCTTCGCAGGGATAAAAAATTGTGACACATCCATCTGATGCCGAAGCTTAGCTTAAATTTGATGAGGCCAATCCCTTGTTTGCATCGGATCCCCGTAATGTCTGTCTTGATTTATGTTCGGATTGGTTCGCTCCTTTCAACCAGACAGGAAGAAAGTATTCTTGTTGGCCAGTGATTGTAGCTCCGTACAACCTCCCACCTTCCATGTGTATAAGAAGAGAGTTTTCAAAACAAAACATAGGGATCCCTTTTCTTTAATTTTATTTTCTCACTAATAAACTATCTTTTGCTTTTGTATTTTTGGCATTCCCTCCTTGACAAATTGTCTCGCCTCTCAAGCTTGTGACGCCGCATAATCAAGTTGAAGTTTTGTCTTTTGTGGAAAATTTTCAAGTAAGTCTTTGTCATTACTCCTAGCGTTCGGTATGTTCCAACTAAAGTTGTTAGATTTGCATACATTTTTCAAATACTAGGCCTTCCAGTCTGAGTATCAATGAAGTTTAAATATAAACTAGAGAGCCACGGGGAGTGTGAAACCAAAAGACGTCACATGGTAGAATAACTTTGGTATACCAAGTAAATTTATTTGTATGTCACTTAATGGAATTTCCAGTCTTGATAGAATTAAAATAAATTTCTAGTACTCGGTGTGCAATTACATTTAGGTTTAATTAGAAGAGACATATTGATAGGGTAAAATTTATAGCCTATGACTCCACAAGTATACGGGCTGTATCAAATAATAAAGAGTGAGTAAAGTATCGTTTCCACGAGGACTTAGTATCCACAACTTTGATTAGACATTGATTTTACATTTTCATTTAAGTTGAGCAAACCAAAGTGAATTTAATTAAATGAAAAGAAATTAAAATCAACTACCACAAATATCAAATAAACAACCCAGAATCATTAATCCCTTTTAATTTCATAAACCTTTATTTCACCAATTTAATTACTCTTAATATTAATTTTGTTAATCTTGAGTATTAATAGCTATAAGTGCATGTCGGTCCACTTACAACCCTCTCTTAAATAGAAATTGTTATGTCTAACAAATTTACTCAAGAGACAATTTAATTCGGATGCAATCTTCTACGATTATATGGGGCTATTAGGTATATGTCTATCCTAATTGTAAATTAAATCGTAATTTAATCCCATATTACTTAATCTCAGAGCCTAATTAAGACCCCCTTCATAAAAGTAAATCTTAATGCTCAAAATCATATTCAATGATCAATCACTAAATAGATAAAACTTAAACAAGATACTTAAACAAGATTAAGCAACCCAAATCAATATTAATTATAATTAACCAGTGAAAACTAAATTTAATCCATTAATAAGTTCATAGCTCCGCTAGGTTGCAAAATAAATTAGCTATACAATAAAATCCAGAACAGCACAGCAAATTAAATTCAGGTTCAGCAAAGTCATACTGAAATCAAAGGGAATGGAATAGGAAAAGAGTATTGGAATTAAGCACAAAAGTGTTCCCTCTAGTTCTCTAATTCAGCTGAAGGTGAGCCACAAGAGGATGAAAACCAAGCTGCCGACAGTCTTCTCTGTCGCCTCCACAGTCCTCTCGTTCTTCCGTGGAGATGATGAAGAGAATCGCTGCTCCTCTGCTTCTTTGTTCTGTTCGTTCTGCCCTCCCGACTCTTGCACTCCGCCTCTCAATTGATCTCTCGCGTTTTCTCCAGGCGGCTGCTCTCTGTTCTGTCTCTCTTCTTTTTCGCTCAATTAATTACCGCCTCCTCTTTGTTGCTTTCGATTCGTTCCAGGCCCTCTTTTCCTTTAGGTTTCATTCAATTAAATTGTGGGCCCAATCATCATTGCCATTTAATTCCCCAGACCACAATCAATTAATAGCCCAAGTCCAATGTTCAATGCTTCTTTCTTCTTTCTAGGTTTTAATTGAATCATTTGATTCAATGCAATGCGTGGGGCCCATATCCAATCAATTAGCCCAATCCGAAATGTGCTCCCCTGGCCCAATTTCATTCATTCAAATGATATCATAATAATAGTAGTAATATAATAAAAGTAAATGTTTTTTTCTTTTCTTTTTTGAAAACTTCTAATTACTATTATTTATTTTCTAAACTCAAAAACATCTATTTTAAATTGAAATCCCACAAGTAATGTACTACTTTGATTTGATATTATAATAGCATAATCTCATTGAAAATCTCCTAAAATTATTTAGATAACTCTCCAAATATCTTCAAAATGTACTTTAAATATATAAAATATGGAAAGTTATTACATATATGACTGGTAAGGTAAGAAATGCTATCTTCCTTTGGCTAGAATTCGTTTGCCTCCCAAGAGAGTTGTGTCCAATGTTGTGGAGCGTCAACGGGGTTTGATAAATTAATAAATGAAAAAGAGGCATGACACACAGATTTGATCACATAAATTAAAAGAAACATTTAATTACCAATGACATTCACATGATGTTTTGAAATAATTCTCTATAAACCACTTTGATTGTTATGTTGGTTGGTTTTTCACCTGAATCAAGTATTAAAATCTTGATATGTCATTCATAGATCTAACCTTGACAAAACAACATATAACTGATTATATTTAAAGACGAACCTAAGTAGGTATAACCCAACATTGGTCATCATTCAGTGTTACAAAAAATTATATTTATAGCACTCAATTTTTTCTTTTTTGTTGCGCTTTCAAAACGCTATATAAGCTACCCCTATTTATTTATTTTTTTTAAAAAAAAACTGTAGCACTTTATAAAGCGCTGCAATGTACTTTTTAGTTTTTTTTTTTTTTAAAAAACAGACTTGTAGGAAGGGGCGACAGCTTCTTCTTCTTCTTCTTCTTTTTTTTAAGATGCCTTGCTTTAGCGCTTTATTAATATAAAAGGGCTACAAAATATATCTTTTTAAAAAATATTCATTTTCTATAGCGCTATGCTTTTCTATTTGGAGGGGAAAAAAAAGAGAAGGGCATTCATATTGAATCACCTCCAATCCAACAAAAAGAGCCTCTATAGAATTTATTCTTTGCAAATAAACCCCAAAAAGAATCAAGGAGAGGCAAAAAAAAAAAAAAAATAGTAGTCACTCTTGTATGGCAGAAAAAAGGTGTTGACTCATAAAGTAGACTTAGGCAACATCAGATTTAGACAATTACAAAATGAAAGATAACTAACAATCAGATTTAGAATACATCAGGGCAGTACAAGGCAAATTAAATAGCAATAAAATTAGAATAACACGAACTTTTCAGCAATCTTAAATTAACTAAATAATCAAATTACAGTCTCAAGTGAATTTTCCACCAACTTATTTAATATTACATTGTCCAGCAATTCAAGGATCTGCAACTGATGAGCCACAAACTCAGTAGCAGCTGGCATTGGATTTTCTGCAAGAGAAAAGATAAAAACAAAAATTTCATCAATATATACAATTATGCAGTCGGTTGTAATGCAAGCAAATAACTGAGCCCTCATTTTACAGTCATATGATTTCATCATTTTCTGTCTATCCTTCTCCAAATAATACTCTATGTGCAATTAATTTAATTTGTGAAGCATATGACATAAAATGAGTAAGATAAGTTGTTCAAGCTAAGAAAAATAAGTTCTTCCAATCCACAATCAAAAACTGAATTGTTCCTCCAAATCCACAATCTCCATACAGCAACACCCCATAACTGGTTCCAATTATCGTTACTATCTTTCCCCATATCTCTAGACAGATTCATTGCAATCCATTGACTTACAGGTGCAGCAAAAAAGTTAGAGAAATACCTGGGGTTAACAAGATGGATCCATAATCTCCTAGCACCGCTGGTATGCAATGCTTTATACGCCATCTGATCCATCAAGATGATCATCTAATAAAATTTTATGGTTCAAAATTCATAGGTTTTAAATGCACTATTAACTTTACACCATTAAATTTAAAACTACAAAAAAACCATAGTGAAAAGCAACTAGACCCTGCACAAGAGCCAATAACCTTGGTCAGTTGGTTTTACATAATTAGCGACTGAGATAGACATTCATCCCTGAGAATTGAACATATGATGATATAGGCTGTCTTTGAGAAAGCGGTGGAAGGCCCAAAATGCGTGGTGAAGGGGTGAAAAGCACAGTGGAGACATGGGTACAAAAAAGGCTTTTAAGACCGGACAAAAGAGGCATCGGAAGATCGGACTCACGACCGGTCTTGTTCCAATCGGTATTAAAAGTATATCTTTAAGATTGGACTTAAACTGGTCTTAAATAAACTCTTTTAAGACCGGACATTTAAAAACGTCATGTCTTGAAAGTGATACTAAATCTAACCGAAATATTTTTTGTTTCGGTCCTAAAACTCAATTTTTAAGACCGGACAAAAATTTAATTGCTCTTAAAAGGTCTAATTTTTAAAACCGGACAAAAATAAATGAGCTCTAAAAAGTAGCGGTTTGTTAGACCGACAAATAATTATACGCAGTTTTAAAAGACTCACTTTCAAGACTGGATGATTAATATGTCCGGTCTTAAAGATTAATTTTTTAGACCAGGTATATTAAACCATCGGGCTTGTAAGACCAACTTTTAATGCCACCTAATATCAAATATGTCGCCTGACCTTTAAGACCGCACATTTAAGTAAATCCGTGTACATCCGGTCTTAAAAATATCAAATATGTCGACCGCACATTTAAGTAAATCCGTGTACATCCGGTCTTAAAAGTTGAACTTTTAAGACTGGCGTTTTTGTTTTATCGGTCTAAATTTTCCTGAATTTTTTCCCTATTCTGTTCTTACTAATCATATATATACACAAATCCATACCAGCCAATCTAGCTCATAAAAGGGTATACTTTAAGCTAAAAGCTATAGACAATTATGGATAAATTGAATGATCTATACACAAATTCATACCAGCCAATCCAGCACAGAAAATGCTACACTTTAAGCTACAAGCTATGAACAATTATGAATAAATTGAATTGGGAAAAAGCATATCGTAGAATACAAATATTATTGACCATGAGTTATAAATACAAATACAATAAGCTGTTACAATAAAATATACCACACTTAAATCAACATACATGCCCAATATTCACCATGCCTTCATATGATTCCCATCCAACAACGTAACATCCTCTTTTATAATATGCATGCCCTTTTGGATTGGATCCTGGCACCAAAATAAAACAAGAACAAACGTTATAGAGATAGTGACATTGTTTAAAAACACGGATGGAATATAATAGTGTTAAAACCTCAAAGTTTTCAAAGATTTGTGCAGCTACCTTACGAATTGACTCTTTTATAAAGGGATATCCTCCCATATCCCTTCTTGATGATCATTCCTTATGTCGGGTTCATTATCTGCTTCATCTTCTTCATTCATGTCCGGTAGACCCCTTGAAAAAGGAGTACTGTTAAGAAGATCATAATTTGCATGACTTTCCTCATCAATATCGATGACCCTTTTTCCTTGGAGAGCTACAGACCACATTTTATTTACTTGATCGGTGATATGAAAAACTTGTTTCGCCTAGTTTGTCATAATAAAAGGTTCATCTCCAAAACTTCTACTATTGACATCGACTAATGTAAATCCCAGCCGATCGATTTGAACACCATTGTTGACATTAACCCACTTGCATTTGAAAATGGGAAATCTAATGAAGACATAGTCCACCTCCCAAATCTCTTCAATAACCCCATAATATGGCATGACTGCCAATTTAGGCCGCTTGTCTTTCAAACTAGAGAAGTGCATATATTTAGCCTCTGATATTACACCACTGTTATGGACGATGCTCCTATCATCTAGGGACTTCGTGTAAAATGTGTAGCCGTTGATCACATACGAATTCCAACTTATGACATCAATCTCAGGACCACGTCCTAACCATTTCATTGTCTCAAAAACATATTCCTCTCCCTCGACCTTTTGTTTGAACGAGTTCGCAAATGTTTTGTTATACTCTCTAATCAACCTTTGTTCAGTCATTTGGGGATTTTCTTTCCTTACAGCTTCTTTATATGCAGCTATGCTGGCTTGTACTTCATCAACATTATTCAAGATGTATAAGTGGACTTGTGACAATTCATCAGGATCCACTCTCTTTATTGAGGCCCCTCATCTACCCCCTTCAGCATGCTGACGTTTTGGAAGCCCGATATGTCTTACTTTGGCCAAATAATTTTGACAAAATTCCTTGGCCTCTTCAGATACATACTTCTGAACAATTGATGCTTCTGGCTAGTATGCGTTCTTCACATACCCTTCTAAGAATTTCATAGATCTTTCAATTGGGTACATCCACCATAAATGGACAAGGTCGGACAACTTGATCTCCCTCACTAGATGAACAATTAGATGAACCATGATGCCAAAAAATGAAGGAACAAAAACCTTCTCAAGGTGGCATAAGATAAGATATCCTTCATTCTCTAATTCATGCAATTGTTCAATCTCGAACACTTTCCTGCAAACAACATTGAAGAGCAAACAAAGCCTAGTCAAAATGTGTCGAAGATCACACTCGGCTATGCCTCGAATAGCTACTGGGAGTAGTTGTTGCATCAAGACATGACAATCATGAGACTTTTGGCCTACCAATTTTAAGTCCTTCATCGATACAAGCCTCTTAAAATTTGAAGAATACCCCGACGGAACTTTTGTTCCATCCAAACACTCAGAAAAACAACGTTTCTCATCCTTAGACAAAGTATGAGAAGCCGAGGCACAATAAGTTTTGTTACCCTATGGCTTAGGATGTAAGTCTTCGCGTATTCCCATTTCTTGCAAATCCAATCTTGCCTTCACACCATCCTTTGTGCTACCTTGTATGTTGAGAAGCGTGTCAACAATACTATCACATACGTTTTTCTCCACATGCATGACATCAATACAGTGTCTCACATCAAGGTTACGCCAATATGGGTGGCCCCGTCTAAGAAATCTTCTATGTCCAAGATAAACCATCTTTCTTCCATGTTGAAGTTGATGGTAGTGTGTGCCTTCTTCATAAACCAGACATGCCTTATGGCCTTTTATACTATACCCTAACAAGTTCCCATATGCTCGAAAGTCGTTTATAGTACAAAATATCATAGCTCTCATTTTAAAGACCTCCTTCTTGAAAGAGTAAAAAACATCGACACCTTCTTCCCACAACTCCTTCAAGTCTTCGATCAAGGGCTGAAGGTAAACATCAATGTCGTTTCCGGGTTGTTTCGGTCCCGAAATCAACATGGACAACATGATGTACTTTCATTTCATGCATAACATAGGAGATAAGTTGTAAATAATAAGGAGTATAGGCTAGGAACTATGTATGCTGCTAAGGCTTCCATATGGATTCATGCCATCCGTGCTAAGGGCAAGCCTAAGGTCGGAAATAATTGATCGATTTTCCTCCATTAAGAAGAATTGACAGGATGTCGAATCTTTCCATCAGAAATCCTCTCATCTGCATGTCACCTCAAACTTTTTGCATCATTTTCATTAGCAAACAACTACTTGAACCTTGGTATGATTGGAAGATACCACAACACTTTTGCAGGCCCCTTATTTGACTTGTACCTTGGGGTTTCACATATCGGACAATTCTGCTTCTCTTTTAACTCGTTTGCTGAGTCTCTCTTCTCCTGCCACGAATGTTAACGTTGCAGGCATAAGAGTAACCTGAAAACACTTGTTGGTCAGTTGGGTAAGTCCCAAAAGAAGATTTCATTGATTTTGGTCAACCCATGAAAAACCTAGAACAAAAAGTAGGAAAATCATACAGTTATATAGCCAAAACAACTCGTACAACTTGGTCTTTAGACGTTGAGCTAAGGAACCAGAAAGTTGTTGTCGGGAGAGCAACGTGAAGTAGTGATGAAGCAAAACACAAACACTGGAGACAGAACCTGAGTAATCACTTTTGGCTCGACGAGAGAAGTTCATATAGGGAAATTTAATTTTTCCACGTGAGTGGCGCGAGAGAGACATTTATTATTTGGAATATTATTAAGACTGGTCATTTTAAAGGAATACGGTCCTAAAGACATATTTAATTTATATTGAACTTTTTAAGACCGAAGTTTTATAAAACCGTGGTCTTAAAATTAATTTAATTTAAATTTATATTGAAAATTTTAAGATCGGAGGTTAATAATACCGCGGTCATAAAATTCATTTATTTTGTACCGCATGTTTTATAAAACAAAACATGCGGTCTTAAAAGTCAAATACTTTTTAATTTTAAAACAAAAGATTGCAGCAGCAACTGAATGAAAATAAAGAAAACTGAAAATTGGGGAATAAGCTTTTTCTTTAATGGAAAAAATAAAATATAAGCTTAGTTCTTATTAATTTTTAAATTACTATGACAATATGCAAGTACAAAAGGAAAATAAGAACAACAAACTGAAAATTAACAAAAAACAAGTTGATAATGTTACTAAAAATCCTAATGCTTATTATCAGCTAATGTCTAGGAGATATCGGCTTCAGCAGCAGCAATTTCACGCCGGATATCAGCAATTTCCTGTATTATGCGCATCAGTTTCACTTCATCGTCATCATCCGTGGGAGCGTTGAGACCAGGAGGTTGGAGAGGGGGAATGGGAACCTCTTCGTGGTCTGAAGGTTGGAGGGGGTCGTCAACCTCTTCATCATCCGAAAAAACAATGGGTCCAACGACATGTGACTCCTTCGTCGAAATGGAATGCACTGGAAGAGAACCCACGAGAGATCTGGCATGGGCACGAGCTTCAAGAGTACCCTTGCGAGGGGTTATCTTGTATCTAACCATTATTTGAGAAGTTAGGGAAGGAGGGGCAGAGAGCTAACATAATGTGGAGTTACAAGGTAATGAGGACTTAAGAAGGATAGAGAGGAAGCGTGAGGAGGATAATAAAGGCATGACAACAGGAGTTAACACGCAAAAGTGTATTAAGACTATCATATTACATATCCACGGTCCTAAAAGTCTATTATTTATTATTTCATTAAATTACCTTTAGGACCGACCAGTAACATATCCTCGGTCCTAAAAGTATATTAATTTATTTTTCCATTCAATTACCTTTAAGACCGATCTTTTATCTTATAACCGATCCTAAAAGTCTATTAATTTTTTTTAAAAAAATAATACATTTAAGAACGGATCTCTTACAATATCCAGTATTAAAAGTTCATTCTTTTCAAATGAGAGACACCAGTATCATTACACTCTGTTCAAATGAACGATTCATAATCTCTTTGGCTTCCAGATAAACTTCCCAACTAGGCGTCTCCTCGTATTCTGATGAACTATGCATCTCCTCATAAACATTTCCCTCGTTTCACATTCTTCAGGATGGCTTCTCTATTTAAACCCGTTGTTACTTTACTTTCTTCACATTCTTCTCAATCACTTCTACAACCTCCACCGTAATGGCCGCTCCACCACCACCAGGTGTGCCTAATCATCGTCCTCCCCCTCCACCACCACCAGGTGTGCCTAACCATTGTCCTCCCCCTCCACCCCAACAGCCACCTCCGTACCCTCCTCCGCTGCCTCCAAACCCCTCCGCCCGACAAATGATGAAGCACCTCCTGGCCCGGGTTGCTCATATAGACCGACGAATGGGCCAAATGTTTCAGGTCTACCACGCCGTTAATAACAAGCTGAACATGTTACTCGACGCCAATGACGTTGAGTACAATCTTTCTGACGATGACATCTTCGACCTCTCCTCCGATCCCTCTCTCCCCTCCAACAATGACCCGGGGGGGATTAAATATTTTTATGTTTTTTTTGTTTGTACTATTCTTGCCCCACATCGAGCAGGAAAAAAATATGATAAATAATTTTTTTTTCCATATTTGATTGTCTGTTCGTATATCCTTTCGTTATCTCGATTTTGTTTCAAACAAAAAGGAAACAAACAAAACCATAAGTGAAATGTTTCAGACAAAATTCACAAAATACAATTAACAACATACAAAACAAAACAGAAAAATGACAACTTTTACCTTTTAAGAATAAAAACAAACAAAACCATAACTGAAATGTTTCAGACAAAATTCACAGAATACAGTTAACAACATACAAAACAAAACGGAAAAAAGACAACTTTTACCTTTTAAGAATAACAACAAACACAATGACAACTCTTCTCAAGGTTGGACCACCATTGCCGTCGATTTTACCACACCCAGAGTTGAAAATTTCTATTATCTTACATCTTTTCTGACAATGCTCTTCAACATCTGGAGAGGTAAAACTGATGAAAATGAGGGTCCTGAGCTTGAGCAGAATGCCAGAAACTCAAAGTGTTCTTGAACCCTAATCATTTGTCTTAAAAATGAGTTATCATTTCTATTTAAAGGAAAACTATTAAGATCGCAAATTTAACAAATAGACAGTCCTAAATATCTAGTCATATTTAATTTAGAATTATTGAAGACTTTTAGGACCGGACGTTATATAAATAAGTGATTCTAAAAGTGTTGCCATTTTTTATGAGACTTTTAAGACTGACGATATAACAAACATACGGTCCTAAAATCTAGTCATATTTTTTTAAAAAAAGAAAGACCTTTAAGAGCGTCTCTTTATTAAATATGCATTCCTAATAGTGTTGACATATTTATAAGACTTTTAAAACCGGAGATGTATCAAACATACGGTCCTAAAATCTAGGCTTATTTTTTTAAAAAACACAAAGACCTTTAGGACCGTCTCTTTAATAAATATGCGTTCCTAAAAGTGTCGGCACTTTTTTAAGACTTTTAAGACCGAAGATGTATCAAACATACGATCCTAAAATCAAGGCTTATTTTTTTTTTTAAAAAAAAAAACAAAGACCTTTAGGAGCGTTCTTTAATAAATATGCGGTCCTTAAAGTCACGAATACTTTTCAAAATCTCTTACTGCTATTTACAACTCTCCAAAACTCAAATCTCAAGCAATATCCACTATCCAATAAGTTCAGAAAACCAAAATTACACAAGCTAAGACAATTGTTCAAAAAAATAAACAAATTTATTATATATTGAATTATACAAATTGTAAAATTGTTCATTTATAGAATGAATTTACAAATTAATGTAGTACTGTAATTACAATTGTTGCTCTACAAGCATATATTTACAAATGAATTAATACTGTGATTGTTGTATTTACTTTAAGAGGTCAGTAACATGTTAACAAAACACACTGCTTATGTGGTCCACCTCATCATCAGAAAAGGAAGTCTTAGAGGCAAACCTCTGTAACATCAAAGAAAGAAACTGAATTAATTCGTGTGTATATTTCATATGTAACATTAAGCCAGAAACTGAATTCAGCCATAATATGTAACATCAAATACATTTACCTTTGCAGTGAGTTTATTATTTGATTGAGTGATAATATCATACATGTGTTTCATTATGCACAGGCCACATAAGTTGGATCTGATTGGTTGCTAACGGGTCTGAAAAGAACAAGAAATATATATAAGATCGAGCATATATAGATCACTGACCAACTTCAAAAGGCAGTATGCCAGTGTCCAAATTACTACTAACCTTTGGTGTGAGCCATTTAGGATCTTTGAGATCACTCCCTCGCTTTTTTTTTTGACCTGGTTTTGGGAGGTCCTCATGGCACTATCATCAAAATTGCAAATTTATCAATAATGTTCACTTAAAATTCACATCAGAGATTTCAGACAAGAGAATCAAAATGATATGCTTACTCGTTGATGATCTGCTGCAACAAAACCCCTGCTTTTCCGTGAGTGGAGCATAAGAATAACACCATATTCGAGTTCATGCACAAGACGAGCAACTGCTAGTGGTTGCTGAAAATTCATAGCAGTAAAGTACTCAGCTATATATTATGCATAATTAAGTGAATTGAAACAAGAGATCAATTGTGATATGTACCTATGGTGATATGGAAACAAGTACATCTTCCTTCTCACTTCACACAACCTCTTTGATATGTACTATTGTCTTTCTTCCTTGGGAGTTATGACTGGGCACAAGAATCCAAAATCATTGATTCTACCTTGTTGCTCCAAATCTTGATACATGAACCTACAATAATGACATCGATCAAGGAATTAGTATATATGTATGTGTGTCTAAATGGTTTATTTAAATTATGTACTCATAAAAGAAGATACTTACTTCAAAAACATTTGAACAACTGTTGATGTAAGCTCCTGTCCAGGAAGTAGCAGGGACTTTATATCAACAGTGTCAAAGAAAACCAGTTGAGGCTCATGAGGAACCCCTACCACTTCATTGATATCCCACGATTGTAATGTACATTCTCCTTTGGATACCATTTGGGATATTTTATCCTTGACCCCCAACTCGGCAGTAAGGGATGTAGCTTTATTAGGAGGGGATGGATATTGAGGAGGGGATTGAATTGGAGGAGGGGATGAAGCATTAGGAGGAGTATAGACATTTACAAGCTTCATTGGCCAAGAGATGAATGTTCCCTTGACATCACTTACACGCTTTAGCTGATCGGTTGGGAGAGGGAGAGGTGCATTAATGATCACCTCTTCAACTGACACTCTGACTTCATCATCAGCCATTTATTTGTGGTGTACAGTTGATCCCAAGTTGTGGACAATCCCTTTAGCAACTAATTGTCTAGTTGGTTCTGCCACGTACAGGTCACAAAGTTGCTCTGACTGTCCAACAATGCAGCTCCCTCTAGTGCTCTGCTGTATAGGTGCAGGTGTATGTGTGAAGGGAACACTAGTCTCTGGTCGAGAGCTAATAAACTTCTTCATCTCCATCATTTCCTCCTTCATTTGCCTCATCTGGGCTTCAAACATTTCTTTAAAGGCACGTTCATTGGCCGCTGCCTCCTCATTTAATTGTCTAATCGTTTGGTCTATCTCCTCCCAGGTAACCATACTTTGCTTAAGGCATCTGGTTTTACCAAAGTATTCTTTTAGCCCTACTCGTCTTCCGATCCCCCTTACCCGCCCCGAGTGATTTAGTTTTCCAGTCGCAACGGTCAGAACATCATTCCTCCCGCCTAACACAAAAGATCCCTCTGCTTCTTTATTTTTAAGATCTTCTTGTGATACAGATAACGAGAAGCTTAGTAATGAAACATGTTTAGTAACTAAAAAATGACAATAACGATACTTACAATTCTCTTAGCAACTATATGAGTTTGTTCACTCATGTAGGCGTCTTTTTTTTGTTGCTGAATATTTAACCACAAATCCTTGTGACGTATTGGGGATGCCTGCTAATCAACTATAGCAGAAGGATTGGATTTAGCTTCTTCTTCCAATCTCTTCCGCTTAGCCTGCATCATTTCTTTTTCGGCTTTTGCATATCCCCCGCGATAAGCCCTATGCGGGAAATCATTCCTTCTCCCTATCTCCTGTGCTTGTTCCCTTCTTCTCTGTGAATCAGAATTGAAAACAACTATTAATTATGAATTCAAACCATCTCACTAACAGAAATTATATAACATCTGCTTCATATGAACCTCAAACACTAGTCAAATTCACTTCATCAAGTTTCAACATTTTATTTAAGGAAGATGTAGAATTGTATAGAACTAACATATTGACTTACTAATAGCAATGTCTAACCACTACCTACTATAACAGAACTAGCTAAGAATATAATAACGGTTAACATATTAGACATGCATATAACTAAGACACGTTCCTCTGATGCAGGACAAAGGATGGGAATATATAGTTCTACTCACATATTAAACCATCTAACTAATAGGATTAGACGAACACAATAACATTCACATATCCACACAGGTTAATAAGTAAACAAAAAGGGCAAAAAAACTAAATATGAACTCACCAAAGCATCAGTAGTGATCCGAAGCTAAACAAATTGATCCCAAATTTGTTGATCAATAAATGTGTACTTGTCCCAAGGATTGTGATCAGGCTGAACCCTGACAAAAATATAGGTGTTGACTAGAAAGGTCTTAAATTTCCTCCACTGATCAGCACAATAAGACAATGTCTTGGCTTTCAACTTCTTAGAGTTAGGGACAGTGTATGAAAGTCAGATAGTGTCCTAAAGAGGATCCTTCACTGTGCGTTGGTCAACATGTTTCCACTCATCTATCAAGATGCTGACCTTCTTGTGTACCATATAGTTGACAAAACTATTATATTTGTGTTTATCTGGACCAAAAGGTTCCAACTTGCCATTAAACTGAATCTTGTACTTTGACCTAGCGTTCTGTTTTACGGACACGTTGCTCATTCGTGTGCCACTTCTACCACGGCGTGCAGGGCGGTCACGAGGCTCATTTTGAGAAGAAGAGGGTTGGTTCCGGCTTACACTAGTAACTGGCATTGGCTGAACAGGGAGAGAATGGTTTTCTCTATTCATTTTCGAGAAAGTAAGAGAGTGGTTATGCGAAGGAGTAATGCCTGACAAAGTGAGAGAGTAACAGAGGATGGTGGTGGTTGGCGAGTAATAAACGTAATGCAACAGGAAGTGGGGTTTCACAAAGAGAACAGGGGTTTCAGAGCTCACATAGATAGACGTAAGTCGTAAGTAAGGTTTCGCTGGAAGAAGTAGATGTTTCCATTTTTAAGACTGGAGTAACTAAAACGACTGTCTTAAAGGTTAACATTTAAGACCGTCCATTATTTATGTCTGCTCTTAAAAGTAATAAAATATTATTTTAAATTTTTTCATTGTTTAGTACCAGGTATAAGTTACGTCTGCTCTTAAAAGTATTACCTTTAAGACCATCATTTAGATATGTCCGGTCTTAAAAGTTTTATACAATTATATTTAAATATTTCTTTATTATTCTTGATCGTAGAAAATATAAGTCGGTGATGTATGAGTTTTCTCTATAATGTAATACATATTTTAATTTTTTTAACATTTTTAAGAGAGGTTGGTTATTTTAAGCGGCCTCAATATTATATTTAAGAATTTATACGTTAAAAGAAGTTATTTATATTTACAAAATTGCCACCGGTCATATCTTTAAGACCGGTGCCTCAAAACTCCGCTGTAAATGAGGCGATCTTAAAAATTGATGCGTGTGAAAAAGTTCTTTATATTTACAAAATTGCCACCGATAATTTCTTTAAGACCGGGGCATTGATAATCCGCTGTAAATGAGGCGATCTTAAAACACTTTTTTGCACTAGTGAGATATTTTATGTTGTTTGGGTTCACAATTTGACCATTAGGTTTTTAACGTTAAAGTGACTTTTGAGAAGGAAAAAACTGGCTTCTCACAGTGAGGGAGTTACGGTGGAGTGGCTTCTGAGTATTTATGAGCATCTCTTTCTTTTTCTTTCTGTATAACCCGCTGCAAGTTTCTAAATATTCCAGCTCTGCATAAATAGGCAAAATAAGAGTAAACTCAATATAGGAATTATTTAAAATCTTTTTTTTTTAAATTTCAAGCAATACAAGGAAGTACTAACCCATTAGATACCCAAATGATTTGAGAGCTGCAACATAAGTCCTTTCATCAGTCACACAGGAGCCCCTAAAGTTTGCTGAAATCGATCAACCATGGTTTTATGGGAAAGCAATCTTCATATTTTGATCACTTCCCTATAGGGACGGAAAAAAATCATTAGTGTTTTTTTACTTTTTTTTAATAATAATTTAAATTTTTTTATTTTATCAAATTTTAATTTTAATTTTTCTCTTCAATTATCACAATATATACAAATAATATATGTATGTAGTATTGAATAGGATTCATGCCCTTTTCATTCATTTTTTTTAATCTCAACTTGCTTTTTAAATAATACTTCAAATAAGTTTATATTTGAAAAAAACAACTTCTGCCACCGTCAATCCAAACACAAATCACAATTAAAATATGACCTTTATCATATCTTAAGTTTGCAAAAGTTACATTAGGAAAAAAATCACTTTTACCACCACCGTTAATCCAAACGAGACCATAGCACAAATCAAGGATTTGTGGATTAGAGACAAAAGAAATCCGAAAGATCATAGCGTAAAGCTATTGAACTTGGGGGTTGAAATATTATTTATTGTTTCTCTCTCTCTCTCTCTCTCTCTCTCTCTCTCTCTCTCACATTTTGAAATATTAGATCTATGACCTATTGTTATTTTTATTGGAATTTGTTTAAATTAGAGATGAAAAGATAATACTCTATTATTTATTATTCAACTACAAAAAGGTACAATATAAAGACTCTAGAGGGAGTAATTAAAGGAGAAAATAAAGGGATTGCAATCAGATATTATATCCTAAACTGAAAGCACTAAATCAGTGATTACAATCAAAGAGATAATTATGAGATTCTCTAATTTAAAATGTAAAAATATTTTGAATACTCCCCCTCAAGCTGGAGATGAGATATCAATCATTCTCAATTTCCCTCAAAATCTTTCGAACTTAACTCTGCCTAGTGGTTTTGTCATAATTTCTGCAACCTTATTTGCGGATCATATGTAGGATAGACTCATGATGCCTTCTTCTATCTTTTCTTCAATGAAGTATTGGTTGCTTCATTCTAACATGGCATAGTAAATTCTTGACCATTTCAATATTGGCTTTGTCACACTAGAGCTGGATTGATCCCTTATGTGGGATTCTTAACTCCTTTAGTAACCTGATAACCCAAATTCCTTCTCATACTCCATCATTAACAGCTGTCAACCCTGTTTTTGCACTACTTCTTGACACCACAAATTTTTTTCCTTTTCCATGTAACCAAATTTCTTGGATTTTGCTTCTCATCTTATTTTAGCCTCCACCCTTGAATTAATCTCAATATTTATTTATAGTTATTGAGTTTAGGTTCAAGTTGAGGTGGAGTAGGCTTAGATTAAGCTTGGTCATTGTGATGTCTTTTTCAAGACTTCAGAGTTAGATTCTTTCAAATTTAGCCATTTAATGTCAATATACTCCCCTTCAATGGGTAATTTGGGATAGCAAGCTTCATCTTCAGAAAAGATGGTATCTTAGGAAATGAAAAGTTTCTTGGAATTAGAACAATAGCATTTATATCATTTATAAGTAGGGGAGCAGCCAAGAAATATACATTTATTAGCTCAAGTGAAAAATTTATTACTACCAATTTTTTGAACAAGGACAACACAACCAAACACCTTTGAGGATAATGAATTGATTAGCAGGCAATTCGGAAAGTGTTCAAGGATTTTATGGATTGGAGTGATGTAATTGAGAACTTTAGATGACATTCAGTTAATCAGATAAGTAGTTGTTAATAGGACATCACCTCAGAAGTTGGTAGGAACATTTCGTTCCATTAACAAAGTTTAGGTTACTTAAAACAGGTGACGATTTTTTCACTTGACGACTCTGTTTTGTTGAGTGGTGTAAGGGCAGGAAATTTAGTGATGAATTTCGTGCGGATCAAGAAATTCCTTCAAGGTTCCACTCATGTATTCCTTGGCATTCTCACTTCATAGGATTTTAATGGATGCATTGAATTGGGTTCATACAAATGTATGAAAGCTTTTAAACACTTCAGCTACTTCAGATTTTTCTTTGATTAAAAGTAAACTCATGTGGTTCTGGAGTGATCATCTATGAAAGTAACAAACCATTTAGCATTAGTGAGGGCTTTTATTCTTGTTGGACCCTAAATATCATTATGGATTAGTGCGAATAATACAGGTGTGTAAGGCTGTTTAGGATGCGAGGATTAAGCTTGTTTTGCAAATTGGCAAGTTTCATAATGAAAAGGAACAAAAACTTTATTAATTTAACTTGGAAACACATTTCATATAATCAAAACTAGGGTGACTTAAACGATAATGCCACAAAAACACATCATTATTTTGAGAGTTGGAGCTAACCAGTGCCTTTCTTGCCTTTCGTGCATCTTTATTCTTCAAGTTCGATCCTTTAAAGTAGAACATTACATCTCATTCTCTAGAAGTCTCAATCATCCTCCTTAATTTTAAGGGTAAAGGTGCAATTTTACACATCACCTTTACCCTGAGGAGCGCCTAGCATCATAACCTTTTTTTGGGAGCAAAAGTACACATAACGTTTCGTTTTGGGAGTGTCCAACACCACGGGCCGTTAGTCAACCGACTTTGATCGTTAAGTCTGACGAAAATGAACAGTAACTCCGCTAAAATTACCATTTTGCCCCTCGTTTTAAATAATTTTTTTTTTAAAAAAAACACTAAAATAGCTCCTCCCTGCCAGTGGGCCCCACCATCGGTCACACCGCCGACAACGACTGCCCTCCCCCCACCGCCTGCTGCCACTGGCGACCGACGGTCACCTCCGGCGACCTCCTCCGACGTTTTTTTTAAATAATTTTTTTAAAAAAAACTAAAATAACCCCTCCCTCGTTAGTAGGCCCTACTACTGGCAACACCACCGGTGGCGGCCGCCCTCCCCCCACCGTCGGTGACCATCTCCAGCGGCTTTTTGTTTTAAAATAATTTTTTAAAAAAACAAAAATCTAAAAAACCAACAAGATAATCCTATTAAAAAATAAGTTCATAAAAAGAAAATACATTTACACTTTACAGGTAGGGGTAGGAGTTTAAATATATATTAAATATAAATTTTGGCAAAAAAAAGACGAGTTGTGAAAAAATGGCAAATGAAAAAGAAGGAAGTAAATGTGGAATAGAATGGAGTCAAAAAGGGTAACAGAATTGGTAAATGATGGCGCATCCCATTTTGTACGCTTCTAGACACGCTCTTCTCTGGTTCGGCATCTTCGCTTGGCTGTCCATTCCATTTCTCCCTTCACGCCGTTCCCTCCATTATTTTCTCTCCCGTTACTTCTGTCCTTGCCAACCTACACTCCACCTATTGTTTTCTTATTTAAATTTTGAACATTTTTAGTGGTATTTTCTTATCCGCAATTGCCTGCGTAATTGAAAATCTGGAATTTCCCATTTTGGAAAAGAGGTTATTGGCACAGTGAATTTGACGGCGTGGAGAGTCGTTAAGTGCATGTGCGTGTAGGGCTGTGTAGAGAGAAAGGGGTTTAAACTATAGTCTGCATCCTCTCTCTCTCTCTCTCTCTCGCCGACAGTATTTACTATTTGTTTTTATAAAAAAATTATTTAAACAAAAAAAACTGCCGGAGGACGTCGTCGGAGGTGGTCGCCGGTTACCAGTGGTGCAGAGGGCAACTGTCGGCGGTGGTGGGGTTCACCGGCAAGGAAGGGTTATTTTAGCTTTTTAAAAAAAAATTAAAAAAAAGCCGCCGGAGGAGGTCGCTGGTGGTAGGGGGAGGGCGGCCTCCGCTGGTGGTGTGGCCCACCTGCGGGGAGGAGTTATTTTAGTGTTTTTTAAAAAAATTGTTTAAAACTAGGGGCAAAATGGTAATTTCAGCTTAAAACTGGGGTAAAATTGTAATTTTAGCTGAGTTACTATTCATTTTCGTCAGACTTAATGGTCAACGTCAGTTGACTAACGGCCCGTGATGCTGGATGCTCCCAAAACGTAATGTTATGTGTACTTTTACTCCCAAAAAAAAGGTTATGGTGCTGGGCGCTCCTCGGAGTAAAGGTGATGTGTAAAATTACACCTTTACCCTAATTTTAAATCCTAAAAACCACAAAGATTATTATAAAAAAAAAACTACTCTAGCATCTTTAGCCTTTAGTCAACTTGCTTACAAATATTAGATTATAGGTGAATGCCGGCACAAACAAGAAATTGTGCATTTCTAAGGGATCATAAAAGTGTGACCATGCCAATTCCCTCAACCTTTATGAATACAACATTATCTACTTTAACTTTGAGTTGTTCATGACAAAATTTAAGGTTATTAAATAAAGTGTTGTGTGATCTGTAGCTCATGAATCAACAACACAAGAATCGTTACTAGTCATAATAGCATGAATTACCTAATTACACAAGATTAAAAATAGGTACAAAGTTTAATTTATTTTGTTTGTCAAGTATCCTATGAAGTATCTGCAATTCTACCTAGCTCAGATGGTCATCAACTTCAATTTTCTATTTAGCTATGGTGAGGTAACTTTTTAAGTTATGTTTTCAATTTGATGGCCTTCTATGTGGCTACTAGCATTCTTCTTTGATATGGTCCTTCTTCTTGCAATAGTTGCACCATTTGTTATCCCTTCGTCACCTTGTAGTCCTCTCATGGCAAGTACTGACCTTTCAATTTGACTTAGGCCACTTTGATTAAAAAGCTTTCTGTTTTCTTTGAATTGCACACAATTGACAAAATCAAATAGATGTGATAAGGGTTTTAATCCCATAATTCTACCCCTTACCTCCTTGAAAGGATCGTTGAGGCTTAGGAGAAAGTTATCTACTCTTCCTTCTTCCACTATCTTCTTGTACAATTGAGCATCATCGATGTTTTTCCTTAGATTAACGTCAAACAAATCTTGTTGTTGTCATACTTTTACCAAAGCATTATAATATTCAGTCACCGACATGTTACCTTGTCTCAAATCATAGAGTTGTCGCTTTAGATGGAGTAAGGGAGCAGTATTATCAAGGGAGGAGTATGTTCTCCTAATTGCATCCCAGATTTCTTTTGCCATGGTTGCAAGAAGATAGCCTCACTAATATCCAGAGTCATCGAGTTACACAACCAACTCATCACTTCATTATTCTCAACAAACTAGGTATTGAAATTTGGATCATTGTGGGCTAGTTGAGGAGCTTCTTCATTAATATACTTCTTCTTCCTCTTGCCATGTACGTATCTTAGCATACTCTGGGAACACTAGAGGTGGTTCATCCCATGAAGTTTATGGTTAATGACCATAATGTGGTTTTCTAAGAATTTTAGTGCCACCTCTAAAAACTTGAAGGTGTTGTAGATGAGGAAGAAGAAGCAGTAATGCTTTAAGTTTGAGAATCGATTCCTGACATAAGAGACATATGATTGACTTTGGAATTTGTTAAATAGTTGGAAAAAAATACCAAATGAAGGAGGGAAAGTAGAAGAATCCATGTTCTGCATGAAAAACGGTGATGGCTTGTGGAAAACAATGATGATGTGTGGATTCACACACTGGAGCAAAGGTGGAGCTGAGGGTCATGCACTACCTTAAACTTTGTTTAACCTTCATGGTTTGCCAATCGGTGCCTTCCGATTTCAGTGGTGGTGTCATTTAACTCGCCATCATTTGGAAACCCTAGACGTTGTCACTTGCTTTCTCTCATGTTTCTCTCAGCCACTCGTATACTCACTATTTCTTTCACCCCTCTTGAGTTATGATCGAACCCTCTAGCTTTTGTACCATGTTTAAATCAAAGGCGAAAAGATAATACTCTCTTATTGATTATTCAACCAAAAAGGGCTACAATGAATAGACTCTAGAAAGAGTAATTAGTTGAGAAAATAAGGGATTGCAGTCAGACATAATATCCTAAACTAAAAGCACTAAATCAATTATTACAATCAATAAGATAATCACGAGATTCTCTAATTTAAAATTTAAAAATTAAATAGATTTCTAACAAAATTGAAATTTTGTTTTTTATCAAACAAATAACTAGCTCCTTTCTAGATTTAACCCCTATAACAATCATTAAAAAAAAAAAGATTTTACCTTTTTCCCTCTTTCAATGTATTTGACAGTAATGAGTTGTTAGTCATCTAGTTTTGAAGAGCTTAGCCACTCCAATTCTCCAAAAGTCCCAGAACCAAGATCCTTAAATGCCTTGTGCCTTTCCTCCATGTCCACCCTCCCAAAGACCAAAATCAACTTCTGTAGAAAAGTAAACGAATAACTACATATAAAAATTTAGCATAGCCTATTTTGTTAATGAACATACGCAAGCTAGGAAAGTTCAACTAAACAAATATATAAAATAACTAAAAATAGACCCACAAGAGAAGCAGGACAAAGGAACCACTCATCTCTGTTAGCTCCCAATGTTGGTTTTAATGATAACTAACCTTATAAAAGAAACTTGGTCAACAAAGTTTTTATCCTATGAAAAATCAACTGTGCGTTTTATCTGTCAGATTGGCTCTAGCCAATTAATCTGACTCGAGCCAATGTTCTGGGTAAATTTGTCAAATGAAAAATGTTGACTCTAGCCAACGTTCTTTGACTCTAGTCAAGCCCCCATGCACTTAAAATATTATTTTAATTGACTCTAGCCTAAAGGATTGGCTCTAGCCAATATTTTGACCGTTACTTTCATATCATTCTTTTTACCTCTAGCCTACAAAGTATGCCTTGAGTTCATGCCAAAACTCGAGCCTGAATCATTTAACTCAAGCCTAGAGTGTTCCAACAAAACAATTTGGCTCTAGCCAGAAATCTTGACTCTAGCCAAAATGTATCAGTTTTTGAAAAATCTTTTTTTAAACCCTGAAAAACCACTAAGTATGATTTATTTGATTTATATCTTCTCTCATTATTATTCCTAACTATGTTTGATGAGTTTGTTAATGAGTTTCAAAAGATTATCAATTAACACTAAACTACAATAAAGCAACAATGATGTGTCAGATGCATTTAATGCAAAGCAGACATTCACCATTTCGGCAAAATGACTTCCTGGGCAACGATAAAGCTTCACGACTATTTTCTTCACACATTTTCTGCTTAGTCTCAATCAACAATTTGAATAAGGAATGTCAACGGGGAATTGTTCAGGAGAAAATACAAGTACTCCAAGAAAACATTCTTCAACGGAATTATTCATTTTGCTCAAAGGGCTAATTCAAAGAGTCTCATCAAATAATCATCAAGATTCTACAACGGTCATAAATGCCATCATCTGTAAATGCCAGAAGCTTTAAATATTGAGAGTAAAAGCAGAGCAGCAATTGGAATTAAACTTTGTGACAGAAGAATATATTCTTTCGAGACATATCTGTACAAGTACAACCAATGACCAACACATTTAATAAAAACGACGCATTTAATGAAGCAACGGTGGTTTTGTTTTAATGCTATGACTAATGGAAATTCAAACAGAGACAACGGCTACATTCAAGCATTCTACAACGGCATTAATGGCGAATGGTATAAAAGGATCAAGTACCAAAACTCTATGCATTCAATTCATATTTATTGTTTCATTAATTTCGCTAATATCTTTGGACATTTCTCTGCATCTCAGTATTTAACACTCTATCTACTCGTGAGGAGTTTAAAAAATTTTATTTGATTACTTGTTTGTAAAATCTTGAGGTTGGGGGACCTCAAGTATTGGGTAAACAATTATAGCTTGTAAGGGGGAGTGAATCTCAGTGAGAAGACCATCCGAGTATAAAGTGTAATTGTATTTGCATCGAAAAATAGTGGATTTTCCAGGTGTTTTGGGGATTGGACATAGGTTAAAGAATTAGACCGAACCAGGATAATCTTTTGTGTCTTTGTTTATCCTCTCTATCATGTTTTCGTTTTGTAATCTTGAACGATATGCAAAAGAATTTAAAAATCACCTATTCACCCCCTCTATGTGATATTTTATCTTCAATTGGTATCATAGGGAGGTTGCTTAGTTAGGCTTAACATCCTGAGTTCTCGATCATAGACGGAATATTACCAAATGGCACTTCAATCAATCGACTACCTGGATTCAACGGTCAACATTACTCATTCTGGAAAAACAAGTTCAATGTGTTTATCATGGCAATGAAGTTTGGTCTATGGAGAGTATTTGAGCGAGGAAACTACGAACGGAATGTTCTTGAAAATGGTCTTAGAATTCCAAAATTGGAAGAAGACTATGATGAGAGAATGATCGAAGAAATGTCACACTAAATAGTAAGTCCATTCTTATGCTCCAGAGCACTCTTAGTTAACAAGAATATTTCCGCATCTATAATATGTCAACAATGCAAGAAATGTGGAACACCCTTGAGCTTGCCTATGAAGGAACAACCGCTATAAAGGAGAATGGTATCAACACACTGACAACCGAATATGATCTCCTAAGAATGAAGACCAGAGAATCAATTGCTGAGTTCCAACTCCGATATACTGATCTAATCAACCAGTCAACAACCTTAGGTAAAGCATATGAGCAAGGTGCCCAAGTTAGAAAGATCCTCAGTATCTTGACCAAAGACTAGGAAGCCAAGGTCATAGCAATAGAAGAAGCTCGTGGCAAATCAATGACATCAGTTGCTGCCTTGTTCGGAAGCCTATCTGAGTATGAAAGCAAGCTGAGATTCAAGAAAGGTCTAAATGAAATCAACAACAACAAAAACAAAGGAGTTGCTCTCAATGCTATGAAAGAGAAGGAAGAGAAAGACGAAGATGATGAGGATGATGATGAGATGGTATGTTTGTAAGAAAATTCAAGAAATTCTACAAGAAAGACCAAGGCTTCAGGAACAGATTTCAAAGAGGAGGCTCTAGTAACACTAGTAATAAACGCGACTCCAAAGACAAGGACCAAGTCATCTGTTATGAGTGCGAGAAGCCTGGTCACTACAAATCAGAATGTCCTCGGTTGAAAGGTAATGAGAAAGAGAAGAAGAAATTCACTAAAGGGAGTGAAATACTCATTGTGATCTTGAATGCTCAAAGATTTACAAATGATCGTTATGGTATAGGATACAATCCTATTTTTGATAAAAAGAAAGGAAAAAAGAAAATCGGTGGAAAATCTTACTTGAATTATTTCTAGAAAATTGTTCATACATCAAATCCATTTACGCACTATAATTATTACAATCGAAAAGTTCATAGTACATCATCTTGCTTCCATAAAAAGGGAAGAAGAGATAAATTGTTGGTAATTATTAGTGGATACCCAAAGGAAATTATGTTCCTAAGGCTTGAACAAACCTCAAAGGACCCAAGAAAGGATAGGTACCTAAAACTTAATCTCTTCTAAATTGCAGGTTTGTCTAAGAGCATCAAGAATCAACAAATAATACATTGACAGTGGATGCTCCAAACACATGACAGGGGATCAAGACAAATTTATTGCAATGAAGTCAAGAGACAGTAGCAAAGTCACTTTTGGAGGCAACCAATCTAGGAAAATTACTGGGATTGGTGAGATGGTGCAAAAGATGGACTTCACATCAAAGATGTTTATCTGGTGGAAGGCTTGTGTCATAATCTTCTTAGTGTTAGTCAAAGTGCTGACAAGAACAACTATATCATCTTTGACTCAGACGAATGTCTCATTGTTGTTAGGTCTGGCTGTCACCCAAGAGGGGGGTGAATTGGGTGTCCGAAAAAACTTTTGATAACTTTGAAAATCTTTTCGCAACTTATTGAAAACAATTCGTATGGCAATAATAATCTATAAAGCACTTGTCAGACATTCAAGTATATATGCTAGGAAAATAAGAGTTTAAGGAAGAGAATATGCAAACTATGATTTATCCTGGTTCAGTCGAATCCTTGACCTACGTCCAGTCACCAAGCTCCACTTGAGATTTCAATCCACTATATCTTCTTGTTTAATCCAGGAACAAGAGAAGCCTTTACAACCCACAAGTTTACCCAGGCACTTGTGAAGCCAAATCTCTAACTGAGATACTCCCCCTTACACACTGTAAGGATATAATCAATTTCCCACTCAAGATCACCCAATCTTGAGTAACTCTCAAATAGAATGATTACAATAAATCTTCTCTCTCAGAAGTGGATAAGATAAGCACTGAAGTACATGACAAATAATCTCACTCTCTAAGGTAATTATACAATCATTGAGATATTTAGAGAGTAAGTGATATAAATGTCAGAGTATTGGCATTTTGACGATGCAGCTGTAATCTCGTGTCTTTCGTCTCTTCGTCTAATTTGAATGCTTCTCCTTTTATACTTGATGAAGAACATTCGACTGTTAAGCATTCTTCCAGTAGAATATGACCGTTGGATGTCCGTTGGAAGTAGCCGTTGAAATATAGACGTTAGACTTGTCGTTATTTGTTTCGTCAAGTGCTTCGTTGGATTCATCAATTTCGTCTCCTACTCAGCTTTGTTGAATATCCGTTGATTTGCCAAGTTAGTCATGAATGACTTTTGTTTGCTTAGAGATCGGTTGCCATGATGTTGCTTAGTTTCTGCAGTCACATTTCAAGTCTCTGACACAAATATTGCTTTATGATGCTTTTAGAGTAATACTTCATCTTAATGCCTGAAATCACTAGCAAATAGGTTAAAAGTATCTTATAAATGATTATTAATCGATATGTGAAGTATCAACTTAAGTTCAGATCATTTGGAAAGTTATAGGAAGTGATTCCCGATTTTTGCTTACAAGAACTCTAGTTCTTATTCTAAGAACTCTAGTTCTATGTTCTGCGCACAAACTAAGTTTTAAAGGAACTTGAGTTCTTAAAGAAGAACTCTAGTCATGAACTCTAGTTCTTTACCAAGAACTCTAGTTCTTGTGCTTTTGAAAGAGATCCAATTGTTTTTCATCATGAAGAAATCTAGTTCTTCCTCAAGAACTCTAGTTCTTGATTAAGAACTCTAGTTCTTGTTCTAGAATTCTAGTTCTTGTGTTTTCGAAAAGAGACTCTGTCGTTTTTCAAAATGAAGAACTCTAGTTTTTACTCAAGAACTCTAGTCATGAACTCTAGTTCTTGATTAAGAGCTCTAGTTCTTATGTTTCTTTTTTTTATTGAAGAGCTTGGGTGAGACAGGCTTTCACGAACTCGAGTTCTTATAGCAAGAACTCTAGTTCTTGAATGAAGAACTCAAGTTCTCAAAAACTTTCTTTGACACAGTGGCATGTTAAAGTGAAGAACTCGAGTTTTCAAGCAAGAACTCTAGTTCTAAACTTAAGAACTCTAGTTCTCATAGCCTTTTGGATTTTTGAAGACTTTGTGCGATGCAAAGGCCGCGAACTCTAGTTCTACTCCCAAGAACTCGAGTTCTCAACCTAATCAAGAACTAGCTGTTAAGTCTTTCCAAAGCTATGAAATCAAGAGGCTGAAAAAATAAGTTCTTTGAGAAAAACATAAGAACTTAATAACATTAGAGATTCCAGTAGGTGTAACAACGTCTTCGATATAACTTCAATTTTGGAAAACCACCCATGCTCATAAAGCTCTTCAAGTCTTCTTTCCAATACAATAAGAATCAGCTCCAAACTCATTGTATGTTGAGTACTATGATCAGATTAATAAAAGATGTTCTTGAACCAACGTTTTTGCCCAATCCTGATCAGACTCTCAACTTCCAAAAATCATATCTCTCTCATTTTATCTTTTTTTCTTTGATCTTTATGTTTTTGAAAAGTTATATGAGTCTAGTTTCATATGCCACCGATTTCATCCCATTCCGATTTGTAGTTTGTGAGATATCCTCAAATTAGTGAACCTTGGTCTGCTGTATGATAGTAACAGATGGTGCAACTTCATAAATTCATAGCTATCTCATCTAATCTTCTTTGGACTTGAATTTTTGTCAAGATGGCGCATTAGATGTCTAGTTTCATCCAAAATTGGTTTCACCTTAATCCGATCTCTGGTTTGAGAGATATCATCGAATTACCAGAGGTCACCCAGACTGAACGTGAAACAGAGGTGAACAGAGTGATTGGAATATCACGAACTCAAGTTCTTAAGTGAGAACTTGAGTTCTAAAAAATGAACTCGAGTTTTTCCCTAAGAACTCTAGTTCTTAAGTGAGAACTCTAGTTCTCATGCATAGTTTCCTGAAAGCTTGATTTTGCTCATTTAAACTCCGAATTGAGTCATTCCAACTTCCATTTGATCGTACAAACTTCCAGTATCACATACAAGAACTTGAATGCTGATAATCCTATTATAATATGCAAGTTCTTCTTTCTTTAATCTCTTTTCTTCTTGATTATTCACAATCATTCAACTTGAAACTAATCTACATCAAAGTATATGATACAAACTGTTTGCTCTTACTAATAGCATCTATTTATGACATCATCAAAACTAATCATATCCAACAATTGTCAATAAAGATGATCTCCCAATCGATAAAGGTAAACTCTGTTAGTTCTCTATGTGTTTTGATGATAACTGACAATTGTAAACTTAGCATGAAGTCTGTTTTTGGCAAGATGAAAAACTTACTGTCAAAGGCAAACTCGAGTTTAGGTATGTAAACTCGAGTTTGAGACTTGACAGAAAGCTGCTCAATTATGCAAGAAAGCCAAACTCGAGTCTGAGGAGTCACAGAAAGCAATCAAAGTTTTTCTCAACAAGCCAAACTCCAGTTTATGAAAACAAACTTGAAGTCTGGGAGATACAGATAGCACTCAGAATTTTGAGCAAGACAAACTTGAGTCTAGACCATAAAACTCGAGTTTAGACTAAATAGAAAGAATCCAGAAAACTCAGTATTTTCATAAGTCTTGTAAACTCCAGTCTGTGTTTCCAAACTCCAGTTTACACTTGACCAAGATAAAATTCAAAGTTTCAGTTCTTACTGAAACTCGAGTTTGCTTCCCCAAACTCGAGTCTGAATCATACAGAAAGACCATCAATATGTTTACATTGCAAACTCCAGGTTATAATCCTAAACTCTAGTCTGGAATTTCTTGAACTTAGGCTTATTCTCCTAACATAGACCCAAACTCGAGTTAGTCACTAATTGACTCGAGTTTTGCTTCATGTCCAAAGTTTCATCCCAAGACCAGACCCCGACAGTCCTCACTGTAAAAACCAAACTTGAGTTAATATTTGTAAACTGTCAGTTTAGATCATTGATCAACAATCATGCTTTCTGGATGAACCCCAAACTCGAGTCTAGAACTACAAACTCGAGTTTGCATCGGTGATTTTGAAAAACCAAATGATATTGATTTACGAAATCTTTATGGGTCAATCTGAAATTGTTTTATCATATGATACTATTGCTTCTAATGTATTTGATGAAGTTTTAAGTGATTTTCAGACAAGTTCAGCTAAGATCAAGATGGAATCAGAACTGGAATAAAGTGTATTAAATGAAGAACCAAGAATAGGGTTGATCCTTCTCCTCTATCCCAATGGTTAAGCACAGACCGTTATGGATCAATTAAATCCCTCTCCAACGGTCTGATAAAGGTTATGGAATGATTGAATACCAGGAAGACCTTCTGCAACAACATATTCCAAGATTCTAGCTGATAATTGAAAGAACAGGGCAAAATATGCAACTGTCATTTTCCAGATTTGCAACTGAACATTAGAGAAGAAATTGCAACGGCTAGTTCGTCTAGCTAGCCTATAAAAGGCTATGAAGACTCAGAGCAAGACACACACAACCAAGCTACTTTGATTATATTTTGCAATTTGAGTCTGTATTGTGATTTTAACTTGTTCTTCAGTGTTTATCATTATCTACTCTATTTAAGAGTCTTGATTCTTTGAAATCAAAAGTTTTTGGTGTAAACTCAAGGTTGTGGAAACCTGTGAGTGGGGTAGCTTAATTACAAAGTGTAAGGGGGAGCAAATCCTAGGTGAATAGGATTGCTTGTTGTTTGCATTGTTGTAGTTAAAGCTTGTTGAACTAGTGGAAATACCCAGAAGATATTTGGGGACTGGACGTAGGTCAAGGTTAAGACCGAACCAGTATAAATTATGCGTGTCAAGCTTTTCTTCCCTTACTCTCTGGTTATTTATTTTTCAAAGGTTTCGAAAAAGAGTTCAAAAAGAATTTTTGAAATCCCCAATTCACCCCCTCTTGGTGATTTCTTCCATTTTCATTTGGTATCAGAGCATAGGTTGTCTACTCAAAGGATTAACATCCTAGACAAAAAGATCCAATTGAAGGAATTCTACCAGATGGTGCCTCAATAAACAGACCACCAGGTTTCAATGGTGAACACTACTCATTCTGGAAATTCAAATTCAAAGTATTTGTGATGGCCAGTGAGTATGGTCTGTGGGAAGTAATTGAGGAAGGGAACTATGTTCCTAAAAAGAAAGTTGGTGAGAACCTTGTGCCAAAAACGAAAGCTGAGTTTGATGAAAATGATCAAAAGAAAATTGTTCTTAACAGCAAAGCCATTCTAATGCTGCAAAGTGCATTGAGCCAAAAGGAGTACTTTCGTATTTGCAACTTGCCCAGTGCCAAAGAGATGTGGGATGCATTAGAGGTTGCCTATGAAGGAACCTCAGGGATTAAGGAGAACCGGATCAACACACTCACCACTGAGTATGACCTATTACGCATGAAGTCTGGAGAATCAATTACAGAATTCCAGCTCCGGTTTACTCACTTGATCAATCAGCTGTCAACCTTGGGAAACGTATATGATCAAAGAACACAAGTAAGGAAAATTTTGAATATAGTAACCAAAGATTGGGAAGCTAAAGTGACAGCCATTGAGGAAGCAAGAAGAGAATCTATGCAATCCGTAGCTGCTCTCTTCGGAAGCCTATCAGAATATGAAGGCAAAATCAAGTTCATAAAAGGACTTGATGAGATGGAAGGCAAACAGAAGGGAATTGCTCTCAAAACCACCAAAGATGATAAAGGCTCCGATGATGATGAGGTCGATGATGAAGATTGGGATGATGGTCCGGAGATTCAAAAAGTTCTACAAGAAGGATTAAGGATTCCGGAAGTTTCACAAGAACAGCAACAACAAGAAAACAAAAAAAACCAATCATATGCTATAAGTGTGACAAGCCAGGTCATATTAAGTCTGAATGTCCCCAGCTAAAGAACAATGAAAAGGAAAAGAAAAGATTCAGCTCCTTCAAAAAGAAAGCCTATGTACCTGCCATCTGGGGAGATAGCTCATCAGATGAAGATGAAGAGGATGAAGAACAAACAACAAACCTTTGCCTGGTCGCCCAGGAAGAATCTGACAATGAAGAAGTAAGTGATTCTGAACCAACTTTTGATGAATTACTCTCTGAATACAATAGTCTCCGTTCTAAATTCAAAAAGATTTCTAAAGAACTACTGATTTCAAAAAGAAGGATAAAAGCCCTAGAGAAACAAATTCAGAATACTCCATCTCCCATTTCAGAAAAGACTTGTGAACTCTGCTGTTCTTTACAAGAAAGAAATGACTATCTTTCTAAAACTCTTGAAAAATTCACCCAAGGGAGTGAAATGCTTAATGTTATTTTGAAACAGCAAAAGTTTACAAATGACAAGTCAGGCATTGGCTATAAACCTGATTTTGATAAAAGAAAAGGTAAGAAGAGAATAGGAGAAAAGAACTACTTAAGCTATTTTCAAAAATCAGTTCACACATCCAATCCATTCGCCCACTGTAATTACTATAACAGAAAGGGTTGAAAATGGAAGAAATCACCAAGAGGGGGTGAATTGGGGATTTCAAAAATTCTTTTTATACTCTTTTTCAAAAAGCTTTGAAAAGTAAATATCAAGAGAGTAAGGGAAGAAAAGCTTGACACACAGAATTTATACTGGTTCGGTCTAATCCTTGACCTACGTCCAGTCCCCAGATACCTTCTGGGTATTTTCATTAGTTCAACAAGCTTTCACTACAACAATGTAAACAATAAGCAATCCTATTCACTTAGGACTTGCTCCCCCTTACACTTTGTAATTAAGCTACCCCACTCACAGGTTCCACAACCTTGAGTTTATACCAACAACTAATGATTTCAAAAATCAAAACTCTCAAATAAAGTAGATAATGATAAACACTAAAGAGCAAGTTAAAAATCATAATACAGACTCAAATTGCAAAATATAATCAAAGTAGCTTGGTTGTGTGTTTCTTGCTCTGAGTCTTCATAGCCTTTTATAGCCTAGCTAGATGAACTAGTCGTTGCTATTTCTTCTCCAACGTTCAGCTGCAAATCTGGAAAACGACAGTTGCATATTTTGCTCTGTTCTTTCAATAAAATTTAGCTGGAATCTTTGAATATGTTGATTCAGAAGGTCTTCCAGATTTTTAGTCATTCCATGATCTTAATTCGACCGTTTAGAGTGAACTTAATGTGTTGCAATGGTCTGAACTGAACATCTGGGATAAGGGAGAAAGATCAGCCCTGTTCTTGGTTCTTCATTAAATGCACTTATTCTGGATCTTGATTTCCCTTTGATCTTGTGATGAACCTATCTGAAACTTATCAAAAACTTGATCAATAATGTTAGAAATAATAATACAATATGATATGATAATTTCAGATTAGCCCATAAGGATTTCGCAGATTGATTTAATCCAATTTTTCAAAATTACCGATGCAAACTCGAGTTTGTTCTTCTAGACTCGTGTTTAAGGTTCATCTAGAAAGCATGGCTGTTGCTCAGTGGTCTAAACTTGTGGTTTGTAAAGGCTAACTCGAGTTTGGTTTTTTATAGAGAGATCTGTCGGGCTCTGGTCTTGGGATGGAACTTTGGGTATGAAGCTAAACTCGAGTCAATTAGTGACTAACTCGAGTTTGGGTCTATGTTAGAAGAATAGGCCTAAGTTCACGAACTTCCAGACTGGAGTTTGAAAGTGGAAAAAATCAATAAGAGGGGGGTGAATTGAGGATTTTAAAAATTCTTTTCAACTCTTAAAAATAAAGCTTAAGAAATGAATAATAAAAGAGTAGAGAAAGAAAAGCTTAGACACACAGAATTTATACTGGTTCGGTCTCAACCTTGACCTACGTCCAGTCCCCAGATACCTTCTGGGTGTTTTCACTAGTTCAACAGGTTTTTAACTACAACAATGAAGACAAGACACAATCCTAATCACCTAGGACTTACTCCCCCTTACACTTTGTAATTAAACAACCTAACTCACAGGTTCCACAACCTTGAGTTCTCACAAACAAATGCTTTCAAAGAATTACAACCTCTCAAAAGAGTAGATTTTGATAAATACTGAAGATCAAATCATAAAACACAATACAGACTCAAAAATGCAAATGTATTCAAGTGTGGCTTCGTTGTGTGTCTTTTTCTTTGAGTCTTCATAGCCTTTTATAGCCTAGCTAGATGAACTAGCCGTTGCTTTTTCTTCTCCAATGTTCAGTTGCAAATCTGGAAAATGACTGTTGCAAATTTTGCTCTGTTCTTTCAATTCTTTGCTGAAATCCTGGAATATGTTGTTGCAGAACGTCTTCCAGATTCTTTGTCATTCCATGATCTTAATTTGACCATTTGAGGTGATCTTAATGTGTTCCAACAGTCTGAACTAAACATCTGGTATAAGGGAGAAGAATCAGCCCTGTTCTTGGTTCTTCATTAAATGCACTTATTCTGGATCTTTGATTCTCTCTGATCTTGTGATGAACCTGTCTGAAACTTATCAAAAACTTGATCAATAATGTTAGGAATAATAATGCAACAAGATATGATAATTTCATATTAACCCATAATGATTTCGCAGATTGATTTGATCTGGTTTTCAAAAGTTACTGATGCAAACTCGAGTTTATAATCCTAGACTCGAGTTTGAGATTCATCCAAAAAGAATAACTATTGATCATTGATCCAAACTGGCAGTTTACAAAAGCTAACTCGAGTTTGGTTCTTACAGAGAAGAAAGTCGCGATTTGGTCTTGAATGGGATTTTGAACACATGGCTAAACTCGAGTCATTTAGTGACTAACTCGAATTTGAAGCTTTTATGAAAATCTTAAGTTTAAGTTCACAACTTCAAAACTGGAGTTTAGAAATGCAGACTGGAGTTTACAAGACCAGAAATATTGCATAGCTCTCTGTATAATCTAGACTCGAGTTTTGATATTCAAAACTCAAGTTTCAGTGAAAACTAAAACCTTTGAAAAATCTTTTTATGTGTAAACTAGAGTTTCCATTTTTCAAACTGGAGTTTTCAAATCAGTCATTTACTCAAGTGTTTTCTGTTTGAGCTAAACTCGAGTCACCAAAATCTTGACTCGAGTTTCAGTGTGAACTGAAACATTTGAAACATCTTTGAAGGCTCAAACTGGAGTTTTCGTTTTCAAAACTGGAGTTTAGAAATCATGTAATAACTCGAGTGTTTTCAGATAGTCCTAAACTTGAGTCTCCAGAATCCAAACTCGAGTTTCAACGGAAACTGAAACTTTGAGAACTTTCTGTTAAGCTTAAACTGGAGTCTCTGAAATTAAAACTGGAGTTTATGAATATGAAACTGGAGTTTTGAAATCTCAACAAACAATGAAGCTTCTGTTTGATCCTAAACTCAAGTTTCCAAAGCATAGACTCGAGTTTACAACTCTTAAGAACTTTGATTGCTCTCTGTGTAATGCAAACTCGAGTTTGTCTTTACACAAACTGGAGTTTGGCTAGCTTTATAAAAACTGATCTTATGTCTGTCAAGTCCAAACTCGAGTTTCGTTACCTAGACTCGAGTTTTCCTTGAACAGTAAGTTTTACAACTTACCAAAGACAAACTTCAAATTTAGTTTACAATTGTCAGTTATCATCAAAACACAAGAACTAACAGAGTTTAGGATCATAGACTCGAGTTTGTAATGTAACCAAATTGATGATCTTTCTGTATGACCCAGACTCGAGTTTGGAGAGGCAAACTCGAGTTTGGAGAGGCAAACTCGAGTTTCAGTAAGCACTGAAACTTCTGAGATTTATTTTGGTCAAGAATAAACTGGAGTTTGGAAATGCTGACTAGAGTTTGCAAGACTTATGTAAAATACTGAGGTTTCTGGGTTCTCTTCTATTTAGTGTAAACTCGAGTTTGGGGGTTCAGACTCGAGTTTGTCTTGGTTAGAATTCTGAGTGCATTATGTATCTCCCAGACTTCCAGTTTGAGTTTGCACACTGGAATTTGGCTTAGTGTGAAAACTTGAATTGCTTTTTGTGACTCCTCAGACTCGAGTTTGTCCAAGCAGACTCGGGTTTGGATTTCTTGCATTGTTGAGCAACTTTTTTGTCAAGTCTCAAACTCGAGTTTACATACCTAAACTCAAGTTTGGCTTTGACAGTGAGATTTTCATTTTGTCAAAAACAAACTTCATACCAAGTTTACAATTGTCTGTTATCATCAAAACATATTGAGAACTAACAAGGGTCACTCTACTTCTTGTTTTCATAGGAAGGAAAGGAAAAACAAACCTATAGGTAACTATTAATGGGGGACTAAGGGATCTTATAAGGCCCCCAAGACATGTACTAACCCAAAAGGACCCAAGATGAAATGGGTACCTAAAACTTAACTTCATAAATTTGCAGGTATGTCTAAGAGCATCAAAATCAGGTAAATGGTACATTGACAGTGGATGCTCTAGACACATGACGGGGGATCAATCCAAGTTCTCAACAATCATTAACAAGGAAGGTGGTAAGGTTACATTTGGTGGAAATCAATCCAGAAGGATAGCTGGTATTAGAGAAGGTGGCAACAATGATGGACCAAAAATACAAGATGTCTACCTTGTGGAAGGCCTATGCCATAACCTCCTCAGTGTAAGCCAAAGTGCAGATAAAGGTAACCTAATCATCTTCAACTCAGAAGAATGTCTGATTGTAAGCAAGGATGATCTCTCCTTAGATAACATTAAATCAAAAGCCTTATTCAGGGCTCCAAGAGAAGGTAATTGCTATACTCTTAACCTTTCTAATAACTCTCCATCTGAAAAGTACTTCATTGGTAATTTAGATGAAAGTTGGTTGTGGCATAAACGGTTAGCTCATGTCAACATGTTCCAACTTGATAAACTAATGAAAAAGGACTTGGTTATTGGATTGCCAAAGCTCGATTTCAAAAAGGATATGATTTGTAATGCATGTCAAAAGGGAAAGCAAACTAAATCATCCTTTCATTCAAAAACTGAAATTTCAACTAATAGACCACTTCAATTATTGCATATGGACTTAGTTGGTCTAGCTAGAGTAAAAAGCTTTGGTGGAAATTTGTACACTCTAGTTATAATTGATGATTTCTCAAGATATACATGGACCTTATTTTTATCTGCTAAAAATGAAGCATTTGATCAATTTGTTGTCTTTGCCAAGAAGGTCCAGAACGAGAAAGGTTTATCTATTGTAGGAATCCGAACTGATCATGGAGGAGAATTTGAAAATCATTCCTTTAAGAAGTTCTGTGATGAGATGGGAGTAGATCACAATTTCTCTGCTCCAAGAACTCCCCAACAAAATGGAGTACTTGAAAGAAAGAACAGAGTCCTTACAGAAATGGCAAAAGCAATGCTAAATGAAAATCAGACCTCCCAAGTATTTTGGGCAGATGCAATGAACATAGCTTGCTACATCTCTAACCGAGCATATCTCAGGAAAAAGCTGAACAAAACCCCATATGAACTTTACAAGGGAAGAAAGCCCAACATAGCTCATCTGCACATCTTCGGATGCAAATGCTTTATCCATAAGAATGGTAAGGAGAACGTAGGTAAATTTGATTCCAAAGTTGATGAAGGTACATTCCTTGGCTATTTTTCTAGGAGTAAGGCATATAGAACATATAATCCTTCTACTCGAACTATAGAAGAATCAATTCATGTTGTTTTCTGCGAAACCAACTTTAACAAATCTATGGTTGATGATGATGATGAAGTTTAGAATCAATCTTCTTCAAAAATTCTTCTGTTTTGGAAAATTCTGAAGATAACTTACAAAGAGAACTAGAAGCTGAATTTGAACATATTTGTGAAAACCCTGGTCAAACTCAACCTAGAGTTTGGAAATACAGTAGGAGTCATCCACTGGACCAAGTGATAGGTAATGCAAATCAAGGAGTTAGAACCAGACAAAGCATTTTGAATGAAGTTACCTTTTCAGCTTTTATTTCAGAAATAGAACCCTCTAAGATTGAAGAAGCCCTTTTAAACAATGATTGGGTGATAGCAATGCAAGAGGAATTACACCAATTTGAAAGAAATCAAGTTTGAGACTTGGTACCCAGGCCCAAAGACCATCCAGTCATTGGCACCAAATGGGTATTCAAGAACAAACGTGATGAGTCTGCAATCATTGTCCGTAACAAGGCAAGACTAGTAGCTAAAGGATATAATCAAGAAGAAGGAATTGACTATGAAGAAACTTATGCTCCAGTAGCAAGATTGGAAGCAATAAGAGTCCTTCTAGCCTTTGCTTGCATTAAAGGCTTCAAACTGTATCAAATGGATGTAAAATTAGCTTTTCTAAATGGCTTTATCCAAGAAGAAGTTTATGTAGAACAACCCCCTGGTTTTGAGGATGAACTTCATCCAGATCACATTTTCAAATTAAAGAAGGTTTTATATGGCTTAAAACAAGCTCCTAGAGCTTGGTATGAAAGGCTAAGTAAATTTCTTCTAAATCATGGATTTGTAAGAGGAAAAGCAGATACCACTCTGTTTATTAAAAGTAACAAACTCAATGAAATCTTACTTGTACAAATCTATATGGATGATATAATTTTTGGTGCTACTAATGATGCTTTGTGCAAGGAATTTTCTGAGACCATGCAGGGTGAATTTGAAATTTCAATGATGGGAGAGCTCAACTATTTTCTTGGTCTACAAATCAAGCAAGGAAAAAATGGGATATTTATTTCCCAGACCAAGTATCTAAGAGACTTGCTCAAGAAATACGGTCTTCAAGATTGTAATGGGGCAAACACACCAATGAGCTCAACTGCTGCCTTAGATGCCGATGAGAAAGGAAAGGACTTTAATATCACAAGGTATAGAGGCATGATTGGATAATTACTCTACTTGGCAGCAAGCAGACTAGACATACAATTTAGTGTAGGGATGTGTGCTCGATTCCAATCTGCTCCTAAGGAATCCCATGCTGAACACGTAAAAAGAATCTTCAGATACTTGCGTGATACATAAGAATTGGGATTGTGGTTTCCGAAAGGTCAACCTGCACACTTAGTAGCCTACTCTGACTCAGATTATGTAGGATACAAGACTGACTATAAAAGCACAAGTGGATAATGTGAACTCTTTGGAAACTTACTTGTCTCATGGTTTAACAAAAAGCAGAACACAGTAGTTGTATCCTCAACTGAAGGTGAGTATGTTGATGCATCAAGTTACTGCTCACAAGTCCTGTGCTCAAGCAACAGATCCAAGATTTTGGAACTCACCTGAAGGAAATTCCCATCCTTTGTGATAATACAAGTATTATCAGCTTCGCCAAGAATCCTGTCTATCATACCAGAACAAAGCACATTGATGTCAGACACCATTTTATTCGGGATCATGTTCAAAAGAAAGATGTCAAGGTCATGTTTATCCTAATTCATCAACAACTTGCTGACATCTTCACTAAACCACTTGCAAAGGAGCAATTTACTTATATTATAAGAGAATTGGGAATGGTAAATCCCAATGAATTGTAAGATGACTCTATCTCAATGTTAATTATGTTTTTGATGATTAATAGTTACTAACTTAAGCATCAGAGTGCTTAGATGTGTTTTTGCAGGATGAATATAAAGTCTGCTAGAGGCAAACTCGAGTCAGTAAAGATAAACTCGAGTTTATCGGGGACAAACAACAATTGAGTTTCAGGACTCATCCAAACTCGAGCATTAAGTGACTGACTCGAGTCTGCATAAAACAAGAGAAATCCTGAAGTCCTTGGAAAGCCTCCAAACTTGAGTCATTAAGTGAAGTGACTAGAGTCTACACCACACAGAGAGCAGCCTAAAAATCTGAAGAAACTCCAAACTTGAGTCAGCATATACAAACTCGAGTTTGTCAGGGATTCAAGGATTCACAGAAACATCCTTGAAGTCTAGGTAAGTATTCACTCATCCAAACTCGAGTCTGGTAGTGTAAACTCGAGTCTGTCGAAACCCTATATATATGTGATTGTCGTGACTGTTCATTCACAACCCTCAAAACTCAAGTTTGCCCTAGAGTTTTCTCCGTACTCTCTCTATTTTCAACTTCAAATCCACACTTTAATGGCCTCAAATCAAACCTCCAGACCTTCCAACGATGATGAAGCTTCGAAATCATCCTCACCTTCTCCTCTTCAACGAAAACCTAGGATGAAATCCATTCCTACCCACAGACCCAGAAGGGAAAAGCTGATTCCCAAGAAGTTTGCATCAGGGATTGACAAGCAAATCCCAGGGATTCCTCACACTTCCCCCAGATCGAAGGGAATATCAATTCAAGAACCTACAGAGGAGCAATCAAGGAAGAAATCAGATTTTGTATCTGGGAAAGGGAAATAGAAGATTGATGAATCTTCAAAGCGGTCCAAGAGAAAAAGAACGAGCCAAGCCTCTTCTAGACACAAGCTTCTGCTAACCCAACCTCTGCTGATCAAACTCCTGAAAATCAATCAGTAACAAAAGCAATTTATGACATTTACAACCATTCCTCACCCCCAACCAACTTCTTCACAGAAAACACAATTCTGTCCAACCAACAAGCTACCAAATTCAAGGAAGAATTTGGCAAAAAGCCCTTCTGTCCTATAGTATCAGTAAACTTGGAAAATCTTAAGAAGGAGTGTAATCTTAATCTTTCCCCCTGGTTAAACCAGTTCAAAAACCTCCTATCCATTTCTGCACACTATACCCCCAACATTGTGAGATTATTTTACTTCAATATGCAATGGGGTACCATAGAGGAAGATGATCAAACTGTGAATAAGGAGAGTGTCTCTACCACGGTTAAGGGAGTGAACATTACCCTTTATGCTTCCATCCTGAACACAATCCTGGATATTGCCAATCCTCCCCCTCACCATACAATAGAATATTCTGAAAGGCAATGTCATCAAATATTGAAACCCAATGAGCCTATCTCTGAAAACCAGCTGCTTTTTCTCCATTTCACCCCAGCCTCTATGTCCCCAACCTTTTGTGCCTTATGGTACATCTACTCCCGGAACCTGGTTCAGAAAGGTGGCAACTTCACCCACTTCACAAAACAAGATTATGCACCTTTCGCTGCAGTAATAGACAAGATGCCAATCAATGTAAGGCAGTGGGTGTTTGAGGAGATGGTCAGATTTAGATTTGGATCTAGGGTAACATCACATATCCCATCCCTTTCCTTCATATCTGTTATCCTCTTTCACTTCAAGATCTGGCATGTTGGGGCCATAGACACTATCATTCGACCTCCAGCTTTTAGGAAGCCTCAACTCCATTTAATGAAGATCAGCTTTGATGCTGAAGGGTCTGGCCAGTCAAGAGCACCTTCCAGAACAAGAGGTTCTTATTCTCAAGCCTATAAAGCCCAATCAGCTCCTCTACCCCCTTAGCCCCTTCTTCCTTCTGATCTCATTGCGAAAATTCAGGAGATAGTTGACGTTGCCATTACCAAATTGGCTGCCAACATCGAAAATGAGGTTGCCAAGTTGGTGGCTGAACTCACCAAGACCAATTCAGCATTGACTGAAGCTCAAGATGCCATAAAGGCACAGTTAGACCTGAAAGTGGAAGAAATCACCAAGAGGGGGGTGAATTGGGGATTTTAAGGAAAAAAAAAACTTTTCAAAATCTTAAAACAAATAACAAGAGAGTAAGGGAAGAAAAGCTTGACACAGAATTTATACTAGTTCGGTCACAACTTGACCTACGTCCAGTCCCCAGATACCTCCTAGGTATTTCTAATATCTCAGAAAGCTTTAATTACAACAATGTAAATCACATGCAATCCCAATCACCTAGGACTTGCTCCCCCTTACACTTTGTAATTAAACTACCCCAACTCATAGGTTCCACAACCTTGAGTTTTCTCACAACAAATGATCAGAAATGATTTTCACAATCAAACTCTCCTAAAGAGTAGATAATCATAAACACTGAAGTTCAAAAAATATTTTGAATAAAACAGAACTTAAAGATCAAAGAAGCAATTAGATGTAATTCTGTTGTGTGTATTGCTCTTCGTCTTTGTGAGTATTTATAGATTAATCAGTGAGACTAGCCGTTGCGTTTTCTTCTCCAATCCTCAGCTGTAATTCTGAAAAATAGCTGTTGCATATTTCAGCCATCTCTTCAATTCTTGGCTGGAATCTTAGATATAGACGTTGCAGATGTTTTCCAATTCTCTTGCCTTTTCGTAATTTGTTTTAGACCGTTGGAGAGTGCTTAGATTGATCCATAACGGTCAGAGCTGAACAAATGGGATCAGGGAGAAGTTTCAGCCTAGTTTTTAGTCTTGCAATAAATGCTCTTATCCCAGAGTTGATTTGATGCTCAAAACATGTTAAAGTAATCTGAAACTCATGAACAAACACATTAAACATATATATAATGATTCGTAATTCTATTTGAGTGTAAGACAATGCTTAAGATTAAATATGAGAGGTGAAAAACGCATCATTGTAAAAACAAACTCGAGTTAATATTTGTAAACTGCCAGTTTAGATCACTGATCAACAGTCATGCTTTTTGGATGAACCCCAAACTCGAGTCTAGAACTACAAACTCAAGTTTGCATCGGTGATTTTGAAAAACCAAATGATGTTGATCTGCGAACTCTTTATGGGTCAATCTGAAATTGTTTTATCATATGATACTATTGCTTCTAATGTATTTGATGAAGTTTTAAGTGATTTTCAGACAAGTTCAGCTAAGATTAAGATGGAATCAGAACTGGAATAAAGTGCATTAAATGAAGAACCAAGAACAGGGTTGATCTTTCTCCTCTATCCCAATGGTTAAGCACAGATCATTATGGATCAATTAAATCCTTCTCCAAGGGTCTGATAAAGGTTATGGAATGACTGAATACCTGGAAGACCTTTTACAACAACACATTCCAAGATTCCAGCTGAGAATTGAAAGAACAGAGCAAAATATGCAACTGTCATTTTCCAGATTTGCAGCTAAACATTAGAGAAGAAATTGCAATAGCTAGTTCGTCTAGCTAGCCTATAAAAGGCTATAAAGACTCAGAGCAAGACACACACAACCAAGCTACTTTGATTATATTTTGCAATTTGAGTCTGTATTGTGATTTTAACTTGTTCTTCAGTGTTTATCATTATCTACTCTATTTGAGAGTCTTAATTCTTTGAAATCAAAAGTTTTTGATGTAAACTCAAGGTTGTGGAAACCTGTAAGTGAGGTAGCTTAATTACAAAGTGTAAGGGGGAGCAAGTCCTAGGTGAATAGAATTGCTTGTTGTTTGCATTGTTGTAGTTAAAGCTTGTTGAACTAGTGGAAATACCCAGAAGATATCTGGGGACTGGACATAGGTCAAGGTTAAGACCGAACCAGTATAAATTCTGTGTGTCAAGTTTGTCTTCCCTTACTCTCTGGTTATTTATTTTTCAAAGGTTTTGAAAAAGAGTTCAAAAAGAATTTTTGAAATCCCCAATTCACCCCCCCTCTTGGTGATTTCTTCCATTTTCAAACTCAAGGTATTGTTTAAATCTCCCAAAGAAGGTAACTACTATACCTTAGATTTGCCAAAAGTTAGTTCATAAAAATGTTTTGTTAGCAACTTGGACGAGAGTTGGTTGTGGCATAAGCGTTTGGCACATGTGAACTTGCACCAACTAGACAAGTTGTTGAGAAAATATTTAGTTTTTGGTCTACCTAAGCTTCATTTTAAGAATGACATGATTTGTGATGCATGCCAAAAGGGTAAGCAAACTAAATAATATTAAAGAAGGGAACGGGACATGCGAGGATTTTCTGGATCCAAATCTAAACTTCACTATTTCATCAAAAATTCATTGACCCACATTGATTGGCTTTTTGTCAATGATAGCAGTGAAAGGCTGATAGTCCCTCTGAGTGAAGTGTGTGAAATTTCCTCCCTTCTGAACCAAATTCCTCGAATAAATGTACCATAAGACCCGATGGATGGGTTACATGGAGGCAGGGGAAATGTGAAGGGATACCAATTGAGCCTCTGAAACAGGTTCATTTGGTTTTAAAATCTCAAAACACTGCCTATTGGTATAATCAAAGGAATGTGGAGGTGGAGGATTTTCAATTTGTAAGATTGTGTTTAAGATAGCAGCAGAAATGGTAATCTTGACACCTCTCACAGTTGTAGACAATCTCTCTTCAACTAGAATGTCATCACATTCCTTCAGATTGTCCCAGTCCATATTAAAATAAAATATTCGGACAAAATTGGGTTTATAAGTTGCAGAAATTGAAAGAAGAGTCTCAAATTGGTTAAGCCATAGGAGAAGATCAAGATTACAATCTTTCTTCAAGTTCTCGAAGTTTACTGATACTATTGGGCAAATGGGTCTTTTAACATAATTGTCTTTAAACTTAGCACCCATTTCATCAGATAGAATCGTATTGGTAGTAGTAAAACCAGGTGGAGGAGAATTGTGATTATAAATTTCCAAGAGGGCATTTGGTACCGTAGGGGATTCCTTAAAAGGTTGGTCGGGTTGTTGTGCAGAAGAGGTTGGAATAGCAGCAGATTGGACCTTGGAGGATGTTTGGCCTGTTTCTTTCCTCTTTCTCTTGGAGGTATTTGATGGTTCTGCAGCCTTCTCTTTTCCTTTCCCAAAAGCATTCTCTAGCTTCTTTCTCACTTGCTCCTCCATTGGTTCTTGAATTACAACACCTTTCGGTCTAGGAGAAGCGGTATGAGGAACTCCTAGGATTTGTTTACCAATCCCTGAAGCAAATTTCTTCAGAATCATCTTGCTCCTCATGGGTCTGTGGACTAGTATGGATTTCTTCCTTGGTTGTCGTTTAAGAGGGGATGGAGATGATGATTTAGAACCTTCGGTATCTTGGAAGAATAGGTTAGACGGTTGATTGGAGGCCATTTTTGGGTTTGAGAAAGAGAAATTGAAGATGAAGCAGAAGGGTCGAGAGAAACTTTAAGGCAAACTTGAGTTTTGAAGACGGTAAAATGAACAGACACGGCAAACCCATATACTCCCTCTGGTCCTTATTATAAGGCATCAACTAGCAAGTTTATTTGGTCCTTTTTATAAGGCACTTGCTTGTTCCTAATGAGCATTAATTATCTTTTTCCATGTATGCCCCTAGTTAATAAAGGTAGTAGGTGAGAGTAATAATTAATAGAATATTGGAATATAGTGTAATTAGTAGGGGTAATATTGGAAATCACTTAAATTCTATGACAACTTTATTGACTTTAATTGTTTTTATTGGTATGTGAGAATTGTTAGTTGGTGCCTTATAATAAGGACCAGAGGGAGTCTATAGTTTTTCCTAGACTCGAGTTTCACATTAACTGACTCGAGTTTACATGAGTTTTAGGCTTACTTGGACTTCAAGAATGTATTTGTGAATCCTTGAATCCCCATCAAGACTCGAGTTAAAGCTTCCAGACTCGAGTTTTGAATGTCTTTAAATCTTCTTGTTGATCTTTGGCTGCTCCAAACTCAAGTCACTCGCTTAATAACTCGAGTTTTGATCTTCTTCAAAGCTTCACGTTGGTTTCTGTCTCTCGTAGACTTGAGTCACTTACTTAATGACTCGAGTTTAGAACTTCCTTAAATCTCCAGTTTGCTTCTGTCTGATTTTGACTCGAGTTAGTCACTTAATGACTCGAGTTTTCAGACTTCTCGCTGTTCCATCCTATACTTTGACTTGCGCAGACTCGAGTCAATCATTAAATGACTCGAGTTTAGGCTAGTTCCTCAAACTCAGTTGCTTTCTGTCCCTGATAAACTCGAGTTTGCCTGCTCAAACTCGAGTTTGCTTCACACTGAAGGCAAACATTAGTAGACAAATATCCTGCAAAAACATATCTGAACACTCCGATGCTTAAGTTAGTACAGTTCAATCATCGAAACACTTAATTAACATTGGGTAGAGAAAGACTCACAGCTCATTGGGATTTACTATTCCCAATTCTCTTCTTATGAGAGTAAATTGCTCTTTTGCTAAAGGCTTGGTGAATATATCTGCTAACTGTTGATGAGAGGGAATGAAGATCACTTTGACATCCTTCTTCTGAACATGATCTTAAATGAAGTGATGTCTCACATCAATGTGCTTGGTTCTTATGTGATGGACAGGATTCTTTGCCAAGCTTATCGTGCTTGTGTTGTCACACAGAATTTGGATTTCTTTGAGGTGCATACCCAAGTCTTGAAGTTGTTGCTTTAGCCATAAAACCTGAGAGCAGCAACTTAAGGCAGCAATGTATTCAGCTTCTGTTGATGACACTGAAACAGTGGTTTGCTTCTTGCTAAACCAAGAGACAAGTGAGCCACCAAGAAATTGACATTGGCCACTTGTACTCTTTATATCTATCTTATATCCGGCATGATCAAAGTCTGAGTATGCTACCAGATGTTCAGGTTGACCTTTGGGAAACCATAGTCCTAATTCTTTTGTATCATGCAGATATCTGAAAATTCTTTTAACATACTCAGTATGTGACTCTTTTGGAGCTGATTGAAATCGAGCACACATCCCTACACTGAATTGGATGTCTGGTCTACTTGCTGTCAGGTAAAGCAAGGATCCAATCATGCCTCTGTATCTTGTGATGTTGAAATCTTTTCCCTTTTCATCGGCATCTAATGCAGCCGTTGAACTCATTGGTGTGTCAGCCCCATTGCAATCTTGAAGGCCATATTTCTTGAGCAGGTCTTTCAAGTACTTGGTCTGAGAAATGAATATGTCATTCCTGCGCTGTTTGATTTGAAGACTAAGGAAATAGTTGAGTTCTCCCATCATTGACATTTCGAATTCACCCTGCATGGTCTCAGAAAATTCCTTGCACAAGGTATCATTAGTAGCACCGAAAATAATATCATCTACATAGATTTGTACAATAAGGATTTCATTGAGCTTGTTACTTTTAATGAATAATATGTTATCTGCCTTTCCCCAAACAAATCCTTGATCAAGAAGGAATTTGCTTAACCTTTCATACCAAGCTCTAGGAGCTTGTTTTAGACCATATAAGGCCTTTTTCAGTTTGAAGACATGATCTGGATGAAAATCATCTTCAAATCCAGGAGGTTGTTCAACATAAATTTCCTCTTAAATAAAGCCATTTAGAAAAGCTAATTTCACATCCATTTAATAGAGTTTAATGCCTTTTATGCATGCAAAGGCTAAAAGAACTCTTATTGCTTCCAATCTTGCCACTGGAGCATAAGTTTCTTCATAATCGATTCCTTCTTCTTGATTATAGCCTTTGGCAACTAATCTTGCCTTATTTCGGACAATGATTGCAGATTCATCACATTTGTTCTTGAATACCCATTTAGTCCCAATGACTGGATGGTCTTTTGGCCTAGGTACCAAATCTCAAACTTGATTTCTTTCAAATTGGTTCAGCTCCTCTTGCATTGCTATCACCCAATCATTGTCTGAAAGGGCTTCTTCAATCTTAGAGGGTTCTATTTCTGAGATAAAGGCTGAAAAGGTTACCTCATTTAAAATGCTTTACCTAGTTCTCACACCTTCATTTACATCACCTAGAACCTGATCCAAAGAATGGTTTTTATTGTTTCTCCGGGCTTGAGGCTGAGGTTGTGACTGAACAGGTTCTTCAGAAATATTTTCAGTCTCATTTTCTGGTTCTTCTTGAAAGGAATTTTCAGAGTTTGAGACAGATGGGATTTTTGAGGTAGATTGATTCTGTAGAACATTAACATCTTCCTCATCATTAGATTGGTTAGATTTGTTTTCACAGAATACTACATGAATTGATTCTTCAACAGTGCGAGTACGCAAATTAAATGTTCTAAAGGATTTACTTCTATTTAAATAACCAAGAAATATACCTTCATCTGATCTGGGATCAAATTTTCCCAGATTGTTCTTACCATTGTTATGGATGAAGCATTTGCAACCAAAGATGTGTAGGTGTGCTAGATTTGGTTTCCTCCCTTTGTATATCTCATAAGGAGTTTTGTTTAACTTTTTCCGGAGATATGCTCTGTTGGAGACATAGCATGCAATACTCATGGCATCAGCCCAAAATACTTGGGAGGTGTTGTTCTCATTCAGCATTGCTCTTGCCATTTTAGTGAGTACTCTATTCTTCCTTTCCACAACACCATTTTGCTGAGGAGTTCTAGGAGCTGAGAAGTTATGATCGATGCCCATATCTTCACAGTATTTGCTGAAAGCATGGTTTTCAAATTCTCCTCCATGATCTGTACGAATTCCTGCAATGACAGTACCTTTCTCGTTTTGGACCTTTTTGGTAAACACAACAAATTGATCAAATGTTTCATCTTTAGATGATAAGAATATAGTTCATGCAAATCTAGAGAAATCGTCAACAATGACTAATGTGTACAGATTTCCACCAAAACTCTGGACTCTAGCTAGACCAACTAAATCCATGTGCAATAGTTGAAGAGGTCTATTAGTTGAAATCTCACTTTTTGATTTGAAGGATGATTTAGTTTGTTTTCCCTTTTGACATGCATCACAAACCATGTCCTTTTTTAAATTAAGTTTTGGCAAGCCAATAACTAAATCCTTTTTCAACAATTTATCAAGTTGGGACATATTAACATGTGCTAAACGTTTGTGCCACAGCCAACTTTCATCTAAGTTACTCACGAAACATTTTTCAGAGGGTAAAACAGTTGAAAGTTCAAGAGTATAACAGTTACCTTCCCTTGGTGCTCTGAAAAGAGCTTTGGATCTTACTTTGTTTAGGGAGAGATCATCCTTATTGACAATCAAACACTCTTCTGAATTAAAGATGACTAGATTACCTTTGTCAGCACTTTGGCTTACACTAAGAAGATTATGGCACAATCCTTCCACAAGGTAGACATCTTTTATTTGTGGTCCATCATTGTTACCAATCTTACCAATACCAGCTATCCTTCCAGATTGGTTGCCACCAAATGTGAGCTTGCCCCTATCTTTGTGTTTGATTGTGGAAAACTTAGATTGATCTCTTGTCATGTGTCTGGAGCATCCACTATCAATGTACCATTTACTGGATCTTGATGCTCTTAGACATACCTGCAAGTTATGGAAGATCAAGTCTTAGGTACCCACCTTTTCTTGGGTCCTTTTGGGTTAGTTTATACCTTAGGAGACACATATGTTCCTTTAGGTACCCATTGATAATTACCTATAGGTTTATCTTTCCTTTCTTTTCTATGAAAGCATGCAGAAGTAGTATGGCCTTTTATATTGCAGTAATTGCAGTAGGCAAATGGATTAGAGGAGTAAACAGATTTTCAAAAATAACTTAGGTAGTTCTTTTCTCCACTTTTCTTCTTGCCTTTCTTTTTATCAAGATCAGGATTGTAGCCTATTCCAGATTTATCATTTGTAAACCTTTGCTATTTTAAAATAATGTCAAGCATTTCACTACCTTGAGTGAATTTTTCCAAAGTTTTTGAAAGGTAGTCATTTCTTTTCTGTAAAGTACAGCAATTTTCACAAATCTTTTCAGTGAATTTTTCACAAGCCTTTTCAGAAGTAAAAGGTGAAGTTTTCTGAACTTGTTGTTCTAAATCCTTTACTCTTCTTTTCGAAAGCATAAGTTCTTTTGCAATCTTTTTAAATTCAGAATGAAGACTATTATATTCAGAAAGTAATTCATCAAAGGTTGGTTCAGGATCACTTACCTCTTCATTGTATGATTCTTCCTGAGCAACAAGGCAAATGTTTGTTGTTTGTCCCTCATCCTCTTCTTCTTTATCAGACGAACTGTCTCCCCAAATGGCAGAGACATATGCTTTCTTTCTGAATGAGCTGAATCTATTGTTTTCCTTTTTCTTGTTTTTTAGCTGAGGGCATTCTGACTTAATGTGACCAGGTTTATCACATTCATAGCATACGATGGGTTTCTTCGATTCTGAGCTTGATCCACCTTTATGAGACTTTCTGAATCCCTGATTCTTTTTGTAGAATTTTCTGAACTTTCTGATTATCATGCCAAGCTCTTCTTCTTCATCCTCATTATCCGATTCTTTAGACTCATTGATGGTCTTGAGTGCAATTTCTTTGTTTTTACCATCAATTCCATCAAGCTCTTTTTTGAACTTGATTTTTCCCTCATATTCGGATAGGCTTCCAAAGAGAGCAGCTACAGATTGCATGGATTCTCCTCGGGCTTCTTCAATAGCTATCACTTTAGCTTCCCAATCCTTGGTTAGTATATTTAAAATTTTTCTTACCCGAGTCTTTTGTTCATATACCTTCCCTAAGGCTGACAATTGATTGATGAGGTGAGAGAAACGAAGCTGAAACTCTGCAATTGATTCTCCAGATTTCATGCGCAGAAGATCATACTCGGTTGTGAGTGTATTGATCATGTTTTCCTTGATTCCTGAGGTTCCTTACCTTCAATGCATCCCACATTTCTTTGGCACTGGGCAGATTGCAAATGCGAAAGTATTCCTTTTGGCTCAATGCACTCTGTAACATCAAAATAGCTTTGCTGTTAAGTGCAACTTTCTTTTGATCATGTTCATCAAATTCTGCCTTTGTTTTTGGCATAATATTCTCTCCTACTTTCTTAATAGGGACATAGTTGTCTTCCTCAATTACTTCCCACAAACCATACTCACTGGCCATCACAAATACTTTGAATTTGGATTTCCAGAATGAGTAATGTTCACCATTAAAACCCAGTGGTCTGTTTATTGAGGCACCATCTGGTAGAATTCCTTCCATTTGATCTTTTTGTCTAGGATGTTAATCCTTTGAGCAGACAACCAGGCTCTAATACCAAATGAAAGTGGAAGAAATCACCAAGAGGGGGGTGAATTGGGGATTTTAAAATTTCTTTTCAACTCTTAAAAAAATAAAGCTTAAGAAATGAATAATGAAAGAGAAAGAAAAGCTCAGACACACAGGACTTAACTGATTCGGTCTTAACCTTGACCTACGTCCAGTCCCTAGATACCTTCTGGGTGTTTCCACTAGTTCAACAGGTTTTTAACTACAACAATGAAGACAAGACACAATCCTAATCACCTAGGACTTGCTCCCCCTTACACCTTGTAATTAAACAGTCCAACTCACAGGTTCCACAACCTTGAGTTTACACAACCAAATACTTTAAAAGAATTTCAATCTCTCAAAAGAGTGAATATTGATAATCACTGAAGAACAGATAAAAGAATCACAATACAGACTCAAAAATGCAAATGTGTTCAAGTGTAGCTTCATTATGTATCTTGCTCTGAGTCTTCATAGCCTTTTATAGACTAACTAGATGAACTAGTCATTGCAATATCTTCTCCAACGTTCAGTTGCAAATCTAGAAAATGACAGTTGCAAATTTTGCTCTGTTCTTTCAATTCTTTGCTGAAATCCTGGAATATGTTGTTGTAGAACGTCTTCCAGATTCTTTGTCATTCCACAATCTTAATTTGACCATTTTAGGTGATCTTAATGTGTTCTAACGGTCTGAGCTAAACATCTGGGATAAGGGAGAAGAATCAGCCCTATTCTTGGTTCTTCATTAAATGCACTTATTCTGGATCTTTGATTCTCTCTGATCTTGTGATGAACCTGTCTGAAACTTATCAAAAACTTGATCAATAACGTTAGGAATAATAATGCAACAAGATATGATAATTTCATATTAACCCATAATGATTTCGCAGATTGATTTGATCTGGTTTTCAAAAGTTACCTATGCAAACTCGAGTTTGTTGTTCTAGACTCAAGTTTGAGGTTCATCCAGAGAGCAAGATATGTTTGAAAGTTTACTAAACTCGAGTTGACAAGTAAGTAACTCAAGTTTGGTTCTTACAGAGAAGAAAGTCGCGAGTTGGTCCAGAATGAGATTTTGAACACATGGCTAAACTCGAGTCATTTAGTGACTGACTCGAGTTTGAAGCTTTTATGAAAATCTTAAGTTTAAGTTCACAGCTTCAAAACTGGAGTTTAAAAATGTAGACTGGAGTTTACAAGACCTGAAATATTGCATAGCTCTCTGTATGATCCAGACTCGAGTTTTGATATTCAAAACTCGAGTTTCAGTGAAAATTGAGACCTTTGAAAAAATCTTTTTATGTGTAAACTGGAGTTTCCATTTTTCAAACTGGAGTTTTCAAATCAGTCATTTAGTCGAGTGTTTTCTGTTTGAGCTAAACTCGAGTCACCGAAACCTTGACTCGAGTTTCAGTGTGAACTAAAACATTTGAAATATCTTTGAAGGCTCAAACTGGAGTTTCTATTTTCAAGACTGGAGTTTAGAAATCATGTAATAACTTGAGTGTTTTCAGATAGTCCTAAACTTGAGTCTCCAGAAATTTGACTCGAGTTTCAGTGTATATTGAAACTTTGAAAAACTTTACATTTAAGTACAAACTGGAGTTACTGAAATTTAAACTGAAGTTTGGAAAATTTGATAAAACGTTGAAGCTTCTGTTTGATCTCAAACTTGAGTTTCCAAATCATAGACTCGAGTTTACAAGTCTTTAAACTTTTAGCACATAAACTTTCTTGTAAACTGGAGTTTCTCAAAATCGAAGGTAGAGTTTGGAAACAAGTTGAAATTCGAGTGTCACTGCCTTTGATCTAGACTCGAGTTTATAAACACAGAATCGAGTTTACAACTCTTGTAAACTTTGATAGCTCTCTGTAACTCTGCAAACTCGAGTTTGCCTATACAAACTGGAGTTTGGCCAACATTGTAAAATCTGAGCTTCTGTCTGTCAAGTCCAAACTCGAGTTTAGCAACCCAAACTAAAGTTTTCCTTAAACAGAAAGTTTTACAACTTTCCAAGGACAAACTTCAAATTGAATTTACAATTGTCGGTTATCATCAAAACACACAGAGAACTAACAATTGTGAAACAGCACAATTCAACGAAAAATTGATCACCCAACAAAGGCAACAGACATTAATATGATACTCCGATAACTGAACAATAACTATTGCAAGTAAAAAAGCATCATATACTCCAATGAAAAATTGGCCTTTTTACTAGATTGAGGATTTCATAGACTGCTTGGATACACACAAGACATGACAGGTCTTAAACAAAGGACTACTAAGCAAACTAAATTATTTCTTATTCATATAACATACCTCCATAATGGCCAAGGTTAAATGACACACAGGGCCTAATCGCACAAACAATTGTTATTTGGTATTGTCTGAGCTTGCATATTTCAGGTTTACAAAAGGAACTTTCTAGGACGTATTGTTTGCTTTCAGAAAATTAAGCTCCTAAAATGAACAAGTTTATTTAATAACGTACACAAATTAAGGAATCATAATCTTAAACACAACATTTCCAGGAACAATAACTACATACTGCTAGTGACATTTCCAGGAAACGCGGTGAATGAGATAAAGGAGGGCAATTAATAAGATAACAAAAGAAAGATACGGTGAAGGCAATGTCGATAAACAAGAAATAAACCGATGAGCAAGCTCATGGCAACAAGGAGGGGGAAGCGATTGGGAGATTCGGCGAGAGGCAAAATGAAGAATCGTAGGGATTCAAAGAAGAAGCTAGGGCACGAATGGGAGATTTGGCGGAAGCAAGGAGCAGCAGTTCTCTCACTTTCTGTCACGATGAATGTTGAGCACGAATGGGAGATTCGGTAGAAGCAAGGAGCAGCAGTTCTCTCTCACTCCCTGTCCCAATGAATGCAGATCGATGGAAATGAAATTTAGGTATAAATGTGGGCCTTTTTGGCATCTAACCATTAAACTTAGACGTCGTTATTGGGCTTTTTTGGCGTCTAAGGCTTAGAGTTAGACGTCGATAATCCTTTTTGGGGTTATTTTTTAGCAAAAATAAATTATTTCAGCGTCTAAGATCCATAATTAGACGCCTAATAAATGATTTCTCACGTCTAACTACCTACTTAGACGCCACAAATGAAAAGATTTTTTTTTTTTTTTTTGCCCAAAACAAATGCCTATTCCAAATGAAATTATTTTTGGCGCTAGAATTGGAAGAGGTTTGGCGCTAAAAACAAATTTTCATCTGAATTTTGGCGTCTAAGATATATTATTAGACACCAAAAATCAAATGAATTTTTTTTCTTACACAAGACAAATGCCTATATGATTTTTGGCACAAGAATTGGTAAACCTTTGGCGCTGGAAATGTTTTTTGCCTGATTTTTGGAGTCTAAGACTCTTAATTAGACGCCAAAAATGTTAATTTTCCGCCACTTGCCGCCTCTTTTTCCCTTATTTTGTCCACTTTTGGCGTCTAAGTAATAAACTTAAACACCAAATGTCAACTTTTCCTACTTATAATTATAAAAATGTCACCGCCTTTACTTTCTACTTCCTATTTTTTTAATAGGACACTAATTAGGGAAATAAAAGCTATCTTTTGTAGTAGTGAATGTTTTTGTTTTTACTGTATAAATAATTATTTTTTACACTCACATAAAAGATTAGTCATATTATAAAAGAGAAAAGAGATAAAATATTAGTGGAACTTACTTACTTTTAAGTGAGTATGACAGAAAAATTATTTCTTCAACATATTTTATCATGGAAGCACTCTTTTGTGAGAATAAGCTGTAGAAAGTAATATATATATATATATATATATATATATATATATATATATATTAAAAAATACAATTCCGTTATTTAGCCCTTTTCTGGAATAGCGCTACAAAAAGTAAATTACTATTGTTTTCTTAAAATTAATACATGTTCTGTAGCACTTTTTTGAGAAAGAGCTATAGAATGTCCATACAAGCTACAACGCTTTCCTAAGAAAATGCAACAGGTAAGAAATATTTTTAAGGAAAATTATAAAATAGATATTGTGGCATTTTGAGGAAAGGCCACAAAACGTACACTACTTTTTACTCATTTTGTATTAGTAATTTGTCCCTTGCTATTTTTTATCTTCATAATACATGAAACGTTATCCATTTTATTTAATAAAATAACTATATATTAGTTATATCAGCAACTTAATAGTGCTTCAACATTTAATGAAATATCCAAAATTTGTCAGAGTATGCAGAATGAGCGCTTACGTGACAATATGCAATCATCCAACATAGATCAAAAGAGACAGAAGTATTACTTTTAGCATAGTAGTCTAAGCTTTTGAGGTCTTCCCTGATGGACCTGGACAGGAGCTATCACCTGAAAAAATGTGGTAACCATCAATCCAATTTATTACAAATAATAATATGTGCTAGTGAGGTGCTAAGTAGAACAATTTATATAACCAAATATTAAAAATACAATTCACCAATATCCATATCACAAGATTTCATATTATAAATCATGTATCATAAATTAGGCATTACAATTTTTCATCAACACAATTCCCAAGATGCCTCCCATCAATCTAATTGAACCGCCTTATTTCCTCTAACTAGACTCATGGGCCAAGTTACATCCATGTTACTAGTTACTCAAAAGCTCACTAGTCATGTGATGAGGACCAGCCAAAATCCTGAGAGCACATGTCCCAGACCATAAGTCTTTTCCCCTCATTGAACTAGTGGGGTATCGTAAGCTCTCTTGAACTCGTGGGCTAGTCCCTCATTAAACAGGTGAGACAACAGCAAGCCAATCATTGTGCACCAATGGAAGCCTTGCCACATGGTGGAATAACTTCTTCATTTCTTCCAAATCCAACCATTCCCATGATTATCATAATACATAACTCAACAGAAGTTTTTCTAAGATTTTCACATTTATATCATGGTAATTAAGCAATTCTCATAATCATGTCATAATATCTCAAGTCCCAATTCTTATACATCAATAAATATTTGCATATATTTCATAATTCAAATCATAAAGTTCTACAAGAAAATTTCTATTAAAATATTCATAATCATTTCACAAAATACTCACAAACAACATATCAATACTCATGATAAGTGGAAACTGGTTACCTCTCACCAAAGCTAACTATTATCACACTGCTCCTAATCCAAGAACTCAACACACATCAAAAATCAATCTATCATGACCAATTTACTAACCGTTAATAACTCTATAAAACTCTACATATTAAAAATATACAAATTGTAATAATAAATTTGGAATGCTTGAAGTGGGCAAATTACTGAAAAAATAGGGAGACCTTTGTAACTATAAATTTTTCCTTTATAACCCTTGTTTTATTAGAGTTCAAATAAGTAACTTTAACTTGTTACTTTCAGCTTTTATCTTTTACTATCCTTAAAAGTCAAGCAACTTCAGGTATTTTTAACTAATTGTAAGAAAAAATATTATTTTAATGTGTTGTCAACTCTTATGGGTTCCTAAAGATGTCCACTTTCATAGAAAAATACTTTAAAAGGTTAGGACATGTCAAATAATTCCCAAATTTCAAAATCTTAAGAACTATCCAATCTGGGAATAAAAACTTACCAGTTTTCATAGTTCAACTTCAAAAATTCATATCTGGAGTTCTAGGACTCAAATTTAGGTGATTCAAAATTCTATGAACTCCTTATTAAGTCTAGTTTCTATGAAAATTGGTTTCAACATTTTATCACATGTCATTTATTCCTAGATTGCAAAAATGTAACTACTGTTCAGAATCACCTCCAAACTTGTAACCCAATTTTTGAAATTTATAACTTTTTGTATACTTATCGAAATGCAACCAATTGCCTATCAAATTAAAGTTCTATGTGTTCTCTTTATTTCTGGAAATTTTCATAATTTTATAACCTCATTTACTTAGTCAAAAAGCCAACGTCATTTGTTTCCTCCAAAATGATACCAAAAACGTTTTCAGATTTTATCTTAACTTCCGAAAATCGTAACTGGAGTTGTAGACCTTTGTTTGAGGTGAACCAAAACTCATTTCAAAGATTAAAGAGAGTACTATCTCATGTAAAATTTTCATAGGAAAACACAATGGTTTGATATTCCAAACTGGAGCCCGAAAATAAATGCTCATTTCTGAACAAAGGAAATTTCAGTGTTTATAGCTCAACTTTGAAAAATCATTGATCTCATTCTAGAGGTCATTTTTTTTGCTGTTCTTTGGCTAGTTTTAAAGCTTAATATGTCCTCTATATACCAATAAAATTTCATGTAAAAACACTAAGGTTTACCATGGTTTTAGCTTAGCCAAAGATTGATGTTCAACCAGCCAAAAACACGTGGACATCCCATTTAGTTGCTACAGTAACACAGCATAATACTATTCATTCTTGATTTTACTGTAGCAACTGAATGCCTATGCTTCAACTCCATAAAACAGAGACACAAAATTATCCAAGGCATGCATTCGTCTTTTATATATATATAAATATTTTATTCAGCATCCCTTTTCTTTTTGGTTTTGTCTTATATGTATGAAAACCTCCAGGAAATACTCGCACAAATAACTCCTGACGCAAGGCATGCATTAATATTATATATTGATAAATTATTCATCCTTCTCACTCCCATGGTAGCGTCGGTAAGCAACAAAAATTTCATATACATATTCACGTTGTAAAATTCTATGCAATAACCATAAGGCTTACACACACAGACCTATACATTATATTTTTGAAGTGCATTCTCGCAACCCTCAGATAGGTAATAGTTCACGGCCAACAACAGAAATTTATGTTCCTATATACTCAGTTCAACGCTCCTAAGACGATCACCTGCTTCTTAAGCCACTAGACCACATACTTCTCTTTATATATGCTCATAATATGACAATAATGCAGAAAAAGATGATGACAGTAAGAAGTGAAACAGATGCAAGGTTCAACCAAAAAGATGCTAATACACACACACACCGATGCAAAACGTACAGCCCATGTTTTCACTTCAAGTTTCAGTGGCTCATGATTTCAACTCCTAAGGTTTATTATTCATATATTTGCAATGGGTAAACGTTGGAGATTAGGAGCAAGAGGGGACCGGTGGTTTACCTTCAGCTTTACACCTTCAAAATGTGATTCCATGGCTTCTTTCTCTCCCTGTTTCAGCGGCTAAAAACAGAGGAGAAATCTTTAGTTGACTCTCTCTCTCTCTCTCTCTTTTTCTCTCGGTTTGGACTCAGTTTTCACCAATGAAGGTAATGGAATGGATAATAGCTGAAGACATGGATTATATAGAGTTCTAAATGTCCAGTCCGAGGAGACACCCAATGAGTAAACAACGTTGCAGACCTTTGCTTGCCTCAAGAAGTATGGTGTTCTGGTATTGCGTGTGGGAGTTGAGCGGCGTTGCTTCTGGGTCTTCGAAAAGGTTGTTGTGATGTCTCGCTGTCTCCTCTTTTCTGTGTTTGGTGTTGGGCCGAGAGAAATAGCTTGCTGATATTTACTTTATGTGTTGCTGCTTCTGCGTTTAATGAGAGCTGAGAATGAATAATGGCTTGAATGTATTTTCCTTGCTTCTTTTTTTTTTTTTTTTATGAAGAAAAGTTTTGGATGGCTTCGACACCAGTCCTTTACCAAGGCCAGGGCACGGCCCTGGGCTCTATGAGCACTTACTGAGAACTTACGAGATCACCTACCAAAGGAGTCCCAGCGACAGCAGAGGGATCAAAACCATCCTTACTTCTTTTTGTTGCCACGTGAAGTTGGCAGAATAAGGACGGTAATTATATATATATTGGGCTTGTTGGCTGAAATGGATTAGCTGATATAAATATATCCTTCCTGGTGCTTTGCATGGGCAATGGGCTAAATTGAATTGAGGAAGTATGCACGTTTGTTGTCCAAGATGCTTCTGTTCCCAATGGTTTAATTAGAGGAAGTGAATAGTTGAATGTGTTTAATTCCAACTCTTACATACTTTCTTCCAATTTAATTGCAACATTAATTAAGTGATGTAAATAAATCCTTATTGCCATTTAAGGATTTTTGTTCCCCAATTTATTTTTTTTTAGGCCATAAAATATCATCTCCCAAAATATTTAAGCCAAAAGTCAATTATCCTTAATTCTCCTAAAACTAATTTTTCATAATTTTTGAAAAATATGCATTAAATTTTAAATTTTAAATTTTAAAATTCCTTAAGGCTAAATCTTCCATAATTGATCCCAGGATATATTTTAAATTCTCAAATTCAAATTTCTAGGATGCTATAATACATGATAGTATGATAGCAGATTGCCTTGTTGTGATTGTAAATGGTAGTTTAGATTTTGATGGATATCCATTTAATAGATCAAAACTTGTTGGCTTGCTCTTGTACTATTAAGGGCATTTTATTGGAGGTAAGTTAAGGCATTGTATTGTGTTCAAGAATAATGAAATGTACAACTACTCTTTAAATTATGCATAGCGTTGATTAGCTAAACTCACATAATTAGATCAAAAATATTCATGCAGTACTAATTGATTTGCTCAATAACTTAAATTTTAGGTGCCAAAATAGCTCTATATAATTAGTTAGATATTAGGAATCAAACAAATAATTTGTAGGAGGTCAGGATATGTGGTTTGGATGATTGATGGTAGAGAATCATGAATTGTAATTGTAATACCCGGATAATTATTTATCTGAAATATTATATTGATAAATATACCTATTGAAAATAGGTTAATATGAGGTCTTAAACACTTTGTATTGAATTTCTTATTATTAGGACAATTTCTCCTAAGATTAGATAATGTGCGAAAAGGTCCCTAAAACATTAGATAATTTGTAAATAGGTCCCTGAAATATTTATGGGTTATAAAATACCCTAAAAATATTATAAAGAGGCAAATAAATATTTATTTGAAATAGGGAAGAATATTTTCCCTAATTTAGGTAATTTATTAAATTATTACCTTGGAAAAATTAAAGGAGAAAAATCAAAAAGTATTGGGGGACCATATTGGACCCCATGATTTTTAATATTATGCATGGTGCACAAATTACCAATGTCAGTAAAATAGTTGTGAGATAATAATTATTACTAATTAAGAAAATTGTCAACAATTAGTAAGTGGTTAAATAAGTAATTAATTGCTGATTATTTAAACATGAATAAAGGGGGAAAAGATGTGTAAAAAGGTTGTGATTATGTGTGTGTGTGAGTTGAGTGTGTGTGAGCCTAAGTGTTGTGCATGTGTGTGTGTGGTAAAGAAAAAAATATCTAAGATATTTAGTAATTAAATAATATTATAAATGTGATATTTTATATAGGATAAATGAGAACGGATAGAAATAAAATCCTACCTAGAAAACCATGAACTAGGTTTCTAAAGTTAGAGTATATTATAGACAAGTAAATTTTTATCTCAAGGTGGGCTATCTCCAAAGTCATTTCCGTAACCGACAAAGTGATCATGAGATAAGGCCAAGAAGATATTTTGTGGAATTAGAACAGATAGTAGAAATGAAAACCTGTAGAAAATAATTCATAAACTGAAATCCGAGGATAAGTTGGTAAAAACCAGAGTATATTATGAATCAGTGGATTTTTATCCAGAAGATAACGTTGTCCAACGTTATTTCCGTAACTGACAGCGGTTGTCCGAAAATGTTCGGCAGGCAACGGAATGTCCTTAATGAGATCAAAAATTTAGATAACCCAAGAATCTTGAAAGAGAAAGAAAAGATCTTCAGGACCTTGCTCCCGGAATTTTGAGATTTCCCAAGATTACGCGATTAGGACACCGAACAGGGAACTTTATCAGATAAAGGCATAGAAAGCAAGAGATGATGCAAGCATGACATCACTTTGATGACTCAGGATGAGGTCATCATAGTGAGGTGTAAAGCCAGGATCGTGCCACCTCAAAGAAGTGCGATCCAACAGTAAGAAACTAACCAGACGAAGTTCAAAGAAACTACCAAAATGCCATCCACTTTTTCTATAAATAGCCTTCACCTTTCTCTTCATTCTTCACAAATCCTAGAGCTTTCTAGAGAGAGATTTTAGAGAGAAGGAGGAGTCTGTGGAAATAGCAAAGTGTCGGGTAAGTTTTTCGGTCCCTAATCTTTAGTCTTAAGTTCTTTCGGTAGTTATAGTAGGAATGTTAGATAAATCTTTAGTTTTTCAAGTATGATCTAGATATCATGTTTTAGGGACAAATATGATATTTATTTCATAAATATGTTGGAAGAAGAGATATGTTAAAATTTTGAGACATAGAGTTAAAGTAGCGAAACTCTGGCAAAATTCCACCGATTGGTAAGGGTAGGGGCAAAATGGTAATTCGTACCTAAAATGCCTGTTATGATATCAAATATTAATAAATGTGATATTATCATTATAGGATATTAGTAATCTTCTTCCGCTGTCATTTCGCTGTCGTTCCGTTGTTTTCTGTCAAAAGTATAGTTTTCTGTCACCGTACTAAACGCTTGTCAACGAAGGTACGTTCGCGTACTGTAACACTAACTCTGATGTTTATGATATGCATATATATGGTATGTGTGTTGTATGTATAGAGTGTTTATACTGTGGAGTGCATATAAAGGTTAGATGATATCTGTAATGCTGGGAGCGATATGTCCATATGCTGGGAGTGATATGTTTGTATGCTGGGAGCGATATGGTTGCATGCTGGGAACGATACATATGCATTGGTTGTGATAGATCGTTTGTATATGCTGTTGATGTTGTGTTATATGTCGTCCGTATATTGTGTATGTAAACATGAGGTTAACTGTTACCTGAGGTCCGGTGCGCTGGATCTCAGCTCTCCATATAGCTTCAGGGTCGTGAGGACCAAGGACCGTGGATAGCAGCAAGTAGCCTACATAGAAGACCCGATTGAAGACTTCCTTTTGACATTCTGGCGAAAGCCTTCCTTTTGTTATTGTACATCACTTTTGAAATACTCGGTTACTGTACCGCTGTTGTAACCAGCCAGACACACTACGGTTGGCGCTTTGAATATATATCAGTTACTCTTCCGCTCAAATGCTCTACTCTGATGATTTGAAATGATTTTAAATGAAAAAAAAAATTATTCCGCTTTTGAAAATTGGGGTGTTACAGTAATCATGGATCAAAATAACAATATTTTAGATAAATCATTCTATAATCACTACTATAGAATCAAAAATATATGATGCATAATACTTAACAATTAAAAAGAAACACCATCAAATAGGGCTAGGAAGAGGGGAAATTTGCTAAAATAAACCCCCCAAAAAAATTGTCAAAATAGACCACTGTGCAAAGTATTTTTGGATCTAACCTAGTTGGTGGTGCCACGTCAGCGGGCGCCACACGTGGCGCCACTTGCAAAGTGGCGCTGCCACATAGGGCGCCCTACGTGGCAACGCCACTTGTGGCATGTGAACGTGGCACGCCACATAAGTGGCGCCACGCCACGTGGTGCCACTTTCACAATTTTTTTTTAATTTTTATAATTATATTTAATATATATTAAATATAATATATATTGTTTTATATTTTAGAAAATTATATATTATTTTCGAAAATATAATATTTCGAAAAGAATATATAATATATATTATTTTAATTTTTAATTATTATAATTATATATTTCAAAAAATTTATGAAATATTCCTTTTAAAATGATGTTCTATTTTCGAAAAAAATTTCTGCACGGAGCGCTGCCCCGCACCCCGCCCACTAACCGGCTAGCGGGACCGCCGTGCTAGCTGTTTGTAGCGCGATTAAATCGTAGTGTCACCTAGTCTAAACTTATCACAACTAACAGGCAATTCTGCATTTTGCCAATCAATCTCACTTTTATCATTCTGCTCATCCCCATCATTGCTGCCTGCAACATCATCTTCCTCGACAATCCTGTTGTTTTTAAAACCATTGTGGCACCACTGACAATTATTCTTAGTCGTTCGAACCTCGCAATACCTATTAAAAGCTGCATCTCTTCTTACTATTTCTCATCGTCTCCCCTTTTTGCAGTTGCTTTGCTTAACACTCCTGTTCAACAAGATCACCGATCGGTCCAGAAAACTCACCGTCCGTCCGATATTTGCTTCTGATGCAGTCAAGCTGGTCATTGGAGCCACAATTGCCCTCTCAACAATCGTACTCTTTTACTTTTCATTGTTGCCTGCAATATCATCGTCCTCGACAATCCTGTTGTTTTTATGTTTTTTTGCTTCTCTCTCAGATGACCAGTTACGAGTCATAATATAATAATATATTATATTAATAATATATATTATATTTTATATAATATATTATTATATTAATATTATATATATTAGATTATATAATACGATACTATATCACTACGATTTAATCGCACTACGAACAGCTAGCACGACGGTCCCGCTAGCCAGTTAGCGGGCGAGGTGTGGGTCAGCGCCCCGTGCAGAAAATTTTTTCGAAAATAAGATATCATTTTAAAAGGAATATTTCATAAATTTTTTGAAATATATAATTATAATAATTAAAAATTAAAATTAAAATAATATATATTATTTTAGAAATATTATATTTTCGAAAATAATATATAATTTTCTAAAATATAAAACAATATATATTATATTTAATATATATTAAATATAATTATAAAAATTTAAAAAAAAATTTGTGAAAGTGGCGCCACTTATGTGGTGTGCCACGTTGGCACGCCACAAGTGGCGCTGCCACGTAGCATGGTAGCGCCACTTTGCAAGTGGCGCCACGCCACGTGGCGCCACATATGGCGCCTGCTGACGTGGTGTCACCAACTAGGTTAGATCCGAAAATACTTTGCACAGTAGTTTATTTTGACAAATTTTTTTTTTTGGGTTTATTTTAGCAAATTTTCCCTAGGAAGAGTCTTGCATACTAATAAACACTTCGGAATGGTTAAGTATAAGTAAAAATAACAGTTAAGTATGAACTTTTTTTGTAGTAGTAAGGTACTCCTTCACCTCATAACATGGGACTTGTTCTCATTTCTACATGATCAAGCACTCTCAATTGCTCAATTAACCTATAATAGTTCTAAATCTCCATAAAACTTCTAATTAGGACCTATGGCATTTTAATTACATGAGGTTCACTGCTTTTTTTTTTTGTTGAAATGCATTTCTTTCTAAGTTATAGTGCTAGTTTTGTTGAAATGCATTCCTTTATGAAAATTTAAGCTTTGAAGACAATGTTCAGAGAAGGAATAGCGTTAAGTACTGACAATTTTATTATGCTTATGTATAATATGATGTGTTCAAGATTTTTTTTTCAAAACAATTATCTCAACAAACTTCATATGGAGACTTATGGTTGGTAGAGGAATTTCGTTGATTTTGATGGTTCTTGTCACAACTCTTTTTTTTTTTTCAAATATCTAAGGTGAATGTTAATGCTTTTTAATACATAGAGCAGAACCTTTTGTGGCTTAAACTTCAAAATGACTTAGACATGATACTAAGCCTAAGCTTAAGGATTTAAAGAAACAAATCATCAATGCATAATAAACAAATATTGTCCTTTAAAAATTATGAAGAAACGTCAATTTTTTTTTTCTTTTAGCCGTGGGCTAGCTGGCTTAGTAAATTTGCATGAATGCCATTAAGCATGATTCCACTTTCTTGTTTCAACTTGTTGGTTTTTCAGGATGATATGTAGTCAATCCAAAAAAATGACATCTAAAAGAGGGCTGGAAAAGCAACAATCAAACAAAATGTACACAACTAATGGGTACATTTTGTTTCGCAGTGAGTTTCAGAAAAGGAAGGAATTTTCCAATTTGAATGACATGGTTAGGGAGTCCATTAAGGCTTGGAGGGGTTTAATTGTAGAGGAGAAGAAATTATACAATGATAGGGCCAAACAAGGAAGACCAGAGAAGAAGAAGGGTACCTCTGTATTTAATGTTCCCTCACGATGCTCTTTGAAGAAATTTTCTAACCTGGCAACATATGTGAACTCATCCGCAAACTTAAAAGCTAAGGTGTGGAGGTTAGCCTTTGGACCTTTGCTCAATATCCAATGTATGAGATTGCCGCAAGAAATGTTAGTTGCTATAATGAGAGCATATAATACCCCTACCAATCAATTCAGAATAAGGGGGAAGACCTATGAAATAGAAGGAAAAGATGTGGCTGACTTACTTGAGGTCCCACATAGTGAGGAGGAGGTAAAAGTGGATATAAGCAACACAAATCCATTATATGAGCGACTTAGAAAAAAAGTATAGTAAAATGAAGTATGATGACATACTAAAAGTCATAACTTCAAGGGATGCGGGTGACAAGTTTGAGTTGTTATTTATGTTACACTTGCTGGGTATTTTTCTCACTCCAACATCAAGCACTACTCTCAATGACAAGTTGCTCAAGATTTTGTGGTCAACCATTACAAGATTCCTCCACTTTGATTAGGCCACATACATTGCCAATGACCTCCGGAAAGAGCTGGGTGATTATATGAATGCGATAAGAGTGAATATTGATTGCAACTCTTATGTCATCAAAGGGTGTCTTTACATGTTGTTGGTATGTATTCTGAGATGTTTTGTGTTCATACTTTTTTTTTAACCATAAGTTTAACATGTTTAGCCTTGTCATTACAAGTATATTTTGGTGAGCAGTTCCCATTGTTAAAGCCAGTTCAACAGAATCAAAGACTCCAATTTAGTATTGGACCAAGACAATGTAAAGGAGATTGACAAAGAGAGGAAAAGCAACATCGGAATTTTGTATACCACGAAGGGAGGTGAAGACAAGGTTGAGAAGGACAATTCAAAGAGGAATGTTGTGGCTTCTTTAGACCCAATAAGTGCTTCCAGTAATGACATTGAATTCATGGTTTAAAATTATATTAATGACCATGGATAAATTGTGTGATATTTAGGTTTTGAAGGATTTTCTTGCAAAGTTGATGGGTATAATCAATGACAGTCACAAAAGGGTTGTTGTTGCTGTGGAAGAGGAGCTGCGAAAGGCACAAGTAAATGTTAAAAGGCAGTGAAAGTAGCAAATCAGTCGAGGAGATGATGATGGCAAAGCTGGTTATGAGGATGAGGTAGCTACGAGAACGACGATCACCATTTTCGAAATTCATAGGGAAAGTCCTACCACAAAAGAAGTGACCAATGAAGGACAACAATCCATTGGTTCACACCACGATGAACAAAAAGATGCACCACAAAGGTCACATAAGCCAAAGAAATCAAGAAACATGTCTCTTTGGACTTTAACAAAGCCATTGAAGCGCCCAAGGAAGGCAAAAGAAGAGAAGGACATATTCTTTGACATTATCTCCGGAACCTACACAAAGGAAGAGTGTCAACAGTAAGTTGTCAAAAAAGTTACTGTCAAGCAAATTTCAAAATTAAATTGTTTTGTCTGAATTAGTTAATGTATGATGACATTGTTTCTATTTTACAAATTTTCCATTTAATAATCATCAATCAGGTCTACTAAAATCTTTTTATCAAAGCTTAAAGTGTATTTAGTTCACACCCATGTTCATCTATACCAAACCATCGCCCTACCATTACCCTAATTCTTCAACTTTCATCCCATTATTTTACCCTCACACTCCCACCATTATATTCACCTTCACCTTCACCATTGGTTACGAACTCCCCCCCCCCAAAAAAAAAGGAAAAAACAAATAAGTGACTTTGAAGAAGGTGTTGCCCCCATATTTGATGTCATTTTGCATTCTAACCTGCAACAAAAAATGAACATTTCATCACAATGTTAGACCATGTATATATAATGTTTTATAAGTTAAAAATTTAGTAATGGTAATTACAAGTTCAATAATGACTACTTCCTCCACTATTAATGGGTTTCACAAATTCTGTAATAATTTTCACAATTTGGTAATGGTAGTTACAAATATAGTAATGGTAATTACAAATTTAATAATGGAGTTTACCAAACACCATACCTGTTAATGACAATAACTATAATAAAAATGTTGAAATGCCTTTTCAACATTGTCATCCCACATTCATGTTATGGCTACACACTTACACTTGATCAAGCCCACATAACATTTCCATTTACAATACTAAAGAACCCCAATATCCATGCCTATCATGTCATGGCAACTCAATATCCTCTTCATTATACTCTCTCTCCCAACTAACACTAACAAATAAATTAATAACGAACCTCACAATGTCAATGTCGTTGGACTTACGTAAAGCAACAATGATTATTAAAGAAGCCATTATGTTGCCTAGAAGCTCCATGAATTCTAAGTCATACAAGCTTGGTGAACTTGTATGCAAAGTCAGACATCTTGGATTTTTTTTGCATACAAGCTTCATGGGTAAGTATCTAAGTTACTTAAAATTCCGTCAGACTTCCTCGAGCTTTATCTCAATTTTTGTAGGTCTCCCCTTTAATCAACATCAATGGAAGAATTAAAGATACTTGCCCTTTAATCTTTCCTTGGCTTCCCTTTCTTTACGTATAATCTTCTAAAGCTCACATTTCACTTCATCCTCCACCCACTATGTGTGTGTGTGTGTTTTTTTTTTTTTTTTTGGCTTATGACTAAACAAGGAAGGGAGATATAATCTGTTTTTTTTCAAATGGGTAGTGTCGTCTTTTCACCTGAAATTGCATATCCCTTATTGCCCCCACCTCCCTTCTCAGTCATTTAACAAATTCAGTGGACTTCTAGGGGTTTATCAAATTCAACTAGTATTTAAATGTAATTTTCCCAAAAATCAATATGCATTAAAAACCAAATGTTTGTACATCAGATTTCTACATTCATACGAGAACATGTGCATAATATTTCTAACATGACTATCTAATAACTTTGAAAATAAAACATTGTTGAAATCAAAATGAGAAAGGAAAGAAGAGATGCCCTAGTATGAGAAGTTTGAAGATCCCTTTCTAACAACTTTCGGAGGTAGAAATCTTTTTCCCCAACAAACCCCTTGAAGAGTTTGTTGAGGCAAGACAGCTAAAAGGTGACATTCAAATATCCATGGTAAGAATGCTCTAAAATAAAAGCAAAGTCACAAAAGGTTGGAACAAGAGGTTCTTCCAAAGTAAGGATTGTATTACTTGTCCTTCAAAGTAGATCCAAGCTTGACACAAAACCTTCCTATAAAGCTTCCTGTTTTCCAAGATAATGGTCCATCCAGTAGCATTGATTCTCCTCAAATTATAAGTATTTAGGAGGGGGCTTACCTTTGTATCCTTATCAAAGTTAGCCAAGAAAGCAAAGGAAGTCAAAGAGGAAGCATGGATAATTTCCTTAATGACAGTAGTTGAAGAAGCCCTAGTATTTTGATGAATGACTTGATTCCTTTTCATCCAGATAATGGAAATAAGTTTTATGATTTTGGTGAGCATAAACATATTGCCATCACGATGAAGAGTGACTATTGAATGTTTTAGCCATATTTTAAAAGATTGCAAATCAGAAAAACCAAATTGAATGGACAAACCTCGAAACCTCATAATCTTAGTAAAAGGATAAGTAACAAATAGCTGCTCCAAAGATTCAGGATGTGAACACCAAAGGAACAATCTCCCGAGACATTAAGACATCCATGGAAGGCAATGCTTCATTTAGCAAGTTTCCTTGCATGCCAAGACTAAGATAGTTGGACAAATCTTGCTCTTTACTTTTGTCTCCTAAAAAAAATACCCCCAAATTTAGAGGGAATTAAAGCACCACTACTACAAAAAAGGGTTTTTACTTCTCTAAAAGGAATCTTTTTTTATATAAAAAGAAAGTAAAAAGTAAAGGCAGTGGCATTTTTGTAATTATATGTGATAAAGTTTGATTTTTGGCATCTAATTTCTATACTTAGACGTCAAAAGCCTTATCATTTGCCACCCAACCTTTTTTAAAAAAAGAAATCATCACTTTTGGCGTCTAATTTCAAAACTTAGACGCCAAAAGCATTTTTATTTGTCGCCCAACTTAAAAAAAAAATCATCACTTTTGGCATCTAATTTCAAAACTTAGACACCAAAAACCTTCTCATTTGCCGCACAAATTTTTATTTGCCGCCCAACTTAAAAAAAATATCACTTTTGATATCTAATTTCAAAACTTAGATGCCAAAAGTACCACTTTTGGCGTCTAAGTCAAAAAATTAGACACCAAAAGTAGTTAGCATTTGAAAATAAGTGCGGAAAATGAAATATTTGGGGTGGCAAATGAAAAATTTTTCTTGAGTTTTAGGCGTCTAAGTAAAAAATTAGACGCCAAAAGTGGATAAAACATTGTTTTTGGCATCTAATATTTTAAATTAGACGCCAAATCTATGAATCCCTGACTTATTTCTCTTTATTTTTTTAAACTATTGGCATCTAATTTATTGAATTAGACGCCAAAGCAATTCATCCCGTGACTTATTATTAGTTTTTTTTTTTTTTACTAAAAGAAGACCCAAAGCCATGCCACTCAGTAAAAGGAGACCCAAGACGCATTTCTCGATCTTCGCATCACCGAAATTGCCAGGAGTAAATCAAAGGACAACATTCCTCTTGATATCGTCGTGTTTTCCCTTTGTCGTTGCTCTCTTGCAGTAGCTTAACCAGACGTGGTGGTCGGAGATTCACGCGCCACCATGGTTCTCTACCGACACTCCCGATCTCCAACCTCAACTCCAACAGTGGCACCACGGGTTCCCAATCTCAGCCTGCAATTGCTACGCCTGCCTTTCGTTCATTCTTCGCACGCCTGTCTTCTTATATCCGTGAGGGGTTCTCCCAGTGCTGCCCGGGACTCATCGACTGGACTGCGAGTAAATTTGTCTCCTTTTCTGCATCGTCTCAGTTCACGGTAACCATATTTAAATTATCATCACTAAAAGTTCATTTCTTCCCTTTGAAATTTGATTTTCTTTTTATTCTCAAACTTTTTTGATTTTTTTCCCCTTATTTAAAACTCTTCGTCTACCAATTTCGGCAAAAATCGTTCTTGAAGATGCTTATACGGTGACCACCATCATCGACGGCCATAAGCTCAAGGTATCATCTCTCTCATCCGGTGTTAAAGATTTTTTTTTCTCCTCTTTCTGAATGAGTCCAAGCATTATTTGTTGGTGTCTCTGTCGACCAAGTTTCGATCAGCTTCTCTTGCTCACCTTTGGAATCTATTGTTGTAATGTAGATCTAGATTTTTTTTTTTTTTTGAGTTGATTTTATTATTAAGGATATGCCATTTGATTTTCAATTTTGGATCCGATTGAATATGGAATGGAATGTAGATCTGGCATTATTGTTTGATAGCTCCCAATGTGGTTAGCTCTGTGGTTAGCTCTGGTTTGGGGGCTTTTTTCTAAAAAAAAAATATGGCATCTAAGAAAATATTTAGACACTGAAGCTTTGATTTTTTACGCCTCAAAAAAGGTGTCCTCACAAAATAAGACGTAAAAAACTAGAAAAATAGGAGGCGAAAAAGCTATTTTGTACTATTGCATGTTGTTTTTCCAAAATGTTTATATTCATTCCAAAGAAATAACATAAGCAATCTATCACTAGTCCTACTTTTTTTCCCCGCTTAAGCACCGTCTGGATCTAAATCTCCAACTTCTTGCATTTTGTCTTCTTAACCCTTCTTTATCATTATTTTTTAGACTAAAATTTATTAACTACCCCTCTTTATTTTATTTAAATTACAAAAACGTCTCATCTTTTTTAAAAACTTATATAGATCTTCCTTGAAATTAAAATGCATGTTACAATAACCTCCCTTATATATTTGAAATTTCATTACCATCCATCCAACCATTAGTTGACCGTTTAGTTGAACTGTCAAATATTTTCTTAGATCAAAATACCCCTCTTTCAAAAAACGAGTAAACATTTATATTTACCTAAAAATAATTTTTTATACAAACAAAAAATAATTATATTATATATATGTTGAGAATTTTCAATATATTATAAAATTTATTATCTTTCACTATATTATAAAATTTTAAATTCTTAAATTTGTATCATATTTATTGAAACTTATTTTATTTAGTTTTTTTAAATGACTAAAATCATTTTTTTTCTTCCCACAAGATCATAATTGAAAGCATATTTAAAAGCAATATTTTTATTCATCATATGTTATTAATAATATAAATTTGAGATATCATATGACTTATATTAATTTTTAAATTTTAATTTTTTAGATACATCAATTAAATTAATTAATCCTTTATCGTAATGTAATAAAAAAAACTTAACATAAAACTTTTGACAATTGTAAAAAATAGATTAAGAAAAAGAACAAAAATCTTAAATTGCTTAAACAATTTTAGGTAAAATTAGGAAATTAGTAATGATGAAGGGTAAATTAATAAATAAAATATATTTTAATATAAATTTTAATTAAAAAATAAAATTCCTTCCCGAGTTAACAGATTGGACTTAAATATATTTTTTAAAAAAATAGAGAACATATTTCTGTGTAATTAAGACAAAACGTAAAGGTAAGGTGTTTATACATTTTACTCTATGTTTTATTGATTACAAAATCCTTTGCCTAGGAGACTTACTATATGATGCACTACTACAAAAAAGGTTTACTACTATCTTAAAAGACGTCCTTATTTTTTAAAAGAAAGTTAAAAGTGATAGAAGTGGCATTCATGTAATTATCTAGTTAAATTATATGTATTTGTCAACCTAAACAAGTATTCAGGAAGCCTAAATTCAGTTAAGATGACCTCAAAAAATTTCAGGACGCCTAAAAAACAGTTAAGGCAACCTCAAAAACTTTCAAGACGCCTAAAAAATTTATTGTTTGGCACCATAGAACTATCTATGGAAATTTTTTTTTTTGGTGCTAGCAACTTTGTGGGAAATAAATTTAATTTTTGTTTGGTTTTGGGCGACCTGAATAATTCAAAGGACGCCTTAAATTAATTTTGGGCGCCATATCATATTTTGAGGTCGCCTAAAATTGGAAAAAATTCATCTAGCCAATTTTTTTTGGCGCTAGCTACAATATATGTGGGAAATAATTTTTTTTTTCCTGTTTTAGGCGACCTTAACAAATTAAAGGACGCCTTAAAGTAAGTTTTGGCGCCCTATATTTAATTTAGGTGCCTAAAATGGGATTCATCTATGTTTATTTTGGCGCCAGCTACAGATGTGGGCAATAAATTATTTTTTTGTTGTTTTTGGGCGACCTAAATGGTTAAAAGGACGTCTTAAAGTAATATTTGGAGCCCTATAATAAATTCAAGTTGCCTTAAGTGGGAAATTTTTTATATATATTTTAAGGCGTCCTTATTATTTATCAAGGCGCCATTTATACATTTATAATTCTGCCAAAAAACACAGCAGAATATAGATAGGGTTCCCGCGCCTCTGCTTCCCACTCTTTCCTCTGCTTCTCCCTCCTTGAACACTCACGTTGTGCCTCCCTCACTGCTTCCCTGTGCTGCACATCTCCTTTGTCTCCTTCTTCTCTATCCTTCGCGACAGTCACCCTCACTCTCCTTAAATAAGGCGTCCTGTGATAAATAAGGGACGCCTTAGAAAAGGCGTCCTATATTAAGTGCCTGTTTGGGGAAATCAAAATCGAGGTTTTGGAAATAAAATCTAGATTGTCATAAGTTTTCTAAACACCCCTCTTTTTTTTCAGAAGCTATTCTACATTAAAATCTAAGTTTTGTCATAAACTTACCAAACACGCCAAGTTTTTTTAAAAGCTATTCTGCATCAAAATCTAGGTTTTGTGAAAAGCTATTTTTTTAGCTTTTTCTCTCTCCTCTATGATCATTAGTATTTTCTCAGTATCAGTCAGCATCCTTAAGATATTTTTTTAGTACCTTTGAGTACCCTAATTATTTTTTCAAGATCAGTCATTACCCTGAAATATTTTTTCAATATCATAATATAAATTTTCAAGATCAAGAAGTATTTTTTTAATTATCCTTAAATATCTTTTTGGTACCCGTTAGTACCCTGAAATATTTTTTTTAAGATCATTCATTATCTTGAAATATGTTTTTAACGTATTAAAATAAATTTTTAAAATCATAAAGTATTTTTTCAATACAATTCAATACCCTAAAAGATTTCATGATTTTAAAAAATTAATTTACGATATTAAAAAGATATTTCAAAGTAATGAATGATCTTGAAAAAATATTTCAGGGTACTGACGAGTACTGGAAAGATATTTAATACTAACTGGTACTGAAAAAATACTTTTCATGGTCTTACAAATTTATTTTAGGATTTTGAAAAAATATTTCAGGGTACTGATAATCTTGAAAAAATATTTTATGGTACTAACAGGTACTAAAAAGATAATGAAAAAATATTTCTTGATCTTAAAAAAAATTTACAATATTGAAAAAATATTTTAGGGTAATGAATAATATTGCAAAAATATTTCAGAGTATTAAAATGTACTAAAAAATATTTTAAAAATACTGATTGGTACTGAAAAAATAATAATGATGGTAGCAAAGAGAGAAAAAGCAAAAAAAAAAGTTGCTTTTCACAAAACCTAAGTTTTGGGGTCCAAAACCTAAGTTTTCATGTAGAATAGCTTTTGAAATAAATAGGGGTGTTTGGTAAGTTTATGACAAAATCTAGGTTTTGATGTAAAATAACTTTTAGAAAAAATAGGGGTGTTTGGCAAACTATTGACAAAATCTATGTTTGAATTCATAATAGTTTCTGGATAATTTTGGGTTGTTTGGAAAACTTTTGTCAATAGTTAGGTTTTAAAGTTATTCAAACACTATCATTTTTCTTCAAAAGCTATTCTCCAAAAGCTATTTTTCAAAAATTATTTTTACCTCGTAAATCTCAAAAGCTATTTTTCAAAATCTATTTTCCAAAAGCTATTTCTACCTCGTAAATCCCCAAATCTATTTTCCAAAATCAACATCCAAACGGGCTCTAAGTATAGGACGCCTTAATAAAGTCGTCTTAAATTAATAATAGGACGCCTTTTTTAAGGTGTCCTGTATTTAACATAGGACGTCTTATAGACTATTTTTATAACTACCCCTATTCAAACGTCCTTCTCAAAAAGAACGTTTATTGCCTCTAATTCAGGATGTTTTTTACGTTTTTTTGTAGTAGTCATGAGATAGCACAATAAGGTGTCTGTAATGTAAATTCCTTGCATATTGCCCCCCTTTCACATGAGTAGTTACCATACGAGAGAGTACATTAGCCACTGAATTAAATACATAGGGAGAATGAGGGTCACTTTGTCTAAATCCTCTTTGGGGCATAAATGAATCAATTGTTCTTCCTTCAAGTTTTATAAAAGAGTTCACTGATAACAACATTTCATGATTTTTGAATCTCAAGAATCATTAAAATTCAAGTTAAATAATAAAGCCATAAGAAAATCTCATTTTACTTTATCATAAACTTTATTCTTATTTATTTTAACAGCAGTATCATACTCATATCCCCCTTCCACTTCTCAAAAAGTGAAAAGCTTCATGTACCAAAAAATTATTGTCCTGAATAAGCCTTCCAGGAACAAAAGCTCTTTGCTCAAAAGCAATTTTTGGCATAATGTTTTTCATCTTATATCTTGTTTACACTACTTTATAACAAAAGTTACATAAACTAATAGGAGGAAAATCACATTCATGTGATTCAACTTTATTAGATCTAAATCAATGAAAAACTCCTCACCATTTTTGATACAATACCAATAGTTTTTCCAAAAATGATAAAATAGCGTAGAAAAGCCATCCGTTGTAAGAGCTTTAAGGCTACCCAATTGAATAGAATTTTAAGCTTCCTACAGCCACGGCTGATTTACTTGACAGGAAAATGCCTTCCTATAACTAAGCTAATTTATTTATGCTCCATCTAGTCCTAATAAATACAAGACAAAGTGAATTTTTTTGAAAATATTAATAAAGTTAATTAAATTAAAAGTACTTATATTTATCATTTTTCTTCTTCAAACTAATATGAATAACTTATAAACTGATATATAATCTAATGATACATAACATATGATATGATTAAGGAACTTATTTAATTTCATTAATCTCTTAAAAAAAGTTAACTATGTCTTATATTTAGGACCGAAGAGAATAATAATTTTCATAACATAACAAAAAAAAATTAAAATATCTTCTTCTTTTTTTAAAAAAAATACATGTAGTATCACAGCTCAAGATAAAATCAAAACTTTTTTTAGTATGAACCTGGAGTATCTCCAAGTTAATTTGAACTTGAGCTTAATTTTTATCAGGCTGAATTGAGTCTAACCAATTATATTGATCTAGGCTGGGATACCAAATTGGTTCTTATCAGCATGGCCTGTATATTTTATAAAAATTATATTTTAATTACAAAACACCTATATTATATTAGGTTTAAACGATTGTTTTTCTTATTACATATTAGGAAATTAGTCGATTTTATAATTAGAATGAAGGTCACAAGAAGTTCAGATGAGTTGTCGGAAAGATTAGTTAATGTTAAGCATACCTGCAGACTTAAAGATCACTTATTAAAATACTTATCGTAACATTCACCTTCATATACACCATATATTTTAATCACTACAAATCATTAAAAACACTACTATTGAAAGGGAAAAGAAATATTGTTCAAAAAGAAAAAAGAAAGGGAAAAGAAATGAAAGTAACTCAATTGAAAAGTCTACGATAACAGAAAATAAATAAATTACCGTTTGACAAGTTAACCACACGGTAGAAGAGAGTTTTTTTTTGGTAAAAAAATTTTAGGAAAGAGGTCAAGCTCACCTATAATTCAAAGGTAAGGGCACTTATAGCCTAATCCATAGGGAATACTGGTTAGAGAGTACACATGCCTCCACCTCTACCAGTATTACCACTGCTTTCTAGACTCCTAGGATGCCTCCCCCAGAAGAGAGTTAAACCTGTAACATTGGCTATATTATATCATGGTCATAATAATAAAAACCTTCATCATGACAACTAGGCGTGTCCAAACAATGCCAAACACAATAATCACATGCAATGGAGGCTTAGGGCATAGTTGAAGCCCAAGGTTACCTTTAATCATAGGCAAGACATAAAATCTCAGAAATCAACTATTAATTTGCAAAACATATAAGAAAGAAATATAATTTATTGAAGCGGTGCATAATAGAACATGTAATTAGGTTAATGTGCAAAAATACATATATAGATTTTAAGAAAATATGTTCAACACTAAATGTTTTTTTTTAGGTATAAAAGTAATTATGTGGTTACAAAAATGGAGTAAAAGTCACATACTCCATTAAAGTAAACGGAATATGTGACTTTTGCTCCATTTTATAACCATATAGTCACTTTTACATCTAAAAATAACACTGGGTATTAGATGTATTTTTGAAAAAACCACATTATATTTTCGCACATTATATATATACACATGTGTGCAAGCATTTCTTAATATAGAAAAACAAGTTCCACGGTCCTTATCCCCTATGTAACATTCAACCCTTTAATCAAAACACCATGTGAGTGGAGGGAAAAGTAGTCGAGTTGGATTTAAAAAAGGAAAGAAAAGTGAGATTAAAAGTTTTTAATTAACCTTCTTTTTATTAAAATTTTATAGCCACATTTCGTCAATATTTTTAAATCCATCTCATAATTTTTTCCCTCATCCCTCCTCCCTCTAAATCCCTCATACCAAATAGGCCATTATTCATAATAAAGCATTGTTATCACTACAATAATAAAAAAGGAAGAAACTTATTTACAAGTCTGCCATAGTAAAATGGAGAACAACTTCAAGTTTGAAACACTAGCTGTGGTATAAAAAGTTTATTATCATTTGAAATATTAGCATGATTATGGGGAAAAAAAAACTAACACTACTACAAAAGATAGCGTTTACTTCCCCAATTAGCATCATATTAAAAAAATATGAAGTAAAAAGTAAAAGCGGTGGCATTTTTGTAATTATAAGTAGGACAAGTTGACATTTGGCGTCGAAGTTTATTACTTAGACGCCAAAAGTGGACCAAATAAGGGAAAAAGAGGCGGCAAGTGGCAGGAAATTAATATTTTTGGCGTCTAATTAAGAGTCTTAGATGCCAAAAATCAGACAAAAAAAATTTTCAGCACCAGGTTTACTAATTCTTGCGCCAAAAATCATATAGGCATTTGTCTTGTGTAAGAAAAAAAAAATCATTTGATTTTTGGCGTCTAATAATATATCTTAGACGCCAAAATTCAGATGAAAAATTTTTTTTAGCGCCAAATCTCTTCCAATTCCAGCGCCAAAAATAATTTCATTTGGAATAGGCATTTGTTTTGGGCAAAAAAAAAAAAAAAATCATTTGTGGCATCTAAGTAGGTAGTTAGACGTGAGAAATCATTTATTAGGCGTCTAATTATGGATCTTAGACACTGAAATAATTTATTTTTGCTAAAAAATAACCCCAAAAAGGATTATTAGCGTCTAACTCTAAGCCTTAGACGCCAACAAAGCCCAATAACGGCGTTTAAGTTTAATGGTTAGACGCCAAAAAGGCCCACATTTATACCTAAATTTCATTTCCATCGATCTGCATTCATCGGGACAGAGAGAGAGAGAGAGAGAACTGCTGCTCCTTGCTTCCGCCGAACTTAACATTCATCGCGACAAAGAGTGAGTGCTGCTCCTTGCTTCCGCCAAGTCTCCCATTCGTGCCCTAGCTTCTTCTTTGAATCCCTACGATTCTTCATTTCGCCTCTCATCGAATTTCCGAATCGCTTCCTCCTCCTTGTTGCCGTGAGCCTGCTTATCGGTTTATTTCTTGCTTATCGACGTTTCCTTCGCTGTATGTTTCCTTCGCTGTATCTTTCTTCAAGCATCTTATTAATTGCCCTCCTTTATCTCATTCATTATGTTTCCTGGAAATGTCACTAGCAGTATGTAGTTGTTCTTGGAAATGTTGTGTTTAAGATTATGATTCCTTAATTTGTGTACGTTATTAAATGAACTTGTTCATTTTAGGAGCTTAATTTTTTGAAAACAAACAATACGTCCTAGAAAGTTCCTTTTGTAAACCTGAAATGTGCAAGCTCAGACAATACCAAATAACCAGGGACGGACCTTGAAAAAAATAATTGGGGGACCAAATAGTGTTGGGGGATTTGGGGGTTCGGGGCTAATGCCACCGAATTTTTTTTAAAGGAAATTTTTAAATTTATTAAAAAACAAAGGAATATAAACCAAAAAAGAAAAGAATATAAAATGTATAAGAAAAAAATATATTTAGATTTATAATAAAAGTATTTTAACAATTTTAATGTATAAGATAACTATATTTTTTAGATCCCATAATATTTGTTAGAGCCCAACTTCGCACTCAAAACCACTTAACTGTTTCCTCCATCCAGGAAATGATAACAATGAAAAATCACAACCGAAAACTTCAACCAAAGAAATAGGAAAATAAAGGGAGAAAATTGGTGAAAAATCGGTATTAAATTTTTATACATTAAAAAATAATAGTATCCTGCAAATTTTATTGGTAAAATATTTCATGGAGCATTTCTCACTTCCAAAGAAACGATAGGATTGAATTACATGCTATTCAGATAAAAAAAAAAAAAAAAAAAAAAAACAAGAATTACATGCTCTTTTATTTCATGCTTATCTCTAATATTAGTCTAATTTTACATGGTCCATAGCAAAACTTGGTAAGTCAGAATTATTATATTTTTATTTTAAAATTTTATAATATGAAATAAAATGCATTTTTAATTATTGTTTTCATTGAAAAAAATCTCAATTAGCTGGCTAAAAAATAGAGTTTTCAATTAAAGAATACCCATGACACTGATGATGAGCACGGAATGCGGAGAGAGAGGTGGGATAACATTTTGGCAGGATCCGTCTCAGAAAACGATTCTCTACGCGAGCATTTCTCCATATACACACACAGATACAAGTTTTTTTTTTTTTGATTTTTTTTGGGGGGGCCATGTATCTATAAAGATCCGTCCCTGCAGATAACAATTGTTTGTGCGATTAGGCCCTGTGTGTCATTTAACCTTGGCCATTATGGAGGTATGTTATATGAATAAGAAATAATTTAGTTTGCTTAGTAGTCCTTTGTTTAAGACGCGTCATGTCTTGTGTGTATCCAAGCAGTCTATGAAATCCTCAATCTAGTAAAAAGGCCAATTTTTCATTGGAGTATACGGTGCTTTTTTACTTGCAATAGTTATTGTTCAGTTATCAGAGTATCATATCAATGTCTGTTGCCTTTGTTGGCTTCAGTCTATGGAATGCTCAATCTAGTAAAAGGTCAATGTTTTATTAGAATGAAGACCAAGCGACACAATTTCCCTTCTTGGCACGACTGAAGCAGTTGTACAATGACATTAAAGAAATTCCCATGCACATGCCTGAGGGAATTCTCGGCTCAAGAGTGTCGTCTTATCCTTTTATGATTGACAAGAAAGATCTTAGGGAGTTCATACATTTAGAAGAACTAGATATATGTTGGATTAAACTTGCAATCGTGTAAGTAAATTATTTTCCCTTCATTTAATCATGTTATTTTTTTGGTTTTATATATTCAACAATTCATTTATCTTTTTAATTCTATCATAGTTTCTTCCACAACATGATCGTCGAACTCGGAAGAAAAGACTTATATGGATTGTTATGTCCATCAAATACCACAAGGACCCACAATACATTGGAACAAAGGACTTCTTATGTAGGCTATACATTGGGGGAGGAAAAATTGCCTTGTTATCTAGCCCCAATTAATGAAGGGTATGTATTATATTTTTGTCTACTTAAGAAGTTTAAGAAAAAATTGCCTTATTATTTTAACCTAATCTTATTTTGTATGTGATGTTGTAGGTATCATTGGACTTTGTGTGCTGTATGTCCAAACAAGAATACTATTTATTGGTTTGATTCCTTGGATAAGAGGCCACACAAAGAAATAAAGTTCATGTTTAGCAAGTAATTAAACTTTTTCTACATCACTGACATTCTTGAATTAAATTAATTGTTCTCATGTTTGATCATTTTCATTCTACTGATAGTGCATTGAAGGCATATCAATTGATTTGTGGGCTTAAAGGGGGTCCTAGTAGAGAGTCAACATGGGTTTATCCGACAGTAAGTAATTTGTTTCACGTCAAGTTATTTCATTAACAGTGGATTTCGATATGACAGAAGAATTCAAGTAACCATTTGCTTTTGATTTATAGTGCACTCGACAGCCAAGGAAGACTGAGTGTGGATATTATGTTATACTGTACATGTATAATATCATTCAGAGCGGGCAAACTTTAGATTTTGATTAGGTACTCACTCACTTATTCTCAAATGATAATATTTTTTGAAGTTGTGTTATAGTTGTTTAATTAATTAATTCACCTGATTGATTAATCATATATCTTGTGAAAATTTTACAAATTTTTGGTAGTGAGGCTGCCTACTCGGAAGACGATATCGATTTAGTTCGAAACCTGTTGGCTAGACATCTTCTTAGACACATAGATGAATGAAGGTTGCTAGTGAGTGTATGCCTTCTTAAAAATTAATTTTCGTTTTGATTTTAGCTTCATACACTAGTTGCATGCATTATATTCCTGTTCAGAAAACATTGATAATATTTTCTTTTTCTCAATTTTAGGAAGTGCCCTCTTGGTGGACTCCTAAGTCAGTGTCCTCTTTGAATTCGAGGTTGAATGTTTAGTGGTGTCAAGTTCAAGTTTTGAGCAGAATGGCATTTGGTTTTTTTAATGATCTTTGTTGTTGCGTATAGTATTTGCTTATGTTGCGATCAACAACATTGACAAGATAGACAATGCTAGTAACTTTTTTCTTAGTAATGAATTCGAGGTTGTATAGTATTTGCTTATGTTTGGAAAGATCATTTTTTGATGAAAGCGTGACTGAGTATTTGACAGATTCTAGTTAGTAAAAAGATTATTTTCTTTTCTGCTTTAGGCATGTCTTTGCTTGATTCTAAGCTGAATTGGTAGTTCATGTATTAGTATTTTTGTTTTTCTTTCTTTGGAGGGCCATGTATAAGTTTAGGACAAAAGGATGTCAAACTCATTGATATGTGAGATTCTGGATTCCAACAGTAGAATTGAAATATTTTTCTTTCTTTCTATTTTTGTTTTGATCAGACCTCTATTGTGTTCCTGCAAGTAAATTTGTTTGTGGTGATATGTTTCTGTTTCATTGCTTGTTAGTGGTATTGCTATTGTGGAGTAAGGGAGATCATGTGATCCTGCAAATTTGAAAGAAAAAAATTATCCTACGGCGTCTAAGAATATTTCTTAGACGCCTTAATTATGGTTTAAGGCATCTAATAACTCTTCTTAGACACCTTAATTTATGATTTAAGGCGTCTAAGACAATTTCTTAGACGCCTTAAATCATAATTAAGGCGTCTAAGACATTTATTAGATGCCTTAACTATTAGTCAAGGTGTTTAATTATCAATGCTTCTGCAAACTATAACGCGTCTAAGAATACGAAATTACTTAGACACCTTAAGTCATAGTTAAGGTGTCTAAGAAACTTTCTTAGACGCCTTAACTCATGACTTTTCAAGAAAAGGCGCCTTATCCAAACTGTTATGCAATCCAATACTAGTTAGATGTTGTATGTCATAATATACGATGTCTAATTTTTATTAGACACCGTAAGTGTAATATATACTACGCCTCCCCAAAAGGTTTTTCACAGAAAAAGGACGCTAAAAGTGTGAAAAATAGGACATCATAGACTTGTTTTGTAGTAGTGTAACCATCTTTCACAAAATTTTAAATACTTTTTAAAATATTTTAAGTACTTAAATATAATTAAAAGTACATGTTAAATTTGTTATTTTACATGATAAAGTATATATATAAGTTTTGGTATGAGAAGAAAACCTTTGACTTTAATGATAATTTTAATGATACGTGAGTTAATAGTTAAAATATGAAGAAGGCAAATTAACAAAAAAAAAAAAAAAACAAAATATGAGACATTAGCTCCCTTAATTTAAACTTTTAATTGTTATGGAGGTGCTATAAAAATTACTTGAACATCCAGGGTTTGTGTATTTAAGCTTTAATCTTATAATTAACAAAAAATTGGACCTGGAATCGTATAATTAAAATTAAGAGTACAAAGAGTACACGTCTCTCATCATTTTAATTTTAAAATATATGTGACACACCCAATCACGTAATTATAGTGATGAATAACAAACCAAACCAATCATTCAAAATTCTATTAGCTGAGCTGGCCAAAAAAAAAAAAAAGTATGTTAGCTGAGGTCACAACATAGAAATCAAAGATTATGCCAAGGCTCAAGACCTAGCTTTGGTCTAATACTTATTGCATCCGCTGCCCTCCTATGCACCAAAATAACACTATTTTAATGCAAAAGGAGGGCACATGTGCCCCTTTTTTAAAAAATAAATTTTTAAGATTATAAATATTTTTTCAATATCATTCAGTATTATGAAATATGTTTTTAGTACCAATCAATACTTTAAAATATTAAAAATAGGGAAAATATTTTCTTAAAAAAGTGCACATGTGCCCTCTTTTATATCAAAACAGCACCCTTTTAATGTAAAGGGGGGCAACGGAAGGAGGAAGTATTGGACCAGAGCTAGGTCCAAGGCTAAGATGGTCAAATCTTGCTCATTAATTAGTTTTGTCTCCTGAAAAGCATACCCCCAAATTTAGAGTGAATTAATGCACATCGGTTTCCTAAATGTATATATTCATTCCGAAGTAATAACAGAAACAATCGATCACTAGTCCTACTTTTTTTCCCCACCTCAGCACCGTCTGGATCTGAATGTCCAACTTCTTGTCTTCGATCTTCTTAACCCTTCTTTATTATTATTTTTTCGAGTAAAATATCTTAACTATCTCTCTGTTTTATCTAAATTATAGAAACATATGCTTTATTTTGAGAATATATATAAATCTCCCTTAAAATTAAAATACATGCTATAAAACCTCCCTTATATATTTGAGATTTTATTTCCATCCATCCAACAGTTAATTGACTGTTTAGTTTGACTATCAAACATTTTTTTTAAACCAAAATACCACTCTTTCAAAAAACGAGTAAATATTTATATTTTCCTAAAAATATTTTTTTTATACAACCAAAAAATAAATATATTATATATATGTTGAGAATTTTCAATATATTATAATTTTTTTATTATATTATAAAATTTTAAATTCTTAAAATTTTTATTATATTTATTGAAACTTATTTATTTAAGTTTTTTAAATGACTAAAATCATATTCCTTTTTTTACCACAAGACCATGATTGAAAACTTATGTAAACGGAATATTTTTATTCATCATATGTTATTAATAATGTAAATTTGAGATATTATGTAACCTATATTAATTCTGAAATTTTAATTTTTTAGATATATTAATTAAATTAATTAATCCTTTATCGCAATATAATAAAAAAATTAACATATAAATTTTTACAATTGTGAAAAATAAATTAAGAAAAATAATAAAAATTAATTTTAGGGAAAATTAGAGAATTAATAACGATGAAGAGTAACTTAGCACATAAAATGTATTTTAATTAAAAAAATAAAATCGTTGTCAAAGTTAACGATTTAGATTTAAATACATTTTTTAATATAGAAGGGAGATCTATATAATTAAAACAAAACATAACTAAGGTTAAAATATTTTACTCCTATTTTTTTATAGAATACAAAATCCTTTTCCCACTAAGACTTACCTTTATATGCATCCGGTTCTATTAAGATCCTCCAACACTGCTTCTCTAATAGCGATAGATTGAAATCTTGAAAGTATCTAAAGCCCATCCCTTCCTCGGTCTTTCCTTTTGTCATGGCTGCCCATGCCTTCTAATGATATTGCCTTTATCTGAACTTCCCCACAAAAATGTCAGAAATGATTCTATCCAACTCTTTTGGCCAGTCTTTTTGTGGAGATTGAAAACATGCCATAGAGTAAAGTGGGACTACATCATCAATACAAAGTTAGCGTAGCAATATCAATCCCCATAAGATTTCTCTAAGTCTTGAGTTTGAGTCTTAGAGATACTTATACTGGGATGGGCTGGGCAACCCCCTTGACAACTCTCGTAATAGTAGAACCTCATAGTACACCTCTTTTATAACATCATTAGATTGCTTATAATAAAAAAAAACACACACACACATGATTTATCTAAATTCAATCCCTATCTAGAAGCTTAATAATATTCTTCCTCCAAACTTCAAGATTAAACATTTTTCCTAGTGGCATTAAGGAAAAAATGGAGCCATTGGCAAAGAAACGGTGAAATAACACAATACAGTATATTGTAACGTAGACTCTCTACAAGTGCCCCTTTTCATATTAGTTACCATACAAGAGAATACATCAACCACCAAAATAAACACACAGGGTGAGAAGGAGGGTCACCTTGTCTAAATCATCTTTGGGGCATGAATGAACCAATTGTTCTTCCTTTAAGTTTTACAAAAAAGTTCACCGATAGTAACATTTCATGATTTTTGAAACCCAAGAATCATTAAAATTTAATTTAAAAAATAAAGCCTCAAGAAAATCTCATTTTACTCTATCACAGGCTTTCACATGAGTAATTATTATACGAGAAAATATATCAGTCACCAAAATAAATACATAAGGAGAATGAGGGTAACCTTATCTAAATCCTCTTAGGGGCATGAATCAATCAATTGTTATTCCTTCAAATTTTACAAGAAAGTTCACTAATAACAACATTTTAAAACTCAAGAATCATTAAAATTCAATTTAAATAATAAAGCCTCAAGATTTATAATTTATTGAAGCGGTGCATAATACAATATAAAATTATATATATGCACATGTCTGCAAACATTTCTTGATATAGAAAAACTAGTTCCAATCTCCTATGTAACATTCTACCCTTTAATCAAAACACTTGAGCTTGCTTGATACGTGGGACGGGGAGGTAAAGTGAGAGGAGGGATTTAAAAATATGAGAAAAATGAGGTTAAAAGTTTTTAATTAACCTTCTTTTTATTAAAATATTATAACAACATTTCTCCAATTTTTTTAAATCCATCTCATAAATTTTTTTCCTCACATCTACTCCCTCTAAATCCCTCATACCAAACAGGTCATTATTCATAACAAAGCACCATTATCACTACTATAATAAAAAAAAAAAAGGGAAAAAACGTATTTACAAGTCTGCCATAGTAAAATGGAGAAAAACTTCAATATTGAAAATACTAACTGTGGTATAAAAATTTTGATTCAACATTTGAAATATTACTATGATTATGAAAAAAAAAAAAACTAACCGCCTTTCAAAAAATTTTAAATACTTTTTAAAATATTGTAAGTACTTAAAAATAATTAAAATTACATGTTTTTTTTAAACAAAATTAAAATTACATGTTAAATGTGTTATTCCTTAAATGATAAAGTATATGTATAAAATTTTTTGAAAAAAAAAAAAGTTGACTTTAATGATAGTTTTAATGATATGTGAGTTAATAGTTAAAATATGAAGAAGGCAGGGGGAAAAAATCAAAATATGAGACATTAGTTCCTTCATTTATGGTTTGTTTGGTTTGAGGGAAGAAAAGAGAGGGAGATGAAAGAATTTTTTTTACCTCATATTGACCAAATTGTCCATAAAACTTTTTCAAAATTTCAAAAATATATTAACAACAAAAATAAATATTCTTCGCATTAATAATAATTTGATAAAAGTCTTTCATCTTCTCTCATCCTCTCAAATCAAATACACTGTTAAACTTTTAAATGTTATAGAGGTGTTTATAACTTGAACTTCCGGGGGTTTGTGTATTTAAGCTTTAATCTTATAAATTAAAAAAAAATGGACCTAGAATCTTATAATTAAAATTAAGAGTACAAAGAGTACACGTCTCTCATCATTTTAATTTTAAAATATAGGTGAGAAATCCAAATCATGAAATTATAGTGATGAATAACAAACCAACCAATCATTCAAAATTATAGGGGAAATCAGTGAGGTCCTATTATGAAAATAATCATAAAAAAGTCTCATACCAAATTCCCTTTAATTATAGACAAGCTATAAATTCTGCTCACAAAAAAGCCCTTATGTAAAAAATGGTTTTTTATGTTATAGGAATGACTTTATTAGTTGTTAAAATGTCTCTATAAAAATCTCGTTATGAAAATGGCTTCTAATATTATCAAATGGCTTTACATATTGTCAAAAATTCTCTGAATATGTGTAGAATTTTATAAACCTCAAAAATTTTTGGCAATATGAAAATCCATTTTGACAACATTAGAAGTTATTTTTATAATAAGATTTTTATAAAGATATTTTAATAACTAATAAAGTCATTTTGACAACATAAAAAACAATTTTAATGTAGAGACTTTTTTTTTTTTTAGTGGAATTCAATAGTTTATCCATAACTAATCACAAAAAAAAAAAAAAATCACTAAAGAAGGATTTTTTTGTGATTATTTTCGTATCTTGAAATCTCACTGTGATTTTCCCGAAATTCTATTAGCGGAGCTGGCAAAAAAAAAAATCTATTAGCTTAGGTCACAACGTAGAAATCAAAGATTATGAGAAGGCGCGCAGATGAACTAACGATAACTAAATCCAAACTAAAAAAATTAGAACTTACCAATAATCATCCTTCGCTTCCCTCTTAACAGTGGTCTTCAACAATCTCTCTTCCCTCTCTTTTTTTCTCTTTTCTTTTCCCAAAATCACTTCAGTCTCTTATCTCTTTTGCTTCAATCCTCAAGGTTTTCTTTCAAGCTCGTCCACGAGCGTCGAGGGAAATGGCCTACTTCGCCAGGCAAACGATTCTCGTGACTGGTGGCGCGGGATTCATCGGGTCCCACACTGTGGTTCAGCTTCTCAATGAGGGATTTAGGGTTTACATCATCGACAATTTTGATAATTCAGTTATGGAAGCAGTGAATCGGGTCCGGCACTTGGTGGGTTCTGTTCTTTCTCAGAATCTTGAGTTCACTCAGGTAAGTGATGGGTAGTTTATAATTTGGTATGAGCTTGATCTTTTTTGGGATTAAGAAGAACAAACGTTTCAAAAACACAATCATATTCTGTTGGAAAACATGTCCAATGCTTGTATTAAATACTCATCAGTGCTCTGTAATTCTGTATCTATCTTTGACAGTATCATTTCTTTTTTAGAGGTTGGAGGGCACTCTTTTTTGTTTTCTTTCATTTTTTTTTTCTTGCAGTATTTCACAAGATTATCTTTGTTTGCTTGTAGGGTGATCTCCGGAATAGGGAAGATTTGGAGAAACTGTTCTCTAACACTAAGTATACAGATTAAATGTATTTTAAATGTTTTTAACTTAAAAAATTGCAAATAACTATGATTTTTTTTTAAAAAAATTCAATTGGGCGTCATGATGAGGCAGATTTGACGCTGTGATCCATTTTGCCGGTCGAAAAGCTGTGGGAGAAAGTGTTGCACAGCCCCGTCGCTATTTTGATAACAATTTGATTGGAACCATCAATCTTTATGAAGTTATGGCAAAATATAACTGTAAAAAGGTCAGCTCATACTTCTATTGCCTCAACCTTTGTGGTCTGTTCTTGCAAATGAATGGAAATAAAAGGGGCATAGTATGTCTTCTCCAGGTTGCTAGAACCAATGCATAATCATTCCAATATGCAGATGGTTCGGATGTATTATTCAATTTATTAGATTTGTAGCTACACAATGGAGCTTCCTTTCTTTTTCGTTTTCAAAAGTGGATCTCATTTTTATTCTTGTCACATAATTCTACTTAGAATTTATGTTGACTTATTATCCTATAATCTGATTTTATTGGGGCAAAACAGATGGTTTTCTCATCATCTGCAACTGTATATGGCCAACCTGACAAGATACCCTGTGTTGAGGACTTCAAGCTACAAGCCATGAGTCCTTACGGAAGAACCAAGGTAAGCATCACTACCTTCTATGCTTTTTGTTCTCTTTTCTTTCTCACTCTTTCTTTATGGTTGTTTTTGGATCTAGTGATCTGTCTTTGTTTGCTATTTGATACATTGATTCTTGACAGCTTTTTCTTGAGGAGATTGCTAGAGACATTCAAAAGGCTGAGCCAGAATGGAGAATCATTTTGCTGAGATATTTCAATCCAATTGGGGCCCATGAAAGTGGTAAAATTGGTGAAGATCCTAGGGGCATCCCAAATAACCTCATGCCTTACATACAACAAGTAGCTGTGGGCAGATTGCCTGAGCTTAATGTATATGGTCATGATTATCCCACAAAGGATGGAACTGCGGTTCGTAAAATCCACATTCGTTGTACTTTCTTTTTGCGTTAGAGAAACCCTTATCATGAGAAATTTTGAAGCCTCATATGATAACCATGTCCTGAATAAACAGAAACACCAAACTGGTTGTTAGATGAAATCTAGGAAGCATTAATACGTAAACTCAATGTTCGATATGATATGCTATTTATATTTTAGCATTCATATTGTGGCTTTTCTTCAATGCTCTTTGAAACGTTATCAACAGTCCAGTATGTTTCGAGATTATGTCAAAACAATTTCAGAACGGCTCAAAAGCTCACAAGAGATCATTTATGTGAACAAAGATGAAGATTGATATTTAATCTTAATTTATTTTATGCTTTTATTCGTAATATGTTATGGATGTCTTATTTTGTATTTACAAGTTCTTCTTCAGACTCAAGGTTTTGTATGTTGTTTATTTTTGTTTTCCTGCTAATTAATATCGCTTGTGTGCACACATACCATGAGTACTCAGATCTTAATATGTTAAAAAATTTCGTATGTTACATGAGAGAAAATTTGTAGGATAGAATTTTATGGATCATATTCCATTGAAACATCATAGATGAAGACATAGCCACAGATTCATTTCTTTACCATTAAAGAATGTTAACTTTTCTTCATTTTTCTCTGTTATGGTTATGTTAAACAGATTCGGGACTATATCCATGTAATGGACTTGGCAGATGGTCACATTGCTGCCCTGCGAAAGCTTTTTGCCACTGAGAACATTGGTGGGTAATTCTCGGTTTTTATGTATATGTTAATCTTCTGAGCATCAAACTGTAAAAACCTAAAAGGGATCAATATATCCCTGACCTTATCATCAATAACTTTATGACTTTATTTTGTTTAAAGATATAAAACAGGTTTGGGGCAGGACATGGATCAAGACTACTCTGCCCTGACCTTGCTCTTAGATCAGGCCTAAATTGCCATCCTTACCTATAACTGCAATAGGAGTTCTCTTTTTTGGTATTTATATTTTATATAGAGTAGTTACTATTATGTCTTAATATTTTATAAAGCGAAACGAATTGTGGCAACTTGTGTTTTTTAGGTTGTACTGCTTACAACCTGGGAACTGGGCGCGGTACATCTGTTCTTGAAATGGTTGCAGCATTTGAAAAAGCCTCTGGAAAGGTTATTGTGCGTCCCTTGCTCGCTTAAGCAAATTTATATACTAAAGCTCAAATTTGAATTTAGTTCTTTCTTTTTTACAGAAAATTCCATTAAAAATGTGTCCAAGGAGGCCAGGAGATGCTACTGCTGTTTATGCATCTACAGAGAAGGCTGAAAAAGAACTTGGTTGGAAGTAAGTATTTAAACAGTTTTTTGAAGGCAGAAGCCAAGTTTAACAAACAATTATTCAAAATTTTTATAAATCTTGTTTTGACCAATAGATTTATACTCTAAATTCACTTGCATTGTACTTAGCGAATAGAATAATAATAAAATACATCTCACACCCTAAGCTAACAAATTTTTACCCTCCAAATTAAGGTTTAGTCACAAATAGTTAACGATAGAAATGCGCAGTATTTATTCTTTAATATGCTACACACTTATTGAGAAAGAAAATAAATAAAAAATTGTTCTTTTATTTTGTTGAGTATGCATCCTCTACACAGTACACACCATATACTTTGTGCTTATGCTGCAACTCCAGCTAGGGTGTTCATCATTTAGGAAAAAATAATCTTAATGTTATATGTCTCACCTGTGAATTAGGGTTTATAGGTAAAACAATGACTCAACATTTGGACTTGGATTCAATTTGAATGATGAGTCACTATTATACTTATATTGTAAACATTGCAAGTGAGGATCTGGAAAAAAGAAATAAATTAATTTTCTTTTGTATAAGTGATAACTCCTTTCTGGTTGTATAAGTGATAACTCCTTTCTGGAGAGCACGGCATATATTGATGTCTTTTCCAAAATGGTAGAGCAAAGAATGCAGAGTCAACAAAACAGATGGGGAAAAAAATCAGTGCTTTCCTTCAAAAAAATGCTCCCGATTTTCAAGTTGACTTGGTTGTAGAAAATTACTTCCTAAAGTCTTAAATATAAGACTTAGTTTTTGGGAAGATTAAAGATAATAATTAAATTACTTCAAAGTATTTATATTTATGAGTTTTTCACTAAACTAATATGTTTGACTTATAAACCAATACTCTCTTTGAGCCTTTTTTTAAAAAAATTAAGAACATTCTCTCTCATGTGAGTGGTTCTTACTATAAGAAACAACTGAAATTTTAAACTGAACTTTCTATTTTTGCCCCCATTAAATATATATCACTTATTATCTCTTTATAATAAATTTTCACTTATTATCTCTCACGCTTTGTTTTCATAAATAAGAATATAATTAGAATGAATAGTACATATTTGTCACATAAGAAAGTCAACTATTAATAATATAATTAGAATGAATAGTACATATTTGTCACATAAGAAAGTCAACTATATCTTATATTTAAAATAGAACAAGATAATAGTAAATAGTTTTTGCACCATAATTTTTTATTTATTTAATAGTAACCCAACTAAAATATGTTAGAACTAATAATTTACCCTCTGGTTTTTATTTTTCGCTGAACAATGTAACAAAAAATGTTATAATGTATTTGTTTGAAGGGGGTTGCTCAATTTCAAAGGTTATGCATAAAATGTTATAATTAAACTTTACTATAGGGAGTAAAATGTATTTTCTGTAATATGACAACTTATTGGAAAGGCAAAAAGACACAAATATTTTGTGAACTTTTAAAACCCAACCTAAAAAAGTCTATTAAAACTTATAAAGGACAAAGAAAGAAAGGATTGAGGGGGAATATGAGTTTTTTTTTATGTTTGTGACAAAATATCAGAATGCCTCCTAGATTAAAACTTCACACTTTGTCTCCCTTCCTCTCTCCTTCCTCGGCTCCTCTCCCTCTCTTCCACTTCTCGTTCCATCCTGCTCCCTACCTCTCCCTCTAGCTTCCGATGGTTAGATTGATGAGCTCAAAGAAGGAGCTTTTTGCCTCCTGGTAGTGATTAAAGGACCAATGGAGATAGTGCTTGTGGTGAAAACAACGGATCTGAGGAAAATAAGATAGAGATGGCGATGGTGGGGAGAGAAATTGATAGCGTTGGTGGTGAAATCGACGGTGCAGTGGTGGTGAAGTCAAAGACCATCTCCCTCTCCGATTTCCTGCTCTCTATTCTCCATTTGACAATTTTAGTATCCCCCCAACTCGGACTTCTGTCAATGGAGGTGGACGGGAGATGGTCAGTGGACGGGAGGTGGTACGTGACCTCCGGCAGTGGTCATGGCGGATGTGATGGTGAATGTGAGAACTCTGATGCAACGAAATCGCCTTCCCCATCATTGATTCCTGACTCGTTTGTCCATTCCGAGTTGGTTATGTCGACTCAGCGAGTGTTGCTCGAGAAATCTGTGATGAATCTCAATAGCAAAAGCGAGAAGGTGCTTGTGAGTCTGAGAGGAAAGATGAAAAGGATTATGGGATTATACTTATAACACTCTTGCCTCTTTAACCCCAAGCTTTGATTTCCCTTCGTTTAGTAGACTTTTACATACGTTAATAGACTTTTCTATATTTTGATAGTTGAAATGATATATATATATATATATATATATATGGGTTTAATGTTGAGGCAGAAACATATATGTGAGTGGAGCTCATTTATTTTTTCTTTTTCTTTTAATAATGGGCCCCACTCACTTATATATAAGTGCGACAAAAAAAAATATTTTTGCTTCAGAGGTAGAAACATTACCATATATATGTATGTATGTGTATCCCAAAAAGGAATCCTTTAATCTCAAGTTTTAATGGTAGAATAAACTGTGATTTCTGTAGGGCAAAATATGGCATAGAGGAAATGTGCAGGGACCAATGGAATTGGGCAAGCAACAATCCATGGGGCTATCAGGAGAAGAAGCTATAAATTGGCATGAGAATGGAGATTCTCCAACACAAACACATACCTAGTTACATCACCTTTTTATAATACTCCTCTATTTGGAAGTAGATATTAGTTTTACTTTTTGAAAAAACTAATTTATCTAAATTATAAACTGATATATAACCTAAAGTTATACACAAATATTTTTGAATATTACCTTATTTAGATGATAATATTTAGATGATAATAAGTGAATGAATGGAAATGATTTTAACATCATCTTGTTTGATCCAAGAGGGGAGAGGAGGAAAAATATTTTAATGTGGACAACTTTGTACTTTTTTATTTAGGTTATATTTTTCAAACTTTGTAAAATGTTGTATAAAATGTAATTATAAATTATATTGAAATGGAAAATTATAATTTTATAATTATTAAAATATGTGTGTATACTTTTTCTTTGGTTAACAATGTGTGTATACTGATGATGAAACAAGAGATAAATAATCCAACAATCCAACAATTAATTTTCCTTTTAAAAAATTCATCCCCCCAACTTGTTGAAGATGCAACGAAGATAGGGGCCAAAAAATGTAAGGAAAATTACTGTCAGGTCTCAAGGACCATAAAAAATCGCAAAAAAGTCTCGTATCAAATTCCCCTATCAAAAAAGTCTCCAGAAATTTTTTGTGTGAAATAAAAAAGTTCCCCCGAAGGAATAAACAAGGAAAAGGTATAGGGGAAGGAGGCTCATCTCATCTGTGCATTTTGTGTTTGTCGCTCCTCCGAACCCCTAACCTTCGTCGATCCTTCGAACCCTCATCCTTTGTCACTCGTTAGAACCCCAAGGCCCCAGCCTCTTGCCTTTTTGACCAATGTGTCCCTTATGAAATAACTATTTACCGAAATGCCCCTATTTCCAAACAATTTCCCAATGTGCCTCTGTTTAATCGATTAAACCCAAGGTTTAATTGACTAAAACATAGGGCGTTGAATATTTTGATTGTCCATGAGATTTAGTCGACTAAGCGTTGTGGCTCAGTCGACTAAATAGTGACAGAGGGATTTTCAGAGAAGGAAAAAAATGATGTTCTTGGCGGCTCAATCAGTTGGGGGCGGCGGCTAACTCTGGTCACGTGAAAACCAGAGCCCTCTTTGGGCCTTCCTAACATCTATGCATGTAAAACTCCCCCACGCCACACAGATGAAACTTGAAATAATTTTGATGAGCGAGGATTGAAACGACCACCGTTTAATTAACTAAATTACCATCTATTAATTAGGGTAATTATATAATAATCAGAGTTAATCTAATATTAGAATTTACGCGGAATTTAAAATTTTCAAAAAATATGCTAAGTATGCAAGATAAGCCCTAATGTGTGGCAATATATAGTCATCCAAAACATATATCAAAAGAACAGAAGTCCTACTCTTAGCACCGCAGACTAAACTTTTGTTTGCTTTCCTGAAGGACCTGGACCTGACTGGTCACCTAGGAAAAATTTTGTAACCATCAGTCCAGCTCATTATGAATATTAATAAGTGCTAGTAAGGTGCCAAGTGGAATAAAACAAATCAATCCAAATAAACAATTCATAATAACACATTATTATTGTGCATCATCATTGGGTGTCATAAATTTCTTTAATTTCAATATCCAAAATACCTCCCATCAATCCAACCGACCCGCCTTATTTCCTCCGACTAAACTCATAGGCTAAGTTACACCCATGTTACTGGTTACTCCAAAAGCTCACTGGTCAAGTGATGAGGACCGACCAAAATCCTTAAAGCACCTGTCATAGACCATGGGTCTTTTCCCCACTTTACCCCAGTGAGGTGTCGTAAGCCCATCACTCTGGTGGGCAAGTCCTATCACTCTGATGGGTAAGTCCATCACTCTGGTGGGATAATAATAAGCCAACCATCGTGCACCAATGGAGGCATCACCACGTGATGTAAATAACTTTCCATCTTCTCCCAATTCTTTCCAATCCATAATTAATATCATAATTCAATAGTGGAATTTCCAAAATATTCACAATACCATATCATCATATATCAGTTTCCAATACAAGTATTTCAACTCATAAAAATTTCCACATGGCAATTTTATTTAAAAACAATCATAATCAGTTCAACAAATACTCATAAGCAGCATATTAATAACATAATAAGTGGAAAGTGGTTACCTCTTGCCCGAGCTAACTACTTTCACATTGCTCCTAATTCCCAAGCTCAAATATAATCCACAATTTAATCTATCAATATCAGTTTACTAACAATTAATAACCCTTAAAATTCCACATATTAAAATTTATAATTTGTAATTCCATAACATTAAAATGTACTAATAATAATAATAATAATACCGTCAATATTTATTATTTATTATTATTGTTGTTGTTGTTGTTGTTGTTATTATGAATAATAATAATAATAATAATAATAAGCTCCCCATCAATTATTGGTCATTATCACTAAATCTTAAATAATAACATTGTTTGTTATTATTATCACCCAACAAGTAACACCAAGCAAATAGATATCTATCTGCAATTAAGAAGATAATTAATTAATTTTTAACATTTCTCATGGTTTCCTTTTAATTTTTAATTATATTATTTAAATCATAATTTCACTAATTAAATCATCATTTATCATAAATTTCCCTATTGATTTTTAACTTTCCTCAATCAATAACTTTGACTAATTGCTAAACAATAATTTATTTATCAAAATCAATAAATATTCATTATCACACAAAAAATATGTCTTAACATGTTCATTTTAATTCATTAATAAAGACCGTTCTAAATAATGCTAATTAGTAATAAGTATCTTAGTGTTTTTATGCAAAAACACAAATGTATATACTCCTTGTTTGCAAACAATCACACATACACAGCATATATACATATATATTTTACCTCATATTCTCTTTCTTCTTCTTCACTAAGCAGCACGAGACACTTATAAAGGAAATACAAAATATTTAATTCTTCATTGTTTCCACACATGACAGCAAAAACCAAATTACACACATATAAATTCAGCTTTGACTTTTAAATCCTTTTCTTCACAAAACAGCACCCACGTACACATCATACATATGTACATATTCATGTTCCTATAAACCTTTCTCTTTCCTACTCTTTGTCTCTTATGAATATAATAATCCAGAAAACTCTCATCTCCACGTTTTGAGACACACACACACACACATATTTATGTTTCCATATAGAAAACTCATAAAGCTTTTCGGCATATACCCATTTCTTCTTTTTTTTGTTTGACAGTAAAACAAATGCTCCCTTTCGCAAACAAACTCACATGTATAAATATATATTAGAAATTCTCTACTCCCTGGACCCCACGGCATGCACCTAAACACACATGCATTTTATTTCCTCATTACATTCACGGCATGCAACACAACACACACCTATATACAACCATGAGCAAGAAACAAAACTTCTCCCTTATACCCGATACACACACAAACAGAAGCAAACTCATAAAAAGAAAATAATACTCATACAGCAGCTAAGGAGGATCATTTCACACAGTACCCATGATCCTACATGCATAAAAACTCAACTTCTTCTTAACCCAAATAACCCCCTGTTTTTCATTCCATTTTCTGTTTCAGTCTAGGTGACTTTGTTTCAGTTTCCTTTTGGTTTTAACTTAGTTAAACTACCGATGGATGGTTAAGGAACTCAAATAAGGTAAGTTCTTGGACTTACCCGAAGCTTTGCAGCTGAAACCGAAGGAAATATCTCACTGGTTTGATCCTCTGTTCTTGTCGGTCAGAAACAGGGAAGAATAAACCTTGGGTATACTCTCTCAACTCTCTCTTCCTTCTTCGTCTTTCTCAGTCTCTCTCTCTCACTGAAGTTTTTTCAGCGTTTTTTTTTTCTCTTATATTCACTCTCTGCGTTTCTTTTCTTGTCTCACACTCTCCTTTTCTCACTGTGCGATTCTAATGAAATGAAAAACAAACCGAAGGAGCAGAGATGGGTATTTAACCATTTGATGATCATTTCCTGCATGCAGATTTTCGGATATCTGTCCACTTACGTGGAGGTTAGGCAGCTGATCTGGTTTTACTAATGTTAATGATATTCAGCTGATGCTAAGGCAGTGAGCATTGGATCGGGTTTTTGGGCTTGAGAAATGAAGGGTCTGGGCCGAAAGAAAATGACTTAAGAATTGTAATTGCTATCCACATCTGCTTCTTTTTGCTGTTATGTTTCGGTGAAGGGAAGAAAAACAAAATGAGTTGATGTAGTCTTTCCTATGCCATGCGTTTTGGATAAGCTTTGCTGGACAATTTTTTTTTATGTTATTTGCTGTATCTTGGACCTATTTTTTGCTGGGCCCAACCGTGGCCCAATCTGTTTTTCCTTCTCTCTGTTTTTTTTTTAATTCCATTTCTTCTCTTGCAATTAGATTATACTATTTGCATAAATCAAAATTAGATTCCTAAGTTATTCATCAATTAGCTTATCATATTATGATCATTGTTTGACCATAGTGATAATTTATTTTATCACACTAATTCATTTGCAATTGGTCTTAATTGCAATCTTGGGAAATAAATCCCTTAATATTTAATCCTACAATTATTATTTATCATTTTTCCTTAAATTTATTTTTCTTCTCAAATAAATTAAGGAAAACATTAATTGCAAATAATTAGTTTTGCCCAAATTTATCATTTCATTCTCATATAATACTCCAATGTTCAAATCCCAGAAATTCGGGATGTTACAAGGATCAAGTAACGAAATCACGAAAATGATTTGGTATTAAATTAAAATATTAATCAGATTGCATGATATTGTATTCGATTAATTTTATATCAAGTTATTTGTTGCGGTCTGTGGAAGATACGATTGATTATATCAGATAAAAAAAACAACAATATAAGTAAACTATGTTACATCAGTAAACTATGTTTAGCATCTTTTATTTGTTTACAAATTACACTTTCTTCTCAACGCATCTTAACTAAGAATATTCTAAATGAGAATCTTAACTAATAAGATCCTAAATATTAAGATAATAAACGTCATTTTTACCCTCTCCGGAAATCCCTCTGTCGCGATTTAGTCAACTAAGCCACAATACTTAGTCAACTAAATCTCGGGGGCAGTCAAAAAATTCAACACCTTGCGTTTTAGTTGACTAAACCTTGGGTTTAGTCTACTAAACATGAGCATATTGGGAAATTGTTTGGAAACAAGGGCACATTGGGAAATTGTTTGGAAACAGGGGCATTTCGGTAAATAGTTATTTAATAGGGGACACATTGGTCAAAAAGCCCTAGCCTCTCTTACTTGTTTGAAGCCCTGCATCCGTTGCTCCTCCAAACCCCCAGCCTCCATCGCTTCGAACACGCAGCCTTCGTCGCTTTTAATCTTGCATTTTTCTCTGATTATAAAAACTCATGCACTTGTTTATATGCCTGGTGAAGTTGTAATGAACCTGAAGAACTTGTTAAAACGCAAATCAATTGTTGTGACGTACCCTTTTAACAAAAAAAAAAACTCATGTACTTGTCAATATGACTCGTGAAGTTGTATAATGAGGCTAAAGAACTTGTTAAAACATATTAACAACTTGTTAAAACAATTTGTTTGCATTTTAACAAATTCTTCAACTTCATTTTACAACTTCATGAGTCATATTAACAAATACATGAGTTTTTCTAATAAGAGGGTTTGTCACAACAACTAATTTGCGTTCTAACAAGTTTTTCAGCCTCATTTTACAACTTCATGAGTCATATTAATAAGTACATGAGTTTTTATAATCATAGGGCCTGTGATAACAACTTATTTATGTTTTAACAAGTTCTTCAGCCTCGTTTTACAACTTCATCAGTTATATTAATAAGTGCATAAGTTTTTATAATCAGAGAAAAGTGTAGATTAAAAGTGACGGAGGCTGGGTTTTAAATGAAGGAGGGAGGCTAGGGGTTCCGACGAGCGATGAAGGCTAAGGGTTTGAAAGAGCGATGGATGCAAAATGCACGGACGAGTTGACCTAAGCCTCATTCTCCTGTACCTTTTTCTTGTTTATTCCTTAGGGTAACTTAATCATTTTACATTAACAACTATTCACACAAAAGTCCCTCAAAACTTTTTTGATTGGAGAATTTGGCATAAAATGCACGGACGAGCTAAGCCTCATTCTCCTGTACCTTTTTATTGTTTAATCCTTAGGTAACTTAGTCATTTTACATTAACAACTAATTACACAAAAGGTTAAGGTGCAAAAAAGCACATTTGTTTATCTCTCATGAGCGTTAGCACTATATATATATGTGTGTGTGTGTGTGTGTGTGTGTGTGCGCAAAAATACCTACACAGTTATAATTTTAGACAAAAGTCACACAAACGTCAACAGACCAGATATTTGACAATTAAAGTTGAAGTGTTGACTAACGAAGCTGAGGTGGATGCTGAAGTAGAAGATATTGAAGTCAAGGGGAAGGTAAAATGCTGACATGGAAAAATTGAGAAAGCCACATGAATAATACTATGATATCATATCTCTTCAAGAAAAAAAAGAAAAAGAAAAAGGAAAAAGGTATTTTCCCTTTCAGACTCATCATTAATTGCTCATTGACATGTCTGAATTCACGCTTTCCAACAACTGTGTCACTCGGAATTTGCTTTCACACTACCTTTACTCCATCTACCGACAAAGAAGCTCTCAGCTTGCCAGCTATTCCCTTCACCGCACCGAAAAGCTATACCCGATTAGATCAACGGTTTGCTTTCTAGAAAACTCGATGAAACCAAGTGCGACGTGCTCTTTTCCAGTGCAAGCATGCGTCTAACCCATATCCTGAGTGTTGGTGGAAGTGATCAAAGATAAAAGGGTGAGCTGTGTGTGAGTGGTTGAATGATTGTGGAGATCTGCTAAGTCTGTTTGTTCTTCACTATTGTGTTTCAGATATGTTCCTTCTTTTACTGACCTCCACCTAAGGTATTGTGCTGTAACTCATGCATATGTTTCAAATCTGTTTGTTCTTCCGCCAGATCCATGCTTGCTCTTTACCCTTTTTAAGTGGCTTTTGTTTATCCTTATTTTATCGTCCATGCATCTTTTCAATGGTTAGTAATTTGTTCTTGAACTTCAATATCAGATCTCATGTTGCCACTGAGGAGAATGTGCAAAAGGAAATAAGGCTTTTTACCATTTCTATAGTGGACGCAGCCAAGTCTGGAATAGCCCAGTAAGTCAATCTTACGCCAGATATAGCAAATGAGATAAATGTTTGTCTCATGATGCTTCAATCTTATCATTTATTCAAAAGCTTCACTTATTAAAGGTTAATTAATATGAGGATGACTTGTCTGTTACAACTACAGATATTTGCAATATTGTTGAACTGAATGTCAACCTCGTCTGTCAGAATCTTAGATTCCTCTAAGCTCGTATTATGCTTCGACATTGAAGACCATGCAGGACTCGATGGTGAATGCCTTCAATCACGATCCAGTTGCCTGTCAATTTCAAATTCCTAATCAACCTGTTTCTCGATTTCAAATTCCTCACCCTCCTATTGTGCTTGGACAAATGGAAGACATTCACGATGCAAGCTCCGTAGTGAATCTTCTTTTCTTGGTCGGTCAAATGGGGATGAATTAATTATATGTCAAATTCTAAGTAAAGCCACGTAAATTAAAAAAATAAAAAATAAATCACTGAATTGGCAAACTTAACCTTGTTTAAACGGATGTTTGGGTCTGTGAACATTTGTGTGACTTTTGCTCTAAAATTATAATCATGTAGTTATTTTTGCACCAAAAAGAAAAGCATATGGTGTTGGATACTATTGGGAGAAAAACATATGTGTATTTTTACACCTTAACCCTCATACAAAAATCCACAAAAATCCCTTGGAACTTTTTTGACAGGAGAATTTGACATAAAACACATGGACAAGCTGAGCCTCATTCTCTTGTACCTTTTTCTTGTTTATTCCTTAGGATAATTTAGCCATTTTACATTGATAACTAATGACACAAAAATCCCTCCAAACCTTTTTTGATAGGAGAATTTGGTAGTGGGACTCTTTTTTTTTTTTGGGTGTGATTCTTTTGGAGCTAACATTGATTTTCCCAAAAATGTAACGAAGATGAACAATAACATCGCTGTGCGTAGATTGAAGGGGCTTCGATCCATAGCTGTGCGTAGATTGAAGGGGCTTCGATCCATAGAAGGATAAGGCGTCGCTGTCAAGTGGAAGATGAAGACAAAGGTTGAAGAAGAAGGGGAGATGAGCATTTTAGCAATGTATTAAATTATTAGATCTGAATTTTTCACTCTCCTCTACGGCTGGCGCCCAGCCACTCTCCTCTCCTTCTCAACTTCGTCACCGTATCAGTCTCCCCTTCTTCGGTCTCTCCCTCTCGTCGACTGGTCGTTCGTTGATCACTCTTGTCTCCGCCGGCAATCTCTCACTCACCCGCCACCGCAGGATGTTTAAAGTTTTGATGCTTTCCCCTTTCTTTTTAGTCCTCTGCAATCCATATAATTGACATTAAAGTTACTCATCCTAACTCTGCCCTTTCTTGTGTAATTCCGTTCGTTCTAACTCATTTTGAGTATTCTTCCGCCATATTTGTTCTCTCCGTCTCGGCTTCTTTTCCAGCGGCGGCCAAGTGTTGGGGCATATATAGATTATCAGCTTGTCAGTTCTCTTCCTTTTTTCTTTCAAAAGTTCACAACTTGTAAAAATAAGAATAACACGAGAACTGTAATGCTGCTGTAAAAAAAGTCTCAGATCTTAATTGTTCATTAAACCTGGAAAAAGAAACTTCCAATACTCTGCTTGATATTTAAATAAATGCTCGTAGCATTCCTTTGTTTTCTTCTGCAAGTAATCACTTAATCATTATCTGACATTTATATGTTTTCTTTATCAACCAACCCCTTTGTTATTCCTTTCTTAACTGGTTTCACACAGATTACAACAGTGAAATTGTTTATCATCATTTGTTTCACCGTTTTGTTCATAGCACCTGCAATTGCACTTATTTATTGATAGATTGGTGGCACTCTATTTAGAAATTTGGTCCAGGTCTTGCCATCCATGATCTATAGGTATATAATACACATACAGAATGCATTTTTCTTCCTTGAATGTGGGCGTTTGTCTTGAGTTGATTTTCTTTCTTTCTTGAATGTGGGTATTTGGGTGATTAATCATTCAGCTGTGGGCATTTTTTCTTTCTTTCTTTGTTGCATAGAATTTATATAAGAAGAGTTGCTTGTGCTGTGTTTTTAACCTCTATTGCTAGTTTTAAATGCATCCTATGTTTTTAACAATATATTAATCATTCAGCTGTCCACAAAACAATGTAATTTTTACAGTTTTTTTTCCCCCTGTTTTAGATTGATTATTTTTTCTGTTAACTTGTGTTATGATCTAATACTATATTGATTTATTCTTTTCAGCGTGTTGGAACAAGAAGAATAAATTATGTTGAAGATTTGATGATTTCCAGACAAGCCATACTTTGATTTGGTCCAGATTGTTGTAATTGTGATTGACTTTGTTATGTTGTAGTATTTGGTTTTATCTTATTGATTCATTAGATTATAACATATTTTTTATGATCTATTTTTCAATTGATTTATGTAATTTTGACTTGTTTTCGGCCTGTTTAGGGGTGGCTTATTTTCGGCTTGAACCTGTTTTCTGTGAAGACCTGTGGCCTGTTTATAAAGTTTTAAAAAAATCCAGGCTTCTTCAATAGGCCATAGGCCAGGCCACACATTTGTATAGGTTAGGCTTTGGCCCAAAAAAAGCCTGTAACAGGCTACAGGCCATCCTATTACACAAGGGGCTTAATGTCAACTAAACGGCTTAATTAATAGCATTGGGCTTAATGTCAAAAATTAAAATATCAAAGAAGTTAAATTTAAACTTTGAAACGTTAGGGGTTATATTCAACTGATTCAAAATTTATCCGTTTTTTGTATATTTTAGCCAAACAAGCCCTTAAGGAGTTGGTAAGAACAAGCCTTCTAGTCTTCCACACTCCTGTGGACGCCCTGCATCTTTGTCAGCCCTGTGTGGATGTTCCGGGGCAATTAGTGAAGGAGGCTCGAACCCCAGGGCTTTGTCTAACGCAAAATCCGGTGAGATTGATTTGTTCATTCTTGCTTTGAATTTAGATTTAATGTTCCTAGTGTCATCTATCTATTCCCTGTGTAGTTTTTCTTGCTCTATTTAAAATTTTTCATTTTAATTCGGCTTTGAATCTGGTCATGTAATCGTTCAAATATTGACAATTTGTTAATACTTACAGACTGAGCTTAATTTCCCCCCCTGTTTTTGGTTGAATGGTGTGTTCTCCTGCCCTCTTCATTTTGACTGCTAGCGACTTACATACTTTGAATTATGTTGTTTTGCAATATTTGATTTGTTGTGCATTGACGTTCTGTTTATTAATCTCTTTATATTATAATCAATTTAGACAATTCTCAAGGTATTTGTGATGTATGATCTCATAAATGACTTGGCTTGAGCTGTATCAAAGTATTTGCAACAAAAATTAAAAGTTCTTTATTAATTGTTAAGTGAGATGACACCTGGGGCTGGGAGTATAGGTCCACCTATGGCTTGAGTTATTATTTGTATCGTGATTAATGTAGTCCAAATGTTCAGTCTGTTAATTGTTAAATGAGATGACGCCTGGGAGTATTGGTGTTTGATGACTGAGTTTGCATCCTGCTAATATATGGATTCTTGAGACACTCAATCATACACCCATAGATCAGAAAAAAAGGAGAAAAAATGTGTTCAAAGAAAATTTAAAAAACATAATTTGAAGGTGTAGCGAGTTAGGCTTGGGATTGCTCTGGCACCATTTCTCCATGTGATTTACCACCATATGTTTTATTAGGCGTGAACAATTACATTTAAGACAAGCCTGGTATTGTATATATATGATGCTTGTGGGATAATTTTTCCTGACCTTTTGGGTGCTTATCTCTCAGACTTCATTGGGTCATTCTCATCATCTTGAACATTATGTCGCCTTTGAAATACCTTGGAGTTGCCATCCCTTTCATTGGTGGTAATAAAGGTGTGGCCTTCTTGCATCATGATGTCTACTAGACAGATTTGTTTGTGTCACCGTTTTTCTTTTCTTTTATGCTGGGTTAAAGCTTTGAATTTGATTTTGTTGTTATCAATTGGATTAGGGCTTCTACTCCCAAGTCCTTGAATTTTTATCCACTTGACAGAAGAAGGATGATAAAATTTTCTGGTTCTTAATTTCCCCTTTTCCTTTTGGTACTTGTGTGCTGAATCCCATTCTTGTTATTGATTCATAATGCTTTAGTCCTCTGTTTGATTTTTAATACCAACTTCTTAATAATTTCCTCAATATTTTATGCTAGCTTTAACTAAGGGATTACGTGCTGGTTTTGATCTCTTGTTTGGCTTATTAGAATGGAAACTATTCATATTTTGCATGAGAAGTGATGAATTTAGACTTAGTGCGTCGATTTCTATTTGAAACATTAACCTGATAAAAATAGGCACCTATATCTGCTAAGGATGATTATTGTTTGAAGTAAGTTTTACACACTATTGTTTGTAAATACATCAAAATTATGCGAAATTCAGCATATTCTGAGATGCAAGGCAGATATTTACTTAGGAATTTAGATGGATGAGGTAGTGATGGCAATGAAAATAATTGTAATGAAGGGTATGATGACTCATGGATTCTTCTTGATTGTTTCAAATTTCTATTGACTTTTTAACTAATGAATTCCGTTTGAACAATGCTAGCATTATTCAATATTGAGCATTTGGGCAAGAATTGCAGCATATGAAAAAGCTATTAATGCCTTTTCTTTCAGGCTTTGTACCTGCGGTTCTCTGTGAGCTAATTTTTTTCAGCCATGAAATCAGGTGTGAATCCTGGATTAATGTTCAGACCAACCATGAACCTCTCTATCTTAGAGACACATTTGCACAAATGCCAATTTACAAAGCAATTGAATCAGATCTTGTCCCAGATGGTACTGACCGGATTTATCAAAGATACATATGCTGCTAGCAGAATCATCATGTTTTCAACCAATTCAAATTTGATTGACATTGATTACTCTCTCAAAATTTTTAATCACATTGAGAACCCTAATGGATACACATGGAACACTATGATGCGTGCATACTTAGAAAGAAACTCTCCTCATGAGGCCTTAAATTTGTATAAATTGCTCCTTATTAAGGATCCCATTCCAGATAACTACACCTACCCAATTTTACTTCAATCTTGCACTGCTCGGTCTTCAGAATTTGAAGGAAGGCAAATGCATAATCACATTTTGAAATTGGGTTTTAATACAGATATTTATGCTAGGAATACATTGATTAATATGTATGCAGTCTGTGGAAGCATGAGTAATGCGCGTAAGATTTTTGATGAAAGTCCTATGTTGGATCAAATTTCTTGGAATTCAATGTTGGCAGGGTACGTTCAGATGGGCGATGTAAGGGAGGCAAAATATATATATGATCGGATGCCAGAAAGAAATATTATTGCATCTAATTCTATGATTGTGTTATATGGAAAAACTGGTCATGTTGTTGAGGCTCGTCAACTATTTAATGAAATTCCCCAGAAGGGTATGGTTTCATGGAGTGCAATGATTTCTTGTTACGAGCAAAATGCAATGTATGAGGAGGCATTGGTTTTCTTCATGAAGATGAATGAAAATGGAGTTACAGTGGATGAGGTGGTGATGGTAAGTGTTCTTTCTGCCTGTACACACTTATCAATTGTCCAGACAGGAAAAACAATACATGGTTTGGCTGTGAAAATTGGAATTCAATACTATGTTAACCTTCAAAATGCTTTGATACATTTGTACTCAAGTTGTGGGGAAATATTGGATGCAAAAAAACTTTTCAATGATGGCATCCACTTGGACAGGATATCCTGGAACTCTATGATATCTGGGTACCTAAAATGTGATTTAGTTGAAGATGCTGAGTTATTATTCGACACCATGCCAGAGAAGGATATTGTGTCTTGGAGTGCTATGATATCAGGGTATGCTCAACATGAACGTTTCTCAGAGGCTCTGGCATTGTTTCGGGAAATGCAGTTTCATGGAATCATACCAGATGAGGTCACATTAGTGAGTGTAGTCTTGGCATGCACCCATCTTGCTGCTTTGGACTTGGGAAAGTGGATTCATGCTTATATTAGTAAAAATAATTTAAAGGTTAATGTTGTATTGGGCACAACTCTTATAAGTATGTATATGAAATGTGGATGTGTAGAAAATTCTTTGGAGATTTTCAATATGATGGAGGAAAAAGGAGTTTCAACTTGGAATGCTCTCATTATTGGGTTCGCAATGAATGGTATGGTAGAGAAGGCACTGGACATGTTTGCAGATATGAAAAATGCTGGGTTTCTTCCAAATGAGATAACTTTTATGGGAGTTCTTGGTGCATGTCGGCACATGGGCCTAGTGGATGAGGGGCGCCACCACTTTTATTCTATGACTGAAGAACACAAAATAGAACCAAATGTTAAGCATTATGGATGCATGGTTGATCTCTTGGCACGTGCAGGTATGCTTAAAGAAGCGGAGGAACTTATTGAAACTATGCCAATGACACCAGATGTTGCTGCTTGGGGTGCTTTGCTTGGGGCTTGTAAGAAATATGGTAACAATGAAACGGGTGAGAGGGTGGGACAAAAGCTCATAGAACTTCAGCCTGATCATGATGGTTTCCATGTGTTGCTATCAAATATATATGCTTCAAAAGGAAATTGGAATGACGCTCTTGAGATTAGGGGAAAGATGATGGAACATGGGGTGGTGAAGACACCTGGTTGTAGCATGATTGAAGCAAATGGAATGGTTCATGAATTCTTTGCTGGAGATAAGACACATTCCAGAATAAATGATATAGAACAAATGTTAGATGTTATGGCATTGAAGTTGAAGGATGAAGGATATGTTCCAGATACAAATGAGGTTTCACTTGACATTGATGAAGAAGAGAAGGAAACTGTCCTTTTTAGACACAGTGAGAAACTTGCAATAGCATTTGGACTTCTTACAATTGCTCCACCAACTCCAATTAGAATTATGAAGAATTTGAGAATTTGTAATGATTGCCACACTGCCGCAAAATTGATTAGTAAAGCATTTGATCGGGTTATTGTGATTAGGGATCGTCATCGCTTTCACCACTTCAAGCATGGGTCTTGTTCTTGCATGGACTTTTGGTAACATAACTGTTCTTGAAAGTAAAGTGATGCCTGACATCTTGCCTTCTTATTAAAGATTCTGTCTTCATGACTTATGTTCAACCACTAATGGAGAATTGGAGATTCATAAAATGGTTGCAGCATTTGAAAAAAGCCTCTGTAAAGGTTATTGTGCGTCCTTTGCTCGCTTAAGCAAATATATATGCTAAAGCTCAAATTTTAGTTTAGTTCTTTCTCTTTTACAGAAAATTCCATTAAAAATGTGTCCAAGGAGGCCAGGAGATGCTACTGCTGTCTATGCATCTACAGAGAAGGCTGAAAAAGAACTAAGTAAGTATTTCAACGAAGCTTTTTGAACCCAGAAGCCAAGTTTAACAAACAATTATTCAAAATTTTTATAAATCTTGTTTTGACAATAGATTGATACTCTAAACTCACTTGCATTGTACTTAGCTGAAAGAATAATAATAAAATACGTCTGACACCCTAAACTAACCTATTTTTACCCTCCAAATTTAGGTTTAGTCACAAAAAGTTCATGACAGAAATGCACAGTATTTGTTCTTTAATATGCTACACACTTATCAAGAAAGAAAACAAATCGTTAATGTATTTTGTTGAGTAGTATTCTAGACCATGTTGGAAAACACCATATACTTTATGCTGTAACTCCAACTAGGGTGTTCTTCATTTAGGAAAAAATAATCTTAAATGTTATATGTCTCACCTGTGAAATAATGTTTATAGCTAAAACAATGACTCATCATTTGAACTTGGATTCTGTTTGAATGATGAGTCACTATTATACTTATATTGTAAACATTGCAAGTGAGGATCTGGAAAAAATAAATAAATAAATTTTCTTTTGTATGAGTGATAATGTCTCATCATTTGGACTTGGATTCAATTTGAATGTGAGTCACTATTATACTTATAAATTTTCTTTTGTTGTCTTTTCCAAAATGGTAAAGCAAAGAATGCAGAGTCAACAAAACAGGGTGAAAAAAAAACCAGTGGTTTCCTTAAAAAAATGCCACCGACTTTCAAGTTTACTTGGTTGAAAAAAATTACTTCTTTCGGTCCTAAATATAAGATTCAGTTGACTTTTTGGGAAGATTAAATAAGCTAATTAAATTAGTTTAAAGTATTTATATTTATGGTTTTTTCTCTAAACTAATATGTCTGACTTATAAATTGATGCTCCCTTAGTGTCTTTTTTTGATAAAGAACATTTTCTCTCATATGAGTGGTCCTTACTATAAGAAACAAATCCCTTTTGTCTGAAATTTTAAACTGAACTTTCTATTTTTGTCCCCATTAAATATGTCACTCAATATCTCTCTACAATAAGTTTTCACTTATTATCTCATAGGTTATAATTAGAAAAAATAGTACTCTCTCTGGTCCACCAACTACTTTTTCTCACAAACCAAGGAATGGAAGTTAACTCATTAATTAGGTCTAAAATTAATAAATGTTTCCAACTTTACCCCTACTTTAATGATATATATTTAAATAAGTTAGTTGAAAATGAGGGCATAATGGGAAAACAATAATAAATGAGTTAGTCAAAGTTGGTGCCTTATAATAAGGACAAAAAAATATTGGTAGTTGGTGCCTTATAATAAGGAGTACATATTAGACACATTTATTACTTTTAACTAACATTTTGAACCGCGTGATTGTAATCTTTTTTTTTTTTTTTTAAATAAATTCCCAGAGGAAGTTTATAATTTGATCGTTCACAACATATGATATGATTAGGTAATTTATTTAGCTTCCTTAATGTTTCATAAAGAAGTCAACTAGGTCTTATATTTAGGACCGGAGGTAATACAAGATAATAGTAAACAGATTTTGCACCATCATTTTTTAATTTTATAGTAACCCAACTAAAATATGTCAGAACTGATAATTAACCTTCTGGTTTTTATTTTTCGCTGAATAATGTAACAAAAAAATGTTATAATGTGTATTATTATTTTGGAGGGGGTTGTTCAATTTCAAAGGTTATCCACATAATGTTATAATCAGTGTTGTGAAAACGACGTCTCAGAACGTAGAAACGTCCATTTCTACGTTTTCCGGCAGCAAAACAAGTCAGAACGGCGGTCTGGACGGCTTTGGAGGCGGAACGGTGAGAACGGCGAGTCAACTCGATAAACTCGGTAAAAACGTCGAGTTTACCGAGTTGACTCGGTTAGGTTTGTTTTTTTTAAAAAACAGAAGCTCAATCTTAGGTCAGGCAAAATAAAAAAATGAAATCGAAGCCCTATCTATTCCATTCGAGTTCGACTCATTCGACATTTGGGTTCTTCAGTTTTCACTTCTTCTTCCGTCTTCTTCACTGATCGGCGATCGCTGGGGCTGCTGAGTTTCTTCTTCATCCACTGTCGTCGCTGGCTGCTCGCTCCTTGTTAATCGCCGACAGCAAAGCTTCCCAGGTTCGAATCTGTAATAGAAACCCTTCTCTTCTCTTTGACTCGTCTTTGTTTTTGCATTCACTTCATCCTCTTCATTTTGGCCAAAAAGTAACGAAAGCCATCCTCTTCGTTTTTCATTCACTTCATCGGTTTCATCGTTTTTCATTCACTTCGTTTTTCACCATCACATGAAAGTCCCTCATTTTGGACTGGCTAGTTTTGTGATTCAATTGGATGGGAATGATAATTAGTTTTGTAACGAATTTTGATGTTCTCTGGCTTATTTTTATTGCTGTATAAACTTTGTTTTGGGATGTTCTCTATTCTGTTCTGATTTATATGTCTTGATTTTAAAAGTCCCTGATGTGCTCTGTTATGTTTTTTTGGGTCTCGAAAATCTCTGTTCTGTTTTGAACTTAATCCTTATTCTGTATAAACAAACCCAGTTTTGATTTATTACCTATTATAGTTTGATTTATAGGTTACAGAACAAATCTTAAATTGAGATAATTTCTTTGAATTTTGATTAAATATAGTTTGAAAACACATGGCTTCATCAAGTGCTCATGATAGTAGTAGCACTCCGGCTGCTGGGAGTGGGAGTGGGACTGCAAGTGCAAGTGTAGGTAACACTAGTATTGGGGGGAAGAGGGCTAGAAATGCTCCTGGAAATAAATCAGATCTTGGATGGAAGTATGCAATTTAAGTTCCAGGAACAAAAAAGCTTAAATGCAAGTATTGTCCCAAAGTAATGTCTGCTGGAATTTTTCGTGTGAAGAACCATTTGGTAGGAACATCTAGAGATGTTGAACCATGTATATTGGTGAAGAATATTGGATGAGAATAATTGATATATTATTCAGATGAGAGAACGATTACATTTATAGACAAAAGATCTAGATTTGAAATTTGAAAAATAACTAATATCCTAACAATTCTCTCCTATAATCTCTAGGTTTAGTTAATCCCTATAATTATGGGACTAATAAAATATTCTAACAAATTCTACACTCCCCCTCAAGTTGGATGGTAGATGTTAAACAAGTCCAACTTGCCAATTAGATACTCAAATCTGTCTTTGGCTAATCCTTTGGTGAGGATGTCTGCACTTTGTTCTTTTGAAGGTATATACCTTAGATCAATGATACCCTCATCAACCTTTTCCCTTATAAAATGTCTGTCTATTTCCACATGCTTGGTTCTGTCATGTTGGACCGGGTTATGAGCAATGTGGATTGCAGCCATATTATCGCAATAGACCTTGATTGGTAGATTTATGCATTTCCTTAAGTCTTCTAGGACACACTTTATCCATATGCCTTCACAGATCCCTAGTGCTACAACCTTGTATTCAGCTTCAGCACTACTTCTTGCAACTACACTTTGCTTTTTACTTCTCCATGTAGCCAAGTTACCCCAGACATATGTACAATACCCAGACGTTGATTTCCTGTCATCTTGATCGCCTGCCCAATCAACATCTGTAAATAACTCTACATTTTGTTTGTTAGTTTTCTTAAATAGCAAACCACATCCTGGAGATCCCTTTAAGTAGCGAAGAATTCTGTAGACTTCATTTAAATGCTTCTGTTTAGGGTTATGCGAATGCTGGCTGACAACACTTACTGCAAATGCAATGTCTGGTCTGGTATAAGACAAATATATTAGTTTGCCTACCATTCGTTAATAGTTCCCGATGTCCACCGCTTTACCGAGATCTATGTCTTCATCTACTTTATTAACCTGTATAGGTGTGTCACTGGGTCTACAACTTGTCATCCCTGTCTCCTTTAGGAGGTCTAGTACATACTTCCTTTGGGAGATATAGATTCCTCTCTTGGATCGAGCTACTTTCATTCCAAGAAAGTATTTCATTTCTCCAAGATCCTTGATCTGGAATTCTCGTGCTAGGGCTGCCTTGATTTGATTAATTTCTACCTCGTCATCTCCAGTAAGAATTATATCATCAACATACACGGCTAACACAACCATCTTTCCCTTGTGATGTTTAATGAACAACGTATGGTCACTCTGCCCCTGAGTATACCCGTGTCTCTTCAGAACTCGAGAGAATCTGTCAAACCAGGCACGTGGAGATTGTTTCAACCCATATAATGATCTCTTTAGTTTGCAGACTTGATTAGCCTTTTTTCCTGGGAACCCTGGAGGTAACTTCATGTACACTTTTTCCTTGAGGTCTCCATTGAGGAAGGCATTTTTAACATCAAGTTGGTGTAGATCCTAGTCTAGATTTACTGCAATTGATAAGAGAATTCTGATGGTATTCAACTTGGCTACCGGAGCAAACGTTTCAGTGTAGTCTTCCCCATATATTTGAGTGAAGCCTTGTGCAACCAATCTAGCTTTGTATTTTTCAAGTGTCCCATCTGCTCTATACTTTGGGGTGAATACCCATTTGCATACAACGGGTTTCTTCCCTTGAGGTAGATCTACTATATCCCATGTCTTGTTTCTTTTTAGGGCCTCCATTTCTTCCAGGACAGCTTGTCTCCACTCAGGTATAGTTATGGCCTCATCAATAGTGTTTGGTACCCTTATGCTATCAAGGTGAGAAACAAATGCCCTGTATTTAGATGAAAGGGCTTTATATGAGACAAACTGCTCAATAGGATGTCAGGTGCATGATCTAGGATTTTTCCGTACTGCGATGGGAAGATCAAGGTCAGAATTCTTTGTTATCTCTGTTTCTCCTGAACCTGCCTCCGGTTCTGACTCCTGGAGAGTGCTAATAGCTTGTGACTCATTACCTTTTTTATTTCTTCGTACGTAGGTCTTACCCCATTTGTTTGTATCTCCCCCTGGACTTGGCACATTATCAGGATTATCAGAGGTACCCGTTTCTGTTTGGACAAGTGTAGGAAGCGGAGGTGTATATATTGTAATTGTTTGGTCATCTTTTGGTGTCTGGAATTCACCATCTCTCTCCCCCTGAATTGCAGACAAGGAATAATAAGGAGTATTTTCATGAAAGGTGACATCACAGGTAACAAAGGAACGTTTGGAAACTGGGTCATAACACTTGTAGCCTTTTTGGGAATTAGAGTAGCCAAGGAAGACACAACGAAGAGCTCTAGGGTCAAGTTTGTTGGTATGATGGAGGTGAACATAGGAGGTGCAACCAAACACTCTAAGTGGTAGAGTGTTTTCGAGATATGAGAGGTTATAGTATTGATGTAGGAGCTGAAGTGGCGTTTTGTAAGATAGTGGTTGGCTTGACATTTGGTTAATGAGGAATGTGGCAGTAAGAATAGCATCGTCCCAATGATATTTAGGAACGTTACTACTAAACATGATGGCTCTTGCAGTTTCGAGAATATGACGATTCTTTCGTTCGGCAATACCATTTTGTTGGGGTGTATTGGGACAAGTGCTTTTGTGAACAATGCCCTTTTCAGATAGGAAGGTAGATAGGGACTGATTGAAGTATTCGGTCCCATTATCAGTGTGTAGGATCTAGATACACATCCGTTTTATCTTTTAATAGGTAAATCCAACTGACACGTGTATGGTCATCAATGAATGTAATGAACCATTTGGATTTTGATCGGTTTGGTGTGTGGGATGGTCCCCATAAATCGCTATGAATTATGGAAAAAGGTTTTGATGCATGGTATGGAATCTTTGGAAATGAAGTACGATGATGTTTAGCCTTTTCACATGAATCACATTGAAAATCAGACGCAATTTTATTGGAAACAAGAGATGGAAACATCTTAGACATGTAATGGAAATTTGGATGACCTAAACGTTTGTGCCATAACTCCAAATCACTACTCCTAGAGAGAGACACTTTATTGCAAGATTTAATCCCACTACTGTCGCTTTCATCAAGGCAATAAAGACCATCAAGCTCTTTAGCACTCCCAATCGTCATCCCCATCAGCAGATCTTGAAAATTACAGTAAGTAGCAAAGAAGTTAGCCTGACATCGTTCATCATTAGCTAATTGACTCACTGATAATAAATTACACTTCAATTTTGGAACATGCAATACAGAGTGAAGAGTAAGTGTAGCAGAGATTTTGATAGAACCAATGCCAGTTACTATAGACTGAGAGTCATCAGCAATCCGCACAGTTATTCCATTGGTGATAGGTGTGTAGGATGAAAAAAGAGCTTTATTGTCGGTCATATGATCTGAGGCACCTGAGTCAATAATCCAGCAATTCCTTATACACCGATCTTTAATTACAGCTAGGGCATGGAAAAAGTTACCTCGCCTGACGATTGTGGCAGTTGGTTGTTTTGTAGTTTGTAGTGCAGTTAACATTTCCATAATCTTGCTTAGCTGATCATTTTGGGATGGTTCTTTGGAGGCTTCAGCTACATAGCCTCTTCCTCTTCCTTTTCCTTTCTTTGGTTGCCAGTCAGCAGGCTTACCATGAAGATCCCAGCAGGTGTCTTTAGTGTGTCCTGGTTTCTTACAATGGTCACAGAATGGCCGTCCTTTAGGTCCCTTTGATTCCATAGATCGAGCAGCAAGTGCTGAGGCTTCAGAAGGTACTTGAGAAGCAGCGGAATTGTTTTGATTCTGAAGCATTGATTTGCGTCTATCCTCTTCATCACGTAAAGTAGTATAAACTTCACGTACAGAAGGCAAGGGCTCTTGACTGAGGATTCGTGCCCGAACATCATCATAAATGGCACTAAGACCAGCCAGCAACTTGTAGACTCTTTCCTCTTCTTTCTTTTTGCTCTGCTTTAGCATCAGCCCCACAATGATGAGTTTTATTTTGTAGGGCATCAAACTCTTGCCATAGAGTTGATTTTTCCAGATAATAATCATCAAGTGACATGTGGTCCTGTTTCAACTGCCATAATTTTTTCTTAACATCAAATATCCGGGAACGATTCCCTATAGGACTATAAGTCTCACGAAGAGCCTCCCAAATTTCACGAGCTGATGGAAGATACATGAAACTCTTCTTAAGTGGGGAGGACATAGCATTAATCAACCAAGAGGAAACCAAGGCATTTTCTGATTTCCACTTTCGAAATGCCTGGGTTTCTGATTTTTGTGGCATTATAGCCTCACCATTAATGTATTCAAGCTTGTCCCTTCCTTCTAGAGCAAGAATCATGGATTGAGACCATTCTCGATAATTATCACTGGTGAGGTTCTCAGAAACAATAAGGACAGTGGAGATGTCACTAGTCCCAAATCGTGACATAGAGGATGAGGCATCAGATTTAGTAGACATTTTTTTTTAAATTGCAGTGGAGAAAAAAAAATCAACAATGCAATGAATCACAAAAAAACGTGGAGGCAGATCAGAGATATGAAAAAAAAGGGGCCCAATGATAAATTACAAAGCCCAACAGTCAAGCCCAGCCGTAAATCAGTTTTGAAGCCCAGCCAAAGGTCAATCCAATGAGTAAATTGACGGTACCAGATGATACTGCGAAGAGAGCGATATGAGGCTGGAGACGCGGACCTGAGTGAGGCCTAATTCAATTAGATGGAGTAATAATACTTCGAGTTCGACCAGGAGCCGTTGGGACAGGACGACGATGTGACGAAGTGAATCCGAGTGACGAGCGGTCGACGTCGTGATAGGAATGGACGCAGGCGAAGATGATGTGAATCCGACTGACGAGCGGACGAGTCCAGAGAGTACGCGACGGTGCGACACAGTGAATGAAATCGTTGATACGTGGGCAAATGAGCAATGAGCCACAGAACAGTCGTCGATGAGGTCACGGACGTGTGACGGAGATTGTCGTCGAGAAGGAGAATCGATCGGAATCAATGGTCAAATCTCGAATCGATTTCAGCGGAACTCAGCGTAGGACAGGGGCTGAGAACCAGATGACTCCAGATGAACCAGATGACGTACTGGTGGTTGAAGCTGGAGACGTTAACGTTGATTTCGGACAAGCCGAGGAGGTATGTGAGACTGGATTGAGACGCTCGGTAACGTTGATTGACAACAACGTTTTTCCGAGAAGAATGGTGAGTTACAGAGTCGGACGAGACTAGGTAACGTTTGGACGAGTTCTGATGATGTTGCAGTGGGCAACGTCTTAGAATTTGAAGACGTTACAGTGGGCAACGTCGGATTAATCAATTAGTTTCTTCTTCTTAGTCTTTGCTCTGATACCATGAAGAATATTGGATGAGAATAATTGATATATTATTCAAATGAGAGAACGATTACATTTATAGACAAAAGATCTAGATTTGAAATTTGAAAAATAACTAATATCCTAACAATACTCTCCTATAATCTCTAGGTTTAGTTAATCCCTATAATTATGGGACTAATAAAATATTCTAACAAATTCTACAATTGGTGCCTGAGGAAGTAAAAATGGAGATGTTGAATCTTCTTGTTGAAGCAAAACAAGGAAAACCATCTCAAATACAAGAGGAAGTTGTTAGTGGTGCTACAATCTCCTCCGATATTTTTAAGAAAAGTAAATCATCTACTCCCGTAACCATCAACACCATATTGAAGAGGAATTTGAGGGAGGAGGTATGTCTTGACATTTGCACTGCTATTTATAACAATGGAATTCCTTTCAATTTTGTGAATAGCAATGATTTCAAAAAGATGTGTGAATCAATTGCTAAGCATGTACCAGGTTTCAAGCCACCATCTTATCATGAGTGTAGGGTAAAATACTTGAAGCAAAAATATGAGATGACAATGGCTATTGTTGAAAAGCATAAGGCTTTGTGGAAGAAAACTGGATGCACAATAATGATTGATGGGTGGACTGATAAAAGAAGAAGATCAATAATCAATTTTTGTGTGCATAGCTCTATGGGAATTGTGTTTCTTAGGTCCATTGATGCATCTCACATTGGCAAAACAGTTGGCAAGATTTTTCAGATGATTGATGAAGTGGTGGTGGAGGTTGGTGAAGAAAACGTTGTCCAAGTTGTCACGGACAATGATGCAAATTATAAAGCTGCTGGGGCTTTGTTGATGGAGAAAAGAAAGAAAATATATTGGACACCATGTGCTGCTCACTGCATTGATTTGATGTTGGAAGATTTAGAGAAGAAAATACCCATTCATAAAGATACAATTTTCAAGGGGAAAAAATTACGACTTATATCTATTCAAGAGCATCTCTCATTCCAATATTGCACACTTTCGCCAATGGCAAAGATTTGATTAGACCCGCCATGACTCGCTTTGCCACATCCTATTTGACTTTGAAATGCCTCCATGATAACAAAAATGCAGTGAAAAGAATGTTCTTGTCAGAAGAATGGAAGAAAACCAAATATGCAAAGTCAAAAAATGGAAAGCTCATTGAAAATGTAGTGATGGACAAAGTCTTTTGGAGAAAGGTTGAGGTTTGTTTGCTAGGGGCACTTCCTTTGATTGAAGTGCTGAGGTTGGTTGATTCAAATGAGGCAGCAATGAGCTCCATTTATGAGGCAATGGATCGTGCCAAGGAGAAAATTGAAGAGGGTTTAAAAAAACCTATATTGTAAGTTATCATTTAATTTATTTAATTAAGAGTTATAGACATTTTAACTCAAAATTAATTCAATTGTTATCTTTTCTTGTCTTTTTAGTTATCAACCTGTTTGGGATGCCATTGATGCAAGATGGGAGAGGCAGGCTACTACCTTAACCCAAGACAACATTATTCTCCTACATTTAAAGTTGGTTATGAAGTAAAGGTTGGATTATATAATTGTATAAAAAGGATGGTGGCGGATATGGCTCTTAAAAGAATTATTGATGAGCAACTTGAGGAATTCAAGCATCGTAGAGGCCTTTTTGGGAGTACCTTTGCTATAAATGGAGTTGAAACCAAGAGTCCAGCAGCATGGTGGGAATCTTATGGTGATGGTGTTCCAGAACTCCAAAAATTCGCTATCCGTGTGCTTAGCTTGACATGTAGTTCCTCTGGGTGTGAAAGGAATTGGAGTGCTTTTGAGATGGTATATTTTTAATATGAATTGCATTTCATTTCAAAAATATAATATTAGTCTAGTATTAAATTATTTTCTTGTATTTGTTTAGGTCCACACAAAGAAAAGAAATCGTTTGAAGCAAGAGACAATGAATAATGTTTTTGTGATGGCTAACTCAAGATTAGGCAACACAAAACCTAGAGTGTCTCCTCAAATTGATTATAACTTTGATGACATTGAGTCGGATGATGATTGGATTGTGGAACCAACATGTGAAGATTTTGGAGAAGATGTTGGAGTTGGAGAAGATCAAGATTCCCTTGCCTTGGATGATCATGATCTGAATGAAGAAGAGGGGAACTTGAATGATTTGGATATTCCCTAATTTCTTAGTGGGGGAGGGGATGAAGAAGATGATATTGACATTGACTTTGACTCCGATGAGTTAAATTAGAGATGTTGATCTCTTTTATATTTTTATTGCCTTGGTGTTTTGACTTTAATATGTATTATGAATTTGCGATGATTGACGACTAAGTGTTTAGATTTAAATTTGTGATAACTTTAATGTATTATTAGTGTGTTTTAGTTTTATATATGTTGGATTTTATTACGAAGTAAACTCTTACGTTTCGTTTACGTTTTCCGTTTTTACGTTTTTGTTCACCCTTACTGTTTTAACGTAGAAACTACGTTTTAACAACATTGGTTATAATTAAACTTTACCAACAGGGGAAAATGCATTTTCTCCAATATGACGACTTAAAAGAAATCCTTTAATCTCAAGTATTAATGGTAGAATATACTATGAATTCTGAAGGGCAAAATATGGCATAGAGGAAATGTGCAGGGACCAATGGAATTGGGCAAGCAACAATCCATGGGACTATCAGGAGAAGTTATGAATTATCATGAGAATGAAGATTCTCCAACACAAACACATGGCAATGAATTGGCGAAAACAATCCAGGCTTCTTCAATAGGTCACATGCCAGGCCTTTGTATAGGTCAAGCCTTGGCCCGAAAAAAAGGCCTGCAATAGGCCACAGGGAGTGTCTTGATGTCCTTGTTAGTTGGTTAACCATCTCAAGCGGTAGATGCCATGGAAAAGTTCCTAATGAAAGCATTGAGAATGCTCTGATCACTTACCAAGGACAATCTAATATGGAAGCTAGCATGACATGGTATTATCAGTCAAATAACATGAAATTTCTATCAGATATCTACTTATGTTGGAATGGCCCCACGTACGACTGGTCAGACTTTATATGAAATTTATTTTGTCCCAAATTCTAGCTTATAAATCTTTCTACAGTCGGTAAAATGTTTCGTAATAAGCATTTGTATTATACTTCGACGTTATTAACACATTATTAGCAATAAACACTACAAGATTGAAGAACAGGCTCGGACCATTCTCACATTCCCTTCTTTCTTACTCATGCTTGCAAAAATATGATTGTCATTGATTTTGGATTTGAAAAAGATTATTAGTAACATGACATGCCTGTTTCTTTCTTTGTAAAAATCATTATTGAAAGTGCATTAATCATCCTGATGCAGATAATTGACGGAAGGCTCATTTTTGGAGAACCTGCAAAAACTACAAGAGCTGAAGAAGATGGTGCTTCTTCTTGATGTGATTATGTATTGCAATCGAAAACAGTTCAGAGTTATCTTGTAGCTAGATATATAGCTTGCTCAGAAATTGGAGTTTTGATAGATAAGCATGTTTGATTTCATATTGGAAATTACTCAAACCGGTAATGGATCCCTTCCTCTACCATTCCCCCCCTCTACCCTCCTTTCCGGTTTACTAGTATTGGATTAAAATTTCAATAATATTGGGTTAAAATACAATTTTTTGTCCTTTAAATTTATTATCATTTTGATTTTGTTCCTTAAGTTTCAAACTATAATTTTTGGCTTAGCAAGTTTCATATTGTTTAAAGAATTGACCGCCATAATTTAATAAAAATATTGACCATTTTGCCCCTTAAGGGACCAAAACTCATTGTTTGAATCATGAGGGATCAAAAGAAAAATAAGAAAAATTGAGGGACCCAATATTGTATTAATCCTTTAATATTTTATAAAATTTTTATTATAATTTTATTAAAAAAAAAATTCAAATTGCTAACATTTTATTTGAATATATGCTATTCTAATTAAGGGTGAAAATATGTTAGGTTAAGCTTTACCTAAGTAGGTCTTGGCCTGTAATAAGATTTAAAGCTCAAGTCTGGATGTATTTATTAGGCCTGAGCGTGGACCTTTAAAAAGTCTGACAAGGAGGGTATAGACCTTTAAATAGTTTTTAAAGTTTATGCTTCCAAATTTTTAATAACCATCCATGTTTATTTACAATCATTTGTTATATCTTAAAAGCATAACATACATTCTCGTCGTACTACTATAAGGGCTTACAAAGAAAAATAAAAGAATGTCTAGTGACAATAGTTGTCCAAACAAACAGGAAGAAGAAAAACTAATTATTGACTAATAAGGTATATTTACCAAAATTGACCAAGCGCAATTTACTTTCCCACATAAAATTGGAACAAACTCCTCCTGCTAAAATTATAATATTCCATTTGGCATTACAACAAATTAGTAGCAATTATTATGTTTTAGTGGACAATGAATATTAGGGGAGGGGAGTGAGTTAGTGTTGCCACCTCAAGTGATCAAAGATAAGAAAAGGGTTGAGTATAATGACAATGAGATGTAAAACTTAGAATTAAAGTTTAAAAAAATTAGAATTAAGGTTAAGTTGATAAATTTATAAATAATTATAACATTATTAGATGATAATATACATACTTATATAATAGTATAAATTAAAAAAAATTACATAGGTCAGGTTTGTAGGCTAGCATTATGAAAATAGGCCTAACATGTTTATCTAAATAGATCTAATAATAGATTTGAGCCTAAATAGGCTAGGCTGTAGACCATTGTTAAGGGATTTGGCTTTCGTCCTATACCTCTTACCATCCTTTTCCCTCCTTTTCCTTTTTTCACCATTGGATCAAAATCTCAATAGTCCAGATTTAACATGTTATAAAAATATTATTATAATTTTACCTTAAATGTATAATATGTTAAATCTGGACTGTTGAGATCTTAATCCAATGGTGAAAAAAGGAAAAAGAGGGAAAATGATGGTAAGGAGAAAAGGAGGAAAGCCAAGTCCATTGTTAAGGGCCTAATTTATTTTCATCCCTAATCATGATAAAGTAGATTTTCCCCATTTTTTTTTAGTATTGATCAAATATTAATAGTTTAAATTTATTTATGTATTTTTTTAAGCAAAATTATTATAATATTTTTATAAGATACTATTAAATATGAACAATAAAAATTGGGAAAGTCACATTTAGGCCCAACCAAATGAAATAATATAAAAAAAGTCTCATAAAGTTATTAATAATAAGTGAAACAACCAACATTCACAAGTGGATCAATTATCATTAACAAGTTGTGAAACTTTTATGATAGGGTTTAATGTTTCTGCCTTTAAGGCAGAAACATTTTATCTGCCTCACTCACATCAAAGTGATGTGGGTCTCACTACCATGAGAATAGAGAGAAAATAATAATGAGACTTACTCACTTTTATGAGAGTAAAACAGATAAAATGTTTCTGTCTCAAAGGCAGAAACGTTAAACGCTTTTATGATATTATTTGTTTTGATTGAAATCTAAATGTTATTTTCTCTAAAATTTAATTTGGCTGGAGTAGGGTCAGGAGAGGGGAAGGGTTGGGTAGAGGAGAGGATTCATTTCCTCTACCAAAACCATGGTTTTGTGGAAGTAGGTATCTAAAACCATTTTTTGTTTCCATCGTGAAACCAAACAAACTTGTGTTTAACCTCCGGAAATCAATCGAGTAAAAGGTAAAAATGATGCCCCATCACATCCTGAATCCAAGTTTTTGGCGTTATTAGATCGCATGGCGAAGATAGAGGAGGTCTAACGGCAAAGAAAGGCACATGTTGAATAGTGTGAGAAAGATTTGAATGATGCCTCCACCTCCACCCACATCCGACAATACACTTGTTTTAATCAATAATCGTTTTTTTTTTAACTCCTAAAGTAAATCGTCACATAATAATAAAGAGATTAAAATGATAACATCAATAGTTTTTACTTTATTAGAGCCTCTTGGAATTCAAAACCTAGGTTTTGAAAATAAAACCTAGATTTTGTCTCTAGTTTGCCAAACACCCTTTAATTTTGTCAGAAGCTATTATGCACCAAAAATCTAGGTTTTGGAAAAAACTTTTTTTTCCTAGATTTTTCTCTTTTCTCTGCCATCACCAGTATTTTTTTCAATACCAATCAGTATTTCTTAACTATCTTTTTAGTATCTGTCATTATCTAAAATGTTTTTTCAAAATTAGTCATTATCCTAAACTATTTTTTTTAATATTCTAAAATAAATTTTCAAGATTATGAAGTATTTTTTTCAATATCCTTAAATATCTTTTTAGTATCCATCAATACTGTGAAATATTTTTTAAAGATCCCAAAATAAATTTTTAAGACTATGATAAGTATGTTTTTTTTGTATCAGTCAATATCTTTAAGTATCTTTTTAGTACCTGCTAGTACCCTGAAATATTTTTTTAATATCCTAAAGTAAATATTTAAGATCATAAAGTTTTATTCAATACCAGTAAATACCCTTAAGTATTTTAATTTTGTACACAAATTTATGCAATTTTTTGTATTTATTATAAAATCTAATGTTAATAATATTTAAAATACAAACTTTTCCTTTATATGCAATCAATTTAAACTACTAAACATTGTAGCCCATCAGCTATTATTCCAGGTAAATAATAGAAATTAGTCAATCAATGGCAAGGGGATTACATGGCATGAAATATGTGGTCCAATGTGTTTAGTTACTAATATCAATATACTAAAGAAGAAGGTTAGCATATCCATTTATTTCATTGGGTAATGGCCAGACTTTTCATATCCAACTCTTTATTAAGGGCTTTGTGTTAAATGAAACTGTTATATTCTCTATGCAATATTGGTTTCATCGAATCAGCTACTGGACCACTTATATATTCTAAATGCAAGTCTTGCAACTTGTTTCATTCAACCTCTGGATATGCTATTTCCAAGGCTCCTCGTATTTCCAATGCAGTATTAATTTGAAAATTAATAACTTAGCTATTATCGTCATTAATGGAGCATCAATGACTTTTGCAGTTTACCATCGATTAATGGAACCAATATGTTACTATTTATACCCTGTTTATCAAGTTTTAAAAATCTAGTTGTAAAACTCCAAATCATAACACCGTCAACCTACTCTGCTCAACCTTGTATTAACCCTAGAAATGTCGACGTCGAAAGTTATTTCATTCCTACAACTGGATCGCACCAGAAAGAATTGGATTATCTGTGTTAAAGTTATTGAAAATTTCTAGGATATACCCCCAACAAAAATGCATCATCAAATTACCTTCAATGCTGTGCTTACTTACTCCAAGGTTCATTATAAATTTTTACTTGAAATGTTTCAGTTATGTCAAGCTCTGTTGTTGCATACTTAACTTTCACTAACGTTATTATCATTGGCGGACCCAGGATTTTAGGTTTATGGGTGTACAAATAGTGGTGGGATTCGAGGGTGTTGCCTTTGAACACTTTTTTTAAGGAAAGTTTTAAAACACATTAAAAAATAAAAGAATATAATATAAACAACAGATGAAAAGAAAACTTCAACTTAATAGTGAGTGCCAACTTTATCAATAAATATATCAATGGATAAACAATATCCTTTCTCTTCTCAATCATCTTTAAACAAGGTAAAAAAAAAAAGCACTTAGATTGTATGAAAATGTAATAGACTGACAAAGATTATTAATATTCCATAAAATTGTGATATAAAATTAAATCTGATAAGATGATAATTATGATAAGCCACTGAGTGAATTTCTTATGATTTTAATTTCACCTCAAACAATTCATCAGAGATAAGACCCATACCATGTGCAAATGGAACATAATTTCTTATTATTAAATAACCCATAAATAATACTCAGAAGTATTGATTTTCACTAGAAAACTCATTATGCATAGGTAGAACATGTACAGTGCGTCTTTTTGTCCCTCTCGCTTTTTGCGCAACAAAACCTGTGTTTTCAATAACTTGAATATTTTGTTAGAAAATTTGTTGCATAAAAATTAAGAAATATATATATATATATATATATATATATATATATATATATATATATATATGATGAACTTGTATTCTTAATATAAGACGATTTGATAGTTGAATTTTTCTATCAAGGTGAGCATAATAGAGAATAAAAGAGAGCAGCAACAAAGTCAAGGACGAAATAAAATTATAAAACAGCACCCACATATCCACCAAATTTGAGCTTTCTGGTTCAATCATCTCCTTATTCAAACGATGTAGCGGAGCAGGGACCACAGTGCAGGGGAATCTTAATGAGAGTGAAGGTGAGGCCGGATAAGGGATGAGAGGGAGGGAGGAGCTCATATATATGGCGAGATCTGATATCCTATCGGTACGCCTCCCTTGGGTGCAACCTCCGTCTTGCCTTCGCTATACAGCCGTTTCCAACCATATATCCTTGCACATAAATAAGCTTACGGTAGTTTACGTCTGCAAGTGCAGACAGTCGCCCCAATGTCCGCATGCGCCTGGTTACTACTATGTCAACTGAAACAACCACAATTTAATTAATTAAATTAACCTAATATTAGATAAGTAATTAATTTATTAGTGCTTCAAAATTTACGAAAAATTTAAAATTTTATTAGAGTAATCATTATGAGCCATAACGTGGCAATATACAATTACTTAGCATAACCAAAAAAGACAGAAGCACTACTTTTAACGGAGTAGTCTAAGCTTCTGAGGCCTTCCCTGATAAACTCGGACACGAGCTATCACCTGGAAAAATTTTGTAACAATCAGTCTAACTCATTATAAAAGTTAACATGTGCTAGTGAGGTGCCAAGTGGAACAATTTATATATCGAAATATTAAAAACACAATTCACCAGTATCCAAATCATAAAATTTCATATCATAAATGAAATATTATAAATTAGGTGTTACAATTTCTTATCAACACAATTCCCAAGATACCCCCACTCACTCTAGCCGAACCGCCTTATTTTCTCCGACTAGACTCATGGGCTAAGTCACACCAGTGTTACTGGTTACTCAAAAGCTCACTGGTTAAGTGATGAGGACCGGACAAAATCCTCAGAACACCTGTCCCAGACCATGGGTCTTTTCTCCTCATTGAATTGGTGGGGTGTCGTAAGCCCTTATTGAACTGGTGGGCTAGTTCCTCATTGAACCGGTGGGACAATAAAAAGCCAACCATTGTGTACAATGGAGGCATCACCACGTGGTGGATATAACTTTAACATCTTCTCACAATTCTTCCCATTCTGTAATTATAACAATATTTTAGTAGGAGAATTTCCAAAATAATCACAATAACCATATTATCATATATCAGTTCTCAATTCAAATGAAAGCATGCATTTCAACTCATAAAAGAAATTCCACATGGCAACTTTATTTAAAACATGCACAATCAGTTTGGAAAAAATACCCATCAGCAACATAATAAGTGGAAAGTGGATACCTCTCGCCAAAGCTAACTACTTTCACACTGCTCTCAAACCAGGGGCTCAACACATTCCACAATTTAATCTATTAGAATCAATGTTGTAACCATTAATAAATACTCCCTCTGGTCCTAATTATAATTATAAGACAACATTTAGGAGTTAGTTTTGATCCTAATTATAAGACAAAATTTAAAGTTTTATCAATTTCTTCCTAAAACACCCATATTTTATTCTCTCAAGTGTCTTTAGTTTTTAATAAGTATATGCATTTAGGTGTATAGAATTTTCTAGTCAATAAAACTCTTAAATTGTTGAATTTTAATTTGTTATATATATTTATCTATGTATACACACACACACATCAACATACACACACATTATGTGTGTGTGTGTTTGTTTGTTTATGTATATACGTGTGTGTCTATATATGTGTGCGTACATACTCGCACACTTACATGTGTGTGTGTGTGTGTGTGTGTTTGTGTGTCTATGTGTGTATTTATGTATATATGTGTGTGTGGGAGGGTAGATGTGGGGGTTTGTATTTATGTGTTGTATCTGTGGGGTGTGTGTGTGTGTGTGTGTTTTTTTTTTTTTTTTTGAGGGGGGTGGGAGGAGTATAGATATATGTGTGTGTGTGCGCGCGCGCACACACACACGCAAACACATATATGTATATATAGTAAGACCATTATTTCAATTAGAAAGCATGTAAGGGAAGATTCTAAGTTAGAGAGGTATGTTAATGTCATTAAAATTTATATAAGGGCATTTTAGGAAAATGAGTAAAATTAACTAATTTAACTCACTTCCTTAATCTCCCCAAAATCGGTTAAATATGTCTTATAATTATGACCGGAGGGAGTATTTTAAAACTCCATAATACAACTCTTGATAATAATTCCTATTATTATTTATTTCCCTTAATTTATTATTATTACCTTAATATAACCTTTTATTAATTACTTAACAATAACTCTTTTTATTCATTTACTCACTCTTATTTACCGATGAAAGTCAATAAATGCCCACTATCATACAAGAAGATAATTAAATTTATTAATTTAATGTTTCTCATGATTTCTTTTAAATTTATACATACATACATACATACATACATAGACACACACAGTTAACTAAACACCCAACCAACATCTTCTTTTCCCTGGACCACACGATCTCAATACATTATTATTCAGAAAATAACTCTTTTCCTTTCCTTTAACATAACAGCAAAATGAAGCCATGAATCCCTTTTTCTCTTTCACAAGCAGCAAACACGTTCATACCTATATACATATATATATCCCCTAACCTATGCGTTTTCTTTCTTTTTCTTTATAATTTCACAAACACATATTTAGACACACACTAAGATGGCAGCAAAACAACATATTTTAAGCCTCCAATAATTTCATGTGCAGCCCCTGTAAGTTTCATTTATAAACATATCTATATATATATTGTTCTGTACAGGGGCGGAGCTAGAAATTATCTTTAGGAGGGGCGAAAATTACAGAATAGAACCCAATTTTTTGTGGAACTGTATTTCAGCCCTATAAATATTTCATATTTTCATTTTAGTCCATCCACACAAGTTTACATAAAGGGACTAAAATGAAAATCATGAAACATTTGTAGGCTCAAATAGAATTTCCTAAAAATTTGGGTTATGTTCTGTAATTTTAGGAGGGGCGGGGGCCACCCCTAGTCCCTCCCTGATTCCACCTCTGGTTCTGTAAATGAACAATGAAATTTGGACTTGTCCCAGGATTGAGTCCCAAGGCCTACATACCCTTATTAGGGATCAAAGTCCACTTAGTTCGACACACAGCAAGGCGTTTAGCCAGAGGGGGTGGGGTGTGTGCTTTGTGTATGCTGAATGATAAGGATTGAGTTAGTAGCATGTGTGTACCTTGTGAGTGTACATTGATATATATATATACATGGTGTACTTGAGGCCTTGATCCGCGATTTACTCCGCTTATGGTGCCCCACGTGGTCCCAATTGTAACTGACCCACTACCTGCATGGCCTACGACGGTTAGCGAAATTATAGGGATAATATCTTACCAGATAATTTTCTGCTCTTGTCAGCGGACTCTGTTAGCATTGGGCCTCTTGTGGTGAAGCCCAATCTTCTTGTCCGTAACAGATGCCCCCAAGCTCGGTGTTTCAGGCTTCTGATATGCCGAGCTTAGACGATTTTGAACCGTCCTTGATTCTGCCATCAAAAGATGAGGCTAAGCTCTTTTTATCTCGAATGCCAGCTAAGCTCTTTTGTCTCGAGTGACATCCTTTATTATTATTCCTAATTGAGACTGATCCTTCCCACTCTCCGATGGTACCAACTTTAACTCATTTGCCGAGATTCCATTATACCCCGACTTTCATTATCATGTTGTACCTAGTTATGTTTCTTCAACATATGCCCCCTTGGTTGCCCCCAAGTCCGGGGTACAAAGTAGACTTGGCACTCAAATAGGTACTCGTGAGTTTGAGATGTTGGAATGCGCAGCGGTGTATCGAAACCAAGGTTATTAAAATTGGACCGGTCAGTGAACCGGTCGAGGAACTGGGTTAAGGGTTAGTGGGTCAGACCGGAGTCAAACCGGGGTCAAACCGGTAAAGTGAAGATTTTAGGTTATTAATACAAAATTATAAAGAAAATAATTTTGTTTAATAATAAAAATATGTCATTAACTTATAAAAATAATTATGTATATTTATACTGCAATAACTTTTCATCTGCAATGAATGACAATTTGTTTATTTACTTTTGACTTTTCCTCATCTCAAACACATTCTCCAATGTCATCCAAGAAAATGAAGAGGAAAAGCCTAACAAAAACACCAACAACACAAACCCAATGGCATGGGTGTAAGGGCCCGTTTGGAAGTTGATTTTGGAGAATAGATTGGGGGATTTACGAGGTAGAAATAGATTTTAGAGAATAGATTTGAAGAATAGCTTTTACAGAATAACTTTTGGAAAAAAATGATTGTGTTTGGATATTATTATCAGAATAGCTTTTTGAGGGTAAAATTTACCAAAAAGGACATTAGCTTTTGGTAAAATTACATATAAAGGATAAAGTTGTATTTTAAATATTATAAACATTAAATTTGCTAATAAATACCAAAAATTACATAAAATTGTTAGAAAAAATATTTCTATCATTAATAAATCATGTAACATGATAAAAATTAGATTTAACATTTATATTAATAAATTGTATAGACATAAATAATTTTAACATATAAAAATTAATTAATTAATCAATCAATTTTTGGCATAACTTGATTATTAATTATTAGTTAATTACCAAAGGCCTATAGCTATTCTTATTTAGGCATATCAATTATATGCATTCAAAATCTTGCTTTATGATATATTGCTTCTATATATGGGACTTCTTTTATTTTTCTCACACCTTCCTTCATAGTTTGCAATACGTACTTATAAAAAAACAAGGACATATAATTCACCTCAACTTCCATTGGTAGCCATGCAAGAGGATATATAAGTTAAAAAAAATTACTAATTCTTAATGCTTTTCAGGAGTGAATTGAAGTAACATCTTACCACTAACTAGAATACAGTTCACATAGTAGCGATACAAATACATTTCACATAGTTTAAATAATAGAGTACATCAAACTAGGCAAACAATACATGACTATTGGTTTTGTATATAATAATTGATCTGATCTCTAATGGAATCACGAAGAGAAGCCATGTGAGATGAAGATGGTAATGATGAAGGTATTGTTGAAGTTTCTTCTCATGATTGTAAAACATGGCTGAACCCAAGAGGGGGGGGGTGAATTGGGTGAAGACAAAAATTTGAATCCTTTGAATACTTTTCACAACTTTGCTCCCTTTAAAATCTTTTTTGAATTTGATTAAATACAATTTGAATGATAATAAAGAAATATAAAGGTTTAAACAAACATTCAATCATGTATGCTGGATAGAAAGGAGTTTAAAGGAAGAGAAGTGCAAACACAGATTTATATTGGTTCGGTCCAACCTTGACCTACTCCAATCTTCAGGAACCCTGAGCTTTTCACTATTCTCCTTGTTTAACCAGGCACAAGAGACAAGCCTTTACACCCACAAGTTTATCCAAGTACTTGTGCAACCTTCACAATCTCCCTCGGAGACTTCCCCTTACTTCCCGTAAGGTTACAACCAATTTCCCACTCAAAGGTCACCCAACCTTAAGTATCACTATGAAAATATGGTTTAACAATACATCTTCTCTTAAAGAAGTGATTATGATACACACTGAAGCTCATTACAAATGATATCACTCTCTATATAATAAAATATGAGACCTTGAAAAACAGAGAGTGGGAGAGGATTCTGAATTTCACATTATGACAATATAAGCTCACTCCTCCACCTTTTTGCGTTTTGAATCCAGCTCTATTTATAGATGAAGGCCTTCTAACCATTGGAGAATAGAGCCATTGGAATCAGAACTGTTTGAGGAAGAGGCAGTTGGAAACTAGTCGTTATTTCTACTTTTTCAACTTGACAGGTCAGCAATTCGGTTCTTCATGAAATCCATCAATTGATTATCTGAAACATGCCCACAAATCATTTAAATGATGTTAAGAAATGTTATAGATCATATGGATAAGTTTTTGGATGGTCCATATCAAAATCAAAATTTTCGCAACAGTGATTTTTCTGATCTGTGGGAGAATACTGCAGTATTGCTTTGCATACTCGAGTATTGAGCTTGTTTTAAAACTTCAGATTCATCTCTGTATGTCTAATACTCGAGTTTTGCTTCCCATACTCGAGTTTTGAGGATCCATTAACGTTCATAGTTCTCTGTCTGAGTTAAACTCGAGTATTGATCCGTAAACTCGAGTTTTCGCGTTGTCTTGGACTTTGGTTGCTTCCAGACTTGATATCACTTCAATTTTGGCAAACCAATTGTCCTCTTACAGCTCTTTGATTCCTCTTTCCACAGCAACAAGAATCAGATCTTAATTTGTTGGAATTTATCTGTTATTATCCACTGAATGTAGTCTTGTTCTTGACCAGCATTTTTGCAAAGTTCTGAACCGTCAGTCAACTTTCGAAGATTGTATCTCTCTAGTCTGATCTTAATTTCTATTGAATCAAGACTTTATGGAAAGCCTTATTAGTCTTCTTTCCAATGCCACCAATTTCAGCTCATTTCGATTTGTAGATTGAGAGTTACACTCAAAACACTGAAGCTTGCTCTGAAGTGTGGCGTGAATACTTTATCCAGCTTTAGAAATTCATAGATCTTTGATCTGATCTTCTTTGGACTAGAAAATTTGTCAAGATGACACATTGGATGTCTAGTTTCAGCCAAATTTGATTTCACCTCAATCCGATGTCTGGTTCAGGAGATATCATTGAATTACCAGACCTCGCCCAAAGCTGAATGTGAAACAGAGGTGAACAAAGTTGCTGTTGAGCTCTGATACTCGAGTATTGAAGTGGATACTCGAGTATTGTCGGGACCAGACGCGCCAGTGAAGCTGAAAACTCCCAATATTGCGGTATATAAGTTCAATATTCGAGTATTGACTCCCATAGTCAAGTTTTGACTCTTTGATGCCTAAACCATGGTTTTCCAAAACCATGGTTTTCAATACTACAGTTTTCTCTGTCCAGAAGCAGATTTTTCCAGTAAGCTTGCATACTCGAGTTTTGACCTGGAAACTCAAGTATTGACTTCCAGAACTCGATTTTTGCAGTTTTTGACTCTGAATTGACCCAGCTAACCTCCAATTGATAGTGAAGACTTATAGAATCAATCTAGGACCTTGTATATTGATTTTTCTCCATCTTTTTGACAAGATCTTCATGATCATTCTTCACAACTCTATTCTTTTCAATTTCTTCTTTCTTGAATATCCTTCATAAATGAACTTGAGCTGATCTTGAATAAATATATTTCATTCACAAAGTTCTTTCTTCTTCAATTTATCCTCTTCTTCTTTTTCTTCTCTTCCTTTTCCTTATCCTCAACCTCCTTGATCATCTTCAGTTCTTCTTGATCATTTTCTTCTTGATTCAGCTCTTTCAATCTTTCAATTTTTCTTTATCAATCTTCTTCTTGACCATTCTTCATAGATGACCTTCATATTTTTGATTCTCCATTAAGCTCAAGAATGTAGTCAATGAAGAAGATAAGCATATAAAAATTACTCAATCTTTTTGCTCATACAAATGGCATACATATAAGTTATCATCAAAACTTAATTATATCCAATGCCTATTTCTTTTAACAACCTATCCCAACACTGCCACTCTCTTTGGAGGGAATCATATTTGTTTTTCAACTTGCTCTTGTCATATGCTTTCCCAATTTGTAGCAAAAAGTACTCACAAATTTCTTTCCATCCATCCCTGTTAAAGCTTGTGGTTTTCCTTCTTCCTTTTCATACTTGTATTATGCACAAGTCAATTAACACTTTCGTGCTTTGTGTGTCCCAATTGGCTTTCTTACTCATTCTACTGAAACTCATTACAAACAACCAAACTCATTACAATTCATTATGGAAATGCTAATGATAAGACAAGCATTAACCACTAAGCAATACAGGCAGATAATAAGAAATATTAAACGCACATTCATGTAATTAAACATGTTTGCTGAAATGGTTAGCCAATATAATAAATTCCTCCATGTTGTACTTATAATAAATCAAGGCATCAAACCTTACTTTATTCTTAAGAAACTAGTAGAAATTTGGGGTAGTGACGAATCTCTGTCCCTAAATCAGCAATTGAAGGATAGCATATAAATAACAAAAAAATAAAGGATAACTTTAGGCATCAAAATTCAAAATATTCTATATTAATTCAAGTTTCAAAGCTATGCATTCTCACTCGTCTTCAGAAGCTACTAAGGAGAACCGTATGGGAAGCAGTTCTTTCTTTCATTTTAGCTCTGTTTGCATCTGATCCTACCCAAAACAGAAAACTTCATAGAGACATGCTCTCAGAATGATCAGCTTTAAACAAAATAGGAGGAAAGACCAAAACAACACATCATGAAAGCACAATGCAATACTGAAAATTATTTGGTTTCATGCTTTTAAATTTATATTTAGCACTTGAAAAATTATAGAGCTTGATCTCTCAAACAAAAACAGTCAATATAAAGAGTGTAGGATCCTGTAGCCAGCATGGATAACAGTGGGAAAATTATTTGGACTAAGCATATATAATGAAATTCAGACAGTCAATATAAAGAGTGTAGGAGCACATGTGGAGGTTTTAGCTCATTTATATCCTTATTTTGTTGTCTAATATATGAGCAAGAAGTGGATAGTTCTTTTACTTTTAAGTGACATACAATTATAATCACTTTGTTTCTTAGGTGGCTGATGGAGAAAGGTTATCTTTGGCTGTCAAGGAATTGGGCACTTGTGATCTCTATCTGTAAGTGATTTGGCATATTTTGCTTTATATTTGGTTTCATGCTTTTAAATTTATATTTGGCACTTGTGAAATTATATAGCTTGATCTCTCAAACAAGAACAGAATTACTTGTAAGCATCATTTCATGAATAACAACTCAGACTAAAGGAATCAAGGGAACAACACATCAATATCAATATTACTTTAATATGGCTACAAAGAGGAAGAATGCAAATCAAACACGCATTATGACCTATTAGAGTCCATTTCATTGATTAAGGATAAAACTAGAGTCTATTTCACTGATTAAGGATAAAATTACCGAAAATGGTATTATTGAAATGAACAAATAGACTCAAAACATCTGAAAAAGGAAGTGGACTATTCTTTTAAAACTCAGATATTTCCAAGAAACCCATGAATCAAATATGCATTACATAATATTTCCAAGACTAGACTATTGAATGATATAATTACAAAGCTTTTGTCTTCCAAAATTTCAAAACTAAATCCTTAATTCAGCTTCGAATTACTAAATCGATCAAATCTCACGCCATACGAAAATCAAATCTAAGCATGAATTTCATTCAAATCTATTAATAATTCTTAGGTTCAGAATAAGAAAATCCAAGGCTAGGCATCAAGATCTATAGTATTAGATTAGCATCAATCATGTTAACTAACGGCTATTCGGATATGATAAACTAGAATTCAATGAGTTAGATGTAACAGACAAGAATTTGTTTCCATTGATGCTATAAAAAATAAAATGGAATTCCAGCCAAGAAAGCTTCACTGCGCCAAAAAGGGGAAAAAAGGCTGAAGATGTGCTTACCTCGGTGAAGATGTAGCAGCAGCAGGGGAGTATTTGAAGGAGGAGGATGAAGATGAGCTTAAGACGTCAGATCTCCCAGGAACCCACTGACGAAGATCATGATTGGAATCAGACAACAATAAACATTTCATAGACAAAAATTTCCAGAATCGACCGAGACAAGAGGCAACTTTAAACTGGCGAGGACGGAAAAAATTTGGCAAATAATAGGACAAAACGGAATCAAAAATCTTGGAAATGATTTCTTACCTTAAAAAACCCCACTATTTCAGCTCCCCTTTCCGGATCCACTGAAGATCCAACCTCAGAAATGGAAGCCAAGAATGTTGCAGAGAACGAAGAACTCGACGAGATCTAGGTTGTTTTGTTTCCAAAACCTAGGTTTTGGAAATTGCCAAACACCCTCTAATTATGGGATTAGTTGGAGCACAAATAATTTCCTTCCTCTTCAGCTGACATGACCCTTCTAATTGCCATTAAAAACTTATCATCATTATTTTCAATATTGGTTCTCTTGCTCAACTCTCTCCTTTACCGTCTTCGGCTCTTCGTTCTCACCGTCTTCATTTTTGGCACTTCTGCAAATAGGCAATGCTTGATCTCATCCTATCCCCTCTCAGACACAACGAAGGGTTGTGGGTGTTTTCTCTTGCATCACGTCTCTAGCCCTATTTTCCTTCTCATCCCTCCCTTCTTCTCTTCTATGTGTTTACTGCAAGTTATAGTGATTTTTCTTTGTTTCATCGTGAAATTTCTGTGGGTCTGGTAAGTATTTTTATTTGTATATCTTGCCCTATTTTCCTTTCATCTCTCTCTTCTTCCTTCTTCTTCGTCCACATCAACTTTCTTCTTCCTTCATAGACATCTAGCGTGCTTCAGACAACACTTATTCACTTTGGAAAAAAAAGCCAAACTAATTGTGTGACTCGGTCAACTCAGCCGGGTCAGGCCGATTTGACTTGGATCAACTCCGATCAAGGCAAGACCCCAGTTTCTATGGTTTTCTGGACCGGCTCAATAGTTGGTTCACCGATTTCTGGTTCGAACCGGCCAGTCCGGTCCGGGTTTAATAACCATGATCGAAACTGACGTCATCCATATCTCTGCCAGCCATCTTTGATTTTCGCGCTCATTAAATGCTCGTGACTTTTCAAGAATCATGATTGCAATTTGTTTTAGGGTTTTACTAGTTGTACCTACTTCTCTATGCTTAACTGACGTCACGGGTCCCGTCGTTTCACATCCGCGCCCGTTAGAGTTTTTTGAACCCGCTTCTTCAAATTGCCTCTTTATAACGTGGATGTTGCGGTGTTTCCCTTTTTTATGCTCTGAGTTTCCTATTATTGTCAAGAGAAAACACTCCAAGCCTAAGCATTGATAACTCTCCATATTTTATATATTTAAGGTACATTTTGGAAATATTTGGAGAGTTATCTAAACAATTTTGAGAGATTTCTATGAGATTATATTATTATAAGATCAAATCAAATTGACAAATCATTTATGGGATTTCAATTTAAAATAAAATTTTTTGAGTTTAGGAAATAAATAATAGTAATTAGAAGTTAAAAAAAGAAAAAAGAAACTATTTACTTTTACTCTTATTATTATTATTATTTAATGTCTTTGGTTTTTCTTTTGCAAGGCACCACCAGGAGCATATTGCTTTGTACGTTGGATCAATTGGGCTATAATGCATTGATGAATTAATTGGATATGGACAGGGCCCACCGAATGCAAAAGAATGAATGAAAACCTAAATCTAATGATTCAAGAAAGAACACGGAGGAGAGAGTCTGATGGCAGAAAAAGAATTAGAGAGCGAAGTGGAGACACATGTAGAGTCAGACGGCTGGAAGAAAAAAAAGCAAAAGAAGCAGTAACACAGAGGAATCTGGACGCAACACGTAGAGCAAAAACCAGCGACGCTGAACGGCCGAACTGGACAGAGACGCAAGAAGGAAGCAGCATGTAGCATTTTTTTTGCGAGGCAAAGGAGAAGCTGGACATCAAAGATTTAGAGGGAGAGATCATATTCTTGATTCTTTTTCTTTATGAATCCTAAATCTAGAATTTTCTGTGCTATGCTCTGAAAGCCATGTGTGGCTAATTTGCTTATTCAACCTAGAGGATCTATGAACTTGTTTGGATTTTAGAGATTATTCCCATTAATTAGTTTTGCTTATTATTAATTCAGTTTATTTAATCTTGTTTTGATTGTTATTGTTTAGTGATTGGCCACCATTGAACATGTTTTGGGGATTTAAGATTGAACTTGGCAAAGGGAATTTTAAATTGACCTTGAGATTAAATCATGTGGAATTAAATTCTAGTTTAATTTGCATCTAGGATAGGCATTACCTAGAAGCTCCGCAGAATCAAATTAGAGTGAGCCCGAGTGAATTGCATCTTAATTAGTCGTGTGAGACATTGCATAATGGATTGAGATAGGTATATAAATGGACCGGAAGGCATTTATAAACATTAATACTTTAGATTAACTGATTAAATTAAGTTAAAATTAATTTAGTAGGAACAAAATCTAATAAACAAATAAGGGATTAGTGACTCTAGGTTGTCCTTTTGATATTGAAATTTTCTCTCCTGAAAAGTTTGTGTCATATTTATTTCTGATCCTATTTGCATTTTTTCTATTTATTGAAAACAACTCTATTTAACTTAAACGAAAAAGGAAATTTGACACTTAATCACTAGCTAAATTGAGTCTCTGTGGGATGACCTTGATTTACCACTTGCTATTTTCACGACCCATACACTTGCGGTGTTTAGTTAAATTTTGGTAGCATCAAGCATTCCAAGTCCAAGTCTCTTTCTTCATCCTTAGCAAGTTCCTCCATCCCAGGTATATCTTCCTCATCGGCTCTTGTTTTAAGTTCGTTTACTACTTCTCCATTTCTTCTTCTTGAAAATTGCGTTCTTTTCTTAGTTTATTGCGTTTCTGGGTATCTTTAGATACCACCTGGGATTCTAGGTGTTGCGCGCTGTTCGTCTGGGTTTTCTTAAGGGATTCTTGGGTTTCCATGGATAAAAACCCAGATATACCCGTAGATATTTATGGTAGGCCCATTCCTAAAGAAGATTAGGAAGTTATAAAATATATGCCTGAAAAAACTGCTTTCTGGCTATACGGTGCTCGTCGGTCTAAGGCATCTATGGCTGCAGATGTCCTTAAAGCTTCTGGGAGTGGTAACCATAGGAGTAGTCATAGAATTCCTCCTCCTCCTCCTTCGAGAGTTTCTTCATCCTCCATATCTCAACCTCCGATATCCACGAGAGACCTTCCCACTTTGGTCACTAGGCCTTCCTCTCTTATTAGGGCAGTCCCAATTCCGGCTATACGGCCTTTAACTGCTAGTAGAGTCCATTCAACCTCGGTCATTCTTTGTGAGACTTGTCAGCATGAGGCCATCGCCTTTGTCATGCTTGGTCGGGAGGTGGTGGCTGAGATAGTGCTTAGGAGTTGTACTCACGGATCTACTCCCTTCCTTACTTTGAAGAGTGTGTTGTATCACATGCCTGCATGCCGAGGTAGATCTCTGTCTAACTCGTCTTTGCTTTTTGTTTATTTACACAGGTATAGATGGCCTCTTCATCTTAGAATAGTGAACGGTCGGTGGCCGAGGAATCGGGTTCTACCGACATAATCTATAGTCCGTGTCACTACGTTATATGTCCAGAGGTTATTGGGATCTTGAACAAGATGACCTGGGAAGAATTTAGGGGGCCTACTCTTATGGATGGCGAGGGGTATACCGTCCGGTTACCTTTAAAAGGAGAGTCGGTAGCTTCGTGGCGGGTTGGGAAGGCTCCTCACTTCTTTTTCATGTACCGGGACGTGGTTACCCTTTTGGGTGTCTCATTCCCTTTTTCTGACTTCGTTATTCATATTTTAAACCATTTACGCCTAGCCCTTATGCAGTTGCATCCGAATAGCTGGGCTTACATTTTAAGTTTTGAAAATTTCTGCAAGGAATAAGGGATCGCTTGTACTGTTCCTTTGTTTTTCCATTTCTTTTCCCCGTAAACACCTACAAAACCAAAGAAGTACCTCTAGAGTTTGAGTGGACCCATCTTCAGGGCATCTAGGGTAAGAAACTGTTCACTCCTTACACAGAATTGTTTAAAACTTTTAAGTCGGCCTATTTCAAGGTCGAAGCCATTCCTTCTTAGGTCCCGTGGTTCCTCCGCTTAAATGACCTTGGGGAGTTAGAGGAAAGATTTCCCCTTTACTGGACTAGCGACCATCATAACTTAGGAACCAAAGCCTTTAGCTCAAAAGTAGCTACACTTACCTTGGTCGAGGAGAAAGAAAAGGAGCTATTAAGGGATTTCGGCAAGGCAATGGGGCCTTTCGACGCCGGGATGTACTTGTCTTTTACCTTAAAGAAACAGAGAAGAAAAACAAGTATGCTTGGTGTTTGTAGTAGTTTTTCTCACTTTATTGTTTTTACGAGTTATTGACTGTTTTCTTCTTGTGTAGAGCTGACTATGTCGTCAAAGCCTTCAACCGCAGCAGTTCCGGCTTTCATGAAGAGACTTGGCTGAAAGCGGAAAGCAGCCGAGCCTGAGAAGAGTAGTCAAGTTTCACCTCCCAAGAAGTCGGCTGTCGCATGAACTGAGCCACCTATCACAACAGTCGCTCCGCCTTTGTCTTCATCTCTAAGTGTTGGCGGTGCTACCTCTTCCCCTTCCGCGGCCCTTCCTTCTTCGAGCCGATTTACCATGCCGTCGTTCTTGTTTGAGAATCCGGTCAACTCAGAACTTCGCAATGGCATCCGCCCTCCTCTAAGTTGGTTCACACCCTTGCCGCTAACTTCTGAGGAGAAAGATATGTTGATGGACATCGAGCATTTTGCGCTCTGAGCAGCCGGGCTTCCTCAGGCTGTGGCCTTCTTTAAGGCTCAATGGGCTGAGACGGATGCCAAGCTCAAGCCCGCTATATCAGAACGGTCCGAGGTCATCAAAGCGGTAGTGAAGGATGTGGTTAAGTCAGCCGAGGATGCCAAGGATAAGGCTGTCGCTAAGGCAGAAGAGGTGAGGAAAGTTGCCGATGAGAAGATTAGGGCGGTACAACTGAAATTGGAGGATGCAAGGCGGAAGCATGCAGAGGATGCCGCTGAGATATCTAATCTAAGTTCTGGCTTGAAGGACTTGAAGGACTAGACTGCTTCCGACGTAGCCTACATCGCCGATTTGGAGAAAGGCGTGGAGGAGTCCTTCAATAACGCCTTGGCGCAAGTGGTTTTTCTCAATCCCAACACCACCCTTAACCTCGAGGATGCCCGTTTTGACGAGGTGGTGAAGGATGGGAAGATTGTGCCTGCTAGCGTTTTGGACGAGTCGACTGAAGAGGGTCCATCCGGGGTAGGAGGGGACACTCATCCTGCTGATAATGCTGAATCTCGGTCTTCCGTCCTTCCGAATGCTAATGCAAACACCTGAACTTATTGGAGCGGCATGATAAGCCGTATTTCTTTTTTGTATTTTTGCCGGGGTTTCTTCCCTGGCGTTTGCACTGTAATTGACTTTTCTCGTATAATGAAATACTTCTTTATGAGTTCTGCTTGTGGTGTTCGCTTATCTTATTTCGCGTATTCACTTTCTATTCCGAGTTACTAACACCCTCACGGCTTAAAATTGATTAATCAAATCTTAACCGACCTGGAGTAATCAGGTCCGGCGTAATAGGTTTAACTCGAGTATGCTTTCATCGGCCTTGCCTATGTTTTGACTCTTCAAGAGTTTATAGTGGGCTGTGTTGGCTTTAAAAATCGTCTTGTAGGATTGTCGGAAATGGGTCGCAGACTCCTTTCCTTAAATTTATATTGTTTTTTGTTGACATTTTTCTTTTGTATGTATTCATTCAAGAATACTTAACGGGCCTGATATCTTATCACGATCTTGCAGAATTCATTTGAAAGTAGGTTTCAGAACTCCTTTTCTTGAATTCATATAATTTTGACGGCGCGACCGTCTTACTTGACTTTCCTGAGGTTGTCATCGTATGGCCATAAAATTACGACGAGATAACTAGCTTTCGTCAAGCCTTTATTGGAGGTGGCAGTTATGTCACTTTCAAAATAAATGCTTTTTCAATGAAACAACAAATGAATTGAACTAGGAATAAACTAACTTCTTCAACCGTATTGGTTTGCCTAAGAGGTTCTTAGTCCCTTAGTCATGCAGTCTTGACTATAATAAATTTTTAGTTTATTTGCATTCTAGGTTCTCTTTATCAGCTTTTTAGTTAGGGTTTTAAGCCTGTACGCTCCGTGTTCCAGTACCTCCCTAATTCGGTAAGGTCCTTCCCAATTGGCAGCTAGCTTTCCTTCTCGTGCGTTTCTGTTGCCTACGTGCCGCTTCTCAGCACTAGGTCGCCTTTGCCAAAAGAGCGAGGTTTGACCTTCTTATTGAATTTTGTTGCCACGAGCTGCTTGGCCGCTAAGTTCCTGCAGTGTGCGATGGCTCTTACCTCATCTATAAGATCTAACTCGGCCGTAATGGCCTCATTATTCTCTTCTTCATGTAAGGCCTTTTCTTTTCTCCATGATGGTTCCCCGATTTCCACAGGTATCATGGCTTCACATCCATATGTCAGCTTATAAGGCGTTTCTCCTGTAGCGGTTTGAACGCTAGTCCGATATCCCCATAACACAGCATATAGTTGTTCGGCCCAGTCCGTTTTGGCCTCTTGCATTCTCTTTTTAAGGCCATCAACAATTACTTTGTTTGCTACTTCAGCCTGACCATTAGATTGCGGATGTTCGATTAAAGTGAAATGCTGAACAATCTAGAAGTCGGCCATCATTTTTTGAAATCCCTTATCCGCAAACTATGTACCATTATCGGTAATAATTTCTACCAAAATTCCAAAGCGAGCGATGATATTTCTTGTCATAAACTTCTGAACGTGGGCCGACGTTATGGAAGACAATGGTTCAACTTCAATCCACTTAGTGAAATAGTCTACCACTACTATCAGCCATTGTAACTGCCCTGGTGCTCTTTCGAATGGGCTCAACAAATCTAGCCCCCATTTATAGAATGGTCATGGTGCTGAAATATATTTTAACTCGGATAGAGGAGTTAGAATAATCTTGGCATCTTTCTGACAACTATCGCACCTTCGAACGTGGTTCCTTGCATCTGTTGATAATGTCGGCCAGTAATATTCGGCCCTTATGGCTTTTCGGGCTCTCGCCTTGGCTCCCATGTGCTGTCCATTGATGCCTTTGTGTATTTCGGTTAACACGTATTCTGCCTCATCAGAGCCAAGGCATTTTGCCATTGGCGCGTGTAATCCTTTTCTGTACAATTGATCGTCCACCATCACGTAGGATGCTGCCGTTCTTACCAGCTTCCTAGCCTCCATGGACTCATCTGGTAGAATACCTTGCTCCAAGTAGTCAGCAATAGGTTTCCTCCAATCGTTCTTATCTGTTATGACCATCACACATGTTGGGACTTACAATCTTTACTGTATTATAGTCCGGTGATTTCCGGCTCCTTGAGTGCTGGTGAGTTGGACAGAATGTCTGCTCTTGTATTATTTCCTTGTGGATTGTACCTCACTTCTACTTCCTCAAAATTAGCCATGAGGGACTTAACCTTTCCGAGGTATTTGACCAGTAACGGTCCTTTAGCTTGGTAAGACCCGTTTATGTGTGATGCCACTAGCTGGGAGTCTGTAGACACTTGGACTTTTCGAGCTCCATTTTCTCTTGCTTGGAGTAATCCGGCTATAAGGGCTTCGTACTCGGCTTGGTTATTAGAAGTTTTAAATCCAAGGCTCAGGGAGTATTCGATGGACACACCCTCTGGGCTTTCCAGGATTATTCCAGCCCCACTCCTAGATGAGTTAGAAGAGCAATCTACAAACAACTTCCACTGGGTATTTTCTTCGATGCTTTCTTCTGACAGAGTAAGCTCTGCTACAAAGTCGGCTAACGCTTGAGATTTTATTGCATGTCAGGCTTCATAGCTAATGTCGAACTCGGACAATTCTATCACCTAGCTAGTTATCCTTCCCGCTAAGTCAGGTTTGTGCAGTATTTGTCGAATTGGTTGGTTAGTTTGAACCACAATGGGATGGCTCTGAAAATATTGGCGTAGTCGCTGGGCCGTAATCAGTAATGCGAAATCCATTTTCTCGAGCCTTTGATACTGCGCCTCTGCCCCCTAGAGAACTCGACTTACGAAGTATACTGGGATCTGTCCCTCCTTCGGCTCTCGTACCAGAGTCGTGCTTACGGCTTCATCAGCCATCGCTAGGTAAAGAATCAAGATCTCCCCCGGCATAGGTTGGGTTAATACTGGTGGGGCTGCAAGACATTGCTTTATCTTCTCAAAAGCTACCTCGGATTCAGCGCTCCATTCGTGGATAGCCTCCTTTTTGAGCAGCCTGAAGAAGGGGAGTGAGTTTTCAGCTGATTTTGGGAGAAACCGGGTTAAGGTGGCGAGCCTTCCCGTGAGCTACTGGACTTCTTTTCGACACGTAGGAGCCTTCATTTCTAGCATGGCTCGGCATTTATCAAGATTGGCTTCGATTCCTCGATGGGTTAGCATGAAACCCAAGAACTTTCCTGACGGAACTCCAAAAGCACATTTGGCCGGGTTAAGCCGGATCCGATGCGCCCATAGCCTGTCGAAAGTCTATTGCAAATCCTGAATATGCTACTCTTGATCTTCCGACTTAACGATCATGTCATTGATGTAAACCTCAACATTCTTTCCCAACTGGTCTTCAAAGACCTTTGTCATCATCCGTTGATACGTTGCTCTGGCGTTCTTCAATCCAAAAGGCATGAAGTTCTAGCAGTAATTGGCCCTTTCCATGATGAACGCCATCTTTTCTTGGTCCTCGGGGTGCATGGCAATTTGATTATACCCCGAATATGCATCCATGAAGGATAAGAGTTTAAAACCTGATGCACTATCCACTAACTGATCAATATTAGACATAGGAAAAGCATCCTTAGGGCATACCTTGTTTAAGTCTTTGTAATCCGTGCAGACTTTCCATTTGCCATTAGGTTTCTTCACCAGCACGACATTCGACAACCATGTGGTGTATTGGACCTCCCTTATAAAGCTGGCCTTTAAGAGCTCTTTGACGTGCTCTTCAAGAGCGATTATCCTCTCTGGGCCCATCTTCCTTTTCTTTTGTGCGACTGGGGTAGAACCTGGCCGAATTGCCAGTTTATGGCAACAAAACTTTGGATCTATCCCTGGTAAGTTGGTTGGTCTACAAGCAAATATGTCGGTGTTCCTCAATAAGCACTTTGTTAGTGCGCGATGAACCTCTGTGTTTAATTCTTTTCCAATTTTCGTAGCCTGTTCCGGCTTACTACCCAGGATGAAGTCCTTTAACTCTTCATTGGGTTTTGGCCTTTGAATCTTCTCCTCCACCCTCATGTCCAACTCAACCAAGTGAATGACGTCTTTTTCTTCCATGGTTTGGGAAGAGGTTGCATCTTCCTTATTTCCTTTCACCGAATCATAGTAGCATTGTCGCTATTCTTTTTGGTCTCCTCAGACGACAACTACTTTATTCTTTTTCCCGATCATTGTAAGAGGAGTTGAATCACCGAGAGGGGGTGAATTGGAGATTCTGAAAATTTTTACGTTTTTGCCTCTTATGGTGATTGATCGAATGAAAACAGTGAGCAGGGAAGAATAGCGATGCACAACAATTTATACTAGTTCGGCCCAACTCCTTGGCCTACGTCCAGTCCTGAGGCACCCTAAGCTTTTCACTAAAATCACTTGATTACACACTCTATAACTCTGAAGCAATTCTCTCTCTAGAACTTGCTCCCCCTTACAAGTTGTAATCAATGATCTCCCAAATCTCCAAGTCCCCCGACACAATACAATACAATTGATAAAACTCTCTTACAGAGCAAATAAATGATCACTGAAGCTCTATAGTGTCAACCGACACTCTGTATAAGAAAACACTCTAGTAAATGAAAAAATTGAATTTAGTTTCGTTTTTCAGTTAAGTGTTCTGGTAGAGACTTGAATGCAACTCTATTTATACTTAGAGAGACATTAATAGCCGTTACTTGCATTCATTTGACCGTTGCAGAAGTTTCCTTTCAGTTAGAAGCAGTTTGGTCCTTTCTCTCTCTACACTTGTGCTTGTTTCTTGACTTGTAGGATAGAGAGTGACTTCTAGTTGTTTATATCTGTTAGGATTGTTAGTCCTCACTTAAATGAAAGTCTCTTCATCATTTTCCACCGTGGAATGCTTGGTAGTTGAGATTACAGCATGGTTGGTGGTGTGCATTTATTGTTTCTAACAAGACTTTGCCTTTTGTGTAAATAGCTCTTTTAATCCGCTTGTATCATATGTTATTAAGCTGAAATACACTAGCAAACACATTAAACATATCTGGTAATGATGATAATTAAGAATATAAATCATTCATACCATTCCACAAACATTACACAGATTTCACAAATTTGAATTATCAAAAGGCGCGACCAATACTCGAGTTGTGCACCAATACTCAAGTTTGTCACTATGCACTTAAGCCTATACTCGAGTTTCTGAGTCTATACTTGAGTATTCTCCTTCCAGAGACGAGACTCGCGATTTGAGCTTTGGTGTTCCTGATGAACATAACCCAATACTCGAGTATTCTTCCAAAACTCGAGTTTTGGACTCTTGATGAATAAATGTCCAAAACATCAAAAATGGAGTTTCAATCCTATACCGGAGTATTGAAGGCTTAGCAACCTTGATTGCTCTCTGTATGGCTAAATACTCGAGTTTCAGTTTCCATACTCGAGTTTCCACCTTAGTTTTGAAACTCTGAAATTAGTTGAGTAAATGTTAAACTGTGGTTTTCAATATTGAGATTTGTAAGTGATTCAATTTAAGAACCTCATTGCTTAGCTCAAAACTTGAGTATTCTAGTGATACTTGAGTTTCATAAAAACATTTAAATTCTGGAGCCAAGTTGGAAAACTGTCTTTCAAATTCCAAACCGTAGTTCTCAAAACCGTGGTTTTCCAAACCGAGGTTTTCCATTTTCAGCTAAAAACTATTTGAAGAGTCACATAGGCCTAAACTCGAGTTTTCATGTCAATACTCGAGTTTCTCTTAATGTAAAACTTGCGATGCTCTCTATAACTCCTAATACTTGAGTATTCATTTGAATACTGTGGTATTGACCTAAGTTAAATGCATTGAGTTGTTCTTTGAATCTCAATACTCGAGCTTTCCTACTGAAACTTGAGTATTGCCTTAATCTACAAGTTTTCAACTTCTTGAGACAACTCTTCATTCTTGATTCCATAATTGATTGTTATCATCAAAATCATAGAGAACTAACAATCATTTTTGCCTTTTGGTGTTTTGTGGACACCAACATGTCCCAATTATGGATCGTTGGTCTTCAAAGAATGACGTTGTAAGGGGATGGGAAGTCAACAACTACGAATCTCACTACTTCAGACTTGAACGCCTCTTTTGTTCCTAAGGTCAGTTTTAAATCTATGCAACCTTTAGGCCTAGTATCTTGGCCATTGAAACCGGTTAAGGTTGTTTTGCATGGTTTTAGCTCATCTGGGTCCAGCTTCATCTTCTGAAATGCTTCCCATAAAAGGATGTCCACCGAGCTCCCATTGTCGACCATGATTTTTTGGACCCTGCAATCCAGAATTGTGCTGGTTATTACCAAGCCGTCATAATAACTAGGGACAACGTCTTCTAGGTCGGCTTTGGTGAAATTGAGTATTGGCAACTCTTGCTCCTTTGTTTCTCTTTTGAAATATGGGCGGTCTCGAATTGCCAACATCTCTTTCAAATATTTACGACGTTGGTTTTGTGAGTCACCTTCGCCTCCGGGTCTTCCACTGATGACAAAACAATCAAATTTTGCTTTGGGAAACTCATCATCGCTTTCTTCTCGCTTCTTTTTCTTCTTCTCAGGACTTTTGTTTCACCCTTCCCCAAGGCGTTTATTGCTTGGGCATCCTTGAGTTTGAACCACATACTTTTGCAATTTGCCTTCCCGAACAAACCTCTCTTTTGCATCCCTCAAATCCTAACATTGGTCGGTTGTGTGCCCATGTTGGTGATGAAATTCACAGTACCGGGATTTGTCTAAGACGACCTTGTGTCACATGGGCCTGGGTCGTTCTACCTTTCTCATTTCGGTTAAGGCGACCTCTCGCCTTATTTTTTCTCTGGAGGTTTTTAAAGGCATATTTTTGTCATATTTTCCTTCTGGTCTGCTTCCTCGAGGCTTGTTATCCGATACCCATCCTTTACTGTCCGACTTTGAACTACTTGGATGGTCCTTGCTTCTCAGAGGTGGACTCCTAATTCGTCCTACGTTACCTAGGCTGGCAATTTCTAGTTGTTCGAGTTCCAAATACTTTTTGGAACGATCTCTAAACTCGGCTAAGGTCGTCACGTAGTCTTTCACTGTTGACCTCTTGAGACGAGAGTCATCATCTAAGCCGAAGATTGCCAAATGCAAGTGCACGTCTTCTTTCAAGTTTGGAACCTATAAGGCGGCATCTTTAAAGCGCTCGAGGTATTGTTGTAGTGTCTCATTAGGACCTTGCCTTATATTTCTGAGCTGGAATTGAGTTTTTGATTGTTTTCTGCTTGTCGCGAAGTTTAACAAGAACTTTTGGCCGAAAATTTCCATATCTCGGATAGATCTCCGTGGTAAAGAATGGAACCATAATTGAGCTTCCCCTCGCTCCCTGTGAATAGCCGGGGTATTATCGGTCCTTCGAACCCTTTCACCATTATTTCCATGTTGAAGTTGTTAAGGTGGGCCTGTGGGTCCTAGGTTCCATTGTGCTTCGGCAGATCCCTTGAGTCGAAACCCTTAGGATATTTCGCCATTTGTATCTCATCAATAAAAGGTCCCTGTACCCTATCGGCGTGTGTTCTCTCCAAGGTTTCTGTGTTAGCCGAGGTTGCTTCCTGTGCTTCTGTACCTCGCATCTTTTCGGCGCCTGGAGTTTCTACCAATGGTCTTCCCAAGGCGCTTAGCCTATCTTGATCAGTCGCACTTTGAGGGGTTCCCATATCCGCCCGCTGTATTACCGTGGTGACATTGAGATTATCAGTATCCCAGTCGTTGCTTTGTTCATGGTTCTCAATTGCCTTACCTGTTCTTCCAGCCATGCCATCCTTTGGACTTCCTCTTTCCGAGTCCTTCTAGTGCGGGGCTTCCCTTGTATCCCTTTTTCACGCTCGAGGTTACTCAGCTCTGCCTCAGATGTATTTTCTTGCCGAGTTTGCGTTTCTATTTGGCTTGGGTTATCCTTATCTCGGTCAATACTCCGATTATTACGCTATTCTCTGCCAAACCTTTCATCTAGAATCTGTTGGAGCCTTCCCCCTTCCTCGAGCTGCCATAAAGCATCTCTGCGCTCCATATCCTCTTACAGACGCTTGACGTTAGCTTCCCTTTGTAGCGTATTGCGCTTTTCAATATCCTCCATTCGTTTAAACATTGTCTCCATTACAGTCTACAGACGACGAACGTCGGGATCCTCAATCTGGAACTCCTACTGAGGGTTTTGAAGTACGAGTATTGGTTGTGCATGCTACAAAATTCGGTCATCGGGAGACAGAGGTGTCTCGTTATTAGCAGGCTCGTGTTTTGTCTCCACCAGGACTTGATTCACATTAGGTGGCACCGAGTCTTCATGTGTCACGGCTTCAGGATTTATGGGCGGTAACAGTTCCGGTTGTTCCTGACGAGATGCCTGATTCCGACTTTTGGTATTTGCCATTCTTAACTGCCTCGTTGTTCTGGGAATCATAATTTAGCCTCCCCACAGACGGCGCCAATGTTCTGTAAATGAACAATGAAATTCAGACTTGTCCCAGGATTGAGTCCCAAGGCCTACATACCCTTATCAGGGATCAAAGTCCATGTAGTTCGACACACTGCAAGGCGTTTAGCCAGAGGGGGTGGGGTGTGTGCTCTATGTATGCCGAATGATAAGGATTGAGTTAGTAGCATGTGCGTACCTTGTGAGTGTACATTGATATATATATACATGGTGTACCTGAGGCCTTGATGCTATTTACTCCGCTTATGGTGCCCCACGTGGTCCCAATTGTAACTGACCTACTACTTGCATGGCCTACGGCGATTAGCGAAATTATAGGGATAATATCTTACCAGATAATTTTCTTCTCTTATCAGCAGACTCTATTAGCATTGGGCCTCTTGTGGTGAAGCCCAATCTGCTTGTCCGTAACATATATATTTCCAAAAACACCCATAAAACGTTAACCAAGTGCAAGAATATTACATAGTACTACGGCATGCATTATGTAGGCATTTAATTGTCTATCTTTCTCATTCCTAATATCAGCATAGTATATATATACATTTATATAAGGGAAAACATTTTCTCATGTTGCACACACATGAAATGATGGGACCCACATATACATATATTAATATATGTATATGTGGGTCCCACCATTTCATGTGTGTGTAGGAAACTTTTTTTTTTTCATGTAACATGAGAAAACCAAAGCCCTTTATATAAACCTGCATCAGTGGTTAAGTATGAAGCAGCCACGGTTACACATATATATATTTTCTTTTTCTTCTCTCTGGACTCTCACGTCTTCGCCACTATATTATGTAGAAAAAAATAACTCTTCTTCCTTCTATTAACTTATACACACACGTAGAAGAACATGCAGAGACACTAACAGAAACTAGCAGCCCTCGCCCTGTTATTTTGGTTTTGTTTTATTTCCAGTTTTCAGTTTCAATGCTTAAAGCTTGGTTTTTCTTTTTTGTTTTAATCCTCACAAAGTATCGATAAAGATGCTGAAACCTTGAGGAAGATAAGATCTAAGACTTACCTTTGTTTTCCAAGCTTATAAGATGATGAAGGGTTGCTGGTTTATCCCTGTTTTTCGTCGGCCAAAACAGAGCAAAATGATAGGCTTCAGTCCTTTCTCAACTCTCAGACTCTCACTCAGATTTTCACCACTCCCTCTCGGCTTGGCTGAATGAAAAGAAATGAAACTAAGATGAGAATCATTTAAATAGAGTCTCATGTTCCAGGAGATGCTCAATGGTTCAAGAGCTTGACCAGCAGTTATCAGTCACGGGGCTCGAGAGGCAAGGGAAGGTTCTGATCCTTCTGAGTTTTCGTGCTTGAGAGGGAGGTCAATGTTCTTGCATAAACAATAGGAGAAAGCCGAAAGTAGGCTCTGTATGGCGTGTTGCAGGGATTTCGCTGCTCAGGGAAGAGATCTTTTCACAGAACTAAAGGGAATAGACTTGCACTTTCGGATAGGGCTCTACTGGGCTGAAACATGGATCTGTGGGCCAAGGGGAATGATGCATTTGTTAATATATGTGTGTTCTTGTTGCTGAAATTTTGCTTTCTGGTTTTCGGTTTTGGCAGGTTGAATGGAATGGATATTGGATGATATATATATATATATATATATATATATATATATATATATATATATTGATATAAAAATGTTAGGAAAGGGATCAGGCTCACCCACAGTCCAAGGCAGGGCACTTGGAGCCCAGTCCACAGGGGATACTGACCAAAGAGTACACATGTCTCCACCTCTACCAGCGTTACCACTGCTTCCTAGACCCCTAGGATGCCTCCCCCAATGCTTTGACCAACGTAGGGATCCAATTCATATATTGGATGATATATGAATTGTGTTTTGGATGAATTATTTTGGGCCTTAGATGATGCTATGTGTTGGGTCATGAAAAGAAAACAATGGGCTTGTGGTCTTGTTGTTCCTGTGTTTAAATGAGGACTGATAAGGTATGATTCTTTGTGGCCAATCTATATACTCCTAACGTGGCCCATTTGATCTTTTTTTTAAACAATATTTTATTTGAAATTAGCTTTAATTGCAATAATCTCAAATAAATTAAACTCTTAATTTCTTAGGCCTTGAAATACCAATTCTATAATTTTAGACCTCAAATTATCATTTATAAACATTCCTTGAATTTATTCTTTTCATGAAATAAATTAAGGAATAATTGGCCTTAGTATCCTATAATTATTCTCAACTAAATTGCCTTTAATTTATGGAAAATACGCCTTAAATTCCAAATTGTTAATCTTTAAAATTCTTTAAAGCCAAATTTTCCATAATTAATTCATGATTCCTAAAGTCCAAAATTTGGGATGTTACACTATAGGTTACATAGCTCTTGCTATCATGCATCGGTGTGATATGATTACAAGACTACGTGGTGTTTTAGTACCAGGTTTTTGTTTCGTTATTAAGGGATTTTCTGTTGAGCACGGACCCAATATTATTAATCCAGATTTGAAGATTCTTATAGAACCTTTTACTCAAATTGAATATGTTAGTGATATTATTAAAACACTAGAGACCATTTTTCAGCCCTTACTTCCATTAGCTGCTACAACGCTCTGCGAAACCACACTGATAAGTAATTGTCTAATTGCATTTGTTTATATCATTAAAATATTTTTTAGTCATTAGATAAATTAAATTGATGTTATCGCTACAAATATTATGAGCACACACTCTGCAAAGCCCCTATTGATGCCCCTAAACCCTAAATTCCTCACTAACTAATTTGTAGGTATGTGTTTGCTTCTAATATATATAAATTTGGTCACACACACAAATTTTTTTTTGTTATAAATACATTACTACATTAATGATTTTGTTAATAATATTGACTGCCCTTATAGTTTAATCAAATTATAGTTTTTATTTTTTTAGTTTTATAAGGATTCGATATGGGTTTAAGGCAATGAACCAAAAGTCAAACTTATTAAAAACATTGGGATTAACCATTCAAATGGTAACAACAAAAAATGGCCTTAACCATTTAATTTAATTCAACCTCAAGTTTGAATTCCCTAATTAATCTTTCAAATTTATGATGATTAAAACATAATATGGGACATCATTACCTGTGATGCTAATATACATGAAAATTATATACCGTAGCGTGTTAAAATTTCTCCATAATATATGTAGGTACGTGTCTGCTTGTGAGGCATCGTGGAGAATGTTTGGCTTTGATATTCATCATAGACAACCAACTGTAGAAAGATTGAGTTTTCATCTTCCTTATCAATAATCTATCTACTATAGTCAAACAAACAAGATGTTATCAGTGGTAAACAACCCATAAGTTAAAGAATTTATGTTCCTTGCTTGGATGGAAGAAAACTAAAGATGACCCATTTGCAAGAATACTTGCTTATTCTCAATTCCCTAACTACTTCACATCTGTTAGGGAAAAAAGAATTTGGAAGCTTCATGAAAGTGGATTTTGAGTGGGAAGGTTGGGTCACTATACACCAGCTCAAGGAGAATTATACTATCTCTATTTGCTGTTGACAAAGGTATGTGAAACAAAGAATTATTTTTAGCATAAGAACATTGAATAATGTTATTTTTCTAACATTTAGAGAAGCATGTTATACACTTAATTCTTATCTGAGATAAACTGGAGCCTATCAAAATACACTCGAGTTTAAGGCTTACAGAGAGCATATCGACATTTCAAGACTCAAGCATGTTTTTCTAACTCAAGTTCAAGTATTACAGGAAGGTGTTTCTTAGTTGGTCGAGGAAGCAAACTCGAGCCTAATAGATTAAACTCGAGCTTAACACATACAGAGAGCATCCTTGGAAAATAGACTCAAACACATCTATGTGGACTCAAGCTTATCTTTTGAGCTACATCACACCTAAGTGGAGCAAACTCGAGCCTAGCACTTATAGACTCGAGCTTGACTCAGACAGAGAGATATCAAGAAGACAACAGAACGATCAAACTCGAGCCTACACATCTTTAACTCTAGTCTATCGGAACTCTGTTTCATGGACGAGATGCGAACTCTATCTGATTCACATTTACAAGTTTATTTACTCACATATTAAGTTGCGAATCATCTTACATACATATACTTGATCAAATTTCTTATTTGTTTCAGATGAATTCAGCAAAACAGATCTGGGTCAAGTGCATTAAATGAAAAGACAAAGACAAGCCTGAAACTTCTCCATTTTAGCAAAGGTTCAGCTCAGACCGTTATAGCTCAATGAAAGCTTTCTCCAACGGTCAGAAACAAATCATAGAAGAGCAAGAACTATGGAAGATCACCTGCAATGGCTATGTCCAGGATTCAAGCTCAGAATTGATTAAATTGAGAAAAATATGCAACGGACATATTCCAGAAAATAAAGCTGAATGTTGGAGAATAAGAGAGAAGGATTTGCAATGGCTAGTTTCACTGATCAAACTATAAATACCTAGGAAGACTCACTGCATCAAACACACAACGAATTACAACTGATCATACTTACAATTTGAGTCTGTATTGTGCTTTTGATTTGAACTTCAGTGTTTATCAATATTTACTTTTTTGAGAGTTTTGTATCTTTGAAATCATTTTCAAATACTTGTTTGTATAAACTCAAGGTTGTGGAACTTGTGAGTTGTGTCTTTTGATTACAAAGTGTAAGGGGGAGCAAGTCCTAGTGGATTAGGATTGCTTGGGTGTTACGTTGTTGTAATAAGAGAATATTGATAGTGAGAAAAACCCAGAAGATATCTGGAGACTGGATGTAGGTCAAGGTTAGGACCGAACCAGTATAAATCTATTATGTCCTAGCTTTTCTCTCTTCGCCTTTTTAACTTTGCGTTTTGAAAATTTGGTTATTACTTAGAAAGAAAATTTTTAAAATCCCTAATTCACCCCCCTTCTCGGTGATTTCTTCCATCTTCATATATGTCAACATCACTTTCATACTATGTTATCCCCATGAAAAAAAAATGCAAAAATAAGATAATCAAGTAAAGAAAGGAGGCAAAGTATTTGTATGTGCAGTTGAATAATGTAGCTGCATGTAAGCTATAGGATAGTACATCTCATCTTCTTGCTCTACAGTATGATATCACATACAAGAACATCCTTAGCTTAAGTTACGTCAAAACTTCTTTTTTCCCCCCCTAAAAAGTGTGTTATGTTTATATTTCTTATCTATATATAAATTTTGTTTTGTTATTAATATTTTTGTTCACTACATTTGTAATTCAGATTTGCACATTACAAATTTCAATAAAGAAGCTGTCGAACTAGCTAACATTCATCAGCTTTTACTGTGAAATGGTCAAACCCTCAACGACTATCCATCGATGTTAGTTCTCTATGTGCTTTGATGATAACTGACAATTAAAAATTGAAAATATTATTATTAAACTAAGTGCAAAACCCTCTCATTGCATAAAAATGACTTTTTCAGTAACTGTGTTTTCTGATAGAAGATGACTCGAGTCATCCTAATATAACTCGAGTCATTGCTCTTTGTTTTAAAAGAAAGCAATATAGAGTGACTCCAGTCAGCTCAGTATGACTCCAGTCATACCCTTTTATGCAAAAACGATTTCAAGCTAGCTGACTTTAGTCAAGGTATTGTGACTCCAATCACCTAAATGAATTTCAAACTTAGTCTTTTCCAAAAGTCAAATGTGACTTCAATCATTCACTAAAAGGCTCCAGTCATTTACTGCAGCAAAAGTTTTTCATAACTTAAACCCAACATGAAACTTTGTGAAAACTGATATGACTAGAGTCAGGTCTTGTTAACTTCAGTCATGTTTGCTCAATGGCACCCTTAGATGTGCTAAGAAATAGAGTGATTGAGTCACTTAACTATAACTCCAGTCATATTAGCACAGAGACACACCCAGGTATTCTAAAAATGTGGATGACTCCAGTTATTTTTAAATGACTCTAGTCATCTTCCTTCAGAGACGTTTTTCAAAAGAAGTATGAAAATAGATGACTCTAGTGATTTAGTGATGACTCCAATCATATTGATACAGAGAGCTACACAAATGTTTTATGAATTAGATGACTCCATTCATCTTGTGATGATTCTAGTTATCGTGCGTTTAGCTTTGTGTTTTTCAATTGATAATCAAAGATGACTTCAGTCAAATTAAGTGACTTCAGTCATGGTAACTCAAGTCAGGCTATTGTGACTCGAGTCATGTCTCTTAACATTAAAAAAACAACGTGTTCGTAATATCTAAATCACTGATTATGACTTAGAATGTTTTATATTCTTACTCATTATTATTCCTAACTATGTTTAATCAGTTTGTTAATGAGTTTCAGTTGATTTTGATATGGATTAACACCAAATTGCAATAAAGTAATTATGTGTCAGAAGCATTAAATGCAAAGAAGAGACGAATGCCAAAATTAGACAACCAACTATCTAAGCATTGTAAAGTATTACAACCACTTCCAATACTTAGTCTCAACGGACAAATGGAATAAGGAATGTCAATATGGAATTACGGCACCGATTAAAGAAAGAATTCGTCTGAACAATGGTAAAGGATAATCAATCTCAACGGCTATCTTCATCAGTCACAATGGATAAATTCACATTGCTTCTCAACGTTTATTAATGACATCAACTATAAAAGCCAGAAACATTGAATTCTCCACCTACCAAAATGCTCTGCATTCAAATTTGTGATAATTAGCATTTACACTTTCTAATCTTTGAGTAATATCTTCAGATATACATATACTTGAATGATTATTCATTTACTCTTTTAGAGAGCTTTTCAACTTATCATTCTTGTATTAATCTCAAGGTTGTGGAACCTTTGAGATTGAGGTTAATTGATTACAACTTGTAAGGGGGAGTAAATTCTAGTGAGAGAATTACTCCAAGAGTTACAGAGTGTGTAATCAATTCTTCAAATAGTGAAAACCTAGAGAGTCTAAGGACTGGACATAGGTCAAGATTTTGGATCGAACCAGTATAAATTTCTGGTGTTTACGATTTCTCTACTCTTCTCTATTTATCCTTGTTTTACATGTGTAATCTAGAGGATTAAGAAGAAAATTTTTAAATCACCCAATTCACCCCTCTCTTAGGTGATATTCCATCTTTCAATCGACGCCTAAACCTGATAAAGACTTAATCATTGACACTTCATCCAAACTCATTCTACAAGAGCTTAACTACAACAAAGAAAAAGAGATGGAGAACTCCAATAGGTTATAGCGATTAATGACTAAGGAACAAAAGAAATTGTATGATGAGGTTTTTTCTTTGTCCATGGTTCTGGAGGAATAGGTAAAACATTTACATGGAATTTATTGACAACTTCTGTTGAGCAAAGGGTGGGATTCTACTTAACGTAGCTTCTAGTAGAAAGCATCCACTCTATTACCACCAAGAAGGACTGCGTATTCAAGATTTTGTATTCCTATCAACGTTTATGAAGACTCCATATGTTTAATCACTCACCAATCAGCAATTGCAAACTTAATTCAAGCTGCTAACCTAATTATTTGGGATGGAGCTCCAATGGTTAAAAGACATTGTGTCGAGGCCTTAAACCAAACATTGAGGGATTTGATGAAGTCTGATTGCATACTTGGAGGTACATGTGTTGTAATTGGGGGTGATTTCAGGAAAATCCTACCAGTTATCCCAAAAGGTGGATGAGCTGAGGTTGTAGATGCAACTATCAACGCTTCTCCTCTTTGGAATGAATGTAAATTACTGCGATTGACCAAGAATATGAGGTTGACGTCTTCAATTAATCAAATCAAACAAGAGAAGATTAAATTATTTTCAGAATGGTTGCTAAATGTGGGAGACAGGGCCATTGTTGCCATGTGATGGTTTTACTGACATCACAATACCCTCAGAGCTGCTGCTTTATGATGATTGTAACCCAATTGGGTGCATTGTTGAAGCTACTAACCCAAATTTAAAAGAACATATATTTGACTAAGATTACATGACCAATAGGTCAATTCTTACACCCAGAATAGAAAATGTGAACATATTGAATGAGTACATGTTCTTTATTGCTGGTGATGTAGTTGAGTATTTTAGCTCTGACTTTATAGCTCATATAGAAAATATTAATGGAAGCTTTGATGATTTGTATGACGCAGCATATCTAAATGCAATTAAATGCTCAGGGATTCCTCATCATAAATTGGTATTGAAAGTTGGTGGACCAGTCATGTTAATAAGGAATATTGATCATGTAGCAGGGTTGTGCAATGGTACAAGGCTACAAATTACACAATTAATAAAAAAATGTCATTAACGCTAAGGCACTAAATAGCACAAGTGTTGGTGAATATATTTTGATTCATAGAGTGGATATGAACCCATCTGAATGTAAAGTTCCTTTCCCTTTGACAAGACGACAATTCTCCATTATCATTTCATTTGCAATGACCATTAACAAAAGTCAAGGACAACCAATGACTAATGTTGGTCTCTACCTACCAAGCCCAATCTCCTCACATGGGCAACTATATGTTGCACTTTCTAGAGTGAAAAGTTTCAATGGTTTGAAATTACTTATCTTGAATGAGTACAACAAATGTAGTCAAAGCACAACAAATGTTGTTTATAGAGAAGTTTTTCAAAATTTGTCACTACAGTAATAGTTTCAATGTACACTTTTTGATGTCATTGTACAATATAAATGATGTCATATTATGATGGAGGAAGTTGTTTGACCTTTACATGATATCATGTATGTTAAGTTAAAACCATTTAAGAATTGAACATATCCATGCATCACACAGGTCAAAAGTTTTGTTATTGTACCAAAAGCTAATGTCTTTTTTTTTTTTTTTTTTTGATAAATTTGACTCTGAAAAAACTATTTTGATGACAATATCTAAACATTATCATTTTATCAAAGTCACTTTTTTTTAATAATCTATTCTGTAAAAAGTTATTTTGAAAAAACTATTTTACCTCATAAATAACAAAAACTATCCTCCAAAAACTAAATTTAAACGGGCTCTTACAAATCCTAACATAGTTCCCATTTCTCTCAATAATGCTCCACGGTAAATATTTCTAACAAGTTTAAAAAAGTGGGGCTTCATTGAATTTTTATCCAAAAATCATTATTCACCAAGAGTTCCTTTTTTATCCATCTCTTATATTAATATATTGCTGTGATGATCTTCTACCGGGAGAACTCAAACCTTCTCTATTTATCACTTGTATCATAAAATAATTCATCTATATTCTTGTAGGACCTCCTCCTATATTTGTCGTTACTTTGCAGGAAATTTTGTTTTTAGTGTTTGAATTTTTTTCTCTTGTGTGTCTCATTCGATTCGAATAGAATCTTAATTGAAGTACCATGAGCTGTGAACAGAGATGAAAAATGAAGGCGAGAGGCCAATATCGGCCGTGAATCGGCGACTATAGTGGAGAAAGGAGAGCTCTCCAATAAGTCACTGTTAAACAAATAATTTTGATTAGATTTTCAAAATTAAGGCAGATGCAACATCAATATATATTGATATCCCATCGCATCAAGCCATACACGAAAACGGCTAGCCTACGGCTTCTCTAACATATTACTCTTCATAAGCCGGATTAAACTTTTTGGGGCTGTGCATAAGCTGTGTCCCATAAGCAAGGGGATATCATGGTGTCTTTGCGAAGTTTCTCCAAGCGTATGTGAGGACATCATCGTTGTGAAAGTTGATAGAATCATTTCAAGTGAAGCTTCCTTCAAAGGTTCCATGCTGATAATGATATTTACCATGTTAAATCGGCTTGCTCTGTCTCACCTCCATTTCACTGTGTGGCTTACATGTATGGTGTTTGAGATGGATTCCAACTACAGATGGTATATGTTCGCCGATAAGTTTGATGAGGACAAGAGGTTTCCTTAGAATGAGGCATTGAATAATAAGAAATAGAAAACAAAATCCTTTTTTTTAACCTTGTGAGGCAGCTGCTAGGCGTGAAAAAAAGGGCAACTAGAAAGACATGAACGAGAGGTTTCCATTACCAGTTATGCTTCAGCTTCTATTGAAACATGTTTTTATGTTTTTTCTGGAGTTTTTGTACATCAATGCTTCAGCTCGGAATGACATGTGGTTTTTTTTTTTGGATATTGTCATTCTTATTTTGTTGATATTTTGATTTCTTTAGATTTATTTCCATTATTACTTTTCAGGATGTCATTATTCCTATTTGTTACCTTTTTTCTGTACAAGATACTCTCATTACCTTTTGCTTTTGTTTCCTAATCATCCAATAAAGATACTCTTTTGTTTTTCTCCTGTTTAGTAGCTGCCTTCCATATTCCTATTTTTCTGGATATTTTGATTTCTCTAGATTTATTGCCATTTTGATTTTTTAGGGTGCCATTATTACTATTTACTACCTTTTTTATTTATTTTTATTTTTATTTTTTTATTATATAGGATGCTCTCATTACCTTTTGCTTTTATTTCCTAACTAGTCTGATCCAATAAACATACTTTTTTTTTCATATTCCTATTTTTTCTTGATATTTTGATTTCTATGTATTTATTGCCATTCTAAATTTTCAGGATGCCATTATTCCTATTTACTACTACCTCTTGTCCTAGTTATAGGACCAAGTTTGTAGCGCAAATTGCGCTACAAACTTGGTCATATAGTTAGGACCATAGGGAGTATCTTTTTTATGTATAGGATGCTCTCATTACCTCTTGCTTTTATTTCCTAACCAGTCTGATCCAATAAACATACTGTTTTGTTTTTTTTAATCTTCCCTTTTCTTACTAAATGAAAGCAAGATTATAATCTTTTGTGTTTTTTTACTCTTGCAGGTTATGTTTCCATACAATGCTCTGTCCTTTTCAACAAAGCATATGAAGATAATGCCATCTCTTTTTTTAATAATATTAGAAAAAAAAAACAAAAACTTGTGAGCTAATTAATACTTGAGAGTTGACAAAGCTAAATAATTGAATAGTTATGACTTGATGAGAAGAACATGTCAAGGATAGTATTGTGGTTAAAATATTACCCCGTGTGTGTGTATATATATGTATGCGACTTCATGTAAAGATATCTCTATTTTATCTCTGACATGTCTGAAAGCACCAGCGCACATAGGTGTAGAACAATTATTAGTTGAAAGCACCAAATCACGAGTGAAGATAAAAAAGAGCGCACAAAGAGCATTGCTGAATATAATAAAAAAAGAGTGGCCCATATGATATATCCCATTGCACCTAGTCACCGATTCACAGGCGTAGAAAAAAAATTTCATTGCAAAGATAAAATATTATCCCTTCTAACATTTCCCTTTGGCCAAGTCACATGCAAGAAGATAAAAAGGAGCGAATAGAGAGTATGGCTGAATATAATTAAAAAAAAAAGAAAAAAGTAACCCTGTAACATATCCCACTGTGTTACGAATATACTTATTATGTGGATATCCATTGACTCAGGATCTCCAAATATTACAAGATGACATGGGATCCACGCATAGTACTATGAATAGTACCACGCATAGTAATTTACTATTTGGTGGGACCCACATGCAATTATACAATCACGAATTGCTTCACGGGAGGATTCACGGGCGCATAGTAATTTGGGTTTAGGAGGAAATTACACCAAATGACCCATATGTGGAAATTACACTAAAGGCCCATTTTCCTTCTATAAATAGAGGTCTTCTGTAAACATTCAGAATACACTGAAATAGAATCTCTTTCTACTCTCTCTCTCTTTCTGTCTCTAGATTCTCTTGTTATTATTCTCTATTTTCATCAGTTTTATATTACGTTATCAGCACGAAGACTCTACCAAGGTAAGATTTTATCACCATCTTCTTTACTATTTGTTTATTTTATCTATCTGAGATAATCTTAACCACAATATGGAATTAATGATATACTTTTACAGATTATTTTAAATATCGGGTTCCATGGTTAAGATTTGAGATTATTTACTATTTTACTACGGTAAATAGTAATTTACTATTCATAGTAAATTTACCCTTTTTCAGTAATTTTACATTTTATTCATCAGACTCCTACTTGGAAGTCTAGATTTAATCTTTCAGTAATTTTACTTTATTTACTGTGAATAGTAATTTCTACTATTCACGGTAATTTTATATTTTGTTCATTTAACATCTACATGGAAGGTTTTACACTATTCACAGTAATTTTATATTTTGTTCATTTAACATCTACATGGAAGGTTTTACCTCCTACATAGATATTTAGATTTGATATTCTCTGTTTACAGATATTGTTATTTTTACTGTTGCTAACATAACATTTACTTTTATTGTTATTAACATTTAATGTTATGTTATTATGGCCAGAAGCCATATACTTATATTTTCTTATTCTGAAATTATATGACCAGAAGTCATATTGCCTTCATGACCAGAAGTCATGTTTTTATGGCCAGAAGCCATATAAATTTAATTTTCTCATTAAGAGATATAAATGGCCTGAAGCCGTAATGCTTTAATTATAATTATTGTCTTTAATATTTTATTGTTATTATTATTCGTATTTTTAATTCATGTTTATTTTCTTTAATTAGTTTGAATCATGTCAAACCTTTCCAAAATTGAGTTTGCGGTTCTTGACATCAACGGAAAGAACTATTTATCCTGGATGTTGGATGCGGAAATCCATCTGAATGCTCATGAGCTAGAAAACACAATTAAAGAAGGGAATGAGGAATCTAATCAAAAAAAGGCCAAAGCCATGATTTTGTTACGCCACCATTTGCATGATGATCTAAAAGTTGAATATTTGACTGTAAAAGACCCACTTGTTCTTTGGAACAATTTGAAGGAAAGATATGACCACTAGAAGATGGTCATTCTACCAAAAGCTCGATATAACTGGATTCATTTGCGTTTACAAGATTTTAAATCTGTAAGTGAATACAACTCAGCTATGTTTAGGATTACTTCTCAACTGAAATTATGTGGAGAGAATATTACTGATGAAGACATGCAAGAAAAGTCAGTAGCTCCAGAAGAGTCACCTCTTGAAGAGTTATCTCCAGAAGAGAATGTTGCAATCCCAGAAGAGACTCAGGTGCCTGGAATGTATGAAAATAATGAGATCTCAATTAATTATGTTATGAATGGTATCTGATGGGGTCGAAATGAAGTCAACGTTGATGACATCTTTGCTAATCATATAGCATATGATGTAATGAATAATGAAGAGGATCATGAGCATAAATCTATTAGAGAGTGTCAACAGCGAAAAGATTGGCTCTTATGGAAAGATGCTATTAATGCAGAATTGAAATCACTGGAAAAACGAAAAGTATTTGGACTTGTAGTCCAAACACCTGAAGGTGTAAAGCCAGTTGGATACAAATGGGTTTTTGTAAGAAAGAGAGATGAAAAGGGTGAAATTACAAGATATAAGGCACGTCTTGTAGCCCAAGGATTTACACAAAGACCCGGCATTGATTATGAAGAAACATATTCACCAGTAGTGGATACGACTACTTTTCGTTATTTGATTAGCCTAGCAGTAAATGAAGGGCTTAATATACATATGATGGATGTAGTGACTTACATATGATGGATGTAGTGACTGCATATTTATATGGATCACTTGATAGTGATATTTATATGAAAGTTCCTGAAGGACTAAAGGTGCCAGAAGCATCTAATTCAAATTCTCGGGAATAATACTCGATCAAATTAAATAAGTCCCTATATGGTTTAAAACAATCAGGGCACATGTGGTATAATTGTCTTAAGGAATATTTGTTGAAAGAAGGGTATAAAAATGATCCAATATGCCCATGATTTTTATGAAAGGATCGAGAAATGAATTTGTTATAATTGTTGTTTATGTTGATGATATCAACATAAGTAGAACTCCTGAAGAGCTTTCGACAGCAATTAATTGTTTGAAAAAAGAATTTGAAATGAAAGATTTGGGTAGAACAAAATTTTGCCTTGGACTACAAATCGAGTACCTGAAGGATGAGATCTTTGTATATCAAGAAACTTATACAAAGAAGATCCTAGAACGATTTTATATGGATAAGTCACATCCATTATGTATTCCAATGGTAGTAAGGCTTTTGGATAAGGATCAAGATCCATTTCGACCTCAAATAATTGATGACAAAGGTGTAGAAGAACTACTTGGTCTAGAAGTACCATACCTAAGTGCTATTGGGGCACTAATATATCTTGCTAATCATACACGACCTAATATATCGTTTGCTGTAAATTTATTAGCAAGATATAGTTCTGCACCAACACAAAGGCATTGGAATGGTGTAAAGCAAATTCTTCGTTATCTCAGAGGTACTATGGATATGGGATTATACTACTCAAATGTATCGAAGCATGAACTGATTGGTTATGCAGATGCTGGATTTATGTCTGATCCACATGATGGAAAATCACAAACAGGCTATCTATTTACATGTGGAGGTGCAACTATTTCATGGAGATCTATGAAACAGACTATAACAACCACTTCAGCTAATCATGCAGAAATTCTAGCAATGCATGAAGCAAGTCGGGAATGTGTGTGGTTGAGGTCAGTAATTCATCATATACGAACTACTTGTCATTTATCTTCTGATAAAATGGTTCCAATAGTTCCATATGAGGATAATGCTGCATGTATTGCCCAACTCAAGGAGGGTTATATCAAGGGTGATAGAACAAAGCATATTTCACCAAAATTCTTCTATACTTGTGATCTTCAACAAAATGGTGAAATTGATATCCAGAAAATCAGTTCAAGTGAAAATCTAGCAGATTTATTTACTAAATCTCTTCCATGTGCAACCTTTGAAAAACTTGCTCATGGTATTGGTCTGCGAAGATTCAGAGATCTCAACTGATATTGTCAACAGGGGGAGTCGATACACGCTGTACTCTTTTTCCCTTATCTAGGTTTTGTCCCACTGGGTTTTCTTAGAAAGGTTTTTAATGAGGCAGCACTCAACAGTGTATCAATGAATGATGTACTCTTTTCTTTGGCTAGGTTTTTATCCCACTGGGTTTTTCCTAGTCAAAGTTTTTAACGAGGCACATTCATAAATGGACATCCAAAGGGGAGTGTTATGAATATACTTATTATGTGGATGTCCATTGACTCAGGATCTCCAAATATTACAAGATGACATGAGACCCACGCATAGTACCATGCATAGTACCACGCATAGTAATTTACTATTTGGTGGGACCCACATGCAATTATACAATCACGGATTGCTTCACGGGAGGATTCACGGGCGCATAATAATTTGGGTTTAGGAGGAAATTACACCAAATGACCCATATGTGGAAATTACACTAAATGCTCATTTTCCTTCTATAAATAGAGGCCTTCTGTAAACATTCAGAATACACTGAAATAGAATCTCTTTCTACTCTCTCTCTTTCTGTCTCTAGATTCTCTTGTTATTATTCTCTATTTTCATCAGTTTTATATTACACTGAACCAAGTCAAATTTTATAAGTGGAACGTACTTCAAGAAGGAAGCAACTCAATTATCCGTGGGGTTTGGCGAAAGAATCGATACATGAAATTTGAAATGTTTATATTCTATTTTCTTTGAAAATGATGGTTGAAAGATTTTTTTTTTAAATTTTCTATTTGATTTCTTCAAGTAACCATCAAAATTATAAAATATAAAAAATAGTTTAATTCATCACAATCAGATCTTATATTTTAAAATAGAAATAAGTAATACATTTAGATCATTGGAAGCAATTTGGGCAATTTAGAAAGAATTTGCAATTTGATTTTTGGTCTTAAAATTGAATTGAAATTTGAATAAAAAAGGGCAGGAAGCTAGTGGGGAATTGAAATTGTCTTGGAAAGAACATGACTGAATATGATAAAAAGGAGTGAATAGAGATTATGGTTGAATATATATATATATATATATATATATATATATATATATATATATATATAAAGTGACCCCTCTGACATATCCTAGGGCACCAAGTCACTAGTTTAAGGTTGTTTTCATATACCCATATTAAGTTCTTCTTTAAAATTTTTCATATGATACTAATTTTATTGTTTTCTTTAAGCTTGCATTTTAAAACAAACTCATTCAAGAATTTAAAACTTGTATTTAAGGAGAGAAGCACTAACTGGGAGAATAAAAGTCTGGCTATGAAAGATATTTACACTACAAAAAAATGTCTGATTTGTAGCGGTTAAACAATAGTGGTCATAAAAAACCGCTACAAACACACCAATTTGTAGCGGTTTTCAATGAAACTGCCACAAATTCGTAGCGGAAAACTGCCGCTAAAGCGCGCACGTGTTGGAACGATATTTTGTAGCGATTTACTAATGAACAACCGCTACAAAATTGCTGGCGCCTTATGGCAGGAATATTTGTAACGGTTTATTTGTCGCAGTTTCTATGAACCAACCGCTACAAATTTGGCGCCAGAGCTCGCGCCAAATTTGAGAGAATTTTTGTCGCGGTTATATTGTAGAGGTTAGTAGTTAGTAACCACTACAATAAAACAAAAGGACACAGTCTTATTGCGGTTGGGATATAGCGCTATACTAACCGTGACAAATAGTTACACTTGGTAGCGGTTTTCTCAAGAACCGCTACTAATATTTAAACTATATATACGTGGTCATACATTAAACAAAAAATATATAAAATGAGAAATTACCGAATCTGCATTGTCACTAAAAGAGCTAACTTAGCTTGGTAAACGAAGACACGCGAATATCTGTGGCCCTCATCTCTTATCTCGAGAGATGAGCGCGGTGAATATTTGCCTCTCTCATCCTGCAGCCGGAGCTAGCTCTTTAGTGACAATGAAAATTTGGTTATTTCTTATACCTGAACGGTTCTATTCTTCTTAATATCGTTTAACAAGAAACCGATGATTTGGTTTTTATTGTAGCCACCTTTCTTTCTATAAAATAACTCTGATGGAAATGAGTTAGTAAACATCAGTAAACCTTTTCAGAGAGATCGGTGGCTACATGGAAACCCAATCTTCACGGGCTTGTTAGACTATTTTGAGTACACTTATTAAAAAATTATATATATATATATATATATATAAATTTTTTTTACCAAACTAATTGATTTATTAGTGATTTATTAGTGAAACTAATAAATCAATTAGTTTGGATTTTTTTTTGTTAAAAAATTCACATTAGTAGCGGTTAATAGAGAAACTGCTATTGAATTTGAAAGGTCAGTAATTTTGTAGCGGTTAAGGTAGCAGTTACTTATAAGCGCTACTGAATTTGAACGATCAATAAATTTTGTAGCGGTTACTTATAACCGCTACAAGCTCTTGTATTTTGTAGCAGTTCTTCGAGTATAACCGCTACAAAATGACGCGGTTTAAGCGTTCACCCACGTCAGTTTCTCCCACCCTTGTCCTTTCATTTTAACTTTTCTCTCACCCTTGTCATTTTCTTTCATTTTTACTTTTACTTGTATACTTGTACGGTAAAAATCGAACATTATGACTAACGGTGATAAAGGGAATGGACTTCCACCGGCGAGGAAAGTTATAAGAGGAAGTAGTAGCAGATCGCATACGAGAAGGCGAGGGCGAGGGCGTGGGCGCGCAAATATCCCTCCGCCTCCTCCCCCTCTGAGACATGAGGATCTCTTCGCGGATTAGCCAATCCTAGACCTTGAGATAGTAGGAGGAGCACGAGGCGCTACTCTTTCGATTAACAACCTCGATGAAGATGAAGAGATAGATTTTGGCATGCCCGCGAGCGAGGCACAACAGTTCCTGGACGGCGAGAACAAGCGGGACAAAGGGAGATAGATTTTGGCATGCCCGCGAGCGAGGCGCAACAGTTCCTGGACGGCGAGAACAAGCGGGACAAAGGGAACCCTCGACCGTCGTCTTCGCATTCCACTAGATTTGTGGTGGATGTCGAAGGTAAATGTAATTAATTTTTTCACTAAATTTAAATTTCATTTCCTTAATTTTAAAAGTAATAATATTTTTTTTCATTTGCGCAGAGACAAATGGGAACATCACCAGGGGGTCGCTCGATGTTTTCGCAATTACTCTGTTGCAAGGGCCAAAAGTTGTGGTCCCCTAGAACACGGAGACGGACCAGCCTGTCGGCAACAGTGGTCACCTGTTCAACAGGTACCTATCAGAATTGGGCGGATGTAGGAGAGATTCAATCGCCGCCAGGGAGAGGCAGATGCAGGAGAGATTCAATCATTGGTATGCTGGACAGCAAACCTACATGGATAGGTGTGCTGGTGCCTTGAATAGGTTGATACCTAACGATAACTTCACACCTCCCCCGCCGCCTCCGCCATTCATTGACGACGATTCTCCCCCGCCTCTAGATCGGTTCATCTATGAGGGTGATGCTACTACTGGACCTGTGATGCTACTGCTGCTGATGAGGAGGGCGTTGTTACCTCTACCCCTGCAGACGCTCCCCGAGACAGGACATGCTCAAGCTCCTGATTCTTAGTTTTTTTTATTTTCACAGACATTTGTTTTCTTTTTAATGTTATTTGGATTGGATTTTTGGATTACAATTTCAATATTTAGATTTCGTTGAGAAAATTTTATTATATTTACATAAAAAGAAATACCTAAATACTTTCTCTAAAAAAAATTTAAATAGTGGTCATACAAAAAAAAATTGAACAAAGTTTGTAGCGGTTAGAAACCGCTACAAATTAAAAATATCTGTAGCAGTTTACAACCGCTACTTGTTTCTGGCGGTTAAATTTGAAACAGATGAAATGTGTAACGGCTTTCATTTTGTAGCGGTTAGTGTAGCAGTTTTAGAACCGCTACTAGTTTTTGGCGGGCTTTTCTAATTTTGTTGAATCGCCTTACATTTTGCAGCGGTTTGGGCAGCGGTCTATGAAATCGCTACTAACAGCTATATTTAGTAGCGGTTGTAAACCGCTACAAAGTGTTTGTAGCGGTTTATCTAGTGGTTTTTGAACCGCTACAAATAGCCTATGTTTCATTTAATCAGTGTGAAGTCATTTGAAGAGAATTAAATCTTCTCTCTTCAATTGTATTCTATCCTATAATTGTTTACTAAATATGGGTAAGTCATGGATTAAGTTGCTGCGCAATTCTCCTATGTATCTAGCGGGATTAAAAAATTTCTTAGATTTTGTCTTTTCCCACGCTAGCATTAATGGGAAGATCTTATGTCCGTGTGGTCGATGCAAGTTTAAGAAGTGGCAAACGCGAGACGGTGCTATGGAACATCTTCTTGTGAAGCCTTTCCTGGTAGAATATACATTCTGGGAAGTTCATGGTGAGAAACATGGTATGCGATATGGGGATAATCTTCCTCGAAGCTCACAAGTATGAAATAATGTAGCTTAAGATGATCCGATTAATGAAGCTGTTCGCAATGCTTTTAGTGTTCAAGACGACAATTTCACGGGAGAAGTTTAGGGTGCAAAACCTGTTTTCCTCAGGAATGAAGCAGCTCAGGAATTTTTCAGCCTGATGGATGAGGGTGATCGTCCGTTGTATCAAGGTTGTCGGAAATACTCTAAATTATCTTTCCTGATCAAGTTGTACCATATCAAGTGCATGTGTGGGATCACTGATAAGGCAATGTCGATGTTGCTGGAATTGCTACGAGACGCGTTCCCTGACGCGGTCATTCCCACAAACTTCTACGAGGTCAAGAAGATAATTAACAGATTAGGCTTAAACTACGAAAAGATCGATGCTTGCCCGAACGACTGTATGCTTTATTGGGGAGAGGATGCTCGTAGGGAGTCTTGTAAGAAGTGTCACACTTCGAGGTTTAGGACGGTCCGAAAGGGGAAAAAGCAGAAGAAGAAGCCCGCAAAGATTTTCAGGTACTTCCCTTTAAAGCCTCGTTTACAGAGATTGTTTATGTCGTCCAGGACAACTGAGCATATGAGGTGGCACGAAGCTGACAAGAACGAAGATGGTATACTCAGACATCCATGGGATGCTCAAGCATGGAAAGCGTTCGACTTTACCTTTCTAGATTTTGCGGCAGACCCTAGAAATGTCCGTCTTACTTTGGCAACCGATGGTTTTAATCCGTTTGGGAATCCCAACACAAGCTACAATATTTGGCTGGCTATCTTAATCTCATACAACTTGCCTCCATGGATGTGTATGAAACAAAGCTCCTACATTATGCTATGATCATTCCAGGCAAAAAGGCACCGGGAAATGACATCAATGTGTATCTCCAACCGCTGATCTCGGAGTTGCTCGAGTTGTGGAATGTAGGGGTCAAGACGTATGACTCGCATGGCAAGACACTGTTCAACATGCTTGCGACCTTGATGTGGACTATTAGTGACTTTCCTGGCGTGGGAACGTTGTCCGGGTGGAATGTGCATACCGGCCTTGCGTGTCCAGCTTACAATTTTGACTCTGACTCTGTGCACCTTCCCCACAGTCGTAAGTAGTGCTTCATGGGTCATCGGAGGTTTCTGGATGGTATGCACAGGTTTAGGTTGCAACGCAATCGCTTCAATGGGCAATAGGAAAAAAGAGAACCTCCTCAGATTTTATCCGGTGAAGAAATCGTGGAGCAGATTCATGACATTGACTTTGAGTATGGAAAGATGATCCAACAAAGGCAGGTACAAAGACCTCTAGGGCTTCTGGTTCTACGCTCCAGCAATGGCGGAAGATAAGCATTTTCTTCACCCTTCCATATTGGAAAGATAATTTGCTCCGACATAGTCTGGATGTCATGCACATTGAGAAAAATGTGTGTGATAATGTGCTCTACACGATTCTAAAACGAACCTGGGAAGTCAAAAGATCATCTTCAAGCGAAAAAAGATTTAAGGGAGATGGGAGTTCGTAGAGTGCGTGGCCGGATGAGCATGACAAATTTCAGCCGGCAAAATTTACCCCTGACAAAACCGAATAAGGACATCTTCCTCGCGACTTTAAAGAAAATTAAAGTTCCAGATGGGTATTTAAGCAACATTTCGCGATGTACTGACGTGCAGGCTCGAAAGGTTACTAGGCTGAAGAGTCATGACTCACATGTGCTTATGCGACAGCTACTTTCGCTGGCCATCAAAGATACGCTGCCTCTCGATGTGTCGATGGTTTTGGTCGAGCTGTGTTCTTTCTTTAGGAAGTTGTGTTCCAAGGTTTTGACCGTGGACGAGCTTGACCAACTACAACAGAAAATCATTATTACGATGTGCCATTTGGAGATGATCTTTCCTCCTTCATTTTTCACGGTCATGGTTCACCTGACAGTACACCTTGTCCATGAAACAAAGCTTGCTGGCCCAGTTCACTACCGATGGATGTATCCTATTGAGAGGTACTCATTTAAAATTAATTACTTTACTATTACTACCTAGTCACACATTTTAGCATTAAATGTCTAAACTTTTTTCATTTAATGCTTTATAGGTTTCTTGGTAATCTGAAATCCTATGTGAGGAATAAGGCATGGCCTGAAGGTTCAATTATAGAAGATTATATTGGGTATGAGGTCTTATATTTTTGCTCCAGGTACTTTGATGACATTGAGACGTCATTCAACCGACCGCCACGTGTCGATGATTGTCTAGAGCCAGAGCCAGAGTCCTCAGCAACAGAGTTGTTCATCCCTCGTGTTGGTAGACCAGTTGGCGGAACTGAGAACTTCAAATTGACGGTACTTGAGAAGCTTCAAGCACACAGACATGTCTTAATAAATTGCACTAAAGTTGAACCGTACCTTCAGTAAGGATTGCGAACAGATATATGGTATCCTCAATATTTCCTTACATTTTATAGTCATATTTTATGGTCTTCTTCACATGTTTAATTGTAGGGAATTCAGGAGCCATGTCAAGCATCAATTGAGGATCCAGACATAGACAACAACCGAGATTGATAGAAATGTCCACAGAGAATTCTCGGATTGGTTTAGGAGGAGAATAATGAATGACCACAACCCGTACTCACCAGACTTTAGAGCTCTCACACTCAGTCCGCTTGACCACGCCCAAAGATTTATGGCAAACAATGTCAACGGTTTCAAGTTTTGCATCGTTTCACAAGATCAGGGATTGCTGACCCAAAACTCGGGTGTATATGGCACGTTTGGGACAAGTTATGCGAGCAGCAGTGACGGGAACATGCAGTTCGGTGATGTCCCGTATTTTGGGAAGCTCCTTGATATGGTCAAGATAAATTACCAAGGTCGTTTCACCGTGACGTTGTTCAAGTGTTTGTGGGCGAATACGACAACGTCCCGGGGACTCACGATTGACGACTTAGGCATCACATCAGTGAATTTCTCCCGGCCGATTCACACTAGTTAGTCTGAAGATGATGAGTCATATATTCTAGCCTCAGAAGCCCATCAGGTTTATTATGTCGCTTATGAGAGGCACAGGGATTGGCATATGGTCGTTCACTTAAAGCCTCAGGACCTTTACGACATGGGCGATGCTGATAATGTCGCCTACGAGAGTGAGTCGTTCTAGCCAGCTTCGAGAATTTCTTCCCTGATGGTGATGACAATTTACCTATAGTTCGGTATGTTTTTAATACATGCTTTATGAAATAATAACATTTAATTAAAGAGTTCTTTGTGTTCCAACATATTCAACTAAATAGTAACATTTTATCTAAATTTCTTTTTTGTAGGGATCATGACAAAGATTGAGAGCTAGAGAAAAAATTATGCTTACAACTTAATCTGTAATCTTTTTTTTTGTCAAAACATTTCATCTGTAATCATATAATTATATGTTTTTTAAAAAAAGATTACTTTGTAGCTGACTATTTAATCTGTAATCTTTTTTTTTGCTAAAAATTTTAGAAAATTATTTGTAGCGGTTACAAACCGCTACAAATAGCATTTAGAACCGCTACCAAATGAAGAACCGATACACAAACCGCTACTAATAATAAACGCTACAAAAACGAAACATCAACCGCTATAAAACAGGTACACGGATACCAATATATAAACCCCTCTCAAACCTCATTTAATACACTCCACTTCCGTTTTCTACTCTTTTCTCTCGAACTTCTACATTTTCTCAAGGAGATTAATTGTTTTGATAAGGTAAGTGTTGGTAACCTGGATAATATATAATTATTATCGCAATGTTTATTATTTCGCTCAACATATGTGTTCCTAATTATTATTTTTTCTTATTATTCTTATTACTGTTTACTCTTTCGCACCCATTATTTCATTTCCCTTTACACTAATTATTCATATATCTTCACAAATATTATTCTATTCATTTTCACACACATTATTCTATTTATATCAAACCATAATAAATTAAAGTCAATTAATAACAATTTATAATTAAAAATCAGTAATAATTTATCTATACGATATAAATTAAAAATATGATAATTAACGAATTTTTATTAAAATGAATTATTGATAACACAACATTTAATTAATTAAATATGATAATTAACGAATTTATACTAAAATAAAATATTTGAGAAATTTTTTTTGTCTTTATACGTGATAACCGCTACTAATCACAATCAACATATTACAATCGAAATAAACTTTTAAAAAATTTCTGAATATCTAGTAGCGGTTGAGCAAAATACACTAGAGTGAAAAAAATTTTAAAAGGGAGGGAATAAATTTTACGACCAAAATAATGGCGGGAAAATTTGGTAGCAGTTAAATAACTGCTACAAATGAATTTCAAAAAACTTTCCCCCGCCATATTAATGATCCATTTTGTAATGTTGTAGCTATAAAACTGTGACAAGATATCATTTTGTAGCAGTTCTGTGAACCGTTGCTATGTCATCACAAGGATGTCAACTCATCCACATGTAGTGGCGGTTTTATGTAACCACTACAGTTACAGTAGCAGTTCGTTGTTATATAGTAACGGTTATTTATAACTGCTACAAATCATCTTGCCACGGTGTGTTTTGTAGCGGTTTTTCCAACCGCTACTACATACATTTGTAGCGGTAAAAACCGCTACAAATAGGCATTTTTAACCGCTACTAAAGGACCTTTTTGTAGTGTTACTTCCACTCGAGCTAATTGACGGTCCATTTTAGTAAAAAGTTTTCTTCACCATATCACAATCCCATCTATGCTGAAGTTTAGGAACTCTAGAACTTCCATTTTGCAAAACTTCACTCCTTTGATCCCATTTTTTGTTTGGGACTCTAAAGCACATTATCATATTGAGAAATTTAAAATCAAGTTAATAATTTATTTTCGATTGGTACAGTTGATTCTTGTTCTCTGCTAAAGAGTCTCAATTGAAGTATATTGTGCCATACTTCAAGCTTTTTCAGGCACCGAGGAAAACCTTGTATAGTTTGTATGTGACAACACTTTCGCTAAATATCTAGCCTGAAAATACTATAGTTTAAGGTATATTGGAACCCAAAATTTGATTCTTGAGGTCTTCATCTTTTATGCGGTGCATATCGGTTTCAAATATATGTTTAGATCTAGCAGAGCACTAAGATTGTCATAAAACAAGATTGGTAGATTCTTTTTTTTTTATATAAAAGAAATTTTAGGAAAGGGGTCGGGCTCACCCACAGTCCAAGGGCAGGGCGCTTGGAGCTCAGTCCACAAAGGATACTGGTCATAGAGTAAGCATGCCTCCACCTTTATCAGTGTTACCACTACTTCCTAGACCCTTAGGATGCTTCCCCCAGCGCCTTGACCAACGCAAGGATCAAACCTCCTCCATAAAGGTGAGGAAGATCGAACCCCACGCCAGTTGAACCCAAGGACGAGGGGTAGATTCTAAATTGTGAGTTTGAAACAAGGTTTTAAGACCTAGACCTTGGCAGGTCACTAAGGCAGCCCGGATTAGTGCGTTGGACCTTTTTTTATCAAGCCGCTTTTTGGCCTTAAACCGGAACGGATTTTGAATGACCATCTGGTACAAAAATCTGTCCAAAATTAAATTGTTAAGGAAAAAAAAAAAGAAGCCTATTTTGCCAAAAAAAGAGGGCACGCGTGCACACACACAGAAGATCACCGTCAGGTCCTAAGGACCATAAAAAATTATAAAAAAAAGTCTCATACCAAATTCCTTTATCAAAAAGTCCATAGGGAGCTATGGCACGTTTTGTGTGATTGATTGTTTATGTGAAATGACTAAATTACCCCTAAGGAATAAATAAGGAAAAGGCATAGGAGAAGGAGCAATGGCATATTTTGTGTTCTTTGCTCGTTTGTTTGTCCGTCACTCTTCACCCTCTGAAGTCCTAGAGTCCTTTGTTAGTTTGTCACTTCTCCGAAGCTTGAGTCTTTGTCATTCCTCCAAAGCCTGAGCCTCTGTTGCTCCTCCAACCCCCTAGTATCCATCGCTCCTCCAAACACCTAGCCTCCATCACTTTTAATATGCATTTTTCTTTGATTATAAAAAAAAAAAGTGTTGTTAATACGTGCAATTGTTATTGTTAATATTGCTTTTGTAATTGTTAAAATTGATATTGATATGATATAAAAATAATAGACACAATAAGTTATACGCATTTCTAACAATTGTGACTTGTTAAATTTATAAACTCTTCTAGAATTACAATTCAGTTCACGAAATGATTCATGCAATTGTAATAATAGACAAAATAAGTTGTTAAAAACCAAATAATTAGTTGTGACAGGTGAGAGTTGTCAAGTTCTAAACTCTCCAAGATTAACTTATGCACTTGTTAATATGACTCATGAAGTTGTAAAACAAGGACGAAGAACTTGTTAAAACACAAGTCAACTATTGTGATAGATCCTATGGGAATAACTCAACTAGTTATAATTATGACTCATAAATTTGTAAAACAATGCTAAAGAACTTGTTAAAACACAAATCAGCTGTCCTGCCAAACCTGCGGGAATAACTCATACAACTGTAATTATGACTCATGAAGTTGTAAAACACTGTTGAAGAATTTGTTAAAAACACAAATCAGTTGTGAAGCATGCATATTAGAAGAAGGCCAGAAGGTTTTTGAATCAATCGAAGTTCCTGATGTAGATCACTTTGCATGCTTGATTGATATGTTGATTTTAGTCATGCGAAGGGAACCATATGCCGGAATCTATGGAAGGAAGTTTAAGACTTTTATTAGTGATACACCAAACTAGCTAATCGTAAGCATAATCTATTACCCCATGTAAAATGAACACCACTTTTACTATCAGTTTGAAAATTGGAAACAAAACCATGTTATGAAGTTCTCAATGGTTGTGAAACTTGAGGAGGTTTTGAGGGGATTTTATTCTGTCTTTTTCAACCAATTTCAACATAGCTCTTTATTCGTTTACTTATCTTTCTACCATATCTCTTTTTTAACCCAACAACTTTGCCACAATTATTACCACCAATATGATTCCCCACACCATCCTTATCACCATTACTATAATCTAATAAGTGTTTTATATGAAGCTCGGTTACTTTCTTATTAAGTTCCAACATGGAGTCATGAACAAGAGAGAATGCTTCTAGACTTTATGATGCGTCACTTGCTAATTTGACAAGCAAGGGGCATAATAATGCTTGACAAACTTCTTCCAACACTATTTCATCCTAACAATGATACATGCAATGGTTGAAATCTTTAACCATTGAATTCAAAAGGTGCTTCATTGTATTCTTTGAAATATGCCATGTGCACAAAGCATGTTTTACATGTGGCTCAACTTCTTGAAATGCTTATGCCATAACATCATTTTGGTTAGTAAAGACTATTTGACCTTGCATTCTTGTGTGTTTGCAAAAAAGTCTTAAAAAGAATTTGAAAGTCTCAATAGTCTCATCATATAACAATGCCACTATAAAAATCACTCTTCCTTTATAATGGTTGAAGCCTAAGAAAATTGCAAGAGGTCTATGGTTATTATGTGTGCAATACGTTGTATCAAGTGAAATGAATTCTCCAAAGCAAGCATAGTCAACCAACAAGCATGCATCAACCCAAAACATATTTGTCACTTGCTCATCTGAGTCCATTTGGTGAGATTGAAAATATATGGATTTTTTGTTAATTGTTGTTCAAAATAACAAAATATACATCCAGCTTCACTGTATTTCATAGCCCTTGCTTTCTTGAATTAATATAATTTTTCACATCAACTCTAATATATCTCAAATTGTCTCTGACCTCCTGCATATTGGCATATTGGTGTTAGTCCTCTATGTGATACAAGCAAATGAACTACTTTTGGAGCCTGAAGAGGATAATTATGATCTAGAAAAACTTCACTTTATATTTTCTATCTACTAGCTTAACTTTCATTCTAGTTTCACAACTTGTTCTTGTCTTATCTCTAGACTTCCTAATTTGCACTTCTCGTGTATTTAGTTTTCTCACCCCTTCCTTGTTACAAACATATAGATAAGATGCATATGTTGACGAATCTTTTTTACTCTTGTTAAACTTTTGCTTTCTAACACCCAAAACTAATTCTTCTACCATATGCCTCCAAAATTCCCATGATTTTGTTATATTGTGATTTAGTGTAGGGGTCAAATGTATAACCATGGTATAAGCCTCCAACAAAATTAAAAAGTATATGTGCCCAATGTAAATCAATGATAAAAGAATAAATTACTTATAAACTGTACATGTATTCACACACACACATATAAACCAAACAAAGCATACACATGCATTTATAGCTAGAAACTTTTAAATTCAACTTTGTCATCAAACTTTCATAGGAATATATATACACTTATATTTATTTCATAGAATCGGACATTCAAGTGGATGTCAATAGGATGTGATGTCATTCAAGAGGATGTTATTCAAATGTCTAAGGTTTATCTAGTCTTTTTTATTTGAATACTCAGTCATACATATTCATGAACAAAGCACATAATAATGTAAGAAAAGGCATATTTTGCCACGTTTATATGCTTCTTCAGCATTTTATAGAACTAATTCATCTATAAATTTTTTTTTATATATAAATAATTCATCTATAGATTGTCCCCAGTTAGAATTCTTACCAATATTCAATGCTCACAATCACCTCTCATTAGAATTCTTCTCAACAACATTTTCACAATAATTCCTTCAACCTTCCTATGCTGTTAGAATGGGACGCGCTAAAGAACAAAACGAGCCAAAGAAAAATCGACATGTGTTATGGGAGGGGAAAAAGGAAAACCCACAATACTTGAAATGGTGTCAACTGATTTAATTGGTCTAGGTCCCATTTTGACATGACACAGCATCGTTTCAGGTAGAGGATGAGAAAATAATATTAAAGGAAAAGGACGATAGCCGAACCTTTAAATTTTAGGCCACACGTGAGACATATACCAACTAAAACTCTATTTTCGCTGAAGTTGAATCACTTCATTGGATGTTGCTTTATTATATTTTCTTTCCTCGATTTTTATTTTAGTCTTCATGATTTAGAACTTTACAACAATTTATAAGTTTGTAAGGATATTATTCAAAATATTAAAATATTAAATTTTTTGTATCATCTTTAACCTCGAAATATACATAATTCATGCCAGCACAAAATAATTAATATAAATGGCCCTGGAATGTCACGTATGTGTGATGAAATTTATTCCATCTAGTTCATTTACCTTTTGTTTGCAAGTGCCATGTAATTAAAAAGTCATGCTCATTTTATCATTTTTATTTTTGGAGATAATAAAAGAACTATAAATATTTCTTTTCATTTCCTTCCATCAAAACATTTTCTTTGTTCCAAACAGGCCTTTCCTACGCGTCCATCAAAATAGTACTATTTTCTTTGCACCAAACGGGCCTAGCTGTGGTGAAAACTTGAAATCTTTTTCAGTGTTTCTGCGTTAGATGGAGAGAACAAAAATTAGGGCAGGGCCAGTGAAACAAGTCTATCACCCCTATGGCTGTATCGATTATCTAACATATTCTTTTGGCGCCTCACATCAACAAGTATTTGAATATGTTTTTTTCCCCAGCAATCAGTAAAGAATATTTGCATGTTTAACTAGAACCATGATCATAACCGCTGCTTTCTCTCCAGAATTTTAAATAAACATGTGAAAAGGAGAAAATTTCTAGCTAGTAGTCTGAACACAGGTTATGATCAGTAATCAGCAGAAAGAAAACCACAAAAAGGCGAAGTGAAGAAAAAATAAAGAAAATAATCCTACATCATCTCAGCACAGCCGATGAGTCTTAGGCATCTTCATGATAGCCGCGTCTAGGCATGCTCAAGTTGAAGCCTCTTGGAAAACCTACGCCAAAGATTTCTTCAAAGGATCTTCATGCTCAAAGAGATAATATCCAGCTGTGACTGATATCATTTGTCAGGTATCAGCTCCCTGGTTTTTCATTTCTAAACTTTTCAAGTCTTAACATAGATCAGATCAGAATAAAAAAATAAGGGTTAATACAATCTTTTGGCCACTCAAATTTACCTTTATTTTGGTTTTAATCCCTCAAGTTTATTCTATTTAAAACGTTGGTACCCATAATTTAATAAATACCTAGACCATTTTGCCCTGAGGGACCAAAACCCATAACTTGAAACTTAAAGAACCAAAATCAAAATGATGGCACGCTTGACAGACCAAAGATTGTATTACCCCAAAGATGCATCAGGAACTGTACACAGGTAATGCTAATCAGGCTGATCATCAGAACTACAGAATATATTGATGACAATATCTAGATAGACAAGTTTAAATTCAACAGACAATTCTCAAAAAGATTAGACAGAGTATGGCTTCGAAATCAACATTAGCAAAACTTGACATTCTGTCTGCATAATCATTAAAGTTCACTTTCAGATAAATTGGTTATCAAACATTCTGAACCTTGTCTGTTTGTTAAATCAGTGATTGAGACAGCTTCTAGACTCTAGTCCTTTTGTTGCTGCAGCTTGGGCACTTGTATTGCTTAATGTGTTCAGCCTTAGCAGGAGTAATTTTGACACATTTCCCATGGAACCATCTTTCACACACATCGCAACAGATCCAAAATTCACCATTGGCATAGTTATCACCACACGCCCCACATGTTGCACCTTGTTCATCGTCTTCATCTTCTTCTCCACTCTCATCCTCATCTTTGGGTGGTGGTGACATCTTCACTCCCCTCGCATGTGACTCAGATTGGCGGGACTGTTGGGATGGAAGGGAGCACACAAACAATAATAAGTAAGGACATCACCGCAAAGGCAGAAACATAAACTAAGAAAATGTAATTGAAAACTGCTAGCCACCTTCCCACTTGATTTTCCTTTGTTACCATTGGTATGAGCAGCTAATTGATCATTTGATTGCTTGGCACTTCCTGTCACAACTTCAAATATAGTTGGGAGATCATTTATCATTTGAAAAAGCCTTTTCCTGTATATACCCATTTGAACCAAAATTAGAAGCATATCCTAAAAATGTTGCTTTCTTTCCTCAGGCTTTATAACAATAAATCTATTCACTCTTGAGCCACTTGTATCATACTGAATTACTGATGTTTCCGTTCATTCCCCTTTTCAGTATTTTAATTGCTCTGATCATATTGTTAAACCATTTAGATATTCAAATGACTCCTAGTAAACTGTACTGTAGATGGGGACTCATACACAGACATTGATTCCCTAGGTGCGTAAATCATATTGCTCTGAACAAGCAAGAATTGCAAATAGTTTCCTCTAGTTCGTGACAGATCATATGCTAGCTTAAGACCACAAAACCAGTTAGCTTCAAGATAGTGCTACAAAAGTCAGGCCATAATATAATGCTGTCAAACCAGAACATATAGATTCCAATAACTGACAACATACCAACTCCATAGATAAAACGACAACACATCATACAAATAAAATTACCTCATAAACAAGTGACAGCGCATCAACTAAGTCATTCTACATAAGACAACACAGCATCTAATAACAATTACTAGTATTAATTATTCATTAATTGTCCCTAAAAGTCAATCTGCCGCTCTAACCAAAGCATAATTAACTTTTAATCCTCTCCCTAATGCAGCTTATAGGTCAGAAGAGGAAATGTCTGACTCTTACCAAATAGCTAATAGATGTAGTAGAGGGTCATATAAGAGAGTGCCCAAGGCAAGCTAAAAAATCACATCTCTCAAAGCAAAAGTATACCCTAGAAGAAGCAGGGGTTCCTTCCCAGATTTACAGATCAGAGAAACCCAGCTGCACATACTTTTTATCAAAATTATGAAAAACGTATTATAAAAAAATATTATTATTTATATTCATATTGCATTCCATATTTATTCATTTCCTGATATCTAGGACCATGCAAAAAAAGATGCCTGATGTGAAATATGTGTGAAATATGTCAACTATTTTTGCGTAGGATATTTTAAATTGGATAGAAGATCAAAATTTGACCAAAATTATAGATAACCTAGACCTTTTGGCGGTGACATTACCTTAGAATAGGAGCACCAATAGCTACATCACCGCAAGTTTTGTGAATTAAGACTTCAAGCACACCTTTTAGTGGCTGTTCATTATTTAGGAGATCATATGTTAATTTACAATAAATAACTCAATGTTAACAAGATAATTGGATATTCATTCCATAACCAAGACTTGGACCAACAGAACTTAGTTTATCTCCAAAACATGTTATGTAGATTTGTAATCTGGAAAGGAGAGAGAAAGAGGGAGAGAGAGTTTAATCAGAATCATTCACAACCTTATGTCTTCCTATTTGTAGACATTCCCTATTCTTCATAACCAACTAATCCTAATTCCTGACAGCTAAGGCTGTCATTAACATATTTCAATTATGCAACAATATGCTTCAACAACAAAGTGATAGAAGATTTAAAGGGGAAAAAAATTTAATCGCAGCAAAATATAATCATATTCTTCACACTCTGGAAATTCATTCATATAATGAGGATATTAGCTATAACTTAGAGCCACAGATTTTACATTACAATATTTTACTCAATGAAATCTCAAACATAAATTTATTCAGAAGCTTGAAATTTGAAACTGGATTGATGACTTCAGCAGTGCTACACCCCCATCTCCCCAAAATTACAACTCAAAAGCACACTCAAAATATAAGTCTATCTGTATTCAAAAGAAAGAGTCTAGATCATAAAAAACTGCTTATTAGTGCCAAATGCTAATGAATAAAACTTTCAAATGTCATGCAAGCAAGTTCCAAGTCCTATGAAGCCAGATGATGTTAGTGCAGCAAACTATAACATGAGAACAGTGCCAACAAAATAGAAGTTACACTAAAGTGCAAATCCAGTTCCTAAGATAAAAAGACAAACAAGTTGGAAAATCCACAGAACAAAGAAACACTAGCAAGTTATTCTTGCAATTGGTGAAAGTAGGCATGAAAAGCGTTTTGCATGATTCATTACGTCGTTTTTTTTGGTCAAGCATGATTCATTACTTTACAATTACATAAAGCACAAAGAGCACTTAAAACATCTCAAAGCAACTACTCAATCAAAAGTAAGAACGGCGAAGGATGACACGATGGACAAGCAGGCATGACAAAGGATGTGTTATGGATAGGTATGTCCAACTTTCTATTTTCTCCTTCCTGTGTTTGTATATACATGTGTTATTAGTTAGGAAGAAACCAAAACTTGAATTAGCTCAATTATGTATCATCACAATTATCCCATTAGTAATGCTCTCCCATGCTGATATCTATCAGTGCATTTAAGAGTCTTATTGATACTAACTCGAATAAAATATTTAAGATACTGAAAATATAACAACTGATAAACTAACAGCAACAATTCCTCCAATGCAAAAAAGAAAGGATTATAAACAACTAAGATGTGAAAAAGAAGTTCTGGCAAAAAAAAAAAAAAAAACTTGTACAGAAGAAATCCAGAATTAGGACTGCCGAAACCAAATTATATATAACTTTTCAAGCTTTCAAAAGAAAAAGAATTTTACATAGGTACATAAGAGGAGCTAGGATCCTTACCTCTCATTCTTACCAAAGCCAAATCGAGCACCAAAATAGAAAGCAACAGCAAGCAGCCATGCATCACTGTGAACTGCAACAAGTGATAACCAGTCCTTTTCTTGCATCCCGTCCCTAGCAAAGTTTATACCTAGAGCTGGCTCAGGAAGTTCAGGAGGCACTTCCTCAACTGGCAAATTCACTTGCCATGTTTCATTGGGAAATCCATATAGACACAAGTTCTCCTTCTCTACCAAAAGAACAATTTAGGATTAAGAAATAGCGCACTGTATCCAACAAACACCATAAAGCATCAAACATCAATTTCTCCATAAGCGACTGATGGTATCACAGGGAAGTAAATATTGAACAGCACTAGAATCGTCTAAAGCAGAATCTATGGCATCAATAATCAATAATGCTACTAACATAAAGACAGAAGAGTCTTCCTCTGCCAAATAGAATACAAGCATCCAGGAAGAAATAAAGATAAAAATGATGGTATGACATGCACATATATCTTGTAGCATCGTATTAACCAACAAAATTGTTTTGGATTGTTCAGAGCAACTGAAAACACTACCCCACGCAGTGCGCGGGGGTCCTCCAAAACGAAATCAAACAGAAAATATAATTAACCAGTCTGCCAGGTCGAAAACGGTAGTCAGAAGTTCATAAAAAATCACTGAATCATAGACAAGTTAAGCCTTACGGAAACCCAAAATTGGATCAAGTATTTCCAGAGAAAAATCCCACCTGCATGCGGAAAAGAATATACTATGCGAATTGAGTCGTGAATGCTGTGAGCTTGTAACAGAGTAACACAAGCAAGTACCAAAGCTTAAAACCACGAATGAATAGCTTAAAATTTCACACTATTCAAGACAGCAATAAATTCAAGTAATAGGCAAACTTACCCAGGTGAAACAAACAAATGTAAAACGCCTGTTCTAAGAAAAATTACCTACAACCTATGGCACATGAAATCCCACGAAAAAAAAAAATAATAAAGGAGAATGAAATGAAGGTAAAAAAATATTGAGGTAACCCACCAGGGTCGCACTGCTGATAGAACTTTTCAACATCTGCAAAAAGACAACAAAAATCACAGAACAATTAAGTAAACATATAAACCGTAAAAAAAATTTCTTGATTATCGCAAGCCAGAAGATAAGAAGAAGAAGAAGAAGAGAGCGAACCCGTAGTGAGGGCCTTAATCATTCCAGCTCTTCTGCCCTTATAGTCGCTAAAAACCTCCTCCACTGTTCGAGGTATTGGTTGCGATAAGCCTTCCATATTCACTCAGAACAGAGAACCCAACAAATTCTCGAATTCAGCTATTATATCTCCTCAAACCAAAAATCCCAGTAAAGAACTTCAAAATGTTCCTTCTGTAGGAGAATCCCTAAATAAATCAAGCAACAAAGTAAAATTAACTAAGATTTATTTCGCTCACAATAGTTATATATATGCCTAGGGTTTTTCTGCTCCTCTTTACTCAATCTCAAGCAGATTTGGGGAAACGCGACTCTGTGGATCCAGGAAGAATCTAGGGGAAGTGAGATGAGGGGTGATCGGAATAGAAAACAAGCATTGCAGAGACATAAATATAGGTTTAAAAAGATAGGGTGTAGACTTGAGGAAGGAGTGGAGGCGTAGTACTATAATGACTGAGTGACAAGACAGTTTGGTTCCTCCAATACGGGGGATGGTTTTGAGAATGGTAAGATCCTCTAAACTAATTCAAAAATACTCCCCTTCTTATGAGCAACATTTTCTCTTGTAGAAGTGGTGCTAGATACGAGGAGCAAACATCCGGAGCATGAAATTTTATTGCGGCCTACTTGAATAAAATTCTGAAATTTTATTTCCACTTAAAATAAAATTAAATTTTGTAAATAAAAAGACAATGCAACAGCTATTTTTTTATGTCTTAAATGAATATCTTTGTTTGTTTTTGTAAATAATCAAAATATTTTTAATTTTTTAAATTCTTTTAAATCTTTTTATTTATCTTATAAATATATTTATTTATCTTACAGAAACCTTTATTTGTCTAATAAATTCTTTTATTTTTCTTATAAATAACCAACATATTCTTGCTAACTCCCTCATTTTCTTAATTCATTTATTTATCTCGTAAATAATTTTATTTATTTTAAATGGTGTAGTGAAGTTTCAAATTTTTATAAGGTTACTTAAATAAAGTCTCATATGTGGAACTTAGTGAAATTCTCCCTTAAATATACTAGTATATTACACATTGTCTCTTCAATAAATTTTCACTCATTATGATAAATGAAAAGTAAAATATACATCTTAGACATTTATTAGTTTTAATTAACATATTATAGTGCGCTAGTTGTTCCTTAAAACGTACTAAAAGTTGTATTACTCATAGTTGACTTAAAAATTTAGATAGTTTTGATCATATATCAAATACATACATATACTTTTATATATATTGGGGGGATTAGGAAGAAGGCTAAGGAAAAAACATTTATTTGTAAGGATCTTAAAAATTATAATTATTTTTTAAAATAAACATTAAAATATAAATTTTCAATTACAAAATTACCCATGATCAAACCATCTACATTTTCTCTAATCTTATCTCTGCTATTTCATGGTTAGCTATTCATCCGCAACAGTTGGCCCCAGCCCGATAGCTCAAGTCTTTGATCTGTCGGGATGAATATGTTTTTATGAACTCGGTATTGTTTTCTTAACCCAGGGTCTCTTTTCCTTGGACATACATGAACCAAAGCGCATCCTGCCTATGATTGTTTTAAATTAAATTACCATATAGTTTTGCTTGGTGATGTCTGATCTATCAGATTCTTGCGGATCGGTATCATTGCCCCCATTTAAAACTTCGTGGGTAGGTCGGTTGTAGTTCTATCATTGAATTTCGGCTTAGTTGGGACCGACATGCTTTTCTATCTCTATTAGGCAATGAGGATCACAACTTAGTCAAACTTACTCTGGTATAAGCGTTTGAACAAGTGTCGATTTAGTGTTTTGATGGTAACATGAATTCGGACACCATCATTGCCCCCTGCCAACTGGCGTCTTCTAACCGTCATGGTAGTGGAAGCATCTATACAGCCACCATTGGCATTCATGCACATTAAATGTGAGCATTTAATGCATACATCCTTTCTACCACGTCAGCCATTTCATTGAAGCTCTTTGGGCCTTTGCCGTTTTGTATTTCTCTCTTTTCCAACCGTCTTCCCCCATTGTGTTATATATAATAGTTTATCTCCCTTTATTACTTCCATTTGAACTTTCACTATTTTCGCGCTTTGGAAGAAATCCTCCATTTCCATCTTCTTGCCCATCGGTCATCTGATTCTCTAGCTCGCGCGTTCCCTCTTCCTTTAACTTATCTGAAAACAGGTACTTTTCACCGTCTTTTCTTGTCTTTCTTTGGTTTTCACTCTGTTGTTTATCTGCAATTCTTCGTCTGGGTGTCTGTTTTGAGTTTGTGTCATTTGGGTTGTTTGGTAGCCCCACCTATTATTGAGGCTGTTTCTTGTAGTTTTCTGAACTTTGGTCAATTTGATTCTTCTTTTTGGGTGTTGGGGTTTCATTTCTTGTTTTTTCGAAGTTTTCTGTAGTGTGTTTCTTTTGGTTTTTATGGACCCAGATAGTTCATCCTTGCCTTCCAAACTTAGCAATCCTACCCCAGAAGAAGAAGAACTTCTTTGTCTCATTCATCTGAGGTCTGCCTACTGGATTTTTGGGGTGCCCTTGACCAAGGAACAAAAACTTGAAAACGTGCTCCGAGGTTATAGTTGCAGGGCTAGCAAAAAGTCAAATCGCCCCTCACAATCTAGCGAAAGTTCCAGGAAACAATCCTGGTCTGTAGAGCCCGTGGTCCGAGATCAGGGAGTGACCATTGCTAAGGCTACCTCCTTGGATTCAAGTTCTATGAGTCAGAGGGGGAAGAACTCCACTTTATTCACAGTCTCCTTGACACAAAATTTCCAATCTTCGAGTCCCCGTCCTATTAGCCTTATCGGACCTTATGAGGAATGCTTATGGCGTATTGTCGAGCTCGAGTCGGTGGGTCGAAGGTGGGAGGTGAATCAAGTAGCGTCGTCATGTCGGCACAATTTGTCGTTAGGCATCCCGGTCACCAGTCACACACTGCTTCTTCCAGTCTTTTTTTTTGTATTTGAATTTTTGTTTTGATTTATTTTTATTTCCTTTTAGATAGTATGTCATCTCCAACGCATCCTGCTGAGGAGTCCTACTCCGAGGAATTAGGTTTAGCATGCCCTCCTTGGCATTTATCAGATAAATATGCCTGGGTGGCTGCCAAGGTGCTTACAAAATTTTCGATTATTACAGCAAGGTAGATTGCCAAGCTTCGTATTGGGGATTGGAGCAACTGCATTTTTTCCCCTCCTAGTCTTGATGAACCAATTTGCACAATCCAGGAAGGGAATAAACCTTCATTTTTCTTTTTCTATCGGGATTTTGCAACCTTGCTCAGTTTTCGTTTTTCTTTCACCGAGTTTCAAAAAGAGGTATTAAGCCTCCTTCATCTATCCCCAACCCAAATGCATCCTAATGCTTGGGGTTTCATTGTCGCTTTCGAGTGACTTTGCAAATTTCTGCATATTCCAAGTTTTGTTAGTGTTTTCTTTTATTTCTTTGCAATTCAAAGGGTCCGCCTTGTTGGCGAGCCTTCGGAGAAAAAAGGCTAGATCTCGCTCTAGGGGGTGCCAGAAAGAAAACTCTTTCACGTGGTTACCGACTCCTGGAAAAATTTCAAAACTTCCTTTTTTTTAAAGTAACTATTGAACCCGGTCATTAACCATGGTTCTTGAAAGATATTGATTTCAAGTCGGTAGAGCTAGAGTTTCCCCTCTATTGGACTAATGCTCATTATGAGCAGGATCCAAAGATTTTTCAACCCAAGGAGGGTGACATGGAGGCGGTCGAGCTCCCCACGATAATAACCTTAGTTGACCATGTCAAAGCCAAGGGCGTTGTCGATGCTAGGTTTTTTATCAAGTAGTCGGTGGACGAGTTGTTCCCCCCATCGAGTAGAACATTTATTTTGCCTGAGTTTGTTTTCCCTCTATGATATCTGTGCTATTGTTGATGTTTTGTTTGTTCTTTGATTTTTTTGTAGAGGCTTAGATGGGGAAAAAATCGGGAAACCGTGAGCTGGCCGATCGACTTCAGGCCACTAAGAAGGTTGAATCGGCCTCCAAGAAAAAGGTCGAGGTGGCTCAAAAGAGGGCTTCTCTACCCCCTGTAGCTCCATCCAACAGTTTGGTGCCCCGAAAGCAGGCTAAGACCATGATGGATCCTTCGACCACAAATTCTAAAACCATCCCAGCCTCCTCTGCTGAGGTTATGGTATCCTCCTAGGCTCCTCCCTTGTCGCCTCCACCACCTCCTTCCCGGCATCATTTCCATACGCGGGGGGAGGTATGGACTGACAGTGTATCAACCGAATTGGCATATGTTGTGAAGTTCTCTGCTAACTACTACAAAGCGACTAACTTCTCTGATGATGAGAAGCAAGAATTAGCGGATATGCAGTGTCACATCATGGAGGTGGCCGATATTATTGATTGTTATGCAGAGGTGAAATATAAATACAGTCAGGCTTTTGCCGAGGTTCGGCAGGCTCGATCTAAGAGGGATGCCGCAGCAGCTCAATGGGATAAGGTCGAAGAAGAGCGGGTTAAGGCCGTGGAGGAGCTATCCAAGGCCACCGTGGGCAATGATTCGGCCCGTGCCGAGCTTGTTAAGATGCAGGTGGATTTGACTAAAGCTCGAGAAGGAGAGCTAACTCTTAGGCAGTCCCTAAGCAATCTCCAGATTAAATACAGGGATGCAGTGATGGTTTGACCGCCGCCAAGTCTGAGCTGGTTACTGTTGTTGCTAAAATTTCTCGTCTTGAGAATATGGTTTTAGAGGTGGCATCGGACACTTTCGCGAACGCGTTGGAACAGGTCCGGATTCTCAACCTACATAAGGGCCTAGCCCTTGATCAGGTGGATTACAGAGCCACGGTTGAGGATGGGAAATTTATTCTGGCGCCTCCTTCTCCAGTTGAGGAATCGACATCTCAGATCGACGGTGGACAAGGTCAAGGTGGCGAAGAAGAGGTGACCCCGACGATCATAATGCCAAATTTGTCTGAACAACCAGGGACTCAGCTTTGAGCTGGCCTGCCTGGAAGCCCATTTCTATTACTTTGTTGGCTATCTTTAATTTTTGAATCTGTGGATATATTCTGGGTTTTGATTCCCATTTTTGTATCAATTTGTAAATCAGCTATAGTCAAATTCTTAAATGAACGATCAAGTTTCTTTTGATATTGTTGACTTCTTTTCCTTCTATCACATTTTCCCCGAATTTACTTAGAAATGCTCGTTCGCAAATAGAAATATGAACCCAAAAGTGTAATCTGGGGTCTATTCAATGACTTGGCCAAAGTCAAGATACATTGCGCAGAATCTGCTAAGATATTCCACTGATATAAGATTTATACTATTAATTATTATTAATATTAATAATAAATAATAATAATAATGAATTTTTATTTAATTAATACTAAAATTGATTATTTAATATTTAATATATTTAATTAATATTAATAAGTTAATAAGAAATCAAAATAATAAAAAAAATTGAATTAATTACGAATAAAATGATAAATCAAATAACAAAAAGTAGATAAAAAGAAAATCCTTCTTTGATTTGAATATCACTAATCAGGCATTCTCAATATATACATGATTTAAGCAATCATCTTAACACTTTGATTTTTAACCAAAGTTATAATCTGAGATGCTAGCCAATTGTCACATGTTCGGGACTTACTTTTAAATAAGAATCTAAACATTTTGACCTGATCAGGGTCCACATGACAACTGACTGAACCACCCCATAATGTCATTCTGATGCATCGTAATGCTTACAAAACTTGTTTACAAATCTTACAAGAGTCGGGTCTTCATTGCCCTGGCGTTTTGAGCTTAATAGCATGCCCTTATTTCAAAGGCTATATTTTTGCATCAAACTTTATAAACAATTCTCAAGTCGGTCCGTAAAAAGAACCGCTTTCTTTATTTATTGAAAAGTTACAATAAAAATAGAAGTAGACATTAAACAAAAAGGAATGGAAAATAATGGATTAAACAAAATGATCCTAACATGAAACACGATATTCAACTGTAATATGTTCTCAGTTTATCCGCGTTCCATGTCATTTTTATTTTATTGCTTTGTTGTTTAGAGTTTCCAGAGCATAGGCTCATTGGCCTATTTTGTCTTTAATCCAGTACGAGCCTTCCCAATTTGCTGCCAGTTTCTCGTCCCGCGCATTCTTATTTTTGATATCTACTCTGTGAAGTACCAGATCACCTTTGTTGAAAGTCTAAGGTTTTACCTTGTGGTTGTATTTAGCCACAATGAGTTGTTTTGTGGCCAGATCTCGGCAATGTGCCTCGATTCTAACCTTATTGATAATGTCCAGTTCTATGGCTAGTTGTTCCCTATTGCTCAACTCTCCTTCTTGTAGAACCTTAGTTTTTCTCCATGATGTCTGCTCGATTTCCACCGGATCATTGCTTTGAATCCATAGGTTAATCTGAAGGGCGTTTCCTGGGTTGATGTTTGAATATTGGTCCAATATCCCCATAGTATGGGATACAATTGGTCCACCCAGTCACTTTCTACTTCGGTCATTCATTTTCTCAACCCATCCATAATAATCTTATTTTCACCCTCAACATGCCCAACCGACTGAGGATGTTCCACAGAAGCAAAATGATGCTTGATGTTGAGCTCGGACATTAACTCTTTAAAGCCCTTGTCGATAAATTGAGTTCCATTGTCGGTTACGACTTCGGCTGGAATGCCAAACCGTGATATGATGATTTGTTCGAAGAATTTTTGTACGCATGCTACCGAGATAGTTGCTAATGGCTCAGCCTCAATCCATTTGGTGAAATAGTCGACTGCTATGATGAGCCACTTCAGTTGTCCTGGGGCCAATTTAAATGGTCCTAAAAGGTCCATGCCTCGGTTTAAATATTATAGTGCGCTGGTTGCAAATGTTCTGAGATTCCTTGTTTAGTATAGTATTATCGTCCAGGATGGCTCCCTGTTGTTGGTCATCGCGACCATGCTGTTCCTGATTTTGTTCTTGCATGAGCATTTGGCTTTTGCTTCTGGTATTAGTCATTATTGGTCACAAGGATTGAAGTTTATGGATCCTCACGGTCAGCGCCAATGTTCTGGTGTAGAACAAGTTATATTGGACTTGACCTGGGAGTGATTCCCAGGGACTACGTATCGTTGAGAGGGATCAAAGTCCACATAGTTTGATGATAAAGAATAGGCTTATCGCTGAGAGGAGTGGGGGTGTGTGCTCTGTGTATGCAGAATCATAGAAGGCAAAGTGCAGAGCGTGTATACCTCTTTAGGGTTTGAACCCTATTTAGAAGTTTACCTGGGCCCAAAATTAATGGGCTTTTTGTTAGCCTATTACTAAAGATATATGATATCTTTAATGATAAGACCCTTGATTTGAGGGTAGTTAGGATCTTGATTATAATGGATTAGTTGAGATCTCCTTAATTAAGGGAAGCTGTTGAAATTATACGTAGGCCCTTACCATGGGCTACTGCTTGTTGGGTTGCCCTCATAGCAGGCCCATATCATTTTTATTCTCATCGGTAACACCAACCAAATTCAATTTGGGTTTTTCGAAATAGTTAATTCAATTTTCTAGTAAAGATTCGGTTATTAAAACAATTTAGTTAAAACTAAAAAACCAATATATATAGTATTTGATAAGCGATTTTTTTATAATAAAATAAGCATAGATTTTGAATTATATTAGATACAATATATAGATATTTTAAATCAATTTGATTTATTTTATTGGGTTTAATGTTTCTATTCTTGCTACAAATTTTTTTTTTTGTCATACTCACATAAAAGTGAGTAGGTTTCATTAATATTTTTTCTCTCTTGTTTTTAGAATGAGGCTCACTCACTTTTATGTAAATATGACAGAAAAATTTTTATACAACAAAAATAGAAACGTAGTTAAACCCTATTTTATATGTATCCCCTTATATCTAACCTTAAAGGATAAAAACTAATCTTTCTACACAATTCATTCATATGCATTTTAATTTTTAAATAAAAAAATAAAAAATTTCGATTAATTCGGTTATTAACCAAACTGAACTGAAATATTTTTGTTAATTTGGTATCAGTTTGATGTTCAAATTTAGTTCTATTCGGTTTTCAATTATTTCGGTTTTCACAAAAAGCTAAACCAAAAAATTGAATACACATCTCTATTGAATAGTTAAAATTAATTTCATTAATAGATAGGGTAATATTACTAGGTTTTAAAATTCTTAGGGTGACATTAAAACTAAAGAAACTTATAAAGTAATATCAACATTGAGATTTCACGAATACTTTCAAAATAAATTTACATCTTAACCTATGAGAAATAGGTCTTATATCTAAAAATTAAAATCAACTTGCAAATCATATCATACTTTAACGATCAAAGGAGTATTTGCTAACACTTCTTGAATTGATGGATAAGGTTGAGTTTTTGGCATCCTTCAAGGATCACTAGAATCATGCGTATCCTGTAGGATGCTAACAAATGACACTAGAAATTTGAATACCAGAGTTGGTTTTGTATGAGGAATTGGGAGTGGAAGGGAGCGATTTAGCTCCCCTCCCCTTGGTTGGTTTTCTAAAATTTTTTGAAAGGAACCACCCCTCCAAAAATGGAGGATATGGAGGGGAGGGTAATGTTTAGCATTGTCCTGATTAATATATCTATGTTTATTTTTAATATTCTTAAGCTACCTTTTTATATGTTGAAAAAAGCTAACCTTTTTATATTGTCTGGAAATTTACGGACATGCTTTTCCTCCTTTCTCTTCATTTTTTTCGAGAACCATCCCATCTCACTGGTCTCTGTGGAACATTACTATCTTTCATTACTCTTCTCTCCTCTCCTCTGTTGCTCTTTTTACATGCAATTGCATCCCATTCCATCGCAACCTAAAATCGCTCAAGAGGTAGCGGCTTCAGTATCACCCTCCCAAATAAGCCTAATCGAATCACAACAGATAAGATTTTGTAAGGCATAATTTGATATTATTTATATAGTATCTTGAAATTATGCTTATTTATATTATTTGATAATAAAAATATGTGTTTGAAATATGGTTTTATCCACTTAAAAAAAATCCAAAATAAACACATTTGAAAAAATATGATGAGAAATTAAAATTAATAAACTTTATAACATATTAGAAATTCTTTTGATAAATATAAATGTTTGAATAATCCTTCTATAAAACGGGGTATTTTGGTCAAAAAAAATTAAGAGTTAAATTTAACGGTCTGCTAATTAATGATTACATGTCTGGAAAAGAAATCTTAAAGATAGAAGAGAGATACACGTAATTAATATATCCCCTAATACTTCTCTTTTTTTTTGCTCAGAACCCTAATACTTCTCCACCCAACTCGATTGCTCAATGTTGACTCATCAGGACACAAATCACTGTTCACAACATCTATCCGGCTTGAATATTAAGCTATAAAAATCCCTCAGGCTCCACTCCAAGCTGTCGGCTCATGTAAAAGTTATGTGGCTTAGTTTAAAATTTGAATGCTAACAAACTGCCTGATGGTTCCCCACCAGTTTTTAGATAGTTTATATACTCTATATTGATATTTGTGTGTTGAGACCCGTCAGAACCTTTCTCACTCTAACTAGATCGTGTTGAGCCGGAGAAACAGAGCGTGTCATTTTTTCCCTGTTAAACTAAATATCAGTATTTAGTGTTCCACCAACTTTCCAACTTTGTTCATGTGCGTTCTTATGGTTTGTTGTAGTGGTTACAGGAATGAGGACATTTATGCAAAGATACATTGACTTCCTCTATATCATGAATTCGTGTAGCTTCCTCATCTTCTGTGGGGATAGACCTGACATTTTTTTAGGTTGTTCAAGCTCCACCTTTGCAGTCAGTCCACTTGACATGTTCTACTTTGTCTTTGCGTTTTTTTCTCCTTCTATTGATGACTTCGCTTAACAATGAATGCCTTTTCCATTGGTTCTAGGTCATCCTCAATGTGTTCTTTGGAGGGATTCAAGAAAACTCATTTTTGGTAAAGAAGAGAAGCTGATATAACACACTTAAAGAAGGAAAGGCACCATTAATGATGTTAGTCGTGTGTTATTTTGTGCTTTGCTTGGCCATTTATCACTTTGGACATTTAGTTCTACATGAATAGCTTGGCATCATGCTTTGCTAACCGACTATGTGAATCATTTCTTTCTCATCCTATAATTATAGGTGGAGGCTACTATCTTAAAGCTCCATTGTGGCTTTCTGAAGACTAGCATGCAACTTTAGGTATATCATATTATCTTCAATAAGGTAATTCATATAATTGCGACTTTCCCTCGTCCTCTGAAGGATTTGGCATCCATGGAGGCATGGACATTGTTTTCTTCGATGCAAAGGTATACAAACTCTTTTCATCTTTGCTTAAAATAAGAACATCATGAGATCTAATTGATAAAACTTGGGTTTTCCTTTGTAGAACTGTCGTGTTCTTGCACGTTTGGACAATGATGAGGTGCTGAAACCTTTGTCATGGAGGTTTGGGGAAGGAGGCTATTACAAAATTACTGGTTGTGAGATTAAGCATGAAGCATTAGGTGTTCGTGAAAGGTGTCATCTCTCATTTGTGCCTAGGACAAAAGTCACCGAAGACATTTCTACTGAGATGCCACGTCCTTATATGCAACCAAGTCCTGTTGATGATCTGACATGGGGATTGGGGAGTCAATCAAAAGTTACCGAAGACATTTTTACTCACTTGGAATTTTCAAATTGTCTTATATCTAATATAAGTATGATGATCTAATATTTCTTTGGGTTAAAGTAGATTCAGTGGGATATTAAAGGCAGTATATGAGCTTAGACATACCTTGGTGGAGGGTGTCTTGACTAAGGAGCTAACTCTGGTAATGAAGGGTAGTGATAATAGCCATGGATGGTAATGCTTCTTTCATGAAACATTTTCATGCACCTGTCTATGATTCAAAATATCATGCTTGTATATGATTTGTTTGCCGTATATAGGGGTCTCAATGAACTCAAATGTGTTTTGTTTGGTGAGTGTGTTGTGACCACTTTGGCCTTCATTCAGGGCAAAGGCATTCACCCAGGAATCATCATGGTGGTTCAGTATGCAATTGGGTTTGATGAGGGTACTTATTGCTAATCATTTCTTTCTCTTTATTCTATTTTTTTATCTTGTATTTAATTTAAGCCTATATCTTAGACTTATGTGATGATGATACTTAAGTGGATTTACCATCCCCTGCTTCAAAGATGCGACTAAGGTATTCTCTTGAACCAGATTTGGCTAAAGTCACATGACTATAAGCATGGAACACATTTGTAATGACTATCATGTATTTGTCTTTTATGTATTCATGTTTTTGTTTGTTTCTCCTATGGACCTTGTTAAAATCTCTAGTTTGTCTTTTATGTATTCATGCTTTTGTTTGGTTTAAGCGATCTACTATTTAAATTAATCTTTCAATTTGCATTTTGTTCCTTCTAAATGAACATCTTCGTCTTCTGTTATGTTACTTTTTGTATGCATCATCTTGAAATGCTATGTAGTTATTAAGATGTCTCAATTTGAAACCATACGTAAATCATAATGAAAAAAAAAAAAGAACTAATAGTTAAAACATAAGCAAACACAGGTTGTTAAATAGCTAATGATAGATAAACTCATATGATGACGCACTAGATAATAAGACAGGTTCACGAAAAGAGGGACGACTAACAAACACTACATTAAATCACCACAATGATAAACTACTCATGACTGAAACATATCAATGATACAGTAAGACATAAATAAGTGGTTTAATTTGTGTTGTTGAAAATACTTTCGAGGTAGAAATTTAACTAAGATAAGAATCTGTGTAACCAGTATGGCAAAATTTATAAACATATAGGATAGAACAATTTTGTTCAAAATAGGAAAATTGGAAAAATTTACAAAGCTGTTGAAAATGATAATAAAGTTGATGAAAATCCGAGTCCAACGTACATTGTTTCCTTAAGACAATTTGTTCCTTCTATACGGATGCTCAAGGTTCACGAACAATTATCTCTCAGAATAGAACAGATTATGTCTCGAGAATGATGGCACTGCTATTAGGAGCTTGAATGAACACACCTAAGTGTTTTTAGAATCGTACAGAATATGAGATGATTGCAAAATGCAGTATGCAATATATGAGAGTGAAGTGTAGAAAATTGAGACATGTTTTCTATCACTCACACATCCTATTTATAGACTACAGAAATTGATCAGATAGACTCTATTCTTTGCTAGTGAATTGGTGCATCATACAAACATACACACCCTAGAATGGAGTGAATGGATGCCTACAAATAGATACACCATGCATATTGGAGCAAATGGATGCAACATACTGGATTGGTGTGCATTGGTTCGGTCATAGTGTTTTGATTATGATCCACTTACAACCACTGGTTGTAAGAATCATGGAGGGGCAAAAAAGGATTAATAAAAGTTCAAGGATTGTTTGGACAAAATTTAAAAATAATTTGATAAAAAATTACTTTTAATCTTACACATGGGTGAACCAAGTCGGGTTAGACAGGTAGGTGGTGCGTGCAACTGATCGAGACAAGCCGGACGGGCGGCAACACACGCGTGTGTGGTGAAGAAGACCCACCTACATCCTTTCTCCTTTATAAAAACCCAAGGGCTCAACTTATAGGTTTCAAGTTGAGGCTTATATACCCTTCAACTTTTCTTAATTTATTCAATGTGAGACTTCTATCCACACACCCATTTCACCTTCCATTTTTCCCTTTTTCTCCAACCTAGTTCTTATTCATAACCCATGGGATTCAGACCCAAAATTCCAATAATCCCCCACATGGATAAGAAGTTAGTCCATCATGACCAAATACAAATGAACATGTATGCAAAGTGTGACTCTTCTACTAGAAGTGACTATATCAAGATAGGTAGGGGTTACCTTTGAACTTTTTCTAATAAAAACCTATTAGATATACTCGATCAATCGGTGGACGTGTTGTCTTGAACTGTCAAACTTTAGTGTATACCAAGATAATAGGAGTCATACAATTGATCCTCTAGTATGATTGGTCCTTGTGTTGTGCCCATTTTGGCGCTAGATACTTGCCTAGTTTTGCGAATGTTCTAGAGAATCGGCCTTTATAAATTATCATAGAAGTGGCCCCCACTTCAAACTCACATAGGTGATTCTTTGTTATGTAAGTCAACACACATCATCTGAACACATTAGATTAAGAAACCATTAAAAGCTTAAATGTTTACCCTCATATATATGCACTGTCTTGCCATATGAATGAGCATGAATTAAAACTCCACAGTGCTCACAGTCGATCATCATTTAGTTGTCTCTTTGAACCTAGTTTGTGGGATCTCCACTTATCTAGGTAGAGTTAATGCAATAATCAATAATTGATAGACCTTAAACCTATTCCTTTCGACAAATTCTTAATCAACTCTTTAGGAATCCCTTTAGTTAATGAGTTCGCTATATTCTCTTTTGATTTTACATAATCAATTGAGATGATTCCATTAGAGAGTAGTTATCTAAGGTATCATGTCTATGACATATATGTCTATATTTACCGTGATACATGACATTTTTTACTGTACCAATAGCTGCTTGACTATTAAGTGTATACATTGTGTATATAAGTGTATGGTCCTTAATTATTTTGTTATGATATAGGACCACACAATTTGTATGGTAGATTTTTGTTCATTCTCTATGTAAGGATAGAAAGGCTAGGACCATCATTAACTTGGTCTTCAATCATATTTTGCCTATTTGTCTTTCTCCATCGCTTTGTTCTTAAGGTTTTCTATCAGAGCTAGCACAAGTTCGAATCCCGCTTCCATTGAAAGGTTTGAGGATGAAACTCCTTTAAGAGGAGGGACAATGCATCCCAAGTTTGGGCAAAGTCATCAGAGACAGGTGGACCCATGCCTGATCTAAGTTGAAAGGAATTGGGGTATGCCTCTATTACTAGCTCAAGCTTTTAGCAGGATGGTTGCCGCTTCGTTCCTAAGATTTGGTATCTAAGAAAACACGGGTTTGAATACCGCTTTCATGGAAAGGTTTGATGACAAACCTCCTTTAAGAGAGAGTGTATAATATGTCCCAGGTCTGGGAGGAGGTGTAACATCCTAAATTTTATTCCTAAATTTAAGTAATACTAAAAAAAGATTATGTCATGATAAATGGAATTTATGATGTAATTATTTGTGGAGTAACAAGAATATACTCAAAATATGATTTATAAGAAAAATATATGATGGTAATTACAATATATGATGGAAGAATAAATAATTAAAAAAATAGAATGAAAGGAATAATGAGGACATGAAAAAAACAATGAAGTAATAAAGAAAAAAATGGGGTCTTTTATTTTCATTTTTTCTTATAGGTCTTAGGGGTAATTTTCACCACCCCTTTTGTTTTTATTGGTTGAGAGAGCCAAGACATTTTTTTTTTCCCGGTGTACTCTTCTTACTGCATTATGCATCCACCATTTTCATGTGAGGGGAGCTTTTGAGATTATTTTGGTAAGTAAAACTACTTCTATTCACAAAATTTCCTGCATGAAAATTATTCTACTCAACTAACTCTTTCTAAGAGATGTATTTTTTAGATGATTTGAGCAAATTTTTGTATTAGAATTTGGAGTAAGCGTTGAGTATTAACAATATAAGATCATAGGATTTAACGTTATTTTGGGAGTTAAGTTTTATTAGTTTAGATTTATTTATTGGTTGACTTGAAGATTTTAAAAATTAATTTTTCATTTAAAAAGTTTAGGATATTGATATATACATAATTTTTACCGATTAAATTTAAATTAAATGATTGATTTGTGTTTGTTTGAGATAATATTGAATTTTTATGGTTTAATTTTGAGATTTAAGCCTGAGTTTGAAAGTTGGAATTTTTAAATGGAATTGTATGTTGGAGAATTTTGGGATTTTTGTTAAAAATAAACTATTTGGGAGTTATTACGGATTTGATGAAGGATTTAAATTATTAGAGAAAATAGAAAATTGTGTTAAAATGAGTAGTTTTAAGTTATGGGAGATTTGATCATCTTTCTTTGTTTAGAAAGTAAAAATTTTACCTATATATATAGTTAAGTTGTTCGTGCTAAAGGAAACCTCAAGTCTTATTGGGATAATTAAACGCGCGGCAATTGGGAACTCTAGAGGGAATCAAGTCCCTAAGTTGTTATTTTTACCACCCAATTAGTTGATAAACTATAATGTGGTGATGTTGATTGTGTAGATTGAATTGTGATTTATTGATGTTGAGCATGAGACCTTGATTGTGGTAATAATTCCTTACCTGACGAGACATAACCACTTTTCACTTGTTATCGATGCTAATATCTTGCTTTTGAAAAGATTTTGGTAATATGAAATAATGGAATGAGATATTTATTTTCTATTGGCATGGTATAGTCAGAAAATTGTCCTATGGGACTTTGGATTGAAGAGAAAATGTGAAGTGTTGAAAAGATGCTTTATCTTCAATATTGTTTGTGGGACTTTGGATTTGAGATAGTCATTATGCATTATTGCCATTGTGATATTGGTGGATTTGATTGTGATTGGTGGAGAGAGAATAGAGACAATACTATCATGTAATAAGACCTTCCATTGGTGCTCATTGGGCTGGCTATTTGTCCCTATTGGGATAAACCTCTTTAGCTCAATCATCCTAAAGAGAAGGAGATGCTTTTATATCTCTTTTTGTTCCTAAGAGAAAGGAATAGGCCCTTGTGGCTTTGTATGAGAAAAAAATTACTATTATGTGATAAGACCTCTTACTAGTACAAGTGGGGTTGGTTATTCATCCCTATTGGGATAGGCATGCAAGACTAATTTATCCCTATTGAGATAGGCCCATGTGGCCACTATGTCCTTGAGAGAACAACATGCTATTGTAGCTCTTTTCATTCCTAAGATAAAGGAATAGGCCTTTGTGACTTGCGCATATGTCTCTATAATTATGGAGATAGGCCTTTCTAAGTTTCTGTGTTTGCATACCTCTTTTGGGAGAGACTCAAATGAGTTAATGTGTATAACTATAAGAGTATTGGAATGACATTACATACATTTCTATTTTTTGTCATACTTGACACCTCATTAGTACATGTTGGTATGTACGACAAGTTGAAATTTGGTTACTAAAGTTTTCGTCTCACCATGTTACTCGTAACATTTTTTTAGGTGATAATTCCCATGTATGAACGTCGGGGAGAGCTTCAGAGGCTTAAATGGTTCCTTATCTTAGTATAGCCTCCACTGTTATATTCTTGATGTGGAATTTGTTGAATTTGAGTCATTGATCAAGGTTTTGGAAGTTTTGTAGGTATTTATTTGAAATTTTCCCTAAAATAAATCAATGACAACAAAATTAAATAGAAATATAAAATAAAATTAGATAGCAATAAAAATTTAAATATTTTACTTAATTTTTTTTGTATTTAAATAAATGCCTAATGGTAAAGGCCATATGATTAACACTAGATGTCTAGGCCTCGTATATTTGAAAAACAAGAGGATTAGACGGGATGAGTGGTTTTCAACTTTTCATCTCCCCATATCCAGCTTTTTTACCTTGGGAATTTTGATTTTAATTAATGAAAACTAGTTTTAAAATTTAAAAATTTTCTATTAAAATAAGTTATAAATTAATAATCAAGTGTAGTTAATACCTAAAACAAACAAAATTCATTTGGGGTTTTGATATTTTGAAGGTGTTTGTTTTTTTGGAATCTTCTCTTTTAATTAAATCAAATTACATCTCCTATATTTTTCATTTTCTAGAAAATTAAAATTATGGAAAAACTAAAAAAAAAAGGCCCAAGTTTCCACCAAGGATTTCGAGTTCGATATGTGGGAAGGCAACAATGTTAAGTAGCAGGGTTGTCCTACATGGGATTAGAATGCAGGTTCAATCCTTACTCCAATACACTAATAACTCTTGACCAATGGTTCAATTTCTTGTTTCTTTTTATTTATATTGTTAATCTTATTTTTTTTTCTTTACAATTTAATATTATAAAATTTGAATTAATTACTAATAGCCCTTAAACCGTGGTTGTATTACTTGTTCAGTTCTTTTTTGTTATAATTGTTCTGCCTTTATTGACACACTACTTGTTCAGTTTTAAAAACATTGACGAAATGACATGTAACCAATGATAGCGAGTCTATGGGTGGAAATATGTCAAACCCATATTAGGTGGCCTACAACCTGGCCTTCTTAGGGTCTGGTCAGTCCTATCTATTGAAAAGGCTAGGTCAATGCCAATTTAAATTTTTAAATGTGTAAATAGTTCATACTTATTTTGTTAAGGCCTAGCTTATTTACACAAAAAATATAATTTTATTTATATCATATATGTATATACACACAAAATTTAATTTATATGTTTTTCATTTCCATTATTATATTGTAATTTTTAATTTAAAGTTAAAATAGGTAATTACTTTGTTACCCATTATTGTTGATTTTTATTGTTTTCTATTCAACCTTTTCTACTCAAAAGACTCACACAATAAGATCTAGCTGTCATCTCATCATCTTTTGCAATATTCTCGTTCATGCTTGCTGTTACTCTTGCTCATTCTGTCGCAACCCAAATCCTCTTGCTCTCCTTCGTGCAAAAACTAATCAGCAATGCTTCAACCAGGTATCTTGCTATCTGTATTTCTTTTCCACTCAAATATCTCTCACTACTTCAACACATACTGATGCAGACTCTGTACATGTGTCATTGATAAAATTCCTTTTCAACTCATAATAATGAATAAAAAAGTTCAAAAATGGTCCCCTTAGTGGACATATGTGTATAGTGTCAACATCAGATTCATAGCATGTGTTGGCATCATGTTGGTATATGATCTAATTTCCAGTATTATATTGAAAACTTCGCGTATGATCTTTTTTTCATTTCAGTTTACTTTATTTGAATGAAGGCAAAGGCATTAGGATTTAATTGTCTTTTCAAGGTTATATTATAATGGTATATGGTCTTTCCTTCTTTCTTTTCTTTTTTTTTTTTCCTTTTGGTTTTGATTATTTTTATTTAAATGAAGACAAACCCATTGGAACACTTTTTTTTTTCTTTTTTTCCCATTTGTTTGTTTTTTATTTATTTTACTAGCTAAAGGGAAGTTGTGACCCAATTGAATTAGTTCACAGATTTTAAAGAATGATTTGAAGTTTGGGAAAAATATTCAAAAGTATAGTTTGAAAAATATTTCTTTCTTTCCATTCAAAAAATATATATTTCTTTCATTACAGTTAAGCACACAAGTTTCTACCCAATAGCTTGTCACTATTGATCAAGGGATAGTTATATAGTCATGTAAATAATGATGAAAGACCCGGTTGAACCCAAGAGGGGGCTGAAGATAAAAAAAAAACTTGCTACTTTTTAAAATCTTTTCGCAATTTAGTAAAATAAGTTTGAATGATAGTAAAGAGTTATAAAGCTATAGACAATCATTCAAACATATATGCTGGAAATAAAGGAGATTAAGGAAGAGAATTGCAAACTTAGATTTATACTGGTTCGGTCCAATCTTTGACCTACATCCAGTTCTCAAGCTCCACTTGAGATTTCCACTATCTCTTTGTTTAACCAAGCACAAGAGGAAAGCCTTTATAACTTCGCAAGTTTAGCCAGGCACTTGTGCAGCTTTTACAATCTCTCACAGAGACTCTCCCTCACAACCAGTAGGGATACATTCAATTTCCTACTCAAGGACACCCAACCTTGAGTATCTCTCAGAAAAATAAAATGTTTTACAATGTGTCTTCTCTCTAAGAAGTAAATGAATAATCACTGAAGTGCATTACAAATCATTTCACTCTCTAAATGATAAATTAAGAAAGCACCGAAAAACATAGAGTGTTGAGATTCAGAATTTGAGCATTATGATAATGCAATCTTTTTCCACTATACTCCTGCGTTTTGAATTTGACTCTATCTATAGATGAAGATGATTTGAACGTTAGAGAATATGACTGTTGTAAATAGAGACATTGAGAATGTAGCAGTTGGAAAAACTAGCCGTTAGAAACTTTTTGACTTGACAGCTCAGTATATTGATCTTCATGAAATCTTGATAAACCCCAATTTCCATATATTTTATCCCACATTAATCATTTATTTTAGGGATTAATTTAGGCTAATTTGGAATTATTAGATAATATTTAGATTGTTAGCCTATTTTAGGAAATAATGTAAATCTGAATTAATCACGAGATTATTGGGCTTAAATTAATTTTTTAATCATTATCTTGTGATTTAATAGTATTTTTAAATATATGATATCATGATTTGATTTAATTTCTGCCAATAAAAAATATATTGGAATATCCTATAGTGCAGAATTTTTCAGGGAAGCTAAAAAGAAATCCAATTATAGAATTTTATTAGGCTCTTTAAATCCTATTAGGCTCAAGTTGGTACCCAAAAACTCCCCTTCTCTTTTAATTAACACTAGCAGCTGCTAGGTTTGAATCAAGCTTCAGACGCTGAAGACACCACGAGCCGCCGCGGAGACACACAAGACCAAAGACGCAAAGATCATCACAACACGGAGACTGACGCAGGGAGAGATTAGAGGACGCTCAGATTGTGGAGAATCACCTTATTTGAATACATCTTTTCATACTCCTCCAGTGGATGCGTGGGACCAAGGGGCTTGAATTAATCATCAATTCATCTCAATTCTTCAACTCACGAGACCCACACTTCTTTCCTGTGCAAGCAATAGAATTCTATTCATTAATTTCAATGGCCATGAGGAATTGCTTAACACGTGAAGGAAGGAAATCCATGGCAACGTGAGTTAGTTGGGAGGCGTGGGAAGAGTATGGAAGAGGCTAGGGCCTAGGGCTTACACATGAAGATGAAGATCACAATGGAGTATTGTTCTTTTTATCTTTTTAATTCAAACTTGAGATTATTTAGTTTTAAAGGATTTCGAGTTATATTAATTGAGAACAATCTAGTTTTAGATTGTAAGCTTATCTCTTTTGGATTAGACTGATAATTTGAAGTTTTATGCTTATTGTTAGACTCTTGTTGCAACCTTTGGATTGTCAATTAAATTAATAATTGAGTTTTCGTTATTAATTTAATTGTTAATTTGGTTTATCATCTTAATTGTTTAATTGGGATTGATAAATTATCTGGTTGTTCAATTAGATAATTATAAACAAGATTTTCAAAATTATTTTGTGATTGGTTTTCAATGGGTTTAATTAGCCACCGCTTATTTCATTATGAGTTTTCTAGTGGAATGTGTTATTGAGCTAGAGGGTTTCCATGTTCAATTGGGTAATTAAATTCATTTTTAATTAATTGATTTAGGCTAAGAAAGTTAACTCCATGCAATTCCTAAGTTGTCCCCTTTGTCATCATAACTGAACTAGATCTTTATTATTTTATTTGCTTTTAATCAATCTTTTATTAGGATTTTAATTATTCTCTCATAAGAAAACCCTCTAAAAATTGCATTCAAATTCATATAGATTAGTTTCATTTTCATATAGGTTTAGAGTCAATTGCATTAGTACATTTAGTTAGTTAATTGCATATAGGTAGTAGTGTTTTGCATTCTAATTTAGGTCCATTTACATTCCATTGCATCTTTTATCACCTAAAAGTTAATCCTAAAGAAAACCCACAATTTGCTCCTTGGGAGAATGACCTAGGTTGACCCTAAACTGCATAATTAATTAGGACTTAGTTTAATTGATCACTTTAACGACAAAAGTAGCTCGATCACCTTCATTTGATCATCTGAAACATGTCCACAAATGATATAAATGATGTTAATAAGTGTTATAAATCATTTGGGTAAGTATCTGGATGATCTTGATCAAAATCGTGATTTTCGAAACTTTGATTTTTCTGAATTAACGGTGTATACTCGAGTATTGGCCTTGTTTCATTACTCCAGATTTGTCTCTGTCTGTCCAATATTCAAGTATTGACTTACATACTCGAGTATTGAAGATCCTCTAACGTTTATTGCTTTTTGTCTGAGCTATACTCGAGTATTCAAGTTGTTCTGGCCCTTGGTTGTTTTCTGACTAGATATAGCTTCATATTTGGCAAACAAATTATCCTCATATAGCTCTTTGAGTCTTCTTTCCAATGCAACAAGAATCAAATCCAAACTCGTTGGATTTTTCCCGTTATGATATGATGAATGTAAGTTGTTCTTTGACCAGTGTTTTGCATCATTCTAAATCAATAGTCAACTTTCGAAGACCATATCTCTCTGGTCTGAACTTCATTTTAGTTGAATCAAGTATTGAACTTCATTTTAGTTGAATCAAGTATTGATGGAAAGCTTTATGAGTATTCTTTCATATGCCACTGATTTCAACTCATTCCGATATATAGATTGTGAGTTACACTTAAAACATTGAAGCTTGGTCTGATGTGTGGTGTGAATATTTGATCCAACTTTAGAAATTCAAATCTTTCTCATCTGATCTTATTTGAGCTTGAAAATTTGTCAAGATGACGCATTGGATGTCTAGTTTCATACACATTTGGTTTCACCTCAATTCGATCTTTGGTTTAAGAGATATCATCGAATTACCAGAGCTCGCCCAAAGCTGAATGTGAAACAGAGGTGAACAGAGTTGCTAACAGAGTTGGATACTCGAGTATTGAGTTGGATTCTTGAGTATTATCGGGTCCAAAGGTGCCAAAGAAGCTAAAAACACCTACTACTCGAGTCATTAAGCTCCATACTCGAGTATTGACTCCCATACTCGAGTTTTGATTCTCAAACTTGAGTTTCCCAAACTCCAGTTTTCTCATTCAGAAGCAAATTTCTGCAGTAAGCTTGTATACTCGAGTTTTGACTTGGAAACTCGAGTTTTCTCTTCCAAAACTTGATTTTTGTTGACTTTAGTTCTAAATTGACCCTCTCCAACATCCATTTGATTCTGAAGACTTATAATATTAATCTAAGACCTTGAATATTGATTTTCTTATTTTATTTGTCAAGATCTTCTCTTTCTTTTTTCTCTTCACTTAGTCATTCTTCATAACTCTATTCTTTCTTTCTTGAGCATTCTGATTTTGAACAAGGATATTCTCATTCCATCTATCAATTTCTTCCATCTTCCATTTCATATCTTGATCATTCTTTATCATTTATCATAGGCTTATCATTCTTTATAGCTTCTACCTTCTTTCTTATCTTCTCTTGAACATTATCCATAATTCAATTCTTTCTTTCTTTCAATTCTCTTGAACATTCTTCACAGATATATTTGAACTACTTTTGAATGAGAATGTTCCATTCAATAGACTCTTTCTTCTTCAATCTCTCCTCTTCTTCTTTTTCTTTTCTTCTTTTTCCTTATCCTCATCTACATCCTCGTCCTCCTTGATCTTCTTCTTTTCCTTCTTTGTCGACTCTTATTTTTTATCATTCTTCATGAATGAACTTTATATCTTTGACTCTACATTAAATTCAAGAATTAATCAATGAACGAGATAAATATAGTATACAAACTTTTTGCTCTTTTCTAATGGCATCTATATAAGACATCATCAAAACTAATCATATCTAACAAATGACTCCTACTTTATATAGTCTATAATTATTTTGGTTTGTTAACTTTTAAATGGAACAAGTCCTTGTAATGGATAGCCTTAATAACAATACAAGTGAATTTGCTCCTCCTCAACCTCAAGGACCTCAAACTGAACAACAAATTAGTAGGCATGTGGCATCTCCTTCAAATGATGCAATGAACATTAACACTAATGCATCTCAATCGATAATAACTGGGGGTGAAGAAGATTCTATTATCACAAAAAAGTGGCTGTAATATCCCAACTTTTGAGCCTAGAAACTTGAGGATAAATCTGTATCAAGAAGATGACTAATCAAGTTTGGGAAGAGTTGGATTTTTCCTAAAACCTTAAATCTTGAGACATATGTTAGTGCAAGAATTAGGCACATGAAATTAATATTTAATTGATCCATAAGGCTCATAATTTTTAACCAAAAGAGGAAGAATAAATATAGGAGCTAAATGGTCAATAATCAATTAATGAAATGCAATTAATGAGATTCTCAAGTAAGTATAATGCCTTGGCTAGGTGGCAAGAGGGGAATATTTAATAATTATAGAGCATGCGCCTTGAGACAAATGAGTAGCCTCCAAGAAATTCAAGAAGCCATGGAATTGTGCTAAGTGTGCATCTAGATAAAGAAAGAGAATTGGGCACATGTTGAGCCAATTCAAGAAGTTCCATGTGCATGAGAATTTCGAAAACTTGAGAATTTATTCCTTGACCCAAGTCAATGACACATGGCAAGCTAGGGAACTAAATTTATCTTGCAAGAAAAACATGTGGACAAGTGTCTTCAAGATAAGGAAAGAAATTAAAAATCTCCTCTTAAGGTCCTATGTTTCGGCCAAAATAAGAACAAAAGGGAGAATCTATGATGTCATAAGGAATTATGCCATATTGGAAAAGTCAAGAGGTGTATTAAACAAGCCTTTCCAACTATGCATCAAATTTAGCCACATGTCTAAGATAAGAGTAGAGATTAAAATATCTCCTTCCAAGCAATCTGTGATTTGGCCAAGTGGCCAAGTAAATAAGATAAGGTGATATCATATTAAGCACATGAGGAAAACAAAAAAAGAAGAGAGAAAGAAGGGCAATTCAATTTGGATCTTTTGGTATGGGACCCTAAGACTTGATTCAAGTCAATTAAAAACAATTGAACCTTCTTTTCTCATGCCTATAGTCAACCAACCCAAAGGAAAGGGTGAGGAAAGTATTGACCAAAAATGAAGAAGCATTCATTAGTGCCATCTACTGAAGCTACCGAAATGCTGTGAAATTTAATAGCATTCATTGTACTCTGTTTCTGTAACATTTCACTCAACTGTGCTTCAGTGATTATCACTTAATCTACTCATTAGGAGTTTTGAGATTTTTACTTTGACTACTTTGTAAAATCTTGAGGTTGGGACCTCAAGTGATTGGGTAAACAATTACAGCTTGTAAGGGGGAGTGATCAGTGAGAGGATCATCAAAGTACAGAGTGTAATTGTGACGAGATTATTATTAGAAATCACAGGTGTTCTGGGGACCGGATGTAGGTCAAGTTTAAAACTGAACTAGGATATATCGTCTGTGTTTGTCTCTTCTCTTATCTGTCTCATTTTGCCTAAAAAGATTTTCAAAGTTTACGATATCACATATTTACCCCCCTCTAGGTGATTTACATAAAATACCAATGTCCACATCTCTTCTACTTGCTTCTTTTCACTATCCTAAATTCTAAAAGGTTCTCTTGCATGGTTTATGCAAGGTGAACAAAGCTTGGAGAATCAAAGAAGGAAGGAAAAATAAAAAGGGCCACAAGAACAACCAAGTAAAAAGAGATCCTAGTCTATTGATACTTGTTCTTGTTGTTGATGGTGATGAAATCAATTTCCTTTTGATTTCATAAGATTTTAAAAGTGTAAATACTTAAAAGGTGGTATTGTTAATTTGATTAAAATGGATTAAAACATGTTAAGGACCTAAGTAATAAATGATAAGGTAATTTAAGGCTGAGTCATGATGTTCTTAGAATAAAACTGGAAAGTTCACTTTTGAACTCTTTAAACCTCACTTTTTTCCAAATACAAAACAAGGAGAAGTAACGAGATTTTGACCATTTTGATACTTCTAATGAGCTTAAAATGAACATTTGTGTAAGGTATAGGTTAAGAAGTAATTTTGGAAGCTTTGGAATTAAAATATGAAAAGCTCTAAAAAATGCCAGTGATAAGTTCTTGTGAGACAATGGACTTGCATTGCAATTTTGAATAAATAAATGGTGTCAAAAGGCTATGAAAGTTTCCAGATTTAAAGTAGACACAAGCTTTAATTTAATAGGTCATTTGCCAAATTCTGGATTTGTGTAGATGGATATATGAATTTTTGAAAATGACTTATGATTCTGGAACTCAAATTTGGGTAGTGGTACTATTTTATATATTTTGGAAAAGTACGCATATGCTTGGCTATAGTTATAAATTTTCAAAGTTTGTTCAAAGTTCTGGAAGTTTTGGTCAAAGGTGTGAAGTGCAAGAAATAAAAGTCTATGGTGATATAAATGGGTGTTTCACTCTTTTAGCTTTGAATTATGCATAAATATTATAGCTAATTCTAGTACCCTATACATAAGGTAAGGAGAGTTTGCATAAGCAATGATCATTGTCCACAAATGTATAATTATAGGAACTTACGCTTGCCCGAAACAATCAAAGAACTCAGATCAGACTCAGGAAATCATGAACCAGTCAAGTAGTAACTCTAATCCCATATTTTCTGTATGACTGTGTATGAATGTTTGAATCATATTTGTGATAGTCCTTCCTGTATGAGGGCTAGTACCACTTATGGCTCGATTGAATGGAAGGGCCAACCATGGGGCCAGCTTCCCGGTGGTTAAGCTAAGTGTAGGGCCTATGTATTAGTAGTCCATAGGTGGTGAACCTAGTTGCATTCAATAATCATTGGACTAGTAATCATTAGACTAGTACCCAGCACTGTAGCCATAAGTCATAAGATTTTTGTTTGTATCATATGTTGCTTGCTATTCTATTATGATTTCTGAATACTATTATGCCGATGTGGACTATCTTCTATTTGTGATTTACTTTCATAAATTGTATATACATTGCATGTGAGATTAACTATTAATCTGAGATTCTTTCGAATCCCGGCTTCTCTCATTAAATGAATTATGAATAGTGCAGTGGACATAGCTCTAAGGGCAAAATAGTGGACAAAGGCAATTTGATGGATGCATCGATGGTCCATAGATCAGAATTGTTTTCTATAGTTTGGTTTTAATATTACTGGGTAGAGTTTGTAAAAGATATGGAACAACATAATAGTTTAGTTTGAAATTTATTATCAATATACTATGCCTAAACTGTTTTGTCAATATACTATGCTATACTGCTATGATATTTAACATATTATCAGAAAGGTGTGATAGCAGTGAAAAACTTCAGTAGTATGGTAAGATTTTGAATAAAATCAACTTGTTGATGGTGTCAAGAAAGCAATGTGTTTGTACTATAAAGAAAAGCTAGCTAGTAGTGGAAGGGGAGCTAGTACTAGCCATCTTAAGAGGCATTTGGTGTGTTGATATAATAGTAGGTTATTTGTCTCTTGACAAAATAAGCAAACTACCATACAATTTTTACCAAATGAATATAGAATTAAACCTTTTATTGTTCTTAGGACTAAGTACTCTAATGAAAAGATGAGAGAATTCTTGGCTATTACTATTATGGTACATAAGCATCCTTTTAGTATGGTGGAAGATGATGTTTTGACATGGGTCTTTGAATATGCAAATCTAGATTTTAGAAAAAGTCACTCATGAGATTGTTAGTAGGAATAGAAATAGGTCAGGTTAGGCTAGACTTTGGTTAAATAAGCCCGAGCATGTAATGGGAGCAGAAGGTCTGAGCTTGAATTTAGGCTTCTTTTAGTCTTAGGCTTGAGCCTTTATAAGGCCTAGTTGAGCATGAAGCCTTTTTAAAGGCCTACTTATGTAGGCCTTTAAAAAGGCCTCATATTGTAGGTCTTGGAGGCCATAAATAGGCTTTGTACACTTTAAACCTATTAAAACCTATATAAATATAACTTGAAGTTAGAATATAAGAATGAAAAATAATAAATATTATGTTATTTATATGATATAAATTTAATTATATTTATTAATATGTAAATAGGTGAAGTCTGAAGGCCTACAGGTTAGGCCTTAACAAAATAGGCCTAGCCTATTACTCCCTCTGGTCCTTATTATAAGGCACCAACTACCAACATTTTTTGGTCCTTATTATAAGGCACCAACTAACTTTAACTAACTCATTTATTACTATTTTCCCATTATACCCTCATTTTTAACTAACTCATTTAAATCTACATTATTAAAATAGGGGTGAAGTTGGAAACATTTATTAATTTTGGACCTAATTAATGATTTAACTTCCATTCCTTGGTTTGTGAGAAAAAGAAGTTGGTGCCTTATAATAAGGACCAGAGGGAGTACATATTAAGACCTTTAAATAGGCCTTGGCCTGACCTTTTTGACAAACAGGCTAAGCCTAACTAGGCCCTAAACAGGCTAGGCTATAGGCCTCCTGATAGAGGTCTGATCTATTCTCACCCCTTAACTATTAGAAGTAATTGCCTCAAATTGTATGAAGATGAAAAGAAAACATGTGGAAGTCAAATCATCAAGTAGATGAATATATGGTTGTTACTATAGACATTTTGTTGATGATATGTGGAATCTTCATAAGAGAGTTTTGAGTTTTGTTAAAGTGTTTGCTCCAAGACGAGCAGTAGATATAGCAAATGCAATTTTCAAATGTTTGGGATAATAGGGTATTAACAAAATATTCTCAGTTTCTATTGATAATGCTAGCTACAAATACCCTTGCTTAAGAACTTTAAAAGAGAATTTGTCATTGAATAATAAGTTGGTAATTGGCAGGAAACTACTTCATGTTAGATGCTGCATACTTATCCTAAATTTGTTGGTGCAAGATGGCCTTAGTAGCATTAAATATGTCATTCACAAAATTCGTGAAAGTGTCAAGTTTATAAATGCCTTAGATGTAAGGCTACAATCTTTTTGTGAAGTTGTGGAGTTAAAGGGTTTGAAAGAAAGAAAGTTTATTCTTGATTGTCTTACAATATGGAACTCTACATTCTTGATGTTGATGACAACAATAAAATTCAAGCATGCATTTTTTGCTTATAATGAAAAAGAGCCCTATTATACTTATGCACCCAATACTAAGCACTAGGAAAAGATTGAGAAGATTTGTTATCTCTTAGAAGTTTTTAATGATGCTACTCATGTCATCTCAAGAAGTGAATGCCCTACTTGTAATTTATATCTTGCCGAAGATCATTGGGAGAAACAAGTGATTGATGATGCAATGGAGTCTCTTGACTTGTTCATGTATGAGATGGCAGGACCTATGAAAGAAAAATTTGATAAATATTGGGGGGAATGCAACTTGTTGATGGCTATTGCAAGTGTTTTTGGATCAAATTATTGGCTATTGAGATAAACTTCTCTTTAATATACAAATCAGAAAGTGAGGCTATATGAAATGTGGAAAAAGTGAAAAATGCATTGGAGGAATTATATCTTGAGTATGTAGAGTTGCATTCTTCATCTTTTGCATATGATGAAGTTAATATTGACAGAGTTGCCTTAGCAGATACTAGTGCACAACAAAGAGATAAAATAAAGCAACGAATGTTGAACATGATTCACCAAAGGAATTCGATTCCTCCTACAAAATCAGAGTTGAAAACTTATTTTGTTGATGATCCTTATATTCCTTCTTCTGAATCTTCATCTTTTTGTGCTTTAAAGTGGTGGAAGAATAATAGTGCAAAGTTTAAAGTTTTATCGAGGATGGCATCTGATATATTAGTTGTCTCTATCTCAACTATGACATCAAAACCCACATTTAGTGTTGGGGTTAGGGTGATTGATGAATATCATGCTAGATTGAATGAAGAATATGTTGAAGTTCTTTTATGTGGTAGGGAGTGACTTTGTCACAAATATGAGTTGAAGAGAAAATTGAAGGTATGAATATTATATTGAACACCGTCTGACCATTGGCTTAATGGACGAATTTGTATGGGAAGGGGCAAAGGATAGATGGAAGAAAGAAAGCCATCACACATGAAAGCATTATTTTTATATTTGTTGCAAGTTGGTTAGACTTGTGTTTTGGCTAGTTATTTATTTAAATTAAAACTACACTAAAGCCTTGGTGCTGTTGTTATTGTGTTGTATATTATTTTTTATACATAATTTTCATCTTGGTGATGTTATCTTTTAATGATATTTTTATATATTGCATCGTGGATGTTGAAATTTTGTGTTTATCGCTTTATCGACATGGGTATATTTAGTGTTAAATTATAATAAAATGTTTTTCTATTATTAGTAGTTAAGATTATTTTAATTTTATGTAGGATATCAATAGACTTTAAGCTTATTTAAAGCCTACAATTTGTAAATATATTGCTTTTTTTTTTTGTTAGAGTAAATATGTTGCTTTGAAACCTACTAGAAGCTTGCATTTATTTAGGTTTTAATATGCTCAAAGCTTACTTATGGATTTTAAGGCCTGCAATATGAGGCTTTTTTGAAGACCTATATTGTAAGTAGGCTTGTAAAAAGGTTTCACGTTTGATTATGCCTCATGTAGGCTCAAAATTGAGTCTAAAAAAAGACTTTATATGGGCTCTTGCTTCAAATTCCCATTAGAGGCTCAAAGCCTATTTAGTCCAAGCCTAACATACCTATTTTCATGCCTAATACTTCCTTCGGTCCTAATTATAAGATATAGTTGACTTTTTTAGAGAAATTAATGAAGCTAATTAAATTACTTTAGAGTATTTTTATTTTTTTTTCTTCAAACTAATTAGTTTGAATAATAAACTAATATATAATATAATAATACACAACATATGAAAATGATTAAATAACTTATTTAGCTTTTTTAATTCCTAAAAAAAATCTACTTTATCTTATAATTAGGACCTGAGGCGGTAGCTACCAAGCCACACCTCTTCCCGCTGACCCGGTTATGCTAATTTTCCGGGTCGGACCACGGATAGATCCGGACATGGAATCCACTTAATGGTTTATCGAAGGCACTGAGGGTAGGGAGGGAGCGAGGGAGAGCCATTCTAATTTCTATCCATTTTCGTTGCTTTTGTTTAATCAAAATATTTCTCAATTCTTCATTCAATCATCTTCTCCAATATATACACAAACAAAATCAAATCCCAAACTGTACATGCCAAACAGCAAACACTTTCTCGTTTCTTCCTCCCCCTCAAACGGCGTGACAAGCGGCGGCGGTGGCGAAGGGCGTGAGACAGAGGACGCAGAAGACACAGAAAAGACACAGTAGCAATAAAAGGTACGTGATAATCCTTTATTGCATATAACCTGGGGCTTTGCAGCCACGTCCATTGGGGGCTTCATAGAGCGGGGGTAAATTAAGTTTAACATTTCAGGGTAGCAGCTTTCGTGTTAAGGGATTATGGTGGAGCTAGTGGAACAACTGTAAAGGGACTTAACTGTGGAAGTAAATAATTGAGGTTCGAAGTAAAAACTCAATCTTACATTGTTTTGGGGTCGTTGCTTTATTGCATATATGGCGTAATGATATCAGTATGCGACTTGAGGAGAAGCACTCCTTGGAGTGATTATTTGTTGATGTAGAAGCTGATTTTTGGGATGTCTCATTTAATGTTTGGAGCCATTTTGGTCCGGAGAATTAATGCTCTTGGTCTATTATATAGAAGTACTTCTTTACAGAAGAATTTGAGTAACTTAATCGCCGGTTCTATCAGAGACAAGCACTCCTTCAGTGCCAAAATTATCTTGGGTATGTGATCAATCATTCTTCCATTTTTGTTGTTGTTGTTGTTGTTGTTGTGTGAATGCTTCCTGGTCTGTTGATTGAAAGAGTGATTGAAGATCATGTAGCTTTTGAGAGGAAATGTTGTTAAACTGATTTGATGATTGAAAGCTTGTTGCTTTGCAGAAAAATCTTTCAATCGTTTGCTCATACACGGCTCTGCAGCAAACTATTTGGATTGGAATTGTGGCTTGATTATCTCCTCTATTCATACTTCTTGTTTGGTTCTGCATGACAATGGCTTTTGTGCCCTTGCTGGGGATAAACTAGACGAGTCTGATTTGCATGCAACTGAGACTGCAAGCCATTCGGTGCAGTCTTCTGCTGACTTAGATGATGATTGTGGTGCGATAGGCTGTTTTGAGAAGCCTTGTATTGATTCTGGTGTTGGTTTAGTCACCAAGAAAACATATGAAAAACCGGTGGATTTCACTAAAATTGAAATTGCTAAGCTCCCTGTTGTCATGATCATTGGTCGTCCGAACGTAGGGAAGTCAGCATTGTTTAACCGGTGAGTTGTTGTTTTGGCAGATCCTTAGTTAATCAAGGCAAGATGTTAGCATACGCTCAATACCTGAACGTATTAATCTCTGATCTTAGAGAAATAACAAGAATCTCACTACTTCAACAAGAACAACCTTATCTCTAGTAATTAGAAAAGCCAGAATCTGTAACTTAACTAATTAATAAAGCCCAAGAGTTTACTCCGATGATTAATTTACTTTCTGAAATCTGTCATACTTTATTGATAAGACACTATACCTATTTATAATAGTTTACAGAGAGCAAGACTCTAAAAAAGGATAAATAATAAATCTAGAATATATCTAAATCTAAGATTTAGATAACTACCTAATCCTATTAACTTTAAAGATAGTAAAAGATAATGATAAAAGATAATAAAAGATAAACTACCTAATCCTAATAATAAATCTATCAATATCTTTAAAAATAATAAAAGATAATCAAAACAGACTCGATAAAATAAATAATAAAAGATAATTAAAACAGATTAAATAAAATAATTAATTCCTAATTTATCCTAACATTCTTATTTTTCCTAGAATAGCAATTTGGATCGCTATCACAAGACTTACAGTGTTGAATTTTAATAACATTTTTGTCTTGGTGATAACTTTTAGTTTGATCCGGAGGAGGGAGGCTCTGGTATATAACACACCTAATGATCATGTTACTCGGGACATACGAGAAGGGGTTGCCAAGTTGGGTGATTTACGATTTAAAGTGTTAGATTCAGCTGGATTAGAAGCAGAAGCGACTTTGGGGTCCATCCTTCACAGAACAGCAGGAATGACTGCTAGTGTGTTATCTAGATCTAACTTTGCAATCTTCCTGACAGATGGAAGGTTAGTTTTAAATATGACTTGTATAAGGCTTTTTGCGTGAATTAATTTGTGTGCTAGAGTGTGGCTGGCTTTGTTTTCTGGCTTGATGATCTGTATGGTATTTTATGGGATCTTAGGTGATTGTGTACTACGAACTGTAAAACTAAAAACACTTTTGTATTTCATATTTTAATTGTAAGTAACGTCTTGTCACTGATCCTTACAATTTTGAATTGCAACTCTTTAATGCAAAGTGCTAATTCTGATTTTGACTGAATATTTTTCACTTTATTATTGACTTTTCTGACCAGATTTGGACTTCATCCTCTTGATTTGGAGGTTGGAAAATGGCTTCGCAAACATGCACCTCAAATCAAACCTATTGTAGTGATGAATAAATGTGAATCGATCTTTGATGCTAGTGGTTCTCTTATGACAGCTGCTTCTGAAATGTTCCGTTTAGGATTCGGGGAACCTATTGCCATATCTGCAGAGACTGGGTTGGGTTTGCCTGACTTGTATCAGTCTCTTAGGCCTGTTCTGGAGGATTATATGCTTCAAGTCTTAAATGGTAAGATAACCCAGTTTTAGGGTAGATTTTGCTACTGATGATAAAACTGTGATTACCACATGCTTATTTTATGCCGGTTACTTGTATGGGTTTTATCAAACTTTGATCACTAGGTGATATTTGTGTCTTTTCATTGGAGCAGATTGTTAAGTCAATAATGTGTTCATCAATTTTTTTTTTTTTTTTGATATTATCATTTTGGTATCCAGTTTGGGGTTTGTGACTACCTCTTCGAACACAAATGTCTCCTTTGGGGCTCGAATTTGAGACCCCAAAGAGATTCAGTGGGGCCTTACACTGCTAGACCCTCCCTATGTTGGTGTGTTCATTTTTTTTATCACATGAAGAATATGCAAATTTGACCTCATCAAGGTTAAGTTAATTGTTGCTTTTCCATTTTTCTATATTGCATTCATTCAATTTTTAATAATTGTGGATGAAGAAACTCTGGATGATAGCTACAGTGAGGACAGCTGTTCCACTGAGGTTGATGAAAGTCAACTTCCATTGCAGTTAGCAATTGTGGGACGCCCCAATGTTGGGAAATCAACCTTACTAAATACATTGTTACAAGAAGACCGTGTTCTTGTGGGTCCTGAAGCTGGTTTGACAAGAGATTCAATCAGAACCCAGTTTGAATTTCAAGGCAGAAAGATTTATCTTGTATGTACTCATTGGTTTCCCCCTTTTTTGGCTTTAGAGTTGTAGTATAATTGGATGAGGAGATCAAAAGACCTAATTAGAAATATTTATGTGAAGTATGAATTTTGGGTCTAGTTATAGTATAATTAGGGTACATTACCTTTATTATTACTTTTATATGTTCTTGTAGTATTAGATTAACTTTATGATCTTCAAAACATGGGTACCCTAACATTCTTATTTAATTTCTGTTCATTCAGGTTGATACTGCTGGGTGGTTGCAGAGGACAAAACAAGACAAAGGACCATCTTCCTTGAGCATCATGCAATCAAGAAAGAATCTTCTCAGGGCTCATATAATTGCTTTGGTACTTGATGCTGAAGAGGTATGCCAAGTATATTGTGGGTTTGGGTTTGAGCAATGCAACTGTAGTGTTACCGGACTACCATTAGCATGCTAAGTTGCACTCTCATCTTTTTTAATTGTCCAGAAAAAATTGCACTCTCATAAAATCTATCATTTGTTGATAAATTGTTATTGTTTTCCCAAACCCATTTATCGCTTGGAAGGTTCTTTCAGATTTGATGCTCAAATTTCGTCAATTGTGCTTTATATTACCTTTTCATTTATGCTTTTTTCTAAATGCACTGGTCTTTGGTGAAGAAAACAGGCATGTTATTCAGTATCTCTCGTACTGTTTCACCCATTTAGTGGACATTATGATGTGAGTAATGCATGAAGTAGGAATAACTGTACATAGGCTAGTGATTGTCTTTCACTAGGTGAATGACCAATGGGATTGTCATATCCCCACAGTAGAATTTCATGATCCAATGTGTTTACCTTTCCTCATTTCTATTTGCTCATCACATCTTCTATTAATAAACTTATCCTGCAAAAATATTGGCTAGATTGCAAATGCGAGACGAAGTATGAAACACGCTGAGGTTGTTATTGCTAGACGAGCAGTGGAAGAGGGACGTGGTCTGGTTGTGATTGTGAATAAGATGGATCTTCTTAGAGGGAGGCAGAAATCTTCATTATATAAGAAGGTTATGGAAGCTGTTCCTCAAGAAATTCAGACGATTATACCTCAGGTTTGCTATGTTCTTATATGCCAAACTTCAAGTGTAGCTGTTTGATAAATAGAACTTTATATAAGAAGGTAGTGGATGTTGGTAATTCTGATGGGGGAGAGAGGGTAAGAGAGAAAGGTAGATAAGAGGGACAGAGAGATACAAAGATAGAGATATGAGAGAGAAAGAGAAAGATAGGAGAAACGGGTGTTGCATTTCCACTAACCAAAGGCCAGATTGCAATTAGTCCCTAAGCCATTTATTTATTGCCATTAGCTACCAACGGGTCATCTCTCCTAGGTACCCCAACTACTTTTATTTATTGCAATATCATATCACATTGCGTTCAAGTATCATACATTTTTACAAAGTTGCCAAAATCATATATTTGGATATGTTGTTTAAATCTCATTGTTCAAACATCAGAAAAATCTCATGGCCAAAAAGAAAGAAAAGCTGTCCAACAATCTCTTTCCATCAATCAGATCATGTCTTTTCCTGATTTTCTTCTCTGACCATTTGGCGGATTGAACATGTATAGTGGACTCATTTAAGGAAAAAGGTTTATCTGTGAGTATAGGTGTTTTCAATCTGTGGGAACAAATATAGTGAAAGAATCTCTATCTGGCTTCGAAAAGAATGCAGAAACATGTTGATGGTCACCTTTGTCATTCATAACTCTCTCAGGCTTAAACTATTAGTAAAGTATGTGAAGTGGGTCAGAAATGCTGAAAAGTGATGTTTTTTTTGCCCCCCGCGGGGGAGGGGGGATTGGTACTGAGTGGAAGCCTTGAGTGTACAAAGGTCTCTTAGTGCAGTTATGTTTAGATGGTGATGGTGAGTTATGACGGGCAGTCTCAGATGGTGTGTTTAGGGTTTAGTGCTTAGGTATAACCGTCGTTTTCTTTTTGTTACTTTCATAGAATGAAGTTAAACTATGTAACCATTTTTTATCTCCTCTTCATGTGGGTGATGAGTATTATTTTATCTTACCATTCATTTTTCTTATGGTTTTGTGGTGACTTCTGGCTACTTTAAACAGATAACAGGAATCCCAGTTATATTCACTTCAGCTGTGGAGGGAAGAGGCCGGACAGCTGTCTTGCAGCAGGTGGTTGATACATATGAAAAATGGTGTTCAAGATTACCTACAGCTCGCCTTAATCGTTGGTTGCTTAAGGTAAGTGTTTGGAATTATATGAAATTATTCATAGTTCCTAAAAGTGTAATGTTTTTGTTATTAGAACCTTCGACTAATGCATTGTTTAACATCATTGGAAAGGGGAAAAAAAGAACAGAAAAGAGAAAGGAGAAGAAAGGATAGAGTGTGGATGAGTTACCTGTCACTTTGTTTGGCATCTTACAAAGGGAAAAGAGACATTTTTCTTCTTTTTGAATATTTAATATATTATATTGATTTTATTAGGTTATGAGCCGCCATTCTTGGAAAGATCAAGCAGCACAACCGAAGGTCAAGTATTTCACCCAGGTCAAGGCTCGCCCGCCTACATTTGTTGCATTTCTGCGCGGGAAGACTGAGCTTTCAGATACAGACATAAGATTCTTAACAAAATCCTTGAAGGAGGACTTTGATTTGGGTGGAATTCCTATACGGATCATGCAACGGTTTGTCACTAGGAGAGACAGTAGTGGTAGCAGCAGCAGCAACAGCAAAAAAGGCAAATCTGTTGGCAAAATGGTTGGAAGGGTCTCTTCTGAGAAGAGAGAGATGTTAGTTGAATGACAATCTTGAACCAACTATACAAAAAAATCTGAAGAAGCAAGTTGTTACCAAAATGGTAGAAAGGAACTCTTCTGAGAAGAGAAACCATATTGGTTGAATGCCAATTTTGAACCAAATCTGCCAAAAAAAAAAAAAAAAAAGGCTGGAGAGCTGAGATTCAGATTGTTTCATGCTTACAATGTTTCATCCGATCCTATTGTTGGTTGCAATATTAAATTATCCGGGGGGAAAAACACAACATTTCTTACTAGAACAATTGGGCCTTGAACCCAAAACAACTAAATGTAATAAACATATGTCCCAGACATGGATCACAATTATGGTACAAACAAGCATACACATATATATAGAGTATGTGAGATTAGAGTTGTTATCTGATGGATTTTCAGTTTAACAACCAACTCCCAAATTTCTTTTAAAAGCCCTCGACGACAGTACTTCCTATAATTATAAATAATATTAATCACTTATACAAATTCTCCATAATTTAAATGTTACTTGAACATTACCGTTTGGCCCAACTTATAGCTAAAAGTCCTTTATTAATTGTAAGGATACAAATTAATTAATCTTGGCCTTTAGAGCTTTCATTTTCAGCCCAAAATTGTCCAAATGTTTGCAACAATTTTAAAAATTCATAATTAATTGCACAAATATCTAATTAAGGTAATTACAATGACCATGAGACCTTTGATAAGTCTATTTTCATACAAAAATATTATAGGTGGTCAGTCATATGCCTATTGATCAAGTTTTACTTATTTCTTGCCTTTGTCTAGATTCACTTTCTAGGTTCATGTGGAAACTTTAAAAATTTATATCTCTTTATAGATGATACCTCTAAAAATTATGAATCACCCATCAAATTAAATCTGGAGATATCTAATATAAGATTGTAAAATTTCATAGCTATTAAACACCATTTACTTAATCAAAATTGTGTTACAAACCATCTGTCACGCTGGAAACTCTTGCCAACAAATTTTATGATTTCTTGAGATTTAGAACTAATGCTTTCAAAGTTATTTTCCAACCTTTACCCCACAAAACTTTTAATTTTAAAAACTTTGGAAGCATCAAAATGGACAAAATCCCACTATTTTCCTTATGTGTTGGATCTAACTGAAAATGTATCCCACTAATCTTCAAGTTCCATTTTATCAATGTTATGATTTTATGCTCCTATTTGCCTACTAACTTCAGTTTTTGGCTTAATATACCTTTTAATCCATATTATAAGTCTTTGGGCAGAACCTCCTCTTTAAGTTTGTAATATTCAAATCTACAAGAACTATATGAAGATTAACCCAAGATTAACCAATAATACAAATAAGTGTAAGTATGCTAAAGATGATACTTACTAACTTACACTTCTTGAAATCTTACTTCTTCCTTGAGCTCCTCAATATTTCAACCTCCTCAAAGTTATTTTCCAACCTTTACCCCACAAAACTTTTAATTTTAAAAACTTTGGAAGCATCAAAATGGACAAAATCCCACTATTTTCCTTATGTGTTGGATCTAACTGAAAATGTATCCCACTAATCTTCAAGTTCCATTTTATCAATGTTATGATTTTATGCTCCTATTTGCCTACTAACTTCAGTTTTTGGCTTAATATACCTTTTAATCCATATTATAAGTCTTTGGGCAGAACCTCCTCTTTAAGTTTGTAATATTCAAATCTACAAGAACTATATGAAGATTAACCCAAGATTAACCAATAATACAAATAAGTGTAAGTATGCTAAAGATGATACTTACTAACTTACACTTCTTGAAATCTTACTTCTTCCTTGAGCTCCTCAATATTTCAACCTCCTTTAGAACACCATGTATAACAACCGTCTCAATATTTAAGACTTACATAGTGAATAAAGAAGGAAAAGTGAGACTTGATTCATGACTACTTACCTTGGGGACTTAGTATTTTCCTTCTTTCTTCCTAAGTCTTCACCAAGCTCTTCTCTTTTGCTTCCCTTAGGTGTGTGGATGAAAATTACATGAAGAAAGTGTTAGTTCTCTATGTTTTGATGATAACAGACACTGAAATAAACTTAATGATTTAAGTCACTTAAGTGTATGTTTAATGATACTTAAGTGAAATCCTTTAGCTTCAATCACCTCTTGAATCAAAGAGTGTTTTTAATGTGTTTGTCATTGACCCACTCGAGTCATAGTTAAAAGACTCGAGTCAAGAGTTTTTAAAACCTCAATCGAAACAACTTTCAGTATTGACTGACTCAATCTAATCTTATTTGATTCGAGTTAATGCTTTGTAAAAGTTAAAAGTTTTTAATCAAAGATGTCAACTCAAGCGGAGTTAACTTGATTTGTACTAAATTTATCTTTTCAAAACTTAACTCCCGTGCTTAAATGTCTTTTTCAAAAGTCAAAGGTATCTAAACTCGAGTTATAGTTTTGTAAACTCGAGCCAGAGTCAGCATTTTTGAGACTCGAGTATCATTATTTCAAAGTTCTTTGTCACTTAACTCAAAGTCTTCTGTTTGTGAAACAACTCTGCAGACTCCAGTGAAAAAGACTTAACTCGAGTAGATGACTCAAGTTAATAGTATTAGACTCGAGTCATCCTTTGTAAAACGATTCTCTCAACTCAAAACTCATGTTCAAATCGGTTAGAATTGGCTGTCACCCAAGAAGGGGTGAAAAATAAAAACTTATTAGCTTTGAAAATCTTTTCACAACTTACTAAAAGTAGTTTGCATGACAGTAATGAATTATAAAGTTATAGACAGTCATCCAAACATATATGCTGAAAATATAGGAGATTAAAGAAGAGACTATGTAAACTGAGATTTATATTGGTTTGGCCAATCCTTGACCTATGTCTAGTCCCCAAGCTCCACTTGAGATTTTCAATCCACTATCCTCTTGTTTAATCCAGGAACAAGAGAAGCCTTTACAATCCCACAAGTTCATATAAGCACTTGTGAAGCCGAATATCTCACTGAGATACTCCTCCTTACACACCGTAAGGTTACAGTTTGTTTCCCACTTAAGATCACCTAATCTTGAGTAACTCTCAAATGATAAGATAATTAAAATGAATCTTCTCTCTCTCAAAAGTGAATGAATAAACAATACAAATCATTTCACTCTCCATGATGAGCTATATAAGCATTGAAAACAGAAAGCGTATGAGATGAATGTTGGATTCATAATATTAGCATTTCGACAATGCAAGCTCTTATCGTTCTTATCTCCATCTTGAATGTGTATCTACTTATAGACAAATGATATTAGTCTATTGAAGCATTAGTCCATTGTAGAATATTACCGTTGCAAGTTCAGTCGTTAGAGAACTAGCTGTTGAAGCTTCTGATGCCATCATCTAATTTTGGTAAGCTATTGTTAATCCTCCATATAATCATATGAAACTTATACACAAATGATATATAAATAATGTTAAGAAATAGTATAAGTCCTTTTGGAATTCATCTGAATGTTCTTGATGGGAATCTAAGATTTTAGACATGGAAACTTTTCAAACAGAGGATAATTGGCTCAAGTTTGGTCTTAGACTCAAGTTTGCATTTTGAAGACTCAAGTTTGCATGTCAGATTTACTCTTCATCAGGTTGCTATGGCGTGACTTGGCTTGAGTTTGAGACTTGAGGCTCGAGTAAAAAACTCTTCTCAAAATGTCTAACTCCCGATCTTGCCTTGACTCGAGGTTATTACTCGTTAGCTTGAGTCAAATTCCCTTCTTGAAAGTCCTTAGCTCTCTGACTTGGCTAGGCTCGAGACTTGCCTTGAGACTTCCACTACATTCGTCCTCTCCCCTCTTTTTCTTCGTGTGGGCCAACTTAATGGTGATGAAAAAGGAAATAAGAGAAGTCAAATGCTAGTTGGGCATCCCAAGGAAAAACTTGGGCAACAAAAAGAGATAACTTGGCCAACAAGTTAAGAGACTTCTACTTTATTGGGCCTCTCCCCTCTTTCTCTCCATGTTGACCGACTAAATGATGATTAGGAAGGAAATAAGAGAAGTCAAGGCTTGTTAGGCAACACAAGGAAAAGTTTGGACAACAAGTAAAGATAACTTGGCCAAACAAGTACATGGGTTTCTTCTATATTTGGCCTCTCTCGTCTTTTTCTTCATGTGGACTAACTTAGTGTTGATGAGAAAGGAAATAAAAGAAGTCAAAGGCTTGTTGGGCATCCCAAGGAAAAACTTGGGCAACGAGTAGAAGTAACATGACAAACAAGTAATGAGACTTCTACAATATGCAAAATCTGCCCACTTTTTCTCCATCGCTAGCATTGGCAATAATCCTCAATCCGAGCTTTTGATCATCTGAAACTTGTTCATAAAGATTATTAATAGCATTGAGAAGTATAGCAAGTAGTAATGAAATGATAATAATAGTTTCAGAATGCTCAGAGATGTTGAGGAATTGTGCGCTATATGCTTCGTTGACTGGAGTCGTTTATTCTCTGCTCAAGTTACAAGACAGACTCAAGTTACCATCCCCTAACTCGAGTTAAGAGGAAAAGCTTTTCTCTATCTTCATTCCTCTCTGCTTGTCGTAGACTCAAATTTTCCACTCCTTGACTCGAGTTAAAAAAAATCTTCTCAAAATGGCTTACTCTATGTCTGACTTTCGCTCAAGTTAGACAAGCCTTGACTCGAGATAAGTGTTAGTTCTGTATGGGTTTTGATGATAACAAACAATTTTAAAATCAAGATTGAAGTTTTGTCTCAAGAAAGTAAACACTTGCTGTATGAGGCAAACTCGAGTTTCAGGATGAAAACTCGAGTTTTAGTCTTACAGAGGATAGCTCAATTTTAATAGTCAAAGGCAAAACTACAGTTTCCATTTGGAAACTCGAGTTTTAGGCCTTACAGAGAGCATTGCAAGTTTTTCATCAGGACAAACTCGAGTATCCGTTTGAAAACTCGAGTTTGAGCCAAAAAGGCTCTTCATTATTTTTCAAACAGTCTTTCTAAGTTTTTCCAAGCCTTGGGAAAACTCGAGTTTCAGTCTGGAAACTTGAGTATTGGCAGTCAAAAAGTATTGATATCTGAAACCTTTAGTTTATGAAATGAAAACTCCAGTTTCCCCCTTGGCTCCAAAGTTCAAACGTTTTCATATTTCAAATGGAAACTCAAGTATAGCATTGAAAACTCGAGTTTCGAGGCAAGCACAGATGATCGATATTTCAATGCATTTATAAACTTCGGTTTGGAAAACTCTAGTTTCAAAAACTCTAGTTTTGAAATGTCTAAAGATCTCTATCTGAGTTTCAAGTTAAAATAGGAAACTCAAGTTTAGGGTTGCAAACTCAAGTTTTGATCATACAGAGAGCATCAACAGTTTTCACTGATTCCAATACTCCAGTTTTGAATGAAAACTCCAGTTTTAAGGTTTTGGACATATATTCATTAAAAGTCCAAAACTCGAGTTTTACTTGAAAACTCGAGTATTGGTCCCAAGCTAAAATGAAGCTCCAAAGCTTAAATCGTGACTTTCCTCTCTGGAAGAAGGAAACTCGAGTATCAACTCGGAAACTCGAGTTTAGACTTAAGTGCATAGTGACAAACTCAAGCATTGATGTACAAACTCGAGTTTGCGTCGCGGTAGTTGAAAACTCAAATTTGGGAAATCTGTGTAAAGTTTCTTGTTTGATCTAAATGCTTTCTAACATTAATTATCAACTTCATTAGATATGTTCAACGTGTTTGCTAGTGTATTTCAGCTGATTTAAAGATGATTTAAGCAGATTATAAGAGTTGTTTTAACTAAAGCAAAAAGACATGTCAGAGCATTAAATGCTAGGCCACCTAACTTTTCATATTCTGATCTACCAAGCTCTGCACGATGCAAAAAGGATAAAGAGACATTTACCTAATCAAGACATTGACATTCCAACGGATAGAAACATAAGGAAGTCATCATTTATCCTCCCAACACATAGATTGAGCAAAACAATAGAAAGAGAAGAGACCAAAGTGCCTCCAACTGATGGACAACTTCACAAACGGTCATATTGATGATTGCAACAGTTATTAATCACACTCTAAGTATAAATAGGGCAGCATTCAATTCTTCTCAACAACTATTGAGCCAAAAAACGAAAAAGCATTAAATTTGTTCATCTACTCTTAAGTTTTTCTGTATAGAGTATCTTTTGATACTATAGAGCTTTAGTTTAATCTTATCCACTCTTTAAGAGAGTTTATTGTCTGTATTCCATTTATTGTAAACAATCTCAAGTCAGGGGACTTAGAGATTAGGGTTCATTGATTACAACTTGTAAGGGGGAGCAAGTTCTAGTGAGAGAATTGCTCTTGAGTTACAGAGGGTGTAATCAAGTGACATAGTGAAATACTTAGGGTGCCTGAGGACTGGATGTAAGTCATAGAGTTGGACCGAACCAGTATAAACCTTTGTGTTTCTATTCTTTCTCTCTACTCTCTGTTTTGCTCTGTTTCATTGTTGTTAAAATAGAACTTGCAAAAAGATTTTTTAAAATCCCCAATTCACCCCCTTGGTGATTTAGTTTCACTTTCAGTAAGAGCTCATCAAAATTGGTTGCTTCAAAATTCTATGAAACACTTATTGAGTCTAGATTCATCTGGAATTGATTTTACTTCATTTAGTTGTGTATAATGTGAGCTATATCCAGAAAACCGAGCCTATGCTGAAATGGTTCCAGAATTTCTAGTGTCAACTTTCGAAGCTCATATCTCTTTGATCTGAACTTCGTTTTGATTGGTTCAACTTTTTCTGGAATGAATTTTGAGTCTACTTTCATATGCCATCGATTTCAGCTCATTCTAATGTGTAGTTTTTGAGTTACAATAAACACACTAAAGCTTGGTCTATTGTGTGATGTGAATTTCAATTTCAATTCTTACTTCCAAAATTCATATATCTCTTATCTAAACTCCTTAAAACTTTGTCAAAATAATGCATTAAAAGGCTAGTTTCATACCAAATTAGTTTCACCTCAATCCAATCTTTGGTTTGGGAGATATTATCAAATTACCAGACCTCGCCTAAGTTGGACGTGAAATAGAGGTGAATAGAGTTGCTAAAAATCACTATTGACTCGAGCCAAAAGATGGCTGGCTCGAGTTTAGACGCTAACTCGGGTCTATTATTTCCTGACTTGAGTTTTGGCTTTCTGGAACTCGAGTTTTGACTTCCTAGCTCGAGTTTTGACTTCTTGTAGCTTGATTTTGCTTGTTTTAACTTCAATTTGAATCATTCCAACTTCCATTTGATCGTGGAGGCTTATAGAATCAATCTAAAAACTTGTATAATGATTTTCTCATTTCATTCAACAAGTTCTTCTTTCTTTCTTTCTTTTCTTCTCTTGATCATTCTCCATAATTCAACTCTTTCTCTCTTCTCTTCTCTTGATCATTCTTCATAAATGAACTTCACACCTTTGATTCTACATTAAATTTAAAAATTATTCAATGTAGGAGATAAATATAGTATGCAAAAAACTTTTTGCTCTTGATATCCATAAGTATATTTGACATCATCAAAACTAAGCATAACTTACAAAATCTTTTCACTCGAGCCTGAAAAAATGAACTCAAGTCACTTACTCAAGTTAGTGTTATATACTCAAGTCATCCTTTGTAAAATGATTATCTTTGTTCAAAACCTATGTTTAAATTTTTTCAGTCAAGCTTGAAAAGATGAACTCGAGTCATTAACTCAAGTCAGTGTTTATATACTCGAGTCATGCTTTGTAAAATGATTCTCTTAGTATAACTCTTATTTCAAAAGAGCTTTGCTTTCAAAAGAAAATCATCTTTACTTGAGTATTGAAAGAACCAACTCGAATCATTAGCTTGGATCAGTTAATGAGTAGCTCAAGTTGTCATTTTTACTTTTGGAAATCATTGTGTGTGTAAGAGTTAAAATCATTGATTGTGATTTCATTACTTCTCATCATCACTCATTATTATTCCCAACTATATTTAATCAGTATATTAAAGAGTTTCATATGATTATGTGGGTGATTAACTTAGAAATTTCAAAGAGCATTGATTATGTCAAAAGAATTAAATGTAGTTGCGAAAAACAAAACACCAACACAACAACTATTCTCTAAACAACCCAGAAGGCATTCCTAATCTCTTTCCATATTAATCAATGCAATACAACTGACAAAGCAAAGAGAATGTCAAATGGTAGATGACTACGATTATTCTGCAGAATAAGAGCTGTGAGTAACGGACGAGCTTCAACATCTAATAGCTATATTTATTACTTACAACGGATTTATTGAAGCTTCTCAACAGTCATTAATTGATGTCACCAAATATAAGTAGAAGCATTCAATACAAATCACCTACCGAAATCGAAACATTTACTCTAAAGCGAATTTATTACACTTACTATTTCATTCAATATTCTGTAATATCTTCATATATTTTGATCTTCAGTGATTATTAATCCACTTTGTTAGAGAGTTATTATTTGATCAATCTTTCTATAAAAATATTAAGGTAGAGGGACCTTAAGTGTAGGTGTATTGATTACAATTTGTAGGGGGAGTGAATCCTAGAAATAGAATTACTCAAGAGTTACAGAGTATGTAATCAAAAGTAATAGTGAAAAACTTAGAGAGTCTGAGGATTAGACGTAGGTCAATAGTTTGGACCAAACTAATATAACCCTCCTATATCAATATTCTTTTATCCTTACTTTGTCATTTCATTAATTTGTTTTAATCACGAAAGTTTTTGAAATCACTCAATTTACCCCCCTCTTGTAGTGATATTCCATTCTTCAGAAAGGGATAAAGAGTAATTTATAATTGAAGGTAAAAATCACTTAAGGGTCCCCTTGTTAATTGCCTAAAATGCCCTTGCATAATATGTCTAATGTAAGTTGTGTTTTCTTCCCTCTTCTTGTCCTCATATCATTCGAGTTTTATGGCTTGTTAGGCAAGCCTTTATGTCATCCTATTAGCATCAATTATTCTTGTCTTGGTGTCTATTTCCCTGACAAGACATATGGCATTATGGGGGTTTTTTAAGCTTCCTCTTATACTTGCATGGTTGGCTAAATTATAGCCTTTAAAATAATGACTTATCCCTTACTCTTCCTTTAAGAAATCATGTAGAAAATTTCTTACTCCCTTCCTTCTCCCCCTTGTCTCCACTATAGCCATAGATAATGGTTTTTTTTAAAAGAATTCTAATCTCATTAGAATTAATGTTTGTGTTCATTTCTCAGCAAACAAGTGGCAAGTTGAAATTCACTTTGGTTGGTAAAATGTATGGCTAAAAATAAGCGTAAGTGTCTTCTTGTTAATCTTCACTTTTATGCTTACTTGTAAAAAATTCCATAATTCCTTTCTCCTCCACCCTTGATTGAACACATCACCTCCTAAAAGCTTGTTGTTTATGTGCAAAACTTGTCATTTCCCTAACCTTACATTTGGCACAATTAATGGTTATACACATAATAGCTCTTTATACACTTTTCTCTTGAATTATTGTTTTATTTTCCCACCCTTCCTTCTTGGGATGACATAGAGGACAAAATTGGAGTCTCATAAAGACTACTTATCATGTGTCAACATGACTTATTTCCATAGTTTTGCATTCTTGTACACATGGTAAGAATTCCAAGACTTAAATAAATAATCTTAAGAATAATATTTCTTGACTTTATAATATGTGTCCTTATGAAATTTAATATTCTCCCTTATCCCTTTTTCCTTGTTTGAAACATGAAGGCTCTTCATGACATATTATTTCATCTCCTTGTTGCCCAAAATACATACCATATTGAATCTTGTTCACTATTTCTTTCCACTACAACATCAAGAAAATTCCTTCCATAATATTGTCACACTTTTTGAACTAGATCTAGTCATTTGCTTGATACAAGCTTATCCTTAAGTCTCTATGTCCACAATTCAAAATATTACATTTTATCATTAGTCTTAGAGATTAGTTCGGACAAGAAGGGCATAAATTAACAAGAGAAGAGATGGGTTTATGTGACAATGAATTAGATCTTACATTCTCTAGAAGGATGTTGTAATGTTGATTATATGAAAGCCCGGTCGTATTGGTATTTTATTGGTAATGTGGGCTAGCCTATTGTGGGTGGCTGCCTTGGTAGGGCATGTTAAAAAAGCCCACTTCAAAATGGGCTAGTTTTACATCAACTTGAGCCTGCTAAAGGTGGGTTGGCGGGTTTGTCCTAAAAAGATGCACAATTTAAATTTATTACTTTAAAGTACTTTTGTTAGATGAAATATAGTTGACTATCTAACCATAATTTTTTTTAAAAAAAATAAATAAACCAACATACTTAAAGTTCACCCTAAAGGAAAAAGAACGGAAAAAAGAGAGAAGAGATGATAGAGAGGTTTGACAAGGTACTTGTTGCAATGTTGGGCATTTTTTCTTCTCTTATTTTGACTTATCAAGGAAAATGAAGGAATACACATAAAAAGATTAAATTTTTTTGTCATCTCATTAAGTATAGTAACCATGAAAAATATGAAAATGATGTAAAAAAATAGGATTTACAAGAATTTTGAGAAGATAAGTAAATTATCAAGAGAAGGGATGGGTTTGTGTGACAATGAATTTGATGTTATACTCTCATAATGTCCACGTTAATTATATCCATGGTTTAGAAAAATGGTCCAAGTTAGCTTCAAAATAGGGTTTAGAGGTGACATTGGGTCAACTCGGCCAAATTTGGCTGAGTTGAGCAAGTCATCGAATCACCTCTTCTTCTTCTTGTTTTTTTTTTTTTTTTTGGCCTCCATTGGACGAAACAATGTCATTTGTGGGTTTTTTTTGTTTGTTTTAAGTTGAATGAAGCATTGAAATTCTGAAATCCAAATTTGATCGGTTAGTTTATGTAAGTCTGGCTTGTGATTTTTGAATTTTTCAGTTTCCCTTTTTGGTTGTGAACTTGGGTTCATTTAGCTTTTAACTTGTTGCTGGTGCTCTATTTTTGACTTTTGGATGTCATTGTCTTGTTCTTTTATTGTAGCTGTATGTTATTAACAGAGTTTTGGAATGCTTTCTAGTGCTAGGTTTGGTTTCTATGGTTTCAGATGTTATTAACCAAACTGTTTTGATTGAAAGGGTCATATTGGTTTGCTTTCAGTTTGTTAATGGAGAGAAATATTAAAAATGAAGGTTCTCATAATACTACCACCTCGACTGAGTCTAGCAATCCTCCCAACAATAGGTCAAGGCCTTTACAATTGAGTGTAAAAAAAATACCTTGCTTAGGAATGTGTTTTTGTTAAGAAAGAGGGGAAAGTAAATGTATTTACATGCCTTTTATGTGGTTCAAGTTATAAGGGAGGTGAGATAAATAGGTTGAGACAACATTTAATTGGCATGAGTGGTCAAGTAAGTTTTTGTAAAAACGTTTCCCATGATGTAGGTGCTAGAATGAAAGAATCTTTGGTACAAGGTTCAAAGAAAAATCTTGTTCATAATGATGATGTAGATGAAGGTAATGTAACTAAAGAAAGTAAAGAACTAATTGTTTCAAAGAGAAAAGCTCATAGCATTGTAAGAGTTAAAAATTATTTTGCACCTAGAACAACTCCTAGTGCTCAAGCAAGTATCAAAAGTGTATGGGCAAGTCAAGAAGCACAATATAATGTTTTTGGTCAATGGGCTTATGTGAATTGTGTTACATTTAATGCATTGACTAGCCCTTTATTTCAAAAAGCTATTATGCTACTACTGCAATTGAGCCTAGGTTTAAGGTCACTAATTATCATGAGTACAAAGTTAGGTTATTGAGAGATTGTAAGAAAAGAATGTCAACTTGTAATTGATAGCTTTTCAGCTAAATGAAAAGAAAATGGTTGCACACTTATGGTTGGATAGATTTCAAACAACAAACTTTGATTAATTTCTTATTCTATTTAGTAAATGACATGATTATGGTGAAATATATTGATGCTTCATATTAAGTTAATATTGCCAATGCATTATCTAATTGTTCAGAGAAGTTATTAAGTGGGTTGGTCCTGAAAATATAGTCCATGTTGTAACTGACAATGCTGCTAACTATATAGCATGTGGTAGATTGATAAAAGAGAGATATAAAATCATTTATTGGTCACCTTGTGCGGTTCACTGTTTGAATATAATTTTGAAAGACATTGCATACATGCCTCTTGTGTCGGACCTTACAAAGAAGGCGTCCAAAATCATTGAATTTGAATATAACCATTTGGTTTTCTTGTCATGGTTAAGAAAAAGACCTAATAGGAAAAAAATTGTGCATCCTAGTGTGACAAGATTTGCCGCTACATTCATCACCCTTCATAGCATATATTTGTACAAATGTGACTTACATGCTTTGGTTATTAAGGAGCATTTTTTGTAGCCCAAGTTAGCAACCATTAAAGCCAATAAAACTTTTAATGTAATCATTCTAGATAATTGATTCTGGAACGATTGCTTTCAAGATGTGAGACTTGTGTCTCCATTGATCTAATTGTTGAGGATTGTTGATTCAGATGAGAAGCCTTCAATGCTGTATGTCTAAGAAGGCTTGCAAAGGGTTAAAAATATAATCAAGAACACATTTATGAGGAAAAAGGAATAATAGACACCTTACACAAATATTTTTTAAAGTTGTTAGGATAAGCATTTGAAAAATGAACTTTAAGTAGCGGCTCATTTGTTAAATCTTGTATTCTTGTATAGTCTTGACTTTGTTAGAAAGCATTGATGTTTGAAAGTTGTGATCAATTTGTTTGAAGCAAGCTCACCTATCAATGCTCATTATTATGTTACAATATAGTGTATACTGTGAACTTAAAGAATCTTTTGTGAAAGTTTCATGTGAAAAAGCTGCCCATAAACTAGTCACTCGCAAGTATATCAAATTTCATATTCAAAAGCACATATTGATATATTAATACATACTAAATGTCTTTTATTTTATTTTGCAGATTACTGGTGGTTGTACTATAGGGTTTAGCACTAGAATTGCAAAAATTGCTATATGTGTTCTTAGTCAAACTTCTTCTTTTGGATGTGAAAGAAGTTGAAGCTTGTTTGAGCGTATCCATACTAAAAGAAGAAATAGATTGGAGCATCAAAAGCTTGATGACTTGGTTTTCACCAACTACAATGAGATTAAAGTTTAGGTAAACTTCTTCTTCTTCACGACTTATGATTGATTGTTTTATAGTTTTATTACATATAGCCATATACATTTCATTAAGGGAAAATTACATTGGGGTCCCAATGACCAGAATTAATTACAAAAAGGTCCCAAACCAGAATCCTATTATAAAAAAGGGGCAAAGGTGCAAAAATATCCTTGAACTTTACCTTCAAGAGCGTCCAGCACCATGTGTTTTTTTTTGGAGCAAAAGTACCTACGTGGTTACATTTTAGGTGCAAAAATACCCTTCTCCGTTAGTTGACCATTAACCAAGTGAAATTACCATTTTGTCATTAGTTTAAAATAATTAAAAAAACAAACATACCCCACCCCTACCTCCCCTTGCCGGTGGGCCCCACGCTGCGGCCCCCCACCACCAGCGGCCGGCCTCCGGCGACCAGCCGCCGGAGAATTTTTTTTATATATAACTATTTTTAAAATAATTAAAAATAAACAAAAATACCCCACCCTCCACCTCCCCTTGCCGGTGGGCCCCACCACCAATCCCACCACGCCGCGGCCCCCCACCGCCGGTTGCAAGTCTCCGGCGACCGGCAGCCGAAGAATTTTTTTTTATATATAACTATTTTTAAAATAATTAAAAATAAACAAAAATACCCCACCCCCACCTCCCCTTGCTGGTAGGCCCCACCGTTGGCCCCCCCACTCCGGCGGCCGCCCACCGCCGGCAACCACCTCCGGCGACCGGCCGCAGGAGAATTTTTTTTATAACTATTTTTAAAAAAACAAAAATACCCCACCTCCCCTTGCCGGTGGGCCCCACTGTCGACCCCCTCACGCTGGTAGGCTCCCACATCTGGCAACCATCCACCGGCGACCACCTCCGGTGACCAGCCGCCGAGAATTTTTTTTAAAAATAAAAGAAAAATTATTTTCTTTTCAATTATTTTTAATTATTTAAAAATAATTATTTTGTTTGGGTTCAAAGTGTGATAAAAAACAATTCATCTGTTGAAAAGGGACATATATAGTATCCCATTGATACCAATCAGAATTGTTAATCAAGCATTTTAAAAATAGTTATACAAAAGTAATGCTTGATTAACAATTCTGATTGATGTCAATGGGATACTATATATGTCCCTTTTCAAGAGATGAATTGTTTTTTATCACACTTTGAACTCAAACAAAAATAATTATTTTTAAAATAATTAAAAATAATTGAAAACAAAAAAAATTTCTTTTATTAAAAAAAAAAATCTTCAGCGATCGGTCGCCGAAGGTGGTCGCCGGCGGACGGTCACCGGATATGGACGGCCGCCGGCATGGGAGGGTTGGCGGTGGGGCCCACCGGCAAGGGGAGGTGGGGTATTTTTGTTTTTTTAAAATTATTTTAAAAATATTTATAAAAAAAATTCTACGGCGGCCAGTCGCTGGAGGTGGTCGCCGGCGGTGGGTGGCCGTCGAAGTGGGGGGTCGGTGGTGGGGCCCATCGGCAAGGGGAGGTGGGGGGTGGCGTATTTTTGTTTATTTTAAAAATAGTTATATATATATATATATATATATATATATATATATATATATATATATATAATTCTCCAGCGGCCGGTAGTCGGAGACCGGCCGCTGGCAATAGGGGGTCCGACGGTGGGGCCCACCGGTAAGGGGAGGTGGGGGTAGGGTATTTTTGTTTTTTTTTAATTATTTTAAAAATAGTTATAAAAAAAAATTCTCCTACGGCCGGTCGCCGGCGATGGGTGGCCGTCGAAGTGGGGGGTCGGTGGTGGGGCCCATCGGCAAGGGGAGGTGGGGGGTGGGGTATTTTTTTTATTTTTAATTATTTTAAAAATAGTTATATATATATATATATATAATTCTCCGGCGGCCGGTCGTCGGAGACCAACCGCCGGCAGTGGGGGGTCCGACGGTGGGGCCCACCGGCAAGGGGAGGTAGGGGTAGGGTATTTTTGTTTTTTTTTAATTATTTTAAAAATAGTTATAAAAAAAATTCTCCTACGGCCGGTCGCCGGAGGTGGTCACCGGCGACCGGCCGACGGCGGTGGGGCCCACTGGCAAGTGGAGGTGGGGGTGGGGTATTTTTGTTTGGTTTTTTTAATTATTTTAAACTAAGGGCAAAATGGTAATTTCACTAGGTTAACGGTCAACTAACGAAGAAGGGTATTTTTGCACCTAAAATGTAACCACGTAGGTACTTTTGCTCCAAAAAAAAAGCACATGGTGCTGGACGCTCCTGAGAGTAAAGTTCAAGGGTATTTTTGCACCTTTGCCTATAAAGAAGTCCCATAAAAGTCTCTGGGACTTTTTTTTTGTAATTAATTGCCCAAGATGACATAATCCTTTAACAACTGGAAATGTTATATTAACAACTAGAAATGCTATGTTAACAACAAAAATTCTCAGTTGTTAATATGACATTTTAAATTATTAATACAGCTTTTTAAGTTGTGATCATTTTTGTTGTTAACATAGCATTTCTAGTTGTTAATATAGCATTTCCAATTGTTAAAGGCTTCTGTCATCTTGGCAATTAATTACAAAAAAGTCTCAAAGGACTTTTCTGAAATGGGATTTTGGTTTGAGACTTTTTGTAATTTTTTTGGGTCTTTGGGACCTCAGTGTAATTTTTCCTTTCATTAATGGTAGTATTCTATCATGTTGGCATTATAGGAATCAATTGACGAAGAAGAAACATAATTATGATCCCATTGATTATCAATCAATTGATAAACTAGACTTTTGGATGCTTGAAGAAGATGTAACTCCTGAATTTGATGATATGGAAGCAACAAATATTCAACTTTAACAAATGGCAAGGGACTTTGGAGGTTTTTGACTATCTCTTCTATTATTTAACATTATATTCTTACACAAAAGAATATAACTATGTTTTTTACATAAGTATTAATAATTCTATTTATTTCATACATATGTGATGATGATGTTAGTACTATAACTCCATCTTTAAATGATGATGTTGCTTCTAGTGCCTTTACTTTTCCTCCTCAGCTTTGCCTTCTAATGTCTCAAAACCTAGAGAGTTGAATTATGCTAATGATGATTACGATGATGATGATGATGATTAGTTTAGTGATTAAAGTTGGAAATATTTTGTTATCATATAGGTAGGAATATTTTGTCATCATATACTTGTTTTTGATATTTTGCTATGATGAATATTTTTTATTATTGATTATATATTCAAGCGTCATTAGGTAGTATATGATATTGTGATATCAATTTGTAAAGAAAATTGTAAAGAATATGTGACAAGTATTGGAGTATATGATTATTTTGCTAATGATTCAAGGTATTGAAATGATATATAGTATTTCAATTTTTGGATGGTGTGATGAGAAATTAAATTATTTTTCAAGTTTTTATACCTCACTGATTTTGGCCCCAGGCTGACTCTAGTCTGATACACTAACATTTGAATTAGTACCCTGACCGGTCAGTGGCTGATCTGAGTTTTAGAACCCTGGTATGTACTTGTATATATTGCATGTTTTCATTGGTGCATAACATGCATTCATGGCACAGAATTCAAGATTGACTCAATTATTGTCTTGTGAGCTAATTTGATTCTAATTGCAGCAATTTCTTTCCCCTAACCTCATTGTTGACACTGGCAATAAGATTGTGCTAGATGATACCAACTACCTTGAATAAAGGGAATATGTTACCTTACAGATTGATTTGTTGCCCATGCATTTTTGTTTTGGAGAAACCTAGACCTCCCAAACCTACTGATAATTGAACTTCAACTAAAATTAAATATTAAGAGCACTAGGAGCATTATAATCGCATGTGCATGTCCCTTATCAAAAATAGGATCCAAAGGAGCATTAGGGAGAAATTCCCAAATGCAAAACTGCTAAAGAATTCATGGAAGCCCAAACAAGAAATTCAAGCCAACTGAAAAGCATATGGGTGGTTCCATTATGTTAAAGTTGTGTGCAATGAAGTTGATAGGTACAAGATGAATCAAGCAACATATCATGAAGATGAAAGGCTTATCCTCTCAATTGAAAGCCTATGACATGGGACCAATCAACTAGTTTGTGGTGCATTTGGTGTTGAACTCCTTTCCTACACAATATGATACCTTCAAAGTCTGCTACAACACACATAAAGAGAAATGAACAATTGATGAATTGTTGTCCATGTGTATGCAAGAGGAAACTAAGCTAAAAATGAGTGGAAGGGATGCACCTAAGGTAGCTCATTTAGTTGAAAGTTTCAACAAGATTGGTAGCAGGGACAAGAAGGACAAGAAGAAGAAAAAGAGAAAGATCTCTACTATGACATCTATTAAGAAGGCTGAAGCTACATGCTTCTTCTATAAGAAGAAGGGGCACATGAAGGATGAGTTCCTTAAGAGGAAGGCATGGCTGGATCGTAAAGGTATGTATTTTTTAGGTGTAACTTTAGAATATAATCATATTAGTTTTAGTAATGATATTTGGTGGATTGATACAAGTAATGATCCACGTTTCTACTACCACGAAGGGCCTTCTAAACATTAGGCCTCCACTTCCTAATGAAGCTAGAGTCCTTTAAGGAAGTGGGAAATGAGATCTGGTCAAAGCAATTGGAGCATTTTTAATAGTTTTCCTATATAAAACCATGTTGAATCTTCTTAATTGTTTTTACATTCCTAGTTATATGAGAAACTTGAATAAGTACATAGAACATTTACACACTAACTACACATAATCTAACAAAATAGAGTTACTAAAGTATAATTTGATATATTTTTTATTTCATAAAATTCAAAACAACGTTATTTCAAGCTTAAATAGGGGAGGAAAAAAATCTAAAATCTAGTTGCTTGGTTGAAAACTTTTAACTATATCGATTAGGAGACTAGTTCATGGATTTATTGATTTGGCTGACTGACCCATATTGAGTGTTAATACCATGTCAAAAAACAGCAGCAGTTAAGTGAAAGCCATTAGTAAGCTACTCCTTTCGTTGGTTTTTATAAGAGACAATATTTGGGTATGTTATGTTCAAATTTTGTGGTTACATTATTTTACCCCCATTTAATTACTCATATTACTCATTATTTTATATAATTATAAATATTCTTTCTTCACCATGCATTATCATCCACATAAATGAGGATACTTTTAGCCCCAAAAAATTATCTTTTACGTATTTATTATCTCCAACTAATTTTAATCAACTTGTTTAACAACATCCTTTGTAACTTCTTATATTAAAAAAAAACAAACAAACCGATGGAATAATTTGGGGGGCTTTATCATTGAAAGCGCGTAAAACAATAAGTCAGCATCCCTATGTGGGAAATGAAGAAACAAAAACCCACCGCTTTGAACACCTCAAACTTCTTTTTTTCCAACCCCCTCGTTTCTATATGTCTTGCCTTTAGGCAACCTCTTTTAGATATAGGCAATTTTCCCCACTGATTAGGATATAAGCAATGTTTTCAAAGTTGGATTGCACGTTAAATTAAATAAGAAACAATTACATAAATATATAATCATCAATATAAGAAATAAATTCGTAATAAGTCTAATGGCTAACTTTGGCTAATCTTTTGGAAAAATGTCAAAAAAATACCACTTAAATTTTAAAATCTCAAATAGGTGATTTCTCAATAAAACGAGTTGTCATTTATTTTACTGTTCTTATTAATCTCACTAATATTGTTATCAACAAGATTTTGAAATTTAAATAGTATTTTTCTATATTTCCCCTAACCATTTTTCGCCCCTCAACAATCTAATGGTTAACCTATTAATATCACAATATATGAAGTTTTTAATGTAATCACATCATATGACTACAAATGGTATAAAAACAAATAGATATTTTTTATAGGTTCAATTATTTCAAAAACAAACCCAAAACTTGCCTCATCTTGTAGAAGTGATTTTGGATCCTAGTCTAATTTCAATTTTCAAGTTTCAAGTTTCAAGTTTCAGCGCAACCATGAAAATGGCGTTGTAATCCAAATTGAGCTACTGGTAAGCTAGGTTGATGGTTCTGCGGGTTAGACTGTCCGATCCAATGTGATAATTGTCAGATGTAAGACAAGTTTTTAAAAAATCTCATATTTTAAAACATAAAGCATTTTGTAGATTTTTAAAGGTAATTAATGTACTTTATTACTAAAATAGCCCTAAAAATATGTTAAAATTGTTTATATCTTTTCATTAATATGGTCAATACTTTTAATTGGTGCATCTTAGATTTTTTTTTTAAAAAAAAAAATCCTCGTGTTTGTAGGGGAGGGAGTATAATATATAGATATTTATTTTCTTAAAATTAAAAACTTTCTTACAACTTTAAATTTTCAATTTCAAATATTTTTTGTTGACTACATGATGTGAGTATTTTTTTTTTTAATTTATGGCTATATGATTAAATCATATTTAAATATTATCAAGCTCAATTAGAAAGTAACTCTCTTAAAGACATTTTCTACTTGTACATAATTATGAATGCAAGACCTTGTACTTAAGTGGCCTAAACTCATTCCACTTGAATCAACATATGTTGGTTGCCTAATATAAGTACCAAGTACTAACTACCACTAATTTAAATTTAAATATTACCGAAGATTAGATGGAAAGTATCTCTCTCACTACAACTATATATATATATTCCTCACAAACTTTAACTAAGGATCTTGTCTAAGAGATATTAATAATTTTAACCTTGATCGTGTTTTTTCTCCTTTTTCGGGTTAGGTAATACAGTAATAGTTTTCATATAAGATTTCTTTTATATAAAATAAATTTCGCATTAAAAAATGAAAGTATTCGATACAAACATACTGAGCATGGCACGTATATCATATCATGTAAGAGATAACTAAGCTTTCATTAGTTCACACAATATCTTGGGTGAGTATCTTGATGTGAGGGAATTTAACTAGTTTACAAAACAATAAGAGTAAGAGAAAGAAGAAGCTATCAACCGAGAGTCCATTTAGTTTAACCTTATTCTATGCTTGCAATGGTAATTATAATTGCATTATAAAGATAAGAGTGTCGGGTGTTTAGAATAATAATAAAGTTTACTATAGTAATAATGATTACAAAAAAATTGACATTCCTCATTTATACCTCCCCTATAAATATTTATTACCATCCCATTGCATGGATAAAAAAATATAATTTACCTTTTACTTTCATTTGTCTTTCTTTCATTTATCACATTTCACTTGCTACACCACTGTCTACCATGACCTCTTCGTCCCCCGCCATCTCTACCATCTCCATCTTTGTCGCCACCTCCACCACTACCTTCTCTTCTTACATTGTTGACACCTCCACCATTGCCACCGCCACTACTTCCTCCACCTCATCGCCTCTTCCACCGCCACCACCACTATACCTCCTCCTGATCCAACTCCATACCCACTTCCTCCTCCAACACTGCACAGCTGTCACAACCACCACCATTGCTGCTACCACTACCTCCTCCTTCTTTGTTGCACCACCTCCACTATCGTCACCACTCCCCTACCGCCACTAACTCCTCCTCCTCCTTTGTCGCTTTCACCACTTGTCATCACCACCGCCACATCACCGCTATCGTCGCCTCCAACACCACAACTATTGTCATCGAACCGTAAGGTAGCGTGACAATTTTGATGAGGCAGCGCCATGACTCATGACTTTTTTTTCTTCAAAGATTATATTAAGGATAAAATAAATTTTGCATAATATATTAATTTTAAATAATTATTAAAAAAAACTCATTGCACATTACTTAAAAATCAAATTAAACACTAACCTTATAATTAATATCACATTATATCACCATTGCATCGCATTGAACTATACTACATGGTGTAATAGGATTGAACCAAATGGGCCCTAAGCTTTTTCTAACTATTCTGTAAAAGTTATCACTATCATTTTCTTTTTTTTCTTTTTTTCAAACATTCATCGCTACTTATCTGCACATTATTTTATTGTAACATTTAGAAATCTTATTTTATTTAATATTATTTTATCTTTGTCCAAAAAAAAGGAAGAGAAGAATTTTGACTTTTACTCTTTTCCTTCAATTAAAAAGCTTCAACAAATTTAAAAATTTTCCAAAGTAAAATTATTTTCTATATAATTATTTAATATTTAATATTTCGACTAATTTTATCTAAATATTATAAAGGTCTAACCCCCTTTTGGATGGAAAGAGAATGAGGAGGAGAGAAAGACAAAGAAAATAAAAGGTAAATCAATTTTCCTATATTTGGATGACCATTATATGGTGGGCTAGGTTCAAATTTATATATTAAAAATATTAAAAAAATGTTATAGAAAAAAATTAAAAACAGGGGGTGACCATTATGGTGGGCTAGGTTGAAATTTTTCCAACCCAACTATCAGAACAGCACCGCGTTTAGAGAGAAAACTCTCCGTTGGTTTCATTACCGTTCCCATGATCGAGTAGAAATTGAAGGACGAGTCTTTGACCCTTGGCACTCAATTAAAAGCTGAACCAGTTAATACCTTCCTAAATTTTATTATATTTTAATGAAAAAAAAAAAATTGAAGGGTTAAGGTGCATCAATCACCTGAAGTATTCTCACAGGCGCATTAAACACTTTAAACTATTTGATGACATATTCAGTACTCTAAATTATTTTTTAGGTGCATCCAGCACCATCTATTATTTTTTGTTCCTTTGAAAATATGGGGTGTTGGATGTATCAAAAATATTTTAGGGTGTTGCATGTAATTGAAAAAAGATACTTCAAGAAGCAAAATCTACTAAAAAATATTTTAAGGTGATGGACACATTAAAGTGTTGGATGTATTACAAGTATACTTGAGGTATTGAATGCACATTTACCCAAAATTAATACACATGTCCTTATAATTTACCTCAATTTTAAATGAGTTCACTATATTTTGTTTGAATTAAGCCCCTATTATTTGATCTGATTGTTTTAATTTACAATCTTCATGAAATATTAATTTATTTGTAAAAATACTCAGGTTTTAAAACAATGTTAAATGAAACGGAATAAAATCCATGAAATTCTATAAATTAAAATCAATAATTTTTATTCTTAAAGATGGATGCCTATAACGGATCAAACTATAAGAGCCTAATTTAAACAAAGTAAATCACAGAGACCCCATTCAAAATTAATTTAAATCAAAAGTACTTACAAGATCAATTTTCCTATTTTATTTTGAAGAAAGACTCTCGTGGCTAATAAAAGGATTTTTTTTTTTTTGATAAAAAAAAATTTAGAAAAAGGGTTGGATTCACCTATAGTATAAAAACAAGGTGTTATGTCTTTACTCCCCAGGGTATACAAGATTGAAAGTACAAATATCTCCACCTCAACCTATATTTCTACAAGTTCATATTGCTTAAGATGTCCCCTCCAATACCTTGACCGACTCCAAAACATCCTCTATTTGATGAGAATATACAACCCCTTTATTAGTTGAGCGTATAAATCTGTGGGAGGTTTAGAAAAGGAAATTGACGCTAGATTTGAGTGAACTTGAGGCGACAAAGCATGTGGAAAGTGGTGGGCCTACAAGGCTATAACTATCTACCTGAAGTCACAAAATTCAGCTAGAATTGAGCACTTCTTTTTTTTTTTTTTGATACAGCTAGAATTCAGCTAGAATTGAGCACTTGGGTATCACAAAAAGACACAAGTGTAGACGCACAATATTTCAAACTTTTCAACTTCATTGAATCATATAAACCCCTGAAGTATGAAACCATAGACAAGTAAGTATCGAGTGACAAGATTAGTGACGTAGCAAGCCTTTGATCTTGACAAGTAAGTGTCTAGTGATATGATTGGTGACGTAGCAAGCCTTTGATCTTCCGCTATAAAAGCCCACATGCATTGCATTGTTCTTCTACACCATCCTAACCAAAGTGAGCAATCAGCAACCAATATGGCTTCTTGTAGTATTCTGCTTGTGTTCTTCGTAGGATTGGTCATTCTGATCAGTCCTATGAGAGCGGATTTCGATCATAAGCACTTTTCTAAACACCAACCACTGAAGCCTATTGAGAAACCTCCACAAGGAGTACCACTCCCTAGACATCGCTTGTTTGAGGAGAAGCCATTCCCTGAACACAAGCCTTTCCCTAAGCCTACACCAAAGGGTGAGAAGCCACCTTCAAAGAACAATCTTCCTCATAACCATGATCATTCTAGACATCGTTTATCAGAGGAGAAACCAATCCCAGAACACAAGCCTTTCCCTGAACCCAAACCAAAGGGTGAGAAGCCACCGTCAAAGAACAATCCTCCTTATGACCGTGATCATCCTGCACACCGTTTATCTGAGGAGAAGCCATTCCATGAACCCAAACCAAAGGGTGATAAGCCACCACCAAAAAACAATCCTCCCCATGACCATGATCATCCTGAACACCGTTTATCTGAGGAGAAGTCATTCCCTCAATACAAGCCTTTTCCAAAACCCAAACCAAAGGGTGAGAAGCCACTTCCAAAGAACAATCCTCCCAATGATCGTGATCATCTCGAACATCGTTTATATGAAGAGAAGCCATTCCCTCAATACAAACCTTTCCCAGAACCCCAACCAAAGGGTGAGAAGCCACCTCCAAAGAACAATCCTCCCCATGACCATGATCATCCTGGACATCGTTTATATGAGGAGAAACCATTCCCTGAACCCAAACGAAAAGGTGAGAAGCCACCTCCAAAGAACAATCCTCCTCATGACCATGATCATCCTGAACACCGTTTATCTGAGGAGAAGCCATTCCATGAACCCAAACCAAAGGGTGATAAGCCATCACAAAAAAACAATCCTCCCCATAACCATAATCATCCTGGACATCATTTATCGGAAGAGAAGCCATTATATGATCATAGGCCATTTCTTAAACCCAAACCAAAAGGTGAGAAGCCTTATGAAGGAAAGCCTGACTTACCTCATACGCCTCCCCATAAGCCTCCAAAGAATTGAGTATTTCATATATGCTCTATATGATACCTTTATAATGAGAATAATGACGGTTTGTATTTACCGTACTTGCACTTGCTAGTTATACTTTCTTGTGTTATTATCTTGTGAGACCTTTGTGAATGTTTCCATAGTCCACATGATAAAATCGAAGAGGCACCGATTTATTGGTGCTTGTTATGTATAATATATTTATATTCAATATTAGTCTATCTTATTTTTATCCTTTTGTGTTACGTATCTGTTTATTTTATTGTTTTTATTTTTATCAAACTTATTCCTTACGAATATGTAGAACTTGAATCACTACCATAATTTATCCTAGAAAATGTGAAATTTTGAGAACAAAAAATATAACATTAAAAATTTATTGACATGAAGTGTTAATCAAAGCTGATCACTGGTTGGTTTCACATCTCTTACTGATATCTAATCAGTAATTTTAACTATGAAAATGCATTTATTCCTGGATTGACCATCCAACTTTTCAACAAGTTTTTCTTTTCCCTCGCGCGTGGATGTTGTTATTGTTGGGAAATCTTAGCACATGGGCTGGGCCCATAAAGTGTAAAAGAGCAAATGGATTGGATTAAACCGACCCAACAAACCAGCCCAAAACCCATTTTATTTGAATGTCACAGTCGTAAGCTAAATCACAATTCTTATGCGTTCTAATAAAAACAAAAATGAAACATTAATTTTTTAAAAAAAAAAAAATATGAGAATATTACTCTTTTATTCTTTGGTTCAAATGGTTTTATCAAATGATAGTATTGATTACCTAAAAATATAAAAATATATAAAGAGCCGCGCTGATCTCAAATTTTGTGCCACAAACAAGAAATCAAATTTAGTTTAATTATAATTTGTTGGATATATGATGCATTAAATCTCAAATATCAACTGAAAATGTTGATATAAATTTAAGATAATAAAAATTAACTATGTTCAACAATAAATATGATATATCTTGGGGGGGGGGGGGGGGACAATAAATATGAAATCAAAGTTAGTTAAGTTTCAGTTTTAAACAAGAACATAATTCCCTGGCCTGGTTAAAGTCTCATAAGGCCTAACTTATCTAATAAAAAAGTCAAATCTCAAACCTATTTAAAGCCCTACCTTTTTTTTTTTTGGGTATAAATTTAAAGGCCTACTTATTTAAATAAACCAAACTTATTTTTTAAAGGCTTAAACCTACAAGCTTTGTCTGTTTAATATATATACATATATTTGTAACACACACACATATTTATTTGTAATTTTGTTATATAATAATATGTAAGTAAATCAATTTTAATTTTAATTTAACATAAGTTTTAAACCTATTTAAAGACAACAATTTGTATATGTGTATGTTTCCAAACCTACCAAAAGCCTATATAAATGTCGACATTAGTAGGCTTGAAACCTACTTACAGCTTTTAAGGCATTCAATATAAGGTTTCTTAAAATGCAATGCAGTGAGTGTTTAAAAATAATTCAGGGCTTGTTAGGCTTTCAAAAGACTCAAGCTTGAGTTTTTTTTAAAAAAGAAAAAAAAAAAAACTAAATACAAGCTTAGGCTCAAGCTTCATGCATACAGGTTCAGACTTATTTTTGGCTGAAGCTTAATCTAACTTTCACCCATATTATTCAATCATTATATAACCACTTCGGTAACCTTAGCAAATCGGTCATTCATTATGAACCATTTGAATTAACTATTTGAATTATCATATATTATTATAGCTTTTTTTTTTTCCTAATAAGAATCCAATCCTCTAAACAATTGAGACGGAAAAAATAATTGTTTATTATGGAACGAGTGTATGAAGTCCCATTGCATATAACAGAAATTGAATTTGTGAACGTAATCAATATAAAATAAATGTACCAAATGCAATATTACACTTTTTGTTTGTTAGAACAACAGTCAACTCCACTTCTCATGGGGTTGCCATTACCTCCATCCTTAAAATAAGATTAGATTATTATTATTATTATTATTATTATTTTGGAGAGATTAGAATGCTAAATAAATTACTCTTTTTCTTTTCTTTCTTTCTTTCTTTTTTTTTTTTTTTTTGCCAATTATATCATTTATATCATAAAAGCATTACAAGTACTATAGTCTCACAAACATAACCAACGTTGAGAATGAAAGATACATAAATAAAAAGAAACAAAGCTAGAGCTGCATCAAATCATTCCCAAATTAATTCGACTAACTTATAAATTGATATAATTTAATTTAATTATATACAATATTTATTATAATTACATAATTTACTTAGCTTTTTTAATCTCTTTAAAAAAAGTTACATAGATCATATATTAAGAATTAGAGTAGTAAGAATTAGAGGGGTATATGTGGAGCATATATGAAGAACTTATAAACTGAAGCTCTCATATTTATTACTCCCTACTCCTTATTCTAATATCTTATACTTTATCTAAATCATTAATTTTCTTACTTAATATCCTCAACTAACGAATGTAAATCTTCCTAAATAATTAAACAAGTTCTTCAAAATAATAACTTTTATTTAGAATAATATTAGAAGAAATAAATTATTAACTAAATTAATAGATGCTTATCAAAAGAACAAGAGGAAGTGCATCTTTGAATTGGGAATTTTCTTATAAATAAGAATTGTACGCGTGCATAGACACTAATGACCTTCGTTGGAATTGATTTTAATAGAAATGGAAATAGAGATGGGTTTTAGAGTATGTTTGGTATGTCATGTAAATGAGATTTATTTTTTAAAATGAAAAGACCCAAATACCCTTGTAAGATCCTTCTCGTAATTGCTTCTTTACCCACCACCTCGTTCTCGGTTCTCACCTTTGCTAACCATTAACTGTTAACCCAAGGAGGAAGATGTTGTGCAAGTAATAGAAGAAGCAAAGGACGATCAAATGAAGGAGTAGTTCGGGGGTATGGAGGAAGATGATGAAAGAGAGGGAGAAGAGATCAGAGATCTAGCACGACGATGGCCCGACGTTGATCAAAGATCTGACCCTTCTAATCACCGTTATACCACTACCGTCGATCTGATTTTAAGTTGAGCTGGTCTCCAAATGTGCCACCATCGGCCGGATTTTAAATGAGCTTTGTTCCTATCTTCTTTTACCTAATGACAAATTGTAATATGAAAGAAAAAGGGTAGTTAGATTTTGTTGTGTTGTTATTTAGCCTGTTATTTGTTGTATTTGATTAGGTTCATTTAGTGTGAATGAATTTATGTGCATTGCCACGTGTATGCGGGAAAGTGTATTTTATATATTTAAGACACATGTATCAAAGAGTATCAAAGATCAATATTATTTTTCATAGTTTCAATATTCATTTGTCTTTCTCTGCTTTTCTCTCTCTCGACTTCTTCTTTGTTTGGTTTTTCACCCCTGTTCTTCGCTGATCTACGGCTCCATTCCTTCACTTCAATCATTCTAGATTGTTTCATTGTATCAGAGGTGAGCTGTTGCCGTGAATAGTTCCTCTTTCGATGCCGTTGGTTCGATTGCCAGAAATTCCTCCCATTCATCCCAAAATTTATCAAGTCTATACCATCTTCATCCCAATGAAAATCCGTGATTGGTTTTGGTTAATCCGATTCTCACAGGGCTGAATTACCATACATGGTCCAGATCCATGCAAATGGTTCTTCAATCGAAGAACAAACTCATGTTCGTGGATGGATCGATTATGGCGCCGTTGATTTTGAGTCTGACATACTCAGCCTGGTTGCAATGAAACACGATGGCCTGCTCATGGCTTGTTAGAGCAATTTCTCCGACGATTGCCTAAAGTATTCTCTGGACGGACAAGGCGTATGATGTATGGATGGATCTCAAAGACCGATTTGCTCAAAGCGATATATTTCGGGTGGTTGAATTGCAAGATGACATGTTCTCATTTAGGCAAGGAGATTTATCAGTGAGTGATTACTACACCAAACACAAAATACTTTGGGATGAATATACAACTCTTAGGCTTGTTACGCGTTGTTTGTGCAATTTTACATGTCCTTGTGTCAAGTATCATGAAAACGATTACACACTGAGGTTCTTGAAAGGTTTGAATGAGCGATTTGCGCCAGTTAAGTCTCAAATTATGTTGCTAGATCTACTTCCTTCTGTCAACAGAGTGTTCTCCATGCTTTTGCAACAAGAAAGAGAGATGCCAACTGGAATTGGAGGTGAATCTATTGTGTTGTTTAACAAAGGATCACCGAGACCTTTGAATCTCCCTCACTTTGGTTATAATCCTAGTCATGGCTCTGGTTGTGGTACTGCGAATAAAAAATTTTGTGCCTACTGTAATCGGCCACGATACACCATTGATACATGTTACCGTAAACATGGCTTTCCACCGAGATTTAAGTTTCGCAATCAAGCTTCCTCATCTGTTAATCATCTATAAGTTCAGGATCCGATCAATAATTCTCTCCTAGAGTAGTCGAAGGCATTTGATGGTATTTTGCCAACTGCTCCTCCACAATTTACACTAGAACAATATGAAAAGCTTCTTGCTCTGGTTCAAAAGGCTTTCGCTACCTCTCCCCCTTCAATATCTATTCCATCTGTTCATAATATTTCTTCCTCTCATAAGGATCCCGGTATATCAATTCTTTCTCATTCCTTTTCACCTAAAAATTCCTGGATCATTGACACTGGTGCTACAGGTCATGTATGCCATTCACTAGATTGTTTTTCCAATTACCATTCTATTAATCATATTCCTATTAAACTTCCTAATCATAGCTATCTCTCTGCTAAGATTTTTGGTACTATATGTGTTTCTCCTTCTCTGACCCTTCACAATAGAGCCGTTAAAACAAGTTAGGCCCATCGGGCCGGTCCGTTTAAGCCCTAGCCCTTTAAGGGCGGGGCTTGAAAAATGGACAAGATATTTGAAATTAGCCCTGGAGGGCCGGCCCTGATGGGCTTCGGGTTTAAACGGGCCGGCCCTGCAAGCCCTTTTCAGTGTAGTTTTTTCTTTGTTTCTTTTTAAATTTATTAATTTATATATATATATTGTATTTGTTACAGAGTTATTTATCCATTTAACTACAAATAAATAATAACTATACTCTAATTTTATGATTTGATTTATTATTTGTTGCAAATAAAGATTATGGATGTGTTCATGATGCGGGAGAAGAATTTCATGATATTCTTACTTATGAGCTAGAGGCTACTACTCAAAGTAAAGAACAATCAAATGTCGTTAAAATCGATGATAGTGACAAAGATAACAACAATAATAGTCATCATACTAATGTCGCTTAGTGATATGCTTTTTATGTTTTATATGAGTTATTTGTGAACATAGTTTGCTTTTGATTATGAATTAGTGATTGTGCTTATTTATTGGATGATTTATGTTGTAATTTACTAATTATATTTTTTTAAAAAAAAGTGGAGGAAAAGTAGTTAAAATTTGAAATAGTAATTTCCGGGCCCTACGGGCCGGCTCTGGCCCTGGTGCTCTCGGGCCGAGCTTTAAGAAACATATGTTTTTCTTACTCCGGGCCCTGGAGGGCTGGGCCGGCCCTGATTGACAGCTCTACTTCACAATGTATTTTACATTCCAGACTTTGCTTTTAATATCCTATATGTTTCTAAGTTGACTCATGCCACCTTTTGTTGTTTCATTTTCATGTCCTCTGCTTGCTACATCCAGGAGCTTTCTCATTGGAAGATGATTGGTTCAACTAAAGCTTTTGAGGGCCTATATTTCCTCAATCCTGCACCACCTCCACCGATGATAGCCACCACTACTACACCTATTATCAATCTTTTGCCTTTAGCTGAAGCCTCCTTTGACTTATAGCATCATCATCTGGGTCATATTTCCCCTTATGTTCTAAGAATTTTACATCAACAATTTCCCTTTATTCCTTGTTATACAAAGTCTATTCCATGTGATGTATGTCATATGGCTAAGTAAAAGATATCATTTCTTGTAAGCACATCTTCAAGTAATAAAGCTCTTTCTTTAATACATACAGATATTTGGGGTCCTTTTGTTATTACTTCTGTTAGAGGTTTTAAATACTATTTGACCATTGTGGATGATTTTAGTCGCTATACTTGGGTTTTTCCTATGAAATCTAAATCTAAGGTTCAGGTTCATATTCAGAATTTTGTTGTTTTTGTTGAAAATCAGTATAATGCTAAAATCCATATTTTAAGATCAGATAATGGCGTGGAATTTTTTATGGAATCGTTTTACAAATCCGAAGGCATTATTCATCAAACGTCTTGTATTGAAACCCCCCAACAAAATGGTATTGTGGAAAGGAAACACCAACATATTTTAAATGTAGCAAGAGCTCTTACATTTCAAGCTCATCTTCGTAAGTCTTATTGGTTTTTTGCAATTTCTCATGCTACTTTTCTGATTAATTGCTTGCCTTCTCCACTTCTCAATCATTCCACTCTTTTTGACTTGTTGTTTCACAAAACTCCTTCCTACTTTGAATTAAAGGTCTTTAGTTCTTTATGTACGTTATGCATCCACTATTTCAGCTCATCGGTCTAAATTTGATCCAAGGGCTTCTAAATGCATTTTTCTTGGTTTTCCTGAAAATACCAAAGGCTATTTGTTGTTTAATCTTCACAACAATAAATTTTTCATATCTCGTGATGTAGTTTTTTTATGAATAATCTTTTCCTTATCATATTGTTGCATCACATGATTCCCTTATCCCTCTTCCAACAAATATACCTTCTCTGGCCTATCCTTCTTCTACCTATTCCCCTTCTCATCCATCAGCCATCCCTGATCCCCTTACTAAGCCTACATTTCCTAATAACCCTCAATCTTCTACCTTGTCTGCTTTACCTTCTCCTGCACTTGATCCTGCATCTTTACCAACCCGTATATCGACTAGACCACACAAGCCTCCTACTTATTTGTAGGATTAGTATTGCCCGGCCTTCACTATACCTTCTCTGGCCTATCCTTCTTCTACCTATTCCCCTTCTCATCCATCAGCCATCCCTAATCCCCTTACTAAGCCTACATTTCCTAATAACCCTCAATCTTCTACCTTGTCTGCTTTACCTTCTCCTGCACCTGATCCTGCATCTTTACCAACTCGTATATCGACTAGACCACACAAGCTTCCTACTTATTTGTAGGATTAGTATTGCCCGGCCTTCACTACTTCAGCTGCTCCCTTATCTTCTAGTGATAAGTATTCCTTTCCTACTGATATGTCTTCTTCTTTGTCCCTTTCTTATAAAAATTTATCTTAATATTTCTTCTAATGTCATTCTTACTACTTATCACCAAGCCTCTAAATATAAGCCTTGGCATGATACCATGGATGTTGAAATAGCTACTCTTGAAAAGAATAAGACCTGGACTCTCACTCCTTTGCCTAATGGGAAACAATCCTTTGGTTGCAAATGGGTATTTACAAAGAAATACAAACCTGATGGGACTCTTAATCGATACAAGGCAAGGTTAGTTTGTAAGGGTTTTACACAAGCCAAAGGTATTGATTATTTTGATACTTTTTCCCTTGTTGCTAAGATGACTGCTATGCATTTATTGCTTGCTCTTGTTGCTGTAAATAATTGGCATATTCAGCAACTTGGTGTGAATAATGCTTTCCTCTATGATGATCTAGATGAGGAAGTTTATATGCTTTTACCTCCTGGATTTTATTCCATTGATTCTTCTCTTGTTTGTCATCTTCAAAAGTCTCTTTATGGCCTAAAACAAACTAGTCGACAATGGTTTCATAAACTTTCATCTGCCCTTGTATCTTATGGTTATGTTGAATCCAAGGCTGATTATAATTTGTTTGTTAAGGCTACTAGTTCTAGTTTTACAGCCTTATTGGTGTATGTAGATGATATATTGCTCACTGGTAATGATTTGGCTGAGATTGCTCAAGTTAAGCGCAATCTTGATCTTCTTTTCGAGATTAAAGATCTTGGTTCTACTCGGTATTTCCTTGGTCTTGAGATTGCTTGTAGTACCTTTTGTATTTCCATATGTCAACGTAAATTTGTTATGGATCTTCTCACTGAAATAGGGTATCTTGATTGCAAGCCTGCCTCTACTCCCATGGATCCGAAGGCCAAATTAAGCATCAATTTTGGTCATCCTTTGACTGATGTAACAGCCTACTCCAGCTTGTTAGATGCCTTCTGTACTTAACCACCACTAGGCCTGATATTTCCTTTGCTACCCAACAATTGAGTCAATTTATGGCTAATCCAACTGATGCTCACCTTCAAGTTGCTCATCAGGTCTTACGGTATTTGAAGTCTACTCCTTCTCTTGGTCTTTTCTTTCCATCTACATCTGATCTTTCTCTAAAGGGCTTTAGTGATAGTGATTGGGCAACTTGTATTGATTCTCGGAGATCTATTACTGGATATTGTGTGTTTCTTGATAATACTCTTATATCATGGAAATCTAAGAAGCAAAGTATTGTATCTCTCTCTTCTTGTGAGGTTGAATATTGTGCCCTTTCTATGACCACATGTGATATGCAATGGTTGCTTTTTTTGTTGGATGATTTGCATATTTCTCACTCCCGGGCTGCTCTTTTGTATTGTGATAACCTATTTGCTATTCAGCTTGCATCTAACCCTACTTTCCATGCTAGAACTAAGCATATTGAGTTGAATTGTCATCTTATACAGGACAAAATCTAGACATGTGTTCTTCGGCTCTTACTTGTTCGATCTCAGCATCAACTAGTTGATGTGTTTACGAAACCACTTGGTTCAGGTCCCTTTCATACTCTTATTTCCAAGCTAGTATGATTGACATCCATGCTCCAACTTGTGGGGGGCTGACAAATTGTAATATGAAAGAAAAAGGATGGTTAGATTTTGTTGTGTTGTTATTTAGTTTGTTATTTGTTGTATCTGATTAGGTTCATTTAGTGTAACTGAATTTATGTGCATTGCCATGTGTATGTGGGAAAGTGTATTTTATATATCTAAGACACATGTATCAAAAAGTATCAGAGACCAATATTAATTTTCACTGTTTCAATATTCATTTGTCTTTCTCTGCTTTTCTCTCTCTCAAGACTTCTTCTCTGTTTGGTTTGTCACCCCTGTTCTTCACCGATCTACGGCTCCATTCCTTCACTCCACTGATTATAGATTGTTTCACCTACACTATTATGAACACAAATCTAAATCAAGCTAGATGTGCTTGTCGAAGAACAATGACCAAGACAAAGACATTGTTTTGTGTATTATTTAGTACATTAACATTTGGATTCACGTTTGGACAAAAATAACTTCTAGGATTTACAAGGTAAAAATGACTTTTGAAGAATAGTTTTTGGGATTTATGAGATAAAAATAGCTTTTAGAGAATAATTTTTAAATAATGTTTGGATATTATTACAACTTTTTCAGGATCAAATTTACCACAAAGAATATTAGCATTTGGTATAATTACATATAAAGAATAATGTTATATTTTGAATATTATAAACATATTTTATAATAAATACAAAAAATTACATAAATCTTGTGTACAAAATCAAAACACTTAAGGGTACTGACTGGTACTAAAAAATACTTCACGATCGTAAAAGTCTATTTTAGGATATTTAAAAAATATTTTAGGGTAATGATTGATCTTTAAAAAAATATTTTAAGATACCAACTGATATTGAAAAAATACTTAATGTTGAGTGGTACTGAAAAAATACTTATCAATTTATTTTAGAATCTTGAAAAAATATTTCAAGATACCGACTAATTTTGGAAAAAAAAAATTAGGTACTAATGGGTGCTAAAAATATTCCAAGTTAATGACTAATCTTGAAAAAATATTTCAAGTATTGAAGGGTACTAAAAAATATTTAAGGATAATAGCTGGTAATGAAAAAAGACAGATGATGGCAAAGGTAAGAGAAAAATCTGAAAAATAGCTTTTTTCCAAAACCTAAGTTTTAATATAGAATAACTTCTTGTGAAAATAAGGGGTGTTTGACAAGCTTATAAAAAAACTTAGGTTTTAATGTAGAATAGTTTTTGACAAAAATAAGTGTGTTTGGTACACTTATAACAAAACCTAGATTTTGTTTTTAAAAGTTTGGTTTTGATTTCCCTCTAACAGGGCCCTTAAGTGTGTGTAGCACAAATGCATGAGTAATCGCACATACACTTATAGATAGAACTTTAATTGAATAGCCTATCTAAGTTTCTTCACCACAAAAAGTCAATAATATACTACAAATTATTGATCCAAAGTCATAATTTCAACGTAATTAATTGAATCATTAAAGGGTTTAATATTTCTGCGGCAGAAATATTTTATCTGTCTCACTCACATAAAAGTGAGTAAGTCCTATTATTATTTTTTTTCTCTTCTCTTGATAGCGAGGCCCATTTACTTTTATGTGAGTGAGACAAATAAAATGTTTCTGCCTTAACAGTATGTTTGGTTTGAGGGAAGAGGAGGGAAGGAAGTGGTAGGGAAAGTTGAGAGATAAATTTTTTCTCTCATCTTTACAAAATTGCCCATAGAAAATTTTCAATATTATTAAAATATATTCTAAACAAAAAATAATATTCTTTTCATTAATGGCAATTTGGTTAATGTACTCCTAAAATATTTTTTCCCTCTCACTCCCTCCCTTACCCTTCCCTCAAATCAAACATAGCCTAAAGGCAAAAATATTAAACCCATGATTAAATGTTTTGTTTTGTTTTTTTTTTTTTTTTTGAAAAAGGTTCAGCTCCGATGGATACTAGCGCTTTACAAAATCACAATAGAAGATTTATAATCATAGGTTTAACTACAAATTTCATAAATTTCAATGTGCGGAGGAAGTGAATACATGTTGCAAATGCAGATATAAAATGGTGGCTATTAGAAAAGAAGTGCATGTAGTTAGGGTCTTCATAATCATGGTTTATATAGTGGCGGCAAATTAAAAGTCCAATATCTTAGAAAAGATGTTGCAGGAAAATGAAAACCAAATTAAAAATTACTCATAGTAATTAAATAAATGAATAATTACCATTTTAAGTCTTCCACGTGGGCTCATTCAGCATTAGATATTCTTCTACCAATTTTTGTTAAATGGATATTCTTCTAGTATGATGTGCTTCTTCTTGTTGCCGTCGTAGCCTCTCTCTCAAAGAAAATTGAAACATTTGCATTAGATTGGTCCATTTGGATTTAGCTTTTGGAGAATAATTTTAGAGGTTTGCGAGGTAAAAATGATTTTTGAAAAATAGCTTTTGAAAAAAAAAAATGATAGTGTTTGGATAATTTTAAAACTTAAGTTTTGACAAAATTTGTCAAACACCCAAAAATTATCCAGAAACTATTATACATCAAAACTTAGGTTTTGACAAAAGTTTGTCAAACACCCCTATTATTTTCATAAGCTATTCTGCATTAAAATCTAGGTTTTGTCATAAGTTTACCAAACACCCTTATTTTTGTCAGAAGCTATTCTGCATCAAAACCTAGGTTTTGAATTCCAAAACCTATATTTTGTGAAAAACTATGTTGTTTTCATCTTTTTCTCTCTCCTCTACCATCATCAATATTTTTTTTAATATCAGTCAATATCCTTAAGATATTTTTTAATACATTTCAATACCCTGAAATATTTTTTTAAGATTAGTCATTACCCTAAAGTATTTTCTCAATATCCTAATTTTTTTTCAACATCAGGAAGCATCTTTAAGTATCTTTTTAGTACCCGTTAGTATCATAAAATATTTTTTCAAGGTTGTTAATACTCTAAAATATTTTTTCAAGATCCTAAAATAAAATTTTAAGACCATGAAAAGTTTTTTTTTTAAGTACTAGTTAGTTTTAAGTATCTTTTTAATACTTGTCAATATCCTAAAATATTTTTTCAAGATCAGTCATTATCCTGAAACATCTTTTTAATATCCTAAAATAAATTTTTAAAATCACGAAATATTTCAAGGTATTGACCTGTACTTAAAAGAAATGCATGGTACTGATACTTCATAATCTTGAAAATTTATTTTATGATATTGAAAAAAATATTTCAAGGTAATGATTAATCTTGAAAAAATATTTAAGGTACTGAAAGGTATTAAAAAACATCTGAAAGGTATTAAAAAACATCTGAAAGATACTATTGAAAAAATATTGATGATGGTAGAGGAGAGAGAAAAAGCTGAAAAAAAAAATAGCATTTCACAAAACCTAGGTTTTACTATAGAATAGCTTTAGGAAAAAATATGAGTGTTTGGTAAGCTTATGACAAAACCTAAGTTTTGATGCAAAATAGCTTATAAGAAAGAGAAGTGTTTGACAAACTTTTTTCAAGACGTGCATTTTGTCTCTAAAACCTAGGTTTTAGAAACTCCCAAACAGGCAACTAGGCCATCTCGCTCCTGCATATTTTTTGGAAATGCAACCCATTTTTAGATCAACCTAAGAATTTACATTATATGCTTTTACTTCAATGTTTGTTTCAATGTTTGTTAGGTGCTTCTCCCTCTAATTAGAGGGATGGGGGCATTTTTTTAATTTTTATTTTATTTTATTTATTAAGATTAAATTATACGATGATGCATCTTGATTTTTTTTTTTTCACCCAATATCTCAAATTAATTACTTTTCAGGATATTGGTGTTAGAGGAAATACATTTCTAAATGTATGACTAAAAATTAATTAATTTAAAATGATGGATGGAAAAAAAAAATTCAGGATGTATCATATAATTTGATCTAAATAAATAAAGTATATAGAAAATATTTTTTTTAAAAAAAAAAAAAAGAAAGCCCTCATCCCACTAATTAGAGGGAGAAGCACCTAACAAATGAAAAACATGTCATATACACCCTATCCAGAAAACAGAACCACCGCCCACCACCCCCCCCCCCCCCCCAAAAAAAAAAAAAATCCTCATTCTGATTGAGAAGACAGCATCCCAGGTTGGGTTGAAAATAGCGCAGTACACACGGACAACTGAATTCTATTTTTTTTCATCAGTAATTGGAATATACAAGTATGTCTTTGATCCATTTAGCCACAGAGGTTCCATGTAACCCTAAGTTGTAACCGTATCTCTCACCAAGGAATTGCTAGAGGAAGCAGCCACAAGCTCCAACTCTACATTGTATGTGGTGAACTGTTGGTTATCATTTGATTAAGCCTCTGATGCTGCAGCCTGAGAAAACATAATCACAAATTAACATAATAATATCATAAATGAGAATGTCGTTTAAATTTTGATCTGGGTTCATTTAAGCTAGGTTTGTAGTAATTACCAACATAGTTAATCAAGAATGGCCAGATTCAGGCGGCTACAACGAACTTACGGTGTCAGTGAGGCTGTGAGTACTGGGGGAAAGAAAACCCAACAAAGCCATGTTATTATTGTCTGCACTTGATTGTTGCAACAGCAGCAGTGAACATTTTTTCCCCCTATTTGATCAATCTTTTCCTATATTACAAATGACCACAAAGGTTTGTCAAGAAAAGGAGAAGTATTAACTTCCAAAAAAACATGAACCACAAAAATGAGACATCACCCATACTCTGCTAAATTCATCTATGTATTAATTGACAGCATTAAAATATAGACAGAGTTTCTTCAGTGTTGAAAGATGTTACCATTATTCATAACCAGAGATATAAATATGCATAAAATTCTTAGGACTTATTGTTCTTAATTACTTCACAATAGAAACAGCCATAAGCTTTGAGGCTCAATTTCAAAATCTCAAAAAGAAACAAACAGTGGGAATCTAAAACCAAATAAGTCTGACACAATAGACCAGAGACCGTTTCAAAGCAGCAGCAAGATCATACTAAAGCTCTTCACATGTTTGATAAGAGAAAGGGAAAACTTGATGGCATCCATCCTTGAAAAACTGGTTACAGAAGCATAAAACTTAACACCGGGAAGAATAACTAACTCTTTCTTATACAAAATCAGGTTCAATCAGTTAGTTAAGCACCAGCATAAAACATCATACAACACTTTTTGAAGACAAAATTGAAGTAAGAAATTAATCCAATCCAGAGAAAAGAAGATTACAGGTTTCGTTAAGATCACACCTGCCTGGTGCCACTGTGAGTTGCTCAAAAGCCAACACTGCAGCACTGAACAACCAGGTTTCAAATGGCTTACTTCTCTGTGCAGGCTATACTCTTGAACCTAGGCTAAAAGAAGATCATAACCGATAGAATTCATTTATACTCGTTAAAACCACAGTTGACTTCAAACGGAACATCAGGTTGAATTCATTGCACTCTTGAGCCATCAGAGGAATTCCATTAGAGAAAGAATTAAAGTTTTATTCAAATGGAACTGCAATCTAAAGTAAAATAATCCAACCTAGTTTCTAGGCGCTAGGATAATGGAATATAAGACTTGTTGTGAGACATGCATTAACGTTGGATTAGATCCTGTTAATGCAACAGAGGATTTTATCCCATGAACTTCCCATTTACAAGAATATCATAGGAAGTATCATCAGGCACAAGACCTCTGTCAAGCATCTCATCATGCAATCTAATTGCCTCTTCTAAATTGCCCTCCCTAAAGAGTCCAGCAATTAAAGTGTTATAAACAAGAGCAGTAGGAGTTATATTACTCGTACACATTTCTTTCTGAATCTTAAGAGCATTTGATACTTGTCCTCGTTTACAAAGTCCATTTATCAGGACAGTACACATGATCATATCAGGCACAACACCCTTGGATAGCATCTCTGAGTAAAGATTTGAAGCGAGAGCCAATTTACCGGCTTCAAGAAGGCCATCAATCAATGTTGTGTATATTTGTAAATCGCATGGAATTTTCTCATTAACCATTTTCTTGTGAAAATTTAATGCTTCTTCCATATTTTTCAAATTTCTAAAACCACTAATCATGCTGTTATAAATAACTGTGTTAGGAGACAAACCAACCTCCAAAAGCTCAGAAAACAGTCTGCAAGCATTTTCCATGTCTTGCTGTTTGCAAAACCCATCAATAAGAGCACCGTATGCTGTAATATCCAATTCAAAACCATTATTTATCATTTCATCATGCATTTTCAAAGCGAGACCAATGTCATTGCTTTTGCAAAATCCATTAATCAAACTTGTACAAGTGACAACATTTGGTGGGATTCCATCTTCGGACATCTTCTTGTACACAGACAATGCTGTACTGACTGCACCTTCCTTGACAAATCCACTGATGATGCAATTGTAAGTCCTTAATGTAGGAACATAACCCTTCTCAGCAAACTTATTCAACATATTCCGGGTCTCTGATGTCCTACCAACTTTACATAATCCATTTATAACTGTGTTAAATGTGAAGTCTGTTGGCGCAATTTTCGCAGCCACCATTTGGTCGAAGAAATTGAGTGCATGTTTAGAGTCACCTTTTCTGAAAAATCCATCTATTAAAATAGTATATGTATAAGCATTTGGTTTCAAACCTGATTTTAGAATCTCATTCATCACTCTAGATGCTTCATCAACATGACCCTTTCTGCAGTGGCCAAGTATGATGCCATTGTAAGAAACTATGGAAGGTGCAATGCCTTTAACTATCATCTTATCCCACAAATTACTAGCCTCATCAATCTTGCCCTGATCACAGAGCCAGGTTAAGAGGACATTATATGTCACAACATTAGCAATACCATGCTCAACTGCCTCATCAAACAATCTATTTGCATCTTCTTGCAAATCCTGTTTCAATAATCCTTTTAGGAGGCAATTGAAAATAAAGGAAGTAGGCTGAATGTCCATGAGTTTCATCTGGGAGAAAATTTCATATGCCTTCTTCATATTCCCAATCTTAGAGCACCAGTTGATCAGAAGAGAGAAAGTACCCTTGTCAGGAGCAAATCCAGCCTCAACTATTTCATTGAACAACTTTAATGCAGTAGTAACATTCCCCTGCATGCAATACCATTCTATCAAACTTTTTGTGACTTTGATGTTCATTGGTATATTACTTTTCACCATCTCATCCTTAAGCCTCAATGCCTCCGTGACATTTCCCTGCTTCACACAAGCACCAATAACACGCGTGTATGTATCCTCAGATGGCACCCACCCCATATCTTGCATATCCTTCAGGAGACTACACATCAACTTTAAGTTAGGCCACCTGCAAGCAGCTTGAATAACAATGTCATATCCCAAAGCATCAAGTTTTGGCCCACTAGCCCTAAACTCCGTGAAATACTTTTCTGCCTTTTCATTATACCCTTGTGCTAAACATGCAGACATTACTTCATCAAGTGTAAAACAATCGCCATAGATTCTTCTTTGGATCATTTCATCATACAAATCTAGTGCTTTGTCAGTCATGTTCCTCTTAACCATTGCTTTCAAAAGGTTATTCATGAATTGGACCCATGGATCAATATTTTGATCTACCATCGTTTTAAAACAATCAACAGCATCTTTGATTTTATTACCTTTAACATAACCATTTAACAAATAATTCACAACCCGAGAACTTGATTCAAGCTTGTACCTTCCTGCGCACTCAACTAGTTGTCGCACAAATGCATCAGGAGAAAGACCTGAATGTCCAACAGCATAGTCACTGAGCATATCCTGAGCAACCCCATGAGTCTTAGAGTAAAATGCCAGAATATGGAGCAACAAACAGAAAGCATCAACAGTTTCTGTAGAGCCCGATTTTTGTTCTATTTCCCTGAAGAACTTTAAAGCCATTGTGGGTTGCTTCTTGCAACTTAAAAGGGTGTCCACAACATGCTTTGAAGTTGAAAGAAAATCACCCACAACGGGTTTAGTGAAGTCGGCATCTGGGGGTTCCTCACAACATGAGCTTTCATCGTAATCAATTGCAGATGAAACTACCTCCATTTGATTGGATCTTGATGTGATTTGCTCAGGATGGTTGTCACTCAAGATAAAAGTGGAATTTGTTGTTTCTGTGTCTATAGGAGGCTCACTAGGGAGACGTGTCTTCGAGCATAGATTGCTTAATTGTAAGAAAAAACGAAGCTTGTGCTGAGGGATCAGTGACATGTTGGTGGAAGATTTCTTCCACATTACATAAATGCTTTCGCGAGTAAATATGAAAAAGAAAGCAAACACAGGAAACACAGCAGGTTGCTCCAGTTGCAGAGAAAACAGAATGATACAAGTCACAACAGAGTCAGTTTCTCTCTGCAAACCCTTCCCTCCACTGCTTCTCCACTAATTCAAACGCACCATTTTGCTTCCAAAAACAAAATCTGAGCTGCTACATCCAGCCAATCAATATGAGCCCTTGGTTGCAGATTTTTTTGCAGTTTCTCATTCTTACTCCTTCAGCAAAGCTGTTTGGGTGAATTTATTGCACTTCAACTTCCTTCAGCTAACGAACAAGAGAAGACCACTTCATTTGGCGGCCCCAAAAGGAGATTTGGGTTGCCTCAAAAGCTCCTCTTCTACCTAATCCAACTTGAGCCAATACTGCAAGGATCGATTGAAGAATAGAATCAGAATTAGAAATTTCACAGCAAGTCAGTAATATAAAGCCACATAAATGACTTGGAATTTACAAGACATCCATGGCTATAAAGCAGCAAGAAACTAATATCATTACACCCAACCAAATCAGCAATCATCTCTCTAATTTCATATTAAAACTACATCAACCACAATAAATTCAATTAAATGAAGCAATTTCCACCATAATTCAATAGCAATGCATATGAATCCAAATCTAATTAACATAATTCAAGCTGCACAAAAACCTATACACACACGCATGCATGAGTATATGAAAAAATAAATGCAAACTCAGAGACAATTCAAAGTACATACACATGAGTATATGAGATGCTTGACAGTGAGCTCCGCCAAGGTATATGTTGATTTATTCATACATCATTCTTAACAACTAGTAAGAGATTATAAAAATTAATCCAATACTTTATCTTAAGTGCTTGTTTGGAAAACCCTCAAACCATAGTTTCAAAAGCTCTTTTCCAAAAGTTGAGACAAAACTCCTCTCACATATTTACCTCGTAAATCGTAAAAGCACTTCTAAAAAGCTAAAACAAACAGACAAATATGTCAATTTGTTTCGACATGGGGGTAAGAATATTGAACAACAACAACAAGCCTTACCTACTAGGTGGGGTCAAGTGGTCAACTACACGGATCACACAACGCTATTGTACTCTATCAACAACCAAATCTTTAAATACATCTTACACCAAAAGATCATGTTCAATAACTCCATTGTGTGTCATCTTTGGTCTACCTCTACCCTTTTCAAACAACTCCAAATTGTTCAATTTACCCTCTTTACCAGTAAGGATGCAAATGACCAGGCTAGTGATCGATTTATAGTTCAAACAATTTTACCAATTAATACAATAAGATTCTTAGAACGATACTTCGTAACTTAATTTAATTAATGCTAATTCTACCTTTGATTACTTCCCAGGGAAAAACGTCAGTTTAGATAACTTTAACCGCAAGTATAACCTTATTTTCCACAATAACCCAGTCCCTGAACAAAGTAGGTCAACACCAACAACTTCAGCTTATATAGAGCATCCCAACCAAAAGATGGTAACTTCAATACAGTCAACAACTTCTTAGCAGAGTGGTTTTATATAAAACCAAACCAGGAAACAAGTAGGCAGGAGGCTAAAAATAATAATAATGTTCTCTATTACTCAGGTCTTACTCCAGCAATTGACTAGTAATCGCAATATCAAAACTGCATATATGATTAAAATAATAAAAACAAAAACAATGTAAGTTACACCCTATCCCCCGAGCACAAGACTTCACTGTAGTCACTTTGAAAAATTAAACTTAGATTTAGAATACTATGAATACAGGTGCAAAGATGGAGGGGTAGCCACAGAAACGTAGAACACCTAACAATCCATTTAGTTTGTGAAGGAAAGGGGGGCATTAAAAGCACTCGAGGAATAAGAAATCAGTGGGTATGGAAGAATGGAACTTTACCTCTCTTCTGCAAATGAAGATGTGGGCGACGGCGAAGAGGACCACCGGGGGCGATGGTGGGGAAGATTTAGACGAGCACGATGGGCAATAAGTAAAGGATGAGAACCCTCTATCAGGAATAATCACAAACGGTATGAGGACGGCGAGATGTCCGGAAGACGAAAACGGTGGGCACCAACACCGGCGGCGAGGAAGGGGCCGACGACTGAGGAAGAGTAATGGAGGAACTGGACCATGGCGGCTGCTTGAGTTTAGTTAGTTAGGTTCCAATATTTCAAATGAAAAAGTAAGCTGAATAAGTGATGATTATCTAGTAAAAACTAAAAAGTGACAAACATTAAGCGTGACATTTTTTATCCTAACCTTCATGAGTGTTTTTTTTTTTCGGTTAAGGTGTAAAAGTACACCTAACCTTTTTTTTCAGGGCGCCTAGCATTATAATTTCTTTTTGTTTGTGTAAAAGTACATATAACGTTACCTTTTGGGAGCAAAAATACCATGAGCCGTTAGTTGACCGACGTTTACCATTAATTTGGATGGAAATGAACAGTAACTCCGCTAAAATTACCATTTGTCCTTAGTTTTAAGCTAAAATTACAATTTTGCCCCTAATTTTAAATAATTTTTTAAAAAAAACACTAAAATAAACCCTCCCGCCGGTGGGTCCCACCACTGGTTACACCACCGCCGGCAACGAACCTCCCCGCCGTCGGCGACTTTTTTTTTTTTAAAACAAAGGTTTTTTTACAAAAAACTAAGGGGAGGCCGGTGGGCCCCACCACCGGCAACACCACCGCCGGCGGCCACCCCCTCCCGCGTTGCCGGCGATTTTTTTTTAAAAGAAAAAACTAAGGATTTTTTTAAAAAAAAGTTTTAAATTTTGATTTGCTATGAATATTTAAAGTCTTATTTTTTATGATGATCAGTAAAATCTGGAATTTTGAAGCCATTCTTGTTTTGTTTTAAATTTGATTTGGAAAATCTGGAATTTTATGTTCCATTTTGTTATTGTTTCAAATATGATTTGATTTGAAACAAGTTTGTAATTTAAATTTTTCTAGGTTGACTCGTAGGGCTAAATTTGATTTGAATACAAAAATTTTCAAAATCATCTTATTGTTTTAAATATCATTTGATATGAAACATTTAGTGGTTAAAAACTTAAAATAAGTTCAAACAATAAGTTTAAATTTTCAGTTACCCTGTTGAAACAAATTGCAATTTCAAAATGTTTTAAATTTGATCAGATTGTCGATACCGTCTAGTTTGAAATTTAATTTGAAAATCAATATTTCAAACTTACTTTATTACATTGTTTGATATGAAAAAGGTTTGCAATTTAGATTTTGTAGATTTCAACATTTATTTGAAGATTCACTATTGATCGTGATGCCCGAGACAGAGAAGCGAGTCAGTTTCAAATGTTGCAGGTATTAGTTTGTTTGATTTCAGATCCAAATTTTATTTCTGTCTATTGTCTCATTTCTAAAATTTTCCATTTTAAATCGGTTGCATTTTTCTTTTGTTACTTTTGTACTGGTTGCTAAAAAGCTTCGTTTGCTTAGTCCGAGGGGGAATATGGGACAAATCTTTCCTTGTGTTTTACTTATCTGATCTATTATGTAATTTAATTTGAAAAACCTTGGTTTTTTTCTTAAAAAAAATCCTTAGTTTTTTTATAAAAAAAAATCACCGCCGGCGGCGGGGAGGGTGGCCGCCAACAGTGGTATTGCCGGTGGTGGGGCCCGCCGGCCTCCCCTTAGTTTTTTGTAAAAAAACCTTCGTTTTTTTTCTAAAAAAAAAATCCTTAGTTTTTTTTTAAAAAAAAGTCGCCGCAGCCGGGGAGGGTGGCCGTCGGCGTGGTGGGGCCCACTGGCCTCCCCTTAGTTTTTTGTAAAAAAACATTTTTTTTAAAAAAAACCTTTGTTTTAAAAAAAAAAAAAAGTCACCGCTGCCGCCCGCCGAAGGTGGCCGGTGGTGGCAGGGAGGATTGTCGCTGGCAGCGGTATGGCCGGTGGTGGGACCCACCAGCGAGGAGGTTTATTTTAGTGTTTTTTTTAAAAAAAAATTATTTAAAATTAAGGGCAAAATGGTAATTTTAGCTTAAAACTAAAGGTAAAATGATAATTTCAGCGGAGTTACGGTTCATTTCCGTCCAAGTTAACGGTCAACTAACAATCCATGGTATTTTTGCTCCCAAAACATAACGTTATGTGTACTTTTACACACAAAAAAAGGTTATGGTACTGGGCGCTCATGGGGGAAAAAGTTATGTGTATTTTTGTACCTTAACCCTTTTTTTAAGTAAAATCTTTCATCAGGGTTTCAATGATTATTTAACAATGGTGAAGTAATTCCAAACATAACGCAGTGTAACATTTTCTTATGGTAATGACCTTTGTACCACTAATTTATGTGTTGATTGATTCAGGCTAATACAATTTAGTCTTTTAAATCTATGTTCATTTTAGTTTTGGTCCCTTAATTTTCAAACCATGTTTTGATTCTTCCAATTTCATCTCATTTAAAATATTAGTCCCTAAAATTTAATAAAAACAGTCCTTTATGGAACCACAACCCATAATTCAAAACTTGAAGGAAAAAAATTTAAAAAAATATAAAGTAAACTTGTAGAACTAAGGATTGTATCAACCCTTTAATTCAACTCTATCTACATTTCAAAGGAACTAATTTAGAGTTAACCATCATCAACAACAAAAATTAGAGTATGTATAATAACAAAATATATATGACATTTATGGCGTGTTTGGATTACCCATTGGATTACCCATGGTAAAAGTAGCTTTTATTCCATCTAACTCATACAAACTTAAGTTTAGGTAAAAGTTAAATAATACTTAGATTAGCAGTGACAAAGTGACTTTTATATTCGGATTTGTAATAGCCCTAAATTAAAAAAAAAAAATTAGGAGAAAATATTTATAAGAAAAAAAAAATTAATTAATTAAAAAATTAATGGATTTAAAATGTTGTAGAAATTACATTTTTAATTATTCTATATAAAGATGCTCCGAGGGAAAAAAGATCCTACTGGAATAAGCTTAAGGTTTTCCAGTGTGTGTTAGATTTAACCTTTACAATAGGAAACATTTTAATTTATCATAACATCATTATTTTCATATGCCTTCAAAGTTTTTAATCCCAGAACATGGGCATTAAGCCCAAAAGAAGATATATTAGTTAAATATTCCCAAATTACAGATTTGTTTATGTTTTAAATATTATTGATTTGTCTTATTTAAAACATTCACATTACCTATCAAAAAAACTCATTTTTGTCATTTTGAAAAAAAAAAAAAAAAACCCCCTCACCAATTGCTTAGAGAATTATTGTCTCTCCTTCTCTAAAATTGTAGATCGCATTCTTCTTTCCCTTCACCGGCATCAATCTTCAAAACAAACCCACATGACTCATCTCCTTCTTCATTGGCATCAAACTCACCACCTATTGTTGCCTTATTCTTTTGCTTATCACTCTTCCTTTGCCGCAATGACCTACTAACTAGATCCTCTCCCTCAGTTGTTGACGCCTCTTCATTTTTTTTTTGGGTCAACTTTTATAATAGAAGGGGATGGAAGTTCGGGAAATTTCCAAATAATTCTTGGTTGGTCAGACTTCTAGTCTAGAACTCAATGGATTCTCCCTCAACTTCATTGATTTCTTTTATGCCATTTGTGTCTTGGATTGCTTGCTGCTACGACAGATGAAGCTTGTTTCAACGTTCAAAAGTTCTTTGGTTAAATTCTTCCTCTTCCTCTATTTCAAAGCACCAAGTGGAGAACGTAAGCCTTAAACTTTCGTTTCTCTCCTCTTTTGTTGTTGCTATTTTTAATTTTGTGCGGCTATGCATATATTAGAGGTGTGCATGAAGTCAGAAGCCCAACGCGCTCGCCCAAGCCGACAAAAAATCACCCAGCCCAGCCCTAAAAGAAGTAGTCTGAAAAAATAAAGTAGGCACAATCAGGTTTGACATTTTTAAAGACATGGCCGGGCATCAAGCAGGTATATCGTTTGCCCATTTGGCCTTACTTGGTAAGTATATATATTATTATATTTGATATAAATACTTTTTTACTATATTATATTATATAATTACTAATACTCTAATAAATCCATTGACCATTAGTTTGTAAGTAAGCTTTAATTCATATATTTACTAATATGATATTATATAACAATTACTTATCTTACACACACACACACACACACACACACACACTAATATTATATAATTACATTAGTTATTTATATAATAGTTTATATACTTATATCCATATACTTCATCCTTTTGATAATTTGGGGCCTTAATAGAATTACTTGGAGTTTTGGATGACTACAAGGTTTTAATTACAATTTTTTCATGTCTTGTATTTAATGGATTGTGGATGTTATTAATTCGTTATGTATGAGTATGACTATTTTTTTAAGACATAAAGTAATCTTTTTAATTTCAAGACTTAAGTTGTAAACTTATTTTGAAATATTCTAAAGTGTAGAATTTTGGATTATATTTGTAGTTTACAATATTGTTTAGCAGGTATGATTGAAGTTGTTTGTGTCCACATAGAGTGTAGCAGGGTATCACCATTATAGGGAAGCCCACCCTGTTTAGCCTAGCCTATTATTGCCCTACCCAAAAATGTTAAAGCTTCTATCGAGCATCAGGCTACATTTTACAACCTAATGATCTTTCATGCAAGGAATTAGGTAAGGGCCTCGCCCTGCCTATGCTCACCCCTAGCACATATGGAGTGAGGAATTGAATTTATTTTATTTCCCTGTGGCTGGAAGTTTGAACTAAGAGTGGAATTCAAGAGCTCATTACTTGTTGATAACTATAATTGCGGTGTTGTTATTTGAGTTAATTTTGAATGCCAATAAGATGTTTGAGAAAATGTGTGAAAGATAAATTATTGATGGTGTAGAAGTTGAGAAAAAGGAAGCTCATTCTATTAATTTAAATTACTATACATGATAGGTGTGAAAATGGAAGAAATCACCAAAAGGGGGGTGAATTGGGGATTTCAAAAATTCTTTTTGAACTCTTTTTCAAAACCTTTGAAAAGTGAATAACAAGGGAGTAAGAAAAGCTGGACACACAGAATTTATACTGGTTCGGCCTTAACCTTGACCTACGTCCAGTGCCCCCATATATTTTCTGGGTATTTCCACTAGTTCAACAAGCTTTAACTACAACAATGTAAACAACAAGCAATCCTATTCACCTAGGACTTGCTCCCCCTTACACTTTGTAATTAAGCTACCCCACTCACAGGTTTCCACAACCTTGAGTTTACACTAACAACTTTTGATTTCAAAGAATCAAGACTCTCAAAAAGAGTAGATAATGATAAACACTAAAGATCAAGTTAAAATCACAATACAGACTCAAATTGCAAAATATAATCAAAGTAGCTTGGTTGTGTGTGTCTTGCTCTGAGTCTTCATAGCCTTTTATAGGCTAACTAGATGAACTAGCCGTTGCAATTTCTTCTCTAACGTTCAACTGCAAATCTGGAAAATGACAGTTGCATATTTTGCTCTGTTCTTTCAATTCTCAGCTGGAATCTTGGAATATGTTGATGCAGAAGGTCTTCTAGGTATTCAGTCATTCCATAACCTTCATTTGACCGTTGGAGAGAGATTTAGTTGATCCATAACGGTCTGTGCTAACCATTGGGATAGAGAAGAAGGATTAGCCCTGTTCTTGGTTCTTCATTTAATGCACTTTATTTCAAATCTGATTCCATCTTGATCTTAGCTGAACTTATCTGAAAATCACTCAAAAACTTCATCAAATACATTAGAAGCAATAGTATCATATGATAAAACGATTTCATATTGACCCATAAAGATTTCGCAGATCAACATCATTTGATTTTTAAAAATCACTTATGCAAACTCAAGTTTGTAATCCTAGACTCGAGTTTGGGGTTCAACTAGAGAGCATGAATGTTGATCAACAGTCTAAACTGGCAGTTTACAAATATTAACTATAGTTTGGTTCTCATAGGGAAGACTGTCGGACTTTGGACTTGGAATGGAACTTTGGATATGTACCTAAACTCGAGTCAATTAATGACTAACTCGAGTTTAGGGCTATGTCAAGAGGATGAGCCTAAGTTCAAGAATTTCCAGACTGGAGTTTAGTAGCGTAGACTGGAGTTTGTAAAGCAAGCATATTGGTGGTCTTTCTGTATGACTCAGACTCGAGTTTGGGGAAGCAAACTCGAGTTTCAGTGAGAGCTGAAACTTCGAAATTTTTCTTGGTTAAGTGTAAACTGGAGTTTAGAAACACAGACTGGAGTTTGCAAGACTTATGAAAATACTGAGTTTTCTGGATTCTTTTTGTTTAGTCTAAACTCGAGTTTCATGGTCTAGACTCGAGTTTGTCTTGTGCGAAATTCTGATTGCTTTCTATATCTCCCAGACTTCAAGTTTGTTTTCACAAACTGGAGTTTAGCTTGTTGTGAAAAACTTTGATTGCTTTCTACGACTCCTCAGACTCGAATTTGTCTAAGCAGACTCGAGTTTGTCTTTCTTGCATAATTGAGCAGCTTTCTGTTAAGTCTCAAACTCGAGTTTACATACCTAAACTCGAGTTTGCCTTTGATAGTAAGTTTTTCAACATACCAAAGACAAACTTCATGCCAAGTTTACAATTGTCAATTATCATCAAAACACATAGAGAACTAACAAGGTGTTTACTAAAATGTTTGAAAGGTGAATTTAAAGCCTAGTTTTGGTATTGGATAAAATATTGAGATTTTTTATGTGAAATTACTTTGATGTTTGAGGGTTAAACCGTGAAGTATGACAATTTATATAATGATGTTGGAAAGAATATTGTTGTAAAATTCCAATGGTTAAGTTTTTCTATTCTTAATGTTAATATTTTGGGACGAATGAGGTCATTGATATGTTTTAGAAGAAGAAGTTTAAGAAACTGGTAAGTGGGTGAAGTTGATAGATGCAAGTAGTAGAATGATTTTAAATTATTAAATGGAATCTTGAATTCTTGCATTAAGAGAGAATGACACTGATATTACTTTGGGCGTTACGGGAATACATAGTGTTATCCAGGCGAAAGCGGTTAGGTAGGGGTAAGTTATACAATTATAAATGCAATAAGTGAATAGTGTCCTATTATAATTGTTATAAATAACATTTTTACTACTTGTTATATTTTTAAGTTAATTATCATATTAATAAGCATGATTTCATCAAGGAAAGCCTATCAACTTATTTCATTTTCTCATTGATATCGAAAATAGGCTTCTCATTGATTTTACTTGGAAATATTAAGCGATCTAATCATGCTAAACAACCAAATAACAATTTGATCAATGTGGAATTAAATACAAGGATCTGACATACCTTCCGCCATTAATTTGTGTTCACAAGGAGAAGCCTTCGCTTTGTGGTTCTTCTAAGTCCTCACTCTTACTCTATAGATAGTGTAACTTTTCTGTATATGTAAGCAGACTTAAGGGACCTTAAATAAATAAGCACACCTTAATCTCATCTCTGCCCATCAAAGATGTGGTTTTCAATCATGCATTAAGATAGTGGGTGGTTGAGCATAAAGTAGGATGTTGGGTCAAAATTTGGACCACATAAAACCTAAATACATGGACCACTTAAGGGAATTTTGAAAATATTTAAAAAATTTAAATATGAAATTCAAAATTCAAAAATTCTCCCACTTAGTCTACACATTTCAACATATACTATAGTGAAAAATAAAATGCATGGATCATAGCGATAGGTCCTCTTAAAGCGAGTATTATCTTTCATGTATGACTATGCATCATGTCTGTCAAGCTCATATAACTTAATGAATAAACCCTATGTTTATTCTAGGTCCAAACTTCAATGATATTTCTCAAATGAACAAATGAATGTGTACACAAAACTAAAATGAGAAAACATCGAAAATAGAGTTTCATAAAAACAACATCGTTCTTACAATGAAAATCACAAAAAAGAACTAATTCCCATTCTTTCTACATGATCTTGAAATTGCAATGGAGGCATGCCTTTAGTTAAGGGATCGACAATCATCAATTTAGTGCTTATGTGTTCAATAACCATTGTTTTATTCTTAATATGCTATCTTATAGCTAGATACTTAATGTCGATGTACTTGTTTCGACTACCACTTTCTTCTTAGCCATAAAGACAGCAACTGAATTGTCATAATATAACATCAATGGCCTGAAAATGAATCCACAATTCTAAGCTTAGAAATGAAACTCTTTATCTATACACCATGTGAGGTAGCCTCAAAACAAGATATGAACTTAGCTTCCCTTATAGAAGTAGCAATCAAAGACTGCTTCTTACTACTCCATGATATAGCTTCATCGACTAGTATAAAGATATATCATGAAGTGGATTTTCTTGAGTCAATGTAGTCAGCATAGTTTGAATCATAGTAGCCAATCATTTCCAAATTGTTAGTTCATTCGTACTTAACCATGTAATATTTAGTCTCTTAAAGGTATCTCAATACTTTCTTCACAAACCTTTAGTAGTCTAAGCCTGGATTACTCTGATAACTCCCTAATACTCCAACAGCACATGTAATATTAGGTCTTGTGCAAACCTGAGCATACATAAGACTTTCTCAGCTGAAGCATAAGGAATGTTCTTCATTTGTTCTCGCTGAAAATCATTATTTGGGTACTGGTCCAAATCGAACTTGTCACCTTTCACAATGGGATCTACACTTGGTGAACAATACTTCATCTGGAATCTTTCTAAAACTTTATTGATATAGGTCTCTTAAGACAAACCTAGAATACCTCGATGTGTGTTTCTATGTATCTTAATGTCAAGACATAAGATGCATCTCCCAAATCCTTCATATCAAAGTTTTTAGAAAGGAATTGTTTCACCTCATATAGTAAGCCATTATCATTGGTTGCAAGTAAAATATCATCCATATATAGAATAAGGAAACAAATATTGGTCCCACTAACCTTTTGGCATATACATCATCCATAACATTCTCTATAAAACCAAAGGAAGAGATAATGTCATGAAATTTCAAATACCATTGAAGGAAAGCTTGTTTCAATCCATATATAGATTTCTTGAGCTTACATAGAAAAACCTCACTAGCACTAGAGGAAAATCCTTCTGATTGTTTCATGTAAAACTCTTCCTCTAAATCTCCATTAAGAAAGGTCATTTTCACATCCATTTGTTGCAACTATAAGTCAAAATATGCAACTAATGCTAGAATGATACAAAGAGAATCTTTCTTAAATACAGGAGAAAATGTCTTATCGTAGTCAATTCCTTCCTTTTGAGTGAATCTTTTAGCAACAATTTTTGCTTTATGTCTCTCAATGTTGCCCAATGAGTCTCTATTTGTTTTGAAGACCCATTAACATCAATTGTTTTTACACCATTAGGCAACTCAACAAGATCTTAAACGCTGTTAGATGCCATAGAATTCATCTCATCCTTCTGAGCATCATACCATGAGTTTGATTCTCTGCAATTCATGGCCTGTGAAAACATTTCAGGATCAATTTTAGCTCCTACATTATAGTCAGATTCCTGTAGATACACAATATATTCACTAGGTATTACTGATCTTCTTATTCTAGTAGATTTCCTTAATGTTGTCTCATTATCTCCTTGAGGAACTTGTTGTTCAACTTGTTGCTCAATAATTTCTTCTTGTTCCTCATCAATAACTTGATCTACTAGATCAATATCAGTAGGTTGTGGATCTTGAATAACTAGTTGCACAATGTTTGATTGAACTAAAGGAACATTATTAACAACTAAACTTGAAGTGGAAGGTGGACTATTTGAATGATCTTTTTTGGAAACAAGTTTCAAATTGATTGCTCCCATTAATCAAATCACTTTCAAGAAATTTAGCATTTCTTGATTGCACTAACCTAGTAGTATATGATGGATAATAAAATTTGTATCTCTTAGATCTTTCAGCATATCCAATAAAATATTCATTAACGGTCCTTGGGTCCAACTTCTTTTCTTGCGAATTGTAGATTCTAACTTTTGACGAGTATCCCCAAACGTATACATGTTGCAAACTTGGTTTTCAACCTTTAAATAACTCAAATGGTGTCTTTGGGACAACCTTAGTTAGAACTCAGTTTATTATGTACACTGTCATTTTAAGTGCATCAACCCACAAGGACCTTAGAAGCTTGGAGCTACTAAGCATACTATGCACCATGTCTAATAACATTCTATTTCTTCTTTCTGCTACACCATTTTGGTTTGGAGAACCAGGCATAGTGTATTGGGCAACTATCTCATGCTCTTGAAGAAACTTTGCAAATGGACCAGGTGCTTGTCTATCTTGAGTGTATCTACTATAAAATTCTCCACCTCTATCTAATCTCACGATCTTAATTTGTTTACCATGTTATTTTCTCTACCTCTATCTTAAATACCTTCAAGGCATCTAATGCTTCATGTTTGTTATGAAGTATGTAGAGATAAATATATCATTAGTAATCATCTATATAGGAGATGAAGTATTTTTGAACATATGTATCCATTTTTAGACAATAAATGTTTGTATGTATGATTTATAACGGTTTTGTACTCCTCTTAGCACCTTTCTTTGATTTGTTATTCTGCTTTCTCTTTATGCAGTCTACACAAGTCTCAAACTCAGTAAAATCTAAAGTACTAAGTACTCCATCATTTACTAATATTTTAACTTCAAATGTAGATATGTCCCAATATCTGGTGCCACAATACAGAGGAATCCTCATTTAAAACACATCATTTCAAACCAATGTTAACATGCATAGCGCCATAAATATTATTATTTTGTAGATGAATAGGAAAAAGACCATTATACAATGTACTATTGCCAACCAACTTTGATTTATAAAACAAATTAAAGGATGTCTCATAAAACATAAAGAAATAACCCAATGGTACAAGTCTTGAAATTGAAATCAATTTCTTAGAGAAACTTGGAACATACAAGGTTCTTTCCAAATTCAAAATAAAACCATTTCTTAAAACTAAAATGCAAGTTTCTACAGCCTCCACATGTAAACTCATCCTTCCTTTTGAATAGATGTATTGTTCACTTTCCATAGGCTTCCTTAGGTTTTGCATACCATGTAAGGTGTTTGAAACATGGATTGTAGAACCAGAATCAATCCACCATGTGTCATTAATAGCATCAACCATATTAGATTCATAACAAATAAATGAGATTGGTATGCCTTTCTTCTCAAGCTGTTACTGGAATTTGAAGTAGTCTTTCTTCACGTCTCCCTTTTCCTTACAGAAGAAACACTTGGGTTGCCTCTTGATTCCAACTTAAGGTGGCATTTACCTTTCCCCTTCTTCTTGGCTTGAGTTTGATCCTTCCTCTCAATTGTCATAAAAGCACTCTCTCCTATTTCCATTACCAGCCTTCCCTCCTCCTAAACATACTGATCAAAAGTTCATCGATTGACCATTTATCCTAATGTGTGTTATAGGATATCTTCAAGGGTGCATATTGTTGTGGAAGAGTGTTAAGACTATAGTGCACAAGGAATGAATCATACATGTCAACCTCAAGTGACTTCAATTGAGCTGCAATGTCCCTTAATTGCATGATGAGTCTCAAGGATGAAAACTTCATAATTAGGGTGCTGATAAATGCCTTATCTAAAGCAACAAATTGTTCATCAATTGCCTTTAGAAGTGGCCTAATTTCGTTACGCTGTTCGACAAACCCACGAAGGCCAACAGAGATGAACATAATTGGAAGGTGATTAGATTGCTCCCATTTTTCATACAGATCAACCTCATCTGGAATGATGGTCTAAGTAATAGAAGGAGGTTCATCTTTCCTAATAGCATAATCAATGTCCATCCACCTCAAATGAAGGAGAATTCTCTCCCTCCATACTTTCTAGTTATCACCCCTTAGTTTTGAAAAACAGGAATATCCCCTAGAAGGGGGGTGAATAGGTGATTTCGAAAATTCTTTTCATAAATGAAATAATGACAATAAAACGGAGACAGAGAAGAGAAATAGACACAGATTATTTATACTGGTTCGGTCTGATTCGTCTACCTACGTCCAATCCCCAATCATTTGGGCATTTCACTATCTCAAACTCTTGTAAAAACTTACACGCTCTATACTCGAAATGATCCTATTTCAAGGACTCACTCCCCCTTACAAGCTGTAATTGTACACCTGCTCTTGAGGTTCCACAACTTCAAGATTAACAGAAGAAATTGAATTGGAATAAACTCCTCACTGAGTAAATAAATTAAGCACTGAAGAACAAAGATGAATATCTGAAGATATTAAGTGAGTTTAATGAAACAACAAATAGCAATAAGTTCAAATTGAATACTCAGCATTTCGGTAGTTGGCGAATTTAAAGCTTTTTCTATTTATAGTTCATGTAATAAATGATCATTGAAGAAGCTTGGAAGTTGCTTGTTGTGACTCGTAAAAGTAGCCATTAGACTAATGAAGCTTCACTGGTAAGGACAGAACTTCATTGGGACAAGTGGGGGCCATGCCCCCTCAAAAATTTTGGTATTCCAAAAATTTTTTTAGAAATGTTTTCATAAAATTTAATATAATGTAAAAATATATTTTATCTAATACATTTGGCCTCCCAAATATTTTTTTAGTTCATGAGTATATATTTGGCCACCCTTCATTGTAATTACTTTTATTGTAATATATTTTTGTTATTAAAATATATGTATTTGAACTTATTAAGTGCCCACCCTTCATTATAATTTATATAGTTACATTTCTAATAGCATTTAGCCTTACTTTTCTAAATGATAGGTTTGTAAAATAACTGTCTCTTTTATTACATCATCAATATTCACTTGATTTCATGAATATTTTTTTGATATTCTTTTCTTTTCTTGTTCATATTCTTTTATTTTTTTAATGTATTTAAAACTTTCTCTAAAAAAACAAATTCTGGAGCGCTACCCCGAACCCTCATATTGCCCCGCCACTGGTTCCCACCCTTCATAAAAATTTTGAATCCTTCACTGTATTTAGCCCCCAAATATTTACCACAAGGTCCATCCCTATTCACTAGTTACAATTTCTGTAAATGCTTTGTCCTTCCCAAACATTCTTTATTTTATTCGATTTGTCCATTGAGAGATAACATTTAATGCACAGCAGGAATAACAAAGAATGCTCAGAATGTTTGTGGCGAAGATTAGCATCAGTTTAGGTAACCGCATTTAATGCCTCTGACACACAATTGCCTTTTGAAGATTTGTTATTAATCCATAGTTAAATCATCTTAAACTCATTAACAAACTCATTAAAAGCAATTAGCAATGATATGGATAATGATTTATAAAAACAAAATCATACTTAATGATTTTAGGATATGTGAAGACAATGATTTTGAGGACAGAGATGATCATGCTCAAGCATGATGTTTGTGTGCTTGAGCATCAGTCAAAAGTATGTATTGTAAGTGAAAAGATAACCCAATGCTCGAGCAACATCCTAAGCTTGCTCGAGCACGCTTTTCAAAAAAGGAATGGAGAATGTATGGCAATACGTTGGTGCTCAAGCATGAGCTTCCCCTGCTCGAGCAACACAATGTTGGTGCTCGAGCATGCTTCAGCCATGCTCGAGCATCAGCGTTGTAACGCTGATCAACTTATCTGTTCAAGCAAAAGTTTCCCTCTGCTCGAGCTTAACACTTGACCTTACTCGAGCATGATAGTTTCATGCTCGGGCACAAGTACCTTTTAGCTTTGCCAATTCCCATTTTGCTTTACTGCACGAGCATACTTGTTCTCATGTTTGAGCATGAATTCAATATCATTTATCATTTCCCTCGATGATGCTAGAGCACGATGATACCTTGCTCAAGCATAGCTTATTAATTTGTATTTTTGTTTTTTAACTCGATGATGCTCAGGCATATCAAATGTGTGCCCGGGCAAACGTATATTACTTAATTCAATAACTTTAAATTGTGATCATCAAACCTTGAGAGTCAACAAGTTCGGGAATGTCACATTTTATATTAGAGAAATTCAAAAGTTGTTTGACTGCATAATATTGAACATACATTCTTAAAATTAAAATTTGAGACTAATAAATCATATCATGCTTTACCAATGTAAATCATGCTCCAAATCATGAATCTACTGACATGCAACTTGCCTGTAGGCTAAAGTTCTAATTCAATTAGATCCATACTTTATGATAAAATTATCAAATTATTTCCTTATTATTAATTCATGTAGGTAAATTAAGAATATAATTTGATTTTCTATCCTAATTAATCATACAAAACATATAATAAAAAATTCATATGGGGATAAAATATATTATATTACAAATGATTAATTACAATCAATGTCATTATGTGATCATTGAAACTCAATATATAATTTCAACTAATTAATGATGTTGTTGCTATTCTCTAATTAATTAAAAACATATGTAGATCACTCAACGTTAATTAATATTTAATATTGCGTCAAACCATAAGCAATATTAACTAAAATTTGGACATTCATGTACTTATATTATTCAACTTAATATTGCATGTATAATGAAACAATGATTAATGCACACAAAATAACAGAATAGTCACATGAATCCCAAAATAGATTAAATTTCAAATTATTATATTTTAATCCGAAAACTAATGATATGTATATATATAAAATCTACATCCAATTCTCAGGCGTCAGTTCGGCCTAATGGTCTTAAGCTTCTAAATAAGACCTTAGTTTGCATGGGTTTGAATCCATTTATTGACATTTTAAAAATTTTTGCCAATTAGTAGAAAATGATTTAAATATAATAAATGATAATTTTTTATCAAAGGGGAGACAACAATTCAACTGGTAGAGGGGCAACCTCTAAGGCCCAAAACCCACAGTTCCTCTCTTCGAATCATGCTAGGACCATTTTTCCTTTTCTTTTTATCTAAAAATAAAAAATCCAAAAACGAACTTGGCCCAACAAAAAATATGTTTGGCCCATCTAGATAAAGTGAAACACAAATAGAGCCTTTTTTATCTCTGAGGGAGGAAGCCTTTTTGGACACTTGTGAAATGATGTTGTCTTGACTTAGTCAAAATGTTGCACTCCACAGCTTCTTCCTCGCCTAGATGGAGCCTTAAAACACGACCTGCTTCTCCACCGTGACTTGAAACATAGCCGCATTCTGCGACCTCAGTTAGGCGATCAGAGAACTTAAAGGACGGCAATTTCAACTGCAATAATAACGAAAAAAATGATCCAGAACACAATATGTTTGATATAATCATGAAATCGATAAAAATTTAAACCGAAACAAAATAAATCAAATGATAAAAAATCCTAGTTTCTTACAACAACAACCACAGAAACGAAAACAAAATCAAACATGGGAGAATGTAATCTCAACAATAATCTCACATATAAACAAGATAATCAAAACCAATTAAAATATCAAGATTTCAAGTTTCTTCATTGTCATTGTGAAATTGAAAACTCTAACGCAACAATGGGATTGTTTCATAGTGAGTTAGTTGGCATTTTCAATGGCAATGTTCATATAGAAAAATGAACCATTTAAGGGCATGAATGTACCAAGGTTGGCAAAAACAATAAAGAAAGGTCCTTGGTTTTGAAGCCGAAACCGGTACACCATGATGGGATGAGCATATATATATTCAAATGAAATCTAGAAAAAAAAAATCGAAAAATCCAGATTTGAAACTATTAAATACATGCATCAAATCTCTCCAACCATAATTGTTGAAGAAAATAAAATTTCATCGGTCAAAATCTAGACAGAGGTATATATTGGCTTTAATGCCAAATGTTGGAAATATTAAGCGAGTTAATTATGTTGAACAATCAAAAAACAATTAGATCAATGCGAAATTAAATACAAGGATTTGACATACCTACTACCATTAATTTGTGTTCACAAGGAGAAGCCTTCGCTTTATGGTTTTTCTAAGTCTTCACTTTCACTCTATAGATGATGTAAGTTTTTTGTATATGTAAACATACTTAGGGGACTATAAATAAATAAGCACGCCTTAAATTGCAATAAATAAAAAATGTGTCAGAGCATTAAATGCAAAGCAGAAACAAGTACCAGAATTAGGCAACCAACTATCTAAGCAACGTAAAGCCTTGCAACCATTTCCTTTCTACCTCCATTACTGAGTCTCAACGGACAAATGGAACATGGAATGTCAAAAGAGAATGATGGCGCTGATTGAAGAAAGAAAATGTGTGAGTAATGATCCACTTAATTAGTCTCAACGATAATCTTCATCAATCTTAAAGGATATTTCTCAAGCTTCTCAACGGTCATTAAATGTCAACAACTATAAAAGCCAGAAGCATTGAATTCTCTAGCTACCGAAACTCTGTGCATTCAACTTGTGAATTTATCATTTATTGTTTCAAATCTTTGAGAAATATCTTCAAATATTAATATTCTTCAGTGATCATACATATGCTCTTTTAGAGAGTCTTAAATTATTTCATATTGTATTAATCTCAAGGTTGTGAAACCTTTAAGATTGTGATTATTTGATTACAACTTGTAAGAGGGGGTGAGTTCTAGTGAGAGAATTACTCGACAATTACAAAGTATGTAATCAAGTTTTGAGATAGTGAAATCCCAGAGAATCTAGGGATTGGACATATGCCAAGGATTTGGATCGAACCAGTATAAACTCCTTGTGTTCAATCTTTCTATTTCTCTCTCTATTTATCATTGTTTTACTTGTGTGATTCAGAGGATTAAAAGAAAATTTTTTAAATCACCTAATTCAACCCCTCTTAGGTGATATTCCATCTTTCGAGTAGTACTATTAGTCATTGGCACATCATGGTTAACTCGAGCTTACTAGACATTCATGAGCACAGTACTCACACTTGATATTCGTGGGATTGATTGTCATGCTTGTTATTCATGGGTCTTATACCTACACTTGTTTCGTGGCTTCAAGTCGTACTTGGTTACTTATCCTTGTGGATTGGATGTCTATGCTTGTTCTCATGGATTCGTGCTACACTTGGTTATTTACCCTCGTGGACTGTGTGTCCATGTTTGTTACCATTTTGTTGAAGTCCTACGTAAAGATGAGATTGGAGATTTCTTGTTTCTAAAATGATTATATTAAATGCATATAGTTTTTGTTTGGTTTATGAGCTTTTATATGGTTTCAATTTATGCATATAATTTTATACTTTCATCAGTAAAAAATTTATCATCATGATTTTATTATTCAAGTTTAAGTCTATCTAAATCATTTCCTTTAGTATTACATTTATTCATGGGACGTTATTCATTGTAAAATATTTTTAGTCTTAGAGAGCATTGCTGATTGTTTTTCCTTAGCTGATTCATGAAGGCCTATATTGCTAGATTGAAGTGGGAGCGTCATTTGAATGATTCCTAATTCAATGTAAAGCCTTATACTTGTTTGTATGTGTTAGCAAATCTTGTTTAGTTGATCCATGTTTTCTATAGGTAGTTACCATTATGAGTTTAGCGTTGTAAAACACGTGGGTTCTGTTTTTTTGTTGTTGTTAATTTTACCTAGAGTGACGGATTTTTTGTAGTGGGTTTGCGAGAGGAATTAAAGCCCTGGACCTCGTTGTGTGTTCTTGAAAGAAAAGGGTTTTTCCCTTATTACTTTTGATTAGGTTTTGTAAAACCATCATGGTTAATTATTGTTTTGTGAGAAAGGGTTTTTTCACTTCTTGTTCTAAATATTGCAATAATATCACTCTCTATAATAAATTGTATGATCACTGAAAAAATAAAGAGCAAATGATATAAACGTCAAAGTGTTGGCATTTTGACAGTGAAGGCACAAGCTCTTGTCTTGTCATTTCTTCTTTCTGACTTGAATGCTTTGCTATTTATAGACAATTGACATTAGGGAAAATCCTCCCCAAGGCCCAATTAAGTAAAAAAAATCTCAAAAAAGGCCCCAACAACTTTCACATGTCAAAAAAGGCTCTAGGGTCTTTTCTGGTATTATTTTAGAAAAACATAGTTGTTAACAGGTACTGATATTGTTGTTAACGATTTCTGAAATAATATCAGAAAAGGCCCTAGGGCCTTTTTTGACATGTGAAAGTTGTTGGGGCCTTTTTTCAGATTTTTTTGCTTAATTGGGCCCTGGGGAGGATTTTCCCTTGATATTAATAATCGTTGTGAGTATTAACCGTTGAGAGCGTTTAAGCTTTTCGTTAGAGACCTGCTAAGGACAAATTGGAGTTGTTGGAATAATTTGAGATTCAGTTGCTTTCACTTCTCTACCATAAATCATCACACAACATCCCTTTGGTCTACTTTGAGATTGCTTAAGGTTGGGTCGCTTTTGTCTTCAATGTAATAAAGTTTTGGACAAAATCTGTTTGGTTTACCCTGCAATTTTCCATCTATTTTGTTTCTACTATGCAATAAATGTTTGACACAAAGATTTGCTTTTTGAATTTTTTGTGTGTCATAATCTAGGAATTTAAACATCTAAAACTCATATAATAAGTAGTAATCAAAGATAAATAGATGTTAATAACAAATTTTGAATTCTTGGAGTCGTTCTGTAAATGAATCAGGAAGCATTCACTTGAGTGAGATTCCAAAATCACTCGAGTGTGTATCCTTCATTTGAGTGCTTTTGTAATCAAACTCGAGTCGAGTGTAGATGAACTTTGTCTTTGGTGGTAAAGTGTTGAAAGAATAGGTCACTCGAGTAATTGGAAAAATTGACTTGAGTGTCATTTGAAAATAACTTCAATTCTACCAGTGACTTGAGTGCTTTTGCAAGTTTCCTTGTGTGACTCGAGTGACTTTGAGGTTAACTCGAGTGGACTCTATAAGAGAAGCCTACACTCTTGGTCCATCAGTGAGTGACTTGCTTTAGTCTCACAAGTTGCTTGCCTTCATTCAAGTGTCAAACGATTTACTTAAGTGAGCTTCAATTTAGCTCTCAAAAAGTGCATGAGTGACTTGCAGAAGTCTTCAATTAATCACTATCACTTGAGTATTTGAATGCCTCACTTGAGTTCTTTAAAGTCCAACTCGATTAGCAATAAATATCTCAAAGAATTCTTCAGTTTTTCTCTTTATCACTCAAGTGATCTACTTCACCTAGCATACAACTTGTGAGTCACTTGCAAATTCTTGCAAGTGACATTGAATCATTCAAGTGCTTATCCAATTACTTGATTGATATTGTACAACTTTCATAATATTGGCGAGTGACTTTCAGATTGTAGGTACTTTGGCAGCACAAAGGTCAACTTCTAATGAGCATATCATTTTGAATATAACTCCAAATTTGGAAAATGACCTATCCCCGAAAATTTATTTAAGTTTTCTTTGCAATTCAAAAAGAATCAACTTCAAATTCAATGTATTATGATAGTTTCTATTACATTAATAATAGTTGTTCTAGAGAAGCATTTTGCACCGTCTTTATATGTCTCATTCGAGTGGAACACTGCTTCACTCACAAAACACTGTTGAAAATTACTTAAGTGGTTATGAGAGTGATGTGCTATAGCTGAATGATCACTATTGCTTGAGACAACTCATTTTAACGAAGAATTTAGTCATTCCAACTTCTATTTGATAGAGACTTCTAATATCACATCTAAGAACTTGAATTTCGATATTCTCATTATATTTTACAAGTTCTATTTTCTTTAATCTCTTCTCTTGATCATTCTTCACAATTCAACTTGGATTGATCTACATTATGCATTGCAGATAGTCAATGTAGGATATAGAAATATTATGTAAACTTTTGCACTTAATATTGACATCTATATTTGACATTATCAAGAGTAATCATATCTAATAGCATGATCTTTGTCAACTTCCTGTTGATGGTTTCCTCTATATGCGACGTTTCAGTGCTAGGATCTTTCATAAAGTCTTCTACTTGCTCATGTCATGTTGGAATTTTTACCATGTGTTTGTTGTTTGTCAACAAAGATGGTTTCTTTAGGGTGGCTGCAGTAGTTGTATCTGAAGATTCATGTATTGTTGACTTATATGTAATTGTCTTTATGAAATTATCTTTTTATATTTAATATAATTGATCATTTTATGAAAAAAAATCATGATAGGCGCTCTCACTGAGGGCGTTAAAAATATTGATGCTACTATGGTATTATTTCTTGCTATTTAATAGAGACGTTTAACAAATAGAGCGCTACAAATAGTTAATTTTTATGGGTGTTCATAGCGTAATTATTCATTGCTAAGTTTATACATTTGCCCTAAATAAAAAATATATATATTTTTTGGTTTTTTTTTTTTGGGGGGGGTGTGTGTTAGACAAAACTAAAAATAAGAATGTAGATAAAAGAGAGAAGTATTTTTTTTTTGTCATATCTATAAGCTACATTATTAAATGTTTATATGAATGTGAGATTTTATGCATTATTTGTTATTATGAATTCATCTGATCTTATTTTAAGTCACTTTTACCATATTATGCCGAAATTAAGAAAAACCTTAAACCTCATTAAATTTGCTTTAAAATTTAATAAAAAATCAACTTGGCCCTATTTAAAATACACTACATCCCATTAGAACAAAATTTACATAATAATAAATGAAGAATAATATTGTATATTTATATGATTTTTTTTTAAATAATGTGACTTATAAATAAAAAAAAAAAACTTCTCTGTAATCATAGAGTATACTTTGTACTTTTAGGTGTTGTGATAGATTGTGTTAAATAAGGATATAATTGAAAAGTTGTTAAATTTTAATAAATACTAACTCCAGTTCTTAATAAATAAATTACTTTAAAATATTTAGCTTTATAATTTTTTTACTCCAAATTAATTTGTGTGGCTTACAACTTCACATACTATTATAATTTAATGACACATATAAGTATTTCAAAAAAAGTATATAACATATGTTATAATTAATAATTAAGTAATTATTTCTCTTCCTTACTTTTCTGAATTAATTTATTAAATTTTATATTAAGGAGGTGAGGCACTAGTTAATACTTCACACCATTACAGATTTTTCTTAGTTTCAACCATGTTTGACAATGATTTTTAGAAATAGGAGAAGAGTCGGGCAGAATAAAAACGGATGTTGCCATTTTGACTACCTTCGTACGGCAACACGTTTTCACTTTTTGAAATGATGATTAGAAACAAAATCATGCAAAATGTAATCACTACAGTTAAGAGCGCAATTAATAAAGGACAGAAAGTCAAAAACATTAGTGATGCAAACTTTTTGTCAATCAAGCCGGTGTTAGAGGCACTAAAATCCGCTAGTTATTTGATTTTATCCCTATAATTATATTTTATTAAGTAATATTTTCATAATTATATATGGAATTAAGGAGCATTTAACACCTTATAGTATCAATACACCACATCTAACACTCTTAAATATCCATCATCTTAAAATATTTTAAGGTGTTAGACGTATATGAAAAAAAATACTTTAACATGTTAGATGTACTACAAAATATTTTTAAATATTGGATGTATATGAAATCATATTTTTGAGTGTTTGATACATACACCTTAACCCTTATATATTACATAGTTAGATATATCTCAAATATAAATAATTCAAATTATTGAACTTATTGCCTTACATACTTGAATTAATTGTATTTGATCATTTTTAACTCATTATTTTTTGTATAGATTATGCTATATATTTTTAAATTGTTTGATAATTTCTTATATGTTGAAAAATTAACACTTGAACAAAGTCTTGGGAGAGAGAATCCTACTATATATTTGAAAGGCCACTAGGAATCACCAGCCTATTTTCCTAGGTTTATCCTGTATCTTGAATATTTGTATGGTTTATTTAATACTTTAAAATATTTTTTCCCGTATGTCCAATACGTTAAAATATTTTGTGATACACTTTTATTATTAAAGTATTAATTTCTTGGGAGAAATTTCACCCCAAAATATTTCTTTATTGGCAATTTTTACCTTGACATTGACTCCAAAAAAGTCTTTTCAGGTGAAAGTGTAATAACACCATAAAGTAACTTTTCAATAGTAACTTAAGAGGAGTGAATGTACCTAAAATAATAATTTAGAATATTGGATGAACTATAAAATGGATACTAGATGCACTAAAAAAATATTTCAACATGTTGGAAGAACTACATAATTACTCTAAGGTCCCGTTTGGTACAGGTAACTCACGAGTGGGAAATGAAACTTAACAGAGTGCTCACGAGAAAAACTTGTTTGATGCGCTATGTTCCCGGCACTCTCATTTCCCACCTATGTCCAAGCTCCCATCAACACAGGAATTTGCTATCCCTCCAAAAGTGGCGGGATCTGAAAAAATTCCCTGGAAAGTGATTTATTGGGATGAAAAAACCCCTCAAAAAGCCGTGTCCAATTTAATCTAGTTGCGAGTAACGATTTTGAAGGAGCAATCGAAGACGACAGTGGCAACTTGAAATCGAAGTGCTGGGTGAGGAAGGTTGAATCGAGGTAAGAGTTGAATGGTTTTTTTTTGTTCTTTCAGCGCTGTGCTTCTTTTTTAAAAGTTTTAAGCCGATGCCCTGTTTGTTCGACAGTAGGAAATAGTGAGATATATGTATTGGGTGCTTGGCTTGGGTGATTTTTTCTTCAATTCATGCCCAGCTAAGCTGAATGTGTGTGGATTTTGTATTGGGTACTCTGCTTGGGTTTACAGCTGGCATATTGTTCTTGTTGTTCTCCTATGTCGGATGTGTACCTGTTTAAATGGTCATTAGTTTGTGTTTTATGCTTCAAGTTTAAATCTGTAACTTCCATTCGAACTTCCCTGGTTTGTTCGAATCTGTGCTTTAAGTTAAATTTTTTTTTGTTTTATCGCCTTATTCATTTCATGTTTGTCGTCTTTCTCACATCCATTGCCGTTCTGCTCGTCGACCTTTCATTTTTCGTCAACATCTCATTCTATTCTCCATCCGAACCACCACGCAATTTGGTAGGGTTTGTCATTGTCAGGTTGAAACAAAAAATTTCCTTCCCAGTTTTTTTCAGTCTTTTTTACTTTAAGGGTATTATGGGAATTTTATCTCAACTCCTCACTTAATCAACTTCAAATTCTTCATATCAAACATTTCATTTCCAGTCAACTTAACTTCTATTCCCATGTCAACCAAACAGTTCTATTTTTTTAAGTTTCCTCTCATCTTCCCTTCCATTCCTTTCCCTTCTTTAAGTTCTTTTCCCTCCTTAAAAATTCCCTGTACCAAACGGGACCTAAGGTGTTGGGGGCACCAAAAGGATTCTTTAGGTGCTGGAAGTATCTTTTTCTTGTGATATAATTATATGATACTTATTTTAGGGTTCGTGACTGTCCTCTCAATACAAATGTCTTTTTTAGAAGATGAACTTGAGGTCTTGAGGAATCCAGTAAGACCTTATACTGTTAAACTAACTTCATATTGATAGTTGATTGACGCATCTTAACTCTTAAATAAATTGGAAAAGGTAAAATAAAGCTAGGAAAATTTAATGAGAAAACTAGGAAAAAAATCCTCTAATGAGAATGTTATTGACAAGAATGGCCTCATAAAAATTTATTTATAAAAAGGTACCCATATTATCCAAATTTTGTACAAAATATCTAGATTTAGATGATTCTTACTAATCAAATTTCAAACAGAGTTTTCCCTAATCTTTTCATAAATAAAATCGAATTTCAAATTAAAACGAAAACGAAACAATTGAGCCCGTTTGGATATAGCTTCTGGAAAATGATTTTGGGTAAAAATAGCTTTTGGAGAATTGATTTTGAAAAATAGGTTTTGGGATTTACGAGGCAAAAATGATTTTTGGAAAATAGCTTTTGGAGAATAGATTTTGGAAAAAATGATAGTGTTTGAATAATTTCAAAACCTAGGTTTTGACAAAAGTTTGTCAAACACCCCAAAATTATCCAAAAACTATTATGCATCAAAACCTAGGTTTAAACAAAAGTTTGCCAAACACCTCTATTTTTTCCAAAAGCTATTCTTCATCAAAACCTAAGTTTTCTCATAAACTTACCAAAAACCTCTACTTTTTCCAAAAGCTATTCTCATAAACTTACCAAACACCTCTACTTTTTCCAAAAGCTATTCTACATTAAAATCTAAGTTTTGGAGGTTTTGTCAAAAGCTACTTTTTTTTTTTCATTTTCAAAACCTAGGTTTTGTCAAAAACTATTTTTTTTAGCTTTTTCTTTCTTTCCTTTGCCATTATCAGTATTTTTTCAATATTAGTTAGTATCCTTAAGATATTTTTTTAGTCCCTTTCAGTACTATGAAATATTTTTGTAAGAATAATTATCCTGAAATATATTTTTAATACCGTAGAATAATTTTTTAAGATCATGAAATATTTCAATGTACTGACTTGTACTGAAAAAATACTAATGATCTTGAAAATTTATTTTACGATATTGAAAAAATATTTTAGGGTAATAACTGATCTTGAAAAAATATTTAGGGTACTGAAAGATACTAAAAAATATCTTAAGGATACTGACTAGTACTGAAAAAATATTGATGATGATAGAGGAGAGAGAAAAAGCTTAAAGAAATAGCTTTTGACAAAACTTAGGTTTTGGGTTTCAAAATCTAGATTTTGATGTAGAATAGATTCTAAAAAAAATAAGGATGTTTGGTAAGCTTATGACAAAACCTAGATTTTGATGCAGAATAACTTTTTTTAAAAAAGGGTGTTTGACATACAAAACCTAGACTCCAAAACCTAGATTTTGTATTTTGGGCTAAAAAACCGAGACACGTTCTTGAGAGGCAAGACTCGGATTCAAGAATTTAGGAGCGAGTTTTTTTTTTTTTTAAAAAAAAAAACCCTAAAAGATCGAAACAAATATAAATTAAAAATAGAAATAGGGGGAGAGAGAAAGTAGTCAACCCAGGAAGAAGAAGACGACATCAACTTCATTTTCACACAAAACCTCCTGGGTGTGTCACTGTTATCTGTCAGATCTGCCCACACACCTCCATTACCCTGCTTGGCTATTAACCCACCATCCATCACTGTCACTTCATAAGTTTTCTTCAAATCGCTATTCATTTATATATTCTGCATCATACTGTGATGTGATGATCTTTGATTGAAGCTGGAATAAATGTGGATATTGTTTTATAAAGAAACGGCAATGCGTGTGATTTCTTTTCCTTCATTGGTTCTAATTCTTTCGACCAAAAAAAATGGTTCTGATTCTGAAGGATTGATTAGCTTCAGCTTCATTCAATAAGGTTGGTCCACCTACCCTCAAGTTAAGCAATAATGTCAGAAATGCGGGTTTCTGATCTCCACTTGAAGAAGGAGCTCACTCAAATTCGCAAAGCTGCTCGTGTATTGAGGGATCCTGGTACTACTTCTTCGTGGAAGTCGCCACTTAGTTCGTCGAGATCTGTAGCGGCTGCTTCCGCATGGAAGAACAATGGCAGCTCTCAAATTCATTCTCAGTTGTCTCTTCCGAGTGCGAGCAACAATGGGAAAGACAAGATGGTGTTCTTGTACAATTGGAAGAATTACAAATCATCGAGTGAGAAACACAATGGCGATGATAAAGACGAAGAAGACGAGGAGTATGATGAAGATGGTGGTGGAAATGATGGATCTTCGTCACTTCTGGGGAGTTTCGAGGATAGCCTCAGTGATGCTCGCAATGGTTGCGATTCCAAGAGCGATACTTGCGTAGGGATTGGTGGGAGTGGGATTCGTTCTTCCATTTTCAGGTGTAAAGATGCAAATCCTGTTGCGTTAGGCACGCCATCGACCAGAAGAGCACTGGAGATTAAGAAAAAGAGTAAGAAAAGCAAAAATGCCCATTTGTATATTCTAAGAAAATATCAGCAAAGAGAAACCAATATTGGGCAAGCTTTAGTGAATCCCAAGCATCATATTCATCGGTCAGTAGCGTGTAGCCGGGAGGACTCGGTTGGGCAGTCTGATGATACTGAAGATTACTGCAATTCTGAAGATTTAACACGAAACTCAGGACCATCTCCTTTGCTTTTGAAGCTCAAGCATAAGAATTGGTCTCGCCCTAACTCTAAGTTATTGAAAAGTAATAGAAAACAGGATTCTTCTTATAGCACTCCAGCAATGTCTACCAGTTCTTATAATAGGTATGGTCAACAAAATCCTAGTACCGTTGGATCCTGGGATGGCACGACAACCTCGGTAAATGATGCTGATGATGAAGTAGATGATCTTTTGGATTTGCCTGGTCGCCAAGGATGTGGGATACCTTGCTATTGGTCAAAGAAGACTCCAAAACATCGAGGGATGTGTAGGAGTTGTTATTCACCTTCACTTTCCGACACTCTAAGGAGGAAAGGAAGTAGCATGCTTTGTGGAAGTCAAACTATCTATCCTAGACACCGGAGATCCTTGTCAAGCTCTCACAAACGGAGAATTTCCTCTAGGAGTGCTCAAGGTGTTCTCCCATTGCTCACTAACAGTGATGATGTTAGAGGGTCATCTCTAGGAACTGGCATGAGTGATGATGAGCTTTCTACAAACTATGGCGAGCTTGATCTTGAGGGCATAAGCAGGTTGGATGGAAGAAGGTGGTCCTCAAGTTGTAGGAGTCAAGAAGGATGGGAGATTGTAGCTTTCAATGGAGAAGGGGATGATGAAGGCACTTCAGAAAATAGTAGGAGTTACAGTCAAAAGTATAAGCCTATGTTCTTTAGTGAATTGATTGGGCAGAATATTGTGGTCCAATCACTTATAAATGCTCTTTCAAGAGGTCGAATTGCTCCTGTTTATCTTTTCCATGGTCCACGTGGGACTGGTAAAACATCAGTGGCCAGGATTTTTGCTGGTGCATTGAATTGTATAACTCCTGATGAAACTAAACCTTGTGGCTACTGCAGGGAATGTGCAAATTTCATTTCTGGGAAGAGCAGGGTCCTTTTGGAAGTTGATGGAACCAATAAAAAAGGGATTGATAGAGTTAGACATCTATTGAGAAGATTATCAGTAAGGTCTTCTTCAGCCTCCTCACGATATGTGGTCTTTGTTATTGATGAGTGTCATTTGTTACCCTCTAAGACATGGTTGGCATTTCTTAAATCTCTGGAAGATTTACCCCAGCGAGTTGTGTTTATATTTATAACAACAGATCTTGACAATGTGCCACGAACAATACAATCAAGATGCCAAAAGTACCTTTTTAACAAAATTAAAGATGCAGATATAGTACTACGGCTAAGGAAAATATCTGCTGAGGAGAACCTGGATGTTGAAACAGATGCGTTGGATCTTATTACTACCAATGCAGACGGGTCACTTCGGGATGCAGAAACTATGTTAGAACAGCTGAGTTTGCTGGGAAAAAGAATCACTACTAGTCTTGTCAATGAACTTGTGAGTTTTCTCTGTATTACTATTTGACCTAATCTGAAAATGTAACTGTTATTCTTATATTTTGATAACCAATAATGTCTGCTTTAATAGATATTATTTGATCTCTTTATATCATTCAAATTATAGCTGTGGTGCATTATTTGCAACAGATGGGGGTTGTTTCAGATGAAAAATTACTGGAACTTTTGGAGTTAGCAATGTCATCAGACACTGCAGAAACAGTGAAAAGGGCCAGAGAATTGATGGACTCTGGAGTTGATCCAATTGTTTTGATGTCCCAACTGGCAAGCCTCATTATGGACATCATTGCCGGATCATATACTGTTATAGATGACAAACCTGGTGATTCATTTCTTGGCGGACGAAGTTGTGAGTGATCTTGAACTTTTATCTTAAATTTTCGTATCAATACTGTGAAAATTCTATCGTCCCCTACAATCATATATGAGGCATTGTTAACTGCAATACCTTTTATCTGTTAACTTGGAGTGAAAAGAAAGTTTATTAATTGTCATCTAAATCAAAGATAAATGAGCAAACATTATTGACCAGGTTGTCAATGGAAGTAATTGAATCTTTATTAACTTAGAGGGCATAATGTAGGACCATGATACTTTCATGCTGAGCTGAATGATTTGGTTCTTTTTAAAGCCCTGCAAAACAAACTAATGCAACTCTTTGTTAGTGGCTTGTGCTTGGAAAGCTTGAGTACTGCATGAAAAGGTATTAACAACTATGTATTATAACTATTCAGAATGTCAAACTCTCTCTGTCTTAATTTTTGCTTCTGACCATAGGCTTTGATAGATATGCTCTGAACAATTAAATTCAAATAAAGTTATGAGCACTTGACATTGTGAAGTGTGTTGCCGCCTTTTCTTGGTTCTATGTATTGCTTATAAGTTTCATTATATAGTATAACTATGAGAACCTGAAACACGTGATTGATTATTGAGATGGACAATTGGGTTTCACACTCAGTGAATGAATCGGAGTTGGAGAGATTAAAGCATGCTTTGAAGCTTCTCTCAGAGGCTGAGAAACAATTAAGGACTTCTAGCGAACGCACGACATGGTTCACAGCTACTCTGTTACAACTAGGGTTGATGCCTTCACCCGATCTTACTCAGACCACCACCAGCAGGAGGCAGAGTAGCAAGACTACTGATGATGATCCATCAAGTGCTTCAAGAGAAGTAACTGCTCACAGGCACAAGTCAGATGTTCAGTGTATGCCTCGAAAATCTACATCACCTGCATCTCTGCAGAAAGCTGTGAATAGCAATCCCAGCCACCAAAGGGAGTTATCATCAAAGTTTGATGGTTTCAGCCTGAATTCAAAGCCGTCAAATTGCCCAGTCGATGATGCTGCACCCGTTTCATTTTATGATCGTACAGTCAGTAATGTTACATTTAGATGCATAGATTCAGGGAAGTTATGTGATATCTGGGCACACTGTATTGGAGGGTGTCACTCCAAGACATTGAAGCAGCTGCTACTTAATCATGGAAAGCTTATATCCATATGTGAAGTTGAAGGTAATTTGACAAGACTTTTGGCCAAAATTGGACATATTGCTCTCCAGAATGAATTAAGTGCATTCTTACAAATCCAGTTTTAGCAACTTATTAAGATGCTTCTTTTAGCTATGAACTAAGCCTGATAAATTCTGTAAGGCATCCAATAGTCAGATATCCCCTTATACTTTATTGCTGATAGTTATCATGGTTTCTTTATTATGTCATTGCTCTTGAACCAGCAAAACCAAATATTTTGTTTGAGCAGAATATATGATACTGTTTGGCCATCTTTTCATTTGAGCTGTAAATGCATAATTTTGAAAGAAGAAAGTTGATATTTGGGACATAATGTGGTCAATACTGTCAAAACGATTCAAATACTTATCATCAAGAAAGTGGACCGCATTGCTGGTGATGGGCTTGTTTGCTCTTATATTAGGCTGCCATCTACATTCCTTCTTATATATTTGGAGCACTTTTATAAAAGAATTCCTTCTGTCCTTACTTTTCATTCATAAGATACTATTTTGTACTTTACTACTTAAATTCAAACTCCTTTTCCAGTTTCCTTTTCACCTTGTATCTATTGAAGTTCTCTTTTACTCTACTAATATGATTTTTCTTGCAGGTCTGCTGGTTGCATGTGTTGCATTTGGGGATGCAGATATTAAACTTAGGGCTGAAGGGTTTTTGAGCAGCATAACAAACTCCATGGAAATGGTTTTGAGACGAAATGTGGAGGTTAGAATAATCCACTTGCTTGATGGTGAAGGTGAAGATCAGATCAATCTATCAGGCCCAAAAAAGCCAGAATCAATAATAGCAAATGAGAAGGAACATAGACAAGGTCATACAAGAGGAAGAGACACTTTCTCAGATTTTCCTCCTTTGCTGGGTGGAAACTTGCAATCTACCAATGATTCGTCAGATTTACTGGTTGATGGAAATGGTGTAAGAGAGAGAACAGATATTCCAATGCAAAGGATTGAATCCATTATTCGTGAGCAGAGGCTGGAAACTGCTTGGTTACAGGCTGTAGGAAAAGGCTCCCCAGGATCTTTAAGTCGCTTAAGACCTGAAAAGAATCAGGTCCTACCTCAGGAAGGTATCTACTGTAAAGTCCCAACAGAGTCCATGGACTCAACGAGGTTCTCCTCTCAGCATAGGGAAGATGACATCGATCATGAAGTCAAAGTTTTGAAAGCTAAAAATGAGAGGGTCCTACAGAAGGATCAGATTGGACTTGGAAGAAGGGCTGACTGTTACTCCATGTCCCCTAGTTTATTGCATGATGGCAGTTTAGCAGGAACTTCCATTTCCATCAAAGAGAGTCTGTAAGTTCACATTTAAATATTGCAGTTTATTTGCATGCTTATTTCCAGTGATCTTTCCTTTATAAATTATTGGATGCTGCTGTTGTTGTAAATTGCATGGTGGAAGCTGAGATTAAATTTTCAGAGCATCAAATATCATTTAGCTTAAGAGTCAAAATAATATTTTAACATTGAAATTCTTTAGGAACTTGTTGAATTGTTGAGGTAGCATTTAAAAATGTTAGGCACTAAGAGAGGCAGAAGCAGAACATTTAAAAGTATTATTTTGGTGGTCATATATATATTCGTAGCTAAAAGTATTAAAGTTTATACGTATGCTTGGGTTATTTCTTAAATGTTGTTTTGGTATCTGTTTCTTGCAGTTCAAGTCTAAAGACTTGCGCACACACACACACAGAGAGTAACAGAACTGCCTTTTGCAACTGTCAGTATTATCCTTTTTTTTTAATACGAACCAGTATCAACATTCCTTATCTGGTGAACAAGCATTGACATTTTTGTTATTAAGATGGAAAATTATTGCACTTATAGCTTGATACATTGTATAGATAATTGTAGAGATATCTTGTTAAACCTCAGGAGGATTGATATTTCTTCCATCAAATAGCAAAGTTGGGCTTTATGATAATTATACTTTTTTTTTGAAATGATCCTCATAGCTACTTGATTACTGTTCCTCTTTTGTTCATGAAAATGAAAAATCTTCTAAAGTGTTAACTTTTACTGAATCTCCTTAATGCGATATAAGTTCCCTGTATGTTGTAAAAAAGACAAATAAAGAAATGTTGAAACCATAACTTTAGCTCAATATACCAGTTAGTGTCATGGAGCTTGGTGACCATATGATTGATTTAATGACTGTCATTCACTTAGAAATGTATCAAAAGATAAATTGCTTGAGAAATATTTCTGTTTTGTGCTTTGTTCCTTAAAAACAAAATCTACATTTCAGTCTTTATTTTATATTGTTTTATTTATTTATTATTTTGGTGTCTACCTAGTCCTTTTATGAACCTGCAAAAAGAGGAAATTGAGGGTTAAACTATACATTACTTTTTTTTGTCAATATAAAATAATGGCATCTATATAGATGGCCGCACTTTCCCCTTGTTTTTGGTTTCTTGCCAATATATAGTAGACCGCTTTGTTCACAAGCCATAAACAACGTGATTCATTTCTTAGATTTAATATATTGCATGAGAAAACTGACGCAAAACTTTCTAGTTATAATCTTCAAGAACCACAATTTGAATTTAGTGAAGGAGAAATGCTAGTTGCACTTTGCTCTGCTTTGTCTTACATATCTCTTTCACACCTGATATGACAATAGATTTGATAGTAACTGAAGAAGATTGATTGAATCCACAATTAGCATTGCTTATTCCAAACTCATTTCTTGTACCTTTTGGCTGTAGGGGATATGAATCAGGAGCGGGAGCTAGAGGTTGTAGTGGATTTTTGTGTTGGAACAACTCCAGCCGTAGAAGGGTAAAGGTAGGCAATTTCTGTGCTTTAATTGTTTATACTGCAAAAAATTAGTTAATATTCTAGTTGAGCGAAACTGAATTTTCTGATGTACTCACTTTACAAAACTTGCGAACTTTCAATCTATTCCCATTAGGTTCTTTTCTTTCAGTTTAATTTCTCATTCTTTAGATTATTTCTGTTGATGCTATATTAATGTAGCAGCTAACAGATGGCTGAGTTGGATGTTTTCTACCTAGGTGGAATTAGTTAACTCATGCCTAGCACACTATCAAAATATTGTTGATTCAAATAATGAAACTGGTGTTGGTGGGGAACGTTGGAGAAACTGAGCTTTTGAATTTCATGAAATCAAGGTTTCTGATTAGAGCTTTTTATCTCACTAAGCATGTGCAAATTAACAAATGTTAGTAACTCTGGTGGAGCCCAATGTAGTAGATACAGATAGTTGTTGGTATAATGAATAGTTGGTTTCCTTTTCTTTTCTTTTTTGGGTACAAATGAATGGTTGGTTTCAAATGACAATAACTAGCTTCCAGCTTTTGGGCGATGACTTCTCACTCACTTGGATGCCTCTTGCGGCGCTATCTTTGCCTTTGTTATGTATGAAAATAGAATTCATATGGGAAATACTGAAACAATTAAGGGAACGAAATTCGAAAGGGAGAATTACTGTGATGTCTCAAGGAAGGGGATTTAATAACCAAAAAGTCCAATGACTAACGAGCAACATAAACCTATTTTCATTCCTTGCACTGAAAGTTGTCATTGCTTATTCTTCAACTGTTATCAGAATTTTAAGAGATTAAATCCTTTCTTTTGGACCTTATAATAACTCCCCCAATTCAAAATCCATTTTATCTATCAAGGACAAAAGTAGGAATTTTCATCTTTTAGAAGGATTTGCTTTTGACATATCTATATTTACATTCATGATATCAAAATTAAGTTGAACTAATGCCTCATAGATCGAGTTCACGTAAAAAAATTTTCTTTTTGTTTTCTTTCTGAATAAAACTTCACTGTGACTCTGAACAAACCTAGCAATTCTCTCTCTCTCTCTCTTTTTTTTTTTTTTTTTTTTTTTTTTTTCCGTAAGCAGGTAAAAGGTACCCCAGTGCGGAAAGTGGGACGCTATTCATTGTTTGGCGAGTGTGGTAAGTCAAAGAAAAAGAGCTGAGAATCTGTCTCTAGGCACGTTATTCAGATCTAGTTTTGCCTATATAGTTCCTTGTTTTTTTTCTTGAAAAGTTTTGTGTAGGTTTATTTATTCTCCTTCCATTTGAGCGATTCTTCAAGGATGTGAGTGAAAACTGTAGAGGTTATTATGTTCATCTTGTGTTCCTTTTGCTCCATCCTTTATTTGAGAAATTAATAAAGCGGGACCATGGATGAACACTTTTACTTTTCTTTCCCCAATTTCGTCATTGTTAATCTTTTTGTACTTTACAACTCCTAGTTTCAGTATTCTGTGAGAAAGTTAATTGCAAATCTGTTTATCCTTGAGTCTAGGGAAAAATATTTATTACAGATATGCTGTCTGCTACAAAAGGCTTCCTTCCTTCCCTTTTCTCATAACAAGATAAGAATTGTACCAATTTGATCAATAATAAATGCTCATACTTTTATAGTATTTGAAACAGAGAAAGAGGCGTTAAAAAAAGGGGAAAACCATAAAAAGAGAGTTGAAACATGTGAGAACCTCAATAAAAAGGGTTGGTACTATTGGCTTAGTAATAATATTTTTGTAAGAGTAAGATATTCTCATCTTGTAAGCAATGCAACTTGTTACCATTTAAATGTTTTTTTGTTGATCTCACCAAGAAAAATATTATTGTTGATTATAAAAAGAAATGAATGTTGAATTGGATGTGTGATTATATAAGAAAAGATAATATTCATAATGATCATATACGCAAACAAGTTGAGGTGTCATCTATTGAAGAAAAAATGGTTTGATGTGGTTTGGCCACATTCAAAGTAAACAATTGGGTCGATGAGAAGGGTGATCATGCAGTATATAGTCTTCTAAAAAGAGGTAGATGAAGACTGAGGCGAACATTCAATAAAGAAATCGATTGTGATCTATTGGTTAATATTTTATTTAAAGATTTGGTTTTCATTAAAGCACAATATTGTTTTGTGATCCATGTATCTGACCTTATAAAAGTGATATAAAACTTTGTTATTGTTGTATGTCTTAAACGTTGATATTTGTGATATTAGACTATTGAAACTTTTAAGGAAAACAAAGTAAGAAAGCAGAGGAAAATGTAAATAAAAAAGGAGGGAGAGATTGAAAAGTCCTACATCCTTTTTGGTATTCATGAAGAGAAAAGTGTAAAAGGAACGAGGATTTATTTTCTGTGAGATTTATTGCTTGAATTGATTTGGTAAGAAAATCTAATACAAGTTTTTATAGTTAACTGGAATAACTTCACTGTGCAGGCATGGATGAATTAATTCAATTTATCTTATAATTAAATTTTACTTTGTGAGAGATTTTTAGAAAAATAAAAGATAATATAAAAGGAACTTCAATTTGCAAATTAACTTGGGTAAATTGACTTCCTTCATAAAATCAAAACATGTTGGGAAAAAAGAAACAAAAAAGAAAAATTATAATGAATGAAAATAATCTTTTAACTGTCACATTTTTTTTTTTTAAAAAAATCAGTTAAAACTTTAAAGGACTCGCCACTATTATAGCTTTGAGCTTGGAAATTTCAAGAGTTTAGATTGAATTAAATTATATGCCTAGTCGAAGTCATAGAAAACAATACTTTGTATGATCTATAGAATCCAACGATCTAGTTTTTGTAAATAAATCTTGCTTACTCAACTTTGAATTATATTAAACAATTTTACTCTTACTAAAATCATCACAAGAATTATCAAGTTCTTAGGGGAAACTTAATTGGCTAAAACAAATGAAAATGAATTTTACATATAATTCTAACCTCTAAGTACCCCAATAATATTCTCTTTTACAAGATACTTCCTATAAGAAATGAGTAATCTTTATGATAAGTCACTAAATGGATATATTAATTATATTCTCTCAAGATAAACTCTATTTTAAATTTATGTAGCTTTTCTTTTATTGCTTTTTAAAATATAATTCATGATTTTAAAAGTGAGTAAATTCATTTTTTTTCCCCTAAAAAAAATTCATTGCACACAGAAATCAAGATATATATAATACTTATTAATATAAGATCCACATAGTTCACATTGAACTAAAAAATAGATATTATATTGAGGATAAGAGGCAGTATCCATTTCATCCCTAATATCATTGCCCAGTAATAATATTCCCCTTTTAAACATTTGTCATGCTAGGGCATAAACAATAACGAGAACTCACTTTTCCCCTTTATAAAATTCCAATTATTTCCATTCCATTTCATATATAGTACAATACCTACGTATTCCTCCATGCACCACATCCAATGTTGGAATCAAAATTATTATTGAAAGGGCCTATCGGGTAGTGAAACTGCAAATCCAACAAGAAACTTCTTGCCCTCATTGTTTCCATCATTGTTTACAATTTCCTCTTGACGTGAGAAATTTGCAGCTCCAAAGCTAATTTATTCCGAAAATTTTGAAGCATAATCTCTTTTTCCCCCTATCAAGAGGTGAAATGACAAGAATGGCAAAACCAGAAAATGTTCATTAAGACTCTCCAGATTCCAAATGTAATATTCTCTCTGCCAGTATCAAGTCATCCGGAGTAGTGACCTGCACACACGAGCTCCCACCATGAACTTCATATTGAATTTAAAGCTCGTTCTTTGGTAGCTTAGCTCTGAAAATTAGTCAAAAACAACAGGAAGTTAAGAATACAAAAGATTCAGTGAGGGGTTTTGGTTACCTTGATGTTCGTATAAGATCCTTCAGTGATGTAAACAGGATGTTTAAGGTGCTCAACAATGGAAACATCGTCGGTAACTTCTAGACCTCCGCTGAAACAAAAGATGGCACATAAAAGACTAGTTAGGTACTGAGAGAATTTATATGCACATAATGATCAAATTATCTATGGTAATGCAATTTTTAATATAAGATGGATTTGTGAACATTGATACTTCAAAAAGGAAGGTGCACTCCTATCAGATAGACTGCTAATTCCGTACTCTTACCATTCATATGTTGTTCTTTTTGGAGGTCTGATATGTTTTGAAACACTTCAAAATAACTCAAGAACTTAAAGAGAATATTAATGAAATGAATGATGAAGATTGAGAATTTATAAACGATCTCCATGATAATATGAAAAGAGATGAAGATTAACATTTAATCTGAACCGAAAATTATAGTCATAATTTATTTTCTACTTTTGTCAGTAACTTGTCATGAATAATTTCATATTATGCGTATGTGTGCATATGTGCATTTAAAAATTGTTATATCTCACATCAATAAGTTTATTTGTATCAATTTTTCTGAGATTGTGAATAGAATCTACATGAACTGAGCTCGTACTAGAATGCTTAACGCACAGCTTGTTGGTTAATGCTTACCACAAGAACACTTGATCAAGCTGACCAGCTATTGATATTTGATAGTGAAGTCAAGCATAATACAAAGGAATTACCTATTTACAACCTCAAAACCTTTTCTCAGCAACTCAGGCTTGATAACCTGTAACCAAAAAATTAGATGTACTTCTTCCAATAAATGAGTTATTCTCAATATAAATCAGACAAATGTAATCATGTTTTGCAACAGTAACCTGTGGAGTCTGCATCTCCCATAGTGTTTTCCTGTCCAGCGTTTTAACTACAAAAGATTCACTGTTTGCCTGCAGATAGAACGATACACAAATATCACCATTCCAACTAAAATTTCAGGGTAAATTGAATGGCGTTAAGAACCTAAAGTCAACAAATGTAAGAAATTGTGTCTAACAATAAATTGATACAACTGATAGTGCTCAAATTTGTCATAGAATTGTAAATGATATGAAAGCAAAATCGAAACAATTGTTGGTAGGGACTAGGGAAAAATAGGTATACAATCCGTTATATCACACAGATCATCTTTTTCGATTAGGGGTATGCCTAGGGGCGAACCCAGGAATTTTACTGACCCCGGGGGGGGGTAATGAAAAATGCTACATCATAAATAAAAATACTTGAAATATGATACATACCTAATATGCAAAAAATTGAAAGAAATCTATTACATAGATGAAGATTACTTTACTTGATTCCAACTCTACGTGTTTTCATATTTTTAAAGTCATCTATAATTGAATTTGTGCTAAATCTCAAAAAAATTTCTTTTTCAATGCATGTAATTAAAGAATCATCAAGAAATTGGGCTTCCATTCTATTTCCATTCTATTTCGAAGCTTGTTCTTAATTATCTTCAGGGTAGAGAAAGATCTTTCAGTAATTACCGTAGAAATTGGAAGAGTGAGTACAAGTCTAATACACTTTAATTTGTGCTAAATGGAATGGAGAGCTAAAATATTCTCATAGTCATCATCTATATTCTAAGTGATCTTTTAACAAAATTCAAAACTTGCCCAAAATCATAAATCTAAAATATTCTCTAATCAATATAATAGTATCATTAGAAAGATAAAATCATGTATAATAAATTTCATGAAGGAGATTTTATTAAAAAAAAAAAAAAGTGATTTTGAGTACCTTACTGATTCTCAAAATTTGTCATAAGCTATTGTAAAAACTTGGCGGATGAGTCATGCGCGAGAGGAGGAAGAGACAAAGGCAACTTCGGAAAAGTGTAAACAAATGGGGTTGGGGATATAGTAAAGGTTGTGGGTCCTAACTTTTATTATTATATTCTATTTTGCTTTAATATACATAAAAGCAAACAAAAGGTCGGAATAACCTAGTTGGGATTGATAGGGCCCTAGTTCAAGCAGGGATCCATCTTATAGAATATAATGGGCCTATTTGTTGACTTGAAGATTTATATTTGTGTGGATTTAGAAAGGAAGGGGTGAAGTTGTAGAATGATGAAGAGTGGCGTAATAAAACAAAATTAAAACAGGGAGTTGAAATTTGGTGTTTATATATATATATGTGTGTGTGTGTGTGTGTGTGTGTGTACTTTTAAAAATTTAGGGGGTGCCCCTTTAGATATATTTTTTATGAGGAATATAAATATTTCATCGTTCTTCAAAAAATAAATAAATAAATTGATACAACATCAAGAAACAACTTTATCCTACTAAGTAAGCTATAAGGGATCCCTATGGCATTAGCTCTATCAACAATTAACTATAGAGAAATATCATTCAGCAGCAATTAACAATTATTAGCATTCACCATGTCAGGTCAGTTAACTCGACTCGACTCTATCGACAATTAACTAAAAAATGATACTGCATTAACTTAGTTATTGTATTAATGGACAAATATAACGAATAAACAAATCTAAGAAGAAAAGAAAACAAAAAGTCAGAACGTGCCTTGCATTTTCATTTAAAAGGAAGCTTGTAAAAGAATACAAGGCCCTGTTTGTTATTTATACAGAAAAATGATCCCATTCCTTTTTTTTTTGGCAATGGCTGTTGAACCTTGTAATTAGTACTCAATAATTTTCATTCCACTTTATTACTTTCTTAAGATGGAGACACAAGGGTCATTTTACACCCTCGTTCTGTTCTTACTTCAAATTTTCATTGTGTACCAAATAAACCCTTAAGTGATCAAGTAGGGAGAAAAAGATAAGAGGCTCTCATTCCCACAAGTGTTTAATACTTAAAAAGATACAGGCGCAGAAGAAACTAGGACAAATTTACAATGCCAAATTAATTAATTAATTAAAAGAAGAGGGAATAACTAGTTCATAATCATGCATCTGTAACATAAACTAGGCACAAGGAGATCGATAAATAAACAATGGAAAACCAGAATAAGCAGACATAGACACCCAAAATTTTCCGCTAGAAGGTGGATGAAACAGATCAGTAATTCACATATCCATGCAAAGGAACCAGGTATGAAGAAGGAATAATGGGTGAAAGTACTAGATTTAATAGGTGAATCATATAATTAAATTGCAGAAAAGACGAAGAAACTTTTTGATGTTGATGGCTTCTAGTCCTGAAGCATATGCTTCTAAGTCAATTTTAGTCAAGCTGAACATTGGCAGTGCCAGAAACTGTGCACTGTTAACATGAAAGCAACACATAGATGATAGCATAAATAAGCTGCACATTAAATTTGTTGATAAGTATTTTTCTAAGGATTCCTTCAGAGAGGAAAATATTATATTCATAAGCACATAAAATATCGCAGGGCAAGCAGGGATACTAGAGATGGTATTGTACCTCTTTGATTGTGGCCTTCACTGGAACACCAAGAACAGCAGCTCCAATCGATAATCCATCATTAAGAACCTATGAAAATAAGACAAATGACTATTTTAATAATCCTCTAACGTCAATTGAGGATAGAAAGAGGCTAACAAGTATAGTGAAACTATGCCTAGAAAGAACATCAACACAAGCCTGTAAAAAACCTAGCAAAGGATGCATTTAAACTCCAACAAAGTTAAGAGCATAGGCACGTATCAATGTTAATATGTAGATCTACATATGATTTCCATTCATAATAAGGAACCTGTGGTTTTTCCTCCCTGGCAAAAAATGTACACTTGGTTAAAAGCAACTTCAGATACCCAATATCTTCAATAGGATAACCCATATATAGAAGTACTTAGTATGAATAGTATCTTGACTCATTTAATATAGTTTTTCCCTCGTAGTAAAATACCATAGGAAAGCTCTAACTTTTCTCTTTTCTCACATATTACATTTAAACATCAACCAGAGATCAATGGGCCTAAATTGGTGTCTGACTTTTGGTAGTCTTGGCTGGAAGCTTTGCAAGGCTAGGAACAAATGCCTTTTCTCTCATGAAACCTTTACCGCAGAGAGTATCATCTTTTCTGTCCGCATTATCATTTACCACACTGTAAAAGCTAATGAGCTTATCTACATTCTAGGATCTAGCTCCGAATCTCCTTCCTTTCTTGTTGTAACCTTCCTGTATTTGTTTTCTCTATGAATAAAATTCTCTTTACTATGGGAAAATACTTAAAGCTTGACGGAAATAATTAGATCATCTTGACAGATCTTCCACATCTCACTCTCACAAAGATAGTGTAACAATATTCTCATTTAAAGCAACGGACTTGATGAGCAATTTTTCTTGAGGGAAATGTGTATAACCCCACCTTTTTCACATCTACTGCCAATACCAGAGGCCTTGCAGAATCATGAATACAAACCAGCTCAGAGTTTGGATCAATAGCCTGTATAATGAAAGAGCATTTACTAAATTTTCACAGAATTCATCAATTGAAAGGGATACACTAGTAAAACAATTCTATGAATATAACTAAAATACTGCCTGAAGCTTTCCAATTTTTGTTTCAGCAATTCAAAAAAAAAAAAAAAAAAAATCAAATCCAGAAGTTGATAACCGCAAATTGCTATTTTACATGAATTTCTCAGATTTGAACAGCCTAAAATTAAGAATTTAGCCATGAAAACTTGAAGTTTAGTTGAAAGCTGAGTGACAAATAGAATGTCATCCTGCCAATATAGCCATCAGATATAAACCAATTAGAGTTTATTTACGTCATACCACAGTTTAATTCACCCAGCGAAGTCATTCAAATCAGCAAATCAACTTGCAAACTATAGAATGACTGCTGGTTTGTAATTATTAAGGAAGACATGCCATGAGACTTGAATTAAAGCCTTAATCAGGTGACAAAATCTTGTTTCCACAAATAAATGCTATTCTTTATAACTTAGTAATTATCATAATTAAGATACAAATAAATAAGTAAATAACTAGACATTCCTGGAATCCATTGTAAACTGAATCCTGTCTTTCCTTCCCAGGCAGAGCAAATTTAAGTTCAGCTAGGTTGTCTCCTTTGGCATCTGAGTAAAAAAGATATACAATGACCACAAATAAAATGATTCCCAAAAGAAAACAAAGAGCATGCCTACAGAAAGGAGGGGGAGGAAGCGGTGGAAAGAGGGCGGGATAATAGATTATTAAAGGCAGTGCAAACCTTCGAAAACATCTCTGTATGAAGGATCACAAACAACAACTATCTCTTTCACTTCAACCATGTGAGAGAAAGTGTTGAAACTGCAAGAGGTTGGCATATAATCATATTCCCAAGAAATGAAACATGGTAAAAATGTATGTAGATGATACGAGCCAGATAAAGTCAACAAAAAAATAAATAACACTGCATTAGATTTCTGAGTCAGGCTCTTAGCACCAAGAATTGAACAGAGACACAGTATTTTCAACATTAATCATTATACAATCCCATTGTCGTTTCTTTATGACCTCAACGCTCAATATTTGATATTAGTAGCTTATGATAATTGTTTATAATTCTTTTCTCAAGACAATTCTAACCACTTTGGCTTAGCTATTATTATAATTCATTGCAACCTCTTTCTCAGGCTCCAAAGGAAGCATTAAATACCATATCTTGCCAAGACAATTCTAAGAAGCATCAATACAGGTATGTGTATCATATACAATACAGTATTATACGGTGGATATGACAATTTTCAGAATTTTAGGATACAGGTATGGGAATGTATATAATGTATATTTAAAAATTTTAGGATGTCTGAGTATCTTGAGTTTTAAACAAGTATTCCTATAGTTATTCAAAGATATTTATAACAAGCGATCAAAATATTCAGTGTTTTTTCAGTTTTTAAGTAACAGAAATATTTTGTTGGAAAAATATGATACAAATGATAGAATATGCATTACATATCCTGAAGTACAGGACGTGCATCATATCAGATACGGGTATGTTCAATTTTTTGAAGTACTCAATCACACAATTATACAAACATGTAGGGAGACTTGGATTATTTATTGCTGAGTTAGAAGTTGCCAGCTTGCCATTACCTATACAGTGCAATTGGTTGGCCTAGAAGCGGAAGATACTGCTTTGGCATGCTAGCCTATTAGCACAAACATGGTAAGCAGTTATCTGGGCAGTGAGAAATTGAAATATTAATAAAAACAAGGATTCAAAAACTCATAATGAATTTGCATCACTGTGTTAGTTGTCTCTGAAAATAACATCCATGAGAAAATCTTATCAATAGGAGTGAAAACAGAGTTAAAGCAACCCACACATCAAGGTCTAATTTGTAACAGAAGATGAGCAGATGCTGTGTCAAAAAAATTTGAATCTCAAAACTTATTATTTTTTAATGAACTTGAAATTTTCATGGAAATGACGAGATAACTTCTCTTAAATGGAGATTTCAACCATGCAATATCCAATGATCCACTTATGTAATAGTAGCAATACTTATGGTTATGGTGATGGTGATAAAGGGCAAAAAAGTGAAATTCTTGCAATTGCAAGAAATCTCTCAATTCAATGATCAATGAAAATAGAAAACTCACCCCCATCCTCTTGCCCTTCCCTCCAGCAAGGAGTACAACTGAGACACTTTTTTCTTTCACAGTTTGAGCCTCCTGTGTAAGAATATCAGTAAGATTATTAGTATTTGACATACAAGGGTTAACAAGAAGCAGCCTCATCCTCCTTAAGTATAACAAGAGAAAGAACCGTGCTCAAACACCTACCTGCCCAGCTTCAGCAGAGCATACGGTAACCCTTGATTTTGCAATTCTAGCATTTTTCAGTGAATTGATTTTATAGCCTGCAAACACAACTGAAATACAATCACAACAAGGATAAAAGTAGCATTGGCAAGAATGACAAAGAACAAGTGGCAATATAAGAGAAATAAATCAGTTATCAAATCATAGATTCATTATCCTAGTTCCTTCTCAAATCAATTTCTCCCCCCCCCCCCCCACCCCCCTGAAACCAGCAGTCTATCGCAAGCTGAAGAAAATGCACTAACTTGCTTCTAAAATGGTGTCTGGAATCAGAAGAAACTAACCATTTTAACGTGCAACAAAGACAGTAAACAAGAAAACGAAGTGTTCATTTATTAAACCATAGAATCTAGTTTCTTCCCAGCTCAAAATATTTTCGGAAACTAAGCAGCGGGCAATCCCGAACTTACATAGAAGGAAGAAAAGGTGTTAGCCCGTCTGTATAGCGGACCTAACAGTCTGGAGAAACAAACACAATTTAACAACGCAACATAGAAACCGACCCCGAAACTAAAGCGTTCCATTGTCAAAGCACAGAATCTAATTTCTTCTCGAGAGAGCATTTTCTCATAAACCAAGAGCGGGTCAATTACAAAATACACAAGAATAAAGAAAATGCATTGACTTTATTCTCCAATGAAATTCGGAAACTGAAAAAGTAAACCAATTCAAAAAGAACAAAAAAAGTGCTCAATTATCAAACAACAGAATCTAGTTACTTCTCCAAGTCAGTATTTTCTCCGAAACCAAGACGCAAGTCTATCAAAAACGAACATAAACCGGAAGAAGAGGCATTGACTTGCCTCTATGTTGGAGTGTGGAGTGTGGAATTTGAGGCAAAGATTTGTGATAAAAATGGCGATTTCTGGGGCAGATTAGACGAAGATGCGAAGCAAAAGAAGAAAAGCCAATGTCCAGAAACGAAGCTTGAATCACCACCATCTCTTACCCACCAAAGCCCCAAAAATGCCTCTCCCCACACAGCATGAACGGACACAGGGGAATGGATGATAAATGAGGGGGAAGCACGAACCGGTCACGTATGAATCAGCCTGAGATAGATTAGTGAATGAAAATATTGACTTCAGGTTCGTCCTTTTGACTCACTGGCCCTTGGGTTGTCAAGGTGTTTGAATCGGTGATTATAATATGAAGAGATTCATTGCTCCGTTTTTGGCGTGTCCGACCTCTTTTAATTTAAAAGAGGGTGAAGGTTTAAATTTACCAATAAATCATTGGTCTAGGAGCTAATAAATTATTAAATAGACTAAAACTACCAACAAACTTTTAAAAAGAAGTGTCCAGGACAATGTGGTTAGAGGGAGGCTAACGCCTTTTTCTGAGTTCGCGCAAAAATTACAGAATAAGACTCAGATATTTATGAAACTATATTTAAGCCCAAAAAATCCCAAAAGTTTTATTTTAGTCCCTCCAGGTACTTTATATGGAGGGACTAAAGTGAAAATTATAAAAATGTATGGGCCTGGAAGATAATTTTCTAAAATTTTGGATTCTTTTTTGTAATTTTTATATGGACTAAATTTGCCTCTGGTTAAAGGCCTTTTTTTAGATCTTAGCCTGACCTACTTGTGACTTATCAAAGAGGCCTGTAATTTTAAAAATTTTATAAGCAACCTAACAAATCACAGGCCTCACCTCAAAACAAGCCTACTTCAAATAGGGAAAAAACATAATTACTTTAAACAGGCCAAAAACAAATCTACTTTAAATATAGGCTGTTAGATGTAGGTTTATTTTCGACCTGTTTAAAGTAGGTTTCTTTTCACTATGTTTGAAGTAGGCTTGTTTTAAAGTGATGCTTGTGGTTTGTTAGGCTACTTATAAGATTTTAAAAATTACAGGCCTCCTTAATAAGCTACAGGCTAGGCTAAAGCGGGAAAAAAGGCCCAGGGATGGCCCAGCAAAAATTACAGAAAAGAATCCAAAGTTTTAAAAAATTATCTTGTAACCCTAAATTTTTTTTTAATATATTTTCAATTTAGTCCCTCCATATAAAGTATATGGAGGGACTAAAATAAAAATTTTGAAATTTTTTGGGGCTTAAATATAGTTTCATAAACATCTGGGTCCTATTCTGTAATTTTTGCGCGAACTCAGAAAACGGACGTTAGCTTCAATTTAACGGCGTTGTGTTGCTTTTACATTTTTAAAAGTTAGTTGGTAGTTTTGGTCCACTTAATAGTTTATTGTGCTGGATGCTTCTAGGCTAATAGTTTGTTGGTGAATTTGCTCCTTAACCCTTTAAAATAATAGCCCAAAATGGAGGTGAATCTTTTTCATTTGATTTTCTTTCCTTAAAGTCAAATAGATAAATTTGATGAAACTCTTAAAAGTATATACTTATTTTGTTTATTGTTATAAAGCACTAACTATAATTTCTCTTAGACTAAGGAAGAACAGTTAAGTTATTAAATTAGTATTTAGTTGATAAATATTTTCATCTTTACCCCTACTTTATTGGGGGCAAAGAGAGAAATATGCTGAATGGATTGGAAATATAAACTTAATGGGGGAAGAGAGAGAAACATGTTGAATGGATTGGAAATATACAAACTTAATAGGGGGGAGAGAGAAACATGCTTAATTGATTGGAAATGCAATAGCCATGAAGAGTACATGTGAATATATAGGCATGTACGTAAATAACAAGATCGCATCAAATCTCTAACTAGGAATATCCGAAATCTATCGTGACCTAGATTTAGAATTATAATCCTAACCACTTAAAGATACTAATAGTATATAATAATAATAGTAGTAATAATAGTAAGATATCATTCTTCACTCCCCCTCAAGTTGACGCATGTAGATTGACAATGCATAACTTGTTTTTGAAGTACTTGAATTGAGCTTGCCCTAACGCCTTGGTGAATACATCTACAAGTTGCTCCTTCATCCAAATCTTTATTGGTTCTATCTCCTTTGGCTAGACCCGTTCTCTTACAAAATAAAAGTCCATTTTAACATGCTTCATTCGTTCATGAAAGACTACATTCTTAGTATGTGTAGAGCTGCCTGATTGTCATAAAACAGAGTAGTTATGCTACTTTGTTCTGCTCCCAAATCCTTAGTTAACCATCTTAGCTATATCAGCTAACTCATTGTATTTTCCATTGCCTTATACTCTGATTCTACCGACAATAGTGAAACCACACTCAGTTTCTTGCTTCTCCATGATATAGAAGATCCACCTAATTTAGTGATATATCATGTACATGATTGTCTATCTAGTAGACATCTTCCACAATCTGCATCACAGTAGCCCTAAAGTTTTAAATTTTCATAACTTCTTAATGATATACCTTGTTTAGGGGTGGACTTTAGGTATCTTAGGATTCTTTCTAAGCGTTCATGTGGAGCTTCTTTGGTTCTAAAGAATATTAACTTAAGACATTCACCAGGTAAACTATATCAGATCATGTTATAATTATATATCCTAGTTTCTCGATGAGCTTGCGATAACGTTTCCCATTTGTTAGCTTATTCTCCTCGATGTCATGTTCACTCTCAGCATCCTGTTCATCTTCATTTTCTTGCCCATTTTATTTCTGTATCACTAGCTTACAATTTTGTTCCATTAGAGTGTCACTCAGCCTACACACCTCCATTCCAACTTCTCTCAACAAATTAAGGGTGTATTTTTTTGTTGGCTCATCACTATCCCTTTTGAACTTCTAGCCACTTCAATCCCAAGGAAGTACTTGAGAGGTCTAAGGTCTTTGATGGTGAACTTGTGGTCAAGGTAACATTTAAGTTCATTGATCTTCTCAATATAGGTGCTTGCAATAATTAGGTCATCTACATGGATCAATGTTGTGATAAACATTGACCCTTTCTTAAAGATGAATAATGTATGATCCATCTTTTACTAGGAATGAACCTAATGTCTTTTAATGCTATAGTGAACTTCTCATACCAATTCTTAAAGGCTTGCTTCAAGAGATTTTCTCAATCCCTACATACTTTATTGTCATTCTTTTGTGCAAAACCTTATGGTATTCTCATGTAGACTTCCTCCTTTAAGTTGCCATAGAGGAATGCATTATTTACATCAAGTTGGTGTACAAACCAGCCTTTCTTAATAGCCACCTCTAATAATGTTCTCATTGTGACAAACTTGGCCACTGGGGTAAAAGTTTTGAGATAGTCAACACCTTATTCTTGAGTGAAACCTCTAGAAACTAATCTTGCCGTTTGTTTGTTCAATTTCCTATTTAACTAATATTTTGTTTGATAGACCCATTTTAAGTTGATGATGCTCTTGCTTTGTGAGAGGGGCTTCTAGGATCCATGTTCCATTTTATTCCAAGGCTTCAATTTCTCTTTCTACTGCTTTTCTCCAAAACTCATGTTGCACTGCCTTTTTGATGGTTTTAGGGTTTGTTATGCAATCTACTGTTGCCAAGAAAGCCTTATGCCTTCTTGAGAATCCTTCATTGCTAATATAGCTCGCTATAGGGTGTGCTGTGCTACTTAGAGTCGTAGTCACATCATCATATCGTGATAGTGAGGGTGGCAAGTCAACTACATAATCTCTTACATGCTTGAGAGCTATCCTAGCACGTTGTTTCCTCCTTGGCTAATTATGGCTTTCTTCGGGTTCATTCATCTCATTCCCTTGATGGACCTGAACTTCATCTCTTTCTCTTAGATCTTGAGAAAACATTCTCAATTCCTCTTCCTCATTAACTTTGATCTGATTCATAAAATTAATATCAGCGCCATTATTTTTGGCTAAGTCCATGCTTAAGGATGCAATAGTGCTAGTAACATCATTAAAAAGGAAGCATTACTCAGAGAATGTCACATTTCATGATACAAAATCGTTCTTCTTTGTCTATGTCAAAAACTTTATAGCCCTTTTGTCCAAGTGGGTACCCAATGAAAACATACTTCCTTCCCTTTACCTCAAACTTGTAAGAGTTGGTCAATTCTTGTGTATGTGTGAGACACCTTAACACCCTAGATGACCATAACTAACCTTCTTTCTCGTGATAACTTTGTAAGGTATTCAATTATCAATGAATGCAGTAGGCAACCTGTTAATGATGTGCAAGAGGGCAAAAATATAGTCTCCCCATAATTCCTTTGGCATGTTTGCATGAATTCATAGAGCTCGTGCTGTCTCAACAATATACTTATGCCTATTGTTACACCCTTATCGGCCTCACCCTTTCGGGTGGCGGGTTTAAGGGATTCCTTTTTAATTAAGTACCTTCCTTTATTACGTAGTCCATTTCACATATAGAAGAGTGAAGGTTGCAGAGCACAGGATCTGAATTGGACGAGTCTAACGTACTGATAAACATACAATATCCAAATAGTAGGTAAATCCCCGAAGGGCTAGATACAATCATCCAAACAGAGTATTGATCATAAGCAACAGTCATCCAAAATGTAAAGTACAAAAATAAGATAGGGTATCCCCTATTTCTTCAATTCACAACTTTAAGTCCTACCTTCTTCTTCTTCACGCCTCCACCGCTACTGCCTTACCCTTGTGTCTTCAAAATGGTTTGGAGTTCAAAGTTGAACCCTAGAGTAACTGTTAAATTCATATACAATATGTATCCAATACATGTAAACCTCGCATGTACTCCGCAGGACCATGGTTAAGATAAGCCCTTGGAACTAGCGCGTTAAGGGCCTCAGTAGTTAGGGCGGCCAACCCTTACCACCTACCCCAAGAGGCCTCAGTGGACGCTTGGAACACACAGTCACATAGGCTCCACCTACCTCATATACCTTAAGCCTCAATAGTGACCTAAGGATACACAGTCCAATAGGTACCACTTACCCTACATGCTACGGGCCTCAGTAGCACCCCAAAAGAGGTGCCACCTACCCATCAAACAGTAGCAACCAAAGGACATAAGGTCCCAGAGATACTACCTACCCTACATCTACAATCATGATAACACACATATAAGAGCAACATATAGTATGCAAGTTTATAGTTACTACTCGGCATGCCTTGCAAAATAGTGGACTCTTCCCTTAATGTTAGAGATACATCCCACACATGCTATCTCCCTAAATACAGGAAAACATTATGCTTTCAATCACATATACATCCTTTACTTTAATTTCCATAAATTTCACTTACACCAGGATTTTCCAGAATCACTGATCCAACTTCACCAATTTTTAATAAATTCTAGAAAAATCGTATTGAAATGAAATCAGTGGCCGTTGAACCCTTAGGATGTCTATTTTATCATAAAAATAATTCTCAAGGTCATCTAGGTTTGAGTTATTCTCGGATTCCCAAACATTAGCCACTGGTCTGAGACAAAGCTCATGTTTTTAGGTCATTTTCAACTTTAAATAACTTTCGGTTGGAAAACCAGAATGACACAAAATTTTATATAAAAATCATACTTAGGATGTATAATTTAACCATGAGAAATTTCAAATAATTTCAAATTCATTTACTACTTTAAAACCACTGATTACTACACATGCCCAGAAAACTCTTACATCAGCAGATTTTTGAAGTTTAGAGATTTAAGCTTTTCGGGTTTAGAAAAAGGTGATTCCACTTGTCCCCACACAAACACACATTTTGGAATCACTGAGAACCTAAAAAAAATATGAAAATCTTACTGCAACTTCACGAAAAACCTTATAGGGCAGAAGCAAGAATTTCAGGTTGATGGTTAGGGACTTACCTTAGGATTTCGTTTGCGTATGACTTCCTTCACTTCTTGAATCAAGAGCTGCAGCTGGACACCTTCCTTCTTCACCTTGAGCTCGACATTGGCAAGTGAAAATGAGGGGAGGGAGTGCCTTTATATAAACTCCAAGGGTGAAGGCTTTTGTCCAGTTTCGATTATTATCCATTGGTTAGAAGGATGTTTCGGATTAAAATATAATTTGTTAACTTGTTTCTCAAGATTTCTAGAGGCTTATTGGTAGGTGGGTAGCGCCATTTTCCAGAAAAAATAAGATTCCCAAAGTGCCCTTTTGATAGTGGTTTTTGGAATTACTAGATGAGAGTTTTTGTCCGGTAATTACGATAACACTTCAGGGGTAAAACAATCATTTTACCTTGCTCTTCTTCCAAGCTAATAGGGCCCACATGTAACACCCCCGAGTTTCTAGAATTAAAATAACATAAAATGTCGATAGTTTCCATAAATAATAATAAAAAATCCAAAATAAACCACTTCAGGAAGTGTTACCGCCGCACTTGTATGGGACAAGTGCAAGGCTTTTTATTACATAAAATAAATCTAAACTTAATCAGAATGTTCATAAAAAAAATATAAAATAGAATAAAAGAAAAGAAAGTAAATAACTAGAATTTATTGTCCGTCATCCTCACTTCTCATTGCTAGCCCCAATCTTTGAAACCTGTTCACTAAAATTCTGCTCCCCCGAAGGATCATCGCAGCCCAGAAACAAAAACATCAGCAAACATTGGTAATCCTAATTAGGTAGAGGTAATATAAAATAAAATAAAATAAATAAATTTAAATAAATTGAAATAAATAAAATAATTATAAAATATATGTAATCATGCGGTGATTTCAACCAAATTAATCATTATCTCTTTTAAATTCATTTAGACCCGGGAAACCCTGCCAGCCTGTTTAGTGGGAAGAGAACCATGGTAGACCCGGGAAACCCTGCCAGTCTACCCTGTGACCCGGGAAACCTTGCTAGTCACAAATCATCAAAATTGGCCATATCATAATTTTCTTCCTAGTGTGCACACATCTTCCCAAAATTGCTACTAGTGCCCCGGATATCCTGCCAGGCACCACTTTGGGGAAGAACGGATATATCAATTCACATCAAAAATTTTCGAAGGCATAAAGCCTTAAAAGTGTGTTCATCACTTTAGGAGGTACCATTCCAAAGCTATCCTCCCACTGTTAAATTATCTTTTTTTATATACTTTTCTATCTTTTAAGTAATTATAAGATGGAAAGATAGTCTGATATTATATATACTTATATCCTATCCTACTTGCAGAATATTGGCAGATGTAGAGGCTAAATATTTCATTCATATATATATACTCATTAATAGCCATGAATCGTGGACCACACATGCCCAAACCAAAAGCAATCCAAAAGGAATAGAATAAAGTCAAATACATATGTATATTTGAATCAAGAATGGTATTGAATAAAACATGGGTGGACCCCACATGCCCAAAACAAATGCAAATCAAGAGTAAATTAGGCTGAAGTTAAACACATGATATGCATATAAAATTGCTAGCTGTGTTTGTGTATAGGTTTCGAACCCGAAACGTCATGGCATGCTCATTAATAACATAACCACAAAGCCATAGGAAGGTGCTGTATATGCATGTATATTTGAATCAAGAAAGTCATTGAATTAAGATGTGTGTGGACCTCGCGGAGATTAGAAATTGATTAATAAATTTCAGATTGAATTCGACACATGAATCGTCGAGCAAAACAATAAAACCCTAAGTTAATTTCTGTTAAAGGGAACGACTGGAGAAAAAAAAAAAGAAATAGGGCACAAACAGGCAGAACTCAATAGAAAGAGTAAACATAGACATACATACACATCCAACATTATAACTCCATACCTAGATTTGCCAATTATCGGTCAATTTAATCATTCAAGCCCCCTCTTTTTTTTTATCATGAAATTTTGTTTTATTGGAAGCATCCGAATATCACACTGAAAGAAGAAGAAGAAAAAGATTTACTTGCTTCATCCACGCAGCACACCTTCTAAAACTAGACAGGAAGATAATCGATCATAATCAATGTTCTAACACTACCATCATTTAGTTCTTATCGTCTTAGGGATTAGGATTACTTGGTCTCTGTGTTTGCTAAGCTCCTAGAAGGGAAACTCTGCTGTAAAGGATTATTCAAGAGAGAGCTAATGAACGATGATTAAAGTTAGGCGGCTAAACCTAACTTATAATTAGGCTCTTAGGGTTTAGTTATTAGCTGGGCTTTGTGGGTTGGGCTTTTAACTATTACTAACTTAATGAATAAAATAATAACAAATCATTTATTAATTTCTAAATTTTTACTATAAAAAAAATAATAAAACATTTATTAAATTCTAATTAATTTTTTTACTAAATTATTAATTTTAATTTTAATATCTATATCATTATCATTATTATTATTATTATTATTATTATTATTAACAATAATAATAATAATAATATGAGGTATTACACCACAAAATTTGTTAAGATTGTGCCATTAATACTCATTGGAAGGTCATAATTACTTGTCTTTCAATTGTCATGTCAAGGTTCAATTTGTGTGGTCTAGATTAATCCTTGATTATTTTATTCTCTCTCTCTTCATTATTACTTCATATGACCTTGTACCTTCTCGTCAAGTGATGTGGTCTTGTACTTTCTCTTCTAGGCCCACAATTTTCGTCCTCTCCTTGTATTTGGGCCTCAACCCGGCTTTGAAAGCCCCTAACTGGTCCTGTTTAGCTACTTTTTGCCAGTTATACATTTTCTTGTAACTCGTGCCACACAATTAGACTTGTGTGGGCCCGGATCATCAGTGTCTTCTCCCTGACCATAGGTGGTCAAAATTTAATGCCTTGGGGAGCAAGAAATCCATATTTTAGTACTCCCTAACTACCTTGTACTACATGCTACTCTAAAATCCAACTTCTACCCCTGAAATGCTACGTGTTCAACAAACTGCCACTTCTACTGGTTTATCCTTCTACTCATGGTCTAGATAATTCTTTTCTCTCTCTTCCCTGGCTGGACACGGATACCATGTCTCACAGGGTCAAAGTTCACTTCCCACTAATGTCCTTTGTCACTTAAACCTCTTACGGGTTCGCGCTTACTTTGCACACAATTCACTTCGTAATTGGTCATGGTTTCCTCTTATTTTGACTTAGTAAACTTTTATTTAATTATGAGCAATGGCTTTCCACCTTTAAGTCCTTACAATAATTTATGCCATAAACTACAGAAAATAAATTCTTCCAAATTTGACTTGAGGCTGTAAGACCTGGCTATCACCCAAGGGGGGTGAATTGGGTGTCTGATAAAAACTTAAGAACTTTGAAAATCTTTTTGCAACTTATAGAAAGCAGTTCGTATGACAGTAATGAGTTGTAAACCAACAGTCATTCATTTAAACATATATGCTGGAAATATAAGAGTTTAGGGAAGAGAATATGCAAACCATGATTTATCCTGGTTCAGCCTAATCCTTAACCTACGTCTAGTCCCCAAGCTCTACTTGAGATTTTCAATCCACTATCTTCTTTTTTAATTTAGGCATAAGAGAAAATCCTTTACAATCCCACAAGTTCACCCAGGCACTTGTGAAGCCGAATCTCACATGGAGATAATCCCCTTTACACACCATAAGGTTACAATTTGTTTCCTACTCAAGATTACCCAATCTTGAGTAACTCTCAAATAAATAGATATAATGATTACAATGAATCTTCTATCTCTCAGAAGTGAATAAGATAAACACTGAAGTACATACTCGATCATCTCATTCTCTAATCTAAACTATATAGACATGGAGAAACAAAGATTATATTGGCTAAGCGGATATTGACATATTGACAATGAAAATCATTTCATTAGCTTCATTGAGTCATTCATCAATTGTCTCGTCATCCGTCGTCTCTTCTTCTAATTTGAAGACTTTGCAATTTATAGGTAATCGTCTTTTGACCGTTATGAGCATTTCACCGTTGTGAGCATTCGACCGTTGGAAACACATTAATGTCTATTAAAGCGTTTGTGCTTCGCTAGATAAAATGCTGAGCTATATTTTACTTGACATTATTTAAGTATCCAATTTCTAGTACAGTAGGGTATATCCAATACTCCGAGTATCGTTGCAGCTCGTTCATGCTAGAGACTTGATATTGATCATACTTGAGAATTGTTTACTTTGAATTGAAATGGCATGCCTCACACAAACCACCAGACCCATCAATTCTCGAGAATTCCCTTTAAATACATACAGATCAGATTTTGAAGAAGAGCACAATCATTCTCGAGAATTGGGTTGAGATTCTCAAGAATTTCAAAATAAGGATAAATAAGTTTGAGTGACTTATTGTGAATGCCCTTCGATCATTCTCGAGTATGGAATTGTGAACACTCCTAGAATGCTTTTGAATGACTTACTTAGACAGTGATATGGTTCGTTGATTCTTGAAAGTATAATAAGGATTCTCGAGAATGGGCCATTAGGCATTTATTTTGTAATGGACTCTGTCTACACCAATGCAACAAGAATCAGCTCCAAACTCATTGTATGTTAAGCATTATGATTAGATTAATAGAAGCTACTCTAAACCAACATTTTTGCATAATCCTGAACAAACTATGAACTTCTAAAAATCATATCTTTCTCATTTGATCTTTGTTTTTTGTGATTTTGATGTTTTTGGAAAGGTATGTGAGTCTATTTTTATATGTCACTGATTTTAGCTCATTATGATGTGTAGTTTGTGAGATATTCTCAAAACACCAAAGCTTTGTCTGCTGTGTGATGAGAATTTCAGTTCCAACTTCCGAAATTAATAGCTCTCTCATCTGAACTTCTTTGGGCTTAAAATTTTTTTAATATGATGCATTTGATGTCTAGCTTGAAACAAAATTGGTCTCATTTCAATCAAATCTTTGGTTTGGGAGATATCATCGATTTACTGAACGTTGCCCAAGTGAAACGTGAAACAGAGTTGAACAGAGTAGCTGAAACATGATGATTCTCAAGAATGGCTGTATGATTCTCAAGAATTGCATGAGAATGACTGAAATTTTCACATGAATAGTACCATACTCGAGAATTACATTGTTGTACTCGAGAATGACTTCAAGAATCCAATTGTAGCTTATTGAACTCTGCCATTTCAACTTCCACTTGACCATAGAGACTTTTATATTGATATTGTCCTTTCTTCAATCTCCTCTCTTGATCATTCTTCATTGTTTAAACTTCATATCTACATTAATATATAAGAATTAGTTAAAGTAGAAGATAAATGTAGTATGCAAGCTTTTTGCTTTGGATAATGGCATCTATATAAGACATCGTCAAAACTAATCATAACCAACAGAGGATTCTCATTACTATACAAACTTATGCTTGTACATGTATTATAGAAGTAGGGGTGTTACACTTACACTTAACCACACCATTTTATTGTGGTATGTATCTGCATGATGTTTGAGTTAGAATGCCTTTTTCCATCACAATATTTCTGCAACTCAAGAGATTTAAATTTTATACCATTATCTATTCTCAAACACTTAACTTGCTTGTTATGTTGTGTTTTTTGCCATGTTCATGTATTTCATTAAAAGGTCTTTTACCTTTGATTTGTGTTTCATTAAATAGATCCAAGTAACTTTGCTAAAATCATAAAGAATAGTGAGTATTGAGCCCTTGTTAACAATGGGTTAAATCAAAACAAGAAATACTTTTTATTGAACTATTTCTAAAGGGAAATCTAGTGTGCTTTGCCTTATTGAAAGAATAATAGATTTCATTATCATCTAAACAAAAGTTAATGAGTTTCATCTTCTTTTCTGAAGCATGCTCGAGTCTCCAATGCCATAGTTGTGAATCCCCAGGTCTTTATACCATTAATGCAATTATTCTCCTTGGTATTGATTCTTCAATGTAGAGCTCATTATGGTATCTCCCCATTCCAATCACATTGTTCATGCGCAAGTCTAGAATTAAGCAAAGCTCTTAACACAGAGCAAAATTATCATCATGAGTGAGCTTACCAACTAAAAAAAAAATTACACTTAAAATCTAGTATTTTTAAAACATCTTTGTGTAACATCCCATTCTATAATTTTAGGTTTCTAGATGACTTCACTGGTATCTTTGAGCAAAATACTATCTCTTTGTCATCCATTGAAGCCGAGTATGTAGTTAATTCAAGTTGTTGTGCTCAAGTGTTATGGCTCAAACAATAACTTCAAGACTTAGGAATCTATCTCAAAGCAATTCCAATCCTTTACGACAACACAAGTACAATAAGCTTAGCCAAAAATCCAGTTCAATATTCAAGAACCAAGCATATTGATGTAAGACATCACTTCATCAGAGATCATGTTTAGAATAAAGATGTTAAGGTGTTGTTTATTCCCACTCATCTACAACTTGCTGACATCTTCACCAAACTATTGGCTAAGGATCCGTTTCTCTATATCTGAAGAGAATTAGGTATGGTAAACCCTAATGAGTTGTAAGAAATCTCTTCCTTACTAGTTAATTTTAAATTTAATTTGATAGACCATTACTAATTTTAGCATCAGAGTATCTAGAATTTTGTTTTGCAGGATGCTCTGTTTCATTAACTTAAAATAGAGCAAAATAGGGAGTAATGATGCTCAAGAAAACTCTTAGATGCTTGAGTAATATTGTGCAAACTTACGTTGAAAGAAAGCAAAAATTAGTATCTTACTCAAGCATAATAATTATATGCTCGAGAAATATCGATATTTAATGAGTTTCTTGGTGATTTCAGGTAGACTTGCCTGAGTAGCATGCTTAAGTAGAGTCAGGCATGCTCAAGCAAGGCACATGAAGTTGCACATATTAGGCCATGCTTAAGCAAACAAAAGGGCATGATCGAGTATGCGTTCAGGCATGCTTGAGCAAAGTCGAGAGGTAATATTAGCGTTGAGCACAGATCAAAGCCTACTCGAGCAAACTCACAACTATGCTCAAGCAACCTTTCAATAAATTATAAATTCAAACTTTGAAAAACCAAATCAACTCACAAAGATCAAATCTATCTTCAAAGGGGTTCAAGTGTTCACATAACGCACTTGAAGTAAGGTATTCCAGCATTTTTGCAATTTTGGCAATCATGCTCGAGCATGGCCCCTAGTAAGACTTTACTCGAGCAAACTCAAGTTTGCTCGAGCAAAGCTATCTTGCTTGAGTAAAGTTGCCTTTACTCAAGTAAAGTCAAGATATATTAAAGTCTCACCTCTTCATTCTAATCACACTATTTCACTTCGCATTTGTCGTTACCCTATTTCTCTCAAAACCTTACAACTCTTCATTTTCAAATCCATTATCCTCTAAATGAATCGTTTCAATTGCTCCCAACAGATTCCTCAAATCAACATTCCCAACCATTACCCTTCTTCATTCCCTCTGTAAATTCCCTGAAACTACTAGATTTTCAATCATCAGTTGATGCTTATCATAAAAAACCCTCATCATCGATAACCTTATTCCTTCCTCTTCTCCAAATCTTCATCTTACTTATTTAAATGGCCCATACCATGAATCTAAATGTAGCTCATGGCTCTCAATAGTCGTAGGACTCACCTCTGGAATCACCCCCTCATCTACTCACAAAGAAACCTCACTCCTCTTATCGTCCCAAAGTCTAAATTGCTAATCCTCCACCAAAAGCCAAAACTAAAAGGATAGTGATATGGAGCTGTTGAGACCTATTACTTGCCAACAAATGTCATCTTTTCCCTTTGGAAAAGGCAAGAAGACTCACTCGACAGTAGATCCCTATAAGGAAGGACGATTTAAGTCTAATGCTGAGAGATGTCAGAGACAGTCTCAACCATCTCAAGCCTTGGGAAGTCAGGTTCCGCAAGCATATGGTGGTTTAGTTGGTCCTTCTACGTCACAATTTCTTGGTCAACCTCTAGTCTATCTTACGAGTATGCTTAATACTCTTATTGTTATTCTTGATAAAACATCTTTTAACCATCATTATGGGGATTAGCCATTTTTCCCAAACATGTCTATGGATCTAAAGAAGTATAGGACTAATTATACTTTTGATCTATCACCTTGACTTCAGCAATATGGGCTCTACTTTGTTTGCATACTCCTTATTGTCCTGCGATTGTGAAGTTATTTTATTTCAATATGTGGATTGAGGAAAAAGAGCATGGAAATGATGAGGATGTTTTGATAACCTCAATTAGAGGCATTGATATTAAAATAATTATTGAGCACCTTAATACCATTCTCACTGTTATAGATATCCTTGCTCAGGATCCTAAGAAATTATCCCCAAATGAGATTTCATTATTTTGAGGCCTAGTGAGCCTATTAGTGAATTGAAGTTCAAGCTTGTTGACAAGAATGACACTTTCAAGGTGATATGGTATCTGTACAGTTACAACATGGTCCAAAAAGGTTAGAACTTTACACATTTTGTCAAGAGGGACTATGCCTTGTTTGCATCGATCATCTCTCAGGAGCCTTGTGACTCAAGGAAGTGATTGTTCATAAGATGTCTCAATTTATTTCGCAATCTGGTATCTCACTACGCTCCACTATTCCATTTCCACACTTGGTATCTCACATCCTGGAATTGAACGATATATGGTATCTGATCTCGGATGAGAAACTAGTATGACCTGAGAATTTTGGAAAGCCACATCTGATCCGTATGAGAATTTCCCTTACTAGGGCTTCCAGGAAGGTTAAGGAATCATCTATAAAGAAAACCGTGGCTTCATTATCTTGACTAGATGAGGCTCAATCATCATAGGTTGGCTTAGTTATTGCCTCTACTCTAAGACCTTCATTTTTTGTTGCATCCATCATTGAGGGTATTTAGGCTACTATGGCTCTTCTCATTCAATTTAACAATGCCTTTCAGGTATAATAGATGGAAGTTTAACATCATTCTAAACTTCAATGCAATATAAGTTGGATGGCCTGGCTTAAGCTAATATTTCTCTTATTAGGACCTTGGAGGCTCGCCTGACTCATTTAGTCTAAAAAATGAATGAGAAGTTTAAGACACTACTTGATCAACAGACTGCACTTTACCAGAGGATTACTCAATATAAGGCTGCCCTTGATGCTATTGGCATCAATCTTTATGATCCTCATTTGGCTTCATCAGTTCCATCTACTTCTACTGCACCCTTAAACCTACCCCTGTCTCTCAGCCCATGCCTGGTCCACCATTTGTACCTATCATTATTCTTTTTGTACATCATTCTCATCCATTACATGTCCCTTCCACTTCTGCCATCGCTACACTCACTCCTTACTAGGATTCATCCTTCATTACTACACTACCTCCTCTTCAGCCCTCACTTCCTCTAGCTCCTCAATCCAACATCACCTATCCCTCTTTTCTGCCTAATGACAAAGGGGAAGAGAAGTGAAACTTGGCTATGGTTGGACTATTATGCAGTTGATGACTGATAATTACTGTTTACTATTTTATTTATTTCAATGTTTTTATCATTTGGTTATGTACTAAATCTCAGTGACTTTATGTACTAACGCTTTTATCTTATGCAAATCAACAGTTCTTGTGCTTATCTTGCTTACTTTCTTATATTGGTTTTATTGCATTTAATATTCTTCCTTTCTGATCTTCAAACTTTTTCAAAGAGATTTCAAAAACTAACAAGTGTTGTCATCATCAAAAAGAGGGAGAATGTTAGTTCTCGGGTTATATGTTTTGATGATAACAATTAAAAATGAATAAGGTTTTGAATCAATGAAAAATGCTAACGTCGGAAGCTTATTCGAGCAAGAGCTTGCTCGAGCATATAAGTGGTTGCTCGAGCAAACTTCTTACTCGATCACGTTGAGAAGCATACTCGAGCATATGTCATATTAACTCCATTGATCAAGTCGTTGCATGTCCTTACTCGAGCACATTCTAAAGCTTACTTGAGCAACATACTCAAGCACACTGATTTTATAATCGAGCATAATTATTATGTTTAACTAATGAGCTATATTTGCAAAGTCTACTCGAGCATGGTTATGGTTTTACTCAAGCATGATGCTCGAGCAGGGAATCGTTGTTACTCAAGCAGATGTTTTCTAATGACTAATATCTCTTCTCTATGGATGTTTACTTGAGTATACTTTAACCCTTACTCGAGCATAGGTGTTCTAACACGTCTCTGTGTTTTATAGATATTTCTCAAGCAAGATAGACCTCTTACTTGAGCATGATACTCAAGCATATGCAAACATGTACTCGAGCAAACATGTACTGGAGCAAACATGCCTTAGCACCACATCTACTGCTGTACTCAGAGCTTACTCGAGCACCTTCTGAGACTTACTTGAGCATGGTACTCGAGCAAGTCCAAATGTTTACTGAAGTAAACTTATTGTTCAAGTCTTCTATGTGAAGAATTTTTGAATCTTGCTCGAGCAGGCAAAGACGTTCCTTGAGCACAGTTCTTACAGATGCTTCAATCATTTTGTTTTCTTAGTATTCATAAATTCAAATATATATAATTTACATTTGATTTCATTTGAATACTACTCATTATCATTTAGAATGCTATTAAATAATCTTACTAAGTAAGTTTCAAATCGCTAACAAAAGGATTTTGTGCAAATCATCAAAAAGCAACGAACATGTCAGAACATTAAATATGTTCCAGAGAACAGAGCACACATACATAATGGAATTTAGAGCAGGTCAAATGATCATTGCCACATACAACTATTCTGGTGAAAGCGATAGCGATATCTCTTAAGTCAACTAGTGACTAAAGGCATGTCGTATGAAGATTGCCAATAGCGATTTTAAAGGGACTTATCCTCGAATTTTCAAACGATGATGGTTCATATTTAACGGAAGCCTTTTGTGTCTAACAATCTTCTTAGACTCGGACTAGAAACTGATGAATCGGTGGGTAAATTGGTCCAGTCTGAGGGTTAGATCGGTTCACCTTTTAAAACAAAATCATTTTTTTAATTTTCTTTAGAATTTCATACTATTAACCCTAAAATCTTCCAATTTTCACTGGGCTAGCTCTGGTTTGACTCCAGTATGACCTACTAACCCTTGATCCCATTACCTCAACTGGTCTAATGTTGATTCAGGTTTCAAATCCTTGGTTTCTAACGAAATGATGAAGTCTCTTAACGGCTATCTTTGAGCTTTATCAATGGTCATTAATGGTGCAAGTTATAAATATGAAGAGCATTTAATGTAGAGCATCCAATGAAATTGTCAATGCTAATATTCATTTATTGCCCTATGCTTAGTTTAACTTAGTGATATATCTTATGATATTTTTTGTACTTCAGTGATTTCAAATTTACTCTATGAGAGATTTATTTCTTTTATTGGTTATTTGTTAAAAATCAAGGTAGAGGGACCTTGAGTGTGGGTGTATCAATTACAACTTGTAAGGGGGGTGAATCCTAATGAGAGGATTACTTCAAGAAACAGGGTATGTGATCGTGAAAGTAATAGTAACAAATCCCAGAGGGTTTGGGGACTAGGCGTAGGTCAAGAGATTGGAACGAATCAGTATAAATTCTGTGTCCATTATGAAGATGGAAGAAATCACCAAGAGGGGGGAGAATTGGGGATTTTTTTTTAAAAAAAACTTCTTTTTGATTGACACCCAAATTTTCGAAAACATAATGTAAGAAGGCAAAGAGAGAAAAGCTTGAACACAGAGAATTTATACTAGTTCGGTCCTAACCTTGACCTACGTCTAGTCCCCAGATATCTTCTAGGTTTTTCTATTATCAATATTCTCTTAATACAAACAATGTAACACTCAAACAATCTTAATCAACTAGGACTTGCTCCCCCTTACACTTTGTAATCAAAAGACTTAACTCACAGGTTCCACGACCTTGAGTTTACACAAACAAGTAATCAAAAATTGATTTTCAAAATAGTACTCTCAAAAGAGCAGCTATTGATAAACACTGAAGTTCAAATCAAATGTACAATAATGACTCAAATTGAAAATGTGATTAGTTGTGATTCTGTATCTGTGTTGTTGCAATGAGTCTTCCTGGGTATTTATAGCTTAACTAGAGAAACTAGCCGTTACAAAACCTTCTCTCTTATTCTTCAATGTTTGGCTTCATTTCTGTAATATGTCAGTTGCATATTTTCCTCCATTCTTTTAATCCTCAGCTGGAATCTTGGATTCAACCGTTGCAGGTTATCTTCCAGAGTTCTTGCTATTCTATGATCTGTTTTTGATCGTTGGAGGATGATTTGATCGAGCTATAACGGTCTGAGCTGAACTATTGGGATAGAGGAGAAGTTTTAGGCTTGTTCTTGGTTTTGCATTAAATGCATGTGACCCAGTTCTTATTTGCTGAATTCATTTGAAATAAATAAGCATTTTGATCAAGTATATGCATGTAGGATGATTCGCAACTTAATATGTGAGTAAATAAACTTGAAAGTCTGAATCAGATTGATATGAGATCTCGTCTATGAAGCAGAGTTCCGACAAACTCGAGTTAAACTTTTGTAGGCTCGAGTTTATTCATGTTGTAGACTTCTTGATATTTCTTTGTCTGAGCCAGACTCGAGTCTATAAGTTCCAGGCTCAAGTTTGCTTTAGTAAAACCCTTTTTGAAATTAGAGATAAGCTTGAGTCTAGACAAATGAGTTTGAGTCTATATTTAAAAAATGCTCTCTATAAAGGACAAGCTCGAGTTTAGCCTAGTAGGCTCGAGTTTGTTCTTATGAGCATCTGAGGGACATCTTTCTGTAGGACTTAGGCTCGAGTCAGGGAAAACATGCTTGAGTCTTAAGAAGTCGATATGCTCTCTGTAAGCCTTCGACTCGAGTTTATTATGCTAGGCTTCAGCTTAGCTTAGAGCAAACAGCTTGTCTTGCTCTCTGTAACCTGTAGGCTCGAGTTTAACATAATGGGCTCGAGTTTATCTCAGATAAAAACATGAAGCTTGCTCTCTGTCACGAGTAGGCTTGAGTTAATCAATGGAGGCTAGAGTTTGCATAAGTCCAAAGTACTTTTCCTTCTGTATGTTAGGTATGAACTCGAGTTTAATAGGATTAGGCTCGAGTTTGACTAACACAGTAAGAATCAAAATTAATACTAGCAAACTTCCACCAATGATTTCTTAGTGTATAATTGTCAGTTATCGTCAAAACACATAGAGAACTAACACATTACTCTTTTATCCTCACCTTGCTCTTTTGATTATTAGGTCTAGTTACAATTTTTTTCCCCTGAAATCACCCAATTCACCCCTCTCTTTGGTGATATTCGTTTTAACCCATAAACTAACACAAGAGTTTTTAGCGTGCTTCCACTACAAAAAACATATATGCATATTGTTAGTATAGGTAGTACTCAACTTGGGACGGCAAAAAAATTGTCCACAAAAACGAATCATTTGTGATAAATGTTTGCGATGGAAATTTTTTATGACAAGGTAATCTCTCGCAAGACTTGGGAGCACATTTTGTGACGGTTCTAGGGGCATATTTGTCACTACTTGTGTTGGTTTTGAAAATCACCTAGAGGGGGGTGAATAGGTGATGTTATCGAGCTTAAAAAAATTTGCCCAATGTAAGCTTAAAACTTAAAACAGAAGTAAGAGTAGGAAAGTAAATCTTTGCGCACACGATATATCCTGATTCGGTCACAAACTTGACCTACATCCAGTCCCCAGAACTACACCTGGGATTTCCACTAAATCACTTAACACAATTACATTGTAATCTCTGGGAAGATTTCACTCTTGCTCTCCCTTACAAGCTGTAATTGTTACCCAATCACTTGAGGTCCCAACCTCAAGAGTTTTCAATACAATCAAGAAAGAAATGCAAAGACTCCTAAAGAATGGATAAAATAATCACTGAAGTATGTTGGTTATGACTGGTACAAAACGAGTAAATGCTATTGAATCTTGTAGCGTAACAGTAATTTCGGTAGTTGGCGTTATTCAATGCTTCTTCAATTTATAGCTTTGCCATTAATGCCGTTGTAAACTAGCTGTTGTCTTGATGCGTAATCCTGGTAGATTGGTGAGGGTAATATGACCGCTAGCATTTAATGCTAGTGGTTGGCCTTGGAAGGATAACGGCTTGACCAATATTCCTGGAGAATGTTTTTGCTTTATTCTTCAATATTTGACTGTTAGAGTACAAGCAGAAAGAATGTTGTGACTCTTTATCTTCAAATAATGCTTTTCGGCTGATATCTGCTATTATGCTGCTATGACATTAAATGCTGCTGACATTATGATCTGCTTTTTATCAGAGCATAAAAATTCTTGAACTCTTCATGGTAAAACAACCTTGAAACATAGTTAGTAATAAGAGTGTAATCATAGTAAGAAAACAAGAGTAGATACAGATGGATTAGATAACAGATTGATTGCAGAGATTAAACATAATCATATATCAGTTCAGAACTCTTCAACCTCGAGTCATGGATATAACCTCAAGTTTCTTAGTAAACTCGAGTTAAGTAAACAACCTCGAGATTATAATACAGATGCAGTCTCAACGATAGGATCATACAACCTCGAGTTTTGTGTATCACCTCGAGTTTCGCCTTAACTTTGAGGTCCATTTTCCTACCTCGAGTTTTTGTATATTCAATTAAAAAATAACGGATAGCTAGACAAGATACACTCAACCTCGAGTTAGAAACCTAGCCTCGAGTTTTGATCTAACCTCGAGGTTACTGGTTGAGACTCGAGGTTGGGAAGAGGATCATTCAGAGGAATGAAAGCTGAAAACCTCGAGTTTACATTTCAACCTCGAGTTTTGGCTTAACCTCAAGGTAAAATTCTCAACCTCGAGGTAATTAGACAGCAAAGCTCTGGTTCCATTTTTTTTTTAATGATTTTTTTGACTGAGAAGATCAATTCTATTTTTCCTTATAATGTTGACTCATCATCAAAACATGGAAGCTAACAGGTTTTTGTGATTGGCTTTTGGGATGTGTTTTTGTAAGGTAGGTGCATCTTATTAGTATAGGTAGTATTAAGCTATCCCCAACAATATAGTCTCATATCTACACAGCCTCTAGATCCTCTTGTTTAACGGGTTGGTTTGATTTATTCATGCATATAACCCAACTGGAAGCCTGCCTTTGTACTATTAGGTCAAACTCTAAGTGAGACTTTTTCAAAGTATTTCATAGTAAGACTTTTCACGATAATAACATTCTCATGAATTATTGTATTGATTGGATCCTCTGTATCTCAAGCTTTTTCTTATATTAGGACGCTTCAATAGAGAAGGTTGTCATGAAGGGTATTGAGAGGTAGGCGTCATAAGAATGTATCACGTATGTGAATAGCATCCTACTATAGCTTTTATTTAAATTATTTCATTTTCACATTGATATTCAAATAAGTAAAGAACAAGAATCTTATTCAATATTGTTTGCTCTTCTCAAGTTTTCTATATAAATTTTTCTTGCACCTGAATTTAATTAGTATGTGAAGTATTTGATAATTTTGTTTCACACATGGAGATGGTGAATGGATTGTTTCTAAAAAGAAAGTATGATAAATTATATTGAAAAGAAAATACTTTTAAGTTAACATATTTGCGATGGATATATACTTCCGTCGGAAATGGCGATGAAAATAAGAGATTTGTGATTGAGAAGTACTTCCATCGCAAAAAATTTTTAAGTGGGAAATAGGGGAAACAGATTATCTCAGAAGCATTTCTTCTCAGTATCCCTGAAAAAATTGCTTTTGCGAGAATCTAGACCGGGAAATAGGCCCGCCAATTTGCAACAGAAATACACAAGGAATTTCGGTAGATGTATTTGCGGATGATAAGTAGAGACCCATTTCATTTAATTCCTTCCACTTTATTAAACCAAAGGAGAAAGAAATTTCAACCGCCTCTGAATTGAAATCCCTAGCCCTTTTTGCCACTTCACCATCATTATCCTTCTTTGTCTCTACCATCGTTGGTGTGCTTGCGTGCCAAGGACTGTCACCATCATCTTCCTCCTCTGCTCAAGATTTCTGGTTGCTGTTCTTTCTTTTAATCCTTGATAGACACTGTCTTGTGGGTCTGGGTGAGCATCTCGTCTTGTTTCTCTTCCTCCCCCCTTTTGGCGGCTCATGTAGATATGATTGATCTTTGTGTGACTGGAATTCGTGAGTTCTTCTTCCCCCTCCTCCTCGCTTTTGCGAGATGCTATGTGTGGGGATAAGCTTAAACACTACTCTTTCCTTATTGTTACGTTGCGTGTGTTTAAGAAATATTTCGATTCCTTTTTTCTAATGGTGTGTGTCTATATATATGTGAGGGGTTAAGGTTTTTCATATTTCCTGATTATCTAAAATAGAGAATGGGATTTGGGGCTTTTATTCAATTATAATATCGGTAACAGAAGTTTCTTGAATAGGCATTTTGCTGAAATCTTGGTTGTTGCGAGAAAAGAACAACATGAATTTTGTTTGTTTATAAGTTACAAGTTTTTAAAGAAATTTAATTTAGGTGACTTTGTGATTTAACAAGTGTGTTTGAAATTTGCTCGGCAGTAATGAGGTAATAATGATTGTTTCATAATTTGATTTTATTTGAATGCACACAAGGTAGTTTGTGAGATTATGTAGAAAAGGAATCTGGTTAAGTGAAGATTGTTCAGGTTTATGAATGGATTTTTAGAATGTATATGAATTTTTGATTAAATGCTTGAGAAGAAAATGTTATGGGATTGAAAATGAAATCTATTGGTGATAGCTTTGAATAAATTAGGTTAATGGAGGATATTTTCAAAAGTTAAAAAAAATTATGTTTTAGTATATGTTATGAAAATAGAGATACTCTTGTAACTTAAATAAAACTATGCATTCATTCTCTACATAATTTTTACCATACTGCTTTTGAAGATGGTTTGCCACTATGTTTAATTAATGTGACATTAGAGATAAATAATAATTGGATAAGAAAATCATATAATAGCTATTAAACAAGGAGCAAGACAAATGAGAGTCACGTGCGTCCATTCTTGCTAAAGCATCAAGCCAAAATGGATCAGGTTGTGGAATTATTTTTTGGTAAAATGGTGAGAGTTTATTGATTCACTTTATTATTGTTGGAAATACATTGCTTTATCTTAGTTTTGTTTTCTAATTGCTATTGATGTGGTCATCACCATACCTTGCAATACTTGTTACCAATACTGAGCTAGTCTAGTATGCTTTGCTTGAAGATATGCTCCCTTTTTTCTTTCTGCTTATAACATATCGGTATTTAGATATATATTGATCAGTTCTTTTTTGACATTGCAGAGTAAATTTATTGGTGCACATGAAGCTGAATTTCAATTTGCAAGATCACTTGTAAGAAAAGTTGTAGTGACAAGTATGCATTCGATCTCCCTCTATGAATTTGCCATCTTTCATCTCTTTGTTGCATAAATGCTTATTTGAAAGAAGTTCTCCATTTTGAAACTTTTATAAAACCAATTTGCCGAGCTTGTCACAATATGACTTCTTGTTTTTGTTGTTGAAATATTTTGGTTGGAATTGTAGTGTTCCAAGCTAAGTATGCTCAGTTACTCATTTCATTGTCTTATCTTTTATGTATTAGCTAGTGAAATGATTAGGTTTGCCATTTGGCCAATTGGAAGGAGATTGATAATTTAAAATTAGAGAATGATTGAGGCATTTCTTTATACACAAGAATAGGTGAGCAAACTTTGTAGCCGGGATTGTTACTATTTCTTTATGTTTTTTTAACTAACTTGATAAATAAAATATTGCCTAGATGCTTGGATGAAAACATAAACACAAACCAAGAACTAAGAGAGATATGGATGTTTGGGGGCTTTACCAAGTATATCTCTACAGATATCATAGGAGAGCTGGAAGATGAATGATCTCATTCCTATTCTGCTTTGTACTCACCATTTGATTGGTACAAACAATTGTCTTCTTGCCATTTAATCTCATTTCTTTTCATTGTTCTTTTACTCCTTGGTTCATTTAAATTAAGTACAAAAAATAACCTTACTTTCTAATGATGTATTTGCTGATGATCTTAAGAGGATGAAGGCGTTGGAATAACAACTTAGTGTTATGACACAGCAGCTGGATGCTATGACATAACTAGTGAATCAGTAAGTAGAGATGACGAAGTAAATGTAGAAACAGCTTCAGGCCCTATTGAAGGACGAGGAAAATAACAAGAATAAGGGGTTGGTTTTGAGTGATGATGATGAGGATGACTAGGCTACTACTATATAGATATTATTTATAATTTTTGTACTTTTTAGTTTATTTTGTTGGCAACATTGTTGTTTATGTTTCATTTTGTTTGTGTATAATTTTTTAGGATTGCTATTGTATATATTTCTTCATATACACTTTTTTTAATACATTATTCAGTATTATTTATTTTGTAAGATTTTTTCTTTATTTGAGTGGTTGCTGTAGAAGGGCCTTAATAATTATAATTTTGTCCTAATTCCTTAATTTGCAACGGATTTGTCTCCATATTCTATCACAAATTGTCATATCAATTGGACAAAATATTCTATACCGTCACAATTTGCAATGGATTTATGTTACTAATTCAGACGTAAGTTTTGCGGCCATTCAGCCTTTCTTATTTCATCAAATATTTTTGCTATGGAAAAGTGATAATATTTTGATGCAAATTTGCAATACATTTCCATCCATTTACTTCTGTTGTAGATTTACATAGAAATTTGTGATGAAAATTTTGCCGCATTTTGCAACAGAAGAATATTGTGTTTAGGCAGGCAGGCATGTTGCGATGAATTTACACAATTTTGCATCTAAATTTATTTGTTGCAATTTGCAATGGATTTTGGATGACACACAATCCGTTACAAAATTTTGTTTGTGATGACCGTTTTTCCACATAAATTCCTTCGCATAAGGTATTTGTAACTTATTTTGTCTTTTTGGCGACAGATTTTGTCCGTTGCTAAAGGCTTTTTATTTTTTGGTAATGTATGTTCACCATAGGTTAGTTTGATGACCTAGTAGTAAGACCCTTATGTCCCTTAATCTCACCATTCAACATCCACTTAAATTTTTTTTATTGTGGAAGTATTAGACCAGAGATCAGACTCTCAGTTGTGTTTACATATGCTGTCTTTGGTCCATTGCACTTGTTATTTTACGAGCCTAATTTGTCTCGTCACTCTATATTTGTCTTTCTCCAATTGGAAGGATAAACTATGATTTCATAGCACTTACCCTCGATATATCTAAGTTTTGGATAGTGCCCACAGCTAAGTTTTTCTTTCCTCTCATCTTGTCGTTCTTCACATTTTGCATCAAAAGGCCATAATCTTAGGGTTTGTTCGATGTAACACAAATATATGTCTCCACTTCTCATCTTCTAATACCAAGTGATATGCTGCCCCTACACTCACCATTTACCTCTCTTATGTTGTTTATTATCGATCTCTTTTTTCTCTGTCTTTGTTCTTTTTTGCCCCTTAAAAAAAGAACAAAGACAAAGAAAAAGGACATTGACAATGAACAACATCAGGAGAGTAAAAACGGTGACACACGATGGCCAAATGTTTTTGTGGATTATCACTATTTTGTTTTATATATTCTTGACTATATATAGTTTATGTGAACATTATCAATGTAAACAAAAAAAGTAAATGATGTTATGTTTGTTTTATTTGTTCTTGACTATGTTTTTGCGAATTATCAATGTAAATGATGATACATAAGGACATTGTTTTGTTTCTTCTTGACTTTCAGAAAAAGTTCTTCCTAATTTTCCTTAATAGTTACTATGTATGGACCACACTTGAGAAATTAAGGCTAGATTTTTAGGATGGATATTTGAAAAATTCGGTCTTAAAAGTATTTACGAAGAAACAATGTGAAGATGGAACAAAATTATATAATATTCACTCATAATATTTTTTATGCTGCCCTTGATTTAAAAAAACCCTTCAATCTTCCATCTTATCGTCCAAGGCAAAGGAGGTAGAAGGGGAAGATGTGGAGGACGGTTAATCTGAAAGATTGTACTCAACGTAATTGGCGTGATTGGCGTGAGTACAAGGTTGAGCTTATAGTTTACAGTGTGCAACGGCTCGACCAATTTTCCCAGGCGTCAGTTAAGGTGATCGACCTTCTCATATAGATGTTGAAGCATCTGCTTGGCTAAAGTTGGTAGAGGTTGTGGAGGTTGTAAATGAGGGGAGGAAAAGGAGGATGAACATAATTAGACATTATAGTGGTATTCTATAGAAAGAGAAAGTGGAGATGAATATGGAGAAACTAAAGTAACGAAGACCTTAAATGTGAAACGACCACCGTTTTAATTAACTAAATTACCATCTATTAATTAGGGTAATTACATAATAATCAGAGTTAACCTAATATTAGAATTTACGCGGAATTTAAAATTTTCAAAATATGGTAAAGTATATATGATAAGCCCTAATGTGCGGTAATATACAGTTATCCATACAACAAAAGACAGACAAAAGTCCTACTTGTATTAAATATCCTACACTTCTGTCGTCTTCCCTGAAAGACCTGGACCGGTTTGGTCACCTTGGTAAAATTTTGTAACCATCAGTCTAGCTCATTACAAATATCAATAAGTGCTAATGAGGTGTCAAGTGGATTTAAAACAAACCAATCCAAATTAAAACAATTTATCAACATTCTCTTTACATAATATCACGTTATTTTTAAGTATCACAATGGGTGTCACAATTCTGTTTGAATTTATTTCCTTGAATAATCCAATCGAACCGCCTTATTTCCTCCGATTAGACCCATGGGCTAAGTTACACCCATGTTACTGGTTACTCCAAAAACTCACTGGTCAAGTGATGAGGACCAGCCAGAATCCTCAGAACACCTGCCCTAAACCATGGGTCTTTTCCCCACTTTACTCTAGTGAGACGTTGTAAGCCCATCACTCTGATGGGCAGGTCCCATCACTCTGGTGGGCAAGTCCCATCACTCTGGTGGGACAATAATAAGCCAACCATTGTGCATCAATGGATGCATGACCACGTGGTGAAAGTAACTACTCTTGTCTTTTTCCAATTCACCCCTTTCCATAATTAGCATCATAATTTAACAAGGAAACTTCCAGAATATTCATAATGCCATGTCATTATATATTAGTTTCCTTTCAACTCATAAAAATTTCACAAGGCAACTCTATTTAAAAACATGCACAATCAGTTCAGAAAAATACCCACAAGCAGCATATTAATAACATAATAAGGGGAAAGTGGTTACCTCTCGTCCGAGCTAACTACTTTCACATTGCTCCTAATTCCAGAGTTCAAATACACCACAACTCAATCTACCAAAATCAATACATTAACAATTAATAACATCTTAAAATTCCACATATTAAAAATTATTTGTAATGAAACATATACTAATAATAATACCTTCATTATTTATTTTCATTGTTATTTATTTTCTTATTCCTAATAATAATGACACATTATTATCATTATTATTATTCATTTATTTTATTAATTTGAATCCTCTGTGTAACATCCCAAATTTTAGGCGTTGGGAATCAAAAATTAATTATGGAAAATGTGGCCTTAAAGAATTTTAAAGATTGAAAATTTGAGATTTAAGCCATATTTTCCATAAATTAAGGAATATTATTGAAGGATAAATTAGACCAAAGAATTGTAGAATTTATAAATTGGCCTTAATTATTTCTAGAAGTAATTTTGGGAATTAAGACCTATATTTTCCTTGATTTATTTCAGGAAAAGAAAAAATTTAAGGAATAATTGTAGGTGATAATTTTAGGCCTAAATATTATAAGATTAATATTTTAAGGCCTAGGAAATTAAGAATTGAATTTGTTTGAAAATTATTCAATAATAGCAATTGAGTCAAATTGCAATTGGAAATGAAGGATTGTTAAAAAAAAATGAAATGAATGGAAATATGGAAGCCCAACACGTAAGGCCCATATAGCCCAAGTATCATTTGATTGTCTTATGCCATTATGAAGCACACCCAAAACGCATAGCAGCAGTGAAGAATCAATGAACCATAATTTCTTTCTTTCCTTCCCAACTCAACGAGAAGGATATACAAGAAGAAAGTCTAATTATTCTTGGATCCAAACCAAGCTTGATCGGTGCCTTCTCTAGTTAAAGCCGAAGGAGAAAAACCAAAACCATATCAGCCCAATGATCTCAGCCCATACCCAAACCAATCCAGTGTTTAACAAGTAAGAGTTTTGCATTAGCTACAGTAACCACCATCAGCAAATAATCAACACCTAATGGTTCCAGCTGTCCGCCCCTCAACATGCATGTAATATCCAGTGAGACATATATAAACCATCTCAGCTTTTTCGGGTTGTTTTCTTTATGTTTCATCCCATTAATGCCGAGAGAGAGTTGGGGGGGGGGGGGGAGAGACAAGTGTTGATACTCTGTTCCAGACCATCAGAAGCAGAGGAGGAAAATCAACGATCTACTTCAACGTTGGTTCAAGCTTTGAAGGTAATTTATCATCCTCTCTTTTTCTTTGTTTTCCATCATACTCTAGCGTGGGTTAGAGCTAATGGAATCCAAAACAAAGCCATCTTAAACAAAATAAAAGTTGAACCAACAAACAGGGATCTTTTAACGTGGCTTATATAGACATGCCACGAGTATCTGGATCATAAAACACTGAAAACGTGTGTTTGCTGTGGTGTACGCATGATTATATATGTATAGGAAGCATGCATGATTTCGGTATGTGTGTTCGGTTAGCTTGGTTGTGGGGGGTGCTTATATGATTAGTGCATCAGTTTGGGTAGTCTCTGAGTCCAGTCGCGTTTTGCATCGATTATTCTTTTTTTTTTCTTGCTGTCCTAAGCATACACGAGTAGCTTTTGGGTTTTGAATGAAATGAAACGTTAAACTGAATGGTGCGAGCATGGAAAGAGATCAATCCGAAATAGTTAATTGTCATTGTGTTGCTAAAGTTTTGCTGATATGAGTATCATTCTCTTGCTGATCGTATATACATATATATATAAGAGTGTGTTATAATAAACTAAGACCCTTCCTTGCTGCATGTATTGGAAATTTACTGTAAGAACCATTTTGCTGCATTGTTACTTTTGGATGCACTACAAAACGTTGAGGTCTTGCTAAACTTGGTGCTGGAACAGTGATTTTCAAGTGAATCAAAACTAGGGTAAATGTTTGTATTTTCCCATGAAATTTTTACAGGAGATAGTACTCTCCTTAAGCTTTAAAACGAGCTTTGGTTCACCTCAAATTGAGGTCTATAGCTCGAGATATTATTTTCCAAAGTTTGGCAAAAATCTGACAACGTTTTTGGTGTCAGTTTGAATTCACAAAATGACGTGGCATTTCGTGTGGGGTAAACAGATTTCAAAAATTATGAAATTTTACAGATGTGTAGTAGACACATAGAGCTTTAATTTGATAGGTAATTCGTCATATTCCGATAAGTATAGAAATAGTTATGAATTTTGGAAAAATGGGTTATAAATCTGAAACTTTTTCTGAACAGTGTCAACATTTTTGAAATCTGGGAATTTTCTAGCATGTATTGACTATTGCTATTATTTTTGTATAAAAATAGACATGCTAAGGGACATATGAGCTTTGGAAGAACACCTTTTCGATTTTTATAAAATTTATTATGAGTTTTTGAAGTTAGGTAAAAGAACAGACTATTGTCTGGAGAAAATCCTGGACAGTGTTTATGTTTTGAATTTTTGGAAATTTTTGACACATGACATAATGTTGGAATAAATTTTCCTAGAAACTATACTCAGCAAGGGGTTCAAAGAATTTTGAACCACCTCATTGGGATGTCTAGAACTCCAGATGTGGATTTTTGAAATAAACACTGAATCTGGACTTTTCAAATTGAAAGGTAAAGGAAAACAATTACTTAGAGAATAATATAAATTGTGTTGGCTAATATTGAGATAGCCCATGGAGTTTAAATGATAATGATAATAATGAATGGGAAATTATTATTATTATTGGAATAATAATAATAACAACGACGACGACGATGATAATAATGAAAATAACAATAATAATTAAATTATTATCATTAGGGCATTTGTAAGGGATTAATAATTATTAATCCTTTAAACTAATTTACATAATTAGTTTATCCGCGATTCAAATAAGAGACTGATGACGATGATAAACATTACTTTTAGGCAGACCTGGATATTGTTCTGATCCCAACAACTTCAGCACAAAAGAAGAAGAATACACGGTCGAGGTAGGTAACTTTAATCTTATAATCATGTATGTTAATGTTATGCATTTATTAGCTGATCATGTATGCTAGTTGAATTACTTGTTTATATTTTCCTGATTGGCCATGGAAATTGAGGCTGAGGTCTCATAGGGCTACGGTCCTAGACAAGAGCTGCGGTTCTTGGCCGTTAACTGTGGTTACGGTTATGTGTAATTTCTTCCATGCTTTAAAATATGTGCTATTATGTCATTTCTATTTTCATACATGTGCATGAGATTAATTGTTACCCTGGGGTCCATTCACTTGGACTCCAGCTACCGTGAAAGATACAGGTACTGGTTCGAGATCAGAAGGCAAAGAGCAGCTGTAAGGGTTACAACAAATGGAACACCTTGGACAAATAGGAATAATTAGTCTGTATATAGTGTTTATCATTCGTCAATGTTGGAATTATGTAATAACATCCCTCTATGGGATAGATATCGAATCGTGAAAAACTAGTTCGTATTTTTATACTATTGTAATTTCAAAAACTTCGATTTACAAAATCAAGTCGTCCAAATCACCTTGATTCTTGTATTCCGCACTAACTCTGATTAAACAAAGGCCCCAGAGGACGGGCGCCACACTCTGAACTCCCCAAAACATGGTATTAACACCTTAAATAAATACTAATGATCATATACATTTTAACGTTTCTCATGGTTTCCTTCAAATATCATAATATAATGCTAACTATGGTTTAATACATACCTTAAATTAGGCTCTAATAAACAAACACCTCATAAACTAATTTTAATTAAAAGTTTTTTAATACTTAATTATTAATATACATTTGAAACTTAATTTCCTAGCAACCAAAAATTACAAAGTCTCAAGGGTTTAAACATTATTTATCATATTGAATTTAATAAATAATATAGAAATTGTAAAATATGCTTGCATTATATAAGTCTATAGGTATGTACTATCTAAATAAATATATGCCCATATTTAAATAACCTACATATGTATATAATAATAATAGCTATACCTTACGTTCACACAAACAAAACACAAAAAGCTACAATATATACATCCAATATCCTTTCAGTTTTAGTTTAGTTTCATATATATATATATTTTCATTCAAAACCAAACTCAATGACAGCAAAAGAATACCCAAATCATGCATAACACTAAGCTCGTGCAAATATATATAACTTATCTCATATATATATCTTTCTTTTTTTTTTCCACCAACCTATCAATGAATCATGGATATATACTTATGCTTTTCAATAAGTTTTCGGCTTACATATTCCAAGTGCAGAGAAAAATTTTATACATATTATTCCTTTTCATGCAGCAAACCATAAGCTTCCACACATATACGACGTCAAGCATTTTTTTCCTTGGCAAAAGATAATAATACTACCAACTATCCTATCTTCTTCTTTTCGCTGGGTAGCCACGCTAAATATATATATATATATATATATATATATATATGGGTATTAAGATAATAGTTACTCTTTCTTTTAACTTAAGGCAGCAACGGTTTTTTTTTTTCCTTTGTTTTCTTTCTTTTCCTTTAACCATGTACACACACATGCAGATCCTTCATATATGAGCAACACAATAAGTTTCATGTTTTACATATCAGGATACAGAAACTGAAAACTCATACAGTAAAATAGAAACGAACTGATGACAGTAAGTATGTATATATATACTCTTATGTAAATGCACATGCAGCAAGCATACAGAGACGAAAACTCAAACGCAATACTGACTCTATTTTCGGTTTCAGATTTTTAGCACCCATAGTTTTTTCTTCTAAAACTTAATACTCAAGACTTTTTGATGGGAAACTGATGGGAAATAGATGAAAAAGGAACCCAATGGATTACCTTCGAGGTTCAGGCTAAAGCAATGAGGATTGAGCGCTGATTCTCCTCCCTGTTTTTCGACGGCCAGAACAGAGCAAGAATGGCTTTGGGAACTCTCTCTCTCTCTCTCTTCACTCACTACGTCTCTCTCAGTTTTCGCTCTAACTCTAGACTCTCTCTTCTTTTTCTGCTGCTAAGTGCTGAACGAAGAGTATGGAAATGAAACGAGGTCATATATATATAAGAACTCATACAGGACCAGACAAAGCTAAAACTCGCTGGATCAAAGTCAATGATCTTGCATGCTTTTTGGAGCTGACATCTGGATATGTGATGTGTTGCAAGGATAAAATACTGATTCTGTTTCTGCGTCTTCCTTTCGGTTTGGGCTGAACAAACTGAGCTGGGCCGAGAAGAATGAAGAAGTAAGATGGTCATTGTTTTACTGGATCATAACCGTACTGTTGCTTTGCGTGGTGCTGTAATATTTTGTTCTTTGGGTTCTGTCGAATTGGTTAATATACAAGACAAATGGTTATAGATAATAGGCCTAATAGGCATCTCAATGTGGGCTAGATCAGTTGCTTGTTGGGTATATGTTGGATAGGACTTGGGCTTTGCGCAATGGGCTCACAATTGATCACACCTTGGGTATGTTTTGTTTTTGCTGGTCCGTTTCTTTCATTCATTTTTTTATTAATTTAATTATTTAATTACTTAGCTTATTTATTCTTTTCCCGAAAAAATTTAAGGAAGAATAGGCCTTAATTTTCACTAATTATTCACATAACTATTTTAGCCCAAAATCTTATAATTTAAATTCCCATAAAATATAAAATTCCAAACTTCCAAATTTGGGATGTTACAAAATGCATCAAGAAGGATGAAGATTAGTTAATTACATTTTTGAAGTGGCCTTAGATTTCGAGGAGATGCATAGTTGGGAAGTGTACTTGGAAGCTAAAGAGACTCTGTAGGATTGAACACAGAGTATAAGGAAATGACGGTATTTAAAGAGACTTTGAGACTGAAACGATGAAACTTTTAAGATGAAATATTGTAATAGAGCCGATCTTAAAACTATTATTTTTCTTATTAGAAAAAATTCATACTTAAAAAAAAATTAAGGTTAGACTTTTAGGATCGAATATTTGAAACATGTGGCATTAAAGGTATTTTAAGGACCAGATATGATAAATATCTGGTCTAAAATGTCTTACTTTTTGATTTTAAAAATTAAGGCTAAACTTTTAGGATCAGATATGGGTGGAAATAGGCTAGGCTAAGCCAGACTTTGGCTAAATAAGCTTGAGCCTATAACAAAGGCCTAAAGCCTGAGCCTAGGCCTGTATACAGCCTCTTTTTAGGTTTAGGCTTTAGCCTTCAAAAGACATAGTCAAGCCTGAAGCCTTTTAATATGCCTACTTATGATGTAGGCCTTTAAATAGGCTTAAAACTTAGGGCTTTAAGGCTTATAGTTTAAAGCCTATAATATGATTAAAATAAAATGTAATTATTACAATTTAATAAATGGAAATTAAAATTAATTCATAAATCTATTATTTGAATTTTAAATTATAGAGAACCAACCCACTATGATAATTTAATAATTTTATTTTTAAATTAAATATATATATAACATAGACACATATAATATAAATGAAATTATATTTTAAAATGTATAAACAAGTCAGGTTTGAAGGCTTACAAGTCAGGCCTTAACCAGGTTAAGCCGTAGGTGCTTGATAGAGGCCTCGTCTATTTCCAACCCTAGGACTAGATTTTTGAAACATCTGGTATTAAAAGTATTTACAAATTTCCAATCCTTAAATACCCACATTATGTAACAACTTGAATTTTGGGCATAGCGACTAGAGAATAAGCCTAAATTTGGCGAACGACTATGTTGGAAATTATGCCCTAGGGGCTAATAGTTGAACATTAATGTTATTTGAAGTGACTGTATCCTTGGATGTATCATAAAGATTGTCCTAAATGTTTGTGGTCGGTCATCTATGTAGGAGTAAAGATGAAATAAGATCAATATGACTTTAATAAGGTATGGAGATACAAATCAAAGTCTTAGGCACTTGTAAGAGTACAAGGTGCTGGGCCAACCCACAATGAGAAAGCTGCATGGATTAAGTCATAAGCTTATCTCATGTATAACCACATCACAATGCCCTTTGAGTTGAGATCATAATGGATTCCTACATGAGAGTGCTAATCTTTGACCTTGTCAAAAGTCACCTTTGACTGGGTGATGATAAAGGCTTCAATTAGGATTAGTGTTTTTCATGCAAAAGAATGTGAATGCTCAAGATGAGATTTGTCCCTCACATTAGTAGAGAGATATTACTGGGCCCCTCAATGAGTGAGTCTGAGAAATGTATGGCCATACATAGGTCGTAGGATTAAATTGTCGGTGCAAAAGTGCATAGGATACCTATACAATGCCATTGGGTTGGTAAAAGATGCCACCAAACTATGTTCTGAGGTATAGGATGATTAGTTGAGAAAAAAAATGTGTCGGTGTAGGTGAGAACATCACATTTCTAGGGTACATTGGTGTACCCTACGTTATTGGGAGAAGACATTGGTACATGGTTCCATTTGGCGAGTCTTAGTATATGTGCTGCAATCCTGAGTAAAACCTGCGTAGAATCCTGGATAAACACTGATAAAGTTGCTTTATTAAAGTAACTTTAATAAAGTAAATCATGATGATTAATGATGACACAACTTTTGCGATGGCGTAATGAGAATATGAGCCTTGAACTTGACTATATGCATATATCTTGTCTGCTCTTGCAATTATTTATTTTTGTTGTCATTTGGTTCAAGTTATCTGTGCTCATTTAGAAAAATCTTCAGAAAAATATTTTCAAATTTTCAAAAACATTATAAGTGTTGTTATCATCAAAAAGGGGGGAGAATGTTAGTTCTCATGTTTTTCATGTTTTGATGATGATAATTATAATGTAATTGATCGTTGATATTTTATGAAAATTTGAAGTCTCAAATTTACCTCAAGTAAATTATTCATATGCCTCCAGGTTGTTTCTCTTTGATATGCCTCTAATCACTTAATAATTGCCTCAAGGCATGTGACTCAAAGCATTTTTTTATACCTTCAGGCATCAATTTATTTGATCTAATGGCAATATTGTTATTTTTACTAAAATCAAGTTTTGCTTCTAGTCAATTAATAAGTACCTCAAGGCATGTGAGGATTTTAATTTTCTTGATACGCTATTTGACTATCTAATGGCAAACTTGTAATTATGTTGAAATCTACATTTTGCCTCTAGTCAATTATGACTTTCCTCAAGGTATTTTACTCCAAGAGCATATGTCTTTCGAAATAGGTTTTAATGGCAAAATCGTAATTATGATGAACTTTACCTTCTTGCTTCTAGTCATTTATTTCATGCCTCCAGTTAAAATTTTCCAATGTCTTTTTGAACTTGAACGTATATGCCTCTAGTCATCCCAAAATTGCCTCTAGGCAACATGACTTAAGACATCAATTTATTTGGCTCAAGGCATCTAACGACAAACTCATTATTTCGCTTAAATTGATTTTACCTCTAGGCAATAAGTGAGTTGCCTCAAGGCATATAACTCTTGTTTCAAAATATCATCTCACCTATTTGCCTCAAGGTAGTGTATTATTACCTTTAGGCAATATGACTCTAGGTATATTATTTTAACTTAAGTCATATATGTGTTTTCATTACTCTGCTCACCTTTGTTCCACGTTCAACTTGGGCAATGTCTGGTAATTTGATGATATCTTCCAAATCGGGGATCAGATTGAGGTGAAATCAATTTTAAATGAAACTATACTTTCAAAGCGTCATCTTGGCTAAGTTTCAAGCTAAAATAAGTTCAGATGAGAGAGATATGAATTTTGGAAACTGGAATTGAAATTAACATCACACAACAGAACAAGTTTCGGTAATTTGGGTGTATCTCACAAAATACACATCGAAATGAGCTGAAATAAGTGGTATATGAAACTAGACTCACATACCTTTCCAAAAACATAAAAATCACAGGAAAAAAAAAATCAAATGAGAAAGATATGATTTTTGGAAGTTCAAAGGCTGTTCAGGATTGTGCAAAAATGCTAGTCAAAGAACAACCTTCATTCATTGGATGATAATCATCAGAATAAAATGAGTTTGGAGCTGATTCTTCTTGCATTAGAAAGAAGACTTAAAGAGCCTTTTGGGGATATGTGTGATTTGCCAAAATTTGGAGCTCAACGAAGAAGTTATGGTTACTGGAACTTCTGTTTCATAATGCCAATGTTCTTGCATTTTAAAGTCATTGGATTCTGGAAGTTTAGTTAATTAAATGGGTAACTCGAGTGACAATCAGATAGAGAGCAAATCCTTGTGTGAAGGAGTCTACCTTGAGTTATACTATCATTTGCCTTGAGGTGGCTTGAGTAGTGCCTGGAGTTAAGGACAAGCAGAGAGCAAATGTTTTCATAAGGATGTTTGCCTCAAGGTATGTCACTAATTGCCTCAAGGCAAACCCGATGAGAAAACAGTGTCCTTTGTTTTAACTGTAGGCAACTAGTAGATTGCCTCGAGTCAACTTATGTAAATACCTACTTTCTACACTGAGGTAGTCAAGGATGTTAACTCCTCAGAATGGCTTTAAGCTATGGAATCTGAGATAGATTCGATGCATGAGAACAAGGTATGGACCTTGTTTCCACCACCTAAAGGAATAGTTCCTATTGGGTGCAAGTAGGTCTTCAAAAGGAAGACTGACACAGATAGCAACATACAAACCTATAAAAAAGCTAGGTTAGTTGCGAAGGTTTATCATTAAAGGCAAGAGTTTGTTAGTTCTCTATATGTTTTGATGATAATTGATAATTGTAAATTAAAAAGATAATTATTGCTCCAAGCAAAAGACTATTACTGTGTTAAAATATGTTTTTCCTTGGAACTATTCTTTCTGTTCACAAATGACTTGAGTCATCATTGTGTGACTCCAATCACTACCGGTTGAAATAATACTAACCAAGCAAAGTAACTCGAGTCAATACCTATGACTCCAATCATAGTGATTTATTGCAAAACATTTTCAAGTTAAATGACTCCCGTCATAATTTGTTTTTGCAAAATATTTTTAGATTAAGTAACTCGAGTCATCTTAGGTTACTCCAGTCATTTTAAGAACAATTTCAAATTAAGTCTTTTCCAACGGTAAAAAATGACTCCAGTCATTCATTAAAGAACTACATAGTCATATACTTTAGCAAATCATTTTCTCAACTCAAACCCGATATCAGTTTTTGTGAAAACTAATATGACTCGAGTTAGTATTCCTTGACTCCAGTCATATCTGATTAGAGGCACTCTGAGATGTGCTAAAATTAAAGTGACTTGAGTCACTCAATCATGACTCTAGTCATGATAGCATAGAGGCGCTCCCAGGATTTGTGAAAGTAGGAATGACTCGAGTAACTCTTGAATGACTCTAGTCACATTGATACATAGAGTTATTCAAATGTTTTATGATTTAAGATTACTCGAGTCATGTAATCATGACTCCAGTCATCGAGCGTTAAGCTCTATGTTTTTCAACTAAGTTCTTTTACTGACACCAGTTAAGATGTAGTGACTCCAGTTAGGATAACTCAAGTCAAGCTAATATGACTCGAGTCATGCTTATTATCTTTGAAAAACACCATGTCCGTAATATCTAAATCGCTAATTATGACTTGGAATACTTTACATTCTAACTCATTACTATTTCTAACCATGTTTAATCAGTTTGTTAATGAGTTTCAGTTGATTTTGATATGGATTAACAACAAATTGCAATAAAGCAATTATGTGTCAAAAGCATTAAATGCAAAGCAAAGATGAATGCCAAAATTGGACTGTCAACCTTTTGAACATTTTAAAGTGTCGCAACTTCTTACTTTTCACTTCCAACATTGAACCTCAACAGACAAATGGAATACGGAATGTCAACACTAATTACGGTGCTGGTGGAAGAAAGATATCATATGAGCAACGATTAAGAGAAATTAGTCTCAATGGTCATCTTCATTAGTCATAACGGACAATTCATGGAGCTTCCACTAGTGCAAAAAAAAGCTTTAAGATAGCCTCATTTAGACCGGATTATAGAGAATCAGCTATTAAAAGTATGACCGGTGGCAGTTTTGTAAATATAAAGAACTTTTTGGACCGAATTATAAAGGATCCGGTCTTAAAAATATGACTGGTGGCATTTTCATAAATATATTTAACACTTTTAAGACCGGATTAGAAAAGATTCGGTCTTAAAAGTATGATCGATGGCAATTTAGTAAATATTTTGAGAAGGCGTCGATTAGAAATGAGTCTAAGAATGTGATGCTTTATTCCATTGGAATTATATATAGATGCTAATATGTAAATAATCTTTTGACTTAGGAAGTTCCTATAATCTAGGGATTACAATCACGAATATAATTATGAAATTCAAAAAACCATAATCTGCTAACTTAATTTCTAAAATCTCTCTAACAACTTAATTAAGATAATTGCATAATATAATTTAGGGATTACAATCAGGAATATAATTACGAAATTAAAAAACCCATAATCTGCTAACTTAATTACGAAAATCTCTAACAACTTAATTAAGATAATTGCATAATATAATTGTATATGCTAACTAATTAAATTTGAACTTCCAACAAATATATAGAACACTTTTAAGATTGGATGTTTAAAAAGTCTGGTCTAAAAAGTCTAAAAAATGAATTTTTTATTTTCCCGCTCCGAAAATTGAATTTCACTCTCTTAGACTTTTAAGACCGGATGTTTAAAAAGTCCGGTCTAAAAAGTCTAAAAGATGAATTTTTTATTTTCCCACTCCAAAAATTGAATTTCGCTCTCTAAATCTCTAGAAAATAGACTTTTAAGACCGGATATTTAAAAAGTCCGGTCTAAAATGTATACTTTTAAGATCGGATGTTTAAAAAGTCCGGTCTAAAAAGTCTAAAAGATGAATTTTTTATTTTCCCGCTTTGAAAATTGAGTTTCGCTCTCTAAACCTTTCTTCGACCTTTTAAATCTTACCTCACTCTTTTCAACTCATCTCATCTTATCTCAAGGACCTCACTTAAAAATTTTCCAACGCTATGAAAATTGCTCTCGCCTTCTTTGCTTTGAAGGTTTCTTGTTTTGGTTCTAGCTTCTCCAGGTTCGTAATTTTTACTTTGTCTTCTTTGATCTATTTTATTTTTGCTTTTATGACTTGGAAAATTTGCAAGCTAGAATTTATGATTTGAGGTTAATTCGGGATGCTGGTGTTAGTATGTAGGTGTCCTAGAGACAATCTATTTTATCAGATGAACACCTTGTACTATTTGATATTTCATGATTAATTTATTTGAGCAAAATTTATCTTTATCATATTTATGTCTCACCTATTTTACGGTTAATATGCGATTAAAGATAAAGGCCCAAGGAATAGAACAGGTGTTCATTCGAGGATTTATGATAGGGATCATGATCATGAGGAATCGAGAACACTATATGACTATTGCCTAAAACTTGTTCCTAGTCTTGAATCACTAAGAATGGGTATTGGTGATCTCAATAAGACTAGTACGACATATCTACTTGTATAGAGATACATGGTAGGGACCTCATGGAATGTAGGCATGTTGATGTCTTAGTTGATGTCGTGGGTGGATCTGTTAGAGAACAGATAGCACTGAACTGACCTACCAAGAGACTCCACAAGGATTCATTGTAGAGAGCATCATTGGATTTGTAATGTCTCTTATTGCTTGGTAGTGCGGATCGTCCTAGACTTGAGGATGTCATCAAACACTATGTCTTAGAGTTATACTTTGACTGTACAACTCTATCCAACTGAAAAATGGGGAGAACAGTGTACTCTTGGGTATAACTTGAATACATGAGTATAGATGGACATGCCGAAAGGACTCACAATCCCTTATAGGGGAGGGACTAGTTGTTCATAAGACCGGTAGGGCTTGGATGACTTCTAGTTGACTCTGAAATCTGTGCACAGTAAGTGATCATGAAGAGTCATGATCTGTCTTAGAGTCAATAGGAGAATATTCCTAGTTCTGTGAAAAGCTATATTTAGTCAATTAAGAGAGATGATGCTTTATCCTTGCTCTCGACTAAATGGGAACGACGATGTGAGGGATGATGCCGACATGGTATCCAAATAAGAAAGGTAGATCACTTGATCAACTCGATTAGTTCTTGGGCTGCAGACCATTGCTAGTGTCTTATGTGGTCATTATATAAATTGAGCCTATTAAAGGAGTTTAATTGGTTCAAGTTTATCTATGTCAGTGACTAATTAGGCCTAATGGGTCACACACTAAGATTATTCTTGATTGCTTAATTTAGCAGAGTTTGGACCAATAATTGTTATTGGGCTTTGTCAAAGACTATTGGTATATGAGATAAAAGAGATTAAGGATAATTTATGAATTATCCAAAGCTATGTCCAATCTGGATTAGATAATTAATAGATAATAAATTATTTATGTGAATAGTGTCAAGTGAATAGTGCCAAGTGAATAGTACTATTCATCCTTTACTATTCATGAATAATTAATTATTATTAATTATAAGAAGCACTTCTTGAAATAATTAATTGTTCAAGAATCACTTCTTGGAATAATTGATTTTTCAAGAAGCACTTTGGATTTGAAGTAGAAATGAATATGTGGCTCACATTCAGAGAAGAATATATGGCTCACATTGAAAGAAGAATTGTGGCCATGGTTCACCCGCCATTTCTATAAATAGCATTCATTTCCTTCATTCCATATCACCAATTCCTAAGCTTCTCTCTTCCTCTTAAAGAAGTTATCTCCTAAGCCTCTCTCTTCCTTTTAAGGAAGTTCTCTTAGTCTTGGGTGAAAGATCCAAACACTTGAGCTCTCCACCTTGTTACTGCCTAGCAAGCATCCAAGGAATCGGGGATTCAAGGAGAAGGAGTTCTCATTTGCAATCAGGAGATAATCGTGTGGATCAACGTTAGAGGACATCATACTCTTTGACGTCTTCAAGTAATCACAGATATTCCTGAAACCCTGCATGTGTTTTAACGAGTAGATCCTAAATATTTACCATAAGGTGTTACGGTCCATGGTTTATGGTTAATGGTTCATGAGGATTGTATTTCCATAAGCATAGTAAATATTATTTATTGTATCAAAGCTAAGGTTTTTTGAGTATGCTCTGTGACTGCAGCTTAGTCTGATCTGTCACATCAGAAAAGAATTATTCTTATGCAGTAAATATTATTTACCGGTGCAGTAAATATTATTTACCGGCATAGTAAATATTTATTTACCGGAGCAGTAAATATTATTTACTGGCATGGTAAAAGTTATTTACCGAAACAGTAAAAATTATTTACTGTCATAGTAAATATTTTTACTATCACTATTCATATGAATAGTAAATACTATTCACCGATACTATTCACATGAATAGTAAATAACCAGTATGGATTCCGCAAATACAGAAAAATTTTGTTTTTCACCCTCATGAACAAGTTGCTTGAACGTCAAGTAAGAACAATTTTAACCAGCAGCTGGATGGGTTTATCTTTGGGATGCTTGCTGGAGGGTCTGGAATCACTGTAACGTTCCAAGTATGTCTTTATTTAAGGTACACAATGTTTGTTTACTTCTTATTTATATTAATTTGCATAGTTATATATATGCAAGAAGAATTGGACCGTCTTGGTGCTAATTATCCTAGTCGTTTCAAAGTATACTATGTCGTGAATCAGGTTAGTTTCTTACTTGCTATATCATTTTAAATAGAACTCAAGTTTTCATCCTTCATTGAATCAGGATAGCCTAACTTAAATGATGAAATGATGTGATCTGTGTAGCCCCCAGAAGGATGAGATGGTGGTGTTGGATTTGTATAAAAGGAGATTATTCAAATTTATCCCTAATATGCTGATCACCTGGACAAAGTTCTGGTTTCCAGATTTTTTTAATAGAAAGGGACTTTTAAGACTGGATGTGTTTTTGCAACCGGTCTTAAAAGTCCCTTTTTTGTGATAGAATGGGACTTTTAAGACCAGATATTTTAAAAGTCCGATCTTAAAAGTATTTTGTAAGATCGGTTGCGTATCCAATCTTAAAAGTAACAGAATTTTAAGACCGCCTGGAACGAGACCGGTCGTTGATCCAATAATATTGAATTTTTCACCTATCGAAACATTGTGCATTCAATTTGTGTTTAAGCATTTATTGTTTCTGTTATTCAGTAATATTGTAACACCCCCAAAATTTCTAACAGTTATAATAACATAAAATTTCAAGGGTTTTTATAAATAATACCGAAATTCAAAACAACCAAATTTGGGAAATGTTACCGCCGCACTTTTACTGGGACAAGTGTAAGGCTATTTATTACATTAACATGAATTTAAACCTAAACATAAATGTTTTCTGCGGAATATAAAATAAAAAGGAAATAAATAAATTAATTGGAAGTCTTCCTCACTTCTCACTACTAGCCCCAACCCTTGGCACCTGTTTCACTAAAATTCTGCTCCTCCGAAGGATCATCGCAGCCACATAAAACAACAATCAGCAAAGCTAGTAATGCTAAACAAACAAGGATAATAAAATAAAATAATTTCATAATAAAATATCATATAAATATATAATTAAAAGGAGATGTCAGCTTTGTTATCTTTATGAAATTTACTTAGTGGGAAGAGAACCATGGTATGTTAGTTCTCTATGTGTTTTGATGATAACTGACAATTGTAAACTCAGTATGAAGTTTGTCTTTGATAAGATGCAAAACTCACTGTCAAAGGCAAACTCGAGTTTGGGTAGACAAACTCGAGTTTGGACTAGATAGAGAGTAGCTCAGATTTTTGCAAAGAAGCCAAACTCCAGTTTGCTGAGCAAACTGGAAGTCTGGAAGATACAGAGAGCATCAAAGTTTTTGAACAAAACAAACTCGAGTTTAGACCCTAAGACTCGAGTTTAGACTAAACAGAAAGAATTCAAAAACTTCAGTATTTTCACAAGTTATGTAAACTCCAGCCTTTGTCTGCAAACTCTAGTTTATCTCAAAAACAGAAGAGACTTCAAAGTTTCAATTCTTGCTGAAACTCGAGTTTACATCTATAAACTCGAGTCTGAGTCATACAGAGAGCTCAACCAAAATACCTGCCTTTGTAAACTCTAGTCTTGAAGTTTCTGGACTTAACTCTATCTGCCTATCAAAACCCTAAACTTGAGTTAGTCATTAATTGACTCGAGTCTAGGCATATGTCCAAAGTCTCTTTCAAAGACCAGAGCCCGACAGTCTTCTCTGTAAGAACCAAACTCGAGTTTGATATTTCTAAACTCCACTTTAGGCCATTGCTCAACATTTATACTTTTTGGATGAATCCAAAACTCGAGTCTAGGATTACAAACTCGAGTTTGCATCGGTGATTTTGAAAAACCAGATGGTGTTGATTTGTGAAATCTTTATGGGTCAAACTGAAAATGTTTTATCATATGATACTATTGCTTCTAACATCTTTGATGAGGTTTTGAGTAATTTTCATATAAGTTCAGCTAAGATCAAGATGGAATCAGATCTGGAATAAGTGCATTAAATAAAGAACCAAGAACAGGGCTGATCCTTCTCCTCTATCCCAATGGTTCAGCACAGACCGTTATGGATCAATTAAATCACTCTCCAACGGTCAAATGAAGGTTATGGAATAACAGAATATCTGAAAGACCATTTGCATCAACATATTCCAAGATTCCAGCTGAGAATTGAAAGAACAAACGAAAATATGCAACTATCATTTTCCAGATTTGCAGCTGAACGTTGGAGAAGAAAATGCAACGGCTAGCTCCTCTAGTTAGCCTATAAGAAGCTATGAAGACTCAGAGCAAGATACACACACAACGAAGCTACATTTGATTACATTTGCAATTTGAGTATGTATTGTGGTTTTTGATCTGTTCTGTAGTGTTTATCAATATTTACTCTTTTGAGAGTCTTGATTCTTTGAAAACATTTTTCAAACCTTTGTTTGTATGAACTTAAGGTTGTGGAACCTGTAAGTTGGGGTGTTTAATTACAAAGTGTAAGGGGGAGTAAGTCCTAGGTGAATAGGATTGCCTATGGTTTGCATTGTTGTAGTTAAAGCATGTTGAACTAGTGGAAATACCCAGAAGATATTTGGGGACTGGACGTAGGTCAAGGTTAAGACTGAACCAGTATAAATCCTATGTGTCTAGCTTTTCTTCCCTTACTCTTTCATTATTTACTTTTCGAGTTTTGAAAAAGAGTTCAAAAGAAGTTTTGAAATCCCCAATTCACCCCCTCTTGGTGATTTCTTCCATTTTCATTTGGTATCAGAGCATAGGTTGTCTACTTAAAGGATTAACATCCTAGATAAAAAGTCCAATGGAAGGAATTCTACTAGATGGTGCCTCAATAAACAGACCATCGGGTTTCAATGGTGAACACTACTCATTCTGGAAATCCAAATTCAAAGTATTTGTGATGTCTAGTGAGTATGGTTTGTGGGAAGTAATTGAGGAAGGGAACTATGTTCCTAAAAAGAAAGTTGGTGAGAACTTTGTGCCAAAAACGAGAGCTGAGTTTGATGAAAATAATCAAAAGAAAATTGTTTTTAACTGTAAAGCCATCTTGATGCTGCAAAGTGCCTTGAGCCAAAAGGAGTACTTTCGCATTTGCAACTTGCCCAGTGCCAAAGAAATGTGGGATGCATTAAAAGTCCCCTACAAAGGAACCTCAGGGATCAAGGAGAACAGAATCAATACACTCACTACTAAGTATGACCTATTACACATGAAGTCTGGAGAATCAATTGCAGAGTTCCAGCTCCGGTTCACTCACTTGATCAATCAGCTGTTAGCTTTGGGAAAGGTATACGATCAAAGAACTCAGGTAAGGAAAATTTTGAATATACTAACCAATGAAGAAAGTTACCACTGATGCCCGAGCAGGTGAACAAGGCATGCTCAAGCATAAAATGCCTTGTTGCTCGAGCAACATCAAGTACTGCTCGAGCAACAATATCATATCACTGAGCATAGTCGATGCTCGAACAGAACCTGGAGTGTGCTCGAGCAGCCAAGTAATGCATGCTTGAACAGGATAATTATTACTCGAGCATTAGCGAAGGTAACCTCTGTTTCATCCATGCTCGAGCAACATTAAAAGGGCTGCTCGAGCAAAGATAAAAGGACTGCTCGAGCATGAAGAGATTATGCTTGAGCAGCAGTGCACATTAGAGCTTCAAAAGCATGCTCGAGCAAGACTTCTCTTATGCTCGAGCAGAAGATGAATTTATGCCCAAGCATATAATTGGTCATGCTCGAGCAAGAGCAACTCTGTTCTTCTTTCTGAAACTACTGTATTCTAAAAATCCTAAATGTCTAAAAACATACTAGTGATAATATATATATTTGTTTATGAACTATTTTTGCTAACCATAATCAATGAGCTTCTCTGATGAGTTTCAGATATTTGAAATATGGATTAATAGCAAATCTCCGAAAAAGCAATGGGATGTCAGACGCATTAAATGCTATTACCTAATATAGCGAACATTTCTCTCTCCATCATACTGGGCATTCTCTGATCATTTGACAGCAAATTAAATGCTATCTCTCAACGGACAAATCGAATAGAAAGAGGAATATTTGAGACAAACATTAGCATATATGAGCGTATATTCGGACGTCATCAAACTAACAGCTATTTTTTTTATGAAATGATGAACGACGCTCAAGATTCATCAACAGTCATTTAATTTCATCAACTATAAATAGTAGAGGAATTAAATTCACGAACCACCGAGTCGCTGAACATTTATTGAGAATTTATTGCTATTTGTATTTTCGATCAAACTTACTGATCTTTAATACTCTGTTCTCTAGTGTTCATTTTATCCACTCAGTAAGGAGTTTTACTATTTAAATCATCTTTGTGTGAATCTTGGGATTGTGGAATCTCAAGAAGGGTTGTACAACTACAGCTTGTAAGGGGGAGTGTGATCTTGGGGTGGATAACATCATGTGAGTATGAGCGTGTTAGTTTGTAATAGTTGTTGTGACAAAGAGAACACCCAAGTATTTGGGGACTGGACGTAGGTCGATGAGTTAAGACCGAACCGGTATAAACTCTCCTGTGTCTATTCTTCTTCTTGCTCATTATCTGTCCGTCAATTTATTTTTGAAAAAGAATTTTTTTTAAAATCACCTATTCACCCCCCTCTAGGTGATATTCCTGTTTTCAAAAGTGACAGCCATTGAGGAAGCAAGAGGAGAATCCATGCAATCCGTAGCTGCTCTCTTCGGAAGCTTGTCAGAATACGAAGGCAAAATCAAGTTCAGAAAAGGACTTGACGAATTGGAAGGCAAACAGAAGGGAATCGCTCTCAAAACTGTCAAGGAAGATAGAAATTCTGATGATGATGAGATAAATGAAGAAGAAATTGGAATGATGGTCCGAAGATTCAAAAAATTCTACAAAAAGGATCAAGCTTTCCGAAAGTCCTACAAGAACAACAACAACAAAGAAGCAAAGAAGCTTATCATATGCTATGAGTGTGACAAGCCGGGTCACATTAAGTCTGAATGTCCTCAGTTGAAGAACAAAGAAAAGGAAAAGACAAAATTCAGCACCTTCAAGAAAAAGGCCTATGTTTCTGCCATATGGGGAGATAGTTCATTTGATGAAGAAGAAGAAGATGAAAAGCAAACCGCAAATCTTTGCCTGCTCGCTCAAGAGGAATCTAATAATGAAGAGGTAAGTGATTTTGAACCAACCTTTGATGAATTGCTCTCTGAGTATAATAATCTCCATTCAGAATTTATGAAGATTACAAAAGAACTTCTGATTTCAAAAAGAAGAATAAAAGTTTTAGAAGAGCAAAACACTTCCTTTCGTACTTTCGAAAAGACTTGTGAAAACTGCTGCAATTTGCAAAAGAAAAATGATCATCTCTCAAAAACTCTTGAAAAATTCACCTAAGGGAGTGAAATGCTTAACATCATTTTAAAACAGCAAAAGTTTACAAATGATAAGTCTGGCATTGGCTATAAGCCTGACCTTGATAAAAGGAAAGGTAGAAAGAGAAATGGAGAAAAGAACTACTTGAGCTATTTTCAAAAGTCAGTCCACTCCTCTAATCCTTTTGCCCACTATAGTTACTGTAATAGAAAGGGGCATTCTACTTCTTCTTGCTTCCATAGAAAAGAAAGGAAAAGCAAACCTATAGGAAACTATCAATGGGTGTCTAAGGGAACTTATGAGGCCCCTAAGACACGTACTAACCCAAAAGGACCTAAGATGAAATGGGTACCTAAAACTTAATTCCACAAATTTGCAGGTATGTCTAAGAGCATCAAAATTCAGTAAATGGTACATTGATAGTGTATGCTCTAGACACATGACAGGGGATCAATCCAAGTTCACAACAATCATACACAAGGAAGGTGGCAAGGTTACATTTGGCGGAAATCAATCCGGAAGGATAGCTGGTATTGGTGAAGTTGGCAACAATGATGGACCAAAAATAAAAGATGTTTACCTTGTGGAAGGCCTATGTCATAATCTCCTTAGTGTAAGCCAAAGTGTAGATAAAGGTAACCTAGTTGTCTTCACCTTAGAAGAATGCTTGATTGTTAAGAAGGATGATCTCTCCTTAGACAAGTCAAACCAAAAGCCTTATTCAGGGCTCCAAGAGAAGGTAACTGTTATACTCTTAACCTCTCTAATGATTTATCCCCTGAAAGTTGCTTTATTGGTAATCTAGATGAAAGTTGGTTGTGGCACAAACGATTAGCTCATGTCAACATGTTTCAACTTGATAAATTACTGAAAAAGGACTTGGTTATTGGATTGCCTAAATTAAGTTTCAAAAAGGATATGATTTGTGATGCTTGCCAAAAAGGAAAACAAACTAAATCATCATTTAAATCAAAAACTAAGATTTCAACTAATAAACCACTTCAATTACTGCATATAGACTTAGTTGGTCCAGCTAGAGTAAAAAGCTTCGGTGGAAACTTGTACACTCTAGTTATAGTTGATGACTTTTCAAGATATACATGGACTTTATTTTTATCTGCTAAAAATGAAGTATTTGATCAATTTGCTATTTTTGCCAAGAAGGTCTAGAACGAGAAATGTTTATCTATTGTAGGAATCCAAACTGATCATGGAGGAGAATTTGAAAATCATTCTTTTGAGAAATTCTCTGATGAGATGGGAGTAGATCACAACTTCTCTGCTCTAAGAACTCCCCAACAAAATGGAGTAGTAGAAAGAAAGAACAGAGTTCTCACAGAGATGGCAAGAGCAATGCTGAATGAAAATCAGACCTCCCAAGTGTTTTGGGCAGATGCAATGAACATAGCTTGCTATATCGCTAACCGAGCATATCTCAGGAAGAAGTTGAACAAAACTCCATATGAGCTTTACAAGGAAAGAAAGCCCAACATAGCTCATTTGCACATTTTCGGATGCAAGTGCTTTATCCACAAGAATGGTAAGGAAAACCTAGGTAAATTTGATTCTAAAGTTGATGAAGGTATATTCCTTGGCTATTCATCTAGGAGTAAAGCAAATAGAGTATATAATCATTCTACTCGAACCATAGAAGAATCAATTCATATTGTTTTTTATGAAACCAACTCTAACAAATCCATGAATGATGATGATGAGGAAATTGACAATCAATCTTCTTCAAAAACCTCTTTTGTTTTGACAAATTCTGAAAATGATTTTCAAAGAGAACCAGAAGCTGAATTTGAAAATGATCGTGAAAACCTTGGTCAGACTCAACCTAGAGCCTGGAAATACAGTAGGAGTCATCCACTGGACCAAGTTATAGGTGATTCTAATCAAGGAGTTAGAACCAGACAAAGTATTTTGAATGAAGTCACTTTTCCAGCCTTTATTTCAAAAATAGAACCCTCTAAGATTGAAGAAGTCCTTTCAGACAATGATTGGGTGATAACAATGCAAGAGGAATTACATCAATTTGAAAGAAATCAAGTTTGGGACTTGGTACCCAGGCCCAAAGACCATCCAGTTATTGGCACCAAATGGGTATTCAAGAACAAATGTGATGAGTCTGCAATCATTGTCCGTAACAAGGCAAGATTGGTAGCTAAAGGATATAATCAAGAAGAAGGAATTGACTATGAAGAAACTTATGCTCCAGTAGCAAGATTGGAAGCAATAAGAGTTCTTCTAGCCTTTGCTTGCATTAAAGGTTTCAAACTCTATCAAATGGATGTGAAATCAGCATTTCTAAATGGTTTTATTCAGGAAGAGGTTTATGTAGAACAACCCCCAAGCTTTGAGGACGGATTTCATCCAGATCATGTTTTCAGATTAAAGAAAGCATTATATGGCTTAAAACAAGCTCTTAGAGTTTGGTATGAAAGACTAAGTAAGTTTCTTCTAGATCATGGATTTGTAAGAGGAAAAACAGATACCACTCTGTTCATTAAAAGTAACAAACTCAATGAAATCTTACTTGTACAAATCTATGTGGATGATATAATTTTCGGTGCTACTAATGATGCTTTGTGCAAGGAATTTTTTGAGACTATGCAGGGTGAATTTGAAATGTCAATGATGGGAGAACTCAATTATTTTCTTGGACTACAAATCAAGCAACGCAAAAATGAGATATTTATTTCTTAGACCAAGTATCTAAGAGACTTGCTCAAGAAATATGGTCTTCAAGACTGTAATGGGGTAGACACACCAATGAGCTCAATGTAGAGGAAGGAAATCACCAAGAGGGGGGTGAATTGGGGATTTTCAAAAACTTTTTCGATTGCTTTTGAAAACCAACAGAAGTAAATAAAACTGAGAAAGGAAGAGGAAGCTTGACACAGATGATTTATACTGGTTCGGTCTTAACTCTTGACCTACGTCCAATCCCCAGACTCTCTGGGATTTCTCACTATCTCTTTGATCAATTACACACTCTGTAACTCAGGATGATCCTCTCACAATAGGACTTATTCCCCCTTACAAGTTGTAATCTGATCCATACTCAAGGTCCCACTACCTTGAGTTCACACAACAAGTTTTGATTCGAATTTCACAAAGACTCTCTCTAAGAGTAAGATGAAATAATCATTGAAGCTCAATGAAAATGAATAAGACTAATGAAATGAATACAAGATGAAAGCTTAGAGTCTCTTTATATTTCCTTCATTGGGTTCTGTATCTTTCCAGTTGCTGAAGCTTTCTTTTTGTAGATTTGAAGATTAAAGACCATTGGAGCTTCTGTTGGAAAGAGACGTTGAAGAGTTCAGATTGAGACATTAGGCTCCTCTCCATTGCTTACCCACGTCTGGTTGTCTGCCATAGTGTCTGAATATTCTTTTTGTCAGATGATAAGGTTTTGTTGGTAGTTCAGTGGATACTTAGCTGTAATTGGACCTTGACTATAAAAAGGAAAAACCCTAGCAACCAAGAAGACAACTTTACGGCATTGGAGAAAGAGGATCAAAGCACCATTATAGAGATCAACCTTCCCCAATCTTTGAAGAACAATTTTGATTTTCATCTCTTTTCTTATTTTGTTAACATAGCCATGCTTGGCTAGTTTTCTTTTGTAGTTAGGGCGATGATGAACCCTATGCGAATTTAAAGTATTTGAGTGGATTCTCTATTGATCGTTATTTTCTTGATTGAATGAATTATCTTTGCTTAAAGCTATCTTAAAGACTGATAACCTTTTAGATTGTTCATAGGTTAGTGCATGACAATAGAGATGTTAGTGCATTTAACTAGAACCGTTAATTCATCATAGAGTTGCATGACCTAGACATAGGCTTACGAGTTTATGCGATCTCATAATTCTGGTGTAAAAATATGATATTTCCAAACAATACTAAGACATTAGGTTGTTTTCAAAGATAACGGACTAAGGTAGCATCAAGACATTGAGACTTAGTCTAACTTTAGAGAATTGATCGTCAATCGTGAGAATAATAATCAATTAAGGTTCAATTCAAATACTTGGATAAACATAGGGGGTTTCTAAGCCCTATCTGCATTTTTCTTAATTATTTATCTTTTCTAAGCATTGTCTTGAAATTCTCGATCTTGGATTCTTGTTCTTTATTTAATTCTTTAAATTCTGTTTGGTTACAACTCACCCCATATTACTTGATTCATCCAACTAAAGCGAAAATAGCGAATTAGTAATTGGAGTACTATTCCTTGTGGGATGATCTTTTTCTCACTACTTCATTACTTATAACGACCGGTGCACTTATGGAAGTCGCTATCAAGTTTTTGGTGCCATTACCGGGGAATAGTTTTATTTCAACACTAAGAGTAGTTATTGAAACTCTAGATTGAATTTTTCTTTTTCTTTTGTTATTTTACTCTGTTTATGCCAGGTACCATGGACATAAATTCACTGCAGTTTGATCCTGAAATCGAAAAGACAACAAGGAGAAACCGGGAACTTGATAAATAGAGAAAAGGAAAGGCTATTAGCTTTAGTACTGGGACTGAAGTGGTTATAATGGTAGAGAATGGTGTAGATCCTCCCTTTCCCCCTCCAAGAAGGACCATGGGTGACTACATGACACTTAATCCTGCTAGGGCTACAACTAGCATTGTCAATCCTGCTGTGAATGCAAATAATTTTGAAATCAAGCCATCCCTCATAAGCTTGGTTCATCAAGGTTCTTTTAGTGGGAGTGATTTGGAGGATCCTACTTTGCATATTGAGACTTTTCTGCAGATTTGTGATACCATGAAGATGAATAGGGTTTCTGAAGATGCTCTTCGTGTGCGACTGTTTCCTTTCTCTTTGACGGGGAAAGCAAGAGCTTGGCTTCGTTCTTGTCCTACTTGAAGTCTCTCTACTTGGGACATTATCACCACAAAGTTCCTTGAGAAAATTTTCCCTTCTTCTAAGTATACAAAGCTAATGTCAGATATCTGTTGCTCTGCTCAAGATAATGGGGAATCATTATGTGAAGCTTGGGAAAGGTTCAAGGAGTTGCTTAGGGAGTGCTCACAACATGAGCCGCAAGACTATGATCAGGTGAGAATATTCTTCAATGGGATGCTTTTGTCTTCTAGGATGATGATTAATGCTGCAGTAGGTGGTAATCTGAAAAACAAAACTCCAGATGAAGCATTGGAGTTGTTTGGGGCTATGGGGTCCCTTGAGAATGAAATTGTTACTCTACAACCAAAGTGGGGAGTTCTTCAGCTATATGCTTACAATACAATTTTGGCCTACAATGAGAACCTTGACCAACAAAACAAGGTGATCCAACAGCAATTAGCTGCCCTCACTAAATAGTTTGCCTCTTCTCAGGTCTCATCTACCACTTCTCAACCTCTTTTGCTTTGTGATTTTTGCAAAGGGGAACACGCTAACAGAGATTGTGAAGCTGTTAGTACTGGAAAAACAACTGAGGTTAACTACATGGGTAATCCTCCTAGGAATCAGTTTAATCAGTATGGCAACACGTATAATCCTGGTTAGAAATCTCACCCAAACTTTTCCTATAAACCTCAAGCAGCACCTCAGCAGTTCCACCAAACCACCACCACTGATCTAGAAAAGGCTTTGACACAATTGACTCGTACCACCACTGAATACATATAGGGTTCAGAAGCTTTCCGGAATGAAACAAAGTCTTCTCTAAAAAATTAGGAGGCTTCAATTCAGAACTTGGAGAATTAGATTGGTCAGTTATCAAATCAAATAGCAGAGAGGAGCCAAGGGTCCTTCCCTAGTGATACTGTGGTCAATCTAAAGGAGCATTGAAAGGCCATAACTACAAGGAGTGGTGTAGTGATTTAGCCAGTTGAAAAATCTGTTCCAGTGAAGGAAAAGTCTGAAAAAGGGGAGGAAGATCATGAAAAGGCTTTAGAAGAAGAGGAGGAAAAGGCTAAGAATGGTGATGTGCAGCTGGTTCCAAAGGAGATAGCTACAAAGAAATCTCACATTCCTTCTTATGTAAAACCTCCTTACCCCCAAAGGTTGAAGCAACAGATTCAGAAGCAACAGTATGCCAGGTTCTTGGATATTTTTAAGAAACTGCAGATTAACATTCCTTTTGTAGAAGCTCTTGAAAATATGCCTAATTATGAAAAGTTCATGAAATATTTTCTTTCCAAGAAACATAAGTTGCAAGAGGTCAAAATAGTGGCATTGACTCAGCAGTGTAGTGCCATTATTCAAATAAAGTTGCCATTGAAGCTTAAAGATTCGGGCAACTTTAGCATTCCCTGTGCAATAGGGAACGTCAATGTAGGCAAAGCACTTTGTGATCTGGGAGCTAGTATAAATCTAATGCCCTTATCTGTTTTGAAAGCTCTTGGCATTAAAGAGTGAAGCCTACTATGATGTCGTTACAGTTGGCAGACAGGTCCATTAAGAAGCTAGAAGGTGTCATTGAGGATGTGCTTGTGAAAGTGGACAAATTCATCTTCCCAGTGGATGTTGTGGTTCTTAACATGGAGGAAGATGCCGAACTTCCTTTACTTTTAGGAAGACCCTTCTTGGCTACTGCTAGAGTGGTAATTGATGTAGTTGCAAGAAAAATGGAGTTCCAAATGAATGATGAGAAAGTCACTTACAATGTGTTTTAATCCATGAAATACCTAACTGATAATAGTAACTACTTTCGAATTGATGTAGTTGATGAAGCCATTTATGAGGATCTTTTTCAAGAAAGTTCAGATGAGCCTTTAGAGGATGATATTGCTCAGTTGTTACAAGTGGAAGAAGAGGTTTTTGCAGATGAGAATTCTGATTTACAGGTTGAGGAGCTGAAGAGGAAGGATTATGATGTACCACCTGTTACTCCTAAGGTAAAACTAAAGGAGCTCCCTTCTAATCTAAAGTATGCTTTTCTAGGGAAGGATGACACTTATCCCATTATTATTAGTGTTGAGTTGTCACCTACTAACGAAGAGAAGTTGCTGAAAGTTTTGACTACCCAGAAGATTGCAATAGGGTGGTCTATATCTGATTTAAAGGGGATTAGTCCATCATTCTGCACTCATAAAATTCTTATGGAGGACTGATCGAACTGCTTTTGTCATTAAAGTGATCAATTAAACTAGGTCCTAACTAATTATGCAGTTTTGGGTCAACTTAAGTGATTCTCCCAATGAGCAAAGCCATGGGTTTTCTTTAGGACTAACTTTCAAGTGACAAAAGATGCAATGGAATGTAAATGATGGATCTAAACTAGAATGTAAAACAATACTACCTATATGCAATTAACTAACTAAATGTACTAATGCAATTGACTCTAAAATCTATATGAAAATGGGACTAATCTATATGAATTTGAATGCAATTTTTAGGGGGTTTTTCTTATGAGAGAAGAATTAAAATCCAAATAAAAGATTGATTAAAAGCAAGTAAAATAATAATGATCTAGTTCGGTTATGATGATGAAGGGGACAACTTAGGACTCACATGGAGTTAACTTTCTTAGCCCAAATTAATTAATTAGACCAAAGGGGGTTAATGAGAGATTTAAACTAATGAGTTCGATTACCTAATTCAAACCTGGGAAATCCTCAAGCTTAATAACACATATTCCACTAGAAAACTCATAATGGAATAAGTGGTGGCTAGTTAAACTCATTAAAATCAATCACCTTTAATTCCGAAATAATTTAGAAATCTTGTTTACAATTATCCAATTGAACAACTAGATAATTTATCAACCTACTTAAACAGTTAAGATGATAAACCAAATTGACAATTAAATTAATAACGAAAACTCAATTAATAATTCAATTGACAATCTAAAGGTTGCAAACAAAAAGTCCAGCAAATGTCTCAAGCATAAAAACTTCAAATTATCAATCTAATCCACAAAAAAATATTTTTACAACCTAAAACTAGATTGTTCTCAATTAACACAACTTGAAATCATTTAAAACTAAATTATCTCAATTCTTGAATTAAATAGATAAAAAGAACAATACTCCCTTGTGATCTTCATGTGTAAGTTCTAGGCCTTAGCTTCCTTCATGCTCCTCCCAAGTTGCCTCACAAATAGTTTAAGCTTCCATGGAATTTCCCTCACTAAGCCTTGAAAACGTCATTGCCATGTGAAGAAATTTTGGAAAACTGGTTAATGTGGCGTGGGACCCGTGGAGAATTAATATTGAATGAATGAGGCCAATTCTCCAATGCTTGCATGACTGTGCGTACAGGGTAGAGAATGAAGAATTGATTAAAGGATGGTGGGGTTTGAACGTGAATTGGAATTGAAGAAATGGATAAATGAATCAAATTGAATCAATTCAATCCTCTCCTCTGCGTCTCTGCTGTTAGTTCTCTATGTGTTTAGATGATAACAGTCCATTGTAAACTAAAAGTCTTTTAGCAGAAAGAAAAATTAAGTGTTTTGAACTTAGGCAAACTCGAGCCTAACTTAATAGACTCGAGCCTACTCATGACAGAGAGCAAAGTTCATGTTTATAACTAAGGCAAACTCGAGCCTGTTGTGGTAAACTCGAGCTTGCGTCTTACAGAGAGCAAATCAAGTTTTTGGCTCTCAGTTAGACTCAAGCCCACCTAAAATAAACACGAGCTTGTGGCTTACAGAGAGCATGTCACGTTTTTCACTTGAGCATGGATTTCTTAACTCAAGCCTAAGTCTTACAAAGAGCTCCTCAAACAGAATTTCATGTGAGTAGACTCGAGCCTATAAAATTAGACTCAAGCCTGACCCTTCCAGAGAACAATCAAATGTTCACTCAAAAATAGGCTCAATTTGTTGCCAGTGAGTATGGTCTGTGGGAAGTAATTGAGGAAGGCAACTATGTCCCTACTAAGAAAGTAGGAGAAAATATTGTACCAAAAGGAAAAGCTGAATTTGATGAAAATGATCAAAAGAAAGTTGTCCTTAACAATAAAGCTATTTTGATGTTACAGAGTGCATTAAGCCAAAAGGAGTACTTTCGCATCTGCAATCTGCCCAGTGCCAAAGAGATGTGGGATGCATTGGAAGTGGCTTATGAAGGAACTCCAGGAATCAAGGAAAACATAATCAACACCCTCACAACTGAGTATGATCTATTACGCATGAAGTCTGGAGAATCAATTGCAGAATTCCAGCTCCGTTTCACTCATCTCATCATCCAATTGTCAGCCTTGGGGAAGGTATATGAATAGAAAGCTCAGGTAAGAAAAATCTTAAATGTACTAACCAAGGATTGGGAAGCTAAAGTGACAGCTATTGAAGAAGCCCGAGTAGAATCCATGCAATCTGTAGCTGCTCTCTTCAGAAGTCAATCAGAATACGAAGGCAAAATCAAGTTCAAAAAATGACTTGATGAAATAGAAGGCAAACAAAAGGGAATTGCTCTCAAAACCACCAAAGATGATGAGGTTCTGATGATGATGAGGTTGAAGATGAAGAGATTGGGATGATGGTCCGGAGATTCAAAAAGTTCTACAAGAAGGATCAAGGATTCCAGAAGTTTCACAAGAACAACAACAACAAGGAAACAAAGAAACCAATCATATGCTATGAGTGTGACAAGCCAGGTCATATTAAGTCTGAATGTCCCCAGCTTAAGAACAATGAAAAAGAAAAGAAAAGATTCAACTCCTTCAAAAAGAAAGCCTATGTATCTGCCATCCGGGGAGATAGCTCATCTAATTAAGATGAAGAGGATGAAGAACAAACAACAAACGTTTGCCTGGTCGCTCAGGAAGAATCTGACTATGAAGAGGTAAGTGATTCTAAACCAACTTTTGATGAATTACTCTCTGAATACAACAGTCTTCGTTTTGAATTCAAAAAGATTTCTAAGGAACTACTGATTTCAAAAAGAAGGATAAAAGTCCTAGAAAAACAAGTTCAGAATACTCCATCTCCTATTTCAGAAAAGACTTGTGAACACTGCTATTCTTTACAGAAAAGAAATGATCATCTTTCTAAAACTCTTGAAAAATTCACCCAAGGGAGTGAAATGCTTAATGTTATTTTAAAACAGCAAAAGTTTACAAATGACAAGTTTGGCATTGGCTATAAACCTGATCTTGATAAAAGGAAAGGTAAGAAGAGAATAGGAGAAAAGAACTACTTGAGCTATTTTCAAAAATCAGTTCACACTTCCAATCCATTCGCCCACTGTAATTACTGTAATAGAAAGGGTCATTCTACTTCTTCTTGTTTTCATAGGAAGGAAAGGAAAAGTAAACCTCTAGGTAACTATCAATGGGTGCCTAAGGGATCTTATAAGGCCCCCAAGACACGTACTAACCCAAAAGGACCCAAGATGAAATGGGTACCTAAAACTTAACTCCACAAAATTGTAGATATGTCTAAGAGCATCAAAATCAGGTAAGTGGTACATTGACAGTGGATGCTCTAGACACATGATGGGGGATCAATCCAAGTTTTCAACAATCATTCATAAGGAAGGTGGCAAGGTTACATTTGGCGAAAATCAATCCGGAAGAATAGCTGACATTGGTGAAATCAGTAATAATAATGGACAAAAAATACAAGATGTCTACCTTGTGGAAGGCCTATACCATAATCTCCTTAGTATAAGCTAAAGTACAGATAAAGGTAATCTAATCATTTTCAACTTAGAAGAATGTTTGATTGTGAGCAAGGATGATCTCTCCTTAGATAACATTAAATCAAAAGCCTTATTCAGGGCTCCAAGAGAAGGTCATTGCTACACTCTTAATCTTTCTAATAACTCTCCATCTAAAAAGTGCTTCATTGGTAACTTAGATGAAAGTTGGTTGTGGCATAAATGGTTAGCTCATGTCAACATATTCCAACTTGATAAACTAATGAAAAAGGACTTGGTTATTGGATTGCCAAAACTTGATTTAAAAAAGGATATGATTTGTGATGCATGTCAAAAGGGAAAACAAACTAAATTATCTTTTCATTCAAAAACTGAGATTTCAACTAATAGACCACTTCAATTACTGCATATGGACTTAGTTGGTCCAGCTAGAGTAAAAAGCTTTGGTGGAAATTTGTACACTTTAGTTATAGTTGATGACTTCTCAAGATATACATGGACCTCATTTTTATCTGCTAAAAATGAAGCATTTGATCAATTTGTTGTTTTTGCCAAGAAGGTCCAGAACGAGAAAGGTTTATCTATTGCAAGAATCCGAATTGATCATGGAGGAGAATTTGAAAATCACTCATTTGAGAAAATTCTGTGATGAGATGGGGGTAGATCATAATTTCTCTGCTCCAAGAACTCCCCAACAAAATGGAGTAGTAGAAAGAAAGAACAGAGTTCTCACAGAGATGGCAAGAGCAATGCTAAATGAAAACCTGACCTCCCAAGTGTTTTGGGCAAATGTAATGAATACAGCTTGCTACACTCTAACCGAGCATATCTCAGGAAGAAGCTGAACAAAACTCCATATGAGCTTTACAAGGGAAGAAAGCCCAATATAGCACATCTGCACATTTTCGAATGCAAGTGTTTTATCCACAAGAATGGTAAGGAAAGCTCAGGTAAATTTGATTCTAAAGTGGATGAAGGTACATTCCTTGGCTATTCTTCTAGGAGTAAGGCATATAGAATATATAATCATTCTACTCAAACTATAAAAGAATCAATTCATGTTGTTTTCCACGAAACCAACTCTAACAAATCCATGGTTGATGATGATGATGAAGTTCAGAATCAATCTTCTTCAAAAACTTCTTCTGATTTGGAAAATTCTGAAAATAACTTAAAAAGAGAACCAGAAGCTAAATCTGAACATGTTTGTGAAAACCCTAGTCAAACTCAACCAAGAGCTTGGAAATACAGTAGGTGATGCAAATCAAGGAGTTAGAACCAGACAAAGTATTTTGAATAAAGTTACCTTTTCAGCTTTTATTTCAGAAATAGAACCCTCTAAGATTGAAGAAGCCCTTTCAAACAATGATTGGGTAATAGTAATGCAAGAGGAATTACACCAATTTGAAAGAAATCAAGTTTGGGACTTGATACCCAGGCCCAAAGACCATCCAGTTATTGGCACCAAATGGGTTTTCAAGAACAAATGTGATGAGTCTGCAATCATTGTCCATAAGAAGGCAAGATTAGTAGCTAAAGGATACAATCAAGAAGAAGGAATTGACTATGAAGAAACTTATGCTCCAGCAGCAAGATTGGAAGCAATAAGAGTTCTTCTAGCCTTTGCTTGCATTAAAGGTTTCAAACTATATCAAATGGATGTAAAATCAGTCTTTCTAAATGGCTTTATTTAGGAAGAATTTTATGTAGAACAACCCCTAAGCTTTGAGGATGGATTTCATCCAGATCACATTTTCAGATTAAAGAAAGCATTATATGGTTTAAAACAAGCTCCTAGAGCTTGGTATGAAAGACTAAGTAAGTTTCTTCTAGATCATGGATTTGTAAGAGGAAGAGCAGATACAACCCTGTTTATCAAAAGTAACAAGCTTAATGAAATTTTACTTGTACAAATCTATGTGGATGATATAATTTTCAGTGCTACTAATGATGCTTTGTGCAAGAAATTTTCTGAGACTATGCAGGGTGAATTTAAAATGTCAATGATGGGAGAGCTCAACTATTTTCTTGGTCTACAAATCAAACAATGCAAAAATGGGATATTTATTTCTTAGACCAAGTATATAAGAGACTTGCTCAAGAAATACGGTCTTCAAGATTGTAATGGGGCAGACACACCAATGAGCTCAACTGCTACCTTAGATGCCGATGAGAAAGGAAAAGACTTTAATATCACAAGGTATAGAGGCATGATTGGATCATTACTTTACTTGTCAGCAAGCAGACCGGATATACAATTTAGTGTGGGGATGTGTGCACGATTTCAATCCGCTCCTAAGGAATCTCATGTTGAACATGTGAAAAGAATATTTAGATACTTGTGTGATATAGAAGAATTGGGCCTATGGTTTCCCAAAGGCTAGCCTAAATACTTAGTGGCATATTCTGACTCAGACCATGCTGGATACAAGACTGATTGTAAAAGCACAAGTGGACAATGCAAATTCTTTGGAAATTCACTTGTCTCATGATTCAGCAAAAAGCAGAACACAGTAGCTGTATCCTCAACTGAAGCTGAGTATGTTGCTGTTTCAAGTTGTTGCTCATAAGTCCTGTGGCTCAAGCAACAGATCCAAGATCTTGGAACTCACTTAAAGGAAATACCCATTCTTTGTGATAATACCAGAACTATCAGCTTAGCCAAAAATCCTGTCTATCATACCCGAACAAAGCATATTGATGTCAGACATCATTTCATCCGGGATTATGTTCAAAAGAAGGATGCCAAAGTGATGTTTATCCCAACTAATCAACAACTTGCAGACATCTTTACTAAACCATTCGCAAAAGAGCAATTTACTTTAATAAGAAGAAAATTGGGAATGGTAAATCCCAATGAGTTGTAAGTTGGTTCTATCCCAATATTAGATGTGTTTTTAATGATTAATTGTTGCTGACTTAAGCATCGGAGTGTTTAGCTATGTTTTATGCAAGATATAAACTGACCATGGTGTAACATTTGCTGCCAGGAAAAGCAAACTTGAGCCTAACAAAGCATGCTTGAGTTTACAGAAGGCAGAAAGCGCAAATCAAATTTTGTAGGCGAACAAACTCGAGCCTAGTGAAGACAGAGAGCAACTCAACTACTAACGAAGGACGTAAACTCGAGCCTAGCAGAGCAAGCTCGAGCCTACTCGGGATAAAACTCAACCCAATCTCAGGAAGTCACCGAACTTGAGCCTATTAGTGACAAGCTCGAGCCTATCGATGTGTGTCAAGTGTTCATATATACACACTTGACTTCCAGGTTAGTTCATTTGTGAACAGACTCGAGCCTGTTCTTGCAAACTTGAGCAGGTAACTCGAGCCTGCAAGTTTATATATCAGAAGCTTAAACTCTGCTCTTCACTCGCCACTCTCACTCAAGCCTGACCTAACTTCTCTAAAACGCTCCTCCTTCTCTTAAATCCATTCGTATTCATAATCCAAAATGGCCCGCAAACGAACTTTGACTGCTACCTCATCTGATTCTGAGACAAACTCTGCATCTCCTCCACTGCTGAAAAGACCTAGGAGGGAGAAATTTGCCCCTAAGAAACTCCAGATTGGGATAGATACTCGGATCCCTGGCGTTGCAGCAAACGAACCTGTCTCTTCGGCTAAACCCAAGAAGTTGGTCATCCAGGAACATACTGGAAGCCCTAAGAAGAAAATCATTGACCAAAAAGCTGCTCACCGAAGAGATAAAGAAATTGTCACAGAAGCTCCCAAGCCTCGTAAGAAAAAGAAGGCAACAATTTCTGCTTTTGAATTTCATGGAAATAGCAAGGACCAGAGTTCCTCCAAGGCCACTCCCTCCAAATCTCATCCTAAGGTATCCAAAGAACTCCCAGCTATCCTTAAAATTAATGACACACCTTCCAAGCCTAAGGATTTTTCTGATAAACCTATTGAACTTTCGGGCAAGGAAGCACTTTCTTTCAAAGAACACTTCTCACACAAGACCTTTTGTCCTGTGGTTTCTGTTAACTTGTCCAAAGTCAAGGATGAATGCAACATTGATCTGTCACCTTGGCTCAAACCATTTGAAAATCTTCTGTCCATTCAAGCCTTCTATAGTCCATCTGTTGTCAAGACATTTTATTTTCATATGAAAACTGACAACATTCTAGATGAAGATGGCAATCTTCTAGAGGAGAGATTTACCACCAACCTCAAAGGTAGAAAAATTACCATATCTGTCAAATATCTAAATTCTCTCTTACAAATCTCCAAACCTTCACCTATCACTGAATACAAGTACAATGAGAGGAAAATTTTCAAACTTCTCAGACCACATACACCCATCCCTACTTCAGGAAAAATTCTAAATTTTACCCTTGCTGCCATGCCTGCTGAATATAGAGTAATCTGGTATATCTATGCCATAAATTTGTTGCAAAAAGGAAGCAACTTCACCCATTTTGCAAAGAAGGATTTTCCTATCTTTGCCTCCATCATAGATCAAAAACTCCATAATGTTGGCTATTGGGTACTCCAAGAAATGATCAGATTTAGATTTGCTTCAAGGCACACTTTTCAAATTCCCTTTCCTTCATTAATTTCAGTCATCCTCTTCCATGAGAAGATATGGTACTTGGCCAATGATGATCCTGTACCAACTCCAATCTTTGGGAAACATCATTTGAATCTCATGAGAATCAATTTGGAAGAAGGCTTTGGCCAATCATGAGCTCCATCTCAGTCAAGGGTCTCTAAATCCAAAGTCAATGAGGCTCAGTCAGCTCTACCTCCACCACCATCGTCTCTATCAGCTGATATGGCCGCTTACTTGAAAGACCATGTGGCCCACGCTGTTGCTGACACCTTTCATACCTTCCAAACTAATCTGGATACTAAATACAATACCCTCATCACAGCAATTGAGACTCAGATTGGAAAAATGGTTGACAAGGTCAGTACCAGCCATGATACTTTGGTTGTAGTTCAAGATGCTCAGGGAGAGCAATTGAAGGCCTTGAATGAAAAAGTGGAGAACCTGTTAAAGCTTTTGCAAGATAAGAAGGCACCTGACCCTGCTCCTCACTCCTCAACATACACCTCTTCCCCTCCACCTAGAGCATTCCTCTACATGTCTCTACATCACCTCCCTCTCACCACTCATCTCCTCACATTTCCTCACATACTCCCATTATATCTTCTCCTACACATGCATCCTCATCACTTAGGCCAGATCATCCCATTCTAGCCATTATCTCATATGTCCCTCCTGCTCCTCCATCATCTTCCATTCCTATAATCTATATACCATCCTCTTCAGACTCCTCTTCATCACAAAACCCACCTTCACCTCCTCCCAATGTCCCCCTTCTCAAGACAGCCCTGCCTATTACTCCCATCACCATTGTCCTTGCCTCTGATCTATCCCCTTCTGATGATGTCAAAGCGGGAGAAGAAAAGTGAAGAGTGAAGAGAAAATTTGAGATTTTTTTTTGATGCTTTGATGTTTTTTTTAGCCTTCAAGTGTATTTGAGACGTTTGATGTTTTCTGATGATTGTATGATTCTCTATAGGTTAAATGTTATGAAGTTAATATAATGAATTTCCATAGTGTATATCTCTAATTTTTTTTCCCTCAAATGAATCTACATGCTCAGTCTTTTTGAAAAATCTCAAAATCTCTGTCAAATTTAGTTTACAAGTGTTGTCATCATCAAAAAGGGGGAGAATGTTAGTTCTTTATGTGTTTTGATGATAACAGACCATTGTAAACTAAAAGTCTTTTAGCAGAAAGAAAAATAAGTGTTTTGAACTTAGGCAAACTGTAACACCCCTAATTTTGGGTCTAAAGGCTTGAGAATTAGCCTATTTTTGGGAGACTACTAGGCCCTATTTATTAAGAGTTCAAAGTCTAGAGCTTAGTATGAGGAAGAGCTTTATATGATTAGCTAAATTATTTTAAAGTTGGGGAAAGATTATGTGATAGGATATTGAAGATGTGAAAATTTATAAGTGCTTTTAATGTGTGTATTATGTGGTCTTGTGTGTGTATTTAAAATAATATAATGTATATATTCACACATGAAATGATAACGTGTGTGCATCATATATATAAACCTATTTGCCTTCTTCATTTCGGCTGAAAATGAGTGTACAATGGAGAAAATGAGAGAAGGGTGATTAATTGAGATTTGTGCCGTGGAGAGAAATGAAGAGTGATTAAATGAGATTAAGCTATATGTGTTTGTGACAAGTGCACTATGTGTTGTCATTGTATATTTGTGTGCGTGACATGTGTGTGGGTATGTGTCAATGTGTGTGTGACTTGTGTGTGAGTTGTCATTATATGAGTGTATGTGTGTGACGTGTTGCTTGATTAAGTTAATAGGTGTTATTATGTGTTATTAACAAGTGTTGGCGTGTGTGATTAGTGTTGTATACGTGTGTGAATATGGAAGAAGAATGAGAAACAAAGGAGGTAGTGGATATATATAAGGAGGTAGTGAAAGAGTATTGTTTGCATAATAATACATTGAAGCCGTGAATGTCCAGAAAAAAAAAAGTGAAAACGTTGCAGCATGATAAATATATATAGGAGTGCGTTTTGCTGTCAAGGGAAGAAAGGAAAACGCATAGATATGGGTATATAAACTTTAGTTGTTGTCTTATGAAAAACTTACGGAGGGAGTGACAATAAGGGAAGCAAAGAAAGGAAAGAGAGAAGAGGAAAAACAATGTGAAAGTGAGAGAGGCTAGCTACTGTAAGAGCAAGGAAGAGAAAGAGAAGGAAGGAAAGATCAAGGTAGTAACTAATCTCTCACATATTATGTGTACCTTTATATGCATGTATTTATCATTGTATGTATTTATATAAATGCATGAATGTTGAATGTGTTGTATGATTGGTATGCATAAGTAATGATTGTACTTGCATGTACAACGTATACATTGTATGTGAGTGATTATTAATGTTACTACTGGGATTCATTTGAATCCCAGAAATATATTTTTGGATAGCTTTAATTTTGCAGATAGGGTATGAAGCCCGAGAATGAAGGAGATATTGGAGGTATAAATCAAGAGAAGGATTTTAGTTTTAAGATTTATTTTATTGAAGTGTAATTTTTTTTTTGTACACGAATAGTAGCTCTAGTAGGAATTTTGTCTTAAGAGACGTTTCTGTGTATGAAATCATATATATAAAGGTGATTTTGGACGGGCGTTACACAAACTCGAGCCTAACTTAATAGACTCGAGCCTGCTCATGACAGAGAGCAAAGTTCATGTTTTATAACTAAGGCAAACTCGAGCCTGTTGTGGTAAACTCGAGCCTGCGTCTTACAGAGAGCAAATCAAGTTTTTGGCTCTCAAATAGAATTTCATGTGAGTAGACTCAAGAATAGGCTCAAGCATAATGTTTTTCACTCAAGCCTATTTCAGATTTAAGGAAGTCTCAAAAGCGTATGGCTGAAACAAACTCGAGCCTAACACTTACAGACTCGAGTTTGGCACAAACAGAGAGCTATCAAAGTTTTATGGCCCGAGCAGACTCGAGCTTAAGGATTTTCACTCAAGCCTACGTCTTTGTATTTAAACTTCTTCTTATTGCAAACAACTCTATACTCAAGCCTATCACTAATAGACTCGAGCCTGTGCAATGTTCCAGAATACTTTCAAACACTCATCACGATAAACACTAAAATCCAAAGGGCAAACTCAAGCCTGCTGACTTTATGCTTGAGTGCACACGAACAAACTCGAGCCTACTAATGTTAGACTCGAGCCTACTAATGTTAGACTCGAGCCTACTAATGTTAGACTCGAGCCTAACGAGATCTCTGTTTTATTCTCCGTGTGTTTCATATTTCTGATTCATTATCATGATATGTATTACACTTATATAAGTTTACGAATCATCATATATATGTTTGATAAGTTCGTTCATGAGTTACAGATTACATTAACACGTTTTGAGCTTCAGATCAGATCTGGGTTAAGAGCATTTAATGTAGGACCAAAAACCAGCCTGAAACTTCTCTATCCCAATGGTTCAGCACAGACCGTTATAGATCAACAAAATCACTCTCCAACGGTTAAAGATGGATTATGGAATGGCAAGAATACTGGAAGAACATCTGCAACGGCTATATCTAAGATTCCAACCAAGAATTGAAGAAATGACGAAAAATATGCAACAACCATTTTCCAGATTTGCAACTGAACATTAGAGAAGAAAATGCAACGGCTAGTTTCACTAGTTAATCTATAAATACCCACGAAGACAAAGAGCAAGACACACAACAGAATTACATCTGATTGCTTCTTTGATCTTTAAGCTCTGTTTATGCGAAATATTTTTGAACTTCAATGTTTATGATTATTTGCTCTTTAAGAGAGTGTGATTTCGAAAATCATTTCTGATTACTTGTTGTGTGAAAACTCAAGGTTGTGGAACCTGTGAGTTGGGTAGTTTAATTACAAAGTGTAAGGGGGAGCAAGTCCTAGGTAATTGGGATTGCATGTGATTTACATTGTTGTAATTAAAGCTCACTGAGATATTAGAAATACCCAAAAGATATATGGGGACTGAACGTAGGTCAAAGTTGAGATCGAACCAGTATAAATCCTTTGTGTCCAGCTTTTCTTCCTTCTTTCTTTTTACTTCAAGTTTTCAAAACATAGATATCTTTGAAAAGATTTTTTTTAAATCCCTAATTCACCCCCTCTGGCTGATTTCTTCCATCTTCATCTGCGTCTTTAGTCTGCGGCATTATGCTTCAATTCTTGCGGCATCTCGCATGTTTCTTCAATTCTTTCGAGCGCATGTGGCCGTCTAAAACCTAGGAGCTGCTAGGTTAATTATAAGGGGAGGGAGAGGAGAGCCTTTGGGTACCAACTTGAGCCCAATAAAATTTAAGAAGCCCAATAAAATCTGCACTATAGAATATTCCAATATATATTTTTATTGGCAAAAATTAAATAAAATCATGATATCATATATTTAGAAATATTATTAAATCACAAGATAACGATCAAAATATTAATTTAGGCCCAATAATCTTATAATTAATTCATATTTATATTATTTCCTAAAATTGGCTAACAACCCAAATATCATCTAATAAATCCAAATTAGCCTAAATTAGTCCCTAAAATAAATGAATAGTTGGGATAAAATATATGAAAATTGGGACTTATCAACTCCCACACACTTATCATTTGCACTCCTGGGCAAAACAAATCAAGACCAAGGGAGAACAAAAATAAAAAAACTAAAAATTAAACTAAACTAAAGCTTCAAAAGTGAATGTCCCAATTACAAGTAATAAGTAAACAAAAGCATTTCAACACCTCTCTTGTCCAAGTGATCTTCTCATGAATCAAGGAAACAAACATCATGGCAATGTACTTGACTAAGGGGAACCTAAGCTAGAAATCCCTCACCAAGGATAATGTGTATGTCACTCTTCACTCAAAAGTGTATAGGTTTGTGTTTACACTCAAATCCATCCCCATGTAATTCTCTTTCTATACGCTTGACAAGAATCTAAATCCTCCACCACTAAATAAAGCAAGTGCATGCATAAATCTAAAGGACTTTTTATTAGGTTGTAATGGGGCTAATGTTAAGAAAGAAAGGGTAGGCGTTTAGAAAAACAAAGTTGAATATCTTAAAAGATGAAGAGAATAATATAATAGATAATATGGGATCTAAGAAACCAAACCAAACTTGAACTGAGTCATCATTCTTCTTCTTTTTTTTCTTTTCCTTTTTCTTCTTCTTCTTCTTCTTTTTTTCTTCACCTTCCTTTTTTTTCATCTTTTTTTTTTCTTTTTTCTTTTGGCCGAGATAACCTTCCATATTTTTCACAATAACCTAATTCCTACTTTTATGCATGTTCTTCCATCCAAAACAAATATAATGCAATACTCTTCAACTCCCATGACATTCAAAAGGGTAGACTTTTTTTTTTTTTAAATGACTATGGGTGTAGACAAACTAGAAGGAATATAGGCTCAAGGGCTAAACAAAGGATTTATGTATGAAAAGGGTAGGCTATTTGCTTATCTGGCTAAAATGAAAATGAATGCCTTTATCATTTCTATGAATACACATGCATAAAATTTGGCCTCAAATAAGATTCAAGTCAAGTTCTAGATCAAGTAAAGAGATAGGGGTACAAAAAAAAAAATTAGGCTCAAAATCTCACCAGGTCTATATGATCACTAGCCTAAATTCACCAAAGTCAAATTCATTGCCACTTAGTTCACTAACTCAAAACATGATTAGTCACTTTTCAAATAAAAAATGCATCATACTTAAGTTACTTAAAACTTGCAATTTTCACATTCAACATAGTTGATCCCTCCCCCACACTTAAACAATGCATTGTCCTTAATGCAAAACAGTCATAGTGTATCACAAAGACAAGTAATATGTGGCACTACTCAACTTAGTAATATGACAAAGCAAAATAAAAGAGTGAAGGAAGGAATACAACCGGGGTCTACGTGGTGTCACGTAGTGTAGCAGCCTCCACTGTCTGAGTGGAAAATCCATCAAAGAACGGCTTCAAGCGGTGTCCATTGACAATGAAACATTTTCCATTTGGTTCCCTTTTGATCTTCACAGCTCCATAGGGAAAAACATTAATGATAATGAAAGGTCCCTCCCATCTAGAGCGAAGCTTTCTAGGCATGAGTTTTAATCAGGAAACATAGAGTAGCACTTCTTGGCCCACTTGAAATTCTCTCTTCATATTGAGTTTGTCATGGATTGCTTTAGTTCTTTCCTTATAAATTCTAGCATTCTCTTAAGCTTCTCTTCTTAACTCTTCAAGCTCTTGCAATTGCAACTTCCTTTCAATACCAACACTAGTAAGATCAAGGTTGCACCTTTTAATTGCCCAGTATGCCTTGTGCTCCACCTCCACTAGCAAATGACATGCTTTGCCATAGACAATCCTGTATGGAGACATGCCAAATGGACTTTTATATGCTGTGCGATACACCCAAAGTGCATCATCGAGCCTCTTACTCCAATCCTTTCGGTTAGGTTGCACTGTCTTCTCTAAAATGAGCTTGATTTCTCTATTGGAGAGTTCTACCTGCCCATTTGTTTGAGGGTGGTATGGGGTGGCCACCTTATGCATCACCCCATATTTACTTAACAGGCTCTGCAAACTCTGATTGCAAAAATGAGTTCCTTGATCGCTAATGATAGCTCTAAGAATTCCAAACTTGCAAAGAATGTGAGATCGAACAAAGGAAACCACTACAGAAGAGTCGTTAGTACGAGTGGGGATTGTTTCAACCTACTTTGACACATAATCCATAGCCAACAAGATATATAGGTAACCAAATGAAGTGGGAAAAGGTCCCATGAAATCAATACCCCAAACATCAAAGACTTCATAGAATAATAAGAGTTGTTGGGGTATCTCATGTTTCCTAGAAATATTACCCACAAACTGACACCTGGAACACTTCTTACAAAATTTATGGGCATCACGAAATAGACTAGGCCAAAACAATCCACTTTCCAAAACTTTCCTAGCAGTACACTTGGCACTAAAATGTCCCCCACATGCAAGAGTATGGCAAAAAGTTAAGACAGACTCAAATTCAACATCAGGAATGCATCGCCTAATAATTTGATCACTAAAAATGTGCCACAAGTAAGGATCATCCCATATGTAGAATCTAGCATCTCTCTTAAACTTATTCAATTGATGTTTATTGATATCATTGGGCAAAACCGATGCAACTAGATAATTAGCAATATCAGTATACTAAGGGATCAAAACAACGACCTCATAGAGCCTTTGATAAGGAAAGTCATCTAAGGGTGAAGATGTTACCATGGGTGTTTCAATCCTACTCAAATGATCAGCTACCATATTCTCTGCACCACTCTTGTCACAAATCTCCACATCAAACTCTTGTATAAGAATCACCGACCTAATGAGGCGGGGTTTGGAGTCTGGTTTCTTAAACAAGTACTTGATAGTTGAGTGATCTATAAAGGCAATCACCTTTGTATGAAGAATATAGGATCGAAATTTCTCTAGCCCAAAGATGATTGCAAATAACTCTTTCTCTGTGGTAGTGTAGTTAGCTTGAGCAGCATCTAAAGTTCTAGATGCATAGGCTATGATATGTTGTCTCTTCTCTACTCTTTGGGAAAGAACGACACCTAATGCATAGTCAGAAGCATCACACAAGAGCTCGAATGGAAGGCTCCAATAAGGTGGCTGAATGATGGTGGTGTAGTGAGTTTCTTCTTTAATTCATCCTATGCATACCTACAAGCATCATTAAAAACAAAACCCACATCTTTCTACAATAAATGAGACAATGACATTGCTATCTTACTAAAATCCTGGATAAATCTTCTACAAAATCCAGCATGCCCAATAAAAGAACGTATATCTTTCATACATGAAGGATATGGAAGAGAGGAAATAATATCAACCTTAGCTTTATCAACCTGAATTCCATCATGTGAAATAACATGGCCCAAAACAATTCCTTTCTTAACCATAAAATGGCATTTTTCAAAATTCAACACAAGATTATATTGAATGCGTCTTTCCAAAACCTTGTTTAAACTACTTAAGCATGCATCAAAAGAATCACCATAAATAGTGAAATCATCCATGAAAACTTCCATGCAATGCTCAAGAAAATTAGAGAATATGGAAACCATGCAACACTGAAAAGTGCCTGGTGCATTACATAAAACAAATGGCATGCGTCTATATGCAAAGGTTCCAAATAGACATGTGAATGTGGTCTTATCTTGGTCTTCAGGTGCAATAGAAATTTGGAAATATCCAGAAAAACCATCCAAAAAGCAATAATGTGATCTACTGACTAATCATTCCAACATTTGATCTATGAAGGGGAGGGAGTAGTTATCCTTTCTAGTTACCAAATTCAATTTTCTATAATCAATACACACTCTCCAAATGTTTTGAACTCTAGTTGGAACTTGCTCACCTTCATCGTTACGAACAACAATAATACCAATTTTCTTAGGTACTACCTGAACTGGACTTACCCAACGACTGTCAGAAATAGGGTAGATTATACCGGCAAACAGAAGTTTAGAAACCTCTTTCTTTACCATATCAAAGATCAATGGATTGAGTCATCTTTATGGCTGTCGTACAGATTTGGCACCATTTTCTAGTAGGATCTTATGCATGCACACATTTGGGTTGATTCCAGGTATGTCAGCAAGAGACCACCTAATAGCTTTCATCTATCGCCTAAGTACTTCTAGGAGGCGGGTCTCCTCATCAACAGCTATGTCACTAGCTATAATCATAGGAAGTGTATCGTCCTTCCCCAAATAGGCATACTTCAATGACTCAGGAAGTGCCTTTAACTCTAAGGATGGAGCTTGTTCAATTGAAGGTATGAGCGGCTTCAATTCAACATCTGTCAAGCTAGAAACCTACACAACAGACTCACAAACAGAAGAGCAAACTTTCCCACCTTGGGAACCATCAGTAGAAACTGTAAGAGCAGAAGAATCACTAGTGCTACAAATAGGCACAGAAGCATCATGTTTAGAAAATCTCATAATCTCAATAACATTAGTGAAAATATAAATATCAGCAACATCAAGGTCAGCACATGTATCACAATTACCAATTTTAGCACATGAACAAAAGACACTATCATCTAAACCAGCAATATCACATGACCTACTAAGCATGCTCTCTTCAACTTCTTTAACGGAATCATCCATAATAGCATCAATAACATTAACATCTATTTCTGCACAATCATCAGGGAAATGTCTCATAGATTCAAGTACATTAAATCTAATAGTTTCACCAGTAAATTCTAGAGTAAGACTATCAGCATGGACATCTATCATAGCTTTAGCAGTTTTAAGAAAAGGCCTACCTAAAATGAGAGATGAATGTCCTTTTTGTCTAAACTAACCATCATCCATATCAAGAACATAGAAGTCTGCAGGGAATATGAAATCTTTTACCTTAACCAAGATGTCCTCTAAGACGCCTTCAAGGACTGTGCAACGTCTGTTAGCAAGGGATGTAATAAGATTTGTGGGCTTAAGCTCTACACCATTGAGTTGATCAAAGATTGATTTTGGCATAACATTGATAGCTGCTCCCAAATCTGCTAAGGCATTTGAGAATTCAACGTCACCAATAGTGCAAGGTATGAGAAAGCTACCACAATCCTTGTACTTCACTGGCATTGACATTTGATAAAGAGAAGAGACAACTGCCCCTAAGTCAACCTTGCCTTTGTGCTTAAACTTTCTCTTTGTAGTACACAATTCCTTCAAAAATTTTGCATATTTAGGTACTTGTGTGACTAAGTCAACTAGTGGAACATTGATCATGACCTTCTTAAATATATCATAGATTTCATTAGACACCTCAATTTCTTTCTTTCTCCTTTCAGCCTTAGCTACCACAATAGGAAAAAGGAGGGCCTGCTTGACCACTTGCTTTACTTTATCATCCTTTTCTTGTTCTTCATTAGGCACCACTTGTGTTTTTATAAGGTGGACTGTTCTTGTGATGTGGAAGTAGAAGGAGAGTCATTAGCAACTTCCTTGTCTTTGATGGTAATAGGATCTGCAGATATAGCATTAACTCCACCTATATTAGGATTCTGCTGAGTTCCAGCATTTGGATTGGTAACCACTTGAGATGGAAGCCGTCCTGAACCTTGACTTTGTTCATTACTCTATACATTAGATAATTGACCAATATGAGTTTGAAGAGTTTGAATTTGCTATTGTTGCTGTTGTATTAGGATCTTCATCATAGCATCCATCTTGCTTTCTAACCTTAAACCTTCATCTTGGACTGGCATTGATTGTCTAACTTGTTGAAACATCTTGCTACTAGAATTTCCACCTTGATTAAACTGTGCTTGTTGAGGTTAGCCATTTCCATATCAAAAATTTGGATGGTCAAGCCATCTAGGATTATATGTATTGGAGTAAGGATCATATTTTTGGCCACCTTGAGTCATAGGTTTAGAAGGATATATTGCATTGCAAGATTCAGCTCCATCATTCAAGTAAGGGCAAGAGTTAGTAGCATGAATGGCTAGAGAGCAAATAGAACAAAGTGGCCCTATTATAGCAGAAGAGTTAGGCTGTGGGGTAAAAGAAGTAGAGGGACCCATAGGATTGACTAAATTAGAAGAATTTTGCACATGGGACATAGCCATTTTTTCCACAGCAGATGCAAGCCTATCAATTTTGCTCTCCAGGCGAGACTCAGAGAACATTCCTACCTCATTAACTTTTACTTGTTGCCTAGAACCAAATTGTTGGCTATTCTCAACTTTCCTTTCAGTCAATTCACAAGCATTTTCAATAGTCAAGTGAAGAAGAAAACCACCGGCAGCTGAGTCTAACAAATCTCTCTCTAGAGGTAAGAGCCCATCATGGAAGTATTGGACCAATAACGTGTCCGAGATTTAATGATAGGGACAACTAGAACACAATGTTTTAAAATGCTCCAAATATTCATATAAGGATTCCCCAACCATTTTTTGACATCCACTTATGTCTTTCTTGATAGATAAAGTGTTAGAGGCTGGGAAATACCTTTCTAAGAATAGTTTCTTCAGTTGATTCCATAAAGTAATGAATCTAGGAGGTAATCGAAGCAACCAACTTTTAGCAGATCCTTCCAAAGAGAATGGGAAGGCACACATCTTAATTTGATCTTCAATCACATCAACTAGTTTCATAGCAGTGCAGACCATGTGAAACATCTTCAAATGGTTGTATGCTTCCTCCCCTGAAATGGCATTAAATTTTGGAAGTAAGTGTATCAATCCAGATTTCAATTCAAAATTCACATTAATATCAGGATAATTTATGCACCAATTTTGAAAATGCAAATCAGGAGAAACCAACTTTTTAATGGTCATAGCAGGATCAACAATATGAGCATTTGCATTTATATTCTCATCAGCATTAACAACAATATTATTTCCGTCCATATTGACCTTAGAATCAGAGGATTCAAAAATAGGATTAGAAAAGGAACTACTGCCTATAAGAGTACTAGCTCTAGTTCTTCTTTGTTGATGAAATGTCCTCTCAATCTCAGGATCTAAGTCTAATAATTTTTCAGAAGAGAATTTAGTCATGCAATAAACAACTACCTACGAAGTCACCTAAAAATTCAAACCTAAAGTCTAACCGTTGCTCCTTGGCAACGGCACCAAAATTGATTGAGCTGCTTTTGTCATTAAAGCGATCAATTAAACTAGGTCCTAACTAATTATGCAGTTTTGGGTCAACCTAAGTCATTCTCCTAATGAGCAAGCTGTGGGTTTTCTTTAGGACTAACTTTCAAGTGACAAAAGATGCAATGGAATGTAAATGATGGACCTAAACTAGAATGTAAAACACTACTACCTATATGCAATTAACTAACTAAATGTACTAATGCAATTAACTCTAAAATCTATATGAAAATGAGACTAATCTATATGAATTTGAATGCAATTTTTAGGGGGTGTTTCTTATGAGAGAAGAATTAAAATCCAAATAAAAGATTGATTAAAACCAAGTAAAATAATAATGATCTAGTTCGGTTATGATGATGAAGGGGACAACTTAGGATTCACATGGAGTTAACTTTGTTAGCCCAAATTAATTAATTAGATCAAAGGGGGTTAATGAGAGATTGAAATTAATGAGTTCAATTACCTAATTCAAACCTGGGAAATCCTCAAGCTTAATAACACATTCCACTAGAAAACTCATAATGGAATAAGCGGTGGCTAGTTAAACTCATTAAAATCAATCACCTTTAATTCCGAAATAATTTAGAAATCTTGTGTACAATTATCCAATTGAACAACTAGATAATTTATCAACCCATTTAAACAATTAAGATGATAAACCAAATTGACAATTAAATTAATAAGGAAAACTCAATTAATAATTCAATTGACAATCCAAAGGTTGCAAACAAAAAGTCCAGCAAATGTCTCAAGCATAAAAACTTCAAATTATCAATCCAATCCACAAAAAATATGTTTACAACCTAAAACTAGATTGTTCTCAATTAACACAACTTGAAATCATTTAAAACTAAATTATCTCAATTCTTGAATTAAATAGATAAAAAGAATGACACTCCCTTGTGATCTTCATGTGTAAGTTCTAGGCCTTAGCTTCCTCCATACTCCTCCCAAGTTGCCTCACAAATAGTTTAAGCTTCCATGGAATTTCCCTCACCAAGCCTTGAAAACGTCATTACTATGTTAAGAAATTTTGGAATAATGGTTGATGTGGCGTGGGACCTCGTGGAGAATTAATATTGAATGAATGAGGCCAATTCTCCAATGCTTGCATGATTGCGCGTGCAGGGTAGAGAATGAAGAATTGATTAAAGGATGGTGGGGTCCGCGCGTGAATTGGAAATGAAGAAATGGATAAATGAATCAAATTGAATCAATTCAATCCTCTCCTCTGTGTCTTCGTTCTGCAGCATTATCCTTCAATTCTTGCGGTGTCTCGTGTGTTTCTTCAATTCTTCCGAGCGCGTGGCGGCCGTCTAAAACCTAGCAACTGCTAGGTTAATTATAAGGGAAGGGAAGGGGAGGAGAGTAGAGCTTTTGGGTACCAACTTGAGCCCTATAGAATTTAAGAAACCTAATAAAATTCTGCACTATAGAATATTCCAATATATTTTTTTATTGGCAGAAATAAATAAAATCATGATATCATATATTTAGAAATATTAAATCACAAGATAACGATCAAAATATTAATTTAGGCCCAATAATCTCATGATTAATTCAGATTTATATTATTTCCTAAAATTAGCTAACAACCCGAATATCATCTAATAAATCCAAATTAGCCTAAATTAGTCCCCAAAATAAATGAATAGTTGGGATAAAATATATGAAAATTGGAACTTATCAAGGACGATGTGAAACCGATAAGGTAGCCCCAGAGGAGACTTAACCCGACTATGAAGGAAGTGTGAGAAAGGAGGTGGTGAAACTGTTAGATGTAGGTATGATTTATCCTATCTCCGATTCAAAGTGGGTTAGTCTAGTGTAGGTAGTATCGAATAAGGGTGGAATCACTGTAGTGCAGAATGAGAATAATGAATTGATACCCAGTCACGGGCTGGAGAATGTGTGTGGATTATAGAAGGTTGAATGATGCCACTTGCAAGGACTACTTTCCTTTGCCATTCATGGAGCAGATGCTTGAGAGGCTTGCAGGTCACTCTTATTATTGCTTCTTAGATGGCTATTCTGGTTACAATCAAATAGCAGTGGCTCTAGAGGATGAAGAGAAGACAACTTTGACTTGTCCCTTTAGTATTTTTGCTTATAGACGGATGCCCTTCGGTCTTTGCAATGCCCAAGCTACTTTTTAGAGGTGTATGTTGTTTATCTTCTCTGACATGACTGAGAGATTTATTGAGGTATTCATGGATGATTTCTCTGTTTTTGGCACTTCTTATGATACTTGCTTGGCTAATTTGTCTTGTGTGCTCCAAAGATGTCAAGAGGGTAACTTGGTGCTTAATTGGGAAAAGTTCCATTTTATGGTGAAAGATGGGATAGTATTGGGTTATAGAATATTTGAAAAAGGGATAGAAGTGGATAGAGCCAAGATTATAATCATCAAAGACTTGCCTCCTCCCATCGATGTGCATAGTGGTCGTAGTTTTCTTGGTCACGTAGGCTTTTATCGGAGGTTTATCAAGGATTTTTCTAAGATAGCCAAACCCCTTAGTCAGTTGTTGGTCAAAGATGAAGACTTTAACTTCAACAATAATTTTCTAGTGGCATTTAACTTGTTGAAAGAGAGATTGATCACTGCACCTATTCTGACAGTGCCTGATTGGGAGTTACCGTTTGAGCTGATATGTGATGCCAGTGACTATGCTATAGGGGCTGTTTTGGGGCAAAGGAAGAATAAGCTGTTGCATGTTATTTACTATGCGAGTAAAGTTTTGAATAAGGCACAACTGAACTATGCAACAACTGAAAAGGAGATGCTTACAGTTATTTATGCATTAGATAAGTTTAGACAGTATTTGATTGGTTCCAAGGTGATTATTTTTACGGATCATGCTGCTCTAAAATATCTCTTGACTAAGCAAGACGCTAAGCCAAGGCTTCTACGTTGGATGCTGCTACTCCAAGAGTTTGATATTGAAATCAGAGACAAGAAAGGGGTGGAGAATGTGGTAGCCCATCACTTGTCTAGGATACAGGTTAAGGAGTTGCAGGATGATTCAGAGATGGAGATTCGAGATGAATTCCCAGATGAGTATGTCCTGGCAATTAGCAGTGTACATTAGTTCGCTGATATTGCTAATTATAAGGCGATTGGGATGATACCAGAGGGGCTAACATGGTAGTAGAGGAAGAAGTTCATGCATGATGTTCGGCAGTATATCTGGGATGAGCCTTTCTTGTTTTTCAGGTGTGCAGATGGAGTGCTATGGCGCTGTATCCCAGAGGAGGAAACTCATAAGGTCCTCTGGCATTGTCACAATTCATATTATGGTGGACATTTTGTTGGAGAACGCACTGCTGCTAAGGTATTACAAAGTAGTTTTTATTGGCCTACACTGTATAAGGATGCTAGGAAGTCTATGGAGCGTTGTGATCATTGCCAAAGAATTGGGAATATCTCTAGGAGACATGAGATGCCACTCAACAACATTCTTATTATTGAGATATTTGATGTGTTGGGGATTGATTTTATGGGGTCATTCCCAAGTTCTTTTAACAAGTACATTCTTGTAGTTGTGGACTATGTCTCAAAGTGGGTAGAGGCAATTGCTCTTCCCACTAATGAAGCTAAGGTAGTGATATCTTTTCTCAAAAAGAATATATTCAGCAGGTTTGGGGTACCTAGGGCCATTATCAGTGATGAAGGCACTCACTTTTGTAACCGACAGTTTCAATCAGTGCTTAGCAAATATGGTGTCACTCATCGTGTCCCAACCAGACCGACCACCTTGCTACTTGTTTGATTCAGGAGAAAATAAAAAATAAAATCCAGAATCAACTTGTTAATGCCAAGGTAAAGTTAGATCCAATAAATTTGTTTAAGTGAAAATCTATCAGATTTATTCACTAAATCAATTTCAAGTACAATAATTGAAAAGCTTATCCATGGCATTGTTCATATAAACATAAACATATACTAACTAATTCATATGTTTATGTTTATATGTATGCTATTGTTTATGTTTATGTTTATGCTTATAAAATAAAATAGTTTATGATTATCCGGAAATAAAAAGGAGTGTGGGAAATTTTCACATCTAACACCATACTATTAAGATTCATACGCGGAGCGAAATTAAAAACTTACGAACCCTATCAGAGGACCCATCAACAACATTTAAATCAAGTTAAAAAAAGAACCGTACCTATGCGAATTAATAAGTGTCTCTTTCAATTTGATCTCGTGGGCTACCTACTTGATCAACAAGAGCCTACTTTACGAATCCACTCCCTCTACCAGTACCCACATGAACGACCTCCAATACCAATGACAACATGCTAGTGCCTTCAGTATTCTTGCATCTCTTTATTTTCTCTCTAGGGTTTCTCGCAGCTTTTCTAATATGTTTGACAAAAAGTCCCATAGGTTTTTCAATACTCGATAGGTGCATTAGATTCAAAATTAATCCTTATTAATTTTGAAATTTCAACCTGGATTAAAATAATATATTAATTAAAGCTATCTAATAGATCTAATCTAATTTATTTATTTAATCTGAATTAAAAAAGCCCTCTGATTCAATTTATCTCTCTAAATTGAATCTGAGAAATGATATTTATCTATTTAATTAAATCTGAGATACTATATTTCAATTTAAATTAAATTAGATATATGATATCTTTCTTTAAACATTAAATATGAGATACAATATCTCTATTTATTTTAGATATTTAATTTTTCAAATAAATTAAATACAAAATAAATATTATATGATAATATTATAATCTCTATTAAATAGTATTATTATATTATTTTCAAATTATATATATATATATATATATATATATATATATATATATATATATCATCCTAGATTAAATACAATATTCATTAAATCTTAGATATATCTAAGATTCAATGAATCTGGACACTTTTGCTCATGTTGCGCCATTCTTGTGTGCGACCCTAGAGGCTCACATGAGATTGACAGCGGACCAATATTGAACTAGCCTACAAGTCGCAAGTGGCCTAGCAAAACATTACGATTACCCAATTCATATGGGGATCGATAAATATGATACAACCTATCGTACAACCATGTCACGTCCCTTTTTTCACGCGATAATTTAGTCAAGTATAAGACATGAATAATGTCAACTTTATGTTCTTGACCATTACTTTTTCAATTATTGAGTAGTCTAATAATTGAAATGGAAACTCCTTTCCATCCTAGTATGGTCATACATTTCTCAGAGTCGCTCATTGAGGAGCCCAGTATTATCTCTATAAATGTAAGGGACAAATTCCATCTTGACCATTCACTTTCCTCTGCATGAAAACCATTGGTCCCAATCATAGCCTTTATCATCACCCGATCAAAGGTAACTTTTGACTAGGTCAAAGATCAACGACTCATCATGTGGGAATCTATTATTATCTCAGGTCAAAAGGCATGTGACGCGGATATACATGAGATAAGCTTATGACTAAATCTATGCAGTTTTCTTATAGTGGGTCGGTTCAACAACTTGTATCTCTATGCCCCATCAAAGTCATACAGGTGTTATTTCATCTCCGCTCCTGCATAGATGACCGACTAGGGACATTTAGGATAATCTATAAGATACATCTAAGGATACAGTTATACTATAAACATGCAAATAAAATGATAAGGAAATGGAGAATACTTTAAATGACATTAATGTTTAAAGTACAATGACTTGCCCTTAGCGCATAATTTCCAACACATACATGCTTTCACTCTTATAGTTGCAATCAGGGCATTCCAAAGAAATGTTTTTCCAGATAATCTAAACCCATGAATAAAATATAATTCTTGTTCTCTTTTCTCAACTACATCTATCACTACCCTGAAAATTAATTTTTGATCATATGAGAGATTTTTCCATTTGTAAAGCTAGTGATTCATTTGTAAGGCGAACAATCTCAATCTCTTGACAAAATATGGCTGAAATTGTATCTGCTAAGATGATCCATGACCACTAAAATCACATCATAACCAAATGATTTGAGAAGTCCAGTGATAAAATCAAGAGGTATATCCTCCCAAATGCGATCCAGAATAGGGTGAGGCTGTAGGAGACTTACAGGGGCTAAGGTTTAATACTTGTTTTATTACAAGTCTGATAATGTTGAATGTAACATGTGACATCATTTTTCATTCCTTTCCAATATAATTGATCACTTAACTCGTGTAAGGTTTTTAGTAACCCCATGTCCCCCAGTCGGAGTGGTGTGAGCTTCAGCCAATAGCTTTTCATGGAGATGAAAGTCTTGCAGGGGCTAAGGTTTGATACTTGTTTTATTAACAAGTCGGATAATGTTGAATGTAACATGTGACATCATTTTTCATTCCTTTCTAATATAATTGATCACTTAACCCGTGTAAGGTTTGTAGTAACCCCTATATCCCCCAGTCGGAGTGGTGTGAGCTTTAGCTAATAGCTTTTCATGGAGATGAAAGTGGTTAGGTATGAATAATCTTGTTTTGTAGAACAACCTACCATTCATAAAGTGGAAATAGGAATTTTGGTCTAGATTAGCCTGTAAATCTGCAATTCTAGGATTGGTTTTAGGATCTTTGAGCAAGGCATAAGGTAATTGATAAGGGTGAGCATAGGTAGAGCTGGGTAGGGCGAGACCCTTGCCCTAAGAATCATTTAGTAGTAAAATGCAGCCCAGTGCCCGAGCCTGCCTGATAGAAGCCCTAACATTTTTGGGTGATACCTTGCTACACCTTATGTGGTAAAAAATAGTTTAATCATACCTGATAAATAATATTGTAAACTTTAAATGTAATCCACAATTATACACTTTAGAATATTACAAAATAAGTCTACAACTTAAGTCTTAAAATTAAAAAGAATACTATATGTCTTAACAAATAGTCAAATACACATATGTGAATAATTAAATAACATCCATAGTTCATAAAATACAAGGCATCATTAGTAATATAATGGACTAATGTTCAAATGCTCAATGGATATATTAAAGTATTAGTAAATATATAATATAATATAATATAAATATATTATACTCGATGCCTAGCCCTGCTTGCAATAATGCCTAGCCCGATTGTGCCCAACTTATTTTGGGTTGGGTAGGGTGATTTTTTGCCAAGCTCAGGTGAGCGCATTGGGCTCTTAGGCTTCATGCACACCCCTAGTAATTGATCTAATTCACTCGTCATGAGAATAACAATTTGAAAGAAATATGCCTATTGGGGTCTTTTCGAAAGAGAATTAACTGCCATATTTTCTAATGGTAAAATCAAATGACAGTAGTTTTACCATAAGGCACTGCTGGGAAGCAGTGACGATCTTCTGATCTAAGAGACGCTTTAAGCTATAATGATCAATTTGACAACACAATGGTGACCCAATAAGTAATGGCACCACTTTTAAAGATAAAGCACTAATGCAAGCAATTCACAGTCATATGTTGATTTATAGTAGTTAGAGAAAGAGAAACCCTAGCTAAATAGTCAATAAGATGCCCACTTTGCTGAAAAACATCTCCAATCCCATTCATGGAAGCATTGCATTCAACTATAAATGGTTATTGAAAGTCTAGTCGGCCACTACAGGTGTAGTGGTGAGAGCAATCTTGAGTCTTTCAAAAGCGGATTAGGCCTGCTCTAACAACTTGAATGCGTCTTTTTTGGTCAATCTAGTTAATGGTTTAGTAATAACTCCATAATTCTTCACAAACTGTCGCTAATAACCAGGGAGTCCTAAGAACCCTTATAATTCTTGTATGGGTGATGGCGTAGGCCAATGAGCAACCGTCATAATCTTTTCTAGTACCACCTTAACACCCCTACTTGTAACAATATGGCCCAAATAATTAATCTGAATCTATCCTTGAAAACCGTTATTAGCATTTGCATAAAAAGATGTGTTTCAAGATTTGGAAAATAATATTGAGATGCTTAATGTGACCTGATGTTGAGGCAATATATATCAAGATATCATAAAAAATTACAAGCACAAATTTCTGCAAGTAAGGTAAAAAAAGATCATTCATGATAGCATGGAATGTAGTAGGTGTGTTAGAGAAACCAAATGGTATAACTACAAATTTATAGTGGTTGGAATGTGTTTGAAATGCAATATTATGAACATTTGCTAGTAATACCTTGATTTGGTGATGCCCTGATCGTAGATCAATCTTCAAAAAATATTTAGCATCATGCAATTCATCAATGATCGAGATATGGTACTTATCAAGAAATGTAATTTTATTGATATAATGATAATCAACACATAATCTCCATGTACCACCTTTCTTGCTAACTAATAATACTAGATTGTCAAAGAACCTGGAACTAGGGCAAATAAAACCATGAGCTAATAAAGCATTGACCTAAGATTCCATATCATCTTTTTTTATAATGAGGGTAATGGTAAGGTCGTAAATTTGGTGGCGAAGAACCTGGTGGATAAGGAATCATATGGTAATAACCACGAGAATGTAGTAATGAACTTGGTTCTTACAAAATAAGAGATAAATAATGGAAAATCTAAGTCATGTCAAGGGCAACATTTTTGGTAGTCTCAGTTTGAAGAAATTCAAAACTCTGGAGGCACAGCTGAGGATCAGATTTATGAATTTTACCCTGTAACTTATATTTCTTTACCACTAAACAAAAAAACATAAACATGTCATTCTAATTGGTTTGCATTGTGTTGATAGAAGCCACCACTTAATAACCAATATTAAGTCTGATCCCACCAAAGAGAAAGGATAAAAATCCTGTTTAATAATTAGACCATTCAGCTGCACTTTTAAATTTTTTTGCAAACCTGAATACTCCTGACAACACTACTGTCACCTATATGAATATTAAAGTGAATATTAAAGTGAGGAACAAATCTATGAAGAGGTTGATACTTTGAATTAATCAAGCTAAGATGAAATTATGGGTGAACCCACTGATAAATCCCAAATTTCATATATTTTATCCCACCTTATTCATTTATTTTGGGGATTATTTTAGGCTAATTTGGAATTATTAGATAATATTTAGATTGTTAGCCTATTTTAGGAAATAATACAAATCTGAATTAATCATGAGATTATAAGACTTGAATTAATATTTTGATCATTATCTTGTGATTTAATAATATTTCTAAATATATGATATCATGATTTTAGTTAATTTCTACCAATAAAAAAATATATTGGAATATCCTATAGTGCAGAATTTTTCAGGGAAGCTAAAAGGAAATCTGATGGTGGAATTTTATTGGGCTTCTTAAATTCTATTGGGCTCAAGTTGGTACTAAAAGGCTATCCTCCCCTTCCCTTTTAATTAACCTAGCTGCTAGGTTTGAGACATCACCACGCCGCGAGACAGAATTGTAGAATCACGCTAAACGTCGCACAAGATCACCAGACCGAAGATGGAGAGAAAGAGGCGCACTACAGGATATTGATTCAATCAATACCTATTAATTCTTCAATTTCCCTCTCACGCGCGGGCCCACCGTCCATTTAACCAATTAATTTACTCTCCTGGACACGCACAGATTCTACGCAACAAAGGCATAACATTCATCAATTATTCTCATTCTTCCCTCATGGTGACGTGTTTGAGTCTTTGTGAGGGAAAGTCCATTGCAACGTAAGCTATTTGGGGGCCAACTTGGGAGGAGCATGGAGGGAGTTAAAGCCTAGGGCTTGCACATGAAGATCACAAGGGAGTGTTGTTCTTTTTATCTATTTAATTCAAGACTTGAGATTATTTAGTTTTAAAGGATTTCGAGTTGTATTAATTAAGAACAATCTAGTTTTATAGGATAATTAGAGGAATTAGCTGTTGCATATTCTTCTCTATGATTCTTCAACATTCAACTGTAAATCTGGAATATGACCGTTGCATATTTTTCTCTATTTATTCAATTCTTGGCTGGAATCTTGGATATAGTTGTTGTAGATGGTCTTCCAATGTTCTTGTCATTTCCATAACTTTATTAGACTGTTGGAGAGAGATTTGATTGACCTATAACGGCCTGAGCTGAACCATTGGGATGGAGGAGAAATTTCAGGCTTGTTCTTGGTTCTTCATTAATTGCATTTAACCTAGATCTGATTTCACCTTGATCATTGCTGAATTCATCTGAAACTTACTCGAAAACTCATTAAATAATGTTAGAATCAATAGTAATATATGATATGATGTTTTAGGATTAACCCATGAAGATTTCACAGATTGGTGCAATCTGGTTTTTAAACTTCAGTGACTGAAACTGGAGTTTATAAAACAAAACTGGAATTTTCAGAGGGCTAAACTGGAGTTTAGAAATCCAAACTCGAGTTTAGGTCTTCTAGAGAGGAATGTTGCGATTTGAGTTTTGGAGCACACTTGAACATAAGGCTAAACTCGAGTCATTAAGTGACTAACTTGAGTTTTGGACTTTTGAAGAGAAAATAAGCTTAAGTCCACAAAACTCAAAACTAGAGTTTTCAAATGCAAACTAGAGTTTTCTTAGTTCAAAATATTGAGGAGCTCTCTGTCTGCCACAAACTGGAGTTTACTAACTCAAACTCGAGTTTCCGTAAGAGATGAAAACATCTTGCTCTTTGTCAAGTGCAAAACTGGAGTTTGCTAACACAAACTCGAGTTTTCTTCTTCATGACTCAGTTAAATATCCTTCTCACAAGTTCTTGGCTTTCTGACTTGATAAAGATCAATTCCTGGAATCCAGTACCTATCTCCATAAGACTCTTTAAGTCTTCTTTCCAATGCAAGAAGAATCAGCTCCAAACTCATTGTATTCTAATAGTTATGATCCGATAAACAAAGACTGTTCTTTGGCTAACGTTTTTCCAACATTTTGAATTGACTGTCAACTTCAAAGATTCATACCTCACTCATTTGATCTTTTTTTCCATGATCTTTATGTTTCTCGAAAGGTATGTGAGTCTACTCTCATATGCCACCGATTTCACCTCATTCTGATGTGTAGTTTGTGAGATACACTCAAATCATTGAAGCTTGGTCTGCTGTATGACGGTAACAGATGGATCAACTTCAAAAATTCATAGCTTTCTCATCTGATCTTCTTTGGGCATGAAACTTTGTCAAGATGACGCATTGGGAGTCTAGTTTCATACAAAATTGATTTCCCCTTAATCCGATCTCTGGTTTGGGAGATATCATCAAATTACCAGAGGTCGCCCGTACTGAACGTGAAACAGAGTTGAACAGAGTTGCTGAAAGCTTGCTAAACTCGAGTCATTAAGTGACTTACTCGAGTTTAGAGTTTCAAACTCGAGCTTACATTGGCTAACTCAAGTTTTACTGATCCAGAGATGCCAGAGTTGCTGAAGACATTACAAACTTGAGTCATTAAGTGACTTACTAGAGTTTTGAATTCCAAACTTGAGTTTTGTGTCCTAAACTCGAGTTTTCTCATAATCCAGAGGCAAATCACTTCCAGTAAAGCAGTAAACTTGACTTTGAGCATCTGGCTCGAGTTTGCTCAACCAGAACATGATATTTGCTTGTTATAACTCTGAATTGAGCTGTTCCAACTTTCATTTGATCATGGAGACTTTTAGAATCAAACTAAGAACTTGTATAATGGTTTTCTCAGTTTATTCAGCAAGTTCTTCTTTCTTTCTTTTCTCTTCTTGATTATTCTCCATGAATCAACTCTTTCTTTCTTCTCTTGTTCTTTCTCCATATAAACAAATCTACATTAAATGTAGTAATTAGTCAATATATGTGCTATAAACTTTTTGCTCTTACTAATGGCATCTATATAAGACATCATCAAAACTAATCATAACCAACAGAGTTTACAGATGTAAACTCGAGTTTCAGCAAGAACTGAAACTTTGAAATCTCTTTTGTTTTGAGACAAATTGGAGTTTGCAGACAAAGACTGGAGTTTACAAAACTTATGAAAATACTGAAGTTTTTGAATTCTTTCTGTTTAGTCTAAACTCGAGTCTAAAGTTCTAGACTCGAGTTTGTCTTCTTGTCAAAACTTTGAGTACTCTCTGTATCATCCAGACTCGAGTTTGGTTGAGCAAACTGGAGTTTGGCCTCTTTTGTAAAATCTGAGCTACTCTCTGTCTAGTCTCAAACTCGAGTTTACATACCTAAACTCGAGTTTGCCTTTGCCAGTGAATTTTACAATTTACCAAAGACAAACTTCATATTGAGTTTACAATTGTCAGTTATCATCAAAACACATAAAGAACTAACAACTGGGAAGTTATTCTGCAACTTTTTAGGGATCAATCGAAGGCAGAGAGAATAATTTGTTTTCAGCTTATTTTTTGAATTAATAATTACATAATTTGAAAAATATTAGTTTAGTTAATTAGTAATTCTCAATTAATTAATTATAATTCTTTCATTTATTACAAAAAATATTATTAATCAATTACGAATCCTTGAATTGTGACAACAATTTATATTTCAATTTTTTTGATCACTAGCTAGGAAGTTATTTTGTGAATTTTTGGGTTCACTGGGAGGCAAAGGGAAGAATGTTTTTTCAATTTATTTAGTGATTTATTTTATTAATGATAAAACGATGTGGTTTTGCTTTTATTGAACAAAAGCTTGTGACGCCTGGCCTTTGGGGCCTTTATTTAATCAGAGTTATCGCGGAAATAGATCGAGGAGATTTGGACGACTTTAAATTATGAAATATAAGTTTCTGAAATTATTGTTATATGAAAATACGGGTAAATTTTTCGCGATTCGATCTCGTCCGATAGTTGGACATTAGATACAATAATCCAAAAATAAGCGAAATGATAAACGTCTAATCTATTACAGTAATCCCAAATGTCCAAAAGATTCGACTGCTGTATCCCTTACAGCTACTTCTTGCTCTTTGATCCCGAACTGGTTCCTGTATCTTTCACGGGAGCTGGAGTCCAAATGAATGGACCCCAGGGTAACAGTTAATCTCGTGCACATGTATGAAAAATAGAAATGACATGATAGCACATGTTTAAAGCATGGAAGAAATAACCGTAACCGCAGTTAACGGCCAAGAACCGCAGCTTTTGTCTAGGACCACAGCCCCATGAGATCTCAACTTCAATATCCATGGCCAATCAGGATAATATAAACAAGTAATTCAACCTCAATATCCATGGCCAATCAGGATAATATAAATAAATAATTCAACCAGCATACATGATCAGCTAATAAATGCATAACATTAACATACATGATTACAAGATTAAAGTTACCAACCTCAACCTTGGATCCTTATCCTTTCACTGAAGTTGTTGGGATCATAACAATATCAAGGTCTGTCTAAAAATGTTTATCATCGCTGTTAGTCACTTATTCGAATCGCAGATAAACTAATTATATAAATTAGTTTAAAGGGTTAATAATAATTAATCCCTTAGTTTCCTCTAACAATAATAATAATTTATTATTATTGTTATTTTTATTTATTTATTTATTTATTATTATTATTATCATTAATTAATAATGATAATAAACTTCCCAACTATTAAATAATAACATGATTTTTTTTATTATTATGATTCAAATAATAAGGGTCTATCTTCAATTAAGAAGATAATTAATTATTATTTTTTTTTTTTTAACATTTCTCATGGTATTCCTAAAATCTTAATTATAAATTTACTGAATTTTATCATTTATGCTTCACCTATTTTGAGTTGAGCATGTTTACATTTCTAATACCTATTTTATCTCCCAGTATGATATCTAATAAATTGAATCATGTATCCCAATAGTCAAGTTAATAAACATTGTCACATACAATTTTTAACTCTAAATCATGAATATATATATACACACAAAACACATAGCATGTATATTTGTATATTTCAATTATTAATGTTAACCTATTCCCTTCTCTTTGCATTTTAACTTCAGCAAAAACACGAGCTCCTATATACCCATCTATATGTTGGTTTTCCTTCTTGCATATGACAGCAAAGAATTTCCCTTTTCTGATTCTCACATGCCATATTATATATTTTTTGTTGGTATGTATATGTTCATGGTATGCATGCATCAGGTATAGGGAAAAACGATCAAGTCATTTACACACACGTACAGCACAAAGTAGCCACGGATTAATCAGTAAAGTAAAGAGGTTATTTCATGCAGAAACACATCCTCACATATGCATCTTCTCTTTCCCATGACCGCAAAACACATATGTATTTGAGCTTTGAGTTATCATATTTTCTTTTCTTCATGCAGAACACGACACCCACATACCTGAACGTAGATATATATACACATGCACACGTTTTTAAGTCAGCAAAAAGGAAGCAAAACAGACGTAAAAACGCAAGGCATGCACTGCTATGACAATTAGTAAAATTTTAACGCTCAAAACTCACATGCAAACAGCCTCTTTGTTCTGCAACAAAATGACAGCATGTTGATGCCAAATGAAACCCAAAACAGCCCCCTGTTTTTTTCTTTCATTTCTTCTTCTGTTTTGATTTCGGTATCCTATATATAGCTTTCTTTTTAATCTATGTTAGGCTTAGGCAGTAATGAGAAGAAGAAAACGAAGGAAAAAGAGGTAGCTATCACCTTTGATGCTCTCAATGATGATAGGATCTCCTGCTGGTTCCTTTTGTTCTCAAACTCCCGAAACAGAGCAGGTGATAAAAACTCTCAGTCTCTCTCTTCTCTCTTTCTATTTCTCTCGGCTTTGTGCGTTTTCAGACGAAAACCAAAGGAACAGAGATGTGTATATATACACTTAATGATCTCGGCATGCAAGCTGAAACATGGACAGCTGGACCTTACGTGTTGCTTTGCATCTTAATCGTAGTTAGCTTTCTCAATTTTTTTCGGTACGAGTTGCTATATATATATTGAGGAACCAGAGATAGTAGAACATGGCGTTGATGGAGACATGAGGCAGTGGAGTATGGTATTACAGAAAACAAATGAATATGGTGTGCGTCCTCGATGGAAACTATCGAGTCTCTCACTTCTACGTGTTGCTGCCAGAAGCTCATTCACTGTTTTCTGTTTCTGGTGAGTCCGCCGAGCTGATGCAACACACATGGGCTGAATGGGTGAGGTGATTATGTGGGTCTTTAAAGTGTGAGTGGTGTTGGGCCAAAGGAAAACACTGGTTTAACACTGAGATTTACTATCCATATTAACTTCCTTTTGCTGCTGATCATGTTTTGCGAAGAAGAGAAAAAGAGAACACTAAATTCATGCTTCTCTGCTATGCGTTTTGCATTGATTTTGCTGGACCATTTTGGATGTAATTTAATGGACCAATCCTGGATGTTAATTTACGGTATTTTGGGCTGTTTCTACTGGGCCAAACCGTGGCCCAATTTAAATTATTATTATTTGTTATTTTCCTTAAATTTATTCGTTTCAAAATAAATTAAGAAAAATTAAACCTTAATTTCAAATAATTATTTTCTCAATTAATCTAGCCCATATTTCATAATACTACTTTATTTGCAATAATCCTTAATCGCAAATAAATTCGATATTATTTAGGCCTAATTATTTCAACCAAAATCTCACAACTTCATAAAATATTAAATCTCAATTTAATATTTTATACGATATTCTAAATATTAAAATCCCAGAAATTTGGGATGTTACAAAGCTTATATCTAGTCACAGGATATATAATAAGCTCATATATATATATATGTGTGTGTGTGTGTGTACACATATATAGACATTTACACACACACACATATATCCTAGATAAAACGTTACATTCATTAAATCTTAGATATATCTAAGATTCAATGAATCTGGACATTATTGTTCGTGTTGGGTTATGCTTGTGTGCGAACCTGTAGGCCCACATGAGATTGGCAGCGGGCCAATACTGTATCAGCCCACAAGTCGTAAGCGGCCTTTAGCAAGACATTGGACTACCCAATTCAAATGATGATCAATGATACGATATAATTTATCATACAACCATGTCACGTCTCTTTTTGTCACACGATATTTGGTCAAGGATGAAGCATGGATAGTGTCATCCTCCTGTTCTTAACGATTACGTTCTTGATTCTTGAGAAGTTTAACACTTGAAATGGAAACTCTTTTCCATCGCAGTATGGCTATACATTTCTCAAACTCACTCATCGAGGGTCCCAGTATTATCTCTCTATAAAAGTGAGGGACAAATTCCATCTTTACCATTCACATTCCTTTGCATGGAAACCAATAATCCTGATTAAAGTCTTTATCATCACCCGGTCAAAGGTGACTTTTGACTAGGTCAAAGATCAACGACTTTCATGTAGGAATCTATTACGGAGATGGTAAATTTGGGCTCGGCCCAGTAATTCAAAAGCCCAAATATAATGGCTTATTTGTAATATCCTAACTACCTCCCTAGATAAAAGGGATAATCTATCGACATATCTATGAAGATCATAATTATCCCCAATTCAAGGATATATTATTAAAAGATATCTTAATATCTTTTAATCATAAGATAGTAAAAGCCCACTAATCTAGGGCCCAGGTAAACCTATAAATAGGGCACTAACCCTAACAAGGTACACACGCTCTAACTCTAGCTTTTAGCATTAAGTACACACAGAGCACACACCCCCACTTTCTCTGGCTATAAGCCTATTCTTCTCAAGTGAACTACATGGACTTTGATCCCATAAGCGGTACGTAGGCCCCTGGGATTTCACCCCAGGCCAAGTCCAATTTGTGTTCTACACCATAACAGAATCCATGATGATCTCAAGTCAAAGGGCGTTACGACTTGGTTATACATGATAAAAGCTTATAACTTAATCTATGTAGCTTTCTTATAGTAGGTCGGTCCAGCACCTTGTACTCTTACAAGTGCCTATGACTTTGATTCGTATCTCCATACCTCATCAAAGTCATATCGGTCTTATTTCATCTTTGCTCCCACATAGATGATTGACTAAGGACATTTAGGATAATCTTTATGATATATTCAAGGATACAATTATCATAATAAACATGTAAATGATATGATAACTAAATGGATAGATACTTTAAATAACGTTAATGTTTAAAGTATAATGACTTGCCCCTAGGGCATAATTTTTGATTGAGCTACTTTTGTCGTTAAAGCAATCAATTAAACTAGGTCCTAATTAATTATGCAATTTAGAGTCAACCTAGGTCATTCTCATAATGAGCAAGCTATGGGTTTTCTTTAGGACTAACTTTCAAGTGACAAAAGATGTAGTGGAATGTAAATGGACCTAAACTAGGATGTAAAACACTACCACCTATATGCAATTAACCAACTAAATGTATTAATGTAATTGACTCTAATACCTATATGAAAATGAGACTAATCTATATGAAATTGAATGCAACTTTGGGGGGTTTTTCTTATGAGAGAAGAATTGAAATCCTAATGTGGCGTCCGACCTTTGGGGCCTTTGTTTAATCAGAGTTAGTGCGGAATACAAGAATCGAGGTGATTTGGACGACTTGATTTTTGTAAATCGAAGTTTTTGAAATTACAATAGTATGAAAATACGCACTAGTTTTTCGCGATTCGGCATTTATCCCATGGAGGGATATGAATGCAATAATCCAGAATAGACGGATGATAAATAGACTAATTAATCCTAACTCTTCCAGGAAACTTCAACTGCTGCAACCCCTACAGCTGCTCCATGCCTTCTGATCCCGAACTAGTTCTTGTATTCTTTCACATGGTCTGGAGTCCAAGTGAATGGACCCCAGGGTAACGGTTAATCTCATGCACATGTATGAAAATAAATATGTCATAATAGCACATGTTTTACAGCATGGAAGAAATTACACACAAACCGTAACCACAGTTAACGGCCAAGAACCGCATCTCTTGTCTAGGACCGCAGTCCCATGAGACCTCAGCCTCAATTTCCATGGCCAATCAGGAAAAAATAAACAAGTAATTCAACCAGCATACATGATCAGCTAATAAATGCATAACATTAACATACATGATTATAAGATTAGAGTTACCCACCTCAACCTTGTTTCCTTTTCCTCTGTACTGAAGTTGTTGGGATCAGATAGATGTCAAAGTCTGCCTAAAAATAATGTTTATCATCGCTATCAGTCACTTATTCAAATCACAAATAAACTAATTATGTGAATTAGTTTAAAGGACTAATAATAATTATTAATCCCTTAATTTTCCTTTAACACTAAGGTCTGTTACTCTCATAATTGTCCTAAAGAAAATCCAGTAACTTTAGGTATTTTTAATTAATTGCACAAAAATCATTTTAATGTGTCGTCAACTCTCACGTGTTTATTGACAACTCACCTTTCATATAAAAATATTTCCAAAGGTTATAACTTGTCAAATAATTCCAAGATTTTACGTTTTCACGGTTTGTCCTGTTAAGCTTCCAGATTTCATAGCTTAACTTTAAAAATCCATATCTCATTGCATAGAGCTTTAAAAATTACAAAATATATATCAATTTAAAGCTTTGCATGTCCTCTTTAATTCTGGAAAATTTCATAATTTTATCTTATTCCAATAATTCCCAATTCACAAAATCATCAGGTCTGTCCAGAAAACGTCACCGAAAAGTTATAGGATTTTGACCCATTTTCCAAAAATTATATCTTGAGCTATAGACCTTGATTTGAGGTGAACCAAATTTCATTTTAAACTTTAGCATGTGTACTACATGCTCATAAAATTTCAGGGTCAAATAAGGTTGTTTACTATATTTTTGACCTATTTAAAAATCATGCCCAGTGGAAAATTCAGTGCATGAACAGTAACTTTAATGCTACAGTAACATGGGGTACTGTTCATTACGAAAATACTGTAGCTGACGATGAAAAATTCTGTTTCTGCTTCAGAAAACAGAGGAACACGTGCAGTAGCATATATATACACAAGCAAAGTCCTCTTTTTCATTCACGGCATGCACCCATATATTTCCTCTCATATGTTCTTTTCCTCACACCCACGCAGAGAAATATACACATACAGATGCAAACAGAATGTCTTACATGCAGTGTTTTATTCTTTTCCTTTTCTTTCCTTCAACAGGCCAGCAGCGTTTTGGACAGTACAAGAGAGGTATGACAGTAAAATACTCAAGGGAAACCATGGTAGTTTAACACACTCGACCTCTCACCTCACATGCATATGTTTGGTTTAGTTTCATATCAGTTTTAGCTTTTCATTTTCTTAAGGTTTCACAAGAAACCGATGACAGAAAATGAAGGAAATAAGAGGAGAGGAAAGCTTGACAATTACCTTCAGTTTTCAAGCTCCAAAGGTAATGAATACTTGCTGGTCCTTTGCTCTATTTTTGTCGGCCAAAACAGGGCAATATAATACCAGCTGAATCCTCTCACTCTCGGTTACTCCCTCTCTCCTTCCTCTTCTCCTTCGACTCCCTCTTATTCGCTTACTATCCCTCGGTTTTTCAAGGATTGAACAACAGACTCAAGCTTGCTGATCCTACTCTGTTTTCTGTTTCATTTCACTCACCGTCTCACTCTCTCTCAATCTTTCACTCTCTGGGCTTCCAGTGACCGCACATGGAATGGGAAAGACGAAGTATGTAATGGTGCACAGAGAAACACTGAAATATGGCTGTGATGGTTGCAATTTCCGAAGAGAAATAGTGGATTATGGGTTAAGAGCATAATGACCTTACATGCATAATGACAGCTGGGTGTCAACGTGTTGGTTAGGCAAGTGATGGTGTTTTACTGATGTTAATGATGTTCAGCTAATGCTAAGGCAGTGAGCACTGGATCGGGTTTGGGCTTGGGACTTGAATCCAAAATCTTGAACTTTATATCCTACATGCATCTGTTCGAGTTTGGCAGCGCAAAGAAAAGGAAAAATAACCAACTGTTTCATACTTTTTGCTTATGCGTTTTGTTGGACTAATTTTGGATGTTTTTGCTGTGTCATTGGCTTCTCATGTGGCTTTAAACTTTATCAGATGATTCGGTTGATTTTGGGCCTGTCTTATATGGCCGAAAACCGTGGCCACTTAGTGCTGTTTGTTTTTTAACATTACTTTATTTGCAATTTACTTTAATTGCAATAATTCCATAATTCCAAGGAAATTAAATTCTCAATTTCCTAAGCCATAAAATATTAATCTTATAATATTTAGGCCTCAATTAACACTTTCAATTATCCTTTGAATTTTATTCTTTTCCCAAAATAAATTAAGAGAAAATATAGGCCTTAATTTCCAAAATTACTTCTAGAAATAATTAAGGCCAATTTATAAATTCTATAATTCTTTGGCCTAATTTATCCTTCAATAATATTCCTTAATTTATGGAAAATATGGCTTAAATCTCAAATTCTCAATCTTTAAATTTCTTTAAGGCCACATTTCTCATAATTGATTCTTGATTCCCAAAGTTCAAAATTTGAGATGTTACACCTAATAAAAAGATTGATTAAAAGCAAGTAAAATAATAATGATCTAATTCAGTTATGATAATGTAAGGGACAACTTAGGATTTACATGGAGTTAACTTTCTTAGCCCAAATTAATTAATTAGACCAAAGGGAGGTTAATGAGAGATTGAAATTAATGAATTCAATTACCTAATTCAAAATAGGGAAATTCTCAAGCTCAATAACACATATTCCACTAGAAACTCATAATGAAATAAGCGGTGGTTAGTTAAACTCATTAAAAACCAATCACATTTAATTCCAAAATAATCTTAGAAATCCTGTTTACAATTGCTTAATTAAACAACTAGACAATTAACCAACTTAATTGAACAATCAAGAGGATAAACCTAAATTGACAATTATATTAATAATGAAAACTCAATTAATAATATAATTGACAATCAAACGGTTTGCAAACAAAAATCCCAACAATTATCTTGAGCACAATTCATATCTAAATTATCAATTTAATCCAAACTAATATGTTTACAATCTAAAACTAGGTTGTTCTCAAGAAAACAACTTAGAATTATATAAAACTAAATAATCTCAAGTCTTGAACTAAATCAATAAAAGGAAAAACACTCCCTTGTGATCTTCAAGTGTAGGTTCTAGGCCCTAGCCTCCTCCATACTCTTCCCAAGTTGCCTCCTAAAGAGCTTAAGCTTCCATGAATTTTTCCTCCTCAAACTGCTTCACACAAGATGTGGCCATTGATTAATTGATGGATGGATCTTGGTCCTTGCGTGGCTGTATGTGAATGGAAAGGGTAATGAGTTAATTGAATAAGTTGTACATGGCTCCCTACATGATTGGAAGAGGTGAATTAATGGAATTGGAGGGGGGCGTGAGATACAAATTAAAATGGAGAATTGATTAATTCAATTGCACTGCTCTCAGCGTCTCACCTTTTTCCCGTCTTCGGCCTGTAGCGTTCAACGTCTCTCAATCTCGCGGCGTGTAGCGTTGTGTAAAACCTAGCAGCTGCTAAGCTAATTATAGGAAAAGAGAGAGAAGCTATGGGTATTCACTTGAGCCCATTAAAATCGTAGAAGCCCAATAAAATTTGACCATTGACTTTCCTTTTGGCTTTTCTAAAAAATTCTGCATCATAAGATTTTCCAAAATATTTTTTTATTGGCAGAAACTAAATAAAATCATGATATATCATATATTCAAAAATATTATTCAACCATAAGATAATAATAAGAATATTATTTATTTAAGCCCAATAATCTCATGATTAATTCATATTTATATTATTTCCTAAAATTGGCTAACAATCCAAATATTATCTAATAAATCCAATTTAGCCAAAAATAGTCCCCAAAATAAATGAATAAGACATGATAAAATATATGAAAATTAGGATTTATCAACCCCCCGCACTTATCATTTGCAATCTTGGGCAAAACAAATTAAGACTAAGGGAGAACAACAATAAAAACTAAACTAAACTAAAGTATCATGACTAAATGTTCCAATTACAAGCAAGAAGTAAACAAAAGCATTTCAACACCTCTCTTGTCCAAGTGATCTTCTCATGAACCAAGGAAACAGACATCATGGCAATATACTTGACAAAGGGGAACCTAAGTTAGAAATCTCTCACGAAGGATAATGTGTATGTTGTTACACCCCCACCGGCCTCGCCCTTTCAGGTGGCGGGTTAGAGGGATTCCTTTTGTACTTTACCTTTCCTTCGTTATTAAGTCCATTTAATAATTAGTCAAAGCACGCGCAACAGAGCATTGGATCGGTTTGGACAACTACTGTACTGGTAAAAGTAAAAAGTAACAAAGAGTAAAGTTCCCGGAGGGTTAGGGTACAGTCATCCAATAGTAAATACCAAAATATAAATACGGTCATCCCAAAAAGTAAAACTACAAAATACGATAGGGCATCCCCTATCCTTCATCAGCTCTGTACCCTCACCTCTGCAAAAAGGTCTTCACTGATCAAACACATCCTCCTGTGTCACTAACACCTTCTGAAGTCCATGTGCGGCCCCCAGAGTAACCATCAATACTCATGCACAATATGTGTGGTGTGTATGTGTGTGCAACCATATCGATACAAAAAAACATGCCAAACATACCATATATGCAAACAAAGAACATACATAACATACACGTCTTCGTACCATCGAGCCACCTTACCAAGGCAGGCCTCGGATTTATCGGAATCACAAGCCAGTCCGTACAGCCGCCACACTCACGTGTGCGACCTCGGCAGGCATCCTCAGCACTAGGAACACAATCACAAATATGTTCTGTACGCATATTTGGCAAAACATATACAAAAACAAGTATGATAAACAAACATACATCAAACACATAAAAGTGCCGGAGTAAAGAGGTTACTACTACCTGGTAAAATACTATTTAATATTTTCACGGGCCCCACAAGTCTCCCAACAGGTTGCTTGACCCTAAATATCATAAAAATAATTTATTTGAGTACTTTCCAAAAATACCCTTACATTATTTGCTTAAAACCGAGCTACAACAGATTTTCCAGAAATTTAGTGTTTCTGTCCTGACTTCACCGATTTTTCATTAATTCCAAAAAACTCATTTTTGTGTGAAACCAGCGCCATATGAACCATTAGCATGTATACTGTTAATGAAAAAAATTCCCAGAGCTCAAAAGTACAGGTATCTGGGCGTGATACCACTTTTATGCCCTCTGGTCCAGATTCGCGCCACTGTTTCCTTATCTGTTTTCAACCAATTGTTTCAACAAGCAAATCTCATCTAAATCCTTATTATTCTCTATGCAGACTTATGCCCCAGATGTCTACTTTTCTCATGTAAAATTTAAGATCAAAAAAATTTCTTTTACCCAATCAAAAACATTACGGGAGGTTCGCTGTCCAGATTTCCCAAAACTGGCAGCAACCTTCCTTTTAAGGTTTTTCGGTGTTTTGATTTTGGAAACTCAAACCAAACCCATACCCTACAAAAAATCAAATTCCAGAGCCATTGGAGACTTCAAAAACATAGAAATCCAACCCTGAAACCATGCTTCTATCTTTTGCACGAAATAACTTAATAAAATCTCAAAAATCCAAGTTTTCGGGGTTTACCTTGGATCGGGGAATTGATGGATGAGTTTGGGATCTTGAGCTTAAAGCTTAGAGTGTGGTGGCTTCAGGTTTCTTCCTTGGCTGCTGGAAAATTTCGCCCTTTAGGGTGAAAAAGAAAAGTAAATGAATTTGATCCAGAAGCTTCAGAATTAACCAGTGTAATTTCTGACTAACAGGGGGTAATTTTTGGATAGATATTTCTTGGCTTATCCTCCAAGAAATTCCAGAGGATTCTAGGGCATTAAAGTGGTGCAGATCAGCTCCCAAAATATCTGGGATAATTTCAAGTTTTTGGGAAAATTACCCGTTTTAACCCGAAACTTTCAAAAATTATAATTTCGCCCCGGAACTTTTGGATAATTACCGACTTTGGCCCAGGACTTTTTTCCTGTCTAGGGGCACATATGGGATGCCATGTGGGTCCCTCAAATCTTCTTCCATTGAATTTTATCCATTTATTCCCATTTTACCCTTTTTCCTTAATCGCGGGACCCGTAGTTGACTTTTACTTTGACTTTACCTTTCTTGGCCACCAAGCAACGTTTTTATTTAATTTAAAAGAGCCATATGGCACCTAATGGGGCCACACATCTGCCCCCTGTAATTATCTCATTCCCATTCACTTTATTAGTCTGGTTCCTGACCAACCGGTCCCCGTCGGGCCCTACTAGGTACAAAAGTGCTTCTTTATGTACTTTTCTACAACTTTTCCAGATATTCTCCCCTGAATGGACACTCACATGTGGCACCCTTCCATCTTCCTAAAGTGGTCCAACACTTGTCCCATTCAGTTCAAAAAGAACCCTAACTGGTCTCGATTAGTCCCCTTTTTACCGATTAACATCCTGTGGGACCCGCCTTTCGTGTTTAGGCCTGATTATGGATAAAATCATCTGATTTCTCCTTCTCTCTACTAGTTGGACGAAATTAATGAGTTAAGGGGTAAGGATTTGACTTTCTTACCCTTACTTTTCCTCTTTTACCCCTGAAGTGGCACGTGTCCCACCGCAATCATTACTCTGACTCCTACTTTTTGACATATGACTTTTTAGTGTCTCTTTCTCTTCCTATTTCCTCAAAAACACAGAGGATCTTTATTTGTCCAGGAAATGTCACACTCCTTGAACCAGGCTTGGTAGTCTGCCTAGTTTAGGCCTATTCTCAAGTCTCTATGCCTGAATTTCAGGATTTTACATATGCCACTCTTCACTCAAAAGTGTATAGGTTTGTGTTTACACTCAAACTCATCCCTATCTAGTACTCTTTCCACAGGCTTGACAATAATCTAAATCCTCCACCACTAATAAAGCATGGATTGCATTTAAGACTTCATGGAATTTAGCCATCTTTTAGAGTTTGGTTCATATTGGCTTTTTGATAGGTAGTTGGCTCATTCTGCTCAATGAGCAAAACAACACAACTTCTAGTAATTGGAAATCCATATCTCTAAGGCTGTTGCTGTGTTCTATCAGACCTTCGTGGGCCTTGTGTTACTAGAGTAGGCTTATCAACTTGCTGTGAGTCTTCTCCATTTTCCATATGTTGTTATACGTTGTCTTGTAACTCTCAAACTGAAAGTGGAGCTAAATCACCAAGAGGGGGTAAATTGTGGATTTTTGAAATTCTTTCGCTAGTTCTATTTTATGGTGACAATGCAGAACAAACAGAGTGCAGGGAAGAGGAGATGGACATAAAGGATTATACTGGTTCGGCCCAACTGTCTGGCCTACGTCCAGTCCTTAGGCACCCTGAGTATTTCACTAAGTCTATTGATTACACACTCTGTAACTCTGAAGCAATTCTCTCACTAGAACTTGCTCTCCTTACAAGTTGTAATCAAAGACTCCCAAATCTCCAAGTCCCCCGACTTGAAATTCTTTACAATGAATGAATACAAGTAATAAACTCTCTTAAAAGAGCAGATAAGATGAACACCAAAGCTCAGACAGTGTTAACTGATACTCTGTGCAGAAAGCACAAGAATAAATGAACAAATTTAATGCTCTTTTGTTTTTCAGCTTAATAGTTGTTGGAGAGAATTTAATGCTACTCTATTTATACTTAGAGAATGTTTAATGACCGTTGTAGGCATTCATATGACCATTGGAGAAGATTTCTATCTGTTCTCTTCTCTCTCTTCATTTTGTTCATTCTTTGTGTTGGAAGGATAAGTGTTGTGTCCCTTGAGTTTATAGCCGTTGGAATGTTAGGGTTTTGAGTAGGTGAATATCTCTTTATCATTTTCCCATCGAACAGAGCTTATTAGACGAAAATATAGCAGGTTAGGTGGCTCCTCATTTAATGCTCTGTCAGTTCTTTTGCTTTAGTGAAGTTAGCACTGAAAATTCGCTTGAATCATTTGTAATCTTTGCTAGAATACACTAGCAAACACATTAAACATATCTGGTAATGTTGATGGTTAATATTGGAAAGCATTCAGATCAAATAACAAACATTACACAGATTTTGTAAAATCAAATTTTCAACTGACACGGCCCATACTCGAGTTTGTGCATCAATACTCGAGTATGTCACTATGCACTTAAGGCCATACTTGAGTATCCAAACCAATACTTGAGTATGCTCCTTCCAGAAATGAAACTCGCGGTCTGTGCTTTCGTGCTTCAGTTGAACTTAGGCCAATACTCGAGTATTCAAACAATACTCAAGTTTTGGACTCTTAATAAAGTTTTGCCCAAAACATCAAAACCAGAGTATTCATACAATACTGCAGTATTGGAGGCTTAGAAACTTCAGTTGCTCTTTGTATGACTCAATACTCAAGTATTCAACACCATACTCGAGTATGGGTTTCTGTTTTGTAACTCAGAGAGAACCTTAGCCAGAGTGAAATTGGAGTTTTCCAAACTGAAGTTTGTATGTGTAATATGTTGGATCTGGCTGTCACCCAAGAGGGGGGTGAATTGAGTGTCCGATTAAAACTTATGCACTTTGAAAAACTTTTCGAAACTTACAGAAAGCAATTCGTATGAGAGTAGTAAGTTATAAATCAATAATCATTCATTCAAACATATATGCTGGAAATAAAAGAGTTTAGGAAAAAGAATATGCAAACTGTGATTTATCCTGGTTCAGCCGAATCCTGACCTACGTCCAGTCCTCAAGCTCCTCCTGAGATTTCAATCCACTATCTCCTTGTTTAACCCAGGCACAAGAGAAAAGCCTCTACAATCTCACAAGTTTAGTCGGGCACTTATGCAGCCTTCACAATCTCTTACCGAGATACTCCCCCTTACACACAGTAAGGTTACAATCTGTTTCCCACTCAAGATTACCCAATCTTGAGTAACTCTCTGATAAACTGATTTATAAAGAATCTTCTCTCTTAGAAGTGAATGAATGATCACTGAAGTACATAATCAATCTTCTTACTCTCTCTACAGTAAAATATAAAACACGGAGAAACAGAGAGTATATTGGCTAAGTGTATTTTGATATATTGACCATGAGTATCATCTCATTGGCTTCGTTGAATCATTTGTCAATCGTCAATCATCATCATTCATCTGTCATCATCTCTTCCGGTTTGAAGGCTTCGCTATTTATAATTAATCGTCTTTTATTGTTGTGAGCACTCGACCTTTGGAAAGCCATTTGCATCTATTGGAGCGTCTGTGAACCGCTGCATGTTGTCCATCATTAACTGTCTGTTGCGCCACTCACAGAGAAATAGCCATTGGCAAATTTAAACACTTTTTCGTTTAGCTTATTCCGTCAGGTGCTTCGCTGGATAAAGTGCTGAGCTGTAATTCCACATCTTTTGAACTTTGTTCTTCTGACAGCGCGTTCTCACGTGGTCTTGCCTCGTTGGCAGTTTGATCTGAGCTTTTGATCTTTCCTGGAATGGGTGTCTCTGAAGTAGATCATTTGTCTACTCTGAACTCGTCTTGAATAAGCTCTGCTTTCTGCAATTGTATTTGATGCCATAATTTGATTGTTGCTTTTTCAATGATTTGCACAAAAATCTTCTGTTAACAATCTGAAACTCACTTAGTAAAATGATTAATAGCATTATAGATCATAGTGAGTAGTATTCAAACGAAATCAGATGTTAATCATATATCTTGAAATTATGAATATGGCGAAGACAGAATGGACGAAGCCTTTGTTACAACTTTACTCGAGTATGACTGGAAGCTTGCTCGAGTAGGTACGTATAATTTAAATGATAAATTATTCCATCAGCACTGTTACTCAAGTACCAAATCATATTACTCCAGTAATCGTGAGCAAAACTTAAGTATCCTTGCAAAGTCACTTCACAAATGCTCAATCGTTGGCATAACTAGAGTAGAGATTGGAGGTACTCAAGTATTGTTCTTTTAAGTGATTCAATATCGTTTCTGTCTTGCTTCTACTCAAGTATCACTTGTGGTGTACTCGAGTATCACCATTTTTCAGTAGCTAATTCCCGATGTTACTCGAGTATATAAGTGACATCGTCGAGTACTATTGATAGGTTGTTTCTCGAATGGCTCTGTTTTGACATTACTCGAGTATCTAATTTCTCTTACTTGAGTACCCACTTTGAATGTCAGACTGCTAGCTACTTGCAAGACATTAATCTCTATTGACATTTAAAAAACAATATCATCGGCAATGTAAGAGCTAAGTTCCAGTGAGCACAATGTCTACTATATAGAATCAAATTTGGAAAATCACTTATACCCAGAAACATCTTTAAGCCTTCTTTCCAATGCAAGAAGAATCAGCTCCAAACTCATTATAGTTCGTCCGTTATCATCAGATGAATTGAGGTTGTTGTTGATCAGCACTTTCTGCACAATTCTGAAATAGACTACGAACTTTCAAAAATCATATCTCTCTCATTTGATTTTTTTTTAGCGATCTTTATGTTTTTGGAAAGGTATTTGAGTCTAGTTTCATATGCCACTGATTTCAGTGCATTCCGATATGTAGTTTGTGAGATACACTCGAATTACTAAACCTTGTCCAGGTATATGATGGTAACAGATGGGATAGATTGAAAAATTCATATCTCACTCATCTGAACTTATTTTGACTTAAAACTTGTCCAAGATGACGTATTGGAAGTCTACTTTCATACAAAATTGGTTTCACCTCAAACTGATTCTTGATTTAGGAGATATCATCGAATTACCGGACCCCGCTCAGGTAAAACTTGAAACAGAGTACGTTGAACCACATGGATTACTCAAGTAGACTATTTTATTACTCAAGTAAGATCAAGAAATGAGGCACTGTAGCATATCACGAAACCTCATACTCGAGTAGGCAGAATATTGTACTCGAGTACTGTAGCATTTTCACTGTAGCGACTCGTGCACTGTAGATAATCACTGTAGCAATTCGGGTACTGTAGCAACTCTAGTACTATTCATGCTGAATTTTGAACTTGCTTATTTTGACTTTGAATTGCGCTATTCCAACTTCTATTTGATCATAGAGACTTTCCTATTGATATTCTCCTTTCTTCAATCTTCTCTCTTGATCATTCTTTCATTGTTTAAACTTCATATCTACATTAATATATAAGAATTAACCAAAGTAGAAGATTAATGTATTATGGAATGCTTTTTGCACTAGATAATGACATGTATATAAGACATCATCAAAACTAATCATGACTAACATAATAAATATTTAAATCATTTTTTTTGGCCCAATACTCGAGTATATAAATGTCATATTTGAGTTTTCATTTAAAAATGAAAACATTTGAATTTGGAGCCAAGTAAAAAACTGGACTTTTCATATTTCAAAACTTGAGTTTTCAAAATTGAAGTTTTCAAAACTGAAGTTTGCATTTCTTTTGTAAAAATACTGAAGAGTCTTTAAGGCTTATACTCGAGTATACATACTAATACTCGAGTATGCTCTGATGAAAAACTTGCAATACTCTCTGTAAGGACCAATACTCGAGTATCCACTAGGATATTGTAGTATTGCCCTTTGTCATTCGCATTGAGCTTTTCTTTGAAACTCCAATACTCGAGTATTGTCTCAATTAACAAGCTTTTACTTTCTTGAGACAACTCTTCAATCTTGGTTTTGTTAGTTATGATTAGTTTTGATGATGTCTTATATAGATGCCATTAGCAAGAGCAAAAAGTTTATATCATAAAGTTTATACCATATACATTAACTAATTGCTACATTTAATGTAGATTTGTTCATGTGGAGAAAGAATAAGAGAAGAGAAGAAAGAAAGAGTTGATTCATGGAGAATAATCAAGAAGAGAGAAGAAAGAAAGAAGAACTTGCTGAATAAACTGAGAAAATCATTATACAAGTTCTTAGTTTGATTCTTGGAGTCTCTAGGATCAAATGGAAGTTGGGAAAGCTCCATTCAGAGTTAAAACAAGCATATATCAGGTTCTGGATGAGCAAAATCGAGCCAGATACTCAAAAGTCAAGTTTACTGCAACTCTGGCATCTCTGGATTAGCAAAACTCGAGTTACACAATGTAAACTCGAGTTTGGAACTCAAAACTCGAGTTGGTCACTTAATGACTCGAGTTTGTAGTGTCTTCAACAACTCTGGCATCTCTGGATCACCAAAACTCGAGTTAGCCAATGTAAACTCGAGTTTGGAACTCAAAACTCGAGTTAGTCACTTAATGACTCGAGTTTAGCAAGTTTTTAGCAACTCTGTCCAACTCTGTTTCACGTTCAGAACGGGCAAACTCTGGTAATTCGATGATATCTCCCAAACCAGAGATCGATTTAAGGTGAAATCAATTTTGTATGAAACTAGACATCCAATACGTCATCTTGACAAAGTTTCATGCCTAAAGAAGCTGAGATGAGAGAGCTATGAATTTCAGAAGTTGGAACAGGAATTCACACCACCCAGCAGACCAAGCTTCAATGATTTGAGTGTATCTCACAAATTACATATCGGAATGAGCTGAAATCAGTGGCATATGAAAGTAGACTCACCTACCTTTCCAGAAACATAAAGATCATGGAAAAAAAAGATCAAATGAGTGAGGTATGAATCTTTGAAGTTGACAGTCAATTCAGGATGCTAGAAAAACGCTGGACAAAGAACAGCCTTCGTTCATCGGATCATAACTATCAGATTACAATGAGTTTGGAGCTGATTCTTCTTGCATTAGAAAGAAGACTTAAAGAGTGTTATGGAGATAGGTACTGGATTTCATGAATTGATATTCATCAAGTCAGGGAGCAAAGAACTTGCGAGAAGAATATTTGATTAAGTCATGAAGAAGAAAACTCAAGTTTGGTTAGCAAACTCTAGTTTTGGACTTGACACAGAGCAAGATGTTTTCATCTCTTAAGGAAACTCGAGTTTGAGTTAGTAAACTCGAGTTTGTGGCAAACAGAGGGCTACTCAATATTTTGAACTTTGAAAACTCCAGTTTGCATTCGAAAACTTCAGTTTTGAGTTTTGTGGACTTAAGCTTATTTTCACTCCAAAAGTCCAAAACTCGAGTTAGTCACTTAATGACTCAAGTTTAGCCTTATGTTCAAGTGTGCTTCAAAACTCAAATCGCGACATTCCTCTCTGAAAGACCTAAACTCGAGTTTGAATTCCTAAATTCCAGTTTAGCCTGCTGAAAACTCCAGTTTGGATTCTAAACTCCAGTTTAGCCCATTGTAAACTCTAGTTTTGTTTTGCAAACTCCAGTTTCAGTTGCTGAAGTTTTAAAAACCAGATTGCGCCAACTTGTGGAAACTTCATGGTTGATCTTAATACTTCATATAATGTATTGCTATTGTTTCCAATCATGATTAATTAGTTTTCTAGAAAGTTTTAGATGATTAAAAGTTTGGAATAACATCAAACCTGATAGAAATCAAAATCTATCATGAGCATGAAGATGGAGGTTGCTGTAGATTTTTAGAAATGGAAAAGATGGTAGAACCAAACAAGAAACTTGGAGAAACGAAGCTGAATGCTCAACAATAATGGATTCAAACGTTCTACAATCTTGACATGCTTAAGTTTCAGATTTCAAGATACAGATTTGCTTTAAAATTAAATAAAGCAACTCCATGAACCACTTGTATTATTTTAATATATCTTCTCAACCAAAGCAAATGGATGACAGCCTGGAAAGAAGAACAACCTTTCTTCAATGCAGACAATAAGGCTCCTACCAACAAAGGCTGCTGAACATCATGGGAGACATTCTTGAAGGGGCAAAACTCAAATATTCAAATCTGAATTATTCCCAACAGTCATATTCAAACAGAAGTGGTCACAATAGCTAGATCAATTTTGAAACACTCACAACAGCTATATTTTCGAATGGGTTCAAGTCACAACGGATCTACAACGTTCATATACTTCAAATCATTATAAATACCTGAAGACTTGAAGACTCAAGAGCAGAAAAAATGCAGAGACATAAGCTTACACCTCCAATATGCTAATACTCTAATTTTCGCATCATTTACTCTCTGTTCTCAATGCCTACATAGTTTATCATTGAGAGTGAAATGATTTGTATTGTGCTTCAGTGTTCATCATATTCACTTCTGAGAGAGAAGATTGATTGTTAATCATTTTCTTTGAGAGATACTCAAGATTGGGTGATCTTGATTGGGAAACACTTTGTTATCATTACAACTTGTAAGGGGAGTGAATCCTAGTGAGAGGATTACTTCGAGTACAGAGTGTGTAAACAAGCAAGTGTATTAATTACAGTTTGTAAGGGGGAGTGAATCCTAGTGAGAGGATTACTTCGAGTACAGAACGTGTAATCAAGTTGAAATCAGATAATGGATTGAAAATCTCAAGTGGAGCTTAAGGACTGGACGTAGGTCAAGGATTGGACCGAACCAAGATAAATCTTAGTTTGCATACTCTCTTCCCTTATCTTATACATTTCCAGTACATGCTTATATTTGAATATCTAACTATCAAGTTATGAGTTGCGAAAAGATTTCTTAAAGTTCCTAAAGTTTTATCAAACACCCAATTCACCCCCCTCTTGGGTGATAGCCAGATCCAATAGGTTTCACAATTGATTGTTATCATCAAAACCCATAGAGAACTAACACGAACTTCTTCAAGGTTCACCTTACTCCCATTGGTTCTTTTAGAGATAAACTCGTTCTCTAGAAAGACAACATTTCGGATAACAAACACTTTGTGATTGATAGGATTGTAGATATAGTATCCTTTAGTTTCCTTAGGATACTCCACAAAAAGGTATTTTGAGGATCTAGATAATAATTATATAGAGGCTTGTTATTTAACGTAACCTCACATCCCCAAGTTTTTAAAAATGACAAACTGGATTTCTTCCCAGTCCATATCTCATGTAGTGTCTTTTCAATTGCCTTTGATGGAACACGATTTAGTGTGAACGCAACTGTTTCTAGGGCATGACCCCAAAAGGACGGTGGAAGATCTATTTGACTCATCAAAGATCGAACCATATCTACTAAAGTTCGATTCCTCCGCTCATAAACACCATTCCATTGTGGCATTCTTGGAGGAGTTAGTTGTGAGATGATCCCAATACTCCTAAGTTGGTCAATGAACTCTTGGCTTAAATATTCATCACCCCAATTAGATTGAAGTGCTTTAATTTTTTTTCCAAGTTGGTTTTGCACTTTATTTTGGAATGTTTTGAACATTTCATAAGATTTTAACCTATGTTTTATTAGATAGATATATCTATACCTACTGAAATCGTCTATAAATGTAATGAAGTACATATAACCTCCTTTGGCAGATGTATTTGATCTACACACATCAATATGTATGAGGCCCAATAAATCAGTGGCCCCTTTTCACTATGCCTAGTAAAAGGCGTCTTTGTCATTTTTCCCAATAAACAAGACTCACATGTATCAAGTGATTCAAAATCAAACGAGTTCAGAAATTCATCTTAATGGAGTTTTGAAATGTGTTTCTCATTTATATGGCCTAAACGACAATGCCATAGGTAAGTGGATTCAAATCATTTGACTTGATCCTTTTGGTAGTTATTAGGATGTTCTAAATTAAATAAATAATGGCCAAGATGCAAATCACCATCAACATAGAAAATGTCATTATGATGAATAGAACATTTATGATTCCTAGTAATGGAAATATAACCTTATCTAAATAAGAAAGTGAAACAATGTTACTACTTAAAGCAGAAACATAAAAGCAATTGTTCAAAATTAACAAAAGCCTACTGTGCAGAACTAATTCATAAGTGCTTATGGTTAAAGTAGTAACTCTTGTTCGGTTTTTAAGTCGTAGGTCAACTTCGCCCTCCTTCAATTTTCTGCTGTCCTTGTGTATATAAAGAGGAACAAAATATTTGGGAGTCACTTATCCTAAAAAACACTACTGAGGACGCTGGAAAACAAAAGTTTGTTGTGGGGAATTTCTATAGATGGGAAATAACCAAAGATAAAGACATCAAGCTGCAGATCAATGTGTCTCATAAATTGTTAGTGGAACTCTAGGATGAAAATATCAATCTGCCAAATGAATTTGTGGCAGGAGTCCTGATTGAAAAACTGTAACATCCCAAATTTCTGGGATTTTAATATTTAGAATATCGTATAAAATATTAAATTGAGATTTAATATTTTATGAAGTTGTGAGATTTTGGTTGAAATAATTAGGCCTAAATAATATCAAATTTATTTGCGATTAAGGATAATTGCAAATAAAGTAGTATTATGAAATATGGACTAGATTAATTAAGAAAATAATTATTTGAAATTAAGGTTTACTTTTCCTTAATTTATTTTGAAAAGAATAAATGTAAGGAAAATAGCAAATAATAATTGAACGATAAATTGTGGCCAGATATTAGAAATTAATATTTTATGGTCCAAGAAATTTAGAATTTAATTTCCTTGGAATTATGGAATTATTGCAATTAAAGTTAATTGCAAATATAATATTGTTTTTCTTTAAAAAAAAAGGAACAAAAGAATTATATGGGCCAATAAGAAAAAAAAAAGAGCCAGGGAGATCAACGGATTAACTGATTCAGCAAATCACAATTAAGCACAAAGCAACACGTCTTACTCCAGCTGTCCGTGTCTTAGCATGCATGAGATGATCATTGAGGAGGATATAAACCCATCTCTGCTCCTTCGGTTTTCCTTCTGTGCATTGAAAACGCAGAGAGTGAGAGTCTGAGAGAAAAAGCTAAACTGAACCTTTACTCTATTTTGGCCGACGAGGAGCAGAGGAGAATACCAACAGCGGTTCATCACTTTTGGAAGCTTGGAAACCGAAGGTGATTCTCATCCTCCCTTCTCTTTCGTTTTCTGTCAAGGTGTAGCCTAAGATAAAGTTAAGAGAATCCAAAAAGAAACTAAATAAAACAGAAACCGAAAACAAGAAGAAAACAGGGGCTGTCATCGGTTCTCCTTATGGTTGCTTTTTCTACATTTAAGCTTGGTTTTGTCACATGTAATGTTCTCTTCGTTTTGCTGTTTAAAACATGGTTGGTATATATATATGTATGTTGTGCTTGTTCACTTGGTATTTGGCTGAAAGACTTAACTAAAGTATATATGTGTGTGTCGGGTCTGTGTTGAGAGAGCTGGAAGAAGAAAATAAGGATACATATAAGAGTCTTTGTGCATACTGTAAGAAAGGAAGAAAATGCATTGTTATTTAAACATGCTGCAAGATGAAGAAAAAGAACCATCTTTCTGCATGATAAATCTGAAACCGTGAAGGACCAGGGAGGAAAAAGAAATGAGTTTGCTGTGTGAAAGGAAAAGCGATGGCTGCATGTTTTCCTATATGTGTGTATATGAGTTAATGAAAGGCAAAGAACTAATATTCTGCATAATAATATATGAAAGTCGTGGGGTCCAGGGAGAAGAGAACTTCTAATATGTATAAATATATGTGTGTTTCGGTGTGGCAAATGAAAGAAGAAGGAAGAGTTTGCTGGGTTAAATATTTATATATGTATGTTGCTTACTGTTTGTGTCCTTCTTTTCTTCATTGCTGCATGTTTTCTTGATGTTACTGTGTGTGTGCATTAAAACAGTTGGTATATGTGTTTTTTTTCGGTGTAAGGGTTCTGTTTGCCAAGAAAGGAATACTTTGCATGTTTTTGCTGATGACAAAGAAAAGGAATGAAAAGTCAAAGTTAAATATATATGTGTGTGTACTGTACGAGTTTGCTGTCATTAGAAAAGAAAGAAAGGAAGTATTTTGTTTGAGTATCTTTATATGTAAGTGTGTGGTGCATGTCGGGTTTCTGTCTCAATTTTTTGTCCTCATTTGAAACCATCAAGATATATGATGAAGTGTGTGTTTTAGATAAGAAAGAAGCTATGAGTTTTGGAAAGAAAAAGAGATATATGTTAGCATGTGTTTTTAACTCTAGATATATGATAGCAATGTTGGCATTTTACTGTGGTTTTGCACAAGAGAGTGTGTGTGTGTGTAATTTCAAAATGGTGCAACCATATTTTGGATATATATACATTTAATATCCATATATGATCAAATTGTTGTTATTATACACACACACACACTATATGTATGCTGATTTAGAAAAGTGGAAAGGAAAAAAAAATAATGCTATGAAATATGTGAGTTTGTATATATATCTTCATAAAGCATATGGTATGTATTTTAAAAACCAAAATAAAGGCTTTGATGATATAAGTGACCAAGCATATCTTACTTGATGTTATTTGTATTCTTGTTCAATTAGTATTTATAAAGTTTATGTTAAATAAGTGGTAATTAAGATCTTAAAAAGAAACCATGAGAAATGTTAAAAATTTAGTTAATTATCTTCTTAATTGAAGATGGGTATTTAAATTAATTGGTGTTACTTGTTAGGTGATAATAATAACATACAATGTTATTATTTAGGATTTAGTGCTAATGACCAATAATAGATAGGGAACTTATTATAATAATAATAATAATAATAATAATAATAATAATAAATAATAATTTATTATTATTAGAGAATAGTTAAGAGATTAACTATTATTAACCCTTTAAACTAATTCATGTAATTAGTTTATTCGCGATTCAAATAAGTTTCTGACAGCGATGATAAACATGTTTAGGCAGATCTTGATAATCTGATCCCAACGAATTCAGTACAAAGAAAAAGGATACACGGTTGAGGTAGGTAACTTTAATCTTATAATCATGTATGTTAATGTTATGCAAATATTAGCTGATCATGTATGCTGATTGAACTACTTGTTTATATTATCTTGATTGGCCATGGATATTGAGGCTGAGGTCTCATGGGGCTGCAGTCCTAGACAAGAGCTGCGGTTCTTAGCCATTAACTGCGGTTACGGTTATTTCTTCCATGCTTTAAACATGTGCTATTATGTCATTTCTATTTTCATACATGTGCATAAGATTAACTGTTACCCTGGGGTCCATTCATTTGGACTCCAGCACCCGTGAAAGATACAGGAACCAGTTCGGGATCAAAGAGCAAGAAGTAGCTGTAAGGAATACAGCAGTTGAATCTTTTGGACATTCGGGATTACTGTAATATATTTTATGTTTATCATTTCGCTTATTTTTGGATTATTGTATCTAATGTCCAACTATAGGATGAGACCGAATCGCGAAAAATTTACCCGTATTTTTTATATAACAGTAAATTCCAGAAATATTTATTTCATAAATAAAAGTCGTCCAAATCTCCTCGATCTATTTCCGCGATAACTCTGGTTAATTAAAGGTCCCAAAGGTCGGGTTCTACAAAAACTACCAAAAACATGGAATCATTACAAGCAGCAACTGAAGCATAAGCAGAAGCAATTATCCCTGTCAGATCTGATTACACACATTATTATTGAAGACACTAATAGAAAGGCGGTCCAAGCATAAAAGGGGAAGCAAATGACTGCGAAAGTCAATTTAGTGGAAACAAAGCTGCATAACAAGAGGTACGATTCTGAACACCAGCACAAAAAGAAATCTGATTATAAGCCCAGTGATTCTAACCCCAAATTCAAGAAGAAAGGAAGTTGTTTTTTCTATGGTAATCCAGGACATTTTGCTGCTCAGTGTAGGAAAAAAGCTAGAATTGAAAAGCATAAGAGAGATGAAAATCCTCCAAAGCCAAATGTAAATTTGGTTGTAAGAGATGAAAATAGTGATGATGAAGTTATTGTTGTAATGATCTCTCAAGCTTTATTGGTCTCTGATGTGAAAAAATGGGTGGTGGACTCTGGTGCTACCATACACATTTGTGCAAATAAAGAGATGTTTGCCACTTTCCAAGAAGCAGAAGACTAGATTTATTTGGCTGATTCACGAAATGCAAAAGTTCAAGGAAGAGGAAAAGTGGTGTTGAAACTCACATCAAGAAAGACATTAGCACTGAATGATGTTTTGTATGTACCAAAACTTAGAGCTAATTTGATATCTGTGGCTCTACTAGGAAAGTTTGGGGTTAAGGTGTCATTTGAATTTGATAAGGTTGTTATGACAAAGAACAATATTCTGATAGGAAAGGGTTATTGTAATCAGGGTCTTTTTGTACTAAGTGTTGATGACAATAATGATAATGCATCTTCTTCTGCTTACTTGATTGATTCTTTTGATTTATGGCATGCTAGACTAGGGCATATTAATAAATCTTATATAAAAAGATTAATAAATCTTGGGATAATTTCTGGGATTATTAATGATATTAATAAATGTGAAGTATGTGCAGAAACAAAACAAACTAGGAAATCACATTTTATTACTCAAAGAGAAACTGAGTTGTTATCTTTAATACACACTGATTTAGGAGATTTAAAACAAACAGAAACAAGAGGTGGAAAGAGATATTATATCACTTTTATTGATGATTTTTCAAGATATACTAGAGTATATTTACTTAGAAATAAAGATGAGGCATTTGAAAAATTCCTTGTATATAAGGCAGAAGTAGAAAATCAATTAAATAAAAAGATTAAAAGGGTTAGGTCAGATAGAGGAGCGGAATACTTATTGCGTAATGATTTTTGTGAAAAAGAAGGAATAGTCCATGAAGTAACTCCTCCATATTCACCTGAATCTAATAGTGTTGCTGAAAGAAAAAATAGAACTCTAAAAGAAATGTAAATGCTTTACTTGTAAGTTCTGTTGCACCTAGTAATTTGTGGGGAGAAGTAATATTATCTGCATGCTTCCTACAAAATAGAATACCTCATAGGAAAACAAAGAAGACACCATATGAGTTATGCAAAATTTTACACCAAACTTGAAATATTTGAAAGTGTGGGGCTTCCTAACAAAAGTATTATTACCTGATCCTAAAAGGAAAAAGATTGGTTCAAAAAATGATGATTGTATGTTTATTGGTTATGCTCAACAAAGTCCTGCATATCGTTTTTTGGTTTTGAAAAGTGAAATTTTAGAACGCAATACAATTATTGAAACTAAAGATGCAGAATTTTTTGAAAGTATTTTTCCTTTAAAAGTTGAGCATATTCCTAAGAGAATTGAACAAGGTTTTGAACAAAACCCAAATGAAGATATTGTTGTAAACCTAAGAAGAAGTAAAAGACAAAGAAAAGAAACATCTTTTGGAGATGATTTTTATACTTATCTAGTAGAAGGTGATCCTATGAATTATTATGAAGTTGTTTCTTTTACAGATGCAAAGTTTTGGAAAGAAGCTATCAAAACTAAGATAGACTCTTTGAATCAAAACAAAACTTGGGTTTTAGTAGACTTGCCCTTAGGAGCAAAACCTATTGGGTGTAAATGGGTGTTTAGGAAAAAAATATTTTCCTGATGGGTCAATAGACAAATATAAAGCTAGACTAGTAGCCAAAGGGTTTACCTAAAAGGAAAATATTGATTACTTTGATACATTTTCGCCTGTGACAAGAATTTCCTCTATTAGAGTCTTAATTGCATTAGCCTCAATTTATAATCTTGTTATACATCAAATGGACGTTCAAACAACATTTCTAAATGGTGACTTAGAAGAGGAGATTTATATGGCTCAACCAGAAGGATGTATTATTCCTGGGCAAGAAAACAAAGTTTGTAAGTTAGTTATAAGTGGATGTATCATTATATGGTTTGAAACAAGCACCTAAACAATGGCATGAGAAATTAGATCAAGTATTGATAAGTGGTGGATTTTCTACTATTGAAGTAGAAAGATGTGTTTATATAAAAGTTGTGAATAATGATTGTGTGGTTATTTGCTTATATGTGGATGATATGCTCATTTTCTGTACTAGTTTAAATATTGTGCTTGACACAAAAGGTTTTCTTGCTTCAAATTTTTATATGAAAGATCTTAGAGAAGAAAAGGTTATATTGGGTGTAAAGATCATAAGGAATGAACATGGTATTCAACTTTCTCAAGAACATTATGTTGAGAAGATACTGAGAAAGTTTGAACAATTTAATGAAGATCCTTTGAGTACTCCTTATGATGGTAGTGTACATCTCACAAAACATGAGGGAGACCCAATAGCTCAATCTAAATATTTACAAATTATTGGGAGTTTGTTGCATTTGATGAATTGTACAAGACCAGACATAGCATATGCTGTGTGTAAATTGAGCAGGTTTACTCACTGTCCAAGCAGTAAACATTGGGAGGCTCTCATAAGGTTGTTACAATACTTGAGAGGTACCATGAATTATGGTATACAATATAGTGGGTTTCCCGCTGTATTAGAAGGTACAATGATGCTAACTAGATTTCAAATTCAGATGAAACAAAATCCACTAGTGGCTATGTCTTTATTCTTAGTGGTGGTGCAGTCACATGAAAATCAGCCAAGCAAAACATAATAACACCGTCCTCAAGGGACTTTGAGTTTGTTGCTATGGAGTTGGCTAGTACTGAGGTTGAGTGGTTGAAAAACTTCTTAGCAAATATCCCACTGGGTGATAAACCAACACCTTCAGTGTCATTGCATTGTGATAATAAAGCAGCAATAGCCACAGCAAAGAACAAAACCTTTAATAGTAAAAGTAGACACATACGATTGAGACATAATATTATAAGGCAGCTGCTAAAGGATGATGTTATCTCAATTTATTATGTGAAGTTAGAAATGAACTTGGCGGATCTATTAACAAAACCCCTTGGGAAGAAAATGATTGTTGAAACATCGAGAGGAATGGGACTAAAGATAACTTATAATTGACAATGATGGCAACCCAACCTTTGTGATTGGTGATCCCATGAAGAAGGTTCAATAGGTAAGAACAAGTTGTTCGTCAGTTCTGCCTAGCACAAGAAAATATTTGTCGTCCCTTCCTATGACAATGAAAGAGTGCTAGAATGCACGTGTTATAGGTTGAGCAAAAGCTCTTAATGATTTCATAGTCTTACAGGACAGTGTGCTAAGTGCAGGTACACATATATGAAATCACCTCTATGAATGTGGAGTGTGGCCGCTCCTATGAGATCATGGCAAAATCTCTAGAGCTGTACCAAGCACGCGCATGGCTGACATAACACGTAAAACCGTTGTTAACAGTGGAAATGTTAGGATATAATCTGACTCTTAATACCTCTAATATACACCAAGATTTGTTAGTTCATAGAAGCATGCTTCACTAACATCTCTGTGTATTAAGTGTTATGGGTCTAGGTTTGGTTCATAGTCCTAAGGACCACCAGATACAATGGTTATAGTCCTATAGATAATACAGCAGGTTTCTTTGACACATGTGGGGGATTGTTGTAAAAATATAATAATATGTGTGGGTGTGTCAAAGAAACAAGTCCCACATTGCTTGGGAATGAGAGAGCAAAAGCCTATATATATCATCTTATTATGTTAGGCTTGTAAAGAGGCCTAGAGGAGTAGTAGGCTCGTGTACACAACAATGGGCCACCGGAAGGCAAGCGTAGTGGAAATCTTGCGATTCCCCCGAGTAATACATGATACCGACACTTTTGTGAAAATATTTTTGCTTCTTGAAGATATTATTTTATTTGTGTAAAATAATAATTTATTTTTGGAAGCTTACCGAAAAGACGCAATATTTGGGGGTTTAAAAGTGAGAACCCTTCGTGACCAGATTGTGTCAGCGATCAGCCACGTCTTGAACAAACTTTTCGTTGTCAACGTTCGGATTTGTCTTTTTAGTGGTGCCTATTGGTCTCAGGGGTTGTGTCGTCCCAATAAACTCGCATCCATTCATCATCAATCGATCGTGTCTATAAAAGGGATTCGGACGAAGTACACGGGTTTTATGATAACATTCTCTCCTCCTCTGATTTCTTGCTATCATTATTATAATCTTCCGCTTGTTCTGTCACCCTGATCGTCTTCAGGAAGGATCTGTTTAATCCTGGGGAGCACCGCTTCCTCTTTGCCGGTGGTCGCAGAATAACTCTGTAGGACAGCTTTTTCGGACATGACTCGGATCTCCTTTTTCAACCTTGCATCTGTTTGTTCGTGATTATTCAACACCTTATTCTCTAATTGTTATCTTAGTCTGCAAAATTATACCACTTAAAAAACCACTTCCCTCTCCATTAATTAATCACTCCAGCTATACTCCTTCATTTACCAAGCAATTCATTCCAGACAGAACCAATTTCGTGTCCTTCTCCTTCATTTCTCTCATTTAGCCACATACAGCCATTCCCCATTTCCCTCAGCTAAAAAGATAGAGCAACACGAGAGCAAGAAAGAGAGGAAGGTCGATCGACAGAGTTGAAGGCGACTGCGAGACCAAAAAAAGAGAGAAGTTGTCACCAAATACAAAGATTAAGTCAAGTTGGTAAGATCCAAACATTTCCTTGTGTAATTATATGTGGATGTATATTGAAGACTTTCTGCAGCAATGGTATCGTTCACTGAAAGAAGTAGGCTTTAATTTGAATTACTGGGTTAAATAGATTTTGTTAGTTCTCATCTAAAGGTTGTTTGAATTAAATATACATAAATGATAATAAATGCATGCTTTGCGTGATTGTGTGCCTTTGCTTCATAAATATGTTCTGTGTGTATGTCTCTATTTCATACACACACACACACACACACACACACACATATATTGTGCATGCATGCTACTGGAAAGGATGGGAATGTTTAACTATCGGATATATATATATAGTTGTGTGTGTGTGTGTATGATAAAGCCACATCTTGTTAAGATAAAGCATGTCTTATTTATAATTGTATAAAATAAAGTATTTTACTTTTCACATGGAAATTTATGAAAAATAGTAAATACTGTTGGTTATGATTAGTTTTGATGATGTCTTATATAGATGCCATTAGTAAGAGCAAAAAGTTTATAGCACATATATTGACTAATTGCTACATTTAATGTAGATTTGTTTATATGGAGAAAGAACAAGAAAAGAAAAGAAAGAAATAGTTCAATCATGAAGAATGATCAAGAAAAGAGAAGAAAGAAAGAAAAACTTGCCAAATGGAATGAGAAAATTATCATACAAGTTTTTAGATTGATTCTTGAAGTCTCCACGATGAAATGAAAGTTAGAATAGCTCAATTTAGAGTTAAAACAAGCATATATCAGGTTCTGGATGAGCAAAATCGAGCCAGATACTTAAAAGTCAAGTTTACTGCATTACTGGAAGTGATCTGCCTCTGGATTATGAGAAAACTCGAGTTTAGGACACAAACCTCGAGTCTGGAACTCAAAACTCGAGTTAGTCACTTAATGACTCGAGTTAGTCACTTAATGACTCGAGTTTGTAGTGTCTTCAGCAACTCTGGTGTCTCTGGATCAACAAAACTCGAGTTAGACAATGTAAACTCGAGTTTGGAACTCAAAACTCGAGTTAGTCACTTAATGACTCGAGTTTGTAGTGTCTTCAGCAACTCTGGTGTCTCTGGATCAGCAAAACTCGAGTTAGACAATGTAAACTCGAGTTTGGAACTCAAAACTCGAGTTAGTCACTTAATGACTCGAGTTTGTAGTGTCTTCAGCAACTCTGGTGTCTCTGGATCAGCAAAACTCGAGTTAGCCAATGTAAACTCGAGTTTGGAACTCAAAACTCGAGTTAGTCACTTAATGACTCGAGTTTGTAGTGTCTTCAGCAACTCTGGTGTCTCTGGATCAGCAAAACTCGAGTTAGCCAATGTAAACTCAAGTTTGGAACTCATAACTCGAGTTAGTCACTTAATGACTCGAGTTTAGCAAGCTTTCAACAACTCTATCCAACTCTGTTTCACGATCAGAACTGGCGACCTCTGGTAATTCGATGATATCTCCCAAACCAAGATCGGTTTAAGGTGAAATCAATTTTGTATGAAACTAGACATCCAATGCGTCATCTGGACAAATTTTCATGCCCAAAGAAGCTGAGATGAGAGAGCTATGAATTCTTGAAGTTGACCCATCTGTTAACGTCACCCAGCAGACCCAGGTTCAGTAATTTGAGGATATCTCACAATCTACAAATCGAAATGAGCTGAAATCGGTGGCATATGAAAATAGACTCACATACCTTTCCAGAAACATAAAGATCATGGAAAACAAAGATCAAATGAGTGAGGTATGAATTTTTGAAGTTGACAATCAATTCAGGATGCTGGAAAAACGTTAGCTAAAGAACAGTCTTCGTTCATCGGATCATAACTGTCAGATTGCAATGAGTTTGGAGCTGATTCTTCTTGCATTGGAAAGAAGACTTAAAGAGTCTTATGGAGATAGGTACTGGATTCCAGGAATTGATCTTCATCAAGTTAGAGAGCAAAGAACTTGTGAGAAGAATATTTGATTGGGCCATGGAGAAGAAAACTCGAGTTTGTGTTAGCAAACTCCAGTTTTGGACTTGACAGAGAACAAGATGGTTTCATCTCTTAAGGAAACTCGAGTTTGTGGCAGACAAAGAGCTCCTCAATATTTTGATTTGACAAACTCCAATTTGTGTTTCTAAACTCTAGTCTGGAAGTTCTTGAACTTGGGCTTATCCTCGTAACAAAGCCACAAACTCGAGTTAGTTACTTAATGACTCGAGTTTAGCCTTATATTCAAGTGTGCTCCAAAACTCAAATCGCGACATTCCTCTCTGGAAGACCTAAACTCGAGTTTGGATTTCTAAACTCCAGTTTAGCCCACTGCAAACTTCAGTTTAGTTTTCCAAACTCCAGTTTGCGTCGCTGAAGTATAAGAACCAGATTGCGCCAATTTGCGAAATCTTTATGGGTTAATCTGAAATTATCATATCATGTTATATTATTATTCCTAACATTATTGATCAAGTTTTTGATAAGTTTCAGATAGGTTCATCACAAGATCAAGGCAAAATCAAGATCCAGAATAAGTGCATTAAATGAAGAACCAAGAACAGGGCTGATCTTTCTCCCTTATCCTAGATGTTCAGTTCAGACCGTTGCAACACATTAAGATCACTTCAAACGGTCGAATTAAGATCATGGAATGACTAAAAATCTGGAAGACGCTCTGTAACAACATATTCCAAGATTCCAGCTGAGAATTGAAAGAACAGAGCAAAATATGCAACTGTCATATTCTAGATTTACAGCTGAACTTTAAAGAATCAAAGAGAAGAAAATGCAACGGCTAGTTCCTCTTCTTCATCAATATAAGAAGCCCAGAAATGAAGAACAAGAGATACAGATACAAGAGGGAGAGCAAGAATAGGGACGTGAGCTTACACAGTGAAAATGCCAATATTCTAACGTCTGCTTCATCTACTCTCTGAATATCTCAATGATCATATATTTAGCTTAGAGAGTGAGATTATGTGAATTGTGCTTCGGTGTTTATTCACTTACTTCTGAGAAAGAAGATTCATTGTAATCATCCTATTATTCTAAGAGTTACTCAAGATTGGGTAATCTTGAGTGGGAAACACTTTGTTGTGATTATAGCTTGTAAGGGGAGTGAATCCGAGTGTGGGATTACTTCGAATACAGAGTGTGTAATCAAGTAAGTGAATTGATTACGGGTTGTAAGGGAAAGTGAATCCTAGTGAGAGGATTACTTCAAGTACAGAACGTGTAATCAAGTTCAAAGCAAATAGTGGATTGAAAATCTCAAGTGAAGCTTGGGGACTGGACGTAGGTCAAAGATTGGACCGAACCAGGATAAATCACAGTTTGCATACTCTCTTCCCTTATCTTTTACATTTCCAGTATATGCTCATCTTTGAATATCTAATTGTCAATTTATAACTTACGAAAAGTTTTTTTCAAAGTTCCTTAAGTTTATCAAACACCCAATTCACCCCCTCTTGGGTGATAGCCAGGTCCAACAAATACTGGTAGTAAAAATATTACATAAAATAATAATAACAATAGTAAGATAAATAAATAATAAATAAACATTGTTATTATTATTAGAAAAAGAAAATAAATAGTGTGTGTGCGTGTGTGTAGTTATTTGAAATGATAAGGAAGGAAGAAGAAATAAATGCTATAGGGATTTTTGCACCTATATGTAGATACATTCTTGCTCATACTGTGGGTGTTCAATGGTGTAGTCTATATATATATATATATATATATATATATATATATATATATATGCATTTATTCATGTTGAACTCTAACTAACTAATACATGGTGTGTGTATGCGTTGCATTTTTATTTTGTCATATGAAAATATATATACATCAGACTTAAATCATTTTATGGAAGTATTTACTAAACAATGTATAGAATAATTATTTATTAAATTCTAAATTGTTATTTATATATTTATAAAACTTATTTGTTTGCTTGGTGTTTGTACTTATTAAAAACCTAATTTAAAGTGTTAGTATTGTGGTAGTTTCAGGGAATTCAAAATAATTCAAGAATGATAATAATAACAATAATAGGGTAAATAAATAATAAATGATTTTGTATATTTTTAATACGGAAAGTTTTAAAGAGTTATTAATGATTAATAAATTGATTGTGGTAGATTGATTTTTGTCGTCAGTTGAGCTCTCAGATTAGGAGTTATGTGAATTAGTTAGCTCTGGAGAGAAGTAACCACTTTCCACTTATTATGTATATTAATATGTTGTTTGTGAATACTTGTTAAATAATTATGAATAATTTTATTAGAAATTTCCTTGTGGAACATTATGATTTGAATTATGAAATATATGCATTTATCTATAATGATGGAAAGGGGTGAATTGGGAAGAAGTGAAGTAGGTATTCCACCACATGGTGAGACCTTCATTGATGCATAATGGTTAGCTTACTATTGTCCCATTGTTTTAATGAGGGACTTGATCACCAGTGTAAGATGGGCTTACGACACCTCACTAGTTTAAAGTGGGGAAAGACCTATGGTCTGGGACGTGTGCTCTGAGGATTTTGGCTGGTCCTCATCACATGACCAGTGAGCTTTTGGAATAACCATTAACATAGATGTAACTCAGCCCATGGGTCTAGTCAGACGAAATAAGGTGTTTTGGCTGGCGTGAGGAGAGGTATCTTGGGAATTGTTGTAATGAGAAATTGAAACATTTATTTTATGATACATCAATTATGATATGAAATTTTCATGATATGAATATTGTTAAAATGTATTGTTAATATTTTGTTTATAAAATGTTCCGCTTGGCACCTCACTAGCACATATTAATTTTTGTTATAAGTTGGATTGATGGTTATCACATTCTTCAAGTGAGAGCTCCTGTCCAAGTCCTTCAAGGAAGGCTTCACAAGCTTAGACTACTTTGCTTAAAGTAGTTTTTCTATCTCTTTTAGTTTTTGTTGGATGACTATATATTGCCACGTTATGGTTCATTATGCGTATTTTGGCATACTGTGGGTTATTGAATTAAATGTTGTAGCATTGCTAAGTTAAATATCTATTTAATATATGGGTATCTTATAATAAAAAATGGAGGACATTTCATCTTGTAGGAATGTAAGGCCTTTGTGGTCTCATACCTCTCTTACCTTGCCTGTTGCTGGAACATTTCCTTGAGATATACAATAATCTCAAGAGCCTCCATATATTCCAGATCTTTTTGGAGTTCTGGAACCATGATGGGAAGCATCAAGCATCCTACACAGTGTTATCAGAACCGAATTGGACTGCCCGGGTCGACTCGGAAACCAGCGAACCCGTCACCCAACCGGTCTGATCCGGTAATAGGATTAGATATGCGTCAAAAACGGGTTTGGACCAGTCTAACCGCCGATTTTGGAGAAAATCGGTCAAAACTGGTAGAAAACCGGTTCGACCAGTTGGGATATTGTTGGTCATCCACATTATCTTGATGATGATAGAGAGCCTTTCATTGATGTACCACCTTTGAATTCTTTGCCATGATTTTATTGTGTTTGAAGGTTATTTTGTAAACCCATCTTCTTTCTTCGAGCAAAAAAAAAAAAAAAAACCCCATCTTCTTTAATGTTGCTTATAGTTAATTGGGCTATTCATGTTTTAAACTTGTAAAAATGTTTTAGGTACTTTTATTTTGTAAGCTCATTTTTCTATATATATTTATAAGTATGGTTGTATAATTTATAAATATAGTATGGTTTTCGAGACCGGGTCATAGTTATGTGGTTCAACTAGTGACCCATTGACCTAGTACCTCGACCGGGTCGTGACCGGTCCGAGTCTGATAACATTGATCTTACATCCATAGAGTCATTCAGATGCCTCGTGTAAGCATCTCTCTGAGATATTGGAGCATTAGTCATAGGTTCATTAGGAATGGGTTGATCAAGGACATACACCTTTCTTTTTGCTTAAGAATAATTCTCAAGTTCCTAAACCAATCAAGAAAGTTTGTCCCATTGAGTTTGTCCTTCTAAAAGACTGATTGTAGTGATAGTGTTGTAGTGTTACTAGTTGACATGATTTTATAATTAAAATATGCAAAGTTAGTTAGTAATCTCCCACTAAATTAACAACCCTCAATATATTTAGTGGGCTAAGATCCATATTTGGCTTAAATTTAAGTCCATTTTGTCATGACTCTTAAAATCAAGTTATTTAGGTAGACAACCTCTTTGTCAATTACATCACATGTAAAGCTTAGATCTTTATAAGATTCGATCATCACATGACCTAACACGCTTAATCCCATCTAATGCCTTGAGATCCAAAACCATTTTGGTAATTCAATTAAGTCAAGACAATAATGAATGTTGAGTATCACCATTACCCATACTTGTCACACCAAGATAACTTAAGTGCATCCACTTTAGTGGAAATTGCAAATGAGCGATCTAGGTTTTGACAAGTATTCATTGACTGACGACATTATAACTTATGATTTTATTTAGAGGGTTTAATCCTATTAATCCTATTTATATGAATGCAATGAAAATTGTATCTCATATAAACTCTAAATTAATCATGCAATGACCTAATCAAAACATAATTAAGACCGTGACAAAACATGGCTCACCTAAACTAAAATCCTCTTAAGCCAAAAGGAGGACTTCTCTAAATAAGAAAAGAGAAATACATCAGAAGAAAGATTGTTTCAACATATGAGGGGAGTGAGATGAGAAGAGAATGTACACTAAGAATATTTAGAGAAAGGCATGACACACAAGCCATATTTAAAAATTATGGCTCTTGTAAATGCTAGAGCCATGTTGTTCAATTAGCCACGACTGTCCTACTAGCCGGTTAGCGGACGGGGTCGAGGAGCAGCACCCCCTTAATCTTTTGAAAACATTATATTCTTTTAGAAAGATTGTTTAATGAAAAAAAAATTCAAGCCCCAGAGACTCGAAATGAAACAGCGTCCCAAGTATGACTGACGCGCAAACAAACATGGTTTATGTCGTCCGATAATCATCAAGCGTGTTCGAAATGTGCAATATGAACATGTGAACATCACAGGTCTGAATGTGACTGCCGGCCATTTTTATAATGTCCAATCTGAACGCTTAAAAACTACATGAAAACAACCACGAGATCCGACTAGCTATTCGTATGTAACCTTAACGCAAACTATCATATTCAAATGTATAATAAGATTCGGTTTAGCTTATATATCACATATATAATCACAGGTATAAACCTAATTTAAATGCACGGTTGACCTAGCTCTGATGCCACTAGTAGGGATCCTTACACGTAGCGAAAGGATTTCATCCATTAAAAGTTTATGAATCCCATGAAGACGCTCTATCAACAACATTAATTCAGGTTGGTAAGAACTATACCTTTCTCATATTCATGTGCGTCTATTTGATCAATTAGAAGCTGACTCTATGAATCCACTCCCTCTATTAGTATCCACACCGAACAACACTCCAACACGAACAATAGCGTGCTAAAAACCTTCAAGATTTTCGTCTCACGTCTCTCTTCTAGGCTTTTTTTTTTTTGCAGCTCTTCTGTTATATTTTTTAATACTACTAGATCATTATCTTATAGGTTTCTAAAACCCTAAAGGCCCGTATTAAAAATATTCAAAATTAAACTTAATTAATCTTGAAATTCGAATTTGGATTTAAAATAATATTAATTAAATCTATCCAACAGATCTAATCTAATTTATTTATTTAATCCAAATTAAAAGCCAACATATTTAATTTATCTTTATAAATTAAATTTGAGATATTATATCTATCTATTTAATTAAATCTAAGATACAATATCTCAATTTAAATTAAATCTAAGATATGATATCTCAATTGGAAAATTAAACATGAGATACAATATTTCTATTTGTTTTAGTTATTTAATGTATCAAATAAATTAAATACAAAACAAAAATTACATAATAATATTATAATCTATATTAAATAATATTATTATATTATTTTCAAATTTTTATATAACACACACACGCACACATATCCTAGATTAAACGTTACATTCATTAAAGCTCAGATATATCTAAGATTCAATGAATCTAGATATTATTGCTCATGTTGAGCTATTCTTGTGTGCAACCCTGTAGGCCCACATGAGATTGACTGCAGGCCAATACCGTATCATCCTACAAGTCATAAGCGGCCTCTAGCAAGACATTGTGACTACCCTATCATATAATCATGCCACGTCCCTTTTTGTCACACGATATTTGGTCAATGATGAAGTATGGATAGTGTCATCGTCTTGTTCTTCACCGTTACTTTCTTAATTTTTGAGTAGTCTAACACTTGAAATGGAAACTCTTTTCTATCGCAGTATGGCCATACATTTCTTAGATTTACTCATCGAGGGTCCTAGTATTATCTCTTTATAAACATGAGGGACAAATTCCATTTTGACCATTCACATTCCTCTGCATGAAAACCAGTAATCTTGATTGAAGCCTTTATCCTCACCCGGTCAAAGGTGACTTTTGACTAGGTCAAAAATCAGCTACTCTCATGTAGGAATCCATGGTGATTTCAAATCAAAAGGCATTGTGACGTGGTTATAAATGAGAAAAGCTTATGACTTAATCCATGCAGCTTTCTCATAGTAGGTTGGTCCAGCCCTTGTGCTCTTACAAGTGCTTATGACTTTGATTCGTATCTCCATACCTCATCAAAGTCATACTGGTCTTATTTCATCTTCACTCTTGTGTAGATGTCTGACAAGGGACATTTAGGATAATCTTTATGATATATCCAAGGATATAGTTATCATAATAAATATGCAAATGATATGATAACTAAACATAGAAATAGTTTAAATAACGTTAATGTTTAAAGTACAATGACTTGCCCCTAGGGCATAATTTCCAATAGCTTTATTACACGCCCACCAGCCTCGCCCTTTCGGGTGACGGGTTGGAGGGATTTCTTTTATAATTTACCTTTCCTTCGTTATTAAGTCCATTTAATACTTAGTTAGAGCACGCACAACAGAGCATTGGATCGGTTTGGACAACTACTTTATTGGTAAAAGTAAACGCAACAAGAAAGTAAAGTCCCCGAAGGGTTAGGGTACAATCATCCGGAAGTAAATACCAAAATATAGGTACAGTTATCTCAAAAAGTAAAATACAAAGAAATATGATAAGGCATCCCCTATCCTTCATCTGTTTTGTACCCCCACCTTTGCAAAAAGGTCTTCACTGCTTAAGCACACCTTCCTGTGTCACTAACACCTCCTGAAGTCCAATTATGGCCCCCAGAGTAATCGTCAATACTCATGCACTATATGTGTGGTGTGTATGAGTGCAACCGTGCAACAAATGCGAGTACAATAAACAAGCCAAATATACCATATATGCAAACAGAAAACATACACAACATACACGTCTTCGCACCTTTGAGACGCCTTACCAAGGCAGGCCCCGGATTGCGGAATCACACACTTGTTTCCATTGAGTCGCCACACTCACGTGGCCGACCCTAGCAGGCACCCTCAGTGCTAGGGACACAGTCACAAACATGTTCTATATGTATATGTGGCAAAAATATTCCCAGGGGTCAAAAGTGCAGGTATTTGGGCGTGATACCACTTTTCTGCCCTCTAACCCAGATTCGCGCCACTGTTTCCTTTTCTGTTTTCAACCAATTATTTCAACAAAAAAATCTTATCCAAATCCTTATTATATATATTTAGACTCATGCCCCAGATGTCTACTTTTCTCTTGTAAAATTTTAGATCAAACCAAGTTCATTTACCCAGTCAAAAATGTTACCAGAGGTTCGCTGCCCAAATTTTCCAAAACTGGCAGCAACCTTCCTTTTAGGGTTTTTTGGTGTTTTGATTTCGGAAACTCAAACCAAACCCATACCCTACACAAAATCACGTTCCAGAGCCATTGGAGATCTCAAAAACATTGAAATACAACCCTAAAACCATGATCCTACCTTTTTGGACGAAAATAGTTTAATAAAACCTCAAGAATCCAAGTTTTCGGGGTTTACCTTAAATCAGAGGATCGGTGGATGAACTTGGAAGCTAGGGTTGGAGCTTGGCTATGGTGGCTACCTGGTTTTCTCTCCGATCTTTGGAAAATTTTGGCCTCCAAGGTGAAAACTCTTTAAAATAAAGTAATTTTGATCCAATGAAAGTAGAATTAACTGGAGTAATTTTCGGTATTAAATTGTACTAGCTTTTAACTTACTCACCAAGAAAATCCAGAGATTTCCAGGGGCTTCTTTGGTCAGAACAAATGGCACATCCCCCTCCAAAATATCTAGGATATTTTACACTTCTTAGGAAAATTACTTGTTTCGGCCCGAAACTTTCAAAAATTTTAATTTCAACCCGGAACTTTTGGATAATTACCAACTTTGACCCAGGACTTTTCACTTGCCCAAAAGCACATATGAGATGCCATGTGGATCCCTCAAATCTTACCCAATTTAATTTTACCCATTTATTCCCATTTTACCCCTTTTTCCTTGATTGCGGGACTCGTAGTTGACTTTTACTTTGACTTTCCTTTTCTTGGCCACCAAGCAACGTTTTTCTTTAATGAAAGAGAGTTATGTGCCACCTAATGGGGCCCACACCTCTAACCTTCTATAATTATCTCATTTCCCTTCACTTTATCAGTCCGGTTCCCAACCAACAGGTCCCTGCCGGGCCCCACCAGGTACAAAATGCTACTTTATGCACTTTTCATCAACTTTCCCAGATATTCTTCCCTAAATGGACACTCACATGTGGCACCCTTCCATCTTCCCAAAGTGGCCCCACACTTGTCCCATTTAGTCCAAAAATAACCCTAACTGGTCTTTATCGGTCCTAATCCTACCGATCAATCGCCTATGGGACCCGCCTTACAGGTCTAACATAAACATGACTTAAATCACCTAATTTTCTCATGATAGGAGAAATTCCTTATTGTGAGAATTTGAAATTGACCATTTTGCCCTTGCTCCTCTTATTTTAAATTATTTCTCCAATTAAATTTATTTACAATAACAATAATAATTGAAGATAAAACCTCTCGTTAATTCAGTACTAATTACAAGTGCATTAATTACATCAGTAGGGGTGTTACAAGCTTTATGATTAGTGATCTCATGAAAAAGGTTCATTGGGTAAGAAAAAGTTGTTCGTCAATTCTGATTAGCACGGAAAATATCAACCATCCATTCCTGTGACAATGTAAGAGTGCTAAAATGCATGTTTTTCAGGATTAGCAAAGCTCTTAATGATTGAATAATCTCACAGGATGGTGTGCTCAATACAAGTACAATTACATGAAATCACCTCTATGAGTGTGGAGTGTGGCCTTTCCTTTGAGATCGTGGAAAAATCTCTAAAGCATTCATTATACACCAGGCACGCACATGGCCACTTAACACGCAAAGCTATCGTTAACAACGTGAATATGAGGGTATAATTTGACTGTTAAAGCCTCTAATACACACCAAGATTTGTTAGTTCATAGAAGCATGCTTCACTAACATCTTTGTGTATTAAGTGTTATTGGTCTAGGCCTGGTTCATAGTTCTAAGGACTACTAGATACAATGGTTATATCGATAAATGTAACTCAGCTACTAATGTTTTCTTTGACACATGTAAGGGATTGTTGTAAATATTGCATATGGGTGTGTCAAAGAAAGAGTCTTTCCAATATTATAGAATATGTTTAAAAGAAAAGATAAATTTTGAGAAGTTGTGTTCTTCTAAGTGAAGAGATTTATATTGGTTCGTGAATCAACATGGTTCATGAATTTAACATATGGTTATGACTCTCTAATTAAAGATGTATAGTGTTCAAGAGGCACCTTTTAAAGTCATTGATTCATGGTCTACAAATATCCCAATTGTGGCACCGTTTTAAAAAGAGAACTAGAAAACATCATTAATCTCTTGCCGAGTTACATTATCTTTCACCAGTTCTACCGCCTTGATTTAATGAAGGGTCTATTTTATCATTGGGAGTATCGCTTATTCTTTGGTGGTTGTAGAATAACTCTATAGGACAGTGTTCTTGGACACAACTTAGATTATTTACTTATTTATTTCTTCCATATTGCTCGTGATTTACAATAGTATCTTGGGTTCAAAATCAAATTTCTCAAAGTTAAGCTGTGTAAAGGCTTAAATCTCATATTTTGTTTAAGAAGTGAAAGCCTAAAGAAGTTGAGTGATGTTTAACTTGCCTAACAATGTTTTTTTTTTCTACGTTATCCAATAATCACTCCTTCAGAAAATTAAATTTCAATACTATATTGGTTTCTTCCAAATTGCAATCTGCGCCATGAATAATGAAGCCAGTTAGAATTTTTATTTTCATCATCAATAATAATTTATTTGGCATTTTCTTAAGGCTTAAAAATATAGTGATTCTTATAAGTGATTTGAATGTTAACATATTGATGGTGTCGTACATCTTCTTCGAAGTTGTGGTTAGTTGAGGACATGCGACTTAATCCTTTTAAATCAATCATCAATAATTTTGTTTCAATTTGTTCATTTAATGAATTAATCCAAATAAAACATTGAAGGAAATTTATAGAATTGAATATTTTTTTATTCAATCAAATCAGAATAAATGAACTTAATGTTTGGAAAAAAATGTAAATCATCCTGTCACAATAATTGTTTTTTTTAATAAAAAACTTATATAACTCTTATGGTATTTTAAAACAAATTCAAGAATATGTATCTTTATTCCATAATGACTTTGATGGTTAAAATCCCAAATGTGATATTTTTCATCAAATGAGTTATGAATTGCTTATGAAATCTCGTTATCACTTTATCAATTCTATCAAAATCACTTTAGTATATACCAATGACAATCCAATTGACATGCTTTATTGACTTTACCAACTTCAATTTTATTCTTCTTATTACATAACAAAAAAAAAGTATCCTTTTGATAATTAGTGATTACATATTCCATACCTCTTCTATTAATGAAACTAATTCAGGAATTGTGCGGTGCACGGCCAGAGGCCAATAAAATTGGCTAAGCATGCCACATACACAAACATTCATTAACTTAATTAACTAAAGTGATGTTTTGTATGGTTATAATGCATAATATAAAATGCAACTTGTCACATAATATTAATTGGAATGTATGTACTTATACAAACACATATAAACAACAATTTAATTTCAACCATTCACATAGATATTAAATGTTAATAGTAAATACTTATAACCTCATACGAACAAATTATAATAAACCTCTTAGTACACAATATTATAAGTCTTTTTCATTGGATTTTTATCTTCATATAGGATTAATATCTCTGAGCCCTCTTTGCTATGACTCCGAGACACGACAACATATAACTGACCATGTTTAAATACAGGATGAGGAAACTACAACCCTACATTTTTAAGGCTTTGCCCTTACCTGTTACACACCTACCGACATCGCCCTTTTAGGTGGCAGGTAGTGTGATCATTTACTTATATTCAATTCAAGCTTACTTTTCCCAGGTTAAATCATGTTACACATAATAGTATAAGCAGCAGAGCATACACTAGTTTGGACAATAATATACTAATAAACATACAGATAGGCTAAAATAAAATACTACAGTCATCCAGATAATCACAACAAGTATCCAAAAGAAGTCACCACCATCAACATCCTACTAGCCATGCTCCAGGCTCTTATCTCTGTCTCCCCGCTCCGCTCTAGATAAGCTACCACAGTGTTAGTTCTCTATGGGTCTTGATGATAACAATCAATTGTAAAATCAAGATTGAAGATTTATATCAAGAAAGTGAAAACTTGCTGGTTATGGAAAAACTCAAGTATTAGTAGCAATACTCGAGTATTGATCTTTCAAAGAAAAACTCAATTTTAATAACCAAAGGCAATACCGCAGTTTCCTCGTGTAAGCTCGAGTATTGGCCCATACAGAGAGCATCACAAGTTTTATGTACGAATATACTCGAGTATTAGTTTCAATACTAGAGTATAGGCCAAGCAGACTCTTCAGTATCTTCCAAAAGAAATGAAAACTTCAGTTTCGAAAACTCTAGTTTTAGAATGTAAAAAGTCCAATTTTTCCACTTGGCTCCAAAATTCAAATATTATCAGTTTTCAAATTAAAACTCGAGTATTGGGCCAAGCAAGAATTAATTAAACTGACAAACTCTGGTTTGGAAAACTCCAGTTTTGAAAACTCCGATTTTGAACTGACTAATGTTCTCTCTAAGCTTCAAATTTCAAATGCAAACTCGAGTATGAGTTTGGATACTCGAGTATCGAGTCATACAGAGAGCATCAATGATTTCTAATGTTTTCAAAACTCAAGTTTCAAATAAAAACCACAGTTTTTATATTTTGGACATACTCTTGTTCAAAGTCCAAAACTCGAGTATGGACTGCATACTCGAGTATTGGTCTTAGTTAAACTGAAGTTCCAGAGCTCAAATCGTGACTTTCCTCTCTGTAAGGAGAATACTTGAGTATAGACTTAGAAACTCAAGTATAGACTTAAGTGCATAGTGACATACTTGAGTATTGATGCACAAACTCGAGTATACGTCGCGATAGTCGAAAATTCAAATCTGTGAAATCTGTATTATGGTTGTTGATTGATCCGAATGATTTCTAATATTAATTCTCAACATTACCAGATATGTTTAATGTGTTGGCTAGTGTATTTCAGGCAATTTACAGATGATTTAAGCAGATCAAAAGTGTTGTCTTCACTAAAAGCAAAAGAACTGTTAGAGCATTAAATGCAAGGCCACCTAACTTGCTATATTTGGATATACCAAGCCTTGCACGATGAAAAAAAGGATAAAGAGACTTTCACCTAACCAAGGGTCTGACATTCCAACGGATAGAAACGAATAGAGGTCAACCTTTATCCTACAACACAAAGAATAAGCAAAAGAGTAGAGAGAGAAGAGACTAAAAGTGCTTTCAACAGATAGGAAACTTCACCAATGGTCATATGAATGCTTGCAATGGTTATTAAACACTCTCTAAGTATAAATACAACAGCATTCAATTCCTATCAACAACCATTGAGCCAGAAAACAAAATAGCATTCATTATGTTCATTAATTCTTAAAGTTCTTTGTACAAAGTATCTTTCGATACTATAAAGCTTCAATGTGTAATCTTATCCACTCTTTAAGAGAGTCTATCATTTATATCTCATTCTGTTGTAAACAATCTCAAGTCAGGGGACTTGGAGATTTGGGGGTCATTGATTACAACTTGTAAGGGGGAGCAAATTCTAGTAAGAGAATTGCTTCAGAGTTACAGAGTGTGTAATTAAGCGACATAGTGAAATACTCAGGGTGCCTGAGGACTGGACGTAGGCCAAAGCGTTAGGTCGAACCAATATAAATCTGTGTGTCTATCTCTCCTTTCCTAAACTCTGTTTTTACCCTGTTCGCTCATCATAAAACAGAACTTGTGAAAAATTTTATAAATCCCCAATTCACCCCCTCTTGGTGATTTAGCTCCACTTACATTTGGTATCAGAGCAAGGTCTTCTCAGAAGAGTTGAACATCTCGAGAAGGATCCTAATGGAAGGTATGCTACCCGATAGAGCTTCAATCAATAGGCCACCTGGTTTTAATGGAGAGCATTATTCCTTCTGGAAGGCCAAATTTAAAGTGTTCATTATGGCTTCAGAATATGGACTTTAGAGAGTATTTCAGAGAGGAAACTATGTTCCTGAAACTGCTGAGGATGGAGTTTGGACTCTAAAGTTAGAAGAGGAATATGATGATAATGATAAAGGCTGGTGACTCTCAATAGCAAGGCTATTCTAATGCTCTAGAGTGCATTAAGTCAGAGTGAATACTTTTGAGTAAGCACCCTGGGAACTACAAAAGAAATGTGGGATGCTCTGGAAATAGCCCATGAAGGAACAGCTAGAATCAAGGAAAATAGAGTCAATACTCTCATGACTGAATATGATCTTCTCTGTATGAAGTTAGGTGAATCTATTGGCGATTTCCAGTTGAGATATACTCATCTGATTAATCAACTTGCTGCCTTGGGAAAATTCTATGAACAACATATTCAAGTCAGAAAAATCCTGAATATTCTCACAAAAGACTAGGAAGCAAAGGTCACCGCCATTGAAAAAGCACGTGGTGAATTAATGGCATCTATGGCAGCATTATTTGGCAGCCTATCAAAATATGAAGGCAAGATCAAGTTCAGAAAATGGCTTGATGAAGTCAACAACAAGGGCAAGGGAGTAGTTGCCTTAAAAGCAATCAAAGAAGCCAGAGAATCAGATGATGAGGATGAGGAAGACGAAGATGAAGAGATTGGTATGATGGTCCAAAGATTCAAGAAATTTTACAACAGGGACCAAGGCTTCAAGAAAAATCACAAGGGTAGCTCAAGCTTCGATGTCAAGAAACCAATCATTTGCTATGAATGTGAGAAGCCTGGCCATATCAGATCTGAATGCCCCCAGCTGAAGAACAAAGACAAAGAAAAGAAGAGATTTAGCAAGTCCAAAAAGAAAGCGTATGTCTCATCAATATGGGGAGACATCTCATCAAAGGAAGAAGAAGAAGAAGAAGAAGAAGAAGAAAAAGCCAATATTTGTCTAGTTGCTGAGGATGAAGAGCAACATGACAAGGATAATGAGGTATATGATTCACAACCAACTTATGATGAGTTATTTGATGAATATAACCTTGTCCAATCTGAATTTGAAAAATTGGCTGAAAAATATTTTGATTTGAAAAGAAGGAACATAACTCTTGAAATACAAGTAAAAAATCTTTCTACTCCTGAAAATCTTATTTGTGATGAGTGTGCTGATTTAGAGAAAAAGAATTTAAATCTCACAAAGGCACTTGAAAAATTCACTAGAGGTGGTGAAATGCTCAATGTCATTTTAAAATAGCAAAGGTTTATCAACGACAGATCTGGAATTGGATATAAACCTGATTTTGATAAGAGAAAAGGGAAAAAGAAATTTGGAGAAAAGATTTATATGAATTACTTCAGAAAAAAAATTCTTTCTTTAAATCCTTTTGCTCACTGCAATTATTGCAACCGAAAAGGTCATTCCACATCATCATGTTTTCATAGAAAGGAAAGAAAGAGTAAACCAATAGGAAATTATCAATGGGTGCCTAAGGGATCTTACAAGATTCCTAAGTCACATACTAACCCAAAAGGACCCAAGAAAAGATGGGTGCCTAAGGCATGAATCTTTGTGAATTGCAGGTCTGTCTAAGAGTATCAAAGACCAACAAATGGTACATCGATAGTGGGTCTCTAGACACATGACGGGAGATCATTCCAAGTTTACTTCAATCAAACCTAAGATTGGTGGCAAAGTAATCTTTGGCGGAAATCAATCTGGAAAGATTTCTGGCATTGGAGAGATTGGAAACAATGAAGGGCCAATGATCAAAGTGTCTACTTAGTAGAAGGACTTTGTCATAATCTTTTCAGTGTGAGCCAAAGCACCGATAAGGGTAACCTAGTCATCTTTAATTCTGAAGAATGTTTTATTGTAAAACATAATGATGTTCCCTTTGAAACTCTAAAATCAAAAGCTTTATTTAGAGCCTCTAGAGAAGGAAACTGTTATACTCTTAACCTCTCTAGCAACAACTCTGTTTCTGAAAATTGTTTTGTAAGTAATTTGAATGAGAGTTGGCTGTGGCATAAATGATTAGCTCATATCAATATGCATCAGCTTGACAAATTACAGAAAAAGGACTTACTCATCGGTTTGCCAAAGATCAGTTTTAAAAATGATGAGATTTGTGATGCTTGTCAAAAAGGCAAACAAACTAAGTCATCTTTTAAATCCAAAAATGAGATTTCAACTAATAAACCTCTTCAACTACTTCATATAGATCTAGTTGGACCTGCTAGAGTAAAAAGCCTTGGTGGCAACCTCTATACTCTAGTTATAGTTGATGACTTTTCTAGATTTACATGGACTATATTTTTAGCTTCTAAAGATGAAACATTTGATCAGTTTGTTGTTTTTACCAAGAAGGTTCAGAACGAGAAGGGTATTTCTATTGCAAGAATTCGAACTGATCATGGTGGAGAATTCAACAATCATGCATTCGAAGAATTTTGTGATATCTTTAGGATTAATCATAACTTCTTAGCCCCGAGGACTCCTCAACAAAATGGTGTTGTGGAGAGTAAGAATCGAGTGCTCACTGAGATGGCAAGAGCTATGTTGAATGAGAACAACACTTCCCAAGTATTTTGGCCAGTTGCAATGAGCACAACTTGCCAAATCTCAAACAGAGCCTATCTTGGGAAGAAGCTGAACAAAACTCCCTACGAGCTGTACAAAGGAAGGAAACCAACACTGACCCATCTGCGTATTTTCAGATGTAAGTGCTTCATCCATAATAATGGTAAGGATAACTTGGGAAAGTTTGATCCCAAGGTAGATGAAGGCATATTTCTGGGTTATTCTAATAGAAGTAAGGCTTATAGAATATTTAATACACGTACTCGCATTGTTGAAGAATCAATGCATGTTGTATTTAGTGAAACCAATTCTAATAAGCCTTTAGATGATGATGAAGAAAATGTTTTCGAAAATCAATTCTTTTCAAAAACAACCCCTGCTTCTGTAGAAAATTCTGAAGATGTTTTTCAAACTAATCCTCAGAATGATCCTGAGAGTTATGATCCATCTCAATGACAAGAGATGCCGACCTCTTACAAAATAGCCAAGTTCAGTAAAAAGATTTGTAGTATAAGGAATCTAGATCGTTTCCCATGGAATTCACAGTAAGTTCAATAGAAACAGGAAAATAGTAACAGAATGGGGGGAAGAGTTTTTTTTTAATGCAATTAAGAATGAAAGTAAAATGAAACAGATAAGGAAAACAAGATTAATTAGACTAAAAATGACTAACCCAGAATTAGGAATTCCAAAACCTTCATTAGGCTAAAATAATACACCAAACTCGTGATTGATTCTGGACAAACTGAAATCTCTGCGTTAGTCCAGAAATTCCCTCCATTGAACGATCGTCCAGAATATATTCAGAATAGTAGTGTGTCACTGAGCAATCCCTCAGTAATCACGTAAACCCAGTTTGAATGGGGTCCTTGGGATAAATCAATCTGGATTTTTAATAAAAAACCCAATCCGAATTTAGAAATCGGATTCGATAAAAGAAGGCAGAAACAAGTTTAGATGTTACCGGTTAAGCATGAGTCCTCTGGAATACAGAATCCTTAATCTATGGGTTAATCAGAGAGGCTTAGCCGAGCATGGCTGGGCAAAACAATGAAGAACAGACGAAGAACACGTAGAACATCCCAGAGAATTTAATTAAAACGTTTTTTAATCTAATAATAATGTAATGTTTTCAGCCACCATCCAATTTTTCTTATACAGGAAGAATGAATCAAGATGATTGACAATTAGGAATCAATCCCCTAATCATAGGAAAACTCTAATCAATATGAAATCTCTAATAAATTAGGAAACTTCTAATAATTGGTCCTTTATTACAAAATTCGTCCAAAATAGAAATCCAGCAAAATGGGTCTGTCTTTAGCTCCAATTTCATCCACCTTCTTGTCCGGATCAGCCTTCGAGGTCTTCATAACAATTGTAGCTCTTTGAATCATCTTAAATACGAAAGAAGAATAAGGCTAATCCGATATCTAGATCAAAAGTTATGGTGAAAATGGTGAAGCATTGTAAATCTGGAATTTTATTACCAAAAACGAATTTAATCTAATTAAAAGCTTAAAGCCCAATTCAGTAATAAAACTCATTATTTCTCAATTAAACATCCCTAAATTATTAACCAAGAGATAAAAATAAGTGGAATAATATTCAATTATCACTCAACCCAGAGCCAATAGATTTATTAGAAATCATCCACTAGATCAAGTAATAGGCGATGTTAACCAGGTTGTGAGAACTAGAAGCAGCACTTTAAATGAAGTAATGTTTTTTGCATTTATTTCATATATTGAGCCCTCTAAAGTTGAAGAAGCCCTTAGAGACAATGATTGGGTGATAGTAATGCAAGAGGAGCTTCATCAATTTGAAAGAAATCAAGTTTGGGACTACTTAAGCCTAAGGACCATCCGGTCATTGGCACTAAATAGGTATTAAGAAACAATCGTGATGAAGCAGCAATCATTGTCTGTAACAAGGTAATATTAGTTGCAAAAGGCTATAATCAAGAGGAAAGAATTGATTATGAAGAAACTTATGCTCCAATAGCAAGATTGGAAGCTATAAGAGTTCTTCTAGCCTTTGCGTGTGTAAAAGGTTTTAAAATTTTTCAAATGGATGTGAAAAGTGCTTTCTTAAAGATTTTATTCAAGAGGAGGTGTATGTAGAACAACCTCTTGGTTTTGAAAGTGAGCATCATCCTGATCATGTTTATCGTCTCAAGAAAGCCCTTTATGGACTTAAGTAAGCTCCTAGAGCTTGGTATGAGCGATTAAGCAAATTCCTTCTTGATCAAGGACTTATTAGAGGTAAAGCTGATACAACACTCTTCATAAAAGAATAATAAGCTAAATGAAATTTTAGTTGTACAAATTTATGTCAATGATATAATTTTTGGTGCTTCTAACGATGCTTTATATGAAGAGTTTGCTAAGAAAATGAAGGGAGAGTTTGAGATGTCCATGATGGGAGAACTCAACTACTTCCTTGGTCTGCAAATCAAATAAAAGAAGGATGGAATATTTATTTCACAGACCAAGTATCTGAAAAGGCCTGGCTGAACCTAAGAGGAGGAGTGAATTGGGTGAAGATAAAAACTTGCAACCTTTGAAAAACTTTTTATCAAATTGATAAAATCAGTTTGAAATATAGTAAAGAGTTATAAAAATATAGATAATCATTTAAACATATTTGCTGGAAATAAAGGAGATTAAGGAAGAAAATTGCAAACTCAGATCTATACTGGTTCGGTTTAATCCTTGATCTACATCTAGTCCTCAAGCTCCACTTGAATTTTCCACTATCTCCTTGTTTAATCAGGCACAAGAGACAAGACTTTACAATCTCACAAGTTTAGCCAGACACTTGTGCAGCCTCTACAATCTCTCACTGAGACTCCCTTACAACCCAAGGGATACATTCAATTTCCCACTCAAGGTCACCCAACCTTGAGTATCTCTCAGAAAATAGAATGTTTTACAATGTATCTTCTCTCAAAGAAGTGAATAGATGATCACTGAAGTGCATTACAAATGATTTCACTCTCTAAATGATAAACCAGGAAAGCATGAGAAACAGAGTGAGAAAAGGCTTCAGAATTTCAGCATTATGACAGCATAATCTCTTCCATCCTCATTTTGCATTTTGAATCTGGCTTTATTTATAGATGAGGATGATTTGAACGTTGAAGAATATAGCCGTTGTAAATAGAGCCATTTGAGAATGAGGCTGTTGGAAACTAGCCGTTAGTTCAGATCTGCTTTTTGACCCATCTGTGACATCAGCAACTTCTTTAATCTTGATCTTTAGTTTGATGCCCTTTGATCATCTGAAACATGTACACAAGTGATATAAATGATGTTAAGAAGTATTGTAAGTCATTTGGGTAAACATCTGGATGATCTGGATCAGATTCAGGATTTTCACAACGGTGATTTTTCTGATTTGAAGGAGAATACTGTAGTATTGTCTTGCATACTGTAGTATTGGGACTGTCAGGCAACTTCAGATTTGTCTCTGTCTGTCTGATACTCGAGTATTGACTTATGCACTCGAGTATTGAAGATCGTCTAACGTTCATTGCTCTCCGTCTGAGCTATACTCAAGTTTTCACTTGTATACTCGAGTATTCAAGTTGTTATGGCCTTTGGTTGCTTTCTGACTTGATATAGCTTCATATTTGGCAAACCAATTATCCCCATATAGCTCTTTGTGTCTTCATTCCAATGCAACAAGATTCAGCTCAAAGATCGTTGGATTTCATCTGTTATGATCCAATGAATGAAGATGTGTTCTTTACCAGCATTTTTGCAACGTCTTGATCAATTTGTCAACTTTTGAAGACCATATCTCTCTGGTCTAATCTTCATTTTTGTTTAATCAAGTCTTGTTGGAAATCCTTATGAGTCTTCTTTCATATGCCACCGATTTCAGCTCATTCCGATTTGTAGATTGTGAGTTACACTCAAAACATTGAAGCTTGGTCTGATGTGTAGCATGAATATTTAATCCAACTTTAGAAATTCAAAGCTCTCTCATCTGATCTTTTTTGAGCATGAAACTTTGTCGAGATGACACATTCACGAGTGCAAAAAAAGCTTTTAAGACTGGACAAAAGAGGCATACGCAGACCGGACTCGCGACCAGTCTTGTTCCAGCCGGTATTAAAAGTATATCTTTAAGAGCGTACTTCAACCGGTCTTAAATAAACTATTTTAAGACTGAACATTTAAAAACATCAGGTCTTAAAAGTGATACTAAATCCAACTGAAATATTTTTTTGTCGGTCCTAAAACTCATTTTTTAAGACTGAACAAACATTTAACTGCTCTTAAAAGATCTATTTTTAAGACCGGACAAAAATAATTATACGTGGTCTTAAAAGACTTACTTTCAAGACTGGTTGAGTAAAAAGTCCGGTCTTAAAGATTAACTTTTAAGACCGGTCATATTTAAACCAACGGTCTTGTAAGACCAACTTTTATTACCGCATATCAAATTCGCCTAACCTTTAAGACCGCGCATTTAAGTAAATCCGAGTACATCCGGTCTTAAAAGTTGAACTTTTAAGACCGGCGCTTTTGTTTTATCGGTCTAAAGTTTCCTGCATTTTTTCCCTGTTCTGTTCTTTCAGATCATCTATATACATAAATCCATACCAGCCATCCAGCATATAAAACGGTATACTTTAAGCTACAAGCTATGAACAATATAATTGTGGATAAATTGAATGATATCTCTATACAAAAATCCATACAAGCCAATCCAGCACAGAAAAGGCTACACTTTAATCTACAAGCTATGAACAATTATGAATAAATTATATTGGGAAAAAGCAGATCGTAGCTAGAATACAAATATTATTGACTATGATGAGTTACAAATACAAATACAATAAGTTGTTGCAATAAGATATACCACGTACACTTAAATCAACATACATGCCCAATATTCACCATGCCTTCATCCGATTCCCAGCCAACAACTCCCTGATCATTCCACCATGTACAACTCCCTTAACAGGATCCTGATAAGTTTTGTGGAGTTTTAATATGATCTCTTCTCTCTGTGACTAAGCAGAAACAATAATCAATAACACTTAAATATTAAAAATTCAAAGATAATAAAATCTGTTACTAATTAAGCTGGTTGTTACATATTAGAGAAAATTTACCTTAACATTGATCTTTGAGGGCCAAATTTTCAAGATATTGCTTCTGTAGCTTTGCAGCTTCCCTCGGCTAAGAGCATTGGATCAGATTCAGCTGCCACAAACATAAACCAAGAACAAACTTCATAGAGTCAGTGGCATCGTTTAAAAACATAGAAGGAATATAATACGTACAGTTAAAACTTTAAAGTTTTCAAAGAATTGTGCAAATGAATATTACCTTATGAATTGAATCTTTTATAGAAGGATATCCTCCCATATCCCTTCTTGATGATCATTTCTTATGCCGAGTTCATTATTCGCTTCATCTTCTTCGTTCATGTCCGGTAGACCCCTTGAAAAAGGAGTACTGTCAGGAAGGCCATAATTTGCATGACTTTCCTCATCAATATCGATGACCCTTTTACCTTGGAGAGCTACAAACCACATTTTATTTGCTTGATCGGTAATATAAAAAACTTGTTTTGCCTGGTCTACCATAATAAAAGGTTCATCTCTAAAACTTGTACTATTGAGATCGACTAACGTAAATCCAAGCCAATCAATCTGAACACCATTGTTGACATTAACCCACTTGCATTTGAAAATGGGAAATCTAATAAAGACATAGTCCACCTCCCAAATCTCTTCAATAACCCCATAATATGGCATGATTGCCAATTTAGGCCGCTTGTCTTTCGAACTGGAGAAGTGCATGGATTTAGCCTCTAACATTACACCATTGTTCTAGATGGTGCTCCTCTCATCTAGGGACTTCGTGTAAAATGTGTAACCGTTGATCACATACGAATTCCAACTTATGACATCAACCTCAGGACCACGTGGTAAACATTTCATTGTCTCAGAAACAGATTCCTCTCCCTCAACCTTTCGTTTGAACCAGTTTGCAAATGTTCTGTTATGCTCCCTAATCAACCTTTGTTCAATCATTCGGGGATTTTCTTTCCTCACAGCTTCTTTATGGGTAGCTATGCTGGCCTGGACTTCATCAACATTATTCAAGATGTATAAGTGGACTTGTGACAATTCATTAGGATCCACTCTATTTACTGAGGCCCCCCGTCTACCCGCTTTAGCATGCTGACATTTTGGAAGCTCGATATGTCTTACTTTGGACAAAGAATTTTGACAAAATTCCATAGCCTCTTCACATACATACTTCTGAATAATTGATGCTTCTGGCCAGTATGCGTTCTTCACGTACCCTTTTAGGAATTTCATAGATCTTTCAATTGGGTACATCCACCGTAAATGGATAGGACCAGACAACTTGATCTCCCTCACTAAATGAACAATTAGATGAACCATGATGTCAAAAAATGAAGGAACAAAAAGCCTCTCAAGGTGGCACAAGATAAGATATCCTTCATTCTCCAATTCATCCAATTGTTCAACCTCGAACACTTTACTGCAAACAGCATTGAAGAACAAACAAAGCCTAGTCAAAATGTGTCAAAGATCATACTCGGTTATGCTCGAATAGCTACTGGGAGTAGCTGTTACATCAAGACATAGCAATGATGAGACTTTTGGCCTACCAATTTCAAGTCCTTCATCGATACAAGCCTCTTAAAATTTGAAGAATACCCTAATGGAACTTTTGTGCCATGCAAACACTCACAAAAACTATGTTTCTCATCCTTAGACAAAGTATGAGAAGCTAGGGGATAATAAGTTCTGTTACCGTATGGCCTTGGATGTAAGTCTTCATGTATTTTCCATTTCTTGTAGGTCCAATCTTGGCTTCACACCATCCTTTGTGCTACCTTGTATGTTGAGAAGCGTGCCAACAATACTATCACATACTTTCTTCTCTACATGCATGACATCAATGGAGTGTCTCACATCAAGGTTGCACCAATATGGAAGATCAAAGAATACCGATCTTTTTTTCCATATATTTGTTTCCTTTCTACCCTTTGCAGTCTTACCGAAGACCACACTTATATTTTTCATCTTTGCATACACTTGCTCCCCAGCCAATGCCACCGGAGCATCTTCATGCTCTTGGTCACCAAGAAAGGCTTTCTTCAATCGACGATATGTGTGGCCCCGTCTAAGAAATCTTCTATGTCCATTGAGATGAATCGACAGGATGTCGAATCTTTCCATCAGAAATCCTCTCATCTGCATGCCACCTCAAATTTTTTACATCATTTTCATTAGCGAACAAGCACTTGAACCTTGGTATGATTGGAAGATACCACAACACTTTTGCAAGCCCCTTATTTGACTTGTACCTTGGGGTTTCACATATCGGACAATTCAGCTTCTCTTCTAACTCATTCCTTTACAACACGCAATCATTCGGGCATGCGTGGATCTTTTTGTACTTTATCCCCAGTGGACAAAGTATTTTCTTAGCATCATAGTATCGGTGAGGCAACACATTATCATCCGGAAGCATGTCCTTAAAAGCCTCAAGCATTTCAGAAAAACTCTTGTCGCTTCACCCATGACGTGCCTTCAGGCTGACCAATTTCAATACAGCGTTTAACATTTGGTATTCCTTACACCCAGGCTATAGTGGGGTCTCTGCATCACTGCTGAAACACCCCACTGGCCTCGCCCTTACGGGTGGCGGGTTGGAGGGATTCCTTTCTGTAATTTACCTTCCCTTTGTTATTAAGTCCATTTAATAATTAGTCAGAGCACACGCAAAAGAGCACCGGATCGGTTTGGACAACTACTGTACTGGTAAAAGTAAAAAGTAACAAAAAGTAAAGTCCCCGCAGGGTTAAGGTACAGTCATCCAACAGTAAATACCAAAATATAATATAGTCATCCCAAAAAGTAAAACTACAAAATACGATAGGGCATCCCCTATCCTTCATCAGCTCTGTACCCTCACCTCTGCAAAAGGTCTTCACTATTCAACCACGTCCTCCTGTGTCACTAACACCTTCTGGAGTCTGTGTGCGGCCCCAAGAGTAACCATCAATATTCATGCACAATATGTGTGGTGTGTATGTGTATGCAACCATTTTGATATGGAAAATATGCCAAACATACCATATATGCAAACAGAAAATATACACAACATACACGTTTTCGTACCGTCGAGCCGCCTTACCAAGGCAAGCCTCGGATTTACCGAAATCACAAGCCAGTCCGTACAGCCGCCACACTCACGTGTGCGACCTCGACAGGCACACGCCAATCCGTACAGCCGCCACACTCACATGTGCGACCTCGGCAAGCATCCTCAGTGCTAGGAACACAATCACAAGTATGTTCTGTATGCATATTTGGCCAAACACAAGCAAAAACACATATGGCAAGCAAAACATACATCAAACACATAAAAGTGCCGGAGTAAAGAGGTTACTACTACCTGGTAAAATACTATTTAATATTTTCACGGGCCCCACAAGTCTCCCAACAAGTTGCTTGACCCTAAATATCATAAAAATAACTTGTTTGAGTACTTTCCAAAAATACCCTTACATTAATTGCTTTAAACAAGCTACCACCAGATTTTCCAGAAATTCAATGTTTCTGTCCTGACTTCTTTGATTTTTCATAAATTCAAACAAAATAATTTTTGAGTGCAACCAGCGCCATCTGAACCATTAGCATGTTTAATTTTCAGGAAAAATATTCCCAGAGGTCAAATGTTCAGGTATCTTGGCGTGTTACCACTTTTATGCCCTCTGGTCCAGATTCGCACCACTGTTTCCTTATCTGTTTTCAACCAATGGTTTCAACAAGAAAATATTATCCAAATCCTTATTATTATATATGCAGACTCATGCCCCAGATGTCTACTTTTTGCATGTAAGATTTCAGACGAAAAAAAGTTCGGTTACCTAGTTAAAAACTTTACCGGAAGTTCACTTCCCAGATTTCCCAAAACTGGCAGCAACCTTCCTTTTAAGGTTTTTCGGTGTTTTGATTTTGAAAACTCAAACCAAACCCATACCCTACACAAAATCACATTTCAGAGCCATTGGAAACCTCAAAAATACAAAAATCAAACCCCAACACCATGCTTCTATCTATTGCACGAAATAACTTAATAAAATCTCAAAAGTCAAAGTTTATGTGGTTTACCTTGAATCGGGGAGTTGATGGATGAGCTTGAGATCTTGAGCTTGAAGCTTGGAGTATGGTGGCTTTTGGACTTTTCCTTGGATGCTGAAGAATTTCTCCCCTTACGATGAAAAATGAAGGTAAATCACCTTTTTAATAAAGGTGAATTTGATCCAGAAGCTTTAGAATTAACCAGTGTAATTTTTGACTAACAGGGGTAATTTTTGGATAGATATTTCTTAGCTTATTCTCCAAGAAATTCCAGAGTCTACTAGGTCATTAAAGTGTGGTACAGATCAAAAATATCTGGGATATTTTCCAATTTTTGGGAAAATTACATGTTTTGGCCCGAAACTTTTGAAAATTATATTTTTGCCCCAGAACTTTTGGATAATTACCGACTTTGGCCCAGAACTTTTTACCTGTCCAAGGGCACATATGGGACGCCATGTGGGTCCCTCAAATCTGATCTCATTGATTTTTACCCATTTGTTTCCATTTTACCCTTTTTCTTTAATCGCGGGACCTGCAATTGTCTTTTACTTTGACTTTAGCTTTCTTGGCCACCAAGAAACATTTTTCTTTAATTAAAAAGAGCCATGTGGCGCCTAATGGGGCCCACACATCTGCCCCCTATGATTATCTCATCTCCATTCACTTATCAGTCCGGTTTCTGACCAATCGGTCCCCGCCGGGCCCGTCGGGTACAATAATGCTCCTTTTTGTGCTTTTTGCAACTTTTCTAGATATTCTCCCCTAAATAGCCATTTACATGTGGCGCCCTTCCATCTCCCCAAAGTGGCCCCACACTTGTCCATTCAGCCCAGAAAGAACCCTAACTGGTCCTTACCGGTCCTAACTCAACCAATCAATCGCCTATGGGACCCGTCTTACAGGACTAACATAAACATGACTTAAATAACCTAATTTTCTCATGATAGGCGAAATTCCTTATTGTGGCAATTTAAAATTGACCATTTTGCCCTTACTCCTCTTATTTTAAATTACATCTCCAATTAAACTCGAGTTTGGAAGACCTAAACTCGAGTTTGGATTTCTAAACTCCAGTTTAGCCCGCTGAAAACTCCAATTTGGATTCTAAACTCTAGTCCAGCCGTTGCAAACTCCAGTTTCAGTCGCTGAAGTTTTAAGAATCAAATTGTGCCAACTTACAAAAACTTCATGGTTGATCTTAATACTTCATATCATCTATTGCTATTGTTTCTAATCATGATTAATCAGTTTTCTAGCAAGTTTCAGATGATTAAAAGCTTGAGATAACATCAAACTTGACAGAAATCAAAATCTGTCATAAGCATGAAGATGAAGGTTGCTGCAGATTTTCAGAAATGGCAAGGAAGGTAGAACCGAATGAGAAACTTAGAGAAACGAAGCTGAATGCTCAACTGTAATGGATTCAAACGTTCTACAATCTTGATATGCTTGAGTTTCAGATTTTAGAAGATTCAGATTTGCTTTAAATTAAATAAAGCAACTCCATGAACCACTTGTATTATTTTAATATATCTTCTCAACAAAGCAAATGGATGACAACCTGGAAAGAAGCCCAACTACTCTTCAATGCAGACAATAAGGCTCTTACCAACAAAGGCTGCTGAACATCATGGGAGACATTCTTGAAGGGACAAAACTCAAATATTCAAATCTGTAAATGTTCCCAACAGTCATATTCAAACAAAAGTGGTCACAACAGCTAGATCCATGAAGAAACACTCACAATAGCTATATTTTCGAATGGGTTCAAGTCTCAACGGATCTATAACGTTCATATACTTCAAATCAGTATAAATACTTGAAGACTTGAAGACTCAAGGGTGAAAGAAGTGCATAAAAATGCAGAGACATATGCTTACACCTCCAACATGCTAATACTCTGATTTTCGCATCATTTACTCTTTGTTCTCAATGCCTACATAGTTTATCATTGAGAGTGAAATGATTTGTATTGTGCTTCAGTGTTCATCATATTCACTTCTGAGAGGGAAGATTGATTGTTACTCATTTTATTTGAGAGATACTCAAGATTGGGTGATCTTGAGTGGGAAACACTGTGTTGTGATTACAGCTTGTAAGGGGAGTGAATCCTAAGAAAAGGATTACTTCGTGTACAGAGTGTGTAATCAAACAAGTGTATTGATTACAGTTTGTAAGGGGGAGTGAATCCTAGGGAGAGGATTACTTCGAGTATAGAACGTGTAATCAAGCTTAAAGTAGATAGTGGATTGAAAATCTCAAGTGAAGCTTGGGGACTGGACATAGGTCAAGGATTGGACCGAACCAGGATAAATCATAGTTTGTATACTCTCTTCCCTTATCTTTTACATTTCCAGTATATGCTTATCTTTGAATATCTAACTGTCAAGTTATAAGTTGCGAAAAGATTTTTAAAGTCCCTAAAGTTTTATCAAACACCCAATTCACCCCCTTTTGGGTAATAGCCAGGTCCAACATGTCCAAAGTCTCATTTAAAGACCAGAGCCCGACAGTCTTCTCTGTGTTAGTTCTCAATGTGTTTTGATGATAACTAGCAATTGTAAACTTGATATGAAGTTTGTTTTTGGCAATATGAAAATCTCACTGTTAAAGGCAAACTCGAGTTTGGGTATGTAAACTCGAGTCTGAGGAGTTACAAAAAGCAATAAGAAATTTTCACAACAAGCCAAACTCCAGTTTGCAAAACCAAACCTGAAGTCTGGAAGATACAGAGAGCACTCAGAATCCCAAGCAAGCCAAACTCGAGTCTGGATTCCTAAACTCCAGTCTAGACCAAACAAAAAGACACTCGAATTCCAGGCCAAGTTATAAACTCCAGTCTAGAGTTACAAACTCCAATCTAGACCAAACAGAAAGATTTGAATAGTTTCAGCTCAAACATAAACTCGAGTCTGTCATTGTAAACTCGAGTTTAGGACAAATAGAGAAACACTCGAATTTCTACCATCTTTCCAAAACTCCAGTCTGTCTCCTAAACTCCAGCCTGGAAAATCACGAACTAAGGCTTGTTCTTCAAACATAGACCCAAACTCGAGTCAGTCACTAATTGACTCGAGTCTAGGAGCAGGACCAAAATTCCATGCCAAGTCCAAAGCCCGATAGTTCTCTCTGAAAAAGCCAAACTCGAGTTAGCTTTTACAGACTGCAAGTTTAGACCTCTAATCAACGGACATGCTTTCTGGATGAACCCCAAACTCGAGTCGGAAGAACAAACTCGAGTTTGCATCGGGGATTTTGAAAAATCAAATGATGTTGATCTGCGAAATCTTAATGGGTCTTCTTGAAATTATTTCATGATATGATATTATTGTTTCTAATGTCCTTGATGAAGTTTTGAGTGTTTTTCAGATAAGGTTTAGCCAAGATCAAGGTGAGATCAAGATCCAGGATAAATGCATTAAATGACGAACCTAGAACAGGGTTGATCCTTCTCCCTTATCCCAGATGTTCAGCTCAGACCAATGTAACTCATAAGAATCATCTCAAACGGTCAAATTAAGTTAAAGGAATGACTAAAAATCTGAAAGACCTTCTGCAACAACTAAATTCCAAGATGCCAGCTAAGAATTCAAAGAACAGATCAAAATATGCTACTGCCATTTTTCCAGAATTGCAGCTGAACATTAGAGAAAGAATTGTAACGGCTAGCTTATCCATTTAGTCTATAAGAGGCTGTGAAAACTCAAAGCAACATACACACAACGAAGCTATCTTGATTATACTTTGAAATTTGAGTCTGTATTGTTATTTTCAACCTGTTCTTCAGTGTTTATCCTTATCTACTCTTTTGAGAGTTTGTAAATTTTTGAAAGCATTTGTTTGTGAGAACTCAAGGTTGTGGAACCTGTGAGTTGGGTTGTTCAATCACAAAGTGTAAGGGGGAGCAAGTCCTAGGTGATTAGGATTGTGTCTGGTCTTCATTGTTGTAATTGAAAATCTGTTGAATTAGTGGAAACACCCAGAAGGTATCTGGGGACTGGACGTAGGTCAAGGTTGAGACCGAACCAGTATAAATTCTGTGTGTCTAAGCTTTTCTTTTTCTACTATTTCATTATCCATTTCTTAAGCTTCATTTTTAAGAGTTGAAAAGAATTTTTAAAATCCCCAATTCACCCCCCTCTTGGTGATTTCTTCCACTTTCATTTGGTATCAGAGCCAGGTTGTCTACTCAAAGGATTAACATCCTAGACATAAAGATCCAATGGAAGGAATCCTACCAGATGGTGCCTCAATAAACAGACCACCGGGATTTAATGGTGAACACTACTCATTCTGGAAATCCAAATTCAAAGTATTTGTGATGGCCAGTGAGTATGGTCTGTGGGAAGTTATTGAGGATGGAAATTATGTCCCTACAAAGAAAGTAGGAGAAAATATTGTACCAAAGGCAAAGGCAAAATTTTATGAAAATGATCAAAAGAAAGTTGTCCTTAACAGCAAAGCTATTTTAATGTTGCAGAGTGCACTAAGTCAAAAGGAGTATTTTCGCGTTTGCAATCTGCCCAGTGCCAAGGACATGTGGAATGCATTGGAAGTGGCCTACGAAGGTACCTCAGGGATCGAGGAAAACCGGATCAACACACTCACCACTGAATATGACCTACTACGCATGAAGACTGGAGAATCAATTACTGAATTCCAGCTCCGGTTCACTCACCTGATCAATCAGTTGTCAGCCCTGGGAAAGGTATATGATCAAATAACTCAGGTAAGAAAAATTTTGAATATACTAACCAAAGATTGGGAAGCCAAAGTGACAGCCATAGAGGAAGCAAGAGGAGAATCTATGCAATCTGTAGCTGCTCTCTTCATTAGCTTATCAGAATATGAAGGGAAAATCAAGTTCAGAAAAGGACTTGATGAAATAGAAGGGAAACAGAAAGGAATTGCCCTCAAGACTCACAAGGAAGATAGGAACTCAGATGATGAAGAGATTGATGATGAGGAGATCGGAATGATGGTCCGAAGATTCAAGAAATTCTACAAAAAGGATCAAGCCTTCCGTAAGACGTACAAGAACAACAACAAGGAAACAAAGAAACCAATTGTATGCTATGAATGTGACAAACCCGGTCATATCAAATCTGAATGTCCTCAGCTGAAGCACAAAGAAAAGGAAAAGCCCAGATTTAGTTCTTTCAAGAAGAAAGGCTTTGTCTCTGCTATTTGGGGAGATAGTTCATCAGATGAAGAAGAAGAAGATGAAGAAGAAACAACTAATCTCTGCCTAGTTGCTCAAGAAGAATGCGTCAATGAAGAGGTAAATGATCTTGAACCTACCTTTGACGAACTACTTTCTGAATATGATAGTCTTCGTTCTGAATTTAAAAAGATTGCAAAAGAACTTATGCTTTCAAAAAGAAAAATAAAGGATTTAGAACAACAAGTTCAGAAAACTTCATCTTCTACTCCCGAAAAGGCTTGTGAAAAGCTTACTGAAAAGATTTGCGAAAACTGTTGTACTTTACAGAAAAGAAATGACTATCTTTCAAAAACCCTAGAAAAATTCACTTAAGGTAATGAGATGCTTAACGTTATTTTAAAACAGCAAAGATTCACAAATGACAAGTCTAGAATAGGTTACAAACCTGATTTGGATAAAAAGAAAGGCAAGAAGAAAAATGGAGAAAAGAACTACTTAAGTCATTTTCGTAAATCTGTTCATTCCTCTAATCCATTTGCCCACTGTAATTATTGCAATAGAAAAGGTCATACTACTTCAGCATGCTTTCATAGAAAAGAGAGGAAAGATAAACCTATAGGGAATTATCAATGGGTACCTAAAAGAACATATGTGTCTCCTAAGGTGCAAACTAACCCAAAAGGACCCAAGAAAAGGTGGGTACCTAAGACTTGATCTTTCATAAATTGCAGGTATGTCTAAGAGCATCAAATTCTAGTAAGTGGTACATTGATAGTGGATGCTCTAGACACATGACAGGAGATCAATCCAAGTTTACAAGAATCAAATACAAGGATGGTGGCAAGGTCACATTTGGTGGAAACCAGTCTGGAAAGATAGCTGGTATTGGAAAGATTAGTAACAACGATGGACCACAAATAAAAGATGTCTACCATGTGGAAGGACTATGCCATAATCTTCTCAGTGTAAGCCAAAGTGCCGACAAAGGCAATCTAGTCATCTTTAATTCTGAAGAATGTTTGATTGTGAATAAGGATGATCTCTCCCTAGACAAAGTAAGATCAAAAGCTCTATTCAGGGCTCCAAGGGAAGGTAACTGATATACCCTTGAACTCTCAACTGCTTTACCTTCTGAAAAATGCTTCATGAGTAACTTAGATGAAAGTTGGCTGTGGCACAAACGTTTAGCACATGTTAATATGTTCCAACTTGATAAACTAATGAAAAAAGGATTTAGTTATCGGATTACCAAAACTTAATTTCAAAAAGGATATGATTTGTGAAGCATGCCAAAAGGGAAAACAAACTAAGTCATCCTTTCATTCTAAAACTGAGATCTTAACTAATAGACCACTTCAATTACTACATATGGACTTAGTTGGTCCAGCTAGAGTAAAAAGTTTTGGTGGAAACTTGTACACTCTAGTAATAGTTGATGATTTCTCAAGATATACTTGGACATTATTCTTATCTGTTAAAAGTGAAGCATTTGATCAATTTGCTATATTTGCCAAGAAGGTCCAGAACGAGAAAGGTCTATCTATTGTAGGAATCCGAACTGACCATGGAGGAGAATTTGAAAATCACTCCTTTGAGGAACTTTGTGATAAAATGGGGATACATCACAATTTCTCTGCTTCAAGAACTCCCCAACAAAATGGAGTAGTTGAAAGAAAGAATAGAGTCCTCACAGAAATGGCAAGAGCAATGCTAAATGAGAATCAGACCTCCCAAGTGTTTTGGGCAGATGCAATGAACACAGCTTGCTACATCGCTAACCGAGCTTATCTCAGGAAAAAGCTGAACAAGACTCCATATGAACTCTTCAAGGGAAGAAAGCCCAACATATCTCACCTGCATATCTTTGGATGCAAATGTTTTATCCACAAGAACGGTAAGGAAAACGTAGGTAAATTTGATTCCAAGGTTGATGAAGGTACATTTCTTGGCTATTCTTCTAGGAGTAGGGCTTATAGAATATACAATCTCTTTACTAAAACTATAGAAGAATCTATCCATGTTGTTTTCTGCGAAACCAACTCTAATAAATCCATGATTGATGAAGACGATGAAATTCTGAATCCTCATTCTTCAAAAACTTCTTCTGTTTTGGAAAATTCTGAAAATAACTTACCAAGAGAACTAGAAGCTGAATCTGAACATACTTGTAAAAATCCTGCTTTAACCCAGCCTAAAGCTTGGAAATACAGTAGGAGTCATCCACTAGACCAAGTCATAGGACATGCAAGTCAAGGAGTTAGAACCAGACAAAGCATCTTGAATGAAGTTACCTTTTCAGCTTTTATTTCTGAGATAAAACCCTCTAAGATTGAAGAAGCCCTTTCAGACAATGATTGGGTGATAGCAATGCAAGAGGAATTACATCAATTTGAAAGAAATCAAGGTTGGGACTTGGTACCCAGGCCCAAAAATGATTGCAGACTCATCACGTTTGTTCTTGAATACCCATTTAGTACCAATAATTGGATGGTCTTTAGGCCTAGGTACCAAGTCCCAAACTTGATTTCTTTCAAATTGATGTAATTCCTCTTGCATTGCTATCACCTAATCTGTAACATCCCAATTTTCTGGGACTTGATTCGTATAGAAATTTAAATTATGAAATGTGGGCCAAAATAATTATGAGAATAATTATTTGAAATTAAGGTCTAGTTTCCCTTAATTTATTTTGGGAAAAGAAAAAAATTCAAAGAGTAATTGAAAATGATAATTGGGTCTAAATAATTTTGGAGATAATAATTTATGGCCTTACATAATTATCGAAAATTAAGGTTTAATTTCCCTTGAATTATTTTGAGAAGAGAATAAATTCAAGGGATAATAGAAAATGATAAATTGAGGCTTAAAATTATAGAATTGGTATTTTAATGGCCCAAGATATTTAGAAATTAATTTGTTTGGGATTATTGCAATTAAAGCTAATTGCAAATGAATTATTGTTATAATTATGCTATAATCATAATTAAATGATATGAAAACTAATTGAAAATAAAGTTGGGATTTATAAAAATGGCTAACAAAAATACATATACAAAAAAGAAGGAGAAGAATTATATGGGCCAATAAGAAAAATGAAACAGAAACAATGCCCAGCCCATATTATTCAGCCCAAAATCAACCCAATTGATTGCCAAAATTTGAAGCCACGTAAGAAACATAAATAACCAGATGAGTTCCACTCTTCCAGTGTTAACCCGACAGCAAGAATAAATAAAAACAAAAAACAAACAACAGAAAACAGAAGGAGATTAAAGGAAATAATATGGTTCAGGTGTTGATTTGGCAAGTTTAGAAATAGATTGTCTTTAAGTATCCAACACGTAATGGTCCAGCTATCAAGCTCCGACTATGCATGCAAGACTGTTACACCTTATATATATATGCCTCTGCTCTTTCGTTCTTCATTCTTCCAGAGACGCAAGGCGAGAAACAGAAAGAGACAGAGAGCAAACCGAGAGTGAAGAGAAGAGAGGGAGAGACCGTGAGTAAGAGTGGGAGACTTAAGCAAAGTTCTACCTTGCTCTGTTTTTCGTGGCTGGGTCAGAGGAAGAGGATCGGCGAGTTCTTCATCTACTGGACAGAAGCTTCGAAGGTAGTCATCATCCTTCCTTTTCCTTTCGTTTTCAATCACAGCCTCTAGTAGCATGAAGTTAAAAGGATTTAAGATAATCCTAGCTGAAACCGAAACCAAGAAACAGGGGGGGATCTGTCATCGTTTTCTTGTGAAACCTTAAGAAAATGAAAAGCTGACATTAATACAAAAACTAAAAACTGAACCATCTAACAGGGGCTGTCGTCGATTTCATGGGCATTCAATACATATATAAGACTACCGAAACTAAAACAAAAAGAATGAGAACTGAACATGCATGCTGAAGATTCTTTTTGGTCAATGATTTTTGTTGCATGAGAATATATATGTCTATGTATGTATGCCGAAAACTTTGTAAGTTTGTCTGTATGAAAGCCTATATTCATGCGTGTTCTTTGTGCTATCGGGTTTGTTAGTATATATAGAGGAAGTGGGAGTATGTCTTTGTCATGCATAGGTTCGGTTTTGCCAAGAACGGAAGAATGAAGTAAGAAATATTGCATGATATTGTTTCGGTTCTTCTTTGCAGTTGCTATGCATAATCCTGTATGATTTCCTCAAGTCAAACAAACTGATTTATTATTCAAGCTTTACTGGAGATTATGGTAAATGTGTTTATACATAGAGATGTATGTGTTGGTAGTTGCTATAAAGTTGTTTTCTGCATAATAAATGGGGATCCGTTGTGTTTTGCTGTCATACAAGGAGGAGTTTGTTGAATTAAATATTTACATATGTGTATGTTACTGAAACTTGAAGAGAACTTTCGAAAGTATGTAAATTTGCATGAATAAGTTCCTATATGAGTGTGGTATGCGTTAATATATATGTAAGTATGTGTTATAATGAACATTAGACTTTTCTTTGCTGCATGTGTATTAAGTATGTATATACATACACGTGTGCAACTATTATAAACAGGAGAAAAATCTGCTTGTGTGTGTGTCGTGTATAAGCCATGAAAAAGGGAAGAAATTAAGTGATATGTGTGTGTGTGTGTGTGTGTGTGTGTGGGTGAATGTGTTTGCTGTTTGTGCATGAGAAAAGGATATTAGAAATAATAAGTACACAAGTGTTTCCCATATAAGACAAAAACAAGTTAGGTATATATTATGGTGTGAGTATTATGTTTTGCATCTTTAGAGTGATCACGTATTTACCGTATGAAAAATTGTAGAAAAATTATGAGGGTCATTAAATAAAGACATGATTGGTCATTATTAATTTTAATGGATTAAATAAAAATATCCCATCATATTTTTGTATGAGGATGGACATTCATTGATTTTGATTGATGAATAAGAGGGAAATAAATAAATGAATAGATTATTGATAAGTAATATTAATAATAAAAATTAGAATAATGGGGAAAACCATGAGAAATGTTAAGATAATTAATTATCTTCTTAATTGAAGATAGACCCTTATTATTATGATCATAATAATAACAAATCATGTTATTATTTAATAGTTGGGAAGCTTATTATTATCATTATTAATTAATGATAATAATAATAATAAATAAATAAAAATAACCATAATAATAAATTATTATTGTTAGAGGAAAATTAAGGGATTAATAACCCTTCAAACTAATTTACATAATTAGTTTATCTGCGATTCAAATAAGAGACTGATGGCGATGATAAAGATTATTTTTAGGCAGACATTGACATCATTTTCTGATCCCAACAACTTCAATACAAAGATGAGGAATCAAGGTCGAGGTGGGTAACTTTAATCTTATAATCATGTATGTTAATGTTATTCAAATATTAGTTGACCATGTATGCTAGTTGAATTACTTGTTTATATTATCCTGATTGGCCATGGATATTGAGGCTGAGGTCTCATGGGGCTGCGGTCCTAGACAAGAGCTGCGGTTCTTGGCCGTTAACTGCGGTTACTATTATTTCTTCCATGCTTTAAACATGTGCTATTATGTCATATTTATTTTCATACATGTGCATGAGATTAACTGTTACCCTGGGGTCCATTCACTTGGATTCCAGCTACCGTGAAAGATATAAGTACTGGTTTGGGATCAGAAGGCAAAGAGCAGCTGTAAGGGTTACAGCAAATGGAACACCTTGGACAAATAGGAATAATTAGTCTGTATATAGTGTTTATCATTCGTCAATGTTGGAATTATGTAATAACATCCCTCTATGGGATAGATATTGAATCGCGAAAAACTAGTTCATATTTTTATACTATTGTAATTTCAAAAACTTCGATTTACAAAATCAAGTCGTCCAAATCTCCTCGATCTATTTCCGCGATAACTCTGGTTAAATAAAGGCCCCAAAGGCCGTGCGTGACATAATCATTGTTTGAAAAGGGCTTCTTCAATCTTAGAGGGTTATATTTCTGAAATAAAAACTGAAAAGGTGACTTCATTCAAAATACTTTGTCTAGTTCTAACTCCTTGATTTGCATCAGCTATAACTTGGTCCAGAGGATGACTCCTACTGTATTTCCAAGCTCTAGGTTGAGTTTGACCAGATTTTTCACAATCATGTTCAGATTTAGCTTCTGGTTCTCTTTGTAAATTGTTTTTAGAATCTATCAAATCAGAAAAGGTTTTTGAAGAAGATTGATCTTCAACTTCATCATCATCATCAGCCATGGATTTGTTAGAATTGGTTTCACAAAAAACAATATGAATCGATTCTTCTATGGTTCAACTAGAATGGTTGTATACTCTATATGCTTTACTCCTAGAGGAATAGCCAAGGAATGTACCTTCATCCACTTTTGAATCAAATTTACCTAGGTTTTCTTTACCATTCTTGTGGATAAAGCACTTGCATCCAAAAATGTGCAGATGAGCTATGTTGGGCTTTCTTCCTTTGTAAAGCTCATATGGAGTTTTGTCCAGCTTCTTCCTGAGATATGCTCGGTTAGAGATGTAGCAAGCTGTGTTCATTGCATCTGCCCAAAACACTTGGGAGGTCTGATTCTCATTCAGCATTGCTCTTGCCATTTCTGTGAGAACTCTGTTCTTTCTTTCTACCACTCCATTTTGTTGGGGAGTTCTTGAAGCAGAGAAATTGTGATCTACTCCCATCTCATCACAGAATTTCTCAAAGGAATGGTTTTAAGATTCTCCTCCATGATCAGTTCTAATTCCTGCAATGGATAAACCTTTCTCATTTTGGACCTTCTTGGCAAAAACAACAAATTGATCAAATGCTTCATTTTTAGCAGATAAAGATAAAGTCCATGTATATCTTGAAAAATCATCAACTATAACTAGAGTATATAAATTTCCACCAAAGCTTTTAACTCTAGCTGGACCAACTAAATCCATATGCAGTAATTGAAGCGGTCTATTGGATGAGATCTCATTTTTTGATTTAAATGATGATTTAGTTTGTTTTCCTTTTTGGCAAGCATCACAAATCATATCCTTTTTGAAATTTAATTTAGGCAATCCAATGACCAAATCCTTTTTCAGTAATTTATCAAGTTGAAACATGTTGACATGAGCTAATCGTTTGTGCCACAACCAACTTTCATCTAGATTACCAATAGAGCAACTTTCAGGGGATAAATCATTAAAGAGGTTAAGAGTATAGTAGTTACCTTCTTTTGGAGCCTTGAATAAAGCTTTGGGTTTAACATTGTCTAAGGAGAGATCATCCTTGTTAGCAATCAAGCATTCTTCTGAGGTGAAGATAACTAGGTTACCTTTATCTGCACTTTGGCTCACACTAAGGAGATTATGGCATAGGCCTTCCACAAGGTAGACGTCTTTTATTTTTGGTCCATCATTGTTGCCAACTTCACCAATACCAGCTATCCTTCCGGATTGATTTCCGCTAAATGTAACCTTGCCACCTTCCTTGTGTATGATTGTTGTAAACTTGGATTGATCCCCCGTCATGTGTCTAGAGAGCATCCACTATCAATGTACCATTTATTGGATTTTGATGCTCTTAGATATACCTGCAAATTTGTCAAATTAAGTTTTAGGTACCCATTTCATCTTGGGTCCTTTTGGGTTAGTACGTGTCTTGGGGGCCTCATAAGATCCCTTAGGCACCCATTGATAGTTTCCTATAAGTTTGCTTTTCCTTTCTTTTCTATGGAAGCAAGAAGAAGTAGAATGACCCTTTCTATTACAGTAACTACAGTGGGCAAAAGGATTAAAGGAGTGAACTGATTTCTGAAAATAGCTCAAGTAATTCTTTTCTCCATTTCTCTTTCTACCTTTCCTTTTATCAAGGTCAGGCTTATAGCCAATGCCAGACTTATCATTTGTAAACTTTTGTTGTTTTAAAATGATGTTAAGCATTTCACTCCCTTGGGTGAACTTTTCAAGAGTTTTTGAAAGATGATCATTTTTCTTTTGCAAATTGCAGCAGTTTTCACAAGTCTTTTCGAAAGTGGGAGAGGAAGTATTTTGTTCTTCTTTCACAATCTTACTAAATTCTGAATGGAGATTATTATACTCAGAGAGTAATTCATCAAAGGTTGGTTCAGAATAACTTACCTCTTCATTATTAGATTCCTCTTGAGCGACCAGGCAAAGATTTGCGGTTTGCTCTTCATCTTCTTCTTCTTCATCAAATTAACTATCTCCCTAGATGGTAGAAACATAGGCCTTTTTCTTGAATGTGTTGAATTTTGTCTTTTCCTTTTCTTTGTTCTTCAGCTGAGGACATTTAGACTTAATGTGACCCGGCTTGTCACACTCATAGCATATATTAGGCTTCTTTGCTTCTTTGTTGTTGCTGTTCTTGTAGGACTTTCGGAAGGCTTGATCCTTTTTGTAGAATTTTTTGAATCTTCGGACCATCATTCCAATTTCTTCTTCATCTATCTCATCATTATCAGAATTTCTATCTTCCTTGACAGTCTTGAGAGCGATTCGCTTCTGTTTGCCTTCCAATTCGTCAAGTCCTTTTCTGAACTTGATTTTGCCTTCGTATTCTGACAAGCTTCCGAAGAGAATAGCTACAGATTGCATGGATTCTCCTCTTGCTTCCTCAATGGCTGTTACTTTAGCTTCCCAATCTTTGGTTAGTATATTCAAAATTTTCCTTACCTAAGTTCTTTGATCATATACCTTTCCCAAGGTTGACAACTGATTGATCAAGTGAGTGAACCAGAGCTGGAACTCTGTAATTGATTCTCCAGACTTCATGCGTAATAGGTCATACTCAGTAGTGAGTGTGTTGATTCTGTTCTCCTTGATTCCTGAGGTTCCTTCGTAGGCGACTTCTAATGCATCCCACATCTCTTTGGCACTAGGCAAGTTGCAAATGCGAAAGTACTCCTTTTGGCTCAAGGCATTTTATAGCATTAGGATGGCTTTACTGTTAAGAACCATTTTCTTTTGATCATTTTCATCAAACTCAGCTCTCGTTTTTGGCATAAAGTTCTCACCAACTTTCTTTTTTAGGAACATAGTTCCCTTCCTCAATTACTTCCCATAGACCATACTCAATAGCCATCACAAATACTTTGAATTTGGATTTCCAGAATGAGTAGTGTTCACCATTGAAACTCGGTGGTCTGTTTATTGAGACACCATCTGGTAGAATTCCTTTCATTGGATCTTTTTGTCTAGGATGTTAATCCTTTGAGTAGACAACCTATGCTCTAATACCAAATGAAAATGGAAGAAATCACCAAGAGGGGGGTGAATTGGGGATTTCAAAAATTCTTTTGAAGTCTTTTTCAAAACTTGAAAAGTAAATAGCCAAAGAGTAAGGAAAGAAAAGCTAGACACACAGAATTTATACTGGTTCGGTCTTAACCTTGACCTATGTCCAATCCCCAGATATCTTCTGGGTATTTCCACTAGTTCAGCAGGCTTTAACTACAACAATGTAAACCTTGACCTACGTCCAATCCCCAAACTTGATTTCTTTTTCAAATTGATGTAATTCCTCTTGCATTGCTATCACCCAATCATTGTTTGAAAGGGCTTCTTCAATCTTAGAGGGTTCTATTTCTGAAATAAAAGCTGAAAAGGTAACTTCATTCAAAATGCTTTGTCTGATTCTAACTCCTTGATTTGCATCACCTATGACTTGGTCCAGTGGATGACTCCTACTGTATTTCCAAGCTTTATGTTGGGTTAGACCAGGATTTTCACAAGTATGTTTAGATTCAGCTTCTGATTCTCTTTGTAAGTCATTTTTAGAATTTTTCAAAACAGAAGAAGTTTTTGAAGAAGGTGGATTCAGAATCTCATCATCTTCATCAATCATGGATTTGTTAGAGTTGGTTTCACAGAAAACAACATGGATCGATTCTTCTATAGTTCTAGTGGAGAGATTGTATATTCTATAAGCCTTACTCCTAGAAGAATAGCCAAGGAATGTACCTTCATCAACTTTGGAATCAAATTTACCTACATTTTCCTTACCGTTCTTGTGGATAAAACATTTGCATCCAAAGATATGCAAGTGAGCTATATTGGGCTTTCTTCCCTTGAAAAGTTCGTATGAAGTCTTGTTCAGCTTTTTCCTAAGATAAGCTCGATTAGTGATGTAGCAAGTTGTGTTCATTGCATTTGCCCAAAACACTTGGGAGGTCTGATTCTCATTCAGCATTGCTCTTGCCATTTCTGTGAGGACCCTATTCTTTCTTTCAACTACTCCATTTTGTTGGGGGAGTTTTTGGAGCAGAGAAGTTGTGATGTATCCCCATTTTATCACAAAGTTCCTCAAAGGAGTGATTCTCAAATTCTCCTCTATGGTCGGTTCGGATTCCTACAATAGATAGACCTTTCTCGTTCTGGACCTTCTTGGCAAATACAACAAATTGATCAAATGCTTCACTTTTAATAGATAAGAATAATGTCCAAGTATATCTTGAGAAATCATCAACTATTACTAGAGTGTACAAGTTTCCACCAAAACTTTTTACTTTAGCTGGACCAACTAAGTCCATATGTAGTAATTGAAGTGGTCTATTAGTTGAGATCTCAGTTTTAAAATGAAAAGATGATTTAGTTTGTTTTCCCTTTTGGCATGCTTCACAAATCATATCCTTTTTGAAATCAAGTTTTGGTAATCCGATAACTAAATCCTTTTTCATTAGTTTATCAATTTGAAACATGTTGACATGAGCTAATCGTTTATGCCACAACCATCTGTCATCTAAATTACCGATGAAGCACTCTTCAGATGGAGAGCTATTGGAGAGGTTGAGAGTGTAGCAATTACCTTCTCTAAGAGCCCTGAATAAGGCTTTTGATTTAAGGTTATCCAAGGAGAGATCATCCTTACTCACAATCAGACATTCTTCTGAGTTAAAGATGATTAGGTTACCTTTATCTACACTTTGGCTTACACTTAGGAGATTATGGCATAGTCCTTCCACAAGGTAGACATCTTGTATCTTTAATCCATCATTATTGCCAATTTCTCCAATACCGGTTATTCTTCCGGATTGATTTCCGCCAAATGTGACCTTGCCACCTTCCTTATGAGTGATTGTTGAGAACTTGGATTGATCCCCCGTCATGTGTCTAGAGCATCCACTGTCAATATACCACTTACCGGAATTTGATGCTCTTAGACATACCTGCAAATTTGTAGAGTTACGTTTTAGGTACCCATTTCGTCTTAGGTCCTTTTAGGTTAGTACTTGCATTGGGTCCCTTATAGGATCCCTTAGGTACCCATTGATAGTTACCTATAGGTTTGTTTTTCTTTTCTTTCATATGAAAGCAAGAAGAAGTAGAATGACCCTTTCTATTACAGTAGTTACAGTGAGCGAAGGGATTAGAGAGGTGAACTGATTTCTGAAAGTAGCTCAAGTAGTTCTTTTGACCATTTCTCTTTCTACCTTTTCTTTTATCTAGATTAGGCTTGTAGCCAATCCCAGATTTGTCGTTTGTGAACTTTTGTTGTTTCAAAATGATGTTGAGCATTTCACTACCTTGAGTAAATTTTTCAAGGGTTTTTGAAAGTTCCTCATTTTTCTTTTGCAAGGTACAACAGTTTTCACAAATCTTTTCAGAAGTAGATGGTGGGGTTTTTTGAACTAGTTGTTCTAAATCTTTTATCTTTCTTTTTGAAGAAATTAGTTCTTTTGCTATCCTTCTAAATTCGGAGCGAAGGTTATTATATTTAGACAGCAATTCATCAAAGGTGGGTTCAGAATCATTTACCTCTTCATTGTCATATTCTTCTTGAGCAACTAGGCAGAGATTTGCTATTTGCTCTTCATCTTCTTCTTCTTCATCGGATGAGCTTTCTCCCCAAATAGCAGAGACATAAGCCTTCTTCTTGAATGAGCTGAATCTGGGCTATTCTTTTCTTTGTTCTTCAGCTGAGGGCATTCAGATTTGATGTGACCAGGCTTGTCACACTCATAGCATACAATTGGCTTCTTGGCTTCCTTGTGGTTGTTGTTCTTGTAAGACTTCCGGAAGGCTTGATCCTTTTTGTAGAATTTCTTGAATCGTCGGACCATCATTCCTATCTCTTCGTCATCTATCTCTTCATCATCCGAGTTCCTATCTTCCTTGTTAGTCTTGAGAGCAATTCCCTTATGTTTCCCTTCTATTTCATCAAGCCCTTTTCTGAACTTGATTTTGCCTTCGTATTCTGACAGGCTTCCAAAGAGAGCTGCTACGGATTGCATGGATTCTCCTCTTGCTTCCTCTATGGCTGTCACTTTAGCTTCCCAATCTCTGGCTAGTATATTTAAAATTTTTCTTACCTGAGTTTTTTGATCATACACCTTTCCCAAAGCTGACAACTGGTTGATCAGGTGGGTGAAGCGGAGCTAAAACTCTGCAATTGATTCTCCAGATTTCATGCATAGGAGATCAAATTCGGTAGTGAGTGTGTTGATCCGGTTCTCCTTGATTCCTGAGGTACCTTCATATGCAACTTCTAGTGCATCCCACATTTCTTTGGCACTTGGCAAATTACAAATGCGAAAGTACTCTTTTTGGCTTAAGGCACTCTGCAACATCAAGATGGCTTTGTTGTTAAGAACAATCTTCTTTTGATCACTTTCATCATACTCTTTTCTCTTTTTTGGTACTAGACTCTCACCAACTTTCTTTCTAGGAACATAATTCCCTTCCCCAATGACTTCCCATAGACCATACTCACTGGCCATCACAAATACTTTGAATTTGGATTTCCAGAATGAGTAGTGTTCACCATTGAATCCCGGTGGTTTGTTAATTGAAGCACCATCTGGTAGAATTCCTTCCATTGGATCTTTTTGTCTAGGAGGTGAATCCTTTAAATAGACAACCTACGCTCTGATACCAAATGAAGATGGAAGAAATCATTAAGAGGGGGGGTGAATTGGGGATTTAAAATTTCTTTTGGACTCCTTGTTTTAAAAAAAAAACCGTGAGAAGTAAATGATGAGAGAGTAAAAGTAGAAAAGCTGGACACAGAGAATTTATACTGGTTCGGTCTCAACCTTGACCTACGTCCAGTCCCCAGATATCTACTGGGTATTTTCACTAGTTCAACATGCTTAAACTACAACAATGTAAACTACAAGCAATCCTATCCACCAAGGACTTGCTCCCCCTTACACTATGTAATTAAGCTTGAGCTTTTACAAATACAAATGATTTCAAAGAATCAAAACTTTCAAAAAGAGTAGATAAAGATAAACACTGAAGAACAAGTTGAAAATAATAATACAGACTCAAATTTCAAAGTATAATCAAGATAGCTTCGTTGTGTGTCTTTTGCTTTGAGTCTTCACAGTCTTTTATAGACTAAATGGATGAGCTAGCCGTTGCAATTCTTTCTCTAACGTTCAGCTGCAATTCTGGAAAAATGGCAGTTGTATATTTTGCTCAGTTCTTTGAATTCTTAGCTGGAATTTTGAAATTTAGTTGTTGCAGAAGGTCTTCCAGATTTTCAGTCATTCTATGATCGTAATTTGACCGTTTAGAGTGATCCTGAAGTGTTGCAACGGTCTGAACTAAGCATCTGGGATAAGGGAGAAAGATCAGCCCTGTTCTTGGTTCTTCATTTAATGCACTTATCCTGGATCTTGATCTCACCTTGATCTTAGCTAAACTTATCTGAAAAATACTCAAAACTTCATCAAAGACATTAGAAACAATAATATCATATGATAGAATAATTTTAGATTGACCCATTAAGATTTCGCAGATTAACATCATTTGATTTTTCAAAATCCCCGATGCAAACTCGAGTTTGTTCTTCCAGACTCGAGTTTAGAGTTCATCCAGAAAGCATGTCGGTTGGTCAGTGGTCTAAACTTGCAGTCTCTAAAAGCTAACTCGAGTTTGGCTTTTACAGAGAGAACTGTCGGGCTCTGGACTTGGGATGGAACTTTGGGCATGAAGCTAAACTCGAGTCAATTAGTGACTAACTCGAGTTTGGGTCTATGTTTGAAGAACAGGCCTAAGTTCGTAATCTTCCAGACTGGAGTTTAGGGTCATAGACTCAAGTTTGTAGTGTAGCCATATGGATGATCTTTCTGTATGATCCAGACTCGAGTTTGGGGAGCAAACTCAAGTTTCAGTGACTATCGAAACATTTGAGGTTTATCTGGGTCAAGTGCAAACTGGAGTTTGGAAGGCCAGACTGGAGTTTGGGAGTCTATTGATTTTTCTGGGTTCCTTTCTGTTTGGTCTAAACTCGAGTTTGATAATCCAGACTCGAGTTTGGCTTGCTTGGGGTTCTGTATCTTCCAGACTTCAGGTTTGATTTGCAAACTGGAGTTTAACTTGATGTGAAAATTTTGAATTCCTTTCTGTGTCTGCCCAGACTCGAGTTTGTCTATGTAGACTCGAGTTTGGCTTTTATGCAGAATTGAACATCTTTCTGTCAAGTCTCAAACTCGAGTTTATATATCTAAACTCGAGTTTGCCTTTGACAGTGAGATTTTCATATTGCCAAAAACAAACTTCATATCAAGTTTACAATTGCTAGTTATAATCAAAACACATTGAGAACTAACAAAAACTTGCCAGAGCATTAAATGCAAGGCTACAAACTGGTCATAATCTAATCTACCAGGCTATACATGATGCAAAAATGATAAAGAGGCATACAACTACTAAATACACTGACATTCCAATGGCTATAAACTTAAGGGAAACAACATTTATCCTTCCAACACAAAAAATGAAGAAAATGAAGAGAGAAAAGAGACCAACATGCTTATAACAGACAATAATCTTCCCCAATGGTCATATGAATGTCTACAATGGTCATCAAACAAACTCTAAGTATAAATAGAGCAGCATTCAATTCTCTTCATTAACGATTGAGCCAGAAATCGAAAAGCATTTAATTTGTTCATTTATTCTCAAGCTTTTCTGTACAAAGTATCAGTAGGTACTAACTGAGCTTCAGAGTTCATCTTATCTGCTCTTTTAAGAGAGTTTATTACTTGTATTCATTTATTATAAAGAATCTCAAGTCGGGGGACTTGGAGATTTGGGAGTCTTTTATTAAAACTTGTAAGGGGGAGCAAGTTCTAGTGAAAGAATTGCTTCAGAGTTACAAAGTGTGTAATCAAGGGACTTAGTGAAATACTCAGGGTGCCTGAGGACTGGATGTAGGCCAAAGAGTTGGGCCGAACTAGTATAAACTCATGTGTCTTACTCTTCTTTCCTTACTCTCTGTTCTGCCTTGTCCGGTTACCATTTGAGCAGAATTTGCGAAAATTTTGAAAGTCCCCAATTCACCCCCTCTTGGTGATTTACGTCCAATTTCATTACGAATCTTGTAGGATTCCTTAGACACCCATTGATAATTCCCCACAGGTTTATTCTTTCTTTCCTTTTTATGAAAAGAAGATGAAGTGGTATGGCCTTTTCGAATACAGTAATTGCAGTGGGCGAAAGGATTTGAAGAGTGAACAGTTTTTCTCAAAATAATTCATATAATATTTCTCTTCAAATTTCTTTTTGCCTTTTCTTTTGTTAGAATTAGGTTTATAACCAATTCCTAACCTATCATTGGTAAACCTTTGCTGTTTTAAGATGACATTGAGTATTTTCACTACCTCTAGTGAATTTCTCAAGTGCCTTTGTGAGATGTGAATTCTTTTTTCTCTAAATTTATAGAATCATCACAAATAAGATTTTCAAGCGTAGAAGGATTTTCATCTTGCATTTCAAGAGTTATATTCTTTCTTTTCAAAACAAAATATTTATCAGCCAATTTTTCAAATTCAGATTGAACAAGGTTATATTCAACAAATAACTCATCATAAGTTGATTGTGAATCATATACCTTATCATCTTTGTCATGTTGCTCCTTTTCTTCAGCAACCAGATAAATGTTGGATTTCTCTTATTCTTTAGCTTCATCTTCATCCGATGAGTTGTCACCCCATATAGCCGAGTCATAGGCTCTCTTTTTGGATTTGTTGAAATTCCTCTTTTCTTTATCTTTGTTCTTCAGCTGGGGACATTCTGATCTGATATGACCAGGCCTCTCACATTCGTAGCAAATGATTGGTTTCTTGGCTTCGAAGCTCGAGCTACCCTTGTGACTTTTCTTGAAACCTTGGTCCCTCTTGTAGAACTTCTTGAATCTTCGGACCATCATACCAATCTGTTCATCTTCATCTTTCTCATCCTCATCATCTGATTATTTGGCTTCTTTGGTTGCTTTTAAGGCAACTTCCTTGCCCTTATTATTAACTTCATCAAGTTCCTTTCTAAACTTGATCTTCCTTTCGTATTCAGATAAGTTGCTAAACAATGCTACCACATATGCCATTGATTCATCATGTGCTTCTTCAATGGCAGTGACTTTTGCTTCGCAGTCTTTAGTGAGAATGTTTAAGATTTTTCTCACTTGAACAAGTTGTTCATAGAATTTTCCTAATGCAGCAAGTTGATTGATCAGATGAGTGTATCTCAACTGGAAATCTCCAATAGATTCTCTCGACTTCATTAAGAGAAGATCATACTCGGTCATAAGAGTATTGACTCTATTTTCCTTGATTCCAGTTGTTCCTTCATAGGCTATTTCCAGAGCATCCCACATTTCTTTTGTGGTTGTCAAGGTGCTTAGTCGAAAGTATTCACTCTAACTCAATGCACTTTGGAGCATTAGAATAGTCTTGCTGTTGAGAGTCACTAGCCTTTTATCATTATCATCATGTTCTTCCTTTAACTTTGGAGCTCGTACTCTATCTTTAACAGTTTCAGGAACGTAATTTCCTCTTTGAAATACTCTCCAAAGTTCATATTCAAAAGCGATGATGAACACTTTAAACTTGGCCTTCCAAAAGGAATAATGGTCTCCATTAAAACCAGGTAGCCTGTTGATCGAAGCTGAAAATGGAAGAAATCACTAAGAGGGGGGTGAGTTGGGGATTTTTAAAAAATTCTTTTCAAAGAAGTCTGAATTTTTCAAAACTTGACAAACAGATAACGAAGGAGTAAGAGAAGAAAAGCTGGACACAAAGAATTTATACCGGTTCGGTCTTAACCTTGACCTACATCCAGTCCCCAGATATCTTCTGGGTTTTTCCAGTAACTCAACAGGCTTTTAATTACAACAATTTAAACCACATGCAATCCTAATCACCTAGGACTTGCTCCCCCTTACACTTTGTAATTAGACAACCCAACTCATAGGTTCCACAACCTTGAGTTCTAAAAAATAATATTCAGAAATGATTTTCGAAATCACACTCTCTTAAAGAGCAAATAATCATAAACGCTAAAACTCAAGAAAACTATTTTTCACAGTAAAGATTAAAGTAAGACTGTAATCAGTTGTAGTTCAGGTGTGTGTCCTTTGCTCTGGGTCTTCATAGCTATTTATAGGCTAACTAGAGGAACTAGTCGTTGCATCTTCTTCTACAACGTTTAGCTTCAAATCTAGAAAATCACAGTTGCTTATTTTTCTTCGTTCTTTCAATTCTTAGCTGGAATCCTGGAATTCGTTGATGCAGATGGTCTTCTAGATATTTTGTCATTCCATAACCATTATTTGACCATTGGAAGATGATTTGATAGTGCTGTAACGGTCTGAGCTGATCCATTGGGATAAAGGAAAAGTTTTAGCTTGGTTTTTAGTTCTGCATTAAATGCTCTTAACCCAGATCTGATTTGTTGTAATTATACATGCTTGCTTGTAATCTGAATTTGTAACTCATGAACAAACTTATCAAACATATATATGATGATTCATAATTTCATTTAAGTGCAAAACATATCATGAGAGTGAATCAGAAAGATGAAAAATGCGAAGACTAAAACAGAGATCTGTTAGGCTTGAGTCTAAGTTTAGTAGGCTCGAGTTTATTCATGAACTTTCAAACATAAAATAAGCAAGCTTAAGTTTAGCTATACAGGCTCGAGTCTAATCGGGATATGAAATCTTGATAGCTCTCTGTTTAAGCCAAACTCGAGTCTGTAAGTGTTAGGCTCGAGTTTGCTTCAGCCAAACGCTTTTGAGACTTCTTTCAATCTGAAATAGACTTGAGTTAACAAAGTTATGCTTGAGCCTATTTTTGAGTAAATCTTTGTTTGCTCTCTGGAAGAGACAGGCTCGAGTCTAACTTCATAGGCTCGAGTCTATTCACATGAAAGTTTGTTTGAAGAGCTCTCTATAAGACTTAGGCTTGAGTTAAGAAATGCATGCTCAAGTTTAAAATCATGAAAAATGTGTCATGCTCTCTGTAAGGCACAGGCTCGAATTTATTTAGGTAGGCTCGAGTCAAACTGAGAGCCAATAACTTGATTTTCTCTCTGTAAGATGCAGGCTTGAGTTTACCATAACAGGCTTGAGTCTGTCTTAGTTATGAAACATGAAACTTGCTCTCTGTCACGAGCATGCTCGAGTCTATTAAGTTAGGCTCGAGTTTGCCTAAGTTCAAAATGCTTGTCTTGCTTTCTATTAAGTGTAAACTTGAGTTTATCAAAACTAAACTCGAGTTTAACTTACATCATAAGATTTAAAACAGTTTTAACCATCTTTAAGCAGTTTGAACTTTAGCAACAATAAACACCTTTTTAGTTTACAATGGTCCGTTATCATCGAAACACATAGAGAACTAATAGAAGCTCCATCAGGTAAAATACCCTCCATGTGGATCCTTCGCGAGATGTTAAGCTCTTTTGAGAAGACCTTGCCCTGATACCAAATGAAAGCGAATCTAAATCACCAAGAGGGGAGATGAATTGAGGATTTAAAAATTTTCACTTAGTTCTGTTTTAAGACGACAAAACAGGGAAAACTAGAGATAAGGGAAGAGAAGAATAACACAAAGGTTTATAATAGTTTGGCATAACCCTATAACTTACGTCTAGTCCTCAGGCACCCTGAGTTTTTCACTATGTCACTTGATTATATCCTCTGTAACTCTAAAGCAATTCTCCCACTAGAATTTGCTCACCCTTACAAGTTGTAATCAATGAACCCCAATCTCCAAGTCCCCTGACTTGAGATTGTTTACAATAAATGATATACAAATGATAAACTCTCTTAAAGAACAGATAATGATGAACACTGAAGCTCAATAGTATCAAAAGATACTCTGTACAGAAAGCTTAAGAGTAGATGAACAAATTAAATGCTATTACGTTTTCTGGCTCAATAGTTTTTTAGAAGAATTGATGCTGCTCTATTTATATTTAGAGTATGATTAATAACCATTGCAAGCATCAATATGACCGTTGGAGAAGTTTTTCGTCTGTTACAGGCACTTTGGTCTCTTCTCTCTCTATTCTTGTGCTTATTTTTTGAGTTGTAGGATAAATTCTAACTTCCTTGAGTTTCTATCTATTAGAATGTCAGTGTCTTGATTAGGTAAATGTACCTTTATCCTTTTTGCATCGTGCAAAGCTTGGTAGATCAAAATATAGCAAGTTAGGTGGCCTTGCATTTAATGCTCTTACAAGCCTTTTTGCTTTAGGGAAAACACTCTCACAATCTGTCTAAATCATCCTTAAATTAGCTGAAATACACTAGCAAACACGTTAAACATATCTAATGAAGTTGATAATTAATATTAGAAATCATTCAGATCAATCAACAATATTTTCTCAGATTTCGCAAATTTGAATTTTCAGTAGATGCTACCCAAACTCGAGTTTGTGCATCAATACTCGAGTTTCCATATTGATACTCGAGTTTTCTACTTCCAAAGAAGGAAGTCGTGATTTGAGCTTTGGAGCTTCAGTTTAGTTTATGGCCAACACTCGAGTTTTCAATCCAAACTTGAGCTTTGGACTCTTAAAAAAAATATGTCCAAAACATCAAAACCGAGGTTTTCATTTTGAAGCTGAAGTATTGAAATCTTTGAAAATCATCGATGCTCTCTGTATGACTCGAAACTCGAGTTTCCAAACCCATACTCGATTTTTCGTTTTTAATTTGAAACTTAGAGAGAACATTGGCCAGTTCAAAACTAGAGTTTCTGAAATTGGAGTTTTCCAAACTGGAGTTTATAAATGCAATACGATTTTGATCATTTGTGCTTAGCTTGAAACTCGAGTTTTCAATACCATACTCAAGTTTCCATCTGAAAAATTAAACCATTTGAATTTTGGAGCCAAGTGGAAAACTGAGATTTTCTTTTCATAAACTTAAGTTTTTCAGATAGAAACATTTTTGACTCTCAATACTTGAGTTTCCAAATTGAAACTCGAGTTTTCTCAAAAACTTGGAAAACTTAGAAAATCAGGAAACTGGAACGTTGAAGGGTCTCTTTAGTCTAAACTTGATTTTTCAAATTGATACTCGAGTATACCCTGATGGAAAACTTGCGATGCTCTCTGTAAGGTCCAATACTCAAGTTTCCAATAGGAAACTGTGGTATTGCCTTTGCCCATTAAAATTGAGCTTTTCTTTGTGATGCCAAAACTTGAGTTTTCTTCAAAGTGCTCTTAGTCAACAAGAATATTTTCGCGTTTGCAATCTTGAAACTGCTCAAGAAATGTGGGATGCCCTTGAAGTAGCATACGAAGGAACCGCAGCTGTCAAAGAGAATCGAGTAAACACTTTGACCACTAAGTATGATCTTCTAAGAATGAAGAATGGAGAATCGATCGTGGAATTTCAACTCAGATACACCCACCTCATCAATCATCTTGCTGCTCTGGGTAAAGCATATGAACAACGAGCTCAAGTTTGAAAAATTCTTAATGTGCTGACGAAAGATTGGGAAGCCAAGGTTACAACCATAGAAGAAGCTCATGGTGAGTCGATGCATCGGTTGCTGCTTTGTTTGGAAGCTTATCTGAATATGAAAGCAAGCTAAAGTTCAAAAAGGATTTAGAAGAGATCAAAGGCAACAAAAACAAAGGAGTAGCTCTCAATGCTGTTAAGGAAAAACAAGAAAATGACGAAGATGATGAGATGGGAATGTTCGTGAGGAAATTCAAGAAATTTTACAAGAGAGATCAAGGTTTCAGAAACCGATTCCAGAAAGGAGGATCTAGTAGTAACATACGTGAATATAAGGATAAGGAGCAAATCATCTGCTATGAGTGTGAAAAACCTGGACATTATAAGTCAGAGTGTCCTCAGCTGAAGGGAAATGAGAAAGATAAGAAAAAGAAGTTTAAGAAGAAGGTGTATGTCTCAACCATCTGGGGAGATGATTTGTTAGAAGAAGAGAGTGAGGAAGAAGAGGAAACTTCCAACATATGCCTAGTTGCAGAAGAACAACCCCCGATAAGAAATGACGAGGTAACTGAGTCTCTACCCACCTATGATGAGTTGTTTGACGAATATAATGAAATGCAAGCTAAATTTGAAAAACTTGCTGAAAAATATTTTGATTTGAAAAGAACAAATACTACTCTTGAAATGCAAGTTAAGAATTTTACTGATTAAAGCATAATCTGTGAAGATTGTCTTGATTTGGAGAAAAAGAATTCATATCTTACAAAAACTCTTGAAAAGTTTACCAAAGGAAGCGAAATGTTGAATGTGATCTTAAATGCTCAAAGATTTACTAATGATCGATTTGGTATAGGGTATAACCCTATTCTTGACAAAAAGAAAGGTAAAAAGAAAATGGGTGGAAAGTCATATCTAAATTATTTTCAGAAAACTGTACATACATCAAACCCATTTGCTCATTATAACTATTGCAATCATAAGGGTCATAGCACTTCATCCTATTTTCATGAAAAGGAAAGAAGAGATAAACCAGTTGGGAATTATCAGTGGATACCCAAAGGCACTTACTCTTCTAAGCCTCAAACTAACCCTAAAGGATCCAAGAAAAGATAGGTACCTAAAGCTTCACACCTTTTGAATTGCAAATATGCCTAAGAGCATCAAGAGTCAATAAATGGTACACTAAAAGTGGATGTTCCAAACATATGACGGGAGATGAAGGCAAATTCATAGAACTAAACTCAAGAGATGGTGGGAAAGTCACTTTCGGGGACAATCAATCAGGAAAAATTACTGGTATTGGTGAGATTGGTACAAAAGATGGTCGCCTCGTCAAGGATGTCTACTTGGTTGAAGGATTATGCCACAATCTTCTGAGTGTAAGTCAGAGTGCCGACAAAAACAACTGGATCATATTCGATTCGGAGGAATGTCTGATTGTCAATAAAGATGATCTTCCCATCAATAAAGGTAAACTCAAAGACTTATTTAGTGCACCAAGAGAGGGTAACTGTATACATTAGATTTGCCAAAAACCGTTTCAAAAAAATGTTTTGTAAGTAACTTGGATGAAAGTTGGCTATGGCATAAGCGTCTAGCTCATGTAAATATGTACCAACTGGACAAGTTGCTGAAAAAGGACTTAGTTATTGGGATGCCAAAACTTCAATTAAAAAATGACTTAGTATGTGATGTATGTCAGAAAGGAAAACAAACTAAATCTTCTTTTAAGAACAAAACTGAAATCTCCAGAAATCGACCTCTTCAACTACTCCACATGGATTTAGTTGGACTCGCCAGGGTAAAAAGTTTAGGTGGTAACTTATACACCTTAGTTATAGTTGACGATTACTCTCACTTTACTTGGACAATATTTTTATCTTCTGAGGATGAAACATTTGATCTTTTTACTGTGTTTGCCAAGAAAGTGCAAAACGAGAAAGGTATATGTACTACAGCTATTTGAACTGATCATGGAGGCGAATTTGAGAATCAAGCTTTTGAAAGATTATGTGAAGCTCATGGCATAGACCACAATTTTTCAGCTCCAAGAACACCACAACAGAATGGAGTGGTGGAAAGGAAAAATCGAGTATTAACCGAGATGGCTCGTGCGATGCTGAATGAGAACCAGACTTCACAAGTGTTCTAGGCTGATGCTATGAGTACAACTAGTTACATCTCAAATAGAGCTTATGTGAGAAAGAAGCTTAACAAGACACCTTATGAACTCTACAAGGGAAGAAAACCAAACTTGGCCCATATGCATATCTTTGGCTGCAAATGCTTCGTGCATAACAATGGTAAGGATAATTCGGGTAAGTTTGACTCTAAATCTGATAAAGGTATTTTCCTTGGTTACTCTAATAGAAGTAAGGCATACAGAGTGTTTAATAAATGAACTCGTATAGTGGAAGAATCAATTCATGTAGTGTTCTGTGAATCCAAGCCTGTAAATTCTGTGGATGAGGATGATGAAGTCGTTCATAAAAATCAATTCTTTTCAAAAACAACTCCTGCCTCTATTGAAAATTCTGAAAATATTTTTGAAAATGATTCTCAAAATCAATCTGATCAATCTCAGCCTAGAGCTTGGAAGTTTATCAGGAATCATCCTCTTGACTAAGTAATAAGAGATATTGACCAAGGTGTAAGAACTAGAAATAGTGTTTTAAATGAGGTCACTTTCTTTGCTTTCATATCTAAGATTGAGCCCTCAAAAATTGACGAAGCCCTATCAGACAATGATTGGGTCATTGTAATGCAAGAGGAGCTATATCAATTTGATAGAAATCAAATTTGGGACTTGGTACCTAGGCCTAAAGACCATCCGGTCATTGGCACTAAGTAGGTATTCAAGAACAAATGGGATGAATCCACAATAATAGTCAGAAACAAGGCTAGGCTTGTTGCCAAAGGCCATAATCAGGAAGAAGGAATTGATTATGAGGAGACGTATGCTCTAGTGGCTAGATTGGAAGCCATACGTGTTCTTCTGGCCTTTGCCTGCATCAAAGGAATTAAACTCTATCAAATAGATGTTAAAAGTTCTTTTCTAAATGGTTTTATTCAGGAGGAAGTATACATAGAACAACCTCCTGGTTTTGAAAATGACCAATACCCAGATCATGTCTATCGCCTGAAGAAAGCCTTATATAGTCTTAATCAAGCTCCTAGAGCTTAGTATGAGCGATTAAGTAAATTCTTGCTTGATTAGGGCTTTGTAAGAGGAAAAGCAGACACTATACTCTTTATTAAAAACAATAAACTTAATGAATTATTAGTAGTACAGATATATGTCGATGATATTATCTTTGGTTCTACTAATGAATCTCTGAGTGAGAAATTTTCAAAGAAAATGCAGAGTGAGTTTGAGATGTCAATGATGGGGGAGCTGAACTATTTTCTCGACCTACAAATCAAACAGAGGAAGGATGGAATATTTATATCCCAAACCAAGTACTTGTGTGATCTGCTGAAGAGATTTGGAATAGAGCATTGCAATGGAGCTGACACTCCAATGAGCTCCACTGCTTCTCTTGATGCTGACAGTGAAAAAGGCAAGGATTTTAACATTACTAAGTATAAAGGAATGATCGGATCTCTTCTCTACTTGATTGCCAGCAGACCGGACATCCAGTTTAGTGTTGGGATGTGTTCGAGATTTCAAGCCGCTCCAAAAGAATCACATGCTGAGCATGTAAAAAGAATATTTCGCTATCTTGCTGATACAAAGGAGCTTGGACTATGGTTTCCAAAGGGTCAACAAGAATTTCTGGTTGCATATTCGGATTTAGATCACGTCGGATACAAGATTGACAGAAAAAGCACCAGTGGACAATGTGAATTTCTAAGAGGTTCACTAGTTTCCTGGTTCAGTAAGAAACAGACAACAATTGCAGTTTCATAAACAGAAGCTAAATATGTAGAAGCCTCTAGTTGCTGTGCACAAGTATTATGGCTCAAGAAACAGTTATCTGATTTGGGAGTAGACTTAAAGGAAATTCCTATCCTCTGTGATAACACCAGTACCATAAGCCTAACCAAGAATCCCGTTTAACACACCAGAACAAAGCATATCGATGTCAGACATCACTTTATTCGAGATCATGTCCAGAGAAAAGATGTGAAAGTGATATTCATTCCCACTCATCTGCAATTGGCGGACATTTTCACTATGCCACTTGCAAAGGAGCAGTTCTTATTCATCAGGAGAGAATTGGGAATGGTAAATCCCAATGAGCTATAAGTTTATATTGGTTAATTGAGATTATACATGTTTTGATGATTACTGACTTAAGCTTTGTGAAGATGGAATTTCACCTAGAGGGGGGTGAATATGTGATTTAAAAAATTTAACTACTTAACAAAGATTTTCGCAAATTAATGAACTGACTGAGCAAGGGTTTAAAGGAGAAGGAACACGAGAGAAGTTATCCTGGTTCGATCTATCCTGACCTACGTCTAGTCCCCAAGAACACCTTGGGATTTTTCACTATCTTCAGAATACAATTACACAACTTGGAATGATCCCTCAGACTCACTCCCCCTTACTACTTGTAATTGTACACCCTCACTTAAGGTTCTACAACCTTAAGATTTTACAAACGAATGAAAAATTTAAAGTTTAAGTAACTCCTCACGAGTTGAATAATAAATTATCACTGAAGTACGAGAGTTGAGAGTAATGAAGCTGATAAGATAATAACTCAGAGTAAATGCGCAGAGTTTTTTTTTTCTTTGGTTTTTTTTGGTAGTTGGCTGAAATGAATGCTTCGGCATTTATACTCTTTCGCCATTAATGCCGTTGGAAGGAACTTGAGAGTTACCGTTGTGACTTATTTATTTTCCCGTTAGACACAGCTCGCTCTGTTCCTTGTTCACCATTAAGGCCTCATTAAATGAAATCCGTTCTTTCATTAAATGTGTTGATCGTTGAGAGTGTTTTTGCAGAAGAATGTCTTGATTAAGTAATCCTTGGAAGAATGTTTCTTCCTACTGCTCTGGGCCTCATTCTATTTGCTGTTTTGTTTCCTGCTTCAGCATTAAATGTTGTGACGTGAGCATCAGCTTTATGTTGATTTTGAATAATAACCCGTTGTAATCCCTGAAACCACTAGCAAACGTGATAAAAAAAACATTTCATTTATTATATTAAGTGATTCGGGAAGATATCAACCAAAGATCAGCTCTTTCGCAGAATCAGAAATCACAGACAGCGCCAAGAACTCGAGTTGTCAAAGTGGAACTCGAGTTCTAGAACTTGAGTTCTTATCAAGAACTCGAGTTCTTTTGACTTTTCTCCATACCCCTCTGATATGTAAGTTGAGAACTCGAGTTGATCACAACGAACTCGAGTTCTTCATTTTTCCTTCAATTTCATTTCTCAAAAGAACTTGAGTTCTGAGACAGGAACTCAAGTTCATGAACTCGAGTTCTATTCTAAGAACTCGAGTTCTTAGTCTTGTCCCAGTTTGCAATAGAGAGAACTCGAGTTCTTAATCGTGAACTCGAGTTCATGAACTCGAGTTTGATACTAATGAACTCGAGTTCTTTCAGACTCAGAGCATTTTCCACAGACCAAGTTCGCAAACTCGAGTTCTTAAACCATGAACTAGAGTTCTTGGCCCATGAACTCGAGTTCTTCATTTTGCTGTTATGAGAACTGGAGTTTTAGGGTTGAAATTAAGTTCTTATTTAAACTATTGATTTACAAGTGTTTAGTTATCATCAAAACTTAGTTAAGAACTAACATTCTCCCCCTTTTTGATGATGACAACACTTGTAGCATTTTGAAAAAGATCATATCAGTTTTAGCTTGTGAATCATGAAATTTAAAATTTCTGCTACAAATTTATGTCAGAAAGATCATATTAGTAAAATGAAACAGTAGATGACTTATGAAGCAACAGTCAGCTATGACCATGAGATTAGATCAACAAAAACATCAGATGATACTATATTAGTTTTAACATCACAAACTTTACATATTAGTAAGATCATAAGGTTCAGTACAAATAAAAAATTAGACAAACAAAACAACTAATAAAAACACTAATTAGCAGCAACTATCAGCTACTCTTCTCCCCTTTTGTCATCATCATCTGGGGGAAGCATAGAGATAGGAGTAATTGATAAAGGTGTCTGAAGAAAAGGTAGTACTTCTGCAAAGGTGGAGGGAGTCACATGAGGGCGAGAGGATGAATGAGGAGTGGAAGAAGAAGTGGATGGAGGAACAGAGATATGGATAGGGAGAGGAGTGGAGGTTTATGGAACAAATGGAGGTAAGGCAAGAGTAAGGATGGGAGAAGAGGAAGAAACAGGATGGGTGATTGAAGAGAGAGATGGAGATACATAAGGGGAAATGTGTGGGGTGGAGTGAAAGATAGGATCAGGCATGGTAGCATGTGGAGGAGAAAAAGGTGGAGGTGATGAGCTAGAATGACCTATAGGATTTGTCTGCTTCAGTAGCTTCTCAACCTTTTTGTCCAGTCTGTCATAAGCAACATGTGTGGCTTCAAATCTAGGACCAAGATCTTCAAAATGACCAGCAACAGCTTCAAGCTTCTCATTGATCCCTGCTAACTGATCAGTCAGATCCTCTTGAAATTCATCCTCGGACTTGGACTTGAACTTGGACTTAAAGCATTTTATGACCTCATTGACACCTTTCTTCACCTCTGCTTCAATCTTCTTGGATAGTTCAGTAATGATATTGTCTTTGAGGGTAGATATGGCTGCTGAGATAGCTTTATCAACCATGGTCTGAATAGAAGTTCCAAACATAGAAACTGGCTCATGAGCCTGAGGTGGAGCAGAGGTGGATGGCCGAGTGGGGGATGTCTGTTCTTCCTCAGCTCTGGTTCTGGTCCTAGATGGAGCTCTGGATTGGCCAGATTCCTCAGCAAATTCCAATCTCATGTAGTTCAGTTGGTTCTGACAGAACTTAATAGGCTTGATAGGTTTAAAATCTAGCTCCAGATGCCACACTTTGTGATGAAAAAGAAGGACAGATATCAGATGAGCATAAGGTAAGTGTGCCTTCTTTTGACCCTCAAATATGAATTTTCGAATCTTATGGTAGAGCCAGTAGCCAAGATTGAAGGTTGTTTTGGACATAATTGCAGCTAGTAGACTATAGTTTCTACTGGCAAAATGTGTGCAATTTTTGCCCTTAGGTACTAGACTCCTAGTGTAAATATACCAGATGACTCTGTAGAGGGAAGGCATATCTCTTGGATTGAAGATCAGTGGCCCAATTTCCTCCCCTAGTCGGATAATTTCAAAAATTTCAGCATCTGAGAGTTCTATAATAGGCGGAGAAGGGGGGTCTATAATTCCTAACATATTATTCAGGATTTTGGGGGTCACAGTAATGCGTTTGCCTCTAACATGTGAAATCATTCTCTCTTCCTCTAGAGTTCCATCAGGGGCAATCACATTAGAAATTCGCAAAAAGAAATAGAAGGCCCTAACCACAGAAGGACAATAAGGGGTTTGGATACCTAGAAGTGGCTTGAAGCTAGTCAGATATGGTGATAAGTCTAAACCACATTCAGACAGAAAGCTTGGGAAATCAAGATAGACATTTGAACATATATTTCTAATTCCATAATCAGAAAGATATGTACGGCGATCAAATTCAGGAATTGAAACAGGGTTACAGATAAAATCCTTCGGTGGGATAGGGTTTCTAGTTATAGCTAGAATAGAAGAAGTACCAATGCCTGGCTGGGACTGAGATGGAGCTGCTCTGGATGGTGTATTTTGACCCCGAGACCAAGATAGAGTGGATTTTTGTGGAGGCTTACCTACTTTTTCTTTTCCTCGACCCTTAACCGGAGTAGCAGTAGATTTTGATTGTTGTTGGGACTCCATTGGCTCACGGATGACTACTCCTCTTGTTCGAGGACGAGATGGTGGAGAATCAGGAGACTCAGAAGGAGGAGGAATAGTGTCCTTTGCTGCTTTGGGTCGGTAGCGAAGAGGCGGAATCTTGTCTCGACGAGATCTTTTCAGTGGTGAAGCGGAGTTGCGAGTTTCGGATGAAGAGGAGGTTGCATCTCGTTGTTTTGGGTTTTTCGTTCTCATTGTGAAGTTTTCAGAGAGTTCTGAGAGTTAGGGTTTTGTTTCAAAGAGGGTTTGAACAAATGAAGAGCACACGTAATGTGGCAGGAGTTTTAGAGAAAGTGCGTATATATGTCCGCTATGAACTTGAGTTCATGTAGTGAAGAACTCGAGTTCTTCTAGTGACTATTCAGTCTTTAGACATGAGAACTCGAGTTTTTAGTTGAGAACTCGAGTTCTTGAACTTGAGTTGTTGATAGGCAACTCGAGTTCTTCTGTTTCATGGAGCTGGCACACGTAGAACTCTAGTTCTTGTTTATCAACTCGAGTTCATGAACTCGAGTTCTTTCCCAAGAACTGGAGTTGATATCATCAAAACATACATGAACTCGAGTTCTTCCTGATGAACTCGAGTTCTTGACCTGTTGCCTTCAGAAGAACTCGAGTTTTTGGATTTGAACTCGAGTTTTAATCTCCCCTGATTATAGCGATGAAAACAGAGACCTGCAAAACCGTATTTATAAACTCCGAAGCTTAAGTTAGTCAATGTTTAAGTGAATTAAACTTAAATATATGAAATGAAATTCTTACAACTCATTGGGATTCACCATTCCTAATTCTCTTCTAATAAATAGAAATTGTTCCTTGGCCAGGGGCTTTGTAAAAATGTCAGCAAGCTACAAATGTGTTGAAATGAACATCACTTTGACATCTTTTCTCTGCACATGATCTCTGATAAAGTAATGTCTGACAACAATATGCTTAGTCCTTGTGTGTTGAACTGGATTCTTCGCCAGACTTATGGTACTTGTGTTATCACATAAGATTGGAATATCTTTCAGGTGAATTCCTAAGTCTGATAATTGTTGCTTCAACCACAGGACTTGGGCACAACAGCTAGAGGCTGCAACATACTCAGCTTCAGTAGATGAGACATCCACAGTAGTTTATTTCTTGCTGAACCACGATACCAGAGAGCCACTAAGGAACTCACATTGCCCACTGGTACTTTTTCTATCAGTTTTGTAGCCAACATGATCTGAATCAGAATAGGCAACCAGATATTCTTGTCCTCCTTTTGGAAACCATAGTCCTAGCTCTTTTGTATCAGCTAGATATTGAAATATTCTCTTCACGTGTTCTGCATGTGATTCCTTTAGGGCAGCTTGGAATCTAGCACACATGCCCACACTAAACTGAATATCTGGTCTACTGGCTGTCAGGTACAATAGGGATCCGATCATTCCTCTATATTTGGTGGTGTTAAAATCCTTTCCCTTTTCTGTATCAACATCAAGAGAGGCAGTTGAACTCATTGGAGTATCTGCACCATTGCAATTCTCCATTCCAAATCTCTTGAGCAGATCCCGTAAGTACTTGGTCTGAGAGATAAATATCTCATCCTTTCGTTGTTTAATTTGCAGACCAAGGAAGTAGTTCAGCTCACCCATCATAGACATCTCGAATTCATTCTGCATTGTCTTCGAGAATTTCTCACATAAAGATTCATTAGTGGATCCAAAAATGATATCGTCAACATATATTTGCACAATTAATAGTTCATTAAGCTTCTTGTTTTTAATGAAAAGTGTAGTATCTGCTTTTCCTCTAACAAAACCTTGATCAAGTAGAAATTTACTTAGTCTCTCATACCAGGCTCTAGGAGCTTGCTTAAGACCATATAGAGCTTTCTTTAGGCGGTAGACATGATCAGGGTATCGGTCATTTTCAAAACCAGGAGGTTGTTCTACATATTCCTCCTCTTGTATGAAACCATTTAGAAAAGCACTCTTAACATCCATCTGATAGAGCTTGATCCACTTGATGCAAGCAAAGGCTAGAAGAACACGTATTGCTTCCAACCTGGCTACAAGAGCATATGTTTCTTCGTAATCAATTCCTTCTTCCTGATTATAGCCTTTGGCAACAAGTCTAGCCCTGTTTCTGACTATGATTGCGGATTCATCTCGTTTGTTCTTGAATACCCATTTAGTGCCAATGGGTCTAGGTCTAGGTACCAAGTCCCAAACTTGATTTCTATCAAATTGTTGTAACTCCTCTTGCATTGCGATGACCCAATCATTATCTGATAGGGTCTCATCAATTTTTGAGGGCTCAATCTCAAATATGAATGCAGAGAACATAACCTCATTTAAAACACTATTTCTAGTTCTAACTCCTTGATCAATGTTTCCTATGACTTGGTCAAGAGGATGATTCTTGATGAATTTCCAAGCTCTAGGCTGAGATTGATCAAGATGATTTTGAGGATTATTTTCAAAAACATCTTGAGGACTTTCAATAGAAGCAGGAGTAGATTTTGAAAAGAATTGGTTTTTCTGAATGAGTTCATCATCTTCATCCACAAAATTTATTGATTTTGACTCACAGAACACTACATGAATTGACTCCTCAACTATGCAAGTACGTTTATTGAAAATTCTATATGCCTTACTTCTGTTAGAATAGCCAAGAAAAATACCTTCATCTGATTTAGAATCAAACTTACCCAGATTATCCTTACCATTGTTGTGGACAAAGCACTTACAGCTAAAAATGTGTAAATGAGCCAGATTTGGTTTTCTCCCTTTGTAGAGTTCATAGGGTGTCATGTTTAATTTCTTTCGCACATAGGCTCTGTTTGAGATGTAGCTGGTTGTGCTCATGGCATCTGCCCAGAAGACTTGTGAAGTTTGATGTTCATTTAGCATAGCACGAGCCATCTCAGTCAGCACTCTATTTTTCCTTTCCACCACACCATTTTGTTGAGGTGTTCTTGGTGGTGAGAAATTGTGGTCTATGCCATGATTCTCACAGAACCTTTCAAAGAGTTGATTCTCAAATTCACCACCATGATCAGTTCGAATAGCTACAATACCTATACCTTTCTCATTTTGCACTTTCTTGGCAAACACACAAAATAGATCAAATGTTTCATCTTTTGAAGATAAAAATATTGTCCATGTAAAACGAGAATAATCATCTACTATAATCAAAGTGTATAAATTTCCCCCTAAGCTTTTTACTCTGGCAGGTCCAACGAAATCCATGTGAAGTAGCTGAAGAGGTCTATTTGTTGAAATCTCATTTTTACTTTTGAAAGAGGATTTAGTTTGTTTACCTTTTTGACATGCATCGCAAATCATATCATTTTTAAAATGGATTTTGGGCAAACCGATTACTAAGTCTTTTTTTTGTAACTTGTCCAGCTGTTGCATATTCACATGTGCTAGTCGCTTATGCCACAACCAGCATTCATCCAAGTTACTAACAAAACATTTTTCTGAAACGATTTTTGGAAGGACTAAGGTATAACAATTACCTTCTCTAGGAGCTTTGAATAATACCTTGAGTTTACCTTTGTCAATTGAGAAATCATCTTTATTGACAATGAGACATTCTTCTGAATCAAAAATGATCCAGTTGTTCTTGTCCGCACTCTGACTTACACTTAGAAGGTTGTGACATAGTCCTTCTACTGAATAAACATCCTTGATAAGAGGTCCTTCCTTGGTTCCAATTTCACCTATACCAGTGATTTTACCAGACTGATTTCCTCCGAAGGTAACTTTGCCCCCATCTCTTGAGTTTAAGGCAATGAACTTCTCTTCATCACCCGTCATGTGTCTTGAACATCCACTATCAATGTACCACTTATTTACTCTGGATGCTTTCAGACACACCTACAGGACAAGAGAGATTAAGTTTTAGGTACCCATCTTTTCTTGGGTCCTTTGGGGTTAGTCTGGGGTTTAGGAATATATGTTCCTTTAGGTACCCATTGATAATTTCCAACAGGTTTATCCCTTCTTTCCTTTTTATGAAAACATGATGATGTGCTATGACCCTTTCGATTACAATAATTGCAATGAGCAAAGGGATTTGATGAATGCACTGACTTTTGAAAATAATTTAAATATGATTTTCCACCAGTTTTCTTTTTGCCCTTCTTCTTATCTAAAACAAGATTATATCCTATACCCGATCTATCATTTGTAAAACGTTGGGCATTTAAGATCACATTAAGCATTTCACTTCCTCTGGTGAATTTCTCCAGGGTTTTTGTAAGATATGAATTCTTCTTCTCCAAATCAAGACAATCCTCACAGAGTATATTTTTGTCAGTGAGAATTTTAACTTGCATTTCAAGAGAAGTATTTTTCCTTTTCAAATCAAAATATTTATCAGCAAGTTTTTCAAATTCAGATTGCATTTCATTGTATTCATCAAATAGCTCATCATAGCTAGGTAATGAATCGTTTACCTCAGGTTGTGCTTCTTCTACAACTAAGCACACATTAGTTGTCTTAGCTTCTTCTTCACTTTCCTCTTCTGAAGAGTCATCTCCCTAGATAGCTGAAACATATGCCTTCTTTTTGAAGTTATTGAAATTCTTCTTTTTGTCCTTCTCATTGCCCTTTAGCTGAGGACACTCCGATTTGTAGTGACCAAGCTTTTCACACTCATAGCAGATGATTTGATCTTTCTCTTTGGATTCATGTCTGCTGCTACTGGAACCTCCCTTTTGGAATCGATTTCTGAAACCTTGATCCCTTCTGTAAATTTTCTTGAATTTCCTCACGAACATACCCATTTCGTCGTCCTCGTCCTCTTCATCATTTTCTTCCTTTTCTTTAACTACATTGAGGGCAACTCCTTTGTTTTTGTTGTTTCCGTTAATCTCGTCCAAATCTTTCTTGAACTTCAATTTACTTTCATATTCGGACAAGCTCCCGAATAGGGCTGCAACCGAAGCCATTGATTCACCTTGAGCCTCTTCTATAGCTGTGACTTTGGCTTCCCAGTCTTTGGTTAGTACGTTGAGGATCTTCCTGACTTGGGCACGTTGTTCGTAGGCCTTACCCAATGCAGCTAGCTGGTTTATTAGATGGGCATAACGGAGTTGAAATTTAGCAATTGATTCTCCGTTCTTCATTCTAAGCAGATCATACTCTATTATGAGAGTATTGACTCGGTTTTCCTTTATAGCTGTTGTTCCTTCATAATCAACCTCCAAGGCCAGCCACATTTCTCTAGCGGTCTCCAAATTGTAAATACGAAAGTATTCTTGTTGGCTAAGTGCACTCTGGAGCAAGAGTATGGCCTTGCTATTTAGAGTGACATTTCGTCTATCATTATCATCGTAATCTTCTTCCAGCTTTGGCAGTCTAAGACCATTTTCGAAAATGGTTGGCTCGTAGTTTCCTCTTTCGAAGACTCTCCATAAACCGAACTCAGTAGCTATCACGAATACCTTAAATTTGTTTTTCCAAAAGGAGTAGTGTTGGCCATTGAATCCTAGCGGTCGGTTGATTGAAGCACAATCAGGTAATATTTCGTCCATGATCGAACTCTGGATGTTAATCCGATCTGAGCAACCAGGCTCTGATACCAAATAAAGATGGAATTTCACCTAGAGGGGGGTGAATAGGTGATTTAAAAAATTTAACTGCTTAATCAAGATTTTCGCAAATTAATGAACGAACTGAGCAAGGGTTTAAAGGAGAAAGAACACGAGAGAAGTTATCCTGGTTCGGTCTATCCTGACCTACGTCCAGTCCCCAAGAACACCTTGGGATTTTTCACTATCTTCATAATACAATTACACAACTCGGAATGATCCCTCAGACTCACTCCCCCTTACTACTTGTAATTGTACACCCTCACTTAAGGTTCCACAACCTTAAGATTTTACAAATGAATGAAAAATTTAAAGTTTATGTAACTCCTCACGAGTTGAATAATAAATGATCACTAAAGTACGAGAGTTGAGAGTAATGAAACTGATAAGATAATAACTCAGAGTAAATGCGTAGAGTTTTTTTTTCTTTGGTTTTATTTGGTAGTTGGCTGAAATGAATGATTCGGCATTTATACTCTTTCGCCATTAATGCCGTTGGAAGGAACTTGAGAGTTACCGTTGTGACTTATTTATTTTCTCGTTAGACACAGCTCGCTCTGTTCCTTGTTCACCGTTGAGTATAACAATGAGGAAATTTATCAGATCCTCCAGCCTGATGTACCTTTTTCTGAACCACTGAAATTTACCCTTAGATCAATGCCTCCCACTTCAGAGCCTTATGGTATATCTACTCTCGGAACTTTGTTCAAAAAGGAAGAAATTACATCCATTTCACTCAGAAATAGTAATCTCTGTTTGCCTCCTTTTTGGACAAATTACCTCATAACCTGGGTCATTTGATATTTCAAGAGTTAAAGAAATATGCACAACATTCCAAGAAGAGCTCACCTATACCTTTCCCTAGTCTGATCTCAGTCATACTGTTTCATGAGAAAATCTGGTACTTGGAATCTTCGGAACAATCAAAGGCACCTAAGTTATTTGGCAAGAATCAACTAAACCTCATAAAGATTACATTTCCTGAGGGATTTGGAGAATCTCGAGCTCCATCTGTTTCGCATACTTCTAAATCCAGAATTCCTTCTACTAGTCCAGGAGTTTCATCTCAGCACACACCATTCTCTCTTGGCCCTCAAATCAAGGCCATTGTTGAGAAAGCAGTATCTGATAGTCTTAGTCCAGTGTTGATGTCAGTAGCAGCCCAGAACACCCTCTATGTGAAGCTTGAGACTGCAATTTCAAACCTGGTCAAAGAAGTTACTGATCTTAAAGATGATCATACAGACCTCACTGAATAAGTGGAAGCTATATCTGGGCATCTTGATGATCATAAGACTGAGATGATCAACATGCACAACACTTTATGGACCTTGGTTCATAAAGTAAACAAGTTGGTAGATGCCAAGGACATAGCAACTACAACAGCTCCTCCTCCAACATCCTCTTCTCAGGCACCTCCTCTCTCTCCAATTCAATCTTTTATCCCTCCTCTCCCCCTTCTTAGCCTTCTCTAACTCCATTTGTCTCCATACCTCTAACTCCTTCCAGCCTCCTCCCAACCTCTCAGGCACCTCCACCTGTTTTTGATTCTACTCCTGCCCTAGACTCTTCTGCCTCACCTCTTCCTCTTCAAATCAACTACTCTAGTAGTTCCACAGCTGATCTGTTTGAAGAAACTAATCACCATGAAGTCTCTTCTTCTCTACCTCCTCCTTCATTTTCTTCATCCCCACTACCCTTTCCTTCCATTCCACACCCTTTCTGTTCTCAGCATCAACTCCTACCTTTTTGAGTGATGCCAAAGGGGGAGAAGCACCAGCAGATATAGTATACGAATAGCAGCAGCATAGCAGATAGCAGATGCAGTATATGATAGTATATGATCAATAGCAGCATTTTTTTGACTAGTGTAGCAATAGGAAATGTTTCTACTAGCTTTTTGACTTCTTGTAATATGTTGCACATTATGCTTGTCTATGGATGATAATTTTATATATCATGTTGTTCTTTGTGTCTTCAAGTTATTTGAAATGAAAATTTGATTTGAAATGAGAATAAGTAACAAATTAAATTGAGAACAAGTTAAGATTATTATTATCATCATCAAAAAGGGGGAGAATGTTAGTTTTCATAAATGATAAATGTTTTGATGATGACTTGATAGAATAATATCTTAGAAGATAAGAAACATGATGTTCTGACTTAGTTACCTCGAGGCAGGGAAAGATACCTCGAGGTTTGACCAAAACTTGAAGTTATGGTTAAACCTCGAGTTTCAATGCAACGGCTTTCTCTGGTGAATCTGCTCAACAACCTTGAGGTTAGACACAAAACCTTAAGGTTTGACAAAGCCTCGAGGTTGAGTATCTTTTGTCCTGGAATCATCTCGTGAGATTTGAATATTCAAGACCTCGAGGTAGGAATGGGAACCTCGAGGTTTAGGCAAAACTCAAGGTTCTACTCTAAACTCGTGGTTATATGACTCCATCGATAAAACCACATATGTTTAAAAACTCGAGGTTGGTAATTGAACTCGAGGTTTCTATGAAACTCGAGGTTAGATTGAAGACTCAAGGTTGATATGTTCTGAACTGATTTACGAGTATTTAAGCCTCTGATGCGTTACCTCAAATGTATCTGGTTTTTATCTTATGGTGTGATTACTCTTTTATTACTAACTATGTTTTCAAGTTTGTCTTGACATAAAGAGTTCAGGAATTCTTGTGCTCGCTCGCTCTCTGATGAAAAGCAGACCATGATGTCATCAACATTTAATGGCATAGCAGAATGAAAAGAAAAGAGTGACAACATTCTTTCTGAATTCTAATGGTCAAATGAGTTGAAGAATTAAGTGGAAATATTCTCTCCAGGAATAAGAATGTTGGTCAAGTAGTTACCCTTCCAAAAATTCAAATTGCTAGCAGTAAGTGCCAACGGTCATCTTACCTTCACCTGCCATGGTTACGCATCAAGACAATGGCTAGTTTACAATGGCATTAATGTTGAAGCTATAAATTGAAGAAGCATTGAATACCGCCATCTACCGAGATTACTATTACGCTGCAAAAATTCATAAGCATTTATTCTTCCATTATGCTTCTGTAACAGATATAACCAACGCACTTTAGTGATTATTTTATCCACTCTACAGGAGTCCTTGCATTTATTACTTGATTGTATTGTAAACTCTTGATATAGGAACCTCAAGTGATTGGGAATCAATTACAGCTTGTAAGGGGTAGTGAGAGTGAAACCTTCCCAGAGATTACTGTGTAATTGTGTCAAGAGATTTAGTGATTTAGTGGAAATCCCAGGTGTAGTTCTAGGGACTGGATGTAGGTCAAGTTTGTGGCTGAGCCAGGATATATCGTGTGTACAAAGTTTTTCCTTGTCTCTTTCTATTTTTGTTTTCAAGCTTTGCGAAAAAATTAATAAGTTTTACTATATCACCTATTCACCCCTCCTCTAGGTGATTTTCACTCGGGGCTGAGAAGTTGTGATCAATTCCCATATTGTCGCAAAACTCACCAAAGGCATGATTCTCGAATCCTCCACCATGATCCGCTATAATTCCTGCAATAGAGACACCTTTCACATTTTAGACCTTTTTGGCAAAAACAACAAACTGATCAAATGTTTCATCTTTAGAAGATAAAAATATAGTCCAAGCAAATCTAAAGAAATCATCAACTATGAACAAAGTATAAAGATTGCCACCAAGGCTTTTTACTCTAGCTGGTCCTATTAGATCCATATGGAGTAGTTGAAGAGGTCTATTAGTTGAAATTTCATTTTTAGATTTGAAAGATGATTTGGTTTGTTTACCTTTTTGACAAGCATTACAGATCATGTCATTTTTAAAATGAAGTTTTGGTAAACCAATGACCAAATCGTTTTTCACTAATTTGTCAAGTTGGATCATATTGACATGAGCTAATAGCTTGTGCTATAGTCAACTCTCATCCAAGTTACCAATGAAACATTTTTCAAAAATGCTATTTCTAGAGAAATTGAGAGTATGACAATTACCTTCTCTAGGAGCCCTGAATAAGGCTTTAGATCTTATATTCTCTAACGAGAGCAAATCGTTACTCACAATCAAACACTCCTCAAAATCGAAGATAACTAAATTACCTTCTCTAGGAGCCCTGAATAAGGCTTTAGACATCTTTGATTTGTGGTCCTTCGTTGTTTCGAACTTCTCAAATTCCAATAATCCTTCCGGATTGGTTTCCACCAAAAGTTACTTTGCCACCATCTTTTGGATTGATTGAATCAAACTTGGATTAGTCTCCTGCCATGTGTCTAGAGCATCCACTATCAATGTACCACTTGGTGGATTTTGATGCTCTTAGACAAACCTGCAAGACAAGAAAGATCAAGTTTTGGGTACCCATCTTTTCTTGGGTCCTTTTGGGTTAGCATGTGAAAACAAGAAGGAATAGTATGACCTATATGATTGCAATAGTTGCAATGTGCAAAAGGACTTGAAGAATTAACAGATTTTCGAAAATAGTTCATGTAAGATTTTTCTCCAAATTTCTTTTTGCCTTTCCTTTTATCAAGATCAAGTTTATAACCAATTCTTGATATGTCATTTGTAAATCTTTGCTGTTTTAAAATAACATTGAGCATTTCATTGCCTTGAGTGAACTTCTCAAGTGTTTTTGTAAGATACAAATTCTTTTTCTCTAAATCAATGCAATCTTCACAAACAATGTTTTCATAAGTAGAATTCTTGAGTTGCTGTTCAAGAACTATGTTCTTTTCTTTCAAAGATATATATATATATATATATATATAGCAACTTTTTCAAATTCAGATTATAAAACATTGTATTCAGCAAATAATTCATCATGAGGGCAGCGAATCATATACCTCATCAATTTCTTTTGATTGCTCTTCTTCTTGAGCCATGAGGCATATATTGGTTTTATCCTCATCTTCAGCTTCATCTTCATCAGATAAGTTATCTCCCTATATTTCTGAGACATAAGCTTTCTTCTTGAATTGATTGAATTTCTTCTTTTCTTTGTCTTTGTTTTTCAGTTGGGAGCATTCAAACTTGATGTGGCTAGGCTTTTCACATTCGTAGCAAATGATTGGCTTCTTTGCCTTAAAGCTAGAGCTACCCTTATGAAACTTTTTGTACCCTTGGTACTTCTTGTAGAATTTCTTGAATCTTCAGACCATCATGCCTAGCTCTTCATCTTCGTCTTCCTCTTCTTCATCATCATCTGATTCTTTTTCATCTTTGACAACTTTGAGAACCAGTCCTTTGCTTTTGCTATTTATTTCATCAAGTTCTTTTTTGGACTTGTTCTTTCCTTCATACTTAAATAAGCTTCCAAAGAGAGTTGCCACAGATGTCATTAATTCTCCATGAGCTTCTTTAATAGCAATGACTTTGGCTTCCCATTCCTTGCTGAGAATGTTCAAGATTTTTCTCACTTGAACTTGTTGTTCAAAGCAACAAATTGGTTGATCAGATGAGTGAATCTAAGCTGGAACTCACCAACAGATTCTCCAGATTTCATACGAAGAAGATCATATTTTGTCATGAGGGTATTAACTCTACTTTCTTTAATTTTAGTGGTTCCTTCATGTGCAATATCAATAGCATCTTACATTTCCTTAGCAGATGATAATGTGCAGATACAGAAGCACTCCTGTTGACTTAGAGCATTTTACAACATGAGAACAACTTTGCTATTGAGAGTGACTAGCTTCTTTTCACTCTCATCATATTCCATTTCAAGCTTTGGAGTTCTAACACCATCTTGAATTGATGATGGAGCATAGTCTCCTCTTTCGAACACCCTCTAAAGGCCACATTCAGAAGCTAATATAAAGACTTTGAATTTGGCTTTCCAGAAGGAGTAGTGCTCTCCATTGAAACCTGGTCTGTTACTCAAAGCTCCATCAGGTAGAATACTGTCCATAGTGATCCTTCTCAAAATGTTAAGCTCGTTAGAGAAGACCTTCATCTGATACCAAATGTAAATGGAGCAAATTACCAAGAGGGGGTAAATTGGGGATTTTAAAACTTTTTTGAATTACTATGTTTATGGAAGTAAAATAGAGGTTAACATAGGAGAGTTAAGAGAAGCTTAACACAGAGGAATTTATGCTGGTTTGGTCCAAATCCTTGACCTATATCCAGTCCCCAAACACTTTGGGATTTTCACCAACTCACAATATCAATTACACACTATGTACTCGAAAGTTATCCTCTCACTAAGATACACTCCCCCTTATAAGTTGTAATATGATATTCCCAAACTCCAAGTCCCACGACTTGAGATTCTTAAAATAAATGAAAACTCTCTCTAAGAGTTGATAGTGATAAACATACAAGTAAAAATGTATCAAAAGATACTTAACAGTAGAAAACAGAAAGAGTAGTTGGAAACTTGAATGCTTTTTGTTTTCTTAATCTTAGTTGTTGAGAAGACTTGAATGTAACTCTATATATATCAAGAGAGCATTAAATGACCATTGGATTTTTCAATGTAATCGTTGGAGACATTGCTGAGATGATTAGGAACACTTTGGTCTATTCTCTCTCTACTCTTCAGTTAATCCAGGTGCACAGAGATTTAGAGTTGACTTTCCTTGAGTTTAATCCATTGGAAGACCAGTTTCTTTATAGAGAAACTAAACATTAATCCCTTTGCAACGTGTGTAGAATGATTGTCCAAAAGAATGCCAGCTTTCTGGGCTTTGCAATAAATGTTTTGACATTGTTTTTTTGCTTTTGACTGAATCTCCATTTAATACTCTTTAAATCATTTGGAACTCACTAACAAACTGATTAAACATATTTAGGAATAATAATGAGTGATGATAATAAGTATTTAGATCAAACACAAGGATTTCACATATTCGTGCAATTTATTTTCAAACTATATGACACAAACTTGAGTTTGTTCATCCAAGCTGGAGTTTGTAATTTATTTTAAAAGCCTAAACTCGATTTTCTGAAAAATAACTCAAGTTTTCTTCATCCAGAGAAGAATGTTGCGATTTGATCTTTGAGGCAAGTTTTGAGTAAGGGCTAAACTTGAGTCATTAAGTAACTAACTTGAGTTTTGGACATTTACAGTGAAAACATATTTAAGTCCAAAAGCTCAAAACTGGAGTTTTCGTTTCAAATTAAAGTTTTCAAAAAGTTCAAAAAGAGTGAAGCTCTCTGCTTGGCACAAACTCGAATTTCCACAAAATTCAGGAAAACTGAAAAACTCTTTGTATGGTTCAAACTAGAGTTTGTAATAGAAAAATGAAGTTCTCAAATCTTTAGGAATATTGAATTGTTCTCTGTAGGATCTAAGCTCGAGTTTGTAAAATGAAACTCAAGTTTCCTTATAATAGATAAAACTTTAAAAAATACTTTGGCAAATAAAAACTAGAGTTTTAAAACAGAACTCGAGTTTTCTCAACCTTAGAATGGAGCATAGCTCTCTGTATGTTACAAAAGAGAACTAATGGATTTCAGTTTCAATAATATTCATGCCAGTTTTAATTATTCCTTCATTTGAGTTTAGAATGGCATTGAAAGTAGCTCGTATAACATCTACACAATAAATATTTGTTCAATTTCAGAATGTTAGTAAATGTTCTGCGAAGGCAAAATTAAATAATTCAAATACTGAAACTTTTTTAAAAGTTTGAGTTGTGGAGGTTGAAGCTGGTAATAGGCTTCAAACACATTTTGCCAGAGACGGGTGGGCTAATTTAGTTAACAAGTTTACTAATTTCACCAGGAAGAATTATGATAAGAAATAGTTGAAAGCAGACAGGATGCACTGGAATTAGAATTTGGCATATGGGCAAAATTGGTTGAAAAGGAATCGGTCTTGGATGGGACTCAGTAAATAACACTATAAGAGCACCTCCATAATAGTAGACAACCAAGGGTAAAGTGTAACATCCCAAAAATTTGGGGATTTTAAATTATAATGTTATATGGAATTAATTCATGAATTTTGGCTCAAAAATAATTATTTGAAATTAGGACTTATTTCCATTAAATTATTTTTGGGAAGAAGAAATAATTCCAAATAAGGAATAATTAGGCCTAAAAATTATGGAAAATTAAGTTACAAAATTTTCCTAAAATAATTATTTATCTAATAATTGTATCAAATGGGTCAAACAACATAAAAGACATATATATCTATATATATTCCACTCATTGCTTCCAAGCTCACGTAACAATAGATGGAATATATATGAATCATGTTCATTTCATCACATACACACACGTGTCTAAGCCCATTCATCTTGCAACAGTCGTATAACAACATGGGACAGTAAGCTGAATTAGTGCACATTTTTGTGAAACTACCAAGGATGAAAGTTCTTTTCATTTTTTCCATTTTCAAATCCTACTTTCACCTATGGTTGATGCCTCTGAACTGTTGCTGAATCCCTTTATATATAATACACTTCACTTCCATCCTTTTCCTGGAACCATAGCCACTAGAAGTTTGAGTTGAGAGTAAGTGGGGCTGAGAGAGAGAGAGGCATAGGTGAGAGACCGAGAGAGAGAGAGAGAGAGAGAGATGAACTGAAACAAGTCTCCTCTCTATTAGATATGATTAGTTTTGATTGAAAATGGAAGAAATTACCAAGAGGGGGTGAATTGGAGATTTTGAAAAATTTCTTTTGAAACACACCCAGATTTTGAAAAGCGCAATGCAACAAAGCAAGGAGAGAAAAGCTTGGACACAAAGAATTTATACTAGCTCAGTCCTAACCTTGACCTACGTCCAGTCCCCAGATATCTTCTGGGTTTTTCTACTATCAACACTTTCTTTTTACAACAATGTAATACCCAAGCAATCCTAATCAACTAGGACTTGCTCCCCTTTACACTTTGTAATTAAAAGACCCAACTCACAAGTTCCACAACCTTGAGTTTCCACAAATAAGTTTTCAAAAATGATTTTCAAAAAGACTACTCTCAAAAGAGCATATAAAATAAACACTGATGTTCAAATCAAATACAAAGTAATGACTCAAATTGAAAATGTGATCAGTTGTAGTTCTTGTGTGTATGTTGTAATGAGTCTTCCTGGGTATTTATGGCTTGATTGAATAAACTAGCCATTGCATATTCATCTCTCTTTTTCTGCAATGTTCAGTTTCACTCCTAGAATATGACTGTTGCATATTTTTCTCCATTCTTTCAATTCTCAGCTGGAATCTTAGACTTAGCCATTGTAGATGATCTTCCATAGTTCTTGTTGTTCGATGATTCATTTTTTAGCGTTGGAGAATGATTTGATTGAGCTATAACGGTCTAAACTGAATCTTTGTGAAAAAGGATAAGTTTCAGGCATGTACTTGGTTCTGCATTAAATGCTCTTGACCCAGATATGATTTGCTCAAATCATCTGAAATAAATAATCAATTTGATCAAGTATATGTATGTATGATGATTCGAAGCTTAATATGTAAGAAATTAAACTTGTAAGTTTGAAACAAATTGCCATGAGATCTCATCTCTAAAACAGAGTCTCGACAAACTCAAGTTAGGTCTATGCAGGCTCGAGTTTACTCATGTTGTAGACTTCCTGACATCTCTTTGTCTGAGCCAGACTCAAGGCTATAAGTGCCAGGCTCGAGTTTGCTTCACTTAGGCGTGTTGCATCCAAAGGATAGGCTTGAGTCTGCACAGTTGGGTTCGAGTCCATTTTTCAAAGATGCTCTCTGTAAGAGTAAGCTCGAGTTTAGTTTAACATGCTTGAGTTTGCTTTCATCACCAACTTGGAGACCTTTTCCTGCAAAACTTAAACTTGAGTTAGAAAAACCATGCTTGAGTTTCATATACTCGACATGCTCTCTGTAAGACACAAACTCAAGTTTATTATGAGAGGCTCGAGTTTAATTATTGGCGAATAACTAGTTTTGCTCTCTATAACATGTAGGCTCGAGTTCATCATAATGGGCTCGAGTTTATCTCAGATGAAAACTTGACACTTGTTCTGTGTCACGAGTAGGCTCGAGTTCATTAAAGGAGACTTGAGTTTGCATAAGTTCAAACTACTTTTCCTTCTGTTTGTTAGGCATGAACTCGAGTTTAATAAGATTAGGCTCGAGTTTGACTAACACAGTAAGAATTAAAGTTATTTAGCAAACTTCTACCTCTCTTTGATCTTTTAGTATTAAGAACATATTTAGTTTACAATTGTCAGTTATCACCAAAACACAGAGAACTAACATTGATGATGTCTTATATAGATGCCATTAGAAAAGAGCAAAAAGTTTGTATACTATATTTATCTCCTTCATTGATTAATTCTTGAATTTAATGTAGAGTCAAAGATGTAAAGTTCATTCATGAAGAATGATCAAAAAGAAGAATCGGCAAAGAAGGAAAAGAAGAAGATCAAGGAAGACGAGGATGTAAATGAGGATAAGGAAAAGGAAGAAAAAGAAGAAGAAGAAGAGGAGAGATTGAAGAAGAAAGAGTCTATTGAATGGAACATTCTCATTCAAGATCAGTTCAGATATATTTGTGAAGAATGTTCAAGAGAATTGAAAGAAAGAAAGAGTTGAATTATGGATAATGTTCAAGAGAAGAGAAGAAATAAGGTAGAAGCTATAAAGAATGATGAGCCCATGATAAATGATAAAGAATGATCAAGATAGGAGATGGAAGATGGAAGAAATTGATGAATGGAAATAGAATATCCTTGTTCAAAATCAGAATGCTCATGAGAAGAAGAAAGAAAGAATAGAGCTGTGGAGAATGATTAAGTGAAGAGAAGGAAGAAAGAGAAAATCTTGACAAATAAAATAAGAAAATCAATATTCAAGGTCTTAGATTGATATTATAAGTCTTCACAATCAAATGGATGTTGGAGAGGGCCAATTTAGAACTAAAGGGAACAAAAATCAGGTTCTGGAAGAGAAAACTCGAGTTTCCAAGTCAAAACTCGAGTATACAAGCTTACTGCAGAAATTTGCTTCTGGATGAGAAAACTGGAGTTTGAGAAACTCAAGTTTGGGTGTCAAAACTCGAGTATGGGAGTCAATACTCGAGTATGGAACTTAATCACTCAAGTATTGGATGTTTTTAGCTTCTCTGGACCCGACAATACTCGAGTATGCAATTCAATACTCAAGTATCCAGCTTGGTCAGCAACTCTGTTCACCTTTGTTTCACGTTCAGCTTTGGGCGAGGTCTGGTAATTCGATGATATCTCCTAAACCAGACATAAGATTAAGGTGAAACCAAATTTGTATGAAACTAGACATCCAATGTGTCATCTTGACAAATTTTCATGCTCAAAGAAGATCAGATGAGAGATCTTTGAATTTCTAAAGTTGGATCAAATATTCACGTCACACATCAGACTAAGCTTCAATGTTAAGTGTAACTCACAATCTACAAATCAGAATGATCTGAAATCGGTGGCATATGAAAGAAAACTCATAGGGCTTTCCATCAAGACTTGATTCAACAAGAATGAAGATCAGACCAGAGAGGTATGGTCTTCGAAAGTTGACTGAAAATTCAAAACGTTGCAAAAATGTTGGTCAAGAACAAGGCGTCATTCATTAGATCATAACAGATGAAATCTAACAATCTTTGAGCTGAATCTTATTGCATTGGAAAGAAGACACAGAGAGCTATATGGGGATTATTGGTTTGCCAAAATTGAAGCTTTATCAGGTCAGAGAGCAACCAAAGTCAAGAATAACTTGAATACTCGAGTTTATAAGTGAATACTCGAGTATAGCTCTGATAGAGAGCAATGAACGTTAGAGGATCTTCAATACTCGAGTATGTAAGTCAATACTCGAGTATTAAATAGACAGAGATGAATCTAAAGTAATGAAACAAGCTCAATGTCGTAGTATTCAAGTCAATACTTAAGTATACACTGTCACTTCAGAAAAATCAAAGTTTCTAAAATCACGATTTTGATCAAGAACATCCAGATGCTTACCCAAATGATTTGTAATACTTCTTAACATCATTTATATCATTTGTGGTTGTGTTTCGGATGATCAAACCAAGGATTACATGAAGATCAATATGCTGAGTTGTCAAGTCCAAAAAGCTTCTAACGACTAATTTTTCCAACTGTCATATTCTCAACGTCTCTATTCATAATGGCTATATTCTCCAACATTCAGATCATCCTCATCTATAAATGAAGCCTCATTCAAAAACGCAGATGATGAAGTAGAGATCTTGCATTGTCATAATGCTAATTTTCTAAATCTTTTGAACACTGTTTTCACAAATGTTTCATAACTTATCTTAGAAAGAGTGAAATGATTTCCTATGTACTTCAGTGATTATCTATCTACTTCTTAGAGAGAAGTTTCATTGTAAATCACTCTATTTGAGAGTTACTCAAGATTGGGTGATCTTGAGTGGGTGTTGATTGTAACCTTACTTTGAGTAAGGGGGAGAGTCTCGGGGAGAGATTGTAAAGGCTGCACAAGTGCCTCGCTAAACTTGTGAGGTTGTAAAGACTTTTCTCTTGTGCCTGGTTAAACAAGGAGATAGTGGAAATCTCAAGTGGAGCTTGAGGACTGGACGTAGGTCAAGGATTAGACCGAACCAGTATAAATCTGAGTTTGCAATTCTCTTCCTTAATCTCTTTTATTTCCAGCATATATGTTTAAATGATTATCTATAACTCTATAACTCTTTCTTATCATTCAAACTGATTTTATTGAATTGCGAAAATAATTTCAAAGGTTGCAAGTTTTTAACTTCACCCAATTCACCCCCCTCTTGGGTTCAGCCAGGACTTTCACTCTCCTCATGGCACCATGAAACAGGGGAAAACCAAACTTCCCATCTTCATTAAATCAACTTGGAAAAGATCCTGAAGGTATAAGTATGCGTGTATGTAATCACTATTATATATATATATATATATATATATATATATATATACACACACCAACATGGGACGTGAAGGAAAACTCAACTGTCATATATATATTAAAACTCTTGTTGTCATCGTTTTTGGTTCTTGTTGTTAGCATTTTTCTTATATACTAAAATATATACACAAAATGAATGCATGCCCGGGGAAGTATTCAACTAAATACATATATATATTAGTCACGCATGCCATAGGTCTTGTTGTGATATTCTTGCACTATGTTTATGGAGTTGAAATAGAGGCAAATGTTCAGTTGCTATAGTAAAATCGCGAATGAACAGTACCATGATGTGTCACTGTAACAACAAAATGGGATGTTCACTTGTATTTGGCTGAATGAACGTCAATCTTTGATTTAGCCAAAACTATGGTAAACCTTAGTGTTCTTACATGAAATTTTATCAGCAGATAGACGACATCTTAAGCTTGAAAACTAGCCAAAGAACAACCAAAACCGATGTCTAGAATGGGAGCAATGATTTTTCAAAGTTGAGTTATAAACACTAAAACTTTTTGTGTTAAAAAATGAGCACTTAATTTCGGGCTCCAGTTTGGAATAGCAAACTCTTGTGTTTTTTTATGAAACACTTACAAGTGATATTACTCTCCTTAATCTTCTAAATGAGTTGTGGTTCACCTCAAATGTTGGTCTACAACTCCAATTATAATTTTGGAAGTTAAGCAACAAAACAGGAAACGTTTTTGACTACTTCTGGAGTAATAAAATGATGTTGCATTTTGTGTCAGGTAAAAAAATTTCAAAAGTTAAGAAAATTTCCAAATGTGTAGTAGACACATAGATCTTCAATTTGATAAGTAAGACACCTCATTTGAAATTGTATCCAATAAGATACAAATTTTTTAGGTTTACTTATGCTCCTGGAAATTACACTGGGTAGACCTGATGTTTTTGAAATCTGAGAATTTTCTAGCATGTGTTGGTTGTTTGCTCTCTATGGTTTTTGATGATAACAATCAATTGTAAAACAAAGATTGAAGATTTATATCAAGAAAGTGAAAACTTGTTGGTTATGGAAAAACTCGAGTATTAGTAGCAATACTTGATTATTGATCTTTCAAAGAAAAGCTCAATGTTAATAACCAAGGGCAATACCACAGTTTCCTCGTGGAAACTCAAGTATTGGCCCATACAGAAAGCTTCACAAGTTTTATGTCTGGATATACTCGAGTATTAGTTTCAATACTCGAGTATAGGCCAAGTAGACTCTTCAGTATCTTCCAAAAGAAATGAAAACTTCAGTTTCGAAAACTCTAATTTTGGAATGTAAAACGTCCAGTTTTTCCACTTGGCTCCAAAATTCAAATATTATCAGTTTTCAAATGGAAACTCGAGTATGACATTAAGAAACTTGAGTATTGGGCCAAGAAAAAATTAATCAAAAATTTATTACACTTACAAACTCTGGTTTGGAAAACTCCAGTTTTGAAAACTCCGGTTTTGAACTGACTGATGTGCTCTCTAAGCTTCAAATTTCAAATGTAAACTCAAGTATGAGTTTGGATACTCGAGTATCGAGTTATACAGAGAGCATCAATAATTTCTAATGTTTTCAATACTCAAGTTTCAAATAAAAACCACAGTTTTGATGTTTTGGACATACTCTTGTTCAAAGTCTAAAACTCGAGTATGGACTGCATACTTGAGTATTGGTCTTAGTAAAATTGAAGCTCTAGAGCTCAAATCGTGACTTTACTCTCTGTAAGGAGAATAGTCGAGTATAGACTTAGAAACTCAAGTATAGACTTAAGTGCATAATGACATACCCAAGTATTGATGCACAAACTCGAGTATACGTCGCGGTAGTTAAAAATTCAAATCTGCGAAATCTGCATTATGTTTGTTGATTGATCCGAATGATTTCTAATATTAATTCTCAACATTACCAGATATGTTTAATGTGTTTGCTAGTGTATTTCAACTAACTTATAGATGATTTAAGCAGATCAAAATAGTTGTCTTCACTAAAAGCAAAAGAGCTGTCAGGGCATTAAATGCAAGGCCACCTAACTTGCTATATTTGGATCCACTAAGCCCTGCATGATGCAAAAAGGATAAAGAGACTTTCACCTAACCAAGGGTTTGACATTCCAATGGATAGAAACGAATAGAAGTCAACTTTTATCCTACAACACAAAGAATAAGAAAAAGAGTAGAGAGAGAAGAGACCAAAAGTGCTTCCAACAGATAGGAAACTTCACCAACGGTCATATGAATGTTTTGCAATGGTTATTAAACACTCTTTAAGTATAAATACAACAACATTCAATTCCTCTAAACAACTATTGAGCCAGATAACGAAATAGCATTCATTTTGCTCATTAATTCTTAAAGTTTTCTGTACAGAGTATCTTTTGATAATATAGAGCTTCAGTATGTAATCTTATCTACTCTTTAAGCGAGTCTATCATTTATGTCTCATTCTATTGTAAACAATCTCAAGTCAGGGGACTTAGAGATTTAGGGGTCATTGATTACAACTTGTAAGGGGGAGTAAGTTCTAGTGAGAGAATTGCTTCAGAGTTACAAAGTGTGTGATCAAGTGACATAGTGAAATACTCAAGGTGCCTAAGGACTGGACATAGGCTAAAGAGTTAGGCCGAACCAGTATAAATCTATGTATCTATCTTTTAGAATTCGGATATCAGAAAGATTACCATGAACTCTGCTTTTACCCTGTTCACTTATCATAAAAACAGAATATGCAAAAAATTTTATAAATCCTCAATTCACCCCCTTCTTGGTGATTAAGCTCCACTTACATTTGGTATCAAAACAAGGTCTTCTTAGAAGAGCTTAACATCTCGAGAAGGATCCTAATGAAAGGTATTCTACCCAATAGAGCTTCGATCAACAGGCCACCTGGTTTTAATGGAGAGCATTACTCCTTTTGGAAGGTCAAATTTAAAGTGTTCGTTATGGCTTCAGAATATGGACTATGGAGAGTATTTCAGAGAGGAAACTATGTTCCTGAAACTGTTGAGGATGGAGTTCGGACTCCTAAGTTAGAAGAGGAATATGATGATAATGATAAAATGCCAGTAACTCTCAACATCAAGGCTATTCTAATGCTCTAGAGTTCATTAAGTCAGAGTGAATACTTTCAAGTAAGCACCCTAGGAATTGCAAAATAAATGTGGGATGCTCTAGAAATTGCCCATGAAGGAATAGCTAGAATTAAGGAAAACAGAATCAACACTCTCATGACTAAATATGATCTCCTCTGTATGAAGCTAGGTGAATCTATTGGTGATTTCCAGTTGAGATACACTTATCTGATTAATCAACTTGTTGCCTTAGGAAAATTCTATGAACAACCTATTCAAGTTAGAAAAATCCTAAATATTCTCACTAAAGATTGGGAAGTAAAGGTCACCGCCATCGCAGAAGCACGTGGTGAATCAATGACATCTGTAGCAGCACTATTTGGCAACTTGTTAGAATATGAAGGCAAGATCAAGTTCAAAAAAGGGCTTGATGAAGTCAATAGCAAGGGCAAGGGAGTTTCCTTAAAAGCAATCAAAGAAGCCAGAGAATCAGATGATGAGGATAAGGAAGACAAAGATGAAGAGATCGGTATGATGGTCCGAAGGTTCAAGAAATTTTACAATAAGGACCAAGGCTACAAGAAAAATCACAAGGGTAGCTCAAGCTTCGATGTCAAGAAACCAATCATTTCCTACGAATGTGAGAAGCCTAGCCATGTCAGATCTGAATGCCCCCAGCTGAAGAACAAAGACAAAGAAAAGAAGAGATTTGGCAAGTCCAAAAAGAAAGCATATGTCTCAGCAATATGGGGAGACAACTCATCAGATGAAGATGAAGTTGAATAAGAAGAAAAAGCCACTATCTGTCTAGTTGTTGAGGAAGAAGAGCAACATGACAAGGATGATGAGGTATATGATTCACAACCAACTTATGATGAGTTATTTGAGGAATATAACCTTATCCAATCTGAATTTGAAAAATTGCCTGAAAAATATTTTGATTTGAAAAGAAGGAATATAACTCTTGAAATGCAAGTAAAAAATCTTTCTACTCCTGAAAATCTTATTTGTGATGAGTGTGCTAATTTAGAGAAAAAGAATTTAAATCTCACAAAGGCACTTGAGAAATTCACTAGCAGTAGTGAAATGCTCAATGTCATTTTGAAACAGCAAAGGTTTATCAATGACAGATCTGGAATTAGATATAAACCTGATTTTGATAAGGGAAAAGGGAAAAAGAAATTTGGAGAAAAGCTTTATATGAATTACTTCAGAAAAACAATTCATTCTTCAAACCCTTTTGCTCACTGCAATTATTGCAATTGAAAAGGTCATTCCATATCATCATGTTTTCATAGAAACGAAAGAAAGAGTAAACCAATAGGAAATTATCAATGGGTGCCTAAAGGATCTTACAAGATTCCTAAGTCACATAATAACCCAAAAGGACGAAAGAAAAGATGGGTACCTAAGGCCTGAATCTTTGTGAATTGCAGGTATGTCTAAGAGTATCAAAGACCAACAAATGGTACATCGATAGTAGGTGCTCTAGACACATGACGGGAGATCATTCCAAGTTTACTTCAATCAAACCCAAGATTGGTAGCAAAGTAATCTTTGGCGGAAATAAATCTGGAAAGATTGCTGGCATTGGAGAAATCGGAAACAATGAAGGGCTAATGATCAAAGATGTCTACTTAGTAGAAGACTTTGCCATAATCTTCTCAGTGTGAGTCAAAGCATTGATAAGGGTAACCTAGTCATCTTTAATTCTGAAGAATGTTTGATTGTAAAACATAATGATTTTCCCTTTGAAACTCTAAAATCAAAAGCTTTATTTTGAGCCTTTAGAGAAGGAAACTGTTATACTCTTAACCTCTCTAGAAACAGCTTCATTTCTGAAAATTGTTTTGTAAGTAATCTGAATGAGAGTTGGCTGTGGCATAAGCAATTAGCTCATATCAATATACATCAGCTTGACAAATTACAGAAAAAGGACTTAGTCATTGGTTTGCCAAAGATCAGTTTTAAAAATGATGAGATTTGTGATGTTTATCAAAAAGGCAAACAAACTAAGTCATCTTTTAAATCAAAAAATGAGATTTCAACTAATAAACCTCTTCAACTACTTCATATGGATCTAGTTGGACCCGCTAGAGTAAAAAGCCTTGGTGACAACCTCTATACTCTAGTTATAGTTGATGACTTTTCTAGATTTACATGGACTATATTTTTAGCTTCTAAAGATGAAAAATTTGATTAGTTTCTTGTTTTTGCCAAGAAGGTTCAGAACGAGAAAGGTATTTCTATTGGAGGAATTCGAACTGATCATGGTGGAGAATTCGACAATCATGCATTCGAAGAATTCTGTGATATCTTTGGGATTAGCCATAACTTCTCAGCCTTGAGGACTCCTCAACAAAATGGTGTTGTGGAGAGGAAGAATTGAGTGCTCACTGAGATGACAAGAGCTATACTGAATGAGAACAACACTTCCTAAGTATTTTGGGCAGATGCAATGAGTACAGCTTGCTACATCTCAAACAGAGCCTATCTTCAGAAGAAGCTGAACAAAACTCCCTACGAGCTGCACAAAGGAAGGAAACCAACACTGACCCATCTGCTATTTTCGGATGTAAGTGCTTCATCCATAATAATGGTAAGGATAACTTGGGAAAGTTTGACCCCAAGGTAGATGAAGGTATATTTATGGGTTATTCTAATAGAAGTAAGGCTTATAGAGTATTTAATACTCATACTCGCATTGTTGAAGAATCAATGCATGTTGTATTCAGTGAAACCAGTTCTAATAAGCCTTTGGATGATGAGGAAGAAAATGTTTTCAAAAATCAATTCTTTTCAAAAACCACCCCTACTTCTATAGAAAATTCTGAAGATGTTTTTGAAACTAATCCTCAGAATGATCCTGAGAGTTCTGATCCATCTCAACCTAGAGCCTATAGATTTATTAGAAATCATCCACTAGATCAAGTAATAGGCGGTGTTAACCAAGGTGTAAGAACCAGAAGCAGCACTTTAAATAAAGTAATGTTTTCTGCATTTATTTCACATATTGAGCCCTCTAAAGTTGAAGAAGCCCTTTCAGATAATGATTGGGTGATAGCAATGCAAGAGGAGCTTCATCAATTTGAAAGAAATCAAGTTTGCGACTTGGTACCTAGGCTTAAGGACCATCCATCATTGGCACTGAATGGGTATTCAAAAACAAACGTGATGAAGTAGTAATCATTGTCTGTAACAAGGCAAGATTGGTTACAAAAGGCTATAATCAAGAGGAGGGAATTGATTATGAAGAAACTTATGCTCCAATAGCAAGATTGGAAGCTATAAGAGTTCTTGTAGCCTTTGCATGTGTAAAAGGTTTTAAACTTTTTCAAATGGATATGAAAAGTGTTTTCTTAAATGGCTTTATTCAAGAGGATGTGTATGTAGAACAACCTCCTGGTTTTGAAAGTGAGCATCATCCTGATTATGTTTATCGTCTCAAGAAAGCCCTTTATGGACTTAAGCAAGCTCCTAGAGCTTGGTATGAGCGATTAAGTAAATTCCTTCTTGATCAAGGATTTATTAGAGGTAAAGCTGATACAACACTCTTCATAAAGAATAATAAGCTGAATGAAATTTTAGTTGTACAAATTTATGTCAATGATATAATTTTTGGTGCTTCTAATGATGCTTTGTGTAAAGAGTTTGCCAAGAAAATGCAGGGAGAGTTTGAGATGTCCACGATGGGAGAACTCAACCACTTCCTTGGTCTGCAAATCAAACAAAAGAAGGATAGAATATTTATTTCACAGACTAAGTATCTAAATGATCTACTGAAGAAGTCTGGGATGGATAATTGCAATGGTGCTGACACGCCTATGAGCTCCACTGCTTCCCTGGATGCTGATGAAAAGGGCAAGGATTTCAATATTACAAGATATAGAGGAATGATAGGATCATTACTCTATCTGACAGCAAGCCGCCAAGACATCCAATTCAGTGTGGGAATGTGTGCAAGGTTTTAGTCGGCTCTAAAGGAATCTCATGCTGAAAGTATGAAGAGAATTTTCAGATACCTTGCTGACACAAAGACTCTCAGCTTATGGTTTCCCAAGGGTCAATTAGAACATTTTGTGGCATACTCAGATTCTGACCATGCTGGATATAAAACATATAGAAAGAGCACAAATGGTCAATGTCAATTCTTTGGAGGCTCACTTGTGTCATGGTTCAGGAAGAAGCAAACAAGTGTTGTTGTTTCTTCAACCGAAGATGAGTATGTAGCTGCCTCAAGTTGTTGTGCCCATTTTTTGTGGCTCAAGCAACAATTATCAGATTTGGGAGTACATTTAAAGGAGATCCTGATATTGTGTGATAACACTAGCACAGTAAGCTTGGCTAAGAATCTTGTGCAACACACTCGAACCAAGCATATTGATGTTAGGCATCATTTTATAAGGGATCACATTCAGCAAAGGAATGTCAAAGTTATGTTCATCCCAACCCATCTTCAGCTGGCAGACATATTCACAAAGCCATTAGCTAAAGAGCAATTTAATTTTATTTGAAAAGAATTGAGAATGGTAAATCCCAATGAGTTGTAAGTTTTTGATTTAAACAAACTTTACATTCCAATGTTAGTTATGGTTTTGATGATTCTATGATTACTAACTTTAGCATCAGAATGTGTAGCATAATCTTTTGCAGGATGCTCAAAAACTTGAGTTTTGTTGTAAAGAGAAGAATACTCGAGTATGGAGAGCAAAACTCAAGTTTTATCGGGGCCAACAAAACACTGTAAGTATGGACACTATGAATACTCGAGTCTTTAAGTGAGATACTCGAGTATCTAGTAAGCAGAGAGCTACTCATCTTGGCAAGGAGAGAATACTCGAGTTTGAGAATGAATACACGAGTATTGGTCAAGGAAGTTCAAAGGTTCATGTTACACTTTTGAAATCCAAGTTAGTACAATTTTAACGATACTCGAGTATTGTATGACATACTCAAGTTTGCCGGAGCTAACTATATATATATATATATATATATATATATATATATATATATATATCTGTGTGTGTGTGAGAGAGAGTTCATTCTAAAAACTACCATTCAAATTCCAGTTTGCCCTAAAAGCTCTTCTTACTCTTTGTATCTTCGTTTTCTCCCATCTTCTACTCAAATGGCACCTAAAAGACGATTCTATGAGCCTGAGATCACCACCATTTCTACAGAAACCTTTGAAGGCTCTCCTCCTCCATCTACACGACATTCCGAGAAGAAAAAGCCTGCTCCTAAGCGTTTCTCCTATCGAGCAGCAAAGAAAATTGCTAAGACGACTGTAACCTCTTCTGCTAAGGAGGTTCCAACTCCTGAAATTCCTTTACCAACTCTTCCTCAATGACCTAAGAGGATGAAATCTATTCCTGTTCATCAGGCCAAATGAAGAAATGACTTTCTCCTTTGCCTTGGCGTTTCTATCGAAGAAAAATCATCTGCAAAGCCTCCAAAATCGCCAAGAGCCAAAGGGGTCCAGATAAAGGAACCTACATCTACTCCTCGGTATAAGAAAGTAGATCTTGTTGTTACAACGAGAAAAGACAAGGAACCGGTGATTGAAGAAAGTTCATCCTCTGACAAATCCCAGAACTTTCCTTCACCTCCTGATGTTCCGTTTGAAGAAACTTCATCTCCATCCAACCTTCCTTTAGCCCTTACTAAAATAAACAACCATGATTTACCTCCTGAGGGACTCACAACAGATAATGCAGGTATATCTGTTGATTCAATAGAAAAATTTCGAAACACCTACCACAAGAAAGAATTCTGTTCTCTCGTGTCTGTAGACTTAGAGAAAATCAAGGAAGAATGTGGCATGGATCTATCTCCTTGGTTATCCCCTTATATGTCTTATCTTTCGATTAAGGCACCTTTCTCTCCAACCATTGTCAATATCTTTTTCTTCATCCTGTTCAAAGAAAATTTGAAAGATTCTAAAGACAATGTGGTGGAAGAAAGACTGTCAACTTCTATAAGGGGTGACAAAGTGACCATCTCTGCTTCCATTCTAAACTTGATTCTTCAAATCAAGAATCATCCTCCTGCACCCAAAATTAGCTACTCCAATGCTGAAATTTTCAAAATCCTGAGGCCTAGTGTGCCCATTCCTGATGACCAGCTCACCAAATTAACATTTACTCCCATGGAAATGTCCCCCATATATAGCGTTCTATGCTATATATTCTCCAGGAATTTATCTCTTCTTCTACTGATCCTTCTACTCCAACAAACCTAGATGACAAGATTCAAAACATGGTCGATAAGGCTGTTTCTGGTATGTCCAAAAATATTCAATATGAGGTTAGCCAGATGGTTGTAGGTCTTCAACAGTCGCAGACTCACCTTGTCAATGAACAAAATGTGTTGAAGATCCATCTAAAGCAGCAAGATGACAAGATAGACAAAATTCTGAAGCTTCTTTCCTCTTCTCATCCTGGTCCTTTAGCTTAATCCCCTCTAGTCTCAACTCCTCCCTGTTTTTGAAGATGACAAAGGGGGAGAAGAGTAGATATACCAGAAAATTAGCTTGGGAGTTAGTCGTGTGCAAATATGTTTGATGACATTTTTGTAAATCTTTTGGATTAATTATCTATCTCCTAACTAAGTTTTCTTGCTGTGTTTGTTGTCTAGTTTATGTTCTGAACAGTTAATCAATCCTAGTAGTATTGACCTTGTTAAATGAATAGAATGCTTAAATCATTAACTGTGTTTATTGTTATTGCATTGAATTTATGCTTTCCATTATATTAAAAAGTGAATACTGGAGTATGAATATTGAAGCATTAAAGCTTTCAGTGGTTTTGTCTAAAACATGTTAAGTTAAACTAATGCAAAACCCTTGCACAGAACACTTTTCACAAAATCTAAAATATTCAAAGTGTTTTTCAAAATCTAAAGAGATTCTGGTTTACAAGTGTTGTCATCAGCAAAAAGGGGGAGAATGTTAGTTCTCTATGGGTTTTGATGATAACAATCAATTGTAAAACCAATATTGAAGATTTATATCAAGAAAGTGGAAACTTGCTGGTTATGGAAAAACTCGAGTATTAGTAGCAATACTCAAGTGTTGATCTTTCAAAGAAAAGCTCAATGTTAATAACTAAAAGCGATACCACAGTTTCCTTGTGGAAACTCGAGTATTGGCCCGTACAGAGAGCATCGCAACTTTTATGCCTGGATATACTCGAGTATAGGCCAAGCAGACTCTTCAGTATCTTCCAAAAGAAATGAAAGCTCCAAATTCGAAAACTCTAGTTTTGGAATGTAAAAGGTCCAGTTTTTCCATTTGGCTCCAAAATTCAAATATTATCAGTTTTCAAATGGAAACTCGAGTATGACATTAAGAAACTCGAGTATTGGGCCAAGAAAAAATTAATCAAAAATTTATTACACTTACAAACTCTGGTTTGGAAAACTCCAGTTTTGAAAACTCCGGTTTTGAACTGACTAATGTCCTCTCTAAGCTTCAAATTTCAAATGCAAACTTGAGTATGAGTTTGGATACTCGAGTATCGAGTCATACAGAGAGCATCAATGATTTCTAATGTTTTCAATACTCAAGTTTCAAATAAAAACCAATGTTTTGATGCTTTGGACATACTCTTGTTTGAAGTCCAAAACTCGAGTATGGACTGCATACTTGAGTATTGGTCTTAGTTAAACTGAAGCTACAGAGCTCAAATCGCAACTTTCCTCTCTGTAAGAAGAATACTCGAGTATAGACTTAGAAACTAAAGTATAGACTTAAGTGCATAGTGACATACTCGAGTATTGATGCACAAACTCTAGTATTTGTCGCGGTAGTTGAAAATTCAAATTTGTGAAATCTGCATTATGCTTGTTGATTGATCCGAATGATTTCTAATATTAATTCTCAACATTATTAGATATATTTAATGTGTTTGCTAATGTATTTCAGCCAATTTATAGATGATTTTGTAGGAGGAGCTGAATCACCAAGAGGGGGTGAATTAGGGATTCTGAAATAATGTTCGCAAATTCGGCTCTTATGGTGATTGATCGAATGAAATTAGAGAGCAGGGAAGAAAAGTAATGCATAAAAGTTTATACTAGTTCAGCCCAACTCCTTGGCCTACGTCCAGTCCTCAGGCACCCTGAGCTTTTCACTAAATCACTTGATTACACACTCTGTAACTCTGAAACAATTCTCTCTCTAGAACTTGCTCCCCCTTACAAGTTGTAATCAATGATTTCCCAAATCTCCAAATCTCCCGACTTGAGATACATTACAATCAAACAATTACAATCAATAAGACTCTCTTATAGAGTAGATATGATAATCACTGAAGCTCTATGGTGTCAACTGACACTCTGTACAAGAAGCACACCAATAAATGAACAAATTTAATATCCTTTTGTTTTTCAGTTCTGTGTTCTTGGTAGAGACTTGAATGTAGCTCTTTTTATACTTAGAGAGACATTAATAGCCGTTGTTGACATTCATCTGACCGTTGGAGAAGTCTCCTATCTGTCTGAAGTAGTTTGGTTCTTTCTCTCTCTACACTTGTGCTTGTTTCTTGAGGTGTAGGATAGAGAATGACTTCTAGTCATTTATATCTGTTGGGATTGTCAGTCCTCAATAAAATGAAAGTTTCTTTATCCTTTTTCCACGTGTAAAGGTTGGTAGTTGAGATTTCAACAAGTTTGGTGGTCCGCATTTAATACTTCTGACAAGACTTTGCCTTTTATGTTAACAGCTCTTTTAATCTGCTTGTATCATCTGTAATTGGGCTGAAAAACACTAGCAAACACATTAAACATAACTGGTAATGATTATAATTAAGAACATAAATCATTTGAATCATTCCACAAACATTACACAGATTTCACAAATTTGAATTATTAGAAGGCACGACCAATACTCGAGTTTGTCATTATGCACTTATGACTAAACTTCAGTTTCTAAGTCTATACTCGAGTCTTCTCCTTTCAGAGACGAGACTCACGATTTGAGCTTTGGTGTTCCTGATAAACTTAAGTCAATACTCGAGTATTCAACCAATACTCGAGTTTTAGACTCTTGATGGATAATTATCCAAAACATCAAAACTGGAGTTTTCATCCTATACCGGAGTATTGAAGGCTTAGAAATCTTGATAGCTCTCTGTATGGCTCAATACTCGAGTTTCAGTCTCTATACTCGAGTTTTCTCCTTAGTTTTGAAACTTTGAAATTAGTTGTGCATCATGATGAACTGTGGTTTCCAAAACTAAGGTTTTCAATGCTAAGTTTTATAAGTGATTTAATTTAAGAACAACTTAGCTTGGCCCAATACTTGAGTATTCCAATGATACTCGAGTTTTCATTTGAAAAAGAAAATATTTGAGTTCTGTAGCCGAGTTGGAAAACTGTCTTTTCAAATTCCAAACCTTAGTTTTCGAAACTGTGGTTTTCCAAACTAAGGTTTTATATTTCAGTTAAAATTGTTTGAAGAGTCATATAGGCTCAAACTCAAGTTTTCATGTCAATACTCGAGTTTCCTTAATGGAAAACTTGCGATGCTCTCTGTATGCTCTCGAATACTTGAGTATTCATCTAATAATGTGGTATTGTCCTTAGTCAAGTGCATTGAGCTTTTCTTTGAAATTTCAATACTCGAGTTTTCCTACTGAAACTCGAGTATTGCCTCAATCTGCAAGCTTTCAACTTCTTGAGACAACTCTTCATTCTTGATTCAACAATTAATTGTTATCATCAAAACCCATGGAGAACTAATAGATTTAAGCAGATCAAAAGAGTTGTCTTCACTAAAAGCAAAAGAGCTATCAGGGCATTAAATGCAAGGCCACCTAACTTGCTATATTTGGATCTACCAAGCCCTGCATGATGCAAAAAGGATAAAGAGACTTTCACCAAACCAAGGGTCTGACATTCCAACAGATAAAAGCGAATAGAAGTCAACTTTTATCCTACGACACAAAGAATAAGAAAAAGAGTAGAGAGAGAAGAGACCAAAAGTGCTTTCAACAAATAGAAAACTTCACCAACGGTCATATGAATGCTTGCAATAGTTATTAAACACTCTCTAAGTATAAATACAGCAACATTTAATTCCTCTAAACAACTATTGATCTAAAAAATGAAATAGCATTCATTTTGTTCATTAATTATTAAAGTTTTCTGTACAAAGTATCTTTTGATACTATAGAGCTTCAGTGTGTAATCTTATCCACTCTTTAAGAGAGTCTATCATTTATATCTCATTCTATTGTAAACAATCTCAAGTCAGGGGACTTGGAGATTTGGGGGTCATTGATTACAACTTGTAAGGGGGAGCAAGTTATAGTGAGAGAATTGCTTCAGAGTTACAGAGTGTGTAACCAAGCGACATAGTGAAATACTCAGGGTGCCTGAGGACTGGACGTAGGCCAAAGAGTTAGGCTGAACCAATATAAATCTATGTGTTTATCTCTCCTTTCCTTAACTCTGCTTTTACCTTGTTCGCTTATCATAAAACAGAACCTGCGAAAACTTTTATAAATCCCCAATTCACCCCCTCTTGTTGATTAAGCTCCACTTACATTGGTTGTTGGTATTTTTTTATATGAAACTAGACATTTTAAGGGACACATGAGCTTTGGAAGAACACCATTTTGATTTTTATACAATTTATCATGAGTTTTTGAAGTTGGGTAATAGGACAGACTGTTTTTTGGAGAAAATTCTGGACAGTGGTTACGTTTTGAATTTTTGACATGTGATAAAATATTGGAATCAATTTTCCTAGAAACTAGACTCATCAAGGAGTTCATAGAATTTTGAACCAACTAATTGGGATGTCTAGAACTCTAGATGTGTATTTTTAAATAAACACTGAATCTGAACTTTCAAACTGAATAGAAGAGGAAAATAATTACTTAGAGAATAATATGAATTGTGTTGGCCATTAGTATTATTTTCTAAAATCATTATATTTTAGAAACCCATAATTAACATTATATTTTAGAAAATTATGGGAAGCATTTAATTGTAACATAAGTACTTGTATGATGCATTAAAGCATGTCTGTAATATGATTGATAATTATAAGCCCCAAATTAGAGAATTTGGAATCATGACTAATATTAGGAAAATTATTGGGAATTTAGGATAATTAAATAATAATAGATATTGTTGTTATTATTAGGAAGGAGTGATAATAATAAATAAATGAGGAATCATTATTATTATTAGGGTTGATAATAATAATAATAATAATAAATAAAATTTATTATTATTATTAGGGGAATTCTTAAGGAATTAATAACCATTATTAATCCTCTAAACTAATTCGCGTAGTTAGTTTCTTTGCGTTTCGAGTAAGTGACTAACGACAATGATAAACATTTTTAGGCAGACCTTGACACATTTACCGATCCCAACACCTTTGGACAAAGTTAAGGATTCAATCTTGAGGTGGGTAACTTTAATCTTGATAGCATATATGTATTTGTTCATGAATTATCTAATCATGTTTGATATATGATTTACATGTTATGTTTTTCCTAGCTATGGATTGAGGCTGCGTGTCTCATAGGGCTGTATATCGTAATAAGGGCAGCGGTCTTTGGCCGTTAACTGCAGTTACGATGTGACTTTCTTACTTGTAAATGCTTCTATATTTAACATATGCTAATTGTCATTTATGCTTCATATCTATTCATAAGATTAACTGATACCCTGGGTGTAACATCCCTATTTTTGTAAACTATGTATAGGTATAATTAATGAAAGGATTAATGAAGTATTGAGAAAACTTTTGACTATAACTTGAAATTGTTTGTTATGTGTGACATATTATATTCATTATTTTGGAGACTTTGAGACAATGAACCAATTCCATGATTGAAGCTAAATTTCAAACTGACAAGTAGGAAATAAGAGCCTAATGGTCATTAAGGAATGAATTATTGGTGCTAATTAGGGCCAAATGAAGATAAAATTAATCTCAAGAAACATGATTAAAAAGGAAATCAATGAACCAATATATGCCACATCATGTGGTAGGTAGGATATGTGGGGCATAAAAGAGCCAACAAAGCAAAGGGAAATGAATGACAAGTGGCTAAACCCTATAAGGACACATGGCATCTAGGGGATTATTGTTTGACTTTATAGGTTTGGATGACTGTATTATTTACCTTCTGCCGTATTTTCTTTGGGATGACTGTACCCTTAACCTTATGGGGGCTACTTTCTGCTTATTTGATGCACTTTTACCAGTATGTCATACTTGTCCAAACTGAATTAATGCTCTTTCATGTAATACTCTCATATATGCTAACATGGAATAATTAAAGGAAATGTAATAAATATAAAAGATATCATTCTAACCTGCCACCCAAAATGGCGAGGCCTGTAGGGGGTCATCTATTTGAACTCCAGACCGTATTAAGGAAACAGGAAGTGGATCGGGCACAAAGGGAAAGGCGCAACAATAAGGATTATTGTAGAAGCTTATCTTTTATCGTTCAGGACTATTTAGACTACCCATTTATCATTAGTCTTAATATTGGATTACTGTATTAAAATCCCCCCTTATAGGATGGATATCGATCGCAAAAAATTTATCCTCACATTTTCAGTGTTTTCAAACTGAGTTATTTTATCAATGTTTTATTCCGCAATTAAGTCGTCCAAACTATTCAATGCTTATGCACTTATACTCTAGTAATAGTTAGACAAATGCCTTGTACAAGAGAGGGTGTTTACACAAAGTATGTATTTCCAATTAATTACAATATTGCAAGTCTTATATATGCATTAGTTTATAATTTACTTACTAATTGGTTATTCATTTTCATTACAAGAGAATCCAAAATTTTTGAATTGGAAGGAACAAGGTCTAAAATTTATGAGTTTGATGGAAAAATGTTTCAGAGATATGGTTGCTATTTTTTATGTTGTTTTTATGCTACACAAACATATTCTGTAACTTGAGGAAGCCATAGATGTTGAGCCTATTAATGATACTGATCATACTTTGGAGGATGAAGGGATGGGTGAAGGGGATACTGAAGAACACCCTTCGAATTACAACCAGAGGCCAAGTTTACGAAACAATGATCCAAGAAAAAGGAAGAGAAGGTGGAAAGGAGAGAAAAGGCAAGGGATAGCTAACAAATTGCAATACTCCTTGATCGGATCCTTGAAAATATTAACCAAATGTCACAAACAACTAGGCTAACATCAAGTTCAAATAACCATTTTAGCATGAGTAAATGTCTTTTTCTATTAAAAGATGTGCCAGGTTTGGTAAATGGCAGCCCTCCACACATGTTGGCCTCTCAATTCTTTATCAACAACAAAATAGAGAGGCTTTTGTTCATTACATGGAGAATGAACTTGAGCATTTTTTTTATATCTGAGCATGTTCAAAGTTGAAGATGTACAACACTAAATACTTTATAGTATAGTGTTATGTTTGAGCTTGAACATGAATTTCTATTTGATATTGAACATGATATTATATGGCGTTATCTTTGAACCTAAATTGTTGCTATGCACTAGTAATTGCACTTATTAGACACATGTTTTGGGAAATTATGGGAACAAAGTTATTTTGTTTAGACAATATGATCATAATTGTTTATTGATACACTTTGTTTAGTTGCACAAGATGTCTGATACCTCTAATATAAATAATGATAACAACAAAAATGCAAATAAATTATATATTATGCGGAAGTATACATTACTTGCAACTAGAGTATGAAGGTGGAATATCACCTAAAGGCGGTGAATAGGTGGTTAAAAAAATTATCCGCTTAATCAAAGATTTTGCAGATCGTAACTAAAAAGTAATTAAATAGAGATAGAGGAAGGATAGACACGAAGCAATTTATCCTGGTTCGGTCTAATCGTGACCTACATCTTGTGTTTTTGCAGGATACTTATTTAATGATGTTTTTTGACAATATGAACAAACTCGAGTTTGAGGAACTCAACTCGAGTTTATCGGGGACAAAGAACAATTGAGTTTCTGGAATCAGGCTAAACTCGAGTCATTAAGTAAGTAACTCGAGTTTGCGCGAGACAGATAACTTTGAGGAATTTTTAAACTCGAGTCATTAAGTAAGTGACTCGAGTCTGCACCAGACAGAGAGCAATCTGAAATCTTTGAAGAAACCCAAACTCGAGTCAGAAAGCATTAACTCGAGTTTATCGGGGATTCAAGGATTCACACATACATCCTTGAAATCTAGGTAAGTGTTCATTCATGCAAACTCGAGTCAGTTAGTATAAACTCGAGTCTGTCGAAGTCCTATATAAGTCCAGATAAGTATTTATTCATGCAAACTCGAGTCAGTTAGTGTAAACTCGAGTCTGTCGAAACCCTATATATATATGATTGCTGTGACTGTTCATTTTCAATCCTTGAAACTCAAGTTTGCCTTAGAGTTTTCTCTGCAATCTCTCTGCTTCATCTTCAAATTCACTCTCTCTCAACCTAAAATGGCTTCCAATCAACCCTCCAGACCTTCCAATGACGATGAAACCTCAAACTCTCTAACACCTCCTCCCTTGCAGCGAAAACCTAGGATCAAATCCATCCCAACTCACAGACCAAGAAGGGAAAAGATGATTCCCAAGAAGTTTGCCACAGGAATTGACAAACAAATTCTAGGAGTCCCGCTTTCTTCTCCAAGACCGAAGGGAATCACAATCCAAGAGCCTACTAAGGAGCAAACAAGGAAGAAACCAGACTCTGTATCTGGTAAAGGGAAGAAAAAGGTTACTGAACCTTCAAAAGGCTCCAAGAGAAAGAGAACCAACCAGAGCCAAGCTTCCTCCAAGGCTCAATCTTCTGCAGTTCCAACTTCTGCGGACCAAACTGATCAATCTCCTAAGACTTAAACGGTAACAAAAGCCATTGTTGATATTTATATTCACTCCTCACCCCCATCTGGGTTCATCACTGAGAACACCATCCTATCCAACCAACAAGCCATCGAATTCAAAGAAGGTTTTGGCAAAAAGCCCTTTTGTCCTGTGGTCTCAGTAAATCTAGAAACCCTGAAACACGAATGTCTTCTTGACCTTTCCCCTTGGTTGGATCAATTCAAAAATCTCTTATCCATTTCTGCCCACTATACCCCCAACATAGTGAGACTCTTCTATTTCAACATGGACTCGGATAACACAAAAGATGATGATCAGTGTATAGGAGAATAGAGAGTCTCAACTACGGTTAGGGGAGTGAAATTTACCCTATCTGCTACCATTTTAAATAAAATCTTAGACATTGACAATCCTCCTTCTCACCATTCCATAAATTACTCTAATAGGTAATGCCTTCAAATCCTCAAACCAAACGAGCCTATTACTGATGACCAATTGCACTTTCTTCACTTTACCCCAGCCTTCATGTCTCCTACCTTCCGTGCCATATGGTATATCTACTCCAGGAACTTAGTTCAGAAAGGTGGCAATTTCACCCACTTCACCAAGAGAGATTATGCACCCTTTGCTACTGTTGTGGATAAAATGCCAATCAATGTGGGCTAATGGGTGTTTGAAGAGATAGTTAGATTTAGATATGGATCTAGGATAACATCTCATATTCCATTCCCTTCCCTTATATCTGTTATCCTATTCCACTTCAAGATTTGGCATGTTAGGGCCATAGACACCATTGTCAGACCTTCAGTATTTGGGAAGCCTCAACTCCACCCCATAAAGATCAACTTTGATGTTGAAGGATCTGGACAATCAAGGGCACCCTCAAGAACAAAAGCCTCCTATTCTCGAGCCCATGAAGCTCAATCAGCTCCTCCACCTCCTTAGACTTCCATTCCTTCTGACTTTGCTGCAAAAGTCAAAGAAATTGTTGATGCTGTACTAGACTCCTTTGTTGCGAAGGTGGAAACTGAGATTGGGAAAATTGTGTCTGAACTAACTAAGACAAATCAAGCATTGATTGACACACAAGATGCAATAAAGGCCCAACTTGACCACCTTCTGGAACATTTCAACCTTCAAGCTTCTGCATCTACCTCAGCTGCTCCAGACACTACTCAGACCTCTCTACCCTCTACACCACCAGTTGATCCTACCCTTGATATCCCAATCACTACCACAACTCTACCCTCTTTTGTTGATGCCAAAGGAGGAAAGAAAGTCTCAGAGGCAGAAGAACAAACTTAAGAGAGGAATTTGTTTTTGAATAGTTTGAGTCTTGAGTCTGTAGTAATTTTGTTGTTGTTTTCATCATTGTGGTTGTAGTTACATTTTGAAATGCACTCATGGTTTAAGTGATAACTTCATTTACTTGGTTTTACTTGCTGTGTTTCCAAACTCTGATATCTTGTTGTGCATTTCATATTATGTCTGTCACACCTCATCTCAAAATGCTCAATCTGTCAAATTCTTGAAATTTTAAGTTTACAAGTGTTGTCATCATCAAAAAGGGGGAGAATGTTAGTTCTCTATGTGTTTTGATGATAACTGACAATTGTAAACTCAGTATGAAGTTTGTCTTTGATAAGATGTAAAACTCATTGTCAAAGCCAAACTAGAGTTTGGACTAGACAGAGAGTAGCTCATATTTTTGCAAAAGAAGCCAAACTCCAATTTGCTGAGCAAACTGGAAGTCTGGAAGATATAGAGAGCACTTAAAGTTTTGAACAAGACAAACTCGAGTTTAGACCCTAAGACTCAAGTTTAGACTAAATAGAAAGAATTCAGAAACTTTAGTATTTTCACAAGTTTTGTAAACTCCAGCCTTTGTCTGCAAACTCCAGTTTATCCCAAAAACAGAAGAGACTTCAAAGTTTCAATTCTTGTTGAAACTCGAATTTACATCTGTAAACTCGAGTCTGAGTCATACAGAAAGACCAATAATGTGTCTAATTTGAAAACTCCAGTTTATGTTTTTAAACTCCAGTCTAGAAGTTCTTGAACTTAGGCTTATCCTAGTAACAAAGCCTCAAACTTGAGTTTGTCATTAATTGACTCTAGTTTAGCTACATATCCAAACTCTCATTCAAAGACCAGAGCCTGACAGTCTTCTCTGTAAGAACTAAACTCGAGTCAGCAATTCCTAAACTCGAGTTTAGACTTTCACTTAACACTCATGTTTTCTGGATAAACCCAAAACTCGAGTCTGGGATTACAAACTTGAGTTTGCATTGGTGATTTTGAAAAACCAGATGGTGATGATCTGCGAAATCTTTATGGGTCAATCTGAAAATGTTTTATCATATGATACTATTATTTCTAACATTTTTGATGAAGTTTTGAGTGAATTTCAGATAAGTCTAGCAAAGATCAAGATAAAATCAGATCTAGAATAAGTGCATTAAATGAAGAACCAAGAACAAGGCTGATCCTTCTCCTCTATCCCAATGGTTTAGCACAGACCGTTATGGATCAATTAAATCACTCTCCAACGGTCAAATGAAGGTTATGGAATGACAGAATATCTGGAAGACCACCTGCACCAACATATTCCAAGATTCCAGCTGAGAATTGAAAGAACAGAGGAAAATATGCAACTGTCATTTTCTAGATTTCCAACATATGCAGCTGAACATTAGAGAAGAAAATGCAATGGCTATTTCCTCTTGTTAGCCTATAAAAAGCTATGAAGACTCAGAGCAAGATACACACAACGAAGCTACAGTTGTTTACATTTGCAATTTGAGTTTGTATTGTGGTTTTTGATTTACTCTTCAGTGTTTATCAATATTTTACTCTTTTGAGAGTCTTGATTCTTTGAAAACATTTTTCAAACATTTGTTTGTATGAACTCAAGGTTGTGGAACCTGTGAGTTGGATTGTGTAATTACAAAGTGTAACGGGGAGCAAGTCCTAGCTGAATAGGATTGTGTGTGGTTTACATTGTTGTAGTTAAAGTCTATTGAACTAGTGGAAATACCCGGAAGATATCTGGGAACTGGACGTAGGTCAAGGTTAAGACTGAACCAGTATAAATTATGTGTGTCTAGCTTTTCTTCCCTTACTCTTTCATTATTTACTTTTCAAGTTTTGAAAAAAAGTTCAAAAGAATTTTTTAAACCCCCAATTCACCCCCCTCTCGGTGATTTCTTCCATTTTCACATTGAAGTACAATAAATATCCGAAGATATTTGATAGTAATGAATGAAACTGATAAGAGTAATAAATCAGAGTTAAATCGCAGAGTTTCAGTAGGTGGCGATATTGAATGCTTGAGCTTTATACTCTTCGCCATTAATGTCGTTAAGAAGAGCTTGAATGTTACCGTTGTGTCTGATTCGAAAATCCATTAGACAGAGTGGTTCCTTGTTGAGTCTAGTTGCCCTTTGCTTCAATAAATGAGTTCGCCAGCTTCATTAAATTCGTTAGCTATTGATTGTACTTGATAGTTAGAATAAGTATGTCTTGGAAGAATGTTTTGTTCTGCTGCAACGTTATATTCCGAATGTTGCTCTGTTTTTGCTGCTTCGCACTAAATGCTCCTAACACGCTTTTTCTTTACGTTTCTTTTTTATTAATGCTTCGTCTTAATCCCTGAAATCACTAGCAAATAGGTTAAAAGTATCTTATAAATGGTTCTTAATGATTCTAGAAAGTAGCTGCAAAAGATCAAATCATTTGGAAGGTCACATATAGCGATTAACGATCTTCATTCACAAGAAGTCGAGTTCTGTTCCACAAACTTGAGTTCCTTCGTTTTCTTTTCAAACATATTAGTTCTGAAAAGTAAGAACTTGAGTTGATAATTTAAGCACAAATTAAATTTTGAAAGAACTTGAGTTCTAAAAGAAGAACTTGAGTTGTGAACTTGAGTTCTTTACGAAGAACTCTAGTTCTTCAGATTTCGAATGAGGCATAGAAATCTCAGAGTTCAAGAACTCGAGTTTTATAAACAAAACTCTAGTTCATTACTAATGAACTCTAGTTCTCAAAGGTCTTTTGGTGATTGAAGTTTTTGAACAAGACAGACTTTGCGAACTCGAGTTCATATCCTAAGAACTTGAGTTCTTAAGTTTGCTGATTGACACGCCATCTGTTAAGGCTTCGGGAACTCGAGTTCACTTACCAAGAACTTGAGTTCTTAAGATTGCTGATAGAGAAATCAATTGACAGAGCTTTCTAAAACATGAGTTTGAAACCAAAAACTTTAGCTTATGTTAAACCAGTAATTTACAAGTGTTTGGTTATCATCAAAACTTAGATTGAGAACTAACATTCTCCCCTTTTTTGATGATGACAACACTTGTAATATATTTTAGTAAAGATAACTGGTTTAAAAATTGATTTTAGGATTTTTTTTAAAAAAAAATGAAGAAACAGTAGGAAATTTGAGACTGAGACTGCTAACAGCAATGCACATAATTTACCAATCAACAAGTCTACGTTAGCTTGCGGTACATGGAACCAAAAGATTTACTATTGAAAGTGATCAGTCAGTAATATTAAAGACAGGCAGTAGCATTACATCACAAAGGACAAATTCAAACAGAAATACACAAATTAAGTCTAAGTCTAATTAGTTATCTATCATCAACTATCAACTACTACCAACTATTCTTCTCCCCCTTTGTCATCATCATCAGGAGGGATCATGGGGAGAGGAACTATGGGTAAGGTAGTTTGAAGGAGAGGAAGAGCTTCTGAGAGAGTAGAAGGAGATTTTGGAGATGACAGGAAGACAATAGAGGCTATAGATGGTGGAACAGGTATGGTAGCAGGGGTTAAGACTAAGAGAGGGGTAGAGGCTTCAGGAACAGGAGTGAAGAGGGTAAGAATGAGGGAAGGAGAGGAGGAAAAAGGTTGAGTAACAGGAGAATGAGATGGGGAAAGATGAGGAGAAATGGGAGAGGGTGAGTGAATAGGGTTACTAGTCACAGTGGCAGGTAGAGGAGAAAAATGTGGAGGAGAAACACCAGATGGCCCAGCTGAGGTATGTTGTTGCAAAAGTTGATCCACCTTCTTGTCTAATGAGAGGTATGTAGTGTGAGTGGCCTCAGATTGTGGACCAAGGTCTTCAAAGTGACCCTCAATATTTTCTAGCTTCTCATAGATATCTACAATGTCATCTACTTGTTCATCATGAGCTTCAGCTAGTTTCTTGACGTCAGGTACTGCCTTGTCAACCTTAGTCTCAATCTGCTTGGTGATTTCAACTATCAGGGTAGTTTGGAAAGAAGAAAGGGCTGCTAAAATAGCTTTATCAATAATGGACTGAATGAAGGTACCAAACATAGAAGGAGGAGGAGGAGCAGCAAAGGCAGATGGCCTTGTAGGGGATGAGTGGCCTTCCTCAGCTCTAGAAAGGGGGGCTCTAGCCCTAGATCTAGAGGGAGCTCTAGATTGTCCAGACCCCTCAGCAAATGACAACCTCATATAATTAGGCTGGTTTTGACACATTTTGGTGGGTTTGATTGGTTTAAAATCTAACTCAAGGGACCATTTTTTGTGGCGAAAAAGGATTAGAGATATTAAGTGTGCATAAGGAAGGTGAGCTTTCTTTTGACCTTCAAACAAAATTTTCTAATCTCATGAAACAACCAGTAACCAAGATTGAACTGGGTTTTAGAGATAATGGCTGCAAGTAAGCCATAATCTCTTTGAGCAAAATGGGTGCAATTTTTTCCTTTTGGCACCAGATTCCTAGTGTATATATACCACAGGACTCTATGCAAGGCAGACATTTCAATAGGTGTGAAACCAGGGGCCCAATTAGCTCTCCAAGTATAAGAATTTGAAATATTTGGGCATCTGAGTACTCAATAATAGGTAGAGAAGGAGGATCTATAACACCTAACATATTATTCAGAATTTCAGCAGTTAGAGCCACGCGTTTACCGCGAACATGAGATATCATTCGTTCTTCCACGAGAGTGCCATTAGAACCAATCTCATTGGCAATTCATAGAAAGAAATAGAATGGTCTAACTATTGAAGGACGGTAAGGAGCTTGGATTCCCAAAAGAGGTTTGAAAGAATTAAGATAAACAGATAAATCCAAGCCACATTCAGATAAGAAAGATTGAAAGTCAACATATATGTTTTAGCTAAAATTCCTAACCCCATAATCAGATAAAAAGGTGTGTGTATCAGACTCAGGTATTGAAATGGGATTGCAAATAAAATCTCTAAGAGGGATAGGATTTCTAGTAATGGCTATGTGAGAGGAAATACCAGCTGAGTGAGACTGAGTTGAAGGTCCTTGAGTTGGAGTGGAAATAGGTTTGTGAGGAGTATTAACCACCTTCTTTTTGCCCTTGCCCTTTACCGAAGTAGCAACCTACTTCATTTGTTGCTCACTTGCTTCTCTAATTACAACTCCTCTGGTTCTAGGGCGAGATGGAGGAGAGGAAGGAGGAGGCCTGGCGTTCTCGGTTACTTTGGGTTTGAAATGTTTTGGTGGAATTTTGTCTCATCGAGGTCGTTTGGAAGCTAGAGATTTTGGAGGAGGTGAAGAATCGGGGCTCTCAGATTCAAGGGAAAGAGATGAAGTGGAGGAATTTTCGCGAGTCTCTGGATTTTTGGTCCTCATTGGGTCGGTGCAGAGAGAACTGAAGAAGGAACTGGAGTTCTAGGGTTTTTGGGTTTTGGAAGATCAGTGAAAAGTGACGGGAAGAACTTGCTTTGTGTGTGTGTGTGTGTGTGTACTCGCAAGAACTCGAGTTCATTACTGAAGAACTTGAGTTCTCTAAGAGAACTTAGTAACCACCAAGAGCGATCTGAGGAAGAACTTGAGTTCATGACTTGAGTTCATATTTGAGAACTCTAGTTCTTATTTTGATTTGAAGATTCCCGCGAAAGATGGAAGATGAAAAGACTCTCAGGAACTCAAGTTTTTCTTTAAGAACTCTAGTTCTGAACTAGAGTTCTTATATATGAACTTGAGTTCTCAATTTTCTTAAGAAACCGTAACACATGGTCAAACTGAGTTCGGAGAGGAACTCTAGTTCTTGTTTATAAACTCGAGTTCTTTTCCGAGAACTAGAGTTCTTGAAGTGCGTTATCATCAAAACATGAACACTTGAACTATGAACTCAAGTTATATCTTTATGAACTCGAGTTCTTTACCTGTTAAGCTTGCATGATCGAGAGAACTGGAGTTCTTAAGCCTCAAACTCAAGTTTGTCTTCCTCCGGTTGTCCCTAATTTGGGCGATCATAACAAAGACACCCGCAAAACAATATCTAAATACTCTGAAGCTTAAGTTAGTCCATGATTAAGTAGATTAAACTTAAATAGGCTAAAATAGAGATGAATTACTCACAGCTCATTGGGATTTACCATTCCCAATTCTCTTTTGATAAAAAGAAATTATTCCTTGGCAAGAAGCTTGGTGAAGATGTTTGCCAATTGTAAGTGAGTAGGGATGAACATCACCTTCACATCTTTTCTTTGCACATGGTCTCGGATGAAATGATGTCTAACATCGATGTGCTTTGTTCTGGTATGCTAAACTGGATTCTTTGCCAGACTTATGGTGCTTGTGTTGTCACAAAGGATTGGAGTCTCTATCAGATGTAATACCCTAATTTTTATAATACACTTAAATATATATTTAGATAAATAATACCTATTGAAAATAGGTGGATATGAGGTCTTAAAATAGATTATAATTAGTCTATTTTCAAAGGAAAGTACTAAGAAAAAATTATGGAAAATTCAAGAAGGCATGGAATAATTATTAAAAGTTTAGGAAATATATTATTCTTAATTTAGATAATTTAATAAAATATTTCCTATGAAAATAAAAAGAAGGAAAATTAAAAAGTATTTTAGAATCAAAATTGATTCTATGACTTTTAATATTTTATATAGGGCTTAAATCATTAATGTTAATGAAATTGTTGTGAGAAAATCATTAATTTTAATTAAGAAAATTATTAGGAATTATTAAAGGATTAATTAAGTAATTTTCAGGAATTTTATAAGATTAGAGAAATTTAGGAAACATGAAAAATAAAATAAATATAAATAATAATTATTAAGGACCCAAATTTTTGGTTAATTAAATAAATAATAATGGTTAAGATATAGTCTTAAAAAGTAAAGATCAATGGTTTAGGATTTTTCAAGAATTTATGAAAGCCTAAATCCAAGTAATTAGTTATGGACCAATAGGAAAATTTTGGGAAAATAAATGTAAGAGAATTGGGTATTATGATAAATGAAAAAAAAATATATAATATGTATATATATGTGTGTTGGCCGAATTAGGGGGGGATAAGGATGAAGTTGATCTTTGTAGTATAATAATAATATAAATTTGAGACATGTGTTAATTAGATAATAATATTATAAAAGTGAACAGGATAAATGATCACAGATAGAAATAAAATCCTACATAGAAAACCGTGAACTAGGTTTCTAAAGTCAGGGTATATTGTGAACGAGGGAATTTTTATCTCGAGATGGCCGATCTCCGAAGTCATTTCTGTAACCGACGGAGTGATTTGGAGATCCGAATAGGAAGATATTTTGTATAATTAAAGCAGATAGCCAAAAGGAGAACCGATAGAAAATAATTCCGTTGTGGGAATCTGGGGATAAGTGGGGAAAAACCAGAGTATAATGTTAATCAGTGAATTTTTGTCTCGAAGTTGGCACTGGACAACGTTATTTCTATAGCCGGGCACGAATACCGAGGATTTTCAGCTGATAACGGAATGTCTTCAACGGGATCAGAAACTGAGTTAAATTAGATAATTTGAAAGAGGAAGAAAAGATCTTCAGAGTGTTGTTCTAAGAATTTTAAGTTTCTACGGAATCTCGTGATCGGGGCACCGAACCGGGAATTCATCAGATAAAGCAAGAGGATAAGGCTTGGTGATGCAGCTAGGATGAGGTCAGCTATTTTGTCTTCTTGTTGGGAGGTGAGGTCAGCCAAGGAGGTGTATGGCCAAGATCAAACCACCTAGCAAAAGTGCGATCCTACGGTCAAAATTCAACTAGACAAAGTTCAAGGAAATTATGAAAATGCCATTGAGATTTTCTATAAATAGCTTCCATTCCTCTTCATTCTTCACCAATTCACTTACAATCCTAGAGAGAAGTTAGAGAGAGAAGCTCTGGAAGAAGAGTAAGAAGTTCATAGCAAAGCTCTGAGTAAGTTCTCCGGTCCTTAGTCTTTAGCTTAAGTAGTTCTTTCGGTAGTTATAGTAGAATTGTTAGAGTAGTCTTTAATTTTTCAAGTTAGTTTAAATATCATGTTTTAGGAATAAATATGATATTTATTTTAGAAATATGTTAGAGGAAAGATTATAGCAAAAATTTTGAAAGTGTAAAGTCAAAACAGCGAAGCTCTGGCAAAATCCTGAAAAAGTCAAACTAAGGGCAAAATGGTAATTTATACCTAAAATGCCTGTTATGGTCTTAGATATTCATACTGGTGATATTATCCTTATAGGATACCCAGAATCACGAACCGTTGTTTCCGCTGTCACCGCTATCAAATCACCGTCGTACCGCCGTCAAACGTATCACGACGCTACCGAAGTGCCCGAAATCGTCAACGGAGGTACGGACGCGTATTGTAACCTTAACACTTATGCTGCTCATATTCATATACATGGTAGACATGTTTATATACTGAAACTCTGTCATGGGTTGTCAGTCATACATACAGCTTGTTACGGGTTATAGTCTTGATAACGCCGTTGGGTTTTCCTAGCGCTGAGGACACGATGGGAGATCGTGGCACTGGTTTATGTGCAGACATAGTGTGGGGCTTTACATATTGCTGTGTGCTTATGTTCTGCCCATTGTTGATCATGCATCTGTTGTGTGCTTATGTATTGATGTGTTGTTATGTTGTTATGACTATTTGTTGCCTATATATGATTTATTTGAGCATAAGGTTAACCATTACCTGAGATCCAATTGGGAAATGGATCTCAGCTATAGCTCCAAGTTCAGGAGGATCCAGGGTGGAGGAGAGCGGCAAGTAGCCGATGTAGGCGGATTGGAATAGCTTATAAGTTTTAGTTTTTGAACTATTTAGATATTGTCTTTTTGGAATCAACAGATGACCGTATAAGGATGATTACACTATGGTTATGTACTTCTAGATATTCAGTTACTCGTTTAATCGAAATGCTCGACTCTGATCACGGTTTTTTTTTAAAAAAAAAAATTCGGTATTTTAAATTGGGATGTTACATCAGATGCACTCCAAAATCAGACAATTGTTGCTTTAACTATAGAACTTGTGCACAACAACTGGAGGCTGCTACATATTTTGCTTTAGTTGAGGAGACTGAAATTGTGGTATGCTTCTTATTGAACCAAGACACCAGTGATCCTCCCAGAAACTCACATTGTCCACTAGTGCTTTTTTGTCTGTTTTGTACCCAACGTGATCTGAGTCTGAGTATGCAACCATATATTCTTGTTGACCTTTTGGGAACCACAATCCGAGTTCCTTTGTGTTAGATATTGAAATATTCTTTTCACATGCTCTGCATGTGATTCCTTTAGTACAGCTTGGAACCTAGCACACATGCCCACGCTAAACTGAATATCTGGTCTGCTAGCTGTTAGATACAATAGAGATCTAATCATTCCTCTGTATTTTGTGATCTTAAAATCCTTTCCTTTTTTCTGTGTCAGCATCCAAAGAAGCAGTTGAACTCATTGGATTGTCTGCACCATTGCAGTTCTCCATTCCAAATCTTTTAAGCAAATCACGCAACTATTTAGTCTGAGAAATAAATATGCCATCCTTTCGTTGTTTGATTTGCAACCCCAGGAAATGGTTCAACTCTCTCATCATTGACATCTCGAATTCACTCTGCATTTTATTTGAGAATTTCTCACAGAGATTCATTAGTAAAACCAAAGATAATATCATCAACATATATTTGAAGAATCGATAATTCATTAAGCTTATTATTTTTAATGAAAAGAGTAGTATATGCTTTTCCTCTAACAAAACCTTGTTCTAGTAAGAACTTGCTTAAGCGCTCATACCATGCTTTAGGAGCTTGCTTAAGTCCATATAAGGCTTTCTTTAGGTGATAAACATGGTTAAGATATTGATCATTTTCAAAGCTAGGAGGTTGTTCTACATCTACTTCCTCCTGTATCAAGCCATTTAAAAATGCACTCTTAACATCCATTTGATAGAGTTTAATTCCCTTAATGCAAGCAATATCACTTTAGCTTCCCAATCTTTGGTTAGTACATTTAAAATTTTCCTTACCTGAGCTTTTTGTTCATATACCTTTCCCAAGGCTACCAACTGGTTGATGAGATGTGTGAAGCGAAGCTGGAATTCTGCAATTGATTCTCCAGACTTCATGCATAATAGATCATACTCAGATGTGAGAGTGTTGATTTTGTTCTCCTTGATTCCTGAAGTTCTTTAATAAGCAACTTCTAATGTGTCCCACATTTCTTTGGCACTAGGCAAGTTGCAAATACGAAAGTACTCCTTTTGGCTTAATGCGCTTTGCAACTACAGGATGGCTTTGCTGTTGAGAACAACTTTCTTTTGATCATTTTCATCATATTCAGCTTTTGTTTTTGGCACAATATTCTCTCCTACTTTCTTAGTAGGGACATAATTGCCTTCCTCAATTACTTCCCACAAACCATATTCACTGGCCATCACAAATACTTTGAATTTGGATTTCCAGAATGAATAGTGTTCACAATTGAAACCTGGTGGTCTATTGATGGAGGCACCATCTGGTAGTATTCCTTCCATTGGATCTTTTTGTCTAGGAAGTGAATCCTTTAAGTAGAAAACCAATGCTTTGATACCAAATGAAAAAATGGAAGAAATCACCAAGAGGGAGTGAATTGGGGATTTAAAAATTCTTTTGTAAAGACGCCTAAGTTTTTCAAAAATCACAATGCAAAAAGGCAAAGAGAGAAAAGCTTGAACACAAAGGATTTATACTGGTTTGGTCCTAACCTTGACCTACGTCCAGTCCCCAGATATCTTCTGGGTTTTTATCTACTATCAATGCTTTCTTATTACAACAATGTAACACCCAAGCAATCCTAATCAACTAGGACTTGCTCCCCCTTACACTTTGTAATTAAGAGACCTAACTCACTAGTTCCACAACCTTGAGTTTCCACAAACAAGTTATCAAAAATGATTTTCAAAAAGACTACTCTCAAAAGAGCATGTATGATAAACACTGACATTCAAATTAAATACACGATAATGACCCAAATTGAAAATGTGATCAGTTGTAGTTCTTGTGTGTATTGCAATGAGTCTTCCTGGGTATTTATAGCTTGATTGGACAAACTAGCCGTTACATATTCATCTCTCCTTTTCTGCAATGTTCAGTTTCAATCCTAAAATGATTGTTGCATATTTTTCTCCATTCTTTCAATTCTCAGTTGGAATCTTGGATTTAGCCATTGCATACGATCTTCCAGAGTTCTTGCTGTTATATGATTCATTTTTGACCGTTAGAGAATGATTTGATTGAGCTATAATGGTCTGAGCTGAACCTTTGTGAAAAAGGATAAGTTTCAGGCTTGTCTTTGGCTTTTCATTTAATACACTTGACCCAGATCTGATTTGCTGAAATCATCTGAAATAAATAATCAATTTGATCAAGTATATGTATGTATGATGATTCGAAGCTTAATATGTAAGAAATTAGACTTGTAAGTTTGAAACAAGTTGCCATGAGATCTCATCTCTGCAACAGAGTCTCAACAAACTCGAGTTAGTTCTATACAGGCTTGAGTTTACTCGTGTTGTAGACTTCTTGACATTTTGCTGTCTGAGCCAAACTCGAGTCTATAAGTGCCAGGCTTGAGTTTGCTTCACTTAGGCGCGTTGCATCCAAAGGAAAGGCTTGAGTCTACATAGTTGGATTTGAGTCCATTTTTCAAAGATGCTCTCTGTAAGAGTTAAGCTCGAGCTTAGTTTAACGTGCTCAAGTTTGCTTTCATGATCAACTGGGAGACCTTTTCCTGCAAGACTTAAACTTGAGTTAGAAAAGCCATGCTTGAGTTTCATATACTCGACATGCTCTCTGTAAGTCATAAACTCGAGTTTATAATGACATGCTCGAGTTTAATTATTGGCGAACAACTAGTTTTACTCTTTGTAACCTGTAGGCTTGAGTTCATCATAATGGGCTCGAGTTTATCTCAGATGAAAACTTGACACTTGTTCTCTGTCACGAGCAGGCTCGAGTTCATTAAGGGAGGCTTGAGTTTGCATAAGTTCAAAGTACTTTTCCTTTTGTTTGTTAGGCATGAACTCGAGTTTCATAGGATTAGGCTCGAGTTTGACTAACACAGTAAGAGTTAAAATATTAGCAAACTTCAATCTTACTTTGAAATTTAATATCAAAGTCTTGCTCCTTAGTTTACAATTGTCAGTTATCATCAAAACACATAGAGAACTAACATTCTTTAATCAACGATATGGGTGGCCCTGTCTAAGAAACCTTCTATGTCCAAGATAAACCGTCTTTCTTTCATGTTGAAGTTGATGGTAATGTGTGCCTTCTTCACAAATTGGACATGCTTTATGGCCTTTTATACTATACCTTAACAAGTTCCCATATACTGGGAAGTCGTTTATAGAACAAAATATCATGGCTCTCATTTTAAAGACCTCCTTCTTGAAAGATTAAAAAACATCGACACCTTCTTCCCACAACTCATTCAAGTCTTCAATCAAGGGATGAAGGTAAACATCAATGTCATTTCCAGGTTATTTTGGTCCTGAAATCAACATAGACAGCATGATGTACTTTCGTTTCATGCATAACATAGGAGATAGATTGTAAATAATTAAGAGTACAGGCCATGAACTATGTATGCTGATAAGGCTTCCACAGGGATTCATGCCATCCGTGCTAAGGGCAAGGCTAAGGTTCTTAGGTTCTTTGTCAAAGGTCAGAAATAATTGATCGATTTTCTTCCATTAAGAAGAATCGGTTGGATGTCCAAGCTTTCTATCAGAAATCCTCTCATTTGCATGCCACCTCACATTTTTTGCATCATTTCCATTAGCAAACAACCGCTTGAACCTTAGTATGATTGGAAGATACCACAACACTTTTACAGGCCCCTTATTTGACTTGTACCTTGGGGTTTCACATATCGTACAATTCTGCTTCTCTTCAAACTCGTTTCTATACAATATGCAATCATTTGGGCATGCATGGATCTTTTTGTACTCCATCCCAAGTGGCAAATTATTTTCTTATCATCATAGTATCGATGAGGCAACACATTATCATCCAATCCGAAAGCATGTCCTTTAAAGCCTCTAGCATTTCAGAAAAAATCTTGTCGCTCCACCCATGACGTGCCTTCAAGCTAACTAATTTCAATAGAAAGTTCAACAATTGGTATTTTTTTTACACCCAGGGTATAGTGGGGTCTCTACATCACAGCACATATTACCATATGTATGTGATTGATGGAAAGCATCTTCTCCTACATCACAAATAATGTCCTCTATACGATCATCCATATCCGTGTCATTATCATCAAAGGTCACTTCCCCATGTTGAGACCCACTTGGCATTTTTTCACTATGCCTTACCCATACTGTATAAGTCTTACTAAATCCTTCACAAATTAAATTTGTGTGTATAACTTCAGGACTTAGTCTCCTCTCATTAAAACATTGTACACAAGGGCAATAAAACTTCCCATTATCATCATGGGCATTTAGTTTAGCAAATTCTATAAATTCCCTAACTCCATTCTGATATTTAATACTCATCCATAAAGCATTTATCCAACTGCGATCCATAGTAGAATTCTAATAGACCGAAAGATTTAATATACATAACCCAAAAAACTCAAACTTGCATATAAAATAAGCCAACTACAAATGCATATATATGCTAAATGTCGGTTCTGTCTTTTTTTTGGTGAAACTTGCCCATTAAATCATAACAAAGAATAACTTTTTGTCAAAAATTGTATCACAGTGAATCTAATAAGCAAAATAAATGCATGACGAGGAAATTAAATGCATCGCATGAAGGTCTTGTGGACTTACTGTAGCATATACATTCAAATGTGTTTGCTGAGTCTTTCTTCCCCAGCCACGAACATTAATGTTGCAAACAACAAGAGTAACCTAAAGACACTTGTTGGTCAATTGGGTAGGTCCCACAAGAACATTTCATCGATTTCGTTCAACCCATGAAAAACCCAGAACGATAAGCAGGAAAATCATAAAGTTATATAGTCAAAACACCTCTTACAGCTTGGTTTATGGATGTTTAGCTAAGGAACCAGAAAGTGGTTGTCGAGAGAGCAATGCAAAGCAACGATGAAGCAACACACAAACACTGGAGACAAAACCTGAGTGATTACTTTTGGCTCAATGAGAGAAGTTCAGAGAGGGAAATTTAATTTTTCGCGTGACAGAGACATTTATTATTTTGGATTTTATTAAGACCGGTAACTTATAAAGCATTTGGTCTAAAGATATAATTAAATTTTTAAGACCGGGGGCTTAGAAGACTCTACTCCTAACATTCATTTAATTTTGGACCGGATGTTTCATAAAATTCCGGTCCTAAAAGTCAAATACTTTTTTAAAATTAAACTGAAAGATTGCAGCAGCAACTCAATGAAAAAAAAGGAACACTAGAGAATAAGCTTTTTCCATTAATGGATAATATGGAAAAAAAAGAAGATATAAGCTTAGTTCTTTTTGAATTTTACATTACTAGGACAATATGCAAGTACAAAAGGAAAATAAGAACAACAAACTGAAAAATAACAAGAACAATATATAATGTGACTAAAAATCCTAATTCTTCTAATCGACTAATGTCTTGGAGATATTGGTGTCAGCAGTAGAAATTTCCCACCGGAGATCAGTAATTTCATGCCTTATGTACATCAATATTACTTTATCGTCAGAGGAAAGAGCGGAGGTGTCAGCGGTAGGCGTGCTAGGACCAGGAGTTTGGCAAATATTGTCACAAGGCTAGAGAGGGGGAACGGGAACCTCTTCAAGGCTGGAGTGGGCCACCAATCTCTTCATCATCCGAAATAACAAAGGGTCCAACAACCCGAGACTCTTCTGTCAGAACATAACGCACTCGAGAATAACCCATGAGAGATCTAAGGTAGGCACGAGAATGAGGAGTACCCCTGTGAGGGGTTATCTTATATCTAACCATTGTTTGAGCAATTGTGGTAGAGAGCTATGTAGTGTGGAGTTACGAGGTAGTGAGGAGTTAATAAGGACAGAGAGTAAGTGTGAGGAGTGTTAGTTCTCTATGTGTTTAGATGATAAATGACAATTGTAAACTAAATTTGAAGTTTGTCTTTGGTGAGTTGTAAAACTTACTGTTCAAGGCAAACTCGAGTCTAGGTAACGAAACTCGAGTTTGGACTTGATAGACAAAAGCTCAATTTTTACAAAGCTGGCCAAACTCTAGTTTTGTAAGACAAACTCGAGTTTGCATTACACAGAGAGCAATCAAAATTCTTAAGAACTGTAAACTCAAGTCTATGTTTTGGAAACTCGAGTTTAGGATCAAACAGAAGCTTCAATGCTTTCTTAAGATTTCAAAACTCCAGTTTCATATTCACAAACTCCAGTTTACTAAATACAAAAGTCTTCAAGTTTAAAGTTTTCAACTGAAACTTGAGTCTGGACATAGAAGACTCGAGTCTGGGTTATAACAGAGACACTCGAGCTCTTGTTTATTTTGTAAACTCCAGTTTTGATTTCAGAGACTCTAGTTTAAGATTAACATGATGTTTTCAAAGTTTCAGCTACCACTGAAACTCGAGTCTGGATTCTGGAGACTCGAGTTTAGGACAAACTGAAAATACTCGAGTTATTACATGATTTCTAAACTCTAGTTTTCAAAACGAAAACTCCAGTTTGAGCCTTCAAAGATGTTTCAGTTCACACTGAAACTCGAGTCAAGATTTTGGTAACTCGAGTTTAGCTCAAACAGAAAACACTCGAGTAAATGACTGATTTGAAAACTCGAGTTTGAAAAATGGAAACTCCAGTTTACACATAAAAAGATTTTTCAAAGGTTTCAGTTTTCACTGAAACTCGAGTTTTGAATATCAAAACTCGAGTCTGGATCATACAGAGAGCTATGCAATATTTCAGGTCTTGTAAACTCCAGTCTGCATTTCTAAACTCCAGATTTGCAACTGAATGTTGGAAAAGATATTGCAACGGCTAGCTCATCTAGTTAGGCTATAAAAGGCTATGAAGACTCAGAATAAGATACACAACAAAGCTACACTTGAACACATTTGCATTTTTGAGTCTGTATTGTGATTCTTTTATCTGTTCTTCAGTGATTATCAATATTCACTCTTTAGAGATTAAAATTCTTTTAAAGTATTTGGTTGTATAAACTCAAGGTTGTGGAACCTGTGAGTTGGGTTGTTTAAATTACAAGGTGTAAAGGGGAGCAAGTCCTAGGTGATTAGGATTGTGTCTTGTCTTCATTGTTGTAGTTAAAAACCTGTTGAACTAGTGAAAACACCCAGAAGGTATCTGGGGACTGGACGTAGGTCAAGGTTAAGACTGAACCAATATAAATCCTGTGTGTCTGAGCTTTTCTTTCTCTACTCTTTCGTTATTCATTTCTTAAGCTTTATTTTTTAAGAGTTGAAAAGAATTTTTAAAATCCCCAATTCACCCCCCTCTTGGTGATTTCTTCCACTTTCATTTGGTATTAGAGCCTGGTTGTCTGCTCAAAGGATTAACATCCTAGACAAAAAGATCCAATGGAAGGAATTCTACCAGATGGTGCCTCAATAAACAGACCACCGGGTTTTAATGGTGAACATTACTCATTCTGGAAATCCAAATTCAAAGTATTTGTGATGGCCAGTGAGTATGGTCTGTGGGAAGTAATTGAGGAAGGCAACTATGTACCTAGTAAGAAAGTAGGAGAGAATATTATGTCAAAAACAAAGACAGAATTTGATGAATATGAACACAAGAATGTTGTACTTAACAACAAAGTTATTTTGATGTTACAGAGTGCATTGAGCCAAAAGGAATACTTTCGCATTTGCAATCTGCCCAGTGCCAAAGAAATGTGCGATGCATTGGAGGTGGCCTATGAAGGAACCTCAGGAATCAAGGAGAATAGGATTAATACACTCACAACTGAGTATGATCTTCTGCGCATGAAATCTGGAGAATCAATTGCAGAGTTCCATCTCCATTTCACTTACCTCATCAATCAATTGTCAGCCTTAGGGAAGGTATATGAACAAAAGACTCAGGTAAGTAAAATTTTAAATATACTAACCAAGGATTGGGAAGCTAAAGTGACAGCTATTGAAGAAGCCCAAGGAGAATCCATGCAATCTGTAGCTGCTCTCTTCGGAAGCCTATCCGAATATGAGGGAAAAATCAAGTTCAGAAAAGAGCTTGATGGAATTGATGGTAAAAACAAAGGAATTGCACTCAAGACCATCAATGAGTCTAAAGAATCGGATAATGAGGACGAAGAAGAAGAGCTTGGCATGATAATCATAAAGTTCAGAAAATTCTACAAAAAGAATCAGGGATTCAGAAAGTCTCATAAAGGTGGATCAAGCTCAGAATCGAAGAAACCCATCATATGCTATGAATGTGATAAACCTGGTCACATTAAGTCAGAATGCCCTCAGCTGAAAAACAAGGAAAAGGAAAAGAATAGATTCAGCTCGTTCAGAAAGAAAGTATATGTCACTACCATTTGGGGAGACAGTTCGTTTGATGAAGAAGAAGAGGATAAGGAACAAACAGCAAACATTTGCCTTGTTACTCAGGAAGAATAAGACAATGAAGAGGTAAGTGATTCTGAACCAACCTTTGATGAATTACTTTCTGAATATAATAGTCTTCATTCTGAATTTAAAAAGATTGCAAAAGAACTTATGCTTTCAAAAGAAGAGTAAAGGATTTAGAACAACAAGTTCAGAAAACTTCACCTTTTACTTCTGAAAAGGCTTGTGAAAAAATCACTAAAAAGATTTGCGAAAATTGGTGTACTTTACAGAAAATAAATGACTACCTTTCAAAAACTTTGGAAAAATTCACTCAAGGTAGTGAAATACTTGACATTATTTTAAAACAGCAAAGGTTTACAAATGATAAATCTGGAATAAGCTACAATCCTGATCTTGATAAAAAGAAAGGCAAGAAGAAAAGTGGAGAAAAGAACTACCTAAGTTATTTTCAAAAATTTGTTCACTCTTCTAATCCATTTGCCCACTGCAATTACTGCAATAGAAAATGCCATACTACTTCTGCATGCTTTCATAGAAAAGAAAGGAAAGATAAATCTATAGGTAATTATCAATGGGTACCTAAAGGAACATATGTGTCTCCTAAGGTACAAACTAACCCAAAAGGACCCAAGAAAAGGTGGGTACTTAAGACTTGATCTTCCATAACTTGCAGGTATGTCTAAGAGCATTAAGATCCAGTAAATGGTACATTGATAGTGGATGCTCTAGACACATGATAGGAGATCAATCCAAGTTTTCAACAATCAAACACAAAGATGGGGGCAAGGTCACATTTGGTGGTAACCAATCTGGAAGCATATCTGGTAGTGGTAAGATTGGTAACAATGATGGACCATAAATAAAAGATGTCTACCTTGTGGAAGGATTGTGCCATAATCTCCTTAGTGTAAGCCAAAGTGCTGACAAAGGTAATCTAGTCATCTTTAATTCAGAAGAGTGTTTGATTGTCAACAAGGATGATCTCTCCCAAGACAAAGTAAGATCCAAAGCTCTTTTCAGAGCACCAAGGGAAGGTAACTGTTATACTCTTGAACTTTCAACTATTTTACCCTCTAAAAAATGTTTCATGAGTAACTTAGATGAAAGTTGGCTGTGGCACAAACGTTTAGCACATGTTAATATGTCTTAACTTGATAAATTATTGAAAAAGGATTTAGTTATTGGTTTGCCAAAACTTAATTTCAAAAAGGACATGGTTTGTGATGCATGTCAAAAGGGAAAGCAAACTAAATCATCCTTCAAATCAAAAAGTGAGATTTCAACTAATAGACCTCTTCAACTATTGCACATGGATTTAGTTGGTCCAGCTAGAGTCAAGAGTGTTAGTTCTCAATGTGTTTTGATGATAACTAGCAATTGTAAACTTGATATGAAGTTTGTTTTTGGCAATATGAAAATCTCACTGTAAAAGGCAAACTCGAGTTTAGGTATGTAAACTCGAGTTTGAGGAGTTACAGAAAGCAATCAGAAATTTTCACAACAAGCCAAACTCCAGTTTGCAAAACCAAACCTGAAGTCTGGAAGATACAGAGAGCACTCAGAATTCCAAGCAAGCCAAACTCGAGTCTGGATTCCTAAACTCCAGTCTAGACCAAACAGAAAGACACTCGAGTTCCAGGCCAAGTTATAAACTCCAGTCTAGAGTTGCAAACTCCAGTCTAGACCAAACAGAAAGATTTGAATAGTTTCAGCTCAAACATAAACTCGAGTCTGTCATTGTAAACTCGAGTTTAGGACAAATAGAGAAACACTCGAATTTCTACCATCTTTCCAAAACTCCAGTTTGTCTCTTAAACTCCAGTCTGGAAAATCACGAACTTAGGCTTGTTCTTCAAACATGAACCCAAACTCGAGTCAGTCACTAATTGACTCGAGTCTAGGAGCAGGACCAAGATTCCATGCCAAGTACAAAGCCCGATAGTTCTCTCTGTAAAAGCCAAACTCAAGTTAGCTTTTACAGACTGCATGTTTAGACCTCTAATCAACGGACATGCTTTCTGGATGAACCCCAAACTCGAGTCTGGAAGAACAAACTCGAGTTTGCATCGGGGATTTTGAAAAATCAAATGATGTTGATCTGCGAAATCTTAATGGGTCTTCCTGAAATTATTTCATGATATGATATTATTGTTTCTAATGTCCTTGATGAAGTTTTGAGTGTTTTTCAGATAAGGTTTAGCCAAGATCAAGGTGAGATCAAGATCCAGAATAAGTGCATTAAATGAAGAACCAAGAACAGGGCTGATTCTTCTCCCTTATCCCTGATGTTCAGTTCAGATCGTTGCAACACATTAAGATCACTTCAAACGGTCGAATTAAGATCATGGAATGGCTAAAAATCTGGAAGACGTTCTGCAACAACTAAATTCCAAGATTCCAGCTAAGAATTCAAAGAACAGAGCAAAATATGCTACTGCCATTTTTCCAGAATTGCAGCTGAACATTAGAGAAAGAATTGCAACGGCTAGCTTATCCATTCAGTCTATAAGTGGCTGTGAAAACTCAAAGCAAAACACACAACGAAGCTATCTTGATTATACTTTGAAATTTCAATCTGTATTGTTATTTTCAACCTGTTCTTCAGTGTTTATCCTTATCTACTCTTTTGAGAGTTTGTAAATTTTTGAAAGCATTTGTTTGTGAAAACTCAAGGTTGTGGAACCTGTGAGTTGGTTTTTTCAATCACAAAGTGTAAGGGGGAGCAAGTCCTAGGTGATTAGGATTGTGTCTGGTCTTCATTGTTGTAATTGACAAACTGTTGAATTAGTGGAAACACGCAGAAGGTATCTGGGGACTGGACGTAGGTCAAGGTTGAGACCGAACCAGTATAAATTCTGTGTGTCTAAGCTTTTCTTTTTCTACTCTTTTATTATCCATTTCTTAAGCTTCATTTTTAAGAGTTGAAAAGAATTTTTAAAATCCCCAATTCACCCCCTCTTGGTGATTTCTTCCACTTTCAAAGAGTTTTGGTCGAAATCTGTACACTTTAGTCATTGTTGATGATTTCTCTATATTTACATGGACTATATTCTTATCATCTAAAGATGAAACATTTGATCAGTTTGTTGTGTTTACCAAAAAGGTCCAAAACGAGAAAGGTACTGTGATTGCAGGAATTCGTACAGATCATGGAGGAGAATTTGAAAACCATGCTTTCAGCAAATACTGTGAAGATATGGGCATCGATCATAACTTCTCAGCTCCTAGAACTCCTCAGCAAAATGGTGTTATGGAAAGGAAGAATAGAGTACTCACTGAAATGGCAAGAGCAATGCTGAATGAGAACAACACCTCCCAAGTATTTTGGGCTGATGCCATGAGTACTGCATGCTATGTCTCCAACATAGCATATCTCCGGAAAAAGTTAAACAAAACTCCTTATGAGATATACAAAAGGAGGAAACCAAATCTAGCACACTTACACATCTTTGGTTGCAAATGCTTCATCCATAACAATGGTAAGAACAATCTAGGAAAATTTGATCCCAGATCAGATGAAGGTATATTTCTTGGTTACTCAAATAGAAGTAAATCCTTTAGAACATTTAATTTGCGTACTAGCACTGTTGAAGAATCAATTCATGTAGTATTCTGTGAAAACAAATCTAACCAATCTAATGATGAGGAAGATGTTAATGTTCTACAAAATCAATCTACCTCAAAAATCCCATCTGTCTCAAACTCTGAAAATTCCTCTCAAGAAGAACCAGAAAACGAGACTGAAAATATTTCTGAAGAACCTGTTCAGTCACAACCTCAGCCTCAAGCCTAGAGATACAATAAAAACCATCCTCTGGATCAGGTTCTAGGTGATGTAAATGAAGGTGTGAGAACTAGGAAAAGCATTTTAAATGAGGTAACCTTTTCAGCCTTTATTTCAGAAATAGAACCCTCTAAGATTGAAGAAGCCCTTTCAGACAATGATTGGGTGATAGCAATGCAAGAGGAGCTGAACCAATTTGAAAGAAATCAAGTTTGGGATTTGGTACCTAGGCCCAAAGACCATCCAGTCATTGGGACTAAATGGATATTCAAGAACAAACATGATGAATCTGCAATCATTGTCCGAAATAAGGCAAGATTGGTTGCCAAAGGCTATAATCAAGAAGAAGGAATCGATTATGAAGAAACTTATGCCCCAGTGGCAAGATTGGAAGCAATAAGAGTTCTTTTAGCCTTTGCATGCATAAAAGGCATTAAACTCTATCAAATGGATGTAAAATCAACTTTTCTAAATGGTTTTATTCAAGAGGAAGTTTATGTTGAACAACCTCCTGGATTTGAAGATGATTTTCATCCAAATCATGTCTTCAAACTGAAAAAGGCCTTATATGGTCTAAAACAAGCTCCTAGAGCTTGGTATGAAAGGTTAAGCAAATTCCTTCTTGATTAAGGATTTGTTAGGGGAAAGGCAGATAACACATTATTCATTAAAAGTAACAAGCTCAATGAAATCCTTATTGTACAAATCTATGTAGATGATATTATTTTCGGTGCTACTAATGATACCTTGTGCAAGGAATTTTCTGAGACCATGCAGGGTGAATTCAAAATGTCAATGATGGGAAAACTCAACCATTTCCTTGGTCTTCAAATCAAGCAGTGCAAGAATGGCATATTCATTTCTCAGACCAAGTACTTGAAAGACCTGCTCAAGAAATATGGCCTTCAAGATTGCAATGGGGCTGACACACCAATAAGTTCAACGGCTGCATTAGATGCTGATGAGAAGGAAAAAGATTTCAACATCACAAGATACAGAAGCATGATTGGATCCTTGCTCTACCTGACAGCAAGTAGACCAGACATTTAATTCAGTGTAGGGATGTGTGCTCGATTTCAATCAGCTCCAAAAGAGTCACATGTTGAGTATGTTAAAAGAATTTTCAGATATCTGCATGATACAGAAGAATTGGGACTATGGTTTCCCAAAGGTCAACCTGAACATCTAGTAGCATACTCAGACTCTGATCATGCTGGATATAAGATAGATAGAAAGAGTACAAGTGGCTAATGTCAATTTCTTGGTGGCTCACTTGTCTCTTGGTTCAGCAAGAAGCAAACCACTGTTTCAGTATGATCAACAGAAGCTGAATACATTGCTGCCTCAAGTTGCTGCTCTCAGGTTTTATGGCTAAAGCAACAACTTCAAAACTTGGGTATGCACCTCAAAGAAATCCCAATTCTGTGTGATAACACAAGCACGATAAGCTTGGCAAAGAATCATGTCCATTACACAAGAACCAAGCACATTGATGTGAGGCATCACTTCATTCGAGATCATGTTCAGAAGAAGGATGTCAAAGTGATCTTCATTCCCTCTCATCAACAGCTAGCAGATATATTCACCAAGCCTTTAGCAAAAGAGCAATTTACTCTCATAAGAAGAGAATTGGGAATGGTAAATCCCAATGAGCTGTGAGTCTTCCTCTACCCAATGTTAATTAAGTGTTTCGATGATTTAATTGTACTAACTTAAGATCGGAGTGTTTAGATATGTTTTTGCAGGATATTTGTCTACTAATGTTTGCTTTCAGTATGAAGCAAACTCGAGTTTGAGCAGATAAACTCGAGTTTATCAGGGACAGAAAACAACTGAGTTTGAGGAACCATCCCAAACTCGAGTTATTTATTGATTGACTCGAGTCAGCGCAAGTCAAAGTACAGGATGGAACTGCGAGAAGCATGAAAACTCGAGTCATTAAGTGACTAACTCGAGTCAAAATTAGACAGAAGCAAATTAGAGATTTAAGGAAGTTCTAAACTTGAGTCATTAAGTAAGTGACTCGAGTCTACGAGAGACAGAAACCAACGTGAAGTTTTGAAGAAGATCAAAACTCGAGTCATTAAGTGAGTGACTCAAGTCTGGAGTAGCCAAAGAGCAACATGAAGGTTTGAAGAAATTAAAAACTCGAGTCTGTAAGTAGTAACTCGAGTTTTGTCGGGGGATTCAAGGATTCACACATACATCCTTGAAGTCCAGGTAAGCCTAAAACTCATGAAAACTCGAGTCAGTTCGTGTGAAACTCGAGTCTAGGAAAAACTATATATATGGGTTTGTCGTGTCTGTTCATTTTACTATTCTCAAAACTCAAGTTTTGCCCTAAGGTTTCTCGTGACCTCTCTGCTTCATCTTCTTCAATCTCCCTTTCTCAAACCGAAAATGGCCTCCAATCAGCCTTCAAATCAATCCTCTCAACCCTTCCAAGATGCCAAAGGTTCAAGGTCTCCATCACCTTCCCCTCTTTAACGACAACCAAGGCAGAAATCCATTCCTACCCACAGACCCATGAGAAGCAAAATGATTCTGAAGAAATTTGCTTCTGGAATTGACAAACAAATCCCAGGAGTCCCTCATACTGCTTCTCCAAAACTAAAGGGGGTTGTAATTAAAGAACCAACGAAGGGTCAATTGAGGAAGAAGCCAGACCCTGTTTCTGGGAAAGGAAAAGAGAAGGTTACTGAACCGTCAAAAACTCCCAAGAGGAAGAGGAAAGGAACAAGCCAAGCAACCTCCCAAGCTCAATCCACTGCTGTTCCATCAAATGCTCAACAACATGATCAACCCTCTCAAGAACCTTCTTCGGTACCTAATGCTCTTACTGAAATTTACAATCACAACACTCCTCCCTCTGGTTTTATCACAGCAAACACTATTTTATTAGACGACACTGGTGCTAAATTCAAAGAACATTTTGTCAAAAAGCCTATTTGCCCAGTTGTGTCCGTCAATTTTGAAAATTTGAGGAAGGAGTGTAATCTTGATCTTTCACCTTGGCTGAAACAATTTGAACCTCTCCTTTCATTTCTGCTTCATATACCCCAAATATTGTGAGAGTCTTTTAGTTTAACATGGATTGGGATAATTGGGAGGACTGTGACAAAATTCTGGTTGAGGAGAGATTGTCTACCAATGTGAAAGGAGTGAAAATTACCATTTCTGCTGCTATTCTCAATACTATTCTGCAAATTGAGAATGCTCCTCCTCCTCACTCCTTCACCTACACAAATAGACAGTGCTGTGAAATTCTGAAACCCAATGAACCTGTCTCTGAGGCACAGTTAGTCTCCCTTCACATTTCTCCTGCTTCTATGTCTCCTATGTACCATGTCTTATGGTACATATATTCTAGAAATCTTGTCCAAAAGGGTGGAAATTTCACTCATTTCACTCAAAGAGACTATGCCCCCTTCACAACCATTGTAGACAAGCAACCTATCAATATGGGTCAATGGATCTTTGAGGAAATGATGAGATTCAAGTTTGGATCCAGAAAATCTTCCCATGTTCCCTTTCCTTCCCTTATCTCTGTGATCCTTTTCTACTTCAAAATCTGGCCTCTTGGTGGTTCTGATACAATCCAGAAACCTTATGAACTTAGAAAGCCACAATTGCATTTAATGAAAATCAGCTTCAATGAGGAAGGTTCTGGCCATTCTCACGCTCCATCAAAGACTAAAGCCACTCATGCCAGGGGTCAAGAAGCTCAATCAGCTGCACATCCTTAGCCTCCTCTTCCTTCAGATTTAACTGCCGAAATCCAGGAGATAGTGGATGTTGCCATTACCAATCTGGCAACAACCATTGAGAATGAGGTTGGCAAAATGGTTTCTGAATTGATGAAGACCAATCAAGCCATAACCGAAACCCAGGATGCCATGAAGGTGCAATTGGAACTGATTTTGAGACACTTGAATATTCCTGCACCTGCACCTACTTCCACCTTTGCACCTCAGACCACACTTCCCTCTACTCCTCCTATTGATCCCATAACTGAGACTACCCCTGCTCAACCCTCATTTGCTGATGACAAAGGGGGAGAGAAAACTGAAGAGCAAGACAAAGGGGGAGAGAAAGTTGATGAGTCTTTAGTCTTTAGTTTTGAGTCTTGAGTCTATGTTAACTTTGTTTAGTTTATTCTGAATTTACCTTCTTGTGTTTATTTTCCATGAACTGAAAATGTTGCTTAATGATTTATATGATAATCTCATTTTGGTTCATCGTGCTTCTGCCCATTAAACTCTAATATCTGTAATTTATAAGGACATTTTTTGAAATGTTTTCAAAATGATAAATTTAATCAAACTCTTTGCAAATTCAGTTTATAAGTGTTGTCGTCATCAAAAAGGGGGAGAATGTTAGTTCTCTATGTGTTTTGATGATAAATGACAATTGTAAACTAAATTTAAAGTTTGTCTTTGGTAAGTTGTAAAACTTACTGTTCAAGGCAAACTCGAGTCTAGGTAACGAAACTCGAGTTTGGACTTGACAGACAGAAGCTCAATTTTTACAAAGCTGGCCAAACTCCAGTTGTGTAAGACAAACTCGAGTTTGCATTACACAGAGAGCAATCAAAATTCTTAAGAACTGTAAACTCGAGTCTATGTTTTGGAAACTCGAGTTTATGATCAAACAGAAGCTTCAATGCTTTATCAAGATTTCAAAACTCCAGTTTCATATCCACAAACTCCAGTTTACCAAATACAAAAATCTTCAAGTTTAAAGTTTTCAACTGAAACTCGAGTCTGGACGTAGAAGACTCGAGTCTGAGTTATAACAGAGACACTGGAGCTCTTGTTTATTTTGTAAACTCCAGTTTTGATTTCAGAGACTCCAGTTTAAGATTAACAGGATGTTTTCAAAGTTTCAGCTACCACTGAAACTCGAGTCTGGATTCTGGAGACTCGAGTTTAGGACAAACTGAAAATACTCAAGTTATTACATGATTTCTAAACTCTAGTTTTGAAAACAAAAACTCCAGTTTGAGCCTTCAAAGATGTTTCAAATGTTTCAGTTCACACTGAAACTCAAGTCAAGATTTTGGTGACTCGAGTTTAGCTCAAACAGAAAACATTCGAGTAAATGACTGATTTGAAAACTCGAGTTTGAAAAATGGAAACTCCAGTTTACACATAAAAAGATTTTTCAAAGGTTTCAGTTTTCACTGAAACTTGAGTTTTGAATATCAAAACTCGAGTCTGGATCATACAGTGAGCTATGCAATGTTTCAGGTCTTGTAAACTCCAGTCTGCATTTCTAAACTCCAGTTTTGAAGCTGTGAACTTAAACTTAAGTTTTTCATAAAAGCTTCAAACTCGAGTCAGTCACTAAATGACTCGAGTTTAGCCAAGTGTTCAAAATCTCATTCAAGACCAACTCGTGACTTTCCTCTCTGTAAGAACCAAACTCGAGTCAGTTACTTGTCAACTCAAGTTTAGGAAACTTTCAAACATACCCTGCTCTCTGGATGAACCTCAAACTCAAGTCTAGAACACCAAACTCGAGTTTGCATCGGTAACTTTTGAAAACCAGATCAAATCAATCTGCGAAATCATTATGGGTTAATCTGAAATTATCATATCTTGTTGCATTATTATTCCTAACATTATTGATCAAGTTTTTGATAAGTTTCAGATAGGTTCATCACAAGATCAGAGAAAATCAAAGATCCAGAATAAGTGCATTTAATGAAGAACTAAGAACAGGGCTGATTCTTCTCCCTTATCACAGATGTTCAGTTCAGACCGTTGGAACACATTAAGATCACCTCAAATGGTCAAATTAAGATCATGGAATGACAAAGAATTTGGAAGACGTTTTGCAACAACATATTCCAGGATTTCAGCAAAGAATTGAAAGAACAGAGCAAAATTTGCAACTGTCATTTTTCAGATTTGTAACTGAATGTTGGAGAAGATATTACAACGGCTAGCTCATCTAGTTAGGCTATAAAAGGCTATGAAGACTCAGAACAAGATACACAACAAAGCTACACTTGAACACATTTGCATTTTTGAGTCTGTATTGTGATTCTTTTATCTGTTCTTCAGTGATTATCAATATTCACTCTTTTGAGAGATTATAATTCTTTTAAAGTATTTGGTTGTGTAAACTCAAGGTTGTGGAACCTGTGAGTTGGGTTGTTTAAATTACAAGGTGTAAGGGGGAGCAAGTCCTAGGTGATTAGGATTGTGTATTGTCTTCATTGTTGTAGTTAAAAACCTGTTGAACTAGTGAAAACACCCAGAAGGTATCTGGGGACTAGACGTAGGTCAAGGTTAAGACCGAACCAGTATAGATCCTGTGTGTCTGAGGTTTTCTTTCTATACTCTTTTGTTATTCATTTCTTAAGCTTTATTTTTTAAGAGTTGAAAAGAATTTTTAAAATCCCCAATTCACCCCCTCTTAGTGATTTCTTCCACTTTCAAGGAGTTAATAAAGGCAGGAGTTAATATGCAATTGATATATGAGAATAAAATAGGATTGAATTGGTATAAATGTTTCTACTTTAAGAATATGCGGTTCAAAAATTCTATTATTTATTTTTTCAATTCAATTACTTTTAAGACCGTCCTATAACATATCTCTGGTCCTAAAAGTCTATTAATTATTTTTTCATTCAATTACTTTTAAATCGTCTTATAACATATATTCAATTCTAAAAGTCTATTATTTATAATATTCAATTACTTTTAAGACCGACCTTTTATCTTATATCTGATCCTAAAATTAATTTACTTTTTTCAATTCAAATTTTGTAAAGTAAGAATTTTTTCTTAAAAATATTACTTTTAAGAACGAACCTCTTACAATATCCGGTATTAAAAGTTCATTATAGCGGAGTCGTATCCTTACACTTGCTCAAATGAATGATTCAGAGTCTCTTCGACTTCCAGATAAACTTCCCAACTAGGCATCTCCTCGTATTCTGATGAACTATGGATCTCCTCGTAAATGTTTCTCGCGTTTCATATTGTTTAGGATGGGTTCTCTATTTAAACCCGTTGTTACTTTACTTTCTTCACATTTTTCCCAATCACTTCTACAACCTCCACCGTAATGGCTGCTCTACCACCACCAGGTCTTCTTAATCATCATCCTCCTCCTCCACATCCACCTCTGCACCCTCCTCCATTGCCTTCGAACCCCTCATTCTATCATGATGATGCAGCACCATCTGGCTCGCGTCGATCATATAGACCGATGCTTGGGCCAACTGTTTCAGGTCTATCACGCCATCAACAACATGCTAAATGGGGTACTCGACACCAATGACATTGAGTACCATCTTTCTGATGACGAAATCTCCAACCTCTCCAACCCTTCTTCCCCTCGAACAACGATGGGGAGGATTAGATATTTTTATGTTTTTTCTCTTTTTTTTATGTAGAAAAAAAATATGATAAATAAAAAAACTTTTTCCTATCTTCGATCGTCTTTTCATTATCTTGATTTTGTTTCCAACAAAAAGGAAACAAACAAAACATTGTCCTCATGTGATTAATGTTAAAAATTCACAGAATACAATAAAGACCATACAAAACAAAACAGAAAAAATTGTTTACCTTTTACGAATAAAAACAAACACAATGACAACTCTTCTCAAGGTTGGACCATCATTGTCGTCAGTTTTACCTCGCCCTGAGTTAAATATTTTCAGCGTCCTTTTCATTTTCTTCTTTTTCCAACAAAAAAAAGCAAGAGAAAAGGAAAAGGGAAACTGATAATGTTGTTCAACTTCAGGAGAGGTAAAAATGATGAAAACGAGGGACCCAGCATGAGCAGAATGCCAGAAACTCAAATTTCTTGAACCCTTATGATTTGTCCTAAAAGCGAGTCATTATTTCTATTTAAAGGAAGACTATTAAGACTGGACATTTAACAAATACATGGTCCTAAAGATCTAGCCATATTTAATTTAGAATTAAAAAAGACTTTTAGGACCAGATGTTGTATAAATATGCAATCCAAAAAGTGAAGCCATTTTTTTTAAAATACACTGAGACTTTTAAGACCAGACATTTAACAAACAAATGGTCCTAAAAGTATAGTCTAATAGATTTAGGACCGGACCTTTAATAAATATGTGGTCTTAAAAGTGTCATCATATTTTAAAAAACTTTAAAGACTGAACATATAACAAACATACAGTCCTATAATCTAGGTTTTTTTAAAAAATAAATGAAGACCTTTAGGACTAGATCTTTAAAAAATATGCGGTCGTAAAAAATAAACAAATTTATTACATATTCAATTATACAAATTGTGCAATTGTTCATTTACAAAAGATTATTGTTGCTACAAACATATATTTACAAATGAATTTAGTACTGCATTTGTTGTATTTACTTTAAGAGGTCAGTAAGATATTGACAAAACACACTACGTATGTGCTCGACTTCATCATCAAAAAAGGGATCAGCATAGGCAAACCTCTGTAACATCAAAGACAACAACTGAATTAACTTGCGTGCATATTTTATATGTAACATTAAGCCAGAAATTGAATTCAGTCATAATATGTTACATCAAATACATTTACCTTTGCAGTGAGTTTAGTCCTTCGTTGCGTGATAATATCATATATGTGTTTCATTATGTACAGGCCACATAAGTTGGACCCCGTTAGTTGCCAACGGGTCTAAAAAGAACAAGAAATATATATAAGAGCATATATAGCTTACTGACCAACTTCACAAGGCAGTATGCTAGTGTCCAAATATGTACTAACCTTTGGTGTGAGCCATTTAGGATCTTTGATATCAGACACATGACTTTTTATGACCTAGATTTGGAAGGTCCTCATGGAACTATCATTAAAATCATAAATTTATAAATAATGTTCGCTAAAAATTCCCATAAGAGATTTCAAACAAAAGAATCAAAATGACATGCTTACTCGTTGATGGTTTGCAACAACATAGCCCCTAGTTTGCTGTGAGTCGATGATAATTGAATATTTTACACACTTATTTTGTATCTTGTGGGTAATAAATTTAGGATTGTTAGCTAATAAATAATGGGCTTTAATGCTTATTTGGGCTCTGGGCTTTTATTTGGATTTAATTCATTTTCACGATAAAATTCCATATTTATAATGCTTCATTGTTTTAACCATAACTTTTGAACTAGACATCGGGTTTGTAGCTGGAAAAAATCTAGATCGATTAATCCCAAGGACATATTTCGAACTGGGTTTAAGTGATTATTATGCAATTGTTCAGTGTCACGCCACTGTTTCAAAAATATTCTGGACAGTTGTTCAGTTGAGGGAAATTCTGGGCAAATTCACATATTTCAGTTTGTCCAGAAATTGATCACGAGTTCGGTGTTTTAATGTCATCTGATGAAGGTTCTAGAATCCCTAGTTCTGGGTTAGTCGTTTTAGTCTAGTTAATCTCGTTTTCCTTTACTGTTTCTGCTTTAATTTTGTTTTCTTGTAATTTGTAAGACTGCCACCAATCATTTACTGTTTTACTTCTGTTACCATTAAACCTACTGTAATTCCGTGGGAAACAATCCAGGTTCCTTATACTGCAAATCTTTTTACTGAACTTGGTTATTTTGCAAGGGGTCAACAATCTCTTGCCAGTCGAGAATAAGAAGATCACTGTATGCACCTCCTTGCACATGATGACCAACTACCAGTGATGGCAGAAAATTCATAGTAGTAAAGTACTCAATGATATGTTACGCAGAATTAAGTAAATTGCAACAAGAGATTGTGATATGTACCTATGGTAGTATGGAAACAATTACACCTTTCTTCTCACTTCACACAACCTCATAGATATGTACTGTTGTCTATCTTCATCGGAGGTTGTACTTCCATAGACTAGGCACAATAATCCAAAATCATTGATTCTACCCTGTTGAACCAATTCTTAATGCATGAACCTAAAATAATGACATCGATCAGGGAATTAGTATATATACGTATGTGTGTCTAAACGATGCATTTAAATTATGTTCTCATAGAAGAAGATACTTACTTCAAAAACATTTGAACAATTGCATCAGTAAGCTCCTCTCCAGGAAGTAGCAGGGATTTTATATCATTAATGTCAACGTAAACCAGTGGAGGATGAGGGACCCCTACTACTTCATTGATAGGCCACGATTTATCTTTAAAATCTCCTTTGGATACCATATAGGATATTTTTTCCTTGGTAGTCAACTTAGCAATAGGGGATAGAGCTTAAGGAGGGGATGGAACTTAAGGAGGGGATAAAGCTTCAGGAGGAGTAGAGATATGTACAAACTTCACTGGCCAAGAGATGAAGGTTCCCTTGACATCACTCACATGTTAGTTCTCTATGTGTTTTGATGATAACTGACAATTGTAAACTAAGAAATCATTGGTGGAAGTTTGCTAGTATTAATTTTGATTCTTACTGTGTTAGTCAAACTCAAGCCTAATCCTATTAAACTCGAGTTCATACCTTACATACAAAAGGAAAAGTACTTTGAACTTATGCAAACTCGAGCCTTCATTAATTAACTCAAGCCTACTTGTGACAGAGAGCGAGCTTCATGTTTTTATCTGAGATAAACTCAAGCCCATTATGTTAAACTTGAACCTATAGGTTACATAGAGCAAGACAAGTTGTTTGCTCTAAGCTAAGCTCGAACCTAGCGTAATAAACTCGAGTCTAAGGCTTACAGAGAGCATATCGACTTCTTAAGACTCAAGCATGTTTTCCCTTACTCAAGCCTAAGTCCTATAGAAAGATGTCCCTCGGATGATCATAAGAACAAACTCGAGCCTACTAGGCTAAACTCGAGCTTGTCCTTTACAGAGAACATTTTTGAAATATAGACTCGAACTCATTTGTCTAGACATAAGCTTATCTCTGATTTCAAAAAGGTTTTACTACAGTAAACTCGAGCCTGGAACTTATAGACTCGAGTCTGGCTCAAATAGAGAAATATCAAGAAGTCTACAACACGAATAAACTCGAGCCTACATAAGTTTAACTCGAGTTTGTCGAAACTCTGCTTAATAGACGAGATCTCATATCAATCTGATTCAGACTTTCAAGTTTATTTACTCACATATTAAGTTGCGAATCATCCTACATACATATACTTGATCAAAATTCTTATTTATTTTAGATAAATTCAGCAAATCAAAACTGGGTCACATGCATTTAATGCAAAAGTAATAATAAGGCTAAAACTTATCCTCTATCTCAATAGTTCAGATCAGCCCGTTATAGCTCGATCAAACCATCCTCCAACGGTAAAAAACGGAACATAGAATAGCAAGAACTCTGGAAGATCACCTGCAACGGTTGAATCCAAGATTCCAGCTAAGAATTAAAAGAATGGAGGAAAATATGCAACTGACATATTACAGAAATGAAGCTGAACATTGAAGAATAAGAGAGAAGGTTTTGCAACGGCTAGTTTCTCTAGTTAAGCTATAAATACCCAGGAAGACTCATTGCAACAATAAAGATACAGAATCACAACTGATTACATTTTCAATTTGAGTCATTATTGTACATTTGATTTGAACTTCAGTGTTTATCAATATTTGATCTTTTGATAGTACTATTTTGAAAATCAATTTTTGATTACTTGTTTGTGTAAACTCAAGGTTGTGAAACCTGTGAGTTGAGTCTTTTGATTATAAAGTGTAAGGGGGAGCAAGTCCTAGTTGATTAGGATTGTTTGAGTGTTACATTGTTTGTAATAAGAGAATATTGATAGTAGAAAAAAACCCAAAAGATATCTAGGGACTGGACATAGGTCAAGGTTAGGACCGAACTAGTATAAATTCTCTATGTTCAAGCTTTTCTCTCTTTGCCGTCTTACATTGTGTTTTCGAAAATTTGGGTGTCAATCAAAAAGAAGTTTTTTTAAAATCCCCAATCACCCCCTCTTAATGATTTCTTCCATCTTCATTTGGTATCAAAGCATTGGTTGTCTACTTAAAGGATTCACATCCTAGACAAAAATATCCAATAAAAAGAATATTACCAGATGGTGCCTCAATCAACAGACCACCAAGCTTCAATGGTGAACACTACTCATTCTAGAAATCCAAATTAAAAGTATTTGTGATGGCCAGTGAAATTGGAATGATGGTCCGAAGGTTCAAAAAATTCTATAAGAAAGATCAAGGATTCCGGAAGTCCCACAAGACCAGTAACAACAAGGAAACAAAGAAGCTAATCATATGTTACAAATGTGACAAACCCAGTCATATCAAGTCTGAATGTCCTCAACTGAAAAACAAGGAGACAAGATTCAACAAGTTCAAACAGAAAGCCTATGTTTCAGCAATATGGGGAGATAGCTCATCAGATGAAGAAGAAGATGAGGAAGAACAAACAACCAATATCTGCTTAGTTGCACATGAGGAATCCGAAAGAGAAGAGGTAAGAACTTCTGAACCAACATATGATGAATTACTTTTTGAGTATAATGTCATACAATCTGAATTTGAAAAACTTGCTGAAAAATATATTGCTTTAAAAAGAAAAAACATAACCTTTGAACAACAAGTCAAAGATTGCTCAAACAAAAGTATTTGTGAAAATTGCACTGATTTAGAGAAAAGAAATCTGTATCTTACAAAAACTCTTGAAAAATTCACCAGAGGAAGTGAGATGCTTAAGGTAATTTTAAAAGAACAAAGATTCACAAATGATAAATCAGGAATTGGCTATAGACCTGATCTTGATAAAAAGAAAGGGAAGAAGAGAAATGGAGAAAAGAACTATCTAAACTATTTTCAAAAATCAGTTCATACCTCTAATCCATTTGCCCACTGCAACTATTGTAATAGAAAAGGACATACTACTTGTTCGTGTTTTCATAGAAAGGAAAGGAGAAATAAACCTATTGGCAACTATCAATGGGTGCCTAAAGGATCCTATAAGATTCCTGAGGCATACACTAACCCAGAAGGACCCAAGACAAAATAGGTACCTAAGACTTGATCTCATAAATTTTACAAGTTTGTGAAAGAGCATCAAGATCCAGCATGTGGTACATTGACAACGAATGCTTTAGGCATATGACAGGAGATCAAACCAAATTCACAACAATCAAGCACAAGGACGGTGGCAAGGTCACATTTGGTGGAAATTAGTCCGAGAGGATAGCTGGGATTGGTGAAATAAGGAACAACGATAGACCACGAATAAAAGATGTCTATCTTGTGGAAGACCTACGTCATGATCTCCTCAGTGTCAGTCAAAGCACAAATAAAGGTAATCTAGTCATCTTCAACTCAAAAGAATGCTTGATTGTAAACAAGGACGATCTCTCTCTAGACAATGTTAAGTCCAAAACCTTATACAGGGCACCCAGAGAAGGTAATTGCTACACTCTAAATTTCTCTAATGACATATCTGAAAATTGTTTCATTAGCAATCTAAATGAGAGTTGGCTATGACACAAAAGACTAGCTTATGTTAACATGACCCAACTTGACAGATTACTAAAATTAGATTTGGTCATTGGTATACCTAAACTCCAATTTAAAAATGACATGATTTGTGACGCTTGTCAAAAGGGAAAACAAACCAAATCCTCTTTCAAGCCTAAAAATGAAGTTTCAACTAATAGACCTCTTCAACTAATTCATATAGATTTAGTTGGACCAGCAAGAGTAAAGAGTCTTTGAGGCAATCTTTACACCTTGGTTATAGTTGATGATTTCTCTAGATTTACTTGGACTATATTTCTATCATCTAAGAATGAAACATTTGATCAGTTTGTTGTGTTTACCAAGAAGGTCCAAAACGAGAAAGCAGTTTCTATTGCAGGAATTCGCACTAATCATGGTGGAGAATTTGAAAAATTCTATGACACCTTTGGAATCATGCTTTTGAAAAATTCTATGACACCTTTGGAATCGATCATAGCCAACTCTCATTTAAATGAATAAAGAAGCAATTTTAAGATATGTCATTAGGAAAGTTTAGAGTGTAGCAATTACCTTCTCTGGGAGCCCTGAATAAGGCTTTGGACTTAGCATCGTCTAGAGAGAGATCATCCTTGTTCACAATCAAGCACTCTTCTGAGTTGAAGATAACTATATTACTTTTATCTGTGCTTTAACTTACACTGAGCAGATTATTGTTAGTTCTCAATGTGTTTTGATGATAACTAGCAATTGTAAACTTGATATGAAGTTTGTTTTTGGCAATATGAAAATCTCACTGTCAAAGGCAAACTCGAGTTTGGGTATGTAAACTCGAGTTTGAGGGTTGACAGAAAGCTGTTTAGTTCTGCGAAGAAAGACAAACTCGAGTCTGCTTGGACTAACTCGAGTCTGAGGAGTTACAGAAAGCAATCAGAAATTTTCACAACAAGCCAAACTCCAGTTTGCAAAACTAAACCTGAAGGCTGGAAGATACAGAGAGCACTCAGAATTCCAAGCAAGCCAAACTCGAGTCTGGATTCCTAAACTCCAGTCTAGACCAAACAGAAAGACACTCGAGTTCCAGGCCAAGTTATAAACTCCAGTCTAGAGTTACAAACTCCAGTCTAGACCAAACATAAAGACACTCGAGCTCCAGGCCAAGTTATAAACTCCAGTCTAGAGTTACAAACTCCAGTCTAGACCAAACAGAAAGATTTGAATAGTTTTAGCTCAAACATAAACTCGAGTTTAGGACAAATAGAGAAACACTCGAATTTCTACCATCTTTCCAAAACTCCAGTCTGTCTCCTAAACTCCAGTCTGGAAAATCACGAACTTAGGCTTGTTCTTCAAACATAGACCCAAACTCGAGTCAGTCACTAATTGACTCGAGTCTAGGAGCAGGACCAAAATTCCATGCCAAGTCCAAAGCCCGATAGTTCTCTCTGTAAAAGCCAAACTCGAGTTAGCTTTTACAGACTGCAAGTTTAGACCTCTAATCAACGGACATGCTTTCTGGATGAACCCCAAACTCGAGTCTGGAAGAACAAACTCGAGTTTGCATCGAGGATTTTGAAAAATCAAATGATGTTGATCTGCGAAATCTTAATGGGTCTTCCTGAAATTATTTCATGATATGATATTATTGTTTCTAATGTCCTTGATGAAGTTTTGAGTGTTTTTCAGATAAGGTTTAGCCAAGATCAAGGTGAGATCAAGATCCAGAATAAGTGCATTAAATGAAGAACCAAGAACAGGGCTGATTCTTCTCCCTTATCCCTGATGTTCAGTTCAGATCGTTGCAACACATTAAGATCACTTCAAACGGTCGAATTAAGATCATGGAATGGCTAAAAATCTGGAAGACGTTCTGCAACAACTAAATTCCAAGATTCCAGCTAAGAATTCAAAGAACAGAGCAAAATATACTAGTGCCATTTCTTCAGAATTGCAGCTGAACATTAGAGAAAGAATTGCAACGGCTAGCTTATCCATTCAGTCTATAAGAGGCTGTGAAAACTCAAAGCAATAGAGACACAACGAAGCTATCTTGATTATACTTTGAAATTTGAGTCTGTATTGTTATTTTCAACCTGTTCTTCAGTGTTTATCCTTATCTACTCTTTTGAGAGTTTGTAAATTTTTGAAAGCATTTGTTTGTGAAAACTCAAGGTTGTGGAACCTGTGAGTTGGTTTTTTCAATCACAAAGTGTAAGGGGGAGCAAGTCCTAGGTGATTAGGATTGTGTCTGGTCTTCATTGTTGTAATTGACAAACTGTTGAATTAGTGGAAACACGCAGAAGGTATCTGGGGACTGGACGTAGGTCAAGGTTGAGACCGAACCAGTATAAATTCTGTGTGTCTAAGCTTTTCTTTTTCTACTCTTTTATTATCCATTTCTTAAGCTTCATTTTTAAGAGTTGAAAAGAATTTTTTAAAAAAATCCCCAATTCACCCCCTCTTGGTGATTTCTTCTACTTTCAATTATGACATAGGCCTTCCACAAGATAGACATCTTTTATTTGTGGTCCATCATTGTTCCTATTTTCACCAATCCCAACTATCCTTCCAGACTGATTTCCACCAAATGTGACCTTGCCATCGTCTTTGTGCTTGATTATTGTGAATTTGGTTTGATCTCCTATCATATGCCTAAAGCATCCACTGTCAATGTACCACTTGTTGGATTTTGATGCTCTTAAACAAACCTGTGAAATTCATGAGATCAAGTCTTAGGTACCCATTTTGTTTTGGGTCCTTTTGGTTTAGTGTATGTCTCAGGAGCCTTATAGGATTCTTTGGGCACCCATTGATAATTGCCAACAGGTTTGTTTTTCCTTTCCTTTCTATGAAAACAAGAAGAAGTAGTATGACCTTTTCTATTGCAATAGTTACAGTAGCCAAACAGATTAGAGGTATGAACCAATTTTTGAAAGTAGTTTAAGTAGTTATTTTCTCCATTTCTCTCATTTCCTTTCTTCTTATCAAGATCAGGTCTATATCCAATTCCTGATTTATCATTTGTAAACCTTTGTTCTTTTAGGGTTACTTTGAGCAACTCACTTCCTCTAGTGAATTTTTCAATAGTTTTTGTAAGATATAAATTTCTTTTCTCTAAGTCAGTGCAATTCTTACAAACATTTTTACCTGAATAATCTTTGACTTGTTGTTCAAGAACTATGTTTTCCTTTTTCAAAGCAATGTATTTTTCGGCAAGCTTTTCAAATTTTGATTGTATGACATTATACTCAGAAAGCATTTCATTGTAGGTTGGTTCAGAAATTCTTACCTCTTCTCTTTCAAAGTCGTCATGTGCAACCAGGCAGATGTTGGTTGTTTGTTCTTCATCATATTCATCTTTATCAGATGAACTATCTGTTGGATATAATTAGTTTTGATGATGACTCATATATATGCCATTAGTAAAAGCAAAAAGTTTGTATACTATATTTATCTCCCCCATTGATTAATTCTTGAATTGAATAAGAATGATAAAAAAAGAAGAATCAACAAAGAAGAAAAAGAAGAAGATCAAGGAGGTTGAGGATGTAGATGAGGATAAGGAAAAGGAAGAGGAGAAATTGAAAAAGTAAAAATTTATTGAATGGAACATCTTCAATCAAGATCAGGTCAAGTTTATTTTTGAAGAATGTTTAATGGAAGAAAAAATAATTTATGGAGAATGGTCAAAGAGATGAGAAGATAGAAAGAAGAATCTACTAAGAAGCAAGAAGCTATCAAAGGAGTTTGGGGATAATCAAGAAGGGGAGAGATGAAAGATAGAAGAACTTGATAATCAATATTCAAGATTAGCTCAAATATAAATGTGGAGAATGCTCAAGAAGATTGAAAGAAAGAAAGAGTTGCATTATGGAGAATGATCATAAGAGAGGAGATTTCAAAATGAAGAAATTGAAGAAAATGTTGAGAAGAAGAGGAAATATTGAAGAACTTGCAGAAAAATGATGAGCTGAAGTTAAATGATGAAGAATAATCAAGATGGGAGATGATGAAAGATGGAAGAAGTTGATGAATATAATGAGAATATCTTTATTCAAGATTAGCTTAAATACATCTATGGATAATGCTCATGAAAAGAAGAAAGAAAGAATAAAGATGTAAAGAATGTCCAAGTGGAGAGAAGAAAGAAAGAGAAGATCTTGGAATCACCTAATTTTCTCATGATAGGCGAAATTCCTTATTGTGGAAATTTGAAATTGACCATTTTGCCCTTGCTTCTCTTATTTTAAATTACTTATCTAATTAAATTTATTTACGATAATTAAATAACAATAATAATTGAAGATAAAATCTCGTTAATTCAGTACTAATTACAAGTGCATTAATTACATCAGTAGGGGTGTTACAATTAGTACTAACATAAGCGTCTAAAGGAAATATAGTAACTAAAAGAATCAAAAGTCTCAAATTATCCTCCCTATTGTTATCACTCAAAGAGGTGGGAGGAGCAGAAGGCTCAATAGATGTAAAAGCAGATGGCTTAATAGATGATGGCTCTATATAAGATGGCACATCAAAACAAATATACTCAGAGAAAGAAGGATCACGCTCTGGAGCAGCAAATGTAGAACTCTAAAAAAGATTTAAAATTTGAGCCTAAAAATGCTTGTGAAAATCTTGTTCAATTTTAACCACGTGCCTGGAGATATAGTAGGAGACATCCTCTATATCAAGTGATAGGCGACGTGAGTGAAGGTGTAAGAACCAAAAAAAGTACTTTAAACAAAATGAATTTCTCTTCCTTTATCTCTGAGATTGAACCCTCTAAGATTGGTGAAGTCGTATCAGACAATGATTGGGTTATAGCAATGCAAGAAAAATTACACCAATTTGAAAGAAATCAAGTTTAGGACTTGGTACCTAGGCCTAAAGACCATCTAGTTATTGGCACTAAATGGGTATTCAAGAACAAACATGATGAATATACAATCATAGTCTGAAACAAGGCTAGATTGGTTGCGAAAGGCTATAATTAGGAAGAATGTATTAATTATGAGGAAATGTATGCTCCAGTGGCAAGATTGAAAGCTATATGAGTACTCTTAGCCTTTGCGTTTATCAAAGGATTCAAGCTTTATCAAATGGATATTAAGAGTACTTTTCTTAATGGATTCATTTAGGAAGAAGTGTATGTAGAACAACCTCCCCGTTTTGAAAGTGACTCTCATTTCTACCATGTTTTTCATTTGAAAAAGGCTTTATATGGTCTTAAACAAGCTTCTAGAACTTGGTAAGAGAGATTAAGTAAGTTCCTCTTTGATCAAGGCTCTGTCAAAGGAAAGGTTGACATAATACTATTTATTAAAAGCAATAAAAGAAATGAGTTGTTAATTGTTCAAATTTATGTGGATGACATTATATTCGGTGCTACTAATGATACCTTGTATGAGGAATTTTCAAAGAAAATACAGGGTAAATTTGAAATGCCCATGATAGGAGAGCTCAATTACTTCCTTGGTCTACAAATCAAATAATGGAAGAGATTTTCATCCCACAAATGAAGTATCTCTGTGATTTGATCAAGAAGTTTGAAATAGACTAGTGCAATGGAGCTAACACTCCAATGAGCTCAACTACCTCTTTGGATGCCGATGAAGAAGGCAAGGACTTCAAATACCTAGTATAGAGGAATGATCATATCATTGCTATACTTGACTGCAAGTAGACCAAATATGCAGTTCACTGTGGGTATATGCATAAGATACCAAGCTGCTCCAAAGGAATCACATTCTGAACATGTGAAGAGAATATTTCGTTATCTTGCCGACACGAAGGAGCTCGAACTATGGTTCCTTGAAGGTCAATCAGAATATTTGGTGGCTTATTTAGACTTGAATCACACTGGCTAAAGACCGATAGAAAGAGTACACGTGGCTAATGTCAATTCCTTGGTGGCTCACTTATTTCTTGGTTTAGTAAGAAGTAGACAACCGTCTTCTTGTCATTGACCTAAGCTAAATATATTGCCTCTTCAACTTGTTGTGCACAAGTGTTATGGCTTAAACAACAACTTCAAGACTTGGGAATTCACCTGAAGGAGATTCTAATCCTTTGTGATAACATTAACACAATAAGCTTAGAGAAGAATCCAATTCAACATATAAGAACCAAGCATATTGATGTAAGACATCATTTCATCAGAGATCACGTGCAAAGAAAAGATGTCAAGGTAATGTTTATCCCCACACAATTGCAACTTGCGGATATCTTCATGAAGCCCTTAGCCAAAGAACTATTTATGTATATACAAAGAGAATTGGGCATGGTAAATCCCAATAAGCTGTAAGTAATACTTCTTACTAGTTTTTTTTTAAGGTTTAATTGAGTAATCATTACAAACTTAAGCATCAGAATATCTAGGATTTTTTTTTTGTAGGATGCTCTGCTTATTCGCTTCAAAGTAGAGGTTAAGAAAGTTCTAGTGATACCTAAGTATACCATAGCTATACTCGAGTGATGTTGTAAGAATTTCTTTTGTTAAATGCCAAAGTTTATATAGTACTTAAGTATTAAAACACATAATCTAATAATGTCGTTGTTAATATGTGTGCTAAGTGTTTCATGAGAGTTGTACTCAAGTAATATCGAAAAGGAGAACTGGAAAAAAGGGATATGAGCACAATATACTCAAGTAACACTGCAAAGTTACTCGAGTAAAGTCGTAATACCTCTGACGTTGAGAAACTAATGCATCATACTCAAGTAAACATCTCACCATACTCAATTAATGTCAAGATATAGCACCAGCGCAACAAATTCAAATCTATGTTTACTTGTGTAAACACAAACCTATACTCGAGTAACCAACTTGCAAGTTGAGAATTACAAGTTTTGGATCCACAAAACATACTACAAGGATCAGAATTCTCAACAAAAAGGTTCAAGTGTTGACAGAGCACACTTGAAATGAGGTATTTCTAGTAAATTCTAATTGTATAAAACCTCTTATTCTAATATTACCCGAGTAGAAGAATACATTCACTCTAGTAATAAATATTACTCGAGCAAATGAAACAGCTTACTTGAGTAAATTTGAGCTGAAATGTTTTAAAAGGGATTGCATCGTTTCATCTCAAAAAACCTTTCATCTTCATCTATTACCAGCGAAACCGCTAACCCTCTTCACTTCTATTCAAGTTGTTACATGGATTTAGTGAATCATTCTGTTTCCTCTAACAGATTTGTCGTTTGGGATACCTGACTGTTGGGACAACCTTTTTGCTCCTTAAATTTCCCCCTTCCCTCACATTATTTATTCTCTTAAACCTATTGTCGCTATTTACTCTCATTTCTCTTCAATCCTCTTCTAATATCTCATATGGCTCATTCAAAGTCCTCAAATAGTGCCTCAGATAACTAATCACCATCGGAATCGTCAAAACGTCCACTTACCAAAAAGCCTCATTCCTCTTACCATTCTAAACCAAAGATTCAAGCTTCGAAGAAACCCAAGGAGAAACCTTTTGAGAAGCCAAAGACTCCTATAAAGCCGAAGATTACTGAGAAATCTAAAGCGAAAGGGGTGGTGTTTCACGAACCGACAAGACCATTGAAGAGGTCTCAAACTGACTCTTTGCCTTCTGAAAAAGGAAAGAGCAAGTCTCCATCTCCATCTCCATTTATGAGTGACAATTCTAAAGATATTGTTGAGGAAAGGCGCTCTAGAAGTATTGAGGATAGGCCACAAAAACCTCAACCTTCTGTAAGTCAAAAATCTCAGCCTTCAAGGAGTAAGAATCAACAGGCCCCAGGTAGTTGTCAAGCCTTCGGTACAGGCTTAGCAGGACCTATGGCATCTCAATAGGCCCTCAACCTTGAGATTTTACAAATGACCAATCAAAGAAATAACTCTTTTATAGAGTGAATATATAATCACTGAAGTATAATGAATATATGAAGATATATCACTAAGTCTAACTGAGAAATGAGTAATAAATGAATATTAGTGTTGGTATTTTTCAGTAGTTGCTCCATATTGAATGCTCTTCCTTTTATAGTTGATTGCCATTAATGACCATTGGTGAAGCACTAACTTAGCCGGTAAGAAACTTTATCATTTCATTAAACATAGAAGGTTGTCGTTAGATACAAACCGGATTTCGTATCACCGTCGCCAATCACTGCACTATATCTCTTTTGTTCCAATGTTGACTATGAAGAGTCACTTTTGCTTTCTCCGGAATGAGTCTCAAAACATATGATCATTTGTCTTCTCTAAATGAGTTTTCGTGTTGATGCTTTGTTTCTCTTACATATTAAATGCTTCTGACACATATTTGCTTTTTGAATATTTTCACATTAGACTTCATTGATCATCTAAAACTCACTAATACTCATCATTAAAAGCATTAAGAATAGTTTTGAGTGATAATTTGATGTAACGACATAAAGATCAGAAAGTTTGAATTTACAAAGATAATGATCAATTTTTAGTTCTAGAAGAACTCGAGTTGTCAAACCCGGCTCGAGTTACTGTCTCAAGTTTTGGTTTACAAAAATCAAGTTTTGTACTATAGACAAAACTTTTACAAAAGAGTTTCAATTTCCAAATATGCCTTCAATGAGAGAACTCGAGATGTAGCATTTGGTTGAATTCAAAACTCTTTGAAAAAAATAAAAGGAACTCAAGTCATAACTATTCAAACTCAAGTTACCAATTCGAGTTGTTAAAAGTAGAACTTGAGTTGCTAGTATTTTGAAGGTTTCACTGAAATCATAAGTCCTTTGTAAAATATAAGAAGTTGGATTGTCACTAATCAAACTCGAGTTTGATAAAGTAAAACTCAAGTTCTTCAAAGCATTTATTGAACAAAAACAAGAGCTTAGAAGATACCTCAGAACTCAAGTTGTGCAAAGGTAACTTGAGTTGTTTACTAGGAACTTGAGTTGATATATCATAACTCCAATTGTTAGCTGATTTGTTCCACAAAGAATAGGAGTAGCCATTAGAGCATTTTGAATTGAAATTGAAAACTATAATTTGAGTTGGTTCACTGAGAATTCGAGTTGTTTAAGTTCATGACTCAAGACAATTTTACTAATAGTTTAAGAACTCGAGTTTTTCAACTAAAAACTCTAGTTGTCTTGAATCATTAAGTTTTCTTTTGTGGAAAGTGGTTGTTATCATCAAAACTTAAACTGAGAACTAACATAGGACACCCACATACTAACAACTATTAGCATTAGTCAAGTTTATTGGCCTGATTAGGCTTTATTTGCTTTTACAACATTGTCTCCTTCTCTAATTATAAATATGCACTTGTACCTCACTATTGTGATATGAGAAAATACATATTCTTCTCTAAAAATTGTCCACAGTCTAGCATTCTTATGAAGGATTGTACACTGGATCTATGGGATCTAAATGTGTAGGCTAGGCTTGCTTTAATGTATAAAAAACTATAAATGGGGAAAATCCCATAAAAATTCATTTAAAATAAGAAAAAGATAAATAAGGGAGTCAACATTACAAATCTCAAGTAAGACCTATGGGAAAATTTTGTGATTTGTAAATGTTTCCAAATGCCTAATCTACCCCAAACGACATTTGGGAAGCTCCACTTATCAATACGTACAATGAAGTTGTTAATTACAATTCTTAATATGTTATTCTCTATACTTAAGTAGTTAGTGACACCTGACATGTGTAGCTTTAAAATATTACCTACAAGGTTGTTAGTATTTGGGAACTTAAGTTGTCAATATGTATATTAAAGTTGTTAATTGCAATGTATAAGTTGTTATTCTATATACCTAAGTAGTCCTAGTATCGATGAGGCAATACATTATCATTCAGAAGCATGTCCTTAAAAGCCTCAAGCATTTCAAAAAAACTCTTGTTGCTCCACCCATGACGTGCCTTCAAGCTGACCAATTTCAATACAGTGCTCAAAAATTGGTATTTTTTACACCTAGGGTATAGCGGGGTCTTTGCATCACTGCACATATTACCATATGCATGTGATTGATGAAAAGCCTCTTCTCCTACATCATGAATAATGTCCTCTATGCGATCATCCATATTCGTGTCATTATCATCAACGACCACTTCCCTATGTTGAGACTTACTTGGCATTTTTTCACTATGCCATACCCATATTGTATAAGTCTTACAAAATCCTTCACAAAATAAATGTGTGTGTATAACTTCAGGACTTAGTCGCCTCTCATTAACACATTCTACACAAGGGCAATAAAACTTCCCACTATCATCATGGGCATTTTGTTTAGCAAATTCCATAAATTTCCTCACCCTATTCTGATATTCAACACTCATCCATAAAGCATTTATCCAACTACGATCCACAGTAGAATTCCTATAGACGGAAAGATTTAACATTCATAATCTAAAAAAACTCAAACTTGCATATAACATAAGCCAACTACAAATGCATATATATGCTCAATGTCAATTATGTCGTCTTCTTTTTTTACGACAAAACTTGCCCATTAAATGCATAATGAAGAATCACTTTTGTTCATAAATGTATCATAGTGAATCCAAAAAGCAAAATAAATGCATGACGAGGAAATTAAATGCATCACATGAAGGTCTTGTGGACTCACCTGTAGCATATAAATTCAAATGTGTTTGCTAAGTCTTTCTTCTTCGGCCACAAACGTTAATGTTGCAGACAACAAGAGTAACCAAAAAACACTTGTTGGTCAGTTGGGTAGGTCCTACAAGAACATTTCATCGATTTCATTCAACCCATGAAAAGCCGAGAATGATAAGCCGGAAAATCATAAAGTTATATGGGCAAAACCCCTATTACAGCTTGGTCTATAGATGTTTAGCTAAGGAATAAGAAAGTGGTTGTCGAGAGAGCAACGACGAAGCAACTCACAAACACTGGAGACAGAACCTAAGTAATCACTTTCGGCTCGACGAGAGAAGTTCAGAGAGGGAAATTTAATTTTCCATGTGACAGAGACAGGTTTTAGTCTTATGGATTTTATTAAGACCGGTTACTTATAAAGTATCCAGTCCTAAAGATATTAAATTTTTAAGACCGGAGGTTTAGAAGACTTCAGTTCTAACATTCATTTAATTTTAGACTGGATATTTTATAAACCTTCAGTCCTAAATGACAAATACTGTTTAGACCAATTAATTATAAAGTATCCGGTCCTAAAGATCCTCATTTTCTTTAAAATTAAACTGACAGATTGCAGCAGCAACTAAATGAAAATAAAGGAACACTAGAGAATAAGATTTTTCCATTAATGGATAATATGGAAAAAAACAGAAGATATAAGCTTAGTTCTTTTTTATTTTTACATTACTAGTACAATATGCAAATACACAAGGAGAATAAGAACAACAAACTGAAAATTAACAACAACAATATATAATGTGACTAAAAATCCTAATGCTTAATATCATTAATGTCTTGGAGATATCAGCGTCAGTGGCATAAATTTCCTGTCAGAGATCTGCAATTTCTTATCTTATGCGCATTAGTGTCACTTCATCATCAAAGGAAAGAGGGGAGGTGTCAGCGATAGGCGCTCTGAGACCAAGAGGTTAGCGAATATTGTCAGAAGGCTGGAGAGGGGAAGCGGGAACATATTCGATAAAGGCTGGAAGGGGCCGTCAATCTCTTCGTCATTCAAAATAACAATGGGTCCAACGACCCAAGACTTGTTAGTTCTCAATGTGTTTTGATGATAACTAGCAATTGTAAACTTGATATGAAGTTTGTTTTTGGCAATATGAAAATCTCACTGTCAAAGGCAAACTCGAGTTTAGGTATATAAACTCGAGTTTTAGACTTGACAGAAAGATGTTCAATTCTGCATAAAAGCCAAACTCGAGTCTGCATAGACAAACTCGAGTCTGGGTAGACACAGAAAGGAATCCAAAATTTTCACATCAAGTTAAACTCCAGTTTGCAAATCAAACCTGAAGTCTGGAAGATACAGAATCCCAAGCAAGCCAAACTCGAGTCTGGATTATCAAACTCGAGTTTAGACCAAACAGAAAGGAACCCAGAAAACTCAATAGACTCCCAAACTCCAGTCTGGCCTTCCAAACTCCAGTTTACACTTGACCCAGATAAACCTCGAATGTTTAGGTAGTCACTGAAACTCGAGTTTGCTCCCCAAACTCGAGTCTGGATCATACAGAAAGATCATCCATTTGGCTACATTACAAACTCGAGTCTATGACCCTAAACTCCAGTTTGGAAGATTACGAACTTAGGCCTGTTCTTCAAACATAGACCCAAACTCGAGTTAGTCACTAATTGACTCGAGTTTAGCTTCATGCCCAAAGTTCCATCCCAAGTCCAGAGCCCGACAGTTCTCTCTGTAAAAGCCAAACTCGAGTTAGCTTTTACAGACTGCAAGTTTAGACCACTGACCAACCGACATGATTTCTGGATGAACTCCAAACTCGAGTCTGGAAGAACAAACTCGAGTTTGCATCGGGGATTTTGAAAAATCAAATGATGTTGATCTGTGAAATCTTAATGGGTCAATCTAAAATTATTCTATCATATGATATTATTGTTTCTAATGTCTTTGATGAAGTTTTGAGTATTTTTCAGATAAGTTTAGCTAAAATCAAGGTGAGATCAAGATCCAGGATAAGTGCATTAAATGAAGAACCAAGAATAGGGCTAATCTTTCTCCCTTATCCCAGATGCTCAGTTCAGATCGTTGCAACACTTCAGGATCACTTTAAACGGTCAAATTACGATCATAGAATGACTGAAAATCTGGAAGACCTTCTGCAACAACTAAATTCCAAAATTCCAGCTAAGAATTCAAAGTACAAAGCAAAATATGCAACTGCCATTTTTCCAGAATTGCAGCTGAACGTTAGAGAAAGAATTACAATGGCTAGCTCATCCATTTAGTCTATAAAAGGCTGTGAAGACTCAAAGCAAAAGACACACAATGAAGCTATCTTGATTATACTTTGAAATTTGAGTCTGTATTATTATTTTCAACTTGTTCTTCAGTGTTTATCTTATCTACTCTTTTTGAGAGTTTTGATTCTTTGAAATCATTTGTATTTGTGAAAGCTCAAGGTTGTGGAAACCTGTGAGGTGGGAAGCTTAATTATATAGTGTAAGGGGGAGCAAGTCCTTGGTGGATAGGATTGCTTGTAGTTTACATTGTTGTAGTTTAAGCTTGTTGAACTAGTAAAAATACCCAGTAGATATCTGGGGACTGGACGTAGGTCAAGGTTGAGACCGAACCAGTATAAATTCTCTGTGTCCAGCTTTTCTACTTTTACTCTCTCATCATTTACTTCTCATGGTTTTTTTAAAAAAAGGAGTCCAAAAGAAATTTTAAATCCCCAATTCACCCCCCCTCTTGGTGATTTCTTCCATCTTCAAGACTCCTCTGTCATAATAGAACACACTTGAGAAGAACCCACGAGAAATCTAAGGTAGGCACAAGCATGAGGAGTACTCCTGCGAGGGGTTATCTTGTATCTAACCATTGTTTGAGCACTTAGGGCAGAGAGCTACTTAGTGTGAAGTTATGAGGTAGTGAGGAGTTAATAAGGCCAGAGAGGAAGTGTAAGGAGTTAATAAAGGCAGAAAGCAAAAGAGATACACAATTGATATATGAACATTAATTAGGACTCAATTGGTATAAATGTTTCTACTTTAAGAGCGGCTTTTATAAATATACGGTCCAAAAATTCTATTATTTATTTTTTCAATTCAATTACTTTTAAGACCATCCTATAACATATGTCTGGTCTAGGAGTGGGAATAGGCTAGGCTCCTATCAGGCAGCCTACAGCTCGGACTGATTAGGGACTGGTTAGGCTTGGCCTATTTGTTAAAAAGGCCAGGCCAAGGCCTATTTAAAGGTCTAAATGTATAAATAGGCTAGGTCTTTTTTGTCAAAGCCTAGCTTGTAAGCCTGCAAGCTTGGCTTGTTTATATATTAAATAAATATAATTATATTTATATCATATAAATAACGAAATATTTAATTTTTTTCATTCTTATATTCTAATTTCAAGTATAATGAGTTAATTATAATATTTTATATATCCTTATATTAATTAATTAAGGCTTTTAAAGCTTGCAATATGAGGCCTTTTTAAAGGCATACATTGTACGTAGGCCTTTAAAAAGACTTCATGCTTGACCAGACCTTATGAAGGCTCATGCCTGAGCCTTAAAAGAAAAGCCTGCATTCAGGCTTGGGCCTGTTACCCCCATTACAAGCTTAGGCCTATTTAGTCAAAGTCTGGTCTGGCCTGACCTATTTCCATCCCTAGTCCGGTCCTAAAAGTCTACTATTTATTTTTTCAATTCAATTACTTTTAGGACCATCCTATAACATATGTCCGGGCCTAAAAGTCTATTATTTATTTTCAATTATTCAATTACTTTTAAGACCAACCTTTTATCTTGTATCCGATCCCAAAAATTCATTTATTTTTTTCAATTCAAATTTTTTTAAATGTAAGAATTTTTGTCTTAAAAATAATACTTTTAAGAACAAATCTCTTACAATATCTTATATTAAAAGTTCATTCCTTTCAAATCACAAATAGCAGAGTCATATCCTTACACTCTCTTCGAATGAATGATTCAAAGTCTCTTCAACTTCCAAATAAACGTCCCAACTAGACGTTTCCTCGTATTCTGATGAACTATGCGTCTCCTCGTTAACGTTTCCCATGTTTCACATTGTTCAGGATGGGTTCTTTATTTAAACTCATTGTTAATTTACTTTCTTCACATTCTTCTCAATCACTTTTACAACCTCCACCGTAATGGCTACTCCACCACCACTAGGTCCTCCTCCTAATCATCGTCATCCTCCTCTACCTCCATACCCTCTTTCGTTGCGTTCGAACCCGTCATTCTTCTGGATGATGCAGCACCTTCTGGACCACATCAATCATATAGACTGATGCTTGGGCCAACTGTTTCAAGTTTATCACGCCGTCAACAACAAGTTGAACACGGTACTCGACGCCAATGACGTTGAGTACTATCCTTCTAATGACGATGTCTCTGACCTCTTCAAACCCTCCCTCTCCTCCGGCAATGATGGGGAGGATTATGTATTTTTATGTTTTTTTTTCTTTTTTTTATGTACTACTAATGCCCCTCAACAGGCAGCATAAAAAAATATGACAAACAAAATTTTTTGTTCCCATCTTCGATCGCCTTTTCATTATCTTCTTTTTGTTTCCAACAAATAGGAAACAAACAAAACATTGTCCTAGTGTGATCAACATTAAAAATTCACAAAATACAGTTAAGACCATACAAAACAAAACAATAAAACATAATTTATCTTTTACGAATAAAAACAAACACAATGACAATTCTTCTCAAGGTTGGACTATCGTTGTCGTCGGTTTTACCATGCCCTGAGTTGAATATTTTCAGTGTTCTTTTCATTATCTTCCTTCTTTTTCCAACAAAAAGACAAGAGACAGAAAAGGGAAACCGATAATGTTGTTCAACTTCAGGGAGGTAGAAATGACGAGAACGAGGGACCTAGCTTGAGTAGAATGCCAGAACCTCGGTTGTCTTAAACCCTAATGATTTGTATGAAAAGCGAGTCACCATTTATATTTAAAGGAAGACTATTAAGACCGGACATTTAACAAATACACGGTCCTAAAGGTCTAAACATATTTTTTTAGAATTAACAAAGACTTTAAGGACCATACGTTGTATAAATATGCAGTCCTAAAAGTGTCACCATTTTTCTTAAATACATGAAGACTTTTAAGACCAGACATTTAACAAACAAACGGTCCTAAAAGTATAGCCATAATACATTTAGGACTGGACCTTTGTTAAATATGTGGTCCTAAAAATGTCATCATATTTTAAAAATTCACGAAGACTTTTAAGACAGGACATTTAACAAACATACGGTCATAAAATTTAGGCTTATTTTTTTAAATAAACGAAGACCTTTAAGATCGGATGTTAAAAAAAATATGTGGTCCTAAAAGTCACGAATACTTTTCAGAGTCTCTTATTGCTCATTTACAATATCCTAAACCTCAAATTTCAAGCACTAAATAGCCTTATCCACTATCCAATATATTCAGAAACCCAAAATGGGCACAAGAAAATTATTCGAAAAAATAAACAAATTTATTTTATATTAAATTATACAAATTGTGCAATTGTTCATTTACAGAAGATTATTGTTGCTACAGCATATATTTACAAATGAATTTAGTACTGTAGTTTTTGTATTTACTTTACGAGGTCAGTAAGATATTCACAAAACACATTGCGTATTTGCTCTACTTCATCATCAGAAAAGGGATCAACACAAGAAAACCTCTGTAACATCAAAGACAGAAACTGAATTAACTTACGTGCATATTTCATATGTAACATTAAGCCAGAAATTGAATTTAGCCATAATATGTAATATCGAATACATTTACCTTTGCTGTGAATTTAGTCCTTCCTTGTGTGATAATATCATATATGTGTTTCATGACGTACAGGCCACATAAGTTAGACACCGTTGGATGCCGACAGGTCTAAAAAGAAAAAGAAATATATATAAGAGCATATATAGCTTATTGACCAACTTCACAAGGCAGTGTGTCAGTGTCCAAATATGTACTAACCTTTGGTGTAAGCCATTTAGGATCTTTGGCATCATACGTATGTGTTTCATTGACTTGGATTTGGAAGGTCCTCATGGCACTATCATCAAAACCACAAATTTATCAATAATGTTCCCTAAAAATTCACATCAAAGATTTCAAATAAGAGAATCAAAATGACATGCTTACTCATTGCTGGTTTACATCAACATAGGCCTTGGATTGTTGTGAGTAGAGCATAAGAAGATTACTATATGCACCTCCATGAATATGAGGACTAACTGCCAGTGGTGGCTGAAAATTTACAGTAGTAAAGTACTCAGTGATATATTAAGCAAAATTAAGTGAATTGCAGACAAGAGATTGTGATATGTACCTATGGTAGTATGGAAACAAGTACACATTTCTTCTCACTTCACACATCCTCGTTGATATGTATTGTTGTCTTTCCTCCTTGGATGTTGTACTTTCATAGACTGGGCACAAGAATCCAAAATCATTGATTCTACCCTATTGAACCAATTCTTGATGCATGAAACTACAATAATGACATCAATCAGGGAATTAGTATATATGTATGTGTGTCTAAACGATGCATTTCAATTTATGTACTCATTGAAGAAGATACTTACTTCAAAAACATTTGAACAATTACATCAGTAAGCTCCTCTCCAAGAAGCAACAGGGACTTTAAATCATCGGTGTCGACGTAAACTGGTTGAGGATGAGAGACGCTTACTACCTCATTGATATGCCATGATTTATCTTTAAAATCTCCATTGGATACCATATTGGATATTTTTTCCTTGGCAATCAACTTAGCAGTAGGCGATAGAGCTTGAGAAGGGGAAGCTTCAAGAGGAGTAGAGACATGTACAAGCTTCACTGGCCAAGAGATGAAGGTTCCATTGACATCACTCACAAGCTTCACCTGATTAGTTGGGAGAGGAAGAGGTGTATCAATGATCACCTTTTCAACTAACACTCTGACTTCATCATCAGTTATTTCTTTGTGGTGTACAGTTGATCCCAAGTTGTAGACAGTCCCTTTAGCAACTAATTTTCTATGAGGTTTTACCACGTACAAGTCACAAGGTTGCTCTGACTATCCAACAATGCAGCTCCCTCTAGTGCCTTGCTGCATAGGTGCAGGTGTATGTGTGAAGGGAACACTCGTCTCTGGACAAGAGCTAAAAAACATCTTCATTTGATTCATTTCCTCCTTCATCTGGCTCAGCTAGGATTCAAACATTGCTTTCAATGAAGCTTCTTTGGCTGCTAGTTCCTCATTTAGTTTAGCCACTGTTTGTTCCATCTCCTCCCGAGTAACCATACTTTGTTTATGGCATTTGGATTTATCAAAGTATTCCTTTAGGCCCACCCATCCTCCGATCCCCCTTACACACCCTAAGTGATCTAGTTTTCCAATCACAATGGTTAGAACATCCTTCCTCCCTCCCCAACACATAAGATCCATCTGCTTCTTTCTTTTTAAGATCTTCCTATAAGATACAGACAACGAGAAGCTTAGTAATGAAGTTTAGTAACTAAAAAATAATAGTAACGATACTTACAATTCTTTCAGCAACTACATGAATTTGTTCACTCATGTAGGTGTTGTTTGGCTATTGCAGAATATACAACCACAACTCCTTGCGATGTATTGGAGATGGCTAATCAACTATCATAGAAGGATTGGATTCAGCTTCATCTTCCAATCTCTTTCGCTTAGCCACCATCAATTCTTTTTCGGCCTTTTCATATCTATCGCGAGATGCCTTATGTGGGCAATCATTCTTTCTCCCTATCTCCTGTGCTTCTTCCCTTCTTTTCTGTGAATCATAATTGAAAAGAACTACTAATTATGAATTCCAGCCATCTCACTACCAGAAATTAAAGAACTTTTGCTTGATATAAACCTCAAACACTAGTCAAATTCACTTCATCAAGTTTCAACGTTTTATTTAAGGAAGATGTATAATTTGTTGGATATGCTTAGTTTTGATGATGTCTTATATAGATGCCATTAGTAAGAGCAAAAAGTTTGTATCATATATATTGACTAATTACTTTATTCAATTATAGAGAATGATCAAGAGAGGAGATTGAAGAAAGAAGATCCTGACAAATATATTGAGAATATCAATATCCAAGTCTCTATGATCAAAAAGAAGTTGGAATGCCACAATTCGGAGTAAAAATAAAGTAGTTCAAAATTCAGCATGAATAGTACCGAGTTGCTACAGTGCCGAGTTACTACAGTACGCTGCTACAATACCAAACTGAGTTGCTACAGTGGATGAGTCGCTATAGTACTCGAGTAATCTTCAAGTATACTCGAGTATGGATTTATGCTACAGTATATTTGTTTATGAACAGTCTCTTCACTTCATTCCCGCTATTACTCAAGTAAGACACATTATACTCGAGTATTCCATGTGGTTTTATGCTCTGTTTCACGTTTTACCTGAGTGAGGTCCGGTAATTCAATGATATCTCCCAAACCAGAAATCGGTTTGAGTTGAAACCAATTTTGAATGAAAGTAGACTTCCAATGCGTCATCTTGGCCAAATTTCAACTCCAAAGAAGATCAGATGAGAGAGCTATGAATTTTTGAAGTTACGCCACCTATTAACGTCATACAGCTGAACAAGGTTCAGTAATTTGGATGTATCTCACAAACTACATATTGGAATGCGCTGAAATCGGTGGCATATGAAACTAGACTCAAATACCTTTCCAAAAACATAAAGATCACAGAAAAAAAAGATCAAATGAGAGAGATATGATTTTTGGAAGTTCAGAGTCTGTTTCAGAATTCTGGAGATGACCCTCAAACAAGTGAAGAGTGATGATTATTCCAGCAACATCTCATTACTCCAGTAATGTGTATTGATTCAAAAGGTTTTTTAAGTCTCATTACTCCAGTAATGATCATACTACTCCAGTATCATGTTTTGGTACAGATTGCTTTGCAATACATTACTCCATAATGTCGTGAAGCAACCCAACAATAGTACTCGAGTATGTCACTTATATACTCGAGTAACATCAGGAATTAGTTGCTGGAAAATGGTGATACTCGAGTACACCACAAGTGATACTCAAGTAGAAGCAAGACAGAGACGATGCTGAATTACTCAGAAGAACAATACTCGAGTAACTCCAATCTCTACTCGAGTAATGCCGAGGATTGAACATCTGTGAAGTGATTTTGCAAGGATACTCAAGTTTTGCTCACGGTTACTGGAGTAATATGATTTGGTACTTGAGTAACAGTGCTGATGAAACAATTTATCATTCAAATTATACGTAGCTACTCGAGCAAGCTTCCAGTCGTACTCAAGTAAAGTTGTCACAGAGGTTTCATCCATTCCGTCTTCGCCGTATTCATAATTTCAAGATATATGATTAACATCAGATTTTGTTTGAATACTACTCACTATGATCTACAATGCTATTAATCATTTTACTAAGTGAGTTTCAGATTGTTAACATAAGGTTTTCATGCAAATCATTGAAAAATCAACAATCAAATCAGAGCATCAAATACAGTTGCATAAAGCAGAGTTTATTCAAGACGAGTTCAGAATAGACAAATGATCTACTTCAGAGACACCCATTCCAGGAAAGATCAAAAGCTCATATCAAAATGCCAACGAGGCAAGACCACGGACTGTCAGAAGGACAAAGTTCAAAAGACGTGGAATTACAGCTCAACACTTTATCTTGTGAAGCACCTGATGGAATGAGCTAAACGACAAAGTATTTAAATTTGCCAACGGCTATTTCTCTATGAGTAGCACAACAGACATTGGACAACGTAGCGAAGCACAGACGCTCCAATAGAGGCAAATGGCTTTCCAACGGTCGAATGCTCGCAACGGTAAAAGACAATTAATTATAAATAGCAAAGCCTTCAAACCGGAAGGGACGATGACAGATGACTGATGATGATTGACTATTGACGAATGATTCAACGAAGCCAATGAAATACTAGTCACCGTCAAAATGCGAAAATACACTTAGCCAATATACTCTTTGTTTTTCCGTGTTTCATATTATGCAGTAGAGAGAGTGAGAAGCTTGATTATTGTACTTCAGTGATTATTCATTTACTTCTGAGAGAGAAGATTTATCTGTAAATCAATTAATCTGAGAGTTACTCAAGATTGGGTAATCTTGAGTAGAAGGTTGTAACTTTACATGTGTAAGGGGGAGTATCTCGGTAAGAGATTGTGAAGGCTACACAAGTGCCCGACTAAACTTGTGAGATTGTAAAGGTTTTTCTCTTGTGCTCGGTTAAACAAGGAGATAGTGGATTGAAATCTCAGGAGGAGCCTGGGGATTGGACGTAGGTCAGGATTCGGCCGAACCAAGATAAATCACAGTTTGCATATTCTCTTCCTTAAACTCTTTTATTTCCAGCATATATGTTTGAATGAATGACTATTGATTTACAGCTTACTACTATCATACGAATTGTTTTCTGTAAGTTGAGAAAAGTTTTTCAAAGTTCATAAGTTTTAATCGGACACTCAATTCACCCCCCTCTTGGGTGACAGCCAGATCCAACATAATTGTATAGAACTAACATACTAACATACTAATAGCAATGTCTAACCACTACCAACTATAACAAAACTAGCTAAGAATATAATAACGGTTAACATGTCAGACATGCAAAGAACTAAGACATACTCCTCTGATGCAAGACAAAGGATGGAAATATATATTTCCATTCACACATTAAACCATCTAACTAATAGAATTAGATGAAGACAATAACATTCACATATCCACACAGGTTAATAGGCAAACAAAAAGGGCAAACAAAACTAAATATAAACTCATCAAAGCTTCAGGAGTGGTCTGTAGCTAAACAAATTGTTGCCAAGTTTGTTCATCAATAAATGTGTACTTTTCCGAAGGATTATGCTCAAGATGATCCTTGGCAAAAATATAGTTGTTGGCTAGAAAGGTCTTAAACTTCCTCCACCGATTAGCACAATAAGACAATGTCTTGTCTTTCAACTTCTCACATCAAGGACAATGTATGTAAGCCGGATAGTGTCCTAAATAGGATTCTTTACTGTGCGAAGGTCCATATTTTTCCACTCATCTATCAAGATGCTAACCTTGTTAGGTGCTAGATAGCCGACAAAACTATTATATTTGTTTTTATTAAGACCTAAAGGTTCCAACCTTTTGTTAAACTGAATCTTGAGCTTTGACCCAGTGTTCCGACTTACAGATAGGTCTTTAATTCATTGCCACTTCTACCACGGCGTGCAAGGCGGTTACGAGGCTCATTGTGAGATAAAGAGGGTTCGTTCGGATTCACACCAGTAACTGGCATTGAAGGAATAGGAAGATAATAGTTTTCTCCATTCATTTTCGAGAAAGGAAGAGAGGTTGAGAGTGGTGGTGCAAAAGAGGAACACCTGAGAAAGTGAGATAGTAACAAAAGATGGTGGTGGTGAGCGAGGAAGAGAGGTAATGCAATAGGAAGAGGGGTTTTGCAACAAGAAAGGGGTTTCAGAGTTCAAAGAGAACGACGTAAGTCGTAAGGTAAGGTTTCGCGCGAAGAAGTATATGTTTAGCAGTTTTAAGACCGGAGTAACTTAAACGACAGTTTTAAAGGTTAACACTTAAGGTCGTCCTTTATTTATATCCGGTCTCAAAAGTAATAAACTTTTTGTTTAAATCTTTTCATTTTTTTAGTACCGGGCAGAATTTATGTCCAGTCTTAAAAATATAAACTTTAAGACCGTCATTTATATATATCCGGTCTTAAAAGTTTTAGACCATTATATTTAAATATTTCCTTATTATTTTGGACCATAGAAAATATAAGTCGGGTTGTACGAGATATTTCTATAATGATGTAATTTATATTTCAATTTTTTTAATATCAATGTTAAGACCAATTGTGTTTTTAAGCGGTCTAAATAATATATTCAAGACCTATTGAAAAATGATACAGTCCAAGAAGTTCTTTATATTTACAAAATTGTCACCAATCATATCTTTAAAACTGAGGCATTGATACTTCGGTGTTAATGAGACAGTCTTAAAATACTTTTTTACACTAGTGCTGACAATATTTTGAAAGCTCAAATTATCAACATATATAGTAAAGTTGTTAATTTTTATTCTTAAGTTGTAATTCTCTATATGCCGAAATAGTTAAGGGTATATTGGCCATTTGAAAACATTTGCAAATCCCAAATTCCTCCACATGTCTTACTTATGCTATTTTTGGTACGCTGGAACTGGGCTCAAAGAATTGGAAGTGGGAGTGGAGCTAGCAAATTGGGTTGTTTGTTTAGTGGGAACGCATTTCTATGTGGAACCCAACTCCATAAAAAGTTATGGAAGTGGGTTCCTTGAGTCACCGAGTTCCATGGAAGTGAAACTTTTTAGACAGTATTACCACATATTATGAAAATTTATGGATAACTTTACCGTTTTCTCAAATATAAAAAAGGACCTAACTCTTTCAAAACCTAAACGCACCACGAGGGAGCAAAGAGCTTAACCGAAGACACCGTGTATCAAAGCAGACGTCACGGCAGGCGTTAGGTCAAAGACTCAACCCCCATTATGAATTTGTTGACCTTCCTCAACCATCTTAACCTTAGCATCAAAGTGAGACAATGATTTTTCTATGGAGCAATAATAAAATGATCACATAAATTACTAATAATTTTATTGATAAGTCTTATCCTAATATAGTCGTCCCACAAATTCTCTTTCGCAATAATACATTTTTGTTCAACATCTCACTAATGCGTCTAAATAAATATGAGTGAAAATTAACAAGGTACTCCCTATGGTCCTAATTATAATATCGTGTAGTTAAAGTATTTCTATTTTTATTTTTTCTCTAAACTAATTAGTTTAAACAATAAACTAATTTATAATTTAATAATACTCAACATATAATATGATTTAATAATTTATTTAGTTTTCTTAATTTCTAAAAAAAAAAAAACAACTCAGTTTTATAATTAGGACCAAAGATGGTAATACAGAAAAATAGGTTCTTCCTAGAGAATGGCATAGATGAGTTTGCAATGTGAAGATTTGCGTTGGAGACTCACCATTCTTAGTTCAAACTAGTGAAGAGATAAGAGAGATGAAGCCAGAGGAGGAAGAGGCAAATGTGATGTCTCCCTATGACAACCTAAGGAGACGGATGATAGTGGCAAACTATGTTATAACAAAAACGTTTTTTTTTTTCCTTTGTTTTAATGAGGGGTAAGAAACTTTTAAAGCTCACTTTCAGCTCAAATTCCAATTCCACTTCCACTTCCACTTACAGTTTCACTTCCATCAAAAACACTTACGCGTATCAAACGAGACATTAAAATATGTAATATTGAACTCCATGATTTGACTTTCTCCTATTAGAATTCCGTAGATTGTTTTTTTTCAAAGGAAAAAAGTTTGTTCTTGTATACAATTTGGGCCAAGTCCATAAAGAATGCCATTACTTCCACACAAAAAAAGCCCAACTAGCCTCACCGCGAGGCCGCGAGCCACAAACGGCTAAAGAAGGGAAGTCGACGAAGAAGTGTGAGAGATCTTAGAGAAGAGGAACATCAGAAGATGGCGATGGGACATACCGGAGAGTTCTTCAGGAGGAGGGACGAATGGAGGAAGCATCCCATGATTTCGAATCAGATGCGACATGCCACCCCTGGTCTTGGCATCGCCCTCGTTGCATTCGGCATCTACCTCGTTGGTGAACAAGTCTACAATAGGATCAAGGCTCCTTCTCACCAGTCTCACTCTTCGTCTTCGTCTCATGTTTCTCACTGATCATGAGTCGTACGTAATTCTCCACTTGAAAGGTTGATTCTATCTCGAATTTCGTCCCAATGTTTTCTGTTGTTTCGTTCTTTTTCTTCTACAATATTGAAAACAACACCCAAAAAAAAAAAAAAAGTAATTTAGTTTTTCTTAAAATTTCCATATGATGTTGTAGAATCCTAAGATCGGGATCGATAATTTCCTTTGTGTTTTCAATTAAAGTTCAAACTACGGAATAATCAGTCTGTACTTTTCTTTTCCCCGGGGGGTGACTTCAAATAGTGAATTGACCTTTTGTCTGCTCTTATCCATTCTGGTGAGTATGTTTAAGTTGTGGATGGTAGGATGTAAACTTAATCAGTATCAAGACTTAATCATTCAAGTAGAGAAGTTTTAGCTTATTTCGAGAGGATGCTGTGTTTTTGTCTCAATTATATGGAAATTTCTGAAGGATGGAGTCGTTTAGCTCAGATTTATCAATTCTTCTTATTCTTTAGATATTTCGTCCCTCATATATTGAGATAATTCAACTTATACACCGTTCTATGTTAGCATTATTGCTGTATTGGGGTTAAGGAATAAACTAATTCTTTTGGTTTTGGTGGTTGTTGATAAATTAGCCCCTGACGTAATTGTTAAATTATGCAGCCAAGAGGTAAAGTATATATTTGTGTAACTTGTTATTCGTGAAACTAGAATGGACCCATGTATCAGCATGAGCTATTCACGTCTTATAAATATTGTAGCTTCCTTCAACTTGTGTGTGTGTGTGTGTGTGTCTTGATTGATGATATGAGATTGATTTCTCCGGTACAAAATTGATATCATATAGAATGATGGAACTCCACAAAATACTCAAAAATGCTTCTAGGTATTGTGTAGAATAACAGAAACAAAACAGAGGAGTGGAAACAGGTAACAACTGTGGCCCAACAACAATATAAGAGCTAAGAGAAAAACATGTTATATAACTGTAAAATCAGTTGGAATGTTAGTTAAAAGTAGTTAGTGGTACTAGCTGTAGTGACACTTGCCATTATTAGAGCGGCATTGGTCATAGCAAGCCTAGCCATATTAGCCTTATTAGAATAATTAAGTGGTAGACGCTTATGACCCCTCAGCCTTATCATAAAAGGCATATTCTATTGTCATTTGCAGTTGTTGGTGCCAATCATGAATGAATGAGCACTATTCAGAAATCAGAACTGTCTTGTGTGTCTCTCTCCTCTGTCTCTAACCCTCTCATTCCTCCTTCCCCAACATCTATCTTTTTCTACCTATTTTTTCTTCGTCAAACTTCTATCAATAATTACGTAAGAGTATCACATGTCTTCACGAGCTTTTCCATAGCAGTCAGAATAAATCTTTCTGTGGACTGCTTTGCCATAGCAGTTAGAATAAATCTTTCTGTGGACTTACAGTTGGCGTCTTGTACAAACTCCCTTATGTGAAACCTTCAGGAAATCCAACAACCAACTCTTGAGTTTTCCCTAAGCATTCACTCCCTCAGGTTACACCATTACAAATTATTCTGGCTTGGACAATATGTTTCCAGAAGAGCACTGGTAATAAAGAAAATCACACTTATGTGTCTCTCAACTTGGGATATGTGATCAAGAACATCCAAAGAGGCTTCATCCAGGAACTGTTTGATACTCTTCTAGCACATGGCATGTGATAAGCACCTGATACATGTCATGAGACACATCATTGGATAGTTCCTCAAGCCTGGGGCTTGCATATGCTTTTATAAGGTCTGCTAGATGAACTAACTGGCATGATTGCAGATGTAGCTCTTACTGTCCTGAACCCGGAAAACTCTGATATGTCAAGAAAAATCAGGGTTGAATCAAATTGATTGACATGAGCTAATTGAACTGTTTCACATTCCTCCCTTAAAGTCCCTTGCTTTTACACACAGGCAAACGCTGACCTCATCTTGCCCAGTGCCTCATATTTCCTCCTCTGTCTGGCAATTTAGCAACTCTTGAAAATGAAATGCACCTCAACAACTCTCCTTACTTGTTGAACAATACCTGTCGAAATATCTCTCTTAAATCCATAAGCCACAAACTAAGTTGCACAACCACATTGCCCTAATAAAAACCTTGAGAAACAGGTTTTAAATTTATATCAGCTGCTTTCTTGTGATTATCAACCTTCAGAAGTTCCTTTGGCAGTGAATGATGTTCAATAAAAAAGACTACCCGGGAAGTAAAATGCTGCAGCTGACTCTTATCATGATTTTGTGCAAGAAGTAACTCCTGCTGCGCCAATGATGCTGAACTTGATTCACAGACAGAAACCTGTTACCAGAGGTCTTTTGAGGGGGGAAAAAGGATTCTTTATTATAGTTTGGTCAGCATAAGTTGGAAAGTATGTGTGTAGTGTGTACCCAAATCCCAGCACTTGCTCCTATGCCCTTACTTCAAGACATAAGTGGAAAGACTTGCTGTATGCGTAGACACCACTGCCTATGACTAATGACTCCCATCAATGATCAAACACGTCACCCAGAGAGTCACAAATGGAGTAAACATTGGTAGTATTCATCATCACCTTTGTTTCCTGTCCGATAAAAGTAACAACCTCAACATAACAATCTGTATTCTTTTCCTCTATCCTCTAGGCGAATGTCATCTACAGTTCTCTCATCCTCACCTGATGCACCATTCTCCACCAAAACCATTAGTATTCACTGTATGGTGTTTGAAAGGATTGTTACATTGTTATTGAGAATAACCTCAATGGAAGCAAGACATCATAATTTGTCATACTTACTTACTGAATGTGCAAATATTGAGATTATAGGAGCTGAGATTAGGATATGTAATACGGTTGTTCGGTATGATGTTAAACTTCTGCTTTGAAATTACTCTTCTATGAATACACTACTGTTACAAATTAATTAATAATTTAGTACAACAACGGAGTGTGGTAGTTTCGTGGAGTTTTGTTTTGTTAAAAGGAAAATATTATGAAAGTGTATTGTCTGCTATACAAGCGACTATCTTATGTTTGCGTTCTGTGGATTACTAACAATTGAATTAGAAGCAAATATTATTGCATTATTCTCAGCTTTCTTCTGAAATTTATCAATAAGTATTTAATTTCTGCAAATTCCTTACAAGCACTTTACTCTGCAGGTGGACTGCTGGGGAACTAAGAAATGTAAGGCTCTGGCTTCAATTTCCTCATTTCACTGTCTAATAATAAGCTTTCCTTCGACACTAAACTTGCAGATTTGAATGTAAAATCGTATGCTGTTTTTGGTTTGTCACTAGCCATAGCTACATTTTCATGCATGCATTTTCGCCCTTTGTTCTTGTTGATTGCTCTGCTTGCACTGCTTATACAGACGCCTTAGGGGTGTGTCTATATAAACTACTCCAGCACTACCAACTATGTCCTATATTTTGGACTAAAGGGAGTATAAAGTAAGGGCTTTCTACTATAGTTTATGATTCAAAGCCTATTTGGATTTAACTTTTGGAGAATAGCTTTAGGAATTTATGAGGTAAAATAGCTTTTTCAGAATAACTTTTTGCAAATTAGATTATTGGAAAAAGTTATTTTTGATAAAATGATAGTGTTTGGATATTGTTTTTAGAGTAGTTTTTTCAAGATCAAATTTACGAAAATGGACATTGCATATGAAGGATAAGATTATATTTTAAATATTTTTAACATTAAATTCCATAATAATTATGGAAAATTTCATAAATTTGTGTACAAAATTAAAACACTTCGAAGTATAGACTGGTATTGAGAAAATGCTTCATTATCTTAAAATTTTATTTTAGGATCTTGAAAAAATATTTCAGGGTACTACTAACTATGAAAAAATATTTTAGAAAACTAATGGGAACTAAAAAGATTTTTAAGGGTACTAAGTGATATGGTTAATATTTTATAATTTTGAAAATTTATTGTTGAAAAAATATTTTAAAGTAATGACTGATGTTGAGAAAACATTTTAAGGTATAAACATATATTAAAAAGATACTTAAGGATATTGAATGTAATTAAAAAATTATTCTCATGATCTTTAAAATGTATTGTAAGATCATAAAAAAATATTTCGCATTTTGTCTGTTAGTTGGCCACTGAGAGGCTAGATTAGTGGCATCAACTTACTGAAAGGGAGTCGATATTAGACATCTATTGAACAGTGAGTTAAAAAGATATTTCAGGGTATTGACTGGTATTGAAAAATTTTTTGATGATTTTTAAAATTTATTTTAGGATATTGAAAAAATATTTTAAAGTAATCATTGATCTTGAAAAACTATTTTATGGTACTAATGAATATTAAAAAGATACTTAAAGATATTGACTGATAAAAAAAAATAATTCTTCTCATGATCTGAAATTTTTTATTTTATGATGTTGGAAAAATATTTCAGGCTACTGACTGATCTTGAAAAAATATTTTAAAGTATTAACATAAACTAAAAATATATTTAAACATACTGACTAGTACTAAAAAATACTTCTCATTATCTTAAAAATTCGTTTTATATATTTCAAGGTACCAGTTAATCTTGAAAAAAATTATTTAAGGTACTGCCTAGTAATAAAAAGATACTATAAGATATTTATTTGTACTAAAAAATATTGATGATGGTGGAAGAGATAGAAAAATTTGGGGGGAAAAAAAATAGCTGTTTCTAAAAGTAAGGTTTTGACCCTAAAACTATGGTTTGTTGCAAAATATCTTCTAGACAATTTTAGGGGTATTTGAAAAACTTTGATCAGAATGAAGGTTTTAAAATTTGCCAAAGACTGAAAAGTACTTGGCAATAAACTTGAACTTTGAAGTAGGGGCCTTTCTTGTTTAACACTTGGAATGGGAGTTTCATGTGTAGGGATCTCCTTAAAGCATGGTTTTTCAGGTGATGAACCCTTTATTTTTAGCAGCCTCTGCGAATTTACTGAACAGAATATGATCTTTTTCTCATCTCCTTAAAGCATGGTTTTTCAGGTGATGAACCCTTTATTTTTAGCAGCCTCTACGAATTTACTGAACAGAATATGATCTTTTTCTCATCTCCTTTCATTGAAGCAACACCGAGTGAAGTCTGATACACTTTGTTTTTGAAGTGCCATGAGTAGAAAGATGTGTACTTGTTTTGGATCACGTTTGGGACTCTCAAATGCTTATTTACATAAATTAAGACAAGACTTCACTCATATATTTACCTTGTATACTGTAAATCGCGATTGAAAAACTATTTTTTGAAGGCTACAATCACTATTCCAACACAAATACCATATAACTTGGTTTTATGCTAACTTGGTTTTATGCTTCGGTAGCATTTTTTGGAGGCCTAGAAGATAGCCAATTGGGCTCATAACAAGAAGTCTTTCTTTTTTCTTTTTTTCCATTTTTTATCGACCTCCATGTTGAATTATAAAACTTGAATTATGAAGCTTGAGGTTGATGAAAGTTTTTTTAGGTTCACCAGAATATGTAGACGTACTCATAAAGTCAAAAGATTCTTTGGGTTTCATATATATATATATATATATAAAAATGTTTCTTTGGGTTCAAGCCCAAATTCTTATGCAAGATCCATTCCACGGGCCTGAGCTTATTATAAATTTATATTATTTGCCGAAAGAAGTTGGTATAGACGGTAAGAGATTTGATCAAGTTTCAAAGGGATGTGTGTTGGATCCTCATTGTCATTGCTAGGACTTCTTCGGTAGGAGATCTCGTAAGTCCCTATAAAGTACTCAAAAAACCTGGGGCCGTGCCCTAGGATTGGTAGGGAATAGATGTTGAACCCCTCTAAAACTTTTCTTTATAAAAAAAAACACAAGTGCTTTGTTTCGTACATGTTCGAATAGTTCGAAGAGGGTTATTATGTTCTTGATCAAACTCAGTGACTTTTAACTTTTAACCAACGTGATACTTATATATATAAGTACATGCAACATCCATTTCACAATCATTTTTGCTTTGCTCTCGGTTCCTGCTTCTGGCCATTATTTAGAAGAGGTCATCTCTCTTTTATACTTTTTCCTGATCAATCTCCTTACAATTTACATATCAATATATAATAAGAGAATTGTCTTTTCTACACTTTGTTCCATTATACTTTCCAACTCCAAGCCTGATATTGTTCCTGTATTCATTCTAGAAGTTTCATGCTTCATCCAAACTTTCAAACCCTCCCTATTTCAAGTTTAAGTTCATTTTCCATTATTTGGTTCCTATATATATATATATATATATATATATATATATATATATATATATATAGCAAACAATTAGAAAGGATGAAAGAAAAGGAGAGACACTGAATCAATCTGAAACCTTCGTTAGACTGAAATTCGACGCCTTCTTCCAACCTTCAATGGAAGAAAGTTAGAAATTCATTTCCCTCCAAAGATCCTTCGAACCTTCAATAGAAGAATGTTAGAGATTCCTTTCCCTCCAAAAAAAACTCCTTCCAAACCTGTCTCCCCTGGTTGAAAATTTAAAAATATGCATAATGAGGAAAAATTAGAAGGACAAAAAAAAAAAAAAAAAAGAGCTCAGGAGGATGATATTTATTGGGAAGGATCTTAGAAATTATAATTATTTACAAGACCAAAGTATTAGAATATAAATTTAAAAATGCTTCTTTTTTATGACATAAATTTAAAAATACTAAATTACCCCCAACTAAACTCTCTAGGTTTTCTCTAACCACATGTATTTGATGGTTAATGGATTTTTTTTAATAACTTTACTTTAAGATATTTTTATTTACACCTAAAAAATAGATTTTGTGAGATTTCTGATTAACTTAAATTCTTATGATTTTTAATTATAAATATGAAATTATTTTCACAACTTTAATCTATCATTTTATATATAAAAGATATTTTCAAAATTCATTGTTTTATAAAATTACATTTACATAAAGTAAATTAATTCTTAATATATATTTTTTCCTTTTTAAATATTTTTGTTTCCAGAAAAAATTATTAATATTTAAAATCTATAACAAATAATATATTGAATAATATGAATTATTTTAAAATTTAGTCAAGAAATCCAAAGATGATAGTGTTCCAAATTAATGGTAATGAGTTTAGAAAGGTATATTTAAAAAAGTCATGTATCTATCCTCTGTTGAAAATCTTAAGTGATCTAATCATGCTCAATAACTAAACAACAATTAGATCAGTGTGGAATTAATAAATAAGGATCTGACATGCCTCCATTCATAGATTTGTATCCACAAGAGGAAACCTTCGTTTTATGGTTCTTCTAAGTCCTTACTCTCACTCTATAGATAGTGTAAGTTTCTGTATATGCATGACCAGACTTAGGGGACCATAAATAAATAAATAAGCATGCCCTCAATCTCACCTCTACCCATCAAAGAGATGGTTTTCAATCGTACATAAAATAGCGAAGGGTTGAGCAATAAGTAGGGTAATGGGTCAGAATGAAAACCACATAGAACCTATATAAGTGGACCACTTAATGGAATTTTGAAAATATTTAAAATTCAAATATAATATTCAAAATTCAAACATTCTCCCACTTAGTCCATACATTTCAACACATACTACAGTGAAAAGAAAAATGCATGGATTATAGCGATAGGTCCTCTTAAAGCGAGTATTATCTTCTATGTATTACAATGCATCATATCTCTCAAGCTCATATAACTTAATGAATAAACCCCATGTTTATTCTAGGTACAAACTTCAATAATATTTCTCAAATAAAAAGATCAACGTGTACACAAAACTAAAATAAGAAAATATCGCAAATAAAGTTTCATAAAAATAACATCGTTCTTACTACAAAAATCACAGAAAGGAACTAATTCTCATTCTTTCTACATGAACCTAAAACTTCAATGGAGGCATGTCTTTAGTTAAAGGATCAACAATCATCAATTCAGTGCTTATGTGTTCAATAACCATTGTTTTATTCTTGACACACTCTTTATGGCTATATACTTGATGTCGATGTGCTTGCTTCAACTACCACTTTTGTTGTTCTTAGCCATAAAGACAATAGCTGAGTTGTCATAATATAACCTTAATGGCCTAGAAATTGAATCCACAATTCAAAGCCCAAAAATGAAAATCTTCACCCATACATGATAATTGAATATTTTACACACTTATTTGTATCATTGGCTAATAATTTTAGGATTGTTAGCTAATAAATAATGGGCTTTAATGCTTATTTGGGTTTTGGGCTTTTATTTGGATTTAATTCATTTTCATGATAAAAATTCCATATTTGATATGCTTCACTGTTTTAACCATAACTTTTGAACCAGACATCGGATTAGTGTGGCGCCCTGCCTTTTGGGGCCTTTGTTTAATCAGAGTTACTGCGGAATACAAGAATCGAGGTGATTTGGACGACTTGATTTTGTAAATCGAAGTTTTTGAAATTACAATAGTATAAAAATACGAACTAGTTTTTCGCGATTCGATATCTATCCCATAGAGGGATGTTATTACATAATTCCAACATTGACGAATGATAAACACTATATACAGACTAATTATTCCTATTTGTCCAAGGTGTTCCATTTGCTGTAACCCTTACAGCTGCTCTTTGCCTTCTGATCCCAAACCAGTACCTGTATCTTTCACAGTAGCTGGTTTCCAAGTGAATGGACCCCAGGGTAACAATTAATCTCATGCACATGTATGAAAATAGAAATGACATAATAGCACATGTTTTAAAGCATGGAAGAAATTACACATAACCGTAACCGCAGTTAACGGCCAAGAACCGCAGCTCTTGTCTAGGACCGCAGCCCCATGAGACCTCAGCCTCAATATCCATGGCCAATCAGGATAATATAAACAAGTAGTTCAACCAGCATACATGATCAGCTAATATTTGCATAACATTAACATACATGATTATAAGATTAAAGTTACTTACCTCGACCGTGTATTCTTCTTCTTTTGTGCTGAAGTTGTTGGGATCAGAACAATATCTAGGTCTGCCTAAAAGTAATGTTTATCATCGTCATCAGTCTCTTATTTGAATCGTGGATAAACTAATTATGTAAATTAGTTTAAAGGATTAATAATTATTAATCCCTTACAAATGCCCTAATGATAATAATTTAATTATTATTGTTATTTTCATTATTATCATCGTCGTCGTCGTTGTTATTATTATTATTCCAATAATAATAATAATTTCCCATTCATTATTATCATTATCATTTAAACTCCATGGGCTATCTCAATATTAGCCAACACAATTTATATTATTCTCTAAGTAATTGTTTTCCTTTACCTTTCAGTTTGAAAAGTCCAGATTCAGTGTTTATTTCAAAAATCCACATCTAGAGTTCTAGAGATCCCAATGAGGTGGTTCAAAATTCTTTGAACCCCTTGCTGAGTATAGTTTCTAGGAAAATTTATTCCAACATTATGTCACGTGTCAAAAATTTCCAAAAATTCAAAACATAAACACTGTTCAGGATTTTCTCCAGACAATAGTCTGTTCTTTTACCTAACTTCAAAAACTCATAATAAATTGTATAAAAATCGAAAAGGTGTTCTTCCAAAGCTCATATGTCCCTTAGCATGTCTATTTTTATACAAAAATAATAGCAATAGCCAATACATGCTAGAAAATTCCCAGATTTCAAAAATGTTGACACTGTTCAGAAAAAGTTTCAAATTTGTAACCCATTTTTCCAAAATTCATAACTATTTCTATACTTATCGGAATATGACAAATTATTTATCAAATTAAAGCTCTATGTGTCTACTACACATCTGTAAAATTTCATAATTTTTGAAATCTGTTTACCTCACACGAAATGCCACGTCATTTTGTGAATTCAGACTGACACCAAAAACATTGTCAGATTTTTGCCAAACTTTGGAAAATCATATCTCGAGCTATAGACCTCAATTTGAGGTGAACCAAAGCTCATTTTGAATTTTAGCATGTCTACTAAGTGCTCATAAAATTTCAGGGTCAAATAAGGTCGTTTACTATTTTTTTTTTGACCTATTTAAAAATCAGTGTTCTGGTGAAATTTCTACATGTGAACAGTGAAATGCTACAGTACACACGGTACTGTTCCTTTACGATTTTCCTGTAGCAACCGCTGAAAAATTCTTTGTTTTGGCTCTAAGAAAACAGATGGATACATTCAGAAGCTTCAATGCAGAAAAAAACAACGTTTCGTTTTCTTTCTCTTCCTCTTATCTAGCAACAAGTTTCACGTCATTATCATAATAGATGCAAAAACAGAAACTCCTACACCAAATCAAAGATACCGATGACATGTTCTATATTTATGTTCAGCAACTCATTCACGTGATATATATGTATATTGATGTTATGACAGCCATGAGTTTCGGCAATACCGAACCTAAATGCAGAAACCGACGGTATGACAGTAAGCATACATGTATATATCTCTGTTTTATGTTTCAGTTCTTTTTTTCTTTTTTTAATTTCTTAGCCCCCTGTTTTGCGTTTTCATTTCAGTTCATCTTTAGATGTCTTCATGTTAGTTCTTCTTGGCTTTGTTTTGAGCCAACTATGACAAGAAAAACGAAAGAAAGAGAGAAAATGAAAATCACCTTCTAAACTTCAGTGTGGCCGACGATGAAGCAAAGCCAATTCTCCCCTGTTTGTCACCGTTAAAACAGGGCAGTTCTAAGGCTCCTATACTCTCGGTCCCTCCCTCTTCTCTTCACCTCAGTCTCCCTCTCTTCTCCGTCTCACACTCTCTCTCTCGGGCTGTCTCTCTATTCCTTCCCTCTTCTCTGCGTTTCCGCTCGCATGCATACCGACAGCTGGAACTAAGACGTGTTACTTTGAGCTTAATTATGATTTGTGGATTATTTTCGGTGACTAAGAGAAAAACCGAACTGTTACTGCTTCTTTCTCGTCGGGTTTGTGGTTGAATGGAGGAAATAAATGAGTCTTCATGTGGGCCAAAACAAATGCTTATTGGATCTAGGTTGTGGGCTTCTTCTTGCTATTACATACAAATATGCCTAATCCCATTTTGATGATGCCTCACGTCTTGGCTTGTTGTATCATTTCACATATTTTTTATTTATTTTCATTTTGATTAATAAATTGTAATTATTGATTTGTCCAAAGAAATTTAAATTCCCTACTTTTCCTAGGCCAAAAATATTTATCCTATAGTATTTAGGTCTAATTATCATTTTCAATTACTCTTGGAATTTTATTCTTTTCCCAAAATAAATTAAGGGAAAATATAGGCCTCAATTCCCAATAATCATTTTAGATCATAAATTATTATCTCCAAAATATCTTGGCCAATAATTATTCCTTAATTTATGGAAAATATGGCTTAAATCTCAGATTCTAAATCTTTAAAATTCTTTAAGGCCACATTTCCCATAATTAATTATTGATTCCTAAAGCCTAAAATTTGGGGTGTTACAATTAGCCTCAGTTTTGTCTCATATTTCAGATGATTCAAAGAGCTACAAATTTTATGAAGACTCGGAAGGCAAATTCGGTCAAGAGGATGGTCAAACTTGGAGTCGAAGTTAGTGATGTTTTTCTGGATTTTTATTTGGGCTCGAATTCTGTAAAGGCCCATTTGTTATTTTAGGCTTTTTTTTTTGCTGGATATTTTATGACTTGGAGCCCCATTTCATTTTGCCATTTTAGGCTAGGTCAGATGGTGGCTAGAAACAGTTTTGTAATTTCCTTTTTGAGACTTTTGAAGATCAAACATAGACTTTTAAAATTTTCTGAAATGTTATTCGTCTATTCTTTGTGTTCTTCACTGTTTTACTCATCTATGCTAGCTAAACCTCTCTAATTAACCCACGGATTAGAGATTCCATATTCCAGAGGACTCACGCTTAATCGGTAACATCTAAACTTGTTTCTGTCTTGTTTTATCGGATTCGATTTTGGATTTGGATTGGGTTTTTGATAAAAAAATCTAGATCGATTAATCCCAAGGACATATTTCGAACTGGGTTTAAGTGACTATTGTGCGATTGTTCGGTGTCATGACACTGTTTCGAAAACATTTTGGACAATTGTTCAGTTGAGGGAAATTCTGGGCAAACGCAGAGATTTCGGTTTGTCCAGAAATCGATCACGAGTTCGATGTTTTCATTTCATTTGATGAAGATTCTGGAATCCCTGGTTCTGGGTTAGTCGTTTTAGTCTAGTTAATCTCGTTTTCCTTTACTGTTTCTATTTTAATTTCGTTTTCTTGCAATTTGTAAAACTCCCCCCAATCATTTACTGTTTTACTTCTGTTACCATTAAACCTACTGCAATTCCGTGGGAAACGATCTAGGTTCCTTATACTGCAAATCTTTTTACTGAACTTGGTTATTTTGCAAGGGGTCGACAATCTCTTGTCAATACACCATGTGAGGTAGCCTTAAAACAAGATACCAACTCAGCTTATGTAGTAGAAGTAGCAATCAAAGTATGATTTGTTGGTTATGAATAGTTTTGATGATGTCTTATATAGATGCCATTAGTAAGAACAAAAAGTTTATATCACATATATTGACTAATTGCTACATTTAATGTAGATTTGTTTATATGGAGAAAGAACAAGAGAAGAAAAGAAAGAAATGGTTGAATCATGGAGAATGATCAAGAAAAGAGAAGAAAGAAAGAAAAACTTGTCAAATGGAATGAAAAAATTATTATACAAGTTTTTAGATTGATTATTGAAGTCTCCACGATCAAATGGAAGTTAGCACAAGCAAATATCATGTTCTGGATGAGCAAATTTGAGCCAGATGCTCAAAAGTCAAGTTTACTGCGTTACTGGAAGCAGTGGCGGACATACACTAGTGCCAATGTGGGCAAGTGCAGACATAATATATATATAATTTAAAAGAAATAAATGACAATGTGTATGTGTGGTGCAGATGGTTAAAACCTTTTCACTCAATTCTCTCCCCCAGGTCACCGGTTCGAACCCCAACTTTTTACTCTTTTTCTTTTTCCATTTCCATCATTCCCTAATCCCTCTCTCGTCTTTGCCCCCCTTTTTTCACCATTTCCATCGTTCCCTAATCCCTCTTGTCTCTGCCCTCTTTTTTTCTCCATTTCCATGGTTCCCTCTCTCATGCGTTCCGCCGTCGCTCTCTACGTTTCGTCGTCGCTCTCTGCCTTGTCTGCCGTCGCTCTTTGCCTTCTCCGCCGTTGCTCAAGGCCTCTCAACAGTAATTTTCCTCCATAAGCTTTTCTTGTTTCCAAATGAAAATTGATCTTTTGTATGATTTATGGTTGGAACAGAGTACTGTCTATACTGATGCTAGAAATGAAACTATGAATAGCATTTTGAGCTTAGACTGTTTATCTTAGACTTGTAAATTTATCTGTTTAGAACTCATATCTTCTATTGTCACTTTGTTCAAGCGGATTGGGATCACAGAATCATACATTGGATTTAAGGTTTCCAGCTGCAAGGTGGGAAGCTTCCTTCTTTATCTGAATAATGGGCTTGGAGGCCCTCCAAAGTGTTATTTGTTTGTTACATATTTCTTTCCCCCCCAAAATTATGTATAGTAGGGCTTTGTATTAATCAATATTACTCAATATATAATGTGGCTTATCAAAATCGAGATGTAGTTTGTTTAGCCAAGAGGTGTTGCAGGCTTGAATGTCAGGGAATATGTATGAAGTATCACCACTTGTCTGTTTGTAGAAAATTGTTAACATGTCAAGATGTATGATCGTATGATGTGTAGAATCACAAATGTGTTAAATAATTCTTACTTGCAATTTACTGTGTTTATTTCTTGAGCTATCAATTTTTTTTCCCTGTTGAAAATCAAGAGGCTTTTATTATTTTCAATATCTTTCCTTGTTGATTCACAGGTTCTGCAAGAAGTATTGAAGTGGTACTCCATTCCTGAAAATTTGTTTGGCAAGGTTTGCGTCATCATAGACAAAGTGAGTTTTGCACACATTTTTTTTAATCTTAGTTTTTCTGTTTTTGAATCTAAGAGTTATAAGCACTGTCTCTATTTAATTATTTGTTTCCTATGTTAAGAGTGCTCTACTCATCCTGGCCCTGTTTGTTCTCGAGAAAACAATCTGGCAAAAGGAATTATGATAGCCCTTGTTTTCTTCCATTGGTTTCTAATAATCATAGCAAGCAACTTGTTATTGACTAGTCCAATTTCTTTTATCAATAGCAGAACAATTAGCAGAACTTATTATCAATAGCAGAACCTATTAGCAGAACAATTAGCAAGCAACTAGTTATTGACTAGTCCAATTTCTTTTATCAATAGCAGAATAAAGATCACAATTAGCAGAACTTATTATCAAACTTTCCTTTAAAAAAAATTTCGGGGGCGCTGCCCCTGAATCCCACCATTAATTGTGCACCCACAAACCTAAAATCCTGGGTCCGCCACTAACTAGAAGTGATTTGCCTCTGGATTATGAGAAAACTCGAGTTTAGAACACAAAACTCAAGTTTGGAACTCAAAACTCGAGTTGGTCACTTAATGACTCGAGTTTGTAATGTCTTCAGCAACTCTGACATCTCTGGATCAGCCAAACTCGAGTTAGCCAATGTAAACTCGAGTTTGGAACTCTAAACTTGAGTTAGTCACTTAATGTCTCGAGTTTAGCAAGCTTTCAGCAACTTGTTCAACTCTGTTTCACGTTCAGCACGGGCGACCTCTGGTAATTCAATCATATCTTCCAAACCAGAGATCGGATTAAGGTGAAATCAATTTTATAAGAAACTAGACTCCCAATGCGTCATCTTGATAAAGTTTCGTGCCGAAAGAAGATCAGATGAGAGAGCTATGAATTTTTGAAGTTGATACATTTGTTACCGTCATACAACTGACCAAGGTTTGGTAATTTGAGCATAACTCACAAACTACACATCGGAATGAGCTGAAATCGGTGGCATATGAAAGTAGACTCACATACCTTTCCAGAAACATAAAGATCATGGAAAACAAAGATCAAATGAGTGAGGTATGAATCTTTGAAGTTGACAGTCAATTCAGGATGCTGAAAAAACGCTAGCCAAAGAACAGCCTTCGTTCATCGGATCATAACTGGCAGATTGCAATGAGTTTGGAGTTGATTATTCTTACATTGGAAAGAAGACTTAAAGAGTATTATGGAGATAGGTACTGGATTCCAGGAATTGATCTTTATCAAGTCAGAAAGCAAAGAACTTGTGAGAAGGATATTTGACAGAGCCATGGAAAAGAAAACTCAAGTTTGAATTAGTAAACTTCAGTTTGTGGCAGGGAGAGAGCACTCAAAATTTTTACATCAAGATAAACTCGAGTCTAGGTATGTAAACTCGAGTTTAGACCAAACAGAAGGTATTCAGAAACTTCAGTATTTTCACAAGACTTGTAAACTCCAGTTTGCATTTGAAAACTCCAATCTAGAGTTTCGTGGACTTAAGCTTATTTTCTCTCTAAAAGTCCTAAACTCAAGTTTGTCACTTAATGACTTGAGTTTGGCCTTACGTTCAAATGTGCTCCAAAACTCAAATCGCGACATTCCTCTCTGGAAGACCTAAACTCGAGTTTGGATTTCTAAACTCCAGTTTAGCTCGCTGCAAACTCCAGTTTACGTCGCTGAAGTATAAGAACCAAATTGCGCCAATTTGTGAAATCTTCATGGGTTAATCTTAAAACATCATATCATATATTACTATTGATTCTAACATTATTTAATGAGTTTTTGAGTAAGTTTCAAATCAGTTTAGCAAAGATCAAGATGAAATTAGATCTGGAACAAGTGCAATAAATGAAGAACCAAGAACAGGGCTGATCTTTCTCCTCTATCCCAATGGTTCAGCATAGGCCGTTATGAATCAAATAAATCACTCTCCAACGGTCAAATAAAGGTTATGGAATGATGGAATATCTGGAAGACCATCTACATTAACGAATTCCAAGATTCCAGTTGAGAATTGAAAGAACAAAGGAAAATATGCAACTGTCATATTCCAGATTTGCAGCTAAACGTTAAAGAAGAAAATGCAACGGCTAGTTCCTCTAGTTAGCCCATAAATACCTGAAGACTTGAAGACTCCAAAGACAAGACAAGAAAAACGTAGAGACACAAGCTTACATCGTCAACATGTTAATCCTTTGATTTTCATATCATTTACTCTCTGTTCTTAATGTCTACATAGGTTATCATTGAGAGTGAAATGATTTGTATTGTGCTTCAGTGTTTATTCATTTATTTCTGAGAGAGAAGATTCATTGTAATCATCCTATTATTCTGAGAGTTACTCAAGATTGGGTGATCTTGAGTGGGAAACACTTTGTTGTGATTACAGCTTGTAAGAGGAGTGAATCCGAGTGTGGGATTACTTCAAGTACAAAGTGTGTAATCAAGCAAGTGAATTGATTACGGTTTGTAAGGGGGAGTGAATCCTAGTGAGAGGATTACTTCAAGTACAGAACGTGTAATCAAGTTCAAAGCAAATAGTGGATTGAAAATCTCAAGTGAAGCTTAGGGACTGGACGTAGGTCAAATATTGGATCGAACCAGAATAAATCCCAGTTTGCATACTCTCTTCCCTTATCTTTTACATTTCCAGTATATGCTCATCTTTGAATATCTAATTGTCAATTTATAAGTTGCGAAAAGTTTTTTTTTAAGTTCCTAAAGTTTTATCAAACACCCAATTCACCCCCTTCTTTGGTGATAGCCAGGTCCAACATGGTTTTTACTAGCCCATGATACAACTCTACCAGCTAGCATAAAAATATATCTTGAAGTGGATTTTCTTGAGTCAATGGAGCCAACATAGTCTAAATCGGACTAACCAGTCACTTCCTAATTGTCAGTTCGTTTGTACTTAAGCATGTAATCTTTAGTCCCATGAAGGTATCTCAACACTTTGTTCGCAGCTTTTCAGTGGTTTATACCTGGATTACGTTGATATCTCCCTAATACTCCAATAGAAAATGCAATACTCCAATAGAAAATGCAATGTCAGGTCTTGTGCAGACCTAAGCATACATAAGACTTCCTACAACTGAAGCATAAGGGATACCTTTCACAATTGAAGCTACACTTAGTGAACAATACCTCATATGGAGTCTTTCAAAAGATTTGTTGATATGGGTATCTTAAGACAAACCTAAAATACATCGATGTCTGTCTCTATATATCTTAATTCTAATGACATAAGATGCATGTCCCAAATCCTTCATATCAAAGTTTTCAGAAAGGAATTGTTTCACCTCATATAGTAAGCCATTATAAAATAGCATTCACATAAAAAATAAGAAAACAAATCTTACTCCAATTAACCTTCTGGTATATGCATTCATTCATAATGTTCTTGACAAAACCAAATGAAGAGATAACATCATGAAATTTCAAATATTATTGACGGGAAGCTTGTTTCAATCCATATATAGATTTCTTTAGCTTGTATACCAAATGCTCATCATTACTAGAGGAAAATCTTTTGAGTTATTTCATTTAAACCTCTTCCTCTAGGTCTCCATTAGGAAAGGTAGTTTTCATATCCATTTGTTGCAACTCTAAGTCAAAATGTGCAACTAATGCTAGAATGATACGAAGAGAATATTTCTTAGATACAAAAGGAAATGTCTCCTTGTAGTCAATTTCTTCCTTTTGAGTGAATCTTTTAGCAATGAGTCTTGCTTTATATCTCTTAATGCCTTAATGAGTCCCTCTTTGTTTTGAAGACCCATTTACATCTAATAGCTTTTACACCATCAAGTAACACAACAAGATCCCAAACTCTATTAGATGTCATAGAATTCATCTCATCCTTTATAGCATTATACCATAAGTTTGATTCTCTGCAGTTCATGACTTGTGAAAACGTTTCAAGATCATTTTCAGCTCATACATTATGGTCAGATTACTGTAGATTAACAATATATTCATTAGGTATTGCTAGTCTTCTTGTTCTTGTAGATCTCTTTAATGTTATTTCATTATCTTCTTTAGGAACTTGTTGTTCAATTGGTTTCTCAACAATTTCTTCTTGTTCCTCATCAATAACTTGATCAACTGAATCAATACTAACAAGTTATAGATCTTGAATGATTAGTTATACAATGCTTGTTGAACTGAAAAAACATTATTAACAATCAATCTTAAACTCGAAGTGGAAGGTTAATTATCTGAATGAATTTTTTTCAAAAACAAGGTTTTATGAATTGATTGCTCCTACTATTGAAGTCATTTTCAAAAAAAAAAAATAGCGTTTCTTGATTCCACAAACCTAGTAGTATGTAATGGACAATAAAATCTATATCCCTTAAACCTTTTAGCATATCCAATAAAATATCCATTAATGGTCCTTGGGTCCAGCTTCTTTTCTTATGGATTGTAGATTCTGACTTCAAATGGGCATCCCTAAATGCATGCATGTCGCAAACTCGAAATGGTGTCGTTGGGATAGCCTTAGTTGAAACTCAATTTCATATGTACACTGTTGTCTTAAGTGCATCAACCCATAAGGACTTAGGAAGCTTAGAGCTACTAAGCATGCCACACACCATGTCCAATAACATTCTGTTTATTCTTTCTGCTACGCCATTCTGGTCTGGAGAACTAGGCATGGTGCATTGGGTAACTATCCCATTATCTTGAAGAAACTTTGCAAATAGACCAGATGCTTGTCTATCTTCAGTGTATCTACCATAAAATTCCCCATTACTATATGATCTCACGATCTTTATTTGTTTACCATGTTGTTTCTCTACCTCTATCTTAAATACCCTCAAGGTATCTAACGCTACATGCTTGTTATAAAGCATGTAAAGATACATATAACGTGAGTAATTATCCATAAAGAAGATGAAGTATTTTTGACTATATGTATCCATTCCTAGATAGCAAATGTCTATATGTATGATTTCTAATAATTCTTTACTCCTCTTGACACTTTTCTTTGATTTGTTAATTTGCTTTCCCTTTATGCAGTCTACACAAATCTCAAAATCAATAAAATCTAAAGCACTAAATACTCCATCATTTACTAATTTTTTTAACTCTCTGAATGGAGATATGTCCCAATCTCCAATGCCATAATATAGAGGAATCCTCACTTGTAACACATTGTTTCGAATCAATGTTAACATGCATGGCACCAAAAGCAATATTATTTTTTAAATGAATAGATTAGACAATGTACCATTTTCAACCAAATTTGATTTGTAAAACAAATTAAAGGATGTCTCATAAAGCATAAAGGAATAACCTAAAGGTACAAGTCTTGAAATTGAAATCAAGTTCTTAGATAAACTTAGAACATAAAAGGTCCTTTCCAAATTTAAAATAAAACCATTGCTTAAAACTAAATGACAAGTTCCTACAACCTCCATATGTGAACTCATCATTCCTCCTGAAAAGATGTACTGTTCACTTCCCAATGGCTTCCTTAGGTTTTGCATACCTTAAAACATGGATTGTAGAACTAGAATCAATCCACCATGTGTCATTAATAGCATCAATCATATTAGATTCATAACAAACAAATGAGATTGTCATACCTTTCTTCTTAAGCCATTACTGGAATTTGGAGCAATCCTTCTTCATGTGTCCCTTCTTCTTACAGAAGAAACACTTTGATTGACTTTTGATTCCACCTTGGGGTGATATTTTACCTTTCCCATTCTTCTTGGTTTGAGTCTGATCCTTCCTTTCAGCTATCATAAATGCATTCTCTCCCATTTCCATTACCAACCTTCCCTCCTCCTGAACACACATGGTCAAAAGTTCATTGATTGACCATTTATGCTTATGTGTGTTATAGGATATCTTGAAGGGTCCATATTGTTGTAGAAGAGTGTTCAAAGTATAATGCACAAGGAATGAATCAGACATGTCAACCATAAGTGACTTTAGTTGAGCTGCAATGTCCCTCATTTGCATGATGTGCTCACATATACCTTTTAGTATAGTGAGTCTCAAGGATGAAAACTTCATAATTAGGGTGCTGACAAGTGTCTTATCTGAAGTAGTGATTTGTTCATCAATTGCCTTCAAAAGTGACCCAATCTTGTTATATGTTCAGAACCACGATGACCAACGGAGATTGAGGTCTTTATGAACATAACTGAGCGGCGATTAGATCGCTCCCATTTTTCATACAGATATAACTTATCTGGAGTGTTGGTCCCAATAATAGAAGGTGGTTCATCTTTCCTAATAGCATAATCAATGTCCATCCACCCCAAATAAAGGAGAACTTTCTCCCTCCATACTTTATAGTTATTACCCTTAGTTTGGGAATGTCACATTTCATATCAGAAATTCACAGGTTGATTAACTACATAATATTGAACACACATGCTTAAAATTAAAAAGAGACTAATAAACCATATCATGATTTACCAATGTAAATCATGAATCTACTGACATATAACTTGCACGTGGGCTAAAGTTCTTATTCAATTAGGTTCATACATATAACTTTATGATAAAACTATCAAATTACTTCATTATTCTTAATTCCTATAGGTAAATTAAGAATATAATTCGATTTTATATCCAAATTAATCATACAAACATATAATAAAAATTCATATGGATAAAATCTATTATATTACGTATGATTAATTACAACTAATGTCATTATGTGATCATAAAAAATCAATTTATAATTTCAACTAATTAAAAATGTTGTAGCTATTCTCTAATTAATTAAAAACATATATAGATCACTCAACAATAATTAATATTTAATATTCATCAAACCATAAGAAATATTAAACTAAAATTTGGACATTCATGTACTTATATTATTCAACTTTGAAAATGGAGCAAATCACCAATAGGGGGTGAATTAGGGATTTTAAAATTCTTTTTCAAATTGCCCTGTTATTGAATACTAAAACAGAACTGTGCATAGTATAGGGAAGAAAAGGAAGACACTCAGAATTTATACTGGTTTGGTCTAATCTTTGACCTACATCTAGTCCCCAGTCTCTCTAGGATTTTCACTATCTCAACTGATTACTGACTCTGTATCTCAAGAGTAATTCTCTCGCTAGAATCTACTCTCCCCTAACAAGTTGTAATCAATATCTCAATCTCCAAGTCCCCAGACTTGAAATTCTTTACAATGGATGATTTACAATTAAATAAACCCTCTCTAAGAGTGAATAGATGAACACTGAAGTACAGAGTATTAGTAAATACTCTCTTAGTGAAAACTAAAGAGTGAGTAGTAAACTTGAAAGCAATTCATTTTCAATAGTCTTGGTTATTGAGAAGAATTGAATGCCCTATTTATACAAAGAGAGTATTAAATGATCGTTGCAATCTTCAATATAATCGTTGGTGCATTAATTCAGCTGTTGGAGGCACTTTTGTTTCATCTCTCTCTACTCTTCAGTTAATTCTTTTTGTTCAAAGGATTATTTCTAACTTTCCTTGAAATTAATCTGTTGGAATGTCAAAAGCTAGTTTAGGAAAGGAGCATTAATCCATTTTGCAGTGTGCAAAGGATGATTGTTTAGAATATAGCAAGCTATCTGTACTTTCTAATAAATCATCTTTAAATCAACTGAAATTCACTAACAAATAGGTTAAACATATCTAGTAATGATAAACAACATATAGATAAATCTCAGAGTTTTTTCTAAATTCACATAATTCAAATTTTAAATTCTATGATATAGACTCGAGTTAGTTCATCAAGACTCGAGTTCATAGTTCACATCTAAAAGCATAAACCCAAGTTTTATATGTTTGACTCGAGTTTTCTTCATACAGAGAAGAAGGTCGTTGATCTTTCTAACAGGTTTTGAGCAAGACCTAAACTTGAGTCATTAAGTGACTAACTCGAGTTTTGGATACTTATGGTGAAAAACAAATTTTAAGTCCAGAAGCTCAAAACTAGAGTTTTCATACAAAACTGGAGTTTTTAAACGGTGTGAAAAGAGTGATGTTTTCTGCATGGCATAAACTTGAGTTCATAAGGTTTAACTTGAGTTTCCACAAAAACTTAGGAAAATTGGAAAGCTCTCTCGATTGATCAAACTAGAGTTTTCATTTCGAAATTTAAGTTTTCAAAACCTTAGAAATATGTGTTGTTCTTCGAGAGTCCTGAACTCGAGTTTGTGAAAACTAAACTCGAGTTTTCTCAAGGGAGAAAACTTTGTAAAACATTTAAGCAAATGTAAACTGGAGTTTCCAAAATCGTAACTCAAGTTTTCTCAAGCTTAGGATAATATATCTTTCTGTATGTGGTAAAACTCGAGTTTCCAAAACTTTAACTCAAGTTTTCACAAAACTTGGAAAAAACTCAAATTTCTTTGATTTGTCAAACTGGAGTTTGTTTAACTAAACTCTGGTTTGCTTTGTCTTTGAAAAACTTATGGACTCTCTGTATTATCTAAACTCAAGTTTGTTAGATATGATTAGTTTTGATGATGTCTTATATTAATGTCATTAGTAAGAGCAAAAAGATTGAGTAATATGTTTATCTTCTTGATTGATTAATTCTTAAATTTTAATGTAGAATGAAGAATGATCAAGAAGAAGAATCTGCAAAGAAGCAAGAAGTTATCAAAGTGTTTTGGGGATAATAAAGAAGAGGAGAAATTGAAGAAGAAAGAATTTATTCAATGGAACATTTTCAATCAAGATCTGTTCAAATATATTTGTGAAGAATGTTCAAGAGAATTGAAAGAAAGAAAAAATTGAATTATGGAGAATGATCAAGAGATTTCATAAAGAAGAAATTGAAGAAGAAGAAAGATTGAAGAAGATGAAGAGCTAAAGTCAAATGTGTTGGTTATGATTAGTTTTGATGATGTCTTATATAGATGCCATTAGTAAGAGCAAAAGGTTTATAGCACATATATTGACTAATTGCTACATTTAATGTAGATTTGCTTATATGGAGAAAGAACAAGAGAAGAGAAGAAAGAAATAGTTCAATCATGGAGAATGATCAAGAAAAGAGAAGAAAGAAAGAAAAACTTGCCAAATGGAATGAGAAAATTATCATACAATTTTTTAGATTGATTCTTGAAGTCTCCACGATTAAATGAAAGTTGGAACAACTCAATTCAGAGTTAAAACAAGCATATATCAGGTTCTGGATGAGCAAAATCGAGCCAGAAACTCAAAAGTCAAGTTTACTGCATTACTAGAAGTGATTTGCCTCTGGATTATGAGAAAACTCGAGTTTAGGACACAACTCGAGTTTGGAACTCAAAACTCAAGTTGGTCACTTAATGACTCGAGTTTGTAGTGTCTTCAGCAACTCTGGCGTCTCTAGATCAACCAAACTCGAGTTGGCCAATGTAAACTCGAGTTTGGAACTCTAAACTCGAGTTAGTCACTTAATGACTCGAGTTTAGCAAGCTTTCAGCAACTCTGTTCAACTCTATTTCACGTTCAGCACGGGCGACCTCTGGTAATTCAATCATATCTTCCAAACCAGAGATCGGATTAAGGTGAAATCAATTTTATAAGAAACTAGACTCCCAATGCGTCATCTTGATAAAGTTTCGTGCCCAAAGAAGATCAGATGAGAGAGCTATGAATTTTTGAAGTTGATACATTTGTTACCGTCATACAACTGACCAAGGTTTGGTAATTTGAGCATAACTCACAATCTAGACATCGGAATGAGCTGAAATTGACGGCATATGAAAGTAGACTCATATACCTTTCTAGAAACATAAAGAACATGGAAAACAAAGATCAAATGAGTGAGGTATGAATCTTTGAAGTTGACAGTCAATTCAGGGTGCTGAAAAAACGCTAGCCAAAGAACAGCCTTCGTTCATCGGATCATAACTGCCAGATTACAATGAGTTTGGAGTTGATTATTCTTACGTTGGAAAGAAGACTTAAAGAGTCTTATGGAGATAGGTACTGCATTCCAGGAATTGATCTTTATCAAGTCATAAAGAAAAGAACTTGTGAGAAGGATATTTGATTGAGCCATGGAGAAGAAAACTCGAGTTTGAGTTAGTAAACTCCAGTTTGTGGAAGGCAGAGAGCACTCAGAATTTTTACACCAAGACAAACTCGAGTCTAGGTATGTAAACTCGAGTTTAGACCAAACAAAAGGTATTCAGAAACTTCAGTATTTTCACAAGACCTGTAAACTCCAGTTTACGTTTGAAGACTCCAGTTTTGAGTTTCATGGACTTAAGCTTATTTTCTCTCTAAAAGTCCTAAACTTAAGTCTATCACTTAATGACTCGAGTTTGGCCTTAAGTTCAAATGTGCTCCAAAACTCAAATCACAACATTCCTCTTTGGAAGACCTAAACTCGAGTTTGGATTTCTAAACTCCAGTTTAGCCTACTGCAAACTCCAGTTTAGTTTTCCAAACTCCAGTTTGCGTCGCTGAAGTATAAGAACTAGATTGCGCCAATTTGTGAAATCTTCATGGGTTAATCTTAAAACGTCATATCATATATTGCTATTGATTCTAACATTGTTTAATGAGTTTTTCAAGTAAGTTTCAGATGAATTCAGCAATAATCAAGGTGAAATCAGATCTGGGTCAAATGTAATTAATGAAGAACCAAGAACAAGCCTGAAATTTCTCCTCTATTCCAATGGACTAGCTCAGACCGTTATGAAACGTTTAGATCACTCTCCAACGGTCAAATTAAGTTTATGGAATGACAAGAATTCTGAAAGACCATCTACAACAACTAAATCCAAGATTCCAGCCAAGAATTGAAAAAATAGAGAAAAATATGTAACGGTCATATTCCAGATTTACAGCTGAACTTTGAAGAATCAAAGAGAAGAAAATGCAACAGCTAGTTCCTCTTCTTCATCTATATAAGAAGCCCAGAAACGAAGAACAAGATATATAGATACAAGAGGGAGAGCAAGAACAGGGATGTGAGCTTACACAGTGAAAATGCCAATATTCTAACGTTTGCTTCATCTACTCTCTGAATATCTCAATGATCATATATTTAGCTTAGAAAGTGAGATTATATGTATTGTGCTTCAGTGTTTATTCACTTACTTCTGAGAGAGAAGATTCATTGTAATCATCCTATTATTCTGAGAGTTACTCAAGATTGGGTGATCTTGAGTAGGAAACACTTTGTTGTGATTACAGCTTGTAAGGGGAGTGAATCCGAGTGTGGGATTACTTCGAGTACAGAGTGTGTAATCAAGCAAGTGAATTGATTACAGTTTGTAAGGGGGAGTGAATCCTAGTGAGAGGATTACTTCAAGTACAGAACGTGTAATCAAGTTCAAAGCACATAGTGGATTGAAAATCTCAAGTGAAGCTTGGGAACTGGACATAGGTCAAAGATTGGACCGAACCAGGATAAATCACAGTTTGCATACTCTCTTCCCTTATCTTTTACATTTCCAGTATATGCTCATCTTTGAATATCTAATTGTCAATTTATAAGTTGCGAAAGTTTTTAAAGTTCCTAAAGTTTATCAAACACCCAATTCACCCCCTTCTTGGGTGATAGCCAGGTCCAACAAAATGATGAAAATTGATCAAGATGGAAGATAGAAGATGGAAGAAGTTGATTAATAGAATGAGAATATCAATATCAGCTCAAGTATAAATGTGGAGAATGTTCAAGAGAAGAAGAAAGAAATAATAGAGTTGGGGAGGAAGACCAAGTGAAGAGAAGAAGAAAGAAAGAAAAGATCTTGATAAATAAAATAAGAAAATCAATATTCAAGGTCTTATATTGATATTATAAGTCTTCAAAATTAAATGGAAGTTGAATGGGTTAATTCAAAGTTAAAGACAGCAAAAATCAAGTTTTGAATGAGAAAACTCGAGTTTCCAGGTCAAAACTCGAGTTTACAAGCTTACTACAGTAATTGGCCTCTGGAAAACGAGAAAACTAGAGTTTGGGAGTCAAAACTCTAGTTTCCAAGTCAAAACTCGAGTATGGAACTCAAAACCCAGGTGTGGAACTTAATGACTCGAGTTTGGGGTGTCTTCAGCATCTCTGGCGTCTCTGGACCCGACAATACTCGAGTATCCAATTCAATACTCGAGTATCCAGCGTTGATCAGCAACTCTGTTCACCTCTGTTTCACATTCAGCTTTGGGCGAGCTCTAGTAATTCGATGATATCTCCTAAACTAGAGATTGAATTGAGGTGAAACCAATTTTGGATTAAACTAGACATCCAATGCGCCATCTTGACTAAGTTTTAAGCCCAAAGAAGTTCAGATGAGAGAGTAGTAAATTTCAAAAGTTGGATCAAGAATTCACGCCACACATCAGACCAAGCTTCAATGTCTTAAGTGTAACTCACAATCTACATATCCGAATGAGCTGAAACTGGTGGCATATGAAAGAAGACTCATAAGGATTTCCATCAAGACTTGATTCAACTAAAATGAAGATCAGACTAGTGCGATATGGCCCTCGAAAGCTGACTGTCAATTCAGAACGTTACAAAAACGCTGGTTAAGGACAACTCTTATTCATCGGATCATAACGGACAAATCACAATGAGTTTGGAGCTGATTCTTTTTGCATTGGAAAAAAGACTCAAAGAGCTATATGAGGATAATTGGTTTGCCAAATTTGAAGCTATATCAAGTCAGAGAGCAACTAGAGTCAAGAACAACTTGAAAACTAAGTTTACAAGAGAAAACTTGAGTATAACTCAGACAGAGAGCAACAAACATCAGAGGATCTTCAATACTCGAGTTTGTAAATCAATACTCGAGTTTTGATCAGACATAGAGGAATCTGAAGTAACACAACAGCGTCAATACTCGAGTTTCCAAGTCAATACTCGAGTTTGCACCTCCACCTCAGAAAAATGACCGTTGCGAAAATCTCGTTTTTGATCAAGATCATCCAGATAATTACCCAAATGATCTGTAATACTTATTAACATCATTTATATCATTTGTGTACATATTTCAGATGATCAAAGGGCGTCAAACAGAAGATCAAAGATGAAGAATAGGCTGATGTCATAACTGGTTCAAAAACCAAGGTTCTAACGGCTAGTTTCAATAGCTATATCCTCAAACGGTTCTGTTTACAACGGCTATATTTCCCAACGTTCAGATCATCCCCATCTATAAATAAAGCCACATTCAAAACGCACAATAAGGATGGGAAGAGAGTATGCTATCAAAATACCAAAATTCTAAAGCTCCTACTCTCTCTGTTTTTCGGGTCTTACTTTATTTATCATATAGAGAGTGAAATGATTTGTAATGCACTTCAGTGATTGTCCATCCACTTCTTTGAGAGAAGAATCAGTGTAAATCATATTTTTCTGAGAGACACTCAAGGTTGGGTGACCTTGAGTGGGAAATTGAATGTATCCTTACGGGTTGTAAGGGAGAATCTCAGTGAGAGATTGTGAAGGCTGCACAAGTGCCTGGCTAAACTTGTGAGGTTGTGAAGGCTTTCTTCTTGTGCCTGGTTAAACAAGGAGATAGTGAAAATCTCAAGTGGAGCTTGAGGACTGGACGTAGGTCAAAGATTGAACTGAACCAGTATAAATCTCTGTTTGCAATTCTCTTCCTTAATCTCTTTTATTTCCAGCATATATGTTTGAATGATTGTATATAACTTTATAACTCTTTACTATCATTCAAACTGATTTTACCGAATTGCGAAAAGATTTTCAAAGGTTCCAAGTTTTTATCTTCACCCAATTCACCCCCCCTCTTGGGTTCAGCTGGGTCTTTCAAAGTTTTCAAATCTTGTCTCGAGTTTGTCTTAGTTCATAAAAACTAGAGTTGTTCTCTGTCAAGTCTAAACTCGAGTTTTCTAAGCAAAACTCGAATTTGTCTTTGACTGTAAGTTTTCAACCTTTCAAAGACAAACTTCAACTTAGGTTTACAATTGTCATTTATCATCAAAAACACATAGAGAACTAACAAACTTAATATTGTATATATAATGAAACAATAATTAATACACACAAAATAACATAATAATCACATAAATCCCAAAATAAATTAAATTTCATATTATTACATTTTAATATGAAAAATAATGATATGTATATAAACAAAATCTACATCCAATATGCTGAAAGTGGAATATCACCTAAAGGGGGTGAATAGGTGATTAAAAAAAATTATCTGCTTAATCAAGGATTTTGCAGATCGTGACTGGAGAGTAATTAAATAGAGAGATCAAGGGAAGATACACACGAAGCAATTTATCCTAGTTTGGTATAATCGTGACCTACATCTAGTCCCCAAGAACTCCTTGGGATTTCCAACAACTCTTAACAAATACAATTACAACTTAGGGACGATCCCCACTTCATAGACTCACTTCCCCTTACTTCTTGTAATCGTACACCCACTACTTAAGGTTCCACAACCTTAAGTTTCAATCAAGAATAATGAAACTGTTTACAACTCCTTATGAGTGAGTAATTAATGAACACTGAAGTACAATGAATATCAGAAGATATTGACAGTAATGAATGAAACAGTTGAAAATAATAATTCAGAGTTGAATGCACAGAGTTTTTGGTGGGTGGCTGAATTGAATGCTTCGCCTTTTATAGTCTTTACCATTAATGTCGTTGAGAAGAGCTTGGATGTTACCGTTGTGTCTGATTCAAAAATCCGTTAGACACATGTGTTCCTCGTTGAGCCCAATCACCTTTTCTTCATTAAATGAGTTTGTTCACTTCATTAAATGCGTTAGCCATTGATTGTACTTAATAGTCCGAATAAGTATGTCTTGGAAGAATGTTTTGTTTGTTAGTTCTCTATGTGTTTTGATGATAACTGACAATTGTAAACTTGGCATGAAGTTTGTCTTTGGTAAGTTGAAAAACTTACTGTCAAAGGCAAACTCGAGTTTAGGTATGTACACTCGAGTTTGAGACTTGACAGAGAGCTGCTCAATTTTGCAAGAAAGCCAAACTCCAGTTTGCTTAGTCAAACTCGAGTTTGCAAAGTCACAGAAAGCAATAAAAGTTTTTCTCAACAAGCCAAACTCCAGTTTGTGAAAAAAAATTGAAGTCTGGAAGATACAGAGAGCACTCAGAATCTTAAACAATACAAACTCGAGTCTAGACCATGCAACTCGAGTTTAGACTAAACAAAAAGAATCCAGAAAACTCAATATTTTCACAAGTCTTGCAAACTCCAGTCTTTGCTTCCAAACTCCATTTTACACCTGACCTAGATAAATTTCAAAGTTTCAGCTCTTACTAAAACTCGAGTTTGCTTCCTCAAACTCGAGTCTGAGTCATACAAAAAGACCATCAATATGTTTGCTTTGCAAACTCCAGTTTATGCTTCTAAACTCCAGTCTGGAAGTGCTTGAACTCAAGCTTATGCTCTTGACTTAGCTCCAAACTCGAGTCAGTCATTAATTGACTCGAATTTGACAACATGTCCAAAGTTCCATTCCAAGACTAGAGCCCGACATTCTTCTCTGAAAGAACCAAACTTGAGTCTAATATTTGTAAACTCCAGTCTAGGCCATTGATCAACATTCATGCTCTCTGGTTGAACCCCAAACTCGAGTCTAGGATTACAAACTCGATTTTGCATCGGTGATTTTGAAAAACCAAATGATGTTGATCTGCGAAATCTTTATGGGTCAACCTGGAATTGTTTTATCATATGATACTATTGCTTATAATGTCTTTGATGAAGTTTTGAGTGATTTTCAGATAAGGTCAGCTAAGATCAAGATGGAATCAGATCTGGAATAAAGTGCATTAAATGAAGAACCAAGAACAGGGCTGATCCTTCTCCTCTATCCCAATGGTTCAGCACAGATCGTTATGGATCAATTAAATCTCTCTCCAACGGTCAAATGAAGGTTATGGAATGACTAAATACCTGGAAGACCTTCTGCATCAACATATTCCAAGATTCTAGCTGAGAATTGAAAAAAAAAACAGAGCAAAATATGCAACTATCATTTTCCAGATTTGCAGCTGAACGTTAGAGAAGAAAATGCGACGGCTAGTTCATCTAGTTAGCCTATAAAAAGGCCATGAAGACTCAGAGCAAGACACACACAACCAAGCTACTTTGATTATATTTTGCAATTTGAGTCTGTATTGTAATTTTGAATTGATCTTCAGTGTTTATCATTATCTACTCTTTTTGAGAGTCTTGATTCTTTGAAATCAAAAGTTGTTGGTGTAAACTCAAGGTTGTGGAAACCTATGAGTGGGGTAGCTTAATTACAAAGTGTAAGGGGGAGCAAGTCCTAGGTGAATAGGATTGCTTGTAGTTTACATTGTTGTAGTTAAAGCTTGTTGAACTAGTGGAAATACCCAGAAAATATCTGGGGACTGAATGTAGGTCAAGGTTAAGACCAAACTAGTATAAATTATGTGTGTCAAGCTTTTCTTCCCTTACTATCTTGTTATTTACTTTTCAAGGGTTTTGAAAACGAGTTCAAAAAGAATTTTTGAAATCCCCAATTCACCCCCCCTCTTGGTGATTTCTTCCATTTTCATTGTTCTGTTGCAATGATATATTCCGAGTGTTACTCTATTTTTGCTGCTTCACATTAAATGCGTCTGACAAGCTCTTTTGCTTTATGTTGCTTTTTGATTAATGCTTCATCTTATTCCCTGAAAACACTAGCAAAAAGGTTAAAAGCATCTTATAAATGATTTTTGAAAGTAACGGCTAAAGATCAAATCATCTGGAAAGTTACAGACAGGGATTCGTAATCTTCGTTCGCAAGAACTTGAGTTCATAACTAAGAACTCGAGTTTTGAACTCTTTTGTTCCATGAACTTGAGTTCCTTTGTTTTCTTTTTCGGTTCTGAAAAGTAAGAACTTAAGTTGATAATTTAAGCGCAAATTAAGTTCTGAAGGAACTTGAATTCTAAAAGAAGAACTTGAGTTGTGAATTCAAGTTTTTTATCAAGAAGTCTAGTTCTGAGTTCACTCTCAAATTTGAGTCTTTAAGAACTTGAGTTTTAAATGAAGAACTGGAGTTATTAACTCGAGTTCTTTACAAAGAACTCTAGTTCTTCAAACTTTGAATTAGGCACAAATATATCAGACTCGAAGAACTTGAGTTTTATAAATAGAACTCTAGTTCTAAACTCTAGTTCCTTACTAATGAACTCTAATTCTCAAAGTTTTTTTGGTGTTTGAAAGTTTTGAACGAGACAAACTTCACAAACTCAAGTTCATATACCAAGAACTCGAGTTCTTAAGTTTTCTTATTTACAAGCCATCTGATAAGGCTTCATGAACTCGAGTTCACTTACCAAGAACTCAAGTTCTTAAAACTGCTGATAAAGAGATCCATTGACAAAGCTTTCCAAACCACGAGTTTTAAGCCAAGAACTCTGGTTTATGTTAAACTAGTAATTGACAAGTGTTTAGTTATCATCAAAACTTAGATTGAGAACTAACATATGCAAGTATCAGTCTAGCCTAATGGTCTAAAACACCAAATTAAAACTTTGGTACGAAGGGATGTGGGTTCGAATCCCACTTTTGACATTTCCAAAAATTTTGCCAATCAGTAAAAAAAAATTATTTAAATATAATAAATGATCATTTTATTTCAAAAGAAAATGCACAACTTAACTAGTAGAGTTCTTGCCTTCAAGTACCCACTCACCCATAGGTCTCAGCTTCAAGATGTCCTAGGATTATTTTTCATTGTTTTTTTAAAATCAAAACGATGTCATTTCATGCTTCTTCCTTATTTGTTTTAGAAAACCCTACCTAACCCATCACACCACCATGACCTGAAATTTAGCAGCGACTCATGACCTTAGTTAGGCGTTCGGAGAACTCGAGAATGACATTTTCGACAGTAATACTCACCGAAACAAGTTTTGAGCCAAATTTTGACATAGATCTAACACATAAATATGAAAATCACACCTAAAAGTATGAATTCGACATGAAAATGACACCCTTCATTTTTTCAACGAAGAATCGATGGCGACGTGCCTCATGGAAGAACTATAGCGTCCTTCTTGCATCTTTACCTGATAGAATTCAAATGCAAACTCGAAACCCAAATCCCAAAATAAACAATAGTGAAAATGCAAATTGAAAGCTTTGAAGCCAAATGGATTTTCAGGTTTCATTCATAGACTAATATAGGTCTTAACATAAGATTTTGAAAGTAAGACATAAATTAATAAATTTACAATTTCTAATATATGTTTCAAGATCGAATGTAACAAATTAATATGGGTCTGGCTGTCCTTAAAAACCATCAGTGAATAAAACAAGAGAGAAACCAAAACAGAGAAAATCAAGGCAAAGGCATATATACTAGCTCTGATACCAAATTTTAGAAATCTTGAGTGATCTAATCATGCTCAATAACTAAACAACAATTAGATCAATGTGGAGCTAATAAATAAGGATCTAACATACCTTTAGCTATTGATTTGTATCCACAAGAAGAAACCTTTGTTTTATGGTTCTTTTAAGTCCTCACTCTCACTCTGTAGATGGTGTAAGTTTTTGTGTGTGCGTGAGCAAACCTAAGGGACCATAAATAAATAAATAAGCACACCCTCAATCTCACATCTACCCATCAAAGAGGTGGTTTCAATCGCACATAAAATAGTAAGCGTTTGAGCAATAAGTGGGATAGTGTGTCAGAATGTGGACCACGTAAAACCTATATATGTGGATCACTTAATGGAATTTGAAAATATTTTAAAAATTCAAATATAATATTCAAAATTCAAACATCTTCTCCTAATCTTCTTGTTTTATTTTACTTTTCTCTATTTTCTGTTTGATTAAGGCTCGTTTAAATCAAAGAAAAGGTTGGAAAGGAATGAAATGAAAAGGAAAACAATGGTAAATATTTTGTCACATAGGTGTTTGGTTTGCACTTGAAATTTTTTTTATATTTAGTATTTTATGATTTATGTATTTGAGCAAATTTCATCCTCATCATATTTATGTCTCATCTTTATATTAAAGTTAGTATAAGTTTAAAGATAAAAACCATAGGAATAGAATATATATTCACTTGAAGATCTATGATAGGTATCATGATTATTAAGTCTCGAGAATACTACATGTCTATTGCCTGAAACGTGTTCCTAGTCTTGAATCACCAAGAAAGAGCATTGGTGATCTCAATAAGACTAGTGTGACATAATCTACTTATATAGAGATACAATGTAGGGACTTCATTGAATACATGCATAGTGATGCTTTAGCTGATGTCATAAGTGGATTTGTTGGAAACTAGATAGCACTGAAATGACCTGCTGAGAGACTCCACAAAGACTCATTGTATAGACTATCATTAGATCTGTAAAGTCTCTTAACGTTTGGTAGTGTGGATTGTACTAGACTTGAGGATGTCATCGAGCATTATGTCCTAGGGTTATACTTTGACTGTACAACTCTATTCGCCTAAGAATGGGGAGAATAATGTACTCTTAGGTATGACTCAAATACATGACTATAGATGGACATATCAAAAGGACTCGGACATGCCAAATGGACTCACAGTCTCTTATAAGGGATTAGTAGTTCACAAAACCGATAAGGCTTGGGTGACTTCTAGTTGACTCAAGAATTTGTGCACAGTAAGTGATCATGAAGAGTCATGATTGATAATTGAATATTATTCCACTTATTTTTATCTCTTGGTTAATAATTTAGGGATGTTTAATTGAGAAATAATGGGTTTTATTACTAAATTGGGCATTAAGCTTTTAATTAGATTAAATTCGTTTTTGGTAATAAAATTCCAGATTTACAATGCTTCACCATTTTTGCCATAACTTTTGATATAGATATCGGATTAGCCTCATTCTTCTTTCATTTTTCAGATGATTAAGAGAGCTACAATTGTTATGAAGACCTCGAAGGCTGATTTGGACAAGAAGATGGACGAAATTGGAGCTAAAGATAGACCTATTTTGCTGGATTTCTATTTTTGGACCAATTATTAAAAGTTTCCTAATTTATTAGAGATTTCATATTGATTAGAGTTTTCCTATGATTAGGGGATTGATTCCTAATTGTCAGTCATCTTGACTCATCCTTCCTGTATAAGAAAAATTGTATGGTGGCTGCAAACATTACATTATTACATTTTACATTGTTATTGGATTAAAAACGTTTTAATTAAATTCTCTGAGATGTTCTTCGTGTTCTTCGTCTGTTCTTCATTGTTTTGCCTAGCCATGCTCGGCTAAACCTCTCTGATTAACCCATGGATTAAGGATTCCGTATTCCAGAAGACTCACGCTTAACTGGTAACATCTAAACTCGTTTCTGCCTTCTTTTATCAGATCTGATTTCTGAATTCGGATTGGGTTTTTGATTAAAAACCCAGATTGATTTATCCCAATGACACAATTTGAACTAGGTTTAAGTGATTACTGGGCGATTGCTCGGTGACACGCCATTGTTCTAAACATATTATGGATGATCATTCAGTAGAGGGAATTTTTGGACAAACGCAAAGATTTCGGTTTGTCTAGAATCAATCCGAATTTGGTGTATTATTTTAGTCTAATAAAGGTTTTGGAATTCCTAATTCTGGGTTAGTCGTTTTTAGTCTAATTAATCTCGTTTTCCTTAACTGTTTCATTTTACTTTTATTCTTAATTGCATTAAAAAAAAAAAAACTAATCCCCCAATTTTGTTACTATTTTCCTGTTTCTATTGAACCTACTGCGAATTCCGTGGGAAACGATCCAGATTCCTTATATTGCAAATCTTTTTACTGAACTTGGTTATTTTGTAAGAGGTCGGCATCTCTTGTCAAGGATCCATCTTAGAGTCAATAGAAGAAGATTCCTAGTTCTGTGAAAAGCTATATTTAGTCAAGAAAGAGATATGATACTCTATCATTACTCTTAACCAAATGTAAATGACGTTATGAGGTATGATGCCTACACGGTATCCAAATTAAAAAAGGTAGATCACTTGATCAACTTAATTAATTCTGGGGCCATAGAGCATTACAAGTGTATTATGTAGTCATTAGATAACTTGGACCCATTAAAAGAGTTTAATTGGTCCAAGGTTATTCTTGATTGCTTAAAATTAGCAAGCTTAGGCCAATAATTGTTATTAGGCTTTCTTGAGAGAATAGGTATATTTGGGTTGTAGTGGGACTCCAGGCCAACATATAAAAATGGCGCCATATATGGTTCCTTAGTGGAAAATTAGTTTCTCCACTAATAAACCCAAATATGTTACAAGACCAAACAAGGTCTTAGGCTAATTTGAATTTGGGATTCAAATTTTGATTTTGAGATTTAAATTTAAGTTTTAAATTCAAGAGATTGGGTTATAAAAGATAATTTTGAATTTTCTAATATGTGTGTGTCCAATAAAGATTGGATAAATAAAAGATAAAGAAATAATTGAAGATATGGATGTGATCCATTATCTTGAATTATTAATCCAAGAAATAATTAAAGATATGAATGAGATCCATTCTCTTAAATAATTAATTCAAGAAATAGTTCAAGATATGGATTTGATCCATTTTATTAATTATTTGGATAATACCAATTAATGGACCTTTAATATTAAACCCTTATTTAGGTGTTGACTGAAACTCATAAGACATATTTTTAGTCTTGCAAAATTTTGGCCAACATAAGAAACCATAAGGGAGTTGGCCGAAATAATAGAGCTCTCTTGAGCTATTGGAAATTTTGGCCGACCACCAAAAAAAAGGAGGAAGAGGCGCCATCCAAAGGTAATCAAATCTTGTTCATCTTATCCTCAACCTAATCTCAAGAAACCCAATCTTTTTAAGATAAGAAAAACCAAGAACATTGAGTCCTCAGCCTTGATGTCACCTAGCAAGCATTCAAGGAAAGAGAGGAATCAAAGAGAATGAGTTCTCAAGGTAATCGGGAGATAGCTGTGTGGAGTAGCATTAGAGGACATCATATACTTAAGGTCTTTAGTAATCTAAGGTAATCTTAAAAACCATTGTATTTTAATAAGTAGATCTTCAAAGAGCCTATGAGTATTTCATTAGCATTTAACTTGGGATAGCTCATAAGCACCCATAAAGAGTTATGGGGTTCGTAATGATTAATATATCTAAAATCATAGTTGAAATCATAACTCATGAGTTCTGTATGTAATTATGGGTTATGTTGGTTAATTGTGGGGTGCCGCCTGATGTTTAAGCAATTGCTCATAAGGTTGATTAAAAAAAAAGGTGGAAATTTTTCTATCCTCATGAGTTATACCTAATAACCTTTTTTGGTACTTATAAAAACCTGTAACTCTTTACGGTACTTATAAGTTATCCCAAATTGGCTTTCTTTACCATTGATGAACCTGTAACTCTTTACGGTGCTCATGAGAACTCATAACTAAATGTTAAAGAATATTAGAATATGAAAAATTAGGAATCTATGTTAATCATTGCGGAACCTGTAACTCCTTACAGTCCTCATAAGTTATATATAAAGGATGCACTCATTAAAACAACTATTAGGGTTACCTTCTGATCACTCAAAAACCTTAAAGTATATGAGGTCCTCTAATGTTGATCCACACAGCTGCCTCTTGATTGCAGTGAGAACACTTTCTTCTTGACTCCTCTTTCTTCTTGGATGCTTGCTAGGCAATTGCAAGGCAGACACTTTAATTATTTGGATCTTATTTTCTCAAGACGATGATGGTGTCTTGAGATCAGGTAAGGTGTAAGATTGAAAGATTGGAGAGGCACCTCTTTCTTTGAACACGAAAGCGCGACCTTTTTTTCTTAAGCAATCGTGTGCACGTTTTTCATTCTTAAAAAACTTCTAAAGATAGGCGCTTAAAAAATCAGCCACCTAAATTAGGGTTTAACCCTAATTCTAGTGCTTAAAAGAAAGGCCTAGTCCAACTAGAAAGGCCCAATATTTTTCCAATCTTTATTGGATCTTATCCAATCTTTATCCAACCTTTATTAGACATATATCCAATATTTGGATCTTTATCTAATCTTTATTAGATATTAATTTGGATCATTCATAATTATCCTTTGTCACCTAACCTCTTGAATTTAAAATTTGAATTTAAATTACTCTTTTAAATTCAATATTTAAATTCCAAATTCAAATTGGTCTAAGACCCCATTGGGCCATCTAACATATTTGGACCTATTAGTGGAAAAACTAATTTCTCACCAATTATCCAAATATGACACCATTTATGATTGGGCTTGGAGTCCTACTCCAACCTAATGACACCTATAGTCTTGACAAAGCCCAATTACAATTATTAACCCAAAGTTGCTAAATATAGCAATAAAAAACAACCTTAGTATATGACCCATTAGGCCCAATTAGTCACTAACATAAATAAACTTGGACCAATTAAACTCCTTCAACAAGCCCAATTTATCTAATGGCCACATAAGACACTAGCAATGCTCTGTGGCCCCAGAACTAATCGAGTTGATCAAGTGATCTACCTTTCTAATTTGGATACCATGCCGACATCATCCCTTACACCGTCGTTCATATTGAGTCGAGAGAAAAGATAGAGTATCATCTCTCTTGGTTGACTAAATGTAGCTTTTTTCACAAAACTAGGAATCTTCTTTTATTGACTCTAAGATGGACCATGACTCTTCATGATCGCTTACTATGCATAGATTCCCAAGTCAACTAAAACTCTTCCAAGCCCTACCGGTCTTGTTAACTACTAATCCCTTATAGGGGACTGTGAGTCCTTTTGGCATGTCTATCTATACTCATGTGTTCTAGTCATACCCAAGAGTATATTGTTCTCCCCATTTTTCAGGCAGATAAAGTTGTACAATCAAAGCATAACCATAAGACATAGTATTCGATGACATTCTCAAATCTAAGACAATTCGAACTACCAAAGGGTGCGAGACATTACAAATCTAATGATACTCTCTACAATAAATCCTTGTGGAGTCTCTCGACAAGTCAGTTTAGTGCTATCTGTTCTCTAACAGATCCACCCAAGACATCATCTAAGGCATCACCATGCCTACATTCCATAAGGCCCCTACCTTGTATCTCCATATAAGTAGATGACGTCGTACCAGTCTTATTGAGATCACTAATGCCCGTTCTCGGAGATTCAAGACTAGGAACAGGTTTTAGGTAATATACATATAGTGTCATTGAGTCCTCATGATCATGATCTCTATCATAGATCCTCGAGTGAACACATGTTCTATTCCTAGGGCTTTTATCTTTAATCACATATTAACCTAAAATATAGGTAAGACATAAATATGATAAAGATAAAATGTGCTCATATATATAAATCATGAAATACTAAATAGAAAAAGGTGCTCCTCTGTCAAAACAAATTATCTCTAGGACACTTATTTACTAACTAGTTATAACTCATGAGTACCATAAAAATTACGAGTTCTCATGAGCGCTCGTAAATAGTCATAGCTCTTGTGTTTATGATATTTAGTTCCATGGGTACCCATAAAGAGTTACATGTTCTCATATATTAACTCATTGCTTAAATAATTACATTTTTAATAACTCATGAGTATCGTAAATAGTTACAAGTTCTCATGAGTACCTAAAGAGTTATGATTATAAATTCTAGTTTTCACTGCAATTAATGAAGAACGAAAATTTTTGTTTTTTCCACCTCATGAGTTTTGCGCTTGAACGTTAGCAGCACCTAAATTAACTAATAACCTCCATATTTAGGTCAGCATGATAAGGCCCCTAATCGAAGTCACAGACCCCATCATTTGGATCGCCTGGATCGAAAGCTACTTCCCCGACATGGACCTAAAGTCAAGCCCACTTGTCCACCCGCTTGTGCAATAGACAAGTAGGGTTGGTCCGCCTTTATTAGGTCAACTTCCGATATAACTTGTGTTGTTTTGTTCGTAGCATTCTTGGTATAGGTGATCACCAGCACTCCACTGCTCTTCTTGTCTCCTACCCTTTTCTCAGTGCATTTCCTTAATTCCAGAGTTTGCAATTTTCAATCCTCGTTTTTGTCTTCTCTATCAATAATCTTAACCATATCCCCCTTTTTTGACCGTTTCTGTATCCATACAGAATTAGAGATGTGCTTTTGAACAATCTGCTCCACCATAACCTGATCTAAGGTACTCCATACATCCTTTTTGTCAGCCTTATTCTACTGCTCTGATTGCTTTGGCTCCTCATTCACCAAAATATTAAAGCGAGAACCTCCGACATCATTTTTTGTGGTCCCTCCTCATCTCTCAGCTTACATGGTCGATGGTTCTGTTGGACGACCTTTCATTGATCTCGGTAAGAGCTTGCCTCTTTCTCAGCAAATTGCTCCTTACTGTTGTGTGACTCCTTCTTGTTATCTTTACATTGCTCTCTGTTTACACACTTATTGTTAATTTTGGAAGGACAGGTTTCCCCTATATGACCATAAATGCCGTAATGAAAGCATAGTATATGGAGACCCTCGTACTCTAAGAAATAGTCCTCTTCATCCAGCTTGAATACGGCCATTAATTGTTCCTCTAGATTCACCAGATTACATATTTTGGCATAATGCCCTCTGAGATGACAATAAGTGCTCATATTCACCTTGATGGTATCACCAATTTTATTGCCAACAATAGTAAGGGCCTCGTGATCATAGTATTCCAATGACAAATTTGGGACTCTAACCTACATCGCCACTTTATTAGTCTTAGCTCTTACCGGAATGAAATTCCGCTCCCAAGGACGAACAGTCAAATAATATAATGTTCATAAATCATCCAGGGCCCCCAGTCAAAGTGTTCAAATAATCTTCTTTATTGGACAACTTAACGACATAAAACCCATACCTATGTTGATGAGATTTATAATTCCTTCCTTTGCCCAAAGAGTTTAAAGTCTAGACAAAAGAGCCCTATAACCAATACTCTTCTTATCCATGAAAGTAAATGTAGGAAAATTCCTATTCAAATCTTCCTCTGTTTTACATAAAGGCTTATGATCCTCTGACCCTTTATCATCCTCCGACATGCTATCATCAAATAACGCTTTACTACCTATCTCATCTTTGTCAGAGTTCTCCCCAGCAATAGAACTTCCTTTCAGCTCATCCACAAATGACATACTTTCTTTGCTATAACCCACCCCTGATTTACCCAATTTCGGCCAGGCACTAGGAGAAATATTGCTATGATGACCTTTTCCACTATTTTAAATTTTATTGGAGCTACGAATAAGTTGATCATCCTCCTCCAGCAATGGAGGAATTAGAGAACGAATATCGCTCTCAGTCGCCATACAAGTTAAGAGGAACTTGATGAATGAACACTTCAATTATAAGAGAGAGGCTGATGTTTCAAAACCGTACTGAATTAGCAGGAGCCATATAAAGAAAGGGTCTATTTTTTGAATCTTGGTTACCCGATATAGTAAGGGACTAGTTATAAGTGAGTTCATTTTAATTTGACAAGACTTTAATCCATTTTTTTTTTAATTTTTAATTTTTCTCTCAAGTATCCATGTAGATTGTACGAGGGTTTCCATGGAGGATTAATTTTAATACATGAGAAATTATTCTGTTAACCCTGATTTGTCACATCACTTATAGTCTAACCAATTAAAATACAACAACTCATGAGTCAATTTTTTACCTTCTCAATATCGGATGACATATTTATAAATTTAAATATTCATTTTTTCTTTCATTACTTATGAAATCTTAATTAAGTGATTCATTTTTTACAAAAAATAAAAATATGAAATACATAATCAACCAACTATGATTAATGTTAGCTGAGTTGTTGTATTATAATTTAACTTGTCAGACATAAATGACGTGGCAAATCAAGTTCACTTGGGAATTTCTCTTAGTACATATGATTAAAGAACATAGTTTAGAAAACCAATACACATTTTTTATAGAATAGGAAATTTAGCTAATTATTTTATTATCTGAAAAATAGTTATCACCATTTATATTAAAGATAATATTATATTAAGGATGAGGTAGCATCGGTTTTGATCTCATGTTATTGTTATCTTATCCGAGAAAAATAAAAATCCAATCCCAATGTGAGAGAGTGGCTGTAGTTTCGTTTCCTCTATCGTCCGCCAATCATAAAGAAAGAAAATTCCTTATCTTGTTTGAACAACCACTTGACCCCGAATCTGTTATTTTTCCTCATAATTGCCTTATTATGGCGGGACCTCCAATTTCCCACCCACATTTAACTGAAGGAATATCAATATCAATATCAACAAGAAGTTTATCAGGAAGTTAAGAATTTCATAGACCATCATACGATACTCATTACAAAATTACACTGTAAATTGTGCAATGTTTTTATTGATCTCCATCTCTATTTCCATTCCTTTGCATTGGATGTCTCTTCACTGTAGATCAATTTTTAATAATTGAGTTTTAATACTAGATAAAAATAAGATTATAACATTAAATATAATAAAATTTACCATGGTAAACTATTCACATCAAATTTTAAAGCATAAATTTATTTACTTTTTTAATATTTACTATTACAATACTCATTTTACAGAATAAATCTCAACCATTAAAATTTAATTTAATGTTAGAGACATTCAATGGAGAAGAAATAGAGAAGAAGATCAATAAAAACATTCTTCTCTCAAACCAAAACATACTTGGTATAATGATAGACTAGTTAGATTATAAAGTGGGCCAACTAAATTCAAATCTTACATTGTTCAAAAAAATAAATAAATAAACAAACAAACCAACCAACCCTTCAGAAAGACACTTTAGTTACATAGCTTTAATACAAATTAGTTAATTGTTTGTCTGCCTTATATAGGATTTAGAAAAAGTGTCGCCCTAGTGGCTCAAAGGGTTTTAAGAAAAATTAGACTTGATCAGGATTGACCAATCGCTTAGTTTGGATTATTAGGAAATCATTTTTCATGGTTGAGCGGGGTGAGCTACTGTTGAGCTGGAACACGTAATTAAACAAAAAACCATAACGGATTCTTAAAAATCAGTCTGGTACTATTGGGTCTGACAAAGAAAATATCGAAAAAAAAAAAGAAAAGAAAAGTAACCTTTTTTAAAAAAAAAAACACATACATTATCTTTTATTTCATTAAAAAGATTAATTTATATATTGTAATGTTATTATATTAAGATTTAATATATTAAGTCTTATTTTGTATTTAGTTTTACATGTATTATACATATATTTTTATTTTAAAATCCTTTAAAAAGAATTTTAAAAATATTAAAAGAAAAAAATATGTTCTAAATATTCATAATGTCAAATAGTTGTTAGGACCTTATCTATCCTTTTCAAAATTAAAAGGAAATTATATAATTGTCCCTCAGAATTTAATTTTCACTTTGACATAATTAATTGTGAAAACCTTTATCAAAACTTATGAAACATTCATTAAAACTAGAGAAACCCTTATTAGATCCTATGAATTTTAATTTGCAATTTATGAAATTCTTTTAAAAAATTTTGAAAATCTTGCCCGAACTTATAAAACTTTTCTTAAAACTTGTGAAACTTTTTTAAGATATTATGAAACAAAATTTGCAACTGGTGAAATTCTTTAAGAAAGTTGTGAAATTTTTTGAGAATTTGTGAAAACCTTATTTGAACTTGTAAAATCCTTATCAAATATTGTGAATCAAAATTGCAACTTATAAAACTCTTTAAGGAAGCTATGAAATTAATTTGAGAACTTACGAAAACCTTATCCAAACTCATGAAAATCTTATATGAACTCGTAAAATCATTATCAAATTATGTGAATTCAAAATTGCAACTTGTAAAATTCTTTGAGAAAGTTGTGAAATTTTTTCGAGAACTTGTAAAATCCTCATCTAAACTTTAAATTTTAAAATTTGCAACTTATGAAATTCTTATGAAAAATTATGAAAGCCTTGTCTAAATTTATGAAAGTCTTTATCAGAACTTATGAAACCGCGTCTTCCTTTCTATCTTAATTTCAAAAATGGGTTAAGTAGCAAATCCGCCCCGGAAGTATACGTTGAGGAGCAATATTGCCCTGAAAGTTTTTTCATGTTCAATTTTGCTCCAGAAGTCTAAAAATGTAGCAATGTTGTCCTTTTCCGTTAAGAGACTAACGTTGGCCGTTAAAAAATTGACGTTGATCATCGTTATTTTTTTAACAGAAAAGTGCAATATTGCTACTTCTTTAGACTTCAAAGACAACATTAATCTCAAAAAAACTTCTAGGGCAACATTGCTCTCAGGCGTATACTTCCGAAGCAGATTTGTTACTTAACCCTTTAAAAATTTAGAGGGATAATTATGTCATTTCTTTTTAATTTTGAAAATGACAAATTAGACACTAATATCTCTTTGATATTATAAATATTTGGAACACAATTTTTTTTCTTTTATGTTTAAAGTTATTTTTAAGGATTTGCACATTAAATTTACAAAGTGTTATGAATATACTGATTATGTGGATGTCCATTGACTCCCGGTCTCCAAATATTACAAGATGACATGGGACCCACGCATAGTACCATGCATAGTAGTTTACTATTTAGTGGGACCCACACACAAAATAATACAACTCACGGGAATGCATTCCCGTGAGTGTACAGTTATGTAATTAGGGGAATATTACATCAAATGACCCAAAGTGGAAATTACACTAAAGGCCCATTTTCCTTCTATAAATAGAGGCCTTCTGTAAACATTCAGATTACACTGAAATGAGAACTTCTCTCTACTCTCTCTCTCTCTAAAATCTCTTGTTCTTGTATTTACTTTTCATCAGTTTTATATTACGTTATCAGCACGAAGACTCTACCAAGGTAAGATTTTATTACCATCTCCTTTACTATTTGTTTATTTTTTCTATCTGGGATAATCTTAACCATGATATGGAATTAAAGTTCTACTTTTACCGATTATTTTGAACATCAGGTTCCATGGTTAAGATTTGAGATTATTTACTATTTACTATTCACAGTAAATAGTAATTTTTACTATTCATGTTAATTTTACCTTTTTCAGTAATTTTATATTTCTATTTATTTTGACTCCTTTATGGAAGTCTAGATTTAATATTTCAGTAATTTATTTTTCACTATTCATTGTGAATAGTAACTTTACTATTCACGGTAAATTTATATTTTACTATTTACAGTAATTTATTTATGTTTATATATTCTTCCCACTCCCTATTTATTAATTCATGGTGGCAACATTAAGCTCCATTTGTAATTTAATTTTACTGTTTTATTTATTTAATTCATGGTGGCGATACTAAGCTCCATTTGTTTAATTTAAATTCTTTACTTACTGCTTTATTTATTTCATGGTGGCGATATTAAGCTCCATACTGACTTTATTAATATTTACATTATGCCACTAACATTTAAATTTATGTTACTAACATTTATTTATGCATTTATTTACCTTTTATGGTGGCAACACTAATATTAGTGGGCTCCATTTATTTATGCATTTATTTACCTTTTATGGTGGCAACACTAATATTAGTGGGCTCCATTTATTTATGCATTTATTTACCTTTTATGGTGGTGGCACTAATAGGGCTCCATTTGTTTATCTTAATTCTTTACTGTTGTCTATATATTATATAATATATGCATCATCTTTCTTACCTTCGGATGAGATAGGTCTCGCTGTGAGTTTACTCCCATTCCTATCTCATCTTATTTTTATTTTCTTAGCATGTTTATTTACCGTTCTTTAAATTATGTTTTAATTTATAATAAGATTTTATAATATGATTCTAATTATTTTTATTATTTTTAGTTTGAATCATGTCTTCCAACCTTTCAAATCTTGAATTTAATGCTCTTGACATCACCGGGAAGAATTATCTATCATGGGTTTTAGATGCTGAAATCCATCTTCAAGCAAAGGACTTTGGAAAGGCTATATTGCCAGGAAATGATGCGTCCCCTCAAGTAAAGGCTAAAGCTATGATTTTTCTCCGACACCACATTCATGAAAGTTTGAAAACTGAATATTTAACGGTGAAAGATCCATTTGAATTGTGGACTAGTTTGAAAGATAGGTATGATCATCAGAAAACGGTGATTTTGCCTAGAGCTCGTTATGAATGGATTCATCTCAGGTTACAAGATTTTAAAACTGTAAGTGAGTATAACTCAGCTGTTTTCAAAATAAGTTCTCAGTTAAAATTATGTGGTGAAAAAATAACTGATGAGGACTTATTAGAGAAAACTTTTTCTACCTTTCATGCTTCGAATTTGCTTTTACAACAGCAATATCGTGAGAAAGGTTTTAAAAAATATTCTGAGTTAATCTCATGTTTACTAGTAGCCGAGCAAAATAACGAGTTATTATTGAAAAATCATGAAAATCGTCCCACTGGATCTTCTCCATTTCCTGAAGCGAATGTGAGTGTACGGAATGATCATGGTCGTGGCCATGATCGCGGTCGTGGTCGTGGCCGTGGTCGTGGACGAGGACGTGGAAATCGTGGAGGTAGAAATAATCATGGTCCTTATCATGGTGGAAGAGGTTATTATAGTCCTTATACCCACCAGAAAAAGATGAACAATGAAGGACAAAAGAATGATAAAGAAGGTCCTTCAAAAGTTGTTGAACATAAATGTTATCGGTGTGGTATGAAGGGACACTGGGTACGTAATTGTCGTACACCAGAACATTTAGCGAAACTTTACCAAGCCTCTATAAAAAAGAGTGTTAATAATGTGGAATGTGATGATAAGGCTCATAAAGATAATGATGTCAATGAGCCAAATGATGATGTTATGTCTCACTTGGAGGTGGAAGATTTTTATGATTAAATAAGTTTTGCAAAAATTGTAATAATTATTTTGTTTCGTTCTGACTTGTTGCCAATTATGTATAATAAATATGTTTTTAATGCATCTTCTATATTGAATATGTTTTGATGCATTTCTTTTCTTTTAATGAAGCTCATGGACATTTCAAATATTGCACACAAGAATGAAGATATATGTCTCATTGATAGTGCAACGACACATACAATTCTTAAAGATAAGAAATATTTTTCACATCTAACAAATTGTAGTACAAGCATCAATACCATAGTGGGTAATACAAGATTGATTGAAGGCTCTGGAAGAGCAATAATAATATTATCCAATGGTACGAAATTTGTTATTAATGATGCTTTGTATTCCTCTAAGTCTCATAGAAATTTGTTGAGTTTTAAAGATATCCGTCGAAATGGATATCATATTGAGACTATAAATGAGGACAATAAAGAATATCTACAAATTGTTACTGTTAGATATGGTGAAAAATATGTTCTGGAGAAATTACCTATGTTATCTTCTGGTTTGTACTATTCAAGTATTAGTACAATTGAAATAAATGTTATGGAAAACCAGAAGCATGTTGATAAAGACATATTTATTGTTTGGCATGACCGGTTAGGCCATCCCGGGTCAATTATGATGCGACGTATAATAGAGAATTCATGTGGACATAACTTGAAACAGAAACAAATACCAAAATCCCATGATTTCTCATGTGATGCATGTTCCAAGGGAAAATTAATTATTCGGCCATCACCAACCAAAGTAGAAAGTGAGTCTCTCACATTTCTAGAACGGATACAGGGAGATATTTGTGGGCCAATACACCCACCATGCGGACCATTTAGGTATTATATGGTTTTAATTGATGCATCAACTAAATGGTCGCATGTGTGCTTATTATCTTCTCGAAACCTGGCGTTTGCGAGATTACTTGCTCAATTGACAAGATTAAGAGCACATTACCCGGATTATCCTATCAAGAAAATACGTCTTGATAATGCTGGTGAATTTACTTCACAGACTTTTAATGAATATTGTATGTCCCTTGGAATTGATGTTGAACAACCTATAGCACATGTTCATACGCAAAATGGACTTGCAGAATCATTGGTAAAACGATTGCAACTTATTGCAAGACCTTTACTTTTGAAATCTAATTTACCAATTTCTGCTTGGGGCCATGCCATTTTGCATGCAGCAATGTTAATTCGCATCAGGCCAACTAGTTATTTAAAATTTTCCCCCTTACAAATGGTTTTTGGTGAAGAACCTAATATTTCTCATATACGGACCTTTGGATGTGCAGTATATGTGCCTATAGCACCTCCACAACGTACTAAAATGGGTCCTCAAAGAAGAATGGGAATTTATGTTGGGTATAAATCTCCTTCAATTATAAAATATTTAGAACCATCTACAGGAGATTTATTTACTGCACGATTTGAAGATTGTCATTTTAATGAATCAGTTTACCCAACATTAGGGGGAGAAAATAAGCAGTTGAATAAAGAGATTAGCTGGAATGAATTATCATTGGCTCATTTTGATCCTCGTACAAAACAATGTGAACTAGAAGTTCAAAAGATAATTCATTTACAGAATTCAGCTAATCGAATGCCAGAAGCATTCACTGACCCAAAGAAAGTGACAAAGTCACATATTCCAGCTGCTAATGCTCCTATTCGAATTGATGTCCCTGTAGGACAACCGATTACAAATGAATCAAAAGCACGCCTTAAGCGTGGTAGGCCTATCGGTTCCAAAGATAAAAATCCTCGAAAAAGAAAAGAAGCTAAAATTATAGATGGCCAAGTCGAGGATAATCAAGAAAAAAGCGTAGCTCTGGATGAGCCACTTCATAAAGAGAAATTATCTCCAGAGGAGAATATTGAGGCCCCAGAAGAGATCCAGGTATCTGAAATGTATGAAAATAATGAGATCTCAATAAATTATGTCACAAATAATATCAAATGAAACCGTAATGAAGTCAACATTGATGACATTTTTGCTAATCATATGGCATATGATGTGATGAATGAAGAAGAGGATCATGAGCCAAAATCCATGAGAGAGTGCCAACAACGAAAAGATTGGCTCCTATGGAAAGATGCCATTAATGCAGAATTAAAATCATTGGCAAAACGAAAAGTATTTGGACCTATAGTCCATACACCTAAAGATGTAAAGCCAGTTGGATATAAATGGGTTTTTGTACGGAAAAGAAATGAAAAGGGTGAAATTACAAGGTATAAAGCACGCCTTGTAGCCCAAGGCTTTACACAAAGACCTGGCATAGATTTTGAAGAAACATATTCACCAGTAGTGGATGCAACTACTTTTCGTTATTTAATTAGCCTAGCAGCAAATGAAAGGCTTGATTTGCATCTAATGGATGTTGTGACTGCCTATTTATATGGTTCACTTGATAGTGATATCTATATGAAAGTTCCTGAAGGACTCAAGATGCCTGAAGCATTTAATTCAAATTCACGAGAACAATACTCGATCAAATTAAATAAGTCCCTGTATGGCTTGAAACAATCAGGGCGCATGTGGTATAATTGCCTTAAAGAATATTTGTTGAAAGAAGGGTATAAAAATGACCCGATATGCCCATGCAGTTTTATAAAAAGATCGAGAAATGAATTTGCTATAATTGTTGTTTATGTTGATGATATCAACATTATTGGAACTCCTGAAGAGATTACAAAAGCCATTCATTGTTTGAAGAAAGAATTTGAAATGAAAGATTTAGGTAGGACAAAATTTTGTCTTGGATTACAAATTGAGTACCTGAAGGACGGGATCTTTGTACATCAAGAAACTTATACAAAGAAGGTCTTGAAACGATTTTATATGGATAAGTCACATCCATTCTGTACTCCAATGGTTGTAAGATCTTTGATAAAAGAAAAAGATCCATTCCAACCCCAAGTAATTAACAAAAAAGGTGTAGAACAATTACTTGGTCCAGAAGTGCCATATCTTAATGCTATTGGGGCACTAATGTATCTTGCTAATCACACAAGACCTGATATAACATTTGCTGTTAATTTATTAGCAAGATATAGTTCTGCACCAACACAAAGGCATTGGAATGGTGTAAAGCGTATTTTTCGTTACCTCAGAGGTACTATGGATATGGGGTTATATTATTCAAATGTATCTAAACATGAACTGATTGGTTATTCAGATGCTGGATTTATGTCTGATCCACATGATGGAAAATCACAAACAGGTTATGTATTTACATGTGGAGGTACAGCAATTTCATGGCGATCTATGAAACAAACTATATCAGCCACTTCATCTAATAATGCAGAAATCCTAGCAATGCATGAAACAAGTCGAGAATGTGTGTGGTTGAGGTCAGTAATTCATCATATACGAACTACTTGTCATTTATCTTCTGGTAAAATGGTTCCAACAGTTCTATATGAGGATAATACTGCATGTATTGCCCAACTTAAAGAAGGATACATCAAGGGCGATAGAACGAAGCATATTTCACCAAAATTTTTCTTTACTCGTGATCTTCAACAGAATGGTGAAATAGATATCCAGCAAATCAGTTCAAGAGAAAATTTGGCAGATTTATTTACCAAGTCACTTCCAGAAGCAATCTTTGAGAAGCTTGTCTATGGTATTGGTCTTCGAAGACTTAAAGATCTCAACTGATGTTATCAGAGGGAGTAATACTGATGTTGTCAACAGGGGGAGTTGATACACGTTGTACTCTTTTTCCCTTTTCTAGGTTTTGTCCCACTGGGTTTTTCCTAGAAAGGTTTTTAATGAGGCAGCACTGGATAGTGTATCAATGAGTGATGTACTCTTTTCTTTGGCTAGGTTTTTATCCCACTGGGTTTTTCCTAGTTAAAGTTTTTAATGAGGCACATTCATAAATGGACATCCAAGGGGGAGTGTTATGAATATACTGATTATGTGGATGTCCATTGACTCCCGGTCTCCAAATATTACAAGATGACATGGGACCCACGCATAGTACCATGCATAGTAGTTTACTATTTAGTGGGACCCACACACAAAATAATACAACTCACGGGAATGCATTCCCGTGAGTGTACAGTTATGTAATTAGGGGAATATTACATCAAATGACCCAAAGTGGAAATTACACTAAAGGCCCATTTTCCTTCTATAAATAGAGGCCTTCTGTAAACATTCAGATTACACTGAAATGAGAACTTCTCTCTACTCTCTCTCTCTCTAAAATCTCTTGTTCTTGTATTTACTTTTCATCAGTTTTATATTACAAAGGTATTAATATTTATTTGTACTTTTTTGCTCCACGTTTTATGCAACAAAGAATGTGTCGTAATCAGGTCCTTAATTGGTGGATTTGAGAGGACCTGGTCCACTCAACCTAGAATCACATGTATTTGTATTAATGATAAAAATGGTGTTTGAGCACGATAATATTGAAGATTAAATAGGAAGAAAAGACTCAAAAATATCTCAAATTTTGAGAATCTTAATTTAGAATCAAGAAATGACTTAATAATTGTGAAATTTTTTGGGAGTAGTTTGGAATTAAATTATATAATTAAATTAATTAAATATCCTTAATATAATATTTAAAAAATGAAAAAAAATGAGAACAATAGTTTAATAAATAAAAATCTTTAATTAGGACCATAACAACCAATTTTATATATATATAAAATACTTTGAAACTTCTATTTTTTTAAAAAAAAAATTAAAACAGTATTGAAACCAGGGAGCTCCTAATTATTACTTCATCTAGTCTTTATTATAAATCACTAACCAACAAATGTAATTGGTCCTTTTTATAAGACACTTGTTTATTTACAAAGAATATTAAATATTTTTTGTCATGTATGCCCATAATTAATAAGGATAGTGGGTGAAAATAATAATTAATATAATATTAAAGTTTAGTGTAATTAGTAGGGTTAATATTAAAAATAACTGAAATTTTAAGATAAATTTAATGACTTTAACTATTTTTATTACCTTATAAAAATTGTTAGTTAATACCCCATAATAAGAATTAGATGGAGTATTCTTCAAAAGGTATTCCTACAATGGGGGCAGAGTGAAGTGGCCATCTCAAACGTGCTAAAAAGAAAAGATTCGAAAACAACAATAATCATCCCATCTGAGTAAAGGAGTTAGAGAAATTATTTATAAGGAATTAAATATTAAAAAATTAGTTAAAATAGTTATTTATAAAAAACGTTCTGTTAATCTCATTTTGTCTTATTATAAAAAAGTCGTGTTATACCTTGTTTGGTATAATATTGGTTGGGATTTGACACTTTATAATAATATTATTATAATATTAAATACAAAAATGCATATAAATAAATCTAAACTATTAATATTATATCTAAGTTATTTTTGTTATTTAAGATTATAATGTATTGATATAAAAGGTTAAATCCCAACCATTGGAAGTTGATCCAATGGTGGGAAAAGTACATGGAGAGGAAGATTAATGGAAACATCCATCTCCTCATAAGAAAACAATTCTTTAATAAAAAAAAATGTAACTATAGAAGATAAAGTGGATCATAGTCTTATATTTAAGACTAAAGCAAACCTCTCAATCATATTTCACATTTAGGGACGAATGGAATCCACATGAAGAAAATTAATTGAAATCAGTTTACCTAATGGAGAATTATTTAAACATATCCACCATCATAAAATTTATTGCCCAAAGATACCTAAGAACCCAAGTTCTTCAGTAGTGCAACTCATTTTCTGTGAGTAACTCTTATTCACTTGTGTGCAATGTAGCATATCTTTAGTCATATGCACATATTTTTTGTTTTTCACATAACACTTGAAGATATGTTGCACTTATTCAAGATATATTGCACATATTGAAGATATGTTGCATTTGGATCCTTAAATAAATTTTAGATATATTTGGGTAATAAATTTTATAATTAAAATTTTTTCAGTTGTTTTTCCTTTTATCTTATTAAATGCATTTGAATTTGGATTTGAATTTGTCCTTGATAATTAATATTTGGCTAAAGTATACTTTTAGTCCTTTAAGTCTCTCTCTAATATTGTTGATTTCTAAAATAAGTATTTAAACCAAAGACTCTGAGCAAACGGACAAACTATAACAAAAAATGTGAATGATCCTTTCAAATTGTATCCACACAATTCACAAAGATCGCAGACAATGTATTCTTACTTGCGGACACAAAATAGAATAATTGCCTTCCAAATAAAACATCCAATCCCGGGGTTTTTTTTTTTTTTTTTTGGGGGGGGGGGGGTTGGGTATGATATTGACTTGCATGACTACATATAATGAATTGTCTAAAACTTATTCAGTTTCCACATCATTTGATCTTGTTAACAGTATTTGATCCTGTTGTCCTGTACTTGAAAAGGACGTTTGAAGGATATATAGTTGGGACTTGGGATTGTGGGGGTGGTAAGAAAAATAAATTAATATGCCCCTATGAAGTATTGGTTGCTTTTTTTTTTTTATAAATTCAGTTTGAAAAAAAAAAATTGATTCTTATTATAAGTCTACCTATAGAGTAATTAATAACGGTGTTATGATTTTGATCCTATTAAATGTCATAAAAGAAATGAACTGTTTCTGCTGGAAAGAGAAAAAAAATTGAGATAGAGGGTTGAGAATATCATTCATAAATGAGTGTAAAATTAAGAAAATGCATCGATTCAAAATATATTTAATAAGTTAACTACTTTTTCTTGAAATATGATAATTAAATAAAATGAACTTATAAAAAAAAACAAAGCGATAAAATGCAATATAATGTTTGCCTCTAATGCTCCAACCAATAGCAAATAGTACATGCCCAAGCATTGGCCACTAAAATACTTTCTCCAAGTTCATAATACATGGCGTATTTCGGAAGAAATTTTTAGTCCATTTAGTATAAGTTACCTAAAAACCTAGAAAGTTGTTGGTTGCCATTTTCTAATTTTAACCCTATTTATTGGAGGTATACATTTGATATTTTTTTAAGAGAAGTGAGGCAAATTTAAATATAGGCAAAGCTATTTTTTTAAAAAATAAAAAATAAGATGTATTTAATCAATTGACTACTATTCTTTAGTTCCTGTTAGATGATTGAAAATAACTTATATTTTATATTGAATGGAGCATTAATGTTTACATGGTCGTTATTCTATAAACAATATAATGTTACAATAAATTATGATGTGATATGAGCACAGATGGCATCTTGTGTGGCCATTCAACAAGCAGCATTTAAGTCCCACGTATAGTAGTCAATGCATGTGACCACTGACACTATCTTGATAACTAGAGATTTCATGCATGTATAACATGATTGCCACATTTGATGCTAGCTTGGAAGCTACTTTGACTATCATGTAAGATTTAAATGTCACATAGGATGTTACATGTGCTCATATAATATATCTTCCAAAGAACTAGACCTCTAAGTTAGCATGGTCAGCACACAAAGAATTGATGCCAATTCTTCTTTTATAATATCGATATGAGGACAATACTTCTTTGGCAAAGCCAAATGCAAGAAACTATGAGTGAGCACCAATTGCAGGAGGGAGGGAGGGAGGGAGAGAGAGAGAATGTCATTCATCCTCCTTTAGAAAAATGTGTGTGGGGTTAGAAAATACTTTGCTTAAGGCAGACTTTTGCATAAATTTAACAGAATATATAGATTTTAAAAAATGTCATTCATCCTCTTTTAGAAAAATATGTGAGGTTAGAAAATACTTTGTTTAAGGTAGACTTTTGCATAAATTTAACACAATAAATAAATTTTACCATGTGACACGTACAAAATTGGAGGAGTGAAGTATTCTATATATTTATATTGTTATAAGTAGTTTAATTTTCTACCAATTTTATTGTTTAAGATGTATTTAATAAATTGACAACTATTCTTTAGTTCCTATTAGATGATTGAAAATAACTTATATTTTATATTGAATGGAGTATTAATGTTTAGTTAGGGCCCGTTTGATATAAGGAAAATTTGAGGAGGGAAAGGAAGATTTTGATAGATGAGGGAAGATAGTTTGAGGGAAGATGAGTTATTTGGTAGGAAGAAAATGAAGGGGTAGGAGTTGGTAAAGAATTAGGAAATGTCTATTTTACCCTCAAGAGTAATTAATTTAAAATAAAAAAAGAAAAATATTTTTTTTGATAAAATATATTTTAAAAAAATATGCTTTCATCAGGTTCGAACTTGTGAAAAAAAAATCCTGCCAAGTTTGATATTTCCCGCCAAGTTCAAACTTTCCCGCTAAGTTCGAACGTTCTCGCCAATTTTGAACGTCCTGCCAAGTTTGAATTTGAGGGGTAAATTTGTCTAAAAATGTGAACAGTGATATGAGAACTTGAAATTCCACCAATTTTAGTGGGATTTGATCTTCCCACATATGAGGGAAGATTGGTGGGCTCGAGAACTTGGATTCCCGGGAAGATTTGCCCAAAATGCGTACCAAACAAGGGAATTCTCTAATCTTTCTTTCCCTTCCCACCGATTCCGTGTATCAAACAGGCCCTTAGTCGTTATTCTATAAACAATATAATGTTACAATAAATTATGATGAGATATGAGCACAGATGGCATCTTGTGTGGCCATTCAACAAGCAGGCATTTAAGTCCCACATATAGTAGTCAATGCATGTGACCACTGACACTATCTTTGATAACTAGAGATTTCATGCATGTATAACATGATTGCCACATTTGATGCTAACTTGGAAGCTACTTTGACTATCATGTAAGATTTAAATGTCACATGGGATGTTACATGTGCTTATATAATATATCTTCCAAAGAACTAGACCTCTAAGTTAGCATGGTAAGCACACAAAGAATTGATGCCAATTCTTCTTTATAATATCGATATGAGGACAATACTTCTTTAGCAAAGCCAAATCCAAGAAACTATAAGTGAGCACCAATTACAGGAGAGAGAGAAATGCCATTCATCCTCCTTTAGAAAATGGTGTGTGGGGTTAGAAAATACTTTGCTTAAGGCAGACTTTTGCATAAATTTAACACAATATATAAATTTTAAAAAATGTCATTCATCCTCCTTTAGAAAAATATGTGAGGTTAGAAAATACTTTGTTTAAGGCAGACTTTTGCATAAATTTAACACAATATATAAATTTTACCATGTGACACAAAATTGGAGTGAAGTATACTATGTATTTATATTTTTGCAAGTAGTTTAATTTTCTACCGATTTTATTGTGTGTATTTGTACAAATATATATATATATATATATATATATATATATATATATATATATATATATATATATATGATGTACTCATTCTGATATAAATTTAAGACCTTAATAATGTCCACCATACCTGCAAAACCATAAAAATATACAACTTGAATTACACTAGATGACATCATTCTTAAGAGCTATTCCACAACTATTGGTAAATAAGAAATAATGATCCCAAAATTTGATTAAACCTTTTTTATAAAATAGGGTGTGCAACTCAGTAAGGCAAATCACCAGAGGGGGAAAAGAGAGTTGCTCAAAAGTTTATCAGGGTGCTATTATGACTCATGAATACAATTAAATGGATGGTTTAAATGGTCATTAGCTTATGCTTAATGATTATTTATGATGATTAAAGCCATTGGTTACAAATTTTAAAGACAAATAAGGGTAATTAATGTGGGAGATTAATAAGACATATATTTCCTCTAATGAATGCTTAATACCATTTTAACTTGCACACAATGGAATATTGCTGGAATTCAACTTTTTTTTTTTTATATATCAAAGATGGCTAGAGCCTACATTAAAATAAAGGAATTACACAAGAGGAGATTTAATTCCAAACACTCTTGGTTAAACCAAGACCATAAATACAAAGGACAAACATCAAGAAGAGCAGATTTGGAGATACCCATTTTAGCCAAAGCATCCGCCATCCTATTATGGTCACATGGGATAAACTTCATCTTTACCTTCCAGCTTTTGCACAGAAGCTCACAGATTCTTAAAAGTTGGAGGCTCCCAAAATTATGGTTACTTTCCAAAATCACATTTGTTCTTGTGTAGAACACAAGAGGGATTGGACTTGGTCTGGGGTGAAATCCCAGGGTTCTACGTACCACAATTAGGGATCAAAGTCCACATAGTTCGAAGGTAAACCATAGGCTTGTTATAACTAGAGGGAGTGAGGTGTGTGCTCTGTGTGAATTGAAAAGCTAGGGTTACAACCTGTGTACCTTATGAGAGTTTTCCCCTATTTATAGACTTACTTGGGCCCTTCTAATAGGCTTCGTTATCTTGTTCTTTAAAGGACATTAAGATATCCTTTTTAAATAATATATCCTTATTTTGTGGGCAGTTACAATTGTGATAGATATTCTGATAAACTGCTCCTTAATCCAAGGGGGTAGTTAGGACTATAATGGAGCCATTTGACTGGGCTCTTTAATCATTGGGCTGAGCCCATTTATAATATATCCATAACAGTTGCCCCCTAGCCCAGTAGCTCAGGACTCTGAACTGTCAGGATGTACTTGCCAGGTCATGATTTGTTCATCAATCCGAACTGCCCAATTTTGAAGTTTTTTATTTTAGGCTGCATTCTACCCATGTTTGCTTCAACTTCTTTCCTCTGCCGAGGTCAAACATTTTTGGTCTCAGGCTACCCCATCCGTGTGAGTTTTCATCCCGGTTTATCCGAGTGGGAGACAATTGCCCCCATTTGAAGAAGCATGGGGAGGTCGGCCTTGGTCTTCATGATCGAAATTCGACCTGATTTTGACCAATCTCGAATTTTAACCAAGAGTCGCGACTGGTTTGCTATTCATCTAACACATCGCGAGTTCCCAAGTTAGTAGGTGCTATCATTACCTACTGCCAGCTGGCCTTTGCAAGCCGGCTTTGTAGCCAAGGTGACTGCTGCATTATCCTTGGTATTCGTGCGCATTCAATACAAGCATTAAATGTGCACGCCTTTCTATGGCCACGTCATTGGCTTCATACGGCGGTTGGATCTTTTGGATGTTCAACCGTCTCCCCTCCGCCAGTATATATAGCGTTTATTTTCCCTCTTTCTACACTTTTGAAAGTGTTAAGAGTTGTTCTTATTGTACAAGAGAGAGAACTTCCATATGTTTGCCCATTCTACGGACCTTCCATTGTCGTGGCTCGCGCATTTCCCTTTCCTTTAACTTATTTCAAAACAGGTACTTTCATAGTCCTTTCCTTGGTTGTTTAACTGTTTTTCCTCTTCTCCTCTTCTATTTCTGGGGTAGAGTTCTTGGTGTGCCTCTGAGTTTTTCTTTTTTCTGTGTTTACGTTTGTCGCTTTTGTGTGGCCTAATTGTACTGTTCTTGGATTTCTTTCATTACTGGCCATTTTGATTCTTCTTTTTTATCCTTAAGTTTTGGTTCCTTGTCTAGAACCAAATTCGTCCCTCTCCCTTTTTCAATTTGTTGAAATGAGCAACGAAGGCTCTCCAAAATCTTTCAAACCCAATAACCTTTCCCCGGAGGAGGAGGAACTTCTCCAGCGTATGCCTCCGAGGACGGCTTGGTGGCTATACAGGAAGCCCCTAACCAAGGAGCAAAAACTGGAAAGTGCGCTCCGTGGTTATGGTAGTTGGGTAAAGGCCATCCAGGTCGGTCCATCCGGGCCCGGGGTAGGAATAAAGGTCGTTCTCAGTCTGTAGAGCCTTTTGGACGAGGTCGGGGAGATATCCCTATTAGAGCTTCTTCTTTAGAGCCCCTTCTAGGAGGTCATGGGGAAGGGGGCTCCCTTACACCTGCTGCTTCCCAGACCCCGCAGGCTAGGCCTACCACTACTTCTTTTCGACCCATTGGCCCCTGCGAGGAGTGCTCCTGGCTGGTTTCAGAGTCCATGATGGTAGGTCGGTCATAGGAAGCTAATGACATAGCTGCGTCGTGTCGGCATATTCCTCGGCCGGATACCTCCATGTTGCCTATCCGACCTGCTTTACCGCTTTCAAGTATTCTTGTTTTTCTTTCTAATTTATGACTCTTTTTTCCTTTTCTAGGTAGTATGTCAGTTTCCCTTGAACCTGCTGAAGAGTCCGGATCTATGGAATCGGTGTCTGTGTGTCCTTCCCATTGCCTAGTAGAAAAGTACGATTGGGTGGCCAATTCGGTGTTGCCCAATTTTCTTCCATAACCCAAGATGAGATTTCTGAGCTCCCATTAGGGGACCAGAATCATTGTTCTATTGCCCCTCCTCTCCCTAATGAACCGATGTGTTCTACCAGGGAAGGGAAGGAGCGATCATTCTTCCTTTTTTATATGGATTTTGTCACCAAGCTCGGTTTATGATTTCCGTTCACCGAGTTTCAAATCAATCTTTTAAACATTCTCCATTTGGCCCCGACACAAATTCATCTGAATTCTTGGGGCTTCATTATCACTTTCGAGCGATTATGTAAATTTTTAAATCGTGTTCCTTCGACCCGAGTCTTTCTTTACTTTTTCAACATCCAATGGGCTCGCCAACTTGGTGAGCCCGTAGAGAAAAGGGGATGGGTTTCTTTCTGTGAGAAGTGGGAAAGAAAACTTTTCTATATAGCCACCGATACATGGAAAGGTTTTAAGTCCTCCTTCTTCAAAGTCACAGCCGAGCCCGATCATAAACCGTGGTTCTTGCAGGATGTCAACTTTAAGTCGACGGAGTTGACCTTCCCATTATACTGGTCCAAAGCTCATTATGAGCAAGACTTCAAATTTTTTCAACCTGTTGAAGGGGATTTGGACCCGACTGAGGTAGAAGCCATATCTAACATAGTTGATCACGTGGCTGAGAAGGACATCATTGATGTTAGGATCTTTATCCAACAATCGGTGGAGGAGTTATATCCCCCAAGTAGGGCTTTAGCACTTATCATTTCCTTTATTACATTACACTTTGTAGCTTTTGTTGATGTTTGTTACTTCCTTTGTAGGGCTTGAAATGGGGAAGGTCTCCTACCAAGAATTGGCTGAGAAGTGTTGGACCTGGCTATCACCCAAGAGGGGGGGTGAATTGGGTGTTTGATAAACTTTAGGAACTTTAAAAAAAAAAACTTTTCGCAATTTATAAATTGACAATTAGATATTTAAAGATGAGCATATACTGGAAATGTAAAAGATAAGGGAAGAGAGTATGCAAACTGTGATTTATCCTGGTTCGGTCCAATCTTTGACCTACGTCCAGTCCCCAAGCTTCACTTGAGATTTTCAATCCACTATTTGCTTTGAACTTGATTACACATTCTGTACTTGAAGTAATCCTCTCACTAGGATTCACTCCCCCTTACAAACCGTAATCAATTCACTTGCTTGATTACACACTCTGTACTCGAAGTAATCCCACACTCGGATTCACTCCCCTTACAAGCTGTAATCACAACAAAGCGTTTCCCACTCAAGATCACCCAATCTTGAGTAACTCTCAGAATAATAGGATGTTTACAATGAATCTTCTCTTTCAGAAGTAAGTGAATAAACACTGAAGCACAATACATATAATCTCACTCTCTAAGCTAGATATATGATCATTGAGATATTCAGAGAGTAGATTAAGCAGACGTTAGAATATTGGCATTTTCACTGTGTAAGCTCACGTCACTGTTCTTGTTCTCTCTCTTGTATCTGTGTCTCTTGTTCTTCGTTTCTGGGCTTCTTATTTAGATGAAGAAGAGGAACTAGCCGTTGCATTTTCTTCCCTTTGAAGAATCAAAGTTCAGCTGTAAATCTGTAATATGACAGTTGCATATTTTCTTCTGTTTCTTCAATTCTTGGCTGGAATCTTGGATTTAGTTGTTGTAGATGGTCTTCTAGAATTCTTGTCATTCCATAAACTTAATTTGACCGTTTGAGATGATTCTTATGAGTTACAACGGTTTGAGCTGAACATCTGGGATAAGGGAGAAGGATCAGGCCTATTATAGGTTCGTCATTTAATGCATTTATCCTGGATCTTGATCTCACCTTGATCTTGGCTAAACCTTATCTAAAAAACACTCAAAACTTCAAGGACATTAGAAACAATAATATCATATGAGGAAATAATTTCAGAAAGACCCATTAAGATTTCGCAGATCAACATCATTTGATTTTTCAAAATCCTCGATGCAAACTCGAGTTTGTTCTTCCAGACTCGAGTTTAGGGTTCATCCAGAAAGCATGTCTGTTGATTAGTGGTCTAAACTTGCAGTCTGTAAAAGCTAACTCGAGTTTATCGGGTTCTGGACTTGGGATTGAATTTTGGTCCGGAAGCTAAACTCGAGTCAATTAGTGACCAACTCAAGTTTGGGTTTATGTTTGAAGAACAAGCCTAAGTTCGTGATTTTCTAGACTGGAGTTTAGGGTCATAGACTGGAGTTTGTAGTGTAGCCAAAATGGATTATCTTTTTGTATGATCCAGACTCGAGTTTGGGAAGCAAACTCGAGTTTCAGTGACTACTGAAATATTTGAGGTTTATCTGGGTCAAGTGCAAACTGGAGTTTGGAAGGCCAGACTAGAGTTTGGGAGTCTATTGAGTTTTCTGGGTTCCTTTTTGTTTGGTCTAAACTCAAGTTAGGGAATCTAGACTCGAGTTTGGCTTGCTTGGGATTCTGAGTGCTCTCTGTATCTTCCAGACTTCAGGTTTGATTTGCAAACTTGAGTTTAGCTTAATGTGAAAATTTTGGATTCATTTTTGTGTCTGTACAGACTCGAGTTTGTCTATGTAGACTCGAGTTTGGCTTTTATGTAAAATTGAATATCTTTCTGTCAAGTCTCAAAACTGGAGTTTGCTAACACAAACTCGAGTTTTCTTCTCCATGGCTCAGTCAAACACCCTTCTCACAAGTTCTTTGCTTTCTGACCTGATAAAGATCAATCCCTGGAATCCAGTACCTATCTCTATAAAAGCTCTTTAAGTCTTCTTTTCATTGCAAGAAGAATGAGCTCCAAACTCACTGTATTCTTATAGTTATGATATGATGAATGAAGGTTGTTCTTTGCCAGCGTTTTTGTAGCATCTTGAATTTATAGTCAACTTTCGAAGATCATATCTCGCTCATTTGATCTTTGTTTCCATGATCTTTATGTTTCTGGAAAGGTATGTGAGTCTACTTTCATATGCCACCGATTTCAGCTCATTCTGATGTGTAGATTGTGAGATACACTCAAATCATTGAAGCTTGGTCTGTTGGGTGACGTTAACAGATGGGTCAACTTCAAAAATTCATAGCTCTCTCATCTCAGCTTTTTTGAGCATGAAAATTTGTCCAAATGACGCATTGGATGTCTAGTTTCATACAAAATTGATTTTACCTTAAACCAATCTCTGGTTTGGGAGATACATCAGATTACCAGAGGTCGCCAGTTCTGATCGTGAAACAGAGTTGGACAGAGTTGCTGAAAGCTTGCTAAACTCGAGTCATTAAGTGACTAACTCGAGTTTTGAGTTCCAAACTCAAATTTACATTGGCTAACTCGAATTTTGCTGATCCAGAGACACCAGCTGAAGACACTACAAACTCGAGTTATTAAGTGACTAACTCGAGTTTTGACAGTTCCAGACTCGAGTTTTGTGTCATAAACTTGAGTTTGCTCATAATCCAGAGGCAGATCACTTCCTGTAATGCAGTAAACTTGACTTTTGAGTATGTGGCTCGATTTTGCTCATCCAGAACCTGATATATTCTTGTTTTAACTCTGAATTGAGTCATCCCAACTTCCATTTGATCTTGGAGACTTCAAGAATCAAACTAAGAACTTGTATAATGATTTTCTCAGTTTATTCAGCAAGTTCTTCTTTCTTTCTTCTCTCTTCTTGATTATTCTTCATGAATCAACTCTTTCTTTCTTCTATTCTCCTGTTCTTTCTCTACATGAACAAATCTACATTAAATGTAGCAATTAGACAATGTATATGATATAAACTTTTTGATATAAACTTTTTGCTCTTGCTAATGGCATCTATATAGGACATCATCAAAACTAATCATAACCAACAAGAAGCTCCGCGCCAAGGCCAAGAAGAAGGGGGGTCCCCTTCAAAAAGGAAAACGACGATGGTTCCTCCGTCGAAGATAGCAGCTATGCCCGAGAAGAGAGCTGCTTCCCCCCTGCCTCTACAGATCTCGTCCTACGTAAGCGGTCGAAGTTGGCCAGCACCCCATCGAATTCGGCTATCGACACTGGTCCGACCTCCGCTTCTGAAGTCTGCGCTTCAACAGACATCCTTTCTCCTCCTCCTCTACCCCCTCGCAAATCACGTCTTCGTGCGTGGGGTGAAGTATGGACTGATGGGGTCTCAGATGAGCTCAAGCACGCTGTGAAGCCCCTTAGCAAATATTTTAGCGCTGACGCTTTTGCCGACTTCGACCTTGACCATCTGCAAGCTTTGCAGGACCACCTGATGAAGACGGCCAGCGTACTAGACGCTTATGCTGCCGTGAAGCATAAGTACTCCAAAGCTATTGTCGAGCTTGCCAAGGCTTGAGCTGAGAGGAAAGATGTTGCAGCTCGGCAGGTAGAGGCTGAGGAGGTGTGACTGAAGGCCGAGGAGGCGCGGATAAAGGCGGTGGAGGACTTATTGAAGGCCTTTGCTGATAAGGATCTGACTGCCACCAAACTTAGTGCTTGTCAGGCCCGGGAGGACATGCTTAACACCTCTTTGTGTGCACTGCAGATCCAATATGCGGGCGTGGTGAAGGATCTGAACCTCGCTCACTTCGACCTTGATGCATCCAAGGCCAAGCTAGCGGCATCTGCTGCTGGGGTGGAGAAGCTGGAAGTTATGGTCGTTGAGACGGCTGCCGATGCTTTCAAAAACTGTCTGGCACAAGTTCGAGCTCTGAATCCAGATCTTACCATGAACCTGGATGCTGTGAATTTCAGAGACTCAGTAGTGGATGGGCAGTTCGTTCCTACGCCATTGTCTCCGGCCGAAGAATCTGGGGCTCCTATTGGGGGTGAACAAGCTGAAAAGGAGACCCCAGCAGCCCAAGTACCAGATTCTACCGAGGCCATCATTGCCCAGCCGTGAAGCTTTGTTACAACACTTAAGCTTATTTTTGTTCATTTTTAAGTTTCTTTTGTAATCCGGGCTCTTGCCCTGATGTTTGTATAATGACAACCTAGTCTCGGTTTTTTTGAGGATTTAAGTGCAATATTGTGTTGAATTTCACCAATTCTTATTTTCATCCTTTATACCAAATTCGTGGTTAATTCGCTCATTAATGAATAAAGGGAAATGCAATCCGTGTATGAAACTTGGTTCTTATTATATGACTTAGCCAACGTCAAGATATATTACCCAGAGTCTGCAAGATATTCCACCAACATTCATAAACGGGCTCGTTTACTAGTAGTCGGGCATTTTACATAAACAGATGATTTCACATAATCACCTAAGTATTTTAACTTGTAAAGTATTCATCCGAGATGGAAGCCAATCGCCACATGTTCAAGTCTTAATTAAAAAGAAGAACCTAAACATTTTGACCTGATCAGGATCTTTTATGACAATGTCAACATCATCCCATAGCGTTGTTTCGATGCATTGTAACATTCATAAGAATTTGTTAACAAATCTTATGGTAGCCGGGCTCGCGAAACCCTAGCTTTATTAATTTTCCTTTTACTTGGCCATTTTTGTATTGAACTTAAGAATAATCGTAAGGTCAGCCCATGGAGTGAACCGCCTTCTTTATTGATTGAAATAGTTGCAATTACAAATAAATTTAAAATAAAATAAACAGAAAATAATGCATAAAAGTGAAATAATCCTTGACATAAAAAATGATTTTTAGCCACCGCTGACATCCGTTAAAACTAAAAAGCGGTTCTTAGCCACCGCTTACATCCGCTGCATCCGGGTTTCAAGTAGATCTCAGTCTTCAACTGTAGTAGATCCTTAGTTTGTCCACATTCCAAGTTCGTTTAATGGATGTGCCATCTAATGCCTCGAGGATATAGGTTCCTGGCCCCACTTTGTCTGAAATATAGTAAGGACCTTCCCAATTTGCTCCAAGTTTTCCATCCCGAGCATTCTTGTTTTCGACATCCGCTATGCAAAGTATCAGATCACCTTTGCTAAACACTTGTGGCTTAACTTTGCGATTATACTTAGCTGCAACCAGCTGCTTTGTTGCAAGATCTCGAGAATGCGCCGTGATTCTGATTTCATCAATGAGGTCTAATTCCACAGCTAATTGTTCGCTGTTATTGTGTTCTCTTTCCTGCATGACCTTTGCCTTCCTCCATGATGTTTGCCCAATTTCAACCGGGATCATGACCTCACAGCCGTAAGTCAATCTGAAAGGTGTTTCCTGGGTCGAGGTTTGAACACTAGTTCGGTATCCCCAGAGTACGGGATACAACTGCTCAACCCAGTTATTTTCTGCATCTGTCATCCGTTTTCTAAGGCCGTCGACAATGATTTTGTTTGCTGCCTCGGCTTGCCCATTGGACTGTGGGTGCTCTACCGAGGCGAAATGGTGCTTGATTTTGAGTTCGGACATCAGCCTTTGGAAGCCTCGGTCGATGAATTGAGTTTCATTGTCGGTGACGATTTCGGTTGGGATCCCAAATCTTGCAACAATGTTTCTTTCAAAAAAATTTGTATGCGAGCCGCCGAGATAGTTGACAAAGGCTCGGCCTTGATCTACTTAGTGAAGTAGTCAACCGCTACAATCAACCACTTAACTTGTCCTGGAACTGGCTTGAATGGTCCTAAGAGATCCATGCCCCATTTAAAGAATAGCCATGGGGCCGTGATGGATTTCAATTCAGCCGGAGCTGGCCAAATTATCCGAGCATGTTTCTGGCAACTTTTGCATTTTCTTACGTGCTCTCTGGAGTCGAAAACCATCGTTGGCCAATAGAATCCAGCTCGGAGAGCTTTTCGGGCTAGCGCCTTAGCTCCCATATGTTGCCCGTTGATCCCTTCGTATACTTCTAATAACACATACTCAGCCTCTGCCGGGCTCAAACACCTCATCATTGGAGAATGAGCCTCTTCGATACAGCTGATCATCAACCACTGTGTACATTAACGCGGTTCTTGCCATGTTTTTGCCTCTATCGGATCTTCTGGGATGATTCCTTTCTCCAGTTAATTTAGGATAGGTTTTCGCCAATCTTCTGTCGCTGCGATGACCATAATACAAGTGGGCTTGGTCAAACTTTGCTGTATTATCGTTCGATGATTTCCCAGGTTCTTGGTGCTTGCTAGTTTCGATAGGATGTCTGCCCTCGCATTTTCTCCTCTAGGGATGTGGGTGACTATGACCTCGTCGAACTTGGCCATAGCCTCTTTGACCTTCCCGAGGTACTTAATAAGCAGAGGTCTCCTAGCCGTGTAGAACCTGTTGATTTGTGCTGCGATTAACTGAGAGTCAGTTGATAAGTGAATCCTCTTGGCTCCACTATCTTTTGCCTGAGATAGCCCGGTCAACACTGCTTCGTATTCGGCCTGGTTATTGGAGGTTTTAAAATGTAGCTGTAGGGAGTGTTCCATAGAAACTCCTTCTGGGCTTTCTATTATGACCCCTGCTCCTCTTCTTTTGGTATTTGAAGATCTGTCGATGAACACCTTCCAAATATTAAGATTGGCTTTTGGGATTACCTCAGTCAAAACTAATTCTGCAATGAAGTCAGCCAGGGACTGAATTTAATCGCATACCGAGCTTCATAGAAAATGTCGAACTCAGACAGCTCGATAGCCCAACTAATCATTCATCCTGCCAAATCAGGTTTATCCAATACTTGGCGTATCGGCTGACTTATTCAAACGATTATTCGATGTCCTTGGAAGTGAGGGCGTAGTCTTCTTGCAGCAGTAAGGAGTGTGAACACCACTTTTTCCAACCTTTGATATCTCAGCTCTGAACTTTGCAAAGCCCAGCTTGTGAAATAGACCAACTTTTGTTCTGTCAATCCTTTCCTTACCAGTGTGGCACTTACCGTTTCTGGAGCCACTGATAAGTATAATATCAAGTCTTCTCCGGGTTCGGGTTTTGACAGCACTGGAGGTGATGATAGACACTTTTTGACCTCATCAAATGTGGCTTCACATTCCGAGCTTTATTCTTCGTGCTGTGCTTCCTTCTTCAATAATTTGAACAATGGAAGCGCGTTTTCTGCCAATTTCGGCAAAAATCTTGTTAGTGCTGCTAGTCTGCCTGTCAACTGTTGTACTTCTTTCTTGTTTCTTGGGGCAGCCTTATTGAGGACAGCCTGACATTTATCTGGGTTGGCCTCAATTCCTCTATTAGTCCAAAGGAATCTGAGAAACTTACCCGCGGGTACCTCGAATGCACATTTTGCCGGGTTGAGTCGAATACGGTGAGCCCGGAGTTTGTCAAACGTTTCCTGCAAATCTTGGATATGATTGGGCCACTTGATTGATTTGACAATCATGTCGTCGATGTAAACTTCTACGTTTCTGCCGAGCTGTGTTTCAAACACTCGATTGATCATTCTTTGATAAGTGGCTCCGGGGTTTTTTAGCCCGAAGGGCATGACATTATAATAGTAATTGGCTTTATTTGTGATAAAATTTGTATTTTCTTGGTCCTCGGGATGCATGGCTATTTGGTTGTAACCAGAATAGGCATCCATAAACGAGAGCAGCAGGAATCCGAAGGAGTTGTCCACTAATTGGTCTATGTTTGGCATGAGATAAGCATCCTTGGGGCAAGCCTTGTTGAGATCGGTGTAATCCATGCAGACCTTCCACTTGCCATTAGGTTTTTTGACCATGACCACAATTGATAGCCAAGTAGTATACTGGATCTCCCTGATGAACCCCGCGTCTAGCAACTCCCTTACATGCTCGGTGAGGGCTATTTGTCTGTCCGGCGCTATCTTCCTTTTCTTTTGTGCGACTGGCGTACAATGTAGGTTTATTGTCAGCTTGTGGCAGCAGAAGGTGGGGTCGACGCCTGGTAGTTCGGAAGGCTTCCAGGCGAACACATCTTTATTCTTCAATAGCAGTTTTTCCAACTCAGTTTTCTCTTGCTTGGTGAGTGTACTACTGATTTTGGTTATTTGCCCGGGCTCATCCCCCAATTGGTAATCCATGAGCTCCCCATCGGACTCTGTTTTCATCTGCTTCGCCTCCTCTCTTACATCCAACTCTACCACATTCACCGAGCTCGGAGTGGATAGTGTCGGGTTTTGAGTTCCCTCTATTGTGATGAGGTTGTCCCGAGTGCATTATTTTTCACCGTTGAAAAATAGCATTGCCGAGATTCCTTTTGATCCCCTTTAATAGTGACGACTTCATTCTTTCTGCTCACCATTTTTAACTTTTGATACTTAGTTGATATTAGCATGTCCCAGCTAGGAATAGTTGGTCTGCCTAAAATGATGTATAGGACAAGGGAAAATCTGCTACAATGAATTTGACCCGTCCGGTTTTGAAGGCTTCCTTAGATCCCAGCGTCATTTTCAGCTCTATATGCCCCTTGGGGCTAGTATCTTCTCCGTTGAACCTGATTAAGGTTGTTCTACATGGCTTCAGATTTTCTGGATCAAGGTCCATTCGCTTGAAAGTGTCCCACAGGATGATATCAACCGCACTACCGGGGTCAATGAATATCTTCTTCACACGGCATTTACCTAGGAGACCGGTTATAACCAAGCCGTCTTGATGACCCGGGATCACGTCCCTTAAGTCATCTTGGGTGAAGAATAACTTGGGGGGTTCTGCTTGCAGAGGTTCTGACTTGAAGGTTGGTCGCCCCCTGATGGTTAGGACTTCCCGAAGATATTTCTTCCACTGACTTGCTGTATCGCCACCTCCTCCGTAACCTCTACTAATGACGTTGCAATCGAATTCGGCTTCTAGGAATTCATCATCGTCATCATTCTTTCTCCGATCCTCGTCTGGCTTTCTTCTTTGAAGGACCGGGCTCTTACTACAATCTGTCTGCTTGCATTTGCTGCCCTTTTGGCCTTGTGTTTTGATGACGTATTGTCGCAACTTTCCATCTCGGACAAATTTTTCTACAACATCTCTAAGCTCCCAACATTCATCTGTTGTGTGCCCGGGTCCATTATGGAAATCACAAAACCAAGATCGGTCCAGCTTGCCTCTATTATACAGTGGACGTGGTCGTTCTACTTTTTTCATGTTGGTTAGCGCTACCTCTCTCCAAAGTTGAGCATGTGAGACATTCAAAGGAGTATATTTTTCATATTTTCCCTTGTTCCTTCCTCCTCGTGTTTTTTGCTCTGAGTTCCTGGATCGATCTTTCGATGCCTGATCTCTTCCTTTTAGAGGTGGACTTTTCTGTCTTTCTTTTCCCGACATGTTGACTATTTGCATCTGTTCGATATCCAGCTATTTCTTAGCTCACCAATGGAACTCCTCCAAAGTTTTGATTTCACCTGATATGACCAACCTTCCCATTCTGGATTCACTGTTCAGGCCAGAGATGAGCAAATGCACTTGGACGTTTTCCATTAGTCCTTGGATTTGCAAGGCGGCCGCTTTGAAGAGATCAAAGTATTTCTGAAGAGTTTCACCGGGTTGCTGCTTAATTCTGTCTAGCGTATAGACCGACCTAGGCTGCTTTAAGCTTGTTGCGAAATTCAGAAGAAATTTTTCACTTAGGTTGTTGAAGTCGGTAATGGATTTTGGAGGTAGAGTCCAGAACCAAACTTGTGCAGCCCCTCCCAATGTTGAGGTGAACAGCCGAGATATGATTGGTCCTTTGAATCCTTGAACCAGCATTTCAGTATCGAAGGTATTCAGGTGCGTTTGGGGATCCTGGCTTCCATCGTACTTGGGGAGGTCGGACGTGCTGAATTTCCTTAGGTATTTAGCTTCCGTAATCTCGTTCAAGAATGGGCTATTATTCTGCCCTCCGTTGCCATACCACATCTTATGCTTTCCAGACTCCTCTAGCTAGATTTCTTGATTATCCGAAGCGTGGCTGTTTTTCTGAGTTGCTCGTGTTTGACCATCTCGGTTTATATCCCGATGATTGTTTTGCTCAGAATTTTTAGTTGAGGCAACTCATCCTTGCTCGGGCTAGATAAGTCGGGGCAGATCAACGTTTTGTTGATTGGTGTCTCCCTCCTCATCATGTTGATCGTTTCGGCGTTCTTCTTGAGGATGGTCCTGCAATTGCTTGAGGATTTGGTTCATCACCTCGACCATGCGATCAATCTTTTGATTCTGGAGATTGTCGTGTTCTTCCACGTTCTCAATTCATTTCAGCATTGACCTAACGATGTTATGTAGCAGTCGTATATCCGAGTTATCGATCTGGAATTCTGGTGAGGAATTAGCCTGATTGGCGTTTTCTAGAGTTTGCTCTGCTCGTCCATCCTCAAGGGGAGGGTTCATGTTCGGTGATTCCTCTATTCGTTCCTGATTGTTTCCTTGAACATCTTCCTGCTGTGGATTCTCATTAATACCTCGTTCTTGATTCTGCTCATGTGTGAGCATATGGCCTTTGCTTCTGGTGTTAGCCATCGTTGGTCACCGGAATAGAACTTTATAGTCCCCACGGTTGGCACCAATGTTCTGGTGTAGAACACAAGAGGATTGGACTTGACCTGGGGTGAAATCCCAAAGTCCTACGTACCACAGTTAGGGATCAAAGTCCATGTAGTTCGAAGGTAAACAGTAGGCTTGTTATAGCCAAAGGGAGTGGGGTGTGTGCTCTATGTGAATTGAAAAGCTAGGGTTAGAACTTGTGTACCTTGTGAGAGTTTTCCCCTATTTATAGACTTACTTGGGCCCTTCTAATAGGCTTCGTTATCTTGTTCTTTAAAGGACATTAAGATATCCTTTTTAAATAATATATCCTTATTTTGTGGGCAGTTACAATCGTGATAGATATTCTGATAAACTGCTCCTTAATCCAAGGGAGTGGTTAGGACCATAACTGGAGCCATTTGACTGGGCTCTTTAATCATTGGGCTGAGCCCATTTATAATATATCCGTAACAACATTCAACACACCTCTGCATCAGTTTCAATTATAACCTGTAATACCCCAGATTAAATGTAATACCCCAGATTATTATTATTGTTAATAATAATAATAATAATAATGATGATGATGATGATGATGATGATGATGATGATAATGATAATAATATCAAGATTAAAAATTATAATATAGTAATAATAAAAATTTAGAATTTAATAAATAATTTATTATTTAAAAAAAAATTAGTGTTTTAAGCCTACAATTTTGCTAACCTGTTAGCCAAAGAGATACTTACTACTATACTTTTATTTATAGTTAAAAATACCATCAATCACTAGATCATTATAAATTAATATATTTACTAATTAATTATATATATCAGGTATTTGTTTGAAATAAGCAATCATGCTTTATGAATACTTTATGAACACCAACTCCTTGAATTAATAATCTTAGTTATGACTTTCATTAATCAAGCCCTTCATCACTTATCCTATTGTATTACGTTAAGAAGAACTTATATACATAAATTTTGAATAATATATTTTTAAATTAATAATGGAACAATAATCTATCATCATTAAAAATAATTATTAGTTCATTAATTAGCATTAGCTAAAAAGTCCAACCCATAACTAAACCCTAATATTTTTCTATTTATAAACTTAGGACTAGCCGCCTAACCCTAGCAATCATTCAATACTTCTCTCCTTCTCTCTTCTTTCTTTATAAACTCTGCAGCAAAGTGCTCCTCTAGGAGATTAGCAAAAACCGAGATCAGGTAATCCCAATCCCTAGAACAACATGATTTGATTCATATATATATTCCTACATCTTTAGTTTGCAGATTCCTCCACGCATGCTTTAATTTTGGTGTTGCTTTATAGGTTACATATATATATATATATATATATATATATATTACTTTCTTCTTCGTCTTTAGATCGCCTTCCGTACGCATTCCTGCCAACCTTTGGATATTGAATTGGTGTGAACCTTTTTCTTTGATTAATATTCATATAGGTACATATAGATTTGAAGAAAACAAGAGCTGACATGTGCAAGATAAATACACACACACACACACTTGTTTAATCTTTTGCGAATTTTTCATCATTCTGTATGTGCCTCTGCGTGATTGATAATGGATGAATTAATTGAATTGGAGGTGGGGCCCACAATAGCAATTGGAATGGATGAATGATTGATGAACCTGTACGTAGTAGTCTCTGTGTCTCCTTCTAGCGGTTTGTGTGTGTGTGTGTGTGTGTGTGTGTGTGTGTGTGTAGGGTTTAAATTATAGTCCTAGGAACTTCCTATGAACGTCTTATAAAACATGAGTATTTACCTTATAGTATAATTTGGGAAACCCCACAATAAAATAAAGACAACATTTTAATGATTATATTTGAGAAAACTCATGAGCTCCCATAAAGAGTTATAGCTCTTAGGTTGTGAAATTAAGATCTACCCTTTCTTGTAGGAGTTAAGGATTTTATTATTATTATTATTATTATTATTATTATTATTATAAATATCTGAATACACATAAATAAATAAATAAATAATAACTTATGAATTTTATGAGTCTAAACTACTTATAATAAATTAGCAAGTGGGAGGATAGCTTTGGAATGATACCTCCTGAAGTGATGAACACACTTTTAAGGCTTTATGCCTTCAAAAAATTATTTGATGTGAACTGATAGTATTCGCTCTTCCCAAAGTGGTGTATGACAGGATATCTGGGGTACTAGTAGCAACTTTGGGAAGAGGTGCGCACATTAGGAAGAAAATGATTTATGGTCAATTGATGAGTTGTGACTGACAGGTTTCCAGGTCACAAGGTAGACTGGTAGGATATCCAAGTCTACCATGGTTCTCTTCCTACTAGTGAACTTTATAAATAATGTCACCTTTTAATTTTACACATATATAGTATTTTTATTTTATTTTATTCTGTACTTATTTTAATTTAATTTATAATTATTTATTTATTTTATTTTATTTTATACTATTTTTAATTAGTTAGGATTACCAACTTTTGCTGATGTTTGTGTTCTTGGGCTGCAATGATCCTTTAGGGGAGCAAATTTTCAGTAAAACAGGTGCCAAGGGTTGGGGCTAGCAGTGAGAAGTGAGGAAGACGTTCAATGAATTCCAATTATTTATTTTCTTTTATTTTATATTTCGAATGAAACTTTCTGTTTAGGTTTAGATTTATTTCATGTAATAAGTAGCCTTGCACTTGTCTCATACAAGTACGGCGGTAACACTTCCCGAATTTGAGTATTTTGAATTTTAGTTATTATTTATAAAAATCATGGAAATTTTATGTTATTATAACTGCTAGAATTTCGGGGTGTTACATAACCTTTCTCAGACCCATGTCCCAAGCCAATTACATGCCTTCTAAGATGGCCCATTCTTCAGCAATATTGGGTTGACACATTCCAATTACCTTCAAAAAAATCCATAATCTATTTCCCTTACCAATCTCGAATTACCCCACCCTCCCCCCCAACAACCAGCTTTCAAGGAATTCAAGGATACAACACCATCGACATTCACTTTATACCAACCAGCAAGAGGCTTTATCCAACCCCCATATTCAAACAAATTCCGAGTAGCCAACAGTATATCAGGAGTGATTTCCCCCATGAATCGAGGCCATATCAGCACAAGAACAGGTCTTGGATTTTGCAGTTTATCAAAGTGATCATGGAAAATACAACAATTTCTCCATTCCCAAAGCTTCTAAACAGCCACTCCAAAAAATAGACTCTAGTGTGTACCCCATTGTTTCTCGACTGAACCTTTCAAATTCATCCTTAACCACTGGTACAGATCAACAGAAAACTTCTGAAATAAATCTGGGTTCTACTAGATCCAGCCACATACCTTTCACATAAGGGCAATCCCTTAAAATATGTAATATACTTCAATACTAGAATTGCAATAACCACAAAGAGATGAGGCCTGAGACCACAAACTTCTCCACAAATTAGTAGGGAGTTTATTTAAGCACATCTTCCATAACAACAATTTAATTCTCTTAGGACCTTTCCAACTCTAAACAACCTTGAATAAATCATAACGCAGATGTGGGGGATTCTTCTCAACTAGTGAATAAGCACTCTTAATTGAGAAGTCGCTATCTTCAGATACACCCCAAATTAGCAAATCATGACCTGAGTCATTCCTGGGTGGTAGGGCAGTTGCCAAACAATTCGATCCAATGGGGTTTAGAATAGTAGATAACCTATCCACCTTCCAAGTTCCTTCCCTAGCCCACTCGCTGACTAGAGAACCATCTTTTTCCACTGATAGAGGCCTTAAACAAAAGTCCTTCAATTGAGCACCCACTCCTAACTAGGAATCATGAAAGAAATTAACTGTGAGACCATTTCTTATTTTCCATTTAGCCCCTTTATCCACCAAATCACCTTGAGCACAGATAAACCTTCATAAATTAGAATCTCCCTGCCGAAAGTTAAACAAAGAATCTTCCTCTCTCAACATGTATTTATTACACATAATATCCAACCATAAGCTTTTGGAGCAAATAACCAAGCCAACTTAGCTCCACATGTTAGTTATGCTTAGTTTTGATGATGTCAAATATATTTATAGATATCGAGAGCAAAAAGTTTGCATACTATATTTATCTCTTACATTGACTAATTCTTAAATTTAATGTAGAATCAAAGATGTGATGTTCATTTATGAAGAATGATCAAGAAGAAGATAAATAAAGAAGTATTGAATGAAAGAAAGAAATGGAATCAAAGAAGATATGGAGCCAAATGATGAAGAACAAGAGAAGAGAAGAAAGAAAGAAAAATATTGTTGAATGGAATGAGAAAGTCACTATACAAGCCCGCAGATTGATTCTAGAAGTCTCCACAATCAAATGAGAGTTGGAATGACTCAAATCGAAGTTAAAATAAGCTTTGGGACGAGTTAAAATCAACAAAAACGTGTTTTCTGATGGATTACCTCGAGGGCAGAGACATTTACCTCGAGTTAGGGCCAAAACTCGAGGTAGAACAACCAACCTTGAGGTAGGAGTGCCTTTCAGTAACTTTGTTCCACTCTATTTCAGGCGAGGTTTGGTAAATCGATGATATCTCCTAAACCAGAGATCGGATTGAGATGAAATCAATTTTGTATGAAACTAGACATCCAATGCATCATGTTGACAAAAATTCAAGTCTAAAGAAGATCAGATGAGAGAGCTATAAATTTTTGAAGTTGACCCATCTGTCACCGTCATGCAGCAGACCAAGGCTCGCTAAATTGAGGATATCTCACAAACCATAAATCGGAATGAGCTGAAATCGGTGGCATATGAAACTAGACTCACACACCTTTCCAAAAACATCAAGATCACAGAAAAAAAATCAAATGAGAGAGATATGATTTTTATAAGTTGAGAGTCTGTTCAAGATTGTGCAAAAACGTTGGTTCAAGAACAACTTTTACTAATCTGATCATAGTGCTCAACATACAATGAGTTTGGAGCTGATTCTTCTTGCATTGGAAAGAATAATTAAAGAGTATTCTAGGGATATAAGTGATTTTCCAAGATTTGGAGTTAACAGAGATGTTATGGTATCTGAACTTAGTCAACTGAGCTTATTGTCAAATTACCTCAAGGTAGGAGTGTGTACCTCGAGTTTGCATCTAAACTCGAGGTTGTAAATGAAACTCAAGGTTGAATCAGTTTCTCCTAGAACATCTCTCTTGACCGTTATATTTAAATTGGGATATGAAAACTCGAAGTAGGATGATGCCACTCAAGTTTATCTAAATCCTTGAGGTAAGAAAAGGAAACTTGAGGTTGAAAGAATACTGATGTTTCCTTGCACTGAGATTTTAAGTCGAGGCTGTTTCTGTGACTCGAGTTTATGAAGAAACTCAAGGTTATCTCAGTGACTCGAGGTAAAATAACTGGCTAAACAGATGCTCAAATGGTTGAACTGATCGCTAATAACTTAAACATATGCCAATCTATTTCTGTTGTTTCTATTTCATGTTGTTTATTGTTGCTACTAATGATACTTCAACAACTATGATTATGAAGAATTTCAGGAAAGGATTAATGCTCTGAGATAAAAAGCAGATGATGACGTGAGCTTCAATGGCTATTTCTCTAATGGCTACTTCCAACTGATGTCCAACGATCGAATGCTCGCAACGGTCGAAACACAATAACCTATAAATTGCGAAGTCTTCAAACTGGAAGAAGTGACGATGATAGATGAATGATTTCGATGAAGCCAATGAAATGATATTATTGCTTCACCGTTGATACTTATATACTCTATTTCTCAATATTCATAATTTACAGTAGAGAGTAGAGAGTAAGATGAATGACTTGTATTTCTGTGTTTACATATTCACTTCTGATAGAGAAGATCTATTGTAATAATTCTATTTGAGATTTGAGAGTTACTCAAGATTGGGTGATCTTGAGTGGGAACCAATTATATCCTTACAGTGTGTAAGGGGGAGTCAGTGAGAGATTTGACTTCACAAGTGCCTGGGTGAACTTGTGGGTTGTAAAGGCTTCTCTTGTGCCTGGTTAAACAAGGAGATAGTGAAAATCTCAAGTACAGCTTGGAGACTGGATGCAGGTCAAGGATTGGGCCGAACCAGTATAAATCTTTGTTTGCATATTCTCTTCCCTAAACTCTTACATTTTAGCATATATGTTTTGAATGACTGTCTATTGGTTTATAAATTATTATTGTCATTCAAACCTTCTTTAGTAAGCTGTGAAAAGATTTTCACAAGTTTTATCAGACACTCAATTCACCCCCCTCTTGGGTGACAGCCAGGTCTAACAGCTTGGTTTATAGAAGTAAGTTTCCTAAAGCTTAAGCTACCATATTCTTTAAGACGAGTAATTTGGTCCCACTTAATAGAGTGGAAATGCTTGGAAGACTCATCATGGCCCCAAAAGAAGTTCCTTTTCCATCTCTCAACTTCTAGGCAAATACTCTTAGGTAACTTGGTCACTTGCATAGGATATAACGGGATTGCACTAATAACATATTTAGCCACAGTAACACGACCAGCCATAGAGAGACATTTAGATTTCCAAACCCTTAATTTAGATCTAACTCTATCAATAATGTATTGGAAATCCTCCTTCCTACTCCTATTATGGGACAAAGGGAAACCAAGATAAGATCCAATCTCACAAGAAATCTTCATTTGAGTTAGATCTTTAATTTACAATTTAGTGCTTAATGGCACCCTAGGGGGAAAAACAACGATGATTTTGAATTGTTAATTTTCCCCTTGAAGCCACCATAAAATCTTGCAAAACATTTGAGCATACATTTAGTTTGCGAAATAGAAGCCACCTCAAACAAAACCAAGTCATCAACAAACATCAAGTGGGAGATATTCGGGCCAAACTTTGCAACACGTATCGGTTTCCAACTTCCCTTCTCAACCACATCACAAATCAAATGGGAGAGTCTATCCATACACATAACAAATAGAAGATGTGAAATGGGGTCCCCTAACGAAAACTCCTACTAGGAACAAAATACACAGTTTTCTCCCCATTCCATAAGCCTTTTTTTACTTCTATTCTTATGCATAGAATGAAGAATTTCTTGGCTAATAAAGAGATTTTCCTGAATCCGTGTCCCTTTTATAAAACTAGTTTGGAAAGGCGACACTAAATCATTCATTACCCCTCTAAGTCTCAATGCTATCAGTTTGGTAATGCATTTATAGTGAACCATACACAGAGATATAGGCCTAAAATGCGATACAAAATCAACACTCTCTTTCTTAGGGATCAATACAATGAGAGTTTTATTAGACTCAGCTAGAGAAATGTTACCTTAGAATGCATTCTTCATGAAGCTACAGATGGCTGGGCCGACAATTCTCTAATTAGATTTGTAGAATACATGTGGAAAGCCATCACATCCCGCCGCCTGTAACATCCCATAGAGAACATAGCCGCCCTGATTTCCTCATCTCCAGGGATTCTGCCCATCTCCTTTAGGATATCTAAATCAAGAACAGGAAACTTGGAATTTGTAGATAGTATTCCTGAGACATCTAAGTTCAGCATAGTAGAGTTCTTTGAAATAAGAGATCACCATTTCTTTGAGTCTCACTTCATTATCCACCCAAACCCTCGACGTATCCTTTGGCATCGTAATTTTATTTTGACTTCTTTGCATCTTTGTTTTTAGGTGGTACTACCTAGTATTACAATCCCCTTTAACAATCCACTCCGTTATAGCCTTTTGAAACCATTTGATTTCTTCAAGCTTTAGAATTCTATCCAACCTCAATTGTAATTCAAGCTCCAACTTGCACAAGAATTCAAAGTGAGGGTATGACCTTGATTTCTGGATGCCCTCCAATCTTGATAAAATATTCTACTTCTGCTGCTCCACTATACCAAATACTTCATTATTCCAAACTCCTAGGTGTTTTTGGAAAGTAGCCAGAGCACTATTAATGCCCTCTTCATCATCCCATTTTTCCGTTAAAAAATCGACAAAAGACTCATGACGAATCCATATTGCTTCAAATCTAAAGGGGCGGTGAATTCTACCAGCAACATTATTAGATCCCCCCACCAAACATACAAGATTATGATCCAAAAATTGGGTCCGCGGCGGAACCTGAAGGAACTATTTTGAAAACTCCAAAGGAACTTTTCGTTCACTAAAGCCCGATCCAAACATTCATAAAGCTGACATCTCCCCCTTGCTTTAGGCCTTTTCCAAGTAAAATGAGGTCATGAAAAACCAAGGTCCGACAGGAAGCACCTTTATACACGATCATTGAACATCTTCAATCTTGTGTCATTAAGATTAGAGCCACCGACTCTCTTTGACGACGTGCCAATATCATTAAAATCCCCAATAGTGACCCAGGGAATAAAAATCAATGACGCCAAACTCTCCATTTCTTCCCACAACAATTGTTTCAGGGAGTAATTTGGGGACACGTATATAGCTGTGAGCAGGAAAGGAGGCTTACTAGCCAAATTACAGCAGAAGTGAAGAAACTACTATCTTTCTTCAAAACTAAGATATCTAGCAAGTTCTTTCTCCATGTTGCTACAATCCCCCTAGACCTTCCTATACTTGGCACCACAGCTAGCTTATCAAACCCCAAGTCAAGAATCTGCCTCATTCGACTCTCCTCCTCACACTTTGTTTCTGAAAGAATTATTAGAGCTGGATTATATCTATGACACGCAATCTGAAGTTTTGAAAGAAATTCCCACCACATGTGCCTCTCACATTCCAATAGCAAACCTTAACCATAATTTTTTTTATAACACACTCTAAAAAAGCAGTGATATGATCCACAAATAATTAAGCCAAATAAGCGCCAAGCCCACCCATTAACTTAGGGCCCATTTTCTCCACCATATTTGAGTCTAAATCCAAATCATCAACGTTAGCCTAAAACTTCCCAGCCAAGCCCATAACGAGCCTTGAATCACCAAGGTCTAAAGGCGCCTCTCGCACAACATCCACATCCACGTCTAGGCCTTCCACCTCTGAAGGCCCATCATTCTTTTCCATACGGTCTACTGGACAGGGCCCAACATGTCCGCTAATTTCCTCCACTGGACTCACATCATGGACCCCATCTCTGCGTTTTTACCCCATGTAAGTCTCAACACCCCTTTTTCCTCTACTGGGTCCCAGGCCTCTTTTCATTCCTTTGTCCACCCAGGTCAACCTTGGACCTGTCCCTTTCCCCACTCACCTTCTTCCCTTTTGCTTGCTTTTTATTCGCTCCACTTTTCTTATCCCTAACAGATACACTCTACAAACACCTCGGTTCCTCCATTATTTTTGAATCTCCATTTTCAAAGGACCCCCCAATGCATTCTTCCACCATTTTCAGCTCATTGCTTGCCTTTGCATCCCTTTTCCCAGTCACCTCTTCAACTAACACTTTGAACCTCGGAGCCCTTCCCTTGCTGATGAGATTTGCTATTCTGACTTTCTTTGCCTCCTTTCTTTTTACAATTAATCTTCTGTACCACTTTCCATGTATCCTAATCACTTAGAATTGCCGCCTCATTTACCATATTGCCCTTCTCCTTCTCCTCATCTGGATCATTGCCCTTGTTTTTTCTTGACGCTCCCTTGTTTTACAGTGCTCAATTTTGTGCCCATAAACCCCACAATTAGTACACAGACCATGAAGACCTTCATACTCCGCATAATACTCCTCCCCATCTAAAGTAAAACCAGACATTAGTTGTTTCTTAAATCAACAAGAACACAAATCCTAGCATAATGTCCTCTAAGTTGACAAGAGGTATTAAAATCTATTTTAATGGTTTCTCCAATCCTATTGCCAATCCATGTCAAGGCCTTACTATCATAATATTCTAGAGACACCCAAGGCATCCTTACCCACACTGCCACTTTGTCAATGGTAGCTCTCCAAGGATTAAACAATGGCTCCTAAGGTCTCACGGTTAAATAATAATCAAATAGCATCCAAGGACCACCAGTGAGGGCATTTAGCAAATCTTCTTTATTAGATAGCTTGACAACAAAAAATCCATTGCCAATATTAACCACACTGATGACTCTACGTTTGGCCTAGAGTTTTTTTCAAAATGGAGACTAGATTTTTATAACCAATACTCATCCCAAGGAGTTTCACGATCACTGCATGCTTCCATGATTGGTGGAGATGCTTCTTCATTTTTTTTGAGAAGGAGAACTCATGAAAATTCCTAATGCTATCCTTTGTAATCCTGCATAAAGGCTCGCTATCTTCACTTTCAGACTCAGAAGAGATATCATACGAAAGCATTTTGTTGCCATCACTAGACACTCCCCCTCAATGCCCTGAAGCTTTTCAGTGAAAGATGAACCTGCTATCCTTACTCTCGCTCCCTATTTACTCAGACTTGGCCATTCGTCCTTTCTCTTGCTACTCCCATTTTTAATCTTTCTAGAACTTCGATGAATTAAATCATCCTCTTCTAATGACATCGGCACCAAAGCAGAGCTTTTCTTCCCTAATACAATCGCCATTTTTGCTTTTCTAGAATGAGCCTATTTTGTTGGAATTCAACTATGTTTTTGATAGTTGCTGCTATGCAAGTAAGCGTACTCCTATTGACCAAGTTAATAGTCCACAATCACTTTTTTTCTTAGGTTAGGGGTATAATCACCCATTACTTTACTAATATTAACCAAGACCTAGATGTGGCTAAACAACTCCTACAGTATCATTGTATAGAAAATCTACCACCCCTGCTGGAAGAGAATAAAAAACAGTAAAATCCTTGGTATAAATAGAACTGTACTTGGCTAATCAATCTACCACAACATTGCCTTCATTTAAAATATGTGAAAAACAAATTTGTAGCTCATTGTTATTGGCCTGTAGTCATGCATTCATAGTTCTATCTTTAGCCCTTTCGTGGATGCAAGCATCTTGAATCATGTGTAAAGCTATAGTTGAATCTCCTTCTGAAATGATCTTGTTGAAGCCCAAACCTGTGTTATTCTAAGACCTTGTCCAAACCCCCATATCCCAGCAGCCAAGGCCTTACAACTTCATAACTTCCTACCAAAAGCACAAATCTAGCTACTATCACTCCTCCTCAACACCCCTCCGCAACTTGCCAAGCCTGGACATCCTCTAACAGCACCATCAAAATTTAATTTCACCCACCTGTCTTTCGGGAAATTCCATTTATTTCCCTTGTTTCTTTAATAAGCCAAGGTTATCAAATCAGATCACTTTTTACTTGGACCTCCACAATCCTAAGAAATATGGCTGTATGAAACTCTTCTTTAGACACATCCTAATAGAGTACCGGATTAGCGTTAGATAATGTAAGTTATAGAAAATTAGGGAGTTTAGGATTAAATATTTAATTAATTGAGTCTGGTTTTATTATTATTGGGTCCATTTTTATTAATATCTTTAGGAAATTAGGAAATAAGTGAAATATCTCACTAGATATATTTAGTTGTTAGGATTTAAGATTATGAGTTATTTGAATTTCAAATTAAGATATATTTTGGATTTCTTGTTTAGATTTTGGATAAAGTATATCTCTTTGTAAACCATTATAAATAGGTATATTGACTTATTAACAAAGGATGTGATATTTCAGACACTAAATTGGTATGAGAGATTCTCTTTGGGCTTTAATAGTTGGGTAAGTTATAGATTTTGGCTCATCTTTCTATTAAGGATGTGGGTTGATTTAGTGAAGAGGCAAAATTTTTGTCTACTCTTTATCTCATAGAGGTTGTTCTTAAAGAGTTAGTGAGATATTAGCTTCCTCTTTAAAACTGTGTAATTTAGATTCATCTTAGATATCCTCATTATCAACTTAAATTCCCAGAAAACCTTCTCACCACCTTACCCACATCACTATCATAACTAGTCAGGATCTCATCATATCTCCACATATTATTTACAACAAATCCGCTGTTTTTGGTATTAATAATTTTTCCCTAATTTTTTTAATCGATTTTCTTTTAAGAATAATTTCTATTGCAAAAGACTTTAGAAAGACTAACCCAATTTGTTTTACAAATCAGTTATTTTTTTAACCAAACCTATATTATTTCCATACAGATCGTCTTTATTTGATCATGTTTCTGGCATTATTATTCTTAAGTTAGATAGATAAGTGCCCATAATAATGGCGCTCAATCAAATCATGCATATTTATTATCGATGATTAGTCATGATCTTGGTTAAGCTTCAAGGGGTAAGAAATGCCATGACTTTGGTGTCTACTAATTAAATGTTGTTGCAAAAGATGAGGGAATAAGATTTGAGACAATTTTATGAGAGAAGTTATATCTTTTGGAAAATCATAGATGATAATATTCCTGATATGACTGCTCTTTATATTTTTTGGGGGAAAAATTGTTTGTTACCCAAATGTTGAAAAATGATTCAATTGAGCACCATTATATTACTGATTTATATATTACTGCTACAGTTCAATTGCAAGAAATGAATAGCAAATTCAACGAGGTTTCAACAAAGTTTAGCTCTGGATCCAAATAAATAATGTAAAAAAATGTGCAGTTTTTACTTTTTTAATGAATTTGTAAAGATTTAAAACTTAAAAGTCTGTTAAAAAAAAAATCCCAAGAAAATATCATATGAGTTTTAAAACCTTAAATATATGATTTCATAACAAAATGAGTTGTCAATTGTTCATCATTTATGTTAATCTCATTACTATTGTTGTCAACAAAATTTTGAAGTTTAAGTGGTATTTTTCTATTATTTTTTCTTTATTAAATTTTTACTCATTTTATATAAAATGTAATAACTAAAAAATATGGAAAAAAGGTTTGGAAAGGGGGTAAAAATTGCGAGGCAGCTTAGTGAAGCCGAAACAACTGACACTCCACTTTGTGCGTTTCATGACTCTATAGAATATCTAATTTGTGCTCCTTTGTGATATTTTTTTTAAAGAAGCTTTTTCAGATAGACTTTTTTCTTAAAATTCAGATTGTAAATGTAATTTGTGTTTATGATAGTGGTAACAGAAGTGATCTTTTGGCTAGAAGTCTATCAAACATAACGCTATCCCAAATGCCAATTTTTCTTCCACTGTTTCAGATCACACTAGTTAGCTTTTCAATCCTTTGAACTCTATGCCAAACAGGTTTAAAAACCTTTAGATCAACTGAGGAATTTGAACTTCCCACCCAGTGAGTTACTCATTCTTTTTTATAAAGAATAATTATTAAAATAATGTGGTTCAAAATAGGTTTTAATGTTTATGCTTTTGCTATAGAAATATTTTTTATGTTACACACATAAAAATATGTGGGTCTCATTAATATTTTCTCTCTCATATCTTTATATCCACTAACTTTTATGTAAGTGTGGTAGAAAAAAAATTTCTGTAGCAAATTAAAAGTAGAAACAGTAAACCCTTTAAAATATTAGTTAAAAGTAATAAATGTAATTTTTCTACTTTTATTTCTTTTCTTTTTTTTGATACACATAGTAGGGAAGGGGGCATGGTTCAAACCTTGGACATGAAGGAGGAAAGCCAAGCTCTCATGCTACTGTGCTACTAAGGCGCTGGCTTTATACTTTTATTTCTAATTTTACCTTTATTGAGAAAGTATGCATATGACAAATAAATGGTGAAAATTTATTACTTGAGAGATAATAAGTGATATACATTTAATAAGGGTAAAAAAAATGAAAAAATTAGTTTAAAATTTTAGACAAAATGAATTTGTTCATTATATTAAAGACTGCTGCAGTGCTGCTATAAAGAGAGAATGTTTTTTATAAAAAAGAATGGAGTAATTTCTTACAAACCACATTAATCTTTGTTGAGTTTTCTTAATTTAATTTAATTTTATGACAGTGGATTGCCATGTTATGAATAATTAACCTGCCTTAGTGGGTTGCGGGTCAATACCATTTTAAATCTCCAATTTACAGACAATTATTGGATGTCTACCGTCTACGCCAAAACTCATAAAAATTAATAAAATCTTTTGTAAAAAAACTAAAAAAAAAGGTGTAGAAATAGAATCGTCTTCTCCTCGAACAAGCATATAAAAGGTATATGACTGATGACTCCATGACTTACTAGTAGCCTCTCTTCCCTGACCAGACTGATCAAAGTGCTTTGAATTTCTCTGTCTGCTGTGACCATCAACGACTATGGCAGCGAATGGCGTCGTCTGCGGTTCGGTGGAGGAATTCCTGAAGCAGTGCGAGCAGTCCGGCGATGCTGCATATGGAGCACTCCGGTCCGTGCTGGCTTGCCTGGAAGATCCGAATACCCGTTCCCAGGCTCGGATCTTCCTTTCGGACCTGCAAAAGCGTTTTACCACCAAGGAAGCCTGCGATCACTGCTTTAAGACCTATCATTTCCGAATCGAAGACATTTTCTTTGACCAATACGAAGGTATTGTCAATGCTGTTTACTGCGTCGCTCTGTTCATTTTGCATATTGTTTTTGCCTTTTAGTTGACCTGTTTGGTAGTTGGGAAATCGAGTATGAGTGGAATCGGAAATCTGCTTGTGGTGAAATGAGAAAAGCTACGCCAAGTAACCAGGGTCTGTTTTACTGAAAACTTTTGGGAAAGCTCAATGGAGTGCGCTTCTTTTTGACTTTTCCTTTTCGTAGGAAGATAACATCTGGCATTGATTAATATCTGGTAGTTTCTTAGCTCGAAATCAGTGTTGCATGCAATTCCATTACGTGTTGTCTTCTGCTGTATATCCATTCTCAGTGGGGAGAACAAGTCGATTGGCTTTGTATTCCAATAATCAAAGAAGATACTCTTCGGGGTTGGATGGAATTTTTCTTCTTTTTTTTTATTTAATATTTTTACGAACACAGTGAAAAGTAAATATCTTTGTTCAAATACAGGACATGATGGCTAGCCAATTTCATCTTAGCTCTGACACTTAGCGTTGGATTTTTGTTGACTGGTTCTGTGGTTTATAGTTGCAATTATATAATTAGATCTGAATTTACAGTTTCAAGCCAAACGAATAAAGCCTTGAAGAGGCGGAGAAAAAAAACTGAGGCTAAAGCATATTCAAGTGCCACCTTTTGTTGCAGAGAGGTTTCATTATTGTCTATTCCATGGAAAGCAAGATTTCTGCACAATATGTTTTGACAATGCAAAAGGATTTCGATATTAAGCAGTTTAGTGCTGTTTCTCTTTGCATTCTGCTTAAGTAACAAAGCGTCCTTGAACAGAGTTAATGATTTCCAATTCTCTTCCAGCAATAACAGATGTCCCAAGTATTAATTTTAGTGCCTTTCTTTGGCAGCGAATTAGACTGTACCAAAGATTGCTCCAGCTGGGGGAGTACGCTTACAATGCTGGGCTTTTCTTACCCATGATTAATATTATTAACTCATATTATGATGCTTTAGTATTTACTCTTGAAATCCCTTTTCTTTTTTCTCTCTCATTTTACTCTAATTTTAACATTGTTTATAAGAAATGCTTCATGCAGCTAATTCTTCTGTGAAAATGGTGGCAAGTTTATGAGTGACATCTTTTGGATATAGCGTTTAAACATGTCTTAACTCTTGATAAGTGTTCTTTTGACTTTCTTTATATCTCTTATTAAATGTAGGATACCAGGGGAGGAAAAAATTGACAATGATGGTGATCCCTAGCATTTTTGTCCCAGAAGACTGGTCATTTACTTTTTACGAAGGAATTAATAGACACCCAGATTCCATTTTTAAGGACAGGACTGTTTCTGAGTTAGGTTGTGGAAATGGTTGGATATCTATTGCCATAGCTGAGAAGTGGCTGCCTTTGAAGGTTAGCTTTTTTTTTTTTTTTTTCCATTTTAATTTCAGTGCTTTTATATGATTATTTTGATAGACACTCTCATAATAACTTTTTTTTTTTCAGTCTGCTAACTTATAGACAACTAATTTCTCCAGGTGTATGGCCTTGATATCAATCCTAGAGCTGTAAAGATTTCTTGGATAAACTTATATTTAAATGCTTTAGATGAAAAGGGTCAGCCTGTCTATGATGAGGAGAAGAAAACTTTGCTGGATAGGGTAGAGTTTCATGAATCTGACCTTCTATCATATTGCAGAGATCATGAAATTCAACTTGAGAGAATTGTGGGCTGCATACCTCAGGTATTCCAAGAACCATCTTTTCTAGGACATTTTCTGAGTTGTTATGGTGGGTATAATTCTTATAGTATTCCCTTTGCAAGTTTTATTCAGGCCCCTATTTTTGGGCTATGTGACTAACTGAGTGGCAAGATTCTACAACCATGTGCTCCTTCTGAAAGCTGCCTTTGATATTTATGTAGGAAATTAGAGTTGGAGGTTTTACATGGACATTATTAAGTGGAAGCTTTTTCTTGAGTTGAATTAAATGTTCGAGTTTATGTTTTTCATTTTATATTCTGATTTCTGAGTAATGGTGATTTGGAAATAATAATTTGATTAATAATCTCATTAATGTAACTTACTATTCAGATGTGAGATCTTTTGTTTATGCCATGTAATTCTTAGCTGTATCGTGTGGTTTGTTATCCAAAGCTTTTTCTTATTAATTAGAAAAGTAATAATTTGGGTGTTTGTTTTGTGAATTAAACTTTTGGTATGTTCATCACATTTTTGAGTAATAATTTTGAGTCTTGTGCTTTTACAAAAATTACTTCTATGGAAAGTACATTCTTAGTAATCACTATCGAGAAAGTAAACAATTTAGTAGTTTCTGCTCTGTTTATTTATTTCTGTTGGCAAAAGCAGTCTTTGTTTATGGAAAAAACACCAAACACCAGAGGAAGTCCCAGGAAGTGAGTTTTATCTTACCTCATCTTAAAATTGAAAGTTCCTTTGATATTCACATCACCGTGATCAGATAAGGAACGAATTATAAATCAAATAAATAAGCTACAAATCATATAATTTTGTTCCCATAACAAATGCTATGCTTTTATTATGCATGCCTTATTTTTGGATTTAGAGAAGCAAACGTCTCAATTTTCAACCTTATTCTCCCGACGTACTAGATCTTGAAACCTTGGGGGAATATGCTCCTCTAACAACCTTAGGGCTTGATGAAATTTTATTTATTACTTGGAATTGTTTTGGGAAAAATCTCTTAATCATTTTTCCAAAGATTAATATACTTGTGCGGATTCATGCAGATTCTTAATCCCAACCCAGATGCAATGTCTAAGATTATTACTGAAAATGCAAGTGAGGAATTCCTTTATTCCTTGAGCAATTATTGTGCACTTCAGGTGAGAATTTCCTTGTCTTATTAGTACTTTTATTTGGTGAATTCCTGGTATTGTTTACTGATTATCTGTAATGTACTTAGCTTTTATGTCCGGCTTCTTTAAATGCCAAATACTTTCGCTATGAACCTTTATCATTTACTTGTTTATCTAAAAATTCATTGGCTCTATTTTTCTGATATTATCCCTTAATTTCACGGTTCTGAGTTAGCTTAAAAGTTACTTACTTAGTATCCTTATTCATTAATTTCCATTCTATATTCACCAAGCTAAAAGAATATCAACTTGTAGAAATGTTTCTGATTAATATGCTGGCCAACTAATTATAATTGTATGACAACATTCTAATTTTTGTATCCATCTAGGGTTTTGTTGAAGATCAGTTTGGCTTAGGATTAATTGCTAGGGCAGTTGAAGAGGGAATATCAGTAATCAAACCAAATGGAATCATGATATTTAACATGGGAGGTCGCCCTGGTCAAGGTGTTTGCAAGCGTTTGTTTGAACGTCGGGGTTTCAGTGTCACTAAACTTTGGCAGACTAAAATTCTTCAGGCAAGTAAATAAATCCTTGATTAGATATCATTTATTCAGTGGAAGAAGTCTTATTATTGTGTTGGTGCAGGCTGCAGACACAGATATTAGTGCCTTGGTTGAGATTGAGAAGAACAGTCCACACCGTTTTGAGTTCTTTATGGGACTTTCTGGTGATCAGCCAATCTGTGCAAGGACAGCATGGGCCTATGGAAAAGCTGGAGGCAGCATTTCTCATGCTCTATCAGTTTACAGTTGTCAACTTCGCTACCCTAGTCAGGTGTGTACTTCACTAAAGCCTGCCAATTTACAAAATGCACTTCTATTTTTTTCTATATAGGAGGAAATTAAAGTGTCTGCTTTCCTACACTGACAGGTTAAGATTATTTTTGAATTTCTTAAAAATGGATTCAAAGAGATCAGCAGTTCTTTGGATTTGTCCTTTGATGATGATTCAGTTGCGGATGAGAAGATTCCTTTCCTTGCTTATCTTGCAAATACCCTAAAACAGAATTCACATTTTCCTTATGAGCCACCATCTGGATCCAAACGATTTCGCAGTCTTGTTGCCGGATTCATGAAAAAGTATCATCATGTTCCACTGACTGCCAATGTAAGAGAGAGATTTTGCGTCTTTCATTATCTAGCCATGCTTTAGAATATGTACACATGCATAAAGCATAAGATCATGTTTCATTAATTCTGCTTGATGCTATTATTCCTTTCTTGAATGTTACTATTTTCTTGCCATGAATTTCTTTGTTGGTATACTGTAAAGTAAGAACCTTTCCTCATTGGTAATCAGTAAACTTGTGTGCATGATTGAGGCAGGGCAGGATGTCTGACAGGCTCAGTGACTGTTGTAAATTTAATATTTATTCGTAGGGGTTTCTTTGTTGGTATACTTCTGATTCTATATCAGGTTTATTTATGCTACTTTATGTGGATTTATCATCACACCTTCCATAATGGTACACTAGAATATTGACCATAATTCTTAAAGTATATAAAAATAAGAATCCTATTTGGTGCCACTTTATCCTGTTACCAGTCTTTCTGATTATAATCTTTTGCTTATATACGTACTTTATATGGTGAGTTTAATTATTCATGGATAGATTATATGAAAAAGCCAGCAGCTTGCTTTTTTTTCAGCTGATAGCTGATAAAAGCATCAAACTGCAAGCAGGATCCACTTTATAGCGTTTTTTGTTGATTGCATGCCACATATTCATGACTTGAGCTACATGGCTAACGTTTGGAAAAATGTCCTGTAGTATGCGATATTGACTTTTTCCTTCCCAATCTTGTGATAGAATGTGGTCATCTTTCCTTCAAGGAATGTAGTAGTTGAGAATGCTCTTCGCTTGTGCTCACCTCATCTTGCAATTGTTGATGAACATCTAACTCGACACCTGCCCAGGCAGTGGTTAACATCTTTAGCAATCGAGGTATGAAGTTTTCTTGACATGCTTTCTTGTGATTCATGCTGTCCAAAGTGTTCTGTGCAGCCAAAACCATAACTTCTGCTATTTTTTAGTAGGCAGGTTCCTATTGGAACAGCTTCTCACTTCATAAAGCTGTCAGCCTGGCCCATCTTTATCATTGAACATTAAATTTCTGCTGAAATCAAATTGATTCTGATGAGTTCTTTTGCCACTTGCTGGACTCTCTTAGAACTTGAGGGTGAAAATGAACCAATTTGGATAGTTTATGTCATCGTAGCATAAGCAGCTCCAAATATATTCTCTTCTGCAGTGGAAAAATATTTTTAGCCACGTTGTGATGCTAAATTGTTAGTTGCCGGCAAAACTCTATAAAATATATCAGAAAGACAGAAAGTGCTTTTTAAGATTTTGAGCTGTGGAATAAAACTGCCAATCATAAAGAGTTATGCATCATTTACTTTCCATAGGAGGATGAGATTAGTGAGCTCTTTGCGTTATTGAACAATGATTTGCGTTATTGAATAATGATGAACCCCCTCCCCTGTCCTTATGGAGTATCCTTACCCTACCATATCAGGATGATGTTTAGTGTTAATCACATATGATCGCAACAGCTGAACAATAATTACCATGTATTTTAAACATTTTTTTGCTTAGTAGAATATTTAGGTATTGGTTGCAACTGCCATATGCTCTTCGCTTGTGCTCACGTCATCTTGCAATTGTTGATGAACAACATTGTGTTTATTCTTCAGAACATTCACAAATCTTCAAAGGTAAGCTGCCATTAATGGGATGAAAAAGGAATAAAGAAGAGATGTCAATCTCTTTTACTTACAAATATAAAGCCCTGATATAGAAGTTACTTGTTGTTTGTCATTGTGGAGACCTTCCCTCATCATCTGGATTGCATAACTTCTCGTTGCATTTAGTGATATATCTGTATTTGAAAACTCTGCATGATAATCTAACTGAATTATGCTAATTTTCCTTTTTCTTTGCAAAAGAATGCAGTAACTGGTGACACCTCAGAGGATACTCTTACAGTAATTGAAGCTCCTAGGCAGTCGGACTTAATGATAGAACTGATAAAGAAGCTGAAGCCACAAGTGGTGGTGACTGGGATTGCGGTTTTTGAAGCAGTTACTAGTTCAGCTTTTGTTAACCTCTTGGAAGCAACACGAAAGATTGGGTCTCGTCTCTTTATAGACATATCTGATCAGTTTGAGCTATCCAGCCTCCCAGGATCCATAGGGGTCCTAAAATATCTAGCAGAAAATACACTTCCATCTCACGCAGCAATTATATGTGGATTGGTGAAGAATAAGGTAAAGTTTAATGTTGACTCCATTGACTCAATCACCATATTCCGGCTACTTTCAAATTTTGGCCTCACAATTTCTTGATGACTTGAACAACATAATGCAGGTTTATCCAGATTTAGAAGTGGCTTTTGTCATTTCTGAAGACGAGTCTCTTTTCAGTGCCTTATCCAAAACTGTTGAACTACTTGAGGGCAATACATCACGGATTAGTCAGTACTACTATGGTTGTATTTTTCATGAACTTCTTGCTTTTCAGCTGGCAGACAGACATCCAGTTATTCAGGTTTGTCAGTCCTACTCCCTGTCTGATTAATTTATACTTTTTGAATGCAAGTCTTTGTACCTCAGTTGTCCATCCGTTTGTGGCATACTTGGAGCATAGAAAATAGTGGTAGAAAGATGACATTAAACAGTTTCACTTAGTAGTATGATTTCTTTGGGAAAAATTCAACTTTTCAGTTACATTCTCTGCCTCTTTCCATGTCTAAACTAGGACTTATGTCATCATCATTAATGGACTAGTATCTAAGTGATTGCACCAGTTTTAAGTATGAATTTAAAATCAATTTTAAGTCTAAACTAGGGCTTATGTCATCATCATTCATGTTCTCTGTACTCCTATATTTAACCTGTGGGAGGAGAAAAGGACAACCAATGTAGCAAGTCATCTAGACTTTCTTGGTAGAGATGGCAGGAATATTTGAAATACCAGTAAGCTTAGCATTACGCAGGAATTAGATAATTGCTATGGAAGTTGTTGGGAAAAATATAATTGGAGAGTCCATTAGATGACTTGCATCCCAAGTGAGATAGACATATTGGATGTGGATAAATTGAGTGAAGAGTAGTGTTATGATTTACCATGCATCAAATATCAAAGAACATTTTGGCACCATATCAAGAATTCATGATGCCTATGTGTGTTGTAGCACAGAAGGGGATGTTATAAATGTGTCATAGATATCAATGGACCTCTGAGAATGTTATAAATGTGTGTCATAAATAGAGAAATGATAAGGAAGATTATGGCAACTATGATAATAATGAATAGGAAGCTTGGGCATTTGTGGTGAGAGAACCAACTTATTTAAATAGATCATTCTATTATTTTCAATGTGGAACTTAGGCATCCCTTACTACCTTAGTCTCCTTCAATCTAACTTGTTAGGTGAAGCAAACTAGAACCGTCAAGTTGGGATTGCCAACTGCAGCATGGCCTCAATCTACCTCAGTCTCCTTCAACCAAGCTTTGTTTTGTGAAGCAAACTAGAACCATCACCTTGGAATTGTCAACTGCAGCTTCGCCTCATAATCAAATGTCATATTATACAAGTTATTGGATGGAGGCCCAGGGCTATTATGAACCAACTTAGGTGGGCAAGAGTTATGCACGGTCAGGAATTCCTGAAAACTTATTCATATTTTTCTTTGTAAAATTTTCATTAGTACAGGCTTTTTTGATTTTCTGACATTGTATAGATCCTTGAGGGAAAAGATCAATTTTTAAGAGAGGTGAGGTAGTTTCAGATGGGAATTAGTTGTGCGGAAATAACAGATTTAGGAAGCCTGTCAGATCTTGTGTCACTAATAGGTAATAAATGAGGATGAAATAATGGTGTGGTGTGGTTGAATTAAGTAACGAGCTGTTACTTTTTATTATGTATAAAAAATATTATGATCTGAATTAATTTGTGGTCAGAGTCATTTTGGTGCCTGATGAGCCATTGACCCCCAGGAATTCCGTGGCTTAACTGTTTCAAATATGAACTCCTGGGCAGATTAAAATCTGAAAAATGAAAACATTACCTGGTCTATCGTATGGTGATTTCAGTGGTTTATTCAAGTTCTTTATTGTTACTAACATCTGCGCAGTTAAATTTATAGATTAGTTATTCCCCTTTAAAGTTTGCTCCATTACTTAAACTTTGACTTCTTTCTTCAGAGAAACCGTGAAAATGTAAAATCAGAAGATATGATGGGATTTGCTAGCTCAATTATACCAGTGCTTAGTAATGCTGAGCTGTCAATTGATGGGGCCGAGAATGGGTCTCTGATCCACATGGATAGTGATCAAAGCTTCTTGCCCATTCCATCTTCTATCAAGGCTTCTATTTTTGAAAGTTTTGCAAGACAAAACATGACAGAATCTGAAATTAATGTCACCCCAAGCATCAAACAATTTGTCAGTAGAAACTATGGTTTCACAACAGACAACAGCGCAGAAATTATTTATGCAGAAAATTCAACGGCTCTTTTTGATAAATTGGTCCTTTGTTGCATCAAAGAAGGTGGCACTTTATGTTTTCCAGCTGGATCAAATGGGAACTATGTTTCGGCTGCCAAGTTTTTGCAAGCTAGCATAGTGACAGTTCCTACCAATGTCAATGAAGGTTTCAAACTCACAGAGAAGACACTTTCTGGAGTCCTTGAGACTCTGAAAAATCCATGGGTTTATATCTCTGGCCCAACAGTTAACCCGACTGGTTCACTTTATAGCAACGATGAGATGCAAGAGGTCTTAGGAACTTGTGCTAAATATGGTGCAAGAGTTATAATTGACACTTCGTTTTCGGGTTTGGAATTTGACTATGAAGGCTGGGGTGGCTGGAAATTGCATGACTGCTTGTCAGAGCTAAGTTCTTTGTGCAAGCCATCATTTTGTGTTTCTCTTTTTGGAGGATTAGCTCTGAAGATGCTCAATGGCGTTCTCAGATTTGGGTTTCTGATTCTAAACGAACCAGTTTTGATTGACATATTTTATACTTTCCCTGGATTAAGCAGACCTCATAGTACTGTTAGATATGCCATAAAGAAGTTGCTTGGTCTTATGGAGCAGCAATCAGCAGACCTATATGATGCCACTATTGAGCACACTAGGAAATTGAAAAGTAGATATAAATGCTTGAAGGAGGTAATTTTTCATTCTTAACATTTTTTCTTTAATTCTACCCAGCTTAAATATCGAAGATGAATTATAAAGATTTCATGACTACTGCGACCTTATTAAACGTTCCATGTTAAAGTGCTTGGTTAATCCAATTAGCATGGACATATGTTAAGCTATTTTATTGAAATTAGATTTTGTTTTAACAGTTTCTATTTCATAATAGGGTAAGCAGCTATAAAATATATATTCCTTGTGTTGCCTGAACCTCCGGTTTGGTTTTCAAATTACATTATTGAAATTGAAATAATCGCAGTGTAAATTCTTGCAAATTTGAACTTGAAACAAAATGTTGCATGGTTTTTCAGCCAAGTATATGTAGAGGAATCATGAAAGTAATTTCCTTTTTTTTTTTTTTTGATACACAGGAAATAAAACTAATTTCTTGTTCAGATATTCACATAAGGAATAATGCTTCTTAAGACATTTGCGGCCAATTTGGTTGCATTTATGCAGGATTTTCTTTCCATTGTACAAAGGAAAAGATGCAATTTATATTATATCTTATTATATGACATAACCATCTCAAAATCTTTCATTCCATGCTTCAAAGACCTTTTCATCTACAAAAATCTGTCTTTTCAATTTCATTTTTTTGGATTCTTTTCTATTCAGTGTACCAAACGTTTCTACGGTACACGCTTTTCAATTTCTAATTCATTTTGAATCTCAACTCTGCCTACAATCTATAAGGCCAAACGTGTGTACATGCTTGAAAGGTTTTTGATATATTATTCTTTTCTTCCTTATTGGCGATAGGCTCTCGAGAAATGTGGGTGGGATGTGCTTGATTCCTCGGCTGGTGTTTCCGTTGTGGCCAAGCCCTCGGCCTACCTCGACAAGATTATTAAGCTCAAGATTTCACCACAAAGTGATGAGAGCCATGAAAATGCCACCACTGATATCAAGATTGATGACTCAAACATTCGGACTGCCATTCTGAAAGCCACAGGTTTATGCATAAACAGTGGCTCCTGGACCGGAATTCCCGGCTATTGTCGGTTCAATGTCGCGTTGGAAGAAAATGAGTTCAAGAAAGCATTAGATTGCATCGCTAAGTTCAAAGAACTCGTGCTGAATTGAAGTCTTCCATCAACCATACCATATGAAGATGAATATACTTTGAAGTTAAAGGTAACATGGATGAAATAATTTGATCTTTATTCTTGTGATTTAGTACAACGATCGTTGCACTATTTTTCTTTGGCTGTGGTGTTTCATGTAGCTCTCTCACGCCAAGACATATTGAAATTGCGTTTTCAGTTATGAAAAAAGAAGACTATTTTGTGTTTGGTCGTTTTACTAAATCTGTGACATTAACGGATAATGTGTAGAATAGTGGTGGTAAAAATAACTTTTTTGTTTTGTTTTTGGTAATATGACTTTTGCAAATTTAAGATTGAGTAAAAGCTAGCTTATGTAATGTGGTTTATGTTTAGATTAATGGTAACATAAGTAGCTTTTCTGAAATTGAAACTTGTTTGGATGATTATTTTGAAAAGCAAGTTTAGACAACAAATAACTAAAAAAAATATAAATCTTATTAAATTCTATATTTAATCCTCAATATAAAGACTCAATTAACTAATTTGGGGAGATTAAGGAACTAGATAAATTATTTAATTATAACTTATATTATATGAATGATCTCTCTAAAATACTTAAGTATATCATGAAATTATATATCAATTTATTAGTGAAACAATAATTAATATAAATAATTTCAAGTGATTAATGTATCTTTCTCAATATCTCCAATTTAATTAATTAGGTCTTATATTAAGGATGAGATGTAATAATACATATAGATATATATTGTGATAATTTTATTAGAAAAATTAAAATTAAAATTAAAAAATATTTAAAATGATATATATTAAACTTTTCAGATAAAAAGAAAGTAAAAGAGATAAGCATGAGACTTGAGAAAAATAATATATTTTGTTATAAATCTTTCTAAAGATTTAATCTTGCAAAGAGATGAGCACACGACTCCAAGAGAAAGATCCCTTTTGCTTTGTGAGCAAGTATACATAGGACCTAATGGACTAATTTGAGAAAATTAAGGAAACTAAATAAATTACTTAATTATATCATATGTTACATGATCTCTCTAAAATAATTGCTAGAATACAAATCCTACATTGTTTAATACAAAATGTAAATGAAAGGTATATAACCATGAGAAGTCAAATTTACTCAAGTCCTTTTGATAGAAAGACACCCTCAACATGTCTCAATACAAAAAATTCAACAGAAACCCTCAATATGTGGCCAATTTATAAAGATTAAGGAAAGTAAATAAATTATTTCATTATATCACATGTTACATAATCTCTTTGAAATACTTATTAGCATATAAATCCTATATCGATTAATATCAAGGTAAATGAAAGGTATATAACCATGAGAAGTCAAATTGACTTTTGCCCTTTTGATAGCAAGACATCCTCAACATGTCTCAATACCAAGAATTCAACACATACGCTCATCATATAACTAATTCAGGGAGACTAAGGAAGTTAAGTAAATTATTTAATTTATCATATATTACGTTATCTCTCTGAAATACTTACTAGGATATAAATCCTACATTGCTTAATACAAAGGTAAATGTCAGGTGTATAACCATGAGAAGTCAAATTGATTTAAGTTCTTTTTGATATAAAGACACCCTTAACACCAAGAATTCAACGGACACTCTCAACATATGTCCCAATGCTAATAATTTGACAATACTTATATGTATCATTATATTATATGGAGCAGGGTTATCAGAACCAGCTCGGAAACCGGCGACCTGGTCACCCAACCGGTCCGAGCCAGTCATAGGATCGGTTATGCGTCGAAAATGGTGTTGGACCGGTCCAATCGGCTGGTTTGTATAAAACCGGACAAAAACGGTAGAAAACCGGTCCGACCAGTTGGTTCTTTTTTTTTAAAAAAAAAAAAAAACTTTGCTGAAGATATTGTTGGTCATCCACATTATTTTGATAATGATAGAGAGTCTTTCATTGATGCACCACCTTTGGATTCTTGACCATGATTTTATTGTGTTTGGAGGTTATTTTGTAAACCCATCTTTTTTCATTTTGCTCCTAGTTAATTGAGTTATTCATGTTTTAAACTTGTAAAAATGTTTTAGGTACATTTATTTTGTAAACTCATTTTTTTTATTTATGGTTGCATAAATTTATAAATATGGTATGGTTTTCAAGATCAGGTCATAGTTATGTGGTTCAACCAGTGACCCACTGGTTCAACTAGTGACCCATTGACCCAGTATCCCGACCGGGTCGATGACCGGTCCGAGTCTGATAATATTGATATGGAGTATATAATTTTATGAGTCAGACAAATTAATTTGGAGAAAATTGATAAATATAAATACATTAAAATAATTTGTTTAGCTTCATTAATCTTTCTAAACTAATCTATTTGGTCTTATATTAAGGGCCAGAATGTAGTATGTGTTTAGAAAAGTAATATTAAGTTCTTGAGTGAAAAATTCCAAATGAGTGGAAATGAAAATACTACTAGTCATTATTGTCAAATTCATTAGTCAACTCGCCAATTTTGACGAGTTTACGTTTTTAGCTAATGTAATCTCGTTAACTCATTTATAGAATCGTTCTATGTGTAACTTGGTCAACTCGGTTTGGACTCGGTCAAACTTGGTCAAACTCGCCAATTTTGACGAGTTTACGTTTTTAGCTAATGTAATCTCGTTAACTCATTTATAGAATCGTTCTATGTGTAACTTGGTCAACTCGGTTTGGACTCGGTCAAACTTGGTGAACTTGTGTTTCAAAACCGAATTGAGCGAGTCAGAGATGTGGGTAGTAGAAATTATAGATTTGGATAGTGATAGACTAAAAGTCTTTGGAAAAAAATTAAAAACAAAAGCTAGTATAAAGTTAAAAAAGAAAAATACATAGCACTTATACAACTTGCCTTATTTTAAGCTTGTAGACCTTGTGTCGCCACCCCACCGTCTTTCTTTCCCAAGATTGTAGCTTTTGTTTTTTGTTCTTCACTTAACGTTGTACCTTTGCTTGTTCTTGTTGGTTTTTGAAAGAAGGTGTAAAGAAGATGACAAACAAGAAGAGAGAAAGGAGATAGAAGAGAGAGAGAGAGAGAGAGAAACTTAGGCAAAACCATTGAAAAGTGAGTTTTCAATTTTGAAATATGACAGATGCAAGGTGTAATTTGTTTCTGGTGATATGTGAGGAGTGTGTTGTGTACCTTCACATGATTGTACTCTTCAGTTTATAAGCTCCCTTCTTTTCTATTTATTTTTTATTATTAAAAATTGTTCTTGGTTTGGGTGAAGGTTTGACTTGTGATGTAATACCCCATATTAATAATAATAATAATATAGATATTAATATTACAATTAATAATATAGTAATAATTAAAAAAATTAAATTTAATAAATGATTTGTTATTATTTTTATTCATCAAACTAGCAATAGCTAAAGAGCCCAACCCACAGAGCCCAGCCCATAGCTAAACCCTAATTTCAACTATAAACCTAGGTCTAGCCACCTAACCCTAGCCATCGCTCATTAGTTCTCTCTCTAAAAATTCTTTGTGGCAGAATTTCTCTTCTAGGAGTTTAGCAAACACGGAGACCAGGTAATCCTAATCCCTAGAACAAATTAAATCCATTGCTACATGTCATATTGTCGATAATTGAGTTGTATTTCTTTACACCTAACCCTAATTTGAAATTTGCATCCATCTATCCATATGTATATTAACATCAATCATTGATATATATCAATAGAACAATTACTTTATGCCGTTAAAATCTAATGTGTGGTCGAAGTAATATTAGATGTTTGGATCAATTGATAATAAAGCATCCTTCTCAATTCCCATTAGCAAACAATATGGCTACACCTTCAGTTTTGAAAATTGCTCCACGCATGATTCAATTTGATATGATGTTGCTTCCTAGGTTTAAATATAAATATTCCTTTTTGTTGGCTCATTTTGCAATCTGTACAACACGCAAGGTATTCCTCCAATTACATTGGATATTGGATTGTTTGTTACTTTCCTCCTCGATTCACGTGTGTTATGATGATTTATAGGTTTCTATATAAATAATTTTTTTTTTGGTTCGTTTTGCAATCTGCTATACCTCTAGATAAATATTGAATTTTGGTGTAAACCTTTTTTTTCCATTTATATATATATATATATTTGGAGAAGCATACCGATTCGTCTCTGATTCCTTTTCTTTTTATTCCTCCACACATATATATTGATATATTATAATATTATAATAATTTTCACATAGATGCAAGTTCTTATCCGATGTTGTTTTATTTAATTTAATTTAATCATCATTATTATTATTTTTAATTATTTGAGAGCATTTAAAATAAATTAACAGTGGCAGGATAGTTTTCGGACGATACCTCCTAAAGTGATAAACACACACTTTTAAGGCTTATGCCTTCGAAAAATTATTTGATGTGAACCGATATATCCGTTTTTCTCAAAGTGGTGCCTAACAGGATATCCGGAGCACTAGTAGCAACTTTGGGAAGAGGTGTGCACACTAGGAAGAAATGATGATATGACCAATTTTGATGAATTGTGACTGCCAGGGTTTCCCAGGTCACAGGGTAGGCTGGTAGGGCTTTCCGGGTCTACCATAGTTCTCTTCCCACTAAACAGACTGGCAGGGTTTCCCGAGTCTAAATAAATTTAAAAAGATAATGATTAATTTGGTTGCAATTTCGACATGATTTTAGTTATTTTATGTTTATGTTTATTTTATTTCAATTTATTTATTTACTTATTTATTTTATTTTATGTTATATTACCTTTACCTAATTAAGATTACCAGCTTTTGCTGATATTTGTATTCTTGGGCTACGATGATCCTTTGGGGGAGCAGAATTTCAGTGAAACAAGTGCCAAGAGTTGGGGCTACTAGTGAGAAGTGAGGAAGACGTCAAATTTTAATTTTGATTTTAATTAATTATTTTATTTTATTTTAATTTTATTGTTTTATTTTATTTTATTTTGGTTTTGCGTAAAACATTTCTATTTAGATTTAGATTTATTTAATGTAATTAGTAGCCTTGCACTTGTCCCACACAAGTGCGGCGGTGACATTTCCCGAAGTTGATTATTTTGGATTTTTAGTTATTATTTATGAAAACCATTGAAATTTTATGTTATTTTAACTCTAGAAATTCGGGGGTGTTACAAAATGGTATTAGAGGCTAAGGTTCTGCTTAGCTCCGCTTTTGATACTAATTCAGAGATCAAAGATCCCAGAGTTTAAAAAGGAAAATAATAATAATAGTAATAATACTAAATAAATAAATAAATTTTAAATGTGAGAGATGGGTAGTGAAGGGTTATTTCCTTGTCTTTTGATATTAATTTTTTTTTGTGAATTATTCCCTTAACTCTTAATTTACCTACCCGATCGTATTAGGCTGACTAGCACATTTTGCTCTTAGATTTGTAGCTTTCCTTTTAGTTTGGCTAACTCTCATCCCCAGTTTACCCGCTCATAGTTCTTGCTCTATCCGAGGGCTTTACACATTTAAGTTTCGAGGACGAACTTATTTTTGGGAGGGCAGATTGTAATACCCCATAATAATAATAATAATAATAATATAGATATTAATATTAAAATTAATAATATAGTAATAATTAAAAAAATTAAATTTAATAAATGATTTGTTATTATTTTTATTCATTAAACTAGCAATAGCTAAAGAGCCCAACCCACAGAGCTCAGCCCATAGCTAAATTCTAATTTCAACTATAAACCTAGGTTTAGCCACCTAACCCTAGCCATTGCTCATTAGTTCTCTCTCTGAAAAATCCGTTGCGGCAGAATTTCTCTTCTAGGAGTTTAGCAAACACGCGTGGTTGATATCATCTTGTGGGATGCTTTCAATCGAATGGACCTCGATCCAGAAAATCTGAAGCCATGCAGGATAACCCTAATTGGGTTCAATGGAGAGGATACGTGCCCCAAGGGGTACATAGAGCTAAAAATGACGCTGGGATCTAAGGAAGCTTTCAAAACCGAACGAGTCAAATTCATTGTAACAGATTTCCCCTCGTCTTATAACATTATTTTAGGTAGACCAACTATTCACAGCTGGGATATGTTAATATCAACCAAACACCAAAAACTGAAGATGGTAAGCAGAAATAATGAGGTCATCACCGTTAAAGGGGATCAGAAGGAGTTTCGGCAATGCTATTTTTCGACAGTAAAAAATAATGAGCCGAGGACATCCTCATCACAGCAAAAACCAGCATAAAACCCGACACCGCCCCACTCGAGCTCGGTAAATGTGGTTGAGCTGGACGTAAGAAAGGAAGCTAAGGTGATGAAAACAGAACCCGATGGAGATCTAGATGATTACCTTCTAGGAGACAAACCCGGGCAGGTAACCAAGATTGGCAGCACACTCACGAAGGAAGAGTGAGCCGAGCTGGAAGAATTGTTGTTGAAAAATAAAGACATTTTTGCTTGGAAACCTTCTGAGCTACCAGGTGTCGACCCCATTTTTGCTGTCACAGGTTAACAATAAACCCAAAATGTCCGCCTGTTGCACAAAAGAAAAGGAAGATCGCCCTGGACAGACAAATAGCCCTGACCGAGCATGTGAAGGAGTTGCTGGATGCCGGGTTCATTAGGGAAATCCAATACACCACATGGCTCTTAAATGTGGTAATGGTCAAAAAACCCAATGGCAAGTGGAGAGTCTGTACGGATTATATCGACCTCAACAAGGCATGCCCAAAAGATGCTTACCCCATGCCGAACATAGACCAACTGATTGACAACTCGTCCAGATTCCAATTGGTCTCTTTTATGGATGCTTATTCTGGTTACAACCAGATAGCCATGCATCTCGACGACCAAGAAAAAATAGCTTTTATTACGGATAAAGCCAATTACTTCTATAACGTCATGCCCTTTGGTCTGAAGAATGCCGGAGCCACCTATCAGAGGATGATGAATCGAGTATTCGATACACAACCCAGTAAGAATGTGGAAGTTTACATTAATGACATGATTGTTAAATCAATCAACCGCTCGAAGCATATCCGAGATCTCCAAGAAACATTTCATAAACTCCGAGCTCATCGAATCTGACTCAACCTAGCTAAATGTGCATTCGAGGTGCCCACAGGCAAGTTCCTTGGATTCCTCCTAACAAATAGGGGCATAGAGGCCAACTCGGATAAATGTCAAGCCGTCCTTAATATGGCAGAACCACGAAACAAGAAGGAAGTACAATAGTTAACTGGCAGATTGGCAGCATCAACGAGGTTTCTGCCAAAATCAGCAGAAAATGCGCTTCCACTGTTTAAATTATTGAAAAAGGAAGCCCAGCACAACGAATGGAATGAAGAATGCGAGGCCACATTTGATAAAATCAAGAAATGCCTATCAACACCACCAGTATTATCAAAACCTGAACCTGGCAAAGACCTCATTCTCTATTTATCGGTGGGAGAAGAGGCCGTCAGTGCTGCCTTAGTATAGGAAGAATCCATTGAACAAAAGCCGGTCTACTTCACAAGTCGGGCTCTGTAGAACTCCGAGCTAAGATAGCAGAAGCTTGAGAAGGTAGTATTTGCACTCCTCACCACTGCAAGAAGGCTCCGCCCTTACTTCTAGGGACATCGAATAATCATCCAAACAAGTCAACCGATACGCCAAGTTCTGCATAAGCCAGATTTGGCAGTACGAATGATCAGTTAGGCTATAAAGCTCTCAGAATTCGACATTGTTTATGAAGCCTGGCATGCAATTAAATCCCAGGCTCTAGCCGATTTTATTGCAGAATTAGTTCCAACAACAATAATACCAGAGGCTAATCTTGAGGTCGTGAAAGTGTTTGTCGATGAATCTTCAAACGCCAAAGGAAGCGGGGCAGGGGTCATAATAGAAAGCCTAGGAGGAGTTTCCATGGAACACTCCCTACAGCTACATTTCAAAACTTCCAACAACCAGGCTGAATACGAAGCAGTGTTGGCCGGGTTATCTCAGGCAAAAGATAACGGAGCGAAAAGGATCCACCTGTCAACTGACTCTTAGTTGGTTGCGGCGCAAATTAATGGATCTTACACGACCAAGGGACCTCTGCTAATTAAGTACCTGGGAAAAGTAAAAGAGGCTATGGCCGACTTCAACGAGGTCATAGTTACCCATATTCCTAGAGGAGAAAACACGAGGGCAGACATCCTATCGAAATTAGCAAGCACCAAGTGCCCGGGAAACCACCGAACGGTAATCCAGCGAAGTATGACCGAGCCTTGTATCATGGTCATTGCAGCAGCAGAAGATTGGCGAAGACCTATCTTAAATTCCTTGAGAAAGGAATCATCTTGAAAGACCTAATAGAGGCAAAGAAAATGGCGAGAACTGCAGTAATGTATACAGTGGTTGATGACCAGCTGTATCGAAAAGGCCTCCACTCTCCAATGCTGAGATGTTGAACCCGGAAGAAGCCGAGTACATATTGTCGGAGATGCATGAAGGAATCAATGGGCAACACATGGTAGCTAAGGCGCTGGCCAAGAAAGCTCTCCGAGCTGGATTTTATTGGCCGACAATGGTAGTTGATTCCAAAGAGCACATAAGAAAATGCGAAAGTTGCCAGAAGCATGCTCGGATCATTTGGCCACCTCCAGCTGAGTTAAAATCCATTACGGCCCCATGGCCATTCTACAAATGGGGCATGGACCTCTTAGGGCCATTCAAGCCAGCCCCAGGAAAATTGAAATGGTTGATTGTAGCAATTGATTACTTCACCAAGTGGATCGAGGCCGAACCCCTATCAACCATCTTGGCAGCCCGAATACAAAAAATTTTTGAGCAAAACATTGTTGCAAGATTCAGAATTCCAGTCGAGATCATAACTAACAACGGAACTCAGTTCATTGACCAGGGTTTTCAAAGGCTTACGTCCGAACTCAGGGTCAAACACCACTTTACGTCTGTCAAACATCCGCAGACCAACAGGCAAGTTGAGGCAGCGAACAAAATCATTGTTGACGAGCTTAAGAAACGGATGATTGATGCAGAAAATAACTGGGTCGAGCAGTTGTATCCCGTACTCTGGGGATACCGGACTAGTATTCAGTCCTCAACTAAGGAAACACCCTTTAGATTGACATACGGGCGTGAGGCTGATCCCGGTCGAAATTGGGTAAACTTCGTGGAGAAAAGCGAAAGTTGTGGAGGAAGGAGAGTCTCACAACAACAAACAACTAGCCGTAGAGCTAGACCTCATTGATGAAACTAGGATCGCGACACACTGTCGAGACCTAGCCACGAAGCAGCTGATTACGGCTAAATATAATCGCAAAGTCAAGCCACGAGTGTTTAGCAAAGGTGATCTGGTACTCCACAGGGTGGATATCAGAAACAAGAACGCCCAGGATGGAAAACTTGTGGCAAATTGGGAAGGTCCTTACCGAATCTCGGACCAAATAGGGCCAAGAACCTATGTCCTCAAAGCCTTAGAGGGCAAAGCAATAAAACGAACTTGGAATGCGAACAAACTGAGGATCTACTACAGCTGAATGTCGAGCTCCACTTGGAACCCAGTTGCAGCGGATGTCAGCGGTGGCTGAGAACCGCATTTTATTTGAAGGATTATTTTGCTTTCACGCATTATTTTCCATTTATTTTTATTATTTAAATTCCATTTGTAATTGGAACTATTTCAATCAATAAAGAAGGCGGCTTACTTTCTGAGCCGACCTTACAATTGTTTGTCAAGTTCAATGCAAAATATAGCCTAATAATGGCAGTTTGATTAATAAAGCTGCGGTTTCACAAGCCCGACTTCATAAGATTTGTTAACAATCCTTATGAACATTACGATGCATCGGAACAACATTTTGGTACGGTGTTGTCATTGTCATACTGACCCTGATCAGGTCAAAATGTTTAGTCTCTTATTTTAAATAATAATAAGTCTTGAACATGTGACGATGGGCTACCATATCGGATTATTACTTTACAAATTAAAAGTATTTAGGTGATTATTTAAAGTCATCTGTTATTTAGAATGCCCAATACTAATAGACATGCCCGTTTATTATCGTCGGTGGAATATCTAGCAGATTCTGCGCAATATATCTTGACTTTGGCCAAGTCATAAAATAAGAACTGAGCTCTATGCCCAGATATGTTTCCCTTTATTCATGAAAGAATGCAATAAAAATAAGTTCGATTTAAAGGATGAAAGTAAAAAAATTGATTTGATCCAACATATCAATATACTTTTAAACCACGGAAAAGAACCATGGTCGAATTATCATTACAATAAACGGGATTCTACCCGGACGTACAAGTGAAAAACTTAAAGAAACAACAAAAACAAATCCTAAGAAATTATAGCAAAGCTCCAAAGAGCACAAACTTATTGCTGGGCATCAGAGGGGGCCGGGGAAGTTGGCATCTCAGCCACTAGGGTCACTTCTTCATTGGTAGAAGCTGAAGAGCTTGGAGCGTCGGCGGCTGGGACCTCAGTTTCTGCATCATGACTGTTAGATATGATTAGTTTTGATGATGTCTTATATATATGTCATTAGAGCAAAAAGCTTACATGCCACATTGACTAATTCCTAAATTTAATGTAGATTCAAAATGTGAAAGTCATTTATGAAGAATGATCAAGAAGGAAAGAAGATGTGGAGTCAAATGATGAAGAACAAGACAAGAGAAGAAAGAAAGAGTTAAATTATGGAGAATCATGAAGAGAAGAGAAGAAAGAAAGAAAAAATTGTTGAATGGAATGAGAAAGTCATTATACAAGCCCATAGATTGATTCTACAAGTCTCCACGCTCAAATGGGAGTTGGAATGACTCAAATCGGAGTTAAAATAAGTTTTGGGATGAGTTAAAATAAACAAAAACATGTTTTTGGATGGATTGCCTCGAGGCAGACTCATTTACCTCGAGTTAGGGCCAAAACTCGAGGTAGACCAACCAACCTCGAGGAAAATATGCTCTTCAGCAACTCTGTTCTACTCTGTTTCGGGTGACGTTCAATAAATCGATAATATCTCCTAAACCAGAGATCGGATTGAGGTGAAATCAATTTTGTATGAAACTAGACATCTAATTCGTCATCTTGAAAAAAATTAAAGTTCAAAGAAGATCAAATGAGAGAGCTATGAATTTTTGAAGTTTCCCAATCTGTCACCGTCATACAGTAGACCAAGGTTCACTAAATTGAGGATATCTCACAAACTACAGCTCATAATGAGCTGAAATCGGTGGCATATGAAACTAGATTCACACACCTTTCCAAAAACATCAAAATCAAAGAAAACAATGATCAAATGAGAGAGATATGATTTTTGGAAGTTGAGAGTCTGTTTAGGATTGTGCAAAAAGGTTGGTTCAAGAACAACTTCTACTAATCTGATCATAGTACTCAACATACAATGAGTTTGGAGCTGATTCTTCTTGCATTTGGAAAAAATACTTAAAGAGTATTTTTGGGATATATGTGATTTGCAAAGATTTGGAGGTTGACAGAGATGTTACTGGAACTAAGCCAATGAAACTCGAGGCTGATCAATTCTTGCACTGAGTTTAAGACCTGTGTTAGAACTTGAGGCTGCTTTTATGACTCGAGTTTAAGGAAAAACTCGAGGTTGACTCTGTAACTCGAGGTAAAGCATCTAGCTAAGCATATATGCTCCAAGTGTTCGAATTGATCGCTGGTAACTTAATCATCTGTCTCTGCTATTTCTGTTTCATGTTGTGTTTTTATTAATATTACTAACTCTACTTCAAGAGCTATGATTGTAAAGAATTTCAGGAAGGATTAATGCTCTAAGATAAAAAGCAAATACATGATGATGTCAGCAGCATTTAATGAGCTCCATATCAACAAGGAAGCCTCTGATCATTATAAAGGAATCATATATTCTTTCTGCTTCCCACTACAACGGTTGAATTAACAACAAAAACCAGAAACATTCTTTTTGAAGCGATGAAATATTCTTTAAAGCCTGGTTAGTTTCCCAAGGCCAACCACCAGCATTTAATGAGCCACCAACGGTCATAATATGAACGTCAGAACTACTAGAAATACAAACCAGAGACAACGGCTACTTCAACGGTCGAATACTCACAACGGTGGAAACACAATAACCTATAAATTGCGAAGTCTTCAAACTGAAAGAAGTAACGACGATAGATGAATGACTTCGAGGAAGCCAATGAAATGATGTTACTGCTTCACTATGTCAATAACTCTTATACTCTGTTTCTCAATATTCGTAGTTACAGTAGAGAGTAGAGAGTAAGATGAATGATTTTGTACTTCAGTGTTTATCTTATTCACTTCTGAGAGAGAAGATTTATTGTAATCATTCTATTTGAGAGTTACTCTAGATCAAGATTGGGTGATCTTGAGTGGGAATTGATTATATCCTTACAGTGTGTAAGGGGGAGTCAGTGAGAGATTTGGCTTCACAAGTGCCTGGTAAACTTGTGGGTTGTAAAGGCTTCTCTTGTGCCTGGTTAAACAAGGAGATAGTGGAAATCTCAAGTGCAGCTTAGGGACTGGATGTAGGTCAAGGATTGGGCTGAACCAGTATAAATCTTTGTTTACATATTCTCTTCCCTAAATTCTTACATTTCAGCATATAGTTTTGAATGACTATCTATTGGTTCATAAATTATTATTGTCATTCAAACTGCTTTCAATAAGCTGCGAAAAGATTTTCAAAGATATCTAAAATTTTATTAGACACCCAATTCACCCCCTCTTGGGTGATAGCCAGATCTAACAATGACCTTCAGACTCTTCAACAGGAGACAGAGGGGCTGGAATGAATTGCCCATCGACCACCGAAGCCCTAACATCCACTTGGCTAAGATCCAAGTTCTGAGAAGGATTAAGGCCCCAGACTTGTGCTAGGCAATCTTTAAAAGCTTCAGCTGTCGTCTCCACTACCGCGGCCTCGAGATTAGAAATCTTGGCATCTTTCTCACCCATCTTGGCCTTAGCGGCATCTAGCTCCTCGCGCGCAGCATGAAGGGCACGATTGAGTATGCTTTCCAAAGCTTGAGAGGTGAGTAAATCGACCTTCACCTTGGCCAAATCAACATAGGCCAAGTCCCGATCAGCCTCAACTTTGTTCATGGCCTCCACGGCCCTTAAATGAGCATTATCTACCATCTTCTTCTCCTCAACGGCAGCATCCTTATCAGCACGACCTTGTTTGAGCTCGGCGGCAACTTTCGAATACTTATGGCTCACAGAGACATAAGCATCCATCATGCCAGCAGCTTCTATTAGCCGAGCTTGAAGATCCTAGACAGTATCAAGGTCAGCTTCAGGGAACTCAGAGCTGGTGAAATAAATGGTCAGAGGCTTGACCGCATAATTCAACTCCTTGGACACCCTGTAGGCCCACACCTCCCCCTTTTTCACAGAATGATAAGGTGGAAGAGACGAAGGAGCAAAGGCACCCGGGGAGGGGGGCAGCTTCTGCAGAAACAACCGAGATGGCCTCTGATGCCGAGGATGTAGCAGTTGTCACCTTCTTTGACTGCTTCCAAGTTACAAGCTCCTCAGACGGCACAGCAGCCTTCTTCTTGGCCGGAGACTCGCCTTTATTCTTGGCCCGAAGTTTATCGGCCAACTCTTTGTAGGAGACCTTCCCCATCTCCGGCTCTACAAGGATAAGAAAAGCATTAAAGCAACCACATCAAAGTATAAAGGCAGAGGTTAAAAACAAAGCAAATAAAACCCTACTCGGTGGAAATAGCTATTGCTTAATAAAAATCCGGGCGTCAACAAAGTCGTCGTTCTCCTCGATATGAGCTACTAAATCTATAACAGCCACAATGTTGGCTGTATCTAGGTCTCTATCGACTGGCTAAAAGATTTTTGGGTCACGCTCATAATGAGCTTTGGTCTAGTAAAGAGGAAATATTAACTCTATCGACTTGAAATCTACATCCCCTAAGAACCACAGTTTATGACCGAGCTCAGATGTAACTTTGAAAAACGAGATTTTAAAACCCTTCCAGGTGTCGATGGCCACATGGAAGAGCTTTCTCTTTGGCTTCCCTCGAAAAGAAACCCATCCCTTTTTATCCACAGGCTCACCGACCTGGCGAACCCTTTGGATATTAAAGAAGTAGAAGAAATGATGATATCCACTATCTTGGGAACCCACAACGTGTCGAATCAATGCTCAAATCAAACATGCAATTCGGTTAAGACATGAGCCCGGCCCCATACAAGTCGGATTTTAATTATAATATCGATCTACCCATGAATTTCAAATGGGGGCCAACAGTCTTAATCCAGGAGACCGGGATAAAGATCCAAAAATTAGGGTAAAAACCCAAATGGACATGGTAACTCGAACTCGGAATTATCCGACCTCAACAAAAAGAAGGAGATTTGAAACAAGCATGGGTAGAACGCAGCCTAAAATCAAAACTTCAGAATAAGGCGTTTTTGGTCAACAAACAAATCCAGATCCTGCTAATTCATCCCGGCAGCTCAGAGCCCTGAACTACCGGGCTGGGTGGCAACTATTACGAAAGTATTAAAAATGGGCTTGGCCCAACGATTAAAAAAGCCCAAACATAAGGCTCCACTTATAATCTTAACCACCCCCTCGAATTAAGGAGTAGTTTATCAAAGATATCTATCAAGATCACAACTACCCATAAGATAATGATATATTATTTAAAGGATATCTTAATATTTTTCAAATAATAAGATAACAAAGCCCATTAATTGAGGGCCCCAAGTAAGTCTATAAATAAGGTACAAACCCTAATAAGGTACACACGCTCTAACCTAGCTTTTAGCATTCAGTACACACAGAGCACATACCCCACCCCCTATGGCTATACGCCTACTGTTTGAAATTGAACTACATGGACTTTGATCCCAAAAAGCGGTACGTAGGCCCCTGGGATTTCACCCTAGGCCAAGTCCAATATCTCTTGTGTTCTACACCAGAACACGTTTAATTATAAATAACTTTTTTATGCCTTAAAATGAAAATTAACATTTAAAACACACACACAGATGTGTGTGTGTGCGCGCGCGCGCGCACATATATATGTGTGTGCATATACATATTATGAAGACTGTTTTATCAAGCTATCCACATGAGTATGACACCTTAATTTTAATAAATTAGGTGTAAAAATAAAATGCACATAAGTTTTTGTAAATGTGTAAAAAATGTTACAATCACTGATTTAATCTTACATCTATTATGGGTTAAAGTACAAAGCGATAATATATAACACCTACAATTACAAGATAATCAAATGTAAAGATAATAAAACCAAACACTGCCATTTACCAAAATAAGAAGTTCTTCATACCAAAATATGAATAGTGGCATCAAATGCCAACACAAAGCAAATTAAAGTATGTAAGGTGGCATCAAAAGCTATCAAAAGCCATCAATTATAAGCAAAATAAAATATCTTCAAATTTATTTTCTAAGCGAATAAGCTAATCCAATAACCAAAAACCATTTACATAATAACATGCTTGCGCATAGGACAGGGCATTAAATTACTACTCTGAGTTTTCTCACATCCTTCATGAGGAAGTAATAGATGATAGAGATCTTATCCTCATCACACCCACTCTCTTGAACAACTTGAAAGTGTCTTCCCCTGAAATTTGTGATGCATATCTATCTCGAAAAACATGATTTCCCTCCCTTATAGCACTTATTATACCTCATATTTGCTCTGCGGTTGATACTTCATTAGAAGAAGTGTCTTTTGCCTTTTTGCACCAACCATTCTAGTCTTCTTTGAGCTCTCACTTTGTGCTCCATGAGAAGGGTTATCAACTTCCACATCGTCTAATCTTCAAAAGTCACATTATTTTAGGATAAAAGTCAATCAATCTCATTTTCGATTGGTGATAGAGGACTGGAGTATGCTAGTGGAGGAATTGAGAGATGCCTTTTCTACATATTTGAAGGAGGGTCACCATCATCTCCAGTGGCTTTATCATTTGCATAAAGAGCCAACATCTTTTCATAATTTAGGAGGGGCAAATTTCTCCAATGGGCAGTTTTAGTGTTACCTAAAAAATCAAATTTCAAGAATTTAATGCAGTATCAATACTATTTTGTTGGTCTTGGTAAGGGAATAAAGGATTTCTAATGATAAAAGAGTTAATTTCATAATAATTCCTACAATATGATAGGTTTCTTTATCTTACCTTAATCAATTGCTTCCAAACTTAGTCCTCGGCTTCCCATATAAAAGTAGAAGAGTTCCATGAAAATCCACTCATACCCCCTTTGCAGATATCATAAATTTTAGAATATTTCTTCTACAAAGTCTTCCAACGATTTTTAACCTTATCCTTATCAACTTTAAATCCAAACCACGTACTCAAATATGTAATTATGCTATCATAAGTCGTAGATGTCAAAGTCCCATTCACCTTTGTGTCCCATATCAAGTTCATGCATAAATGCATCAATCAAGGCATCATCTATCTTAAAAGTTCAAACAAAGCTCTTTTCAGATGTTGGAGCATTTGCAGCACGTGTCTTTGTTGGAGCCATATTAACAAAAGTAACATGAATAAAATCATAAACAACAAAGAAACAAAGTAGTACATAAATAATTGAGGGATAAATGTAAATATTCAATTGAACAAGAAACATTTTTGCTGAATATTTATCATCAGTAAAGCAAAGCAACAAATAAAAACAAATAACATGACAACAAAGTTTCAACATTACATTCATTCAATGAAGGAAATAAAACCAAATAACATGACAACAAAGTTTCAACATTACAATCATTCAACGAAGGAAATAAAACAAAATAACATTACAAAAAAGTTTCAAAATTACATTAATTTAGTGAAGGAAATAAAACCAAACAACACAACAACAAAGGAACATGTAAAGTTTAGTTCCCAGCATTATTTTCACTGTTAGTCTACATTTGTCGAGCTACTGTATCTCTTATAAGCTTGTCTTGAGTTGCCTCACTTCTATAACCTCTTGGAGCACTGTCATCGTTAGAGTGATCTTCGCTTGCCAGTTCATTATCAACTTGACGGATAAGCTCTGCATTAGGCTCTAGAGTCATCAAATAGTTATGTAGAATGTAGTATACAATAATGAATTTTGCGGCTTAATGCCATAATTTGGCTCTGATGCGTTTGATAAAATCAAAAACTATTTCTTCAATACCTAAAAATCCCTTTTAATAGCATTACATAGTGATGAATGTCGAAGATTAAATAGTTCTTTATAGTTTTGGGGTGGATTTATGTCTAAATATTCTTTCAAATGGTACCAAACTCTTCTATATGGTGTAATAATACCACTTGTTAACGCAAATCTCGCATCAATCAAGTAATATTTACCTTGAGGCATCTTAAGACAATCCTTTGAGTTTAATGCATCCTTTATAATTCTTGAGTTAGATACAGTCCCTTCCCATCCAACAAGCACATAAGTGAACTTTAAATCAAAGGTGCAAGCTGCCCAAACAATTTGTGTTGGGAAGTCCTTCCTACCATGATAATAAGGCGCATCTACTATACATACTTTGGCATAAATGTGTGTTCCATCTATTGCTCCAACATAATCCTTAAAATATGGGCAGAATTTGTCAGTAGCATAAATTTCAAAAGGGACACCAAAGCCATCTAGTTGTAAAATGAATTTATCTTATAATACAATAATGGCTTTTAACACATTATAGAAATGATGGTTAACTGTCTCACCAGACAACCTAAACCAAAACTCAACGACATGATTTTTTGCTATGTGTGATAAGATGTAAAAGGCTTTAGCAACTTGTTCTTCCACACTTGAGAATCGGGTTGGCTTTAGGCCACCGTCTCTTTCTAACATATTACATAATCCAAAAAAAGCTTCAAGACCCATCTAACAATATCTCATTCGCTATGAGTATAAGCTATCTTATACATCACTTTTCATGTACCCCCCTCTCTCTTGTAGATTTCATACTATAAATTATTCTCTTCTTATTATTACACTTTTGAACCATAAAATACTGGACATTAAGACAAACAATGTGGACTATGAGTCTCTGTTGCATTAGGAACAATTGTATCACAAACTCCTCTTCGAAACCCATCTAACAAATAAAAAAAATTATACCAAATTAATTAGCACACACGTAGCAAAGTATCACATAAACTTTGTGCAAGATAGAGGATTTATATCATATTATGCTGTTATAGCAGGAGAACTATAGTGTGTGTATCACTTAGGTTATGTATGGATTTATTTATTGTTGATGGTGAGAGTAGTCCTATGGTAGTAGTATTACAGTGTATGTGTCGCTCAGGTTATTTATGCATTCTACTTATTTTTTATGGTGAGAGTACTACAACTTAAAAAAAAAAAAAGACAATTGAAGCAATTTCCCCAAATGGTTCTTAATTAATTAATACACATTTCACATTATGTTGCTTGAAGCAAATTAACATATGTTCCCATAAAAGAAACATTGTGAAATTGCTAATTGTCAAAGAATTTTGGTTTAATCCCTATGGTTTTGTGTAGTAGACATGGGCTACGAAAATCCTAGAAAGTTCTGAGAACATCCCTAAATGTTATATGGTCTAAAAATTTGCATATGGTTCTAGCTTATTACAATGATTTATTTATAAACTTCTATACAAATCCATACTTTTTATAGGCATTCTCTTACAATAGAGCAGTAACTAAAAAGAGGATCATGAGGGATTGCATTGGTGTCTTTGCAAGATAACAATAAAAGTGGATAACATGATGATAAAATGAATGCAATAAGCACTAGCAGCTCAAACTCATGCACTAACACAACAAAAACTCTTATCATCCTGATCAAGTAGTTTTTTTGTTATTAAAGCAACTACAGTAAGGTCGAGATAACCTAAGATAGGAGATGCATTCATATCAAAATAAATATGTGTCTGAGGGTGATTGAACTGTGTCATGGCTACTATTAGCCATTTGTAGTTGAATTATGTAATGGTGTAATAGTTACCCTTATAAATTTTAAGTAAAGTGTACAAATCTATGAGAGTTCCTGGTTGTAATCAAGTATGTTATATTAGTATGTTATGTTATTTCTTGTTGCCTCTATTTATTATCCTTTAAGCTTTGTAATAATACTCTGATAAATGCAGGTATGTCTATGGGGTAGTAAGATACTATAAACCTACTAAATGAAAAATAAAAAATTAATCAACATTACTTTCTTGATTCTTGTTTGGAAGGAAATAATCATCCTATAATAGATGGGAGAGAGCATTCCTTCCTAAATAGTGTTTCTTTCTAGTCATAGGGTTTTCTTGCTATCCTCTCACATATTTTCATTCAATTTTTTGTGATGTTTTGCATGTCAATCCAGTTCAAAACTTTAATAACCTAAACCATGTGTGAACTATGGTAATTTGACTTAGAGATCTGGAAATTTAACTTGAATCCAAACACGGATATGACCCACTACAATTTCCCCCTTCCCTATTTATGTCCTAACATTCACAAACTATTTTATTTTATAAACATAAACATAAACAATAGCATATAAAAACATAAATGGATCTAACCAAGTACCATTTCCCACACTCCTCTTTATTTCCCGGCATTCACAAACTATTTTATTTTATAAAATAAACATAAACAATAGTGTAACATCCCAAATTTTTGGGATTTTAACATTGAATTATTATATGAGAATGAAATGATAAATTTGGGCGAAGATAATTATTTGAAATTAAGGTTTAAGTTTTCCTTAATTTATTTGAGAAGAAAATAAATTTAAGGAAAATAGTAAATAGGAATTTATAGGATTAAGTATTAATAAACTTATTTCCATAATTTACAATAAAAGACCAATTGCAAATAAATTGATGTGATAAAATAAATTATCACTATGATTAAATAATAATCATAATGTGAGAAGTTAATTGATGAAGAACTTAGGAATCTAATTTTTTGATTTAAGCAATTAGTATGATTTAAATTGCAAATGAAGAAATGAAATTTTTTTTAAGAAAAAAAAAAAGAGAGAAGATGGGCCACGGTTTGAACCACATGAATCAAGCCCAATACAAACGATCATATATTCACTTATCCAAAATAGCACGAGAGATACCCCTCATCCTTGGGTTCAACTGGCGTGAGGGTCAGTCTTCCTCACCTTTAGGGAGGGGGTTCGATCCCTGCATTGGTCAAGGCGCTGGGGGAGGCATCCTAGGGGTCTAGGAAGCAGTGGTAACGCTGGTAGAGGTGGAGGCATGTGTACTCTCTGGCCAGTATCCCCTGTGGACTGGACTCCAAGCGCCCTGCCCTTGGACTGTGGGTGAGCCCAACCCCTTTCCTAAAATTTAAAAAAAATAGCACGAGAGAAGCATATGAAGCAAGAAACCAACTCTTTTATTTTCAGTTTAGTTTTTTCTTTTTTTTCTTTCTTTTTTTTTTTTGGTTTTGACAGAACAATAGGGAGCAGAAATAGTACGGCAAAGCATGAATCACAATCATCTTTCCACCAGCCCATCAACATAAAGCCCATGATACTCTTGTTGGTTATGATTAGTTTTGATGATGTCTTATATAGATGCCATTATCAAGAGCAAAAAGTTTATATCATAAAGTTTATACCATATACATTGACTAATTGCTACATTTAATGTAGATTTGTTCATGTGGAGAAAGAACAAGAGAAGAGAAGAAAGAAAGAGTTGATTCATGGAGAATAATCAAGAAGAGAGAAGAAAGAAAGAAGAACTTGCTGAATAAACTAAGAAAATCATTATACAAGTTATTAGTTTGATTCTAGAAGTCTCCATAATCAAATGAAAGTTAGAACAGCTCAATTCAAAGTGAAAACAAGCATATATCAGGTTCTGGATGAGCAAAATCGAGCCAGATACTTAAAAGTCAAGTTTCCTGCATTACTGGAAGTGATCTGCCTCTGGATTATGAGAAAACTCGAGTTTATGACACAAAACTCGAGTCTGGAACTCAAAACTCGAGTTAGTCACTTAATGACTCGAGTTTGTAAAGTCTTCAGCAACTCTGGTGTCTCTGGATCATCAAAACTCGAGTTAGCCAATGTAAACACGAGTTTGGAACTCAAAACTCGAGTTAGTCACTTAATGACTCGAGTTTAGCAAGCTTTCAGCAACTCTGTCCAACTCTGTTTCACGATCAGAACTGGCGACCTCTGGTAATTCGATGATATCTCCCAAACTAGAGATCAGTTTAAGGTGAAATCAATTTTGTATGAAACTAGACATCCAATATGTCATGTTGACAAAGTTTCATACCCAAAGAAGCTGAGATGAGAGAGTTATGAATTTCAGAAGTTGGAACAGGAATTCACGCCACACAGCAGATCAAGCTTCAATGATTTGAGTGTATCTCACAATCTACACATCAAAATGAGCTGAAATCGGTGGAATATGAAAGTAGACTCACATACCTTTCCAGAAACATAAAGATCATGGAAAACAAAGATCAAATGAGTGAGATATGATCTTCGAAAGTTGACTATAAATTCAAGATGCTGCAAAAATGCTGGCAAAGAACAACCTTCATTCATCATATCATAACTATCAGAATACAGTGAGTTTGGAGTTGATTCTTCTTGCAATGGAAAGAAGACTTAAAGAGCTTTATGGAGATAGGTACTGGATTCCAGGGATTGATCTTTATCAGGTCAGAAAGCAAAGAACTTGTGAGAAGGATATTTGACTGAGCCATGGAGAACAAAACTGGAGTTTGTGTTAGCAAACTCCAGTTTTGAGACTTGACAGAAAGATATTCAATTTTACATAAAAGCCAAACTCGAGTCTGCATAGACAAACTCGAGTCTGTATAGACACAGAAATGAATCCAAAATTTTCACATTAAGCTAAACTCCAATTTGCAAATCAAACCTGAAGTCTGGAAGATACAGAGAGCACTCAGAATCCCAAGCAAGCCAAACTCGAGTCTAGATTCCCTAACTCGAGTTTAGACCAAACAAAAAGGAACCCAGAAAACTCAATAGACTCTCAAACTCTAGTCTGGCCTTCCAAACTCCAGTTTGCACTTGACCCAGATAAACCTCAAATATTTCAGTAGTCACTGAAACTCGAGTTTGCTTCCCAAACTCGAGTCTGGATCATACAGAAAGATCATCCATTTTGGCTACACTACAAACTCAAGTCTCTGACCCTAAACTCCAGTCTGAAGACTCTGGGAATAAGGCTAAGTCTTTTTTGCTTATCCCCAAACTCGAATCAGTCACTAGTTGACTCGAGTCTAGGAGTAGGACCAAAATTTCATCCCAAGTCTAGAGCCCGATAGTTCTCTCTGTAAAAGCCAAACTCGAGTTAGCTTTTACAGACTGCAAGTTTAGACCACTAATCAACAGACATGCTTTCTGGATGAACCCCAAACTTGAGTATGGAAGAACAAACTCGAGTTTGCATCGGGGATTTTGAAAAATCAAATGATGTTGATCTGCGAAATCTTAATGGGTCTTCCTGAAATTATTTCCTCATATGATATTATTGTTTCTAATGTCCTTGATGAAGTTTTGAGTGTTTTTCAGATAAGGTTTAGCCAAGATCAAGATGAGATCAAGATCCAGGATAAATGCATTAAATGACGAACCTAGAACAGGCCTGATCCTTCTCCCTTATCCCAGATGTTCAGCTCAGACCGTTGTAACTCATAAGAATCATCTCAAACGGTCAAATTAAGTTTATGGAATGACAAGAATTCTGGAAGACCATCTACAACAACTAAATCCAAGATTCCAGCCAAGAATTGAAGAAACAGAGGAAAATATGCAACTGTCATATTTCAGATTTACAGCTAAACTTTGAAGAATCAAAGAGAAGAAAATGCAACAGCTAGTTCCTCTTCTTCATCTATATAAGAAGCCCAGAAACGAAGAACAAGTAACACAGATACAAGAGGGAGAACAAAAACAATGACGTGAGTTTACACAGTGAAAATGCCAATATTCTAATGTCTGCTTTATCTACTCTCTGGATATCTCAATGATCATATATCTAGCTTAGAGAGTGAGATTATATGTATTGTGCTTCAGTGTTTATTCACTTACTTCTGAGAGAGAAGATTCATTGTAAACATCCTATTATTCTGAGAGTTACTCAAGATTTGGTGATCTTGAGTGGGAAACACTTTGTTGTGATTACAGCTTGTAAGGGATTGAATCCGAGTGTGGGATTACTTCGAGTACAGAGTATGTAATCAAGCAAGTGAATTGATTACGGTTTGTAAGGGGAAGTGAATCATAGTAAGAGGATTACTTCAAGTATAGAACGTGTAATCAAGTTCAAAGCAAATAATGGATTGAAAATCTCAAGTGAAGCTTGGGGACTGGACGTAGGTCAAAGATTGGACCGAATCAGGATAAATCACAGTTTGCATACTCTCTTCCTTTATTTTTTACATTTCCAGTATATACTCATCTTTGAATATCTAATTGTCAATTTATAAATTGTGAAAAGTTTTTTTAAAAGTTCTTAAAACTTATCAAACACCCAATTCACCCCCCCTTTTGGATGATAGCCAGATCCAACAACTCTATCTAGTCAACTACTTCTCATAATCACTCAACTGCCCGAAAACCTTCATTAAGGTCAGTAAAACACAAACAGCAGATAATCAACACGTAAGAATACAGTTGTCCGTGTCTCAACATGCATGAAATGATCATTAAGGATTATATAAACCCATCTCTGTTCCTTCGGTTTTTCTTCTGTTCATTGAAAACACACAGCGAGAGATAGAGAGTGAGGCTGAGAGTGTCCTTGAGAGTTCTTATTCCTCTGTTCTGTTCCGTCATTCAACAAATAGAGCAAGTAAGCAGCGGCTGTTCATCACCTTTGGGGATCAAAAACCGAAGGTGACATTCATCTTTCCTTCCTCTTTCGTTTCTGTCATGTTTTAGCTTGAATACAACCAAGAAGAAGCTAAAATGAAGATACTGAAGTCAAAACAGAAAAAGAAAATGAAAAACAGGGGTTGTTTTGGGTTGCTTTAGATGTTTAGTTTTCTGCATTTAGGTTTAGTGTTGCTGCATGAAGTGATCTCATGTTGATGTTAAATGATATAAATATGTATACAAGCTAATGTATGTGTATTACTTTCGGCTTATGAGTTTTGCTTCTGTTAGATATATTTTGTTTGCTGCATGATACTTTTGTTTCCGTGAATCTGTCATGCACGAGAGAGAGAGAGAGATAGGTATATGTGTATAGGTCTCGGCGCATACATCAAGAAAGAAAGAAAAGATATATTTGTGGGTGTGAGTGGTTTCATTTTTCTTGCCGTCATGTTGTCGTTTCTTTTCTTTCTTCTCTTGCCTTCTGGTTGTGTGAGTGTATCAGGTATGGGAATGGAAAGTTGGAAACATTTTTTTTATGTTGCTAGCAAAACATGTTTCTTGGCTGTCGGGTATAAGGAAGGAGTTTTTGTTTCTTTTTCATGTTTACATGTATGTGTGACGCGTCTGTATGGAGAGAAAGGGAAGAAGGAAATAAGAACACATGTGTATTGGTGTCACCGTGTATGCCGAAAGGAAGAGAAGTTTTTTTTTTTAAAAAAAAAAAAAAAAATTAAACTAATATATATAGGCGTGTAAATGAATGAAGAAAGCAAAAAAATGTACTGTCATCGAATGTTCTTTTCCTTTTTGGCTGTTAGTGTTTCTCATGGATTAAATGTATATATATGTGTAGTTGCATTTAAGTATATAATATCACATGTCTTTGCTATCATGAGCCGAGGAATGTGTGCTGAATATATAGGTGAAACATAAATGATGATTTAAATAGTATAATTAAAGTTAAAGGGAAACCATGAGAAATGTTAAAAATTAATTAATTATCTTTTGAAGATAGATATTTATTTGATTAGTATCAATATTAGGATGATAATAATAATAAATATTGTTATTATTATTAGGAAAGAGTAATAATGACCAATGGTAAATGGGGAATTATTATTATTCTTGTTGAGAATAATAATAATAATAATAATAATAAATTATTATTGTTAGAGAAAAGTCAAGGGATTAATTATTATTAATCCTTTAAACTAATTTACGTAATTAGTTATCTGTGATTTGAATAAGAGGCTGACAGTGATGATAAACATTTTTATGCAGATGTTGATATTCGCTTGATCCCAACAACTTCAATACAGAGGATAAGGATACACAGTTGAAGTAGGTAACTTTAATCTTATAATCATATATGTTAATGTTATGCAATTATTAGTTGATCATGTATGTTGGTTGAATTACTTGTTTATATTTTCTTGGCCATGGATTTGAGGCTGCGGTCTCATGGGGCTGCGTGTCCTAGACAAGGGCTGTGGTCCTTAGCCGTTAACTACGGTTACGGTTATGTGTAATTTCTTTCATGCTGTAAACATGTGCTATTGTGTCATTTCTATTTTCATACATGTGCATGAGATTAACTATTACCCAGGGGTCCATTCATTTGGACTCCAGTTCACCTGAAAGAATATAGGAACTAGTTCGGGATCAGAAGGCAAGGAACAACTGTAGAGGTTACAGCAGTTGAAGCTTCCTAGAAAATTAGGATTAATTAGTTTGCATATAGTATTTATCATTCGTCTTTTTGGATTAATGTATTAACATCCCTCTATGGGATAGATATCGAATCGTGAAAAACTAGCCCGTATTTTCATACTATTGTAATTTCAAAAACTTCTATTACAAAATCAAGTCGTTCAAATCTTCTCGATCCCTGTTGCTGTGTTAACTCTGATTAAACAAATGCCTCAAAGGCAGGGCGTCACAAATAGCATAAATATAAACATAAATATACATATTGGCTATATATGTTTATGTTTATATGCATAGTGCTAGGGTGAGAATAATTTATATAATTTGTATATGTGTAGGCTTAAAGCCTACTCACAACTTTAAGATTTACAATACGAGGCCTTTTTAAAGGTCAGCACTACAAAAAGATCCTTAAAAAGGCTTCAGGCTTTATCAAGCCTTTTTAAGGCTCAGGCTTGACCTTCTAAAAGATATTGCATTAAAGTTTAGGTCTACACTTTATGCCTTTATTACAGGCTTAAGCCTATTTAGTCAAAGCTTGCCTTATTTTCCCTACACAAAACAAAATTGTGTTAGTTATATTTTTTAAAATAAAAAATTTGATAAATGAATGAGAATAATATACTATATTTAACAAACATATTGGATTTACATCTTAAATTTCAACTCGAATGATATTCAAATCATATTTTAACTTTTCAAGAAAATATTCATTATTATTTTTTTGTCAAAGAAAATATACATGATTAAAATTAGATGTTACCTCATATTTGTAAGAAAACGGACTAGGGCCTAGATTATAATATATAGATATATGAGGCATTTGAGTGTAATATTCCACACTTTTTCAAACTGGCTTAGTATAAACAGTTAACTTTGTATGTGGGTTAATAGAGAGATGTTATGGGAATCAGTATACGAATAACATAAAAGTTAATTTTTATATGTTGATTATTCCTAGGCTCTTGCCTCTTAGACACAAAAAATTCTACTTCCTCTCACTAAACTCCTCTTTCTCTAGTGCTTTTACTATGCATTATAAATGAAGCCTATTGCTGTAATTTGGTTCATGTTTGTAACACCCCAAGTTTGGAAATTTAAAATTGTAGCATTACATGAGAATTAAATTGTGAAATTTGGTCTAAAATATCTATAAAATTAATTATTAGAAGTAAAGGCTTATTTTCCTTAAATTAATTCGGGACAAGAATAAATTCAAGTAATATTTTTAGGAATAATTTGTGTCCTAAGAATTTTTGAAATTTACAGTTGGTAGGCTAAAAAAAAGGCTTATGGATTCTCTAAAAGACTCATTGTAATTGGGCCCATGTGTCCCTTATATATGTCAAACACCTAAACTCTTCCAATTTTTCGGCCCAACACGTCACATCAAACAAATTCTTCACTGAACAAGACAAAGCCCATACTCCTTCATTAGTCTGAATATCATCTGGCCCATATGATCAACTAAACTCATGCAATCCATTCTTTATTCTCCCATCCTCATTGAAAACACATCACATATCAACAAAAAAAAAAAAATGACAATGATAGAATCAGTCAGAGATCACGCCGAGTCCCATTGCTTCTCCATTCGGCTAGATCACGTAACTACAGAGAAGCAACGAGAAATCAGCGTGCACGGCAACAACACCATGCTTCTTCAGACCACTACCATACATCTCGAGCCCCAACGAAAAGAAGAGAAACCACGCTGTAACTCCCTCTGTTTGCTCATCTTCTCAATTAGGACTTAGGTCCCTATATATTACTTTCCTTCATCCCATTCATGCTTCACTATGGAGACTAAGAGTAGTCGAGAGAGAGAAAGACGAGGAAGGAGAAGGAGTGAATCAAACCGTGATTATTCTTGTTTTGCATAAGTGTCGCAAAGCAGAGGTGTTGAGTAACGATGTGAAGAAAGAGTTCAACATGCAATAACAGGAAAAAAATGTTGTTGTGGAGTGTATATATATTAGGTGATGCATGCCATGTGAATGTGTGTGTCTATACACACACACTATACATACTTACATACATACATACATACATACATACATATATATATATATATATATTAATGAAGTATATATATCTATATAATGAAGCCAAACTGATATATATATTAATACATATACATATATATATATATATATATATATATATATATATATATATATATATATATAGTATGTCGTAGGTGTGTGTGTAGATATATATAAAGGAAAGAGGAAAAACTAAACCTTGTTGTCATGCGTATATATTATTAACGTTGAGAAGGGAAGGTCTAAACCAAAACTGATCCATAGTTGTACAAGTTTTTGTCTGTGTGTGTGTGTATTTATATAATGAAGCATATGTATAAGTTTGATGTTCTTATATGTTTTGTTTTTTTGTATATATCACTGCATATGCCTTAGAGAACAAAAGAGAAAGTTATATATATATATATATATATATATATATATATATATATCAGTTGCACATGAACCCTTAGGAAGAAAAGATAAGCTTGTTGTTTTATCTATACTCGTATATATCTTTAACCCAACAGAAAAGCTTGTTGCACCACATATACATATATCATGCGTAGGCATAGGTTTGAAACAAAAGCTTGCTATATATATATATATATATATATATATATATTGAACCCAAAAATGTTGCTATCATATGTAGCATGCCGTAGGCATATAAGTATATACTCCCTCTGGTCCTAATTATAAGACATATTTAACCAATTTTGGGGAGATTAAGGAGGGGAGTTAAATTAGTTAATTTTACTTATTTTCTCAAAATGCCCTTATATAAATTTTCAATGACATTAACATACCTCCCCCACCTAGAACCTTCTTTTTCATACTTTTTAATTGAAATGATGATCTTGCTATATATAGATATATATGTGTGTGTGTATGAGCGCTCGTGCACACACACATATCTACACACATATATATCTATCTATATGTGTATGCGCGCACACACATCTACAATCCCCCCCAAAAAAAACACACACACACACACAAATACAAACCCCTATAGCTCCCCCCCCCCCCCACACATGTATACACATCCATACACATAAATACATAAGTACACAATAGACACACAAATGTATATATATATGTGTGTGTGTGTACACACACACATATTGGTAAATTAATGTCAACTCATCCATAAACAAATTAAAATCCAATAATTTAAGAGTTTTATTAATTGAAAAATTCTATGCACCTAAATGCATATACTTATCAAAAACCAAACACACTTGAGAGAATAAAATAGGAGTGTTTTAGGAAAAAATAATTGACAAAAATTTAAATTTTGTCCTATAATTAGGACTGGAGGGAGTATTAGCTACTGCTATGCATATGAAGATGGATATTAATGCTACATATCTATATATATGAAATAGAGGAAAGAACTTGTTGTCATAAACATGTGTGTATAAAAGCTACCAACTGATATGCGTATGTATGTAAGAAAGAAATAGCCAAACTTATATGTGTGTGTGTAGCTGTCATGTGCATGAAGTTATATAATGCTTATGTTGTTTATGTGTGTATGTCTATCGATACAAAAAAATATCCCTTGTTTTGCGGCGGAACTTTTTCATCGCAAAATAATAAGCATTTTCTATTGTAAAATTGATTTGCGGTAGAATTTGTGACAAAAAACTGTCCCTCAAAAAAATTGCTCTTGCAAATCACTTTCGCGACAGAAAAAATGCATTTTCCTTCACAAAATTCAAAATTTGTGAGGGAAGAACTTTCCCCCACAAAGTTTGATATTTTGTGAGGGAACAATATTTCCCTCACAAATCTTGGAATTTGTGAGGGAAATGTCTTTCCCTTACCAATTTATTTTTTAAAAATATAAAATAATAAAATAATTGCATAAAAAAATTAGAAAATAAAAGTACTTGTATATCATAAAAATAATTTGTAATAATCATACGAGTTTACAAAGTCAGTTTATTTATTAAGTCAGTTTATTTTTTGTACTTCATTTATGAAATCAGTTTATTTTTTGTACTTCATTTAAATGAACGAGAGAATAATGATCTGTGGTTGATGGCAAAAGTATTAAGTCTACCTACAAGAACACCTCTAACACTGCTGGATGAGCGCTTCGTAGACGACTTTAGTTCGCTGGTAGAGGCACCCATCCCGAACACTCTATCCTTATTGTCAAAGCCTCCTGCAGTAGCCTGAATAAAGAGGCTCTCGTTATTAGAATAAAAGGACGACGGGTCGTTCTCTATCTGTGAGTCTCTCTCTAGCATTAGATGCTAATAGTTCTACAAGCACAAAAATACATCACAAATAAGGCATGTAAAATGAAATAAATTTGTTACTATTTGAAACAAATAATAAATCTAATTAATATTTCACTACAAATTGCTGGGACTTGACGTTAATCCAAAGTTTGCCAATACCTTCAACCTCCTAGGAATGAGTCCGCTCAAAGTTGGTCTAAGGAATCAATTCTGCAGGAACTTTCCTAGACTCTACCTACAAACACAAATGATAACTGTTAATTAATTATTTCAAAGTATAAAATATTGAAAGTTGCAATAGAAAATAATTATGCTTCCAATCTTTTGTCGATGCTTATTAAATGAAATGGATCCGCCAACATATGACAATCCATCCATTTAGGACCTATTTGATTTATTTCGTTCACTTTGCTTTAAAAATTTCTCGTTGGTGGCCCATCTTTGAAATAACTGTTCTACGACCTCAGGTCGAATCTAAGTTTTCTTTCCCTTTTCATATGTTAATTTATAAAATTTATCTGACAACCACTTGCTTCCCTTGAAGGTATAAGCTTTTTTGTTTTTTTTTTTTTAAAGAAATTTTCCAGATGATTGGGCAACCAGCTAAATTTTCCCTGAAAATCAATAATAATAAACAATTAGTGTTCTAAAGTATAAAAATTGTTAATCATTTTGCATTTTGATAAGAATAAATTAATACCATAGCAAAAATTTGTTACTTCAGTTACTTGTATTTCTTTGGAATAAATTACTATTTTATTTTCTACACAGGTATGTGAGATTTTAAGTTTGCCAAACACACTAATGCTATTGTCCTACATCTTCTCGTAAACAATGACAAAAGAGATGCGTTATGAACATTGTAAAATGAAGCTCTAAATTCATTTTATTTGAAAATTTAAAAATCATAAATTTTAAAAAGAAAGAGAGAGAGTATACCTCATCTTCGCTAAATCTTCCGGCATTGCAAATTCGCTCAAAGAGCTCTCCACCTGCTGCATACTCCATAACTATTCCAAGATGAGTAGGAGTCAAAACCACCTCCAAAACTGAAACCCCATAAGGCTTGAAGATCAATCATACCCCTAGAAGGCCTTGAAGATGGAGGCCTTTTATCCTCCACAATGGCAGGAGGCTCGGCTGGTATGTGAATGAATTGCTTGATTCTTTCAACTAAGATAATATAGTTTGATAAGTTGCAAACGCATAGAGTCCAAAGTACTTGGGATGATGTCAATATGAAATCATAAGAAAGAGAAAGTCCTACAAGGCCTGCACAAACAAGGAGAATTGCTAAGAACTATTAGCATGACACTTAAGTAACAATATACATTAAGCTCATCCAAAACAGCAGGACACTTATGTAACATGCAGTAGTAGTTTGAACAGAGAACAAGTTTACAGTCATCCTCTTGGCAAGTTCCTTGACTTCTTGATGGGGCACTGCCTTTCATAAATGGAGGAGCTAAGAATACGGCTAGGATACTTGATCCTCTCGGAATTTCTTTGTTTTGATGGGGAAGGGTACTATCATTTGTTGAAACCATGTTATATATATTAAAAGGGTTAACAAGGCAGCCTGAGCAATGAGAAACAAAAATGTAATAATGAAATTTGGTTACAAGAGACACTAACTCCCTCTTTGTTTCCTCCTATGAGTATAAACCCTCAATTTCTTCTGACGAGAATAAACCCTCAAAGGGTTTACAATGCCGCCTAAGCAAGGAGAAAGAAAAACGTAGTAATGAAATAAAAGCATCATAAAATTGTACAAATAAATAAATAAATAATCACAGTTCAAAGAATTAATATACACAACCATGATACATATTGTTTGTGGAGTCACATGTTGTGCTTCACCTGCATTATTATCAGGCTCTAATTCAACTGCATTGTTATGAGCCTCGTCTTCAACAAGCTCTGCTACAACTGCATTATTAGGAAGCTCTTCTTCACTATACTATATCGCCCCTTCATTATAATTGTCCCATTCCTTCTCCTCCTCACTATATTGCATCGCCCCTTCATTATAATTGTCACATTCCTCATCCTCTTCCTCCTCCACTGATTGCACCTCCGCTGCTTGCTCCACCTCCCACACCTCCACTGCTTGCTCCTCCTCTTCCTCCTCTACTAATTGCTTACTATTCCAAGCTATAACATGTTTTTGTAGCTTTTCTAGCCAATTACTTTTAGGACCTCGTCTTTGTTTAATCCTACCCACCCTAAAGAAATGGTTGTCCCCGCGATTACAACCTTCAAGTCGTATTTGCGGACAGTTGTATGCCACTGTCTTCAAGAAAATTACACATGTTTTTACTCTCCCAAGTACAATTGTCTATTATAATGATCAGGAAGTTGAATCCCTTGAAATGGATTCCATAAAGTCTGCAACAATAAAAAACAATAAAAATTAATTACCAAAGCAATTAATTGAAAAAAAAAATCATTTATAGTATAAGGAACTTACATCATTAGACTATAGTTCTCCCAATATAGTATTGTACAAAGTTTTCAAATTTTGACCTTTACTTTTGCGGGTAAACTTTTGAAACCAATTTTCAAGCATTGGAAACTCCCATCTACAAAATTAGAGGTCAAAACATTTGGCTCTGCTTCAAGTTTTGGTAGGAAAACAACCCGCAAAAGTAAAGGTCAAAATTTGAAAACTTTCAAAGACAAAACTCGAGTTTCCATCATGCTTAGATTGAACATCAATTTTTGAGCATGTTTTTGAAAAACAAATTTTCGTGTTCTAAAATTACAGTTTCTTTATGCTTTATCATAGGATGAAATATCATTCAAAAATTTGAAACATTTTGCATATTTCATTATCATTCTTGAGAAATCTGATTTCAATCATAAGCTATGAGTTGCTAAATGTTTATCTTTATGAATAAAATTTTCTATGCTCAAACTTACATGTACTTTATCATGAGATCTTTTCTGCACAAAGTGTGTTTACAAACTATCATTAAAGAGAGTCTCATTTTTCTAACTATGCATTCATTAAGGGGGAGTTTCACATTCATATGTGTTTATATCTTAAAAGCTCATCTCCTATAATTGAAGAAAATTCTTTTTAAAAATACTTATCTGCATTCATTGGTATCAAATTCTGATATCATATTAGTTTTGATGATAAGTTAATCTTTTATTTCATATCTTCCCTTCAGTATCTTAAATTGGAAAAATCATATAGCAAGGGATATTTGATTGCATTAACAAATTTATGATATCATCTGCATTCAAATTATGTTGTTTGATTCTACTAACAAATCTCTTTTGCAAGAAAAGCTTTCAACTTGTAACAGGAGATTTTGATGTTCCTCAATGCACTACAAAGAGAAACTATCAAATTAAGGAATAATGCCTTCATATTCCATCACTAAAGTTGAAATGTGCTCTATCAAAGAGTTATATGAAGAGAAGGCAAAAGATTGAAGATCTCCCACAACAAAAAAACAAGCAAATGGACTTTATCGATCATTCATCAATTTGAAAACCAACATGAGCATTTCTAAACTCTACCTTTTTTATATTCAGAAGAAATCTTACACATGTTTGGTTTCTATATGCTTTCATTGTGAAAAATCTGCACATGTTTTGTTTTTCATAAGGGGGAGAGAAAATACTTTCACATTGGAAAGAGAAAATCATTTTCTTGATTCATTCTAATCTGATTCATTCTAATCATTTAATTGTGAAAGACTTCTTGAAAATTGCATCATATTCAGAATTCAAGCTCTTTTAAAATGGGGAGAGAAAATCAGTTACTTGACTCATTTATGAATTCATATCTATCTCTCTAAGTATTTCTTTACCTCAACTTTTTGCTAATGACAAATAAGGGGGAGAGAATGGCAAGAAAAATATGTTGCATTTAATGATGTCTATTTTCATATTCTTGCATATTTTTCTTGGAGTATTTGTCATCATCAAAAAGAGGGAGAATGTTGGATATAATAAGTTTTGATGATGACTTATACATATTCCATTGTTCAAAGCAAAAAGATTGAGTAGTATGTTTATCTTCTTCATTGATTTAATTCTTGAATTTTCATGTAGAATCAATGATGTGAAGTTTACTCTTGAAGAAGATGATCAAGAAGTATTGAATGATAAAAAGAAGAAGATCAAGGAGGTTAAGAATGTAGATGAGGATGAGGAAAAGCAAGAGAAGAAAAAGAGGAAATATTGAAGATCATACTGAAAATAATGGGAATATGATTATGCAAGTTCTTGGTTGATAGATTGTGGAAAATCAAGAAGAAAATGAAGAAGAGGAAATATTGATTAAGATGGAACTTGGAAAAAGGAATAATTTGCTGAGGTGAATACTCGAGTTTCCAGATCAAAACTCGAGTATACAAGCTTACTGGAAAAATTGGCTTCTGGATGAGGAAACTCTGGTTTTGAAAACTGTGGTTTGGAAAACTGAGGTTTGGGAGTTAACTTAAGTTTCCAAGTCAAAATTTGAGCTATGAAGATTAAAACTCGAGTATGGGAGTCAATACTCGAGTATGGAACTTAAAAATTCAAGTATTGGGAGCTTTCAGCTTTTCCAGCGCTTCTGGACTCGACAAAACTCGATTTTCCAAATGAAAACTCGAGTTTCCAGCTCCTTCAGCAACTCTGTTCACCTCTGTTCCACGATCAGAATGGGCGAGGTCTGGTAATTCGATAATATCTCCTGAACCAGACATGGGATTGAGGTGAAATTAAATTTGGCTGGAATTAGACATCCAATGCGTCATCTTGACAAAGTTTCATGCCTAATGAAGATTAGACAAAAGAGATACACTCTTTGAAAGTTGACTGATGATTCAGAATGATGCAAAACGTTGGTCAAAAGACAACTTACATTCATCAGATCATAACGGGCAAAATCCAACGAGTTTGGATCTGATTCTTGTTGCATTGGAATGAATATAGAAAGAGCTATATGGAGATAATTGGTTTGCCAAATATGAAGCTGTTTCAAGTCAAAAAGCAACCAACGGCCAGAATAACTAGAAAACTCGAGTTTACACATGAATACTCGAGTATAGCTCAGACAGAGAGCTATGAACGTGAGAGAATCTTCAATACTCGAGTATGGAAAGCAAAACTCAAGTTTTGGACAGACAGAGACAAATTTGAAGTAGCTTGATAAGCTCAAAACCGCAGTATTCAAGATAATACTCGAGTTTACAGCGTAACATCAGAAAAATCAAAGTGACGAGAATCCTGAATCTGATCTGGATCATCCAGAAACTTATCCATATGATCTATAACAATTCTTAACATCATTTAAATGAATTGTGGACATGTTTCAGATTATCAAATGAGGGATTTCATGGAGATTAAGTTGCTGAGCTGTCAAGTCCCAAAAAGCAAAATAACGGCTATATTTCCAACTGCCTCTTCCTCAAACGGTTCTGATTACAACGGCTCTATTCTCCAACGGTTAGAAGACCTTCATCTATAAATAGAACCAGATTCAAAACACAAGAAGGTGGTGAAGTGAGCTTGCAATGTTATAATGCTGAAATTCAGAACTGGCCACACACTCTGTTTTTCATACTTTCTTAGTTTATCATTTAGAGTGTGAGATGATTTCTAATGCACTTCAGTGTTTATCATAATCACTTCTTTAAGAGAAGAATTATTGTAAAACCATATTTTCTGAGAGAAACTCAAGGTTGGGTGACCTTTGAGTGGGAAATTGGTTGTAACCTTACGGGTAGTAAGGGGGAGTCTCCGAGGGAGATTGTGAAGGTTGCACAAGTACCTAAATAAACTTGTGGGTGTAAAGGCTTGTCTCTTGTGCCTGGTTAAACAAGAAGAATAGTGAAAAGCTCAGGGTGCCTGAGGATTGGACGTAGGTCAAGGTTGGACCGAACTAGTATAAATCTGTGTTTGCACTTCTCTTCCCTTAAACTCCTTTATATCCAGCATACATGTTTGAATGATTGTTTATTGTTTTATAACTCTTTAATATCATTCAAATTGATTTCTACAAATTGTGAAAGGAGTTTCAAAGATTGTAAGAATTTTTGTCTTTACCCAGTTCACCCGCCCTCTTGGGTTCAGCCTCGACTAACATGTTTTAGGCTCATTAGGCTCCATGTTAAATTAGATAAAGATGAAAAACGAAAGGGAAAGGGTTGGTGCTTACCTCAAAGAGCAAGCCAAAGTATTAAGCAATGGAGGTTGTATTCTTCGACTTTGTTTCCCAGCGTAAAAACAGGGAAAGATGTCTTGCTTCAATCTCGCTCTCGGTCTCTCTTACCCTCTCCTATCACTCCCTCGTTTTCTCTCTTCTTCCTTCCACCCTCTCTGTTTGCTGAACGAATGAAGAAGGAACTGGAGGAACACTTATATAGAGAGCTCATCATCTAGTCTTAATCCATCGGTCCAGGAAGTTTTAACCGAGAGTTATAGAGCACAAGGCTCAAGAGAAATGGTTCGTCACTTGATTACGTGTCTGAGCAAGGGATTATGATATGCTTACTGCTATTAAATGATGCCATCTGTTCCTTATTTTCTCATCTTCTGGAATTAATTGAAGAGCAATTGTGGACCGAAAGGGGACTGATTCATTGGCTATTTCTGCGGTACGTGTGTTTGTGTATGGGCTGAACATACATAGTGGGCCATGAGCAGTGAAGAAATGAGATGAAGAGGCTATTCCATATATAGGTGCCGAAAGAGTATTGAAGCCATTGAGTTTCATTGGGTATTTGGGCTGATATGGGTTCAGCTTCATTTATTCATGCTACATGCTTCTCATCACGTGGCAGAAAGTGTTGATCTCTCTCTCTTTTTTTTTTTTTTAAATTTTACAACATTATCTTATTTGCAATTAACTAAATTGCAATTATGGAATTAAATCCTTAATTATTATAGGGAATTTTCCTTCCCAACTTACTTCTCCTAGGCCATAAAATATTAAACTTATGATATTTAGGCCTAACATTATCACCTTCAAATTTTCCTTGGATTTATTATTTTCTCAAAATAAATCAAGGGAAATTAAACCTTAATTTCCCATAATTAATACCATAATCATTTCCAACTAAACTCCCTTAATTTATGGAAAATATGTCTTAAATTCCAAATTCTTAATCTTTAAAATTCTTTAAGGCCAAATTTTCTATAATTAACCCTTAATTCTCAAAGTCCAAAATTTGGGATGTTACATATTAGACATACACTTCTCCAATGCCAGGAAAAACTACACATCCCAATATGTACAAGATATATGCCCGGACTTGTTGATCTATATTAACAAAATTGTGGAAATTATCCCTTATCCAAGACAATTTAATTTTTGATCTGCCAATATGACCTTGAAAAGGATATTCTATTCCTAAATAGTTCACAATAACTTCTTGCGATGTAATAGAAGCTACATTCATAGTTATTGGTTTGCCAGCTATTGGCAAACCAAGAATATAAAGTATTTCGGTCAGACCAAGGGATAACAAAAGATTTTCGGGCATCGATCTTAAAAGCATATTTATTAGGTTCATACCTAGCAATGAGGGAATCCAAAAGTTCAAGATCTAACACACATTTTGAAGTAAAGCTAATAATGTGCTCAAAACCAATCTCAATTAACATTGATTGGACTTCCTCACTTGGTTTCCATGCCGACAAACCATTGAAATATGATCGATTCTTGGGCTCCATTTCTATTCCAACTGCACTTTGTATCATTCACACCAAAAAGTTAGGTGAAGAACTGGTAACTTGTACAAAAAAATAGGAAAAAAAAATGAAGAGACTGGTTTCAGTTTAAAAAACACAAAAACAAAAACACAAGTCTGTCCTACTATTTGATAATGTCAACCTATATCTAGTGTATGCAGTTTCTTGTAATTTTTTTCATTTAGTAATCACCATACAATGAATGATATGTCAACAAATTGTTGAATGATTGAGTATAAACAACATGCATTATAACAGCAAATATATAAATCAGCAAATACATAATAGCAAAATTACTGCTCACAACAAGATTTAAAAACAAAGATAAGTACAGATTTTTCTTTTCCTTTTCTTGGAAAAAGATCAAGATATTTATAAACGATAAACATTTTATGCAACGGCTTAGAAGAAAGCTCTACTTTGATAAAACAAAATATGTATACAAAGAAAAGATTGCCATAGAGGGGCAAAGAAGGTCACCACTCAAATAAAATGACAGCTTGAAAATTGAAACAAGAATTACAGACAATAACTCAAACAATAGTACAAAAAAAAAAGTTCAGGGGTATGATCATCAATTTCGTAAAAGCTGAAATACTGTCAATGTAGAAAGTATGACGAGGAATATTAACTCCTTTCCTAATCTACAAATATTAAGATTTTAATTTTAGAAAAAAACACGAAACTAAAAAGCAGAAAAGAATGACCTTGTTGATGAAACTTTCATGTTGTATGCAAGGTAATTAAACCCGAACCAATCAGTGAACTAGCCAGGATACTGGAATAAGGGTTAGTAGGTCAGATCGAAGTCAACCCGGGACCAGACCGATGAGGAATAAAAAATTGAGAAATAATTTAATTTGATATCACATGATCCATAATTCCAAATACTATAATCAATGGGATCACAAACATTCATCATAACAAAATATCAAAAACCAAGTATATGATAACAAAATATTCCCACCTTCAATCACTAAACTAATAATCATCAACATGATAATCATAATTAAGATCAATCAACTCTCTAGGTGTTGAGACATCGAGAGGTGGAACGGTAGGAGGACAAGTAAAAGAAGTAGAAGCAACATGATCATCATTTAAAGATGGAGCCCCAACAACATCATCACTTATATATGAAATGAATAGAATTATTAATAGTCATGTAAAAAACATAGTTATATTCTTGCATGTACGTTCATCATCAACAACAACATGATCAATCCGTTCATTTCTGACCTCCATTAACAAACCATAAAGAAACAAAAAACACCCTTTCAAAAATAGACACCAACCCAAAAGCACCAAGATAGATACCAAGCCAAAAGCACCCTATGATTAATAATCACTTAATCAGAGCTACAATGAAAAACAATAACATGAAGCCAAGCATGTTTTTGAGAGAGAGAGGGGGGAGGGAAAACGAACCATGAAGCCAACACAGGAGGAGTTAAGAACAAGTAGTGTGTACAGAAAATTCATACCAGGATATAGTTAATTATCATGACCAAAATAGAGAAGGCAAATAAACGCAATCCAATGCATACCTCTGGACCCAATAATCATCAAAGCCGATTGAACAAAGAATATGAGGTACCCAGGATATAGTCCCTAAAATAAGGAAGTCAAAACGATAAGAGAAACACCTGACTTGAGACCTCATGTTTGATAGCATGGAGTAAATAGTGTCAAAATGTTGAAGAACTGAAAAAATGTGCCGGGCAACTTTCATGAGGTTGCTAGTATGTCTCATGTTTCAGCAGACAATTTTATTTTTGGCTGAGCAGGGACCCATGCATGTCAAAGCTAAAGGTTGCAAAAGAAACAATAAAAATTGTATTTGTGATTTGTGATTTCATGTCAAGAAAACAATATGAGCACCTGCCCATCCGTGATTTCCCACAGTACACAAGGTTGAAGTAAATATTAGCAAAGATAAATGGAAATAGTTACATGACATCACACATAAAGCATAAATTGGATAACATCAAAATCTAAGCACGAAAAAGTTGTTTGAAGTAGAACTCTGGTAATGTATACAATATTTAAGTAACCAAATGTGCCAATGTATCCAAGTCTAACCCTTTAAAGTTCAAACCATGCAACAATAGTAACTTCAAAATCTTGCATACAAGATTTAAGTTCCAGATTTAACATTCCAGATTTGAAAGCTTCAAATTTTTTGTCAAAGCAATGAATAAATACCCAAAAAATAAATAAATCCAATCGCAGAGATTACTTACTGCTATGTGATCACTATTGGTTAGGACCTTTAACCCATAGCTTTTTATGGTGAGAACGAACAGCACAAAAAGCGAGAATAGACAACACGAATGGCAATGAACGACACTAATGGACAGAAAGAGGAGCACGGAAAAGAACTGAACTTCAAGACCCACGATGAGAACAGACAGCATGAACGTCGACGAACTTGAAGACCCACGACAAACGACAACGCGAAACTCCTCTAGAATAGCAACAAAACCCGATGAGAGGTGAAGAGGAACAAAAGGTCCAACCTTTAAGGTTTAACCCATGATTATGCTAGGAATTGAGGACAAAATACTTGTCACCAAGAAGGGAGCAGAGTAAAGCACCAGAGCCCCGAAAATTTGATGCAGAATAAAAGTAAAAAGTCCGAATGGCGAAAAAGGTTTTTGACTTTTCTTAAAAAAATACTCCAAACGATGTTGTTTCGTCGTGTTGGTGGAATAATTGGACAAGAGATGCATGTACATCAACAACACCAAGATTGGCACAATAAAACATACATCCATCAGCAAAAATGGTGGATGTTAAAAAACAAGACAACACAATAAAGCCAGAATGACAGATAACTAGACTAAGAAAACAAATCAGCCACCATTCAAAACTAAACCAGATTAAGTGAGTTCTGTAGTTAACTTTCACCAACTTATGCAAAAGTCTAAATAAATCACACTCAACAACAAACACATAAAACGAAGAGGAATTTATTTAACCTGTCCTAAAAAGAAAAGAAAAGATCCTCCAAACTTATAATTGAGCTAATACCAAGCCGCCAATCAATATTCCAAGCCTGCACCTACTCTTTACTGCCTTAGAAGACCATTTACTTGCACAAAATTACACTTCAAAGATTGCAGATGTTACACCTCCATCGGCCTCGCCCTTTCGGGTGGTGAGTTTGGGGGATTCCTTTTATAGTTTACCTTTCCTTCGTTATTAAGTCCATTTAATTATAAATCATAACACTGGATCAGTTTGGACTAACTACTGTACTGGTAAAAGTAAAAGGCAACAAAAAGTAAAGTCCCCGGAGGGTTAAGGTACAGTCATCCGGAAGTAAATGCCAAAATATAAGTACAGTCATCCCCAAAATTTAAAATACAAAATATGATAGGGCATCCCCTATTCTTCAACTGCTCTATCATCCTACCTCTGCAATAAGGCCTTTTCCACTTAGGCACGTTCTCCTATGTCACTAGAAAGTTTTGGAGTCCGTATATGGCCCTCAGAGTAACCATTAATACTCATCCACTATATGTGTGATGTGTATGGGTGCAACCATATAATAGATGCGAGTATATTTAACATGTCAAATATACCATATATGCAAATAGAAAACATATACAACATACACGTCTTCGTACGGTCGAGCCGCCTTACCAAGGCAGGCCCCGGATTTACCGGAATCACAAGCCAGTCCGTTAAGCCACCATACTCACATGGCCGACCCCGGCAGGCATCCTCAGCATTAAGAACATAGTCACAAATATGTTTTGTATGCATATTTGGCCAAACACAAACAAAAACACATATGGAAAGCAAAACATCAAACACATAAAAGTGTTGGAGTAAAGAGGTTACTACTACCTGGTGGTAAAATACCGTCCTATATATTCAAGGGGCCCATAAGTCTCCCAACAGATTGCTTGACCCTAAATAGCATAAAAATAATTTATTTGAGTATTTTCCAATAATACCCTTACATTTTTTGTCAAAACCGAGCTAAAATAGGATTTCCAAAATTTTCAGTGTTTCTATACCAACTTTGACAATTTCTCATAAATTTTATAAAAGTAATTTTTGAGTGAAACCAGCGCCATCTGAACCCTTAACATGTCTAATTTATAGGAAAAATATTCCCAGGGGTCAAAAGTACATGTATCTTGGCGTGTTTCCACTTTTCTCCCCTGGTCCAGATTCACATCACTGGTCCCATATCTGTTTTCAACCATTTATTTCATAAAGTAAAATTTATCTAAATCTATCATATTATATATGCAAACTCATGCCCCAGATGTCTAGGTTTCTCCTGTAAAATATCAGCTTCAAAAAAGTTCGTTTACACCTTCAAAAACTCTTTAGGAGGTTTGCTGCCCGGATTTACTGAAACCGGCAGCAAGCCCTCTCTTAGGGGTTTTTTGGTGTTTTGATTTCGAAAACTTAAACCATAACTATACCCTACAAAAAATCACATTCCAGAGCCATTGGAGACCTTAAAAATTCAGAAATCCAACCCTAAAACCATGCTCCTACCTTTTGCACGAAAATAATTTAACAAGACTTTAAGAATCTAAGTTTTTCGGGGTTACCTTAAATCAAAGAACCGGTGGATGAGCTTGGGATCTAGGGTTTGGAGCATTGGTTATGGTGGCTGACTAGTCCCTCCTCTGGCCTTTGGAAATCTTGCCTCACAAGGATGAAAAAGAGGGGTAAAACACCTTTTTAATAAAGGTGAAATTGATCCAATGACTTTAGAATTTAACCGGTGATATTTCTGACTGGTAGGGAGTAATTTTGAATCTAATAAACTTGACTTATTCCCCAAGTATTTCTAGAAAAATCCAGAGGTGTCCAGTTGCTCCATGTGGTGCCATCTTGGCTAAAGAGGGCGGACTTTTATTTGCTTCCAGGGTAAATTACCTGTTTTGGCGCGAAACTTCCGAAAATTATAATTTTTGACCCGAAACTTTTTAATAATTATCAACTTTACACCAACTTTTCATCTGCCCAAAAAGAGACATTTTATGCACCATGGTGGGCCCACACTTTGACCAAATTGACTTTTTCCCCATTTATTCTCATTTTGCCTTTTCCTCTGAAGGTGGGACCCACAGTTGACTTTTGAAAAGCGTGGCTGAACCCAAGAGAGGGGGTGAATTGGGTGAATATAAAAATTCTTGCAATCTTTGAAAATCTTTTCGCAATTCGTTGAAATAAGTTTGAATGATATTAAAGAGCTATAAAATTATAAACAATCATTCAAACATGTATGCTGGAAATAAAGAGTTTAAGGAAGAAAATTGCAAATAGAGATTTATACTGGTTTGGTCCAACCTTGACCTACATCCAGTCCTCAGTGTTAGTTCTCTGTGTGTTTTGATGATAACCGACAATTGTAAACTCAATTTGAAGTTTGTCCTTGGAAAGTTGTAAAACTTTCTGTTTAAGGCAAACTCGAGTTTAGGTTGCTAAACTCGAGTTTGGACTTGACAAACAAAAGCTCAGATTTTACAATGTTGGCTAAACTCCAGTTTGTATAGGCAAACTCGAGTTTGCAGAGTTACAGAGAGCTATCAAAGTTTACAAGAGTTGTAAACTCGAGTCTGTGTTTATAAACTCAAGTCTAGATCAAAGGCAATGACACTCGAATTTCAACTTGTTTCCAAACTCTACCTTTGATTCTGAGAAACTCCAGTTTACAAGAAAGTTTATGTGCTAAAAGTTTAAAGACTTGTAAACTTGAGTCTATGATTTGGAAACTCGAGTTTGAGATCAAACAGAAGCTTCAACGTTTTATCAAGTTTTTCAAACTCCAGTTTCAGCTTTACAAACTCCAGTTTGCAAAATGCAATAGCCTTCATGTTTTCAGTTTTCACTGGAAACTCAAGTCTGGATTATGTAGACTCGAGTTTGGCATAAACAGAGATACTCGAGTTGATACTTGTTTTCTAAACTCCAGTTTAAATTTCAGTGACTCCAGTTTGTACTTAAATGAAAAGTTTTCAAAGTTTCAATATACACTGAAACTTGAGTCAGATTTCTGGAGACTCGAGTTTAGGACTATTTGAAAATATTCGAGCTATTACATGATTTCTAAACTCCAGTCTGCATTTCTAAACTCCAGTTTTGAAGCTGTGAACTTAAACTTAAGTTTTTCATAAAAGCTTCAAACTCAAGTCAGTCACTAAATGACTCGAGTTTAGCCAAGTGTTCAAAATCTCATTCAAGACCAACTCGCGACTTTCCTCTCTGTAAGAATCAAACTCGAGTCAGTTACTTGTCAACTCGAGTTTAGGAAACTTTCAAACATATCTTGCTCTCTGGATGAACCTCAAACTCGAGTCTAGAACACCAAACTCGAGTTTGCATCGGTAACTTTTGAAAACCAGATCAAATCAATCTGCGAAATCATTATGGGTTAATATGAAATTATCATATCTTGTTGCATTATTATTCCTAACGTTATTGATCAAGTTTTTGATAAGTTTCAGGCAGGTTCATCACAAGATTAGAGAGAATCAAAGATCCAGAATAAGTGCATTTAATGAAGAACCAAGAACAGGGCCGATTCTTCTCCCTTATCCCAGATGTTCAGTTCAGACCGTTGCAACACATTAAGATCACTTCAAACGATCGAATTAAGATCATGGAATGACTAAAAATCTGGAAGGCGCTCTGCAACAACATATTCCAAGATTCCAGCTGAGAATTGAAAGAACAGAGCAAAATATGCAACTGTCATATTCCAGATTTACAGCTGAACTTTGAAGAATCAAAGAGAAGAAAATGCAACGGCTAGTTCCTCTTCTTCATCTATATAAGAAGCCCAGAAATGAAGAACATGTGATACAGATACAAGAGGGAGAGCAAGAACAGGGACGTGAGCTTACACAGTGAAAATGCCAATATTCTAACGTCTGCTTCATCTACTCTTTGAATATCTCAATGATCATATATTTAGCTTAAAGAGTGAGATTATGTGAATTGTGCTTTAGTGTTTATTCACTTACTTCTGAGAGAGAAGATTCATTGTAATCATCATATTATTCTGAGAGTTACTCAAGATTGGGTAATCTTGAGTGGGAAACACTTTGTTGTGATTATAGCTTGTAAAGGGAGTGAATCCGAGTGTGGGATTACTTTGAGTACAGAGTGTGTAATCAAGCAAGTGAATTGATTACGGTTTGTAAGGGGGAGTGAATCCTAGTGAGAGGATTACTTCAAATACAGAACGTGTAATCAAGTTCAAAGCAAATAGTGGATTGAAAATCTCAAGTGAAGCTTGGGGACTGAACGTAGGTCAAAGATTGGACCGAACCAGGATAAATCACAGTTTGCATACTCTCTTCCCTTATCTTTTACATTTCCAGTATATGCTCATCTTTGAATATCTAATTGTCAATTTATAAATTGTGAAAAGTGTTTTTAAAGTTCCTAAAGTTTATCAAACACCCAATTCACCCCCCTCTTGGGTGATAGCCAGGTCCAACACTCAGGCACCTTGAGATTTTCACTATCTCCTTGTTTAACCAGGCATAAGAGACAAGCCTTTACACCCACAAGTTTATCCAGATACTTGTGCAACCTTCACAATCTCTCACAGATTGCAACCTTCACAATCTCTCACAGAGACTCCCCCTTACTTCCCGTAAGGTTACAACCAATTTCCCAACTCAAGGTCACCCAACCTTGAGTATCTCTCAGGAAAATATGATTTACAACAATTCTTCTCTCAAAGAAGTGATTATGATAAACACTGAAGTGCATAGGAGATCATTTCACTCTTTCTAAGTTCAGCTATGAAGACATGAAAAACAGAGTAAATAGAGGATTCAGAATTTCGACATTATGACTGTGTAAACTCACTTCTCCACCTTCTTGCATTTTGAATCTCCCTCTATTTATAGATGAAGGTCTTCTGAACGTTAAAGAATAGAGCCGTTGTAAATGGAGTCGTTGTAAATGGAGTCGTTGAGAATGCAGCAGATGGAAAACTAGCTATTAGAAATACTTTTTGGCTTAGCAATGACATCAGCATTTTCTTTATCCTCGATCTTTAGTTTAATGCCCTTTGATAATCTGAAACATGTCCACAGATCATATAAATGATGTTAAGAAACATTGCAAATCATTTGGGACAGTTTCTGAATGATCTAGATCAGATTTAGGATTTTCGCAACGGTAACTTTTCTGAAGCATGGATGGAAACTCGAGTATTGAATTGGAAACTTGAGTATTGAGCTTATAGCATTACTTTAGATTCGTCTCTATCTAATCTATACTCGAGTTTTGCTTCCCATACTCGAGTATTAAGGATCCTCTGACGTTCATTGCTCTCTATCTGAGCTATACTCGAGTATTCTTTCGTAAACTCGAGTTTTCGACTTGTTCTGGCCTTTGGTTGCTTTCTGATTTAATATGGCTTCTATTTTAGCAAACCAATTATCCCCATATAGCTCCTTAGATTCCTCTTTCCACAGCAATAAGAATCAGATCTTAGTTTGCTGGAATTCACCCGTTATGATCTAATGAAAGAAGATTGTTCTTTAACCAACATTTTTGCAGCATTCTAAATTATTAGTCAACTTTCGAAGACCATATCTCTTTGGTTGATCTTAATTTTAGTTGAATCAAGTATTGATGGAAAGCCTTATGAGTCTTCTTTCAAATGCCACCAATTTCAGCTCATTCCAATTTGTAAGTTGTGAGTTATACTCAAAACACTGAAGCTTGATCAGAAGTGTGGCGTGAATATTTGATCCAACTTTAGAAATTTAAAGCTCTTTGATCTGATCTTCTTTGAACTTGAAAATTTTTCAAGATGACACATCGGATGTCTAGTTTTAGCCAAATTTGATTTCACCTCAATCTGATGTCTGGTTTAAAAGATATCATCGATTTACCAGACCTCGCCCATTCTGATCGTGGAACAGAGGTGAACAGAGTTGCTGAAGAACACTGGAAACTCGAGTATTGAAATGGAAACTCGAGTTTTGTCAGGACTAGATGCGCAAGGGAAGCTGAAAACACCCGATATTCGAATATTTAAGTTCCATACTCGAGTATTGACCTCTATAGCCCAAATTTTGACTTGGAAACTTGAGTTGACACCCAAACCGGAGTTTCCCAAACTTCAATTTTCTAAACCACAGTTTTCTCGTCCAGAAGCAAATTTTTCCAGTAAGCTTGTATACTCGAGTTTTGACCTAGAAACTCGAGTATTCACTTCCAGAACCCGATTTTCATTGTCTTTAACTCTGAATTGACCCAACCAACCTCCTTTTGATTGTGAAGACTTGTAATATCAATTTAAGACATCCTATATTGATTCTTCTCATTCTTTTGACAAGATCTTCCTTTTCTTCAATCTCTTCACTTGGTCAATTCTCATATTCAACTTTAGTTCATCATTCTTTATACCTTCTACATTCTTCAATATTCAGAGAGCCAAGCCTACACTGAACCTCTTCCAGAATCTCATGTCTTCTCTCTGTTTTCCCATCTTTTGATCATTCACCATAATTATATTCTTTCTTTCTCATTCTCTTGAACTTCTTTGAACATTGATATTCTCATTCTATCCATCAACTTCTTCTTGATTATCCTTCATAAGAGAGCTTAAGCTGATCTTGAATATTAATATTCCATACAATAAGCTCTTTCTTCTTTAATCTCTCCTCTTCTTCTTTTTCTTCTCTTCCTTTTCCTTATCCTCATCTAGATCCTCGTCCTCCTTGAACTTCTTCTTTTTCTTCTATTTGATTCTACATTAAATTGAAGAATTAATCAATGAAGGAGATAAATATAGTATACAAACTTTTTGCTCTTGTCTAATGGCATCTATATAAGATATCATCAAAACTAATCATATCTAACAACTTTTACATGATTTTCTTTTATTTCTCTCCAACCAACAATTTTAATGATTAGAAGGGGTTATGTGGCACCTAATGGGGCCCACAACTCTGATCCCCTACATTTAGTTCACTTTTTCCCTGACTGTTCACTTTATCCGGTCCAACCTCCTCCTACCGGTCCATGTGGGTCCTGCTGATTAACAGGGTGTTTCCTTTTGTGCTTTTCTTCAACTTTTTCCGATATTCTCCCCTAAATGGACACTCACATATGGCACCCTTCCATCTTCCCAGAGTGGCCCCACACTTGTCCCATTCAGTCTAAAGAGAATCCTACCTGGTCTCTATCAGTCATATTGCTATCGATCAATTACCTATGGGACCCGACTTACAGGTCTAAACCTGAATATGACTTAAATCACCTATTTTTCTCATGATAGGAAAAATTCCTTATTATGGGGGCTAGGAATTGACTATTTTTCCCTTACTCCTCTTATTTTAAATTATTTCCCCAATTAAATTTATTTACGATAATTAAATAGTAATAATAATCGAAAATAAAACCTTTCATTATTTTAGTACTAATTACAAGTACACTAGTTACATCAATACGCGTGTCACAGCAGAGGCAGCTGATCAATCCATTTCATTGTGGTGGACCATAGAAACCAAAGTATTTCAAGAGATCAAGTCAAGGGCAAGAGGAAAGCAAAAGGTCACAGGGAAAATAAAAGTTTTTATAGTTGAAAAAAGTAAAACAACTTTGGTTTATTTAGATGACTAAGAGCTTTTCCCAATCAAAATCAAATGATCCAGGCAGAAAATGGTTTTAACAGATTCAATAAGCAGTAATTGTATAAAACCAAATAAGCACAATGATTTTCAAAGCCCATTGTTATCTTGTTGAATAAAAATTTGGTCGTCCATAATGAAATGATTTTAGTACAAGCTAAAGGTGCAAAACAAAGTGATCGAGAACTAGTTCACAACTTTGCAAAGTCTGGCCAAATCAAGCAACTATATAAGTGGTTCTGAATTCTTGTAAAGGCATGTTTTCATGGTTCGAAACTTAATTGCAAACTTTTCTAGTTAGAATCCACAAGCAAGAAAAATTCAAAGCATCCTTATCTAGAAACAATTAAGTGCTTAACCAATCAAGTATGTTGCCACATGCTTATAAAAAATACACCCACAATGAACCAGCAAATCTAGGACAGAATGTACCAAGCAACCATAATTAATTGCCACATGCTAATCCTTACATCACATCTAAATTCAAGCATAATTCTCAACGATCCCAATAACAATTCAAAGCATTTTGTATCATGACAATTTCCAGAAGCAACCTTGTGTACTCAAACTTCCACAATGATTACAGGTTTGAGAACATGCTACATCCTATAAACTAGTTAATCTCAACGCTCCTCGTTCAATCCTAGGTTCTAACAATTTTAGAACATAGAAACGCAGAATTTTCAAAGATACTTGGCATATGCAAGGTGTCCACAATTCATCAAATTTCCAAGTTCCTATTTAAATCTTGTGAGTTCAAATTTAAGTTATAAACTTTTGGATTCAGATGACAATTTGATCAAAATCCACTTAACTCCTATTATAGAATCAGAAACAAAGTCTTTGCACTAACCTCAAGTTTTCTTAAATCAATGATGTTGTTCAGATCTCTTGAACACACTCGAACACCCAACATACACAAGCAATCCAGAAAATTAAGAACTTGCATTCAAGTCTTTCAGATACTAGCCAAGCAAGCAATGTAATAAAAAATCCTCAACCCAACCACATCAATTTAAGCCTAAGTTAAACACTCTTTGACATCTAATGAACAACACAGAGGCACCATACTATAATTCATCGGACTGAACTCAAAACTAACCAAACACAAAATTGCCAAACACAAGAAACATTCCTAAATACCACAAGAATCACCCAAGAAGCTTTATACCATTATTAACAACCAAATTACTTAGGATCAAGCATTTTAAACCATAAAGCACACATTTACACATATTCATAGGGAATACCACAACACATCAAATTTGAGTACTAAAGTCATGGTCACAAGTGAATTTCACATAGAAAATCAACCAAATAATCACAATAGCCACATTATTACTCAAAATTGACTAGTCATCATAATTTCACCCAAGAATATTATATATATGAGCTTAGAGTCAAATGAACTTCCCTTAAAAGCATTTCCTCTATAGCTCATGAGTTCTTCCTCCTTCATAAATACTCCTCCCAACTGCAACAGTTCAATTCTAAGTTGGGTACCTTTTCTTTCTACAAAACAAAAAGATCAAACATAAACCTACTAAAAAAAAATAAAGGCACACACACACACACAAAAATTGAAAAGATTCAGTTTAGAGCTTGGGTTCCTCCCAAGAACCGCTTAGCTTGTAGTCTTTAGCTCGACTCTTCATGGTGGTCACTCCTAATTAACTAAGTAGATATTGGACACAAGCCTATCCACATCTCCACCCCAATAATGCTTCAATCGTTGACCATTAGCCTTGAATCTTTCACCTTTCTCATTTTCCAGCTCCACATCACCTTTCTCCTATAGAACCCAGCATGACCAAGGAAGCTTTGAATACCCTTTATACTAGTAGGAGGAGGCAATTGCTCAATGATAGCAATTTTGGCTTTGTCCACTTCTAGACCCTTCTTGGACACCTAATGGCCAAGTATAATGCCTTCTTGCACCATAAAGTGATATTTCTCCCAACAGAGAATCAAATTTGTTTCTTCACAATGTGTAAGCATCGCATCTAAATTATCCAAGCACGAATCAAAAGATGGACCAAACATAGAGAAATCATCCATAAATACTTCAATGGTCTTCTCAATCATATCAGCAAAGATGGACATCATGCACCTTTGAAATGTGGCACGAGCATTGCAAAGCCCAAATGGCATTCTTCTGAAAGTGAATGTACCATAAAGACAAGTAAAAGTAGTTTTCTCTTGGTCTTCCGGGGCTATGGCAATCTAATTATACCCTGAATAACCATCTAGAAAACAAAAGAACTCCTGGCTAGCTAGCTTGTCAAGCATATGTTCAATCAATGGCAAAGGGAAGTAATCCTTCCTCGTAGCAGTATTAAGCTTCTGGTAGTCTATGCACACTCGTCATCTAGTCATCGTGTGAGTGTGAATCAGTTCATTTTGGGTGTTAGCCACTACAGTCATGCCAGCCTTTTTATGGACACATTGGACTGGATGTCAAGGGAAATGTTTACAAATACAAGATTGTGTAACCTAATGGTTAAACATGCAACAATAGAAACTAAAGATATGCAAAACCAAATATATCCATCACTAAACAATTCCAAGATAAATTTAGGGGAAGATATATGCAACTTGATTTCAAAAAATGAAAAGAACTTCAGCAAAATGAAGCTTAATGGCTCACATTTATTCATAGCAGATTTGAGTAAATTGCATAAGATTCCACTTCCTAATTCATCTAAAATAATTCTCTACATTAGATAAATATAGGGAAACATACAATTCCAACCAAAGTTGTAAGTGTATAGCTCAAGTTGTAGCATCTAATAATTCTAACTCATGTGAACTCACTAAAATTTAAATATAGCAAAAACAGCTTGGTTAAGCTAATTATAAATTAGATCAAAGCATGAGAGGAAAGAACAGGAAGTTAGTGGTAAAGCTATACCTAAAGAGAAAATCCTAGTGGTAGATTAAAATTATATATGTATGCATGAAAAAAAAAAAAGCCAGACTAAATAGGAAATATCGGAAAATCAATGCTAGGGAAGGAATCGGAGAACTATCATCACTTGAAGCCATAGTAAATTGGAAATATTAGAAAATCAGTGCATGGGACTTATCACTGCCACAATAAAATACACATTACAAAATGATTTCAATTTTTTTTAAAACAAACAAATCATAAAAGAGATGAGGTCCCCATGTTTTTGCCTATCAGATGCGTTAATATTATCATAAAGGAATTACATCAATGAAGATGATACACATGAAATACAAACACTTTGATTATAGGGACAAATCCAGCATAAATAAGACTGATTAAAACAACATTTATGATGAATTGAACCCAATGTTTTTGCCCTTTTTCACTTTAAAATCTGGCACTACTTATCAGATAAATCTAAGTACAGGTTCCAAACAATGTGATGAGGTGAAGATACAACAATTGGTATTTATCAAAAAAGATGATGTGGCAATTGAAGGATTTCACGGAATATTGACATAGAAACTTCTTGTTTTATTTCTAAAAAGTAGCAAAAGATGAAAAGGAAGCCACAAAAAATCAATCAACATCCACAAAGAAGAAACAACACATTTATACCAGATTCCAAATATATAGGGACAAGGGAACAACTAAAGCATTGTCAAGTGTCAGCAACTAAACCAGGGTTTATACTGGATACAAATCGAAGCCTAATTGTTAAAAATAGAAAAAGCTATAGCACAAGAAACAGAATGATTTTAGCCTTATCGAAGATTTATCTAGGTGACATTTATCTTAATTCCTATATTATACTCAAATTTCACTAAAGCACAAGTAGAGGAGAGAGCACAAGTAAAAGCACAGTTTCAACATAAATGTCGAAAATAGAAATCACAACCTGGTAGCTAGTTAAATAAGTGAGAAGAAGAAATACTTGAAAATGAAAGAAAGTGAGAAACAAACACTTTGGTGATGCCGATGGTTTGGGTCCTAGCATAAGAGCGAGGAGACGATTTTGGGTCTGATGATTCTGATGGATCAGTAAACTTGAAAGCCTCTCAAGAGCGATGTCGTGACGTTGATGATGTCGATGGTTTGGGTTCGATGGATGATGATGGTAAGGGTCGGTCAAGGTAAGTCTCAACTCTCAAGGAGGTATAGGCGCAATGCAACTCTAGAGTCCAGACTCTAGTCGCTCACGATAGAAACAGTCGAGAGTGAGGTCTGGACAAACACTGAACTAGAAGAAGTGACATGGTTCATGCATTGAAATAGTTTCTTTTTTACTTATGAAGGTGGCCAAAGTGATTGATTTTCTCATGTCACCTTCATATATCAGCAGAAAAAAGTAGAACAACAAGACTGAGGAAGGAAAAAAAAGCATAGCAGAAGGCACAAAAGTATAAATGAAAGAAGTAAAGAAAAGAAGAAAGGCTATAGTCAAATTCTACTATTAATAGCTTTGCCTATATGGTAAAGACAAGAAGAAAGACGCCTTCACGAAAGAAGTATAGAAGCAACATAAGTTTTAATTACCAAATATTGATAGTAAAGTTAGAGAAATTACCTTTCTTGCATTTCAATATTGTTGATTATGGAATCAGTTTGAGTTTATTAGGCATGTTGACAAATTTATTATTGGTATTTTTTTATAGCAACCAAATAAGTTTTGAAATGATAAGCAATTTCTTTATCTTCTATCCTTTTTTTAGGCTATGGGATGTTATGATCCATAACTCTAATATGTTTTCATGCCACAGAAATGTAAGGAGAACACATAAATGTAAGGAGATGATAAGGTTTTGGTCTTTTAGGCAATTTTTTAGGTGTATGTAAAGCTATACCTAAAGAGAAAATCCTAATGGTAGATTAAAATATGATGAGATTGAATATGAGCTATAAATTTATTATTTGAACAATAAAGAAATAATTGTATATCTATTTTAATTTATTGTATCATGTAACGATAATGAGATAGAATAATGAGCAATAAATTTCAATATTGAGACAAAATAATGAGCTAGCTATAAATTTTAATGTGTTGTTTGTCAAAAGCATGTAAGATTATGTTGGTGTGATTAGCGGTTATAATGAAATAAAATAATTTTGATTTACATGCTCCCCATGTGGCACTAATTTTCATAATGCAATCAAATATTTAGGAATTTGCATCATCCTATTTGTTCTAGTGTAGAACATAAGTGACTATTCAATGGGCTAGGACTCTCCTAGGTATCTATGGATTAGATACCTGTTAGTGCTAAGGACCAATGTACAAACAAATGGCTTTCGCCTAAAGGGTGGGGTGTATGCCCCGTGATGGCAGGAATTGTAAACTTAGAGAGAGCGTGTGTACCTTTTAGGGTTTAGACCCTATTTATATATTTACCTGGGCCCTTGGATCAATGGGCTTTATGTTGCCTTATCATTCAAGATATGTGCTATCTTTAATGATAAGATCCTTGATTATAGGTGATTGGTTATGATCCTCCTTAATTTGAGGGTGGTTAGGATCTGATATGGATCTTTGTTATGGGTTGTCGCCTCTTAGGCCGCACTGTTAGTGGGCCTCTTATTTGAATCCATAATAGTTGCCCCCATTTTGGTAGTTCAGGTCTCAGATTTGCTGGGATGTGTCTATCTAATTGAACCCAGAATATTATTTGTCCGGGTTATTATTCGTGTATCGATCGTATGTGTTTATGCACATGATTTGTCCATGACTTTTTTAGTTTTTGCTTTCTATTCAGTGATCTCTACTCCTTGTCTATCGACATTTGTTCTACTGAGTTCATATAAGTCGGTGTCATATTACCTCCCATTCGAAGGACCATGGGAAAATACCAGATTCTATTTCGTCAATGAGACCGAGTTACTAATCGGGCCAAGGCAATGTTTGACTCGACTTATTGATTGTGATCTCGATGGCTAAAGTCGTGTCTATCTGATTCTTAAAGTTTTGATTACTTTGTTGATTCTACTTCTGTGGTGATCATGACTGCTTACGCTATCATGATCCCTGACAGTTGGCGATATCTGAGTTGCCAATTAGACGAGGGTGCCTGCCTTGCTGCAAGTGGTTTGCGTGCACATTAAATGTACGTACAGTTCACATTTAATGCGCACGTCTTTCCTATCACGTTGTCCATTTATTGGGCTGAAATGGTTGTATGCCCTTTGGGCCTCCTAACATTTCAGCTCCTCTTCTTTTTAGTTGTCTTTACCAAGGCTTCCTATATATATGCTTCATTTTCCCCTTTCTTTTGTTTGAACAATTGTCCATTGTTGTTTGCGAAAGAAGCTTTCTATACTACCACTTATTTGTCTTTTCTCCAGATTCTCTAGCTTGCGCATTCCCATTACCTCTAAATTATCTTAAACTAGGTATTTTCATAGTTCTTTTTCTCTTTTTCTATTGATTTGGGAGTCATTCTTCATATGGGATTGTGGTTTGAGTAGGTTGTTGTAGGTGTTTTTCAAATCTTTGTTTTTTGGGTTAGTTCTGGGAACTTCAACCCATCCTTCTTGTGTCTTCTCGTTTGTTTTGCAGTTTCTTGAATTCTTGTTCATTGAATTCCTATTCTTAGGCAGTAGAGTCCCTCTTTTTGTTATTTCGCCAAAGTTTTCCTAGGTGTCTTTATCTTTATCCCATGAGCAAAGATAAATTTCCATCTTCTTATAGTGATAGAAAGATCTCCCCAGAAAAGGAGGAAGAGTTGTGTCGAATAATGCCTCCCAAATCTCTGTAGCAGCTCTTTGGTGTTCCCTTATCTAAGGAGCAAAAACATGAGAATGTGCTCCAGGGTTATAGTAGTAGGGGTAATAACAAGTCGTCTCGGTCCTCCTAGTCTAGTCATTAGAGTTCTAAGAACGACCCCGGTCTTTCGAACCCCTGGTCCAGGATGAGGCGATGGCCATTTCTAAGGCTACCTCCTTAGAGATGAGGCCTATGAGTAAGGGAAATATCAATCCACTTCGGCATTATCTTCCATCTCATCAATAAATATTCAATCATCAGACACAATTTCCTATCTTGCCAGACTCGTCAGACCCTGCAAGGAGTGCTCATATCTTATTTGTGAGCTTGAGTTGATGGGTTGAGGGCGGGGGTCTAACCGGGTTATGTCAGCATGTTGGCATAACTTGTCAAAAAGTGCCCCGGCGATCGGTCATGTCCTTGTTTCTTCAAGTCTTAATTTTTCAATCTCAGGTATTTTGTGTACTTATTTTGATGTATTTTTATTTATATGAGTAGTATATCATCATCTTCCCATCCTGTCGAGGAGTCTTGTTTTGGGGAATCGGGTTCAACATGAACCCCTCGAATAAGTACTCATGTGTGGTTGCTGAGGTGCTTACAAAGTTGTCATTTATTACAGTAAGGCAAATTTCCAAGTTACCTATAGGGACGCGAGATGATTGCATTCTTTCCCCACCTAATCCAGACAAAACGGTGTGTTCAATTAGGGAAGGGAACTAGCCTTCTTTCTTCTTTTTATACTAGGATTTTGTGACCCAACTTGGTATTCACTTTCCATTTTACCAAGTTCCAAAAAGAGGTATTGAATCTCCTTCACTTAGCTCCCACCCAGCCTTATCCCAATTCTTGAGGCTTTATCGTCACTTTTGAGTAACTTTGTAACTTTTAAAAAATGCAGACCTTTGTGAGTGTTTTCTTCTATGAATAATAACCTTGTTCTTTGTTTCTTGCTGCAGACTCAAAGATGTGAAAAAGAGCCGGGTATCTTAACTTGGCCAACCGTGTTTGGGCTTCCAAGAAGGGTGAAGTAAGTAGGAAGAAGGCTTCCCTAGCCCTCGAGGCCTCATCTGCCGAGTTGTCTACTGACAGCCTGGTCTCTCGAAAGTGGGCAAAGACTGGGAAGGGGCCCTCTGTTTCACAATCAGAAACCATCTCGGCCTCTTCCGCTCTAACATCTTCTGCTATGGTTGCAGCGTCTTCCTAAGCTCTTCCACCACCATCATCTCCTCTACCTCCTTCACATCATCATTTTCATTCTTAGGGGGAGGTTTGGATTGACGGCGTCTCAGCCAAGCTGGCCTATGCAGTGAAGCCTCCCACTAGCTATTTTAAGGCAATCGACTTTTCAGATGTCGAGATACAAGAGCTGGTGGACATTTAACATCATGTCATGAAGTCGACTGGCATTGTGGATGCTTATGTGGAGGTAAAGTGTAAGTATTGCTTGGCCTTTTTGAAGATTAGCTAGGCTCATTTTGAGAGGGATGTCGTTGTTTCTCAAAGAGAAAAGGCTAAAGAGGAATAGGATAGGGTAGTTGATGAGCTGTCAAAGGCCACAGCTGAGAGGGATTCAACCCGTGTAGAATTAGCTCGGGTGCAAACTGAACTCCTTAAATCTCAAGAGGCCCAGGCCTCAACGAGGCGATCATTAAAGAGTCTCCAAGTTAAGCATGGGGATACTGAGGTAGATTTGGTGTCTGCCAAGACCAAGCTTGTTGTTGACGCCGAGATAACCCGGCTCCAAAATGTTGTGGGAAATGTTGCACGTGCTAAATAACGAAACAAAGGAAGTGACCAAGACACAAGAGATCTACCCGCATGCTAAATAACAAACGGAGACTAGCTATTAAGGTCTACCCGCAAAATGTGATCATTCAATCCCAAGTCTTGAAGTTGTTGCTTAAGCCATAATACTTGAGTATCACAACTTGATACAGCTATGTACTTAGCTTCAGTGGATGACAAAAAGATAGTGTTTTACTTCTTAATGAACCAAGACATAAGAGAACCACCAAGGAACTCACATCTTCCCCTTGTGCTTTTTCTATTGATTTCGTAATCTTCATGATCTAAGTCTAAGTAGGCAATGATATATTCATTTCTTCCTTTGGGACACCAAATTCCAAGTTCATCCTTGTTTGCAAGATATCTGAATATGCTTTTGACTGTTTCAGCATGAGATTCTTTAGGAACGGATTGATATCTTCACACATTCTCACAAAAAATTGAATGTATAGTCAGCTTGCTATTAGAAATAGTAATGATCTAATCATTCCTCTATATTTGGGTATGTTGAAGTTCTTCCCTTTGACAATCAAGGAGAGTTATTGAACTCATTGTAATGTCATCTCTATTACACGTATCCATTCTATATTTCTTGAGAAGATCTTGGAGATATTTGGTTTTGACAAGTAAATATCACATTTTTTTCATTGTTTGATTTGAAGTTCGAGAAAGTAGTTTAGTTATCCCATCATGGACATTTCAAACTCTACCTATATAATCTTAGAAAACTCTTCACACAAGAAATCATTAGTAAAACCGAATATAATGTCATCAACATAGATTTGCACAATTAGTAAATCATTTTTTTTTATTGTGTTTAATGAAGAGAGTGGTGTTGACCTTTCCCCTGACATATCCTTGATCAAGAAGAAATTTTCTCAATCTTTTATACCAAGCTCTAGGAGCTTGTTTGAGTCTGTAAAAAGCCTTTTTTTTAGACAAAAAACATGAGTAGGATAAGACATGTCTTCAACATACATTTAGGAAGACACTTTTGACATCCATGTGATAGAGTGTGAAATCATTTAGGAAGACACTTTTGACATCCATGTGATAGAGTTTAAATCATTTGATACAGGCAAATGCTAAGAGTACTCGTATAGCTTTCAATCTAGCTATTGCAGCATACATTTCCTCATAATCAATACTTTCTTCTTGATTATAGCATTTGGCAACCAATCTTGCCTTGTTTCTGACGATGTGTGCAAATTCATCACATTTGTTCTTGAATATTCATTTCATGCCTATGACCGGATGGCCTTTAGACCTAGATACCAAGTTCCAAACTTAACTTCTTTCAAACTGATTCAATTCATCTTGTATTGCTATTACCCAATCATTGTCTGATAGGGCTTCATCAATGTTAGAATGTTCAATTTCAGAAATGAAGGCAAAGACACTAACTTCATTAAGGACTCTATTTCTTGTTCTTACTCCCTCATTGATATCTCCTATAACTTGATCTATAGGATGACTTTTATTATATCTCCAGGCTTTAGGTTGACTCTGATCATTTGGATCAAGATCATTCATAGACACAATTTCTAATGGAGAAGGGGATTTTGAGATGATTTAAGATTCCTTAGGATGGAGATGATTTAAGATTCCTTAGGACGAATCAATTTAGGTTCATTATCTAAAGATTTGGAAGAATGATCTAACTCAGGGAAGATAATGTTAGTTCTCTATGGGTTTTGATGATAACAATCAATTGTGAAACCAAGATTGAAGAGTTGTCTCAAGAAAGTATAAATTTGCTGATTGAGACAATACTCGAGTATCAATAGCTATACTCAAGTATTGGGATTTCAAAGAAAAGCTCAATACGAATGACAAAGGGCAATACTGCAGTATCCAAGTGGATACTCGAGTATTGAACCTTACAGAGAGCAACGCAATTTTTCAATCAGAGCATACTCTAGTATTGGTATGCTTACTCGAGTATAGCCTTTAAAGACTCTTCAGTGATTTTACAAAAGAAATGCAAACCTCGGTTTGGAAAACTCCAGTTTCGAAAACTCAAGTTTGGAATATGAAAAGTCCAGAGTTCAACTTGGCTCCAGAATTCAAATCTTTTCATAATTAAGTGAAAAATTGAGTATGATGATGACATACTCGAGTATTGAGCCAAGAAAAGATGGATTAAAAATTTATTAAACACACAAACTTTAGTTTTGAAAACTCCGATTTCAGAAACTCCAGTTTCACACTGGCTATATTATCTCTGAGTTTCAAAATAAAAACCCATACTCGAGTATGGTGTTGAATACTCGAGTATCAAGTCATACAGAGAGCAACTAAAGTTTTTGTGCTTCCAATACTGCGTATTGGCTGAATACTCCAGTTTTGATGTTTTGGATAAAAACTCTTTAAGAGTCCAAAACTCGAGTATTGGTTGAATACTCGAGTATTGGCTTAAGTGAAACTGAAGCTCCAAAGTTGAAATAGTGAGTTTTGCCTCTGGAAGGAGAATACTCGAGTATTAGTCTGAATACTTAAGTATGGCCTTAAGTGCATAATGACATACTTGAGTATTGATGCACAAACTCGAGTATGAGCTGTGACAATTGAAAATTTGAATTTACGAAATCTGTGTAATGTTTGTTATTTGATCTAAATGCTTCTAGATATTAACCATCAACATTACTAGATATGTTTAATGTGTTTGCCAGTGTTTTTCAGTCAAGCTACAAATGAATTAAGCAGATTTTCAGGGCTGACTTCACTAAAGCAAAGGAACTATCAGAGTATTAAATGAGGAGCCACCTAACTTGCTATATATACGCCTAATGAGCTTTACACGGTGGAAAAATGATAAAGAGACATCTATCTACTTAGAACCCTGTCATTCCAACGGTTATAAACTTAAGGGGCTTAACATTTATCCTTCCAACACAAAGAATGAACAAAGTGAAGAGAGAGAAGAGACCAAGGTTCTTGTAACAAACAGAAATCTTCACCAACGGTCAAATGAATGCCTACAACACTCATTAAACGTACTCTAAGTATAAATAGATCAGCATTCAATTCTCTCTAACAACTATTGAGCTAAAAATCGAAAAGCATTCAATTTGTTCATTTATTTATTAGCTTTTCTGTATAAAGTATCTACTGATACTATCTGAGCTTCAGTGATTATCTTATCTACTCTTTTAAGATAGCTTATTATCTGTATTCATTTATTGTAAAGAATCTCAAGTCGGGGGACTTGGAGATTAGGGAGTCTTTGATTACAACTTGTAAGGGGGAGCAAGTTCTAGTGAGAGAATTGCTTCAGAGTTACAGAGTGCGTAATCAGTTGACATAGTAGAATACTCAGGGTGCCTAAGGACTAGACGTAGGCCAAAGAGTTGGGCCGAACCAGTATAATTTCTTATTTCTGATTCTTCTTCTCACTCTCTGTTCTTCCCTGTTCGGTTACCAGTTCAGCAGAACTTGCGAAAATTTTGAATATACCCAATTCACCCCCTCTTGGGTATTTAGCTCCACTCTTAGATAACATGAATAGACTCTTCAACAACACATTTATGTTTGTTGTACAACACTATAAGCTTTATTTCTATTTAAGTAGCCAAGAAATATACCTTCATGGCTTATGTGTCTTACCTACAATGACTATTTTGAAAAATAGTCGCTGTAAGTCTTGTTGTAAGTTGATTACAATGATGGTTTTATATAAAACCAACGTTGTATGTTTTTACTTACAATGACTGCTTTCTAAAAATAGTCGTTGAAAGTTACTTGCACCAACAGTTTTTTTTAAAAAAACATTTATTTTAAAACTTTCAATGACACTCACATACACTACACCTGAAAACAGTCCTCTAAATATCCTAAAAACGGACATTAAAGTGCCTTCTATAGTAGTGTTTATTTACCTTCGGTAATATCTCTCAAACCTTATTTCATCATTTAAGTTTGATTTAGAGTTTAAAATTTTCATTATCACCTAATTCACCCCCCTCTTAGGTGAAAGGCTCGAACTAACATTTGATATCAGACCAATCTTTTTGTTTTCAAGTTTAACAGCTTAAGAAAGACTCAATGGTAAGCATAGGTAAAGCTATACTACCTGACGGAGCTTCAATCAATAGATCAACGGGATTTTGAGGTGAACACTTCTCTTTCTATAAAGCCAAATTCAAAGTGTTTGAAATAATTAGGGTTGCAACTTTCAACTTATTATTCATCTAATATGTATGTGCATATATAGGATAAATAACATAATCTGATCACTAAAATCTCTCTTATAATCAAGGAAACAATAATTCAAATTTTAAATAGATAAGATCATATATGATTTGATTCGATCATATAAAAAATTAGGGTTTAAGAGAGGCCCATAAGCGATGGATAGGCCCATTCCAATAGTAATACCCCAAATTATTATTATTATTGTTAATAATAATGATGATAATAATAATAATGATAATGATAATAAAATAATATTGATATTAATATTAATATTAAAATTAATAATGTAGTAATAATAAAAAAATTAGAATTTAATAAATGATTTATTTTTTTCATTAACTAGCAATAGCTAAAGAGCCCAACCCACAGAGCCCAGCCCATAGCTAAACCCTAAATTTTAGTTATAAATTTAGGTCTAGCCGTCTAACCCTATCTATCGCTCATTATTTCTCTTCTCCTTTTCTTCTTTCTCTGTACACTCTGCGGCAAACGACTTTTCTAGGAGATTAGCAAAAATGGGGACAAAGTAATCCTAAAACCACATTGAATGATACATTATTTGATCTTTATCTCCATTTAATTGTACCTTCCAATTGATTCAATGAAATATTCTATTGTGCAAATTCTCCCCCACGTTGGCTTGTTTTTTTTTCCTTGCATGTGGTCCATGTTTTGGCTGATGGCATATCCTCTTACATTGCTTTTACTCTTGACTCCCGTGCGTGACTACTTGAATAAAGAATGGTTGAACTTGTGCGTAACCTATGTGTGATTGAGAATGGCTGAAATTAATGAATTGGAGGTGGGGCCCGTAGTGGCAATTGGAATGGAAAATGAGGTTCATCAATGAATCAAAGAATTGATGAACTTGTACGTGTTCTCTGTGTATTTGCGTCTCTGCGGCTTTTATATATATATATATATATATATATATATATATATATATATATAGCTAGTGTTTAAATGATAGTTCTGGGAATTTCCTATGAACATCATATAGGAACCATGGTATTTACCTTATAGTTTAATTTGGGAAAACTCACGAGCTCTCATAAAGAGTTATAGCCCTTGGGTTTGTGAAATTAAGATCCACCCTTTCTTATAGGAGTTAAGGATTTTTCTATTATTATTATAAATATCTGATTACACATGATATAAATAAATTAGGAATTTCATAATGAGTCTAAATTATTTAAAATAATTTAATAGTGGGAGGATAGCTTCGGGATGGTACCTCCCAAAGTGATGAACACACCCTTAGGCTTTAAATCTCCGAAATATTATTTGATGTGAACCGATAGTATCTGTTCTTCCCAAAGTGGTGTCTGGCAGGATATCCGGGGCATTAATAGCAACTTTGGGAAGAGGTGTGCACACTAGGAAGAAAATGATTTATGGCCAAATTGATGATTTGTGACTGGCAGGTTTCTAGGTCATAGGGTAGACTGGCAGGATATCCGGGTCTAACATGGTTCTCTTCCTACTAAGTAGATTTCATAAATAATAACAAAACTGACATTTTTTTATTATGTATTTATATGATATTTTATTACGAAATAATTTTATTTTATTTTATTTTATTTTTCTATTTAGGATTACCAGCTATGCTAATGGTTGTTTTATGTGGCTGCGATGATCCTTCGGGGGAGCAAAATTTTAGTGAAACAGGTACCAAGGGCTGGGGCTAGCAGCGAGAAGTGTGGAAGACGTTTAATAAATTCTTGTTATTTATTTTCTTTTAGTTTATATTCTGAATAAGACTTACTATTTAGGTTTAGATTTATTTAATGTAATTAGTGGCCTTGCACTTGTTCCACACAAGTGCAGAGGTAACATTTACCGAATTTGGGTATTTTGAATTTTAGTTATTAGTGATAAAAATCATGAAAATTTTATGTTATTATAACTACTATAAATTCGAGGGTGTTACACCAATACTCCCCCTCAAGCTGGTGAATAGATTTTGATCATTCCCAGCTTGCTTCTAAGGCCTTCAAACTTTCCCTAAGTTAAAGACTTGGTTATAATATCTATAGCCTATCTTTTTGATGAATATATGATAGACCCATCACCTTTACTTCCAATTTTCCTCTAATGAAATGACGGTCTATTTCCATATGCTTCATTCGATCATGATGAATAAGATTGTTTGGAATCCTAATAGTTGACATATTGTCACACCATAGTTCTATGGATCCTTTTAGTTCAGCCTTAATCTCTCTGAGAAGTCGCATTACCCCCATACCTTCATATATTCCAAGGGACAATGCCCCATATTCATATTCTACTGAGCTTTAAGAGACTACTGGTTGCTTTTTACTCCTCCAAGTTACCAATTACCTCATATATAGGTACAATAATCAGTGGTAGAGCGTCTATCAATTTTTGAACCACCCTAATCAACGTAGGTGAATAATTCAACACATCTAGTGTTTCCTTTTTCAAAAAAATAAGCCAAAGCCTAGAGTTTTCTTTAGGTACCAAAGTGCCCTATATACTGTTGTCATATGCTCTTTTTGTGCATTGCTTGAAAATTGACTGACCACACTTACGGGGAAACATATGTCAGTTTGAGTGTGAGATAAGTAAATTAGTTTTCCAACTAACTTTTGATATCTCTCTTGATTTATTGTTGTACCATTAGGCCTAGTAGTTAACTTCTGATTTAACTCCATAGGAGTTTGGGTTGGCTTTGCCCCCTACATTCCAGTCCCTTTAAGGAGATCCAGGGTATACTTCCTTTGTGAAACATTAATCCCTTTATGGCTTTTAGCCACTTCCATTCCTAAGAAATATTTTAGTAGGCCAAGATCTTTTATCTCAAGCTCCAATGATAAATTTTTCATTAGCATTGTGATTTCTTCTTCATCATCTCCTGTAAAGACAATATAATCAACATATACAATGAGAACTGTCTTTCTTCTACCTCATTCTTTTAGAAATAGTCTATCATCTACTTGGTGGCATTGTTTATAACCCCAAGCTTTGATGGCCCAAGTAAATCTTTCGAACCATATAATGACTTGTAAAGCTTACCCACTTTGTTAGAGTTTTCTAAGTTTCTTAGCCCCAATGGCATCTCCATGTATACTTCTTCTTCAAGATCCCCATTTAAAAAGGCATTTTTTACATCTATTTGATGGAAAGGCCACTCTAGGTTAGCTACAAGAGAGAGCAAAACCTTTATAGTGTTAAGTTTTACTGCAGGAGTAAAGGTCTCTTGCTAATCTATGCCATAAGTCTGTGTAAAACCTCGAGCAATGAGTTGGGCTTTGTACTTATTCGCATTCCCATCAGGATTATATTTCACAGCAAGCACCCACTTGCTGCTGACTACGGATTTCCCTTTTGATAACTTGGTGATTTTCCATGTTCCATTCTTATGTAAAGCTCTCAATTCTTCTTCGCCTGTTTCCATTTTAGATCAGAAACAACTTTCTAAAAATTTCTGGGTATGCTTTCCTTCTTAACATTAACCACATAAGTTTTCATATGTGGTGAAAGTTTGTTGTATGAGACATACCTAGCTATAAGATGTTGAGAGCAACTTATCTTCCCTTTCCTTAAAGCAATGACCTATATAGATCTTCAAAACTTGTCTTAGGTACAGAATCATGAGTCTACTGAAGTGTGGAGCTGGTATCTACCTCATCATGTTGCTGCTCCGTAGCTATATTAGTGTTATCCAACCTAGTATCATATGTTTTAGATTCAGAAATCAAGTTAAGTTGATGTAAATATTTGAAGACGAGTCTGAAAGTTCAGTATTTTTTAAGGCGTGAGGTTAATTAAGTAGGCTGAGGTAAGAATAGCATCTCCCTAAAATCTGTTAGGAATATTACTTTCAAACATAATAGACTTAGCTACCTCAAGGAGATGACGATTCTTCTGTCCAACCACTCCATTTTGTTGGGGGGTATGAACACAAGAAGTTTGGTAATATACCCCTTTTTCAATCAAAATGGTTTTGAAATTGGAGTTTAAGTACTCCTGACCATTGTCACTTCTAAGAATTTTAATAGAGGTTTGAAATTGAGTTTGAACAAAATTATAGAAATTTTTGAAAAGAGTGAATTCCTCATATTTCTCTTTTATTAAAGCAACCCATTTTAACTGAGTATGATCATCAATAAATGTTACAAACCATCTACCTTTTGAATTATTTGCAACCTTAGAAGGACCCCATACATTACTATGAATGAGATCAAATAGATGTAAGGGTTATAAGAATGAGAAGGATATGAATTTCAAGTTCGTTTAGCAAATTGACTAGAGTCACAATGAAAATCTGAAATAGATTTAGTATTAATATTTGGAAACAAAAAACACATAAAGTGAGACTAGAGTGGCCTAACCTAGAATGCCACAATTTATTATCTTTTGTAAACATGACAAAGAACACAACACAAGGTTTATTTGAGAGTGATCCTCAGATGTAGTAGAGCCTATTCCACACTTCAGTATTCCCAATCACCTTCCCTAAAACTAAGTCCTTAAAATTGCAGCCAGTTTTGTCAAAGGTTATTATGCAACTTAGATGATCAATAATATGTTTAACAATTAACAAGCTGTTAGAACCGGTTGAACCCAAGAGGGGGGTGAATTGTGTGAAGATAAAAAATCTTACAATTTTTGAAATTCTTTTCACAATTTGTAGAAATCAGTTTGAATGATATTAAAGAGTTATAAAACAATAAACAATCATTCAAACATGTATGCTGGAAATAAAGAGTTAAGGGAAGAGAACTGCAAACTCAGATTTATACTGGTTCGGTCTAACCTTGACCTACATCCAGTCCTTAAGCTCCACTTGAGATTTCCACTATTCTCCTTGTTTAACCAGGCACAAGAGACGAGCCTTTACAACCTACAAGTTTGTCCAAGCACTTGTACAACCTTTACAATCTCACTCAGAGACCCCCTTACAACTCGAAGGGATACAATTACTTTCCCACTCAAGGTCACCCAACCTTGAGTATCTCTCAAGAAAATATGATTAACAATGTATCTTTTCTCAAAGAAGTGATTATGATAAACACTGAAGTGCATTAGAGATCATTTCACTCTTTCTAAGATAAACTATGAAAGCATGAAAAACAGAGTGAGAAAAGGATTCAGAATTTCGGCATTATGACTGTATAAGCTCACTCCTCCATCTTCTTATGTTTTGAATCTGGTTCTATTTATAGAAGATGATGTTCTGAACATTGGAGAATATAGCCGTTGTGAATAGAACCGTTTGAGGATGTGGCAGTTGGAAATATAGCCGTTATTTCACTTTTTGGGACTGACAGCTCAACAACTTGATCTTCATGAAATCCCTCATTTGATAATCTGAAATGTGTCCAAAAATGATTTAAATGATGATAATAAGTGTTAAAGATCATTTGGGTAAACTTTTGGTTGATCTGGATCAGATTCAGGATTTTCGTTACTTTGATTTTTCTGACGTTACGCTGTAAACTCGAGATTGACTTGAATACTGCAGTATTGAGCTTATTTCATCACTTCAGATTTGTCTCTGTCTATTCTATACTCTAGTTTTGCTTCCCATACTCGAGTATTGAGGATCCTCTGACGTTCATTGCTCTCTGTCTGAGCTATACTCAAGTTTTCTCTTATAAACTTGAGTTTTCAACTTGTTCTTGACTTTGGTTGCTCTCTGACTTGATATAGCTTCATTTTTGGCAAACCAATTATCCCCATTTATCTCTTTGAGTCTTCTTTCCAAAGAAACAAGAATCAGATCTTAATTTGTTGGAATTCACCCATTATGATCCATTGAAAGAAGATTGTTCTTTAACCATCATTTTTGCATCGTTCTGAATAGTCAGTCAACTTTTGAATACCATATCTCTATGGTACGATCTTCATTTTAGTTGAATCAAGTATTGATGGAAAGCCCTATGAGTCTTCTTTCAAATGCCACCGATTTCAGCTCATTTCGACTTGTAGATTGTGAGTTACACTCAAAACACTGAAGCTTGGTCTGAAGAGTAACATGAATATTTGATCCAACTTTAAAAATTCAAATCTCTTTGATCTGATCTTCTTTAGACTTAAGATTTTGTCAAGATGACGCATTAGATGTCTAGTTTCAGCCGAATTTGATTTCACCTCAATCCGATGTCTGGTTCAAGAGATATCATCGAATTACCAAACCTCGCCCAAAGCTGAACGTGAAACAGAGGTGAGCAAAGTTGCTAACAGAGCTAGAAACTCGAGTTTGCATTTGGAAACTCGAGTTTTGTTAGGTCCAGACGCGCGAGAGAAGTTGAAAATACCCAATAATCGAGTCATTAAGTCCATATTCGAGTATTGACTCCTATACTCAAGTTTTGACTCTTTGACTTTCAAACCATGGTTTCCCAAATTGCAGTTTTCAAAACTTCAGTTTTCTCCATCCAGAAGCAAATTTTTCAGTAAGCTTGTATCCTAGAAACTCAAGTATTCTCTTCTAGAGCTCGATTTTTGTTGTCTTTCATTCTGAATTGCCCCACTCCAACATTCATTTGATCGTGAAGCCTTATGATATCAATGTAAGACTTTGTATATTGATTTTTCTCAATCTTTTTGACAAGATCTTCTATTTCTTTCTTCTCTTCACTTGATCATTCTTTACATTCTTCCTTCTTCTCTTGAGCATTCTCCATTGACATATTTGAGCTATTCTTGAATGAAAATATTCTCATTTCATTCATCAATTTCTTCTATCTTCCATTTCCCAACTTGATTATTCTTCATACTTCAACTCTTTCTTTCTTTCAATTATTCTTCTCAGATAAACTTGAGCTGATCTTGAATAAGGATATTCCATTCAAAGTTCTTTCTTCTTCAATCTCTCCTCTTTTTCTTCTCTTCCTTTTCCTTATCCTCATCTACATCCTCGACCTCCTTGATCTTCTTCTTTTTATCATTCAATACTTCTTGATCATCTTCTTCTTAATTCAGCTCTTTCAATCTGAAATCTCTTATTTCCTTCTTGATTGACCTTAACTTGGATTGATCTATATTAAATACAAGAATTAGTCAACGAAGAAGATAAACATATTACTCAATCTTTTTGCTCTTACTAATGGCATACATATAAGACATCATCAAAACTTAATTATATCCAACACAAGCTACACTCAACCTCGGGAACATATAAAACATTTTTTAATATGATGTCTTTAGAGATTACTACAATGCCCGATCCTTGAATTTTTGAAAATTGGTCATTAGCTACTTCTACTAAATTATGCTTAGAGTATTCAGTAAAATGGAAAAACATTTCCTTAAAACCTATTATATGGTCCATTGCACCAGAATCCACAACCCAGATATCTTTGGATATAGACATACCACTAAGAGCACATGTAATGGTAATACCTAATTTGGCAAAGGTAGCAGAAGGAGTGTTTTTCTCACAGTGTTTTGCTGAGGATGGTTCATTACGTTTGTTCAGAATCCTTCGTAGAACCATGAGTTCTTCAATGCTTAAATTATCAGCTTTAGTTTCAGGGGCACTAACCATCACTCCTTTCTCATCATATCTTCCTTTTTGCTTCATGTTTAGGGGCTTGTCATGTAATTTCCAACAATCTTCTTTGGTGCAACCATTTTTATTACAATGATCACACCATTTTGTAGACTTTCTTGTCTTCATGTCTTCCTGATTTCCACGAACAGTAAGGTCAAATGTCTCCTAGGGAATTGTTGCCGAGCTAGGTGAGCCTCGAGTCAAACGTTTTCTACTTTCCTTACATTTGATCATATTAAAAGCATCTTCCAACAAAGGCATTGGCTTTACACTCATTATGTGTCATCGAGCATCTTTATAGAGTCATTAAGGCCAAGAAGAAAATCACAGCACCTTTCTCAAGTAAGTGTGTATGATAAATTATATCATTATGACATGACCATTCATAACTTTCATATAAGTCTAATCATTGCCACAATTTCACCAAAGCGGTATAGTATTGAGTAACATATTTCTCACCATGATATAGCTCTTAGAGGGCTCATTTGACTTAGATATTGTAACAATATTCTCCAGGACAAAGAAGGTTCTTTGGGCATAATACCAAATCGCTTTGGCAGAAGTAGCAAGAAGATCATTTTCACTTATCTCAACGGTCATTGAATTCACTAACCATGCCATAACCATTATCGTTTTATGCACACCAAGTCTTGAATTCTGCAAAATTGGCCAAGGGTGGATCTTTGGTGAGATACTTCACCTTCGTATTTCCTCGAACGTACATCAATATGATCCGAGACCATTGAAGATAGTTGTTTTCATCCAATCATGAGCTATCATTATTTGCAAGAGGGAATCCGACATTTCCCCACACTACTACAAAAAAGTATTTTAAGACCAGACCAAATAGGCCCCGTAAGACCGGACCAGTGACCGGTCTCGTTCCAGGCGGTCTTATAAATACGTAACTTTTAAGACCAGACTCGAACCGGTCTTAAAGAAATATTTCAAGACCGGACCTAAGAAACAATAGGTCTTAAAAATCGCACTATATAGACCTTACATATATTTTGTTCGATCTTAAAACCAGAATTTATAAGATGGACAAAAAAGTCCGATCTTAAATACCACACTTTCAAGACCGGTCAAACATATACACCGGTCTCAAAAATGAAGAATATAAGACTTTCCTTTAACATGTCACCAGTCTTATAATTATAACTTTTAAGACCGGACTAAATTAATAAGTGCGGTCTTAAAGGTAAATTTTAAGACCGGTTAGCACAAAGTCCGCTCTTAAAAGTCTCACTTTTAAGACCGGAGATCATATACACCAGTCTTAAAGAATGTCTTTACAACTGTTATTAGTAGTTTTAAGACCGTAAGGAATAGCCTCCGCTCTTAAAAGTCTGACTTTTAAGACCGGACCTTCGATAGACCAGTCTTAAAAGTGGATATTTCCCTGTTCAAAACAAATTCGCCACAAAATCCAGCATCTAAAGATAGTACTCTAAGCTTCAATTTATAATTGAATTGAGAATGGATTACAAATATTATTCACCAGGCATCTTAATGAATGACTAGCTATTACAGTACAAACCTAATAACAAATTAATGTAATTAATACAATAAGACAAATACATATATTACAATGCGTTATAACAGTGTACAACACCTAAATGAACATATATACCAATTCATCACCTTGTCTTCATCAGATTCCCACCCCGCCAATAACAATGAACATAACTAACATTCCTAGCTTCTTTTGTGACAAGCTAGCCCATTTCGATCGGATCCTGGCCTGCCAGAAAAATAAAAACAAGAACAAAACACAGTGAGTGACATTGTTTAAGAACATAAATATTTAAGAAGGAAATGAATATAGTTAAAACGTAAATTAAAACCTTCAAGTTTTCAAATAATTGTGCAGATGAATATTACCTTATGAATTGATGACTCTTTTATAAAGGGATGTCTTCCCATATCCCTTCTTGATGATCATTTCTTATGCCAGGTTCATTATCCGCTTCATCTTCTTCGTTGATGTCTGGTAGACCCCTTGAAAAAGGAGTACTCTCAGGAAGACCATAATTTGCATCATTTTCCTCATCAATATCAATGACCCTTTTTCCTTTGAGAGCTACAGACCACATTTTATTTGCTTGATCAGTGATATAAAAAACTTGTTTCGCCTGGTCTGCCATAATAAAAGGTTCATCTCCAAAACTTGTACTATTGAGATCGACTAATGTAAATCCCAGCCGATCGATCTAAACTCTATTATTGACATTAACCCACTTGCATTTGAAAATAGGAAATCTAATGAAGACATAGTCCACCTCCCAAATCTCTTTAATAACCCCATAATATGGCATGACTGCCAATTTAGGCCGATTGTCTTTCGAACTGGAGAAGTACATGGATTCAACCTCTAACATTACACAACTGTTCTGGACGGTGCTCCTATCATCTAGGGACTTCGTGTAAAATGTGTACTCGTTGATCACATACGAATTCCAACTAATGACATCAACCTCAGGACCATATGCTAACCATTTCATTGTCTCAGAAACAGATTCCTCTCCCTCGACCTTTTGCTTGAACCAGTTTGCAAAAGTTCTGTTATGCTCCCTAATCAACCTTTGTTCAGTCATTCGATGATTTTCTTTCCTCACAGCTTCTTTATGTGTAGCTATGCTGGATTGAACTTTATCAACATTATTCAAGATGTATAAGTGGACTTGTGACAATTCATCAGGATCCACACCCTGTACTGAGGCCCCTCGTCTACCTCCTTCAACATGCTCACGTTTTGGTAGCCCGATATGTCTTACTTTGGCCAAATAATTTTGACAAAATTCCATGGCCTCTTCAGATACATACTTCTGAACAATTGATGCTTCTGGCCAGTATGCGTTCTTCACGTACCCCTTTAGGAATTTCATAGATCTTTCAATTGGGTACATCAACCGTAAATGGATAGGGCCACACATCTATATCTCCCTCACTAGATGAACAATTAGATGAACCATAATGTCAAAAAATGAAGGAACAAAAAGTTTCTCAAACTGCCACAATATCTTATATCCTTCATTTTTCGATTCATCCAATTGTTCAATCTCGAACACTCTACTACAAACAGCATTGAGGAAGAAACAAAGCCTAGTAAAAATGTGTCGAAGATCATACTCGACAATGCCTCGAATAGCTACTGGGATCAGCTATTGCATTAATACATGACAATCATGAGACTTTTGGCCTACTAATTTCAAGTCCTTCATTGATACAAGCCTCTTAAGATTTAAAGAATACCCCAAGGGAACTTTTGTCCCATGTAAACACTCACAAAAACTTCTTTTCTCATCCTTAGATAACGTATGAGAGGCCGGGGGACAATAAGTTCTCTTACCATATGGCCTTGGATGTAAGACTTCCCGTATCCCCATTGCTTGCAAATCCAATCTTGCCTTTACACCATCCTTGGAACTACCTTGTATGTTGAGAAGCATGCCAACAATGCTATCACATACGTTTTTCTCAACATGCATGACATCAATACAATGTTTCACATCAAGGTTGCGCCAATATGGAAGATCGAAGAAGACCAATCTCTTTTTCCATATATTTGTTTCTTTTTTACCCTTTGCAGTCTTACCGAAGACGACACTTATATTTTTCACCTTTTCATACACTTGATCCCTAGTCAATGCCACCAGAGCATCTTCATACTCTTGGCCACCAAAAAAGGCTTTCTTTAATCGACGATATGGGTGGCCCCTTCTAAGAAATCTTCTATGTCCAAGATAAACTGCCTTTCTTCCATGTTGAAGTTGATGGTAGCATGTGCCTTCTTCACAAACCGGACATGCCTTATGGCCTTTTATACTATACCCTGACAAGTTCCCATATGCTGGGAAGTCGTTTATGGTACAAAATATCATGGCTCTCATTTTAAAGACCTCTTTCTTGAAAGAGTCAAAAACATCGACACCTTCTTCCCACAACTCCTTCAAGTCTTCGATCAAGGGCTGAAGGTAGACATCAATGTCGTTTCCGGGTTGTTTTGGTCCCGAAATCAACATAGACAGCATGATGTACTTTCGTTTCATGCATAACATAGGAGATAAGTTGTAAATAATCAGGAGTACAGGCCATGAACTATGTATTCTGCTAAGGCTTCAATAATAAGGTTTCCATAAGGATTCATGTCATCCGTGCTAAAGGCAAGCCTAAGGTTCCTAGGTTCTTCCCTGAAGGTTGGAAATAGTTGATCGATTTTCTTCCATTGAGAAGAATTGGGCGGATGTCGAAGCTTTCCATCAGTTTTCTTTCATCAGCATGCCACCGCAAATTTTTTGCATCATTTTCATTAGCAAACAACCGCTTGAACCTTGGTATGATTGGAAGATACCACAATACTTTTGCAGGCCCCTTATTCGACTTGTACCTTGGGGTTTCACATACAGGACATTTCTGCTTATCTTCAAACTCGTTCCTATACAACACGCAATCATTCGGGCATGCGTGGATCTTTTTGTACTCCATCCCCAGTGGACAAAGAATTTTCTTAGCATCATAGTATCGATAAGGCAACACATTATCATCCGGAAGCATGTCCTTAAAAGCCTCAAGCATTTCTGAAAAACTCTTGTCACTCCATCCATGACGTGCTTTCAAGTTGACCAATCTCAAAACAGCGTTCAACAATTGGTATTTTTTACGCCCAGGGTATAGCGGGGTCTCAGCATCACTGCACATATTACCATATGCATGTGATTACTCAAAAGCCTCTTCTCCCACATCACGAATAATGTCCTCTATGCGATCATCCATATCCATGTCATTATCATCAAAGGACACTTCACCATGTTGAGATGCACTTGGAACTTTTTCACCATGTCATATCCATATTGTATAGGTCTTACAAAATCCTTCACAAATTAAATGTGTGTATATAACTTTTGGACTTACTCGCCTCTCATTTAAACACTCTACACATGGGCAATCAAACTTCCCACTACCATCATGGGCATTTCCTTTTGCAAACTCTATAAATTCCCTCACCCTATTCTTATATCCAACACTCGTCCGTCTCGCATTTATCCAACTACGATCCATAGTATAATTCCTATATATAGACGGAAAGATTTAACATACATTATCTGAAAAAATTGAAAATTGCACATAAACTAAGCCAGGTCCATTAAATGCATATGAGTGAGACTTTGTCTATTGAATGCAACATAAATGTATCACGTACAGTCAATCTAGTATTGTTACAAAAACAAATAAGAAAAGACTTTGGTCATTAAATGCAACATGAAGAATCACTCGTGCTCATAAATGTATCACGTACAGTCGAGACAAGAAGCTAAGTTCAATAAATGCATGACGCGGAAAATAAATGCAGACAACAAAAGTAAACCTAAGTGCACTTGTTGGTCATTCGGATATGTCTCAAGTAAAAGTGTAAAACATAAACTTCAAAGTACAGTATCGAAATACAATAGAGTAACCCACGTCAACATTTCACCGATTTCGTGCAAACCATGAATAACCCAGAACGAAAAGAGGAAAAATAAAATATATATGTAACTGATGAAATACACATCTTACGTACAGGTCTATCGCCGTTTAGCTAAGGAACCAACTAGAAGGTGATAAGCTGACCAGCACTAGCTTGTCTAGAGATCTGTCTCGCAGCAGCAACAAAGCAACACATAAACACTTGAGAGTTGAGAGTAAACAGGAGTTATTATCACTTTCGGCGGGACAAGAGAAGTTTAGAGAGGAAAATTTAACTTTTCCGCGTAACAGAATCATTTATATTTAATGTCATTAAGAACGGTTAATTGCAAAGCATCCAGTCCTAAAGGTATAGAAGTTAGATCCATTACATATTAAGCATACGCTCCTAAATGAATTCATTAAGATCAGTTACTTAGTAAGCATCCACTCCTAAAAGTCTCAATTTTTTTTAATATAAGAATTTAGTGAAAATAAAGGATAGTACGCCCAGAATAAGGTTTTTTCCATTAATAATCTTAGTTCATTTTGATTTTTACATTAATGGAGAATGTGCAAGTACCAAGGAAAAATAAGAACAACAAACTTACGAATAACAAAAACAACCTACAATGTGACTAAAAGTCCTAAAGCTAATTATCAGCTAATGTCTTGTCGATATTGGCTTCAGCGGCAGCAATTTCACGCCGGATATTAGCAATTTCATGTTGTATGGGCATTAGTATCACTCCTTCAGGGTCAGGACCAGGAGGCTGGAGAGGGGGAGCAGGAACCTCTTCATCATCCGAGATAACAATGGGTCCAACAACCTGAGACTCCTCCGTCTGAACAGAACGCGTTTTCTTGGTCTGAGTATGACGTAGCCCAACGAGTTGTCTCAAGATCTTCCAACGAGCTTCAGGAGTAGTCCTGCGAGGGGTTATCTTGTATCTAACCATTGTCTAGCTTGGTTTAGGGCAGAGGGGAGCAGAGGGATACGAAAAATGGGAATGTGAGAATATGGGATTTGATTTGAACATATATAATATCAGTTGATTCAGTTCTTTATAAAATCTTGAGCAAATAAAGTTCTGAAGAAAAGAAATAGAATAATTAATTATTTTTTATTTTTTAAAATACCTTTAGGACCGTTCACATATAAAATGTCGGTCCTAAAGGATTTTAGGACCGGACATTTATTAAAACATCACTCCTAAAAGTCTAGCATATTTTTAAATTATTAAAAACGTATTTTTTAAAAGCCATTAAGCACCGGACTGTTAGGAAATAGACGGTCCTAAAAGTCCTTCAATTTTTATGTTAATAATATGGCAACATGTGAAAAACTTCACAAATGCTTATTATACAGCATTTGAGAAGGCCAAATTAAGTCCTTCAATTTTTTCCATTTCATCACATGGCAGGACATATGCTTCACTGTCTCAGACATGGGAAAGTGAGAATATTGGATACAATCAGACATGGGAAAGTGAGAATATTGGATACAACTGGCAATAAATAATTAGTAATAATATTTAAGACCTAATTTTTAATTTTTTAAAATTAAAATCGGCCTATAGATTACTAATTTTTAACTTAAACCAATCAGAATTTAAGTTGAAATTTGTAATATCTTTAAAAGTGTCGGCGATACAAATTCCGATATTGGGAGTTGTATCCAAAATTTAGTGCTTCAGTCAGATGAATCTCTTCGTATCCTGGAGTAGTTGTGTAAGTACTTGGATCCTTAATTAATTGATCTTAAAAATACATATAAGACCGGTTATCTTAGAATATGCGGTCTTAAAAGTTCCTTCGTTCCAAATTCCAAGAGGTGCAATCGTGTCTATCCTTACACTCTGTAATGATGATTGATAGTCTCTTCGGCTTCGAAAGACAATCCAACGATAGTGCTCCATCTATTTAAGCCTTTTGTTACTTTAGTTTCTTCACATTATTCTCCACATCCTCGTTTCTTCTACAATCTCCAATTCTATAATGGCTGCCCCACCTCCTCGTCCACCATCGGGTCCTCCTTCTCCTCCTCCATCTCTCTTACCTGCAAGACCTCCCCCTCTGCCGCCGAATCCAACGGTGAAGCAAATTGTAAAGCATCTGCTGGCCCGCGTCCATCACATAGGTAGAATCTGTGGCCTCCTTCATACAATCAACAAGAAGGTCAACCTAGTCCTCGACAAAAATGACGTCGAGGTCCCATCCTCTGAAGCTGACTCTACATGCTCCTCATCCTCCTCCTCCAGCAACAAGACGGAGGATTAATTAGTTTTTTTTTTCTTGTATGTTTTTTTTATTTCCTTGTTTGTTTTTTATGTTTTTATTTTTTTTATTTTCTTGTATGTTGCTGCCCTTAGGGGCAGCATAAAAAATATTTATATGATGATGGCCGCCAAGGCCATTTTTTGTCAAACCTGATTGCGTATGCTTGAGAAGTTCCAAAAATAGATTCGAAATTAACATAAGTTATATAATGACAATTAATTTGTAAAAAAAAATATAATAACGACATTAATTAAGAACATACAAAACATGCAAATTAAAGTCATCATGAGTCTTCGCTAATTGACTTTAAAATTAACTATGATATATTTGCTTAGTTGATTTGATTTGAACATTAACATCATTTCTGTATAAAAGAAATAGAAAATTATTTTTATTTAAAAAAGACCTTTAAGACCGTAGACATATCAACAGCCGGTCCTAAAAGTCTCTTGGTTTTGGATTTTAGTCTTCTATTTTGTGGTGCGTGAGGCAACCTGTGAAAAACTCAACAAATGCTTGTTATACAACATTTGAGAAGGCCAATTTCCTTCAATTTTTTTCCATTTCACATGTCCTAAAAGTCTCCAATATTTTAGTTTAAATTTCTCAGAAGAAGATTCCTACATAACAAATGAAATTGTGGGATAGACTTTTAGGACCGGTCATTTAATAACTATCCGCTCCTAAAGTCTCGCATATTTTAAAATTAAATTAACGTATTTTTAAAAAGCCCTTTAGGACCGAGCTTTTATGAAATAGATGGTCCTAGAAGTCTCCAATATTTTAAAAAATTATACTAAGACTTTTAGGACCGAACTTATATGAAATAGACGGTCCTAAAAGTCTTTGAACTTTTTAATAAGCTCACCATTCTTCAGCATCCTATCCTAAAGGTTTAAGAACTAATTCCATGCAATACGTTCAGCAACAAAAAAATAGAAAGCATCAATATAATTTGTTGGAAATGAATAAACAATTTTATTAATTATTGATCATTAAACTATACAATTGTTCAAGTATTATTTACAGAAGATCAGATGTAATATAGGTCTACAGCATATGCATATTTACAAATTAATCCTGGGGGCATTTGCGATTTCTTGAATGACATTCACAAATGACTTGCTGTATGTGCTCAATATCACCATCAGGAAAGGGGTCAGCGCAATCAAACGTTTGTAACATCAAAGACAGAAATATATAATAGACTACCTTAATTCCTTTCATCAAAGGGGTCAACACGCCAAACCTATGTACGTATAATATTATATACATTTACCTTTTCAGTGATAGACAGAATTCTTCGCGTGATAATATCATACATGTGTCACATGACGTAAAGCCCACATAAGTTGGAAGCCTGTGGTTAGCGACATGTCTAAAATCAAACAATAAGTATATATATAAGAGCGCATACACAGTGACAGTTCACAAGGCAGTGTCCATGCGTACTAACCTATGGTTTGATCCATATAGTATCTTTGACCTGATACCTAGCCTTTCTCTTGGCCTTCTTTTGGTATTCCGACATGGCCCTATTATTGAAATAAAAAATTTCAATTATCAATATTGGTAACTAAAAATTCACAGAAGAGATTTCAGACAAAAATCAGTGACAAATTGACATGCGCTACTTACTTATCAACCATCTGCTTTGACACAACCACTGGTTCGTGATGAAGGAAGCATAGAAAGACTACTTTATTTTCCTCCGCATAAAGGAGGACCAACTGCCAATGGTTAGAATGGTTGAATGGTGCAAGGTACCACCTTCTCATATTGTTAGACAACCTCTTAGATATGTATGATGTTCTTTGAGCCACGGTTGCCCCACTTGGGTACTATGGGCACAAGAATCCAAAATCCTATTCTCTGCCCTGTACTCCCATCTCACGATACATCAACCTACAATACTGACATGCATAAGTGAATTAGCTAGTATATATATATGTGTACGTGTATAAACGACACCTCTTAAAATTATGTACGTACTCATAGAAGAAGATACTACTTACTTCATGAATAACAACACAATTGCATCAGTTAACTCCTTTTTAGGAAAGATAAGGGAGATTAAATCTTCCTGGTCAACGAAGTGAAAGTGGAAGAAATCACCAAGAGGGGGGTGAATTGGTAATCACTGAAGAACAGATAAAAGAATCACAATACAGACTCAAAAATGCAAATGTGTTCAAGTGTAGCTTCGTTGTGTGTCTTGCTCTGAGTCTTCATAGCCTTTTATAGCCTAACTAGATGAACTAGCCGTTGCAATATCTTCTCCAACATTCAGTTGCAGATATGGAAAATGACAGTTGCAAATTTTGCTCTGTTCTTTCAATTCTTTGCTGAAATCCTGGAATATGTTGTTGCAGAACGTCTTCCAGATTCTTTGTCATTCCACAATCTTAATTCAACCGTTTGAGGTGATCTTAATGTGTTCCAACGGTCTGAACTAAACATCTGGGATAAGGGAGAAGAATAAGCCCTATTCTTGGTTCTTCATTAAATGCACTTATTCTGGATCTTTGATTCTCTCTGATCTTGTGATGAACCTGTCTGAAATTTATCAAAAACTTGATCAATAACGTTAGGAATAATAATGCAACAAGATATGCTAATTTCAGATTAACCCATAATGATTTCCCAGATTGATTTGATCTGGTTTTCAAAAGTTACCGAAGCAAACTCGAGTTTGGTGTTCTAGACTCGAGTTTGAGGTTCATCCAGAGAGCAAGATATGTTTGAAAGTTTCCTAAACTCGAGTTGACAAGTAACTGACTCGAGTTTGGTTCTTACAGAGAGGAAAGTCGCGAGTTGGTCTTGAATGAGATTTTGAACACTTGGCTAAACTCGAGTCATTTAGTGACTGACTCGAGTTTGAAGCTTTTATGAAAATACTTAAGTTTAAGTTCAAATCTTCAAAACTGGAGTTTAGAAATCATGTAATAGTTCGAGTATTTTCAAATAGTCCTAAACTCGAGTCTCCAGAAATCTGACTCGAGTTTCAATGTATATTGAAACTTTGAAAAACTTTTCATTTAAGTACAAACTAAAGTCACTGAAATTTAAACTTGAGTTTAGAAAACAAGTATCAACTCAAGTATCTCTGTATATGCCAAACTCGAGTCTACATAATCCAGACTCGAGTTTCCAGTGAAAACTGAAAACATGAAAGCTATTGCATTTTGCAAACTGGAGTTTGTAAAAGTGAAACTGGAGTTTGGAAAACTTGATAAAACGTTGAAGCTTTTGTTTGATCTCAAACTCGAGTTTCCAAATCATAGACTCGAGTTTACAAGTCTTTAAACTTTTAGCACATAAACTTTCTTGTAAACTGGAGTTTCTCAGAATCAAAGGTAGAGTTTGGAAACAAGTTGAAATTCTAGTGTCACTGCCTTTGATCTAGACTCAAGTTTACAATTCTTGTAAACTTTGATAGCTCTCTGTAACTCTGCAAACTCGAGTTTGCCTATACAAACTGGAGTTTGGCCAACATTGTATCTGTCTGTCAAGTCCAAACTCGAGTTTAGCAACCCAAACTCGAGTTTGCCTTAAACAGAAAGTTTTACAACTTTCCAAGGACAAACTTCAAATTGAGTTTACAATTGTTGGTTATCATCAAAACACACAAAGAACTAACACGAAGACCGGTAGCTTCTCTTTTAGGCCTACTTCAGCATTTAGAGGCCACGATCTGGTTTCAAAAGTTTGATTGAATACCAGAAATCCAATCTCATCCTTTGCAGTCAACTTAGGAGCAGGCAAAATATCACGTGGGGCTGCATCTTCATCAGCAGGGGCTGGGGCTTAAGGAGGAGTACAAACACGTACAAGATTCACTAGCCACGAGATGAAGCCTCCCAAGCAATCACTCATAAGTTTCATTTGATCAGTTTGAAGAGGGATAGGTGCATCAGCAATGATCACCTCTTCAACTGACACCCTGACTTCATCATTAGCCATTTTTCGATGGTGTACAGTTGATCCAAAGTTGTAGACATTCCCTCTTACAACCAATCGTCTACCAGGATCCTCCACGTAGAGCTCACAATGTTCCACCGACTGTCCAACAATGCAGCTCCCTTTAGTGCTCTGCTGGACAGGTGGAGGTGAGTGTGGGAAGGGAATAGTGCTCTCTCCATGAGAGCTGGCAATCTTTATCATCTCCTCCTTCATCTTTTTCAGCTCTTCTTGAAACTTTGCACTTAATGAAGCTTCTCGCTCAGCTGCTTTCTTCTCTGCTCTGGCCTCTGCTTCCTCAGTTGCTTTGGCCAGCGTGAGTTCCATCTCCTCTCGGGTAACCATTGCTTGTCTTTGGCGTTTGGATTTACCAAAGCATTGCTTCAGGCCTACCCGTCCTCCAATTCCCCTTACACGCCCTGCGTGATCCGATTTTCCAGTCGCAACGGTAAGGATATCTTTCCTCCCGTCCGACACAAATGATCCCTCTTGTTCTTGCATTTTGAGTTCTTCTTGTAAGATATAGATAACAAAAGCATAATTAGTAACGAAACATGTTTAGTAACTAAAAAGTAACAAATAACAAGAGCATAATAATTACTTACAATTCTCTCAGTAACTGCACAAGTTTGTTCACTAGAATATGCCCCGCCTTTCTTTTTGCGAATATAGAGCCATAACTCCTCACGGCGTATTGGAGATGGCGGCCGCAGATCACATATCTCAAAAGGATTGGCTTGAGCTTCATCTTCCAATCTCTTTCGTTTGGCGATCATCAACTCTTTTTTAGCCTTTTCATATCTGCCACGAGAAGCCGTTTGTGGGCAATCATTCTTTCTCTCAATCTCTTGTGCTTGCTACCTTCTTATCTGTGAATCAGAAAAATAACTATTCATTATGAATTCCATACCTCAATTCAAACACTAGTCAAATTCACTTCATCAAGTTTCAGAAAGATGGAGAATTGTATGTATAATAAATAGGGAGAAACAGAGGAAAGGGAGTTGCAGAACTGTTGCCAACTCAGTCAATTCATTCATTCATCATAACTGGTTCAAACTCAGTCAAGTTTCAATAACAGCATGCACATATACCATTACATACTTAACATACTAACTAACTAACAACAATGTCTACGTGACCTACTATAACAGAATACCTTACTAAGCAAGCAACCTGACTAACGGCCAATGTCTACGTGAACACAATAACATTCACATATCAGCACAGGTTAATAAGTATACAAGAAGGGACAAAAAAATTAAATATAGACTCACCAAAGCTTCTTCAGTAGTCCGCATCTGAACAAATTGTTGCCATGTTGCTTCATCAAGAAAGGCATACTTGGCGCAAGGATTAGGAGGAGGCTGACCAACCGGAACCTCAGCAAAAATATAGCTATTCGCTAAGTGGGTCTTAAACTTCCTCCAACGATCAGCACAATACGACAATGTCTTGATTTTCAACTTCTCATTGTCAGGAACATTGTACGTAAGCCAGATAGAGTCCCAGATAACATCCTTCACCTTCTCTTTGTCAACATTTTTCCACTCGTCGACCAAAATGCTTGCCTTGCTGCATGCTTGTAAGTCGACATAACTATTGTATCTACTTTTATTAGGGCCGTAGGGAGTCAAATTTCGATCAAACTGTATATCGAGCCTTTCATTGGCACTCCGCCCTAGGGCAAGCTCTTTCAATCGGGTGGGGCCTCTTCTACCACGACGGCTTGCAGGGCGGTTACGAGGAGGCTCACTCTGAGAAGGAGATGGTTCGTTCTGACTAACACCAGTAACATCATCAACTGGCATTTCAGGAACAGAACTACACTCGTTTCCTCCGTTCATTTTCGAAACAAGAAAAGAGGTTGAGAGAGGTGGTGCAAGAAAGGAATGCCAGAGCAAATGAGGGAGTAACAGAGGATGGTGGCGGTTTGCAAGGAAGAGGTGTTTGAGTGTTTCACAACAAGAACAGGGGTTTCAGTGTTCCGACAGAAAGACGAAAGACACAAGTAGTTAAGGTTTCGCGCGATAAATATAATGGGCATTTTTAAGACCGGCAAAACATAAAAAGACGGTCTTAAAGGTTATAGTGGAAATTTTTAAGACCAGACAAACTCAAAACAACGATCTTAAAGGTTAACATTTCAGAATGTCCTTTTATTAAGTCCGGTCTTAAAAGTATTAAACTATTAGTTTAAATTTTTCATTATTTAGTATCGGGTAGAAGTCACGTCCGCTCTTAAAAATATTAACTTTAAGAACGTCATTTACATATGTTCGGTCTTAAAAGTTTTTTACCATTTTTATATATCTTTCCTTATTATTTTGCATCGCAAAAAATATAAGTCTGGTTGTACGGGATTTCTCAATAATTTCATGTTATTTATAATTATTTTTAAAGACAGTTTTTAAGAGCGGTTATTTATGTATGTCCGATCTTAAAAATTTTTTACCATTTTTATATATATTTCCTTATTATTTTGCACTGCAAAAAATATAAGTCTGGCTGTACAGGATTTCTCAATAATTTCATAATATTTATAATTATTTTTAATCAATGTTTTAAGAGCGGTCATTTATATATGTGCGGTCTTAAAAGTTTTATACAATTATTTTTAAAAATTTCCATGTTATTTTTAACCGCATAAAATATAAGTCGGGATGTCCGTGATTTCTCTTTAAAGTAATTCACATTTCATTTTTTTTTATAAATGTTTTAAGAGCGGTTGGTTTTACCAACGATCTGAATAATATATTTAAGATCTATGAAAAAAGATACGGTCCAAGTTGATCTTTGATATTTACAAAATTGTCACCGGTCATATCTTTAAGACCAGAGTTTTATTCATCCGCTCTCACTAAGGCGGTCTTAAAAATTGTTGCGGTGGAAGAAGTTCTTTATATTTACAAAATTGTCACCGGTCATTTCTTTAAGAGTAGTGCGTCGATTCTCCGCTCTAAATGAGGCGATCTTAAAATACCTTTTTGCACTAATGTCAATTGGACCAACACCATGGTTTCCCATATTTGTCGACGTGTTAGTCCTTTTTGGGCTATTGGCAGTTAATGAGGAATGATGATCTCCATTGTCAACGGCGAAAACTATGACCTTGACAAATTCTATGATTAAAACTCTCAAGTGAAAAAAAAAATCCTTAATATTCTCACAAAAAAGTGGGAAGCCAAGGTCACGGCCACAAAGGAAGCCAAAGCAGAATTAATGAGATCAGTAGCAGCCTTGTTAGGAAGTGTCTCAAAATAGATGGGCATGTTAGGGGTTGACCATTGGGCCTACCCATTCAACCCATTGCACAACCCTACTAAATAATAGCAAAGATAATAAAAGAAACAGAAATGGACAAATACTGAAAAGAAAATGTCATATATATCAGTTACAGTTGCCAAACTGTAAATCTCCATATATAACTGAAAAATTTAGAATATAAATATAAAATACATAATATCATCTAATACCATATTAATAAACAAACCAATTTCAAAGAAAATGAAAGCAAATAATTGGGTAGAAAGAAATATCTCCACACTGCTTATAGATGTAACCAAGATATACGATCCAAACCAAGAGATGGCTCATCGGTTGATATCTCCCTAATAAAAATGGAGTAAAAAGGATGGTAAGGATCAGAAAAATTGAAAGAAGAAATTAACATTGCAAGAGATAAGTATTGATCAATTATTTAAACCATCTCAATATACTTAAAATTAACGAGGAATCTGATTGTTAGCAGAAAAATGAAGCACACGCATATTGCTAGAACACAGAGGCCAACTTGATTACTAGTGAGGCTGGGTGCTCTTTTAGAGTTAGAGACCATCAGAAACCACCAATAGAGATAAAATACTGTGAGAAACAGTGCTCATGTTCGTGATCATGTTAAGTGTGGATACTGGTTGAGGGTGTTCGTTGGAGGAGCAACACGAGATCTGACTTACCAAACAAAGTCTATAAAATTAGATTTCGAATTCAATTTGGTTAGTCTTCATTCTCCAATTCAATGTAAGCAATGAAGAAAAATGGTGTTAAAAGTTCTTGACTAATTTTTCTTACTACCCCTTGTTCGGCTTCAACTGGCATAGGGGTTAGACACTATCAACAAAAGGAGGGAATTTAATCAAACACCTTAGAATAATAGACTTCCAGATGGCTTGTCTTACCCAACATTGGTATTACCTAGGAAGAGAGAGAGAGAGAGAGAGAGAGAGATATTTCACCATGTTCTTGAATTATGAGTGAACCCGGCCCCTTTCCTAAAATTTCAGTATAAAAAATATTTAAAAAAATTCTTAATTTTTTATTTTACATATTTTTTATTAAAAATTTATAGCCCCACTTCTCCAAAAAAAAATCTGAAGTTCGACTCAAAAATATTCTCTTCCCTCCAAAAGAATCAACTTTATATTTCATCAAACAAAGAATTCAGGCCAAACAGAAGCTTCCAGACTCCTTTTGTTTGAATAAAATTTTGATAGTATTAGAAAACATCTACACACGACCAATTGTTGGTTTCATACAAGTCGTGGGTTTCATCCATATGGGTTTAAACGGTGGGTTTCATCCATATGGGGTTTAAACGGTGGGTTTCATCCATATGGGTTTAAACGGTATACTACATAGTGACTGAGATTTTCCTACTTCATGCAGAGAATTATTTATGTCAAACAGAAGTATTGTATTGAAATCATATATTGCTCATGTTAGTATATGTTTGGGAACGCTCAAATGAAACAAAACACCTCTCATATATTTAGCTCATAAAACGTAAAAATATTTTTTTAAAAAAAAACAAAGAAACAGATACTTAGATTCAATATATCCTGTGTTGCAGTGTACAACATTCTCAAATGATAACATATAAAGTTCAATTTAGAAAATAATGATGAGTGTTGCAAAAAATTATCATTTGAAACTAACATTGTAGGATTAAAAGACTAAAAAGATATTTTTTTAAAAAAAAATTAAGGGTTCAAATTGAAACTTTGAAAAAAGTTAGAGGACTAAAGATACATTTTAACTTAAAATTTTAAAAAATGTGTACTAAATATCTATTTATATAAAATAAAAGTAGATATTACTCTACGAATATTTTTTGAAATCACATATCTAGGTATTTTTGAAAACTTCGTCCTATTTAATTTGATATTTTGATTAAAGATTCTATAGAAAATAACTCAAAACAATTCTAGTTCTTCTCATAATGTCTTGTTTCCACTACACATGAAAGCCAGAACTCATGACAGATTAGCTACAGCTGTTCTACTTGGATTGAAAATCCACATTGGCAACGCTTAGTAAGTAGGGAGCTCTCCTCATCAAAGCTCTCATGCTCTTTCAGAAACACATGCTCATGCTCACTTGTTTGTCTGTAAGATGGAACTTCAACTTTAGCAGTATCAAAACCACTAACCATGGCATTCAATTCCTTATTGTCTCTGGGTTGGTTATCAGTTGATGTCGCCTCTAATGGAAGACTGTTATTATAACGATTATATAACCGTTGACGAGTCACAATTGAAGAAAGAAGCTGATACCATCGAGAAAGAGCTCTTGCTTCATCCCTTTTCTTCTCTTCAGCTCGTGTTCTTTCCTCCTCCTCAGCATATGCCTAGAAAATGACAAGTGGAGACTAGTTTAGACATTTTTAGAAAGAATTGTGAAAATGGGAGATTGGAGGTTCCATCCCTACTTATAACTTCAGGCCATTTGTTACTGTCCCTTTAATTCAAAAAAAAAAACAAAACAAAACAAAACAAAACAAAGCAAAAACAAAAACAAAATAGAAAAAGAACAAAAGAAACAACTCTGAAGGAGGGTCAAAGGGTTTCCAAAGCATCAAGATCAATATAAATTGATGAGTTACTGGCCTCCTCGTAACACAATCATACTACTACCATACCTCACAAGGCAGTACGGTTTTATCATATGAGATGCTAAACAATTCAAAAGTAGTCCTTCATTTCACCCTCAACACTTCAACTTTTTTATTTTTCAAGGGAATAAAATAAAAGCAGAAGAATAAGTACCTCTCGAAGGACATCCTTGAACTCAGCACACACCACAATACCATCATAGACAGGATGTGAACGACCATTTTTAAATTCAAAACCAACCATGGCAGGCGCATAGTCAATTTCTAGCCTCTTTGCAACAGCAAATGCCTTTGGAAACCTCAAGTGCACAGTTCCTGGGGGAAGGCATTTCTCAGACCAAACTTCAACTTGGCCACGCTCATTCTAGATAGAAAAAAGATAAACACAGAAATCAGTGGAATGAAAATTTGGGTTATCTCAAGAAATGAGCAAGATACCATCTTTAAAAATTCATAGCAGGTAAGTAATGTATTGCCAGGTAATGTGCTTTGTTGGGCCTGTAGCTGAATGGGGAGCTAGTTATTATCACACTAGTAAGAGGAAGAAACCTTGGAAGAGTATGGCAGCCTATCAGTGATTGTTGTTAGGGAGAGACTCTAGACCCTTGAATGCCAGAGGATAGGTGTGTGTTGAAGTGTGTCTGTTTTTGCGTTTTGTACTTATTTTCAGTATTACCAGCTGTTCACATCATAGCCTGGCAGTGTTCACTATCTTTCATAACCTTCACAGATACTAGGAAACTAGAGCAGCCTCGGAATACATGATATTCAATAGGGCTTCTGTCAGTTCTAGTGCCCATTTGGATTAAGCTTTTGGAAAATAACTTTTAGGATTTACGAGATAAGTTGTGAGAGAAGTTGTCTCAATTTGCAGAAAACAACTTTTGAAACCTAGGTTTGTGGGTTTTCCAAACAGGCTCCTAGTTTAGGTATTCTTGTCTTTTCCTTCCTATTGCATGTATGAAAGAAAGAGAATTTCTTCACAATCTCTTAAGTCATAATGCTATTGCTCCATCTACTACCATACCAAGATGCTTTAGCAATGAACAATGAAGCTCTAATTCTTCTATTGTCAACTTAATGAACTAAACTAGTAGATTAACCACAAGCCAAGATCCATTCACAAAAGGCTAACAAAATTGTTATTTTTACATTTTAGCTGAAGATAGCAATCATTTTGCAATTCATATTAGTTGAGATGATACTCTAACCATCCTTTGAGAAGTATGCAATCATGCCTTTTCCGCAAAAAATTGATACTTCTCTAGCAAGCTTCATCACCACTAGAAAATGTAGAACTTTAAAGTGGAAGGGTAACTAGCCTATGTTTTAACATGGATATGTCCGCAAAAAAGACCATCTTTCAAACACATGCTTTTTCCCCAAATTACTTATGCAATATAAACGTAAAGTATCAGAAATGACCTTAGGAACTATCCCATTTACGGCATGAGGAAGATTAAGAGGTTCCAATTGCCACTTCCCGTAGAGTTCAATATTTGTTTTAGAATCACTGCAATCATCGTAATCTGCTTCAGAACCTTGTACTTTTTCAAGTTTTTTTACTGAAGATTTAAGCACCTGCATAAAAAGTTGAAAAAGACATTCATATGAAAATTAGAAGGGAATAAAAAAAAAATCATACAAGGGGAACATTGTTGAGCCCTATAGGTCATACCAGACCTTTGCAGGATGTTCATTGGCTTTAACTTGCAGCCCTTCCCGAAGCCACCTCCCTTTTGTTTTAAGGGTCTGCACACAAGTCCTTGGGTAAACTGGGAGGCCTGAACAGAAGCCAAGAATTGGGCCCTTTGGATGAAGTACTTGATACTTGTTAAGCCATCTCTCTAATGCATAAAGTGGGTGACTTCTGTAAGCCTGCATATGGAAGAAAGAATCTTATGAAGTTATTCTAGCTATCCATCACCCTGCAGGTCTTGCTGTTCAGGTGAACTTTTAACTACCTGCTGATTAGTTGGAAGAGGCTCAGTTAATGCCCTAGTCTCAAATTCAATATCCTCAAGGGAACTCCGACTAGGGACAAAAGAGTTACTCATGCTGGATTCTGCTGACATAGTTTGTTTTGTTTCCAAATGAACCACTCCTCCAGTTGTCCCTGATTCTAACTCTCTCAGTGGTGCCAAAACTGAATCCCACCACATTGAACTAACTCGTTGTGATGCAATCTTGTGCCACTTCATACAGTACCTGATACGTCAATGCCATTGTTACAATGTAAATATTTCATAGCCAATATTATAATGACAACGAACTAATTTAAAAGAGAGAATGCAAGACCTGCGGGTCACATCTTTGGCCCCCTGCCCTGCAAAAGCAAGAACATATCTCAAAGAAGTTTTACATGCAGCAACCATGGATTCCACTTTGTGTTCTCCATCGATAATCAAATTGATAGCATCAATATGAACCCACTTTCCTGTCAAATTCTCTCCATTGCAATATACTTCTGCCCAATACAGAGGAGATCCAAATTTCATTGGTGCAACAGTTGTAGAGATTTCATGGGGAAAGGTTAAGGATTCATCACTTTTAATCCTTTTGGTTCTTTTCGATGAACAATTAAATTTTTCTGAATTAGCATTCAAGATTCTTGAACATGACTCCTTTTTGTTCTCATCCCTAATTGCTGTAGCTGAAAGAGCCATTTCCAACTGCATTTCAAACTCAAGATCCCCTTTCCTCTTTGATTTACCAATCTTTTTAGTGATACAATCAGGGTGGTTATATTCTGTCTCAGAATTTTGTGAGTCTGATGCACTACCATTCAAATCATCAGCAAGAGGGGGATTTCTGGACTCAGTCACATGGCTTGTTGAGTGGCCTTCTTTCTTTTTATGCGATTGGCCAAGAGAACTTTCACTGGAATTTTCTTTTCCATAGCCCGAAAACAATTTTATGGGAGGCCTCAAGTCCTCTTCTGGCCTGGATACCATCACTGTTGAAGCATTAAATATCCCCTTACTAGATCCACTTGCATCAGATCTAATGGATTGACCTGGTTTAAGAGAGGCAACATCCAAAATGGAGACAAACCTGAAATATTATGATGAAATAAGTCATGAAATGATTTAGAATTTTAGATATACATGACTCTACAATTAGGGTTGAGGGTTTAGGGAGTAGGAATTAGTCAATTAGTCATGATATGATTTGAAATTTTAGATATATATGACTTTACCATTAGGCTTTAAACTGGTATAAATAAAGGAACCTAGGACTCTGATTATGTTATGTTGTTTGTTATCAGATTAATCCAGTTATGAATTCTCTCGTTTTCTCTCTCTGCCTTCTCTCTCTCTCTCTCTCTCTCTCTCTCCCCCCTTCCTTCTTCTTAGTCTTCTACCTGCATTAAAAATTAATTCCATGTATCTACTTTGGTGTAAGAAAATAAATTCTTCTGGAAATTGCGGAAGAAGGTTCAATCAGTAGCTCAGGAAAATAGATTCAACATTCATTGAACATAATCTAAATATTCTACCCCTTTCACATATAACACTTTTTAACATGTTCAGTTTGAACATCCATTGTGCAAAATCAATGTCTAGAATTCCATTAACATGGATAACCACTGGCTCACATCTTATTTCCATATTAGTCGCAAACAAGGTTAACATAATAATTAACAAGTCTATTTCAAACAATATGAATTTTTCTTTTCAAAAACGGGCAGTCAATATGAACTTGATTTTTATGGGATACCTCGTTGTAAGTTTCAAAGCTCTAAATAGGGCCACTGATAATGCAGAAATCTGCATTAAAACAGAAACAATTGCAAAAGGGCAAAAAACTGTTACTGTAACTTCTCATAGAGCAAAGAAATCAACTTACAAGCATCGTATAACGCAAACCATTTTCAAGTGACATTTAGTACAGGTGGAGGCCAATTATAAGCAGATTAAGAGGTACCTTCAAACTAATCAAATTCTTTCATAGCAAGATTGAATAATAATAAAAGATTCACAATTTTCTATCATTTGAAAGTCTTTAGACATATGCTAACATAAATGAGAACATAGTATAAATGATCAGCTCTTGGATAATCTTGTTAAAATGAATGTAGCTCTTCTGATTTTTTTATTTTTTTTAAAAAAGAAAACAATGTAACTCTAACTAAAGGACAATCTTAAAATCTACATTAATGATATGGTAAGGGATCTACCTCCTCAAAACTACCCTCACGTGTTTCAAGAGCTGAGGCCAAAGCAGAACGGAATGACATTTCTGCACTTGTATACTTTCTTACACGAAAATTATTATGAAACTGCAAGATCCACGCACACACACACACAAAAAAAAAAAAAAAAAAAAAAAAAAAAAAAAAAACCCCATACAAGTAGTGTACCATGAGTCAGTCCAAGATGGTCACCAAATGCAACAAAATAAAATTGTGTGCTGCTTAATCTGACAATACCCATGCAACTAAAGGATGTAAAGCTTTTGACGTGAGCTTGGTAACATCTGATAGCTGAAGCGAGTGTACTGGAAGTAGAGAAAGCAATGAAGCCTGTTTCACAAATTAACATGAGTTTCCATGTGAAAAGGTTAGAAGATAATGCTTCATTAGGCAAGAAAATAGAGCAGGACTGTGACGTAACCTTGGTATTTTTTCCGGTAATAGTGTTAAGGAAATTAGTTACAAGCCTCTTCAGTCAAGCAGGAGGAGGAACATAGAGAAAATTACTAATCTCCTAGGTTAATGTAGAAGAAAATTAACGAGAGAAATGGAACATCTCTGGTCTTGATATAAACGTGGGCCCATCAAATTCAATTCAATAAGGCAGAAACTAATTGCAAGAGAACCGATATGTAAACAACTAAAACATTAAATATTAGAATGCCAACTCCAAAAGCTGAAAATAAATCAAGACTGGGGACCAATGCTCCAAAATCTTAAGGCTACTTCTCACTCATACAACAAAAGACTATTTCATGCAAATGCCTAAATCAACAGCTAAAAATTAGATAAAGTTATATCTATAGTTGCTACCGGATAAACCGATATTTTAAGTGAAGAAATCTTTTGAAAGTGTTAATTAATCCTCCTAGGCCATTGATCTCCTACTCTTACAGTTGTCCCAAGGATCTAATACCATATAGATAATAATGGCTGATTATGAACAAGCCAATATCTTACCAAGATAATTCAAAATAATTTAAACATTCTACTACATCTCTTACCATGATAGGATTGTGATTTTATTAATGGAAAGCTATATTATTTATTCCGTTATATTAACTATTCACATATTCTGTACTTTTTACTACAACAATTTAAATCTTCTAAAATTACTTTTTTAGCCCCCAAGTAGAAATTTCTTACATTTTCTTACATATCCATTTCTTGTCCTCAGTTTATTACCTTCAACCATCATAAGCTTCTACAGAGAAAGAAGTAGATGGGCATAGGCAACAAATGCTTTCCATAGATTTGCTACTGAGTTTATACTCATTTAATACTTCTTAATGCATCTTTGTTTCTCCTAAAATTTAAGGCTGTTTAGATTAACTCCTGCCTCACTAATAACATTTATCTTTTGATTTCTATGCCATATTAACGTTGTTAAAATGGATATTGTAGTTTTCTGAATGTGAAAGAGAAGTTTTTATATAATTCATAATATCTTATCCTGAAAGCAACCAATGCATTTCATATTGTATACCTTTTCACATATTATATTATATTTTTCTAAAATTGTTGAATTTAGAGGAATAAAACTCACTCTATTAATCTTATTAATCAAAGAGAGTACATATAGGCCTTTATATAGACAAACCTAGAGCTAACCCTAGAATCTAATCTAATCTATTTAATCAGAAGAAATCAAAATAATTAAGATATAATATCTTGAGATATAATATATCTTTATCTAATCCTAAAATATGATAAATATCAAATTTAATACGATAAAGATTAAATCTAAATAATCCATGATATTATAATATTCTAACACTCCCCCTCAAGCTAGAGAGTATATGTCGACGACTTCCAGCTTGCCTCAACATTCTTCAGGCTTCAAAATCTTGAGACTTGTACTTCTTGAGTCTCAGCGGTCCCATATTCTTGTTTGGGCTTGTACTCCTTTTTGAGTCTCAGAGGTCCCATATTTTGCTTGGACTTGTACTCATTTTTGAGTTTCAGAGGTCCCTTTTTTTTTAAAAGGCTTGGGCTTGTACTTCTTTGCGAGTCTCAGGGGCCCATTGTTAGGGGTCCAGCAAGTAGGGGTCCAGCAAGCATCAACAAGCATTCTCTATAGAGAAGTTAGAAGAAGTTATTAAATATCTAGGGAAGTTATTGTATTTTATCCTTAGAAAGTTATCATTAGGAAGTTATGTGTATTCTTAGGAAGTTATGTATATCTTATCTCTAGGAAGTTACAAGGAAGTTATTAGCAGTTATCCTATCTATTATGTCTATATATTTCTTGTAAACAATGATATCAGCATGAATGAATATATATAGAATTGGATTTGTCTAATTGGTCAAGAATTCAGATTCAGGTTCTTGAATATACTAGAGTTTCAGATTCTGGCTCTAGTTTCCCTTTTTTTTCTCTCTTAATTCCCCTAAATTCTATCACCCATTTATTTCCTATCATTCTCTAGAAGTCCCAATCGTCCTCCTCGTGTTTAAATCCAGATTGTACTAGATTCACACTGGGAGTAATAGAGCTTGACTTGTACTCCTTCTCAAGTATCCTGCGAAGCATTTGTAATTCTTCCTTGCTCAGGCGATCATCATTCTCAACGGTTGGTTCAGCTGGGATAATGTGACTTTGGAAGTTTGAATTTCCATTGGAAGGTTTTCCATAGAGTTTCCAGCACTCCTCTCTATTATGTCCATTCTTCTTGCAATAATTGCACCATTTGGTAATCTTTTGTTCCCCGGGTGGTCCCTTAACTGCAAATGCTGAGCTTTCAATTCGGCTTGGGCCACTTTGGTTTAGGAGTTTTCTACTTGCCTCAAACTGTACGTGGTTAACAACATCAAAGAGCTGCGGTAGTGGCTTCAACCCCATGATTCTGCCCCTCATCTCTTCGAAAGAGTCATTCAGGCCTAGGAGGAAATCATGTATCCTTCCTTCTTCCACGATCCTCTTGTACAATTGAGCATCACCGATGTTGCTCCAAGGATGTACTTCAAACAGATCATGTTGTTGCCACAACTTTAGCAGAGAGTTATAATATTCAATCATCGACATGTTACCTTGTTTTAAATCACGGAGTTGTCGCTTTAGGTGAATTAAGGCAACAGTGCTATCAAGTGAGGAGTAGGTCCTTCAGGCTCCATCCCAGATTTCCTTTGCTGCGTGTGCAAGCAAATAGCCTTCACTGATCTCAACGGTCATTGAGTTACATAACCAAGTCATAACCTGGTTATTTTCAGCAAACCATGTGTCAAAATTCGGGTCATTAGGAGCTGGTTGAGGGGCTACCCCATTAATATATTTCTCTTTTCTCTTGCCACGAATATACCTCAGCACACTTTGCGACCATTGGAGATAGTTTTTACCATTAAACCTATGGTTAATGATCATACTGTGATTTTCTGAGAAATCTGGTACCATCTCTGTGGCTCTATAGGGTACTGTTTGGTTTGGTGGCTCTGTTTGGGTTTGTGGTTCTCAAGTTTCGGAACTTGTACCAGACATAAAAGCAATGGGAGTTGTCCTAGTTGGATTTTCAGGAATTGATCCAAACATAGGAGATAATTGAGATGGATCCATGACACTGGTCTTTTTTTTTTTTTGTTGGGGGTCACTGTTCACGCTGGCGCGTGGATGTCACGCGCAGGTACAGTGGAGGGACATGTTAGTTCTCTATGTGTTTTGATGATAACTGACAATTGTAAACTTAAGTTTGTCTTTGAAAGTTGTAAAACTTTCTGTTTAAGGCAAACTCGAGTTTTGGTATAGAAACTCGAGTTTGAACTTGACAGATAGAAGCTCAGATTTTACAATGTTGGCCAAACTCCAGTTTGTATAGGCAAACTCGAGTTTGCAGAGTTACAGAGAGCTATCAAAGTTTATAAGAGTTGTAAACTCGAGTCTGTGTTTATAAACTCGAGTCTAGATCAAAGGGAGTGACACTCGAATTTCAACTTGTTTCCAAACTCTACCTTTGATTCTGAGAAACTCCAGTTTACAAGAAAGTTTATGTGCTAAAAGTTTGAAGACTTGTAAACTCGAGTCTATGATTTGGAAACTCGAGTTTGAGATCAAACAGAAACTTCAACGTTTTATCAAGTTTTCCAAACTCCAATTTCACTTTTACAAACTCCAGTTTGCAAAATGCAATAGCCTTCATGTTTTCAGTTTTCACTGGAAACTCGAGTCTGGATTATGTAGACTCAAGTTTGGCATAAACAGAGATACTCGAGTTGATACTTGTTTTCTAAACTCCAGTTTAAATTTCAGTGACTCCAGTTTGTACTTAAACGAAAAGTTTTCAAAGTTTCAATGTACACTGAAACTCGAGTCAGATTTCTGGAGACTCGAGTTTAGGACTATTTGAAAATACTCGAACTATTACATGATTTCTAAACTCCAGTCTGCATTTCTAAACTCCAGTTTTGAAGCTGTGAACTTAAACTTAAGTTTTTCTTAAAAGCTTCAAACTCGAGTCAGTCACTAAATGACTCGAGTTTAGCTAAGTGTTCAAAATCTCATTCAAGACCAACTCACGACTTTCCTCTCTGTAAGAACCAAACTCGAGTCAGTTACTTGTCAACTCGAGTTTAGGAAACTTTCAAACATACCTTGTTCTCTGGATGAACTTCGAACTCGAGTCTAGAACACCAAACTCGAGTTTGCATCGGTAACTTTTGAAAACCAGATCAAATCAATCTGCGAAATCATTATGGGTTAATCTAAAATTATCATATCTTGTTGCATTATTATTCCTAACGTTATTGATCAAGTTTTTGATAAGTTTCAGACAGGTTCATCACAAGATCAGAGAGAATCAAAGATCCAGAATAAGTGCATTTAATGAAGAACCAAGAACAGGGCTGATTCTTCTCCCTTATCCCAGATGTTTAGTTCACACCGTTGGAACACATTAAGATCACCTCAAACGGTCAAATTAAGATCGTGGAATGACAAAGAATCTGGAAGACGTTCTGCAACAACATATTCCAGGATTTCAGCAAAGAATTGAAAGAACAGAGCAAAATTTGCAATTGTCATTTTCCAGATTTGCAACTGAACGTTGGAGAAGATATTGCAACGGCTAGTTCATCTAGTTAGGCTATAAAAGGCTATGAAGACTCAGAGCAAGATACACAACGAAGCTACACTTGAACACATTTGCATTTTTGAGTCTGTATTGTGATTCTTTTATCTGTTCTTCAGTGATTATCAATATTCACTCTTTTGAGAGATTGAAATTCTTTTAAAATATTTGGTTGTGTAAACTCAAGGTTGTGGAACCTGTGAGTTGGGTTGTTTAAATTACAAGGTGTAAGGGGGAGCAAGTCCTAGGTGATTAGAATTGTCTTGTCTTCATTGTTGTAGTTAAAAACCTGTTGAACTAGTGGAAACACCCAGAAGATATATGGGGACTGGACGTAGGTCAAGGTTAAGACCGAACCAGTATAAATCCTGTGTGTCTGAGCTTTTCTTTCTCTACTCTTTCATTATTCATTTCTTAAGCTTTATTTTTTAAGAGTTGAAAAGAAATTTTAAAATCTCCAATTCACCCCCCTCTTGGTGATTTCTTCCACTTTCAGGACAGTGGTGACGCGTGGTGGTCACGCGTCAAGCAGATCGCTGGCGCTCCTCTGGGTTTTGCCGATCGGCGCCCACTAATGCTGTCTGTGGTGGCGGTGTTCCTCAACGCAAGCCCCTTCACCGCAAATCTGAAAGTTCATTTCTACGTTTATGTTCTCCGTCGCGACGCGTTCTTCCTCTGGCGGTCGTCAACGCGTTCTCCTCTGGTCGCGTTGACGTCGAAGGTCAAGGTCACCTTCTTCGTCAGTATGTTCTCTCTCTCTCTCTCTCTCTCTCTCTCCCACCCTCCATGAAGAGCTTTTTATCGTTCTTGCCTCTTTCTTAGAACGAGGTCAGACGAGGATGAACGATGAAACTTACTTTAGGTCTAGAATCAGTCTTTGCTCTGATACCATGTTGAATTTAGAGAGATAAAACTCACTCTATTAATCTTATTAATCAAAGAGAGTACATATGGGCCTTTATATAGGCAAACTTAGAGTTAACCCTAGAATCTAATCTAATCTATTTAATCAGAAGAAATCAAAATAATTAAGATATAATATATCTTTATCTAATCCTAAAATATGATAAATATCAAATTTAATACGATAAAGATTAAATCTAAATAATCCATGATATTATAATATTCTAACAAAAATAAATACCAAGTTTTTAACATACTTTATTATACACTCTCAAAATTACTTAAAATTTATAATTTATGTCATTTTGAATTCTTATTACATTATTACATTTCCTTAATAATCATAATATTGTTACAAATATAGATACGAATCATCATGTCTAATCAAAAATAAAAGTTCAAAAATTATTGCAATTGATGGACAAAACAATACAAATTTTGTATTCAATAAATTTCAAGCAATAAGTATTGACAAAATAATTAACCATACTTCCTGAACAATTGATTATGCATTGGTTTTTATGTATTAATTCATAGAAGTAATCGACAACCAGTATATTGAATGGATGTATAAATTTCTCTGGCTGGTTAAATTATATATTTGACTTAAAGACAATTTTTTTACTTCCTTATGTTTGATTATTAGTCTGCTTTCAATTCTGAAATAATCATTGCTCAAGTTTTGTCACAAGTTCAAAGCTATATTAAAATTTAGCTGTCTACAAATCCAACTTTATCATCTCATGTTTGAATCAACAAAAAATTGTAAATATTTTAATTATCCATTAATGATGCTTCCCAATTTTATATAACAAATTTACAGAACATCAACCATTATCCTTATTATATATTTCCTCCATAAATCTTCATTGCCTGTTGATCTGTATTTAATTTAATTTTTATGCTTTTGGTTTTTATATACAATTTACTCAAAATAATTTTAATCATTTCAAGTGAAGTTTGTGCATTGTATGAGTATCCATTCTAGTTATTGATTATAATCAAAAGTATTTTATGATGAAAGTCCAGGAACTAACCTGAATTAGAGGATCGTCACAGACTTTGTCAATTAATCTTCCACGAGAAAGTAAACAGAGCAAATGAACCTTGTGCACAAGCTCAGCAAAGCCCTAATAATGCACAAAGTATTTCCAGCAAGTGGCCATAGTTAATTATAACAACAAAAACAACTACACAGCGAGTTGTTAGAAGATAGTGTTGGACCTTATCCTGGGATGAAGCACGGCAAATTCGTTTCCGCTTAGATAAATCGGGGGTCACGTTCAATTCAATAGTCATAGGATGATCATCTGTGGCAATCGAACCCTCTTCCCAATCTGAGTCATCCAGGTCTTCCTTATCGTTCAAGTGGCTTTTGTCTAAACTTACATCATCACATTTCTCTTTGAGAGAATCACATCTCATGATATTTCTACTACAATGTCCAGTCTCTAAAGTCTTTGGCGGCATAACTGGTTCCAAGGCTTGATATTCATTTCTTTCTGACTCCGATTGCGGCTATGAGAAAATCAGAACCTCAGGTTTCAACGAATTCACATTGAAAGTAAATTATAGATCTAAAAAAAAATAAATGCACAGAGCAAGCTGTTAATCAGCAACAAAACAATTTAGTAGGACTAACCACCCCAGCTGAATGATCTAGATGAAGATTACTATCATCTGCCTCTTTCATGGAAGAGCCAACTTCATTGCCACAGCTCATGAGTTTGTCTCCATCCTCCTGGGATGTTTTAGCCGGCACTCCTGTAAATCAGCATAAACATTGGTTACAAGTACTGTAATGTCACTACATCATTCTTCAAGGAAAGCCAACTCAAACATGAAAATACTAACAAAATTATTATCAGACCAATGTCACTGGGCGGCTGATATAGGCTTCCACCTTCCAGATTTTGTGGAGTTCTCGTTTCATTTTCTTTTATTTTTGACAAAAATGATTGAAAAACAACAACAATGCAAGTGAAGTAGACTTTAGAATGTCACGACCATTAGATGCACAAATTCATTTATCTGAATGTAGCTTGGACCTCTTAAACTATAGGCTGCCCTTTTAACTTACTAAACACTTGAACACGGTGTATTTGGTTTAAATTCCCCATGCATATGCAGAAACTGAGATTAAGCCAATTAAGGGTTGTTATTCCCAAGCTATAAACGTTCAGCGGGGGGGAAAAAAGAACCAAACCTGAAAGTCCCATTTTGAGTTGGAGGTATCAAAACTCAAATATTCAACTTGTGACAGAATCATAATTGGACACGTTCCCTTCAAAACCAGAACTACAGAAGCATTATTAGTTAGGTGATCGACTTTCCACCACTCAAATCAAGGTCAAACTAACAGCTTCACCTTACATACTCTTGCCTCTTGCATCAATGGATTTAAGGAGAATTTTCCGATGAAAGTGACAATTATTGCAGAGAAGAAAGACACAAAGGCCAAAAGAAGGAACTCCCTCGTTCAAAAGTTGAATAAATGTTTCAAATAGCATAATCCCTTGGCGACTTAATTGGATCATAATCCATTCACTTTCGATATTACATAAAGTTTCTTCAATGTTTCTCTTTCTCGCGATTTATGAGAAATACAGAAAAAAGACTAAAGAAGATCGTAAACCAAAGTAACTACCTGAGCCTGAGGCGCGCTTCTTTTGCTTGGAACGGCCTCTGCTTCTCATTACTCCAGTCTTGACAATCTCTCACTCAGGATTCGAAGAAGCGGGAATGAAAAGTGGGGCTCGGCGCGCCTAAAACTGTTGGTTCTTCTACTGAAAGGGGAAAGCACTGAGAAGACCGAAATTAGGGGGGAAAAAATTGGGTGCGTGTTTTTGTTTTGTGAAAAAGCAAGCAATCTATTGACGGATTGGCTTCTCTCCGCTGCTGCCCATTACGATGCCGTTTGGTCAGATTACAGACGGAATTTATGTCAGAAATGATGATGGAAAGAGTGGCTTTTTTATAAATAGAAATTGTTTGGATTATTATTCAAAAATTTAATTAAGATAAAAAATAATTGAAAATGATATAAATCTTATTTAATATTATATATATATTAGTTATATATACGGTAATAATTGAAGATAAAAATTTAAATTTGATTAAAAATGTTAAATTATTACTCCCTCTAGTTCTTAATATAAAATAGAGTTGACTTTTTTTAGAATTAAGGAAGCTAAATAAATTACTTAATCATATCATATATTGTATATCATAGATTATATATCAGTTCACTAGTTAAACTAATTAGTTTGGAGGAAAAAAATAAAGATAAAATTACTCTAAAATAATTTAAATAGTTTATTTAATCTCTTCACAAAATTCAACTATATCTTATATTCCCTTTGGTCCTAATATAAGACAAAGTTTAGTTTTCTGGAGAGATTAAGGAAACTAATTAAATTACTTTAGAATATTTTTATTTTTATTTTTTTTCTCCAAACTAATTAGTTTGATTAATAAAATGGTATATAATCTAAGAATACACAATATATGATATGATTAATAATTTATTTAGTTTCTTTAATCTCTTTGAAAAAATTCAATTTTATCTTATAAAAAAAACAACAACAACATTAGCTCTGGCTTTCATGAAGCTTTCATGCCCACACAAATGATGGAATTGTATGTTGGCCAGTTGGAGCCTTCTCTTATCTTATATATTTATATGTTTGTATTATATAATATTTTATTTTGACCAATAATTTAGCCTTAACTAATCTCTTGTATTCTCTACAATTACACTCATTTCTTTATTAGAACAATGTTTGGTTCTTGACTCATTGGGATGTGAGAAGAAAGTGAAATTTTTGTTTGAAATACCTATTGAAAAGGCTAGTATGATCTTATATCTTGTTTTGATTTTGAAAAAAATCGTGGCCTATTAAAGAAAAGAATGATAATAATAATTGAAAAGGGCTATGGCCCTTTAGCTTCACGTGGAAGGGGGTATTACATCAAATGCACCCTCTTCCTTTGTCATTTCCTTCGTGTACATGAGACGGTCCAAAGGCGTCAAACTTCTTACAAATCTGGGCTCCGGCGTTGTTCATCTTCATCAAATATATCCTTCTAAACCTCCTAGCCCATTAGTTATTGGTCTACTTGTACAACATACATGACAATTTAAACCCATCTAAATGGATCTAACATGTAATACTCTGTTCCTTGTCCACGTTTTGCCTCTTCTATTCTCATTCATTGTTGATAAACAAATTCAAACCGACGCTGACATGCATTGGCTATCACATTATTCAAATTAAATGTTTTATTAAAAGTTGAAAAATTCCCAACATAATGTGTGTTTCCCCCATACAAGTGCAAATTGAAACTCTACCTGGCAATTAATATTCATAAAACTATTGGGTCAAAGTGACGACCAGATTTATTGGACCTGATTTCCAGCCATGCATCAATTCATGTTTCCTCTTCGTGCTTCTATGGCTATTTAACAATTTCATTTGTTCATCTTCACTATCAAGCATTTCGTCAAACTGACCATCTCATTCCATAATATCCATTACGTCAAACTCTACATCTTATTTCATAATATCCGTTCCCGACTAAAAAGACAACCTCTAATGTTCTCTCTTTTCTTCAGCTTGATGGTAAATCGATCAACTGGTCAATTATTGTCAAAGTAGTTTCACACTTTTGGAACATTCCCTATATGAAAAGGCATCGTCCTATCACGTACAACGTTGTGCTTGCTAATTCAAAGGTGCTTTTTCCTTTAGCATTTTTTTTTTGTTTACATGGCAATGTTTTCCAAATATTGTCATTCAAATCTATATTTGCTTTGTGTACATTTTTTAAATTCCTTGCAAAAGCACTTTTTACGTTAATGTCCATTCTCATGTGCTGCTGATATTTAATACCTTTTGTGAGGGCTACTTGTGTTTGGCCATGTTACAGCGCCGTGATCAGATGCGTAGGCTCTCTGGTGTTCTTATACCTAGCTTTTGTTTCTTGCTAAAAAAATTTTGTGTGGAGCATGGGCCTAATCTTATAAACCCAGACCTAAAAATTCCAATTGAACATTTCACTCAAATCAAATTGGTTAGTGACATTATCTATTGAACTTTTCACTCAAATCAAATTGGTTAGTGACATTATAAGGACCCACGATACAGTTTTCCAGCCACTGCTTCCTCTAGCCACAACCTCATTGACCGAGACCACTCTTATAAGTATATACCTTTAAAGAAATTCTTTTGTTATCAATTTATGTATTCAGATATTTTTCGTAAATACATACTAATATCATTATTATATATCTCACATCCATCGCTGTTATTTTTCAGATGTCGTTGGACTAGTCACAGTTATTTATGATCTTTCTGAGGTCCTTGACGAAGGGGAGACTGTATATCAGTTCAACTTTGAGATTATGGATGAATGGTTGTATTAAAATTTATTTTGTTAACTCTTCATCTTTGTCATTTCAAATATTAATTCGTTTATATATTTGTAGTGGCAATCCCTTCCATTGTTGCTTCAAGGGGACCTCCACATTCTGGGCTTCAAACAGCTATGATAAGGTCTTGAGCAAAGAGGATGTTGTTGTTGCATTGTTGTTTGTAAAGATGATAAGGACCAATGATTTTCTCTTTTAACAATATCAATTGACCAAGTTCTATTTCCTTCAAAAAAATCATAACATACCTCCATGTACTGAAATGCTAATCTTTTGATTGTAGACGGGGATGTTGTGTTTGTTAGCCACTGTGACATCTCCAAAGTTTTTTTTTTTTGATATATAAGAGGAGGGAAAACCCTCAAACAAGCCCACTCTGTGCCCTACATTTCTTTATCCTTCTTCAGGATGTCATCTAAGTCACCGAGCGCAGTATGAAACTGATGAATTCCAGGCCAACTAGCAAAAGCTTGCTTTGCAACATAATCCGCGACCATATTAGCTTCTCTATGAATCTGGCGTACCAATACCTCCCATTCTCTTCCAAGCATGCTCTGAATTTCTTGGATTACCACTACGTCGAGGTGCCTCATCGTAAATGAACCATGAATTAACGCCATCACCTCCTCAGCATCAGTCTCCAGAATAACTCTTCTTACGCCAAAGTCCCAGCACATCTTGAGTCCAAACAGAACAGCCCATAATTCTGTTAATAGACTATCCTCTGGTTCCCCTGCTCTAAACATGAAACCTTACAGGAGTGAACCACTCGCATCCCGAAGGACTCCCCCACAAGTCGCTGCCTGATTCCTTGCACACGCCTCATCTACGTTCAATTTTGTCCATCCAAGACTCGGCGGCTCCCATGATACAGCTCTAGACTGGACATGATGACCGTTTAAATTAGCTCCTTGCAATCGTCTTTTGGCATTTGATATTGTAGTAATGATTGACTGAGCTTTAAAGATAATCGACTCATTACTGGTGAGAGAATTATCAAAAATCCTGTCATTGCGGCGTTTCCAAATTAACCAACAGATCGTAGAGAATAACTTGCTCCACCCCCCCCTTTCCTCGGTCATGAACTCGATGAATATTCATTCGGAACCATTCTTGAACATTCAGCTGGAAGAGAAACTCACCTAATCACAAGGTCTACCACTGCCATCCAGAGATCCGTGTATCCCTGCAATTTCTTAACACATGAATTAGACTTTCAGCCTCCACCCCACACCAGGAACATCTATCATCTTCTCCCATACCTCTACGAATGCATTCAACATTCGTTAGGAGCTTGTTGTGGAGTGCTAACCACAAAAAGGTCTTACACCGAGGCACCGTTTGTAGTTTACAAACCGTTGCCACGACCTACACTCCTCATCCGGGGTATCTGACAAAGCCTGACATGCAAATTTAACACTAAACTCCCCATTACGGCTGTGCTTCCAACCAACCGCTCCTGCGTTTGAATCAATGTCAATGCTTGTAAGCACAGCCTCCCAAGACTTTTGTATCCCCAACCAAGCATTAAAGCCCCGTTTCTTTGGATCAATCTTTGGTATTATATCATTGCCGCATTTGTACTTGCTCCTCACAACTTTCACCCAGAGGTCATCCCAATGCTTAACCAAATTCCACCCCAACTTCATCATGTAGGATTGGTTTTGACGTTAAAGATGCCTAAAACCAAGTCCCCCAGTTCTTTTTGGTTTACACACTGTTTCCCAAGCCACCAAGTGCGTCTTCCGTTTGTCCGTAGTAGATCCCCAAAGGAACCTTCTATTCTGCTTCTCAATATCCTCACACGTACCTTTAGTTAATAAAACAGTTTGCATGGTATAACTCGGTATGGCACAAGTTATCGAAGAGACCAGGGTAGATCTACCGGCCAAGGACAAAGCATTCGCCTTCCAACTAGATAGCCTGTGGTGCACCTTATCAATAATACCTTGGTAGCTTCCCTTCGTAACTCGCTTATGATGTAGCGGTACTCCCAAATACTTGCCAAGGTCAGGTGTAACTTTGAATCCCAACTTATTACATAGCTCTGTCCTCCTTATATGGTTCACATTTTTTTAGAAGAAAACGTGAGTCTTATCCGCATTCACTTTCAACCCTGATGCCCTACAAAATTTATCAAGACAGTTTCTAACCTCAGCTGCTTGGTCCACAGCTGCCTCAACAAATAAGACAATATCATCAGCAAAAAACAAGTGAGAAATTGGGGGGGGGGGACCCCTACTCAAGTTAATAGGTCTCCAGTCGCCTCTTCCAATACACTCCTAAATTAGGTGCACCAATTGTTCCATGCATAAAACAAAAAGGTACAAGGAAAGAGGATCCCCTTGTCTCACACCCCTAAACGGGGTGAAAGACCTTGCACACTCACCATTCCATAATAACTACATCTGTGGAGTAGAGACACAAGAGAAGATAATATCCATCAAGGAATTAGGCAAATTAAGGTCTTGAAGACAATCCTAGAGGAAAAGCCAATTTACACGGTCATAAGCTTTTTCCAAGTCGATTTTAATGGCCATATATCCTCTTTTCCCACGTAAAGATCGCATTGAATGTATAACTTCCTGGTCAACAATAATATTATCAGAGCTATGTTGGCCTGGAACAAAACTGCACTGATGGGGACTAACCCTTTAGGTAACACCGCCTTAATTCTATTTACAATCATTTTAGTAATAGTCTTGAAGACCACATTACATAAACTGATTGGGCGAAAATCCGTCACAACTTCTGGATGATCCTTCTTGGGGATAAGAATAATCAAAGTATCATTATGTCCTGAATTTTTGAAGGAGAGCACTAGATGGACTTAATAAGATCACACACGGACTTACCCACCACCTGCTACTGACTTTGATAAAAAAGTGCATTCAAACCATCCGATTTGGGCGCCTTCAAAGCACCCATGCTAAGTAATGCATGTTTAATTTCAGAGTCCGTGATACATCTACCAAGGCAGCTAACCTCAACTAAATCAAGGCATGGATAGGTAATGTACATACCAGAGGGTCCCACCTAGATTGTTCCCCCATGAACAACATCGAGAAAAAAGAAACCATCATTCCCTTAATCAGATCACAATCATAGACCCATGTACCATCACTACCTTTCAAGGCTCCAATTGTAACATCTCACCTTAAAAACAGTGGAATTTCTTTTTTTAAAACGTTGATCAGAATAAAGCAATTTCGCAAAACGAGTAACTGAACCTTAATATTACATAACCACAGTGTAAGTATACTTATACAATCATCTACTATCCAAAAGGAAGCAACACCTAACTAGGCATATAAAACTAAAGCCATAAAATTCCTTCTACTATCCTACGCCAGTCGCTCGCCCCTATCTTCAACCCCTTGGTTCGCCCGAACCTGAAGCTACAGCTGAGATCCAATTACCATTTGGATCTCAGGTAACGGTTAACCTTATGCTCAAATAAACAGTATATGGACAACAGTTATTCACAAACTTATAACAGCATTAAATCACTACATAAGCACACAGCAGATGCATGATCACAACATTGACAGAACATAAGCACAAAGCAGTATGTAAAGTCCCACAACATGTCTGCACATAACCAGTGCCACGACAGCCCATCGTGTCCTCAGCGCTAGGAAAACCCAACGACATTATCAAGACTATAACCCGTATAAAGCTGTATGTATAACTGACAACCCTAGACAGAGCCTCAGTATATAAACATGTCTATCACATATACGTATATGAGCAGCATAAGTGTTAAGGTTACAATACGCGTCCGTACCTCCGTTGACGGTTTCTGGCACTTTCGTCAAATTACGACACGTTTGATAGCGGCACAACAGTGGAGACAGCGGGAACAGCAGAAACAGAGGTTCGTGATTTCAGGTATCCTATAGGGATAATATCACCGATATGAATATTTAAGATCATAACAGGCATTTTAGGTACAAATTACCATTTTGACCCGAGTTTGATCTCTTAGTGACATTTTGCCAGAGCTTCACTATTTTGACTTTAAACTCTCAAATTTTGCTATAACTTTTCCTCTGACATATTTCTAAGATAAATATCATATTTATTCCTAAAACATGATATCTAAGCTAACTTGAAGAATTAGAGACTACTCTAGCAGTTCTACTATAACTACCGAAAGAACTACTTAAACTAAAGACTAAGGACTGAAGAACTTACTCAGGGCTTCGCTATAAATTCCTCCGGACTCCTCCTTCTTCCTTCCTCTCCCAACTTTCAAAATTCTCAAGAGAATTTGGTGTGGAGATTATGAAAAACTTGAGGGCTATTTATAGGAAATCTCAATGGCAATTTCGTAATTTCATTGAACTTTGTCTGGTTGAATTCTGACCGTTGGATCGCATTTTTTTGAAGTGGCTTGATCTTGGCCCTACACCTATTTGGCCGACGTCCCCCCCCACAAGGAGACAAAATTGATGACATCATCATGCTTGTGTCATCTTGCTTTATCAGATGAAATTCCTGGTTCGGTGTCCTGATCGCGAAATTTTTTGTAAAATCTTAAAATTCTGGGAACAACACATTGAAGGTCTTTTCTTCCTCTTTGAGAATACTGGGTTTTCCTAACCTTATATTCTCATTAAGGACATTCCGTTACCTGCCAAAAATCCTCAGTAATCGCTACCGGGTACAGAAATAACGTTGGTCGGAGCCAACTTCGGGATAAAAATCCACTAATCAATAATATACTCTGACCCTAGTAACCTAGTTCACGGCTTTCTAGGTATGATTTTATTTCTATCCGTGGTCATTTATCCTGTTAACTTTTTACTATTATAATATTACTTAATTATCACATGTCTTAACTTATATTATTATTATATACAAATATCCAAATCATCCTTATCCCTCCCCCTAAAATTTTCGGCTAGCTCTCACACACACACACACACACACACACACACACACATATATATATTTTTCCATTTACCATAATATCCTATTTATCTTGTATTTATTTTTCCCAAAATTTTCTTAATGGTCCATAAGTAATTACATGGATTAAGACTTCTAAAATTTCTTGAAAAATCCTAAGCCTTTGATCTTTGTTTTTCAAGACTACATCTTAACCCTAATTAATTATTTGATTTACCTAATTTGATGCTTCAAGTTTAATTAGCCCCTTAATTATGAGTTTAACAATTCCTTTAGGATTAGGGATTTTCGTGTACTAAATCCCAAATATTCTTCTTAATTTCCTATTTCATTTTCCTTTATTTAATATGGCCAAATTTTTGGCCTTTAATATTAAATAATAATTATTATTTTTTGTTTATTTTTCATATCTTCCTAAATTTCTATAATTTTATAAAATTCCTGAAAATTACTTAATTAATCCCTTAATAATTTCTAATAATTTTCTTAATTAAAACAAATCATTTTCTCACAACAATTTTATTGACATTAATAATTCAAGCTCCATGCAAATTATCAAAAATCATTGAGTCAATTTTAGTCTTAGAATACTTTTTAATTTTCCTTCTTTTTGTTTTCATAGGGAATAATTTATTAAATTGTCTAAATTAAGGATAATATGCTTTCTAAGTTTTTAATAGTTATTCCATGCCTTCTAGAATTTTTTATAATTTTTCTTAGGATATTTTATAGCCCTAAGATGCATTTTTCACATTTTTGACAATAAATTTCCTCTAATTTTCTTAGTGTTTCCCTTTGAACTTAGACTAATCATATAACATGTTAACGCCAAAGTCTTCGTAAATAGGCATTTTTATTATTGTAACATAATATTCCAGATAATAGTTATCCGAGTATTACACCAATGAAATTCTGCTTTCTCCTCCCATTGGCTCTCAGGTGGAAAAATCGGGTATTTCTATCACCATCAACAGCCCAATCACTTCTTGCTTTTTGAGCCCATATCAAATATTCTTGTAGGAGAACCTCTTCCAGTTGCTTCCACAGTGATTTCTGGAGCTCCTCCAACTTTAGAGATAGACCACAACGAGCTTCTGTTCTGGTAATTCCATTCAGTCTCCCCAGCAGTTGCCTTTTCTTTGCATTGGTATGCCCAAAGACTTCACCATTCCATTTTCCACAAGCAGGGGTTCATTGATTACAACTTGTAAGGGGGAGCAAGTTCTAGTAAGAGAATTGCTCGAGTTGCAGAGGGTGTAATCATTAGTTATAGTGAAAAACTCAGGGTGTTTGAAGATTGGACGTAGGTCATAGAGTTGGACTAAACCAATATAATCCTTTGAGTTTATCTCTTCTTCCTGCACTCTGTTTTACCATGTTCCATCGCTACTAAAATAGAACTTGCGAATTTTTTTTTAAAAAAAATCCCCAATTCACCCCCCTCTTGGTGATTTAGCTTCGCTTTTAGATTGTGCTAAGGAGACTTATGCAAATAAACATGAAGATATGGAACCTCCGATTATTGTTCTCCTGCATTTTGCCAAATCGAACAAGAATACAGGTTTTCCCATTATGATTAATTATTGTCAACGAAGTGTGAAATTTTTTTTTTAAAAAAAAACTGGATAATTAATTTCAGATTCAGTTAACTACTATTATTTCTTAGATTACTTTCATTTGAGTAACGCATTTAATGTAACATCCCAAAAATTTTGGAACTTAAGTTTGAATATTATAAGAAATAAATATTGCCTAGAATGTATGGAAAATTAAGGTACAATATTTGGCCTAAAATTATAATAATTATTATTGGAGAAATAAGAATTTATTTTCTTGTAAATACAATCAATGGAATATTATAATGTTAAAAAGGAAAAATAAATTAAGAAATTACTATTAATATTTAATACCTTCATTTAACCTCAAATAAATATATATAAAAATATATATATATATAAACAAACAGAAAATTATTTTCCCCTCCCTCTGGCCCAAACCGAAACCAGGGCTTACAAGCCCAAAAAAAAAAAACAAAGCCATTGAGCCCAAAACCCATTCCACATAATTCCTTCAATTCTCCATGGCATCTCCTACCTGACGAAAAACAACCATGGAAGCTACAGTACCATTTCTTTTTTTCAGCAAGATCCACCTTCCCTCTTGGCTTGGAACACGGCCCAGATGCACTCCAAATGCCCAAACCCAACGTGCAGCCCAATCTCATGCAAAGCATAAGACCACCTACCCAAGTATCGGTCAAAACGAAGCAGCTCACGCAAGTAATGCAGCAAGGAAAGACTCTGCAAACACGCAAGAAACCAGCAATAATCACGCAAGATCAGCAGAGCCAGACGCAAATACCATACTCTCTCTGCTTAATTCATCATCCTCGAGCCCCTCACCATTTAATCATTGAACTTTTCTTCTCGGACCACTGCCAGACTTTCCAATATATATATATACGGTGACTGCCTTCGTTTTCCAGTTCATTCTCCTTCATCTTCACGAAACCAGAAAAACAGAAACAGAGGGAAGAAGAGAGAGTGAGCCCGAGAGATGAAGAGAGAGTGTCGGAGAGAGCGAGAGAAAGGAAAATAGAAACCCAGCTTGCCCTGTTTATCACCGTCGGAACAGAGGAGAATATAACGCCACTGAGTCTCCCATTATTGTGTTTTTCTTTTTTTCTTTTGCTGTCATTATTTTCCTCATTTTTCTGTCATGCCGTGGCTGTGTGTGTTTAAAGAAATTGCCGGAAGTTATATAAATAATGAAAAGCTTTTCGTCATAAGTTACTGTCAAGGTATAAGTATATATGTATATATGTATGAAGATGCATGTGAACAGGACAAAACAAAAGGAAGCTGAACTATATATATATACACATCAACGCATAAGAATGGGGAAAAGAAAGCTTGCTGTCATGGTTTCTTTTTGGTTTTTGCTAACATGAGCATAAAAACATATATATAGAGGATCTGTAAGTGTTAGAAAGAAAGAAGAAAGTTAACGTAAATATATATATAGTCGTGTCACTGGATGGACATAAGGTTTTGTCCAATGATGACAAAACTACCTAGTTTTATCATTAAAAAAAATTGTAAAATAAACTGAAAACAAATTCTTTCCTTCACCTCCCAGTAAATAAAAAATGTCACAAAATAACTTCCCAATAAACAAAAAAATTGAAACTAATAAAATGAAATCAACCTAAACTAATAAAATCTAAACAATCTAAACTAAAAACTAAACTAACAAAATCAATCTAAACTGATCAATTTATTTCCTTTTTTGTACTTATTATGTCTGCCAACATTGTCTTAAACGTTTTACCAATTTCATCAATGATCTATGACAAAATATTATATGAATTCAATTACTTATCTTTTGTGTTACTTATATTTTAACATTGAATGCAAAGTTAAAAAGCTTTGGATGATGTTAACTTACATGTCTCATAAAAATATATATACATACCATTGCCTTTGATGGAAGATATGAAAAAACATTTACAAGAGTTTGAAATTTGAAATCATGCGTTTACATGTTTCTAACTATTGGCTTTTAAATATTGAAATTGTTCCACAACATTAAAATGATGGGTTGGGTTTACATAATGTATTATTTTATGACCAATATGATTTTAAAATTACTATTAATAACACAAGTAAACTGATTAAAATTAATTATTAGTCTTCATCTATATTTCTATAGTCATTTTTTTAACAAAACTCAAAACTTGCCCAAAATCCTAAACCTAAAATATTCTCTAATCAGTATAAAAGTAGTATCATTAAAAAGATAAATAATGTATAATAAATTTCATATAGGAAATTTCATGAAAAAAATTGATTTTATTTGTTAAAAACGGTTGAAAAATGAGTCGCTCGAAAGACGGGATTTTGAAAAAGTGAAAGGTAGTAGGGTTGAAGATATATCAAAAGGTTGTGTGTTCCACCTATTTATTATTATACCTTTTTTAGTACGTATGGAAGCAAAACGAAGGGACCCTGACTCATAAGAAATTAGTAATTATACATATATCCAGCATTATGTGTTGTACCAGGCCAACCAACAACAGTAAAATAAATATCATGTCAAAATTGCAAACTAATATGACATTATATGTTGAGTATCCTTTTCTGCTTATAAAACTTATAAAACGAATTTGGCCATTAGTAGGAAAAATGTTAAGAATATGTGATCCATCTATAGGACCTATGCATTCTTGCTCATATCTACTATCATCTCTAATTTGTAATGGAACTTTTCCTTCACCATTGAACATAAATTGTCAAGTACTTCACTAAACTTTTTACTTATCGTCTCTCTTGATTTTCCAAATTTATTTTTGACATTTCTATTTGTCTCACTATGTGCACTAGTCCAAAGAAACATATAAAGTGCCTCCAATGATGTCAATTCCCTATATGGATGTAACCAACCCTTACTCACCAATATATTTTCAAGTTCTACTACAACATTTGATTCCATCCTAAACATTCTGTAACTTTCATCTAGAGTGCTTAAGGTTTCTTGAACCTAATTCCATCCATCAGAATAATTAAACCAGTTACCTTACTTCATTAAATATTTCATGTATCAGAATAATTAAACCAGTTACCTTGCTTCATTAAATATTTCATGTAATGTCAATATACAATTGCTGATGCTCCATTTATTTCTCAATAAAACCTTGCATATTTTCTATTCTTAACAATTATTGTTGATGATCCAGTTTGTCTAGATGCCAATATTATCTTCTAATAACTACTTATCTAAAAAATGATAGACCATAAACATAAGTATACAATAGTCCAAAAACATAAATATAATGTCATTCAAATATCAACTAGCATAGTTCAACATGGGAATATCATGTATGACATCAGCCCAACAATTAACATGAGAACAAATATAAAAATCAAATTCCAACCTAATCACTAGAGTTTTTAACTAATTCATATTTGTATAAAATCCACCCCTACGAGATCATCAATTGATTCTTTTAAAAAAAACATAATAATGATCCTTTCTTGTTGCACTCTACACAAATCTACTGCATAGAAAAATTGTTTTGTATCCAATTTCCCTTTAGCCCTCAATCTTTTTAGTATTTTAGTGCCATCTAGAATGGAAAAGTGTCCATTGATATGTTTGTGACATTTCAGCCCCTTCAGTTGCATTATAACTCTCTATTACATTGGCTATTCAATATAATGTTTTTAGCATGCTTATTGCAATCCCTCTTCTTTTTTGCTTGCCCTTTTACATTTTTTTACTCATTGCTTCGATGTCTTTTTTTTTTTTTCCCCTCGAGTTGGTTATTCCCCATAGGCTTAGCATCTTCATCAGGATTAGATTCTTCATCATCAAATTCAGCAATTTCCTCTAGAATAGTTGGAGTGGTATTTATGACACTATCTTCAATCAGTACACCTATTGATAGGGTCCATGCATGTTGACTTCTTGTCACTGTTTCCTAAAAGATAATTTCCAATTCCTCACAAAATTCTAGTCCTTGATTGGAAATCTTGCATATTTAATATTAGCCTACACAATCATAAAAGAGAAACAAACTTTAGCAAACCCAAATTTTTAAATAAACATAAAAGAACTAAAAACTTAAAAATTATAATGCTTACTTTTATCTTGGCTTCCCACCATGTGTCATCAATTACAATAGTTCAGTCTCATAGTTCCATACCAATATTGTTTCTTTGCCCAATAATTGTTTCCATGTAGTCCAATCACTCCTTAAATTATCTAACCTATTTTTCAATTACTTTTGGTTATAGTTTTTATTAGCAAGTTTATTAAATTCATCAACTACAACTTCCCATCTCTTAGCTCTAGAGGCAATTCCTAGTTTTCCACTAGTATGAATCTAATTTATACAAATTTCAAGTAAGATTTTGGTAGTACATCGATCCCACCTTGCACTGTGTTTTTCTTTGCTAGCCATAAACTGTAATATATTATTGATCCATAAAATGCGAATAGATGATAAGGAGCAAGGTTCTCTTTGAAAAACGAATTAAAAAGAAAAAACTCATCTGAGAAGCTTTTGCCTTTTAGCTTTTTTCTTCATTGTAAAAAATAATAATAAGAAGAAGAAGAAAAAAATAAGAAGGTATTATAAGAGCTTTAGTACAAACCTGTTTGACCTACTTTTAATTATAAGGAGAGGAGAAAGAAGAGGATCCAAACAAACACTTGGTGTTCATTTGGGAACTTTTTAAAAGGTGCTCTTAAGCACTTTTCTGCAAGCTGTAAACTACAAAAACACTTTCTAAAAGTTAAAACAAGTCAGCACTTAAAGACACACAAAGGGATGATTGTTTGCTTCGTTTGATGATAAAATGACTTTTTGATCCTTATATGTAAAAACATATAATTATCATAAAATTATTAACTAACAGATACTACCATATCATCTTCATTAATCTGACGTGACATTGCCGTGGACTTAATGTCAAAAATCAAATTGGTTAGTTAAGACTTTGAAGTGTCAAGTTACATTGTGTCACCTAATATACGTGTTAAGGAAGTTACACATATTCATAATTTACAAACAAGACGGCCAAACCCATATTAAATTAGAGTTCATCCAGCACAACCTACCTCCTTCAAAGAGTGAAGTAACAGGTATTGCTTCTGCTGATCATCAACCTGCTTCAAGATAAAAGGCAAGTACTTGGGAAGATTACCAACAGCAATGTTACCAAGTGCATAAGAGGCAGACTTTATCTCGTCAAAAAGAGATTGGAAGGACTCAATAACAATAGTCTCAATATTCTATGTGCGCTTAGATCTTTCCTTCTGCCAATCTACCGCAAACAGAGAAGGCAAGGTGCTTTTTAGCCTTTCAAAACAAAAAAGACAGAAAAAGAAAAAAATAGTTCAATAAAGATGCAGAACCATCAGAAGAGATTAGGAGCATGCATAACCCACCAACCCAATTCAATATGTTTAAACAGAAGGTTAAAAATCAAATTATCTAGAACAAGTTCGGGCAGGTGGAATTGGTATTTCGGTTCACTAGGGAAAACCGAGCCTACAATTTTAAAATGCATGTACCGTCTAAATATGCCAAGATAAAGATGATTGGCAACATAATCACCCCAACCCATTTAAAAACCAATTTAACAGTCAGTCAGGTTGGTAAATGCCCAATGTTCTCCCCTAGCAGTAATGTATTATATTTACTAAAGAAAGGAAAAATTAAGAAACTGAAAGCTCAAAAGGACAATAAATAAAATAATAACGCAATTCCAACATTCTGAAGTTATAAGATCACTTTGAATCCCAGAAAGTATGCACCTTTAGTTAAGCATAAAAAAAATGACTGTCAAACCTACGAAATCCCCACACTGCTTAGAGATTAGAGGAAAAACTTAATGAATTTGAGAATGTCATCCTTGAGAATTTGTGTAAGCATTCTCACTGTAGATGACAACTTCTGATCACTAGCAGCAAGGCATAGAACAGCTACACACTGGGCAATAGAATGTAATGCTTGTTTTGCAATGCCACCTGACTGTGGAGAAGGCTTGGCACTGGCGAGTAATGACTGCAGCAGAGAATCAAAACAGGTGTCTGCAGAATAGACCAAACCAGCAAAGAAATTCTGTAAAGCCTGCAGTATTTACAAGAAACTTTTAAAAATGCATGTATGTGCAAGTAAAACAAATGAGAAAAGTTCAGCAGCATAGCAGAAAATATACCAGAAGAGCTTGGCCCTGCAACAATGGGATTTTAATGAGTGTTAGAGCTTGAGGAAGAACTTTGTTTCTAACAGCCAAACCAACATTTGGACTTGACCTTCTGTCACCCATTAATGTGCAGCAGAGTTCCAAAGCAAGCGCTGTCATATGCAAGTCTGAGTCACTAATAGGCAGGTAATGAAACAAGGACAATTAATCTGCAACGTCTATGACAAAGTAAAATAAAGTCGACCAAAGAATAGACTACTAAGAAAAACCTTATTAGAGTTGAGAGCTCGACAATAATAACTTCATAACCAGATGAACCAATCTTATCAGCATAAGCAACTATAAGAGAATTCAAGGTAGCCAATGTTGCCTGCCTTAGTGCACGATAAGCCTGTTCAAAACCATCAAATCAAAGCCAGGAATTATTCACTCCATTTCAACATGAAGTTCTAGAGACCATGAAATTATAATCAGTTACATCATTAAAAAACAGAATATCCAAGAAGATTTCCACACCTTTCGTAGGAAAGCAGTCAACTCTGCTATAACTTGATCCAGCACACATGATAGATCCACCTTTAGTGGGGAAGCAGCAAATGCTTACATACAAAACATCATTGTTCAGATCAACCACAAAGTGAATACACATACAAACACATGCTAACATGCAACAAGTCAACAAGCAGCCTTATCCCACTACAGTGGGGTCAGCTACATGGATGACGCTTTGGGCTTTGGTATAATATTGGAACTGGAATCCAAAAGAAAGAGGAAGTGAGAGAAGGAACAGAGGATAGAGACAGAGAGGATAACAGAGAGATTTCTGAATAGTTCACTATTATTCACAATAGAATCACAAATGACTTAGGTACCTAGAGTCTTAAAGGTTTCCTATCTCACCTGCCACCAAGAGGTCATAATGTCATATTACATTTACCACTAACTAACTGATATAACAAACTACTAACTATTCTTATTCTCATCAACATTGCATAACAGTCTTACTCATATGTGTGCATACTGCCAAAATGATGTATGCCAACCTTCTACTTCATAGACAAATCTAGCCTATTATTGATTTCACAATAGGGGAGGTCAACGGGAATATGCAAAACTGTAAAAGTTTACTATTTATACAAAGTACGACATTGCAAAGCACACTACTTGCCATGAAATCTTGTTTCTATGTCGTAAGACCCAACAATTTATAGAATTGCAAGTCACAAAAATTAACTAAATAACCTTGACAGCTGTAAGTTGGGTTATCTCATTTCCCATCCGATCAACAAGTACAGGAAGGCACGCAGGTAATTCAGCATTAAGATGGTCGCCAAATGTTGACACAACAAGACCCACGCAAGAGATAGCACACTACTTAACTTCCTGGAGACAGAAAAATGTTATCTATTTTGTGCTAAAAGGATCAGAAGAAATATAATACAAGACCTTTCACATCAAACTAACCTGATCCTGATCTTGGTTTATCAACCTTGCCATAAAAGCTTTATAAATAGGATGAACATATGGTCTGAAATCAAAACCAGAACCCTACACCATGTAGCCATTCTAAATTTTTAGTAACAGGTATAACATCAATCCAAGGTCCAAGTGGATAAATGTACGCACCTCAATTTGTGGCCGCACAACACGGACAAGTTCCCACATACCCTTAATGCCTCTGCTGTGACCTTGTAATATCACTCAACAACAGCTGATAAAACAGGAGCAGAAAGAGCCTGCAAACAGAAACATCTGTCGAAAATGCATAGTATCACATCTGATTGTACACATGCAAAAGACTTTCATAACTCTTAAGATTTTTCTCTCACATTAGTTCCCCCACTTCACAACTCAGATAGGTGAAATAGTGTGACAGCCGCTGATATAACCCACTAAATAGCCATTTTGTCTTTTTTTCCTCTTATCGACTTAGATGGGCAAGAGGGGGTGGAGTTGTCAGTTTCCAGATTATATTAAAGAACTTAAGATAGATTTCCTCCACTTCAGCACCAGCACTGCTATTGCATGCAGTAAAGCCCAACAACAATACAGATCTTTCCAAAGAGCCAATATTCAATTTTAAGTATCCAAAAACCAAATCAAAGAATGAATCAAACAAACGCACTAAAGGAAGCAGCCTCCAGTAAAACCAGTAAAAGTCATGGCTGTTAACCTTGATATAAGGATGGAAAACAGCGGGAGAATGTGAAGATAACACTAATGGTGTTGAGTTTGGATTGTCTACACTAAGATTAATTAGTAATAATTAATATTAGAAGAGATACTCAAGGCCTTCTTTTGACTTATATCCATACACACAGTAACCTAGACAGCAAAATTGCATCCAGGTTAAGTATTTCTTACTAAAATAAAAAAGAAAGACCTCTATATTACCAATCTCTCCATCTCTTTTCCTAGGATCTTACTTCTCATCAAGCTCCCAATAGTGTTCGTCACCATCTTTACATCCTCCCAACGATCCCCATCTGCTAGCTTCTTATACAAATAACTCTCAAACGACATGCGTTGCACGTACTCATCCCCACACAGCTCCACCAGTGCCTCCCTGCACACGTTATTACCGTAAAATACCCTCTGAAGCAAATCCAGAAACCTAAATGTGCTAATATACTTCGCATCCCACTCCTTCAGATACTCCCTCCTCAAATCACCCTCGTCGATCATCTTCATCCCACCTTCTGATGCCTTTACAACAGCGTCTCCACACATCTTTCCAGACTTTGCAGCGAAGTATATTCCTTCCCCTGAACACTTGGTTACGTACCCAGCAGCGTCACCTACGAGAGCCACGCGTCCTCTGACCCGAACTGGACGAGGGTGTTCGGGTATTGGGTGGGCCTCGACTTTGATCACTTTTCCACCGTTGATCTTAGGCTTGACCCTTTCTCTGATTGCTCTTTGGTATAACTTAATGTCCTGTTTTAGACACACTGTACCGGTGCCCACTGCCACGTGGTCGCATTTTGGGAAAACCCACGCGTAGAAGTCTGGCGAGACATCGCTCCCTACGTACATCTCGGCCAGATTCTCGTAATATTCCATTTTTTCGTCTGGTAATTTGATTCTCTCCTGGAAGGCGATGGCGCAAGTGTAGCTCCCGGCGTCTATTGATTTGGCCACTCGGCTGTTGGCGCCGTCGGCACCGATCACGACGTCGACGGCAATAGATTGCCTGGAGTTGTTCTTGGCGGTGTAGTGAACGATGTAGGGTGAGATTGGTGAGGTTGGGACTTCAAGATTTGTGACGAGGCCAGCTATGAGATTCGCGCCGGCGGATTGTGCTCGCGACCGGAGGAAAGAATCGAGAACCTCGCGGCGGAGCATTGCGATGAACTCGTGAGACTTCAAGGTCTTTCCGAAATCGACGGCGATGTTGGAGGGGGAGAAGATCTTGACGCGATTGACTTGGCGATCGATGAGCTCGAGTGGGATGTTGAACTCCTCGAGCATGCAGAGCGGGATGGCACCGCCACATGGCTTGGCGACCGATGGCGGGTTGCGCTCAAAGAGGAAGGTCTCTAAGCCGCCAGCCGCTATGGCCTCAGCGGCGGAGGAACCCGCGGGGCCACCACCGATCACGGCGGCTCGGAGCTTTCGGCCGGCGATGGATGAGGCACTGGATTTGGAGGCTGAGATTTTGAAGGAACGGAAATGGGGTTTAAATTCTGGGCTTGGTTTTCTAGTGGAGAATGAAGGTAAAAATGTGCATTGCAGATGGTGAATCTGAGCAGCCATGGACAATTTTTGAGCTATGAGCGCTGCAATTTAGGTTTTAGTTAACTAAACTAATCACTGTCAAAAGAGGAAAAAGCGGCTAGACTGCAATATCCTTGGGCGTAGATTATAACTCTAATATTAGTAATCTTGGGAATCAGGGCCAAAAGGGTTTTTTTTTTGGGGAGGTTTTTTTTTTTTGGAAGAATTACCTGAGGTCCTAAGGACCAGAAATATTTATAAAGAGGTCTCGCCCCAGATTCTAATTACAGAAAGGTCCCAAAAACGTTCCTAAGACTTTTTTGTAATTAAATTAAAGTGTGAAATGACTATTATGCTCACACCAAACAAAAAAGGCAAGAACGAAGTAGTGGAATGGCGCGGGCATATGTTTTATTGCGTGAGAAAGGAAAAAACATAAAGACAACAGTAAGCACGGCGGTGGACGGAATATACGACGTTGAAGTTGAAGTCAAGTAAGTTACATTTTCATGTGGTCGGCAAAGTTGAGATTCTAAAGCTGTCATGGGTCGTCTGCTCTACGGTGGGTCGGAATTTTCTTCCTGCGTGTTGGTTGCATTAAGAGAGTCAAGGGTTGGTGAAAAGTTTTTAGCTTAAGCTCGTGAGTGGACTATATGCTGGTAACTAGGTAAGTTATTCTAAGATATTGGTAAAGATATGATATTGATAAAGTATTATTGGGGTGTCTTCGTTTTTTGGTTAGGTTTATGACATTGTGATATGTTTTGTGGGAAGCAAATAGGGGATTGCTCTGCTTTTTATTAAAAATGGTTGAGGTGGTGATGACTTATTTTGTAAAAAACTTTGATACGAGCTAAACAAGTTGTTGTTAATACATGCATTGTTTGTTGTTAATGTGGCTTTTGCAGTTGTTAATGCAATCGTGTTGTTGCAGATTGTCTTGAAATATGGCATGCACTTCAGGAAAACTCTATTCTACTACTTTTATGTAGAGGGGAAGTTGTTAGAAGGTGGGGGTGATAAATGTGAATATGTTGGAGGTAGAGTAAGAACAAAATTTGTAAAGGAAGGCACAACGTATAACGAGTTTTCCAACAAAAATTCGAGTTTGTCTTTGACAGTAAGTTTTTCAACCTTTCAAAGACAAACTTCAACTTATGTTTACAATTTTCAGTTATCATCAAAACACATAGAGGACTAATGGGAGGGAGAAAGAAGGACTCAGTGAAGTTGAAACATGAAGCACCCAAAGTCCAAAATGGCGTTGAAGAAGAGAGTAGTTGAGTTTGTTATTATGGAAGGTTCGAAAATTGCACTAACTTCAAATCATATTAGAAAAGCAGAACCCGCAGATTGCCTATTTGCCTTCCAATTCCATATGAATTACAAAGTTTAAAAAAAAAAACATACGACGTCATTTCAAGTGGATGGAAGGGGAAAAAAAAAATAAGTGGACTCGTGACCCTTTTAACCCGATCGGTTTACTCCGGTTTTACTAGGTCAGTCCAGTTTGGCCCTAAACTGGACCGATTTTCTGGCTGGTTGGCCAGTTTTCGGTCTGAACCGACAAGTTCGGTTTCACAAACCATGGTTCATGGACATCCAAAGGGTTAGATGATGTGGATGTCTATAAACTTCCAACTCTTGGTCTTTCACTTTCTATACTCCACAACCTCTTTAATAAATAGTCTTTAAGAGTCTTTATACCTATAACTCAAAGGTTACAATTTATGCAGTTAAATGTTTTTTACGAGGCAACTTTAATATGTACTGTGTATTCTTTTCCCTTCACTAGGTTTTTGTCCCATTGAGTTTTTCCTAATAAGAATGAGACATTTTATCAACATCCAAGAGGAAGTGTTATAAATATTCCAATATTTGGTGTGGATGTGCATAACCTTCAAAGATGAGTCTTTTTGGAAGTCTACACTTAAAAGACATATAACCTATGACATGAATGGCTTGGTAGGAGTTTTCTATGATTAATGTAAATAACCTACAAAGACTTCATATTATACCATTATGTAGATTTACTCTTTTGTTGTAACTCTTGTATTGGAAGTCAAGGATTAAATGTTATATGCTTGAAATGGAATAAGAATCACTCCCTATGTTCTCTCCAATTCTCTCTTTTCTTACTCATCCTTCTCATCTCAAATCTCTTTTGCATTCTTTTTATTTTCATAACATCAATATAATTATAAATTTATATCACCACAGCTACAAAATAAGTCATGTATTAAATAGATCATAAATTCATTTTTATTTATTTATAAGTAAAATAAAATTAATTAGTATAAAAAATAATATATTATTTTTATTATAATAGGTTCAATTAATGAAACTGAATCATGTAATAATTTTTTTGAATTATCTATTTATTTGATATTTTACTTTCTACCCATGTTTTGTTAAATATATAACATTTTTCATTTAGTAATTGCATCATCAAATCGATGTAGAGGAAATTGGTAAAATCTAGATGACCGTGGCTCAAGAATTTCAAACCAAAAATCTTGGAGAAATACAACACATTTTTAGAATGGAAGTTGCTCAATCAAAAACTAAAATCTATATTTCTTAAAGAAAGTATATCTTAGACCTTCTAAAAGAAATAAGGATGCTAGATTGCAGGCCTAGTGATGCACCCATACAAGTTGACAAAATTAGTGATGAAGTAGATCTAGGTACGACAGTAGATATGGGAAGGTATCGGTCAATGGTTGGAAAACTAATACATCTCTCTCATGTCCAACCTAACATTACATTTGCAGTTAGTGTAGTAAACTAACATTCTCATGATCCAAAGTAGAAACATGTAAATGAAGTTTACTAGATCCTCGGGTACCTAAAGGGATCTCTAGGTCAAAGCCTACTATTCAAAAAACTAAAGCGGGGTACTCAAGGAATTAAAGAAAAACATAATCTATCAATCAAGCTTTATTGTTATTGTGACAATATGATTGCAATTACTATCTCACATAATATGATTCATGATTGAACCAAGCGTGTGGAGACACTTCATTAGAGAGAAGATAGATGAATGAATAGTTCATCTTAAATATATACCCTCAAGGGAACAAGCCACAAATGTTCTTACTAAAGGGTTGGCCAAAGAAAAATTTAATTATTTTATTAGCAAGTTAGGAATCATCGACATCTATAATTTAACTTGAGGGGAGTGTAGAATATCCCTACTGAAATTGAAATTATAGGCTTTTGTTAGGATTTTATTTTAATCTTAATTTGGTTGTATATTTGAATTTATATTCCCTCACGTGAATCTCGACTCCCATTGAATCAGCCGATTCACCTCTCATTGTATATATGAGTGCATTCCCTGATTGGGATGATCAATAAGAAGAGTCGCTCAAGCCTCCATATTCATTTAATTTTTTTTTTTAACAAGTACTCATACACAAAATAATAAGTGTTATTTAAAAATATGCAAATCTTGATTTTCATTGTAACAATTTTTTATATACAGAATGACAAGCGTGGATAGATGAATTTATCAATGCCGATTAACTTGTTAACTAGCACTCATTTAAAATTAATTTCCTTCACAGCTTGATTTCATTTCGAAGCTAAAGAATTACAATAAAATATTAAATTTCTTGGGCCTCGTTGGAATTTAAATTGCTTATGTGGTCATGAAATTCTCCAACTTTAACAATTGGCCAAAATATACAAAACTCTTGAACTATGGATCTCTTACATATAACTTTACTAACATTTAAAAATTTAACCTCCATGACATTTTGATTTTTGACATCAAACCTCCTGTCGTTAACTTTGTTGTTAGGTGACCTACGAAAAATGTCTTATCAGATTAATGAGGATGACGTAGCAGCCTACATCGCATCTGTATATGGTTTTTTTTTTTTTAATGACATATTTTACATATAAGGGTTAAAATTTCATTCTTGTTAAAATATGGCTGTCCATGGCCTCTTACCATCAAATATTATTTAGTGCGATGTAGGGTTTACGCATAGTGATTTACTATTTACACATAATGTGTTACTATTTGTACATGGGACTTCCGTCAATAATTTCCTTATCCTCAACCACCCATATTGAAATATATATAGGCTAAGGAGAAAATTACAATGAACGACCCAGAGATGGAAATTACACAAATGACCCATTTTTCTTCTATATATTAAGATCTTGTGTAACTATCGAGAATACATTAAAATAAGAACTTCTCTCTACTTTCTTTCTAGAATCTCTTGCTCTTTATTTTCGTTAGTTTTATACAATTATATCATTAAAAGAAGCAAGCTATAGTTGCTTTGCATTTCCTTGTGGCAAGCTAACATGGCGACTTTGAATCTTTGTATTTACAAAAGAAAAAAAAAAGGCATCGACATGCCAGTGAAAGAATTGCATGGAGGTTGATTGTGTTTTTTTGGGGAGTTGATGGAAGCATAGAAGTCAATGGTTCTAAAGAAATATTGAAAGCCAGACGCACTAACCTACCTTAGTGTTCATTTGAAAACTTTAAAAAAGTGCTTCTTAACCTGCGGAAGTTGGCATGAGTAGAAGGGACTCTAGTCACTTGAGCAATAGGTCTTGATTTTGATGCCTGACAGAATTTTGAAGTGATTGTACACTTTACCACCATTCTGTACAACAAAAAAAAAAAAGGTGCTTCTTAAACACTTTTTTGCAAACTGTAAACTATAAAAACACTTTTTAAAAGTTAAAACAAACAGGTACTTAAAAGACACACAGAGGGATGATTGTTTGCTTCTAACTTTTTGATCCTTACAAGTAAAAATATATAATTATCTTATCCTCAATAATCTAATATGACATTTTCAGTCAGTAATTTAACATGCCGTGTTCTTAATGTCAAAAATCAAATTAGTTAAATTTACACTTTGAAGTGTTAAGGAATTTATATATACAAATGACCCATAGTATCATTCTATTTCGTAGTTACATTGTGTCATCTAATATACGTGTTTCATGGTATAGACTTCTGTGGAAGACCTTTCCGCTAGATATGGCTGATCTGGTAGACAATTATATATTTGCCCAGTATTTTGTGATACCTCTTTTACATAATAAGTTTCAACAGTTAACAGTCAAATGAGTTAATATTATGGGGTTTAAACTTCTCATGTTGCATTAGAAGAAGATTCCTATACACATATGAAATGGTGAGACCCACATATACATATATATGAATTAAGAGAAAAACACTTCTCATGTTGTAGAAGAAGTGTTTTCTCATGTCACACATACATGAAATGGTGGGACTCACATCTATATATGAAGGGAAAACATTTTCTCATGTTGTAAGAAAATCATTTTCTTATGTCATACACACATGAAATGGTGAGATCCACATATACACATATTAATTCATATATGTATATGTGGGTTCCACCATTTTATGTGTGTGTAGGAAACTTTTTTTTCTTATGTAACATGAGAAAACCAAAGCCCATATATATATGTGTGTGTGTGTGTGGGTCTCACCATTTCATGTGTGTTTAGGAATCTTTTTCTTCTTATGCAACATGAAAAAATCAAGTTCCATTAATTAATTACATATATGTGGGTCCCACCATTGACATGAGAACCTACAACATGAGAAGTGTTTTTCCCTAATACTATTGTTAATCTTTATAATTTAATCAAATTTTAGATTTGATTCTAATAATTTTATAAGGACTTTATCTGAGTTTAAGAATAAAAACCAAAACCAAAACCCAAATTTATTATTTATTAAAAGTATAAGAAGTTGTTAAATTCAATTACTCTAGCCAAATTCTTATGAAACTCAACCAAAACCTACAATTTAAAACTATAAGAACTAAATCTAAATTTTGATCAAATTAAAAAGATTAACTGTTATAAAACCTACTTGAAATTTAACACTTTGGAAAACTGCACTACTCATTAAACCATCAACAATGAACGGTATCGCCATTTGATCTTTCTCTCTTTCCTTCTCTCTCTCTCTCTCTTTAAAAAAAAATACGTAAGACATTAAATCTTTAATCCCTGACAACATTTCACCCCCCTCCCCAAAAAAAAAAAAAAAACATAAAATAGACCCCAAAAGGCAAAGTATTTGATAAGAGATTGTACTAGTGGAAGGAAGAGATTCCCATAGTCGTTAGTAATATAAAATTGGAAAAATGAACCGAATTTAGGATAATATGTGTGCAGAAGTGGGCATGTATTTCCAAGTCTTCTGAATATCACAGAAACTTGAAAGAAAAATATTCCATTAATTCCATAATCTCATCGTTCTTTGTGCTTGTTTTTCAGCCTGGTTTGAGGAGGGAATTAATCATCAAAATAAATCTATCTAAATTATAAAATGCATACAACAAAAAGACAAAATCTTTCTTTCATCCTATACAAGCAATCACCACTAGTAAATCCTCATGGAAGATCATATCAATTGGATCCTCCTGTCATACTAGTCCCTAGTTTTAACACTCAGACATGCACAATGGATTTAAGATCAATTGTACGTCCCTTTTCCTCTGGCAGATAAATCAGGCTACCTGCAGAGATGAGATGAGATGATCTGGCAGTTCATCTTGATCACTCTTTCTTGAAAATGTAGCAGAAAATTCCGGCCGCCTATACATCACTCGTTGCGGATCGAGTAATACTTCTCCAAGAGAGTTGGTGATTTTGATATTTCATTCATAAGGTTCTTGAACTTGACACTGCAGTCTCCTCCACTGCAATAACGGTGTGACAAAGATATGGTGATTCCTAAAAAGTAGAAGAGAAAAAAAAAGAAAAAATAAAACTAGAAGGAAACAAATGTTCCCTAGCTTTCAAGAAGCTAGAAAATCTCACAAACTTCAATTGTTTGTACGAGCAAGGCTTGTTTCCCAGAAGTTGTACAGAGCATAGTCAAGAAAGTATTGATAAAAAATAAGCATTCAATAATTTCTACCAAGGATACCATATCTTAGATACTTAATCACTTATAACATTGAATAAGAAAAATAACAAGAATCTTGAGACTTATGATAATACCCTAAACTATTATGATCAGCATGGTCCTGGACTAATATAATCAAAATATTATCAATTTTGGAACAGAATAACGTGACTCATTGATATTTAATCATGATCCTCCGAGATTTCACTGCTGGCAACAGTTTCCTAGAGAATAATTTTCAGAAATAAGAAAACAGTCTACAGTTATTCAACTGTCATAGCTGTTGAGTTATCTAGCGGATTTATGTCTCCTTGGATTCGCGGTAGAAATTGCTTTTCCAACATGGTTTACAGTATAAAAGCGATTTGATTGATGGGATTTGGTATGATACTTATGAGATCGATGAGATTCCAATATTTCTTCTTAGAACATATTGATTTGACTCCATAAGCGGGACCACCACCCCATATCATGTTGCCACCAGAAACAGAACCCTGTATTTTTTCTAGAGAATCTTATACAAGGTAAGTTTGTGAAAGAAGTTTTGTCTTGACTTGCATGGTCATGTTTCTCCACCGCCTACCCAAACAAACCCTAAACTTGTGAGAAAAGCTTATTTCTAAAGCAGGAGAAGATACAAACCTTATGCGGTTCAAGGCTACAATAGCTCGAAGTGCACTACGAATCATATCTTCATTACGATCTACTTCTTGCTTGACAGCATCTTGTTTTGGCTTGAAATTGATAGTCTTCTGGAGAGGGTCCACCAACGAGTCTAAAACTGAAATGGGAATACAAGTTAGAGAGCAGAAACATTTTACAGCCAAACTTTAGCTCTTTCAAAGACACATCACAAACCTGCTAATACAGCAGAAGGACACTTATCAGCCAGTTTTGAGAGTATGAGGTGGCAAGGCATTTTAACATCATAATGATCTGAAAACAAAAAACAATTTGCATCAAAAAATTAGCAGTACATCATCAAAGACTCATCATCATATAGATGGGCTGAAAGGAACCTCACAAAGTATGCTACATAAACAAAAGAAAATATTCTTCCAATGTAAAATTATATTAATTATGATACAAAATCATGAATGCGTTTAAGAAATGGATGACCATGGCATCATATCAAATTTATGTTTCTGTAAGCTCATCCTAATGAAAAGTGCTAAAAAGAATACGCCAAAGTCAAATAAAAAACAGATCAGCATCAGAGGCAACAGAGGGTATTAGCAGGATACAGAGCCAGGAAATAAACAACTTCAAACAAATGCTCACCATCCAAACCAGATTTAAGGTAAGGAACGATAAATGATGAGGGATTAACTTGATCAAGACAACTGTCCAGCAATGTATCTACACATTCAAAAGCAGCCTTCCTCAATTCAAGTCCATCATCCACAATATGTTTGAAAGGACCAAGATCAACAGTCCTTATTAGTTCTTGCTGTCAGAAATAAATAACAAAAATCAGACTATTTACAGTTTTATGACAAAATTGCAGACAAGCCACAGGTAACACATCATAATTGATTTCCATAAAAGAAGGTCAGTTTCTATGTGTTAATATAATATGCAATAGATTTCCACCTAATAGACTGCTTGATCATGTCAGAAATTACCTTCACAATTGTCTGATCATACAGAAGAGGCAAAAGATCAGGAAGAAGCCCCTTGATTAAATTTGGCTTATTATGAGCAAATGTGTTCAAAGCCAAGACGGCAGCTCGCCTCACATGCTGCATAATCATAAAATCAGTTCCCAATAGGTTCATACATATCTAAAAGCAAAGATTGTGATAGCATTTCTTTAACAACTAAAAAGATTAAAAACTTGCTCACTCTGTCATTGTCAGTAATAAGCATAAGGAATGATGATATTTCAGGGTATATGATTTCATCTATCTTCTCAGGGCGCTCAACAATAGAGTACTTCACAGCAATGACAACAGTGGCTCGAGTAAATGCAGTTGGACTGGCTGTTCTAACCTATAGAAAAATTCAGAATACAAAGCAACCATTAAATTTCAAATATGTAACATAACTCAAAATCACAAGCCCAAGGTTCCCACACATGATCAGATACCTTAAGTGCAGGAACAAGTTTTGCTGGTTCAATAAGTGCTATTTTACCAAGGCACTCCGCCACCACATTGCGAACCCCCTCTTCCTCACTCTCACAGTAATTGAAGAGCAAATTAAGTATTTTCTCAACACTAGATTCTTGAAACTCCGCTTTATCTACAGATTGCCTCACAATAACCTACCAGATAGTGACCGGAAAATCACATATTCATGATTCGCAAACAAGACGGCAAAACCCATATTAAATTAGAGTTCATTCAGGACAACCTACCTCCTTCAAAGAGTGAAGTAACAGGTATTGCTTCTTCTGCTGATTATCAATCTGGTTCAAGATAAAAGGCAAGTACTTGGGAAGATTACCAACAGCAATGTTACCAAGTGCATAAGAGGCAGCAGACTTTATCTCTTCAAAAGGAGATTGGAAGGACTCAATAACAATAGTCTCTATATTCTCATGTGCGCTTAGATCCTTCCTTCTGCCAATCTCCCCCAAACAGAGAAGGGCAAGGTGCTGTTTAGCCTTTCAAAACAAAAAAGACAGAAAAAGAAAAATAGTTCAATAAAGATGCAGAACCATCAGAACTGAATCTGGTGTAGAGATTAGGAGCATGCATAACCCAACAGCCCCATTCAATATGTATATACAGAAGGTTAAAAATCAAATTATCTAAAATAAATTCGGGCAGGAAGAATTGGTCTTACGGTTCACTAGGGAAAACCAGACTCTACAATTTTAAAATGCATGTAACGTTATACATGCCAAGATAAAGATAATTTGCAACATAATCACCCCAACCCATTTAAAACCCAATTTTACAGTCAGTCAGGTTGGTAAATGCCCAATGTTCCCCCTAGCAGTAATGTATTATATTTACCAAAGAAAGGAAAAATAAAGAAATTGAAAGCTCAAAAGGACAATAAATAAAATAATAACACAATTCCAACATTCTAGAGTTCTAAGATCACTCTGAATCCTATAAAGTATGCAGCTGTAGTTAAGCATAAAAAAACAATTGACAGTCAAACCTAAGAAAATCCCCACACTGCTTAAAGATTAGAGGAAAAACTTACTGAATTTGAGCTAATGTCATCCTTGAGAATTTGTGTAAGCATTCTCACTGTAGATGAGCACTTCTGATCACCAGCAGCAAGGCACAGAACAGCTACACACTGGGCAATAGAATGTAATGCTTGTTTTGCAATGCCACCTGACTGTGGAGAAGGCTTGGCACTGGCGAGTAGTGACTCGAGCAGAGAATCAAAACTAGTGTTTGCAGAATAGACCAAAGCAGCAAAGAAATTCTGTAAAGCCTGCAGTATTTACAAGACATTTTTAAACATGCATATAACATGTACAAGTAAAACAAATGAGAAAAGTTCAGCAGCATAGCAGAAAATATACCAGAAGAGCTTGGCCCTGCAACAATGGGCTTTTAATTAACGTTAGAGCTTGAGGAAGAACTTTGTTTCTAACAGCCAAACCAACATTTGGACTTGACCTTCTGTCACCCATTAATGTGCAGCACAGTTCCAAAGCAAGTGCCGTCATATGCAAGTCTGAGTCACTAATAGGCAGGTAATGAAACAAGGACAATTAATCTGCAACGTCTATGGCAAAGTAAAATAAAGTCGACCAAAGAATAGACTACTAAGAAAAACCTTATTAGAGCTGAGAGCTCGACAATAATAACTTCATAACCAGATGAACCAATCTTATCAGCATAAGCAACTATAAGAGAATTCAAGGTAGCCAATGTTGCCTGCCTTAGTGCACGATTAGCCTGTTCAAAACCATCAAATCAAAGCGAGGAATTATTCACTCTATTTTAACATGAAGTTCTAGAGACCATGAAATTTTAATCAGTTATATCATTAAAAAAAAAAAGAATATCCAAGAAGATTTCCACACCTTTCGTAGGAAAGCAGTCAACTCTGCTATAACTTGATCCAGCACACATGATAGATCCACCTTTAATGGGGAAGCAGCAATGACAGCGAATGCCTACATACAAAACATCATCATTAAGTCAATACCCATACAAACATGTGCTAACATGCAACAAGTCAACAACAAGCCTTATCCCACTACGGTGGGGTCAGCTACATGGACGACGCTTCGGTCTTAGGTATAACATTGGAACTGGAACCCGAAAGAAAGAGGAAGAGAGAGAAGGAACAGAGGATAGAGAAAGATAGGTGAACAGAGCGATTTCTGAATGATTCACTATTATTCACAATAGAATCACAAATGACTTACAGTCTCACCTGCCACCTAGCAGTCATATTACATTTACTGACTAACTAACTGATATAACTAACTACTAACTATTCTTATTCTCATCAAAATTCAATACCGTCTTACTTGTGTGCATACTGCCAAAATGATGTATGCCAACCTTCTTCTTCATAGACAAATCTAGCCTATTATTGATTTATTGATTTAACAACAGGGGAGGTCAACAGGAATATGCAAAACTGTAAAAGTTTACTATTTATACCAAGTAGTACATTGCAAAGCACACTACTTGCCACAAAATATTATTTCTATGTTATATTGCAAGTAACAAAAATTAACTAAATAACCTTGACAGCTGTAAGTCGGGTTATCTCATTTCCCATCCGATCAACAAGTACAGGAAGGCACGCAGGTAATTCAGCATTAAGATGGTCGCCAAATGTTGACACAACAAGACCCATGCAAGAGATAGCACACTCCTTAACTTCCTGTAGACAGAAAAATGTTCTCTATTATATGCTAAAAGGATCAGAAGAAATTATAATACAAGACCTTCCACATCTAACTAACCTGATCCTGATCTTGGTTTATCAACCTTGACATAATAGCTTTATAAATAGGATGAACATATGGTCTGAAATCAAAACCAGAACCCTACACCATGTAGCCATTCTAAATTTTTAGTAACAGGTATAACATCAATCCAAGGTCCAAGTGGATAAATGTACGCACCTCAATTTGTGGCCGCACAACACGGACAAGTTCCCCACATACCCTTAATGCCTCTGCTGTGACCTTGTAATATCGCTCACCAACAGCTGATAAAACAGGAGCAGAAAGAGCCTGCAAACAGAAACATCTGGCGAGAATGAATAACATCACATCTGATTGTACAGATGCAAAAGACTTTCACAACTCTTAAGATTTTTCTCTCACATTAATTCCCCCACTTCACAACTCAGATAGGTGAAATAGTGTGACAACCGCTGATATAACCCACTAAATAGCCATTTTGTCTTTTTTTCCTCTTATCGACTTAGATGGGCAAGAGGGGGTGGAGTTGTCAGTTTCCAGATTATATTAAAGAACTTAAGATAGATTTCCTCCACTTCAGCACCAGCACTGCTATTGCATGCAGTAAAGCCCAACAACAATACAGATCTTTCCAAAGAGCCAATATTCAATTTTAAGTATCCAAAAACCAAATCAAAGAATGAATCAAACACACGCTCACTAAAGGTAGCAGCCTACAGTAAAAGTTATGATGGTTAACCTTGATATAAGGATGGAAAACAGCAGGAGAATGTGAGGATAACACTAATCTTGTAAATGTCAGGGCTTCAATCTTCAAGTTTGAGGTAGAGGATTTGTCCTGGGAAAAAATAAGATGGAAAATTCGGTGAAAAGAATGCAAAATCAGCACTAGGATAAATCAAATCAAATAAAACATAATCTCAACTAAAATCAATAATTATTACATTTAAGGCTTTTTCTATTCCTGGAATGAGTGATCCAATGTGGTCTGCAAGACAGTCGGGTAAGACAACTACAAGTTCTTTCAAAACAGAAAAGGCACCAACCTGTACAGACAGAATTGTTAACCTCCTAGCGAGTTAATGAATCAACTATCTACTTCTAAAAAATCATACCTTTGTCTTGATAGATTTCTCACGGAGTTGCCTGTTTAGAGACCGGACAATCTTTGGTACTTCTTGTTTCAACAGCCAACGAGGACTGCGTCAAATGCCAATATTATAATAATAAGTAAATGACACAAGCAACAATATAATTGTAGCAATTTGATCATTAATAGATAAAAATGAAGTCACAAGACCAACAGTGAATAATGATATTGCTCTTAAAATTAATAATGGTAGGTAAACCAAACATGTGCACAACTTCCTGTGCAACTTTACAAAAGATTCATGAAAAATTCTGGCAGAACCCAAAAACACGCAAAAGGATTTTGAGGAAAATGACTGTACATGCAGCCTGAGACAGATATGGCTAAAACTGGCTCAGAAAGTATTGCACAGGAAATTCTCTTCCCAAATTCATGAGTGTATGTATACCAACCATGATACTCCAAAAAATTACACAAGGGGAAAAATAAGGCAAAATCTTTCAAGAGAGAAAGAGAAGTGGGTGCAGCTCGAGAAATTCCATTGGCTTAAACTAGCTTAGGATGCGGTTGTGCACTGAGGAAAGGTGTTCAGAGATGCAAACTAACAGCATATATTGGTAGTTTCTCATTGCCATAAAGAACGCATCCTTTACATCATGCTTAACATAAGTACTTCAAAATAGTTTGTGGCACAATTACTGATCCTCGTGGGCCTTCTGGTTATTGTTTACAATTCATTTTGCATATTACAATGTTATAAACTATTGTCTATTCATACATTTCTATTTTGAATATCAATTTACCAGTCAACAACAATACATATGGAAGCAGACAGGTAAAAATCAGAAGGGGGTAAATAGCTAATTTAGAATAGCCACCAGTTAGTTCATGTCCAACCATCATACTCTTCAGTACAGAAATTCTGGGGGAAAAAACATATCCATGATATATACTCTTGGAATCAAAAGTTGCAGGAGCAACAGAAACTGACCCAAAAGTCAGCTCAAAATAAGGGGATACTTTCAGAACATGTGTTACAGAATCATAATTCTGTAATGAGAAAGAAGAGGGAAAGAGAGGAATAGAACAGAAATCAGAGAGGGAGAAGAGAGAAATCCAGTGATGCTCATTAGTCATTCATCTTAACAAGCATAATCCTTCTATTAGCCTAAGTCTCATATATATAGGTAGAGACTTAGACTCTCAAGGCAATCTAACAACTAACTAATCCTATAACTAACTACCTAACTAATAACAGCAACTAACTACCTAATATATGTATTTATAGTTTACATATCAATATGGGTAACTTGCCTTGTTTCATTTACATCAATCTGCCCTTTTGTGACATTTCCAGTTTGACGCAAGAGCTCAATGAAAGTGTTAAATACATCCATCTGCAACACAGCCATGTTGGATAAGCAAACATATGGTGTTATAAAAGGCTGAAGTAAGTACTCATTTTGGTCTACCTTGACATTTTCTTCTCTCTCTTTACATCTGTCAATCAGTTTTGGACAAGCCTGTAAAATAGGTATTAGCAAATCATGCAACTAAAGGTTACAAAAGCAAACCAGCTTCACAAAGCATATATATGTAGCTTCTATAAAAATATATTTTGTTAGAACAAAAAGATCAGCTTGTCAGAATTATAATATCTGCACAAATATAAACACAAACCACCCATGATGATAGATCCCATTAAGCAAAAGATCAACAATCACAAACTAAAAAGATTCAGTTTGAGTTTAATAATGAAAAACTGCCATGGTTCTATTAGGAAAGATAAAACAACAATATCAGGAAAGCAACAAACTAAAAAGGAAAGGGATCGGTGTGCTCTACACAAGAAAAAAGATCTGACTGATGGCAAAGATACCTCCTCATATAGCTTTGAAAGCATCTCAGGACGGGATACAATTAAAGCTGCCAAGCATTTAGCAGCAGCCCTCCGAACTTTCCAACTGGCATCTTCATCATCAGTATATTCATTTGCACTCTCACTGCAATAGGATAGATTATTTCAGGCCTAGCTAACAAGAGTTCAGACATATGCATTACTAGCAACCAAGTGAACAAAGCACATACTCATCCTCCTCTTCCTCATGTTGTTCATCATCAGTATCCTCATCCATAGTGTCAGTGAAGTTGGGATCATAACTCAGATATTTCAGCGTAAGATGAAGAATTTCATCACAGTAAAAAGAAATATCTCTAGGACACCTTAGGAGAAAGCTTTCAAGTGCCTGCGGTTAAATGTTGACATTATGGAGATGCATGACAGAGAATATTATATAAATTAATAAGCAGTTCCAAGGTAATCATCATCTAAATCACGCTGTAACATGGTACAGATGAATATATATAGCACCTGCAAGCTGTACTCACGAAGCTCTTCATCATTTTCTGAGGCACTGGTGCAGTAATCAATCAGCACTGGAACTGTGTCTCCAAGATGGGGTCCAAATCGATAACCAACAGCACGACTAGTATAACACTCAAATGTAACTTGATCAATAAAAGATGAAGAAATAAAAGATAATCAGTAAGAGATTTCATACCTCAAAGAACCAATCATCTGAATGTTTGTGCGGGTCAATTCTGACTTGGTAGCCTTATTTTTCAAGTTCCTAACAACTTGAACCGTTGCCCTTGCCAATAAATCATCTGACAAACTTGAAGAAAGAGATGCTGAAAGGTGAAGAAGTGTTTGTCAAGAGGAATGTAGTTTTACTTTGTGGTTCAAGTTTTAAAGGAAATTATGAAAGCTGCCACATCAAGGTAGATAACAGCTTTCCGAAGGTGTGAAATTAGCAATTATGTGTAATAGGTCCAATCAATCTACAATGCAGTCCATATATTATGAAATACATGAATGCTCTTGCATTTTTATTATAGTTATCAATAAAGAGATTACACATGCGATCATCAATATTTAGTCCAACTGACAGGAGTCACTAATCCAATCAAATCCCATGTTCAAAATTATCCCCAGATACAAGTTGCCATGACAACACAAACTACGTGTCCACCGGGTTAGATGAGTTCAGGAAAATTAGAAAAGAGGGGGTAAAGGTTACTCTCAATATTCCCAACAACAAATCCAAGCAATATCAAGCTATCAATTCTATTTGATCATAACTAAGTCTTACCAATGCACGCCACAGTCTTCTTCCGAATGCTGGCTTGATTGGAACTCAATTGAGACAAAAGAGCACTCAGTAACAGCTCATGGTCAGATGTCATTAGATTCCCAAATTTATGAAGGATTTCACATAAAATATCTAGACATTCACATTTGATCTCGGAGCTCATCCCCTGCACATAAAAAGGAATAAAAAATGAACAAAACAGCGTGAAACTCTTTCAGAGAGGTAAAAGATATAAAAATAAAAACACTGAAGATTTTATTTAAATTCTTGCACATGCACAACATATGAGAAACAAACTAGGTTACATTAATAATAAGGAATTTATGGAGAGAAATAGAACACAAAGATAGAGAGAATCAATGACGATGACATCATCCACATATGGGCAAAGTTTTGGTGTTAAGTCTCCAAGAATATGGTTATGCAAAATAAAGAACTTACAGGGCCAGTAATTCCATTAATCAATTGTGGTGAGAGAGAAACAAGAATAGATTGTGCCAGAGACTTCGTGGAAACTTCAGCAACAATTGTCTTTAAAGCTATGCTGGCAATGTCACGATGCTGATCCTTCCCATTTAGCAATTTGTCGCATAATTTACTAGTCATTTCCACAACCCTTGGCTCACTCACCTTCCTCACCAATGGAGCAAGACTGCAAATTGAAAAGGTAAGTTGTTATAAACATTGCAACTTTATAATCTGCCAAATAATTTCTCTTAGGAACCTCAATCTAATATAACTTAGAAGGAACATCAACAGTCAAATTATTCAAAGGATTTAATTAGCAATCAAACAGATTCATCTTACATGAAATTCAACAACAAAAGCCAATTAAACTTAAGCAGGCATAAAAAGCATTTTGGATAGGCATAATAAGAAGCAAGAGATTCAATTATGAGGGCAACTTACTTGACTAATAGGTCCCAATTTTTGTTATAAACAACACATGTTAAAAGATAGACTCCAGAAGGAGGATGTACCATTTCACGGCCAATCCAGAAACATCACCGGCTGCATCATCAAGCTGTTGTATGATGATATTTGCCAATTTTATCTCCAGCTCAGCATCAGCCTTGAATGTATCTTTGTTTAACTCATTAAGCAAATCAGATGTGGCCATGTATCTATAATCTTTATCCTTGCCAGTCATCTGTAGGAAATTAAGAAATATTTAATTCACACATATGCCTACATGATCATCCTTATTTATGTGTACGTGAAGAAATATGGCCACTACAGATACACTTATGAAAATAATCATACCTTTTCCAGTATCCCAGTCAAAGTTATATTAGCCATGTTTGCAAGATTATATAATCAATGTCCCTTATAATGATTTCTCACCAAATACCAGCAGTCTGAGGGGAAAACAAGAAAAGTCAATGAGAAAATTAAGAACATAGAAGAATATAAATTGTTCTACGCAACAATGAATCAATTAAAAAGTTAAGTTCAATATTAAAGTTATATTTTCAATGAAGACCAAACAACTCCACCTTCAGAGGACAATATCAGTGGATTAATTACTATTGAAGAAAGTAGTTGAACCACAAGATGATAAACACAAGAGGTTAGGGAGACGAAATAAGAGGTACTATCTATATTGCAGACGGCTCCAGTCCAGTCGTACTGGAATAGAAAAAAGCATCATGAGATTTATCAAAAGTTCATAACAACATCATGTGGGTGTATTATTGAAAGAAAACCGGTGCAGCATTATTTGTAGATATATTATCGTCATTCAAAGAAACGAAATAAAACTGCCCGCCATTCCGTAGTCCCTTTTCAGGGTGCCACGAAATTGAGAATATATCATCACAGAAAATTTGTGTCTATCCCTCTTTACGATCGCAAGTACTAGTTGAACTACAAACCCGATCCTTTAAAGTGTACACCGTTCTTTTCTCAACACGAATAAAATAGAAAAACAACAACAACAACAATGTACCGGAGTAACACGTTAATCCTAAAGCCATAAGCATTCATTCATTGTCCAATGCAAGAAGCTACCATGCAAACGGGCCCTAACAAATGACCTAAATTAACCAGTCTCCACATCCAAACACGAGAACTTTTTCCTACACATGCGAAAGAGACTACCAGGAGAAGCCAAAAACCTAGAACCAAACGACGCAAAAATAGACTGCCGCAGAAAGACTGTCGGTACTGCGGTGCAAACGGCAGGGGGGAGGGGGAAAAAAGATAAAACGAAATCAAAAAGTAAAGAGAGTCAAATACAAGAATGGAGGAGTAGCCACTGCCGTCAGCGGCGGTAGATGGAGGAAAACGAAGGGTTACGGCCGAGCGAGTCGACCGTGAGCAAAAAGGGACCGTAAAATCGATTAAAATAGGGACCTACCAAGGGATCGCACAAGCTCAGTGAGTTCTGAGTTCTGCTAGCTTCGTTTGACCCAAAAAAAAAAAAACAAAAAAGTTCTGCTGGTTTCGGCACTAGCTCTTCTTCAATCGAGCCACCAGTGAAAAACGCTTTGATGATGATGGCTTTGCAGAGAAAATTTCCAGTTTTTCTTGGGTAATTAAGGAAAAGCTCCAAGCGCCCAATTAACCTTTGAATAATTAATTAAAATTCAGAAAATTACTATATTTTTCCAAAATTTAGCACAAAATATAAATATTGTATCATTATCTCTTGTTTTTTCACAATACATTATCTCTTTTAAGGAAAGACTTTCCTCCGCGTTCTTAATTAACATAAATATATTTTTTTGTGCTGGTAAAATTTTAAGTCATTCATGCGTTGATAATTTCATATGATATTATTTTTTGGGCTGAAATCAAGAACAAAACTTAAAACTAGAAGAATAATTCCAAAAAAAAAAAACAAGAAGAAGAAGAAGAAGAATGGCTCATCATCCATGAACCAAATATAGTTTGTTGGCAAAAAATATAGTTAGGTCAATATCTCACGGAAAAAACAGCAAAATCTCAACGGAAGTGATAAGTTTCATTAGGCAAATTTAAGTTATCCTTAAGTTATAGGAAAACTCAAAATTTTAAAAAGACGATAAACTTGCACTCGAGTGTGATTCAAAATCACTTGAGTGATGAATTATAATTCAGAGTGCTTGTAGTATAACTTGAGTGCTAGATAAACTTTGAGTTATTATATTGTAGTAAGGTGTTGTTCAAAGGTGTATCACTTGAGTGATTAAAAATGTAACTTGAGTGATCTTCTGTTGTTTGGAAAATGTTTCGACATTATTAGTGACTTGAGTGAGTATTTGGATCACTGGCAATCATTTGCAAGTAATATTGGATCACTCGAGTGATCTTCAATGAAGATAACATCACTCTTGGTTCATGTGCGAGTGACTAGCTGAAACCTGTGAGTTATCACTATCACTCGAGTCATCTTTAAGCTCATCACTCGAGTGATCTGCTCGAACTTCAAGAAAACATTGCAAGTGATTTGCTAAAACCAGAAGTGATTACTATCACTTGAGTGACCATTTATCCACTCGAGTGACGAATACCATTACTCGATTGATTTGCTTCCACTTCCAAAATCTTTGCTAGTCACTTGCAAATTTTTGCAAGTGATGGGTAATCACTCGAGTGATTTTGTATCACTCTTACAATTTTGGCAAGCAACTTGCAAAAACACTAGAAGTTAGGATAAGCACTATAGTGCATTAAATGTCACTCGAGTGATCACCTAGATCACTTAAAGTATATCACATCAACTTGAGTGCTTTTTTTTTTTTATTCAAGTTTAGTTTAAATATTGTTCTATCACTCGAGTGTTTAGAAACTCATTCAAGTGACTTGAACCATCAAGTCCACTTTGTTCACTAAGGTTTGTTATTATCAAAACACAATAATATAAGAACTAACATTCTCCCTCTTTTTGGTAATGACAAAACTTGAGTATGCTTGAAAAAATATCTTAAACATAAAAAGTAAAGACACAATAGATACTTGCACATGATGGAAATGTCAATATCATTATGAAATGAGCAAGTACATCATTATCAAAAGTTCAAAATACAAACAATATAAATGTAGAATTTAAACAAGAAAATACTAAACATCAAAACTAATCTTTCCCCCCTTTGTCATCAGGAAAAATGCTGAATGGAGAGGGGAAATGATATTAGAAGGTAAAGGAGGGGTGGTCCGAATAGGAGTAGGCAGTGGAATAGGATCTTCAAAGGAGGGGGACATGGAGTGTGGACGACCATTATAGTTATGGGTTTCAAGGCCGGGAGGTGTTGTGTGATGAAGAGTGTATGGGTGAATGTGAAGTGAAGGTGGGCAATGGCTCAATAACAATGACCTCATCAATATTAGAAACAGGAGGTGGAGTGAAGAATCTAGCCAAGTGAGGCGGGAGATGCTAAGTGAAGTATTAGGTCCTTATAAGGCAAATTGACAACATGGATGGGGATCAAAGATAGGATGGTGGTAGTAGTATTACTAGTATCAGGCATAGGGATATCCGGAATCGGCTCAAGGATAATGGTAGTGTTAGAAGGGGTTGAGGTAGTGACAATTGGAGGAACATATGAGGTAACAGTAAAGGTCACCAGGAATGGAATGCTAAGGTGAGTTCCCACAATTTCCTCCATTCTCTATATACGCGCAGTTTGTTCTTCCTAGTGAGAAAATAAGATCTTGAAATTATGATTAACCCTTGCTATTAGTTTCTTGACTTGGTAATCAATCTTCAAAGGGTTGGGAGGACCAAAAGCTTGAACTTTAGGCCGAAACTTTAGAGACTTCAAAGGCTTCGAAGGGTTCAACACCTCTGGCTTCTTTAAAGAAGGAGAAAGAGACAAGTCTTTGTCCATGAATGGTCTCTTTGTTCTTGCCATCGATGACTAGGAGGCTTCAACAAGAATGAGAGGAAATAGAGGATTTATAGGTTAATGAAAGTTAGGGCTTTGTTGAAGATGGTATAGAGAGAGAGAGAGAGAGAGAGAGAGAGAGAGAGTGGAGGCTTTATATGTGAAAGGATGAAGTTGGAAATAGAGGTGAAACATCAAAAAATGAAATGTTTGGTTAACTTAATTGGAAAGTAACAACTCAACAATTACAGATTTAGGAGTTAGAGAGTTTTTGAAAAATGAGAGGGAAGTCAAAAGACTGTCCTGGAATTCAAGTGAAAGGAGAGAGAGCGAATGAAGTTCTAATATAATTAGACTTCTCACAAGATTGCACTTGAGTGATTTTTCTTATCACTCAAGTGATTATTGTTCACTCGAGTGCTTTTAAAGATAATATTTAAAGCACAAAAGGCTTCATTCAAGTGATACGTTGAATATCTCAAGTGATGAATAATAAAAATACCTTACTCGAGTGTGTAATGTAAACAATCGATCCCCATTTGAGAGTTAGCATTGTGTATTACTTGAGTGTCATCTCCCTCCCTTGAGTGATTCCCTCTCTAGTGTTCTAGCTTCCTTCATAACTCAAGTACCTTTGTGCTCCACTCGAGTTGTACCTTGATCTCATAGTGTGACTTTTTAGCTTTTCTCTTCGTTGCTTGAGTTTCTTTCATCATTACCGAGTGATTGCTTATTACTTTCACAATCGCTCGAGTTCCTTTGCATGTGGTCCCTTCTCTGTTTATCTCTATTTTTCATTGTTAAAATAGGGGATCCTACAAAACAAATTTCTAGGAACTTTGATGCTTAAGTTAGCAAAACAAATCATCAAAACATACTTAAAATTAATTAAAATGAAGGAAATTACGCATAGTTCACAAAGATTTACCATTCCTAATTCTATTTTTATGTATAGGAATTAACCCTTTACTAATGGTTTGGTGAACATATTAGCTAGCTAAAGTTGTGTAGGAATGAGCACCACCTTGACATCTTCCTTTTGAACATGGTCTCTGATAAAATTATGCCTCATATGAATATGCTTAGTTATAGAGTGTTAGATAGGATTCTTTGTCAAATTTATTGTGCTAGTGTTATCACAATATATGAGAATTTCCTTTAAAAGAATACATAAATCTTGAAGTTGTTATTTTAGCTAAAGAACTTGAGTGCAACAACTTGAGACAAAAATGTATTTAGCTTTAGTTGATGATTTGAACCATGATACGATGAGCCACTAAGGAACTGACATCATCCACTGCTACTCTTCCTATCAGTTTTGTATCCACGATGGTTTGACTTCGAATACGTGATTACATACTCATTGCCTCCTTTTTGGTACCAAATCCCAAGTTTAGTCGTGTTAGCAAGATATCTAAATTTCCTTTTAGAGTCTCAGCATGAGACTCTTTAGGTGCAGACTAATATCTTACACACATGCCTACACTAAACTGGATATCTCATCTGCTAATAGTAGAATACAACAAAGAACCAATCATTCCTCAATGTTTTGTGATATTATAATCTGGTCCCTTTACACTAGCATTAAGCAGCGTCATTGAACTCATTAGAGTGTCAGCACTTTTGGCAAGATCCATTCCATATTTCTTTAGGAGTTCCTTGAGATATTTGGTCTAGGAAATAAATATCTCATTTTTCTTCTACTTGATTAGCAATCTGAGAAAGAAATTTAATTCTCTAATCACGAACAGTTCAAATTTTCCCTGCATAATCTTTGAAAACTCTTGGTAGAGAGAATTATTAGTAGAACTAAATATAATATCATAAACATATATTTGAACAATTAACATATCATTGTTCTTGTGTTTGATAGAGAGTGTTCTGTCTACATTCCTCTGACAAACTCCTTGGTCAATTAGAAAATTGCCCAATCTTTCATGAAAAATAGGAATATCACTTAGAGTGGGGTGAATAGATGATTATAAAAATCTTTTCAGTAAAAGCTCAAGAACAATAAAACAGAGACAGAGAAGGAAGATGAACACAGAGAGATTATATTGGTTCAATCTAACTCTTCGACTTACATCTAGTCCCCAATCACATTGGGACTTTCACTATCTCTTAATCATTAATACAGTTACACACTTCGTACTCAGAATGATCCTCTCACACTAGGACTCACTCTCCTTTATAAACGGTAATTGTACACCTATGCTTAAGGTTCCACAACCTTAAGATTTTACAGAAATAGTGTTTAACTCCTCACTGAGTAAATAAATGATAATCACTGAAGTATAAATTATATCCGAAGATATTAAATGAAATTAATGAAACAATTGAACGTAATAATACAGAATTGAATGCACATAGTTTCGGTTGGTTGGTGGAATTGAATAGTTGAGCTCTTCTACCAATCTGTCATTAATGCCGTTGTGAGACTAAGAATGAAGTTGTTGAGTCTCTTCGAATTTCCATTTGGCACAAATGACTCTATTGAGTACAATCAAACGTTGCTTTGTTAAATGCGTTCGCCGTCAAAGTACTTGTGCAGACGTTGACTTAGAATAATAGCTAGAATAAGTATGCCTTATAGGAATATATTCGTTTGCTTTGAGCGCTAATTCCATTTGTATCCTCTATTACATTAAATGCTTTTGACACAATGAACAATATTTTTGCTAATCTCAATTTAAACATAGTTAAAGAGATTAATAAATTGGAAATAACTTAGTATGATCAATAAAGAGATTAATGATCTAGTTCAACGTTTTGATCCTTGGACCAACATTACTCGAGTAATATAAACCTCTTACTCGAGTAATCATGTAAGCTTTGAAATACCTTGCATTTGGGATGACATTACTTGCGTAGGATATTCATATTACTTGAGTAAGGTTTGAAAGTAATATCCTTTGGAATCATATTACTCAAACAACACAAGATGTTACTTGAGTAATATCAAATAGTTTTTTAGAGTAATAGTACTAGAACCAAAATTACTTGAGTACAAATTTTGTTACTCGAGTAATATATAGATATTACTTGAGTAATATTTTGTTACTTGAGTATTCAGTGTTAGATGAAATAAATTGTTCCAGTAGTGATATTACTTGAGTAACAAAATATTCTTACTTGACTAACTTGAGCAACATCTCCTGATCTTTGCTTTAAACATGACATTACTCGAGTAATATACTTCAGTTTGCCCAAATGACATTTTTGCATCCTGTGTATACTAAACAACACTATTAGAGGGGATTACTCGAGTAACTAAGATAACCTACTCAGTAATGTATGTGTGCTTTTAAAAAACACAATTTCTTTTCTATTAAAAAACAAAGCTTCAATCCATTAAGTCTTATTATCATCAAAACTCCAAGAACCAACATTTCATACCAAGCTCTAGGAGCTTGTTTAAGACCATAGAGAGCTTTCTTGATTCTAGAAACATGGTCCAGTTTTGACACATCCTCAAAGCCAGGGGGTTATTCTACGTAAACTTCTTCCATGATGTAGCTATTCAAAAATGCACTTTTTACATACATTTGATAAAGGTTGAATCCTTTTATGCACACTAAGGCTAAGAATACTTGTATGGCTTCCAATCTAGCAAATAGAACATACGTTTCATCATAATCAATAATGATTGCAAATTCATCTCATTGATCCTTGAATACTCATTTTGTGCATATGACTGGATGGTCTTTAAACCAAGATACTAAGTCCCAAACTTGATTTCTCTCAAATTGATTCAATTCTTTTTGCATTGTTATCACCCAATTATTGTCTAAAAGGGTATTCGTTAATGCTAGAAGGCTCTAACTCAGAAATCAAGGTAGAGAAGCTTATTTCATTAAAGTTTTTGCTCTTGGGCTTTACCCCGTCATTGACAAAACCTATAGCTTGGTCTAAGAGATGACTCTTGTTATACCTCCAAGCTTTAGGTTGCCCTTGATTGGATGGTTTGAAATCATTGTAAGGCTTATTTTCTAAAAAAGTAGGTGTGTTTGAAACAATTTGATTTTTCTCTTGAAAGGCTACCTCGAGGGTATCTTCTAAAGGTTTGGCTAGAGGTTCATTTCCAAAAAAAAAAAAAAAAAAACATGAATGGATCTTCAACAACACAAGTTCATTTATTGAAAATTCTGTAAGCCTTACTTCGGTTAGAATAACCAAGAAATATATCTTTGCCGGACTTAGGATCAAACTTTCCTAAGTTGTCTTTATCATTGTTATGAATAAAGCACTCATATCCAAATATATAAAGGTGAGCGAGGTTCAACTTTCTTCCCTTATAGAGCTTGTAAGGTGTCTTGCCAATCTTTGATATAATATAAGCTCTGTTAAAGATGTAACTGGTGTGCTCATTGCATCAACTAGACACACAAAGCATCAACATTCAAGTATGGATAAAGGACACTTGAGTGTGGATTTCCAATACTCAAGTGTCTAGAAGAAAAGACTTATTTTCAACTGAGCTTTGTTTTGAACATTCTTTTTCTAGAGAGAAAGTTCATCAGCACTTGAGTGTTGAGGACAACACTCAAGTATGGATCAATGACACTAGAGTGTCACATGTCTCTGCACCAAACCTTCATCTACGTATGTTAAAATTTAGTGAATATCATCTTATAACTTCTAATTATTATTCATTATTGTTCTCAATGCTTCTAAACATGTTTATTAATGAGTTCTAGATGATTAGTTGAAGGATTACATGCAAATCCTCAAAAATCAAGATTTGTGTTAGAACATTAAATGTTGTGGCAAAAACAAAGCACACACACAGAATCTTAGTTAGAGCATGTCAAATGATCATACTTTGAGACACACATTCTGGTAAAAGCAAAAGGTGTTAGTTTTCTATGGGTTTTGATGATAACAATCAATTGTGAAACCAAGATTGAAGAGTTGTCTCAAGAAAGTATAAACTTGCTGATTGAGAGAATACTCGAGTATGAGTAACAATACTCGAGTATTGAGATTTCAAAGAAAAGCTCAATACACATGATTAAGGACAATACCACAGTATCCAAGAGGATACTCGAGTATTGGATCTTACAGAGAGCATCGCAAGTTTTTCCATTAGAGCATACTCGAGTATTGAGATGCATACTCGAGTATAGGCCTAAGAGACTCTTCAATACTTTTACAAAAGAAATGCAAACTCCAGTTTGGAAAGCTCGAGTTTTGAAAACTCAATTTGGAATATGAAAAGTTCATTTTTCAACTTGGCTCCAAAATTCAAATGTTTTCATAATTAAGTGAAAACTCGAGTATATTGTTGACATACTCGAGTATTGAGCCAAGGAAAGATGAGTTAAAAATTTATTACACAAACAAACTCTAGTTTGGAAAACTCCAGTTTCGGAAACTCCAGTTTCATACTGGCCATTGCTTTCTCTAAGTTTCAAAGAATTACTCTATACTTGAGTATGGTATTGAATACTCGAGTATCGAGTCATACAGAGAGCAACTGAAGTTTTTGAGTTTCCTATACTGCACAGTATTGCTTGAATACTCCGGTTTTGATGTTTTGGATAAATTTCTATTAAGAGTCTAAAACTCGAGTATTGATAGAATACTCGAGTATTGGCTTAAGTGAAATTGAGGCTCCAAAGTTGAAATCGCAAGTTTTGCCTCTGGAAGGAGAATACTTGAGTATTAGTTTGAATACTCAAGTATAGCCTTAAGTGCATAGTGACATACTCGAGTATTAATGCACAAACTCGAGTATGGGCTGTGATAGTTGGAAATTTGAATTTACGAAATCTGTATAATGTTTGTTATTTGATCTAAATGCTTCCATTTATTAACCATCAACATTACTAGATATGTTTAATGTGTTTGCTAGTGTATTTCAGCCAAGCTACAGATGGATTAAGCAAATTTTCAAGGTAGACTTCACTAAAGCAATGGAACTGTTAGAGCATTAAATGAGGAGCCACCTAACTTGTTATATTTTCGTCTAATGAGCTTTACATGATGGAAAAAGGATGAATAGACATCCACCTACTCAGAACTCTGTCATTCCAATGGCTATAAACTCAAGGGGCTTAACATTTATCCTTCCAACACAAAGAATGAACAAAGTGAAGAGAGAGAAGAGACCAAGGTGCTTGTAACAGACAGAAATCTTTACCAACGGTCAAATGAATGCCTGCAATAGTCATTAAACATACTCTAAGTATAAATAGAACAACATTCAATTCTCTCCAACAACTATTGAGCCAGGAATCGAAAAGCATTCAATTTGTTCATTTATTCATTAGCTTTTCTGTACAGAGTATCGACTAATACTAACTAAGCTTCAGTGTTCATTTTATTTGCTCTTTGAGAGAGTCTGTTATCTGTATTCATTTATTTATAAGGAATCTCAAGTCGGGGGACTTGGAGATTTGGGAGTCTTTGATTACAACTTGTAAGGGGGAGCAAGTTCTAGTAAGAGAATTGCTTCAGAGTTACAGAGTGTGTAATCAAGTGACTAAGTGAAATACTCAGGTGCTTGAAGACTGGATGTAGACCAAAGAGTTGGGCCGAACTAGTATAAACTTGTGTGTCTTACTCTTCTTTCCTTACTCTCTATTCTGCCCTGTTCGGTTACCATTTGAGCAAAATTCATGAAAATTTTAAAAATCCCCAATTTACCCCCTCTTGGTGATTTAGCTCCACTTTCAAAAGGGACCTAACCTATGCAATCCCAAAGATAAAAACAGGGGCATGTCACCTACAGATATGCGGCAGCAAAGTGAAAAATGATTTACTCTCAATTGTTGTCAACAACTCTGATATATCTATAACAAAAAACTTCTTAAGTCTAACAGAAGGTTTGAAATCTCATAATGGATAGTTTGAAGCTTTACCAACAATCATTAATGAAGTTCAACTATAAAAACCAGAGAATTCAATACAGACTAACTAACTAACAATGATAAAATTTATTGCTTAGTTATTGTTCATTTAGTTGATTGTAATAAAATCTCAAGGTAGTGGGACCTTAAGTGTGGTTTTCGGATTACATCTATAAAGGTGAATGAGTCCTAGTGATGATTGCTCTAAATCTCTGTAATTGTTGAAAAGATAGTGGAAATCTCATAAACGCTTTGAGGACTAGACGTGGGTCAATATATTAAGGTTGAACCAGTATAAATCTTTGTGCACACTTCATTAATATCTTTCTAATCCTTCCTTCATGATTTAATATAGCAATTAATGTATATGAAAAATATGATACATACACTTTTTACTCTTAATATTTGACATCATAAAAAGCTAATCATATCTAACAGCTTATATAACACCTTTGTGCGAGGGTGGATCATATGTATAAATATGTAACGTTCCAATGCTTATCATCATGTCTCATTAGTATCATTTGAATTATCCGACCATCATTCCCATTTATAAATACTGATTCATAAGTTTAAATGTAAAATTTCCTTTCTACTTCTCTCTTTCTTGTTTGAGCGATAACACTTCCACTGATGGAAAAATCAAAGAGGCAACATTAATTTTCCCCTCCTCCAGTTGTTCCTCTTTGTAGCCTCCTCCACCTCCAACCTTAAAGGAAATCGCTGAGGCCATCTTTCACCTCCAACACACCATTCTGGAGGTCATGGTGAGTCAAGATCGCTCCTTTGAATGATTAGAAGAGGTGGAGGTAATGTTGAACAACATCATTGATCGTTTAGACTAGGCGTAATGAGTCTCCATGAATGATGATGATCTTCTGAAGGCTTGGGTTTCAAGAGCCCTCATTATTATGATATTTTGATGTTGTTGTTATATTGTGGCTCATCATCATCATATAATAGTGTAATATTGTGACATAATAATTTTAATTTCATGATGTATACTACTTAGGCAATGATTAATGAAAAAGCTTAGGTTTTTTATGTTGATCCTTTGGTAGCGCTTGTTGATGGTCATCTATCTCATGTCATTAATTAATCTCTTTCTGATGAAAAGGTTTCAACCTTTAAGGCAAAAGTTCTTGTTTCTAAAATTTTATTTTGTTGTTGTAAAAATTATATTTTAGTCCAATTGATTTGAAAGATGGTGTCATTATGAATTATTATTATTTTTTTACATATTGATACTAGTAATTATTGAGAACTGGCCTATAAAAGGTTGGCTTAAGTATATATACTCACTATTGCACTCATTCTTTATCTCTAAACTCTCTTAGTCCCACGTGCGTGCTCTTTCTCTATTTGTCACCTCTAACCGCAATGATTTCACATGGATAGCTTGGTATTCCTCTTCGTTGGGCTCTCCCTTTCTATTGTTGCCATTTTGCTCTTGAGTTTGGTAAAAATCATTGATTTTCATAAACCCTTAATAGATATTTTGTTCTCGTATTCTATTAGTGTTCTCTTTCATTATCTTTGCTTGCACAAAAATTTTAAGCATTGTTTCTCTCAAACCATCGACACTCCTTTTCCTTCTTTGTTGAAACCCTTATTGATTTTTTTCCTTTCCATCCACATAAATGAAATTATGATGCTTGATCGATATTCTCTCTAGTTGAAGTAAGAAATATTTACTTTACTCCTTAGTCAAAATCCGATGCATTCGTGAACATATGTTGTACATTAAAAGTACAGTGATTCTGTTATGTACAACACACATTCATGAATTGCAACATTTGAAGCAAGGAGCAAAGTTGAGTAGGAATGAGTGCTAAACTGACCATATATTCATGAGTGTGAAGAGTTTATGAAGAGGCCAATAATATTTCATTTGCTACTTGCTCCAAATGCAATGTAGTTCATGAGCATATTAATACATTACAAATGTAGTAATTCTATTATGTATACACATGCTCTCAAGTTGGGTTGCATTTGTATACGCAGCATAAAGGGTTGGATGAACACAGTTGGAGGTTGCAGATACATGTAAGCCCTTCTTATCATGAGGATAAGCTTAACATAATTATTGAAATTATTTTGGACCTTGAAAATTTAGGAAAAATTATTAAATTTTGTTTTTAGGATTTAGAAATATTATGAGGGGATTAATTATGAAAAATTGGGCCAAAATAGTTGTTAAGCTATTATTTGGAATTTAAAGCATATTTTCCCAATTATTCAAGGAAAAATAGTTGGAGAATAAATATTGGCCTTGAAATTTTAGAGTCAATATTCTATGGCCAAGAGAAGCTAATTGAGGAAGGAAAAAAATCTTTATTTGGGATTGAGGATGGGAATTTATTTGATAACCAAATACCAATAAAGAAGGTTAAAATGCTACAAAAGCAAGCTTGTGGAATAAGCTTGTGTAAAATGGGGCTAGAGGTAATTTCACAATTCTGTCCTTTCATAAAATGAAAGAAGTATGTACCCCTTCCTCTCTGCATGTTGAGCAAGTGTACACACTCCCTCCTCCTTCTCACGTCACATGCTCCTACACACATACGCACTACACACCTAACACACCCATTTTCCTACATTCATATAACTCATTTTACGTTCTATACCAACACAACATATAATTGATTTCCAACTCTCTCATTTCCCATTTCTCATCCATTTCCTTCAGCCAAAACACATAAACAAAAAATAGTAGGAGTTGAGAGTAAAGAAAGAAGACGAGAGAGCAAGAGAGATGAACACTGAGAGAGAGAGAGGGGGAAAGGGAGGGAGGGAGGGAGGGAGAGAGTCTTACGGAGAAGGAAACAAGAGCATGAAAGAGGACTGAAACTTTGCATGCAAATTGATTCCTAGACAAAGGTGAGTCTCCTAATTCCTTTTCCATCTTTCATTTTAGTGGTTAGATGTGGTTCTCGAGGTCAAATGGGTGCTAGAAGTTGAGAGTTTTTTGTGGGAAGGTTTTTTCACCATCTTAGGCATAAAAGAGTCATTGCATGTTGGTTTTGAGGCATTATTTGAGGTTCTTTGGCTCTACATGCAGCTCACCAAAATAGAGCATAAGTATATAGGTTTAAGGTGTCGATTTTTTACGAGTTAAGCCATGGTTTGAGGTTCATGTTCTTCTTTTCATCTCTGTTTCTTGAAAGAAAAACAGAGCGTTCTGTTCATGTCGATTTTAGGAGCTAAAGTTTGAGTCTATTAATGAAATTTGGTCAAGAGATAGTACACCTACTAAGCTTTAAAAAAAGTTATAGACTATGTTAATTGGAGGTTTAAAACTCAAGTTATGATTTTTCAAAGTTAGACAAGGAAAATTGTAGAGATTTTGTTTTCTAGATTTTAGTTTCGGTTTCATGCAAGGTTTTGACCAATTAAATGATTTCTAATAGCTATGAAACTTTCAAGATTTCAAGTATACATTATAATCTTTAAAATGATGTATAATATGAGGCAAATGATTAGTATATTAGAAGTTATTAATTTTTCAATTTCAACAGGAAAAATTGGACAAAATTGTTTTTCCAAATTTGAGGTTTTTTCTTGTGATGTAAAACCAGGGCAAACAAATTCTTATGACCATGATATTTAATGGTCCTTTATTACACATGTTAATATTTACAACGAGTCCAAGAACACATTAATTGGTTGTGTATAATGAAAGTTGTGGATTTTCAAAGTTTGGTAATGAAAACTGGGGAAATTCTATTTAGATTCGAGTGTAGCTATCTCTACAAAATTCTAGGAAGGTTACAACCATAAATTGTTTTAGTCATTACTTTTAATTTAAAATAAACTTATGAAACTTTAATTGGATAGGTCATTTGTGTCATTTAGACTAGTACATTAAGAATTATGAATTTTCGAAGTTAGGCATTTAATCTAGAATGAATGCTACAGTGATGAGGCTTTTGATGTAGTTCTGAAATTTTGTAATAAGAATTAGCTTTGGTTAATATTTTATCTTTACCATATACTCAAAGAGCTTTGAATAGAAATTTGAATCACCCTAATTAGAGTTCTATAAAACTAATTATGATTTTTCATAGTTTTGTCAAAATGGTGACAACTTTAAGCTACCATGCGAATTTAAGACAAAAAGGGGCTAAATGTAATAAGTGTAAACTCTAAGGGTGAAAGTAAGCCTATGAAGCTATTGCAGCCCCATTAGGCATGCATCTTCCATGGCTCTAATGATATGACTTTGTGGTTAGGGCCATGAGAAGTCAAGAAATAAGAAGAATGGAAGATGTTTCAAGCAACTTTGATGGTTGGAAGAAGTGAAAACCGAGGAAGGACTTAGTCCATAAGGTAGTAAACTTACTTAACTTGCATATATTTGATGTGTATGATGTGCATTGATGTGTGGTATTGCTTTTTTGGATTATGTGAAGCATTTATGAATAAAAGAAGCTTTGTTTTTATTTATACTGTGGCTATATGTATGTTACACAAAACATTGGGCATGCAAAAATGTCATCATGTGAGCATATAAGCCTATGTGAGGCAAGCATATCTTACACTAGCATTCATCTTGCATGCATTATTAGTACTTCTTGCTGCTAAGGTTCCCTTGAATCTCACCCTCCCCCAACCAACTACACTAGTATGTGATCATACAAAAGGAGTGCATGAAGTTGTGTTAGAAAGAATGAGTAAAGAGACACTCTCATTAGTTATGAGGTAAGCCCTTAAGAATATTGATGCTTCCATATGAGTAATATAGGGTCGGGTGTGACACATCTAGTTGATATGTTTATGCTTGATAAAATTGTATCATTCTCATCATCATATTTATCTTTTGATTATGGATTTGTATTTAATTTGCTTATTACAAATTTATTGGTTCTAATAACAGAATATAAGAGCGTCAAAAAGACATGTGAAAAGCGCCAGGTTGAGTGGTTTTTTGTAGCTATCACTTATGTTTTGTACATATGTGAAGAGCATTAAAATAATATAATCTAATATATAACTTATCTTAATTGAAAAATGGGATCACATGAACGCAATTTGAGGTTGCAGATACATAGAAGTACTTCCTATAGGACTTGGATAAAAAAAGCATTCATTCAACATGTATAAATATGATATTCCTTTTGTACTTGTTTCCTTCTTGTATTTTTTTTGTGATACATGAAAGTTTACATTTCTTCTAATGGTTATTCTTTGTGGTTGTTATACTTAATATATGCAGACTTTTGTCCATAGAATTAGTTATGGTTGGGATTGCAAAACTTGGGATTATGACAAAAATTCAATTTCACCGTGTCATTCTCATGATGGCAAGTTTCACAAATCCAATCATTGTGATGTGAAACTTGTGATTATAACAAAAATGAAATTTTATTGTATCATTCTCATAATGGCAAGTTTCACAAATCCAATCAGTGTGAATTCCATGGACAAAATTTTACTCTCATGTATGTTAATTGAATTGTGTTTACCATACCTTTTATTAAGTCTAAACTCTACTATTTATTTCCACTGACTTTAGATTGATATTGATTAAATTTCCATGCTTAATTTGTCTTTGATATGATCAATTGTGAAAGAAAAATGAATATGTGGAAATAAGGATCAGAAGAACTTAATTGATGCATTTTAGACGTTATTATGTATGTAGGTAGAAAAAGGGATTGAGCTACCAAACTTCTAAACTTAAGTATCATCGTTAGTTTGTTACTGTAACATTGATACATCATCACATCGGAACTAAATAATGAAAATCTATGCTATCTTGTTTCTATTATAAACTAATCATCTTGTGAGAAAATACATTTCCCCAACTGCTCACACTATTGACTCCTAGGCCCTTGAAATTCCTACCACAATCCACTTCATAGTACTGCCTTTCTACCTTCTTGCCTACTTTCAACAATGGCATGCACTAAATAAGTTTGTCACAAGACATTCTCCACTATCAAGGCCAACCCTCCTACATTGGTCACCCAGGATGTCGAATCACGTTTTTAGGCCCTTAAAACCAACAAATCTCTCGTCTCAGAGTGCAGTTTTGATGATGAGTTACTTGATTAGGGCGCTTACCCTAAATATTTGTTAGGAGTCATCCATGCCCTCTATTGGAAAAAGTTCTGTCTCAGTTCCACTGATCCCGTCACCCCTTTGGTCCATGCATTCTGTGTTAATTACGCCAGAGGCTCACGGTGAGTTAGTCCCTACAATACCGAAAGATGTTCAAAAAATTTACGGAATTTAACCTATTGACGATGAGTACTCCTCCTTGCTCTAGATGGGTGATGACTTGGAGTTATGCAATTAGGTTGTTACCAAGCTTTGTATACTTGACTTTGAATGGCACACCTTGAAGGAAAGATCCTACGCCTTTCTCGGAAGCTGACTCCTGCCTGAGTCCAAGGTTTAGTTTTATTCTCTATTATCATTTCCTCCTAATGCTGCATACTCAAACTATTTCCCATGATAAGGTTTTCTTAGTCTATTGTATCTTAGAAGGCAAGACAATCATTGTCAACATCATCATCTACCGTAAGCTCTATGTCGCAATAAAGACTACCTCAGGCAACCTCTGGTTTCTTGCCTTAATCATTGAACTCTTCCATGAAGCTGAGGTGCTTGTTGATACCACGAAAGAGAGACTCCAACTCTAGAATCCAATCTCATTAACCACTATTAAGAAGTTATCAGACTAGAAGACCTCGAGCAGCACCTTTAAAGCTAAACCTACCAGTTCCCCATCGGGTCCCTCTTTGGCACCTCCCATAGACTCTAGCTCTGATAGCTTAGCCAAGAAAGTAATCGCTTTCTATCAATAAGTATCTATACCACTTCTTCAGCAATAGATGGTTTGGTGATACATTGTCGACCGACACCACAAATTAGCTATCAATCTTAGGGCCAACTTCCCAAAGTATACTCTTATGCCATCATTCCCCAAATACATTTTTGAGATGAATGAGCTAGAGGAAGAGCCAACCAATCATAATACATATGGCTCATGCAAAAGAAGGCAATGAAATAATACGATGGAGGAGACGGTGCAAGAGATGGCTGTAGACGATGAGGGTACATCATCTACCAGCACCACTAGCATGCCAAACGAGTAATGTCATCCTTTTGCGTTGAATAGTCCGATTCTTTTTGGTATTTCTCCACTAACCTTGCTTAATTTCATTTTCCTTGATTTTGCTATTTTTGTTATCTTAAGTATCCATTCCCTTGCTAATTAATAGCCTGAGGCTATTTAAAAAAAACAAAAGAAAAAAACTATTCATTTCTACCCTCATTTTCCTTTCTATTGCTCATTGGTCTTTCCTATTTTTTCATTCTCTCTCTTTATGCATTTCTCTTGATCTCTTTATGCATGCACACACCACAGCACTATACTTTATTTGTCTTATCTTAAACTCCCTCTTTGTTTGCCTTCCCTTTTAAACTGAGGACATCGCCAAATCTAAGTGTAGGGGAGGCTTACACCTTGTGGGTCTGCTTATTTGTTTGTTGCATGCATGATATGTGTTCTGTGTGTGTGATTTACAACTCCCCTAATTCCTTAAATTAACTTTTTGTAAACTATGGATTATTTTTAAACTTGTGTGAATTGTTTTTAATAGAGCATAAACCACTTAGTAATAGAGTAACTGTAGAATTGTGTAGAATAGAGGCATCTTTTTTTTTTTCGCTCAAAGAATAAAGTCATCTTAAGGGATATAACCCATGTAGACTTAGGAAATTGACGACACTAGGCTGAGCTATATAAGGCAGAGCAATAGTTAGGGAAAATACAAAACTAAACCACATGGAAGGATTTGTTGAGCCTTTAATTTCTAAATTTAGTGAGTATGCTCTCTAGATCTAGCACCGCCTTTGATTTTTCCAAATTCTTAGGTTTAAGCCATTTTGAATTTGAGTAGAATTGCACATGGTTAAGGCATTCATATTCAACCCCAAAACCCATACACAAACCACTAATATCACATTCGCAATATCAAACCCTTGAGCCTTTATATACTTTATGGTAGAACCTGACAGACAATGCAGTTTAAAATTATCTTGATAATGCTACAACTTTTTGGCTGTGATAACAAATGCTACAACATATTAATGGTCTTAGTTAGTTTTTTTTTTTTTTTTTAAAAAAGAAGAAAGTCTTATGCATAAGAACTAAGAGCACAAGTGGTAGTAGAAAAGCAATGTTGAGCACAAAATTTATGTATCATTACGACCCTATCTGACACCTTGCTGTAGCAATTCCATTATATTCACATCATCCATTCATCTAGTGACCCCCAACATTATAACCCTCAAAAGCCCTTTTGATGCTAGTCAACCCATTTGTAAAATAATATACTATAGAACTTTGACAAGTATGTAAACAATTTGGACTAGTTAAGCTAAGTGAAACAAATTCATGAGCTGAGTGAAATAAATCCCCTAAGGTAGGTGAGCAATTAAACACTTTACTTTAGAGTTTCTAGATGCTCTATTGCTAGAGCAACACCTTATATAATGATAGGTCAGTGCTAGGCAATGGGATTGCTTACATGAAAAATTGAACTTGAGATGACAACATGATACATGATTACTAGGGCAGGTGCACGGGTGTATAATTATGCTATATTTTTTATCTCTGTTTTTCCTAGGCATGCAATAATTGCAAATAACAGAATGATACTTATTATGAACATTTTTGCAAGTATTGTGTCGACTATCAGAGTGAAGATTCAAATAAATCTCATTTGAATATTCTTTCTTCCCAATAAACTTTCCAGTATTATTATTGAAAACATTTTCCAAACTAGAATCAATAACTGGTTGAAAATCATTTTTCTTATCTACGCAAGAAGAATTGGAACTTTTTACCATAACAACATTTTGAGCTCCAGATAGTGATCTATCATAATCATGTATGATGATTTCTTCCTGGGAATCATCTATCTCTTGTTCTTCTGTGTTGACTAGATTGTAGAAGAATTTTCTGGTTTCACCATCTTCATTCTCAACTTCCATTTGTTCATCAATGGTGGAGATACAACTTATAGTCTCATATGAACTGTCAACACTATCAACTTCAACATATTTGTTAGAAGCATATATAGAATCAAGAGTATCCCATATATCTTTAGCATTAGAACAAAATCTGATTTTCTCAAAATCATCTTCGGTTAGAGCACAATACAAAATTTTCATTACTCTAATGTTCAATGAAAACATTTTCTTTTCTTTCTCTGTCCAATCCTTTCTTGGTTTGGAATCAAAATCATTTATAAAAACATTCCACATATCAAAATCAAATGATTTTATAAACGATGTCATTCTAGTTTTCCAAAACCAAAAATCAATATCTTTGAAAAACAGAGGAATAGTATAATCGAAACCTTCTGAAAATGAGCGACACCCATAAACAGCCATTGATCACTCTTGAGACGGTTAAGTCCTTTAACAAGAGACCTTGCTCTGACACCAAATGTTAGGTCTGGCTGTCACCCAAGAGGGGGGTGAATTGGGTGTCTGGAAAAACTTTTGATAACTTTGAAAATCTTTTCGCAACTTATTGAAAACAATTCGTATGACAATAATAATCTATAAAGCACTTGTCAGACATTCAAGTATGTATGCTAGGAAGATAAGAGTTTAGGGAAGAGAATATGCAAACTTTGATTTATCCTGGTTCGGTTGAATCTTTGACCTACGTCCAGTCCCCAAGCTCCACTTGAGATTTCAATCCACTATCTTCTTATTTAATCCAGGCACAAGAGAAGCCTTGACAACCCATAAGTTTACCCAAGCACTTGTGAAGCCAAATCTCTAACTGAGATACTCCCCCTTACACACTGTAAGGATATTATCGGTTTCCCACTCAAGATCACCCAATCTTGAGTAACTCTCAAATAGAATGATTACAATAAATCTTCTCTCTCAGAAGTGAATAAGATAAACACTGAAGTGCATTACAAATAATCTCACTCTCTAAAGTAAGTTATATGATCATTGTTATAATCAGAGAGCAGATGATGTAGACATCAAAGTATTCGCATTATGATGATGCAACTGTAATCTCATGTCTCTTCTCTATTTTGAATGCTTCTCCTTTTATAGTTGATGAAGAGCATTCGACTGTTAAGCATTCTTCCAATAGAATATGGCTGTTGGATGTCCGTTGAAAGTAGCCGTTAGACTTGTCGTTACTTGTTTCGTCAAGTGCTTCGCTGGATTCATTAGTTTCGTCTCCTACTCAGCTTCGTTGAATATCCATTGATTGTACTTGATAGCCGGAATAAGTATGTCTTGGAAGAATGTTTTGTTCTGCTGCAGTATTACATTATGAATGTTGCTCTGTTTTTGCTGCTTCGCTTTTAACATGCTTTTGCTTTATGTTGCTTTTTGATTTTCTGCTGCAGCATTACATTATGAATGTTGCTCTGTTTTTGCTGCTTCGCTTTTAACATGCTTTTGCTTTATGTTGCTTTTTGATTAAAACTCCATGTTAATGCTTGAAATCACTAGCAAATAGGTTAAAAGCATCTTATAACTGATTCTTAATGATTCTGGAAAGTAACAGCAAAAGATTAAGACATTTGGAAAGTTACAAATAGCAATTCGTGATTTTCGTTCATAAGAACTCTAGTTTCGAACTCAAGTTTTCTCTCCAGAACTAGAGTTCCTGTGTTTTCTTTTTAAAGGTCTTAGTTCTTTAAGATAAGAACTCGAGTTCTTTACCAATAACTCTAGTTCTCAAGTTACACAAACATTGAATCCTTAAAGAACTTGAGTTTTAAATGAAGAACTCTAGTTATGAACTCTAGTTCTTATATTTCGAATGTGACAGCTATTTTTCCAGAGATGAAAAACTTGAGTTTTAAGTGAAGAACTCTAGTTATGAACTCTAGTTCTTGAGACTTTGAATGAAACACAGATACATCAGAAATGAAGAACTGGAGTTTTAAGTGAAGAACTAGAGTTATGAACTCGAGTTCTTTACCAAGAACTCTAGTTCTTTGGACTTCGTCTAGAATATAGATATGTTAGAAACAAGGAACTCAAGTTTTAAATGAAGAACTCGAGTTATGAACTCGAGTTTGTAACTAATGAACTCTACTTCTCAAAGTCCTTTTGATCTTGGGAGGATTTAAACAATACAAAAGTCAAGAACTCCAGTTCTCTTCCTAAGAACTCGAGTTTTCAACCTTGCTGATTGAGAACTAAGTCTTTCCAAAGCTTGAGTTTTTAAATATGAAATTAAGTTTGTCATTTTGAACGAGGCTGAAAACATAAGTTCTTTGAGAAAAAATATAAGAACTTAAGAACATTAGCTGCACAAGGGTTAGATTCCACTTCTTCGATAAAACTTCAATTTTGGCAAACTACCCATGCTCATAAAGCTCTTCAAGTCTTCTTTCCAATGCAACAAGAATCAACTCCAAACTCATTGTATGTTGAGCACTATCATATTAATAAAAGTTGTTCTTGAGCCAATATTTTTGCAACATCCTGAACTGATTGTCAACTTCAAAAATTCATATCTCATCCATTTGATCTTTTTTTTGTGATATTGATGTTTTTGGAAAGGTATGTGAGTCTAGTTTTATATTCCATCAATTTCAGCTCATTCCGATGTGTATCTTGTGAGATATGCTCAAATTACTAAACCTTGCTTTGCTGTGTGACGGTAACAGATGGGGCAACTTCAAAAATTCATAGCTCTCTCATCTGATCTTCTTTGAACTTGAATTTTTGTCAAGATGATGCATTGGATGTCTAGTTTCATTTAAAATTTGGTTTCCTTTCAATCCGATCTCTGGTTTGAGAGATATCATTGATTTACCAGACCTCACCCAGGCTGAATGTGAAACAGAGGTGAATAAGTGGCTGGAATAACATGAACTCAAGTTCTTAAGTGAGAACTCGAGTTCTAAACTTGAGTTTTGAAAAATGAACTCAAGTTTTGCCCTAAGAAGTCCTTAAATAAGAACTCGAGTTTTCATGCATATTTTCCTGAAAGCTTGATTTTGCTCATTTTAACTCCAAATTGAGTCATTCTAGCTTCCATTTGATCATAGAAACTTCCAAAATCAATCTATAAGCTTGTATAATGATTTTTTTTTTTTCATTCCATTCATCAAGTTCTTCTTTCTTTCTTCTCTTCTTTTGACAATTCTCCATAATTTAACTCTTTCTTTCTTCTCTTGTCTTGTTCTTCTCCATCATTTGACTCCACATCTTCTTTGATTCCATTTCTTTCTTTAATTCAATACTTTTTTATTTATCTTCTTCTTGATCATTCTTCATAAATGAATTTCACATTTTGAATCTACATTAAATTTAGGAATTAGTCAATGTGGCATGTAAACTTTTTGCTCTAATGACATCTATATATAAGACATGATCAAAACTAATCATATCTAACAGAGTTTGATAAGTCATATTTATACCATATATTTCCTATGTGTTGTGACTTTTTGCATAGTAAAATTGAGCTTGAATGCGTTTGATCTGATGAAATATGTTTGAAATCATGCACATATAAAAATAGGGGATAGATGAAGTAAGTTGTTGCATTTTAATGACTATCTCGCATATAGGTAGAAGAAATGTTGCATTATAATGCATTATGAAATCGCAATACAGTGCTGATATAATGCCATAACAGAGTAGACCTCTTCTCTAAACTAACACCACAATTCTATAGGAACATAAGTGATTATTTGCTATGTGCTTTATTACGCTGATCGTTTCTCGAGTATATTTCAAGAAATAGAAGGTGATATTTGGGTTGAACGTTTAGACGACAATTGACTTGATGGAGTCAAAAATAGAAGACATGGAGATGTTAGTTCTCTGTGTGTTTTGATGATAACCGACAATTGTAAACTCAATTTAAAGTTTGTCCTTGGAAAGTTGTAAAACTTTCTGTTTAAGGCAAACTCGAGTTTGGGTTACTAAACTCGAGTTTGGACTTGACAGACAGATACAATGTTGGCCAAACTCCAGTTTGTATAGGCAAACTCGAGTTTGCAGAGTTACAGAGAGCTATCAAAGTTTACAAGAATTGTAAACTCGAGTCTGTGTTTATAAACTCGAGTCTAGATCAAAGGCAGTGACACTCAAATTTAAACTTGTTTCCAAACTCTACCTTTGATTCTGAGAAACTCCAGTTTACAAGAAAGTTTATGTGCTAAAAGTTTAAAGACTTGTAAACTCGAGTCTATGATTTGGAAACTCGAGTTTGAGATCAAACAGAAGCTTCAACGTTTTATCAAGTTTTCTAAACTCCAGTTTCACTTTTACAAACTCCAGTTTGCAAAATGCAATAGCCTTCATGTTTTCAGTTTTCACTGGAAACTCGAGTCTGGATTATGTAGACTCGAGTTTGGCATATACAGAGATACTCGAGTTGGTACTTGTTTTCTAAACTCCAGTTTAAATTTCAGTGACTCCAATTTGTACTTAAATGAAAAGTTTTTCAAAGTTTCAATATACACTGAAACTCGAGTCAGATTTCTGGAGACTCGAGTTTAGGACTATTTGAAAATACTCGAACTATTACATGATTTCTAAACTCTAGTCTGCATTTCTAAACTCCAGTTTTGAAGCTGTGAACTTAAACTTAAGTTTTTTCATAAAAGCTTCAAACTCGAGTTAGCCACTAAATGACTCGAGTTTAGCCAAGTGTTCAAAATCTCATTCAAGACCAACTCACAACTTTCCTCTCTATAAGAACCAAACTCGAGTCAGTTACTTGTCAACTCGAGTTTAGGAAACTTTCAAACATATCTTGCTCTCTGGATGAACCTCAAACTCGAGTCTAGAACACCAAACTCGAGTTTGCTTTGGTAACTTTTGAAAACCAGGTCAAATCAATCTGCGAAATCATTATGGGTTAATATGAAATTATCATATCTTGTTGCATTATTATTCCTAACGTTATTGATCAAGTTTTTGATAAGTTTTAGACAGGTTCATCACAAGATCAGAGAGAATCAAAGATCCAGAATAAGTGCATTTAATGAAGAACTAAGAACAGGGCTGATTCTTCTCCCTTATCCCAGATGTTTAGTTCACACCGTTGGAACACATTAAGATCACCTCAAATGGTCGAATTAAGATTGTGGAATGACAAAGAATCTGGAAGACGTTCTGCAACAACACATTCCAGGATTTCAGCAAAGAATTGAAAGAACAGAGCAAAATTTGCAACTGTCATTTTCCATATCGGCAACTGAACATTGGAGAAGATATTGCAACGACTAGTTCATCTAGTTAGGCTATAAAAGGCTATGAAGACTCAGAGCAAGACAGACAACGAAGCTACACTTGAAAACATTTGCATTTTTGAGTCTGTATTGTGATTCTTTTATTTGTTCTTCAGTGTTTATCAATATCTACTCTTAGAGAAAGTTTGTTTCTTTTAATCATTTGATTGTAAAGAATCTCAAGTCAGGGGACTTGGAGATTGATTGTACAACTACAACTTGTAAGGGGGAGTGAGTCCTAGGGAAAGGATCATCTTGAGTACAGAGTGTGTAGTTGTGATATCAATGTACAACTTGTAAGGGAAAGTGTATCCTGGTGAGCATATAGCTTTCGAGTACAGAGTGTGTAACTGATTGTAAGTGATAGTGGAAAATCCCAGAGAGTCTGGGGACTGGACGTAGGTCAAGGAGTTAGACCGAACCAGTATAAATCTTGTTGTGTCTTGTTCTCACTTCTCCTTCTCTACATTACCTTGCTTCAGCATTTAATCTCTAGAATTGAGCAAAAGAATTTTTTTTTTCAAATCCCCAATTCACCCCCCTCTTAGTGATTTGCTCCGGTTTTTCAGGAGAATCAAATAGAAGATCTTAAGCATCCTGCAGAATTAAAGACAGGATTAATCAATCAAATCTAGGGAGTCATAACTAATAGAACTGAAAAGCCCATCTTGTTACACCCCCATCGGCCTCGCCCTTTCGAGTGGCGGGTTGGAGGGATTCCTTTTATAATTTACCTTTCCTTCATTATTAAATCCATTTAATAATTAGTTAGAGCACGCGCAACAGAGCATTAGATCGGTTTGGACAACTACTATATTGGTAAAAGTAAACGCAACAAGAAAGTAAAGTCCCCAGAGGATTAGGGTACAGTCATCCGAAAGTAAACCCCAAAATATAAATACAGTCATCCTCAAAAATAAAATACAAAATATGATAGGGCATTCCCTATCCTTCAACCGCACTACCATCCTACCTTTGCAAAAAGGTCTTCTCTGTTCAAGCACGCCCTCCTGTGTCACTAGAAATTTCTGGAGTCTGTGTGCGACCCCCAGAGTAACTGTCAATACTCATGCACTATATGTGTGGTGTGTATGTGTGCAACTATATGATAAGTACAAATACGGAAATATGCCAAATATACCATATATGCAAATAGAAAACATACACAACATACACGTCTTCGCGCCGTTAAGCCGCCTTACTAAAGCAGGCCCTGGATTGCGGAATCACACACTTGTTTCCATTGAGTCACCACACTCACATGGCCAACCCCGGTAGGCACCCTCAGCGCTAGGGACACAATCACAAACATGTTCTGTATGCATATTTGGTAAAACATATACAAAAACAAGTATGACAAACAAACATACATCAAACACATAAAAGTGCCGGAGTAAAAGGTTACTACTACCTGGCGGTAAAATATCTTTTTATCTTTTCAAGGGCCCCACAAGTCTCCCAACTGATTACTTGACCCTAAATATCATAAAAACAATTTATTTGAGTATTTCCAATAATACACTTACATTATTTGCTTAAAACTGAGCTAAAAACAGCTTTTCCAGAAATTTAGTGTTTCTGTCCTGACTTCACCGATTTTTCATAAATTCAAAAAAAATAATTTATGAGTGAAACCAATGCCATATGAACCATTTAGGTGTCTAATTTTTAGGAAAAATATTTACAGGGGTCAAAAGTGCAGGTATCTGGGCGTGATACCACTTTTCTGCCCTTTGGTCCAGATTCGCGCCATTGTTTCCTTTTTTGTTTTCAACCAATTATTTCAACAAGAAAATCTTATCCAAATATTTATTATTATATATGTAGACTTATGCCCCAGATGTCTAATTTTCGTCTGTAAAATTTTAGACCACACCAAGTTTGTTTACCCAGTAAAAAACATTACCGGAGGTTCGCTGCCCAGGTTTTCCAAACTGGCAGCAACCTTCTTTTTAGGGTTTTTCGGTGTTTTGATTTCGGAAACTCAAACCAAGCACATACCCTACACAAAATTACGTTCCAGAGCCATTGTAGACCTTAGAAATACAGAAATCCAACCCTAACACCATGCTTCTACCTTTTACACGAAAATACCTTAGGAAGAACTCAAGAAGACGAAGATTTTCGGTTACCTTAGAATCGGAGAGGTGATGAAGGAACTTAGGACTTGAGCTTCAAACCTAGCTATGGTGGCTGACTGCCCTCCCCTGGTTCTCTGTAATTTTTTTCCCACAAGGGTGAAAAATGAAGATGAAACACTTTTAAATAAAAGTTAAAATTGATCAAGTAGCTTTAGAATTAACCCTTGTAATTTCTAACTGATAGGGGGTAATTTTGGACATATATTTTTGACTTGCCCACCAAGTAAGTCCAGAAAAGCCTAGAGGCATCCAGCAGATCCATGTGGCGCTACCCTAGCTAAAGAGGGCAGATTTTTATCTGCTCTCGGGGTAAATTACCTGTTTTAGCTTGAAACTTTCAAAAATTATAATTTCAGCTCGGAACTTTTGGATAATTACCAGCTTTGGCCCGGAACTTTTTACATGCCCAGGGGCACATATGGGATGCCATGTGGGTCCCTCAAATCTGTTCCCATTAACTTTTACCCATTTATTCCCATTTTACCCTTTTTCACTGATCGTGGGACCCGCAGTTGACTTTTACCTTGACTTTTCTTTTCTTAGCCACCAAGCAACGCTTTTTATTAATTAAGCGGGGTTATGTGGCACCTAATGGGGCCCATACCTTTGACCCTCTTTAATTATCTCATTTTCATTCACTTTATCAGTCCAGTTCCTGACCAACCGATCTCCGTCGGGCCCCACCGGGTACAATAGTGCTCCTTTTTGTAGTTTTCTACAATATTTTCCAGATATTCTCTCCTAAATGGACACTCACATGTGGCACCCTTCCATCTTTCCAAAGTGGTCCCACACTTGTCCCATTCAGTCTAAAAAAAACCTTAACTGATCCCTATCGGCTCCCTTTTTACCAGTTAACATCCTGTAGGACCCGCCTTTTGTGTTTAGGCTTGATTATGGATAAAATCATCTGATTTCTCCTTCTCTCTCCTGGTTGGACGAAATTAATGACTTAAGGGGTAAGGATTTGACTTTCTTACCCTTACTTTTCCTCTTTTACCGCTAAAGTGGCACGTGTCCCACCGCAATCATTACTCTGACTCTTGCTTTTTGACATATGACTTTTTAGTGTCTCTTTCTCTTCCTATTTCCTCAAAAACACAGAGGATCTTTATTTGTCCAAGAAATGCCACACTTCTTGAATCGGGCTTGGTAGTCTGCCTAATTTAGGTCTATTCTCAAGTCTCTATGCTCGAATTTTAGGATATTGCACATCTCACTAAATATACAACACGAAATACCTGATTATAAAAGGGAAAAATAGATAAACATAAAGGGCAGTTAGTGATACCACAATGCTAGTCAAAGAACAAAATTGGATTCCTTGAGAGAAAAATCAAAAGTCTACTAAGAGCTGTAGAGAGAGACCAAGCCAGAGAGAAGTTTGATGGAGCTGTAAAAGACGTAGCAACGTCGTGTGATAGGACATTCCCTAAGCCATTAAATACTCCAGCGTTTTTTTTTATCTATTTTGAGTTTTCATTATTATTTTCTATGGATTTTTTTCCATTATTTCGATTGTGTTTTCCTTATCAGTGATGAACTAAAGTCCAATGGCTCAGTGAGGATAAATTCTTAAGTTGTAGTATGAACCTAGTTTGCTAGTTTTTAATTCAATAAATTTTGTTTGCTTAATTGTGACTTGAATGTCTTGTCTATTAGTTGGCCTCTAACAAGCAAGGGTAGTGACCTTAGCTTATTGGAAAGAAGTTAATGTTAGACTTTTGTTAAGCAGTGTGTGTTAGTTCTCTATGTGTTTTAATGATAACTGACAATTGTAAACTAAGGAGTAAGACTTTGATATTAAAGTTCAAAGTAAGATTGAAGTTTGCTAATATTTTAACTCTTGCTGTGTTAGTCAAACTCGAGCCTAATCTCATTAAACTCAAGTTCATGCCTAACAAATAGAAGGAACATTGCTTTGAACTTATGAAAACTCGAGCTTCCTTTAATGAACTCGAGCCTACTCAAGACAGAGAACAAGTGTCAAGTTTTCATCTGAAATAAACTCGAGCCTATTATGATGAACTCGAGTCTACAGGTTATAGAGACCAAAACTAGTTATTCGCTAATAATTAAATTCAAGCCTATCATAATAAACTCGAGTTTGTGTCTTACAGAGAGCATATCGAGTATATGAAACTTAAGCATGGTTTTTCTAACTCAAGTTTAAGTCTTGCAGGAAAAGGTCTCCTAGTTGGTCATGAAAGCAAACTCGAGCACATTAAACTAAACTCGAGCTTAACTCTTACAGAGAGCATCTTTGAAAAATGGACTAGAACCTAACTGTGCAGACTCAATCCTATCCTTTGGTTGCAACACGCTTAAGTAAAGCAAACTCTAGCCTGACACTTATAGACTCTAGCTTGACACAGACAGAGAGATATCAAGAAGTCAACAACACGAGTAAACTTAAGCCTGTATAGACCTAACTCGAGTTTGTCGGGACTCTGTTTCAGAGACAAGATCTCATGGCAACTTGTTTCAAACTTACAAGTCTAATTTCTTACATATTAAGCTTCGAATCATCATACATACATATACTTGATCAAATTGATTATTTGTTTCAGATGATTTTAGCAAATCAGATCTAGGTCAAGAGCATTTAATGCAGAAACAAGAACATGCCTGAAACTTCTCCTCTGTCCCAATGATTCATCTCAGACCGTTATAACTCGATCAAATAATCCTCCAACGGTAAAAAACGAATCATAGAACAATAAGAACTCTGGAAGATCATCTACAACGACTAAATCCAATATTCTAGCTGAAAATTGAAAGAATGGAGAAAAATATGCAGCTAATCACATTGCAGAAAAAGAGAGATGAATATGCAACAACTAGTTTGTCCAATCAAACTATAAATACCCAGGAAGACTCATTGTAACATACACACAAGAACTACAACTGATCACATTTTCAATTTGAGTCATTATTGTGTATTTGTTTTGAACGTTAGTGTTTATCATATATGCTCTTTTGAGAGTAGTCTTTTTGAAAATCATTTTGATAAATTGTTTGTGTAAACTCAAGGTTGTGGAACCTGTGAGTTGGGTCTTTTAATGATAAAGTGTAAGGGGGAGCAAGTCCTAGTTGATTAGGATTGCTTGAGTGTTACATTGTTGTAATAAGGAAGCATCGATGGTAGAAAAACCTAGAAGATATCTGGGGACTGGACGTACGTCAAGGTTAGGACCGAACTAGTATAAATCCTTTGTGTCCAAACTTTTCTTTCTTTGTCTTCTTGCATTGTGCTTTTCAAAATTTGGGTGTGTTTCAAAAGAAATTTTTCAAAATCCCCAATTCACCCCCCTGTTGGTGATTTTTTCCATTCTCAGTGTGTGCTAAGCAAGCTTGTGCAGGGCTTGATTTAAATTATAAGTTACAGGAATGAGTTTACCTCACAGAGTCAATACTTCTAGGTTAAACTAATGTTCTAAGCTTGAAAATTGCCATAGGAATATGGGAGAATTAAAGGGATGTACTTACAAGATGCAGACACTTTTGTATAATTTAGCGATGGGTTAACTAAATAATATTGCGAAGGGCATTTTACTATAGTATTGTGGAAGCTATGTAGTAAAATGCTGTAGTAATGTGATAGATGCAATATGAGGGATTAATGAAACTTAAGATGAAATATGAGTTTCACCACCTTAAACTTGATTTTCTCAACCAATTCCCGATCACTTGTTTTATTTTGTTTATTAGTAGCAATAGTTGAAACAACCATAATAATCATTACCATCATGCAACTTTCATTCAATTTTTGGCTGCATATTTGGTGTTACAATCTCTATGGGACGATACTCTACTCACTCTTTATTACTTATTCAATTGGTTCACTTCCACAAGAGGATTTTGACTTACGACTGTTCTTCTTCTTCTTCTTCTTATCAGTTTACTTTCTATACTTTCCATGGATACTATTATTTTAGTTTTAGTTGTAATCTTGCTGCAAGCTATGAACTAACTTTCTTGTTGTTAGGAGACGAAGAAACCTTGATTTGTAGCCTTAAACTAGATTGCCAAGTTTTAATATTAATATAGTTAAGTTTTCTTAATGTTGTGTAAGCAATAGTTGTGATCTTAACTTACTATAAGGGAGTTAAGATTAGACTTGTATTAATGAATATGTGTTAGTAGAGTTACTATGTAATTCTATCTAAGTTCATAAGCTTCAAGAATGGGTTTATTTCACATCACCTTACACCTTGTTTTGCATGTTTATTCTGGACTTGAAACTCGCATATACATATGAGAAAAGTAGAAAGAGGAATAAAAATACAGGATTGTTGGAAATACATTTTCATATGCCAGTTTATTGATAATAAAATTAAATGGAAATACATTGTTGTATGCTATGTTAAAAATATTAACCATAAAACTAAATGGAAAAAAATAAAAGAAAATAACTATATAATAAAAAAATAAAACCAGTTTATTGACAATTATTAATAAAGAACTATAACGTATGCCCTCAATACATTATGATTATTAATGAAGAATAATCAAGTATGTCCTTAATACAGTATGGTTATTAACAAAGAACCCTTAAGAATGTTCTTAATACATTACGGTTCAGAACTATTAAGTATTTATGCCCCTAACCATATATAGCGCCTTTATACATAACAATTCAAAACCATGATATATGGTAAGAAAAACCACGATGAAAGACTTTTTTTTCATAATAGTGATTTAGATGGTCATCAAAAAATTTTGATTTGATTGTTATTATGTTGATTTATTTATACACTTGATGAACACATGATTGGTTGACCAGAATTATGATTTTTTTAAAGAAAAACTATAGTATACTTTAATTGGTAGCATTTCCTCTTTTTGGTTGGATCTTCTTCCTTCTTTTTTATTGATTTACCAACCAAAGAAAATTACTATGGAGGATCAAATGTTAGAATTGTGGAGAAGGAATGTTCCTTGTATTAGTGACGACTTTCACCCAAGGGAGTGAATTGGGTGATTTAAAAATTTAAAGCGGAAACATTAAACTATTAAATCAAATAGAAAAGAGTTAGAGAGATATTACCAAAGTGTTTACATGCATTTATATTGGTTCAACCTTAAATCCTTGACCTACATCTAGTACCCAGGGCGTCTCTGAGGTTTCAACTATGCTTCCAAGATTCAATCGATTCTTGGCACCTTTACAGAGTAATCCTCACCAAGACTCACTCCCCCTTACTAGTTGTAATCTAACAACCACTCAAGGTCCTACTACCTTGAGATTTTACAAAAATCAAATTGATTGTAAAACTCTTTTAAAAAGTAGATGAATAAACAATTATGAACATAATATCAATAGATATTTCACAGAGTATTAATGAACAATAAATTGATCGTACTTGGGTACTTGCTCTGTATTGAATTCTCAACCATTTATAGTTGAACTCCATTAATAACCGTTATGAAGCTTTAAACTTCCTGTTATGAGTTTTAACTTTTCTGTTAGACATATAAAGCTTTCTATTAGAGATAGATTCAAGTAGTTTGACAGAAATCAAGATTTGGTCATTTTCGCTTTGCTGCAACATGAAATCATTTTGGTCTACTTCAGGATTGCTTAGGTTGGGTCCTTTTCGATTTCACTGGATGTGTGTCTCAGAAGATGATCATTTAACCTACTCTGAATTAGCTTCCATGCATGCCCTGTTTTCTGCAGCAGTAATTAATGTTCTAACAAAAAACTTGTTTTTTTTTGAGATTTTGGACTAAAATCCTTCAATTAAACGTATGAAACTCATTAATATATATGTTTAGAATTGCAGAGAAGAGTAATAAGAAATAATCATAAGTAATCAAATATTAAACAACAAATTTGAATTCTTGGAGACACAGGTTTAGTGTAGAAGCAGGTGACACTCGAGTATCATTCTACTCATACTTGAGTGCCACACTCAAGTGTTTAATATTCATACTCGAGTGCTGATGTATTATGTATCTGGAAGAAGACCGTACATTATAGAGTTGAGTTCAATAGATCTAGACAGTCAAGTGTCATTTTAGCCACACTTGAGTGTATATTTTGCCACACTCGAGTGTAGATGAAATTCGTGTCTAGTAGAAGACAATTCAAAGAATATACTTCTAAGTTGTTAGTTCTCATGTTTTTTATGTTTTGATGATAACAATTATAATGCAATTGATCGTTGATATTCTATGAAAATTTGAAGTCTCAAATTTATCTCAAGTCAATTATTCATATGCCTCTAGGTTGTTTGTCTTTGACATGCCTCTAGTCAATTAATAAGTACCCCAAGGCATGTGATGATTTTCCTGATACGCTATTTGATGGCAAAGTTATGCTTTAATGGAAAAATCATAATTATGTTGAAATCTACATTTTGACTCTAGTCAATTATGACTTGCCTCAAGAGCATGGGTCTTTTGAAATAGCTGTTAATGGCAAAATCATAATTATCTTGAAGTCTACTTTTTGCCTTTAGTGAATTATGACTTGCCTCAAGGTATCTCTTTTTACTCCAGAAGCAACTTTCCAAATAGCAACTAATGAAAAAATTGTAATTATGCTAAAACCTTTGCCTCTATTTATTTATTCCATGCCTCCAGTTAATATTTTCTATAAATATTGTATGCCTCCAATAATCCAAAATTACCTCTAGCAATATGACTCAAGGCATATGGTGAACTCATTACACAAAATCGTTTTTGCCTCTAGGCAATAAGTGAGTTGCCTCAAGGCATTTTACCTCTAGGCATATTATTTCCAAATCTCGTCATGTTTACCTCTAGGCACATCTTATGACTCTAGGCATATTATTGTAAACGGAAAAAATTAACTTGCCTCTAGGCATGTCAATTGCCTCTAGGCAATATGACTCAAGGCATATTATCCTATTGCTTGTTTTCAGCACTCTGTTCAACTTTGTTTCACGTTTCACCTAGGAGACATTTAGTGAATTGATGATATCTCCTAAACCAAAGATCAAATTAAGGTGAAACCAATTTCAAATGAAACTAGACATCCAATGCATCATCTTGGCCAAATTTCAAGGCAAAAAAATTTTAGATGAGAGATCTATGAATTTCAGAAGTTGGAACAACAATTACCATCACACAACAGACCAAGCTTTGGTAATTTGGGTGTATCTCACAAAATACACATCGGAATGAGCTAAAATCAGTGACATATGAAACTAGACTCACATACCTTTCCAAAAACATAAATATCAAATAAAACAAAGATCAAATGAGAGAGATATGATTTTTGGAAGTTCAGAAACTATTCAGGATTGTGCAAAAATGCTAGTCAAAGAACAACCTTCATTCATCGGATGATCATCATCAGAATAAAATGAGTTTGGATCTGATCTTCTTACATTGGAAAGAAGGCTTAAAGAGCCTTCTAGGGATATATGTGATTTGCCAAAATTTGGAGCTTAACAAAGAAGTTATGGTTATTGGAACTTCAACTTTGTAATGCCAATGTTCTTGCATTTTGAAGTCATTGGATTCTGGAAGTTTAGTTAATTAAATGGGTGACTCGAGTGACGATCAAACAAAGAGTAATTCCTTGTGCGAAGGAGTCTACCTTAAGTTATATTATCATTTGCCTCAAGATGACTTGAGTGGTGCTTGGAGTTAAGGACAAGTAGAGAGCAAATGTTTGCATAAGGATGTTTGCCTCAAGGTATGTCACTAATTGCCTCAAGGAAAACTCGATGAGAAAAACAATGTCCTTCGTTTTACTTGGAGGCAGCTAGTAGATTGCCTCAAGTCAACATACTTAAATACCTCCAGTCACTAGAATACAGAGAGCAAGCGAAGACTGAGACAACTTGTTAACTTGAGTCAACATCTATAAACCCGAGTCATTCCTTCTCTGTTTCTAAAAATCACTGTGTCTGTAATTATGAAATCTTCAAGTATAATCTGTTTACTTCTTATCATCACTCATTATTGTTTCTAACTATATTTAATCAGTTTGTTAATGAGTTTTAGATGATTAGATGAATGATTAAATATAGATTAACCAAAAAGCACGTTGTGAGTAACAACAAGTCTAACGACTGTATTCCAATGACTACTTCCACAGACATCCAACAGTCATATTCTCAACTGGAAGAATTGTTCAATAGTTGAATGATCTTCATCAACTCTAAAATGATAAGCATTCAAAATGTACGCAGAGACATGAGATTACAGCTTTATCGTCAAAATGCCAATACTCTGATGCCTATATCACCTACTCTCTGATTATCTCAATGACCATATAATTTACCTTAGAGAGTGAGATTATTTGTAATATATTTTAGTGTTTATCTTATGCACTTCTGAAATAGAAGATTGATTATTAATCATTCTATTTGAGAGTTACTCAAGATTGAGTGATCTTGAGTGGGAAACCGATTGTAACCTTATAGTGTGTAAGGAGGAGTATCTCGGTGAGAGATTTGGCTTCACAAGTGCCTGAGTAAACTTGTGGATTGTAAAGGCTTCTCTTATGCCCGGATTAAACAAGAGAATAGTGGATTGAAAATCTCAAGTGGAGTTTGGGGACTGGATGTAAGTCAAGGATTGGGCCGAACTAGTATAAATCATAGTTTGCATATTCTCTTCCCTAAACTCTTATATTTCCAGCATACATGTTTGAATGACTAACGTTTGCTTTATAAATTAATATTGTCATTCGAACTCTTTCATTAAGTTGCGAAAAGATTTTCAAAGTTACCAAACTTTTATCAAGCACCCAATTCACCCTCTCTTGGATGATAGCCAGGTCTTACATGAGTAAATATGTTAATTTCTACTAGACACTCAAGTGTCACTGTGTCACACTTAAGTGTCACAAAGTGACAATTTGAGTGTGCCTCACAAAGATGCAGCACTTTAGTCTCAGCAGCCAGTGTCATGCACTGAACTTTGTAGGTGTTTTCCTTGACACTTGAGTGTCAGATATCACACTCAAGTATTTACCTTATTGCTTTTAGGATGGGCACGAGAGTCAGGCTCAAACAATGCAAGTGTTGAGGTAGCTCTCAAATGTTCATTAACACACTCGAGTGTCAACATAACACTTCCTGAAATTAAGTGAATGTTAAGTAATTTTGCTGCGAGTGTCAAGCCAACACTCGGGTGTGCATACCAGAACACTTCATAACTGCTTTCTGATTCAAGTTTTAGTTCAAATAAGGGTTGCACACTTGAGTGTTTTAAAGCACAAACTTGAGTGAATTGAATCATTAAGTCATCTTTTTTTTTTTTTTTTCAAGTTGGTTATCATCAAAACTTATAAAATGAGAACTAACACCTTGGTCATCATAGCCAATGTATAATTTCTTCTATCTTATATTTTAGTTGTCCTCGAAGAATGTTTCAATTATATTTTTATTCCTTTCCTTCTTTTTTTTTAATGGAATCAACATATCTCTTAAAGCCTAGTTGGTACACAAAAAAGGTAGGAAGGGAAAGGAAGACGAGCAAGTTCCCTTTGTAAAAACACATTTGACTGTCAAATGTTCCCGAAACTCAAGTTCCCATTAGCTCTAAAGTTCTCTTAAATATGGGAAGATTAATCCCCACCAAAATTGGTGGTAACGCATCTTCCCTCACAGACAAGAAAATGCAAAATACAAATTTTCCCCTGAAAATTTTAAATTAAAATATTTTTTATATGAAGATTATATTATAATAATAATATTATTATTATATTATTAAAATAATTATTATGTTATACCAAAACTGAATCACAATTCTAATCAAAGCTTAGAGATGATTAATGGAAGCATATGAAGGAGAGAACTCCTTAGGTCATGGACAGTGGCATTGACAGTGTAACCACAAAGAAGAAGAAGCTTGACGAGCTACGAAGCATTGTAACCAAAAGCACCAATGACACACACCACTGATATGTTTTCGGCATTGTTGCTTGTTCTCCTTTACTTTTTATTCTTCTTCTTCTTCATCAATTTGATAACTGCTTCATCTTTGCTCTATATCGGGGCTCATTTGATGCTTTTAAATTCTGCAAGTGATTTTTGGCTTCATAGTTTGTCATTACATATTTGCCAGTAGCTACATTAATCTTTATTACTAAAAAAACCTTTGAGAATTCTTCTCAATAAGCATTTGAGAACAACGATTTTGTTACTCCAAAAAAAAAAAAAGGAATTCTTCTCCAATAAATGGATCTTTTTGCTACAAATGAGTATAAAGAAGATAAAAGCTTAAGTTATGAGTGTTTTCTCAGGTTGCTTTGTTTCAGCATCCATTAAACAAGGGCAAACAAAATTTTGTTCTGTTTCATAAAGCGGGGCAAAAAAAATTTGATTATGAAATTGGAATTTATTTAGCAAATTTGAATTTCATTAATAAACTTATTAATGAAATTCAGATTTTATTCTGTAAAAAATTATAATTTAAGGGGTATTTAGAGAATTTTACATTTTCTTCTCATAGCCACCACTTCATTTTCTTCTTACTATTTTCCTTCAACCTTTATTATGTTTCCATATATAACAAACAACACATCTCCTCCTTTAAGTTCCTTCCTGATTTTCCCTTTTTTTCCATTCACACCCCTTCATTTCCTTTTCCTCCTCAAACTTTCTGCTTACCAAACATGCCCTTAATACAACTCCACGTCTCCACTCAAGATGATCGCTAAATACCGGCTCATGCAGCTCTTGACTCTTTTTTTTTTTTTTTTGATCTTGTCTCATTTCACTGTTCACAGCATTGTATCGGTTTGCTCTCCAAAAGATTCACTTTTGCCTCTGTGCCTGAGCTGCCAATCTAAAAAAAAGGCGGTCGGGTTCGTGAAATTTGAATTTCAGATTTCACATTTCGAATGTCCCCGCCATTTTGACGGGTTTTTATATTGTTCCATTAACACATCCCACCATATTCAATTGTGTGGTACTAGCTTGTCTTCCTTCACAGTTGAGAAAGGTTTGTCTCGAATTGTCTCTTCATCCCTCATTCCTTACATGTGGTTCCTCTGTTCGTTCTTGTCCTGATATTTTATTGCATTTACAACCAGTAATGAGGACTTTTCTCCAAATGTACCTTGACTTCATGGTTTATGGTGCAATGGGACGGTGTCTTCTTGTGTACGGGGAAGACCTTATATTACTTGTAGAATGATGAAGCTTCAACGCATAGGTTAGTCTTCATCTGTCGTTTGAAATTTATTGTCGCACGTTTTTGCCATTACTTTATTATCTGCCCTTACTCTGTTGCGTCTTTCGAATTTCAGTCTCTTCCCTATCCTGGGATCATTAAACTTATTCCTTGTGGGTTACTTATGGGACATGCAAAGCGTTTTAACAGCAGGGTTTCGACCAAATTCATTAATTATGAGGATGAAGGTTAGGCATGTAACAAAGTTTTCAAAGGAATGGTGATATGAATGATCGCGTTTATTAGTTGGGTTGTACTTCATCATGGTCATTTATTTCTCTTAACTTTTTGTTCTGTATAAATACACATACCAATATGTTGAGGTAATCATTGCTCAACTCTGAAACTAATCCTTTGTAAGTTTCTCGTGGTATCTAGATGGAGCCCTCCATTGCTAATCTTCATTGTGGAGTCTTGAAGAGTAGCATAATACTGAAGGTGGGTAAAATAATATTCCATGAGGTTGTTCGTTCATTTGACACATCTCAAGGCCTCTGAAGGACTTGGTTTCCATGGATGTCTGTCTTCTTCGACGCAAAGGTAGTAGACATACATAATTTTGTTTTTAGTTGAAGATTAACAATAAAGTGTTTTGTTGTATATATGCAGTAACTAGAATTTGGGTTATACTCTTTGTAGAACTCCTTTGTTCTTGCTCTTCTGGAGGATGATGATGTCATGGAAAGTTTTTCGTGGAGATTGGTAGAACGTGGCTGTTACAAGATCACCGGTTGTGAGGTCAAGAACCGTGGCTATGGTGTTTATGAAAGGTATCATCTTGCATTCGTTCCTTCGACCAGAGTAACTGAAGATCTCTCTGTTTAGTTGCCGCGTCATTGTTTCCAACTCAGGCGTGTTTCTGATCTTGTGTGGGGAGTTGGCGTGGAGTTGGGTTTGCTTGGTATGATTTAATGCTACAAATGAGTGATCATAGTTACATAGAACAGAGGTCTGCATATCCTAATTGTTCCTACTAATGTGGATGGTACAAATAGGATCACATCAAATGTTAACTACAAGGAACTGTTCAGGAATTTTTAGCATGGATTGATCATGCTTTATCTGTTAAGAGAAGATGCTAACCCGGATGGGTGACATCTACAGTTACATATGCTTTGCTGTTGTCTTTGAAGCTTCAACTTTGAGTAGGTTTTATTAGGCGTTGTTTATGTATTTCCTTTGTACGCTGAACCTTTTGTCTACTTGTTTTATGCGTTTGTTGGTAGGTACTTGAAGACTCAATTCAGTTTGCAATAGAAGTTGTGGAAGTTGGATTTTGTTTCCTATGTTCTCATTCTATACTTAGGGGTGGAAGTTATTTTTATTTCTTAAATTTATGCTCCCCGCTCAACGCATGGGGAGTTCATGCTAGTTTTTTAATGTAATATAACTACTACATTATCGTATTTATATAATGGTTATTATCAATCATATATGATGGTTTTAAACTGCGAAATATGAAGATGATATATATGCTCAGCAAAGATAAATAGCTATTCAAAACTATAATGTATTCTAGTACAGATATAATTATTCTTTATTAATAATTATAATGTATTAACTTTAGTTTTTTTGTTATATATAGTTATTTTTTACTTAATTTTACTGTTAATATTTATTATATAATTATAAGGCACAATATAATCATTTATAATAAGAAGATAATAAAATTAAATAAAAAAATTATATTTATTTTATACAAAATTCAATACCTTATAGATAGACATCATACAATTTAAAATAAATTAATCACTTAAATACTCTCACAATAAAACATTATTTTATAATTTTTTGAATTCTAAAAGAAAATCAATTAATAAAAAAAAAATTTCTAATGCCTTTGTTGTAGATTGTTCATAGCTCTCATGTATACGAGTCTACATTTGCTGCTCATCTCTTAGGTGTCCATTATGTGCCCATCCCTCTATTAGAGGGATGACAATATTTTTTTTAATTTTTTTTATATATTGTATTTATTTATATTTAAATTATATGTTTTTTTTTGAAATCTTTTTTTACACCCAGTATATCAAATTAATTAGTTTTTATGATACTGGTGTTACAGATAAATATTACTGAATGCAAGATTATAAACTAATTAATTTGAGATACTGGGTGCAAAAAAACATTTCAAAAAACAGCATATAATTTAAATACAAATAAATATAATATATATAAAAAAAATTTTAAAAAAATGCTCATCCCTCTAATAGAGGGATGGGCACATAATGGGCACCTAAAGGATGGACACCTAATGTGGACTCCATGTATACACCCTGAATTTTTGTCACATATCCTTTAACTGCAAAAAAGATATTATCAATATAAAAATAATAATATATATAGTAAAAATAAGCAAATATAAATCTCAAATAAAATTTAGTTGCAAATGTAATTTAAGAATGTGAGATACACAAAATTAAGGAATTAACCAACATTTAAATAGATAATGATTGAAGATCTAAAAAATAGAATAAAATTTTTTTTATTGGCTTTTATTTAGTATAATCTAGTGAAATCAAAATTATTTTATTGCAATAAAACAAGGTTAATATAATTTAGCATTTTACTTTATCGTCTTATGTGTTCTCTCTACTTTTCTCCAACAGCTATCATAAAAAATTAGATATCATTTTTGGTTTGTAAATTCTTCTTAGATAATCCTAACTTCTTGTATCCTTGAATTTCAACTAGCGAGCTCTTGTTATGTAAATAAAATAAAATAAAACCAAAAGCGTTAATTGGAAAAAAAAATGAAAGTTTACACGAGGAAGAATCACAAGATGAGTGAACTATAAAGTGAAAAATTATGGTAGTGGAGGAGAATGAGACACACAATGTTACAGCGAAACCCCAAAAAGGAGTATGAGACTCAAAGGAAGCTTAAAAAATATTTGTGCAGGAGTTGAGTCAAGTAGAGATTTTTCAAAATCTCGCCTTCTTAGAGTTGACATTGTTACGGACTAGCATAATGGGCCTTGTGGCGGCAAGCCCATAAGTCGGCCTACTACCAAAAGAGCCCATAACATTTGAAAAGAGGCAGTTCCTAGAGACTCGCCTACCACGATGCTTAAAACAGATAGTGGGGCAGGCATGAATCCCATTATTTAGGCGCATTATCAACGATGTCACGGCCCCAGAATGTTCTCTATATAAATAGAAGACTTCTCATAAGGTACATACATTCTGTTCGTCTATATTAAATTCTGTCACACTGAGCACACACCCCACCCCTATAGGTTGTGTGTGACGCAGTAATCTACAGACGTTCAGTTAAGATACTCATTGTAACGAAGCTGATTCCCTGTATTGATCCTAAGTAGTACATTGGTGCATCGGACTCCTGCGTACAATACCGAGAGATCTCCTTATCATTGTTTATTTGTGTTCTCACACTAAAACATTGGTGCCGACTGTGGGGACATTAAATTACGATTCCCAAAGTACGAGTTAAGAATGGCTAATACCAAAAATCGTAGTCAGATGTCTCGCCAAGATCAATCACGGCAGCCACCACTGTTGGATCCTGAACCGGTGCAATACAAAGATTCGGTACCTCCCAATTACAACCGAGTTACGATAGAAACAAAGGATGAACTCACCGATACTGGGGCCTCCCCAGTGCTAAGTAACTAAGGTTCTTAGCAAGTACAACCGATACTCATACTTCAACAACCGCCGCAGGAATTCCAGATTGAGCATCCAGACGTACGCTGTCTGCAGAATGTAATGGAAACATTGTTTAAGCGAATGGAGGAGATGGAGAAGCGCAATGCATTACAGAGAGAAGTCGACATTCGACGTATCAAGGAGGACAGGGAGCATAGAGATGCCTTATGGAGGTGAGATGAAGAGTACAGATTGCAGTGGATTATAAGCGATAGGCTCAAACAAGAAGAGCATGATGACCAAAGTATAGGCCGAGATAATGCCGATATGACCCAGACTCGGCATATAAATAGAGACGAAGCGGGACCTGGTAAGGCAAATGGATGCAACTCGGATCACGAAAGGGTTGGAGGGCTTAACCTCAACCACGAAAAAGAAACACAAGGTAAGCCCAGCAGAGAACCCAAGAAGAAGAAATATAGAGGATGACTTGGCTAGAAGAACAAGTAAGACAATTGGAGAACCTAGGGTAGCTTAACCACCGAGATATAAGCGATCCTAGCAAAGTAAATATCACTGCGGCAACGCAAGTAATCGAGGGCGTACCACCAAACGCCATTGAGTGTGCTGAGGCGAATGTGGCAGGAAAATGTCCGATGGAGAGTCAAGGTGCAGGCCGGTTAGAAGCAATACTGAAAAATCTGAGCACAGACAAGCAGGAGAAAACTCCACTTATCCCAGTAAGTACTGAAGTATCAGGGAGAACATGTGCCAGAGGAGTATAGGGTCCCTTTTCTGACGAAATTCGAGTTGCCATGTATCCCAAAGGTTTCGACTCAAGGGACTTATCGAAATATGATGGACCTCAGGACCCAAGGTCCATTTAAACAACTTTAACATGGAAATAATGGTGAAAGGATTCAAAGGACCCATTGTACCTTGGTTATTTGCAGGAACGCTCCAAAGAGCAGCACAGTTGTGGTTCCATTCTTTACCACAAAAGTCGATCCGAGATATGGAGGGCTTCGGACAAAAGTTTTTGTTGAACTTCGCAACAAGCAGAAAACAACCAAAAACAGAGTTTTAGCTCGGACAAATCCAACAAGGTCCAAACGAGACTTTACAACGATACCTCGATTGTTTTAAAGATGCGGCTTTGCAAGTCCTAGGATTGAAGGAAGAAATGCACCTGCACTTGGCCATCTCTGGTTTAGATAACGAATCTCGTCTCAAACGGTCCACTATGAAGGATGATGTTAAAACCTTGGCCGAGTTTAGAGACCTATCGAAGCATCATTTAGAACTGGAGTAGTTAGAAATTGCTAGCCGGAGTAGTCGAGGACGAGTTAAAAGCCCACCTTTAAGGGATCACAATCAGCCTAGTAGTTCAAGGTTGAGTAGTCGGGGGCAGTTCTAGGATAACAAACCTCGAGAAAAAAGAGAAGAAGGGAGATAGGAGAAATACACGCCTCTAAAGGTATCCCGGGAACAAATTTGGAGAGAAGTAGCATTGACCGAGATGAAGAAAGTAGAATGACCTCGACCTCTCATGCATAAAGCGACCTTAGACAAGTCGCGATTTTGTGAATTCCACAATCAACATGGACATACGACTGACTAATGTTGGGATTTAAGGGATGAGGTAGAAAAATTTATTTGTTAAGGGAAATTATGGGAGTATGTAATTCAAACACAAGGGCGGCAAGGAGGTAAACGGCCTGTTGAAGGGCAGGATCAAAGCTCTGAGAGGAAAAGAAAGGATCAGAAGAAGAAGTCGAAGGAGAGTGACGATAACTTTCCAGAGCCGAGGTATGACTGTAACGTTATCAGTGGAGGTCCAGGTGGCGGGGGAGACTCTCAAAATCAAAGACGAAAATACTTGAAGGAGGTCATGGCAATACGGGATCGTCCTATCTTTAAAAGAGAAACGAAAGGGTAGGATTCCCCAATATTAAGTTTCACTAAAGCCGATTTGGAAGATGTTGTCTCAGGACACTGTGACGGATTAGTGATAACGAGGATCGTGGTAGACTGCAGAGTTCAAAAGATTATGGTTGACAACGGGAGTTCGGTGGATATACTCCTCTAGGAAGCTTTCCAGAAGATGAGGTTGGATCCTTCAGAGTTGAAACCGTGTAAGACCATGTTAATAGGCTTCAACGGGCAAGATACGAGGCCCAAGGGCTGTATTGATTTGAAGTTAACTCTAGGAACAAAGGAAGCTTTCAAGTCCAATATAGTAAGATTTGTGGTCGCTGACTTTCCTTCTCCTTGCAACATTATTCTTGGCAGGCCAACGATACATAATTGAGACATGCTAGTATCCACAAAACATCAAAAGGTAAAGATGGTTGGTAAAAGAAACAAGATAGTTATCGTTCGAGGTGACCAAAAAGAATCACGACAGTGTTATTATAATTCGGTCAAAGGAAGTCGAGAAGATTCATCCTCTTCTCATGTTGTGACGGATAAGGAAACCATTCAATGGTTGAATTGGATATGAGAGAGGAAGAGAAGATTAGAAGAACAGAACCCAGTAGAGAACTGGAAGACCTCATTCTCAGTAGTGAGTCGAGACAAACCACAAAGATTGGGAAAGAATTGGATACGGAAGTTCAGATAACATTAAAGAAATGCTTGAAAAGAAATACTGACGTATTTGCATGAGGACCAGCAGATATACCAGGAATAGACCCGAACTTCTGTTGCCATAAGCTTGCCATACGACCGGGGTCCACCTCAGTCGCTCAAAAGAAAAGAAAAATGGGTCTAGATAGAATTGCCGCTCTTAAGGAGCATGTAAAAGACTTGTTGGAAGCAGGCTTCATCAGAGAGGTTCAGTACACAACATGGCTTTCTAATGTCGTCTTGGTAAAGAAACCTAACGACAAATGGAGAGTATGTACAGATTATAAAGATTTGAATAAAGTATGTTCCAAAGATGCCTTCCCAATGCCGAATATCGATCAACTGGTGGATAATGCCTCGGGCTTCAAGCTTTTGTCATTCATGGATGCATATTCAGAATATAATCAAATTGCCATGCATCCAAATGACCAAGAGAAGACGTCATTCATCACCGAACGAGCTAATTATTGTTACAACTGCATGCCCTTCGAATTAAATAACGTTGGTGCCACTTATCAACGAATGATGACCAAGGTTTTTGAAGATTAGTTGGGGGAATATCGAGGTATATATTGATGATATGATCATTTAGTCGGCAAACACAGCTCGACATATCCAAGACTTGAAGCAAACTTTCAACAAATTGCGGGAATATCGAATTCGTCTTAATCCGGCAAAATGCGCTTTTGGAGTCCCATCAGGGAAGTTCCTAGGTTTCTTATTGACTTACCGTGGCATAGAGGCTAATCCGGACAAATGTCAGGAGATATTGGACATGAAAGCTCTCGTAATGAAGTACAATAATTGATGGGTCGGTTAGCAGCATTGACTCAGTTTTTGCCAAAGTCGGCAGAAAATTCACTCTCTTTCTTTAAATTACTTAAAAAAGGGGATGTTCATGACTGGAGTGAGGAGTGTCAGGCCGCCTTTGACAAAATTAAACGATGTTTGGCAACCCTACCAGTATTAAGTTGGCCTACACCAGGCGAAACCCTAATTTTGTATTTGGTTGTAAATGAAGAGGCTGTAAGTGCAGTCCTTGTACGAGAGTCTAAAGAAGGGCAATTACTGTTATACTTTGTAAGTCAAGCGCTTCAAAATGCCAAAGTAAGATATCAGAAACTTGAGAAAATGGCTTTCGCTCTGTTAATCACAGCTCGACGATTGCATCAGTACTTCCAGAGCCTTCAATAAAGGTGAGGACAAATCAACCCATTCGCCAAGTCCTACATAAGCCCGACTTAGTCGGAAGAATGACAAGTTGGGCAATAGAATTGTCGGAATTTGATATCACTTATGAAGCTCGACATGCTATCAAATCTCAAGCCTTGGTCGACTTTCTAATAGAGCTCACTCCATCAGGAGAAGGTGACAAGGATACATCACAATGGAAGCTGTTTGTGGATGGATCTTCCAACACAATAGGAAGTGGAGCCGGCATCATTCTCGAAAGCCCAGAAGGAGTGTCAATTGAGCATTCATTGAGTCTTACGTTCAAAACGCTAATAATCAAGCCGAGTATGAAGCACTCATAGCCAGACTACTCCAAACAAGAAGTACAGGTGTCAATCGACTCTCAGTTGGTGGCATCTCAGATAGATGGGTCCTATCATGCTAAGGGACTTGTACTGGCCAAATATCTCGGAAAGGTTAAATCCATCATGGCTGAATTCGATGAGGTGGAGGTAAGGCACATCCCAAGAGGAGAAAACACCAGAGCAGATATTTTATCTAAGTTAGCTAGCACCCAAGGACCCGGAAACCATCGAACTGTGATACAACAAAGTTTACAAAACCCGACATGTGTAATGATTATTACAAATTTAAAAGATTGGAGGAAACCTATTGCTGACTATCTAGGCCGAGGCATTCTTCCTGATGATTCTGTCGAAGCCTGAAAGCTTGTACGGACATCGGCTTCTTATGCCATGGTGAATGATCAGTTATACCGAAAGGGTTTGCACTCACGGATGGCAAAATGTTAAGGCCCTGAGGAAGCAAAATATGTGTTGGCTGAAATTCACAAGGGCATTCATGGATAGCACATGGGCTCAAAAGCGTTAGCTAGAAAAGCTATACGAGCCAGATATTACTGGTCGACGTTGTCAGCAGATGCTAAGAATCACGTCCATAAGTGCAATAGTTATCAGAAGCATGCCAAGATTATATAGATTCCTCCAAACAATTTGAAAAGTATATCGACACCTTGGTCGTTCTATAAGTGGGGATTCGATCTCTTGGGTCCATTCAAGAAAGCCCCAGGGCAACTTTAATGGTTGATTGTGGCTGTGGATTACTTTACAAAGTGGATTAAGGCCGAACCACTTTCTGCCATCACCTCTGCTCGAGCCCAAAAATTTCATGGCGAGGAACATCATTGCTCGTTTTGGAATTCCATCTGAAATTGTCACAGACAACGGAACCCAATTCACAGACAAGGGATTCCGAAAGATGATGCCCAACTTCCAAATTGTTCAACATTTTGCTTCAGTCGAGCATCCACAGTCTAATGGCCAGGCTGAAGCTGCAAACAAGATAATTGTGGAAGGTCTCAAAAAGAGAATGGAAGAAGTCGAGACTGATTGGGTTGAGCAATTGTATGCTATTTTATGGGGATACCGAACAAGCATCTAGTCGGCTATTGGCGAAACGCCCTACAGAATGATGTACAGATGCGAAGCTATGATATCGGTGGAGATCGGAGAACCCTCTTGGAGACGGATTAACGCTCTACATGAAGATGAAAATAATCATGCTATAGTAGCCGAGTTGGACCTTATTGATGAGGTAAGGACTATTGCACATTGTAGGGACCTCGCCGCCAAACAACTTATCGCAGCCAAATGTAATAACAAGATAAGACCTCGGTCTTTCAAGAAAGGAGACTTAGTGCTGAGAAGAGCCGACATAGGAAATCGAAATGTGCGAGACGAAAAGTTGGCGGAAAACTAGGAAGGCCCTTACCGAATCAAGGAGTCATTAAACCATGGAGCTTATGTGCTGGAGACACTGAACAAAGAAACTATTAAAAGAACGTGGAATGCTGACAAGCTAAAAACTTATTATAGTTAAAGCTTTTTAAAGTGACGTAGTCGCAAATTTTTGTTTAAGGCAGCTTGATTATAGCCATTTAGTTGTAACCAATGCAATTGCTATTGTAAGCTGTTCGAAGCTATTCATTTTATAAGCAACGTAGTCATTTTCCTTTTGATGAAGACTTAGATAGAACCAACCATTTTAAGCGACTTTATCGCTATTTACATAAGGACTTTTGAAGTACCAATCTTCTAATCGACGTAGTTGCTTTTAGATTGATAGCTCTAATCGAGCCATTTAAGGCGGTCGCTCTGTCAAAGTCGATGAATTTAAAAGAAGGAGTCTTGGAACCCATTTTCAATAATTCAAAATAGCGGTATTAGCCACAAAGTTTATAACAAATTATGTCGACAATGCAATACGAATTGACGGGAAAGAGTCTTGAAACCTATTCTAAAAAAAAATCAATCTAAGGTGTTAACCAAAATAAACTCTTAAATGAGTTTACTATGTTGGTATTTACTGACAAAATTAAGGATACTGAATCCATGTACGAGTTATTTATATTACGCCAGCCTTGATCACGTTGGTAAATATTAAACTTGGCTAAAGTTGTTCTTGAGTGACAAGGTTACTCTTGGTTCAAAACAATCTATGTAGGTACAAAGAATAATTTGAACATTCTACATAAAGAAAGTGTCTGGAAAATTCTAAGATAATGCTCGCGAAGAAAGTAAAAGTAACTTCATTGATGAAATTTTAATACAAAAAGACCGAGATATGAACTCGAAACAAGAAAAAGCAGAAGCTACATGGAGCAAATACAAAGACCTAGGCTATTCAGCTACTTTAGAAGATGGTAGAGTTGGAGATTGTACTTGAGCGTCCTCGCCGGCTATCTATTCAAGAACGCCTTCCCCAACCCCAGATGGACCCTCACCAGCGTCTTCGTCCAAGGCACTAACAGGAACAATCTTACCATCCTTGATAACCCTGTCAAAGTAGGCATATTCCAGATTTAGGTTAGTGTTGGGGTTGAGGAAGATGACTTGCGCCAGAGCATTATTAAAGGATTCCTCCACACCCTTTTCCAAGTCGCTGATATATGTAGCATCAAGGGCCGTTTGCTCCTCTAAACCCTTTGTTAGTTCTCAATGTGTTTTGATGATAACTAGCAATTGTAAACTTGATATGAAGTTTGTTTTTGGCAATATGAAAATCTCACTGTCAAAGGCAAACTCGAGTTTGGGTATGTAAACTCGAGTTTGAGGGTTGACAGAAAGCTGTTTACTTCTGCGAAGAAAGCCAAACTCGAGTCTGAGGAGTTACAGAAAGCAATCAGAAATTTTCACAACAAGCCAAACTCCAGTTTGCAAAACCAAACCTGAAGTCTGGAAGATACAGAGAGCACTCAGAATTCCAAACAAGCCAAACTCGAGTCTGGATTCCTAAACTCCAGTCTAGACCAAACAGAAAGACACTCGAGTTCCAGGCCAAGTTATAAACTCCAGTCTAGAGTTACAAACTCCAGTCTAGACCAAACAGAAAGATTTGAATAGCTTCAGCTCAAACATAAACTCGAGTCTGTCATTGTAAACTCGAGTTTAGGACAAATAGAGAAACACTCGAATTTCTACCATCTTTCCAAAACTCCAGTCTGTCTCCTAAACTCCAGTCTAGAAAATCATGAACTTAGGCTTGTTCTTCAAACATAGACCCAAACTCGAGTCAGTCACTAATTGACTCGAGTCTAGGAGCAGGACCAAAATTCCATGCCAAGTCCAAAGCCCGATAGTTCTCTCTATAAAAGCCAAACTCGAGTTAGCTTTTACAGACTGCAAGTTTAGACCTCTAATCAACGGACATGCTTTCTGGATGAACCCCAAACTCGAGTCTGAAAGAACAAACTCGAGTTTGCATCGGGGATTTTGAAAAATCAAATGATGTTGATATGCGAAATCTTAATTGGTCTTCCTGAAATTATTTCATGATATGATATTATTGTTTCTAATGTCCTTGATGAAGTTTTGAGTGTTTTTCAGATAAGGTTTAGCCAAGATCAAGGTGAGATCAAGATCCAGAATAAGTGCATTAAATGAAGAACCAAGAACAGGGCTGATTCTTCTCCCTTATCTCAGATGTTCAGTTCAGACCGTTGAAACACATTAAGATCACTTCAAACGGTCGAATTAAGATCATGGAATGGCTAAAAATCTGGAAGACGTTCTGCAACAACTAAATTCCAAGATTCCAGCTAAGAATTCAAAGAACAGAGCAAAATATGCTACTGCCATTTCTCCAGAATTGCAGCTGAACATTAGAGAAAGAATTGCAATGGATAGCTTATCCATTCAGTCTATAAGAGGCTGTGAAAACTCAAAGCAATAGAGACACAACGAAGCTATCTTGATTATACTTTGAAATTTGAGTCTGTATTGTTATTTTCAACCTGTTCTTCAGTGTTTATCCTTATCTATTCTCTTGAGAGTTTGTAAATTTTTGAAAGCATTTGTTTGTGAGAACTCAAGGTTGGGGAACCTGTGAGTTGGTTTGTTCAATCACAAAGTGTAAGGGGGAGCAAGTCCTAGGTGATTAGGATTGTGTCTGGTCTTCATTGTTGTAATTGACAAACTGTTGAATTAGTGGAAACACCCAGAAGGTATCTGGGGACTGGACGTAGGTCAAGGTTGAGACTAAACCAGTATAAATTCTGTGTGTCTAAGCTTTTCTTTTTCTACTCTTTTATTATCCATTTCTTAAGCTTCATTTTTAAGAGTTGAAAAGAATTTTTTTAAAAAAATCCCCAATTCACCCTCCTCTTGGTGATTTCTTCCACTTTCACCCTTTACTACTGCAGTCAAACAAGCTACCTCAGCGGCATCTTCCTGACGTTTCCGCTTTTCCTCCTCAGCTTCCAACTGGATCACCCTCACCTTCTCATCAACAACCTTCTTGACCTCCTCTATTTCAGTGAGAGCCTTGCCCCGGGCATCTTCTGTTGACTTAACTGTGGCTTTGACAGCCACTTTGATGATGAGAAGTGGCTTTGACAGTCACTTCTGTTGGCCTTGGTCTTTTCCAAAATGGACGACTTGAGCTTAGCGTCAGTCTCCGCCCATTGGGTTTTGAAAAAAGCCACCGCTTGAGCCAGCCCATAAGCACGGATAGCTTGCTGCTCCATATTCAAAAGTAATTTTTTTTCCTCAGCGGTTGGCAAAGAAGGGGTAAACCAGCTCATAGGAGGACAGATGCTATTTTGAACTGTTAAGTCTACCCCTTGCTCCTATAAGAAGGAAGGTAGTGTGTACTTGATGGGAGCTTGGGCGGCATCAAAGGAGGGGGATATATTCACACCCCCGTGTTAGTTCTCTATGTGTTTTGATGATAACTGACAATTGTAAACTTGGTATGAAGTTTGTCTTTGGAAAGTTGAAAAACTTACTGTTAAAGGCAAACTCGAGTTTAGGTATGTAAACTTGAGTTTGAGACTTGACAGAGAGTTGCTCAATTCTGCAAGAAAGCCAAACTCTAGCTTGCTTAGGCAAACTCGAGTTTGCAAAGACATAGAGAGCAAGCAAAGTTTTTTTCTCAACAAGCCAAACTCCAATTTGCTCAGATAAACTTGAAGTCTGGGAGATACAGAGAGCAATCAGAATTTTGAACAAGACAAACTCGAGTCCAAACAATGAAACTTGAGTTTAGACTAAACAGAAAAAATTCAGAAACCTCAGTATTTTCATAAGTCATGCAAACTCCAGTCTATGCTTCCAAACTCCAGTTTATACTTGACCAAGAAAAAACGTCAAAGTTTCAGTTCTTGCTGAAACTCGAGTTTACCTCTGTAAACTCGAGTCTGAGTCATACAAAAAGACCACCAATATGTTTGCTTTGCAAACTCCAGTTTATGCTCCTAAACTCCAGTCTGGAAGTTCTTGAACTTAGACTTATTCTCTTAACATAGATCCAAACTTGAGTTAGTCATTAATTGACTCGAGTTTAGCTGTAGGTCCAAAGTTCCATTCCAAGACCAGAGCCCGACAGTCTTCTCTATATGAACCAAACTCGAGTCTGATATTTATAAACTCCAGTTTAGGTTGTTGCTCAACATTCATGTTTTCTGGATAAACCTCAAACTTGAGTCTAGGACTACAAACTTGAGTTTGCATCGGGGATCTTGAAAAATCAGATTGTGATGATCTGCGAAATCTTTATGGGTTAATCTAAAAATGTTTTATCATATGATTCTATTGTTTCTAACATCCTTGATGAAGTTTTGAGTAATTTTCAGATAAGTTTAGCTAAGATCAAGATAGAATCAGATCTGGAATAAGTGCATTAAATGAAGAACCAAAAACAGGGCTGATCCTTCTCCTCTATCCCAATGGTTCAGCACAGACCGTTATGGATCAATTAAATCACTCTCCAACGGTCAAATGAAGGTTGTGGAATGACTGAATACCTGGAAGACCATCTGTATCAACACATTCCAAGATTCCAGCTGAGAATTGAAAGAACAGAGGAAAATATGCAACTGTCATTTTCCAGATTTGCAGCTGAACGTTAGAGAAGAAAATGCAACGGCTAGTTCATCTAGTTAGCCTATAAAAAGCTATGAAGACTCAGAGCAAAAAACACACAACGAAGCTACATTTGATTATATTTGCTATCTGAGTCTGTATTGTGATTTTGATTTGATCTTTAGTGTTTATCATTATTTACTCTTTTGAGAGTCTTGATTCTTTGAAATCAATAGTTGTTGGTGTAAACTCTAGGTTGTGGAAACCTGTGAGTTGGGTGGCTTAATTACAAAGTGTAAGGGGGAGCAAGTCCTAGGTGAATAGGATTGCTTGTAGTTTACATTGTTGTAGTCAAAGCTTGTTGAACTAGTAGAAATACCCAGAACATATTTGGGGACTGGACGTAGGTCAAGGTTAAGACCGAACCAGTATAAATTCTGTGTGTCCAGTTTTTCTTCCCTTACTCTCTTGTTACTTACTTTTCAAATTTTTGAAAAAGTACAAAAGAATTTTTGAAATCCCCAATTCACCCCCCTCTTGGTGATTTCTTCCATTTTCACCCCGGATGTCAAAGAGGAAGACGTAGGCGGAGCAACGGTTGGTTCAATTTGGGTAGTATTGGACTTCTTGGAAAGTTGAGCCTTGCTACCCTTTTCAGACTCTGGTGCTTTCCATTTTATACCAACATTGGCTTGTTTGGCTTTATTTTTTTGCCCAATCTTTTCATAAACGCCGGAACTGATGATGCTAAAGGGTTAGCCGACATAGCTGGTTCTGCAAAAGACAAAAATATAACCAGCAATTAGAAAAAGCAATTAAAACAAAATTGTACATGCATCAAGCATACTTGGGACTTTTCTTCTCTTTTCCTTCAATGGAATGAATAAGTAAATCCCGGAATCAAACGGTCCCATCGCCTGGCTGAGATCTGCTAATAATTCTTTAGCTTTCTCTTCAACTGGGGTAAGGATAATCGCTTTGGTTTTAAAAGTTTGGGGCCCTAAGTCTTGATGGTCACTGGTCTAGTATAGGGGAAATTTTTCTTCTAATATCCCATGGTCATTTACCCGAAGAAACCATGGAACTTGTTCAGGAATGGCTTCCACCTTAAAAAAGGCCGACTTAAAGCCTTTGAAGGACTCCGTATAGGGATCTAAGATCTTTTTACCCCGGATTCCCCTAAGGATGGTCCAACTAAATTCTAAGGGCTTCTCTTTGGTTTTATACATATTTATGGGAGAAAAGAAATGAAAAAACAAGAAAACTTTACAAGGCCTTTTTTGCTCTTTACAAAGATTTTCGAAGGCTAGGGCATAGGCCCAACCATTGGGGTGCAACTGCGTTGGGGCTATACGCAGGTGGTTCAAAACATGGATGATAAAATCGAAAAAGGGAATTGTGGCACCTAAAAGGGTTACCACATCTCGGTACATCATAAAAAAGTAAGGTGAATCCCCAACACGCCATGATGCTACCGACTCTATGTCTCAAGGAAGCCGGACGATGTACCCTTCATCGTCGGCATAGGTAGGACCTTTAAACTCGGCACTTGTCATCTTATTAAATATGGAAAGGACTTCTTTAGCTATCACAAAATGACCCAGGTTATGAACAATCTCGGTGGATCAGGATTCCTCAGCAATTGAGTGTTCGCTGACTTGGGAAGAGGAAGCCATCGGAAGAGGAAGCCATCTATACCTATACAAATAAAAAAGAAAGATGAGTTAGATAGGAATCTACCTCGGCGAACTGCTATGGAACGAGGACCGCTATCTGAGGTGAGGATGGGGGCAAACCCATGAGTATAGCTTCTCAACAGCACTTCAGCTGCACTCTCTCGACCAAGTCCAACTAAGGTTATGTACTCATGTTGGCAGTTTTCACGGGGAGAAGTCAATAAGAGGATAGTTTGACGAGTCGACAACGGTAAATTCGGTGGCAGAGTTAGAGGCCGAAAGGCCAAGGTTGGAGGGACTCTTGTAGAAGAAAAAGAAACCCTTGACCTACTCTCGGATAAAGGGGCTCTTATAGAAGGAGAAGGAAAAGGGGCCCTAAACTTACTTTTCTTCGTAATGCTACCAGAAGGCTTAAGAACATCAACCCTCAATGATGCGTCAGAACGACGAACACTGTACAACCAGAAAGCGGATTTCTCAAACATATTTTTAACCACTTCCCAATCTTCTTTAGGAATTGGCCTACCATACATATCTACGGGTATATCTGGGTTTCTATCCATGGAGAAATAAGAACAGACAAACAAAAATAAAGAAACCAAAGAAGAAATTACACCCCAAAACCAGAATCCCAAGAACACATTCTAAACAGCTTACCCCAAATACCCAGAAACCCAACAGGTTCAACAAAGAAGATAAAAAGTAAATAAAGAAGCAGTAATAAGGACACAACCGAAAGCAAGAACAGAACTAATGACAAATGTTTACCTAGAAGTGAAGAACTTAAAAAAGAAGAGGAACGATTTTTGTGGGATTTGCGCTTAAAAGCATTTTTCTTGGCAAGAGCAGGAGTCTCTGGTCGTAGGAAAGCAAAACACCTTAACATGTGAAGTATATAAGGAACTCTGAAAAGACGGGAGTTTTAAAACCCCAACAGGTGCGAAGGTGAAGCAACAAGGTTGGTGACATCACTTTGGCCCAGAAACACAAGTTTGAAAACAAAACCCTAAAAAGTGCAATTATGACCCCTATGAAAAGATGCACACAATAAATAAGCGCGAATACCAAAGATGGCTAATAGAGGCGGTAAACCTAAGGTTTTATGTGCTGCTCCGCACATTGAAAACCCAATGAACGCCTATTCACAAACCCCATTTTGCATCGAACCTCGAGCTTGGGGGGATCAGGTGATTTATGGTGAATGGTGACTTGATGAATGAGGTTAAGTCAGTTAATCGAGTTTATGTCAGATATCACAAAAGTCGAGGCCCAACGCAAAATGTACATCGGATGGTGCGAAAACCGAGGCACAAGGAAGATTCAGAAAATCGATGAAATCTCAACAAAGCACGGCTGAGGGCAAATAAAAGCATACGAAACAATCCCTTCCTAGGAGGTGTCGAGTTAAGGGCAACTAACCTCGACATCCCAAAAACCTGAGACACCGAGCTTGGGGGGATCTGTTATGGACTAGCATAATGGGCCTTATGGCGGCAAGCCCATAAGCTTACCTACTACCAAAAGAGCCCATAACATTTGAAAAGAGGCAATTCCTAGAGACTCGCCTACCACGATGCTTAAAACAGATAGTGGGGTAGGCATGAATCCCATTACTTAGGCGCATTATCAACGGTGTCACGGCCCCAGAATGTTCTCTATATAAAGAGAAGACTTCTCATAAGGTACATACATTCTGTTCGTCTATATTAAATTCTGTCACACTGAGCACACACCCCACCCCTATAGGTTGTCTGTAACACAGTAATCTACAGATGTTCAATTAAGATACTAACTGTAACGAAGCTGATTCCCTGTATTGATCCTAAGTAGTCCATTGGTGCATCGGACTCCTACGTACAATACCGGGGTATCTCCTTATCATTGTTTATTGTGTTCTCACACTAGAACTGACATTTTTTAGAATCCCACCTTCTAATAATAAGGAAGAAATAGTAGCTCTTTATAAATAATTGTCAAGTATTGTTAAATAAAAATTTTCATAAACCCACCTCGTTATAATATTTTTCAGAATCCCAACTTCTTAGATATGATGGTTAAATATTCTTAAAGAATTAATAATGATTCTTTGCGATGAACCGTCAAGTATTGTCAAATAATCTTTTTTTCATAATCGCATCTCCTTATATTAGATATTTTTCAAAAAAAAGTTATATTCTTATATATATATAACAATTATCATTCTTAATCATTAAGTATTCTTAAAAAATAAATAATAGTTCTTTGTGAAGAACCATAAAGTATTATCAATTTTTATTTTTAGAATTCCGCCTTCTTATAAATAATAATTATCATTTTCAACAGTTAAATATTTAGAAATTATACTTTACGGTCACTTGTTATGACCGTTATACTTTTGCTTTTGTTAATATAAAGTTGGAAGACAATATTTGAAATGTTACGTAACAGTTGCTTTATAAATACCATCATTTTTGTCAATAAATACATAATGGTTAATAGTCTTAACCGTTATGTTTTTGTTTGAGCAAATTCTGTCTGGATAGACATACATGACGGTTATTTACTGTAACTATCATCTATTAAGTGTCATATATGCCCGATTATGTAGTAATGAGCGAAAAATAAAATGAAATTAATTTGATTGTTAGATTTTGGTAAGGAGATTTAGATAAACACACAAATAGTAAATCTTTAACCATTTGGAATCCTTTTGTGTATCTAATTTCTTTTTTTCCTTTTCGCTAAATTTGTGTATCTAACTTCCGGTAAATAACTGACTACCTTGCGAAGAAGTACATTGTTCTTTCACTCATAAGCACATGCCATACAGGTAAATTTTGCCTTGCTTATTAGAGGGTATTAAGGCGCACTCGTTTGAGTGAGCATATGTGTGGGCATGCCCGTGTGTATTTATATGTACTACTTCGGTCAAATTTATAAATTCATTTTGGGAAAATATTTAGGTCCTTATTAATTATAATTCCATTTTTAGAATAATAAATGATAATATTACAATTTTTCCTTTGCTAAAGGTGGAGAGAAAAGAAAGGTAAAAAAAATACATTCATAAATGAGGGGAAAATTGGAAAAACTATTAATTTTGTTCATATTTATTGATTTAATAAACTTTCTATGATATATGACAATTAGGTTGTGACTTATAAATAGGAAAAGAGTAGTGTATATGTGTCTCCCTAATTTCAAGCAATTATATTGTTGGAAAAAAACAGTTTAGATAATTAAAGAATTTGTTGAATATTTGTGGAAGAATTTGTTTACTATTTGATTGTTAGACAGTTTTAACTTCTAAAGATTATTTATGCTTGATTACTTATTTTTTGTTGATGAAAAATGAGAGTTGAATATTAGGATACTTTCTTGGGAAACTAACATCAAGACCCTAATTAGGAGAAATAATATTATAAAAGTCTCATAGCTTATCAATAACAAGTAAAAGGTAACCATTGACAAGTACAGGAACTACCATTAACAAGTTTTGGAACTTCTATGATAGTATTTTTCTCAATTAGGACCTTAATGTCATTTTCCTTACTTTCTTTTTATAAGATGAAGCCTCCACATTCTAGAGTAAAATTGGCTAGAAAAGTGTATGGTTGTGCCAACAATAGTTGATCTAGTTGGTAAGGATTTAGGCTCATAACCATAACCATAAGGTTGTGTTCAAATCCCACTGATATGGAAACTTTATTAGTGGGTGATCTATAAGTACTTTTGTAAGCACTCTTTTAGCCGGAAGCATACTCTAGCCCTGAAAATGCCCCGAGACTCAACTCACATAATTTTTTTTTTTCATTATTAAAACAAATGTATCATTGTTATTTATTATTATTATTATTATTTTTGGAATGGGGATCAATAAGAAAATTGTAAGGCCCTCACTTGTGGTGCCTTTATTTATCAAAGTTTAGCGCAAAGGCATCAAAATAATTTGGACGACTTAATTGCGAAATAAATCTTTCTTAAAATAACTTAGTTGAAAACATGAGGATAAATTTTTCATGATTTGAGTCTATGCTATAGTGGGATATAGTAATCCAAAATAGACAAAAGATAAACCATATAATAGAGTCCATCTACTCATATTTTTCCAAAAAGTTCATTCTCTACAACTGTGTCTTTCCTCTTAATTCCAATCCACTACCTGTCTCTTTTATGTGATTTGGAGTTCAAATGAATGAACCTCAGGGGAATAGTTAATCTTATATGTAAGTATGAAATTAAAATGACAACATATCATATGTTAAGCATGTAATAATTCACAATAAACAAATTATACTGTAATTGCAGTTATCGGCCAAGGACTGCAGTCTTTTAGGACTGCAGCCCTATTTTAGGACACACAACCCTATGGGACACGCAGCCCCAATCTATAGCTAGGATACACATGCAAATTTTCTAGCAAATATGGTTAGTGATTTATGAATACATACATACAAACTAATAAGATAACAGTTACCCACATCAGACTTGAATCCTTAATTCCATCCAGAGGTGCTGAGATTAGTAGAAGTATCACGGTATGTCTATAAACGTTTATCATTATCGTTAGTCACCTTTGGCGTTACAAAGTACCTAACTACTCAAATTATTTTTAGGGGATTAAGAATTTCCTTATCAATAATATCCTTTATATTTATTGCTTATTCTCTTTCCTAATAATGACATTATTTATTTATTTTTATAATAATAATTTATTGTTATAATTGTTGTTGTTGTTGTTATTATTTTACTATTTATTATTATTTCTCTACAATTAGTTTAATAAATACTACCACCATATAAGATGTGCTTTAATGATACATATATGCAACAATATATTTATACCAACATCCACACTATATTTTTGAAGTATGATATGTTTACATGCTTTATTATGTATTTATCAAGACAGTGAGCTTCTTCTCTCATAATCTAATATATATACACACTTGACATCAATCTTTTATATATATATATATATATAAAATAGCAATATCAATGTTAATATATATCTTCTTTTTTTTTTGGCCAGAATTTTGAATGATTTTGAAATTTCATAATTGAATGTACAAAAATGTAATTGATGTGCTCCTAAAAGCTACACGACCCTTGTCATGTCTACTTTTATAGAAAAATACTTCCAACAGTCAAAAAATTTAGAACCATTTCCAGAATAATAAAGTTTTTCCACTGTCCAGATTATACTTCCAAAACTTAGGTCATTTTGTAAAATTCACATCTTTTTGTAAAAAATTCCAAACCACCTATCCAGATAAATATCTTTATGTCTACTACAAATATGGAAAGTTTCATGAGAAATGAACACCATTTACTCAGTGAAAATGCTTCCCGAAAATAATCAATGCTACTAGAACACAATTTCTTACTAAACTTTGAAAACTTATATCTCCCACTCTAGACGTCAATTTGATCTATTCTTGAGCTTATTTTAAAACTTAAGATAGTAACTATAGTCTAGCCAAATTTCATGGAAAAACTCGAAAGTTTACTATTCCAAACTTAGTCATGAAAAAGGTTACTCATTTCTGGAAACAGAAATGTTCCAATACACATGGGTGTACTTTGAAAAATCATAACTCTAATTATACATGTCTGTTTTGGCTGTTCTTTGGCTCTTTTTAAATCTTAATATGTCTACTATATTTTAAACACATTTCATGGAAAAAATCGAACGTTTACCATTTGAAAATCGAGCCCGAAACAGATCTGATCGTTTCTAGAACTAACGTTTTCTAGTTTTCATTGTCAGAATCATAACTCTCATTATACACTCCATTTTGGCTGTCCTTTTTCTCATTTTAAAGATTACTGAGTCTACTATTTACTACAAAAATTTCATGAAAAAACTCAATGGTTTACCATTGGAACATAAGCTCCCAAACTTCTCTGTTTTTGGTTCGAAAAACAGAGGATGATCACATTTTCATTCTACCTAAACCACTTGCAGCTAATTCAAACCATGAAAATATGAAGGATAAGGTTTTTATTCTTCAAGCTTGCACGATCAGCTCCTTCATTCTCTCCGTTTCTACTTCCTTCTCACCTTCTCTCAAACGTTTTGCATCTTCTGTTTCTTTTTGCCACTCACTCTCTCTAGCTTTGATCTGGTCTGAAGGTCTAAGAAGGAATGGGGAGGTAGTGTGAAGCTCAAGAAGCATGGGCAGTATGGCTCTCTACTGCCAACATCGCATGTTCCCTTTCTCACGCTAATTTCTGTGTTTCGTGTTGCTGCTGCTTTTTTTTTTTCCTTCTTTTTTTTCATCTGATGCTTGTTGGGGCCAAGAGATGAGAGGTGGAATGAGTTGGTTAATGGATCATGCGCTACAGATGATTGTTTCATTGGGCTTGTTTTGTTGCTTCTGATCCAATATTGAATAAGGGAATTGGGCTTGCTTGAGAATGTATGTATGCATGTATGTATTATGGGACTACTAAAAATTAACGCACTTGATTCTCTTTAAGACTCTTATTTTTAATTTAATATTTTTATTTTATTTAATTATAGATATTAGATAAGTGTTATAAATAAATCTCTAATGTAATATAAGGATTTTCCTAAGACATGAAACAACAATTCTATAATTTTTTGGCCTAAAATTATTCTTTACTTGAATTTATTCTTTTCCCAAATTAATTTAAGGAAAATAATCCTTAATTTTCCATAATTAATTTTTATATTATTTTAGGCCAAATTTCAGTATTTAATTTTTCATGTAATATTACAATTTTAAATTCTCAAATTTAAGATGTTACAAAAATATTCTCTATCACTTGATGCAATTTAAAGAGAGACTAAATTTACAAGATAGTGCAATATTGAAATTGATACATGCTCGAGATTTTTTTTTTTTCTTTCATGTAATGTGTATGCACACCTTGAAGCCAAACTACCTCTAGTCCTAAATTTAAGAGCTTCATGCAGATAACTAATTGTAAAGATTATAAAGAAATTAGTTATTTATAAATTTTAAAAAAAAATGTTAATTTGCCTAAATCACCTTATAGCTATTTACATTGGAAACCACCTCTTGATCACCCTTAATATATGTAACAGTGTAAAGAGAGTTTGAACAAATAATTACAATTTAGAAGACAAAGTAGATTGAGATCTTATATTTTGCACTAAAGAAAACCTTCTACTAACTCTTATAGTTAGGATCAAAGGGAATAATCTAGAAGGGCTTGAAATTGGCAAGCACTACTATGTACAAGATTTGGGAGAACATGAGATACGTGAAAGCATTGAAGGCAAGGATAATTCAGTAATTGGGAGGTTGGTGGCCTTTACAGTTCAATGGGCAGGCAGATGGATCGGACGTGCCCACTAGATGGAATTTTACTTTTGCAAAGCTTGAAAGTGAACTGTAATATCATCATGCCTTTTCCAACTTGTCGTTACATGATAGAAATCTCAAATCTTTTCGAACATATGAGGGGTGGGGGAGAGGAGAGAAAATGTGGTGTTTCTTGAGGCAAACTTGTATTTCTCACAAGTAAATTAGATTTAGCTCTTGTTAGATGAAAATTTGTTGAATGTACTGATCATGAGATCAATGAAATGACTTAAAGACTCAAAGAAAAGTCTAACAAGAGGGGTTATTGACATCCATACAATTGTTGATGCTTTTGATCCACATATGAAAATTCAGATGATATATATATTATCTTCGTCAGAAATATAAAACTTAGTTTAGAAGTGAATACGAAAAAGTAAAGATAAAAAAGTTAAATGCCAGTTTGAAATTGAAGGGTAACATGTATTGGTACTTAATACTCAAATAGACCATAAGAAACCAAATGCAGTTTAAGAGCAAAACAAAATACATACATAACAAAACGAAAACAAAAAATTCTGAGTTACATTGCAATAAGTCATAGACGATAGATATGTTCCGGTATTATTCAAATTATATTCAATACAAATGACCCACACTAATAAATATAAAAATATTTGATTATCCTCAATATCAATATGTATTATATTATAAAAGTAAAATAAATAAGTATTACTTTGGTAAAAATGACTAAGTATTATTATTTTACTATTTTCTTATGTAATTACTAATTTGATTTTAATTAGAAAAAATGACAAAAAATACCATTTGTAATACAAAAACCTTAAAATATCTTTTAAATTAGCAAAAAGAGAATCATGGGGTTCTTAACCTTTTTTTTTTAAGAAAATGTGAGGGGTGTTTTAGTAAGCACTTAAACTTCAAAATTTCATATTCATACTTGACTACCTATTTATTCTTTTGCAAATTTAGAAGGTACTTTGGAGTTTTTTGTAATTCAAATGGTATTCTTTTCATCATTAATGATAATTATTTTAAGAAAATTGTATGCTATTGAAAACTTGTTATATGTGCGTCAAATTAAATGAAATTAAACTAGTTATTAAAATGAAAAAAAGAAAAGCACATTTATCATATGGAAGTGTGGACGGTAGGGGGCGGGAAGTAATTGATGGATGATGGCCCATCATGGCCATATTTAGTGGCGGAACCCGAAAATTTTAGCCGGGGTCAAAAATTGAACATCAATTATACCTCTAATAAACATAAATCAATCATTAAATTCAAATAAAATCAGTAAAACTATTATATTCAATCATAACAATTTCCTAATATTTAAAATATAACTCTAACTCTCTCAAATAATGAAATATAAACATTCTAAACTGATTAAAACTTTAAGATCACCTTCAATAATCCAAATAAATTATTTAACCCCAATGTAAATGGTTAGAAATTCTAGTATATAATTATTTATAGACTAATTATTTCTATAGACTAAATAATAAAAGTAGACCAATTAAAATTAACTATTAACCATCATCTACATTCCTATAGTTATCTATTAATAAAACTCAAAACTTGTCAAAAATTGTAACCGTAAAATATTCTTTATATAGCATAAAAGTAGTATCATTAGAAAGATAAAATCACGTAGAATAACTTTTAGGAAGGAAATTTAATGAAAAGAAGTGGTTTTGAGTACCTTATTGATTCTTAAAGTTTGTCTAAGCTCTGAAAAATAAAAAGCCAAATGAACTTGAGGAAGAAGACGAAGCAAGCTACAGGAAAATGAAGAAAAGTGGAGGTGGAAGTATATTAAAGGGTGTGGGTCCCACCCATTTATTATTTTACACACACGCACACGAGCGCGTGCGTGTGTGTGTTTCCCCTTTGCCAGACGAAAGAGACAAAGGAAAAGAATGGGGAGGCAAATATTAAAGGGTATGGACCCCACTAATTTATTATTTTACACACACACAAATATATAAGGGTGAGGATTCAGTTTTTTGGTCTGGTGTTTGGTTAAAACTGAAAAACAAAAAAACCAAAATACATGCTTTTTTCCAAACCGAACCGAAACCGAAGTGAATAAAAAAACCGAACCGAATTAATTGAAATAATTTGGTTTAGTTTTTCAATTAATTCGTTTTTCGGGTATTCTTGTTTGAAGTAAATTATGTGAAATGACCAATCTATAATATTATACATTACAATATTATAAACTCAAAAACAACCAAAATACATTAATTTTGTAAAATGATTGCAAAGTCTACTCAACATGCTTTGCTCACCGAAATGGCAACATGAATTTGTCCGAGTAAAAATTGAAAGGAAAGAAAAAAAAATGCACATATGACGCCGATTTTAGAGGTAATTCGGTTTTAACCAAAATAATTCAGAAAAACCACATCGAACATTGAAAACTAAAATAAGCCTATTTTACAAACCAAAAAATGAATAGAACAAAACCAAATAGACTTCGGTTCAATTCGGTTTTTAGTTTCGGTCCTGATTTGCTCACCCCATATGTATATATACATATGTACATATATATATTTGTACCCTTTGCCAAACAAAAGAGATAAAGGAAAAGAATGGGGAAGGAAGTGGCGGGAGGATTTATAAAAATGTGTGGGCCCCACTTTATATTATCACACACACACACACATGTTAGACCTAGCTATCACCCAAGAGGGGGGTGAATTGGGTGTCTGATAAACTTTTGATAACTTTGAAAATCTTTTCGCAACTTATTGAAAGTAGTTCATGTAACAGTAATAATTTATAAAGCAATTGTCAATCATTCAAACATATATACTGGGAGTATAAGAGTTTAGGGAAGAGAGTAAGCAAACTATGATTTATCCTGATTCAGCCCAATCCTTGACCTATGTCCAGTCCCCAAGCTCCTCTTGAGATTTTCAATCCACTATCCTCTTGTTTATTCGGGCACAAGATAAGCCTTTACAACCCACAAGTTTACCCAGGCACTTGTTAAGCCAAATCTCTAATTGAGATACTCCCCCTTACACATTGTAAGGATATAATCAGTTTCCCACTCAAGATCACCCAATCTTGAGTAACTCTCAAATAAAATAATTACAATAAATCTTATCTCTCAGAAGTGAATAAGATAAATACTAAAGTGCATTACAAATAATCTCACTCTCTAAGGTAAATTATATGATCATTGAGATAATCAGAGAGTAAGTGATATAAATGTTAGAGTATTGGCATTTTGATGATGAAGCTGTAATCTCATGTGTCTCTTGTCTTTTTTTTTTTTTTAAAAAAAATGAATGCTTCTCCTTTTATAGTTGATGAAGAACATTTGACTGTTAAGCATTCTTCTAGTAGAATATGACCGTTGAATGTCTGTTGGAAGTAGCCGTTGAAATATACCCGTTAGACTTGTCGTTACTTGTTCCGTCAAGTGCTTCACGGGATTCATCAGTTTCGTCTCCTACTCAGCTTTGTCGAATATCTGTTGATTTGCCAAGTTAGTCATGAATGACTTTTGTTTGCTTAGAGATCGGTTACCATGATGGTGCTTAGTTTCTGTAATCTCATTTCAAGTCTTTGACACAAATATTGCTTTATGATGCTTTTAGATTAATCAAACATTTGATCATTTGAAATCACTAGCAAATAGGTTAAAAGCATCTTAAAAATGATTCTTAATAATCATGGAAATAAACAACTAAAGATTGTTTCATTTGGTAAGTCACAGACAACGGCTCGTGATTCTCCTTCACAAGAACTTGAGGTTTTAACTAAGAACTCGAGTTTTGAACTCTAGTTTTCTTTTTAGAACTTGAGTTCCTGTGTTTGCTTTTCGAAGGTCTCACTTCTTTAAGATAAGAACTCGAGTCCTTTATCAAGAACTCTAGTTCTCAAGTTACGCAGACATTAAGCCCTTAAAGAACTTGAGTTTTTAATGAAGAACTTAAGTTATGAATTCTAGTTCTTTGCCAAAAACTCTAGTTCTTTAGACTTCGAATGAAACACAGATACATCAGAAATGAAGAACTGGAGTTTTAAGTGAAGAACTAGAGTTATGAACTCGAGTTCTTTACCAAAAACTATAGTTCTTTGGACTTTGTCTAAAATACAGATATGTTAGAAACGAAGAACTCGAGTTTTAAATGAAGAACTCGAGTTTGTTACTAATGAACTTTAGTTCTCAAAATCCTTTTGATCTTTAGAAGATTTGAACAATACAGAAGTCGCAAACTCCAATTCTCTTCTCAAGACTCGAGTTCTCAACCTTGCTGATCGAGAACTATCTATTAAGTCTTTCCAAAGCTTAATTTTTAAAATATGAAATCAAGTTTGTCATTTTGAACGAGGCTGAAAACATAAGTTCTTTGATAACAACATAAGAACTTAAGAACATTGGTAGCACAAGGGTCAGATTCCAGTAGGCGTAACGTCTTCGATAAAACTTCAATTTTGGCAAACCACCTATGCTCATAAAGCTCTTCAAGTATTCTTTCCAATGCAAGAAGAATAATCTCCAAACTTATTGTATGTTGAGCACTATGATCAGATTAATAAAAGTTGTTCTTCAGCCAACGTTTTTGCAACATCCTGAACTGACTGACAACTTCAAAAATTCATATCTCATCCATTTGATCTTTTTTTCCTGTGATCTTGATGTTTTTGGAAATTTATGTGAGTCTATTTTCATATGCCACCAATTTCAGCTCATTCCGATATGTATTTTGTGAGATATGCTCAAATTACCGAACCTTGCTCTGCTGTGTGACTGTAACAGATATGGCAACTTCCAAAATTCATATATCTCTCATCTGATCTTCTTTGAATATGAAGTTTTGTCAAGATGACGCATTGGATGTATAGTTTTATACAAAATTGGTTTTACCTCAATCCGATCTTTGATTTGAGAGATATCATCGAATTACCAGATCTCGCCCAGGTTGAACGTGAAACAGAGGTGAATAGAGTGGCTGGAATAACATGAACTCGAGTTCTTAAGTGAGAACTCGAGTTCTGAAAAATGAACTCGAGTTTTTCCCTAAGGACTTGAGTTCTTAAGTGAGAACTCAAGTTTTCATACATATTTTCCTGAAAGCTCGATTTTGCTCATTTTAACTCCGAATTAAGTCATTCCAACTTCCATTTGATCACAGAAACTTCCAGTATCACAGATAAGAACTTGAATGTTGATAGCCCCATTATAATATGCAAGTTCTTCTTTCTTTACTCTCCTTTCTTGATTATTCTCCACAATTTAACTTGGACTAATTATTTGCAAGTTTCTCCTTCTTTCTTTTCTTCTCTTGATCATTCTCTACAATTCAATTTGGACTAATCATTAAAGATAGCAGTTAGCCAATGTATATGATACAAGCTTTTTGCTTTTACTAATGGCATCTATGTAAGACATCATCAAAACTAATCATATCCAACAACACACACAATTTTTAAATTCATTTATCTTTTATTATATAGACAAAACTCTTAATTTTATACTTCTAGACCTTATCTATTTACTTAATAAATCACATTCTAATAACACTTAACTACTATAACAAAATTGGGATATTACAAAAGCAAAAGACAGTGGAAAGGAAGGGAAAAATGTAAAAAAAGTAGTGTAATTATAAAGAAGATAAGAGATTAACTGGGGCCGAATTATTAGTCAAAATAAAATATTATATAATAAATACATAAATCAAATTTTAGAAGATCAACCCTAGCTAACCAAGGTATGCTTCCACCATTGGCTATATTTGCAAGAGTGCTTAGAGATATTTCTTAGTAAAACCAATTAAAAATTTATAAAAATGTGTTAAAAAAACTAACATAAATTATTTTTATTTACATAACAATTTGATTTAAACAAAAATATATTAATTTAAGGGTTAAGGTACAATTTTACCAATAAAGGTTTGTCTGAGGAGTGTAAGACACAAATAAGTTTTGGATATGGCAAAAATACCAATAAACAATTTAGAAGTGTGCAAATTCACAAAAACTGTTAAATTAGACCAAATGGCTATTAAATTATAAGAGAATTAAACCCTAACAACATTTGGTGAAATTTAATGGTTTTAGTGGATTTGCATCTTTTTAAATTATTTATTGGTATTTTTGCCCATTCTAAAACTTATTTATGTTAGACGCCCCTTGAGAAAAAATTTGTTGGTAAAATTGCACCTTAACCCTTAGTTTAATTACATTTCATTAGTTATAGCCTGACCGCAGTAAGTCCATAAGTTTTAAACACTACTACAAAATGGGGCTTTTGGACTGCCACATTTAGACTGGATATAGAAAATCAAGTCTAACAAGTATGATCGATGGCAATTTTATAAAAATAAAGAACTTTTTAGACCGATTCCTTTAATATGAGGTCTAAAAAATACTCCCTCCTGTCCAAAATATAGGACAAAGTTTATAGTACAATTTGCACTACAAACTTTGTCCTATATTTAGTATCTGAGAGAGTATTATTTAGACTTGTTTCTCAAACAACCAATCTAAAATGTTTTTTTTTTTAATGTTGATTACTTTCTAGACCAGTTTTTACAACAATAGATCTAAAATATGAAACTTTTAAGACCCACTACTAATAATAATCCGTCTAAAAGATAAGAAATTTTTTTAAAAATATATATATATATATATATATATATATTACTTTTAAGACCGGTTGTTAAGAATAACATGTCTAAAAGGTGAACTTTTAAGACCTGTTGTTAAGAATTACCAGTCTAAAATATTAGCCCCTAAAGACAACTCGCTCTCTATATCCTCTCTTCTTTGCACCAAAACCTGAAGTTGCTCTCTTTGAACCTCTCTTCCAATTACGAAACCCTTTTCCTCATTGACCACCACCCTTCTATTACTCTCTCATTTTGTTAGTCATTTGCCTCTTCCACCACCTCTCTCAACCTCTCTTCTTGTTGCGAAAATGAATGGTGAAAGCGAATCTAGTCCTCTTCAAGGCATGCCGGTTATTGGTATGAATCAGAGTGAGCTTGGCACATCTCAAAGTGAACCTAGTAATATGTCTTTAAGGCAAAGTATAAGAAGCATATGATTGAGAGAGATTGCCCTAATTCAAAGTGCCAGGAAAAAGATCGCGATTTAGTTTAATAGATATTAGAAACCATAAGCCCTAATGCAAGTTGATATAGGAGTTTTGTCCGCCTCCTAGCACACAACAAGCCTAACATCTTGATAGATTAGTGGGAAAATGTTGATCAAATTGTAAATGGTCATATTTGGGACGATATCCGGCTCACATACGATGTTCCTGAAACTGAGAACTTGAAAACGAAGACTTGATAGTGCTATGCTGAACACTGAAGGAAGTTTAAGACAAACTTATCTAACAATTATGTTCATATCAAGGTTAAAGATGGTAAGCCTTGTCCTAATCCTTGTAGCAAGTATACATATATTGATGGAAAGCTTGGTAATAATTTTGTCGAATTTGGACTACTTCAAAAGCTTTAGTGAGTTCATATTTAGTTTTTTTGCCTTCATTGCTTTGGTTAATAACCTATGCGGAGTTCTTTCCTTAAATTCTTTATACTTTCACGTTTATACTCATGTTTATATGTTATTAAAATTGATAATAATAACGATATCGAAAGAAACAAGCTCGTGAATTAATTAGTAAGGTCTTGGTGACATATGGATATTGTTGGTATTTACAATGCTATTACGTTTGAAATCTTTGAAAGTTTGAACCCTTGGAAAATACCATAAAGATTTCCAAAACATATTTATGATCATGATTTGATTTAACAAGAATTAAAAGATGGTTATGACATCGAATCAAGTGTCAAATTAAAGGGAAGTAAAGTCCACATATTTACTATCAATTTTTGTTTTCTTTCTCAACATTGCAAATAATGTTATTTATGTATGTCTTAGAAACCAATGTCATATTACTAATGGGAAATGTATTTGACAACCAAGCAATTGGTTGAGAACCACACAAGTATTCCATCCCTACGACTGTTAATATTTATTCAGCTTCTGCAGTCATTTTGATACTCCTTTAGTAAAAATGTTTTACAAATCAATTTTTAAAGTTGCAATGTCTATAATTTGAGTTCTTTTGAATTATTATTCACAACAAAAAGGAGAAAAAGCATAAGAGTGTGATAGAAAGAGTTATCGCCCTCATACAATGCCTCATGGCGATTATGAAAAGACTAAAAAAGAGTTTATGGCTACCAAGCGAAAGAGTTCGGAAGAAGAAGTTCTCCTTTTGTGATTGCTTTTCCACAATCTCCAATATGTTGTGAAGAAAAATGGTTGTATTCTCGCCAAAAGAGTAGTGGGTCTTATATGAGTGAACAAACTCATATAGTTGCTAAAAACCTTTTTAAGTATCATTATTGTTATTTGTTAGTTACCAAACAAATTTTATTACTAAACTTCTTGTCATTTGTATCTTACAAGAGGAACTTGAAAAGAAGAAGAAGAAGAAGAAGAAGAAGAAGCAGAGTGATCATTTTTGTCATACGGGATGAATGATATTTTGACCGTTGCTATGGAAAAACATGATCATGTGGGCCGTGTTAGGGGAATTGGAGGATGAGTAGGCTTAAGGGATTACTTTTGATCATCCAAACACCATTTCTCAAGTATAGTTACTTGGGAGGAGATGGGACATTTGTTGGCCACTATGAGGGATGAAGCAACAACGCAAGTAATGGTGTGAGAAAGGGTAGAGGCAATAACAGAAGCTCAAATGAGCAAGATAAAGGAGGAAATGGCAATAATGTTTGCGAGCTCACATTAAGATACCAGTGTTCCCATAGCACATTCACTTGCACTTATACAACAAAGTAGTAAAGGGAGTTGCTGCATTATTGGATAGTGAGAGGGTCCTGGACTTGATGAACCTTATGACCTTTTTGTGAAGGATCCTTACAGATGATTAGTTGCACATAGGACTGTCAACAACTTGGGATCAATTGTACACCATCTACAAATTCTAGACGATCAAGTTAAAGTGTTAGTTGAAGAAATGATTGTTGCTGATACACTTGTCCCTATCCCAACTGGTGATTTGAATGTTGTAAGTAATGTCAATGAAACCTTCATCTTATGTAAGAAATTATCCTTAAGGCATTGGATACATCTTTTGAATGTCGATCGTAGTCTATGGATGAAGTTAGAGGCATCTTAAGGCTACTGATTTTGATTGAGAGGCAAGATTTATCATCCATGATAGCTCCTAAAAGAGAGCTTACTAATACAATTGTGCAAGTATTTTTAAAGGAAGTATATACTTTTAGGAGTACATATTTTAACAATATAATTAAGCCATTATAATGTTTGTTCTTACATTATTATAGGTACATGCATCATTAGTTGGTTTCCTCAAGAAAAAACAATGATTTTGGATTCATGTGGCTAGATAAAATAACAAAAAATGGGACCATTGTTTCATTGAGAGAAAGCTAGATATCAAATAGGCTCAGTTAAACTAACCCAACGTGTTACTTGGCACCATATATGCGTGGGTACATATCATATTTCTTGATTGCAATTCACTTAATTTTGCTACATATCACTGAGTTCTTGTCTGCTATGAATTTCAGTGGTCATTAGCAGTTGGTGCTCTTATGCAAGAAGAATTATATTGTGATCCTTTTATGCTCCTGTCACTACAAACTAGGGAATGAATTGAAGAAGACCATGAACTCATAAGCGTGTAACTTTGATTATCTACTATGAAGTTTCAATGAACATTATGGATGACATTGATGTTTTGGTGATAAGGCAATGAGGACATTCCAAAAAGTTACTAGTAGTAAGCATACGCAAGAGATCAAAGACCCAAAATGGATAATATCAAAGGTTAATACATATTTGGACATTGCTTTATGAACTTGGTCAATAAGCTATGCTCTTTTTAGTTTCAATCATGTCATGTTATTTTTTAGACTCATAAGAAACCATTAACATTTAGCTTATGTGGCCTTCATGTCTTGAGGCACATATATAACATTATCATGCAAGACATGACTGAATTCACTGAAAAGGTAAATGTATTTGATATTAAGTATGATCTTTATGACTTAGTAATGATCTTTCTTGCTAAATTCAAGTTCTAGCTTAATGTTACATACATACATACATACATACATACATAAACACACACACACACACACACCCCTATTTAAGTAGGCATGTAATTTAATTCAGTTTCTGGCTTTGGTGTTCAGATATTTGAACTTTCTAAGCCCTTTCCTAAAGAAGGTTTTGAATTCATCCACAAATATGCATGTGAATTCATTTATGAGCTCATAAAGTCAAAAAAATAATAGAATGTTGTGAATTTGTTTGTGTATATATGTATCAATCATCTTTTGTAATGAACAATGGTGAGTTAGAACAATAAGAATTATATTCATTGTCTATGATTAATAAAAAAATTATTCATTTTCAATGGGAATTATTGTGTACTGTGTTCATTTGGTTGCTGTATATAGTGGATATAGGGCAAGAGGAAGAAATTTAGTGCATGCATGAAAAAAACTTAAATAGTTAGACCAAATGTTATAAAAATAAGGTATAAAAAAAATTAAAACTAGACTTTTAAGACCAGATGTAATAAAAAAAAAAAGGTCTTAAAAGTCTCACTTTTTCGCATTAATAATAAACTAAGGTGATACTTCTAAGATTGGATATTGAAAACAACTAGTCTAAAAAGTCTTATGTTTTTTATTAGGAAAAAAAATTAAGGCTTGACTTTTAACATTGAATATCGTAAAAAATAGGTCTAACAAAAAAAATTAAAGCATAATTGTTAAGACTGCATATTGGAAACAACTTGTCTTAAAGGCCATAAAGTTATACTTTTATGACCAGATATTGGAAACAATTGGTCTTAAAAGTCTTACAACCTTCTCCTTCGAACCTCTCTCCACAAGCTCCTCCACTTCAATCAGTGGCTGTTCTACATTTGCCACATGCCCCAACTTGAACAGTACCCAATATTGAACCATTCACCTTCATCTTCTCATTTATTCCCCAATCCTCCAATACCTGCCTCACTCTATTCATTCTCACATACTCCATTTTAGGACCTCTCTGCCCTAACTCCTTACTCCCTACCTGTTAATCCTCTCTCCCCTAAACCCCTAATTGCCCTCTCTGAACCTACAATAACGAGGGTCAAGACAATCGCGAGTAGGAGTAAGTTTGTTGCTCCAGCCCCTACCCTTAGATTCATATCTAAGGTGCCTAAAATGGGCTTCTAAGCTATCCCACAGCAAAGTCTCATGTTATTGGACGTAACATTATTCCAGAGGAGTGGCAATGACCGCTCCCCCTCTAGCCTTATACTAATATTTACCCCGCTCTGAGTAAGTGATTGACAGGCCAACTACTTGGCCCTAGCATGCCTATCAGAGACTCCTTGCGGCCCTTCCCTGTTTTTGCCTCTGATACTCGTCTTACCTCTCTTATACAACAAGTTGTTGATATCTGGTAGGACTATGATGCTATTCTCGCCTCTCTTATCTTTGAGGAAGCCACTGCCTCAAGTGACACATCCATCATGCGGAATGATTAGAGCTAAACCATTTGGCCCTCATGTTTCATCATTTTTACCTCTGTTGTTGTTTATTCTCAATTTCCTTTTTCTTTCTATATTTGTTCTTGACTATGTTGTTTTTGTTGCTCAACAACATTCCAATAAAAAAATAAAAAAAAAAATAACGCAAGGCTTTTAAGACCTCTGTTGTTCATTTTCATATTCCTTTTTTTTTTATGTCTTTATTCTTAACTATATTTTTTTTGTTGCTCAACAACATTATCAATAGAAAAAAACTTAAGGCAAGACTTTTAAGACCAAATATTATTTTAAACAGGTCTTAAAAGTACTACTTCCACCTTAATAAAAATTTCTTACTTTTAAGACTAGATGCGGTAAACAACCAGTCTTAAAAGTATTATTTTTTTAATAAAAAATTTCTTACTTCTAAGACTGGATATTGTAAACAATTGGTCTAAAATTTTAACTTTTAAAACATGTGTTTACAAATAACCAATCTAAAAAATGTTACCTAATTAAAACTAGCTATCTAAAATCTATTTTCATTGCGCCAAAAATTGAATTCCCCTATATGAACTTTTCTTCTTGTTCTAATAACTCTTGTTCTGTCGCTAGTGTCTATTGTGTTGCCTCATCGCTACTTCGTGTTTCTCTCTCGACAAGCTAGTTTTAGTCAGCTGATCACTTTTTGTTTTCTTAGCTCAATGACGATACGCCAAGCTATAGTAAGAGGTGTTTCAGTTTGATATCATTTTCTTATTTTTCTTCTTTTCTTTTTGATTTTTTGCAAGGGTTGAATTAAATCGATGAAATGTTCTTGTGGGTTCCACTGTTGGTAATGAATATTTAGTTTTCAAGAATATATTTTCACTTGAGACCTACCCAACTGACTAACAAATGCTATTTAGGGTTACTTTTCTTGTCTGCAAAAGCAATGTGCATGCAATTATTCCTCTACAAAAGAAAATCTAACAAAAGCAATGTGCATGAAATTATTCATAGGTCAAAGCTTTTGAATTTATATGCTACATGTGAGTACACAAAACCTTTTATGCAATGCATTTATTTTTCTCATGACACATTTATTTTGCTTGTTGTATTCACTATAATACATTTATGAGCAAGAGTGATTCTCTACCTTCATTTATGGCTATATTCTATTTAATTCTTCTTCTATTAATTGTTATTCTTCCAATTTCCTTTTATAAAATTCAATTTGGATATGGATCATAGTTGGGTAAATCTATACAAACAAGAGTTGAATATGATAATGGGGTTAGTGAATTTTTAGAATTTGTAAAAAGAAATGATAATGATGGTAGTAGGATGTTTTATTGCCCTTGTGTAGAGTGTTTGAATGAGAGGAGACTAAATGTTGTAGATATACACACACATTTAATTTGTGAAGGATTTTATAAGAGTTATAAAGTATATGTTAGTTCTCAAAGTTTTGATGATAACAAGATTAGAAATCATTTAAGAATTTGAGAGAATGATCAAGCAATTAAATGAGTGAAGTTTAAGTGTTACTCGAGTAAGGGATTTCAGCCTACTCAAGTATCCTCCATCTGACAGTATATTTTAAATGTTTGCAAATCATTACTCGAGTAATGACTTGATGTTACTCAAGTAACATATCAGAAAGCCTATCATAAAGCAAAGATTCGAGGACTGTTACTCGAGCAATCCAATTGTCTACTTGAGTATAAGTTTCTTGAAATATAATATGATCCCTCACATAAGGAACTCCTGCATCAGGAAAAATGTATCCAAGAAAGTTGCTCAAGTACTGGTAAGTAGTATTGCTCTTCTAAGGTTAATATGTTATTTTACTGATAGATACTCGAGTAACATATTTCCTACTTGAGTAAGCAAAGGATCTACTCGAGTAGAGGCTTGTCTAAATGCTCAGTTCAAATTCAATACTCAAGCATGCTTTCCTGATTACCTGAGTATTGTACTTAAGTAGTGTATATTTTGTACTCATGTAGTGTCTATTCTGAAGAAGCTAATAACTGTATCATTTCAATACTCAAGTAACATGAATAGCTACTCAAGTAAGGTACTCAAATATGGGACTATAATACTCGAATATTATCAATTAGCATCTCTCTATATGGTCCAATAAAGAGGTACTCGAGTAAGAAAAATATGTACTGAGTATAGTACTCGAGTAAGAGATATTGATACTCGAGTAAATGTATCAAATACTCTCTATACGTGATTTCCAATGGTAATCAAATATTTAAATACTTTGGGTTATCATTGTTTTTTGTTCTATTATTACTCAAACTATATTACGCTACATCTAATCATCTTATTGAGTATATTTCAGTTCATTAAACATCATCTGATTAAAGATTAGCCGAAAAGCAATTTGTGTCAGACTCATTTAATACAGAAAGAATAACAAAGCCAACAAACAAAATGTAAACTTGTAGAAGACGACTTATGTGCACAAGTACGTCGACAACAAACAAGATAATGAAGCAACTATAGACTGTGTCTAACAGAAGTTCGAACAAGTCATAACGGCTATTATCAAAGTTTCACAACGACATTAATGGAAGGCTGTATAAAAGCTCATCACATTCAATTATGCCACCTACCGAAACTCTACGCATTCAATTATGTATTATTGCGATCAAATGTTTCATTAGCTTCATTTAATATCATCATATATAATTTGTACTTCAGTTATTATCACTTATTTACCCAGTGAGGAGTTAAACACAAATTGATTATCTGTAAAGTCTTAAGGTTGTAGAACCTTAAGCATAGGTATAAAATTACAGCTTGTAAAGGGGAGTAAGTCATGGTGTGATAGGATCATCTCAAGTACAGAGTGTGAAAATTGTATCAGAGTTTAAGATAGTGAAAATCCCAAGGTAATTAGGGACTGGATGTAGGTCAAAGAGTTACCCCAAACCAGTATAATCTCTCCATGTTCATCTTCCTTCTTTGTCTCTGTTTTTATTGTTCTTGAGCCTTTTATCGAAAATATTTTTAGAATCACCTATTCACCCCCCTCTAGGTGATATTCATGTTCTCAGTATAGGTATGGCATAGTGAACATATAGAAATTCCTAGTGCATCTCAACAGGGGAAGTGGCCTTTGATGATAATGACATAGATATGGATGATCGAATAAAGGACATTATTCATGATGTAGGAGAAGATGCTTTTAAGCAATCACATGCATATGGTAATATGTGCATGACACAGAGAAGCCATTGTACCTTAGGTATTAAAAATACCAATTTTTAAACACAGACTTGAAATTGGTAAGCTTGAAAGCATGGCATGGATGGAGCGACAAGAGTTATCATAAATGCTTGAGGATTTTAAGGACATGCTTCAATATGATAATGTGTTGCCGAATCGATACTATGATGCTAACAAAATACCGTGTTTAATGGGGGTAGAGTATAAAAAGATCCATGCATGCTCGAATGATTACATATTGTATAGAAAAGAGTTTGAAGAGAAGCAAAAGTGGCTGCCATGCGAAACTCCATGGTACAAATCAAATAAGGAGCTTGCAAAAGTGTTATGGTATTGTCCAATCATACCAAGGTTCAAAGACTTATTTGCCAATGAAAATGAAGTAAAAAAAATTGAGCTGGCATGCAGATGAGAGGATTTATGATGGTAAAATTTGACATCTAGCTGATTCTTCTCAATTGAAGAAAATCGATCAAGTATTTCCTAACTTCGGCAAAGAACCTAGACACCTTAGGCTTAGCTTTGGCACGAGTGGTATGAGTCCTTATGGTAGCCTTCACAGTATACTTAGTTCATGGCATGTTCTTCTAATTATTCACAACTTATCTCCTCTATTATACATGAAACGAAAGTACATCATGTTCTATGTTGATTTCGGGAGGAAAACATCCTAAAAATGACATTGATGTTTAACTAGAGCCCTTAATTGAAGACTTAAAAGAGTTGTGGAAAGAAGATGTTGATATTTTTTACTCAAACAAAAAGGAGGTTTTTAAAATACGAACCATGATCTTGTGTACTATAAATGACTTTCAATCATATGGAAACTTGTTAGGGTATAGTGTAAAAGGTCATAAAACATGTCTGGTTTGTGAAGAAGCTACCAACTTCAACGTAGAAGAAAGACGGTTTATCTTGGCCATAGGAGATTTCTTAGATCGGGCCACCCATAGAAAGCTTTTTTTTTTTTTGGTGGCAAAGAGTATCAGGATGCTCTAGAGGCATTAACTAGGGAGAAAGTTTATGAAAAGGTGAAAAATATCATTGTTATATTTGATAAGACTACAAAGAGTAAATGAAAAAAAAAATTATTGAAAAAGTTATTGGTTTTCTTCGATCTTCCATATTGGCGCAATCTTGAAGTGAGACATTGCATTAACGTCATGCATGTGTAGAAAAGCGTATAAGATAATATTGTTGGGACACTTATTAACATATAAAGTAGTTCTACAGATGGTGTGAAGACAAGGTTGGATTTGCAAGCAATGTGAATACAAGAAGACTTACATCCAAGACCATAAGGTAAGAGAACTTATTATTTCATAACTTCTCATATTTTGTTGAAGGATGAGAAAGGAAGTTTTTGTGAGTGTTTACATGGCACAAAAGTTCTCTTAGGATATTTTTCAAATTTTAAGATCCCTATAATGAAAGACTTGAAATTCATAGGCCAAAAGTCTCATGATTGTCATGTTTTAATACAACAACTACTCCCAGTAGCTATTCGAGGCATTGCCAAATATAATCTTCAACACATTTTTACTAGACTTTGTTTCTTCTTCAATTTTATATGTAATAAAGTTTTTGAGATGGAAAAATTCGATGAATTGGAAAATGAAGATATCTTATCTTATGCCCACTTGAGAAGCTTTTTCTTCCTATATTTTTTGACATCATGGTACATTTAATTTTCTATCTAGTAAGGAAAATAAAGTTGTGTAGCCCTATTTATTTACCATGGATGTACCCAATTGAAAGATCTATGAAGTTCCTCTGAGGATATGTTAAGAACGCATACTGGCATGAAGCATCTATTTTTTAGAAGTATGTTTCTAAAGAAGCCATGTAATTTTGTCAAAATTATTTGACCAAAGTAAGACTATTGGACTTCTAAAATGTCATCATGAAGAAGGGAGTAGATGCGGGGGCTTCAGTAAAGAGTGTGGATCCTGATGAATTGCTACAAGTCTACTTATACATCTTGAATGATGTTGATAAAGTTAAAGCTAGCATAAATGTATTAGTTCTCAGTTTATGTTTTGATAATAATAAACTTGAAAATGAAAGAGGACTTGATGATTCAAGTTACTCTAGTGTATGTTTTAAGACACTCAAGTGAGAAACTATTAATTAAACTAAAACTTGAATCAAGGAACTCTTACAAAGTGATCTAAGAAGATCAATAGAGTGTAGAAATCAACACTTGAGTGATAAGACTAAAAGCACTCAAGTGTTTAAGTGAACACTCAAGTGTTGGCTTAACACTCGCAAGGATTTTTCCTGACACTCCTTTCATTTCTAGAAGTATTGTGTTGGACACTCGAGTGCATAAGTGAACACTTGAGTGCTGGCTTAACACTTGCAAAAAATTTCCTGACACTCGACTCACTTATGGAAGTATTATGGAGGACACTTGAGTGCAAGTCAAACACTTTCAAGTTCAGTGCATGACACTCACAGATGAATCAAAAGTGTTGTCTCTTTTATGAGGAGTACTCGAGTGTTACTTTATATACTTGAGTGTGCCTCTATGAGCACTCAAGTGTTTGGTAAAAATTGAAATCTTTTTAACAATACTCTATTTTCAACAATCACATAATTCATCAATGCTCAAGTGTAACAAAAGGCATACTTGAGTGAAGCACTTAAGTACATCTAAAAGAACACTTGAGTATCCATTCTTGCTGAACTGAACTTTCGTCTCTGAGAATTCAAATTTATTGATTAACCTTTGTTTGCATTTGATTACTACTCATACTACTTCTCAATGCTACTAAACATAATTGTTTGAGTTTTATATGATTTGAATCATGGATCACACTCAATCTCAAACGCTAAAAACTGTGTCAAAGCATTAAATATGATGATAGAAAATAAGGCAAATGGAAGCAATATCAGAGTAGATCAAAATGAATATCATTTAAAGCACCCATTGCAATGAAAAAAGAAAGTGACCCAACCTTAAGCAATATGAAAGCATACCAGTAGGATGTCATGTAAAGATTTGTTGCAGCGAGCAAAAGCGATAGAACCTTGAATTCTTCTAATGGTTCCAATCTATCTCTAATGTAAAGCTTTATTAGTCTGACAGAAAGTTTGAACACTATCAATGGAAAGCTTAAACCTTTACAACAGTCATTAATGATATTCAACTATAAATACCCGAACATTCAATACAGAGCATCCAACAAAGCACACGATCAATTACTGCTCATTCATTGCTCATAAATTTTTGTGAAATATATTCTGATATTTATTGTTTATCAATGTTCATAAATCTATTATGTGAGAGAGTTTTACGATCAAATTGATTTATTTAAAATCTCAAGGTAGTGGAACCTTGAGTGTGGTTGTTAGATAACAACTAGTGAGGGGGGTGAGTCCTGGTGATGGTTACTCTGTATTAAGGTGCCAAAAACCTAGTTAACCTTGGAACAATTGTGAAAATCTCATACACTTTGGAGACTCAACGTAGGTCAAGAAATTAGGGTCGAACCAGTATAAACAGTAGTGCAAACTTTGGTGATATCTCTTTAACTCTTTCTCTTCGATCTAATTGATTATCATCTTTGGTTTAAATTTTTAATATCACCCAATTCACCTCTCTTTTGGGTGAAACGTTGGAACTAATAAAAAGCACATAAAGAAGCTGCCAAGAAAAAAAAATAGTTGAATGATTGGATAAAGATTAATTAGAGAGCATAATAGATTTTTTTTTTCAAATTGGTTCAAACAAAAGTGACCACACTACAGGTCGGAATCTATACGGTCAATTCCTTTTTGGACAAACCAATGTGTTCAGGTCACCTCCATATTGATTTTTGGGAAAATGTCCACAAATCTGCAAAATTAAACTAAAACTCTTATATTTAAATTTAAACTTGGAACTTGTTAGTTCTCTATATGTTTTCATAATAACTGACAATTGTAAACCCAAGTTGAAATTTGTCTTTGTTAAGTTAAAAAACTTACTGTCAAAGATATACTTGAGTTTTGGTTGAAAAACTCGAGTTTGGACTTGACAAAAGGCAACTCAAGCTTTTGTAAACTTAGACAAACTCGAGTTTAGTTTTGGAAACTCAAGTTTAGATCATACTGAGAGCTCCTAAGTTTTCAATAAATGGAAACTCTTAGTATGATCTATCAACTCTTAGAGAGAGTTTTCATTTATCGTAAGAATCTTAAGTCGTGGGACTTAGAGATTGGGAATATCATATTACAACTTGTAAAGGGAGTGTATCATAGTGAGAGGATAACTTTCAAGTACAAAGTGTATAATTGATATTGTGAGTTAGTGCAAATCCCAGAGTATCTGGGAACTGGACGTACGTCAAGGATTTGGACTGAACCAGCATAAATTCCTCTATGTCAAGCTGGGAACTTAACCTTCCTCATTCACCTCTGTTTTACTTCCATATAACAGAGTAATTCAAAAAAGTTTTAAAATCCCCAATTTAACCACTCTTGGTGATTTACTCCATTTACAGAACTAAAATAAGAGCATTAATTTTTTTTTTATTTATCGGAAAACACTAAAACACTTGTAAATACAAACATATTGGCATACGTGTATATGGTCTGAAAATATTTCTAATTGTTTTTACAATCATTTTTCCATTTGTTATTTTTATTTCCCTTTTTATTTTCCGCTGAATATAAGTAGGATAAAATGATAAATTGATTCAAGTGAAAGAAAAGGAGGTACCAGTGATTTTTTCTTTTTTAATATTATTAAATAAATATAAAAAGGCAAACACGATCTTCTCAGAGGAAACAAAAACGCTTGCGTCGCGAAAGAAAATCCTTAAAAATCTCCTCTTCAGTGACACTCTGCTTCTAAACCCAAGCGTCTACTGCCTTCTCTTTCCCTTCATTCTGCATTCGTGTGTGAAGGGACTTCATATGGCAAATTCCTTCTTCGAGCTTACCCAAGCGACCATCCTCCTCTCCAAATTTTGTGTTACCCTATAAGAAATATCTAGAATTTCACTAGCCATGTCCTGAGCTCAGCTCATGATTGTAAATACCAAGTTAGCTCGTTAATAAAGTTGACCTTTTTTCCCTGACCAACGAAAAATTCATGATAGTAAGATTTCAGATTTTTTTTCTGCCAACAATATTTTAGAAATATACGCTTGTCTGAAAATGCATGATAGTAAGATTTCCTTGCACATCCTATGAGAAAAGTGTGGGTTGGTTATTTACACGATTTGTTCTGAACACATTTTTCTAATAAGTTGGTAGCTAAAGTGGTAAATGACCACACTTCATCCAAAAAAAAACACACATAAGTTGTAATTCTAAAAAGCATATTTATTGAAAGAAGTGAAAACTCAATAATAGGAATCTTAAAGCCTCACTCTTGTCTTTTCAGCAACCCAAGTCACTAGGTCAACAAATTTTAAATTGATGCCTCCTATCAATTCAATACACATAAATAATCTAATTTTGAAATGGTGGTTGGTACACAAATGTTGCAATCTACAAGTGAAAAAATGTTTCCATTAAGAGAAAAAAAAATAACATTTTAAAATTGCATAACATCGTCATCAAGCACTTAAATCAACTTATTGCAAGTTATTATAATTTAATGTATGACCTCTTGTGTTTGAGTCCTAGTTATGTAGCCATGATAATTACTTAGAGAAAGTGAGGTCTCCCCTTTGTGGGCCTAATTGGATTAGTCAATTACTAGTATTGGTGGATACCAGTGGGTTAATTTAAGAAAATACATAATGCTTTTATGCTTGGATAATGATGTTTTATAGGTCAAATTTGTCTCAAGTTGGTTAAAGTGATAAGTGGTAATATTCCATTAAAAATAAAAAAACAAATTGCGATCTCAAAAAACACATTTATTAAAAGATTTTTTTTTTTTTTGGCTATTAAGGAAGGCTAGAAGCCAAACTACATAAAACAGAAATTACAAGTGAGGAATAAATCCCATACTCTCTTGATCAACTAAAGCTCGTAAAGCTAAAGGATACTCACTAAGTAAAACAGACTTAGATAAGCCTCATTTGGCCAAAGCATCAGCCACCTTGTTAAGATCGCTAGGAATGTAACAGATAGAAACCTCCCAATCTCTAGCTAATAACTCCTTTATTTGGAGAAGTAAAAGACTACCAACTGAAAAATTCACACCTACCAAACTACTAACTACATCACTAGCATCAGATTCAACTACAACATTCTTGAAGCCCAAATCCTAGGCAAGATTCAAACCTTCAAAGATTGCCCACTCCTCTACTGCATAGGGGCTACACAAACCAAGAAACTTTGAAAAAACAGCAATCCGCACTCATATATTACCCCTCAGAACACCTCCACAACCAACTATAGATGAGCTAATTGCTATTGCTCCATCCACGTTGAGCTTAACTAAACCAACATATGGTGGAGCCCAGATATGAGGGTCAAAAATAGTCTGGACCAGACCAGAAATACTAGGAATTGAGTCTTTGAAACAAGTAAAGGATCTCCAAATTTGAAGGATAATAAGTTCCGGTTTCATAAGCTTCTTGAAATCCCTATCAAAGGAGGTTGAATTCCTCCAATTCCACAACTTCCAAATCACACAGGAAACGAGAATTTGGATAGGCCCGAGATCTCTGAATGCCTCTTAAACGTAACTGAATATTATGCTTTTGTTTTTCCATAAAACCAAAAACATTCTTGTTCCATGGGCCAATCGTCGTCTGTAGCCTTTGAAGCGCCAAGTCAATATTTCCTCCTGCCTCCCAATTACTAGCTAGAAACTTCTCAAACTAATCATGGTTAATGCACATTACCTCAAACCGAAACGGCCTTACGCCCAAGCGCCTGCTCATTTAATTCTCAAAACGCAAACTAAGAGGATTATGGTTTGAAAACTTTGTCCTAGCCAGTACATGAACAAAACAATTAGAGAAATTTGACAGAAAAGAGGTATTAGCCACTGCCCTATCTAGTCTCTCATAGAGGCGTGCATAGTTAGGCATTCGCAGCCCATGCCAGGTGAATCTGGGACCATAGAATCCCATATCCGAGAGTCTGCAAGCTTGGAGCCTCTCTTGAAATTTCTAAAGCCTCCTGTGATCATATGTTGACCCACCCTCTCTTTCACTAGCCAATAAAATATCATTAAAATCACTAACAACCATCCATGGTGATAATGATTCATCAACAAGAGAAGAGAGATCATTCCATAACTCCTCTTAACACGGTAGAGACGGAACAACATAAATTGCCATTAGAAGAAAAGGAAGCCTACCCACTTATGAGCATCGAAGGTGGAGATATTGCCTGTCTATGCAAAGCACCATGACACTGACACAAGAGCTACGCCAAGTTGCTACTAGATCGCCAGACCTCCCCACGTTTGGAATGAACGTGACTCGTCATAGCCCTGCTTCCCTAAGCAACGGAGTTGATTTTCTTCCTCACATTTGGTCTCAGCGAGGACAAGGAGATCTAGGTAGGATCCCCTCAGAACTGACCAAAGATTCTTGATCAAGCTTCTATTATAGGCACCCGCGTGTTCCAATAAAAAATATTAGACATTTTGCAAAAATAACTAGAAGCAGGAGAGGCCCAAAACTAGACTCTATGGGTTTTAGGTTTCTAGGACCACTGTCTCCTGGACTACATCACACACCCCTTCTTCATCCATTACGTGATCCGAGTCTACCTCGCTAGGCCCACTACAAAATTTCCCTTGGAGGCCCACTAGTTGGCCTTCATCTCCAGGATCAGGATCGTTAGGGAGATATACATCACCAACCATAGGTTACGATACACCTGGGTTATCAGCCAAATCTTCTTGGGTCCCTTCCTTCTGTGAATCCTCCAAATAGTACTCTGTCATTTTCTCTTTCACGTAGGTTAATTGTAAAGCTTCAGAACTTTTAGCCACCTTTTGTACACCTTCGCACGCCCTCTTCTCACTCCTCAAAACCTATCAGCCACCTCTTTTCTCACTTTCCTCTGTCAACAACTGTTACAATGACCCTGCTTTCTTTTTTGCTCCTTCCTTTCCCCCTTTCGACACACTTACTAAGGACGACTTTTGGAGCCCTACTACAGCCGCAGCAGTAAACTGTAGAGGGCATCAGTGATAGCTTGCTTATCTCCCATTATCGTCGCCTCTTCTTTAGCTAACACACCGAACAACGAGCCACCATCTGGTTGCCGAAGCAGATTGTTGGCTTTCTCTTTCCCCACTTTTTTGGACCAGCAAGGCTTCTGAACTATCCTCCACCCATCAAGAGGCCTCACCTTAGTGTCCTCCAGTGCAACATTTCCATCTCTTATCCCCACATCTATACCCTCCTCCTCTATTGGATCCTCGTTGCTCCGATCCTCTATTCTGGGTTTATATACCTCTGATTTACAATCTTCACTTTTATAGTCGTAAATTCCACAGTAGGTACATAACCCATGCAATCCTTCATACTCCAAAAAATATTCTTCGCCATCTATTATAAAACCTAACATCAGCTGTTGTTCAAGGTCCACCAACACACAAATTCTCGTGTGACGACCCCTGAGATGTCCAACAGTATTAATGTCAATTTTTATAATCTCTCCTATTCAATTACCTATCCATGTCAAAGCTTCCTTGTCATAGTACTCCAGGAACACATTAGGCAACCTAACCCAAAAAGCCACCCTGTTAATAACTGCCTTCCACGGCTGAAAACAGAGCTCCCATGGTCTAACAGTCAAATAATGTTCAAATATCATCCATGGACCTCCAATTAAGGCATTACAATAATCCTCTTTGTTGGAAAGTTTGACCATAAAGAATCCATTCCTAATGTTAATCAAATTAATGACCCCTCTCTTAGCCCATAGTGATTGGAGAATACAAAGGAGTAATTTGTAGCCAATATTCCTTCCCAACAATTTGACAATGACCGCCTGATTCCATGGCTTATACAACCTCTTATTCATTTTCTTAGAGAAGGAAAATGTAGGAAAGTTCCTATGCGGGTCTTCCAAAATTTGACATAGAGGCTCACTGTTCTCCTCATTAGAGCACTGTGAAGTAGTTTCCATTAGAGAGACATCAGCCATCACATTCTTGCCCTCTGGATTCCTCCCATTGATTTCATTCTTGTTGATCCCTTGTAACTTCTCAGCAAAAGTTGGACCAGTCGACCATATCTTACTACCAGCCACCCTAAGTTCCGACCACTCCTTATCAGGAAAAGCACCGGTATCATTTTTAACTTTCTTCAAGCTATGAGAAAGTAGGTCATCCTTCTCCCTAAACGAAGGAACCAACGCGAGAGCATTTTCTTTTGAGAGCATTCTTCACTTTTTCAATTGACTCAAGTGACTGTTTTGTTAAAAGAGTTAAAACCACTGTACTCTAAATTTTGAAAGGGTTTAGCCCCTTTAACCAAAAAGAAGAAAAAAAAACTACTGAGAATAGGAATCCTTAACTTGTCACATCAGCAGCCCAAGTGACTAGGTCAATAAATTTTGAATTGATGTCTACTATCGATTCAATACACAAAAATAATGTAATTTTGAAATAGTGGTACATACATGTTGCAATCTACCGGTAAAAAAACTTGTTGCAATAAAGAGAAACAACAACTCTTTAAAACAATGTTATCAGACTCGGACCGGTCATCGACCCGGTCAGGGTACTGGGTCAATGGGTCACTAGTTGAACCAGTGGATCACTGGTTGAACCGCATAACTATGACCTGGTCTCGAAAACCATATTATATTTATAAATTATACAACCATACTTATAAATATATATAAAAAAAATGAGTTTACAAAATAAAAGTACCTAAAACATTTTTACAAGTTTAAAACATGAATAACCCAATTAACTAGGAGCAAAATTAAAGAAGATGAGTTTACAAAATAACCTCCAAATACAATAAAATCATAGCTAAGAATCCAAAGGTGGTGCATCAATGAAAGACTCTCTATCATCATTAAAAAAATGCCCCAATGTAATGTGACTCTGGTGCAGTGATTTGTTTGCTGAAAAAGCTGCAGGATGAACAAATGGATGAAGCAAGGCTGTTGAGACTAATACGTGGGATGTTGCATAATTTCCAGAATTGTAATTTTGTTCATATATACAGGGAAGCTAACACATGTGCAGACTCTTTGTCTAATTTTAGTTTTGTACATGAAGAGCTTTTTGTAATGTTAGACAATCCTCCCAAATGTGTTTTGGGATGTCTGTACAGTGACTTTGTGGGTAGTTCTTACCCACGTGATGTGATAATACAAGAATGAGAAAGGGCTAATAGCCCCATTTGTTACCGAAAAAAATGCACCAACTGGCCGGGTTTCACAGACCCGACCGGTTCACCGGTTTTATCCAAATTTAGCGGTCGGACCAGTTTTGACACATAACCGATCCAATTAATGGCTCGGACCGGTTGGGTGATCGGTTCACCGGTTTCTAGGCCAAGCCGACCAGTCCGAGCCAGTTTTGATAACACTACTTTAAAATTGCATAACATTATCACCAAGCACTTTGGATTAATGGATTGTAAGTTACTCCAATTTAACTGGTGGTCGCTCTCAAGCCATTATTTGGAGGCCATAACGAGATCTCTCAACTGTGGGCCTATATTTTCTAAATCAAATTAATTGGTTGCTAGTATTGTTAGATAGTGAGGAATTAATCCAAAAAATTACACACCGTCCTTTAGCGCTGGGACAATAATGATGTTTTATAGGTCAAATTTTATCCGTGCATGATTTGGTCCAAAAAGGCATATAGAACAAATAATTGATAATTGATAGGATTCACTTTCCACAAGTAATGACTCAAAATCTTTTTATTAAAAAAAAAAATCTATATAATTGTCATCAGTTGGCCTAAACAATTGGCCGGTAGTCATTTTATTAAGGGAAATTTCCAATTAGCTCTCATAGAAGAGATTTTATTTCAGTTAATCCGTAGAAGATTATGAAACTTTACTGTACCGCCAAAGTCAAAATGAAACTATATTTTATGGGTGAAAAGATAATGATGCACATGCTTTATTATTTTCTTAAGAGCTTTTAGAGGATAAATAAGGACATTTACAATATAAATAAAGAGATTTAAAATAAATTAAGGAGTTAACCAAAACATTTTGCCCATCCACTGATAAATATAAAGTAATATAATATAGAGAAAATAGAAGAATGAAATCGGATGATTTTATTCAATACAATGGAGCCTATAAATAGGCAAAATGCAAGACAAATTAAATAATAGGAATTAACCCACAATTACCACAAACAACGGAAATTACAACGTTCATAAAAGTGGGCAAATAAAATCATCCTAAAATTAAGAAAATCAAGCTAAAATGAATAAACATGGGATAACGGAATTTCAAAATTCAAATTGGAGATATTTTAAATATCATCATAATTTTTCCAACAATCTCTCCCTTAAATTAATGTTTGCGAACATTAAATTTAAGAATATAATGATTTGAGTCAGGCCCTCCCTTAAACAAAATATTTCATAAAACGTATTTCAAGCATTTGTATAAAGTTGATAAACAAAGCTTGCTTGAGCAGTTTAGTCATAATGTCAGCCATTTGATCTTCACTTTTGCAAAATACCAAATCAATAATACCATCAGAAAATAATATCTCACATCAATATGTTTGCTTTGTCCATTCAAAGTTAGATTTTTAGAAATTTTAATTAACTGTTGAAATACTGTGGCAATAAATTGTTATTACACCTTTTTTCTTAACTCTAAATTGATTCAAGCAATTTTCTAAACTATATAGCTTGACAAGAACTGCTACAACTACAAATTTAGTTTTTGTAGTAGACAAGAATAGGCTACTACAGCTGCTAAAATTCTTGAAAGGGGTGAATGACGGGGTCGATTTTGGGAATAACCATTAGCAGTCTCTCGAAAATAATAGAAGCAACAATTTTCCTAGAAGCTAGTGTTGAGCCCTCGTCTTGGAAAAAAAATGAGGTAGATAACATGTGGATCTATTAGCTCAACATATTTAATTAACTAACAATCTGGATAATAGCTGGGGTGACATTGTATAAAAAAATAAAATTCTTGAAGCTCAGCATTCTTAATGAAAACTTCAAAGACAAATTTGTAACTTTAACCCAACAAATGAAGTAGAAGATTGGTGGATTTGTCAGCTTAATATATTTAATTAACTAATAGTCAACCTTAACTAAGATAAGGGTCAGAGCAATATTGCTATAATTTGATAACTTTCAAGACAACGTGAAATCTGATAAAAAAAACCTTAGTGTTTCTGAATAAAAACTTTCAAAGAAAATTTACATCTTAACTTGTATTCATATATAATTATAAAAAGAGAATATGTACACAAAAAATATATTAATATACAAGTAATTGAATGAAACAATTATATATAAATTATGCATAATCTAACACTATAAAGTTAATAAAGTCCAAATATGGTGGTGTATTGCTATTTTTTTAACTTACAACGTCATCGTTTCATGCTAAAAAAGGAAAGAAAAATATAAAAATCCAAGTTGGTTGCCTAGTCAAAATTCTTGATCGAATAAATTAGAAGATCGGCTTACAAGTTTAACCGGTTCCTTTGGATTGAATTTTAATACTACAATTGCTGGTATCTCAACAAAAAAAAAAAAAAAAAAGGAGAGTGAGAGATAGAAGAGAAGCACACGAGATTCACATCTAATTAGGTTTAAAAAATTATTAAAACATTTATCATTACAAAAGGCTTGGACGGAGAAAGTAGCTTTGTGAAGGGACGGTGGTTGTTGTGGAGCGTGTACAGAAACAGTTTGTTGTTGAGCGACTAAAAGGATAATGCGGCCTTTAAGACGCGGTGGGGCCCATTCTCGTCCCAAAAAGTAGCCAGCACCTAAACTAAATGTGGATGAGCTTTACCCATTTCCTCACATCCATCCACAGTATTTATCTAATTTTCTTTCACAGCCTCCCTAGGACCTATTAAATCTTTCCAAGATGTTTTCATTTCGCTTTCATCTCTTTCTCATCTTCCACATTGCAACCACTTGCTTTTTCTAAATTTATGAATTTTTAAACTCTTTTTATCTATTACACATATTAAAGAAATTTTTTATTAGGGGTAATGCTTAATACAAATAATGTGACCTATACTTGAAAAAAAGGCTTTTAATATAAATTAAAACGGTTTAAAAAATTATAACTGATAACAACTTTATAAATATTTATGAAATTTTAGACCGGTTCCACATATAACAAGTATAAAATATAATTTCAAAACTGATTGCTTTTACAATAGGTCAAAAACGCATTAAAATATTTCTTATAAAAATAATATTTATAGACTTTTAGACATGTTCTGTATATAACGGGCTAAAATATACTTTTTAAACTTGTTGTTTGTACAATCAGTCTAAACAAATATCATAAATATTTTCTTAATAAATAGTTTACAATCTCTTATACTGGGTTTTATTAAATCTGGTCTATAAAATGATGTAAACCCCAAAAACAATTATGTTGCCCTTTTGAAACCTGTTATGGATATCTCATAAATGGGCCCAGCCCAATAACCAAAGAGCCCAGTCAAAATGGCTTCAGTTATGCTCACAACCGCTTCCTTGAAAATAGGAGTGGTTTTATCAAGAATATCTATCATGATAGTAACTACCTATGAAAGGAGGAGATTATTCAAAAAAATATATCTTAATATCCCTAAAATAAAGGACAAATCTAACTGATTAAGATAGGGCTCAGGTACACTTATAAATAGGGTAAACCCCTTACAAGGTACACACTTCTGAAACCCTAGCTTTTCTATTCACACAGAGCACACACACCACCCCCTCTGGCTATCATTAGCCTGCCGTATACTCTCGAATTAACTCTCGAATTACGTGGACTTTGATCCACACTGTGGTACATAGGACCTCGGGATTTCACCCTAGGCCAAGTCCAACCTAACTTGTGATCTACACCAAATCAAAACCGAATTTCACGATCTTTAAGTCTTTTAATCTTTTTTCGCCATTTTTCTGAAGCTTTCCCCTTCCTCATGTCATCACTCACCTTCCTTCACACAGCTTCTTTGACGACACTAGTTTTCTTTCCTTCTATGTGCTTGTCTTTTTCTTCATGATTGTTGGCTTCTTTATGCTCGTTGGCTTCCAGATTTGTGCTTGTTTGATTTTTCGTGCTCGTTAGCTTCCAAATCTATGCTCATTATGTCCAGATCCATGCTCGTTGAGTCTAGATCTATGCTTTTCATATCCAAATTGCGCAATCTCGAGCTCTCAATGCCAAATTCTATACTTGCCTACACTGATACCAAAATTTTTTCAAGATAATGCCAAATCCTTTTTTCTCTTTGTTTTAAGTTTATTGAATGTTATTGTTATTTAAATATGGCAAACTTGCATGTGTCGTGTTTGATATAATATTTTCTAGTCTTATACTATTTTTATTGTTAGATGGTTTGTTACAATTTTATAAGATATGTTTTTACTTAATTTTTTCAAATTTATCTTCTATTTTATTGAGATGTGAATTTTATTATGAGATCTTATAAAATCGTAGCTTCTCTTTTACAATTTTATGATATTTTATCCAGATCTCAACATCTTCACAGAAGAAGTTGTTCTGAAAAATAAAATAAAAATAAAAACTCTAGATCTCAAAAACGCTTCTTAACTATGATTTTGAAATTTTGGTTTTTTTTTTAAATACTTTTTAGACCTAGTAAGTGTGAGACTTTTTAAATTGCTTGATATAACACTAGACCTTAACCTAGTCTAAATAAATATTTTTGAATAGTCTAAAAAACCCTTTTTTTTAGTAGTGGAAAATTGGTATTATGTATAGATAAACAAGCACATAATTTTTTCAAATATCTAATTTTATTATATAAATGAATAATCTAAGTTCTACATTTTAGAGCTGGAAAAAGGTATGTTACATCTACTTTTTAGCTAGGCATAGTAAATATTAGCCAATATTTAATATTAATTATGGCAAGCTAAAATGTAAAAATGATTTATGTAATATTGTATTGTTATATATGTATTTTATTGCCCTCATTGTTATCCATATTTTAACATATGTTACACCATAAAATAAGATAAACTCATTGTATTATACAAATTATCTTAAATATAAGAGTTAGATAACCAATTTATAAATATTGAGGAAATCAATTAAGTTAATTATTTATAACTAATGAAATTTTGTATGAATAATAATTACACATTAAGTAAGATAAAATACAGTACTAAAAGTCTCACCTCGCCTTGGAGGAGAAGAAAATTTGGGAGGAAAGAAAATGGAAGAAGAGAAATAAGGGGGAAAATGGGGAGAAAATATAATCACTCTTATTATGTGGATGAGTTAAAAAAAAAACTGAGAAGAAAGAAAATGAGCAAATATTTGATGAATAAAATACTCTTACTCCTATATTAAAATAATAATATTTAAAAATGAATCAAAGTTAACAATGAAATAATCATCTTAATATTAATATTATCAAATAAATAAAATGAAAAAAAATATATTTCTTAAAAAAATGTTAATAATATTTATTTTTTAAGGTGCAAATAAAAAGTAGATAATTTTTAAACTAAATATAATAATAGAAAGTAAATAAATTATATATATATATATATATATATATACATATATATATATATATATATACATATATATATATATATATATTATTGAACATTATTAATAACAAATAAAAATTAATATCAAAAAGAAAAGAAAGTGTAGTATAAAAGTAACACATTTTTGGGAAAAAAAAAATACAGGAATTAATATAAAAAAAAATTCTTTATTATTATCTATTTCTTAAATATACAACTATGTATGCCAGAAAAAAAGGTGAGAAATGCTATAGTGAAGAGTAGTTGCGACCAACACATTTTCGGAATCAATTTCCTGCTCGGCTTTTGGACGAGTAGGGGTCGCTCGTCCTCTAGGGATGAGCACTAGGGATGAGCACCTGGGAGATCTTGATGGTCTAGATCTCCACATGAGATCTGGACCGTCCGTTTTTGTTTTTATTTTAAAGTTTTTTAAGAAAAAAGCAGATTTTTTTTTTTCAGTACCGTAAGTATCCAGAAATATTTTTTAATACTAGCTTAAGATCATAAAACATTTTTCAATACTCTGAAGTATATTTTTAGTAGCAATCCATACTCTAAAATATTTTTTTAAAATCTTAAAAAAATATTTCAGAGTATCAACTGATACTAAAAAGATACTTCAAAGTACTGATTACTTTTTTTTAGTACCTACGGTACTTTGAATTTTTTTTTTAAGATCTTAAAAAAATATTTTAGTATACTGAATGGTACTAAAAAAAACATATTCCAGGGTACTGATTACTACTGAAAAATACTTTATGATCCTAAAAAATTATTGTGGAGATCTTGAAAAAATATTTTATTCCACTAATTGGTACTAAAAAGATATTTCAATATATTTACTGGTACTAAAAAAAATCCTGAATTTTTTTTAAAAAATTTATAAAAATAAAAATAAAGCTAAATGGTCCAGATCTCAGTCGCTAGCCCCTTTTGGATGAACAGGCAAACTCAGTCCCACATTTTCTCCCAAAATCTCTTAACCTGCGGAGAGAAATGTTAAGAGGTCCTTACTTTTCTTTTCTCCCTTGTTTTTTCTACGACCTAAGGGGAGGACAGATCTCGTCCTCCCACATTTTTAGATATTGAATTTAAGGAAAAGGGTTGAGCTTACCCACGATCTAAGGGCAGGGCAAAATCTCTATTCCTTCTAAGTGATACTAATGTTGGGCAAAGTAACCCGTTTATTACTTTTAGGCATTTACCTAATTACCTAGGAGTTAGGATGTTCCCCCAGTGCCTTGACCAATTCTATAATCAAACCCCCCTCTTTTTGTGAAAGTGTCTGACTCTTTTGTCAATTGAAGCTAAAGACAAGGGATAATCTTGTACTTGTATTATCCTTTATAAGTAATGTGAAGGTGTTGGGCTTATAAATATGTTATTAGCCACCACAATTTATTTAGCTATATATTGTTGGACTTGTTTAATTGGCCTTAGTTAGTTAGGATAGTGACTTGTATATTAAATATATGGACACAGACTCTTGTATAGTTGTTGTTCAATTAATGAAATCCTTTTTCATGACAAGTAATAAGATTTAAAGAGTGAGGCTTAAGGTTTTTACACTAAATACAAGACTTCAATATATTTTGTTTTTTAAATTCATAATTTTCTTCCTAAAGTATCTATATTGGTTACATATGGGAAGAATATTTTCACCTAGGTTAATTATAATTCACATGATTAGGTGGTATTCTAGGCAAATTATACAAATACATATTGTTACACTAAACTGATTTACCTACATAAATTAGTTATTTAACTCTGATATTAAGGACATGGGAGGAGAGTAACATATTTAGGTAAATATGATCCAATGAGATTTGTTCGTCTTCTTCACTAGACATTCACGAGTAAGTAATTGTTGTTGATCTTCTCATGAAAGTCTGTCCATTTCATTGGAAGCGGCTTCTCTCCTCTGCCATTAATATCCGCTCCCCTCCTTTTCTTTATTACGTCGCTGTTTTGGACAAAAAGGAAGCAACTGTTTTTTTTTTATTACAAAAAAAAAATTCAGGGTATTCATAGCTATTAAAAAGATACCCCAGGATACTACCCTATACTGAAAAAATACTTATGATCTTGAAAAATTATTTTATAATCTTGAAAAAATATTTTAGGGTACTAATTGGTACTAAAGGAATACTTCAGGATATTGACTGGTACTGAAAAAATACTTTATGATACTGATTGGAACTAAAAAGATACTTTAAGATATTGAATGATATTAAAAAAATATATTTCATGATTTTGAAAAAATATTTTAGGATCTTAAAAAAATATCTCGTGGTACTAACTGGTACTAAAGAGATACTTTATGATATTGATTAGTCTTGAAAAAATACTTTGGATAATTTTTTCAAGATAATAAAATTTTTTTAAGATCATAAATATTTTTTTAGTACAGGTCAGTATCCTGAGACATCTTTTTAATAGCTGTCAGTACCCTGATTTTTTTTTAACAAACAAGACCAGCTGCTTCTTTTTTGTCCAAAATGACGATGTAATAAAGAAAAGAAGGGAAGCGGATATTAATGGCAGAGGAGAGAAGTTGCTTCCCATTTCATCATAGATATTGGAGTTGTTCATTGATGACTCCAGCTGATTGATTGGAGGGGGGAGATTTACAAGCTCATATTTAATAACAATAATGAGAGAAATGTTGAAATTAATAATATGATGTTAGAGTTAATTAAGTGTGGTTAATGATGGTAATATGTGAATCACTTGAATTTTATTTCAAATATAATAGTTTTAATTATTTTTTTATTATTACCTCTGGTTTTTAATATAAGACTAACTTGAGTAAATTAAGAAAGTTAGGTATGTTAGTTATTTGTAATAAATATAAATTGTTTTTCCTTATAATACCCCCTCTGTCCCGATATATAAGGTCTTATTTTTAATAATAAATACATTTTTACCTATTTTACCATGAATCAATTTTATACATTGCATTAGTTTAAATATGAAAATGATAGAAAAAGAATTTTGAAATTGCAAATCCAAATTAGGTTTGTTACAAAAAATTAATAAAGTAATGTCAAAACTTGATGAGCAATACACAACTCATTTTATGAGAAATACCTAATTTTTGGATTTTGTAATTTCAAAGTTTTTTTTACTTGTCATTTTCCCTTTGAAATATTGACTCACTCCCTTTATTTTCTTCCATTCTCTTTATTCTCTCACATTCTATTTCCCTTATACATTCTCTTTCATCATTTCCTCATTATTTGTTTCTATAACGCATTCATAAAATAAGAGTATTTTTGAGAAAAAAAGGTTATATTTTAACATATTTATTACCTTCAACTAATTTTAATTATTTTTTAGGACCTTGGAAATTAGGTCAAAAGACCTTATAATAAGGGATATATGAAGTATCACATTTCATCATGATTACTCTCGAATGAAAACCCTTTAATGTGTCAATTTATAAAGATATTTTGAGGGGAAAAAATTTAAATTTGGAAGATAAAAAAGATGGAGGTATGATATTTAAGATTTAATTTAAAACCCGACTAAATTTTATATTAAGGATTTGAGTTATTACTGTGTGGGAATGAGTTAGAAAGGCCTTAAAATTTGCACTCAATTAGGGAGAGCAGTTTGGTTGATAGAGCAGAGCCATATTGTCCGCAACCCAAATTAAAGAGGAATTTTGCATAAGCTGATAACCAAACTTGACCATATATATGTTGAGCTGATCCTTGGTTCAAAATCTTAGAAAGGGAGCCTATTGAGGTAGCTTAAGTAGGAGTTGTATTTAGGTTAATTAACACTTTTGTTTGAAGCTTAATACTGATTCTCATCCATATTATAGGCACTTTTAGAAAAACATTCAGTTTAATTAATGCTATTTTTTCTGTTTTGCCTTGTAATTAATATTCACCTTCCAACTTTACTCACTTATTATATCCCCTCTCTCGAAAATATAATTCTCAATGCAATTAAATACACTTCTCAATGAGAGAAAAAATGGGGGAAAAAAATCTTATTTTAGGACATATTAAATAATTTAATTGTTATTTCTTATGGACAAGATGAAGTATAATATTCAATTGATATTTTTTTAGAGATTAAAAAAAATAAATAAATTAAAGTATTTATATTTATCATTTCTCCAAATTATATATATAATTCATTTATCTTTCTTTTTCTTTTAAAAAAAGTTACTCGTAACCCATATTTAATAGACCAGAGTAGTTTTATTCTTGATTTTTAAATATCATTGCATTGAATATTTATTAGGAAAACTTTATTATCATTATCAAATTTATTTATTTCATCCCCCCCCCCCCAAAAAAAAAAAAAACATGCTGTTCCTTTTTATATATTTAACGTGTGTTTTTTATAAGCAAAACATGCTTTTCCTTCGCCATGTTAACCGTTTAATTATTGACAACCACGTGGCTTTTTTACAAAGTATTTTCTACACTTGTCAATCACATTCTCTACTCTCCCAAAATATCTGAGTCGTTAATAACGGAGGCTTTAGGGTAGGCCCCACCTCAAAATTTGCGGCTGCGATGGATCCTCAATTAAACGACGGCGGTCGCCCATCTCTGTCAGACACGGAAAGAAGGCAAACCGAATTTTCCGCTCTCTCTCTCTCTCTGTGCCAGGCAGGCCACCTGCCTGGATTATTCTTGACGGCGTGAGACCGAACTTTCACGTAGACACATTTCATTCGTTTTCGTTCGTAAACCTTCGATGAAAACAATGCTTACTATCATTGCTCTTTCTTTTTCTGTTGCTATAAATCCAATTCCAACCCTTCTCTGCTTAATTAGCATTTCCTAATTTTCGTTCTTAGCTCGTCATTCTGAGTTTTTCTCTTCGATTTCTCTCCCATGGCTCCCATAAATTTGAAGCAATCGCCGAACGCAGTCGCCACATCTCAAGCAATAGCATCGTCTCAAGATGCTAGAGTCCTTGTGCGTGAAACGCTGCGTATAAGTGCTAATTTGGCTTCACCGCCGACCGTTGCTTCTGCTCCCGCCACCACCGAAGTGACGTCGTTGGTTGAGCCGGAGTGTAGAAGGAGAATTATCGGGGGTGTTGTTGTTGGTGGGGAGGATTTTGTGGGTTCGAGCTTCAGATTGATCTGCTGCGAGGAAATGGGTGGCCGTAGATGGAGGTATGTGGCGGAGACCGATGGCTCCGGGGGCTTTAAAAGGAATTCCGTTCGCGCACTAAGCTTGCAAACTCCTCAAGCTCCACTTGATGTGAGTAACTTAATTGTTAATTTTATAGTAATGACTCATTTTTATATTCTTGAGGTTTTTGTCTGGCTTGCTCAATTTTATATTCTTGAGGTTTATGTCTTGCTTGCTGGTTGTAAGCATATATTATAATGTTTAATTGGAAAACGATAGTATATGTTGGACACTTTTCAGTCCTCATTACTACACGGCTGAAACAATTATTGTGTTGTTCAAAATATTTGTTATCGAAAGAGCAACGTTGAGCCTTTCTTTTGTTGGATGCCGAACTGTTGATTCATTACTGTTAGTACAGGTTGTTTTTGGCTTGCATACTTTAGTTTGTTAAGCCGGAGATTGACATTTTTATGGGCACTGTAAATTTAATTGAGTTCCTTTAATATGTTTAGATATAGAGATTCTAAGAGCTATAGAGCGCCTCAAAGTTATACGATTGGTATAAGGTTGTAAGAATATATTCGGAAAATTATATGCAAAATTGTAGGAAATATTGTAACATGCATGTAATCAATCTTATAATCACGCCAAAAGAAAATAATCTTTGTAAGTTTTATATGGGAAGAAATACTCCCATACTGGAAGCAGACAGTTTTTTATCGATTCATATTCTTTTGTCGCTAGAATGAAACACAAAGAATTGAATTTTCCCCTCCCAGCTAAAGGGACGTTATTTTTATTTTAAATTTGACCAGTTTTGGTGCGGCATTGTACAGGAAAAAAGGGAGAAAAGGACGGACATTTCTTAAGTTAGAAGCCAATAATAAATGTATAATTTACAAAGCAAGATGATTTTAATGTTATATATTATAGTGATAAACTTCAACTGATATGATAACCTGTCTCTGACGTTATAAGGGTTATCATGTTGCTGCTTGCTGTTTAATCCCTTGACATTTCACCTGATATACCAACATGATAATCCAATTAAAAAAAACGGAATTTACTAATCCCTTGATACTTTATATGATGGAATAAAGAAATATTGCTGGACGTAGAGATGAAAAGGCCGTTCGCTGAAATCTAAAAGAGCAGACAGCCTCAAATTCTTTTATTAAATTAAGTCCTTACATTTTTTTGTGTGGTGCAGGAGTTAATGTCATTTGTTAGATCCTATGTTGTTCCAGAAGGTTTTCCTGCTAGCGTTAATCCTTCATATGTGCCATACATGACATGGAGAGCTCTGAAGGTATACATTTTCACAATGTCTGCTACATAGAGAGTAGGCATTATTAGAAATTCATGTGTTTACTCGCATTTGCAGTTTTGCACCAATACAATGTGTTTAGATGGTTATATTTTATCAATATCCGATTGAGATTGGATTGTGGCTATTTTGATGAATATATTACCTTTTCAACCACCAATAATGACTTTTTCTTACAGCACTTTTTTGGTGGAGCAATTGGTGTATTAACAACTCAAACACTTTTGAGTTCAGTAGGAGTCTCTCAAAACAGAGCTACTCCTGGGGCTGTAGCTATCAACTGGATTCTCAAGGTAGGATAACATCCACATAACCTAAACCCATAATTGTTTCTTTTTTTTTTTTTTTTTTGTTGCCTCAAAATAACTTCTGTGATGGAAAGATATGGTCTAAAAGTGACACGAGCTTACCATTTATGCAGCACAAATTGAAATACACATATAGGATAAGAAATATCGTCTAAGATACGACAATTTCTAAAATTTTAGGCTGTGGGAATTTGTCATTTTATATGTAAAATCAAGAAATCAACCCTTTCTCAATTAATAGACACTTGACTGACTTCAAAAAAAAAAAAATCTAAATCTTGAAATTAATAAAATAAGAAACGCAAAAAAATTGATACAAACCTCTCTTGGAATGCATTGGACAAAAGTGGAAAAATGGATGGTGGCACATGTGTATGGTATGGTACCTACGATGCTATATTGTGGCTTCTAGTTTACCATCTGTTTGTTTTCTTACGCATGCCTGAATATGCCAAATATTGTGCTTTATTGTTTTAAGTTTGCAAAAGATGGACTTTTTTATACAATTGTTAACATTCAAGGGAATATAATTGTGTGTCATAATCATAGGATGGTGCTGGTCGTATTGGAAAGATGATTTATGCTCGGCAAGGAAAGAAGTTTGATTATGACCTAAAACAGGTTTAGATCAGTTCTGGTTAATTTAGTTATAGCCTACCCTACATTCTGCTCTCTGAAAGTTATTTGTGTTGCAGTTGCGGTTTACAGGTGATCTTCTGTTGGAGTTAGGTGCTGGGGTGGAATTGGCAACTGCAGCAGTGCCACATCTATTTCTTCCTTTGGCATGTGCTGCTAATGTAGTAAAGGTTTGATGACTTTCTTATGGTTAGTTATTATGATTATGGCTGTCTTGCAGACTCACTTATTACTTTTTTCTCTTAGAATGTTGCTGCTGTAACATCAACGTCAACTCGGACACCAATTTATAAAGCCTTTGCTGAAGGAGAAAACATAGGTGATGTCACAGCCAAAGGAGAATGTGTTAGCAATATTGCAGACCTGGTATGTTTACGAGCTTCTCTATTAGTTGGTAATACATAGAGGCAGTTCTATTGCTTCATGAGATAAAATTAATTATCTTTGTCATAAATTTGGAAACTTAGATCTTATTTTTTTTTAAACCATTTGCACTTTGCATATCTAAGGTAAAATGTCCAGGTTTTTTTTTTCCCCTCTTTGCCCGAAAGTAAAGTGTCCAGTTGCTTCTGATCTTGTTGGCAGTTTCAAAAATAAATAAATGGAAGATTTTCCATTGTCAAAAACTACTTCAACTCAAGCTTAAGCTCCGCTACCCATTCCCCCCGGGCCGCGAAAAGGGAAAAAAGAAACATAAAAATTGAAAGCTCTTGAATCTTAAAGTGAGGACAAAAGCTAACTATATTGATGAGACATATGTAATCAGGAGATCCCCCCTTAGTGTTCTGGCCAATTTGTCATTGAGGCTCTGATACTTTGTAAAAATTAGTTTCTTACTGCGCATAGTGTTCTGGCCATTTACATTTATTGGGTTAATTTGAGAATGAGAATTTGTTGGAAGGCATGCCTGTCTACCAATAAATCAGTTAAGCTTTTATTTTTATTTTGATCCAACTACAATCAGGTAATTCTTGACTCCGTCCAAGCTAAGATCCAACTAATCTTAACATGGCTGTACTAGGTATCTATATGTATGAATAATTTGTTCCTTTTAAATTCTATTTGCAATGCAGGATGTAGAAAATAATTCTACCCCGTTTTTTTGTTTTATAGAGAAAATTATGTTGAGTCATGTTGTGTTGGGTTAAATTCCTAGAATACAATTTGTGGTCTTCTGGTCGAGCAACCTAACAGTCAGCAGAAACTTATTAAACAAAATGAATGAACACCTTTGTAGTAAATTCTTAGTTCTGACTCTTAATTTGTCTAGCCTTTTGCTCATCTGTATAACTTGGCAGATGATGAAAATAAAGCAGCTCTAGCACTAATATAGTATGCATGCTGTATGTTCTTTGTTAGTGTGAACTGTGAGGAATACACTCCACCCCACTTGGGCCCTTCAAGGGGAAAATCAGCTTGTAATAAGAAACTGACTTTGTGGTTGTTGGTGGATAGAAATGAATTGCTATTAGTAATACTTTATTGAAGATTTTTAAACATTTGGCAAATATATAATTGGAACTAATTCAACCTTTTTTTTTTAGAAATTGGAACATCTTGTTTATTCTGAATTTATCTTATGCTTTTGTGGTTTAAACTTGGCAATTCCTTTGCAAGCATGTTTGGTTGTGTGTGTGCACGCAAATAAACCATACTGCAAACTCAGACCATAAGCAGCTATTACTTTGATGGCATATTTGGAAAATACAAATAAGGAATAAGGATACTGGTGTAAGTTATTGTCTTAGGACAAGTAGTATGTTAAGCTTTTCTAGGTTAAAATCATATTTCTTGACAGTTAAAATTTAGAAAAAGGGTGGATTGAAGAGGTTTGATGATCATATTTTTAGAACCAGCACAGGTTTTAAGATCAAATGGGTGATACCTTGGGGTTGTCAACAATACTTGTGATTGTAGGAGTTATGGTTGATGAGTAATTAGACAAATTCAAGAAAGAAGTGAAATTTGAAAGAATAATAGCCCAAGATCTAGATTGACAATGGAGTGCTTATTCTGTTATTGGATATTTAATTAATGCAATTTCCAAAGAATAAATTGTTAAATCTAAGATTGAAATATGATAAAAATTGACAAGGAAAAGAAGAATTTGATAGGGCCTTTGGACAATTTACAAGCAAAAAGCTACTTCATGAGATTGAAGAGCCCAAGATCCCAATAGACTCCAAATTAGAATCTCATGCTATCAATGTCAGATTGAAGTATCATATTATCCCCAGGCTAACAGCTGCATCACCATCGACAAGGTTATAGTGCACTTGGGACATCGTAGAAGGCTTTGATGACCAATTGCTAGGAACCTAGAAAAAACATAAACTTAAAGCCTAGTTCATAATGTTGTATGGTTCAATGTCCCTACAAATCCTAAATTAAAATCACATACTTCCGATGTGACACTCAAGTCCCATGTATCGCATTTGGATCCTTGTAAAATAAATGTAGGTTTCATGCAAAGGTTCTTAGGCATCATGCTTATACCTGTGTATAAACTGCGTGAGAGATTAATTTTCCTAGGGTGAAAAACTGATTCTTATTTACAGAGCAGTTAGACCATACAAGAATTAGGAATTAGTGTGAAAAAATAAAAGCCCCAATCTATTTTTTTCAGCAAACAGACATGGATTATATAGACAAGTTGATAACACAGCAATTGCTAACTGACTCGAAAGGAGATAACAGAAATGAAGGAGGGAAAATCAAAACTTGATTATGGATTATAATCCTATGAAATCAGGGATAGAAAACACTTAAAATAAAAAGCAGGAAAGACAGATTCAGTCACCGACATTGGGACTTTCTTCCCTAGTAAAGTTTTAATCTCAATTATGACTACAGGTCTACACTCTAAAGTCCATGATAAGAGACTGCAAAAATTATTAATTTGACTGTGGGATAAAAGATATGAACTGAACTAAAGTAGCAGCCTACTCCTTCTGTTATTTATGATTTCAATGAAGTGTATAATATATTTCAAACATTCCTGTTGTCATAACCCAAAAAAAAAAAAATAATAATAATAATTATAATACTGTGACAATTTTATGCTAGTGACTATTATCTTTTGTACGATTCTTATCTTTTGAACCTTCACATCTGAATTCACCACTTTATGATAACATTAAATAATGAGTCTCCTTTTACTTGTTCTTTTGTATTTATAGCTAGGAACTGGACTTGGTATATTGATGAGCAAAAAAAATCCATCTCTAGTATCCTCATTCGCCTTCCTTTCTTGTGGATATGTGCTGAGCTCTTATAGAGAGGTTTGATTTTTCTAAAGATGATTATTTCTTATGCTTTGTGCTTCCAATCTTTTAGCAGTGTTTCTTATGCCTACTGCATTAACAGGTAAAATCTGTGGTTTTGCACACGCTGAACAGGGCAAGATTTAGTGTGGCAGTAGAGTCCTTCCTCAGGACAGGTATCATGAGACCACCATTATGACCATCTGAAATGCATTCCCTTCTTCCCCAAACCACTCAAACAGCAGTAGTTTTTTATATTTTGTAACATCATATTCTTTATGCATATATTAATTGAGCTGTTACATTTTAGGGCGAGTACCTGCTTTGCGGGAGGGTAATATGAATGAGAACATATTCAGTTTTCCATGGAAAGAGATGCCTGTTGTCCTTGGTACACAAATGGACTGAAAGATTGATATTTGCTGATTACATTCTCTTTTGCTTTGAAACAAGTATTTTAATTTTTGGTCTTTAAATTTTTGCAGGATCCAGATTCAAGGATGCATTCCAAGATCCTAGTGCATATGTTGCCATAAAGCCTCTGTTTGAAGTATGTCTCTTTCAGTGGATGCAAGTTTTGAATCTTCTGTTACAATTCTATAAATAGACTTATATTTGCAATCATCATGCATATATAATTTCTTTCATTTGGTAACAGGAAGAAAGGTATCTTGTGACATATAACCCTTCAAAGAGTAAAGTGTATGCACTTCTTAAGGATCAGGCAAAGTCAGATGACATTCTAAAAGCAGCATTCCACGTGAGACATATTGCTATCTAGCATATTTGTTAGAATAGTGTAGGAATTTTTTCTCCAGAAGGTCTGAAACTTAAATCACCTCATTTTGCAGGCTCAGGTCCTTTTACATTTTATAAATTCGTCAAATTCAAGTAAGATTTCTTCTTGGAAGCAGAGGGATGATCCGAACTCAGATGAGATGCTCAACATTGCTTACCTCAAAGCTTGTATTGCTGAGTCATGCAAAACAGTGTCAAATTCTTATGGGCAATTTAAGAATAAAGCTGAGGAGCAGGCAAGTAGAAACAACTGTTTTTTTTAATCCATTTTTAAACATGGTATCTTGTTTTCTGCTTCAAAAGTGTAGGAGCTTGCCCTTGGATATTATAGCTTTGTAATTTACTGGCTGCTATTGAGGTCTTGAGTTGGTGGATTTATGACTGACACCGTTTTTGGTTCGGTTTACCTGGTTGGCTAGAGATGGTTTTTCATTTTATGTTCGTTGGGAGAGGGGTTTGGATGGTAAAATTAGGGGAAGTAATAATTACTGGTCTATTGTTTTTTCCTGTTAAAAATAGCTTGATATTCTAGCTCTTGCCTTTTATTATGCCCAGAGATGTTCTACGACACTGAGCATTGATTTAGGTGATTCCCATGGCGTGAATGCATGATAGGGTATACTGATTTTTATTTTATTTTTTATTTTTGAGTGGTTGAGTGCGAAGTAAATAAGTTGACATGTCCGTCTTAAGTGTAGGCGACCTTTCATGTTGCAATCAAGGTTTTCATAATATAAATTACATCTCAATTGACTTCTACAACCTTTTGAATCTAACCACATTGACATGCGGTTGGCTCCATATATTTAGGAGGTACGGCCACCACTATGCCTCATATTAGAAGTATTAATGTGGTATTAATACTTGCGATTCATCCCGATGGTCACTAATGTGTTCTTATTCTTTGTGGACAATTAGTTAAATGCAATGACGAATTTCATGTAACCTATTCTCTTGCAGGGTTGGACCATGTCAGAATCACTTCTTAATCCCGGTCAAGCTAGGCTGTGTTAATTTGATTAAATGGGTGATATTTTGATTTGCTCACCTGGCTGCTGTTGGGTTTTGACTGGAGATCAAAAGGGAGGAATTCTCCATGGATCCAGATGATAGAAAGCTTGATTGTCAAAATATGCTTGCTTGTCTATCCATGATTAGTTTGATATACCAATTTACTATTAGAAGTCCACTTCAAGAATTTCTCCCCAGAGTTCTTGGATTGATCTGGAAGATGTGAAATGGGCCAGCCAACCAACCAACAAAAATTTCAAATCCCCATTGCTGTAAACAGAGAGACATTGCGATGCTGAAGAGGAAAACCTGAGCAGCATATCCTTCTCTGGATTTTTTATATGAATGGAGACCAGTTATAGAATTTTGTTATATGAATAAGTTGGTAGCTTGTGACTGTATAGTTTGTATAGTTCTTTAACGTTAAAGAAATCCCCATTGTTCTATAGTTCATGATTTCGATGGGGGATGCATTTGTAGCCTTTTTTGTTTAGTCACCATAATAACGACTTGATATACTTGTAGGGTGAACGTCAATGACAATGCAAAATTTTCATTTTGGGTACTTGTGGTTCCCAACTTTATTATTCCTGTTGTCTAGAGTTTACATGCTTTTTAAATTGTATATTCATTATATTTCTTCTGCCTGCCCTAGTTTAAGAGGTTTCTGAAGTTACACTCAATTTGAACTGATTAAAATGGAGGTGGGGTTAGATCACACGAGTACAAACCTCTCTTATTCACAATTTTATTCATATATGAGACTCCAAATTTAAGACTTTGTTCAGAAAAATAAGGACCAAACTGAGGCTTGTTTATTATTGAAGCTTGTCATCAAATGAGCTCTCTAGGGTGGCAATAAAAAAAGACTCTCTAGGGCCAGTTTGTTTCAGCTTTGTAAGTATATTCTTTGAAATTTTGTGATGTTTGTTCAAGCTTTTAAACATAATTAGAATTTGAAAGGAAAGTATATTTCTTATTATTTTAGGAAGCTACTTTAAATAGCTTCTAAAAATAATCTGTGCAGGGTAATAGGCCTCGCTGTGCATGGTCCCGTTACACATGACTTTAGACTTAACAGAGGGGGAATGATTTGATTGAACTCATATAGACACTAAATCAATCTTATATTTTAATGCGTTATACGTGGCATTCTACTGAAAAAAAAAAATTTAATTCAGTATTAAATATTATAATTGAATTCATCATTGATTTTGGTTTGAAATATAAATTAAACTAGATCATATAATGTCAAACATATATATGCATGCAATGCATGTATGGTAGATATGTTTATGAACAACAACCATCATAATAAAAGTTTTAAAATTTAATTAAGAATTCCCTAAATTTTAGCAGTAACATTGATTTATTTAAAAATAAAAATAATTATGATTTTAATGATTTTTGGGGTCTAATTTATGATTTTTTTATATTAAAGTAAACAATTTTTTTTTTATGAGTACAGGTTGTCACATCTGCTAACAACTTTTTGGTAAGTATGCAAAAATTGAATCTCAAGATTTTTTTTTCTTCTTAAGATATTTTTTTCTTCTCAAGATATTTTTTTCTTCTCATTGATGTTTTTTTTTTTTTTTTTTTGATACAGATGAAAACTAATGAATTAAAAAACAAACTACAAGTGGGGAATATAGACTCGTTCAACACTAGATTTTGTAGAGAAACAGGACAAGAATCACGTTATTCATGTCGAGCTGATCCATAGTATCAGCTTCAAGCTGTGCTTGCGATATGACTCGGGAAAAAAAAAAAAAAAAGACATATTCATGTTGTGAAGCCTTGCCAAAAAAGAGGATGATATTGTTATTGTATCTTCAAATTCGACCATAGGCTCAAATTGGAAAGCACAAACACTCTTTAATAATGCTGTTTAATCTCTCTCCCCCCTCTTCGGAAAAGGAAAAAACTATTCATCAGCCTTTATAGCTTTACTAATTTTTAACTAGGCTAATGTAGGGTTTTTTTTTTTTTTTTTTTAGCGAGTCCTTACCATATCTTTAGTTATAAGCATAAGTTCCTATATTTATAACATGTTGACTAGCGCTGATATATGGATACTAATTAGACAACTTATAATTTTCCACGCAAAAAAAAACAAAAACAAAAACAAAAACAAAAAACAAAAAAGGGGATTTTTAAAACTAAAATTTATTTATTATCATCATGAAAATAATAAATTATTATACTGATAACCGTCTTTTTGCATCTATATACTGATATACATATTAGATAGAAAATATAGAAATAGCAGAAGAAGACTTGATGAAGTATAGTAGCAGAAATGCATTACAGGGGAATTTTTACAGTTAGAATCAAATAACAGAACCTATAGGCTACATACACGTGTCTACAAAGATCTATACACTAAACATATATTTCAGTTATAATTATAATCTAATATTCCCCCTCAAATGAGAGGGTGTAACCAGCAACCTGAGTTTGTCTCTGAAATACTAAAATTGAGATTGTGACAAGGGTTTGGTGAAGCAATCAGCAACTTGAAGTGAGGAAGGGGTATATCGAACATCAGTAGACCGGCTAAAACCAAATCTCTAATAAAGTGCACATCAATCTCAATATGTTTACTTCTTGCATGTTGAACTAGGTTTGTAGCCAAGGCCTTTGCACTTAAATTGTCACACCAGATTATCGAAGGATTTTTGAAAAATTGCCCTATTTCACTCAGTAGTGAATTCAACCACTTAATTTCAGAAGTCCCATTAGCAAGAGACCTATACTCAAATTCAGTACTAGACCTGGAAACAACTTTCTGTTTTCTAGAAGACCAAGAAATTAGGTTACCTTCTAAGAACATACAAAAACCTCCAACTGAATGCCTATAATCAAGATCACATGCCCAGTCTGCATCTGTATAGGCAATAATTTCAGGATGATTAAATGGTTTGATATGCAAACCTAGATTATATGTACCCTTTAGGTAGCAAAAAACTCTCTTTACTGCTTGTAAATGACTTGTCTGAGGTTGAGAAAGGAACTGACTGAGTTTGTTCACATCAAATGAAATATCTGGGTTGTTGTAGTAAGGTATTGTAAAGATCCTATAGCTTGTCTATATTCAGTGGGGTTTCCTAGCAATTCACCATCTTCTAATGAAAAGGATCTGCTAGTCACCATGGGAGTGGTGACTGGTGAATAGTTAGTCATACCAAAACATTCTAACAGATCAGTGACATACTTGGTTTGATTGAGGAAAATTCCTAAGTCATTGCAATCAATTTCTAGACCAAGGAAATAATAGAGAGGGCCTAGATCCTTTAGAGAGAAAACTTGGTTTAATTGTCTCACAAATTGATCAACACAGACATAATTATTGCCAATCACTGTCCACATATACAAGAATGAAAATTGTCAAGTTGTATGTCTGAAGAATAAAAATTGATATATCACTTTTTAAATTCTCAAAACCCCAATCAATAAGAGTAAGACGCAGTCAATCAAACCAAGCTCTAGGAGCTCGTCTTAAACCATAAATAGTCTTAGTCAACTTACAGACATGATTAAGATGCTTTGAATTGATGAACCCCACTGGTTGAGTCATATAAACATCCTCTTCTAGAAATCCACTCAGGAATGCGTTATTTTCATCTAATTATCGAATGGGCCATTTGTAAGTGATTGTAATGGAGAGGATGACTCTGATTGTGGTATACTTTACAACTGGACTGAAGGTTTCTCCAAAGTCGATGCTAGGGATCTACTAAAAGCCCTTTGCCACCAAACACACTTTGTGCTTCAAAATTGTACCATCAGCTCGAAATTTCATTTTAAGAACCCACTTGCTATCAATGAGCTTCTGATTGTCGAATGGCACCAAGGACTAGGTTTGATTTTGTAGCAAGGTAGTGAATTCGTTCTTCATTGCATCATGCCATACCGGTGAAGACAGAGCTTCTGAGACTGTCGAAGGTTCTGGTAAGGTTGAACATTCTTTCACAGACAGGCCAATATAAGGATAATTGGGCTTCTTGATGCCCATTTTAGCCCTTGTGATCATAGGATGCTGGTTATTGGGCCCATTCTTTTTTGGACCTGGGTCTGGATTACTTTGAGCACCCAAATCATCTTGAGCTGCTTGAGCTGGACCACAATCTCAAATCAAGTCGTTACCATCAGTGGAGCTAGATGGAGTGTCTTGTGTTGATGGAGAGGCTTGTTCATCATTAGTGAGCTCCAAATCGCCATTCGTGGTTCTGGTATGGTTCTCAAATTGAATTATGAGAGGCACTAAGCTTGTTGAGTCATGAATAGATGTAGCATTCTCAATGAAACCTGCTCAAAATGGAAACAAATACTGATCAAAGACAACATGTCGAGATACAAAAATTTTACTTGAGGGACTCAAGCAGCGATGTCCTTTCTGTTGTGTAGCAACTCCAAGATATACACATTTTTTACTATGAAATTCAAATTTATGTACGTTGTATGGCTTAAGACAGGGGTAGCAAGCACAACTGAAGGGTTGAAGAGAAGTATACTAAGGTTCTATTTTACGTAGTCGAAACAGGGGAGTATCATTTTACAGAACTGATGTTGGTAATCTGTAGATCAAGAACATTGCCTGTTGAAATGAATCTAACCAAAGTTTTAAAGGCATTCTAGCATGTGCTAAGAGTGTCAAACCAGTCTCAACAATGTGCCTATGTTTCTGCTCTGCTCTTTCGTTTTGGACAGACGTATATTGACATGTTAATTGAATATTGATCCCAGCTGCCTTTGCTAAGTATAAGATTGGTTTATATTTGCTTCCATTGTCACATTGAATGACCTTGATTTTACAGTCAAACTAATTTTCTACTAAAGCCTTGAAAATTTTAAATGCCTGTATCGCTTCTCCTTTATGCTTGAGTGGATATAGCCAAGTGTAACGACTATAATCATCCACAAAATGGATGTAAAAACGATGGCCATTATGAGATTGAGCTGGGGTAGGTCCCCACAAATCAGTATGAACTAATTCAAGCGAACAATGAGACTGAGAAACAAATGTAGAAAATGGTAAATATTTTTATTTTCCTAACTGACAAGCCTCACAAATGTGATAATCATTGACAAGAGTGGATGAGTCTTTTTCATTGCATTTATTTAGGACAAGTTTCAAAACATTAGAGCTTGGATGTCCATGTTACATCCCTACTAGCCTCACCCTTTCGGGTGGGGGGTTAGAGGGATTCCTTTTAGCAATTACCTTTCCTTCGTTATTAGGTCCATTTAACATATATCAGAGTGTGCGCAACAGAGCATTTTAACCGAGTTGGACAATCTACTGTACTAGTAAAAGTAAATAATCAATAAGTAAAAGTCCCCGAAGGGTTAAGGGTACAGTCATCCGGAAATTAATACAAGAATATAAGTATAGTTATCCCCAAAAAGTAAAATACAAAATACGATAGGGCATCCCCTATCCTACAACCGTACTGCCATCCTACCTTTTCAAAAGGCCTTCTCGACTCAAGCATGCCCTCCAGAGTCACTAGAAAGTTCTAGAGTCCGTGTGCAGCCCCCAGAGTAACCGTCAATACTCATGCACTATATGTGTGGTGTGTATGAGTGCAACCGTGCAACAAATGCGAGTACAATAAACAAGCCAAATATACCATATATGCAAACAGAAAACATACACAACATACACGTCTTTGCACCATTGAGCCACCTTACCAAGGCAGGCCCCAGATTGAGGAATCACAAGCCAGTCCGTACAGCCGCCACACTCACGTGTACGACCTCGACAGGCACACGCCAGTCCGTTAAGCCGCCACACTCACATGTGAGACCTCGGCAGGCATCCTCAGTGCTAGGAACACAATCACAAATATGTTTTGTATGCATATTTGGCCAAACACAAGCAACAACACATATGGCAAGCAAAACATACAACAAACACATAAAAGTGCCGGAGTAAAGAGGTTACTACTACCTGGTGGTAAAATACTGTTTAATATTTTCACGGGCCCCACAAGACTCCCGACCGATTGCTTGACCCTAAATATCATCAAAATAGTTCATTTGAGTATTTCTCATAATGCCCTTACATTATTTGATTAAAAATCGAGCTAAACAGATTTTTCCAGAAAATCCAGTGCTTCTGTACCAACTTTGACAATTTCTCAAAAATTCCAAACAAATAATTTTTGAGTGAAACCAGCGCCATCTGAACCATTAGGATGTCTAATTTTTAGGAAAAATATTCCCAGGGGTCAAAAGTGAAGGTATCTGGGCGTGATACCACTTTTCGGCCGTCTGGTCCAGATTCGCACCACTGTTTCCTTTTCTGTTTTCAACCAATTATTTCAACAAGCAAATATTATCCAAATCTTTATTATTATATATTTAGAATCATGCCCCAGATGTCTAATTTTCTCCTGTAAAATTTCAGATAAAAAAAAGTTCATTTACCCAATCAAAAACGTTACCGGAGGTTTACTGCCCAAATTTTCCAAAACTGGCAGCAACCTTCCTTTAAGGGTTTTTAGGTGTTTTGATTTCGAAAACTCAAACCAAACTCATACCCTACACAAAATCACATTCTAGAGCCATTGGAGACCTCAAAAACACATAAATCCAACCCTAAAACCATGCTCCTACCATTTGGACGAAAATAGTTTAATAAAACCTCAAGAATCCAAATTTTCAGGGTTTACCTTAAATCGAAGGATTAGTGAATGAACTTGGAAGCCAGGGTTGGAGCTTGGCTATGGTGGATTCCTGGTTTTCTCTCTGATCTCTGGAAAATTTCGGCCTCCAAGGTGAAAAAGAAAGGGTGAAAGCTCTTTAGAATGAAGTAATTTTGATCCAGTGAAAGTAGAATTAACTGGCGTAATTTTCGGTATTAACTTGTATTGGTTTTTGGCTTATTCCCCAAGAAAATCCATAGATTTCCAGGGGCTTCTTTGGTCAGACCAGATGGCGCATCCCCCTCCAAAATATTTGGATATTTTCCACTTTTGGGAAAATTACCTGTTTCTGCTCGAAACTTTCAAAAATTAATTTTGTCCTATAACTTTTGGATAATTACCGACTTTGGCCCGGAACATTTTTCCTTCCCAGGGGCACATATGGGACGCCATGTGGGTCTCTAAAATCTTCTCCCATTGAATTTTACCCATTTATTCCCATTTTACCCTTTTTCTTTGATCATGGGACTCGCAGTTGACTTTTACTTTGACTTTCCTTTTCTTGGCCACCAAGCAACGTTTTTTAATTAATTAGAGAGGGTTATGTGGCGCCTAATGGGCTCTCACATCTGACCCTCTTTAATTAATTCATTTCCTTCACTTTATTAGTCAAGTTTTCGATCAATCGGTCCCCGCTGGGCCCCACCAGGTACATTAGTACTCCATTTTGTACTTTTTTACAGTTTTTTCTAGATATTCTCCCTTGAATGGACACTCACATGTGGCACCGTTCCATCTTCCCAAAGTGGTCCAACACTTGTCCCATTCCGTCTAAAAAGAACCCTAACTAGTCCCTATCAGTCCCCTTTTTACCAGTTAACATCCTATGGGACCTGCCTTTTATGTTTAGGCTTGATTATGGATAAAATCATCTGATTTCTCCTTCTCTCTCCTAGTTGGACAAAATTAATGACTTAAGGGGTAAGGATTTGACTTTCTTACCCTTACTTTTCCTCTTTTACCCCTGAAGTGGCACGTGTCCCACCACAATCATTACTCTAACTCTTGCTTTTTGACATATGACTTTTTAGTGTCTCTTTCTCTTCCTATTTCCTCAAAAACACATAGGATCTTTATTTGTGCAGGAAATGTCACACTCCTTGAACCGGGCTTATAGTCTGCCTAATTTAGGCCTATTCTCAAGTCTTTATCCCAAATTTCAGGATATTACAGTCCCAACGTGTGATGCCAGTTGACGGTTGAGGCTGTAAGTCATCTTGAGCTGCCATAAACACCTTCGACTGAAAATTAAGCTTTCTTTCCTTCACTTGCTTCATTGGGTACAATCCTTCCCGTGGAATTCCCTGAAGCAACAGACCTCCGGTCACCGAATCCTTCACATGGCAGCCTCGGTTAGTGAAATGGACATGACAGGATTATCATGTATTAGTTTATTGGCACTAATAAAGCTCTTAGTAGCCATAAGAACATAGAGAATATCATTAAGACGCAACTTAGATGTATGACTACCAGAGATAACAGTAGACCCAATACCAGTAATAGGGCTTCGTTCACCTGTACAAGTTTTAAGATGCGACTTACCAACAAGAGCTACAGTCTCGAGATGATCAGGATTTGGAGTTGCATGATAGTTTGCACCACTATCCATGTACCAATTAGGATTAGCCACTGAATATAGAGTTGCATAGTAAGCTTGAGGTGAGTTCGAGGATGAGTAGTTGTTGTATCTAGAATCATCCCGGTAATAGCAAGTAGCTATGGTATGACCAGGCCGTTGGCAGTTGATACAAAAGGGTCTAATACCACGACGACCACCGCGAGAACGTCCTCCCCTATTTCAAAAATTCCGAGAGTTTCCACTCTAGCTGTGATTGTTTCCAGAGTCATTTGGAGCATTGGTTGAGGAACCACGATTGTTGTGTTGTTCAACATTAATGGATGGCTGAATACTCAAATTGGAGAGGTGGATTAGTTGGCTGAGTTGCGATTCAAAAGAAAGAAAATCTTCTTGAGCTTCAATCCAGGAAAGGTCAAGTTTATCAACAAGTTTAACTACTATCGCATTGTACTCAGCATCTAGACCATTGAGAGTAGGAGGATTAGATCATCGATAACAATGAGAGAGCCTACAAGAGCTAGCTCATCAGCAAGATTTTTCATCTTATTGAGATAGTTTACCATAGTAAGTGAATTCTTTCTTGTGTTGTGTAGCTCGTTTTTAACTACTATGACACGTGCTTTTGTGGATGCATAGGTCAGGTCTTTAGCATAATTCCACACATCCTCTGCCGTTTGACAGTGAAGGAGCTGTGCTCCTACATCTTGCGTCATTGTATTTCTCAGCCAACCGACCAACATGAGATCGACTAAGAATCAATCAACGTATTCTAGGTTTTCGACTCTAGTTCCATTCTCACCAGCTATGAGCTTCGGTAGAGGACTCGAGGTGCCATTGATGTGGTGTTCGAGTCTGTTTCCTTCAATTAATGGAAGAACTATGGACTCCCAGACAAGAAAATTGCCACAATCTAACTTGATTGTGGTAGTTTGACTAGAAGAGCCAAACATAGGGTAGGATTTCTGAGTTACAGGCAGTGTAGAGGCGACGAAAGACAATGATGACGTCATTATCCCTCTGATACCAAGATAGAAAATATAGAAATAGCAGAAGAAGACTCGATGAAAAAATGATACTGAAACACTGAGCTCAGCCTTATCAGATATATATAGCAGCAGAAATGCAATACAGGGGAATCTTTACAACTAGAATCAAATAACAGAACCTATAGGCTGCATACACGTGTCTACAAAGATCTATACAGATAATATACACTAAACATATATTTAAGTTCTAATTATAATCTAACAATATTGTGTAATTTGGTTTATTTTAATTTTGTTTAGATTCATGTGACATATTAATCTATGTGTACATTCTGAGAGAGAGTCTAGTCATGAGCTACTAACGCAATTTCTCTTATAAATTAATAAATTGAGTATAAGAACAAATACCTATAATTGAGAAAACTATACAAGGATTCAATAAAAAAGGATCTAATTAAAAATGTGGTAAAATTATAGGTACTTTGATATTAATTTTTCCCTTCATAAGAGACAAAAAATATTCAGTTTTATTAGCTTCTGCACATGCTTGATGCTGATGCTGTTTAATCTTGGACATTTCACATGTAAATTTTTTTTACACCTAATAATTACTTTGAAACTCCATAATAATTTAGCAAATTTGTGAAACTTACTTATTATCAAGTCCCTTTCTCAATATTTTTTAAAATACTCTTTTCAAGTATATCTATTTATATGTTGATTGTGAATCATCACGTTTTTTTCATAAAGATGGAGAAATCATGTTCCTTCCGTTGTATCAAAAAAAAAAAAAAACAGAAAAAGAAAAGAGAGATAAATCATGTTTAAAATTCAATCTCACCGGCCAAACTTATTGAATATGGGTTTACTAGACAATTCATGACCAAAACATGTTTATTGAGAAAACATAACATATTCTGAAATAAAAACGAAGGACACCAAACAAGATTAATGTATCGAAATGACCTTTCCGTATAATTATTTCAAAAATTCAATCAACACCTTGACTGTATACATATATCAAATGATTTAAAATCCCCTTCGTGCTTACAAAACTCGATTCATAATTTTTCTGATTTACTTATATACTACATCCCATAGTTGAAGGGTTTGCCATAAATGTAAAATTTTAATTCACTCTGCCATCTAAATTATAAAATTTTCCCAACTATCCTTAATAATTACATATATTAAAGGGGTATTTTGAAAAAAAACTAGTATTGATTGAATGCAGTCAGATTTATCTATGTTCTCTTGAATCCTACAATTAAATTATCAGACCAACCAACCAACCAACCAAACAACCAAACCAGAGATATATGTTAACGTTTTGTGTATGTGAACCGTTGAGTTTGAACTGTATGTTTTGGGTTTGACAAAAAAAGTTTCAGTACTGTGTCTTTTTCAGTTACTTGTGATACCTAACCTAACAGAAACCCAGCAGACAACTCTTTGTGGGTCTGACTCTGCAAGTTCATCAGTAGGTTGACAGAGAATGGCTGAGAGAGAGAGAGATAACTTTTATGATGTTGTAATTTGATGAGTGAATGAATGGTGGCACTCCAAATAACTTTGCCTTTTGTTTCATTTATATAATATGGCGTGTAGCTCTTGCCATATGGTATCAGATACAGTCAGCTTCCTCCTTCGTTTGCTCTTACCAACACAACCATGCATGTCCTCGTATTGGTGTTTGAGAGAGAGGGTACAATTATTATAAGAGTTTGATAATTGAATTATGCTATTTAAAAAATTAATTAAAATTAGTTGAAAGTAATAAATATGTTAAAAATAGTTGGTAAAAAAATATGCCAGAAATAAATTTTTTTATTTTCAATTATGTTTTTATTTATAAGAGGGCAAGTGAGGGAAAGCACTAAAATAGTAATGAGATAGAATACAAAAGAGAATAAAGTATGTGAATTAGAAAAAGGAGAGATAATAGATTTAATTAATAACATAAATGATAAAAATATATTAAATGTTTGACAACTTCAAATGTGATCTTATAAAAAAAACAAGGGAAAATTCTATTAAAATACCATTTGAATTTACAAAACCTCCAAAAGTCTTTCGAATTTGTAAAAAAGTTGAGAGGTACCAAGGATCTATGAGGGATATGTAAATTTGGGTGAAATTACACTTTTGCTCTTAGTTTTAAATAAATAAAAAAATATCCTCGCTGGAGGGCCGCTGGCGGCTGGGCACCAGACGGCGGTTACCGGCGAGGGGGATGGGTTTTATTTTTTATTTTTTTTAGGTTTAGGGTTTTTTATTTTTAAAAGAAAATTATTCGTCATTGAAAGAGTGGGGGTGGGGTTTGAACCCCCAACCACCCACATATCCATGGGGTCAAATGGCTTGGGCCACTTGATTCCTTTAACACACACACTAAAATATATATATATATATATATATATATATATATATATATATATATATTTCTTAACATTTTTTTAATGGGATTTACAAATCCTGAAACAAGAATTGTCATTTCACAAACGGAATTTACAATGTTTTCTATAGGGATCCTTTTTTTTACTCTTTGATGCATGTGAGTGAAAAAAAAAACACTACTTCAAATCTTGAAACTAGAATTACCATTCCACAAACGGAATTTACAACGTTTTTTACAGGAATTCCTTTTGTTTTACTCTTTGATGCATGTGAGTTAAAAAAAAATGAACTATTACAAATTATGCAATGAGAATTACAAATTCTGAAACGAAAATTACCATTCGACAAACAACATTTACAACTTTTTTCCAAGTTTACATTTTTTTTCTCTTTAATGCCTATGAGTAAAAAAAAAAAAATGCACTATCACAAATCTTGAAAAGCCAATTACAAATCCTAAAATGCCAATTACAAATCCTGTAACACCATTTACAACTTTTTTAATTACAGAAAAGGATCCTTGAAAAAAAGTTATAAATTCTGTATATGGAATGGTGATTCTAGTTTTAGGATTTATAATTCTTGTTTTAAGATTTGTAATAGTGCATTTTTTTGTTTGTTTTCACACACATGCATCAAAGAGTAAAAAAATGGATTCCTGTAGAAAATGTTGTAAATTCCGTTTATGGAATGATAATTCTCGTTTCAAGATTTATAAATACCATTGAAAAAATGTTAAGAAGAATATATACATTTGTTAATGTGTGTGTGTGTGTTTAAGAAACTAAGTGGCCCAACTAGTCAGCCACTTGGCCCCATAGATGTGTGGGGGGTTTGGGGTTTGAACACCACCCCTCACACTTTCAATGAATATTTTTCTTAAAACAAAAAACCCTAAACTAAAAAAAAAAAAAAAAAAAAAACCCCTAAATCCCCTTGCTAGTGGTGCCGGCGGTGGCAGCCGCCATTCGGCGCCCAGCTGTTGCGGCGGTTGGTGTCCAGTTGCCGCAACCCTCCGGATGCTGGGTGGCGGGTGGCAACAGTAATTTCACCTGAAATTATTTATCCCTCATAGGTGTTTAGTATCTCTCAATCTTTTTATAAATTCGGAAGACTTCTAGGGATTTTTTTAAATTCAAATGGTATTTTAAAAAACTTTTCCAAAAAAAAACAATGAAATTCAAATTTCATCTGTTTCTAAGAAGACGGTCGAGAGAAATATTATATATTATCCACTGAGGGGGAGATTTAAAAGTGTCTGCAAAATGTTGCAGGAAATTGGTACGTTTGAAGTCACGCTCATTTTTCTGTGCAGGTTTGCTTACACGCTACATCTCTGCACTTCTACAGTAGTATTTCTGAGTATTTCTTCAATCACTCTGCTTTAACCAAATGATTGCATATGTTCCTCATACATCTCATCAGAGATATTCTTATACTCATACATATAGTAGGGGAAATTATACTGTAATCACGAGGAAATGAAAAAAATATCAAAAAAAGTTCTTATAGACTTTTTTGATAATAATTATAGAAATTATAATAACAGAAAATATCATTTTAACAACTGAAAATATTATTTTAACAAGATATTTTTTATATTAGAATTCTGAAACTTTTTTGTAATTTATTATGTTCTTTTAGATCCACAGTATAATTTTCCCTATACAATATGTAAGTATAGAAGTAAAGATGCACCTTTATTTGTCTAAGATTTTTATTCATCAATTAATTTTATAAAGTACATTCTTACTGTTAGTCTCATCAAATGATGATATTTTATGTTATTCAAGAAAATTATTAATATATCAGCCTTCGTAAATATCTTATCAGCATTTAAGATTTTAATGTTTGTATTTTTTTTTCAAACTTTAAAGTGCAAAAAATATATATGAGATTTTTCTAAAAGAACGTCTTACCCAAATACTTTTGTGAGGAGTAAAAGCAGTTATGAACTTCTAAAATAGGTGAAAAAATATACATGACCGTTAGTAGATAATTTATTTGAATTTTTTAAGGGTTAAATGTACAAAATACACATGAGATTTTTCTAAGAATGTGTACATCATAAATGCTTTTTTTATAAGGAAAAAAATCTATAAACTTCAAAAATAAGTGTAAAAATACATATTGATTATTAGTTGACTGTTTATTTGGATTTTTTGATTGAAAATAGTGACATTAAAGATGGCGTGAATGATTAAAAAACAACTTAGAGAACAATACTTACATACTTTAAGAGTACTACGTAATTTGAACTTTATTCAATGAAAACATAACAACTCAAATTATTTTAATTTCAGTTGGCTGATGACTCATTTGTTAGTATTCTCCAACTTGGAATAATAATTAGCTGATTGAGCCATCACTTTTTTGGGAAGAGAGAGGGATAAAGGAAAGGAATTGTTTGATGGAGATAAGGTCATGAGGTGGAGATTAAACATTTGGTAAAAATTAATTTTCTCTGCTCAATCAACAAATTATAATTCCAGGTTATTTCTTAGTCATCTATGTAATAGCCATTTTCAGTCAAAAAATTCAAATAAATGGTCAATTAATAATCAATATGTATTTTTGCACCTATTTTAATTTGAAAGTTTAATTTATAGTTACTTATGCCTCTTAAAAAGACATTTGTATGAGGTGCATTTTTAGAAAAATCGCATTGTATTTTTGCACTATAACCTTAAAAAATTTAAACAAACAGTTAATGTGTATTTTTCTATATATTTTAGAATTTTAGTTATCTTTGCCCCTAAAAAAAATTTGGTATCGGACCTTAACCTTTTTTTTTTTAATGAAATTATCATATTAAGCTTAGAGAACTTTTTTTTTTATAAAATTAAAGAATCAAAATAAAAATTAGTGTAAAGTTAAAAAAAAAATCAAATGTACACTTGTTTTTTGGGGGGGTAAATTTCAGAGGAAAAATATTATTTAATAAAAGAAAAACTCAATTGCTCAACACTTTAAGCCACTCAATATAGCTCCTGTGTTATTCTTCACATATTCATCTTCTTTATATGGGAAATTGATTGACCTTAGGAATATTTTGTTCTGGGGCTATAATAGTTAAATTGTAATACCCAGATAATTACTATCTGGATTATTATGTTACCATAATAAAAATATCCATTTATGATGATTATGGTCTCAAATAGAGTATAATTGGTCTATTCTCAAAGGAAGGTACTAAGGAAAAATTATGAAAAATTCAAGAAAACATGGAATAATTATTGAAAATTTAGGAAATATATTATTCTTAATTTAGACAATTTAATAAAATATTTCCTATGAAAATAAAAAGAAGGAAAATTAAAAAGTATTTTAGAATCAAAATTGATTCTATGACTTTTAATATTTTGCATAAGGCTTAAATCATTAATGTTAATGAAATTGTTGTGAGAAAATAATTAATTCTAATTAAGAAAATTATTAGGAATTATTAAAGGATTAATTAAGTAATTTTCAGGAATTTTATAAGATTAGAAAAATTTAGGAAACATAAAAATAAAATAAAATAAATATAAATAATAATTATTAAGGACCGAAATTTTTGGCTAATTAAATAATAATAATGGTTAGGATATATTCTTAAAAAGTAAAGATCTATGGTTTAGGATTTTTCAAGAATTTATGAAAGCCTAAATCCAAGTAATTAGTTATGAACCAATAGGAAAATTTTGTGGAAAATAAATATAAGATAAATATAATATATGTGGTTAAGGGAAAATATATATATATATATATATATATATATATATATATATATGGTGTGTTGGCCGAAATTTTAGGGGAGATAAGGATGAAGAAGATATTTGAATATAATAGTAATATAGGTTTAAGCATGTGATAAATAAGTAATAATATAATAATAATTAAAAGTGGACAGGATAAACGAGAATGGATGGAAATAAAATCCTACATAGAAAACCGTGACCTAGGCTTCTAAAGTCAGGGTATATTGTGAACGAGGGAATTTTTATCTCGAGATGGCCAGTCTCCGAAGTCATTTCTGTAACCGACGGAGTGATTTGGAGATCCGAATAGGAAGATATTTTGTATAATTAAAGCAGATAGCCAAAAGGAGAACCGATAGAAAATAATCCCGTTGTGGGAATCTGGGGATAAGTGGGGAAAAACCAGAGTATAATGTTAATCAGTGAATTTTTGTCTCGGAGTTAGCACCGGACAACGTTATTTCTGTAGCTGGGCACGAATACAGAGGATTTTCAGCTGATAACGGAATATCCTCAGCGGGATCAGAAACTGAGTTAAATTAGATAATTTGAAAGAGGAAGAAAAGACCTTCGGAGTGTTGTTCCCGAAATTTCAAGTTTCTACGGAATTTCGCGATCAGGACACCGAATTAGGAACTTATCAGATAAAGCAAGAGGATAAGGTTTGATGATGCAGCTAGGATGAGGTCAACAATTTTGTCTTTTAGGGGGGGAAGAAGTCGGCCTAATAGGTGTAAGGCCAAGATCAAACCACCTAGCAAAAGTGCGATCCTACGGTCAGAATTCAACCAGACAAAGTTCAACGAAATTACGAAAATGACATCCGGGTTTTCTATAAATAGCTTCCATTCCTCTTCATTCTTCACCAATTCACTTACAATCCTAGAGAGAAGTTAGAGAGAGAAGCTCTGGGAGAAGTTCATAGCAAAGCTCTGAGTAAGTTTTCGGTCCCTAGTCTTTAGTTCGGTAGTTCTTTCAGTAGTTATAGTAGAAATGCTAGAGTAGTCTTTAATTTCTCAGGTTAGTTTAAATATCGTGTTTTAAGAATAAATATGATATTTATTTTAGAAATATGTTACAGGAAAAATTATAGCAAAAATTTTGAAAGTGTAAAGTCAAATCAGCGAAGCTCTGGCAAAATTCCGCCAAAAAGTCAAACTAGGGGCAAAATGGTAATTTGTACCTAAAATGCCTGTTATGGTCTTAGATATTCATACCGGTGATATTATCCTTATAGGATACCTAGAATAACGAACCTCTGTTTCCGCTGTCACCGCTGTCAAATCACCGTCGTACCGCCATTAAACGTACCACAACGCTACTGAAGTGCCCGAAATCATCAACGGAGGTACGGACGCGTATTGTAACCTTAACACTTATGCTGCTTATATTCATATATATGGTAGACATGTTTATATACTGAAACTCTGTCGTGGGTTGTCAGTCATACATACAGCTTGTTAAGGGTTGTAATCTTGATAACGCCGTTGGGTTTTCCTAGCGCTGAGGACACGATGGGAGATCGTGGCACTGGTTTATGTGCAGACATAGTGTGGGGCTTTACATATTGCTGTGTGCTTATGTTCTGTCCTTTGTTGATCATGCATTTGCTGTGTGCTTATGTATTGATATGCTGTTATGTGATTATGATTATTTGTTGCCTATATATGATTTATTTGAGCATAAGGTTAACCGTTACCTGAGATCCAATTGGGATCCAGGGTGGAGGAGAGCGGCAAGTAGCCGATGTAGGCGGATTGGAAGAGCTTATATGTTATAGTTTTTGAACTATTTAGATATTGTCTTTTTAAATCAACAGATGACTGTATAAGGGTGATTATACTATGGTTATGTACTTCTAAATATTCAGTTACTCGTTTAATCGAAATGCTCGACTCTGATCACGGTTCATTTTTAAAAAAAAAATTTCGGCATTTTCAATTGGGATGTTACATAAATTGCATATACTAAGTCCTTAAGCACTTCAGTTTGATTATAATTTATTATTATTTAGCTCTTCTTCATGATAAATATTGATTGTTACTGTTGGTCCTTGAATATATTTTTCCCTTTTGTTAATCTTTTTTTTCCTTTTTTTTGGGGGGGGGGGGATCCGATGAATATGGTTTTGTTTATTAAAATTATTAGAGAAGTGAGACTTCTGAAGTATTGCAATAAAATTAATCAATAAAACAAGTGGACATGCAGCAGTAGAAACATGCATGAGTCAATCACTAAATGACTCGAGTTTAGCACTGTGTTCAAAACTTTATTCAAGAGCAACTCGCGACTTTCCTCTTTGTAAGAACCAAACTCGAGTCAGTTACTAATCAACTCGAGTTTAGGAAGTCTTTCAAAACAAGATGCTCTCTGGATGAACTCCAAACTCGAGTCTGGGTTTGTAAACTCGAGTTTGTAATGCACAGATTTGTAAAACCAGAAGGCGCGAATTTGCGAAAACCATTTGAATGATCTTAATACTTCATATCTTTAATTGCTATTATTCCTAACGTCTTTTAACCAGTTTGTTAGCAAGTTTCAGATGGTTTATTGAAGGAAACAATGAAGATTCAGACAATGAGTTGAAAAGCAAGAGAGAGAGAATATGTTGTCTTATAAAGTGCTCCAACTTGGATTAAATAATTACAACTTTAAGCACAGCCCATTCCAACACAGGGACATCAACATTATCTTCATATTAATTAAGTCCCACATTGCGAGAATGTCTACAACAGATTGGACAAAAGCAGAATCCATCCATCAAGAAGATTTTAGTGGATTCTCAACAGCTAGTTCTGGAAGTGGAGCCTCCAACGTTCAAATTCGTAGTGCTCTTCCAAAAGTCAAGTTCTTCATTCAAATTGGACTTCAACAGCTATAAATATCATTCAGATTCGAAGAAGAATTAAGATAGACAAGATACAAGACAATTACAATGTGCAACAATCAGATTTCTGTATTCATTCTTCTGTAAATAGTCTGGAGAGATTTGAGCTTCAGTGTTTATCATTATCTGCTCTTAGTGAGAGTATGTTTCCGTTAATCATTTGATTGTAAAGAATCTCAAGTCGGGGGACTTGGAGATTGATTGTACGACTACAACTTGTAAGGGGGAGTGAGTCCTAGAGAGAGGATCATCCCAAGTTACAGAGTGTGTAGTGTACTGTGTTTGAGTATATCACTTACTGTGAGAATCTCAAGTCGGGGGACTTGGAGATTGGGATATCAGTATACAACTTGTAAGGGGGAGTATATCCTGGTGAGTGGATAGCTTTCGAGTACAGAGTGTGTAACTGATTGTGAGTGATAGTGAAAATCCCAGAGAGTCTGGGGACTGGACGTAGGTCAAGGAGTTAGACCGAACCAGTATAAATCTTGCTGTGTCTTGTTGTCTCTTCCCTTTCTCTGCACTACTTTGTTTCAGCGATTAATTTCCAGAATTGAGAAAAAGAATTTTTCAAATCCCTAATTCATCCCCCTCTTGGTGATTTGCTCCGGCTTTTTCAGATATCACTTGAATTTTATGAAAATTGTAATGCCTTTAACTATTTTAATTGGTATGTGAGAATTAGTTAAAAGTGATTTATATTTGGGATGAAGGAAATCTATAAATTGTAGGGGCCTAAATAGCTTATTTGTAGAAATTAAAAGTATGTGTTAAGTTAATTATTTGTAAAAAATATGTTTTCATTTCCTTAAAATACTTTTTTTTTTAATCATTTGCATTAGAAGCTACTCCCATAGATAAAATCCTTCATCATTTAATGTGTGTACTTATATTTTGTTGAAAAATTATAAAGTCGAGAGATAAATTGAATTAAAACATTATATTTAGGACCAAATTAAAGCAAACTCTTACAAGTCCATGAAAATTAACATGATGATCATTGTTGCTAAGTAGCTCTTCTTTTCCTATCAATTAAAAATGTTTGATTTCTAAAAGAAGAGTATATTATTCCAATAAGAAGTAAATTAAATTGTTCAATTAATTAGTTAAATTAGTATCAATATATTAATATACAATATAAGATTTATCACTAAATGCATATTTGATATTTTAAATAATGAATACTTCAACTCATATTTTAGACTCCATGCACTTTATGAAAAATGTGCCTCACATAACATATATTTTCTTTAAATTATGTTTTTCTAAATTCATGTGTGCTTCTTATCTATTTTCAAAATTTATGCAAATCATTCCTAACCTAAAAAACAAATTGCTCTATTCTTTATTTTTTTTTCTCTATTATTGAAAGTTTTTTATTTATTTTCTTAATATTAATCCGTCTTTGACACACTTATTGATCTTGATTAAATAAAATAAAATCTAGTCAGACCATATGGATGTAATATTAGGTAAAGAACATTTTAAATAGTAATTCATTACCTATTGATTAAGCCCTTCATGGCAAAAAATGAACAAGTGTTGAATGATTCTAAGTGCTTTATATAATATTGTTTTTTCTGAAAAATAAAATTATATGTGTGTTTTTTCCTTCCAGTTTTATAGGATGTTCCCGAAAGAGACCGTGTGTTATGAAAGCATTATAAATACTGTTGGTTTATATGGTTAACCAAATATTTGGTTAATATTTTGTTTTCCTCCGTCAAATTTGCCCACATTTTATTTTTGGTCCCTCAAGTTTTAAACAAGAGGTTTTTTTTCTTAGGTTTTTTTCTTAAAAACATTGATCCCTATAATTATATAAATACTTAGACCACTTTACTAATTAAGAGACTTTAAACTCATGGTTTGAAACTTGAAAGACCAAAACCTAAAATGAGGAAAAATTATATTGAACCTTGAATATATTCAAGCTAACTCTATATATTTCCTTTGGGTCCTAAATATAAGATATAATTGATTATTTTTTGAAAGATTAAGGAATTTTAATGAGTTATTTAATTATATCATTTGTTATATCTTTTTAGATTATATATCAGTTTATAAGTTAGGAAAAATATTTTTTAACAAATTACAAATATAAATATTTTAAAATAATTTAATTAACTTTTTTAATATCTTAAAAAAAAAATCAACTTTATTTTATATTTAGAATTGAGGAAGTACTGTGTATTATTGGAAAAAAGTACAGGTACAAAAGATTATGGGAAAATTCATATGAGGGCCTAATTAAGTAAGATAATTTCAAAAAAGGCCCACAAAAAAGTCACATGTCAAAAAAGGCCCTAGGGCCTTTTCTGATATTATTTCAGAAAACGTTAACAACAATATTAGTACCCCATTAACAACAAAATCAGTATCCGTTAACAACAATTCCGTTAACAACAAAATCAATATCCGTTAACAACTATATCAGTACCCGTTAACAACTATGTTTTTCTGAAATAATATCAGAAAAGGCACTAGAGCCTTTTTTGACATGTGACTCTTTTGTGAGCCTTTTTTAAAATTATCTTGCTTAATTGGGCACTGAAAGGAATTTTCCCAAAGATTATTGGGACAAAAGTGGATGGGCCCACCAATAACGTAATGGAAAACAGAGAAAGAAAAGGTAAATACACAGGGAGGGACAAACTTTTCACTGCTTGGACCATGCGTTGCGGTTTTTGTTTAGCATGCGTACTCTCTCTCTCTCTCTCTCTCTCTCTCTCTCTCTCTCTCTCTCTCTCTCTCTCTCTCTGTCTGTGATCGCACTCCCACCTCTTCTCATTTCAAAAAAATTTTCTTTCCCATTTACAATATCTGTTATTACGAAGCCATTCTTTAATTAATCATGATATTTTTCACCTGATTTCCTTCAAAAATTTCTTCAAATAATATTGGATTGAAGGATATTTTTGTCCTTGAACTATTTTGCGAGGAGCACTCATGATCCTTAATTATTGGTCGAAGCAATGTTTCCTTTCAGATATTAACATCGTTACATTGTTCTTTTTGACAAGCAATGATAACCAATGACAGTTAACTCTAGAAAGAAATAGATTTAAGGCATATTTGCCTCTAAAATACCTATAGATAAGCTACTGGTGCCCTAGAATTCAATAATGTGAAATGATTCGTATTTCTTTGATCTTCTAATTGAAACATGTAGTATCATGTTTGATAAAATGAAATAGGGAGAAAAGGTAGGAGAATGGAGTGATACTATTATTCACAGAATGAAGTGTTTAAATATTCAAAGTTCCATGAAAATTAAAAATAGTAGAACCACTACTTGAAACTTAAACACAACTAAATGCATTACTGTGGGTAACATTCATAATGCAATCAATTCTGGATAACATTCTAATGTGCTTCTAGTGAGAAACTGATATGGGCATCAGTATCAGTGGTAACAAATACAAATTTCCAACAATATCTCTCTTAAACTAATGTTTTGCAAACATTTAGCTTAAGAGTACTAAGCCCTCCATTGAACACAATCTTTTATAGAATACTTCAAGCATTTTTCTAAGCCTCACAAAAGTTGATATTCACTTTTGCAGAATATGTACCAAACAAATAATATCATTGTAACACCCCATTTTTCAAAAGCGGAATAAGGTACTTTCATTAGAGTAGAGCATCGGGGCAATTTAAAAGAGCGAGTGTCTGATAAACATCAACTGTTGAGGTACCTAGTTGCTTATACAACAGTACAAAGGTTTGAATATTTACTAATATGGTAATACAAGTCCAAAAAGAAATTCTTCGGCCGGGACTCTAAGCATGCTGCTTACCCTTAACTTTGGTGCTTAGTCCTCCTGATCCTGAAGCTATATTAAGAGCTGAGGTCCATGCATCGAACCTCAGGTAACGGTTAACCTCATACTTATGTAAACAATATATGTATGACATCACAGCATTAATCAACACATAAGTATATAGCAGATGCAAGATTAATATATCTATCGTACACATCACATGTAAGGTTATCTATGCTAACAATACACATCTCATGTACAGTTATCTATACAATTCACATGTATAGTTATCCAAGTTAACAATACACATCACATGTAAAGTTATGTATACAATTCACTTGTATAGTTGTCTATCACATATAAGCGTACAATAAACATAAGAGTTAGTGTTACAGTACGCGAATGTACCTTCGTTGATGACTTTTGGTACGTTTCGACAGAAAACGATCACAGATATCCTATAAGGGTAATATCATCTCTATTAATTCACAAATATTATTTCATGAGATATTTTGGCTATATAAGACCATTTTACCCCTGGTGGACTTATTTTCCAATTTATTCCTTAAATTTTCGGAAAACACTGATTTCAGCATTTTGGGCAGATTTTCGTCTAACTTTGAAAAATCATAACTAATTTTAGAAAAATCAAAAAGGGAATCCGTAAAATTCTCCGAAATCCTTGGGATGTCTAGTTTTTAAGAAAAATATTCCCAGAACCTAGAACACGAAGAATCATTCCCAGTTTTAATTTTTCTCAACGTGGCCCAGATTTTATTCCAGCAAAAATGACTTAACTTCAAAAAATCATATCTCCTTGACCAGAGATCAAAACGTTGCATATTTTATATATTTGGAAAGCCCTACATGTCTACTTTCTCTCTGGAAAATTTCATGATTTTATAACTTCATTTCATACATAAAATAATGTCATGAATTTCGCTGGTTGCACAGAATTTTAATACCAAAAATCCTACAACTTTTATAACATTAATCCATTGCTTCCCAAAAATTATTCCATACTATGTTTTTACCTCTTTAGGCATTTTTCAATGCAATGAGGCCTAAAAACAAGTATAGGAATTTATTCTCTAATTTTTTAGATTAAACTAACATTTATACTAAGAACTCATAAAAACTAAAGACTAGAAATTTAAATGCTAGAGCTTACCTCTTGAAGACTCTCCTTCTTGCTTCAAGATTCCTCCTCACTCTCCTACTTAGAAATCACCTTCTTGAAGTGTGATTTGGTGTAAAGAAAAATGAAGAGGAAGGCTCCTTATTTATAGAAAAATGCTATGGCGCTTTGGTAATTCTCAAACTCTCATCCTTAATCCTACCCATTGGATGATCTTTTCTAATCAATGGCTCATGGGTGTTGGTCTTTTATGAAGACACAAATTCAAGTATCAAATGTTCTTATTGGCTAATGTTAATTACATAGGATTTAGAGCATTTTCCCCTTAATTTTCCTATTGGTTCAATGCAATTATCCCATGTGCTTATGAAATAATATCTTCATTAGAATATTATGAATTGCTTCTTCCTCCTCAAGTCCCCAAAAAAAACGTCACTCCCTTGCTCAACCATTTAATGGATGCTTTTAATTAATTAAATACTCCATGTTTCCATTTCTAATTGGTGTGTTGAAATAATTGACTTTTCAACACAAAACTATCATCACTTCTCATTCTTCTTTAATTATATATCAAACAACTTCTTCTTTCCTCTTGTAAGCAAAACGTGGCCCCTCTCTTGGCTCTTCAATACATGTTTCTTTTACCTCTAATAACCAAAGATTCTAGCCTCCTATTGGTTCTTAAGTATTATCATGGATTTAGACATTTTAAATTGCTATAATTATTGTAGGCCTCTGGTCTTATTTTATGAAATTCAATCCTAGCCATTACTTAATGTTTAATTTGCCCAAGTTGATCATCAAGTTTAATTAGAGCTTTAATCACAAGATTAGTAATCTTGTAAGCTTTAGGGATTAATTGTAATTTCACTTTATATACCACTTAATTATGCTAAATTAATTATCAACACCCTTTATGCTAATCTTGACCCTCCATTGGTCATTAATATCAAATTAGGGGTTTTATATAACTAACTTTGGTTATCTCCTTTATCTATGTCTAAACAATTAGCCATTAATTATTTAATTAATCACTTACCAATTGTTGACAATTTTCTTAATTGAGATTAATTATTATCTCACATCTAATTTACTTATATTGATAATTTATGCATCATGCAAAATATTAAAAATCATGGGGCAATTTATGTTCCTCAAAATGATATTTAATTTTGCCTTATTATTTCCCAAGGAAAATAATCTCATAAATTATCTAAATTAGAGACAACATACTTTCTAATTTTTAATAAATATTTAGTTGCCTCTCAGGATTTATCATAACATTCTCAGGGTATTTTATAACCCACAAATTCACTTAGGGATTTTTAGCTCTTTATTTCTCCTAATTACATGAGAAATCGCCTTTGGAAATAAGGTAATTATGACACTAGTTTTGAGACCACAAATTCACCTATTTTCAATAGGTATTATTTATGCACATAGAATATTTAAGGTATATTATTTATTTTAAGATAAATAATTTTCGGGTATTACAATCATCATTGCAAAGGTCATGCACAAAATAAATATCTCACATAGTATGATTGCTTCATCCATACAAAGTTGGATTCTTAAAAATTTAAATAGTTAAAACACTATCACAATAAATTGTCATTGGACCTTTTTGTTGACTATGTTGTGTTTAAAGCAATCTTCTTAACCATATAATTTGACAAGAACATGTTGCTGCAACAAAAATTCAGCTTCTGAACTTGACAAAGTAATAATTTGTTGTTTCTTTGAAGCCCAAGAAATCGCTCCATCACTCATCATAAAAACAGAGCCGGATATGCATTTTTGAAAATCTTATTGAGAAAAATAGGCATTTACACGACTAGACCAAACTTGTAATTCTTGTTTTAGCCCATATAAAGTCTTTTTCAATTTATATATATACCTTTTTTTCACTCACTTTATTCACATATCCTAGTGGCTAATAAACATAAACTTCTTGCAGATCACCATATAAAAATGCAGAAATCACATCTAATTAATAAACTTGCCAACAATTTTGGGCAGTTATGGCTATTACTAAACAAAACGTGTCGAGACTAACAACTAGAGAAAAAACTTCTTTATAATCAACCCTAAATTCTTGTATGTATCCTTTTACAACAAGTGATGCTTTGTATCTTCCAACTCTACCATCTTTGTTCAACTTTGTTTCGTAAACCCATGTGACATCAATGGAGTTTTGCCCCTTTAGGAGCTCCATCACTTCCCATGTATTATTTTTTGCCGTAGATTTGATCCCCTCATAGAAATCTGCCATTTTGTATCTTTATTTACTTCTTCAAATGTGAGGGGATCACTACGTCTTAACAAAGCAAGGTGAGCTATTAATCATTAGCATATTTGTCTTCTCCACTTACATAATCTTTAATATCCAAAATGGTCACTTTCGAGGTCGACTAGCATGAGACTCCTACAAAATTACAATAGATGGTGCTTTTGCATCACTTTGAAGAATTTTCAAGAGTAGAAACAATAGTATTTTCTGAGTGTGGCAATTGATCATTTTCTTTAATTTCCTCATGACAATTAGTTGGAGAAGGTTGTTGCCTATTTCAATTCCAATTACTTTCTTCACTACTACAAAAAATTGTCAATTCATAGCGGTTAGTTTGTAGCGATTTCTTTTAACTGCTACTAATATGACGATTTGTAGTGGTATATTTCAAAATCGCTACAAATTTGCAATGGTATGACTCGCACTAAGTGGTGTGATGGTTAGTGAACAACATTTGTAGTGGTTTTTACAAAAAAATTGCTACAAAATATGGTACCAAGTTGGCGCTAAATTTGTAGCAGTTTAGTTATACAAACTACCAAAAATGTGGTGATTCATTCGTAGTGGTTTATATGACAAGAACCACTACAGAATATAGATGGACACATAGTTGTAGTATTTTTCATGTATAACCACTACACAATGCAAAAAGTCTGCACATTTGTAGCGGGTATATAAAACTGCTGCGAAATTTCACATTGCATGTTGGTGATTTTACTTGGTAAGTGTACCAGTTAAACAACTAATAAAATGATGAGTAAAATATCATCCCACAGAGATTATAACACCGATATGCATGCAAAAGAATGACTAATAGTTGCTTGATTGGGTAAAATGAAAAAAAGATATTTTGATTTGATTTAAACTACTAAATCTTTTACTCTAAAGCAAATTTATTGCAATTATTATTTTATTCATAATCTGTAATATCTAGGGATATTCTTATCTTTAGTGCTTATTAATCTACTATGTTAGAGAGTTATTATTTGATCAATCTTTCTATAAAAATCTCAAGGTAGAGGGACCTTGATTGTAGGTGTATTGATTACAACTTGTAATGGGGAATGAATCTTGGAGAGATGATTACTTAAGTTACAGAGTCTGTATTCGTATGAAAGTGATGATAGTGAAAAAACCAAAGAGTTTGGGGACTGGACGTAGGTCAAGAGTTTGGATCAAACCAGTATAATAATCCTTTTGTGTCAATATTCTTCTATCCTTGCTTTATCATTTCATTAATCTATCGTAACCACGAGATTTTTTAAAATTACTCAGTTCACCCCCTCTTGTGGTGATATTCCGTTTTCACCACAAACATTATAACTATCTCAAAAGTAACAATCTCAATAACAATATTCATTTATATATACATGTTGGAAAATACACGGCTTCACTAAAATAATTTCATATTCAAACATATACATAATTTTCCAAAACATATACAAGTGGTACATATAAAAGTAAGTCTTAGAAAACACCTTACAATCCAAAACAAGCATATAGAATAAATTAATCCCGATCACCTCAACTCTAAGCTCAATCTTAACTTAATGGGAAAGTACAAACAATTACTGGTCAAAAGAAGGCTCTATATCATCACAATTATAACTTATAATTTTCTCTAACTCAAAATATACAAATTCTAATAATAATGCATTATTATAATAAAAACTGAACATGATAGCTTGGGTTTAATTTTTTTTTAAAAAATGACAATTTAATACTTCAAATTTCATAAATGACAATTTAATACTTCAAATTTCATAAATGACAATTTAATACTTCAAATTTCATAAATGACAATCTAGTTCTCAAATTTTAGAAATGACAATTCAGCCCTCAAATTTTTGAAATGATAATTTAGTCCTTGAATTTCAGAAATGACATTTCAGTCCTGAAATTTCAAAATGACATTTTGATCTTCTAATTTTAGAAATTCTAATGTAGTCCTAGAATTTCAGAAATGACATTTCAGTCCTCAAATTTCAAAACTAAACCGATTAAAATTTCAATAATATCTCCATTAACCTAAATAAATTATTTACACCACATTTAAATGGTAAAAAATCCTATAGGACATAAATCCTAAACTTCTTAAATAGAAAAATTAATTTTAAATTCCTCAAACAACCAAACAAAAATCTAAACCAATTAAAATTTATTATTAACCATATACTACATATATATAGTCTTCTATTATCAAAACTCAAAACTCTCTAAAATCCCAACCCACAAATTTTCACTAACCAACACAATATTACCATAATTAGAAAGATAAACATGTATAGAATAACTTTCATGAAGAAAGTTTGTTTAAAAGAAGCTAGTTTAGTTACATAAATAATCTTACAAGATAAATGACATAACTTAATATACTAAATAACTTCCAGACTCCTCTCTCTCTCTCTCTCTCTCTCTCTTTGACACTCACACACACAGGCCCCTGGCATGAATATATAGAAGGGAAGGGGGTGTGGTTGGAAGTGGTTTAACTACTCTTTAAACCATTGTCTCACACAAGTAAGGATGGGCCAGACCTGCCCCCACCTGACGTGTACCATGCCCCTTAGTTTTTTTTTCCTGATTTCCTTTATTTTCTCTCTTTTGAACTATTACATTATAAATATACTCATCATATATAATTCTTTTATAATTATAATTAAATCCTAAAAGTAAAAAAATTAGGATGTTATAGATAAAGATTGGATAAAGAATGAGTAAAGATTGGATAAATATCATCTTGAATTTCAAACTCAAGATATATTTTAAGACATGGACATGATCTATTATCTCAAATTTTGAATTCAAGATATTTTTCAAGATAAAGATAAGATCCATTATCTTGAATTTTGAATTCAAGATATGGATATTATCCATTATCTTGATTTATCGGATTCAATCTTGCTACAGGCTTTTTTTCTAATTAAGGATTGGCCATATAATCTATATAAAGTGGTTTTCTTGTACGGCTTCAAGGTTAGACAAATGTGACGGCCTCTAAGGTTCAAGAAGAAAGGCGCCAATTCAAGAAAGGTGAGTAACTAATATTGTTCATCCCATCCTACTATCTTGCGCCTTAGCTAACCTCAAGACACAATCACCGTCTTGAGAAAAGAAAACCCAATAACTTGAACCCACTACCTTATCATCACATAGCAAGCATCCAAGGAGAAGGAGAAGGAGGAGTAAAGAAAAAGGTGTTCTCATTGCAATTAAGAGGTAACTGTGTTGATCAATGTTAGGGGACATCACAAAAACCGTGTTAGTTAAAATTTGGGGTGTTGCTTGACGTACAAGCAGTTTACTTATGAGGTTGAATAACAACATTTTTTGATCTACAGTAATCATGAGTAATACTCATAACTTTTTATGGTACTCACGAGTTGTAGTTGTAACTCTTTATGTAGGGCATCTCTTTTTCCTTAACCTATAACTCCTTACAAGTTCTCATGAGTTATAACCTATAACTCTATAGATCTTAGGAGTTATAACTCATAACTTTTTATAGGTTCTTATGATTTATAACCTATACATCTTTACACATTTATAATTGGGTGCCTAGAGGAGCTTCTTTATGAAATAGGATATTAAATGCTGAAGATGATAATATGATATCATTAAAGCCCTCATATAATCTAAAAAGGATTTTCCCTTAATATTTTGTTAATTATTGTGGAATTTGTAACTCTTTATGGTCTTTATGAGTTATGCCTAGGATCTACTTGTTAAAACACATATAGTGGTTTAGAAGCAGCTTTGATCACTTGAAGACGTCAAAGTGCATGAAGTCCTCTAATATTGATCCACACGATTGCCTCTTGATTGCATAGAGAGATTCTTCTCCTTGAATCCTCCTTCTCCATGGACATTTATTAGGTAATTGCAAGGTAGAGCCCTTAAGAGTTTGGGTTTTTCTTCTTAAGACGATGACAGTGTCTTGAGGCTGGGTAAGACATAGCAATAGAGGATAGGATGATCAATATAGACGACCAAGACTAGGATTCTTGGTGCTAGATTGGGGTGCTTGTCCTTCTTGAATTCTTGTGGCATACCACTCTGGTCCTATTTATAAGTCTCTTTTAACTAAATCACACATACCAAGGAAAAGTAGTTAACTCAATGATTCTGAGGTAAAGTTTCAACTTTTCCCTCATTTGTGAATTATTATTTTTTAACTCTTTCTTCTCTCTCTATTTTCATTGTTCTAATTAATATGGGTAAAATTGTCACAATTTCATTTACTACTTGAAAAGGGACTTATAAATATGACCACATTTTTTAGTCAAAAGAGAGTTATAAATAGGATCAAAGTCGTACACAAAAATGGCGCTACTTTTCTTCTTGAAAAAACGTGCAAAAGTTATCCTTATACCGCCACTTAAATAAGGTTTAACCCTAATTCAAGTGCTTACAAGAAAGGCCTAATCCAAGGCTCAATCCAAGCTTGAATTCAAAAATCCAAGATAATGTATTCTATCCATATCTTGAGTTGGAAATCCAAGATAATGGATCCTATCCATATTTTGAAATATATCTTCAATTCAAAATTCAGGATAATGGATCATATCCATATCTTTAACCAATTTTTATTGGATCTATATTCAACCTTTATTAAGGCTTGTTGCAAGAAGCCTTATCCAATCCCTTATCATCAGGAAAAAAAAGTAGGGAAGGTGAGATAAGAAAGAGGAGTGCAGATCATCATGGCTTTAGAGGGCTAATGGGAGGTGTAGTAGTAGCTATGGATGGAGTAGTGGATGAAGATGTATGTTTCATAGTAGAGTCTAGGTCAACAAAGAGAGTAGGAGAAAGATGGATGGGATGGTAGATGTTGGAGTAGGGGAAGGAGTGGTAGTAGTGTGGGGATGGTGGCAGTTACATATATAGTGGTGGTCTCAGGTGGGGTAGAGACATGAGAAGGTTAAGGAGCAGAGGTGCCAAAAGGACCAGGAGCAAAAGGATCAAACTCAGAAATAGAGAAGTCTAGAGTACAAAAAAGTTTCCATCTTTTGGATCTTGGAGTTATGCACATCTTTAATATTGAGCCCATTGAAGTTTTCTTCTAAAATATGATCCTTCGTATCGAGAGATTGGCTTTCCTCATGTTAAAATAAATAGTTTCACCATAGTAGGGCAATATGCAATCCATAAACTCAATAAGGGCTCAAACTGTTTCATTTATGGAGAGAGGTCTATATTGCACTTAGTCCGTGACTTTCCCAAATCCAAATAAAAAAGTATGGCAAAACAATCATTCTCCATTATGAATTTGAAACTCATGGTAATCATATATAACCAATGGATAAGTAATAATTGAAACACCCGTCCAAAATTCACCTTTTATATATATAATCATGTGTACAGAAGCGTTTCCTAGAACAAAATCGCTACTGAAGCTTCTATATCTATACAAATAATTTAAAACCTCAGTAAAATAAATCTCAAGGCTAAAATCACTCTCCTATCATAGAGTAATCCTTCTACACCTCCTTCCTCACTCTCGGGCTTCTTACCCTATCTGCAAAAATAAAGCTTATCCAAAAATACTCTTGGGATTCAAATGAATCCCAGTAGTAACGTTAACAATCACTCACATAAAATGTATATTCAATACATGCAAGTATAATCATCCTTATACATACCAATCACACAACACATTCACCATTCATGCATTTATATAAATACATATGATGATAAATACATGCATATAAAGGTACACATAATATGTGAGAGAAGGGTTACTACCTTGATCTTTCCAAAATCCCCAAGCTTACATGTTAAATTCTAGATTTCTTCTTCCTTCCCCCCTTCCTCTTATTCTCTAACTCTCCCTCACGGTCTCTCTTTCTCTCCGTCTCTATTTGCTGTGAGAGACCGAAAGATGAGAACAAAATGATAAATGGGAAGGAAAGAGAAATAAACGGATAATGATGATCTGGCCGGGAAAATGAATGGAATAGATGGAGTAAATGAGTATGTGGCTGGCCTTCGATTGAGAGAAGGAGGGCTGTTAACCGAAATGGTTAATTGGAGATATAAAGGAGTGATTTGCTTTGCCGAACAGATGGAAGGGGCAATTGAAAATGAAAGTGTATATATATTAGTTTGACATGCACACATGGCGTCAATTAGAAAGGATGTATGTGTGTGTACATGTGTCGTAGAAATAGAAAAGGGAGGATGATTAATTGAGTTAAATGCTGGACATGTGGCACTTAGGTGTCAAAATGTTGGTTTTCATTAGGGGGCACGGTGACATTTGAAAAGGAGAAAGGAATTATTATGTAAAGGATAATACCGAAATCAATGTTTAAGAAATAGGCAATACATATATATTGATTACGCACACAAGATGCTCACAAATTGACACCTCATGAAGCACTTGTCACAACACATACAAATACTTGTTTAATTAAGCAATATGTACACAATTTAAACATTACTAACCGAATAGATGGAGAGGTAATATGTATAATTGTTTGTGACGTGTTGGTCAAGGAAAACATGAGATGATGATGTACATATATATATATATTTCGGTGGTCTTATGATATTGCTGCAAGTTAACCACACACTCAAGAATAAAGAATGAAGTATCATGTAATCAAACCATTTATGACACCTATTATACTTAGGTGTCTTACCATTTAGCCATAAAATGACACTTGTGTCTTTAGGTGTTGCTTTGCGAACTGATGGCTTGCTGGTCTTAGTAAATTGCTTTGACTTTGTTTGATTACTTTTGAACATATACATACTATACGCTGCAAACCCACAAAGCATATTCTCATCTCCTACTAACCCTTGTTATATAATATACACACATATAACGTACAGACACATATACAAAATATATAATATATACTCACTCCATTATATACTAATTAAATTTTCCATTAATATTTTCATACCTTCCAAAATAATATTTCATAATTTTCTCCAAGTCTAAAATATTCCTACTAATTCTCTTAAGTTTTTCTTCATACTAAGCTCTAGACTTTGGATCCTTTCTAAATAGGGCCCAGTTGTCTCCCCAAAATAAGCTAATCCTCAAGGTTTTAGACCCAAAATTCGGGGTGTTACAATAATACTGGGAGGAGTAATAGTTGAATATTTTACACACTTATTTGTATCTCTTGGGTAATAAATTTAGGATTGTTAGCTAATAAATAATGAGCTTTAATGCTTATTTGGGCTTTGAGCTTTTATTTGGATTTAATTCATTTTTAATGATAAATTTCTAGTTTTACATTGCTTCACTAATTTTACCATAACTCTTGAACCAAACTTCGGATTTGCCTCATTCTTGTCTCATTTTTTAGATGATCCAGAGTGCTACAATTGTCATGAAGACTTGAAGGACAAATTCGGGCAAGAGGGCGGTCGATTTTGGAGCCAAAGATATGTATAATTCTGGATATTTATTGGGCCCGAATTTTGTATTTAAAAACCCATTTGTCATTTATTTTGTTTTGGGCCATTATGTAGCCTTAGCCCATTTCCATTTTAGGTTAAGTTTAAGTTAGGCATCAGCCACCAACATCTTATGTCATTACGGTTTTGGATTATTTCGGATTAAACATAGAAGTTTCATTTTCTCTACAATATTCTTCGTGTTCTTTGCGTTCTTCGTCTGTTCTTCGTTTTTTCTAGTCATGCTCGGCTAAATTTCTCTAATTAACCCAACGTTGAGGATTCCATGATTCGTTTAGAGAGCTTGTGCTTAATTGGTAACTTTACTCATTTCTGTTTTCATCTTATCATATTCAATTTCTGGAAATAGTTCGAATGTTAGATTTAATATTCTATTTGGTTCATCCCAAGGACTGAGTTTGAACTAGGTTTAAGTGTTACTGTGTGATCACACAGTGAGACACCATTGTTCAACAGATGCTAGGCGATCGTCTAGTTGAGAGATTCTCTGGACGGACGCAGAGATTTCGGTTTGTCCAGAACCAAGCGCGAGTTCAGTCATATTTTGTTCAATGATGGAAGTTTCTGGAATCTGAATGTTAGGTTGATCGATTTTAATCTTTGTCTGTCTATTTTGTTCTGTTTCTGCCTATTTTCATTTTTAATCTATTTGAACAAAAAACCTCCCATTTTTATTGTTTATATTTCGTTGTTACTATACAATTAGACCCGCTATGAATTCGTTGGGAAAATGATCCAGGTTCCCATTATATTGCAAAATTATATTGATCTTGATTATTTTGGGAGAACATGACAAATCTCTGTCAAGGAGGAGTTAGATGTTGAACATCCTCAAGTAACTGAGATTGAGTACAACTTAAGGTTGCGGAGGTTGTTGGAGTTGCCTAACTACCTAATTGGCTAGTACCTAAACGAGAATGTCCTTTGACCTTTTGAAGAAGGGATTCAATTCTTGCTTCTTCTTACGAGCCCAAATGTCATCTTTCATCTCCTTTTGTTTCCCTTTGCCTTTAATAGGGGATTTTGAATGAGGGTTTGGTGTTGATGCTTTAGAGGGTTCTTGAATCACTATCCCTTTAGCTTTCGGCTTCGGGTTTGAAGGCTTCACCTTAGTTGGATTCTTTGGTTGCTTCTCGGTCCTAGCTTTCATTAAAGGTGGACTAAGAGGTGGATCATCCCTTTAGACGTTAGGCATCTTTGTACAAGCTATGGAGTAACAATGTGGAGATACATATAAGATGAAGATGAACTCAAGATGAGATGAGAGTTTAGGGTTCACGATGCGAGGAATAAGATGAGAAATCTAAGAAGGAGAGGGATTTTATAGAGGTGGAAATGGAGGGAATACGACAATTGCAAAGATTTAAAAATTCATTGGAGGGATTTGAAACAAACCATGTTACGAGTAACAAATTTAAGAGATTAAGGAGAAGAGGTGCAACAAGTTTGAGAAAAGAGGAAACGAATGAAATGAATTTGAAATGAAGATATGTGACTAATATTTGATATATTAATGTGTTATACTTGAGTGCATTTGTTCACATTGGACTGTGGCTGCAACACTTGAGTGTGAAAGTGAGCAATCAAGTGAAAAAGTAAGAAATTAAAGCCATAAAGGTCACTTTGAGTACATTCTTTGAACACTCAAACATAGTTGAAAGTGTCCTTGAATACTACTTGAGTGTCAGCTGCTGCACTCGAGTGCAGGTCCTTCATTGGCATTTGGACTTCCTACTTAATTGTGAAGACTCTTTGGCTTCTTCTAATCCTGAGCACTTGAGTACCCAAATTCCACACTTAAGTGTTGTTGATGTGCACTTTGAGTGTCCATTATTACTTCTTCCATTTTCATGTCCTAGTACTTCTATACTCGAGTGCTAATTTCCACACTCGAGTGCCACACTCGAGTGTGCTATTCTTGCACTTCAAGTGTAAGCATTCTTTGCTCCTTTTATGATGCCTAGGTGATTTCACACTCAAGTGTCTTATTTCCACACTCGAGTGTTCCTTTGCTGCATTTTAAGTGTATGATGTATTAGAGCATTTCTCGAGTTCTTTTGTATCTATAAGTGCTTGTATTTTACACTTAAGTGTCACTTTCTTCACTTCAAGTACTTACATTATTAGTGTTTCACATACACATAAATATCTCAAGACTCGAGTACCTGATACATACTCGAGTGCCTACTAATGCACTTGAAGTGTTGGCTATTTTGAGGCAATTGTGTATGTAAGTTCCTCGATAACACTCAAATGTTTATGCTTATACTCAAGTGTTATAGCATATTATCCCTTCTTTATTTAACTCTATTTTTCAGTGCATAAGCAGGGGATCTTGCAAAACAAAATACTAGGAACTCTAATACTTAAGTTAGTCATTATATCATTAAAACATATTTAAAATGAATAGTATATAAAATATTTATGCACAATTCATTGGGATTTACTATTGCTAATTCACTTTTTATATAGAGAAATTGATCTTTTACCAATGGGTTTAGGAAGATATCAGCTAGTTGAAGATTTGCAGGAATGAACATCACTTTAACATCTTTTCTCTGAACATGATCTCTGATGAAGTGATGCCTTATGTCAATATACTTGGTTCTTGAATGTTGTAGGATTTTTAGCTAGGGTTATTGTAGTGTTGTTGTCACTAAGAATTGGAATTTCCTTGAGATGAATACCTAGATCTTGAAGTTGTTGCTTTAGCTATAGCACTTGAGCACAACAACTTGAATAGCTATATAATCGTTTCAGTACAAATGAAACAATGTTTTTTTCTTACTAAACCAAGACATAATAAAGCCAGTGAGGAACTACATTTTCCACTAGTGCTTTTTCTATTTGTTTTGTAGCCATCGTGATCTAAATCTAAGTCAGTAATGAAATATTCATTTCCACCTTTTGGATACCAAATTTCAAGTTTGGCCGTGTCAGCAAGATATCTGGATATCCTTTTTACTGTTTCAACATGTGATTGCTTTGGAGTGTATTGATATCTTGCATACATCCCTACATTGACTTGTATGTCAGGCCTGCTAGTTGTTAGATATAGCAATGACCAATCATTCCTCTATACTTGGTTACATCCCTACACTGAATTGTATGTTAGGCTTGCTAGTTGTTAGATATAGCAATGACCAATCATTCCTCTATACTTGGTTATATCCTTACACTGAATTGTATGTCAGGCTTGCTAGTTGTTAGATATAGCAATGACCAATCATTCCTCGATACTTGGTTTTGATGAAATTTGGCCCCTTTATATTAGCATCTAGTAGTGTCATTGAGCTCATAAAAGTAGTAGCTCCATTGTAATGATCTATTCCATACTTTTTGAGAAGCTCTCAAAGATATTTGGATTGGGAAATAAATATCACATTCTTATTTTTCTTTGTTTGAAGTCTAAGAAGAAATTTCATTCTCCCATCATTGACATTTCAAATTCACCTTGCATAACCTTAGAGAAATCTTGACGAAGAGAATCATTAGTAGAATTAAATATGATATCATCAATATAAATTTGCATAATTAATAAGTCATTTTTCTTAAGTTTGATGAAGAGTGTTTTGTCAAAATTTCCTTAGATAAATCCTTGTTCTAAGAGGAAATGCCCAATCTTTCCTACTAATCTCTAGGAGATTGTGTAAGGCCATAAAGAGCCTTTTGAAGTTTGAAAACATGGTCAAGTTTGGATATATCTTCAAAACGGGGAGGTTGTTTAACATAGACTTGTTTCATAATGTAACCATTTAGGTAGACACTCTTAAGATAAATTTGGTAGAGCTTAAACCCTTTGATGCATACAAAGGCTAGGAGTACTAAGATGGCTTCCAATCTAGCCATCAGAGCATGCGTTTCCTCATAACCAATTCATTCTTCTTGATTATCGCCTTTAACCACAAATCTTGCCTTGTTTATGCAATGATTACATATTCATCTCGTTTGTTCTTGAATACCCATTTGGTGCTAATGACCGAATGGTCTTTTAGCCTAGATACCAAGTTCCAAACTTGATTTCTCTCAAATGGATTTAGTTCCTCTTGCTTTGCTATCACCCAATCATTATCTAAGACGGCTTCTTCAATGTTAGAAGGTTCTATTTCAAATATAAACACAGAGAAGCTTACTTCATTTAGAACCTTACTCCTAGTCTTTACTCCCTCGTTGACATTACCTATTATTTGGTCTATAGGATTACTATGGTTATATCTATAAGCTCTAGGTTGGTTTTGATTAGAAGGTTCAAAAAAATCTTCAATCTCTTTTTCTAAATCTGAAGATGTTTTTGAAAAGGTTTAATTTTCCTCATGATGAATCATCTCTGGTTTATCATCCAAAGATTTGACAAGAGGCTCATTTTCAAAAAACACAACATGGACTGAATCTTTAACAACACCAATACATATGTTATACAGTCTATATGTTGTACTTTTATTAGAGTAGCCTAGAAATGTTCCTTTGTCTGATTTATGATCAAACTAACCTAAATTTTCCTAACCATTGTCATGAACGAAGTACTTGCAACTAAATATATGTAGATGAACAATATTTGGTTTTCTTCCTTTGTATAACTCATAAAGAGTCTTATCAAGCTTGTTCTTTTATATAGGCTTTGTTTGAGATGTAGCAGGCTATGTTCATTGCGTCTTCCCAGAAGACTTGGGAGGCATTCTTTTTATTTAGCATTACTCTTGCCATCTCCATGAGAACTCTTTTTTTTCCCTCTTTACAACTCCATTTTGTTTGAGGAGTTCTAGGAGCTTAGAAGTTGTGATAAATGCCATTTGTATTATGGTATTCTCCAAAGGCTTACTTTTCAAAGTATCCTTCATGATCTGCTATTATTCCTGAAATATATATACCTTTCTCATTTTGTACTTTCTTGGCAAAAACAATAAATTGCTCAAAAGTTTCATCTTTTAAAGAAAGGAAAATTGTTCAAGAAAATTTAGAGAAATCATCGATAATGACTAGAGTAAAAAGGTTGCCACCAAGGGCTTTTACTCAAGCTGGCCCAACTAAATCAATAAGAATAAGTTAGAGTAGTCATTCTATCGAGACTTCATTTTCTGATTTAAAAGATGATTAAGTTTGTTTATCCTTTTGACAAGCATTACAAATCAAATCATTTTTGAATTGAAGTTTAGGTAAACTGAGAACTAATTCATTTTAGAGCAACTTGCCTGTTGGTGCATATTGACATAAGCTAATCTTTTATGCCATAACCAATTTTCATCAGTGCTACTAAGAAAACAATTTTAGAAATAATATTATTGCTAAGCATATTGATAGTATAACAGTTACCTTGTCTTGAAGCTCTAATCAGAATCTTGAGTTGATTTTTGTTAGACATGTTTAGTTTTGATGATGACAAATATACACATTAATATGAAGAGCAAAAAATTTGTATCATATACATTGAGTAATTCTATATTTAATTTACATCAGTTCAAATATAATTGTGGAGAATGATCAAGAGAAGAGAAGAAAGAATTGAATTATGGAAAATAATCAAGAGAAGAGAAGAAAGAAAGGGAAGATCTTGCCAAATAGAATGAGAAAATCAATATTCAAGGTCTTAGATTGATACTAGAAGTGTTTACTATCAAATAGGAGTTGGAATGACTCAATTCGGAGTTAAAATAAGTTTTACAATGAGCAAACTCGAGTTAGATAAGTCAAAACTCGAGTTATCTTCTTTGCTACAGTAATTTAGCCTTTTGATATGATTGACTCGGGTTACTACTTCATAACTCAAGTTGGATATTTGCATGACTTGAGTCAATACTTAATGACTTGAGTCAATACTTAATGACTCGAGTCAAATTGAGTTTTCAACTCTCTGTACACCTCTGTTTTACGTTTCACCTGAGCGACGTTCAGAAAATTGATGATATCTCCCAAATCAAAGATCCAATTAAGATGAAAACAATTTTGTATGAAACTCTACTCCTAATGTGTCATTGTAACAAAGTTTCAAGCCCAAAGTAGTTTATATGAGAGAGCTATGAATTTCGGAAGTTGGAACTGAAATTCACGCCACACAGGAGACCCAGCTTCGATATTTTGGATGTATCTCACAAACTACACATCAAAATGAGCTGAAATTGGTGGCATATGAAACTAGACTCATATACCTTTCTAAAAAAAATCAAGATTATTTAAAAAAAATCAAATGAGAGAGATATGATCTCTTGAAGTTGACAGTCAATTCCGGATGTTGCAAAAATGCTAGTCAAAGAACAACCTTCATTCAACGGATCATAACTATTAGAACACAATGAGTTTGGAGCTGATTCTTTTAGCATTGGAAAGAAGTCTCAAAGATCTTTATGGTGATATGTGATTTGCCAAATTTCAAGGTAAATCAAAGATGTTAGCTCGTTGGAATTTAATCTTCATACTATCATTGTTCTTAAATTTTGGAAGGCATTGGATTTTGGAATTGATCTTCAATTAAGTGAACATGGTTGCCAGAAGAAGTTTACTCCAATGTTTGAAGGACAACACTTTTACAAAGTTGTATTAACTCGAGTCATATTAGGATTACTCGAGTCAAGCACTTACAGAGAGCAAATGAGTTTATGAGACAAATTGCAACTCGAGGTATCTGAAAACTATTGGAGTCAAATGCAGACGGAGAGAAATTGGCCATTATTTAACTCGAGTCATGCAAGGGATAACTTGCGTCAAACAAACACAGAGAGAAATTGCTACATTTGCAACTCTAGTCATGAAGAAAGCTACTGCAGTCATGTTGAGACAGAGAACATCCAAAAAGGACAAATGTATGTGTTGACTTGAGTCACAATAGCCTTAACTCGAGTCATGCAAAGACAAGGAACAAGCCAATGAAAAACTAGAGCAAATCACTAAGAGGGGGGTGAATTGGGGATTTGACAAATTCTTTTTGCTCAATTATAGAAATTAATCGCAGGAATAAGATAGTGCAGAGAATGGGAGAGGAGAACAAGACACAGCAAGATTTATACTGGTTCAGTCTAACTCCTTGACCTACGTCAAGTCCCCAGACTCTCTAGGATTTCCACTATCACTCACAATCACTTACACACTCTGTACTCGAAAGTTCTCGTCTTACTAGGATATACTCCCCCTTACAAGTTGTACACTGATATTCCCAATCTCCAAGTCCCCTGACTTGAGATTTTCACAAACAAGTGATATTAACAAAACAAGAACTCTCTTAAAGAGCAGACAATGATAAACATTGATGCTCTAATCTCTCAAGATGTTTCACAGAAGAAAGAATACAGAAATTTGAATGTTGTTCACTGTGAGTCTCTTGTCTATCTTTCTTCTTCGAATCTAAACTTCATTTATAGTTGAGAAAGATCAGTTTGAATGAAGAACATGACTGTTGGAAGAGCACTTCGAATTTTGACTGTTGAAGCTCCACTTCTAGAAACTAGCTGTTGAGAATCCACTAAAAATATTCTTGATTTATGGATTCTGCCTTTGTCTAATCTGTTGTGGGCATTCTTGTTATCTGTAGCTTTATTAATCTGAAGATAATGTTGATTGTCCTTGATAGAATGGGTTGTGCTTAAAGTTGCATTTGTTTAATCCAAGTTGGAGACATTTGTTGAAGTACAGCCTTGACAGCATGTGCTACTTTTCACTTTACAACTCACCATTTATTTCTTGATGCAATTCTTCATTTAAACATCTGAAACTTGCTAGCAAACTGGTTAAATAACATTAGAAATAGTAGCAATGAAGAATATGTAGTATTAACATTAAACATGAGGTTTTCACAAATTAGCGCCATCTGATTTTACAAACCTGTTCGTCACAAACTCTAGTTTACAAAGCCAGACTCGAGTTTGGAGTTCATCCAGAGAGCAACACATTTTGGAAAGCTTCCCAAACTCAAGTTGATAAGTGACTGACTCGATTTTGGTTCTTATAGAGAGGAAAATCGCGAGTTGGTCTTGGATGAAGTTTTGAACACATGTCTAAACTTGAGTCATTTAGTGGCTGACTCGAGTTTGAAGCTTTTATGAAAATCTTACGTTTAAGTTCAAAGCTTCAAAACTGGAGTTTATAAATGCAGAATAGAGTTTACAAGACCTGAAAGATTGCTTAGCTCTCTGTATGGTCCATACTCGAGTTTTGATATATAAAACTCGAGTTTCAGTGAAAACAGAAACTTTTGAAATATCTCTATAAGTGTAAACTGGAGCTTCCATTTTTCAAACTGGAGTTTTCAAAGTAGTCATTAACTCGAGTGCTTTCAGTTTGAGTTAAACTCGAGTCTCTAAAATCCAGACTCGAGTTTCAGTAATAACTGAAACATTTGAAATATCTTTGTAAGCTCAAATTGGAGTTTTCATTTTCAAAACTGGAGTTTAGAAATCATGTAGGAACTCGATTGTTTTCAGATAGTCCTAAACTCGAGTCTCCAGAATCCAGACTCGAGTTTCAGTGTAATTTGAAACTTTGAAATCTTTCTGTTAAGTGTAAACTGGAGTCTCTGAAAGCAAAACTGGAGTTTACAAAATAAGCAATAGCTCGAGTGTCTTTGTTTAACCCAGACTCGAGTCTTCAAAACCCAGACTCGAGTTTCCAGTGAAAATTAAAACTTGAAGACTTTTGCATTTGGTAAAACTAGAGTTTGTAAACATGAAACTGGAGTTTTGAAATCATGTTGTCACTTAAGAGTTTCTGCGTTGAGCTAAACTCGAGTTTCAAAACTTAGACTCGAGTTTACAACTCTTAAAACTTTGATTGCTCTTTGTGTCTCTGTAAACTCGAGTTTGCCCAAGCAAACTGGAGTTTGGCATTCTTTGCAGAATTGATCAACTCTCTGTCAAGTATCAAACTCGAGTTTGTATACCCAAACTCGAGTTTGTCTCAAACAGTAAGTTTTACAACTTCCCAAAGACAAACTTCAAATTAAGTTTACAATTGTCAGTTATCATCAAAACACATAGAGAACTAACAGCCAAGACTAAGATGAATTGTTAACTCGAGTCATCAACTATAACTTGAGTTATTCTTTCTTAGTTTCTGAAAATCACCGTGTCTATAATTGCGAAATCTTCAAGTATAATTTGTTTACTTCATATGATTACTCATTATTGTTTCTAACTATATTTAATTAGTTTGTTAATGAGTTTCAGATGATTAGATGAATGATTAAATACATATGAACCAAAAAGCGCATTATGAGTAACACAAGTCTAACATCTATATTCCAACGACTACTTCTAATGGACATCCAACGGTCATATTCTAAGTTGGAAGAATTGCTCAACGGTTGAATGGTATTCATCAATTATAAAAGGATAAGCATTCAAAATAGATGTAGAGACACGAGATTACAACTTCATCGTCAAAATGCCAATACTTTGATGTCTATATCAACTACCCTCTGATTATCTCAATGATCATATAATTTACCTTAGAGAGTGAGATTATTTGTAATATACTTCAGTGTTTATCTTATTCACTTTTGAAAGAGAAGATTGATTGTCAAATCTTTTATCGAAGAGTTACTCAAGATTGGGTAATCTTGACTCGGAAATCGATTATAACCTTACAATGTGTAAGGGGGAGTATCTCAGTGAGAGATTCAACTTCACAAGTGTCTGGGTAAACTTGTGGGTTGTAAAGGCTTCTCTTGTACCCGGATTAAACAAGAGGATAGTGGATTGAAAATCTCAAGTGAAGCTTGGGGACTAGACATAGGTCAAGGATTGAGCCGAACTAGGATAAATTTTAGTTTGCATACTCTCTTCCTTAAACTCTTATATTCCACGCATATTGTTGGATATAATTAGTTTTGATGATGTCTTATATAGATGCCTCCTCTTAAAAGCAAAAAGATTGAGTAATATATTTATCTCATCCATTGATAAATTCTTGAGTTGAATGTAGAATCAAAGATGTAAAGTTCAATCATGAAGAAGATCAAGGAGGTTGAGGATGTAGATAAGGATAAGGAAAAGGAAGAGGAGAAATTGAATCAGAAAGAGTTTATTGAATGGAACTTCTTCAATCAAGATCAGTTCAAGTTTGTTTATGAAGAATGTTCAATCGAAGAAGAAATATTTTTGAAGAATAATTAAAGAGATGAGATTTCAAAAAGATGGAGATATATTGAAGAAAATGATGAGCTGAGATCAAATGATGAAAATTAATCCTGATGGAAGTTGGAAGAAGTTGATGGATAGAATGAGGATATCAAGTCCAATATCATCTTCAAGAAAAGGGAAGGAAGAAAGAAAGAATAAAGATATGAAGAATATCTAAGTGGAGAGAAGGAAGAAAGAGAAGATCTTGACAAAAAGAATGAGAAAAGTCAATATTCAAGGTCTTAGATTGATATCATAAGTCTTCACAATCAAGTGGATATTGGAGTGGGGCAATTCAGAGAGAAAGACAGCAAAAATCAAGCTCTGGAAGAGAATACTCAAGTTTCCAGATCAAAACTTGAGTATACAAGCTTACTAGAAAAATTTACTTTTGGATGGAGAAAACTGAAGTTTTGAAAACTGCAGTTTGGGAAACCACGGTTTGGGCGTCAAAGAGTCAAAACTTGAGTATGGGAGTCAATACTCGAGTATGGAACTTAATGACTCGAGTATTGGGTGTCTTCAACTTCTCTCGCACTTCTGGACCCGACAAAACTCGAGTTTGTGAATGAAAACTCGAGTTCCAACTCTGTCAGCAACTCTGTTCACCTCTGTTCCATGATCAGAATGGGCGAGGTCTGGTAATTCGATGGTATCTCCTGAACTAGACAGCAGATTGAGGTGAAATCAAATTTGGCTGAAACTAGACATCTAATGCGTCATCTTGACAAAGTTTCATGCCCAAAGAAGATCAGATGAAAGAGTTTTGAATTTCTAAAGTTGGATCAAATATCTACGCCACACAGCAGACCAAGCTTCAATGATTTGAGTATAACTCTCAATCTACAAATCGAAATGAGTTGAAATCAGTGGCATTTGAAAGAAGACTCTTAAGGCTTTCTATAAATACTTGATTGAACTAAAATGAAGATCATACCAGAGAGATATAGTCTTCGAAAGTTGGCTGATGATTCAGAACGATGCAAACGCTGGTCAAAAGACAACTTACATTCATTAGATCATAACGGGCAAAATCCAATGAGTTTGGATCTAATTCTTGATGCATTGGAATGAAGCCACAAAGAGCTATATAGGGATAAATGATTTGCTAATTTAAAAGCTATATCAAGACAGAAAGCAACCAAAGACAAGAATAAGTTGAAAACTCGAGTTTACGAATGAATACTCGAGTATAGCTTAGATAGAGAGCAATGAACGTTAGAGGATACTCAATACTTGAGTATGGGAAGAAAAACTCAAGTATCGGACATATAGAGATGAATCTGAAGTAATACTACAAGCTCAATACTCGAGTTTCCAAGTCAATACTCGAGTTTACACCGTAACTTCAGAAAAATCAAAGTTACGAAAATCCTGAATATGATCCAGATCAACCAGAAGTTTACCCAAATGATCTTTAATACTTATTATCATCATTTACATCATTTGTGGACATATTTCAGATGATCAATTGAAGGATTACATGGAGAGCAAAATGCTGAGCTGTCAAGTTGAAAAAGCATTCTAACGGCTATATTTTTGCAACTGTCATATTCTCAACGGCTCTATTCTCAACGTTCAGACTATCTTCATCCATAAATAGATGGAGATTCAAAACGCAAAAAGATGAAGGAGTGAGCTTACACTGTTATAATGTCAAAATGCTGAATCTCCTACTCTCTGTTTTTCAATGTTTTCTGAGTTTACAATATAGAGAGTGAAATCACTTATAATGCACTTTAGTGTTTATCATAATCACTTGTTTAAGAGAAGAAACATTGTAAATCATATTTTCCTAAGAGATACTCAAGGTTGAGTGACCTTGAGTTGGGAATTTGATTGTAACCTTATGGGTAGTAAGGGGGAGTCTCTGTGAGAGATTGTGAAGGCTTTACAAGTGCCTGGACAAACTTGTAGATTGTAAAGGCTTGTCTCTTATGCCTGGTTAAACAAGGAGAATAGTGGAAATCTCAAGTAGAGCTTGAGGACTGGACGTAGGTCGGGATTGGACCGAACCAGTATAAACCTGAGTTTGTGATTCTCTTCCCTTAATTCTCTATTTCCAACATACATGTTTGAATGATTGTTTACAGATTTATAACTATTTAATATCATTCAAACTGTTTTTATCGAATTGCAAAAAGATTTGAAAAAGGTTGCAAGTTTTTATTTTCACCCAATTCACCCCCCTCTTGGGTTCAGTCAGGTCTTTCACATATATGTTTGAATGACAAAAAATTGCTTTGTAAATTATTACTGTCACACAAACTGATTTCAGTAAGTTGCGAAAAGATTTTCAAAGTTATCCAAAGTTTTTATCAGACACTCAATTCACCCTCCTCTTAGGTGATAGCCAGGTCTTACAATTTTTGTTTATCTAAAGATCATTTTTGTTCACAATAAGACATTCTTGTGAATCAAAGATGATCCAATTGTCTCTATTTTCACTTTGGTTTACACTAAGAAGGTTATGACAAAGATCTTCTACATAATAGACGTCTTTTATTTGAACTTCATTTTCCTTTCCAATTTCACTAATGTCGGCTATTTTATTTGACTAGTTTCTTCTAAAGCTTACTTTGTCACTATGTTTTGCTCTCATTATGACAAATTTGGATTGATCTCCAATTATATGTCTAGAGCATCCATTATTAATGTACCATTTATTGCTTTTTGATGCTCTTAGACATACTTGCAATAAATGGCAATTAAATTTTAAGTACTCATGTCCTTTTTCGTTAGTTCAGATAGTAGGATAAACATATGATTCTTTAGGTACCCATTTATAAGTACCTCCTGGTTTGTCTTTCCTTTCCTTCTTATGAAAACATGAAGATGTAATAATCCTTTTCTATTGCAATAGTTGCAGGGGTAAAGGGGTTAGATGAATGAACAAATTTTTGAAAATAGTTTGAATATGTTTTTTCTCCTCTTTTATTTTACCCTTTTTCTTATCCAATTATGAACAATATCCTATTCTAGATCTATCATTTGTAAATCTCTGAACTTTCAATATAACATGGAGCATTTCACTTCCTTTAGTGAATTTTTCAAGAGTTTTATTGAGATAAACATTTTATTTCTCTAACTCATCACAATTGCTATAGGAAATTGGAAGATTATCTTATATCTATTGCTCAAGGACTTTAATCCTTTTCTTTGAGGAATAACATCTTTTGCTATTTTCCTTAGGGCCTGTTTGTTACGCTGAAATGAGGCCAGGGAAAAGGAAAATCATGTGCTTCCCACGGGTTGAACCTGTTTGGTGTGCAGCTTCCTGGGAGACCTCACTTCTCTCGTTTTGGCATCTTCCCATAAAGGAGGGAATATTGAATCCCTCAAAACTTGGCGGGATTGTGGAAATCTTCCCGGGAGAGCTAATTTGGAGGACAAAAAAGCCCCTCATAAAATGGTGCATCTATTTACTAGCTTCGATGCAGGAGCAAAATGAAGAGGGTGCAGAAGGTGAAATAGACGACAGTGGCAGTTCAAGGCGCAGCTTAAGTTGGACGAAGGGAAAATTTTTAAGGTTAGCTCTAATGGTCTGAACTTGTAGTCCGTTACCAGTCGATGCTGTGAAACTTGTACTGTGTGTCACTTATTTTGAGTGATGAAAGATGCGAGTTGCAGCTGCAATATGACATTGAAAACGTGCGGGCTGTTTATTGTTGTGTATGTGTCTCTGTTTGATTGTTAAGTTGACAATAAATGGGGTCATTAATGTTTTGTTAGTTATTAATGCAATTGAATGCTCAGTGGCTTTATGTGCAATTAATATGATAGTGGTTTTTTTTTGGTTCTGTTTACTTTCTGTGTAGTTAATAATTTAGCCATATTTGGTAACCACACAAGTAGGTAAAGTATAGATCGGTGGGACATTAATTTAGTGAGTGTGATGCTTGCCGTTGTGTCATAAGTGCTGCTGTTAAATTAGTTGGCTGATGTGGCTATGTTAATTGCTTCATTGTAAGATGTAAATAGAGGTTGTTTGTAAATAGGAGTAGTACATTATAATCAAGAGGAAATGGGTGTGGACAAAATTGTGTAGGTATGGAGGCACGGTCTCAGAAAATGGTTCCCATGTTGGTGGCGTGCTTAGCTTTGCTTCTAGCAGTGAGGAGGTTGATTTTGTCATTGATAGTAGCAGTGGGAGCAAGTAGACCGAGGCATTTACCGAATAGGTCATTTAGATTAGATTTCCATGCAAAGAGAGCGAATTTGAGGGCAATGATATATAGTAGTGACACCACTTGCTTCAACCAAATTAGGATGTACCTGGCGACGTTTGATAAATTGTGTTACATTTTAGACACAATTGGTGGGTTGAAACCAAGTAAGCATATGCTGGTTGATGAACAATTGGTAATGTTCCTCCACATATTGGGTCATCATGTTAAGAATAGAGTGATCCAGTTTGAGTTTGGAAGGTCGGGTGAAACCATTAGTAGATACTTCAAACTGGTGCTCAATACTACGATTAAATTGCAATCATTGCTTTTGAAGAAACCACAGCCCATTGGGGATGACTCAAATGACCATTGTTGGAAGTGGTTCAAGGTATGTCAATTGTGTCATGTGTAACTTGTTAACCTGAGTTTAATGTAATAAATTATGGTTTAACCTTATGGGGGACAATGTGGTTATGTTTTCAGGGGTGCCTAGGTGCATTAGACGGTACACACATACGTGTACAAGTCCCTGTAGCACACAAAGGGAGGTATCGAAATAGCAAGGAGAGGTAACAACCAATGTCCTTGGTATATGCTCACCAGATGGAGAATTCATTTATGTCTTGCCTAGGTGGGAAGGGTCAGCTGCGGATGGAAGGGTGTTGCGAGATGCAATCAGCAGACCACACGGGTTACGAGTATCGCAAGGTATGAGCCTACAATGTGGTTAATTTTTTGTTGAAGTGAAGTTGATTGGAAAAAACAAATAATGCAATTGCTAAGTTTGGCCAGGGAACTACTACTTGGTTGATGCGGGGTACACGAATTGTAAGGGATTTTTGGCGCCATACAAAGGGTAAAGGTACCACCTCAATGAGTGGAGACAAGGACACCAACCACAAAATGCACATGAATGCTTCAATATGCGACACTCAGCTGCCTGGAATGTCATTGAACGGTGCTTTGGAATACTCAAGTTGCGGTGGGCAATACTTAGGACCGCCTCATATTACCCAGTGAAGATCCAGAATAGATACATCGTGGCATGTTGTTTGTTACATAATTTGATTCGTCAGGAGAGTATTCAAGATCCGCTGGATGAGGAGCTTGACACGTTTAAACCTGTGCAAGCTACAATTGACAACACTCCCATAATGCCTATGGAGACCAATGAGTTATGGACTAATTTTAGGGAGCATGTCGCAAATGACATGTTTGCTACGTTTGTTGCTCATAGGGATAATTGACCTTGTAACTTGAAACACTTGCTTTTTTGTTGACAAAGCCATTCCAAACTGATTGTGGGAAAAAACAATGCTTTGTTATGTAAATTTGTTATGTTCATTTCAATGTCATTAATTGACTTGTTTGCTGCGTTTCATTAAAGCTAGTGCTTGTATTTTCATTGTTTGTTGCTTTCTTGTTATATGAAAGATATTGACATATAACGAATTGTGTGTGGATGAGTTATGTTTCAGATGGAGTTTTTTGAACAAGCTGGTAAGGGGAAGATGAAAATGTGGTCTGCAGAGAAGGATAAAGTGCTGGTTGACTGCTTAGTCACTTTGCGGGTTAAGCAAAAATTCATGGCTGACAATGGGTTCAAATGTGGATATGCCAACGCCCTGCAATTGATGATGGAAGAGAAGCTACCAGGCTGCATGATTAAGGCCACTCCACATATTACATTGAGAATCAAGACATTGAAATGCCTGTGGCAAGTTGAGTACAACATGGTTTATGGGACCAATACCTCTGGCTTTGGTTGGGACCCGGACACTAAATTTGTTACTGCAGAGCCAGTGGTATGGGAAGAGTATCTGAAGTTATGTCATACCCTTCATGTGCTGATCTGACCATACATCACAAATTGACATACACTCCCATGTTTTTTTTATTAACATTATGTACTTCTTTTTTCAGGTTCATCCAAAGGCGGCACATTTTCGCATCAAGTCCTTACCAAACTTTGACGCTATGTGTATTGTGTGGGGGAAAGATAGAGCTATCGGTGATGAAGGAATTTCCCCAGGGCAAATGGAGGAGGAAGTGAATCTTAAGGATGATGAACTTCCTGAGACACCTAATACTGTTTATGGGGATTCAACATTCTCACACACACTGCCTGATACTAAAACTGATGTCAATCCAATTATTCCTGCTGATAACTCAACATCTCAAAGGAAGAGACATCGGCTGAACCACTCTGAAGTCATGGCTGATGCTTTAAGAGAGACTGTTAAATCATTGGATAAGACTATCGTGACTGTATTCGAAAAACTTGGGGATCAGCTGTCCACACAAGAAGAAAGGCAAGCAGAAAGGCAAGCACAGAAGCAAGCAGAACTTGATGCCAAGGGGGCTGATGTATTCATGCAGCTGCTGCGTGCTGAGGATCTCACCTGGAACGAGAGAAACTTGGCTCATATAAAGATACTAGCATGCGAGAAACTCCTGAATGCATTTCCCAAGATTCCCCACCCATTTCAAACGTCATGGGTTCGAAGTCTGCTACAACAATAGATAATGTTCACACCTGATAATTGTGGCAATAGTGTTTTTGTGCATGTGCATATATGATGCAGCTGTGTATTCTTATTTTGGTCACAGGTCTGCCTTTTGTAGGGTAAGCACAACAAAGTGTACACCATGTTACCTTACTGGAATTTCACATATTGACATGGGGAACAGTTTGTGTGTGTGGACCATGTAATGAACCCTGTCTTTGTGATGTTGTGGTCATTTAATTGGGGATGTATATTGTCTTCTCCAAGGTTAATATGTAAATTCCATTGGAAGCTTTTGTTATGTAAATCAAGAACAGATGTATGTAAATTGATTTACAGTTAATGATAAAAGCAATTTATAATTCCTTTACTGTTGTGCTTGTTTAGTTTAATGTGAACAACCTTATGTCAATGGTCAGGTCATGTTAAATTGGCCATGGTCTGTGTCAGGTATCTGACCTGCATAATGCACACATCTGTTAGATATTACGTTCGAACACAGTCTCATACGCGAAGTTTACGTTCGAACGTAAGCTTCCAATTGAACGTTAACCTTTTCCACTACTGTTGACAATTTACGTTCGAATGGAAGTTCGATGTTCGAACGTTGACAGCAAAAATCTATTATTTGTCTGAAATAAATTTTGTTATTATATTTAAATTACTTAAATTCCCTCTGGCCGTTACGAATACCAGTTCGAACGACAAACCCCTTTCACACACACGACGTCTATAACCTCTATTTTTCACCTTCCCACTAAACCACTCTTCATTCAATTCAAAATCGTGACTCAACCACTCCAATCAATAACCTGCAATACCCTAAACCCACGTCCGTTGCTCAATCGCTCAACCCTACTTTCCATAACCCTATTCCCTGTTAACCATTGTCCCCAACTTTCGTAAGACACAAATGGCTAGGGTCAAAATGACGGATGACCGCTTGAAGGAGATGGGGATTACAATGGAGGATGTGAATAACTTCAGAAAACACAGGGCAAGCCTTCGACGCTGTGGAAGGAAAGGTCACTCAATGTACAAAACGAAAGACCCCTAGTTGTATGACGACTATGAGGCAACTGCAAAGTGGAAGAGAGAACTTGAGGCAAAGGAGGCCAAGAAGCAGAAACGTATAGCAAAGAGGAAGCAACCCCCTGTTGATTCCGTCAACTCGACGCAATCTTCTCCCTCTAACTCAGACGCAGAAGCTGATAACTCACCAAAAGGGAAAAAACAGAGGCAAAATGAAATGAAGCAGGGGAAGAAACCGGTTCAGGTTAGTGACTCCTCAAGTTGGGATGAGGAGGGTGACAGTGAGGACAACTCAGAAGAAGGTTCAACTGAATCGAAGGAGGAAGAGGAGGATAATGCAGCATCAAGGGAATCGAAAGAGTAAGAGGAGGATAATGCAGAGTCTGATGGGCTTATGAAGAAGTTGTACAAGCAACTTAGGAGAAAACAGAGGACAAATGTGATCCCAGAGGTGAAGGCGGACTTCAACTAAGCCCAACTGGAAGAGTATGACCTGATGTTTGTTGGTAAGAGTTTGTGCAAAATGTGTAGGATAAATGTTGACCAATTTGATGAAGATTTTCCCTTTCTCCTATCTGAAATTCTTAGGCCATTCAAGGGCCTTCTGGAGTTGTCACTTCCCTATTGTGAGTCAGTGGTTAAGGTTTCTTACTCCAATCTGAAAATTTCAAGGAAAGGAGTTGTGTATACATGTGTTAGAGGCAAAACCATTGAGATAGATGAGAAAAAACTCCTACAATGGTTAGATATTAGGACACCTTTGTCTAATGAGACAAGTTACACTGGGGAAGAAATGGATGCCACACTACTAGAAGACCATACACCAGAGGATGACTCTGCTCTATACAGACCTAAACAGCTCCCAAATAGATACAGGGTACTGCATTATCTGTATAGTCGCAACTTTGTGAATAAGGGCAGATATTTCGCAACAATGAGTAATGAGGACAAGCGGGTGCTCGCTTGTTTGATAAAAGCCAAGCCTTTTTAGTTAGGGAAGAAGATACTGGACACCACGCTAAAGGCTGCTAATGTGGGGAAAAAAACTCTGAATTGCCTTACCCGTCTCTTGTGTCTTTGATATTGGAGAAGAACAAAATTTGGTGTTTGGAAGCAGGGGAAGCAACAATATGGACCCAAGAATTTGATGACGAGGCGTTGAACTGGATGCGAATTCGTGTTGATACAAAAGAAGTCCCCACATCACCCAAGGATGGACAAGACTCTCCTCAGTTCAGCAATGAAGCAGAAAGATGTCAATCTGGACCTAGTGGTCATGAACCACTAGGTGGGGAAGGAAATGATGCACTAGCTAAATTATTGGGGCAAATTTTGGAGGACAAGCTTCAGCCATTGAAAACAACAATTGACACTGTAAAAGTGAAGTTTGATGCACTGGTTGAGCAAATGGGAAACATGGAAAAACTATTAACTAGCATGGCTCTTGACGTGGTTGACCTTAGACAGTTCATTCATCTGTATGGGATTGAATTCAAGGACTTTGCTGCATACCTGGCAGCACAGAAGGCATCTGCAGCAGGTGGTACCGAAGGTAAACATGGAAAGACAACCCCTGACATGGACAAACCAATGAGTTCCAAAAGTGGTGACCTTGCTGGACATGGAGAAGGCTTTTTTGGTCATGGCAGTAAGCATGGCTCTCCATCATCGTCCCACTACTCACCGAAGACCGCTGTTAGTCATGAACAATATGTGGATCAGTCAATCAACAATGAACAGGCCTCCTAGGATCATCACACTACAGAGCCACATCATGAGGCAGATGTGGCTGACTGCATTGCTCATGAACCACCTTCAAAGCATGATGACTTGAAAGACCCAGCAACTGAAGATAATTCCAATCCCCAGGTAGCTGATGATGAAGATGTGCCTAAGTCCACACAGGCTAAAGATACTATCCCTGGTGAAGACCTTGTGCCTCCACCCACCTCATCACCTAACACTGAGGACTTAGACCCAATCACACCTCTCTCCATTATGCCTCTTCCAGAACCTGTAAACCCTCCACTTGCCCCTTCAAGGATAATACCAGCTCCTGTGCCTTTAAGAGTGATACCAGCAACAAGTTTTAGGTTTGGAGCAGCAATTGAGAATTTGCCACATATATTCTTAGCTGCCACACCCATTCCTTTTGAACCTCCAACTTCTGCATCACCTTTATTCATCCCAGTCAACCTCCCTGGTTCACAGACAATATCGCCAAGGAGGTCCGCTCCCAAGAAGTCCCCAGCAAAGAGGAAGAGGAAGAACTAGCTAGATATTATTTTTTTCCTTTGCTTCATGTTTTTTAAATGATTTAGTACTATGGTCTTCATCTCTGTAATGTTTTTATTGCTGTTGAACTTGTTGGACCTGGCTATCACCCAAGAGGGGGGTGAATTGGGTGTTTGATAAGCTTTAGGAACTTTTAAAAAAACTTTTCGCAATTTATAAATTGACAATTAGATATTCAAAGATAAGCATATACTGGAAATGTAAAAGATAAGGGAAGAGAGTATGCAAACTATGATTAATCCTGGTTCGGTCCAATCTTTGACCTACGTCCAGTCCCCAAGCTTCACTTGAGATTTTCAATCCACTATTTGCTTTGAACTTGATTACACATTCTGTACTTAAAGTAATCCTCTCACTAGGATTCACTCCCCCTTACAAACCGTAATCAATTCACTTGCTTGATTACACACTCTGTACTCGAAGTAATCCCACACTCGGATTCACTTCCCCTTACAAGCTGTAATCACAACAAAGTGTTTCCCACTCAAGATCACCCAATCTTGAGTAACTCTCAGAATAATAGGATGTTTACAATGAATCTTCTCTCTCAGAAGTAGGTGAATAAACACTGAAGCACAATACATATAATCTCACTCTCTAAGCTAGATATATGATCATTGAGATATTCAGAGAGTAGATGAAGCAGACGTTAGAATATTGGCATTTTCACTGTGTAAGCTCACGTCACTGTTCTTGTTCTTCCTCTTGTATCTGTGTCACTTGTTCTTCGTTTTTGGGCTTCTTATATAGATGAAGAAGAGGAACTAGCCGTTGCATTTTCTTCTCTTTGATTCTTCAAAGTTCAGCTGTAAATCTGGAATATGACAGTTGCATATTTTCCTCTGTTTCTTCAATTCTTGGCTGGAATCTTGGATTTAGTTGTTGTAGATGGTCTTCCAGAATTCTTGTCATTCCATAAACTTAATTTGATCGTTTGAGATGATTCTTATGAGTTACAATGGTCTGAGCTGAACATTTGGGATAAGGGAGAAGGATCAGGCCTATTCTAGGTTTGTCATTTAATGCATTTAACCTTGATCTTGATCTCACCTTGATCTTGGCTAAACCTTATCTGAAAAACACTCAAAACTTCATCAAGGACATTAGAAACAATAATATCATATGAGGAAATAATTTCAGGAAGACCCATTAAGATTTCGCAGATCAACATCATTTGATTTTTCAAAATCCCTGATGCAAACTCGAGTTTGTTCTTCCAGACTCGAGTTTGGGGTTCATCCAGAAAGCATGTCTGTTGATTAGTGGTCTAAACTTGCAGTCTGTAAAAGCTAACTCGAGTTTGGTTTTTACAGAGGGAACTGTCGGGTTCTGGACTTGGGATGGAACTTTGGGCAGGAAGCTAAACTCAAGTCAATTAGTGACCAACTCGAGTTTGGGTCTATGTTTGAAGAACAAGCCTAAGTTCGTGATTTTCCAGACTGGAGTTTAGGGTCATAGACTGGAGTTTGTAGTGTAGCCAAGTGAATGATCTTTCTGTATGGTTCAGACTCGAGTTTGGGAAGCAAACTCGAGTTTTAGTGGCTACTGAAATATTTGAGGTTTATCTGGGTCAAGTGCAAACTGGAGTTTGGAAGGCCAGACTAGAGTTTGGAAGTCTATTAAGTTTTCTGGGTTCCTTTCTGTTTGGTCTAAACTCGAGTTAGGGAATCTAGACTCGAGTTTGGCTTGCTTGGGATTCTGAGTGCTCTCTGTATCTTCCAGACTTCAGGTTTGATTTGCAAACTGGAGTTTAGCTTAATGTGAAAATTTTGGATTCATTTCTGTGTCTGTACAGAGTCAAGTTTTTCTATGCAGACTCGAGTTTGGCTTTTATGTAAAATTGAATATCTTTCTGTCAATTCTCAAAACTGGAGTTTGCTAACACAAACTCGAGTTTTCTTCTCTATGGCTCAGTCAAATATCCTTCTCACAAGTTCTTTGCTTTCTGACCTGATAAAGATCAATCCCTAGAATCCAGTACCTATCTCCATAAAGCTCTTTAAGTCTTCTTTCCATTGCAAGAAGAATCAGCTCCAAACTCACTGTATTCTGATAGTCATGATCTGATGAATGAAGGTTGTTCTTTGCCAGCGTTTTTGCAGCATCTTGAATTTATAGTCAACTTTCGAAGATCATATCTCACTCATTTGATCTTTGTTTTCCATGATTTTTATGTTTCTGGAAAGGTATGTGAGTCTACTTTCATATGCCACTGATTTCAGCTCATTCTGATGTGTAGATTGTGAGATACACTCAAATCATTGAAGCTTGGTCTGCTGTGTGGCGTGAATTCCTGTTCCAACTTCTGAAATTCATAGCTCTCTCATCTCAGCTTCTTTGGGCATGAAACGTTGTCAAGATGATGCATTGGATGTCTAGTTTCATACAAAATTAATTTCACCTTAAACCGATCTCTAGTTTGGGAGATATCATCGAATTACCAGAGGTCGCCAGTTCTGATCGTGAAACAGAGTTGGACAAAGTTGCTGAAAGCTTGCTAAACTCGAGTCATTAAGTGACTAACTCGAGTTTTGAGTTCCAAACTCGAGCTTACATTGGCTAACTCGAGTTTTGATGATCAAGAGACGCCAGAGTTGCTGAAGACTTTACAAACTCGAGTCATTAAGTGACTAACTCGAGTTTTGAGTTCCAGACTCGAGTTTTGTGTCCTAAACTCGAGTTTTCTCATAATCCAGAGGCAGATCACTTCCAGTAATGCAGTAAACTTGACTTTTAAGTATCTGGCTCGATTTTGCTCATCAAGAACCTGATATATGCTTGTTTTAACTCTGAATTGAGCTGTTCTAACTTTCATTTGATCATGGAGACTTCTAGAATCAAACTAAGAACTTGTATAATGATTTTCTTAGTTTATTCAGCAAGTTCTTCTTTCTTTCTTCTTTCTTCTTGATTATTCTCCATGAATCAACTCTTTCTTTCTTCTCTTCTCTTGTTCTTTCTCCACATGAACAAATCTACATTAAATGTAGCAATTAGTCAATGTATATGGTATAAACTTTATGATATAAACTTTTTGCTCTTGATAATGGCATCTATATAAGACATCATCAAAACTAATCATAACCAACAGAACTGTTGCTGTCATGGTGAAACTTTTGTTGTATTTCGTTCGAGCGCTCCTGTTTAATTCGAACGTAAACTTCAGTGTTTTTTTTTCCAATGTACCTGACTACTTGTAGTGAACATATTGCTCTAATAGTGGAATATTTTACTTATGTTTTAACTCATATTCACATGTCATTTACGTCGTGTCTGCTGCCATGTGTTAATCAATGTGGATGATGTATTAATTACCTCTTGTACCAATGCTTTTGTGTTATGTTATAATGGCTGTCATCATTTCATGTATAGTGTTTAGGTTTTTACAAATTTTTGCAGATGCAAAATCCTGTGATGTACTGTGTATAGGTCTTTTGTGAGTGAGCCTTTGTTTCTAACTCTAAATTCCTCATTATGCAGCATTTGAGAAGGCGAAAAACACTCATTATTGAAATTGCTTTCAACCACATACAATTGTATTAACTTATTGCTTAAATCTGGGTCAATTTGGCATTTTATTATTCCAACTTTGTCTTCATTGTTCTACAGCATTTGAAAAGGCAAAAAACACTAGTTAACATATTTTCTTTCAGCCACTTACGTATCATTTCAGGTGATATTGCCATCTTTCTATTGCTAACTTTGCCTTCCTTGTTCTCCAGCATTTGAGAAGGCAAAATACCCTGATTTTAACTGCTTTCGTTAAACCTTCCAGTGACTGACAATTACTTCATATTTTACTTGCAACTGTATCAATTACCAATTTTTGTGCATGATAATTTGTTTTTTTTTAAATGATGTTATTGATATGCATCTTCTATACCTGACAAAGTCATAGTCATATGCATCTTCTTTTCTGTTTGTACTGAATTTTTCCCTTTCTATGTCCACTTCAACAGAGGATACTGATATGCATATTGTAGCATTTTGAGTATTTATATGTAATTATTTCCACTCATTTTTTTCCTCTCGCAATGCAAAGGCTGGGTTCGAAGCTCATTCATTTTGCAATATGCTCGATTGTCAATTGAATTTCCCCATATGGTTTCGTGAATTTATGTTGTCGACCTCTTCAATGCCCAACGTCATCCTCACATCCTGCCATAGGTTTCGTCATTAATCATTGATATGGCATCCATGTCGCCTTTATTTTTCCATAGCAAGCTTGACGAGAGGGTTCGATTATGTCTTTATGTTGAAACTACAATACCCTTTTTTTCTGTGTTTACTTTAGGGGCATTTTTGGAATTTAACTTTAACCGCCCACTTAACCAACGCACACTTCTTCATACCAAACAATTGATTTTCCTTCAACTAAACTTTCTTTCCCTTGTGTACCAAACAGCACACATGTTCATCTTCCCTCTCAATTCTCCCTTCCTTTCTTTTCACTTCCCTTCCCTTCCTTTCCTTTGTTTAATCTTCCATATACCAAACAGGCCCTTAATTCTAAATGTAAAGCATCATACTCAGATAAGAGTTCTTCTCAAGTAGGTTTGTAATCATATGTCTCTTTGCTTTCAGATTCTTTATGTGCTATGAGGTAAATGTTTATTATTTCTTTTTCCTTGATTTCCTCATAAGAGCTATCTCACCAGATGGCAAAAACAAATGCTTTCTTTCTGAAGTAATTGTTCTTCTTTTTCTCATTGTTCTTCAGCAGAGGGCATTCGAATATGATGTGTCCAGGCTTTTCGCATTCATAACAGATGATTTGATCATTTGATTCCCATTTGTTACTTGATCCACCTTTATGGAATTTTCGGAAAGCTTGATCTCTTCTATATAACTTTTCAAATCTTTGGACGATAATTCTAAGCTCATCCTTTTCTTTTGGTTCTTTTTTCTTCCTTAAGCTCCTTATTTTTAATGGCATTGAATGCTACTTCTTTTTCCTCACTACTGATTTCCTTTAGGCCTTTTTTGAATTTTATCTTTGTTTCTTACTCAACAAGACTTCCAAATAAGGCAGCTACAGACGTTATTGATTCTCTTATAGCTTCTTTAATGGCTATAACTTTTGCCTCTCATTCCTTTGTAAGAATATTCAGAATCTTTCTTACTTGGGATCCTTGATTATACGTCTTTTCCATAGTTGATAATTGATTTATTAGATGAGTGAACCTCTGTTCAAAATCAGCTATGGATTCACTTGACTTCATACAAAGTAAATTGCATTCAATCATTAGAATGTTGATTCTATTCTCCTTTATTCTAGGGTTCCATTGTGAGTGATCTTGAGTGCTTCCCAAATTTCTTTAGCTGTTGTGAGATTGCATACTCGGAAGTATTCCTTTTTACTCAGTGTACTTTGGATCATTAAAATGGTTTGGCTATTTAATGTTATCATCCTTTTGTTGTTTTCATCAAATTTTGTAGCAAGCTTTGACAAGATACATTCATCTACCTTTTTAATTGGGATGTAAACCACCGTGTTTGGTTACATGCAATAGCCCATATTTAGCAGCCATAACAAAAACTCAAAATTTTGCTTTCTAGAATGAGTAGTATTATCTATTGAAGCTAGGAGCTCTATTGATAAATATACCATTGGACAAAATTCCTTCCATAGATCCTTTTCAAGATGTTAAACCTGTAAAGAGAAGACTTGTCTCTGATACCAAAAGTTAGTGATAACGTTTCACCTAAGAGGGGGCGAATTAGGTGATTTAAAAATTTAAAAACGAAAGCGTCAAACTATTAAATCAAACAAAAGGAGTTAAAGAGATATCATTAAAGTATGCACATGTGTTTATATTGGTTCGGCCTTAATTCCTTGACCTACGTCTAGTCCCCTGAGTGTCTTTGAGATTTTCACTTTCATTCTAAGATTAACTAGGTTCTTAGCACATTAATACAAAGTAATCCACATCAGGACTCACGCACCCTTAAAAGTTGTAATCCAATAACCACATCAAGGTCCTTCTACCTTGTGATTTTATAGAAATCAAATTGTTTGAATAGCTACCTCATAGAGTAGATAAATAATCACAAATGAACAAATATCTAAACATATTATAACACAAGAGTATTAGCAATAAATGAGTAGTAATTAATTGTGTGCTTAGTTAGCTGGCTTCGTATTGAATGCTCACATATTTATAATTGAACATTATTAATGATCATTGTGAAGGTTCAAGCTTTTTTTTGAGAGTTCAAACTTTTCGTTAGACTGATGAAGCTTTTTGTTAGAGATAGATTATAGTCATTGGAAGATTTCAAAGTTCAGCTACTTCTAGAAATGAAGCAAGTGTTAAGGAATTTCATAGCGAGAATTGATCTAACACTCGAGTGTTCACTTAAGCACTCGAGTAATCAACATAATACTTTCACAAGAAATGTAAGGGGTCATCCAAAAACCCTACAAGTGTAAGATCAATACTTGAGTGTTCATCTCAGAATAGTACAGTAGTTTTTCAAAAATATCTTTCTCATTCAAGTTTTTGTTTAAATAACATTGTACTCTTGAGTGTCTTGAAACATACACTCGAGTGACTAGAATCATCAAGTTCTCTTTTCTTTTCCAAGTTTGTTATCATAAAAACTTATAAACTGAGAACTAACACCTTCTTCACCATTCACACTAATTCATAGTGACATTTGGAGTCCTACACGAATGAAAACCCTTACTAATACTAGATGGTTGTTACTTTCATAGATAATCACTTAAAAGCCACATGTGTTTCTTTAATGAAAGAAAACTCGAAAGTAGCCAAAGTATTTAAAAGCTTTTATAACTTTGAGTGACCCTAATTCAACACTTCATTAAGGTACTACGAAGTGATAATGCCAAGGAATACATGAGCAAAGCCTTTAAAGAATTTCTTGATCAACAAGGAATTCATCACCAAACTTCCTGTCTTTACATCCCTTAATAAAATGGAGTAGTCGAGCAAAAGAACCTTCACTTGTTGAAAGTAACCAAAACCTTGCTGATAGAATAAAATGTTCTTACCATCTTCTGGGGTGATGTCATACTCACAGTAACTTATATCATTAACTGTATGCTATCAAAAGTTCTCAATTATGATACTCCAATCCAAAAACTCCTTGAACACTTTCCAAATTGCCCACTAATCAATTCATTACCTCAAAAGGTGTCTAGATATGTTGTCTTTGTTCACAAAAAGGGTGGCAATAAATTTGTTGCTCGAGCTAACAAATTTATAATCATTGGCTACTCCTTTACTTAAAAAGGGTAAGAAAGCAAGCAACACAATGAATTGACAATTAGATTAAGAAAATCCAACTGTGAGAAAGCATAATAAAACTTATCAAGGAAAAACAATTCCAAATATGTTGTTTACATATTTAAAAACATTAAGGTGATAACATAAGAAACCCTCAGGGTATCCAATCTTTTTTTGGCAATAATGTCTAGACACTTCTTTAAAATATAGCAAGGAACATTAAAGGAAGAGTAGTAATATATATACTTCTTTGGCAAAATTTATACTTTTTTGAATTATTAATATTATATATTAATCCTTTAGAAGGGTGAATAGTGTAAAATAAAAAAATTTGAACCCTTATTACCAGTGAACACGAAACATTTTTCAATAGTTTAGTTATTTAGTAATTTCCTCTCATTCTTTTAAATAAAAAGGCCATAATAATTTGTTAGCTTCTCTAATATCCAAATTCCTTTTATTAGTTTACTTCTCAAGCAAGGATATCTACAATATTAATCTACATGAAGATGAAGAAAACTGATTAGGGAAGATAATGGATGGTCACAAAGTCTTTCTAACCTAAGATATTCTAGTTGGCAACAATGCAGAAAGCAATGGATGAAAGTGCTACTCAAAAGTGACAGTTCTAAGTTTGTGCAAAGTGTCTATAGTCTTCTTCTTTTCCTTGTAGGCATCAATGGGAGTATTAAAATGTGAATGTGGGAAAATTAGACACAATTTTTGGTTGTCCTAAAAAAAACCTAATTTGGAGGGAATCAAAATTAGGGGAGGGAAATATTTTTGGTTGCCCTAAAAAAAACCTAATTTGGTTGGGAACATTTACTTTCCCTTTTTACCACCTCCCCTAAAAATAATAGGACCTTAATGTCTACAAATATTACCTTTCTTAAGTTTACTCCATTCTTCTCTTCCTTTTCTCCTCTTTCAGTAGACGAGGAGGACAACCTTTTAGGGTATTAGGTTCTTTCATCACTGGCTTAAGCACCTAATTGGTCACCGTTCAATCACATTTACACTAGAAATTCCTAAGAGAATAATGTCGCTAATCTAGATCCTAGCCCTCCATTGTTTGCTTCATCATCTTATCCTGGCCTTAGAACCTTTAAGTTGACTCCTGGATCTGAGCCAACCACTACTCCTAAACCTAACCCCTTTCTTGACTTGTCCATTACACTATGTAAAGTTAAGCATACTTGCTTCTATCATATTTCCTCATTTTTTTTCTTATATCTACTTGTCTCCTACTTCTTTTTCCTTTATATAATCCTTGGATTCTATTACCACTCATAAAATAATTCATTAAGCCTTATCTCAACCAAGTCAGAGTGCTATGATGGGAGTAGAGGTAATGGCCCTTGATTTGGCAGGTTCTAAAACTCTAAATGATTTAGCTACAAGAAAGAAGGAGATTATGTGTAAGTAGGTTTTAATAGTTATAAAAAAGTTTGATGGCACCCTTGAACATCAGAAGGCTTAGCTTGTTGTTAAGGGCTATGCCTAAACTTATGGCATTAATTTATAGGTGATCACAAATTACCACTCAATTCTTAATCTTTTATAGGCAATTACACTAAGAGGAATGATAATGTCTCCCAAGGACCTTAATCAATGCAACAAACACTAGTCTCATTTTAACTCGAAAGGAGAATCCAAAATGGTGTTTGAATTGTCAAGAGAGTTCATTCTTTCAATCTTACTCTTTTATAGATACCTCCACCGAAAGGAAAGATTCTTTCTCCCAATCTATCGATTCCATTCAACATACATTGCAACTCATTCAAGCGAATTATGAGAGTCCACAAAGAAGTCCATTTAGTCAAGGATGTCATAGTCCATTTCACCATCCATACCATACACATTACCAACAACCTTCATTCTAGCCCAACCACCCACCTTATAGTCCATGTTAAGAACCTTCTCCTCTACCCTATTATGAACCTCCTCTTTTACTACAACTTCATGAGTCATCATATATACCCTTTGAGCCATGTCATGGTTCTCCTTTCCAACCTAGTGTCTCAAGCCACGAACCCTCCATCTATGAGGTTATTCAAGAGTTTCAAAATCAAATGAACGACATTAACAAAGAGCAAAAATCACAAATGGACTCTATGATCAGAAGAATAGAGCAACAAGAAAGAAATAATGAGATATTAGAAAAGGAAATTGAGCATCTTACTAAACAATTACAAGTGTTGAAGAAGAATTTCCAAGCAAATCCCCCTCCCATGTTTTCACATACACAAGAAGTGGATCAACTAGAAGAAAGCAATGGAGTGGCTTGTACAAAAGTCTTATAAGTAAAATTCTCCACAAGAGACTTACTCACTACATACACTTCCATATAAGCCACCCATTCTACCATACCACAAACATCCACCTTAACCTTTTTCTCCTCGACCTTCTAGACTTGATTCCTTCCTCACATTGTCATATATAGATGACCAAACCCTTACCTTAAGAACGAGTTATTACCAACTAAAGGTTTGACATTAACAATTATTTATGCTCAAGGATGCTCTTAGACTCTCTAAGGAAATAGAAGATGAATTCTAGGACATTCAAAACTTCATCGAGGCATTTTTTGACCATGTTCCATTGATAAAGACCAAAGTAGAAGAAGGAGCTCCATGACCTTATAACTCCAATCATGATAGGGAAACCGAAGAGCAAAATTCAAATTCCACTTCACATATGGAATATTCCAATCCTCCAATGCCTACTCCCACAAAAGATGTCAAGAAGAAGTAAGTGAAAAAGAGCATTAAGAGTCTTCCCTACCTTTTAGTAATGATCCTATCCTTATAGGAGTAGACTCTTTTACTACTTTAACTAGTGAAGAAATAATTATTTGAGTGATGATTAGCTGGATGAGAAAATATCTGTTGAATCCCCTCAAATGTTTAAAAATGTAATTACTCAACCCATTGATTATAGTAGTAATGATTCAATTTTATGAATTGATGTATGTGCTCTACTTCTTTGTGAGATTCATAGCACTAGGGATGATTGTGGTAAATTGCAAGAAATATTTTCATTTTAATGTGTAGAAGATCAAATATGTTTAGATTGTTATAATAAAAAATGTCACTTGCTTGTTGAGTTTTGAAAGAAAGCATTTAGTAAAGTAGTTGATCCTACCATTAATCATGATGCACCCTTTTGTGCTATTGATGATTGTAAGCATTACAATTGTGACAATGTTGAATCTTGTATAGATGTCAATGTAGTTGATATGAGTGAGAAAGATTGTAGCCTAAAATTCCAATGCATAAAATTCTCATTGGATTACTTAATTGTAGTCCTGTTTGTCACAAAGATTTTGAAATTTTCATTGATAAAATTTTGCAAGTTGATGAATATTTTCAACAAGTATTATCTTATGTTTTTCTACCCAATCTAGAAAAAGAAACATGATTGCTTTGAAATTTTGGAACCCTGGGGTGGTAATGATTTGAAAAATTCTCTTTATTTTTCCACTTTTTTCCCTTTCATCTCTTGTGGTTGCAATTGTGATGTGATGTGCCCCAACACTAAGTTGGATTTTTCGCACCTTCTACTTTGCAAACACAAGAGAAGTTTCACAATATAACCGTTTGTTTAAGTCCAACTGATGGGAGTGGCATTGATTTCCTTGGATGTAATAGTTACTTGGAGAGTTTGAAACTATTTCATTTGAAATCTTTTCATATCTCTATTTTTAGATGGGATACCATTATTTTCTTGTCTTCTTTATAGACATGTAAGTGAAAAGGTCGCTTGAGGAGTCAACCTCCACCTTACATTCTTAGAACTTATCTGATTGATCCTAAGCCACTTTCACTAAGGAAATTCAATGTGGGAGAAGATGTTTTAAAAGAAAAATGCATGATTCTTATCAGGGATGAGAATTTCTCTTTTAAGTGACTCAATATACTCTAGCAAACATTGTCTCTTTCCTCACTTATTTTCTTCCTAATTTTTATGATTCTTTGGGCTTAATTGTTGTATGAGGAAGATAAGTGTCAGGGATGGGCACGATCTAGTAAGCACAATAAGAACTCCCTATGTATGCTTCGCATTTTTGGTCATTACTCTACTTGATTCACATTGTGCCTTGAATTTCAACTTGCTTGGCATTTTCTTTAGAGTTTCTTTACAAATATTGAGGACAATATGTTGATTAAATATGGGGGAGGGGAACAAAATTTTTGAATCCATTAATTGATTTTTTTTAAACAAGAACATGCCTTAAACTATAAAATATTTTAAAACAATTTCAAGAATGACTTGCTTTGATGCATGCCTTTAGTGGTAAAGGGTCACATTTGCCAATTTGGAAGTGTTATTTGTAGGAACTTCTTTGTGCTTTTCATGAGATCTAGTGTTTTGGCAACTTTTGAAAACGATTTTTTGCTTTTCAAGTGAATAAGAAGAGAAATGAACCTACAATTGGATTTTTGTTTAGTCCTTGTTTTGAGAAAGAGAGTTTCTATATCATTAGTGCATTTAAGAGTTGAGCATTATTAGAATTGATTGCAACATTTTTATTGATTGTGTTTTTAAGGTTAGCATTATTGGATATAATTAAGTTTTAATGATGTCTCTTATATATGTCATTAGTAAGAGCAAAAAGATTGAGCAATATGTTTATCTTCTTCATTGATGAATTCTTGAATTTTAGTGTAGAATCAATTGTGTGAAGCTCATTCATGAAGATTGATCAAAAAGAAGAAGATCAAGAAGGTTGAAGATGTAGATGAGGATAAAGAAAAGGGAGAGGAGAAATTGAATCAGAAAGAATTTATTCAATGGAACATCTTCAGTCAAGATTAGTTCAAGAAGAATGTTCAATGGAAGAAGAAATATTGAAGAATAATTAAAGAGATAAGATTTCAGAAAGATGAGGGATAATCAAGAAGAAGAAGAGAATTGGAAGATAAAAGAAGAGGATATTCAAGAATAGCTCAAATATGTCTATGAAGAATGCTCAAGAAAGAAAGAATTGAGTTGTGAAGAATGACCAAATGAAGAGAAGAAAGAAAGAGAAGATCTTGTCAAAAAGAATGAGAAAAATCAATATTCAAGGTCTTAGATTGATTCTATAAGTTTTCATAATCATTTGGATGTTGGATGGGTCAATTTAGAGTCAAAAACTGCAAAAATCGAGCTCTGGAAGAGAATACTCGAGTTTCCAGGTCAAAACTCGAGAATACAAGCTTAACTGAAAAATTTGCTTCTGGACGAGAAAACTGTGGTTTGGAAAACCACAGTTTTGGAAACCATGGTTTGGGCGTCAAAGAGTCAAAACTTGACTATGAAAGTCAATACTCAAGTATGGAACTTATATACTTGAGTATTGGGAGTTTTCAGCTTCTCTGGTGCATCTGGTCTCGACAAAACTCGAGTTTCCACTTCAATACTCGAGTATCAGCATTGGTCAACAGCTTTGTTCATCCCTGTTTCACGTTCAGCTTTGGGCGACCTCCGGTAAATCGATGAAATCTCCCAAACCAGAGATTGGATTAAGGTGAAATCAAATTTGGCTAAAACTAGACATCCAATGCGTCATCTTGACAAAGTTTCAAGTCCAAAGAAGATCAGATCAAAGAGCTTTGAATTTCTAAAGTTGGATCAAATATTCACGTCACACTTCAGACCAAGCTTCAATGATTTGAGTGTTACTCACAATCTACATATCGGAATGAGCTGAAATCTTTGGCATATGAAAGAATACACATAAGGCTATCCATCAATACTTTATTCAACAAAAATGAAGATCAGACCAGAGAGATATGATCTTCGAAAGTTGACTGACTGTTCAGAACGCTGCAAAAATGATGGATAAAGAACTATCTTCTTTCATTGGATCAAAACAGATGAAATTCAACAATCTTCGAGCTAAATCTTGTCGAAATGGAATGAAGACACAAAGAGCTTTTATGGGGATAATTGGTTTGCCAAAATTGAAGCGATATCAAGTCTGAAAGCAACCAAAGTCCAAAACAACGTGAATACTCGAGTTTACGGATGAATACTCGAGTATAGCCTAGACAGAGACCAATGAACATCAGAGGATCCTCAATACTCGAGTATGGGACTTACAGAGATGAATCTGAAGTAATGAGATAAGCTCAAAACCACAGTATTGAAATCAAAACTCGAGTTTACACCGGAACTTCAAAAAAATCAAAGATGCGAAAATCCTGAATCTGATCTAGATCAACTAGAACCTTTCCCAAATGATTTGTATTATTTCTTAACATCATTTACATCATTTGTGGACACATTTCAGATAATCAAACAAGGGATTTCAAGAAGAACCAAAATGATGAGCTGTCAAGTTGAAAAAGTAAATAACGACTAGTTTTCCATATGCTAAAATCTCAACGGCTCTATCTACAACGGTCCAATTCTCCAACGTTCAAAACACCTTCATCTATAAATAGAACTGGATTCAAAATGCATAAAGGTGGTGGAGTGAGCTTACAATGTTATAATGCCGAAATTCTGAATTGCCCACACACTCTATTTTTCATACTTTCTTTGTTTATCATTTAGAGCGTGAGATGATTTCATATGCACTTCAGTGTTTATCATAATAACTTCTTTGAGAGAAGAATTATTGTAAAACCATATTTTCTTAGAGATACTCAAGGTTGGGTGACCTTTGAGTGGGAAATTGGTTGTAACCTTATGGGAAGTAAGGGGGAGTCTCTAAGTGAGATTGTAAAGGCTGCACAAGTGTCTGGATAAACTTGTGGGGTGTAAAGGCTTGTCTCTTGTGCCTGTTTAAACAAGGAGAATAGTGAAAAGCTTAGGGTGCCTGAGGATTGGACGTAGGTCAAGGTTGGACCGAACCAGTATAAATCACTGTTTGCAAATCTCTTCCCTGAACTCTTTACTTCCGACATACATGTTTGAATAATTGTTTATAGTTTTATAATTCTTTAGTATCATTCAAACTGATTTCAACGAATTGCGAAAAGAATTTTAAAGATTGCAAGAATTTTTATCTTCACCCAATTCACCCCCTCTTGGGTTCAACCGGTCCTTACAAGCATTATGAATAGTTAAGATGATGTTTTGTCGTTAGCTTACCATGCGATTAATTGTGCTAGGAGTAATAGAAAAAACCTTGTTGGAAGGTTATTTGAGCATTAAGTTATTTTCATGTTTGCAAGTTCACTTGCTTTTTCATCTTCTAGAACTTGTTTCAACTCTTTTTTAAAACGGTGTGATGGAAATGAAAGAAACATTCAATTTTAAACCCTTGTAACCTAACACATAAACCTACATTTATCTACCCTTTGTTACCGCTTTTGAGCCTCCTATGTTGCATGCATGTCACATTTACTCATAGTGGTCATAGTATTCTAAAATTAAAGTGATTTGCTAATAGATAGTTGAACAATGGATACGTATATTGAAATGTCATGTATATATAAAAGAGAAAGTAAGTAAGTAAAAAATTGTATATAATTTGGAAAAAGAAGAAAACAAAAGAATTTAAAAAGAAGAAGAAGGAAGATGAGTATTGAAAAAAGGGAAAAATAGAAAAATATTATGTAGATACAAAGAAAAATAAAAGAAATATGAAGAAGGAATTTGTTCATGAATTTGGAAAAGAATTGGCAGAAGTTTGTCAAGTTATTTAAATACTATGAATTTAACCATTAAGTTTATTTTGAATATCAACTATTCCTTTTTCTATTTCATTCATTCCATTTATCCTTCATCCAATGTTACAAGCCTTTTAAACCCTCTTGATTCATTGCATTTATTGCTATTAGTAGTGTAAATGTTAGATTTGTTATAAGCTTATGGTAAGGTGTTGATTAAGTGAAATAGGGTGAAATTATCCGAATGAGGTGAGATGAGTGAAACCTAATACCTTGCGAGTTCTCTTGTGCTTCATTATCATATTTTGGATTGCATAGTTGGCTAATTTCTTTGCACGCTTGACTATGACTAAAGTTGGCTTGATGAATTTGATTAATTGATCTATTGTTTTCTAATTATGAAATTGCTCATCTTTCAAACACATTGATGATTTGAATTTAGAATCTTATACTTAATTGCCTTGCTTCAAAGTACAAAGGTCCAAGTGTGAGGGAATTGATTGAACCTTATTTTTATAGGTTTTTCATGATTAACTTGAGATTTTTATTGCATTTATGAGGATATTTTTACATGGTTAAGCATTAATTTGAGTTAGGGACATTTGCATTGAATTAAGTATAGTTAAGGGGAAAATGGTCATATTTTATCAATTATTAATATAAACGATTTCTTAGACTTTTGATATTATCTTAGATTAAAGAAAAGGCCCCCAAAATTTCTAGAAACTACAAATCTATGAAGAAAAGGGACAGGGGAAAGTTATAGAAAATGGCCTAGTAGTTTTGAAATTTTAGTTCAACCTTCCTTCCATGAACTATTTAACTTTGCATATTAGTCCCAAGGCTAATTTAGGTCAAATTGCATCTTCTTTTCTCTCCACAGATCACACAATGGATCAGAGATTCAAAGTTGGGACTCAACCCTTCCCTCTCCCCTTCACCTCTCTTCCTCGCTAGCGACAACTTTTTTCATCATCGTCATCGGTGAGCTTCAACCACTACTCCTCTATCCTCACACCATCAACAACGCCGAAATAACACAATGGAGTAACATCAAAGATTTCAAAGAGCTAGAGACACAACAATCACTATCAAACCTTTCGTGGCGTCACCTTCACTTTCTAACTTAACCATAGTTGCACCGTAGAAAAGCTTAGATCGAGAGCTTAGGTTCAGACCTCACTACTCTACCTCTAATACCTATGTCCTTAATCAACCACACTGTAAGAATATTTGTCGGTGTTATTTGTGCTATTCTAGTGAGTTTTGCAGTTTTTGGCTAGTCTTTGCATTTTTCGGTGAATATTTATTTTTCTGGATAGCTCTGTTTCCATGGATTTTAGAGCTCAAAATAATTTTCCATGGATTTTTTCGGATAGCTCTGTTTCCATAACAGCTAAGCTTTCAACTCTTGAGGATTGAGGATTTGGCTTTTGTAACATCCCTATTTTTGTAAACCATGTAAAGAATTAATTAAAGGATTCATGAAGTATTGAGGAAACTTTTGACTATAATTAGAAATTGTTTGTTGTGTGATATATTATATTCATTATTTTAGAGACTTCGAGGCAATGAACTAACTCTATGATTGAAACTAAATTTTGAACTACTAAGTAGGACAATAAGAGTTGTTTTGCAATAAAAGTAGGGTGAATATAAGCAAGATGACATATTAATTATTAAGTTCCTAAAGGTCATTAAGGAACAAATTATGGGTACTCATTAAGGCCAAATGGAGATAAATTAATCTCATGCAATAAGATTAAAAAGGAAAATCAATGAACCAAGGTGTGTCACATCATGTGGTAGGTAGGATGTGTGGGACATAAGAAGGCCAACAAGGCAAAAGGGAATATGGAACAAATGATGAACCTTAGGATGACACAAGGCACTTAAGGGATTCATGCTTGACTTTTTGGTTAGGAACGGCTTCGACTTTAAAGAAAGCTAATTTAATAAGGACTTAGTATAAGGGTTGAGAATCTTCCTACCCTGGATTCCTCTAAGAGTGGTCCACGTGAACTCTAGGGGCTTCTATTTGGTTTTATAATTGTTTATATGAGTGAAGAAATGGAAGAACAAAGGAATTGTACAGGTAATCTGTTGCTCTTTACATATATTTTCAAAGGCTAAGGTGTAAGCCCAGCCGTTGGGATGCAACTGTGTCGGGGCAACACATAAATGATTCAAAATATGGGTGAGAAACTCGGTAAAAGGGAACGAGGCACCAAGGAGGTTAACCACGTCCCGATACATGAAGAAGAAAGGGGGAGAATCCCCAACCCTCCAGGACGCTACTGACTCCTTGTCTAGAGGAAGCCGGACGGTGTTCCTTCACCATCGGCAAGGGTGGGACCCTTAAACTCTGCCTACATCATCTTATTAAAGATTGACAGGACCTCTTTGGCTATCATATAGTGACTCGGGCTATGGACAACCTCGGTGGATCCTAACTCTTCGGCAGTCGATTGCTCACTAACGTGGAAGGAGGAAACCATCTATATCTATACAAATAAAAAGGAAAGACAAGTTAGATGGAAATCTACCTTGATGTAAAGTCATGGGACGAAAGTTGCTATCTGAGGTGAGGATGGGAGCGGATCCATGGGTGCAGCTTTTCAACACCGTCTCAACTACCCTCTCCCGACTAAGCCCAACTAAGGTTATGAATTCATGTTGACAATTTTCACACCGAGAGGTTGGCAAAGGGGTGGATTGAGAAATTGGTAGTTGCAAGTATGACGGTGGAGTTGGAGGCCGGGAGGCCGAGATAGGAGTGGCTCTTATGGGAGAAGAAGGAAGAGGAGCCCTATGTTTACTTTTTCTACTAGTGCTACCAGAGGGCTTGAGAGCATCTGCTCTCATTGATGCGTCAAAACAACGAACACCATATAGCTAATAGGCAGATTTCTCAGGAATCTTTTTAATAACCTCCCAATCTTCCTTAGGAATGAGCCTACCATACATATCTACGAGTGTATTTGGGATTTCATCTATGGAAAACAAGAACATGAAAAAACAAGCAAAGAACCCAAAAAACAGCCAAACCCAAAACCCAGAATCTCAAGAATACAACTTAAAGACACTACTCCAAGACCCAAAAACGCAATACAGCTCATAAACAAAGAAGAATCACAGAAAAGGAAAGAAGGAACAACAAGAAACAACCTTAAAGTAAGAACTAATGACGAAAGTTTACTTGGAACTGAAGAACTTGAAAGGGAAGAAGGATGGGTTTTACGAGATTTGGACTTAGGATATTGTTTCTTGGTGATGGTAGGAGTCTCTGGTCGTAAAAATGCGAAGCACCTTGACATTTGAGAATATATAGAAAATTTTGAAGAGGAGGGTTTTAAAACACCAATAGGCGTGAAGACGAATCGACAAGACCAGTGATGTCAGACGCAAGGTTTGAAAAACCCTAAAAAGTTTAATAATGACTGCTACGAAAAGACGTGAGCATTTAATAGGCACGATAATCAAGGACGGCTGGCAGAGATATTCTTGATATTAAATTTTATACACTGCTACGCACTTCAACGTCGTAGAAGATCAAAGGGCGCCTATTCGTATACTCGAGTTAGCATGGTACCTCGAACTTGGGGGTATCAGGTTACACGTGGATGAAGAAATTTAACTCGGTATGACGAGATCTAGTCAGTTGAAAAATCAATGGAAGCTAGGTGTAAGTCGACAAACACAAAGGTTAAGGCACAATGCAAACTCGGCAAACCAAATTAACAATGCAAACTAAGCCAGCCACGATTGAAGGCAAGAAGGGATTAAAATCCTAAATCCGATATAAGGGATTAAAATCCGAAATCCGAGATAAGGAAGCAATTCGTTTCTAACGACAAAACCAAAGATCGACATAAAGTAAGTTAATCTCAGCATCTCAGAAGCCTGGGATACCGAGCTTGGAGGCATCTATTATGGATTAGGAAAATGGGCTTTATAAAGTAAGGCCCACTAAGAGCCTAACAGCTAAATCGACCCAATAACGAAACTTACAAACACGTGCGTCACGATGCACAAAGCAGTTAGTGGAGCGGACGTGACCCTAAAAAGCAGGCGCATTACCTACCTTCAGGTAGAGTAGACTACGACCCCAAGTACTCCCTATATAAAGAAGAGACCACCCATCAGGTACACACACTATTCGTCTATTCTATATTTTGTTCCACTGAGCACATACCCCACTCCCATATTGGTTGTGTGTGATGCAGTGATCTACAGACATTCAGTTAAGGTACTCTCATTAACAATGTTGATTCCCTGTATTGATCCATAGTTGTCCATTGGACTTCTGCGCACGAATACCAGGGTATCTTGATATTATTTACAAATTTGTGTTCTTACACCAGAACAGTACCCAATGAACAAGGAGAAGGAGAAACAAATTAAAGTCTAAATTGAGCAATTGAGAGGATTGAAGGAGATTAAAGAAAATACCTTCAAAGAGAACACTGATGAGAATACTGATGTTGAGGTCAAACTGGATGCGCGACGAATAAATAAGAACGCGGAGGAGAATAATGCCCTAGAATTGCTCTGTCACATCATTTTAGGTTTCGAATTGTTAAAGTGAGCATTTTGAGTCTGCGGGTTGAGAAAATAAAGCTATTCTACATCAACCAACTTAGAATAATATTTAGTTAACTACATCATTTTTATTTACAAAATTTGTACATCAATCTTTAATAAAACGACGTAGGAAGCCTCACATTCTATGTCAGTTTCAATATAACTACTGTAGATTGAAACCAACATAGATAATCAAATGCCCTCTCAAACTAACAACCACTATAAAACTGCAAGAACATTTTTTTGCCTACAATGGTTTAAGAACTTACAAATGTATAATAGTATAGTCATTGTAGTATTTTTGCACTAGTGTATTTATCTTGAAGAATTTCGTATCATTTGCTGGATATGCTCTTTTACAATATTCCAATAACCCCTTTGTTGAAAGGGATTGCTCTAGGTCGTCCTCTATGCTTCTCATCTATAGAAAATAGGTCATTGAAATCTCCTATACCATACGGACGTAAACCCAAAACATAGGCTATCATTATTGATTGACTAGCTTAACTTTATGTGTATATAATTTTGCTACCCTAGTGCATGAATTTTGAATTTATTGAAGTTTGTTATGTGTTTGTATACTACCAAAAAAAATGTTTTGTAGAGGTCAAAACTGTTATAAAAAGCACTGTGACAAGCTATTTTTTAGCGGTTGCTATAAACCATTACTTAGATATACTTACAACTACTGAAATTGTAGCGGTCACATACTAACCGCTACCGGATGACATTGGGACACCATATTATAAGTACATATTGTAGCACTATATAAACCACTACAAGATGAAATTGGAATTTTTTGTAACATTTAACTAACCATGACTAAATACGTCCAAGAATTTTAACAAATTGGTGGGAAATCATTGAGTGGCAGTAAAATATTTTCAAACATTGGTGGTGCCAAAAAAATTTGGAATGAAATTTTAGGCACAGTGCCAAAAAGTTTAAAAATATATACTGTAGGTGGTTTTTCATGACCACTACAAAGGTTTGCTGCCAATTTCAAAATTTTAAAAGTCGTGCCAAAAGTTTTTTACAAATTGTGTAGCGGTTAAGTAACCGCTACAAATAAATTTATAATTTTTTAACAAATGTTAGCAATTATAGTGCTTTTTTATTCATTCCTTGGTCATTTTAGTGTTGTTACTTATATTATACAATTTTTAATAATTTAAGAAATAATACAGTTAGATGATACTTAATTATGGATATTATACAAGTATAATACTAAGAAAACGTAGATAATGTAAAATTATTATATTGTTCAATATATGATATTTGTTTATGAAATGAATGTTGATCATCATTGAAGAATGTTGAGGGAATTTTGTTCTGGAAAATAAAAATAATTAGTATGAAAGAATAACAAGAAATGAAGAAATTAAAAATCAAAGATATGAAAAAATGATTTACCGTATTTGATACCTCTCTCCAAAAAACATTGATTGGAAAAATAAAACAAGAGAGAAGTTAGGAAGGAAGAATTGAAGTAGTGTCTGAAATGAGCTATAGCAGTGGTATTTATAATGGTTTCTATGTCAAATTTGTAATGGTTGATGTGGCATATGTTATAGCAATTGATATGGTGTAATTGGTAGTGGTCTTGAGTTTAGTAGCGGTTTTTTTTTAAACACTTTGTAGCGGTTTGATAACCACAACAAGTACTTTTGAATTTCTTTTAGAGAAAATATAGACGGATTACTATAAGATAAGCATTTGTTTAATCATTCTTTGTCTCTATTACTACAAAAAAGATGGAGAGAAATTGTTAGTTGTGAGTTTAATACGTTTGAACAAAAATTAAATTTAAATTAAATGATAATAAAACTAAAGTTAAAAAACTCACCAAGCAATAGGTAAACTCTCATCTTCTTATGGGAAGAAGTCTTCAAAATTGGTGAGCTAGAACGACTAACTCTTTTAGTCAATGTTATCACCATTGCCAATTTCATAAAGGTCCTAAGGCTTTAAGTGAACCACATATTCCAAACCATGTGCCTCTCATTCTCAACATAATAAACCTGTTATTGTTAGTTCTCTAGGTGTTTTGATGATAACTGACAATTGTATACTTAATTTGAAGTTTGTCTTTGAAAGTTGTAAAACTTTTTGTTTAAGGCAAACTCGAGTTTAGGTAGCTAAACTAGAGTTTGGACTTGATAGACAGAAGCTCAAATTTTAACATAATACGTCAAACTCCAGTTTGCATAGGCAAACTCGAGTTTGCAGAGTTACAGAGAGCTATCAAAGTTTACAATAGTTGTAAACTCGAGTCTAAGTCTTGAAACTCGAGTTTAGAACAAAGACAGTAACACTTGCATTTCAACTTATTTTCAAACTCTAACTTCAGTCTTTCTAAAACTCCAGTTTACAAGAAAGTTTAAGGGCCAAAAAGTTTCAAAGACTTGTAAACTCGAGTCTATGTCTTAGAAACTCGAGTTTGGGATCAAACAGAAGATTCAACGTTTTATCAGGTTTTCAAACTCTATCTTTGAACCTTCCAAACTTCAGTTTACAAGAAAAGTTTAAGAGCTAAAGACTCGTAAACTCGAGTCTGGGTTAAGCAAACTCGAGTTTAGGATAAACAGAGACACTTGTGTTGTTACTTGCTTTGTAAACTCCAGTTTTGGTTTCAGTGACTCCAGTTTGCACTTTAATAAAAAGTTTTCAAAGTTTGAATATACACTGAAACTCGTGTCAAGTTTCTGGAGACTCAAGTTTAGGACTGCTTTGAAAACACTTGAACTATTACATGATTTCTAAACTCCAGTCTTGAAAATGGAAACTCCAGTTTGGGCTTTCAAAAGGTATTTCAATGTTTCAGTTTTTCACTGAAACTCGAGTCAAGGTTCTGGTGACTCAAGTTTAGCTCAAACAGAAAGCCTCGAGTAAATGACTGTTTTGAAAACTCCAGTTTTAAAAATGGAAACTCCAGTTTTAAAAATGGAAACTCCAGTTTACATACGAAGAGATTTTTCAAAAGTTTCAGTTTACACTGAAACTCGAGTTTTGGATATCAAAACTCGAGTCTGGGCTATATAGAGAACTAAACAATATTTCAGATTTTGTAAACTCCAGTTTACATTTTCTAAACTCCAGTTTTGAAGCTCTGAACTTAAACTCAAGATTTTCATAAAAGCTTCAAACTCGAGTCAGTCATTAAATGACTCGAGTTTAGGCATGGCCTCAAAACTTCATCCAAGAGCCATTCGCGATTTTCCTTTCTGTAAGAACCAAACTCGAGTTAGTCACTAATCAACTCGAGTTTAGGAAACTTTTCAAAACAAGATGCTCTCTGGATGAACTCCAAACTCGAGTCTAGGTCTGTAAACTCGAGTTTGTAACGCACAGATTTGTAAAACCAGAAGGCGCGAATTTGCGAAAACCATTTGAATGATCTTAATACTTCATATCTTTAATTGCTACTATTTCTAACGTCTTTTAACCAGTCTGTTAGCAAGTTTCAGATGATTTATTGAAGTAAACAGTGAAGATTCAGACCATGAACTGTAAAGCAAGAGAGAGAAAGAATATGTTATCTTATAAAGTGCTTCAACTTTGATTAAATTAATACATCTTTAAGAACAGCCCATTCTACACAGGGGTATTAACATTATCTTCATATTAATTAATATCCCACAATGCAAGAATGTCTTGAACAGTTTAGACAAAGGTTGAATCCTCCCATGAAGATTATATTCAGTGGATTCTCAACAGCTAGTTGTGGAAGTGGAGCCCCAACAGTCAAATTCGAAGTGGACCTCCAACAGCTATGTTTTTCATTCAAAATGAACATGAACTGCTATAAATACCATTCAGAATCCAAGAACAAAATAACATAAGCTGTTATTTACTAGTTTACATTTTCACTTCTTATCTTCTGTAATATCTTGAGAGATTCATTTGAGCTTCAGTGTTTATCATTATATGCTCTTCGAGAGAGTTTGCTTTCATTTCTGATTACTTGCTGTAAGAATCTCAAGTCGAGGGACTTGGAGATTGGGATATCAATGTACAACTTGTAAGGGGGGAGTGTATCCTGGTGAAAGGATAGCTTTCGAGTACAGAGTGTGTAACTGCTTGTGAGTGATAGTGAAAATCCCAGAGAGTCTGGGGACTGGACGTAGGTCAAGGAGTTAGACCGAACCAGTATAAATCTTGCTGTGTCTTGTCCTTCTCTCATCCTCTGCATTATTCTAATCCTGCGATTAATTTCCAGAATTGAGAAAAAGAATTTTCAAATCCCCAATTCACCCCCCTCTTGGTGATTTGCTCCGTTTTCAGTTATGCCTCTGAGACAAGAATATATGGCTCGTCATCTTCATACTGACTGGTGTGAATTGGTCGGGAGAAATTGATTGACGTGATGCCTAAGTCATCAATTGTGAGTCCTTAAGAAGTTGTCGTATTAGCCAACAAACAATTGAAAAGCATCATGTGGAAATGGCCATGGTAATTTATTTTGACGATATCAAGAAACTTTCCATAATACAAGGCATCACCAAACTGCATGTTGTCATCACTACTTCTCGCATAACTCCTTGTCCTAAAGGTGCCAAAAACACCCGCATTTTGGGTTAACAATCCTTGATCTTGTGAAACTATGCAAAACTTGAAACCATTGACATTGTATGCCATAAACCTGGTTGCATGGTCAAGAGGCCTGAGTGCGAGAGCTTTGAAATCTGGTGAGTGAGGTTTTTTTTTTTTGATTTAGTATTTACCGCGCAAATCATCCTAGGAATTCTCTATGAACCGTTATGTCAATTTCAAAGGATGTTTGTGTACAAATATTGAGTTGATGCTTCACATGAGTTATGAATTCTTGCAATTGATCATGAGATTTAGATCATGAAATGTAAGTATAAATTGCAAAGAAATATATAGGAATACATATGAATGTACAATGCTTACTGAAGGAATTTTCAATTTTAGTGCAATTAATCAATACATGTTTATGTGCTTACAACTTCTCACTTGTCATCAATTTAAATCTCTTACTTCCTCCAAATGGTTTACTAACACAAAGGATCAACAACTCTCTTAATGATGGCTCTAGTTCAGGTTCAAGACAAATGTCTACATGAGGGGGTTGGTTGAAAGATGTCCCAATGTCATTAAAGTACCTTAAATAGAAACAAAGGACCTCATCCCCTATATAGCCTTCAACTATAGAAGATTTTGGTCGTGCCTTATTCCTTACGTAAAATTTCAATTTCCCTATAAACCTATAAAGTAAAGAAGTACAAATATCTACAAATGGTTAAATGTGTGACTTGCAAATTTAAAGAGTAATGATGAGGCATAAATGTAAAATGAGTAACTCTCAATCAAATACATCCATTAGTATTGCATCGAGTCAGCTAGCTTTGTCTCATGAACAAGGTGTACTATCAGGTAAACCATCACCATGAAAAAGAATAAAGGAAAACTCACCTCCAAATGACACAGCGTATGATTTTCTGTTGTAGCTGATTAAGCTCCTCAACAATCAAAACCTTCGAACACAACTTCCAAAAGAAAGAGCACAACTCCACCAAAGCGATAGATACATCAGGAGGTAGCATATTTTTTATTGCTAGCGGAAGTAATTGTTGCATAAGAACATGTGAGTCATGACTCTTTAGCTCATCAACTTTTCGAGTCTACAAGTCAATGCATTGTGAAATGTTGCTTGAATACCTATCAGGAACTTTTATTTTCTTCAATGTCAAGAGGAAGATTTCCTTATTCTATTTTGTGAGGGCGAATTTTGCCGGTTGAAATTTGTCATTCTCATCCGGTCTCGCATCTTCACGAACTCCCATGGCCCTTAAATCTTTCCTCGCTTGAAGATGATCTTTTGACTTACCTAGTTGGTTAAGTATCATGTATAACACATTGTTATACACATTTTTTCAATGTGCATGACATCAAGGCTATGTCAAAGAAAATCATCTTTCCAATACGGAAGTGTGAAGAATATGCTTATCTTTCACCATAGTTAAGGAGTAGAAGCAGAAATCCTGGAAGTCTTCCTCTATGCTCTTACGACATCGTCATTTTTTCCAAACTTGATTTTAACATCTTAAAGCTACTTTAAGATATCTGTACTAGATAAAGTCTTAGGAGGTCTTTTTTTTTTATTGTTGCCCATTGAAAAGATTACATTGCAACCTAAACTTGTGTTTGCCATTAAGAAACCTCTGATGACTCATAAAGCACCACTTTCAACTATGGAGAAGGCATACTGCGTCAAAGTCAAAATTGTAAGCTAGACACGCCATCTCGATATGCACATTCCATCTAGATAATGTTCCTAAGCCAAGAAAGTTACTTATCGTCCACATTAATGCTACATGCAAATTGAACAATGTCTTCTCGTGCACATCATACAAATTGATGCCGACATTCCACAATTCCAACAACTCCTTCAAAAGAGGTTGAAGATACACATCAAGGTCATTTCTCGATGCCTTTTTGCCTGGAATTATCATAGATAAAATTAAGGAGCTCTATTTCATATACATCCAGGGGGCAAGTTGTAGGGAATTAGGAGAAGAAGCCAAATATTGTAACTTGTGCTGAGATTCCCAAATGAAAAAAATCCATTGGTCACCAATACAAGGCAAACATTTCTAAAGTCTACAATGAAATATGGGAAGTCTGAGTTGAACGCTTTCCAAGCTTTAACATCTTGTGGATGTCTTACTATACCATCTGGGTTCTTGTCAACTTCATGCCACCTCATATGTAGTTGTCTTAGACCATATAGACAACATTTGTAAGTGAGGTTTTAAAGGAAAGTACCTGAGAATCTTTGTTGGTTTCTTCTTTTGCTTTTTCCCTTGCTAAATTGTCCTGAACCTCAAAGTGTGACATCGCTTACAAGTTCCCCTGTGAGCATCATCTCCCTCATAAAGCAAACAATTGTTGGGGCATGCATCAATTTTTTCATAGTTAAGGCTAATCGGTTAATAATCTTTTTGGCCTTGTAGAAGGTTTTGGGAATGTCCATGTCAAGGAATGAATCTTGTAGTAATTCTTCCTTATCAGTGATCTCACACAAGTACTTGATATGATACACTTTGATCAAGAAAGATAATTTGGAGTATTTTTGACAACCTTTATACAATAGACTATCCGCCTCATCCATAAGGCTAAAAATTTCTGAGCTGCATCATTTGGAAAGAAAATAGGGTCGGCACCTTGAACTTCTTCGATAAAGTTTCCCCCTTTAGAACCAAACACATCTCAAACATCATCCATGACAAGATCAACTTGATCTACTTTATCTCCAACTTGTGAACTTCGAGGATAATATTATCATATCTCATATGATGTTCCTCACCATGGACTGTTGGAAATTATGCCCTAGGGGCTAATGATTGTAATTTAAACATTATTGTTATTTAAAGTATTTCTCCATTTTTGTTATCATATCATTTGCATGTTTATTATGATGACTGTATCCTTGGATGTATCATAAAGATTGTTCTAAATGTCCCTGGTCAGTCATCTATGCGAGAACGAAGATGAAATAAGACCAATATGACTTTGATAAGGTATAGAGAAACAAACCAAAGTCTTAAGCACTTGTAAGAGTACAAGGTGCTGGATTGACCTACTATAAGAAAGCTATATGGATTAGGTCATACGCTTATCTCATGTATAACCACATCACAATGACCTTTGACCTGAGTTCATCATGGATTCCTACATAAGAGTTGCTAAACTTTGACCTAATCAAAAGTTACCTTTGATTGAGTGATGATAAAGGATTTGATCGAAATTAGTGGTTTTCATGTAGAGGAATGTGGATGGTCAAGATGAGATTTGTCTCTCACATTTGTAAAGAGATATTACTAGGCCCTTTGATTAGTAAGTCTGAGAAAAGTATGACCATATTATGATGGAAATGAGGTTCCATTTCAATTGTTAGACTACTAAAGAATAAAGTAATGGTCAAGAATAGGAGGATGACACTATCCATGCTTCATCCTTGACCAAATTATTGTGTGACAAAAGGGACGTGGCATGAATGTTGATAGGTTGCATCATATCATCAATCCTTATGTGAATTGGGTAGTCGTAATGTCTTGTTAGAAGCCGCTTATGACTTGTGGGATGATATAGTGTTGGCCCGCTGCTAATTTCATGGGGGCCTACAGGGCCACACACAACACGAGCTATAATCTCCACATTTATTACATCTAGATATGTCTAAGATTTAATGAATACAACGTTTAATCTAGGGAGATAAATAATATATATATATATATATATATATATATATATATATATATATTATCTAGTTTTTTTTTGTATTTAATTTTTTTGATAAATTAAATAACTAAAACAAATAAAGATATCGTATCTCAGATTTATTTTTTGAAGATAGATATCATATCTTAAATTTAATTTATAAAGGTAAATTAAATCAGTTGGCTTTTAATTCAAATCAAAAGATAAATTAGATTCAATCTATTGGACATATTTAATTAATAGTATTTTAATCCAATTCAAATTTCAAAATTAATTAAGATAAATTTTGAATATGTAATACCCATCAGGGTTGGAAAACCCTAAGACGGTGAGTAAGATGTATTAGAAAGGCCACAAGAGAAGGCCTAGAGAATTGAGAAAAATGTTAGAGGCGCTAGCACACTACTTGTGTTGGGGTCCTATTCATGTGGATACCGGTAGAAAAATGTAATACCCATCAGGGTTGGAAAACCTTAAGACGGTGAGTAAGATGTATTAGAAAGGCCACAAGAGAAGGCCTAGAGAATTGAGAAAAATGTTAGAGGCGCTAGCACACTACTTGTGTTGGGGTCCTATTCATGTGGATACCGGTAGAGGGAGCTGGTTCGTTCAATTGGCTCCTAGTGATCGAACAAGCTAAGATGCATGTGAAAGGTACAATTTTGACAACTCAAATCAAGCGCCATAGATAGATCCATGATTGGGATTCGATGTTTCTTTTGGTAAATTTCTTCCACTACTTGTACGAATCCCAACAATAACTTCTAATAACCCATATTCTTTCGGGAATGGCTTCATAAGAAAATGTTCCTTAAAAACTTCTCGGGTATGCCACTTCTTAAACTTGCATTTACAATACGAACACATAATCTTCCCATTATTGTTGGCGTGACCAAATGCAAAATCTAATAGTGTTTAATCCATCTAAATATGTTGGAGAATTGCGCAACAACTTGATCCATTACTTATCCAAAAATGTTTAACAAAGTTTGAAGAATAATAGGAGAGAAGATAGGTGAAGAGAGATTTTTTAGTTCTCATAATGACTTGTGAGGAAGCTTAAATACATCATTGGAAAATTTGTAGCGATCAAAAAACTACTACCATTATCGCTACTACGTTGTCTTAACATTTGTAAAGGTTACATAACGCTAAATCAACACTAAACAAGTAATCATTTTGTAGTGGTTATAACGACACAATCGCTACAACAATAAAGACTGTTTGAAATTTGGAACATTTTAAATTTGTATTAGTTGTAATGGCTATTATAGCCACTACACAAATGTTATCGTTACAGGTAAGGAAATTATAAATTCAAACCATCTTTGGAACTGCTACAAATTTGGCGTATCAATAATTTGAATTTCAAATTGTCACAGTTATGTAGTAGTTTAATAAGTGTAACCACTACAAAGTGTTCACAATTTTTTTTTTGTGCTTTAATGTCATACAATTTGAAGATAATTGAGAAATAGCAACATGAAAAATATGGTATAGAAAGAAAATATAACAAGCCAATTTAAAAAACAATGTATATCTTTAAAAAAGAGCTAAAACCTAACAACTTTTGTTAGCTCCAATGTTTTGATGATAACAAAGATTGAAAATATTTTGAATAAGAAATAACAAGTGTGTTCCTTTGTGCTTCATTGATTTGTCTGTTAAAAAATCAACTCTTATGATTCTCGAGAATTTACACAAGCCTCACTAGAACAGCTGTAATAATCATCTGATATGATTATGGAGAATTGGGAATCATCTGATATGATTCTAGAGAATTGGGAATCCATTCTCAAGAATGGTTCTTGAGAATGCAAGTCAATTCTCAAGAATGATCGAAAGTCATAAGTTCTCAATATATTCTTCCGAAGCGATTCTCAAGAATTGGAAACCAATTCTCAAGAATGGTTCTCAAGAATGGAAGTCAATTCTCGAGAATGAACCAAAACTTATGAAGTGATTCTCGAGAATTACAAGCCAATTCTCAAGAATGGTTCTCGAGAATGTAAGTCAGTTCTCAAGAATCATCGAATACAAATTGATCTTGGATATTCTTCTGAAGTGATTCTTGAGAATCAGAAATCAATTCTCGAAAATGGTTCTCGAGAATTAGCAATAGTTCTTGAGAATGACTCTGAAAGATCAGAACATTTTACTGATTTAATTCACGAGAATCAGAAGCCAATTCTCGAGTGTGAACGAAAGTTTCCTCAGTCTTCTCGTATAATGCTTAAACTGTTTACATATTCATGTTATCACTCTTAAGTATCATCCAGGCATACTCACTGATAAGTAATAGTTCTCAACAATGATAAAGCAAGTATTACTAACAAAAGTAATCTAGACTTTGCATATATTCTCTCAAATACTTTTATGTTTCCAAAATATCATCCTAAAAGTATCATTAGGTATAATGGTGGAAAGATTGATAGCTCTCAAGGATGAATGGTTATTTTTCTCAGAAAGCATACACATCATATTTAACGCATCAATTGATTCTGAATCTCTATGTGCCTAACCTCAATTAATATTTTCAAAAGTATCTTATATAATACTTAAGTAATGTTTATGAAAGATTTAAAATATTTTAGAGAATCATTAAACTCTCTCATATTCAGACTAGGCTACCTTATATTTATTCTCAATCTCTTTTATTATATCTAATCTATTTGCTAAGAGTTTTCAGGTAACCAAAAAATTATTTTGAATAGTATCAAGATTTGTTTGGACAACTGGAAAGTCACAATTGTGATATGGTGTGCTGTCATGTATGTCAGAAATGTCTGCAACTTACATTAAACAAAAAGAACTGTCCAAATGCTGCCCATCCTGATAAATGGACATGGAGACTTCAGACCAGAAGAATGTCGGCCACTGGTGAATCTGTGTCTAACGGAATCTCAAGGAGACACAACGGCTATATTCAGATATCTCACAACGGCATCAGTAGAGAATGCTATAAAAGCTGGACACGTTCAAATTGTAAAATACCGAACACCGATAAAACATTCTGCGCATTCATGTATGAGTTATTGTGATTAACAGTTTCATCTACTACACTTAATATCTTCGGATATTTATTGTTCTTCAGTGATTATCATTATCTACTCATAGAGAGAGTATTTCTGATTTGTTGAAATCATTTGTTTGTACGAAACTCAAGTCGGGGGGCTTGAAGATTGGGTGTACGATTACAGCGTGTAAGGGGGGAGTAAGTTCGAGAGTGAAAGGATCATCCTGAGTTGTTGTAATTGTATTGTGAAGAGTTAGTAGAAATCCTAAGGTGTGCTTGGGGACTGGATGTAGGTCGAAGTATTAGACCGAACCAGGATAAACCGTTCTGTGTTCATTTTCTCTTTCAGTCTCTGCTTTATCAGTGCTCAAGCTAGCTGTACGAAAAGATTTTTTACATCACCTATTCACTCCCCCTCTAGGTGATATTCCATCTTCAACTTTTTGGAGCCTGATCATCTGGTTCTCTCTCAAGGGGGAAGGATCAACACGCTAACCAAATGTAATATCACCATCGTCATTGGCATAAGGAGGTGGAGGTGAAGGTGGAGGGGCCGAATTGATGTTGAACACATGAGGAGGTAGGGAAGGGGGGATAACCTCACTAGGAAACAAACTGTACGCTAAAGTCACGAAATCAAAGCTATGCCTATGTTGAGTTTCCCAACTTCCGAATTGGTCCTGAATCTATTGAACCATCGTTAAGTCCTCTTGTTAACCAAAGTTTGAGTTATCTCCTCAACAATCGCCTCAACCATCGGCCTTAAAGGTAGCACTCTTACTATAGACCAGAATAGGCCTGGCTCCTACCTTCATACCTAACACATCTAGAGTGCTCAACTTAGAACAAACCATCTTTCAAGAGGCAGTGGGATCTACAAACCCATGTGACTTTAGGGTTTGGGACTGGCGTAGCTCTATTTGGTCCTGTATAATCTGCCCCTAGAACATGCAAGATATAAGAAATTAATGAAATAATTGCATAAATGTAAATTAATTACATCATTTATATCTTTTTTATATAAATCACTTACAATGGCTTCTTTTGCTTACTGGGAGATAAGTGTCCTATTCCAGTGTATGTGGGTGTATGTGTATAACTTCCCATAATCCATCTAGTGGTTATCCTCTTAAGCCTTTTTCTCCTAAAATAGGGATAAACAGAGAAGATTAAAGAAATAGAAGACACCTAAAATTTATACTGGTTCAATCCAAAATCTTGACCTATATCCAGTCCCCAGACTCTCTAGGATTTCACTATCTCAAGAAGTGATTACACACTCTGTAGCTCTTACAGTAATTCTCTTACTAGAACTTACTCCCCCTTTCAAGTTGTAATCACTTAACCCCAATCTCAAAGGTTCCACAACCTTGAAATTAATACAATGATAATAAGTTTAAGACCTCTTTAAAAGAGTAAATGAATAATCACTGAAGTGTGTGTATACCCAAAGATATTAGACAAAGGTTAGAAACAGTAAATGCTAGTTTTCATGAATTGAATGCACAATGTTTTGGTAGTTAGAAAATTCAATGCTTCTGGCTTTTATAGTTGATGGAACTTAAGACCATTGAGAAGCTTCATGAATTATCCGTTGTGACTGATGAAGATGATCGTTGAGACTGATTATCCTTAACCATTGCTCACACAAATTTTTTCTTCAATCAGCGCTATAATTCCATGTTGACATTCCTTGTTCCATTTGTCCGCAATGTTGGAAGTGGAAAGGAAGAGGTTACAACACTTTAAGATGTTTAGAAAGTTGGTTGTCTAGTTCCGGCATTCATCACAGCTTTGCATTTAATGTTTTTGACACATAATTGCTTTATTGAAATTTGTTGTTAATCCACACCAAAATCAACTAAAATTTATTAACAAATTGATTAAACATAGTTAGAAATAGTAATAAGTAAGAATATAAAGTATTCCAACTCATATTAATGATTTAGATATTATGACACGGTGTTTTTCAAAGTTCATAAACATTCTATTTATAAGTGATAGATAGAATGGCTTCTCCAACCACCCCCCCCCCCCCCCCCCCAAAAAAAAAAATTGCTTATTGGATTGCACATCAGTCCACCAGAAAGGAATTCTGATTGTCAACAGCCTGCTTCTTCGGACGTATAGCAACCTTTTTACTTATTGACTTGTGCAATAAACACCTTACTCCAATTTAATCCCCGTGGATATATGGTCTAATTTTATAATCTTTGTATTAAAAATGAATTTATTCACTACTCAAACTTCTACAATACATATAGCCCACTTAAATTTGGCCGTGAAGCGAAATTATTATTTTGTGTGTGTGAGTGAGAGAGGGAGAGATATGGATATGATCACGGAAAGAAAGCGATCGTGTGGACAAGTTGATCGTCAATAAATGAGTTCATATGTATAGATAAAAGTGGTCATGTTTTTTCTTCATTTGCCATAAATGCATCAAAGAATGAATTAATAATGAGATTATATTAAAAAAAATAAAAGTATTGGTTTTTGAGCTGTTTCTGTGCGCGCGCGCGTACACATTTGGTCCCCCCAACTGAATCAACACACATACACACTGCCTCCCTGTCTTATAACCCGTCACCCTCTCTCTCTCATGCAGGACAGATGCTCATCTTCAAATGAAGATAAGATAATTCTGCCAACTTTTTTTCTTGTTCCAGAAGATATATAAGCATATTCAAGAATTAAAAGATCAGAATAAAATCATTAACCACCAATCAATTATAACCATTCAGTATTAATATTACCGGATTATTTTCATCGTGCTTATCGGAATAATATACTTTATTGACACGACTAAAGGTAAAATGCAGTGATGTTGAAACATATAAAGCTGAACCATAGGGTTTGAATATTTATGAATATGGCTAGATTTTGTCTGTATATTTATAACTTTAGCGGAAAATCGAATTTCAAATTTCATTTATGTATATATGTGAGAATAATATTCCTTTGAACCGAGTATTCTGCCACTGTTTTGGCCTGAGTTAAGTTATACAACTTTGGTTATGTATGTTTCTCGCCTTAATAGTTTTCATAAGCTACATACATATATATTAAAAAAAAAAAAAAGACTTCAAATGCATTATTATCATCTCTTATTAAATAAAAGTAATAATATTATATTGTAATTACATATAATTTGGATTGAAGCAGTGTTATAAATTTTTAATTAATTATATGATATAACGATTATCAAATATATATTTGACATATAAAAAATAGTCACATATCTAATTTTTAAAAATTATAAAATTAAATATAAATAATTATAAAATATTTTATTGTAATGATTTACTCCTTTCAATAATAAAATTTGTCTTGAAATTATCATATGCGACACATCTGCCAAAAATTTTTTTAAGCTATTTTGGATCAATGATATATATTCTTTAATTATTCTAGAGATGTTTTTTTTTCTAATAAAAATTTAATCAAAGTAAAAGGCCTAGGTGGGATATAAATCCAATAAGACTCAATTGTATGATTTATTTTATCATTATCTTTTTCTTTCTTAAATAATATCTTTCAAAATGGAAAAAAATCATAACGTTCATTTTATTCATGCCTGAACTTCAATAGAATTTGTCTATATTTTAAATTAATGATGGAAAAATCATGCACTATATTAAGAAATGATAGTAATTAATTATCCTTTACATTTCAAGGGGAAAGAACTTTCCATTGCCAAAATATTGTTGACATAGTTGGGCGAGACTTAAGAAGGAATATCCATGAGAAAAATGAATTTTACCAATATGTGCTCCATCTTTGATAACTCATACTCTCCTATTCTTTCAATTCCAGTTAACTCTGTGTGTAAGCAACACAAATTAGTGTAAACCTGTAAAGAGTTCATTTATCTTCTTTATATTCTATATGACTTCAAAGTACTCCCTTTAATTCTTTTTATAAAACACAAATAATTGAATTACATAGATCAAAACTTTGGCTGACAGAAATTGATTGAAAATAATAAATAAGTAAACAAAATGCAACTTATTTCCCAAAAACATCATAGCTTATATTAGAAAAATAGTAAGAGAGAGAATCATCAAATTTAACTAATTAAAGGAGGTAGCCTAACCAATAAATAATTGAGGTAGAAATGAAATGAAATTTTTATTTTTATTTCTAAAGGCCCCTTGGTCACTTTAAACTTGACATTAATCTATTTTGGAGACTTAGAGCTTAAACAATTTTCATTGATCCCAATAAATATGCTTTTTGAACTTGAGCCTGTATTCCCCTTTTAATATAAGAGCGTGGTCACTTATCACTTCAACTAAAATCTTATTGATAAATGATAATATTAAAAGTATTAGAGGCAATTAGCTCTCTTATATAGAGGAACAAGCAGTCCCAAAAACGATTCTCTTACAACCGGAAGAAGCAAAGTATTATTTTTTTGTGACAATTTAATCATATGATATACAGTACTACCAGCTAATACATAATATAATCACTCATTCTAGATATCAAATAAGAGTAACTTTCATTATGACTTTTCCATCCATTTGATCCTGTAAATTCCAGATACTTGCAGAATATCTAGTCTCCTTTTACTTAACCTAATTTCACTGTAGACGATCCGAATGAAATAGAATAGTGTACGAGAAAAAGGTGGTTTTTTCTTTTCTTTTCTTTTGAATGACAAAACTTACTTTGAATCTTATGCCTTGGGCGCACATGACATAGTGAGAGACGGAGAATAATGTTGGTTGGGTTGGTGGGCTGTTAAACCTTTGTGTGGTCTACGAGTCTTTGCTTGAGACAAAAATTAAAAGCACTGAGAATGTTCCCAACGGCTACTCTTTCTTCTCCTTTCTGTCTTTTTAGTCTGTTTTGTTTTTTTTTTTTTTTGAAAAACTTAAAAGAAAAAAACATTCAGATTCTATCACAAGCAAGAGGGTCCCAAAACCACAGCCTCTTCTCAGTCCAAATCAATGAGTGTTTTGTATTTGAAAGAGACCTGCCTCACCTTGAAAACTACTTCCCATTAAATTTAATTTTTCAAGTTCCTATATTATATATATATATATATATATATATATATATATATATATATATATATATATATATTACTGCTTTTATTCACTGTTCTTGCTTCTTAATAATTCATTGAAGGTTCTGTATCTATCACATTAATATCAAATTTATTATTTGGGTTTGGTTTGGCATAACAGATGATATACTTTATATCTTATGTATTTCCTTTTATGTCAAATATAATATTATAACATTTATTATTAGCTAGGGAAGTCATTTCAAAATTGAAAGCTGTTGAAGATATAATATATCTTATATTTTGTACTAGTCTGAAAATTCAAAAATAGTATGAGATTCCCTTCTAACTATTTTCCAGATGTATTTCCAAAAACTGTGATACAGTCTTTGAGGCATTCTGAATACTATAGTACATATTTTGCACTTATTTATATCTTTATAACAAAAGAAGAAACTTTTTTTAAATAGAATATTGCACTTTTGATGCCTATCATTTTATTATTGAATTGTTAATATGGTTCCTACGATATACAAAATTTGTAATCAAATTATTACAGTACGCAACATTTTTAATTTAACATATACATTAAAATTTTTAAGGTTTTTTTTTTTTTTTTTGTTGAGATAATTAGCTATACCTTATTTCAAAAATTTGAATATTTGGAGTTTAAGTCAATATAAGCACTAAAAGGATAGACAATGAAGTAAAGTCAAATCATATACAAAAATCTAATAATAAAGACATGTGATCGAAGTTATTTATATTATATATATGTTACAAATAAAAATGACCGAAACTACTATAGATATTACAAGTCCATTGTTTTGTGGGTGGGGAAAACGTTCTTTTCTACTATACAAAAGTTGAAATATATAGCATTACATTCCTGTTATTATGTTATTAAACAACATGCTTTGCTATATACCATACTTCTTTTATTTGAGGGAACAAGAAATATCTGTATCTTCAAATATACTTGTATTTTATTCCATTCAACACACTATAGTGACGGATGCTATAAAAGTACTATTTTCTTTATAGTACTGATTGAGTATGTTTTGGTTAGTTAAGGAAAATGTGCTAGAGAAGAAAACTTGGAAATTAAAGATGGGGGGGTGGTAGAGAGAGGCAGAAGATAGAGAACAAAAGTTAGTGAACATAATGAGTAGAGAGTGAGATAAAATGATAGTCCAGACAGGGTGCTTTCTGATAGCTAACAATGTAAGGAAAGAAAAATGGGGAAAATCTCTGAACATTTGAAGCTTAAGCTAAGAAACCGAAAAAACACATTGAAGATAGAGGATCATTTCATCAGAAAATATTGTAGCTGATGCTTATAATGCTTTTTTGGAAGAAAGAAAAATGATCCCTTCTTAAGGAGAACGAGATGCAATATAAAGTTACAACCCCATGTGATAATGTATCACAATGCAAGTATGAACTTCAATATATATATGTTGGCAACAAGCAAGAATGATTCCAACATATTTGGTGGTGGTCACCCTCCACACCGGTCTCTGCAAAAAAACATTATTTCAAAGTCACTTGCACAACAGTCACGCACAGACAGACACGTTCATGAGTGCTTATTAAAAAGAAACTTCTCAGCTTGCTTCGCTTTGCCTCTAGCTAGCTAGTTCTGCGTGTGAAGATCCATTCTATTTGTTTCGTTTGATGATTTTCATTGAGCAACAATCGAGACTTGAGATATTCCTCCAAAATGAATTCTTCATTGCCTTTTTTCTTTACTATTAATGGCCTTTGCTTACAGTTATCATTGAACGAGACTTTTGAATAACAATATATTCAAAATGTGGGTTGTTAATTGAGCATGCTATGCGATCCATATATCGTCATCCCCACTTGGTGGAATAAAGCTTGTATTTTCTTAACTGTTAGTGTCACTTTAATCCATATTTGTTGATATAATTATATTTACGGTTATAGCTAGGAAATTCATCATATTAATTATATTAGATTGTTTTCATGGTTACGTTGTTAGTGGAGTTCGTAAATGATGTGATAAACCCAACACTAAACGCGTTGAAAAAAAGAAAGAAAGGATTAATTAAAAAGGTGAAGGTAATAATAAAAAAGAAAACAAAGAGCTAAAGAGAACAAAGCCTAGTATGATTTAGAAGGCATGTGTTGGATGCTTGAAAAGGAAAAGAATGATTTTATTACTAGTTGTCTTGATGATGACAAGCATGTGTCCAAAGCAAAAAAAACGAGCTAACAAAGAAAGAGGCATTGAGAAGGGGGGCGGGGGGGAGGAAACCGAACTAAGTAATTTGATTCGTTAATGGAAAATGATTGGCATAACAAAGGTGACTTTGGTTTCCTAAGACAAGGCACTAAAGAAAAGTGGATCATATTGTGTGTGAGATTATTAGAAGAAAGTTAATCATCTTGGATCAAAAGTACCAACCCAACAACATATTGCATATCATAATAATGACAATCAAATCTTGTTGACCCCAAATCAATTTGCTTTTCTATTATGCAACCCAAGAAATATAATACAATCTTATGGAGATATAGGATATACTCCTCTTGAATTTTTTATTGGGAAAATTGGAGAAAATATAAGAAAAAATTAATTGTCTAATTTTGCACCCAACAAAAGTTGACTGTGTTAAACAACCATAGAAAAATAGTTCATTAATAAATTTACATCTTAACCCAAAATTATATTGGTAAAAATGATATGATCTAAAATAACTTTATACAAAGAAAGCAATGTTGCTCTATGAAATGTGTACAAACATAGCAACATTGCCGTGCAGAATTTCTAGGGGCTTTTCCCAAAATTCCATGTGTGTGTACATACATATGTGTATATGTATGTATATGCGTGAGTGTATATATATGAAACATTTATGTTAAGAGAGGCAACCCCGAACCAAATAATAGTGATAATATTAAATACAAACACACATTATACTTATATGAGATTATAATATTTAAAAATGATCAAGTATAACCCTCTTAAACCATTGAAATTAAATTTAGTGCGTCCAAGGTGTGTGTGTTTGTGAGAGAGAGGGTTTAACTTTTCCTTGTTTTATTTTTGGTATTGAATAATTTGTTTTTTAATGGTAATGGGAAAAAGTTTGAACTTTTTCTTGGGAACACCTACACTTTATGTAATATTCCTTTAATTCATTGTCCTCTTCCTAAAAGGAAAAGATGAAGCCACGGAGCACACTGGTTATTAAACCTTTGAATCTTTAAATGATGTAACAATTGCATATATATTACATATAATAATTTATAAATTTTTTCCAATTCCATCCAACTCTTATTTATTGACATTATAAAAAAAAAATAATCATTTTAAATATAAAATAATTCATACTTCACTAATAAGAATTATTATATCAAAATCACCCTAATCCTGATTTTATATAATACTTCATCTGGTCTGATTTAGAAGCAACCGCGTCTAATATTTTTTACTGTAACTAACAAAAACCTTAATTTTTTTTTTTTAAACGTAGAGCTTGTTTACATTAACATTAAATAGAAGTAAAAGGGAAAAAATGTAATAGATTAATCAGTTTGATGCCCCGTAAAAATCATTTAACTTCTCCTTCAAATGCTTTTGTGTATTTGTTAGAATTCATTTTCGGTAAGTCTGAGTTCATCAACTTTTCTATGTAAAAAAAAAAAAAAAGAAAAAGAAAAGAAAAAGTAATATTTATCAATAAACTCCTCTTATCCCCTGTGATATTTCAACTCATGTTTTTAAAACAAAGCAATCACTCTTTCCGATTAAAAAACAAAGTAATCACTCTCATCTTAAATGTAGAAATTAATACTTGATTTTTAGATACTATAAAAAATTATTTTCGTTACTACTTAGAAATTGTTCTCTTGATGAAAATCTCCTTAATAAGTTCAATTAATGGAGATAAATTAAAAATATTATAAATTGAAGAGATAATTTAAGATCAAAATAAACTTCTCAACTAATTGCTATGTTTTGAATAAGAAATAATATAAATCATATTCTCATAATCTCATCAAGCAAGCCTATTTTTAGCTAATTAACTGTAAATACACCTTTGATTGTAATATAAGAGGACATAAAAATACCTAATATATAGGAAAAGAGAAGACGATACATTGTGGCAACTATTTACCCGCAGGGGGTTGCGCGTGAAAGTGGAGTATGTGAGGCTCATCATCAATCAAAACAATTAATTTATATATTTTATTTGTGCAGAGAATTTAGGGTTGGCCGAAGGGCAGTGATTCTTATGCCTCTTTCAATCAAAGAAAATAAATACACAGAAATATATAGAAATTATAAGCAATTCATTAAATTTAGGTTTACTTGACACATCAGAGCTATCTTGAAAATTGTAATCAAGGGTTGTGTCATCAACACTATTTATTCGTGTGGACCCTTCCTCCTGAGCAACTCCCAGCACCATCATTATTATACGCCCGATACATGTGTGTGTGATATATATACACACATATACTCCATTAATTATATATGTGTGTGTATTTTTTTTTATAAGAAAAAAAAAATTTTGGAGGGGTTCGACACCAGTCCCCCATCAAGGCCAGGGCACGGCCCCGGTTCTATGCGCACTTACTGGGGACTTACGAGATCGCCTACTAAAGGAGTCCCAACAACGGGGAGGGGATCAAATTCATGACCCAATGGCCTAGTTCTAGATCCCTTACCATTTGTGTCAACTCTCATTATTTGTGCATATATGTGTATGTGTATTTACTATTTAACCAAATGATGCAAACCTTGAGGTTAATTCTGTCAATTTGCATAACATTAGTTGAGAAGTTATTACTGAAAGATCAATCCATCTAGAGTCCAGAGTCCCTTTAAGTAATCATTTTTTCTATTTATTTTTTTATTTTCTTTTTCTTTTTAAATAAGCCTATGAGCCAAGAGTAATAAATTAGTGTTTTAAGTAACATTTAATTACTAATGGCATATTAGGATTATTATTATTATTATTATTATTATTATTATTATTATTATTAGGTTATTATTATTTTAATTTAAAAGCCCATAATATCATCTCCACATTGTCTTTTATAATTTGATTCTATATTGTCATCCATGATATAATTTAACCCATTTTAAAATATCTTTATTATCCATTGAGCCTTATCCATTTATAAATTAGATTAGTTTTTTTAAATAATCTAATATCCTTATATAAATCATATTTCCCAATACGTACCCTTCCTTAATTAATCCATTATTTGTTGAACCCTTTCACACCAATCAAATTATTCAAATAATCTAATTGAAATATCTCCAATATATTCATTTATCCTTAATCATACCACCATTATATTTCATTATCCTTTTGAGCTGTTTAGATTAAAATATTATTTTTTTAAAGAGTCCTAATGGGTTACGAGTTCTAGTTTGAGTCAATTTATTAGGTTAAAAATTCCCTTTTATGTATTCTATTTTAAAAACAAGTCAGTTATGGAGTTATGAATAATAATTTCTTTTAACAAGTATTCATGCTTGTTGGTTATGTATCTGAATGGCGTAGGAGCTTGATCGACTCTTATGTTGGAGTTCTTGGGCAGTGTTTCCTTTAGGTGTTCTGTTTCATACATTCATTGTTTTCTGGAACGGTATTCATAGGGTCCCTAGTTTCTAGATAATTTTTTGTTTTATATTTATTCATTATTAATTCACTTTCTCATCTAACCTTTTTTGTAATTTCTCTTTTTCTATGATAGCTTCCTATTGGGTCCACATTAACAAATAGATACATTCTAAATATAAGGTTATTACCATTTATACAAACCATGTGTATGTGTGTAAGAATGCACCTTATAAACCACCAAGTGGGGTATTACTTTCATTTTTTAAAAAAGAAATTTTCCTTATTGGAAGTAATTAATTTCCACTTCAATAATTTACTGGAAGTAATTCGTGATAGTAAGTATTGGTATATTTGATTTTTTTTCCCTATTTAAAGAAAAATCTAAGGGAAAATTCCATTCAGGGCCCAAGGTAGGAAAATATTGTCAAAAAAGGTCCTAAGAAAAGTCAAATGTCAAAAAAGGCCCTAGGGCCTTTTCTGATATTATTTTAGAAAGTGTTAACAATTATATCAGTCCCCATTAACAACTAAATCAGTATAATTAACAACTAAATTAGTTTTATTAACAACTATATCAGTAGTCATTAACAACTATATCCGTACAATTTGTTTTGAAATAATACTCGAAAAGGCGCCAGGGCCTTTTCTGGCATATGACTTTTCTTAGGGCCTTTTTTGACAATATTTTGATAATTTGGGTCTTGAGTGGAATTTTCCCAAAATCTAATGACCTAACGTACAATCCTCATTTATTTTGATGAGGTGGTGAGATACGCCTTATAACAGGGATCGACGAATATATGTGTATACACTACTCTGGTCTATATAATAAGGGCAACGTCTGGAAGTTCTTTTTCTACACTGGAAATAAGAACCTAAAAAAAATAATAATAGAACCAACCTCATAGGCTAAACTCTCCATCAACAACTAGGCATGGAAATAGGTCAGGCTAGATCAGGCTTTGGTTAAATAGGTCTGAGCCTGTAAATGGAGCAAAAGGCTTGACCCAAGGCTTGAGCGTAAATGTAGACTTTCTTTCAAGCTCAGGTATGAGCTTTCATAAGGTCTAATCGAGCTTGAAGCCTTTTATAAAAGTATACCTACAATATAGACCTTTAATAAAACATCATATTGCAAGACTTAAAGGTCTTAAGTAGGCATTAAGCCAAGAAAACCTATATAAATCAAGCTTTTTGTAGGCTTCAAAGCATAATATTTACAAATGTACCATTCAAATAAGCTTTTAGCCCACATATAAGAAAAATGTGGGCTTTCTTTCAAGCTTGGGTATGAGCTTTCATAAGACCTAATTGAGCTTGTAGCCTTTTTTGAAAGTATACCTACAATGTAGGCCTTTAAAAAAGCGTCATATTGCAGGACTTAAAGGTCATAAGTAGGCTTTAAGCCAAGCAAAACCTATATATAAATCAAGCTTTTTGTAGGCTTCACCAGGGTGAGTGAGCATGTTTAGGGAGAATGAATTCTCTATGTTGTTGATCACCTTGGCGAGTGTGTTACTCGTCACAGTGAGTGAGACAGAACATATAGTTGTTTCTTTTGTATATCATTCACTGAGGTGAAAATGTTGCAATTAGGAGTAGCTCTCTGTGTCGTTTTCCTTGACAAGTGATACGCTCACCGAAGTGAACATGCTTTTTCTATAAATTTGTTGTCCAGGACATCATTTAAAAATAGAGTTTTTGAGGAGGGATTTTATTTTCTCTACTAGTATTTTGTGGTTTGGATTCATGGAGTGCATTTTTAAGCCTCCAAACACTTGGGTAAATGCTTCTATCTTGATTCTACTTTTCTCTTCTCAAATTTTCAAATTTTGAAATAAACGAGATCAGGGTTTTTTTGGAATTTTGAATTTGATGATGACTCCACTGAACATTTTGAGTTTATATGAGTTATTTGAGTTAGATAAAGAGCTTCACTAGTTTAGTTTCTATGGATTTTGTTAGCTTTCAGAGGATTTTGTTAGCTTTCAGAGTTTTGATGATAACAAGATTAGAAATCATTTAAGACTTTGACAGAATGATCAAGCAATTGAATGGTTGAAGTTTAAGTGCTACTCGAGTAAGGGATTTCAACCTACTCGAGTATCCTCCCTTTAATAGCATTTTTTAAGTGTTTACAAATTATTACTTAAGTAAGGACTTGGTGTTACTCGAGTACATATCAAAAAGCAAAGATTGAAAGACTATTACTCGAGCAATCAAATTGTCTACTCGAGCATAAGATTCTAAAACATAAAGTTATCTCTCACATAAGGTACTCCTACATCAAGAAAAATGTACCAAAGAAAGATGTTCAAGTACTGGTAAGTATTTTACTCGAGCAATGTCAATTCTAAAGTCCATAAGCTATTTTGGTAAGGGCTACTCGAGTAAACATATTGCTTACTCAAGTAAGAAAAGTATCTACTTGAGTAAAGGCTTTTGTAATGATTCTGTCCAAATCTATACTTGAGCATGCTATCCTAATTACCCGAGTATGGTTCTTGAGTAAGACATATCGATACTCAAGTATATATATCAGATACTCTTTGTCAGTGATTTCCAACAGTAATCAAGATTTTAAATATTTTGGGTTATCACTATTTTTTGTTCTAATATTACTTAAAATACATTGCATTACATCTAATCATCTTATTCAGTATGTTTCAGTTCATTAAACATCATTTGATTAAAGATTAGCCTAAAAGCAATTTGTGTCAAACACATCTAATGCAGACGGAATAACAGAGCCAACAAACAGAATATAAACTTGTATATAGCAGACGAAATCATTCCTTCGAGGCATACTTATTTCGGCAAATCTCTTAGACAACTTATGTGCACAAGTATGTCAATGGCGAACAAGTTAATGAAGCAATGGTCGACTGTGTCTGATGGAAATCAACTGTGCTTAACAGAAGTTCAAACAAGTCACAACGGCTATTATCAAAGCTTCACAACGACATCAATGGAAGACAATATAAAGGCTCAACACATTCAATTCTGCTAACCATCGAAACTCTGCGCATTCAATTCTGTAGTTATTTCGATCAATTGTTTCATTAGTTTCATTTAATATCTTCAGATACAACTTGTACTTCAATAATTATAATTTATTTACTTAGTGAGGAGTTAAACACTATTTGATTATCTGTAATATCTTAAGGTTGTGGAACCTTAAGTGTGGGTATACAATTAACGCTTGTAAGGGAGAGTGAGTCCTTGTGTGAGAGGATCATCCTGTGTATGAAGTGGGTAACTATATTGGTGATTAAGAGATAGTGAAAATCCCAAAGTGATTGGGGACTGGACGTAGGTTGAAGAGTTAGACCAAACCAGTATAATTTCTCTCTGTCCATTTTCTATGTCTTTGTCTCTATTTTTTTTTTGTTCCTGAGCTTTTATTGAAAAGATTTTTAAAATCACATATTCACCCCTTCTAGGTGATATTCCTGTTCTTCAGATTTGAGGTTATATGGATTTTGGAGCTAGAGTTTGACTTAAGAGTAAAATTTTGGCTAAATTATGATAATATAACGTTTGAAAACGAGTTTTAATAAATGGATTATGTTAATATGAGTTAAATTTTAGGCTTAATGAATTTAGATTGTTATCTAAGTTTAATTTTATCAACTAGGTATCTTGAGGTGAAACCTAAGTTATTAAATTGAAATTTTTGATTGATTTGAATAATTGAAGGCTCTTTATTGGTTTGGATAAGTTGTTTGATTTAACAAAAATCTATAAGTTATGTTTGGATGGTTGTTCTTGGATTTAGGGTTAAGAGTTGGGGTTCTAGAGAAACTTATAACCATTTTTTAATCTTCTCAACCACTTAATTAGTTATAACTTAATTGAGATGATGATATGATTTGTTTAAATTGAATTTTGTATTGTTAGTATTGAGCATGAGGATTATTGATTGTGCTAGTATCTCCTTACTTGGTGAGAGGGAAAAACTTTCCCCTTATCTTACTGATAATGTGGTGTTTATGATAGATTTTGTAACATGAGTTAATTGTCTTATGGGGACTTGTGATTTTGAATCAAAAAGTGAAGTGTTCAAAAGAGGTTTTTACCTTGATTATTGTTTTTCAAGAGCATGACCATAAACAATCATGAGATAATCATTGTGCATTATTTGTGTCTTTGACATTGATTAATAGATATAAAATGGAGAAACCAACCATCACATGGCAAGATCCCATTTGTGCACATTGGGTTGGTTCAATTGTATTTATAGTAGATAGGCCCTTGTGGTTCACTTATCTTCATAGTGTAAAAATAGACTCGCATGTCTCCTTTCATCCCCTAGAGCAAGGGGTAGGTCTATGTGACTTGTGTGATCATCTTCAAAATGATAAGGATAGGCCTTATATATAGGCCTTCAATTATGGGTAAGCATTCCTTCGTAGGGAGAGACTTGACTGAGTTAATAAGTATATATAATCATGACATTATACGATTGAGATTCTAAGTATATCTATTTTTTGCCTCATTTGACACCTCATAAGTACATGTTCGTATGTATGGTGACTTGGAACTTTAGTTACTAAAGCTTTTGCCTCACCCCATTGCTCTTATCATTTTTCATATACATGATAATCACATGTTGGAATGTTGGGAAGATCTTCAAAGCTGTAGATATCTCATTATATATGTATAGCCTATTTTGTTTGTGTTAGATTGATGTCTATTGATGTTAGTATAAAGGTGTCCTAAAGACAATATGCTTTATCAGATGAACACCTTATACTAATTGGTATTTCATGAAATATAATAAGAGCACATTTTATCTTTCTCATATTTATGTCTCACCTTTATTTTAAGGTCAATATGCATTTAAAGATAATAGCCCTGGGAATACAATAGATGTACACCCGAAGATCTATGATAGGGATCATGATGATGAAGACTTAAGGACACTAATGTCTATTACCTAAAACTTATTCCTAGCCTTGAATCACTAAGAAAGGGCATTGGTAATGTTAATAAAACTAGTACATCATCTACTTGTATAGAGAGACAAGGTAAAGACCTCATGGAATACAAGCATGGTGATGCCTTAGTTGATATTGTGGGTGGATCTATTAGAGAATAGATAACATTGAACTGAACCGCCGAAAGATTCCACAAATATTCATTATAGAGAGTATCATTAGATATGTGAAGTCTCTCATCGTTTAGTAGAGCAGATCGTCCTAAACTTGAGGATGTCATCAAACATTATGTCATATCCATTTAAGAATGGGGAGAACAATGTACTCTTTGTAAATGGAAGAAATCACCAAGAGGGGGTAAATTGGGGATTTTACAAATTCTTTTCGAAAACACCCAAGTTTTTGGATTGAAAACAAAGTGTAAGAAGGCAAGGGAAGAAAAGCTTAGACACAGAAGATTTATACTGGTTCGGTCCTAACCTTGACCTACTTCCAGTCCCTAGATATCTTCTAGGTTTTTCAACTATCAATATTCTTTCATTACAACAATGTAACTCTCAAGCAATCCTAATCACCTAGGACTTGCTACCCCTAACACTTTGTAATCAAATGACTGAACTCACAGGTTCCGCAACCTTGAGTTCTATCAAACAAGTAATTACAATGATTTTCAAAAACATACTCTCAAAAAGAGCAGATATGGACAAACACTAAAGTTCAAAATACTGTAAAATACACAATAAAGACTCAAATCAAAGGATGTAATCAGTTGTAGTTCTGTGTGTTGTTGCTATGAGTCTTCCTGGGTATTTATAGTTTAATCAAAGGAACTAGCTGTTGCATTTTCTTCTCTTTGATTCTTCAATGTTCAGCTTCATCTCTGGAATATGACAGTTGCATATTTTTCTCTATTCCTTCAATTCTCAGCTGGAATCCTGGAATTAGTTGTTGCAGATGGTCTTCCATATTTTTTGTCAATCCATAAACCTTATTTGACCATTGGAGAGTGATCTAGACGATCTATAATGGCCTCAGCTGAACCATTGGGATAGAGGAGAAATTTTAGGCTTGTTCTTGATTCTTCATTAATTGCATTTGACCCATACTTGATTTCACCTTGATCCTTGATAAATTCATCTAAAACTAATGAGCATATCGATCAATGATATATATGATGATTCGCAACTTAAAATGTAAGTAAATTAGTTCATAAGCTTGAATCAGATAGGAGAAAACGTCATCTGTAAAACAGAGATTCATTAGGCTTGAGTTTAAGCTAAGTAGGCTCGAGTCTAATCGTATTGCAAACTTTCATAGTTCTCTCTGTCTGAGCCAAACTCAGGTTTGTAAGTTTTAGGCTCGAGTTTGCTTCAGTCAAACATATTCGAAATCCTTTCAATCAGAGATAAGCTTGAGTCTACATAAACATACTTGAGTTTATATTTGAGAAAGATTTTGAATGTTCTCTGTAAGGGACAAACTTGAGTTTTAACTTCATAGGCTCGAGTTTGTTCACATGAAAAATTATTGGAGAGCTCTTTGTAAGACATAGACTCGAGTTTATCAAAGAGGGCTCGAGTTTGCCTAAGTTCAAAACACTTGTCTTGCTTTATGTTAAGTATAAACTTGAAGTTAACAAATCCAGGCTCGAGCTTAATTTACATTACAAGGATTAAATCAATTTTAACAAGCTTCTACCTTGTTTGAACTTTAGCAACAAAGAACAACTTCTTATTTTACAATTGTCAGTTATCATCAAAACACACAGGGAACTAACACTCTTGGGTATAGCTTAAATACATGAGTATAGATGGACATGTCGATAAGACTCACAACCCCCTACAAGGGATTAGTAGTTCACAAGACTAATAGAGCTTGGATGATTCTAGTTTACTTGAGAGTTTATTCACGACAAGCGATCATAAAGAGTCATGATCCGTCTTAGATTCAATTAAAAAAGATTACTTGCTCCGTGAAAACCTATACTTAGTCAATCAAAAGAGATAATACTCTATCTTTGCTCTCAACTAAATGTGAATGACGATGTTAGGGATGATGCTGTTGGTCAAAATCCTCTTGTGGCAAGTGAACCATTAAATAAGTAATAAAGAGTTATTGTCTCATAGATACTGTTAATACTAATTATGTAGCCAGCTTCTTTGTGAAAGTTGGGTGATGGGAATAGAGTTGGTGTTTGTTTATCTACTACTACTAGCAAATAAAAGTAAACAAGTGATCGAAAGTTTGGTTGAGAGACATCAAATTAAAAATAAGTAGAGCTCATATTTTATCCTAAGTTGCATCAATCCCCTAGTTTGCATGTGACGCATTACTACAGTATTTTGTTGCACAACTTCCACAATGCTATAGTAAAATGCCTATCACAATGTTATTCAGTTAACCCACTAATAATCTATACAAAAGCATCTACATTATGTAAGTACACTCCTCCCTCTACTTTTCTGATATTCCTATGGCAATTTTCCAGTTTAAAGTGTCAGTTTAACCTAGGTAAATTGTCTATATGAGATAGATCCATTCCTATAGCTTATAGTTTAGATCGAGCCTACACAAGCTTGCCTAGCACATACTATTTAATTGAGGTCTAATATCAACTCCCTTCTAGTAAGCTGAGACCACAGTTTTAGTTTCTTAGCCACCAATTAATAGGCAAGACGTTTAATTACAAAGAAACAGAATTTATTGAATTAGAAAATTAGCAAACTGGGTTCCTACTATAACTTAGAAATCTATCCTCACCCAGCCAACAGAAATTAGTTTATGACTAATAAGGGAAACAAAATAAATATTACAGTAGAACAACCTATGGAAAGATTAAAGAAAGAAATTAAAATAGAGAAGATCGTCGGAGTAGTCAACAGTGTAGGGAGTGTCTTGTCACGAAACATCTATACGTCTTTCATAGCCTTGTCTAACTTTGAGAATGGATTGGGTCTTTTTTGCCTCTCTCTCTCTCTCTATATGAATCTCATTCTCTCAACGTGAGTCAAGTTGTATCCAATTTGTGCTTTCTAATCTTCGGCCGTAAACCCTTTTTTTGACTCCCTTTTAGGTCTAGTCGTCTCTTCTTTTATCAATCAGGTATTTCCATGTCGTACGTTTAGTGAGCTGAGCTTTCCTATTCTGTCAAGCCTGACTCTCAAGATTCAATTGGTTGATTCTCTTAATTGTGTGAGATTTTGCAGATCTTCTATTCGATTCACCGTATCTTCTAATTCTGTCTCTTTCCAATCAATCGCCATCTTAACATTCAACTTGATGACATGTACTTATTTCCTAAAATAACTTGAGAAGAGATCTGCATAACATATTGCATAACAAATCATCACTTGCGATGTTGTAGCATTATGGTGACCTTATGGAGTTTAATTCAAAATAAAGATTTATAATGTTGTAGCATTACATTAGTACTGTTTTGCGACTTCAAAAATGTGATAGAACACATCCTTTTCTTTTGCCTAATGCAAGATAGTATTCAAAATACCATATCTTATTGCATCTATCTCTTATTTTCACAAATATATGAATTCTAGCTAGGCATGGAAATAGGCCAGGCCAGACCTGGCTTTGGCAAAATAGGCCTGAGCCTATTTGTAATATCCATTATTTCATTATTTCGGTCAAACCAAAAAAAAAAACAAATGAAGACAAAAGCAATGGCATATTGTAATTAAAGGAAAGCTTAATGTCATGAAAATTTTCCATTCTCCCACCAACTTTGACTTGGAAGGATCAATTAAATGATATCATTTCATTAAATAACCTTCAGCTGGAGATTTCATTTCGGTGGGCAAAGTGACTAAGTTAAACTAATGGTATGATAGTAATTAAGCAAAAGTTTAATGTCCTATTATTTGACCAAGCCTTCACTGACTTTAACATTTGTAATAACCATTAAATCATCTCTTACCTCATCTATTTTTGGTCAAAACCAGCAAGAAAGAAGAAAGAGAACAGCTTACCTATATCAAAAATGGCATATGACATTGGAAGAAGAGAGAGAAAATTAGTTTAGCCAAAATCTCCTACCAAACCACCTCTGATCCAAAAACTCCCTTCTCTAATTTTGTTCTACACTTCGAGAGCTTCAATTCTATGGTTTCGGTTTTCTCATAGGAGGAGTTTCAAGTCATTGGGTTAGCCAAGCTTCGCTAAAATTCAGAACCGATTGCAGAATCGTGATAAGGTAAGCATAAGCTTCGATATGAACCGATTGATTTGAAGTTTGGTTGAGTATTGAGAATGTTATGGAGTTTTATATTTTCAACCAATTAGGGATTTTGAAGTTTCATGGTGATTTATTCATGAATATAGGATTATATGATGATTTGGGAATATATGAACCTAATTTGGTGGATAAATTGTGAATTGGTAAATTGCCCCATTTGAGATTTATTTTCGGCCTGAACAGGGCATGGTCAAGGAGTGGGAATTTGTTCATTTTAATGATTCCATTGTGTTCAGAACGAAAAATTGTGTAGGATAGAGATTCAGTAGGAATTTTGGAAGCTCCGGGATTGAATTATACCTTAATATGAAATTGTTTTGAAACTTTCAGTCTAGGCAATTATTTTGAAATGAATTTTTGGAGCAGTGAGTGAAGCTCAATTGGAATGAAGTTTTACAAAATTAAAGTAGACATCATAAGCTTTAATTTGATAGGTAACGCGTATTTTTCTAAATTATGTGCTAAGAGAAATGAATTTTTGAAGATGACCCTCTGATTCTGGACTTGATTTCGGACAGCAGAGACATTTTAAGCTATAAATAGATATTCGTTTAAGTCTGGCCCAAGATAGTATTTTTGGTTGAAAATAGACATATTAAAGGTCATTTAGGCTTTGGGATCGACTCAAAAGAAATTTCCTAGATTTAATTGTGAATTTTTGAAGATTAGTCACAATTTGTTGGAAAATCCTTAAGAATGACGAAAATAAAGGGAATATAGGCTTATATTAAGTTCTTTAATAAGAAAAGGAATTTAGTAAATATGGACACGTGAATTGGGCTCATTTTAAGTTATCAAAAGGAAATACTTACTGAGGAGGAATTAATTATATTTGTATTTTGCTATTCTAGGGCTATTGTGATATTGTGCACCGAGGAAAAATCATTTATATTCGTGGTCGACTGTTAGGTAGTAACCTTAATCCTCATATATTCTGTGTGACTTGTGTATGTATGTTTTACCATGTATATTGCATACATTTGGTTATCATTATTTTCCAAGACCTCTAGAACTGGAACATGTTGTGTGCAATAAGGGTCTTGCTGTGTGTCGTGCCCGATGGTCTGTACTGTGTGCTATTAGGGCCACTGCAGTCTTTGCGTGGCTATTAGAACTGCTAGTTCCGGATTTGACTGTGTCCCTTGCTGTGTGCATGATACTGAATGCGATGTGGTTTGTGTTTTTATCCTTGGTTTTACTTATATGCATAGTTATACATTTTATATGAGATTAACGGTTACTCTGGGATTCCCTTATGAATCCCAGCCCCTTTTAAGTCCTCTGGCAACTTGTCTAGGGCGAAGCGGGGTGACAGAGGTAAGACCTCGGAGCAGGGCTAGTAGGATGATGGAGGATGGTGGTTTCTTTTGGTTATTTATTGTAGTTATCTGGATGACTATAGAATTTTATTTTGGCCTATCAGGCACTATTATCTAGATGACTATATATTTTGATTCCTTTGGGGAAATGTTTATCCTTATATATTTTTATCAATATATTATTGTCCAAACCAATGTATGCTCTGTTGCTCATACTCTGATATGTGATGTAAATTACCTGAGGAAAATGAATTAGAATTGAATATAAGTAAAGGATCATATTGCCCGCCACCCGAAAGGGCGAGACTGGTAGGTGTGTAACACTATAATGAAAATCTGAAGCCTGAGCCTACATGCAGGCTTTTTTTTTAGACTCAGGCCTGAGCCTACATGAGGACTAGGTAAGCCTGAAGCCTTTTTTACAGGCCTACTTATAATGTAGGCCTCTAAAAAGGCCTCACATTGCAAGCCTTGAAAACCATAAGCAGGCTTTAAACATAATAAAACCTAAATAAATATAGACTTTTGGTAAGTTTCAAAGCCAACATATTTTGAAATTGTAGGCTTTAACATAAAATTAAAATAATCATAAATATTAATGACAAAAAAATGTATCAATTATAATTTATCATTGAATATACTCAAATCAATATAGTGATAAACCAAAAACTCAACATCCTGGTGCAATATATTAAACTGTCACAAAATGATAATATAACCATAATGAAAATTTTGTAAAAGATAAATTAAACAACACAATAACATCAACATTAAGGCTTCATTATAATCTCCTCCTGTTCCGATGGCTCCTACACAATAAAAGAATAATTTAAAGTAAATAACTAGTCACAACAGAAGTCCAACAAACATTCAACAAATATAAAAATAAATAAGTATACAATATTCATACCTTCAATTTTCTCTCAATCCATATTTGTGATAAAGCCAATCCCCACCATGTAACATCCCAAATTTTCAAAAGCGGAATATTATTTTTTCATCAAAAATCATTTAAAATCATCAGAGTGGATCATTTGAGCGGAAGATTAACTGATACTTGTATTTCAAAATGCTGTAAGTCTGGCTGGATACAATAGCGGTACATCATACCAAGTATTTCAAAAGTAATGTTCAACAATAAAAGGAAGGCTTCCGCCGGAACATCAAAAGGAAGTCTTCAGCCGGGTCTTCTATGCGTCCTGTTTGCACTTCCCCTTGTCCTCCGTTCTTGGTTCTCCTAAGCCTGATGCTATGTTAAGAGCTGAGGTCCCATGCATACGGACCCTAGGTAACGGTTAACCTCATATTTACATATACGGTACAAAATCACAGCAAATGAAACACTTCCAAACATGCCACCAACTATGTCACTCCCAGTGAATGCAAATGTACCGCTCCCAGCAAAATATACCACTCCTAGTGAAAACAGAAATATCACTCCCAGTGCATGCAGATGTATAGTTATCCTTTAACAACAGCATGTGTAACATCCCGGATTTTAAATAGCGGAAATTTTTTTTTTCAAAAGAATAGTAATCAGAGTCAAGCATTGTAGCAAGTGAGTAACTGAATTTAAAGATATATGTCCACGGTGTAATTGTACTCATACAGACATCCATTGCTCAGAAAGGGTAGCGTCTAACCAGATTTAATAGAGCCACAGAAGTAAACTCCTTCTGCCATCCAATGCCCGCTACCTGCCCTGAACCTCAACCCTTGATTTTCCCGAACCTGAAGCTACAGCTGAGATCCAATTTCCAATTGGATCTTAGGTAACGGTTAACCTTATGCTCAAATAAACAATATATGGCAACAAATATTCATAATAACATGACAGCATATCAATACTAAATCACACAACCAGTACCACAACCAGTACCACAACAAGTCTGCACATATCCAGTGCCACGACGGCCCATCGTGTCCTCAACGCTAGGAAAACCTTACGGCGTTATCAAGACTATAACCCGTACAAAGCTGTATGTACAACTGCCCTCTCTCGGCACAGTCTCAATAAATGACATATCAATCACATATATGAATATAAGCAGCATAAGTGTTAAGGTTACAGTACGCGTCCGTACCTCCGTTGACGATTTCTGGTACTTTCGTCAAATTACGGCACGTTCGACAGCGGTACAACAGCGGAAACAGCGGTTCGTGGGTTCGAATATGCTATACGGATAATATTACTTATATGAGTATTCAGAACCAAAACGGGCATTTTAGGTACAAATTACCATTTTGCCCCTAATTAGACTTTTCAGCGGAATTTCGCCAGAGCTCCGCTATTTTGACTTTAATTTCTCAAAATTTTTGCTATAACCTTTCCTCTATCATATTTCTAAGATAAATATCATATTTATTCCTAAAACATGATATTTAATTAACTTTGAAAATTTAGAGACTACCCTAGCAATCCTACTATAACTACCGAAAGAATTACCAAACTAAAGACTAAGGACCAAAAACTTACTCAGAGCTTCGCTAGGATTTTGCTCCGGACTTCTCCTTCCTCCTTGCTCTCCCAAATTTCGAAATTCTCAAGAGAGAATGGTGTGAAGAAATGTGAAATGGTGAAGGGGTATTTATAGGTGAAGGGAAGGGCATTTTCGTAATTTTTGTCTGATCGAATTCTGACCGTTGGATCGCACTTTTGTTGAGGTGGCTTGATCTTGACCATGCACCTACTAGGTTGACATCATCATCCATAAAGAGATAAAGAATGATGACCTCATCCTGCCTGTGTCATCTTGCTTTATCAGCTGAACTCCCTGGCTCAGTGTCCTGATCGCGAAATTCTGTAGAATCTTAAAATTCCGGGAATGACACGCTGAAGATCTTTTCTTCCTCTTCGAGAATACTGGGTTTTCCTGACCTTAAATTCTCGTTAAGGACATTCCGTTATCAGCCGAAAATCTTCGGTAATCACTACCGGGTACAGAAATGACTTCTGTCGGTGTCATCATCTAGATAAAAATTCACTGATCAATAATATACTCTGGTTTTTCCCCACCTATCCCCGGATCCCTGCATCCGAATTATTTTCTATCAGTTCTCATTTATCCTGTTCACTTTTCCCTGATTATTCTAATATTTCCTAACTAACACATGTTTTAATTAATATTACTATTATATTTAAAAATCTACCTATCATTATCCTTCCATTTTTTTTCTTTTTCTTTTCTTTTTCCCCTAAAATTTCGGTCACCACTATATATATATAATTATATTTTTTTCCATTTACCACAATATCCCATTTCTTTTTCACAAAAATTTCCCATTGGTCCATTTTTCCTAAACTCTTATGATCTTATAAAATTCCTAAAAATCCCTTAATTAATCCTTTACTAATTTTTGATAATTTTATCAATTAAAACTAATTATTTTCTCACAACAATTCTATTTACATCTCTAATTTAAGCTTTATCTAAATTATCAAAAATCTTAAGGCCAGTTTTAGTCTTAGAATACTTTTTAATTTTCATAGGAAATAATTTAGTAAATTGTCTAAATTAAGGACAATATTCTTTCTAATTTTTTTTTTAATAATTATCCTTATGCCCTTTAGAATTTTTCATAATTTCTTTAATATTTTCCTTTGAACTACTTATCTTACACTTTGAGACTACACATTCACCTATTACCAATAGGTTTTATTTGTTAATATAATATTCCAGATAAATAATTATCCGGGTATTACATTTCTCCCCCCGTTAAAAAAATTTCACCCTCAAAATTTGTTCCATACCCACATAGACCTTGTACTAACTAGACACCGTCTTACTCAGATTATATGTGTCGGATCTTTACCTTATCTTTCAGCCGCTCCTCTTGGTGATCGAGAATTCGTTATGGTTTGACCACAACAATCTTGTCATATCGCACTTTGATATATAATGTGACCATGGCGCGCATACACCATAGCAACATTAGATATCAAAAATGTCTCCATGGTGCCCATACGCCATGGCAACTCAAAATACCTTAAATGTCTCCATGGCGCCCATACACCATGGCAACATAAGATACCTTATACTGTATGACACGATCGTGGTCGGAATGTATCAATGAGTAAAACATGAAATACGTTACAAAGGTGGTTTACGTATTATATAATGTTGTCTAGTTAGTACAAGGTCTATGTGGGTATGGAACAAATTTCGAGGGCGAAATTTTTTTTTTTAACGGGGGGAGAAATGTAATACCCGGATAATTATTTATCTGGAATATTATATTAACAAATAAAACCTATTGGTAATAGGTGAATGTGTAGTCTCAAAGTGTAAGATAAGTAGTTTAAGTTCAAGGGAAAATATTAAAGAAATTATGAAAAATTCTAAAGGGCATAAGGATAATTATTAAAAATTAGAAAGAATATTGTCCTTAATTCAGACAATTTATTAAATTATTTCCTATGAAAATTAAAAAGTATTCTAAGACTAAAACTGGCCTTAAGATTTTTGATAATTTGGATAAAGCTTAAATTAGAGATGTAAATAGAATTTTTGTGAGAAAATAATTAGTTTTAATTGATAAAATTATTAAGAATTAGTCAGGGATTAATTAAGTAATTTTTAGGAATTTTGTAAGATTATAGAATTTAGGAAATATGAAAGTTAAATAAATATAAATAATTACTATTAATGAATAATTATTAGTAAGGGCCTAATTAAATAATTAGTAAGGATTAAAAGGTAATAATGCTAGTAATAAATAAAGATCAATGACTTAGGATTATTTAAGGAATTATAAAAGCTTAAATCAATTATGGACCAATAAGGAAATTCTTGGGAAATAAATATGAGATGAATAAAATATTTGTGGTTGAGATAGATGGAAAATATATATATATATAATTAAGGGGGGTGACCGAAATTTTTGGAGAGATAAGGATGAGTGGATATTTTAATAAGATAATATAAAAGTTAAAACATGTGTTAATTAGGTAATAATATAATAATCAGAGGAAAAATGAACAAGATAAACGAGAACGGATAGAAATAAAATCCTACATAGAAAACCGTGAACTGGGTAATTAGGACCAGAGTATATTATGAACGAGTGAATTTTTACCTCGAGATAGCCGGTCTCCGAAGTCGTTTCCGTAACCGATGGAGTGATTTGAAGATCCGGATAGGAAGATATTTTGTAGGAATTAAGCAGATAACCAAAATGAGAACCGTTAGAAAATAATTCCGTTGTGAGAATCTGGGGATAAGTGGGGAAAAACCAGAGTGTATTATTGATCAGTGGATTTTTATCTAGAAGATGGCACCGACAGAAGTCATTTCTGTACCCGGTAGTGATTACCGAGGATTTTCGGCTGATAACAGAGTATCCTTAACAAGAATATAAGGTCAGGAAAACCCAGTATTCTCGAAGAGGAAGAAAAGATCTTCAGCGTGTCATTCCCGGAATTTTAAGATTCTACGAAATTTCGCGATCAAGACACCGAACCGGGATGTTATCTGATAAAGCAAGATGACCTAAGCATATTGATGTCATCATCCTTTGTCTTTTTGTGGGGGATGAGGTCGGCAAAGACACATGGAGGGCCAAGATCAAGCCACTTCACAAAAGTGCGATCCAACGGTCAGAATTCGATCAGACAAAAATTACGAAAATGCCCTTCCCTTTTCCTATAAATAGCCCTTCATTCATTTCACAATTCACACACCAAGCCTCTTGAGATTTTCGAAAACTTGGGAGAGGAAGGAAGAAGGAGGAGTCCGGGGAAAATCCTAGCGGAGCTCTGAGTAAGTTCCTCGGTCCTTAGTCTTTAGTTCGGTAATTCTTTTGGTAGTTATAGTAGGATTGCTAGGATAGTCTCTAAATTTTCAAAGTTAGTTAAATATCATGATTTAGGAATAAATATGATATTTATCTTAGAAATATGATAGAGGAAAGGTTATAGCAAAAATTTTGAGAAATTAAAGTCAAAATAGCGGAGCTCTGGCGAAATTCCGCCGAAAAGTCAAATTAGGGGCAAAATGGTAATTTGTACCTAAAATGCCCGTTTTGGTTCTGAATACTCATATAAGTAATATTATCCGTATAGGATATTCGAAGTCACGAACCGCTGTTTCCGCTGTCACCGTTGTTGTACCGCTGTCGAACGTACCGTAATTTGACGAAAGTACCAGAAATCGTCAACGGAGGTACGGACGCGTACTGTAACCTTAACACTTATGCTGCTTATATATGTGATTGATATGTCATTTATTGAGACTCTGCCGAGAGAGGGCAGTTGTACATACAGCTTTGTACGGGTTATAGTCTTGATAACGCCGTAAGGTTTTCCTAGCGCTGAGGACACGATGGGCCGTCGTGGCACTGGATATGTGCAGACTTGTTGTGGTACTGGTTGTGGTACTTGTTGTGTGATTTAGTATTGATATGCTGTTGTGTTATTATGAATATTTGTTGCCATATATTGTTTATTTGAGCATAAGGTTAACCGTTACCTGAGATCCAATTGGAAATTGGATCTCAGCTATAGCTTTAGGTTCGGGAAAAATCAAGGGTTGAGGTTCGGGGCAGGTAGCGGGCGTTGGATGGCAAAAGGAGTTTACTTCTGTGGCTCTATTAAATCTGGTTAGACGCTACCCTTTCTGAGCAATGGATGTCTGTATGAGTACAATTACACCGTGGACATATATCTTTAAATTCAGTTACTCACTTGCTACAATGCTTGACTCTGATTACTATTCTTTTGAAAAAAAAAATTTCGCCATTTAAAATCCGAGATGTTACAATTTCAAACAACACATCACAACATGCATACAACACACATAACACATATACACATACTGTAAATATCAGAGTTAGTGTTACAGTACGCGAACGTACCTTCGTTGACGTTTGATGGTATTTCTGGCGGAAAACGGTGCGACAGTTGGTCAAAACGTATTCAGGGATATCCTATAAGGATAATATCGCCTCTATTAACTCACAAATATTATCTCAAAGAGATATTTTGGCTATATAAGACCATTTTACCCCTGGTGGATTTATTTTCCAATTTATTCCCTAATTTTCGGAAAAAATGCTATTCCAGCATTTCTGGGCAGAATTTCGCCTAACTTCGAAAAATCATAACTAATTCTAGAAAAATCGAAAAGAGGATCCGTAAAATTTCCCGGAATCCTTAAGATGTCTAATTTCAAGGAAAAATACTGGAATTTACCCAGATGTAACATCCCAATTTTCAAAAGCGGAATATTACTTTTTCATCAAAAATCATTTAAAACCATCAGAGTAGATCATTTGAGTGGAAGAGTAACTGATACTTGTATTTCAAAATGTCGTAAGTCTGGCTGGATACAATAGCGGTACATCATACCAAGTATTTCAAAAGTAATGTTCAATAATAAAAGGAAGGCTTCTGCCGGAACATCAAAAGGAAGTCTTCAGCCGGGTCTTCTATGCGTCCTGTTTGCACTTCCCCTTGTCCTCCGTTCTTGGTTCTCCTGAGCCTGATGCTATGTTAAGAGCTGAGGTCCCATGCATACGGACCCCAGGTAACGATTAACCTCATATTTACATATACGGTACAAAATCACAGCAAATGAAACGCTTCCAAACATGTCACCAACTATGTCACTCCCAGTGAATGCAAATGTACCGCTCCCAGCGAAATATACCACTCCCAGTGAAAACAGATATATCACTCCCAGTGCATGCAGATGTACAGTTATCCTTTAACAACAACATGTATTCAAACAACACATCACAACATGCATACAACACACATAACACATATACACATACTGTAAATATCAGAGTTAGTGTTACAGTACGCGAACGTACCTTCGTTGACGTTTGATGGTATTTCTGGCGGAAAACGGTGCGACAGTTGGTCAAAACGTATTCAGGGATATCTTATAAGGATAATATCGCCTCTATTAACTCACAAATATTATCTCAAAGAGATATTTTGGCTATATAAGACCATTTTACCCCTGGTGGATTTATTTTCCAATTTATTCCCTAATTTTCGGAAAAAATGCTGATCCAGCATTTCTGGGCAGAATTTCGCCTAACTTCGAAAAATCATAACTAATTCTAGAAAAATCGAACCAAGGATCCGTAAAATTTCCCGGAATCCTTGAGATGTCTACTTTCAAGGAAAAATACGGGAACTTACCCAGAACTCATGGATAATTCCCAGTTTAATCATTACAAACTGCTGCCCAGAATTTCGCTCAGAAAACATAACTTAACTTCTGAGGTTTTTATCTTTTTGCACAGAGCTTCAAATGATACACTCTTTATAGATTTGAAAAGCCCTAGACGTCTACTTTCACCATGAATTTTCTCAGAATTTTAGAACATCATCTTCTTCATAAAATACTGGCGTTTTTACCTCCGACTCCAGGAATCGCTAATCGATGAAATTTCGCCAGAGCTTCGCTATTTTGATCCTAATCTTCCAAAAACTTTGCTATATCATATTCCTCATCTAATTTTCGAAATCAAGCCATTTTTAACCATAAAAACATGAAATCAAAACTACTCTTGAATATTTAAGATTAAAGCATAAAATACTATGAACTTAAACTAGAACTTCAAGAACTAAAGACTAGAACTTACCTCTTGAAGAACCTTACTCCTTGCTTTTGGAGCTTTTCCTCTCACTCTCCTACCTCTCTAGATTTCGTCCCTCTCTCTAAGAACACCTTTGTGGTTGAGTTTTGTTGTGAGAATTCATGAAGCCAAGGACCCCTATTTATAGTGGAAAACATGAGTAGCCTCCAAGCAACTCCTCTTGATCCTAACCCTTGAGTTTTACTTGGAGAAGAGGCATAAATATTAGCCCTCCACCTCACTCAATTTCGTCCCCCTCTCTCTCTTCCCTTAGATTATTGCTTTATCCCCTATTTAATCCCAAATTCTAATTTAGTTAGGTGTAATCGGGTGTTCTTATTCAAGATCTAATTTCATTTTTGAAATCCTAATTTTATGACTAGATTTATGGAGATTTTAAATTCCCAAAACACTTAGGTATGACTTTTATATGTAACCGAAATTAACTTTGGGAATAGCCAAGTTGATGCTCATAATTCACTGATCTCAAATATGTATTTACATGTAATACTTAGTTCCAATATTTCAAGTTATGATTTAATTTTTATGAATTCTCATTTATTTTCACTTAATTAAATAGCAACTTGGTCCCCAAGTTAAACTTCTTGCTCCTTAAGTCTCCTTAACTTCTCCCACACACTACTTCATTGACTTATATGTTTGTGTCTAGAATCATCTTTTCCTCCTTGTCCCTTAATGAAACCGTCCCCTCCCTCTAATTTCATTATAAATTACATTTTTAATGTTCTCACAATTTTAAGAGGGAAATTCTCTCATTGGTCCACTTAAATTCAGGATTTATGGTTAATATAATTTAATTCTTCCTTTTATTCACCATTAAACAATAACTTTCGTTCCATAGAGATTAATTAGGAATAATTGGTTAAATCCCATGTTAATCTCCAATATAGTGTTTTAGGGGTTACTAGGCTTACTTACCAAAATTTGACAAGTTTCTAATTTAATCTCAGCTTCTAAATAACATTTGATCCTTAATTATGACCTTTATAAATTAATTATGAACTAATTCCAAAACTTATTAAAGTATCTCAATTATTGCAATTTCATTTGCCCAATAATTGTTACTAGCTTCCTCTAATTGATTTTATCATCCTTTGATGATTTTAATTGCTGAAATGGTATAATTAAGATTATGCTAGATTATGATAATCTTCGGATATTTTACGAACCTTAATAAGATTTAGGAAATTGAATTTGGATTTATTAGAATCCAAAGAAAATTCCCCTAAAAATGATAATAAATCAATTAAAAATTTAGAGACAACATACTCTCCTATTTTAATAGGTATTATTTGCCAAAATATGGTTCTTTAGGAGAAATATAAATTTTAGGGTATTACACCAGAACTCATGGATAATTCCCAGTTTAATCATTACAAACTGCTGCCCAGAATTTCGTCCAGAAAACATAACTTAACTTCTGAGATTTTTATCTTTTTGCATAGAGCTTCAAATCACACACTCTTTATAGATTTAAAAAGCCCTAGATGTCTAATTTCACCATGAAATTTCTCAGAATTTTTGAACATCATCTTCTTCATAAAATACTGGCGTTTTTACCTCCGACTCCAGGAATCACTAATCGATGAAATTTCGCCAGAGCTTCGCTATTTTGATCCTAATCTTCCAAAAACTTTGCTATATCATATTCCTCATCTAATTTTCGAAATCAAGCCATTTTTAACCATAAAAACATGAAATCAAAACTACTCTTGAATATTTAAGATCAAAGCATAAAATACTATGAACTTAAACTAGAACTTCAAGAACTAAAGACTAGAACTTACCTCTTGAAGAAACCTTACTCCTTGCTTTTAGAGCTTTTCCTCTCACTCTCCTACCTCTCTAGATTTCGTCCCTCTCTCTAAGAACTCACCTTTGTGGTTGAGTTTTGTTGTGAGAATTCATGAAGCCAAGGACCCCTATTTATAGTGGAAAACATGAGTAGCCTCCAAGCAACTCCTCTTGATCCTAACCCTTGAGTTTTACTTGGAGAAGAGGCATAAATATTAGCCCTCCACCTCACTCAATTTCGTCCCCCCCTCTCTCTTCCCTTAGATTATTGCTTTATCTCCTATTTAATCCCAAATTCTAATTTAGTTAGGTGTAATCGGGTGTTCTTATTCAAAATCTAATTTCACTTTTGAAATCCTAATTTTATGACTAGATTTATGGAGATTTTTAATCCCCAAAACACTTAGGTATGAAACCTCAAAGTATACAGAAATACCTTTGGGAATAGTCAAGTTGAAGCTCATAATTCACCGATTCCAAATATGTGTTTACATTTAATACTTAGTTCCAATTTTCCAAGATATGATTTATTTTCTATAGATGCTCATCTAATTTCATTTAATTAAATATTAACTTACTCCCCAAGTTGTCTTGCTTCTCAAGTTTCCCAATTTGCTTCATAAGTTTTCCTATCTTCTCCCATACACTTAGCTAATTATCCCATGTGCTAATCTATTTTACAATATTATAATTGCTTCTTCCTTCCTTGACCGAAATTTCCCTCCCCTAATACCCATTAAATATGCCTTTTAATAGTTGTATGCTTTATTTATCCTTACAAACTCAAGAGGATAATTTCTCATTGGTTCAACTTATTTTTATTCCATTAGTGAATAGGAATTTTCGCCCTCTTAGTGATAATTTAGGAATAATATTGTTTTAGGGGTTTTAAGACTTGATTACCAAAGTTTGACGAGTTTCTAATTTAATTTTGATGATTAACAATTTCTTGTATGCTAATCTTAGCTTTTAAATATCATTTAATCCTTAATTTAATTAATATTTCCTTATTTCTGACCTTTATAACTTTCCAATAATTGTTACAAATTTCCTCTAATTGATTTCATCATCCTCTGATGATTTTAATTGCTTAGAAATGGTATAATTCCTAAACATTCAAAATTTAGAGACAACATACTCTTCTATTTTAATAGGTATTATTTGCCAAAATATGGTTCTTTAGGAGAAATATAAATTTTAGGGTATTACACAACACACAAAAGAACTTCAACAGATTCTTCATTCTATCAGCACGATATTCATCAATCACTCTTCCCCCAGCACTAAATGTGGATTCTAATGCCACGGTTGAGATAGGAACAACTAATATATCATATGTCATCCTTGATAAAACTTTAAATTTGGCACTATTATTCTTCCACCACTCTAAAGCACAAAAAGATGAAGATTCAGAAGAAGGAATATAAGGATCATCAGCAAGATAAGTTTCCAACTCTGATTTTGTAGGAGGAATCGAATGCCTTTGACGAATCATGTTCAACATTCGTTGCATTTCTTTATCTTTTTGTTGTGCACTAGTATCTGCTACAGGAACACTATCAAAATTGACTTCATCAGATGCAGAAGATGAGGAATGCAACTCCACATACTCAAGATATAATTCCTCCAATGCATTTTTCACCTTTTCCACATTTCGTATAGCTTCACTTTCTGATTTGTATATTAAAGGGAAGCTTATCTCAATAGTCAGGAATTTAATCCTTGGATCCAAGACACTTGCAATAGCCATCAACAAATTGCATTCCCCCTAATATTTATCAAATTTTTCTTTCATAGGTTTTGCCATCTCATACATGAACAAGTCAAGAGACTCCATTGCATCATCAATCACTTGTTTCACCCGATGAACTTCAGCAAGATATAAATTAGAAGTAGGGTATTCACTACCTGAGATCACATGAGTAGCATCATTAAAAACTTCTAAGAGATGGCAAATCTTCTCAATCTTTTCCCATTGCTCAGGATTAGGTGCATAAGTATAATGAGGCTCTTTTTCATCACAAGCAAAAAATGCATGCTTGAATTTTATTGCAGTCGTCAACATCATGAATGTGGAGTTCCATCTTGTAGGACAATCAAGAATAAGCTTCCTTTCTTTCAAACCCTTTAACTCCACAACTTCACAAAAAGATTTTAGCCTTGCATCTAAGGCATTTATAAACTTGACACTTTCACAGATTTTGTGAACAACATCTTTAATAGTGCTAAGGCCATCCTGGACCAACAAATTTAGGATATGTGCGCAGCATCTAACATGAAATAGTTGACCACCAAGTACCAACTTATTGGTCAATGACAAATTCTCTTTCAAAGTTCTTAAGCAAGTGTCATTGTAGCTAGCATTATCAATAGAAACTGAAAATATTTTGTTCTCAATACCCCATGATCTCAAACACTTAAAAATTGTATTTGCTATATCTACTCCTCGTCTTGGAGCAAGCACTTTAACAAAACTCAAAACTCTCTTATGAAGATTCCACATATCATCAACAAAATGGCTAGTAACAACCATATATTCAGCTACTTGATGACTTGACTTCCACATGTTAGTTGTAATGCTTAACTTGCTCACTTTTTGTAATTTTTTTTTTCAAAGTATTCTTTTCATCTTCATACAATTTGAGGCAATCACTTCTAACAATCTTACGAGAAACTTTTCTAAAATCCGAAATTTGCATATTCAAATGGCCACATCAAAACATCATCTTCCACCATGCTAAAGGGACGCTCATGTACCATAATAGCAGTAGCTAAGATTTCTCTCATCTTTTCATTAGAGTACTTAGTACCAGGAACAATAAAAGGATTAATTCCTGATTCACTTGGTGGAAATTGTATAGTGGTTTGTTTATTTTTTCGAGAGAAAAACAACCTATGTTTATAGCAACCCAACAAATGCCTCTTAAGATGGCTAGTACTAGCTCCCTTTCCACCAGTAGCTAGTTTTTCTTTACAGTACAAACACACTGCTTTCTTGACACCATCAGGAAGTTTAACTTCTTCAAAATATTTCCATACCTCTGAAGTTTTTCGCCGCTTTTTTGTGATAATAGAATCGTCTACACCCCCAGTTACTATCGGTTCAGAGGCGTTGTCGTTAATGTTCACTGCATCATTTGAATGAGTTACCACAGGCCTACTAATTTGTTGTTCAGTTTGAAGTCCTTGAGGTTGGGGAAGAATAGATTCACTTATCTTGTTGTTGCTATCCATTACAGGGACTAGTTCTATATTAAAAAAAAAAAAAATAACAAACCAAAATAACAATATAAAATTCAAGCCACAGAAATTGCATAGTGGATACCGTCAATTCATTAAATTTATACTTTCATGTCTCTGACTTAGAAAGCAGTAGAAACATGTGACATACAACTGTAATGAAATACTGCTTAAAAAATGTCGCAGATCTTCATTGTTGATATTAAACCTGGACAGATAACTTGACAAAATAAATCGATCCAATCAAATAACAAACAAACAGTTTAACATAAATTCCCTAATAGTCAAAGAAACAAACAATCTGATGCGTTAAACAAATTGATCATGTAAAAAAAATTCCCTGATGGTCAAAGAAATAAAAAAAACGGATAAAATAGTTGAACAAAAACCATGGAAAAAAATAAATTCTTTAACAAGTGCAAATGGATCTGATGTGGGCCTATTGATGATTTCATTCATCAAGCGCAAACAATGAAACATAATCCGATAAAACAAATTCCTTGATGGTCAAACAAACAAAGAGTGCAATCAGTGATGCATTAACAAACAATGCAATAACAGAAAAATTGATCCGATAAAATTTTTTTAAAAAAAACATCGAGTGGAAGCCTAAGAAGATAGGGAAAGATGTTTGAGTGGAAAAAAAAAACAAACACAGCAAGATAACTGATTTGAGTTGCAACAAAATGAGTAGAGGAATAGAAAGTGCCGTGAGAATACTGGAAGTCTGGAACAGAGAGGATAAGACGACAGCTCACTTCTTTGAGTATTGGAATAGCAAGCGTCAGGAAAAATTGGAATAGCAAGCGTTTGAGTATGAGTGAGTAGGAAAATATTGAATAAAAAAAAGTCAAAAATCAGTGGTTAATACATTAATTACCCATTATAACTTTAAATTAAAAATTACAATATAATAATGATTGGAAAATAAAATTAAAATATAAAAATGAAAAACATATAAATATGAGTATAAAAAAACATATAAATTAAATATTGTATGTGTGTGTGTCTATATATATATATATATATATATATATATATATATATATATATATATATATATATATTGTATACACAATTCAGACCTGAAGGCTTACAGGCCAGGCTTTGACAAAATAGGCCTAGCCTATTTATGAATTTAGGCCTTTAAATAGGCCTTGGCCTGGCCTTTTAAATAAATAGGTCAGGTCAGGTTCTAAATAGGCCAGGCCGTAGGCCACCTGATAAGGGCCTGGTCTATTTCCACCCATAATTCCAGCATAATTCATCAAATAGCATGCATTAAAGCCCATATTTTCCATACAAAACAATCATAACACATGGGAAATATATGGCTGAAACATGACTCATCAGATGCCGGCATGGTATCCAAACTATAAAGGTACATCACTTGATCAAGTCAATTAGTTATGGGGCAACAAAGCATTGCTAGAATCTTATGTGGTCATTAAATAAATTAGGCCTATTAAAAGAGTTTAATTGGTCCAAGTTTATTTATGTTATTAACTAATTAGGCCTAATAAGTCACTCAAAAAGCTTATTCTTGATTCCTTAAAATTAGCAAGCTTGAGCTAATAATTGTTATTGGGTTTTTTCAAGAAAATAGAAGTATTTTGGTTGGAGTGGGACTCCAAGCCAATCAAGTAAAATGGCACCATATATAGTCTACTAATGGGAAATTAGTTTATCCACCCATTGGCCCAATTATGTTAGAAGATCAAATAGGATCTTCGGCCAATTTGAATTTGGAATTCAAATTTTGAATTTAAGTTTGCAATTTAAATGTGAATGTTAAATTCAAGAGGTTATGATATAAAAGATAATTCTGAATTATCTGATATATATATATATATATATATATATATATATATATATATAAAGACTAGATAAAGATCCAATAAAAATTGGATAGAAAGTAATTTTGAATTTCGAATTCAAGATATAATAAAAAAAATAAGAATGAGATAAATTATCTTAAATTATAAATTATATAGATATAATCCAAGATAAAGATGAGATCCATTATCTTGAATTATAAAGATATAATCCAAGATAAGGATAAGATCCATTATATTGAATTTTGAATTCAAGATATGGACTTAATACATTATCTTGATTATTTGGGTAATACAAGATAATGGGCATTTATTCCGAACATCTCTTGTCAGGTTTTGGCCATACAAGAATATAGGTTTTTGAAGAGAGAACTTTTTTTTGAACTATACATGCTTATTGAGAAAAATTGGTGCAATCCAAGTAATTAACCAGCAAAAGGCGCCAATTCAATAAGGGTGTTCATCCAATCTTGAAAATTCTTTTTTTTTTTTCCTATCTTGCACAATATCTAACCTCAAGAAGCCACCACCTTCTTAAGAAATAGAAACCCAAGAACCTAAAACCTCTATCTTGCCATTTCCTAGCAAGCATTCAAGGAGAAGAAGTTCTCATTGCAATTGGGAGATAACTGTGTGAATAAACATTAGAGGACGTCATAATCTTTGTCATCTCTTTAATTGTTCAAAGGTATTCCTAAAACCCCTTTACATGTTTTAATGAGTATATCCTAAATATATCATATGTATGATATTAATATCTCATGAATATTGTAAAGAGTTACGGATTCTCATAAGTACCATAATTAGTTACGGATTTTAACTCATGAGCATCGTAAAGAGTTATGATTCTCATGAGTACTGAAAATAGTTACGAGCTCCTCAATATTCAATAGAAACATCTCAGAATCATTGAGTTATAACTCATGGGCACCATAAATAGTTATGGGTTGTCATGAGCACCAAAATAGTTACATGGTTATAACTTGTGAATACCGTAAAGAGTTATGAATTATAACTCATGAGAAATATAATGATATGTTTATGAAAATTATGTAATGATAACTAATGAGAATTGTAAAGAGTTATAGGGGTTTATAACTCATGAAGACTATAAAGAGTTATGGATTCCGCAATGATCACCAAAATTTTTGTTTTTCAATCTCATGAGACTTTGCTTGAAAGTTATGAAACACCCTAAAATTAATTAACTAACAATTGAAACTTATAGAGCTCATTTTGAAGTGGTATAAGTAATGATTTTCACCGAAGTGGTATAATTAATGATATTATATTCTTTTGGTTCTAAATATAAGTCATTTTCAAGATATTTCACTAAATCAATCTAGAAAAATCTTAAACTTGATTAACTATGTCTTAAAATTTAATAACTTCTTAACTTTTTCCTAGTTTAATATACACTCCAATCGACCCTAAGAGTAGAAATTTTACTCAATAATAACTAAATGATAAAATTAAACATTCATGTGAGAAATTTAATAACATAATTTTTAAATAAGAATAAAATAAACACTCACTCTCTATCTTATATATAAGATTAAATGAATATAACTTAAACCTAGTAAATTGCACTATAATAATCATTTTGAGTTATTTAGTTAGTTTCAAGACAAAAGCAACTAGCAATACAATAGTGGTTCTAAAAAAATACTACAAAACCCTTTGCAACAGTGTGTTTTGTAACTATTTTTAAAACAGCTACTAGTATAGTTTATAACGGTTAAAAACGCTACAAATGTACAATTTTAACCTTTTCAAAATGATAGTTTTTTTTTTTGGATTGTCGATCCATCCCAGATTGCATGGCTATACTCAATGTAGAAGGTTATATTCTATTATATAGTCAAGTCAAACAAGCAAAGCATAAACTCTATCTCATTCATGCATGTATTATATATAGTGTTTAAACTTTTGGTTTTAATGTGTGTGTGTGTATTAAGGATTAATAACGTTGATATGTTGATAATATTTAATATACAAGTACTTTTTGTTATGATAAACTAAGAAGGTTTAGAGATTCAAATTCTAAGAAAGAGAAAATTAAGGATATAAAATTATAGCACAGGTCTCAATAGTTTTATTTAAAAAGCCAAAGTATTTTCAATGAGAAAAGTTAGGCTATTTATAGAGCATTTGTAACACGGGTCACTTATCAAAGTATTTTAGCCATTTGTGAACCACGTGTGACCCAAAGGTGCCCTTGGATAAGCTTAAAAAAACTTTAATCTCTTTCTCAAAGCTTGGTTACCATGAATAATGAATTTTCCTGTAACTTTGGAAATTCATCAATAATTCAATATAACTCCAAATTTAGTGGTTCAAATCTCTATGATTAGCTCTTTGGAAAAAAAAAACTTAGGTTTGTTTCTATTCTATTTGATATAGCAACACCCATTTATTAAAACTGAACAGGGGAAACTCACAGAAATTTCCAGATTTTCTTGGTCATCTTTGAAAGCTTATATCTTTTATATACAAATCCAAAAATTATGAAATAAGACTCATTTCAAAGGTCTGAATGAACAATATTAAAAATCTCCATATGATGTGGCGAATGATAGATATATGCATATCACAACAAAAAATGAAAAAAAAAAAGGTTCGACAAAATTTAATTAATTGAATACAAACTACATTAACACTACTATGGAAAATATTTTTTATGACGGTTATTATCTGCCATATATAATATTTCGAACGATCACATATTTATCCGCAATATATACTCAGTATAGATACACAATGGTTTTGAATTGTGATTTATTTAGTATCTATTATAACGTTATAATATAACACTTGTTATTTATTGAAATGTGGTGAGACTATGTTGTACGTAGTAATGATAATAAAACATACTCACATAAACAACTGTTAGGTCCTTGAATTGGATAGGTCTGTGAACAAATTAGGATTAAACATTGTGGATTCAATAACCCCAAGAATAATAATATTTAAATAAAAATATGTCAATCCACGTATTAATGAAAGATTCATGAATAACATGTAATTCAATAAATAAATAAATAACGTTACTGAAGCATAGATATTACCCTCAAAATGATGTCATTTAAGACACAATATAGGCTTTTTTTTTTTGGGGGGGGGGGGGGTGGGGTGGGGAACCTAGCTAGTTGACCCCTCCAAAACTGTTGGCTAGATCAGCCTGATATTGGTTCACCATGCTTTAACGATGACAAGGGTAAGGGTTTAATATTTTCTATTCTCTAGCAGTACTTCCTAGACTATCGCACAACTTAGTATATCAATGACAGAGTTATTTCAAGTCGTGCCTGAGGACATTGTCCTTAAAAGCTATTCTGCAACTACCAGCAGATAAGAATCAGCACTTCCCAAGATTAAATGAATACTTCCTGCAAAACAGGATGAACAGAACTATGGAAAATAATAAAACTAAGAAGGTATAAGAATATGCCAAAGGAGGAAGAGAGGTGCTTGAGAGTTAAAAGAGCAAGGTTTATATGAACCTCTTGCAAACATCTCCTTACATAGGAGAAAGAATAAAAGACGTGGGCATCTCAATAAATCTTGTAAATGCCACTAACCTTCATAGAGCCATAAACGTTTTTGAATGTTTGAGTGGAGCAAAGTTTTAAAAGGAATTTGCTCCATAGGCTATATAATAAACATACTTCAAAATCATTAACCTATAATAATAAAATATCAATAAATCGGTTCCTGAAATCATAAAGTCTGCAACGTCCAAGTTTCTCATAAAGCACAATAATAAATGGCATCAAAATAGTTAAAATTTTGCAAACAACTTAATATATAGGCATACCTCACTAATTATATCAGTTAAAAAAAACATTTTTCAGCTTGCCATTTCTTTAAAAAATAAAGCTAAATTTTTCAAGAGGTTTCTCGTAAAACACCTATTCCACATTTAACTTGCACACAAGAAAAATTGATGGATTTCCATGTAGCCCGTCATTGTGCGAGTTCACTCTTCCTCTCAGCCCCGACAATCACAAATAAAATGGTACTTGTTCCTTATGACACACTCACTCATTATTTCCAACAATACTATTATTATATATCATTCCAAATATGCTCTAAATCCTTTTCAAACTGCTTAAGGGAATAATAACGATATTTATAATTTGATAAGAAGTGAAAAAGAGTATGTGACTAAGTTTGAAGTGAAACATACGTTTCATCAAAGTAAATGGGGAGAAAAAGTGAAAAAAAGAAGAGAATAATTTTGTGGAAGGGAAAAAAGAAGAAGTAAAAGCAAGAAAGGGAAAAAAGTAATAGAGCTATGCAGGATTACTGGAACAAGAGACAACACAGATAAAAACAAGAAACCCAAAGATAGAATAAAGGCACATATATAGATAGATAGATAATAATAAAAAAGAATAAAGTGATGATTTCAGTATAAAAATTATGAATAAATAAATGAATTTAATTAAAGAGAATCCTGGTTATTCCCTCCTTCACTACTACTGTAGAATATGAAAGGAACAGCTTTACAGACCAACCGTGACGTCCGCTTAATTTTTGTACAATAATTCTTAAAGTTATATATATATATATATATATATATATATATATATATATATATATATAAACTTAAATGAATGATTATGCAATATATTATAACTGCTAAGCAAACAATACTATACTATTATCGTTGTCAAGAAAATCATGGTTTGGGTATGAATATATGGATGTTCTCAATCAAGGGATATGTAAAGATAAATCACTGATTTTATAGTTGCTAATTATCTAGACAATAAGAGTTATGGCACAAAAGGGATAATACAATTTTTTATTATTTTCAATGATGATGTAAAAAATTATAACGTTTTTCTTTTTCTTCTTTGGTTTTCTTGTTGCCATCAAATGTAACAACTATTTCAACGATCTGCAATATTACCTTGCGCATTGCACTGGGATAAATAATACACAAGTATTAAAAACATCCACCTGGATCCCAATAATTATATTGATATTAAATATATGCATAAATTATTAATGTGGTAATTTATATTTAATTTTATATCATTTTTGTTCTCTCTATTTATTATTTATTGTAATGATGGGATCGTATAATTTTATTTTTATTTCTACAATATGTCTTGCATCCAATAAAATATAATTTTCGAAGCTTTCAAATTACTGTATATATTGATCCAAATCTTAGAAACAAATCTTGGCTTAACCCTTTATTTTATCTTAGAAATACTTTTGCATGGTTATGGGTACTCTATATTGTTTAAATAAAAAAAGAAAGAAAGAAACAATGTAACACATAATGTAATTTTTAAACTCAACGTGAGTTGACAAATTTTTGTTGAGTCAATATTATCGATTTAAAAAAGACTACCTTTAATCGGTTTTAAAAACTTGTATAAAATTGTTTCGCAATGTTTTTTTGGGGTATTCATATCTTCTCTAAAAATACTTCTAAAGCTAAATACGCTATTACTCATAATTATTTCAATAGACTAAATAAAATCCCCATTTCTTGGAAACAATAAGAGTAATAATATTAAGTTTTGAGTAGGTATAGTGTATGTAGTGAAGAGTGAAGACACACAATGATTTTTTTTATTATTATATATTTTTTAAAAAATAATATTGGAAAGATGAAACATTCTTGACTACAGGCCTTCAGCTTCTTTCTCTCTGTCATGTGAAAATTCTGAACGAAATTGAATGACTGTTTGTATTCCATAAAGACATCATTGACACGTTCTGTTGACTATTTCTTGACACAACACCACAATCAAATGTATGCATTCACTTAAACCAAATCATGATTTTCTCAAGATACATTCGTACGCACAACCTTCTCCTTTAATTCATGTATACAATTCAAATTTTTTTTTAAAGTGCATTTGAATTATATATATAGATTCATGTGCAATTCCCTATAATTTTAACTTATTTAATTAAGTTCATGTATTTTGTTATTAATAAGTCTTTATAATTTTTTCAATAATAAGTATTGGTCCATATACTCATAATTTATTAATCTATAATTGAAATGACGTTAGTAACTGATGACATTGCTCTCACTTAGCATACACGTGATTTAAATTTGCCAAATGGATATAAGTAAAATCTAAATAAACCAGTTTACATATTACACACACATAAGGAGATGGTTTTGAGAATAATAATTTATTTTTTATGTTGATAATGATTTTTTAAAATTTTTTTTTATTTTGTACGCTTTGTCAAGTATATATCGCTGCCTTAGGATCCACATCATCATCTCTAATTACTTATGAGCTTAAGTACTATTGCATGTAATTGAGAAAATTGTAAGGACTCAATAAAAAGAAAAACATACAAATATCTAATTAAAAATTGGATAACTTTATAAGAACTAAATAATTAATTATCCCTCTATATATTTGATGATATTTTCATTTATTTAATTTGTGATTTTATTATGTCTAATGTATTGCACAATTGCTTTTATTTCTCTCTGCAGTAATGTTGCGCGTGAAGGAAGAATCCCACTAACATGCTGCCTATATATAGCCAAAGACCCAATTATCACTATTCTTGGTACTATGTTTAGCTTTTCTGTTCATTCTTTCAATCACTCGCTTTAATCATTATTAATCAAAAATTTCAAAATGAAATTACAATAACTTCCTTTTCGATGATGTATCTGAAAAAAAAAAAAGGCTTTTGTTGTTATGAATATACTGATTATGTGGATGTCCATTGACTCCCGGTCTCCAAATATTACAAGATGACATGGGACCCACGCATAGTACCATTGCATAGTAGTTTACTATTTGGTGGGACCCACGCACAAAATTATACAACTCACGGGAATGCATTCCCGTGAGTATACAGTTATGTAATTATGGGAATATTGCATCAAATGACCCAAAGTGGAAATTACACTAAAGGCCCATTTTCCTTCTATAAATAGAGGTCTTCTGTAAACATTCAAATCACACTGAAATGAGAACTTCTCTCTACTCTCTCTCTCTCTAAAATCTCTTGTTCTTGTATTTACTTTTCATCAGTTTTATATTACGTTATCAGCACGAAGACTCTACCAAGGTAAGATTTTATTACCATCTCCTTTACTATTTGTTTATTTTTTCTATCTAGGATAATCTTAACCATGATATGGAATTAAAGTTCTACTTTTACCGATTATTTTGAACATCGGGTTCCATGGTTAAGATTTGAGATTATTTACTATTTACTATTCACAGTAAATAGTAATTTTTACTATTCATGTTAATTTTACCTTTTTCAGTAATTTTATATTTCTATTCATTTTGACTCCTTTATGGAAGTCTAGATTTAATATTTCAGTAATTTTATTTTATTCACTATTCATTGTGAATAGTAACTTTACTATTCACGGTAAATTTATATTTTACTATTTACAGTAATTTATTTATGTTTATATATTCTTCCCACTCCCTATTTATTAATTCATGGTGGCAACATTAAGCTCCATTTGTAATTTAATTTTACTGTTTTATTTATTTAATTCATGGTGGCGATACTAAGCTCCATTTGTTTAATTTAAATTCTTTACTTACTGCTTTATTTATTTCATGGTGGCGATATTAAGCTCCATACTGATTTTATTAATATTTACATTATGCCACTAACATTTAAATTTATGTTACTAACATTTATTTATGCATTTATTTACCTTTTATGGTGGCAACACTAATGTTAGTGGGCTCCATTTATTTATGCATTTATTTACCTTTTATGGTGGCAACACTAATATTAGTGGGCTCCATTTATTTATGCATTTATTTACCTTTTATGGTGGTGGCACTAATAGGGCTCCATTTGTTTATCTTAATTCTTTACTGTTGTCTATATATTATATAATATATGCATCATCTTTCTTACCTTCGGATGAGATAGGTCTCGCTGTGAGTTTACTCCCATTCCTATCTCATCTTATTTTTATTTTCTTAGCATGTTTATTTACCGTTCTTTAAATTATGTTTTAATTTATAATAAGTTTTTATAATAAGATTCTAATTATTTTTATTATTTTTAGTTTGAATCATGTCTTCCAACCTTTCAAATCTTGAATTTAATGCTCTTGACATCACCGGGAAGAATTATCTATCATGGGTTTTAGATGCTGAAATCCATCTTCAAGCAAAGGACTTTGGAAAGGCTATATTGCCAGGAAATGATGCGTCCCCTCAAGTAAAGGCTAAAGCTATGATTTTTCTCCGACACCACATTCATGAAAGTTTGAAAACTGAATATTTAACGGTGAAAGATCCATTTGAATTGTGGACTAGTTTGAAAGATAGGTATGATCATCAGAAAACGGTGATTTTGCCTAGAGCTCGTTATGAATGGATTCATCTCAGGTTACAAGATTTTAAAACTGTAAGTGAGTATAACTCAGCTGTTTTCAAAATAAGTTCTCAGTTAAAATTATGTGGTGAAAAAATAACTGATGAGGACTTATTAGAGAAAACTTTTTCTACCTTTCATGCTTCGAATTTGCTTTTACAACAGCAATATCGTGAGAAAGGTTTTAAAAAATATTCTGAGTTAATCTCATGTTTACTAGTAGCCGAGCAAAATAACGAGTTATTATTGAAAAATCATGAAAATCGTCCCACTGGATCTTCTCCATTTCCTGAAGCGAATGTGAGTGTACGGAATGATCATGGTCGTGGCCATGGTCGCGGTCGTGGTCGTGGCCGTGGTCGTGGACGAGGACGTGGAAATCGTGGAGGTAGAAATAATCATGGTCCTTATCATGGTGGAAGAGGTTATTATAGTCCTTATACCCACCAGAAAAAGATGAACAATGAAGGACAAAAGAATGATAAAGAAGGTCCTTCAAAAGTTGTTGAACATAAATGTTATCGGTGTGGTATGAAGGGACACTGGGTACGTAATTGTCGTACACCAGAACATTTAGCGAAACTTTACCAAGCCTCTATAAAAAAGAGTGTTAATAATGTGGAATGTGATGATAAGGCTCATAAAGATAATGATGTCAATGAGCCAAATGATGATGTTATGTCTCTCTTGGAGGTGGAAGATTTTTATGATTAAATAAGTTTGGAGGTGGAAGATTTTTATGATTAAATAAGTTTTGCAAAAATTGTAATAATTATTTTGTTTCGTTCTGACTTGTTGCCAGTTATGTATAATAAATATGTTTTTAATGCATCTTCTATATTGAATATGTTTTGATGCATTTCTTTTCTTTTAATGAAGCTCATGGACATTTCAAATATTGCACACAAGAATGAAGATATATGTCTCATTGATAGTGCAACGACACATACAATTCTTAAAGATAAGAAATATTTTTCACATCTAACAAATTGTAGTACAAGCATCAATACCATAGTGGGTAATACAAGATTGATTGAAGGCTCTGGAAGAGCAATAATAATATTATCCAATGGTACGAAATTTGTTATTAATGATGCTTTGTATTCCTCTAAGTCTCATAGAAATTTGTTGAGTTTTAAAGATATCCGTCGAAATGGATATCATATTGAGACTATAAATGAGGACAATAAAGAATATCTACAAATTGTTACTGTTAGATATGGTGAAAAATATGTTCTGGAGAAATTATCTATGTTATCTTCTGGTTTGTACTATTCAAGTATTAGTACAATTGAAATAAATGTTATGGAAAACCAGAAGCATGTTGATAAAGACATATTTATTGTTTGGCATGACCGGTTAGGCCATCCCGGGTCAATTATGATGCGACGTATAATAGAGAATTCATGTGGACATAACTTGAAACAGAAACAAATACCAAAATCCCATGATTTCTCATGTGATGCATGTTCCAAGGGAAAATTAATTATTCGGCCATCACCAACCAAAGTAGAAAGTGAGTCTCTCACATTTCTAGAACGGATACAGGGAGATATTTGTGGGCCAATACACCCACCATGCGGACCATTTAGGTATTATATGGTTTTAATTGATGCATCAACTAAATGGTCGCATGTGTGCTTATTATCTTCTCGAAACCTGGCGTTTGCAAGATTACTTGCTCAATTGACAAGATTAAGAGCACATTACCCGGATTATCCTATCAAGAAAATACGTCTTGATAATGCTGGTGAATTTACTTCACAGACTTTTAATGAATATTGTATGTCCCTTGGAATTGATGTTGAACATCCTGTAGCACATGTTCATACGCAAAATGGACTTGCAGAATCATTGGTAAAACGATTGCAACTTATTGCAAGACCTTTACTTTTGAAATCTAATTTACCAATTTCTGCTTGGGGCCATGCCATTTTGCATGCAGCAATGTTAATTCGCATCAGGCCAACTAGTTATTTAAAATTTTCCCCCTTACAAATGGTTTTTGGTGAAGAACCTAATATTTCTCATATACGGACCTTTGGATGTGCAGTATATGTGCCTATAGCACCTCCACAACGTACTAAAATGGGTCCTCAAAGAAGAATGGGAATTTATGTTGGGTATAAATCTCCTTCAATTATAAAATATTTAGAACCATCTACAGGAGATTTATTTACTGCACGATTTGAAGATTGTCATTTTAATGAATCAGTTTACCCAACATTAGGGGGAGAAAATAAGCAGTTGAATAAAGAGATTAGCTGGAATGAATTATCATTGGCTCATTTTGATCCTCGTACAAAACAATGTGAACTAGAAGTTCAAAAGATAATTCATTTACAGAATTCAGCTAATCGAATGCCAGAAGCATTCACTGACCCAAAGAAAGTGACAAAGTCACATATTCCAGCTGCTAATGCTCCAATTCGAATTGATGTCCCTGTAGGACAACCGATTACAAATGAATCAAAAGCACGCCTTAAGCGTGGTAGGCCTATCGGTTCCAAAGATAAAAATCCTCGAAAAAGAAAAGAAGCTAAAATTATAGATGGCCAAGTCGAGGATAATCAAGAAAAAAGCGTAGCTCTGGATGAGCCACTTCATAAAGTGAAATTATCTCCAGAGGAGAATATTGAGGCCCCAGAAGAGATCCAGGTATCTGAAATGTATGAAAATAATGAGATCTCAATAAATTATGTCACAAATAATATCAAATGGAACCGTAATGAAGTCAACATTGACGACATTTTTGCTAATCATATGGCATATGATGTAATGAATGAAGAAGAGGATCATGAGCCAAAATCCATTAGAGAGTGCCAACAACGAAAAGATTGGCTCCTATGGAAAGATGCCATTAATGCAGAATTAAAATCATTAGCAATACGAAAAGTATTTGGACCTATAGTCCATACACCTAAAGATGTAAAGCCAGTTGGATATAAATGGGTTTTTGTACGGAAAAGAAATGAAAAGGGTGAAATTACAAGGTATAAAGCACGCCTTGTAGCCCAAGGCTTTACACAAAGACCTGGCATAGATTTTGAAGAAACATATTCACCAGTAGTGGATGCAACTACTTTTCGTTATTTAATTAGCCTAGCAGCAAATGAAAGGCTTGATTTGCATCTAATGGATGTTGTGACTGCCTATTTATATGGCTCACTTGATAGTGATATCTATATGAAAGTTCCTGAAGGACTCAAGATGCCTGAAGCATTTAATTCAAATTCACGAGAACAATACTCGATCAAATTAAATAAGTCCCTGTATGGCTTGAAACAATCAGGGCGCATGTGGTATAATTGCCTTAAAGAATATTTGTTGAAAGAAGGGTATAAAAATGACCCGATATGCCCATGCAGTTTTATAAAAAGATCGAGAAATGAATTTGCTATAATTGTTGTTTATGTTGATGATATCAACATTATTGGAACTTCTGAAGAGATTACAAAAGCAATTCATTGTTTGAAGAAAGAATTTGAAATGAAAGATTTAGGTAGGACAAAATTTTGTCTTGGATTACAAATTGAGTACCTGAAGGACGGGATCTTTGTACATCAAGAAACTTATACAAAGAAGGTCTTAAAACGATTTTATATGGATAAGTCACATCCATTTTGTACTCCAATGGTTGTAAGGTCTTTGATAAAAGAAAAAGATCCATTCCAACCCCAAGTAATTAACAAAAAAGGTGTAGAACAAATACTTGGTCCAGAAGTGCCATATCTTAATGCTATTGGGGCACTAATGTATCTTGCTAATCACACAAGACCTGATATAACATTTGCTGTTAATTTATTAGCAAGATATAGTTCTGCACCAACACAAAGGCATTGGAATGGTGTAAAGCGTATTTTTCGTTACCTCAGAGGTACTATGGATATGGGGTTATATTATTCAAATGTATCTAAACATGAACTGATTGGTTATTCAGATGCTGGATTTATGTCTGATCCACATGATGGAAAATCACAAACAGGTTATGTATTTACATGTGGAGGTACAGCAATTTCATGGCGATCTATGAAACAAACTATATCAGCCACTTCATCTAATAATGCAGAAATCCTAGCAATGCATGAAACAAGTCGAGAATGTGTGTGGTTGAGGTCAGTAATTCATCATATACGAACTACTTGTCATTTATCTTCTGGTAAAATGGTTCCAACAGTTCTATATGAGGATAATACTGCATGTATTGCCCAACTTAAAGAAGGATACATCAAGGGCGATAGAACGAAGCATATTTCACCAAAATTTTTCTTTACTCGTGATCTTCAACAGAATGGTGAAATAGATATCCAGCAAATCAGTTCAAGAGAAAATTTGGCAGATTTATTTACCAAGTCACTTCCAGAAGCAATCTTTGAGAAGCTTGTCTATGGTATTGGTCTTCGAAGACTTAAAGATCTCAACTGATGTTATCAGAGGGAGTAATACTGATGTTGTCAACAGGGGGAGTTGATACACGTTGTACTCTTTTTCCCTTTTCTAGGTTTTGTCCCACTGGGTTTTTCCTAGAAAGGTTTTTAATGAGGCAGCACTGGATAGTGTATCAATGAGTGATGTACTCTTTTCTTTGGCTAGGTTTTTATCCCACTGGGTTTTTCCTAGTTAAAGTTTTTAATGAGGCACATTCATAAATGGACATCCAAGGGGGAGTGTTATGAATATACTGATTATGTGGATGTCCATTGACTCCCGGTCTCCAAATATTACAAGATGACATGGGACCCACGCATAGTACCATTGCATAGTAGTTTACTATTTGGTGGGACCCACGCACAAAATTATACAACTCACGGGAATGCATTCCCGTGAGTATACAGTTATGTAATTATGGGAATATTGCATCAAATGACCCAAAGTGGAAATTACACTAAAGGCCCATTTTCCTTCTATAAATAGAGGTCTTCTGTAAACATTCAAATCACACTGAAATGAGAACTTCTCTCTACTCTCTCTCTCTCTAAAATCTCTTGTTCTTGTATTTACTTTTCATCAGTTTTATATTATTTGTAACTTTCTTAATATGATTTTCACCATCAACATTGTAAAAACTCTAAACCTTATTTAAACAGCAATTTAGCTTTTCTTTTTGAATAAGCACTAAAATCCATTAGATCAAAGTGAACAACAGAACAAAGCAACGTCTAACTAGATCTCTCATCAACCTACCCCTCTGCTCTTAATACGTGGATGGTGATAAAGGATACAAAAATTGCATTCTAAAATACAAGCAATTTTGCATTCTCTATGAGCATGGTTAATAATTGATCAAGATCTGCCAATCTCTATGAGCTAAAACCTTTTTTTTTTTTGCTCAATCTCTATGAGCTAAAACCTTGAATATCCGTTTTAACTTGATCAATAAATGGATGATTATCATCATAACCCTTAGTGATTAAGTTGGTTCAAAAAAAACTTTTAAGACCGGACAAAAGAGGCATCCGCAGACCGGACTCGCGGCCGGTCTTGTTCCAGCCGGTATTAATAGTATATCTTTAAGAGCGGACTTCAACCGGTCTTAAATAAATTATTTTAAAACTGGACATTTAAAAACACCAGGTCTTAAAAGTGATACTAAATCTAACCGAAATATTTTCTTTTTCGGTCCTAAAACTCAATTTTTAAGACCGGACAAAAATTTAACCGCTCTTAAAAGTTCTATTTTTTAAGACCGGACAAAAATAATTATACGCGATCTTAAAAGACCCACTTTCAAGACTGGTTGAGTAATACGTCCGGTCTTAAAGATTAACTTTTAAGACCGGGCATATTAAAACCAACGGTCTTGTAAGACCAACTTTTGGTACCGTATATCAAATATGTCGCCTAACCTTTAAGACAGCGCATTTAAGTAAATCCGAGTACATCTGGTCTTAAAAGTTGAACTTTTAAGACTGGCCTATATGTAAGGATTTTAAACTTGGAGCCACTAAAATGGTTGAGGTATTGTATTAAGGTCCGTTGGTCAAACTAAAGTCAAACCGATAATAAATTGAATATTTCATAGTTATTAATATGACATTTTATAGAAAATTATTATAAAATGATTTTACTTAAAAAAAATATAACGTACTAAATTGATGTCTAGATTGGTTTACTGACTAGTTCGTCAGTTTCCGGTTTGGGCTTCAAAACCCTACCTATATGTAAGTTTACTCTTTAAAGTGAAGGAAAAGGTTACCTCATTAATAAAGAAATAATTTGAAAATGAGAAAAGGATCTAGAAATTGTATATTGTTTAAAAACTTTTGCATGAAATCTACCTCTCAAATTTTTCAGTTGAACTATAAGAATGAGAGTACAATAGAAATAAAAGGTCAAATGTGGCATATACCTATATATTCACTTCTAAGAAAATTAAAGAGAAATAAAATCTTTTTTCATATAGAAAATGCTTGGTTCTATATATTCACTTACTACTTTTAGTTATTGAGTAACTAGGGGTTTAATTAGGTTGAATGCAATAGCAATTTTTTTTAAAAGAAAAATGTGCATTATCAGATTTCAACGCATTTATAATTTAAAATATTTATAAATATATTTTATTATAATGATATTTTTGAACTTATAATTTTAATGTTTTTTAAAAATAAATTTTCAATTTAATTCGAACTTAGAACAAGATTATCTGATTGATTCAGTAATGTAATTTTGGCCAACATGTACGGTCCTTTCTTTTGTCCTCTCCACTGTCTGACACACTCTGCCACGCTCTAAATGGCGTAAACTTGATGGCTGATAGTGCAAGCAAAGCAATCACCCCACTTTTTTTTTTTCATTTCATCTCTTAAGTGTTTTTTTTTAAGAAAAAAAATAGGTTATGTGTTCTACTCCCTAATCTCCTTTGTAACATCCCATTTTTCAAAATGCGGAATGAGGTACTTTCATTAGAGTAGAGCATTAGAGCAATTTAAAAGAGAGAGTATCTGATAAACATCCTGTTGAGGTACCTAGTTGCTTATACAACAGTACAAAGGTCCGAATATTTACTGATATGGGAATACAAGTCCAAAAAGAAATTCTTCGGCTGGGACTCTAAGCATGCTGCTTGCCCTTATTTTTGGTGCTTAGTCCTCCTGATCCTGAAGCTATATTAAGAGCTGAGGTCCATGCATCGAACCTCAGGTAACGGTTAACCTCATACTTATGTAAACAATATATGTATGACATCACAGCATTAATCAACACATAAGTATATAGCAGATGCAAGATTAATATATCCACCGTACACATCACATGTAAGGTGATCTATGCTAACAATACACATCGCATGTATAGTTATCTATACAATTCACATGTATAGTTATCCATGTTAACAATACACATCACATGTAAAGTTATCTATACAATTCACTTGTATAGTTGTCTATCACATATAAGCATACAATAGGCATCAGAGTTAGTGTTACAGTACGCGAACGTACCACAGAGCTATCAGTTAACTCACATAGGCATACCATACACATCACATGTAAGGTTATCTATGCTAACAATACACATCGCATGTATAGTTATCTATACAATTCACATGTATAGTTATCCGTGTTAACAATACACATCACATGTAAAGTTATCTATACAATTCACTTGTATAGTTGTCTATCACATATAAGCATACAATAGGCATCAGAGTTAGTGTTACAGTACGCGAACGTACATTAACTACCTCATACAAGCATACCATACATATACGCATACAGTAAACATCAGAGTTAAAGTTACCAGTACGCGGACGTACCACAGAGCTATCAGTTAACTCACATAGGCATACCATACACATAAGTATATAGCAGATGCAAGATTAATATATCCACCGTACACATCACATGTAAGGTTATCTATACAATTCACATGTATAGTTATCCATGTTAACAATACACATCACATGTAAAGTTATCTATACAATTCACTTGTATAGTTGTCTATCACATATAAGTATACAATAAGCATCAGAGTTAGTGTTACAGTACGCGAACGTACCACAGAGCTATCAGTTAACTCACATAGGCATACCATACACATCACATGTAAGGTTATCTATGCTAACAATACACATCGCATGTATAGTTATCTATACAATTCACATGTATAGTTATCCGTGTTAACAATACACATCACATGTAAAGTTATCTATACAATTCACTTGTATAGTTGTCTATCACATATAAGCATACAATAGGCATCAGAGTTAGTGTTACAGTACGCGAACGTACCTTCGTTGACGAGCGTTTAGTACGTTGATGGTAAACCGTACTTTTGACAGAAAACAGCGGAACGACAGCGAAATGACAGCGGAACAAGATTACTGATATCCTATAATGATAATATCACATTTATCAATATTTGATATCATAACAGGCATTTTAGGTACAAATTACCATTTTGCCCCTGATCCCCTAATCGGCGGAATTTCGCCAGCACTTCGCTATCTTGACCCTAATCTTCCAGAATTTCCACATATCTCTAACTCCAATATATTTCCCAAAATAAATATCATATCTATCCTAAAACATGATATCTAAAATATACTGGAAGATTAAAGATCTACTCTAAAACTCTAAGAACTACCGAAAGAACTTAAGACTAAAGACTAGGGACCGAAAGACTTACTCAGAGCTTCGCTACGAATTTTCCTCGGACTTCTCCTCCAGAGCTCCTCTCTCTAACTTCTCTCTAGGATTGTGTGAATTGGTGAAGAATGAAGAGGAATGATGGCCTATTTATAGAAAAGCCCAATGGCATTTTCGTAATTCCTTTGAACTTTGTCTGATCAGTTTCTGGCCGTTAGATCGTACTTCCTGGAGGTGGCAAGATCTTGGCCTTACACCTCTCAAGGATGATGTCATCCCTGCTGCATCATCAAGCCTTATGTCATCTTGCTTATCAGGTAAAATTCCTGATTCGGTATCCTGATCGCGAAATTTCGTAAAATCTCAAAATTCCGATAATGACATGCTGAAGCTTTTTACTTCCTCTTTCAAATGTCATATTTTAACTCTATTTCTGATCCTGTTAGGGACATTCCGTTATCAGCTGAAAATCCTCGGTTTTCGTGTCCGATTCCAGAAACAATTTTGGCCGGTATTAGCTTCTGGATAAAAATCCACTGACCAATAATATGCTCTGGTTTTTCCCTACTTATGCCCGTATTGCCACAACGGTCTGACTTTCTAAGAGCTCCTATTTTGATTATCTGCTTAATTTCTTCAAAATATCTTCCTATCCGGATCTCCAAATTGCTCTTTCGGTTACAGAAATGAATTCGGAGACCGGCTATCTCGGGATAAAATTTCACTCGTCCGTAATATGCTCTGACTCAAGAAACCTAGTTCACGGTTTTCTAGGTAGGATTTTATTTCTATCCGTGGTCATTTTATCCTGTTCACATTTTTACTATTATAATATTATTTAATTACCACATGTCTTAATTATATTATTATTTTAATGCAAATATCTAGATATTAATTTCTTAATTTTCATTTCATTTTTCTTTATTTTTCTTCTAATTTTCGTTTTTATTATATATATATATATTTATTTTAAGTAATTTTCACCTTTTTCTCTTTATCTTATGTCTAAACAATTAGCCATTAATTATCTAATTAATCACTTACTAATTGTTGACAATTTCCTTAATTAGTAATAATTATTATCTCACAACTATTTTACTGAAATTGATAATTTATGCATTATGCAAAATATTAAAAACCATGGGGCAATTTATGTTCCCCAAAATGATATTTAATTTTGCCTCATTATTTCCCAAGGAAAATAATCTTATAAATTACCTAAATTAGAGACAACATACTCTCTAATTTTTAATGAATATTTAATTGCCTCTCAGGATTAATCATAATATTCTCAGGGTATTTTATAACCCATAAATATTTCAGGGACCTATTTGCAAAGTATCTAATGTCTTAGGGACCTTTTCGCACATTATTTAATCTCAGGAGAAATTGTCCTAATAATAAGATAAATTCAATACAAGGTGTTTGAGACCTCATATTCACCTATTTTCAATAGGTATATTCTACAAATTTATGATATTTACCCTACGTCAAATTTTAGGGTATTACATCCTTCTCCCAAAAGCTCCACTGTGCATTTCTCTTTGTCTGTAAAAATTAAGGTTATGAAACTCAGATCAGCTATTAGAATAGTTAGGGTATTTGGTTAAAGGTTAGAGGATGAGATTAGAGTAAAACAAAAGATAAACTAGACCAAATTAATAAAAAAAAAAGTAAAGATTTCAAAGTAATTAATATAAAATTCTAAAAAAAAATTAATTTTTTTTTTTAAAATAAATGGGATTGATGGTCAGACCGAACCAATTTGTTAACTAATAATTCACTGGTTCCAGTTCGGTTCGGCCAGTATACTCCAGGGTACTAGTAAAAACCTCCAAAGAAGAAAAAAAAATCCGCTTTTCTCTCTCACTCATCTTCCCATTTAAACTCCTGTTTATTACTTCTTATTTCATCACTCCCAAACCATTCTTGTTTTCCTTATTCCTCTCTCCTTCTCTCCTTCATCACTCTCTCTCTCTCACTTCCACCTCCAGTTTACCCTAATTTCTGTTCTTTCCTCTCTCTCTCTCTTGAAGGTTTTAAGCTCATGAAGAAGCTTACTGCTCTTGAATCCACAAGTTGATGCTATGGTATGATGTTTTCAGTTTTCGAATACTTCTTTAATTCATTTAAGAAACAAAGGTCTCTTGGCTACTTCTTAGCTACTTCTTCCAGTTCCATAATTTTTCCCACTTTAATTAGCTATAGCTAGAGAGACTGTCTCTCTGTCTGTTGTTGTTATTGTTGACTACCCCCCCCCCCTCCCCCTCCCTTTCTCTCTCTTATTGGATCACTTTCTCTCTCCTTTTCATGAGATAGCCTGGCTAGAAAACGCCCAGAGAGAGAAAGTGTTTTGTTTGCTCTCATCAAAAAAGAAAATAAAGTTGTTACCCTTCTCAATCCTTTGTTAAGTTTCTCATCACCAGACTTGCTGTTTCTTGCTTCTTCTTCTTCTTAATTTCTTTCTGTTCCTTAATTCACCATCTTTCTTTTATCTATCTTCTTCTAGCTACTCTCTTTACTTTTGGATTGATCAAAAGAAAGTATCCACCATCCAATTACTCTTCTTTCTAGCTAGCAAGCTAGATCACTTTCAACTTGTTCATCCATCAAAAAGAAAGAAAAAGCCTTACATTTCACTTGTTGATTTCCCTTACTGAGACTGTTAATTCCTAGAATCTCAAAGAGGTGATAGTCACTTTTGAACATTTGCTATTTCCTTTTCTAGCTATTAGCCAGCTTCAACCATCTTTCCTTCAGGTACTAAGACTTGCTTGAATTGAAACCAGTTCATTAATTGGTGTACAAGTTGCAAAACACTTGGAATTTCTAATTTCTTCTCTCTTGTGTGATTTCTTCCCTTTTGGTCTCCAAACCAGCAAACAAAGAGTGAAATAACAACCCCAAAATAAGGAAGAACAAAACAGAGAGAGAATGGAACTTTCTAGTGAAGAAGGAGAGATCCCAATCCCAATAAACAATGCCACTAGTTATGGAGGAGGTGGTAATAATGGCCATGGCCACTTGATCCACCACCATCATCATGAGCCAGCAATCCACAGCCACATGATCTCTAATTCCTCAGTACTACCAGTAGCATCAGTGGCAGCCCACAACGTCGAAGGAGGCGGTGGCGGTGGTGACGGCATGGAGGAGGATGATGATCAGCAGCATGGGCCCTGCAGCAAGAAACTAGCGGTGAAGTACAGAGAATGCTTGAAGAACCATGCAGCTTCCATGGGAGGAAATGCCACAGATGGTTGTGGTGAGTTCATGCCCAGTGGAGAAGAAGGAACACTTGAAGCCCTCACTTGTTCAGCCTGCCATTGCCACAGAAACTTCCATAGAAAAGAAATTGAAGGCCAAGGCCTTAATGATCAACATCAAGAAGATCATTATCTTCTTCATCATCATCATCAATATCTTCATCATCTTCATAACACTAATAATCATCCTTACAGGTTAGGTGGTAGGAAGCTCCTTCTTCCTCCTCCTCCGCCTGAAACCCTTGGCTACCCTACACCACCACCACCACCACCAGGTAACATCTTACCTTCTAGAATGATCATGCCCTACAATGTCATTGGGTCCCACCACCCATCCCTCCCTTCAGACTTATCTGATGAGCAAGATGATCCTCATCATCATTATGGCATAGTGAGGCAACATCATCATCAGAATAAGAAGAGGTTCAGGACAAAGTTCACACAGGAGCAGAAGGAGAAGATGCTGAGTTTTGCTGAGAGAGTTGGATGGAAGATTCAGAAGCAAGAAGAGTCTGTGGTTCAACAGTTTTGTCAAGAGATTGGTGTGAAGAGAAGAGTTCTTAAGGTTTGGATGCACAACAATAAGCACAACCTTGCCAAAAAGATGAATCCCGCAGCAGCAACTACTCCTCCTCCTACTGCTGCTACTGCTTCACCACCTTAATTAAAAATCATAACGACTTTATAATCATTGTTGTTTTTTTTATTAATAACTCTGGTTATTTCATTATTTTTAGGTAGCTAAAAGTGTTGACTTTCACTTCCTTCTTCATGTTTAGTATCTTTCTAATCATTTTATGTCTCTGTGAGTCTTCTGTTTGAGTTATCTCTCTCTAAAATATTATATAACTATCTGTGTTCTGCTGTGGGTTTTAGTTTTATTACCAGATTTCATTATTTGGGTCAAGTTTCAGTTCTGTGTGAATGATATGTATGATGACGATGCTTCTCTTAAACCATTTTGTTTCGTGGAAACATGTATATGGATAATGCACCACTGAGTCTGAGGTACTATGTTATGTATTATTTTTTTACTTAATAAATGCAACAATACGGTTTTTCTATAATTTCAGCTTGTATATACCTTGATCAAGAGAACTTGCTGCTTTTTTAATTTCTTTTTTCCAAAAAACAGAGAGAGAGAGAGATATCTGTGATGTAGTTGTGCTTCTGAGTAAGCTTGTTAAAATTAAAATTTTATGTAAAATCGGAAGAAAGATAAAAAATCGTAAAAAGATAAAAACGTTTGAAAAATTAGTAAAATTATTTTAATAAAAAAAATCATAAAAACATAAATTCATAGTGATAAAACGAGTTTTTAACTACCATGCTTCTTAATCTTCATGCTTCTTCTGAGTTCTAACATTATTATTATTATGATTTAATTTCTACCTGCTCAGGCTACTTCTGAAGTGTTGGATAATTATTAAATATCATCATCAAATATAATTTATATAATGAAATCTATAAGAATTAAGTGCGATTGTTTATATGTTTTCACTAATGTATTTAAAAATTAATATAATTGGGAAAAAAGAAATAGAATAATTTTATGGGGGAAAAACTAAAATGGTTCAATCATAATCTCCTTAAAAAATTTGACGATGTTTCCAATTATGTATATAAATTGAATCAAGCGACAATATAATAATTAGCATGAAATTGACCACCAGTAGTTACGTTGCATTGCTTTTTTCCTTATCTCCGAGCTTTGGATTCTATTTCCGGTTCACCGTACTCATGTCAATGGTTACCTGTGGTAACTGTGGCAAGACAATATATGCGTGTGTTTATATAAAGGAAAATGAATACTTGAATTGGTGCAAGTCAGGCCATATAAGAAAAGTGTCCAGTCTGTGTTACAAACAAGTTAAAATTATAAAGATTAAAATATTAGTTTTTATTATAAGAGGACTGGTTTGTTAAGAGACCAGTAATAAGAAAAGAAAAGCTCATTAATTTCAAAAGAATGGCCTGTTATATGTCTCAAATTGAGAATACTCACATGTAAAATGTGATTGATAAATTTGAGTGGTTCTTCTACCGAACTAGCTTGCTAACCAGTCTTTTAAGATGTGTGTTTCCTTCGGACTTGACGTCCGTACAATTGATCCATACAAGAGGCCAATCAACAATAGCATCTCGTAAGTCTCCAGTAAGCGCTCATAGAGCCCGGGGCCGTGCCTTGGCCTTGGTAGGGGACTGGTGTCGAACCTTTCCAAAACTTTTTTTTTACCAAAAAAAAAAACAATAGCATGAGTAACCCCTCGTTCTTGGGTTCAACTGACATGGGGTCGGTCTTCCTCACCTTTAGAGAGGAGGTTCGATCACTGCGTTGGTCAAGGCGCTGGGGGAGGCATCATAGGGGTCTAGGAAGCAGTAATAACGCTGGTAGAGGTGGAGGCATGTGTACTCTCTTGCCAGTATCCCCTGTGGACTGGGCTTCAAGCGCCCTGCCCTTGAACTGTGGGTGAGCCCGACCCCTTTCCTAAAATTTTTATATCAAAAACAAAAAAACAATAGCAAGAGTAGTGCTTTATTTTAATTTATAAGTATAATATTTTTATATATTACACTTATTTTCTTAATATTTAATTTCAAATCATGCCAAAATGCACAAAATTTTGAATAAAGAAAATTATATGAAATGTGTGGAGAAAAATAATGAAAGAATCACATAAAACTCAATAATTGTCCCATATATATTGTTAAGGAATTATGATATTTTATAGTCATTCGCTATTTAATACCATACATATTTAGATAGTCGATTTTGGTCCTAAATATAAAATAAAGTTTTTATATTTATAAATATTTTCCTAATTTAACTTTTGTTGCTCCGCAACAGTAATTAAATAGCACTGATACAAAAAAGCCACCGGACAAAAAACGCCTTGTAAGACCAGATTTGTGATCAGTCTTGTTCCAAGCGGTCTTAAAAGTCTATAACTTTTAAAATCGAATGAACGAATGGTCTTACAAAATTAGACCGAACTTTTGAAATATCCGGTCTTAAAAATATTTCAAAATAATAATAAAAAAACAAACCAAATGAAACAGCCGGTCCCAAATCACCAGATTTGGTAACATTTTGAATATCCCTTTGTCATCAGCGACGGAGAACCAAGAGAAGATTGGAAGCAACACCAACAAGAAAAACAAAAAAGATGAATACAAAGTCCACAAATAAGAAAATATAACAAGAAATAGAAATTATTCACCATGGAAATGAAATTTGAATCAATATAAAATCAAAGGTGAAATTGAAGTCTAGATCTACAAAAAAAAATCACAAGCTTAAAGCAACCAAATCTGAGCAGGATCATCTTATCGATGCTGGCAAAGCTTTAAGCAACCAAAATCGAAGTCCATATCTAAGCAAGAGCGGTTAAGGTAGGAGCAAACAGACTTAAGAAAGAAGAGATTTGAGTTTGATATTAAGTCAGATCAGTGTGAAGGCGGCGTGGGAAGAGCCATAGATCGAAGATGAAGGAGTCGTAGTCGTCTAGAATCCTTAAAGTGGTACGCTTGCGCCATTGCTGAGGATTGGAGTTGACGCCATCGCAAAACTCTCGAAGCATCTCATTGCCAACGTTGCCAAGGATTTGATTGTGTGGCTCTTAGGACGACGTACTTACGAAGATTGTGAGTAGGCTAAAGGAAGAGGATGTCATTCTTGCTAAGGATTTGACCTGTGAGGCTCTTGGGACACTCATTGAATCTATAACTAAGTAAATGTTAAATCACCAATAAGATAAGCACACTCACAGACTTAACGAGTTTAGCGACCAGTTGTTTGTAAATACCGGTCTTAAAAGTATATTCTTAAAACCAGATCCTTTATAATCTGGTCATAAAAGTATTCTATATATTTACGAAATTGCCACCGGTCATACTTTTAAGACTATATATTTTATAATCCGGTCTTAAAGTGTTTTATATATTTACGAAATTGCCACCGGTCATACTTTTAAGACCAAATCTTTATAATTTGGTCTTAAAAGTGTTCTATATATTTGTTGGAAGTTCATATTTAATTAGTTAGCATATACAATTATATTATGCAATTATCTTAATTAAGTTGTTGGAGAGATTTTAGGAATTAAGTTAGGAGATTATGGTTTTTTGAATTTTGTAATTATATTCCTGATTGTAATCCCTAGATTATATTATGCAATTATCTTAATTAAGTTGTTAGAGAGATTTTAGGAATTAAGTTAGCAGTTTTTTGAATTTCGTAATTATGTTCCTGATTGTAATCCCTAGATTATAAGAAATGCCTAGGTCAGAAGATTATTTACTTGTAAGCCATCTGCATATAATTTATATTAATGATGTAAGTTATTGATGTATTTTAACACGCTACTAAAAAAATTAAGGATAACTAAGTATTTGTTCTAACTTCTACCTTCTTCGCATAAAAATGATAACAACTCAAAAGCTTTTCTAAGATGTCCGGCTGTTAAGAAAATCCCTTGAGCATTTACGTAAATTGTTGTGTACGAATATGTTGCACAAAGACTTAAAGTCTCCACTTTGACATTGCCTAACAAGCAACCAAGAATAATGAGTCACGAAGAAGAAGTTCTCATTGCAGTCAAGAGGTAGCCATGTGGATCAACATTAGAGAATTTCATAATCTTTAATTTGTTGTCTTTTCAATCGATCAATGTAACACCCCAAATCTCATGTCATTTACTGTGTCCAATGACTCACAGACGGTGTACATATCAGAGTAAAACAGAATGGAGAGCATGCACAACGTTTGGACGATGAGTAACTGATATAAAAATGCCCAGGCATAAGCTGGTTATATTACAATTCCCGAAAGAATATTCATGTGATACAGTATACAGAGACTTACATACAGCTCTTTGGTAAACCAAACATTATGTAGACCTACGGCTTGGAACCCAATATAGTTAGTTAGACATATTGGCCAGATCGGTGTTTAGTCTAATGGGAGTCTCCCCGTCTTTCACGGAGACTTATGACAACCCACCGACAAACCCTTTCTTAGTTTAAGCACTAATTAGTCTAAAATAACTTTATTAGATTCAAACCGGAAACTAGGCCCTCATAACTTTCTTCAAGCTCTTGTCTCAACTGGTGCCTCTTCACAACTCTGTCCACTTCGCCTTCCCAAGTCTGGATTTCCTTCCCTGAACCTTTAATCAAGTCTGTGATTCAATACCCATTGAATTTCAGGTAACAGTTAACCTCATATAAAAAGTGTAAACAATATATGATAGATAATCACAATAAACGTATATTCAGCATACACATTGGTATCTGACTACAATGGCCTATAGCACATGTATCGTTACCAGCACTCACCAGTGCCTCTTGACCTAGTCACGGGTTCCTCAGCGCTAAGAAAACAAGCATGCGGCATTATCATAGAATTACAACAATCCACAGCCAATTGAATGTAAGCACACATGATTCAATCAATCATATCAAAGCCATACAAGACATAGGAGAGTTAAAGTTACCAGTACGCGAACGTACCTTTCACCACATAGTTACCAATATGTCCGACCTTTGAATCTGGCCTCGGACTTCCCAAATATCCTAACATTTCACCATATCACTTAGAATAATATCCTAACAGATATTTCCACCTCTATTTACCTCTCTACCCTTGGTGGCTTTGTTATTTACAATTCTGCCATTACATTTAATTAAAAACGTAGTGCAGTATTTTCTGGCCAGATTTTTCGATAACTTTGAAAAACCATAACTAATTCTACAAAACTTGAAATGAGTATCCGTAAAATTCCCTGGAATCCTTAGGATGTCTATTTTTGAGGAAAAATAATCATTTTCACCCAGAATTATTGAGTAATTTCCAGTTTTTACGTTTCTCAACATTGCCCAGATTTTATTCCAGTAAAAAATGGCTTCACTTCAAAAATTCATAATTCCTTGTCCAGAGCTTAAAACATTACAAATTATATATCAATAGAAAGCCCCGGATGTCCACTTTATATCTGGAAAAATTCATGATTTTTAAAGACCATTTACTATTTAAAATAATTCCCACAACGTGACTGACCCCAGAAAAACTGAAATCTGGGAATTTTCTCAACTTTCACAATATTATTCCTTTGATCTCAAAAATCATTTCCTATCATGTTTTTACTCTAATTTTCGTTTTAAACTCATTAGAGACCTTAAAAACATGCACACAAATTTACTTTACAATTTCTTGAATTAAACTACAATTTTATCAAAAATCTATAAGCTAGAGCTCAAGAACCTACCTTTTGAAGTTCCTACTCCTTCTCCTTCTTGTTCCTATCTTGCCTTACTCTCTATCTTGATTTGAGTTTTGGTGTGAAGAATGAAGAGGAATTCAAGCTCTACTTATAGAGTTTTGGGTCTCAACCTCTTTTCAAAAATCACATGTTAATCCAACTACCCATCTACCATAAATATGTCTATCTACTCGTTCATCTACCATACAAAAGTTCATCTACTAAAACTCATCTTCCAATCAAATATCACATGGTAATCTACCTCATAACCATTTACTCTTCATCTACCAATCAAATATCATATTTATATGAATTTCCTGATTAAATTTGGAAGAAAATATATTAAATAAATTATATTTCTTTGAGACACACATTTACCTTTGTATTTTTGCTAATTTATCCATAAAATATAAAATTTATGAGAATTGGAAAATTAGGGTATTACAATCAAAGTATTCTTAAAACCCTTCATGTATTTGGACGAGTAGATCCTAAAATATAACTCATGAGCAATTAAAAGATGATGACCATATAATGGTTATAAATTATGTGTACCGTAAAAAGTTATAGATTCTCATGAGCACTGTAAATAGTTACAGGCTTGTCAATGATCCACAAAATCATCTCAAAATCATCAAAATTATAACTCATGAGTACCGTAAATAGTTACAGGTTCTCATGAATATTGTAAAAAGTTATGGGTTAAAGAAAAATAATAATAACTCATTGATTTAAAGAGTTACGATTAATGACTCATGAGGACCATAAAGAGTTATAGGTTCTGTAATGATTAACAATTTTTTTTTTCCAACTTCATGAGCATTTGCTTGAATGTCATGCAACACTCCATATTAACCAACAACTATTTTATAGTATTATATTTATTTTATGATAATTGAAGACCCAAAATTTATAAAATTAATATTTAAAGTTTACATAAATTAATTTACATTTAATTATTTTCTTATATCATACTTCCTCTTGTCTTTAATATAAGATATATTTATCTAATTTGATTAAGTTAAAAGAAGTTAGTTCAAGTGTGTGTTTGGTTTTAGGGGTCCCCTCATTTGGAATAAAATTTTGAAGAGTGAAGAGCCAAAATCTTAAACCACATTCCCTCTCTCCTCTTAAACCAAACAAATAATCATTTCCCCCATTTCCTCTAACAAACCAAATAAAGTAACACACCCTCCCCTCCCATCCTCTCCCCTCAAACCAAACACACTCTAAGTTAATCAATATGATATGTATTTCAAAAACATTCTAATCATCTTCCTTAATTCCCTTATTTCTTATCCTCATTAATTATTGTTAAGGGAGTATTAACAGGGATAAACTAAGAAAATATTAACAAATAAAAAATTATACCTTATATTTGTGACTAAGATCAATTTTCTAAAATATGTTTTATATTAATGACTAGAGGGATTATTCAATTATTAATGTCTTATCTAAGGTTATCTTGTATTTGAAATATGTTTATAAAAAATCATAATTTTGAAGAATATATACATATAAATAAGCATTAAGCTATATTTTTCAGTCATTTAATTCATTGTATCATCTCTCATACACTCCTTAATTAATTAGTCTCTCTCTAGGTTTTTCTTTGTGTCTCTCATGCTTGGAGTGTTGGAAGCTATTGTTAAAAGCACCCATCATCTTTGCTCTCATCGCTTATTTATTGATATACTTTTTTGTTCGAAAATTAATACGCAAGTTATATAATTTCACATCATTTTTCATTAAGTTCTTATTTTGTATTTTGTAGCAACTTAAATATTGTTTAGTCAGAATTCACATCAACCATAGTTAATAGATTATATATATGAGCATAAGGACTAATATGTATAATTCAGAAAATCGTAAGGACCCAAGAAAAAAAAATTCAACAGAGACCTGTTTAAAAAATTAAGTAAAATTATAAGGACTGACGAATTAATTTTTATGCTTTAGTTGAATAATGATACGTTACAACTTAATTACTTTTCTAATGTTGCAACTACAACTTCTAACGCCACAAATTTACTAGGGTTTTCCCATATAATTTTTTCCAGGTCCCTTAGGACAACACCTTGACTTGCTATCTTTTTGGTTGGGGTTTTGTGGTCCTTATATAGCTACCACTTCAATAGTACTCGTCACTTGAGCCGCTACTGATATTTGATCTTTGGATTTCGGATATTCTCATCTGCAACGTAATTCCACCGTTCATTCAATTGGAGCTTTATAAATCTTGATTGAGCTTGTGTAATACAAAGGAGGACTACGATAACTTTGTACACCGTTTTGGGTTTCCCTTGGAGGTAGGCTTTATTTGATTCTCTACAAATTTTGGCAATGAATACTACCTCTAATTTTTAACATAAGATCTTGTTTATAATATACTTTGCGCTACAAATTAGCTAGATTTTCTATTAAGGCCTACAGATAATGTATTATAACTGACTTAGAAGTGTATAATATGCATTCCATTGTTAGAAATGAAAACTTGATGCTTTAGATTGAACACAGAGATATCCAACAGATCATCGGCCGAAGTTGAAGTCAAAACAAGCCAGATGGATAAGTCAACTTCAAATAGTAAGTATGATAGCAATGAACTATTAGCTGCACACTATTCGTTTTTAATTAGGCCATTTTGGCCTATATGCTTGGGGGTCTAATTTGGGACCCTCAACACAACAGACAGATTTAGACAATTCAGATATGATATGAGTAACTAGGCTGTATTTACATTTTTTAACTACTCATTTTTTATTTGGTTATTTTGGTCTATATCTTGGGATCCAATTTGAGAGCTCAACAACATGATGAGCTCCCTCAACCCAACAAATTTAGACCATCCAGATCTAATCTAGATAGTCCATATTTACTTTTTTTTTTTAAGTAACGAATTTGAATAACAAATAGTATTTTTCATAAAAATGTAATAGTTAAAATATTATTTTTATTTTAGATTCTATACCTATTAAATAACTTTTTAGACAAATAAAGATAACAAAAATTTAAAATTTGGACCATCCATATTAGATCTAGAGGGTCCAAATTGATCTTCGGAGTTAGGGGAGCTCATCATTTTGGTAGAGCCCCCTAACTTGATTTATATGCATGTCCTAATCCTCAATTAAGCTCTCCATTTGTTATAATAATGACTTCAATCTCTTAGTGCATTGTTCTTTTCCACTTTGTATAGCCTTTTGCTTCCTAATAGCTTCTTCGTTCTTCAGCATCATATGCTCTTTCGAAAAAAAAAAGGTCACAATACAAAGATTAAGATGCCCCTCATGGCCACCAATGGTAAAAATACATTTTATATAAGCTTTTCTACATTGGTTGCTGTGGAGATAACGTAAACAGTGTGACTAGTGGCATTTTTGTAAACAAGTAATTAATGAGTCTGTTGATTTTGTGCAACTGTTGTATAAACACTTAATACTCAGGTTACAACAAATTCAATGCTTCGATTATACTATTTATGACAATACAAAAGTGATTAAAATTACGTATTTGTAAAAGATCTTAATCGCTACCAACAATAGTACGCCACAAAAAGAACCGTTTTAAAGTTAATTTGTAATGATTAAAAAACACCTCTACTCATAATGTAAATAAATTGTTATTGTAATTGTAGCGGTTTGACATCACTGCTACTAGATAAAACTGTGATGATGTAGTGTGCTAACAATTTGTAGTGGTTTACTCATCACTATAATATGAAAGTGGTCAATATTATCACGGTTAACTAACCTCTACTAAATATATCCACAAAATTTTAAAAATTGGCGGCCAAAAATTAGTAATGGTTTTCAAACCATCATAGAATTGGATGAAATTTTAAAAATGATGTCAAATATTTGAAATAAATTTGTAACGGATACAGAACCGCTACAAATTTTTGCCACTATTCTTGAAATTTTATTTAATATTGTAATAGTTTAAAAACTGCTACAAATTTTAGGTGAAATTTTAAATATTCCCCGAATAATTTATATAAAAATCGCTACAAAGTATTAACATTTTTTTAAAAAAATTGAATTTGAGTCATTTTAGATTATTTTATTATTTAACTGACAATTTAAATGATAAAATTTAATATTAAAAAAATTGATACTAGTATATGATATTTGATTATGGTTATTATATGGTATAATAATGACAATTTATAGATAATATGAACTTATTATGTTGTCTACTAAATGATATCAGACTCTTTGACTTCTATAGCAGTTTTTACTTCTAAGTCGCCACAAAAAAAAAAAAAAAATCCATCACATCTTCTGCACTATAACACACCTTACTTGCACCATATTTATAGTGGTTTATTAAATTAAAACGCTACAATATTGGCGTCCACTTGGCGCCATATTTTGTAGCCGTTATTCAGCGGTAATCACTACAAAGTTCATTCCCTAACCAGGGCGCATCTTGATGTGATTGTTTTGTTGCAATTCTTTAGCGGTTTCGGTTTAAACCACTACAAAATATAATTTTTATAGTGGTTTTTGTTAAACACTACAAATTAACCTGTCTGAACCTTCAATTTTTGTGTAGTGTGGCTAGCTAGACTCTCCATGTTGCCCTTCTGGCAAGAAGAGCTGAGGTAACTTAGGTTTTTTCTTCTATTTAACCCTTAATTTATCTTCTTCACATGATGAGTTAGTTTTGAAATAGAATTAATATGATGATGATTATTGAACTTTTAAACATGGTTTTAGAACTTGAAATATGGAGCAACGGATATGATTATACAAGTTTTACTGGACTGAACCGTATAACTTTTATCATTGGTTTTGTAGGATTAGATATGCTGTATTTGATGAGCAAGAATATGCAAACACATTGCGACTAAATCATCAATGAACATGTTCTTTGTTGAATCTTAAGACATTACCAGTCAAAAGTATCCCTATTAGTTAAAACATTAATCACGCCACTACTGTAAATCATATTTAAAAGTTGAATGATGTAACGCCTTTATTATATGCTATATCATGTATTATTTGGAGATTATATTATGATTTATGGGCTTTATTGCATAAAATTATGACTATTTTGGACTAAGAAGTGCTTGCCTTGCATTAGATGGGTCTATTCCCGAGACGGGACAAGATCAGGACTTACAGGGGTGATGTGGATTTTTTTTCCCGTATCCCATTTTGTCTCGAGGCCCAACGAGACCGGCACTTGATCAAAACATCGTCTATAACCTCTTTTTTTTTTTTTTTTTTGCCAAGTAGAATTGACACAGATGGTAAGGGATTCATGACTAGGTCCTTGGGTTGTGGGTTTGATCCCCTCTGCCTTCGCTGGGGCTCCTTTGGTAAGCGATCTCGTAAGTCCTCAATAAGTGCTCATAGAGCTCGGGGCCGTGCCCTAACCTTGGTAGGGGACTGGTGTCGAACCCTTCTAAAACTTTTATTTACCAAAAAAAAACCTCTTTTTTTTTTAAGAAAAAAATCTATATTACACGGTATTTATTTCTTAAAGTGGCATCCAACTTCTTTTATTTCTTAAAGTGGCATCCAACTTCAATAAATCACCAATGTGCACAGATTTCATAGAAAGATTATGATAGAAAATTAAACCTAAGACTCCTTATAAGAGAATGTTTGAATTAGCCGAAGATTAGAAGTATCTAAAAACATTAGAACTAGAGAATTTATTAATTAGCTTTTGGATTCATTCAAAAGCTTATTGTTGATGGATGGGAAGGAATTTCGATTTCCTGTGACTCCATCTTTTGAAAGGGAACATAATTAGGAGACGTTTGATAATTTCCCCAAGTGGTGGAGTGAAAAGTAAGGTTTTCAGGGTTAGACCGTGGTTCGACCGTCTTAACTTGTGGGCCGGTCACAGCAACGGCTTGAGTTTTGCCATTCGGCTGCTGTATCATTTGGGCTGCTCTGAGAAAGAATCCACGATTGGTTCGTGACCTAAAGAAGATTTATAAAAGCCGGACAGGTCAGCCCAAAATTGTTTGGAAAAAAAAAAAAAAACTCCTTCAAGAATCAAGATCCAAATTTGCAAGTTCCTCATCCATAGACAAACTCCTACTTCGTTTCAACACAACTTTTAAACCCCTTCAAGATCATCTCAAGTTGTGAAAAGAAAGGCACCTGCATCTATAGAAAACTTCTTTTCCCCAAGGATAACCCAAGTGTACAACCAAGAATAAGAAGTTTATTTGTAGGAAAAGAAGCTATGCATCGAGCAACCATGGCTATGGCTAGGTGGTTGTATGATTGTTGTATTCCAGCTAATACTGTGAATTCATTTTACTTCTAACCTATGATAGATGCTATTGCATCTATTGGCCCAGGTTATAAAAAGCCATCGTATCATGGTTTTCGAGAAAAATTATTACGATACATGAAAAAGGAAGTTCAATTGTTAGTTGATCAGTGAAGAAATTTTTTGACATAATAATGAAGGATGGTTGGCAAGATCAACGAAATATGAAATTGATTAACTTTTTGGTTTATTGTTCTAAAGGAATTGTTTTCATCAAATTTGTTGATGCATGGGACATTTTTAAGGATGCCTATACTCTGTGCAACTTATTAATAGAGATAGTTGTATTTGCTGGTAAGAGTAATGTTGTCCACCAGGTTACTGATAATGCAGCTAATTATAAAGCTGTTGGAAAATTATTAATTGACTGAAAAGTAGCCATCTACTTATTGGTCTCCTTGTATTACACATTGCTAAAATTTGATTTTAGTAGACATTGTCAATATGTAAATTGTTACTAGTTTATCTACACTTGCACCTTCGATTTCAAAATTCATTCACAATCATGCATTTTTGCTAGCTTGAATGAGAAAAAGAGGTGGTTAGATAGAAATCATCCTACCAGGAGCAACAAGATTTGCTGCTACTTTTATCGCCTTGAAAAGTATTATTGAGCACAAACATGATTTACAAGCATTTTAACCAGCAATGTATTTATTGAATCTAGATACTCGAGAGATTATAAGGCAAAAGATGTAACTATGATTCTATTGGATAGAAAGTTTTGGAATGATTATAAAATCATTGTTGAAATTATCAAACCACTTACAAGACTTTTGAGAATTTATGATGATGATAGGCCTTCACTTGGTAGAAAATGGTGAACGTAGAATTTAGCGAATTTAGGTTTTTTTTAACACTTTTAAGACCGGTTGTTTGTAAAAACCAGTCTTAAAAGTATATTTTTAAGACCAATTATTTGTAAAAACCAGTCTTAAAAGTGTTCTATATTTTTAAGACCGGTTGTTTGTAAAAACCGGTCTTAAAAGTATATTTTTAAGATCAATTGTTTGTAAAAACCAGTCTTAAAAGTGTTCTATATTTTTAAGACCGGTTGTTTGTAAAAATCGGTCTTAAAAGTAGTTCAAATTTAATTAGTTATAATTAGCATATACAATTATATTATACAATTATCTTAATTAAGTTGTTAGAGAGAATTTAGGAATTAAGTTAGTAGATTATGATTTTTTGAATTTCGTAATTATATTTTTGATTGTAATTCCTAGATTATATTATGCAATTATCTTAATTAAATTGTTAGAGAGATTTTAGAAATTAAGTTAGCATATTATAGTTTTCTGAATTTCGTAATTATATTCCTTATTGTAATCCCTAGATTATAGGAACTGCCTAGGTCAGAAGATTATTTACTTATTAGCATATGTATATAATTCCAATTAAGCGAAGAAATACAACATCACATTCTTGGACTCATCTCTGATCCGCGTCTTCTCAAAATATTTACGAAATTACCACCGGTCATACTTTTAAGACCGGATCTTTTATAATCTGGTCTTAAAAGTATTCTATATATTTACAAAATTGCCACCGGTCATACTTTTAAGACCGGATCTTTTATAATCTGGTCTTAAAAGTGTTCTATATATTTACGAAATTGCCACCGGTCATATTTTTAAGACCGGATCCTTTATAATCCGGTCCAAAAAGTTCTTTATATTTACGAAATTGCCACCAGTCATACTTTTAACCTGATTCTCTATAATCTGATCTAAATGAGGCGGCCTTAAAGCTCTTTTTTGCACTAGTGTTAGCATGAAATAGGGAACCATAACCATGTCAGTTGGGGACCACTATGTTCACTTTAATTAACATTTATGAAACTACGAATCATCTATATAAAGATTATTCATTGCTAGGTAAAAATTATAGTGATGACATGATTAGTTATCTAGCACATGAGTATGAAATATATTTGGTACATGATCATTACACATTGCATTCCCCTCCCACTTCTCCACCCCATTCTTCGATTTTTTATGCATAGTGATGATTTACAGTGCTATACTTTTGCTATGTTAGGACTAAGACCATTTCTTAGGACAACTAATAGTATTAGTCTTAGGCCTTCAAGAATTTAGGATTTAATTTTCCCTATTTTAGATTATTCACTATGGCATCTGATTATTGCTTTTTATCTCATCGCTCGAGTGATCATTTGAGTGATTTCTTAAAAAAGTATTTTCCACAACTCATATCACTATCTATCTTGGTCACCATAATGGAGTGGAAGTGATGACACATTTTTTCATCACTCGTGATCTTAGGTCTAATTAGTTTAGCACTTCTAATGAATAATGTGATCTTTTCATTCTTCAAAAATACATCACTTGAGTGATCAATTGACACTTTCATAAAACACTTTAAATTAATGTGATAAATAAGTTTTGTCAAATTACTCGAGTGATAAATGATTTTCTTATAACTGTGTTTCAAAAACACTTTAAATTAATGTGCCATCTCCAAAACACATAATGTTTCTTAAGCTTTGTTATCATTAAAACATAGGATTTAACATTCTCTCCATTTTTAATGATAATAAAACTTAATGTAGCTTGTCCTTTTTGAAACTCATTTTGTAAAAATTGTTAAGATGTTGAAATGCATCTCAGAAACCATTTATATCGATCCATTCTACTTTGACAAACAAAAAATCAACAATTAAGGCTAACAAATCAGGTGTAATACCCTAAAAATCCTATTTAGCATGACCATTATATTTTGATAATTAAGCTCAAGTTTTGCTTGCCTTGAAGAAGAAGAAATGACTTATCACATAAAGCTTAGTTTGAAAAGTCAACAAAAGCAACAAACCAATGAAAAGCCATGAATTAAAATACACATTTAATGGTTATTAGGAGGGGGAGTTCGGACAGAATTTTGGAAGGAAGAAGAAAGAATTTATAATATTTTAATATAGATTAGAACATGGGATAATTGAAAAAGAAGACTTGTTGGTTAAGGGGAAAAGATGTGTAAACATGTGTGTCTAAGAGTTGTGTATGTGTGTGAGTGTAGTAAGAAAGGTCAAGATTCTTGGCTAAGCTAATTGTGCTTGTATTGTCACAATATAATGGTATCTCCTTGAGATGGATGCCTACATCTTGAAGTTATTGTTTTAGCCATAGAACTTGAGCACAACAACTTGTAGTTGTTATGTACTCGACTTCAATGGAAGATAACGACACTATGTTTTGGTTCTTTCTTAACCATAATACTATGGAGCCTCCAAGAAATTAACATTAAGCATCAGTGTTCTTTTTATTAGATCTGTAACCCTCATGGTTAGAATCAAAGTATGCCATCAAGTATTTGTGGCATCTTTGGGCTGCCAAAACCTAAGCTAAGCTGTGTCTACCAAGTATCTAAAAATCCTTTTTACTATTTTAGCATGTGATTCTTTAAGTGCTAATTGATATCTTGCACACATGTCAACACTGAAATGAAGGTTTGGTCTACTTCCTATCAAGATGAGTAGTGAACCAATTGTGACATCCCAAATTTTGGAATTAGAAAATTAAAATATGATATGAAATTAACTATGGAAAATTAGCCTTGATTATGTTAAAATTAATATTTAGAATCAAAGGCATATATGTTCCCGTAAAATTAAGGGCAGATAGATAGGAAATAATTTTGGCCTAAAGAAATAAATTGAGAAAGAAAAATCCTTAAATGAAATTAAGGATTAATTTCTATCGCCTAACTAATGTTTGCAATTTAATTAGTAAGGGACCAAATTGCAAACAAGAGCCTTGCAAGGAGTCAAATGGGTAAATTATTTTAGAGTAGACCCCACAACTTATCTCTTTCCTCATTTCACATGTTGACACTTATATTCTTTTCCCTTCTCCTTCCTCAAGTCATGGCATCACATCCATTACCACATTGATTCTTTATTCCTCTTATATAGTCATGTGGCCTCTCATGCACAACACTTCAATTCTTCTAATCTTCATTTAAGTCAAAACCAATTCAGACAGAAGCAAAGAAATAGCCCATGTACTTGAACTTATCCAACATCCATATAACTCTCTCACTTTATCTCCATTTCGACCCATATGCACAACACAACCCATACTCCCCAACTTCATCATTTAATCACTTATTCCTCCTCCATCCATAAATTACACGACACTACATTCCACTCCCCATTTCATTTATTTCATTCTCCACATACAACACTCCCTCCCATTCCTTCACCCATTCTCTCATTTTAGCTAAGCTATCAACATTCTCTATTTTTCCATTTCTTTATTACTCTCATTCTCTCCAGTTTGTCACACACACAACCCATACTCCCTTCTCCATTTCGGCCAAACATAAAAAAAATGTAGAGAAAGGTGTGAGACTAAAATAGAGACCGATAGAGAGAGAGAGAGTGAGTGAAAAACACGGCTGAACCTAAGAGGGGGGAGGGGGTAATTGGGTGAAGATAAAAACTTGCTCCCTTTCTAAAATCTTTTCGCAATTCGGTTGAATCAGTTTGAATGATAATGAAAAGAGTTATAAAACTATAAGCAATCATTTAAACATGTATGCTGGAAATAAAGAGTTAAGGGAAAAGGATTGCAAATTGTGATTTATACTGGTTCGGTCCAACTGTGACCTACGTTCAGTCCTTAGGCACCCTGAGCTTTTCACTATTCTCCTTGTTTAACCAGGCACAAGAGACAAGACTTTATACCCCACAAGTTTATCCATGCACTTGTGCAGCCTTTACAATCTCTCTCACAGAGACTCTCCCCCTTACTACCCATAAGGTTACAATTAACACCCACTCAAGATTACCCAATCTTGAGTAAGTCTCAAATAGAGTGATTTACTGTAAAACTTATCTCTAAGAAGTGGATAAATGATCACTGAAGCACATAGGAATTCATCTCACTCTCTAAATGGTAAACTCAGAAAACATTGAAGAACAGAGAGTAGGAGATTCAACATTTTGAGATTATGACAGTGTAAGTTTACTCCACAACCTTCTTGCGTTTTGAATCTAACTCTATTTATAGATGAAGGTCTTCTAACCATTGGAGAATAGAGCCGTTGTGAATAGATCCGTTTGAGATTTCAGCAGATGGAAAACTAGCCGTTATTTCAGCTTTTATCTTGACAACTCAGCATATAATGATCTTCATAAAATCCTTTGTTTGATCATCTAAAACATGTCCACAAATGATGTAAATGATGATAATAAATGTTACAAATAATTTAGGTAAGCTTCTGGTTGATCTGGATCAGATTTAGGATTTTCGAATTCTTGAATTTTCTGAAGTGACGGTGTAAACTCGAGTATTGAGCTTGTAGCATTACTTTAGATTCGCCTCTGTATGTCTTATACTCGAGTATTGAAGATTCATTAACGTTCATTGCTCTCTGTCTGAGCTATACTCGAGTTTTCACTTATAAACTTGAGTTTTCAACTTGATATGGCCCTTGGTTGCTTTTTGACTTGATATAGCTTCTAATTTAGCAAACCATTTATCCTTATACAGCTCTTTGATCCTCCTTTCCATAGCAACAAGTATCAGATCTTAACTTGTTGGAATTTGTCCATTATGATTCGATGATTGAGAGATGTTCTTAAACCAACATTTTTGCAACGTTCTGAATCTCCAGTCAACTTTCTAAGAACATATCTCTCTGTTTGATCTTCATTTTTGTTGAATCAAATCTTGATGGAAAACCTTATGAGTCTTCTTTCCAATGCCACCAATTTCAACTCATTTCAATTTGTAGATTGTGAGTTACACTCAAAACATTAAAGCTTGGTCTGATGTGTGGCGTAAATATTTGATCCAACTTTAGAAATTCAAAGCTCTTTGATCTGATCTTCTTTGGACTTGAAACTTTGTCAAGATGACGCATTGGATGTCTAGTTTCAGCAAAATTTGATTTCACCTCAATCCAATGTCTGGTTCAGTAGATATTATCGAATTGCCAGACCTCGCCCAAAGCTGTATGTGTAACAGAGATGAACAAAGTTGCTGAAGGAGCTGGAAACTCAAGTATTGAGGAGGAAACTCGAGTTTTGTCGGGTCCAGACGCGCGAGAGAAGCTGAAAACTCCCAATACTCGAGTCATTAAGTTTCATACTCAAGTATTGACTTCAATATTCAAGTTTTGACTCTTTGACGCCCAAACTGTGGTTTCCAGAACTCTAGTTTTCAAAACCACAGTTTTCTCATCCATAAGCCAATTTTTCCAGTAAGCTCGTATACTCGAGTTTTGACCTAGAAACTCGAGTATTCACTTCCAAAACTTGATTTTCACTGTCTTTAGCTTTGAAATGACCCATCCAACCTTCATTTGATTGTGAAGACTTGTAATATCAATTTAAGACCTTGGAAACATATTTTTCTCATTCTTTTTGACAAGATCTTCTCTTTCTTTCTTCTCTTCACTTGATCATTCTTCATCATACAATTTTAGCTCATCATTCTCTACACCTTCTGCATTCTTCAATATTCAGAGAGCCAAGCCTATACTGAATTTCTTCCAGAATCTCATGTGTCTTTTCTCTGATTTCCCATCTTTTGATTATTTTCCATAATTATATTCAAGCTGATGTTGATATTCTCATCTACCTCTTCTATCTTCCAAATTGATCTATTTTCATCATTTGTCTTCAGCTCATCATCTCTTCTTTATGAAATTTCTTGATCATTCAACTCTTTCTTTCTTTCAATTTCTCCTCTACCTCTTTTTCTTTTCTTCCTTTTCCTTATCATCATTTACATTAAATTCAAGAATTCATAAATAGAGGAGATAAACATACTACTCAATCTTTTTGCTTTGAACAATGGCATATGTAAAAGTCATCATCAAAACTAATTATATCCAATAGAGAGAGCAATAGAGGAAGAAGAAAGAAGCATCCAAACCTACATGCAAAAATGTTTGTGAACTCAGGTGAGTTTCCAAAACAATTTTCTATCTGGTTTTTCTATATATTTAGGGATTTTGTGAATTCTTGATGGTTGAAATTCATGATTTGGAAAGAAAAGAGCTCAAGTCATCATTTTTGTTGCATGCATGTCGGTTTTGGGGTGATTTTTCGGTTCCTTTGGTTCTGTTGCGAAGCACTAAAAAACAGAGCATGCATTATGGGTCTGTGATGGCATGTTTATAGCAAGAAAAACCATGATTTTTTGGTTACATATATGAATATGAGCATACACGTTAAATGGGAAATGCTGAAATGTTGCTTTTTGATTTTCTAGAAAAACAAAACATTTTATGTAAGCTATTTTTGGGAGTTAAAGTTTGATTCTTTTTGTGAAATTTTGACAGTATATAGTACCCTAAGCTCTCAAACAAGTGGTAAATCACCTTAAACAGAGGTCTGTAGCTCAAGATATGATTTTCGAAAGTCAAGTCATGAATCTGGAAAAAAAATCTGGACTTTTTTCTGACTCATTAAGTTTCATGTAAGGAAAAACCTAAGTAAATGACCTCTTTTAACCATGACCTTTTGTGAGTGCTAAGCTATAATTTGATAGGTAATTTTTCAAATTTGGATAAGTATATAAGGAGTTATGATTTTTCAAAGTTGGACTATGAAAATTGGTATGCTTTTGTATCCAGATTTAGGCTATCATTTCGTGTAGAATTTAAATGTGCGTCTGATGTCCAATTTCCCTAACATTTTCCAGAAATAAAGTAGACTCTGTAAGCTTTAATTTGATAGGTCACCCACCTAATTTGCATAAGTATTGAAGGAGTTATGAATTTTTTAAAATAAGTCAGAATTCTGTTATGAAATGTGGATAGAGGTCACTTTTTTTTTAATATGGGATTGTTTTAGTCATAAATTATCTCAAAGGTTATTAATATAATAGACTTGTCAAGTGATCTGTACGTAGGAATTGGAATCACTGAATTTAGAGTTGTATAACTCAAGTTATGAATTTCCAAATTCCCAGAGAAATTAAAGGTTAATTTCTGAAATGTCTAAGAATAACCACATAAGTAGTGGATTGTGTCTAATCTCTAAAGAGATAATTTCCATGAATAAGTAGGAGATTAAATGGCTGAAATAATAATTGTTTCCATAGTGAATAGTATTAAATTGAATAAGTCCCAATAAGTATATATCTATAAGTTATAAGGATACTAAAGGACAAGTATTTTGGAGTGGGTCTAGAATAGACATAATCTTAATTATGATATTAAGATTAGAATAGCTAATAACCCATTCTCCATATAAATTTTAATTATAGGAAGTGATAATTGCCCAAACTTGAAGGAAAAGTAGATTGAAAAGACTCATACGGAAGGTACATTGTCAGTAAGATTAACATGTAATAACCTTAATCTTGCACTCTTTGTATAGCTATATATGTTTGTGTAAACCATATTTGTATATCTCGCCTATATAAGGCAAATACCAATCGTAGCTTGATTGAGCAGAAGGGCCGACCATAGGGCCAACTCTCGATGGCTATGCAAAGCCTAGTGCATTTAGTTATTTTTGGTATTTGAATTACCCAAAATGTATTTCCTAGCGCTAAGATATGTTGTATGGACTATTCTATATTGGTTGATTTACATATATTGAATATGCTAGAATTTGAGATTAACTTGTTACTCTGAGATTTATCATTTGAATATCAGAACCTTTCAATAATCTAGGACGTGGCTAGAATAGTAAGCAAGATTCAAGAGGAAAGGGTATAGTTATCGTGTGACACTAAGAAAGTTGTGGAGATGATAATGCATCTTACTTTATTTGGTTTCGCCTTTTGTATATAATTCTTATGACTTAGATATTATTTTGACTTAGTTAATATTTTGAGATAGTCGTATGTGGTTATTAGGATGTATATTCATGTTGATATTATGATCTGATAGTAGTAGAACATGTATGTATTGTATTATTGCAGGGTTAGGCATGTATATCATGAGCCCATAAATGAAATGGATGAATAAGTGAATGGTAGAGCATTATATTAGATATAACAAATAAGAAATACTATGACAAAATCTAATTAGGACTAAGGGTAGATATATTTTTAATAAAGAGTTTGAATAACTAATTAAATGTTTTTGAAAGCTTTAAATTTTTAGAAAAGCCCATTTTAACTATAGTTTTGGAATCAATAAATAGGTTAAGATTTTGAAATGTTTATTTTGAAAAAGGCTTTTACTTTTTAGGATCAAACCTAGCATACTAGTTTAAATTTATTGTTAAATAATACATCTGACTATATAATTAAGGAAGACATCACTCTGTTCTGGCTTCAAGATAGGGGGTGTGACATCAATCATTCCTCTATATTTAGTAATGTTGAAGTCAACTCCTTTGACATCAGCATGTAATAGAGTCACTGAGCTCATTGGTATATTAGCTACATTTGCGTGATCCATGCCATAATTCTTCAAAAGTTCTTTGAGATATTTGGTTTAGGAAATAAATATCTCATTCTTCCTTTACTTGATTTCCAATTAGAGGAAGAATTTTAATTCTCCTATCATAGACATTTCAAATTCTCCTTGCATTATCTTAGAAAATTCTTGACAAAGAGATTTATTAGTAGCACCGAAAATAATATCATCAACATATATTTAAACAATTAATATATCATGATTTTTATGTTTAATGATAATGATGTGTCTACTTTTCCTCTAACAAAACCTTGATCTAGGAGGAACTTACTGAGATGTTCATACTAAGCTCTTAGAGCTTGTTTGAGACTATAAGGGTCTTAAGATAATCGGGTTTGGTTACATCTTCAAACCTAAGTGGTTGTTCTACATAGACTTCTTCCATAATGTAACAATTTAGAAAAGCACTCTTGATATCCATTTGATTGAGTTTGAATCATTTGTTGCAAGCAAAGGCTAAGAGTACTTGTAAGACCTCCAATCTAGCAGCTGGAGGATAAGTTTCCTTATAATCAATTCCTTCTTCTTGATTATAGCCTTTAGCCACCAATCTTGCCTTGTTTTAGACAATGATTGCTAATTTATCAAGCTTGTTCTTGAATACACATTTAGCTCTAATGATCAAATGATCTCTAGGTTGAGGTACCCAATCCCAATTTTGATTTCTCTAATTTAATTATTCTTACATTGCTAACACACAATCATTGTTAGATAGGGCTTCCTTAATTCTTGAAGGTTCTATCTCATCAATAAAGGTAGAGAAAATAACTTCATTCAAAAATTTATTTGTAGTTTTTACTCCTTTTCTAACATCACCCATGGCTTGGTCTATAAGATGATCTTTAATGTATCTCCAAACTCTAGGTTGAGTTTGATTATGGTCTTTATCAAAAACATCTTCCTCTTTTCTAGATTGAGATTGGAGAATTTGAATTGGTTATTTTTAGTTCTCAGTTTTAAGATTTGATGATAACAACCACTTGCCAAATAATAAAGATTTATTGATTCAAGACAACTCAAGTTAATGCTTTCAAATATTGAGTCTCAAACTGTTGTTGTAATTAACTTGAATAAGGAAATTTGTTTTTCAAGGGTAACTCAAGTTCTGATTTAAAAACTCTAGTTCTCATCTTAAATACAAGAGCTCTCCAATGGCTTCTCCTACTTATTTTGAAACAATCAGGTAACAACTCGAGTTATGGTGTAACAACTCGAGTTCCTGTAAACAACTTGAGTGACTTGTCTAAAACTCAAGTTCTTGTTAGTTCTCTATGTGTTTTGATGATAACGGACAATAGTAAACTTAATTTGAAGTTTGTCTTCAGAAAGTTGTAAATCTTTCTGTTTAAGGCAAACTCGAGTTTTGGTGTAGAAACTCGAGTTTGAACTTGACAGACAAAAGCTCAGTTTTATCAAAGTAAGCTAAACTCCAGTTTGTGTGGACAAACTCGAGTTTGCAGAGTTACAGAGAGCAATCAAAGTTTTAAGAGTTGTAAACTCGAGTCTGTATTTTATAAACTCGAGTTTAGATCAAAGGGAGTGACACTCAAATTTCAACTTGTTTTCAAACTATACCTTCAGTCCTTCTAAACTCCAGTTTACAAGAAAGTTTTAAAGAGCTAAAAGGTTTAAAGACTTGTATACTCAAGTCTGGGATATGTTGACTCGAGTTTAGCATAAACAGAGTTACTCGAGCTGTTGCTTATTTTGTAAACTCCAGTTTTGTTTTCAGAAACTCCAGTTTAAGTTTAACAAAAGATTTCCAAAGTTTCAGTTTCCACTGAAACTCGAGTTTGGGTTTTGGAGACTCGAGTTTAGCTCAAACAGAAAGCACTCAAGTAAATGCCTGTTTTGAAAACTCCAGTTTGAAAAATGGAAACTCCAGTTTACACTTATAGAGATTTTTCAAAAGTTTCAGTTTACACTGAAACTCAAGTTTTGTATATCAAAACTCGAGTCTGGACCATACAGAGAGCTAAGTAACATTTCAGGTTTTATAAACTCCAGTCTACGTTTTCTAAACTCCAGTTTTGAAGCTCTGAACTTAAACTCATGATTTTCTTAAAAGCTTCAAACTCGAGTCAGTCACTAAATGACTCGAGTTTAGACATGATTTCAAAACTTCATCCAAGAGCAACTCGTGACTTTCCTCTCTGTAAGAACCAAACTCGAGTCAGTCACTTATCAACTCGAGTTTAGGAAGCTTTTCAAAATAAGATCTCTCTGGATGAACTCCAAAATCGAGTCTGGGTTTGTAAACTCGAGTTTGTGACGCACAGATTTGTAAAACCAGATGGCGCCAATTTGCGAAAACCATTTGAATGATGTTAATACTTCATATCTTTAATTGCTACTATTTCTAACGTTGTTTACCTAGTTTGTTAGCAAGTTTCAGATGAATTATTGAAGGAAACAGTGAAGATTCAGACTATGAGCTGTAAAGCAAGAGAGAGAGAGAATATGCTGTCTTATAAAGTACTTCAACTTGGATTAAATTAATACAACTTTGAGAACAACCCATTCTACTCAGGGATATCAACATTATCTTCATATTAATTAAGTCCCACATTGCAAGAATGTCTACAACAGTATAGACAAAAGCAGAATCCAACCATCAAGAATATTGTGAGTGGATTCTCAACAGCTAGTTGCTGAAAGTAGAGCTTTAACAGCTAAATTCGTAGTGCTCCTCCAACAGTCATGTTCTTCATTCAAAATGGACCTCAACTGCTATAAATATCATTCAAATTCGAAGAAGAAGAATAGACAATACACAAGACATTTACAGTGAACAACATTAAGATTTCTGTATTCATTCTTCTGTAAATTATCCTGAGAGATTTGAGCTTCAATGTTTATCAATATTTGCTCTTAGAGAGAGTTTGTTTCTGTTAAATCACTTGTTTGTAAGAATCTTAAGTCGGGGGATTTGGAGATTGGGAATATCAGTGTACAACTTGTAAGAGGGAGTGTATCCTAGTGAGAGGATAACTTTCGAGTACAGAGTGTGTAACTAATTGTGAGTGTTAGTGGAAATCTTAGAGAGTCTGGGGACTGGACGTAGGTCAAGGAGTTAGACCGAACCAGTATAAATCTTGCTGTGTCTTGTTCTTCTCTCACATTCTCTGCACTTACATATTCCTGCGATTAATTTCCAGAATCTTGAAAAAGAATTTTTCAAATCCCCAATTCACCCCCCTTTTGGTGATTTGCTCTTGTTTTTCAGTTCTGAGGTAATTCTTTAGCTTTTCTCTAATCTTTAGTTTATTCGAAGCACAGCTTCAATAACTCGAGTTCTACTTTATATAACTAGAGTTGATGACTTAAGTTTGAATAGTAATAACTTGAGTTCCAAATTTTTCAAAGGACTTTAGATTTCTGTCAAGCTTTTAAAATGATAACAACTCAAGTTCTACTTTATATAAATCGAGTTGAAGACTCGAGTTATTTTATTTTTCAAAGAGTTATGATTTCAACCAAAAGCTAAAACCCGAGTCCTATTTGAACAACTTGAGTTCCCTCTTTGAAAGCATATTTATAAACTGGAATTGTTTTGTAAGAGTTTTGTTCAAAAAAAAAACTCAAGTTTTGTAAACCAAAACTTGAGTCACGTTTTGACAACTTGAGTTCTTTTGGCTCTGAAAGTTGATCATTGCCTTTGTAAATTCAAACCTCTAATAATTACGTCATAACTTTAGATTATCACTTACGACTATTCTCAATGCTTTTAATTATGTTTATTAGTGAGTTTCAGATGATCAAACGAAGGTTTATGTGAAAATCTTCGAAAAGCAAGTATGTATCAAAAGCATTTATTACGTGGCAGAAACAAAGCATGAACATGGAAACTAATTCAAAGCAAACAAATGATTATATGTTTAGAGACCCATTCCAACTAAAGCGACTCGACCTTAGCCAAATACTCAAACTAAAATCATGCTTCCAAAGATTGTCAATGGTGATACAAAAGCAACATTTCATCAAATCTTCCAATGACCCTGGTATGTGTCTAACGGAAAGCTTTTGATCTTAATGGAGCATTTGAAATCTCTTAACAGATAGTTTGAAGCATTACCAACAGTTATTAATGTAGTCCAACTATAAATACGAAGTTGATTCAATTCGGAACCAACAACCAATGACGATATCATTTATCGCAAAAGTTATTGCTTATTAATACTTTTAAATACTCCATCCAAATTTAATCATTGCTAAAATTTGTTTTAATTTTTATAATTCACCCTATTCTTGGGTTATTCTTTTAACTAACATTTGGTATCAGAGCATAGGTCTTTTCTAACATACTTAATATCTCGAGAAGGATCCATGGAAGGAATATTGCCTGATAGTGCATCTATCAACCAACCACCAGGCTTCAATGATGAACTCTACTCATTCTAGAAAGCAAAGTTCAGAGTGTTTATATTGGCAACAAAATATGGTCTATGGCAAGTAATTGAGAAAGGAGACTATGTCCCAACAAAAATAGAAGGTGAAATTCATGTACCAATGCTTGAATAAGAGTTTGACAAGAATGACATAAGGCAAATCACACTCAACAGTAAAGCAATTCTTATGATTCAAAGTGCATTAAATCAAAAGGAATACTTTTGGATATGCAATCTATCAACTACAAAAGAAATGTGGAAAGCTATAGAGATAGCTCATGAAGGAACTGTTGGGATAAAAGAGAATAAAATAAATATTCTTATGACTGAATATGACTTACTCTGTATGAAGTCATCTGATAAATCAACTATCAACCTTGGGAAAGATGTGTGATCAAAATTTTCATGTAAGGAAAAATTCTAAACATCCTTATAAAAGAATAGGAAGCCAAAGTCACGGCTATTGAAGAATCTCAAGGTGAATTAATGAGATCAGTAGCTGCTTTATTTAGAAGTCTATCCGAATATGAAGGTAAACTAAAGTTCAAGAAGGACTTAGATGAAATCAATAGTAAAGGCAAAGGCGTTGCCTTTAATGCTGTGAAAGATAAAGAGACAAAAGAAGAAGATGAAGATGGTGATGGTGATGAAATTTGCATGTTTGTCTAAAGGTTCAAAAGATTTTACAAAAAGGACAGGGGTTCTGGCAATTTCACAAAAGAGAACAAAGCGGCAGATGGCAATTCAAAGGCAAAGACCAAATCATCTGCTATAAATGTAAGAAACTTGAACATATTAAATCAGGATGTTGCAGTTGAAGAACAAAGAAAAGGAAATGAAAAAGTATAACAACTTCAAGAAGAAGGAGTAAGTGCCTGCCATCTGGGGAGATAGCTCCTCGGATGAAGAAAGAAAGTATAAAGAAGTTGCAAACATATGTCTTGTAGTTGAAGAAGAACATGAAAGCAATGAGGTCTATGATTCTAAACCCACTTATGATGAACTTCTTTCTGAGTATAACAAATTACATTCTGAATTTAGAAAGACTGCGAAAGAACTTATAGCTTCGAAGAAAAAATCAAGTCACTTGAACAACAAGTTCAAGATACTCCTCCTTTGGTTTGTGAAAATATCCTGATTTAGCGAAAATAAATTCTTATCTATAAAAATCTTGAAAAATTCTGCAAAGGAAGTGAGATGCTTAATGTCATTTTGAAAACTCAACAATGGTAAGGACAACTTAGAAAAATTCAATAGAGCTTATATTTGCAAGAAGCTTGATAAGACTCCCTATGAGCTATACAAAGGAAGGAATCCTAATTTATCTCATCTACATGTATTTGGATGCAAATTCTTCATCCACAACAATGGTAAGGACAACTTAGAAAAATTTTATCTTAAGTCAGAATTAAGGTATATTTCTTGATTATTCAAATAGAAGTAAAACTTATAAAGTATATAATAAACGTAATTGTGTTATTGAAGAGTTTGTTAATGTTGTTTTCTTTAAGTCTAACCCTTCTTCCAAACCTTTAGATGATGAAGCTGGATTGATTCATTTTAAGGAGCCTGAAATCATCTCAAAATCCCCTTCTCCATTGGAAATTGAATATGAGAATGATATTGATCCATATGATCAAGGTCAGCCTAGAGCTTGGAGAAATAATAAGAGTTATCTTATAGATCAAGTTATAAAAGACGTCAATAAGGGAGTAAGAACAAATAGTAGAGTCCTTAATGAAGTCACTTTCTCTACCCTCATTTCTAAGATAGAACCCTCCAACGTTGGAGAAGCCTTTTCAGATAATGATTAGGTGATAGCAGTGCATAAGGAATTGAATCAATCTGAAAGAAATCAAGTTTGGGACTTGGTATCCAGGCCTAAGGATAATTCGATCATTGGCACTAAATGAGTATTGAAGAACAAATATTATGGATCCATAATCATTGTCAAAAACAAGGCAAGATTGATTGCTAAAGGCTATAATCAAGAAGGTATTGATTATGAGGAAACATATGATCTAGTGGCTAGATTGCAAGCTATACGAATACTCTTACATTTTCGTGTATCAAAGGATTTAAACTTTATTAAATGGATGTAAAAATGTCTTCTTATATGGTTTCATTCAAGAAGAAATATATGTTGAACAACCTCCAGGTTTTGAAGACATGTCTTATTGTGATCATGTGTTTCATCTCAAAAAGGCTCTGTATGGTTTTACACTAGCCCCTAGAGCTTGCCATGAAAGACTGAGCAAATTTCTTCATGATCAAGGCTTTGTCAGAGGGAAGGTCGACAAAACTCTCTTCGTCAAACACAATAAGAAAAATGACTTACTAATTATACAAATCTATGTCGATGACATTATATTCGATGCTACTAATGATTCTTTGTGGGAAGAGTTTTCTAAAACTATGCAAGGAAAGTTTCAAATGTCTATGATGAGAAAACTGAACTATTTTCTCGGACTACAAATGAAACAATGAAAGAATGGGATATTCATCTTTTTAACCAAATATCTCTAAGACCTCTTCAAGAAATATGGAATGGATTAGTTCAATGGAGCAAACACTCCAATGAGTTCAACAACTCTCCTTGCTGCTGATGTCAAAGGGAAGGACTTCAATAAAACCAAATATAAAGGGATGATCAGCTTATTATTATATTTGACGGCAAGTAAACCTGACATCTAATTCAGCTAGGAATGTGTGCAAGATATCAATCATCTCTTAAGGAGTCTTGTTGGCTTTGAATGTTTTGATGATAACAACTTCAAATTTTAAGGTATTTGAATCAAGTTGCAATAAAGAAATTAAAAATTAGAAACATGAATTCTCAAGTATGGAATAGCAATTTGAAAGTAGAGCTAAATCACCAAGAGGGGGTGAATTGAGGATTTTCAAAAATTTTCGCAAATACTTGCTCAAGTGGTTTAATTTGCAGACCTAGAAAGCATCCAAGTTTTTCATCATATGCATCTTAAAATCTCCTATTGACAGTGCCTTGGCTTACACTATGATGATTCTGGCACAGACCTTCTTCTAAATAGACATCTTGAATCAATTTTCCTTCATTGTTGCCTAGCTCTCTTATCTTAGCGATTTTTTAGTTTGATTTTTACTAGGGATAACTTTGTCACCAGTCTTGAATTTGATTGTGGCAAGCTTTAAGCGATCTTCTGTGAAGTGTCTGAAGCATCCTTTATAAATGTGCCATTTGTTGATCCTTTGATGCTTATAGACACACCTGCAAATCAGTACTTAGGTACCCTTCTTTTGTCAGGTCCTTTTTGATTAGTATGTGTCTTAGGAATCACGAAGGATCCCTTAGGCACCCATTGATAGTTTCCAGTAGGTTTATTCTTCTTTTCTTTTCTGTGAAAACATGATGATGTTGAATGACCTTTCCTATTACAGTAATTGCAATGAGCAAAGGGGTTTGAAGAATGAATGCTTTTTTCTGAAATAACTCATATAGAGTTTTTCTCCAAACTTTTTCTTGCCTTTTCGCTTATCAAAAACAGGTTTATATCCAATTCCAGATTGATCATTTATAAACCTTTGTTGTTTTAAAATGACATTGAGCATTTCACTTCCTCTAGTGAATTTCTCAAGTGCCTTTGTAAGATTCGAATTCTTCTTCTCTAAACCAATGCAGTCATCACAAATTAAGTTTTCAGGAGAGGAAAGATTTTTTACTTGCATTTCAAGAGTTATATTCTTTCTTTTTAGATCAAAATATTTATCAGCCAATTTTTCAAATTCAAATTGGATGAGATTATATTCATCAAATAATTCATTATAGATTGGTTGAGAATCAAATACCTCATTGTCTTTATGATGTTGCTCTTCTTCTTCAGCAACCAGACAAATGTTTGCTTTTCCTTCTTCTTCTGCTTCATCTTCATCTGATGAGCTATCACCCCAAATAGATGAGACATAGGCTTTCCTTTTGGATTTGCCAAATCTCTTCTTTTCTTTCTTTTCATTCATCAGCTGGGGACATTCCGATCTGACATGACCCGGCTTCTCATATTCAAAGCAGATGATTGGCTTTTTAGCTTCAAAGCTGGAGCTACCCTAGTGACTTTTCTTGAAGCCTTAGTCCCTTTTGTAGAATTTCTTGAATCTCCGGACCATCATACTGATCTCTCCATCTTCATCTTCCTCATCCTCATCTTCGACTCAGTGGTCTCTTTGATTGCTTTAAGAGCAACTCCCTTGCCCTTATGATTAACTTCATCAAGCTCTTTTCTGAACTTGACCTTGCCTTCACATTCTGATAAACTGCCGAATAATGTTGCCACTGATCTCATTGATTCACCACGTGCTTCTTCAATGGCAGTGACTTTTGCTTCCCAATCTTTAGTGAGAATATTCAAAATTTTTCTCACTTGGACTGGTTGCTCAAAAAATTTTCCCAAGGCAGCAAGTTGATTAATTAGATGAGTGTATCTCAGCTGGAAGTCTCTAATAGATTCACCTTGCTTCATACGAAGGAGATCATACTCAGCCATGAGTGTATTAACTCTATTTTCTTTGATTCCAGTTGTCTCTTCGTGAGCTATCTCCAATGTATCCCACATTTCTTTTGTTGTTGCTAGAGTGCTTATTCGAAAATATTCACTTTGAGTCAATGCACTCTAAAGCATAAGAATGGCCTTATTGTTGAGGGTAACTAGTCTTATATCGTTATCATCATATTCTTCTTCTAGCTTTGGGATCCGGACTCCATCTTCAACGGATTCAAGAACATAATTTCCTCTCTCAAATACTCTCCAAAGACCGTATTCAGAAGCCATTACAAAAACTTTAAATTTGGCCTTCCAGAATGAATAATGTTCTCCACTAAAACCAGGTGGCCTGTTGATTGAAGCTCAATCAGGTAGAATACTATCCATTAGGATCCTTCTCAAGATGTTAAGCTCTTCTGAGAAGACCTGGCTCTGATACCAAATGAAAGTGGAGCTAAATCACCAAGAGGGGGGGTGAATTGGGGATTTTCAAAAATTTTCGCAAATACTTGCTCAAGTGGTATCCGAAACAGGGCACAACAGAGAGTAGAGAAAGAAGAGCAGTACACATAGGTTTATAGTGGTTCAGCCCAACTTTTTGGCCTATGTCCAGTCCTCAGGCACCCTGAGATTTTCACTAAATCACTTGATTACACACTCTGTAACTCTGAAGCAATTCCCTCTCTAGAACTTGCTCCCCCTTACAAGTTGTAATCAATGACTCCCCAAATCTCCAAGTCCCCCGACTTGAGATAACTCACAATCAAACAAATACAATCAATAAAACTCTCTTAAAGAGCAGATAAAATAATCACTGAAGCTCTATTGTGTCAATCGACACTCTATACAGGAAGCACACCAATAAATGAGCAAATTTAATGTTCTTTTGTTTTTCCGCTCAATGTTCTGGTAGAGACTTGAATGCTGCTCTATTTATACTTAGAGTGACATTAATAGTCGTTGTAGACATTCATTTGATCGTTGGAGAAGTCTCCTATCTGTTGGAAGCAGTTTGGTCCTTTCTCTCTCTACACTTGTGCTTGTTTCTTGAGTTGTAGGATAGAGAGTGACTTCTAGTCATTTATATCGGTTGGGATTGTCAGTCCTTGATTAAATGAAAGTCTTTTTATCCTTTTTCTACCATGTAATGTTTGGTAGTTGAGATTACAGCAAGTTTGATGGTCTACATTTAATGCTTCTGATAAGACTTTGCTTTAGGTGTTGACAGCTCTTTTAATCTGCTTGTATCATCTGTAATTTGGCTGAAATATACTAGCAAACACATCAAACATATCTGGTAATGATGATGATTAAGAATATAAATCATTTGGATCATTCCACAAACATTACGAGATTTCACAAATTTGAATTATCAGAAGGCACGACTAATACTCGAGTTTGTGCACTAATACTCGAGTTTGTCACTATACACTGAAGCCTATACTCAAGTATCTGAGTCTATACTTGAGTATTCTCCTTCCAGAGACGAGACTCGCGATTTGAGCTTCGGTGTTCCTGATGAACTGAAGCTAATACTCGAGTATTCTTCCAATACTCGAGTTTTGGACTCTTGATGAATAATTGTCCAAAACATCAAAACCGGAGTTTCCATCCTATACCGGAGTATTGATGGCTTAGAATTCTTGATAGCTCTCTGTATGGCTAAAAAACTCAAATTTCAGTTTCCATACTCGAGTTTTCTCCTTTGTGTTGAAACTCTGAGATTGTTTAAGTAAATGATAAACTGGAGTTTCCAAAACTGTGGTTTTCAAAACTGAAGTTTATAAATGTTAATCCGTTTAAAACATCTTTGCTTGGCTCAATACTTGAGTATTCCAATGATACTCGAGTTTTCATTTGAAAGATGAAAATATTTGAATTCTGGAGCCAAGTTGGAAAACTGTTTTTTCAAATTCCAAACCATAGTTTTCGAAACTGTGGTTTTCCAAACCGAGGTTTTCTATTTCAGTTAAAAATGTTTGAAGAGTCACATAGGCTCAAACTCAAGGAAACATATCAATACTCGAGTTTTCCTTGATGGAAAACTTGTGATGCTCTCTGTAAGTTCCAATACTCGAGTATTCATCTGAATACTGCGGTATTGCTCTTAGGTTAATTGCATTGAGCTGTTCTTTGAACCTCAATACTTGAGTATTACTATTGATACTCGAGTATTGCCTAAATCTGCAAGTTTTAAACTTCTTGAGACAACTCTTCATTCTTGATTTCACAATTGATTGTTATCATCAAAACCCATAGAAAACCAACATAATTCTCAAGTATTAAGATATAATTCTTGAGTATTATCGGTTCTGATCATGTTTCAATATCCAGTCTTCAACGACTATAATTCTCGAGTACATGAGTTATAATTCTCGAGTATGCTTAATCAATTGTAAGAAGGCATAAGGGATTCTTGAGTATTTAAGTGCAAATTCAATTCAATTAAATCTCTCACTGATTCTCGAGTACGAGAACCTAATTCTCGAGTATTGACTTGTTATATTCACCCCATTATTCTCGATGATACTCGAGAATTGAAATGGAATTCTCGAGAGTAAGTATATCTGATTAAGCTTATGACTTATGTTCATTCGTTGATTCTCGAGAATGCCTTATCTGAATCTAATCATATGCTTGATATGTATCTCTTGTAACTATCTAATACTCGAGAATATATGATAGATTCTCAAGAATGCATACCTCAGCATTAGGATTAATATTAATCTCAGTATCATCCTTTTTTGCATCATTAATTATCAAGAATTCTATGGGTCATTATTTACTCTTATTTAATCATGCTCAAACATGCTCATATTATATTTAATCATCCTCCTAAGTGTTTTTGTAGCGAATTAATTCTATTTAAATCAAGATTGAGCGAAAAGTAATCCGACGTGGCTGAAGCATTAAATGTGACAGAAAAATAGAGCAGCATTCAAAATTTAATCTTGTGGCAGAAGAAAATATTCTTTCAAGACATACTTATTCTAGTTATCACTCTTAGCCACACTTTGTACAAGTACAACCAATGACCAATGCATTTAATGAAAGTGACGATTGCATTTAATGAAGCAATGGTCGTTTTGTTTTAACGAAGAGCAGCCGTGACTAACAGAAATTCAAACAGTGACAACGACTACATTCAAGCTCTCCACAATGACATTAATGGTGAATGATATAAAAGGGCCAAGCATTCAATATTGCCACCTACCAAAAATGCTGTGCATTCAATTTGTATTTATTACATTCTCCTATTTCATTAACTTCGCTAATATCTTCGGATATTTCTGTGCACTTCAGTGTTTATCATCATATCTACTCGTGAGGAGTTTCTAGAGTAAATACAACTACACTTATCTACTCGTGTAGTTGTATTTACTCTAGAAAATAGTTGAAATCTCAGGTGTTCTAGGGACTAGATATAGGTCGAAGAATTAGACCGAACCAGGATAATTTCTCTTGTCTCTTTGCTTATCTTCTCAGTCTTGATTTTTAGTGTTTCTTGAGAAATCGGCGAAATAATTTCATTATCACCTATTCACCCCCTCTAGGTGATATTCCATATTCATTCATGCTGAAACAGTCAAATAATTTTCAAATATCTTGCAAACACTGATGAATTTGGAATTTGGTTTCCCAAAGGTCAAAATGAATATCTTGTGGCTTACTCAAACTCAGATCATACTGGTTATAAGACAGACAGAAAAAGTACAAGTGGACAATGTGAGTTCTTCAGTGGATCTCTTATGTCTTAGTTCAACAAGAAACAAAATATTGTTTAATCCACTGAAGCTGAGTATGTAGTTTATTCAAGTTGTTGTGGTCAAGTACTTTGGCTCAAACAATAACTTCAAGACTTGAGAATTCATCTCAAGGAAATTCCAATCCTTTGTGATAACACAACTACAATAAGTTTGTCTAAAAATACAATTCAATATTCAAGAACCAAGCATATTTACGTAAGACATCATTTCATTAGAGACCATGTCCAGAAGAAAGATGTTAAAGTTTTGTTCATCCCCACTCATTTACAACTTGATGATATCTTCACCAAGCCGTTGACCAAAGATCAATTTCTGTTCATTAGAAGAGAATTAGGTATGGTAAACCCCAATGAACTATGAGTAATCTCTTTCATTTGAGTTAAATTTATGTTTAACTTGATCAATAATGACTAATTTAAGCTTTAGAGTGTCTATTATTTTATTTTATAGGAGTCTCTCATAACTTCATGAAAAATAGGGATAAACAAAGGTGATCAAACTCGAGTTTTCATTAGAAGAACTCAAGTTCCTCTTAGAAATTTCTCAAAGACAGTGCAAAACTCTAAAAACTTGAATTTTCTTTTCAATAACTCATGTCACAGTTTCAAGAACTCAAGCTATTGTTTTCTATATATATATATATATATATATATATATATATATAGACACACACACACACATACATATATTCCATCCCTAAACCCGGGTTCAAAAATCCAAAAACCTTCTTTTCAATCCCTTGATCCAATAAGGACCATAAATCCTCAAATGTGTCTTGAATCTTCAACCTCTCTTTTTTCCTCATATCAAGAAGTCTTAATATCTCCGTTCTTAGCCCCTTCGTCTCCTCTAACGAAGAGACCAAGATACAAAAAAGAAATTCCTCAACACTATCGGCCCAAAGTTGCTCAAAATGTTGGGCATCCTCAACAACCAAGAACAAAGGGGGTAGTAATTCATGAAGCCTTGGAGAATACTCACCAGACACGTTTAAAGTCTGAGAATACTCTTGACCAAGGGAAGGGAAAAGCAGTCAGGGTTATTGTGACTAGAAAATTTCCAACAACCCAAAGAGCTTCTTAACCTCAATCCTCTTCAGGAGCATCTAGAATTCCTTCTCTATTAGCTATCACCAGAAATCCAGTTCCACCCTCAGGTTATATTTACAATCTTATTCCATCCTTGAATTAGACTTAAACAATTTTCAAGAGGATTATGGAATTAGAGGTTTTTGCCTAACAATCTATGTGAATTTCTCTAAATTTCAAGTCGACTATGGCCTTGATTTATCTCTTGGGCTTAATTCTTTCAAACCATTGTTGTCCTTTTTGTCCCTCTATCGTTAGAACCTTCTATTATTAAATAAGGATTGCCATTGAGGTTAATGAGAATGATGAGCTTGTGAAAGAAAGACTAACCAACATTGTTAAGGGCAAGAAAATTTTGATCACTACTGAGTGTATTAATACTATCTTAGGTGTTATTGACCCTCCTTCTAAGCCAATACCAAATTTGACTAATGAGGATATTTTCAAATTATTAAGCCTGGAGAACCATTAAGACCCTTATCCTTTGCCCCTGTTGAGATGCCTCCTGTCCAAACGGTATTATGGTACATTTACTATTAGAACCTTGTTCAAAAAGGAAATAACTTCACACAGTTTTCCAAGAGGGATTACCTACTCCTAACGTCAATATTGCTAATATTCCTTATAACCATGGATAGTGGATTTTCAATAAGATGAGAAGGTTCAAGTTTAAATCTCAAAAGAAGTCACTTATCCCTTTCCCAAACTTAGTTTCACTGATTCTCTTCCATAATAAGACTTGGTATCTTGAGTTGGATGAGAAACTAGTGAAGTCAAGCTTGTTTGGACAAAATCACCTAAACTATATATGAATCTCATTAGAGATCAAGGCAGTCAAAGGCCTTAACAAAGATTAGAGCCACTTCTACCAGAGCATATGAGACTCGGTCTTCTCCAGCAGCCATTCCTCTACTTCCACCCAGGCACCTTCTTTTATGTTTGGTGCATCTCTTTAGTCCATTATTGAGAAGGCTGTGACAGAAGATGTTAATTCTTTACAAACTTCAATGTTAGGAACTTACAACTAGTTGACTATAGATATAGATACTCAAATAGGATTATTGGTCTTTTAGGTCAACAATAATTACAATAAGCTTGTTGAGACTCAAGATGCACATGATTAGAGGTTACACAATATTGAGGTTTTTAGGTTGATCACACACAAAGACTAAAAAGGATTGAAGAAATGTTTCACAGATTCGGGTTTATAGCTGATAGTGCTCATGGTGCTAGTCCTTCAAGGTCTTCTCCTTCTCCTCAGCTTAATCCTATACATATTACTCCTTTATCTTCTTAGAATGTACTTGAACATATTGTTTATGTCTCATCTACTTCTTCCTTATCCTTATCATCTATTGCCACTACCTCTCATCCTCCACCACTTGCCACTTCTTCACTACATGTTACCATATCTTTACCTCCTGTTGTTACCTTCACTTCTCCACCAATTTCTTCCACTCCACCACCTACCACTACCCTCACTATATAAACTACTCCTCTTGCTTCTATCCATGCCCTTGCTCCCCTCCATTTTTCTCCTCCATCAGTTGCCTTTCCTTTTTGCTTAATGACAAAGGGTAGAAGAGTAATGAGATTTGGCTAATATATGTATTTACCACTTTACTGCTTTTATTGTGTATTTACTATTTTCATGTATTTTGGACATTGTAGTGACTTTTGATAAGTATTACAAATGTTTATGCAATTTGTGTTTAATCTACTATATTTCAATATATGATTGCATTACGTAGTCTTCTTATAGTAATTTAATCAAACTATTTTTCAAAATCTTGACAAGTGTTGTCATCATCAAAAGGGGGAGAATGTTAGTTCTCGGTTTTATCTTTTGATCATAACAACCACTTTCCAAATAGTAAAGATTTATTGGTTCAAGACAACTCGAGTTAATGCTTTTAAAACTCGAGTTTTCAAATTATTGTTGTAATTAATTTGAATCAGGAAACCTATTTTTCAAAGGTAGCTTGACTTGTGATTTAAAAACTAAAGTTCTCATGTTAAATACAAGTGCTCTCTAATGGCTTCTCCTACTCATTCTAGAACAGTCAAGTAGCAACTCAAGTTCTCATCTTAATTCATTATGTTCTTCTCTCATTGATACATTCCATACTGTACTCCAACTAGTACTCAAACCTAACGTTCTTAACTTTGAGAATTATAAAAGCCTATTTAAAAAAAAGAATTATAAAAGCCAAAAAAGAAAAAAGAGTCATAGCCTGACAAATATGAAAAGAAAGTAAAGAACTAAAGTGCAAAATGACAAGAATAGTAATATATTAAACACCTCTTTTATTTGGAAAATTTTGCGTAAAGCCTCTAAGGAACAATTTTGTTTCGCTCAACTCTCAAAACATTATGTGAGTTTTGTGAGTAAAAATAAAATAATGTATCTTGCTTTATTTAAAAAAAAAAAAGGTTTGGTCATCGCTGGAGCTCTGGTGGCTGGTCACCAGCAGCGGCCAAGCTGGAGTTGATCATGAAGCTGAGTTTAAGAATAACACTCTACTCCATTGTGAGAATATGAGATAGTGGTAACATTTATGAGTTCTTGAGTCTATTTTTTAAATCTCTTTTGTATATGATTTTCTTAATTAGGTTTTAGAAGATATTGAATTTTTTATTATAATATTGTGATTTTAAATTATTTATAATGTTGGTTATTGTTACCATATTTTTTTTATTATAAATATTAGTTCATTGTCATTGTAATTTATTTTTAATTGGTTAATAACTGTAGTTACAATGGGTTCCAAGAGGGAGAATGGAAAGGGAAAGTAGATGAGCGTCCTCTTAGATGCCTATTATGAAGGGGAGCAGTAGTTGTGGGGTAGTGCTCAGGGTATAGTGCACTCAGAGGTACACATGTCCTTGTGCCACTGCAATAGGCAACCTTGCCACAATAAGGGACCCAATAACATCAACTCTACCAGAGGTAAAATTAACAACTTAACCAAAAGATGAGAGTTGGAGAAATATTGTTGAAATTCACACAAGAGTTTATACTAGTTCAACCTTAACCTCTTGACCTATGTCTAATCCTCAGAGCACCTCTAAGATTTTCATTGTATTACTATATTCTCAATATTCAACGGGTTCTTAGGACACCATAGTACAAAAAGAGTTCATCACTAGGATACTCAGTACCCCTTACACTTTGTAATTTGACAACCTCATTTAAGGTCTCACTACCTAAGATTTTACATGACTGAATAAGGTTGGTAAATTATCTCACAAAGTAAATAGATAAACACTGAAAACCAAATCGGATATCAAAGAATAACTAAGCAATAAATATTTAGATTATTTTTCATTGGCCTCGTTAATACTTTGACTTGAATGCTTCACTATTTATAGACCATCAACATTAGTGACCGTTATGAGCATTCAAATTTGTCTGTTAGAGACAAATAGTAGTCATTCACGAAATTCAATGTTCCGTCACTTTCTTCTTCGCTACAACAAATGCTTCATACACAATACCTCTGTTATGCTCTGCTTTGCATTTAATGCTCTGAAAGATTTTTGCTTTTGTTGCTTTTGAAGTCAATCCAAACTTTAATCATATGAAACTTATACATAAACAAAATGAGTAACATTAAGAAGTAGTCTAAGTAATTATATATAGAGTGTAATCAGATGTTAATCATGAGTATCAAGTCATCAAGACACCAATTTTCAAAAGATAATGAATATGCACTCGGGTGTGATTTAGGATCACTTAGTGATGCCTTGTTACTCGAGTGCCTAGATGAAATTTGAGTGTGGTTGTGAAGTATTATAGAAAAGCTTGTCACTTGAATGCTTAAAGTGTAACTCTAGTGATCTTTTGTTTTCTAGAAAATGCTTTAATACTACCAGTAATTCGAGGTAACTTGTGATTATTTGGACCACTTGCATTCTTTTGCAAGTGCTCTTGGATCACTCGAGTGATCATCTATAAAGATCACATCACTCTTGGCTCATATGTAAGTACCTAGCTGATACTTGAAGTGAGCACTATCACTCAAGTGATCACTAATTGACTAAGTGATCTTGAGCATACCACTCGATTGATCAAAAACCATCACTCGAGTGATTTGCTCCAACTTCTAAAATCTTTGCGAGTCACTTGCAAATTATTGTAGGTAATGAGGAATCACTCAAGTGCTTATCCAATCACTTGAGCGATCTTGCATCACTTCTAAATTTTAGTGAGTAACTTGCAAAAAAATTGGAAGTGAGAAAGCATCACTCGAGTGCACTCACTGCTACTTGAGTGATCTTCTTACATAACTTAAAATGAATAATATTCACTTGAATGTCTTGTTGATTCAAGTTTATTTTAAATACAATTTTATCACTAGAGTGTTTAGAAACTGACTCGAATGACTTGAATCATCAAGTCCACTTTCTTTTATGTTTTATATATCAAGATTTGTCATCATCAAAACACAATAATATGAAAATTAATAGTGAATACATTGTGAACAAGTGAAATAATTTTATGAACAAGAAGAATTCCACTTGTTCACCAAGTACCATCATCAAATTGTTTATAGAACTATTCTACTTGTTTATGATGTATTCACTACTTGAAAATGGAATTTGACTTTATCATGCTTCAAAATTTGACTTCATGATGTACCTCCGGCCGCTACCGACTTAAGATCCAGCGAGGGCTTTTTTTTTGGGGGGGTTGAATATTTCTTTTTTCAAAAAAAAATCATTGAAAGTGAATGGGGTGGGGTTCGAACCCACCCTACTTTCATGAGGGCCAAGTGGCTCAACCACCGGGCCACATGGTTCCTCTAATATATATGTGTTAGAGGAAAAAATATATGTTTTTATTTATGCAGAGTTTGGAAAAAACTTGACGAAAGCCTTTGTAATTAGCATTACAGAACTAGTAAATGCTATTAATAAATTGGTAATTCCCATTACAAGATTTGCTATAGTTGACCCTTACTTGTTGTCTTATAAGAGACACTAGTGAAAAACCTGACGAAAGTACTGGTAATTACCATTATGGAACTTGTAAATACCATTAACGAATTGGTAATTGCCATTACTGAACATATAAATCCGAATAATGAACTTATTATTATATATTAAGAATAAACAAAATCTGAGCACTTTCAACAAAATTTGCAATAGGAATAACAAGTTCATTAATCGGATTTATATGTTCAGTAATGGTAATTACTGAAGGCCGATGGTTGCAAGTCCTCTGACGGCCAGCCACAGTAGCCTCCGGCGAGGGTCATATTTCTTTATTTCTTTTTAATTTAAAGACTAAGGTTATAAAAGTAAATTCACTCGAATTCGTAAATCCCCCATTTGCCCACGTCTTATCAATCATTTTACAAATTCAAGTAGTATTTAAATAGATTTTTTCCAATTTTATTTTAATACACTTTTTTCCAAAAATAAGTAAACTAATTTTATTTTTTTATAAAATATGGAAATAGACCAGGTAATGTCTGATTCTCTAAACTTCAATAACTTACCAACCTTTACAAAGGATGGTATGGTTAGTGAGGATGTGACGGATATCCCATGACGTTGTTGTTAGTGGGTGTTAAGAATAATTTAGATAATAAATTATAAATGTAAAGGGGAAAAAACAATTTATTAGTATTTATCATTAAGAATGAAAACAAACCATCCATTAGCTCATAGATAATATTCAAGTTACAACCTTCAAAAAACTAAGATCTCAAAAACGACGGGGACTTTTTATCAACATCCATCAAATGCTACTTAACATTTTCTTCATTTTGATGAAAGCATGGTTCACTTATTTCAAAACTTAATTTTAATGACTTCAAACAATTTAAGTAGATAAAACATAAATTTTTATTGAAAAAAGGATTAAAAAATCTAAATGTTGCAGGATTTCATTAGAGATCACTGTTTCCCTCCTCCCTCCCAAACCACAAACACGCTATCTCTACTCAAGCACTTTCAATTAAATCCTATTTTACTTTAAAAATAAGTAATATTACTGATTTTATTTAAAATTATCATATCTAATCAAAATTACTTGTAGTCACAATTTTTAACCCGTCTTCTTTAAACTGAGGAATATACATATATAATTCCTATGGAATATACAAGCTTATGAATAATATCAACGCAGAACTTATAATTCACCGTGCATATATACTAGTTAGTAGCCTACTTAACATAATCATCAAGATTATAGCAAATTAAAGAACAAACTTGTATGAAAATCCAGATTTACACTTTCCTTTATTCCTTTTCATCAAACCAAAACCTGAAGACTAAAGACACAGCAGAAAACTTCTTAATTATTATATCCGACAAGTATGGCATCAAAATTTTATTCAGATTCATATCTTGTTTCTCACACTGAAGCTTTCGTAGCCTTCACATCTTCAGCACCAGAAGCAGCTTGATCTTCAATAATATTAATCACTTTAGGTTGCCTCTGGGTCTCTTCTTTGCGCTTGGGCACAACAATTCTCAGAACTCCATCTTCAATCTTCGCTCTGATCTGATCCAAATCTGCATTCGCTGGCATTCTGAACTGTCTCCAGAACTTTCCACTGGTCCTCTCAGCTCTGTGCCATTTCTGTCCCTCCTTTTCCGCCTCCTTCTCCTTCCTCTCGCCGCTTATCCTAAGCACCCTGTTCTCCTCCACCTCGATCTTTACGTCCTCCTTTCCCATCCCCGGAATGTCCACCGCGATCACGTGCTCCGTCGCCATCTCTATCCAATCGGCGCGTGCTAACAGAGCCACCGGCGTCGTCTCCATGGCACGAGGAATATTGATCGGAGATTGCTCCAGGATTCTGAATGGATCGTCCGATGGGAACATTTTGTCCCACGGGCTACTGGTGTACGGAACTAGAGCTTCGCTGGTGTGAAATATAAGCGACATTGATGCTATGATCAGGAACAAAGTGGGAATCGGAGTTAATTTGGAAGCCATTGTTTGGGGATTTTGAGATTTTCACGGAGGCGAGAACAGAACAGGTTTCCAACGATGTGTTGTTAATGATCGTATGGCCGAGACCATGATGGAGGATGTGGTTCTTATATAGTAGAAGGAGGAGGACATGGGTGTCCGAGTCTCTGGAATTTTCTTGTGATTTTTCGGAGGCAAGGAGTGAAACAGAGACGTCTAGGACTATCTAGAGAGGAAACCAGTTTCCTCTAACAGGGCTCATCTCCACATGTAATAGATCAGAACGGTCCACATTAATATTTAATCCTGATTTTTAAATAAAAAATGTTTTTTTTTTAATTGTTAGCATAGAAATTATTTTTATTTTATATTTTATATTTATTACAATAATTTTTTTAAAAAAAAATCTCATATATAGGGTTCCAATGTCACCAGCTACAAAAATGAGCAGGGAAGGGCGAGAGGCTGGAGTTTCGGTGTTAGAATGTTCTGGAAAATGCTAAAAATAGATTAGTTGCGTTGACACTTTTTTTTTTTTTTTTTTGGGCCTACGATTCGTGTTGACTGTTAAGTGCTTGAATACACTTCTCCTGATGAACCCCATATGAAGAAAACATTAAGTAAAATAAACAAAAAACGGAGAAATTTTACTAGTAAAAATAATTATATGATTATGTAAAAATAATTATATAATTATGCAAAAATAATAAAAGTTAACACTGTTATATCATTCAGGTAAAAAAAATGCTGTCATATGATAATTGAAAATGGCATTTATCACTACTGAATTTTTAGTTTTTAAATAATAGAGTAAAATACTCTGATCACCCTCCTATTTTGTCTTAATTACACATACCACCCCTCTATTTTGGAAACCCATATAAACCTCCCTTAAAAAATGTATGTTATACAAACTTCCCTTATATTTTAAGGCTATAGTTTCATCCACCCAAACCGTTAGTTGGCCGTTAAATTTGATTTTTGAACTTTTTTTTTTTTACCAAAATGTCCATCTTTAGTATTATATATATAACTTTGTAATTTTTTTAAAAAAAATTTATTAGTTTTGGTATCATAAATTAATTTTGACTTCAAATATATATTAAACACATATATTTTTATCAAATATAATAAACTATATAAGTTTGAGCTTGTATGTGTCATTTAAATTTATAATTTAACATTTTTTTCAAAAATATTTATAAACACCTTTAATCAAGCACATGTTTATTTAAAAACTTACTTAAATATTCAAAGTTTGTAATATTTACATTAACTAGTGATAAAATCATCAAACAAATAACTATTTGTAAAGATAAAGAGATAGAAATTAACAAATAAATAAAAAAATATTAAATTTTTTAAAACAATTTAAGTTAAAATATGAAAGACAAAATAAATACGCACAAGATAAAAGTAAAACTAGAGATTTAGTGTTAAGAGTAAAATAGCAAATAAATTTTATTTTTATATAAACTTTAATTAAAACATAAATTTTTGAAATATTTTAGAAATATTCTTAACGGAGTTAATTATTTACACTTAAATGTATGTTTTTAAAATAGAGGAGGGGTCTGTGTAATTAAAACAAAACAGGAGGAAGGTCAGAGTATTTTACTCATATATATAATACTGAAGAGGGACATTTTGGTAAAAAAAAATTAAAAGTCAAATTTAATGGTCAATTAACGGTTTAGGTGAATAGAAATAGAATCTTAAAATATAAGGGAGGTTTGTGTAACATACATTTTTTTAAAAGAAGATTTATATGGGTTTCCAAAATAGAGGGGAGGTTTGTGTAATTAAAGTAAAACAAAAGGGTGGTCAGAGTATTTTACTCTAAATAAAACTAAACAATACTACAAAGGATAAAGTAACGCAATAAGGTGCTTCCAGATCTATACTCAATTAAAGTTTAATTGAGTATAGATCTGGAAGCACCTTATTGCGTTACTTTATCCTTTGTAGTATTGTTTAGTTTTATTTAGAGTAAAATACTCTGACCACCCTCTTGTTTTACTTTAATTACACAAACCTCCCCTATATTTTGGAAACTCATATAAAACAAGTAGGTTATTGATTAAATGCGTGAGAAACAGAAACTGCATGTGAAGGAGCGAACGGTGGTCAGTGGTGGCAGGGAGGGCTCAGGTGGTGGAGTAGGCGGAGATGTGGGAGGAAAATGAAAAGGGGTGCAGGCTAAAGGTGGAGAGAGATTTGTTTTTGGTTGTTCCACTGCAAGAAATAATGTGACTGATGGTTCTTCAAAGAGAGACACTGATAGACCGAGATCTGCTGCAACACAAGTATCCTACAGGGACAAGTTACTATCGCCGGGATGTGCAAGGTTCTTGGTGCAGCATGCTGAGGATGATGATTTTGTCCAAGGGTGGAAAGACTACTTCCATAGGATGAATGCTAAGAATGGAGGTGGCGGCTTGGATGACTCAGATGATGAGGAGAATCATAAAACTCGAAGCTGGAAGGAAAATCTGGGCTATTCAAGTTCTTTGTGTTGGTTATAATTAGTTTTGATGATGTCTTATATAGATGCCATTAGCAAGAGCAAAAAGTTTACATCATAAAGTTTATACCATATACATTGACTAATTGCTACATTTAATGTAGATTTGTTTATGTGGAGAAAAAACAAGAGAAGAGAAGAAAGAAAGAGTTGATTCATGGAGAATAATCAAGAAGAGAGAAGAAAGAAAGAAGAACTTGTTGAATAAACTAAGAAAATCATTATACAAGTTGTTAGTTTGATTCTAGAAGTCTCCATGATCAAATGAAAGTTGGAACAACTCAATTCAGAGTTAAAACAAGCATATATCAGGTTATGGATGAGCAAAATCGAGCCAGATACTTAAAAGTCAAGTTTACTGCATTACTGGAAGTGATTTGCCTCTGGATGGTGAGAAAACTCGAGTTTAGGACACAAAACTCAAGTTTGGAACTCAAAACTTGAGTTGGTCACTTAATGACTCGAGTTTGTAGTGTCTTCAGCAACTCTGGCGTCTCTGGATCATCAAAACTCGAGTTAGTCACTTAATGACTCGAGTTTAGCAAGCTTTCAGCAACTCTATTCAACTCTGTTTCACGTTCAGCACTGACGACCTCTGGTAATTCGATGATATCTCCCAAACCAGAGATCGGATTAAGGTGAAATCAATTTTGTATGAAACTAGACATCCAATGCGTCATCTTGACAAAGTGTCATGCCCAAAGAAGCTGAGATGAGAGAGCTATGAATTTCAGAAGTTGGAACAGGAATTCATGCCACCCAGCAGACCAAGCTTCAATGATTTGAGTGTATCTCACAAACTACACATCAGAATGAGCTGAAATCGGTGGCATATGAAAGTAGACTCACATACCTTTACAGAAACATAAAGATCATGGAAAATAAAGATCAAATGAGTGAGATATGATCTTCGAAAGTTGACTGTAAATTCAGGATGTTGTAAAAACGCTGGCAAAGAACAACCTTCATTCATCAGATTATAACTATCAAAATACAGTGAGTTTGGAGCTGATTCTTCTTGCAATGGAAAGAAGACTTAAATGTTAGTTCTCAATGTGTTTTGATGATAACTAGCAATTGTAAACTTGATATGAAGTTTGTTTTTGGCAATATGAAAATCTCACTGTCAAAGGCAAACTCGAGTTTGGGTATGTAAACTCGAGTTTGAGGATTGACAGAAAGCTGTTTACTTCTGCGAAGAAAGCCAAACTCGAGTCTGCTTGGACTAACTCGAGTCTGAGGAGTTACAGAAAGCAATCAGAAATTTTCACAACAAGCCAAACTCCAGTTTGCAAAACCAAACCTGAAGTCTGGAAGATATAGAGAGCACTCAGAATTCCAAGCAAGCCAAACTTGAGTCTGGATTCCTAAACTCCAGTCTAGACCAAATAGAAAGACACTCGAGTTCCAGGCCAAGTTATAAACTCCAGTCTAGAGTTACAAACTCCAGTCTAGACCAAACAGAAAGATTTGAATAGTTTCAGCTCAAACATAAACTCGAGTCTGTCATTGTAAACTCGAGTTTAGGACAAATAGAGAAACACTCGAATTTCTACCATCTTTCCAGAACTCCAGTCTGTCTCCTAAACTCCAGTCTGGAAAATCACGAACTTAGGCTTGTTCTTCAAACATAGACCCAAACTCGAGTCAGTCACTAATTGACTCGAGTCTAGGAGCAGGACCAAAATTACATGCCAAGTCCAAAGCCCGATAGTTTTCTCTGTAAAAGCCAAACTCGAGTTAGCTTTTACAGACTGCAAGTTTAGACCTCTAATCAACGAACATGCTTTTTGGATGAACCCCAAACTCGAGTCTGGAAGAACAAACTCAAGTTTACATCGGGGATTTTGAAAAATCAAATGATGTTGATCTGCGAAATCTTAATGGGTCTTCGTGAAATTATTTCATGATATGATATTATTGTTTCTAATGTCCTTGATGAAGTTTTGAATGTTTTTCAAATAAGGTTTAGCCAAGATCAAGGTGAGATCAAGATCCAGAATAAGTGCATTAAATGAAGAACCAAGAACAGGGCTGATTCTTCTCCCTTATCCCAGATGTTCAGTTCAGACCATTGCAACACATTAAGATCACTTCAAATGGTCGAATTAAGATCATGGAATGGCTAAAAATCTGGAAGATGTTCTGCAACAACTAAATTCCAAGATTCCAGCTAAGAATTCAAAGAACAGAGCAAAATATGCTACTGCCATTTTTCCAGAATTGCAGCTGAACATTAGAGAAAGAATTGCAACAGCTAGCTTATCCATTCAGTCTATAAGAGGCTGTGAAAACTCAAAGCAACATACACACAACGAAGCTATCTTGATTATACTTTGAAATTTGAGTCTGTATTGTTATTTTCAACTTGTTCTTCAGTGTTTATCCTTATCTACTCTTTTGAGAGTTTGTAAATATTTGAAAGCATTTGTTTGTGAGAACTCAAGGTTGTAGAACCTGTGAGTTGGGTTGTTCAATCACAAAGTGTAAGGGGGAGCAAATCCTAGGTGATTAGGATTGTACCTGGTCTTCATTGTTGTAATTGAAAATCTGTTGAATTAGTGGAAACACCAAGAAGGTATCTGGGGACTGGACGTAGGTCAAGGTTGAGACCGAACCAGTATAAATTCTGTGTGTCTAAGCTTTTCTTTTTCTACTCTTTTATTATCCATTTTTTAAGCTTCATTTTTAAGAGTTGAAAAGAATTTTTAAAATCCTCAATTCACCCCCATCTTGGTGATTTCTTCCACTTTCATTAAAGAGCTTTATGGAGATAGGTACTGGATTCCAGGAATTGATCTTTATCAAGTCAGAAAGCAAAGAACTTGTGAGAAGAATATTTGATTGAGTCATGGAGAAGAAAACTCAAGTTTGTTAGTAACTGAAAATTGTAAACTTAATTTGAAGTTTGTCTTTGGAAAGTTGCAAAATTTTCTGTTTAAGGCAAACTTGAGTTTTGGTAGCAAAACTCGAGTTTGGACTTGATAAATAGAAGTTAAAGTTTTTAACAAAGATAGCCAAACTCCAGTTTGCATAGGCAAACTCGAGTTTGCAGAATTACAGAGAGCAATCAAAGTTTTTAAGAGTTGTAAACTCGAGTCTGTGTTCCTAAACTCGAGTTTAGATCAAAGGCAGTGACATTTGAATTTCAACTTGTTTCCAAACTCTACCTTTGATTATGAGAAACTCCGGTTTGCAAGAAAGTTTAAGAGCTAAAAAGTTTAAAGACTTGTAAACTCGAGTCTATGATTTGGAAACTCGAGTTTGAGATCAAACAGAAGCTTCAACGTTTTATCAAATCTTCTAAACTCTAGTTTCAGATTTACAAACTCCAGTTTTACCAAATGCAATAGCCTCCATGTTTACAGTTTTCACTAGAAACTCGAGTCTGGATTATAAAGACTCGAGTTTGGCATAGATAGAGATACTCGAGTTAATGCTTGATTTCTAAACTCCAGTTTTAGTTTTAGTAACTCTAGTTTGCACTTAAATGAAAAGTTTTCAAAGTTTCAAAACACACTGAAACTCGAGTCAGATTTCTGGAGACTCGAGTTTAGGACTGTTTGAAAACACTCGAGCTATTACATGATTTCTAAACTCCAGTTTGAGCCTTCAAAGTTATTTCAAACGTTTTAGTTTCACTGAAACTCAAGTCAAGGTTTTGGTGACTTGAGTTTAGCTCAAACAGAAAGTACTCGAGTTAATACCTGATTTCAAAACTCCAGTTTGAGAAATAGAAACTCCAGTTTACACTTGGCTAAATTATTTAGAAGTTTCAGTTTTCACTGAAACTCGAGTTTTGGATATCAAAACTCGAGTCTGGACCATACAGAGAAGTAAGTAACATTTCAGGTTTTGTAAACTCCAGCTTACGTTTTCTAAACTCCAGTTTTGAAGCTCTGAACTTAAACTCAAGATTTTCATAAATGCTTCAAACTCGAGTCAGTCACTAAATAACTCGAGTTTAGCACTGTATTTAAAACTTCATCCAAGAGCAACTCGCGACTTTCTTCTCTGTAAGAACCAACCTCGAGTCAGTCACTTATCAACTCGAGTTTAGGAAGTTTTTCAAAATGCCCTGCTCTCTGGATGAACTCCAAACTTGAGTCTGGCTTTGTAAACTCAAGTTTGTAACGCACAGATTTGTAAAACCAGATGGTGCGAAATTGCGAAAATCATTTGAATGATTCTTATACTTCATATCTTTAATTACTACTGTTTCTAACGTTATTTAACCAGTTTGTTAGCAAGTTTCAGATGATTTAATGAAGGAAACAGTGAAGATTCAGACTGTGAGTTGTAAAGCAAGAGAGAGAGAATATGTTGTCTTTAAAGTGCTTCAACTTGGATTAAACTATCATATCTTTAAGCACAACCCATTCCATCAAGGACAATCAACATTATCTTCAAATTAATTAAGCAACAGATTGCAAGAATGTCTACAATAGTTTAGACAAAAGCAGAATCCATCCATCAAGAACATTGTGAGAGGATTCTCAACAGCTAGTTGCTGGAAGTGGATCTTCAACAGCCAAATTCGTAGTGCTCTTCTAACAGCTATGTTTTCATTCAAAATGAACCTCAATAGCTATAAATATGATTCAGATTCAAAGAAGAACTAAGATAGACAATATACAAGACATTTACAGTGAACAACATTGAGATTTCTGTATTCATTCTTCTGTAAATTATTCTGAGAGATTTGAGCTTCAGTGTTTATCAATATCTGCTCTTAGAGAGAGTTTGTTTCTGTTAAATCACTTGTTTGTAAGAATCTCAAGTTGGGGGACTTGGAGATTGGGAATATCAGTGTACAACTTGTAAGGAGGAGTGTATCCTAGTGAAGGGATAACTTTCAAGTACAGAGTATGTAACTGATTGTGAGTGATAGTGGAAATCCCAGAGAGTCTGGGGACTGGACGTAGGTCAAGGAGTTAGACCGAACCAGTATAAATCTTGTTGTGTCTTGTTCTTCTCTCACATTCTCTGAACTATCCTATTCATGCGATTAATTTCCAGAATTGAATGAAAAGAATTTTTCAAATCCCCAATTCACCTCCCTCTTGGTGATTTGCTCCGGGTTTTTCAATGTGTAAATCGTAGGGGATGAATGGAAGGACAGAATTGCAGCTGGATATTAATGTGAATAATGTAGAGATGGAGCAAACCAAGGGATCTCCAGAAATGGAATGGGTATAGGTTGGCAGCAAGCACAAGAATGACAATAAAGGAAGGATTAAGGGAAAAGAGAACAGACCCCCTGCAAGAGATAGGGCTATTCGAATTAAACAAGTGGGCCAGGTAGAGTTGAATTAGCAAGGCAATTCTTTTAATATTCTTCAAAATGTTGACCCAGCTCTGAATGACATTAATGTAAGGCCACGTGGGGTCCATATGGTTTTAGAGGAGGATGACTCATCTTTGGACAATGCAATTATTCTGGGAATGTTGCATGAAGAACTCCCAAAAACGACATGCCCAAATCCTATACCCAATACATCCGAAGATTGAGGTATGACCAAAATTGATCGATGGTACTTTTGTTGTTAAAGTGATCAATTAAACTAGGTCCTAATTAATTATGCAGTTTAGGGTCAACCTAGGTCATTCTCCTAAGGAGCAAGCTGTGGGTTTTCTTTAGGACTAATTTTCAAGTGATAAAAGATGCAGTAGAATGTAAATGGACCTAAACTAGAATGCAAAATACTACTACCTATATGCAATTAACTAACTAAATGTAATAATGCAATTGACTCTTAAACCTATATGAGAATGAGACTAATCTATATGAGTTGAATGCAATTTTTGGGGGTTTTCTTATGAGAAAATAATTAAAATCCTAATAAAAAGATTGATTAAATGCAAATAAAATAATAAGATTTAATTCAGTGATGATGATGAAGGGGACAACTTAGGAATTGCATGGAGTTAACTTCCTTAGCCTAATTCAATTAATTAGACCAAAAGGAGATTAATGAATTTAATCACCCAATTGAACATGGGAAACCCTCTAGTTCAATAACACACATTTCATTAGAAAACTCATAATGAAATAAGCGGTGGCTAACTAAACCCATTAAAAACCAATCATAAAATAATCTTGGAAATCTTGTTTGCAATTATCTAATTAAACAACCAGATAATTTATCAACCCAATTAAACAATTACGATGATAAACCAAATTAACAACTAAATCAATAACGAAAACTCAATTACTAATTTAATTGACAATCCAAAGGTTGCAAACAAGAGTCCAACAATAAGCATAAAACTTCGAATTACCAGTCTAATCCAAAAGAAATAAGTTTACAATCTAAAACTAGATTGTTCTCAATTAACACAACTCGGAATTATTTAAAACTAAATAATCTCAAGTTTGAATTAAAAAGATAAAAAGAAAGACACTCCCTTGCGGTCTTCAAATGTAAGCCCTAGGCTCTAGCCTCCTCCATGCTCCCCCCAAGTTGCCTCCTTAACAGCTTAAGCTTCCATGGTTATTCTCCTTTCTCCAAGGGCCAAACACGTCACTATCATAATGAATATACCAATGAAACAGCAATCTGTGCGTGAATGGAATGGAAGGGAATCAATGGAATTGGACGTGGGGCCCGCGCGAGATTGAATGAATAAAAAGGAGATGGTGTTTGCTGTGCGTGAGTGGGAGAGAATTGCAGAATTGATTTAATTCAATGTCTAATACCCTCTGCGTCTCACGTCTCTCTCTGCGGCTTCAGCATGTGGCGGCCTCTCCAGTCTTTTTCTTCAATTCCTCCGGCGTTGTGGCGTGATCCCTCTTTTCAATTCTCCCAATCTGGCGGCGTCTGTCCTCCTTTCAAAACCTAGCAGCTAGGTTAATTAAAGAGGAGGAAGAGAGGGCTTTTTTGGGTATTAACTTGAGCCCAATAAAATCTAAGAAGCCCAATAAGTTCTACCATTGGGTTTCTTTTTAGCTTCCCTGAAAAATTATGCACTTATAGGATATTATAAAATCACAATCTATCATATATCAAGAGATATTATTTAATCAGAATATTAATAATTTAAGCCCAATATCTTATAATTAATTTATATTTACATTATTTCCTAAAATAGGCTAACAATCTAAATATTATCTAATAATTCCAAATTAGCCTAAAATAATCCCCAAAATAAATGAATAAGGTGGGATAAAAATATGAAAATTGGGATTTATCAATGACTGAAAATAATTTTGCAATGGATAATACAGATGCTAACATGTTTGAGTAGGATAAGTCTGAGGGTGTAGACGCAACATCTAGGCACTTGTCATTTGTTTCCCAATGAATTACATGATATGGACTACTTGGGGTACTGGAGCTAAGAGCTTCCCTACTCTAGTACATGATCTAAAAAATTATTACAGGTTGGATTTTCTTGCAATTCTAGAAACTCACTGCGCTAAGGAGCTATCTGTTACGGGTGCTCAACAGTTGGGATTCAATAATTTTGAGATTATGGATTGCGAAGGTTACAGTGGTGGAATATGGTGTCTTTGGGATGATAGCATTGGCTCTGTTAATCTGGTGGCTCAAAACCATCAATATTTGCAGTTCCAAATTACTTATTCAAGAGGTATCTCTTGGAGTTTTACAGCCATTTATGCCAGTCCTAATTGTGTTAATCGTCGGGTTCTATGGGAAAATCCATCACAACTGTCTTCTTCGATTACGGGTGCTTGGTTGATTGGAAGGGACTTGAATGGTACAATGTTAGGAAGTAAAAGGCGATCTATGGCTATGTCTTGAACATCTTATGATCATGACCTATGCAGATGGATTGATTTGCACAGTATGATTGATATCAAGTGTGTAGGACCCCAATTCACATGGAGTAGAGGTACGACGGAGGCAAGGTTAGATAGGGTGGCGGTGAATGATCAATGGCTAAATTTGTTTCCCAATGCTCTGGTCTATCATTTGCCTTTTTTCAAGTTAGATCACAGGCCGCTTCTTCTAAAGCTTAACCCCATGAAGTTCAAAAGAAATTGAACCGGCCTTTTAGATTTATTGCAGCTTGGGTATTACATGAGTCTTTTGATGACTTCATACGAAAGGTATGGAATAAAGATGTAGCATGGATGCATAATATTTCTCTCTTCACAGATGCTTGCTCCAAATGGAATAAGGAGGTATTCAAACATACAGAGGCCAGAAAGAAGCACTTGATTAGCAGATTGGATGCGATCAATAGAGCCGTCTCAAGATATGGAATGTCTCCTAAATATGAGGACCTTCAGTTATCTCTTTGGAAGGAATTAGAAGATGTTCTATTGTAGGACTCCCTAATTTGGGCCCAGAAAGCTAGAGCGGAATGGTTAATATACGGGGATCGTGATACCCACTATTTTCATACCCGTGCTAATGGCAGACAGAAAGCAAAGAGAATTGATGCTATCAAAGATGAGGAAGGCTGTTGGATTTTTTATACCACAAAAATTAAAGGTGTGGCCAACCTCTTTATTTTCCTCTCTTCTAACGAAGGAGGTTATGACTCGGCCTCAGTTGCACTGTATTATGTCCTATACTTCAGTTGATGAGAACCTGATCAAAATCTGTGATAGAGAGGTCTCTGATGAAGAAATTAAAGAAGCTATCTTTAGTATGGGCGCTCTCAAATCTCCAAGGCCTGATGGACTTAATGCTCTATTCTACCAGACTCAATGGGACACAGTTGGTAATTTGGTAATAAGTTTTATTAAATATTTGTTCACTAACCCGTAGTCTATCAAGGAGATTAATGGTACCTTAGTTGTTCTTATCCCAAAGAAAGATCATCCTGAAACTATGGGAGTCTTAGACTAATCAGTCTATGCAATGTTATTTATAAAGTGATCTCTAAGATTATTGTGAACAAACTAAAGCCCATCCTTCCGCAGGTTATAGCTCCTAATCAGTGTAGTTTTGTTCCAAGAAGACAGAGTAGTGATAATATAATTGTGGCCTAGGAGGTAATTCATTCTATGCGAACCATGAAAAGCAAGAAGGGATTTTTAGCAATTAAAATTGATCTTGAGAAAGCGTATGACTGGGTGAACTGGAGTTTCATGTTGAATTGCCTTTAGGAGCTTCATATCCCTCAGTCCATGTATGAGGTTATCTCTTAGTGTGTTTCTACTACCAGCATGCAATTACTCTGGAATGGTGACAAGGCAGAAGTGTTCCAACCATCTTGAGGAGTACGCCAAGGAGACCCACTATCTCCATATTTATTTGTCCTCTATATGGAGAAATTGGCTCATATAATTCAAGCTACTATCTAGGAAGGAGATTGGAAGCCAATCTGACTCACGAGGTCTGGTCCTCCTATATCTCATTTATTTTTTCCTAATGATATTATTCTCTTTGCAGAAGCATCCATGAACCAACTGTAGATGATAAATAGGTGTCTAAAGGAGTTTTGTGATAGTTCCAGTGAAACAACCACCGTTTAATTAACTAAATAACCATCTATTAATGAGAGTAATCATATAATGATCTGAGTTAACCAAATAATAGGATTTAAGCGGAATTAAAAATTTTCAAAATATGACAGAGCATGCATTATGAGCCCTAGAGTGTGGCAATATACAATACTCCATTCATACTCACACACAAAGAGAAGCCCTACTTGGTCAAAGTAGACTAGGCTTCCGTAGTTTTTCCGAAAAGACTTAGGCAGATATGGTAACCTGGAAAAATTTTTGTAACCATCAGTCCAGCTTATTACGAATATCGATAAGTGCCAGTGAGGTGTCAAGTGGATTAAAACAGTTCAACTCAAATAAACAATTAATCAACATTCTCTTCATATAATGTCACATTAATAATAAGTATCATAATGGGTGTCACAAGTATCATGATTGGATGTAATATATGCAATACCCAAATACCTCCCTTTACGCCAGCCGAACCGCCTTATTTCTTCCGACTAGACCCATGGGCTAAGTTACATCCATATTACTGGTTACTCCAAAAGCTCACTGTTCAAGTGATGAGGACCGGCCAAAATCCTCAGAGCACCTATCCCAAACCATGGGTCTTTCCCCACTTTAATCTAGTGAGGTGTCGTAAGCCCTATAAACTGTGGGCTGGTCCCAATAAACCGGTGGGACAATAAGAGCCAACCAATGTGCACTAATGGAGGCCTCACCACGTGGTGGAAAATAATATCACATATCCTCCCAATCCGTCCCTTTCCCATGATTATCATGATATTTCAATGCAAATAACTTCAGTTCATAAAATAATCCACATGGCAAAAATTTATTTAAAACATTCATAATCAGGCAAAAAAATACTCAAAAGCAGTATATCGATATCATAATAAGTGGAAAGTGGTTACCTCTCGCCCAAGCTATTTACTACCACACTGCTCCTAATTCCAGAGCTCAAATACACTCCACAATTCAATCTATCAATATCAATTACTAACATATTAAAATTCCACATATTCAAAATTTCATTAAAAATATGCCAATTTATTTCCATTGTTATTATTATATATATTTTTTTTCTAATAATAATAATGACAAAATCATTTTTCAATATTATTTTTCATTTGCTTGATTAATTTGAATTCCCCAATAACAAACATCACATGAGCAATAATTATTATTTATTATTATTATTTTATCATTATTTATTCCACTATTTATTCACCATTATATAGAATTTAACACTCTGAGTTAAATAGATGCAAACACCACAAATATTCTTTTACAAGAAGTGATTAGCACTAATATTAAATAATTAATTTATCTTTAATATATTACTTATTTCTCTTTGATAATTAATAAGATTATCCAGTATTTATCAAATCTTCCTTTATTCTTTGATCCCATTTCTCTTTTATTTATTCTTTAATATATTTCAGGTTTATAGCAATGTTTCTTAACCTTTCTCCCTCTTTATATTTTAATAGATGCATCATCTTTTATTTTATTTCATTTACTATTATTGTTATCATTTGGCTTCTCCTTCTGCAAAATCATTAAATCCACACAACCTTATTATATCCTCACGTAGTAAAGCTCCTTCCTACTTATATATATGATTATCCTATCATACCATAAAACAAGAGGAAATACCGTAAGACAGAGAAAGCAACGTACAGACCCCTTATACAAGTGTTTATGAAGCCAAGACCCAAAGTAAACTATATATATATATATATATATATATATATATATATATATATATGTATGTATGTATGTATGTATGTATGTATGTATGTATGTATGTATATGTATATGTATGTATATATATGTATGTATGTATGTATGTATGTATGCATGCAAAAACCTCCTCGTTCTCATTCTTAATTATGCAGTAAGATAAATGAGTAACCATGACAGCAAAAGAATCAAAACAGATGCAACCATCATTTAAACACCAAATAAACCACGCATGTACGTTTTTCTTCCTTCTCTCATTATTTATTTAACTTCCTTTAGTTTTTAAACACACACACAGATATATTTTCATGCAGAAAAATAATGGGGAACAATGACAACAAAGCAACTGTGATACTTTTCCTTCTTCCATTTAGCATAACCGTCACATAGCAAGAAACTGAAACACACACAGTAGGCACGATAGCTTCAGCGTTTTCTTTAGGATCCTATATATATCTATGTTTTGACACTCACGTCAGCAAGCTGAAAGGACCATGACATCAAGTTTACAAGCATCGATTATATAGTCCCTGTTTTTCATTTGAGTTTCCGTTTGATGACAAAACATGATTTTTAGATCCTTAAAGTTTCATACTTGGCGGAAAGATGATGGATGACTCAAAGGTGAAGAAAACCCATTGCTTACCTTCAGTTTCCAGGCTATCCGATGAGGTATTGTTGCTCTCTTCCTCCCCTGATCCGATGATATGAAACAGGACAAGTGAGTTCTATGTTTAGCCCTCTCTATCTCTCCTTCACTCTCGTCTCACCTCTCTTTCTTTATCTCTTCTTCTGTTTCGGTCTCTCAGCCTCTCACTCTTCCTTTGCTTCTGCAACTACTTCACTGAAGTATTATGGAGGATGAAGGGAAAAACGAAGGCAGCGACTGAAATATATATAATGGATATCGGAGGTTCAGACCGAAGGGCTATGTCCAACGGTAATTCAGTGTGGTGCTCGAGGACTGGTGAAGGCATGGGTTCTGATATACTTTTTCCTAATCTTGTGCCGCCTCAGTTCTTGCGTGTTTGGTTTCTCTGTGCTTTTGGCTCTGAGTTTTTTTGTGTTTCTGCTTCCCTTACTGTTTTACATCATTGACTGAAGTTTGGGTTGGAGATCATCAAGTGTTGTGCTGGGTAATAGGTATGGGCCGAAAAGAAGCCAGATATGATAGAGAGGAAGTTGCTGAAATGTAGACACATTTAGTGATATTTGTGTGATGCAGTTGCTGCGTTTCGACGCACTGGAAGGGAGAGGAATGATGATATTGCAGAATGAATATAAATGGACTGCACCTTTGATATTGGGCTTCCTTCTCATTGTTTGTGGGCCCAAAATAATGAGTGATGATGGGTTGCACGGGCTTGGTTTATTGGGCTAAGAATAAGAAGGTTAATTGGTATGGTATTTATATGTATGCATATATATGAATTTGGTATCTCAATTAAATATTAAGATGGTGTTTAAATAAATAAATGGAGTTAAAGTGGGTGTTTTTATTTATTCACATTTTCCAGTAACTTAGTTAATATTTATTCTAGGTAAGTTTTGCAACTTAATCTTCCTTAATTTCAGGCCTAATTATTCCTTATTTTGGTTATTTATTCATTTATTATAATTATTTTTATTTTTATTTTTATTATTCTTCCTCTTAATTAATTTATTTCGGTCATAAAATATTATCTCCATAAATAAATTCTTAATTTCCCAAAATCAAAATTTGGGATGTTACATCCAGGTAAAAGTTAACCAGCAGAAAACAAGAGTTTTCTTTTCACACAATGTGAACCATATTAGAAGGAGTGAAATGTGTTAGTTCTCTATGTGTTTTGATGATAACTTGACAATTGTATTCACTCTCAAAGTTTCTAAATAATTAGCAAAAGTCTTTGAAAAACTTTACTCCAGTAATGTTCTCCTTAATCCAGTAATATCACTTGTTTTGAACTTTCATTACTCCAGTAAGTCGTGCATTACTCCAGTAATCTGTCTTGATAAAACGTATTTTAGTGAAACATTACTCCAGTAATGATCCCGTTACTCTAGTAATGCGCCTGTGTTCAAAATGTTTCAAGTCAGCTTACTGCAATAGGATAAATGATACTCCAGTAATATATCTTGATCCAAAATGCTTTTCAGAATAAATGATACTCCAGTAACTCCTAAGACTACTCCAGTAAGTTTGTCATAAAGCCTTCTGTAAAATGTTTCTGTGTTCACGTTACTCCAGTAAGGTTTTTGCTACTCCAGTAAAGTTACTCCAGTAGTTACTTAACTACTCCAGTAACCCTTCATTCTCAGTCACCTCCAGAACCAAAACCTGATAGCCTTTCAAAGTTACTCCAGTAACATTACTGCAGTAGTCACTTAACTACTCCAGTAATGCTTCACTGTGAGATAGTTTCCAGAGACTAAGCCCGATATTACTCCAGTAAGTTTTCGGCTACTCCAGTAACATCCCAGATAGAAACAACCTAAACCTAAATGACTCCAGTAACAAATACCCTACTCCAGTAAGATCGCAGATAGAAGCAAAATGAACCTCAGTTACTCCAAGAACCAATGACCTACTCCAGTAGTCTCGATGACAGAAACTAAACAGACCTCAGTTACTCCAGTAGCTAAATGATTACTCCAGTCATATCGCAAACAGAAACAAAATGACACACAGCTACTCCAGTAAACAATTTGCTACTCCAGTAAGATTGAGACAGTAACATCTCAATACCTTCAGATTACTCCAGTAATAAAGATCTTACTCCAATAAGATTGAAGACAAAAACATACTGAGAGCCAAGCTACTCCAGTAACTTAATGGTTACTTCAGTAAGCTTTGAGACAGAAGTGAAATACACATCAGTTACTCCAGTAACGCGTAGTTACTCCAGTAGACTTGAGTCAAGAATGTTAAAAGATGCGATATTACTCCAGTAACTTAGTGATGACTCCAGTAGCCTTCATATAGTAAAGTTTCAATCACTATGAACTACTCTAGTCACTTATATCTTACTGCAGTGATTCATTTTGAAAGCGATAGAAATGTGGTTCTAATCATTGTGAATTACTTGGATATTTATTGTTTCCATTTATTATTACTTTTATCCATGATTAACTACTTTGTTCAATGATATTCAATTAAGTTTTGAAGCAGAAAACTGCAGGTCCTGACTGCTGAGCTGGAAAGTGAAAGTACAGCATGGAGTAGCAATGCACATGTCGGGGAATATTTTGCAACTTGGATTAAATAATTGAAGACATTCTTCTGCTGCCCATTCTGATAAAGAAGATCAATATTATCATCAAATTAAATACTCTTCAGTAGCAGACATCACTAAATGGAATCATCAAGCTGGAATTCAGAAATGCTCAACAGTTAAGTTCTTGGTGGACTTCCAACATCAAAATTTCTGAGTGGAGCTCCAATAGCTATATTCTGATATGGAACATTCAAATGAACTTCCTCAAGTATAAAAGGAAGCTTAGAAATGCAGGAAAACAGAGAAGCACATACATACAAGATTACATCTACTACTTCAAATTTTCTGTGAAAATACTTTGAGAGAAATCTGTACTTCAGTGATTATCATTATCTACACTTAGAGAGAGTGTCTTTTGTTGTTTAAAATCATTTCTTTGTAAGAATCTCAAGTTTGGGGACTTGGAGATTGGGTATATCAGTTTACAACTTGTAAGGGGGAGTGTATCCTAGTGAGAGGATAACTTCAAATACAAAGTGTGTAACTGATTGTAAGTGATAGTGGAAATCCCAGAGAGTCTGGGGACTGGACGTAGGTCAAAGAGTTAGACCGAACAAGTATAAATCTTATTGTGCCTTGCTTTCCTCTTCTAACCTCTGTTCATCCCTGTTCTAGCGCATACTTTCCAGAGCATTGTCAAAAAAATTTTTAAATCCCCAATTCACCCCCTCTTGGTGATTTGCTCCGCTTTTCAAAATGTGCGTGGCCCTGGGATTTTCAATCACTAATGACTTGGGGAAATATCTTGGAGTGCCTCTCCATCACAAGAGAACTACTAAAGACTCTTATCAGTATGTGGTAGATAGAGTATAGAAAATATTAGCAAGTTGGAAGGTGAAGTCTTTATCCTATACAGGGAGATCTACTCTTATTTCATTTATAACTAATGCTATCCCTGGATATGTTATGCAAACTTCTCTTCTTCCTATAAGCACATGTGATTCCCTTGATAAATGCAACCGCCAGTTCCTATGGGGTAGTAACGAAGAGCAAAGGAAAACCTCTTTAGTTGTGTGGGATGTTATTTGTCAACCCAAGAGGAGAGGTGGTTTGGGTATTCGCCATGCTAAATACAATAATCATGCCTATTTAATGAAGCTTGGTTGGAAATTATCAGCTAATAGGAATGATTTATGGGTTAAAGTTGTTAGAAATAAATATGAACGTGGCACATCTTTACTCCCAAGAATAGATATGGCGAAATCTGGCTCCAACTTATGGAATGGGATTAGAAAAATGTGGAAGTCAGTGCAAGATAGTACAGAAATCCTGGAGAATGATCAGCTGCGATGGAAGTGGACTAGGAATGGGGATTTTAATGTGAAACCAGAGTATGAGACCCTGAATAATGATTCTCAGCCCGTAGATTCAATATGGGGCGTACTATGGAAAATGAAAATCCCTGAACGATGTAAAGTAACAATCTGGCTTGCTTTACACAAATGCCTATTAACTAATGCCTCCAGGTATGAGAGAGGACTGAGTTCAGAGGCTAGTTGTCCTGTCTGTAATGTTGAATCGGAAACTATCCAGCACATTTTCAGAGATTGCCCAGACACTCTCAATCTATGAAAGCAGATGGTTCCTCCGAGGATATGGAACAAGTTCAACACGTTAAGCTCTGCCCAGTGGCTCAGTTGGAATCTCTCCGTCCGTGGTAGGAACAATCAACGGACTGAGTGGAGAGACACCTTTGCTGTAATTTGCTGGTGGTTATGGCGTCGTCGCAACTGTTTCATCTTTGAAGGCAAGAAGATTTCCAATTTTTCACTGCAAGCTAGCGTCCAGGCTCTCATGAATAGCATTTGTGAAGCCAGAGATAGGATTAGCAATTTCAATCGAGAGGAAAGGATCAAATCACACACAGGGAACGCTGGCAGAAACCTCCGCCTAGATGGGTTAAAGTCAACGTTGATGGAACATTCTCCCACCATTCGCCTGGTATCACAAGCGGGGGAGTTATCCAAGATGAGAATAGTAAATTTATCAGAGCATTCATGTTTCATGGCAAGGAAGGAGATAACCTTTCGGTTGAGTTATGGGGATGCCTTCACGGGCTTAAGATGTCATGGGACATGGGATTCAGGAATGTAATCCTTGAGACGGATTCCACTGAAGCAATGGAGCTTATTAAGAGTAATATTTCTGCAACTCATGCTTATCGTAGTATTATTGCAGAAGTCAAGGCTATGGTGATTCGTGAATGGAATTTGGAAGTGCAACACACCTCTCGATGGGCAAATACTGTGGCTGATCATTTAGCTAAAGCTAGTCTTTCTCTGATGCCAGGCGTCTACCTCCTGTCTCATGCGAGTGAAGAATTAGAAAGCCTTATGTCTATGGATAATAATCTAGTTTGATTTCTGGTTGCACCTTTGTGTGTGTGTGTGTATATATATATATAAATCCGTTCTCTCTTTTTCTTCTCAAAATCTCACTTTAACTTTAGATTACAATATGTAGGATTTAGATTTAATATTTTATACTCTCCCGATCTTAAATACAGGAAAAAACTTATAATGCAAATGCACTAAGAACTTGATTATATATTTAGGACATAATGTAGTAATACATTATTGTAATTTTACATAAAAATAAATTGAAATTGTTAAAAAGTAAAAAAAAAATTGATAAAGTATTTTTTTTTTGAATTTACCCGTATTTTTGATAACTTATTTTCAATATTTTAAGTACTCTACTTTAAGATTTTTTATTTTTATAATCAATTTTCAATCTTTTCAGTAGTCAGATATTTTATAGACTTTTCTTTTTTTAGATATTTTATAGACTTATCTTCTACGTTTTCAACCCTAATCTTTAATCTTCAATTATGTTAAATACTGAAAACATGAAAATAAGTATCACTGAATACATATAGAAAAACTATGTAAGGTTATGTGGCTAAAAGAATAGTTTTTTCATAAATTAAAATTCTCTTGTACACATCTTAAAATATGAAAGATGTGTCAGTCTAAATAGGTATAGGAGAGAGAAAGTTCAAGAAGACATGTTGAATGGACAAGAACGGAGACGCAAATTCAACTAAGGGCCTCTTTGTTACACTAATTTTATGGGAGGGAACGGGAAGTTAACGATCTTCCCACTTATTTAACCTGTTTGGCGTGCAGTTTGGTGGGAGAGCTGACTTCTCTTGTGACGATATCTTCTTATAAAGATGAGAATATTGAATCCCTCAAAAATTGGTGGGATTGTAGAAAACTTCCCGAGAGAGCTAATTTTAGGGACAAAAAAGCCCCTGGTAAAAATTGTATCTGTTTATTAGCTTCAACGTAGGAGCAGAATGAAGAAAGAGTTCAACGGAGTTCAACGGAGTTCAACAGTGGCAGATGAAGGTGCAACGCAAGTTCGACAGAGGATATATTACATGTTAGCTTTGAATAGTTGGATCATCATTTGTTTTTTTTTTTTAATAAGATTAATGGTGTTAAATTTAAGGGGCTAAAAATATAATTTTTAAATTTAAGAAATTAAATTGAAACTTAATTTAACCGGAACGCAAAAAATATGGCGTAGACTTTTTTTTATCACCGTCCTTTAAATGCTATTATGCTAGGTAACAACTTATTCTCTTCATCTACATTTTGATGAATGCACAGAATGGCTTCCTTATTAGGAAACTAAAATTAATAATGACTTCCAACAATCAAAGATCAAATATATAATTAAAGTCCTAAATCCAGTATAGTTAACTAAATCTAATTTTTTTTTATAAAAATAAAAGATACTACCTCTGGTCCTAATTATAAAACATAGTTGACTTTTTTTGAAATCATTAAGATAAGTTACTTAATCATTTCATATGTTGTGTATTTTTAGATTATATATTATTTTATTAGTCAAACTAATTAATTTGAAAAAAAAGTACTCTAAATTAAAGTAAGTTAATTAACTTCCTTAATCTCTCAAAAAAAATCAACTATGTCTTATAATTAGGACCGTAGGGAGTACCATCTAAATATGGTAAGTCTTAATTAGGGATCACTTACCCAAATGTGTTTCCCTTCACCTTCCCGATCCACAAACATAACCTCTATTATCAAACTATTTCAATTAACCTGTCTTGATTATGGTTTTTTGTGGGGAGATGGGGAAGGAGATTATAGGAGACTGATGTTTTGCCCAAAAAAATGGAGGGGTATTTTTGTCTTGTTCCCCCTACCCCTCCAAAATTGAGGTTTTATGGATGTGAGAGAAACTTTTCTCCAACATTTGACAAAATTGCCCATAGCAATTGTTATAAATTCCGGCTAATCCTCTTGGCTTAAAATAGGGCAATTGTTGTAAATTCCGGCTAATCCTCTTGGCTTAAAATATTTTCTTCGTTTTCCATCCTCTACAGCATTCTTTGAAAAAGACAATGACTTTGAGCTTTTTCTTAATTTCATTAGCTTCACCGCTGCCTTTTTTTCCCCTCCTTACTCAACATTTTTAATTTTATTATATTTTATATAAATAAAAGATTTTTAAAAACCATATTAAAATGAATAAGATACTGATACATTAAAATTAGTAAAAATTAATAAGTTTTTGAGATTCAAAGATTAGAAAATAAATGATTTCAAAATAACTATTATAAAAGAAGAAAAAGAAATATAAATAAACTGATAAACGGTATCTATGTCAATTTTTAAATTTTAACAAGTATTTACTCTTCATGTGTTGCACGATATGGATATGATTAATGATTAAAATATTAGAAAAAACCATATTATCCCAAAGAGAAAATCACATAACCAAAATAATATACTGAAATATAGAAATAAATTACATGGGATGTGTTGCTGAAAAATTTCATTGAAATTTCTCTATGCGCGTGTGCATGAAATAAAGACATGAATATATAATATTACAATAAGAATTTTTTTTGTTTTTTTAGTAATCCCACATTTTTACCATAAAAAAGGGAAAAGAAGTAACAAAAAATTGCAAAACCATTTAAACACGTTCAGATCCTTAAAAGAAGGATAGATAGTTACCATATGACCCTTCTCCCAATATAAGTAATAAACATAGGGATTTGGGTAACAATATCCATTAATTTCATCACCCAAAAATAATACAAAAAATGATGACATATGACGTCGACAAGCCAATAAAAATAAAGCGTAAACCTCAAAAACCTTTTTTGTTTGCCAGCCATATATTTTCATCTGATGTTATTTTCTTAAAAAAAAAAAAAAAAATCTTTAGAGAGACTTTGCTATTGCTTTCAAATAGTAATACAATAATTCTATTTGTCTTTTTAAAAAATATAGAAGTTCAACGCCAAATGAGATTAGAGATTGGAAATCATTAATACCATGTCATTAATGGTATTAAGAATACTTTGAAAATAAATTTTTTAATAAATATTAATTAGGTACGTGCTACAAATTATTCAACATGCATCAAAGTCTCAGTAGTTAGTTAGCAGAACACTCAACACAAAAATCAAGATCATTACAAATTAAAAAACATACTTGTATCAAAATCCAGATTTACCACATCAAACTAAAAACCTCAGTCCAAAAACACCAAAAAAACTCAATAACAAAAGACGGGAAAACAAACTTGTTTTTTACGCTGAATCCTTCGTAGCCTTCACATCTTCAGCGCCAGAAGATGCTTGATGCTTGATCCTAAACAATGTTAATCACTTTAGGTTGCCTCTTGGTCTCTTTGTGCTTGGGCACAACAATTCTCAGAACTCCATCATCAATGTTCGCTGTGATCTGATCCAAATCTGCATTCGCCGGTATTCTGAACTGTCTCCTGAGCTTTCTATTGGTCCTCTCAGATCTGTGCCATTTCTCCTTCATCTCAATCTTCACGTCCTCCCTCTTCTTCCTCTCACCGCTTATCCTCACGACCCTGTTCTCATCCACCTCGATCTTCACGTCCTCCTTCTTCATCCCCGGAATGTCCACCGCGATCACGTGCTCTGTCGCCGTCTCCCACCAATCGGCGCGTGCAAATAGAGCCAGTGGCGTCGTCCCCATGGTCTGAGGAATGTTGAGCGGAGATTTCTCCAGGATTCTGAATGGATGATCCGATGGGAACACTGTGCTCCACAGGCTTCTCCTATAAGGACATAGGGCTTCGCTGGTGTGAAAGAGAAGCGACGTTGATGCTATGATCAGAAACAAAGTGGAAATCGGAGTTAATTTGGAAGCCATTGTTAGGGATTTTTCAAGTACGCTTGAACAGAACAGGTTTCAGAACATGGGGTTCTTATATAGGAGGAGGAGGATATGGGTGTTTGGATATCTGGGATTTTCTTGAGATTTTTCGGAGTAAAAGACCGAAACAGAGACGTCTATAGTACTGGCTAGAGAGAGAAGCGGGAAAATACTAAAAACGGACGAGTCTTGTGATTAAGAAAACATAAAATAAAATAAAATAAAACGAGAAAAATTTATACGAAAAATTTGCTAGAAAACATAAAAAAAGTTAAAATGAAAAACGAAAAATTTGCTCCTATGTTGATCCGGGAGTGGCCGCAATATTGTCGCACGCCACAATATTAACAATACCGTAGTATCTCAGGATTTCCCTATATTATTTTTAATAATTTAATGATACTACTTCTTGAGATTTTCTATTGTTATTTATAAGGTTAAAGTATACTTTATTGCTTTAAATTTTATATTAAGTATACTTTTGATCCCTTTATTTTATAAAATATACTATTGATCTTATATTTCTAAACTCATTAAGTTTATATAAGGTTTATTTTTAGTCCCTTAAGTTAGGAAAATTAGAATAAAGGACTAGGAGAAAATATATTTATTGAGAAAAACCATAAAAATTGTAATTACTTAGAAAAAACAAACATCATAATATAAATCTTGAATTACTATATTATCCTTAGTCAAAACCCCTACATTATCTTTTGTATTCATAATTTTTTTAAAAAAAAATAGCTAAAATTTAAAGTAAAACCACCCTCTCCATTTACATATAGCATCATCGTATCTTTTTTAAATTTTTATTTTTCACTAGATTTCAAATTCATTTAAAATCAATATATTTTTAATCAACAACAATCCATCCAAACTTATTTTTTTCAACAAGTTTTATATTCATATAATCAATACATCATCTAATTAATGAATATATTATCAAGTTGTCAGATTTATATTATCAAATATCAATGTTGGCATCAATTAAACACTTTTTATGAAAATAAAAGTAAAATCATTTCAATTTATTCAGGATATAGTAGACTATTAAGATTATTTAATTTTATTAACATTAAATGAATTTTTTAACCCATATAAATTTCTTCTAAATTAAAAATAAATCATATAAACTTTTTTTGGTATAACATATATACTGAATTATAAAAGAATTTGTGTTTTATTAAAATCATATAATTATATTTCTATTTAAAAATGTATTGATTTTAATAAATTATACTTTTGACAAAATTGAAGAAGGTGTGAATTTTTTAGGGGTAGTTTAGTATTTTAAATTTTAAATTTTTTACATTTGATTCTTATAATTAATTACAATTTCTATGTTCCTTGTTAACAAATATATTTTCATTCAGGTCTTTCATTTTAATTTTTTCTTTATAAAGTTCATTTTTAATCGTTGCAATTTAAAATCATTAATGTTACTGATAGAAAATTACTTACTAAACAAAATTAAATAACAATTGTGCCATGCTGATGAAGCAAGCTTAATTTTTTGAAAAAAGGATATTCAAATTTTAATTAATAATAGTAATAACAGAGAACATGTTTTTAACCCATTTTTTTCGTTTTCTTCGTAACCTCTTCCTTCCTCATAGAAAACCCTCCTCCTACCTCTATCACGCTTCTTCCTTCACAACTAATTCGATGGATGAACCAGTTTATATATATATATATATATATTGGGGAACACAAGATCCACACAGATCTCCATATCTGATCCTCCTCACTTCCCTCCTATTCCGTGCCCAACAAATGGCACAACGTCACATGACCTTCTCTTTCAATTCTGAGATTCTTCAAAGCTCAGTGAGCCACTCACAAACTAAATAGAGATTAAAATTGAAATAAACCTGATTCAAGGAGTTTTTTTTTTTTGGGAAAAAGCTCTTATCCCAAAATTTCTTATTGGCAAAAAAACTCTTATCCCAGAATTTCTTTACTTCTTTCTTTCTTTATTTTTAGGAAAAATCCCACACAAAAGAAGTTTAAAAATACAAAAAAAAATTAAATAATGTGTTGAATATTGATAATAAATAAGATCTTTTTACATTTTTTTTATTCCCTTCTGATAAAAATTTTAGAATTTTATATAAGGTTTTAATAAGTTTAACTAAAGTTCTTACAAATCTCAAATCTTAAGTCACCATTTACTACAATGGTTATGTAGTGATTCTTATTTCTAATAAGAGTTTGTCAACTTCAGATAAGGTTTTAACAAAACAACTCCTTTATACAACTTGACCCAATATTTTTATACATTTTGTTACATGATTTATAACAAATAAATCCAACAATGCCTTAATTCAAGAACTTTAATATTTTATCACTCTTCAAAAAATAAAAAAATAAAAAGCCACGACTTCACTATTTTACAAATTCACATTAAAGTTTTACAACTTCAGATTTCATGTGAATGGAATACATGTTGACAATTTGCAAGACTAGTAATGATTTTTTAATCGTGCTCCACTATTAGCAAATTTATTCACATAGTATTTTTATTTTGTGAATATAGTGATAATTTAAAAGTTATCTTATAATATACCTTTTATGATAATTTTTATTAGAAAAGGTGTTTATAACAAAAATTTTGCCAAACAATTTAAATTTAATTTAAGCTTTTAAGTAACTTTTAAGTTAAATAATTTATATAACCATCAAACAGCTTTTAGCTTTTTTGTTAAAGCTCTTTTTCTTAGCTTTAGCTTAAAAATAGCTTTCAACTTAAAAATAAGAGGATCCAAACAGATTCTAACTTTCCTTTTTCACATTTTAAGTACTCATCTTTAATATTTTCTATTTTTATAATCAATTTTCAATCTTCTCGGTAGTTAGATATTTTATTGAATTATCTTCCACATTTTCAACCCTGATCTTTAATTATGTTAAATACTGAAAACATGAACAATAAGTACGGAATAAATTTAGGAAAAATATGAAAGATGTGTACTACAAATATAGAATTTTTTCATAAATTAAAATTCTTAAAATATGAAAGATAAACCACCAAAAAATGGGTATAGGAGAGAGAAAGTTCAAGAAGAAATTTTGAATAGACGGGAAAGGACTTAAGGAGATGCAATGAATTAAAGAAGAGGTTACAACATCTTAAAGAAATGCAACAATTGTAGGACATTAATTATAAACAAACAAAAACGTCCATTTTTAGTTTTGTTCCCCTGCTGGATCTTTTTGTGTGGGTGATTTTCAGGAAGAGTCACTTGTATTTTGAGCTAAATGGTTAATAATGTTAATAAACAGTTTCACATGGTTGGTATAAATAAATCTTTAAAAATTATTATCGAAGTACTAAGCAATATGCCTATTTGAATCAACCACCTTAATTCCCAGATCAAGTTGTCTTGATTTTTGATGAATATTAACATTCATGGCTAAAAAAAGGTTTCTTAAACTAGGTAAAAAAGCCTTCCTAAACAGGATTAGATTCAGACGATTTAGAAAGTCCAAGACATGGGTCTAATGCTTGTAACTCTAGTGTTTGACCCTAAAGATATAATATTATTGTTGACATGGCTGAGGTATTCAAAGTTAGAAGTGGTCAAGACCTCCTAAAATAGCACCTCTATTCCAAATCCTACAATAGGGGATGGAGGGAGAACCCCAACTACACATGGGAAGGAGGCCTTGACATGCGATTCACCACTAAAAAAAAAAAGTGTTAGTGCCAACGTTTCACTAAAGATGGGGTAAATCGGGTAATATTAAAAATTGAAACCAAAGATGATAAACAATTAAATTAAAGAGGAAAAGTTAGAAGAATATCACTAAACTATGCACAACAGAGACCTACATCCAATCTTCAAAGCATTGCTAAGATTTTCACTATACTTCCAAAATTCTATGGGTTCTTGGCACCAAAGTATAAAAGTATTCTTTAATATGACTCACTTCCCCTTATAAGTTATAACATAACAATCACACTTAAGGTCTCACTACCTCGAGATTTTACAATGATTAATTAAAAAAGTTTGTAAATAACTCTGTCGCACGTTAATATGTAAAAACTGATGAATAATGAATATAAGTATAAGTGAAAAGGTGGAATATCACCTAAGAGGAGAGGTGAATTTGGTGATTAATTTTTTTTTTTTAATCCTCTGAATTACACAAGTAAAACAGGGATGAACAGAGTAAGAAAGAAATATCGGACACAAAGAATTTATACTAGTTTGGTCCAAATCCTTGAGATCCAGTCCCCAGATTCTCTGGGATTTCATTATCTCAAGATTGATTACACACTTTGTAACTCTTAGAGTAATTCTTTCACTAGAACTTACTCCCCCTTACAAGCTGTAATCAACTAACCCCAATCTCAAATGTTCCACAACCTTGAGATTAATACAAGAATGATAATTTGAAGACTCTCTAAAAGAGTAGATAAATAATTACTGAAGTGTATTTATATCTGAAGATATTGCTCATGAAAGTGGAGCTAAATCACCAAGAGGGGGTGAATTGGGGATTTTTAAAAATTCTTTTGCAAATTTTGTTTTAATGGTGAACAAACAGGGTAAAACTGAGCAAAGGGAAGAAGAGTAAGACACAAAGGTTTATATCGGTTCGGTCCAACAATATGACCTATGTCCAGTCCTCAGGCACCCTGAGTATTTCACTATATCACTTGATTACACGCACTGTAACTCAAGAGCAATTCTCTCACTAGAACTTGCTCCCCCTTACAAGTTGTAAACAATAAACCCCAATCTTCAAGTCCCCTGACTTGAGATTGTCTACAATGAATGATATACAAATGATAAACTCTCTTAAAGAGCATATAACGATGAACACTGAAGCTCAATAGTATCAAAAGATACTCTGTACAGAAAAGCTAAAGAGTAGATAAACAAATTAAATGTTATTTTGTTTTTTGGCTCAATAGTTGTTGAGAAGAATTGAATGCTACTCTATTTATACTTAGAGTGTAATTAATAACTGTTGCAAGCATCAATATAACCGTTGGAGAAGTTTTCCATCTGTTGGAAGCACTTTGGTCTCTTCTCTCTCTACTCTTGTGCTTATTTTTTGAGTTGTAGGATAAATGCTGACTTCCATGAGTTTTCCCTTTATCTTTTTTGCATCGTGCAGAGCTTGGTAGATCAAAATATAGCAAGTTAGGTGGCCTTGTATTTAATGCTCTGACATGACTTTTTGCTTTAGTTATAACAGCTCAAATAATCTGCTCAAATCATCTATAAATCAGCTGAAATATACTAGCAAATACGTTAAACATATCTAGTAATGTTGATAATTAATATTAGAAAGCATTCAGATCAATCAACAAGTTGTTCTCAGATTTCACAAATTTGAATTTTCAGTAGATGCTACCCAAACTCGAGTTTGTACATCAAACTCGAGTTTTCCACTATACACTTTAGTCTATACTCAAGTTTCCATATTGATAATCGAGTTTCCTACTTCCAGAGAGGGAAGTCGCGATTTGAGCTTTGGATCTTCAATTTAGTTTATGGCCAATACTCGAGTTTTCAAGCCAAACTCGAGTCTTGGACTCTTAACAAAAATATGTCCAAAACATCAAAACCGAGGTTTTCATTTGAAACTGAAGTATTGAAATCTTTGAAAATCATCGATGCTCTCTGTATGACTCGAAACTCGAGTTTCTAAACCCATACTAGAGTTTTTGTTTTTAATTTAAAACTTAGAGAGAACATTAGCTAGTTCGAAACAAGAGTTTCCGAAACTGGAGTTTATAAATGTAATGAGATTTTGATCATCTGTGCTTGACTCGAAACTCGAGTTTTCAATACCATACTCGAGTTTCCATTTAAAAAATGAAAACATTTGAATTTTGGAGCCAAGTGGAAAACTGGATTTTTCTTTTCATAAACTTAAGTTTTTCAGATAGAAACATTTTTGACTCTCAATATTCGAGTTTCCAAATTGAAACTCGAGTTTTCTCAAAAACTTGGAAAACTTAGAAAATATGGAAACTGGAACATTGAAGGGTTTCTTTGGTCTAAACTCGAGTTTTCAAACTGATACTCGAGTATACCCTAATGGAAAACTTGTGATGCACTCTGTAAGGCTCAATACTCGAGTTTCCAATAGAAAACTACGGTATTGCCTTTGCCCATTAAAATTGAGTTTTTCTCTGTGACGCCAAAAATCGAGTTTTGATCCTGAAACTCAAGTTTTGCCTTAAACATCAAGTTTTTACTTTCTTGAGACAAAACTTCAATCTTGATTTTAAAATTAATTGTTATCATCAAAACCCATAGAGAACTAACAACTCAAAGATTAGACAGAGTAAATGTTAATTTCACAAATTGAATGCATAATGTTTGGTAGGTGGAAAATTCAATGCTTCTGTATTTTATAGTTGTTGGCATTAATGACCATTGAGAATCTTGAGAATTATTTGTTGAGACTGATGAAAATGACCGTTGAGACTAATTAACCTTAACTGTTACTCACGCGTCTTTTTTCTTCAATAAGCGCCGTTATTCTCTGACATTCCTTGTTCCATTTGTCCATTGAGACTCAATATTAGAAGCGGAAATGAATTGGTTGCATGACTTTAAGTTGCTCAAGAAGTTGGTTGCCTAATTCTGGCATTTGTCTCTGCTTTATATTTAACACTTCTAACACATAATTGCTTTATTGCAATTTATTGTTAATCCATATCAAAATCAACTTAAACTCATTAACAAATTGATTAAACATAGTTAGGAATAGTAATGAGTGATAATATGAAGCATTCAAATCATAATCAGTGATTTATATATTACAAACACAGTGTTTTTCATTTTTCATAACATTGACTCGAGTTATATGATTGAAGTCACATGATTTTGATTAGAGTCATATGATTAGCAAGTTGGAAAACACAAAACCAAAAGAATAATGATTGGAGTCATCTAATTCAAAAAAAAAATCTGAGAAGCTCTCTATAACATGATGACTGGAGTCATCCACATTTTCAAAGCACGTGAGAGCGTTTCTGTGTCATCATGACTGGAGTCATTATTAAATGACTTGAGTCATTTTTAAATGACTCAGGTCACTTATTTTCTCAACACATCTAAGAGCATCTCTTGAACCAATATGAATGAAGTTACTTATGGCTTACTCGAGTCATATCAGTTTTGACAGATAGTTGTTGGGTTTAAGTTTAGAAAGACTTTTAAAACAGTAGATGACTGGAGTCATTAAGTGACTAACTGGAGTCACATTTGACCATTGGAAAAATTTAAGTTTGAAAATCATCTTGGTAACTAGAGTCACAAAAACTTGACTGGAGTCATAAAGCTTCAAAACGTTTTGCTCTTAAGTGACATGACTGGAGTCACTTAACATGATGTGAGTTAATTCAAAAAGGTGATGACTCGAGTCATCTTTTCTCGAAAAATATACTTATTGAACAAGACAATTTTTTAATAATGAAAGGGTCTTGGACTTAGTTCAATAACAATGATTTTACTTTACAATTGTCGGCTATCATCAAAACATATAGAGAACTAACAATAAGAAGATATTACACAGAGAATTTATGAACAATAAATGAGTAGAAGATTGATCATGTACTTGGTTAGTTGTTTTGTATTTAATGCATTGTTATTTATAGTCGAACACCATTAATAACCGTTGTGAGCATTTAAGTTGTCCGTTAGAGACAAATTGATTGAAAAAACTCAACATTCAGTCACTTTCGCTTCACTTCATACGACATCCCTTTGGTCTACTATGAGATTTACTTAAGATTTGATCACTTTTGTCTTTGATGCAATAAAAGCAATGAAATCCATTTGGTCTGCTCTATGATATCTTCCTTGTTCTTTATCTCTGTTGTGCATTTAATGCTTTGACACAGGGAATGACTATCATGCTTTTTGAAGATAATCTGTAAATTTAAACATCTAAAACTTATAAAAAAACAAGATTAGTATTATTGAGAAGTAATATGAGTAGTAATCTAGTATAAATAGATGTTAACAATAATATTTGAATTCTCGGAGACGTTGTGAAATAAAACTAGAACATTCACTCGAGTGTAATTCCAAAATCACTTGAGTGCTTCTGTAATTTCACTCAAGTGTTGATGGACTTTGTCTTTGGTAATGAAGTATTGAAAGCACAACTTACTCGAGTGATTGAAAAACTTGACTTGAGTGTTGTTTGAAAATAACTTGAATTCTACCAATGACTTGAGTGCTTCAGCAAGTTGGCTTTTGTCACTCGAGTAATATTGGACCTCACTCGAGTAGACCTCTAGAAGAGAAGCCAACACTCTTGTTTATCAGCAAATGACTTGCATTAAACTTGTAAGTTAGAGGTCATCACTCTAGTGGCATCACAAGTACTCAAGTGAAACTGGTCATGACTTGCATAACCATTGTGAGTGACTTGCAGTTTACTCGTGAGTGCTCACCTATCACTCAAGTAACAACATGCTCACTCAAGTAGACATCTCAATACTTTTAGAAATTGGCGATTAACTTGCAAAATTTTAGCGAGTGATCATCAGTACTTGAGTAGTCATTTATCCACTCGAGTTCTTTGAGCTTATCACTCAAGTGATGAATCTCATCACTCGAGTGATCTACCATAACTTCTAAAAATCCTACAAGTGACTTTTTTATTCCATGCAAGTCTTATATCAAGCGATTTTAAGAGTTTAACACTTTTTAGATTGAATAGCAAACAACTGGTCTAAAAAGTAAAATTAAAAATTAAAAAAATAGAAAAATATTAATTTCAAAATCGTGGAGATTTTGATATCTTGATTTTTCTGATTATTTTATTTTATTTTATTAGAACAACTTCTTTTACAAATATTTTGATATATGAATTTTAAGATATGGATAAGATATCATAAAATTGTTGAAGAGAAATTACGATTTTATGAGATCTCATAATCAAATCCATATCCCAATAACATAGAAGAAGACAAATTTGAAAAAATTAAGAAAAAAAGCATGTCTAATAAAATCGAAACAAATCATCTAGCAAAAAAAGCATGTCTAATAAAATATTAGATCAAACGAACAATTAAGTTTGCTAGATTTAGATAACAATAATATATTTGATACAATTAAAACAAGAAGAAAAAGGAATTTGATGCATTATTTTAGAATAAATCTAGAAGTGGGTTAGATAAGCATAGATTTGGGTGACAACTTGATGAGAGTTTTAAGAGACAGGGAGAAGAGAGTGACATTTTTTTGAAAATAAAATCATTCAAAAATAACAGTGGACCCTACCAAACCAAAATAAAAGTAACGGCATTTTTTATAAGTTAATGGAGGTAGCATTTTTACCCTTTTTGATAAGTTAATGAGCATTTTTACACCTAAACAAAGTATACGGTGCTCGTTTAAAAAAAGAATGGCAGTTGAGTATTACCAACCAACAAACTGGATTTTTAAACTAGTTGATCTGGTTCTTGTACTTCCCAGGTGGCATCAAAATATTCTGAATCAATTTTTGTAAGTTTCTTTTTTACAAAAATTATCCAAAGTAATAATAAATTCAGGCAAAGAAAAGCTACAATCCATGAAAAACTTTACTGCAAAAATAGAATGACATTCATTTTTTTTCCAAATCCATTTTCAATATTAAAATCAATTTCTAATTACTTTCTTCTCTCAGAATATGTAAAATGACTTATTATTCAAAATTTATGTGATGGATGAAATGACACCCTTTATTTTGGTTTATTTTATTATATTATGCATTCTTTGTTTGGTATCTTCATGTTGAAATGCCCTTTTTCCTATAATAATTAAATCCAGACTAGATTGACCGATTTGTCACGGAGACCAGTGAACCGGCCAATGAATTGGTATGGTGTAGGAACTAACCCAATGAATTGCTCTAGTCCAGGAACTAACCCAATGAATTAGTCAGATTTGAGAACTAACTTGGCAATGGATCTAGAAAGAGAGCATGAACACAAACACAAACGATGCAAATGAAATTGAAGGCGGGTCTAATTTTTTTGCAGATCTGATTTTTGACCTAGGTCTTTTGAAGAGGGTGGTTGAAGACGATGGGATGATGGTTGAAGTTAAAGACAGAGATCTCGCAATCACTATGGTGGGAAGAGAAGAAGAGGTCATGGTTTCTGCAAGTGGTAGTGCGTCAGGAAGAAGAGGAGGGGAGGAGGGAGAAAGGAGAGATGGCATAATGGTAAATTCATTAACATTTCAAAATACGAATTTAATCCCTATCACCTATATATCTTTTACAAGTTTTAACAAACTTTTGACGTTTTGAAATTTCATTTGGTATTTATTCATCATTCCCCCATCTTTATTTACCAAACTTGTTCTTTTGTACGTAAAAACTCTCACATTGGAAATAAAAATTCACAAATCTTTATATTGACACTTGTTTTTCTTTTTTTAAAAAAATTACTTGTTATTTGTTAAAATGTTTATCAATATTTATAAATTTACCAATAAACAAGTAACAGGAACGTGTTGAAATATGTTTAATTCAAATTATACTTACAAATAGCAAACACATCATAAATAAGTGAGACTAATTTCTTAATATGAATACATTATAATATAATCAAGTTAAATTTCAATTGCAAGTAGCGAACATATCATGAACAAGTGAAATGATCTTATGAACAAGTGGAATTCCACTTGTTCACCAAGTATTATCCTAAATTATTCATATGACTATTTCATTTATTCATAATGTATTCTCTATTTGTAAATAAAATTTGACTTTATCATACTTCAATATGTTTTTGTTAAGAAATTAATTTTATTTTTTCTTAGATAAATTTATAAATACTAATAAAATTTAGGTGTAAGAGTTTTTAGGTACAAGATACCAAGTTGATAATTGAAAATATTTATATAATTTTTAGTTGAAAGAAAAAATTAATAGGAAAGATCAAATAAAATATTAAATTATTTTTTCTAAGTTAAAACTTATATATATATATATTTTTTTTTTTTGAAAGTGGAAGAAATCACCAAGAGGGGGGTGAATTGGGGATTTTAAAAATTCTTTTCAACTCTTAAAACAATAAAGCTTAAGAGATGAATAATGAAAGAGTAGAGAAAGAAAAGCTCAGACACACAGGATTTATACTGGTTCAGTCTTAACCTTGACTTACGTCCAGTCCCCAGATACCTTCTGGGCGTTTCCACTAGTTCAACAGGTTTTTAACTACAACAATGAAGACAAGACACAATCCTAATCACCTAGGGCTTGCTCCCCCTTACACCTTGTAATTTAAACAACCCAACTCACAGGTTCCACAACCTTGAGTTTACACAACCAAATACTTTAAAAGAATTTCAATCTCTCAAAAGAGTGAATATTGATAATCACTGAAGAACAGATAAAAGAATCACAATACAGACTCAAAAATGCAAATGTGTTCAAGTGTAGCTTCGTTGTGTGTCTTGCTCTGAGTCTTCATAGCCTTTTATAGCCTAGCTAGATGAGCTAGCCGTTGCAATATCTTCTCCAACGTTCAGCTGCAAATCTGGGAAATAACATTTGCATATTTTGCTCTGTTCTTTTAATTCTTTGTTGAAATCCTGGAATGTGTTGTTGCAAAACGTCTTCCAGATTTTTAGTCATTCCATGATCTTAATTCGACCATTTGAGATTATCTTAATGTGTTACAACGGTCTGAACTGAACATCTAAGATAAGGGAGAAGAATCAGCCCTGTTCTTGGTTCTTCATTAAATGCACTTATGTTGGATCTTGATTTCACCTTGATCTTGTGATGAACCTGTCTGAAACTTATCAAAAACTTAATCAATAATGTTAGGAATAATAATACAACAAGATATGATAATTTCATATTAACCCATAATGATTTCGCAGATTAATTCAATGTGGTTTTTCAAAATCTCCGATGCAAACTCGAGTTTATAATCCTAGACTCGAGTTTGAGGTTCATCCAGAAGACATGACTATTGAGCATTAGTCTAAACTGGCAGTTTGCAAAAGCTAACTCGAGTTTGGTTCTTACAGAGAAAAAAGTCGCGATTTGGTCTTGAATGGGATTTTGAACACATGGCTAAACTCGAGTCATTTAGTGACTGACTCGAGTTTGAAGCTTTTATGAAAATCTTAATTTTAAGTTCACAGCTTCAAAACTGGAGTTTACAAGACCTGAAATATTATATAGCTCTCTGTATGATCCAGACTCGAGTTTTGATATCCAAAACTCGAGTTTCAGTGAAAACTGAAACTTTTGAAATATCTCCATAAGTGTAAACTGGAGTTTCCATTTTCCAAACTGGAGTTTTCAAATCAGTCATTTACTCGAGTGTTTTCTGTTTGAGCTAAACTCGAGTCACCAAAATCTTGACTCAAGTTTCAGTGTGAACTGAAACATCTTTGAAGGCTCAAACTGGAGTTTTCGTTTTCAAAACTGGAGTTTAGAAATCATGTAATAACTCGAGTATTTTCAGTTTGTCCTAAACTCGAGTCTCCAGAAACTAGACTCGAGTTTCAGTGGTAGCTGAAGCTTTGAAAACTTCCTGTTAAGCTTAAACTGGAGTCTCTGAAATCAAAACTGGAGTTTACAAAATAAACAAGAGCTCGAGTGTCTCTGTTATAACCCAGACTCGAGTCTTCTACGTCCAAACTCGAGTTTCAGTTGAAAACTTTAAACTTGAAGACTTTTGTATTTGGTAAACTGGAGTTTGTGGATATGAAACTGGAGTTTTGAAATCTTGATAAAGCATTGAAGTTTCTGTTTGATCCTAAACTCGAGTTCCAAAACATAGACTCGAGTTTACAGTTCTTAAGAATTTTGATTGCTCTGTGTAATGCAAACTTGAGTTTGTCTTACACAAACTAGAGTTTGGCTAGCTTTGTAAAAACTGAGCTTCTGTCTATCAAGTCCAAACTCGAGTTTTGTTACCTAGACTCGAGTTTGCCTTGAACAGTAAGTTTTACAACTTACCAAAGACAAACTTCAAATTTAGTTTACAATTGTCAGTTATCATCAAAACACATAGAGAACTAACATATATATATTAAACTTGATTAATTTCAAAAATTATTTGAATTTTATGAGAGCCTTAAAAAATTTTTAAGAATAAAAACAATAATAAAAAACTAAATGAGATGTTGAGGGCATTTTCGTCAAAATAATTTAAAAAAAAACATTTGTCAAATTGGGGTACTGTGCAAACATATTATCAAAATAGGGCAGTTTGTGGCACTACATAATGTGGCGCCATTAATTGGGGTGCCACTTTTGGCGCCCCAATTATATATATAAAGTATTATATATATATATATATATATATATATATATATAAGAAAAAAAATATAATATATTATATTAATATTATATAAAGTATTAGGCAAAGGGACTGGAAAAAGGGGAGATGATGAGAAATAGTAAGAAGAGACGCAGCTTTTAATGGGTATTGCAATGTTTGAACGACCAAGAATAATTGTCAGTGGCGCCACCATGGTTTTAAAAACAACAGGATTGTCGAGGAAGATTATGTTGCAGGCAGCAATGATGGGAATGAGCAAAATGATAAAAGTGAGATTGATTGGCAAAATGTAAAATTGCTTGTTGGTTGTGGTAAGTTCAGACTAGGTGACACCCAAAAAATTGAGGACTGTGCTATGTTCTTTCATCAGATGCATACCATAAAAGGAATTGGCAGAGGAAGACGTTACATGGTATATCCTGGTAAAGGGGAAACATGGGCAATATTTAATGACTGGTAATGAAAGAGATGGTGTTCCTTGTGGATCTTCTGAACTTGATGTTGCTGGTTTGCCTGTTGATCTTTTTGGAGTATATTATATTAAATATATATGAAGATTTAATTCATATAATATGAAAATTAAAAAAGTAATAATAAATCGCGCTACAAACAGCTACGATTTAATCGCGTGATACAATATCACTATGATTTAATCGTGCTACAAACAGCTAGCACGGCGGTCCCGCTACATCGAAATCGTGAACACTTAGTTGACCTGACTTGGAATGTGATATTATATATATATATATATATATATATATATATATATATATATATATATATATATATATAATTGGGTGCCAAAAGTGGCACCCCAATTAATGGCCTTGTCACGTGTGCAATGGCGCCACAAACTACCCTATTTTGATAATATGTTTGCACAGTACCCTGATTTGACAAAATTTTTTTTAAAATTATTTTGACGAAAATGCTGATGTTGAGGGAAAAAAACACATATTATATATATATATATATAATCCGAAAAGAAGAATGAAGGAATAATGCAAAGAATGCTATAGGGAAGGATGAGAGCAATCAAAGTCTATTGCATTTCATCTGTACACATGGGAACGAAATGAATGGCTATTTATAGCCTTTGAAAAGCATACACCTCAAATAATATATATATATATATATATATATATATATATATATATATATATATATATATATATATTACATGGGGAGCAAGTGGGCTTATCCAATACGTATGAGATTATCTTCACCATTTCCGATGATGTGCTGGTGGGTGGCTGCCTCCATACCTCTCTTAATGATAAATATAGGCATCCACATATAAATAAATATATTTATAACACTCCCCCTTGGATGCCTATTATGAATGTGCCTCATTAAAAACTTTAACTAGGAAAAACCTAGTGGGATAAAAATCTAGCTAAAGAAAAGAGTACATCATCCATTGATACACTTTCTAATGCTGCCTCATTAAAAACCTTTCTAAGAAAACCCAGTGAGACAAAACCTAGATAAGGAAAAAAGAGTACATCGTGTATTGACTCTCCCTTTTCATAACATCAGTTAAGATCTTTGAGTCTTCTGAGACCAATACCACGGACAAGCTTTTCAAATGTTGTACATGGAAGAAATTTAGTAAATAAATCTGCTAAATTTTCACTTGAACTGATTTTCTGGATATCTATTTCACCATTCTGTTGAAGATCACGAGTATAGAAGAATTTTGGTGAAATATGCTTCATTCTATCACCCTTGATATAACCTTCCTTAAGTTGGGCAATACATACAACATTATCCTCATATATGACTGTTGGGTCCATTTTGGTTGAAGATAAATGACAAGTTGTTCGTATGTAATGTATTACTGACCTTAGCCATACACATTCTCGACTTGCTTCATGCATTACTAGGATTTCTGCATGGTTAGATGATGTGGCTGATATAGTTTGCTTCATAGATCGCCATGAAATGGTTGCGCCTCCACATGTAAACAAATAGCCTGTTTGTGATTTACCATAATGAGGATCAGACATAAATCCAGCATTTGCATAACCAATCAGTTCATGCTTGGACACATTTAAGTAGTATAACCCCATGTCCATAGTGCCTCTGAGGTAACGAAGAATGTGTTTTATTCCATTCCAGTGCCTTTGTGTTGATGAAGAACTATATCTTGCTAATAAATTAACAGCAAATGATATATTAGGTCGTGTATGATTAGCAAGAAACATTAGTGCTCCAATAGCACTGAGATATGGTACTTCTGGACCAAGTAGTTTTTCTTCACTTTTGTCACTAATTTCTCGAGGTCGAAATGGATCTTCATCCTGCTTTAAAGACCTTACAACCATTGGAGTATATAATGGATGTGACTTATCCATATAAAATCGTTCCAGGATCTTCTTTGTATAAGTTTCTTGATATACAAAGATCTCATCTTTCAGGTACTCAATCTGTAGTCCAAGACAGAATTTCGTTCTGCCCAAATCTTTCATTTCAAATTCTCTTTTCAAACAATTAATTGCATTTTGGAGCTCTTTAGGAGTTCCAATGATGTTGATATCATCAACATAAACAACAATTATAACAAATTCATTTCTTGATCTTTTTATAAAAATGCATGGGTATATAGGGTCATTTTTGTATCCTTCTTTCAACAAATATTCTTTAAGACAATTATACCACATGCGCCTTGATTGCTTCAAGCCATACAGGGATTTATTTAACTTGATCGAGTATTGTTCTCGAGAATTTGAATTAGATGCTACTGGCACCTTTAGTCCTTTAGGGACTTTCATATAAATATCATTATCAAGTGAGCCATACAAATAGGCAGTCACGACATCCATTAGATGCAAATCAAGCCCTTCATTTGCAGCTAGGCTAATCAAATAACGAAAAGTAGTCGCATCCACTACTAGTGAATACGTTTCTTTAAAATCAATACCAGGTCTTTATGTAAAACCTTAGGCTATAAGACGTGCTTTATATCTTGTAATTTCACCCTTTTCATTCCTTTTTCTTACAAAGACCCATTTATATCCAACTGGCTTCACATCTTCAGGTGTATGGACTACAGGTCCAAATACTTTTTGTTTTTCTAGTAATTTTAATTCTGCATTAATAGCATCTTTCCATAGGGGCCAATCCTTTCGCTGTTGGCATTCGCTAATGGATTTTGGCTCATGATCCTCATTATCATTCATTACATCATATGCTATATGATAAGCAAAGATGTCGTCAACGTTGACTTCATTTCGGTCCCATCGGATACCATTTATAACATAATTTATTGAGATCTCATTATTTTCACACATTTTAGGTACCTGGGTCTCTTCTAGAACTACAATATTCTCTTCTAAAGATAATAACTCTTCAAGAGATGGCTCTTCTGGAGCTAATGACTTTTCTTGATTATCCTCGACTTGACCATCTATATTCTTAGCTCCTTTTCTCTTTCGAGGATTTTTATCTTTAGAACCGATGAGTCTGCCACGCTTCAGGCGTGCTTTGGATTCATTCATAATAGGTTGTCCTTCAGCGACATCAGTTCGAATAGGAGCATTAGCAGCTAGTACATGTGACTTTGTCACTTTCTTTGGGTCAGTAAATGCCTCTGACATTCGATTAGCTAAATTCTGTAAATGAATTATCTTCTGAACTTTCAATTCATATTGTTTTGTACGAGGATCAAAATGAGCCAATGATAATTCATTCCAGCTAATCTCTTTACCCAGCTGCTTATTCTCTCCCCTTAATGCTGGGAAAACTGATTCATCAAAATGACAATCAGCAAATCGTGCAGTAAATAAATCTCCTGTAGATGGTTCTAAATATTTTGTGATTGAAGGAGACTTATACCCAACATATATTCCCATTCTTCTTTATGGACCCATTTTAGTGCATTGAGGTGGTGCTATCGGCACATACACTGCACATCCAAAAACTCTTATATGGGAAATATTAGGTTCTTGACCAGAAACCATTTGTAAGGGGGAAACCTTTAAGTGACTAGTTGGCCTGATGCGAATTAACATCGCTGCATGCAAAATGGCATGGCTCCAAGCAGAAATTAGGAGATTAGATCTCATAAGCAAAGGTCTTGCAATAAGTTGCAATCGTTTGATCAATGATTCTGCAAGTCCATTTTGCGTATGAACATGAGCTATAGGATGTTCAACATCAATTCCAAGGGACATACAATATTCATTAAAAGCTTGTGAAGTAAATTCACCAGCATTATCAAGACGTATTTTCTTGATAGGATAATCAGGGTAATGTGCTCTTAATCTGACAATTGAGCAAGTAGTCTCGCAAACGCCAGGTTACGAGAAGATAACAAGCAAACATGTGACCATTTGGTTGATGTGTCAATTAAAACCATATAGTACCTAAAATGGTCCGCATGGTGGATGTATTGGTCCACAAATATCTCCCTGTATCCGTTCTAGAAAAGTGAGAGACTCACTTTCTACTTTGCTTGGTGAGGGTCGAATAATTAACTTTCCCTTAGAACATGCACTGCATGAGAAGTCATGGGATTGTGGTATTTGCTTACACTTCAGGGTATGCCCACATAAATTTTCAATTATTTGTCGCATCATAGTTGACCTTGAATGGCCTAACCGATCATGCCAAACATTAAATTCATTAGTAAACTTCTGGTTTACATTGGCAAACTGCTGGTTTGCATTGGCAAGCTTATTGTCTGTATTAGTAAACTTCTGGTTTACAATAGCATGTGTTTCAATTGTGTTTATAAATGTATAATACAAACCAGAAGAAAAAGCAGGAAAATTTTCTAATATGCATTTCCTACCAGAAAGTATATCTGTGATAGCAAGACATTCCCGATTATTTTTAGTTGTTGTTTCTATATGATATCCATTTCTACGGATATCTTTGAAACTCAACAAGTTCCTTTTTGACTTGGTAGAATAAAATGCATTTTCAATGCATAATTTTGTTCCTTCAGGTAACAAAATATTAGCTCTTTCGGAGCCTTCAGTCAAATTTATACTACCAGATATAGTTTGAACATTGGCTTCTTGCATTACCAATGAAGAAAAATATTTATCATTTTTTAGTATGGTGTGCGTTGTTGCGCTATCAACGAGACATAAATCTTCAGGATTGATGCCAACAAGATTCATTCTTCATTCAAAGATACATGAAAATAAGAATAAAAGCATGATTAAAAGAAATGCATATAATAGATGAAAGTTTCAACATCCTAAAACGTGACATTTCTAATCATGAAAAGATAATTTATACTAAGAAATCAGCAACATCTAAATGAGCAATCTCAACATCTTCATGCTCAAAATTATTAGCCTTGTCAACATGATTTACTGCATTCTTTGATCCTTTACCATTATTTTTCAATGATTCTTGGTAAAAGTCAACCAAATGTCTTGACGTACGACAGGTATGTGACCAATGACCTTTGCCACCACAACGATAGCATGTATTTTCAACATGTTTATGATGCCCACTGATTTCCCTTCTAGGGTTCTTTTCAAATTTTCCCCCACTTAGTGCGGGAATTTGATCCACTATGATTTGGACCACGCCCACGGTTACAGCCACGCCCATGGTTGTAGCCACCTTTACGTCCACGTCCTCGTCCACTAAAAGATTCATTAGCTACTACATTCGCTTCTGGGAATGGAGTTGAGTCTGTTGGACGGGATTCATGATTTTTCAATAGAAGCTCGTTATTCTGTTCAGCTACAAGGAGACAATAAATTAATTTTGCATATTTCTTGAAACCTTTCTCACGATATTGCTGCTGCAGGAGCAAATTGGATGCATGAAACGTAGAGAATGTTTTCTCTAGCATATCTTCATTAGTGATATTTTCTCCACACAATTTTAACTGTGAAGTGATCCTTAACATAGCTGAGTTGTATTCGCTTACAGATTTAAAATCTTGTAAACGTAAATGCATCCAATTATATCGAGCTTTTGGGAGGATGACCATCTTCTGGTGGTCTTATCTTTCTTTCAAATTCCTCCAAAGAACAAGTGGGTCTTTCACTGTCAAATATTCTATTTTTAGATCTTCATGTAGATGGTGGCGAAGAAAAATCATGGATTTGGCTTTATCTTTGTTGGATGCCTAATTCCCTTCTTTAATCGTGTCTTCTAGACCATGGGCATTCAGATGGATTTCCGCATCCAACATCCAAGATAAATAGTTTTTTCCAGTGATGTCAAGAGCTACAAATTCAATTGTTGTAAGGTGTGTTCAAACTAATTAAAGAAATAAACAAGAATCATTAATAGAGAAATACCAATGATAGAAGTAGTAATAAATTTATAAAGACAATAAGTAAGTTATTATACTAGAAATTAAAAGTTTATGGCTTCGAGCCATTTAGTTCTCATAACGAGAAATTAAATTTATATGGCTTCTGGTCATAAAGTAATATGACTTTTGGTCATATAATTTCAAAATAAGAATTCAAAAATATATAGCTTCTGGCTACAATATTAATAAAAAGAATCAGAATAAGAGATCGATTATAAACTAAGAACGGGGGTAATCCTCACCTGATCTTAGTAAAAGAAATGAATTAATAATTGGGGGTAATCCTCACCAAGATTTAGTAACAGAAATAAAATAATGGGGGTAATCCTCACCAAAATTTAGTGAAAATGAACTAAGGCCAGGGGTAATCCTCATCAGGACTTAGTTCATTAATAGAAGAAGAATATGATAATGTAAGACATAAAAGGAATAATAATAATCTCCAATCTTAACCATGGAACCCGATGTTTAAAACATTCGGTAAAAATATATATTTTTTAATTCCATATATTGGTTAAGATCATCTCAGATAGATAAAATGGAATCATTAAAAAGATGATGATAGAATAATACCCTCGGTAGAGCTCTCGTCCTGATAACGTGTTATAAAATAAATAAGCACTTGTAGCTAAAGAAAGTATCCGAAAAGAAGAATGAAGGAATTAGCAAAGAATGCTATAGGGAAGGATGAGAGCAATCAAAGTCTATTGCCTTTCATCTGTACACATGGGAACAAAATGAATGGCTATTTATAGCCTTTGAAAAGCATACACCTCAAATAATATATATATATATATATATATATATATATATATATATATATATATATATTACATGGGGAGCAAGTGGGCTTATCCAATACGTATGAGATTATCTTCACCATTTTCGATGATGTGCTGGTGGGTGGGTGCCTCCATACCTCTCTTAATGATAACTATAGGCATCCACATATAAATAAATATATTTATAACAATGTAGACTTATTTTCATTTTAGTGTTTAGATCTGAAATGATGTTTCAGAATTTTTTTGGATGATATTTTTAAATAAGATACTACAATGGTCACAAACTGAAATTCTCCCATTATTTAGTATAATACTACTTATCCAATTTTATGTTGCGCATTCCAGAATAGCCTTACTATATTGGGCCTCTAACAAAATTGTTTTTTTTCTTCACAGGATAATCTTATTGGAGTCACTACGGGACACTAAATATTGATATACCTTCTAATAAAAATTTGAACCATGGTTTAGGAACCTGGACCGAACCGGCCAGTTTAGGCCGAAAACCGGCGAACCGGCCAGAAAGCCAATCCGAGTTATGCTAGACCCGCGTTGACTTGGTGACCCCAGGTCAACTCGTCCAACTCGGTCTGAACTGGCCGAGTTGAGAAGTCACCGAGTCAACGAAGAAAACAAATGGAGAAGCAAAGATCCAGAAATACACATAGATATGAAAAAAGAGTTGGGTTCGAGAAATACACATAGATCTGAAAAAAGAGTTAGGTTCTTAGTAAGGAAATCAAGATGGAGCGTCAGCGTTGACAAATCATCTTCACCTTCTCCTTTATCTTCAAACTTGTCTCCAACCCACTCCATCAGAGACCAGAGGCTCGAATGGTGTTTTGTTCATGAGTTCATCCAAGGTTGACAAGGGTGTCCGTCGACAGCGGTGCCGTGAGTTTGCTTGAGTAAAACTCGAACGGTAAAGAAGATGACCGAGAGCTGTGGAGATTGGAGAAATATCTATAACAAACACCACCCTCTCCCCCTAGTCGCTTTCATGGTTTCCTTATCTTTCTCTATGAATAAAATTAATAAAGACAAATCTCATATTCTCACGTTTTGCCAAGACAAGCCAAGCCCATGTGATCTCTTCTTTTTAAAAAAACTAATATAAAATTACACATCTTTCTATATTACACATCCTCCCATATTTCCCTAAAATATTTTTTACTATTTTAAATAAATTAGATTTTTTAATTAATACCGGTTTGACTCCGGTCAGACTCCGATCTGACCCATTAACTCTTAACCCAGTAATCCCACCTGTTCAATGACTGGTCTTGTGGCGCCCGGCCTTTGGGGCCTTTATTTAACCAGAGTTAGTGCGGAATACAAGAATCGAGGTGATGTGGACGACTTGATTTTGTAAATCGAAGCTTTTGAAATTACAATAGTATAAAAATACGAACTAGTTTTTCGCAATTCGATATCTATCCCATAGAGGGATGTTATTACATAATTCCAACATTGACGAATGATAAATACTATATACAGACTAATTATTCCTATTTGTCCAAGGTGTTCCATTTGCTGTAACCCTTACAGCTGCTCTTTGCCTTCTGATCCCAAACCAGTACCTGTATCTTTCACGGTAGCTGGAGTCCAAGTGAATGGACCTCAGGATAACAATTAATCTCATGCACATGTATGAAAATAGAAATGACATAATAGCACATGTTTTAAAGCATGGAAGAAATTACACATAACCGTAACCGCAGTTAACGGCCAAGAACCGCAGCTCTTGTCTAGGACCGCAGCCCCATGAGACCTCAGCCTCAATATCCATGGCCAATCAGGAAAATATAAACAAGTAATTCAACCAGCATACATGATCAGCTAATAAATGCATAACATTAACATACATGATTATAAGATTAGAGTTACCTACATCGACCGTGCATCCTTTTTCTTTTGTACTGAAGTTGTTGGGATCAGAACAATATCCAGGTATGTCTAAAAATAATGTTTATCATCGCTATCAGTCTCTTATTTGAATCGCGGATAAACTAATTATGTAAATTAGTTTAAAGGATTAATAATTATTAATCCCTTACAAATTCCCTAACAATAATAATTTAATTATTATTGTTATTTTCAATATTATTATTATTATCAATATTATTATTATTATTATTATTATTATTTTGAATAATAATAATAATAAGCTCCCCATCAATTATTGGTCACTAAATCTTAAATCATAACATTGTTTGTTATTATTATGGTCCTTATAGTAACACCAATAAAATTTAATAAATGTTTAGCTTCAATTAAGAAGATAATTAATTTTATTAATTTAACATTTCTCATGGTTCCTTTTTAAAATCTTAATTCTATAAATTAAATCCTCATTTATGTTTCACCTATTTGGGTTGAGCATATTTGTTGTACAATGTACTTAAATATTTTTCGGGCAAAACAAATACTACATGAATATAAAAGAAAATGCTATGCATGTGTCTATTAGTTAAACACTTCCTATATATATATAGAAACAATCAGGAAATTTATGGTGACTTAACATACATATGCCTATAGACTTAATTGATTCTCCCTTATAGTTATATATATGTATTAACTTATTTCTCTCTCTTTCCTTTACTAGACAACCAATACACACATATATTTACTTAGTTTTCTTTTCTTTCAAATCACACATATGATCACACACATATATATCTATTTCTTCTTTCCCTTTAACACTAGGCAACACGGTACACACACACATGAAATATAATCATTCCATTTTCTTTCTTTCACAAACAGCAAAACTCGTACAGTACACACACATATGTGTTTAACTTTGACTTTTCCTTCCTTTAATATACCATCAGCAAAACCCACGACACACAAACAGAAGCAAGAATCTGACATGCACAGACACACTGCAGATACATATATACTTAACCTTTCATTCCTTAACTATTTCATTAACAAACATGCGACACATACTATCATATACATATGCACATATTTATTTCTTTCTTGACAGTAAATAGGGCCTTTTTTTTTTTTGCACATATATATTCATATACACTTCTATCTTTGTTTTTCTTAAACACCCACACATGATTAGTAACGGCAAGCAGCAAAATATACACAAGAACAGATGCAAAACTCGACATGCATAGAAACAACAGAACACTTTCTTTCTTGTTGCATGCACCAAAACATATATATACATATATTTATTTCTCAAAGTTTCTTTTTCTTTTAGAAAGCACATTTACAGATACGTAAACATATATTCATGCACCAAGTTGACAGCAAAATGCCACTTTATGCAGCAAAACCATTTGACCGAAAGAAAACTCCAGCACAGAAACACACATAACTTCATATGCTTTTCTTTTTAGTTTTCTTCAGTAAAGACAAAAACCTATATGCATGAATAAACTCCTACCACAACCACATAGACAATGATAGCACTTTTTCTCTGATTCATCTTTTAGTTTCTGTTTTCATTTCGTTTTTCATATACACCATCAACAGCCCCTGTTTCACGTTTTTCATGGTTTTTGGTTCAATTTACTTCCATTTTCAGTTTTATATTGCTTTAGTTCAGCTTCTAGACTTCGACGGAAAAATGAAAGAAGAGGCAAGGATGATGATCACCTTCGGTCTCCAAGCCTGGCAGTGGATGAATGATCGATGAAATTCTCCTCTGTTTTAACGTTGCAGAAACAGAGCCAGTGATGAATTCTTCCCACACTCTCGGTCTCTCTTCTCTCCCTTTTTATCTACAGTTTCTCTCTGTGTATACCGAACAGATGAAAATGAAGGGAAAAGGGCTGAAGTGGAATGGCTTTATAGAGCCATTTGATGATTATTTGTGCATGTAAATTTTCAGACATCTGTCCACTTACGTGGAGGTTAGGCAGCTGATGGTGTATTTGATGGTTAATTGATGTTAATGTAATCTGTGCTGGATCGTGTTTGGGCTTGAGATGATTAATTGACTACCTAATTGGGCCTGCTGGTTTCTTACCTATTTCCTTCTTTCATTTGCTTCCTCACGTGTTGCTTCTAATATTCAGCCAATTTTGTTGCTTTTGTTCCTTATCCGTAGGAAATGGGAGTATATGTCTTGGGTGTTTTCAATGATAAGAGATATAATGAATTGGGCTTTAAGTGGCCATCAAATTCTTCTCTTTTTTTTTTAAACAATACTATATTTGCAATTAGCTTTAATTGCAATAATTCTATAATCCCAAGGAAATTAAATTCTTAATTTCCTAAGCCATAAACATTAATCCTATAATTATTTAGGCCCAATTATCACTTTCAATTATCCTTTGAATTTTATTTTCTTCTCAAATAAATTAAGAAAAATTAGACCTTAATTTCAAATAATTATCCTCATAATTATTTTGGCCCAAATTTCGTATTTCAATTCCATATAATACTTTAATATTAAAATCCCAGAAATTTGGGATGTTACAGGTCTTGTTTCAGAACCTTGATTTGAACATTGTTTCACAATATTATGAAGGAGTAATCTCTTCTACTAAGCTCAACATCTTTTAATGCATTTAACTTAATTTAAAGATCCAACACCAAACTCTTGTTTTTGGGCTTGACAATCTATGTGAAGAAATTAAAAATTAATTTTCACAAAAATAAATAAATAAATAATTCTAGAAACAAAATGTAATAAAAACATGGAAATTTTGAAATGAAATTTATTTTTTTCAAAAAGAAGTAAACTTAAAAAATGGTGGGGACGTTTCAACTTACAAGTTACAACTTTCATCCAATTTTTAACGTGTTTGGTTTGGAAGAGAGGGGAAGGGATGTAAGGAATTGCTTTTACCAAATTACTATTAATAGAAAGATTTTTTCTTTGTTGAAATTGTATTTTTAAAATATTGAAAATTTTTCAGGATCAATTTGATTAATATGAGGTAAAAAATTCCCAACTTCTCAATAAATGTATATATATATATATATATATATATATATATATATATATATATATATATATATATTAAATGTATTGAAATAGACCAGGTAAAGTCTAATTCTCTAGACTTCAATAACAGTAATTTATCAACTTTTATAAATATTGGTATGGTTGGTGAGGAGGTGACTGATGAGAATAATTTGGATAATAAATTATAGGGGTTTAGTTTTCTCATGTTGCATGAGAAAACTAAGATTCCTATACATACATGAAATGGTGGGACCCACATATATATATAAATTACTATATAGACATATAGGTTCCACCATTTCATGTGTGTGTGATATGAGAAAACACTTCTCCTACAACATGAGAAGTGTTTTTCCCTAAATTATAAATGTAAACAGCAGAATAATTTATTAGGATTCCAAATTCAGAATTAAAACAAACCATCCATTAAGTCATACATTCAAAATGGAATTACCAAATATTAATTCAAGTTACAACCTTAAAAAAAAAACTTAAATTTCAAGAACGACAGAGACCATCAAATACTAGTTAACATTTTTGTCATTTTAAATTAGGGTCAGCCTGAGGCCCTGCAAGGCTAGTCTTTTTAAGCCCGATGCCCTGCAGAATTTATTTTATTTAACTCTTCTACTTTTCAAGCCTATGCCAAGGTTTAAAAGGACCGGCCCGACAGACTCGACCCGATTTTCTGGTTCTATTTTTGATGAAAGTACAAAATGGTAAACTTAGTTCAAAACTAACATTTTAATGACTTCCAACAATTTAAGTGGATGAAATCTAAATTTTTATTAAAAAAGGGATAGAAAATCTAAATGATACAGGACTTGATTAGAGATCACTCTTTTCCTCCTCCCTCCCAAACCACAAACACACTATCTATAATCAAACTCTTTCAATTAAATCCCATTTTACTTCAAAAATAATTAATATTACTGATTTCATTTATAACTATCATATCTATTCAAAATTTTACGTATAGCCACAATTTTTAACCCGTCTTCTTTAAACTGAGGAATATATATAATACTATGTAAACATTGACAAAAATTTGATAAATATCACAAGCTTATGAATAATATCAACGCTGAACTTATAATTCAACGTGCATAATAATCCTATTAGTTAGGAGCCTACTTAACATAATCATCAAGATTATAGCAAATTAAAGAACAAACTTGAATCAAAATCAACATTTACACCTTCCTTTATTCCATTACATCAAACCAAAACCTGAAGACTACAGACACGGCAAAAAACTTCTTAATTATTATATCCGACAAGTATGGCACAAAATGATATTCAGATTCATATCTTGTTTCTCACACGGAAGCTTTCGTAGCCTTCACATCTTCAGCTCCAGAAGCAGCTTGATCTTCAACAATGTTAATCACTTTAGGTTGCCTCTTGGTCTCTTCTTTGTGCTTGGGCACAACAATTCTCAGAACTCCGTCTTCAATCTTCGCCCTGATCTGATCCAAATCTGCATTCGCCGGTATTCTGAACTGTCTCCAGAACTTTCCACTGGTCCTCTCAGCTCTGTGCCATTTCTGTCCCTCCTTTTCCGCCTCCTTCTCCTTCCTCTCGCCGCTTATCCTAACAGCCCTGTTCTCCTCCACCTCGATCTTCACGTCCTCCTTTTTCATCCCCGGAATGTCCACCGCGATCACGTGCTCCGTCGCCGTCTCCATCCAATCGGCGCGTGCTAACAAAGCCAGCGGCATCGTCTCCATGGCACGAGGAATGTTGATCGGAGATTGCTCCAGGATTCTTAATGGATCGTCCGATGGGAACATTGTGTTCCACAGGCTTCTGGTGTACGGAATTAGGGCTTCGCTGGTGTGAAATAGAAGCGACATTGATGCTATGATCAGGAGCAAAGTGGAAATCGGAGTTAATTTGGAAGCCATTGTTTGGGGATTTTGAAATTTTCACGTAGGCGAGAACTGAACAGGTTTCCAACGATTTGTTGTTGATGCTCGTATGGCCGAGACGATGATGGAGGATGGGGTTCTTATATTGTAGGAGGACATGAGTGTTCGGGTCTCTGGAATTTTCTTGAGATATTTCAGAGGGAAGCAAACAGAGACGTCTAGAGCTGTCTAGAGAGCGAACCGTTTCAAGTAGGGAAATATGCTAGACTATGAATTCAGATTTAATTTCTTTCACTAAATCAAATTCTTAAAAAAAAAAAAATAGGGTTTAGGTATAAAAATACACATATACTTTATCCTCAGGAGCGCCCAGTTTTTTTTTAGTGCAAAAATGACTATATATGTAATTACAAAATCAATGCAAAAGTTACATCTTCCGTTAAAATAGATGACGTTGACTGTAAAGTTAGACGGTTTGACTAAAATTAGTAATGTGTATGATGATTTGAATTTTGGCAGGCCCATGGTGGTAACTTTGCCTCTGTTCTCAGTTTCAATTACATCATACTTCTCTCCCTACACGAAACACGTTTTGCTCCATATAAATCATAAAAGCGCGTTTTTTACATTTTTCCACGCGTTTTTTACAACTATGGTAGGGAGTGAGTCACCAACACTGTTAAAAACAACAATGACGGAGAGAAGCAAGAAGGAGGTGAATTTGTGGTGGTGGGCCAGTTCATGAAATCCCCGAGGACGAAGCCGACTTGTTCTTCATTGTCATCAGATGAATCAATAAACAGTCCAGCGAAGGTTTTAAATAACAACCCACCATCTTGTTCCCCGAGGCTCAAGTAGCAAGACATTCTAGGTCCGCCATGTCATCATATTGCAATAAAAAATCCCTCAATCAAGACAAATTCATGACACATTTTCACGTAGAAGAACAAACTCAACCAGAAGGTAAAAATTTCACAAACCGACAAATGAAAGCTGGAAAATAAAAAACCTCCGGTAATTATGAGAGCTAGGTTATGATTTAAACTTAAATGAATGGCAGCCTCTGGGAAGCAATAAAACCAAAGACCTACCGGCACACAGAGTTCACCAGCTAATTGATGATTGCCGAAGGGACGAGGAGCAAAGTTGGTTGAGAAACGGTTATTATCGACATGGGAAATTGAGGAGTTGCAGCTATCAATAGCAGTGCTAGTGGATGAATCGGTGGAGTTACCGGCGACATTATCAATGAAAGCAGAATCTGACATGATGGCATCCGCATAGGAGAAGCCAAGGAGGTCATCAACGGCAAAAGGCTCGATGGTGGGCTTCTGGTCAGAATGGCGCTTTTCCAGTGAGAAATAGTCTTCTCCGGAGCCAAAGTAGGCACCGACAAAGTTTTGGCCCAACAACAAGAATAGGTTCATCAGATTCAAAAACAGAACAAATCAGCGTCCTAAGTGTGGAGGGGAGAGAAGTATGATTTAATTGAAACTTAGAACAAAGACAGAATTACCACTGTGGGCCCCATTGTTAGTTCTCTATGTGTTTTGATAATAACTGACAATTGTAAACTTAATTAGAAGTTTGTCTTTGGAAAGTTGTAAAACTTTATGTTTAAGGCAAACTCGAGTTTAGGTAGTTAAACTCGAGTTTGGACTTGATAGGACAATGGCTCAACTTTTAGAAAGCAAACCAAACTCCAGTTTGCGCAGGCAAACTCGAATTTGCAGAATGACAGAGAGCAATCAATGTTTACAAGAGTTGTAAACTCGAGTCTATCTTCTAGAAACTCGAGTTTGAGATCAAACAGAAGCTTTAACGTTTTATCAAATTTTCAAACTCTAACTTAGTTCTCTCTAAACTCCACTTTACAAGAAAAGTTTAAAAGCTAAAGTGTTTAAAGACTTGTAAACTCGAGTCTGGGATATGTTGACTTGAGTTTAGCATGAACAGAGATACTCGAGTTAATGCTTGATTTCTAAACTCCAGTTTTGGTTTTCAGTGACTCCAGTTTGAACTTAAATGAAAAGTTTTCAAATTTTCAATATTCACTGAAACTCGAGTCAGATTTATGGAGACTCGAGTTTAGAACTGTTTGAAAACACTCGAGCTATTACATGATTTCTAAACTCCAGTCATGAAAATGAAAACTCCAGTTTGAGCTTTCAAAGGTATTTCAATGTTTCAGTTTTCACTGAAACTTGAGTCTTCTGTTTAGCTCAAACAGAAAGCACTCGAGTAAATGCCTGTTTTGAAAACTCCAGTTTGAAAAATAGAAACTCTAGTTTACACTTATAGAGATTTTTCAAAAGTTTCAATTTACACTGAAACTCAAGTTTTGTATATCAAAACTCGAGTCTGGACCATACAGAGAGATAAGTAACATTTCAGATTTTGTAAACTCCAGTCTGCGTTTTCTAAGCTCCAGTTTTGAAGCTCTGAACTTAAACTCAATATTTTCATAAAAGCTTCAAACTCGAGTCAGTCACTAAATGACTCAAGTTTAGCCTGGTTTCAAGACTTCATCCAAGAGCAACTCGCGACTTTCCTCTCTGTAAGAACCAAACTCGAGTCAGTCACTTATCAACTCGAGTTTAGGAAGATTTTCAAAATACATTGCTCTCTGGATGAACTCCAAACTCGAGTCTGGCTTTGTAAACTCGAGTTTGTAACGCACAAATTTGTAAAATCAGATGGCGCGAAATTGCGAAAATCATTTGAATGATTCTTATACTTCATATCTTTAATTGCTACTGTTTCTAACGTTATTTAACCAGTTTGTTAGCAAGTTTCAGATGATTTAATGAAGGAAACAGTGAAGATTCAGACTATGAGCTGTAAAGCAAGAGAGAGAGAATATGTTGTCTTTAAAGTGCTTCAACTTGGATTAAACTATCATATCTTTAAGCACAGTCCATTCCATCAAGGACAATAAACATTATCTTCGAATTAATTAAGCAACAGATTGCAAGAATGTCTACAATAGTTTAGACAAAAGCAGAATCCATCCATCAAGAACATTGTGAGTGGATTCTCAACAGCTAGTTGCTAGAAGTGGATCTTCAACAGCCAAATTCGTAGTGCTCTTCTAACAGCTATGTTCTTCATTCAAAATGAACCTCAACAGCTATAAATATGATTCAGATTCGAAGAAGAACTAAGATAGACAACATACAAGACATTTACAGTGAGCAACATTGAAATTTCTGTATTCATCATTCTGTAAATTATCTTGAGAGATACATTAGTGCTTCAGTGTTTATCATTATCTGCTCTTAGAGAGAGTTTGTTTCTGTTAGATCATTTGATTGTGAAAATCTCAAGTCGGGGGATTTGGAGATTGGGAAGATCAGATTACAATTTGTAAAGGGGAGTGTATCCTAGTGAGAGGATAACTTTCGAGTACAAAGTGTGTAACTGATTGAAAGTAATAGTGGAAATCCCAGAGAGTCTGGGGACTAAACGTAGGTCAAGGAGATAGACCGAACTAGTATAAATCTTGCTGTGTCTTATTCTCTTCTCTCCTTCTCTGCATAGCCCTGTTTCAGCGATTAAATTCCAGAATTGTGCAAAAGAATTTTTCAAATCCCCAATTCACCCCCTCTTGGTGATTTGCTTCGATTTTCACCCACCAAAACCCAAATCATCATACACATCACCATTTTTAGTCAAACCGTCCAACTTCACGGTCAACATCATCCATTTGAATGTTAGATGTGACTTTTGCACTAATTATGTAACCACATAATCACTTTTGAACTCAAAAAAAGTATTTGGTGTTGTGCGCTCCTGAGGGTAAAGCACATGTGTATTTTTTCACCTTTACTCTTTAAAATATTTGTGAGATGATATCTTTATTTTAGAATTTATATTTATTAACAATTTTTAAAAAATAAAAAGTAAGAAAAATAAAAACTACACCGTCTAGATTTTATCTACCATTTAGGTGACACAAGCTTTTTGTACTCGTACTTTGATAAGTAAGAAACCAAAGATGAGTTTGGAAATTGTTTTGTCTAACACTACTACAAAAAAAAATGAAAAAACGACCTAAATAAGACCTAATTAATGTCCTTTTTTCTTAGAGACATACTTTGATAAGTAAGAAACCAAAGATGAGTTGGGAAATTGTTCTGTCTAACACTACTACCAAAAAAAAAAATGACTTAAATAAGACCTAATTAATGTCCTTTTTTCAGAGAGAGAGAGACGTATGTGGGAGGATGGTTGTTTTTAGAATGTTTAAGGGGATCTAAACTAATTTCAGAACGCCTCATATGAGGTTTTATGAAACATGATTTAGGACGTCGTAAATCCTTATTATGACTCCATCAAACAGGAAAACAACAGATTTAGAGCTTTGTGATGTTCGATCACAATAATATATAATCAGAGACTCAAGAAACAGCGAACAAATCGAAACAAAAATATATAATCATAGATAGAAGATTCACAGAGTTTTATTGATTATTAGTCATTGAAAACAACTATGGGATTATGAGAAAATAAAAAATGACGATCAATTCTGACGAACGTGGCTCTTGACTTTAAGATTAATGTGAACTGATAAATCATCGGTGGGCTCACTCCCACTTGCAGGATCTCTTCTTGCACTTCGACTTTGATTTCTTCTTTGTGTCATTACTAAGGAGCAATGATGTTGGATTTTGTGAACAAGGACCAAAATCTTAAATTCATAAAATTAAACCCAAAAAAAACAAGCAAAGACAGCACCCAAATCGACAAACAAGATGCTGGATTTTGCGAACAAGGCACTAGAACAAGAAGGCACCGATACTTACGCCAACAAAAAACAGGTGGAGGAGAAGAGGAACGGAAGTCTTCCATGATTTGGGCAGAGGAAGGATGAATAGTCTTCCACCGATACTTTGCTCCCATCTCACAGATCTGAGGAGATGGGAGCGAAGGAGCCGTAGATCCGCCTCAATCTCTCATAGATCTAAGGAGATGGTAGCGGATGAGCAGCAGATCTGAGGAGAAAAAGGAGGATGATGAGGATGAAAAAGAGCTTCTGCCAAATCCCTCATTGCAACCTGAATTGTGATTCACGACCTCTACCTCATGTAATCTCCATCATCACCACATATCTGAAGCTGTCACCTCCTCCTCTCAGATATGAAGTCGTCGCTACAAGAGAGGGAGGCTATGATAGTCGAGCTGGGGCTGATTCATTTTTTGTGGAACTCACTTCAGTTTTTATAAAATTTGTTTTTTTGGCGTACTGAGCCTCTAATTCAGGTCGCCAAAAATGTCATTAGTTCTTTTTGGCGTCCTGCACCAGAATTCAAGATGCCAAAAATAATATTTTGGCATCCAATATCTCTTATTTAGGACACCAAAAAAAATTATGGCGCCAAAAATATTGATTTTTTTGTGTCTTGAGTGTATTTCAGAATGCCAAAAAGATCTTTTTGGCGTCCTGACCTAATTCAAGACATAAAAAATAACATTTTTGGCATCCTACATCTAATTTAGGATGCCAAAAAAAATTTATGGTACTAAAAAATTTTCCAAATTTTCTAAACCGCGCCAAAAATACTAATTTTTTTACATCCTGAGTGTATATCAGGACGCCAAAAATATCTTTTTTTTTGGTGTCCTAAACATAATTCAGGACACCAAAAATAACATTTTTGGCATCCTACAACTAATTTAGGACGCCAAAAAAATTTCTAACACTAAAATATTTTCCAAAATTTCTAAATTGTACCAAAAATACTGATTTTTGCGTCCTAAAATATATTTAGGATGTCAAAAAAAATTTCAGCGTCCTGAATTAACATTTAGGAAGTCTAAAGTCTCAAAATCAAGTAAATAATTACGACAATGTCACCTCCTTCCCTTTTTACTTCCTTTTTAAAAAAATAGATGTCTTTTAAGGTAGTAGTATCACTATTTTGTAGTAGTGTAAACTGGAGTTTCGACGTTAGAATGTTCTGGAAATGCTAAGTTGTGTTGATTCCCCCCACCCCACGCGTCGTGTTGACTGTTGATTGCTTGGATGCCCTACCTCATAAAGAAAACATAAAGTAAAATAAAAAAACAAGAAATTTTACGAGTAAAAATAATAAAAGTTAAAACTGATATATGATTATCCACAATGGTATTTATCACTACTAAATTTTAAATAAAACTAAATAATATTATGGATAAAATAACGTTCCACACCGCATAATCCTTTTCAGTTACATACAATACTTTAATTTTATTTGTAGTGCAATTTCACCCTCACAGTTAATTTCTAAAAAGCCGGTTAATATATGGTGGGTTCAGGATATAGCCTCTATTAGAACTCCATTATTTCCTATTCGCCCCCCCCCCCTCCAGAATTTCATCTCAACTGTAGATTAAAAAAATGTAGGATTTAGTTTTAGCATTTATAACATATTATTGTAATATTACATAAAAATAAATTGAAATTCTTAAAAAGTAAGGAAAAAAAATTAACAAAGCATTTTGTTGTTGGAATTTACAAGTATTATTCGTAACCTTTTTTTAAAAAAAAAAATTATTTTAAGCCCTCTTCTTTAAGATTTTTTTTTTTTTTTATATAATCAATTTTCAATCTTTTCAGTGGTGAGATATTTTATAGACTTTTTTGGCGTAGATATTTTAGACTCATCTTCTATGTTTTCAACCCTAATCTTTAATCTTTAATTATGTTAAATACTGAAAACAGGACAAGTAAGTACTGAATAGGTTTAGGAAAATTATGAAAGGTTATGTCCGCTAAAAATATATAATTTTTTCATAAATTAAAATTCTCTTGTACTCATCTTTAAATATGAAAGATGTGCGAGTCTAAATAGGTATAGGAGAGAGAAAGTCCAAGAAGAAATGTTAAATGGACAGGAAAAGAGACGCAAATTGAACTAAAAACTTAAAGAAATGCAACGTTGGTAGGACATTATTATACAACCGAAGATGGAAAACGTCCATTTCTAGCCTTCTTCTCCTTCTGGATATTTTTTTAGATTATTTCCTGGAAGAGTCATTTGTATTTTGGGAATAACTTGTTGATAATGTAATTAAAAAAAAAAATTCATCACATTGTTGGCATCCACAAATGTTTAAAGGAATGAAAATTATTATCAAAATATTAAGCAGTATGTGTATCATCCTAATTTTTGTCAACCAAAAGAAGTATTGATATCCCAAGGGAACAAGTTTTAAAGGTTGAGAAGGTAATTGTTGCAAGGAATTTAGAGAAATTCCTAAGAATTTATCCATTAATAGTAAGTAGACACATACTAAAAATAGTAATGGTGTTTGGGCTCTGGTATTTAAGGATTGGGTTATCATAAGGTTCTTAATTCTAATTCTGCACTACTCTTTGTGACAACTCTTTGCTTTTGACTCTACCAGGATACCAGATTTTCCCATACAAAGGTGCAGTAGCTTGTTGTTACTGTTCACTTCTAATCTAGCCAAATTGGCATCAGCATAGATCACTATTGTTCTCACATCACTCTTATTGAACAAGAGGCCTCTTTCAAGTGTACCTTTCAAGTGCCTCACAATCAAGTATACTGCATGCATCCATGTGCTTTTTCTTAGGTGACTACATGTGTTGACTTGCTACACTTACTAGAAATGCAATATCTAATTTTATGTGCCAGAGATAAATTAGCTTCCCAACTAGTCTTTGATATTGGCCTTTGTCAGTTACTTCTTCATCTTTTGCTCTCTTGTTCTCCTTGATCTTGTCTTTCCTGGTTTCCTTTCTTCTTATTCTTCATGATCTTATTCTTCTTTGTTTTAATAGGTATAATGCCTGGTTTAACATCCAACATTCCAGTGTCCTTGAGAAGGTCAAGAACACACTTTCATTTAGAGACATAGATGCCCTCCTAGGACCTAGCAACTTCCATCACAAAGGGAATATTTCAATTTACCATGGTCTTTAACCCCTAGTTCATTATTCAGAGTGAGTTTGACCCATCTCTTGAATGTCTTCTTCAGTGAGAATCATCCACTTAAACAATAAGAATAGTTGTCATTTCCCCATTTTGTCATACATACATTTTATGATCAAACAAGCCTTGTTTGTAACCTTCACCCTTTAGTACTTTGGAGAATAGATCAAACCACGCCTGAGGAGATTGTTTTAATCCATACAATGATTTCTTCACTTTGCATAAGGTTTCCAATTTTACTACTAAATCTAGGCAGAAAAGATAATTACACCTCGTCCTTAAGTTCCCCATTGAGGAAGGAACTTTTAATATCTAGTTGTTGCAATGGCCAATCAAGGTTAACTGCTATGGATAATAAGACGCTAATGATATTCAGTTTTGCCACAACGGCAAACATCTCATTGTAGTGTATTCGATAAGTCTGCATAAAACCTTTTGCCACCAAACGAGCCTTGAACTTGTCTAGTGAACCAGCGGGATCGTATTTAGCAATAAACATCCACTTGCATCCCACAAGCTTCTTGCCTTTATGCAAATAAACTATTTCACGTGTATCATTTTTCTCCAACGCCCTCATCTTTTCAAGAACTACATTCGTCCATTCAAGAACTTCAAGAGCTTCATAAACATTATTTGGAAATCTAGATTAGTGACATAGGTACGATAATTTTGAGAGATAGTAGCATAGGATACATACTTCTAAATTGGATGCATAGTACAAGTGCAAGTCTTCTTTCTCAAGGCAACATGTAAATTGTCATTAGTTTTTCCTTCTCAAAAATTATTGTCGTTCTCACCCTCTTTGCCAAGAACTATTACTCGTCCTCACCCTCTTCTATGAGTACACCTTGTAATTTCCTATATGAGTCTTGTGTGCCCTATATTTACTTGTTTGTTCATTATTTTGCATATTAAGCTCTGAGTTTTCTAGCTAGAAAGGAGGTTTGTTGGATGGGATGTGAAACGACCACCGTTTAATTACTAAATAACCATCTATTAATCGGGGTAATCACATAATAATCAGAGTTAACCAGATAATAGGATTTACGCAGGATTTAAAATTTTCAAAATATGTCAAAGTATGCATGATAAGCCCTAATGTGTAGCAATATACAGTTATCCATACATCAAAAGACAGACAGAAGCCCTACTTGATCTAAGTACATACGCTTATGTCGGCTTCCCTGAAGGACCTGGATCGGACTGGTCACCTGGAAAAATTTTATAACCATCAGTCCAGCTCATTACGAATATTAATAAGTGCTAATGAGGTGCCAAATGGATTAAAACAGTTCAACTAAGGTGCCAAGTGGATTAAAACAGTTCAACTCAAATAAACAATTTATCAACATTCTCTTTATATAATATCACATTATGATTAAGTATCATGATTGGGTGTAATAAATCTTTTTGAATTCAATACCCAAAATACCTCCCTTCAATCCAACCGAACCGCCTTATTTCCTCCGACTAGACCCATGGGCTAAGTTACACCCATGTTACTAGTTGCTCTAAAAGCTCATTGGTCAAATGATGAAGACCGGCCAAAATCCTTAGAGCACCTGCCCCAGACCATGGGTCTTTTCCCTACTTTACCCTAGAGAGACGTCGTAAGCTCATCACTCTGGTGGGCGAGTTCCCATCACTCTGGTGGGATAATAGTAAGCCAACCATTTGCACCAATGGAGGCCTCACCACATGGTTGAAATAACTTTTACATCTTCTCCCAATTCTTCCCATCCCAAAATTATCATAATAATTTAATAGGGGAATTTCCAGAATAATCACAATAACCATGTCATCATATATCAGTTCCCAATGCATATATTTTAACTCATAAAAATTCCACATGACAAATTTTATTTAAAACATGCATACTCAGTTTAGAAAAATACTCATAAGCAGCATATTAATAACATAACAAGTGGAAAGTGGTTACCTCTCACCCGAGCTAACTGCTTTCACACTGCTCCTAATTCCAGAGCTTAACACACTCCATAGATCAATCTATCACAACCAATTTACTAACAATTAATAACTTATAATTTCATAGAATTAAAATATAAAGATTTTAATAATGAATTTGATATACTTTGTAAGAGGAGCTGAATCACCAAGAGGGGGTGAATTGGGGATTTTGAAAATTTTTCGCAAATTCGGCTCTTATAGTAGATTTATTGAATAAGATCAGTAAGAAAGGAAGAATAGCCGTGCACAATAGTTTATACTGGCCCAACTCCTTGGCCTACGTCCAGTCCTCAGGCACCCCAAGCTTTTCACTAAATCACTTGATTACACACTCTGTAACTCTGAAGCAATTCTCTCACTAGAACTTGCTCCCCCTTACAAGTTGTAATCAATGATTTCCCAAATCTCCAAGTCCCCCGACTTGAGATAACTCACAATCAATTAAATACAATCAATAATACTCTCTTACAGAGCAGATAAGATGATCACTGAAGCACTATAGTGTCAACCGACACTCTGTACAAGAAGCACTCTAATAAATGAACAAAGTTAATACAATTTCATTTTTCAGCTTAGTGTTCTAGTAGAGACTTGAATGCAACTCTATTTATACTTAGAGAGACATTAATAGCTGTTGTTGACATTCATTTGACTGTTGGAGAAGTCTCCTATCTGTTGGAGGCAGTTTGGTCCTTTCTCTCTCTACACTTGTGCTTGTTTCTTGAGTTGTAGGATAGAATATGACTCCTAGTCGTTTATATCTGTTGGGATTGTCAGTCCTTAATTATATGAGAGTCTCTTTATCCTTTTTCCACCGTGTAATGCTTGGTAGTTGAGTTTGCAGCAAGTTTGGTGGTTTGCATTTAATGCTTCTGACAAGACTTTGCTTTAAGTATTAACAACTCTTTTAATCCGCTTGTATTATCTGTAATTAGGCAGAAATACACTAGCAAACACATTAAACATATCTGGTAATGATGATAATTAAGAATATAAATCATTTGAATCATTCCACAAACATTACGCAGATTTCACAAATTTGAATTATCAGAAGGCGCGACCAATACTCGAGTTTGTGCACTAATACTCGAGTTTGTTACTATGCACTTAGGCCTATACTCGAGTATTCTCCTTCCAGAGACGAGACTCGCAATTTGAGCTTTGGTGTTCCTAATGAACTTAAGCCAATACTTAAGTATTCTTCCAATACTCGAGTTTTGGACTCTTGATGAATAATTGTCCAAAACGTCAAAACCGGAGTTTTCGTTCCATACCCAAGTATTGAAGACTTAGAATTCTTGATAGCTCTCTGTATGGCTCAAAACTCAGGTTTCAGTTTCCATACTCGAGTTTCTCTTTAGTTTTGAAACTCTGAGATTGTTTAGGTAAGTGATAAACTGTGGTTTTCAAAACTGAGGTTGAGTTCTACTTCCAAGAACTCGAGTTTTCAATTCGACAGATTGAGAACTTTCTTATCAGAGGCCGTGAACTCGAGTTCTATGACCAGGAACTCGAGTTCTTACTGCTCAACTTTTCTAAAACTTGAGTTTTAATGCCCAAAACTCTAGTTTTAAGAACCGGAACTCTAGTTCTTGTTAAACCAACAACTAACAAGTGTTTTTATCATCAAAACTTAAGTTGAGAACTAACATAACATACTTAAGGTTGCAAATTATGATGGTACTAAATGAGGGAAACTATTGCATGCATTGATTCTCTTTTCAATTTACTATTAATAATTCCTTTTCCCCATTTATTATGTATCAGTAATTTCCTAAATTTATTTATTCAATTTCTACTAATGGAAATAATTATTATTATTCATTCCTATTTTTAATAATAATTTCAGTATTTATTATTATCATTATTTATTCTACTATTTATTCACCGTTAAATGGAATTTAAAACCCTAAGTTACATAAATGCAAACTCCCAGAACATACTTTTACAAGAAGTAATTAACATTTATATTAATTCATCTTAAGTATTTTATTATTCCCCTTTGATAAAAATAATATTTTCATTATTATTATTTATCCCATTTATTATTCATTAACATTATTTAATAATTTCCTTTATTCTTTAAATACTATCTTTTATTTATATATTTTATTTTGCCAATGTTATTATAAGTGAGACAATATTAGGGAGTTAGTTTAGATCCTACTATTTAGGAACAAATTAAATCAAATCCTATCTTTTTTATTTTCCTAATATTATATTAGAAAAATAACTTCTTATATATTTATTTATTTATCCCGAGATATTGGTAATATATCCCTATAATCTCTCAATATCTTTTCTCTACTTATGAATTTGAATGCACTAATTTAATTAAACTATATTTATGACTTAGTTTATAACAAAAACGTGTGTGCATTTACTTTAGGTTTATAGCAATATTTCTTAAACATCTTTTATTTTATTTCTTTTATTGTTGTCATAGTTATTATTTTTCCTCTTCTTTGCAATACCATATATATATATATATATATATATATATATATATATATATATATATATTCTTTCTTTCCCTGAGCTTCATCCTTTCGTTTTCCTCTTCCCAGTGACAACCACGCACTAACACATATCTATGATTATTCAAACTCTCTCACAGGAACTACACCCACACATGTATATACTTTATAACAAAACCAGCGACACACACCCACACATATATGTTTACAGCACACACACTCAGCGAAATAATCATACACTAACGCCAAAATACTAACAGCCATGATAGCATCCAGATTCAAGACTTAGCAACCTCGCATGACAGCCCGAAAACAAAGGAACTGACGACAGCAAAGAAAACAAAACATAAATGGATACAAACTAACTAGAGTCCGACGCACACCTCCCAGTTTTTTCATTTCCAGTTTCGGTTTTTCAGTAGCTTCATTTTAAGTTTATTATGCATCATATTCAACAGGAAAAAGATGAAAGACTTAAGGAGGAAGAGACCCGATGATCACCTCCGTTGCGCAGGCTGCGACGTTGATGCTTGACGTCACTTTCTTCCTCTGCTTTCGGTAACAATAACAGAGAAGTGTGCTCACCCTTCCAAAACTCCCTTCCTCGGACTCTCTCTCTCTTTTTCGGTTTCACTCTCTTCTTCTCACTCTCAGACTGAACTCTCAACTCTCTCTGTTTTTTTTTTTTTTCCTATGCGTTTCTGTTCTAGTTCTGCCGAAAGAGAACTTGAAGGCTGAAGGGAACCACAATATATATAGAGAGGTGGAAGAGAGGGGGATCGGGAGGCAAAGACCAGGGGGCATTTGGCGCTGGGCTCGATAGTCATGGAAGGATCTGATTGTGTGCTTCTATTCTCTGTGCTGCTGGCGTCTTGCGTGATCTGCTGAATCATTTTGGACTGATACAGGAGGAGTTGACTATTGCTTCTTTTTTTTTTTTTTGATACAGTGACTATTGCTTTTTGTTTCTTTGTTTCTTTTCTCGTGGTTGGGAGAGAAGAATAATGGATTGTGTTTGGAGTTTTGGGTTGAGACAATGGGCTTTATCAAATGGGCTGTGATGATTTGTTTTCTTTTGGGCTTGCTCTCGGTTTTATTTGGGCCAGAGAGAAAAGAAGTTCTGATATATATATATCTATATATTTCTTTGAGATAACATTTATTAAACACAAAAATAGGAATTTTTAAATAATTTTCCTTTCAACCATTTTCTTCTTCAAGTATTGTTTTCCAAAAATATTTTGGCCTAGTTTATTATTCTTCCCAATTTGATTTAAGGAAGAATTTTTTTTTTTATTTTCAAATAATCTTTATTCACGGGTATAAAAAAAGCTTTTAAGACCGGACAAAAGAGGCATTGGAAGACTAGATTCGCGACCGATCTTGTTCCAACCAGTATTAAAAGTATATCTTTAAGACCGGACTTAAACCGGTCTTAAATAAACTCTTTTAAAACCGGACATTTAAAAATATCAGGTCTTAAAAGTGATACTCAATATAACATAAATATTTTTTTGTCGGTCGAAAGCTCAATATTTAAGACCGCACAAAACTTTAACCGTTCTTAAAATGTCTAATTTTTAAGACCGAACTAAAATAAATGCGCTCTAAAAAAAAAGCAGCTTGTTAGACCGACGATTAAATATACACGGTCTTAAAAGACTCACTTTCAAGACTAGATGATTAATACGTCCAATCTTAAAGATTGACTTTTTAGACCGGATGTATTAAATCATCGGTCTTATAAGACCAACATTTAATACCGCACTAATATCAAATATGTTGCTTGACCTTTAAGACCACGCATTTAAGTATATCCGAGTACATCCAGTCTTAAAAGTTCAACTTTTAAGACCGTTGTTTTTGTTTTTTTAGTCTAAATTTTCCTGAATTTTTTCCTTGTTCTGTTCTTACTGATCATATATATACAGAAATCCATACTAGTCAATCCAGCATATAAAACGCTATACTTTAAGCTACAAGCTATGAACAATTATAGATAAATTGAATGATCTATACACAAATCCATACCAGCCAATCCAGCACAGAAAAGTTTACACTTTAAGCAACAAGTTATGAACAATTATGAATAAATTGAATTGGGAAAAAGCAGAATACAAATATTATTGACCATGAGTTACAAATACAAATACAATAAGCTGTTATAATAAGATATACCACACTTAAATCAACATACATGCCCAATATTCACCATGCCTTCATCTGATTCTCATTCAACAACGTAACATCCTCTTTTATAACATGTATGCTCTTTGGATCGGATCATGGCACCAAAATAAAACAACAACAAACTTCATAAAATTAGTGACATTGTTTAAAAACACGGATGGAATATAATAGTTTTAAAACCTTAAAGTTTTCAAAGATTTGTGTAGTTACCTTACGAATTGGCTCTTTTATAAAGGGATATCCTCCCATATCCCTTCTTGATGATCATTCCTTATGCCGAGTTCATTATCTGCTTCATCTTCTTCGTTCATGTCTGGTAGATCGCTTGAAAAAGGAGTATTATCAGGAAGATCAAAATTTGCATGACTTTCCTTATCAATATCGATGACCCTTTTCCTTGGAGAGCTACAGCCACATTTTATTTGCTTGATCGATGATATAAAAAACTTGTTTCGCCTAGTCTGCCATAATAAAAGGTTCATCTCCAAAACTTTTACTATTAACATCGACTAACGTAAATCAACCCACTTGCATTTGAAAATGGGAAATCTAATCATGACATAGTCCACCTCCCAAATCTCTTCAATAACCTTGTAATATGGCATGACTGCCAATTTAGGCTGCTTGTCTTTCAAACTGGAGAAGTGCATAGTTCAGCCTCTAACATTACACCACTGTTCTGGATTGTGCTCCTATCATCTAAGGACTTTTGTGTAAAATGTATAACGGTCGATCACATACGAATTCCAACTTATGACATCAACCTCAGAACCATATGCTAACCATTTGATTGTCTCAGAAATAGATTCCTCTCCCTTAACATTTTGTTTGAACCAGTTTGCAAATGTTCTGTTATGCTCCCTAATCAACCTCTGTTTAGTCATTCGGGGATTTTCTTTCCTCACAACTTCTTTATGTGCAACTATGTTGACTTGAACTTCATCAACATTATTCAAGATGTATAAGTGGACTTCTGACAATTCATCAGGATCCACACTCTTTACTGAAGTTCCTCATCTACCACCTTCAGCATGCTGACGTTTTGGAAGCTCGATATGTCTTACTTTGGCCAAATAAATTTGACAAAATTCTATGGCCTCTTCAGATACATACTTCTGAACAATTGATGCTTCTGCCTGGTATGTGTTCTTCACGTACCCTTTTAGGAATTTCATAAATCTTTTAATTGGGTACATCCACCGTAAATGGACGGGGCTAGACAACTTGATCTCCTTCACTAGATGAACAATTAGATGAACCATGATGTCAAAAAATGAAGGAACAAAAAGCTTCTCAAGGTGGCACAAGATAAGATATCCTTCATTCTCCAATTCATCCAATTGTTCAATCTCGAAAACTTTACTGCAAACAGCATTGAAGAACAAACAAAGCCTAGTCAAAATGTGTCGAAGATCATACTCGGCAATGCCTCGAATAGCTACTGGGAGTAGTTGTTGCATCAAGACATGACAATCATGAGACTTTTGGCCTACCAATTTCAAGTCATTCATCGATACAAGCCTCTTAAAATTTGAAGAATACCCCGACGGAACTTTTGTGCCATGCAAACACTCACAAAAGCTACATTTCTCATCCTTAGAAAAAGTATGAGAAGCCGTGGGACAATAGGTTTTGTTACCATATGGCCTTGAATGTAGGTCTTCGCGTATTCCCATTTCTTGCAAATCCAATCTTGCCTTCACACCATACTTTGTGATACCTTGTATGTTGAGAAGCATACCAACAATACTATCACATACGTTCTTCTCCACATGCATGATATCAATACAGTGTCTCACATCAAGGTTGCGCCAATATGAAAGATCGAAGAACGCTAGAAACTCGAGTGTTCTTGAACCCTAATGATTTGTCTTAAAAATGAGTTATCATTTCTATTTAAAGGAAGACTATTAAGACCGGAAATTTAACAAATAGATAGTCCTAAATATCTAGTCATATTTAATTTAGAACTATCAAAGACTTTTAGGACCGGACGTTATATAAATAATCGATCCTAAAAGTGTTGCCATTTTTTATGAGACTTTTAAGACCGGTGATATAACAAACATACGGTCCTAAAATCTAGTCTTATTTTTTTAAAAAAAAACAAAGACCTTTAAGAGAGTCTCTTTATTAAATATACGTTCCTAAAAGTGTCGCCATATTTATAAGACTTTTAAGACCGGAGATGTATCAAACATATGGTCCTAAAATCTAGGCTTATTTTTTAAAAAAAAAAAACAAAGACCTTTAGGATCGTCTCTTTAATAAATATACGTTCCTAAAAGTGTCGTCACTTTTTTTAAGACTTTTAAGACCGGAGATGCATCAAACATACGATTCTAAAATGAAGGCTTATTTTTTTAAAAAAAAAACAAAGACCTTTAGGAGCGTTCTTTAATAAATATGCGGTCCTTAAAGTCGAGAATACTTTTCATAATCTCTTACTGCTATTTACAACTCTCCAAAACTCAAATCTCAAGCAATATCTACCATCCAATACGTTCAGAAAACCAAAATTACACAGGCTAAGAAAATTGTTCGAAAAAATAAACAAATTTATTATATATTGAATTATACAAATTGTAAAATTGTTCTTTTACAGAATGAATTTACAAATTAATGTAGTATTGTAATTACAATTGTTGCTCTACAAGCATATATTTACAAATGAATTAGTACTATGATTATTGTATTTACTTTAACTAGTCAGCAACATGTTGACAAAACACACTGCGTATGTGGTCCACCTCATCATCATAAAAGGAAGTATCAGAGGCAAACCTTTGTAACATCAAAGAAAGAAACTGAATTAATTCGCGTGCATATTTCATATGTAACATTAAGCCAAAAACTGAATTCAGCCATAATATGTAACATCAAATACATTTACCTTTGCACTGAGTTTATTACTTGGTTGAGTGATAATATCATACATGTGTTTCATTATGTACAAGCCACATAAGTTGGATAAATTGGTTGTCGACAGGTCTGAAAAGAACAAGAAATATATATAAGATCGAGCATATATAGCTTACTGACCAACTTCACAAGGCAGTGTGCTAGTGTCCAAATATGTACTAACCTTTAGTGTGAGCCATTTAGGATCTTTGAGATCATTTTCTCGATTTTTTTGATCTGGATTTGGAAGGTCCTCATGGCACTATCATCAAAATCACAAATTTATCAATGATGTTCGCTGAAAATTCACATCAGAGATTTCAGACAAGAGAATCAAAATGACATGCTTATTTGTTGATGATCTGTTGCAACAAAACCCCTGGTTGGCCATGAGTGGAGCATAAGAATAACACTGTATGCGCGTCCATGGACATGACGACAAACTACCAGTGGTTGCTAAAAATTCATAGTAGTAAAGTACTCAGTGATATATTATGCAGAATTAAGTGAATTGCAACAAGAGGTTGATTGTGATATGTACCTATGGTGATATGGAAACAAGCACACCTTCCTTCTCACTTCACACAACCTCTTTGATATGTACTCCTGTCTTTCTTCCTTGGAGGTTGTGCTTGCATATACTGGGCACAAGAATCCAAAATCATTGATTCTTGCCTGTTGGTCGAAATCTTAATGCATGAACCTACAATAATGACATCAATCAGGGAATTAGTATATATGTATGTGTGTCTAAATGATGCATTTAAATTATGTACTCATAAAAGAAAATACTTACTTCAAAAACATTTGAACAACTGTTGATGTAACCTCCTGTCCAGTAAGTAGCAGGGACTGTATAGCAACAGTATCAAAGAAAACTAGTTGAGGATGAGGAACCCCTGCTACTTCATTGATATCCCATGATTGTAATGTAAAATCTCCTTTGAATACCATTTGAGATATTTTATCCTTAGCCCCCAACTCAGCAGTAGGGGATGTAGCTTTAGGAGGGGATGCAGCTTTACCAGGGGATGGAGATTAAGGAGGGGATGGAACTGGAGGATGGGAAGAAGCATCAGGAGGAGTAGAGACATTTACAAGCTTCACTGGCCAAGAGATGAAGGTTCCCTTGACATCACTCAGACGCTTCAGCTGTTTGGTTGGGAGAGGGGGAGGTGTATCAATGATCACCTCTTCAACTGACACTCTGACTTCATCATCAGCCATTTGTTTGTGGTGTGCAGTTGATCCTAAGTTGTGGATAGTCCCTTTAGCAACTAATTGTCTAGTTGGTTCTGCCATGTATAGGTCACAAAGTTGCTCTGACTGTCCAACAATGCAGCTTCCTCTGGTGCTCTGATGCACAGGTGCAGGTGTATGTGTAAAGGGAACACTGGTCTCTGACCGAGAGCTAATAAGCATCTTCATTTGATTCATTTCCTCCTTCATTTGCCTCATCTGGGATTCAAACGATTCTTTCAATGCAGCCTCTTTGGGCGCTGCCTCTTGATTTAATTTGGTTATCGTTTGGTCCATCTCCTCCTGGGTAACCATACTTTGCTTAAGGCATTTGGATTTACCAAAGTATTCTTTTAGGCCTACCTGTCCTCCGATCCCCCTTACCCTCCTCGAGTAATCCAGTTTTCTGGTCGCAACGGTCAGAACATCATTCCTCCGGCCTGACACAAAAGATCCCTCTGCTTTTTTCTTCTTAAGATCTTCCTGTAAGATACAAATAACGAGAAGCTTAGTAATGAAACATGTTTAATAACTAAAAAATAACCATAACGATACTTACAATTCTTTCAGCAACTATACGAGTTTGTTCACTCATGTAGGCGCCTTTTATTGGTTGCCGAATATACAACCACAAATCCTCGCGACGTATTGGGGATGCCTGCTAATCAACTATAGCAGAAGGATTGGATTCAACTTCTTCTTCCAATCTCTTCTGCTTGGCCTCTATCATTTCTTTTTTAGCCTTTGCATATCCGCCGTGAGAAGCCCTATGCGGGCAATCATTCTTTCTTCCTATCTCCTGTGCTTGTTCCCTTCTCTGTGAATCAAAATTGAAAACAACTATTAATTATGAATTCAAGTCATCTCACTAACAGAAATTATAGAACTTCTACTTCATATGAACCTCAAACACAAGTCAGGTTCACTTCATTAAGTTTCAACATTTTATTTAAGGAAGATGTAGAATTGTATAGAACTAACATACCGACTTACTAATAGCAATGTCTAACCACTACCTACTATAACAGAACTAGCTAAGAACATAATAACGGTTAACATATCAGACATGCATATAACTAAGATATGTTCCTCTGATGCAGGACAAAGGATGGAAATATATACTTCTACTCACACATTAAACCATCTAACTAACAGGATTAGAAGAACACAATAACATTCACATATCCGCACAGGTTAATAAGCAAACAAAAAGGGCAAACAAAACTAAATATGAACTCACCAAAGAATCAGAAGTGGTCCGAAGTTGAACAAATTGATCCCAAATTTGTTGATCAATAAATGTGTACTTGTCCCAAGGATTATGATCAGGTTGAACTTCGGAAAAAATATAGGTGTTGGCTAGAAAGGTCTTAAATTTCCTCCACCGATCAGCACAATAAGACAATGTCTTGGCTTTCAACTTCTCAGAGTCAGGGACAGTGTATGAAAGTCGGATAGTGTCCCAAAGAGGATCCTTCACTGTGCGTTGGTCAACATTTTTCCACTCATCTATCAAGATGTTGACCTTGTTGCGTGCCATATAGCCGACAAAACTATTATATTCGTTTTTATTTGGACTGAAAGGTTCCAACCTATCATTAAACTGAATATCGATCTTTGACCCAACGTTTTGTTTTACGGCTACGTTGCTCATTCGTGTGCCACTTCTACCACGGCGTGCAGGGCGATCACGAGGCTCATTTTGAGATGAAGAGGGTTCGTTCTGGCTCGCACCAGTAACATCAGTAACTGACGTTGACTAAACAGGAAGAGAATGGTTTTCTCCGTTCATTTTCAAGAAAGGAAGAGAGGTTGAGAGTGGTGGTGCGAAGGAGTAACGCCTGAGAAAGTGAGAGAGTAACAGAGGATGGTGGTGGTTGGCAAGGAATAGACGTAATGCAACAGGAAGTGGGGTTTCGTAAAGAAAACAGGGGTTTCAAAGCTCAGACAGATAGACATAAGTCATAAGTAAGGTTTCACGAGAAGAAGTAGATGTTTCCATTTTTAAGACTGGAGTAACTAAAACGATGGTCTTAAAGGTTAATATTTAAGACCGTCCGTTATTTATGTCCGCTCTTAAAAGTAATAAACTATTATTTTAAATTTTTTTTAAATTTTTTCATTATTTAGTACCGGGTATAAGTTACATCCGCTCTTAAAAGTATTATCTTTAAGATCGTAATTTATATATGTCCCGTCTTAATAGTTTTATACGATTATATTTAAATATTTCCTTATTATTCTTTACCGCAAAAAATATAAGTCGGGGATGTATGAGTTTTCTCTATAATGTAATCTATATTTTAATTTTTTTAAACATTTTTAAGAGCGGTTGGTTTTTTTAAGCGGCCTAAATATTATATTTAAGAATTGATACGTTAAAAGAAGTTCTTTATATTTACAAAATTGTCATCTGTCATATCTTTAAGACCGGTGCGTTGAAACTCCACTGTAAATGAGGCGATCTTAAAAATTGATGCGGTGAAGAAGTTCTTTATATTTACAAAATTGCCACCAGTCATTTCTTTAAGACTGGGGCATTGATAATCTGCTATAAATGAGGCGGTCTTAAAACACTTTTTTGCACTAGTGATTTTCAAATAATTAGATTTTGTAACTATGGAGACCAATTTAAATAACTATTATTTAAATTTCTTATAATATTCAAACTTATGTTTCCTAGATTTTTGGGATGTTACAGGATGAGATCAGGTATAATAGGAGTAAGTAGAGGCATAGATTCAAGCATTAAGGATTGAAATTCCCACTCACACTCCCCCTAAATTGAAGACTCTATGTAATAAGGATTATTGTCGAAGAAGGTGACATCACAACTGATATAGGGTGTTAGTTCTCTATGGGTTTTGATGATAACAATCAATTGTGAAACCAAGGATGAAGAATTGACTCAAGAAAGCAAAAACTTGCTGAAAGAGACAATACTCGAGTTTCAGTAGCAAAACTCGAGTATTGGAATCTCAAAGAAAAGCTCAATGCACTTGACTAAGGACAATATCGCAGTATTCAAATGAATACTCGAGTATTGGAGCTTACAGAGAGCGTCACAAGTTTTCCATTAAGGAAAAATCGAGTATTGGTATGTATACTCAAGTTTGGGCCTATGAGTCTCTTCAAACAAATTCTAACTGAAATGGAAAACCACGGTTTGGGAAACTACAGTTTCGAAAACTAAGGTTTGGAATTTGAAAAGACAGTTTTCCAACTTGGCTCCAGAATTCAAATGTTTTGTTTTTCAAATGAAAACTTGAGTATCACATTGGAATACTCAAGTATTGAGCCAAGCAAAGATATTTTAAAATTGTATCATCTATAAACTTCAGTTTTGAAAACTACAGTTTTGGAAACTCCAGTTTAACACTTACTTAAACAATCCGAGTTTCAAAACAAAGGAGAAAACTCGAGTATGGAAAATGAAACTCGAGTATTGAGCCATACAGAGAGATATCAAGGTTTCTAAGCCTTCAATACTCTGGTATAGGATGAAAACTCCGGTTTTGATGTTTTGGACAATTATCCATCAAGAGTCCAAAACTCGAGTATTAGTAGAATACTCGAGTATTGGCTCAAGTTCATCAGGAACACCAAAGCTCAAATCGCGAGTCCCGTCTCTGGAAGGAGAAGACTCAAGTATAGACTCAGAAACTGGTGTTTTGGCTTAAGTGCATAGTGACAAACTCAAGTATTAGTGCACAAACTCGAGTATTGGTCGCGCCTTCTAATAATTCAAATTTGTGAAATCTGTGTAATGTTTATGGAATGATCCAAATGTTTTATATTCTTAATTATTATCATTACAAGATATGTTTAATGTGTTTGCTAGTGTATTTCAGCCCAATTACAGATGATACAAGCAGATTAAAAGATTTGTTAACACCTAAAGCAAAGTTTTGTCAGAAGGATTAAATGCAGACCACCAAACTTGCTGAAATCTCAACTACCAAGCATTACACGGTAGAAAAAGGATAAAGAGACTTTCATTTAATCAAGGACTAACAATCCCAATGGATATAGATGACTAGAAGTCACTCTTTATCCTACAACTAAAGAAACAAGCACAAGTGTAGAGAGAGAAAGGGCCAAACTGCTTCTAACAGATAGGAGACTTCTCCAATGGTCAAATGAATGCCTGCAATAGCTATTAATGTCTCTCTAAGTATAAATAGAGCAGCATTCAAGTCTCTACTAGAACATTGAGCTAAAAAACGAAAAAACATTAAATTTGTTCATTTATTGGTGTGCTTCCTGTACAGAGTGTCAGTTGACACAATAGAGCTTCAGTGATTATCTTATCTGCTCTTTTAAGAGAGTATTTCATTTGTATTATCATTTGATTGTAAGAAATCTCAAGTCGAAGGACTTGGAGATTTGGGATCATTGATTACAACTTGTAAGGGGGAGCAAGTTCTAGAGAGAGAATTGCTTCAGAGTTACAGAGTGTGTAATCAAGTGATTTAGTGAAAAGCTCAAGGTGCCTGAGGACTGGACATAGGCCAAGGAGTTGGGCCGAACCAGTATAAACTGTTGTGAATTGCTATTCTTGCCTGCTCACTGATTTTATTCGATTAATCATCATAAGAGCCGAATTTGCGAAATTTTTTTCAAAATCCCCAATTCACCCCCTCTTGGTGATTTAGCTCCTCTTTCATAGGGATGATTAGTGACAGGATAATAGCACTTATAACCTTTCTAAGTGGCAAAATAGCCTGTAAAGAAGCATTTAACTGCACGGTGATCAAATTTAGAAGGTTGATAATGTAAATGAACAAATACCAAACACCCAATGACTCAAAGTGGGATAGGATGATCAAGATGGACAAGGGAGTGAGACTTACATAGTTTATCAAGTACAGACATATGAGAAAGAACACAACTTGGCATTTGATTAATTAGGTAGGTAGTTGGAAAAACAACATCCCCTAGTAAAATTTAGGTACAATACATGTAATCATGGGAGCCCGAACAACATCAAGTAAGTGTCTATTTTTACATTCAAAAATCCCATTTTGTTGGGTATTAGGAGGACATGTGCTATGTTGTAAAATGCCATTAGTTTGAAAAAGTTGTGAAGGTTATGATTAAAAAATTCCATGCCATTATCGTTACTTATATGTAGAAGGAGAAAAAACATAGAGATTATGTTTAGCAAATCCATAAGCATCACAATGATTACTTTTATTAATAGAAAGATTTGGAAACAACTTTTACAAATGTGAAAAACTCGGATGACCATCTGTTTATGCCATAACAAGGCATCTATATTATTAGAGGTTGAACTAGTACCACTCATAAGCTACGAACATAATGCACTCATAGTTGATTCATCAAGATAGTAGAGCCTATCATATTGCCTTTCAAAACCAATCATCTTCTCATATATTAGATCCTAAATAAACAATGAGAAGGGAGAAATGAGCATAAAATCTTGTATGTTTCATCAATTTCCTAATCGACAACATATTACAAGGTAAGTGGGGAACATTTAAAATAGAGTCAAGCTACAAGGAATCAAACAACTTTACTATACCTTTTCCTACAATGGGAGAAGACGTGTAAGTGGAAATTGGAATTTTTTTCATTTCCTGTACATGGAAGATAAGAGACAAATATTTGAGCTTCCGAAGCCATATGATCAGAAGCATCTATATCTACAATCCAATTGGAGGGTAAAAGGAAGTATGTAGGGCCACAAGGCCACTACCTTTTGTGTAATAAGAGCAGAGGCAACAGGTTTTTACAAAGTTTATAGGGCTTGAACTATGTCTAAAACTTGGTCGAACTTGTCCTTTGGAACTATCTCTAAGGAATAAGATTCATGAGATGCTTGCTAACCATGTGGTTTGCCCTTGCAAGGCTTCCAATCACAAGCTTTCCCTTAAAATTTCAACAATGATATTTAGAATGGCCAGTTTTATTGCAATGATCACATGCAACCTTCCTTATGAAGTAGGCGAAGCTGAGAGTCTAAAAGAAACAGAATTGGTACTGTGGCTATTCAAGGCATAAGAGTCAGAAGTAGGAAGAATGGATGTTGATGTTTTTTATAACATCATCTTATGATATGTTTCTTCATGTCGGACCTCATAGAATGCCCCTAGAGTATATGATGCAATATTACGGCTCAAGATATGACTACAAACCTAATCATATACAGGGCCTAGTCCGGTAAGAAATTGAAAAACTCTGTAACTCCCCCAAATTCCTAATAATTTATAATAACATAAAATTTCCAAAATCATAAATAACTATAAAATTTAAATAAACCAAATTTTGGAAATGTTACTGTCACAATTGTACTAAGACAAGCGCAAGGCTAATTATATTAAAATAAAAGCAAAGGCTAAGGTTCAACTAAAGGAAATATGTCTTATGCATTTTATTGAATTCATAAACTATTTATAAAGTCAAGAATTAGCTAGAAATCTCTTGAGTTGTTATCCTCACAATCCACTGCTAATCCTATCCTTTGCACCCTGTTTCACTAAAAATCTACCCCCTGAAGGATCATCACAGCCACACAAATACAAAAGTCAACAAAGCTGGTAATACTAATCAAAACACAATTTATATAGCTCAATTATATTAATCATATCAAATATTTAATCACATAGTAATTGAACCAAATATTAGTTTCAATATTTATCATATCTATATATTCACATCGAATCAAATATTATTCATTATTTTTTGAAAATTTATTTAGCGTAATTAGTGGGAAGAAAACCATGGTAGACCCAGGAAACCCCGTCAGTCTACCCTGTGACTCAGGAAATCTTATGTAAAACACCTATATTTCTAGCAGTTATAAAACATAAAATTTGATGGTGTTTATAAAAAATAACTACGATTCAAAATAATCAAATATGGGAAGTGTTACCGCCCACTTGTATAGGACAAGTGTAAGGCTACTTATTACATCAATATAAATCTAAACCTAAATTGAAATGTTTTACACGGAATATAAAATTAAAAAGGAAATAAATAAAACTTAATTGGATGTCTTCCTCACTTCTCACTGCTAGCCCCAACCCTTAGCACCAGTTTCACTGAAATTTGTTAGTTCTCTATGGGTTTTGATGATAACAATCAATTATGAAACCAAGATTGAAGAGTTGTCTCAAGAAAGTAAAAACTTGCTTATTGAGACAATACTCGAGTATCAGTAGCAATACTCGAGTATTGGGATTTCAAAAAAAAAAAGCTCAATACAAATGACTAAGGGTAATACCGCAGTATCCTAGTGGAAACTCGAGTATTGGACCTTACAGAGAGCATCGCAAGTTTTCCATCAGAGCATACTCGAGTATTGGTCTGCATACTCAAGTATAGGCCTAAAAGACTCTTAAGTTTTTTTACAAAAGAAATGCAGACTTCAGTTTAGAAAACTCTAGTTTTGAAAACTCAAGTTTTGGAATATGAAAAGTCCAGTTTTCATCTTGGCTCCAAATTCAAGTGTTTTCATTTTTAAATGAAAACTCGAGTAAGACATTTACATACTCGATATTAGGCCAAACAAAAATGACTTAAACATTTATTACACATACAAACTTCAGTTTGGAAAACTCCAGTTTCATACTGGCTAATGTTCTCTCTAAATTTCAAATCAGAAACCCATACTCGAGTATGGTGTTGAATACTCGAGTATCGAGTCATACAGAGAGCAACTGAAGTTTTTGAGCTTTCAATACTGCAGTATTACATGAATACTCCAGTTTTGATGTTTTGGGCAAAAACTCTTCAAGAGTCCAAAACTCAAGTATTAGTCGAATACTCGAGTATTGGCTTAAGTTCAACTGAAGCTCCAAAGCACAGATCGCAAGTTTTGTTTATGGAAGGTGTATACTCGAGTATTGGTTTGAATACTCAAGTATGACCTTAAGTGCATAATGACATACTCGAGTATTGATGCACAAACTCGGATATGGGTCGTGTCAATTGAAAATTTGAATTTACGAAATCTGTGTAATGTTTGTTATTTGATCTAAATGCTTTCAGATATTAACCATCAACATTACAAGATATGTTTAATGATTTTACTAGTGTATTTCAGCAAGATTATAGATGGTTTATGTAATACCCCAGATTAATAGTGGGGATAAAGGAATAAATATTGCTTATGCCACAAATCAACATAATTAAATAATGATTTTTTTTTACTGCAAAATACTCTACGCTATATATTTAATAAAACAATGAATAATTCTCTCCAAAAAGTGATAAAAAATATATTTTATTTACACCCATTATTTTATAACTATTTTTGTTTTCTATCGGTTACTTTTTGAATGCATAGGATAATAAATACTGCATAATAATAATAATAATCATAATCATAATAATCATAATCATAATAATATAGGATTAGTTTAATTTTATTGGTTTAGATTGATTGATTAGTTTAGTAAGTTTAGATAGATTTAATTTTATTAGTTTAGATGTATTGATTTAATAGAATTTAATAATGTTTGTATTATTTTATAATTTATTAGATTAGCAATAGCTAAAGAGCCCAACCCATAGAGCCTAGCCCATAACTAAACCCTAAAGTTTACTTATAAGTTTAGGTCTAGCCGCCTAACCCTAGTCATCGCTCATATTTCTCTTCTCTCTATTTCTCTCTCAGTAAATTCTCTACGGCAAAATTTCTCTCCTTGGAGTTTAGCAAACACAGAGACCAGGTAATACTAATCCTTAGAACAATAGAAATTCATTGCTACATGTTTCAATTCTTTTCTTTTATTCCCAAAATTGTTGTCTCTCGTTCTTTCTCGTGATTTCCACTCGGTGCTATAAATCTTCTTTGCTTTTTCCTCTTTTACCTCTACTATCGTTGGGTTCTCCTAAAATATATCATCGGGTTGTTCCTACTTGTTACCTCAATATGCCGTAAGATTTTTCTTGCTTCCTGGATTTTTACCACATAAAACTAATATATATAAACAATACAAACAAAAATTTAGGTTACCGAGGCAATTTGACATATTTGTTCTCATTGGCCTCCTTAAAATCTCATAAAATCTGTACAACATGATTCACTTAATTGAACCCTTCATGACGTGATTTAAATTGCCGACATTTATGCGTATTGTTTCGCTGGAGACACAACTTCGTTTTGGTCTCTTGTTTTATATACATGTATGTCTCCACATTTGGTTGTTTGATGGTTGATCTTCCATTCCTAGATTTTTCATTGATATATATATATATATATATATATATATATATATATATATATATATATATATATAATGTACACCCATGAATGCTTTATTGGATATTGTATGAGAATTGTGCACTTCGGTTTTCGTTTTCATTTTTTTTGAATTGCTGCGGGGTCCACGGATCCTAGATCATTTGAACCTATATGATATATATAATATATATATTAATAATTATACAAAATCTTGCGTAATATTCCTAAGTTCATAACCTCTTAGAATATATATATATATATATATATATATATATATATATATATATATATATATATATATATATAAAATCTTGTGTACAATGACTCAAACAGAGTTAATTATTATATATATAATTATATATAAAGCATGATAATATCCTCTGCACAATAAGTTAGGATATGAGTAAGTTTTATTTCAAAAATATCTTTTTTTATCCTAAAATTAATTGACGGATAGATAAATATATAAAATATAATTAAATAAGTATAAAGTATTAATAAATTCAATCTAAAATATTTCAGAATCTATACTTATAAAATATATACTTATCAATATATATATTGAGAAATCCATTTTGTGTGTGATTGAATAACTTAATTGTGGGAGGATAGCTTTGAGATGGTACCTCCTAAAGTGATGGACACACTTTTAAGGCTTTATGCCTTCAAAAAATTATTTGATGTGAACCGATATATCTGTTCTTCCCAGAGTGGTGTCTGGCAAGGTTTCCCAGGACATTAGTACCAACTTTGGAAAGAGGTGTGCACACTTGGAAGAAATGATGATATGACCAATTTTGATGATTTGTGACTGGCAGGGTTTCCCAGGTCACAGGATAGACTGGCAGGGCTTCCCGGGTCTACCATGGTTCTCTTCCCACTGAATAGACTAGCAGGGTTTCCCGGGTCTAAACAAATTCAAAAAGATAATGATTAATGTTTGATGCAATTTTATAAACAATGACACCTTTAAATTATATATATATGATACTTTTATTTTGTTTTATTTTGGAATTATTTCATTTTATTTTATAATTATTTTATTTTATTGCAATTTATTTTAAATTTGTTTATTTATTTATTTACCTACTTAATTATTTTATTTTATATTATCTTTACTTAATTAGGATTACCAGCTTTTGCTGATGTTTGTGTTCTTGAGATGCAATGATCCTTCGGGGGAGCAGAATTTCAGCAAAACAGGTGCTAAGGGTTGGTGCTAATAGTGAGAAGTGAGGAAGACATCAAATTTTAATTTTGATTTCATTTAATTATTTTATTTTTTGTTTTGTTTTGATTTTGCATAAAACATTTCTATTTAGATTTAGATTTATTTAATGTAGTTCGTAGCCTTGCACTTGTCCCACACAAGTGCAGCGGTGACACTCCCCGAATTTGGCTATTTTGGATTTTGGTTATTATTTATAAAAAAATCATTGAAATTTTATGTTATTATAACTGCTAGAAATTCGAGAGTTTTACAGTTTAAGTAGATTTTCTGTGTTGACTTCACTAAAGCAAAAGAACTGTTAGAGCATTAAATGAGAAGCCACCTAACCTGCTATATTTTCATCTAATAAGCTCTGCATGATGGAAAAAGGATAAAGAGACATTCACCTACTTAAAACCCTGACATTTCAACGGCTATAAACTCAAGGGACTCGGCACTTATCCTTCCAACACAAAGAATGAACAAAGTGAAGAGAGAGAAGAGACCAAGATGCTTGTAACAGACAGAAATCTTCTCCAACGGTCATATGAATACCTGCAACGGTCTTTAAACATACTCTAAATATAAATAGAGCAACATTCAATTCTCTTCAACAACCATTGAGTTGTAAATCGAAAGAGCATTAAATTTGTTCATTTATTCTTATGCTTTCTGTATAGAGTATCGGTTGATACTATCTGAGCTTCAGTGTTCATCTTATCTATTCTTTTAAGAGAGTTTATTACTTGTATTCATTTATTGTAAAGAATCTCAAGTTGAGGGACTTGGAGATTTGGGAGTCTTTGATTACAACTTGTAAGAGGGAGCAAGTTCTAGTGAGAGAATTGCTTCAGAGTTACAGAGTGTGTAATCAAGAGACATAGTGAAATACTCAAGGTGCCTGAGGACTGGACGTAGGCCAAAGAGTTGGGTCGAACCAGTATAATCCTTCGTGTTCATTTTCTCTTCCCTGCTCTCTGGTTTGTTCTACATTTTCACCATAAAACAGAACTAGCGAAAGAATTTCGAAAATCCCCAATTCACCCCCCTCTTGGTGATTTAGCTCAACTTTCAAAATTTTGCTCCCCCGAAGGATCATTGCAGCCTAAGAACACAAACATCAACAAAGCTGATAATCCTAGTAAAATAAATACAATATAAAATAACATAGCATAAATAAAAAAATAAATAAAGTTAAAATAAAATAAAATAATTACATAATAAAATAAAAAATATCATATATATGTATAATTAAAAGGTGTCATTATTTATAAAGTTTACTAGTGGGAAGAGAACCATGATAGACCTAGGAAACCCTGCCAATCTACCCTGTGACCCAGGAAACCCTGCCAGTCACAAATCATCAATTTGGCCATTACAACATTTCTTCCTAGTGTGCACACCTCTTCCCAAAGTTGCTACTAGTGTCCCGGGAAACCCTGTGAGACACTACTTTTGGAAGAACAGATACTATCGGTTCACATCACAAAATATTTCGTAGGCATAATGTCTAAAGGTATGTTCATCACTTTAAGAGGTACCATCCCAAAGCTATCCTCTCACTACTTAATTATTTTAAATACACTCATAATAACAATTCCTAGATTATTTTTATGCACTCTAGTGTCCCAAATTAAATTTATTAATATTCTATACTTATTTAATTATCTTCCTACACTTTTTTATCATTTAATTAAATATAGGATAAAAGAATACTTTTTTTTTAAAAAAAAAAAGAAAATCTATCATATCCTATTTTGTTTTGCAAATATATTATATGAAGAAAGGAAAACGAAAAAGAAAAAAAAAAGTCGAATAAAATAGCATCAGGAACTGCACGAGCTAGACATATAATGCAATGTCCAGATAGAAATATGCCATTGCTTGTGTGAATGAATAAAAAGAATCAGAGTCTCAAAAGACGTGCCACTCTTCATATATATATATATATATATATATATATATATATATATATATATATATATGTATATAATTCGCTATGCATGACGTATTGAATAAATGAGTAGAAGGAGACAAATGATTTTATATAAAAAAAATTTATGGATAAGGACATGTGGACCCCACAGCAACAAGAACCCTAAAACATATCCATTAAAAGGCAACGCACAAAAAAAAAAAAAGAACGCACAGAAGGCACAGTCGGGATGCAGAACGAGGAGGGAAATACATGTGTAACCAAGAAATTATATCATAATCAATAACTGATGTGAATTGATCTATACCATGACAAATCAACCATTTAGGTTCAGTCGCAAAGGGGAAAAATTGTTCTAGGGATTAGGATTACCTGGTCTCCGTTTTTGCTAATCTCCTAGGAGAGCAGTTTGTCGCAGAGTTTACAGAGAAAGAAGTAAAGAGAAGAGAAATAATGAGCGATGGCTAGAGTTAGGCAGCTAGACCTAAATTTATCGTTAAACTTTAGGGTTTAGTTATGGGCTGGGCTTTTTTTTTTATCTATTGCTAATGAATGAATAAAAATAATAATAAATCATTTATTAAATTCTGAATTTTATAATTACGATATTGTAAGTATTAATTTTAATTTTAATATTAATATCAATATTATTATTATTATTATTATTATTAAAATTATAATAATCTAGGGTATTACACCTTGCTAGTCACAAATCATCAAATTGACCATCATCAAAACGTCTCTTCCAAGTGTGAACACCTCTTCCCAAAGTTACTACTAATATCCTATGAAACCCTGCCAGACACCACTTTAAAAAGAACGAATAATATCTTTTCACATCATATAAATATCAAAGGCATAAGGCCTAAATGTTGTGTTAATCACTTTAGGAGGTACCATCCCAAAGCTATCCCCCTACTATTAATTCATTACAATTGCACACAATCAGGAAATTCAATCTTGTCACAATTATCAAATTTCTTCATTTAATATATCAATTGCTTAAGGCATCATAACTTTCTAAACTATTCAAGAGTATAATAATTCAAATATTCAATATAAGATCCAACTCATATTATAACTCAAATATCTATTTGAGTAAAGTCCAAATCCAACTATCGTTTCAATCATCATGACTCATGAGGTATCAAGATAATAATTTTACTATCAAAATATTAACCTAAGACTTCTAGGGATTAAGATTATCTTATCTCCATTAAGATTACGTGGTCTCCATGCTTCCAAGAGGAAAATTGATTAGAGAAGAGAAGCAATTTGAAATAAGAAGGAAGAGGAGAAGAGGAGAAGAGAAATGGAGAAATCCTGAGGATTGAAAATGATTCGGTTTGGTTTGGCTAAGCCCCTATTTATAGTTGAAGTTTTGTAACTGAGGCATTAATTATCATAGGTAATATCAAAAGTCATCATTAATTATCATAGTCAATATTAATGGTCATCATAATTATCACGGGTAATATGAATGGACATCATTAATTATCATCAATATTATTTTATTTTATTCTATTTTTCTTAGGTTATCACAATCTCACTCTTTCTCGAGACTCTTTTGTTTTCTAGCAACTTCAATAAGGGAGGTGACTTCCTCCTCGGTATGCAAATCAACCTCCTCCTATAGAGAAACAAGCTTTAACCAATAATCAGTAACATTATATACACCTTATTTCAAATGTCAAGCCAATAATTAGTAACACTTTATGTACCTTATTTCAAATGCCAAATTATTGTTTTCCTGTCATATAATTATGACAAGTCCTCCCTATCAGAGTAAGATGTACGAAGAGCCTCCTAGATGCCCTTCGTCAATGAAAGATATATAAAGCTATGTTCGAGATGTGGAGTCATGGATTTATAAGTCACAAGGAGACATAATTCTTAATTACCCACTACTTCATTGTTGGCGAGTTTGGATCAACTAGTGCCTTTAGTTCACCAATCAAATATTCAAGTTTTCTGTGACCACTTATGACAAGCTTAATGGCCTAAGGCGAGTTGCAATAATTTGCACCGGTAATTTTCTACGTAACAATTAAAACAGTAGATCCTTCAAAGTTGGAGCTTGGTGCGGACCAATAGTGGAGGACCCATCAAGGGAGGCAATCATTAGTATGGTGATTTCCTCCCCAAGATGTGTAATGCCCTATTGGTATACCGACATTTATCAAAGTATCATTACAGAGCTCAATGGGCAACAATCCGAGGCAAAAAACAATAGCATAACATACGGATATATGTACTTGATTACAACAGGAATTCTCATAGGGTAATACATTGTACTTAAAAAAATTCTCATAATAACTATTACATGATTACATAATTCAACTACAGACAACCAAAAACACCTTTTGACCAAAACCAAAATCCCATCCCGTTAAATTCTGTAGCCTTGTCCCAGCAGTCGAGTTTAGTACACTGCCCAATACAAACATATTGATAAGGGCTGAGATCCCAAAGAATCCTGGAGTAACAGTTAATCTTACATAAAAGGCATGCACAGTATATAGTGGTCAACCATCAAACAATCCAATCAACTTTCAGGAAGCATGTAACATAAACAATACCAAATGCAAACAAAGACCTTATATGGCACAACATAGTTCACATGTACATATAAAGCCACACAGGGAATGTGAGAGAAGAGTTACCACCAGACACTTTATCAATTATTGCTTTGGCTCCCAATCCTTCGATTGTCCTAGGCAATTATCAGGTCTTATAAACACACATTGATGGATGATGGATTATTATTTATCCAACCTCTTCGTAAAACTAAATGGCCATATTAACTCCAAGGCTTTAGCTTAACCTTTAAAAGTTAACTTAATTACCATTTTCCCCTTACATTTCTCATTTTCCACATAAGTAGTCAAAATTGGCAAACTTTTCAACCAACTTTGAAAATTCATACTGTATTGTACAAGTGTCAAATTGCAATTCTTCCAAAGGCTATATGACCATTATTTAGTCTAGTTTCAAGTAAGAATATTATAGTTAGCCATTTGGACGCCCAACATTCCATAATTACAACTTATTGGATATTGCTCCAGAAACTTGCCAGTTTTACATGACCTACTTTAAAAATTCATAACTACCAATATATAGATCCAATTGACCCATATTATTTATCAAATCAAAGCTCAGGGATGTCTACTACAATCCTGCAAAGTATTAGAGCCATTAGATACCAGTGGGTCAGTAAGCAATACGACACAACCAAACTACCTCCAGAAAACAAAATCTGATAGCATTACTACTTTAACCTCAATCTTTGGGTTTTCAATCCAATCCTTTCAAAACCTTAACCACAACATATTCCTACACAATTTTCCCCAAGGAATCTATTTCCCACCTAAAACATAGCAAAATCATTCTTCTTCATACAGGAATAGAGCTGGCCAAAACTTTTAGAGTTTTTGGCTAAAATTTCAATTTTCACTATTGATGCTTCTTAGATCGATTTCTTACCTTTATCCCGCACAATCTCTCATTCTAAACTCATAGGAAGCATCAAAACAAACAAAATAGCACTCTTTCATATCAGAATAGAGGCTAATTGAAAAAGGGCATCACTATAGCTTAGAAAAATCTCAAACTAATCGGTTCAAATCAAAGCATACACTTACCTTATCGTGATTCTGCAATCGGTTTTGAAATTTGGAAGCACATCCATAATGAAGACAACACCAAACACCTGATATCAAGATTCTAAAACTATAGAAATTTTGCTCACATTGTGAGGAACAACGTTATAAAAGGCCCTCAAGAGCTAGAAACGTCAAATTAGAGGTAAAATTGGCTCTAATTACTTTCTCTTTCCTCTTACTCTTCTCCACCCTCTCTCTCTCTCTCTCTCTCTTTTCCATTTTCAGTCTCTCTCCCCTCTTCTCTCTATTTTGTCTAAAAATGGCCTAAGGACAAATTAAGGAAAGAAATAAATAAAGATTCATAACACATGTGTGGCCTAGAGCATGCCACGTGTCATAAGCCAGAAGATGGGCTTGTCCAATAAGTCAGGTACAAGGATGATGTGGCACAAACTTAGATAAAGAAGGAGGTGAGGTGGCGCCTCCCCTGACTCCCTGGTTCAGTATTCAAAAAAGTCAAGTATAGATTCGGAGTAGAGACTGATGAATTTCCTAGACTTAAACACTATGTGGCAAGGACACATAAGTAGCCTTGTATTGTTTCATGATGAGGGGACACTGTGATGTTTTTATTGCACCAACGCGAAAGTGTGTCATGATGAGAGGACATGTGTCATATTCTTATTGCAACAACTCAAAAGTTGTGTCATCGTCACTTACTTTATTAAAGCTACTTTATCAGTGCTTGCTTGTATTTCTACTCAAGTTTTACTCGGGATTGCGGCATGCACACCGAGTTCGGCTCACCAAATGATGCCTCGATAAGACTCTATATGTGGGCCCTATACTGCACCACAAATCAACCTCTTTTCTTCAAAAACATAGGGTATACATATGTGCCCTGGAAATGCCATATGCACACCTATACGGCACACTTTGCTTAACTAATTGTCCCATACCTTATAACATAGCTAGATGGCATCTTTCTACCAACCTAATAGTACTGTATAAGCATTTTGTGCCCTTCTAGATTGTTACTTTAATCCTATGGCCTACACATATATAAGGGAGTTTGATAAGTTGTATTTTTGTTGTATATTGCCTTAATGTTATGAATGATTTGAATTGTGTTTTTGTGCTTAAAATGTGTTTGATGTGATAAAATATGATAGATTTCATGCATATGTGGAAATGCGTGTTAGATGAGTTGAATTGTTGCATTTCTAGCTATTATCATGCATATAGGTGAAATAAAACTTAGAATCTGATATATTTCTGAGCTGGCATTGCAGTGATGTCTCAACGCTGTAGCATTATACGGATAAACATATGAGATATCATATTATGTTATGTGCAAATCTTTTCTTAAGAAAATACAAAAGATAATTCCAGGATCTTGGGTTGAACCATTACTGGGCTTTAAAGACCAAAGAAGGCGGCTAATTTGAAGAAGACGGAAATCAAAGATAGCAAATAATTTAATAAGATCTCATAACATAATCTCGCTAATCACAACAGAATCAATCAGGCAAAATCTTCCAGTTGAGCCTGACAGAAGAGGAAAACCTAACTAACTAATGGATGGACTGGACGTACGGTGCAAGGACCTTAGGCATAAAAAGAAAGATGGCCAACCCTAAAAAGGAGAGATGATTACAAAGAGAAAGATCGTGTAGAGAGATTGCGACAATCACAACAAATTGGGAAGCGTGACATATCAACTACGATGGAAAGTTGCTTATAGGAAGAAGACGCAGAGGTGTTACGTGATAGATGCCACCCTATGCCATCAAAACACTTCAACAATTCCTCTTTATCTTAGTTTCATTCTCTGTATTTCATGAATATTATTATGTTAGTTTCAGTTGTATTCTGTTTGTCAGCCATTAGCTAACTATCTTTTGGCTAAGCGACGATGGAACTTTAGTTTGCATCTTCCAACTATATTTGCTAAGTTTCAATTGATTTAATTCAATTTGTTTAATTACATTCGTAACATTGGTCTTGTGCATTAGGTGGCCACTGATAAGAAAGAGTTGTGGTTTTAGCTTACTATATAGGAGTTAAGATTAGACCTCAATTAAACAGTGTGTGCTAGTAGAGTTTGTGCAGAATTCTATCTAAATTATAAACTACAAGAATGAGTTTATCTCACACAACCATTAAACCCAATTTTACTTGTTATTCTTAGTCTGAAAATCTACATAGGAATATGAGAGAAGTAGAATAAGGAGTATAATTACACGATTGCGGAAGCTTCTGTATATATTAGTGGTGCGTTAACAAAAGAACTTTGCTATAAGCATTGATGTGGCATTGCGGAAGCTGCTACATCATTGCATCAAACCAATTTGGGAACGAGATACAAATTAAGGGAAAATATTAGCTTTTCCTATTTTAAATCTGATATCTCTCCGTCATATTCACTCTCGATCTGTTTCATATAAAATACACTCACCTTTCAATATCTTTTGAATAACGCAACTATTGAGCAAATTCTTGTGTCATAAGTTGGCATTTTAATCTCTGTGGGATGATTTTGTACTCATTATTTTATTACTTGTCCGACTAGTTTATTTACCTTAAGAGAATTCGACCAACATTAATGATATAATTTAATACCCATCAAACCAAACAACATGAGATAGGTAATCTTGAAGTCTGTACACTTTTGGGATGATTTTTAGATTAGTTGGAATATCTAACTGGACTTGTCGCTTAAGCTATTTGAAGTTCACTTGCTAATTGTAATGTTAATTGAGTTTTATAATAGCCACATTTAAAGTATGTATAGCAACCATAATCAACATTTGACTGCTTTACAGATGTGAAATTGTTCTGCATCCAGGCTTTAACTGTACTACACGAATCGAGAACAATTTGCCAATGTCACTCAAAATAATGTGGTGTACAAGTGCCATTGTTGTTTGCATCAGAATCTGAAGAATGGGGATATGCACACCAAAAGAGAAATCATCATCACATGAATCTGAAAAATAATTATGAACAAAGAGGAAGGCAATGAAACAAATTTGTTTGCTTCACAAGCTGCAGCTGTAGAAGTTCCCACTGATTACAAGCCTTGGGACAGCCTTGGAAGGAAGTAAAAGAAAGAGGTACGTGTTGGGGTCTAACAAAGAAGCTGAACCTACAACCATGTCTTCGAAAAAGATGAAGAAAAAGCAACTAGTACATCAAGCAAAAGAACAAGAAATCTTGAACTAGTTTGAACGAAATTGCTCAGAGCAGCGAACCTAATAGCCGCACTGCTAAATTATCTATTACATTCATCTTTTAAATGGGAAAGTTCACCTTATATTATTGGAAGTGGTAGCAATATAATCTTGTTTTCTTCATCCTTGATATTTCTTTAAATTATATTATGCCGTATAGTCTTTTTCTTGTGACATTTCTCTTAGCATGAATGAGTTTTGGATGTTTAGATGAATTTGTTGATATCTATATTTTTTGGCCTACAGAATGTGTTTGTAGTAACTTTATTATGATGTATAAATGTGAATGAGAGCAATCAGTAGTAAGTAAGGGCATAGAAGCTGCTTGATGGTAACAGAAAATCAAGATACTCAGTAATTCATCACAAAGTTTTCTTCGCATTGTATGTTAATAATTATTGCAACATACACCAAGCACAAGGCGGCCCTATCAAAAGATAGTGGTTTTTCCCGTAAAATAACAGGACAAATTTATTTGGTTTGATCTAATAGTTGCAAAGGTTGTTAAAACCTGACTAGACTAGGTCAATGATATGAAATTATTGAAAAACTTATTTTGAAAAAATTTGTAAGGATAACATCATTTTCTTTCATAAATCAAATTTTTTAAGTATTCGTATCACTTTTTTTAATTAATAATAATGTCTTCATGTTTTATTAATTAGTTTATAAATGAAAAATAAAGTAGAATAGGCTCTATATATTTGCAGTGACTCTGAGAAGCTCGCGAAAGGGATGACCTTATATTTGTTATGGTTTATTTGACACCAAAAGTTTGATTTTAATCCTTTAACTAAGGAGAAAGGACACACCAAAAGCAAGAACAATATATCACTGTTTGAAATTAATCTTTAATTTGGTGCGGGCAAGTGAATACAATATCAACCGTCCATGACGGAATCACATGTCGCCCAAAGAATAAATAAATACACAGCCAAAACAGGTACTTGGTGTAGTGAATCAAAATTTTATAATATAGCATAGTTACAAGGATAAGATAAGATGTAATTTATCCTAATGTCTCTTTCTATCCCAGGTGAACAGGGTGATTGAATTTTGGCAAGTTTATTGGAAGAAGCAAGATGTTCAATACAAAATTCATGGCACATGAAAAGAAGCTCCAAGTATTTAACGCTTGACCCATTGGAAACTTTTTCTTGCTTTGGCCTTTCCTGGCTTTTTCCTTTCTACCACACGAGGATCCCTAGTCAAGAAACCGGCTGCTCAAAAAGAAACAAACTACATCAGTACATCACCATGGTGGCACAATAAAGTTGGCATTGATTCATGAAGGAAAATACAATACCATATCTCATGTAATTGTATTAAAAGAAACTAAGCAAAAGAACTTCTGAAGTCCAAGGTCTCTTTCAAACCCCCTCAAAAGAGAGAAAAGTTGACCATCATATTGATCCCTAAATTTATTTTACTATGGCTCATTAACTCTTCCATTTTATTTTCCCCCAATTCGGTTCATTAATTGTGCTACATATATCCTTATCCTTACATCCCGTTGAATATTCTGGAACATTATTGAAAATCAACTTATCATCAAAGGATCATTTTTAGCCACAACATAGAGCTAAGAAATGAGATGCAAACTTCAAAGTTAAGGCACTAAATTTAAACCAAAATATAGCTGGTCAAATTGAAACGGATAAATTTGATTGAAGGCAAAAAATAAAAAATCACAGCACCTCCAAGATAGAAAAGCGTTTACCTTTAGATGAATTATTTTCACTTTTCTCAATGCTGGTTTATTTATATGGTCCTCCCCATTATTATGAAAAATTATACTGTACTTCACAAATTAAACCAATTCAATCAAAAAATCCTCAAGCCCATCAAATAATATATAAGCATGTGTGTTTGTGAAACAAAAACTTGTCTGAATTAACTAAATTTTATCTCATTCAGAAAAAATAAATAGTTAGAAAGCAAAAATTATATACACATATTTTTAATAATGAAGTTTAACCAATTAAAAGAAAATAATTGGTGACATCTGATTTCAACATTAATAAGCATCGATCTTGAATGTGTGTGTGTGTGTGTGTGTGTGAGTAACACATTTTCAATGTTTTTAATAGAATGATTAATACTTTGTATTGAAAGTATTTTGGAAATAGACTTAATTGTTGGACTACTCTTTAGTTGAGTGAGAGCTGCATAAGTTCTCTACAATAGAAGGGAGAATTATCTGTTTTAAAATGTATAAAAGATGTGTTGACGCAAACATGGCATGATAAAGCAACCGATAGAAGGCTTAATGGTTATACCACTTCTAAGTGCGGGACGCAAGTCTGGTTCCCAGCTTTGTAGAGCCCTACTGATCCCCAACCGTATTGCTCCAACTTGACCTGTCATCACAACACATTTTTTACACACAAACTCTAACATACAGCATATGTTTAGAAAAAGGATATAAACTGCCAGATAATTAAATACTTTGGAAAATTACCCAATAGACATTCCAACTGTTACAAAACCTACATCCTATAGTTTGTTACCGCTACTTTCAAGCTTTTGATTTTAATGTCAAATTTAAAATTTCTAGCAAAATAGCTTGGCAAAGGGCCAAGATAGATGAAATATCACAATATATCATGTGTGGCTCACCAAATTCTTACAATGGTAAGAATGCAGCATGTGCGGGAAAAGAAAAAAAAAGCCAAATCATAGAAGATTGTGTGAAGGCCAATGCCAACATGTTTGAAAAAGTGCGTGCTTGCTTTTGCCATAGAAGGAGCAAAAGTTTTTTCTTCCCGGATGGAACAATAGAAAAGCCTGTAAATCATCTTCGTTTGAAGAATTATTTGTAATTTTTCAAAACCTCAAAAATGCAATTATATTTCAATTACAATATATATATATATATATATATATATATATATATAGGAAGAAAACCAAGAGGAAGAATAATGTATGCATCAGAAACTTTTCACTTTTAATTACTTGGAATCTTCCTATAACAGAAAAAAGTTCATTCCCGATAAATCCTACTGCCTTAGCCTCTAAATGAGTTAAAACATTTAGTGACAGTCGATCCTTCTGCCACAACCCCATCTGTCCAATAAACCAAATTTGTAAATATAAAGCAACAAGTAGATATGACTAAAAGATAAAATCTCAAGCCCTGAGAGACTGATGGGATCTATCCCTTGTGCAATTCTTATTCTCAAGCTGCAATTCCTTACGCAATTTTCCAAGTAGCTGTGGCCACTCCATAAAACAATTTAGACTTTTAATTCACATCTTTGGCCCACTTAATTGTTGATTTCTTCCTCTAAATTATCACTTCTCTAAGCGTCATACCTAATTGATGCTACAAGCATACCTTCCCTCTTCAACAGACATCGCTACCTCAACTTCAAACTTATCTAGGAATCAAATATCTACAAAAAATTATCCCACGACGAATCCAAATTTCCAGAAAACTAACTATTTCACACCTTAAGCAAGTCTTCAACATTTAGCACCATCACAAGCTTAAAACTTCCCAACACTCTAAAGCAGATTCTCCACACAATTTTATTCACAAAAATCTCAAAAGATTGAAGATTTAGCTACATATTTGCATAAAGAATATATCCTCACCTTACACATTCATGAAGTGACTTGAAGATAGAAAATCTACAGCTAGCCAAAGAAACCCTAGAAGACATTCTTCAAGCCTAAACAATTTCCAGTTTTCTAGAAAACGTGATTTTAATAAAATAAATCTGAATAATAGTAGTTTAGTTACTCAAAATGAGAATTATATTAGTGTTATCTCCATGCTACAGGGCTCCTTAAGCACAGCATGTCAGAGTCCTCATATGCTTTCAAGATTTGAACTATGTAAGAACATTGTCAACTATTATAAGTATGTGTTTGTATAAGCAAGTTTCTGTCATTGAAAGTTAAAACACACAAAAGTTTTACCAATATACTTGAATAAGCTGTAAGCTGTCGTTAAGAAAGGAAAACAGATATTCTGTTAAAACGATGCACAGGATCATAGGATGGCATTTAACAATAGCTGACTATTTGCAAAGACTCTTTGGGGGAGGAAAGGTTCAGCTTTGTCAATTTTTTCAAATTAGTCCCATCTTACCGCTTTGCACAACTATCCAATTTGGTGTTTTTGGTCTTCTCCAGGGGTATTTTCCTTTGAAAAATTCATTTTACCAGAATTCCCTCTGACAGAAAAATTCATGAACTAGTGGTTACATTATAGGTCACTTATTTTATAACCATATTTTAGAGCCCATATGCCTTTCTTCATACTTAGTAGATTTTGGAAAGTTTAACTACAGGTTCATCAAATGGTTTCTCTTCTAAATCCTTTTAATTCATAGTTTCTTCTCCCAATAGGCCATCAGTTTCTTCTCCAGGCTTTTATTTGGAAATCAGAAACTCCCCTCAAAGTGAAATCTTTTGTTTGGACAACGGTACTCAACGGAATATTAGTGGGATGCTGAAGATTCAAAGACCATACAAGGCACCCTCTCCTAACATTTGATTTATGTCTATGGGCAACTCAATACTCAGAAACAATTAGAAACTTCTTACATTGCAGTATGCCTACTTCTCTTCGGAATAAGTTGTTCGATATTGTTACCAAATCTGGGTTTGTCTAGAAAATTTGGATTTTGCTGTGATTTAGTTTGTTTAGTTTGACAGAAATGACAGAATTTCTCAAGATGTCTCTCAACTACACTCAATGGCTAACGGGGAAAGGTCTTACCTCTTGCTTTCTTTTGGTATTTTCTTCATAATTCTTTTTTGGAGGGATTTGTGCTGAACTGTTATTTACTTAAGTTTTTCTTTCCTTATTTTGCTTCTTTTCCCTTTTTTGTCTATTTTCTCTCATAGAATGTTGTCTTGTCGAGCCGTTTTCTCATAAATTCTGTTTCTAGTCCAAAAATGAATAATGAATAAATAAATAAATGGGAGATGAAACTATCATAACAGAATCATCAAGAATTTAAAGGCAAAGACATAAGATGTAATTATAAGTCATTCATCTTACCTGAAACACCACCTCCTTTCACAGTACAATTGACATCCCAAAGCCCCAATGTCTTTGTCTCAGAGAACGGTCGCAATAGAGTAGCCCGATGTTCAAGCATAGGAAAGTACACATCAAATTCTTTATCATTAACTATAAATTTACCATCACCAGGTTGAACCCAAACACGAGCTACACTGCACTTCCTTCTTCCTGTTCCATAGGCACGTCCTTTCTCATCTACTTTTCTCACTCTTGCTTTTGCAGCTTCCTCCTGTTTCTGACGCTCAATTTCAGCTCTTGTAGATTTTTTGATACTCTTTTCATAACGCATGTCTTCTATTACTTGAAGGGGTGGCAAGCCATCAACACCTTCAAAGTCCTTCAATGCCATCAAACTGTCAATCATTTCATCCGTAATTCCAGAAGTAGCAATAAGGTCACCGAAAGCACGATTGGGTCCTGTAGTATCAAATATTAGAATAATAATATATAAATTTCATATTTTCTCTCAACATTAGGAAAGTGACATTGCTTTCCATGATCTATGACTAAAAAGAAACAGAAAAGGGAAAAAAGAAGAATAAACAGAAAATGTGTTGATCCAACTGTTAAAATAAACCTAGATACATTAAACAAGACAATGGACAATAATCTAGAGCTTTTGACATTCTTCTTCCTCTGTTGTGATATTATCATCAAAAAGATAAGACAGAGAACAATCATAACATCAAAATTTTAGACTATGCAGCACAAGAATATAAATGATTTTTTTCCCAGGTACATTCCCTTTCAAAAATATATCTAATATGTGAGCCATACCCGACATCATATCTAAAGTTGGAACAATTTCACCAATGCAAATATGCAATGCTAAGTTCTAACAGTCATCCCCACTCAAATCGCACTGCATATGTGTCATATGCTCAATGAAGGTCCACCCCTTCTGTATTCCTTGAACTAATCTCAATTTACATGCTGTCTACTGCAACATCGTCATCTCAGTTTAATTTGATGGCTGTCCAGCATTTGGTTCCCAAGTGCAAATGAAGAAGTATAAGAGCTTATAGAAAGAAAACCATGAACAACCACATGTCCTAAGCAAATTTAACACTCAATTACTCAAGATGAACCCCCTAAATTATATCATCATCCCTTCATAGAATATGATGAGATACTGCAAGTGACTTTTCCAATGTTTTGCTTCCTTTATTAAGCATCATTAAACTATCGCTTTCACATAAGAGGTATCCAATTGTTAAGGCTCAGCTCATTAACCACAGCAATATCCGATAATAACAGACAAAAAGAATATATGATCCAGCGCTGGTTGATTTCCAAGTTGAAGATTTTTCTTTGCATACATTAAATATACTATATTTATTGAAAATCAATAGTGCAGGTTTCATAAGTACCCTTCCTCTCCAAGCAACAAAAAGAGAGAAAATAAGGACTTAAAGACAGTAGTACACCATATTTTCTGACTCTGAAGCTTCCATACATGAAAAGTCCTCTTACTAGCAAGGAAAACTTAAGACTACTTAAGTTTCACTGATAAAGCAAAAGCAATTTTGTGCTTTATCATTTTACTACTGAACTTATTCTTCATTCCATTCACCATCAATGGATTTGGACGTAACTATTAACCTTAAATATGCCAGATTCCTGTTCAACCACTAACTATCAGCAAAACGATGTAGAGTAATGGCAATTGTAACCACATATTCAACCCTCAACATTTTGATGTTGTCATTCTACTATGTTTACAGCCGTCATAAAGTTCTTCTATATCAATACAGCAAGAAGCGTGGAAGCCCAAAACAAACAAACAAAATATGATAGGAAAGCATGGATAAAACAAAGCAGAGTCTTCCCAAAACAGGACTGGTGTAAACAGCGCAAAGGGAAACACTAGGAGTTGTCTAAGCGGCTTTTTACTTCAATTATATAAACAATTCAGATGGATTAGTTCAGGACTCGTTTATAACAAGAAAAGGAACTCGCAGTCCAGCAGTGCTCACTCTTAAAATTACAAAATAAGTGTCCATAAGAAAACGCAACAATATTGAAGTTCACCAAGAAATGATTGGATATGCGAAATAAATATTACTTATCGTTCCATTACTTAGCCATTTTTTTCTTCAAGAATGATACGTTGACATTTGAAGATGACAATTTATACTTACGATCACCAAAATACGAATCATCACTGATCACCCACTAAATTAGCTAATAAAAATGACAAACCGCATTCCTAGTTGAGCATTACTGCCAATACGAATCTTGGTATCATGTGCAGAAAAGGCTTCTAGTTTACCTTTGAGAACGGCAGTCAATTGTTTCTCTTCCTTCTCAAGCTTCTCAGGATCCTCAATTATCTGACTCTCACTTCTCTCACTCTCCACAATAAAACTATCAGGCCTGAATTCACTAATATTGCTTCCGATATCTTGAAAGTTAAACACATCTTTCCCTTCCTCCCGCAAGGTCCACGGTTTCAGCTCCTCTGCCCCATGCCACAGCTGGTTATCAAAATCACCACCCTTCTCGTCAGTTTTCTTGTCAAGCCCTTTAAATATAGCATCCTCATCTTCATTTTCAAGACCCTTCTCTTGTAACCACCATTGATCTTTGCTGACCGGGGCCTTGGCGCCGTCATCCCCCTCATTAAATCCATCAAATCTTCCGCTATCTCCAGCGAACATGGCGTCAAATTTATCTTCAGTCTCCCGGAAATCTTTCCAGACACCGGTAGAAGATTGATCCCTGCTATTGTTGTTATTGTTCCCATTGGTGGAGAAGCACCTGAAGAAAGTGCGAAAATTCGGAGTGTTGGCAGAATAGGTGAAATGAGGTTGGGGGTGTGAGATAGATCTTGAAGTAATCAACACAAAGCGCCGGAAATGGGAGGGTTTGGGTATTAGGCGAGAAAGCATGGTTAAGAACAGCGAATAAAATCGAACTTGTCTAACAACAAAAAACAGTCTATAGAAATTTGGATGACGGAAGGTATCATAACTTTGACTCCATAAAAGCTGAAACAACCATTAACATTGAAAGATAATAGACGACGCCGACGACCGGAGGAGTGAAGAGTCTGAAGACGGCGGCGAAGGAGCGGCCAGGAGGACAGTCAGCGAGGTTGGGCTTAAAATGGGTTTAAAGTTTTAACTAGCTATGTACCCTGCACCGCCGCTCCACCCGCTCGTGCTCGTGCGAGGTTGTTTTAAAATTCTAAGTTAGACCAAATTTAGAGAAATTTGGAAAAAGACAGAAAAAATATTTTGAAATTGTGAAATTTTAAATCAGGTATTTTCTGAAAAACTAGTTATAAATTGCTTATAAAATTTTGTTATTCCTTTATCAACTCTTGATAATAAATATGATTTGAGATTTTACAATTTTAAAGTTCCTTTTCTATCCTTTTTTCTATTGAAAATACAAATAAATTCTAAGGAAACAAATTACTACAAATTGATCAACCAATCAACCAATTGATTAATTTACAAGGAGTAAGGAAGCTTTTATATTTATATTTTTTTAATAAAAAAACTAAGTAGATAAATAATCCAATGATATTATGAAGCACATAAGTATTGTAAAGCGACATGTAATATATGCTATAATTCTAAAATAAGTTAATATTATATTTGGTCCATCAAATTTACTCTCACTTTGGTTTTAGTCCCTAAGTTTCAAACCATAGGCTTTGGTTTTGGTAGGGGCAAAATTATTTAGGTTTTTATTAAGTTATATGGACCAATATTTTAAATGAAATGAAATTTGAGGGACTAAAACCTATGGTTTGAAACTTGAGGGAAATGAGACAAGAGCCACTCATTTGAGCCAGCAAATTCAAATTCTACTAAGCCAGTGTGCAAAGCAAGCATGTGTAGACTGGATGTGTAATCTTTGATTGCCTATCATTTTTATTAAAGGCTAACTCCATTAGGCAAGACAACAACTATTGGGATTTTTAACTAATAACTGATGACTGAAGGACTACTCTCCCTCCATTCCAATAAGTCTTATTAAACGGGAGATAGGCATTCAGATTTGATACTTAGAGCTCCTGAAGGTGGGGAATCTGTTTGTTTTGGAAGAAACTCGATATGTTAGTTTGGTTGAGAAGAATTCCTCTTCAACTAATTCTAATTGAAAGGGAAAGAGTTGCCTTGGGCTCCGCTTCTTAGAATGATGCATGTTGTATGATCTATTGGATTTTTTTTTTATTCTATTATTGGTGTTGTTTTTCAACAAATGAGAGAAAGCGTTGATTCTGAGTTCTTTCATTAGATTTGGGTGCTTTTGAAAGAGCTACTTTTGGGAATGACTCAACAAATACTACTCAAAAATTCCAATATATATATATATATATATATATATATATATATATATATATATAAGGTAACTAGCATTCAAGTCATGCCCCCTCTTCTAATTAACGCACTAAAGATGGGAATTGTTTGGATTGAACCAAACTCTTAAGTCTTGGTTTAAACTTTGTTGAATCCTTAAATTTTTCATCCTCAGAGATCAAAGGGGATGAGCTAAATGGTCTTGAACTAACCTCTTTGGTTGGGAAAACCTAGAAAGTATTAAGGAGGTTTGAAAGAGAGAAGTGAACCGAGGTCGTTAGGGAAGAAAGGGGAAAAGAGCCCAAGCTACTGGTCCTATCGCCTATTGCTCTGGTTCAAGCATCCATCCCAGTTTCCATCTTGAAAGACCTTATTTGGATTGACTCGTTTAGGAAAAAAGAAAAAGAGCCATAGACTAGCCACAACTTCGAGTTCTGTAAGAGAAGGCAATGAGCCTTAAAGGGGACCTCCAGTTAGCATCTGGATCTGAGTTTGCAAACTAAACTAAAGGGTAGGCTCATCAACAAAGAAGCAGATGCAGACAAGAATGTAGGCTTTTCAACTAAGCAACTCGTTACTTCCTTAGTTGTTAGCTTTGCCTTTCACTTCAGAGACAAAAGCCTAGTGTCTTATGTTAGTTCTCAGTTTATATGTTTTGATGATAACAAGACTAGTAAAAGTATAAGGTTTTGAATTAATGAAAAGTGCATAAGTCAAGAACTTACTCAAACAGGTTGAAAGATAACTCGAGCAAGAGCTTGCTCAAGCACATAAGTGTCTACTCGAGCAGACCTCTTACTCGAGTATGATTCATAAGCTTCCTCAAGCATGGCCTATTCTAACTTGATCTGATCAAGACTCTGCAGGACTTTACTCGAGCATAGAATATATCTTACTCGAGCATGCTACTCAAGCAAGAGATATGCATACTCAAGCATAGTCATCCTCACACTGAATCTAACAAAGGACCCAGATGTTACTTGAGCACACCAAGGAGTGTACTCGAGAATAATACTCGAGCAGAGGTAATACGTTACTTAAACATAACTCTTTCATTACTTATATTTGTATGTTTACTTGAGCACTCTTTTACTCTTACTCGAGCATAGGCATCCTAATGTTTTTACTAAGTGTGAATTTCATACATCACTTGAGCACACCAAGGAGCGTGCTTGAGCAACATACTCGAACATAAGATTTCTTATACTCGAGCATATGCTTCCTGAGTTATTATTCAGTGATTCAAAGAGACCTTACTCAAGTAGATAGGATGTCTTACTCAAGCATGGTACTCGAGTAAGACCAAACTTGTACTTAAGTATGACTAAAGTTAAGCTCCTTTGTGAAGGATTTTTGAATCTCTATTCAAGCATAGTTCCTCAGAAGCTTCAATATCTTTGATGTGGTAGTACTCATACATTCAAATATTTTGATTAACCATTTGATTCTACTTAAATACTACTCAATATTACTTACATTGTTATTAATCATCTTATTGAGTGAGTTTTAGTTCATTTGCGAATGGTTTAACTGCAAATTAGCGAAAAGCAATAAATTGTGTCTGAGCATTAATGAGTTGCAAAAAACAGAGCACGCACATAGAATGAATTTCAGACGAGGCCAAATTATCACACGATAGATGTCCATTCTAGCAAAAGGCTAAAACAACTTTTCCTAAGTCAACCTCTGACCAAAAGCATGTTATAGACTATCAACGGCGATCCAAAAGCGACCTATTCTTGAACCTTCAAACAACAATCATTTGTGTCTAACATAAGCCTACTGTGTCTGACAGAACTATGAAGACTCTTAACAATTATCTTTAAGTTTCCTCAATGGTCATTAATGGCAGCTGATATAAATACAAAAAGTATTGAATTCGCTAACTATTGAAAACAACTTAACGCTTAATCAAATTTATTACTATTTACTATTTCATTCAATACTCTTAATATCTTTGAATATTCTGTACTTCAGTGATTATATATATTCACTCTGTGAGAGAGTTATTCCTTTTTGCATGGTAGTCAAAAATGCGTTTTAAAACATAAAAACACCGTTTTTACGTTTTAATTTTAGCAAAACATGTTTTGTTTGAGCAAAAAACGTAGACTTAGTAAAATCGGTAAAAATACTACGTTTAAACGTAAAAATGAAAAAATGAAATTTTTTTTAAAAAAACCAAAAAAAAAAGAAATATTTGCCCAGTTGCCTTAGTTAGAGTCCAAGGCGACAGGCTGTTGGCGCAACTTCGCAAATCACCATCTCACATTCTCACTTGCACGTCTCACAAGTCACACAGTCACACCTCGTTTTATCGACTTCCTCTGTGCTCTCATCTCTCGATATACTCTGATCATCTTCCTCTGTGCTCTCATCTCTCCATATTGACCTCAATCCTCCACTAAGTTTTCTTCCTTGCTTCGACTTAAAGCTCAGAAACTGCAAGAGGGCAAAAGTTGGCTTAGTAGATAAATGGTTAACAAATAGACCTTGCTTCAATTTAAACCCCCTAGATAATTTTTTTTGCTCTCGACCTTGCTTCATTTAAATCTTTGATTGAGGGAAGTTGGTTTCAACATTAAGTTTGAGACGTACCGGTTGCTTCGATTTAAATCCTTGACTTAGGTGACAGTAATTACTGATATTTAGAGTTCAATCTAGCTATCTAGTTTTATCTTCGTTATGATCTATTTAGGCATTTAGTCTGTGGCTCCGTGTTGCTAGCATTGTTAAATAGGGGTTTGCTCCGTCAAAAGCTATGATCCTTGTGTAGTTTTGATGCATTGCTGACAAATGTGATTGTAAAACCTCTGAACCCTTAAAGTATGGTCTGTTTGCAATTTGTTTAGTCAAATTTGATTGTAAAACCTTGAAACTACTATTAGCTTTTATCTTAAGTTTTACTTTATTTGCTAGATGGAATGTGGGATTTCGAGTTCAATTATGTTTGGAATTAGAACATAAAATATATCTGTCAAATTAAGTGGATAAATGTGGTTCTTAATTTTATTATATATTTTGGGATTACTGGGCTTCATGTTCTCAAGCATAAGTGAAACTATCATTGCCATGCCACTATTAATTTGGGTACAAGCACCTAATTAAATCTAGTAAAAAGCAATCAATTGAGCTTAATATTTTCACTCTTTAGTAATCCATATGATGTCATTTATCTTCTTATTCATCTTCTGTTACTGTCAAAAATCACTCTTTAGTTAATGCAAAGCTTTTATCTTCTAATTCTTTTTGTAGTTTTGAAAATGGCTTCTAGTGGAAGTTCGATGCAGTTCATAATAGTTATATGCCTTCTGTCCTAGTGAGTAGAGTAGGAACATCTTCAAGAACTTACAAGAATGCATATTTTTAGTTAAATCTGGTAAGAAGCAATCAGTTGAGCTTAACATTTTCACTCTTTAGTAATCCATATGATGTCATTTATCTTTTGATTTATTCTGTTAATATCAAAAATCACTCTTTAGTTAATGCAAAGCTTTTATCTTCTTATTCATTTTGTAGTTTTAAAAATGGCTTCTAGTAGAAGTTCTGCTACTGTTCATAATAGTTCTACGCCTTCTGCCCTAGTGAGTGGAGTAGGAACATCTTCAAGAACTTACCAGAATGCTCCCAGAAGTAGAACAAATGTGGCATGGAAACTTGGTAGTTTAGTCGATGGAGGCACCAATAAAATTAAATGCAATTACTGTCAAAAGATTGTACAAGGAGGTGTTTATTGAATGAAACATCATTTGGCTTGCACTTAAAAAGATGTTAGAGCATGCAAATCTATTCCTGAGGTAGTCAAGAAAGAAATGTGAGACATTGTATGTGGTTTATAAAAAAGACTGAACAAGAAATTTGGCATTGATGATGAGGATGAGGTTGTACAAGGTGGAGAAAAAAGATCACATGATGAAGATAATGAGAGCTATAAGAATATCTTCAAGAGAAGAGGAGTAAGCGCCCAACCTACCATCAACAATATTTTTAAGAACAGTTTAAGAGAGGATGCATGTGAGAAAATTGTTTCTTTTTTCTACAATAATGCCATACCATTCAATGTGGCACGAAGTGTTGAATTTCAAGAGATGTTTGAAATGGTTGCTCAACACAGTATTAGCTTTAAGCCACCATCTTACTATGAAATTAGAGATAAATTTTTTAAGAAACAATATATGGAGACAATGCAAAATATTGAAAAACATAAAGCTTATTGGAAAGATATAGGCTGCTCCATAATGACAGATGGCTGGACAGGTAAAAGGAGAAGAACACTTATAAACTTCTTAGTAAATAGCAAAGGAAGTATGTTTTTGAAGTTAATTGATGCAACTCACATCACCAAAACAGCTGAGAAGATATTCCATATGATTGATGCAGTAGTTGAGAAGGTAGGAGAAGAAAATGTTGTTCAAATTGTGATGAACAATACTGCGAACTACAAAGCTGCAGGAGCATTGTGCGGCTCATTGTATTGACCTAATGTTGGAAGACTTTAAGAAGAAGTTGTCGGTTCATCATGAGACAATTGCAAAAGAAAGAAAAATTACTACATATATATATTCAAGGACTTTTTTAATTTCTATATTGCAATTTCATACAAATGGAAGAGATTTGGTAAGACCAAGCAAGACTCGCTTTGCCACATCTTATCTAACTTTGGGGTGCCTCAATGACAATAAAGGAGCATTGATAAGGATGTTTACATCAGATCAATGAATGTCTAGCAAGTTTGCTAAAACAAATGATGACAAGTATATTACAGATATGGTTATGGATAAGGAGTTTTGGAAAAATGTTGTGACAAGTTTAAAGGGTGCTTTTCCACTTATCAAAGTGCTTCATTTGGTGGATTCAGATGAGAAGCCAGCCATGGGGTTCATTTATGATGGAATGATTCAGGACAAGGACAAAATTTAGAAAGCATTCAATGGTGTAGAAAGAAGGTAGTAGAGTTTTACTGAATCTAATATAATTTTTTAACTTTTGTTTGCTATTTTGAATTTAATGTAATTTTTTATTTGTCATTCTTTACTCTTTAGTTATCAGCTTCTACGTGATATCATTGACGCTAGATGAGACAATAGTTGATGAGGCCTTTGTATGCAACAAGCTATTTCCTCAACCCTCAAATACAATATAGGCTAGGATTTCATGTTGATTGCAAAGTTAAAACTGTACTATATCAATGTTTGGAAAGGTTGGTGGAAAGTGCTAAAGAAAGAGGAAAAATTGATGATCAAATGGATGATTTCAAGTTACAAATAGGGAGATTTGGTTCTGAATTAGCCCAAGGCTGCATTCATACAAAATCTCTAACACAATGGTGGGAATCTTATGGTTTTGATCATCCAGAGCTCCAAAGATTTGCAATGCGCATCTTAAGCTTGACATGTAGTTCATCTAGTTATGAGAGGAATTGGAGTACCTTTGAGATGGTAAGTTTTCTTTAATTTGTAAATTTGGGCTTGTACTTGCTACTTGTTGTATATTAATTGGATTTATTTTTGTTTAGGTCCACTTAAAGAGAAGAATTGCTTGAAACAAAAGAAAATGAATGATGTTGTATTTGTGATGACAAATTCAAAGTTGGCCAGGAAGAAGCAAGTTAAAAAAAAAAATTTGTTGAATATAACATTGATGATGTTTCATCCGAAGATGAATGGATTGTGGAAAATGAAGGAACGTCTTCTAATGTTGAAGGTTTAGATGAAGACAATTTTGATTTGAATTTGGATACTTTAATTGAAGAAAACTTGTCTCAAGTTGGAGAAGAGGATGATGACGCTGGTGATGTTGGTGCCTTTATAGATGATATGGCGATTCCTAATTTTGAGTTTGACAATGAGGTTGATAGAAGAGAAAGAGAAGTTGCCATGCTAGCCATGCTACCCATGCATCATGATGTAGTTGAAGATCATGTGGAGCATAATGCCTTTGATAATAATGACCTGAACGATTTATTAGCTTAGAGTGTGACAATTATTTTTAATTGAATTTAAATTAGACTTGAATTTTGAATTGTAATGAGGTTGTTTGCCTTTGTTTGAATGGTATTTGATGACAATGTTAGATAATTTGATTAATATTGCATTGATAAGTATATGTATAGATGATGGCAGGTGCCTTACTTTTCTTTTACACACACACACACACACACACACACACACGTTTTGTATTACAATTTTACGTTTTACGATTTTTCATTCTACTTCCGTTTTTAGGTAAAAACTCATTTTTAACAACCATGCCTTTTGATTGATTATCTGTGTAATCTCAAGGTAGAGGAACCTTGAGTGTGAGTGTATCAATTACAACTTGTAGAGGGGAGTGAATTTTAGTGAGAGGATTACTTCAAAATTTAGAGTGTGTAATCGTGTTTGAGAAATAATGAAAAACTCATAGTGTCTGGGGACTGGATGTATGTCAAGAGTTTGGACCGAACCAATATAAATCTTATGTGTCAAGCATTACTCTATTCTTTACTCTATCTCTTTTAGTTCTTAGGTTTAATAGCAAAAGATTTTGAAATTACCCAATTCACCCCCTTTTAGTGATATTTTGCTTTCATCCTAATGTGTCGGAGGTCTATATTTGGCATAGCATTTCCTCAACTCGTTAATCCGATTCAATGAGAGATGGAAATATTTATAAAGAAGAGCAAAGACCAAAGTTAATGTCAATCCAAGGGCATCTGAAGAATATGTGGTTTTCAACCTATCTTTTAAAGAGAGTAAACCTCGTAATACTAGCTACTACATCATTCCCAAACCCTTGATTTGCAGTATCAGGCATAACCAAGAAGAATAGTGCGTGCGAGCCTAGCTTCGAGTGTTATTGGCACATAGTTGTATTCAAGCTTGAGGTTTAAAAGACCTTATTAGGCACCTCTATTTAAAAAAGGGTTGAAGCCGGATCGAAATGCTTCATGCTCACACAATAATGGATAGTACAATAAGATAGTCAGTTGCCCAATCTCAATTGTAGATTGGAAACCTTAGAAATGGAAGATAGCAAGATGAGATAAGGCTTTTCTTCTTAGATCATACCTTCTTCTTTCTCCATACCCTAACAGGCTTCCTCTTCAACCAATAAAGCACTATTTTTTTTTCCAAGAAGGGGATTTCACCACTTAGGTTTCGACTAGTTCAAATACCCCATATCGCTTTCACGTTGACAACAAGAGAGATTATTACCTTAACATGAAACTTAGTCCGACAGGATTGAAGATGCTCAACCAATGGACAATCTATCTTTCTAAGTTCTCAATTCGAATGATCTCATACTCGACAAAATGAATAAATAAAAGATCAGGATAGTCAGGATGACGTATTTCAAGATCAAATGATCCACCTATTTGTCCACTTGGGAAGGCTAACTCAAATCGGTTAGATATAAGGGAAACAACTGTAAAAGAGAGATGAGATGCCCTTTCTGATGCAATTTACAATTCAAACAACTAGCTAAGCTAGGTAGTTTGTTGTTAGTGAAAGTGGAAGAAATCACCAAGAGGGGTGAATTGGGGATTTTAAGAATTCTTTTCAACTCTTAAGAATGAAGCTTAAGAAATGGATAATAAAAGAGTAGAAAAAGAAAAGCTTAGACACATAGAATTTATACTGGTTCGGTCTCAACCTTGACCTACGTCCAGTCCCCAGATACCTTCTGGGTGTTTCCACTAATTCAACAGATTTTCAATTACAACAATGAAGACCAGACACAATCCTAATCACCTAGGACTTGCTCCCCCTTACACTTTGTGATTGAACAACCCAACTCACAGGTTCCACAACCTTGAGTTCTCACAAACAAATGCTTTGAAAAATTTACAAACTCTCAAAAGAGTAGATAAGGATAAACACTGAAGAACAGGTTGAAAATAACAGTACAGACTCAAATTTCAAAGTATAATCAAGATAGCTTCGTTGTGTATTTTGCTTTGAGTTTTCACAGCCTTTTATAGACTGAATGGATAAGCTAGCCGTTGCAATTCTTTCTCTAATGTTCAGCTGTAGTTCTGGAAAAATGGCAGTAGCATATTTTGCTCTATTCTTTGAATTCTTAGCTGGAATCTTGGAATTTAGTTGTTGCAGAACGTCTTCCAGATTTTTAGCCATTCCATGATCTTAATTGGACCGTTTAAAGTGATCTTAATGTGTTGCAACGATCTGAACTGAACATCTGGGATAAGGGAGAAGAATCAGCCCTGTTCTTGGTTCTTTATTTAATGCACTTATTCTGGATCTTGATCTCACCTTGATCTTGGCTAAACCTTATCTGAAAAACACTCAAAACTTCATCAAGGACATTAGAAACAATAATATCATATCATGAAATAATTTCATGAAGACCCATTAAGATTTCCCAGATCAATATCATTTGATTTTTCAAAATCCCCGATGCAAACTCGAGTTTGTTCTTCCAGACTCGAGTTTGGGGTTCATCCAGAAAGCATGTCCGTTGATTAGAGGTCTAAACTTGCAGTCTGGAAAAGCTAACTCGAGTTTGGCTTTTACAGAGAGAACTATCGGGCTTTGGACTTAGCATGGAATTTTGGTCCTACTCCTAGACTCGAGTCAATTAGTAACTGACTCGAGTTTGGGTCTATGCCTGAAGAACAAGCCTAAGTTCGTGATTTTCCAGACTGGAGTTTAGGAGACAGACTGGAGTTTTGGAAAGATGGTAAGAATTCGAGTGTTTCTCTATTTGTCCTAAACTCGAGTTTACAATGACAGACTCGAGTTTATGTTTGAGCTGAAACTATTCAAATCTTTCTGTTTGGTCTAGACTGGAATTTGTAACTCTAGACTGGAGTTTATAACTTGGCCTGGAACTCAAGTGTCTTTCTGTTTGGTCTAGACTGGAGTTTAGGAATCCAGACTCGAGTTTGGCTTGCTTGGAATTCTGAGTGCTCTCTGTATCTTCCTGACTTCAGGTTTGGTTTTGCAAACTGGAGTTTGGCTTGTTGTGAAAATTTCTGATTGCTTTCTGTAACTCCTCAAACTCGAGTTTACATACCTAAACTCGAGTTTGCCTTTGACAGTGAGATTTTCATATTGCCAAAAACAAACTTCATATCAAGTTTACAATTGCTAGTTATCATCAAAACACATTGAGAACTAACAGTTAGAATATCCATCCTAGTAGGAAGATAGAAATAACACACACACACACATACCACCTATGTGTGTGTGTGTGTAAAATACACCATATCCATATTATTTGCAAATATGAACATACACTTATAATCACTTCAACAAATATACAAGATAAATTGGAAAGTAATTACCTCAAATTCTTTGACACAAGAACTAAACTTAAGTGAAATTAAGTCTACTATAAAAATAAATATAAAATTATATGTTAATAAAATTAACAAAAATACCAACTAATATAATAACAAATAATTAATTATACTATAATTGTCTCACTTTAGTTTTCATAGAAAAATGACATTTTGTCCATTCCTCAATTCACCATTACAATCACATTTTCTTCTTTAATAAATTATTCCTCACTTATTAGGATCATCAAAATATCACCATATCCTCAATTTAATCAAAATACCCAATTTCCTACCATAAAAGTTTCACCAAAAAATTTCAAATATACACATTCATTTATAAATCTCAAATCCAATGTATCTAATCCTAAATATAACCTCCAATAAATTAAAAATGAATTATAAATTCAAATATAAGAGACTTATTATCACAAACCTCAATTTTCCAACCTCATATAAACTTATATAAGCATAACCCAATTTATTATACAAATCTTCAAACTTCCATATGACCAAAATCATATTAAACTCTAATTTAAATTTCAAATCTCAACTCATAATTTCATATAATTCAAGATTTAGCAAAACTAAACCGATTAAACCTACAATAATACCTCTAGTAATCCAACCAAATGCCTTAAATCTCATTTAATTGGTAGAAATATCTTATAAGACATAAATCCTAAATTTTTTTAAATAGAAAATTAAATTTAAATTCCGACAACAACCAACTAACAAATCTAAACCAAATAAAATTATCTATTAATCATGCTTTATATATTTACAGTAATTTATTATCAAAACACAAAATATTTCCTAAATTCTAACATCAAAATCTCCGCTATCAGTACCATATTACTCTCATTAGAAAGAGAAAAATACATAGAATAACTTTTAAGAAGAAATTTTGTTAAAAAGAAATCAATTTAACTATCCAAATGATCTTATAAAATAAATAACTTACCTTAAAAACCCAAATAGCCTTCTCTTTTTCTCCTCCTCTCCTCCTCTCCTCCTCTCTCATCGTTCCTCACTCTCACTCTCCAGCTCTCTCAACACACACACACACACATACTCCCAAATATATAAAGCAAAAAGGTGGTCTAGGGAGTAATTATTATTCCCTCCTCCTCAAGAAATCAAGTTGGTAGTATGTGCTGCCATCATATTTTTTTAACCTTTTTTTAATATTATAGGATTTTTTTATCTATACCATCTCCAGGATCCAAATTCTTTCCATTCTTTCTTTCCTTTGTCAACTCAGTGTAATTGTCTTACTAAACACAATCTAGCATGTCTGGGGATTCCTTGATTTCTTGTTCCTACCTTTACGATATGCGATGGTGATAAGGGAAAGACACAAGAGGTATCACCTCTGTTTACCTTTGTCCCCCTGTCTCTTGCACCTCATGCGCTTGTTATTATAAGTCATCATTGTGAATCATCAACCATAACCAGGTAGAGCCTTTCCAAAAAGTGTGAAAGCTTAGGAGGATTTCGATAACCATTCTTCATCCCCTCACCTTAGTTTTAGCTATTGTGAACATGTGTCTGTCAAGACACAGACTCATACACTATAGCTAAGCAAATGTATCTATCAATGAGTCAAACATTCCACAAATTAATCAACCAATCAACTAGTTGAATAATTTCTAAGGAGAAATGAAGAATTTTTATATTTATGTTTTTTTTAAAACTAAGCTGATATATAATCCAATCATATTATAATGCACATAATGAAGAACCGGCTGAACCCAAGAGGGGGTAAATTGGGTTAAGATTAAAAACTTGGAATTTTGAAAATCTTTTCGCTTCTTCTAAATCATTAGTTAGATATTCAAATAAACATATACTAGAAATATAAGAGATAAGGGAAGAGAATATGCAAACTATGATTTATACTGGTTCGGCCCAATTCTTGACCTACGTCCAGTCCTCAAGCTTCACTTGAGATTTCCAATTCACTATCTACTTTCAACTTCATTACATGTTATGTACTCAAAGTAATCCTCTCACTAGGATTCACTCCCTCTTACAAACTGTAATCAATACACCCGCTCAATTACACACTCTGTACTCAAAGTAATCCTCTCACTAGGATTTACTCCCCTTACAAGCTGTAATCAATACAAAGTGTTTCCCACTCAAGATCACCCAATCTTAAGTAACTCTCAGATAGAATGTTTACAAATAAATCTTCTCTCTCTCAGAAGTGAATAACTAAACACTGAAGTACATAATCATTCATCCACTCTTTACTATAAACTATATGAATATTGAGAAACAGAGAGTGTATGAGTCATTGATATATCGACGATGAAGAAGTAAGATCATTTTGTTCTCTTCATCAAATCGTCGTCACTCTTCCGGTTTGAAGACTTCGTAATTTATAGGTATTTGTGTTTTGACCGTTGCAAGCATTCGACTGTTGGACTGTTCTTCCACTTTAGAATATGACTGTTGGTTGTCTTTGGGAAGTAGTCGTTGGAGCTTCTTAATTCCATGGCTCATAATAAATAGCTAGAATAAAAATGTTTTCGTTTGCTACAAACTTTAGTTCTGATTATTGCTCTGTTTTTCTGAGATGCATTTAATGCTTTTACCACGTCAGATTGTTTTCGCTCAATCTTGAATTAGACAGAATTAATCAACTGAAAGCCACTTAGAAAGATGATTGAATATAATATTAGCAAGTTCGAGTATGCTTAAATAAGATTAAACAATGACCCATAGAATTCCAGATAATTAATGATGCGTAAGAAGCTGATACTAGGATTAATATTGATGCTGACTCAATTGATGTATTCTCAAGAGTCTATCATCCATTCTCGAGAATCATGTAACAAAAGGAGATTCATGACAATCAAATGATAATATTCCGGTAGACCATTCTTGAGAATCATGTACTTACTCTCGAGAATCAACGTGACTTCAAACATTTATCATGATCTTTGATTAAGGCATTCTCAAGAATCCATATCTGATTCTCAAGAATCATCGTGCAAATTTCAAACACATATTATGTTCATGCTTAAGACATTCTCAAGAATCCTTATGCAATACTCGAGAATCATCGCATTGAATGGAACATGAATAGTCATGATTTGATCTAGTATTCTCGAGAATTCATTTTCCATTCTTGAGAATCAACGTGATCACAGGACATATATAATCTATTCTCGAGAATTGAATATCTGTACTCGAGAATCAGCGTGGGTTTGAAATTGTTTAAGGTTGCACTTTAATACTCGAGAATCAGTGCTCATACTCGAGAGTTGCTCTGATAGAAGAACAATAATGTCAGATAAAACCATATACTCGAGAATTATATCAGAAGTTGCATCCGCCCATGCTCAGAAAGCTCTTCAAGACTTCTTTCCAATTTCAAGAAGAATTTGCTCCAAACTCATTTTATTTCATCCATTATTATTAGATGAATGAAGGTTATTCTTGACCAGCATTTTTGTAGCATCCTAAACAGGCTGTCAACTTCCAAAAATCATAGCTCTCTCATTTGATCTTTGTTTTTTGTGATCTTGATGTTTTTGGAAAGGTATATAAGTCTAGTTTCATATGCCACCAATTTCAACTCATTCCGATTTGTAGTTTGTGAGATATCGTCAAATTAGCAAACCTTGATCTGTTGTGTGATGTTGATTGATGTGTCAACTTGTGAAATTCATAACTATCTCATCTGAACTTATTTGGACTTAAATTTTTGTTACAATGATGCATTGCGAGTCTCGTTTCCAAAAAAATTAATTTCACCTCAATCCGATCTTTGATTTGGGAGATATCATCGATTTACTGAACGTCGCCCAGGTGAAATGTAACATCCCAAATTCCAGGTTCGAAAATCGTGTCGGTCGACACTTAGTTTTAAGAAAATCACAGAGTTTTGAGATTGCTACAGCTCAGAGTACTGCGGAAATGGATAACGTGCGCCAAGATTCGGATAATGAGTATCTGATATAAAATGCCCAGACATATGATAATGCCCCGACATAAGATGATATTTTAAATATCCAAAAGGAATATTCATGTGATACAATTTACAAAGATTTGAATACATTTCTCTGATAAAGAAAGTCTTAAATTAGACCTATGGCTTAGAACTTAACATCAGTTAATCAGACAATTTGGCCAGGTCGGTGTTCAATCTAATGGGAGTCTCACAAACTCTATGGCGACTTGTGACAACCCACCGATGAAACCTTCCTTAGTTTAAGCACCAAATGGTCCGAAATAACTTTGTTAAATCCGTGCCAGAATACTCTGCCAGAAACTAAGTCCCAATAACTTCTACCGACCTTCGTCTTCGACCGCTGCCTCTTCAGGGCTCTTTCCACCCGCACCTTCTCTATCTTGGTTTCTTCCCTGTACTATTCATTAAGACTAAGGTCCAATGCCCATTGGACCTCAGGTAACGGTTAACCTTATGCTCAAGTATGACAGTATGCATGATAGATATTCATTTACATTTCAGCATATAACTATACATAGCACACAACACATGTATCAATTCATACCTCAACAATACCTACATAGCTCACAGCCCATGTAAGGTCCACATAGTTTGCACATAAACCAGTGCCACGCCCCGGAGCGTGTCCTCAGCGCTAGGAAAACATCTATCCAGCATTACCAAGACTGTAACTCGTTTTCACATTAAAAGCTGAATGTATTTAACAAGGTGACCTAAGACCCTGTCTTAGCCACAGTCCATGACCCAAGACCCAATATTGTCCATGACTATATGAATCATCTCATCATATATAAAGCATACAAGTAGCATAAGAGTTAGAGTTACAGTACGCGTCCGTACCTTCATTGACGATATCGGGTACTTTCATCGAAATATGGTAAGTTTGACAGCGGTGCGATGGCGGTACGACAGCGGAAACAACGGTTTGTGTTTTCAGATATCCTATAAGGATTATATCACAGATATGAATATTTAATATCATAACAGGCATTTTAGGTACAAATTACCATTTTGCCCCTAATTTGATTAGTCGGTGGAATTTTGCCAGAGCTTCGCTACTTTGACTCTAATCTTCCAAAATTTTGCCGTATCTCTTTCTCCATTATATTTTCGAAATAAGTACCATATTTAAACTTAAGCATGATATCAACAACATATTGGAAGACTAAAAGATCAAAATAACATTTCTACCATAACTACCGAACGAAGATAGAATCTTAAGACTAGGGACCGAAGAACTTACCCAGAACCTTGCTACTCCTTCCTCCGATCTCCTCCCTCTCTCTAACATCTCTCTAGATTTCGAACTAGGCAAGTGAATTGGTGAGAAAATGAAGGAGAATGGAAGGGCTATTTATAGAAAAAGGCAATGGCATTTTGGTAATTCCTTTGAGCTTTGTCTGATCAGTTTCTGACCGTCGGATCGCACTTCTTTAAGGTGGCAAGATCTTGGCCATACACCTTACTATGCTGACCTCATCCTATGTCACCAAGGTGATGTCACCAACTTGCTCAAGAAGCTTTCTACCAATAAAGTCCCTGTTCGGTGTTCTAATCTCGTAATCTTGAGAAATCTCAAAATTCCGGGAACATAGCCCCGAAGATCTTTTCTTTCTCTTTTAAGATACCTGGGTTATCTAAATTTTTGATCTCATTAAAGACATTCCGTTGCCTGCCGAACATTTTCGGACAACCGCTGTCGGTTACGGAAATAACTTCGGAGATAGTCTACTTTGAGATAAAAATTCACTTGTATATAATAAGTCCTTATGTTAGATACTTAGTTCATATATTTTGAGATAAGATTTATTTTCTATCAGTCCTCCTCTATCCTATTTGCTTTTTCTCAAAATATCTCACTTTATATTATTATTATAATCATAAATATGTAGATATTATTATTTTGCTACTACACACACGCACATGCACAACACTTAGACACACACACACTCACAACTCTCCACATCTCATAACACTCACACACCACACATCTCACACACACACAAATTTCGGTTTTTTTCTTCTTTATTCATGTCTAAACAATTAGTAAGTGATTAATTAGTCATTAATTATTTAATTAATCACTTACTAATTGTTGACAATTTTCTTAATTAGTAATAATTATTATCTCACAACTATTTTACTTACATTGGTATTTTATGTCCCATGTAATATATCAAAAATCACGGAGTCAATTTTGGTTTCAGAATACTTTTTAATTTTTCTTCTTTTTATTTTCAAAGGAAATAATTTATTAAATTGTCTAAATTAAGGACAATATTCTTTCTAATTTTTAATAATTATTTTACTGCCCTTTAGAATTTATCACAATTCTTTTTAGGATGTTTTATGACCCTAAAATGCATTTTTAAGCCTTTTTTACACTTAATTTTCTTTATCCCTCCTAATTTCATGAGAAATCACCTTAGGAAATAAAGTAATTATTATACTAATTTTGAGACCACAGATTCACCTATTTCCAATAGGTATTATTTGTCAATATAATTATCCGAGTATTACATGAAACGTGAACAGAGTTGATGAATTCTCAACCATTCTCAAGAATCAGAAGAGGATCCTCGAGAATTGATGTATGATTCTCGAGAATGGCTCAAAAATACCTAAAATTTTCACATGAATAGTACCATACTCGAGAATTAAACTGTAGTACTCGAAAATGACTTCAGGAATCCAATTGTAACTTATTTTAACTCCGAATTGAGTCATTTCAACTTGCACATCATTGAGACTTCTAGGATCAATCTTGGAGCTTGTATAATGATATTCTAATTCCATTAATCAAGTTCTCCCATCTTGATTATTCTTCTTTGTTTATACTTTATATCTACATTAATATATAAGAATTAATCAAAATAGAAGATAAATGGAGTATGTAAACTTTTTGCTCTGGCATCTATATAAAACATCATCAAAACTAATCATAACCAACACATAAGTATTGTAAACCAATATGTAATATATGCTATAATTCTAAAATATGTTAATATCATCTTTGGTCTAACAAGTTTGCGTTCATTTTGGTTTTGGTCCCTCAAGTTTCAAATCATATGTTTTTGTCCCTATAAGAGCAAATCTAGGTTTCTATTAAGTTATAGGGACTAATGTGTTAAATGAAATGAAATTTGAGGGATGAAAACCCGTGGTTTAAAACTTAATGGACTAAAACCAAAATGAGAACAAACTTGAAGGACAACAAATTACATTAACCCTTTTAAAATTAAGCAACCCCAATTGGTCTTATTTAAGGGGCAGTAGTGATTAATAGTATTCCAAATTTCACGGATTAACATCCTTCCTCTCGATATTGTCTGCTTTAAGGATTTAACACCCCTCACAAGTTCAAAATTTGTCAAGAGAGGAAGGCATCCAAATTGTTATCGAAAGTCTTTCATTCGCCTTTTCTACTTCACATTAGTTGAGACTTCATACCTTCTCTCTCCTTCTTTCTCTGCTCTGCTTCACCTTGTTCTCCCCCTCACTGCTGCGGATTCTATCATGCCCTTTACTCTATCGACATTCATGCATAGTTTAGTAGGCATTTATCTGAGTATTATTACATAATTCAGTAGGCAAACAAAAATAACATAATATACTAATTCAAAACTCTTGATTACATTACAAGGATACCCAGAGAGTTTATACACATGTTTGTTTACAAATTCTAAAATTTCAATTACAAGATTAAAAATAACCCCAATAACTCTTATACCAGACCCAGAACCTCCAGTTGCTAATATTCGCCACCTTGACCTAAGAGTCACGTCAAATGAAAGCAAAAATAAAATCACATGTAATGTTGACTGCGAATGTAGAACACAGGACTTAACTTGTCTTGGGCATCCAACTAGGCTAGGCATCAACCCATATCATTTAAATGCGACTAGGTTTTTTGACTTAAGAACCCCTGGTCTATTAGGCCCTGCAGCCTAACCATCGGTACATAACCCACAACATATATGGATAGTTCCTCCAGCCAATCAGCTCACGAGTGGTGTTGGCCCTTACGAGACAAGACTTTTCTCAAACATGGTTTAGACATGCATATACAGTTATACAAAGTATGTGAGAGAAGATTTACTACCTAGACGCTTTACCAATTCTCGATTTGGGTCCCAATCCTTTGGTTGTCCTGGGCAATAACAAACAATAGATTATTACTTATTCAAATTCTTCATAATCTTAAATTACTAAGATTAGTTATCTTGTTATTGCCCTATGTCCAACATAAAGTTAAAGGGCCTATATTTACTTCAAGAGCTTATTTTAGCGCCTTGAAAGATAACTTCACTAACATGACTCTTACTTTCTCATTTTCACACTACTATCAAAATTGGTAGAATTTTCAACTAACTTTGAAAATTTATATTATATTGTAAAAATGTCTAATTATGGTGATTCCAAAGACTATGTAATTATTATTAAGTCTATATTTAGGGGAAAATTCCTCCCACAGTCAAACAAATGCAATTTGTTCCAGTTTCAATAATCATCACACACTGGTCTAGAAAAGCATTCCAGATTCAATGGTTAACTTCAAAAATTCATAACTCAATGTATATAGATCCAAATTTCCCATGACTTATCAAATTAAAGCTTATCATATCTACATTAAATCTAGGAAGTTGCATAGGCTTTGGATACTATTTGCTAAGCCAAAAACATGTCACAAATGAACCGCCACACATAAACCCTAATTTGACAGCAGTATACAAACTTTCATTTTCAATTCTAATTCTTCCAAAATCAGTTCCTCATCTTATTCCTACATAATTTTTCATTTTAAACTCATTGAAAGCATCAAAATTGACAAAATCTCATTCCTTGTGCGTGCCTTATTTTGGCTAAAACCATAGCTAGGGGAAGATAGTTAATTTTTGAATCTTTCATTCCATACTCACCATTATTTACCCTTTAATCACCTCTAGCTAATGGTTTAATCCCTAATCATGCTTTATCCCCTTTTTTATTAATTTGGGCAGAACATCCCCATAATCTTTTATGCTTCCAAAATTACAAGAACTCAAGAAGAAACCATTTCAACCACTAATCAAAACCACAAACAACATCATCAAGGATAAAAGCACCTCTTACCTTAGCCTTGTCTTGTGTTTCTTGTACTTCCTTCCTCTTGATCTCTAGGGTTTCGACTTTCTCCTTTCTAAAACACCATACCAAGAGAGCTATTAGGGCTAATAGTTGCCAAAATTGAAGAGTTAGAAGAGACGCCAAACTTGAGACCACATACTCACCTCTTCCTTTTGGTTTTCCTTCCTCTTCTTTTTGGTTAGTTCTTCCTACTTGTTCTCCCCTTGCTTTTGTTGACTTTGGGTGAGAGAAAATAGAGATAGGAGCGTCTTGAAATGGCTTGGAGGGCAAGCCATGTGCCTACCTCCTCTTGGCTAACTTTCCTCTCTCTTTATTTTTTTTGTTAAAATCATGTGCTTAAATCAATGGTCCACACTCCCTCTATCTCTTGCTTTTATTGATCAAAATATGGGTGTGTGTGTTTGAAACTTGAGGTTCACACTTGTTGACTAAAGAACATGATCACATTATTATTAGAAAGTCCAACTTGTTGGCCAAGTATACATGTGGCAGCAAGAAGAGGCAAGGAGAGGTGGATGATAACAATTTGACAATTCCTAATACTTGTTCACACTTGTAATCCACCAATACAATTCCATTTGGCCCCCTTTTCTTTCTTTCTTTTCCTCTTCCTTGGTTGAAATTAATGGCCTTGATGAGTTAGATGAATGTCAATCCCATGTAACTCACTCTTGTGTCAACATGTGCCCTAAAATTCATAACTAATTTCTCTCATAATAATTCTAATATTCAAATATTAAAATTTGGGATGTCACACTTCCCGAATTGGGCTTAGTCATCTATCTCATATATGCTTATCCTTAAGTCTTTAGGCTTAAAATTTAGGATATTATAGATTCCCTCCTCACCCTCTGTCCCTAGCTTTCTTATTCCTCAACCTAAGAGATTCCTCGAAAATCGGGATAATCTTTTAAATCATGGATTAAATGCTAAGAATAAAAAAAGGGAAAATTGTGTCAAACTTTAAATAGGGACAATCTTAAAAAAATGTAATTAATACCTTGCTTGGTGATAATATCCTTCTAAAAAAAGGCACTCTTAATTCTTCTACTAACAAGGAAACCTACTTAAGTAGTACTTAGATTCAATCTTGGTTTCAAGTAATACAAAGCAAACATATAAAGGGTGTGATTGGAATAACAGGGGCAAACGTGAAGTTTCTGTTAGTTAAAATTGGGTGCTACCTGACGTTCAAGCACAAAACTCATGAGTAGGAAAAACAAAAAAATTTGTTCTTCACTAATTGCAGCAGAATGTACTCATGAGAACCTGTAACACTTTACGGTATTCATGAGTTACTTAAATAAGCTAATTTTATGGGAACCTGTAACTCTTACGATACTCATGAGTCACTTTCTAATTTATGAAAACTCGTAACTCTTACGGTACTCATGAGTCACTTATATAAGCTAATTTATGAGAACTCGTAACTCTTACGGTACTCATGAGGTGAAAATAATAAATATCTAATCATTATGAAAACCCGTGACTCTTTATTGGTGCTCATCAGAACCTAGAACTTTTACATTACTCATTGGTAATGATTATAATTATGTTTTTCATATTTATTACTTATTACGGATCCCGTAACTCTTTACGGGCGTTCATGAATTATCCCAAATTAAACTATAAAGAAATACTCATGGATAGTTTCAAGATCTACTCATTAAAACACATGGGTTCTAGATTTACCTTAGATCACCGAATACTTCAAAGAGTATGAGGTCCTCTAACGCAAATCCACACGACTATCTCCTGATTACCTTGAGAACTCCTTCTCTTTCATCCCTTTCTTCCCTAGGTGCTTGCTAAGCGACGACAAGGTTGAGAAATCAAGGTTCTTGGGTTTTCTTTATCTCAAGAAGATTAGGTTTCTTGAGATTAGGGTTTTTGGAAAGGAAGAACAAGAAAGAATTACCTATGGATGGCGCCCCTTATTCCCTTTACTGGTGCTTTTGTTGAATGAATCAACAATACTGATGTATCGTATGAATTTATTAGCTAACACCCTAATTATGGTTCAAGATTAATGACCCATTAATTGGTATTATCCAAATAATTAATAAACTGGATTAAATCCATATCTTGAATTATTTCTTGAATTAATAATTCAAGATAATGGATCACATCCATATCTTTAATTATTTCTTAGATTAATAATTCAAAATAATGGATCACATCCATATCTTTAATTATTTCTTTATCCAATCTTTATTGGCATTTATTTACACACACACACATAAATATATTAGATAATTCAAAATTATCTTTATAACCCAATCTCTTGAATTTAAAATTTAAATTTAAATTTCAAAATCAAAATTCAAATTCAAATTTCAAATTCAAATTGGCCTAAGAACTTGTTTGGTCTTGTAACATATTTGATTCCATTAGTAGAGAAACTAATTTCCTACTAAAGAACCATCTATGACGCCATTTTATATATTGGGCTTGGAGTCCCATTCCAACCCAAATACACCTATTTTCTCAAGAAAACACAATAACAATTATTGGCCCAAGTTTGCTAATTTTTAAGCAATCAAGAATAACCTTTGTGTGTGACCCATTAGGCCTAATTAATCACTGACATAAATAATCTTGGACCAATCAAACTCCTTTAATGGGCCCAAGTTATCTAATGACTACATAAGACACTAGAAATGCTCTATAGCCCCAGAATTAATTGAGTTGATCAAGTGATCTACCTTTTTTAATTTGGATAGCATGCCGATCGTCATTCACATTTAGTCGAGAGCAAAGATAGAGTATCATCTCTCTTGGTTGACTAAATATAGCTTTTTCACAGAACTAGGAATCTTCTTCTATTGACTCTAAGATGGAACATGACTCTTCAAGATCACTTACTGTGCACAGATTTCCAAGTCAACTAAAAGTCATTAAAGCCCTACCGGTTCTGTGAAAGACTAATCCCTTGTAGGGGATTGTGAGTCCTTTCAGCATGTCCATCTACACTCATGCATTTGAGTCATCCCCAAGAGTACACCGTCTCCCCATTCTCAAGCGGATAGGGTTGTACAGTCAAAGTATGACCCTAAGACACATTGCTCGATGACATCCTCAAGTCTAGAACAATCCGTACTACCAAATGTTAAGAGAATTTTATATCCAATGATACTTCCCTACAAATCTTTTTGGAGTCTCTTGGCGGGTCCTGTTCGGTGCTATCTGTTCTCCAACGAATTCACCCATGACATCAGTTAAGGCATCACATGCATGTATTCCATGAGGTTCCTACCTTATATCTCTATACAAGTAAATGATGTCATACTAGTTTTATTGAGATCATCAATATCCTTTCTTGGTGATTCAAGACTAGGAACAAGTTTCAGGCAATAGACATTCAGTGTTCTATTGTCCTCATGATCATGATCCCTATCATAGATCCTCGAACAAACACATATTCTATTCCTAGGGTTTTTATCTTTAAACGCATATTTACTTTAAATAAAAGCGAGACACAAATATGATAAAGATAAAAGATGCTTAATTTTATCAATCACAAAATACTAAATAGAAAAAGTTGTTCCTCTATCAAAACAGATTGTCTATAAGACATCTATTTACTAATAGTTTCTTCAATATGACTTTTGTAAATTTAAGAATGAACAAAAGTCAGATTGTGTAATGTGATTTACATTTGGATTGACAATTGGATAAGTAATTTTTTTTCAATCATTTTTGAAAACTGGTTTGATGATTAATATTGAAAAGCTAAGTTGACATGAAAAACAATTTGAAAAGACATTGATCATATTAAATAATATATATATACATTATAATTATACATTGAAAATTTAAATGATAAGAACTCTGTATGTGCCAAATTTCTAGATAGTTTGTATATAAAGATTTTTCAAGTTTGTATTGCCTCAAACATTTCTCATATTTTTTACCAACAAAAAATATATGGAATATTATATAATGTAATATTTAGAAAAAAATTATCATATTTAATTAGGATCTCTAAGTTATATATACATGCTCTCTCTTTTTTTTGGCCAACCATATTTTCATTCTCTCTCTCCTCTCCTCTCTTTTCTTTGTTATCTTCTCTCTCCTTTAGACAATAACATAAGCCAAAAGTGATATGCTCGACAAAATAGCATTTTGGGGTTAAAAATTAATTTAAAACCAAATTCACCTGTAAAAATTTATTTGTATAGTTTCAAAACAATTTTCTTCTTCTTCTTCTTCTTTAATTTTTATCTGCACAAATTTGGATATAATACAAATTCAAATATTTAGGATAGTTCATGTTATTTAATTTATATTACAATTTAGGACATTGATAAGGTTGGAATCATTCGATCCCCCCCCAACCACCACAAAAAAAAAAACTGATTAGGTTGCTTGAAATATTGTTCTGCAACAAAAAAAATTGAAATAAAAAAAATTTAGAAAGTTATATTAGACATATGTGTAGTTCATACTACAAAAAAAAACAATGATTTGTAGTGGTTAACCAATAGCGGTTTAAAAAACCGCCACAAAATCATGAAATTGTAGCGGTTTTACCCCAAATCGAAACAAATTAGTAGCGGACCATTAGCGCCAAAGCAGGGATCTTTTCTACAACGCACTTTGTAGCGGTTATGGCCGAATAAACCACTACCAAATTGGCGGAATTTGGCGGGCTATGGCGCGAATATTTGTGGCAGTTATTTTGTCGCGTTCAGTCCAATATAACTGCTACTAATGTGCTCTAGAATTGGCGCCAAATGGCGTGAATTTTTGCAGTGATTTATTTGTCGCGGTTCCTTGAGAATAACCGCTACAAGATAGCGAAAAGCCACTTGTTTTGTGGCGGTTCCATTAAACCAAAACTCTAACCGCGACAAATACTATTAATTAGTAGTGGTTATTCAATAAACCACTACTAATGTTTTATTATATAACCTATCCGTACACCACTCCAGAGAAATCACCGGATTTGACTTGTAACTGAATGAACGACGTCGGTTTATTAACGAAGGACGGGCAAATATCTGGAGCACTAATCTCTTCTCTCGTTCAAGAAATGAGTGTGGCAGATATTTTCCTGTCTCATCCATGAAACCAAATGCAATTATATAGTTACAAACCGATTTGGTTTTTTCTCTGATGTGAAGGCTACTTCTATTATTCTGAGGATCGTCTAACAAGCGACCGAAGGTTAGGTTTTGATTGTAGCCACCTTTCTTTTTGTAAAATATCTCAAATCAAAATGACTTAGTGAGCCTTTTCAGAGAGATTGGTGTCTACATTAAAGCCCAATATTCATGGGCTTGTTGGACTATTTTCAGTACACTTATTGAAAATAATTTTTTTTTACCAAACTAATTGGTTTATTAGTTTCATTAGATGAAAACTAATAAACCAATTAGTTTGGATTTTTTTTCAAAAAAAATAAAATTAGTAGCGGTTATTCCCTCAAACCGCTACAGAATTAGTAGCGGTTAGGGCTTTAACCGCTATAGAATATCAAACGCTAGACAATTAGTAGCAGTTTTTATAGCGGTTGAGATTAACCGCTACCATTTGTTCATTTTGGTAGCGGTTTCTCAGTGAAACCGCTAGAAAATGATGCGCTATTAATAGCGATTTCTCTTATGCTACTGTTCATTTCTCTTCACTTTTAACTTTTGTTTTCTTCTTTGTACGGTGAAATATGGTTAACGGAGATAAAGGGAAGGGTAAGGCTGTCTTAAGAGGAAGTGGCAGTAGACGGGCTGTGTGAGAGGCCGTGAGCCTGGGAATCTGCCTCCGCCCCCTCATACAAGGAGTGATTTTGAAGACATCTTTGCTGATGAACCGATCCCTACGGTGGAGACCCTAGAGACAGTAGGTGGAGAATGAGGCGCAACTCTGTTGATCAGCGACCTCGACAAAAATGAGGAGGTTGAGATAAACTTTTCCGTGAGCGAGGCCGAACAGTTTCTCGACCGGGAGAACGAGCGGGATCAAGGGGACCCCCAACCGTCGTCTTCACACTCCACCGAATTTGCGGTGGACATGGAAGGTAAATGTAATTAGTTTTTAGTGAAAATTTAAATTTTATTTTCTTATATTTAATTAAAATTATGTTTAAAAGCAAAAATAACATTTTTTTAACTATGTAGATACATATGGGAACATCAGTAAGAGGTCATTAGATGTTGCAGTGGTCACTTTGTTGCGGGGCCCTCATGTAGTGGTCCCCTGGAACACGGAGACAGACCAGCCAATTGAGAACGGGGGTCACCTGTTCAACCGATTCCAGTCTGATTTAGGCGGAAATTGGGCATGGTTCCAGATATTCTTCAAGGATTGGAAGTGTGTTCCGTCCAACAATAAGGACAAAGCATTTACTGACATTGTCCAGGTAACTTAAGTTGCTTTATTTAATTTTACATGTAAATATTTATTTTATTATTATTTTATTAATTAGTAATTTATTATGATACAGGCGAAGTTTAACATGGGAGGCCAGGTGAAGAGATACTCGTTGCTGAAGATTGGGGTTGCGTTGAAGAGTCGAAGGAATCATTTGTACCTCAAGAGGAATGGAGATGGGACAACTCCTATACAACAGCTGATCGAGAATGTCTCAGACGGCGTGGAGCCCAATGACTAGGCAACTTTTGTCCAGTATAGGAGAGTGCAGAGGCACAACTTTTGTCCCAGAGGAACACTAGGAGCCCGGCAGCCTAAACGGTCCATCACACGACAGGATCGAAGACGTTTGTTATGACCTACAGTGAGATGGTATATTGAAATTTAAAATAAATTTAATAAAACATTGATTGTTCCATTTTTTTAATAACAAACTTTTTTTCTTTCAATTCTTGCAGCAAGCGAAGGTGCGGGAGGAGAACCGTCAAACAAACTATGAGGAGCTCTTCACACATACCCATAGACATCGTGATGAGACACCGACATCTGAGGCGACTGAGGAGATCATAGTAAGTTAAAAAAAATTATTGATATTGTTAATTTAATATGTTCAAATTCAATTACATTGTTTCATTAATATTTGTTGAAATCTTTGCGTCAAGCCTGGATTGAGAAGACCACGGTAGAGCTGCTAGCTTCCCAGACCCCCAAGTCACAGGGGTCTGTGAACCCTACGGCCCCATTAAAAACTGGTGTGGGCCGAGTCGAGCATCCCAGGCGTGAGGCCTAACATTGTTTATGGCAAGTCCTCTACCTCTGAGGCCAGAACCTCCAGCGCGAGACGTATGCCACCACTGAAGGGGTTGGAGGCGATGATTGAGGAGAGGGTTGCCGCCTTGGTTGTTGAGAAGGCGGTCGCCCTAGCGGCTGTACAAGCGGCAGATAGGGAGCGGATTGCGGCGGAGTAGGCTGCCAGGGAGAGGCGCATTCAGGCCCGGATCGACAGTTGGTATGCTTCGAATAAAAATAATTGGGATGCTTGTGTCGGTGCCCTTACAGAGTTGCTACCTAACAGGCACTTTCACCTCCTCAGCCTCCCCCTTCATTCATCGACGAGGAGCCCCTCATTCCTCCCCCTTCGTTCATCCACGAGGATCCCCCGCTGCCTGCTGGTGCTGGTGCTACTAATGATGATGATGATGATGATGATGATGATGAGGGTGTTGTTACCTCTGCTCCTGCTCATGCCACTACTGAGACAGGACCTGATCATTAGGTTCCTGATTGCTAGTTTTTATTTTTAGAGACATGTTGGACTTGGCTGTCACCAAGAGGGGGTGAATTAGGTGATTGATAGAACTCTGGATAACTTTAAAAACTTTTCGCAACTAATTCGAAATCAATTCTATAATAGTAATCAATTATCCAAATATGTATACTAGAAATATAAGAGTTTAGGGAAGAGAGTATGCAAACTGTGATTTATCCTGGTTTGGTGACTTACATCCAGTCCCTAAGCTTTACTTGAGATTTTCAATCCACTATTTGCTTTGAACTTGATTACACGTTCTGTACCTGAAGTAATCCTCTCACTAGGATTCACTCCCCCTTACAAACCGTAATCCATTCACTTGCTTGATTACACACTCTATACTTGAAGTAATCCACTCACTCGGATTCACTCCCCTTACAAGTTGTAATCACAACAAAGTGTTTCCCACTCAAGATCACCTAATCTTGAGTAACTTTCAGAATAGTAGGATGATTACAATGAATCTTCTCTCTCAGAAGTAAGTGAATAAACACTGAAGCACAATACAAATCATTTCACCCTCAATGATAAGCTATGTAGGCATTGAGAACAGAGAGTAAATGATGAAAATCAAAGTATTAACATGTTGAAGATGTAAGCTTGTGTCTCTACGTTTTTCCTTGTCTGTGGAGTCTTCAAGTCTTCAGGTATTTATGGGTTAATTAGAGGAACTAGCCGTTGCATTTTCTTCTCTTTGATTCTTCAAGGTTTAGCTGTAAATCTGGAATATGACTGTTGCATATTTTTCTCTGTTTCTTCAATTCTTGGCTGAAATCTTAGATATAGTTGTTGTAAATGGTCTTCCAACATTCTTGTTGTTTCCAGGTCTTTATTAGACCGTTGGAGAGCGTCTTAGTCATTCTTGAATGGCTTGATCTGAACTCTTGGGATAAAGGAGAAGTTTCAGGCTTAATTTTTGTTCTTCACTAATTATTTTTTTACCCAGTTGATTTTCTCCTTGATCTTTGTTGTGTTTATCTGAAACTCACTAGAAAATTGATCAAATATAACATAGAATAATTGTAGATTGAAAATATGAAGCAACAAAAGCACATAAGATCCAATCATAGAATCTCTGAAACAGAGTTGCGTGTCTGTGCCGAGGTGACTGGAGTAGAACATAGGTTACTGGAGTAATCTAAGTTGTTACAACGTTTTAGTCTCGAGATTACTGGAGTAATCATTAAGTTACTGGAGTAACTAAGGCTCATTTTGTTTCTGTGTTCAGTCTGACTGGAGTAACCTTTGATGACTGGAGTAATTAAGGTTTTCATCATCTCTGTGACAAGTGTGACTGGAGTAGCGTTTTAATTACTGGAGTAGATCTAGTGTAAAGTCTATACTATGATTGGAGTAACCAATTTATTGCTGGAGTAATATGACAGACTATCGGGTTTGATTCTGAGGTGGCTGAAAAACATCTACATACTGGAGTAAGTAAGTGACTACTGGAGTAAGCCTTACTGGAGTAACCATTGCATTACTGGAGTAATGTGTCTAACAAAGGCGAACAGACCACATATTACTGGAGTAACGCGATGTTGACTGGAGTAATCATCAACTCTTCACTTGTTTGAGGATCAGTTCAAGAATTCTGAACAGACACTGAACTTCCAAAAATCATATCTCTCTCATTTGATCTTTGTTTTCTATGATCTTGATATTTTTGGAAATTTGTGTGAGTCTAGTTTCATATGCCACTGATCTCAACTCATTCCGATGTGTAGTTTGTGAGATATGCTCAGATTACTGAACCTTGGTCTGCTGAGTGACGTTAACAGATGAGGCAACTTAAAAAATTCATATCTCTCTCATCTAATCTTCTTTGGACCTGAATTTTGTCAAGATAACGCATTGGATGTCTAGTTTCATACAAAATTGGTTTCACCTCAATCCAATCTCTAGTTTGGGAGATATCATCAATTTACTGAACATCACCCAGGTGAAACGTTGAATTGAGTTGCTGGAATACATGTATTACTACAGTAATGTGAGGATGATTGCAGTAATTTCGTATCAGATGCTTTTTGTCTTAACATTACTGCAGTAAGTTAATGAATTACTGGAGTAACCATCAGACAAAAGCGAATACAGCTGCTGAAACACGTATATTACTGCAGTAGCTAAGTGACTACTGGAGTAATGAGCGCAAGAACACATATATGACTGGAGTAATATGTGTATGACTGGAGTAACTCGGTCATTATTCATCCATTCCAACATATGTGTATTACTTGCTCATTTTAACTCCGAATTGACCCATTCCAACTTCCATTTGATCGTGGAGACTTCAAGAATCAATCTAAAAACTTGTATAATGATTTGCTCATTCCATCTAGCAAGTTTTTCTTTCTTTATTCTCTCTTCTTGATTATTCTCTATGAATCAACTCATTCTTTCTTCTCCTCTCTTGTTCTTTCTCCAAATGAACAAATCTACATTAAATGTAGCAATTAGTCAATGTATATGATATAAACTTTTTGCTCTTACAAATGGCATCTATATAAGACATCATCAAAACTAATTATAACCAACAAGACATATATTTATTTAAAATGTTTATTTGATGGTTATGATATTTGGTTTGTTTGATTACAATTTAAATACTTAACCTTCATTTATTGTAGTTTATAAATATTTATATTTTTTAAAATTAGTTACATAAATATATAATTATAGTTACATAAAATAGGTATTGTAAGAAAAATAATAAAATAATATCTAACAAATAAAAATTCATTTTTTTAAAACAATTTATTGTTGTTATCACTAAAGCTATCAATTTTGAAAATAATTTTCGGAAAAAAATATTTACATATTGATTTTAGAAAAAAAAACAATAAATACATTTTGTAGCGGTTTTGAGAAGAAATGGCTACAATTTGGTAGCGGTTATTGGGTAAAAACCGCTACAAGTGGAAAATACTTTGTAGGTAGAAATAGGGGTTAAATAACCGCTACTAATAGTGACCTTGGTAGCGGTTATTGGGTACGAACCGCTACAAGTGTGAAAATACTTTGTAGCAGTTCAAATAGCGGTTGAATAACCATTACTAATAGTGGTAGCAGTTGATGTAGCGGTTTATAACTGCAACAAATGATTTGACGCTTCATTTAATGGATTTCAAGTCATTTGAAGAGAATTAAACATTATATCCTAGTTTTGTTGTCTATCCTAGCTTGTTTACTAAATATGGATAAGTCATGGATCAAGTTGCCACACAATTCTCCCGTATATGTAGCAAGATTGAAAAATTTCTTAGATTTCGCCTTCTCTCACACTAGCGTTAATGGGAAGATCGTGTGTCCTTATTGTCGATGCAAGTTTAAGAAGTGGCAAACACGGGAGGGTGCTTTGGAACATCTTCTTGTGAAGCCTTTCCCAGTTGAATATACAGTTTGGGGAGTCCATGGTGAGAAACATGGTATGCGATATGGGGATCAACTTCCTCGAAGCTCACAAGTAGGAAATCAAGTAGCTCAAAGATGATCCGGTTAATGAAGCTGTCCGCGATGCTTTTGGTGTTCAAGACGACAACTTCACGGCAGAAGTTCAGGGTGTAGACCTATTTTCTTCAGGAATGAAGTAGCATGAGAATTTTTCAGCCTAATGGATGAGAGTGATCGTCCGTTGTATCACGGTTGTCAGAAATACTCCAAATTATCTTTCCTGATCAAGTTGTACTATATCAACTGCATGTGTGGGATCACTAATAAGGCAATGTCGATGTTGCTGGAATTGATACAAGATGCTTTCTCTGACATGGACATTCCAACAGACTTCTACGAGGCCAAGAAGATAATTAACATATTAGGCTTGAACTATGAAAAGATCGATGTTTGCCCTAACGACTGTATGCTTTATTGGGGAGAGGACGCTCGCAGGGAGACTCGTAAGAAGTGTCACACTTTGAGGTTCAGGACTGTACGGAAGGGGAAAAAGTAGAAGAAGAAATCCATAAAGATTCTCAGGTACTTTCCTTTAAAACCTTGTTTACAAATATTGTTTATGTCGTCCAGGATAGCTGAGCATATAAGGTGTCATGAAACTGACAAGAATGAAGATGGTAAACTCAGACATTCATAGGATGCTCAAGCGTGGAAAGCGTTCGACTCACAATTTCCAGATTTTGTGGCGGATCCTAGAAATGTTCGTCTCTCTTTGGCGACCGATGGTTTTAATCCGTTTGGGAATCTTAGCACAAGCTATAGTATTTGGCCAGTTGTTTTGGTCCCCTACAACTTGCCCCTTGGATGTGTATGAAACCAAGCTCCTACATTATGTCTATGATCATTCCAGGCAAAAAGCACCAGGAAATGACATCGATGTGTATCTCCAACCGCTTATTGCGGAGTTGGTCGAGTTGTGGATGTAGGGGTCGAGACGTATAACTCACATGACAAGACACTTTTCAAGTTGCATGCGGCCTTGATGTGGACGATTAGTGACTTTCCTGGCTTGGGAACATTATCCGGGTGGAATGTGCACAACGGCCTTACGTGTCCAGCTTGCAATTTTGACTCTGACTCGATGCGCCTTCCCTACAGTCGTAAGTGGTGCTTCATGGGTCATCAGAGGTTTCTCGATGATACGCACAGGTTTAGGTTGCAACGCAATCACTTCAATGGGCAATAGGAAAGAAGAGGACCTCCATAAATTTTATCCGGTGAAGAAATCGTAGAGTAGATTCATGATGTTGAATTTGAGTTTGGAGAAAGAGACGATCAAGCAAAGGCCGGTACAAAGACCGTCAAGGCTTCTAGTTCTGCGCCCCAGCAATGGCGGAAGATAAGCATATTCTTCACTCTTCCCTATTGGAAAGATAATTTGCTCTATCACAGTCTGGATGTCATGCACATTGAGAAAAATGTGTGCGACAATATGTTGTACACGATTCTAAACGAACTAGGCAAGTCAAAAGATCATCTTCAGGCGAGGAAAGATTTACGGGAGATGGGAGTTCGTGGAGACGTGTGGCCGGATGAGCATGATAGATTTCAGCCGGCAAAATTCACCCTGACAAAACCGAATAAAGAAATCTTCCTTGCGACTTTGAAGAAAATAAAAGTACCAGATGGGTACTCAAGCAACATTTCGAGATGTTGTTGACATGCAGGCTCGAAAGGTTATTAGGCTGAAGAGTCATGACTCACATGTGCTTATGCAACAGTTGCTCCCGCTTGCCATCAAAGATACGCTGCCTCTCGATGTGTCGATCGTTTTGGTGGAGTTGTGTTCTTTCTTCTGGAAGTTGTGTTCCAAGGTTTTGACCGTGGAAGAGCTCAACTAGTTGCAACAGAAAATCGTTCTTACGCTGTGTCATTTGGAGATGATCTTTCCTCCGTCTTTTTTCATGGTCATGGTTCACCTAATAGTACACCTTGTGCACGAAACAAAACTTGCTGACCCAGTTCACTATCGATTGATGTATCCTATTGAGAGGTACTCATTTAAAATTAATCACTTTACGATTATTATCTAGTCACACATTTCAGCATTAATGCCTCAATATTTTTCATTCATTACTTTATAGGTTTCTTGGGAAATTGAAATCCTACGTGAGGAATAAGGCATAGCCTGAAGGTTCAATTGCAGAAGGTTATATTGGGGATAAGGCCTTGTATTTTTGTTCCAGGTACTTTGATGATATTGAGACGTCATTCAATCGACTGCCTCGTGTGGACGATTGTCTAGAGCCAGAGCTAGAGTCATTAGTAACAGAGTTGTTAATCCCTTGTGTTGGGAGACCAATTGGTGGAATTGAGAACTTCAAACTGATGACACTTGATAAGCTTCAAGCACATAGACATGTCTTGATTAATTGCACTAAAGTTGAACCGTACCTTTAGTAAGGATTGCACACATATATATGTTATCGTTTATATTTCCTTACATTTTGTACTCACATTTCATTGTTTTCTTCGCATGTTTAATTGCAAGGAATTCAAGAGTTATGTTAAGCGTTAGCTGAGGATCCGTACACAGACATCATCCGAGAGAAAGGCCTACAGAGAATTCCCGAGTTGGTTTATGAGGAGAATTATGAATGACCACAACCCGTACTCCCCAGAATTCAGAGCTCTTGCACTCGGCCCGCTTGACCACGCCCAAAGATTTACGGCATACAATGTCAACGATTTCAAGTTTTGCACCGTTTCACGAGATCATGGATTACTGACCTAAAACTTGGGTGTATATGGCACGTTTGGTATGAGGAGTTATGCGAGCAGCAGTGACGGGGACATGCAGTTCGATGACGTCCCGTATTATGGAAAGTTGCTTGATATGGTCAAGATAAATTACTAAGGCCTTTTCACGATGATGCTGTTCAAGTGTTTGTGGGCGAATACCACAGCGTCCTGGGGACTCACCATTGACGACTTAGGCATCACATCAGTGAATTTCTCCCGCCCTATTCACACTGGACAGTCTGAAGATGATGAACTGTATATTCTTGCCTCAGAGACTCATCATGTTTATTATGTCGCTGATGAGAGACATAGGGAGTGACATATTGTGGTTCACTTAAAGCCCCGGGACCTTTACGACATGAGTGATGCTGATAACGTCGCCTACGAGAGTGAGCCGTTGCAGCCCACAAACTTCGAGAACTTCTTCTCCGACGGCGATGACAATTTACCTATAGTTAGTACGCTTTTTAATATACGCTTTATTTAAACAAAATTTTATTTGTGTTCAAACATATTCATCAACTCACAACTGACATTTTATCAAAATTTTTTTTTGTAAGGATGGTGACGAAGATTGAGAGGAAAAATTAAAATTATGCTTATGATTTAATATGTAAGATTTTATATATTTTTTCAAAAAAAAAACTTATTTGTAGCTTTTTTCCTTTCCAAAAAAAAAAAATTAACTTATTTGTAGCGGTTACTAACCACTACAAAATAGGAAAAAACCGCTACAAAAAACGCCACGTCAATTGCTACAGATAAAAATCGCTATACATACGAAACCGCTACAAAAACCCAAACGTCAACCGCTACAAAACAGTCACGCAGATGTCAATATAAATACCCCACCCACCTCATTTAATATGCTCCACTCTTGTTTTCTAGCATATTTTCTCCTCGTTTTCTCTCAAATTTCTACATTTTCCCAACTTGATTAATTATTTCAAGAAGGTAAGTGTTGTTAACCCAAATCAAATATGATAATTATCGTAATATTTATTTTTTTCTTCTTCATTTCTGATTATGTTTTTTTCTTGTTAAAAATTGTATGATTTTTTTTTTCTATTCCCTTTTCACCTTCACTGACATTTTTCCTTCTACTTTCACATAAATTATTATTTTATCTACTTTCACTCATAATATTTAATATACTTTTAGACATATTAATTTTTAATTTTTCTTGCCCAAATATTAATTTTAATATTGGATATTATTTAAATAAATATATAATAAACTATTTATATACAATAAATATATATAATCAATATCACTTTTTAATATCATGTTTTTGGAGAAAATTTATATAATTGGTGATAAAATATTTAATAACTTTTGAAATATTGATAATGATTAATTATAAATACTATTTTGATAAATATTTTAGAAAATAATAAATTAATTGATCCAAAAAACATTATTTGAATATTTATTTTTATTTTTTTCTTTTTTATGATGTTGTAGCGGTTATATGAACCGCTACAAATATGAAAAAAAATTTAATAAAAAATTACAGAATATTTTGTAGCGGTTAGAAACCGCTACAAATAACAGAAATGAAAAAATCGTGGGAAAATATTTATCTCAAAAAAAATGGCGGGAACCATTTGTCGCGGTGTTTGAACCGCTACTACATAACAAACTTGTACAAGAGTAGTAGCGGTTGATAAAACCGGTACGATATTTCAACTTATAGCGGTTTTTCTAACTGCTATTATTGGATGACGTTGACGTCATGTATGACACATATTGTGGCGGTTATGTTTAACTGCTATAGTTTCAGTAGCGATTATTTATTGAGTATGTAGTATCGGTTATTTTAAACTGCTACAAATTTATTTGCGAAAGTGCATTTTGTAGTGGTTCCATGAATCGCAGCGACTAATATTATTTATAGCGGTTAAAACCACTAGAATTACCTGCTACAAATTTGAGTTTTTTTTTTTTTTTTTTGTAGTTGTTCAGTCCCTTCGACCTTCACAGTCTTGGTTCTCTCCACTGCGTCCGATCCCCGGCTTCTCCGTCTTGCTCCAGTTCTCGCTCAGCTTGTGGCCTCGGTGTGTTTTCGGGGAAACTCCTCTAGCCATCGACATTTCTTCATTCAGGTGAGCTTCCCTTTTGTTGCCCGTCTTCTCCTCTCGCCGTGGGGTCACGAAGTCTTGCCCTGCGGCAGTCCATTCTGTTCTCCTCCATCGCCGCTACTGCAGCCCATCCGTCGTCCCGGAGCAGCGAAATTAGCTGTCATCTTTCCTTACGGACTGTCTGTTGGTCACTGTGTTCTCTGTCTCCGGTGCAGGTTTAGAGAGTCTCTCCTCTGCGCTGAATGGAGTGAAGCTTAGTTCTGGGGATAGTTTAGGGTTTAAAGTAGGCTTCTTGCAATCATGGGTTCTTCAAATCCGTCCACTTCTTCGGTCAAGATCGACCTGGACGATGAGTGCGAAGGAGAGCACGTCGGTACTACTGACTACTTCTTTGTGAAGATAGGAGAGGCGGTTCCATTGATGGCCAATGACTTCAATTTTGATCTTGAAAGCCTGCCTTGTACGCCTCTTGCTGTCTCTGAACGCTTTGGCGTCATTTTTGCTGCTCATCCATCAGGTTGGTATGCTTTCTTTTTTGATTTATTTTATTGGGGCTATAAATTTATGATTGTCAAACCCACCCTATCATCCACTCAACTTGGGTTTTAGGTTTCTTCGTTGCAAGGACCAATGCCGTCATGGATTCGGCGAAAGAGTTTAAGGAGAAGGGCAGTGGCTCTCCAATTGAGCAATTGAGTATTGCTGCTGTCTCTATTGGGAAGGTTCACGTACTGGCTCTTAGTACGGACAACTCGACAGTGGCAGCGTCTGTTTCTGGTGATATACATTTTTTCTTAGTTGATAACCTTCTAAGTAAGGTAATGCTTCTCACGCCTATGGATACAACTTTCTACTTTGTTAGGTAGTCCTTGTCTCTTTTAAGCTGTTCTATGGTATACTTTTCGCCTAGCAAGTAGAAGGAAAGGGCATCTAGCCATAAATTCATCGTGGTGTTGTTGACGCTGGCGTAGAGGTTGGACACCTTGGATCTGTGTGTAATATCCCCACTTTGCCAAAAGATATCTGGTTTTGTGTGTTTATGCTGTTGGTTTAAAGCAAGGAGCTTGCCAAACAAGTTGACAAGATAAAGTTGTAGTATTAGAGACAAGATAACCTTTTATCAGTCTCTATATTACACTAATTAAGAGGATCACTTTGCTCCATTGTTGCTAAAATAGGGCATCACGTACTTTGCCTTGCTATGGCATAAAATAGGATTGAGGGTTGTGATTTAGGCTGTAATGGCTTCACAATGTTTTCCCCCTTGGATAAATCACCTTTACAGCACTGACGCCATGAAAAAACCAGATTTTTTTTCCCCAATACCATATGTGTTAGATAATTAATAAATAAATAGAATAGGAGATTTGTTAGAATATTAAGTATCACTTGATTATAGGATCTGATTTTGTAATCTTATATGTAATCCTTGATTTTTATCTCCCTGAACATATTGTACCTTTTCTTCATCTAATAACATCAAGAGAGTGTTAATGCCTCTTATTTTCAATATGGTATCAGAGAAGGTCTGCCTCCAGATCTACAACAACTCTAAAACAAGGTTTGCCACTAGACCTTCGACATGCTCCTTTGATTCTTGACATACCCTTGTCATAGAGGAGAGAAAAATGTTAGAGCCAGCAATTTATCAAGTAAAATGAAAGGATTTGCACCGTATAACCTCTGATATATGTATGGAAAATGAGAGATTACACACAATGGCTTCCGTGATCGGCAAACTATTGCTTTGAGAGCCCAAAACGTAAAGGAAAACAAAGAACACAAAATAGCACCCCAAACAGCCAGGTATTCGAGAGACCTGCTCCTCTCCTCACTAATCACTCGACGCCCTCCACATACCCTGCCTGCCTCCCATATAATGCAGCCCCCACTACCTGACTACTGTCAGTTACCCCACTATTTCAGAGTGGTCCCCCCTTCATCCCTGCCTATTATGATCTGAAATGGGCCGAGGGACTCCCTTAGCCTTTTCTTGGTGCATCTTGGCCCTTCTCTGGTAAGTTTTGTCCCAATATTTGTTAGGCCCATAAAAAAAAACCCTTTAACCCTTCCCTCTAACTGTCAAAGCTATTTTTGTCACAAAATAGAGAAGACATGAGAGGTGAGAGAGAGAGAGAAGCTGACACAAGACAAAGCAGAGAGCATAGAACAAAAGAAAGTTGCGACGTTCAGATTTGCTTGAGGGAGCGCGCATGGAGCTACACTGCCACCATAGATGATATCAGTGCATGCCGATCAGCAAAACCTAGAGGAGCAACGGCGCATGACCACCATGTGCCACCTCCGCTGTCACATGCCATCGTGAATAGTGACCTTCGGTGACCTTTTTTTTTAGTAGCATAGATCCCTCTCAATTTCATCCTATGTTCAAGTCAATTCTTGGAAATCCAAGCAGAATAACTCCCACCACTTTTATGTCCGGTGCAAATTCTCTAACTCAATAGTCTCTCTTTAGAATCACAGAACCAAACAGTGCCACCCAGAACCATAGAGACGACACCATATTGCTTAGAAAATCACAATGTGGTTACTAACCATAGGTTTAATGATAAAAACTATCTCCAGTAGTCACAGAGTGGGCCGGTGTATATTCTTGGAAAGAAAAAGGAGAAATACCTTAATGGGAAGCCCTTCAACTAGCCCCTAATGGCCCAAATTTTGACACATGGCTTGCTGAAAATAACCAAGTTATGATTTGGTTGTGTAACTCGATGACTTTGGAGATGCTATTTGTTTGCCCACATGGCAAAAGAAATATGGGATGTAGCTCGAAGAACCTACTCCTCACTTGATAACACTGTTGTGTTGATTCACTTGAAGTGACAACTCCGTGATTTAAGATAAGATAACATGTCAGTGATTGAATATTATAATTTTTTGCTGAAATTATGGCAGCAACATGATTTGTTTGAGGTTCATCCTTGGAAAAACATTGATGATGCTCAATTGTACTAGAGGATCGTGGAAGAAGGCAGGATACATGATTTCTTCCTAGGCTTGAATGACTCTTTTGAAGAGATAAGGGGCCGAATCATGGGGTTGAAGCTACTACCATAACTCTTTGATGTTGTTAACTTCATGCAGTTTAAGGAAAGTAGAAAATTCCTAAACCCAAGTTGCTCAAGTTGAATTGAAAGCTCAGCTCTTACAGTCAAGGGACTACATGGGGAATGAAAAACTAACAAATTGTGCAACTATTGCAAGAAGAGGGCCATAATAGAGAAGAATACTAGAACTCCATGGAAAACCTTCCAGTGGAAAATCGAGGTTCTAAAGTCACTAAACCACAGTTGAACCGAAGGTTGAGAATGATCATTGCCTGAGATAGGAAGAATTATAGATGTTTCGCAGGATACTCAACAAGTAGAATAAGTTAAACTTTGTTCCTATTGTGAATCTAGTACAATTAGGTAATTCTATTATATCACTCAAAGTTGTGATGACTAGTGACAAGACCTGGATTGTTGACTTAGGAGCTACTTATTATATGACCGGTGACAGAATTTTATTCCACAACGTTAAATTCTGTCATAAACATCTTAAAGTAAAAGTAGCTAATGGTGTTTTCACAAGAGTTGAGGGAATTGTCATAGTTACATTGTTTGATTAATTGGCCATACATAATGCTTTGTTTGTACATGAACTTACTTGTAACCTAATATCTATGAGCAAGTTGACTAGAGGTTGAATATGTTGAGTGATTTAGATGATAGTTTATGTGTTTTTAAAGATTTAAAATCGAGGAGGACTATTGCGTTGAGAAAAGGGGTAAGATCATGTACTGAACATTCAATATTTGTCTCATATGGTAATCTGTCTGGAAAAATGCAAAGTTTTGTTGTAAACAATGTGCATAGAACAATTTCGAACACATTTCAATAAGCTATGGCTGATCCAAATTTGATGTAAGGTGCAAAAGAAGAATTGAGGGCACTTAAGGAAAATAAAACATGGGAAGTCACAACTTTTTCTAAAGGAAAGAAACTAGTAGGATGCAGGTGGATTTTCACCCAAAATTCATTCCAGATGGTAGTATCAACAAATACAAGGTGAGATTGTTGCAAAAGGATATACTCATACATGTGAGATTGGCTATTAGGAGACATTTTCTTTAGTAGTCAAGTTCAATACCTTCCAAGTGTTGTTATCAATTGTAGCGAACTTGGATTGGCCATCACACTAATTGGACGTAAATAATGCATTTCTAAATGGAAACTTGGAGGAAGAAGTATCCATGGAGATTCCAGATGGAGTTTTAGCTCCCAACAACTCTGTGTAAACTCAACACGTCGTTGTATGGTCTTAAGCAATCTCCCAAGGGATGGTTCGGTAGATTCACCAAAACTGTGGAAGGGCTTCGGTATACTTAGGGACAAGCAGATAATATGTTGTTCATCAAACATGTTAAGGACAAAGTCACCGTATTGATTGTCTATGTTGATGACATAGTCATTACAGGAAATGATGAGAATCCATTGCTCAACTAAAACAGAACTTGTTGACTGAACTTCATGTAAAAGACCTTGGACACATGAGGTATTTCTTAAGCATGGAATTGACAAGAACCAAGGAGGGTATCAATGTATACTAACAAAAGTATACACTAGACCTATTATGTGAGACAGGAATGTTAGGTACCCAATCAGAAGGGACACCAATGGAAAAATGATGCCACTTAGAGATCTAGGTTCAAGGTGTTCCAGTTAATTTAGAAAGATATAGAAGACTTGTGGGAAAATTGATACACTTAACCCACACACGTCTTGATATTAGCTATGCAGTTAGAGTAGTAAGTCAGTTTATACATCAGCCACATGAAGAACACATGGAGATTGTATAGAGAATTTTGAGCTATTTGAAGCTTAATCCCTGAAGTGGAATATTCTCTAAGAAAGGTACTACTGGAAATATTGAAATCTACAATGATGCAGGCCATGCAAGAGATAGAGAGACTAGAAGGTCAACCTCAGGGTATTGTACATACTTGTGGGGAAATATGGTTACTTGGAGAAGCAAAGAATAGGCAGTGGTGTCAATAAGTAGTGCAAAAGCATAATTGAGAGTTATAAACAAGGGAGTATGTGAAGGAATTTGGGTTATAAGATTGCTAAAGGAGTTGGGGATACAACATGAGGAACCAATGCAACTCTAGTGTGACAATAAGGTCAGAATTGAAATCGTCAAGAACCCAGTTTATCATGATAGAACAAAACATGTTGAGACAGACACACACTTCATTAAAGAAAAGATTGAAGCAGGCATTATGACTCTGTTTCACATAAGATCTGGAAACCAGATTGTAGACATCTGGAATGGACCACTATATAGAGCAAGTTTTGAAGGATTTTGAGTCAAGCTAGGAACGATTGACATATACTCTAAACTTGAGGGGGAGTGTTAGAATATTAATAAATAAATAAAATAGGATATTTGTAAGAATATTAAGGATCACTTGCTTATAGGATCTGATTTCATAATCTTATCTGTAATCGTAATCCCTGTTTTCTCTCAACTAATTTATCTCCCTTAGCCTATATATTGTACCTTTTCTTCATCTAATAACATCAAGAGAGTGTTTATGCCTCTTGTTTTCAATAATATGTCATTGGACCCTAGGAAACATCCTTTTCGATGGTAGGGGTAGGACTGCGTACATTTATTCTAATGAACAAAAATATATAGGAATAGGAGCTATAGGCTACTACTCAATCCCAATAGCTATGGAGCAAATAAGAACAAATAAAGTCAATATATTAAATCTCTAAAATGTATGAACAGAAGATAATCAAAGAACTAAATAAGTGAAATGGGCCCATGACACTGGCACATGCGATTGCCAACAAGATCCAAATCCTTTAAGTGTGAAGACTCTACTACCACTAAAACCTTCATGGGTTTTTTTTTTTTTTTTTTCCATTTTTGATAAGGGAAGAAATAATTTTACTTAGAAAGAATAATAAAAAAGCACCTTGGAAGAAAAAAAAAATTCTGTAGGCAAGAAAGCTTCCAATTCTTTTTCCAGAAGAGAGGCTCTCTTATTAGACCATCCATGTTTTGAGAACTACATTGTAGCTCCAAAAAAAATCATTTTCCTTGAGGACAACCTGTTGTTTCAACACCACAACGAAGTTCTTAATAAAATCCATTACATTAGGGGATATAAAGATTAAAGACAACAAGAAACCTTTGTAAAATATGACCTTTTTCTTTTGTCAAGTATTTGAATTCAGTGCATAAACTATATATTGTCTAAGGTTATACCTTTTGTTTAGCCAATATCTTTGAAACATACTAGGAGAAATGCTCCAAATCAGCCCTAACGTGTATTTTCTGACCCACTAAAACTTCAATAAGATAAGTTGAAGGCCAATACAACACAAAGATTTGGAAACATGTAAATTAGTAAATTATCCCTAGATCTGAATGCATTAAATAAATGAACAATTCACTAACTCAAATAACCTTAAATATGGTGATCTATTAGGGCTGTGGGTTATTATAATCAACCAGGAAGCCGAAATTAAACCAATACAGTACCTTTGTGTTAGTGCATCTTTTGTATCTCATCCTTCATCTTTGTGATACATCTGTCTCTATGATAAAATTTCAGTTCTTTCTCCCTATAATAATTGTTAGAATCTTAGGAAATCCTTTGACATTAATAGAATCCCATGACACTTGCCTTGATTAGAGGATCTGATTTGATTACTCGTTCTATTTATTAGGATCCCTTGATTAGTGCCCTGATTATAGGATCCTAATTAGTGAGTTATTAGTCTTTATTATTATCATTTAATGTAATTGCATGATTCTCTCCTCTAATGGCTCATTCTTGAGCCTATATATTGTAATGCTTTCTACAGAATAATATACACAATACAGAGAGTGTTATACCTCTGATTTAAACAATAATCAATATTATCACAGTTAGTAGTTTTTTAAATTAGTATTATATGTATGTTTGATATGTTTTTTCTTCCCTTGTCATCTTGTCAATTTTCAGGATGTAAAGCAGTCTTTTTCCTGTTCACTCAATGGCCTGAGCTATGTTAAAGATATGCGTTGGAAAACAACATCAGAAAAATCTTTTATTGTTCTTTCAAATGTGGGGAAACTATATTATGGAGAAGTTGATGATCCCCTTAAAGAGGTGATGGACAATGTTGATGCTGGTACGTGTTTTTTTTAGTTTTAAAGCTTGTCTTGTAATGCTACTGTTCCCATTTTACTAGTAATGATGCATATTTTGTATTTATTGATTTCAGGGGTTTTAGTGTCAATTGATTGTTGATGATCTATTGTTATGGAAGGCTGCTTTTCAATTTGCTTCACATGTTGACATCTATAATTACTTTTTTTTGTTTGGGTTTGCGTTGTCTTGATTGGGAGTAAAGACAATGCTTTTAGCATATTATGTTAGAATATATTGAAATTATTGTAATTAATTATGAAATATTCTTTCTAACCATCTCTTCTTTAGGATCAAGGGGTTATAAATGCCTACATTAATTATAGATATTTACATTCACATTTACTTAATTTGTACATAATATCTCCTTCAATTGCTTCCTCGCGTGTTTATGTGCTATGTAATCTCTTCATTGTAAATGGTTAGAGAATATTTTCCCTATCACTATTAAGTTGTGGCATTAGAGCCTTGTGTTCCTCTTGTTCTTTGATCATTTTCCATTTGTCTTTGTGGCATTTTTGCTGTCTTCCTTGTTTATTACTTTCAAATTGTCTCATCCTCATGCTTGCCAAAACACCCTACCACTAGCTTAAAATGTATTTGGTTGGCCAACCCCACGTGATCTGAGCATTTTCCAATGACCTATGTGCTTCTACATGTTGCTCGTCCTTTGCTATGCTATGTTTTCTCTTGCTTGTTCAGGAATGTAGAAGAATAACCTGAATTCCTTGTCTATTCATGTACATATGTTGTATATTTATACAAGAGGAGAGAGCCCTGAGCATTAATGACTCTTAATGATAATTAATCCCTGATTTCCTCTAATCCCTGATTAGTAGGGATGCTAATTACTAATTGATTATTTCCTAATACAATATTTCCGAACACTCCCCCTCAAGTTGGAGCATAGATATTAATCATGCCCAACTTGTTACAAAAATCAACTCGAGTTCCATTTAAGGCTTTAGTTAGTAGATCGGCCAATTGGTCGCTAGACCTGACGTGTCCTGTAGAAATGAAGTTCTCCCTGATTTTGTCACGTACAAAATGACAATCTATCTCAATGTGTTTAGTGCGTTCATGGAATACAGAATTGGAGGCTATGTGCCAAGCAGCTTTGTTATCGCACCACTACTTTGCAAGCAATGATGTAGTGAGACCAACCTCCTTCATCAACTGATAAATCCACACAATTTCCTTTACTGATTGAGATATGGCTCTATACTTAGCTTCTGCACTCGATTTAGAAACCACATCTTGCTTCTTACTCCTCCATGATACTAAATTTCCACCCACAAGCACACAGTATCCTGTGGTGGACCTCCTGGTCGCCTTTGATCCCGCATGATTTGCATCACAAAAACATTCAATCTTGGTGTGACCATGATTCATATAGAGTATGCCACGTCCCGGTGAGCCTTTCAAGTAATGTAAGACATGCTTTAATGCTTCCCATTGAGCAACGATTGGTGCTCTCATGAACTAATTAAGAACACTAACTGGAAAAGTTACATCGGATCGAGTCACCATGAGATAATTTAGTTTCCCAATCAATCTACGATATCTGTCAAGATAGGCAAATGGTTTGATCTTCTCCGGGTCAACCCTTTTTCTCACATCCTCAGGTAACTCATCAAATGGTATGCTATCTTCAATATCCAAGAAAGGATAGGAATCATAGGAAAGCTACTTGTTCTGCTCCAAGTTTCCCAGTTTCTTTTAGAAGATCAAGAACATATTTCCCTTGTGTCAAGTAAATCCCTTTCTTGCTTCGCATAACTTCAACTCCAAGAAAATACTTCAATTGACCCAAATCCTTTGTTTGGAATTGAGAATTAAGAAATGTCTTTAGTAATGAGATTCCTGAAGTATTGTTCCCTGTAATGACAATGTCATCAACATATAGTACTAGGAGAATCATACCATCATCGGTCCTTTGATAGAATACTGAATAATCACACTTACTCTGATTCAAGCCAAACCTTTTAACCACTTCGCTAAATCTATCAAACCAAGCACGAGAACTCTGCTTCAAACCATATAGTGATTTTTGAAGTCGACATACCTTCCCATACTCCCCCTAAGCAACAAAACCCAATGGTTGCTCCATGTAAACTTTCTTAAGGAGATCACCTTTCAAGAAAGCATTTTTAACATCTAACTGCTATAGAAATGAAGAGACGAACAGACGACAGTTTGGCCACAAGAGAAAAAGCTTCCGAATAATCAATGCCATAGGTCTAAGCATACCTCTTGGCAACAAGCTGACAGTTTACATGGTTGCTCCATGTAAACTTTCTCAAGGAGATCACCTTTCAAGAAAGCATTTTTAACATCTAACTGCTATAGAAATGAAGAGACGAACAGACGACAGTTTGGCCACAGGAGAAAAAGCTTCCGAATAATCAATGCCATAGGTCTGAGCATACCTCTTGGCAACAAGCTGTGCTTTCAAATGTTCTAAGGTGCCATCAACTTTTGTTTTAACCGTAAGCACCCACTTGCACCCGATTGTCTTCTTTCTCGAAGGCAAATCAACGAGAGTCCAGGTACCTGCTTAATCAAGGGCCATCATTTCTTCTTTCATAGCAGCACACCAACCAGGATGGGCTAAGACTTGGTGAAGATTAGTAGGAATGTGGATAGAGTCTAAGGAGGCTATAAAAGAGCATGATGGGGGGGGGGGGAAGGTGATTATAGGAAACAAAAGAAGAAATAGGGTTGGTACAAGAACGCTGACTTTTACGAAGAGCAATGGGTAAGTCATCAGAAGTAGTAGGCACTATATCTGATTCAGGGGCAGATGCGGGAGGATCTAACACTGGATCAGACGTTGAAGTGGGCACTGGTGGGTCATGAACCTGAATGGCGCCATGACTTGCTGAGGGTGTTTCCGATAAACATGATGAATAGGAGGCTTCGCAAGTACTGGATCAGATGTCTGAACTAGTGGTGACTGAACTTGATACACCAAGATATCATCAGTAGTGTCGGTAGGACTAGGGGATGGAGTTGAAGGAGAGATAGAAAAAAATGAGGTTGACTCATGGAAGGTGACATCTATAGAAACAAGGTAACCCTAAGAGTAGGAGAATAGCATCGATAACCCTTCTGAACCCAAGAATACCCAAGGAAGACACATTTTAGAGACTTGGGATCAAGTTTGGTGACACTGGGATGAACATCACGAACAAAACAAACACAACCAAAGATTTTAACAAGGGGTTGGAAGGAAACAAGGTGGTGTAGGGAGTGTCTCTATTGAGAACAGGAGATGGCATATGATTGATAAGGAAGCATGCAGTAGAGATGGCATCAGCCCAGAAAGATTTAGGAACTTGCATGTGAAACATTTCAGCCTGGGCAACTTCTAATAAGTTCCGATTCTTGCGCTCGGCAACACCATTTTGAGCAGGTGTGTCTGCGCATGAGGATTGGTGAATCATGCCATGCTGAGACATATAGGTTTGAAATTGAGTAGAAAAATATTCTTTAGCATTATCACTCCGTAAGATTTTCACAGGGACACCAAACTGAGTGTTAATTTCAGTACAAAAATTGCAAAAGTGAGAAAACAACTCAGAACGATTTTTCATTAAATAAAGCCAAATAGTTCGAGAAAAGTCATCAACAAAGGTAACAAAGTACTAAAACCCAGATTTGGACTCAACATGACACGGACCCCAAACATCCGAATGAATTAAATCAAAAGGGGACGCAGCCCGTTTATTGACGCGAGGTGCCAAATGAACACGGTGATGTTTTGCAAACTGGCACGACTAACACTCTAAAGAAGACACATGATGAAACTGAGGATATAACCTCTTTAAAGACGACAAAGACATATGACCCAACTGACAATGAACATCAAAAGTAGAGGAACCACCAGAACAAGAAACAGAACGCGGCACTTGATCATCAAGAAAGTAATGGCCGTCAGATTCATACCCCTTACAAATAATCTGCTTTGTTGTAAGATCCTGAATCAAGCAATTGTCAGGAAAAAGTGAGATGAAACAATATTGACGAGTAAGCTTGCTAAGAGATAGAAGGTTAAAAGCAAGATTAGGAACATTAAGGACAGATGAAAGAGAAACAGATGAAGTGGACATAACAGTACCAGATCCAATAACACGGGAATAAGAAGCATTGGCAATTGTGATGGAAGAGGGGTTGGCATAAGGTGCATATGAAGAGAACAAATGATGGTTACCTGTCATATGATTAGTAGCCCCAGAGTCAATGATCCACTTGAAGAAGTTGCAAGATATGAATCAGAGTCACCTATAACAAGTGCCGTTGGTGCAGGGGAACCATCATCAGAGGACTGGGCCATATGAGCAGACCTGCTACGTTGCTGCTTCTATTGCAACTTATGACAATAGTGTTTGGTATGACTAGGTTCCTTACAATAGCAACAGATAATCCTACTAGGACTAGAATTGGGGGGTTGCTACCGGGCTTTGGGATACTTGGGTTCTTGGGAGCAACAGTTACAAAATTCGGAGTCGGACCTCGGCTAGCAAAAGCACTAGTATTAGGGTGTGACGGTGGATGAACTAGACTGTCTGCACGCAACATACAAGAGTACACATCTTGAAGCGAAGGAAGCTCAGAGCTAGCCAATATCTGAGATTGAACAGTCTCATAGGTTGGGTCGAGAACAGTAAGAAAGCTCATAATCGCTTGTTGTTCCATATTATCCACTTGGGCTTGGAGATCAGTCGATGGTGGCATTAACCTCCTCATTTCCTCATACATTTTCTTAAATTCCATGAAAAAAGTTTTCAAGGGCCGACCCTGTTGCTCAGCCTGATAGAAAGCCTTGCAAACCTCATGAATCCAAGTAATGTTACCTTTGCCAGAATACAAAAACTCCAAATAGTCAATAAGTTCTTTAACAGTATTACAGTGACTCACCGAAGGAAGAATATCGCTCTCAATAGAATATTGAATTTGTAAGAACGACTGGGCATCAGCTCAAGCCCATGTCCTGGTCGAATCATCTTTAGGAGGAGCTTTAGTTAAATGTCCTTCTTTCTCAACACTGAGCAAGTACATGCGAACAGTTTTGATCTAATTCGAATAATTTGTCCTGTTGAACTTGTGTTTAGTAATTTTGTTGGAAATAGGAACCATCTCAGTTGTGACACTTGATTTAGAATCAGCCATAGGTAGTTACTAAAATATGACACAGAGAAGACAATTCGAAATGAACCAAGAGACTACCTATTAGAGGTAAACAAAGATGAAATAACCACCAAGAAGCAACGAACCAGCAGCTACACAGCCAAAAATGATCAAGGCAGTAGCAAATGATCACACAAGGATCAATAAAACAATGCAATCACGAAGCTTAGCCAAACCAATGTTGCAAAGTCACAAAACAAACATAAAACGAGCAAATTCTCCAAAAAAAGAGCAAATTCCAACAGGCCAGAGAAACAAACCGCACAATATGAGTATGAAACCATTTGGGTTACGACGGCGTCAAATAGTTGATCCCAGAAAAGCAAACGACGACAAACAACTTGCCGGAAACTGAACCCTAGCTTCCTCTCTCTCACTTGCTCACTAGACAGAAAACGCAGAATGGGAATAGAAAAAAAATGGAAAAAATATTTCAGGAATCAGAACCTAATTCCTGATACCATGTAGAAGGATGATTTGAATTCCTTGTCTATTCATGTACATATGTTGTATATTTATACAAGAGGAGAGAGAGCCTTGAGCATTAATGGCTCTTAATGATAATTAATCCCTGATTTTCTCTAATCCCTGATTAGTACGGATGCTAATTACTAATTGATTATTTCCAAATACAATATTTCCTAACAAGGAACATAACATAAGATGGATAATTAAGTCTTTTAAGGAAAGAGATGAGCTTTATTACCTTGATGGATGTAGTGGATGTATTGAAGTATTACAGTTTAGAGTTTGGTATCTTTCTCCTTATCTTCCAATAATTTAGCCGTTGGGTCTTTTCATTGTGATGACTACGGTTTTGCTAAACAAAAATGCTCTTTATTTCCTATTCTTTTTTTCCTATCAACTGTGAAAGAACTTATGGCTCTTTCAGTCTAATTCATAATGATACATGGGGTCCCTTGAATGTTCTTGATATGACTAGATCTTGATGGTTTGTGTCTTTTATTGATGACTGCACTCATATGATTTGGATTTACTTGTTAAGGCAAAACTCTAAGGTCAGTTTTGTTTGTCCCGCATTAATGACCATTTGGTCCCATACCCTCCCAAGTTTCCTTGTGTTAACCTTGGGGTCACTGAATTTCCCCCACCAACTTTGGTAGAGGCTGTTTCCACCTTCACCTTCCTTGTTCGTAGGATGCCATAGTATGAAGAGATTCCAGTCCTACCCTCTTAAACTCTAAATAGCTGTATTACTAATTATGAATCTGATATAGGAATCACTTAATCATATATATAGCATTTTAAATCATCACCTTGTGTCATTTATCTTTGCGGGAACTTCTTTTTTTTTTTTTTTTTTCTATCTCTTTCTTGAAGAAAAATAACTGATTATAGCTTTCTATGATGTTCTGTTTATTTATTTATTTCTGTATCTGCATTTTCAAAAGTTGAATGGAGTTCAGAAGGGAAGTCTATTGCTGTTGCCAGAGTGAATGTTATCAGCATTTTGTCAGCCAAGTTTGAAGAACGGATTTCAATCTCATTATCATTCAAATCATGGACTGGTGACTCTGGGGAAAGCTGCCATGTAAAAGGTTTGCATTATCTATTCAAATGTTTCCGTGTGTAAATTTGTTGCTGTCACAAGATTGGATGTCACAAACGTTTATTTCCTTGTCTGAAGAACAAATTTCAATCTCACTAATTCATGTTTGGGTGTGTTTGGGTCTTCATTTTTTCACCTATTTTTAATCTGATCAGCCTCTCTCTTTTTCTTTTCGCTTTGTGAATATTAATTGTACCAGTTGATTGTATCAAGTGGGTTCGACCTGACTCAATTGTTATTGGATCCTTTCAACTTGCTGAGGATGGAAAGGAGGAAAATTATCTGCTTCAAGTCATAAAAAGTAGAGATGGTGAAATCATTGATGTAATTTCGAGATTCTTGCTTCTGCTATTTAGTAACCATGATGAGTTTCCCAATTATGATTTTATTTTACTGTTGTTTTATGATTAGTTATTGTTTATTTCATAAGAATGCAAGATCATCGGATGCATGCATTAATCCTAGAAGTTCACATTGTTTGCTTTATGGTTAAATAAATTTGATTTGTATTTAACTGTAGATCATATTAATGTAACTCAGCCTTTTGCTTCAAGTTCTTAGTTTGCATGTGTGATGTGTTTGCTTGTGAAAAGTGTTGGAAATCAAGTGACTGAACCCAGGATACCTTTGATTTTTTCCCCTTTTTATTATTATGTTTAGAAGGCATTCGAATAGAGACTGACTTAATAGTTAGCCACAAGTCAGTCACTCAAAGTTAAATGAATTCCTAGATCCTGTGAAAGTTTCAATTGAAGTATCCTTATGCAGTCTATTTAAAATATAAGGAAATAAAAGCTGAACAGGTAAGCCATATGAACTAAATTAAATTAAATGATGAAAACATATCTGCCATTTGTTAATAGAATACAATGGCCTAATGCGGTCCATGCAACTAACCTCATGTGTTGTGATAAGGCTTGTTGTTGTTGTTGTATATGAAGATAATGAAAATATATCTTCCTAAGAACTTCATTAGGCCTCCTTATTGAGGTCAACTTTCAACACTCCTTGATTTGTGGAGTAAATGTTAATCATTATCAGGTTTGTCTTTTACTCTTCAAGCTTAACTCTAGCAATTGCCTTTGGCTTAAGACCTGCAACTCGAGCACTAGTATGATCATAACTCAAGTAGGCTAGTGTCAACCTTTTCTCTGATAAAATGATGGTCATCCTCCACATTTTTGGTCTTATAATGATGAATAGGATTTTTATCAATTTTGATTGTCACCATATTATCACAAGATACTTTTGTAGGTAAGGCAACACTAAGTTCCTTGAGAAGTCTCATCAACAAATTTGAAGTGCTGAAGCATGAACCTCTAGTTTAGCACTGCTGCATGCAGCTGCAGGTTGCTTTATATTCCTCCATGTATTTAAATTGACCAAAGAAATTTAGAGTTGCTTGTTATTGCCCTCCTACACTCACTAACCTAGCCCAGTCAGCATTTGAATACACTTCAACGCCCATTTGTTCATTTTTGTTGAAGAATAGGCCCTTTCAAGGTATTTTCTTAAAAATATTTTATTATCATGAAAGATTTTATTCACCATCTCCATCCTACAACTTGCAGTTAATCTTTCTTCTTACAAATATCAACTGACGAGATAAGTTGTCATACACACCAAAATTATTAACAGTGTTCTGTGCAGCTCCTAAACCCTTTAAGGGCCACAAAGACCTCCCAATCTTTAGAACTTGGTGGAGTAAGGGGAGTTGATTGACTTTGCTTGGTTCGTGCAATCACCTGTGTGCTGTTTGGTTACTTTGCGTCCCCCTGCTATTCTGTAACTGATAATGGTTGAATTTTTCCTTTTTATGCTCTAGTTTATTCTTTTGCTGTATGGCACAAAGACATGCATTTGGTTCATTGCGTCAGGTTGTCTGTGGGTCTGTTTCAGTGATTTGGTTCTCTTTATTGGGTTCAAGGCCTGTATGGTAGTTAGAATGGATGTTGACAAATAGAAAAGGGATGGAATGGGTCTGAACAGAATGTTGATCACCATGAATTATGTGGCACGACATTTAAAATATTGGAATGAAATTTTTTTCTATAATAATAAAATTGAAAAGACAAAATGCCCGCAAAAAAAAAAAAAAAAAAAGATTGATTCCCTTCCCTCCTTATTCTACCTTCTCTTCATCTTTCCCATTTCATCAACAGATTGTAGACCAGATACAATTGAAAAAAAAAAAAAAGTTCATGGAGATCTGGTTGATTTTACTTTTAGGCACTTAACCTTTGTTCTTGCCTTTATTGTTGGAAATCAAATCCCTTGATTATAGCAATCCCTTGATTATAACAACTCATTATATCCCTGATTATGTGCATCTAGATTAGCAAAGATTATCTGCATCTAGATTAGCCAAGATTATGTTTTTATGTTGATTGTAATCTGAATTTATTTCCTATTCCTTCTCACCATGATTGCTCCTTTGTGAGCCTATATATTGTAGTTTGCTCTCATATGAATATACAAAAAACAAAGAGAGTTCTCTGATTTTCTCATGGCATGAGAGCCTAAGTTCAGTTTGAACTTAGAGAAAGAGAGAGAGAGAGAGAGAGAGAAAGGAGATCTTGAGAGAGAGAAGGACCGATGAGCTTAGGGCTTCTGTAGGAGAGCATGTCGAGTGACACAGCCGCCATTTTTGTGATCAGAAGGTTTAATTGGCCTATCCCTAAAGTTTGCCGTCGTTTTGAGGTGCACATGAGCCTCACACGCTGCCTTTGTCCCCACATGTGAGTTCATGTGCCGCCTCTTTTTCCTGTCCATAAAATGAATCTGAATAAATTTTGACCCCTTTTCAGATTTATCTTGTAGTCCAGCCACAATGGGAGTTAATCCAATGGCCCTTATGTTGGGTACAAACTCTCAAACTCCAAGTTCATCCTCTTCTTCTGTTGCATCTTTCATTAGTGCTACTGCACCTGAATTCCCAGAAAATCAGGCTATGGCTATTAACCGTGAGCTTGATGGGAAAAACACTCTCCAATGGTCCCAAAGCGTGCAGAGATACATTTGTGGAAAGAGAAAGGAGAAATATATCAATGGAGTAGCCCCTCGACTAGCTCCTTATGATCCAAGTTTTGACATATGGTTTGCACAAAATAATCAAGTCATGATTTGATTTTGCAACTCTATGACCCTGACCTTGGATATTAGTGAAGGGTATCTTTTGGAAAACATTGCAAAAGAGAGATGGGATGGGGCGAAAAGGACTTACTCTTCTCTTGATAACATAGCAACCTTGATCCATTTAAAGCGGTAACTCTGATATTTGAGACAATGTAATAAGTCAGTGACTGATTATTACATTGCTTTAAGGTGCACCCATGGAAGATCGTGGAAGACGCTCAATTGTATAGGAAGATAGTGGAAGAAGGAGGAATTCATGGTTTTCTCCTTAGACTCAATTCTTTTATGGAGATAAGGGGCAGAATTATGGAGTTTAAACCCTTACCACCTCTATTTGATGTTGTTAACCATGTGCAGTTTGAAGAAAGGAGAAAACTCTGGAAGTGTAGTAGCCAAAATCACGTTGAGTGTTTAGCCCTTGTAGTGAAAGGACCACAAGAAGAAAGGAAAAATGAGAAATGGTGCAATTATTGCAAGAAGGGCCACACCAAAGAAGAATGTTGGAAACTGCATGCAAACCATCAATTGGAAAACATCACTTCCAACAAAGCCATCTCACTACAACTGAGCATAAAGTCGAGGATGTTGATTCCCTAAGTCAGGAGGAATTGCAAGTGCTTGCTTCGCAGGATACGTGACAAACAAAATAAGTTAAACTCTATGCCTAGTGTCAATTTGGTGCAATTAGGTAATTCTATTGTAGCTCTCAATACTGTATAGACTAGTGGAGATACATGGATTATTTGACTTAGAAGCAAAAGATCACATGACAAGTAATCAAACATTGTTTACAACTTTGAAATTGTGTCCTGAAATCCTCTAAGTCAAAATTCTAGTGGCGTGTTAACGAAGGTTGAAGGAATTGACACAATCACACTATCTAATTACTTGAGTGTTCAGAATGTTCCATTTGTACTTGCACTTGTAATCTAATATTTGTGAGCAAATTAACTAAAAGGTGAGTATACTGAGTGATCTTTGATGATAATTTGTGGCTTCTTTAGGGTTTGATGTAAGCTAGAAATGATTGACATATGTTTTCTAGCTTGAGGGGGAGTGTTGAATTTCAAATCCCTCTATTATAGCAATCCCTTGATTATAGCATCTCATTATATCCTTGATTATGTGCTTCTAGATTAGGAAAGCTTATGTTTTTATGTTGATTGTAATATGATTTTATTTCCTATTCCTTCTCACCATGATTGCTCCATTGTGAGCCTATATATTTTAGTTTGTTGTCATATGAATATACAACAATACAGAGAGTTCTTTGATTTTCTCATTTGTATTGTCAATTTTATACCCTGCCCCCTCACTCCTTAACTGTGTTTCTATATGGTTTGGCAATGCAAGAAGGGCGCGTTGTGTACCTAATAAAAGGTCCATTTGTTTGAGTTGCTGTAGTATGAAATTCTAAATTTGGGTTTCTCTTTGTAGGTTGATTCTCAACTAATTGTGCAATCCTTCTATGATGTTTATCAAGGATTAGTTGATGACATTGTGCCTGTTGGATGTGGACCACACCTGTTATTGGCCTACTTAAAGCAATGGTAAAACATTTTTCTTGTCATAAAGTTTTTGGTATTTCTAAAAGTAGTAAATGCAATACATATATATCCTTTATCCTTTTAGACATAGTTCTTTGGAACATGTTTTAATAGGTCTTGATAACAAAGGATCAAGAGTAGTGCCTGGTACTATACCTAATTCTATTGTGCATGGGATGAACAAGAAGCTATACATGTTGTCCTATGTGCACATGATTAATCTATGATATTATGTTGATCTTTAGAATAATAAATGATTTGAATGAAATCAAAGAATATTCTTAGGTACCATGGGAGAAAATTTGCCTTTAAAATCCCATAACATTTGCAAAGAAGATAGAGTTCATGAAAATATGAGATAATCGAATAACAAAATCAAGCAAAGATGAATTTAGGATGATAGCCATAAAATCAATAGATATGTGATCATCATGATAATTGTTGATTCTTTGTTTGGGCAATGAAGCTCAATTTGTCATCACAATCAATTTAGAGCCCAAACGAGCTTGTGGTTAGGTTTAGTACATTTTGCCAAACTTATTTTAGCTATTTGTTGCCTTTTTTGGTTGTTGGGAAGAACTATAGCTTAAGCAGTGCAAATAAGATTGCCACATTCTTAATTGCCTTTCATTTTTCTTATCACTTCTAGACATGGGATTTCTTTCTTTGAGGCTTATCTAACACTTCCCCTCAAATGTAATTAGTTTTGGCTCACGTTTTTTTTGGGGCCTAGCTATGATTTTCCCTAACACTTGTGTTTCATTCTTCATTGTCCAATCCAATTCAATTTGCTTGAGCTTGTGTTCTAAGTCTCAGACCTTAGGTTGTGACTTTCATTTTTTTGGCATTATTTGGGCTTGTACTCGAGCAAGGTCCCAACAAAATTTTCCTTTGTGGTCTCAAATCCTATGGCAATTTTGGCTTTTTTTTTTTTTTTTTTGCGATACCAATTTATTTATTTTTGGGTCCTAAGGTGTGGACAATTTGTGGGAGAAAATATATTCTCATTTATAAGATGTTGTGATACAATCGCTTATTGAGATACAAAAGAGAGGGACATAATAGTAAAGACTAATGAAAACAAATAAATAGTAATAATTACTATTAACAAATAGAGAATATTTACAATAAATACACAATATTCCCACACACTTCCTCAAGTTGGATCGTAGATGTTAGTCATGTCCAACTTGCTTATGCAAATTTCAAATGCTGGTTTGAGTATTCCTTTTGTCAACACATCAGCAGTTTGAAGATTTGTTGGTAGATTAGTGAGACATATGATCCCTTCTACTCTTTCCCTGATGAAGTGTCTCTATCTCTATATGTTTTGATTGTTCATGTTGAATAGGATTAAAGGCCATGTTAATGGCGGCCTTATTATCACATTAGAGTTTCAGTGGTAAGTCGATGTTGACTTTTATTTCTTCTAGGACCTGTTTCAACCACAACTATTTCATTATCCCTTGAGCTAGTGCCCTCAACTCAGCTTCAACATTGCTCTTAGATACAACCCTTTTTTTGTGGCTTTTCTAGGTTACTAGGTTTTCCCATACGAAGGAGCAATAACCAGAGGTTGATCTCCTGTTAGGATGAGATCCTCCCTAATATGCATCAATGTATACTTCTACAGTTCTTTTTTAGTTTTCGGAAAAATAGCCCTTTGCCAGGAGTACACCCTTTAGATACCTCAAAATTCTATAGGCTGCGTCTATTTGTTAGTATTGTCTTGTTGCACGTACTGCAAAGGCTATACAAGGTTTTGTATGAGAGAGATAAATCAACTTCTTAACAAGTCTTTGATAGCTTCCTTTATCGACAACTTCATTTGCTTCTTGGTCTTGATCTTCTTTTTCTTCAATCTCATCCTCTAAGTCACCTTCTTTTGTTTATTGTTTTGCTTAGATTTCTTCCTCGTTTTCTGAACCACAATAGGAGTTGGCTTGGGACTACAACCCAGCATACCTGTTTCTTTTAGAAGATCAAGTATATACTTCCTTTGAGAGACACATATACCTAGTCTTGACCTAGCAACGTCCATCCTAAGAAAGTATTTAAAGTTTCCAAGGTCCTTGACTTCAAATTCTTTTCCAAGTGCAACTTCCATCCTAGATATTTCCTCAATATGATCTCCTATAAGGATTATGTCATCAATGTACACAATGAGGATGCACTTCTTTCCGTCCTCTGTTTTGACAAACATTTTATGATATTATAATCCTCGTTTGTAGCCCTTTGACTTCAATAATTTCAAGAACCTGTCCAACCATGCCCTAGGAGTTTGCTTCGAACCATATAATGATTTCTTCAACTTGCACTCTTCATCAATTCTGCCCTTTTCAAAACCTAGAGGTAGTTCATGTATATTTCTTCTCTTATCTCTCTATTTAGAAAGGCATTCTTGATGTCTAGCTGGTGAAGTGGCCACTCTAGGTTGGCGACCATAGATAATAGAACTTTAATAGTGTTTAGCTTCGCCACTAGTGCAAATGTTTCTTGATAGTCTAAACCATACGTCTGAGTGAACCCTCTTGCTATCAAGCGGGCATTTCGCTTGTTTAGAGTTCCATCGGCCAGATATTTAGGGATAAACACCCATTTGTAGCTTACAAGTTTCTTGGCTCTTGGTTTTTCAAGTACATTCTGTTCTTTTCTAGTGCTCCCATCTCCTCCATAATTGCTTTTCTCCATTATGGTATTTCTATTGCCTCTTGGATGTTGTTGGGAATGTATACTTTATCCAGATTAGTAACAAATGCTCGGTAACAAGGAGAGAGAGCCTTATAAGAAATGTTTTTGAATTGGATGCAGTATACAAGATTGAGGCTATTTCCTTAGAGCAATTGGCAAATCAAGGTCAGATTGTTCATTAATCTTTTCAGCTACAATAGTGTCTACCTTTTTTGATTCTGCAAGAATTACCACCAATTGTAGCACCTTTGGTGCTTCAGATGCATGGTGTTCTCCTCCCTTAGATTGTTGTTTCCATGAGTACACCAACCTATCCTTATACTTGTTTTTTGACTTTTCTGTATCTCCCCTAGCTTGTCCATTTTGTGCCAAGGTTTGCATAGGAAATGGTGAAGGTGGTGGTAATGACTCCCTCTCTATTTGTGGTGATAGCTATGGCTCTATTAATGGTATAGGTGGTGGTAATGGCTTGGATGTTGTTATCACTACATACTCTATGTTGGGTTCTGGTTCCTAAGTCTAAGGTTATTGAAGATTTGGAATAGAAAGGAACCTCTTCATGAAAGGTGACGTCGAAGTTGACAAAGATGTGTTTGGAAAGAGGATCAAAGCAGATGTATACCTTTTTAGTGGTAGGGATTCCTAGAAATATACATTTCACGTCCAAGAAATTACCGTTGTTGCCGTCCATCATCCTTGTTGGTCAAGAGGATTATCCACATGCATCCTCCTCTTGTTGTTCATTGAATATGGAGAGAGGGGAGAGAATGACTGGGAGAAAAAGAGAAAGAGAAGCAGATTAACATCTTAGGCCATGACTCTTGCATAAGAGGTGTTTGACTAATTTACTGTGCATGTCCCAACAACTTTGGTTCGTTCTTCGTGCCAAATTCCAATTTTATCTCATGAGAACATGAGAATTTTATGGATTTCTTTAGTTATCTCTTAGCCTGCGACTGCTCAGGGAGTAAAGGCGGTGTTTTTGGGATGACGGTTCTGTCTAATTTTCCTTCAGCAATTGTGCCATTGTAGGTTTGATCACATGTTCTTATCACCTGTATTTCTTGGAATGTTGCTTCTTTTTTGTGCATCCCTTGTGGCCTATACATATACAAAAATCCCAATTGTAAAGGTTGCAAGAAGGTTGAGCTGTGAGTTACAGCTTTTACATGTCTGAGATGGGATATAGATAGTTTTTGGTTAACAAAACTGATGGTTATTTTTACACTCTGCTGAGGCCATCTTTAAGCAGGAATTTTCAGAATTGTTGCCAAGAGCATCACTCCAATATGTGGATGTCAGCAAGATATAGGTTATAATAAATCCTGCTTAAATCTATTGGCAAAGTTGAGCACCGTGTGGTTCAAGTATAAAAGTGCTTGATTTGATTTTTGAAAATATATTATCATATAAATAAGAGATAAAAAAAATGATCATATTAGTTTTTATATACATATTTGAGATGAGAGTAAATTATCATAAATTATGCAATTTAAATTAAGGTGCAAATTGACTTATAAATTTATATAAGTAAAAAAATATAATATAAGGATAAAATGGTAAATTAGTTATCATTTTTATACACTTATTACAATATTAATGTAATAACTTAATTTAAATCTAAGTGTAAATTAATTTAAACAATCTATAATTATAAAAGCATAAAGCAACATGCAATTGCAAGGGTAAAATGGTCAATTAGGTATTACCACCCTCCCCCTCCTTTCTTGAACCAAACAAATGATCTTTTCCCTTTCACTTCCCTCACTAAACAAGGTAACATCCCCTCCCCTCCCCTCCTCTCCCCTCAAACTTAACACACATAGACTCAACAAAGGCGAGTATGGTCATCTATGATAAAGATGATGGTACGGTTCAGAATGTGAGATGGTGCTTGCAGATCACTATGGATAGTAGTGAAAGTCTTCGATGGTGTATATGGAGCTCTAGGGTATGATGAGTGGTGGTGTTTGGCTAACTCACATCTCACATCTCATATTAATGGTAGTAGTTGGATAGAGAGATGGGAACGAGATAAGTAATGAAAATTGGGATGAGCCATTCTCTTATGCCATAACATGATGTCATCAGTTTTAGAGGTCAATACATAATTGCATACCCTAATCAGGTATTGGTGACTCACTTCAACATCATCACGATAGATGACCCATTCAATTTCGATGATAGATCTTGAAAAACACAAGAAGACGGCTGAAATTTAGAACAACAGTTTTCTTGTTTGCCAATTAGCTAACATGGAATAGATAGCATGCTAATTTTGGTATGTGGAGAACAAATTCAAGAGTGACAAACTCCGAGATCCGAATACTTCTTTTCCCCGCTATAGGAGCAAGAGAACCATCAGCAATCTTAACCTTTTGGCTATTGGCACATGGGACATAAGTTGTGAACAGTTGATGGCAATCAGTCATGGGATTCGATGCTCCAGAATAAATTATCCATACTTATTTATCTCGTGATGTTTTGAGGGTTTGAAGAAAGTTACCCTTTTTGGCTAGTTATACTGAAGCTACGACCTCTGACATGTATCCCACAACTGTCTCAGCTTTAGTTCAAAACTGAAAATGTTAGTTTGGGTTTTAAATTTCAAAATGACATTTTAGTCCTTTGAATTCAGAAAGACAAGTTAGTCCTATGAATTGTCAAAAACAGCATATTGGTCCGCAAGTTAAACTACCAGCAAGATGAGGAAATTGCTAGGGAGACGATTTTCTTCAAACAGTCTCTCTCGGCTGCCAGAAAAATGGAGATTGTAGAAGGAGGCCAACGATCTGTTTCTGGTTGAGGAGGCTGACTTTGATTAGCGTTGTAGTGGTGCTAGGATACCAAGACAAGGAGGTCGATCAATTTAGTTAGAGGATGCTGATAGTCGATTAGTCACCAAGAACTAAAGGATACTCGCCGACAATCAGGAACTGAAATTGGACGAAGAGAGCTTAGACTTTGATTCTATAGTAATACTAATTAGACCACCTTGAAAAGGATGGAGTAGCAGTTGGCTCTCTTTTGTCGATGACCTTCGATACAGACCTATATGGCGGTAGCGACAAAGATGGCTATCTCACTTCTATTCCCGCAAACAAGGATGGGGAGAATCTCAATGCTATGGACAAGGAGGTTGCTTGGAAATTTGTGTCTAACATTGCTTTGAAGTCCATGATGAAGGAAATGCTCGGAGTCAGTGGTGCAAATTTAGATGTTGCGTTCAGAAAGTGCATAGGATTATTGATCGAGAAGATAATTACAAGCAAAAGAGGTCAACGAATGTAGGCCTGTTAGAGAGCAATGAATACTCGACAAAGTTGGGAGTTACTTGCTACGACAAGATCGACGGCGATACTCGGCAAAGTTGGGAGTTTCCGGTGCTGGAAAAATTCTGTTTATTTTCTTAAATGTAAACAATTTGTGAGAGAAAATATATTGCCATTTTATAAGATGTTGTGATACAATCGTCCATTTATATACAAAAGAGAGGGACATAATGGTAAAGACTAATAAAAGCTAATAATTTCTACTAATAAATAGACAATATTTACAATAAATACATAATATTCCCACTCAAGGAAATGAAGCTTAGTCTTTCACCACTATCTATTGGGTGAGCTTGTTCTTGGTCTTGTTTGTTTCGCCAATATAGCTTAAGTTGTTTGATTTGGATTGCCACAATCTTATATGCCCTTGACTATTTTTATCACTTTTAGATTGGGACTTTTATTTTTCAAGGCTTATCTCCACAACACCAACATGCTATTTAAGTGGTATTGAAGATCTAAGGATGCACAAGTGTATCCACAATAAGAGAAGTTGTCCTTGAGAACCAAAGGTTTTTGATGATATTCTAATTAGGCTGTGGCTTGCTACCCCCAAAGCAGCTAGGTGCATCCTAGAGCCTAAAGATATATTAGTTTCTTCTAGAACCATATAAGGCTACTCTTGATTAGCCATTAAGAGTTAACAAGTAGAAGCAACTTCAAGATGTGCATCATGGGTTCCTTTGCCTAGGAGCTTTTGCTAGAATCATATTCAAATTTAGAACTAAAAAAATTTGGTTGTGGAATTACCCTCGAAGTACAAATCTTCCTTTTTGTAACTCCTTTTCTCGTCATCTATTGTTGAAAGAGTTATCCCTATACTAATCTACCCAACAGTTGCATCACTGTAAAATTTCATCCAGTCAATGGTTTTTCATATTGGGCCTGTTTGGGTTGGCGGTAGGAACGGTGGCTTAAAAGCTATATGACTTTAAAAAGAGCTTTATAGGAAAAAAGTCAGGTTATTGATAATGATTTGTGTTTGGATTGATGGTAGTAGAAGTGGCGGGGCTCATGTGAAAAAGCTGAGAGTTTTTTGGAAAAAGCTAAGAAGTGGAAATTTTTCCTTAACGGGCTTTTTGAGCTTGAAGTTAAGTAAATTTAAGCTCAACCCAAACAGGCCCAAAATCAGCTGGCAACGATAACTGACTTTTTTTCAAAGTTATCGCAGGAAAAGCTTTTTGTAATCCAAACAAGCCCATTAATGATTTTTTCTCTATTCTTACTAGTGATTAATTTTGCCTTTTGAACAGAGTTTCAAATTTTAAAAATTGGTTTGCTTAATTTTATAAATAAACATTGACTTCTTAAAGTCTGTCCATTGCTCATCATTGTACTCATAGTTTTGTAGTTTTTCTTTCTGCAATCTTGGACTGATGAATTCATTGTATCAATATCTGCAGCCAGCTTGCAATCAATGCTAACAGGAAAAATACAGATGAGCACATTATGTTGCTTGGTTGGTCTGTCGATGATAAGAGAGAAGTTGTGGTTGTTGATATTGATCGAGATAATTGGGTTCCAAGAATTGAGCTTCAAGGTATTCTGTTGTCTATTTGGGAAGGCGCTGTGCATTTTTCTTCAGCATGAGTCATTCTTAAATATAGTCAATCAGTTTTCTTGTGAGTTCATTTGCTGGTATCCTAGGAGCAGTGTCAATATTGCCTTTCTTCTAAATGTTTTGGCTTATAAAACCTATATTCGACTAATGGATCATTGTATAGATAAATGTATTTACCAATTTTGGAGTTGCATATTTGGTTATAGCTTGTGGCATGCTTTGCGCTACAAGAAGTTCTTCCCTATTTTTGTTGTCACTGAGTTAGTCAACTATGACTGCACCATGTTATGTTCTGCCTTCTATGTGGCTTAATATCTGTAATTATCAAAGTTGAGTGGAGCTGCAGATTTGATGACATAGTTTACCTTCTCATTGCCCCGGTAATCAATTTGCTTGACCACGGGGTGATGGTGGTCATGTATGCAATGCAGAGTGGTAAGGACAAGGATTGGTTTGATGCTAGGGAGTGGTCTGACAGGGAAGGTACACATAGTAGGGACTTTGTTGGGTTTTGAAGGGCTCTGATCCTCAGGCTGTAGCTGAATTGGGGCATCATTGGTTCAGATTTAGCTCTGATACTGATATAGCAATCAAGTGTGAAGCTGAGTTGGTCGGTGTGGTCAATAATTTATCCAGCTAGGGAAATTCGCTGGAGAAAATAAGATCTTGAATGATTGGTGGAAGAAAAAAAATAAAATGAAGAAGAAAATATAGACAACATCAATTGAAACCCCAATAAGATGAATAAGATGTTGACATGATCAAGCAAGAGCTTTACTGGAGTCTGGTGAAAATTGGAAAATGAGATGTCTGTGTTTTGAATGACGAGGGGGAAATGCTAAATAGAGAAGATGATAGAAGGCGTATTGCACTGTCAACTTCCCTATGGATTTATAGCAAGTGGGATGTGACTTTTTCTTCCTTTTAGGCCTGACATTTGCTTCTCCTGTGGCGTGATATCTGCTTGTTTCCTATGTCTTCTTTTGAAAAAGCTAAACAAGAATTTGAAAAAAGCCCCTCGTTTCTATATTAACGTGAAGCATTGTGAATCAACCAAATTAAAAAAAAAAAATCATCAAGTAATCAACAATGTTCTTAGACTTTTCATTTTATGTTGAATAATTATTGTAAAATTATTCATTTAATTTAAACTGGTTTAACCATGGACTGGTCAGTAAACCCTAAATCAATGCCTTTACTAATTTAATAATGTGAAGCATTATGCTTCTTATGGCCCTCATTCTGCAAGCTTATGTGTTTCTGTGAACTTCATTAATTCAATTAAATATAGAATTATCTTCTGGTTTTGGTCATAAGACTAGTGTTACTTTATGCCTGCTATGTAGCATCTTGGTCCTTTCAAACTCTTTCCAGGGCTATATCTTGGATGAAGATTTATATTTTGTTGAGCTGTTTTACTATGTATTAACTGAAATGTTTTACTATGAATTAACATGTGAATTTTCCCCCCAGAAAATGGTGATGATAATTTGGTCTTGGGGCTATGCATTGATAATGCTTCAGTCTATGGGAAAGTTAGCGTTCAACTTGGCGTAGAAGATAGGACTGAGCTCACACCATATTGTGTTCTTATATGTCTTACCTTAGATAGAAAGCTTGTCATGTTCAATGTTGCCAGGTATCCTCTTTTTCTATATGAAAGCGGGATTGTCAGGTATCCTCTTTTGTTGTTCGCATGTACTTCCATCTCTGTAACACATGATTAATTACTTTGAATGGGAATAGAAGTTGCAATTTAGCTGTTCCAGTGATCTGAGAGATTCTTTTTGTTGTTCACATGTCTTTAGTACTGCAAGGAGTGAAGCTTCTGCTGGGGTTGTTTCTGTGGTGCCTGATGAGGAAAAGAATGCCCCTTCAAAGCTTCCTATGAAGGAATATTCTACTCCTTTGCATGAATTGCAGGAACAAGAATTAGAGAAGGTTTGTCTGGGTTTTAATTTCGAAGATATGAAATGAATTGTTCCACCAGGGGTTGATCAAACTTGTATGAAAATTGTATGCAGGCTTCTAAGGTGTCTGGGAATTTAAAACTCAGGCAATTTGCAGATCCTAGTCAAGAAACACTTAATGACGATATCACCAAGAGACAAGAAGTGAAATCAATGGAAAATTTGCAGTCTCTTAAGCCTGCTGAGCAGCAAATGATTTCAAATATAAATCTGAATCAAGAATCTAATGGTCAGAATACACGCCTGTCACAGGCGCATAACACTATGTTAGGTCAATTTTCTTCTGGTGCTTCTGTAGAGCTACCAAGCAGGATTGAAACACAAAAAATTAGAGGAATTGAATTTAGCACTGGTTCTTTTAGAGTGACAAGTCCTACTACTTCTGTTTTGCCAAGCTTTAGCAACTTGCAAGAAAATACTCAGATGACTAATGAATTGTTGAGCAAAAATATTTCTAGGCACTCACAGATATCTTCATCTCACCAATCAACAGGTGAAAATCTTATTTTTCTTCGTACGCTAGGTAATCTTCATATTTTTGCTTATCAATACCAAATATATATTGTACAGGTATTTTAAATACTAATGTTCTAAAAGATCAAGCAAGGCATGGTCGAAACCGTTTTGATGTTCTCGATACGGATGGTGTATTACCTGCTGTCAGTTACACTGGGAGACCAGTTCAGAATGAGGGACAAAAAGCTTCAAAAGGAGCAGGAAATGTGGAAATGCTCTCCTCTCGTACCCCACAACCTCCATTGAATGAAAATAGTACAGTTGAGAAATCTTCCATTCATAAATTTCGTGGCAATGAGCAGCACAGAGCTTCTACACTTGGGATATTGACTTCTGAACCGAACCTGTCAAAGCATTTTGGCAATGTATTACTTCTATAAAACATTCATATTTTCATGTATACTTGAAATGGTAGAACTTGAAAGAGTATACCTGGCATAGAAATATATTAGCCTAAGTTCCACAGTCTGCAACCTCATTCTAGTTGTAGAAGAATAGTCTGAATTCCTTATTTTATTCATGTACAAACTTCACATATATATACAAGATAGGAGAGCCTCAATAGTAATGGCTCATAATGAGGATTATCTCTAATCCCTACAAATCCCTATAAATCAGGGATTGGGTTATGACTAATTCCTAACACTCCCCCTCAAGCTGGAGCATAGATGTTAATCAAGCCCAACTTGTTACAAAGATAGTTAACCCGAGTCCCATTTAAGGCCTTAGTTAGAAGATCACCCAGTTGATCACTAGACTGCACATGCCCCGTAGAAATAAAGTTCTCCTTGATCTTATCGCATACAAAGTGACAGTCAATTTCAATGTGTTTCGTACGTTCATGAAACACGGAGTTGGATGCTATATGTAAAGCAGCTTTATTATCACACCACAACTTCGCAGGCAATGACGTGGCAAGACCAACCTCCTTCATTAACTGGTGAATGCCCACAATTTCTTGGGTTGATTGAGACATGGCTCTATACTCAGCTTTTGCACTTGACTTAGAAACCACATCTTGCTTCTTACTCCTCCATGATACTAAATTTCCACCCACAAACACACAATATCCTGTGGTGGATCTTCTAGTAGCCTTTGACCCCTCATGATCTGCATCACAAAAACATTCAATCTTGTTGTGACCATGATTCATATAGAGTATACCACGACCAGGTGAGCCCTTCAAGTAATGTAAGACATGCTCCAAAGCTTCCCACTAAGCAACAGTTGGTGCAGTCATGAATTGGCTAAGTAAACTAACTGGAAAGGTTACATCAGGGCGAGTCACCGTAAGGTAGTTCAATTTCCCAATTAATCTACGATATCTCTCAGGATAAGCAAACGGCTTGATCTTCTCCGGGTCAACTTTCTTTCTCACATCCTCAGGTAGCTCATCATATGGTATGATGTCATCAATATCCAAAAAAGGATTAGGAATCATGGGAAAACTACTTGGTGCTGCTCCGAGTTTCCCGGTTTCTTTCAACAGATCAAGAACATATTTTCTCTATGTCAAAAGGATGCCTTTCTTACTTCTCATAACCTCTATCCCAAGAAAGTATTTTAACGAACCCAAATCCTTTGTTTGAAAATGAGAATTAAGAAAGGCCTTAAGTGATGAGATTCCTGAGGCATTGCTACCCGTAATAACAATATCATCAACATAAACCACTAACAGAATCATGCCAGCATCTGTCTGCTGATAAAATACAGAATGGTCACACTTACTCTGACTCAAGCCAAACTTCTTAACCACAGAGCTAAACCTGTCAAACCAAGCACAAGGGCTCTGCTTCAAGCCATATAAAGACTTCTGAAGATGGAATACCTTTCCACGCTCCCCCTGAGCAACAAAACCAGGTGGTTGCTCCATGTATACTTCCTCGAGAAGATCACCATTCAAGAACGCATTCTTAACATCCAAATGATGAAGATCCCAACCATAATTGGCTGCCATAGAAATGAAGAGGCGAACAGAGGACAATTTTGCCACAGGGGAGAAGGTTTCGGAATAATCCACACCATAAGTCTGAGCATAGCCCTTTGCAACTAGTCGAGCTTTCAAACGTTCCAAGCTGCCATCAGCTTTTGTTTTGATTGTGAACACCCATTTACACCCAATAGCCTTCTTGCCTAGAGGTAAATCAATGAGATTCTAGGTACCAGCTGTATCAAGGGCCACCATTTCGTCTTCCATCGCAGCACGCCAACTGGGGTGGGCCAAGGCTTGTTGGAGAGTAGTGGGAATGGTGAAAGAGTCTAAGGATGCTATGAAGGAACAGGATGGAGGAGACAAATGGTTATAGGAAACAAAGGAAGAAATAGGATAGGTGCAAGTACGTTTACCTTTGCGTAAGGCAATGGGCAAGTCATCAGAAATATCGGGTACTATGTGTGGTTGAGCAGAAGTATCTGAAATATCAGGCACTATAGCTGGTTCAAAGGGAGGAGCCGAAGGGACTAATTCTGGATCAGACACCGAAGCTTGTACTGCTGGGTCATGAACCTGATCGCCTACATTACTCGCTCTGGGGCTTTTCCGATAAACATGATAGATAGGTGGTTTAGCAGGTGCCGAGTCAGATGCTTGCACTGGTGGTAACCGAACCGTGTAGACCAAGAGATCATCTAGACTGTCAGGGGTGTCATCTGTAGAGACAGAGGATGGAGATGCAGGAGTAGAGATAGGAAAAAATGAGGTCGACTCATGGAAGGTGACATCTGTAGACACAAGGTAACGCCGAAGAGTGGGAGAATAGCATCGATATCCCTTCTGAACCCTAGAATACGCAAGAAAGACACACTTAAAAGGCTTAGGATCAAGTTTGGTAATAGCGGGACGAACATCACGAACAAAACAGACACAACCAAAGATTTTAGGGTCAACAGGAAACAAGGGTTTGGAAGGAAACAAGGTGGTGTATAGGGAAGTACCATTGAGAACAGGAGAGGGCATAGATTAATAAGAAAGCACGCGGTAGACACGGCGTCAGTCCAAAAAGGCTTAGGGACATTCATTTGAAACATTAGAGCCTGAGCAACTTCTAATAAGTGTCGGTTCTTACGTTCTACAACACCATTTTGGGTTGGTGTATCTGGACAGGAGGATTGATGGAGCATGCCATGTTGGAGCATATAGGTTTGAAATTGGGCAGAAAAATATTCCTTAGCATTGTCACTCCGTAAGGTTTTTACAGACACACCAAACTGAGTTTTGATTTCAGCACAGAAATTGCAAAAGTGAGAAAACAACTCAGAACGACTTTTCATTAAATAGAGCCAGGTGGACTATTTGCTAAAGTAACAAATTAACAAAGTACCTAAAACCAGGCTTGGACTTGACAGGACATGGGCCCCAAACATTAGAATGGACTAAATCAAAAGGAGACGCAACTCGTTTATTAACGTGAGGTGCCAAATGAACACGATGATGTTTAGCAAATTGGCATGACTCACATTCTAAAGACGACAAATGATGGAATTGAGGATACATCCTCTTCAAGGAAGACAAAGACACATGACCTAAACGACAATGAATGTCAAAAGGAGATGAACCACCAGAGCAAGCAACTGAACGTGATACCTGATCCTCAAGGAAGTAATGTCGGCCAGATTCATAGCCCCGACCAATAACTTGCTTCGTTGTGAGATCCTGAATCAAACAATGGTCAGGAAAGAGTGTGATAAAACAGTTTAATTGTCGAGTCAGCTTGCTAGGAGACAAAAGGTTAAATGCAAGGTCAGGGACATTAAAGACATGTGATAAGGAAATGGACGGAGTAGGTTGAATAGTGCCAGAGCCAAGGACACGAGAGTAAGAATTGTTGGCAATTGTTATACTAGAGGGGGTGGCATACGGCTTGTATGAAGAAAACAAATGATGGTTACTTGTCATATGATCAGTAACACCGGAATCGATGATCCACTTCGAGGAAGAAGTAGCAAGACTAGAGGCAATATTACCTGTAGCAAGAGCAATGGAAGAACTAGACGTAGATGCAACTATTGAGCTTTACCAGAATCAAGTTGAGCACCACACCAACCAATAGATGAAGTACCAGTGGAGCACCACAACAAGTAATCAAGAATGCAACCAACACAAACTCTCCAAGCAAAGTTACACAGAGACAACAATCTCACATAAACCAACAAACAACCTACTAGAGGTAAACAAAGGTGAGATAACCATCAAGAAGCAAAAGAAAAAACAATCTAGCCGTCACAACAACGACCACACCGTAGAAACACAGCCAAATGATCAAGGCAGCACCAAAAGGTCACACAAGGACCAACAAAAAACAATGTAACCACGAAGCTTAGCCAAAACAACGGTGCAAAGTCCAGAAAAAAAACTGAGGCCAGATCAGCACATATGTCACACTAGTGACCAAATTGAAGATTTTCACAACCAGAAGCAAAGAAAACCAATGAACCAGAGGCCAAAAAACGCACAAGCTTGAACTAACCAGAGAAGCAAACCTCACAATATGAGGACGAAACCACCTGGGTCACGACAGCGGCGAAGAGTCAATCCCAGAAAAGCAAATGACGACAAACAACTCATCGGAAAATTCGCTCATGCGCTGGCACGTGTCTTCGACGGCGTGACTCCGGCGAGCGCGTGACGGCACAAGCGCAGACAAAATGGGCAGCGGTCGATGGAGGTCCGCCGATCGGCACCTCCTAAGTCCGTTGGGGCGGCGGGTGTAAGCTAACTCTTGCCGGAACTAAAAACCCTAAACTCCTCTCTCTCACTTGTCTGGACAGAAAACGCAGATGAAAAAGAAACTAAAAAAAATGTTTCAGGAATCAGAACCTAATCGCTCTGATACCATGTAGAAGAATAGTCTGAATTCCTTATTTTATTCATGTACAAACTTCACATATATATACAAGATAGGAGAGCCTCAATAGTAATGGCTCATAATGAGGATTATTTTTAATCCCTACAAATCAGGGATTCCTATTCCTACAAATCAGGGATTAGGTTATGACTAATTCCTAACACTAGTTAACCTGTATGAATGTTATGTCTTCTAGTATTTCTTTTCCCTCTTGGTCAGTACATTGATTCCATGAATGTTATTAGCCTTTCCGTTTTCTTATTATTAATTCCTTATCATGTTTTCTAACCTGTCTATCTACTGCTCAGATTCATGAGATGACTACAGAGCTGGATCTGCTATTGAGGTCAATAGAAGAGGCTGGTGGCTTTACAGATACTTGCACCTCATCACTTCTTAGTCCAGTTGAGGGATTGGAGCGAGACATGGGCACTCTATCTGAGCATAGCAGAATATGGATGGTAATTTTTCTTTGTTCACTATATTTGATTACCATGGCAAATAATAGCTTAAAAGAGCATTTCAATCCCTTTGTAAATCCTTGAGGAACACGTCTCAAGTGCATTTTTGTTTCCTAGTGGTATCTGTAATTTTTTTTAACACATTCTCTTTTGCAAGTTAAAAAACTGAATTGAATTATGACATTTCTCTTTGCAGCACCGAGTCATTGAACAGCTTGAGGAGGTCCATTCTCTTCTTGATAATACCGTACAAGGTATTTCTGAATGGAATTACCCCCCCCCCCGGGATTCTGTTTTTATCTTTCCTCGTTCGTATATTGAAGGTATTAATTTAGTTATTAAGGATCCAATGAGAATAGGTGAATGATTTCTAACAGTGATGAATGGGTAAACTAGGGAAGTAAAGAATATTAGTAGCTACCTGGCCTTGGTGAATTTCCAAATCTTTTGGCTAGATAATTTTGAAACCATTTTAGTAAACTAAGATGTAGTACCACTTGAGCTGACATATGTAGTCCTTATAATCCTGATAAAATCATGCTACTGGGTACATGCTGGGTTTCACTCATACCATTAGGAAAAACAGTTTGATTCTTATTATAACTCAAGCAAACCTGTTCAACTCTCTGGTGGGAAAAGATAGCAGCAGTCTTTTTACCAGTGTTTGCCTTGTCCTTGTCTGATAGTTCCTGATTTGTTGGATTTTATCTAGTTTATTTTGTCATGATTCTGATAATTTCGGGATTGATGAGACAGGCCTGGTGCCTCAGCATACATATATCAGTTTACGCAGATCAACAAAACACATGGACTGAGTAATCCACAAAAGCTTTCAGCCGTTTTCAAGCTTTGTTAGTAGAACCATTAAATTGTGAACAATCAAATAAAATGTTAACTAGCTTATAGTGATGCATTGGCCTTCATGTGCCCCTGACAAACAAATTTTTACTTTTCGTATATTGTATCTTTTACTTTCTGGTGATAAAGTTCATCTTATCACATGACAGTTGTGGCAAAGAAGATGTATATGGAAGAGATTTTTAAGCAAACTTCTGATAGCCAATATTGGGACCTGTGGAATAGACAGAAGTTGAATTCCGAACTTGAGCTGAAGCAGCAGCATATACTGACTCTGAATCAGGTGGTGTAATTAATATTTACAGATAAAGGATATCTGTGGCTTGGAATCCTTGGATTTAATAGTTGATGTCTATCTTATTTCAGGATTTGACTAGTCAGTTAATTGAATTGGAGAGGCATTTAAATGTCCTTGAACTCAATACATTCAGTGAATATGGTGGAACGGATAAAGATCATGCAGCTATTCAGAATAGATATAGACCTTCAAGGTAGAGTATATTGTAACTCGTAGGGTCTCTTTGGTTTGAGGGGAGGGGATGGATTTTGCTCCCCACCCCTTGTTTGGCAGCATAAAAAATTAAGGAGGGGAAAGAAATATTTTTGAAATTTCCCCTCCCCTCCCCTTATAAACACCCCCCCCCCCCCCCAAAAAAAAAAAAAAGAGGGGATTTGGAGGGGAGGGGTAATATTTTGGCTTGGTGTGACTATTATGCCCTTGAAATTTTTTAATATTTCTATGATGCCCTTTTGACTTTATTCCTCATCCCCATCCTCGCTTTAATATTTTGGCATGGTGTGGCTATTATGCCCGTGAAAGTTATAATTTTTCAGTTTAATAATTATAACATTTTAACTTTATATAATTATTAAACATTCTACAAAATCCAAAAAATGACTTAAATAAACTATGGATAAAGTTGTCCATATGTAAATATTTTTTTCTCTCCTCCCCTCATCAACCAATCAACCAATCAAGGTAACATTAAAATCCTTCCCCTCATCAATCCAAACGAGGTAATATTAAAATCCCTCCCCTCCTTTCCTCTCCCCTCCATTGAACCAAACAGACCCTTGGGCTGAACATAAATGAAAAATGTTGAATTTAGTCCACCTGACATCTTCTTGTAATTTCAATTGGTCAGTGGTGGATTCAATCTATTTTTTTATTTTTTATTTTTCATTAAGTAACTGATTAGGGAAGGAGAGTGTATTCTTGTCTTGTTACTAAGAAATAGAATAGCATTGAGTATTATTTTACTGAACTGGAGATCTTTGTTCTTTCCAGACACATTCAGTCATTGTGTAGTGTACATAATGCAATGAATTCGCAACTTGTAGCTGCAGAGAATCTTTCAGAATCACTCTCAAGACAAATAGCTTCATTGAGTATAAAGTCCCCATCTGATGAACAGAAGACTGTGAAGGAGTTGTTTGAAACAATAGGAATTCCATATCAACCTTCATTTGGCTCTACAGACATGAAAAATTGTATAAATACTCCTTCAAGCAAGAAGTTGGTGCTTTCCAATTTGGCAACCAATAAAGATCAGTCTAAGAAAAATCAGGCCAGTGCTTTTAAGGGTTGTGAACCAGAAATGTCTAGGAGGAGAAGAGACTCTCTTGATCAGGTATTACTTTCTTGCAACTTAGGCATCCATTGGTTCAAGCTTCTCAATTTTACTGCTTGACAATGGTTGCGTCCATTTTTTTCCCTTCTTTGCATCTCTTGCATGGTGAAATGCCTAAGACCTGTAAGCGGAGCTGTTTATTTTGTGTTTTAACATATCTTAAAGATAGCACTCATTTAGATGCATCAGAGCCATATCTAAGACCAGACATGTACCTGATCTGATACCTGTAGAGTAGAACTTAGTGTACCCAAGCTTCATGGTCTGCATTCCATAGCAGTTGCCAAATTATGTTTTGATGAAATGTTAACCTCAACTGAAGCATGGTTCTGTTTGATATTTGGTTTGACTGATGATATGATTTGTGAGTATTTATTAATAAACTTGGATGCAGAGTTGGACCTGTTCTGAGCCTCCTAAAACCACTGTCAGAAGAATGCTGCTGCAAGATGTCAAGAGATCAAATATTAATAGGTCTTTCTTTTCAATGGATAAACAAAATGCAGACCTTTCTTTGCTAAAAAAATCTCCAAATCAAACAGATTCCAGAATCCCCTCAACTAAATTCACTGCATCTGAACAGAGAGGTGATCTCACCTAATTGCTGGCCAATTACGTATATTAATTAATTTTCTGTGACTACCGATCTTACCTTAAAAATACTGGCTGCAGGTATTCAAGTTGCTCACCCGGAAGATGTGCCTGAACACGCAAAGGCATCACCATTCATATCACCTAACAACCTCTCAACACCTACCCAAATTTCAGCGCCTAACTATACTATGTTTCCAAGAAACAATGTTTCGGTGGTTTCATCAACAGCTGAGTCCCATTTGTCCCCTGCAAATGAAAATCAAGAGTTGACTGCCAAAAGTTACAATACTGTTGTTGAAAAGTTCGATTCAATCTCAAATAGTGGGAATAAGCCTATCTTGGAGATGAAAATTCCTCAAAATTCATCAGTATCTAACTATCCACCCTCAGATATACCCACTTTGCTGAGTGAATCCAGCGACATGTCTGTTTCTACTGGTAAAATGACCATGTTTACTAGTTCTAAAAAAGAAAACAAGTCTTCCCATACAGTAAATTTCGAATCTTGGAGAACACAGGACTCTGGGTCCTCAACGTCATCAACCATGCCTCTAGCTTCACCTTTGTTTGGGAGATCAACCCACTTTAATGTTGACAAAAGCCATCCTGGTGGGAGAATTTTAGCAGTACCCTCATTCGGTGGTTCTTGTGATTCTTCATCAATTATCCAAACACCATTAACTCCTCTGTTGTCATCCATCTCATCGGCAACAGTACCTTCTGCATCAGTCCCAGTGGACCTAAGTAGATCTTCGACCAGTTTAAACACAAATCAAGTCAACTCAACTTCTTTAATTTCAGCACATCCATCATCACCTTATCCACCTTCCTTGAATCCAAACCTGGAGCCCCCTAGATCGGAGGTTCAACAAGTTGTGATATCTAATTTAAAGACTGATTTGGAGAATAAAGATGTGAGCACACCATTGGTTGAGCCTCCAAACAATGAAATAAAAACTGATTTGGAGACTAAGGATGTGAACAGACCGTTGGTTGAGCCTCCAAACAATGAAACTAAGCCAGAGCCCAAAGCTTCAGAAAAATGCAGTCCTTCAAGTGCAGGCTCAAGTGCACAGTCCACAAACAATGTTACATGTTCTGTATCAAGCAATATCTCAGTTTCTCAGCCAGAACAGCGTGCTGATGCACCTACGCAATTTCCAACTTTTTCTTCTTCTGGTGTTACTAGTGGGAAAGCTGCAAATTTAGATACCACAATCACGGATGAGGATGAGATGGAGGAAGAGGCTCCTGAGATGAGCAACGCTGCTGAACTCAACTTGGGAAACTTTGGTGGGTTTGGGATTAGCCCTATTCCTGATCAATCCGCAGCTAAATCAAATCCATTTGGCGGTCCGTTTAGTAGTGGGGGAGCTAGTCCACCACCTCCTCCAACGGCGTTTTCAGTTCCTAATGGAGGGTTATTTCGACCTGCATCTTTTACCTTTCCTAGCTCACAGCCTTCTTCACCAGCCCAGTCAACAAATTCAGGTGCATTCTTTGGTTTCAGTGCTATGACACCTGTTTCTGCAACACCTCAAAGTGGGTTTGGCCAACCTGCACAAGTAGGATCAGGGCAGCAGGCACTGGGATCAGTTCTCGGTAGTTTTGGACAATCAAGACAGCTTGGTAGTGGATTACCAGGCAGTGGTTTTGCTGCTCCTAGTGGTTTTGGGGGTGGATTTGGAGTCAGTAGTTCAGCCGGTGGCTTTTCAAGTGTTTCAACAGCTGCTGGGGGGTTTGCTGGCATAGGGTCAACCGGTGGAGGATTTGCTGGTGTTGCATCTTCCCGCGTTGGTTTTTCAGGAATTGCTTCTTTTGGTGGATTTGCCGGTAATGCTTCTGCTAGTGGTGGTGGATCTGCTGCTGTTTCTTCAGCAGGTGGATTTGCAGGAGCTGCATCGGGTGGTGGGTTTGGGCGATTTAGCAGCCAGGGAAGTGGTTTTGGTGGTGTTGGAACTGCTGGTGGAACTAATAAACCTCCTGAGCTCTTTACACAAATGAGAAAATAGTCATGTAAAGTCTGTTTCATGAAGTTTTTGCTAAAAGGAAAATGTATGTTCCATCAAATGAATTTAACAACCAAGAGGATTGTTGAAATCCTCGATGCTGGAAAGCGTCCATCACATTTGTAAACCCACATGCTAATTGCCTAATTTTATAGTTTATACTTCTTAAATTCTTAAATGGGATGGATTTTGGGTTTTTATTGGTGGATTGTCTTTATGGGGATGCTTGGTTTGTCACAAGGATTCAAATAAAATGAAAATCAAACTACAAATTATATAAATGTGTAGGGAGAAAATTATGAGGGGATGATTGGTTTGTCACAAGTATTCAAATAAAATCAAAATCAATCGAACTACAAATTAAATGTGTAAGGAGATAAATTGAGCAAAATTTTCATGGTACGGGAGTAACAAATTATAAATAAAGACAGATTGTTATTTAGATTTTATAATATCTTTTTAACATATTTTTATAATATACTCCCTTCAACCCTTAATGTCACACCCTCACCGCTTAATCGTCATATAACATAATATGTAGCGCGATAATCATGAAATTCAAGATCTCCAGCTTAAAACATAAATATAGTCATCCTAAAAATGAAATACTAAAGTTATATAAAACCATAACTAATATCTTAACAAAAAAACAACAATATAAGTCAAACAAATCTATGTCTATTACAACTATCAGCCACTAAACCATCCCTCCGATGCTCTCCACCGCCTTGTCTCTCATGTTTATCACCCCATTGTCTTCCTAAACTAGTAACAATTTATAGGATTCATAATTGAATCTCACAGTAACAATTAATCTCATATTCAAAATATGTACAGTATATGAAAGTCAACCATAATCAGAAAATAAAAATCAAACCAGCATTCGACATATATTACAAGTAGCCAAATAATGCACACAACATTGACTTCATAATAGCACACAGCCAATCCCGGAACAACCGTCATATACACATAGCGATGACTGCAAAGCACATTGTAAGTTCTAAATCCACACCTCTAGGAAAACAACAACTGAATGCAATACACACATCTCCCAAACACAGATCCACCATCATGGTTAAAACATGCAAATACATACATATTAAGGATATGAGATTAAAGTTACTACCTGATTGATTTTTAGCTTGACAATTTATTTCGGTCTCCTTAATACCTCCGCTAGTGATACTTCCTAAAATCAACAAATGAATGCAATACACACGTCCTAGACACAGATCCACCATCATGGTTAAAACATGCATATACATACATATTAAGGATATGAGATTAAAGTTACTACCTGATTGATTTTTAGCTTGACAATTTATTTCGGTCTCCTTAATACCTCCGCTAGTGATACTTCCCAAAATATTAAATAATATTCATTATTTATGTAAACTTGCCCAAAAATTCAAATGATACTATTTAATCCTTCTTTTGGCTAAAAATCCTTTATTATTTGGAAAAACGCCAAAATTGTTATTTTTACCCTTTTCACCTTCATTTTCAGATTTTCCTCTCGAAATTCTAGAAATAACATCAACCTTAGAAAATCCATAGTTAATTATCCACATATCTAAATCAAGTGATTCCAAAGCCTAAATGTCCCTTAATATGTCTATTTTCAAATAAACATATCACCATTAACCACCAAAATTCGTCCTATTTCAGTTTCTCCAAAATACCTTTGCTCTCCAGATTTATGTTTTAGAATTAAGGGTCAAATTCAAAAATTCACAACTTTTTGTACAAAACGTAGAAAATTACAAATTATCTATCAAATTAAAGCTTATGATGTATAATTCAATTCAGAAAAGGTTTATAATTATTTGACCTCATTTACTTAGTCAAAAACTCGTCATAAGCTTACTGGTCCACAGGATGTCCACTGAACAATTGTAACACTCCCAAATTTCTAACAATTATAATAACATAAAATTTCAATGATTTTTATAAATAATTACTGAAATTCAAAATAACCAAATTTGGGAAGTGTTATCGCCGCACTTGTACTGGGACAAGTGCAAGACTAACTTATTACATTACCATAAATCCAAACCTAAACAAAAATGTTTTATTCGTAGCATAAAATAAAAAAGGAAATAGCTATAATTAATTGAACGTTTCTTCCTCACTTCTCATTGCTAGCCCCAACCTTTAGAACCTATTTCATTGAAAATCTGCTCCCTAAGGATTATTGCAGCCCATGAACACAAACATCAGCAAAACTGGTAATCCTAATAAAACAAAGATAATATAAAAAAATAAAACAAAATAATTACATAATAAAAATATCATGTGTGTGTGTGTGTGTGTGTAATTAAAAGATGTCAGTTTTGTTGTTATTTATAAAGTTTACTTAGTGGGAAGAGAACCATGGTGGATCGGAAACCCTGCCATTCTATCCTATGACCCGGGAAGCCCTGCCAGTCACAAATCATCAAATTGGCCTTAAAAACATTTCTTCTTAGGGTGCATATCTCTTTCCAAAGTTGCTACTAGTGTTATGGGAAACCCTGCCAGACACCACTTTGGAAAGAACATATACTATCGGTTCACATCACATAATATTTTAGAGGCATAAAGTCTAAAGGTGTGTACATCACTTTAGGTGGTACCATCCCAAAATTATCCTCCTACTGCTAAATTAGTTTAAACACACTCATAATAAAATTCCTAAATTATTCCTATGATGTGTAATCAGATATTTATAATAATAAAAATTCTTAACTCCTATAGGAGAGCGTGGATCTTAATTTCATAAACCCCATAGTTATAACTCTTTACAAGCGCTCGTAAGTTTTCCCAAATATAATCATTGAAATGTTATCTCTATTTTATCATGAGATTTTCCAAATTAAACTATAAATTAAGTAATTACTCATGGGTTCCTATAAGATATTCATAGGAAATTCCCACAATTAGATTATTTCTAAATATGTATGCTGCTAATAATATATATGAATCAAAAAATCAAACATCATTAAAACCGGAAAAAAAAAAAACCAAAACCAAAAGTGCACAACGCTGGAATTCTCATACAATATCCAATCATGCAATCATGGAGGAATGTATATATATGTATGCGAGAAGGTGAATCATGCCTATATTTACCAAACAAAAAAGACCGATCATGTATACATTATATAATATATATGAATCAAAAATTAAACCTCATTAAAAAAAAACAAAACCGAAGATGCACCCAAGCACGTTATATAATAATCAAACATGCAAATCAAGAAGCATGAATATATGAATTTAGGTGAAAAATATGGATTATCTGTATTATGCGCAAATCAAGAAGCATGAGTATATGGATTTAGGTTGATAATATGGATTATTTGTATTATGGATTATCTAGTTGCTGATGTTATATTATATAATATTAGGAAGAACGGATTTCTCATATAATATGTTTCAATGACAAAAAATTGGAGACCGACATGTAACAACTAATTCCTATTGTTATAGGAATTAAGATTACTTGGTCTCCGTTTTTGCTAACCTCCTAGAAGAGCAATTTGATGTAGAGTTTACAGAAGAAGGAGTAGAGGAGAAGAGAAGTATTAAACGATCGCTAGGGTTAGGCAGCTAGACATAAGTTTATAATTAAAAATTATGGTTTAGCTATGGGTTGAGCTCTTTAGCTATTGCCAATTAATAAATTATAAAACAATACAAACATGATTGAATTCTAAATTTTTATTATTGCTATATTGTTGTTGTTGTTGTTGTTGTTCTGCCGTATTACACTATCCTATGCATTCAAAAATAACAGATAGAAAAGAAAAATGGTTATAAAATAATGGGTGTAAATATAATATATTCTTCATTACTTTTCCGAGAGAATTCTTTATCGTTTTATTAAATATATAGTGTAGAGTATTTTGCATATATAAAAAAATATCTTTATTTAATTGTGTAGATTTGCAATGCAAGCAATATTTACTCCCTTATCCCCACTATTACTTTGGGGTATTACAACAATTTTTATATCTTTCTTAGTTAAATCATTAAGCTTACAAAAATTGTTAATCAATCTTAATCTCACACTTTTTTTCCATTCTAAACACTTGTACTTATCATATGTTCTTAGATTCATATGATAAGTCCTTATATAAAATCTCCTCTTCAAGTTATGGTCTTCAAATCTACAAAATAATAGAGGATTAATTTCAAGATAATAACATGTACAAGTGTATGAGTTATTTATGACACTTATTTGCACTTGAAGACCTTTGCTCCTCTCTTACCCCTCTCAACCTTACGTCCTTCATGAAAATATGCCACGATCATTAGCTTTCCCCTTATGAAACTCAATCATTAAAGTTAAACAATGAAGAAGGGAAGTAGGAACTCAAGCTGTCATATCTTACCTTAGGTTCCTTAGATTTCTCTTTCTTCTTCCTTCTTTGCCTTAAGCTTCGATCTCCTTTTTCCTTGAAGCACTTAGTCGATTCTTTCCATATCAAGAGGAGTAAGATGGTATTTTATAATTCTTGGCTAGTGACCCAAATGACCCTCATGATGATTGACTATTTTACCCTTGCCTTAAGTCCCTTTTTACTTGCTTTGGATTTTCCTTCCTTCTTCTCTTATATTTCACCGAAACATGGCTTCTCTTGAGAGTTTCAATTTACCTTGCATGTGGTAATATCTTGGTCTACATGTCCTCCTTATGTGTGAGCCGAAATCTTGTGATTGTAGGAGGGGTGAAATCATCAACTTTACCTCCTCTTTTCTTTGTCCTGTTGTCTCCTTCTTTGCCACATCTTTTACCTACTTCTTGTCACTCCTTTTTACCACTCCTTTTCCTTATTTTTTACTTGCCTTGTTGGCTCCTTTATATTCATACCTTTTACCTACCACATGATGTGGCATTTCATTGTTCTTGCATGGCCTTTTTATCTTATTATGTAAGATATATTTTCATCTTATGCACTCTTCCCTTTTCAGCAGAAATATATGGCTTCTTTATGAAGCCTTATGTCATCTCTTCCTAGCTTAATCATATGCACAAAATATCTTGTCATATAGTTACATAATTATTCCCTAGCATGACAAGTGTCTTCCTAGGGTATAAGATGAAATTGTAGCTATGTCATCAACTTTGACAATTCCCTTGTATTTCTCCTCTTGGATACTTGGAGCAACATTAACCATATATATATATATATATATATATACATATATATATATATATATATATATATATATGCATATACCTTCAACTTGTCTTCTCCCTCCTATTTTGACATAAATTCATCAATAAGAAAGGGATCCAACATTGTCTTCAATTTCCTCAAATCACATGCTCCCTTGACAGCCTAATTTTGACTATTCCTCAATTTAATATTTAATAAAATCATTATTCCCTTCTCCTTCTACATTATTTTGAAAATAATAATAATCAGAGTATCCAAATTTCATTTTTAAATAATCCCAATGTAGACATAAAATCTTTAAACATTCACTTGCTAACCAAAGTCAACAAATAATTTCCAAATAGGCAATTAATAGCCTTAATTTACCATTTTTATTTCCTTAATTATATTTATTAAGGAAAATTTAAACAACCTTCTTTTACTCCAAATTATGACCTTAATTGGTTATTGGCATTTTAATTCCATGACAAATATGTTTATTTCACATTTTGTTCCACTAAATATCCACATTATACATGTAATTCTAATAAATAATTTTTTTTTGGATATTACACTAAATATAAGACAAAGTTGATTTTTATAATTGATTTTTTTAGAAATATTAAGGGAGCTAATTAAATTATTTTAAAATATTTATATTTATCATTTTGAACTATGTTGCCTAACTTATAATTTGATATATAATCCAAGGATACATAATATAATATATGATATGATTAAGTAACTGATTTAGCTTCTTTAATTTCTCCAAAAAAGTTAATTTTGTTTTATATTTAGGACTAGATGGAGTATGTAATTTTCAAACTACTACCACAATAATAAAGCATTATCTCAACCATTATGTTGCATCAAAAATCATATCTTCAAAAAGATTATTAATCTTTTATGACCATGTATTTTTCAAACTAGTTTTACTTTTTAAATAACTTATAATACACAAGTATATATGATGATAAATTCTACAATAAAATATGCCGTTAAAGTTTTTAATTTGCACGATGATAACATAGTATAAAACAAAACTAAGTTACTACCTTAATCTATCTAAAAAAAAGTAATTTATCTAAAAAAAATTCAACTAACTCTTATATTAAGAAACATAGATGGCATTATCTAAATTTTAATTTGCATGGGACAAAATCTTGAAAGAAACATGAAGTGACAGAGCACCTCGGGCAAGGGACCCGGGAAAAGAGAAAAATAGAGATACAGATCTTGGGGAAATGGACAACTCTAATGTGTGGCTGAGGGGAGAGACGTCGAGCTAAATATTACTTCTTGTCTTAAATATAAGAGCTAGTTTAAAAATAAATTTTGATTCTAAATATAAGACATTTTTTTCATTTTATCTCATATTTATTATTGTTCTCCAAAATAATTTGTTTAACATAGAATCTGATATATAATCTAATAACGCATATAATTATTTCATAGACATGAAGATCAAGTAACATTTACTATAATAGAGTAATTTATTTAACTTAGGGTTAAGGTGCAAAAATACACATAAGCTTTTTTCCCAGGAGCAAAAATACACACGTGGTTACCATTTTGGAACAAAAGTCACATCCCACAGTTAAATCACTGTTCACTGCCGTTATGTTACTGTTCACTTCATCTCTTTCTCCCTCATCACGATGAACAGTGACTTAACGATAGGATATTACTTTTGCTTCAAAATCGTAGCCACATGTGTATATTTGCTCCAAAAAAAAAAAAAGCTTATGTGTATTTTTGTTCTTGGGGAAAAAGCTTATATGTATTTTTGCACCTTAACCCTTTAACTTATTTTATCTTTTCAAATTAGTCAACTAGCTCTTATATTTAGAATTGAAGGGAGTATTTATTTAGGCCAAAATTTTCTAATAAATGGTGACATGACCTATTATGCAGGGAGCAGAAGTAGAAGGGGCAGTGGTAGGGTGATAGAGGGTAGCACAGAGGTAGACATGTCTTTGTGCCATTGTAGGAGGTGACCTCACCATAGTAGCTTACCCTAGAGCAACTACAGTAAACGACCCCACAGAAAGTGACATCAGTCTTAGCGATTATGAAGAGAATTAGGAGTGTGACTTCAACATCTTCATTCTCAATGACATGGAGCTGTTCTTATATGAGGAGGAGGTTTGGGACCAGAATAACCCACGATGATCATCTTCACAATTGACGGGGTTTGAGTTGTAAGTTTAAGGTAAATATAATTATTGTTTTAATAAATTTAATGTTTAAATTCCATAGGTTTAAATGTGGATTTAAATTTAATTAAAATATGTGGTAAATTATGCAAATGAGCAGGGGAACATGACTACTAGGAGGCTGGATGTAATCGGTCTAAATAGCCTGTATTGAGGATTATGTGCCTGAAGTTGACAAGAATGAAGATGATAAATTAAGACATCCACGAGATGTAGAAGCCTGAAAAGCGTTTGACTCATACTTTCTAACTTTAATGGCTGACCCTATAAATGTTTGGCTTGAGTGTGTTGTATTGATTCCATTCAAGTTTGAACACTATTCCAGCTCTTTTGTTCACCATTGTTCAGCATTTTACAAGAGTGAGGTTTGGTAATTCAATCATATCTCTCAAACCATAGATGCAATTGAAGTGAAACTAGTTTCATATGAAACTAAACTCTCAATGTGTCACATAAACACTAAAATCAAGTTCAAAGGAGTTCAGATGAAAGAGTTATGGAACTAGACTCAAATACCACTTCAGTGTTGACTCTCAGTGTTTTGATGATAACAAGTCCAAAGGTTTTGATTTGACAAAATTGATATTGCCTTATCTGAATGCATAGGCAATTCTCGAGAATGGTTAAACCAAAATAGAAAATGTTTTTGTGTTCAAAAATAACGTTACAGTGATTCACAGGAATAGAAGAATGATTCTTGAGAATTGATGAATTATCATGAATAGGATCAAATTATATGTCTTACTCCATTAAACTGATTCTCAAGAATGAGAGGATGATTCTCGAGAATTCCTATCTCAAGTTTCAAATATGTAATACCCTAAAATTTGACGTAAGGTAAATATCATAAATTGGTAGAATATACCTATTGAAAATAGGTGAATATGAGGTCTCAAACACCTTGTATTGAATTCATCTTGTTATTGGGACAATTTCTCCTAAGATTGAATAATGCGCGAAAAGGTCCCTAAAACATTAGATACTTTGCAAATAGGTCCCTAAAATATTTATGGGTTATAAAATACCCTGAGAAAATTATAATAAAATCCTAAGAGACAACTAAATATTTATTAAAAATTGGAAAGTATGTTGTCTCTAATTTAGGTAATTTATTAAATTATTACCTTGGAAAAATTACAGGAGAAAAATATAAAAGTATTGGGGGACCATATTGGACCCCATGATTTTTAATATTATGCATGGTGTATAAATTACCAATGTCAGTGAAATAGTTGTGAGATAATAATTATTACTAATTAAGAAAATTGTCAACAATTAGTAAGTGATTAATTAGATAATTAATGACTAATTGTTTAGACATAAGATAAAGAAAAAAAGGTGGAAATTACTTAAAATAAATAAATAAATAAATATATATATATATATATATATATATATATATATATATATATATAAACAAAATTATGAAGAAAATAAAGAAAAATTAAAATGGAAATTAAGAAAAAATATCTAAGATATTTAGTAATTAAATAATATTATAATTGTGATATTTTATACAGGATAAACGAGAACGGATAGAAATAAAATCCTACCTAGAAAACCATGAACTAAGTTTCTAGAGTTAGAGTATATTATAGACAAGTGAATCTTTATCTCGAATTAGGCTCTCTTCGAAGTCATTTCCGTAACCGACGAAGTGATCATGAGATAAGGCCAAGAAGATATTTTGTGAAGTTAGAACAGATAGTAGAAATGAGAACCGATGGAAAATAATTCATAAACTGGAATCCGGGGATAAGTTGGTAAAAACCAGAGTATATTATTAATCAGTGGATTTTTATCCAGAAGTTGACGTCGGCAGACCCAATTTCCGTAGCCAACGGCGTTTGGCCGAAATATTCAACAGACAATGGAATGTCCTTAATGAGATCAAAAATTTAGGTAACCCAAGTATCTTGAAAGAGAAAGAAAAGATCTTCAGGACCTTGCTCCCAGAATTTTGAGATTTCCCAAGATTACGCGATTATGACATCGAAGAGGGAACTTTATCAGATAAAGGCACATATATCAAGAGATGATGCAAGCATGACATCAATTTGATGACTCAGGATGAGGTCATCATAGTGAGGTGTAAGGCCAGGATCGTGCCACCTCAAAAAAGTGCGATCCAACGATCAGAAACTAACCAGACAGAGTTCAAGGGAATTACCGAAATGCCATTGGTTTTTTCTATAAATAGCCTTCACATTTCTCTTCATTCTTCATAAATCCTAGAGCTTTCTAGAGAGAGGTATTAGAGAGAAGAAGGATTCTGTGGAAATAGCAAAGTGCCGGGTAAGTTCTTCGGTCCCTAGTCTTTAGTCTTAAGTTCTTTCGGTAGTTATAGTAGAAATGCTAGAGTAATCTCTAATCTTCCAAGTCAGTTTAGATATCATGTTTTAGGGATAGATATGATATTTATTTCAGAAATATATTGGAGAAAGAGGTATGTCAAAATCTTGGGAGATTAGGATTAAAATAGCGAAGCTTTGGCAAAATCTCGTCGATTTGTCAACCTAAGGGCAAAATGGTAATTTGTACCTAAAATGCCTATTATGATATTAAATATTCATAAACGTGATATCCCTTATAGGATATCTGAAATCACGAACCGTTGTTTCTGCTGTTACCGTTGTTGTACCGCCGTCGTATCGCTGTCAAATGTAGTATTCTGCCTGAAATACCGTATAGCGTCAACGAAGGTACGTTCGTGTACTGTAACACTAACTCTGATATTTATGGTATGCGTGTATGTGGTACGTGTGTTGTATGCATGTTGGTGGTGTGTTGTTTGATTACTTAGTGTTTTTAAAGGATAACTGAACATATGCATGCACTGGGAGTGGTATATCTATATTCACTGGAAGTGGTACATTTCGCTGGGAGCGGTACATTTGCATTCACTGGGAGTGACATATTTGGGAGTGATTCATTTGCTGTGTTTATATACCGTATATGTAAATATGAGGTTAACCGTTACCTGGGGTCCGTATGCATGAGACCTCAGCTCTTAACATAGCTTCAGGATCGAGAGGTCCGAGGACCGAGGAGAAAGGCAAGAAGCACTTATAGGAACTCAGCTAAAGACCATCTTTTGTTGCCACGGCATGGGTAATGTCAGGGGAATACCTCTGTGGTTGTTTACTTCAAAAACTCTCGGTCTTTATACCGTTTCTGTAATTAGCCAGACTTACGGTATTTTGAATATATGTATCAGTTACTCTCTTGCTCCGATGCTCTACTCTGATGAAAAAAAATTATACTGCTTTTGAACAGTTGGGATGTTACAAAATATGTGTCTCTGGTTATATGAATGACTCTCGAGAATTAGTACTTAATTCTCGAGAATGGGTTGTTTCAAACTATTAGACAAGACTTAGTTCACAAGCCAATTCTCGAGAATGAGAGAATGATTCTCGAGAATGCTTGATCAAAAGATTATATACATGTCCATTCTTCTCACAATTCTCACGATGATTCTCGAGAATGTGGCATGAATTCTTGAGAATGTATTTAGCATGAACACATTATGTTGCACAACTCACACGTTAATTCTTGAAGTAGGTTCATAATTCTCGAGAATGGTTTACCTAAATTATGTTATATGCCTAATATGGATTGCTTAAAATTATATGGTTCTCAAGAATCAGAGGATGATTCTCAATAATACATTAACTGCACCAATTATTAGAATTAATACAGTGTCAACTTTTTGCATTTCATTAATTCTTTTAATGACCTAGGTTATTATTCACTATTTATTATTAATTTTCAAACCCACTATTATCACATTTAATTAAGTTTCAGATGATTAATTCTAGTTTTTAAACCAAGCTTGAGCAAAAACCAGTCCGACATGGCAGAAGCATTAAATGTCGACAGACAAATAGAGCAACAATCAGAATGATCTTTTGAGTAGATAAAAACATCCTTCGAGGCAAAACTATTTCGGCTATCCTTCTGGAACAAGTACAAACAATGGCAAATGCATTTAGTGGAAGCTGTGATTGCATTTAATGAAGCAATGGTCGATTTGGCTTTACGAAGAACAGCTGTGTCTAACGGAAATTCAAATAGAAACAAAGGCTATATTCAAACCCCTTCATAACAACATTAATGACGAACCATATAAAAGCCAGAGCATTCAATATCGCCAATTACTGGAAAATACACTGCGCAATTAATTAAAAGTTATTATAGTCAACTGTTCCATTAGTTTTCATCTGATATCATCGGTTTCATATTGTATTTCAGTGATTAGCATTTATTTAACCAGTAAGGAGTGGAAAACAATTTGATCATTTGTTTGTAAGTGAAGCTTAAAGTTGTGGAACCTTTAGTGTGGGTGTACGATTACAACTTGTAAGGGGGAGTGTGTCCTAAGTCATAGGAACGTCTCGAGTACATAATGTGTAATTGTAACTTGTTTGAGGATTAGTGAAATACCCAAAGTGTTTTGGGGACTGGACGTAGGTTGTGGGATTTGATCGAACCAGTATAATTCTATGTGTGTTATTTATCTCTCAGTTGACATACTCCACTCATATTATTATCTAAAAAGAATTTTGAAATCTCTTATTCACTCCCTCTAGACAATATTCTCTCTTCATTCAGTACATGACACTCAATGATAAGTCAAGAGTGTTACCACTTTAGAAGCGTACTTGTAGTGTCATTTGAGACACTCAAGTGTGGTTCATGACACTATAGTATATGGTAGAGATAAAATCTTTTCATTGAACTTCATTTATGAACAGTCATCTATCAAACATAGACACTTCAATATTCAAGTGTTTGGAAGAATTTATATTTCTCAACTAAACTCATTTATAAGTAAGTTGTCTCCAAGGGAGTAAAATGATTAACACTTGAGTATGGAAAATGGACACTCAAGAGTTGCACTCAAGTGTGCCTAGAATGACACTTGAGTATCAGTTCATTATGCACTAAATCTTCATCTCCGAGAATTCAAATTTTTAGATTATCATCTTGTTACTTCTGATTACCATTTATTATTATTCTCAATGCTTCTAAACACATTTATTAATGAGTTTCAGATGATTAATTCAAGGATTACGTGCAAATCCTCAAAAAGCAAGATTTGTGTAAGAACATTAATTATAGTTGTAGAAAACAAAGCACACGTGAAAGCTAATTTAGAGCAGGTCCAATAATCATCTCCTAAGACACACACATTCCAGTAAAAGTGAAAGGGACCTAACCTAAGCAATCCTACAACAAACCATAAAGGATTTTGTGTTGCAACAAAGCAAAAACGACTAAATCTCACTTTCTGTCAACAACTCTGATATGTTACTAACATAATGCTTCTAAGTCTAACAGATCGTTTGAACTCTCACAATGTAAAGATTGAACTTTCATAACTGTCATATTCAAATATGGAAAGATTGTGCTCAATGGATAAATGCTCTTCGTCGACTATAAATAGTGAAGCATTTTCGTGGAACAAGAAAGACGTCAAAATAGTTAAATGCATCAATGGTTATTTCTCTCCAATAGAAGAATGCTCACAACAGACAAATGACAATTGGCTATAAATAGAGAAGCATTCAAGATATAGAAACTACCAAAACGAAAATAATTATAGAGAGCCTATGCCTACAATATGATACTAAGTTTACGAAGCTTTGTAATCCTACTCCCACTTGTACTTTAGTGTTTATCATCATCTACTTCATTTGGAGAGAAGTATACTTTCATTGTAATCATCCTACCTAAAAGTTACTCAATATTGAGTGATCTTGAATGAGAAATAAATGGTATTCTTATAGTGTATAAGGGGGAGTCTTTATCTCAATGAGAGATTTGCAAATAGCTTTACAAGTGCCTAACTGAACTTTTGGGATTGTAATGGTTCTCAAATACCCAGTTAAAACCTGAGGAAGATAATGGATTTAAATCTTAGGAGGAGTCTAGGAACTGGATGTTGTTCATCGCGGATTGGATCAAACTAAGATAAATCACAGTTTGCATATTCCCTAAACTCTTATGTTTCTAGCACATACATTTTTAAATAACTTACTTGGAATTTATAATTCACTCTTTCATATGTATTACTTTTACAAAGATACGAAAAGATTTTTAAAGTTTCTAAGTTTTATCATACACCTAATTTACTCCCTCTTGGGTGTCAACTAATTTTAACATTTGGTATCACAGTAGGGCTCTTATTTAAAGGACTTAACTATCTCAAGAGTTATCAATGGCTAATTTTGGGTGTCACTTGTTTTTAGAAGGTTTTAGTCATATTGTTCCACCATTTTCAAAAGATATTGATTTTTGGTTCTGGACAGCTAGAATGTCAACATTTATAAAATTCTTTGATTTTGACATGTGGAATATTTTTACAAATGCTTTTGATTTTAAATTGATGAAGGATTGGACAAAAAAGTGTAAGGGGGGGCAAGTCCTAGGTGTTAGGATTGCTTGAGAGTTACTTTGTTGTAATTAAAGGTTATTGAGATACTTGAAAATCCCAGAAGGTATCTGGGGACTGGATGAAGGTCAAGGATAGGACCGAATCAATATAAATCTTATTGTGTCAAGCTTTTCATCCTTTGTCTTTTATACTCTATTTTTCAGTTCAAACTTGGGTGTTTCTAAAAGAATTTTTAAAATCCCCAATTCACCTCCTCTTGGTGATTTATTCCATTTACAATTTTGATATAGGTTAACACCAAACTGCAATAAAAACAATTATGTGTCAAAAGTATTTAATGCCGATGGAAAAATAGAGCCAACAAACAGAATGAAATCTCGTAGCAATCGAAATCATTCCTTCGAGGCATACTTATTTTGGCAACTACTCTGAGTCAACTTTTGTGCACAAGTACGTTAATGGCGAACAAATTAACGGTCAGCTATATCTAACGGAAATCATTTGTGCCTAAGGGAAATACAAAAAGTCACAACGACTACATTAAAAGCTTTGCAATAGCATTGATGGAAGATGGTATAAAAGCTCACCACATTCAATTCCGCCAACTACCGAAACTCTGTTCATTCAAGTTGAGATTTTAGCATTTATTATTTCATACTCTTGAGCAATATCTTCAGATATTTATAATCTTAAGTGTTTATCTATTTGCTCTTTTAGAGAGTTTTAAACATATTCATCTTGTATTAATCTCAAGGTTGTGGAATCTTAGAGATTGGGTTTTGTTTTATTATAACTTGTAAGGGGAGTAAGATTTAGTGAGACAATTACTCAAGAGTTATAGAGTGTGTAATCAAGTTTGAGATAGTGAAATATTGGAGTGTATAAGGATTGGACATAGGTCAAGGATTTGGATCGAACCAGGATAAATTTCTTGTGTCCAATATTTCTCACTTATCTATTTTTACGTGTGTGTTATAGAGGATTTATATAAAATTTTAAATCAGCCAATTCACCCCTCTTAGGTGATTTTCCATCTTTTAGCATATCCACGAGTGATGAACAATTGGAAGGGGAAAATGGAGAAGGAGAAATCTTAGAACACTTCTGCGATCTAGTTAACACATAAGAACAAGAGGAAGATGATTACTAAGAAGTGCTCATTATGGACGATTATGATGAATCAATATTTAGAGCTCAAGATGTACATGTGGTAAACAACTCTAATTCTTCTTGTATATTTAGGAAAAATGATTTTGAACAATTGAATAAAAGTGTTTTTCAACCAATTATTGATTCTATTATGAAAAGCAAGAATGTTTTCAATTATGCTAGAAAATCATGTGGGAAGAAAGTATATACACATATGGGTTATTTGATATTGCATATGCTTGACCAAACAATACTTTCAAAAATGTTCATGATAAGCATCATTCTATTATTTGTAATTATTGTGGAAAATCTAGCCATATTTCTCACACAGGATATATTAAGAGAAATTCTAATGTGAGAAATATTTATGTTTGGGTTTCAAAAGGATAAGGTCTAATACTAACAATCAAGGACCCAAGTGTATGTTGGCACCAAAATGTTCATATAATGCCTTGTGCGTGCATATTGATTCCAAAAAGAATGAATATAAGGGTATAGAGAAAAGGAAGAAGAATCCAAGAGTTTATCATGAACCTAGAAAGAGATTCACATCAGTTAGGAGAACTCATGAAGAATCTATTGCTGCAACTTTATGGTCAAATCATAAGAAGCAATGGATGCCCGTAAGAGAAATACATTTTGCCTTAAGAATGAACTACCAGGAAGTACCATTAAACTATTTTGAGGAGAATAAGAAAAGAAGGATCTCTCGTGCAGAAAGGAAAAGATTTTAGTAGTCTACATCATATGAGAGAGTGTTACTTGATCTTAGGGCTAAATATAAAAATAAAAAGTATCAACAAATGATAAATTGGGTGAGCAAATGTAATCATCTAAGTGCCTAAGCAAAAAGTATGTAATGATAAAACCTCCTATGCTATTATTTGTAATGATTATTGATGTTTAATACTTTGGAACCTTAGGAATTATCATTGCAAATTATTTTGAAATTGGGTTTTCACTTCCTTTAAAAATCCACCTAATTGATTTATAAAGGGATTACAATGTTCAATAATTTAATTTTTTATACATACATGATAATTTGAAAAGAAAGTATTTCTATTATGTATAAAGGCATGATTAATTCACTGTGGTCAATTGTTCTAAATTGATTATATTCTCAAGAGCATGTGAATTTTGTTCTTACAAGCTAATAATGATTGAATCCAAGTATGGTTGGATATCAAGGAAGAAAAAGATTTATACAATTGTGTCGGATGAGAAAAAGCTTCTCAAGAGTGCAACTACTAAGAGAAATTGTTCACATCTTGAGGAAGTTAAACAAGTTATCCTTGTTATTGATAGTGAACGATGAAAAAAGGACAAGAGGATTTATGGTGATATCTAACCTTACCTTATATTGTGCTTTTATGAAATTCATATTTGGGTAATAAATATTATCATCATTGCATTCCATTAGCAATCAATCATTTATGTTTTTCAAAATGTTTTAGATTGCTAAATGGCCTGTAGGTGAAACTGTGCATAACTTTTTGAGTTTATGTTTTTGAAATGCACAATTCTAAAAATTGTTTGGATTTCAATTCACCTTGTTTTATAAAAATGCATAAACATGTTTTGATTTCATTCAAATGGTATTTCAGAATCGGAAGTTAAATCTTTATGTACTCAAAGTAAAAAATGCTTCAAATCTTTCCAATAGAATTTTCCCAATCATTCATATATTGTTCTTTGATATTCAATGTGCTATCTAGTACTTTAACTCCTTATTCTTTATTTTCTAAACTAGTTAGACCTCATGTCTAAAAAAAACTAATGTTTTATACGAGTCTCGAGCCTATTTTAAAGAAAAGAATTCAATTCATAAAAGCATTATGTCTAATGCATAAATCCTTATTGGCTAAGTTATTCCAAGTATTATGAATTTTCATTAGTGCATTAAATGTTAATGTATTAACCATTAGTGGAATAATTTACTAGGATAATATTCTGGAACTCTAGCCATTTGGACTGATGGGTATGTGCTTCATCATCCGTTATCCTATTACTCACTTTGTTGCTCAAATACATAAACATTTGTCTTCATTCATATTTTGGGTAACTAATAGCCGTGTATTCAAATTCCTGCCATGTATGTTCATATATTTCAAGAATCAATTCTAAGAGGCAAAATTATATCTTAGTCAATAGCAAAGTCATCTTGATCATATATTTCTATTGTACTAAGCATGTTTTGCTAATGCTTTATCTTTATGACTTTTGCTTTAGGGAAAACTCTTCATGTTAACTTCAATGTTCGACATGTTCTCCAAAACTAAAGCATTATGATATATTCTTTAATATGTTGACTCCTACCATGTTTAGTGTGAGCATGGATTTTGAAAATATTTCAAAAATGGATTTGTTTTTACACTCAAAAATCTCAATTTCATAATTCATTATCATGGTTTAAAAGAAATTTGGGATTTGAAACAATTTGCATATATCATTATCATTTTCGAAAAAATTGATTTCTTTCACGAGGTTCATATCAATGGCATATTTTCTAGATAAAGTGTATTTATAAATTGTCATTGAGAAATATCATTGTTGGTATCCTTTATTTGTTGTCCCTTAATAAGTAAAAATAAAATGTAGAAGGTTTAGGGTCATGGAAAATAAAAACAATATAACATGTGCTCAAGGAGCACAAAAGAGTCTTCACAGCTCACTTTATAGATGTCTTCCCTTGCTCTCTATTAGAACAATCATTTGAAAAATATTACTACATCCAATTTCAAAAATAGGATAAAGTTTGTAGAGTAATTTGTAATACAAACCTTGTCTTATATTTAGAACCGAAGGAGCAACATAAAGAAATAAGATTCCGCGTTTCAGTAACTATTGAAAGTTTCTACCGTACACATCAAACCACATAGATTTAAAAAATGAGAACTTATTTTACACACACACACACACCATAATCCTCATAAAATGTTTTCAAATTATTCATCACGAAAACCTCTATTCTTATTCATAACTTGTAATATAAAATTATGCAAAATGTAATATGCATCCTCCTTAAAATTACTATTCTTATTCATAACTTGTAATATAAAGTTATGCAAAATGTAACACATGCAACCTCTTTTACATCATTGTCCATCCTTATTCCACTTACTAAAGCAATAGGCTAACACATAGTCTAAAGCAAATCATCCATTTGACTAGATTGTCTCAAGATCACTAGTTCTTAAGATACACAAGCCAAAGGTGTAGAATTCAAGTCTGGACTATGACCCCCCTCCTTAAAAGAACAAAACTAAAGAGATTTCACATGTCCCACAGCTCCAATGCAATCATATCCAAGGAAAATATGGAAGAAGAGACCCTGACAAATGTCATCCATTGTGCACTGAGTGATGATATACCACGAGGTATAAGATCTCATAATATAAATGTAACCCGCCATGAGAGTTATATTCAATTACTAATAAATAAATCTCATTGAAAGACAAAGTACAATAAATCATGCTTCTATTCATATTAAATATCATTACAAATTCAAACATGTATGAAAAGAAACTATAATCTAACAACACATTACTTATAACTAATATATCAACTATATGAATAAAATGAGTTTTAAAGAAATTTACTTGTAACGCCACTTACTTGAGAATTTAGAATATATACATATATACATATAATTCAGTCTATTTTTTTTAAGAAAAAAGATAGTCATCCATGATTCATGAGCATATGAACGAATATTCAGAGTTAATTAATTACCTACTACTCACTAGCTTATAGATAGTCACGCAAGAGTTACTCTAAAACTATCATTGAGAGTCTACAATCTAAAACTAGAATTCAATACACACATTAGCTCCGATGAATAAACTATTTTTATCATAATGCAGTATAGTTTGGAAATATAAAATTGTTTGTCAAAGGCTATAGATTCAAATTTCATAGTCATATATGTGTATTCACACACACAACAAAGAGATCATGGAAGTAATGTGTGTCTATACTATATTAGTCACTTTTGTCACTATTATTCCAAACATAAATCACATATATAATATAATTTTTATGCTATCTTCCGTTTACAAAATCTTATCTAAAAAAAAGTTACTTCTAAAAACGTGAACCCAAATGGATATTTAATTATTATACAACTACCTACATTGACAAGACAAGCAACAGTATTCAAGAAATCAAAGAGAAATGAGCATGAAAAATGGAGGTGACAAGACATTGGGCAGAAGATAAAAGGGAAAATATATCTTGGGGCTCTTGTAATAGAAAAAAAATTCAAAAAAGTCCCCAAGATTCTGAAAATACTAGAAAAGGCCCAGGGCCTTTTCTGGTATAAATTTATTAAAACTTTAGTTGTTAACTAGTTATTAACGTTTTAATGAATTTATACAAGAAAAGATCCTGGGGCATTTTTTGGTATTTTCAGAATCTTGAGGCCTTTTTCGAATTTTTTTCCTCTTACAAGGGCCTCAAGATGGATTTTCCCAAGATATAAATGGAGATAAAATGCACTCGTGCGACGTCAGAGAGTGGGGTGGTGCCAAAAATGTGGGTGGAGTGAGAAGAAAGAAGGCATATATATATAGGAGCACATCTGGGGCTTCATATATCTCCTTAAAATGATATATATTTAAAAACTAATAAAAAATAGTAATATTTTTTTTATATTACTTATTCCAGTGAAAAAATACATATTTTTTCACACACATACCCATAAATTCAAAAATAATTATTTTAGGGAGGTATTTCGTACGTTTAATTATTTTTTTTTTTGTAGAATAATTTTTTCAAGCTTGATATTTCTTATAAATTATTAATTTACTGTATTTTTCTGAAAATTTTGAATCCTAATTCTACAACAACTCTAAGTGCGAAGAAAAGTTTTAGGATGCTACAGAAAGTGCTTAAGCACAAATTTTAATTTGACTCAAAAAACCTCCAAAAAGTTAACTCGCATATTGGTTTCCTATATATAGTTACTATACATAGAAAGATAATTACTTGAAAGAAAGCCACACATTTTGATAATTTGTTTAAGGGGAATTATCATCTTCAACATTTGTATAATGTTTATATTAATATTCAGCAAGTTACACCATTTATAGACTATAAATAAGATTGCTCATTTGGGAGATTTTACTCAATATATGAGGATTGCATCTAATTTAATTAAACTCGAAAATGATTAATAAACACACTGATTCTCTTCCTATAATCGCCATATATAATTATATTTTTGCTTAAAATAAAGCTGCATTTTATAAATAACTACATGTTAAGGAAAATTATCATGCCCATGATATCTAGCATCCAAATCTTGAGATTATCTAGAAGAATACCGTATTGACCAAAATATATATATATATATATATAGTTGCATAAATTGAGGAAGCTGAATGCAGCAAGGAGCCAGTAGAAAATTATGATCTTCAACATTTGTATAATCTACATATGAAAAAATGGTGACTCACTACACAAAACTCCCACTAGGTGAGACTTGAGAAGCGATATAGATGTATGTAGCCTTACTTCATAAATATATAGAAAATCACACTATTTAGAAATTATAATTAGAAATTATAAACAACATGCTCATTTTGAAGACTTTACACAATAGATGAGGTATGCATCTAATTTGATGTGATTTGATATGTGCATATTAAATCTATACATTAAGCCAAACAAATGATTAGTTAACTCTAGATTATATCTTCCCATAATCACCATACATATATAATTATATTTTTGCTCAAAATAAAGCTACAAAGTATAAATAACATCAGAATATTGAGATTATCTGGAAGAATACCACCTTGACCAAAAAAGATAGTTGAGGAAATTGAGGAAGCTCAAAGCAGCAAGAAGCCAGTAGAACAAATCCAACCTATCTTTCTTTAGATCATTGTCATGAAGCCAGCCACCATTAGAACTTGTACTAGTGATCTTGTTCACCAATGAGACCAAAACTGAGCTCAAGTAGAATCCAATAGAGTAAGAACAATAAGTGATTGAAGTTAAGAATGCTTCCATTCCTTTCATGTTGGATTGTTTGTAAAAGAATTCTACGAGTCCCACAGCTGTGAACATCTCAGACAACCCAAAGATCAAAAACTGTGGTGTAATCCAAAGAATGGGAAGCTTTTGGTTTAAGTTCAGAGCTTGATCTCTTCTCTTCTTTTCTATTAAAGCTGCTGAAATCATGGAGAAAGTAGCAACAAAGAGGCCAAACCCTATTCTGATTAAGGGGGAGATACCAGACTCATGGCCTGTGAGTTTTCTGGCAAAACGGACAAAGAAAGTGTCATAGAGAGGGACCAAGATAATGAGGAGTATGTAAGGGATGCTTTGGAGGGAAGCTGGAGGGATCTGGAAGGTTCTAGAAAGATGGGTGTCCATGAAAGATCCTTGTTGAACTGAGAATGTCTGGAGTTGAGCTAGGATTGTGTTGAAGATGATTGTGCATGCAACGATGGGGATGGTTGAGAGTAATGTCTTCACTTGCTCAACTTGAGTAATGCTGCATAATTTCCATGGAGTTTCCTCTGGGCTAGTCTCACCTGGGACTCTGATGCATGCCTTGTCCAAAAACCTGAAATAAGATATATTCCTATAAAGTTGACCATAATGTGATTTGTCATTGATAATAAAAGAGTGGCTCCTATTAGTTGGGTTGAAAGAGAGATAGATGTACTCGGTCTTATTCTTACAAACAAAAAAATTGTTTATAGAATTTAATCATGTAACCTCCATATTGTAACATCCCAATTGAAAGTGCCGAAATTTTTTTTTTTTAAATGAACCGTGATCAGAGTCGAGCATTTTGATTTAACGAGCAACTGAATATTTAGAAGTACATAACCATAGTGTAATCATCCTTATACAGTCATCTGTTGATTCCAAAAAGACATTATCTAAGTAGTTCAAAAACTAAAATATTTAAGATCTTCCATCCCGCCTACATCGGCTACATGCCGCTCTCCTCCACCCTGGATCCTCCCGAACCTGGAGCTATAGCTGAGATCCAATTCCCAATTGGATCTCAGGTAACGGTTAACCTTATGCTCAAATAAATCATATATAGACAACAAATAATCATAACCACATAACAGCATATCAATACATAAGCACACAGCAGATGCATGATCAACAATGGACAGAACATAAGCACACAGCAATATGTAAAGCCCCACACTATGTCTGCACATAAACCAGTGCCACGATCTCCCATCGTGTCTTCAGCGCTAGGAAAACCCAACGGCGTTATCAAGACTATAACCCGTAACAAGCTGTATGTATAACTGACAACCCGCGACGGAGTTTCAGTATATAAACATGTCTACCATATATATGAATATGAGCAGCATAAGTGTTAAGGTTACAATACGCGTTCGTACCTCCGTTGACGATTTCGGGCACTTCAGTAGCGTTATGGTACGTTTGACGGCGGTACGACGGTGATTTGACAGCAGTGACAGCGGAAACAGCGGTTAGTGATTCTGAGTATCCTATAAGGATAATATCACCAGTATGAATATCTAAGACCATAACAGGCATTTTAGGTACAAATTACCATTTTGCCCCTAATTTGACTTTTTGGCGGAATTTTGTTAGAGCTTCGCTGTTTTGACTTTACACTTTCAAAATTTTTGCTATAATTTTTCCTCTAACATATTTCTAAGATAAATATAACATTTATTCCTAAAACATGATATTTAAACTAACTTTAAAAAAATTAAGTCTACTCTAACAATTCTACTATAACTACCGAACTAAAGACTAAGGACCGGAGAACTTACTCAGGACTCTGCTACAACTTTCTCCAAAGCTCTTCCTTCCTTCTCTACTCTAGAATTTCGAAATTTGCAAGAGGAATTGGTGAGAAAATGAAGGAGAATGGAAGGCTATTTATAGAAAAAGGAATTGGTTAGATCGCACTTCTTGAAGGTGGCAAGATCTTGGCCTTACACCTCTCAAGGATGATGTCATCCCTGCTGTATCATCAAGTCTTATGCCATCTTGCTTTATCAGGTAAAATTCCTGGTCGGTATCCTGATCGCGAAATTTCGTAAAATCTTAAAATTCCGAGAACAACACTCTGAAGATCTTTTCTTCCTCTTTCAAATTATCTAATTTAACTCAGTTTCTGATCCCACTGAGGACATTCCGTTATCAGCTGAAAATCCTCGGTATTCGTGCCCGGCTACAAAAATAACGTTGTCCGGTACTAACTTCGAGACAAAAATTCACTGATTAACATTATACTTTGGTTTTTCCCCACTTATCCCCAGATTCTCACAACGGAATTATTTTCTATCGGTTCTCCTTTTGGCTATCTGCTTTAATTATACAAAATATCTTCCTATTCGGATCTCCAAATCACTCCGTCGGTTACAGAAATGACTTCAGAGACCGACCATCTCGAGATAAAAATTCCCTCGTTCACAATCTACCCTGACTTTAAAAACCTATGTCACGGTTTTCTATGTAGGATTTTATTTCCATCCGTTCTCGTTTATCCTGTCCACTTTTAATTATTATTATATTATTACTTATTTATCACATGCTTAAACCTATATTACTATTATATTCAAATATCTTTTCATCCTTATCTCCCCTAAAATTCGGCCAACACACCATATATATATATATATATATATATATATATATATATATTTTCTTAACCACATATATTATATTTATCCTATATTTATTTTCCACAAAATTTTCCTATTGGTCCCTAACTAATTACTTGGATTTAGGCTTTCATAAATTCTTGAAAAATCCTAAACCATAGATCTTTACTTTTTAAGACTATATCCTAACCATTATTATTTATTTAATTAGCCAAAAATTTCGGTCCTTAATAATTATTATTTATATTTATTTTTATTTTATTTTTATGTTTCCTAAATTTCTCTAATCTTATAAAATTCCTGAAAATTACTTAATTAATCCTTTAATAATTCCTAATAATTTTCTTAATTAGAATTAATTATTTTCTCACAACAATTTCATTAACATTAATGATTCAAGCCCTATGCAAAATATTAAAAGTCATAGAATCAAATTTGATTCTAAAATACTTTTTAATTTTCCTTCTTTTTATTTTCATAGGAAATATTTTATTAAATTTTCTAAATTAAGAATAATATATTTCCTAAATTTTCAATAATTATTCCATGTTTTCTTGAATTTTCCATAATTTTTCCTTAGTATCTTCCTTTGAAAATAGACCAATTATACTCTATTTGAGACCATATTCATCATAAATAGATATTTTTATTATAGTAACATAATAATCCAGATAGTAATTATCCGGGTATTACACATATTACATAATAGTAACCTTATCATTGTGGCGGTGATCGCCCTCTTTGTGAGTGATAATAGAATGCACACAATTTTAATCAAGTGAAGTGATGAGGGAAATTTGACCCAAGAAAAACAAAAAACAAAGTGATAAGGGAAATAGAAAAAGGTGGGGCCTATCTTTACTCCTCGTACTTCTATTGGTTCAAAATGCTTCATAAGAATTTTAAGAATTGTTTGTAATTAGTTTTTTTTTATGTCATTAAATATTATATTCCTTTAATATATCTACTAAAAATAATTATGAATGAAAATTATGATGGATAAAATATAAACAAAGAAAGAAAGAAAGTCAGTAAAAATACCTGAACTTATTCACGTGACGTAGATCACCCTCTCTAATAAGTAACTCGGTAGACTGGCGTACATTATTGTCTTGGTCACTATGAACCTTTCTCTTTAATATTGCTGCCACAAAAACCTGAAAGGGTTTGGCATTACACGTCATCTATATGGTTTAACATTCAGATTGATCTAACTGCTAGAATATCATCTCCATATATTTTTTTTATTTCACTCATTAAATTTTCCATTAAATATGTCTTATGCCTCAATGAAATTCGATTTTTTATCGAAACAACACATGACAGATTTTATACCCACAAGCTATGACTAAGCTTTCACTCCTACAGATTAAATGAGTCTGTTATATATAATCAATAAAAGGGACTACTCTTATTTCGTAAATTGAAATGAGCAAAAATAGAGTCATAGGGTTCTTCATATATACTTGAGCAATGGGAGTGAGAATGCTGCCATGTGGAGTCTTATTCCTATAAAACAAAGTCCCACATATCAAGCAAGCTAGCCCCAGAGCCATGGCAGTAGCAGAAACAGCAAAACCCACGTCCATTCCAGAGTGAGTTTGGACCCAAACAAGAATAGTGAGGGCAACAAGTTCACCCATTGAAAATGCAAAATAGGCAAAGTTGAAGTAAGTTGAGAGGCCCTTTAGTTGTTGTGAGTTGTTTTGGTTGAATTGGTCTCCTCCATGAGCTATCATGTTAGGCTTCACACACCCACTTCCTAGTGCCACCATGTATATTGCCAAGAAGAATATCGCAGCCTCTAACCCTTTTGATTCTTGGCATTCACCACTTAGTATGTTGGTGCATTTAGGTGGCTTTAGTTCAGGATAATGTGCTTGTATTGATAATAATATGAAACCCTATCATGAAATTACAGAATCATATGAAATATATTAAATATCGGCTACATTATACAAAACCACCTAAACTTATGTCATACATATGTAGACCTTAATTTGAAACTATAAAACAAACCTCCATGAACTATTATGCAAATAAGCTTAAACTATCTATTTTATGCCGCCTTAAACTTTACTTTTGTATGCGTATTACCCCTCAAACTTTGAGTTGTATGCGTATATATATAAACGCAAACTTAAAGTTATTTGCAAATCAGTAATGAATAAAATTAATTAGTTTGGAGTCATACGCATAAATTTAAAAGCTCAACGAGTTTTATTACAAAATTTAAACTGTTAGGGGGTTATATATTTACATATATATGACATAAAGTTCAGGGGGTTGTAGAATTTAGCCAATATATATAAGAAATGTTTCGTTTTCAATCTTTGCAAGGATATTGTAGAAGAGGAATTGTTAAGCACTCTCTCAGGAACGTTATTTCTTTTGTGTTCTCATTTATTCTCACTAATTGAGTATGATAAATAATATGGCATTCTAATAACATGGCATAATTTATCATTCTAATAAATGCACTTTTCGGAAAAAGACAAAAGAATATTAAGGAAACAAGTGTTTTGTTTAGTACACTAAATTAATGTGCAAATAGAATTGTTAAGAAATCTAAGAAAAGAAAATTAGGATATTGGCAGACATAAGCGGAAAATCGTAAAGCAAGGTAATAAATTCACTTTAAGTAAACTATATAAATAGAGATTGTGAAAGAGTAGTAGACCCCGATATTAACAGTATGTATAATGTGTTATTGCAAGTGATGTTGAAAAGAAAGTTGGGATTATATGACAAATTAATGGATTCCTACGAAAGAGACGGAGGGGAAGTTCTTTTATGTTTCATGCAGAAAAAAGTTTTCTTTTATAGTTTTCTATATTAGATTGTAATTCAAGTAGTCTATATTGTATTCTAGGATTAAAGGAAAATTTTGTCATGGAATTATTTTGCGAGGAGCGATGGATACTTTAAGATTCATTGTTGCCTTTCGAGTTTTAAAATATCATTGAAATGTTTCCCTTAAACTAATACTCCCTCTTGTCCTTATTATAAAGCAATAACTAACAATTCACACAAATTAATAAAAACAGTTAAAGTTAATAAAGTTATCATAAAATGTAAGTAATTTTCAATATTATCCCTATTAGTTGCACTAAACTCTAATATTATATTATTACTATCATCCACTAACCCTATTAATTATGGGCATACATGAAAAAAAAAAATTAATGCTCCATGGAAACAAGCAAGTGTCTTATAAAAAGAACTAAATACACTTGTTAGTTAATGCTTTATAATAAAAATCAGAGGGAGTAGATGGTAAGGAAGACCGTTAACTCCAGAAAGAGAAATAGGTCGAGGGAATTTTGTATCTAAAGTATTTCCCAAAAGTTAATCATGTGGAATGATTGGTAGCCCTATTTTTTTGTTGTTTTAAATATGTATAGTATCATGTTTAGGGTGTCGCATGGCTTGTCAACAAGAAATTCACTAATGAGAAAATAAAAAATCTATCAACCTGGATTAACAGTAGTTGACTAGCAATGATGTCACGTATTTTATATACTACCTCGTTTTTAATATAAGAGTAATTGACTTTTTTTGGGGAAAATTAAAATAAAAGACCTAAATAAAATAATATTTAATTAGAATGACCATAAAAATTGTAATTATTAAGAAGGACCGAATAAACTTAAAAGTATTAAATTACCCTTTAGCTTCCCCAACATAGAAAACAAAGAACAAAGCGTCTTCTTCTGTCCTCCCGTAAATATCAAGGTGAGGCCATTTGGGAATCCAGTATTAGAAATTAAAAATGACGATATTTGTTTAAAGTGTATGCATAGTAATGAAATTCAAGAACAACTTTGTTCTAATTAACTTCTTGTTTTCACGAGATTACCAAAAATCACTGTTTTCAACTTCTAATATTGGATTTCCAAATGGCCCCACCTTAATATTCAGGGGAAGACGGAAGAAAATACTTTGTTCTTTGTTTTTTGTGTTAGGGAAGCAAAATGGTAATTTAGTACTTTTAAACTTATTCGGTTTTTCTTGATAATTACAATTTTTATGGTCCTTCTAATTAAATATTATTTTATTTTGATCCTTTATTTTAATTTTCCCCTTTTTTTGAAAAGATATTTAAGAAGCTAAATAAGTTATATTAAAGTATTAATATTATCAGTTTTTTTCATATATATATATATACACACACACTTGTATATTATCAGTTTTTTTAATATATACTTGTGTGTGTGTATTATAATTTTCTTAACTTATAAACTTGTATATAATTTAATGTAATGATATATAAGATATGATATAATTAAGTAATTTATTTAGTTTCCTTAATCTCTTTAAAAAAAAGTCAACTAACTCTTATATTAAATATTTGAGTTAGTGTTTAATTATCTTGACTTGCTAAATAAACATCAGTCAGTAATTAATAAGAAAAAAATTTACTAATCCATACTAAATCTCAACTAATAATGTTGTAACAGGTTATTTATGTTTCTCTTAATTGGTTAGGAGTCGGACCAACAAGCTTTTTTTTCCTTTTTACTAACAAATACCTATATAACTTGTTGAGAGTACAAACATATAACTTGGGAGAGTAGTTTTCGTAGAACCCTTTTACAAATAAGTACCTAATTGATAAGTCATGTAATATCCTAAACATGACGCTAGCTACTTATTTCGATTTAAAAAAATGGTGATGCAAATTATTCCACGTTATTAAATTTTAACGTGCCAATTGCACCTTTATCAATACTTTACTGTGGTGTTTTTTTTTTTTTGGAGGGGGGTGATTGTTGGAAAAATTCTAATGATGCCACGTGGTTCTCTTGGTGCCCACTCTAACTAATTACTTAAAATATTTCTAGTTTGAATTTTGAAATTCCATTATCCCAAAGTTATTTATTTTGGCTTGATTTTCTCTCCCTACTTTCAAGAACATTATGCAATTATGTTGATTAATGTTAATCGTGTTCTATTTATTTTATTGGTGGGTTATTATTTTATAATTTAATTTGTAATGTATTTTCCTATTTATAGGATCCCTCTTAGTAAATAAAATCATCCGATTTCATTCTTCTATTTTAATTTCTCTCAGTTATATTATTTCTTATTTATCAGGGAATACTATTACAAAACTTATAATTTATACTATGGAGTTAACTATCAAAAGTTATCTTTTATTAGTCAGAGGGCGATATTACAACCATTTTACACTTTAATGGAAACTTTGCACAATGCTTATCACAAAATAGTTCTAGGACCCAAAAACCCTTACCCTTATGTCTTGTGTACAAATATTTAATCTTGATAAAACATTATGAAGATTGTTTTTACTATCAACAGAAAAAAAAAAATTACCATAAAATGTAGTATTCAATCTAGAAGGAGAACTTACAGAGAGTTCAAGAAAGCCAAAGGCAAGAATGGTTTGAAAACTGCCAAGAAAAGAGTCGGCAAGGTAGCCACCAAGGAGAGCCACAAGAAAGATAGTCCGAACAAAGTTGCTTACAATGTTGGCTGATTCTGGGAGAGAGAAATGCATATCGTTTATTAAATAACTTATCAGGTTGTTCCCCACAGCTGCTATTCCCATTATTTCAAACGCTTGAAACCCTGCCGTTTTAATTCTTCATCAATATTAGATTCATCAAAATTGATGAATAAGTGGATCAAAAGCTATTAGAAACTAATCCAACACTGATAAGGAAGAAAAGATCATATTCTTTCACTTTCCTATATAATATTTTTATATAGGGTGAAGTATTGCATCCAACACCCTCTAGTATTATTTCTCAGTTACATCTAGCATCATCTTAATCTTTTTTATAATGCATCCAGCAGCCTGATATTATTACTCAGATGCTTTAACATCTTAATATTAATTATAGTACATATAGAACTCTAAACTAGAAATAAAACTAAAGTTATGGGTGTAAGTGAAAAATAACATCACAGGGTGTTGTATGCAGCATGAATATAATAATATAACATTAGGGCACTAAAAACATTATGGTGGTGGATGATATTTTACCCTTTTATATATAACATTAGAAATAGCTAGTTGCATCAGTTTAATTATCATATAGGACAAAAAAAAAATTGAATACTAGTATATTTCAATTGTTTCAATAATCGATACGACTTAAAACAATATGGATTAGTAACTTTGCAGTGTTCTATGGTTTTTACCAACGATTCACGCGTACATTTGTAATAACTTGATTAAGACACTTTTACTAAGCAAAGTAGGTATACTTAGGGCCAAACAAAATGTAGAAGAAAATAATTTTTAAATGCAAATTTTTTATTTGAGTTACCATTTATTGTCGAGACATTAACCCGTAATTTGATCAAATAATGCATATTATATCATGATGCGAATGTGACACAATGGTTGAACATGAACGTATCAGATTCCACATACATAAATCTTTCTTTTTCCTCACTGGGAAAAGCTGGCTGCTGGCTGGTTTTCATGGCAGATAGATCCTAATTAAAGGAATAAATTAAACTAAATCTCTCCACTAAAATATTTTCACCAATCAATGTCAACTAAAATGGATTTACGTGGAAGAAAATCCTCTCATGTAATTTCTTTCCCAATTTTCTTCTTAATATCTAATCCCTGCTACGTATTCGATTGAAAAAATAAAGGGTTTATATTTAATATTTTCTAAAATTATTGTTCTAATATTTTATAAATAATTTTTTTATTTTGTTTGTATTATATAGTTATGAATTGTATAGATCAGCTAATAATTATTTAAATAAATTTATTTATACATATAATAAGAAATTTATAAGATTTTAAAAAAATAACCATTCATTTTTAAAAAAAAAATTAAAAGAAGATATGAGATTCTGAAAAGAAAAAGAGAAAGAACAAAAGGAGAGAACCCAAACTCGCATTTACACATATCACGCATCATTCTCAATTTATGATTGTAAGGCTTCTAATAATAACTACATATATAAGTATATAAGGATGATTTTTAAATTATCAATTGATCAATATTAAGATTATCATGATAAATTTTATGAACTAGCACTAAATTAAAGAGGCAATTTCTATCTAATGCATATTATCAAGAAGCTAGTCTCACACATTTATCCCTAAATTAATATTCATCCCTTAATTTCTTTTGAATCAATATAAATATTCAATTTATAAGAATTGATATACGTGTTATAAGTTCAACATCGATAAGTCTCACAAAAAGTGAGGTTCAAAAGTTCAACGACTTTTCTCATCTAATAGAAACGAAGAAGGTTATATGTATTGTATTGAATTTCAAAAACAACCCAAATAGATCCAAACAAAAATAAAACAGAAAAAAAAAATTAAATAATATAGAGATCGATGGATAGAGTGATACCAAGAACAAAAGAAGCAGCTCTCATTCCTCCATGCTTGTTCGGATTAGAAGGTCTTCCTCTCCAATCAACATAGCTCTCTGATTCGTTTCTATTTCGATTCTCTCTCCTAATTTCCTCCATTTTCTTTCTCTGAAGTTACTTATTTTCCCTTTGTTTCGTTCTTCTCTCTCTTAAGTTTATTTCCTCTATCTTTCTTTCTGTGAGAAGAAACTGATGAGATTTGCTCATTGCTACTTTTATATGGGGGGAAAACTAGAAAAGTTCTGCAAAGTATTCGTGACGTTAATTAATTACCGGGGAAGACAGAGAAATATATTTCCAATTATATTATTTAAATACATAATGATATGATGGTAGAAAATTTAGTTTCGTTGAATCTGTAACATACATTGACCAAAATAATGTATGCAAAAGGAGATTCGCCCTCCTTTCAACAAAATCCAAACATTAAATGTGTGTGAGATAAAATATGTTATTAATAAGATAATAAATTGAATTTATTAGTTTTCAATACTTTTTCAATAAAAGAAATCAATTTTAACTTTATATATAGAGTAAAATACTTTAATCACTTTCTATGTTATCTTAATTACGCATACATTCTCACTATTTTGAAAATCCATATCGACCTCCCTTAAAATTAAAATGTATGTCATGTGAACGTTTCTTATATTTTGATGTTCTATTTCCATCCACCAAAATCATTAGATTATCGTTAAGTTTGACTCTTGAATTTTTTTTTATTTTTTTTAATAAAAATGCTTCTTTAACATTAGAATTATTTAAATAATATATATATATATATATATATATATATATATATATATATATATATATATGTAGATACACATATATGAGCCAGGAAAATTTATACCACCAAAAACTAATTCTAATAGATTTTCTAACATTTTAATATGTTAAAAATTTATTAATTTTAATTTTTATCATATTTATGAAAAAATTATTTATTTCAGCTTCGTACCACACAACAAAAACACACATATATCAAATATAATAAACCAGGGAGTTTTGTAAAACTGTAGAAATCATTTAAATGTATAATTTCTTTTTTTTTTCTACAAGTATTTATAAAACTTACTCGAATTTTTAATTTTGTTTTATATTTATAAACTTTCAAGTAAGATTTTAAATTTTGTATCGAGGGCAAATTAGTAAAATGAATTTCACTTTTATATAAATTTCAAATTAAAAATATAGTTTTAGAATGTTCTTAATGAAGATAACGGTTTTAATTAAAGTGTGTGTTTTGAAAATAGCAGGGAAATTTATGTAATTAAAGCAAACAAGGGGGTGATTATGTTATTTTACTCTTATATATATAGTTTTTTTCTCGAAATATATATATATATATATGGTATTGAATGAATGTTGATCCCCCCCCCCCCCCCAAAATAGATATAATACCAACACTAGTTGGTGAAAGTGGATTAGTGGTTTTTTTTATGAGTAAAATATATTGACTACTCCATTATTTAATTTAAATTACACAAACTTCCTCTCTATTTTAAAAACGTATATAGATCTCTATTAAAATTAAAATTCATGTCACAAAACCTCTCATATATATTTGAGATTCCATTTTCATCCAACCAACCCTTGCTGGACCATTAAGTTTGACTATTAGATATTTTTTTTACCAAAATATCCCTCTTTCAATAAATGTTTAAACATTTATATTTTCCTAAAAATAATTTTTATACACAAAAAAAAATTCTAATATGTATATGTTCAAAATTTCCAAAAGATTATAAAATTTATTAGTTTTTATTATATTATTAAATTTAAAATTTAAAATTTTTATCATATTTATTAAAACTTATTTATTTAGTATTCTATTAAATGACTACAAACATATTTCTTTTTTTCTTTTTTCTTTTTTTTTGCCAGGACACTACAATTGAAAGCATATTTGAAAGTAATATTTTTATTCACCATACCTTATTAATAATGTAATTTAAGATATTATATAACTCGTATTAATTAAAAATTTTAATTTTTTTAATACATTTTTTGCACAAACATTTATAAAAATGTTTATTTAAGTATGCATCTATTAAAAGATTTAATTATTTTCTTAATTAACTTTTCTATGTCTACATTAATCAAGTCTTTATCTCAATATGGGAAAAAATTTAACATATAACTATTTGTGAAAGTAAGAAATAAATTAAGAAAAAGAAAAGAAACTATTAAATTACTTAACAAATTTTAGCCTCAATTAGGGAATTAATAATGATGAAGGGTAAATTAGTAAATAAAGTTTATTTTAATATAAATTTTAATTAAGAAAATAAAAATAGGAGAATTTCATTAAAAGACCACGCGACCAAATTTATTTTATTCAAGGACCAAAATATTCTAAAATTTCACCACAAGACCAATGACTAAAATGAAAATAAGTTTAATAGTTAAAGAAGACAATAATGGCCCTTACTTTATTTTTTAAAAAAAAAAAAGTTTTATCATTGCTAGAGGTTTAGGTGACTAGTCAACGACAGCTGCTAGACTGGAGTGGCCGGCCGTCAAAGCTTTGGCAGCGATCAACTAGAGCTTTACTATCAGAAGTTAATGTATTGTTTGAAGGAGATTCTACTTGTTCATGAAAAGTTGCTCACTTGTTCAAGGTTCCACTCTTCATGAGCAAGTCTATGACTCTTCATGAATAAGTGGAATCCTCCTATGAACAACACATTAATTTTCAATGGTCATAGCTTTGACTAGCAATCAAAGCTTTAGCGCCAGTCGGCCGAAGCTCCACCTGCAAAAATTAATGTGGTGTTCATAGGAGGATTTCACATTTTCATAAAAAGTTGCACACTTGTTCATGATTCTACTCTTCAAGAACAAGTATGTAACTCTTCATAAATAAGTAGAATCCTCCTATGAACAACACATTAATTTCCATTGGTATAAGCTTTGGTCAGTTGGCGCTAGAGCTTTGATGGCCGGTTGTCGGTAGCTGCTCCAACATGGTAGCGGCCAAGGATCGGTGTCGGAGCTCCGGTAATGATCAAATTTTTTCTTAAAAATAAATAAAGCAAGGGGTATTATTGTCTTTTTACCAAAAAAATTATGTTCGTTTTGGTCCTTAGTCCTGCAGTGAAATTTCAAAATGTTTTGGCCATTGACTAAAAAAATTTGGTCATGTGGTCTTTTAATGAAATTATCCCAATAAAAATCTTTAACGAAGTTAACAATTTGGATTTAAGTATATGTTATCAAAGTAGAGAAAATGTCCATATAATTAAAGCAATGTAAGGGAAGTTAGAGTATTTTACTCTATTTTTCATACAACACAACGAGAGCAAAGTGGATTAATGGTTATTATCCTTAAGACCTGTGTATGAAAAAAGAAAAACCTATCGTTGACGTTAAGAGCTAGTGCAGAAAAGGTCATACATCACGATTATTTTTCACCATACATCACGGTTATGAATCCTTATCTATAATTTTAATTGATCGACCTTCATCTATAAGCTTCTACTCTATTTTTAGAACTTGTTGGGAATTGCAACTAGGATTCTACCGGAACGACTGTGTGTAGTAGATGATGGCAAGGAATAAGAGAGAATGGCGTGAGGGGAATGGCTTTGGAGGGAGAACAGTTTTCGTAGTGCGCAAGGGGAGTGGCTATGGAGGGAGAGCTTTTGTGGTTGGTGAAAGCCCTTTTCTTGGGCGAGAGGAGCATGATGTGCTCTTTGCTGCCCCCAAAAATGGTGGGCTTTCCAAAAAATTTCCAATTATTTTGATCTTTAGATTCTACATAATATGTGTGATATTTTGATATCTTATAGATAAAAAATGGCTTTATTTTCAATTTTTTATGGCTTTTCAAATATTTAATCCTTTTTAATGAAAGAGGAAATACAAAATTTTATAGCACTAAACCTTAAAAAAAATTAAAAAATGAAAACAACATCATTTTTTGCCCTTAAGATATCAAAATGTAACTCATTTATATAGAATCTATTTTATCAAAAGGAAAAAAATAAAAAATTAGGAATCCTCCCATTGGGGACAGTAATGAAAATATCAGGGGGCGCACATTAGGCACCCCTTCTCTTTTTACATTTGCTTAACTATTAGTTGGCGGCAAGATTTATCCATTTTTAACATATCAAGGGCATACTATTAAAAAAAACCGCTACACATTTTGTTATTTGTAGTGTTTTTAAGGCAAATCGCTACAAACTTGCAACCAAATGATTTGTGCCAAATGGCGAGGTTGTAAGTCACGATAATTTGCAGCAGTTGCATCATATAAAACATTACAAAATGTCTAGCGCCACATTTGTAGTAGGTAAAGGACAAAACCACTAAAGAATGTCAAAGGTTTCTAGTTTGTAGTGGTTCCTATAAATTGCTACACAATTCATGAAGACTGTGGTAGGGTTTCATGTAGCGGTTTTTAAGGCAATAGTTGCTACATATGTCAACTTTGTAGTGGTTGTTGTGAACCACTACAAAGTGTCATGAAGATTGAGGAAAGGTTTCGTGATTTTTAGTGGTTGATATTACGGTTTTTGTAACATCCCGTTTTTCATAAGCGTTTCTAGAGCTGAGAGTTGAAAATATTTTACATAACAAAGAGTAACTGAATAACATTGTATGTAGTGTAACTAGCTACATGTTTAACTAATACAGTCATCCAAATCTAATCAAAAAGACGATGCCTCCGCAGGGTCCTCATACCGGCTTCTTACCCTTGTCCTCGATCACTTCCCGGGATCCTGAGGCTATGGCAGAGGCTGAGGTTCAATTCCCATTGAACCTCAGGTAACGGTTAACCTCATGCTTATGTAAACTGTATATGACAGTTATCACAGATATACAACATAATCACAGTTTGAAACAAATATCTACATGTAAGGCAATAACATAACACAGCCACTGCAATATGTATGTTACCTCAGTTTGCACATAACCAGTGCCACGACGGCCCATCGTGTCCTCAGCGCTAGGAAAACTCAACGGTGTTATCAAGACTATAACCCGTATACAATTCAACTCTCATGAGTAAATTTCAAAACAGATTATCATCATGTGAAAACAACAAGCATATATAACCAAACCATAAGCATAAGAGTTAAGGTTACAATACGCGTCCGTACCTGAGTTTAACAGGTTGTTGGGTACGTTTCGTTGTCGGTATGCGAGCACAGTCTATCCTAAAAGGGTAATATGATCTCCATTAATTCTCAAACAACACTTTATAAGACACCTTGGCCCCACTAGACACTTTTACCCTTTGTGGACTTATTGTTAAGTATTTCCTAACAATTTTCGAAAAAAACGCTGGTGCAGAATTTCTGGGCAGAATTTCGCCTAACTTCGAAAAATCATAACTAATTCCATAAAAATCGAAATGAGGATCCGTAAAATTTCCCGGAATCCTTGAGATGTCTAATTTTGAGGAAAAATACTGTAACTTACCCAGAACTCCTGGATAAATCCCAGTTTCCAGAATTCAAACTGTTGCCCAGATTTTCGCCCAGAAAATGTAACTCAACTTCCAAGATTTTTATCTTTTTGCACAGAGCTTCAAATGACATACTCTTTATAGATTTAGAAAGCCCTATATGTCTACTTTCATCATGAATTTTCCCAGAATTTTAGAACATCATCTTCATCATAAGATACTAGCATCTTTATTACTTACTCAGGTTTTACTGATTTTGCCAGAGCTTTGCTATTTTGATCCTAATCTTCCAAAAATTTTTGATATAACCTCTTCTTCATCAAATTTTCGAAATAAAGACAATGGAAACCTCAAAAACATGAAAATAAAACTGTATATGGAAGATTGAAGATTTAAAATAACTTTTCTAGCATTTCTACTTATAAACTAAGAATTTAAACTTAAAAGCTAAAAACTCTTATACCTCTTGAAGACTTCTTGAATCTTTTTCTCCAGCTGCTCCTTCCTCTCTTACTCTCCCTAAATTTCGGTTTTGGCTAGGGAATTTGGTGAGAAATTTGTGAAGACCAAACCCCCTATTTATACTAATTTGTGATGGCATGTTTGGTAATTTCTTCTCTTGCTTCAACCATTGGATTTTTGCTTGGTGGGAAAGGCATGATCTTGGCCTCTCATGCTCTCTTGGCCGAAAATCTGCCCCCCCCCCTCTTCTAGAATTTGTTTGCTTGGTCACCAAGCATTCTTCTTGTTCATTAAGCAACTTAATTAATCCCCAAAACTTAATTTGGTTAAGTGTTAATTAGTGCTTTGATTAAAAATCCAATTTCACTTTTGAAATCCTAATTTTATGACAAGATTTATGGTGATTTTTATTTTCCAAAATGCTCATGTTTGAATTTTACAAGTTACCGAAACTATCTTTGGGAATAGCCAAGTTGAAGCTCATAATTCCCTGATTCTAAATATGTATTTATCTTGTATAGTTAACTTCAAAATCTCAAGTTATGATTTAATTTCTATAGGTTTTCTCCTAATCTCTCTCTAATTAAGCAATTACTTGCTCCCTAAGAAAGCTAACTTGCTCACCAAGTTATCTTCTCTTACTCTAATTGGTTTATTCTTTTTCTTCCATTTTTATTAAAAATTTCGCCCCCCCCCTTAGGTTAACTAATATAATTTTGTTTTTAATTGTTTCTCATATTTGTGTGAAAGACATTTTCACATTGGTTCCCATAATTTTAATATTATAGGTTAATATAATTGTATAATGCATTTATTCTTACTTGAAAAGATTTTGTCTTCATGAAGTTAAATTAGGAATAAATGAGTTGAGTCCTATTTTAATCCCTAAAATATTGGTTTTTGTATCAACAAGCTAAAATAAATTTTCATACTCCTAAATTCTAAGAAAAATTGCCTATAAACAAAAATAAATAAAATACAAAAGATTTGAGACCCCATATTCACCTATTTAAAATAGGTATTATGATAATTACTTTTCTTTTTATTATAATAATAATGTTTTTTTTTCCCCAGGTATTACAGTTTTGGGGAAAGTACTTCAAATAATGCGGCTATATATATTGTAATATCCTAAATTTTGAGAGTGTAAAAATTTAATATTTTATAGGAATTAAATTATGAAATTTAACCTTAATTATATATAAGAGTAATTGTTTGGGATCTAGGTTCTTTTTCCTTAATTTGTTTTGGGGAAAAGAATAAAAGTAAGAAATAATAAGGCCTAAACTTATGACTAAGTTAAGAAATAATTAAACCTAAAATTTATGAAAGACTAAGTTGCCAAATTATTCTAGGAAAATTATTAACTCAATTAATTAGTTAAATGAATAAAATAAGAGGTTATATATATATATATATATATATATATATATATATATATATATATATATGAATGTAAAAACGAAGGGAGGCAGCAAAAGCTGATCCAATATATATTGCCTTATATACATGAGGCCCAACTTAAGAGGCTTTTTTCCCATAGTGCCCCTTTTTAGGAAACTATTTACCAAAATGCCCCTACTTTGAAACTATTTCCCATTATGCCCTCCTCTGGAAACATATTCTCAATCTACCCCCCCCTTTAGTCGACTAAACCAGGGGTTTAGTCGACTAAATTTCGAAGGGTTCAAATTTTTTGAATCCCCCCGTAATTTAGTCGACTAAACCCCTTGGTTTAGTCGACTAAACCAAGTGGTTTAGTCGACTAAATTACAGGGGTGGGCGTTAAAAAGCCCACGCCCGACATTTAGTCGACTAAACCACTTGGTTTAGTCGACTAAATTTCGACGGTGAGGGTTTTTAAACACCCCAAACGCCGCTAATCGACTAGATCTCCCTCCCAAACCCCTCCCCCATCTCTTTTTCGCCAAAATCTCTCTGAATCCATTGGTGGATTGCGAAGAGAACTTCAATCAACTTGCATTTGCATCAATTTCGGTATGTTTTCGTCCCATTTAAGATTTCCGTCGTCATTTATGTGTTTATGCGAACCCCCATTTGCGTTTTTGCATTTTGTGCTTTGATTGGGTTGTTTTGTTGTGTGTCTTTGCTTGATTTGAGTATTTCATTCCTATTTATGGAGGAAAATGATGAATATACATGTGAAAGTAAAAAGATTTACATCGGTTGAGTGGTTTTTATTTTTTTGAAGAATATCACTTCGTTTTTCATAAATTTTTTTATTTGGTCAGCTAAAACCCTCCATTTTGCAGCTAAAATTCTGGTGTAAAAAATGAGTTCAAGTTCAAACACTTACATGACTATAATCTACCACAGTGGGAGGTATTTTGATGGTCCCGAAGGTGTTCAGTTTGAAGGGAAAATGAAAATGATGAAAATCAAACGGGATACTACATACAACGAGCTGAAAGAAAGAATTTACCAAAAATTGGGACTACATGGCAGCCAATGCATTCATCGGTTAATTGCCAAAGTGGAGATTATAGTGGGTAAGGATAATGTATACTACATTAGTACCGATGTATGTGATGATGAAAATGTAGATTGTGTCATAGATGCATTTGCTAATCGGAGAGTACAAAATTTTATTGAGATATATGTTGAAATTGAATCTGGCGAATCATCATCTATACCTATGCATCCAAGATCCCCACAGTATTTTGGTGAAGAAGATAGACATGTTGGTGTATCTGCACCTTCACAAGTGTTAAGTCAGGTAACATTGATGGAAGATGAGGAAGATGAGAGTATGCACAGCGATGAGGAGGACGAATTTGAGAGGTTTATTCCACTAGGTGACAGCTCAGATACCGATGTGGAGGGTGATTTTGATTCTTGCCCGAACCTAGTAAACCCAGGGACTGCAACAATGCCACCACTTCGTATTGACCCAATTAGTAGTGGTAATTTAGTAGACTTGAATTTGTGGTTGTTTTTATATTGTTTATTTATTGGTTCTGACAGAAAATTCATATTGACAGATGTTGGACTTGATAGTGAGCCATTTTGGACTGAAAGCCCGCACTATTCTCAAATTAGTGCGGTTGACTGTGACGATGAATTAGAGATGTTGTATGGTGATGATGACAGGCAAGGTGGATGGCAGTTAGGCGATCCAATTCTTGATGAAAAACAAAGATAAATTTGTCCAAAAATAAAAAAATTCGCATAAACGCAAAAAAATTACCATAAACATATACATTTATCATTTTCCTCCATAAATATCAATGAAAAACTCAAATCAATTATACATACACAACAAAACCACCAATTCTTGATGAAAAACGAAGATAAATTCGTCCAAAAATAAAAAAATTCGCATAAACGCAAAAAAATTACCATAAACATATACATTCATCGTTTTCCTCCATACATATCAATGAAAAACTCAAATCAATCATATATACACAATAAAACCGTCAAATCTAAGCACAAAACAGTAAAACACAAATGGGGTTTGCAATAACACAATGTCGACGGTGGAATTCCGAAAATGGGACAAAAACATACCGAAATTGATGCAAATGCAAGTTGATTGAATTTCTCTTCGCAATCCAACAACGGATTCAGAGAGATTTTGGCGAAAAAGAGATGAGGGAGGGGTTTGGGGGGGAGATCTAGTCGATTAGCGGCGTTTGGGGTGTTTAAAAACCCTCACCGTCGAAATTTAGTCGACTAAACCAAATGGTTTAGTCGACTAAATGCCGGGTGTGGGCTTTTTAACGCCCACCCCCGTAATTTAGTCGACTAAACCACTTGATTTAGTCGACTAAACCAAGGGGTTTAGTCGACTAAATTACGGGGGGATTCAAAAAATTTGAACCCCTCGAAATTTAGTCGACTAAACCCCTGGTTTAGTCGACTAAAGAGGGGTAGATTGGGAATATGTTTCCAGAGGAGGGCATAATGGGAAATAGTTTCAAAGTAGGGGCATTTTGGTAAATAATTTCCTAAAAAGGGACACTATAGGAAAAAAGCCCAACTTAAGATTATTTATCTTTACCCATCAGCCCACATAGCAACGTAGAAGGTATGGGGTTATCAGCAAAATGAGATTTTTCATTTTTCCCCAACCCGTCGAAGACGCAGAAACAGATGCAAAGATCAGAAGCAAATCACGATTAACAACAGATCAACACGTCACCGTTCCAGCTGTCGACTCCACTGTGCATGCAAGATTCCCCTGGACCGATGGATTAAGACCAAATGACAAGCTCTATATAAGTGTTTCTTCAGCTCTTTCTTCATTCGTTTCAGCCAAACCGAGAGAGCGCTTGGAGAGGAAGAGAAAACGAGAGAGTGAAGGAAGAAGAGAGAGCCGAGAGTTGAAGAGAGGGAGTGTCGGACAGGGAAAGGAAAACTGAAGCAAAGAAACTCCCCTGAATAGTCGACGGAAAACAGAGCAGAGGATCCAGTCTTAGTGCTCATCATTTCGGTTTATTCTTCAAGGTAAACACCAGTCCTTGATCCTTCGTTTTCCTCCGTTTCCCATCGTAAGTGATGAGGATTAGAACCTAGGGAACTAAAGGCATAAGCCTCTGCTTTAGGTGCATCAAAACAGGGGTGTTTCGGCACCATTTTTTCTGTCTTGTCGTGGCTGCATATATGTGGATATGTGTTGCCGTAGATGTAGTTGTGTACGCTTAGATATATGCTATGATTTGCTGTCAAAAACATGACGTGGGGGTTAAGACTATAAGCCACTGAAACCGAAACTAAACTGAAACTGATAAGAAAGAAGGAAATGAAAACATGTTGGAGTATATGTTCTTGTGCTGTCATAGAGTTTTACGTTGAATGAAAAAAAAAAAAAAAGAGAGAGACTGGGTGTTGTTCATACTGATACCTATATATATACGCATGTTAAGAAAGAAAGAGAGGAAAATGCCTTTGCTGTGAAAAACGTTGCTGCATGTGTTCAGGGAAGCAAGTTAAGTAATAAATATATTGTGTGTGTACGTTAGAAAGGAAGGAATAGGATTTCATTTGCTGTCATATTTTTGATTTGCTGACTCATGACCTTTAAGGCATGATTTGTTGGCTCTACACATACACTTTCGTTTTGTATAGCATATCGAAGTTGATTTATGTTATTGATCATATAAAAGAAAACATGCAGTAGTAAATAGAAAAATAGAAAAATAATAATAATAATAATAATAATAAATCTACTTATATATGCATATATATATTAATGTATGTATGAGAATAATCATGTATCTTGCTTAGTGTTATTTTATTCAATTAGTAATTATGAAACTTATGTTAATGTGACTTTTGGGAGTTAATTTGTAAAATACATTTTTATATGTGAATGTGCTTAAAATTTACATGAAACATAAATTGTGTAGTAATGTTAAATAATTTAGGAAAAAACCATAATTAGTATTATATTATGGAAAATTGAAGGAAACCATGAGAAACATCAAATTAATACATTTAATTATGTGCTTAATGATGGTTAGTGTTTATAGGCTCTAATTAATTATCTAAAAATACTAAGTTAAAAGTGGAATAATTAAATATTGATAATTAAGTAATAAAATTTATAATAATAACAAGATAAATAAACGGGAATTAGTGTTATTAGGAAATTTAGAATAATGATAATAATAGATAATGTTATTATTATTGGGAAAGAGTGATAAATGGGAAATTATTATTATTATTATTGGAATAATAATAATATTAATAATAATAACAATAATAATAAAAAAATTATTATTGTTAAGGGAAATTATTAACTAACTAAAAGAGTTAGTATTAATAAATAATGAATTAAAAAGGATATAAATAGAATAAAATTTACCGGGAGTAGAAAAGTCAATAGGGGTAAGGCCCTCTCTTAGGATGTTAATTATAAAGGAAATAACGCGGTGATGGTATTATAGGATACCCGGAGAAGTTTTGGAACTAGTACCAAAAGGGAACGTACCACTAGTGCCAAGGTCTAAGATACGAACGTGTACTGTAACTCTAACTTTTATGCTACTTGCATGCTTTATATGTGATGAGATGATTCATGTAGTCATGGACAAGACTTAGTCTTGGGTCATGGATTGTGGCTAAGACTGGGTCTTAGGTCACCATTTTTAAATACATTTAGCTTTGAATTGAAAACGGGTTACAGTCTTGGTAATGCCGTATGGATGTTTTCCTAGCGCTGAGGACACGCCGGGGGCGTGGCACTGGTTTATGTGCAAACTATGTGAACCTTACATGAGTTGTGTGCTATGTAGAGGTGAACCTTACATGTGCTATGTGCTATGTAGAGGTGAACATTACAATTGTTGTGTGCTTTGTAATTGTTGAGATATAAACTATTACATGTGTTATGTGCTATGTATGGTTTTATGCTGAAATGTAAATAAATATCTATCATGTATACTGTTATACTTGAGCAAAAGGTTAACTGTTACCTGAGATTTAATGGGCATTGAATCTCAGAATTTACCCTAGCTACAAGATCTGGAGGATCGGGAGCCGAAGAAAAGGGTAAGCAACGCGCGTGAAGACTTAGAAGGAGTGATATTTTGGATAAGGTTGTGTACAAATTGTTAAACCTTTTGGATTACTGTAACCTAATGTGTCAACTAAGATTAAACGCGACAAATTTATTTGTATCACGTTTTTATTCTTTTGGGAATTTTAATTAACCAGTATATGTTTGCGCACATAAAATCAATTACTCAGTCGTCCAAACGTCTAAGTACACTCTCTGTTGTATTTTACTTTGATCTGTTAACGCCTACACTCTGATAACTACACGTGAATTAGTTTAATAAGAACCCTAGGGCCCTAATTGGACCTCATAATGGACTTAGAAAATAGGGGCGTTACATATACTATGCCATCCCTTATTTTGTCACTTTTGGAAAAATTGATCTCAGTGCATGCTCTAGGAAGTTTTCATCATATCTGAGGTTCTGCTCAAAGTTTTAAGGAGTTAGGTAGTTGATTTTAGTAAAGTTAATAATTTTATTTAATTTTTGAGTTGAGTGGATTTGTTTTTAGTATTTTTATTGTTATTAAAAAAATTTTGTAATATATATGAGTTTTTAAGCCTATTTTTCCATGTGTAATACGTTTTTTTAAACCTTTTTTGCCCATGCATTTTTAATTAGGTTTAAAAAGATATTGCTTTTTTTTTGTTATGATTAATATATTATTATAATATTATGATATTATTTGCTTATAATTTCGGTTATTGTTTATTTTGTAATTATATTATTATAATATTTTTATATAAATATTGGTTAGGTATGAACGAAATGTATTTTTAATATCAACATGTTATACATTTTTAATTGGTTAAAGGAGAAATTGTAATTAATTATATTTGAATTAATTTTCTTCAATAAAAATAGTTTCATTAATTTGAAAAAGGAAATCTTGTAGTTATAATATCTTCAAAGAGAGGCAAGGGGAAAGGGAAGGCAGTAGATAAGCGCCCCCCAAACAACTCAAGAAAGGGGAAGCAGTCAAGACAAAGAGCACCCCACAAGGCGACCATAGTAGGTGGCCCCACAATGGGCGAGCCCTAGACGACCCCACCAAAGATGCCTATTAGTGTGGACGACAACGAGAAGGAAGATTTTAAGATCAATATTTCTATGAGCGAGGCAGAGTGATTCCTTGAACCTGACGAGGCTAGGGACCATAATCACCCATGATAATCATATTTGTAGGTGATTGGATTTGATATGCAAGTTCAAGGTAAGTAATTGTTTTAATAAGTTAATATTTTAATTAAAGTGGATTAAATGTGAAATTATGTTTAATTAAAATTTTTTATCAATTGTGCAGATGAGAAGGGAAACATCACTAATAAGAGGCTGCATGTGACCGGTCTAAATAAGCTTGGCCAAGGGCTATGTGTAGTAGTTTTGTGGAATGATGCCATGCACCAGCTGATTGAGAGTGAAGGTCATATATTCAACCGCTTTCTAACAAGCTAAGTGGGAATTGGCTATGGGTCCCTATGTACTTCTAGGATTAGAAGAAGCTGCCCAAGAGGCCAAAGGAGGACGCGTGGGATAAGGTTGTAATGGTAACTAATTTAATATATTGAATCAAATATTTAATTCATGAATTTTTTTAATTATAATTTATTTAATTGTCATTGATGTATTTAATTTTATGGTGTAGGATAAGTTTGTTGTATGAGAGGAGATAAGGCAGTACACCTGATTAAAGATGGGGATAGGTGGAGGAACATGAAAAATCGTATCTACCACTCTATGGATAAGGATGGGATGATGGCTCTTGATCAGTTAATAGAGACTGTGCTTGACAGTGTCTCACTTAATGACTGGGCAAGATTTGTGTAGCACAAGATGAGTCAACTAGGAAGGTAATTATGTTTTATATTTATTATTTAGAAGGAAATAAGTATAACAAAATGAAATATTTGTTTGTTTGTTTGTTTTCAATAAGCTCTTTCTAAGAGACATACTAGGAAAAGCGTGTACTAGAAGATCCATCACACAGCACGATCAAAGAGATTTGATGTCACCTACAACGAAATGATATAAAATAAATGGTCACTCATAACTTCTTGTTTTAGTTTTTTTAGGAGAAAAAGGCATATCACAAGAACTATTAGATGTACTATGTGGAGTTATTCACTTATACTCAGACACTGGGACAATACTACAACCTCTTAATAGGTAGAGGAAGTCATTGTAAGAGATATAAATAAATTTTTTAAATATGTTTTTTTCTCTTTCAATTATATAAATTTCTCAATAATGGCTTAATAAAATGTGTGTGGCAAGAGTAGATTGAGAAGACTACAGTTAAGCTAAGAGAGTCCTAGACAATGGAGTCCCAGGGGTTAGCTATGGATCTTATTATGCCTCTGAAATATGTTGTCGACCCAATTGAGCACCCCAGATGATGTAGAGGTCTGGGGATAGGCATTAGGCCCAACATGGTATACAATAGAAGCATCACATCTAATACTTAGACATCTCAAGCGGGGGCTTTGGCACCAAGAGGTGTAGTAAGACATCAATTGAAGAACTCCACGAGGACGTTCCCAAGGCAGAGGCTAGGGCGGCTGAGAGGATGCAGGTTTAGGCCAATGCTTTTTATCAGCTCTAAACCTAATGGATGGAAATTATGAATGCGATGCTATCCAATTTTTGGGAGAGGGTGTTACCTAGCAAGTTGGTTCCAGTGGTCTCGTTAGCCCCCATATTCGTTGTCCAGTTACCTTCTAATGATCAGCAGCAAGTAGGTGATGTCAAGGATGATGGTGTTGTTAATTCTAATGCCCATGATGATCAGCCGCCTTCTTTTACATCCTGTGTGTGTGTGTGTGTGTGTGTGTGTGTGTGTGTGTGTGTGACCTCCCCTTTTGGACTAACAAAGGGAAGTAGAGATATATTAGTAAGTTCTGGACTGATAATTTACCTTCTCATAATGTTTCGTTACTATATTTAGTATTCTATTTTATATCTATGCTTTGTAAAAAACAAAAAAAAAAAAGTCTGGATTTCCACTCCAACATTTATATATGGTCTTTTGCATATGATAACTGAGATTTCTAGTGGGAATATTTTAAGGCTATAAGTCCCATGTGTGGTGGCAAGCGATTTACCCCTATACGTAGGTTATCATATGTCTAAAATCATATATACTCCTCTAAGTGGAATTTAGATTCATAATTATTAGTGCCTCCTTTATGGATTGGCCTAGGATATTTATTTTCTTGTTCTAATTAATTCACAAGGAGCTTTAGATCTATAAACTATACTAAATATACAACCAAACATTTTGACTGGTAAATCCTCAATAAATTTTAATCAATTACCCCTATGGAACCTAATGGTAATGATGTTGATCAAGGGAGATTTGCAACTACTGTTTATCTTGCTTTTTTTTTTACCTCTTTAATTTTCAGTTTTTATCACCTATACTTTTATCTTTATGTTCTTTACCTTCTTCTCTTTTATTCATGTCATTTTAATATCATTTTACATTTTTTATTTTCAAGTCTATTTACATTATGTCTTCAATTTTTCGCTCTTTTTCTCGACATTCTTCTTCATCTTCATTCTCTTCATCCACTCCAAACTCTTCTTTAAACCATGAGGACGCTAATTCCTCAACAAACAACATCTTTGACGAAGAAATTCAATTCAAAGATATAAACCAAACAGTTGACGATTGGACTCTCCTTCAATTGACAATAAAGACATCTTTCAAACAAAAAAAAAAAGAGAGATGGTTTTGAAGAAGTCTGATTATGTGATCAAGATTGTTGAGAAATCCATCTCTATCCAACTTGAGAAAGAAGAACTTTTTATTCTCTCTCCAAACTCCATCCTTAAACACAGAAAAACCTACTACTTTTTACACATCAGTTGTGTACAAGTTACTTTTAAACCGCTTGTGCAGAGAGGCTTAAACGCTTTAGGCTTAGTCTATTTTAGAGATGCAAGACATTACAATTTTGTGGCTTCTCTACTTGTAGTTGCTGAATTTGGACTTCATGACGGATCTGTTTATTTCAACTGTTATCCTAATCAAATGGTTGATTTAAAAGATAAACATATCCTTGATGTCCTCAAACTTAATCTCAAATGTTCAGAATCTACTTGACAATAGTCAGACTATTATTTTCCTCACTGAACATTCAAACACAAATATCACAATTCCACAAACAATCATGTGGAAAGATGTTACCCTTCCAAAAGGATTGGGTAATGGAGAAAGATGTCCAAGCTATTCCAAGAACCATGCCTCAAATTAGTAGAATTTCACAAACCCAAACACGATCTGTTAAATTAACTTTTGATAGACCTAGAAGTTCTACTTCCATGTTTGGATCTATGTCTTCAAGATATGAGGACTTTAGATCTACAAATTCTGCATTACCAAGGCATTCTTCTTCTTCTTCAATACAATCACTTCCTTCAATTATTCATTTGCCTCCACTACCTCAATCAACTACTCCTCTACCACAACCAATGGAAAACCAGCCTACAAATGTCTCAATTCAAGGAATTAACAATTCTAGAATGATTCCTCATGCAAACTATCAAAGAGACGATGATCTAAATTTAGTGTACTCTTTGTCTTATACGAATTTAGGTGAACCTCAAACTATTGGTGTTTTATAATATCAATTTCAAATCGATAAACAAAGTTTGCAAAAGAAATTTTATTTTAAAGAAAATACTTTGCAAAGAAACTGGTTCTTAGAAAATTTCAAAGGATTATTACGGGAAAAAAAATCCAAGAAAAATTCTATAGTTTCCTTGAAAAGTACCAAGTGAATATTCCATTTTTTTATTAGTTCAAAGTTTATGCTTCACAATAGAAAATAGAATATCCATTTGTTCGATCAATTAATATGACCAAAAGATATTGGAAAACATTTTAAGGACAAACTATTTCTCAAAAGTCCCTCCAAAAAGGTCATATCAAATTCCTGGTATTGTTGATAGTAAGCAAAATCCTCTTTTAGCCTCTCCTTTCAAAACCAGATCTGGTGATGAAGCTGTAAATCCAAGAGATATCAAAAATCTCATAGAACAAAATAATTACACCAATCAGTATCTTCAAACCATTGGAGATCATGTCATCAAAACTCCTTCTCCATAAAACTTTTCTCATACTGCTTCTACAACTCAACCTCTGTTCAAACCTTTCCAACTTGATCTAAAAATCAGGGCCAGTTTGCAAAGCAAGAACAAGACCAATCTTATAAAAGATATTTGATCAATGATTACAATACTAGAAACAAGTTACTGATCCCCAAACTCATTTTGCTCAGCTAAAACAACAAATTGATCCTGAACTCCTTCAAATTCTTCTTCTTCAAGCATACAAGTTATGAATTTTGAACAAATTTCTAAGCCTAAATTTGATTTGAAAATCAATCATCAACATTCAAAGTTATATTATCCCAGGGCCAATCCTTTGGATATTTTAACTGAAGAATGTCAAGATCAAACTTTTAAATTCTTCAACTCTAACAATGTTCACGAATGGAATATTGATGGTCAAAGTGAAACAAACGTTCTCCAAATTCTCTAACAAATGACTATGGTAAGTATTTCTTATCAAATAACAAATGATTATTCAGATACAAAAATAACTAATCTTTTAGTTTCCAGTTTTACTGGACAACTTAAGGGTTGGTGGGATTATTGCCTGTCTTTTGAAGAAAAATCAAACATTATTTCTTCTGTTAAAACTGAACTTGATAGAACTCCAATTATTCATAATGGTGAGCCTATTCAAGATTATATTAATACCCTTACTTTTACAATTATTAAATATTTTGTAGGCAATCCAAACATTTGGAATTATTGCGCTTCTGAACTTCTTTCTAACTCTGTTGTTGGACATTGTCTGATTTCAGATGGTATAAAGATACTTTCCTAATTAACCCGAGTACTCATAAGAGATGATGCCAACCAAGGTTTTTGGAAAGAAAAATTTCTAATTGGAGTACCAAAGTCTTTTGGTGATAAAGTTAAAGACAAACTTAGACATCAATATAATGGCAACATTCCATATGAAAACTTGACATATGGAGATTGATTTCCTATATTCAAAAAACTGCTTTAAAAATTTGTCAAGATGATGGAATTAAACATCAACTTGCCAAAAAAAAGGGTGTCAATAGAAAAGAATTGGGTTCCTTTTGTGAACAGTTTGGTCTTCCTTCTTGCAAAAAGCATAAAACTAAATCTTACAAAACTTCACATTTTAACAACTCCTTTTCAAAAAAAAAAAACATTTTCAATACAATAAACGTCCTTATTAAAAGGATGAAGTACAAAATCCTCCTCGCAAATACAAAAGGAATTTTCATTCCAAACCAAAAGATGATTTTCAAAAAATATTTTTCAAAACATAACAAAGTAACTTATTATAGGTGTGGTAAGGTTGGTCATTATGCCAAGTATTGTCACCTTTCCCGGAAAATCAAAAACATCTAAATCGAAGAACCTCTCTTTCAACAAAAAAACAATCTTCTCCTAGAAACAACTTCTGAATCTGAAGAAGATCACAGCACTTCTAAGGATCTAAATCAAATCCAAGATGATGATTTCAATTCAACATCTAACGATTCCTCTCCTCAAATAAACATCATCACCAAAGAGCAAGATTTGCTCTTAGATGTCATCAGTAAACTTCCAAATTGTGGTAAAGGTGAGTAAAATTCAAAGATATTTTTACACAACCTTTATCTTCATCTTCTCCTTCTTCTTCCAAACTTTTGATTTCTCATTGCAAATATGATCTGACCAAAACCTTGGAAATATTCACACATTCTATTAAACCAACCACTATCCAAGATCTTCAATCTGAGATAAATAATCTTAAGGTTGAAGTTCAATTTCTCAAATCAAGTCGGGATTCCCATGAATCTGCTTTAGTGCAAATTCAAGAATTCCTTTCCTCAACCCAAAATTCTTCTAACGAGAATATTGATTAAGTTTTAGAAAATGAAAATGAGGATAATAACCCTGAACCTCTATTTTTAAACTTGATTTCAAAAATTCTTATACAGAAGTTTTATATACAAGCAAAAATCATTATCAATGATGATCTTGTTATAGAACAATCTGTTTTGTTTGATATTAGGGCTCAAGCCAATTGTATTTTAGAAGGCTTAATCCCTACTAAATATTTCAAAAAAAAAAACTGAGAGATTTAGTTTTGTTAATAGATCACTGTTATCTGTTCAATACAAAATTTTGAACGTTCTTATTCAAAATAAAAGTTTGCAAATTAAAACTCCATTTATTCTCATGAAAGATATGGGAACACAAATTATACTTGGAGCACCATTTGCACAACTTTTAATTCTTTTTGGGGTTGAACTCGATGGACTTTCAAAACAACATTTTGGAGAAACCATTTTGTTCCCCTTTACTAAAATACCCAAACTCAAGGAGTTAAATCCTCCTTTCCTTAAACAAAATCAGATAAATTATCTTAAACAAGAAGTATCTTTCAAACGAATTAAGCAAAAGCTCTAACAACCAATCATTCAACAGAGAATCCAATCTTGTCTAAACAAGATCCATCAAATGGTTTGTGCCGATTTACCAAATGCCTTCTGGAATAGGAAACGACATTTGTTAGATCTTCCTTACAAACCAAATTTTTTTGAAAAATGAATTCCTACGAAAGCTTGACCCATTCAAATAACCCAAGAACTTCTTGAAACTTGCAAAAAAGAAATCCAAGATCTTCTTGATCAAAAACTCATTCAAAAGATTTGAAGTCCTTGGTCTTACACTGCTTTCTACGTCAACAAAAATACCAAAATTGAACTTGGAATGCCTAGGCTTGTCATCAACTACAAACCTTTAAACGAAGCTTTACAATGGATCCTTTATCCAATTCCAAACAAGGTTGATTTACTAAAACATTTACATTTTGCAAAAATCTTTTCAAATTTTGATATGTAGTCTGGATTTTGGTAGATTCAAATTTCATAAAAAGATAGGTATAAAACTACTTTTACTATTCCATTTGGTCAATATGAGTGGAATGTTATGCCTTTTGGTTTAAAAATGCTCCTTCAAAATTTCAAAGGATTATGAATGAGAACAAAAAAATTGTTTCCACTAATTGCAGCAGATTATAGAATTTATAATTGTAATTGTAACACCCCCGAATTTCTAGCAATTATAATAACATAAAATTTCAATAATTTTTATAAATAATAACTATAATTAAAAATACCCAAATTCGGGAAGTTTTACCGCCGCACTTGTACTGGGACAAGTGCAAGGCTACTAATTACATTAAATAAATCTAAATCTAAACAGAAAGTTTTACTCGAAATATAAAATAAAAGAAAATAACTAGAGTTCATGAAACGTCTTCCTCACTTCTCATTGCTAGCCCCAACCTTTGAAACCTGTTTCACTAAAACTCTGCTTCCCCAAAGGATCATCGCAGGCCAAGAACACAAACATCAGCAAAAGCTGGTAATCCTAACTAAATAAGGATAATATAAAATAAAATAACAATTAAATAAATAAATAAAGTTGGAATAAAATAAAATAAAAACAAAATAATTACAAAATAAAATAAACAATTAAGAATAAAATAAAATAAGAATATCTTATATTTGTACAATTAAAAAGGTGTCATTGTTTAAGAGTTTCTAGTGGGAAGAGAACCATGGTAGACCCGAATATGCTACTTGTCTACCCTGTAACCCGAAAACTTGCCAATCACAATTCATCAAATTTGGCCATAAATCATTTTCTTCCTAGTGTACACACCTCTTCCCAAAGTTGCTACTAGCGCCCCGGATATCCTGCCAAGCACCACTTTGGGAAGAACGGATATATCAGTTCACATCAAATAATTTTTTTCGAAGGCATAAAGCCTTAAAAGTATGTGTTCATCACTTTAGGAGGTATCATCCCAAAGCTATCCTCCCACTTGCTAATTTACTATAAGTAGTTTAGACCCATAAAATTCATAAATAATTATTTTTTTTATGTGTAATCAGATGTTTATAATAATAATAGAAAAATCATTAACTCCCACAAGAAAGGGTGGATCTTAATTTCACAAACCAAGAGCCATAACTCTTTATGAGAGCTCGTGAGTTTACCCAAACATAATCATTAAAATGTTGTCTCTATCTTATCGTGGGTTTCCCAAATCAACTATAAGGTAAATACTCATGGTTTATAAGATGTTCATAGGAAATTCTCAGGACTATAATTTAAACTCTATATATATATATATATAAAAGCCGCTAGAAAGAGGCACAGAGACTACTACATACAGGTTCAACAATATTCATCCATTCCAATTGCCACTGCGGGCCCCACCCCCAATTCAATTAATTTACCCCCTTCTCAATCACGTGGGGCTACGCACATACAGGAGGTGATTCGAAAAAGGCAAAGCAATATATATAATTATATACATTTATCTTGCAAAACGAAAAGCATGGAGTAATATATATATCAAATATAATTCAAACATAAGAAAACCCACAAAGAAAAAGACAGAACCGAGGATGCACCGAAATTCAAAGCATGGCACAGGGTAATCATTAAAATCCTATTGTTCTAGGGGTTAGGATTACCTGGTCTCCGTATTTGCTAAACTCCTAGGAAAGAAATTATGCCACAAAGAATTTTCAGAAAGAAAACTAATGAGTGATAGCTAGGGTTAGGTGGCTAGACCTAAATTTATAGTTAAACTTTAGGGTTTAGCTATGAGCTGGGCTCTTTAACTATTAACAATTAATAATTTATAAAACAATACAAACATTATTAAATTATATTAAATCAATCAATCTAAACTTTAATAAGATCAAATCTATCTAAACTAACTAAACTAATCAAATCAATATAGATTAATAAAATTAAAATAATACTATAATATTACTATTATTATTATTATTACTACTACTACTACTACTTTTGATTTTATTTTATTTTTACCTTTATCATTATCATTATCATAATTATCTGGAATATTACAGTAATACTTTACGGTACTCATGAGAACCAGTAACTCTTCATGGTACTCATGAGTAACTTAAAAGTGTAATTGTTTAAGCAATGAGTTAATATATAAGAACCCGTAACTCTTTACAAATACTCATGAAATTGAATATCATAAACATGTAATCATCATCAAACATGTGACTCTTTATAGGTGTTAATGAGAACTCATAACTTTTATGGTACTCATGAGTTATGATTTCAGAAACACAAATCATTAGGGAACCCATAACTCTTTATGTGCTCATGAGGTATCCCAAATTGGTTTCCTTAATCAAAACTCTTACGGTGCTCATGAGAACATGTAATTAAATGATAAAGAAATATTCATAGAATATTTTCATGATCTACTCATTAAAATACATATGGGTTTTTAGGATTACCTTAGATCACTTGAAGACCTCAAAGTTTATGACTTCCTCTAATGCTAATTCACATGACTATTTCCCAATTGCCTTCAGAACTCCTTCTCCTTGATTCTTCCCTTTCCTTGGGATGCTTGTTAGGCGATGGCAAAGTTAAGGACTCAATGTTCTTGGGTTTTTTTTTCTCAAGAAGGTAAGATTTCTTGATATTAGGTTTTGGAATAGGATGAATCAAGATTGGATCTTTCTTAGATGGCGTCTCTTTCTCTTTTTCTTGTTACTTGGCCGAATTGTGCAAGGCTCAATAGAGCTCTATATGTTTCAGCCAACACCCTTTTATTAACCTTGGTTGGCAAAAAATTTCATGACATAATTATCATGTGTATTTGTGGCCAACACCCTTAATTGGGGTTTAAGATGAAAGGCCTATCATTTGGTGTTATCCAAATAATTAAAATAATGGATTAAATTCATATCTTGAAAATTTTCTTGACTTAATAATTCAAGATAATGGATCACATCAATATCTTTAATTATTTCTTGAATTAAAAATTCAGGATAATGGATCATCTCCATATCTTTAATTTGTGTCTTGAATTTGAAATTCAAAATCACTTTTTCCATCCAATCCTTATTCATTATTTATCCAATCTTTATTGGACACACACACACATTAGATAATTCAAAATTATCTTTTATAACCTAATCTCTTGAATTTAAATTTCAAAATTAAAATTCGAATTTGAAATTCAAATTGGTCTAAGACCTCATTTGGTCTTCTAACATATTTGGGCCTATTAGTAGATAAACTAATTTCCCACTAAAGAACCATATATTGTCCCATTTTTTATATTGGGCTTAGAGTCCTACTCTAACCCAAATACACTTATTCTCTTGAGAAAGCCCAATAACAATTATTAGCCCACGCTTACTAAATTTAAGCAATTAAGAATAACCTTTGTGTATGACTCATTCCCAATTAGTCATTGACATAAATGAAATTGGGTCAATCAAATTCATTTAATAGGCCCAATTTATCTAATGACCACATAAGACACTAGCAATGCTCTACGGCCTAGAACTAATTGAGTTGATCGAGCGATGTACCTTTCTAATTTGGATATCGTACTGACATTATCCCTCACATCATCATTCACATTTAGTCCAAAGCAAAGATACAGTATCATCTCTCGTGATTGACTAAATGTAGCTTTTCACTGAACTAAGTATCTTCTTCATTGACTCTAAGACGGATCATGGCTCTTCATGATCACTTACTGTGCACAGATTCCTGAGTAAGCTAAAAGTCATCCAAGCTCTACCAGTCTTGTGAACAACTAATCCCTTGTAGAGAATTGTGAGTCATTTCAACATGTCTATCTATACTCATATATTCGAGTTACACCTAAGAATACATTGTTCTCCCCACTTTCTTGTCCATCTATAGTCTTGTTGATATCACTAACGCCCTTTCTTGGTGATTCAAGACTAGGAATTAGTTTCAGGAAAATAGATATGCAGTGTCCTTGAATACATGAGTATAAATGGACATGAGTCCTAATTTACATTAGCAAGCTTGTGGTTTGCATTGGCAAACTTCTGTCTTGCACTATTATTTGTAAACTTCTGGTTTATAAAAGCATGTGTTTCAATTGCTATAGTACAATCTAGAAACAAACAAGAAACCTTTCTAATATGCATTAGCAACCAAAAAATTGAATTCGTGATATGAAGATATTCCTGATTATTTTAAATTGTTGTTTCTATATGATATACATTTATGTGAATATCCTTGAAATTTAACAACTTTCTTTTAGACTTGGTAGAATAAAGTGCATGATAAGTGTATAATTTTTTTCCTACATATAACAAAATATTAGCTCTTCTAGAGCCTTCAATCAAATTTATACTTCCAGATATAGTTTGAATACTAGCTGCTTGCATTAGTAAGGAAGAAAAATAACATTTAGCATTTATGAGTATGTTGTGGTTTGTTACACTATCAACGAGACACAAATCTTCTTGATTGATGTTAATAAGGCTCATTCTTCAAGTAAAAAAACATGAAAATAAAAGAAAATATAATTTAAGAATAAGGAAAATACACATAATAGTAGAAAATTTAAACACATTAAAGTATAGCCATTCAAATAGATGAAGATAATTTATGGTAAGAAATCAACAACATATAATTGGGTAGTATCTATGTCACCATACTCAGAATTATCAGCTTTATCAACATAATTTATTTCAATCTTCCCCCATTTCAGGTGGGAATTTGAATCACCATGACTACACTTACGACTATAACTACACCTACATCCATGTCTAAGGCTACAATTAGATGCATTCATTACTACATTCACTTTTGGGAATGGAGTTGAGGCAGTTGGATCAGATTTATGATTTTGCAACAAATGCTCATTGTTTTGTTTGGCCAAATGGAGACAAGAAATTAATTTAGCATATATCTTATACCTCTTTTATGATATAACTACATCAGGAACAAATTGGATGCATCCATTCATAATGAGCCTTTGGAGTGATAACCATCTTTTGGTGGTCATACCTTTCTTTTAAATTGTTACAAAGAACAAGTGGGTCTTTTATGGTCATATATTCAGTTTTGAGACCTTCATGCAAATGGTTACATAGAAAATTCATGAATCATGTAAGATAAATAGTTCTTTTTGGTAATGGCAGCAGGCACGAATTCCAATTTCACAAGATTTAACATAATTCAGATTAATACAATAAAAGCAAATCCTTAAAATATGAAATGTAAAAAAGCAATATAATAATATAGACAATAATAACATGAAATTTGTAAAAACAATAAATAATTCATAAAGGAAAATATTACAAGAAAATTAGAATTTTATGGCTTCATAGCTTTAGGCCAATTAATCTCAAGATGAGAAATTAGAATTATACGGCTTCCTACCTTTTATCTTCAGGATGAATAAAATTATATAGTTTATGGCATTTTATCTTAATGATAAATAAAGTTATATGGCTTCTAGCCTTTTATCTTCATGATAAATAAAATTATGTCTTTTGAAATTTTACCTTAAGGATACATAAAATAATGTGGCTTCTAGCATTTTATCTTCAAAATAAATAAAATCATATGGCTTCTTTATCTTTATACTAAATAAAAGTTGTATATGGCTTCCGACTATACAATAAGATAGAAAATGAAAAGTATATGGCTTTTGTCCATAAAATAAGGAATCAAATGAATATGGCTTCTGACCATATTGTAATATAGAAAAAAAGGTATATGGCTTCTAGCCACTTAATATCGAAATAGAAATCAAAGGAATATGGCTTCTGACCCTATAATAAGAAATTAAAGTAATATGACTTCTTGTCATATGATCTCAAAATATGATTAAAAGAAATATCGCCTCTAGCCATATAATAGGAAATCAAAGCAATATGACTTCTAGTTATATAATTTCAAAATAGGAAATTAAAGCAATATGGTTTTTATCCATATAATTTCAAAATAAGAAATTAAAGCGATATGACTTCTGGTCATATAAATTTAGAACAGAAAATTAAAGCGATATGATTTCTGGTCAAATAATTTTAGAATAAAAAATTAAATATAGCTTTTGGTGTATAACTTATGGCTCTACTAAAATAACAATATTAATAATATAGAAGAACTCATAAGAGAGGGATTAAAAATAAGATAGAAAAACAAAAACAATCTCCAATTAAAGCCATAGAATCTGATGTTTAAAACAATCAAAGAATGATCTCTTTAATTTTATATAAGGGCTCAAATTATCCAAGATAGATTAAATAAAATAAGGTAAAAGAAGGTGGAGGAAATATAGAGAAGTATATTAGAGTATTATGGCTAATAACGTGCTATAAAATAAAGGAAAAGATGAGAAGGAAAAAAGAAAAATATTAGAAAGCATGAAAGAGTAATTCTCATTCACTATTTATTATTATATAAAAAAAAATATAACATATGCATTCTATTTATAAGTACAACTTTCTAATATACAATTAATTTAATTCCATAATCATATGAAATAATCGGAAAGAATAGGAAAGAATAGGGATATAGGCATCCACAAATATTATATTCATAACAATATGGGCAATATAAATAATTAAATTGGGTAAAATGGGAAATTAAAAAAAATTGAGAAAACTTATAAATGTCACTCATAAACATAAACACTATTATGGAGTATACATGGAAATTAATTGTAATTAAAGAAAATATCTCGAGAAATTAATGCTTATGCTCATATAGTGAAAAACACAATGAAATAAACCAAAAAAAAAAAAAAAATCTTGAGCAATTAATGCTTATGCTCTTATAGCAGTGACCACATTCACGTGACATACATTTTCTTTTGTCTTATCACTAAGGTTTAAAATATAGGTGCTCTAAGTAACACTCACAAACACCCCCCCCCCCCAAAAAAAAAGAAAGAAATCCTAAAAAGGGATAATATAATTTTTTGTGTCTCAATTTTTATCTTTATTTTAGTTTTAGTCCCTCTAATTTTAATTGAGAGGTTTTAGCCTCTCAAAGGGCAAAATGATCCATATTTTTATTTCATAATAGGGACCAATACTCTTAATGGAATGAAACTTCAGGGACCAAAACCTCTTATTTGGAACTTAAATCACCAAAACAAAAATAAGGGTAAACTTGAAAAACCAAAGATTATATTAACCCTGAATAAAAAGAATAGAATATTTCAAAATTGTTATGACAACGTTCCTAATCACTCGTTATTCAAGTAGGTAGAACTTTTTTTACTAATGCAAAACGTTTTATGACTAGAACAAGATGACGCATGTTTTAATGAAAAAGGGTGTCTGTCCTATATATATAAGGTCATTTTAACATAATTGTGGGTTTCTAAAAAAAAATAGAAATTAATTAAAAGTAATACATATTCTATATGTACGAAATATAACTTTCTTTTTTTTCTTATTTATGAATAAGAGAGACATTAATTAATAACAAGAAAATGATAAAAGAGAATGTATGAAAAACATGAAGTGAGAGAATAAAAAGAATGAGAAAGAATATAGGGAGTGCCTCAATTTTAATTAATGCAATGTATAAAATTGATTAAGGGTAAAACGGGTAAAAATATATTTATTATTTAGTCCAACTGAACATTTTAATTAATGTAATGTATAAAATTAACTAAGGGTAAAATGGGTAAAATACATTTATTATTCAAACCAACTCAAATGAGACCTTATAAAAAAGGAAGGACAAATTCAAAAAATGGGACCTTATGTATAGAGAAGTAGGAAGTACTCTATATTATAAAAGAAAAATTAATATTTTGATTCCTATAACTTTGATTCGATTGGGTTGAACTTGATCATTACTTTTAACTCAATGTAATTTAATTATTATAATTTTAACTTGATTGCAACTTATTCATTGAAGTTTAACTCGTCATAACATTGTCTCCAATGTTGTAACCTTATACTTTAACTCCGAGCTTCATGAAGTTATAATTTTATTTTCTAAAACAGGAACTAATATTTTAAATAATTAAACCATATGAAATGAATTATATTAAGTCAAAGTTTTTCAACTGAAACAAAACTAAAGAAATTAAACTAAGTTACACCACATTAAAATAAGACTGAATTACACCTCAATCAAAACAATGAAAGAGTAAAATGTTAATTTCCCCATTCTAAACTTTGAAGTGTTAGTTACCCTACGATCAATATTTTGTGGGCAAAAATATTCGTTATAGTTGATCAAGACTCAACGGTCAATGGCAATGTTGATCAATCAAAGGGCGACATTATCACAGATTGGGACATTACCCCCAACGAATAGTTGACTTTTGAATACCGCTCGCTAAATAGATGAACCCATTATTACTTTACAAACGCAACCACTAAATTAAGGCAAAAATATTGAGGTCGATGGACCAAAAAAATAGAAAATAAACGTACTCTCCATCGTGAAAATATACCCTTTTGAAAAACTAAAGGAACACAAATTTGTAGCATATTTACAAACTAAGGCAGAAAAACAACCAACAAACCCATCAGGCACCAATTCCAATTTCAACGAAAAAAGGGTCCTCCAATAGTCGCTATAGTAGTTCACCAAAATCCTAGAAGTCAGGGATACACAATAATTGTCTAGAGAAATTCAATATTATAAGAATAGTGGACTAGAAAATCTTATTTATTTATTTTCCGAGTACATTGGGGGCGGGATCAGACCCACATTCTAGTGCCACACAGGACACCCTTGGTGCCGCTCAGCCAAGAAGCCGTTGGCAGTAGACTAGAAAGTTGATTGCATCTAAGACAAAGTTCTTCTATTGAAAGATTCCACCGTTAAGTTGGCAGTGAAAGCGGGAACTGAGTTCATCTTCCGAACAAATATCTCAACCTGGGAATGGGGAAGTCACTAAGCATGATTCAAAATACACAAAAGTAGTCAAAATGTGCATGTATAATGACTATGAAGCACCGATTTCGACACAGCGTTTCCAATACATTCCCAGTACTCGTGTCCGATACGTTACTTCAAAAATACCAAGGGTTAACCCTTGCATTTTCTGATACACAGCGTGTCTGATACATTCCCAATATTAGTGTCCAATACGTAAGAGAAAAAAAAATCCTAAGTATCAATGATTCATAGTATAATGATACTACCTCTGATCCTAAATGTAAGACCTAGTTTGTAATACAAATTACATTATAAACTAGAAGGTATTTAGGACCAGAGGAATATTTCTTTTTCGGAATCAAATCTTCCTTTTCCAACAATGAAAGGAGGGTCTGTCATTGAGAAAATTATAGGATGATTGTAAATCAAATATCCAAGGACGATTGTTGATGCTTTAGTATAAATATGGGCATTTTATATTTTTAAGAGATGCAGAATATAGAGTAAAAATTCTCAAGTGTCAACTGTTAAAAATGGTTATTTATAATGAAAATATAAGAAATGAAAAATCTGGACTATCGAGATCTACTCTAGATGGTCAAGATCATACAGGAAAAAGGTGCTGCTATTTTCGGAGTTGAAAAACCAGGTCCTTCCATCATAACGGTCTCAAGAAATTAAAACTAAGACAAGAGGCTAGAAATATAAGACCAAGTCACTACTGAGACTAAACCAAACCTACTCAACAGAAATAGTAAATAAAAAAGGAATCTGATCGATGTACAAGAAATGTAGGTTATAAAAATATTAGAACCTCCTTACCTGACGGGATATTTCAGGCTGTGATATGTAATCGTTTGCCTGTTACATCAACAAAAATAAAAGTCATGCTACACATTTGACAATATTGGAAAGATATCGAATCCCGACTGGATCTCTAAAAATCAACCTATACAATTATTTATATTTACTTAAATTAAATCAGACAAAATTTCATAAGTTATGCTACAGAAAATTCCAAGGATACCATTCAAGTACTAAAATCATGAACTCAATCCAAAATTAAATGGCTTACCAAAATGTTGGTATTCCCTGATTCATATTCAAATTCAAGTTTCTCTTCATCACTTTGAGCATAAATTGATTGAAGGGTAAATCGAGTCACAGGGATTCCATTTGACCTCTGGTGTTCATCCATCACAATCTGCCAACATTTTTTTAGTGGAAAAAATCTAATTAGAAAGAAAGAAAAAATAAAACTAGGTAGAGCGATTAGTTAACTGCTAAAGAAAATTAAACAACATTAAATCAAAGACCTTGTAACCAAAAAGCTCGCAGCATGCTCTCCGGAAAACTGAAATTCTGTCTGCAAACACTGTTTTGTATCTGTCGATAATTCAGCATTTTAGGTATTCCACAATTGTTTTGATTTTCATATCTGCAACCCCCGAAAGGACCAATAAGCACCTTATAAATCACTTACCTGTCTTCACGCTTCTCTAGAGTAGCAATCTGTGCTTTCAATTGTGTTATCTTATCTGATATGTAACTATCTACCAATTTTCCAGCTTCACCTGAACAGTAAATAATTGAGGCAAATTAATATATTCAAAAATTGTATCAATCAACTGTTGATAAGATCCATGATATATAAATAAGCATAGCATGTACTTAGGACTTAATTGTAAACATTCTATAGGGACCTAATTGTAAACTTGCATAATTAGTGGGATAAGTGTTATAATATCCTACTAATCACTAGACTAGGATTAGAGGGAGGCTATCTCATTATAAATAGCCCAATCCTCATAATTGTACAATCATGTTAGTCATGACCTTGCAGAATTCAGTTGTGTGAGAACCATTGGAGTTCTCTTCTCTATCTCTCTTCTAGTCTCTTCTTCTTGATCTCTAAGCTCTCTTCTTCTCTTATTTCTAAACCTAAACATCTAAAACCATAACAATCCAACCCTAAAGTACATTGGAAACACTCATTTCATCAACAAAATTCTCATCACAGATGAAGTCTCTCAAAGGATCAAGAAGACACCACTGGAATACACACGAAATTTCATTTCACTTGTATACTTTGGTTTATTTTTCTCCGTTTTAATTATCCCATCTCCAGAGTACTCTTCTTAGACAAGCTCCTCCTACGTACTTGGAACCATGCTGAGAGTCATGTTATGATGACTAGGCTAACTAATTCAAGGCCAATAAACCACAAGAAAGCTGAAGAATCTAGTTCAACAAGATTGAATAAAGCATGGTTAAACCAATCATCAATTCATGAAGGAAAAGGTACATTTAGGATACTGAATTTACCTATAACCCTACAAAGACCCACGTTGCTCAGATTCCCAAAAAAACTTTGACCAAATTAAAATTTGAAGAAACAAAATTTAAGTTAAAAATGATTTTCACCTACTCCCCAATTTGAATGACTCTGCTAGATGAGTTTATAATTCCTAGGATTTAAGCAAAGAAATATTCAGTTTATCTCACATGATTTCCATATCACTAAGGGCTCTATTTATTTTCTTGTTTTTATTTTCAATTTCCATTTCTATATGTCTCTTATTAAGATTATCATGCAGATGATGTCATAGAAGTCCTCAGGTAATTCTGTGGCCAAAATCCCCATATCTATCCCCCTCTACTATTCAAATTGTGAAATGAGGGGGGGTGGAACAGATTTCAGTGCTAAGCTTCTTTAAGTTATATATCTTATGTCAAAACTTTAGACTCCAAACTTTATCAAACACCTTTTTTACATTATTTAAGTACTTGTTGTTGTGGTTTAAAGATGATTATGTCATTTTCATTAAAAAAAAAAGATGATTATGCCGTTGAGTGCCCTTTTTCATGAGTTTGATTTCCATATATGTTAGTCATTATGAATCAAGTTATTAATTTATTAGATTGTGCACTACATTTTCAAGTAGCTCGGTAACATATACACTACAGCTGTACAGCATTTTAATAATTTCTTCAATATCATATACAACCAGAATATGATTAGTACTTAAACACAATTCACAAAATGAACAAGTAAAAAGAGCTAGACACTAGATGTGTATGAGAAGAAAAAAAGCGTGGTCAAAGGCACAAGGCTCTCACCAAGTGGGTCAGATGTATGCAACCCTACCCCAACAAGTGGAGAGGTTGTTCTCAAAATTTAAACCCAAGTGAGAGCAAAGCAACAATAAAACAATGTCAAAACATTCCCCACCAAATACTAGCTATAATAACAAATGTCTTTCAACGTATTTAAATCTCTATATTCACTCTTGGTCTGAAAAGAAAATATATGGGAGAATTACAAACAGGTCCCACATAAGAAAATCAATCATCCACATGTAAATAGAGAAGTTCAACATGTAGATAATACTAAGGAAAAAGTTAATTTCCTTATTTGGGACATATTTGTGATTTTCCCAAAAGCAAAAACAAAAATCTTAAATTCAGTGTCTGTCATTAACAAGGTTTCCTACCTGATTGACTCTTCAATTCTTCAACAGCTTTTAACTTCTCTTTTGTTTTTTGCAGCTCAGTTTGTAATGCTTCTATGGTTTGTTTGGCTTCACTATCTACAGTAAGAGTGTTAACCATTCGCAGAACTTTCGTACTTGCAGCAGAAAAATCACCATGACCCAACTATAGAAGGAAAAGCAAAATGCAAATCGTGTTAAATAGTAGGATGAATACTGAAAAACTCGACAACTTTATAAAAAGAACAGTTTAACAGCTATGCTGCAAAAACAACAATGGCAGGTTCCAACATTTAGTGGGAAGCATTGATAAGTGACAATAATTACTGTTCAGCATTTCCCCATACTTCACAAAGACATAAACTCCATCTTGCAGACTATGATACAAACATACCCAAGAATTTCCTCTTCCCAAGTCTATCTGTCATTTATATGATAAAACTACCCTCTCTACCACTGACAGTAGCAGCATAAATTCCCAATAAATGCCTCAACGTCTAATGAAGCTCCAGTTTGGTCAGAAAAAGAAGCATTTGCATCATACTCCATAGATGGGTCAATACATGACAAAAGAATATGAAAACACATACTGGATATGATCATTAAGAAAACCAAAACAACCTAAAATATATATTCTACACGGATGAAACATTGTTCAATCACAAACAAATCCATGTATCTGCAAAAGGGTACCCAACACCTACCTTTGCCTCTAATAGAGCAATCTCTGAGCGAAGCCGATCACTTTCCCTCTCCAATGACTTTATCCTTCTAGCTTCACTATTTAGCTTATCATTAAGCAACTTTATTTCCTCATGCTGACAATTATTAACTGCTCTCTGTTCTAGTAACGTACTTTCTAGTTCCTTTATACAGCCATCTCTTTTCGCAAGAGAAGATTCAAGATCCTGCATGGAAAATCCAATCAAAACAAATGGAAAACAAAGAAACATAAGAGAAAGATAGCCCAAAAAGGGATTAAATGCAACCTGACCTGAACAAGATTAGAACTTGCCAGTACATCCCCAGCTTTGTCACTCTTCAAACTGGCAGCATTTCTTAATTTATCTCTTTCCTCAGTAACAATAGCAAGCTGCACTTCACAATAAATATTATATAAAAGCACGCAACTGAAACCGATGACAGACAATAAACCATAGATGCCAGAACAGATGCAATACACCTACACCCAAAAAAGAAACACCAACAAAAAAATAACTACCATTTTACCAGATATCCCAAAAATAAAAAATAAAAATAAAAACTCTTTCCATAACGTAATGTACAATTCAGCTGAGCAATTGATTTCTCAACTTCAAATTTCGTTCATAAAACACAGGGTACATATAGAGTGAGAAAATATAGATTCCGTAATTAGATAATTAGTTATTTAAGATTTACATACGCATTATCACTAAAGACATTAAAGCCTGATTAGTCCAAGATGTTCATACTTCTTACTTCAGTTGCGTATAATCAGATCTTCAGTCAAATTAAGGTTTCACTTGAGAAATATTGAGAAAATTTATATTTTTCTCCCTCTCCTATATTAGTTTAATTTTTATTTAAAAAAACAGATTTTTATACTCCCAAATATCCAAAATTTAAGCTCACGTCGCTTAGTACTGACACATAAAATAAAGTAAATCCATGCAAAAGGCCAAAAGACCAAGGTTTCTGAAGAGTGTTATCAGGCTCTACAGTTTTTTATAAGATCGTTATATTGATTTAATAATTTTTCTGTTTGGGTTGCAATTGGAAAATAAAATCTATGCAACTTGTTAAATAACATATTAAGAGAGATTAATAAGCAATGAAGATTGGCAGTTTTAACATGCCATGAAGTCTTTTTCTTAGAATTATATTTCATGTGATGAAATTTCATTCTAGTTAACTGGTATGCTAATTCTAAGTAAATGGTAATTTAATGTTATTTATTATTGTAAAATGTATTTGGCAATTTGTTACTTGACGTGGTGTGTAGTTTTCTGCTAAGCAAATGGCAACATCGCGTATGCTATGTATAACAAATTCATCTCTATATAATATGCGTGGGCCAGTGGGGCTCTCTATGCAGATCACTGATTCCTACTTTTCATTCATTTCTGTTAGCATTTTTTTACATCTAACTCGCCCTCCTTCTGCTGGCATCTAAATCCTGGATTAGCCATTAAACTACCGTTTTTGAACTGCCCTCATATAACTGTAATATCCAAATGCCATTCCCTGGTTCCACCTAAACGTCTACCTAATTTTACCCATGCATCTTTGGATCATGCCAAGCTGTCTCGCATCTATATTGCTTCAATCATCCAACATTTACATGTTCTAGAGCAGCCTCACAACATCTTGGAGAATAGAAGATAATAAAACATAAGAATTCTAACCATTTGAGTAGACATAATACTTGAATTTCAAGGTTGACAAAGAAATTGATACAAGTATCTAAAGCCTGAGTCCAGCAATTATTATATTGCAATACCAACTGTTCAATGAAACACTGACCATTAATTCAATCTGTTTAACCTCTGATTTCAATAATTCTGCCTTCTCTTTGGCCAACGCAGCCTCAGTTTCCGCATTTTGCTTACCAATCTCTGCAGCATCCAGAGCCACCTCCAGTTGTTTTAAGCGGGCACTTCCTTCACCCTCCTTCCTAGTGCTATCAATGATCTCTCTGCATTGATAAAGTATCACAGTAAAAAACAATCTACATGCTTGCTCAATATGTAAATCTAAAAATGAATCACATTACACAGAGCTCCTGCCCAGGTCTCTCCGACATCCAGCATATAGTCATCATATTCATACTAACATACTTTAGGTATTGCAAATTATCTTACAGTCTAAAATAATAACAAGTCTTAGGGATCAACATACACGAATACTTAGGTTTCCTTTCTTTGGGATAAAACCATGAATTGTCTGCCACAACTTTGGCGCATCTCTATATCACCTCACAAACAATAGTTTACAATACTTAAAAACCAAAACTTTAAAGAAGGACCCAGTGGGTAGGATCTAATTGTGAGAGGATGCACCAAAAGTTGTAGCAGACATTCAAAGCCCATTATGTATAGCTGGTCTGTCCATTAGCATGTCTAATCCCCAAATAAAGTTTTTATAAATAAATAATCAATAATATTGGCAGCGCTTCCAACAGCTCCAAAAGTAAACTATTAATATAGACAGTCATATTCATAAGAAACTATAGCAACTGTCATACTTCTGTAAAGCAGCAAACTTCAGAGGTACATCCTCAAGACATGAGACACCAGGAATATCCTTTATCATCAATTTCCACGATGACAATTGATTTTCTAACTTCTCCCTACTTAGCTGGACTTCCTGTAATTTAGATAGTTCTGATTCTGCCCTTTCTCTACGGTTCTTTTCCTCCAGTAATTTCTCCTTCAAAACCTCATAGTCCTCAAAACATGATTTTAGCTTTCTTGCTTCCCTTACTTCAGATTCCTAAAATGCCAATATATACAGTATATGGTTCAGATTTCAAGATTCAGATAGCTACAGGTGGAAGAAATTACAGTGAGCTACACTATTTACTTAGCAAATAGCTTCGTTTATCCATCACCTTCATTATTTCAGAAATGAAAATAAGTTTGTAAATGGAAGAGAAGGAAAGAACACCAAGCAGCAAGCATAGGAAAAGACATCTTCAAATAAAATACATGAGAAATACCAGAATTGTAAGCCAATGATACGCATGTACATTGCATACCGTTATGGAATCCAAACCACACCTTAGTCCAATAAAATATTAGTTTATATTATGATTATTGCATAACTTTAAAAAAAAAACTAACAGTATGATTATATTTTGCAAGACCAAATATGATATGTAAAGATAATAAAAAGTTAAAAGTTATTTAGGGGTTGTTAGGAAATATATTCACTAGAAAGTTAGTTATTTTAAGATTAGCTTGGTCATTAAGTCACTCTAGTCCATAAATAAGGGCCTAATCCCTACTGTAAATCAGATTGTGGATGATATGAAATAATAGTGTTTTCTGAATTCTCTTGCCTCTCTGTTTCGTCCTCAAGGTCCCCTCTATGTCTCTGCCTCCCTCTTTCTCTAAACCCTCTGCTTCTTCTCTATTCTCTGTTCTTTTCCTCTCTCTCTCTCTCTCTTTTTTTTTTTTGATACAATCTCTCTCTCTTTTCTCATTCTAAATAGAATTACAATTCTGTATTGAATCAGAGGTATCAACGCTCTCTGAGTTGTGTGTATTATTCAGTAGAGAGTATTACAATATATAGGTTCATGAGTGGGCCATTAGAGGAGAGAATCATGCAATTACATTAAACAATAATTACTCTAATCAAATCACTAACCAATCAGAGAGATTTATGGGATCTTGACTATAATTTGATTCTAATTTCCAACACTCCCCCTCAAAGAGTATATGTCAACCATTCCCAACTTGCATCAAAACCCTTCAAATTTAGCTCTTCCTAGTGGCTTTGTCATTACATGCAGAGTTTTTGCACATGAAAAAAGGTGATAGCTTACAAGCTCATAATCACCTGAACTAATCCTTTGTATGGTTCACCATAGCCTTGTATTTTAAAAAATAAAATAAAATCAGAGCCAAATTAAATTGAGTTGAAGGGTGAAGGTAAAAATTATCCCAACTCATATGTGAATAATAATGTCAACTCCACCGTCCAAACCAACCCAATTGTATGTGTTGGAATTGAAGGATCACATTGAAACACAAGAAATACTAATATTATTGATCCGTATCTAATAGACTAACCCTAACCCTAAAATCAATCATAATCCAATCTAATCAAATCAGATCCAATCATAATATCTTAATAAAGATATATTTCTAAAATATAATATTCATATCTAATCTTGATAAATACTAAGCAATATAGGAATAATAATAATAATCAATTAATACTTGATATTCTCAACACTCCCCCTCAAACTGGAAGCAGCTTGCACATATAGTAACTAGTCTTTAAGAAAATAATGATCCATAGTAATAATCCACCAACTTCACCAAGAGCTCAAACAACAAACAAAGAGTACCAAACTAGAGTAAAAGCTACAACAAAGGTCTCATAAGGAACCCTAGCAACAACGAACGAGACGAACACCAAATGGTCTCACCAGGGACCAAACATTACTCTAAACGTCCCACCAGAGACAAATACCAAACAAAAAACCTCATCGCCCGAAGGCAAAGAAATGAATAGGTCACACAATGACCCCAAATAGCATATAATTGCCAAACACCTCATTAGAAGCATAGAATGAACAGGTCACACAAAGACCACCAAATAGCAAATAATTGCCAAACACCTCACCGTAGGCAAAGAATGAATAGGTCACATAAGGACCCCAAATAGCATATAATTGCGAAACACCTCATCGGAAGCATAGAATGAGCCGGTCACACAAGGACCACCAAACAGCAAATAATTGCCAAACACCTCACCCTAGGCAAAGAGCAAATAGGTCACACAAGGACCACCAAATAGAAAATAATTGTCAGACACCTCACTAGAGGCAAAGAACGAATAGGTCACATAAGTATGAACGCTCTTTTATTCTTAAGGATCAATAATAATAGTATTTCTTTTGTGCTTCATGTGATCCTTCAATCTCAACAGTATGAACTAGTTACTATTGTAATTGTTCCAAGCATCAATTTATGGTTATACAACTATAGAACACAATAACCACAATTAAAAAAGGAAACAACATATAAAATGAGAGCCAACATACATAGTTCCGAAGCTCCTCCTGCAGATGTTTAGTCAAAGAATCATTATTTGATGAATTGGCTTCTTGAAAAGTCAAAGTTGATAGTTTTTTCTCAACTTCACTCTTCTGGTGCAAGCACTGGAACAAAAACCATCAAGTAGTGCTATTATAAGTCCGCTGGAAATAGAAATATGACACCTACATGGGGCCCTGCGGGGGGGGGGGGGGGGGGGGGCAGGTAAGCCAACATAAATATCAACCAGAAAATCCCTTGGTTACTTTGCAGAGGCCTACCAAGAAGTCATATTTAGCATCATTGAGTAAGCAAAGCACAGTTTACAGAAAACACAAAAAGGATGATAAAAGCCAGTATGCAACAAAACAGACTTCCAAACCTCATCAAATTGCTTCTTAAGGTGAGCCAGCTGTTCTTTAAGCAGCTCTGCTTCTCTCTCAGCATGATTAGCCCTGCATTCCATTCGTTCCAGCTACCACAAAGAAGTTAATTGAGCTATAGTTGATAGCTATAAATGGCCAATTTAGCCTTATCTATTAACAACAAAATAGCAACTTACGTTTGCAGTTATTCTAGAAATAGAGAGCTTTAAGTCACTTTGCAGTTGGGAATGCTCATCATTAAGACGCTTTTTTTCCCTCTCTATACTATCTGATAGATGACCTAGCTTCCTATCTAAAGAGGTTGCTTTCTCTTCTGCTGAAGCTGCATGAGACTCTGCTTTCATACGAAGGTCGGTCTCATTTTGGACCTTTACCTAAATTCCATTTAGGGGGAAATCACTTAGCATGGTTGGACAGTAATAATAAAGAAAAAACCTTGCACATTATGATAGAGCCGAAGCAGAAGAGCTGATATCCAACCATGAATGTATATCAAATATCAACATATTCATCTCCTCAATGGAATGAAAGGGAGTTAAATTGAACTCACGATACAAAAGGAAATTGTACTCAGCACATTCAAAATCAGTAACACAATAAAACAGAAAGAGAGAATAAAGAAGAAATATGATCTTCCTCCACTCCCAACCTAGCATTCGAGAGGCTAGAACTCCCCACACCACTTTCAATTTTCAAAAGACAAAACCTGCCTCTCTCAAGACAAAAGGGAAGATTTAGAGACCAAAAAGTTACAAAAGACTGAACATAACCCTAGCTGAACCTAATCCCTACTCATACATCACTTCTTTTTCCCAATGGCCAAGAACCCTAAAAAGATTCTCTTATCCACAGGAGTTACTCTTTCCTTCACCATTTCCCTTCCCACAGATTCTGCTATAGGCGCGAAGAAAGGATTTGTCAATCTGCTCTAAGTCTTTGTCTCAAACACATTATCACAGCATTTAATTTAGTTTGAGGTATTGCCCAGTAGTATGCAACCCTATAGCTTCAAAACTTAAAGTCACATGATAGAAACAACCTTATTGGTAAATTCAGATTAATGCAACATTTCTTTTAATAACCATCATAAGAACCCTCCAATGCAGCATTAGATAAGAATGGAGAAGACAATGAAGAGAGTTTCTATTTAAAAAGCATTCAACAACATAAAACAAAAGAGGATAGATTCTCATAACCCAAATACCAACTAACTAACTTCACGCTTCTCTCTCCTGTCTCCACCGACTATATTCTTTACTTAACAACTATATGTCCCTTTTGCCACCTATTTCATTATTTTCCTAATTCTTGCTATGTAGAACCCTAAGACAATATATTATATCAACTATCGTAAAAATCTATCACAGTACACTTTTCATTGAATCTAGAGTTCCTAGTAGACCAAGAATTCTGTACAATATAAAAAAACCTTAAAAAATTGGTTCATAAAAGAAGAATGCAGTCTAAATCAATTGGGAATGAGTTAAACTTCAGAGCTCAATTTTGAAGAAAGATAGCAAGGATGATTTAGGATCAAAGAAAAGAAGGATGAAACTGTACTGAGACTAGAAATCCAGTACGAGGGTTGGCTTCAGCTTCAGTTTGAAAGTTATAAGTTCAAGTTCCCAAATTAATGCCTAAAAAAGAACACTACTTCACATCAAATTAAGATTCAATTTTAAAAGAAATAAAGAATAGATAAAATAATTTGACACCTAATTCATCATTTGGTGAACAGATAGGCGTGTAAGTAATCCAGCTAACCTAAGTCTTCACTCTGAGAATACATTAAGAGACAGACAAATAAAATTTATTTGTCAGCTGCCATCTGATTGAATGTGTGCGTGTGTGAGTGTGAAGCACACCTGAAGTTCACTGTTCAATTGTATTTGCTTTCTCAATCTGTCTTGCGAATCTGAGACCACCTTCAGAAGCTGCTCTTGAAGTGCCTGTTCACGCCCTTTTGCAGCAGAAAGTTCCTGTTCACAATATAAGAGCTGATCCAGAAATTTCTTCCTCTCAGACTCTGGAATATTAATACTGAGTCAAATGAGAGAAGGTGTGAAATGATCTATCATTAACATTATAGTATAAAAAATGAATTCCAAGAAATATGGAAAAGATGTGTGCGGCTACAGCAAGGGGAAATCTCAAACATATATTCAACAATGTGTTACTTAACCTATATTCAACAAAAGTTTAAAATCAAAGACATTTCAAGAAACATCTACCAACCAACTTTGCCGAAATTCTCATTCAAAGTCTCCAACTTAGATTGATTTTCACGAGCTTGATTCTCAGCTTTGCTTAAGGCGTCTAGAAAATCCGCTTTAACCTGCAATAAACCGGAAAGCAATTGCCAATGAACTAACTAAACCGGCCGGGCCACACTGAAAGGAAATTAACATTTCTATCCTCCTGACAATGAAATTAATAAACTTTTTTTGGGATAAAACTTCACTCGAAAGCTAAAGCTGACAAACCATTTGGCGGCATTGATAAGTGCAGAGCATGTGCTCGTAAACGGACGGCTCCTGCGACGGCTCCGGCACCGGAGAATCTTCGTAGATAACGAGCTGGCCATCCGCCGCAACCTGAGGGCTCTCCGGCGGCTTTGATTCGCCGCGCGACCTCTTCGGTTGTGGTGTTCTCAGTATCATCCTTCCTTCTCAAGGATTCCACCGAGGTTTTTTCTTGCCTTTGATTCAGACCGGAGAAGCAAAAGACAGCGTTAGTGACACAACACTAGTTAATTTAAAAAGCGAAGGCGCCAGTTTCTGAATGACGACTTTGCGTCGAGCCCCTTTGGAAGAATTTCATGGAGCCCTTCTGCCTTTTCATAGCCTTTTCGAGACGGGAATCCCGTGAATTCGTAGGGACGAATTTGTTGTGTATAATCTCAATTCTAATTGTCAGAATCCTCAATATCTTTCAATGCGAACCATTTATTTTCCTTACAATTAATTTTAACTATCCATTCAATTAATCTCAACTATCCGTTCATGTTCATAACCTCCATTTATTTTCCTTACAATTAATTTCAACTATCCATTCAATTAATCTCAACTATCCATTCATGTTCATGTTGACCTCGCTAGAGATGAAATAGATAGTTAAGATTAACTTTTAAGAAGATCAACGGTCTGATCTGAAGGTGCTTCTGAAGGATACTGAGGGGAAATGCTTCTGAAGAAATGTGAATCCTGTGACTCCTGCCTAAATTATGTTTGGAGAATGAATTTGAAAAATAGTCTTTAGAGGGTAGCTTTGAAAAAAAAATGATAGAGTTTGGATATTATTATCATAATAGTTTTTTAGGATAAAATTTATTAAAAACGACATTAGCTTTTGGTAAAATTGCATATAAAGGATAAAGTTATATGAAACCAAATACAATAACATAACAATTTTCATTACAAGTTCACTAATTTAAAATGAATCACTGTAAAGCCATTGGACTTCTACATCAAATCTTCAATATAATTCCTTCTTCTACTTCGAAGACCTTGAAAAAAAATTACTGAAATGTATAGTATTAAAGCATAACACAATTTAACAAGTAATATGTATAAGAAATGATATTATTTTAACAATACAAAATTTATATATTTTTTTTCTTCTTTAAACCATGCTTGTTGCGAAGCTAATTCCCACAATTTTTCATTTAATTTGGAATGATATTTATCAATAGGATTGGATATTCTTACTACCATTTTTTGTTACTACCAATGTTACTATCACTTTTTCACTGTTAGATCAGAATCTCAATAGGAGAGAGAAATGATAAAAATAGATAAGATTATGATCTAACGATGGAAAAGTGGTAGTAACATTGGTAGTAACAAAAAATGGTAGTAAGAATATCCTATCCCTTTATCAATAACTTTACCTCCAACACTAAATGTGGACTCTAATGCCACGATTGAGATTGGAATAGCTAGTATATGTCAAAAGCCATCTTAGACAAAATGCTAGACTTTAGACTATTATTTTCCCACCATTTCAAGGCAGTAAAGGGGTTAGAATTTCCCTCAAATACCCTCTGAAAATAGAAGAAATCACCAAGAGGGGGGTAAATTGGGGATTTCAAATATTCTTTTTCAAAGATGTCTAAGTATTTTTAAAGATTTGAAAAACAGAGATCGAAAGAGTAAGAGAAGAAAAGCTGGACATAAAAGATTTATACTGGTTCGGTCTTAACCTTGATCTACGTCCAGTCCCCAGATATCTTCTGGGTATTTCCAGTATCTCAACAAGCTTTAATTACAACAATGTAAATCACATGCAATCTCAATCACCTAGGACTTGCTCCCCCTTACACTTTGTAATTAAAAGACTCAACTCACAAGTCTCCACAACCTTGAGTTTATACAAACAAGTATTTGAAAAATGATTTCAAAGAAACAAAACTCTCAAAAGAGCAAATATTGATAAAGACTGAAGATCAAATCAAAAAACATAATACAGACTCAAATTTTAAATATAATCAGTTGTAGCTCGGTTGTGTGTGTTTTGCTCTAAGTCTTCATAGCTATTTATAGCCTAACTAAAGGAACTAGCCGTTGCATTTTCTTCTCTAACATTCAGCTGCAAATCTGGAAAATGACAGTTGCATATTTTCCTCTGTTCTTTCAATTCTCAGCTAGAATCCTGGAATTCATTGATGCAGATGGTCTTCCAGATATTCAGTCATTCCATAACCCTTATTTGACCGTTGGAGAGTGATTTAATTGATCCATAATGGTCTGTGCTGAACCATTGGGATAAAGGAGAAAGATCAGTCCTGTTCTTGGTTCTTCATTTATTGCACTTGATACAAATCCGATTTCATCTTGATATTTGTAGAACTTATCTGAAACTTACTCAAAACTTTATCAGTGATGTTAGAAACAATGGTAATACATGATATGACATTCACAGATTAACCCATAAAGATTTCGCAGATTGACACAATCTGGTTCTTTAAAATTACCGATACAAACTCGAGTTTGTAGTCCCAGACTCGAGTTTTGGGTTTCTCCAGAGAGCAAGATCGCGACATGAGTTTTGTACATAACTGGGAAAGCTCTCTAAACTCGGGTTAATAAGTGACTGACTTGAGTTTTGAACTTTGATATGAAAATGTGCGCTAAGTTCAAAACTTCAAAACTGGAGTTTTAAAAACAAACTGGAGTTTTCCAAATTAGAAATATTGAGTAACTCTCTGTATGGCCCAGACTCGAGTTTTGAAATTCAAAACTCGAGTTTCAGTGTAAACTGAAACTTTGAAATTTCTTTGTCAAATGTAAACTGGAGTTTCATATTCAAGACTAGAGTTTAGAAAACAAGTTGTAACTCGAGTGTTTTCTGTGTGACCTAAACTCGAGTCTACAAAGTCAGACTCGAGTTTCAGTGAAAACTAAAACTTTGAGATCTTTCTGTTTGAAACAAGACTGGAGTTTACAGGACTTGTGAAGATTCTGAAGTTTCTGAATTCTTTTTGTTTTGTCTAAACTCGAGTTTTAAGATCTAAACTCGAGTTTGTCTTGTTGTGAAAACTTTTGAGTGCTCTCTGTATCTTGCAAACTCGAGTTTGTCAGAGCAAACTGGAGTTTAGCTTTGTTTATAAAATCTGAGCTACTCTCTGTCTAGTCCAAACTCGAGTTTTGCTAGCAAAACTGGAGTTTGCCTTTGACAGTAAGTTTTACAACTTACCAAAGACAAATTTCATATTGAATTTTCAATTGTTAGTTATCATCAAAACACATAGAGAACTAACACCCTCCTCAAGATAAACTTTCAATTCTGATTTCATAGGGGGATTGTTTGCTTTTCACGAACAAAATTCATGATTTGATCAAATCCAATAATTATAGAAGAACTAGGTACATTGGAAGAAGAGTTATTGCCAACATTATAAACTCCATTACTTGTCTCTTTTTTATCACTAATACAAAAAATATTTTTATAACGAATAAAAAGTGCTTCTTAGACCGGTTTTGTAACTGGTCTCGATACAACTTGTCTTAAAAGTCTATTATATTTTACACCGGTTAAACAACCAATCTTAAAAAAATACTTTTAAGACCATGTTTTTAAAATAAAAGGTCTTTAAAATAAGACTTTTAAGATCGATTTTTTAAACATCCAGTCTTAAAAGTAAGTTGGCAAAAAAAAAAAAAAATTCCCCACTTCCCAGCCACAACCACCACCGGACCAAATTGGACAAATAAAATCTCCTCCTCCGCCTAATCACCATTGTCGCTACTCCCTCCACTACTCACCGCCTATTATTGCTCACTCATCTCTACCTCGGGCTCCAACCCCAATAGCAACTCCTTGTATGATATGTGTTGCTTTAGCTCCAAATCTACTTGTATTATTTATCAAAATGTCATTGTCTGAAAACTATTAACTCATCTACCCCTCTTGAATCGATTACATGCCATATGTAATTGATTAAACCAAGGCAGATTAATTTTTTTTCCAAATTTTACGTTATATAATCAATTACGCCACTGTAGTTTAATCGATTACATAACTTTTCACACTATGTAATCGATTAAGCATTGTGCTTAATCGATTACATAGTGTGAAAAGTTATGTAATTGATTAAGCTACAGTGGCGCAATCGATTATATAATGTAAGAAGGCAATTTGTTCAGTTAAAATGTGATTTAATCGATTATGCTATAGTGCGTAATCGATTAAATATCGCAAATTGAGTTTTTAAAAAGCCCAAAGCACCTCATAACTCATTTTTATAACCAATTAGGGCTCCCTTACTCTCCCCCCCCCCTCCGTCATTTTGGTGCAAAAACTGTTGGATTCAAGTGGTGGGTTGAGGAAAGATCCAAGATTTTGTGTCATTTGCGTTGATTAAGGTATGTTTTCGGTTCCCATTCCAAATATGTCCCTCTTTTCTTTGTTTTTGTGAACATACTATCCATTTAATCGATTAGGGCTTGTGTTTCTTTAGGTATGTAATGTTTTGATCATTGATTTGAATTGTTGGTTCTTGTTTTTGAACAAATGAGATATAAAATACATGTTCTTGTGCGTTTTTGAAACAATGTGAGGCTATTTACAAGTGAATCTAAACCAAACAATGGGTTTGAAGCATAAATTCCATGTTATTGTGTGTTTGGATGTTGACAGTTATTGATTACGTTTGTTTGATTATTGATTATGCATTTTACTTTCAATTACATTCTGACCGTTGACGGATATTGATTATGCATTGTGATTATGTATTTGATTGTGTTTGTTTCATGTTTGTTGATGGTTTATATTGTCGTGTAGGTATTTGTTGTTATCATGCCTCCGTGCAGACAAGTTGACAGTCAAACTGAGAGACGGAAGAAGCAGCGTAGGGACGGTGATGCATCCTCCTCTAAGACACAACCAGATGATCTCCATTACGGATATTTGTTGGACCATTCTGCAACAGCCCATAGAGCATTCGTGGCGCAGTTTGCTAGCAGAACTGTGATCAAGCCAAAGTCACTAGACATGACCTTTTTTGCAGATGAGGGATTTGATATAGTCTCATTGCTAGAGGCTTCAAATCTGAGAGGCTTGGCTGAGTTCGTCTGTTCATACTCAGAGGATATGGTGAGAGCTTTCTACCATAACCTCAGTTACATTAATAGAGCATTCGTGACAGAGATGATTGCTCCCATATGGACCCACATACTAGGATATGATTTTAATGGGGCGGCCACTGTTGAGTATGATGGGGATAGCAATGTGCCCCTTCCTGGATTTGACTGAGCCGCCGCTGTGCATGAGATCAGGAGACCATTGGGTTAGATAGCCATTTTCACTGTAGGGCAGCTAACTGTTGATGCCCGTATCCTCTTCTACGTGATGACACACATTTTTTCCCTCGAGCCTACAATCATTCGAGGGTGTTGGAGGGTGATATACCGATCATGTGGGCCATTCATCATGGTCAAGCATTTAATTAGAGGCACTATATATGTTGGATGATGTACAAGGCAAAGCAGAAGGACAACGCCGCACTCCCATTCGCCTATCTAGTCCAACGTATATTGATCCATTTTCATGTCCCTATGCACACTGAGGAGATGGTGACCCATACGTATTGGAATACTAGCTTTGGGAGGCGCCTATTGGAGCATTGCAAGATCTCTAAGGGGCCAAATGGTGTCTAGGTATGCACTACTGCTGAGGAAGAAGATGCACCTGTAGTTGCTCCTGAGGTCCATGATGATGCTAATGACGAGGACATTGTTGAGCCGGAGGGTGGATTCTCCTTCCGTGATGTGATAAGAGGCCTTAATGCTGCCATGAAGAAGATGGGGAAGATGGAGCTCAGACAGAAGAAGAGGTGGAAGAGCCATGTTGAGAAGGAGAACGAGCGATAGAGGTGGATGTGGAGCTGGATGAAGGGGGCTAGAGGATGGGCTTCATCATTTATAGGTTGGACAGGAGTAGGAGGCAGCCGAGGAGGAGGTCCAAGTGCTTGATGTCTCTGAGGAGGAGGAGGAGGAGGAAGATCATATTCTCATTTTTTTTGTTTTTTGTGTAGACTTAATGTTTCTATTGGCTTCATGTAATTTTTTTTTTTAATTTTTTTTGTTAGACTTGGTCAATTTGTACTGACAATGACATTTTATTTAGTTATGAATGTTTGTGCTTTCGGTTGATATGATTTATGGTGATGAATTTTGCAAATGACATGTCGTAGGCCTAAAACACTAATATTTGGACATTAATGGACTAAGCCTATGGTAGAGCATTAATTGTTGCCAAAAATACCTTCCCTAAGTCACATTTATCGGTTTTATGAAGTTGGGCAACAGTTTCTACATGCACCCATTCGATTTCATTTCTCCATTGTGCTTATGCAGCTAGTGTAATCGATTACACCAGCTACAGAAGCACAATGGTTGGCTAAAATCGAATGGGTGCCCAGGGAAACTAGTGCCTAACTTCATTTTACCTGTAAATGTGACCTGGGAAAAGTATTTTTGACAACAATTAATGGTCTACCATAGGCTTAGTCCATTAAGGTCCTAATATTAGTTTTTTGTGCCTATGAAACATAACATTAACATAAAGTCATTAGACATTTGCATTCTGTAACACCCCAACTTTTCAAAAGTGGAATAAATTGTTTTTTTTTAAATCATTTCAAATCATCAGAGTAAAGCATTTGAGCGGAAGAGTAACTGATATGTATATATTCAAAGTGCCAACCATAGTGTGTCTGGCTGGTTATAACAGTGTTACAGTAACCAAGTATTTCAAAAGTAATGTACAACAACAAAAGGAAGGCTTCCGCCGGAACAACAAAAAGGAAGTCTTCAACCGGGTCTTCTATGTGGGCTGTTTGCCACTATCCACGGACCTTGGTCCTCCTGACCCTGAAGCTATATGGAGAGCTGAGATCCAGTGCACCGGATCTTAGGTAACGGTTAACCTCATGTTTACATACACAATATATGGACGACATATACCACAACATCAACAGCATATACAAATGATCTATTACAACCAATACATATGTATCGCTCCCAGCATGCAACCATATCGCTCCCAGCATGCAAACATATCGCTCCCAGCATACAGACATATCGCTCCCAGCATTACAGATACCCTCTAACCTTTATATGCACTCCACAGTATAAACACTCTATACATACAACACACATACCACATATATACATATCATAAACATCAGAGTTAGTGTTACAGTACGCGAACGTACCTTCGTTGACGAGCGTTTGGTACGTTGACGGAAAACTGTACTTTTGACAGAAAACAGCGGAACGACAACAGAATAAGATTACTGATATCCTATAATGATAATATCACATTTATCAATATTTGATATCATAACATGCATTTCAGGTACAAATTACCATTTTGCCCTTACCCTTACCAATCGGTGGAATTTCACCAGAGCTTCACTACTTTAACTCTATTTCTCCAAGATTTTAACATATCTCTTCTTCAACATATTTAATAAGTATCATATTTGTTCCTAAAACATGATATCTAGATCATACTTGAAAAACTAAAGATCTATCTAACATTCCTACTATAACTACCGAAAGAACTTAAGACTAAAGACTAGAGACCGAAGAACTTACCCGGCACTTTGCTATTTCCACAGACTCCTCCTTCTTTCTAAAATCTCTCACTAGAAAGCTCTAGGATTTGTGAAGAATGAAGAGAAAGGTGATGGCTATTTATAGAAAAAGTGGATGGCATGTTGGTAAATCCTTTGAACTTTGTTTGATCAATTTCTGACCGTTAGATCACACTTCTTGGAGGTGGCAAGATCTTGGCCATACACCTCTCAAAGATGATGTCATCCTTAGTCACCAAGGTGATTTCACACACTTGCTTAAGAAGTTTTCTACCGATAAAGTCCTTGTTCAGTGTTCTAATCGCGTAATCTTTAAAAATCCCAAAATTCCGGAAGCAACTCACTGAAGATGTAATCTTCCTCGTTAAGAATATTTGGGTTGACTAAATTTTTGATCCTATTTAGGACATTTCGTAACCTGCCGAAGATTCTAAGCCGAATGCCGTCGGTTACGGAAATAACGTTGGACAACGTCAACTTCTGGATAATAATTCACTGATTCATAATATACTCTGGTTTTTACCAACTCATCCTCTGATTTCAAGTTATGATTTTATTTCTATCGGTTCTCATTTATCCTATCAACTCCTTTACAAAATATCTTATTTATATTATTATTTTATCACAAAATATCATGATATTATTTGAAAAAATCTCTAGCCCCTTTCACACCTCTTGACTTTTTTTACTACACACACACACATGCACAACACTTAGGCACACACACACTCACAACTCACACATACTGACAACTCGCAAATATCTCCACCCTTTCTCTTTCTATTTATGTCTAAACAATTAGCCATTAATTATCTAATTAATCACTTTCTAATTGTTGAAAATTTTCTTAATTAGTAATAATTATTATTTCACAACTATTTTACTGACATTGGTAATTTATGCACTATGCATAATATTAAAAATCATGGGGTCCAATTTGGTCCCCCAATACTTTTTGATTTTTCTCCTTTAATTTTTTCAAGATAATAATTTAATAAATTACCTAAATTAGGGATAATATTCTTCCCCATTTCAAATAAATATTTATTTGCCTCTTTATAATATTTTCAAGGTATTTTATAACCCATAAATATTTCAGGGACCTATTTGCAAATTATCTAATGTTTTAGGGACCTTTTCGCACATATCTAATCTTAGGAGAAATTGTCCTAATAATAAGATAAATTCAATACAAGGTGTTTGAGACCTCATATTCACCTATTTTCAATAGGTATATTTATCAATATAATATTCCAGATAAATAATTATCCGGGTATTACACATTCAAGCTTGTCTAACATAAATCATCATAATGTCAACACCAAAATACATCAACAAACGCAATATACATAACTTCACCAACGTCATCATAAATGTAATACAAAATACATAACTTGTACACTTTAAGCCTGGCTATTCCTTAAAGGACATGTACGTATATTATGACCAACTTGCTTGTAATGCCTACATTGGGACTGACTGCTTGACGATTGAGACTCCACCCAATCCATCTCATTCTGTATCCTTGTAGACTTTGGTTTTCCCTTTCTGTGTGACAAACTTGCATCCAGGATCACGGTTGGGCTATCTACTTGTTGAATCAACAATTCATTGCCTATTGGATACTAGTGTGCAACATATACCTGACTAATGTATGGTAAGGTGAATACTAGGTTAACATAATCGTAATGGTTCAAATTTTTGGCCTTGCACACTGCTAAGATGTGGCTGCAGGGATACCTTCTTGATGTAAACCTCCCATATTGACATTTGCGATTGTTTAAGTCAACCACCATTGTGTCCCCAGCATATGCGTCCTCAACTTCAAATAACCCTAATTCTCTGTCATATAGTTGCACACGACACGCGACGGTCAACTCATCCATCTTTTGTATCGCGTCTTCAACCTTTTTAGAGACTATCCTACCTGCAGACATGTGTTTGTTAATCTCAACACGCCTTGTGACGAAATATTCGATAAGTCTACTACATGTCATCTTGACTAATGTCGTTATTGGTAGATTACGTGCACCCCTGAGGACCTTGTTGACACACTTGAATAGGTTAGTTGTCATGTGACCAAATCTTCATCTGGCTTCATAGTAGGACCTGCACCATTTCTCCGTTGGAACCTGATCAAATCAGGAGGCAACCTAGGGGTTTGTATCAATGAACTCTTGAAACTTCATGTCAAAATGAATCTTTGAACTCATGTATCTTGCATGAGAGCAAATGCAAACTCATAATGTATTGTCAACAATTCAATGATTACAAATATGTGAAACACGTAAATGAAATGTGAAATTTCATACCTAGTTTCACAACTGTTTTTTTTTCAATTTAATATCTCTAGACTTAGTATTAAAGTTGCTCCTAACATGACTCAGGCAATACACATGATAAGCATTTGGAGGCTACCAGGAACGGTGATCTTTAACCATCTTTATGATACTGGCGTGACGGTTAGATATTAAACAAATACCCTACCTCTGGGTCACATGAGCATGTAGGAGACCAAGAAACCACCACCAATCATCGTATTTCTCACCAAGAGGAACAATCGCAAAGGCAATGGGCAGTAGCTTCCCATCCCCCTCCTTGAGGTCGCAATCAACAGAGTGCCTCTGTATTTTCCATACAAGTGGGTGCCATCAATTTGCAGTATGGGCTTACAGTATTTGAAGGTTTCAATGGTTTGGTGAAATGTCCAAAAAACCCTACGGAATACGCGTTTGTCGGTGTAAACACGTTGTCCATCAAAACATTCATTAGTATCAAGCCTGAAAATTGAACCCACATTACATTACATCATGTATGTCAACCAATTAGGCAAGAATGCATATAATTCATCCCAATCACCAAATAACTTCACAACGGCCTTCATTTTTGCCCTCCAGTCTTTCCTGTATGTTACGTTATATCCATAAAGACGCCATATCCTCTCTTGTATCAACGCTAGTTTTACAGCTGGATCTTCTCTTAACATACCTAGTGAAAACGAAGCAAACTCTAAATGTGATGTCAATAAACAAACCGAATGACATTACAACAAAATAGAAAACATACCGATAATGGCTACACAATAACGTCTGAATCCAACTATTTGTAATCTCAGACGAGACTCTGGTTATGATAGGTGTGATCTTTACCCCACTTATGAACCACCCAACTATTTCCATTCTTGGGGACCATTGCTCTCATGTACCAAGAACAACCGTCAACATGGTTCTGACATCTCATCACAAACTTATGATCATCGTTTTTCTCAACTATGCCTGTACGACGAGACTTTATGCAGTATAATTTCATGGCATGTTGCAGTTCAGACTTCGAAGGAAACTATTGATACAAATATAATGGATCACCTAAATGCCAACCATCTTGCATGTCATCATCACCAAACATCATCTCTGTCTTATCATCACATTGTGCTCAATTAAACGGCTGTGTATTTGAATCTTAAATGGCCCAAAAACATTCCGAAATAAATGGTGCTCCACTGCTCCCTCCTGGTGCTTCTCTCCAAATAAGATTATATAATAGATAATTGTTACCTCAATCCTTGCGTCTTGATCCTATTTCATTCTTTTCTTCTAATATATGATCCACTGCAAAATAAAATAGGATATGAAATAGATTTCATATCAAAATATCTTTTATCCTACAATTAATTAAATGATAAAAAAATATATAAGATATAATTAAATAAGTATAAAATATTAATAAATTTAATCGAATATATCTCACAATCTATACTTATTTAATTATAAAATATATACTTATCACTAACTTACCACTGCTAATTGGGTTAACACGAAGCGGTGACATTCCTAAGGTACTCAGGTTTACAGGGTTCATGTTAACATCAAAATCTCCCTCGACATCAATATCTGACAAGTCACCTAGTGGAATTACACTTTCAAGTTCTCCCTCATCACTGTGCATATCATCATCTTCCTCATCCTGAACCTCCTCTTCCTCCGTCAATCTCATATGACTTAAGACTTGTAAAGGTGCAAATAAACTGACAACTCTGTCTTCTTGACCATAATATTGTGGAGAACATGTATGCATGAGAACAAATGATAATTCACTAAATTCAAGCTCGACATAAATCTCAATAAAATGTTGTGATTTCCAATTATCAAATGAATCTATAACGCACTCTACGTCCTCATCATCACATACATTGTTACTAATGAAGTATACATTATCAAAACCGACAATAGTCTCCATTTTGGCAATAAACCGATAAATGCAATGACTGCCATGTAACCCTAATTTTCTACAAATAATTTCTTTGAGCTCATTGTACATAGTGCCCCGTTTGATTTTCATCATTTTCGTTTTCCCTTCAAATTAAACACCATCGGGACCTTCAAAATGCCTCCCACTATGGTAGATTACAGCAATATAGGCATTAGAACTTGAACTCATCCTTCACAACAGAAATTAGGAGCTGCAAAGGGGTGGGTTTCAGATTCTACACAAAAACAAAAGTTAACCTATAATCATTACACAACAATACTACTTTCAACAAGGGAAATGACCTTACACTTTGATGAGTTGCACTAAAAATGACCAACCAGCGAGCAAATAGAGAGCTTTGGGCAAAAAATGTGATAAGGTTTCCAAATGAGCTCAAATTGCCTTTTAAAACTCACTTCTGTCGAAATGTAATTGATTACGTTATTGTAGCTTTAACTTTTTACACTATGTAATCGATTAAGCACTGTGTTGTAATCGATTATATAGTGTAAAAAAGTTATGTAATCGATTAAGCTACAGTGGCGTAATCAATTACATAAAGTAAAATTTGAAAAAAAATTAATTCTGCCCTGGTCTAATCAAGTACATATGACATGTAATCGATTAAAGAGGAGCAGATAGGTTAATAGTTTTCAGACAGCGACATTTTGGTAAATAATTATTTAATTAGGGTTATTTCCATACAAAAGCCAAATTTCAAGTGACAATCAAATTGGTCATCAAAGTATATACCACAGCAAAAAAAAATTTATAGTCAACTCGAGATATATATATATATATATATATATATATATATATATATATATATAATTCCTTTTCCATAATTTCCGTACATTTTTAAAAATAAAATATGGCAATAGGCTGTTGTTTAATTACTAAAAAACACAAGTCTTGGACAAATAATGCCCGTTACATCTCTACATTGTAACTTATGTTCAAGTGGCTCACATTTTTTTGCCCAAAAAGTGCCTCACATAACTCCAAGCTAAAGTGACTTTCCAATTTACTTTTATACTAAATCACCATTGATATATAATTTATGGAGATAGCTCTCATTGCTATTACTACTTCTTTAATCAAACTTTCTTTCTCAAATTTAAACACATTAGTGGAATTTTCTGGATAGTAGAGAAATGAATGAATTTTCGAATAAAAAAAATCATATTATTTATTCAAGTTTTATATAAAACTAATAAAAATTATCAAAATGAATAATGTAATAATTGTTATGATAAATAATAATTATCAATAATTATTAAATAATTAATTAGCTTTATGTGGACGGTCAAACTTTGGCAGTGGGGAAACCTGTTGGGGTTTCAGGGCACGCCTTGTATCTCTGTTCTCTTTGCCTCTAATCTAGAGAGAGAGAGAGAGAGATTCCGTGTGAGGCGTGGGGAGAGAGAGTGGAGTGCGCACCAAGGACTCTTTCTGCTCACTGCTTCAACCCCTCCCACCCTCAAATGGACACCCGCGAAATGTGAGAAGCAAAAAAACAAGTAGAAGATTACAACTTGATACGAATAAACTATTCAGTAGTGCGAGAGAGAAAGAGAGGTATACAGAGAGAAAACAGCTGAAAAAGAGGCAGGCAGGGAATAGGGGGTCGTGTCGGCTTCAACCAAACAAGACCTTATCAACCTTGTCTTCCATCGAATTTCGATCTACTCCATTGCTTTTCGTTTTATGTCATATCCTTCTGCTCCCCGAAACCCTAGCGATTTGCTTTGTTGCTCCGACTTGGGGGTCCGGAGGAGGTAACTCAGCTTTGAGGTATACTGGGTATTCTGTTTGCTTTTTAAATTTTCTATTTGGGGCACTGGTTGGGAGAAATTATGGGTCATTCTCATTTTGGGGCTCCAGGTTTTGATTCTGATTCGTACCTTTATTTGGTTCGTGCATCTGATTTTGGATTCTGTTGTGTTGGTCATTGATTCAATGGTTTTAAGATTAGAGTTTGTGGCTGTGTTTGCTTTGTGGGAAACTCTGTTTGTTCTAGACTTATAGTGTTATAGAATGAGGATTGCGCTCAATTGGTGTTCTTCTGTTCCCTTGGATCCCGTATTGTGTGAACTGGAAATGGAAAATGTTCACTTTTCCCCTCATAAGTTTTCTGATGAAAAATTTTTCCTTTCTCATGGGCGCATATAGTTTTCCCTTTATCGACAGCATTAATATCTTTATGCTCGTATGAGTAACAATGCCCAATTTATACCCTGTAGTGGTTTTGGCGTATACAAGGCTTGTGAAATTCTTACGATTTTTTTCCAATTGAGTAAGTAAAGTTATAATTAATCTAAAGCTAAACCTTACCTGATTTATTTAAGGTGCAGAAGCTGAGTTAGTCAGTTGCCCTCATGTTAGTGCCAAAAGAAGTTAGAAAAAGTGAATAATAAATGTGTTCTAGTAGTTGGTAAATGGTAATAAAACTAATGGAATGATTTTTCTGTGTACCAGAACCATTTTAAACTGGGGGTTCTCCTAAATTTCTGAGTTCTTGTGAAGATTATTCGCATGGCTTTTGTGGCTTCAAATCAGACTTCTGGTGGAAACCATGCAGGTTTGAGTTTACACTGTCACTATTCCTCTGAATTTTCTTGTTTATTTGTTTTTATTTGAATAATTCAAGAACCCTCAACGTGCAAACATGTTTGGCAGCTTCAAACTACTTGCTATTTTCAAAATGTAAGTGACAATTATTGAATTTTGAAACATTGTATGATGTAGGGAAGAAATAAAAAACTTGTCCTGACATAGAACTACTTATGATGGCCTAATTAACTTGAATTACTTTATGTCCTATCATTTTGTTATTATTTGTGCGAATGGTATTATATTTATATGAGCTTTTGCTCTTGAAAATTGAGTTAGGAGTAGGACTAGGAACTACCTCTGCTTGTTCTTTTCTCCTTTTGGTTTCTGACAAGTAAAACTATGAAGTGTGTTTTTGGTTTACAATTTGCCAAAAATATGTTTCTCAAACTGAGTTTAAGTAAAAGTTAGTACTTGTAACAGGATTTATGATTGGATTTATTTTTTAAGAAGTCAGTTTAATAAACCAAAAAGTTGTTTTGATAATTTGGGAAGAGAGGGTTGTTAGAAATTAGCTTCCACCGAAATGCTAAACTGACTTTTTTGAATGGTAAAAGCAATTGAGACTTGGGATTCCTGAACTAACTTTTTCTATGTGATCCATGTTTCGGAAATGGGTTTTCAAAAAATAGATATTTCTATGCAAACATGGGTTTGGTGGGAAGTAAGTTTACCAAAAGGACTTCTGGAGTACCAAAAGTGATATCTAAACACCCCCAAAGTATGAGTTGTAGCTCATAAGTTAATGGCAACTTCTTGTGGCGTATGAAATTGTGCTCACTTCTACAATGTCAGCCAGTCACATGATCTTTCTCATGCATCTATGATTAATGCGATTTTCTGGTAGGTTTGAAGCGCAATCCTCCTAGTAATCATTTTATTCTTGTACCCATTTGCCCACGCTTCTTCTGTCATTCTTATACATATAATAGAGCTTTAGGTTTGCCACTACTTCCTGTTCCTTATGGACAAATTTCTGTGTTGGCGGGTGATGGTGTTGTTTATTTTGAATTTTCTAATTGTCTGACCTAAATTGTAACTTTAGGTTGGTGAGACAGTACTATTTGCTTTGCTTCTGATCATGATCAGTTTAATGTGATCAAATTGAAAGTTATGGATCCCTAGTGTTAGAAGTTCGTGTGAAATGTGAACTTAAAGTTTGGTGCATAGTTAGATACAATACAAGTTTTATCTTCTTCCTCTTAGAGTCATTGTGTTTTTTTTTGTTGTCCTTGTTGAATTAATCCCCTTATGCTTGCTTTATAGGGGCAACCAATGATGATTTGTACAAGGAATTGTGGCGAGCCTGTGCTGGTCCTCTTGTCACTCTTCCTTGTGAAGGGGAGCGAGTTTACTACTTTCCACAAGGGCACATGGAACAGGTATCTGGGTTTAGCAAAATATATTTGCATGCAAGGAACATTGTATATGTGTTCGGGCTTATGTTTTTATATGGATGAAACTTAGCTGCTGCTTAACAACATAGCATAAGTTATACTTCTTAATGGAAGCCAACTGCTTTGCAGTTTGTACATTGAATTCAATTATTGTTTTTGAATCCTCGGCCTACAGCTATTGTTGATGAAATTACATGATGTGATCAGACGCTGTTGTGGTCTTTATTTTGTAGCTTGAAGCTTCAATGCATCAGGGGTCTGATCAGCAAATGCCTTCCTTCAATCTGCCTTCTAAGATTCTGTGTAAGGTCGTCAATGTTCATCTACGGGTGAGTCATGACTTTTCTATGCTCTCAATTACGTACTCAGGAGTTGGCTTTGCTTTATCATCAGTATCATTTAAAATCATTAATTTAATCTTGGTTTTGTAGGCTGAACCTGAAACAGATGAAGTCTACGCACAAATAACTTTACTCCCTGAAGCTGATGTGAGTGTTTTTTCTTAAAAAAAAAAAAAATCATTCAGCAAATTATTTTCACTTTGTACATTGAACTTTTTTTTTTCTTGGGTTAAAGAATAAAATTAAGAGGGAGGATGCCAATTAAGCTGGACCAATGAGAAGCATAGGGACATAGAGTATGCTCTAAAGGGATGGTTGAAGATAATAAAAGAAATAGAATAATATAAGAATTTAGATACCAGTCCCGTGCATTACATGGAGCCCAAGAACAAATTGTACTATTCACAGCCTGTGAACAGTGCCAGTTGCTGTATATATTTATATTTATTTTTTTGTCACTGTACATATATTTATATATAGATAGAAAATTAAACATGCAGCAAAGCTTTCCAATCTCTATATTTGCTAGAGACACCCCTCTATAAATTCCATTAGCTTAAAATTGTTAAAGAATCCCAATCCACATTTTTTCTCATGTCTAAAGACAAAGAACCCCTGAAGGCATGAGCATTCCAAGCTGGCTAATATATCAAATCAAAGAAATGCTATACATTTGCTATGGTGTTTTACTTTTAGGCACACGGTCGTTCAGTTAGTGTTAGACCTTTTTCCTGTTCTACTTGCTCACAGATGATTTTCATTTTATACTGCTTTTCTATCCGTTGAGTATCTCAAATTTTTCTCTCTTCTATACCTATCTTATGTTTCTCTGTTTTGTTGGGTTTAGCAAAGTGAAGTTACTAGCCCTGATGATCCTCTGCCAGAGCCTACTGGGTGCACAGTTCATTCCTTCTGCAAAACGCTTACTGCATCTGACACCAGCACTCATGGAGGTTTTTCTGTTCTTCGAAGACATGCGGATAATTGTCTTCCACCCTTGGTTGGCTTCTTTCAAACATTCCATATGTTAGATGGTTGGTAATTTTTTGTTTTTTTTTTGCCCTTCACTTTTATAATCCCCATGTTTTGGTCAGGATATGTCTCAGCAGCCACCGTGGCAAGAATTAGTCGCAACTGATTTGCATGGGAATGAATGGCATTTTCGACACATATTTCGAGGTGTGTGTCTTGCTATATGTCTCTATTTTATAATCATTTGAATCCTGTTTACCTGGTAGAATATTTAATTTCAGGTAGTGTTGTGTGAAAAATAGTTTTAACATATTACATATGTATACTGATCAAATGTGTTTGAGAGAGATGATCCCTGAATTTTTTTTGTTGATCCTTAAATTCTAAATTACTTATACTGTAAAGTGAAGCAATCTTCTGGGTATTAGATGTGCAGGAACTCATTTTTACTTCTTGTGGGAGCTATGATGGTTTCTCCAAAGTAAAACATGTCTTCTGCTGTTCTTGTAATGCCTAGCTCAGCTTAGTCGGGAAAAATCACTCCAGGACTATGCGTGGGAGGGGTTAATTCCTGAGTCATATGTTCAACTTTTCAAGTCAATCTACAAATGTTTAGTGCACTAGTCTTGTGATATGTCAAACTAACCTTTGGTTGTTAACTTGTGAAAATGATTTTTCTAGTAGAAAAGAGATGCCATTTATTTGGTTGTATATTATTTGCGATGCTAGTCTGCAAATGGATAGCTTGTTGATTTTGCTGTTAGATTGTGATTATCCTCTTTACTAGTTTATCGTGCAGCTTGGAACAAATTTAATCATAACTTTCTGGGGCAAAGGGGTGTCTTAAATAGCCCTCTTCATGTCTAATGTTTGTGGTTTTGCATAACCCACTTATTCTTTCCTTGGTCAGTGGAGTTTGGGATTATGATATTTAATTTTTATACCATCCATGAGCCCCTTAGTGAACACTAATTTTCAGGGCAACCTAGGCGCCACTTACTTACAACTGGATGGAGTGTGTTTGTAAGCTCCAAGAAATTGGTGGCCGGTGATGCTTTTATATTCCTAAGGCAAGTTGATAAGTAGTAGTACCTTCCTTTTCCTGCCTTACAAGGATTAAAACAAAGTTGGTTTTTTGTTTCTTGCTTATGTTGCTTGGTGATTGTGGTTTGTCTTATCTACTTTATTTCAGAGGTGAAAATGGGGAGCTGCGAGTTGGAGTTAGGCGGCTCATGAGACAACAAAACAATATGCCATCATCTGTCATATCCAGTCACAGTATGCATATTGGTGTTCTGGCAACAGCATCTCATGCAATTGCCACCGGAACACTGTTTTCTGTGTTTTACAAGCCCAGGTTTTGCCCTCAACATCATGCATTTATTATTTTACTTTATAATTTTAGTTCATGATGTCAAATTGTGGGTGGTACCCCTGTACTACCATTGTGCAACTTGTGTTCTTGTTTTTAGACATGCCTTCTTTTTTATTGTCTATTTATGGGGTGGAGAATTGCATTGGTCTATTGTTAGTCAGATTGCTATTTTAATTGAACCCTAATTGCTATAGAAACAAACATAGGATGAATTAATTTAAATTTTCTAGGTAAAAGGGAACAAAGATAATTGATTAGCCTTTATGTGTAATGTGCTTCATATATCACACGTAACATTTGTAAATAGTTTGTCTTGGATTTAACCAATTTATTTTCTTTTTGATTTTGGGATGATGCACTTCTCTTGCTTCTTAACTGAGTACACTTTAAACTAATTTGTCAACGGTGGTGTCAGGACAAGCCGATCGGAGTTTATTGTTAGTGTCAACAAGTATCTTGAAGCTCGAAGTCATAAGCTTTCTGTTGGGATGAGATTCAAGATGAGATTTGAGGGTGATGAAGTTCCTGAAAGAAGGTGCATGATCTGGTTGGTTTTATGGTTAAATCCCAGTATATTATCACATCCTATGTAATATATTTCCCCCCTTCATACAGGTTCAGTGGCACAATTGTGGGTGTTGGAGATAATAACTCACCTGTCTGGCCTGATTCTGAGTGGCGATCATTAAAGGTTAATAATTGACTTTTACCAACTGGTCTTCTGCTTATTATTATTATTTTTTAATTCAGTAGTGGTTGTAAATTATTGGCATATTGTTTAAATATTGGAAATTGATTATTTTGCTTTCCAATCAAATTCTAGCAACTATAATAGTGATTTTTGTTATGAAAATGATTGACAACATATATGATGGGATTCCTAAGATATTTTCTCGTTTTATTTTTGTTTTCGCATACACCAACTATTCAATTCTAGGTTTTTAGTGCAGTTAATAAGCTTGGGGTTAAGATGCCTTAGTTTTAAACTAGAATCTCTAACATTCACACTTAACTCTTGAAAAGTGAATTTAAAGATAAACATGCTGGTATACTGAGTGGCTAGAAACTAGCAATTACAGTGTGGCGTTGGGTTCATTTTATTGTGTTGGAGTGTTCATAGGCTAATTTTTGATTTCTTATTAACTTATTAATATTAATAAAATATATTAAATATTAAATAATCAATTTTAATATTAATTAAATAAAAAATTCATTATTATTATTTATTATTAATATTAATAATAATTTTATTTTATGATGCGCATATATTGTATTTCAGGTGCAATGGGATGAACCATCATCAATTTTACGTCCTGATAGAGTCTCTCCTTGGGAATTAGAGCCACTTGTGGCCACCGCTCCTACGAATGTTCAACCAACTCAAAGAAATAAGAGGGCTCGGCTTCCTGTTCTGCCTTCAACAGTACCTGATTCTTCTCTGCATGGTACGTTGGTCTTGGACTATTTCTTTATGCCAAAATTGTTATCCATGTCCTACATATTTGTTCTTTTCTTTGGACTTCAGGGGCATGGAAACCATCAACTGAATCCCCATCCTTCTCTTACCGTGACTCACAACATGGTCAAGATCTCTTCCAATCATCTAAGTTCAATTCTACTGCAACTAACTTTATTGGTTTTGGTAGGAACAAGTCTCTGGGGATTGCTTCCAACAATTCCATAAGTTGGTCTAACAGGATGGAGAACTCTATAGAGCATTTTTTGCCTACAGCCCTTAAAGAATCTGGTGAGAAGAAACAAGGCACTGTAAATGGCTGTAGGCTCTTTGGGATTCAGCTACTTGAGAATTCCAATGAAGAAAGTATGCCAAGAGTCGCATTGTCGGAGAGGGTGGGGGATGATGGGTCAGTTCCATGTGTAGATGCTGAGTCTGATCAGCTTTCTGAACCATCAAATGTCAATGGATCTTATATCCCATCGTTGAGTATTGATGCTGACAAATCAAGTGTTCAGTCTCCTCAGGAGTCCCTAAGCAGGCAAATAAGGAGCTGCACTAAGGTAGTATAACTCATTTATTCTGGTCTGCCGTACACTTTAACCCTCTTTATCTTTCCATTTACTTGATATAAGGGATATAAGAAACTAGATACAAGGTTATTGATTCAATTTCACTTGTAATCTCAAACCATTAGTTCTTACCCCTCTAAATCAAGAAAAATAAACAGAAATTCTTTTGCAGAGTTTTAAGTGTTTTTATTCTAAATATATGGGTTCAAAATGCTAATGTTAGCAAATAGAATGTACTTTTCATCTTGCCATTCTTGGTGCAATAAAGTAATTTGACATTTTCTCTCTATGAATATTGGCTCCTACTTGGTTAATGTGGATATTGATTTATATGTCCAGGTTCACATGCAAGGAATGGCTGTTGGCAGGGCTGTGGATTTGTCACAGTTTGATGGATATGAGGATCTGCTTAAAAAGTTGGAGGAAATGTTTGACATCAAGGGTGAGCTGGATAAATCCGTGAAGAAATGGCAGGTTGTCTACACTGACGATGAGGATGATATGATGATGGTTGGAGATGATCCATGGCAGTAAGTTTACATGATGCTGAAAGTTGCTTTGGTTCTTTCATTATTTTCTTGGATGCATTTTTTTATTTGCAATAAAAATAAATCTTGTCCTTCTGATGGATATAAATAAATAATAGCCGATTATCTTGCAATCAATAGGCTACACAATTTCCTGCAAATTGCTGGCTTTGTCTCGGATCATAAAATATCACATACTGTTTTTCTTTTTCTTATTGCAAATAAATATCAGATACTTTGTGAGTGTATATATGTCAATGAGTATTAAATTCTTTCTATTTTGTTGTAGTGAGTTCTGCACTGTGGTGAGGAAAATATTTATCTACACACCAGAGGAGGTGAAGAAGCTTTCACCCAAAATCGGGCTTCCAATCAATGAAGAAGTTAAACCAAGTAAGGTGGATTCTGAAGCAGCTGTCAGTAGTGATGACCAGTCATCTACTGTGGGGCCTAGCTGCTAATACTTTGGGGCTTTCTGCTATGCCCTAGCTGGTTTATGCAATAAAATATTGGTATAAAAGTAGGAAGTAGATTGTCAAAAGATTCGAGAAATGGATTCTCCTAAGCAGTTAACTGCCTTCGCCTTCTTGTTTATTGTGCATCTATGGTGTCATGGCATCACCATGACCACCTAGTGACTAGCAACATGGAAGAAGCACTGACTTTGGAGTTTGGAGGGATGCTTTAGTTTCAATGCTGTTTGATCTGTTGCCTTGAAGATAGGATTTTCCTTTATTGTGGGGGTTTTCTTTAGCAGCTATGGGCATTGGCTTGTTCAGTTTTGAATCAGCCACAGTAATGGAGAAAATGTCATGTCTTTGCTCATGCATCTTGCTGAGTATGGTCTCGTGTTTTTTTGTCTTAATCCTTTTTTCCTTCATTGCAATTCCCTTGATGTAATGATGCTTTTCATTTTTGTGTATAGTGTTTTTCCCCCCTCTTTATAACTGGATACTGCTTTAAGATGTGTATATGAAGCCATTTTTCCATGAATAGCAGCAGTGCAAATCTTGTCTGCGGATTGACCATGTAATATTAGCTGACTGTGTGTTGGGCTCATGTGTTTATGATTTCTCAATGCTGTGCATACATGTGCCTTGCTGGCCTATGAACTGTCGTCTCTCTTGATATTTTACTTTATTAAATATTCGAAATGGTCTTGTTGATCTGAGCCAACAAAAAATAGTCTTGCTGGAATCATAGGACATGGACTATTGTCTCATAATGAGTTTTTTTTTTTTCGAACTATCCTTTGTCTCACTTTAGCATCAGGGAACTTGTTTTTAAAACTATCCCTTGTCTCTGTTTAGCGTCAGGGCAAACTTTTTTGTTGATTTTTTTTTAATCAAACTATCTTTAGTGATTTGCTATTTATCTTGGATTATGAGACTAGTTGGTTGATAAGACTTAAGAGTCCACTGTCATAATTTGAAATAAGACGTCAAGGCAAAACGGCAAAAACCAAGCGGAAGAAAGAGGTGAAAAATCGAGAAACTAATCGGGCTACAACGATCGAGCTTTCGAACCTTCCGTGGCAAAACCAAAAACGAATGTAAAGAACCCAAAAATGCGCTCGACAAATTCTGTAACTGGCGACCCATACCAAAACTAAAGAACGAAACAAAACAACCTTTCACGGCAAAACAAGGATGACTATTGCTTGCCGGAGCTCTTGAAACTTGGCGTACAAAGTCGAAGGGAGAGGGTTTGACAGAGGGTTCGGTTTGATTTTGACTGTTTTTTTTAGTGAGACATCAAACATTTGACTATTTGATTTCAATATTTCATCACAACCCATCCCAATAATTCAGTCAACTTTAAAAAATTAAAGGAAAAGTATGAAAAGATGTCATTTCATCCCATGGAGATGAAATGGAAAGGCAACTTAAGTCATATTGAGTTGACTTCGAGTCACCTCTAAACCTGGTTTAATTACTAAGTTGGATTCTGACCGGTTCAGAACCATTGCATCGGTTGGTCTAGTTCGCTTTTCAAAACCATGGTTGAATAGTAGAACAAATTATACTATACTGTTAAAGAAAGAAAGTCCAAATATTGTAATTAACATCGTGTTGAATTTCTCCAATCAATGAAACCAAAGTGACATGTTCAAACGATCTTGTTCAAAAGAATTTCCAATGGACACCGCATCAAATTAGTTAGTCCTGTGGATCGAGAAATTTTTGCCTTGTTTTGAATTTCTTTTTTATTGGCTGTTTTGAATAATTTGATTTTCCAATATCATGTAGACTCCATGGCGCCAAGCTCTAATCTTCACCCTGTTGCCTTGAAAGGTGGAAGCTTTGGGTTTGTTGCTCTAGTCCAGAGGTGTTTTTTGAAAGTTGGAAGCATTGGGTTTGTTGCTAAGGGTCAGAGGCATTTTTTAAAAGCTGAAAGCTTTGGGTTCATTACTCTGGTGTTGTCATGCTGAAGCTCGGTCTATGACTCCATGTAACTTTGGTCTTTGATTTTTGAATTTTTCAGTTTGCTTTTAATTGTTTGGTTGTGTACCTAGTGTTGGTGTTGTCGTGCTGGCTTGTTGGTGCTCTATTTTTACTCTTGGATGTCATTGTTTTGTTCTTTCATTGTAGATGGATGTTATTAATCGAGTTTTGGCTTGCTTTTTGGGGCTGGGTTTGCTTTATGTGGTTTTGGATGTTATTAACCGAACTGTATTGATTGAAAAAGGCTATCTTGGTTTGCTTTTGATTTGTTAATGGAGGGAAATATTAATAATGAAGGTGCTCAGAAAGCTACCACCCTCAATCTTGAGTCTAATAATTCTCCCAACAATAATTCAAAGCCACACAATCAAATGAAAAAAAAAGACCCTCCTTGGGGATATGTTTCTGTTAAGAAAGAAGAGAAAGTAAATGTTTTTATGCTTTTTATGTGGTTCAAGTTACAGAAGAGGTGGGATAAATAGGTTGAAACAATATTTAACTAGTGTGGGTGGTCAAGTGAGTTCATGTAAATAAAGTTTCTCGTGATGTACGTGTTAGAATGAAATAATCTTTGGCAGAAGGTTCAAAGAAAAATCATATTCATAATGATTATGTAGATAAAAGCAATACAGATAGAGAAAGTGAAAAATCAATTGTTTCAAAGAACAAAGCTCCTAGCACTGTGGGAGTTAAAATTATTTTGCACCAATGACAACTCTTAGTGCTTAACCAAGTATCAAGAGTATATGGGCAAGTCAAGAAGCACAATATAATGTGAAAATAGTTTTTGGCCAATGGGTTTATCTGAATTGTGTTCCATTTAATGTAATAACTTGTCCCTTTTATCTGAATTGTGTTCCATTTAATGTAATGACTTGTCCCTTATTTCTAAAAGCTATTGATGTTATCACTGCAATTGGGCCTCAGTTTAAGGTCCCTAGTTTTCATGAGTACGGAGTTAGCATATTGAGAGATTGTAAGAAAGAATGCCACCTTGAAATTGGTAGTCATTGAGCTAAATGGAAAGAAAATAGTTGCACACTCATGACTAATGATTGGACAAGTGTTAAATAGCGAATATTGATTAATTTCTTAGACCATTCAGTATGTGACATGGTTTTTGTGAAATCTATTAGTGCTTCAGATTTAGTTAAAGATATTAATACATTATTCTCACTGTTTAGAGAAGTTATTGAGTGGGTTGGTCTCGAAAGTATAGTCCATATGGTGACTAACAATGCTGCTAACTATATAACATGTAGGAGATTGATAAAAGACAAATATAAAACCATTTCTTGGTCACCTTAGCTTACTGTTTGAATTTTACTTTGAAAGACATTGCATATATGCCGCATGTTTCAGATGTAACGTCCTTCATTTTTTCATAAACAATAACTAATTAAGGGTTTGATTAAACCATTCATCATTTATCAAAATTTTCAAGATAAATTAGAGTATGCAAAATAAGCCTTAGCGTGGAAATATATAATAATCCAACATACATTAAAAAGATGAAAGCACTACTGTTAGCAAAATATCTTAAGCTTCTAAAGTTTTCCCTAATGAACCCACTATTGGAAATTATACCCTAGGGGCAAGTCATTGTACTTTGAACATTAATGTTATTTAAAGTATTCTCTATTTCGTTATCATGTTTATAGTGATAACTGTATCCTTGAATATATCTAATAAATTATCCTAAATGTGCTTGGTCGGTTATTTACACGGGAGCGAAGATGAAATAAGAGCAGTATGACTTTGATGAGGTATGGAGATACGAATCAAAGTCATAGGCACTTGTAAGAATACAAGGTGCTGGACCGACCCACTATGGGAAATCTGCATGGATTTAGTCATAAGCTTATTTCATATATAATCACGCCACAACACCCTTTGACTTGAGATCATCATGGATTCCTACATGATGAGTCGCTGATCTTTGACCTAGTCAAGAGTCACCTTTGATTGGGTGATGATAAAGGCTATGATCGGGATCAGTGGTTTTCATGTAGAGGAATGTGAATGGTCAAGATGAAATTTGTCCCTTACATTTGTAGAGAGATAATACTGGGCCCTTTGATAAGTGAGTCTGAAAAATATATGGTCATACTATGATGGAAATGAGTTTTCATTTTAATTATGTAACTACTCAAGAATCGAGAAAGTAATGATCAAGAACATGAAGTTGACATTATCCATGCTTCATACTTGACCAAATTATCACATGACCAAAGGGATGCGACATGGTTGTACGAAAGGTTTTATCGTATCATCGATCCCTAAATGAATTGGGTAGTCGCAATGTCTTACTAGAGGCCGCTTGCAACTTGTGGGCTAGTACAATATTGGCCCGCTGCCAATCTCATGTGGGCCTACAGGGTTGCACACAAGAATAGCCCAACACTAGCAAAAGTGTCTAGATTCATTGAATCTTAGATATATGTAAGATTTAATGAATATTGTATCTAATCTAGGATGTGCACATACACATATTAAATTCGAAAATAATATAATAATATTATTTAATAGAGATTATAATATTTGTTTTGTATTTAATTTATTTGATAAATTAAATATAAAAAATAGAGATATTGTATCTTAGATTTAATTTTCGAATAAAGATATCATATTTCTTATTTAAATTTAAATTGAGATATAATATCTCAGATTTAATTAAATAGATAAATATCATTTCTCATATTTAATTTATAGAGATAAATTGAATCAAAGGACTTTTAATTCGGATTAAATAAATATATTAGATTGAATCTATTAGATAAATTTAATTAATATATTATTTTAATCCAAATTCAAATTTCAAAATTAATAAGGATTAATTTTGAATATAATACGCTTATCGGGTTTTGAAAAACCTATGGGACTTTTTGTCAAACGTATTAGAAAAGTTGCAAGAAACCCTAGAGAGAAAACAAAGAGATACGAGAATACTGAAGGCGCTAGCACGGTGTCGTCGATGTTGGAGGCTGTTCATGTGGATACCAATAGAGGGAGTGGATTCGCAAAAGTCGACTCTTATTGATTGAGTAGGTAGCCCACGAAATCAAATTGAAGGAGACGCTTATTATTCACATAGGCACGGTTCTTTTTCTAAATTGACTTAAAAGCCTTTGATGGATCCTCCGATAGGATTCGTAAGTTTTTAATTCCGCTGCGTGTAAGGATCTGAGCACCCACATGAGAACTATCACATGAAAAATAGTAACAATCAATCCATCTCATCAAGCATACGAGTAATTGCTCGTGAGATGTCAAGTGGGATATTATAAAATCATGGCATTAATCACATGGAGACATATATGTATATATCAATTTATAATATCAAGATCTCATTTTTCATATTTAGCACATAAGTACATAAGAATCAATACACAAGAATTTATTCTCGATCCTCCTTTATTTTCCCTGTAATATCCTAAATTTTCTCTAGCAAATTCCAAGTATGATGTATTTGCATTTAGAGAAAAGAAATAGTGAAATTTTGACGAAAGATTAATTTTACCCAATTTTGCCAAAATTTAAAATTTTGAGATACATGTTGGCACAAATGAGACATAAGGAATTAAGGGTTAATTCCTAATGCTTATACAATATTTGCAACTAAATAAATGTAAAATTAAATTGCAAATAATAGTCTTGTGGATGATTAAATAAGACCATATTGGAAAGAACTCCACAACACCTTATTTCATCAATTTTATTAAATTAATCAAGACACATCTAGGGGTCAGATAAATCACATAGCATCAACCCCTCTTATTATTTTCGGTCAATGAAGAAAATGGAGTCAAAATGCCTTGGTAAAGTTGTAAATAATTGAAGAGTTAAAGTCCAATTAATAGCTTCATGCATCCACCGATTTTACTCCATCCATATCCATTAAATCCCTTCCTCTTAAGTCATTTTCAGCTGGACATTTCGGTCATTAAAATGGATGAAGTTGAAACTAATGGCATGACGTAATTAAGTGTAAAAGGCAATGTCATGATATTTCTAAAAACTCCACGGACTTTGACTTATGAGCATTCATTAATTCATCTCTTCTTCTAGTGAATGTCGGCCAAAAATCCAGCAGAAAGAAAGAGAGAAGCTTCAAAAATGGCGTAGGGAAAATTGAAGAGGACAGAGAAAAATAGAGTAGCCGAAATCCACTATCAAACTACCTCCAATCCAAAAACTTCATTCACTAATATTGTTCTACACTTCGAGAGCTTCAATTATACGGTTTCAGTTTTCTCATAGGAGGAGTTTCAAGTCATTGGGTTAGTCGAGCTACTACCAGAATTCTGAACCGATTGCAGAATCGTGACAAGGTAAGTATAAGCTTCGAATTGAACCGATTGATTTGAAGTTTGGTTGAATTTTGAGAATGTTATGGAATCTTTCATTTTCAGCCAATTAGGTATTTTGGAGGCTTATGGTAATTTATTCATGAATATATGATTATATGATGATTTGAGAGCATAAGAACCTAATTTGGTGGATAAATTGTGAATTGGTAAATTCTTACTATTAAATGTAATTTCGGTCTGAATATGGCATGGTCAAGGAGTGGGAATTTTGTCATTTTAATGGTTCCATTGTGTTCAAAAATAAAAATTGTATCAGGTAGAGGTTTGGTAAGAATTTCGAAAGCTTTGGGATTGAATTGTGCCGAAATTCTGTAATATGCCCTGAAAACCCTTTGCAGGCAACAAGTTTATGTCACATTTTTGGGGTAGTGAATGATGTTGGATTACCATGAAATTTTACAGGTTTAAAGTAGACATCTCAAGCTTTAATTTGATAGGTAACCGTATTTTTCTAAATTATGTGCTACGAGAAATGAATTTTTGAAAATGATTCTCTGATTCTGGACTTAATTTTGAACAACAGAGACATTTTGAGCTATAAATGGATTTTCGTTTAAGGCTGGCTCAAGATAGTATTTTTGGTTGAAAATAGACATATTAAGGGTCATTTAGGCTTTAAAATCAACCCAAAAGATGGTTCCTAGATTTAATTGTGAATTTTTGAAGATCGGTCATTGTTTGTCGGAAAATCCTAAAAAATGATGAAAATAGAGGGAATATAAGCTCATATTAAATTCCTAAATAAGAAAAGGAATTTAGTAAATGTGGACACGTTAATTGAGCTTATTTTAAGTTATCAAAAGGAAAAATTTACCGAGGAGAAATTAATTATATTTGTATTTTGCTATTCTAGAGCTATTGTGATACTGTGCATCGAGAAAATTCATTTATATTCGTGGTTGACTGTCAAGTAGTAACCTTAATCCTCATATACTCTGTGTGACTTGTATAGGTATGTTTTACCTTGTATATTGCATACATTTGGTTATTATTTATTTCCGAGCGCTCTGGAACCGGAATATGCTGTGTGCAATAAGGGCCTTGCTGTGTGTTGTGCCCTGCAGTTTCTGCTGTGTGCTATTAGGACTGCTAGTTCCGGATTTGGTTGTATGCCTTGTTATGTGCATGTTACTGAATGCTATGTGGTTTGTGTATTTATTATTGGTTTTTCTTACATGCATAGTTATACATTTTATATGAGATTAATGGTTACTCTGGAATTCAATTACGAATCTTAGCCCTTTTTAAGTCCTCTGGCAACTTGTCTAGAGTGGAACGAGGAGACAGAGGTAAGACCCCGGAGCAGGGCTAGTAGGATGATGGATGGTGGTGATTTCTTTTGGATACTTGTTGTAATTATCTGGATGGCTGTAGTATTTTATTTTGGCCTGTCAAGCACTACTACTTGGATGATTGTGTATTTTTTATCCCTTCGGGGGAAAGTTTATCTTTATGTACTTTTATCAGTATATTATTGTCCAAACTAGTGTATACTCTGCTGCTCATACTTTGATGTGTGATGTAAATTAACTTGGGAAAATTAAGCTAGAATTGAATATAAGTAAAGGATCACACTACCTACCACCCGAAAGGACGAGACTGGTAGGTGTGTAACATTCCCCCTGCCTTATTTTCTCTGACTGAACCTATAGGCTAGTACTCACCCATATGATTGGTAGTTCAACTCAACAAACTCACCAATCAAATGATATGGATCGACCAAAATCCACAGAGTACAAGATTGGACCATGAGTTCCTCCTTGAACATACTAGTGGGGTGTCAAGGCCCTATTAAATACAAATGGGCCAAAGGACTAACTAGTCTACACCTAGAAGCCCATTACCTTCTTTTTCTTTTCTTGTACAAAATTTCACCTATTTATTAATTCTTTGAATAATCTCCCATCAAATTCACATCCACCATCCCCTCTTATATAAATACTCAAGAGATATAATCACAATGGATTATCGCATACCATTATTAATTCACAAGTTATCAATAGAATATTTCCAATCTCATGATTCCACACAAATTCATATAATATAATATCACTAATCATTTCTTCATGAAAATAAGAGCCCGTTTGGATGTTGATTTTGGAGAATAGATTTGAGGATTTACAAGGTAGAAATAGCTTTTGAAGAATAGATTTTGAAAAATAGCTTTTGGGATTTACGAGGTAAAAATGATTTTTGAAGAATAGCTTTTGGAGAATAATGAGTGTTTTGATAACTTCAAAATCTAGGTTTTGACAAAAGTTTGCCAAACACCCCAAAATTGTCCAGAAACTATTATGCATTAAAACCTAGGTTTTGGCAAAAGTTTTCTAAACACCCCTATTTTTTCTAAAAGCTATTTTGCATCAAAACCTAGAATTTGTCATAAACTTACAAAACCCTCCTTTTTTTTTTTGCCCCAAAAGCTATTCTACATTAAAACATAGGTTTTGGACCCCAAAACCTATGTTTTGTGAAAAGGTACTTTTTTTTTTCTTTTTCTCTCCCGCTACCATCATCATCATTTTTTCAGTATCCTTAAAATATGTTTTAGTACATTTCAATACTCTGAAATAGTTTTGCAAGATTAGTTATTACCCTAAAATATTTTTTCAATATGGTAATTTTTTTTCAAAATCAAGAAGTATTTTTTCAATAACTTTTTAGTACCCATTAATACCATAAAATATTTTTTTAAGATTATCAGTACCTTGAAATATTTTTTCAAAATCCTAAAATAAATTTTTAAGACCATGAGAAGTATTTTTTCGGTACTAGTTCATATTAAATATCTTTTTAGTACCCGTCAGTACCCTAAAACATTTTTTCAAGATTAGTCAGTACCCTGAAATATCTTTTTTGTTACACACCTACCGGCCTCGCTCTTTCAGGTGGCGGGTAGTATAATCCTTTACTTATATTCAATTTTAGCTTACTTTTCCCAAGGTAATTTATGTTACACATCAGAGTATAAGCAGCAGAGCATACACTAGTTTGGACAATAATATATTGATAAAAATTTTGATGGGCTAAAGCCCTGAATTTTACAAAAAAAATTAAAAAAATATACAAATAAAAATACAGAAAGATAGACTTTTCCTCAAAGGGATAAAAAAATATACAGTCATTCGGGTAATAGTGCCTGACAAGCCAAAATAAAATACTATAGTCATCCAGATAATCATAACAAGTATCCAAAAGAAATCACCATCATCCATCATCCTACTAGCCCTGCTCCGGGGTCTTACCTCTATCTCCCCGCTCTACTCTAGATAAGCTGCCTGAGGACTTAAAAGGGGCTGAGATTCATAAGTGAATCCCAGAGTAACCATTAATCTCATATAAAATGTATAACTATGCATGTAAGAAAAACCAAGAATAAAAACACAAACTACATAGCATTCAGTATCATGCACACAGCCAAATCCAAAACTAGCAGTCCTAATAGCACACAGCACAGACTGCCGAGCACAGCACACAATAAGGCCCTTATTACACACAGCATGTTTCGGTTCCAGAGCGCTTGGAAATAAATGATAACTAAATGTACGCAATATACGTGGTAAAACATACATACACAAGTCATACAGAGCATATGAGGATTAAGGTTACTACCTGAGAGTCGACCACAAATATAAATGAATTTTCCCGGTGCACAATATCACAATAGCCATAGAATAGCAAACACAAATATAATTAATTCCTCCTCATTTTATATTTCCTTTTGATAAATTAAAATAAGCCTAATTCACTTGTCAAAATTTACTAAATTCCTTTTCTTATTAAGGAATTTAATATGAGCTTATATTCCCTTTATTTTCAAAATTTTTCAGGATTTTCCAGCAAACAATGACTGATCTTCAAAATTCACAATTAAATCTAAGAACCTTATTTTGAGTTAATTCTAAAGCCTAAATGACCCTTAATATGTCTATTTTCAACTGAAAATACTATCTTGGGTCAGCCTTAAACGAAAATCCATTTATAGCTTAAAATGTCTCTGCTGTTCGAAATTAAGTCCAGGATCATAGGGTCATCTTCAAAAATTCATTTCTCTTTGCACATAATTCAGAAAAATATGTATTACCTATCAAATTAAATCTTATGATATCTACTTTAATATTGTAAAATTTTATGGTAATCCAACATCATTTGCTACCCAAAAAAGGCGACATAAACTTGCTGCCTGCACAAGGTTTTCAGGGCAGATTTCAGGACTTTGGTACAATTCAATCCCGAAGCTTCCAAATTTTTACCAAACTTCTACCTTACATAATTTTTTGTTTTGAACACAATGGAACCATTAAAATGACCAAATTCCCAATCCTTAGGTGTGCCCTGCTACTAGCCGAAATTACATTTAATTATAATAATTTAACAATTCACAATTTATCCACCAAATTAGGTTCATATGTTCCAAAAAACCCTAGTGGGCTGAAAATATAAAGTCTCGTAACATGCTCAAAACTCAACCAAACTTCAAATCAATTGGTTCAAAACGAAGCTTACACTTACTGTATCACGATTCTACAATCTCTTCGGAATTTCGGCAGTAGCTCGGCTAACCCAATGATTTGAAACTCTTCCTATGAGAAAACTAAAACCATAGAATTGAAGCTCTCGAAGAGTAGAACAATATTAGTGATAGGAGTTTTTGGATCAGAGGTGATTTGGTAGGAGATTTTGCTTAAACAAGTTTTCTCTCTCCTCTTGTATGCTCTTCACACCATTTTCATACATTCAAGATTTTCTCTCTCTTTTCCATCTGATTCTGGCCGAAAATGAATGGAATAAGAGGTGATTTAATGGATGTTAGCTTGGTCAAAGTCAATGGAAGCATGGTCATAGAATAAGACATTGACCTTTGCTCTTAATTTCCATTATGCCAACAACTTTGATTCCAATTATTATGTTGACCGTATTGAATGGAAATAAATGAGGAATAATGGATATTAGATAATAAAATTACCTGGAGCCTAAAAGAATGAAGAAATTTCAATTTAAAAAATTGGTGAAATAAGGTATTGTGGAGTCCATTCTAATATGATCTTATTTGATCATTTACAAGACGTTTATTTGCAACTTGTGTAATACCCTAATTTTCATAATACATGTAAATATATATTTTGATAAATAACACCTAGTAAAATAGGTGAATATGTGGCCTCAAAATTTGTGTAAATTATTAATTTAATTTTAGGCAATTTTCCTTTGGGATTGATTAACAAAGGGTTAATTATGAGACATGCTTTGAGAGAGTATGTTGTCTCTAAATTTTAATTGATTTCTTATCATTTTTAGGGAAATATTTAGTTTAATTGTTATTTATTATTCTTAACAAAATAAGTTTGCACTAATTGAGATTAGTTACATAATTCTTCAAGATGATTAGAGACAAATTAAAAGTATCAAATGAGGGATAATTATATTTGAAAATAATTAAGCCAAAGAGAATGAAATAGTATCTCAAGTAATTAAGTCTAAATCTTCATGTAATTGAGTTAGTTAATGGCAAAATATAATTAAGGAGCATGTAAACATATGATTAACATGATAATTAAGAATTGCTAATTAGTGTTGAAAAGTCAACAATGACACCTAAGCCTTGATTATGTCATCAAGATGACATCACAAGAGCACATGTTTTATAGTGAAGGGTGAGGATTAAAACTTCTTGATTAAGTTTAGATCCAATGATCTTAATAAATCACACAATTAACCTTAATCCTCTTGTAATTGAATTAGCCAATGAAAAATCAAATGAATTTATAAAGATGATAATTGGTTTGATAATCAATTATATTATTACAATTAAGCCTAATAATATCTAAGACACCATAATAGGGATGATAACTTGGATTAAATTAATAACCCCTAAGGTTATTATATTTGGGCGAAAATCTTGATGAAGGAAGAAGCAAAAGATTAAACAAATATCTTCAATAGTGGAATAGGATTTTTTTTTTTTTTATATATAAGTGGAAGGCCAAGATTTAATTTCATAAAGCTAAATCCTAAGGCTTAAAATTAATTTCATTATGTAAAAGCCTTAATCCAAGTCAAGACTTATGAACCAATAAGGATTAAGTGGTAGAATATGTGAGACAATGAAAACACAATTGGGAGAGTAAAAAGATGATGGAGAGCCACGTTTTTCTTGGCTTGGAGAGGAAGGAAAAATTGCTGAAAAATCTAGAAAGATATTATGCATACAAGATAATGTTGTGGAAGAGGATAAGGGTATTAAGTCAAGCTTCTTAATGACTTTGGAAGAGGATTAAGGGGAGAGAGAGAGAGAGGGACGAATTGGGGGAGTTGGAAGGAGATTATAAACTACTTCTTGTGCAAGTTTTGATCTAAGGGTTGAGAAGCAAGAAGAGAAGTTTGAACTCCTTCATAATTACCACTTGTGCCATTGAGCATTTGCCTATAAATAGAGAGCTCTCCTCTCTTCATTCTTCACACCAAACTCATACCAAAGATTGGAGAGTTTAAGAGGAGAGTGAAGCAAGAAGGAGGAAAGAGTTCAAGAGTCTTCAAGAGGTAAGTTCTAGCATTTAAATTTTTAGTTTTTATAAGTTCTTAGTATGAATGTTAGTTTGACCTAGAAAATTAGAGAATAAATTCCTATACTTGTTTTTAGGCCTCATTGCATTGAAAAATGTCTGAAGAGGTAAAAACATAGTAGGGAATAATTTTTGGGAGGCAATGAATTAATGTTATAAAAGTTGTAGGATTTTTGGTATTAAAATTCTGTGCAGCCAGCGAAATTCATGACATTATTTTATGTATGAAATGAAGTTATAAAATCATGAAATTTTCCAGAGAGAAAGTAGACATGTAGGGCTTTCCAAATATACCTAGAATGTGTCATTCTGAGTTTTGTGCTAGAAGATAAAAATTCTGGAAATAAGGCTACGTTTTCAGGGAAATTTCTGGGCAGCATTAAGAAATATAGAAACTGGGAATGATTCTTCGTGTTCTGGGTTCTGGGAATATTTTTCTTCAAAAATAGACATCCCAAGGATTTTGGAGAATTTTACGGATCCTCGTTTTGATTTTTCTAGAATTAGTTATGGTTTTTCAAAGTTAGACAAAATTCTGCCCAGAAATGTTGAACCAGCGTTTTTCCGAAATTTTGTAGGAATAGATTAAAAAATAAATCCACCAAGGGTAAAATTGTCATTTGTGGCCAAGATATCTCTTGGAATAATATTTTTGAATTAATAGAGGCGATATTACCCTTATAGGATAGCAGTGATCGCATTCTGATCGACAAAACGTACCGTAACTCGACAACGAAGGTACGTTCGCGTACTGGTAACTTTAACTCTGATGTTTACTGTATGCGTATATGTGCTATGTATGCTTATATGAGGTAGCTGTTAGTTCTGTGATATGTTCATGTACTGTTGTTATGATTATTCTTGCTAGGTGTTGGGATATGCTTGCTGGGTGTGAAATGCTTGGTGTGAAACACTTGCTAGGTGTGAAACATATGCTAAGTGTGACATATCTGCCAAGGGGCTTATGTGCCAGGGATATATTTGTCTAAGTGCTCATGTACTGTTTATGTTGTGAATATCTGTAATCCATATATGGCATATATAAACATGAGGTTAACCGTTACCTGAGGTCCGGTACGCATTGGACCTCAGCTCTTAACATAGCTTCAGGATCAGGAGGTCCAAGCACCGAGAAGAAAGGCAAGCAGCACTTATAGGAACTCGGCTGAAGACTAGTTTTTGTTTCCACTACATGGGTATGGCTAGGGAAACACCTCTGTGGTTGTTTATTTTAAATACTCTCAGTCTTTGTACTGTTTCTGTAAATAACCAGACTTACGGCATTTTGAATAGATATATCAGTTACTCACTCTTTTACTTGCTCCGATGCTCTACTTTGATGGGAAAAAAAATTACACTGCTTTTGAAAAGTTGGGATTTACAACTTGGTCTTTACTTTTTTAGTTGCAAATATTGAATAAGCATTAGGACTTAATCCTTAATTCCTTATGTCCATTTGTGCCAACATGTATCTCAAAATTTTAAGTTTCGACAAAACTAGGTAAAATTAATATTTCGTCAAAATTATACTATTTCTTTTCTCTAAATGCAAATACATCATACCTAGAATTTGTCACAACAAATTTAGGATACTACATTTTTAATATCGTAAAATAATTTTTTAAGATCATGAAATATTTTAGGGTATTGACTTATACTGAAAAAATACTTCATGATCTTAAAAATCCATTTTAAGACATTAAAAACATATTTCAAGGTAATGAATGATCTTAAGAAAATATTTCAGGATACTAATAGGTACCAAAATGATACTTAAGGATATTGAAAAATTATTTCATGATCTTTAAAATTTATTTTATGATATTGAAAAAATATTTCAGGGTAATGTTTGATCTTGAAAAAATATTTAGGCTACTCAAATGTACTAAAAAATATCTTAAGGATATTGACTGTTACTGAAAAAATACTAATGATTGTAGAGGAGAGAGAAAAAGCTGAAAAAATAGCTTTTCAAAAAACCTAGGTTTTGATGCAGAATAGCTTCTGGAAAAAATTGGAGTGTTTAGTAAGTTTATGACAAAACTGTTACAAAAAAAAAGTTTATGACAAAACTTAAGTTTTGATGCAGAATATCTTCTGAAAAAAAAGAGGGGTATTTAGTAGACTTATGACAAAACCTAGATTTTGTTTCCAAAACCTAGGTTTGTAATCCTCCTAAATAGGATCTAAATCTCACAAGACAATTGCATTAACAACATAGTTTCATAGTTTTATATAATTAAAAATCACTCACAAACATCATACAAGCATACACAATAAGTGGAAGGTGGTTACCTTTCCCCAAAACCAATTATTACCACACTACTCTTAATTCAATAGCTTAAACACACGAAAATTAATCTCAGACCACCCAAATAACATTCTTGTTCTCTTCTTGCTCTCTTCCTCTATCTATTTTCATGCACTCTTGCTCTCTCTCTAGTTGTGAGTGTGAGTGGGTGTGTGGGGCTATTTATAATACTCCCCACCCCACAATATCTGCCACCCACTATCTTTATATTTATAATATTTATATTATATTGTATTGTTTTATATAATGTGGTATTATATTATATAATAAAAAAATAATATAATAAAGTTTTTTCTTACTTTAGAAAATTTACTCCCATATTGAGTGATTGCATGGTAAATTTTAATTGCTATAAATTAATCTCTCATAAAATATTATTTAGTTCTAGAATAAAAATTTGGGATGATACATCAGACCTTGCAAACAAGGCGTCCAAAATCAATGTATTTGCCTATAACGATTTGATATTCTTCTCATGGTTAAGAAAAAGACCTTGTTGGAAGGAAATTGTGCATCTTGGTGGTACAAGATTTGCCACCACATTCATCGCCCTTCATACAGGGGCAGATTTTAGGGGGGCTAGGGGTGGCCCCTACCCCCTAAAATTACATAATCGAACCCAGAGTTTTAAGAAATTACGTTTTAGACCATAATAATTTTATGATTTTCGCTTTAGTCCCTTTATGTATAGTTAAATGTGTAACATCCAAAATTTTCAAAAGCGGAATATTATTTTTTTTTCCATCAGAGTAGAGCATCGGAGCAAGAGAGTAACTGATACATATATTCAAAATGCCGTAAGTCTGGCTAATTACAGAAACGGTACAAAGACCGAGAGTTTTTGAAGTAAACAACCATAGAGATATTCCCCTGACATTACCCATGCCATGGCAACAAAAGATGGTCTTCAGCCGAGTTCCTATAAGTGCTTCTTGCCCTTCTCCTCGGTCCTCGAGCCTCCCGATCCTGAAGCTATGTTAAGAGCTGAGGTCCCATGCATACGGACCCCAGGTAATAGTTAATCTCATATTTACATATACGGTACAAAATCACAGCAAATGAAACACTTCCAAACATGTCACTCCCAGTGAATGCAAATGTACCGCTCCCAGCGAAAAGTACCACTCCCAGTGAAAACAGATATATCACTCCCAGTGTATGCAGGTGTACAGTTATTTCTTACCAAACAAGTATTCAAACAACACACTACAACATGCACACATACCACATATACATATACTGTAAATATCAGAGTTAGTGTTACAGTACGCGAACGTACCTTCGTTGACGCTATACGGTATTTCTGGCAGGATACGGTGCGACAGTTGGTTAGAACGTATTCAGGGATATCCTATAAGGATAATATCGCATATAATCAATTACTAACATCATAACAGTCATTTTAGTCACAAATGACCATTTTACCCCTGACTTCTCTAATCGGCGAAATTTCACCAGAACTTCGTTACTTTGACTCTAATCTTCCAGAATTTTAGCATATCTCTTACTCCAACATATTTCCCAAAATAAATATCATATCTATCCTAAAACATGATATCTAAAATATACTGGAAGATTAAGGATCAAAACAACATCTATCCTAAAACTCTAAGAACTACTGAACTAAAGACTAAGGACTGAAGAACTTACTCAGAGATTCGCTATAAATTTCTACGGACTCCTCCTTCTTCCTTCCTCTCCCAAGTTTCAAAATTCTCAAGAGAATTTGGTGTGAGAATTCTAAATGAAATGGTGGCTATTTATAGAAAAAACCAATGGCATTTTCGTAATTTCATTGAACTTTGTCTGGTTGAATTCTGACCGTCGGATCGCACTTCTTGGAGGTGGCAAGATCTTGGCCATACACCTCTCAAGGATGATGTCATCCTTAGTCACCAAGGTGATGTCACCAACTTTCTCAAGAAGTTTTCTACCGATAAAGTCCCTGTTCGGTGTTCCGATCGCAAATTTTGTAAAATCTTAAAATTCTGGAAATAACACTCTGAAGGTCTTTTCTTCCTCTTCGAGAATACCGGGTTTTCCTAACCTTATACTCTCATTAAGGACATTCTGTTACCTGCTAAAAATCCTCGGTAATCGCTACCGGTTACGGAAATATCGTCTGTCTGTGCCAACCTCTGGATAAAAATCCACTAATCAATAATATACTCTGGTTTTTCTCAACTTATCCCCGGATTTCAATCTATGAATTATTTTCCATCAGTTCTCATTTCTACTATCTGCTTTAATCCCACAAAATATCTTCCTGGCCGGATCTCCAAATCACTCCGTTGGTTACAGAAATGACTTCGGAAATAGTCCACTCCGAGATAGAAATTCACTTGTTCCTAATATACTCTGACTCAAGAAACCTAGTTCACAGTTTTCTAGGTAGGATTTTATTTCTATCCGTGGTCATTTATCCTGTTCACATTGTTACTATTATAATATTACTTAATTACCACATGTCTTAACTTATAATGTTATTTTAATGCAAATATCTAGATATTAATTTCTTAATTTTCATTTCATTTTTCTTTATTTTTCTTCTAATTTTCGTTTTTATTTATATATGTATATTTATTTTAAGTAATTTCCACATTTTTCTCTTGATCTTATGTCTAAACAATTAGCCATTAATTATCTAATTAATCACTTACTAATTGTTGACAATTTTCTTAATTAGTAATAATTATTATCTCACAACTATTTTATTGAAATTAATAATTTATGCTCCATGCATAATATTAAAAATCATAGGGTCCAATATGGTCCCAAGAATACTTTTTAATTTTCTATTCTTCTATTTTCAAAAGAGATAATTTAATAAATTGTCTAAATTAGGGACAATATTCCTTCTAATTTTTAATAATTATTTCACAGCCCTTTAGGATTTATCATCACATTTTTAGGATGTTTTATGGCCCTAAAATGCATTTTTCACATTTTTGGCAATAAATTCCATTTAATTTTCTTAGTATTTCCCTTTGAAAATAGACCAATTATACAACATTTTGAGACCATATCTATCATAAATGGACATAATATTCCAGATAATAATTATCCGGGTATTACAAAATGGAGGGACTAAAATGAAAATATTTTTTTTATGGGGTTGAAATACAGTTTCATAAAAATTTGGGTCCTATTCTATAATTTTAGCCCCCCTTATTTACAATCCTGGCTCCGCTCCTACCTTCATAGCATATATTTGCACCAACATTAATTATAGGCTTTGTTTATTAATGAGCATTTTTTGTAGCACAAGTTAGCAACCACAGAAGCTGGAAAAACTTTCAATGCAATCATTCTAGATAATCAATTATAGAATGATTACTTTCAAGTTGTGAAACTTGTGTCTCTGTTGATAAGATTGTTGATTCGGATGAGAGGTCTTCAATGCCTTATGCTTATGAAGGGATGCAAAGGGCTAAAACTACAATCAAGGACATGTTTTAGAGGAAAAAGGAACAATACATGCCTTACACAGATATTATTCAAAGTCATTAGGATAAGCACTTTAAAAATGAACTTCATGCAAAAGATCTTTGTTGAATCCCACATTCTTCTATAGTACAAACTTTGTTAGAACGTATCTATGTTTGGAAGTTGTGATTGATTTGTTCAAGGCAAACTCACTTGGCAATGCTGATTATTATGTTACAATGATGAAGCAAATTCATGTATACCGTGAACGTAAATAATCCCTTTGCTAAAGTTTCATGTGAAAAATAGCTCAAAAACTAGTCCCTCATAATTATATTAAATTTCATATCCGAAAGCACATATGCAGATATTAATACATGCTAAATGTCTTTTATTTTATTTTTACAAATGAGTGGTGGTTGTACTATGGGGATTTATACCAAAATTGCAAAACATTGCTATACGTGTTCTTAGTCAAACTTCTTCTTCTGGCTGTGAAAGAAATTGAAGCTTGTTTGAGCATATCCATATTAAAAGAAGAAATAGATTAGAGCATCAAAGGCTTGATGATTTGATTTTCACTAGCTACAATCTGAGGTTAAAATTTAAGGAATCTTAAAACTCATGACTTTTCATTGCTTGTTTTATAGTTTTATTATATATAGTAATATACATTTCATTAATTCTGATTTTATCATGTTGGCATTATAAGAATCAATTGAAGAAGAAAGATAATTATAATCCCATTGATACGAATCAATTGATAAACAGGACTTTTTGGTGCTTGAGGAAGATCCAACTCCTGAATTTGATGATATAGAATGACAAATGAAACGTTCTACACTTTACTTAACAAAATAACTATATATTAGTTATATCAATAACTTAATAGTGCTTCAACATTTAATGAAATATCCAAAATTTGCTAGAGTATGATGAATGAGCCCTAACGTGGCAATATACAATCATCCAACATAAACCAAAAAAATAGAAGCACTACTTTCAGTAGAGTAGTTTAAGCTTCTGAGGCCTTCCCTGATGGACCCAGACGGGAGCTATCACTTGAAAAATGTGGTAATCATCAATCCAACTTATTACGAATACTAATATGTCCTAGTGATGTGCTAAGTGGAACATTTAATATAACCAAATATTAAGAATACAATTCACCAATATCCACATCACAAAATTTCATATCATAAAGGAGATACTACAATTTTTCATTAACACAATTCCCAAGATGTCTCCCATCAATCCAATCGAACCGTCTTATTTCCTCTGACTAGACCTATGGGCTAAGTGACATCCATGTTACTAGTTACTCAAAAGCTCACTCGTCATGTGATAAGGACCGACCAAAATCCTTAGAGCACATGTCTCAGACTATGGGTCTTTTCCCCTCATTGAACTAGTGGTCTAGTCCCTTATTGAACAGGTGAGACAATAGAAAGCCAACCATTATGCACCAATGGAGACCTCACCATGTGGTGGAATAACTACTCTATTTCTTCCCAATTCAACCCTTTTCATAATTATCATAATAACTCAATAGGAGTTCTTCCAAGATTTTCACATTCATATCATGCTATTCAAATAATTCTCATAACCATGTCATAAATCTCAATTCCCAATTCTTCTACATAAATAAATATATGGAAATATTTCATAATTCAAATCAAAAGGTTCCACAAGGAAATTTCTATTAAAATATTCATAATTATTTTACAAAATACTCACAAACAACATATCAATATACATAATAAGTGGAAAGTTGTTACCTCTCGCCAAAGCTAACTATTATCACACCACTCCTAATCCCATAGCTCAAACACAGGTTAAAAATCAATCTACCTTCTATCAATTTACTAACTATTAATAAATCTTTAAAACTCAACATATTTAAAATTATAACTTATAATTTCATAAAATTAAAAATATAAAAATTTTAATAATAAATTTGGAATGCTTGAAGCGGGAAAATTACTAAAAAATTAGGGAGACCATTGTAATTCTAAATTTTTCCTTTCAATTTATTATTAATTAATAACTCCCTTCTCTATTTATTATTTATAATTATTTATTTACTATTATTATTCTAGAATTAATTTAAACTCCATAAAATTAGCCCAATAACAAACACAATACCGATACTTTAAATAAGGGGGGTTACATAAATACGAACACCAAGCAAAAAAATAAGTTATATATAGACATATAGATAGCAAATTTGAGCTTAGTAAATAATGACTCCATAATTAATTTAATAAATACTACCACAAAATAATTTAACTCTAACATATACACACACACACACACGATAAAAAAAAAATGCAACGCACACACACAGCATATTATACACACATGGAATAAAACAATTGTGACTGAACAAACAAACAAAATGACGCAGGGCATGTCATCTTCTTCGATATATATAATTAAGCAACCCATGAGTATGCATTCGTTTTATGTGTGTGTCTATATATATATATATATATTTTTTTTTTTTTTTTTTTTTTTTTTTTGCTAAGCACTCCACCTGTAGGCATGTTTCCTCTCATATATATATGAATAGGTATTGTAACAAATTATTAACTGTGCAATAACTAATAACTGTGTTTATAATTATATATTGCATAACTGGGTAAACGTACATAATTATTCACACAAGAAATGTTTATTTATTCACACACGCTAGTGCAAAAAAGTGTTTTAAGACCGCCTCATTTACTACAGAGTATCGACGCCCCGGTCTTAAAGAAATGACCGTTGGTAATTTTGTAAATATAAAGAACTTCTTCGACCGCATCAATTTTTAAGATCGCCTCATTTAGAGCGGATAAACGACACTCCAGTCTTAAAGATATGACCGGTGACAATTTTGTAAATATAAAAAATTTCTTGGACCGTATCATTTTTCGATAGGTCTTAAATATATTATTCAGACTGCTGAAAAAAACAACCGCTCCTAAAACATTTATTAAAAAAATTTGAAATATGAATTACTTTAAAGAGAAATCTCGTATAGCCCGACTTATATTTTATGCGGAACAAAATAACATGGAAATATTTAAAAATAATTGTATAAAACTTTTAAGACCGGACATATATAAATGACGCTATTAAAGTTAATACTTTTAAGAGCGAACGTAATTTCTGCATGGTACTAAATAATGAAAAAATTTTAAACTAATAGTTTATTACTTTTGAGACCGGACAAAATATAAGGACCTTTTGAAATGTTAACCTTTAAGACCGTCGTTTTTGTTACTAAAAAATACAACCACTCTTAAAACATATATTTAAAAAAATTGAAATATGAATTACATTAATGAGAAATCTCGTACAGTCCGACTTATATTTTGCAAAATAATAAGGAAATATATAAATAAAATGGTATAAAACTTTAAAGACAGGACATATATAAATGACACTCTTAAAGTTAATATTTTAAAGAGTGGTACGTGACGTCTACTCGGTACTAAATAATGAAAAAATTTAAACTAATAGTTTATTACTTAGAGACTGAACATAATAAAAGGAGTGTCGTTTTTGTTTCTCCAGTCTTAAAACTGCTAAACATATTCTCGCACGAAATCTTACCTTGTGTCTTACATCTTTCTGTCTGAACTCTAAAACCCCTGTTATTGTTGTGAAACACTCAAACACCTCTTCCTGTTGCATTACATCTCTTCCTTGCAAACCACCACCATTCTTTGTTACTCTCTCATTTGCTTAGGCATTCCTCTCTTGCACCACCTCTCAACCTCTTTTCTTGTTTCGAAAATGAACGAAGGAAACGAGTCTAGTCCTGTTAGTGAAATGCCAGTTGAGGATGTGACTGGTGTTAGTCAGAACGAACCATCTTCTTCTTAGAGTGAGCCTCCTCATAACCACCTTGCACGCCATGGTGGTAGAAGAGGCCCCATCTGATTGAAAGAGCTTGCCCTAGCGCGAACTACTAGTCAAAAGCTCGATATACAGTTTGATGAACATTTGGCTCTTTGCGGCCCTAATAAAAGTAGATATACTAGTTATGTCGGTTACTACCACGCAACAAGCCTAGCATTTTGACCAACGAGTGGGAAAATGTCGATAAAGAGAAGGTGAAGGATCTGGCCCTCTGTCCGGCTTATGTACAATGTTCCTGACAATGAAAAGTTGAAAGTCAAGGCATTGTCGTATTGTGTTGATCGATGGAGGAAGTTTAAGACATAGTTAGCAAACAACTATATTTTTGCCGAGGTTCTAGTTGGTGAGCCTCGCCTTGATCCTTGCGTCAAGTATGCCTTTCTTGATGAAGCAACATGGCAACAACAATTTGTTCAGATGCGGACTATTAAAGATGCTTTGGTGAGCCTATATTTATTTTGTTTGTCCCTTCTTGTATACCTATTAACCTATGCGGATATGTGAATGTTATTGTGTTCATCTATGAGGTCGTTAGTCAGGTTGCTTGCGTAGGAAGGTATTCTGTTATAGTAGGTCACGTAGACATTGTTATTAGTTAGTTAGTATGTTAACTATGTAATGGTTTATGTGCAAGTTGTTATTGAAACTTGACTGAGTTGGAACCAGTTATGATGAATGAATGAATTGACTGAGTTGGCAGCAGTTCTGCAACTCCCTTTCCTCTGTTTCTCTCAATTTATTATAAAATTCTACATCTTCCTTAACAAAGTCTTGAAACATGATGAAGTGAATTTGATTAGTGTTTGAATTGAGGTCTGGAATTCATAATTAATAGTTGTTTTCAATTCTGATTCACAGAGAAGAAGACAACAAGCACAAGAGATTGGGAGAAAGAATGATTTCCCAGATATGGCTTTTTTTGACATCATGGTTCGTCGAGATAAAGTTGTGCGACCCTGTTCATTTACGATGGATGTACCCAATTGAAAGATCTATGAAATTCTTAAAAGGGTACGTGAAGAACACATACCGGCCAGAAGCATCAATTGTTCAGAAGTATGTATCTGAAGAGGCCATGGAATTTTGTCGATCTTATTTGGCCAAAGTAAGACATATTGGGCTTCCAAAACGTCAGCATGCTGAAGGGGGTAGACGAGGGGCTTCAGTAAATAGTGTAGATACTGATGAATTGTCACAAGTCCACTTATACATCTTTAATAATGTTGATGAAGTTCAATCCAACATAGCTGCACATAAAGAAGCTGTGAGGAAAGAAAATCCCCGAATGACTGAACAAAGGTTGATTAGGGAGCATAACAGAACTTTTGCAAACTGGTTCAAACAAAAGGTTGATGGAGAGGAATTTGTTTCTGAGACAATCAAATGGTTAGCATGTGGTTCTGAGGTTGATGTCATAAGTTGGAATTCATATGTGATCAGCGGTTACACATTTTACACGAAGTCTCTAGATGATAGGAGCACCATCCAGAACAGTGGTGTAATGTTAGAGGCTGAATCTATGCACTTCTCCAATTCGAAAGACAAGCGGTCTAAATTGGCAGTCATGCCATATTGTGGGGTTATTGAAGAGATTTGGGAGGTGGGCTATGTCTTAATTAGATTTCTCATTTTCAAATGCAAGTGGGTTAATGTCAATAATGGTGTTCAGATCGATCACCTAGGATTTACATTAGTCGATGTCAATAGTAGAAGTTTTGGAAATGAACCTTTTATTATGGCAGACCAGGCGAAACAAGTTTTCTATATCACTAATGAAGAAAATAAAATGTGGTCTGTAGCTCTCCAAGGAAAAAGGGTCATTGATATTGATGAGGAAAATGATGCAAATTATGGTTTTCCTGAGAGTACTCTTTTTTCAAGGGGTTTGTCGGACATTAACGAAGAAGATGAAGTGGATAATGAACCCAGCATAAGAAATGATTATCAAGAAAGGATATAGGAGGATATCCCTTTATAAAAGAGTTATCAATTCATAAGGTAATATTCATCTGCACAATTCTTTGAAAATTTTAAGGTTTTAATTTACGTTTTTAACTATATTCAACTCCTTCTTAATTATGCTCTTAAACAATGTTATTGACTATCTTTTGTTCTTGTTTTTATATTGCTAGCAGGATTCGATCGAAATGGGCTTGTTACAAAAGAAGAGGAATGTTAGTTATGCTGTTATTGTCCAGGTGGAAATCCGATGATGAAGACAAGGTGAATTGGTATATATATGTTTATTTAGGTGCTATATACTGTAATTGTAACTCATTGTATGTATTTGTAACTTATCTAGCTTATTGTGTTATTACATTCATTTATTATTAGGTGTGTACTGTAATAGTAACAAGCTACATATATTCATTACGATGTCACAATATAACTCATGGTTTGGTGAATAATATTTGTATCCATTTCCAATTCAATTATAGTAATTTATAAAGGATTATTCATATATATATATATAGCTTGAGTACTGCCTTTTAGATGCTAGATTGTGTGGCGAATTTATTTTGCAACAAGGGAAAATTCCACTTTTAAGACTGATGCATTTGTAATGTCCGGTCTTAAAAATCAGACTTTTTAGAGCGGACACTATTCCTTACGGTTTTAAAAGTACTAATAATATAAAAAAAGACAAACCTTTAAGATTGGTGCATTTATAATGTCTGGTCTTAAAAGTTAGACTTTTTAGAGCGGACGTTATTCCTTACGATCTTAAAAGTACTAATATATATTAAAAAATACTAACCTTTAAGACCACATTTAATAGTTTAGTCCAGTCTTAAGTAATATTTTTAAGATCGGATATGTTATTTGATCTGGTCTTGAAAGTGATATATTTAAGACCGGATCTTTTATTGCCCGGTTCAATAAATTCTTGTTTTAAGACCGAACAAAATATATGTAAGGTCTATATAGTGCGATTTTTAAAACCTGTTGTTGTTAATGTCCGGTCTTGTAATATTTCTTTAAGACCAATTCGGTCCAGTCTTAAAATTTACATACTTTTAAGAGATGGAATGAGACCAGTCGTTGGTCTGGTCTTACGCGACCTCTTTTATCCAATTTTAAAATACTTTTTTGCACCCATGACATGATAGTAAGTAACTGTGTTTATTATTGGAATGATTATTCATACAAACCACACTGTATTGCGTACATTAGGAATAGCATATTTATATATATCTAGGTGCATGCATTTATATAATATATGTGTGTGTATTAAGTTAAACACCCCCACTATATTACTAACGCAAGGTATGCACACCCCCTGCTTCAGTTTTCATTTTTAGTTCTAGTTTCAGCTTCAGAAGCCACGTTAATACATATATACTCACGCTCGCATACTGCAAACAAAAGAAACAGGTGTAGCAACGTATACACGCAGCAGCTCTCTTTTCTTTCCTTTATGCACACATATATATAAATGTGTGTATGTACTTAAACATACACCTTAAGCTATACACACACACACACACTCTTGACAGTAGCTATTGGTTTTTATTCATGTATAACAGCAAAAACAGTTTCAAAGTTCAGCAAACAGATGCAGAGACACAACCCGATGGAAAAACGCCCCTGTTTTCATTCAGTTTTAGCTTAGTTTTCAGAGGCTTCGAGTTCTTTTAAATCTGATCCTCAGTCTTTACATATATATAAGTATGAAAACAAACGATGGCAGCAAGCTTACATGCAGAGACTAAGTACACACACACAAACACTCATACCTTCAGCGCTGATTCGATGAGGTTGGGAAGGTATGGTTTTCCTCTGATCCAACGGCAAAATACTGGGCCTCTTCCCCCCCCCCCCTCTCTCAACTTACTGTTTCTATCAATTTTTTTATGTTGCAGAATGAATGGGAACGAAGGAACAATGGTTAAGTAGTGAGCCGAGGGTCTAATCAGCTAACGGTCTGAGAAGAAAAATCCAACGGGTAACGCATTACAGCCTTCGCGTGGCTCAAGAAGCATGGCGGAGGATCTGAAGAAACACAGTGCTCTGATGGCGTGATCTGTTTTTCCTGTGTTTACTTTAATGATGCTGAAGTTCCTTGCTGCTATGTATATATCTGCTAATGTGTTTTCAACGAGTTTGAAAAGACATTGCTTATCTTATATATTTTCCTGCTGCTGATTAAATAAATGGGATATTAATGGGTTTGGATAAATGGGCCGTGGTTTAGCATTTGAGTTTGCATGGAGACTACTGAGTTGGGTGTTTTGTTATCTTATGGGCCATGGGATTTTAGTTTGCTTTTGCTCATTTAAATAAAATAAATGTTAAGGAATAAATCCTTAATTCCCCGAGAGATTTTATTTTTTCTCAATTAACTCCTCTAGGCCATAAAATATTTTTTCTATTTTTTCTAACAAAAATTATTCCCGAATTATTTGTCCTTAAATTCTATATATTAACATTATCATAGTTGTGGACAAATCTTTCCATAACTAATTCTCGCATATTATTTCTAATTTCTAAATCCCAAAATTTGGGATGTTACAACAAATCTTCAACTTGAACAAATGGCGATGTATTTTGGAGGTTTTTAACTATCTTTTCTATTATTTAAGATTATATTCTTACACAAAAGAATATAACTCTGTTTTTTTATGTAATTATTAATAATTCTATTCATTTCATATATGGGTGATGATGATATTGATGGGGCTCTATCTTTAAATAATGATCATGTTGTTTCTAGTGCCTTTACTTTTCCTCCAATAGCTCCATCTCCTGATGTCTCAGCACCTAGAAAATTGAATTATGTTAATGATTACAATGATGATAATGATTAGTTTAGTGATTGAAAGTAGGAATATTTTGTTATCATATACTTATTTTTGATATTACGCTATGATATTTTGTGCTTATTGATTACAGATTCAATGTCATCAAGTGGTAGATGATACATGATGTCAATTTGTAAAATGAATTGTAAAACATTTGACAAATGTTGAAGTATACAATTATTTAACTAGTGATTCAACATATTAAAATGATATATAATATTTTAAATTTTGGATGGTGTTATGAGAAATTAAATTATTTTTCAATCTTTTATACCTCACTGGTTTATCTCCAAGTAAACTCCAAATTGACCCTTAACCCACTACCCAAATTGGTTTAGTGGTCAGTCTGAGTCTTAGAACCTTCATTCCAACACAACAAGGCTTCATTAGTTTATTTAAAATCTATCCTTTACCAAATTAAAGAAATAAGAAACAATAATCAAGAATGAAGGAATTAAGAAAAATGACTAACTAAAATCAAATTAGATAAATATGTCTCTTATATCGAAGACCAGGGAGGAGGATGACTGAAAAAAAGTACTGGTCAGTCTGGTCCCATCTTCGCAACTGAACTAAACAGCTATAGATACAAGTTTGGAACCGAAGATGACTGCTCTTTTCATAGCTTTGATATCACACTAATTCAAAGGTTATGGTTCTGACATATCTACCCATGTGAACTCATAAAAATTAAGCACCATGGTTCAAGCAAAAGCTTTTGCCTCAAAGAAAACCTTAACCTTCCAAATAAAAGCATTGGCTAGAGAGGCCAGAATCAAAGATGGATCTAGAAGCTTCTAGAGACTGATGAGAACTCCAACAAACAAAATCAAGTTTCCCAAGTTTTCCAGGTTACAAAAGATATAAAAAATCCACGAAAGATGGAACCCTTGAAAAAATATGACTGAGGAACTGAAATTTCTGATTATCCACTCAGGCAATGCTTCCACTAGAATGCGTTTCTGGGGTCATAATGTCGTTTCACAGCCATAGTTCAATCAATCGCTGCCAGCATCAACATTGCTAGCCATCTCTTACCATGCTCATCAGAAATCTGGACTTCAAAATATTAATTATTCTTTGATCACTCCCCATGTTTGCTATGATGTCTGTATCAGACCTAACTCCCACTAAATCCTAATGAACATTCATATCATCTTGATAATCATTGGATTCTGATTTCTTCTTGTGATTTTAACTCTTCCTTGTTTCATGAAGATGCTCTTGTCTGTCCTTGTCCATTGACCACTCTCTGTTAACTTCATTCTTGTTCTCATAATCTTCGTAATCATCCCGCAAACCAGATCTTAAGTGTTTGGATCTTTTCCCAGAAGAACAACGTTCAGTTTCCGTGTCTCCATCTCTATCAAATGAACATGCGTCAGATTCAGTATCACTCGTTGCATATCCATAGTCCCTGCTCCTAGGTCTAGAGCCTCTGCTTTTCCTATGCCATTTCCTATCTCTGTCCCTACCTGACCAATCCCCAGATCCAGCCTCATCATTGTTTCTCTGCCTTTTTCTTGAGCTCCTTCCTTCACTACTGTTCTGTTTTTCCCTGTCCCCATGGACAGCATCTGAATCTACATCAGAATACCCTTCGTGGCTTCTTCTCTCATCACCCTCGTTCCAAGTAGACGAGTGTTTTCTGCGGTGGTGATGGTGCTTTTTACCATACCCAGGTGCTGCATCTGAATCCGCATCAGAATATCCTCTGTGGCTTCTTCTCTCATCACCCTCATTCCTAGTAGATAAGCGTTTTCTATGGTGGTGATGGTGCTTTTTCCCGTACACAGGTGCCACATCTGAATCTACATCAGAATACCCTTCGTGGCTTCTCTCATCACCATTGTTCCTAATAGATGAGTGTTTTCCATGGTGTTCATGGCGCTTTTTATTATACCCAGGTGCCGCATCTGAATTCTCATCAGAATATCCTTCGTGGCTTCTCTCATCACCTTCGTTCCTATTAACTGAACTTTTTCTATGGTGAGGATGGTGTTTTCCCTTATCTTCTTCCTTATCCATCCATTCCCTATCATTGTCAGAATCAGAAGTTATACCTTTCCCTCTATGATTGTCTTTCAAGTTGATATTTTGTTCACATATTTCCTCATCACGAGTACTGCTCCGATGTCTTTCATCATCACGTTTTCTTCTTCTATCAGAACCACTGCTATTGAACTCACCAATCTTCCTGGATCTTGATCTTCTGAAATGATACCTATAAGAGAAGCATGTTGTAACGTAAAGGCCAGTATAAATTGCATGCTTAAATCTAAAGAAATGCTGAAAAAAAATGAACTAGATATGTCAAAAAAAGCAAGACAAATTAACAAGTTTGCACTTCAACCCACAAAAACTACTCCATCTAACTGGATTCTGAAAACAAATTCAAGAGAGTTCCTTTAACTGGATTTTTGGTGTTATATACAGGATTATAAACAAAGAAGGAATTTTGAGAATCTTCTCAACAACATGGCCACCAGTTTGGACAGGAGAATCGTTAAACCCCTTTTACTCAAATTTTCTTCCATCATGCCAAAATCTTCTTGTTTTTGTCCATCCAACCATTAAATCCATAACAACTTGAGAGACTGAGAATGAGAAGTTTGCATGGCCTTTTATTCTTGTCCCATTTGATGACAGACCTTTCTCATACCCTCTAAGAAAGTTGAACGTTCAGCACAGCTTATGTTGGGCGTAGAAGTTGATAAAAAACTGTAAGGAGCTAGTATTTAAAACACACTATGTAGAAAACTAATGTATGATTAGGTGCAACCTTCCAATGAGATTCATAGCATTCCACTTAATAGCTTGGGATTAGATGGAAATACACATGCATCAGAAAAGCAGCAATTAATAAGCCAGATAACATATATTAAAGCATGAGTTAAGAAAAAGTAACCAGAATTGAAAGCACACCTATCTGACTCTGCTTTCTGTATCTTGCTTGAGCTCTTCGACACTGAAGCTTCTTTCTCCATCAATTTCTCATCAGAATAACCAAATAAAGCAGCCATCTTTTTCACCCAATACCTTGGTGGTGGTTTGTCAGCGTCAGCCCATTCATAGTCTCCTCCAGGATTACGAAAACAGTGGATAAAATTGCAAGTTGATCCATGGGAGCAAGTCTGTTAAGGGGCAAATTGGAAAAAATAAAAAATAAATAAATTCAGATCAGCATCAATATAAAGGTATGGCTAAAAGGGGGAGAGAGGAGAATTAAATCATGGCAGAAACACCCCCCCCCCCCCCAAAAAACAAAAAAAAAAGTAAAAATAAAAGAAAAGAGAGCTAATATAACTTGTGCTAAAGAGTTTATCAGAAGATGATCTTAAGTCTTAAATTATAAAATCCTAACAAATTAATCAAATTAGAACATAACAAGATATGATAAATGAAGGATCAACCAGTTCTAACCCTAACATAATGTCAATTAAAATAATGCTCATCTTATTTAAAATCTTGTTTCTAATATTCACCGAGAATTTTCAATCTACAAATAATCAATACTACTTTTCCAAATCTATTTTTATCCTCTCATACTAAAGCCAAGATATCTTCGATCAACCTAGAACACTTTTCACCATGTTATTTGATGTAACCAACAAAGAACACAAGCAATATGATTTGCAGCAACTCCTCAGGCCAAAAGTAAAATAAATATACTTGACAAGAATAAAATTGAACCTTGAACCCTGACTTCATATACTCCCCACATATTGCAACCTTCCATCTAGTCACATTCACAAATTCACACCTAATCTGCCAGGAACAATCAAGCATATCAACAGAATAAACGTCAGCCAACAAACTATTGTGCATTTAATCACGGATATTCCAATTTACCAAGTAATTGAAAATCTTTTTATTAAAAGAAAAAGGTATAAGACATGAAAAAAATCAATATTCCAATTTTGTATAGGATATGATACATAAATCTTGAATTCAACATGTATCTTAAGCTAAAGTGCCTTGTAAATTTCGAAGCACTTGGGCAACTAAAATCCCAACACACTTTATGCAACCATGTCTTTCCACATTCCATCCTAAACAACCAAGAATTTAGAAATACTTCTCTAGAAAAGTTCAACAGCCACAAACATTCAGCACAGGACTGAAAATTCTTCAGCTTGATTTCGGAGTCCATCCTCTTATATAGCTCTAATATTCATATTTCTTTAAGAGGTTTCAATGGTGATAACTAGAACCTGAGCATCACGCATTCATTAATGCAACGAACAGGAAGTTAAATAGATTATTAGACATGACACAAGCGAAATCCTAAGATAGATCAAAGGCATAAAACTATACAATCATATTTAAAATTTTCATAATGTTTTTTCAGATAGGGAAGCATACCTGTTTTCCAGCAAAGTAACGACCATTGATTGAGTTATACGCAAGGACAGCAGAATCCATTGATTTATAGTGCACATAGACATTTCCTCGCAAGTGAAATGAGCCATTTTTACATACCTGACGGATAAATAGAAAGACAGCTCTGAGATTGAAAGCAATTACAGAAGCAAGAGATGAGAGGAAACCAGGAAAGGGAAGCTGCCCAAAACCCTCAAGTTACTATTTTTGCAACATATATTATACAGTTTGGCAGCAAATAGTTTTTCCTTTTGATTCTCCAAATAGCAAGATTGAAATCCCCTTTTGGAGCTCCTTAGGTTTTTTTTTTTTACAACATAGTGGGTTATGTTAGAAAACCAATGGGGTGACAGGAGATAAAAACTGCTCCATACAAAAACCTCAGCAGTTTTGAACAGTTTCAATAGAGATTGAAAGATAAGGTACTACGAATTAAGACAAATTAAATGAGACAAAAATACAGACAAATTTGCATGTGTAACTGCTATCAAGAGGTGCTAAAAATTAAGAAGCCAAGTTGAGTAAGAAAGAGTTGCTCTTTAGTGCACCCAGTGTTTTAAGAGCTATCAAGAATCTTCTTGCAAGTTAAAAGGAAACTCAATCGTCGTGCAACCCTGTTTGAGTAATCAAAATACTGGACAACTAGTAAGAACGTGGCTTCATCGGTCAATGTAATCAATACACAAAACATTATTGAGTATTTGGATAATACATTTTGGGTCCTTTTCTTTACACCTTAACTTTGGCTCTCCATATTTTCTATATGTGTTATCAAATCAGAGGTATCACACTCTCTATATTGTATATTTTATTCTGTAGAAAGCATTACAATATATAGGCTCAAGAGTGAGCCATTAGAGGAGAGAATCATGCAATTACATTAAATGATAATAATAAAGACTAATAACTCACTAATTAGGATCCTATAATCAAGGCACTAATCAAGGGATCCTAATAAATAGATTATTTATTTCCTAATTTCATAATATTCTAACAATATGAATTCTTGCTTAAATACAGAATCAATACTTATAATAATCATTAAACAAAATCAATAATATAATATAAAATTTATAACAAACTGAACTATTTATATGCTATGGATTGCACACCTCATTTCTCAAACACCATATGATGCAGGGTAAAACATGTCTACTATGATACTAAATGAGAAGGACTTCATGCCTTTAGGGAATGCAAACACAAAATAATAAATAACCTTAAAGTTCACAATTTCTCCGAACTTCAAGAACTCTGTGTGAACATCCTCATAAAATTCTTCAAAACTACATTCCACCTCTTCATCAGTATACTGAAAATAGAGAAGCAAGTCAAACAAGAATAAAAAGAAATCAGATGAGAACAACTAATGGAAGGAGGCTTTTAATTGTAAATCTTAACAAGTCCAATCATAGATGCTAGTTTCATAATCTAGGGATACCTCAAAGATCCCTATTGATATCATAATATTTCTAATAATCCAAACTCTTTCTAGTGATATGCAATGAAAATTGCTATTATTACATACAGGGTATGAACAATAGGGAAAAAAAGGACAGCAATGAGCAGGCAATTCAAAAACCACAATTGCAAGCTACAGCCTTAGAATATTGAATTTTGAAATTCAGAAGTACAGTCTGATTCATTTGATAATTAAATAGGAGTAGTAAATATATAGGATAATAGGAGATAGTTTAAATCGGAGAATCAGCCAATAAATCTCATAAATCAAAGAGGAAGACAAGGAAATAATTGCATAATATAGATAGCATGAGACATGGCAATAAAAAGGAAAGAAATAAGTTGATTAAAACACTAAAACCATATCACATAAACAAAGTAGAGTCAGTAAAAACATGAGCTCGTGATTAAGAGATTCAAACACTCCCCCCAAGCTGGTTCATCCCAATTCAAGTTTAAGCATACGAACTAGACCTGACAATCTTCTCTGATTGTTGGGTTCTTTTGATCTTTATTTCTGAGCAAATTTTTGCACCTATTTCCATTACTCCTTGAAAATGAATTATTTTCACATTGAGGTGTTTCCTTCCATGGTGATCACCATTGACTCACTACTAGTTCCAACATTTTGTTTTGACTTCCAATTTGCTAGTTTATCATGAGTTTTCTTCCTTTGTGTGACCAAAGTTATTATAGTGGTGCATGGGTCTGTTTTTTTCTTCAGATTGCTATCAGTTCCAAAAAAAAATTGTTTCTTACTGACACTGAAAATTCAAATGTTTAGCATTGACTTGTTTCTAAACTCTCATGCCTGACCATTAAGAAAAACTCTTTGAGTGAGGGGAGAGGGTTCTTGAAAGAATTCTCCCTCCAACTTCACCATAGGTGCTGTTAAGGCCTATCAAGAATTGATAAATGCGCTTCTCAACAATTTTTTGGTAGATGGGTACATCATGGGGCCATTCCTACATGTAGCTCTCCAATGCATCAAGTTGCCTTGTTGTAACATTGATTTACTAGCAGCTTTTCCTGTCTCAGCTCATGTATGAGGCTTTCGATTTCAAAGGCTTCAACAAAACTATCATGAGTACAGTAGGAATCAGGAGCAGATTCCCACATAGCATGGGAAGACTTACAGTACATGTAAGCTCCCTGACATCTACACCCATAGAATTAAACAACCATGAAATTACAAGCCTATTTTCAGCATACCATTTCTTGTACTTGGGGACATGCTTTTCAGGTGAAAAAACTCTGCCACTCAAGCATTCCTCTTTAACTTTACCCCTTCCATGCATCCGCTTGGATTTAATCCATTGATGATAATTGTACCCATATCCAATGAGTTTGTGAGAAGTAAGAATTGTAAGTAATGAGCTGAAACCTCCTGTGTCATCAACATCATCTCTAAAGACTTTCCTCTACAATGAATCACTATTTCAACAGTAGCCTCCACCTTTTATTTGACAATAAGGATCATCCCATACCCCTATTTAGTCAAATGAGTGGTTCAAGCTAGTAGGCTTTTGTTCTATAACAAATGAAATAGGAAAAGATGAAAGACCTATTTTTTCAAAATTTATAGCTAGGCACAAGGGAGACGAGATGAAGGGAGATGGACAATGAAGGTCCAGTTCAGATAAAAAGACATTAAAGCCTCTGTTTTTAAATATGTAAAACAGAGAGCAAACCTTACAAGTTGGATATATATATATATATATATATATATATATAGATCCAAAAAAAAAAAAACAACAACTGGAAGGCAATAAATGAGCATTTTAAAGCCACAGTTCCAAGCTTCAGTTAACTTTGCTGAGGACATGTCAGCTAAAAGATTGGGCAATTTGTTTCACACTGACATGGATAAATCATAAAAAGTCATGAAAAATTAAATAATATGTTGTGAATGATATCCCCTCACACTAAAACAAACGAATGTTTCGGTTTGTCTTTTAAGAACCATAAACTGCATCCATGTTTTTTTAGGTCCCGCTACCTGCAATATCAACCCTTAGGATGTAATAACATTAATCCGCAACACAGCTCCACCACCCATGACTTGGATGTTGCCTGACAACTACTCATGGTTAAGGAGAATTCTTGCAAATTATTAGTTTAGGATATTCAAAGTTATGTGATAAACCTTATAAAGTTAATATGAATTCTAAGCATGCACTACTCATTGAAATGCTACATTGACATAAAAGTATTTGAACCACCAAAAAAATACCAATATATTTTTTCTCAAACACCAAAAGTTACATACAAGTCATTCATACAAGGATGATGGAGATCTTCTTTAAATAATGTTCAATTAGAAGATTGAAAAATGTAAAAAAAAAGGGGGCAAAAAAAGAAAAAAAAAAGAAGTCAGGCAAATATCATTGAAAAGAAAGGGCAAGAGAACTATAAGTCACAATAAAATAAGTAATTAAGAAAAGGAGAGGGAATATGCGATCGATATTCCCACGTTTAGCAAGTAGGATACATCATCTATTATCGTTAACTTCAATCAATCAAGGCCAAACCCATGAACCTCGACTGTAATGTGTCTTGCAATCTATCTCTGATTATGACAGTCAAAGAATAGGAGAAATAACTCTAAAAATAAAAGAGAAATGAATACATTCCTGACCAAAGACGTATCATATGCAGCATCTACATGAAGGATTCTGAAACTGAAAATATTGAAAAATAATGAAGTGCATCTCATGCAACCAAATTACACCAAACTTCTGAAGATGAAAGATGGGGAAGGATGCAACCTTTAGCAATGTTAAGATCGTTGTCAAAGAACTGACCAGTTTAAATTGGACTTCATTTCTAATGAAACCATTCTTTCAAAGGAAATAACGAAAATAAACTATAGCACCTTAATCAGTCATATGAACCACAGAAAAGTTAAGTTTCATGAACAAAACAAACGAACACGCAGTCATCAATATATATGCTTAATAATCCTGAATACAGATAACTTGTTTCAAACAATTTATATTCTATGTTGTGATGGAGAACTGTGCATTTAGGCCAAAATACTCAAAGAATATTCTCTTGTTCAAACATTAAAGCATGCTATAGAATGACTATATCAGAAGAATAACAATGCAGAAGATATTTGAAACTTCTATTAGGATACAATGAACCATTAAAGCAGCATTAACAGACCTCAAGCCCCTCGTCTTGTTCCCAAGCAAGGCCTGGACCAGTGTACATGTTTTTCATAAGAAGTGTGTTTGATTTATCAGGGTAAAAATGGACTCTGCTACAACGTTGGCCAAATCGACATGCTGCTGTTTTTAAGTGAAACGGGCAATGAGCTTTATCCTGCCATACACAAGTATACAAAATAAAATTTTAGGAACCATGACCCTTAATGTCATATTTATTGATGTAGAATAGAGAAATAGGTGTAGAAAAGAGATACAAGACACAAGAAATAGAGTAGAAGAAGAGATGGAGAAGAGAGCTCCTTGAGACTCTCACACAATGTATTATTCCAATCAGGTCAAATCTGAAATCTACAATAGGAGGATGGGCTATTTATATTACTATAGCCTCCTTCAAGTCCTAACTAATTCTAGTTTATGATTTATGACTAATTACCCTACTAACTATCTAGTTTACAATTAGGTCCCTAGGTTTATCTTACAATTAGGTCCCTAAATGCATATTATTATCTTTACATATCAATACCCCTCCCCCAAAACATCCTTGCCCTCAAGGATGTTGACAACAGAAACACAAATCTGAACCTAAAAAACAATCTAATGGAGTAAAACCAAACTGAAAACATAAGCTCCATAAGCTTTCTAATTTCTGGAAAATATTCAGCTAAACAGTCTTGAATCCCGTGACTTGACCTCTACTACATCGTCAACATTTTCTTCCTAGTAAGAGAATAGATTCTCCCATAAAGCATTTCACTTAACTTGCCCCTGAACCAAACTAACAGCAGACTTCGTGTAGGAGAGAATTTAAGAGTTGAGACTCCTTGCAACAGCATATTATTGAGAAAACCCATGACAAATATGCAACCCAAATGCTGAGTTATTGGGATCTTTTGTTTGCTGTTATTTTCCAAGCCCAGAAACATATCAGAAATTATTAAACCCATTGTCCCATTAAGATGCTTTTGCTGTTGAATGAGAATGCCATCCAGCTGTAACCCATCAATATTTTTCTGCCCCAAAGAGAAATTGCAAGACAACTGGAATCCTGTATTTGCATCAAATAGAGACTCTTTCAGACATGTAAATTTCTGACCTTGCCACATGCTCAGTTCAGCCTTTGTTGAAATATGTGTAGAATTTTCAATTTGCAAAGTCCTTTTTCCATATAACTGAAACTGAAACTCAGTGGTGGTTGACAGTACCGCATATGAAGTTTTCTTTTGTACCTCACCCAAAAAACTTCCTCCAAAGTCAAGACTTAATGACCTACTCCTTAAAGATATCTGCTTGGCTTCTAATACCTCAATGTATTCTTGGGTGGAGTTCGAATAAGACCCACCGCCACCTTCTTGAGTTCGAACTTCATCTGTACTCTCAGTAGCTTGCTGAGAAACAGGGGGTTCAAGAACTTCGTCTTCTTCATGAATTTTGTCAGCTGCTATGTGGTCGGTCAGGTCTTCTTGGGTGTTGATCGAATAAGCTTTTTTTGGATCGTCCAACTCTTTTCTTACCTTCTCAGCTTTCTTAGCTCGTCTTTGCAAATCTAATTCTTCCATTCGAGCAAAAGCACGAGCCCCACGCATTGTTCTTGGTTGAAAGTATTCGACTGAGTCACGGATTTCATCTTTCAATCCATCCACATATGCTACAACCAGGTCTTCTTCTTCCATTTGGAGCTGGAATCTTGTGACAACATCATCAAAAATTTCATTATACTCCTTCACATTGCCAAGCTGTTGAGACCACCACTGACCACCATTATTTGCTTGCACTGCTAATACCAGCACTTTTAATTCATCTCTCAAGCCCCACACCATATCTTGCAATTCATTTTTATGTCTTTCCAGTTTTTCATCAAACTCATCAATCTTGATGAGTGTCTTGAATTGTTCTTCAATAGCCAAAAGTCGATCTTCCATGGTTCTTGATCTTGTATTTACCCTCCACTATGAATTCTTGATGGTTTCTTGATCAAGACCCTCAGCAAAATAACAGAACACCGGAACCCGAACCAATACTGACAGAACCCGAACCAAAAATATTGAAACAGTGAGAGTAGAACTGACTAGAAACAGAGGAGCAGAACCAGAAACCCATAAATGCATTTGACAGAACCAGAAACCAAGAACTGAGGATGACAGAACTAGAAAACAGAAGAAACAAACTCAGAACGCAAGACTGAATTGAAGATCAGCAACAAAACCCAGCCACTGTCTCTTGATGGTTTTCTTGAAGCTTTCTTGATGAGTTCTTGAAAGTCTTGATGAATTCTTGATACCCCAAAGAATTCGGAACTCAAACAGAGATGGAACAGAAACTATGGTGACCTCAGATTGACAGAACAAAACCAATTTCTTTCTCTTTTTTTGGATTTTCTTTCGTTTGTCCCAACCAGAACAGGGCACAAACAGAACAGAACAGAAAGACAGAGAACAGAGCAGAGCAGACGTCTAAAACAGAATAGAACAGAGAATAGAACAGCAGAAGAAGGCGGAGAATCGTCACCTCTGATACCACTGTTATATTTATTGATGTAGAATAGAGAAATAGGTGTAGAAAAGAGATACAAGACACAAGAAATAGAGTAGAAGAAGAGATGGAGAAGAGAGCTCCTTGAGACTCTCACACAATGTATTATTCCAATCAGGTCAAATCTGAAATCCACAATAGGAGGATGGGCTATTTATAATACTATAGCCTCCTTCAAGTCCTAACTAATTCTAGTTTATGATTTATGACTAATTACCCTACTAACTAGTTTACAATTAGGTCCCTAGGTTTATCTTACAATTAGGTCCCTAAATGCATATTTTTATCTTTACATATCACCTAACAAGCATACTATGAAGACAATCCTAGTGGATATTGGCATAAAGTCAAGGTTATTGGATACAACACATATTTTATATTATGTAATAAATTATATAAGAAATTATGCACGCACTAGAAGAGGAGGGCAAAAGAAAGAAACCTGTTCAGTTCCAAAATTAGGCACTTGTTGTGCAACACTCTCAAGAGCCTGCTGTGCAGAAACTGCTGATGAACTTGCATAATCAGCAAAAGCTTCGTATTGTGGAGGTAGAGGATTTGATGTAGGTTTATCAGCATCCTGAAGTGCAAGCACAACCAATAGATGTACAATGATTTACCACCAAAGAAATTAAACTGACGACAAAACTAATTTGGTAAAAGAATTAAAAGAAAAAAGAATTACCACCCTCGTATTTTGGTGGCTCGAGTCCTTCTTGGGAATCCTCACTTTTTTCTTTCTAAAAATGATCTCATTTCCCTGCCAAATAATTTCTGCGGGCCCTTCCTCCACATATTCCCATTCATCGTCCTCATTCAATTCGGTCTCCTTCTCTCGCTGTAGAACATATTTCTAAAGTCATTTAAAAAGAAACTTCATTGTATATAAATAGATGAACAAGTATTATTTGAATATGCATATGGTCGGAATAATAGTTTCTAACCTCAGACCATCTAATCCATGTGGCTTTTTTAAATGCAAGCTCTCACAATAACCAAAGGCAGTTCAATGCATAACAATGGCGTGCATTTAACAAATGAAACATGAATAAAACTTATTGAAGACAGAGTAATAAACTTAACAGATAAACAAAAGAAAGAAAAGAAAAACAAATTTCTTAAAGAAAGGAACAATTCAAATCCCTCACAAACCTGTTGCTTATGAGAGTCTTCAAGAAGCTTCCTCTGCTCTTCTTCTGCCACCTCCTTCATCTTCCTCTCCATACTCTCGATCCACGCCCTCTCTCTCTCCTCAAACAGCTTCCTATCCCGCTCAACCCTCTCGGCCTCTTCCTGCTCCATCAGAAGTTCTCTTTTCAGCTCCTCGGGATCGTTGAGCCTAGCCTCCTCTTCCTCGCGCTCCTTCGCTGCTATCTCCTTCCTCATTTGCTTCCGCTTCAGTTTCTTCATGGCCTTCCTCTTCTCCTTCCGATTCATGCCTACCGCTAACGCAGCCTTCTCATCTTCCTCGTTCTTTTCAATACATGCAGGCTTCTCTTCGCCGTCTTCCTCCTTCGATGGTTCTTCCATGGCGTCGTTCTCTTGGAAGAATCTACAGTGTTAAAAGTTAATTGGCCCCGACACCGTAGCCTACTGCAGGACATAACAAGTCACTCCTGCCCGCTCTCATACCGATTAGCTATTGACGAAAAAAAAAAACGATTAGCGATCTCTTTTATTGTTTTCAGAACCGGGGATGTATTGAAACCCGAGATGGTTCAATATATTTAGTTTTAAGTGGGATTTCAAAAAATCATTAAAACCTAATAAAATCTTATGAATTTCTTAAAAAAATTTGTAAATTAGCTTAAGTCAAATAGAAAGAGTTAAGTTATATATATTTGTGTACATATCATATGTTGTAAAGTGTGGGTGGCCTAATGGCTAGCAATGCTTTTGGGAAAACAAAATATGGGGTTCAAATCCTATCTTCACCATTTTGCAATGTATTTATTCTCACTAATAAGGCAGAGTAATGGACGGGTTAGGTAACTTGAGATTTGACCCATAACCTACCCATTTAACTTTAAATAGGTATAGGTTAGCTTATACCCATACTTCAACCCAAAACCCGTATAAATAGGCTAGCATGGGCGGACTAACTGAGTTTTAAATAAACCATTTACATTTAACATGTTTAATTTTTTTTTTTTGAAAAAACAAATACATAAGCATTAAGTATCCACCAAATTCATCATTCCAATTTCTGAAATTTAAATCTTTATTGTTTAATAATCACAATTCACACAAAACATACATTTAGGCAAGCACCACCATAATATATTCAAACTCCAACTTTTAAATTAAAACATTACAACAACTTTTCAAGTTCATAGATTAACAAAATGACATGCTTCCATTGAAACTTCATGCTTCAATTTTCATCATCATCTTCAAATTCCCTTAAGGAAGGGACTATAGCTCCAGATTCTAAAACTTCCTCTGCAAAATAAATGAAGAGAAAATATATCATAAATAATCTAATATAAAATAAAAAAATGTAACAATACAAATTCAAAATTTTATTTAAAAAAATACTTGTAACAGCACTTGCACTCTCATCAAAATTATCAATATCAAGGTCCTTAAATTTAGATGGTGTCTTGAATAGCCAATTTTGAGCGCATACGAGTGCCTTGACCATCTTTGAAGACAAGAAGCCCCTAAAAGAATCTAGTATCCGACCCCAGTAATAAAAGCTAATCCTAAAGATATTGCAAATACTGATATTGGCAACAAATCACATGCCAACAAATTTAGAACTTGATAATTGGAAGCATTCACTCTCCATCACGCCAAAACATCAAATTTTGGGTCATGAAAGCCAAATAATTTAGTTTGAAAATATTCATCCACTTCTAAAATCTTCTCTACATTACATGTAGAACTAGTAGCAACTCACAAATTCAAACAAATAGAGTCACAGAGAGAGAGAGAGAGAGAGAGTTGATGGCCGTTATGGTTAGGGATTAGAGGTGGCTAAATACTTGAAATCTTGAATAGGGAGGGAGGTAGAGAATGTTTTTACCTTATGACAAAATGCTGAATGAGATGTGTAGTTAATAAAAAAAAAACACTAATTATGGGTCTTTTTGGGCAGGCTCAAAATGACTCAATTACACTGGGTTACAGGTGGGCTCATGGGTTGTTGTTTCCATGCTCAGCCCTACTCATCAAAGCTCTGATGCCGGTGGGAGGAGACCGCCGGTGGCCTTCTAATGGCCGATCATTGGTGGAATTTACGCCAGGGGCAAAGTGTGCACAATAGTCATCATTTTTATCACTTGTTATGTTAAAGACTTTTTGCAAAGGCCTTAAATTATTTCAGCTTCAGCAAAGGCCTTAAATTTGGCAAATTGTATCGGGGATGAACGAACATATTTGATAGCATATATAATACTCTCAAAGTCATCTTTCAAATCTTTCAACCCTTCACAAACTGTCAAATTGAGGATATGTGCATAGCACCTACGGTGAAGATTGTGAAAGACAAAATATAACTAATAGGGGGTGAATTGGGTGATTAAAAAATCTTTACAATTTCCCCTGAACTCACTATCTAAAGCAGAGCTTAACAGAGAGCAAGTGAGAGAACTTGACATAGATGATTTATACTAGTTCAATCTCAACTCTTGACTTACGTCCAGACCCTAGTCACTTTGAGATTTTCTTTATCACTTTAAGCAATCACACACTTTGTACTCAAAAGTAATCCTCTCACTAGGATTTACTACCCCTTACAAGTTGTAATCAAATAACTCAATCTCAAAGTCCTAATACTTTGATATTCTTAAAATGTTTTATAATCAGAAATGAAACTTTCTAAAAGAGCATATTGATAAACAATGAAGATTATAGATATCCAAAGATATTACTCAAATGAATGAAACAGTAAATGCGTATTGATTGTTTGAGCATTTGTGTTTCCGGTGGTTAGAACGAATTGAATGTTTCAGCTTATATTTGGTGAATACAATTAATGACCGTTGGAAGCCTTCAATACACCGTTGAGAGTAATCAATATATCTGTTAGACTTGAAAACTGTTTGTTGCTCACAGTACTTGATTTGTTCAATGATTGTCGCTATTCTTCATTGACATTCCTTGTGTTTTTCCTATTGGATGATCTAGTGTTTAAATAAGGAAAGAAAACGTAAATGCCTTTAGAATGTACTGAGAATGGTTAACTAAATCCGTGCTTAGTTTTCAAGAGACACATTTAATGCAGGTGACGTAACCAATGTTTTTTTTGATTAATCTTCATTTAATCATCTAAAACTTATTAACAAATGATTAAACATAGTTATGAACAATAATGAGTGATGATATGAAGTAAGCAAATCATACTTAAAGATTTAAGATTTACGGACACGATGTTTATGAAACAGAGATATATTTAACTCGAGTTGGATACTAGCAAACTCAAGCAAGTGACTCGAGTTATGTATTCTAAGCTCGAGTCACAAGTTCATCTTTTTTGAAAGTAAGTTTAAAGTTTAAATAAAGATGTCTCTGTATGACTTTAACTCGAGTTTAAAAACGTTTACTCAAGTTCATGACTTGAGTTAATCATAGTATGCTCGAGTCAAGTTCATCATAAATGGACTTCAAGATATCTTTTCAAAATGACTTGAAGTTACGTCAGCTCGAGTCATTAAATGATGGCTCAAGTTAACTAACTTTACCTGAAAGATCATGTTCAAACTTATGCTCGAGTTTATTAGAACTGACTCAAGTCAACCACCTTTGTATTTTGAAAATAAATTGAAGTTCACAAAGGATGACTTGAGTCAAATGGCAAACACTCAAGGAAACATTATTTTACAAAATATCTCACAAGAGCTTATAATTCAGGTTAATCATGACTGCCTCGAGTCAAGTTAAGTTCAAAACATCTTGACAACTCTCTTTCTTATATTGACTTGAGTTTTTCAACCTGTTAGTTAATTTGATTGTTAGTTATTGGTTTAAGTTTGAACAAGTGAAAACATTTTTGTCTTAAATCATTAACTTCATTTTATCTACAATTGTCAATTATCATCAAAACACATAGAGAACTAACAAAGATAGTCTCCATTACATATTAACCCCTCCAACTCTTCAAACGCTTCTTCAAATAGGATAATGTTGTGGCATTTGATTAGGCAATATCCATTGTAATAATAAAAACTTTTTCAATTCCCCAATCTAATAAACACCTCTTTATGGTCTTCCTTATTGTGTCACCTCTGTGATCCTCAATCATAGAAAAATTGATGATCCTGTTATGCAAATTCCATTTAGGATCAATAAAGTGGGCAAGCAAGCATAAGTAATTAAAATTGTGATTAGAAGTCAAGCAATTTGTAGTAAGACAAACCTGAGTTGTAAATGTCCTCAAAATCTTCTTCAAAACCTTGATTTCTCCAAGGATAATTGCTAGCAATCCCTATCAATTGTAATTCTAGATGGGATTTGATGTCATACCCCTCGATATACTGTCATTCATTAGAGTATTTATATGTCGTTTAGTAGGCAAAACATAGATAGTATGATTTACTAATATAAAGCTCTTGATTGCAAACAAGAATACCCACAGGGTACATATGAAATATTTACAAATTCTAAAGATAATTACAGAATTCCATAACAAATAACTCACGACTTGCCTAAAACAGGTTTGACATCTTTATTTGCCAACATCTACCGCCTTGCCCTAGGATCCGCGTCTATTCCTCTGTTCATTTCTAAAATAATAGGAAAGGTTAGGATCCTAAAGAATCTCAGAGTAATAGTTAATGTCACATAGGATGTATAAATAGTATACGGTAGTTAACCACAAATAGAACAATCTACAATAACATATATGATATTCAGGGATCAAACACTACATATCACAAATCACATGTAGCATTAACTGCAATCAATCATCACATGATCCGTTACCACTATGCTAGATACTCAATAGGTTAATAACCCATAAGAACTGAATGCAACTAGGTTTGTTGCCCATGAACTATCAGTCTAATAGGCCCTACAACTAACAACTAGAAAGATACTATCTTCCAGCTGATAAGTCACATTTTTGTTATAAATTTCTATTGTGTGATAACTATTTTGTGTGTCATTTATGAGCTTAATTGTGTCTGATATGATAATTCATAAGTAAATTTATGCACATGTGCATATGTAGATTTATTTAGCTAAAGCCTAAAAGTTTGCATTCTATAAGTTATCTTGCATATAGGGTTTAGATGAAGCCCTATATAGGCTCACTAAGTACACACTGCTGAACAGAGGTCTAACCTTAACTTCTTTCCAATAAGCTAAGATCACTACTTTCGCCTATTAGCACCAATTATTCAAATAAGACCAATGTTACAATCACAATTAAACAAACTGAATGTATTGAATTAAGGCTAGCATTCTAGGTTCATTTTACAACTTAAGAATCCATCTTCACTTAGCCAACGGAATTTAGTTCAAGGCTGAAAAGAAGGACAACATCAAAACGAAAGAAAGATAATCCACAAACAATACAAAAAAGGGAAATTAAACAAAAAGGATTGCCAGTGTTCGATGGCACATAGGACATCTATCACACAAGGTTTCTTATTTATTGGACATCATTTGATTACCCCAAAACACAAAACAATCAGACTGCCCTTAGAGAATGAAATCTAGTGGCATACTATTTTAACTTAAATCTTTGGATTTCTAATCCAACTCTTCCAAAATCATGCCAACAAAATATTCCTACACAATTTGCCCCAAGAAATCCATTGGAGACCTCAAAAACAACAAAATCACAGCCACTTGTTGTGCCCTTATCAAGCCAAAACATTAGGGTTTTAGGGCCAGAATGTCGTTTTCTCTACCGATGCTTCTGGGATCGGTATTACACCTCTATCATACATAATTTTTCATTATAAATTCATTGGAAGCATTAATATGTCTTATTTTAGGTCTTATTTTTTGGAATTTCATCATAATTGTCTTATTATCAATACTATCAAATACATTTTTTTTCAATATAAGGCACTAAACAATCATGTTAATGAATTTGGGCCTATTCTTTTTCTTTTTGGTTTAAGCAGACCGTGCTCTTTGCTTCTTTACTTCACCTTTTTAATCATATAATTTAAGTAATAATTTATTTTCTTTTTTTTTTTTAAAAAATTGAAAGTCAAGAGGGGGCATTGCCCCCTCAACCTACAATGTGGCTCCGCCACTGGTTGGGATATATTGTTGTTGAAGTATAAAGGTGTTATCGCTTGTCTCAACACCAACCGTTGTAGTTGCAAAATTCCAATTTTGATTGTATAGGAGACATGATCCACTGGTAAAAATTCGATTGATTGAAGCATTCTTAGATATGTAGTTGGCGCCTACCACCTCTGCTGAGTTTAACCTTGAAGATTAAATAGCAATGAGGTACATTTGGGCAAAGGGGAGGAATAATTTTTAATATATAATCTCATATTTTTTGTCATATTGTTAAATTGATTACCCTATTACAAAGTTAAGTAATTTTTTATTTCTTAATATTTAAATGTTTAATATGTTTTATTTATTAAAATTACTTGTGATGAAATTTTTAAATACACATGTTAGCTAAAATGTTTATCAATCATATATATGTATTTTCAATTAAATTAAAAAATGATGTAATTTTGAGATTCTTATATTAATATATTATAATTCAAAATTTTTTTAAATATAGTTCATTAAATATATGTTTATTAAAAAAGTGACTAAAAATTTTGATCAAGTTGTTAATATTTGATTGCACAGAAAATTACTTATTTTTTTTTTATAAATTTAGTAAAATATTAAATAGATCATTAATAAATATTAAGGTTAAATGATAAGTTAGGGGTATAGTTTCAAGAGGGTTAAATTAGTGAACAAGATTTTACTAATATGATTTTCAATTAAAAAAATGTAATTCAATAATTTTTTTTTATAATAGTCAATAATCATGTTAACGGTTTAGACTTATTTATGGCATTAAATATATAATTTTAAAATAAAGGGAATGCTTGTTTAATTATGGCTAATAAGATGGGCTGTTAGAATATTTTATTTTATTAAAAAACACTAAATATCCTATCGAAATAGTTGGTTACAATAACATTATAATATACTATTTTACAGGAGCAGACAACAACAATACAACATTAGTTCCTTAACATTTGAATGTAATTTTTAAAACATTTGTACTTTGTGCATGTTGGGTTTTATATTAAAGGCCAAATGTAATATTAATTTGTTATAGAAAACTAATTTATACTACTATTATTCAAGAGACAAGCTGAGAAACAACGCTTGACTCACTTTTAGGCCCGTTTGGATATAGCGTTTGGAGAATAGTTTTAGGGATTTACGAGGTATAAATGACTTTTAGAGAATAATTTGTAAAAAATAACTTTTGGAATTTACGAGATAAAAAAGATTTTTGAAAAATAGCTTAATAACTTGTGGAGAAAAATGATATTGTTTGAATAACTTCAAAACTTAGGTTTTGACAAAAGTTTGCAATAACCTTAAAATTGTCAGGAAACTATTATGCATTAAAACCTAGGTTTTGACAAAAGTCTGCCAAATAACCTTATTTTTTTTAGAAGCTAGTATGAATTAAAACCTAGGTTTTGTCATAAATTTACCAAATACCCTTATTTTTTCCAGAAGCTATTCCGCATCAAAACTTAGGTTTTGGATCCCAAAACCTAGGTTTTCTCAAAAGTTTTTTTTTTTTCAGCTTTTTATCTCTCATCTACCATTATCAATATTTCTTCAGTATCGGTCAGAATCCTTAAGATATTATTTTTTTAGTACCTTTCTGTACTTTGAAATATTTTTTCAATATTAGTCATTACCCTGAAATATTTTTTCAATACCCTAAAATAAAATTTTAAGACCATGAGAATTATTTTTTCAGTACCTATTAGTATTAAGTATCTTTTTAGTACTCGTCAATATACTAAAATATTTTTTCAAGATCATTTATTACCTGAAACATCTTTTTAATATCCTAAAATAAATTTTTAAGATCACAAAATATTTCAGGGAACTGACTTGTACTTAAAAAATAATTCATGATCTTAAAAATTTATTTTAGCATATTAAAAGATGTTTCTAGGTAATGACTGATCTTGAAAAAATATTTCAGGGTATTGACGGGTTTTAAAAAGATATTTAAGGATACTAAAAAAATACTTTACGATCTTCAAAATTTATTTTATGATATTGAAAAAATATTTTAGGGTAATGATTGATTTTGGAAAAAATTTAGAATATTGAAAGATACTAAAAAATATCTTAAGGATATTGACTGACACTGAAAAAATATTGATGATGGTAGAGAGAGAAAAAGCTGAAAAATCTAGGTTTTGATGTAAAATAACTTTTGGAAAAAATAAAGGTGTTTGATAAGTTTATGACAAAATCTAAATTTTGATATAGAATAATTTCTGAAAAAAAGAGAAGTGTTTAACATATTTGTGACAAATCCTAATTTTTGTTTTGGGTTAAGGTGTAAAAATACACATGAGTTTTTTTTCCAGGAGCGCTCAGCACCACTTGTTTTTCTTTTTTTTGAAGCAAAAATACACACGTGGTTACCATTTTAGAACAAAATTCATATCTCACTGTTAAGTTACTATTCACTGACGATATGTTACTGTTTACTTCATCTCTTTCTTTCTCATCACGGTGAACAGTAACTTAATAATGAGATATGACTTTTGCTTCAAAATAGTAATCAAGTGTATATTTTTACTAAAAAAAAGCACATGGACGTTTTTAGAAAAAAAACTTATATATATTTTTATAGCTTAACTTAGCGCTTGTTTTTAAAACTTTTGGAAACTGCCAAACTGCCGAACTGGCTAATGGGATATCTACCTTCAAAAGTTTGCAACGTGGCAGAAATTAATCGTCAATTCCTCTGGTTCATTTTGTTTTTGTTTTTTTTGTCCCCCTCAAAAAAATCCATTCCGCGATACTTACAAATAGAACAATGACACGAGTGTAAACGGCGGAAGGGCGAGAACGATCTGTGCTCCCGAGGTGTGAGCCATGGCAGTAGCAGTGAACTGGTTGAAGCCTTCTCCGTTTCTCGGTCACAAATTAGCTACTCGCTCTGTAAGTCCTCGTGATTTGGCCCTGTGTATACCTTCTTATTCCCTTGCTGTTAATTAGCTCGGAAACACTGAAAGAAGAGATTGAAATTTGCTGAAGCATTGTGTGCTTGAGCATTTCTAGTTCTTATTCTATTTTATTTCTATTGATATTGGAAGATTTGCTGAATTGGCAAATGATAATTTCGCTGTAGGCTAATCTATCATCTGGACAGTGTATGGGGAATTCATGTCAACCATCTAGAATCAGTGCACTTTTTTGGCAATCTAGGAAGTCCAGGGAAGCACAAGAAATTGATTCTGTTTTGGGACAATTTTCTTTGGCAGGGTCCGGGTTAGAGGTATTTTCTTTGAGTGGTCCTTTAATAGTTCTTTATCGCTAAAGGTTTATATTTTGTTTTTGCTTTCGATATGCTCAACCTGTTACCATTTCATCGATGCTTGTGCTCAGGACACAATGGTGAAGCTGGCACAGCCCAAAACGATAAAAGTTTCAGTTGCATCTTCCATCTCTGAGGTATCATCCAGTGAATGGGATGCTTGTGCTCTGGATTCCACAGGAACTGAAAAGTTCAATCCATTTCTTACCTATGGATTCTTATCAAGTTTAGAGGATTCCGGCAGTGCAGTAAAGGTGTGGAAATCTTAGCTTCTACTGATCATTTTATAAGGATATGTCGTCTGAACGATTAGGAATTATAGATCTCTTGGTTCAGTCTGTTTTTTGACTCATCTGTTGTGTCATGTTGTAGCCTAATATGTTGAAGCAGCCAATATCAAGGGATAACTTCCTCCTCCACAGGGTTTTATCCCAAGAGCATGTTTCGTTCAATGTAAACTTCATAATTTCCATTGGAAATAAATCTGACCTTAGGGAATAGGTTCAATTTTGCCAAGTCAAAGATGAAAATGTTACGAAAGCAAAATCCCTTCAGTGGCCCAAGATAAAGCCTTCCTTCACTTCCCCCCGCGGGGCTCTAAACTAATGGTTTTCTTTGCTTCTATTATTCACTATAAGGGTAGAAGAGTGCTGAAGATGATATGAAGAAGCTGTTAGTCATGCATTCTATCCTCCTATTTCATTATAATCTTCATAACCGAGTTCTTTCAAATTCTGAGCCAGACAGCTCTTACATGTTTTGCATTCTGTCATCGCAGATAGAATACAAGCTTGGATTAGTATATTGACCCAATGGATGCCAGAATATTCCATGTTAATGTGTTTGAAATCCCATAAAATCAAATCAAATGGTTTAACACTTCCTGGTATTTATGGATTCCACATGATAAATACAATTGACTTGAGAATCTTTAAAATCTTGAGTATTTCTAAGGCTTCAGATCCTAATTAATTTTTTTATCCTTTGATCTGTCATGAGTGTTCACAGACATGTTGCTACTAATTTCCACGTTCAGATTGTAATTTTTTGTGCAACAAATCAATGAAACATATAATGTTGCAAACTATAAGTATGAATGGAATGCTAATAATAACGATACCTTCGATGCTATTTGATGTTTCATAAAACCAATAGTCTGAAAACCAAGAATAGACATTTCTTTTTTTTTCTCCTGGAATTTTCCTTCTCTTTTATCCCCAGAAACATTTTGTTTCCACCCATTCAGGGTCCATGGTTGATATTACCCCACCTTTTGTTCATAATACTTGTGCCAAACCTCAATGATTCTATGAAAACATCTGAAATTTTCTGTTATTGCTCAAAATTTCAGGAAACAGGATGGATGCCCCGCCACATCATTGCTAAGGATGAAGACAACAAGGTTGTAGGTGTAGTCCCACTCTATCTTAAAAGGTTTGGCATCTGCTACATCATCCATGCGGCAAGTTATTTTCTAGTTCGTTATGGAGCTTGTCTATTGTTCTAAAAGTAATTTTCTTACTGCTTTGTATTAGAGCTTTTATCCAACCTTTTATCTGTTGGCTGTCTTCTCACATTTTGATCTGTGTTGCAGCCATTCATATGGTGAATTTGTTTTTGATCATTCTTGGGCTGATGCATATTATAGCTATGGGTTAAAATATTACCCAAAGTTGCAATGCTGTGTGCCATTCACTCCAGTAACTGGTCCAAGGATTCTAGTGCGTAACACCTCATACAAGGATCAAGTTTTTGACATTATAGTATCTGCAATGAAGGATCTGACTGATAAGGTATCAGATTTGTCATAGGGCTATAACTTTTAGCAAGTCAGCAAGTAGTTGTATAAAAACCCTCTCTTTTACCAATGTCTTCTTTTATATTTAATTTGTCCCTTTGTCATCACCAGTTCAAGAGTTGTCATTATAATTAATTTCATGTTCATAAATCTTGCTTCTCTCAACAGTCACTATTAACTCTTAATATGGGACTTAAATTCTTACTCTTGACAGAGTTTAGAAAATTGTTTCTTCTTAAATCTTTGAGGTTTGAAATTCTCTCATCTGTATATCACTTATTGAATTTGTTTAACATAATGTTAGATGTTTTAAAACTGCAAGTCATTAAATTTAGAATAATTTTTTTTTTTTTTTTTTATGAAAATTAAATTTACAATAGTTGCAACAATAAAATTAGCACTATTATTTGTATACAAAGAAGGATGATAGAGGCACTAACGAGAAGGGTTGAATAGACGGTCTTGAGTCCTATGAAGAATAGTAGAGAAAGACTAAGCAGAGCACTCAAGGAGGATATTGGATGGGACCTTTTGGTGAATAGTATATCCAAATAGTAACTTGTAGATGGAACATAACAGCATAATTTGATTTATGTAGTTGACTCAACCTAGTGGAATTAGGCTTGTTGTTCTAGTAGTGGTAGCACTAACATTTGTAGCAGCAGCAGCCATACTGGCAGTAGTTGCTACTACAGACACTATTGCTGTAGTCGATACTGTTTCTGTTACAGTTGTAACTGTTTTAAGTTTAATGAACTGTAGTTTTAAATTATTTAACATTATGCCAAACTAATTCAGGAATATTTTATCTATAGTCTGCCTTATGGCAAAAGATGAATTTACCTGCCATTTTGTATCTGTATGTGAGAAAACCTGACCTTTCATTTTCTATGCTTTAGATGAATCCCCCTTTTCAATGGCATATAGAATCTAATTTGATAATCATCTCTTTAAGATTTTGGCTAAATTCCCTTTTTTCCCATAAAGTCGTTTGTTTTCATCTGAACATCCTGATTTTCTCTTGGCAAATTTTCTTTGTTCCGTGCTGATATGCTATTAGAATTTTTTATGTTACACAATTCAGTGTTTTTAATTCTTAAGGTTCTACTGAACAGTTAATACTCTTGACATTTTTGTGACATTATAACTCTTCAATTTTAAAATGGTATCTGTGTACTGTATTCCATACATTCTGAATTGGCATGAATAGATGCTGTTATATTTTTTCTTTAATTTCTGTTTGGTTGTTGTTCTAATATCAACATCTGCAATGCTATTTGTAATCTGACTTCAATTTCCTGACAGTCTCAGCTTTCATCATTGCATATTACTTTCCCTACTGAAAATGAGTGGCACAAGCTTGGTGAAAAAGGTTTTCTACAGAGGATGGGCATGCAGTACCACTGGAAAAATCGTAACTATAAAAGGTTCATAACTATATGGTCCCTATCTGTGTCATCATAAAATGGTCTTGGCATTCGTTGAATTTGTATGCTTGTTCTACGTACATTTTGGCTTCAATTAGCCATTCTAATTTTGTATTAACTCATACTGTTGGGCTGAGAGAATGGTGTTGGAGTTTCAGATCAGTATCTTTTACTTCTTTTCCTCAACTTAAATTGACCCCCCTTGTCCACCCGGGGAAAAAGGAAGAAGAATTTTCAGAATTAACAAAGTGACATGATGTGTGTAGAAGCAAATAATATGAATTCCTTGTCTATTCATGTACATATGATGTATATTTATACAAGAGGAGAGAGCCTTAGCATTGATGGCTCTTAATGATAATTAATCACTAATCCCTGATTTTCTCTAATCCCTGATTATTAGGGATACTAATTACAAATTGATTGTTACAATATTATTTCCTAATACAATATTATTTCCTAACAATGTGTAATCAATCAGTATGATATATCAGTAATTTACCTTTTGCTCTTGTGGTAACTTATAAAATTGCATTTTGCATCTGTCAATGTAATTTTGTTTTCTATTTCTACTTGGCAGTTTTGATGAATTCTTGATCGACATGAAGCAAAGTAAAAGAAAAAATATCCGCCAAGAGCGCAAAAAGGTTGGTATTTGTTGCTGAAGTCTGTGACATGGAAAGAAAATCTTAAGTCAGGTTCAATGTTAAAATCGAGTAGTGGTTTTCCTTGTCATACTCTTTGTGATAGCATAATAAAAGAATTGATTCTGAGTTGTTGCAAAAATTGTTCTCATTCCTTTGTCCACCGCATGTAAAATGGTGTATTTTAGATAGCATCAAAACTGTTGACTTTGTTTGTTGCCTACATTAATAATAGGAGCTTTTATGTACAGATTTCAGCCCAGAACTTGATTATGAAACGGCTCCGAGGTTATGAAATAAAGGTAATTTTATTAGTGTTATGGAGGTGTTATTGTTTTTTTTTTTTGGAGTGCTCCGGGGCTACATTGATTTTGTTTCTTTGTGCTTATTCCTTTTAGGTTCCTGTTAGAGATGTCTTATTCTACTCTTCTGTACCCCTCTCCTTTATTTGAATTTATTTTTCTATGAATGTGTGAAATTGTGGTGTTATTGTTGGGAAAATTTTATTTTCCCATCAAGAAAATTTTACTTGGATATTATTGGGCAAACTTCACTGTCATATTGTTTCGATTTATTATCTCTTTGTTATGATTATGTATTGGCAGGCAAGGCACTGGGATACCTTCTATAAGTTCTACAGGAACACAACTGATAACAAGTCTGTTCCCTGTGATTGAACCTTTCATTTTAAAAAGAATCAAATTACATTGATGATATGGGGATGTATCAAATATCAGAACTTAAACATTGTAGTTGCTTTATTTTGTAGGTGGGGTAGCCCTTACCTGACAAGGGAATTCTTTCATGAAATGGGATCAAGAATGGGAGATCAGGTATTGCTAGTTGTTGCTGAAGAAGGAGATGAACTTGTTGCAGGAGCTCTAAATCTGATTGGAGGAGATACTTTGTTTGGGCGGCTATGGGGATGTAGCCCTCAAAGTTATTATCCAAGTTTGCATTTTGAAGCATGTTATTACCAGGTACACCTTCATCATTTTTTTATGACTTTAATATTGTTTCTTTACCTTATATATTCTTTTTATATCCTTTAATTGATTCCTTTCCTTTTAAATTTTTCTTTCATCTCTGTTAGGGCTTATACCAAAAGTTTCTGGTGTTGAAGGAAAACGATGTTTCTCATTTTCTTCTCTGTACTTTGCTTTTTCAAGCATCAAAGCTATTTAGCATGAATGTGACTTTGATGCTGTTGCATCGATATTTATGCACACTGTAACATTCCCCTCTTGTTTTGCTTGTCTTAAACTTTTGTTGTTTTCTTAGATTGTTTGCATTCTAACAAAAAGGGGGGAAAAGAAAGTTTTGAAATCATACTGTAGGGCGTAAATGGGAATAGGGAATGGGGAGAAGGAAAGGAATCTAAAGAAAATGAAAGTGGAAAAAAGGAAGTAGAAGGGATAGTCAGATGATAATTTCCCTTTTCTTTGTTTGGCAAAATTTTCTTCCCCAAAATCCCCCAACTTTAAAATGTAAAAGGAAGAGGATTTCAGAGAGTAAGACAGAAATCCTTCATTGTCTTTCTCTTATTAACAAATCCCAAACTAGGCATTCTCTTCCATCATCTCCTGTTCAAATACACTCTAATTGATTTTGTCTCTTTTACCAATGTTGTATGCACATAAAAAATAATAATAAAAAAAAAATAGTTCCCAATGAAAGGAATTTAGAAAGCCCTATTATGACGCTGGCAGTTGCACAAAATCACACGAGGTTTGAGTTGTTCGCACAACAGGTTACTCTGAATTCTTCACTCAGTTTGTGTGAGACTCTGTTTCTCAAGTATTTTCTGGCGCTTTCATGTCTCCTTTATTCCTAGATTGGATCCTTGAATTTCTGATGGTTCACCAAAATCTCAAATAAATATAGTATAGATCAGGGAAGCGTATAGTTTAGTTATTGCATTGTTTGGCATCACAGGCAATTGAAGCAGCGATTGAACTCAATCTTCAAACTGTGGAGGCTGGAGCTCAAGGTGAGCATAAGATCCAGCGGGGGTATATGCCAGTGACAACTTATAGCTGCCATTATCTTACGGATAATGGATTTAGGAAGCCTATTGAAGACTTTGTAGTACGCGAAGCTACTCAGGTACGATAATTGTTAGCTAACATGCATTCTTTTTAAACTGTGTTTCGTGCTTGAAATGTTACTGACTCAATACAATTAACTAATATTGGCTAATAATGGAAAACGGAGAAGAAAAATGAATATAGAGCAATTTTATGGGGATTAACTAACGAACAGAGTGATTCCCTGATAAGAAACTTATTTTGGTAGCAAACTAATTAACTAAACTGAATTGGGAAATCCTTCATTCCAACTTGTCAAAGAAGGCACCATGTAGGCAGAGGCTAAGAACTTCCAGCATTGACATGGATATATGGCAAAATGATATAAGATACTATACTGCTTCAAGATGTATACATAGTATTTAAATTCAATGTTGTGCTGTGTCTCATACAAGTGTCAAATTCATGCATATTAGTCTCATGTTAGTCATGGTAGAACTCCTGTTTCCGGAGTACTGATGCTTCATGGTCTCTAGAGTGGTTAACTAAACTAACAATAAATACAACTCAGCAACTACATGAACAAACAACTACTGTTCTTGTCCCTATAATAGGACACCTTTGAAAAGGTATTCTTGGTCTTTTTATAACACATTTGATAGTCTTAAGGAGCATTAAATATATATTCTTTTTCATTTACTACAGCAACAAAATGCCTTATCCCTCTAGATAGGGTCGGCTATGTAGATATCACAACACCATCGCGCTTTGTGAAAAACCAGATCTTTAGATAGGTTATGAACAAAAATATCCCACTCTTTAACCTTATTTAGTGTTCGCTTTGTTCTTCCATGACCTCTTTTTAGAGGACTTTATATTGTTTGATCAACCCTTCTCACCATTGCACTCAATGACCTTTTTTGAACATGTCTAAACCACCTCAAATGATTTCTACCATTTTCTCTTTGATAAAAGCCATTCCAACTTGTTCACATATATGATTATTACAAATCTTATCTTATTTTGTATGACCCCACATCCATCTCAACATCCTTAAGGAGCATTAAATATATATTCTTTTTCATTTACTACAACAACAAAATGCCTTATCCCTCTAGATAGGGTCGGCTATATAGATATCATAACACCATTGTGCTTTGTGAAAAACCAGATCTTTAGATAGGTTATGAACAAAAATATCCCGCTCTTTAACCTTATTTAGTGTTCGCTTCATTCTTCCATGACCTCTTTTTAGAGGATTTTATATTGTTTGTTCAAACCACTCACCATTGCACTCAATGACCTTTTTTGAACATGTCTAAACCACCTCAAATAATTTCTACCATTTTCTCTTTGATAAAAGCCACTCCAACTTGTTTGCATATATGATTATTACGAATCTTATCATTTTTTGTATAACCCCACATCCATCTCAACATCCTTATCTCAATCACCCCCATTTTATGTTCGTGTTGTACCCTTTAAAGCCCAACATATATGTTCCTTATGATATATGCCCATATTTAATATGAGTAGTGAGAGAGAGTATACGATGTTGGGAAAAACTTGAATTTTGTGACTAATTTCATACTTTATTGTTTTTAATGGTGTGTGTGAATTACTTTGAAGTGACTTATATTTGGACTGGAGTAGTACAATAAGCAAAATAAGATCAAAAAACAAAGCATGTCCGACTTTGGATCATTTCACAACATTAGCTCTTTTTAATGTTCATGATGTAAGATCTCATTTATATTGTAAATTGCAGTAGACACGAAATGTTATATTAAGGATGGTAGGAAGTAGGTTGTGAACTCCTTTGTATAGAGGATGTAACCATTTTCTTGCTACCAATCAATTTCTTCCAACATGTCTAAAAACTACTACCTCTAGTCTTTAATACGGAGTATAAAATATAATTGACTTTTTTTGGAGAGATTAATGAAGTTGAATAAATTACTACAAGTATTTATATTTATTATTTTTATTTCCAAACTAATTTGTTTGACTTATAAACTAATATATAATATAATAATATACAACATATCCTATGATTAAGTTACTTATTTAGTTTTTTTAACATCTGAGTGTCTCTCACACTTGACAGTTTCATTTCTTTTTCAAGTGTAGCCTTTCTGGTGAAAGGCCATTATTATTCATGCTTTTCTAGCACGGATGATTTGCAAATTTCTTTACTTTGATTTCTTGTCCTCCTGTTTTTTTAACAGGTGAAGCTTGTTATTAAACTCTTGCATGATTCTGGCCCTTTCAAGGAAGATATCCTGAAGGGGGAAACAAATTGACATAACAATATTATATGTAAATATGTATATGCCTGTTTTTACTTTGTAATTATTAAATTTTTTAGGATTATTGTATAGTAACATGCTGAAGAGTTGACCATCCACACCATCAGGCATTTGCTGCCAAGTATATTGGCGCCACCCATTTATAACTAGGCATTTGGGCCAATGATTTAGCAGTGAAGGATATAAAGGACAGAAGATAAGGGAATGAACGGAAAAGGTCTAACAGTGTCAGGTCCAAGGACATGAGATGAAGAACCCTTGACAATTGTTATAGAAGAGGGATTGACATAAGGCACGTACTCAAAGAACAAATTATGGTTACATCTAACATGACCAATGGCACCATAATTAATAATCCACTTTAAGGAAGAAGTGGCAAGACCCAAAGCAATGTTACTTGTAGCAAGAGCACTTGAAGGATTAGGCTTAGACTCAACCATCAATACTAACCAAAAGCAAGTCGCACTCCACAATGAATAGTAGATAGGTCTCTTAACGAACCAAACAATAAGGTACTTTGCATATGATGAGCAAGAGCAGAACCAAACAACGAATAACGAAGGATACAACTACAATAAACTCTCTAAGATTTAACAAGAGAACCACAAAAAACAACCAGCCACTAAAGAGACCGAAGAATAACCAAACACCAACAAAGAAACATGTCTCAAAGAGCTAACTAAGAGAACAACCTCACAGATGTAGTAACAAACTAGCCACAAACCTCCACGAGAAATGGCAGGAAAATACAAAAGCCAACAAACACTACACCTAGAGATGAAAGATGCCACACAAAACACCCAAAGACCTAAAAAACTGGCTGGAAATTGAAAAAGAGGAAGAGCCCAATTACCAAACTCGAGAACATGAATACAAAACCACCGCACCCTCATCAGACTCGAATTCAACGTCGAGAAGAGAAGTTGCTACTGAAAACCAAACACCATGTGCCATCACGCTTCGGGAGATGGTTACTGTTTGCGTGGCTGTGTAAGCCACGCGCCCACTATGATCGGACCATCTGGGTTTAGCCGATTGGGAGGCAATGATTCCACCTGTGTGGCATGTGTATCCAAGGAATGACATGTCAAAGTTTGTAAACTCTCTATTTCTCTAACACTCTATACTATATCACCGAAGGACAAAAATGAACTCAAGGAAAAACCACAAACCTTAGAGCTTTCATACCATGTAAACTTAGAAAAAAATATATCCTAAATCCCAGGTATAATTATATATAGAAGGGGTGTATTTATACAAGAAGCGAGAAATGGTTTTTAATGATGATATTTTAATCATAATCCCTAATCCCTAATTGATAGGGATAATATTGATTACAATACATTTCCTAACCAAGTAACAAAATGGGACTAGACTACCTGATTTAATCAGAAAATCAATAAACCTATAATATGTTTGGTCTAGTTTACAACATAAACTGGGAGGAGCATCAACCTAGTAAAAAAGGGTTGACTCGGTTAACTCGGTCTTAACTCAACTAACCCGCCAGATGGGCCCAAGTTAACTTTTTTTTTTTGTTCATCTTTCCCCAAAATGGTATGGTTTTGGGAGAGTTTTAATAAAAAAAAAAAAAGGAAAAACAAAGCTGTGAACACTGATGAGGATGAGATTGAGAGGAGAAGGGGCAATACCGCAATGGTTTCTGGGGGACGAAAGAAGGGTGGAAGGGGTTGTAGGAGTGGAAACAGGTCAGACTAGGTCAGGCTTTGCCCTTAACAAACCAGGCCTGTTTTGCAACATAGTGACCTGAGCCTGACCTGTGGCCTATTACATGCCTATTTTTTGGTTGGTTTGTTTGTTTGTTTGTTTTTTTAATTTTTTTATGTTATTATTATTATTTATTTAATTAAGCCCCACTTTTTAAAAAAATATATTTTTTATATTATTTATTTAATTAAGATAACAAGCCATAGGCTGAAAACATGCCTACTTTTAATAGGCTAAAAACAGATAAAAATTACATAAATTAATATTAATAATATAAATAGACCGGCCTGATAGACCTAAAAAGCCTCTTATTAGGCCTGGGTCTGGCCTGTTAAGCGAAAATAAGCTTTATAAGAGGTCTTGACCTAATCTTTTAACCTGACAGACCAAGTTTGACCAGACTTTTAATAGGCCAGGTCACAAACCCATGACCTATTTCCACCGGGTGAAGTAAGGAGAATGGGAGGGGGGTCAGGGTTGAATGAGTTATGTGGGCCCTAAGGTACGGTGGAGAGAGATGGATGAGAGGGTAATGGCTGGTGGGTCATAACATGACAAGTGATGTTGGAGGATGTGATGACAAGTGGGTTGGCGTGGGAGTAAGAGAAAGTACGTGTCACGTGGGTGTAATGGTTATTTCATTTTTTTAAGCGTCTATTTTTGTGAAACATATGTCAAAATTAAGGCATAAAATTTTAAAAATACCACAACTGTATTTTTAGCGACAGTTTAGAAAGAACCATTGTGATTTTTAAAAATAGTTATTGATATATTTTTTTAAATTTCGGTTTAATTTTCAACAACTATTTAAAAAAAAACAGTTGTTAAAAGTTAAGCTGAAATTTTAAAAATATCACTACCTTCTTTTTAATTTTTATTATTTAAAACTGGAGGTAGTTAAAATTCTTGCACATCCAGTTGATAAACTTATTAAGTCTATGCTCACAAGTACTTTTTATTTAATAAAATTTTCCACACGATGATTTAATACCATCATCAATGTTACTAACCATTAGTCCATTATTTATTAACAAAACCCCATAATAACACAAACAGTACAAGCCACTGCCATTTATTTGTTCCATCAAAATATATAATAAGCACCTCCCATACTATAAGTCTATAACCATACACTTTCCACACGGAACATAAAAATTCATAATCTACATCGAACGGCAATGAAGATATCCACATGCAGCACAATTCCACCCCCGTCGCCATCACCAAAACAAACCTTGTAACGAATCCCAGTGAATACGGAAAAGTCGCACTCCCCCAACTTCCTGCAAACGTACGCTGTAAGTTATGTTTTACGCAACACAACACAAAAAGATAAAGTTTCTGACGGATGAAATTCAAATATTTCTACACAGGAAAAATAAATCCATATCTAAAGTATGGACCAGCTTTCCTCCACTGCCTTCCTTTTCTTTAAGGTTTTCTTTTTAAGGTTATGTTTGGTTTGAAGGAAAGGTGTGGGACGGAGTGAGAGGGAATTTTTGTTTTGAAGTACATTGATCAAATTGTTATTAATGAAATTAATATTTTTTTTTGTTAAAAGTATATTTTAGAAATATTAAAAATTTGCTATGGGAAGTTTTGTAAAGATGAGAGAAAATTTCTCTTTCAACTTTCCCTTCCATTCTCTCTCACACCCCTCCCTCAAACCAAACACAGTGTAAAATTATATTATTTTGACGTAAAACAGTGAAATAGAAAAAAGGAAGAAAAAAGAAGAATGTAAATTCATTAATTAATTAGTTCTAAAATCAAAAATATCAATAAAAATTTAAAATTGAAATTACATATTAATTAATAAAAATTAAAATTCAAGATACATGTTAGCACCAATGGTGAAGAGGTAGAGTGAGGATATCTTTACCACATACTAAAAACCCAATATCAACCGTTTGTCCACTAAATTGTCTGTTTCTTATCTATTAATGAGAAATAAGAAGAGAAAATGATTATTGAAAGTAAGAGAATAGTCAAAATTTCATCTAATAATTTCATATATTTACATTCTAACAAAATAATAATAAAAGACAAAAATCGTAAATACAACATATATAATTAATTAAAAATTAAACAAAGAGATAAATAAGTAAACCAAAAAAGAAAATATAATAAATAAACTGAAGAAATATTTTATAAATAATAAATAACGGTTATTTAGCTAATTAGTATCACTGAAACCAAAAAAGAATAAATTTAAAACAAGTAAATTTAGCTAATTATTAACACGGAAGGAAACAAACATTTAAATAATCAACCAAACATTCCATGTGACCCCTAATTGAAATTTCCTTCTGGGACGTTATAACTAGAGGGTTAGGGTTAATTTGCGTGTATGTTTCTTAGTTTTAAACAAAAAAAAAAAAACCAGAAGGATTTTTTTGGTTAAAGGCAAAGTGCAAAACCCTGTTCGGCTTTCATTTTCTGATTGGTCTCCCGAACTTTCAAGTTTCAACAACGGTTTTTCGGCTTTCAGTATCAAAAAAATAAAAAAAAACATCGGCTTTTCGGCTTTCAATTTCAGATGGGTCTCCCGAACTTTCTACAACGGCTGCCTCATCTTTTAGACGCTCCCTCTTCTCTCAAACCCTTGTTTTCAATTTTTAGACGCTCCCTCTTCTCTCAAACCCTTGTTTTCAATTTTTGGACGCTCCCTCTTCTCCCAAACCCTTTTGGTTTTCAATTTTTGGACGCTCCCTCTTCTCCCAAACCCTTTTCAGATGTATATTTCAATTCCGTCTCCTTGCCATCTCCTTCCCTACCTTTGCATTATTGAGACCCAAATTCTGGATTCTATAGCATCGTCTTAAATATTTCAATTATGTGATTTCAGTCGACTCATTTGGCCATGTTCTTTCTCCTTTTTTTGAGGTGAACTGGTCTTTTGCTGTGGGTTCGTCTGTGACGGAGCAACTATATGAGGGAATTCATTGGTTGGTGAGATTTTGAGATCAAGGAAACTCTTCACGACAGTGAAGAATAATAATGTTCTCCATAGTTCTTTCCTTCAAAATGTGGTTGTCAGTTTTAGGTTAGTCTTCTTTTCCCCCCCTTTTCTTAGTCTTTTAGTTTTGAGCTTGAAATCTTATGCTTCAATTCTTGCTTATTGATTTTTCGATTTGATTGGAAATTAGGTTTTTGAATTTGGGCTGAGATAACCAGGAAAAACAAATAAAACAAAAATTTTTTTTTTCCAAGGTTATGGTAAAAACAATATTAGAATCTGGCGTGCATCTGGAATTTAGTGGTGGTCTTATGTTGGTTTTAAATCAACAAGTCAGTTCCACCATTTTCAATATCTTCCAACAGGAAGATATGACCAAGCCTCTCATGTTGCTACAGCCTATATGATTTATTTGCCAAGCGTCTAGGTATTTTTTTAAATCTTTATTATAATGAGTTAATAGGTAGATGTTCGTTGTATATTACATTACATCTTTGATTCGTAATTTGCTCTATTTATCAACCAAAAAAAAAAAAAATTAGAAGTGTATTGACGGTGAATTCAAGGGGAAGAGAGATGTGAACAGACCCTTCATTAGTTGTTGAGGAACAAGGTTGATTTTCAAAGGGATAAGAAAAAATGATCCAAGCACATATTGGAGTGTTGGTAAAGAAAAAAACCAGTAGCGGGTTGGTCAAGGGTAATTTAATATTTTCAAATTTACTTGGCCCTTCTAAATAGTTGTAATTTTTGTGATCTGTTTAATAAATATTATTTTATCTAGTTCCTTGGCTCTAATTCTCCATGTAAACAAAGAATTAGTTACTGATTCCGTGGAATCTAGGATAGAACTGAGTGTGCATTTCCTATCATTCAGTAGAAATTCATTGGTTTGCGCAAATCCGAGCTCTGAGCTGATCGCTTATTGAACTTGTGATTAACCATGCTATTTGCTAAATTATAAATCTACTGGAAAGTTTGCTAGAAACTTGAAATTGTTATGCTGAACTGATGTGGAAATCAAATTCTTGTTGTTATACTTGATTTGCACTTGATTTCTACAAGGCTTAAAGGTTACATTTGCAATTTGTGCATGCTTCCTTATTGTATTAGTTCTTGGCATAATTTACTGTCATTAGTGGTCATTACTAGCCTCTGGAATTGGAACTTTCATGTGTAATTGCTGTGATTCTCAGAATTGCATTTGGCTCACTGTTATGGGTAGCTTTAAGAAATCCATTTGTTAAATTAGATCGCTGTGTGACTTTTGAGTCCTTACAGTCTCTGCGTTTGCTAATTTGTGACAGAAAATTCCACTTGAACTAATTCACTCGTTGTTAGATTTGATTGTTTATATGATCACTGAAGTTGTCTAGAATTTAACTCACTACCATTCATTCATTACATCCAACTTCATGCTGTCACACATTCTTGAAGTTAATCTTGAAGATTGAAGAGGGACTGCTTTGAATTGTGTGTTATTAAATACTATACTTCAATCAGATTTGTCAAAGATTCTAGGGTTGAGAATTCCCATAATCTGATTTAGAAACCTAAGTATATCCATGACTTTATTCATGAGATTCTATCATTTGACTTACTGCTGGATTTAGGCATACATGAGCTTGATCACTTGACTAACATGATTTCTGTTGATCATATTGCTATTGCTACTGATTATGATACCTCCTTGTAGGTAATTCATGGGATAGGTCTCCAAGGGACTCAACAGTTACCATATATCTTGGAGCCTTTACCAATTGATCCTGAACCACCACAAAGGATGATTCATCAAGGAGCAAGGACTATATTGGAGGGGCTTATGATTCTCATCCGGGATGGGAATTTATGTTTCATGACTTTAAGAAGATTTCATTGCACGGTTGTCCCTTTCCCTCACTTTACATTAGTTTTTTTAGATTGATTTACATTAGTTTTTTAGATTGATTAATTGTTTTATGAGCTTTATTGTGAAACATAAGTGTTTTTTTGGGGCCTGGGGGGTTGGGGGGAGGGATTAGTCTAGTGGTAAAAGGTACTTGTTATGGCATAGGTTTTGGTATGTCGATTCAATCCAGCTGTATATATGCTATTTCTATTCTGTCATTATTTCACATTGAGGACAATGTTCTTCTCTAAGTGATTTTTAATGTTCTGTTCTATTCCTCTGGTCTAATCTGATTCTATTTTAGAGTTTCTGATCTGTGTTGGCGATTATTTGCTTGAACTTTGCACTATAATTTCGGGTTTGATGGTTGCTTGACCGGTATGGAATTTGATTGAACCTGGAACACGTCTTTTTGAATAGTGTTAAGGCTTGTTGAAGTGCGAATTACTTGTTGAATCAATGAATTATGGAATTTTGCATTGAATTCTAGAATTTTGCATCAAGGCAGAATAATCTCATGCATTAAGTTCAATCCTTATGCAATTTGGTCTTGGTGAGTGAATGAGGGTGAGTAAGCCAGTTGGAAGGATTTGTGCCTGAATTTTTCTTAAAATTGTGTGATACCATCTAGCTTAATAACTTCCTAGAACTTGTCTCAATCCTTAATTCGAGGCCACATCAGCACTTGGAATTGTGAATAAGATAAGGGCATTCCATTCAAATCCCTTTGACCAAACAGCAGCCTATACACATTAAATCCCTTGTTTAACCCTTTGAGCCCTTCGTTATTCTTTCATTTTCCATCAATGATTAATGAATGCTGCATGTGCTGAATGTTTGGAGGCTATGAATTGCTGAGTTGATTGAATAAATAATGAATTCATGTTTATTGAAACTAGTTGATGTATGCAATCTTGGTTACAGGAACTGTGTGAGGTTGGAATTTTCAACATAATGAACTTTCTTTTGCCATTTAGTTATTTTCACAATGCTAGAAAAAAAAGTGATGAAAAAAAAAAGTGATGAAAAAAAAAAGTGATGAAAAAAAAAAGAATAGAAAAAAAGAGCAAAAAGAAAAGGAAAAAAGGAACGAAAAAAAATGCAGAAAGAGGCAATGAGAATTTATATGAAAAAACTGAAGAATGAACAGAAAAAAGAAGAGAGAAAAGCCTAAGAAGAAAAAGAAAAAAAAAAACAAAAAGGAAAGAAGAGGAATGAGAGCTAGCTAAGCGCCAAGGGTGAAGATTCACTCATAGTTGCGGATGAATGATTCTGACTTGTGCATATGTGGTACTTAAGTGATTGATGTTGAGTTTGCTGTCATGAACATCTGAATTTGTGTGTTTGGTGTCATCAACTTTTCATGAAAGTTGTATCAGAGAGTGACATGCATGTGCAGTTTTCATTAATAATTGGCATTTACTTCCACTCCATCATTTGGCCTTTCCAACATTATAACCCTGAAAAGACCCTTTGATTCACAAAGACTGGGCTACTAAGTGGTGGAGATGTAGGATAGTTACAAGCCTATGGGAAGCCTAAATTAGATGGTCTTGAGAGAAATATCCTTGATTACTGAGAGTGAGAGGGAAACACTTACCATGTGAGAAATCTCCTCCTTTATTTACTTTCCTCGATTAAATTGCATGAGTTTAATTGCTTTTTTGGCATGAAGTTGTTTTGGAGTGATGCTATTTGGATTGGAGAGCGTTCATGAATACAAGTGGTTCATATTTGAGCATGCTTTGATACTCTTCATTCGTGTTAGTGTTTGAGATTCAGTTTTATTCCATTATTTTGCTCGGAGTGTAAAATCCTTTCCTTTTTTTTTTGTGGGGGGGGGGGGGGAATTGATAGAACCCATTATTTTCATATATCATGTATAATGTTAGGCTTTTGTCACTCTAATTGAGCTAAAATATGTTAATTATAAGATAACTGTGTTTAGGAGTGATTATATGGATTAATTTTTAATTTGACAAATTTTATCACTTCTTTAATTTCTTTAGTGTCTATTATTTTAATTACAAGAAATTACATTTTATTTGGGGTTTAATTTGTAGGATCCTTGTGAGTTCTTTGTAAAGTGTTAGCTGAGATTCTGCACTATAGAGTTTTGTTGTGAATTGAGCTGGAATTAAACTGTCAGCTGAGATTCTGTGGCTTCATCATTACTGTCCTGTGGCAACTCGTTGGTTGGCCAAACTTTCTGGTCAATTTTATTCTCTGGTTGCTTCTTGCTGGTTGGATCACGTCAGGTTTAATTAAATCTGGCTTGCTGAGTGTTGTTATTCCTTTTTTATTTAAATAATGTTAAACATCTTAAGTTTGTATTTCAAGTTACTAAATACTTCAAACTTCAAGAGATTGATCATAGAAACCTAGACTTTTTAGTTTACCTTCTTTCCTTTCAGTTTTCATATTCTTTGGAATTCTACCTTGTTCTCAACTAAATATTCTCAATAAAGTTATTTTCTTTTATTTCACTTGTCTACAGATAAAGTTTTCTTTTTGTTTCCTTGTTCATATGGTTAGTTTTGACTCATTTATCTCATTTTCCCTGCTATTTTCAAATCATTATGACCCTGCTGAGGCTGAGTAGTTGAAAATCTAGCAGGAGCTTGATGAAACAAGAATCATCTTGGTGAGCGTTAGATTTACATATGGATCAATGTGTTATAAACTTCTTTTCAGTTGGACATTCTTCTTCTCTAGCAGTTGTCCAGCACTTTCTATTTTATATTTATATTATCCTTCTGTGAAAAAACTTGTAAAATTGTTTGAGGGTTTTGGAACTTGTTTCTAAATACATATGATGATCAATGCATGCTCATGCAATTCAAGCATCACTTTATACTAGCTGAATAATTCATGTCCTTAAGTGAGATGTTATCATATAATTTATAAAACAACCCTTTTATTAATGATTGTTGTCTTGCTATTTTGTTTTTAAATCTGTATTTATGCTTATTAATGTGCCTTTGGACCGTAATATTGAAATTAATTTGGTGTCTTGACCTACCCATGCTACATGTGAATTTGTAGACTTTTGTTACTTTCTCTCTTCCTCTCCATTTTTGCATTTATTTTTTATGCTTTTTATCTCTAGATGCGAGATGTCAGTACAGGTAGTTGTTTCCTTTTGTTTGGAGAACAGTATAAGATTATTGACAGTGCTCTTGCACGTGGGGAGAGTTTGGACAATTTAATTGAGAAGAGTTCTAAATAGGCTATTTCTTTTGCACTTTAATTTTCATTGTTCCCTATGAGGCCAATCTCTTATCTATATACGTGTTAATAGTCATTTCTCAAAATTTTTTTTGGAGTGCCAAATTGTCATTTCTAACGATGGCTTGTAATTACTTTTTAAAGCACGAGGTTTTTATGGCAATCAATGTTTACATGAACAGTTTTTTCAATTTTGAAAGGAATTCATGTTAATTTTGGAAGCAATTCATGTTAATGGTGTGTGGATTAATGTTATTCCTTAGTAGAAATGTACTGATTTATTTTTGTTTTCGTATTTTCTGTATCACATGCAGAACAATAGATCTCTAGTGATGCTCTCAAAGATCTTTACAAGTCCTTTGCATCAGAATATCAATCCCATTGTTTAAATTGAAGATTTTTTTGACCAAGATGGCTGTGAGCTACTAGGAACCTAAAGTGTAATAGTTCTGATTAAGATAATCATTTTTTTACGATCACAATGGTAACTTTAGATATCTGAATTCATTCCCTTTAATTGAAAATAGGTGACTTAGAGGGAAGTGGAGATACTTGCAAGTAAGACCTGAGGATTTGGCTTCAGCATGTGGACACTGGAGGTTGTTTGCATATTCATGATAAGAAATACTCAAGGTCAAGGATATAAATGTTAGTTCATTTGGAGTAGAGGTATTGACAAAAGTGGCTAAGATGGTCTCCATTCAAGTAAGATGAAATTTTGCTTTTTACGTATTCTGCAGATTTAGGTAAATTAATCTTGTAATTTCTGTACTGAGCTTCAGTTGTATTTGTACCCTTCTTTTTTGGGGGGTTATACTGTGTATTAAGTTGTTGGAGTAGGTCAATAACTTTGTGGATTAACCTAATGCTGAATCATATAGGTCTGTGGTGTCCAGGAAAAGCGTGCTGATAATGTGTAGTTGGCAGAAGGGGGTGTAAGTTCGGTTTGAGTTTATGATGATTTTGATTATTGAAAGTAAGCAGGTGTGTACCTTTAGTTATGATGATTTTGATTATTGAAAGTGGTTTTTGTTGTTGTTGCAGGAGGCATAGATGATTCATTTTTCTTTTTAAAATGCTCTTCTCTATATCTTTCTTTTTTATTATCACAATGATAATGGGTTTCTGTGGGAATATTGTGTATTGATTGTAAATATTCTCTATTGATTTGCAGTTATTAGCTAATTAGTAATTATTAGTTATTATTAGTATTTATTAACTGTCTTAGTCTTTACTGTTATGTCCTTCTTGTTTGTATATAAATTGGGAATTGTATCACAACATGTGATAAAATGAGAATACATTTTCTCTTCAAATTGGCCACACGGTATCAGAGCTGCTTTGAAAATAATTAAATATTAACCTAATTTCTCCGGCATCACCAAAACTCCCAGCACTGTTGAGTTTCACTAGATCCGTCACTCACCGTCCGAACACACTGTCGAGCATTAACCTTGCTCCCTGTGATCACCACTACTTGGTATGGAGTACTTCAACCAAACCTTGACCTCGAGTGTCTTCCTTCAAACACATGGTATTATCCACAAAAGCTCATAAGCTCATGTCCTAATACTCCCCAATGGAATGTGATTGCTGAGCATAAAAATCACAAATCCTAGATGTTGCTTAAGTACTAATGCTAACTTGTAATGTGTTAAAGCTCTATTGGGGGATGCCATCCTACACACCGCCTTTCTTATTAACTGAATGCCAAATCGAGTTATATCCTTGGAAACCCCTCTTCAATGGTTTAAGAGTACCTTTCCCACAACCCACCTTGAATCCAACCTGCCCTCTCATGTGTTCGGCTGCTCCGTGTACGTCAATATGTACGTTAATCTCTTTCTGGAAATAATTTTGCTTGATGTTTTGAATTTAGACTGAGAAATTCTGCTTTAGTTCATTACCCCACTTGAATCTTGAGTCTTAATTGTATAACCTTCTGTTACGTGCATCCTTGCTGCTGCACGGACACATATGAAAGTCATTTGGTATTCTATGATTCTGCTGTTTGGTGTTGCTTCAGTTTCTGCAATACATATGAAATTGTTCTGTAGGGAATTATTGCAATTCAATAGCTAGCTGGCATTACACTAAAATCTTCATTTTCTGTTCTGTGGATTTCATTTATGTGCATGCTTCTTAAATTCATTCCATGTATTTTCTGAACATCTTTGAGGATAACTGCATTTGAATTTGCTGATTGAAGTCCCTCCAATTCTGCAGAAATTTTATTTTGACCTGGTGTAGGAGTGACTGCATTAATTGTTTTCTCTCTGCATCTTGCACTTTGACTGAGAATTCTGCTCTATTCATTGTGTTAATTCCCTGGAATCATTTCTGCATTGTGCATTCATGTTATTGTACAGAGCTGAGGCACCTTGCGTACTTCTAAATTGCTTGCATTAGCATTTGTCACTGTTGAAGTGTGTTCTGTACATGTCATGTAACTGCTGACCAAGGGGGGGGGGAGACAATAAACTATGGCGCTAATTATGAGGATATCATCGTCATGTGTCCTTGACTGAGTTTTGGCTATTCCCTTCATTTGCAGACTTTGATTTCATTGACTAGTTTCTTGAACTTGTGGCACTGTGCATACTATGCTTTGATAGGTTGACGCTAGCTCACTGCATCTTCAAAAATTGGTCTGAATTTCTGCTGCTGAATTTGGTTGCATAAGCTGAATTGCTATTTAGTTGCCTTGTCGATACACAAATCTGACTGTTGCTTATAGTGAATGATCTTTGATAGCAACCCAAATCATTATGGTTTGATTTATTCTAGGAAAAGTAAATGTCTTAGGATGAATTATGAATTATTTATTATTTGTTTTAAGTATTAGTTTTGAGTAGTTGAGAAATAAGTGGAATATTCACAATATCAGGGGTTAGTTGCTAGAATCAGGGTAGTTATCTTTTTGAATTTCATATTTGAATTAGTCTCTCTCTTTGTAAGCTACGTCTATTGGCTTTTCGACTATTGAATAAAACATTGAATATTCAGAGGGTAAATTGATATTGGAGATTCTCTTATGCTATTCTTAAAGAGTTAGTGAGATACTTGCTTCTCCTTAAAACATAGTAATTCTATTTCCTTTTTGATTCAAGATTTAATCTCATGATCATAATCAGTACCTTATCAATCTTGTATTTTAAATTTGCATTATAGAGAATTTAAATAATCTCAGATTTAATGGGAAACCTCCACTCTATTCCGAAATTTTGTGGATTTTCGCTCTGTTCAATTTTCCTGGTCTGTGGTAGATATTTTCCATCAATACTGTCATGTAGTGAAATATTGCTATTCTCCTATTGGAAAACTGTTTTGCTGTGTGAAATTCATTGCTTAGCAAATTGTTGTACCATTTAATCTGAATAGTGCTTTGAAATCCTTGGGCAACGTTTCTACTTAGAAGATGGCGCAGTTAAAAATTTTGAACACCCAAGTTTGGGAATTCAGAGGCACTACAAAAGGAGGGTAGGAAAATTCGATTCTCCAAACATAGGATGTGGAAAATGTCGTGTGTAGCCCCATGGCATTTGGATTTCCGTGAAGGACAACAGAATTGACCCATTCTTAAATGAGATTAGCGAACATCCTACAAGCCCTATGTTTGAAAGTTCAATACCTTCAATCTGAGAGTATTTCAATGATACCCACCCATCGGCATCTTCTACTATAGTACTATTCTCTTTTGTTACTTGTCAAGCCCATTGCCACCTTTCCGCCTCACATGCCTTTTATTTTCACTTTTCTAGCTCTTTTAGTCATCACATCTCTTATTTTTCTAGTCTTGATGGCCTGCAGCATCACAAATAGAGTCTTCATTTGTCCAATCCGGCGATTCTCAAGTCCAGACCTGAACCTAATGAATCTAAGGGCCATTTTCTTGCTTCTACTTGTGTTAAGGGCCATTTTTGTGTCGAGTTGTCTGGTGTTGAGTATGATTTCTTTAAATTTGCTCATGATTCTAGAATTGAGGGAGGTTATAATCTGATTTGTACTCTTAAGCATATTCACAGTTCTACTCATGAAATCCTCCTCTCTTGCGGATTGTCACCAGATTTAGCTATACATGAGCATGATCACTTGAATTGCATGTGGTTCATCCTGGACTTGTGGATGATATCAAGTGCTTGTCACTTGATAGCTCACTTTCCACTTCTCAAGGCTTTAATTTTAGATTTGTATTTTCTGACTCATGTAGCTTTAGTATTTCTTCATTTTCTAGCCATGACGCTCCTGGAAAGGATTTTTTATGTTCTTTGGCAGAAAAGACGTTTGAAGTTGCACTTTCTCACTTGATTGACATTTTTGTATTTGTCTCCCTGCTCCTATTGCAGCTATTGATTTAAACTTGTACTCTATCACATTCAGCTTGGTCGTGAGTAGACGAATCTAATCCTCCTTAGTAAGAGAATGCTTATTTTAAACTGAATACCAATTGTTCTCAAGAGGCCAAACTTGACCTAATGAGTTCTTAAGTGCATTTGACTGACATTCTATTTTGTTCCATTTGAACCTGTTGCTGAAATCCCAGGTTCAAAATCTGCTTGCTCTTCCTTGTTTGCTTACTATGGATTTGACTCTCAAGCTGTTTTTCTAAATTTGACTTGGCACCTTGAACTTATTTCCTCAGTTTAGCAATGCTGAATTTTAGCCACACTGCATGCTAGCTCAAGCTCTCTTGCCCATTGGTGAATGATTTTTTGGTGAAAAACCTGAGCATCCACTTACACTTCTGTACGTTACTGTCAAGTTGCGCCTCTGCACTGAAATCTGGTTGAACATTGTTGTAGTCTAGCCACTGAATTGAATTCCTAAGGATTTTGAATTCTGGTGTTAAATGAATCATGCATAATATCTGTAAAGTACCTGCTGCTTGATTTTGCTTAGTGAAAGGGTAAGGGTGCCGTGAATTGATTATGTTGTTGTTCTAAGGATGCTTTAGTGTTGCTTTTGATGTACTGAATTTGAACCAGTGCCCATCATCTTTTGTCGTTGCATAGGCGTTCTGGGAATTGAGAAATATTTTTTTCCCTTGTTCTGTGCAACATAATTGATGTGTTGCTCCACAAAGGAATTAAAAATGGCTTATCAAGGTACACGATTTATCCCCAATCCGTGAGTAGAATTGCACTAGCCAATTTCAAAGTAGCTTAGTGTTATTACTCTATAGCTCAGGGATTCTCATACTTTCAACAGTCATGTCTCTTCCTATTTCTCATTTATCGATGGGAAACATACAATCTAGTGGATAAATTGTTGATATTGCTTTTTTGGTATGTGGTAAAAGTATTTTCACTCCACCTTTCCATAAATGCAAGTTGATTGTTGTATTGTTATTATTGTTATTATTATTAAGTATAATTTTTTTATTAATGAATATGTTATTTCAATTTTTTAAGTTTATGTCATTTGAATTATTAATCTTTATTGATATTTTTTATTTTATAACTAATTCATTAATGAATTTACATTCATTTTTTCTCCTTTTTTTCTATCTCTTTTTATTGGTTTTAATTAATTATTGGTTTGTTTGCTTGTTTTAAATATTTGTTTGCTTCAGTGTTATTAATTAGTTAAATTTGCTTGTTTTAAATTTATTTGTTTGCTTCAGTGCTAATAATTAGCTAAATAACCATTATTTATTATTTAAAAAATATTTCTTCAGTTTATTTATTATATTTTCTTCTTTATTTATTTATTTGTTCAATTTTTTTATTAATTATTTAAGTTGTATACCGTATTTTTGTTGTTTATTAATATTTTATTGATATTTTTCATTTTATTACTAGTTTATTATTATATATTTTGAGAGGTATTATATTGGAATCTATGTAATTGATTGTAATTGATTGGGGGTTATATTGTGGATTAGATGGATTGGATTTGAGGTTATAAGGGAATGTGAATAATTGAAATTATTGTGTGAAATTTTAATTTTCAACTATCATGTGCTCTTCTTATATCTCAGGGGAAACATACAATTTAATTGACAAACTGCTGGGATTGCTTTTTTGGTATGTCTTAAGGTATTCTCACTCAACCTCTCCACCGCTGTCGCCAAATGCAAGTTGTGTGATTATTGTGATCATCATCATCATCATCATCATCAAGTATAATTTTTTATTAATTAGTATATCATTTCAATTTTTAGATTTAATTGATTTTTTTTTTCATTTTATATTGATTCATATTTTTCTCTTGCTATCTTAATTTTGTTGCTGTTCTAATTAATTATTGATTTGTTTGCTTGTTTTAAATTTATTTGTTTGTTTGAGAGTTAATAATTTGCTAAATTTGGTTGGTAATTGAGATTTTGTGACAGATCTTATATCCAAATTTATATAATTGATTGTAATTTATTGGGGTTAAATAGTGAATTACATGGACTGAATTTAGGTTATAAGGGAATGTGAATATTTAAAATTATTGGTTGAAATTTTGAACTCTTTCTATTTCTCATTTATAGAAGGGAAACACATATTTTGTTATTGCTTTTTTGGAATATGCTAAATGTATTCTCACTCCACATCTACCCATTGTTGCTAACATGTAAGTTGAGTGATTAATAATTATTATTACTATTATAAAGTATGTTATTTCAATTTTTTTAACTTTTTATTGATATTTTTCATTTTATAACTAATTAATTAATTTACTTAGATTCATTTTTTCCTAAATTAATTTTTTTTTTTGTGATAGTGTGTTGTAGTTCATTATTGGATTGTTTTGCTTTTTATATTTGCTTCTATTTTTCATTTTATAACTAATTAATTATTGATTTGTTTGCATGTCTTAATGTGGGTGAAATATAGATATGTACTTATTCATTTCCTTTTCTCCTACCTCAATTTTTTGTTTGTTTCCTTGTTTTATATTTGCTTTGGTGTTGATATTGTTTATTTTTTAACTAATTACTTAATTGATGTTCTTATGCCTCTCTTTGTTGATTCTTCCTTGTGGGTGCGTGCCATATTTATTCACTTATTCTTTCCTTTTTTTGGTTGTAATTGATTATTTGTTTGTTTGCTTGTTTCAAATTTAATATTTTACTCTTTTTTTTCCTTTCTCAATTTTTTGTTGCAATAGTGCGTTCTCGTTTATTGTTGGTTTGTTTCCTTGTTTTATATTTTCTTTGGTGTTGATATTGTTCATTGTTGAACTAATTACGTAATTTATGTTGTTATGCGTTTATTCATTTATTTCTCCTTGTGGGTGTGTGCCATATTTATTCATTTATTCTTTCCTATCTCTATTTTTCGGTTGTATATGATTATTTGTTGGTTTGCTTGTTTTAAATTTAATATTTTCCTCTCTGTGTGGGTATATAGATATGTACTTATTCAATTTTTTTCCTATCTCAATTTTTTCTTGTAATACTGTGTTGTGGTTGATTATTGGTTTGTTTCCTTGTTTTATATTTGCTTTGGTGTTGATATTGTTCATTTTTTAATTAATTATTTAATTTATGTTCTTATGCCTTTATTCGTTGATTTTTCCTTGTGGGTGGGTGCCATATTTATTCATTTATTCTTTCCTAACTCAAATTTTTGGTTGTAATTGATTATTTGTTTGTTTGCTTGTTTTAAATTTAATATTTTACTCTGTGTGGTGTATAGAGATGTACTTTTTAATTTCTTTTTTTCTGTCATTTTTTTGTTGTAATAGTGTGTTTTTGTTTATTGTTGGTTATTTTCCTTGTTTTGTATTTGCTTTGGGGTTCATATTCTTTGTTTTTTAACTAATTACTTAATTTATGCTCAAATGCTTTTATTCATTTGTTTTTCCTTGTGAGTGTGTCCCATATGTATTCATTTATTCTTTCCTATCCATATTTTTTGGTTGTAAATGATTATTTGTTTGTTTGCATGTTTTAAATTTAGGATTCTACTCTGTGGTATATAGATATGTACTTGTTCGTTTTTTTTCCTATCGCAATTTTTTGTTGTAATAGTATGTTGTCGTTGATTGTTGGTTTGTTTCCTTGTTTTATATTTGCTTTGGTGTTGATATTGTTCATTGTTGAACTAATTACCTAATTTATGTTCTTATGCGTTTATTCATTTATTTCTCCTTGGGGGTGTGTGGTATATTTATTCATTTATTCTTTCCTATCTCTATTTTTCGGTTGCATATGAGTATTTGTTGGTTTGCTTGTTTTAAAGTTAATATTTTCCTCTGTGTGTGGTATATAGATATGTACTTATTCAATTTTTTTCCTATCTCAATTTTTTGTTGTAATACTGTGTTGGTTGATTATTGGTTTGTTTCCTTTTTTATATTTGTTTTGGTGTTGATATTGTTCCTTTTATAACTAATTACTAAATTTATATTCTTATGCTTTTATTCATTTATTTTTCCTTGCTTGTAAGTGCCTTATCTATTCATTTATTCTTTCCTTTCTCAATTTTTTGGTTGTAATTGATTATTTGTTTGTTTGCTTGTTTGAAATTTAATATTTTACTCTGTGTGTGGTGTATAGAGATGTACTTGTTCATTTCTTTTTTTCCTATGTTATTTTTGTTGTTGTAATAGTGTGTTGTCGTTCATTCTTGGTTATTTTCCTTGTTTTATATTTGCTTTGGGGTAGATATTGTTCGTTATTTTGAATAATTACTTAATTTATGTTCAAATGCTTTTATTCATTTATTTTTCTTTGTTGGTGTGTCCCGTATTTATTCATTTATTTCCTATCTCTATTTGTTGGTTGTAAATTATTATTTGTTTGTTTGCATATTTTAAATTTAATATTTTACTCTGTGTGTGGTATATAGATATGTACTTGTTCCTTTTTTTCCTATCTCAATTTGTTGTAATAGTGTGTTGTCATTGATTGTTTGTTTGTTTCCTTGTTTTATATTTGCTTTGGGGTTGATGTTGTTCGTTTTTTAAACTAATTGCTTAATTTATGTTCAAATGCTTTTATTCATTTATTTTTCCTTTTGGGTGTGTCGCATATTTATTCATTTATTCTATCCTATCTCTATTTTTTAATTGTAAATGATTTTTTGTTTGTTTACATGTTTAAAATTTAATATTTTACTGTGTGTGTGGTATATAGATATGTACTTGTTCCTCTTTTGTCCGATCTCAATTTTTTGTTGTAATAGTTGATTATTGATTTGTTTCCTTGTTTTATATTTTCATTGGTGTTGATATTGTTCATTTTTTTAGCTAATTACTTAATTTATGTTCTTATGCCTTTATTCATTGATTTTTCCTTGTGGGTGCGTGCCATATTTGCTGATTTATTCTTTCCTTTCTATATTTTTTGTTTGTAATTATTTGCATGTTTGAAATTTAATATTCTACTCTGGTATACAGAGATGTACTTATTCAATTCTTTTTATCCTATGTTAATTTTTTGTTGTAATAGTGTGTTGTCGTTGATGGTTGGTTTGTTTCCTTGTTTTATATTTGCTTTGGGGTTGATATTGTTTGTTTTTTTAACTAATTACTTAATTTATGTTCAAATGCATTTATTCATTTATTTTTCCTTGTGGGTCTGTTCCATATTTATTCATTTATTCTTTCCTATCTCTATTTTTTGGTTGTAAATGATTATTTGTTTGTTTGCATGTTTTAAATTTAGGATTCTACTATAGATATGTACTTCTTTTTTTTCCTATCTCAATTTTTTGTTGTAATACTGTGTTGTGGTTGATTCTTGGTTTCTTTCCTTGTTTTTTGCTTTGGTGTTTGATATTGTTCATTGTTGAATTAATTACCTTATTTATCTTATTCGTTTACTCATTTATTTCTCCTTGTGTGCGATATTTATTCTTTTATTCTTTTCTATTTCTATTTTTCGGTTGTATATGATTATTTGTTGGTTTGCTTGTTTTAAAGTGTATATTTTTCTCTGTGTGGTCTATAGATTTGTACTTATTCTATTTTTTTCCTATCTCAATTTTTTGTCTTAATACTGTGTTGTGGTTGATTATTAGTTTGTTTCCTTGTTTTTTATTTGCTTTGGTTTTGATATTTTTCATTTTTTAACTAATTACTTAATTTATGTTCTTATGCCTTTATTCATTGATTTTTCCTTGTGGATGCATGCCATATTTATTCATTTATTCTTCCCTATATTTTTTGGTTGTAAATGATTTTTTGTTTGTTTGCATGTTTTCAATTTAGTATTCTACTCTGTTTCTGGTATATAGATATGTACTTGTTCCTTTTTTTTTCCTATCTCAATTTTTTGTTGTAATACTGTGTTGTGGTTGATTCTTGGTGTGTTTCCTTGTTTTATATTTGTTTTGGGTTGATATTGTTCGTTATTTTGACTAATTATTTAATTTATGTTCAGATGCTTTTTTTCATTTATTTTTCCTTGTGGGTGGTTCCCTTATTTATTCATTTATTCTTTCCTATCTCTATTTTTGTTGTAAATGATTATTTTTTTGTTTGCATGTTTTGAAATTTAATATTCTACTCTGTGTGGTATATAGGTATATACTTGTTCCTTTTTCTTTTCTATATCAATTTTTTGTTGTAATACTCTTTGGTGTTGATATTGTTCATTTTCTAGCCTTTATTCATTGATTTTTCCTTGTGGGTGCGTGCCGTATTTATTCATTTATTCTTTCCTTTGTCAATTTTTTGGTTGTAATTGATTATTTCTTTGTTTGCTTGTTTGAAATTTAATATTTTACTTTGTGTGTGGTGTATAGAGATGTACTTATTCATTTTATTTTTTCTTATGTTATTTTTTTGTTGTAACAGTGTGTTGTCGTTCATTCTTGATTATTTTCCTTGTTTTATATTTGCTTTGGGGTAGATATTGTTCGTTATTTTGACTAATTACTTAATTTATGTTTAAATGCTTTTATTCATTTATTTTTCCTTGTGGGTGTGTCCCCTATTTATTCATTTATTCTTTCCTATGTCTATTTTTTGGTTGTAAATGATTATTTGTTTGTTTGCATATTTTAAATTTAATATTGTACTCTATGAGTGGTATATAGATATGTACTTGTTCATTTTTTTCCTATTTCAATTTTTTGTTGTAATAGTTTGTTGCCGTTGATTTTGGTTTGTTTCCTTGTTTTATATTTGCTTTGGTGTTGGTATTGTTCATTTTTTTTACTAATTTCTTAATTTATGTTCTTATGCCTTTATTCCTTGCTTTTTCCTTGTGGGTGCGTGTCGTATTTATTCATTTATTCTTTCCTTTCTCAATTTTTCGGTTGTAATTGATTATTTGTTTGTTTGCTTGTTTGAAATTTAATATTTTACTCTGTGTGTGGTGTATAGAGATGTACTTATTCATTTCTTTTTTTTCTTTGTTAATTTTTTGTTATAATAGTGTGTTGTTGTTTATTGTTGGTTTGTTTCCTTGTTTTATATTTGCTTTGGGGTAGATATTTGTTCGCTATTTTGACTAATTACTTAATTTATGTTCAAATGCTTTTATTCATTTATTTTTCCTTGTTGGTGTGTCCCATATTTATTCATTTATTCTTTCCTATGTCTATTTTTTGGTAGTAAATGATTATTTGTTTGTTTGCATGTTTTAAATTTAATATTTTACTCTGTGTGTGGTATATAGATATGTACTTGTTCCGTTTTTTTCCTATCTCAATTTTTTGTTGTAATACTGTGTTGTGATTGATTGTTGGTTTGTTTTCTTGTTTCATATTTTCTTTGGTGTTGATATTGTTCCTTGTTGAACTAATTAGCTAATTTATGTTCTTATGTGTTTGTTCATTTTTATCTTCTTGTGGGTGTGTGCCATATTTATTCATTTATTATTTCCTATCTCTATTTTTTGGTTGTATATGATTATTTGTTGGTTTGCTTGTTTTAAATTTAATATTTTCCTCTTTGTGTGGCATATAGATATTTACTTACTCATTTTTTTTTCTTATCGCAATTTTTTGTTGTAATACTTATTGGTTTGTTTCCTTGTTTTATATTTGTTTTGGTGTTGATATTGTTTTTTTTAACTAATTACTTAATTTAGGTTCTAATGCCTTTATTCATTTATTTTTCCCTGCGTGCCTTATTTATTCATTTATTCTTTCCTATCTCTATTTTTTGGTTGTAAATGATTATTTGTTTGTTTGCTTGTTTTAAATTTAATATTTTACTATTTGTGTGGTATATTGATATGTCTTTATTCATTTCTTTTTTTCCAATCTCACCTTTTTGTTGTAATAGCGTGTTGTGGTAGATTATTGGTTTGTTTCCTTGTTTTATCTTTGCTTTGGTGTTGATATTGTTCCTTTTATAACTAATTACTAAATTTATGTTCTTATGCTTTTATTCATTTATTTTTCCTTGCTTGTGCGTGCCTTATTTATTCATTTATTCTTTCCTTTCTCAATTTTTTGGTTGTAATTGATTATTTGTTTGTTTGCTTGTTTGAAATTTAATATTTTACTCTGTGTGTGGTGTATAGAGATGTACTTGTTCATTTCTTTTTGTCCTATGTTATTTCTTTGTTGTAAGAGTGTGTTGTCGTTCATTCTTGGTTATTTTCTTTGTTTTATATTTGCTTTGGGGTAGATATTGTTCGTTATTTTGACTAATTATCTAATTTATGTTCAAATGCTTTTATTCATTTATTTTTCCTTGTGGGTGTGTCCCATATTTATTCATTTATTCTTTCCTATCTCTATTTTTCTTTTATTGTAAATGATTATTTGTTGTTTTTGCTTGTTTTAAATTTAATATTTTACTCTGTGTGTGGTGTATAGATATGTACTTATGCATTTTTTTCCCTATCTCAATCTTTTGTTATAATAGTGTATTGTGGTTGATTATTGGTTTATTTCATTGTTATATATTTTCTTGGGAATTGATATTGTTCGTTTTTTAACTAATTACTTAATTTATCTTCTTATGCTTTTATTAATTTATTTTTCCTGGTGGGTCCGTGCCCTATTTATTCATTTATTCTTTCCTATCTCTTTTTTTTTTTGTTGTAATTGATTTTTTGTTTGTTTGCTTTTTTAAATTCAATATTTTACTCTGTGTGGTATATAGATATGTACTTATTCATTTTTTTTCCTGTCTCAATTTTTGTTGTAATAGTGTATTGTCGTTGATTGGTGGTTTGTTTCCTTTTTTTATATTTTATTTGGTGTTGATATTGTTCATTTTTTAACTAATCACTTAATTTAGGTTCTAATGCCTTTATTAATTTATTTCCATGTGGGTGCTGCCATATTTATTCATTTATTGTTTCCTATATCTATTTTTTGGTTGTTTGCTTGTTTTAAATTCAATATTTTACTGTGTGTGGTATATAGGTGTGGTATATAGATATGTACTTCGTCATTTTTTTCCTATCTCAATTTTTTGTTGTAATAGTGTGTTGTCGTTGATTGGTGCTTTGTTTCCTTTTTTTTTTTTTTTTATATTTTATTTGGTGTTGATATTGTTCATTTTTTAACTAATTACTTAATTTATGTTCTTATGCCTTTATTCATTTATTTTTCCTTGTGGGGACATGCATTGTTTATTCATTTATTCTGTTCTATACCTATTCTTTTGTTGTAATTGATTATTTGCTTGTTTGCTTGTTTTAATTTTAATATTTTACTATGTACTTGTTCCTTTTTTTTTCTATCTCAATTTTTTGTTGTATTAGTGTCTTGTCGTTGATTGTTAGTTTGTTTCCTTGTTTTATATTTTCTTTGGTGTTGATATTGTTCTTTTTTGAACTAATTAGTTAATTTATCTTCTTATACTTTGATTTATTTATTTTTCATTGTGGGGGCGTGTCATATTTATTCATTTATTCTTTCCTATCCCTATTCTTTTGTTGTAATTGAGTATTTGTTTGTTTGCTTGCTTGTTTAAATTCAATATTTTAATCTGTGTGTGGTATATAAATATGTATTTATTTATTTATTTTTCCTATCTCAATTTTTATTTGTAATAGTGTGTTGTCGTTGATTGGTGCTTTTTTTTTCCTTGTTTTGTAATTTCTTTGGTCTTGATATTGTTCATTTTTGAACTAATTACTTAATTTATGTTCTTTTGCCTTTATTCATTTATTTTTCCTTGTGGGTGCGTGCCATATTTATTCATTTATTCTTTTCTATCCCTATTTTTTGTTGTAATTGATTATTTGTTTGTTTGCTTGTTTTAAATTTAATATTTTACTCTCTGTGTGATATATAGATATGTACTTATTCATTTTTTTCCCTATCTTAATATTTTGATGTAATAGTGTGATGTGGTTGATTATTGGTTTTTTTTTCCCTTGTTTTATATTTTCTTTGGTGTTGATATTGTTCTTTTTTAACTAATTACTTAATTTAGGTTCTAATGCCTTTATTAATTTATTTTTCCATGCGGGTGCTGCCATATTTATTCATTTATTGTTTCCTATATCTATTTTTGGGTTGTTTGCTTGTTTTAAATTCAATATTTTACTTTGTGTGTGGTATATAGATATGTACTTCGTCATTTTTTTCCTATCTCAATTTTTTTGTTGTAATAGTGTGTTGTCGTTGATTGGTGGTTTGTTTCCTTTTTTTTTTTTTTATATTTTATTTGGTGTTGATATTGTTCATTTTTTAACTAATTACTTAATTTATGTTCTTATGCCTTTATTCATTTATTTTTCCTTGTGGGTGCAAGCCATATTTATTGAAACACCCGCCTTAAATACATCATTTTAATATAAAAATATATACGCTTTCAAAACTAAACACCCGCCTTAAATACACATTTTTAATACATAAATATGTACACGGAAGCGTACTTCAAAAAAATTACCAAAGTTACTCTTAACTTATACGGTAATTTACACCTCAATAAAATAAATCTGGCGGAACTAAATCTTTTGCCTTCTTCATTTATACTCCCATGATCACCATCATCCTTGAGCTTTTACCTTAGCTGCAAAATTAGCTATTTAAAAAATATCCCTCGGATTCAAATGAATCCCAGTAGTAACGTCAATAATCATTCACATAAGATGCATACACAGTACATGCAAAACAACCATAATTTATACACACAATTCACTCAACACATTCAGTATTCATGCATCTCATATATATATATACATATAATGGTAAATACATGCATATATGTGAGAGAAGAGTTACTACCTTTAACTTGTGTCTTTCCTTTTACCTTTCTTCCAATCCAGTAGAACTGCAAAGACTATTTTCTTGCTTTTAGCTCTCATTTATTTTCTCACTCTCTCTTTCTCATTCTTCATTTTTTCATTCCAAATCTCTCGTCCGAATGAGTGAGTTAGACAAATAAGAGATTGGAGTGTTTGTGTGTATGTGGTAAGAGTATATATAATACAATATATTAAACCAATATAATTTTTAAAGTCATGCAGCACTCACACGTATCCATGAACAATCATGAATTAATTACATAAAGCATTATGTGGAATCCACGTATTCCATTTCCTTGGCTGACCGTCCCTCTGTTCTTTTTATCCTTCATGAGCAATAATAAACTATTTATCTATATCCCCAACAACACTCCACTTTAGTTTAAGTGGATATTGATAATGCTCGCATACAAATTCCACTTTCAATAATATATATATAACTCTTCCTGCACTAATAATTCCACTTAAAACACTCCTTTAGTTATACGCATCCTGGCAGCCACACTTATCTAAACATATCATTAAAGCATACAACAATATATTTAACATTTAATCCTTAATTTCATTTAAGGATTTTCTTTCTCCATTTTGCTAATTATCTTAAGCTTTTCCTTATAATAAACTTAAGACTTTGAACCCTTCCAAAACAGGGCCTAGTATCTCCTAAAAATAGGCTAATTTTCAAGTCTTTAGACCAAAAATTCGGGATATTACATTTATTCATTTATTCTTTCCTATCCCTATTCTTTTGTTGTAATTGATTATTTTGTTTGTTTGCTTGATTTAAATTTAATATTTTACTCTGTGTGTGGTATATAGAGAAGTACTTATTCATTTCTTTTTTTCCTATGTTAACTTTTTGTTGTAATAGTGTGGTGTCGTTGATTATTGGTTTGTTTCCATGTTTTATATTTGCTTTAGTGTTGATATGTTTCTTTTTTTACGAATTACTTAATTTATGTTCCTATGCTTTTATTCATTTATTTTTCCTTGTGCGTGCCATATTTATTTATTTATTCTTTCCTATCTCTATTAATTTGTTGTAATTGATTATTTGTTTGTTTGCTTGTTTTAAATTTAATATTTTACTCTTTGTGTGGTCTATAGATATGTACTTATTCATTTCTTTTTTCCTATCTCAATTTTTTGTTGTAATAGTGTGTGTGTTGATATTGTTCCTTTTATAACTAATTACTTTTCTCTTTTTTTTTGTTGTTGTTGTAATTGATCATTTGTTTGTTTGCTTGTTTTCAATTTAATATTTTGCTGTGTGTGTTATATAGATATGTACTTATTCATTTTTTTCCTATCTCAATATTTTGTTGTAATAGTGTGTTGTGGTTGGATATTAGTTTGTTTCCTTATAATTGCTTTGCCGTTGATATTGTTCATTTTTGAATTAATTACTTAATTTATGTTCTTATGCCTTTATTCATTTATTTTTCCTTGTGGGTGCGAGCCATATTTATTCATTTATTCTTTTCTATCCGTATTCTTTTGTTGTAATTGATTATTTGTTTGTTTGCTTAATTTGAATTTAATATTTTACTATGTGTGTGGTATATAGAGAAGCACTTATTCATTTCTTTTTGTCCTATGTTAATTTTTTGCTGTAATAGTTTGCTGTCGTTGATTATTGGTTTGTTTACATGTTTTATATTTGCTTTGGTGTTGATATGGTTCTTTTTTAACTTATTACTTAATTTATGTTCTTATGCCTTTATTGATTTATTTTTTCTTGTGGGTGCGTGCCATATTTATTTATTTATTCTTTCTTATCTATATTAATTTGTTGTAATTGATTATTTGTTTGTTTTAAATTCATTATTTTACTCTATGTGTGGTATATAGATATGTACTTATTCATTTTTTTTCTTATCTCAATTTTTTGTTGTCGTTGATTATTGGTTTGTTTCCTTGTTTTATATTTTCTTAGCGGTTGATATTGTTTGTATTTTTCACTAATTACTTAATTTATGTTCAAATGCTTTTATTCATTTATTTTTCCTTGTGGGTGTGTTCCATATTTATTCATTTTTTCTTTCCTATCCCTATTTTTTGGTTGGAAATGATTATTTGTTTGTTTGCATGTTTTAAATTTAATAGTTTACTCTGTGCGTGATACATAGATGTGTACTTTTTCGTTTTTTTTTTCTATCTCAATTTTTTGTTGTAATAGTGTGTTGTCATTGATTGTTGGTTTGTTTCCTTGTTTTATATTTTCTTTGGTGTTCATATTGTTCATTTTTGAACTAATTACTTAATTTATCTTCTTATGCTTTTATTGATTTATTTTTCCTTGTGGGTGTGTGCCATATTTATTTATTCTTTCCTATCCCTATTTTTTTTGTTGTAATTGATTATTTGTTTGTTTGCTTGTTTAAATTCAAATTTTTTTCTCTCTGTGTGGTATATAGATATGTACTTATTCATTTTTTTTCTTATCTCAATTTTTTGTTCTAAACGTGTGTTGTCATTGATTCGTGGTTTGTTTCCTTGTTTTACATTTTCTTTGATGTTGATATTGTTCATTTTTTAACTAATTACTTAATTTATGTTCATATGCCTTTATTAATTTATTTTTCCATGTGGGTGCGTGCCATATTTATTCATTTATTCTTTCATATCCCTATTGTTTTGTTGTAATCAATTATTTGCTTGTTTGCTTGTTTTAAATTTAATATTTTACTCCGTGTGTGGTATATAGATATGTAGTTGTTCATTTTTTCCATATCTCATTATTTTGATGTAATAGTGTGTTGTGGTTGATTATTGGTTTGTTTCCTTGTTTTATATTTGTTTTGGTGTTGATATTGTTGTTTTTTTAACTAATTACTTAATTTAGGTTCTAATGCCTTTATTCATTTATTTTTCCCTGCTTCATTTATTCTTTCCTATCTTTATGTTTTGGTTGTAATTGATTATTTGTTTGTTTGCTTGATTTAAATTTAATATTTTACTCTTTGTGTGGTATATAGAGAAGTACTTATTTATATCTTTTTTTCCTATGTTAATTTTTTGTTGTAATAGTTTGTTGTCGTCAATTGTTGGTTTGTTTACATGTTTTATATTTGCTTTGGTGTTGATATGGTTCTTTTTTAACTAATTACTTAATTTATGTTCTTATGCCTTTATTTATTTATTTTTCCTTATGGGTGTGTGCCATATTTATTTATTTATTCTTTCCTATCTCTATTAATTTGTTCTAATTGATTATTTTTTTGTTTGCTTGTTTTGAATTTAATATTTTACTCTATGTGTTGTACATAGATATGTAATTATTCATTTTTTCCCTATCTCAATATTTCGATCTAATAGTGTGTTGTGGTTGATTATTGGTTTGTTTTCTTGTTTTATATTTTCTTTGGTGTTGATATTGTTCATTTTTGAACTAATTACTTGATTTATGTTCTTATGCTTTTATTGATTTATTTTTCCTTGTGGGTGCGTGCTGTAACACCCACCTTAAATACACTCTTTATATACATAGTTACGAACACGGAAGCGTATTTTCAAAAATAAAGCGGAAGTCACTATTCACGTATACGGAACTATTCACATATACGGTGTATGAAAATTGATAACATTTTTTTTTACATACACTTAAAATACCGGATTTCTTTAATCTACCAAGTTGCTCCTCCACTGAACAGTCTTCAAGCATTGCTCCTCCCTTAAGCTCACCTGTCTATTGGTTGATAGTGGGGGGTGAGATTTTGATGAATCCCAGTAGTAGGCAATATCAAACAATACATGCAAGATAAATGCTAATGTATGTAATACTTACTTTTCACATGCTCATGTTAACATAATGAAATTCTGCATGCTCAATGCTCAAGCATCATACTCATGGCCATAACATAATCATAAACAGAGCTTCAATCATTCAAATATGTTACACATAGCAAGCAAACATAGTAATCATACATATATACAAGCAATAATATCAAATACATGTAAGTAAGGTAAGCCCACTACCTTTTAAGAACCAATGTGTCCTTACACGGATCCACTATCACCAACCGTCAAAATTGCTTGAAGTTCACTTCTTTTCCCTTTTGGCCCTAAATACATAATCATACCTTTAAAATTAGGGATAATGAATATTTATATTTCCCTTTTTAACCCTTATTCCATTAAGGTTAAATTAAGTAACTTAAACTTGTTACTTTTAGCCCTTATCCTTTACCATCCTCAATAGTCCAGTAACTTCAATCATTTTTAATTAATTGCACAAAAATATTTTTAATGTGCCATCAACTCTCACGTGTTCTTAAACAAGTTCCCTTTCATATAAAAATATCCCCAAAGATCAGAACTTGTCAAATTATTCCCAGAATTTATGTTTTCACTAACTGTCCTTTTAAGCTTCCGGAATTCATAGCTTAACTTTAAAAAATCCATATCTCATTGTACAGAGCTTTAAAAATTACAAATTATATATCAAATTAAAGCTCTGCATGTCTTATTTAATTCTAGAAATTATCATAATTTTCTGGGTTCATTTACCCAACTTAAAAATTTGCATAAGCTCTCTGTCCAGTTTTAGCTTCCAAAACTGAGGGTCATTTTGTAAAAATCATAACCCTTTACTCAGAGCTTAGAAAATTACAAAATACCCACAAAAAGAAAAATCTATGTGTCTACTACATATCTAGAAAATCTCATAATTTTTAAAATTCGTTTACTATGTCCGAAATACAATGCCATATTATTACTCTAGAAGCAAACAGAAACGTTTCCTGTTTTGTAACTCAACTTCTAAAAATCATAATTGGAGTTGTACACCTTTGTTTTCGGTGATCCAAAGTTCATTTTAAACCTTGAGAAGAGTAGTATGTCCTATAAAAATTTCACAATTTTTAAAGTCCATTTCCTTAGTCAAGCCACGAACAGAAGATGACTAACTCCAAACTTCCAAAATTGGTAGTTTCAACATCTTTATGAAGCTCATGATTTAATACCTCAAAGTACCTTTGAAAATTCATTCACCAACATATTCCCACACAATTTTCAGTGATGAACATGTTGGTAGACCTAGATTTACGAAATTCTACTTATTTCTATAAGTTTCCCTTAGATTACAAATCTGAGTTTAAATCAAAAGCTTCAAAATCTTGAAAAAGAAGTGGATGTTCTTACCACTAGGCTTGATCCTTGAACTTGTGGTCAACATAACCACTATTTTCCTTGATCAATTCCTCGGCCTAGATTCAAGAAGATCACATGCACATGAGTTTTTAACCACTCATAATGACATGTATGAAGAAAACATCCAAAATACCAAGATAAAGTTCAAATTCCTTACCTTGAACTTCTTGATCTTCTTCTTCCTAACTCTAACCGTGGAATTGAAGATGGAAATGAGTGATGTTATTTTGGTGAGATGTGTGTGTGGTTTTTGGTGGAGTGAAATGTGTGTGTGTGTTGCCATGGAAAGGAAAGAGGGAAGGTGGAGGTGTTTTGTGTGTGTATTAGGGGTGTGTGTGTGACCGTGTGTTAAGGGAGAGGGAAGAGTGTAATTGTTTCGTGTGTGTGTATTTCGTGTGTGTTTAGTGTGTGTTTGATGTTTGTGTGTTAGGTGTATGTGTGTTAGGTTTGTGTGTTTGTTAGGTGTGTGTGTGTTAGGTGTGTGTGTTAAGTTTATGTGTTAGGTGTGTGTGTGAGGATGTTACACGTGCCATATTTATTTATTTATTCTTTCCTATCTCTATTAATTTGTTCTAATTGATTATTTTTTTGTTTGCTTATTTTAAATTTAATATTTTACTCTGTGTGTGGTATATATATTTATATGTAATATTTTTTTTTCCCTATTTCAATATTTTGATGTAATAGTGTGTTGTGGTTGATTATTGGTTTGTTTCCTTGTTTTTTATTTTCTTTGGTGTTGATATTGTTCATTTTTGAACTAATTACTTAATTTATGTTCTTATGCCTGTATTCATTTATTTTTCCTTGTGGGCGCGTGCCATTTTTATTCATTTATTCTTTCCTATATCTATTTTTTGGTTGTATTATATTATTTGTTTGTTTGTTTGTTTTAAATTAAAATATTTTACTCTGTGTGTGGTATATAGATATGTACTTATTCATTTTTTTTCCTATCTCAATTTTTTGTTGTAATAGTGTGTTGTCATTGACTGTTGGTTTGTTTCCTTGTTTTATATTTTCTTTGGGGTTGATATTGTTTGTATTCTTAACTAATTACTTAATTTATGTTCAAATGCTTTTATTCATTTATTTTCCTTGTGGGTGCATGCCATATTTATTCATTTATTCTTTCCTATCCCTATTGTTTTGTTGTAATTGATTATTTGTTTGTTTGCTTGTTTAAATTCAATTTTTTTTTCTCTATGTGTGGTAATATAGATATGTACTTATTCATCTTTTTCCTATCTCAATTTTTTGTTGTAATAGTGTATTGTCGTTGATTCGTGGTTTGTTTCCTTGTTTTACATTTTCTTTGATGTTGATATTGATCATTTTTGAACTAATTACCTAATTTATGTTCTTATGCGTTTATTCATTTATTTCTCCTTGGGGGTGTGTGGTATATTTATTCATTTATTCTTTCCTATCTCTATTTTTCGGTTGCATATGAGTATTTGTTGGTTTGCTTGTTTTAAAGTTAATATTTTCCTCTGTGTGTGGTATATAGATATGTACTTATTCAATTTTTTTCCTATCTCAATTTTTTGTTGTAATACTGTGTTGGTTGATTATTGGTTTGTTTCCTTTTTTATATTTGTTTTGGTGTTGATATTGTTCCTTTTATAACTAATTACTAAATTTATATTCTTATGCTTTTATTCATTTATTTTTCCTTGCTTGTAAGTGCCTTATCTATTCATTTATTCTTTCCTTTCTCAATTTTTTGGTTGTAATTGATTATTTGTTTGTTTGCTTGTTTGAAATTTAATATTTTACTCTGTGTGTGGTGTATAGAGATGTACTTGTTCATTTCTTTTTTTCCTATGTTATTTTTGTTGTTGTAATAGTGTGTTGTCGTTCATTCTTGGTTATTTTCCTTGTTTTATATTTGCTTTGGGGTAGATATTGTTCGTTATTTTGAATAATTACTTAATTTATGTTCAAATGCTTTTATTCATTTATTTTTCTTTGTTGGTGTGTCCCGTATTTATTCATTTATTTCCTATCTCTATTTGTTGGTTGTAAATTATTATTTGTTTGTTTGCATATTTTAAATTTAATATTTTACTCTGTGTGTGGTATATAGATATGTACTTGTTCCTTTTTTTCCTATCTCAATTTGTTGTAATAGTGTGTTGTCATTGATTGTTTGTTTGTTTCCTTGTTTTATATTTGCTTTGGGGTTGATGTTGTTCGTTTTTTAAACTAATTGCTTAATTTATGTTCAAATGCTTTTATTCATTTATTTTTCCTTTTGGGTGTGTCGCATATTTATTCATTTATTCTATCCTATCTCTATTTTTTAATTGTAAATGATTTTTTGTTTGTTTACATGTTTAAAATTTAATATTTTACTGTGTGTGTGGTATATAGATATGTACTTGTTCCTCTTTTGTCCGATCTCAATTTTTTGTTGTAATAGTTGATTATTGATTTGTTTCCTTGTTTTATATTTTCATTGGTGTTGATATTGTTCATTTTTTTAGCTAATTACTTAATTTATGTTCTTATGCCTTTATTCATTGATTTTTCCTTGTGGGTGCGTGCCATATTTGCTGATTTATTCTTTCCTTTCTATATTTTTTGTTTGTAATTATTTGCATGTTTGAAATTTAATATTCTACTCTGGTATACAGAGATGTACTTATTCAATTCTTTTTATCCTATGTTAATTTTTTGTTGTAATAGTGTGTTGTCGTTGATGGTTGGTTTGTTTCCTTGTTTTATATTTGCTTTGGGGTTGATATTGTTTGTTTTTTTAACTAATTACTTAATTTATGTTCAAATGCATTTATTCATTTATTTTTCCTTGTGGGTCTGTTCCATATTTATTCATTTATTCTTTCCTATCTCTATTTTTTGGTTGTAAATGATTATTTGTTTGTTTGCATGTTTTAAATTTAGGATTCTACTATAGATATGTACTTCTTTTTTTTCCTATCTCAATTTTTTGTTGTAATACTGTGTTGTGGTTGATTCTTGGTTTCTTTCCTTGTTTTTTGCTTTGGTGTTTGATATTGTTCATTGTTGAATTAATTACCTTATTTATCTTATTCGTTTACTCATTTATTTCTCCTTGTGTGCGATATTTATTCTTTTATTCTTTTCTATTTCTATTTTTCGGTTGTATATGATTATTTGTTGGTTTGCTTGTTTTAAAGTGTATATTTTTCTCTGTGTGGTCTATAGATTTGTACTTATTCTATTTTTTTCCTATCTCAATTTTTTGTCTTAATACTGTGTTGTGGTTGATTATTAGTTTGTTTCCTTGTTTTTTATTTGCTTTGGTTTTGATATTTTTCATTTTTTAACTAATTACTTAATTTATGTTCTTATGCCTTTATTCATTGATTTTTCCTTGTGGATGCATGCCATATTTATTCATTTATTCTTCCCTATATTTTTTGGTTGTAAATGATTTTTTGTTTGTTTGCATGTTTTCAATTTAGTATTCTACTCTGTTTCTGGTATATAGATATGTACTTGTTCCTTTTTTTTTCCTATCTCAATTTTTTGTTGTAATACTGTGTTGTGGTTGATTCTTGGTGTGTTTCCTTGTTTTATATTTGTTTTGGGTTGATATTGTTCGTTATTTTGACTAATTATTTAATTTATGTTCAGATGCTTTTTTTCATTTATTTTTCCTTGTGGGTGGTTCCCTTATTTATTCATTTATTCTTTCCTATCTCTATTTTTGTTGTAAATGATTATTTTTTTGTTTGCATGTTTTGAAATTTAATATTCTACTCTGTGTGGTATATAGGTATATACTTGTTCCTTTTTCTTTTCTATATCAATTTTTTGTTGTAATACTCTTTGGTGTTGATATTGTTCATTTTCTAGCCTTTATTCATTGATTTTTCCTTGTGGGTGCGTGCCGTATTTATTCATTTATTCTTTCCTTTGTCAATTTTTTGGTTGTAATTGATTATTTCTTTGTTTGCTTGTTTGAAATTTAATATTTTACTTTGTGTGTGGTGTATAGAGATGTACTTATTCATTTTATTTTTTCTTATGTTATTTTTTTGTTGTAACAGTGTGTTGTCGTTCATTCTTGATTATTTTCCTTGTTTTATATTTGCTTTGGGGTAGATATTGTTCGTTATTTTGACTAATTACTTAATTTATGTTTAAATGCTTTTATTCATTTATTTTTCCTTGTGGGTGTGTCCCCTATTTATTCATTTATTCTTTCCTATGTCTATTTTTTGGTTGTAAATGATTATTTGTTTGTTTGCATATTTTAAATTTAATATTGTACTCTATGAGTGGTATATAGATATGTACTTGTTCATTTTTTTCCTATTTCAATTTTTTGTTGTAATAGTTTGTTGCCGTTGATTTTGGTTTGTTTCCTTGTTTTATATTTGCTTTGGTGTTGGTATTGTTCATTTTTTTTTACTAATTTCTTAATTTATGTTCTTATGCCTTTATTCCTTGCTTTTTCCTTGTGGGTGCGTGTCGTATTTATTCATTTATTCTTTCCTTTCTCAATTTTTCGGTTGTAATTGATTATTTGTTTGTTTGCTTGTTTGAAATTTAATATTTTACTCTGTGTGTGGTGTATAGAGATGTACTTATTCATTTCTTTTTTTTCTTTGTTAATTTTTTGTTATAATAGTGTGTTGTTGTTTATTGTTGGTTTGTTTCCTTGTTTTATATTTGCTTTGGGGTAGATATTTGTTCGCTATTTTGACTAATTACTTAATTTATGTTCAAATGCTTTTATTCATTTATTTTTCCTTGTTGGTGTGTCCCATATTTATTCATTTATTCTTTCCTATGTCTATTTTTTGGTAGTAAATGATTATTTGTTTGTTTGCATGTTTTAAATTTAATATTTTACTCTGTGTGTGGTATATAGATATGTACTTGTTCCGTTTTTTTCCTATCTCAATTTTTTGTTGTAATACTGTGTTGTGATTGATTGTTGGTTTGTTTTCTTGTTTCATATTTTCTTTGGTGTTGATATTGTTCCTTGTTGAACTAATTAGCTAATTTATGTTCTTATGTGTTTGTTCATTTTTATCTTCTTGTGGGTGTGTGCCATATTTATTCATTTATTATTTCCTATCTCTATTTTTTGGTTGTATATGATTATTTGTTGGTTTGCTTGTTTTAAATTTAATATTTTCCTCTTTGTGTGGCATATAGATATTTACTTACTCATTTTTTTTTCTTATCGCAATTTTTTGTTGTAATACTTATTGGTTTGTTTCCTTGTTTTATATTTGTTTTGGTGTTGATATTGTTTTTTTTAACTAATTACTTAATTTAGGTTCTAATGCCTTTATTCATTTATTTTTCCCTGCGTGCCTTATTTATTCATTTATTCTTTCCTATCTCTATTTTTTGGTTGTAAATGATTATTTGTTTGTTTGCTTGTTTTAAATTTAATATTTTACTATTTGTGTGGTATATTGATATGTCTTTATTCATTTCTTTTTTTCCAATCTCACCTTTTTGTTGTAATAGCGTGTTGTGGTAGATTATTGGTTTGTTTCCTTGTTTTATCTTTGCTTTGGTGTTGATATTGTTCCTTTTATAACTAATTACTAAATTTATGTTCTTATGCTTTTATTCATTTATTTTTCCTTGCTTGTGCGTGCCTTATTTATTCATTTATTCTTTCCTTTCTCAATTTTTTGGTTGTAATTGATTATTTGTTTGTTTGCTTGTTTGAAATTTAATATTTTACTCTGTGTGTGGTGTATAGAGATGTACTTGTTCATTTCTTTTTGTCCTATGTTATTTCTTTGTTGTAAGAGTGTGTTGTCGTTCATTCTTGGTTATTTTCTTTGTTTTATATTTGCTTTGGGGTAGATATTGTTCGTTATTTTGACTAATTATCTAATTTATGTTCAAATGCTTTTATTCATTTATTTTTCCTTGTGGGTGTGTCCCATATTTATTCATTTATTCTTTCCTATCTCTATTTTTCTTTTATTGTAAATGATTATTTGTTGTTTTTGCTTGTTTTAAATTTAATATTTTACTCTGTGTGTGGTGTATAGATATGTACTTATGCATTTTTTTCCCTATCTCAATCTTTTGTTATAATAGTGTATTGTGGTTGATTATTGGTTTATTTCATTGTTATATATTTTCTTGGGAATTGATATTGTTCGTTTTTTAACTAATTACTTAATTTATCTTCTTATGCTTTTATTAATTTATTTTTCCTGGTGGGTCCGTGCCCTATTTATTCATTTATTCTTTCCTATCTCTTTTTTTTTTTGTTGTAATTGATTTTTTGTTTGTTTGCTTTTTTAAATTCAATATTTTACTCTGTGTGGTATATAGATATGTACTTATTCATTTTTTTTCCTGTCTCAATTTTTGTTGTAATAGTGTATTGTCGTTGATTGGTGGTTTGTTTCCTTTTTTTATATTTTATTTGGTGTTGATATTGTTCATTTTTTAACTAATCACTTAATTTAGGTTCTAATGCCTTTATTAATTTATTTCCATGTGGGTGCTGCCATATTTATTCATTTATTGTTTCCTATATCTATTTTTTGGTTGTTTGCTTGTTTTAAATTCAATATTTTACTGTGTGTGGTATATAGGTGTGGTATATAGATATGTACTTCGTCATTTTTTTCCTATCTCAATTTTTTGTTGTAATAGTGTGTTGTCGTTGATTGGTGCTTTGTTTCCTTTTTTTTTTTTTTTTTATATTTTATTTGGTGTTGATATTGTTCATTTTTTAACTAATTACTTAATTTATGTTCTTATGCCTTTATTCATTTATTTTTCCTTGTGGGGACATGCATTGTTTATTCATTTATTCTGTTCTATACCTATTCTTTTGTTGTAATTGATTATTTGCTTGTTTGCTTGTTTTAATTTTAATATTTTACTATGTACTTGTTCCTTTTTTTTTCTATCTCAATTTTTTGTTGTATTAGTGTCTTGTCGTTGATTGTTAGTTTGTTTCCTTGTTTTATATTTTCTTTGGTGTTGATATTGTTCTTTTTTGAACTAATTAGTTAATTTATCTTCTTATACTTTGATTTATTTATTTTTCATTGTGGGGGCGTGTCATATTTATTCATTTATTCTTTCCTATCCCTATTCTTTTGTTGTAATTGAGTATTTGTTTGTTTGCTTGCTTGTTTAAATTCAATATTTTAATCTGTGTGTGGTATATAAATATGTATTTATTTATTTATTTTTCCTATCTCAATTTTTATTTGTAATAGTGTGTTGTCGTTGATTGGTGCTTTTTTTTTCCTTGTTTTGTAATTTCTTTGGTCTTGATATTGTTCATTTTTGAACTAATTACTTAATTTATGTTCTTTTGCCTTTATTCATTTATTTTTCCTTGTGGGTGCGTGCCATATTTATTCATTTATTCTTTTCTATCCCTATTTTTTGTTGTAATTGATTATTTGTTTGTTTGCTTGTTTTAAATTTAATATTTTACTCTCTGTGTGATATATAGATATGTACTTATTCATTTTTTTCCCTATCTTAATATTTTGATGTAATAGTGTGATGTGGTTGATTATTGGTTTTTTTTTCCCTTGTTTTATATTTTCTTTGGTGTTGATATTGTTCTTTTTTAACTAATTACTTAATTTAGGTTCTAATGCCTTTATTAATTTATTTTTCCATGCGGGTGCTGCCATATTTATTCATTTATTGTTTCCTATATCTATTTTTGGGTTGTTTGCTTGTTTTAAATTCAATATTTTACTTTGTGTGTGGTATATAGATATGTACTTCGTCATTTTTTTCCTATCTCAATTTTTTTGTTGTAATAGTGTGTTGTCGTTGATTGGTGGTTTGTTTCCTTTTTTTTTTTTTTATATTTTATTTGGTGTTGATATTGTTCATTTTTTAACTAATTACTTAATTTATGTTCTTATGCCTTTATTCATTTATTTTTCCTTGTGGGTGCAAGCCATATTTATTGAAACACCCGCCTTAAATACATCATTTTAATATAAAAATATATACGCTTTCAAAACTAAACACCCGCCTTAAATACACATTTTTAATACATAAATATGTACACGGAAGCGTACTTCAAAAAAATTACCAAAGTTACTCTTAACTTATACGGTAATTTACACCTCAATAAAATAAATCTGGCGGAACTAAATCTTTTGCCTTCTTCATTTATACTCCCATGATCACCATCATCCTTGAGCTTTTACCTTAGCTGCAAAATTAGCTATTTAAAAAATATCCCTCGGATTCAAATGAATCCCAGTAGTAACGTCAATAATCATTCACATAAGATGCATACACAGTACATGCAAAACAACCATAATTTATACACACAATTCACTCAACACATTCAGTATTCATGCATCTCATATATATATATACATATAATGGTAAATACATGCATATATGTGAGAGAAGAGTTACTACCTTTAACTTGTGTCTTTCCTTTTACCTTTCTTCCAATCCAGTAGAACTGCAAAGACTATTTTCTTGCTTTTAGCTCTCATTTATTTTCTCACTCTCTCTTTCTCATTCTTCATTTTTTCATTCCAAATCTCTCGTCCGAATGAGTGAGTTAGACAAATAAGAGATTGGAGTGTTTGTGTGTATGTGGTAAGAGTATATATAATACAATATATTAAACCAATATAATTTTTAAAGTCATGCAGCACTCACACGTATCCATGAACAATCATGAATTAATTACATAAAGCATTATGTGGAATCCACGTATTCCATTTCCTTGGCTGACCGTCCCTCTGTTCTTTTTATCCTTCATGAGCAATAATAAACTATTTATCTATATCCCCAACAACACTCCACTTTAGTTTAAGTGGATATTGATAATGCTCGCATACAAATTCCACTTTCAATAATATATATATAACTCTTCCTGCACTAATAATTCCACTTAAAACACTCCTTTAGTTATACGCATCCTGGCAGCCACACTTATCTAAACATATCATTAAAGCATACAACAATATATTTAACATTTAATCCTTAATTTCATTTAAGGATTTTCTTTCTCCATTTTGCTAATTATCTTAAGCTTTTCCTTATAATAAACTTAAGACTTTGAACCCTTCCAAAACAGGGCCTAGTATCTCCTAAAAATAGGCTAATTTTCAAGTCTTTAGACCAAAAATTCGGGATATTACATTTATTCATTTATTCTTTCCTATCCCTATTCTTTTGTTGTAATTGATTATTTTGTTTGTTTGCTTGATTTAAATTTAATATTTTACTCTGTGTGTGGTATATAGAGAAGTACTTATTCATTTCTTTTTTTCCTATGTTAACTTTTTGTTGTAATAGTGTGGTGTCGTTGATTATTGGTTTGTTTCCATGTTTTATATTTGCTTTAGTGTTGATATGTTTCTTTTTTTACGAATTACTTAATTTATGTTCCTATGCTTTTATTCATTTATTTTTCCTTGTGCGTGCCATATTTATTTATTTATTCTTTCCTATCTCTATTAATTTGTTGTAATTGATTATTTGTTTGTTTGCTTGTTTTAAATTTAATATTTTACTCTTTGTGTGGTCTATAGATATGTACTTATTCATTTCTTTTTTCCTATCTCAATTTTTTGTTGTAATAGTGTGTGTGTTGATATTGTTCCTTTTATAACTAATTACTTTTCTCTTTTTTTTTGTTGTTGTTGTAATTGATCATTTGTTTGTTTGCTTGTTTTCAATTTAATATTTTGCTGTGTGTGTTATATAGATATGTACTTATTCATTTTTTTCCTATCTCAATATTTTGTTGTAATAGTGTGTTGTGGTTGGATATTAGTTTGTTTCCTTATAATTGCTTTGCCGTTGATATTGTTCATTTTTGAATTAATTACTTAATTTATGTTCTTATGCCTTTATTCATTTATTTTTCCTTGTGGGTGCGAGCCATATTTATTCATTTATTCTTTTCTATCCGTATTCTTTTGTTGTAATTGATTATTTGTTTGTTTGCTTAATTTGAATTTAATATTTTACTATGTGTGTGGTATATAGAGAAGCACTTATTCATTTCTTTTTGTCCTATGTTAATTTTTTGCTGTAATAGTTTGCTGTCGTTGATTATTGGTTTGTTTACATGTTTTATATTTGCTTTGGTGTTGATATGGTTCTTTTTTAACTTATTACTTAATTTATGTTCTTATGCCTTTATTGATTTATTTTTTCTTGTGGGTGCGTGCCATATTTATTTATTTATTCTTTCTTATCTATATTAATTTGTTGTAATTGATTATTTGTTTGTTTTAAATTCATTATTTTACTCTATGTGTGGTATATAGATATGTACTTATTCATTTTTTTTCTTATCTCAATTTTTTGTTGTCGTTGATTATTGGTTTGTTTCCTTGTTTTATATTTTCTTAGCGGTTGATATTGTTTGTATTTTTCACTAATTACTTAATTTATGTTCAAATGCTTTTATTCATTTATTTTTCCTTGTGGGTGTGTTCCATATTTATTCATTTTTTCTTTCCTATCCCTATTTTTTGGTTGGAAATGATTATTTGTTTGTTTGCATGTTTTAAATTTAATAGTTTACTCTGTGCGTGATACATAGATGTGTACTTTTTCGTTTTTTTTTTCTATCTCAATTTTTTGTTGTAATAGTGTGTTGTCATTGATTGTTGGTTTGTTTCCTTGTTTTATATTTTCTTTGGTGTTCATATTGTTCATTTTTGAACTAATTACTTAATTTATCTTCTTATGCTTTTATTGATTTATTTTTCCTTGTGGGTGTGTGCCATATTTATTTATTCTTTCCTATCCCTATTTTTTTTGTTGTAATTGATTATTTGTTTGTTTGCTTGTTTAAATTCAAATTTTTTTCTCTCTGTGTGGTATATAGATATGTACTTATTCATTTTTTTTCTTATCTCAATTTTTTGTTCTAAACGTGTGTTGTCATTGATTCGTGGTTTGTTTCCTTGTTTTACATTTTCTTTGATGTTGATATTGTTCATTTTTTAACTAATTACTTAATTTATGTTCATATGCCTTTATTAATTTATTTTTCCATGTGGGTGCGTGCCATATTTATTCATTTATTCTTTCATATCCCTATTGTTTTGTTGTAATCAATTATTTGCTTGTTTGCTTGTTTTAAATTTAATATTTTACTCCGTGTGTGGTATATAGATATGTAGTTGTTCATTTTTTCCATATCTCATTATTTTGATGTAATAGTGTGTTGTGGTTGATTATTGGTTTGTTTCCTTGTTTTATATTTGTTTTGGTGTTGATATTGTTGTTTTTTTAACTAATTACTTAATTTAGGTTCTAATGCCTTTATTCATTTATTTTTCCCTGCTTCATTTATTCTTTCCTATCTTTATGTTTTGGTTGTAATTGATTATTTGTTTGTTTGCTTGATTTAAATTTAATATTTTACTCTTTGTGTGGTATATAGAGAAGTACTTATTTATATCTTTTTTTCCTATGTTAATTTTTTGTTGTAATAGTTTGTTGTCGTCAATTGTTGGTTTGTTTACATGTTTTATATTTGCTTTGGTGTTGATATGGTTCTTTTTTAACTAATTACTTAATTTATGTTCTTATGCCTTTATTTATTTATTTTTCCTTATGGGTGTGTGCCATATTTATTTATTTATTCTTTCCTATCTCTATTAATTTGTTCTAATTGATTATTTTTTTGTTTGCTTGTTTTGAATTTAATATTTTACTCTATGTGTTGTACATAGATATGTAATTATTCATTTTTTCCCTATCTCAATATTTCGATCTAATAGTGTGTTGTGGTTGATTATTGGTTTGTTTTCTTGTTTTATATTTTCTTTGGTGTTGATATTGTTCATTTTTGAACTAATTACTTGATTTATGTTCTTATGCTTTTATTGATTTATTTTTCCTTGTGGGTGCGTGCTGTAACACCCACCTTAAATACACTCTTTATATACATAGTTACGAACACGGAAGCGTATTTTCAAAAATAAAGCGGAAGTCACTATTCACGTATACGGAACTATTCACATATACGGTGTATGAAAATTGATAACATTTTTTTTTACATACACTTAAAATACCGGATTTCTTTAATCTACCAAGTTGCTCCTCCACTGAACAGTCTTCAAGCATTGCTCCTCCCTTAAGCTCACCTGTCTATTGGTTGATAGTGGGGGGTGAGATTTTGATGAATCCCAGTAGTAGGCAATATCAAACAATACATGCAAGATAAATGCTAATGTATGTAATACTTACTTTTCACATGCTCATGTTAACATAATGAAATTCTGCATGCTCAATGCTCAAGCATCATACTCATGGCCATAACATAATCATAAACAGAGCTTCAATCATTCAAATATGTTACACATAGCAAGCAAACATAGTAATCATACATATATACAAGCAATAATATCAAATACATGTAAGTAAGGTAAGCCCACTACCTTTTAAGAACCAATGTGTCCTTACACGGATCCACTATCACCAACCGTCAAAATTGCTTGAAGTTCACTTCTTTTCCCTTTTGGCCCTAAATACATAATCATACCTTTAAAATTAGGGATAATGAATATTTATATTTCCCTTTTTAACCCTTATTCCATTAAGGTTAAATTAAGTAACTTAAACTTGTTACTTTTAGCCCTTATCCTTTACCATCCTCAATAGTCCAGTAACTTCAATCATTTTTAATTAATTGCACAAAAATATTTTTAATGTGCCATCAACTCTCACGTGTTCTTAAACAAGTTCCCTTTCATATAAAAATATCCCCAAAGATCAGAACTTGTCAAATTATTCCCAGAATTTATGTTTTCACTAACTGTCCTTTTAAGCTTCCGGAATTCATAGCTTAACTTTAAAAAATCCATATCTCATTGTACAGAGCTTTAAAAATTACAAATTATATATCAAATTAAAGCTCTGCATGTCTTATTTAATTCTAGAAATTATCATAATTTTCTGGGTTCATTTACCCAACTTAAAAATTTGCATAAGCTCTCTGTCCAGTTTTAGCTTCCAAAACTGAGGGTCATTTTGTAAAAATCATAACCCTTTACTCAGAGCTTAGAAAATTACAAAATACCCACAAAAAGAAAAATCTATGTGTCTACTACATATCTAGAAAATCTCATAATTTTTAAAATTCGTTTACTATGTCCGAAATACAATGCCATATTATTACTCTAGAAGCAAACAGAAACGTTTCCTGTTTTGTAACTCAACTTCTAAAAATCATAATTGGAGTTGTACACCTTTGTTTTCGGTGATCCAAAGTTCATTTTAAACCTTGAGAAGAGTAGTATGTCCTATAAAAATTTCACAATTTTTAAAGTCCATTTCCTTAGTCAAGCCACGAACAGAAGATGACTAACTCCAAACTTCCAAAATTGGTAGTTTCAACATCTTTATGAAGCTCATGATTTAATACCTCAAAGTACCTTTGAAAATTCATTCACCAACATATTCCCACACAATTTTCAGTGATGAACATGTTGGTAGACCTAGATTTACGAAATTCTACTTATTTCTATAAGTTTCCCTTAGATTACAAATCTGAGTTTAAATCAAAAGCTTCAAAATCTTGAAAAAGAAGTGGATGTTCTTACCACTAGGCTTGATCCTTGAACTTGTGGTCAACATAACCACTATTTTCCTTGATCAATTCCTCGGCCTAGATTCAAGAAGATCACATGCACATGAGTTTTTAACCACTCATAATGACATGTATGAAGAAAACATCCAAAATACCAAGATAAAGTTCAAATTCCTTACCTTGAACTTCTTGATCTTCTTCTTCCTAACTCTAACCGTGGAATTGAAGATGGAAATGAGTGATGTTATTTTGGTGAGATGTGTGTGTGGTTTTTGGTGGAGTGAAATGTGTGTGTGTGTTGCCATGGAAAGGAAAGAGGGAAGGTGGAGGTGTTTTGTGTGTGTATTAGGGGTGTGTGTGTGACCGTGTGTTAAGGGAGAGGGAAGAGTGTAATTGTTTCGTGTGTGTGTATTTCGTGTGTGTTTAGTGTGTGTTTGATGTTTGTGTGTTAGGTGTATGTGTGTTAGGTTTGTGTGTTTGTTAGGTGTGTGTGTGTTAGGTGTGTGTGTTAAGTTTATGTGTTAGGTGTGTGTGTGAGGATGTTACACGTGCCATATTTATTTATTTATTCTTTCCTATCTCTATTAATTTGTTCTAATTGATTATTTTTTTGTTTGCTTATTTTAAATTTAATATTTTACTCTGTGTGTGGTATATATATTTATATGTAATATTTTTTTTCCCTATTTCAATATTTTGATGTAATAGTGTGTTGTGGTTGATTATTGGTTTGTTTCCTTGTTTTTTATTTTCTTTGGTGTTGATATTGTTCATTTTTGAACTAATTACTTAATTTATGTTCTTATGCCTGTATTCATTTATTTTTCCTTGTGGGCGCGTGCCATTTTTATTCATTTATTCTTTCCTATATCTATTTTTTGGTTGTATTATATTATTTGTTTGTTTGTTTGTTTTAAATTAAAATATTTTACTCTGTGTGTGGTATATAGATATGTACTTATTCATTTTTTTTCCTATCTCAATTTTTTGTTGTAATAGTGTGTTGTCATTGACTGTTGGTTTGTTTCCTTGTTTTATATTTTCTTTGGGGTTGATATTGTTTGTATTCTTAACTAATTACTTAATTTATGTTCAAATGCTTTTATTCATTTATTTTCCTTGTGGGTGCATGCCATATTTATTCATTTATTCTTTCCTATCCCTATTGTTTTGTTGTAATTGATTATTTGTTTGTTTGCTTGTTTAAATTCAATTTTTTTTTCTCTATGTGTGGTAATATAGATATGTACTTATTCATCTTTTTCCTATCTCAATTTTTTGTTGTAATAGTGTATTGTCGTTGATTCGTGGTTTGTTTCCTTGTTTTACATTTTCTTTGATGTTGATATTGATCATTTTTGAACAAATTACTTAATTTATATTCTTATGCCTTTATTCTTTTATTTTTCCTTGTGCGTGCGTGCCATATTTATTCATTTATTCTTTCATATCCCTATTGTTTTGTTGTAATTGATTATTTGTTTGTTTGTTTGTTTTAAGTTTAATATTTTACTCTGTGTGTGGTATAGATATGTACTTATTCATTTTTTCCCTATCACATTATTTTGATTTAATAGTGTGTTGTGGTTGATTATTGGTTTGTTTCCTTGTTTTATATTTGTTTTGGTGTTGATATTGTTGTTTTTTAACTAATTACTTAATTTAGGTTCTAATGCCTTTATTCATTTATTTTTCCCTGCTTGTGCGTGCCTTATTTATTCATTTATTCTTTCCTATCCCTATTGTTTTGTTGTAATTGATTATTTGTTTGTTTGCTTGTTTAAATTCAATTTTTTTTTTCTCTATGTGTGGTAATATAGATATGTACTTATTCATCTTTTTCCTATCTCAATTTTTTGTTGTAATAGTGTATTGTCGTTGATTCGTGGTTTGTTTCCTTGTTTTACATTTTCTTTGATGTTGATATTGATCATTTTTGAACAAATTACTTAATTTATATTCTTATGCCTTTATTCTTTTATTTTTCCTTGTGCGTGCGTGCCATATTTATTCATTTATTCTTTCATATCCCTATTGTTTTGTTGTAATTGATTATTTGTTTGTTTGTTTGTTTTAAGTTTAATATTTTACTCTGTGTGTGGTATAGATATGTACTTATTCATTTTTTCCCTATCACATTATTTTGATTTAATAGTGTGTTGTGGTTGATTATTGGTTTGTTTCCTTGTTTTATATTTGTTTTGGTGTTGATATTGTTGTTTTTTAACTAATTACTTAATTTAGGTTCTAATGCCTTTATTCATTTATTTTTCCCTGCTTGTGCGTGCCTTATTTATTCATTTATTCTTTCCTATCTCTATTTTTTGGTTGTAAATGATTATTTGTTTGTTTTCTTGTTTTAAATTTAATATTTTACTGTTTGTGTGGTATATAGATATGTACTTATTCATTTCTTTTCCTATCTCACTTTTTTGTTGTAATAGTGTGTTGTGGTAGATTATTGGTTTGTTTCCTTGTTTTATATTTTATTTAGTGTTGATATTGTTCCTTTTATAACTAATTACTAAATTTATGTTCTTATGGTTTTATTCCTTTATTTTTCCTTACTTGTGCGTGCCTTATTTATTCATTTATTCTTTCCTATATCTATTTTTTGGTTGTAATTGATTATTTATTTGTTTGCTTGTTTTAAATTTAATATTTTACTCTTTGTGTGGTATATAGATATGTACTTACTCATTTCTTTTTCCCATCTCAATTTTTTGTTGTAATAGTGTGTTGTGGTAGATTATTGGTTTGTTTCCTTGTTTTATCTTTGCTTTGGTGTTAATATTGTTCCTTTTATAACTAATTACTAAATTTATGTTCTTATGCTTTTATTCATTTTTTTCCTTGCTGTGGTATATAGATATGTACTTCTTTTTTTCCTATCTCAATTTTTTGTTGTAATTGAAAGTGGAAGAAATCACCAAGAGGGGGGGTGAATTGGAGATTTTAAAAATTCTTTTCAACTCTAAAAAATGAAGCTTAAGAAATGGATAATAAAGAAATAGAAAAAGAAAAGCTTAGACACACAGAATTTATACTGGTTCGGTCTCAACCTTGACCTACGTCCAGTCCCCAGATACCTTCTGGGTGTTTCCACTAATTCAACAGATTTTCAATTACAACAATGAAGACCAGACACAATCCTAATCACCTAGGACTTGCTCCCCCTTACACTTTGTGATTGAACAACCCAACTCACAGGTTCCACAACCCTGAGTTCTCACAAACAAATGCTTTCAAAAACTTACAAACTCTTAAAAGAGTAGATAAGGACAAACACTGAAGAACAAGTTGAAAATAACAGTACAGACTCAAATTTCAAAGTATAATCAAGATAGCTTCGTTGTGTGTATGTTGCTTTTCGTTTTCACAGCCTCTTATAGACTGAATGGATAAGCTAGCTGTTGCAATTCTTTCTCTAATGTTCAGCTGCAATTCTGGAAAAATGGCAGTAGCATATTTTGCTCTGTTCTTTGAATTCTTAGCTGGAATCTTGGAATTTAGTTGTTGCAGAACATCTTCCAGATTTTTAGTCATTCCATGATCTTAATTCAACCGTTTGAAGTGATCTTAATGTGTTGCAACGGTTTGAACTGAACATCTGGGATAAGGGAGAAGAATCAGCCCTGTTCTTGGTCCTTCATTTAATGCACTTATTCTGGATCTTGATCTCACCTTGATCTTGGCTAAACCTTATCTGAAAAACACTCAAAACTTCATCAAGGACATTAGAAACAATAATATCATATCATGAAATAATTTCAGGAAGACCATTAAGATTTCGCAGATCAACATCATTTGATTTTTCAAAATCCCCGATGCAAACTCAAGTTTGTTCTTATAGACTGAATGGATAAGCTAGCCGTTGCAATTCTTATAGACTGAATGGATAAGCTAGCCGTTGCAATTCTTTCTCTAATGTTCAGCTGCAATTCTGGAAAAATGGCAGTAGCATATTTTGCTCTGTTCTTTGAATTCTTAGCTGGAATCTTAGAATTTAGTTGTTGCAGAAGGTCTTTCAGATTTTTAGTCATTCCTTTAACTTAATTTGACCGTTTGAGATGATTCTTATGAGTTACAACGGTCTGAGCTGAACATCTGGGATAAGGGAGAAGGATCAACCTTGTTTTAGGTTCGTCATTTAATGCATTTATCCTGGATCTTGATCTCACCTTGATCTTGGCTAAACCTTATCTGAAAAACACTCAAAACTTCATCAAGGACATTAGAAACAATAATATCATATCATGAAATAATTTCAGGAAGACCCATTAAGATTTCGCAGATCAACATCATTTGATTTTTCAAAATCCCCGATGCAAACTCGAGTTTGTTCTTCCAGACTCGAGTTTGGGGTTCATCCAGAAAGCATGTCCGATGATTAGAGGTCTAAACTTGCAGTCTGTAAAAGCTAACTCGAGTTTGACTTTTACAGAGAGAACTATCGGGCTTTGGACTTGGCATGGAATTTTGGTCCTGCTCCTAGACTCGAGTCAATTAGTGACTGACTCGAGTTTGGGTCTATGTTTGAAGAACAAGCCTAAGTTCGTGATTTTCCAGACTGGAGTTTAGGAGACAGACTGGAGTTTTGGAAAGATGGTAGAAATTCGAGTGTTTCTCTGTTTGTCCTAAACTCGAGTTTACAATGACAGACTCGAGTTTATGTTTGAGTTGAAACTATTCAAATCTTTCTGTTTGGTCTAGACTGGAGTTTGTAACTCTAGACTGGAGTTTATAACTTGGCCTGGAATTCGAGTGTCTTTCTGTTTGGTCTAGACTGGAGTTTAGGAATCCAGACTCGAGTTTGGCTTGCTTGGGATTCTGAGTGCTCTCTGTATCTTCCAGACTTCAGGTTTGGTTTTGCAAACTGGAGTTTGGCTCGTTGTGAAAATTTCTGATTGCTTTCTGTAACTCGTCAGACTCGAGTTAGTCCAAGTAGACTCGAGTTTGGCTTTCTTCGCAGAAGTAAGCAGCTTTTTGTCAACCCGTAAACTCGAGTTTACATACCCAAACTCGAGTTTGTCTTTGACAGTGAGATTTTCATATTGCCAAAAACAAACTTCATATCAAGTTTATAATTGCTAGTTATCATCAAAACACATTGAGAACTAACAGTAATAGTGTGTTGTCGTTGATTATTGGTTTGTTTCCTTGTTTTATATTTGCTTTGGTGTTGATTTTGTTCATTTTTGAACTAATTACTTAATTTATTTTCTTATGCCTTTATTTATTTATTTTTCCTTATGGGTGAGTGCCATATTTATTCATTTATTTTTTCCTATATCTATTTTTTGGTGGTATTCTATTATTTATTTGTTTGCTTGTTTTAAATTCAATATTTTACTCTGTGTGTGGTATATAGATATGTACTTATTCATTTTTTTTCCTATCTCAATTTTTTGTTGTAATAGTGTGTTGTCGTTGATTGTTGGTTTTTTCCTTGTTTTATATTTTATTTAGTGTTGATATTGTTCATTTTTGAACTAATTACTTCATTTATGTTCTTATGCCTTTATTCCTTTATTTTTCCTTATGAGCGTGTGCCATATTTATTCATTTATTCCTTGCTATATCTATTTTTTGGTTGTATTCTATTATTTGTTTGTTTGCTTGTTTTAAATTCAATATTTTACTCTGTGTGTGGTATATAGATATGTACTTACTCATTTTTTTCTATCTGAATTTTTTGTTGTAATAGTGTCTTGTCCTTGATTGTTCGCTTGTTTCCTAGTTTTATATTTTCTTTGGAGTTGATATTCTTCATTTTTGAACTAATTACTTAATTTATGTTCTTATGCTTTTATTCATTTATTTTTCCTTGTGGGTGTATGCCATATTTATTCATTTATTCTTTCGTATCTCAATTTTTTGGTTGTAATTGCTTATTTGTTTGTGTAAATTTATTATTTTACTATATGTGTGGTATATAGATATGTACTTATTCATGTCTTTTTTTCCTATCAATTTTTTGTTGTATGTGTTTTGTAGTTGATTATTGGTTTGTTTCCTTGTTTTATGTTTGCTTTAGTGTTGATATAGTTTCTTTTATAACTAATTACTTAATTTATGTTCTTATGCTTTTATTCATTTAATTTTACTTGTGGGTACGTGCCATATTTATTCATTTATTCTTTCCTATCTCTATTTTTTTGGTTGTAATTGATTATTTGTTTGCTTTCTTGTTTTAAATTTAATATTTTACTCTTTGTGTGGTATATAGATATGTACTTATTCATTTCTTTTTTTCCTATCTCAATTTTGTTGTAATAGTGTGTTGTGGTTGATTATTGGTTTGTTTCCTTGTTTTATATTTGCTTTGGTGTTTATATTTTTCATTTTTTTAACTAATTACTTAATTTATGTTCTTTCGCTTTTATTCATTTATTTTTTCTTGTGGGTGCGTGCCATATTTATTCATTTATTGTTTCCTATCTCTATTTTTTTGTAATTGATTATTGGTTTGTTTGCTTATAATTGAATATTTTACACCATTATTTTTATCTATTGGGTAATAAATTTAGGATTGTTAGCTAATAAACAATGGGCTTTAATGCTTATTTGGGCTTTGAGCTTTCATTTGGATTTAATTCATTTTCATGATAAAAATTCCAGATTTACAATGCTTCACTATTTTAACCATTACTTTTGAATCAGACATCGGATTTGCCTCATTTTTGTCTTATATTTTAGATGATTTAAAGGGCTACAAATGTTATGAAGACTCAGAAGGCAAATTCGGACAAGAGGATGGTTAAACTTGGAGCCGAAGTCAAAGACGCTTTTCTGGACTTTTGAGCCCGAATATTGTAATTAAAAACCCATTTGCTATTTATTTCGTTTTGGGCTATTATGCAGCCCTAGCCCATTTCCATTTTAGGTTAAGTTTAAGTTAGGCAGTAGCCACAAACACCTTATGTCATTACGCTTTTGGATTATTTTGGATTGAAGACAGAAGTTTCATTTTCTCTACAATGTTCTTCGCGTTCTTCATTTGTTCTTCATTTTTTCTAGTCATGTTTGGCTAAATTTCTCCAATTAACCCAACATTGATAATTCCATGATTCGTCCAGGGAGCTTGTACTTAATCAGTAACTTTACTCGTTTCTGTTTTCATCTTATTGGATTTGATTTCTGGAAATAGTTCGAATGTTAGATTTAAGATTCGGTTTGGTCATCCTAAGGATTGAGTTCGAACTAGGTTTAAGTGTTATTGTGCGATAGCACAGTGAGACACCACTGTTTGAACAAATTCTAGGCGATCATCTAGTTGAGGGATTCTCTGGACGGATACAAAGATTTTAGTTCGTCCAAAACCGAACACAAGTTCGTTCATATTTTGCTTAATGATGGAAGTTTCTGGAATCTGAATGTTTGGTTGATTGACTTTAATCTCTATTTGCCTATTTCGTTTTGTTTCTGCTTATTTTCATTTTTAATCTGTTTGAACCAAAAACCCCCCCCATTTTTACTGTTACATTGTTTTACTGTTATGAATTAAAACTACTATGAATTCGTTACGAAATGATCCAGGTTACACTATATTGCAAATCTTTTGTTAACTTGGTTATTTTGTGAGAGGTTGACAAATCTCTTGTCATTTGCGTGTTTTAAATTTAATTGTTTACTCTGTATGTGGTTTATAGATATGTGCTTATTCATTCCTTTTTTTCCTATCTCAATTTTTTTGTTGTAATAGCGTGTTGTAGTTGATTATTGGTTTGTTTACTTGTTTTATATTTGCAATATTGTTCATTTTATAACTAATTATACTTAATTTATTTTCTTATGCTTTTATTCATTTTTTTCCTTGGGGGTGCATTCCTTATTTATTAATTTATTTTTTCCTATCTCAAATTTTCTTCTTGCTTATTTTTTTTTCTTTTTTTATTATGTCAAATTTTTGTTGTAATAGTGTGTGTTGTAGTTGATTATTGGTTTCTTTCTTTGTTTTATGTTTTCGTCAATGTTGATATTGTTCATTTTAGAACTAGTTATTTAATTTATTTTCTTTTGCTTTTATTCATTTATTTTTCCTTGTGTGCGCATGCCATATTTATTCATTTCTTTTTTCTTATATGAATTAGTTGTTGTAATATTGTGTTGTAGTTGATTATTGGTTTTGTTACAGATGCAAATAACAGGGCCTACTAAGAATGCGGCCCAACAACCGACAACCCATGACAAAGACCCCATATCTAATCTCAACAACCCCTAAATCAAGGAGATCTTAACTGATTAACCATAATTATGATATTATCTATAATCATGGTAGATATCTTGGATAAAGCCCGTTAATCTAGGACCCCAGGTAAATATATAAATAGGGTCTAAACCCTAAAAAGGTAAACTTGCTTTCTCTCTACTCTTAGAATTCTACCATCACTGTGCACACACCCTACTCCTTAGGCAAAAGCCATTTGTATGTGCAGTGATCCTTGGCACTATCTGATCCCTAGCCAATAGATATTTGAAGAGAGCCTTTACGGTCCTATATCATATTACTAGCCCACCGGCTAGACACTTGTGTTCTACAACAGAACATTGGCATCGTCTATGGGGATCTATAAAATTCAATCCCTATGACCAACGATGACTAATACAAGAAGCAAAAGTCAAATGCTCACGCAAGAGCAAAATCAAGAACGACATGATCACAACCACATTAACAGGGAAGCATCTCGGATGGCGACGCCCCAATTGATGAATCTTTGGACACGGATCTCCCCCTACCTGAAGCTGATCTAGCCGACCTGGCACTCCAACAGACTAATCAGTCGGATCCATCTCAGCCGTTCCAGATTGAGAACTTGGATATCCGACTCCTATACAATACGATGGGATCATTGTTAAGACGAATTGAAACTATGGAGAAATGTAGTCACCTCCAGAATTAGAAGAATGATCAAATAACCTTGATGTTGGAAGAACTCTTGAAGCAGTCACAGGCCTCGCTTCAAAGGGAAGGCCGAGATGACCAGCCAATTAGGAATGGTGACTTTACCCAACAACCCATTGACCTTCCCCATACAGAAAAACCCGGACCCGGCAAAGAAGCTTCAACTAATAATGTTGGATGAAATGACCATGAAGACTGGGCTCCGAATGAGGAAACCCGAACATCTGAGAAAAGCAAGAAAACCTTTAAGGATTGGGAAGCCGGAATAAACGTTTATGGAAAACACAGAATGTGGTATGGTGAAGGGAGAAAAAACAACAACCCATTTTCAAATGAGATAGTAGAAGTAGTATACCCAAAGAAATTTGATGCGTTCGAGACGCCCAAATACGATAGAAGTCAAGATCTCCAGGCGCATCTCAATACCTTTGATACTAAATGCTCATCCGAGGGTACAAGGGACCAATTATATCTAGATTATTTACCTCAACCTTACGAGGAGCTGCACAGGTATGGTTTCGTACCTTACATCCCAAATTGATCTCAGATTTCGACGAGTTGGGAGATAAATTCCTGCTTAACTTCACGACAAGCAAAAAGCAGCCGAAGTCTATATACACTTTGGGAAAAATCAAACGGCATCCCGACGAGACCCTCCAGAAGTACCTCGATCACCTTAAAATGGCCGCTTTGCAAGTATAAGGCTTGCCGAAAAGTGTTCACGTACACCTACTCATTTCGGGCCTTGATGGTGAATCACGGATGGGAAGATTGATCTGGGCAGCAAATATCAAAACATTAGAAGACTTCAATAGACGAGCTAAGAAATATCTGGAGATAGAACAGATGGAAATAACTAATGCTCCCAGATAGGAGACGAAAGAGTCCATCACTGAAGGGAAGGGATCAGGCAGCTAAAGATCGACCTAGAAACCCGGATTATAAGCCTTAAGGCAGAAAGTATGAAAGGAAGTATGAAAAGTATAGCCCCTTAAATGTTTCATGAGCTAAGTTGTGGAGAGAAGTGGCACTAAACGAAATGATGAAGGTGAATCGGCCTCACCCATTATACAACAGGGGTGGCTTAGATCGATCTTGAATACACCACTGAGGAATGCTGCGACCTCAGAGATGTAGTAGAGAAGTTTGTCCGAGAAGGTAGATTACGACAATATGTTATCAATACTCAAGGACAAAAGAATAATAAACACAAGCAGATAAGACGAAGTAAGAGCCTGGTCCATGAAAGGAAGAAGCAAGACGACAAACGAAGGAAGTCTGGGGATGATGACGAATTCCTGGAAGCCGAGTTTATCTGTAATGTCATTAAGGGGGCTATGGCGGAGGAGGTGACCCTATAAGCCAGTGAAAGAAATACCTTTGAGAAGTACTTTCAATCAGGGGATGATTGACTTTCAAAGATGATCCTCTCAAATTGGAACCTCCTCAGCTATGTTTCACCCAAGAAGACATAAGGGATGTAATTCCAGGGCATCAAGACGGCTTGGTAATAACCGGACTCTTAGGAAAGTGCCGGGTTAAAAAGATCTTTATGGATGCAAGTAATGTTGTAGATATCATCCTTTGGGATGCTTTCAAGATAATGAATATTGATCTAGATAATTTGAAGCCATGTAGAATAACCCTTATAGGGTTCAACGAGGAAGAAACATGTCCTAAGGGATACATTGAGCTCAAACTAACATTGGGATTCAAGGGAAGCTTTTAAGACATGGCGCGTTAAATTCATTGTAGCTGACTTTCCATCGTCATATAGCATCATTTTGGGCAGACCAACTATTCACGATTGGGATATGCTGATATCGACCAAGCATAAAAAATTAAAGATGGTAAGCAGTAAAAATGAAGTAATTACCATCAGGGGAGATCAGAAAGAATCTCGACAATGTTATTTCTCGACTGTCAAAAATGGTAAGCCGGGATCATCCTCCCCACCTCGGATACATAAAGGAGGAGGACCAAATAAGGGTTTCACACGGCCACATGGAAAACCGGTAAACATTGTTGAACAAGACATACGAGATGATGCCGAGCTCATGAGAGCGGAACCTGATGGAGAACTCATAGATTCCATGGTAGGAGCAGAACTAGGGCAAACGATAAAAATTGGCAGCATGCATGAAGAAGGGAAATGAGCCGAGTTGGAGAAACTATTGCAGAATAACAGAGATATTTTCGCTTGGAAATCTTTAGAAATATCAAGCGTGAACCCTAATTTTTGTTGTCACAAAATTGGAAATCAACCTAGGATCAGTACCTGTAGCGCAGAAGAAGAGGAAACGCGGCCCAGATAGAAGAGTGGCCTTGGTGGAACATGTAAAGGAATTATTGGATGCATGATTCATCCGTGAAATACAATACACCACATGGTTGTCCAATGTGGTCATGGTTAAAAAACTGAGTGGCAAATGGCGAGTATGCACAGACTACACTGACCTTAACAAAGTCTGCCCAACATATGCGTTTCCCATGCCCAATATCGACCAACTGGATAAAGCTAATTATTGCTACAACGTGATGTCATTCGGTCTAAAGAATGTTGGAGCCACTTACCAAAGAATGATAAACCGAGCATTCAAAGATCAACTCGGCAAAAATGTGGAAGTATACATTGATGACATGATCGTCAAGTCAGTAGATTGCATAAATCATGTCCGGGTCCTCCAGCAGACATTTGACAAACTCCAAGCTCACTGCATTTGTTTGAATCTAGCTAAATGCGCATTCGGGGTCCCAGCAGGAAAGTTCTTAGGATTCCTCCTAACTAATAGAGGAATCGAAGCAAACCCGAACAAGTGCCAGGCCGCATTGAACATGATGGTACCACAGAATAAAAAGGAAGTGCAACAATTGATGGGGAGACTGGCAACCTTAACTAGGTTCTTGCCAAAATCGATAGAGAATGCTCTTCCTTTTTTCAAATTAAAAAAGAAAGAGGCGCATGGTAGTTGGGACTCAGAATGTGAAGCTGCGTTAAACAAAGTAAACAAATGTCTAGCAACCCTTTCGGTCTTGTCAAAACCAAAACCTAGTGAAGACCTAGTTCTTTATTTGTCTGTCGGCGAAGAGGCGGTAAGCGCTGTACTGGTAAGAGAAGAGGTGACCGAGCAAAAGCCAGTATACTTTGTCAGGCGAGCTCTACAATGTTCAAAGTTGCGATATCAAAAACTTAAGAAAACGGCCTTCATTCTTCTTACTACGACCAGAAGACTTCACCCTTATTTTCAAGGACATCACATAATCGTCAGAATCGGCCAACCAATACGCCAAGTTCTTCATAAGCCGGACTTGGTTGGGTGAATGATTAGTTGGGCCAAAGAATTATTCGAGTTCGATATCTTATATGAAGCTCGATATGCTAAAAATCACAGGCCTTAGTCGACTTCATAATGGATTTGACCCTGGTAGCAGCAACAGAAGAAGGGAATCATGAAGCGTGGAAAGTGTTCGTCAATGGATCCTTTGACGCAAAGGGGAGTGGGGCAGGAGTCATAGTTAAAAGCCCAGAGGGAGTTGCCATTGAACACACTTTACAACTAAATTTCAAAACTTCTAATAACCAGTCTCAGTATGAAGCAATCCTGGCCGGATCGGCCTAGGCAAAAGAAAATAGAGCTAAAAGGATCCACTTGATAACTAATTCCCAACCGGTTGCGACACAAATTAATGGGACATATATCACCAAAGGACCCTTGTTGATAAAGTACTTAAGCAAAGTGAAGGATGCCGTGGCCGAATTTGATGAAGTCACTGTCACCCATATCCTAAGAGGAGAAAATATGAGGGTAGATATTCTGTCCAAGTTGGCAAGCACAAAGAGCCCGGGAAATTACTGAACAATAATTCAGCAAAACATGATAGAGCCAAGTTGTGTCATGTTTATCGCGGTAGCTGAAGATTGGCGGAGACCTATCTTGGATTACCTGGAGAAGGGAATCACCCCGGATGACTTAGTTGAAGCAAAACATGTGGTAAAAACAGCGGCGATGTACACAGTGGTTGAAGACCAGCTGTATCAAAAGGGCCTCTACTCCCCAATGTTGAAATGCTTAAACCCGGTAGAAGCTGAATATGTGCTAGAAAAGATACATGAAGGAATAAACGACCAGCATATGGGAGCTAAGGCTCTGGCCAGAAAGGCTCTCCAGAATGGTTTTTATTAGCCGACAATGGAGATCAATTCTAGAAACCATGTGAGGAGATGTGAAAGGTGCCGAAAACATGCCCGAATGAATTGGTCACCACCTGTCGGGTTGAAATCTATCACGACCCCATAGCCGTTATATAAATGGGGTATAGACCTCTTAGGACCATTCAAATCGGCCCCAGGGCAATTAAAGTGGCTCATCATAGCAGTCGATTATTTTACCAAATGGATTGAGGCCGAGCCACTAGCAACAATTTCGGTAACGCGAATACAAAAGTTCTTCGAATGAAGCGTCATATCACCGCTTGGCATTGCCGCCGAAGTGATAAGTTATAATGGAACTCAATTCATTGACAAAGGCTTCCAAAAACTAATGTCCGAGCTCAATATAAAGCATCATTTTGCTTTAAACAAGCAACCTTTGGGGCATGGAAAGTGCATGTGTTTACTGACTCACAATTGGTGGCGTCCTACATAGACGGATCTTACCAGGCTAAAGGAACGCTACTCGTTAAGTACCTTGGAAGGGGTAGGACGATCATGGATGACTTCGATGAGGTTGTAGTGAAACACATTCCAAGAGGGGATAATGCCAGGGTCGACATACTATCCAAACTGGCCAATACCAGGAATGTCGGGAACGATCGAACAATGGTTCAGTAGAGTTTGCCAGAGCTGATGTGCACGATGGTCATCTCGAGTGCCAGCAATTGGAAGAAGCTCATTGCCGACTACCTCGAGCGAGGCATCCTACCTGACGACTCCTTTGAAGCAAGAAAGCTCATTAGAACAGTGACATCATATGCAATGATCGATGATCAATTATATCGGAAGGGCCTGCATTCCCCGATGTCCAAATGCCCTGGATTTGAAGAAGCGAAGTATGTACTGGTCGAAATACACGAAAGCATTAATGTACAACACATGGGAGCTAAGGCACTAGCTTGAAAAGCTGTAAGGGCTGGGTATTTTTGGCCGACTATGGCAGTAGATTCCAAAGAACATGTTCAAAGATGCGAAAGTTGTCAAAAGTATGCAAAGATCATTTGAACCCCATCATCGGAGTTGCAATCCATGGCAGCATCGAGGCCATTCTACAAGTGGGGCTTGGATCTCTTAAGCCCCTTTAAAATGGACCCAGAGCAACTACGTTGGCTTATAGTGGTAGTTGATTATTTTACAAAATGGTTTGAAGCCGAACCATTATCTACAATAACTTCGGCATGGGTGCAGAGGTTCTTTATAAGGAGCATCATATCTCGAGTTGGAATACCAGCTAAGATAGTTACTGACAATGGCACCTAGTTCATTGACAAGGGCTTCCAGAGCATGATGACCGACTTTCAAATTTCTCAACACTTCGCTTCTGTCGAGCACTTGCAATCTAACGGGTAGGCCGAGGCGGTAAATATGGTCATTATGAATGGGATGAGAAGGAGAATGGAAGAAGTTGACACTAACTGAGTGAAGCAACTGTATCCCGTGCTTTGGAGATACTGAACTAGTGTTCAAACCGCCACGAGCGAAACTCCCTACAGAATGACCTACGGATGTGAAGCCATGATCCCAGTAGAGATTGGGGAACCCTCCTGGAGGAAGATTAAGCCTTCAAAAGAAGAGAGCTACAAAAATCAAGCAATCACTACCGAGTTAGACTTGATTAACGAGGTAAGGGTGACAGCACACTGTCGCGACCTCACCGCAAAGCAGCTAATCACGGCAAGGTAAAATAGAAAGGTAAAATCACGGACATTTGGCAAAGGCGATCTAGTGCTGTGATGGCAATGCCGCCAAAGCCTAGTTAATGAACTATGGAAGGTTGTTTTAAATCGAATTTGAAATTAACATCCTTGTGAAAAGGCCCAAGATTACGATGTCCAAGTTAATGAAATAGTTACATTTACCTTGATCAAGTCAGACGAGTTAAGATTTAGTTAAAGAAAACTAAACTTAACCAAGTAACTAGTTGTTATTAAGCACGGATACGTTATTTCAAGAAAGCATAAGGAATGTTTATCATGCTATAACATCGGAAAAGAGTATTTCATTTATGCGCCAAGTTACAAGGATAGTTTGGACTGATAACTCGGACAAAAAAAAAATCCGAGGGGACTCAGGTGATGACCAGATGCTTCAACTACAGGGCTGGCGCTTTAGAGGTCGGTGCAGTTGATGGCTGAGGCTCAGTGTTATCACCCTGCTTAGTACCCTGTTACGGCTCTGCTGCTATTTCAACTAAGGTACTAGGAGATGCCTCGGCCAGAGCAGCAGCTGCCTCAGCCAAAGCAACGGTCGAGATTAGTCGCCCTTCGCTCATAATGCAGTCGTAGCGGGCAGCCTCGATGTTGAGTTTAACATGCGGGTTCAGAAGGGCCGACTGTGTCAAAGCATTTGCGAAGGCATCCTTAGCGCCGCTCTCAAGGTCGGGTATGTCATCATTGGCCACCTTAGGCTACTCCTTAAGGCTCTTCACCAAGGCTGCTAGATGAGATATTTCACGCGCGTCATGTTCCCACTTTACCTTCTTGTTCAAGTTGTCGTCCAAAATGGCGGCAAACTCCTCGGCTCTCTCCTCGGCCATCTTAGTAGCCTTGGCCTCTGACATGGCCTTATCCCGGGTGCTCTATGCCGCTTTAACAGCTACCTTTACTGCCAGATCCTTTTCCGATGCAGCGGCCTTCAGCTTGGCTTCTGTTGCTGACTACTTCGTCAGGAAAAAACCCACGGCTTGGGCTAAACTAGCCCTTTGGATGCATCTCTTTTCAATGTCCACCAACTCATGGTCCTCACTCGCTATCAATGGCTCAGGTTTTAGCCAACTAGTTGGAGGGCGAAGGCTAAGCCACATAATGCTATCAATCTTATTCTCCAACAAGTAAGAGCGAGCCATGTAATTGGTGGGAGAAAGAGGTGGAGGAGCTTGGGTAGCTATTTGAGCCGAGGCTATTGAGGAGGGCACAAATGCGGAGGAATGCTATGTGGTAACCTAAGCTGAAGTGTCCGATACCTCAGGGGTAAATTCAGCTGTGGGAGCTTTGCTTTTCTTTGGAGGCGGGGCCTCCTTGCTGCCTTGATCACATCCGCAACCTTCCTCTTCCCGGAGGAAGTTGGCTCCCTGGCGCGAGCCTTCCGCGCCAACTGTTCATGTATGACGGCAATGGGGTTGCTGACATCTCTACAAAACTAAAGCCGAAGTCAAATAAATCAAAAGCGTAATAAGCATAAAAGAAATTAAACATGCAGTTGCAAAATACGCATACGTGCTGCCGACTTCTTCCGAGAGACTGAAAGATAGTCGGCAGCGTCGAAAGGCCCTATGCCCTTGGACAGATTGAACAACAGCTTGGCCCTTGCCTTTTCGTCCGAGGTATAGCTACTCTCTTTGAAAGTGAAGGCTTTGGAGGACAGGTCATAGTGCGTGCTCGTCCAATATAAAGGAAATTTTCCCTCAAGCTCACCAAATTTGTTCTTTTGTAAGAACCATGGTTGTTGCTTGGGGATGGCCTCAACTTTGAAGAAAGCCGGCTTGAAAGACTTGAAAGACTCAGAATAGGGGTTAGAGAGTTTTCTACCCCAGACACCCCTAAGGGTGGTCTAGGCGAATTCTATCAGTTTTTCTTTTGTTTTATAAATGTTAATGGTAGTAAAGAAATGACAAAATAAGGTCACGATACAGGGTATTTGTTGCTCGGTGCAGAGGTTTTCGAAGGCTAGGGCATATACCCAGCCGTTGGGGTGAAGCTGTGTGGGGGCAAGGTGTAGATGGCTCAGGAGGAGAATAATGAAGTTGGAAAAAGGAAAATCCGCGTTGAGACGAGTAAATATATCACGGTACATAAGAAAGAAATGAGGTTTGGAATTCCTCACCCTCCAGGAGGCGACGAACTCCAAGGGTAGAGGTAGTTGTAGCGTGTACCCATCGCCATGATGGAATTTGGGACCTTTAAATTCTGCCAAGGTCATGGTACTCCGGACCGACATAACCTCATCACTTATCATATACTGCCCCAGACTATGGGCGACTTCAGTATACCCTGACCCTTTGGCAGTCGACGGGCTGCTAAGATGCGATGAAGACGTCATCTATACCTATATGTAAAGAAAAAAGATGGGTCAGATGAAATATACCTTAGTTCAAACTAAAAGGGGCAGCATTGGGCTGAGCTGTCTCAGCGGCATCCGAATTGGGGGTAAGGTAGGATTATGTTGACAGGTGACCAACATCATCTGGACCTCTAAATCTCAATCAAGTTTGGTAAGCTCAACACTCTTGTGGCAACAGGTGTCACAAGGCGTTAGACCTCAGATGAGGGAAGTCGGCCTAGGCACGGTTGATGTTGGGGTATCTTCTGGGCCATGGTTGTAGTTCAATAGCGCTATCTTGGCTTCTCCATGAAGATCGAGTTAGGCAAGAGTTATGTACTTGTAACAACACTGCTGACATGGACGCCTGGAGGCAGAAGCAGAGGTGGGCGGTAAGGATTCTGGTTGGTAAATTAGAGTATTGGGAAGTCAGGATACTGATATCGGGGTTGCCTTAGAAGGAGGAGGATGTAGTGACCTACCAGAAACACTCTTATTCCTACCCCCAGCAGGTTTGGGTATGTCTACTCTCATAGACTCCTCAGAGCGGCGAACAACCCACAACCAGAAGGCCGTTTAATCAGAAACCCTGCCCACTACCTCCCTATCCTTTTCAGGAGTGGGACTATCGTACATATCCACCAAAGATTTATCGGGGTTTTGGTCCATTGGTGTTCAAAGAAAGGTTAAGCAGGAAAGCAGAAGAACAGGTTTCTAACCCAGAAGGCTACTTAGAAACTCTACCCAGACGACAGGAACATAAGTTCCACCAAGAAAATGGGAAGAAGAGAATCGCAAAAATGAAAGGCCAAATGAAAAAGAAATAAAACCAGAAGAGGCACTAAGGAAATGTTATCTGGTTTTGAAAAGCTTGGAGGAGAAGAAAGAGCGTTATGGAAGATGGTTGGAGGAGGAGTTTCTTCGATAGTAGGGAGAGTGTTGAAGCGTAAAAATGGGAAGCAGCGTGACATCTCAGGTTTTATAGGTAGTGTGAAGGTAAACATGTGCGTTTAATAAGTGTCAACAGTCGCGAATTTGAAAAAGACAGGACTACTGACGTCAGCAAGCACGAAGAATAAGGGTTGAACAACCCTAAAAAGTGTAATCATGACGGATACAAAGAGACGCGAGCATTAAACGATCATGGAAGCCAACGACGGTGGGCGTAGGTATCAAGGAAGAATGGCGGTTATACACTGCTATGTGCCTTGCTGTCACGACTGTCAAAGAGTCATGCTATTTCATTTTCATGGTACCTCGGATTGGGGGGTTGGGAGCAATAACTCGGTACATCGAAATTTAACCTAGATATAATCAATTCGAAAGAAGGCAGGAAAAGATAATCCCAGCTACCATGGAATCTGAAAATCAAAATAAATAAGCTGGCGGGTATGTTAGGGGGCAAGTGTAGCCACTCCAAGCCAAGGCCAGCATAATAGCCGACCAATGTAATGGAATCCCAGGAGATGAAAATCCGAGATAAGAAGGCAGCTCGAAAGGGTAAAATTCAAAATTAGTTTATTAGCCCAGGCAATCTAGAGTAGAAGAACTCTTGATCTCGGCATCCCAGGAGCCTGCAAACAACATAGAAAAAATGTTAATCTCGGCATCCCAGAGGCCTAAAACAGCTGAGCTTGGGGGCAATTGTTATGGAATGACGAAATGAGCCTGGAAGATAGGCCCAATGAGAAGGCCTTCTGTCAGAATTCCATTAAGCAGGTAAAACCACTATTCTCTACTAACCATGCCTAAAATCTCGAAAGTACAGCTAGTGGAGCAGGTATACACAGGCAATGGAGCAGACAATGCCAGAACATGGAGGCGCACTACCTGCATGCACTCCAGTGAGAGGAAACCCTTGGTAATCTCTATAAATAGGAGATTACCCATCAGGTATGGGGACTTCTTTCATCTATTTTACATTCTGTTTCACTGTGTATACACCCACTCCTCTATAGCCATTGCCACTATCGTGTAGCACAGTGATCCGTAGATACTCTCTAGTATTTCCTCTATGGATATCAGGGAACGTTCTTCACCTCCTGGGCGTTTATCACTTGGAACTCTCTGGAGGTTTCATTGATCCGACATCAATCATCACCAGTCCTGGTTGACTGTACACTCGTGTTCTTATAACTGAACAGATGGCTTGTTTGTTTTCAAAATAGATTTTGTTCCCCGAAAACTTGTTTGAAAATACATTTTAAAGTACGTGATTTGATAAATAAAATAAAATTTGGTTTGGAAAACAAAAATTACAACATCTTTTTAATGTGTTTATCGCTTTTTATTCTACAAAATTAAAGAAAAGGGTGAAAACTTTGTATTTTCATTAATGACAATTCAAGTAATAATAGAACAAACTATTCTTTTCCTCTTCACTGCACTATTTTATATATGTTTTCAAAACAATGATTCAAGCAGATTTTTTTTTAAAAAAAAATCCGAAAATTTGTTCTAAAAAATTACTCTACAGAAATGCTCCAAGAACTAAAAAAATAGATAATTAATAAAATCAAGCAAGACATAATTATTTCAATAATATAAATATTAGATGAAGTCGTGCATACATAAGCACACTCATCATACGCAGAATTAATTAATACATTCAGTCTTTAATGTAAGAGTACGACAAACCCCACGTTATAAGGAGGGGAGGAAGTGTTAATTAATAACTACAGGTATTTATAGAAGAATTATGTCACGGACACTCAGCTGTGTATTTTACAAGTGTGTCGGGGGAGAATATTTCTACAATACATCTGTTTCTACATATTTTATTCCCTTAATTCTGTAAATGCCTTGGTGCAACTAGACTATAATTAAATCGTTCAATGGTCGAGATGTTATAAAAAAAAAAAAAACAGTAATTCAAACTTGAACAAAACAAGTTGGTCTTCATAAGTAATTAATTATTTTAATATATTGATACTTTATTCTTTCTTCAAAATTATTCATCATGACCTAACGTACTATGACTTTCAAACTCGAAACTTGTTCATATTTCTAATTTCACGTCTTATGCCTGTGTTTGCTAATGATAACTATAATTTATTAATCTCATCAATATCAATGTCAATATCAAATAAAAAATCTGTCACACGTTATCATTATAACGATGATAATAAATTATCGATACAAGTGACAAGCTCATTCACTTGTACCTCATGTTCACATGCCCAATTGAATTGATGTAACTTTTCAAATTTTACCTAATTAAAATTTTTTCACTCCCTTACAAATCATTTTCACCTTTCTCTCCTATCTTTCTTTTGAAGGAGAATTAAATAAGACTAAAATTAAAAAATGATCAATAAATACCCTATAAGTGAATTACCAATTTGTACCTTTTTGTAAATCACTTGATCACATTATCGTAAATAAAAAAAAACATTAAATAGATAAATTTTTTTATATTTATCTTTATTGATGAAAGGGAGTATATTTTCTCTCACATCTTCTCTCTCTTCTTATTTTCAAGGACATCATATAATCGTCAGAACTGGCCAACCAATATGCCAAGTTCTTCATAAGCCGGACTTGGTTAGGTGAATGATCAGCTGGGCCATAGAATTATCCGAGTTCGATATCTTATATGAAGCCCGGCATGCTATAAAATCACAGGCCTTAGCCGACTTCATAATGGATTTGACCCTAGTAGCAGCAACAGAAAAAGGGAATCATGAAGCGTGGAAAGTGTTCGTCGATGGATCCTTTGACGCAAAGGGGAGTGGGGCAAGAGTCATAGTTAAAAGCCCAGAGGGAGTTGCCATTGAACACACTTCACAACTAAATTTCAAAACTTCCAATAACCAGGCTGAGTATGAAGCAATCCTAGCCGGATCGGCCTAGGTAAAAGAAAATAGAGCTAAAAGGATCCACTTGATAACTAATTCCCAACCGGTTGCGGCACAAATTAATGGGACATATATCACCAAAGGACCCTTGTTGATAAAGTACTTAAGCAAAGTGAAGGAAGCCGTGGCCGAGTTTGATGAAGTCACTGTCACCCATATCCCAAGAGGAGAAAACATGAGGGCAGATATTCTGTCCAAGTTGGCAAGCACGAAGATCCCAGGAAATTACTGAACAATAATTCAGCAAAACATGATAGAGCCAAGTTGTGTCATGTTTATCGCGGTAGCTGAAGATTGGCGGATACCTATCTTGGATTACCTAGAGAAGGGAATCACCCCGGATGACTCAGTTGAAGCAAAACACGTGGTAAAAATAGCGGCGATGTACACAGTGGTTGAAGACCAGCTGTATCAAAAGGGCCTCTACTCCCCAATGTTGAAATGCTTAAACCCGGTAGAAGCTGAATATGTGCTAGAAAAGATACATGAAGGAATAAACGACCAGCATATGGGAGCTAAGGCTCTGGCCAGAAAGGCTCTCCAGAATGGTTTTTATTAGCCGACAATGGAGATCAATTCTAGAAACCATGTGAGGAGATGTGAAAGGTGCCGAAAACATGCCCGAATGAATTGGTCACCACCTGTCGGGTTGAAATCTATCACGACCCCATAGCCGTTATATAAATGGGGTATGGACCTCTTAGGACCATTCAAACTGGCCCCAGGGCAATTAAAGTGGCTCATCATAACAGTCGATTATTTTACCAAATGGAGTGAGGCCGAGCCACTAGCAACAATTTCAGCAGCGTGAATACAAAAGTTGTTTGAACGAAGCATCATATCATGGCTTAGCATTCCTGCCGAAGTGATAACTGATAATGGAACTCAATTCATCGACAAGGGTTTCCAAAAGCTAATGTCAGAGCTCAATATCAAGCATCATTTTGATTTTGTAGAGCATCCTCAATTGAATGGACAAGCTGAGGCCGCAAATAAGATTATTGTGGAAGGATTGAGAAAGTGAATGACTGAAGCAGAGACCGATTGGGTGGATCAATTGCATCCCATATTACGCGGAAACCGAACCAGTATTCAAATGTTGACCTGAGAAACACCCTTTAGATTAACCTAAGGATGTGAAGTGATGATTCTGGTGGAAATCAGACAATTGTCATAGAGAAAAACTAAGGTTCTACAAGAAAGGGAATTGAACAACAATGAACAGCTAGCTGTGGAATTGGACTTCATAGACGAGGTTAGAATTAAGGTGCATTGCCAGGATCTAGCCACTAAACAACTTATTGCGGCTAAATACAATCGCAAAGTAAAGCCTCAGACATTTGAAGAAGGCGATCTAGTACTTCACAAGGTGGATATCAAAAATAAAAACGCACGAGACGGAAAGCTGTTGGCAAATTACGAAGGAGCCTATGTTCTGGAGACTCTGGACAATAAAGCAATAAAAAGAACATGGAATGTGGATAAAATGAAAACATATTACAGTTGAATGATGAGTTTCATATCATACGGAACTTAGCTACAACTAAGCAGATATCAATTGAATACAATGTTTCATGTTAGGATTATTTTGATTAATGTATTATTTTCCATTTTAATTGTTTAAATGTCGATCTTTGCTATTATTGCATACTATTGATGAATAAACAAAGCGATTCTTCTATATGAACCGACTTAAGAATTATTTATGTAGTTCGACACGAAAATATAGTCCTTAAAACAAGGAGACACTATTAAGATTGAGGCGTCAGGGTAATGAAACCCGGCCTTCTGACAAGATTTTAGAATAAATCTTTGACGTCACGATGCATCCCAACAAAACTCTGGGGTGGTTCAGTCAATTGTCATGTTGACCCTGATCAGGCCAAAATGTTTAGGTTCGTATTCAAATATTAAGTCTCGAACATGTGATGATTAGCTAGCACCTCGGATTACATCTTTGGTTAAGAATCAAAGTATTAATATGATTTTATAAATCATTATTTACATCGAATATGCCTGATTAATAATATCATAAGAATATCTTAGCAGAATCTGCGCAATATATTTTGACTTTAACCGAGTCATTGAATATAACCCTTTCAAACATCCAAGTTCATCCTATAATTTGCAAACTTCAAAACAAATTGCAATAATAAGAAACAAAGTCAGAATGGTAAAAATAACTGTCCATTCATTATCGGTTCAGATTACAATTGACCTAAAGACTATTAGATCAGAAAGAAACCGGGAATTTAACCCGGGAAACATTTGCAAGAAAGAAAACATCTAAACAGCAAAAAATGGTCAGCAAGCTCAACAGCAAGGGCTTCAGCTAAGTCATCCACAACCCTGAATGCTTAGACCCTTTAAGGTTGGCTGGATAGAGGCTTTGCTCCGGGTTGGCTAGCCAATTCTTCTTCCACAGGAACTGCTGAGGACACTTCCTCAACATCTTGGCCTTGGCCATCGTCGGCTCGAGAGGCCGACTTGTCACTTGGGGAAGGCGGTGCCGGGATGAACTGACCATCTTCAACCATAGCTCTGAAGTGCGCCTTATCAAGGACTAGATCCTTACTTGGGTTAAGGATTCAAACCTGATCCAGCACGTTGTCGAAGGCATCTGACGCCGTGTCCACAACCAGGTTCTCAAGCCAAGTTATTTTGGTGTCAGCAATGGCTAAGTCCTTCACAGTATCCCCATACTTAACTTGGAGGTTGCTCAAGGATCGCCCCAGGTTAAGCTCGGTCTCCCGAGCCTTAGTGAGATCTACCTACATTTTGGCTAGCTCAGGACGGGCTGAGTCATCACCTCTCGCTGCATGTCTACCAGCTCTTGAACCTCAACTTCCGAAAGATCGGTCGCCTTGAAATAGTTGGCTGGAGCCTTCACTACATAGGCCACCTTAGCAGTAACACCATCAATCCACACCTCCCTCGAGAACAGAAATAATGCTGGGAAGGAGGTGGAGTCAGTAGGGGAGGAGCTTGAGCAGGCCCCGAAACAGATGAATCCGGGATGATTGCCGAGTCTGAGGCCGAGGGCCCTTTCCCGGTCTTCGCCCTTTTCTGGGCAATCAAGTTTTTTGTGGCCAACTCGACGGTTGAAGCTCTAGGGGTAGGAGCAACCTTCTTTTGGCTTACCTCGACCTTCTTCTTGGGGTCTGCCTTAGCTTTCTTGGAGGCCTGAAGCCCATTGGCCAGTTTATGGTATCCTGCCCTTTTTCCCATCTTCGAGTCTATAGCATGAAACAAAAATTATTATTCACATAAATATAATGTAGAGGAAATAAAAACCATAATTGAAAGACGCCCTCCTCGATTGGGGGAACAACTCGTCAATCGATTGTTTGATAAAAAACCTGGCGTCAACAACGCCATTGGCATTGACATGATCGATCAAGGAAATTATGGCAGCAAGCTTGGTTGCTTGCATATCGCCCTCCTCAGGTTGAAAGATAGAAGGGTCTTTCTCATAATGAGCATTCGATCAGTATAAGGGAAATTCTAACTCCACGGCCTTGGAGTCGACATCTTTTAGGAACCATGGCTTCTGTTCGGGCTCGATCGTTATTTTGTAAAAGAAGGTTTTAAAATTCTTCCAGGAGTTGGTAGCCACATGAAAGAGCTTTCTTTGTAGCACCCTTGAAGCGAGATCCAACCTTTTTTCTTTGAAGGCTCGCCAGCAATGCGAACCTTTTGAATTGAAAAGAAATAAAAGAAAACACTCACAAAACTCGGAATGTGTAGAAATTTACGAAGTCTCTCAAAAGCAACAATGAAACCCCAAGAATTGGGGTGAAGTTGAATCGGGGCTAAGTCTTGCTGTAATGGAAGATAGTTTGGTAAGCACCTCAGCTGCAACACACGAATACTTCATAGATAAACACCAAGAAGGGCATGCTGAACTTGATTCCTCGGAACAAGACTCCTCAGCAGGTTGGATGGAAGACGACATACTAACTATAAAAATAAAAATAAATCAACACAAAAGCACAAAATACCTGAGGTTGAAGAATCAAGACGGGAAGACATAATGGCGTGATTGGTGATCGAGGCGCTTTATGAAAAATTGTGTCGACACGACGGTGCTACTTGGTTAGATTCCCACCCTCGACCTACCAACTCGAGCTCGACAATGCGCCATGAGCACTCCTCACAGGATCTGATAAGACTAATAGGACGGAGAGGTGCACCCAAAGACTGGACATTTTGTGTTGGGGAGGATAAGGACAAAGTAGAGTCATACCCCCTGACTCATAGAACTCGAGCCCAAGGAAGTAGCCCTAGCAATAGCCACTCCCTGATCCCGGATGACAAGCTCTACAGATTGAGATCGTTTCCTAGAGCTCTCACTAGATTGGGAGGGCCTAGTTGAATTTCTACTAGTCCTACTACTATAACCCCGTAGCGCATTCTTTAGCTTTTGCTCCTTGGCCAAGGGAACACCAAAGAGCCAATATAACGATTTTGGTGGAATTAATCTACGCAATTCCTCCTCTTCTTCTGGAGAAATGTTACGGCTAGAAGAGGGATGTTTATCCTTATTCATTGAATAATAATGAAGATACCAAAGGAATGTTGAAAAAGTAACAACAGACAGGGCTCAAAGCACCTAAAGAACAGAATCAAAGGGGCCAAAACTCAAGATATTGTCTAACAAATAAGTAAAGACACAAACAGAACGGGTCAAGATCCACAAACCAACCCAGAAAATGAGAACTCAAACTACCTATCCAGAAAACCCAACCAAGAAACCCAGTAGAAGAACTAGTCAAAATCAAAGGAGGACAAGAAGAATGGTGAAATTACCTGATTTTAAATAATGAAGGGGAAGAGGAAACATACGAGCCAGAGATTTTGGAGAATGTAGGAAGAAGAGAGGAATTCTTGAGTGAGTAACAGAAGAAATGTTCAAATGAGCAAATAGAGGGAAGTAAATAGTTATGTAAGGTAGTTTTAAAAGACTGATGGAAAGAGGGAAATCCGAAATGGTAGGGCCCAAAGGGCCCGAAGAAAGATAGCTGACGTGGCAGGATAAGACGTATGCATTAAATGTGTACACTACAAACACTTAATGCGCATAAATACCGATAACAGCTATGCAACACTTCCACTATCCTGGCAGTTACAAATCGCTACTTGGCAGGAGACGGTGATGACGTAAACACTTATGACAGCTGAAGAAACTGAAACGACATCCGAGTTTAGGTTCATGCTAGAGTAGTTTAGTCATGACCCCCTTCGCCAAAGACAAACTAATAAAACCAAGTCGGCCTTTATCTTCTTATAATACCACAAACTTGGCTCTCATCAGAACTGTGACTAACATTCACCCATGAATTTTCAAATTGGGGGCAATGCGACACCAACTCATAAGAATCCGGCATACTACGCGCCACCAACCAAGAAGTATATTGACAAGTAAGAACACAGATGACGATGTACCAAGTAGTAATTCGAAAATCATAGGCAAGTCGTAATCACGTATGTCCAAGATAAAGAAACCCAGATAAAGAGACCCCAGGTTGAGAAAGCCATCCCGGGTTCACAAAGACGAATTCATCCCGCCAGATCAGAGACCTGAACCATTGGACTGGGAGGCAATTGTTACGGATGCAAATAACAGAGCCTACTAAGAGTGCGGCCCAACAAGCGACTGAAAAAGGAGCTGAATCACCAAGAGGAGGTGAATTGGGGATTCTCAAAAAAATGTTCACAAGTTAGGCTCTTATGGTGATTGATCAGAGAAAATCAGTGAGTAGAGAAGAATAGCAATACACGAGAGTTAATACTGGTTCGACCCAACTCCTTGGCCTACGTTCAGTCCTCAGGCTCCCTGAGTTTTCCACTAAATCACTTGATTACACACTCTGTAACTCTAAAGCAATTCTCTCTCTAGAACTTGCTCCCCCTTACAAGTTGTAATCAATGATTCCTAAATCTCCAAGTCCTCGACTTGAGATTGTTGCAATCAAATGATAATACAAGTAAAATACTCTCTTAAAGAGCAGATAAGTTAATAACTAAAGCTCAAGTAGTATTAACCGATACTCTGTATAAAAACTCTAAGAGTAGATGAACAAAATTAATGCTTAATCAATTTTCTGCTCAATTGTTCTGTTGAGAGAATTGAATGCAACTCTATTTATACTTAGAGCATAATTAATGACCGCTACAGGCATTCGTTTGACTGTTAGTGATGATGATTATCAGCTGGAAGCACTTAGGTCTCTTCTCTCTCTACTCTAGAGCTTGTTCTTTGATCTTTTGGGTAGAGAGTGACTTCTAGCTATTTATATCCATTGGGATTGTCAGTCCTGATTTAGGTGTATGGCTCTTTAACCCTTTTGCTTCGTGTAAGCCTTGGTAGATCAAAGTATAGCTGGTTAGGTGGCCTTGCATTTAATGCTTCTGACAAGACTTAGCCTTGTGTGATAATAGCTCTTTTAATCTCTTTAAATCATTTGTAATTTGGCTAAAATACACTAGCAAACACATTAAACATATCTGGTAATGATGATAATTAATAATATAAATCATTTAGATCATTCTATAAACATTACACAGATTTCACAATTTTGAATTATCAGAAGGCGCGACCAAAACTCGAGTTTGTGTAACCATACTTGAGTTTGTCACTATGCACTTAAGCCTATACTCAAGTATCTATGTCTATACTTGAGTAATCTCCTTCCAGAGACGAGACTCGTGATTTGAGCTTTGGAGTTCCAGATGAACTTAAGCCATTACTCGAGTATTCAACCAATACTCGAGTTTTGGACTCTTGATGGATAATTGTCCAAAACATCAAAACCGAAGTATTCATGCTATACTAGAGTATTGAAGGCTTAGAAACCTTGGTAGCTCTCTGTATAAGTCAATATTGTTAGTTCTCAACTTAAGTTTTGATGATAAAAACACTTGTTAGTTGTTGGTTTAACAAGAACTAGAGTTCTGGTTCTTAAAACTAGAGTTCTGGGCATTAAAACTCAGGTTTTAGAAAAGTTGAGCAGTAAGAACTCGAGTTCCTGGTCATAGAACTCGAGTTCGCGGCCTCTAATAAGAAAGTTCTCAATCTGTCAAATTGAGAACTTGAGTTCTTAGAAGTAGAACTCGAGTTCGCGTCTTCTGATAAGAGAGTTCTCACCCAGGCAAGTTGAGAACTCGAGTTCTTGGGAGTAGAACTCGAGTTCGCGGCCTTTGCATCATACAAAATTTTTCAAACCATGAGAACTAGAGTTCTTAAGTGGTGAACTAGAGTTCTTGTTTGAGAACTAGAGTTCTTTGGTCAAGAACTAGAGTTCTTCGTTCAAGAACTAGAGTTCTTGGCATAAGAACTTAAGTTCGCGAATTATGTCTCGCTGAAATTCTTCAGACAAAAGAAGGGAATTTAAAACTAGAGTTCTTTATTCAAGAACTAGAGTTCTTGGAATGAGAACTCGAGTTCACAAAATTGTGTTTTGTCCAGAATATAAGAACTAGAGTTCTTGAACAAGAACTAGAGTTCTTGAACAAGAACTAGAGTTTATGACTAGAGTTCTTGAACAAGAAATAGAGTTCTTTATTTTATAAATCAGCGAAGTTTCTTTGAAAACACATGAACTAGAGTTCTCATTCAAGAACTAGAGTTCTTGAGAAAGAACTAGAGTTCTTCACGAGGAAAAACAATCGGACCTTTTTGGAAAGCACAAGAACTAGAGTTCTTGCATGTAGAACTAGAGTTCTAAACTAGAGTTCATCTTCAAGAACTCGAGTTCCTTTGGAACCTGGTCTCGGCCAGTATACAGAACTAGAGTTCTTATACGGAAAAAACGCGAATCATTTCTGGAACTCTCCAAACGTTTTGAACTTAAGCAAATACTTGCCAGATTGATAAATAATCATTTGTAAAACATCTTTAACTTGTTTGCTAGTGATTTCAGGGTTCAAAACGAAGTAATAAATGAAAAGCAACGTAAAGCGAATGCTCACGTCACAGCGTCAGGCATTTATTGCAGAGCAGAAAAACAGAGCAACATATGGAATTAACGCTGCAGCAGAACAAAGACATTCTTCGAGACATTCTTATTCCAGCTTTCAAGTACAACCAATGGCACAATACATTAAATGTAAGAAGCTGAAGATTCAACGGTCCATTCTGATTAACGAGGAACTTGAACCTAACGGAAATTTAAACAAGTGACAACGGTCAACTTCCAATTTCTCCCAACGGCATTAATGGCGAAGGATATAAAAGCCCAAGCATTCAATATCGCCACCTACCGAAACTCTGCGCATTTACTTTGATTTATTATCTTATCAGTTTCATTACTCTCAACTTGTACTTCAGTGATCATTTATTATTCAATTCGTGAGGAGTTACTTAAACATTCAATTTTCATTCGTTTGTAAAATCTTAAGGTTGTGGAACCTTAAGTAAGGGTGTACAATTACAAGTAGTAAGGGGGAGTGAGTCTGAGGGATCATTCCGAATTGTGTAATTGTATTTTGAAGATAGTGAAAAATCCCAAGGTGTTCTTGGGGACTGGACGTAGGTCAGGATAGACTGAACCAGGATAAATTCTCTCGTGTTCCTTCTCCTTTAAACTCTTGCTCAATTAGTTCATTAATTTGTGAAAATTTTGATTAAGCAGTTAGATTTTTAAATCACCTATTCACCCCCTCTAGGTGATATTCCATCTTCAAATACTCGAGTTTTCTCCTTAGTTTTGAAACTCAGAGATTATTTTAGAAAGTGCAAAACTGGAGTTTCCAAAACTGGAGTTTATAAATGATACAATTTTAAGATATCTTTGCTTGACCCAATACTCAAGTATTTTAATGTGATACTCGAGTTTTCATTTGAAAATGAAAATATTTGAATTCTGGAGCCAAGTTGGAAAACTGTCTTTTCAAATTCCAAACCAGAGTTTTCGAAACTGAAGTTTTCCAAACCGAGGTTTCTATTTCTGTAAAAAATATTTGAAGAGTCACATAGGCCTAAACTCGAGTATGAATATCAATACTCGAGTTTTCCTTGATGGAAAAAATTGCGATGCTTTCTGTAAAGTCCAATACTTGAGTATTCATTTGAATATTGCGATATTGCTCTTAGTCATGTGCATTGAGCTTTTCTTTGAAATTCCAATACTTGAGTTTTGCTATTTAAGCTCGAGTATTGCCTCCTTCAGCAAGTTTTTGCTTTCTTGAGACAATTCTTCAACCTTGGTTTTACAATTGATTGTTATCATCAAAACCCATAGAGAACTAACATTCTCCCCCTTTTTGATGATGACAACACTTGTAAACCAGAAACTCTTCAGATTTTTGAAAAACACTTGAGCCCTTTGAAAAATTCTGAGTTTTAAAAAAAATCCTATGCCTAGGTTTTGTATTGAAATTTCAGATACTCCAGTATTCACGCTTCAGTGAATTTGTTTATTAATTAAAAGAATAAATTCAATGTGATAATATCCAACATAGTTAATATCATGAGCACTTTATATTATATCATGAAGTCAGTGTAGCTCAATGTACAGAAGTTCACACTTGCTATAAACATAAACTAAGGAATAAATACAACAAGAAAACTTAGTCAGGAGATAGAATAAGTTATCAAAGGATTTACAAAAAGTTCCAATCAGTTCTACACAAGATTGTCTCCCAAACTAGATTTCTAGTTTCTTGGATACTTTGCTCCCTTTGTCATCTTCAAAAAAAAAAAATGGAGGAACAGGAAGCATGAATAATCAGGAAGAAGGATCAGGACGAGAGGAAGAAAGAAGCTTTAGAATCTGATCCGTCTTGTCATCCTGATGCTTCAGGTGAATTTTCAAGACAGTATGTTCATTGATAATGTGAGTCTGAGATGTTGAAGACTTGCTACAGTTTGCCCAACTTCAGATTGAATTTTCTTAGCCATGTCAGAAATTGCCTTGTTGACCATCTCCTGAAGTTTGGCATCCAGATTCGTTGGACTTGAAGGAACAACAGAGGAAGAAGAAACAGAAGCTTTCTTGGAAGAGGATTTCTTGGTTGGGGTTCCTTTGTTAGGGATAATCTTCATATAGTTTAAGTGTGTCCTTCCAAAACTAATAGGCCATTTAAGAGAGTTGGAAGAAGAGATATGCCAGATTTTATTGTGAAAGAGAATCATAGACACAAGGCAGGCAAATGGAATGTGGGATACTGGTCGAGGGGAAAAACAGAAGTTGGAAATTTCTTGAAATAACCACTGACCCAGATTGAATGATTTTCTTTGAATAAATGCAGCAAAAACAGGGTACTCTCTTTGAGAAAATTTGGTATAATTTCCTCCTTTTTGCAGGTAGTTCCTGGAGAATATGTACCATAGAACTCAATATTCAGGAGACATTTCCATAGGAGTGAAAGATAATTTGTTAACCTAGTCATCTGGGACAGGAATACCAGGTCTCAAGATTTTGAAAATTTCAATGTTGGAATAATTTATTTTTAGAGCAGGAGGGGGATTTTTGATTTCAAGAATAGAGTTTAAAATGGAGGCAGAAAGTGTAACCTTGACACCCCTGATAGAAGTCGACAGGCGTTCTTTTATCACATTGTCTTGATCATCTTTCAAATTTTCCTTAAAGAGGTTGAAGAAAAAGATCTTGACGATGGTGAGAGAAATTGGGCTTTAATTGAGAGATAAGACATATAAGGATTTAGCCAGGAGGACAAATTCATTCCACATTCCTTCTTGATTTTTTCAAGGTCTACAGAGACCAGAGAGCAAAACTCTTTCTTAGAATATGACTATCTAAACTTCTTTAATGAGGCTACTGATATACCTGCATTGTCAGTATTGAAATCCTCAGGAGGTGAATCAAGCTTGTTAATTTCAGACAGGGCAGATGGAATATCAGAAGAAGGAATGTTCTTAGAAGGAATGTCAGACTGGAACTCATCAAAGGAAGAACTTTCTTCTACTATTGGTTCTTTGTCTTTCCTCTTGGCAGCAGCAGTGTCAACATTCTTTTTCTTAGGAGACTCAGAGGGCTCGTTAATATAAACTCCTTTCGTTCTAGGTGATTTGGGAGGCTTTCCAGATGGTTGTTCATAAATATTGACTTCTAGGTGTTGAAGGAAGTCATTTCCACGCTTAGCCTTATGAACAAGAATTGACTTCATTCGAACTGGCCGAGAAGGAGGAGTTGCAGAGGGGATTTTAGGAGACTGAACCTCCTTAGTGGTCGAAGATGTTGACTTCTTTGCAGTTTTCTTAGTAGTTCGATATGAGAAACACCTAGCAGCAGATTTCTTCTTTTCTGGTTGACGAGGAGAATGATGTGGGGATTCTTCTGAAGTTCTAGACAAATAGCAGTGACTTCGGGCTCTTGAACTCGTCATTTCGGTGCCATTGAAGAATTTTTGAAAGGGTTTAAGATAATGACAGGATAGAATGAAGAAGAACCAGAAGAGTTGAGGGCAAGAAGAATTCCTAAGGCAAACTGGAGTTTAGAACGGTGGTTTTCAAAAAAAAAAAATTACTTCACGCATATATATAGTTGAACTACTACATACTCAAGTATTCTATTCTAAACTCGAGTATAGAAAAATTAAAACTGACCTAGACTTCAAAAGTGTATTGTGAACTTTTGAACTTCCACGATCAATACTCGAGTATTCTTTCTCAGACTTGAGTATTCGCCCTTTGTTGAAATAGACTCCTTTCTGTCTGTTGGGATACTCGAGTATATCACTAATGTAGTCGAGTATTTGATTTCTCTAAGTTCTCCAATCTTTGATGACCCCGATGATACCCAAGTTTTGCTTGCAATACTCAAGTATGCAGCTCTTGTCAGCAGAACTCAAGTTTTTTGAGCATCCTGTAAAAATCAAGCTACAAACTCCGATGCTCAAGTTAGTGATCAGGAAATCATCAAAACTATAACTAGTATTGAAATGTAAGATTTTGTGTAACTTAAAATTTACAACTCATTGGGATTTACCATTTCCAATTCTCTTCGAATAAAATTAAATTGTTCTTTTGCCAATGGCTTTGTGAAAATGTCAGCTAACTGAAGATGAGTGGGAATGAACATGACTTTGACATTTCTTTGTTGAACATGATTCCCTTATAAAATGATGCCGAACATCAATATGCTTGGTTCTTGTATGTTGCACTGGATTCTTGGCCAAGCTTATTATGTTGGTGTTGTCACATAATATAGGGATCTCCTTCAAGTGTATTCCCAAGTCCAATAACTGTTGTTTGAGCCATAAAACTTGTGCACAACAGCCTGAGGCAGCCACATACTCAGCTTTAGTTGACGAGACAACTACACTTGTTTGCTTCTTGCTGAACCATGACACTAGTGAGCCTTCAAAGAATTGACATTGGCTACTAGTGCTTTTTCTATCTGTTTTATATCTAGCATGATCCGAATCTAAGTATGCCACCAAATATTCTAATTGTCCCTTGGGAAACCATAGACTGAGAGTCCTTGTGTCAGCAAGGTATCTAAAGATTCTCTTCATGCTTTCAATCTATCTGAAAGTTACTCAAGATTGAGAGATCTTGAGTGGGAAATCATTATATCCTTATAATGTGTAAGGGGGGTATCTCAGTGAGAGATTTGGCTTCACAAGTGCCTAGGTGAACTTGTGGGATTGTAAAGGCTTCTCTTGTGCTTGGATTAAACAAGAGGATAGTGGATTAAAAAATCTCAAGTGGAGCTTGAGGACCGGATGTAGGTCAAGGATTGGGTCAAACCAGTATAAATCACAGTTTGCATATTCTCTTCCATGAACGCTTATATTCCCAGAATATATGTTTATTTGAATATCTACCTGTTGATTTAGAAAATGCAAAAAGATTTTTTAAGATCGAAGGTTTTAATCTTTCACCCAATTCACCCCCTCTTGGGTTCAGCCGAGTCTTACAGGCTTCATCTTCATGGCGACACAACGAGCATGGAATTACGGTAAGATTGAAGAGGGATAGAGAGGATGAGGAAGAATCACAAGAAGCACAAAAGCGTGAAGTGTAGTTTGGACCTTGCTCCTAAATTTCCATATCCTTGATTACACTTTATCCTTTCTCAGTCCTTTCATAAGTTCAAAGACCTTCTTTGGGTTTTGGAATTTCATATAGTATTTATATGTCATTCTTCCTTATGTTTATAAGTATGAATTCAATAGGTTAAAGCCCTTGGCTATTACGGCTAAAGTAAGTTACTACAAAAGTCATAAAAGGACAGATGAAGATATGATTGAAAACGTCATTGTAGTAAATTAAAGAAAGTTACTCTAAAGCAAGTTACTTTACAGAATATATGTGTCGCCCTTTAAAAACCCCGATAGGACTGATAACGTCACGGTAGTCTGAACTCTTGGATTAGGAACAATGTGATAATAATTGGCTTTGACGAGAGGTAGCCACTTTCCTCTTGTTGTGCAGGTTTGAATGATGTTTGTGAGTGATTTATAACTATATCTATGAAACTATGTTGATAATGAAATTGTCTTGTGAGATTTATTTTGGAAAATCACTAGTGATATTCTATTTTTGTTTATATGGTTGGAAAGATTCTCTTGATAACTTGTGAATTGATAATGATATATGATAACACAATGTCATTTTATCTCTTTAGTATTAATATGAGAGGGGATAGATGGTTGTGCAGTTGTGATGATAGATTTTATGTTAGAATATACCATATGGTATGCTATCACTCAATGCACAGTGGATGGCTTTGACATTCTCAAGCCCTTGGTATCACCATTTTTCTTTGACCTGGTTAAGGGTTAACTCAAGGGACAGTAACACCTTGATTTCATCAAAAGGTGGGGAGCCATAGTTCAATCATGACAAGCTAAAAACCTTAGCTAGAGGACGCCTCATGATTTGGAATCATGTGTAATCTAGTTATATGAATGAATTATTTGTTAGATATGGCTCTAGTTGGTGGTTATAAGGGTGGTTTGGGGTAATAAAGATGTTTGGTATATCAAACTTTTGCCTGTCATGTTATATATGTGATTTATGATATGAATTTTTTTTATAAGAATTGTAAAATAGAATCTATGATTTGAGAATTTGTGAATTATGTCTCTGGTACTTTACTACACAAAATGTTTCACTTTACACCTCACGAGCATATATCGACATTTGTAATGAGGTTGACTGATGGTTACAAATATTTTTCAGGTGATAATTCTCGTGTGGGTCTATTAGGGAAGGTTTCAGAAACTTAAGCTACTTTTATTAATAGTAGTACCTCTATCTTTTTGGTACATGTTGGATTATTGTATGTTGCTATATTAGGGCTCATTTTGCATGCCGGTAGATTTTGAATATTTTGATAAATCTTGAATTGATACTAAGTTAATAAGGTTGGGTATGATAAAGTCCAAAGTTCAAATATGTGCATAAAACATATTGATGAATAGTTAAATCAAACCATTATATAATTATTGCTTTACAAACTAGAGGATGTTACATGTTACATCTTTAGTCAATATGTTTATGCATTTAGTTAATAATATTACATCTTTAGTCAATTTTATTACTCATATCGTCAATATGATTACACCTTTCTTTGTTACATACACGTACATACATATATGCACACATACATACATACCTATATACGTACATACGTACATACATACATACATACATGCGCATGCGCGCACACACTCACACCTACATGCATGCATGCATACATACATACATACATATATTAAATAGAGGCAGAGTCAAAGTGGGGACTAAGGTGAAAATATTTAAAATTTTATGAGGCTAAAATGTAATTTCCTGAACATCATATTGTATTATGTAATTTTAGGGGGCTAAGGGCTACCCCTAGCTCTCCTTAGTTTCGCCCCTGCATACATACATACATACATACATACATACATACATACTGTTAGTTTTCTATGGGTTTTGATGATAACACACAATTGTAAAATCAAGATTGAAGTTTTGTCTCAAGAAAGTAAAAATTTGTTGTCTGAGGCAAACTCGAGTTCTAGGATCAAAACTCGTTTTGGCCTTACAGAGAAAAGCTCAATTTTAATAGACAAAGGAAACACTGCAGTTTCCATTTGGAAACTCGAGTTTTTGGCCTTATAGAGAGCATTGCAAGTTTTCCATCGAACAAACTCGAGTATTGGTTTGGAAACTCGAGTTTAGGCCAAAGAGACTCTTCAATATCTTTCAAAGGAAATAGGAAACTCTAGTTTCCAGATTTTCTAAATTTTTCCAAGCTTTAGGAAAACTCGAGTTTTAGTTTGGAAACTCGAGTTTTGGAGATTAAAATGTTTTCATGCTTTTAAACATCTGAAAACTTAAGTTTTGGAATGAAAACTCCAGTTTCCTACTTGGCTCCAAAATTCAAATGTTTTCATGTTTCAAATGGAAACTCGAGTATAACATTGAAAACTCAAGTTTTGAGCCAAGCACAGATGATCAATATTTCAATACATTTATAAAATCCGGTTTGGAAAACTCCAGTTTTGGAAACTCTAGTTTTAAAATGATTAAACTTCTCTCTAAGTTTTAAGTTAAAAATGGAAACTCAAGTTTATGTTTGGAAACTCGAGTATTGGTCATACAGAGAGCATCGATGTTTTCACCGATTTCCATACTCCAGTTTTGAATGAAAAATCAAGTTTTGATGTTTTGGACATATAGTCATTAAGAGTCCAAAACTTGAGTTTCGCTTGAAAACTCGAGTATTGGTCCCAAGCTAAAATGGTTCCAAAACTCAGATCGCGACTTTCTTCTCTGGAAAAGGAAACTTGAGTATCGAGTTAGAGACTCGAGTTAACACTTAAGTGCATAGTGACAAACTCGAGTTTGCGTCGTGGTAGTTGAAAATTTAAATTTGCCAAATCTGTAAAAAACTATCTTGTTTGATCTAAATGCTTCCTGAGATTAATTATCAATTTCATTAGATATGTTTAATGTGTTTGCTAGTGTATTTCAGCTGATATAGAGATGATTTAAGAATATCTTAAGGGCTATTTGAACTTAAGCAAAAAGGCATGTCAGAGCATTAAATGCAAGGCCACCTAATTTGCCATATTTTGATCTACCAAGCTCTACATGATGCAAAAATGACAAAGGGACCTTACCTAATCAAGAGACTGACATTCCAACGGATAGAAATACAATGAAGTCAATATTTATCCTCCAAACACAAAGAATGAACAAAAGAGTAGAAAGAGAAGAGACCAAAGTGCCTCCAACAGATGGACAACTTCAGCAACGGCCATATCGAAGCTTACAACGGTTATTAAACACTCTCTATGTATAAATAGAGCAACATTCAATTCTTCTCAACAACCATTGAGCTAGAAAACGAAAAAGCATTCAATTTGTTCATCTACTCTTAAGCTTTCTTGTACAGAGTATCATTGAGCTTCAGTGTTTAATCTTATCCACTCTTAAAGAGAGTTTTTGTTTGTATATTATTTATTGTAAACAATCTCAAGTCAGGGGACTTGGACATTGGGGTTCATTGATTACAACTTGTAAGGGGGAGCAAGTTCTAATGGGAGAATTGCTCTTGAGTTATAGAGGGTGTAATCAACTGATATATAGTGAAATACTCAGGGAGCCTGAGGACTGGACATAAGTCATAGAGTTGGACTGAACCGGTATAAACCATTATGCTCCTCTTCTCTTCTCTGCTCTCTGTTTTACTCTTTTTCAACGTTTATAAAACAGAACTTGCGAAAATAATTTTAAAATCCCAAATTCACCCCCTTTTGGTGATTTAGCTCCGCTCTCACATACATGTATGCATACACACATACATACAAAGGGACACATGTAGACACACATACACATATATATCAAAGAGGCTTGGTGGCCTTTTGTAACAAAGGTGGTGTGGGTTTAAATCTCACCTTCACCACCCCGGCTCCCCCTTTTCTTTAATAAAAAAATTAATTCTCCCCCCACAAAAAAAAGCCATTAGCACCAAACTCTAGTGATGAATGGCTAGAGCTCTGGTGGTTGGTCAGCAGTGTCACTCTAGTGAGGATGCCTTTATTCTTCTTCTTCTTCTTCTTCTTCTTAAATTGAAGTATGAGAGGCATTATTGTAAAATAACCAACACTTTAAAAACTCATATTTTCCCAATCACCTTTCTGTCATTTCCATCTCTTATCAAACTTTTGGGGTTTCCTTAATTCAAATGATATTTAAATATCTTTTTTTCCTAAACTAGTTTATCCAAACTCTTTTTGTTTTTTTGGAAGAGGATTCTCTCCTCATCCTTTTTCTTTATATCCCTATCAACTCTATCTGGACCATTGATTGGAAAGAAGAGAGACAAGTTAAAATAATAATATAACTTTTTTAGATTCATTAGACATATATGATTTATAGATTATGAGGGATGATGAGAGAAACCTAACCCCTTTTTTATATGTATCGCATGACTTAATGAATAAAACAAAATAATAAGCCCAATTCCACAGAAAATTTCATGGCGGCCCACATGTGGTCGCCTAGTTCGCCCAAATATTGAATAATTAAATATCAACAGAAGAACAAATAGCTTCACATTTTGGATGGTCAAAACAAACAAGCTAAGAAGGTGTTTTGGAATGACCGAATAGGCCTGGAAGATAGGCCCAATGAGAAGGCCTTGTGTCAGAATTCCATTAAGCAGATAAAAAATACTAATCTCCACTAACCATGCCAAAAATCTCGGACAGTACAGATAGTGGAGCATGCATACACTGGCAATGGAGCAGATAATGTCAAAACATGGAGGCACACTACCAGCATGCACTCCAGTGAGAGGAAACCCTAGGTAATCTCTATAAAAATAGGAGATTACCCACGAGGTATGGGGACTTATTTAATCTATTTTACATTTGGTTTCACTATGGATGCACTCCACTCTTCTATAACCATCACCACTATCATGTAGCACAGTAATCCATAGAGACTCTCTGGTATTTACTCTATAGATATCAGGGAACATTCTTTACCTCCTGGGCATTTAACACTTGGAACTCTCTAGAGGTTTCATTGATCTGACATCAATCATCACCAGTCCCGGTTGACTGGACACTCGTGTTCTTATTACTAAACATTGGCGCTGACCGTGGGGATCGAATTCTCGGGTCAAAAACCTTGGGATATATAGCTGCCCTGATTTCGTCTGAAAATGGACTTTGTAATCCTCCATCGGGCTATTTAGCTGACATATCCGGATTGGGTGGTGATGCCATCCTTGAATTTTCCTTGCCAATATCTAGGCCCTCTAAAGGTTGCTTGTTTGCAGCACTCACCTTATTCTACTTAGTGTTGCCCCGCGTTGTCTTGCTGAGCAACCATGATAATATCAACCTTGCTTAGATTACTTGTATCTCGGCTGCTATTTTGCACCACCCTGTTGTTTCACACGCTCTTCCAACCACAACTTCCTTTGTATCTCCTCCTCACGAATTCTACCCTGACTTTCTTCGCATTTGAATGTTATGGAAACCTTATTCAGGCGAAGGGAAGACATGGAAAAACGTAACAGCTTGCAAAGAGAAGATGATATCTGGCATTTGCAAGACGATATGGAGCGCCGAGATGCCATTTGGCGACAGGAGGAAGGACGGAGACTATGAAAAATGCTGGATGATAGAATTGGCCGAGAAGAGTGTGACAACCAAAGCATTAGCTGAGATAATGGCAGGAGTAACCAGGTTGTGATCCTCGCCCAGCACAAGGACATAGATGTTACTAGCCCTAGAAGGGTAAATGGTCGGAGTTTGGCATAAGTAAGTGCCGGGGTACCTTACCCAAATCATGGAAAGGAGAAGATAGGCGAACCAGGCCAGGGCAGAACTCGTGAGGAGGAGATACAAAGGATGTTGTGGTTAGAAGAGCGTGTGAAATAGCTGGAAGGCTTGGTGCATAATAGAGGCCGAGATACAAGTAATCTAAGTAAGGTTGATGTCATCACGGTCACTCAGCAAGACAACGTGGGGCAACACTGAGCAGAATAAGATGAGTGCTGCAAACAAGCAACCTTTGGGGGGCCAAGATATTGGCAAGGAAAATTCAATGATGGCATCACCATCTAATCCAGAATGTCAGCTAAACAGCTCGGTGGAGAATTACAAGGTCCATTTTCAGACAAAATCAAGGTAGCTATATATCCCAAGGGTTTTGACTGGAGCGACCTGCCGAAGTATGATGGGACACAGGACCCTTAGGCTCACCTCAGTAACTTTGGCATGTAGGTTATGGTTAAAGGTTTAAAAGGACCTATAGTACCTTGGCTTTTTGCCGGCACTCTGCGAGGGGAAGCATAGTCATGGTTTCACTCGTTACCGTAGAAGTCAGTTCAGGATATGGAGAGCTTTTGGTAGAAGTTCCTCTTTAACTTTGCAACTAGCCAGAAGCAGCCTAAAACCGAATTTCAGCTAGGCCAAGTGAAGCAAAGACCAAATGAGACCCTACAAAGATATCTCAAGCGTTTCAAGGATGGTGCTCTGTAGGTACCAGGATTGAAAGAAGATGTACATCTGCACTTGGCCAGTTTCGACTTGGATGATAATTCTCGATTGAAAAGGTCATCGATTAAAAAACACATAAGCACCTTGGCGGAATTACAAGATAGGGCCAAGTAGTACTTGGAGTCAGAACAACTGGAAATAGCTGGCTGGAGTAACCAGGGGCGAGTTAGAAGCCCACCGCCAAAGGGAAAAAATCATTAATGTTAGTTCTCTATGTGTTTTGATGATAACTGACAATTGTTAACTTAATTTGAAGTTTGTCTTTGGAAAGTTGTAAAACTTTCTGTTCAAGGCAAACTCGAGTTTTGGCAGCAAAACTCAAGTTTGTACTTGATAAGGCAACGGCTCATTTTTACAAAGAATGCCAAACTCCAGTTTGTGTGGACAAACTCGAGTTTGAAGAGTTACAGAGAGCAATCAAAGTTTACAAGAGTTGTAAACTCGAGTCTATCTTTTGGAAACTCGAGTTTGAGATCAAACAGAAGCTTCAACGTTTTATCAAATTTTCAAACTCTAACTTGGATTTCTCTAAACTCCAGTTTACAAGAAAAGTTTAAAAGCTAAAGTGTTTAAAGACTTGTAAACTCGAGTCTGGGTTATGTTGACTCGAGTTTTGCATAAACAGAGATACTCGAGTTAATGCTTATTTTGTAAACTCCAGTTTTGTTTTCAGAAACTCCAATTTAAGTTTAACAAAAGATTTCCAAAGTTTCAGTTTCCACTGAAACTCGAGTCTGGGTTCTGGAGACTCGAGTTTAGAACTGTTTTAAAACACTTGAGCTATTGCATGATTTCTAAACTCCAGTCTTGAAAATGAAAACTCCAGTTTGAGCTTACCAAGGTATTTCAATTGTTTCAGTTTCCATTGAAACTCGAGTCTAGATTTTAGAGACTCGAGTTTAGCTCAAACAGAAAGCACTCGAGTAAATGACTATTTTGAAAACTCCATTTTGAAAAATGAAAACTCCAGTTTACACTTGTAGAGATATTTCAAAAGTTTCAGTTTACACTGAAACTCGAGTTTTGTATATCAAAACTCGAGTCTGAACCATACAGAGAGCTAAGTAACATTTCAGACTTTGTAAACTCCAATCTGCGTTTTCTAAACTCCATTTTTGAAGCTCTGAACTTAAACTCAAGATTTTCATAAAAGCTTCAAACTCGAGTCAGTCACTAAATGACTCGAGTTTAGCACTGTGTTCAAAACTTCATCCAAGAGCAACTCGCGACTTTCCTCTCTGTAAGAACCAAACTCGAGTCAGTCACTTATCAACTCGAGTTTAGAAAGTTTTTCAAAATTCCTTGCTCTCTGGATGAACTCCAAACTTGAGTCTGGAATTGTAAACTCGAGTTTGTATCGCACAGATTTGTAAAACTAGATGGCGCCAATTTGTGAAAACCATTTGAATGATGTTATTACTTCATATACTTATTTGCTACTGTGCCTAACGTTGTTTACCCAGTTTGTTAGCAAGTTTCAGATGAATTATTGAAGGAAACAGTGAAGATTCAGTCTATGAGCTGTAAAGCAAGAGAGAGAGAGAATATGCTGTATTATAAAGTACTTCAACTTGGATTAAATTAATACAACTTTGAGAACAACCCATTCTACTCAGGGACATCAACATTATCTTCATATTAATTAAGTCCCCATTGCAAGAATGTCTACAACACTATAGACAAGAGCAGAATCCATCCATCAAGAATATTGTGAGTGGATTCTCAACAGCTAGTTGCTGAAAGTGGAGCTTCAATAGCCAAATTCGTAGTACTCCTCCAATAGTCATGTTCTTCATTCAAAATGGACCTCAACTGCTATAAATATCAGTCAGATTCAAAGAAGAATATAGATAGACAATATACAAGACATTTATAGTGAACAACATCCAGATTTCTATATTTATTCTGTTGTAAATTATCTTAAGAGACTTGAGCTTCAATGTTTATCAATATCTGCTCTTAGAGAGAGTTTGTTTCTGTTTTAGATCACTTGTTGTAAGAATCTCAAGTCAGGGGACTTAGAGATTGGGAATATCAGTATACAACTTGTAAGGGGGAGTGTATCCTAGTGAGAGGATAACTTTCGAGTACAGAGTGTGTAACTGATTGTGAGTGATAATGGAAATCCCAGAGAGTCTGGGGACTGGACGTAGGTCAAGGAGTTAGACTGAACCAGTATAAATCTTGATATGTCTTGTTCTTCTCTCTTATTCTCTGCACTATCTTATTCCATCGATTAATTTCCAGAATTGAGCAAAAGAATTTTTCAAATCCCCAATTTACCCCCTCTTGGTGATTTGCTCTGGTTTTTCAATTAAGGGGTACCTCGGCATGACCAACGTGGGCATATCTCGGACAACAAACTTTGTGGAAGCAAAGCTGATGGCAAGTATGAGAAGTACACTCCACTGAAGGTGTCTAGGGAGCAAATATGAAGGGGGGTTGCTTTGACGGAGATGAAGAAGATAGAACGACCTCGACCTCTCTAAAGAAAAGCCATATTAGACAAGTCATGATAGTGTGAATTCCATGACCAGCATGGGCATACCACGGAGCAGTGCTGGAACTTGGGGGACGCCGTGGAGAAGTTTGTGCGAGAGGGCAAGCTGTGAAGATATTTTATCCAGACTCAGGGGCAACAAGGAATTTCCTGAGATGAGATAAGACTGTAATGTAATAAGTGGAGGTACTGAGGGTGGCGGAGACTACCAGAATCAAAGAAGAAAGTACGTGAAGGAGGTCATAGCAATACGAGACCGTCCGCTTTTCAAGAAAGAATTGGGCAAACCAAAGCCCCCGGTTTTGAGTTTCTCTAAGGCCGATTTAGAAGATATAGTTCCGGGGCACCATGACGGACTTGTCATTACTGGAACCATGGTCGATTGTCGGGTGCAGAAGATCATGGTTGATAACAGAAGTACGGTGGATATTATCTTGTGAGAGGCCTTTAGAAAGATGAGGCTAGACCTAGATGACTTAAAGCCTTGTAAATCAACTTTGATGGGATTCAATGGCCAAGATACCATACCAAGGGGATTCATAGACCTAAAGTTGACATTGGGGATAAAGGTAGTATTCAGATCAGAAGTCGTCAGATTCGTGTTGGCCGACTTCCCATCTCCATATAACATAATTTTGCGGAGGCCAACAATACATAATTGGGATATGCTGGTGTCCACGAAGTATCAGAAGTTGAAAATACTCAACAAAAGAAACAAGGTTGTGATGGTCCGGGGTGATCAGAAGGAATCGCTGTAATGCTACTAGGACTCGGTTAAAGGAAGTAAAGATGACCTAGCATCCTCTCGAGGTCCTGAGGCAGACAATCAGAAGTTGCAAGAATCCATTCATTTGATCGAGTTAGATATGAGGGAAAGAGAAAGGATTCCCAGAGCAAAACCTAGGGGAGAGTTGGAAGACTTAGCACTGGGGGATTAACCCAAAAAAACCACTAAGATTGGGAAAGCATAAGACGTCGAGGTTCACCTAGCATTGATGGAATAATTGAGAAGGAATACTAACATATTCGCATGGGGACCATATGACATTCTCGGGATTGACCTTAGCTTCTGTTGTCATAAGTTTGTGATTAGGCCAGGGTCCACCCTAATTGCCCAGAAAAAGAGGAAGCTCGGCGCCGATAGAATAATGGCCCTTGAAGAGCATGTCAAAGAGCTGTTACAAGATGGCTTTATCCGAGAAGTCCAATATACAACATGGTTGTCCAACGTCGTCTTGGTTAAGAAACCCAATGGCAAGTGGCGGGTGTGCACTAATTACAAAGACTTGAATAAGGTATGTCCTAAGGATGCCTTCCCTATGCCGAACATCGACTAGCTGGTTGATAATTCCTCTGGGTTTCAACTCTTGTCCTTTATGGATGCATACTCAAGTTATAATCAAATAGTTATGCATCCTGAGGACCAGGAAAAGATGACATTCATCACAGAAAGAGCCAATTACTATTATAATGTCATGCCATTTGGTCTAAAAAATGCTGGAGCGACATATGAACGAATGATGACCAAGGTTTTCGAAGACCAGCTGGGGAAAAACGTAGAAGTATACATCGATGATATGATTGTAAAATCTATAAACCTGGTAGAGCATGTACAAGATTTGCAGCAAACCTTCGACAAATTGCGAGCCTATCAGATCTAGCTTAACTCGGCTAAGTGTACCTTCTGGGTCCCCTTTGGCAAGTTCCTGGGCTTCTTGCTAATCATCGAGGAATTAAAGCAAATCCAGACAAATACCAGGCAGTGTTGAATATGTAGGCCTCGACATACAGAAAATAAGTGCAACGACTTACAGGAAGGCTGGCCGTATTAACTCGATTTTTACCAAGATCGTCAGAAAAATCACTCACTTTCTTCAAGCTGTTCTAAAAAGGATGTATTGATGAATGGAATGTGAAGTGCGATGCGATGTTTGCTAAAGTTAAGCAGTGCCTTACGGCCCCACCGGTATTAAGCCGACCTTATGTTGGGGAAACCTTGATCCGATATTTGGCAGTCGGCGAAGGAGCGGTGAGCGTGGCTCTCGTACAAGAGACAGAAGGGGTAGACACTGGTATATTTCATAAGTCGGGCTCTCCAAGGCACCGAATTAAGATACTAAAAGATGGAGAAGATGGCTTTTGCATTGTTAACTATGGCACAACGATTGCGTCAATACTTCCATAGCCACCCCATTGTGGTTAGGACAAACCAGCTGATCCGGCAGATATTACACAAGCCTGACTTGGCGGGAAGAATGATGAGTTGGGCGATAGAGCTATCTGAGTTTGATTGGTTTAGCCGATTTCACAAGCACGACATGCGATCAAGTCTCAAGCCTTAGCCAATTTCTTAGTAGAGTTAACTCCATCGAATTTAGAGGATGTTCAAGAGGAAGCCTTATGGAGATTATTTGTGGATGGGTTGTTGAACGCCAAAAGAAGTAGGGCGATATTATTTTCGAAAGCCCAGAAGGAGTGTCCATTGAACACTCACTGAGCTCGGGTTTCAAAACCTCTAATAACCAAGCGGAGTATAAGGATCTCATTGCCGGTTTGCGTCAGGCCAAGGAAACTGGGGCAAGGAAAGTGCACGTGTTTACTGACTCACAATTGGTGGCATCCCACATAGACGGATCTTACCAGGCTAAAGGACCACTACTCGTTAAGTACCTTGGAAGGGTTAAGACGATCATGGATGACTTCGAAAAGGTTGTAGTAAAACACATTCCAAGAGGGGATAATGCCAGGGCCGACATACTATCTAAACTAACCAGTACTAGGATTGCCGAGAACCATTGAACGATGATTCAATAAAGTTTTCCAGGATGTATGTGATGGCCATCTCGAGTGCCAGTGATTAGAAGAAGCCTATTGCCGACTATTAGTTCACAACCAAGTTTTGATGATAACTAAACACTTGTAAATCAGTGGTTTAAATAAGAACTCGATTTCATGCTTTTAAAACTCCAGTTCTCATTTCAGCAAAATGAAGAACTCGAATTCTTGGGTCAAGAACTCGAGTTCGCGGCCCTTGGCCGTGAAAAAGGTTCAGAGTCTTAAAGAACTCGAGTTCATTAGTACCAAACTCGAGTTCATGAACTTGAGTTCTTGGTAAAGAACTCGAGTTCGCTCATAAGAAATTTAGTCAAAGTTAAGAACTCGAGTTCTTGGAAAAGAACTTGAGTTCCTTCATGAGGTACGTAATCAAAGTTTCAAGAACTCGAGTTCTTAGACTAGAACTCGAGTTCATGATTAAGAACTCAAGTTCTTTGAAAATCCAATTTGAAGTGAAAATGAAAACTCGAGTTCTTGGTGATCAACTCGAGTTCTCATCTTGCAGATCAGAGATGTTCAGAAATGAAATCAATAGAACTCGAGTTCTTGTATAAGAACTCAAGTTCTAGAACTCGAGTTCTACATTGAAAACTCGAGTTCTTGTCATTGTCTGAGCTTCTGATTCTGCGAAAACATTGATCTTTGGCTTATAACTTCCAGAATCACTTAGAATGAGATTTAAGTTGTTTCTAACGTGTTTGCTAGTGATTTTAGGAACTTAAACGTTGTATTATTCAAAATCAACATAAAGCAAATGCTCATGTCACTGCATTTAATACGTAGCAGCAGAAACAGAGCAACAAATGGGATGAAGCTGTGCAGCAGAGAGAAACATTCTTCCAAGGATTACTTAATCAAGATATTCTTCTGCAAAAGCTCTCTCAACGATCAACTCATTTAATGAAAGAACAAATTTCATTTAATGAAGCCTCAACGGTCAATTTGGTTGAACGAGGAATAGAGCTATGTCTAATGGAAAATTAAATTAGTCACAACGGTAACTCGCAAGTTCCTCCCAACGGCATTAATGGCGAAAGAGTATAAATACCCAAGCATTCAATTCAACCACCTATTGAAACTCTATGCATTTACTCTGAGTTATCATTCTTATCAGTTTCATTACTTCCAATATCTTCAAATATTTCTCTGTACTTCAGTGATCATTTTTTTATCCAACTCGTGAGAAGTTATTTAAACATTCATTTCATTCAGTTGTAAAATCTTAAGGTTGTGGAACCTTAAGTGTGGGTGTGCAATTACAAGCAGTAAGGGGGAGTAAGTCTGAGGGATCATCCCAAGTTGTGTAATTGTAATTTGGAAAGATAGTGAAAAATCCCAAGGAGTTCTTGGGGACTGGATGTAGGTCAGGATCAGACCGAACCAGGATAAATTGCCTTGTGTGTCCATTGTTACATTCTTACTCAATTAGTATTCTACTTGATTAGCTAAACGATTAATTTTTTTTAATCACCTATTCACCCCCCTCTAGGTGATATTCCATCTTCACCGACTACCTCGAGCGAGGCATACTGCCTGATGACTCGTTTGAAGCAAGAAAGCTCGTTAGAACGGCGGCATCGTATGAAGAAGCGATGATCAATTATATCGGAAAGGCCTTCATTCCCCGATGCCCAAATGCCTTAGATATGAAGAAGTGAAGTATGTACTAGCTGAAATACACAAAGGCATTAATGGCACATGGGAGCTAAGGCACAAGCTCTGAAAGCTGTAAGGGCTGGGTGTTTTTGGCCGACTATGGTAGCAGATTCCAAAGAACATGTTCGAAGATGCAAAAGTTCTCAAAAGCATGCAAAGATCATCTGAACCCCATCACCGGAGTTGCAATCCATGGTAGCACCGTGGCCATTCTACAAGTGGGGCTTGGATCTTTTAGGCCCCTTTAAAATGGCCCTAAGGCAACTACGTTGGCTTATAGTAGCGATGGATTATTTTACAAAATGGATTGAAGTGGAACAATTATCTACAATAACCTCGGCACGGGTGCAGAGGTTCTTTATAAGGAGCATAATATCTCGATTTGGAATACCAGCTGAGATAGTCACTAACAATGGCACCCAGTTCATTGATAAGGGCTTCCAAAGCATGATGACCGACTTTCAAATTTCTCAACACTTCGCTTCTATCGAGCACCCGCAATCTAACAAGCAGGCCGAGGTGACAAATAAGGTTATTATGGATAGGCTAAGAAGGAGAATGGAAGAAGCTGACACTAACTGGGTTGAGCAATTGTATCCTGTGCTTTGGGGATACCGAACCATTGTTCAAACAACCACGAGCAAAACTCCCTTCAGAATGACCTACGGATGTGAAGCCATGATCCCAATAAGGATTAAGGAACCCTCCTGGAGGAAGATTAAGGCTTCACAAGAAGAGAGCAACAACAATCAAGCAATCACTACTGAGTTAGACTTGATTGATGAGGTAAGGGTGACAACACACTGTCGCGACCTCGCCGCAAAGCAGCTAATGGCGACAAGGTACAATAGAAAGGTAAAACCACTGACATTTGGTAAAGGCGATTTAGTGATGCGCAGGGCTAATATATGTAATTAAAACACATGTGAAGCCAAGTTAGCAGCAAACTGGGAAGGCCCCTATCGAGTTAAAGAAGCGTTGAGGTATGGGGCTTATAAGCTCGAAACCTTGAGGAAGAAAGCCATTAAAAGGACGTGAAACACAAACAAGCTAAAGGCTTATTATAGCTAAAGCCGAGGCCCAGAGGCGACACAATCGCAAGTGAAATGGCCATGAGCTGATTTTGTAAGCGACATGGTCGGCATTTTACGTAAGCTATGGTGGAGCCAGATGTGACGGCATTGTAAGTCGAGTTTGTAAGCAACATGGTCACCATTTTATGTAAGCTCCGGTGGTGCCAGATGTGACGGCATTGTAAGTCGAGTTTGTATGCGACATGGTTGCCATTTTATGTAAGCTCTGGTAGAGCTAAATGTTACGGTGTTATAAGCCGGTTTTGTAAGTGACATGGTCGCCAACTTGTGTAAGCTCTAGTTGAGCAAACTGCTACTGTAAATACCTGGCTGAACCCAAGAGGGGGGTGAATTGGGTGAAGATCAAAACTTGCAAACTTTTGAAATCTTTTCGCAATCAAATAAAATCAGTTTGAATGATAGTAAAGAATTGTAAAGATATAAACAATCATTCAAACGTATATGCTGGAATTAAAAGAGGTTAGGGAAGAGAATTGCAAACTCAGATTTATACTAGTTTGGTCCAACCTTGACCTACGTTCAGTCCTCAAGCACCCTGAGCTTTTCACTATTCTCCTTGTTTAACCAGGCACAAGTGACAAGCCTTTACACCCCACAAGTTTCTCCAGGTACTTGTGCAACCTTCTCAATCTCTCACAAAGACTCCCCCTTACTTCCTGTAAGGTTATAATCAATTTCTCAACTCAAGGTCACCCAACCTTGAGTACCTCTCATGGAAAATATGATTTACAATAATTCTTCTCTCATAGAAGTGATTATGATGAACACTGAAGTGCATTATACAACATTTCACTCTCAATATGATAGACTCAGTAAGCATCAAAAAACAGAGTGTTGGAGGTTCAGAATTTTGGAATTATGACTGTGTAAACTCACTCCTCCACCTTCTTGCGTTTTGAATCTGGTTCTATTTATAGATGAAGGTGTTCTGAATGTTGGAGAATTGGACCGTTGTAAATAGAGCCGTTTGAGAATGAAGCAGTTGAGAACTAGCCGTTATTTTGCTTTTTAGGACTTGACAGCTCAACATTTTGGATCTTCATGTAATCCCACGTTTGATCATCTGAAACATGACCACAAATGATTTAAATGATGTTAAGATGTGTTATGAATCATTTGGGAAAACTTCTGGTTGATCTGGATCAAATTCGTGATTTTTGAAATCTTGAATTTTCTGAAGTTCCAGCGTAAACTCGAGTTTTGCTTCCCATACTCGAGTTTTGAGGATCCATTAATGTTCATTGCTCTCTGTCTGAGCTATACTCAAGTTTTTACTCATAAACTCGAGTTTTGAAACTTTTTCAGTCCTCGGTTGCTCTTTGATTGATATAGCTCCAATTTTGGCAAGCTACTTATCCTCCATATAGCTCTTAGATCCTCTTTTTAACAGCAATAAGAATCATATCTTAATTCATTGGAATTCACACGTTATGATCCAATGAAAGAAGATTGTTCTTTAACCATCCTTTTTGCAACGTTCTGGAATATCAGTCAAATTTCGAAGATCATATCTCTCTGGTCTGATCTTCATTTTTGTTGAATCAAGTATTGATGGAAATCCTTATGAGTCTTCTTTCAAACGCCACCGATTTTAGCTCATTTCAATTTGTAGATTGTAAGTTACATTCAAAACACTGAAGCTCGCTCTGAAGTGTGGTGTTAACATTTGATCCAACTTTGGAAATTCAAAGCTCTTTGATCTGATCTTCTTTGGACTTGAAACTTTCTCAAGATGACGCATTAGATGTCTAGTTTCAGCCAAATTTGATTTCACCTTAATCTAATGTCTGGTTCATGAGATATCATTGAATTACCAGACCTCGCCCAAAGTTGTATGTGAAACAGAGGTGAACAGAGTTGCGCAAGAAGCTGGAAACTCGAGTTTTGAAGAGGAAACTTGAGTTTTTTCAGGTCCAGATGCACGAGAGAATTTGAAAACACCCGATATTCGAATATTTAAGTTCCATACTCAAGTATTGACTCCCATACTCAAGTTTTGACCTTCATAGCTCAAACTTTGACTTGGAAACTTGAGTTGACTCCCAAACCTCAGTTTTCCAAACCACAATTTTCAATACCACAGTTTCCTCATCCAAAAGCCAATTTTTCTAGTAAGCTTATATACTCAAGTTTTGACCTGGAAACTCGAGTATTGACTTCCAAAACCTGATTTTCACTGTCTTTAACTCTGAAATGCTCCACTCCAACATCCATTTAATCATGGTCGCTTCTATAACAAATCTTGGAACATGTGTAATGATATTTTCATCAATTACTTTCATGTTTCATCTTCCATCTTGACCAAACTTCATCATTTGTCTTTGCTCATCATCTTCTTTAATATTTCCTCTTCTTCAATTTCTTCTTGCTTGATTATTAATGAGCTTGAGCTGATCTTGAATAAGAATAATCCATTCAAAGTTCTTTCTTCTTCAATCTCTCCTCTTTTCCTTCTCTACCTTTTCCTTATCCTCATCTACAGTCTTGACCTCATTGATCTTCTTCATAATTGATCTTTACATAATTGATTCTACATTAAAATTCAAGAATTCATCAATGAAGAAGATAAACATATTACTCAATCTTTTTGCTCTTCCTAATGGTAATATAAGACATCATCAAAACTTAATTATATCTAACAGCTACAACTACGTCGCTAAGTTATTTAATAGAGAATATTGGGCCATGGAGCCCTTTTTCAGATGTTCTTTGCAACGGTTTTAACCGCCAAGCCTACTTTCAAATTCTTAATCGAATTAATTGTGATGGCAATGTCGCCAAAGCCTAGTAAATGAACCATGGAAGGTTGTTTTAAACTGAATTCGAAATTAACAGCCTTGTGGAAAGGCCCAAGATTACGATGTCTAAGTTAATGAAACAATTATGCTGACCTTGATCAAGTCAGACGAGTTAAGATTTAGTTAAAGAAAACTGAACTTAACCAAGTAGCTAGTTGTTATTAAGCACAGATACGTTATTTCAAGAAAGCATAAGGAATATTTATCACGCTACAATATCAGAAAAGAGTATTTCATTTATGTGCCGAGTTACAAGGATAGTTCGGACCAAAATTTTTTTTGAGGGGACTCAGGTGATGACCAGATGCTTCAATTACGGGACTAGCGCTTCAGAGGTCAGCGCAGTTGATGGCTGAGGCTAAGGTGCTAGGAGTCTTATTAAACGGCTCTGTCGTTTAATAAGTGCCAACAACTGCAAATTTCAAAAGCTAGGGCTGCTGACGTCAGTAAGCGCAAAGAATAAGGGTTGAAAAACCCTAAAAAGTGGAATCATGACGGATATGAAGAGACGCGAGCATTAAATGCGCACGAAAGCTAATGGCAGTGAGCGTGGGTATCAAGGAAGAATGGCAATTATACATGACTTAGCGCCTTATTGTCATGGCTATCGAAGAGTCGCGCTCTTTCATTTGTGTGGTACCCCGGATTGGGGGGCTAGGAGCAATAACTTGGTACATTGAAATTTAGCCGAGATATAATCAATTCGGAAGAAGGCAGGAGAAGATAATCTCGACTACCATGGAAGCTGAAAATCAAAATAAATAAGTCGGCGAGTATGTCAGGGGGCAAGCATAGCCACTCCAAGCCAAGGGCAGCATAAAAGCTGACCAATGTAATGGAATCCCAGGAGACGAAAATCCAAGATAAGGAGGCAACTCGAAGGGGTAAAATTCAAAATTAGTTTGTTAGCCTAGACAATCTAGAGTAGAAGAACTCTTAATCTCGGCATGCCAAGAGCCTACAAACAGCATAGAAGAAACGTTAATCTCAGCATCTCAGAGGCCTGAGACAGCTGAGCTTGGGGGCAACTGTTATGGAATGACGGAATGGGCTTGGAAGATAGGACCAATGAGAAGGCCTTCTGTCAGAATTCCATTAAGCAGGTAAAAGTAGTAATCTCCACTAACCATGCCTAAAATCTCGGATAGTACAGGTAGTGGAGTAGGCATACACTGGCAATGGAGCAGATAATATCATAACGTGGAGGCGCACTACGTGCATGCACTCCAGTAAGAGGAAACCCTAGGTAATCTCTATAAATAGGAGATTACCCATCAGGTATGGGGACTTCTTTCCTCTATTTTACATTTTGTTTCACTGTGCACACACTCCACCCCTTTGTGGCCATCGCCACTATCGTGTAACACAGTGATCAGTAGAGACTCTCTGGTATTTCCTCTATAGATATCAAGGAACGTTCTACACCTCCTGGGTGTTTAACACTTCGAACTCTCTGGAGGTTTCATTGATCTAACATCAATCATCACCAGTCCCGGTTGACTAGACACTCGTGTTCTTATTACTGAACAGAAGGCTTGTTTGTTTTCAAAACATATTTTGTTCCCCCACAAATTTTTTTTTTAAACAGATTAACTTGTTTGAAAATGCATTTTAAATTACGTCTTTTGATAAATAAAATAAAATTTGGTTTGGGAAAAAAAAAATTACAACATCTTTTTAATGTGTTTGTCGCTTTTTATTCTACAAAATTAAAGAAAAGGGTGAAAACTTTGTATTTTCATTAATGACAATTCAAGTAATAATAGAACAAACTATTCTTTTCCTCTTCACTGCACTATTTTATATATGTTTTCAAAACAATGATTCAAGCAGATTTTTTAAATAAAAAAAATCCGAAAATGTGTTCTAAAAAATTACTCTACAGAAATGCTCCAAGAACTAAAAAATAGATAATTAATAAAATCAAGCAAGACAATTATTTCAATAATATAAATATTAGATGAAGTCGTGCATACATAAACACACTCATCATACGCAGAATTAATTAATACATTCAGTCTTTAATGTAAGAGTACGACAAACCCCACGTTATAAGGAGGGGAGGAAGTGTTAATTAATAACTACAGGTATTTATAGAAGAATTATGTCACGGACACTCAGCTGTGTATTTTACAAGTGTGTCTGGGGAGAATATTTCTACAATACTTCTGTTTCTACATATTTTATTCCATTAATTCTGTAAATGCCTTGGTGTAACTAGACTATAATTAAATCGTACAATGCTCGAGAGGTTATTAAAAAAAAAAACAGTAATTCAAACTTGAACAAAACAAGTTGGTCTTCATAAGTAATTAATTATTTTAATATATTGATACTTTTTTCTTTCTTCAAAATTAGTCATGACATAACGTACTATGACTTTCAAACTCGAAACTTGTTCATATTTCTAATTTCACGTCTTATGCCTGTGTTTGCCAATGATAACTATAATTTATTAATCTCATCAATATCAATGTCAATATCAAATAAAAAATCTGTCACACGTTATCATTATAACGCTAATAATAAATTATCGATATAAGTGACAAGCTCATTCACTTGTAACTCATGTTCACATGCCTATTGAATTGATATAATTTTTCAAATTTTACCTAATTAAAATTTGTTCACTCCCTTACAAATCATTTTCACCTTTCTCTCCTATCTTTCTGTTGAAGGAGAATTAAATAAGAGTAAAATTGAAAAATGATCAATAAATACCCTATAAATGAATTATCATTTTGTACCTTTTTATAAATCACTTGATCACATTCTCGTAAATAAAAAAACATTAAATAGATAATTTTTTTTATATGTATCTTTATTGATGAAAGGGAGTATATTTTCTCTCACATCTTCTCTCTCTTCTCTTTTTTTTTTTTCCATGTGCTCAATCACTAGTACAAAAAAGTGCTTTAAGACTGCCTCGTTTAGACTGGAGTAATGATGCCCCGGTCTTAAAAGTGTGGCCGGTGGTAGTTTTGTAGTTATAAAGAACCTCTTGGACTGGATAATTTATTCATCGGTCTTAAATATATTATTCAGGTCGGTGGAAAAAACAACCGGTCTTAAATATGTTATTAAAAACAATTGAAATATCAATTAAATTTAAATATAAAAGTGTAAGAATTTGAAAACTGGATATTATAAAAGGTCAGTCTTAAAATTTAACTTTTAAGATCGGACCTTGATTAAGGATGGTACAAAAGATTGAAAGAAATTAAGCAAAAAATTAATTACTTTTAAGCCCAGAGTTTAATAAGGACCAATCTTAAAGGTTAAATTATAAGATTGTCATTTTATTATAACCAGTCTTAAAACTTAAACTTTTAAAACCAGACTAAATATTGTCCGGTACGAAAGATTGAAAGAAATTATAAAAAATTAATTTCTTTTAAGACTGAAGTTCATATGGACCAGTCTGAAAGGTTAAATTATGAGACCGTCGTTTTATTATAGCCGGTCTTAAAACTTAAAATTTTAAGACCGGACTAAATATTTTCCGGTACGAAAGATTGAAATAAATTAAATAAAAAATTAATTACTTTTAAGATCGGAGGTTCATAGACGCTCTTGAAATCAAACAAAATATATACTACTTGATCCTCAAGTTACTCTTTCTGAAGTCTGAACCTCTATTCTTGTTTCAAAACCCCTATTGCATTACCTCTCTTCCTTGCCCACCACCACCATCCTTTGTTACTCTCTCATTTGCTCAAGCATTCCTCTCTTGCACCACCTCTCTCAACCTTTCTTCTTGTTTTGAAAATGGATGGTGAAAACCTTTCTAGTCCTGTATGTGGAACTCTAGTTACTAATGTGACTGGTGTGGTAGAGAACAAACCCTATTCATCTCAGGGTGGCCTCCTAACCATCGTGCACGACATAGCGGTAGAAGAGGCGCCACCCGATTGAAAGAGCTTGCCCTAACTCATGTTAGTTCTCTTTGTGTTTTGATAATAACTGATAATTGTAAACCCAAGTTGAAGTTTGTCTTTGTAAAGTTGAAAAACCTACTATCAAAGATAAACTTGAGTTTTGGTTAGAAAACTCCTACTATCAAAGACAAACTTGAGTTTTGGTTAGAAAACTCAAGTTTGAACTTGACAGAGAGGAGCTCAAGTTTTTGTAAACTTGAAGTTTCCTTGTATAAAACTCAAGTATACAACTCGAGTTCAAGTAGACTTTAATGTTTTCACTAAGCTTTACTCATAAGCACTCTTATACCAATCTTTCAAAATGCTAAAACTCGAGTTATAATTATGACAACTCGAGTTCCACATTAGAGTTAGAATTCCAAAACTCAGTGTCCATTTTTGAAAGCCTATTTTCCAATATAACTCCTTTTGTAACAGTTCTTGTTGTCCTAAGAATGAAATATCAAAAATCGTGTTTTGTAAAGAAAAATCGAGTTTGCAACTCGAGTTGAGACAAACAAACTCAAGTCTTGGTTGGACAAGTAAGTCATCATCATCTTTGTAAATTCAAATTCACCGATTATTATCATGTTACTTCATAATACCTTCATTATTATTCTCAATGCTCCTAAACATGTTTATTAGTAAGTTTTAGATGATCAATCAAATGATTATGTGAAAATCTTCAAAAAGAAAGATTTGTGTCATAAGCATTAAATGTAGTTGCAAAAACAAAGCATAGACATAAAAAATAAGTCAGAGTAGGTCAAATGATCATATGTTCAGAGACTTATCCAGCAAAAGCGAAAGCGAAAACAACTCTACCTCAGTCAAATACACAGACCAAAGGCATGTTGTGCAAATACTATCAATGGTGATACGAAAATGACATTTCATCAAATTTTCCAATGACTCTAGCTTATGTCTAATGGGAAGCTTTTGAGTCTAATGGAACATTTAACATCTCTTAATAGATAGTTTGAAGCTTCACCAACGATCATTAATGAAATTTAACTATAAATATGAAGGACCTTCAATTCTGAGCTAATAACCAACAACAATATCATTTATTACCCAGTTATTGCTCATTGATACTTTCTGATATCTTTTGATATTCAATTCTTTAGTGATCATATATTTACTTTGTGAGAGAGTTATCTTTAATCAATTGTTAAATTAATTGTTGTAAAATCTCAAGGTAGTGGGACCTTAAGTGTGGTTGTTCGATTACAAATTGTAAGGGGGAGTGAATATGGTGAGATTACTCTGTGCTTATTGTAATTGTTGCTGAAAGATAGTGGAAATCTCATAGAAGCTCTAGGAATTGGACATATTCCACGAAGTTAAGGTTGAATCAGTATAAATCTGTGTGCACACTTTGGTGATATCTCTTTAACTTTTCCTTTCTAATTTAATTATTGGTTTAAATTGTTTTAATTTTTATAATTCACCCCCTCTTGGGTGATTCACTGTAACTAACATTATGTAGGGTTGTGTGGAAGAGGTTGAGGGTGAAATTATGCTTATCAACTCTCTCATTACTAGCTCGAAATTTGAGTTGAGCATTTTGGGTGAACCCTCCTTGTTACAGTATATTGGTGGTGGCATGAGACAATATTCTTGAAGCAACTAGATAACCTTGGCTAGGTATACTAGCACTGATAGGTTGTACCTCGTCTAAAGGAAATAAGGAGGAGCAAGATGGATGATTGGGGATGGTTCTCATTATTTTGGATTATTGTGCATTATTTGTTCTAATCATTGCTTATTATTATGTATGATTTAGTTATTGAATAATAATATCATTATGTTAATAAACCTGCTTCTCTGAATTGCAATACTTTCCTGCATATTTGATAAATTAATTTTGTTTACTAGGACCTTACGTCTCATCCCATTATTATTAATATATTTCACATGAGACCTCTAATTTTACAAGAGGACAAGGGAAGAAGCCAGAGGCATAGGAGTTATGAATTGTGTATACCTCTTTTGTCTTGGTGTTGTATGGATATCTATATTGCCATTCTAGAACACTCATGTTTTTGAAATACCATATTAACTGTTTTGGGATGACTGTTTATCTACTGTTAGACCGAAGGCCTTATTTTATACACTATAATATTTTGGTGGATCCACAATAAAATATTCTGAGGAAATTGCTTTTGTGTAGGCCCTACATTGTGGGGTTAGTGATGTAAGACTCATTGGCTATGTTTTCTTTTCTTTTTTTTTTTTTTTTTTGATAATTGTGCCCAAAGTCATGGATTTTTCTATAAAGGGTTTGTGGGTAGAATCTCTACTTCGGACTCCTATGTGTGTAAGGTTTTCATAATCACTTATTAATTCAATTTTGTGAAAACATTATGGATAATTGTTGTTTTGTGAGAAATGATCTTTTCAACTTGCTATTATGGATAATTGTTGTTTAGTGAGAACAAGCCTTTTCAGAATAGCAATTAGATCAATGTGGAATTAAAACTGAATGGATCTATCATACCTCCAACCATTGATTAGTTTTCAAAAAAAGAAAATTGTGGTTTCTAGTTATTCTAAGCCTTCACTCTCACTCTATAAATGGTGTGTAGATCTAAACATGAAAGCATACGTAGGGGACCCAAAACATATGTACACATATTAATGTAACCTCTGCCCCTCATAGTGATGGTCATAATCGTAGTGCATAAAAAAGTGGGTAGTTATTGAAGGTTAGTGGGTTAGTAGACCTAAATGTGGACCACATAATAGAATTTTGAAAATTCAAAATTCAAACATCCCCTTCAAGGTTTATGGTTATGGATCTCAGGTTGAAAAGATCGATGATTATGAAAGGTTTGTGGTGGCGATAATGGTTGGAGGTAGTATAAGAAAGACCCTCGTAATCATGGCCACCACTTCTAACTGTAACTTGTAAACCTTGTTCTTTTAAACAGGTTATGGCTGATTGGATTTGGAAGATGTTATGTGTAGTGATGATAATGATTGGTTTTGGGGTTGACTTTTGTGAGAAGATGAGATTTCTTATGGAGATAGAAGAATGGGTTGATAAGATGGGTCATCTTGAGTGAATATGACTTGTGATGAAGTTGCATTATTATCATTATTAGGGTTGATTGTATTTGAGGAGAAGCATTGAACCAAAAAAAAAAAAAAAAAAGGCTAAAAGAGAGAGAAGTTAGTGGGAAGATGGAGATAAAGATGGTGATGAATAGAGGAGGACGAAAAAGAAGAAGCAAATGTTTATGAAGTTTGTTGGGCATGGATGCATGTAAGTTTAAAAGTTTTTCTCATATTTCTTTTCTCATTATCCCTCATAATCTCTAAATCATATCCAGCCAATCAATCAACATACTATTTTAACATTTCTCTTTCCTTTCCAACCAATGACCCAAATAGGCTAATGAGAGAAAATGAAAAAAAAGATTATGAGATGATCATCTTCTATAAGTTTATTGGTTGGAGAGAAATGGAAATATCTTTTTGAAAAACTGACAATTCAAATATTATTTTTATTTTAAATTCTATCTACAGTAGAATAATTTTTTAAAATAAAAAAAAAGATTAAATCGGAACCATTTTGATTAGATTTATATAGGGAAGATTTTGTTATTTATGTATTATTTCTTGGTGAATTTTGTTATTTATGTATTATTCTTGGTGAATAATATACGTATGCGGTTGTGCGTCATATATACTCCTATATCTCTATTTGTAAAGTACTTATAACACGTTTCATACAAACTAACGAGAACCTTAAGTTTTATTAACTTTTTCATAAAATTCAATAGTTTTTAAATTTTATCCTTATTTAATATTCAATATACCTTAATAGAATAAAATTAATATAATAATAAATGAAATATAAAATGATAAATCTATATGAAATCTTTCTTTCTCAATCCTATAAAATATGACAAAAAAAGATGTTTTCTCCACCTTTATAAGTATAGTAAAAAAGTACAGTTTAGAGATATTTTTAAAAGTACTTCTTGAACTCATTGGAATTTGCGTGTGCAAATCGCTGAAGAGAATTGAATATTCAACAGAGGTTTCTTTTTAATTGTGGTGAGGCCAACTTATTAATTGTATTTTGAAATAAACAATTAGATCTAATAAGTAATTTAAATCTTGCATTGAAAATAATGTTCATACCAACTTACAAGTTTGCTCGGATTTCAAATTTTATGTTGTATGCCTTTTTTGATATTGTGACCCCAAGTTTTACCTAGACAGTTTTAAGAAATTTCATCATCAATTAATGTCGTAGGTCTTGTTTGTTTGTGACATGTCTTGTTTGTATGTAATGACCCCGGTTGTCTTTGTTGATGTTATAATTTTACAGTGTACAGGGTTTTCGCCTCTCTTACTGAATGTGTTCTTAAGATTTGAATTTGTGTCTTCTTACTCATTTAGTCCTATCTAGAAGTCACTCTAGCGTATTTCATATAGACTATAAAAAACACTAAGCTTCATTAACTCCCATAGAATTCAACTTTTTAACTTAATATGTATTTAATATACATTAAACCCCTATTAGAACAAATGAATGTCCACACAATAATAAATAAAGTATAAAATTATATAGTCATATGAAAAATTTAACGAAGTGTCTTGTAAATAAAAAAAGTGTGAAAGAGCAAATTTAGAAACAAATTATTTCTCGATGGACATCTCACACAATTAACTATATATTTTGGGGTGCAAAAGTATACATAATCAACTTTTCTGGTATTATATATTGTAACATTGTTAACCCTAGTTAACTTTCATTACTTTTTACACTATGGATCACACTAGTCTTCTCACTCTCTATCATTTTAATATATTTTTATAAGGAAAAATGTGCAAATTTAGCAATAAATTATTTTGTTATAAACATCCTACACAATTATCTTTTGTTTGGTCAAAAAATAGACATAAACATTTGTTGTCTTATAAATGCTTATATTTTTCTAGTAAATTCCCTTATTTGTCTTGTACATTAGCATATTTGTCTTATAAAGGGATTTAAAAGAATCCAAAGAGTTATAACTTTTTTTGTCATTTCTATATTTGTCTTGTAAATTTTCCTTTTACTCCTTGAATTCTTTTAAATCCATTTATTTTTATTTTAAGTGCTCTTATGAAAAGGAAAACATAAAGTAAAGACATTATTATATTTTCACTAACAAAACTTAATTTCATTTTTACTAAAAGGTGCAGTTAAATTTCAAAATTTTTAGGGATTCATTGAAATAAAATTGTTTCCATGATATCTAAGTGATATTTTCCTATTAAAAAAAGGTACTTAGTTCTGAAAATATATTAAAATAATAAGAGTGAGATGCTGACAAAAAAATGAGAGTAAGAAGACTGGTGAGATCTATGGTATAAAAAGTAACAGAAGTTTATCAAGGTTAGTAGCGTTGCTATATATATATATATATGTATGTGTTACTAAAAAAAAATTGATTATTTCTATTTTCACACCCCAAAATAATTAACTGGATTGAGTGCCCATAAAAAATAGTTCATTCCTAAACGTACTTTTTAATCCCTTAAAAAAAAAAAAAATTCTTCTCACTCTACTCTATGAGTAGGACAAGATGAGTAATTAAAACAGTCATAATTATGACGCATTAACATTAGAAATTTAATCAGTACTTCACAATTATTTATATTTATGTTTTGTGGACCAAATAGTTTGAATATTAGACCGTTCTTGATGAAATTGTCAAGTAGTGGAGCACACGTAGACCTCCATCATTTGCGTCGGGTTTACCTTAGGTTTCTCCCTTATGTGCCTTATTTGCGTATCCTTCTAATTTTGCGGTGGGGGTATTTTTTTTATTAATATTAAATTATATATTGCATCATAAAATATTTTTTACACTAAATATCTCAAATTAACTAATTTTTAAAATAATGGTGTTACAAGAAAAATATTTATAAATGCAAGATTGAAAATTAATTAATTTGAGATACTGAATACCAAAAAAAATTATGATACATTATATAATTTAATCTAAATAAATAAAATATATAAAAAAAATTAAAATTAAAATGCACCCACCCAAAATTAGAAGGATGAGCACATAAAAAAGAAACACCTAATGTGAACACCATGTGCATCACTCTTCCTCAAAATTCTAGCTAGCACTTCACAATTAGATACTCTAAATTATCCTTATTACACACTTTGTCAACAAACTTACAACAACAACAAGACTTATTTTATTAGATAACTGAATCGGCTACATGAATCAACAATGAAATATTTGGATATAAATTGTTAATCAAAAGCCTTATTCAATATGTCACCAAAATAGGCCATATTCAATAAGTTTATTGAGCATTATTTTTGTGGATTCCTCAACCCTATCCAGAGTCTCCATATGGTCTAATATACTTTTCCTACCAACGCCTCCAACAACCTTCATGTACAAATCAACTTGATTTATCTGATAATAGTTACTGAGTAGGGATGCTTTGCTCATTCCAGAAAAAGTTGTCAGGATCAACATCAGCTTTTACTTTAACCAATCTCTCAAAATTATTCTTGAAATACTTAGAACCCCAAGAAGATCTTGCTTCTTCATAACTTGTGTTCTTATCTCTATTCACTCCCAAATCCAAGTCTCTATAATTCAAATAAGCCGCCCTCGGATTCTTCGAAACATACGGCGTCATATACTCATACAATCTTCTCATCATCATCAAATATTTCCCAGTCTCATTATTCAAATCCCACGACACATAATATTGAACTCCATAAATGATCCCTCTCCTATGAGGAAATGGAGTTTCTGACTCAGAAATCTCACTCATTCTTCCTCCATAAGGTGTCAATATCAACACTGGAGGATTCTTGATCTCCTCAAATAGCATCATCATCTTCATCTTCTTCCATAGCCCTTTCAGACCAGACACAGGAATAGGTTTTGTTACATAGTCAGATTTTGCCTTGAAACTCTGAGATGTTTGGTTTCTTTGAAGTAACACATCAATATTGGTTTCATATGAGAAACCTGCAAAATAAACAACAGATTGAATCCAACTCATTTGTTTGCAATTATTTCTTTGCAAACCCAATTCTGCAAAATTCTCGTTCACCAAACTCACCGCCTTATCAGCTTCTCCAAGATACAACCCTGTAAAAGAAATTGTAATAACCGTTCTAGATGTAGATGAACCATTCACATTAACACTTCTAATTCCCATAACTGCATGAAGAAAAATCTCTCCGGCAAGCTTATTTGCAATATTTTGCCATTTCATGAATGAAACTATTGAAGCATCATCATCTTGTTCTTCTTCAAGAACAACACTTTTAGGAATAGAAAAGATTGTTACAGTTGGAGGGACACGTACGATTTTGACTTTCCAAGAAGTGATAACACCAAAGCTTGATCCTCCTCCTCCTCGTATGGCCCAAAAAAGATCTTCACCCATTAATGTTCGATTCAAGATCCTACCTTCAGAATCCACCATTGTAGCATCAACAATGTTGTCAGCTGCTAAACCATATTTTCTGAAAATAGTACCAAACCCACCACCACTAACATGTCCTCCTATGCCAATTGTGTGACAGCTTCCTGCAGGGAAGCCGTGGACGCTACTTGCTTTAGCAATTGCATGGTACAATTCTCCAAGTATTGCTCCTGATTCAACCCAAGCGGTGTCCTCTTCGAGGTTTATTGTTATGGATCTAAGGTTGAAAAGGTCGATGATTATGAAAGGTCCGTGGTGGTGATAATGGTGGGAGATAGTAGAAGAAAGACCCTCATAATCATGCCCGCCACTTCGAACTTTAACCTGTAAGCCTTGGTTTTTTGAACAGGTTATGGCTGATTGAATTTGGAAGATGTTGTGTGGAGTGATTATAAGGATTGGTTTTGGGGTTGAATTCTGTGAGAAGATGAGATTTCTTATGGAGGATTGAAGAATGGGTTGATAAGATGGGTCGTTTTGAGTGAAGATGACTTGTGGTGAGGTTGTATTGTTATAGGGGCTTGAGGAAAAACATTGAACAAAGTTATCTGTGATGCTAAAAGAGAGAGAAATTGATGGGAAGATGGAGATGAAAATGGTGATAAGCAGAGGAAGATGAAGAAGAAGCAAATATTTCCGAATTTTGTTAGCCATGGATACAAGTTTATTGGTCAGAGAGAAATGGAAGGATGAATATATATATATATATATATATATATATATATATATATATATATCTGTGTGTGTGTGTGTGAAAAAAGTGGGTGCTCATTGCCATATGTGTTGAGATGTGCCCAGTCCAAATATTATTTAGATAGATGCTCCATATTTAAAATTTTTAACTAGTATTTTTAAAATAAATATATTACTTAAAAAATGGCAATTAAGAGATTTTTGTATTTTAAAAAAATTAAAAATATTAATTTTGAATTATCAATTTTAGAACTGGACTCTTTGGTGCTTATATAATATTCTTGGTGAATATATAATTCGGTAGTTTTGCGTCATACACAGTTTAGCGGTATTTTTTAACGTTTAGTGGTATTTTTAAAAGTATTGTTTTTGGACAGACTCATTGGAATTTACGCATGCAAATTGCTGAACTGAATTGACTAGTCAAAAAAGGTTTTTATTTCCTAGTGGTGGGGGAAACTTATTAATTGTATTTTGAACGTTCTCTATGGATTTAAGTCAATATATAAGCAAAAATTTTATTTTATTTATACATTTAATACACTTTTTTATTTTATTTTTACCTCCTAATTAATTTAACATATATATATATATATATATATATATATAGTTAATTGCATATCTTTCTAATATTTTTTCCGCCTATTCCCACTCATCTCTTTATTTTCTCACATCATTTTCATAAATAAAGGTAGGGGGACTTTTATACGCCCTCGTCCCTGATAATTGAATATTTGACATACTTATTTGTATCTTTTGAGTAATAAATTTAGAATTATTAGCTAATAAATAATGTTCTTTAATGCTTATTTGAGCTTTGGGTTTTTATTTAGATTTAATTCATTTTCATGATAAAATTATAAATTTACAATGCTTCACTATTTTAACCATAACTTTTGAATCAGACATCGGATTAGCCTCATTCTTGTCTCATATTTCAGATGATTCAAAGAGCTACAAATGTTATTAAAACTCGAAAGGAAAATTCAGACAAGAGGATGGTCAAACTTGGAGTCAAAGTCAGAGACATTTTTCTGGATTTTTATTTAAGCCCGAATTTTGTATTCAAAAACCCATTTGTCATTTATTTCGTTTTGGGCCATTGTGTAACCCTAGCCCATTTCCATTTTATGTTAAGTTTAAGTTAGGCAACAACCACAAACATCTTATGTCATTACGTTTTTGGATTATTTCAGATTAAACACAGAAGTTTCATTTTCTTTACAATGTTCTTCACGTTCTTCGTCTGTTCTTCATTTTTTCCAGTCATGTTCGGTTGAATTTCTTCGATTAACCCAATGTTGAGGATTCCATGATTCGTCCAGGAGCTTGTGCTTAATCGGTAACTTTACCCGTTTCTATTTTCATCTTATTAGATTCGATTTCTGGAAATAGTTTGAATATTAGATTTAATATTCGGTTTGGTTCATCCCAAGGACTAAGTTTGAACTAGGTTTAAGTGTTGCTGTGTGATAGCACAGTGAGACACCACTATTCGGACAAATGCTAGGTGATCGTCTAGTCGAGGGATTCTCTGGACAGATGCAAAGATTTCAGTTCGTCCAGAACCAAGCACGAGTTCATTCATATTTAGTTCAATAATGGAAGTCTCTAGAATCAAAATGTTGGATTGATCGATTTTATCTGTTTCTGTCTATTTCATTCTGTTTCTGTATATTTTCCTTTTTAATATGTTTGAACAAAAAAAAAACCATTTTTACTGTTCTATTTTCTTACTATTACGAATTAAACCTACTGTGAATTCATTGGAAAACAATCCAGGTTACACTATACTGCAAATCTTTTTTTAACTTGGTTATTTTGGGAGATCATGACAAATCTTTGTCAATTCCCTATATATAAAGTCCTTTCAACTGAATGTCAAGATTCTTAAAAGCAATTACAATTAGTTAAATATAAGAAATATTTTCCCTAAAAATGCCCCTATTTATAAATGAAAGAGTAATAATGATAAAAGGATAAAAGAGAAGGTAATGAGGACAAAATACCATTTGAAATTCATAAACACAAAAAAGTAAGTTAACATTTTGAAAAGACATAAAGGTGATGGGGATTAAATTGAGATTTTAAAATATTGGTGAATTTATCATTTTGCCCGCAATTTCTTTTTTCTTTTTTTTTTAAAATAGAGCCTCATTGGTGCGCCACTGCTCCCAGCCGCCAGAGCTTTGATACTGGTAGACCAACAAATGTTGCAACTTGAGCTCTGGCAGTGGGTTTTTTTTTTTTTGTTTTGTTTTGTGGGGATAAATTTTTGTTTTTTTAAAAAAATGAATGAAGGTGTCAAGAGTGGGATTCAAACCCACCCCACTCTCATATTAGAGGAGTTAGGTGGCCATTAGGCCATCAAAAGTTCAAAACTACACACACACACGTATGTATGTATATTGTGGTTAACATCTTCTCCATCAAGAAGCGCTTTTGTGAATACCATTATTGAACTTGTTAATCTCAATATGACTTTTGTTCATAGTTCTCAAATGTTTATTAACCCATATTAACATGTTTTTACCGCCTTTGTTAAATCCATTAGCAAGTTCATCGCTGGTATTTACAACAGTTATAATGAGTTAAACAAAGGTGTTCGTCAAGTGAAAGCATGTTAGTTTGGGTCCACCAACATTTGAGAACTATGAACAAAAGTCATAATAGGATTAATAAATTCATCAATGGTATTAATAACACTTGTAATGTGATTCACGAGAGCATTTTCAAATAGAAAAACATTAAACACACACACATATATATATATATCAAAGGAGCTTTGGTAGCCCAATGGCCACCTAAGGCCACTAAAGCTCATCCTAAATGTGAGGTGGAGTTGAATCCCACTCCTTACACATTCATTCATTTTTTTTGAACAAAAATTAACCCCACCCAAAAAAAATAAACCCATTGTCGGTTACAAGTCGGCCAATGTCGAAGTGTCGGTAGCCAGCCATGGTGGGGCTTTGGCAAGGCTCATTTTTCTTTCTCTTATTTATTTAAAAAATGAGAATAAAATGGTAAATTCACTAACATTTTAAAATCTTAATTTTATCTTTGTCACCTTTACATCATTTCAAAATGTTAATAGACTTTTTGGGGTTTAGAAATTTTAAATGGTATTTTATCATTATTTTACCAAAAGATAAATAAATGTTGTAATATAATAAAAGGTAACAAGAGATAATAAAATATTAATATTTGATGGGTAAAATGGGTAAGAGTGCATTTATTATTAAGACAAACTCAAAAATGATCTTATACAAAAGAGACAAACTCATTAAAAAAAGAGATGTTATAAATAGGGATGGAAAGAGTATCTCTTAATACATATTTATTATCTTTTAATCTTACGTGATTTAAGCCGTTGTTGCTTTTAAAGAGGGATCGGATGGAGTAATTCATCAGTAGTTTGTTATGATTTCAAATTATCTGCCGTATCTCTTCTTTTGAAACAATTGTAGGAAATGCCATCACTGGCCAACGACGCATGTCGTGTTTGTTTGTTTGACCCCAAGTTGTGGTTACTATTGTCTTTTGGGTTAAATGGCTTAAATACACACTAAACTTTTGTGTATGGGTATTGGGCACTTAAAATTTTTTAGGGGATAAATGCCTGCTAAAAGTTTAAAAAATAAGATAATTTTGTCCTCCCGTTACCCAACCCTAATAGTCAACATTTGTTGACTAAATATGTAAAGGTGACATGTCTATATGGCATCGACCTTGCTAATTTTTTGTCCATGTCACTCACCATATTTTCTTAATAGGATTTTTTTAAAAAACTAAAAACTCATATGCTCACCAAATATTAGTGGGGTTTAAGGGGGGGAGGATTATATATATATATAGTAGGCTACTTCAGAATTTTCACATTTTAATTACATATCATTTTTTTCCAAAAAAATATACAATAGTTCCAACAGTTGATTAAATTAGAAGACTAATGGATTCAATATAAATTTTCAATTTATTTATATTTATTATTTTTTCAAACTAATACATTATACATGATTCAAGAACATATTTGAGGTTGAATTTCTTTTTTTAAAAAATGAATGAAGGTGTAAGGGGTGGGATTTGTACCTAGCCCATCATCATGTTAAAGGAGCTAGGTGGCCACTAGGCCGACATAACTTCTTTGATGTGTGTGTGTGTGTGTGTGTGTGTGTGTGTGGTTACCATTTTTTCCTTCAAAAAATACACTTGTGGAAACCATTACGAATCTTATCAAACTTATTATTGCTCTTGTGAACCCCATTACAAATTTTGTCAAATGCCACAAATGTTAAAGAGTCATGTCTAATGTTTTTCAATCTAAAAACGCTCTTGTGAATCTCATCATGAATTAATCTTTTTAAACTCATTGTTGCTTTTGTGAATTCCATTACAAATTTTCTCAAATGCCACAAATGTTGGTGAATCATGTTTGACGTTTTTTCATCAGAAAATACTCTTATAAATCCTATTACTAATCTTGTCAAACTCATTATTACTCTTATGAATCCTATTACAAATTTTTTCAAAGGCCACAAATGAGTTTAACACTATTTTTAATAAGATTCACAAGAGCAAGAATAAGTTTGACAAGATTCATGATGGTGTTTAGATTCATAATGGTATTTACAAGAGCATTTCTTGATGAAAAAAACATATATCAGACATGGTTCACCAACATTTGTTGCCTTTGAAAAAATTTATAGCAGGATCCACAAGAGCACTAATGAGTTTGACAAGATTTATAATGAGATTCATAAGAGCATGTCGTGATGGAGAAAACGTTAAACATGATTCACCAACATTTTTTGTCCAGTCAATCATTAAACTCATTTAGTAGGATTTAAAAAAAAACAAAAAAACTCATATGCTCTCCAAATATCAGAAGTTTCACATTTTAATGACAATTTTTTTTTAAAAAAAAAAATTAGTTCCAGCAGTTGATTAATTTAAGAGACTAATGAAGCTAAATAAATTAATTTAATATGTTTATATTTAACATTTTTTCAAACTAATACATAATTAAGTAATTCATTCAGTATTTACATTTTTTTCAAATAACTTACCTAAGTCTTATATCAAGGACAAATATCTTGTCGGAGAGGATTTGAGTGTTTTTTATAAAGAAAAATTCTACTAAGAAATCGGATGACTGACATGGACCAAAAAAGGGTGAGGTGAATGTCATATTTAGTCAATGAATATTAACCATTGAGGATGGTTAACAAATGGGCAAAATTGTCGATTTTGGAAACTTCCAAGACACATTTAACCCCTTAAAGGCTTTCAAGACATTTAAGTCCTTTATAAGCATTATGAAGAGTTAGGAAAACAATTTCTATCTTGATACTTTTATATTTTTTTTATTAACTTCTTGTAGTTTATTATGTAGCTTTAGAGAGAGGGGGGGTGAGGGGAAGAAAAACATTCAGTTAGCACCAATATTTTAAAAGACAGAGTTGAGTTTAAAAGGCTAATGGATCATGATCCAGACGGTAGAATCCATTGATATAACAATTAAATTAAAAATAGTAATATATATATATATATATATATATATATATATATATATATATAAAAGAGAAATTACATTATGGTCACAAGGACCAGAATTAATTACAAAAAAGTCCCCAAAAAGTCTTTGGGACTTTTTTGTAATTAATTGTCTAACTTGAAAATCCGTATTAATCTAATGTCATATTAACAACTGGAAATGTTTGCTAAAAACAAAAATTCTCAGTTGTTAATATGATATTTTAAGTTGTTAATATGACATTTCAAGTTGTTAATACGGTTTTTTAAGTGGTGAGTATTTTTATTATTAACATAGCATTTTCAGTTGTTAATATGACATTTCATATTGTTAATATGGATGTCATCTTAGGCAATAAATTACAAAAAAGTTCCAAAGACTTTTTTGGGACTTTTTTGTAATGGGATTCTAGTTGGGACCTTTTTTTTAATTAACTCTGGTCCTTAGCACCGCAGTATAATTTTCCCTATAAAAATATCATAACTTAATTTATTTTGTAACATACTCTATTAATGTTTTCTCAGTGTTTTGAAAATCAAAGCAAATACTCCCTCAAATTTAGAACATGAGAGTCAACTGTCTATTTTACATTTATCAAGGAGTTAGTTAAAAGTATTTAAAAATAATAAATATATAAGATATCTACTTTTTTCTCAATATATCTTTATTTATTAAAAGGAAAAAAAAGAAAGATAACAAATAAACCAAAAAAAAAAAAGAAAAGAAAAGAAAGAGAATGTAGAAGAGAAGAGTGAGGAGAGAGAGTGTGACGATTTTTTTTTAATAAAAAAGGAAGCGTTAAATGCATAGGCAAAAGCAAAAGGCATGTCTTATAAAAAAACCCACATTCCTTCACAAATTTGACTCTTATATTTTGAAACAGAGGGAGTAATTAACTAGAAAGATCAACCTAATATTAGTTTATAATCCACTTAATATCTTATTTTAAGATTTTATCACATTGAATATGTGTGTGTACACATTGTAACATCCCAAATTTTCAAAAGCGGAATATTATTTTTTCATCAAAAATCATTTAAAATCATCAGAGTAGATCATTTGAGCGGAAGAGTAACTGATACTTATATTTCAGAATGCCATAAATCTGGCTGGATACAATAGTGGTATAGTAACCGCGTGGCTCAAAAGTGAAGTAGACAACAAAAGGAAGGCTTCCGCTGGAACGTCAAAATGAAATCTCTAGCCGGGTCTCTAAGAGTGCTGCTTTCCCCTCTCCTCTATCCTTGGTTCTCCTGACCCTGCTGCTATGTTAAGAGCTGAGGTCCCATGCATATGGACCCCAGGTAACGGTTAACCTCGTATTTACATATACGGTATATAAACACAGCAATTGGTTCACTTCCAAACATGTCACTCCCAGTGAATGCAAATGTACCGCTCCCAGCGAAATGTACCACTCCCAGTGAATACAAATATATCACTCCCAATGTATGCAGGTGTACAGTTATTTCTTACCAAACAAGTATTCGGACAACACACCACAACATGCACACATACCACATATACACATACTGTAAATATCAAAGTTAGTGTTACAGTATGCGAACGTACTTTCGTTGATGAGCGTTTAGTACGTTGACGATAAACTGTACTTTTGACGGAAAACAGCAGAACGACAGCGAAATGACAGCGGAACAAGATTACTGATATCCTATAATGATAATATCACATTTATCAATATTTGATATCATAACAGGCATTTTAGGTACAAATTACCATTTTGCCCCTGATCCCCTAATCGGCGGAATTTCGCTAGCACTTCGCTACCTTGACCCTAATCTTCCAGAATTTCAACATATCTCCAACTCCATAATGATTTTCGAAATTAATACCTTAATTACCCCTAAAACATGATTTCTAAACATACCTGGAAGATTAAAGATCAACCTAGCATTTCTACAACAACTACCGAAAGAAACACTAAAACTAAAGACTAGGGACCGAAGAACTTACCCGGCACTTTGCTATTTCCACAGACTCCTCCTTCTCTCTAAAATCTCTCTCTAGAAAGCTCTAGGATTTGTGAAGAATGAAGAGAAGGTGAAGGCTATTTATAGAAAAAGACGATGACATTTCGGTAATTTCATTGAACTTTGTCTGGTTGAATTCTGACCGTCGGATCGCACTTCTTGGAGGTGGCAAGATCTTGGCCTTACACCTCTCAAGGATGATGTCATCCTTAGTCACCAAGGTGATGTCACCAACTTTCTCAAGAAGTTTTCTACCGATAAAGTCCCTGTTCGGTGTTCCGATTGCGAAATTTTGTAAAATCTTAAAATTCCGAAAATAACACTCTGAAGGTCTTTTCTTCCTCTTCGAGAATACCGGGTTTTCCTAACCTTATACTCTCATTAAGGACATTCTGTTACCTACCGAAAATCCTCGGTAATCGCTACCGATTACGGAAATATCGTCTGTCGGCGCCAACCTCTGGATAAAAATCCACTGATCAATAATATACTCTGATTTTTCTCAACTTATCCCCGGATTTCAATCTATGAATTATTTTCCATTGGTTCTCATTTCTACTATCTGCTTTAATCCCACAAAATATCTTCCTGGCCAGATCTCCAAATCACTCCGTTGGTTACAGAAATGACTTCGGAGACAGTCCACTCTGAGATAGAAATTCACTTGTTCCTAATATACTCTAACTCAAGAAACCTAGTTCACGGTTTTCTAGGTAGGATTTTATTTCTATCGTGGTCATTTAACCTGTTCACATTTTTACTATTATAATATTACTTAATTACCACATGTCTTAACTTATAATATTATTTTAATGTAAATATCTAGATATTAATTTCTTAATTTTCATTTCATTTTTCTTTATTTTTCTCCTAATTTTCGTTTTTATTTATATATGTATATTTATTTTAAGTAATTTCCACCTTTTTCTCTTTATCTTATGTCTAAACAATTAGCCATTAATTATCTAATTAATCACTTACTAATTGTTGACAATTTTCTTAATTAGTAATAATTATTATCTCACAACTATTTTATTGACATTAATAATTTATGCTCCATGCATAATATTAAAAATCATAGGGTCCAATCTGGTCCCCAGAATACTTTTTAATTTTCTATTCTTCTATTTTCAAAAGAGATAATTTAATAAATTGTCTAAATTAGGGAAAATATTCCTTCTAATTTTTAATAATTATTTCACAGCCCTTTAGGATTTATCATCACATTTTTAGGATGTTTTATGGCCCTAAGATGCATTTTTCACATTTTTGGCAATAAATTCCATTTAATTTTCTTAGTATTTCCCTTTGAAAATAGACCAATTATACAACATTTTAAGACCATATCTATCATAAATGGACATAATATTCCAGATAATAATTATCCGGGTATTACACACATATATTAATATACTATTACATAATTAAGGGTTGTATATAATAAAAAAGGGAAAATGATACTTAAACACTATATGAAATTCATAAACCCCAAAAAGTCTGCTAACATTTGGCAATGACATAAAAGTTATAGGAATCAAATTAAGATTTCAAAATATTGGTGAATTTACTATTCTTCCCACAATTTTTAAATAATAAAAAAAATTGAACTTCGCAAGAGCACCACCATGGCTGGCCGCCGTAGCTCTGGCACTAGCCAGTGAGGCTACAACACTTGCCGACAACAGCCTGAACTCTAATTGCCAGTCAAGCTTTGATGCTATTTTTTTTTTGGAGTGGTGTTTAATTTTTTTAAAAATAAAAAAATTGAATGAGATGTAAGGGGTAGGATTCAAACCGCCCCATTGTCATATTGAAGGACCTAGGTGGCCATTGGGCCACCAAAGCTCCTTTGACACACAAACACACAAGCGCACACATTGTTGTTCTTGTGAATCTTATTACAAATTTTGTCAAATACCACAAATGTTGATGAATCATTCCTAACGTTTTTTTTCATCAGGAAATATTTTGGTAAATCCCATTACGAATCTGGTCAAACTCATTATCCCTTTTATGAATCCCATTACAAATTTTGTCATATGCCACAAATGAGTGTGACAAGATTTTTAGTGAAATTCATAAGAGCATGAATGAGTTTGACACAATTTGTAATGAGATTTATAAGAACGTTTTTTGATGGAACAAATGTATACATGATTCACAAATATTTGTGGGCTTTGACAAAATTTATAATAGGATTCATAAGAGCAATAATGAGTTTGATAAGATTTCTAATGGTTTTCACAAGAGTGTCTTTTGATAGAAAAAACATTAACCATAATATATATATATATATATATATATATATATATATATATATATATATATTAATGTATGTATATAATCCAGCGGCTACCTAACTCTATCAACATGAAGGTGAGGTGGGTTCGAATCTCACATATCTTACACCTTCATTCAATTAATCTTTTTAAACAATTCAACCCCCCTCCACCGCATTCCGGTGACCGATCATGATGGTACTTTAAGAAGGCTCATGTTTTTTTATTATCTAAAAAATAAAAGAAAAATGATAAATTCACTAATATTTGAAAATCTCAATTTGATCCATGTCACTTTTATATCATTTCCAAATTTTAACATACTTTTTGGGTTTAAGAATTTCATATGGTATTTAAGTGTCAGTTTTCCAATTAAAAAAGCATAATATAAATTTTTTATGGGATATTATATACTCCATCCAAATCTACGATATATGGGGCTCTATAAGAATAATTTATAAGATAATTAATGCTCATTATTCAATTTTATCCATTTAATTAATGCTTATTTTTAAGTTTGGTCACTCATTAAATTTTTAAACACATTTTTTAATAAGAGTAAAAGTAAAACAAAATCAAATTTATGATATGTTTAGTAAATTAATTGTCACTTAATATTTTGTGTGAATTAGTTAAAGTATAGTAGATTATAAATGAAGTACGTATTTATACTAATCCACCCTAGCCGGGATTGCCTTTAGTATTCATTTTGTTTCTTTATTGAAACTCTTTAAATTTATATTTGTCAGGCTGACACTGCGCCTTAATGATTCACACCTCAGAAGTTTAAAAATGGAGCAATGTTGCCCTTTTTCGTTTAAAAACTAATGTTGACCGTTAAAAATTAACATTGACCGTTAACTTTTTAACGGAAAAGATAAACATTAGTCCATTTTTAGACTTCCAGGGCAATATTGCTCTCAAACATGTACTTCCGAGATGGATTTGCTACTTAACCCTATGTTAACCTCTTTTTTTTTTGGTGATTATCTACATACTAAACTTTTCATTTATAGAGCATAAGGGCCCATTTAGATCAAAGAAGAGTTAGAAATGAAAAGGAAAAGAAGCAAAAATATTTTGTCACCAACACATTTAGTTCATAATGGAAAAAAAATTGTTTGATAGAAAATTTTTTATTTGATTGAAAGAAAATGAGTCAAAAGACCATTTTACCCTTATATTAAAAACATTATTGCTACTTGACCAAATAACCCCCTACATTGTTGCTCACCCACTACATAACGCTCGAAATAGGTGCTGCTTGCAGAAAGTGAATGCCAACGGGAAGATGGCGAAGGGGAGATGCTGTTTTTTTCTTCTTGATTTATTTTATCTCTTTTTAATTTCTCTCTCTTATTGCTTATCAAGCCTTTTAACAATTTTTTTGCTCTTCTCCTCTAATTGGATCCAACATTTGCTTATGAATGAATGTTAATGGACAACTTAGGAAATTTGCTTCCCTTGATAGTTCAAGCTTCTCATTTTGACCTTTAGATATTATTTATATTATATTGATTGTATGACTAATGTAATAAGAGAGCTATAATTTTTTATTGTACATTGTTCTAAACCTAATTTCTCTCACTTCCATTGTTTGAATGTGATTGTGATGAAAATAGATGAATGAATCTTATAAATACTTGTTAGCATGTAAATTATAAGTGAACTTGGCCTTATATGGCTCACATCAAGTAGAGTTTGGCTGAAGAAGAAATATATAAGTCAATATATAAAGAATATATAAAGAAGAAGCATATAAGTGGAAGAGTCCATAAAGTATAAGTGAACTACATGTTGGAAATTATGTCCTAGGGGCCAATCATTGTATTTTAAACATTACCGTTATTTAAATTATTTCTCTATTTTGTTATCATATCATTTGCATGTTTATTATGATGACTGTATCTTGGATGTATCATAAAGATTATCCTAAATGTCCCTGGTCGGTCATTTATGCGGGAGTGAAGATGAAATAAGACCAGTATGACTTTGATAAGATGTGGAGATGTGAATCAAAGTTTTAGGCACTTCTAAGAGTATAAGGTGCTGGACCGACCTACTATGAGAAAAATGGATGGATTAAGTCATAAACTTATCTTATATATAACCATGTTACAATGCTCTTTGACCTAAGATCATCATGGATTCGTACATGAGAGTCACTAGTCTTTCACCTAGCCAACATGAGCTAGAATGTCCAGATTCATTGAATTTAAGATATGTTTAAGATTTAATGAATACAATGTTTAATGTAAGGAGGATGGATATATATATGTATATTCAAAAATAATAATAATATTATATATATAGATAATAATATTATTATGTAGTATTTATTTTGTATTTAATTTATTTGATAAATTAAATAACTAAAACTAATAGAGATATCGCATCTCATATTTAATTTTTGAAGATAGATATAATATCTCAAATTTAATTTGTGAAGATATATTAAATCTGGCTTTTAATTCGGATTAAATAAATAGATTAGATTAAATTTGTTGTACATATTTAATTAATATTATTTCAATCCAATTCAAATTTCAAAATTAATTAAGATTAATTTTAAATATATAATACGACCCATTAGGGTTGGAAAACCCTAAGACAGTGAGTAACACTTATTAAAAAAGGTCACAACATAAACCCTAGAGTAGAGAAAAACACTAGAAGCGCTAGCACGTTGCTTGTGTGTGGTTCTTGTTCATGTGGATACCAGTTGAGGGAGTTGGTTTGTTTAGTTGGTTCCTAGTGATTTAACAAGGTACATATAAAATATACAATTCTAACTACTTGAATTAAACGCCATAGATAGATCCATGATTGGGATTCGATTTTTCTTTTAGTTAATTTCTTTCGTTTTTTGTGCGAATCCTGACAGTGGTATCAAAACCAGATCAATTATGCATTTAAATTGAGTTTATATTCTTATACATGCATTATATATATATATATATATATATATATATATATATATATATATATGTATATATATGTATGTATATATGTATGATGTATGTATGTATATGCTTAACCGAATATTTATATGCGTTTAAATTGAGCTTATGTTCTCATATGTTTGGATCTCTAGTCAGATCTTAGGGATCCGAAAGCTTGAAGAAGAAGGCTAGGACAACGCCATTTTGTGTAGCCTTATGAAGAGTTCAAATCGCAACATAGAACAACGCCGTCTCTCCCTCTGAAATTTTTTGAAACGAAATAATTTTACCAAAAGAGTTTTCCTTTTTTGAAATAATTTTTTGTGTAGTCTTAGCAAGACCGCTGTAGCAAACTATTCATAGCGTGATATAATTTAATCACGGCACTCTCTGTTTCTTTCATATTACATGAATTAACAATTGTTGTGGTTTACTTTCAAAGTTGTTTGGGTATGGTGAATAACATGGCTCTAGTCTTTACAAGGGTTGTAATGTTTAAATATGGCCTACATGCCATGCCTTTTCTCTAAATAATCTCTATATACATTCTCTTCTCATCTCACTCCCTTGTATGTTTAAAGGAGGTTTCTCCTAATGTAATTTTTTTCTTATTTAGAGAAGTCCTCTCATTGGCTTGAGAGGACTATAAGTTAGGTGAGACGTATTGTGTCACGTTTTAATTATGCTTTTAATTAGATCATTGCATGCTTACTTTTGTCTTTATATGTTATTTATATAAGATATAACTATCCTTGCATTCATATAAATAGAATTAATTGGTTAAACCCTCTAAATAAAATGTTAAGTCATAATGCCGTCAATCAATGAATACTTGTCAAAACCTAGATTGCTTGAGTTATCTTGGTGCGACAAGCGTGAGTAATGGTGCTACTTACAACATTCATTATTGTTTTGACTTAATTGAGATTAAAAAAAAATAATTTTGGATCTCAAGGCATTAAATGAGATGAAACGTGTCGCGTCATGTGATGATCCAATCCCATAAAGATCTAAGAGTTACATGTGTTGTAATTGGTAAAGAGGTTGCTATTTAAATAAACTTGACTTTAAGCGTCCTACCAAAGTGGACTAAATTTAAGCCAAATATGGATCTTAGCCCACTAATTACATTGAGGATTGTTAATTCAATGAGAGATTACTAACCAACTTTGCATATTTTAATTGTAGAATCATTACAACTAGTAATACTGCTACACTATCACTATGATCAGTCATTGAGAAGGACAAACTCAATGGAACAAACTTCCTTGACTGATTTAGAAACTTGAGAATTGCTTTCAAGCATGAAAGAAAGGTGTATGTCTTCAATCAACCAATTCCTGACAAGCTTGCAGCTAATGCTCTAAGAGCTCAGAGAGATGCTTACACAAAGCAAAAGGATGACTCTTTGGATGTAGGATGCCTAATGCTTGCCATTATGGTTCTAGAGCTCCAAAGAGATTTGGAACATATGGAGGATTATGAGATGATTGTCTATCTTAAGGAAATGTTCCAGCAATAGGTAAGCCAAGAGAGGTATGAGACCACAAAGACCTTACATTCCTGTAAGATGGCTGAAGGTGCATCAGTTAGTCCTTATGTGTTGAAAATGAAAGGCTACATTGATCACCTTGAGAGGCTTGGGTTTCCCATGAACCAGGAGTTAGCTATAGATTTGATCTTGAACTTACTCCTAGAAACTTATGACCAATTTGTCATGAACTACAATATGAACAACATGAAGAAATCAATTTTTGAATTGCATGGGATACTCAAAATTGTTGAGTAGAGTGTTAAGAAGAGGCCCATCACTGTTTATATGGTTCAAAAAAGAAAGGGTGTGAAAAGGAAAGGCAAGGGGCAAGGAAAAGGTAATGGCTTAGTTGGTAAGACAAAGAGTCAAACAGGCTCGAAACTAAGCCTGTAGCCAAGAAGGCAAAGCCTTCGAAGGACGGGGTTTGCTTCTTCTGTAATGAACCTAGTCATTGGAAGAGGAACTACAAACTCTATCTTGAAGATCTAAAAAAGAACAAGAAGGATAATAGGGCTATCTCTTCAGGTATTTATGTTATAGACATTCATTTTTCTACTTCCTCTACATGGGTATTAGATACTACAAGTGGTTCTCATATTTGCATAAATGTGCAGGATCTCAAGGACAGTAGAAAGTTTAAGATGTTAGTTATTTATGTGTTTTGATGATAACTGAAAATTGTAAATTAAAAATATTGTTATTGGTCTATGTACAAGACCCTCTTATTGCTTAAAAATGACTTATTCAGTAACTGTGTTTTCTGATACAAGATGACTCGAGTCATCCTAATGTAACTCGAGTCATTGCTCTTTGTTTTAAAACAAAGCAAATGTAGAGTAACTCCAGTCAACTCAGCATCATACCCTTTTGTGCCAAAAATGATTTCAAGCTAGCTGACTCCATTCAAGGTATTGTGACTCCAGTCACCAAAATGAATTTCAAACTTAGTCTTTTCCAATAGTCAAATGCGACTCCAATCATTCATTAAAAGACTCCAATCATCTACTGTAGCAAAAGCTTTTTACAACTTAAACCCAACATGAAACTTTGTGAAAACTGATGTGACTCAAGTAAAGTCTTGTTTACTCCAATCATGTCTGTTCAGAGGCGCACTCAGATGTGCTAAGAAATAGAGTGATTCAAATCACTTAACCATGACTCCAGTCATGTTAGTACAAAGACACACCCAGGTATTCTGAAAATGTTGATAACTCGAGTCATCTTTAAATGACTCCAGTCATCTTCCTACAAAGATGTTTTTCAAAAGAATTATGAAAATAGATGACTCCAGTAATTTAGTGATGACTCCAGTCATATTGATACAGAGAGCTACTCAAATGTTTTATGAATTAGATGACTCCAGTCATCGTGCGTTTAACTCTGTGTTTTTTAGTTGATATTCAAAGATGACTCCAATAAAAATATATGAATCCAGTCATGGTAACTGGAGTCAGGCCATTATGAATTGAGTCATATTTTTGAATATTGAAAATCACCGTGTCTGTAATATCTAAAGCACTCATTATGACTTAGAATGTTTTATATTATTACTCATTACTATTTCTAACTATGTTTAATTAGTTTGTTAATAAGTTTCAGTTGATTTTGATATGGATTAACACCAAATTGCAATAAAAGCAATTATGTGTCAAAAGCATTAAATACAAAGCAGAGACAAATACCGAAATTAGACAATTAACTGTCTGAGCATCTTAAAGTGTTGCAACCACTTTCTTTCCACTTCCAATACTCAGTCTCAATGGACAAATGGAACAAGGAATGTCAACATGGAATCATGGCGCTGATTGAAGAAAGAATTCGTTTAAGCAATGGTAAAGGATAATCAGTCTCAACAGTCATCTTCATCAGTCACAACGGATAAATTCACTCTACTTCTTAATGGTCTTTAATGCCATCAACTATAAAAGCCAGAAGCATTGAATTCTCCAACTACCAAAACGCTGTGCATTCAAATTGTGATAATTAGCATTTATTGTTTATAATCTTTGGGTAATATCTTCAAATATATATACACTTTAGTGATTATTCATCTACTCTTTTAGAGAGCTTTTTAACTTATCATTCTTGCATTAATCTCAAGGTTGTGGAACCTTTAAGATTGGGGTAAACTGATTACAACTTGTAAGGGATAGTAAGTTCTAGTGAGAGAATTGCTCCAAGAGTAATAGAGTGTGTAATTAGTTCTTGAGATAGTGAAAACCCAAAGAGTCTGGGGACTAGATGTAAGTCAAGATTTTGGATTGAACTAGTATAAATTTCTGGTGTCTACTATTTCTCTACTCTTCTCTGTTTATCCCTATTTTACTTGTGTAATCAAGAGGATTAAGAAGAAAATTTTTTAATCACCCAATTCACCCTCCTCTTAGGTGATATTCAATCTTTCAAAAGAAGGGTGAAGTGAACCTACGAGTTAGAAATTGAGTAAGAGGCTGCTTTAACCGTACACACTTATGAATTAGTTTTGCCTAGTGAGCTTTTGTTAATTTTGAATAATTGCTTTTATGTGCCTGCTTCAAGTACTAACATTGTTTCTTTTTCTTATCTGGATAAGGAGGGTTATACTTCCATTACTGGGAATGGTAATTTTTCTATTTATCATAATGACATTTTTTTATGCTGATGGTGATTTGCATGTTGGTCATTATTTAATGAATTTAGATCATCCTAATAATGAACATATCTATAACATAGCTACTAAAAGGATCAAGTCTAATGATTTGAATCTGACTTACCTATGACATTATCGTCTAGTCATATAAATGAGACATTTCAAAACTCCATCAAAATGAATTTTTTAACTCATTTAATTTTGAATAATTTGAAACATGTAAGTCTTATTTATTACGAAAGATAACAAATGCACCTTTTACTGGGCATAGTGAGAGGGTCACTGATTTATTGGGCCTTATACATATTGATGTGTGTGGACCAATGAATACATCTGCCAGTTATATGTACTTCATTACATTTATAGATGATTTTAGTAGGTATGGATATATCTATCTAATGAAACATAAGTCTAAATCTTTTGAAATGTTCAAAACATTCCAAAATGAAGTGCAAAACCAACTTCGCAAAACAATTAAAGCACTATGATTTGATAGGGGTGGTGACTATTTGAGCCAAAAGTTCATTGACCATCTCAGGAGTTGTAGGATAATCTCACAACTAACTCTTCCAGAACACCACAATAGAATAATGTTTCTAAGCAGAGGAATTGAATTCTATTAGATATCGTTCAATCTATGATAAGTCAAACTGATCTTCCACCGTCCTTTTGGGACCATGCCTTAGAAATAGTTGCACACTAAATTGTATTCCATCAAAGGCAGCTGAAAAGACACCATATGAGATATGGATTTGGCAGAAATACAGTTTTTCTTTTCTCAAAATTTAAGGATGTGAGGTTTACGTTAAATATCAAACCTTTGATAAATTATCATAGAGATCCTCAAAATGCCTTTTCATGGGGTATCATAATGAAACTAAGGGATACTATGTCCACAATCCTACTTATCACAAAGTGTTTGTTATCCGAAATGGTGTCTTTTTGGAAGGAGAGTTTATCTCTAAAAGAACTAGTGGCAGTGAGGTACACCTCGAAAAAGTTTGAGAGTCACAAGATAACATAGAACCATGGATGGAAAACGATGAAGACTCACAACAAGTTGTTGAGCCTACTGAAGTAACACAAGGCTCACAAAGGTTCGATAGAACACGACAACAACCACAGAGATATGGATTTCTGATTACTGGAAGTCGTGATGTTTTGCTCATTGAGCAAAATGAGCCAACTACCTATTGAAAAGCCATAATGGGACCAAACTCCGAAAGATGGCTGAATGCCATAAAGTCTTAAATGCAATCCATGTATAATAATAAGGTATGGACCTTAGTCAATCTACCTGAAGGTGCAAAAACTATTGGGTGTAAGTGGGTTTTTAAGGAGAAAACTGACATGGATGGAAAATTAAATGTCTTGAAATCACAACTAGTTGCAAAAGGATTCACTCAAACTCATAGTGTGAACTGTGATGAAACCTTTTCCCCAGTTATAATGGCCAAATCAATAAGAATCCTTCTTTCCATTGCAACATGTTATGACTATGAAATATGACAGATGGACGTCAAAACAGCATTCTTTAATGGAAAGCTCCTTGAGGATGTGTACATGACACAACCTAAAGGCTTTGTACGTCCAGAAGACTTTGGTAAAGTATGCAAGTTTCAAAGATCCATTTATAGATTGAAACAAGCATCTCGGAGCTGGAATCATCGTTTTGATAAAGTATGATTATACTACGATGGATACGAGCTATAATTTCCAGATTCATTATATCTAAGATGTGTCTAAGATTTAATGAATACATTTAATCTAGGGAGGATGGACACACACGCGTGCGTGCACACACACACATGTATATATAGATAAAATATAATATAATATAAATTAAAAAATAATATTATATATATATATATATATATATATATAATGATATTATTATGTAATATTTGTTTTCTATTTAATTTATTTGATAAATTAAATAACTAAAACAAATAGAGATATCGTATCTCATATTTAATTTATGAAGATTAATTAAATCAACTGACTTTTAATTCAGATTAAATAAATAGATTAGATTAAATCTGTTAGACAAATTTAATTAATATTATTTTAATTCAATTCAAGTTTCAAAATTAGTTAAGATTAATTTTGAATATTTAATACAGCCCATTAGGGTTGGAAAACCCTAAGACAGTGAGTAAGACGTATTAAAAAAGGCCACAAGAGAAACCCTAGAGTAGAGAAAAATGTTAGAGGCACTAGCACGCTGACTGTGTTGGGGTCATGTTCGTATGGATACTGGTAGAGGGAGCTGGTTTGTTTAGTTAGCTCCTAGTGATCGAACAAGACGCATACGAAAGGTACAATTCTGACTACTCAAATTAAACGCCATTGATAGATCCATGATTGTGATTTGATTTTTCTTTTGGTTAATTTTTCTGCTTCTTGTGCGAATCCCGACACTATGTTTACCCATGTTTTCTAATAACGTAACAAAGCAATAACCATAAGATACCCATCAGTTGCTTGTGGTCATTCATGAGTGAATGGAAACAACATTAACCACATGTATATAATGGGTGGCTCATGGTTATGCGCGATGAAAACAACTTTATTCTTAACTATTACATACCCATCACCTGTATGGGATCACCCCTACTTTGTGTGATCTAATTTAACTAATGTGAATGTCATGGTTACTGGATAGTTTTATAACTTCACTATCAACTATTATGCACCCACCAACCGCATATGGGCAAGCTCACTTCCCTTATGTTTAATATCACATATTTAATCCATGTTCACTACATGGGTACCTCATAGTCAGTATTTACTCGACTAGGTTGTCTCTCAACCATAAAGTTCCCATCACTGTCAGCTGCTCCGACTTAGCTCTAGCAACTAGTGACATCCTCGCTTAACTCAACACAAAAAATCATGGACGCTTGGTGCATCACATTCAAAGCAAACAACAAGAGAACAACAAAAAATACGGAGAAGAAGCAACTCACCTGTTCTTCGGGATGCAACATTGTTGTCAAAAAAAGTGAGTCTCACAATATTCGGGTGTTTAAGCTTTACGATCACATCCATGTATTGTTCGAACTCTATCTAGGAATATGGCTTTGCTCTTTGAGTCTCTTAATCACAACGGTCCATATGCATCATCAAACATTGCCTTGTAAAATTTTCCTAAGCTTCCTTTTCCAAGCATCTCCTATCGATATTCGTACAAGTAGCGGAAGAAATTAACCAAAAGAACAATCAAATCTCAATCATGGATATATCAATGATGTTTAATTTGAGTTGTTAGAATTGTACCTTTTGTATATGTCTTGTTTGATCACTAGAAGCCAACTGAACGAACTAGCTCCCTCTGCTGGTATCCACACGAACAGGACCTCAACACGGGCAGTGTGTTAGCGCCTCTAACATTTTTTGCTTCTCTAGGGTTTCTCTTGTGGCCTTTTCTAATATGTCTTGCTCACTCTTTTAGGGTTTTCCAACCCTAATGGCTCGTATTATATATTCAAAATTAATCTTAATTAATTTTGAAATTTGAATTGGATTAAAATAATTATTAATTAAATATGATCAATAGGTTTAATCTAATCTATTTATTTAATCCAAATTAAAAGTCAGCTGATTTAATTTATCTTCATAAATTAAATACAAAACAAATACTACATAATAATATTATTATCTCTCTATAATATTATTATTTTTTTGAATTTATGTTATATAATATATATATATATATATATATATATATATATATATATATATATATATCCATCGTCCCTACATTAAACGTTGTATTCATTAAATCTTAGACATATCTTTTATTCAATGAATCTGAACATTATAGCTCATGTTGGGCTATTATTGTGTGTAACCTTGTAGGCCCACATGAAATTGACAAGTCGCAAGCACCTCTAGCAAGACATTATGACTACTCAATTCATATAAGGATCGATGATACGATGCAACCTATCATACAACCATGCCATAGCCCTTTCGTCACATGATAATTTGGTCAAGGATAAAGCATGGAAAGTGTTATCCTCCTGTTCTTGACCATTACTTTTTCGATTTTTGAGCAGTCTAACAATTGAAATAGAAAACTCCTGTCTATCGTCTCATTGAGGGTCTAGTAATATCTCTCTACAAATGTAAGGGACAAATCCTATCTTGACTATTCACATTCCTCTGCATGAAAACCATTAATCCCGATCGAAGCCTTTATCATCACCTAATCAAAGGTGACTTTTGACTAGGTCAAAGATTAGCGACTCTCATGTAGGAATCCATGATGATCTTAGGTCAAAGGACATTGTGATGTGGTTATACATGAGATAAGTTTATGACTTAATCCATGCAGCTTTCTCATAGTGCGTCGATCCAATACCTTATACTCTTACAAGTGCCTAAGACTTTGATTCATATCTCTATTTCTTATCAAAGTCATACTGGTTTTATTTTATCTTCGCTCTCGCATGGATGACCAACCAGGGACATTTAGGACAATCTTTATGATACATCCAAGGATACAGTCATCATAATAAACATATAAATGATATGATAATAAAATGGAGAAATACTCTAAATAACAATAATGTTTAAAGTACAATGATTGTCCCCTAGGGCATTATTTTCAACATCTTCAACTATGCTCATAGCAAATCTTCTAGCTCGAATTGGTTTCTTCTATAAAAAAATACAAGCCTTCTTTGGTCCATTTTGGTGGTTCTGTCACTTTCCACACACACATGTGTGCACCTTTTTATCACTTCCATAGCTACTTCCACTCTTCCTCTTCCCAATCTCATTGCCCTTCATAGAATCAAAGGTTTGTCTTCTGGTGCAACAATAAGCATTGATAAAAGAGGTTATTACCATAATTGCTACACAACTTACCATCGCAATGGCTACAATAACTCCAATACTTCATCGCCTTCTGTTTTTTTCAGCTCCAACAATGTGAATTGGGAACAAACCCTATAGTTTTTTATATCACATCGTCGTCACAATAGGGGATATGAGACTTTTGGCTATTTTCCAAGGGGCTAGGTTCCCACCAAATTTATATTTAAATATGAGATAATAGGCACCGAAGGAAAATGTTTTTCATCGAAATCTTCTATCCAAATAGTCATTTCTAGATGGAAAATTTAATTTTCCAATTCCCACTTTTGATTTTCCTCAATCCAAATAGGCCCTTATTGATCAACCAACTAATATATTTTAAATTCTACTGCAATATCTTATTTATATTTAACGCGTATTAATAAAAATAATTAAAATCATTAAATTTGTCATAAAATTCAAATGATTTTCATTATTCTTATTCTTATTAACCATATTAAATTCTGATATTATATTATTTTCAACCCTCTCTTACTATTCTTCTTAAATATGGGTTAATTAATAGAGTATTCCACAAAACAATCAAATATCTAAAAACAAGGACCAGACGTTTGGGAGAAGACACCCTATAATAGGACATTATTATTATTATTGTTTTGGACCAACTAATTCGAATTTTTATGCAAATCGGGCTAAACCAAGTTGACTGTGCTAAAGTTTTTTTTTTTCCGTTGTGGGGCATTCTTATTAAATATGGGTAGTTATGACAAAAAATTGATGGAATCCTCCACAAAACAATCAAATATCTTTTTTAAAAAAAGACTAATCGCTTGGGAGAAGGCACCCTATGATAGGACATCGTTATTATTATCTGGGACCCACTCATTGGAATTTCCGTGCAAATTATGCCAAACCAAGTTGACTGCTAAAGGGTTTTATCGTGGTGGGGAATTCTTGTTAAATACTATATTGACCAAATTGTTTGATTCTTCTTATAAGGTCAATTATAGGGTAATAAATACGTTTTTTGCAATTTTGATCCTATTAATTTTAATTAAAAAAATTTTATTTATATTGATCTTTGAAACAAATTATAAATGAGGGAAAGATTAGAAATTTAACCCATAATTAATGAATTAGCTAATTCTCCTTGATATATGAGAATTAATGATTTAAAAGTTATAAATAGAATTAGAGTGATATAAGTGTATATGACAAAAAATTAATAGAGTACACCATAAAACAATCAAATATCTAAAAGAAAAAGGACTAAAAACACTTGGGAGAAGACTCTTTATGATAGTACAAGTATATTATTATTGTGTGTGGTTACTATAACGGTAGGAAAAATGACTTATGTATAATTTAACTTATAAAAAGTTAAGACTAAATAAAAGTTATATTGTGTAATATCATTTATATTTGGATTGACAGTACAAAAATAGCTTTTCTAAAACTAAAACTTATTTGTATGATGATAGCATAAGTAATTTTTTATGACTTTGAGCAAAAAAAAGAAAAAAAGTAACTTTTATGATAAGTATAAGAGAAAAATTAAAATTAAAATTGCAAAAAATTGGAAAATGTTAACTTGGAAAAATCGAGACACTCAATATGAATTAACTCAATTTCACATCATAGTAATCACATATAATACATAATCTAAGAAAATATATTTAATACAAAATCCAAGTACATCAACAACAAAATTCAACATAAGAGCAATTCATTATAGACAAATATAGAAACTTGTAGATTAATGAAAAAGAACATTTAAAAGTAAAAGGCTGAAAAAAACATAAATTTTATAAAAATAACAATAGATAATGTATTGTTTGGAAAAATATTACAATACTAAAGTACTTTAATTTTTTATAAAAATTGAGGAAAATTCTACTGAAAATTTAATTAGTGAGAAAGAACTATATCAAAGTATTGTCATGATTTTTATATAAAAAAAATTATGAAGTAATTCTAAGCATACAATTAAATTTCTCAAAAAAGTTTGGCTTATGATTTAAGCAGTTTTCTTTCTTTCAAAAATCCAATTAAAAAAAAGTCATAACAAACATTTAAAAAAAAATTTCAAAAAATCTGTATAGAGGCGAGTAACAGAAAAAATTTCAAAAAATGCCCCAAGATTCTGAAGATACCAGAAAAGGCCCTGGGCCTTTTCTGGTATAAATTTATTAAAACGTTAACAACTACATCAGCCCCACTAACAACTATATCATCCTCGTTAACAACTATATCAGCCCTATTAACAACTAAAGGTTTTAATGAATTTATACCAGAAAAGGTTCTGGGGTCTTTTCTGATATTTTCAGAATCTTAAAACCTTTTTAATTTTTTTTATTATTTAGGCCCTTATATAGATTTTTCCTACATTTCTACGTTTAAAAATAGTTTTGGGATGGCGTAACACATCCATTATCTTGGACTAACTCATTGGAGTTTTAGTGAAAATCGGGCCAAACCAAGTTGACTGTACTAAAGGGGCTTTTTTTTGAAAAAAAAATTGTGGTGGGGCCAAGTTATTATTGTAGTTTGAATTCAACAAGTGGGTCTTATCAGTAATCGCATCATCCATTGAATATTGATTCACATCTCGGACTCGGATTGCCTCACAAGCGCACAGGTGCTCAGTATCCCTCAGCAGGAGCTTCCTGATCGTTGATCTCCCATAATTAAATCTTGACAGTCCATTTTAATACCTTAAAAGCCCAGAAAAATTATCTTAGAATCTTGAAAAAATATCCTAAAGTATATTTTTAGTACCAGTTAGTATCCTAAAATAATTTTTAAAGATCATGAAATATTTTTTTAATACTAGACAGTATCCTTTCAGTACTAGTCAGTACCCCAAAATAATTTTAATATTGTCAAACTATTATTTTTGGATCTTGAAAAAATATTTCAGGGTACTAACTGGTTTAATATCGTCAAACTATTTTTTTAGGATCTTGAAAAAATATTTCGGGGTACTAACTGGTACTGAAAGGATATTGTCTGGTATTGAAAAAATATTTCATGATCTTTAAAAATTATTTTAGGATACTGGCTGGTACTAAAAATATACTTTAGGATATTCTTTCAAGATTCTAAGATAATTTTTTGGGCTTTTAAGGTATTAAAATGGACTGTCAAGATTTAATTATGGGAGATGAACGGTCAGGAAGCCACTACTGAGGGACACTGAGCGCCTACACTTTTGAGGCAATCCGAGTCCTTCATATCTCATCATATCTAGGAGAGTTCAATAAATAAAACGGTTAGAATTACTTAAAACTAATAATAAATCTGAAAAAACTTTCTTATGTCCTCATTGATATGGGACAAGTAAGAAAAGAAAATAGAGTAATGATATAAAGTAGGAAAGAAAATGTAGTATAGAAAAAAAGATAAAGGGTAAAAATAAAATAAATTAAAATAAAATGAGTATCAATTTAAATTTTGAGCTTTCATAAAAAGAACAAAGACAATTTAAATGCCGAGCTTTTACTAAAAAGAAACAATAGAGTATAAGTTTATTTCTATTTATTTATTTTTCAAATTGATTCACATATAATAAAATTTGTAAAGGGGTAGTTTAAACCTAAAAGTTATCACTAATGGGGCAATTTTGCTCTCGGTTAATTTTGACAATTAGTTGACTAAATGTACTAAATTACACATTTCATTTTTGTTAAGGTGTAAATTTTCCTCTAAAGTTTTAAATCTAATTTTGAAAAAATGAAGTAAATGATACATGAACTTTTAAAGTAAATTTGTACTTTAATAAAAATGATATGGATGACATGGGACTACCAACTCAGTATATTTGGTCAACTAACAGTTAAAATTAATTGGGATAACAGTAAAGATAAAATTACTCCATTTTTTAAATTTATGGGGTATAAATTTCTCCCAGGAAATCTTTTGGATAAAAATTGACCCTGACCCTAATTAAACTTTTATGACAAGCAAAAATCGCTTTCGATATGTTTTATTTTTCCTATGACCAACACTAGCTATACGTTATCAATATGTGATCCTTGAATAATTCTGTTTTGATTGTATATGAATTCCAAAATAATGTTCTTGAACAAGAATCCCTTCCTCAGATTAGGGTATGGGGGCAAGTTTGGAACTTACCGATTGATTATCATACGCGCTCCACAACAAAAATACTGGGGAATATTATCGGTGATATGATACAGGACAAGGAAGGGGAATACGAAGAGGACATAGAAGATACAAACATTGAATAAACTATATTTTTATATGTTTTTTCATGATTAATTTATAGATTTTAATATATTTTATAGGTTATTATTACATGATTAAGTACTAAGTTGAGTTAGAGACATCTGTATTGAGTTAAGTCTAATTAGTTGCAAAAGAGTCAGAATTTGTTAATTATACATGCAAGTGATTTATTAGACTCTTGATGCCACTTTATGCTTTATCTTGTATTGTAGGTGTTTTAGAAAAAAATTGGAGAATGTGAAAAATGTAAATTTGGGTCATAATTAATATTTTTGATAATTAGGAAAACTTACGGAAAAAATCCCAGAATTTCTCGAAATTGCAAAACAATGAAGAAAATGGCTAGATAAAATTACAGAAAAAGGCCTTTTTTTTTGAAAAATTACATTTTCCCTCCAAATGTTTTAAATATTCCCTCCACAAACTTTTGAAAAATTTCCTTTGGTCCTTGATCAAAAAGCGGGGATTCTTCAGACCTTCTTGGTGAAATCCATCATAACATTACAAGGTGCTGCAAGACTTGAAAATCAGGGTGGAGCTAAATCAGACATTGACTCTCTCACCATTCCTCCTTCATTGTGCTTCACTATCACTATCACCATCCCTTCACTCACTTACACCGCTGAGATCCCAAATCCGAGAAGGCCGGAGATTGAGCTTTAGTGGGGAGAGTGCCATGGACAAAATGATGGGACTAGAGCTTAAGGGTGGAGGCCAAAAGGAGACTAGTATCAGACCTTTATTGTCCTTCCTCCATTGTCATCTCTCTTGGACCTCACCCTCACCTCCAGTTAAACACACGATTGAGAGGTGCGACGATTTCAAATCAGACCTAAGAGCAGAAAAGCATAAGCTTGACGAGACCAGAACAAGGAGCAACTAAATTGAACCTTCCCTCTCACCTCTACATTCGTTCTTTCACCAATACCATCGGCCACCTCCTTTGTGTTTCACCACTACCAAAACTAGAGGCTGATCTAGGATTTTTATCAAGGGTGCACCATTGGGGGGATTTGGGGTCGAGGATTTGGGGATGGCGCCCTTGAACTTTTTTTTAATAACAAAAGTATATTACAATAAAAATAATTGTTAGTTCTCTATGTGTTTTGATGATAACCGACAATTGTATACCTAAGTTGAAGTTTGTCTTTTAAAAGTTGAAAAACTTACTGTCAGAGACAAACTCGAGTTTTGGTTAGAAAACTCGAGTAACCAAAACTCGAGTTTAGACTTGACAGAGAGAAACTCCAGTGTTTATGAACTAAGACAAACTTGAGTCAAGATTTTGAAAACTCGAGTTTAAATGATACAGAGAGCTCCTAAGTTTTTTAAAGAAAAAGAAAACCAGAGTTTGGTTAAACAAACTCCAGTTTCACAAATCAAATAAATATGAGTTTTTCCAATCTTTGTGAAAACTCAAGTTAAAGCTTTTCAAACTCAAGTTTACAGCATACAGAAAGCTATATTATCTTAAGCTTGAGAAAACTCGAGTCATGATTTTGGAAACTACAGTTTACACTTACTAAAATGTTTCACAAGTTTTCTCCTTTGACGAAACTCTAGTTTGGTTTTCACAAACTCACGTTTAGGACTCACAAAGAACAATACATATTTCTGAGGTTTTGAAAGCTTAAGTTTCGAAATGAAAACTTTAATTTGATCAATCCAGAGAGCTTTCCAATTTTCCTAAATTTTTGTGGAAACTCGAGTTAAGTTTTACAAACTTGAGTTTATGCCATACAGAGAACATCACTCTCTTTATACAATTTGAAAACTCCAATTTTAAATGAAAACTCCAGTTTTGAGCTTTTGGACTTAAAATATGTTTTTCACCTTAAGTGTCCAAAACTTGAGTTAGTCACTTAATGACTCGAGTTTAGACTCTGCTCAAAACTTGTTTAAAAGATCAAATCATGACTTTATTCTCTGTATGAAGAAAGCTCGAGTCAAACATATAAAACTCGAGTTTATGCTTTCAGATGTGAACTACAAACTCGAGTCTATATCACAAAATTCAAAATTTGAATTATCCGAATCTGCGAAAAACTGTGTGATTGATTTATATGTTGTTTATCATCACTTATTACCATCTCTAGATATGTTTAACCTATTTGCTAGTGAATTTTAGTTGATCTAAAATGATTCAAAGAGAATTAAAGTGCAGTCTGAACACAAATGAAAAAGGTTGTCAGAGCATTTATTGGAAAGTTAGAAAATTTGCTACATTCTAGACAATCAACCTCTGCACAATGAAAAATGGATTAATGCTTCTTACCTAAACTAGCTTCTGACATCCCAACAGGCAAAACTCAAGCAAAGTCAACATAAATTCTTTGAACAAAAAGAATCAATTGAAGAGTAGAGAGAGAAGAAACCAAAGTGCCTCCAACATCGGGATTAATGCTCCAACAGTTATAATGAAGATTGCAACAGTCATTTAATACTCTCTTTGTATAAATAGAGTTGCATTCAATTCTTCTAACAACTAAGAGACTGCTAAAAACATATTGCATTCTAGTCTACTATCTACTATTTTATTTTTCACTTGTAAAGTATCTTCTGATACTCTGTACTTCAGTGATTATCTATCCACTTTGAAAGAGAGTTCATTTGATTGTAAATCATATTGTTGTAAAGAATCTCAAGTTTGAGGACTTGGAGATTGGGATGTTGATTACAACTTGTAAGGGGGAGTAGATTCTAGTGAGGGAATTACTCGAGTTACAGAGTGTGTAATCTATTGGATTAGTGAAAATCCCAGAGAAACTAGGGACTGGACGTAGGTCAAAGATTAGATCGAACAAATATAAATTTTGAGTGTTTTGCTTTTCTTTCTTATACTCTCCACGGCTCTGTTATATTAATTGAAAATAGGGCAATCAGAGAAGAAATTTTAAAGTCTCCAATTCACCCCCTCTTGGCGATTTGCTCAATTTTCATGTTTGTTAGTGAGTTTCAGATGATTTATAGAAGATTAAAATGGAGTTTCAACTCAAAAGCAAAAAGCATGTCAGAGCATTTGTTGCAAAGTACAAATATGGATTTAATTAATTCAAGAAATAATTCAAGATATGGATTTAATCCATTTTTATTAATTATTTGGATAATACCAATTAATAGGCCATTAATCTTGAACCCTAATTAGGGTGTTGGCTAATAAATTCATACGATACATTAATATTGTTGATCATTCGACCAAAGCACCAAGAAAGGGAACAATTGGCGCCATTCATAAGTAATCCGTTATTGTTCTTCCTTTCCAAAAACCTAATCTCAAGAAACCTAATCTTTGTGGGATAAAGAAAACCCAAGAACCTTGACTCCTCAACCTTGCCGTCGCCTAGCAAGTATCAAAGGAAGAGGGGAATCAAAGAGAAGGAGTTCTCAAGGCAATCGAAAGATATCCGTGTGGATTAGTATTAGAGGATCTCTTCCACTTTGAAGTCTTCAGTGACCTAAGGTAAATCTAGAACCCACGTGTTTTAATGAGTGGATCTTGAAACTACCCATGAGTATTTCTTTATAATTTGGGATAATTCAGGAACGCCCGTAAAGAGTTACGGGATCCGTAATAAGTAATAAAGTTGAAAAACATAATTATATGTTAGTTCTCAATGTGTTTTGATGATAACTAGCAATTGTAAACTTGATATGAAGTTTGTTTTTGGCAATATGAAAATCTCACTGTCAAAGGCAAACTCGAGTTTAGGTATGTAAACTTGAGTTTGAGGAGTTACAGAAAGCAATCAAAAATTTTCACAAGAAGCCAAACTCCAGTTTGCAAAACCAAACCTGAAGTCTGGAAGATACAGAGAGCACTCAGAATTCCAAACAAGCCAAACTCGAGTCTAGATTCCTAAACACCAGTCTAGACCAAACAGAAAGACACTCGAGTTCCAGGCCAAGTTATAAACTTCAGTCTAGAGTTACAAACTCCAGTCTAGACCAAACAGAAAGATTTGAATAGTTTCAGCTCAAACATAAACTCGAGTCTGTCATTGTAAACTCAAGTTTAGGACAAATAGAGAAACACTCGAATTTCTACCATCTTTCCAAAACTCCAGTCTGTCTCCTAAACTCCAGTCTGGAAAATCATGAACTTAGGCTTGTTCTTCAAACATAGACCCAAACTCGAGTCGGTCACTAATTGACTCGAGTCTAGGAGCAAGACCAAAATTCCATGCCAAGTCCAAAGCCCGATAGTTCTCTCCGTAAAAGCCAAACTCGAGTTAGCTTTTACAGACTGCAAGTTTAGACCTCTAATCAATAGACATGCTTTCTGGATGAACCCCAAACTCGAGTCTGGAAGAACAAACTCGAGTTTGCATCGAGGATTTTGAAAAATCAAATGATGTTGATCTGCGAAATCTTAATGGGTCTTCCTAAAATTATTTCATGATATGATATTATTGTTTCTAATGTCCTTGATGAAGTTTTGAGTGTTTTTCAGATAAGATTTAGCCAAGATCAAGGTGAGATCAAGATCCAGAATAAGTGCATTAAATGAAGAACCAAGAACAGGGTTGATTCTTCTCCCTTATCCCATATGTTCAGTTCAGATCGTTGCAACACATTAAGATCACTTCAAACGGTCGAATTAAGATCATGGAATGGCTAAAAATCTGGAAGACGTTCTGCAACAACTAAATTCCAAGATTCCAGCTAAGAATTCAAAGAACAGAGCAAAATATGCTACTGCCATTTTTCCAGAATTGCAGCTGAACATTAGAGAAAGAATTGCAACGGCTAGCTTATCCATTCAGTCTATAAGAGACTGTGAAAACTCAAAGCAAAACATACAACGAAGCTATCTTGATTATACTTTGAAATTTGAGTCTGTATTGTTATTTTCAACCTGTTCTTCAGTGTTTATCCTTATCTACTCTTTTGAGAGTTTGTAAATTTTTGAAAGCATTTGTTTGTGAGAACTCAAGGTTGTGGAACCTGTGAGTTGGGTTGTTCAATCACAAAGTGTAAGGGGGAGCAAGTCTTAGGTGATTAGGATTGTGTCTAGTCTTCATTGTTGTAATTGAAAATCTGTTGAATTAGTGGAAACACCCAGAAGGTATTTGGGGACTGGTCGTAGGTCAAGGTTGAGACCGAACCAGTATAAATTCTGTGTGTCTAAGCTTTTCTTTTTCTACTCTTTTATTATCCATTTCTTAAGCTTCATTTTTAAGAGTTGAAAAGAATTTTTAAAATCCCCAATTCACCCCCCTCTTGGTGATTTCTTCCACTTTCATTATAATCATTACCCATGAGTACCGCAAAAGTTACGGGTTCTCATGAGGACCCATAAAGAGTCACAGGTTTTTCATAATGATTAGATATTTATTATTTTCACTCGATGAGCGCTCGTAAAGAGTTACAGGATTGAATATATTGACTCAATCAAAAGTAAATTATCAATCGGTAACTTACTAATCATGATTATGGGTTTTAACTCATGAGTACCATAAAAGTTATGGGTTCTCATGAGAGGCCATAAAGAGTTACATGTTAGATAATTATTATATTTATCATGGTATTTAGATCCATGCTCTCCCGTAAGAGTTATGGGTTTTCATATATTAGCTTATTTAAGTAACTCATGAGTACTGTAAAGTGTTACGGGTTTTCATGGGTACCGTAAACAGTTACAGTTATAAATTATAAATTCCGCTGCAATTAGTGAAGAACAATTTTTTTTCCTACTCATGAGTTTGCACTTCAACGTCAGGTAGCACCCAAATTTAACTAACAGTTGAGAGCAATAATGATAGATGAAATGAAGAATCTGAAACATACTTAGAGATTCAAAGAATGTTGTTGAAGAAATTTAAACCAGAGACATATTGACTCGAGTCAAATGAATACTGGTTCGATTCAATGCTTCGTTTAAAGTATAGAGAAGATTATCATAACACTGTCTGACTTGAGGCAACAATATCCTTGACTTGAGTCTGGGCTTAGGCTTGAGTTACAAGAACCATGGCTTGAGCAAGAAGCAAATGATCATTCAAAATCATAGAAGATATTTAACTCGAGGTAAATTAACGTGGCTTGAGTCAACCTCTAGACTTGAGGCAAGTAATCAAGTGTTGAGTCAATTGCGAAGGAAAACAGTTCAAAGACAGAGAGATAAGACTCTGACTCGAGTCATTAAGTTTGGCTAGAGTCAACACACACTGGCTTGAATCAAGTGAATCACAATTTTGAAATCTTAAGTTTGAAAAACACTTGTCTCGAGTCACAGAATAAGTTGGTTCAAGTTTAGTCTCAAACTCAAGGCAAAATTTTGGTGGATCGAGTCAATGTACCATTTTGGTGAAGTAGAAGAAGGAGATTGACTCGAGTCAATAAGCCCTGACTCGTGTCATTTTGACAGCAAAAATATTCAACTAGTTTGGTTCAAGTTTTTGACCAATATCAAACATTTTGCCTAGATCACTAGTCTTACATTGTTTCCAAAGGTTAATCGTCATCAAAACACATATAGGGAACTAACAAGGGGGAGTGAGTCTTAGTGTGATAGATCATCTCGAGTACAGAGTGGGTAATTGTATTTGTGTTTGTGAAATAGTGAAAAATCTAATGTGTATGGGGTTGGACGTAGGGCAAAGAGTTGGACCGAACTAGTATAATCTCTTTGTGTCTCATTCTCTATTTTTGTTATTTCTAAAATAAGACCGAAAAATATTTTTAAATCACCTATTCACCTCCTCTAGGTGATATTTCACTTTCAGTTTTCAATATTCGTACTTGTGTTGTAGAAGAATTAATTGGGGTTGTATTTTATGAAACTGTGTCTGACATGTCCATTGATAAGGATGAAACCATTTTTCAAAATCAACTTATTCAAAAAACTCATGCTATTCCTGAAAGTTTTGAAAAAGAGCCTCAAAATACTTGTAAAAATCCAATTAAATCTCAACCTAAAACATAGAGATATAGTAGGAGTCATCCTCTAGATCAAGTGATAAACAATGTGAGTGAAGGTATGAGAACTAGAAAAAGTACTCTAAATGAAGTTACTTTCTCTGCCTTTATCTTTGAGAATAGACGCTCTAAGATTGATGAAACCCTTTCAAACAATGATTGAGTTATAACAATGCAAGAGGAGTTACATCAATTTGAAAGAAATTGAGTTTAGGATTTGGTACCTATGCCTAAATACTATCCAGTTATTGGCACTAAATGGGTATTCAAGAACAAATGAGATGAATCCGCAATCATTGCTAGAAACAAGGCAAGGTTGGTTGCCAAAGGCTATAATCAAGAAGAAGGAATTGATTGTGAGAAAACATATGCTCCAGTGGTTAGATTGGAAGCTATATGAGTACTCTTAGCCTCTATGTGTATCAAAGGATTTAAACTTTATCAAATGGATGTTAAGAATGCTTTTCTAAATGGTTTTATTCAGGAAGAGGTGTATGCAAAACAACCTCCTGGTTTTGAAAGTAACTCTCACCTTGACCATGTTTTCTGTTTGAAAAAGGCTTTATATGATCTTAAATATGCTATTAGAGCTTGGTATGAAAGGTTAAGTAAGTTTCTTCTTGATCAATGATTTGTCAGAGGCAAGGTTGACACTACACTCTTTATTAAAAGCAATAAAAGAAATGAGTTATTAGTTGTTCAAATTTATGTGATGATATTATTTTTGGTGCTACTAATGACACCTTATGTGAGGAATTTTCCAAGAAAATGCAGATGAACTTGAGATGTCCATGATGAGAGAGCTCAATTACTTCCTTTGTCTACAAATCAAACACAAGAGTGGGATCTTCTTGTCATAGACGAAGTATCTCCGTGACTTGCTTAAGAAGTATGGGATAGACCAATGCAATGGAGAAGACACTCCATTGAGCTTAACCACTCTTCTAGATGCCGATGAAAAAGGCAAGGACTTCAATATAGCAAAGTATAAAGGAGTGACTGGATCATTACTATACTTGACTGCAAGAACACTTGACATTCAATTCAGTGTGGGTATGTGTGCAATATTTTAGTTCGCTCTAAAGGAATCACATGCAGAACATGTGAAGAGGATCTTCAAATATCTTCCTGACACAGACGAGCTTGGATTGTGGTTTCCCAAAGGTCATTCATAGTATTTGATGGCTTATTTAGACTCGGATCATGTTGGATACAAGGCAGATAGAAAGAGTACAAGTGGCCAATGCGAGTTTCTTGGAGGCTTACTTGTCTCTTGGTTTAGTGAAAAGCAAACAACTATATCCCTTTTATCGACCGAAGTTGAATATATTGCTGCATCAAGCTATTGTTCACAAGTTTTATGGCTAAAACAATAGCTTAAAGACTTAGGAATCCACTTAAAGCAAATTCGAATGTTTTTTGACAACACCAATACAATAAGCTTGGCGAAGAATCCAATGTAACATATAAGAACCAAGCATATTGACGTAAGACATCATTTAATCAGAGATTATGTGCAAAAGAAAGATGTCAAGGTAATGTTCATCCCCACACACTTGCAACTTGTGGATATTTTCACTAAGCCCTTGGCCAAATAACAATTTCTATATATCCAAAGAGAATTGGGCATGGTAAATCTCAATAAGCTATAAGTAATACTTCTTACCAGTCATTTTTAAGATTTAATTGAATAATTATTATTGACTTAAGCATCGGAGCATCTAAAATTTTGTTTTGCAGGATGCTTTATTTATTTGCTCTAAAATAGAGGTTAAAGAGATGAAGTTATACTGGGAATACCATAGCTATACTCGAGTAATGTTGTAAGAATTACTTCTGTTAAGTGCAAAATTTGATATAGTACTTGAGTAATGAAATACTTACTTGAGTAATGTCGTGATTTAACGAGAGTGTTAAATGTTTTAGGAGAATAATACTATAGTAAACCATAAGCCTTACTTGAGCATTATCGAGGAAAGAGCAACTGACATATTAAACAAACTATGTGTATTCAAGTATAATTATTCTATACTCGAGTAATATTGAGTCATTGAAGTTTAAGAGATGAATATACTTAAGTAAATATGATTATGTACTCGAGTAATGTTGACTACAAAGCTCTACAAAAGCAAAGAAGTGAAGTTATACTCAATTAAAGCTCAAACCATACTCGAGTATTGTCGAATAATGTCACTAATGCTGAAAGTAAAGCAAGCGATACTTGAGTAAATGTCAAACCATACTCAAGTAACATGTCCACAACTTGAGAAAGTGCTCATTTTGGATTCTCAAATCAATCCTCAAGATCAAAATTCACATCAAAGGGGTTTAAGTATTTACAGGGCATACTTGAAATGAGGTAATTTAGCACTTATACAATTCATAAAATTTTTCTCTAAGTAAATGATACTCAAGTAAAGGAATACTTACTCGAGTAGTTAAACCATACTTAAGTACATAAGTTCCAGTACTCGAGTAAGGTCGTGGGTTAGCATTTTAAAACTGAGTCTCGTCGTTTCATTTTCAAATCTCTCCGTCTCTCATCCATTACACCCATTACTTGAAACCCTTCATCCCTCTTCAAAATCCCTCGATTTGTTACATCCTAAGACAAAGTATTACGATTTCTTTAATGGTTTTGTTGATTCACTCTTTCCCAACCATTGGATTTCTTCAGTTTGCTCCATAAATATTTTTGTTTTGCTTTATTCTTTCTTCACCAAATCTCCTTCTTACCGATAAAGTCACTCCCTTCTATGCTCCCATATTTTTCATTTTTCCCTTTCTCAATGGCTACGTCCAATGATCAATCTTCCCTGAGCGACCCCTCATCAAAAACAATGTTTTTCCTATCGCTCCAAACCCAGAACCTCTCTTATGAAACCCTTATAAAAAACCAAAGCCAAAAGGGTCACCATTCAGGAACCTACAAGGCTAGTGATGAGATTTATGACTGATTCATTACCATTTGGTCAAGGAAAGAGCAAATCATTGTCACCATCTCTATCTATGTCTAGGGATTCTGAGGATACTATTGAAAAAAGACGTTTGAAGAGCATTGAAGATAGACCTCAGAAACCTCAACCATTGGCAAGCTAGAAATCCGAGGGTTCAGACAGTAAAAGCTAACAAGCCTCTAGTTTACATGGTCAAGCATCTAGTGCTGTCTCTACTGGACCTTCTGCATCCCAATTGGCTACAAATGCTTTTGAGCCTTCTCTTAATATGATCATTGTGTTAGTTCTCTATGTGTTTTGATGATAACTAACAATTGTAAATTAAAAATATTGTTGTTAAACTAAGTCTAAGACCCTTTCATTGTTAAAAGTTGTCTTGTTCAAAATCTACACTTTCTGAGAAAAGATGACTCGAGTCATTGCTTTTTAAATTGAATCATATCGGTCTTCTGTGACTCCAGTCAATCTAGTATGACTCTAGTCATAGTCCTTCATTTCAAAATGGTTTGAAGCTAAATGACTCTAGTCAAATTGTTGTGACTTTAGTCACCAAGATGACTTTCAAACTTAACTTTTCCCAACGGTCAAATGTGACTCCAATTAGTCACTTAATGACTTTGGTTATCTACAATGTCAAAAGTTTTTCTCAACTTAAACCCAACAACTGTTTTTTTATGAAAACTATATGACTCAAGTAAGCCTTGAGTAGCTCCAGTCATGTTGGTATAGAGATGTTCTCAGATATGTTGAGAAAATGAGTGACTCGAGTCATTTAATAATGACTCTAGTTATGATGACACAGAGATGCTCTCAGGTGCTTTGAAAATGTGGATGACTCAAGTCATCATGTTACAGAGAGCTTTTAAGATATTATGTGAAATTATATGACTTCAATCATCATGTATTGACTCCAGTCATCGTATATGTGTTTCCTTGACTTTCAATTACTAATCAAAGATGACTCCAGTCAAAATATTGTGACTCCAGTCATGTAACTTGAGTTAGTGAAATGTGACTTGAGTTAATGTTTTGGAAAATGTGAAACACCATGTTCGAAATATATAAAACATTGACTGTGTTTTTAAATACTTCATATTATCACTCATTACTACTCTTAACCATGTTTAATCAGTTTGTTAATGATTTTTAGTTTATTTTGATATGGACTAACACAAAATTGCAATAAAGCAATTATGTATCAAAAGCATTAAATGCAAAGCAGAGACAAAGCCATAATTAGACAACCAACTCTCTGAGCAACTTAAAGTCTTGCAACCACTTCCAACACTGAGTCTCAACAGACAAATGGAACAAGGAATGTCAACATGAAAGGATGCACTGATTGAAGAAAGAAGACGTCTGAGTAATAGTTAAGGATAAGTAGTCTCAATGATCATCTTCATCAGTCTTAATGGATAATTTTTAAAGCTTTTCAATGGTCATTAATGCCAACAACTATAAAAGCCAGAAGCATTGAATTTTCTAATTACCAAAACGTTGTGCATTCAATTTTTGAAATTACCATTTACTATTTCTAATATTTGAGAAATATCTTCAAATATAAATACACTTTAGTGATTATCTATCTACTCTTTTAGAAAGTCTTAAAATTATCATTCTTGTATTAATCTCAAGGTTGTGGAACCTTTGAGATTGGGGTTAATTGATTAGAACTTGTAAGGGAGAGTAAGTTCTAGTGAGAGAATTATTTTAAGAGTTACATTATCAATCTTTGAGATAGTGAAATCCCAGAGAATTTGGGAACTGGACGTATGTCAGGGATTTGGACCGAAGCAATATAAATTCCTTGTGTCTAATATTTCTTTCTTACTCTCTGTTCATCCCTGCTTTACTTGTGTGATTGAGAGGATTAAAAGAAAAATTTTAAATCACCCAATTCACCCCCTTTTAGGTGATGTTCCACCTTTCACGTTGGTCCTTTGGTCATCCTTAATCATAATTTATTTGAATTTTACTTTGGAAAAAGGGCTTTTGACCTGCTGTATATCTGGATATGGAGTGCTTTCGAGATGAGTGCAATTTGGATCTTTCACCTTGGCTTCATCAGTAGTTGCTACAGCTTTAAATTAGGACTCCTTATTCTCAGACTATTGTTCATCTATTTTACAATAACATTAGTGTATAACCCTCCAAACATAGTAAGACTCTTCTACTTCAATATGGAGTGGGCTACCTTAGAGGATGATGATCAAAATCTGGATAAGGAGAGAGTCACTACTACTGTTAGGGGAGTAAAGGTTACCCTATCTGCTACAATCCTGAACTCCATTCTAAAAATGGATAACCTTCCTCCTCCTCATTCAATCAGTTATTCAAATAGGCAATGGTTTGAAATATTGAAACCAAATGAACCTATTACAGAGGATCAATTGGTCTCTCTTCACATTACCCCTGCCTCCATGTCACCCACTTATCGAGCTTTGTGGTACATCTACTCCAAAAACTTAGTACAAAAAGGTGGGAACTTTACACACTTCACCCAGAGAGACTATGCACCCTTCACTGCTATTGTTGACAAAATGCCCATCAATGTGGGACAATAGGTGTTCAACAAAATGGTCAGATCAGATTTGGATCCAAAAAAACCTCCCACATTCCATTTCATTCTTTAGTTTCAGTGATCCTGTTTTATTTCAAAATTTGGCATGTTGGGGCTGTTGATACCATTCAGAAACCTCCAGATTTTGGGAAGCAACAGTTGCATCTTATGAAGATCAACTTTGATGGTGAGGGGTCTGGACAATCAAGGGCACCTTCAAGGTCAAGAGCCTCTTATTCTCGAGCTCATGAAGCTCAATCAGCTCCTCCACCTCCTCAACCTTCTATTGCTGCTGATCTCACTGAAAAAATCAAGGCAATTGTGGATGCTTCCCTTGATTCCTTTGTTGAGAAGATGGAAACTGAGATCGGGAAGATTGTCTCTGAATTAACTAAGACAAATCAAGCATTGATAGACACACAAGATGCAATGAAGGCCCAACTTGAGCAGATTCTGCAACATTTAAACCTCTCAGCTTTTGCATCTACCTCTGCTGCCCCAGAAACCACTGTTCCCTCTCACACCACCTGCCCTTCTACTCCTCCAGTTGATCCTACCCCCTCTTTTGCTGATGACAAAGGGGGAGAGAAAACCACAGAGCAGCCTTGAGTTGTTTTCTTTTTCTGTTTTGAGTCTGTATTTTTTTCCCTACATAGTTGCTTTGACTTTGTATTTCCTTTGGAATGACTAATGATTGATATTTTGATCCTTGTTGCTTCTGCTTTCCTAAATCTCTGATATCTTGTTTTGCATAAGCACCACTTTGAGACAAAATCATTTCAAATTTGAGGTTTCAAAGTTTACAAGTGTTGTCATCATCAAAAAGGGGGAGAATGTTAGTTCTCTATGTGTTTTGATGATAACTGACAATTGTAAACTCAATATGAAGTTTGTCTTTGGTAAGTTGTAAAACTCACTGTCAAAGGCAAACTCGAGTTTTGGTAGCAAAACTCGAGTTTGGACTAGACAGAGAGTAGCTCAGATTTTACAAAGGAAGCCAAACTCCAGTTTGCTCAAGCAAACTCGAGTTTGCAAGATACAGAGAGGACTCAAAGTTTTCACAACAAGATAAACTCGAGTCTCAATCTTAAAACTCGAGTTTAGATCAAACAGAAAGAAATCAGAAACTTCAGAATCTTCACAACTCCTGTAAACTCCAATTTTGGTTTGTAAACTCCAGTTTTGTTTCAAACAGAAGAGATTTCAAAGTTTCAGTCTTCACTGAAACTCGAGTCTGACTTTGCAGACTCGAGTTAAGTTCAAACAGAAAGCACTCGAGTCTCAGCTTGTTCTCCAAACTCTAATCTTGTATATGAAACTCCAGTTTACATTTAATAAATAAATTTCAAAGTTTCAGTTTACACTGAAACTCAAGTTTTGAGTTTCAAAACTTGAGTCTAGGCCATACAGAGAGCTGCTCAATATGTTTGATTTAGAAACTCCAGTTTGTGTTTTTAAACTCCAGTTTTGAAGTTTTAAACTTAGCACTCATTTTCATATCAAAGATCAAAACTCAAGTTAGTCACTTATTAACTCGAGTTTAGAAACCTTTCCCAGTTATGTTCAAAACTCATGTCGCGATCTTGCTCTCTGGACAAACCTAAAACTCGAGTCTGAGACTACAAACTCGAGTTTGTATCGGTGATTCTGAAAACCATATTGTGTCAATCTGGGGAATCTTTATGGGTCAATCCGAAAATATCATATCATATATTACTATTATTTCTAACAACATTGATGAAGTTTTGAGTAAGTTTAAGATAAGTTCAGCAAAGATCAAGATGAAATCAGATCTGGAACAAGTGCAATAAATGAAGAACCAAGAACAGGGCTGATCTTTCTCCTCTATCCCAGTAGTTCAGCACAGACCGTTATGGATCAATTAAATCACTCTCCAATGGTCAGATAAGGGTTATGGAATGACTGAATATCTGGAAAACCATCTGCATCAATGAATTCCAAGATTTCAGATGAGAATTCAAAGAACAGAGGAAAATATGCAACTGACATTTTCCAGATTTGCAGTTGAACGTTAGAAAAGAAAATGCAACAACTAGTTCCTCCAGTTAGCCTATAAATACCAATGAAGACATAGAGCAAGATACACAACCAAGCTACAACTGATTATATTTGCAATTTGAGTCTGTATTGTGTTTTTTATTTGATCTTCAATGTTTATCAATAGTTGCTCTTTTGAGAGTTTTGTTTCCTTGAAATCATTTTTCAAGTACTTGTTTGTATAAAATCAAGGTTGTGGAAACCTGTGAGTTGAGTCTTTTAATTACAAAGTGTAAGGGGGAGCAAGTCCTAGGTGATTGGGATTGCATGTGATTTACATTGTTGTAATTAAAGATTGTTGAGATACTATTGGAAATACCCAAAAGATATTTGGGGACTGGACGTAGGTCAAGGTTAAGACCGAACCAGTATAAATCTTTTGTGTCCAGCTTTTTCTTCTCTTACTCTTTCGATCTCTGTTTTTCAAATCTTTAAAAAGATTCAGACATCTTTCAAAAAGAATTTTTGAAATCCCCAATTCACCCCCTCTTAGTGATTTCTTCCATTTTCAAAACATTGATTAGCCAAAAAGCAACGTCATATGTCAGAGCATTAAATGCTTGCAGTAAAATAGAGCCACACACGAAATGAAATTTAGAGTAGACCAAATAACCACTACGGCAGATACCCATTTTGGTGAAAAGATATTACCAACTCTTCAAGTCAACCACTATCCCAACTAAAGGGATATCTACTGATAATGATGAGCCAAAAGTGACTTAACCGCGATAATTTATTTGACTATCAGCGTTGTCTAATAGAAGATTTTCCAAGTCTAACGGAAATATGAATGTCTCACAATGGCTATCTTAAATACTTCTCAATGGTCATTAATGGAAGTTGGTATAAATGCTCAAAGCATTCGATTCGCCACCGACCGAAACTCTGTGCATTCAATTTAACATTATTGCAATCAATTGTTAACTCCACTTCATTTAATATCTTAAGATATTCTTGTACTTTAGTGGTTATTATTCATCTACTCAGTATGGAGTTTTAAACACTTATTTGATTATTAGTTTATTGGTTTAATCTTTAGGCAGATGGACCTTTAGTGTCGGTGTACGATTACAACTTATAAGGGGGGAGTGAATCCTAGTGTGAAAGGATTACTTTGAGTACAAAGTGTGTAATTGAATTTGTGATTAAGAGTTTGTGAAAATCCTAGAGAGTATGTGAAGGTGGAATATCACTTAGTGGGGGGTGAATAGGTGATTATAAAAATCATTTCGCTAAGTGCTCTAGAATACTAAAACAGAGACAGAGATGGGAAATGAACATAAAGAGATTATACTGGTTCGATCTAACTCTTTGACCTACATCTAATCCCCAATCACCTTGGGATTTTCACTATCTCTTAATCACTGATACAATTATGTACTTTGTGCTCAGGATGATCCTCTCACTCTAGGATTTACACCTCCTTACAAGCAGTAATTGTACACCCACACTTAAGGTTCTACAACCTTAAGATTTTATAGATAATCAAATAGTATTTAACTCCTCACTGAGTAAATAAATGATAATCATTGAGGTACAAGTTATACCCAAAGATATTAAATGAAACTAATGAAGCAATTGATCTTAATAACACATAATTGAATGCGTAGAGTTTGTTGGTTGGCGGAATTGAATATGGTGAACTTTTATGCCAATATGCCATTAATGTCATTGTGAGACATTGAGTATAGCCGTTGAGTCTCTTTAAACTTTCGTTAGGCACAAATGAGTTTAGTTGAGTATAATCAATCGTTGCTTCATTAAATGCATTCGCCATTGACTACTTGTGCAGAAGTTGACTCAGAATAATAGCTAGAATAAGTATGCCTCAAAGGAATGTATTCATCTGCTCAGAGCGTATTCCATTTATATCCACTATTGCATTACATGCTTCTGACACAACAAAGCATTTTTGCTAATCTTAATTTAAACATAGGTAAACATCTATAATTCACTCAAAAGGATGATAAGATATAATAAAAATAAGTTTGAATGAGATTAAGAATAAATAGGAAATAGTCCAGTATGATTAATAAAGAGATTAATGATCCAGTGTAATGTTTTGATTCTTGGACCAACATTGCTCGAGTAATTTCTACATCTTACTTCATTAATCACATAAGATTTGAAATATTTTACCTCTGGGATGACATTATTTTCCTAGGGTATATATATATTACTTGAGCAAGGTTTATAAGTAATATCTTCTAGAATGATATTACTCAAGAAATATAAAATGCTACTTGAGTAACAATAAAGCCTTTCACAAAGAATAGACTTTGGACCATGGTTACTCAAGTAACATCTTTTATTACTTGAGTAATATTGAAATATTACTTGAATAATAAATTTCTTACTTGAGTAATATCAAATGGCTTCTCGGAATAATAGCGCCTGGAACCAAAATTACTTGAGTAACAGTTTTGTTACTTGAATAATATACAAATATTATTTGAGTAACATTTTGTTACTTGAGTAATTTCGTGTGCTTTCAAATTTATACTTCCAGCAATGATATTACTTGAGTAACAAGAGCAATGCCTCCTGAACTTGCTTTAAACATGACATTACTCAAGTAATACCAGTAATTACTCGAGTAATTTCCTTTTGTTTGCCCAAATGATATTTTTGCATTCTGTGAACACTCAACAACATTATTAGAGGGGATTACTCGAGTAACTAAGATAACTTACTCAAGTAATTATATGTTTACTTTTCAAAAACATAATTTCTTTTCTATAAAAAGGCTTTAATCCATTAAGTCTTGTTATCATTGAAACTTTAAGAACCAACAGTCTAGAGACTAGACATATGTCAAAGAGTTGGACTGAACCAATATAATTTCTCTTTTTTCATTCTCTCTCTCTCTCTATTTATCTTTCTTTAGATAACTCTCAAAAAGAATTTGAAATCCTTTATTCACCCACTCTAGGTGATATTCCACTTTCAAAATCTAAGTTCTTAGCCCATAAATTGGAATGTGCCAACCAAATTGCTAATGTATCTAATTGCTTATTCCTAAGTCAACTAGCGTACTCCTTAATCCTAAAGGCTATGTAATGCTCATTAGAATTAATTCAAGCATTAAGCTTAGAATTCTATTAGCTGCATACGACCGATGCTAAGTTCCCTTGATATTACCTTATGTCCTTTAATCAATTGAACCTAGTATTAACTAGCCTTTCCTAATGTCTAATTAATCTTTCGATTCCTTAATTAGGTGATCAAGCTGGTAAGGGAATTACACACAAATTAAAGATACACATCTAAAGCAAAAATTAAATAATTAAAAACATAATTTTATTTAGACTTCATAAAGAACCCATACAAGTAGTTAGTAAAACAATTAGTTTATGCTATTCATGACTAAGCTGAAAGTCCCAGTTGAACCCAAGAGGGGGGTGAATTTGGTTAAGATAAAAACTTGCAACTTTTTGAAATCTTTTCGCAATATGGTAAAATCAGTTTGAATGATGGTAAAGAGTTATAAAGCTATAAAAAATCATTCAAACATATATGCTAGAAATAAAAGAGATTAAGGAAGAGAATTACAAACTCAGATTTATACTGGTTCGGTCCAATCCTTGACCTACGTCCAGTCCTCAAGCTCTACTTGAGATTTCCAAAATCTCCTTGTTTAACCAGGCACAAGAGAAAAGCCTTTACAACCTCACAAGTTTAGCCAGGCACTTATGCAGCCTTTACAATCTCTCACGGAGACTATCCCTTACAACCCGTAGGGATACAATCAATTTTCCCACTCAAGGTCACCCAACCTTAAGTATGTCTTAGAAATTAGAATGATTTACAATGTATCTTCTTTCTAAGAAGTGAATCGATGATCACTGAAGTGCGTTACAGGTCATTTCACTCTCTTTATGATAAATAAAGTAAGACCCAAAAAACAAAGTGTGAATAAGCTTCCAAATCTTGGCATTTTGACAGCATAATCTCTTGTCATCCCCTTTGTGCATTTTGAATGTGGCTTCATTTATAGATGAGGATGATCTGAACGTTGGAGAATATAGTCGTTGTAAATAGAGACGTTGAGAATATGGCTGTTGCAAAAAATATAGTCGTTAGTTCTTCTTTTTGCACTTGACAGCTCAGCATTTTGATCTTCATGTAATCCTTCATTTGATCATCTGAAACATATCCATAAATGATATAAATAATGTTAAGAAGTATTACAAATCATTTGGGTAATCATCTAGATGATCTTGATCAAAAACAAGATTTTCGCAATTTTGAATTTTTATGAAGTGACGGTGTATACTCGAGTATTGACTTGGATACTCGAGTATTGAGCTTGTTTCATTACTCTAGATTTGTCTCTGTCTGTCTGATACTCAAGTATTGAAGATCCTCTAACGTTCATTGCTCTCTGTCTGAGCTATACTCGAGTTTTCTCTTGTAAACTCAAGTTTTCAACTTATTCTTGACTTTGGTTGCTCTCTAACTTGATATAGCTTCAATTTTGGTAAACCAATTATCCTCATATAGTTCTTTGTGTCTTCTTTCCAAAGCAACAAGAATCAGCTCAAAGGTCGTTGTATTTTGTCTGTTATGATCTTCTTCTTGATCATTCTTCATAGATGAACTTTATATCTTTGTTTCTACATTAAATTTAAGAATTAGTCAATGTAGAAGATAAACATATTACTCAATCTTTTTGCTCTTACTAATGGCATATATATATATATATAAGACATCATCAAAACTAATCATATCTAACATAAGCAACAAGACTCTTCAAAGAAAGAAAAAATGAAATCAAAACTAATAAAAGAGAAACAAAAATGCATAAAATTAAATAGAGTCTTGGTTTAGAGGTTGATTCCACTTCAAGAAGGTTGTTAATCTCCAAGGATCTTCCTCAATGCACTTGGCCAAATATCCTTGCTAGGTATACTCCTAAGGATGGCCACTAAGTCAAAGAGAAGGGAAGAGAAGCGAATAAGCTGAAATTTCAGCAAAGTTTCCCTTCTATACAAGGCTTTCATGAGTTGCTTTTGTTTGGTTTGAGGAGGGGGGATAAGAGGGGATAGAAGGGGAGCCCTTTCCCTCATTTGGTTTAAAATTTTGGAGGAGGGGGGGAGCTAAAATATGCCCTCTAAATCCTTTCCCTCCAATTATTTTGGATCCCTCTAAATTGGGTTTTTTTTTTATGAAGCAAAAAATCTTGACTAATTTGCCCCCATTAACTTCATGATATGCCCATTAATGCCCTTAGAGGGAAATTAAACAAAGCATAGAGAAATAAATGAATATTAGTGTTGGTACTTTTTGATAGGTGCTCTATATAGAATGCTCTTTCTTTTATAGTTGGTTGCCATTAATGACCATTGGTGAAGCTCCAACTTAGCTGTTAAGAGACTTCAATGTTCCGTTAGAGACAATTCAAAGGCGTTGACAATATTAAATATATGTCGCTTTTCGTTACATTGTAAACAATCTTTACATGATATCTCTTTTGTTCTAACGTTGACTATGAATAATCGCTTTCTCTTTCGTCCAAATGGGACTCTGAGCATTTGATCATTTGTTTGCTCTGAATAAGTTTACGTGTTGAGGCTCTATTTCTGTTATGCATTAAATGCTTCTAACAAAGATTTGCTTTTTTAAGATTTATACATTAACCTTTGTTTGATCATCTGAAACTTACTAAAAAATATGACTAAAGGCATTGAGAATAGTTGTGAGTGATAATCTAAAGTAATTATATAAATATTAAAAAGTTTGAATTTATGAAGACGATGATCAAATTTTTGTTCTATAAGAAGTCAAGTTGTCAAATATTGAATTTGAGTTGCTGACTTGAGTTCTAGTTAATAGAGTTCGAGTTCTATCTTTTGGACAAAAATCTTTCAAAATGATATCAATTTATAAATATGTTTTCAAAGAGAGAACTCGAGTTGATTGAATAAAACTCGAGTTAAAGCATTTAGTTTAATTCAAAAGCTCTTTGAAATGTAAAAGGAGCTCGAGTCATAAAAGACAAACTCAAGTTACCAACTCAAGTTGTTAGAAGAAGAACTCAAGTTGTTAACATTTTGAAGGTTTCACTTAAAAGATAAGTCTATTGAAAATATAAGAACTCGGGTTGATATAGTTTAAACTTGAGTTACCAACTTGAGTTTTATAAAGTAAAAACACTACTTATTAGCATTTATCGAATAAAGACAATATCAGAGAAGAGAAAAAAAGATACCTCAGAACTAGAGTTGTATATAAGTAACTCAAGTTGTTTACCAACAACTCGAGTTGATATACCATGACTTGAGTTGATATCTGATTGTTCTAGAAGGAGTAGCCATTGGAGCACTTTGAATTCATCTTTGAAAGACCAAAACTTGAGTTGTCTAACTGAGAACTTGAGTTGACTAACTTCATGACTTAAGATAGTTTTTATAATAGTTTCAGAGCTCAATTTTGGTAAGAGTAAGCTCAAGTTGTCTTGAATCATTAAGTTCTCTTATGTGGTGAATGGTTGTTATCATCAAAACTTAAAAAACCAAGAACTAAATATCTCCCCCTTATTTTATGGTGACAACACTTGAAAAAATTATGAAAATTATTTTGAGAAATAAAATGAGATTATCAAGAAGGAATATGTTTAAACAATTGCATAGATTATAATAACAGGGAATAGACATAGATTACATAATTAACTTCATTGATGATCAAAAGGTTAGTACATAATCATGATCTAAAATGAAGCATTGAATACATAATATATCAGCTACTCTTCTCCCCCTTTGTCATCAAGCAAAAAGGATGAAAGAGAAACAACTAAAGGAAGGGCAAAATAGAAAGGAACAGGGGTATGGACATGAGCAAAGGGAGAAGTACATATGATGATGGTAGTGGTAAGTGGTGGAGTGTAAGTCTCTAGTAGAGGAATGGATGATTGAGGTAGAGGAGTAGTGGTGAGAGGAGGTGAAAAGGTGGTAGCAGGTTCTGAGGTAGTGGTAAGTGGTGGTGGCAATAGATGATGAGGATGATGAAGAAGCAGATGAGATATGAATAGTAGGTTTAGATATATGCAATAAAGGTAGAGGAGAAGTATGTAAAGGATTAGTGGGAGGAAAAATAAGAGAAGGTTGAGGAGGAGGGGAAAACTCTAAAGGGCTAGCAACATCTAAAGTAGAAAATCCACCAAGCCATCAAGCATAGTCTCAATCCTATGAAGCTTGTTAGTGTGATAAGCCTGAGTATCCTTAATGTTCTTCAATCTCTACTCATGAACATCCTGAGTCTCAACCAGCCTATCATAATTGTTGTTGACCTCGTAGACTAACTCCCCAATCTGTCTCAATTTCCCTAATCAACTCTTGGTATGGCTATCATGGAAGTTTGCAAATAATTGATAAAAGAGAGGCATTAAACATAGAAGGGGTGCTTGAGTGGAAGTAGAGGGAATATCTGCTGGGGAATAATGAGCATCATTTTCTTTGGTGGAAGTGGCTTTGGTCTTGGTCTTGGTAGGGGCTTTTGATTGCCCTGATTCCTCCAGAAATAATATCCTCACATAATTCAGACGATTTTGATCATTCTTGCTTGGCTTCACTAGTTTTTCATCCAACTCAAGATACCAAATCCCCAATGGCAAAATGGGTGAAATTCTTGGCCTTTTGGATAAGGTTCTTAGAGTAGATGTACTATAGGACTTTGTGAATAGGAGGCATCTCAACAGGGGAAATAAATAAGGGTCTTATAGGTTCTCCAGGCCTTAAAATTTGGAATATTTCCTTATCAGTCAAATCAAGATAGGGTATAGAAGGTGGGTCAATAACACCTTCTAAGATGTTATTAAGATTTTCCGCCGTGAGTACTACTCTCTTTCCCTTGAAAAATCTTATTATCTTTGAAAATCTTTTCATGATTTACTAAAAGTAGTTTGTATGACAGTAATGATTTATAAAGTGATCAACATTCATTCAAACATATATGCTACAATATAGGAGATTAAGAAAGAAAATATGCAAATTGAGATTTATACTGATTCGGCCTAATCCTTGACCTACGTCTAGTCCCAAGCTTCACTTGAGATTTTCAATCCACTATCACAATAACAGATACAATTAAACTCTACATTCTCGGATGATCCTCTCTCATGACTCACTCCCCCTTACTAGCTATAAATGTACACCCACACTTAAGGTTCCACAACCTTAAGATTTCATAATAAATTCACAAGTGATAAAATCTCTTACAAAACAGATAAATTATGAATACTGAAGTACAAGGTAAATCATTTCACTTTCTATGATGACTTGTATGAGCATTGAGAACAAAGAGCATTTGAGATAAATGATGGATTCAGAATATCAGCATTTCGACAGTGCAAGCTCTCATCATCGGTTTTTCTGTCTTGAATATGTCTCTACCTATAGATAGTTGATATTAGTCCGTTGAAACAATGGTCCATTGTAGAATATCATCGTTGTAATTTTCAGTCAGTTGGAGAAATAGCCGTTGAAGCTTCAACATCATCATCTGCTTTTTGGTAAGCTATTGTTAATCCTTCATATAATCATCTGAAACTTGTACAAAAATGATATAAATAATGTTAAGAAGAGTATAAGTCCTTTTGGAATTCATCTGAATGTTCTTGATGAGAATCTAAGACTTCAGATACGGAGACTTTTCAAACAGAGGATAATTGGCTCGAGTTGAGAGTTGAGGCTCGAGTTAATTTATCGTTTAAAAAGCATAGAGGATGTTTTCATCGCACTGACTCAAGGCAACAAAATTCATCACTCGAGTCTGGGCTTAGGATCGAGTTTCAAGAATCATGGCTTGAGCAAGAATCAAATAATCATTTAAAAGCATAGAACACATTTAACTCGAGGTAAATTAACATGGCTTAAGTCAACCTCTAGACTTCAGGCAAATGATCAAACTCGAGTCAATCACGAAGGAAGGCAGATCAAAGATCGAAAGGTAAGGCTCTGACTCGAGTTATTAAGTGGTGGCTCGAGTTATCCATTTCTGAAAGAGGCTTATGTGCGTTTGCTAGCATGTACATTGATCCTCAATCTGAGCTTTTGATCATCTGAAACTTGATCATAGAGATTATTAACAACATTGAGAAGTATAACAAGTAGTAATGAAAGGATAACAATAGTTTTAGAATTCTCAGAGACGTTGAGGAACTGTGCGCTATATGCTTCATTGACTCAAGTCAAGACTGTTGGCTCGAGGCAAAAGCTCTTCTCCATTCTTCAAACTCTCGGGTTAACCATTGACTCAAGTCGAGACTTGTTAGCTTGAGTTAAAATGATCTTTCAAGATGTCTAACTGTCAGCCTTTCCTTAGACTCAAGTTGGCACTTACTGAGGTAAGAGTTATCAAAATTAGTTGCTTCCAAATTCTATGAAACACATGTTCGAATTGGTTTCACTTCATTTGGTTGTGTATAATGAGACCTATATCCAGAAAACTGAGCCTATGCTGAAATGGTTTCAAGATATCTATATTCAACTTTTGAAGGTCATAGCTCCCTGCTGAACATCATTTTGGTTGGTTCAACTCTTGATGGAACTCATTTTGAGTCTACTTTTATATGCCACCAATTTTAGCTCATTTCAATGTGTAGTTTGTGAGTTACACTCAAAACATCGAAGCTTGGTTTGCTATCTGACTTGAATTTTAGGTCCAACTTTCGAAATTCATAGTTCTCTCATATGAACTTCTTTAGGCTTGAAACTTTGTCAAGATGACGTATTTGATGTTTGGTTTAATGAAAACTTAGTTTCACCTCAATCCGATCTATGGTTTAGGCGATATCATCAAGTTACCAGGCCTTGCCTAAGCTGGACATGAAACAAAGATGAACAGTGTTGCGGGAAATCACCATTAACTCGAGTCAATTAGTGGCTGGCTCGAGTTGGCTTGAGTTAAGACCCAAACTCGAGTTTATGATTTCCTTGCTCGAGTTTTGGCTTCCTGGAACTCGAGTTTGACTTCCTAGCTCGAGTTTTGACTTCTTGGAGCTTATTTTGCTTGTTTTAACTTCGATTTGAGTCATTTCAACTTCTATTTGATCGTGAAGACTTCTAGAATCAATCTATGAACTTGTATAATGATTTTATCATTCAATTCAACAAGTTCTTCTTTCTTTCTTCTCTTCTCTTGATCATTCTCCATAATTCAACTCTTTCTTTCTTCTCTTCTCTTTTATTCTTTATCATTTGACTCTATATCTTCTTTGATTCAATTTCTTTCTCTAATTCAATACTTCTTTATTGATCTTCTTCTTGATCATCCTTCATAAATGAATTTCACATTTTGAATCTACATTAAATTTAAGGAATTAGTCAATGTAGGAGATAAATATAGCATGGAAACTTTTTGCCATATAAGACATCATCAAAACTAAACATATCCAACACATCTTACCAACCAAACAAGATTCACAAGGCCTATAGGATTCAAAATTTATAGAATCTAGATAACCATCATGATGGAGTCTAGACAATCTTGTTTCATTAATGTGTCCTAACATACAGTGCCAGAGATAGGATTGATTATTTAACCTTGGTTTCTTAACTTGAACGCTAAGAAGTTCACTATTCGATTCAAAATCCAAAATATACAATCCATTCACCATAGATGTGTAAGAATAAACAAGATCATTCATAATGATAGAAAAATTTCCATCCTTTAAAGTAAAAACTAGATTTTTCTAAATTGGAAATAGAATGAACATAGAAACAATCATTCAAGTGCAAAGAAAGACTCGTAAGCAACACAAGGTCCACATTCCTTATGGCTAATGAAGAAACTCTTGCTCCATTATAACCTAGAGATTCATCCATTCTTATCCAACTTCGTAGGGTTCTTTAATATAAGCAACAACTTACAGATATGAGAACCACAACCTGAATCTAATACCCATAAAGTTGAATTAACACTTGAAAAATTAAATTCTATAGTAAACATACCAAAGCTAGAAGCATCACCATGCTTCTTTCCCTTGAGGCATGCAAGGTACAATCGGTAGTTCCTCTTCCAATGTCCTTTCCTTTGATAATGGAAGCATACAATAGTAGCAATGTCCTTAGACTTCTCCTTCCTCTTTCCTTTACCCTTCTTCTTGGGCTTGAGGTTCTCTATCTCCACAAACTTGCCCTTATCCTTACTCTTAGAAAGCCCACCAATTAGAAGAGCTTGGGTCCTATTTTTCTTAATAGCGTCCTCAATAATGGTTAGCAGACTCAAAAACTTAGAGAGTGTTACTCTACCTTATTCATATAATAATTGACATAAAGCCATTAAACAAATGTGGCAAAAACTACAAGACCAAGTCAATACTTAGCTCATTGTCCATGATAAAGCCTAGAGAAGCAAGCTTTTTTGTCAGTACAATCATCTTGAGGACATACATGTTAATTAAATTGGGTGTTGCCTGAAGTTCAAGCACAAACTTATGTGTGGGAAAAAATGTTTTTTCTTTGTTCTTCACTAATTGTAGCGGTACTCATGAGTCAAAATCCATAATTACTCACAGTATCCAGTAACTCTTTACGGGACAATATGGATCTAAATATCATGATAAATATAATAATTATTAAACATGTGACTCTTTATGGGTGCTCATGAAAACCCGTAACTTTTATCTTTTATGGTACTCATGAGTTAAAACCCATAATCACTTATGGTACTCATAGGTAATGATTATAATTATGTTTATCAACTTTATTACTTATTACGAATCTCGTAACTCTTTACAGTCGCTCATGGTTAGCCTAAATTAATTGATAAAGAAATACCCATGGGTTCTTTCATAATCTACTTATAAAAATACACGTGGATTTTAGGATTACCTTACATCAATGAAGACTTCAAAGTGTATGAGATCCTCCAACACTAATCCATATGGCTATCTCTCGATCACCTTAAGAACTCCTTCTCTTTGATTCCTCGCTTTTCTTGGATGTTTACTAGGCGATAACAAGGTTGAGGACTCAATGTTCTTGGGTTTTCTTTATCTCAAGAAAGTTAGGTTTCTTGAGATTAGGTCGAGGAGAAGATGAACAAGATTTGATTACCTATAGATGGCGCCTCTTGGTCCCTTTCTTGGTGCTTTGGCCGAAATTTTTCAATGGCTCAAGAGAGCCCTATCATATGGCCACACACCTTAGGGTTTGTATATGTTGGCCGGAATTTTACAAGACCAAAAAGTGTCTTGTGATTTTTTTAGCCAACACCCTAATTAGGGTTCAAAATTAAAGGTCTATTAATTAGTATTATTCAAACAATTAAGAAAATGGATTAAATCCATATCCTGAATTATTTCTTGAATTAACAATTCTAGATAATGGATCACACTCATATCTTTAGTCATTTCTTTATCTTTTATTTATCCAATCTTTATTAAAAATTTATTTATTTACACACACACACACACACACAAATATATTACATAATTCAAAACTATCTTTATAAACTAATCTCTTGAATTTAACATTTAAATTTAAATCTCAAAATCAAAATTAGAATTTTAAATTCAAATTGGCCTGAGACCTTGTTTGATCTTGTAGCATATTTGTTCCCATTAGTGGAGAAACTAATTTCCCACTAAGGACTCATATATGACGCCATTTTCATATATTGGGTTTTGAGTCCTACTTCAACCCAAATAAACCTATTCTTGTAGCATATTTGTTCCCATTAGTGGAGAAACTAATTTCCCACTAAGGAGCCATATATGACGCCATTTTCATATATTGGGATTTGCGTCCTACTCCAACCCAAATAAACCTATTCTCACAAGAAAGCCCAACAACAATTATTGGCCCAAGTTTGCTAATTTTTAAGCAATCAGAAATAACCTTTGTGTGTGACCCATTAGGCCCACTTAATCACTAAGATGAATAACCTTAGACCAATCAAACTTCTTTAATGGGCCCAAATTATCTAATAACCATATAAGACTCCAACAATGCTCTGTGGCCCCATAATTAATTGAGTTGATCAAGTGACCTACCTTTTTTCTAATTTGAATACAGTGCTACCATCATCCCTCATAACTTCATTCACATTTAGTCGAGAGCAAAGATAAAGTATTATCTCTCTTGATTGACTAAATGTAGCTTTCCATTCCTTGTTGAGAATGTTCGGGATTTTCCTCACTTTGACTGGTTGATCATACTTTTTTCCCAATTCCGCAAGTTGATTAATTAAACAAGTGAATTTGAGCTAGAATTCACCAATGGATTCCCCAGACTTCATATGAATTCATTCATATTAATTCATTTCTCTTTGATTCTAGTAGCCCCTTCATACTCAATCTTGAGCGCATTCCATGCTTCTCTTGCGGAAGATAATGTGCAAATCCGAAATTACTCTTTCTAACTTAGAGTACTCTAGAGCCTTAGAATAGCCTTGCTATTTAGAGTGACTTACCTTCTATTAGTCTCATCGTATTCTTCTTCAAGTTTAGGAGTTTGAACTTTGTCTTCTACGGTAGATGGTCGATAGTCTCCTCTTTCAAACTTATTCCATAAATCATATTCAATAGCCATTACAAGGATTCTAAATTTAGCTTTCCAGAATGAATAATGTTCACCATTAAAACCGGGAGGTTTATTGATAGAAGCTCTGTCTGGTAGTATTCCATCCATAATGATTCTTCTCAGGATGTTAATCCTTTAAGAGAAGTTATAGCTCTAATACCAAATGTGAAGACATAATATCACCAAGAGGGCAGGTGAATTAGATGATTAAAAATTCTTTTCAAATTCCCTTGAACTCACTATTTAAAACAAAGCTTAATAGAGAGAGAGAGAGAGCGTGTTGGTTATGATTAGTTTTGATGACGTCTTATATAGATGTTATTAGTAAGAGCAAAAAGTTTATAGCACATATATTGACTAATTGCTATATTTAATGTAGATTTGTTTATATGGAGAAAGAACAAGAGAAGAAAAGAAAGAAATAGTTCAATCATGAAGAATGATCAAGAAAAGAGAAGAAAGAAAGAAAAACTTGCTAAATGGAATGAGAAAATTATCATACAAGTTTTTAGATTGATTCTTGAAGTCTCCACGATGAAATGAAAGTTGGAACAGCTCAATTCAGAGTTAAAACAAGCATATATCAGGTTCTAGATGAGTAAAATCGAGCCAGATACTCAAAAGTCAAGTTTACTGCATTACTGGAAATGATTTGCCTCTGGATTATGAGAAAACTCGAGTTTAAGACACAAAACTTGAGTTTGGAACTCAAAACTCGAGTTAGTCACTTAATGACTCAAGTTTGTAGTGTCTTCAGCAACTCTGGCGTCTCTGGATCAGCCAAACTCGAGTTAGCCAATGTAAACTCGAGTTTGGAACTCCTAAACTCGAGTTAGTCACTTAACAACTCGAGTTTAGCAAGCTTTCAGCAACTCTGTCCAACTCTGTTTCACGTTTAGCACGGGTGACCTCTGGTAATTCAATGATATCTTCCAAACCAGAGATCAGATTAAGGTGAAATCAATTTTTTATGAAACTAGACCCTCAATGCATCATCTTGACAAAGTTTCATGCCCAAAGCAGATCAGATGAGAGAGCTATGAATTTTTGAAGTTGCTCCATCTGTTACCGTCATACAGCAGACCAAGGTTCGGTAATTTGAGTGTATCTCACAATCTACACATCGAAATGAGCTGAAATTGGTGGCATATGAAAGTAGACTCACATACCTTTCTAGAAACATAAAGATCACGAAAAAAAAGATCAAATGAGTGAGGTATGAATCTTTGAAGTTGACAGTCAATTCAGGATGCTGGAAAAACGCTAGCCAAAGAACAGTCTTCATTCATCGGATCATAACTGTCAGATTACAATGAGTTTGGAGCTGATTCTTCTTGCATTGGAAAGAAGACTTAAAGAGTCTTTTGGAGATAGAGAGCAAGATGTTTTCATCTCTGAAGGAAATTCCAGTTTGAGTTAGTAAACTCCAGTTTGTGTTTCTAAACTCCAGTTTGTGGCAGACAGAGAGCTCCTCAATATTTTGATTTGACAAACTCTAGTTTGTGTTTCTAAACTCTAGTCTGGAAGTTCTTGAACTTAGGCCTATCCTCGTAACAAAGCCCCAAACTTGAGTTAGTCACTTAATGACTCGAGTTTAGCCTTAAGTTCAAGTGTGCTCCAAAACTCAAATCGCGACATTCCTCTCTGGAAGACCTAAACTCGAGTTTGGATTTCTATACTCCAGTTTAGCCCACTGCAAACTCCAGTTTAGTTTTACAAACTCCAGTTTGTGTCGCTGAAGTATAAGAACCAGATTGCGCTAAGTTGTGAAATCTTCATGGGTTAATCTTAAAACGTCATATCATAAATTGATATTGATTCTAACATTGTTTAATGAGTTTTTCAAGTAAGTTTCAGATGAACTCAGCAATGATCAAGGTGAAATCAGATCTGGGTCAAATGTAATTATTGAAGAACCAAGAACAAGCCTGAAATTTCTCCTCTATTCCAATGGACCAGCTCAGACCGTTATGAAACGTTCAAATCACTCTTCAACGGTCAAATTAAGTTTATGGAATGACAAGAATTCTAGAAGACCATCTACAACAACTAAATCCAAGATTTCAGCCAAGAATTGAAGAAATAGAGAAAAATATGCAACGATCATATTCCAGATTTACAGCTGAACTTTGAAGAATCAAAGAGAAGAAAATGCAACGGCTAGTTCCTCTTCTTCATCTATATAAGAAGCCCAGAAATGAAGAACAAGAGATACAGATACAAGAGGGAGAGCAGGAACAGGGACGTGAGCTTACACAGTGAAAATACCAATATTCTAACGTCTGCTTCATCTACTCTCTGAATATCTCAATGATCATATATTTAGCTTAGAGAGTGAGATTATATGTATTGTGCTTCAGTGTTTATTCACTTACTTCTGAGAGAGAAGATTCATTGTAATCATCCTATTATTCTGATAGTTACACAAGATTGGGTGATCTTGAGTGGGAAACACTTTGTTGTGATTACAGCTTGTAAGGGGAGTGAATCCGGGTGTAGGATTACTTCGAGTACAAAGTGTGTAATCAAGCAAGTGAATTGATTACAGTTTGTAAGGGGGAGTGAATCCTAGTGAGAGGATTACTTCAAGTATAGAACGTGAAATCAAGTTCAAAGCAAATAGTGGATTGAAAATCTCAAGTGAAGCTTGGGGACTGGACGTAGGTCAAAGATTGGACCGAACCAAGATAAATCACAGTTTGCATACTCTCTTCCCTTATCTTTTACATTTCCAGTATATGCTCATCTTTGAATATCTAATTGTCTATTTATAAGTTGCAAAAAGTTTTTAAAGTTCCTAAAGTTTATCAAACACCCAATTCACCCCCCTCTTGGGTGAAAGCCATGTCCAATAGAGAGAGTGTGAGAAATCGGCACAGATGATTTATATTGATTCGGTCTCAACTCTTTACCTACATCCAATCCCCAGACACTTTCGGATTTTTACTATCACTTGAATCAATTACAGACTCTATACTCGAAAGTAATCCTCTCACTATGATTTACTCCCCCTTACAAGTTGTAATCAAATATCTCAATCTCAAAGTCCCGATACTTTGAGATTCTTACAATGATTTATAATCAGAAATGAACTCTCTAAAAGAGCAAATAGATAAATACTGAAGATTATAAATATCCAAATATATTACTCAAATAAATGAAATAGTAAATCCATATTGATCATTTGAGCATTTTTTTTTTGTTCAGTAGTTAGAATGAATTGAATGCTTCAGCTTATATCTAGTAAAGATAATTAATGACCGTTGGAAGCCTTCAATGCACCGTTGAGAGTAATCAATATAACCGTTAGACTTGAAAACCGTTTGTTACTCACAGCACTTGATTCATTCAATGATCGCTAACATTATTCATTAACATTCCTTGTGTTCTACCTGTTGGATGATCTAGCGTTCAATTAAGGAAAGAAACCTTAAATGCCTCAAAATGTGCAAAGAATGATTAACCAAATTCGTGCTTGGTTTTCTAGAGAGCATTTAATGAAAGTGACATAATCAATGCTTTTTGATTAATCTACATTTAATTATTCATCTAATCTTCTAAAACTCATTAACAAACTGATTAAACATAGTTAAAAACAATGATGAGTGATGATATGAAATAAGTAAATCATACTTAAAGCTTTAAGATTTACGTTCATGGTAATTGCAAAACAGAGATATATTATGCTTGAGTTAAATACAAGCAAACTCAAGCAGGTGACTCGAGTTAAGCAATATTGGCTCGAGTCACAAGTTCGTCTTCTTTGAAAATAAGTTTGTAGTTAAAATGAAGATGTCTCTGTATGACTTTAACTCGAGTTGAAAAACACTTACTCAAGTTCATGACTCGAGTTAAATAATGACATGCTCAAGTCGAGGTTTATCTTTCATAACTGGACTTAGAAATATCTTTTCAAAATGATTTGAAGTCGTGTAGGCTTGAGGCATTGAGAGATGACTCAAGTCACTTGAATTCATTTTAAAAGTGATTTCAAATAACATGCTCGAGTTAAGAGACACAGACTAGAGTCAGGGACTTCTAAATTTAAAAATAAGTTCAAGTCCTCAAAGTATGACTTGAGTCAATTCTCACAGGCTCGAGGCAATATCATTTTACAAAATATTTCACAGGGCTTATGACTCAAGTTAACCATGACTGACTCGAGTCAAGCAAAGTTCAAAATATTTTGACAACTCTCTGTCTCATCTCATGTTGACTCGAGTTCAAAAACTTGAAACTCAAGTCACTTTAATTTCAAAATATCTTGACAAGTCTCTATCTTATGTTGACTCGAGTTTTACAATATGAAACTCAAGTCACTTTGACAGTGGGTTACTGGTTTAAGTTAGGACAAGTTAAAGCATTTTTTAGTTGAACCATTAACTTCATTTTGGTTTACAATTATCAGTTATCATCAAAACACATAGGAACTAACAGTAACAACCTGAGTGGAGTCTTCACAGTAACCTCAAGGGATTCTAAAACCCCTACATAGAAACCGTTACAAACCTTGACTAACCTAAGGTGAAATGTGACTCGGGTACAAGACCAAAAGTGTGCGATGTCAATGTGTATATCCTAAGGCTTAAAGAATAAAATGCTAAGAAATTAAGTAACGATCAACACAAATCAACAAATGAAATTCAAAAATAAACTCAAAAATTTAGAAAAAGAAACCTCTTGTTTTTTTTTTTTGGCTCTCTTCTCCTTTTTCCCCCTTTTTGTCTTTTTTAAAGCCTCATTTCAAGAGAACAAAATAAAAAAAGAGAAATAATATGAGGAAATTAGGGGATAGCTAAATTTAAAAAAGCAAAGCTCAAGTAAAATAGTAAATAGAGATGAGAATCAAATGAACACAGAGCGACTACCTCCATAATATCCAAAAGCTCAAAATTTAAAGTTTAAGATTAGAGAGCCTTGCTGAATAACTTTAGGAGCCTAAAGTTTGGAACTTTACCTATAAATGTGTTTGTATGATAATTATCTACTCAAGGGAGGTTTGATACAATAGAAACCATGAGAAAACATCAAGGAATCACGACCAAAGGTGTCAAGGAGTGTAGCACACGAGCAGGGTGACAAATATTTAGGGGATTTATCGTTATTAAGGAATATTTAGCTTTTATGTTGACTTGGTTGTCAACTTTTATCATTAGCTATTGTTTCCATTCAATTTGGAATTCTAGAATGTTTTGTCATCAATTTCCATTTGTTGTAATTGTACCCTAGAATATAATGTAATTAATGTTTAGGATTAGGTTGAGGCCTATAAATAGTTCCTCAACTCAGTTGTTTAGAAGCTTATCTAAATACAAAGGCAAGCTAAAATTCAAGAAGGGCTTGGATGAAATCAATAACAATAGAGGCAAAAGTGTTGCCCTCAATGCTGTGAAAGAAAAGGAAGCTATAGACGAAGATGAAGATAATGATGATGAGATGGGGATGTTCATGCGAAGATTCAAAAGATTCTACAAGAAGGATCAAGGCTTCAGAAATTGATTCCGAAGGGAAGCTCAAGTAACAGATGCAAGTTCAAAGATAAAGCTCAGATCATCTGTTATGAGTGTGAGAAGCTGGGACATATCAAATCCAAATGTCCTCAGTTGAAAGGCAAAGAAAAGGAGAAGAAGAAATTTAATCACTTCAAGAAAAAGGCTTATGTATTTGCCATATAGGAAGATAGCTCCTTTGATGAAGAAGAAAGTGAGGAAGAGGAAGTTGCAAATGTTTGTCTCGTGGTAGAAAAAGAAGAGCAATCTGAAAAATGACATGAGGTATATGATTCTGAACCCAACTATGATGAATTATTATCTGAATATAATGAATTACATACTGAGTTTGAAAAGATTGCAAAAGAACTTATCGCCTCAAGGAGGAAAATCAAATTGCTTGAACAACAAGCTAAAGATCTTCCTCCAGTTTAGGAAATTATTGTTTGTGAAAGATGTTCTGATCTTAAAAAGAAAAATGCCTATCTTACAAAAACACTTGAAAAGTTCACTAGAGAAAGTGAAATGCTCAATGTAATTTTGAAAGCTCAAAGGTTTATAAATGATTGATCAAGCATAGGATACAATCCTATTTTGACAAAAAGAAACGGAAAAAGAAATTTTGTGGAAAACCTTACTTCAACTATTTTCAGAAAACGGTTCACTCCTCAAACCCCTTTGCTCATTATAATTATTATAACAAAAAGGGCCATAATACTTCATCATGCTTTCATAAGAAAGAAAGAAAAGATAAATCTGTTAGCAACTATCAGTGGGTACCTAAGGGAACTTATGTATTCCCTGAGGCCCAAACTAATCCAAAAGAACCTAAGAAAAGATGAGTACTTAAGGTTTGACATTGTCTTAATCGTAGGTCTGTCTGAAAGCATCAAAGATCAATAAGTGGTGTGTTGATAGTGGATGTTCTAGACATATAATGGGGAATCAATCCAAGTTTGTGGCAATGAAAGAAAAAGATGGTGGTAAAAAGTAACCTTTAGGGGAAACCAAATTGTAAAGATCGCTGGAATTGACAAAATTGGTGAAGAAGGAGGACCCTTGATTAAAGATGTTTATTACGTGGAAGGACTTTGTCATAATCTCTTGAGCATGGGCCAAAGTGCAGACAAGAACAACTGGATCATTTTTTATTCAGAAGAATGTCTCATCGTAAACAAGGATGATCTTCCAATCAACAAAGGTAACCTTGAAACTTTGTTTAATGCTCCTAGAGAAGGTAATTGTTATACCTTAAACCTTCCAAAAGTCAATTATGAAAATTGCTTTGTTAGCAACTTGGATGAAAGTTGGTTGAGGCATAAGCATTTGGCTCATGTAAACATGTCCCAACTAGACAAGTTGTTAAGAAAAGATTTAGTGCTTGGTTTACCTAAACTACGTTTTAAAAATGACATGATATGTGATTATTGTCAAAGAGGTAAACGAACTAAATCATCTTTCAAAACTAAGTTGAAAATCTCGACCAATCAACCACTCCAACTACTTTATATGGATTTAGTTGGACCAGCAAGAGTAAAGAGCCTTAGTGGCAATTTATATACTCTGTTCATTATCCATGATTTTTCTAGATTAGTTTGGACTATTTTCTTATCTTCCAAGGATAAGACATTTGATATGGTTGTTGTGTTTGCCAAGAAAGTGCAAAATGAGAAAGGTGTTTGTATTTCTAGCATCTAAACGATCATGGAGGAGAATTTGAGAATCAAGCTTTCAGAGAATTCTACAATGCTTATGGAATATACCAAAACTTCTAAGGCCCAAAAACCCCATAACAGAACGATGTGGTTGAAAGGAAGAACCAAGTTCTCACTGAAATAGCTAAAGTGATGCTGAATAAGAACAAGACTTCTCAAGTCTTTTGGGCTAATGCAATGAGCACGGCATATTATGTTTTAAACTGAGCATATCTCTGAAAGAAACTCAATAAGACTCTATACAAACTCTATAAGGGAAGTAAACCAAACTTGGCTCTGCACATATTCTGATGTAAATGCTTCGTCCACAACAATGGTAAGGATAACTTAGGAAAGTTTAATCCTAACTCTGAGAAAGGTATATTGTTAGGTTATTCAAATAAGAGTAAAACTTATAGAGTCTTCAACAACCATACTCGTGTTGTAGAAGGATCAATTCATGTTGTGTTTTGTGAATCTGAGCCTGATAATTCTATTAATGAGGATGAACCAATTTTTCAAAATCAACCCATTTCAAAAATACCTTCTATTCCTAAGAATTCTGAAAAAGGATTTAGAAATTGATTCTAAAAATGCTTGTGAAAGCCCTGTTCAATCTCAACCATGTGCTTAGAGATATAGTAGGAGTTATCCTCTGGATCAAGTGATAGGCGACGTGAGTGAAGGTGTGAGAACCGGAAAAAGTACTTTAAACGAAGTAACTTTCTTTACCTTTATCTCTGAGATTGAACCCTCTAATATTTACGAAGCCCTTTCAAACAATGATTGTGTTATAGCAAAGTAAGAGGAATTACATCAATTTGAAAAAAAAAATCAAGTTTGGGACTTGGTACCTAAGCCTAACAACCACCCAGTCATTGGCACTAAATGGGTAATTCAAGAACAAACGTGATGAATCCACAATCATAGTCAGAAACAAGGTTAGACTGGTTGCCAAAGGTTATAATCAAGAAGGTTATGAGGAAACATATGCTCTAGTGGCAAGATGGAAGCTATACATGTACTCCTAGTCTTTTCGTGTATAAAATGATTCAAACTCTATCAAATGGATGTTAAGAGTGCTTTTCTTAATGGATTCATTAACGAATAAGTATATGTAGAACAACCTCCCGGTTTTTGAAAGTGACTCTCATCCTGACTATGTTTATCATTTAAAAAAGAATATGGCCTTAAACAAGTTCCTCGAGCTTGGTATGAGAGATTAAGTAAGCTCTTCCTTGGTCAAGGCTTTGTCAAAGGAAAGGTTGACACAACACTGTTTATTAGAAGTAATGAAAGAAATGAGTTGTTAATTGTTCAAATTTACGTTGAACACATTATATTAGGTGCTACTAATGATACCTTGTGTGAGGAATTTTCGAAGAAAATGCAGGGTGAATATGAAATGTCCATGATGGGAGAGCTCAACTATTTCCTTGGTCTACAAATCAAATAATAGAGGGATGGAATTTTCATCTCACAAACGAAGTATCTTTGTTATTTGCTCAAGAAATTTGGAATAGACTAGTGCAATGGAGCTGACACTCCAATGAGCTAAACTACCTCTTTGGATGCCGATAAAAAAGGCAAGGACTTCAGCATAACCAAATATAGAGGGATGATCAGATCATTGCACTAGTGCATAGTGTGCATTTGTCATTTGAAATTGAATTAGAAAGCATTATGTAAGTGTCCTAGTATAGACACACTTGAGTGTTAGCTTGACACTCGCTTCTACCATGGAAGTATTGTATTGGACACTTGTTTGTTGCCCTAACACTTGCAAGAACAATGGATGTTACTTGCACTCATTTTGGAAACATCAAGGTAAAAACTTGAGTGTGATCTTCAATAATCGAGTGTCAAGGTAAATATTCTTAAGGTCAGTGCATAACAATCAATGATGAAACAAGAGTTGCCTCACTGTGAGGCACACTTGAAGTGTCATTTAGTGACACTCAAGTGTGACTCAATGACACTCGAGTGTCATTTAAAGATCAATATATTCTCACTAAATATATTTGTTGAACAGTTTTCTACCAAACACACAAATCATCAACACTCGAGTATGCATAAAATAACAATTGAGTGTCTTGAAGAAAGCCTATATTTTCAACTAAACTTTGTTTTGAACAGTCTTCTTCCATAGAGTAAATTCATCAATACTCAAGTATCAAAAAACAACACTCGAGTGTGGCTTGAATGACACTTGAGTGTCACATACTTCTGCACTAAACCTTCATCTTCAAGAATTCAAATTTACTGAATATCATCTTGTTACTTTTGATTATTACTCATTATTATTCTCAATGCTTCTAAATATGTTTATTAATGAGTTTCATATGATTCATTGAAAGATTACATGAAAATCCTTAAAAGGCAAGATTTGTGTCAAAGCATAAAATATGATTAGAGAAAACAGAGCATACACGCAAATTAATTCAGAGCTGGTCAAATGATCATCTTCTGAGACACTCATTTTGATGATAGCAAAAGAGACCCAACCTAAACAATCCTAGAGTAGACCTAAGGGATTTCATATGATGATTTGTGGCAGTGATGTGAAAGCAACCTATCCTCAAATCTTCCAACAACTTGGTTTGTGTCTGATGGAAAGTTTCTCCAGTGTAAGGGCAAAAAGAATGCACCAAACATAAAGCTTCAATGGTCATTTATTGTATTCATCTATAAATACAAGGGCATTTAATTTGGAACCAACTAACCACGAACAATCAAATTTATTACTCACTTATTGCTCGTTAATACTTTGTGAAATATCTATCGATTTTCTATTCATCAATGTTTACATATCTACTCTGTGATATAGTTTGACAATCAATTTGATTTTTATAAAATCTCAAGATAGTAGGACCTTGAGTTTGGTTGTGCGATTACATTTGTAAGGGGGTGAGTCTTAGTGAGAATTACTATGAAAAAGTTTGTGTATTTGTTGAAAGATAGTAAAAATCTCATAGACGCTCTAAGGACTAGACGTAAGCTAAGATATTAAGGTCGAACTAGTAAAAATCTTTGTGCACATTTTAGTGCTATTCTTCTTACCCTTCCTTATTAATTTAATTGCTTGTTAAGATTGCTTTAAATTTTATAAATCATCCAATTCACCTCCTCCTGGGTGATACACTGCAACTAACAATGAGACTATCAACCATATTTTTCACAAACAACCCCACATACTTTAAGTTTATTCTAATTAGCATTGGGTGAAATAGAGTTTATAAGGCTAATTTACAAGCAAAATTATTGAAAAATAGGGTATTCGAATAAATTTAAAAGTAGTAGTATTTTTTTCCCCAAAAAAATTAGTAGTACAATTGAAAATTAAGTAATAATAACTTATGAGATACCCATAATTTTGGGTTCATAATTGATTTTGATGTGTATAAGAGTGTTTGGATTTTTATTTTTCAAAAAACCACGGTTTTGTCTATACAATTCTACATTACAATTTACACCCAAAATCAATTTGATAAATCTATTACCTCAAAATAATAATAATATCAATTATAAATCCATTTTATTCAAAATATATTATCCTACCAATAATCCATAAACACCCTCATCATAGATCAATTTCTCTCCACTTGTTTTAATTGTATACCACTAGTTATAGAAAAGATTAATCCATTTTAACATCATTATATAGTGGTGTTTAGTCTTGGGTTTATAACTGATTTTGATACATATAATGATCTTAAAATTGATTTTTAGTTTCAGATATGATGCCATAATAAGCATCGTCTTTTTGAACCCAGTGGCAAGAGTTTTCATAGACATGCATAGTTTTGAGTAATTGAGTTAATGTAATTAAATGATATTGAAATGTTATTGTTGTTATTGTTATTATTGCATTGCTCTAAAGTCTCGTATAGGCTATAGAGATTATCATCGTGCTCCTTTCTTAACGGTTTACAATTCCAGAGTATTAATGTTCACTCTAGCAAGGAAATGATGAGATTGGTGGTTGAGATTCATTTGTTGAGTCTTTTTTGCCCGTTACTTAACTTTTTTTAATAATAATATTGACGATTCTATGAAAAAACCATGGTTATCAGACCCGAACCGGACCGACCGATTCGGACCGGAAACCGGCAAACTGGCCGTGAAGCCGGTCCGAGAAACCATAAAAATTGGGGTCACAGTGCTTTGGGTTTTTTTTTTTTGTTAAAGTCGCCTGCAAGAGACATAGAAGGAAGAGGAGAGAGAGAGATAGAAGGAGACAGACAAAAGAGAAGGGATGGAGAAGGAAGGAGTGGAGCCAAACCCAAATCTGAAGAGTCACCCATATTTAAAGAGTTCTGAAGCCATCTCTCAACTCATTTCTCCTCAATGAAAAACCGGAGCAAATCACCAAGAGGGGGTGAATTGGGGATTTGAAAAAATTCTTTTGCTCAATTCTGGAAATTAATCGATGGAATAGGAGAGTGCAGGGAATGAGAGAAAAGAACAAGACACAGCAAGATTTATACTGGTTCGGTCTAACTCCTTGACCTACGTCCAGTCCCCAAACTCTCTTGGATTTCCACTATCACTCACAATCAATTACACACTCTGTACTCGAAAGTTATCCTCTCACTAGGATACACTCCCCTTTACAAGTTGTACACTGATATTCCCAATCTCCAAGTCCCCCGACTTGAGATTCTTACAACAAGTGATCTAAAATAGAAACAAACTCTCTTTAAGAGCAGATATTGATAAACACTGAAGCTCAAGTCTCTCAAGATAATTTATAGAAAAATAAATATAGAAATCTGGATGTTGTTCACTATAAATGTCTTATATATTGTCTATCTATATTCTTCTTCGAATCTGACTGATATTTATAGCAGTTGAGGTCCATTTTGAATGAAGAACATGACTGTTGGAGGAGCACTACGAATTTGGCTGTTGAAGCTCCACTTTCAGCAACTAGCTGTTGAGAATCCACTCACAATATTCTTGATAGATGGATTCTGCTCTTGTCTATAGTGTTGTAGACATTCTTGCAATGTGGGACTTAATTAATATGAAGATAATATTGATGTCCCTGAGTAGAATGGGTTGTTCTCAAAGTTGTATTAATTTAATCCAAGTTGAAGTACTTTATAAGACAACATATTCTCTCTCTCTCTTACTTTACAGCTCATAGTCTGAATCTTCACTGTTTCCTTCAATAATTCATCTGAAACTTGCTAACAAACTGGGTAAACAACGTTAGGCACAATAGCAAATAAGTATATGAAGTAATAACATCATTCAAATGGTTTTCGCAAATTGGCGCCATCTGGTTTTACAAATCTGTCCGATACAAACTCGAGTTTACAATTCCAAACTCGAGTTTGGAGTTCATCCAGAGAGCAAGGCATTTTGAAAAACTTTCTAAACTCGAGTTGATAAGTGACTGACTCAAGTTTGGTTCTTACAGAGAGGAAAGTCACGAGTTGCTCTTGGATGAAGTTTTGAACACAGTGCTAAACTCAAGTCATTTAGTGACTGACTCGAGTTTGAAGCTTTTATGAAAATCTTGAGTTTAAGTTCAAAGCTTCAAAACTGGAGTTTAGAAAACGCAGACTGGAGTTTACAAAGTCTGAAATGTTACTTAGCTCTCTGTATGGTTCAGACTCAAGTTTTGATATACAAAACTCGAGTTTCAGTGTAAACTGAAACTTTTGAAATATCTCTACAAGTGTAAACTGGAGTTTCCATTTTTTAAACAGGAGTTTTCAAAATAGTCATTTACTCAAGTGCTTTCTGTTTGAGCTAAACTCGAGTCTTCAAAATCTAGACTCGAGTTTCAGTGAAAACTGAAACAATTGAAATACCTTTGTAAGCTCAAACTGGAGTTTTCATTTTCAAGACTGGAGTTTAGAAATCATACAATAGCTTGAGTGTTTTAAAACAGTTCTAAACTCGAGTCTCCATAACTCAAACTCGAGTTTACAAGTCTTTAAACACTTTAGCTTTTAAACTTTTCTTGTAAACTGGAGTTTAGAGAAATCCAAGTTAGAGTTTGAAAATTTGATAAAACGTTGAAGCTTCTGTTTGATCTCAAACTCGAGTTTCCAAAAGATAGACTCGAGTTTACAACTCTTGTAAACTTTGATTGCTCCTGTAACTCTGCAAACTTGAGTTTGTCCACACAAACTGGAGTTTGGCATTCTTTGCAAAAATGAGTCGTTGCCTTATCAAGTACAAACTCGAGTTTTGCTACCAAAACTTGAGTTTGCCTTGAACAGAAAGTTTTACAACTTTCCAAAGACAAACTTCAAATGAAGTTTACAATTGTCAGTTATCATCAAAACACATAGAGAATTAACAATTGTCAATAATCTCGCCACCTGTGAAGAAGAAGAAGAAGAATATGATGTGGACGTAAAGGAGATGAAAGAAGATTTTGAAGAGTATGAGAAAGATGAAGAAGAAGGAGAGAATGAAAAGGGAGGGCGGTGAGGAACAGAAGAGGTCTGAGCAAAAAAAAAAAGGAACAAAGGAGGACGACATGGTAAAAAGTGAGACAGAGCAAAATATCACCTTGTAGAGTTCATAGTGTGTATAGGTTTGGAAGTCAATCACCAATTGTGTCTAGTTCTAGTCACATGAATCCCTATTATCAAGAAAGTTTCTACCCCCATCTCACCCCAATCCCATCCATGCCACGTGTTGAATTAGAATTTGCCCAACTTTTAAAATACTCAAATACCTCACTTCCTTCCCTTTTTTTTTCTGGTCGACACATCCTTCCCAATTCAAAATTCCCAATTCAAAGCATCAGAATGTGTCATATCATAGACAACTTTCACGGTTGCCAAACTATTTTTTTATGGAAAATATAAAATCATTTTTTTTAATCATTTTATATTAATAACCTGAAATTTTTACTTTTCCATCGGTTTAATCTCGGTTTAGCTCCGGTTTGACTTTAGTCTGACCCACTAACCCTTAACCCAGTACCTCGACCGGTTCAGTGACCGGTCCGGTTTTAATAACCTTGGAAAAAACATAGAGGAAATTGTTTTTAATAATCAATCACTATAAAAACGTGTGAAAATCAGTGAGACTTTATGAATCATGTGTTATTGTGTTGCTAATATTTAGGATCTTTATTTTATTTTATTTGAATAATTTACCAAGTAGATCACATAAGGATTGTTCAGATGGTGAGTTTGATTATTGGGTTTGGTTAGTTTCCTATTATTTTGCTTTATTTATTTATTTTTTATTTAAATAATAGGGAGTGTGTGAGAAAATTATGGGAAGCAAAATCGTGTATCCACCTTATATATAGGATCTTATTGTAATTAGTTTTGAAATAAGAAAAATAGATACAAATTCCCTTTTATTTTATTATATGGTAAAAGAGCCATTGGTTTTAGGGAATCTTGTTGTCTACTAAAATGGAGATCTCAAATGGAGGAAATATACAGAACAGGATGGAGAAGCTTGTAGGCAACAACTAAAAGTATTGGAGGATGTGTATGCAGGTGTATCTTCAAGGTCAGGACTGATGGGAATTGATTGTTAGTGCTGATACAATGACCTCAAATGTTCCTGAGAATGCCAAGTCATGACGAGAGTGGAAGATCAAGTGTGGGAAAGCTCTCTTTGCTTTGAGGACATCTATTAGCAAAGACTTCATTGATCATGTTCGTGATGTCCCTTCTCCCAAGCAAGTTTGTGAAACACTAGAGAGGCTCTTCACTAAGAAGAACATAGTGAGGTTGCAGTTATTGGAGAATGAGTTGGCAATGCAAAAGTAAGAAGGTATGTCGATTTAAAAATACTTTTTACATGTAAAGAGTATTTGTGTTGAAATTTCAGAAATAGATGCAGATTAAAAGATTACTGAAGCTCGTATATGTCGCTATCTTATTCATGATCTAAAGAAGGAGTACGGGCCTTTCATCACCTCTATATAAGGGTGGTCAACTCAACCTTCTATTAAGGAATTATAAAATTTGCTCTCTAATCAAGAAGCCTTAACAACACAGATGGCAAAGAACTTTAGAACCAATGATGTTCTCTATTCAAAGGGAAATCCAAACAAAAAAATATATATATCTAGGAACAAGAAGGAAGAAGAAGATTCAAATTCAGAAGATGGTAGCTCACACACTAAGAAGCCCTTTATATGGTTCAGATGTAGGATGATTGGGCATATAAAGAGCAATTGTCGAGTGAAGCTTTCTGAGGCCAACGTTGCATGCACAAAGTGAGGGAGATGATCAACTCAATTGGGATCATTGTTTCACTGTTAAAGCTATTGAACAAAAGTCAACACAGGCCTTTGTAAATTATGCTCACAAGAAGGATGAATAGATCAATGATTCAGGTTGTTTTCACCATGCAACCGGGAATGAGACCTTATTTTCAAAAGTGTGTGAACACCATAGAGATCAAGTTATTGTCACTGATGATAACTCTACTCATCAATAGCAAAAAAAGATGTTGTGATGATCAATGTAGCAAATGATATAAGCTCAAAAAGTGTCAAGCTATATGATGTATACTATGTTTCAGGTTTGACTAAAAATGTAGATTTGGTTCCTCAAATTACTGATTATGGAAAGTATGTGTTATTTGGCTCAAATGATGTGAACGTGCCTGATAATGTAAAAGAAATATCTATTGATGTCATTTTCTCAAGTGAAAAGAAAGGCTCTTTATTTATTATGTCAATAGGTGAAGCTTATGTGAAAAAGACAAGCCAAATGAACAATGCTGCTATTTGCATGCTCAGTTAGGTCATATATGCTATCGAATGTTACAGCAGATTTCTTTTAAAAAGTTGGTGGATGGAATGCTAGCTTTGAAAAATGTTCGTGAAGATGTAATTTGTCAAAATGAAAAATCCCATCGTCTTCCTTTCAAAAGGTCATTAAATCAGCGATATGCATGGTTCGAGGGTTCATACAGATTTAATGGGATTAATGAGAACACCAAGCTGTAATGCACATCATTAAGTTATGGTGCTAATGCATGACCACTCAAGGTTTACTTGGGTGAAGTTTCTGAAAGATATACTACCAAAATTTGTTAGGTTTAAAAATTCCATTAAAAAAGAGTTTGAAAAGAAGATAAAATGTCTCAGGAGTGACAATAGTAAAGAATACATGTTTAATGACTTCTTTAAATATTGTACAATAACAACATTCTTCGTCAAATACTTGTCTGGATACTCCACAACAGAATGGGATTGCAAAAAGAAAACTTGGGCCTCTTGCTTCAGTTTGTATTTCATGGTTGCATGACAAGAATCTTCCTCGAGACCTTTGGGCAGAAGCAATTCAATATGCATGTCATGTGACAAACAAGTTGCCACCTTGGCCAAGTACACATAAATCTCCCTTTGAAATTCTATATGGTGAAAATTCTATGTGAATTATTTCCGGGTATATGGTTCTATATGCTATGTTCATATTCCTAAGAATCATAGGACTAAGCTTGACCCAGAGGAAAAGAAGTATGTATTTGTTGGCTATGACACTTACAGGAAGGGTTAGAGATGCATGGTGTTGGAAATTGTACCCTTGGGGAAAGTCATTGTACTTTGAACATTAACGTTTGTTCTGTTGTAGAATAAGATATATTGGACTTGACCTAGGAACAATGCCCAGTGCCTATGTACCCATGAGAGGGATCAAAGTCCACGTAGTTTGATGATATAGAATAGGCGTTTAGCCAAAGACAGTGGGGATGTGTGCTCTGTGTAGGCATAATAGTAAACAGGTAGAGTGTGTGTACCTTAGAGTTTACCATCTATTTACAGAGGGTACCTTAGGGTTAGGGTTTGCTTGCCTCTTATTAGGCCACACCTTGGTTGGGCCTAATATTTGAATCCATAACAGTTGCCCCCCAGCCCGGTAGTTCAGGTCTCTGGGCTGCCGGGATGTATAGATTGTCTATTGTGAAACGCGGACTTGACTGAGATATATCCAGCTTATTCGGGTTGTTTGAGAGAATAGGGTATATACCTTGCTTGCTTTTATAGCAATTTTTCCCAGGATAATTACCTGGTCTATGTTCCTGTATTTAACAATATGTAAGCAAATCACAATCAAAGGAAAACACTTATTGTTTCCCATTTCGAATACTTTTCAAAGTTTGATTTCTGTTCTGGTTTGCACCAATTTTGGTTATTGATAATCATGCTTTTCCATTAATTCCTCATTGTTATAAGCTTATCTCATGTAAAACCGAATCACAATGCCCTTTGACTTAAGATTATCATGGATTCCTAAATGATGAGTCACTGATCTTTGACCTAATCAAAAGTCACCTTTAACCGGGTGATGAAAAAGACTATTATCGGGATCAGTGGTTTTCATGTAAAGGAATGTGAATGGTCAAGATGGAATTTGTCCTTCACATTTGTAGAGAGATAATACTGAGCCCCTAGATAAGTGAGTCTTAGAAATGTATGGCCATACTACGGTGGAAAGGAGTTTCCAGTTCAATTATTAGACTATTTAAAAATCGAGAAAGTAATGGTCAAGAACAAGAAGTTGAAATTATCCATACCTCATACTTGACCAAATTATCACGTGACAAAAAGGACGTGACATGGTTGTACAATAGGTTGTATCGTATCATCGATCCCTATATAAATTGGATAGTCACGATGTCTTGTCAGAGGCTACTTGCAACTTGTGGGCTGGTATAGTATTGGCCCACTGCCAATCTCATGTGGGCTTGTAAGGTCGCACACAAGAATAACCAAATACAAGTAAAAGTGTCCAGATTCATTGAATCTTAGATATATCTAAGATTTACTGAATAATGTATTATATATATATATATATATATGAAATTCAAAAATAATATAATAATATTATTTAATAGAGATTATAATATATTTGTTTTGTATTTAATTTATTTGATAAATCAAATATCTAAAACAAATAGAGATATTGTATCTCAGATTTAATTCTCGAATAAAGATATCATATATCTGATTTAAATTTAAATTGAGATATAGTATCTCGGATTTAATTAAATAGATAGATATCATTTCTCATATTTAATTTATAGAGATAAATTGAATCAGGAGGATTTTAATTCGGATTAAATAAATAGATTAGATTAGATCTATTAGATAGATTTAATTAATATATTATTTTAATCCAAATTCAAATTTCAAAATTAATAAAGATTAATTTTGAATATAATACACCTATTGGGTTTTGAAAAATTTATAGGACATTTTTGTCAAACGTATTAGAAAAGCCACGAGAAGCCCTATAGAGAAAATATAGAGACGCGAGAATACTGAAGGCACTAGCACTCTACCATCAGTGTTGGAGGCCGTTCGTGTGGATACCGATAAAGGGAGTGGATTCACAAAGTCAGCTCCTGTTGATCGAGTAGGTAGCCCACGAGATCAAATTGAAGGAGATGCTTATTAATTTGCATAGGTATGGTTCCTTTTCTAACTTGATTTAAACACCGTTGATGGATCCTCCAATGGGATTCATAAGTTTTTAATTTCGCTGCATGTACGATCCCAGCACATGGATCTTGAGATAAAGAAGTATACTATTTATAGAGATGTGGTTTTTGATGAGGTGTCATAACCATTTTGTACTCCAAAATTCGTTGCCCTTAATGATGACCAAGACAATTTGGAGCTCTTGTTTCATTAAGCAAATGTACAAGCACCTAGTGATAGCGAGGTAGAAGTTGAACCATCAATTAGGGGTAGAGAAAATGTTAAACAACAAGTTGTGAAGTGATCATCAAGGGAGCAACAACAACCAAACTACCTCAAAGATTATGAGGAAGAACTTAACAATTGTTCGAAAACTGCATGTTTCTTTGTAAGGCCATTAACTACAAAAGAACCAACAAGTTATGAGGAAGCAAAGGGCTGTCCAAATTGGGAAAAAGCAATGCTTTAGGCATGTATCACAGTTTCATAGTTTCTGCGTCAACTACTCCAACTTACAAGCTTCAATTACCACATATATACACAAACTTATCTTTTCCTTAGATAAACCAAAGTCAAACCCAACAAAACTGAGCATTTAGGTTTGGTCATAACCACAACAGAACCAACAAATACATTCAGCACTACGTTCTCTTTATAAAAGCTTTAATAATCACTTATATTTAATCTAATCGGTGTTTATCTTTCCTAGCTCTGGCTTCATTTAACTCCTTCATTCCCAACTTATAGAAATCGCAGAAGCTAGGAGGAAAAGCCTCAAAAGACTCACCTTAGCCAAAATCCAAGCTTGCATGCAATAGTCGATCCTTCTCGTTCTCCGACTCTCCCTCCAACTTCCTCCGTTCTCACCATTATCTCTCGTCTCGGACTCTCTTCTGGTTTCTCACTCTCGGTCTCATCTCCAGCGTTCTCACTCTCTCTTGCTTCTGTTTTCTGCATTTCTCGTCTCTCAACTCCCTCTCTCTCCTTCTGTGTTTCTCTCTCACACTCTTTCTCACTTTCTGCAAATCCTCAGCTCTCAACTTCCTCTTTGTTTCAGTTTCCTTTCTTGCTCTCTCCTTTCATCGTCACACTCCTCCTCTGTTTCAGCAACACAAGAGCAGAGGAAGATTATCTTCAGTTTCTCTCTCTTTCTCTGCAACTCTCACTCTTTTTGTTGTTACAGCAAGGGGAGTGGTTAAACCAGAGCATTGCGTGTATGTATATATAGATAATAGGCAATAAGCAACGGTCCAGTCTAACGAGGAAGAAGAAACTAATAGTCTGAGAAGAATACACAGAGGATATATATACGGCACTGGGCTCGAGAGGCATGGAAGGTTCTGAATTCATTGACTAGCTGGTCCTCCTGCTGCCGAGATCGCGTGAATGTCGCTGCAATGATCTTACTGCTGATCACTTGCGTGAGGGCTGCTGGAGACGCAAGACAATGGAATGTGGAATTGTCGCTGAGGTCTCCTACTCGTGGTCCAGTTTTTCTCTACTGCTGCTTTATGTTTTTCACGTGTTGGGCTGAATAAGTAATACAGAGGGTATGTCTGGAGTTTAGAATGTGGGCTGAATGGGTCTTATTTATATGGCCGAAGCTAAGGGAGTATATGGTTTTATTTGATGATTCATTGCTGGGCCAAAAAGGAATGAAAGACGAGAGGATATATTCATTATGGAATATTTACCAAAAAAATATATATATATATTCATTATGGAATATGAGTTGGATCATTACTATTAGGTATGTGCCTTGTATTGTATTGTAGTGTGACAACCATCATGTGGGGCCTTTATTTTATTAAAGTTAACGCGTATAAAGATCGGGGTAATTTATACGACTTAATTGCAGAATAAAAGTTTTTTAAATTAACTTAGTTTGAAAATATATGGACAAATTTTCCGCGATTCGAATTCATCAGATAGTTGGATGTTAATACAGTACTCCAAAATACGTGAATGATAAACATTAAATACGGTCTAATTAATCCTAATTTTCCAAAAAGATTCCAACTGCTGTATCCCTTATAGCTGCATCTTACCTTTCGATCCTGAACCACTACCTGTATCTTTCATGGGGTCTGGAGTTCAAATGAATGAACTCTAGGGTAACAGTTAATCTCATGCATATGTATGAAAACATAAATGACATATTAGCTCATGTTAAAGCATGGAAGCATTTACAATAACCGTAACTGCAGTTAACGACCAAGGACCACAGCCCTTGTTTAGAACACGCAGCCCCATGAAACCGCAGCCTTAAATTCATAGCCCAAAAAAACATATAACAAATAAATCAACTAACATACATGATCAACTATTTAATACATAAACATCTACACACATGCTTATAAGATTAGAGTCACCCACCCCAACCTTGAATCCTTATCTCTTGACTGAAGTTGTTGGGATCAGAAAAATGTGTCAAGGTTTACCTAAAAACGTTTATAATTGCCATTAGTTACTTACTCGAATCGCAGGGAAAACTAATTACGCGAATTAGTTTAGAAGATTAATAATAATTATTAATCCCTTAAAAATTTCTCCAATAATAATAATTTGATTGTTGTTGTTGTTTTATTATTATTATTATTATTCCCAATAATAATAATAATAATAATAATTCCCTATTTATTTTTTATTATTATCACTCCTTCCCAATAATAATAACATTATCTGTTATTATTATTATTATCCTAAATTTTCTAATAATAACACTAATATCCATTTATTCTATTTAACTATTTCTCCATCATTATTTAGACTCCCAAGTATTATCTTTCGCCTTTAATTTAGTATTTTAATAAATAATCATTAGAGTCTGTAAGTACTAATCACCATTTAAGAACATAATTAAATGTATTAATTTAATGATTCTCATGATTTCTCTTAAAACTTGGATAAATACTAACTCTACATAAATTATGCTTCATGGGAATTTTGAGTTAAGCATATTTTTTTAAAAAAAAAATGCATTTTAAAAATTAATTCCCAAAAATCACATTAACATAAATTTCATAAATGCTAATTTGAATATAACTCCATAATAAGTACTTATTTTTAGTTACTTATACACTTAAAAATAATAGGACTCCATAACATGTATACATATATAAACATGCATACTTTCTTTTCTTTATTCACTTGTTCATGCACCCACACAACCTCAAGCATTGACCATAATAATTACACACACACACATACATGCACAGTCCAGTTCGTACACACAGTGAGAGACATTTATATGAACTCTTGCATACTTTCTTTTTCTTTGTTCATTTGTCCATGCACACACGATAATACACACACACATATATAAATTATACTCACATTAGCATTTTCCTCTTTTCCCTAGACACTCACGGTTTCAATACATTATTATGCAGAAAAATAACTCTTTTTCTTTCCCTTAACATGACAGCAAAATGAAACCATGAACACATATTTATAGGAATGTAAAAACACAAAATAACTTAGCTTGTTCCTTTTCCTCTTTCACTGGCAGCAAACACATTCACACACACACATCACTTAACCTGTGCGTTTTCTTTCTTTCCTTTTCTTCAGCATATGACAGTGTTCTGTCGTAAAACACAATTTGGACTTGACTTGGGGTGAAATCCCAGATGCCTACGTACCGCTTTGAGGAATCAAAGTCCACGTAGTTCGAGTATATACAATAGGCTTATAGCCAGAAGGGAGTGGATGTGAGCTCTGAGTTAAAGTCAGAGCATGTGTACCTTACTAGGGTTTGCACCCTAATAGGTTTACCTGGGTTCTAAATTGACTGGCTTTTGTTATCTTATCATTTAAAGATATTAAGATATCTTTAAATAATATATCCTTAATTTGTTGGTAATTGTAATCTTAATAGATATGTTGATAGATTACTTCTTGATCCAAGGGGGGTTGTTGGGATTATGAGTGATCCCTTATACATATTTGGGCTCTTCGGTTATTTAATATATCCGATAGTAACAGACAGCAAGCTCACGGCTAACATATATACAGATACTTGCATCTATGTTCAGCAACAGTAATTTCCTTTTTATTCTACATTCGACAGCAAACCTTCTTTTTAAGTTACAGCCTACACACAGGTACAGGAAACACTGCCTATCGTTTTTCTTTCTCTCTCTTTCTATATGTATATAGCGTGACCACGTTATGGAAACAAAGAGGAAAGTGAGTTCAGTCTATTACCTCTGCTTTTGGAATTCAAAACAGACCAACGAGGATGACTTCCTTCTCTTTCTCTTTCTTCAACTCTCGGACTCTCTCTCTCTTTCATAGGCCTCACTTTTTCCTCTGTTTTCAAGTTTAGAAACAGAGAACTAATCAGCTACAATATTTTCTCTCAAGTCTCACTCCCTTCCTCTTCTCACTCTCACAGCCTCACCCCCTCTCTCTGCAACTCACCATCTTCCAAACTCACGATGAAAGCTCAAGGTAAATGGCTAAGTATCTGAATCTTATAGAGTTCTTATGATCCAGTCGGAGTTGCAAAGTCCAGGGGTTATTCAACGGTGGGCTCGAGAGGAATGGTCCCTCACTGGTCGCTGATCTTGCGTGTTTGATTAATCTACGTTTGACTGCGCTCTCTGCCTTGCCGTAATCCATGCTGAATCCCGATATGATATGGTTTTTCTGCTGCTTTTACGTGCGTGATCAGCTTCTTTGTTTTGACAGGTTAATGGGGTTTTTTTTTTTTTTTGATATAGGTTAATGGGTTTTTTGTCTGGAGGTGATTGGGGTAATGGGCAGTGGGCTTTTGTATAATGGGTTCACTTGTATGGCTACCTATTGGATATGTTCATTTGCTGCATCCCTTCATCTTCACGTCGGGTCTGGAGATAATGGAGTGAGATTCATTGTTGATATTAGGTGCTTCTCACGTGGCCCAATATCTATTGCTGGCTGAAGAGGTTTTGGGCTTGTATGGTTTATTTAATGCCTGACCCACAAAGCTTGTGTTGTATTTATTGGGGGTTGATTGTGCCAGCCGAAACCATGAGAATAAGTTTTAAAGAAATATACATATGGTCCACCTAGCTTATACAATTTGGGGTTTAATTAGAAGTCCCCATTATATTCAATTGAGGAACTCTTTATTCACATTCCATGCTTATTTATTCTTTTCCCAATTTAATTTATGGAAATAAACTTTTATTTCCCATAATTATTTTTCAACTAAATCTCATAATTTAATTCCTATAAAATATTAACCCTATAATATTTAGGCCTAAAATTATCACTTACAAATATTCCTTAAATTTATTCTTTTCATGAAATAAATTAAGGATAAATAGGCCTTAATTTCCAATAATTATTCTCATAATTATTTTAGCCCACATTTCATAATTTAAATTTCTCATATAATATTCCAATGTTCAAATCTCAGAAATTTGGAATATTACATGCAGTGTAGGACGAAACATACTCACTTTAAGGGGATAGGAAAATGCTGATACATATATTCCTATATCCTTCTGTTTGTATTTTGGGTGAGTTGGAAAGTAAGGAAGGAGTTGGATAATTAGTAGGTGCATGTATAGTGCTTTAATTTTCCTATCAAGTTGCTTTTATTAACTACAAATTTTAAATTCCCAAAATTCTCTTGTAATTATTTTCCATAACTGTTATTTCCAAATAATTTAAGGAAAAAAATAAGTTTAAGTTTCCAATAATTATTTTAGGCCATAAATTATCCCTTCCAAATTTTCTTTGACTTTATTCTTTCCTTAATCAATTTATTTTGGCTATAAAATGTCATTTCCAAAATATTTAGGCCAAAATTTATTTCCTAATAATTCCCTAATTTTTTTTTGAGAAAATATGCCTTAATTTCAAATCCTTAATTTTAAAATTCCTTAAGACCAAAATTTCCATAATTAATTCTTAATTCCCAAAAATCCAAAATTTAAGATGTTACACTTTTAAAGGGAATCACTATAAGGTTGGAATGTAAGGATTTAATTACCCAAAGATATGATAATAACTTAGGAACATATATTGACAAAGTTTAACATAGAAAAAGATAATATTAGTTTTTCCTAAGGACTTTATAGTACTTGTCACTTGTTTTTAGTGGATTCTATAGTTTCCTCAACTATTAACACTAGTACTTATTCTTATAATTTGTTAATTTATAAAAGAAATGGCATTAGTAGCTGATAATGTGACTCTCAATCAACCTATCACACAGTATACTGAGTATATATACACAAGAAGATTATTATAAGCATAGATTTTTTATCATATGTTTTCCATCATTTTATTTTTTGAAAAAACCTCCTTTAATGAATAAAACTACCAAATTTATGGGGGAAGAGCTGCTTGCATTGTAAACCATTTTTTGGTACAAAAATGCTCATAAACTTTAAAAGGTATTCCAAAAATAATGTTTTGATCAACTACAGAAAAAATGTTTCTGCAGCAAAAATAGAAATATTAAACCCTTTCATTAATTTGGAGCAACTCCCATTAAGTTTGAATTTTGAAACCGCACACATGACTTATAATGCCTATTCATGAGGATGTGGTGGGTAAAAGGGGGAAAAACTATTTATGTTTTCAAAATTCAAACTCAATAGCTGGTACTCCAAATTGATGAAATAGCATTTTTGGACTACCCCCTCCCCCATTTTTTTTTTTATTGTTGATAGGTATTTCCTACACCAAAAGATATACAGTGCCGGTTTTGGTTTTTCGGAAAAAAAAAAAAGGGTTGTTTTGCTCCTTAACCCAAAATTTTGTTGATAATAATGACATAAATTAGAACACAGATACTTCTAGTATACAAAATTGGTAAAATACCAATATTTTGTAAGTAAAATTAGCAGACCACTGGTGGTGCTCTTTGTGTACAAATAATCCTCTTGTTGGTCTTTGAAACTCACAAATAAACCTCCAATAACTTTCAAGTTTTTGCAGATAACTCTTAACTATTAATTTATATGCCCATCAACTTTATTTTTCTATGAATATAATTCCTCTAACTTTGATTGATATGTTGATAAGCCCATAAACTCTAACTTATGAGCGGATATATTATTAATTAATTAATTGTGAGTAAAGATGTGAAAATTGAGGGGTTTGTGGTAAGATTTCAAAAGTAAGAGGGGTTACATGCATGGTCTAAAATACAGGACATCCTTTTATACAAAACTATGTATTATTTATTTTAAGATAAATACTCGAGTACTAAATTACAAACTTCGAAAATTTCAGAGAGAAACGGCTAAATTAAATCGCGGGGGAGTATAATTTTTGAAGGTCAAATAATTGACCTTCTCTTTTGTCTGGCAAAATGATCATGGAAATTAGTTAAATTGCTGATATTATCGGTGTTGTTATATTCATCCGTCTTCCACTGAAGATACCATGTGTTCCAACTTCCAAGGTAGCAAGCAATGTATCTGTATATACAAAGTATCATTATTTTTGTTTCCTTCTCACCAATAATCCTTACAAGAACAAACCCCATTTTCAAAATGGTGGAATCTATTCCGATCTCTAACCACAATCCTCCTGCTGGTAATCTTAGCCATGAGCTTGATCATTGAATGGCATTCATTACAAATCCTTAAATTCTTCATGATTCTTAATGTTGTACCTGGTTCAGTTGAAATTAGTCCATAGCATATTGCAAGCTTCTCACTGTGCACAGCCAAAGCCCACTCCTTTTGCCTATCATCTTCAACATCATGTAAAGCCAGTTCTGTTTCTGGCACGTAGCCTTCCAGCCTTGTCAAATAGTTCAATTCCTCTGACTTCTCATAGATCCTTTTCCTTTGAGGGTGTCTTAGATCTCCTGAGAAGAATTCATGAATTATACTATTGATTTCAATGGAACTACAACCTGGTTCCTTCAGGATTCCTGCTTCCTTCTCCATTTTCTCTCGCACTTTCGCGGCATAATTCCATCTTCCTGATGAAGCATAGTAATTTGCCAGCATTATGTAAGATCCAGAATCCTTAAAATCACGATCGCTCAATAGTTTAGCGACGCGGTCTCCAATATCGGCGTTTCTATGGATTTTACAAGCACTTAGCAAAGCACAGAGCATTCTACTATCAAGAGGAACTCCCATTTTACCAATGAAATCAAAAGCTTCTTCAAGCTTACCTACCCTAGCAAGTAAGTCAACTATGCAACCGTAGTGTTGTACTTGTGGTTCAATGCCATATTGTGTTTCCATTGATTGGAATATCTCATAACCCAGCTCCACCAAACCTCCATGGCTGCAAGCATTCAAGACACCAACAAAGGTGATGCCGTTCGGTCTGAGTCTCCGCTTTATTATCATTTCTCGGAACAATTCAATTACCTCAATGCTCTTTCCATGCATAGCTAGCCCCACAAGCATGGAATTGTAAGTGGTCAGGTCTCTCACCTCCTCCAGCTCGTTGAACAATAACTTTGCCGTGTCGATATCACCACACCTCGAGTACATATTGATCAACGCACCACCAAGGAATCGATTCGTCTTGATATTGCACTTGCTCATGTACATGTGTACCCATCTGCCCAGCTCTAAAGCACCCAACTGCATGCAAGCAGATAAAACACAAACAATTGTGACTTCATTAGGCTTCACATTCTTTGCTTGCATCTCTCTGAATATCTCCAAGCCCTTATTTAACTCCCCATTCTTTACCAACCCGTCAATCACCGCTGTCCAATAGACCGTGTCACTTGATTGTAATTTACTAAATAAAGCCATTGCCTCTTGAGTTAAGCCATGATCAAAATAGCAAGTTATCAAAACTGAGCAAGCGACAACATCACGCTCAGACATTTCATCGAACAGGTTCCGTGCATCTTCCAATCTACCATATTTCCCATATAGTTGAATAAGCTTTAATGCTATTGATCGGTTTAAACCCAGCCCATATTTTACAACCTGACAATGAACTCCTCGGCCATAATCTAGATTAAGTAGAAGAGAACAAGCTTTTAAAACTGAAGTAATCGCATACTCGTCAGGGAAAATCAACTGATTGACCATTTTAGTATACAATTTAAGAGCATCACAATGAAAACCAAGGGAAACCAAACCATCAATAAGAGCAGTGTAGAGGTAAACGTTGGGGTTTTCAGTGTGGTGAAAGACCTTGGTGGCATAATCAATGGAACTGATTTTACAGTAAAGTCGGACGAGTTCGAAGACAAGGAAAGGATCTTGATCGATTTCTTTCCTTATGATTTTGGCATGAATAGATCGGGCATGATTCATGTGTTTACTCTTCTGAAGCATTGCGATGAGGTTCTTGCGGAGGATTTGATCAGTTCTGTTGCTGGAAATCGAATTTTTACAAATTTTTGGGTTTCCCATCACATGGAACAGATTTAAAAGGCTCATGTTGGTCTCCGAATTCCTACTTGTTTCAGCCTTTTTTAAACTACATTTGGTTTTTAATTTGTCCCCAAATCTGAAGTTGTAGGTTCATCTGACTGATGTCTTGGAGGATTTTTTAAAGGGCTAAGGTGCATATAAAATTGTTACGGATACGTTAAAAATGGGCTTGGCCCAATGATCAGAGAGCCCAGTCAAATGGCTCCAGCCACAATCTTAACCACTCCTTTGAATTAAGGGGTAGTTATCAAGATAGTGGCCAAGATCATAACCACCCAGAAGATAAGGGGATATTATCGAAAGAAATATCTTAATATCTCAAAATAATAGAGATGACAAAGCCCATCAGAATAGGGTCCCAAGTAAGTCTATAAATAGAGAATAAACCCCTACAAGGTACACACGTTCTCAAAACCCTAGCTTTTCAATTCATACAGAACACACACACCACTCCTTCTAGCTATCACAAGCCATACAGTCTACTCCCGAACTACGTGGACTTTGATCCCTGATTGTGGTACGTAGGACCCTGAGATTTTACCCCAGGCCAAGTCCAACACCTCTTGTGTTCTACACCAGAACATTGGCGCCCACCGCGAGGACTATAAAGTCCTATTCCCGTGACCAACGATGGCTAATACCAGAAGCAAAAGCCATCTGCCTACACACGAGCAAGGCCAGGAACAAGGCTCTAATGAGAATCAACAACAGGAGGATGCCCGAGGAAATAATCAGGAACGAATGGAGGTCCCACCGAATTCGAACCCTCCGCTTGAGGATGGACAAGCAGAGCAAACTCTGGAAAATGCCAATCAGGTCCATACCTCACCGGACTTCCAGATTGGCGACTTGGACATACGACTGCTACATAACATTGCTGGCTTAATGCTCAAACGAATCGAGAACGTGGAAGAACGCGATAATCTCCAAAACCAAAAGATTGATCGCATGGCCGACGTAATGAACCAAATTCTCAAACAACTACAAGACCCTTTTCAGAGAGAACGCCGGGATGATCAACAGAATGAGGACGAAGAAACCAATCAACAAACTGAAGATCTTCCGCAAGTCAATCAGCCCGAGCAAGGCCGAGTAGCATCAACGAAGAATTTCGGGCAAAGTAATCATCGGGATACTAACTGGGAAGATCAAACTCGGACAATTCGGGAAAACAGTCATGCCTTGGATAACCAGGTAGTCCGGCAAGAAGATTCTGGAAAGCATAAGATGTGGTATGGAGACGAAGGACAGAATAACAGCCCGTTCTCAGATGAGATTACGGAATCCGAGTATCCCAGGAAATTCAACACATCCGACCTCCCGAGGTATGACGAAAGTCAGGATCCCTAGACGCACCTGAATACCTTCGACACTGAAATGCTAGTTCGAGGATTCAAGGGACCTATCATTTCCAGGCTGTTCACTTCAACGTTACGAGGGGTTGCCCAAGTTTGGTTCCGAACTTTACCTCCAAAATCTATCTCCGACTTCAATGACCTAAGTGAAAAGTTTTTGCTGAATTTTGCAACGAGCAAAAAGCAACCCAGGTCGGTTTATACCCTAGACAGAATTAAGCAGCAACTCGGGGAAACCCTTCAGAAATACTTAGACCATTTCAAATCCGCCGCCTTGCAAATACAAGGGTTAACGGAGAGTGTCCACGTGCATTTACTCATCTCGGGATTGGACAGCGAATCCCAAGTGGGAAGGTCGGTCATATCCAGCGGAATTAAAACCCTGGAGGAGTTCCATTGGCAAGCAAAGAAATATCTGGATATCGAGCAGATGCAAATAGCCAACGCGCCCGGGAAACCGAGAAGCCGACCTCCAAAAGGAAAGGATCAGGCGTCGAAAGAATGGTCAAGGAACTCGGATCAGAAAGCCCGTACAAGTAGGCACGAAGGAAGGTATGAAAAATATACTCCTTTAAATGTCTCACGTGCTCAACTTTGGAGAGAGGTGGCATTGACCGAGATGAAAAAGTTAGAACGACTACGCCCATTGTATAACAGAGGCAAACTGGACCGAACCGGGTTTTGCAATTTCCATAATGGACCCGGGCACATAACAGATGAATGCTGGGACCTTAGAGACGCGGTAGAGAAATTTATCCGAGATGGAAAGTTGCGCCGATATGTCATCAAAACGCAAGGGCAAAAAGGTAGCAAGCGCAAGCAGGCGGATCGGAGTAAGAGCCCGACCCTTCAACGGAGGAAACCGGATGAGGATTGGAGAAAGAATGACAACAATGATGAGTTCCCAGAAGCCAAGTTCGATTGCAACGTCATTAGCGGAGGTTACAGAGGAGGTGGCGATACTGCAATTCAGCGGAAGAAATACCTTCGGGAAGTCTTAACCATCAGGGGACGACCTTCTTTCAAGCCGGAACCACTGCAAGCTGAACCCCCGAAGTTATTCTTCACCCAGGAAGACCTAAGGGACGTAATCCCAGGTCATCAAGATGGGCTGGTCATAACCGGCCTCCTGGGCAAATGCCGCGTAAAGAAGATATTTATCGACCCTGGCAGCGCAGTTGACATCATCCTATGGGATGCTTTCAAGCGGATGGACCTTGATCCAAAAAATCTAAAGCCGTGCAGAACAACCCTAATCGGGTTCAACGGAGGAGATACAAGCCCCAAGGGATGTATCGAGTTGAAAATGACATTGGGATCTAAAGAAGCCTTCAAAATCGGAAGAGTCAAATTCATCGTGGCAGATTTCCCCTCTTCTTACAACATTATTCTAGGCAGACCAACTATTCATAGCTGGGACATGCTAATATCAACCAAACATCAGAAGCTAAAGATGGTAAACAGGCAGAATGACGTCGTCACCATTAAAGGAGATCAGAAGGAATCTCAGCAATGCTACTTTTTGACGGTAAGAAACAATGAACCCGGCACATCCTCATCACGACAGAAGGGAACTCAAAACTTAGCGCCAGTCGCACCGAGTTCAGTAAACGTGGTAGAACTGGATGTAAGAGAGGAAACGAAACTGATGAAAACAGAGCCTGATGGAGAGCTTATGGATTACCAGTTGGGAGATGAGCTCGGGCAAGTAACTAAAATCTGCAGCATGCTCACCAAGCAAGAGAAAATCGAGCTGGAGAGACTACTATGGAAGAATAAAGATGTATTTGCATGGAAGCCTGCCGAGCTACTATGCGTAGATCCTACCTTCTGCTGCCACAAGCTAACGATCAACCCACATTGCACGCCGGTCGCACAAAAGAAAAGGAAGATAGCTCCAGACAGGCAAATAGCCCTCGCCGAACATGTAAGGGAGCTGTTGGATGCGGGATTCATCAGGGAAATCCAGTACACTACTTGGTTATCAAATGTGGTAATAGTCAAAAAACCTAATGGCAAATGGAGGATCTGCACAGATTACACCAATCTCAACAAAGCATGCCCCAAGGATGCTTACCCTATGCCAAACATCGACCAACTGGTGGACAACTCCTCTGGATTCCAGCTGCTCTCGTTCATGGATGCCTATTCTAGTTACAACCAAATAGCCATGCATCCCGAGGACCAGTAAAAAACAGCTTTTATCACAGATAAAGCTAATTATTGTTATAACGCCCTTCGGGCTAAAGAATGCTAGAGCTACTTACCAGAGGATAATGAATCAAGTATTTGAGGCACAGCTCGGTAGAAACGTGGAAGTTTACATCGACAATATGATTGTTAAATCAGTCAAGCGGTTCGACCACATCCGAGATCTGCAAGAAACATTTGATAAGCTCCGGGATCACCGAATCCGACTCAACCCGACAAAATGTGCATTCGGGGTACCAGCAGGTAAGTTTCTCGGATTCCTGTTGACTAACAGAGGAATTGAGGCCAACCTGGATAAATGTCAGGCCGTCCTCAATATGGCTGCCCCAAGAAACAAGAAAGAGGTGCAGCAGTTGACGGGTAGGCTGGACGCATTAACAAGGTTTCTACCGAAGTCGGTAGAAAATGCACTCCCCTTATTCAAGTTATTAAAAAAGGAAGCGCAGCACGGAGATTGGAACTCGGAGTGTTAAGCCGCATTTGATAAGATCAAAAAGTGCCTGTCATCGCCACCGGTATTGTCAAAACCTGAGCCCGGAAAAGATCTAGTATTGTACTTGTTGGTGGCAGTAGAAGCGGTAAGTGCCGCCCTGGTAAGAGAAGAATCGACAGAACAAAAATCGGTCTATTTCACAAGTCGTGCTTTGCAAAGTTCAGAGCTGAGATATCAAAGATTGGAAAAGGTGGCCTTTGCACTCCTCACTGCTACAAGGAGGTTACGTCCCTACTTCCAAGGACATCGGATAATTGTCCGGACAAGTCAGCCGATACGCCAAGTATTGCATAAGCCTAATTTGGCTGGAAGAATGATTAGTTGGGCTATCAAGCTGTCTGAGTTCGACATTATGTACGAAGCCCGACATGCGATTAAATCTCAGGCACTGGCCGACTTCGTTGCGAAATTAGTACTGACCCAGATAGTCCCGGAGGCCAATCTCAATATTTGGAAAGTGTTTGTCGACGGATCGTCAAACGCCAAAGGAAGTGGAGCAGGGGTCATAATTGAAAGCCTGGAAGGAGTTTCTATCGAACACTCCCTACAGCTACATTTCAAAACTTCCAATAACTAGGCCGAATACGAGGCAGTGTTGGCCAGGCTATCTCAAGCAAAAGATAATGGAGCCAGGCGGATTCACTTGTCAATCGATTCTCAGTTGGTTGCAGCCCAGATCAACCGATCGTATACGGCTAAGGGACCCTTGCTAATTAAGTACCTCGGGAAAGTTAAGGAGGCTATGGCCGACTTTGACAAGGTCATAGTCACCCACATCCCTAGGGGAGAAAACGCGAGGGCGGACATCCTATCAAAGCTGGCCAGCACAAAGAACCTGGGAAATCATCGAACGGTAATACAACAAAGTTTGATTGAGCCCACTTGTATTATGGTTATTGCAGCAGCAGAAGATTGGCAGAAGCCTATCCTAAATTACCCGGAGAAGGGAGTCATCCCGGAAGACCCTATAGAGGCAAAGCGGATGGCAAGAACCGTGTCGATGTACACAGTGGTTGATGACCAACTCTATCGAAAGGGCCTTTACTCTCCTATGATGAGGTGTTTGGACCCAACAGATGCCAAGTATGTGTTGTCAGAGATACACGAAGGGATTAACGGGCAGCATATGGGAGCCAAGGCGCTAGCCCAAAAAGCCCTCCGAGCTGGATATTATTGGTCGATAATGGTTGACGATTCCAAAGAACATGTAAGAAAGTGCGAAAATTGCCAAAAACACACTCGGATAATCTGGCCTCCTTCGGCCGAATTAAAATCCATCACGGCCCGATGGCCATTCTTCAAATGGGGCATGGACCTCTTAGGACCGTTCAAACCAACTACAGGGCAAATGAAGTGGCTGGTTGTAGCTGTGGACTACTTCACTAAATGGATTGAGGCCAAACCCTGACAACCATCTCGGCCGCTCGGATACAAACATTTTTTGAAAGAAACATCGTGGCAAGATTTGGGATTCCGGCCGAGATCGTCACCGACAATGGGATACAGTTCGTCGACCGAGGCTTCCAGAGGTTGATGTTCGAACTCAATATCAAGCACCATCTCGCCTCGGTAGAACACCCACAGTCTAATGGGCAAGCCGAAGCAGCAAACAAGATTATTGTTGATGGGCTTAAAAAGCGGATGACAAGTGCAGAAAACGACTAGGTTGAGCAATTATATCCAATACTCTGAGGATACCTAACTAGTGTCCAAACCTCGACTAAGGAAACGCCTTTCAGATTGACCTACGGTTGCGAGGCCATGATCCCGGTCGAAATCGGGCAAACATCATGGAGGAAGGCAAAGGTCATGGAGGAAGGAGAGCATAATAACAGTGAACAATTGACTGTGGAGCTAGACCTCATTGATGAAGTCAGAATCACAGCACATTGTCGAGATCTTGCTACAAAGCAGTTAATTGCAGCCAAATATAATCGCAAAGTTAGGCCACGAGTGTTTAGCAGAGATGATCTGGTACTTCGCAGAGCGGATATTGAAAATCGGAGCAAATCACCAAGACGGGGTGAATTGGGGATTTTAAAAAAAATTCTTTCGCACAATTCTGGAATTTAATCGCTGAAACAGAGCAATACAGAGAAGGAGAAAAGAGAACAAGACACAGCAAGATTTATACTGGTTCGGTCTATCTCCTTGACCTACGTCCAGTCCCCAGACTCTCTGGGATTTCCACTATCACTTTCAATCAGTTACACACTCTGTACTTGAAAGTTATCCTCTCACTAGGATACACTTCCCCTTACAAGTTGTACACTGATATTCCCAATCTCCAAGTCCCCTGACTTGAGATTCTTATAACAAGTGATCTGGAACAAAAACAAACTCTCTCTAAGATCAGATATTGATAAACATTTGATAAACATTGGAGCCCAAAACTCTCAAGATAATTTACAGAAGAATGAATATAGAAAAATAGATGTTGTTCACTGTAAATGTCTTGTATATTGACTGTCTCTATTCTTCTTTGAATCTGAATGATATTTATAGCAGTTGAGGTCCATTTTGAATGAAGAACATGACTGTTGGAGGAGCACTACGAATTTGGCTGTTGAAGCTCCACTTCCAGCAACTAGCTGTTGAGAATCCACTCACAATGTTCTTGATGGATGGATTCTGCTTTTGTCTAAACTGTTGTAGACATTCTTGCAATGTGAGACTTAATTAATATGAAGATAATGTTGATGTCCCTGTGTAAAATGGGCTATACTCAAAGTTGTATTAATTTAATCCAAGTTGAAGCACTTTAAAGACAACATATTCTCTCTCTCTTGCTTTACAGCTCATAGTCCGAATCTTCACTGTTTCCATCATTAAACCATCTGAAACTTGCTAACAAACTGGTTATATAACGTTAGGTACAGTAGCAGTTAAAGATATGAAGTATAAACATCATTCAAATGGTTTTCGCAAATTGGCGTCATCTGGTTTTACAAATCTGTGTGTCACAAACTCGAGTTTACAAACCCAGACTCAAGTTTAGAGTTCATCCAGAGAGCAATGTATTTTGGAAAGCTTCCTAAACTCGAGTTAATAAGTGACTGACTCGAGTTTGGTTCTTACAGAGAGGAAAGTCACGAGTTGCTCTTGGATGAAGTTTTGAAATCAGGCTAAACTCAAGTCATTTAGTGACTGACTCGAGTTTGAAGCTTTTATGAAAATCTTGAGTTTAAGTTCACAGCTTCAAAACTGGAGTTTAGAGACTGGAGTTTACATAACCTGAAGTGTTACTTAGCTCTCTGTATGGTCTAGACTCGAGTTTTGATATACAAAACTCGAGTTTCAGTGTAAACTGAAACTTTTGAAATATCTCTACAAGTGTAAACTGGAGTTTCCATTTTTCAAATTAGAGTTTTCAAAATAGTCATTTACTCGAGTGCTTACTGTTTGAGCTAAACTCGAGTCTCCAAAACCTAGACTCGAGTTTCAGTGAAAACTGAAACAAATGAAATACCTTTTTAAGCTCAAACTGGAGTTTTCATTTTCAAGACGGAGTTTAGAAAACATGCAATAGCTCGAGTGTTTTCAAACAGTTCTAAACTCGAGTCTCCACAAACTTGACTCGAGTTTCAGTATAATTTGAAACTTTGAAAACTTTTTGTCAAGTGAAAACTGGAGTCTCTGAAAACAAAACTAGAGTTTAGAAAATAGGAAACAACTCGAGTGTTTTTGTTTAACCTAGACTCGAGTCTTCAAAATCCAGACTCGAGTTTCCAGTGAAAACTGAAACTTGAAGACTTTTACATTTGGTAAAACTGGAGTTTGTAAATATGAAACTGGAGTTTTGAAAACTTGATAAAACGCTGAAGCTTCTGTTTGATCTAAACTCGAGTTTCCAAAATATAGACTCGAGTTTACAATTCTTTAAACTTTGATTGCTCTCTGTAACTCTACAAACTCGAGTTTGCCTATGCAAACTGGAGTTTGACATTCTTTGTAAAAACTGAGCCATTGTCTTATCAAGTCCAAACTCGAGTTTAGCTACCTAAACTCGATTTTGCCTTGAACAGTAAATTTTTCAACTTACCAAAGACAAACTTCAAATTAAATTTACAATTGTCAGTTATCATCAAAACACATAGAGAACTAACAGATATCGGAAACAAGAATGCTCGGGATGGAAAACTTGCGTCAAATTGGGAAGGTCCTTACCGTATTGCAAACAAAATAGGGCCCGAAACCTATGTCCTAGAGGCATTAGACGGCACGGCCATCAAGCGAACTTGGAATGCGGACAAACTAAGGATCTACTACAGTTAGGGGCTGAGATCGACTCGGAAAGCCGCACACAGCGGATGTCAGCGGCGGCTGAGAACCGCTTTTTAGTTTCAACGGATGTAAGCGATGGCTGAGAACCGTTTTTCCTTTTAAGGATTAGTTTGCTTTTATGCACCATTTTCCAGTTATGTCAAATTTCTTTGCAATTGCAACTGTTTCAATCAATAAAGAAGGCGGTCTACTTTATGGGCCGACCAGATGATTGTTTATAAAGTTCAATACAAGAATAGCCGAGTAAAGGCAATGATCGATGGTACTTTTGTCGTTAAAGTGATCAATTAAACTAGGTCCTAATTAATTATGCAGTTTAGGGTCAACCTAGGTCATTCTCCCAAGGAGCAAGCTGTGGGTTTTCTTTAGGACTAATTTTCAAGTGATAAAAGATGCAGTAGAATGTAAATGGACCTAAACTAGAATGCAAAATACTATTACCTATATGCAATTAACTAACTAAATGTAATAATGCAATTGACTCTTAAACCTATATGAGAATGAGACTAATCTATATGAGTTGAATGCAATTTTTGGGGGGTTTTCTTATAAGAAAATAATTAAAATCTAATAAAAAGATTGATTAAAAGAAAAACAAAACAAAATGATTTAATTCAGTTATGATGACGAAGGGGGCAACTTAGGAATTGCATGGAGTCGACTTTCTTAACCTAAATCAATTAATTAGACCCAAGGGAGATTAACAAATTTAATTACCCAATTGAACATGGGGAACCCTCTAGTTCAATAACACATATTCCACTAGAAAACTCATAATGAAATAACCGGTGGCTAATTAAACCCATTAAAAACCAATCATAAAATAATCTTGGAAATCTTGTTTACAATTATCTAATTAAACAACCAGATAATTCATCAACCTAATTAAACAATTAAGATGATTAACCCAATTAACAATTAAATTAATAACGAAAACTCAGTCACTAATTTAATTGACAATCCAAAGGTTGCAAACAAGAGTCCAACAATAAGCATAAAACTTCGAATTACCAGTCTAATCCAAAAGAAATAAGTTTACAATCTAAAACTAGATTATTCTCAATTAACACAACTCGGAATTATTTAAAACTAAATTATTTCAAGTCTTGAATTAAAAAGATAAAAAGAACAATACTTCCTTGTGATCTTCAAGTGTAAACCCTAGGCTCTAGCCTCCTTCATGCTCTTCCCAAGTTGCCTCCTTAAGAGGTTAAGCCTCAATGAAAATTTCCTCACCAAACTTCAAAAACATCATGTGTTGTACGTGGGAATTGGAAAGAATGGATCAATTAATTGATATAGGAGGTGGGGTCCACGAGATCAATTTGAGAAGGGTACTGTGCGTGAGAAGAAGGAATGAATCAATTAATGATTCAATTGGAAGGATCCCTCTGCTGCTACGTCTTTGTGTCTGTAGCTTCCTCGCGGCGTTTTGAATTGTTTCGATCTCCAGCGTCTCCTTTTCTCACGGCTTCCTTCAATCTCAGCGTGTCTCGGCTCTTCTCTTCAATTCTATCTCGCGGTGTCAGCGTCTGAAGCTTTCAAAACCTAGCAGCTAGGTTAATTAAAGAGGAGGAAGAGAGGGCTTTTTTGGGTATTAACTTGAGCCCAATAAAATTCAAGTAGTCCCATAAAATTTCACCATTGGATTTCCTTTTAGCTATCCTGAAAAATCCTGCACCATAGGATCTTATAAAATCTCTATCTATCATATATCAAGAGATATTATTTAATCAGAATATTAATAATTTAATAATTTAAGCTCAATATCTTATAATTAATTCATATTTATATTATTTCCTAAAATAGGCCAACAATCTAAATATTATCTAATAATTCCAAATTAGCCTAAAATAATCCCCAAAATAAATGAATAAGGTGGGATAAAAATATGAAAATTGGGATTTATCAGGCAACTTAATGAAACCAGGGTTTTCGCGAGCCCGGTTGTCTTAAGATTTATTAACATATCTTTTGGATGTATTGGAACAACCCCCTGGAACGGTGTGAGATTGCCATAAAAGATCCTAATCAGGTCGAAATGTTTAGGTTCTTTTTCCAAAAGAGATTAAGACCAGAACATGTGGCAGTTGGCTACCATCTCGATTAGATACTTTACAAGATAAAGTACTTAGGTGATTGTTGGAAATCATCTGTTTATTTCGAATGCTCGAAAAATAATGAACGTGCCCCATTTATTAACGTTGGTAGAATATTTAACAGATTCTGCGCAATATATCTTGACTTTGGCCAAGTCATAAAATAAGAACCGAGCTTTGTGCACGGATTACGTTCCCCTTTTTTCATTAACAAGCGGATAAAACGCAAAGTTTAGTATAAAGGATGAAAAACGAAACTAAACAACAGGCACAATATGCTGAAATGCCTGGAAAAACTGGGATGATATTGTCATCAATTCTGGGGCATAAGCCCGGATTAAAAAAAAAATTCTTAAGGAGCGCGACATCAAAGTGAGGCTTAGTCAGACACGAAGGAGTCGGGCACATTAGAGGCTGGAGCATCTTCATCAGCCATTTGATCACGGTCACCCTCTGTTTGATGCTCCGACTCGACGACTGGAGAAAGCGGCGCAGGTACAAACTGCCCATCTACTACCAAAGCTCTGAAATCCACAGCATCGAGTTTCATTGTGATACAAGATTCAGAGCTTGGACTTGGGCCAGGTACTCCTTGAAAGCCTCAGCAACCGTCTCAATTACCATAACCTCTAGCTTCTCCACTTCAATAGCAGACGCTGCTAGCTCGGCCTTGGAAGCATCGAGGTCGGAATGAGCAAGGTTCAAGTCCTTCACCAAGCCCGCATATTGGCCTTGCAGAGCTGCAGTGAGGCATTCAGCGTGTCTTCCCGGGCCTGACTAGCGTTAAGTTCGGCGGAGAACTGATCCCTATCAGTAAGGGCCCTCGACAGTTCCTCAACCATCTTTGTCTGCGCCTCTTCGGCTTTCAAACGCGTCTCCTCAGGCTCCGCCTACCGGGCCGCCGCATCCTTCCTTTCAGTCCGGGCCTTAGCGAGCTCGACAATAGCTTTGGCATACTTATGCTTGATGGCAACATAAGCGTTCAACACTCTGGCCGTCTCCATCAAGTGATCCTGCAGAGCCTGCAAATGATCGAGGTCAGAGTTGGCAAGAGTGTCAACGCTGAAATATTTGCTTGGAGGCTTCACGGCGTGCTTGAGCTCGTCCGAGACTCCCTCAGTTCATACCTCACCCCGCGAATGAAGACGAGACTTGCGAGGGGGTGGAGGAGGAGGGACACTTGCGGCAGCACCGGCTTCAAGGACAGAGGCCGGACCCTCTTCTTCAGCCGAGGTCGATGAAGTGGCAGCCGACTTCGACCACTTACGCGGGACGAGATTCGTGGAGGCTGGAGGGGACACAGCTCTCTTCTCGGGCATAGTTCTCTTTGGCAAAGGAGCAGCCACCACCTTCTTTTGTGAAGAGGACTCCCCCTTCTTTTTGGCCTTAGCGCGGAGCTTCTCGGCCAATTCTTGGAAGGAAACCTTCCCCATTTCAGGCTCTGCAAAGAAAGTAACAAACGTCAGCAAAAGCAACAAAGTGTTATGTAATAAAAGAAATAATGAGTGCTAAAACCCTACTTGGTGGAAATATCTCCTCTATTGATTGGCGAATAAAAATACGGGTATCAATTACGTCATTCTTCGCCACATGTTGGACCAAATCTATCACGGTCGCAAGCTCAGCCGGCTCTAACTTGTCCTCAGAGGTTTGAAAAATGGCCGAGTCTCGGTCATAATGGATCTCAGACCAGTAAAGCGAAAACGTCAATTCCATCGACTTGGAATCGACACCCTGAAGGAACCACGGTTTATGACCGGGTTCGGCAGTGACTTTGAAAAAGGAAGTCTTGAACCCCTTCCAGGTTTCGGTGGCCACATGAAAGAGTTTTTTGTCCGGCCTCCCCCGAAAGGAAACCCAACCCTTTTTCTCTATAGGCTCTCCAGGCTGGCAAGCCCGTTGGATGTTAAAGAAATAAAAGAACACCCCGGTAGTTGGGGTATAATTCAAAAACTAGCAAAGTCGCTCAAAAGCGATGATAAAGCCCCAAGAATTCGGGTGAACTTGAGTGGGGGCAAAGTATAGAATGTTCAAGAGATCTGTTTGGAACTGTGTAAAAGGAAAACGCAGACCGAGTTTGGTAACGAAATCTCGGTAGAAGAAGAAGAAGGAACGTTCGTTGCCTTCCCGAATGGTACACACGGGTTTATCGGAGTTGGGCGGGGACAGAGAGCAATGATCCCGGTCCCCTAGTAGGAGTGCGGCGATCTGATCAACTGTGGCGGTTGAGAGCCTAGATAGCACCCCGGTCGCAACCTAGTCGTATTTCTCAGCGAGATGACGTGGGACGCAAGCGGATGCCGACTCCACAGATCCGGAATCCTCAACAGGACGGGGAGAAATTGACATACTACCTAGAAAGAGAGACAAAAATGAATTAGAAACAAGGAAGATGATACCTGAAGGTGGTAAAGCAGGACGGGTAGGAATGGCTTGAACATCCCGCGGTTGAATATGCTGGCATCGCGAAGCTATTTCATTAGCTTCCCATGTCCGGCCAACCATCACGGATTTAGATATTAGCCAGGAACACTCCTCGCATGGGCCGACAGGTCGGGAAAAGGAAATGGGGGGCTCCACTCGTTGAGATAAAGAAGAAGAAGGCATAGGAGGACCGTCTCTCCTACTCCCTCCCAAGGGTGGCTCTAAAGAAGAAGCCCTAGCGGTGGCAATCCCTTGACCTGGACCTATTGGCTCTACAGAGTGGGAACGACCTCTAGTTCTACCCCTGACCCGACCTGACTGACCTGGTTGACCCCCACCGTCACCACCATAGCCTCGAAGCACATTCTCTAGCTTTTGTTCCTCGGTCAAAGGTTTCCCATACAACCACCAGGCCGTCCTAGGAGGAAGGCGTTTCACAAACTCTTCCTCCTCGGGTGGTAGGCTGTTGGGATTAGGAGGAGAAGAAGATTCTCCCAAACCCATAAGAAATAGAGGAAGGAGAGAAGGAGGCAAGTTTGGGTAAAACGAAACAAAATGTTAATACTAAATCCCCATGAAAGAGGATCAAGGAAACCAAAAACGCGGGGCAATCAAGAACAGTGTGGCCAGATAAAATGAAAACAACAAACAGAAACCCAGAAAAAAAGGAAAACTCAAAAGTATACAAAGAACTACCGAAGAAACAGAGAAGGAAAGAAGAAAGCGCAGCCAAATAACCAAGGGAAGAACGAGGAAAATACCTAGTTTGAGATAAGTTAAAGAAAGAGGAAATGAGCGAGCCACAAAGCTGGAAATGGAGATTGGAGAAAGATGAACTGGTTACTGGTTGTAATTTTCTCTCGAAGAAAGTTCAAGACTTGGCAATTTTTAAAGTGGGGAAAGAGAAAGGCCGAAGGCTTATAAACAAAGAAGTCGACGGATGGAAGTCAGGAAACTCAACCGCTGAAGGCCCAAAGGGCCCATACGTAGATGATGATGTGGACATAAAAAGGCGTGCACATTTAATGCTGATATTAAACACGCACGAAAACCAAGGATAGTGGAGCAGTTGTTCCACTCAGAGACCGGCTTGCAAATGTCAAATCAGCAAGGGGCAATGGTAACACTCATTGCCTCGAAAATAGGCGAAACATTGAATCAATAGATGAGCTAAAAGATGAACATGGCTTACAACGTTCAGGTGGCCGACCACGTAAATGGACCCCGGTCATCCGAACCAATGCTGAACTTCCATGTAATTTCAAACTGGGGGGCAGTAAGTCCCAACCCACAAAAACCGGGATAGAATACCCGCAAACAGGGAGAAAACCCGGGCAGATGTAGTAACATGAATTCGACATTGACCAATCTCAATGAAGTAGGAAAGTTTGAAATGGCATGAAAGGAGTCCTGCCTAAAATTAAAACTTCGGGTAATATTTTCTCGGATTAACAAAACAAATCTGACCCCCGTTAGCTCATCCCGGCAGTTCAGAGCCCTGAACAACCAGGCTGGGGGGCAACTGTTACTGATACGTTAAAAATGGGCTTGACCCAATGACCAGAGAGCCCAGTCAAATGGCTCCAGCCACAATCTTAACTACTCCCTTGAATTAAGGGGTAGTTATCAAGATAGTGGCCAAGATCATAACCACCCAGAAGATAAGGGGATATTATCGAAATAAATATCTTAATATCTCAAAATAATAGAGATGACAAAGCCCATCAGAATAGGGCCCCAAGTAAGTCTATAAATAGAGAATAAACCCCCACAAGGTACACACGCTCTCAAAACCCTAGCTTTTCAATTCACACAGAACACACACATCACTCCCTCTGGCTATCACAAGCCATACAGTCTACTCTCGAACTACGTGGACTTTGATCCTTGATTGTGGTACGTAGGACCCTGAGATTTTACCCCAGGCCAAGTCCAACACCTTTTGTGTTCTACACCAGAACAAGAATATTTTTCAAAGTGAATCCACGTTCTAAACAATCAGCACGGAAATAACTTTTTCAGCGTTATAAAGTATGCGTTGGACAAACAAAATGCTTTAAAATACTGAATATATCACAAAAAAAGTAGGGCGGTTATATGAATATAAAAAATAAAAGGTATTTAACTATTTGATGTGCCTTAACCTTTTTCTTTTTTGTTTTTTTTCTAAATATATATTTTGTATTTTATGGCAACTTACATGTCACATAATCAGCATTTGCAGGCACTCTAATATACATTGCATGATTATAGAAACTAATACCTATAACCAAGGAAACTATAAGAAGCGGATAGAAATAAAATTATCTACAAGAACATGATTAAAAAGTAGTTAACAGGAAAGATTGATGCATTAGTTTTTCCAATAATTAAAAAATACATTGATAAATATTGAATAATAAGTAACTTTCTCAAACTAAGAAAGTTATAACTCAATAATTCAAATATATAAAACGCTTAAAATAAGTATATTTGTTTGCTAAAAAATGAACCATATGTGAATGCAAGTTTACTTATGCCATCTAACAATACAAAAGGGATAAATAACATCATTAACAAACATGAAAAACATATATTTCTAAACTTATTATAACCTTGCTTGAATTTAACAAAAGTAGAAACTAAAAAAGTAATCATAAGTTGAACTCAAAAAGATTTAACATAAGAATTTATTTTCCATAATAAAAAATAATGATAAAAGCTTTTCTTGAGACTTGAAAGCTCATTTCATTAGAGGGAATATAACCTAACATGACTATATATGCATATGCAAAAATAACATGGCCCAACTAAAAAAGTTAAAAGTGTTAGGTTATGGTTTTGATATTTAGGCTCCTATTTTAAATGTTTATGTGTATTTTTACATCTAAAAAAAAATATATGGTGAAGGACATACTTTTGACAAAAGCTTTTCCATATTTTTCTGCCTTAAACCTTTTCATTAGTATTACAGGGTCTAAATTAGGACCGTGCATATTAGTTTTACATTGTATATGTTTATCCTATTTTTCTAATTCTTTCTTTTATTACCAAGCTAATGATAACTTATGTATGTATTTATAGGGTTGAGAGGCTAAACAGTAATATATATATTTAGCCACTAAATTTCAATTTTCTGTTCTTAGAATTATAAATTAATTTTTTGAATAATTAGAAGTTATAATTTGTAATCTTATACAAAAAAAAGGGGGAGTAGTTATAATTTGTAATAAGCTATTACCACGAGATAAAAGTAACTATGCACAACCAATGAGGAGTGGCACAGTTGGCTAAGACGTCGGCCTTCACTCAAAAGGGAGGAGGTTAGATTCCCATTAGTCGATGTGAGAACTTCTTTGGTGGGTGAGCTGTAAGTACCTTTGTAAGCGCTATTTGAACCTGGAGGCGTCACCTGGCCTTGACGAGTTACTAGTGTTTACCCCAACCCACACTTTCTTTTTGTCAAAAAAAAAGTAACTATACACAAGATAGTGCTCATATACTCAAGAACCAAGTGTATATTCTAGTAAAGTTAAACTTAAATATGGGTAACTATGTACTATTGTCAAAGATTTTGCCCCAAAATAGAAGGATCCGGTTTTGGTGCCTATTTTATTTTATTTGAAATTGGTGCCTATATTTTGAATAAACACCGTTTGTCCATCTCATCTGGATCATCCAAATGAGATCTGAATGACTTAGATTTGAATTTTTTTACTTTCTATTTTTCTTTAAAAAATTATTTTAATAGATAGAAAATCTAAAATAAGAATAATTTTTTAAATAATAATTTTTAAAAAAATTACTCAAAAATCACTAGTTTTTTTTTAAAAAAATTGGACTATCCAAATCTTATCTGGACGGTCTAAATGAGATAGGCAAATAGTGTCTATGAAGTGGTTCAAATAGAAGAGATAAATATATTCATGGAATAGTACATTCTAAAGCAAGATTTAACCTTGCATGAGTTAACCTAGAATGCATAGCCTTGTTGGAAGGATTTGAGCCTTTATTTATTTCCATTGAAATTCAGTATGTGCATTTTACTTTGCCCTAAATTCTAATACTCTTCAAAACTTGTCCCGATTTTTAATTTGAAACGATACATGCATATGTACTTGTGAATATGATAAAGGCATTTGTTTCAGCACCTCATCTCCCAAACAGTAGCCACTTTGCACTTACCCTTTGTCAAGTGTTGCCCTAAGACTGCTTTTGGTCAAGCACACATCTCAGGGTTGTCAGGGATCTAGCTCATGATATTAGCGACATCTTAACAGAAGGTGAAAAAGTGAGAGTCAAAGTTATTATTAGCATTTTCTTTTTGATTTTTTTAGCCTTTATTGATTTTATTTGTTTTCTTTTTTTGCGTTTTTTTTTTGAATTGCTGCTTTTATTCTAGTAGACTGAATAATCCATGCTTTGAATCACTGAGTAACAGAGGATTTTTTGTGTTTCTCCTAAGGGTTAATCGTCATGTTAGATTCTCATAAAAAAAAATGGAAAAGTATTTCAGCTTCATAGCTTTTTGATTTTTCCCTTTTGTGTAACTCAGGCATCTTTAAGAAAACTACCATTCAGCATTAATTTTTTCATTTAAATTGTTGTTGAGAAAAATCAATGAATGTGCTATCAATAAAGCAGTTAAAAGAAGATCTACTTCTAGAAACTCTTGATAAAGTGATACCTCTTGTTTGTATTTTTGTTGTTAGAGTTAAAGCACTAATTTCTAGTGAGAGTGAGAGAAATCAGACTTAACCTATGAATCTTGCATGAAAGATTGGGATTTGAAACACCAAGCCATGTGGCATTATCATGTGCATGGTCTTGTGAGATGGTTTTAATGTTGACAATTTACACAGGACTTGATGCTCGTAACTTGTCTCATATCTTGAACAAGTAGTTTATCATTGAAATGAGAGGAGGAAATCCTAACTACTGGATTTTGCATAAATGGCTAAATTTATTAGATCATGTAAGGTCCTGGCTTGGTCATGTAATTCTGACTATAAGTGAAAGGTCTGATGGTCAAGATTTGATCCTCTCATTAGTGCTTAAAATATAGTCATTGGAATGAAAAAAGGATAGCAGGAAGTTCTCCCCTTAATTAAATTCTATATTGCAGAGTGCTTTAGATGATCTTGACTCTTCAAGTGATGGCACTAACAATGCTATTGAGCTTCTTCCTGGCCTTGAAACGACACTTGAAGAACTACTCCAGGAAGATGAGTTAGTTTCTTTTTTTGAATAGTTATTAAGGAAGATCTTAGCTTGAAGGGAAGTGATATCTTTCTTGTTCTTTAATACTACCGACAATCCTTAATATAATAGGGTTAACATGCAAATTAGTGTAACATCCTGAAATTTTCAATATTTTAGGAGAAATTAATTTATAGAAAATAAAATTTTTCATGAAATTATTATGAGTAAACTTTTTTTAAAATAAATAAATAAATAAATTTTTATTTAATATATATATATGTGTGTGTGTGTGTATTAATTTGAATGGTAGATGATTATGTGGTAGATAAGAATGTGATATTTGATCGGTAGATAAGTATAAGGTAGTTAAATGGTAGATATACATGTGTTTGGTAGTTGGATTGATTGGTAGATAAGTGTAGGGTAGTTAGATGGTAGATATACATGTGTTTGGAGTTAGATGGTAGATGAACTTATGTGTGGTAGATGGATAAGAAGATAGACATGTTTATGGTAGATAAGTGGTAGATAGACATGTGAAATTTGGAAGGTAGTTGAGACCAAAAAATTCTATAAATACCTCACTATATCTCTTCTACCACACAAACACACACATAATGTCTGTCGGCTAAGAGAAAGAGAGACGAGAGAAGAGTGTGATTATAGAAGGAGAGGAATCTGGAGGTTTTCAGTCTATCTTAAGAGTTTTCTTGTGATCGGTGATTGTTCGTATTTTGGCCATCAAGTAAAGATTAAGCTTGGAGTTGAGGTAACCAGGGTTAATTTATTCCATATGTTTGTTTTGGGCTGTAAGGTGTTTTCTAAACCTTACTTTTATATACATACCTTTAATATGTGTTATGAATTTACAAGTATGTTAAATATGAAATTATCTCAGTGAAGGAGAATAATTTCCAACCATTATATATTTGTGAATATTTATGTTGAAATTGTTATTGTCGAGATGGATTTAGTATTGTGTGAAATGCAATATATGGATTGATAAATTGTGTAAGTGTATATGTTACAAAGTTTAATTTTGGGGTGTTGTATTTAGAAAATAATCTTGTAAGATGATTTTGAAAATCATAATATTGTAATTCTACTTGAGGATGTGTTGGGTTGTGTGGAAGAAGAGATATGAGGGTGAAATTGTGCCCATCGGCTCACTCATTTCTGGCCCGAAAATGAGCTAAGTGTTTTGGGCGGACACCTCCCTATTACGATATTGCGTGGTGACACGGGAGGGGACATTATACTTAAAGTGACTAGCTAATTTTGGCCGGGTATACTAGCACTGATACGCTGTTCCACGTCCAGAGGAAATAAGGAGGAGCAGGATGGAAGAGAGGGGAAGGTTAATTATTGTGATTATTATGAATTAATATTTATTTGTCGTTTAATTTATGTGTTGTACAATTGTTTCGAAACATTAATATATTGTTAGTAAACCTGTGCTTCTCTGACTTACAATCCTTTCTTGCATATTTTATAAATTAATTTTGGTTACGGAGACTTTATGTCTCACCCCGTGGTTATTAACATTTTTCAGGCAATATCTCTAATTGTACTAGAGATCAAGGGAAGCAGTCAGAGGCATAAAAGTTATGAAATTTAAGCCTCTTCTAGTATTGGTGTTATACTGATTTATATTGCCATTTTAGGGCCTTCATGTTTCGAAATATTATATAAATTGTTTGTGTTGTTGTGAACTTGTGGGATATAAAATTCTAATTGTTAAGTGAATCAGAGTTATGAATGATTTGTAAGGAGTTTGTAGGCGGAAATTGTGCCCTGAACTCTGGTATACATGTACTTGATGGAAAATGTGGGGTTTGTAGGCGATGGTTGTGCCTTGGACCTCAGGTTTGTGGGCGGTGATTGTGCCCTAGACTCCAAAATGTAAGTTGTGAAAAATAAAATGTTTTTCATTATCATATGTTTTTGGAAAATTTTTATGAGATCAATATGGTAAATTGTTATTGGGAAAAGGGGTCTTTTCAACTTGGTATCAGAGCAAAAGTTCTTTGGCCCTGTCATGCATTGCATCTAGAAAATGGCAATATATGATCTACACACCTGCTTCCCTTTTGTGTTTTGATTTGTTCCTTGATCTTATCGTTCTTCATCTCTAGTGGGTTTTGCCTTAGGTGGGGAGAGATGGTGAATACCAGAGGAAAGGATTCTGGCATTTGGCCTGATGTTGTAAATAGTATTTGTGTTAGTATTTGGATAATCCTAAAGGGATGATGTGTCATCAACATAATTGTTTGAGGATAGAACCTGTATGATATGAGGTGTTTTGAGGTTGCTAGCTGCTGAATCAGCATAAGAAAAGATCGTGAACATAGAATATTTCCTTAGAGTAAGAATTAGTTACATGATGGAACCATATGTTTGCTAGAGCCTAAGAGTTGTTAGGTAAAAATTGATGACTTGTTTGAGTTCAATTTTATGAGATAAATTCAAGTTTGGTCGGAAAATATTTTAGGTTCGAATTTGAAAAGCCTTATAAATTATAGAGTGACGAGGTAAGTCATAAACATGAAAACTAAGAGAAAGGACAATATTATTTCAAGGACGAGCCACAGTTGGTACAACCCCACCACAAACCTTAATCATCTCAAGTTGAAGCAGACTAATTTCATTTTGAGTCTTTGCTCTCGAATTTGGATCTTGACGAGGTATAAGATTTCTTAATATAGTGATCCGTCTCATAAGACCTTGAAGTTTTCTGTGGGGCCACTCTTTCAAATTTTCTCTACGACATATTCTTGTTATGGTATGACTGCTCAAATTTAACTGTTGGCTCGCTTCGTCAAGGGTTAAGTGAAAAACATCTCTAAAATCTTCTAACGTTATGGACATTACTCTTCTACGATGTTCCAAAAATTCCTTGTGTCCATCGCCTAGTTTGAGGACTGAATATACATCTAGTAAATTATCAACCGCGGTTTCTTTTCCTTTATTTGAAATACTCTCTACATTGATTAGGATTGATCTATCGTGGGGTTCATTTGGAATTTTAGACCATTTCAAATCAATGCAATCATAAAAATCCGATAGAGAGTCTGGCACCAAGACGTACCCGAGTGCTTGCTGATCTAAATAATGCTGTATCAGGAAGTGTTTGATTTCTTTTATATTTTTATCCTTAAAATCAAACATATGAAGCTTGTCAGCATTGGGAGCACTTTCTTGTACATCCTGGTGCAAGACGGCGTGACAAATCAAACCTACCTTACCATGCACTTCAAGTTTATGGTACCGAAGCCCATTGGTATGGATGATTTCTCGTAGGACTTGGCAACAAACACATGAAGATGGGGTAGTGATTGCAGCCAGATTAGGAACAGAGACCCTTGATTGAGAGGGTTGAGTAGACTCTATGAGGCTGGGCGCAAAGACTCTAGGTTAAGAAGGCAGAGTGGATTCCATAAGTTCGGCCATATCAGGACATCTTTTTACTGGCCACTTTGACGGACCTGCTTCACATTCTTCTCTATTATGTACCGTAGGGACAGAATCTTGGACTCTTGAAGTAGGGGCTGAAACTTGAAGCATAGGGGTAGAAGAGGGAACGCTCACTCTAAAGGATTTTGTGAAAGCAGAGAAGAAAATGAAAATGGTGCGGTCTCAGATAAATCAGCCCATCCGCTAAGCTAATTATCAGAATGTAAAGTTTCAAAGATGGAAGGACTGAATGAGTCAGAAACAGGAACGAAGTTGCTTGGACCTGCCATATTGAAGGTAGTAGGAAAGAGTAAGGAGAAGATGATGAACGAAGGAAATTGGAATATTTGTAGTTTCAGAAATCTGAGAGTATGTGAGACACTTCTTTGGTTTTTTTTAGTGTATAGAAGAAATCAACACTATTCTAATTTGAAATCGAGTAGCATTGAATCTTGATTTGATCGCTGGCTCCAAACCGATTGAAATTCTGAACATGCAACGCTCCTCATTTCACTTCAACAACTTATAGCTCATAGTCTTTTGACTTTGAGCATATGACACTCTGAACTGTCACTCCTCGAGGCACTCTAGCAACCGATAGCTTGGTAGCCTTTTTGACTTGTGTGCACACAGTGTTCTGTACGGTACTGTTTATGCAACGCGTTTTCTTTCTTTTTACTATGCACTGAGTTGTCTTTATCGAAAACATAAAAAAAAAAGCAGGAATCACGGACGCATTTCTCTTTTCTCGTGACTCCAGCTGTGCTACATAATTGCATAATGATACGATTTTATTATTTATCGGGTAAAACTCAAACACAGAGAGAGAGAGAGAGAAAACCGAGGAAGAATACTCAGAGACGAGAATTGTTGAGGGACGAAGCTGAGACTTGGAAGTGTTGAAGTGTATCTTCTGTTTCCAGAAATTTACCAAGGAAGAAGATGGACGGTCGACATGGAAGATACAATAGACAGAGGAGAGTCAGGAATCTGAGACAGAGAAGGAATCGAGTTGTCACGCCCGCACCTACTATCGTGTATAACCTATATATCCCAACGAGGTTTTGGGAGATGCGATAAGAGCAGAGTATTACATAGCTCGTATCGAGACGGTGCACTCAAGCAGAAGAGTGCAATATTATCGTTTTCTGACGAGGGTACGAATCTTATATGATGAAACACATGAAAATCATTTGAATTACCCTTTCGGGCACTGGATCCATACTGTGATGCACTTCTTTCCTATGACACCATCTTGGGTTCAAAGGATAAATTTTGCTTGTAGATCTGATTTCTAGTCTAGATTTCCATGTTTTCTATGGTTTATGATGTTCTCCATGGACACCCTGATGTGAAGAACTTTAGGAACCCGATTGATATTAGTTGATGATAGATGAATAGAAAATTATTGTATAGGTACTATAGGAAAAGTTGATTATGATCTATACTGAAATAATGAAATATGTGATTAAGGTCGCTCTACGGGTCTAGTACATGGAAGTATGAATTGTGAGGATTTTGTGATTAGTGTTATATTATCTGTAATGATTGTGTACGATTGATGGTTGAATATGGGGAAAAGGAATGATATTGAGAATATGTTTTTGTGAAATTGTAGATTAAATTAGGACATTGTGAATAATACTAAGGTTGTGAGAATAATAATATTTGAATGATCTGAAGATTAGTCTAACAATTGAGAATTATGATCCTAATATGTATTATGAGTGTTATAAAGGAGACATGACTTTTCAGCTCAGTTGATTTGTAATTTAACAATGGACACATTTGGGGAATGTTTGAGGATAGTACCGAAATAGTATGAACTGTGAATCGTGATGATTTTAACATACATAATGGGTATGGTTGAGGTTTTAGAACTAAGTTGATGAACCTGAAAATTTGGTAGATACCTAGAGCGTTACTACAAATTGAATTACACATAAAAATCTGACTTGATAGTTGAATGATTCTTTAGGTATTTGAATCGACCAGAAGGAATTAAGGCACTAGAATATAGCACCAATGGGTATAAGGTATCTGGAGGTTGTTAACTATTAACCTAGAATAATGGAAAATCCTCATCTCAGAATATTCCTTTAGAATAAATGATTGAGAGTTTGATAGAATCTCAATAGTCATGGGTTATGGTCTCATGATCGGGACAGATACTTGTATAGATGTTAGTGGTTGGTAAATTCTTTAAGATGTGGGTGATTACACAATAGCGAAGATGGAGAACATTCATGTTACAAATGTATAGTGAATAGAGAAACCTTTTGGGGTGGTAAGTCCTAGGTTGTTAGACTTGAGGTAGTAAAATTTGAGGATTACAGGAATTGTCCTAGAACAATCGGAAGGCTAGCTCAGTTGTATGTGGACTAGATTGTTAGGTTGCATGGTGTGCCCTCAGAGATTGTGTTGGATAGTGACCCAAGGTTCACATCAGACTTTTGGAAGGTATTACAGGAGGCTATGGAACTAAGTTGAAGTATAGCACGACTTATCATCCACAAATAGATGGTCACTCAGAGAGGACAATTCAAACTCCTGAGGATATGTTGAGAGCTTGTGCCATCGAGTTACTGGGTAGTTGGGATCGTCATTTGCCCCTGGCAGAATTTGCTTATAATAATAATCACTCAAGCATTCAAATGGCTCCTTTTGAGGCAATATATAGCAGAAGTGCATATCATCTCTTTGTTGGACTAAATTGAGTGAGAGAACTGTGATTGGACCAGATTTAGTAGATGAAACTACAAAGAAAATTGAGATGATTAGCCAAAAGTTGTTGACTGCTCAAAGTAGACAAAAGAGTTATGTGGATAAACGGCGTAGGCCTTTGGAATTTGAGGTGGGGGACCATGCGTTCCTTAAAGTTTCACCAATAACTGGTAATGGCAGATCTATTAAAACCAAGAAGTTGACTCTCCAATTCATTGGGCCATACGAGATTTTGGAACGAATTGGACCAGTTGCTTATCAAATTGCTTTGCCGCTGCACCTATCGAATATACACAACGTGTTTCACGTGTCACAACTTAAGAAATATCATCCGGATCCTTCTCATGTGATTAAGCCTGAAAATGTGGACTTAAGAGAAAACTTAACCTATATAGCCAAACCAGAATGGGTCCTTGATGTGAAGGACAAACAATTGTAAATAGAATGATTCGTCTCCTAAAAGTTTTCTGGAAGGGTATACCTCCCGGTGATGCTGCTTGGGAAACCAAAGAGCGAATGCGGCGTGATTTCCTTAACTTGTTTGGGTAGTTATGTTTGTGGTGTTATGATCGAACTTGTGTAATGTGATAATTTTGTTGTGTTAGCAACTTTTGTGTTGATGTGTTAGCGTACCATGATATTTTGGTAATGATGTGTTGATATTGACGTTATTGAATCTTGTGTTGTGAATTGTTTTATAACTTGTTGAGAATTTTGGGGACAAAATTCTATTTAGGTGGGGAGAATTGTAACATCTTGATATTTTCAATATTTTAGGAGAAATTAATTTATAGAAAATAAAATTTTCCATGAAATTATTATGAGTAAACTTTCTTAAAAATAAATAAATAAATAAATTTTTATTTAATATATATGTGTGTGTGTGTGTATTAATTTGAATGGTAGATGATTATGTGGTAGATAAGAATGTGATATTTGATCGGTAGATAAGTATAAGGTAGTTAAATGGTAGATATACATGTGTTTGGTAGTTGGATTGATCGGTAGATAAGTGTAGGGTAGTAAGATGGTAGATATACATGTGTTTGGTAGTTAGATGGTAGATGAACTTATTTGTGGTAGATGGATAAGAAGATAGACATGTTTATGGTAGATGAGTGGTAGATAGACATGTGAAATTATTTTTGGATTGTGTTGTTGTGAACTTGTGGGATATAAAATTCTAATCGTTAAGTGAATCAGAGTTATGAATGATTTGTAAGGAGTTTGTGGGCAGAATTTGTGCCCTGAACTCTGATATACATGTACTTGATGGAAAATGTGGGGTTTGTAGGCGATGGTTGTGCCTTGGACCTCAGGTTTGTGGGCGGTGATTGTGCCCAGACCCCAAAATGTAAGTTGTGAAAAATAAAATGTTTTTCATTATCATATGTTTTTGGAAAATTTTTATGAGATCAATATGGTAAATTGTTATTGGGAAAAGGGGTCTTTTCAATTAGCACTGAAAGTTTTTAATGAAAAACAATGTTGTCTTGAAAGTTTTTTTAGGTTTAATATTACCTCTATCGTTAAAATATTAACGGCCAACATTTATTTTTAAAAGGTCATCAACATTAGTTTTTTAACAGTATGGGGCAACATTTTCTATGTTTTGTGTAACATCTCAAATTTTGGACTTTGAGAATTAAGAATTAATTATGGAAAATTTGGCCTTGAGGAATTTTAAAAATTGAGAATTTTGAATTTAAGACATATTTTCCATAAGTTAAAGACAATTGGAAATAATTATTGGCTCGAACATTTTAGAAGATAATCTGTTAGGGCCAAAATAAATTATGGGAAATTTAGCTTAGATAAATATTATAATCAATATATGGAAATTGAATTATGAAATTTGGGCTAAAAATAAGTATGAGAATAAATATTGGGAATCAAGGCCTGTATTTTCCCTTAATTTATTTTGGGAAAAGAATACAATTCAAAAAATAATTGAAAGTGATAATTGAGCCTAAATAATTATAGGATTTATATTTTATGGTTTAGTAAATTAAGAATTTAATTTCTTTGGGATTATGAAATTATTGCAATTAAAGCTAATTGCAAATATAATAAATAAAAAAAAAGGGGGAGAATCATATGGGCTACGGGAGGAGTATATGCTACTCATTATCACCTAAATAGCAAAACCAAAGGCAATTGGTTTTCTTTTACATGGCCCATTTACACAGTAGATTTCTCCAGCCCAAACACAACATACTCCCTTCGTTTACATTCATCCATCCCGTACCCAACCCATCCAAACCGAAGGAAGAAAAAGTCAAAACCGAAACCAGGAGCAGATGGCATTTATTTACAGCAGGTAATTATACTTATCTGGAAGCAGAGAGTCAGACGTCGCCATGCTCCTCGAGACACAAAAAGCTTTCGGACCAGCGGTTTAGCATGGCTTAACCGGATATTCAGCTGGCTATAAAGCCATTCCAATTACGCTCGTTCTCATTTTTCCCATCCATTCGGTGTTCAATCAGAAACCGCAGAGGGAGAGAGAGTTGAAGAGAAGGAGAAACCGAGAGGGAAGGAGAGTGAGAGAGTGTTACCAAAGCTTCTTATTCCTCTGCTTTATCATCGGTGAAACAGAGGAGTGATTCAGCAATTATCCATCACTCTTGGAGCTTGGAAACTGACGGTGATTCTCATCCTTCCTTCTCCTTCGTTTTCTGTCAGTGTAGCTTAGGATAAAGCTAAAAGGGTCTGAAAAGAAGCTAAACAAAAACCAACAGAAACTGAAAAACAAGAACTTAAAAAACAGGGGCTGCCACCATCTTGTTTTCTCATTGCTATAGGCGTTTCCTTTTCTGCATTTAGGATCGGTTTTGGCTGCAAGAAATGATCTTCTTTCACTATCATCAGGTTTTGTTTCCTGTATGTCTTGATTTTCGGATGGTTCTGTGTGTGTGTGTTATCGGGTTGCAGCATGAAAGATATATGTATGGAAGTGTTTCGCTGTCATGCATGGGTTCGGTTTTTGCCAAGAAAAGAGATATGAGGTGTTTTGTTCATGCACTTAGGTTCTGTATTTGTTGATGTTAAAAGAGAACTTTTGATTGTATATACATATATAGGCTTACAGTGGCTATCCTGGAATAAAAGAGAGAGAAGCTTTTTGTTTTACATACCCATAGATATATATATGTCGTGTCTGTGTATGCTCAAAGTCGATGGAAAAGGGAAAAAGAAATCTGCTTGTGTGTGTGAATATATATTGAGTGCATATTGATGTTACAGAATGGAAAGTTAACTCTCATATGTAACATCTAAATTTTGGGATGGAAAATTTAGCCTTAAGGAATAAAGATTAAGAATTTGGAATTTAAGGCATATTTTTTATAAATTAAAAATATATTTTCCCAGAAATTAAGGAGTGATTAGGGAGTGATTAGGAAATAAATTTTTGGCTTAAATATTTTGGAGATAATATTTTATGGCCAAAATAAACTAATTAAGAGAAAGAATAAAGTCAAAGAATATTTGGAAGGGATAATTAATAGCCCTTTGAAAATGAAATCATGGAAAATAATTGCAATTAAATCTAATTGCAAATAAGAATCAAATGAGAATTTCATGTGCTTCTGATTAACCTAATTTACTTTGGGCCACATGAAAGATGCATATTATCAACAATGAATTAATTCCTTGCCCAACCCGTGAGATGGTGATGGTACAGCAAAAAAAAATATTTCAACAAAACTCCCTCATGACATTATTTCCCTTCCAATTAAATTAATGATTTGACTCCATTCTTCATTTGGGCCATAACGTGGTAGCAAGAAGAAAACAAAACACTCTTTTAATATCACGTGAGCAACATGGTCAGCAAACAAAAAGGAGTTTATGTTCAGCCCATACTGCATTATGTCTTCAGCCCGTTTCATTTGGCCCTCATAAGAAATGCAGACCACGTATGTAAAACAGCAACCTCATGATTCATATTGCAATGGCACGATATCTCCGGTGGACTAGGCTTCAAGCGCCTTGCCCTTGGACTGTGGGTGAGCCGACCCCTTTCCTAAAATTTTGATATAAAAAAAAAATATATTGCAATGGCACGTGTTGAGCTTTTTAGAGCAAGGAAAAATGCTGCCCATCAAGCCGAGAGTTCAAATGCAATTTGATGAATCAATGACCCCAAAACTCGATAACCCTACGGCCTATATAAATGAAGAAACAACCAGCCCAACCAATACTGATCTCCTACCCTCTCAGCTCACCGAAAAACCTTCATTAAGGTCAGCAAAACACAATTAGCTGATAAAACAACACGTATGTATTCCAGCTATCAGCTTGCATGCGGGATAATTAATCTATCTGTAACCATTCTCACCTGGACCGAAGGTTTAAACTTGAACTGAGTCTCTATATAAATATTTCATCATTCCATGCTCTCCCATTTCTCTTCGGCTAGTCACAGAAAGAAACACGGAGAGAGTAAAGGGTAAAGAAAATAGAGAACCTGAGAGTGAGAGATGCAGGAGAGAAGGAGAAAGAAAGCTTAAAACTAAAACATAATCTTCCTCTGCGTTTGGCGTCGGAAAACAGGGGTGTAATGCAGCGCCTCAGTCTTCATCATTTCAGCCTGAACAATGAAGGTAAACAATGAAACTTTTCCTCCTCTAGCTTCCGTCACTTTCCATCAGAAAACTTGGAATATTAAGCTATAGGGAATAAGAAACCATGCGCTGAACTGAAAAGGATGAAAAACAGGGGCTGTTTAACAAGATGGAATCCTACTAAAAACTAAGTAAAAACCTGGATCTAGGAATATATATTAAAGCTGTCAACGGTTTTGCTGCTTTTGTCGTTCGGATGGTTTTGTGTATTGTGTGTTACCATGTTGCAGCATAATAAATACATGTATGGAAGTAGTTTGCTGTCATTAAAAGAAAAAGAAAGAACAAAGAAGATATGGGTGTAAAATATATAAATGTATCTGTGGGTTCGGTTTCTGGCTGCACAAAGTGTCTGTTTTGTTGTACCTATCTTTTATACCCGAAGAGGTTGATCGGTGAAAGAAAAAGAAGAAACCGTGAGTGAGAAGAACTCCCGAAAACATAAATATGTATATATATTGGTAAGTGTGTGTTTTCGGCAAAGAATGGTTTTGTTTGCTGTCCAGGAAGAGAGAAAGAAAACGAAGGAATATATATACATGTCCCTGTGTGTGTCGAAAGGAAAGAAAGAAGGTGAAGACTAAATATATAATACATGTGTGTCGTGTCTGTGATGTGCAAAAAGGAAAGGAAATAATAATAATAATAATAATAATCATAAGTGTATATATGTGGTGTTTGCGTTTTGCTGTTCTGAGTAAGAAAGAGTTAATGCATGTGTATCTACTATATATCTATTAATTGTGTGGTTGCAGTAGAAGGCTAAGAGTAACAAATTGATTTTTCACACTTATATATATACATACTGTCATGTGAAAAAGGAGGGAGTTTTAAGTGTGTTTATATATATAGTATAAAATCATATATATAGTATAAAATCATTTCCCACATTTCCTTGAGTTAAATACTTTCAGTTTTGTCTTATCCTACATAAAAATATGACGCATGGAATAAGATAGACACAAATACAAAAGAGGAAGGAATAGGTATTTACGTATGGTTATTTGTGTGTGTTCGCTGGTTATGAAAGAGAGAGAGTGAGAGAAATTATCTTGCTTTATAAATATATGTGCTATGGTCTCATTATTTGCTGTTATGAGGAGGAAAAAGAAAAGAACAAAATGCTACATGTCAAATAGAGTATGTATATTTTTATGATGTCTCATATGTTGCTGCAAGTCTTCCTTGGTCCAGCGCGTGTTGTTTCTTCTTTTTAGTCAATATATATTAGAAATACACATTTAAATTGTATGCAAAAGAAAATGAAACTTATATGATAAATGACTTTGACAATATTGGTACTGGGTATATTTGAACTTATAAATACATAATTATTAAATTAAGGGAAACAATGAGGAACATTAAATTAATAAAAATTAATTATCTTCTTAATTGAAGATAGACATTTATTAAATTTGATTGGTGTTCCTATTAGAATAATAATAATAACAAACCATGTTATTATTTAGGATTTAGTGATAATGACCAATAATAGATGGGGAGGTTATTAGTATTATTATTATTATTTGAAATAATAATAATAATAATAATAATAATATTAATATTAATATTAACAATAATAATTAAATTATTATTGTTAGAGAAAAGTTAAGGGATTAATTATTATTAACCCTTTTAAACTAATTTACATAATTAGTTTATCTGCGATTTAAATAAGAGACTGATGACGATGATAAACATTACTTTTAGGCAGACCTAGATATTGTTCTGATTCCAACAACTTCAGTATAGAAGAAGAAGGATACACGGTCGAGGTGGGTAACTCTAATCCTATAATCGTGTATGTAAATGTTTATGCATAAAATTAGCTGATCATGTATGTTGGATAGAATTACCTGTTTATATTTTTCCTGGCCATGGATATTGAGGTTGCGGTCTCATGGGGCTGCGGTCCTAGACAAGAGCTGCGGTTCTTGGCCGTTAACTGCAGTTACGATTTGTGTATAAATTCTTCCATGTTCTGCATGTGCTAATATGTCATATTTAATTTCATACATGTGCATAAGATTAACTGTTACCTGGGGTCCATTCACTTGGACTCCAGACCATGTGAAAGAATACAGGAGCTAGATCAGGATCAGTAAACAAGGAGCAGCTGTAAGGGTTACAGCAGATGGAACGCCTTGGACAATTAGGTTTAATTAGCCTGTATATAGTGTTTATCATTCGCTGAATTTTTGGATTACTGTATATAACATCCAGATGTAGGATGATAATGAATTGCGAAAAATTAGTCTGTATTTTCATACTATTGTAATTTCAAAAACTTCGATTTCAAAATCAAGTCGTCCAAATCACTTTGATCCCTGTCGCCGCGTTAACTCTGATTAAACATACAAAGGCGTCAAAGGTAGGGCGTGACATCATATATATATTTTGGGTACATGTTGACTATTTTGAGGGATAAATATACATATATATGTTTTGCTACCAAACCTAAAAATATAATGCATGCCGTGGAAGGAAAAGAAAGAAATAGGGATATGTATGCATCTATGTGTGTGTTGCTGTTTGTGAAAGAAAGGGATAGGTGTATATATATATGTATATATATATGACAGTGTGTACGCCGTGAGTAAGAAGGAGAAAGACTTTTGGGAAACACTTATGATTCATCCTACAGTACATGTTAGCAATGTTTAGGGTTTTAAAGTTAACTCCTTAAAGCCAAAGAAAAGAAATGTGTAAGGAGTATATATGGGTATATAAGTAATTGTTTCTTATGGGTCTTATTTTATTTTGTGTGTGTTTCTCCATGAGGAAATAAATAAATAAATTGTTAATAAGTAATATTAATTATAGAGAGTTAATGATAATTAGAAATATCAGAATAAATAGAGGGAAATTAGTATAAATATTAGGATGATAATAATAACAAATAATGTTATTATTATTTAGGAAGGAGTGATAATGACCAATGGTAAATGGGGAATTATTATTATTATTATTATGAATAATAATAATAATAATAATAATAATAATAATAATAATAATAATAATAATAATAGAAATAATAATAATAATCATAACAATAATAATAAAATTATTATTGTTAGAGAAAAAAATTAAGGGGTTAATAATTATTATTAATCCTTTAAATTAATTCACGTAATTAGTTTATTTGCAATTCGAATAAGCGACTGACAGCGATGATAAACATTTTCAAGAACACCTTGATATTGTTCTGATCCCAACAACTTCGATGAAGTGATAAGGATACAAGGTTGAGGTGGGTAACTCTAATCTTATAATAATGTATGTAAATGTTTATGCAATAATTAGCTGATCATGTATGCTAGTTGAATTACTTGTTTATGTTTTCCTGGCCATGGATTTGAGGTTGCAGTCTCATGGGGCTGCGTGTCCTAGACAAGGGCTGCGGTCCTAGACAAGGGCTGCGGTCCTTGGCTATTAATTGTGGTTACAGTTATGTGTAATTTCTTCCATGCTTTAACATGTGCTATTATGTCATCTTTATTTTCATACATGTGCATGAGATTAACCATTACCCTGGGGTCCATTCATTTGGACTCCAGCCTATATGAAAGATACATGCACTGGTTCGGAATTAAAGGGCAAGAAGCAGCTGTAAAGATTACAGCGGATTGGAACTTCCTGGAAAAATAGGATTAGCTAGATTGTATTTAATGTTTATCATTTGTCTGTTTTGGATTAATGTATCAACATCCCTCTATGGGATAGATATAGAATTGCGAAAAATTTATCCCTATGTTTTCAAACTAAAATAATTTCAAAAACTTCTATTACAAAATCAAGTCATCCAAATCATCTCGATCCCCTTACGCGTTAACTCTGATGAAATAAAGGCCCCAAAGGCTGGGCCTCACATTTTGAAACTTCTGGAATAAATATTGAGCCTGAAAAAAACTTTCATTGTAACTTTGCTCCCTAATGAAAATTTTTGGGGTAAATTTACACCTTAACCCAATATAAGACCTAGTTGACATTTTTTGGAGATGTTATGGAAGCTAAATAAGTTAGTAAATTATAACATATGTTGTACATCATTTAGTTATGTATTAATTTATGAGTTAGACGAGTTAGTTTAATATAAAAAACATAAATATATATACTCTAAAATAATTGTTAGTTCTTAATGTGTTTTGATGATAACTAGCAATTGTAAACTTGATATGAAGTTTGTTTTTAGCAATATGAAAATCTCACTGTCAAAGGCAAACTCGAGTTTAGGTATATAAACTCAAGTTTGAGACTTAACAGAAAGATGTTCAATTCTGCATAAAAGCCAAACTTGAGTCTGGATTATCAAACTCGAGTTTAGACCAAACAGAAAGGAACCCAGAAAACTCAATAGACTCCCAAACTCCAGTCTGGCCTTCCAAACTCCAGTTTGCACTTGATTCAGATAAACCTCAAATGTTTCGGTAGTCACTGAAACTCGAGTTTGCTCCCCAAACTCGAGTCTGGATCATACAGAAAGATTATCCATTTGGCTACACTACAAACTCGAGTCTATGACCCTATGACCCTAAACTCCAGTCTGGAAGATTACGAACTTATGTCTGTTCTTCAAACATAGACCCAAACTCGAGTTAGTCACTAATTGACTCGAATTTAGCTTCATGACCAAAATTTCATCCCAAGTCCAGAGCCCGACAGTTCTCTCTGTAAAAGCCAAACTCGAGTTAACTTTTACAGACTGCAAGTTTAGACCACTGACCAACCGACATGCTTTCTGGATGAACTCCAAACTCGAGTCTGGAAGAACAAACTCGAGTTTGCATTGGGGATTTTGAAAAATCAAATGATGTTGATCTGCGAAATCTTAATGGGTCAATCTAAAATTATTCTATCATATGATATCATTGTTTCTAATGTCTTTGATGAAGTTGAGTATTTTTCAGATAAGTTTAGCTAAGATCAAGGTGAGATCAAGATCCAGAATAAGTGCATTAAATGAATAACCAAGAACAGGGCTGATCTTTCTCCCTTATCCCAGATGCTCAGTTCAGATCGTTGTAACACTTCAGGATCACTCTAAACAGTCAAATTACGATAATAGAATGACTGAAAATCTGAAAGACCTTCTGCAACAACTAAATTCCAAAATTCCAGCTAAGAATTCAAAGAACAGAGCAAAATATGCAACTGCCATTTTTCCAGAATTGCAGCTGAACGTTAGAGAAAGAATTGCAACGGCTAGCTCATCCACTTAGTCTATAAAAGGTTGTGAAGACTCAAAGTAAAAGACACACAACAAAGCTATCTTGATTATATTTTGAAATTTGAGTCTGTATTATTACTTTCAACTTATTCTTCCATGTTTATCTTTATCTACTCTTTTTGAGAGTTTTGATTCTTTGAAATCATTTGTATTTGTGAAAGCTCAAGGTTGTGGAAACCTGTGAGTTGGGAAGCTTAATTACATAGTGTAAGGGAGAGCAAATCCTTGGTGGATAGGATTGCTTGTAGTTTACATTGTTGTAGTTTAAGCTTGTTGAACTAGTGAAAATACCCAGTAGATATCTGGGGATTGGACGTAGATCAAGGTTGAGACCGAACCAGTATAAATTCTCTGTGTTCAGCTTTTCTACTTTTACTCTCTCATCATTTACTTCTCACGGTTTTTTTTTAAAAAGGAGTCCAAAAGAAATTTTAAATCCCTAATTCACCCCCTCTCTTGGTGATTTATTCCATCTTCATTAATTTTTTTAGTATTTTTAATCTCTTTTAAAAAGTCAATTATATCTTATATTAAAGACCAGAGGTAGTAACTTGAAGATATGATTATCAGTATATAATCATGATCCGGTACAAGGGACCACTATGATCCTGATCTCCCTCCCCTGCCTAAGATCTGATTATTTTGACTGTACCTTGGTACAAATTAAACAACTTGGTAATTATTACATAAAAAAAGATGGAAGATTTAGTATTAAGTACCATGGCTTACTGTAACTATAGTGCACTCAACAATCCATTTCAAAGGTAGATAACCAACCTTAGAAAATTTTATCTAACCATTTGAGCGTAACAGATTGAAAATATATGATTGAGTAATAAATATCTCTCTTTTTTTGTAGTGTGTGAGTAGAATATGGTAAAGTATTTATCTTTTATATGCATGAATCACCTTTCACTAAGCTAATGATTCCAACTGGCTACGATGCTATGCTGTTGCAGGATAGATGATGCTAGAATCAACTGTCAAGGTTTCAAAAGACTGCTGGCTTCAAGGACTTGCAATTTTGGTTCTCTAATGTGACTTTATCAGTCTTTGTAGGAAATAGTCTGAGGTGTCTATCATTGTCCCAGGCACCTCTCATATCACTGATCCAAGGTTTACTCTCCTTGCGGTACTCCCATACTCCTTGATGAAAACGACCAAAACGTTTTGTTATTTTGAATTCCTTGGCATTGTAAATGAATTAGATATAAATCGTTTTGATTCCAGTAGGCTGACTTTGAGTGGTTTTTTTTTTCTTGTTTAAATTGTGCATTTGTCCATTTTTATGGCTCGATTTTCATTTGGTTTTAGAGTTAAGAGTGGCTGAAGTTCTATTTTTACTTTTTGCCCTTCCAAGATTCAAGTTCTCTCATTCTATCAAATTGGGGTTAAGAGATCTATCTTGCTTTTACAATATGTTTGGTTTGAGTGGAGAGAGTGGGAGGGAAAGAGGAGAGAGAAATTTTTTCTCTCATATTTATAAATAGCCCATAAAAAATTTTCAATATTCTTAAAATGTATTCTCAATAAAAAAGAATATTTTTTTCATTAATGACAATTTAGTCAATTTCTTCCCTAGGGATTGCTCCCCTCCCACCCTTATCTTCAAACCAAACACATAGGAAAGTCAATGCACGAATGCTTTAGCTAAGTTGGTTCATGGTATTAGACAAGATTTAGCCGTTAGTTTAAATCCTCCTGATTTTTGTTTCGAATAGCTCATTTTAGGCAGTGGTAATTTGCCCCAACACCACTCAAGCTTAGGCTTGCCTCTATCAATCTAATGAAAAAACTCCTAAATTCTAAGAAGGTGATGAAGGTCATGTGAGACTTCTAGGGGAATATTTGTCAATTGAACATTTTCTTCTCAACTTCTTAATCTCTACTTTTCATTTCTAAATGCTACTTTTCTTGTACTTGATAAACAAAAAACTAAGATAGAATTCATTAGGATAGGAAGGAATTCAATTCACCTTCTGAATTCTGTTGTAATTTGTAAGCTCTTTCACTTATTAATTCTTCTAAGAAGCAAGAGACCAAGAGAGAGACACCTGGGCTGCACTATTGTACTGCATATTAATAACCTGGAGATTTTTTATGGCTGACATGACTAAGGCAAATCAAATGGCGCCATTGTCGGTCTTCTTGCTTTTCAGAATTTGATTTGTGAAGGGTAACACTACTAGAAATAAATGGCTATAAGATTGCTACATTTATACCTCTCTATATATAGGTGGAGACGGTTTAAAAACAATGGTTGATAGCATTTTTGTAAGTATTGATAAAACTTAAAACCGGGTCACACATATGCTCGATCTAAATAATATTTTCTAAATAGCATATAATTTAATGTAGTCTCAAAAAGTATTAAATATTAAGAAATTTTTAAAATTTAAATTATTTTTATACCGGACGCATATACATTGGTTTAAACATCCTTTTAGAGATGGTCATTTCTTTACATCTGGTCTTTAGATGTTACAAGTTTCTTCAGCTTCTAGAACAAACTTTCCAATGTATCTCTTCAAATTAATTTCGAAATCTAAAGCCAATCACGCCAATAAATGTACCATTGAATCGTCATGTTTATTTAACCTTCACCAGTCATTTCGTTTCTTTAGACTATCAAAGGTCATTCAAGCTTCCTCCCCTAAAAAAAACAGTCAAGGTGAGACGCATCCAAACTCCTTCAATCCATCTTCCTTTTCATCCTCCTCTATAACCTTCACTGCATTCGCTGCCTCCTTCGCAACCAACAAGGCAGCTTCTTGACAACCTCAATGAGAGGATGACTCTTCACCTTGCTGCACACTGTAACATCCCTCATTTTAAAGGACAATTATTAATTATTAACTTGATCAAACTATTTATTAAAATGTTTATGCACAGAGTTGAGTTTTGGATTTTACAAGGCCCATACTTTTAAACTAAATATTACTTCAAAATTTGACAAAATATCCAAAATATACTAGAGTATACAAGTGGGCCCTAATGTAGCAATATACAATAATTCAATATATACAAAAAAGGTGGAAGTACTACTGTCAGCAAAAGTAAATTAAGCTTCCCAAGCCTTCCCTAATAGACCTACACGGGAACTATCACCTAAAAAATATTTCTAATCATCAATTCAGCTCATTATTAATGCTAATATATGCTCATGAAGTGCCAAATAGAACATTTTATATAACAAAGTACTAGATATATAATTTACAAATTTATCAAATCACAAATTTTGTAATAAAATTTATGTATCAAATTTTATATCATAAATCACATATATAATATGTGAAACAAAAGTTTGTTACCCCGACTATCCTTATTACCCCATACCACCCTTATAACCATAGACAGAACCCATTGGCTGTAACATAATAGGTTTAGTCTCTTTCACAAGACTGCATCAAGCTCTCCAGTGATGAGGTGTAGCCTAACCAAAGACTACATAACTCATATTGGATCACAGGTTCCCTTTATTTCAAATAGAGAAAAGTGTCATTGTCCCAAGAACTTACCTTTAACCCGCCCAAAGGAAAAGGGTGATACCAAGGGCCTTAAAAATGTCAAAGCCATTCACTATGCACCGAGTAGTGGTATACCACATGGTATTTTATACACAATAACTCTCATGACTGCTCCACATCCATCATCGCTCCACATCCAACTATATGCAACAATGATAAATAACCATAATCTTGTCATGTATATATGAGATTCCAGACAATATTTATAAAAATAATACATTAATCATCTCAATAATCATTAAGATAACAATATTATTTCAGCTCAACAAACCATCAAAAAGTACATTATCCATAACATATCATATCATCACTAATCATTCCAAAATAAATCCCACAAAGCATTTTCATTACCAACGTAGTTTCATAGATATAGTTAAAAATCACTCACAAACATCATACAAGCAAGTACAATAAGTGAAAAGTGGTTACCTCATGTTCTTGACACAAGAACTAGACTTGAGAGAAATCAAGTCCACTCTAAAAATAACACACACACACACACACACACACACACACACACATGTTAATAGAATTATAAAAAATACCAACTAGTACAATAATAAATAATTAACTAAACTATAATTGCCTTACTTTAGTTTTTTTTAAGAAAAAATGATAATTTGTCCATTCCTCAAATCATTATTATAATCCCATTTTCTTCCTTCATAAATTACTTTATCACGAGTTATGATCATTAAAATATATTTAAGTAAAATACCCAATTTCCTACAATAAAAGTTTTACCTAATAATATCAAATATTCATATTCATTTATAAACCTCAAATATAGCCCATCTAATCCTCAATTCAACCTTCAATAGATTAAAAATGAATTATAAATTCGGATATAAGAGACATATTATCACAAATCCTCAAATTTCCAACCTAATACTAACTTATATAAGCATAACCCAATTTATCAAACAAATCTTCAAAACTCCACATAATCAAAATCATATCAAACTCTAATTTAAATTCCAAATCACAACTTTAATTTTTATATAGTTCAAGATTTAGCAAAACTAAACTGGTTAAATCGACAATAATACCTCTAGTAATCCAAATAAATACCTTAAACCTCATTTAATCGGTTGGAATATCCAATAAGACATAAATCCTAAATTCTTTTAGATAGAAAATTAATTTAAATTCTTACAACTACAAACTAATAAATCTAAATTGACTAAAATTATCTATTAATTATGCTCTATATATATACAGTCATCTATTATCAAAACTAAGAACTTTACCAAAATTCTAATTCCAAAATTTCATTAATCAGTACTATATTCTCATTAGTAAGATGAAAATATGTCGAATAAATTTAATGAAGAAAGTTTGTTGAAAAAAAATTAATTTAGCTACCTAAATAATCTTATAAGATAAATAACTTACCTTAAAAATTCAATTAAGCTCCTCTCTTTTTTTTCTCTCTCCCTCTCTGTCATGCCTCACTCTCACTCCAGCTCTCTTTCCCTCACCTCGCACACACCACTACACTCCTTTTACATATAGATAAATAGAAAAGGGAAGGGGTTACAATTATGAATTTTTCTAATAGGTAATCAGAATGGTTTTCCTTGGAGATGGAAAATTTGTCCCCCGGTGTGTAATATCCTAAATAATAATGATGATGATTATTATGATAATAAAATGTTGAACCTTGTGCTCGACATCAATGATGTTGAGTATAATGTTTTTGATGACCCCTCTTCCTCTTCCCCTTTCTCTTTTTTCTCCTCCTTTCTCCTCCTCCTTCAGCAATGAGGAAGATTGAGGGGTTTTTTTAAGTTTATTTTTTAATCAACGTTAGCTTCATGCAACAAAAAAATTATAATATTAATGAAAAAATTATTTTTATTTCTAATCTTGATCCTAACGTCTCTTGTATCTTTATTCCATTGTTGTTTCTATCTTTAGCTTGATAGGTTAATTGTTATATAATATAATTTATTAATAAATATTATCTTGGATATTGTTAAATATATAATTTGATTATATTAAGACTAGTTGTAATGGCACAAGGTCTACAAATGTTAATTTGGGCTATCGTTTAATTCTTGACTTGTCCAAAAGTCGTTTATTTTCCTAAAGTTCACTTTTTATTTAGGCCAGTTAACATGTGCATTCGATCACTTAATTAATATTTAGATTGCAATTTTAAAGACGGCCAGTCTAAATGACATTTCAACTTCCAACACTTATCATAATGTCTTGTCAGTGACATCTGAACTTTCTAGCCATAAGTCTTGATTATATATACCTAGGTGCATTTAGTTTTAAAGTTTAAATTCAAAAATTCCTTTCGACTTTTCTCTTTCTTCTTTGCAGGGAGACACTTCCAATGGTAAGAACAAAGAGGTAGCATTCGCTCTTTCCTCCTCTGACGACAGCAACTAGCGGTTCTTTTCCATAGCCCCTTCCACCTTCCAACCTTAGAGAAAATAATTGAAGTCAACTTTCGCTCTAGGGAAACCAGTATGAAGGTCATGGTGAAGTAAGATCACTTCTCTAAATGACTGGATGAGTTGGTGGTGGTGTTGAATAACATCGTCAACCATTTGGACAAGAGGCGATTGTTTCCTAGAATGATGAGGATCATCTGAAGGCATTGGCTTCAAGAACCCCAATTGTTATATATTTTGATTTGTAATTCTCATTTTGTGCCTAATCTTCATCATATGTTATATTTTGATGTAATTTTGGTTTCATGCATGTATCAATCGTCTTTAGAGCGATGATTATTAATGAGAAAGTTTCAATCTTTTTTCTTTTAAGTCCTTGTTGATGATCATCTTGTGTTATAAGAGCATTCAAATCATTGAAGTTCTAGTAAATTCATGAGTTTTGGTTTTTAAATTTTATTTCTCTATTTCTAAAAATTTTATCTTAGATCGGTTGATTTAAAAGATGGTCTCCTTATGAATTAATTTTTTTTTAACATATTGAGATTGGTCCTTAATGAGGGTCAGTCTAGAAAAGATTGACCAAGTATATATACTTATTTTAACACTCAGTCTTCATCTCTAACATTTCTTAGTCTCGCATATGCTCTACTTCTCTCTGTCATTTGTGGCAGCCATGATATCCCTCTTTGCCATCAAGATGGTTTGATATTCTTTTTCATTGGGCTCCCTCTCTTTGTCCTTACCATTTTACTCTCGTGTTCTATAAAATCATTGCTTTCAACAAACCCTCACTTGCCCTCTTTTGTTAGTATTATATTTCATTGTTTTTGCTTGCTTACTCCTTTTATTTCTTTGTCAAAATACTGATGCTTATGCCTTTTCACTAGTGTAGCCTTTGTGCTATGTATGCATATCATGTATCCTCTGACCACCAGATGTATCACTTGGTTTGGCCTGCTACGGAAATGGAAACAAGGCATACAAAGATAGTATAAAGCCTAGATGAGTTCCCTTTGTCAAAACACTTGTTCTTACTCCTTTTCCTTCTTTTTCGAAACCATAATTGAAATTTCAGTATTTTTTGGTCTTGCATTGACGTGAAAAAAGTGTTCTACTTGATTGATATTCTCTCTAGTTCGCTGTTAAAAATATTTTCAATTTTGCATGGCATGTAGGTGCCTTTGTGATATACTAATGTTGTTAATTAGGGCATATGTCTTAATTACTTGGTTGTGATTAATTCAAGCCTACTAACACTACCGTATATGTCATACCTATGTTGGAAATTTGTACAAGACATGCATACATAGCAAAGATTCTAGGTGAGCACCAAATAGACCATATATTCATGTCTTCAGAAGTGTCTGATATTTGTTATATGTGGTGTTGGTAGGCCAATATATCTTCCTTCTTACTTCATGTTCAATGTAGCTCATGAATGTATGTATGTAATGGATTGCATTTGAAGCAAGTAATGATAACTTTGGCCAATCAACATCACCACATATAGCACAAACATATGTAGTACATTATATATACAGTTACACCAAGATTAATTAATTCACTTCTTGCTCCAAATTCAATACAGTTCATCAAGATATGTAGTACATTACATATGAAGTAATTTTGTTATGTATTACGCATGTTGATGAACTCCATTACATTTGCACAAAGGCTAGATGAGCACCAAACATACCATATATTCAAGAATAAGTCAAAATCTGTATTTTTATTACAATGAATTTGTATTTAATTTGCTCATTACAAAATTGTTTTTTTTTAATTACAGAAAAGAGTATGAACAATGCAAAAAAGACATATTAAAAGAGCTAAGTTGAGTGGTTTTTGGCAGCTATCACTTATGTTTTTGTAGACATGTAAAAAGCATTAGATAATCTAATCTAATTTGTAACTTTGTGTAATTGAAAATAAGGGATGAACATAGTTGAAGGTTGCATATACATGCAAGCCTTTCCTACATGACTTGGAAAACGAAAAAGAGCCTCCCTTCCATCGGTTTAAATATGATGCTCCTTTTGAGTTTGTTGCCTTCTTGTATGTTCACTTGAGTGTAAAACTTTAATATACATGAAAGTTAAGACTTTTCTTACTTACTCAATATTATTTGTGGTTGTTATAGTTAGTTCATGCAAGCTTTTGTCCATAGAATTCATTATAGTTGGGATTATAAAACTTGTGATTATGACAATAATGCAATTTCATTGTATCATTCACATAATGACAAGTTTTGTAAATCCAATTCATGAATTCCTTGGACAAAAGTTTGAATACGCGTATTTAATTGAATATTGTTTGACATGCCTTTGTTCTTTTCAAGTTTTTTTTTTTGGTTTTGGATGCCCCCTCCTTGAAAGAGATTAGATCATTATTGAGTCAATATTGAGTGTTGAATGGGAGTGTTGATTGTAATTTTAACCCTAACATGTGGGTGTTATTGATGATTGGCTCATATCGTGGGCTATCCTTATAGTTGATTGCAGTAACCCTTGGATTGGGTGCTAAGTTTACTAGCCTTAGGAATTTTGGCACTTGATTGTATCATGTCTTTGCACCGTGGGGTCAAATACAAAATATTTTTAATCCAAGAATTGCAATACCAATGCAACACTCGGGTCACTCTTTTGAGGAGCCTTTATTGAGCTAACTAAGTTAACTAAGTATCTAAAATGCAAGAAAACATGGGGTTCATTTTAAAATTATTTTTTTTTAACTACAACTAATTGGATGAAACAAAATTGAATCCTAACTACTTTTGTGTGTGTTTTCTTTATAATATAATGGAGTATGAAAATAGGTATGAAATTTTTAATGAATGCTCTTAGAAATAGGATAATGGCTATCCTAGTTCAATTAAGACAATAAGAGTTAATTTTTCATCATGCCTAATTGAAAAACCCAAGTAATCACATTAGGTCCACCACTCTTAATTAATGACTATTTCTACGATCGCATTAACAACTATTGGTTAAGAATGTTATTGAAGTGCCACTTGATGTGTGTTTGAAAATGGATTAATATACTTGTTTCCTCTTAGTGAGAGCATCATGACACTCAAATTGATTCAAATCAATCACACAATCTAGATATCAATATAAAGCTTAATTTCATTAAATTAATAGGAAATATGTCAATTACAAACTTCATTAACATAAACCCAATCTTCAACTCAAAAGTTCACTAACAAAGATAAATAATCACTAATCTAAGTCCCTAAACATATACCAATACAAAATTAATCCAAACAAAACATAATATATGAATTGAGCAAATATAAAAATAATGAACTCCCCATTGTAGCACATTGAAGCTCTAGCACTTCTCTATCACTAAGACTCAAATAAAATCAGCCACTTATCTTGTGAACAACAGTTGTAGATTGGTCAAAATATTGGAAATCCATGGCAATATGAGTAAGTGACCGAAATTAGTGAAGAAACTAAGAGAAGCTGCTGGCGATGATGGAGCAAAGGTAGAGGTAGAATAAGGATCGATGGTCAAAGGTGAGCTCTAGATGTTCTCTGCGACTATTTTGTCTCTAGTGGTTGAAGCTTCCTTTGGTTCCAACAAGGTTGGCCAGTGGTAAAGAAAGATGATGGTGGTAGTAGCTTGTGGGTGATAGAGGAAGGGAATGGTGTCGTAGTGAAAGAGATGATGTGGTCAGATTTGGTTCTTTAGTCCTTTCTTCCATGGCATGATTTGTCCAATTTAAAGCACTAAAACTAGAGTAAAATATGACCTATTTTGGTTTTGACCAGGGATAACACTGGAAAATTCAAAAGTTCATGGAGGGACTAAACTAAAAAGTATAAAATGTTTTTGAGGTTGAACTATAATTTTAAAATTTGAGGCTAAACTTCCATTTTAAGATTTAGTTCAATTTATTCAAGCACCTAAAATGCAATACTAACCACAAGGTAGCATCAAAAGTCTAAGAAATTTTTTGCATGAATAATTAACAAATTATGATCATTTTACCCCTAATCAGATTTAATTCAATACAAATGTCCCTAACTAAAATTAGTACTTGATAATGCAATAATGGCCTAATAAGTATATTAAATTCTCTAAACTAATCATAAAAGTATATCAAAATATAGTTCAATGAGCTCTTTTGAGACTTCAAATAGAATATGGCTTTGGCCTACCTAGTTTTAGGCGACAAGGGCAGAGTATCTTATTTAATGAAGCTGAGTCTAACATGGTTGATATACAAACTTAAGAATTCTATTTTGTATGGTTGAATATGGTCGTGTGTAGAAATCAAAGTGAAGGCCAATAATAAGGAACTATTTGACTAGGTGGAGTTACTAGCGACTAGTTGATCATTAAAATATCTAAAAGCAATAATGAAAAATGTAGGCCGACCGATCAATGCTTACAAGGGAAAATTCGTTGAACAGGATTACCACCTAATCTAACAAATTTATCCTTTCACTAGTATTTTTACCTTGTCAATTACTTCCTTATTATTCACCTTTAGGTTGGTTTCCTTCTCAACTAAAACCTCCCACAAGATAGTATTCACAAATATAAAATCTAGTTCTTATACTTGTTTATTAACTTTGTTATATTTAGCTTCATTAAAAAAGAATCTTCTCTATTATCACATGAGACTAGGGTAGGTAGAGACTAGCTTGTTTCATATTTGAGGTTAAAAGAATCAAAATGCTTCAGTATGGTAACCTAGTATTCAATCCATGGGGTAGCTGCATTCAACTTTAGAAATGCTCGCAATATGAATTATATGTCAAAAGCATATAGATGTCAAGCCTAAAATTGCATTCACTAACTCCAGCACTAAAAAATCATATAACTCATTTGGAGATGGGGAAAATGAAAGCAAGAAAAAGTAGACATTGAAAGAAAAAAAAAATGTCAGAATTAAGATTCAATAATTACCTAATAATATATGGCTTAGATTCATGGATTTTACTTATAATTATATTATATCATTGCATTTGTATTTTTATAGGGTTGTCTATAGAATTGAGATAGCATAATATAGCTTTTAAAAAAATAATATCCAATAGAGCTTCTGTCAAACAAAATAAAACGTGCTTTTTCTTAAAAGAAAAAATTGCCCACTTTGTAGACTTGCTATGAAATTACATGCTCTAAAGAGTTGGCATGTTTTTTTATTATGATATGAAACTTTTTAAAACTTGTTGTTTAACCAACCAGCCTTAAAAAGTAACTATAAAAACCAGTTGTAGGTCCAATCATAATGAGGACATACTTTGTAAGCCAATTGATATAAGATCAAAACTAAATCCGATCTAAAAATCTAATTTCAACCGGTCTAAAAGGCCTTTTTATAGTAGCGTAACTTGCTTCCATTAATTTTCTGTGTTGTTGGAGTGTGAGATCTGCTTTAACTATCTTAATATTACTTGTTATCTTGAAGTTAATTTGAGAAATTATGTTCAGTCAGTCACTTCATTTGATTGTTGAGTCTCATTTGCTCTTGTGTAATTATTTTTGCACAATTGAGAAATCATAAAAATGCCATTTGGTTGTTCTGTAGTTTTTTGTTTTTTTAGGTTCTACACTATTTCTTTTGTTCTTGCTATACTTCTGAACCTATTCTGTTTTGAATTATTGTTGGCGTTATTGTTAACTCGTTGAAACTGTACCACCATTTGATGCTGCAACTCAAACTGAATATGGACTGGCAAACGACGAGTGAAAATGAGCCAACTTGTTCCTTAATTAGATAATTTATCATATTCTATCATTTCATACATTATAGGTTCTAATTTATTAATTATAGTCATTTCTAAAACACAACTATAGTTTATACAAATATATTTTAAACAATAAGATTTCTCTTTCTCGTGAAGCAGATCAAATTATACTGCAACTTCAGAGGATACTTGAGAAAATCTTCAAACAAACAGTATATATAAGGCAATAAAATAAAATGAGATTTAACAATATCAAAATGAAAGGGATCAAACTTCGGTTACATAATATCATTAATCTATAGTATTAGTTCTCTATGTGTTTTGAAGATAACTGACAATTGTAAATTTAAAAGTTTGTTATTGATTCAAGTCCAAGAACTTTCATGCAACAAATCTTGATCAATAACTGTCAAAACTTTTTGAGAAAAGGTAACTCGAGTTAAGTTTAGTGTGACTCGAGTCATTGATGTCTGAAATCAAACAAAACAAGTCTCTGGTCATATTAACTTGTGTTAGCCCAAAGTGACTCGAGCCATAGTATATCATAATACTTGCAAAAAGATTTTCGATGGTTCTTGACTCGAGTTAAACACATATAACTCTAGTCACTAAAATGATTTTTAGACTTACCTTTTTCATGTGAATTTCTAACGGTCAAATGTGACTCAAGTTAGTTACTTGATAACTCAAGTCATTTATTGTTTCAAATCTTTTTCAAGTCCAAACCCGATAACTTTTGTTTTATGAAAAATGAAGTGACTTGAGTAACGGCTGTGTGACTTGAGTCATAGCATTACAGAGACATTCTTATATGTCATTAAGGATGGTCAACTCAAGTTATTGGATAGATGACTCGAGTCAACCTATCTCAAAAACACTCTTTATTATGGTCTCTTAATGCTTGTTCATAGTTGACCCGAGGCAATGTCATGCAATGTCATTTGACTCGAGTCAGTCAACTCGAGTCAATGTTTTGGCAAATAAAATCACCGTGTTCGTAATGTTTAAATCTTTTATTATAATTTGAATACTGTGTATTATCACTCATTACTAATCTTAATTATGTTTAATCGATTTGTTGATGAGTTTCAGTTGATTTTGATATGGATTAACACCAAATTGCAATAAAGCAATTATGTGTCAGAGCATTAAATAAAAAGTAGAGACAAGTACTGAATTAGATGACTGACTCTCTAAGCAACGTAAAGCCTTACGACCATTTCCATTCCACATTTATTGTTGAGTCTCAACGAACAAATGGAACATGGAATGTCAAAAGAGAATGACGGCGTTGATTAAAAAATTGAGATGTGTGAGTAACGATTAAGTTAATCAATCTCAACGGTCATCTTCATCAGACTCAACGGATAATTCTCAAGGTTCTTAACAGTCATAAATGTCATCAACAATAAATACCGGAGCATTGAGTTCTCCAACTACCGAAACTCTACATTCAATTTGAGGTTTTAGCATTTACTTTTTCAAACACTTAACCAATATCTTCGGATATTTATAATCTTCAGTGATCATATATCTGCTCTTTCAGAGAGTCCTGAATTTATTCATCTTGTATTAATTTCAAGGTTGTGGAACCTTTGAGATTGAGTTTATTTGATTACAACTTGTAAAGGGGAGTAAGTTCTAGTGAGAGAATTACTTGAGAGTTATAGAGTGTGTAATCAAGTTTTGATAGAAATCCTAGAGTGTCTTGGGACTGAACGTAGGTCAAGGATTTAGACCAAACCAATATAATCTTCTTGTGTCCATTCTCTCTCACCTTCTCTCTGCTTATCTTTGTTTTATTTGTGTATTAATGAGGATTATGGAAAAAAATTTAAATCACCCAATCAACCCCCTGTTAGGTGATATTTTATCTTTCACATAGCTCTGATACCTAGATAACACTTCTAACCTATGTTTATATATTATCTTTGCAACTGTTCTTTGTCTTAATAGATCATAAGCTTCTTGTATAAATTGGTATGTCTCTTCTACTACTGCTGGATTATATGGATTTTGTGCTTCCATAAATCTTTTATATGCTTCTAATACATACATACATACTGACAAACTCAATAATTCATAATTTGCATCTAACCATAATTTTCTTCTGCACAATCTAAATAAAGATCATACTCAAGTTATAACGAAAGTTTAAAATCCAAAAGATCAACTAAAGCCCATAACCATAAGGAAAAAGTCCATAATTGTAAAGCTAGGAAGGTAACACCAAGTCAATGAGTCAACAAATATCAAATGATAATAAAAAATCAAGGTAATCTAATTTAAGGTCCATTATTTCCTATGGTAGCAAAATATGAAGTGCATTTGTTCTTTTAATTAATTTCCTCCATGGCCATAGCAACAACTCCAACATCAGTCACACATGAAGCATCTAAAAAGATAAAAAATAAATGTTATACTTTTTACAAAGATATGATAAATTAATTACTAGTTATATTAAAAACATTACTAGATTCTTCAAAATTGTCAAATCATGAAGTTGCCCGATGAGTTTTGATAGTGATTGCCCACGAATAAGCCAATTTGCAAAACAAATAAGAACCTAAATCATTCTAGGTGAAGATGAGCTTCGATATTGATCAACTACATGATCTCCTGTGCTAAAAGTAGATTCAGAGGAAAATGTAGAAACTACGATGGCCCATGCATCATGTGCCATGCAAAAGAAGATTTTGTATTGCATAAAATTTGCTTTTCACTGAGCCAATATTTTGGAATCAATAGAAATAGGGACTTCATCAGATGTAGCAAGATACTTTTCCAACTCAGTTTGACAATCATTTAACCTTATTTGTTTAACTATTATTAACTATTGAAGACTTAGATCATGATCATCTACATTACCTACAAGACTATAGGCTCTTGGCTTGCCTATATCCTTCATATGTAATAATGGGGCTTTATAGCGGTTCTCCTATAACCTATAGTTGCCCATGTGTAACTTAGTAAAGGTGAAGGTGTAGTAGAAGATGAGGTAATATTTGATTAAGAAGATACACCAACAAAGGCAGAAAATTCATCAAACAAACGATCCTTGACCTTATCCTTCATAAGCAAGCAAACTTCATTGTGATGAAACAAATTCTCAAATATGTGATTAACATATGCTAGCTTGTAACGAGGATTCAATATGATCGCAACTATCAACAAATAGTTCATAATTTTTTCCTTACCCCAATAGTTTTCATACTCTACATTCATGTTAAGAGACATATTATAGCAATGAGAGAATATGAATTTAAAGCATTTCTTTCCAACAGCTGTTGAACACATGCAATTTGATGAAAGCATGAGTTTGAAGTCACACTAATGGAAGATGAGCATTAATTTGTATCATAAAAAACTTTCAAGAACTTCAAGAAGACATGTGCATCATTCCAATCTTTTGTTTTTGGGGGGCCATCACACTTTTCCTATTTTTTTCATGTGAATCATACTCTCGCTTGAAGAAATCACATAATTCATGCCTATTATTGAAGACCTCACGTGAATCAATCACATAAACATTATGTGCTTCAAATTCATGCCTAGGGGGTAAGTGTACACAATAGTCATCATCGTTATCACTTATTATGTTAAAGACTTTTTGGAATTTCATGTTGTCTCCAACATTAAGAATGTTGAAAGCTTGTTATCGCATCCCAACATACTAAGCTTTTTGTTTAAATCATTTAATCTTCAGCAAAGGCCTTAAATTTTTCAAATTACGTTGGGGATGAATGGACATATTTGATAGCACTTATAATACTCTCAAAGTTGTCTTTCAAATCTTTCAACCCTTTAAAAACTGTCAAATTGAGGATATGTGCATAGCACCTAAGGTAAAGATTGTGAAAGAAAAAATATCACTAATAGGGGATGAATATGGTGATTAAAAAATCTTTATGATTTCCTTTGAACTCACTATCTAAAACAGAGCTTAACAGAGAGAGAGAGTGAGAGAAATTGACATAGATGATTTATACTTGTTCAATCTCAACTCTTGATCTACGTCCAGGCCCTAGTTATTATGGGATTTTCTTTATCACTTCAATCAATTACACACTTTGTACTCAAAAGTAATTCTCTCACTAGGATTCACTCCCCCTTACAAGTTGTAATCAAATAACCCAGTCTCAAAGTCCCAATACTTTGAGATTATTAAAATGTTTTATAATTAGAAATGAAACTCTCTAAAAGAACATAAGATTATAGATATCCAAAGGTATTAGTCAAATGAATGAAATAGTAAATGTGTATTGATCGTTTAAGCGTTTGTGTTTCTGGTGGTTAGAATGAATTAAATGTTTCAAATTATATTTGGTGAAGACAATTAATGACCGTTGAAAGCCTTCAATGCACCGTTGAGAGTAATCAATATAGCCGTTAGACTTGAAAACTGTTTGTTGCTCACAATGCTTGATTTATTCAATGATCACGTCATTCTTCATTGACTTTCCTTGTGTTCTTCCTATTGGATGATCTAGCATTTAAATAAGGAAAGAAAACATAAATGTCTTTAGAATGTACTGAGAATGATTAACCAAATTCGTGCTTGGTTTTCTTGAGACGTATTTAATGCAGATGACATAACCAATGCTTTTTGATTAATCTACATTTAATCATTTATTTAATCATCTAAAACTCATTAACAAAGTGATTAAACATAGTTAGGAACAATAATGAGTGATGATATGAAGTAAGCAAATCATACTTAAAGATTTAAGATTTACAGACATAGTGTTTGTGAAACAAAGATATATTTAACTCGAGTTGGATACAGGCAAACTCAAGCAGCCGACTCGAGTTATGTATTCTAAGCTCGAGTCACTAGTTCATCTTCTTGGAAAATAAGTTTGAAGTTTAAATGAAGATGTCCCTGTATGACTTTAACTCGAGTGTAAAAAAATTTACTCAAGTTCATGACTCGAGTTAATCATAGTATTCTCGAGTCAAGTTCATCTTTCATAAATGGACTTCAAGATATATTTTCAAAATGATTTGAAGTTACGTCAGCTTGAGTCATTAAATATGGCTCAAGTTAACTAACTTTACCTGAAAGATCATTTTCAAACGTATGCCCGAGTTAAGTAGAACTGACTCAAGTCAACCACCTTTGTCTTTTGAAAATAAATTGAGTTAAGTAGAACTGACTCAAGTCAACCACCTTTGTCTTTTGAAAATAAATTGAAGTTCACAAAGGATGACTTGAGTCAAAGGGCAAACACTCAAGGCAACATTATTTTACAAAATATTTCACAAGAGCTTATATTTCGAGTTAATCATGACTGCCTCGAGTCAAGTTAAGTTCAATTTATCTTGACAACTCTCTTTCTTATGTTGACTTGAGTTTTTCAACCTCAAACTCGAGTTAGTTTGACTGTTAGTTACTGGTTTAAGTTTGAACAAGTGAAAACATTTTTGTCTTAAACCATTAACTTCATTTTGTCTACAATTGTCAATTATCATCAAAACATATAGAGAACTAACAAAGATAGTCTCCATTACATATTGACCCCTCCAACTCTTCAAACACTTCTTCAAATAGGATAATGTTGTGGCATTTGATTAGGCAATATCCATTGAAATAGTAAAAACCTTTTCAATTCTCCAATCCAATAAACACCTCTCTATGGTCTTCCTTATTGTGTCACCTCTGTGATCCTCAATCATAGAAAAATTGATGATCCTGTTATGCAAATTCCATTTAGGATCAATAAAGTGGCCAATCAAGCATAAGTAATTAAAATTTTGATTAGAAGTCAAGCAGTTTTGTAGTAAGACAAACTTGAGTTGTACATGTCCTCAAAATCTTCTTCAAAACCTTGATCTCTTTAAGGATAATTGCTAGCAATACTTATCAATTGTAATTTTGGAAGGGATTTGATGTTATACCCCTCGATATATTGTCATTCATTAGAGTATTTATATGCAGTTTAGTAGGAAAAACATAAATAGCATAATTTACTAATATAAAGCTCTTGGTTGCAAACAGGAATACCCACAGGGTACATATGAAATATTTAAAAATTCTAAAGATAATTACAGAATTCCATAACAAATAACCCACGACCTGCCTGAAACAGGTATGGCATCTTTATTTGCCAACATCTACCGCTTTGCCCTAGGAGCCGCGTCTATTCCACTGTTCATTTCTAAAATAATAGGAAAGGTTGGGATCCTAAAGAATCCCAGAGTAATAGTTAATGTCACATAGGATGTATAAATAGTACACGGTAGTTAACCATAAATAGAACAATCTACAATAACATATATGACATTCAGGGATCAAACACTACATGTCACAAATCACATGTAGCATTAACTACAATCAATCTAGACATGATCCGTTACCACTATGCTAGGTACTCAATAGGGTAATAACCCATAAGAACTGAATGCAACTAGATTTGCCGCCCAAGAACTATCGGTCTAATAGGTCCTACAACTAATAACCAGGAAGATACTATCTTCCAGCTGATAAGTCACATTTTTGTTATATATTTCTATTGTGTGATAACCATTTTGCGTGTCATTTATGAGCTTAATTGTATCTGATATGATAATTATAAGTGAATTCATGCATATGTAGATATGTAGATTTGTTTAGCTAAAGCCTAAAAGCCTAAAAGTCTGCATTATATAAGTTTTCTTGCATATAGGGTTTAGATCGAGCCCTGTATAGGCTCACTAACCACACACTGCTAAACAGAGGTCTAACCTTAACTTCTTTCCAGTAAGCTAAGATCACTACTCTCACCTATTAGCAGCCAATTAATCAAACAAGACCAATGTTACAATCACAATTAAACAAACTGAATGTATTGAATTAAAGCTAGCATTCTGGGTTCATTTTACAACTTAAGAATCTATCCTTTCTTAGCCAACGGATTTAGTTCAAGGCTGAAGAGAAGGACAAAATTGAAATGAAAGAAAGATAATCCATGAAATCATTTGACATAAGGTTAGCATTCTTGGCCACGAAAGAAAGATAATCCATGAAAGAAAGATAATCATTTGACTTAAGAATCTATCCTTTGTTAGCCAACGGATTTAGTTCAAGGCTAGCATTCTGTCACATAAGGTTTCTTATTCATTGGACATCATTTGGTTACCCAAAAACACAAAACAATCAGACTACCTCTAGAGAATGAAATCTAGTTGCACACTATTTTAACTTAAATCTTTGGATTTCCAATCCAACTCTTCTAAAATCATGCCAACAAAATTTTCCTACACAATTTTTCCTAATAAATCCTTTAGAGACCTTGAAAACAAAAAAAATCATAGGTACTTGTTGTGCCCTTATCAAGCCAAAACATTCGGGTTTTAGGGCCAAAATGCAGTTTTCTCTATCGATGCTTCTGGGATCGGTGTGACACCTCTATCCTTCATAATTTTTCATTATAAACTCATTGGAAGCATTAAAACTATCAAAATCACATTCCTTTCCTAAAATTTAGGAGTGGCCTAAATTAGGACAACATAATAACTTAGGGAAACCTCAAGTATTTTGGCTCAAACTGAAACTTATACGTATCTCTACTCGATTCCATAGTCGGTTTGGAAATTTGGCAATACCCCATCCATGAAATTGGAACCAAACACTTTTAGCCAATATTTCAAAAATTGTAGAAATGTTGCTCTCACCAAGAGGAACAACATTAGAGAAGGCATCGAGAACTTAAAACGTTGAATTAGAGGTCAAATTGACTTTGGAGTGTTTCTCTCTCCTCCATCTCTCTCCACTGACGTCTCTGTTAGTTCTCTATGTGTTTTGATGATAACATGACAATTGTAAATTACTAAGAATGAAAATCCCAATGAGTTGTAAGTAGCCCCTTCACTCAATGTTAGATTTATTTTTTGATGATAACTATTCACTACTTAAGCATCGGAGTCTCTAGTTTGTGCTTGTGCAGGATTTAGAAGAGACTGTAATCGGCTAACACTTAGGGTACTGCAGTTATAGTATGATTATTGCAGTCAAAAGCATACAGAAAACTCATAAGCTTCAAGCACTAACAATAGCCCGAGGCTTATTGATCACCAGGAGTCAGAAAGCAATAATTTGTTATGTATTACTGCAGTCATCTCGACGTCACTGCAGTAATATCAAGCCAGAAAACAAGTATCGTTTAACCTACTAAAGTCAAGAACATTGTTGCTGCAGTCAAGCTCAGACAGAGAGGAAATGAGCATCTATTACTACAGCTATCCATGACTTACTGCAGTAATAGACTATCTGAGAACAACTGATTTCATGTCTACTCGAGTTATGGAGAATGTTACTGTAGTTGTCTACTCACAGAGAAGAATTCAACATATGATTACTGCAGTCACCGCTAGACTACTACAGTAACCATAAGACAGAAAGCAAATGCCCTCTTAATTACTGATGTCACTCTGTGACTACTGCAGTAAGCGACAGCTAGAGAGTAACTGTCATCCTAATTTCTGCAGTTATTATCATGCTACTGGAGTACGTCAAAAACAGAAAGCAACTGAGTCAAATTCAACTCCAATAATGCCAATGATACTGCAGTAACACAGAGACAGAGACCAAAGTCATTTTTTTAACTCAAGTCATAGTAACCTTACTCAAGTCACAGGTATGCTTTCTTGCCTCTGTTAGGATTAATTTACTAAGTTACTGGAGTAACTCATTAATCTACTCCAGTAACATGCTTAGGTATATATATATATATGTATGTATATATATGTGTATATATATATCATGACTGCTGCTCTGCTTCTTTTAACTACTGTAACCCTAACTCCAGCAGCTCACTTATGAGAAACCAGTTAAACCTCCTCTATTTGGTCAAGTTCAATTGAACTACATGAAAATCTCCTTCCAAGAAGGCTCAGGACAGTCCAGAGCTCCCTCAAAGTCCAAGGAATCAATGTCCAAACCAAATGAGGCACAATCAGCTCCACCTCCACCCTTGTCCTCACTCCCATCTGATTTTGCCACTCTCATAAAGGACCTTGTGGATAAAGCTGTCTCTGACACTTTCCAAAAGCTTCAAGCAGTCATAATAGCTCAACATCATGAGCTCACTGAGACAATCAATAAGGAGATTGCAAAGATAGTTGAGGTTTAAAATGCACTAAGTGTAAAGCTTAACACAATGGCCAAAATCCATAAGGAACAAGGCAAAAAGATGGCCACCTTAGCTGAAAATGTTGACAATGTGGTTGGACATTTTGGGGACTTTGGTGTTCATTTTGAGAATATGGCCAATATCTACCTACACCTGGATGAAAAGATATCCAAGTTTCTTCCACCTCAACCCGGTATTGGTATTACAGGAGTGATTCCTCCAACCATAACCCATTTACCACTTTTCTCTTCTTCCACAAAAAGAATTCCCTTTCACCATACTCCCCTCAGATCCTCCCATGTTATATCATCCCCCACCTTTAATCCTTCATCACCCTCACTAGCTCAAACCACTCCTATCCTAGCTATTATCCCTTACTCTGCACCTTCTCTTCCACCTTCATCTTCCATTCCACCCTTGTTTGCTGATGACAAAGGGGGAGAGAAAGAGAAGTAATGATGCAACAGTGAAGAAATGAAGCAGCAGTAGTTGTGGACATTTTATGTTTCTCTGTATTCTGTATTTTCTTTTGCTACTTAGATTGTTTTTCAAGTTGTTGTTGGATTTATATGCTATGAACTTCAACTTCATTAATTTATACATCAGTATTGCATACAATCTTACTCCATGCTTCATTATATCAAAAAATTCATTCTCTTTAATTTTCAATTATTGTCATCATCAAAAAGGGGGATAATGTTAGTTCTCTGTGTTTTGATGATAACTTGACAATTGTAAATTACTAAGAATGCAAATTCTTGCACTCTTTGTGTTTTGATAAAATGTTACTCCAGTAAGCTTTGTGTTACTCCAGTAATGTGTGTTAATTCAACATGTTTTTCAAGTCACATTACTCCAGTAACTTAGTTGTTACTCCAGTAAGTCATTGTCTTCAGCCATCTGTAAACTGTGTAAAAACACATAACTCCAGTAAGTCCATATTTACTCCAGTAATGGTGACTCCAGTAGTCACTTAATTACTCCAGTAACATGTTGCTTTCAGCCATATCCAGAGTAAACCCGATAGTTTGTTAATTGAATCCATGTTACTCCAATAGCTCGTTTGTCACTCCAGTAACAGTGACTCCAGTTGTCACTTACCTATTCCAGTAGCCTGTTGTTGTTACCCATGTCAAAATCAAACCCGATAGTCAGTGAATTGTGTAAAACACATTACTCCAGTAAGCCCATAATTACTCCAGTAATTATTACTCTAGTTGTCACTTACGTACTCCAGTAAGTCATCTCTCTCAGCCATTTCCAAAATGAAACTCGATATGTAGTCATGTTACTCCAGTAACAAAAATGTTACTCCAGTCATGTTTGAGTTATTATATTTGAATTACTCCAGTAATCAAAAGGCTACTCCAGTCAAACCTAACACAGAAACGACATGAACTTTAGTTACTCCAGTAACTAAATTATTACTCCAGTAAACTTGTGTCAGAAACGATGTAAACCTTGTGATTACTTCAGTCATTTAATCGCTACTCCAGTCACATAGACACAGAAGCGAGACTCTGTTTCCTGAAGCTTACGATTTGATCTCATTCACTTTATGTGGTTCAAATTTTCAATATACAATTATTCTCTGTTACACTTGATCGATTTTCTCATAAGTTTCAGATAAACATAACAAAGATCAAGGAGGATTCTAACTGGGCAAAATGTAATTAATAAAGAACCAAGAACAAGCCTGAAATTTCTCCTTTATCCCAAGAGTTCAGCTCAGGCCATTCAAGGACGATTAAATCATTCTCCAACGGTCTAATAAAGTTATGGAAATGATAGGAACGTTGGAAGACCATCTACAACAGCTAAATCTAAGATTCCAGCTAAGAATTGTAGAAATAGAGAAAAATATGCAACGGACATATTCTAGATTTACAGCTGAACGTTGAAGAATCATTAAGAGGAAAATGCAATGGCTAGTTCCTCTAATTAACTTATAAATACCCATGAAGACTCAGAGCAAAAGACACCGAACTACAACTGATCATATTTACAATTTGAGTCTGTGTTGTGCTTTTGATTTGATCTTCAGTGTTTATCAAAATTTGCTCTTTTGAGAGTTTTTTTTCTTTGAAATCATTTTCAAATACTTGTTTGTATAAACTCAAGGTTATGGAACCAGTGAGTTGAATCGTTTGATTACAAAGTGTAAGGGGGAGCAAGTCCTAGGTGATTAGGATTGCCTGTGATTTACATGTTGTAATTAAAGCTTATTGAGATACTAGAAATACCCAGAAGATATCTAGGGACTAGATGTAGGTCAAGGTTAAGACCAAACCAGTATAAATCCTTTGTGTCTAGCTTTTCTTCCCTTGCTTTTTCATTCTTTGTTCTTTAAGTTTTGAAAAACTCAGACATCTTCGAAAAGAATTTTTAAACCCCCAATTCACCCCCCTCTTGGTGATTTCTTCCATCTTCACTCTCTCTTTCTCTTAATTTCGGTTTTCTTCTCTATTTTATTTCCTTTGGACAAAATGGCCTAACTAGGAAAATGATAGAAATAAATAAAAGAAAGTGAAAGGCTTCTTGAAGAAGCCATAAACAGTTTGGCTACCAAGTAAATGTACTTGGCTACCAAGTTAAGGGAGCTTGCCACAAAAGCCAGCCAAAAAGGTGAGGTGGCATCATGGGGACAAGTCAGGAGGAGGTGAGGTGGCGCTTTATGTGTCGTCCATACCTTACTAACCTCATTTCACCATTTTGCCTCTCTACTAAACTCATTTTTATCTAGAGTCAAAATTGGTAGAATTTTTAACCAACTTTGAAAATTCATATCTCATTGTATAAATATCCAATTATGGTGATTCCAAAGGCTATGTGACCATTAGTAAGTCTATTTCAAGATAACAATTCCATGGTCAAATACACATAATTCATTCTATAATCACCAATCATTACATACTGATCCAGAAAATGTTCCATATTCTATACCTAACTTCAAAACTCATAACTCATTATGAATAGATTCAATTGACCTACATAACATATCAAATTAAAGCTTATCATATCTACGTAAAATATGGAAATTTCATAGCCATTTGATATAATTTGCTTAGTCAAAAGCATGTCACAAACTAACTACTTTCCAAAAACCATAATATGCTAGTATCAAGGGAAATTCCATTTTCAACTCTAATCCTTCTAATTCCAAAATTTGGGATTTCACACTTCCCAAACTAGGTTTAGTCATCGGCTTAATACAAGCTTATCCTTAGGTCTCTAGGCCCAAAATTCATGATATTAATTGAAATCATGGCTCCAGCTCCTTCAAAAATTTCTTAAGTTTAAGCTACTCAACAATCCTAAAGGGCAACTCATCACAAATTATGAACTCAGCCAAGTCTCTGTGCATTCACTTCTCATTGTACACGTGTGGAACTAAGGCCCTCTCCTTATGTGGCATTTGACAAGTAATTTGGATGCTTCTTATCTACCTTGTCAGCATTTTTTGGACACTTCAACAAATGGCTTTTCAAAGAAGTTGTCCAATACTTGTTAGGGTCACAAGCATAGTCATTGTTGCAATGCTTGCAATATGCTCTTATCTCTATTTGTTTCTTCCACATATATCTTCACAAAATGATCCCAAAGTTTTTGGTTTGCTTTGTTTTGGTTCTTTTCTCTTTCTTGGGTTTTTCCCTATTTACTTGAGCCTGTTAAAAGGGTTCTACTACATAAGGAAGAGGAACAAATGTTTTAGCTTATGGTAATGGTGGCGACATGGGAGAAATTGGACTAAGAGAAGGACTTGGAGAAGGTCTAGACCCATTTAGTGGGTTATCATTAGATTGGTGAGTGACCGAGACCCCTCTAATAAAGGTTGTTGACATAGAATCTTTCTTGTAACACATCCAAACCAAATACCCCAATAATTAACCAAAGTATTTTAAATATCGCCAATAAGGATGCTCAACATCCAAATAATCAAGATACAAAATTAATTCAACTTAAACCCACATCATAGTTGTCATACCCCGACCCTATCTTATTTTTATAGAAGCGTCAACATTTTTATACTTGTCACATCCAAGCGTCAGAATCCTTAAGGGCCAAGGCGTGACAAGTTGGTATCAGAGTAGGGATTTTAGCATTTGGCTAGTATGCTATGATGATGAGAATAGTATATATGTTTATACTTAGATGATCATAAGTGATTTTAGGATTAAGAGATAGGAGTGACATAAAAATCTATAAAGGTAGATCTTCCCCTATTAGTTAATTAGCCTGCCAAAGGAAGAGGTAGAACTGTATATAGAAAATGAAACAGAGCATTAGAGAATGAAAAGGGTATAGGCTTCAGAGAAGTTGATGGCAAGCTGACTGTGACCTGGATTCCAATAGAACTCCGTGGTTAAGCGTGCGGCGAGATAAATCTCGAGATGGGTGACCCCTTAGAAAGTTAAGTTGGAAGGTTATAGAGACTTAAGGAATGGTGATTACTTATGGTTTTTCCATGACTAATGATCATCCTAGTTATGTGAATCATATTCAAAGGTATATAGGAATAATGGACAGTATTGAACCAAAGGAGACTAGAAATTGTTAAAAGAGATACATAATTGTCTAGGTTTCACTAGTTAGTACTGGAGATTGATTGAGAATATCTCTCGAATCGCTTTGCCACTGATGGAGCTCATATAAATGAGAGATTGTGTTTACGTAGGATGGTAATTATAAGCTTTTGAAAGCTGAGGGAGAGATTGATATTCACACCATTGATGACTATCCCAGATCCTAGTACGGCTAGTATGTTCTGTAGAGATGCAACCTGAGTAGTTTGCAATTGAAGCGATTGGTATAGGTTGCAGTCGAATGAGTATACATGATTGGGATGTGCTAGTGTAATAGGAAAGAATAGTGGCGGATGCCTCTCAATAGATGAATCTCATGAGATAGAATACCCCATTTATAATATAGATATCGCAGTAGTTGACTTTGAGGTGAAAGAATGATGCTTAGAATATGTCTTTCTAATATTGAGGATTAAGTTAGAATTAGAACATAGTGAATAATGCGAATTTTGAAGTATTATCCAATTTTTTTGAGGATTAGAATAGAAATTATGAATCATGATCTTATTATTTATGATGGGTATTATTGAGGAAATATGATTTCTCAACTCAGCTGGTGTTGAGGTTTTAAGGGTTGTATTGTGACCTAAGAATCAAACTTAATAGTTGAATTAATTATTTAGGCAATTGATTTGATTTGAATGAATTGAGGTACTAAAATATAGTACGAATGTGTAAGAGGTTTTTGGAGATTGCTAGCTACTGATCTAGCATAGGGAAAGATCTTAATCGTAGAATATTTCATTAAAAATGTATAAGTAGAATCTTGGAGCAGGACTTATGTTAAAAGTTCATACAGAATGACCCCAGATGAGATGGCGGAATTTTTTTGTAAAAAAGCATACTACAGAACTACTAAAGAAAATCAACCATATAAGACTTGGGTTTCTCATTACAATGGTACTTTCATTCAGAGACGGCCAACTAAAGAGAGCTACTTAAAGAGAGTTATTATCAGAGAGGGCTACCTACGGAGGGTTTTGATATAATACACACACACACATAATTTAATACTAGATTGGAGGTTGAGTCATTAAATGATATTTAGGTTTTAAAGGTGGAATTGGAAACTTTAAGTTTACATAATTAACAAGATTATTTGTTTAGAAATTTGATTGATGAGAAATTGTATTATAATGGTGTAGATTGAAATTAAATCATTTGGTTTTAGCAAATCGGAAGCATGCAAGCATTGGTAATAAAAATAAGCTTGGAGTAAAGGCAACTACTTTCCTCTTTTTGTGCATGCTTGTATGATGTTTGTGAGTGATTTTTAACTATATAAATCTATGAAACTATATTGATAATGAAATTGTCCTATGGGTTTATTTTGGAAAATGATTAGTGATTTACATTATTGATTTATGAGATTGGAAATATTCTCTTGATAAATTGTGAATTGATAATGGTATGTGATATTCTATTGACATTTGATACGATAAGGGATGGGTGGTTGTGGAGTTGTGATGAGAGATTTCATGTAAGCATATACCATGTGGTATGCCACCACTCAAGGTACAGTGGATGAGTTTGACATTCTCAGGGCCCTTGGTATCACCATTTTCCTTTGACTGGGTTAAGGGTTAACTCAAGGGACATTGACACCTCCTTGATTTCATCAAAAGGATGGAATCTATAGTCCAATCATGATGAGCTGGGAACCCTAGCCAAGTGACGCCTCATGATTTGGAATCATGTGTAATTCAGTTAAATGGATAAATCATTTGTTAGATATGGCTACAATTAGCAATTATAAGGGTGATAATGGGTAATTAGGATGGTTAATGCATCAATTTTTTGTATGTCATATTATATATTTGATTTATGATATGAAATTTGATATAGAAATTGTAATACAAAATTTATGATTTGAAAATTTGTGAATTATATTTCTAATAATGTTCACTTGGCACCTCACGAGTACATATTAGCATTTGTAATGAGTTGGATTCATGGTTACTAATATTTTTCATATGATAGTTCTCGTGTGGGTATACTCTGGTATATTTTGGATTTTTTTTGATAAATCTTGAAGAAATATTCAATTAAAGAGTTTGGTCATGATAAAGTCCAAAGCTTAATTGTATGCATAAAACATCTTGATGAATGGTTTAATCAAACCATTTAATTAATTATTGTTCTTTAAAATGGAGAATGTAACAAATTGGCATCAGAGCAAATGATTCTGCAAATAGTTTGGCATGCATGTATATAGTGGCAATATACAATATTCATACATACCTTTCATGTTTAGTTGTTTCGGTTTTGTTTTGTTTCACTACTCACTTGTTATGGTGGGTTCCATCCTTAAGTGGGGAGAAAGGATGTGAAACCAAATTTTTTTGCATATCATTAATATAATTGTGTTTCTTAGTGGTGCAATTTGGTGGTAAATAAGTGCTATATCATTAAATTTTAGCAAGAAATATGAATCTATGAATATGTGAAGAGGTTTTAGTAATTTTAATGTAGAATAATCCTTTGTGAAGGTAGGGATAGTTAGACCTCATGCCTTGTAGATTGCCAAGATGCAGCTGTGAAGGTGCTTTTGTTTATAAGTTTGGGACCTTGAAATAATTAAACCTGTTTACTCTTCTAAGATAAAATAAGGTCAAATTAGGTTTTTCCAAAGGTATGTAATAAGTACGGTTCTTTAGGTAAGTGGTATCTCATTATATGCTTAGCCAAATAATTGTTTTTGAAGTTTGTCAATGTATGGACCAAACATGTTCTCATCATCAAGGAAGAGGATTATAGACAGTATGATTGTACGTTAGAATAAGCTTAAAAGAATGAGAGTTTGGATGACTTTTAAGTTTACAACAATTGAGAATTTGTTGCATTATTGTTGAAATGACTACTAAGTGATTGTATGGTTGAGAACATAAAGAATAAAATTTTGTAGGAAGTTACAAGTCGCAGCAAATGTAATACCCCAATTTTCATAATACATGTAAATATCATATTTTGATAAATAGCACCTATTATAATAGGTGAATTTGTGGTCTCAAAATTAGTGAAAAAATTATCTTATTTTCTAAAGGTAATTTCTCATGAAATTAGAGTAAATAAAGAGCTAAAAATCCCTAAGTGAATTTATGGGTCATAAAATACCCTGAGAATGTTATGATAAATCCTAACAGGCAACAAAATATTTATTAAAATTGGAGAATATGTTGTCTCCAACGTTTTAGTTGATTTATTATCATTTTTAGGAATTATACCATTTTCTAAGCAATTAAAAACATCGGAGGATGATAAAATCAATTAGAGAAAATTAGTAACAATTATTGGGCAATTGAAATTGCAATAATTGAGATGCTCTAGTAATTTTTGAGATTAGCTAGTAATTAATTTATAAATGTCATAATTAAGGAAAAATCAATTAAATTAAGGATCGAATGATATTTAGAAGCTAAAATTAGCACACAAGAAGTTATCAATCATTAAAATTAAACTAGAAACTTTGTCAATTTTGGTGGTTAAGCCTAGTAACGCCTAAAACATGATGTTGGAAATTAAAGTTAGGATTTAAAATAATTATTCCTAATTTATTTCTATGAGACAAAAATTCCTATTTAATGGTAAATAAATGGAAGAATTAAATTATATTAACCATAAATCCTAAATCTAAGTGGACTAATGAGAGAATTTTCTCCTTAGAAATGTAAGAGCATTAAAAATGTAATTGAATAAATAATAACAAGAAGGAGCGGACAGTTTTTACTTGGAGTAGGGAGGAAGTAATCTCATTTTATCTAAATTCAATTAAACAAAGCACATGGGATAATCATAAATGGTCAATAGTGTATGGAAGAAGCTAAGGCAAGTATGTGTGATATATGTGTGTGGCGAAATGTGTGTGTATGGTGAAGGAGTGTATATGGTTAGAAGTTGTGTGAGTATGTGAGTGTAGTAGACCAAGTAGTGTGTGGAAGAAGATTGGGATAACTTATGGAGCAAGTAGATGTCTTGGGGAGCAAGAAATTGTTTGTTTAAAATAAAATTAGATGAGAACCTATAGAAATTAAATCATAACTTGCAATATTGAAACTAAGTGTTGAGGATGAATACATATTTGAGATCAGTGAATTATGAGCTTCTACTTGGTTGTGCCCAAAGTCATTTTCGGTTACATATAAAAGTCATACCTAAGTATTTCGGGAATTAAAAATCACCATAAATCTAATCATAAAATTAGGATTTCAAAAGTGTGACTGGATTTTGAATTGAAACACCCACTTACACCTAACTAAATTAGAGTTTGGGATTAATTAGGACAACTTAGTGAAGAAGTTGAATGACTTGGGGACAAAGCAAGGGAACTTCTTGAAGAAGGAAGGGGGAAGAGGAGGTGTAGGGGAGGGATTGAAGCCTCCTCACCAAGTAATATCCAATGGCTAGAAGGCAAAGGAAAAATCACAAAAATGCCACCACCCTCTCCTATAAATAGAGGCCTCCCACTTCACAAATTCTCACCAATTCATCAAGCTTCAACTCGAAAATTTAGAGAGAAAGGGAGAGTGTGGAAGAGCTGCAGAAAAATAGGAGGCTAGTGGTCTTCAAGAGGTAAGGGAGTTTTTAGTTCATAGTTCAAGTTCTTAGTTTATGAAGTAGAAATGCTAGAAATGTTATTTTGATCTTCAATCTTCCAAATATAGTTTTATTTTCATGTTTTTATGGTTTTCAATGGCTTTATTTCGAAAATTTGATGAAGAAGAAGCTATAGCAAAAATTTTGGAAGATTATGATCAAAATAGCGAAGCTCTAGCAAAATTTCATTGATTAGTATTTTTTGGAGTCAGGGGTAAAAACGTCAGTATTTTATGATGAAGATGATGTTATAAAATTCTGAGAAAATTCATGGTGGAAGTAGACGTCTAGGGCTTTCCAAATATATAGAGTTTGTGTCATTTGAAGCTCTGCGCGAAAAGATAAAAATCTTAGAAGTTAAGCGATGTTTTCTGGGCGAAAATCTGGGCAGCAGTTTGAAATGTTAAAACTGGGAATTATCCATGAATTCTGAGTAAGTTCCAGTATTTTTCCTTGAAAATAGACTTCTCAAGGATTCCGGAACATTTTACGGATCCTAATTTCGATTTTTCTGGAATTAGTTATGATTTTCCGAAGTTAGGCGAAAATCTGCCCAGAAATGCTGAATGAACGTTTTTTACGAAAATTAGGTGGAAATAATTGAAAATAAATCCTTCAAGGGTAAAAATGTCAAGTATGGCCAAGGTGTCTCTTGAAATATTGTTTGAGAATTAATTGAGACAATATTACCCTTTTAGGATAGACTGTGCACGTGTTCCGACGACAAATATACCCAAAAGTCCTGTCAAACTCAGGTACGGACGCGTATTGTAACATTAACACTTATGCTTATGGTATGGTTATATATGATAATTGTTTTCACATGTTGATACTCTGTTTTGAAATTGCTCATGGATTTGAGTTGTATACGGGTTATAGTCTTGATAACACCGTTGAATTTTCCTAGCGCTGAGGACACGATAGGCCATCGTGGCACTGGTTATGTGCAGACTTGGGTAACATACATATTGCAGTAACTGTGTTATGTTACTTGCTGATATGGTTTTGAAAATTATAAATGTGAATTTATCATTGTGATATCTGTCATATACTGTTTACATAAGCATGAGGTTAACCGTTACCTGAGGTCCAATGGGCATTGGACCTCAGTCTTAATGAATAGTATAGGAAAGAAACCGGGATAGAGAAGATGCCGGTGGGTAGAGCCGTGAAGAGGCAGCAGTCAAAGGCAAAGGTCGGTAGAAGTTATTAGGACTTAGCTTCTGGCTCGAATTTAACAAAGTTACTTTGAACAGTTTGGTGTCTAAGGCTGGGTTCATCTATGTGGGAAGCCAATCAGTCGCTGTATAAGTCGGTGAGGCCCCCATGATAGACCCCTACCTGGCCAATCTGTTTAATTAACTGATGTTAGGTTCCAAGTCATGGGTTTAGTTTAAAACTTTCTTTATCAGAGGATTGTATTTAACCTCTGTAAATTGTATCACATGAATATTTCTTCGGGATATTTAATATATTAGCTTATGTCGGGCATCATCATATGTCTGGGCATTTTTAGATCAGATACTCGTTGTCCGGATCTTAGCGCACGCTATCAATTTCCGCAGTACTATAAGCTGTAACATCTCAAACTCTGTTGTTTTTCTTAAAACTAAGTGTAGACCAACACAATTTTCGAACCTGGAATTTGGGATGTTACAGCAAATAGATGATGAGGCCTTTAGAAGTGTTAAGGTATACAAGGTAACAGTTTAAAAAAAATTATAAAAGGGGAATTGAGTAATGAGAAAAGTGGTTAGGTGTGAGACAATTGTGAAAATAGTATTTTCCAAGGTAAAATGAATTAAGCTGGACATTTGTATTTGATGGTCATGAGATGTAACATCCCAAATTCCAGGTTCGAAATTCGTGTCGGTCGACACTTAGTTCTAAGAAAAACAACAGAGTTTGAGATGCTACAGCTTAGAGTACTGCGGAAATTGATAGCGTGCGCTAAGATCCGGACAACGAGTATCTGATATAAAAATGCCCAGACATATGATGATGCCCGACATAAGCTGATATATTAAATATGTCGAAGGAATATTCATGTGATACAATTTACAGAGGTTAAATACAATCCTCTGATAAAGAAAGTTTTAAACTAAACCCATGACTTGGAACCTAACATCAGTTAATTAAACAGATTGGCCAGGTAGGGGTCTATCATGGGGGCCTCACCGACTTATACGGCAACTGATTGGCTTCCCGCATAGATTAACCCAGCCTTAGACACCAAACTGTTCAAAGTAACCTTGTTAAATTCGAGTCAAAAGCTAAGTCCTAATAACTTCTACCGATCTTTGCCTTTGACTGCTGCCTCTTCACGGCTCTACCCACCGGTGTAACATCCCATTTTCATAAGCATTTTTATACAGAGTCGAGTGTTGGAAACATTTCTTAAAATAAAGAGTAACTGCATAATATTGTATGTAATGTAAATAGTTGAATATACAGTCATCCATATGTCTAACACACTAAACTAAAATATCAAAAGGGTAAAGTCTCCACAGAGTCTTCATGCCGCCTTCTTACCCTTGTCCTCAATCCTGACTCCCTGGGATCCTGAGGCTACAGCAGGGGCTGAGGTTCAATTTCCATTGAACCTCAGGTAACGGTTAACCTCATGCTTATGTAAACAGTATATGACAGTTATCAAAGACATACAACATAATCATGATTTCAAAATACATATCCATATGTAAGGCAATAACATAACACAGCCACTGCAATATGTATGTTATCCCAGTCTGCACATAACCAGTGCCACGACGGCCCATCGTGTCCTCAGCGCTAGGAAAACTCAACGGTGTTATCAAGACTATAACCCGTATACAATTCAACTCTCATGAGTAAATTTCAAAACAGAGTATTATCATGTGAAAACAACAATCATATATAACCAAACCATAAGCATAAGAGTTAAGGTTACAATACGCGTCCGTACCTGAGTTCGGCAAATTTCCGAGTACGTTCACTGTCGGTGCGCGAGCACAGTCTATCCTAAAAGGGTAATTTTGTCTCAATTAATTCTCAAATAACATTTCAAGAGACACCTTGGCCATACATGACATTTTTACCCTTGAAAGACTTATTTCTAATTATTTCCACTTAATTTTCGGAAAAAACGCTAATTCAGTATTTCTGGGCAGAATTTCGCCTAACTTCGAAAAATCATAACTAATTCCATAAAAATCGAAATGAGGATCCGTAAAATTTCCCGGAATCCTTGAGATGTCTAATTTTGAGGAAAAATACTGTAACTTACCCAGAACTCCTGGATAAATCCCAGTTTCCAGAATTCAAACCATTGCCCAGATTTTCGCCCAGAAAAGGCAACTTAACTTCTAAGATTTTTATCTTTTTGCACAGAGCTTCAAATGACACACTCTTTATAGATTTAGAAAGCCCTATAAGTATACTTTCATCATGAATTTTCCCAGAATTTTAGAACATCATCTTCATCATAAGATACTAGCATTTTTACTACTGACTCCAGAAGTTCTTATTTGCTGAAATTTCGCCAGAGCTTCGCTATTTTGATCATAATCTTCCAAAAATTTTGATATAACCTCTTCTTCATCAATTTTTCGAAATAAAGACAATGGAAATCTCAAAAACATGAAAATAAAACTGTATATGGAAGATTGCAGATTAAAATAACTTTTCTAGCATTTCTACTTATAAACTAAGAATTTAAACTTAAAAGCTAAAAACTCTTATACCTCTTGAAGACCTCTTGTCTCTCTTTCTCCAGCAGCTCCTCCCTCTCCTACTCTCTCTAAATTTCGGCCAAGGCAAGGGATTTTGGTGTGAAGGATGTGTTAGCCCAAGCCTTCTATTTATAGGCAAGAGGGGGTTAAACATCAAGCAACTTTGGTTTAATCTTGGCTCTTGGATCATTGCTTGGAGATGAAGACTTGATCTTGGCCCCTCATACTCTCCTTGGCCGAAAATTCCTCCCCCTCCCCTTCTAGAATTTGCTTGCTTGGTCTCTAAGAAAGCCTCTTCTCCTTAAGCAACCTAATTAACCTCCAAAACTTAATTTGGTTAAGTGCTAATTAGTGTTTTGATTAAAAATCCAATTTTACTTTTGGAATCCTAATTTTATGACAAGATTTATGGTGATTTTTATCTTTCAAAATGCTTAGGTTTGAATTTTACAAGTTACCGAAATTAATTTTAGGAATAGCCCAGTTGAAGCTTATAATTCACTGATCTCAAATATGTATCTATCTTGAAGATTTAGCTTCAAGATTCCAAGTTATGATTTAATCTCTATAGGTTTCCATTTAATTTTATGTGATTAAGTCTTTCTTAGCCACCAAGACAAATGTAGCTTCTTCTTCACACTTTTGACTATCTTCTTTTTATTTTTCTCTCCTTTTTCTTTTTAAAATTTCGCCCCCCCTTAGGTTAATTAATTTAGTTTTTTTTTTAATGTTTCTCATATTTATATGGAAGAAATTCCCTCATTGGCTCCCTTAGTTTTTAGGATTTAAAGTTAATATCATGGTATAATTTATTTATTCTTTTATTGAAGAGATTTCCATCCCATAGGGTTAAATTAGGAATAATGAGTTAAATCCTAATTAAATCCTAAAATATTGTTTTATAGGTTAACAAGCTAGATAAATTTTTAGATTCTTGAATTCTATGGAAAAATTGCCTATAAATGAAAATAAATATAATACCAAAATTTTGAGACCCCATATTCACCTATTTAAAATAGGTATTATTTATCGAAATATAATGTTTAAAATAAATAAATATATATATATATATATATATATATATATATTTTTTCCCGGTATTACATTTCCCCCCCTGTTAGACAAAATTTCGCCCTCGAAATTTAATCTATCATAACTAAATTTTGGGCTGTAAATTCTGGGTATTTTTCTACCATATCGCTCACTGTTTCCCATGTTGCTTCATCATATGACAATCCCTTCCAGACCACCTTAACCATCGGAATGCTCCTATTTCTAAGCCGTTTCTCACGGTGATCAAGAATTTGTACGGGTTCAACTACGAATGTATTATCATGTCGTGCCTCAATGTCTTCGAATTCAATGACATGCTCTGGATCCGGTAAGTATTTTTTCAATTGCGACACATGAAAAACGTCGTGAAGATTACTCAGATTTGGGGGTAAGGCGAGTTGATATGCGACTAGTCCACGTTTCGCTAAGATCTCAAATGGTCCTACGTATCGTGGGCTTAATTTCTTTCTCTTTAGCGTTCTACCGACTCCGGTGACTGGGGATAACTTCAAAAATACATGATCCCCAACTGCGAACTCTAAAGGCCGTCGCCTCTTATCTGCATAGCTCTTCTGTCTGCTTTGTGCTGCTAGGAGTCTCTGCTTGATCAGCGCAATTTGCTCAGAAGTCTTATCAACTATATCTGGACCAAAGGATTCACGCTCCGATAATTCCGTCCAGCACATAGGTGATTTACACTTCCGCCCATACAATGCTTCAAATGGAGCCATTTGTATGCTCGAATGGTAACTATTGTTGTATGCGAACTCTACTAGTGGAAGGTGTTGATCCCAATGGCCCTTGAAGTCCAATACACACGCTCTAAGCATATCTTCGAGTGTCTGTATTGTTCTTTCTGTTTGACCATCGGTCTCAGGATGATAAGCCGTGCTTAACCTTAGCTTTGTACCCATAGATTCATGCAACGATTACCAATATCGAGATGTGAACCGCGGGTCTCGATCAGAGATAATACTCTTGGGTATACCATAGAGTCGTACAATCTCTTTGAGATAAATCTCTGCCAACCGTTCTGATGAATAATTGACACTGATAGGGAGAAAATGTGCCGACTTAGTTAATCGGTCCACAACAACCCAGATGGTATCGTGATTCCTGACCTTGGGTAATCCCCCTACAAAATCCATGGCAATATCCTCCCACTTCCATTCTGGAATCTCTAGTCCTTGAAGAGGACCAGCGGGACGCTGATGTTCAATCTTCACCTTCTGGCAAGTTAAACACCTGGCTACATACTGAGTAATGTCTCTCTTCAATCCAGGCCACCAGAATTCGAACTTCACATTATGGTACATCTTGACTACTCCTGGATGTAGAGTGTATTTACTCTTATGCGCCTCATCCAGAATCTTGCGCCTTAACTCAGCAACTGGCGGAATGTAAAATCGTTTCTTATACCTAACTAGTCCACTAGGTGAGAGATCGTAGTCCAGAGTTTCGCCTCGAGAGATCATTTCCCGTAACGTTTTAGCCCGTTCGTCTTGCAGTTGTGCCCTTTCAACCTCATCTCTCAGATCGTATTCCCCTTGACTAACGAAAAGATTTGCAAGATAGGCATCACTGGGCGTAGGATGATTTAAACAAATCTGCTTTGACAAGGTCAGATTCATAAAATCTTCTAGCAGCTTCTCCTCTTGAATCATCATGTATGCCACATGAACTGATTTTCTACTAAGAGCATCTGCAACAATGTTCGCTTTGCCTGGATGATATTTTATCTCCAAATCATAATCTTTAAGTAACTCCATCCAGCGTCGCTGCCTCATGTTAAGCTCCTTTTGATCGAACAGGTACTTCAGACTCTTATGATCGCAGAACAATTCCACGGTTGCACCGTACAAGTAATGCCGCCATATCTTCAATGCAAACACGATAGCTGCTAGCTCTAAGTCATGCGTAGGATAATTTGTCTCGTGAGGTTTCAGCTGTCGTGAGGCATAAGCCACCACTCTGCCTTGTTGCATTAAGACACAGCCCAATCCTTGGCCGCTGGCATCACTATAGACTACATATGTTTCGTTTGGATCTAGAATTGTTAACACTGGTGCTGAAGTTAACCTCTCTCGTAGGTTCTGGAAGCTTTCCTCACAATCTGTATCCCAAACGAACGGCTGGTTTTTCCGCGTGAGCTTGGTTAATGGTAGAGCTAGGCGTGAAAAATTGCGTATGAATCTGCGGTAATATCCTGCTAGACCCAGGAAACTACGCATCTCCGTCACTGTTTCTGGTCTTTTCCAATCCAGAACTGCTTCCACCTTGCCGGGATCAACAGCAACTCCGTTATGTGATATGACATGTCCCAGAAATTTAACTTCTGGTAGCCAGAACTCACACTTGCTTAGCTTAGCAAAGAGTCGTTTCTCCCGGAGTATACTTAATACGATTCGTAGATGCTCGTCGTGTTCTTCTCTACTCTTGGAATAGACAAGAATGTCATCAATGAACACCACTACAAATTTATCAAGGTGTTGATGGAAAATACGGTTCATATAATCCATGAACACAGCAGGCGCATTTGTCAAACCGAAAGGCATCACAAGGAATTCGTAATGCCCATATCTGGTTCTGAAAGCTGTCTTTGGAACATCACTAGCCCTAATTCGAAGCTGATGATATCCTGAACGCAAATCAATCTTTGAGAAAACACTGGAACCCGATAATTGATCCAGTAGATCATCAATCCGGGGAAGTGGATATTTATTTTTGATGGTCACTTTGTTCAACTCTCGATAGTCAATACAAAGTCGAAGGCTTCCGTCTTTTTTCCTTACGAACAACACCGGGGCTCCCCATGGTGAGACACTAGGTCGAATAAACCCTTTCTCGAGTAGCTCTTCAAGTTGTTTCTTTAGCTCTTGCATCTCGTTCGGCGCCATACGATACGGTGCTTTTGAGATTGATCCAGTACCTGGCATCAAGTCAATAGCGAACTCGATTTCCCTTTCTGGAGGCAGTGCAGTAAGATCTTCGGGAAACACATCAGGAAATTCATTCACCACCCTGATGTCTTGAAGTGAAGGTTCGACCTCCGCTTTGACTGAGAAAAATACCATATAGGCTTGACATCCCTTCTTTAAACACTTTTGTGTCTCCGCAACGGAAAGAAGATTTAGTTCCATGTCAATCTTGCTTTTGCTTGAAGTGGGTGCAAAAGAGATCTTCTTGCTCCCGCAGTCGAGTATCGCATCATTCGCGGATAGCCAATCTAACCCGAGAATAATATCGATGCCATGGAGCGGCAGTCGAATAAGATCTACATTTGAATCTCGTCCGTTTATGCTCACAACACAATTGAAACAGGCATCAGAAGCTAAAGATTTTACACCAAGGGGTGTAGACACTGACAAATCATAAGGTAAACTATAGGCAGGCATTCCTAAACGTTTAGCACAATCATAGGAAATAAACGAGTGACTAGCTCCTGAGTCATAAAGTGCCTGAAGTAGATTTCTGTTGAGAGATATAGTACCTTGTATCATTTCCGGGGACTTTTTGGCGTCTTCGTACGTTAAAGCAAATACTCGGCCTGGTTGTTGCAGCTTCCCTTCTGCAGCTCCTAAAGGACAATTTATGCTGATGTGTCCTGGTTTCTGACACCGATAGCATATCAGCTTTCCTTCGCAGTTGATCCCCTGATGATATTTCCCGCACTTGGGACATGCTCGGGATCCCTGTATCCTTGGCACATTTTGTTGTCCAGGTTGATACGGCCTCTTGTTCCCTCCCTGGTAATTACTCCAAGGCATCTTCCGCTTCTGGTTGGAGCTTCCTCGATTAAAACCACCACGAGTTGAGCCACTGCTATTAGCAGGTCTGATCCTCCGCAACTCCTTCAGATTGCGCTCAATAAGCCGACAGGCTTCTACAGCATGGATCACTTCATGAAACTGCTGGGACACCAGCTTCTCCTTGATCTCGTACTTTAATCCATAGACAAAGATATTCGCCACACTACTCCCGCCACCATTTTGTACTAGGTGTGCAGAGTATCGAGATAAATTGGTGAAACGTGCGAAGTAGTCATCAATAGACTCCTCTTGACCTTGCCGGATGTGAAGGAATTCTGACTCCTTGATAATCTGGACAGACTCGGGGAAATATTGCTCATTAAATTTCTCAAGAAATTTTTCCCATGTAATGAGATGATCTTGCAGCCGTAGTGTTGCTGCAATGGTCCTCCACCATCTATCTGCATCTCCCTCTAATTTATAGATCGCCAGCTGAGCCTTGCGATCTGCAGGACACTCCATTACTTCAAAAATTTTCTCTAATCGCAGAATCCAATCCTCTGCTATGTCATGCTTTCCTCTGAAAACTGGGGGTTTCAGTTTACAGAACTGAGTCACCCAAAATTGGGTATCCTCAACTCCCCGGTGAGGTGCTCTCTCCTCCCTGGGCGGTGATTGGGACCTTTCAGATTCCCCAGTCTCCGCCGGACGTCTCTCCTCCTCTTCTTGCTCCTCTTCGACCTGTCTCCGTGCCTCTCGATCTGCACGCAGATCTTCAATCATAGCACGTTGCTCTTGCAACATAGCCATGACTTCTTGCCATGCATTCTGGTTAGGTTGATTAAGTTCTTGAGCCTGTTGTTCAGGCTCCTGTACTGGAATTTGTCGACCTCGACCTCTCCCTCGGCCTCGGCCTCTGCCTCGGCCTCTGGAATATCCAGCTCCTCTTATAATTGCCATTGTTTAAATGCCTTTATATTTTTAACCATGTTAGTAAGAAGACAGACAACAAAAGATACATAACATTTATATATATTTCACAATATTTGTAGTTACATTATGCATCATTTCTCTTTATACAAACTCTTCCTAAAGGATTTAGCTATCAGAATTCTAACCAAAGACCATCACACACCAAAAGCTAGCTCACACTAGTACTATACTTGCATCTGTCATATCTCTCTTTACTACTGCCACTAGTTCTCCACAGCTTTCTTGACTTGTTCTCCACTGACTTATCCTTCACAGACTACTCCTTCCCTTCTCCTACATGTACATCTGTACCCAGCGTCTAAGTTGCACGATGCAAGCCTCAAAATCCTCGATATCCCCTTCATTTAACAGTGTATTGGTTTTGCGAATCCACAGAGGGGTTCGGGGAAAATGATAGAGGGTGGATCGAATCCAATCCCCCGCAGGATGTTGAACTAAAGAAGTCTGGCTGATAAGATAATACTCTCTAATACGAGTCAAGAAATAGAGATACTGTTCCCTCAAGGTTCTAGTAATCTGCTCTACGAATTGGAGATCTAGAAAGATGGTGTGGGTGAGGATTGTGTTACTGTCTAAAACAAATTGTAGGGCCTCAAAGTCGGTGTCATCTTGGTTTTGCACTTCTGGGTAGTTGAAGTTATCACCCACAGAGGAGTGATGCGAGTTATCAGGGTTGTCTGGTTCCATCGGTACTGCTTGCAGAGGTTGCACAGGAATGGGTTCTGGGTCGTAAAGCTCATTTGGATATTCAGGACCGGGATGATATTCGGGTTCTGGAGGGTTTTCAATTTCTAGTAGATGTAGAAGACGATCAGCGTTAAAGCAGTCAGATGGTGTCTCTTCAGTTATTTGATGAAACTGAGGAACATTTATGGGGTCTGGTGCAGGGTGGAATAGATGTAGTGGATCGGGAGGTAGGTTCATAGGTTCAGGGCTTAGTCTTAATCCAGTCATGTCAGGGACAATCGAGCGTCGAGCCATACGCCTACGACGACCACAATACTCCAAGTAAGATGATTCACCTCTATCTATCTCTACAACATAACACCAACATTATATCAGTACTCATTTTTCAAAACATGTTTTAGAAAGGCTTAGAACCTAACTTCGTTAATCAAACAGTTTGGCCAGGTAGGGGTCTATTATGGGGGCCTCACCGACTCTTACGGCGACTGATTGGCTTCCCACATAGATTAACCCAGCCTTAGACACCAAACTGTTCAATATAACTTGGTTAAATCCGTGCCAGAATACTCTGCTCTGATACCAAAAATGTAACATCCCATTTTCATAAGCATTTTTATACAGAGTCGAGTGTTGGAAACATTTCTTAAAATAAAGAGTAACTGCATAATATTGTATGTAATGTAAATAGTTGAATATACAGTCATCCATATGTCTAACACACTAAACTAAAATATCAAAAGGGTAAAGTCTCCACAGAGTCTTCATGCCGCCTTCTTACCCTTGTCCTCAATCCTGACTCCCTGGGATCCTGAGGCTACAGCAGGGGCTGAGGTTCAATTTCCATTGAACCTCAGGTAACGGTTAACCTCATGCTTATGTAAACAGTATATGACAGTTATCAAAGACATACAACATAATCATGATTTCAAAATACATATCCATATGTAAGGCAATAACATAACACAGCCACTGCAATATGTATGTTATCCCAGTCTGCACATAACCAGTGCCACGACGGCCCATCATGTCCTCAGCGCTAGGAAAACTCAACGGTGTTATCAAGACTATAACCCGTATACAATTCAACTCTCATGAGTAAATTTCAAAACAGAGTATTATCATGTGAAAACAACAATCATATATAACCAAACCATAAGCATAAGAGTTAAGGTTACAATACGCGTCCGTACCTGAGTTCGGCAAATTTCCGAGTACGTTCACTGTCGGTGCGCGAGCACAGTCTATCCTAAAAGGGTAATTTTGTCTCAATTAATTCTCAAATAACATTTCAAGAGACACCTTGGCCATACATGACATTTTTACCCTTGAAAGACTTATTTCTAATTATTTCCACTTAATTTTCGGAAAAAACGCTAATTCAGTATTTCTGGGCAGAATTTCGCCTAACTTCGAAAAATCATAACTAATTCCATAAAAATCGAAATGAGGATCCGTAAAATTTCCCGGAATCCTTGAGATGTCTAATTTTGAGGAAAAATACTGTAACTTACCCAGAACTCCTGGATAAATCCCAGTTTCCAGAATTCAAACCATTGCCCAGATTTTCGCCCAGAAAAGGCAACTTAACTTCTAAGATTTTTATCTTTTTGCACAGAGCTTCAAATGACACACTCTTTATAGATTTAGAAAGCCCTATAAGTATACTTTCATCATGAATTTTCCCAGAATTTTAGAACATCATCTTCATCATAAGATACTAGCATTTTTACTACTGACTCCAGAAGTTCTTATTTGCTGAAATTTCGCCAGAGCTTCGCTATTTTGATCATAATCTTCCAAAAATTTTGATATAACCTCTTCTTCATCAATTTTTCGAAATAAAGACAATGGAAATCTCAAAAACATGAAAATAAAACTGTATATGGAAGATTGCAGATTAAAATAACTTTTCTAGCATTTCTACTTATAAACTAAGAATTTAAACTTAAAAGCTAAAAACTCTTATACCTCTTGAAGACCTCTTGTCTCTCTTTCTCCAGCAGCTCCTCCCTCTCCTACTCTCTCTAAATTTCGGCCAAGGCAAGGGATTTTGGTGTGAAGGATGTGTTAGCCCAAGCCTTCTATTTATAGGCAAGAGGGGGTTAAACATCAAGCAACTTTGGTTTAATCTTGGCTCTTGGATCATTGCTTGGAGATGAAGACTTGATCTTGGCCCCTCATACTCTCCTTGGCCGAAAATTCCTCCCCCTCCCCTTCTAGAATTTGCTTGCTTGGTCTCTAAGAAAGCCTCTTCTCCTTAAGCAACCTAATTAACCTCCAAAACTTAATTTGGTTAAGTGCTAATTAGTGTTTTGATTAAAAATCCAATTTTACTTTTGGAATCCTAATTTTATGACAAGATTTATGGTGATTTTTATCTTTCAAAATGCTTAGGTTTGAATTTTACAAGTTACCGAAATTAATTTTAGGAATAGCCCAGTTGAAGCTTATAATTCACTGATCTCAAATATGTATCTATCTTGAAGATTTAGCTTCAAGATTCCAAGTTATGATTTAATCTCTATAGGTTTCCATTTAATTTTATGTGATTAAGTCTTTCTTAGCCACCAAGACAAATGTAGCTTCTTCTTCACACTTTTGACTATCTTCTTTTTATTTTTCTCTCCTTTTTCTTTTTAAAATTTCGCCCCCCCTTAGGTTAATTAATTTAGTTTTTTTTTAATGTTTCTCATATTTATATGGAAGAAATTCCCTCATTGGCTCCCTTAGTTTTTAGGATTTAAAGTTAATATCATGGTATAATTTATTTATTCTTTTATTGAAGAGATTTCCATCCCATAGGGTTAAATTAGGAATAATGAGTTAAATCCTAATTAAATCCTAAAATATTGTTTTATAGGTTAACAAGCTAGATAAATTTTTAGATTCTTGAATTCTATGGAAAAATTGCCTATAAATGAAAATAAATATAATACCAAAATTTTGAGACCCCATATTCACCTATTTAAAATAGGTATTATTTATCGAAATATAATGTTTAAAATAAATATATATATATATATATTTTTTTTTTCCCGGTATTACAACCGGCATCTTCTCTATCCCGGTTTCTTTCCTGTACTATTCATTAAGACTGAGGTCCAATGTCCATTGGACCTCAGGTAACGGTTAACCTCATGCTTATGTAAACAGTATATGACAGTTATCACAGATATACAACATAATCATAGTTTCAAAACATATAACCACATGTAAGGCAATAACATAACACAGCCACTGCAATATGTATGTTATCCCAGTCTGCACATAACCAGTGCCACGACGGCCCATCGTGTCCTCAGCGCTAGGAAAACTCAACGGTGTTATCAAGACTATAACCCGTATACAATTCAACTCTCATGAGTAAATTTCAAAACAGAGTATTATCATGTGAAAACAACAATCATATATAACCAAACCATAAGCATAAGAGTTAAGGTTACAATACGCGTCCGTACCTTTTACCGCATAGTCGTCAAATGACCGACCTTTGAATCCGATCCTGGACTTCCCGGATATCCTAACATATCACCATATTTCTTAGAATAATATCCTAAGAGATATTTTCACCTCTATTTACCCTTCTACCCTTGGTAGCTTCATAATTACAATTTTGCCCTTACATTTCTTAAAAACGTAGTGCAGCATTTCCTGGGCAGATTTTTCAGTAACTTTGAAAAATCATAACTAATTCTAGAAAAATCAAAATGAGGATCCGTAAAATTTCCCGGAATCCTTGAGAAGTTTACTTTTGAGGAAAAATACTGGGATTTACCCAGATTTCACGGAATGTTCCCAGTTTCCAGTTTTCAAAACGCTGTCCAGATTTTCGCACAGAAATCATAGCCTAACTTCCGAGATTTTTATCTTTTTACACAGAGTTCAAATGATACACTCTTTATAGATTTGAAAAGCCCTAGACGTCTAATTTCACCATGAATTTTCTCAGAATTTTAGAACATCATCTTCATCATAAAATACTGACGTTTTTACCCCTAACTCCAGAAATCACTGTTTGAGGAGATTTCGCCAGAGCTTCGCTATTTTGATCCTAATCTTCCAAAAATTTTGATATAACTTCTTCTTCATCAATTTTTCGAAATAAATGCAATGGAAACCTCAAAAACATGAAATTAAAACTGTATATGGAAGATTATAGATCAAAATAACATTTCCTAGCATTTCTACTTCATAAATTAAGAACTTGAACTATGAAACTTAAAACTCTCTTACCTCTTGAAGAACACTAGCTTCCTACTTCTTGAAGCTCTTTCACTCTCTCCCACACACTCTAAATTTCGGTTGTGGCTTGGTAGATTGGTGGAGAATTTGTGTTGCTAATGGTCTCTATTTATAGCCAAAAACAAGAGTAGCCTCCAAGCAAAGACAATTGATCTCAACCCTTGGTTATTACTTGGTCAAGAAGCTTCAATCCTCTCCCTCCACCTCACTCAATTTCGTTCTCCCCCTTCTCTCTCTTAGATTTTCTTGCTTTTTCTCCAAATTACTCCCAAATGCTAATTTAGTTAGGTGTAAGTTGGAATTTTAATTCAAGATCTAATTTCACTTTTGAAATCCTAATTTTATGACTAGATTTATGGTGATTTTTAATTCCCAAAACACTTAGGTATGGATCTAAGAAGTAACCGAAAATACCTTTGGGAATAGTTAAATTGAAGCTCATAATTCCCTGATTCCAAATATGTATTTGTCTTGAAGATCTAGTTTCAAGATTTCAAGTTATGATTTAATTTCTATGGGTTCTCATCTAATTTTATTTAATTAACAACAACTTGCTCATTAAGCAAGACAACTTGCTCACTAAGTCAAACAACTTGCTCTCCAAGTTGTTCAAGCTTCTCCCATACACCACTTAATTGATTTATGTTTTTTTAAAATTATTCTTCCTTCTTGATCCACTAGCAAATTCGTCCCCCTTCCCCTATATGTAATTATTCAATTTATATTTTTCATGTTCTCACATATTTAAGAAGGAAAATCCCTTATTGGTTCACTTAGATTTTGGATTCATGGTTAATATAATTTAATTCTTCCATTTATTTAACATTAAACAAAAATTTTCGTCCCATAGAAATAAATTAGGAATATTTATTTTAAATCCCAATTTTAATTTCTAACATCATGTTTTAGGGGTTACTAGGCTTAACTACCAAAATTGACAAGGTTTCTAATTCAATTTTGATAATTACAACTCCTTGTATGCTAATCTTATCTTTTAAATATCATTTGGCCCTTAATTTATGACCTTAAAAACTTAATCATTAACTAATTTCAAAAATTAATAAAGTACCTCAATTATTGCAATTTCAATTGCTCAATAATTGCTACTACTTTCCTCTAATTAACTCTATCATCCTTTGATGATTTTAAGTTGTTAAAATGGTGTAATTCCTATAAATAATAATAAATCAATTAAAACTTTAGAGACGACATACTCTCTATTTTAATAAATATTTAGTGGCCTCTTAGGATTTATCATAACATTCTTAGGGTATTTTATGACCCATAAATTCACTTAGGGATTTTAGCTCTTCATTTACTCTAATTTCATAAGAAATTACCTTCAGAAAATAAGATAATTATTTCACTTGTTCTGAGACCACATATTCACCTATTGTAATAGGTGTTATTTATTAAAATTTAAGATTTACATGTATTATGAAAATTGGGGTATTACATGAGACAACCATTGATTTGATATGTTTCCACTAAAGAACATCGATATAAATGTGGGCCAGGATTGATTGTCAGTTAACGACACTATCTTGGAGAACAAGCGTAGAATAATATTGTTGCATATATATAGTTTTATTGTGTCTATTGAGGAACCATCAGTGGCAAAACCAAGGGGGCTAGGGTAGGCCCCCACCCCCCCTAAAATTTAAAGAACAAAAAAAATATGAGAAATGGGGGAGCCTATGAATTAAATTTAGGGCAAGGGGGAAATGGTCACTTAAGCAAACCAATGAGGATGGGCTTGAAAGCAGCTTTGTCTCATGTTTCCCCAAAATTGGGTTTTTTAAATTGGAATGTTTGGATCCTCTTTCATCAGCTTGCCCCTACTATGATCATTATTTTAGCCCAATAAAGCAAATGTTTACTTGCACAAAGTCCATAATCTTTCTCCTGTCCTATGATTGACAACTTATAACTACATTCCAACCAAAAGTATGCCATAATTGATTATCAATTGCAAAAATTAAATAGAAGGTTCAATGATAACACTGTTGAAATACTTGTTTTGAGCATGACTTTAGATCCAAGAAATAGGTACAAGTCAGTTAATAGTGATGATATTTGCAAACGTGTTGATAAATTTTATTCTAGAATTTCACAGAACAAGAAAAATTGCATTTAAAGATGGAGTTACAACATTTTGAGTTTAACATTCCTAAACTTCTAAATTTGATTAATCTATCAACTACATCTGAATTATGTCAAGGGCTAGCAAGAACTAGAGAGTTCATCATTTACCCTCTTATTAATAGAGTGATCAGACTTGTACTCACTCTTCTAATTTCAAAAGCAACTACTAAAAGATCTTTTTCTACTATGAAGATAATCAAGAACATGCTTCAAAATAGAATAGAAGACTAATTTATTGATGATTCTTTGATAACATACATTGAAAAAGAAATTGGTTTGAGTTTTAACACGGATTCAATTACAGATGAGTTTAACAATATGAAAACACGTAGAGTAAGAGTCAAGTAAAGTGACATTAATTTTTCTAATAGATTTCTTAAATTTTTTTTTTAATATTAGGTCATATGGTATTTCAAGTACTTTTATTTATGATATAGTATTTTTTATTTTTCTCTTCCCATAATAAAAATTCATGGCTCCACCACTAAGGATCATGTGGTCTAATGTTGTTATCTGTAATGCAAGTGGAAACAAGTGTGAAGAAGGGTTTTCAAGCATATATTGTATTCTTTAATGTCCTAGTTGACTTAGAAGGAAGCATCAATTGTTTTGATACAATGAATTAATTATTGGAAGTCTGTCTTGGAGAAATGACTAGCTTACCCAAAGCAGAAAGTGAAAATTTCAATTTAGTAAGCACTAGTAATATAGCTTATATCTAAGACTCCTTATCATATGTCACTATAGGAGTTAATTAATTTGAAGAAGCAAATTGAGGATTTATTAGACAGTGTCTCTTTTGGGAATTCCCTAGTATTATTCGTAAAGAAGAAAATAGTAACTTGGGACTTTGCATTGACTATCAATAGTTGAATAAAGTCACCATTAAGAATAAATACCCTTGCTAAGAATAGAAGATTTGTTGGATCAACTTGTGAATCTTTTCATATCCTCTAAGATTGATTTGAGGTTGGGTTATCATTAATTAAGAGTTAGAGTAGAAAATATTATTAAGATGGCTTTCTATACTAAATAAGAGAAGATAAATTTGTTAAACATAAGCAAGAAAACTTGAACAAAAGGGAGTTCATGGCCAGTTGTTTAGGGTTACAAAGTACTCCTTCTACCTTCATGGTGTGAATGGAATTAAGTGAATGTTAAAAAGGTTATTAGATAAGGAAAATTTGAAGTTGAGTTAGAACCTCTAAGTATATCTTTCTTAGAAAAGATGTATATGAGTCTAGAAAACTGTTGGGTATTGGAGTAGGGGATGAGGAAATGATGGAAGCATATGATAAATTTTACCCTACTATTTGAGTTCTTAAAGAAGGGTTAATAAAAAGAATAATTATAACTTGAGAGTTTTTGTGATATAGTTACTATTTGAGAATCATGATTTCAATTGAAAAAAAAAAAAAAAACATCCCTAGATAATATAAATTAAGAAGAGTGAAAAACGACATGAAGAAAATGCATGAAATATTCCAAGTAAGGAAGGACATGATGATTTGAGGTTTTATAAGTATTAATCAATGATAAGGGACAAAAGCCAAAAGTATAAGCATACTCTTGAGCTTAACTTTTATAGTTATAGAATGTGAGCCTGCATATGATGATAAAGGAAATTAATATATTTCTTGATCATGTTTGAATTTGGAAAATGTGAGAGGATATACTATGAGTTGGTGCATGTGTTTAGGCTTATTATTGCCTTTGTGAGAATTTTTAGGATAGTTTGATTTGTAGGCTTGAATTGAGAAATTTATTAGATTATCACATAAGTAAGTCTGCTATTAGAAATTGAGGATATAGAAATGCTACTTGTTAAGGAAGATTTTGATAGTATAGTGTTGAAAGTCATGAATGATAATATTAAAGGGTCCAATAGTGATCATGTATACAATTACATAATGAATTTTAAGAAGAGGATTTGAAATTAACTAGATACAATGATGATGATCATGGCCATGGTGCTTGACGAATTTAGTTTGTTGAGATAGTAGGTATGGGTTGTTTATTAATGATGCTAATATATATATATAACATAGATTTTTTTTTGTTTATATGAAAACTTAAATATAAAAGTGGTGCCCACACATTTTGAAAAATCCTCCCTTGACTTCTTCCCCATCTTTTCCTTTGCCTCTTTCGTTTCACAAAAGGAAAACACACACCCACACAATAAATTGGTGTGATCCATTCCCTTTAATTTTACTAAACTCCCACATTTTTTGTCACCTCTTCTCTTTCGCAACTATATACGTAATAAAAAAGAATATAATAACATATTAGTGGGGCCTACACCCTTAATATATTTAGAGCTAGAAATCAGGGCAAGGCCGGTCCTGTCCTACAGGATTGGCCCTCAAAGGGCTATGGCCAAACAAGGCCAGCCCTATAGGGCATGGAATAAGAAAAACATTTGTTTTTCAAAGCTCAACCTGGTAGCACCAAGGGTAGAGCTGGCCCTATAGGACCCGGAAGTTACTATTTTAAATTTTAACTATTTTTTCTTCGCTTTTTTCAAAAAAATAATTAGTAAATTATAACAATTAAAGTTCTAATTTATCAAATAAATGTTTTCAATATTAATATTCAAACAACACGAATTATTTAACAAATAATTACATTCAATAATTCATAATAAAAAACAAACTATTGTCCATAAATAACTCACATAAAAAGCATACCACTAAGTAACATTAATACAATAATTATCATTGTCATCTTCTTTACCACTATCATCAATTTCAAAGACATTTAATTACGATTCAATTTGAGTAGTAGGCTTCGTTTCATGAGTAAGAATATCATGAATTTCTTCTCTTGCATCATGAACGCATTCGTTAAAAAGGTTTGCAGAGTTGGTCCTTTTAAGCCCAAGGCCTTAGAAGGCTAGCCTTGCAGGACTTAATTCATTTTAGTTCCTTTAATTTTCAAGTCCAGCCCTTGAAGGGCCAGGGCCCCGATTTCCTAGCTCTAAATATATTCCCACCGCCACCCTTTCATTTTCCTGTAGCCGACTGTGTATTCTTCCTTTTGTTCGCCCACCATTTTTTTTAGAGCTTAAACAAACTTTGAGATCGATAAGGTACTCAAAATCACTTATTTTCATTAAATTTCTTTCATAAAAGTAATTCTTCGTGATTTTTTATTTTTAATGATCTTACTTTCATATTGAATAGAGAATATTTTAGGGTCAAGATTTTGGACAAGTTTTGAGTTTGTTAATAAATAACTATAGGAATGTAAATGATTATTAAAAGTTAATTTTAATCGGTTTACTTTTGTTATTTAGTTTATTTAAGATTTATAATGATTTTTTTATATAATTAGTCTATAAATAATTCTATATTGGAATTTCTAACCAATTAAATTGGAGTTAAATAATTTATTTTGATTATTGAAGAAAATATTAAAGTTTTAATCAATTTAGAATTTTTATATTGCATTATTTGAGTTTGAATCTTAGGAAAATGTTATGAATGAATAGAATAGTTTTATCGATTAAATTTGATTTTTGTGGTTGGTTTATGTTTATTAGAGGTATAATTGATGTTTAATCGGTTGAAGAGTTGTTAGAGCTTATAAAATGAAAATGAGAATTTTGGGTGAAACTCTAAGTTGGATAAATTGAGGATTTTAATCTAGTTGAGTAATTATGGGATAGTTAATAGTTCAAATGAGATATAAGAATTTGGAAAAAAAATAATATTATTTGATACTAGATTGGATATTTAGTCATTAAATGGTATTTGGGTGTTAAAGATAGAACTGGAGACTTTAAATCTACATAATTAAATAGATTATTTGTTTAGCAATTTGGTTGATGAGAAATTGTATTATAATGGTGTAGATTGAAGTTAAACCATTTGGCGTTAACAAATTGAAAGCATTCAAGTATTGATTAAAAAAAGAACTTGGAGTAAAGGTAATCACTTTTTTTTTTTTTTTTGTTCATACTTGTATGATGTTTGTGAATGATTTTTTAACTATATAAAACTATGTTAATAATGAAATTGTCTTGTGGGCTTATTTTGGAAAATAATTAGTGATAGGGAAAATCCCATATAAAGCTACTTAAAATATAAAAATTCTAAATTAGGTTGATAAATTCAATAAATCCTTAATTGACTCATTAACCTAATTTGGAATTTCAAAATGTGCATAAAATGACTTTAATGCCCTCTCCTCTCTCCCCTCTTAAAAGAGCTTTATTGTTCTATGACTTTATTGTTTTATACACCAAAATTAATATATAGTAAAATAAAATATGATTTTCTAAATCAATTAAATGATTTTTTAAACTTAGTTTTTTTTTTAAAAATGATGTAGTTATATTATAATGTGAAAAAAGTTGGAAAGCATAAACATACCAATTTCAGTTTCCAAAAATCAATTGAAATAAAATTCACTATTACCAATGTTTTTCTAAACAAGCTCTGAATAATTTTCCTAAACCCAAAAATGTGATTCTTTTTTTAAAAAAATATTTAGTTAGGATTTAAATCTTTTAAATTTTCCATTCTTTACTATAAATTATTAGTATTAAATATTTGCTTCTAATAAGAGGCGTGTAAATTTGATATAATTCTAAAGATATTTTATTTAAAAAGATATCAAATACACTTTAAATTTTACAAAATATTGTCCATATTAAAATTTATAACTTTAAAAAATATATAAAGAAACAGTTATGGTAAAATTTATACTTAATATATTTAATACACATATTTTTTTATAATCGCAAGTATAAATATTTTATTATAATGGCATATATGGTAAAAGATATTTAAAGTTCAATGAGCTTGTTTAGGAAAACCAGGGTAAAAGTGAATTTTATTTCAATTGATTTTTGGAAACTGAAATTGGTATGTTTATGCTTTCCGGTTTTTTCTCTCACATTATAAAAATAATTAAATCATTTTTTTTAAAAAAATAAGTTTAAAAAATCATTTAATTGATTTAGAAAATCATATTTTGTTTTGTTATATAGTAATTTTGATATATAGAACAATAAATTCATAGAGCAAAAAAGCTCTTTTAAGAGGGGAGAGAGGAGAGGGTATTGAAGTCAATTTACACACATTTTTAAATCCCAAATTGGGTTAATGACTCAATTAAGAATTTATTGAATTTATCAACTTAATTTAGAGTTTTCCTATTTAAAGTAGCTTTATATGGGATTTTCCCTTAGTGATATATTATATTTTGATTTTTGAGATTGGAAATATTCTCTTGATAACTTGTGAATTGATAATGGTACGTGATAGTCTATTGTCATTTTATTTCCCAAGTATTGATACAAGAGGGGATGGATGGTTGTGGAGTTGTGACGGTAGATTTCATGTAAGTATATCCAACATGTTATGTATGCCACCACTCGGTGCATAATAGATTACTTTACCATCTCAGGGCCTTTGGTATCACCTTTTTCTTTTGGTCAGGTTAAGAGTCAACTCAAAGGATAGTGACACCTCCTTGATTTCATCAAGAATAGGAGAGCCATAGTCCAATCATGAAGAGCTAGGAACCCTGGCTAGATGACACCTTGTGATTTGGGATCATGTGTAATCTAGCTAAATGTATGAATCATTTATTAGCTATGACTCTAGTCAGTGGTTATAAGGGTGGTATGGGGTAGTAAGGATAGTCAATAAATCAATATTTTGCTTGACATGTTATATATATGAGATTTATATATGAAATTTAATATAGAAGTTGTAATACAAAATGTGTGATTCGAAAATTTGTGAATTCTATTTATAATATTGTTATATAAAATATTTCACTTGGCACCTCATGATCACGTATTAGCATTTTTAATGAGTTGACCATGTGATAATTCTCGTGTGGGTCTATCAGGGAAGGCTTCAGAAGCTTAAACTACTTTTGCTAATAGTAGTGCTTTTCACCTTTTTGGTACACATTGGATTATTTTATTTTGCCACATTAGAGCTCATTTTGTATACTTTGGTATATTTTAGATTTTTTTAATTAATCTTGAAGCAATAGTCAGTTATAGAGTTTGGGCTTGGTAAAGTTCAAAGCTCAACTGTGTGCATAAAACATTTTGATAAATGAATTAATCAAACCATTAATTAATTATTGTTCTTCAAAATGGAGAATATTACAACTATAAATTATGCAAGGATTTGTACCAGTGCTTTCGCTTGGCGTCTCCTCTACTTAAAAATATATTGATAACTATATCTTTTTTATTTTATACAATTTAAGCATAGTCAAGCACTTAGGACCTCATCCAAATGTGTCAGGGTATGTTGTTGCTAGGACAACTTGCCATTGACAATTATGTTCCTTTTTTGTGACATCAATTCACACTTGTTTTTTATACAGGTTGATGATTACTTTTGGTAGATTAGAACGTTAGCATGCATGATGTTTTCAATAGAAAATTGCTAAAAATCTCCCATTATAAAATTTATTGTCCCCTAAGTATAACATATTTTTAATGGGTGCAACTCTTTTTCAATAGTGTGTATCATATCTTTACATACAAAACATAATACATTTGCACATAGGTGATGATATTTTGTACTAAGTTGAAGAACTGTTGTACCCACTGAAAATGAGTTGCATCTGCTTAATGACATGAGTTCCTAATTAGCTTCAGGTAGATTTCGCAACGAGAGATTTTGTCTGCAATTTTCCAACTTTAATGGGATCATCGATGTAAAACTCCTTTTTGAAAATTTTATTTTCCAGAATAACCTGAATTGTTTTTTATACAGAGAAATTATTGGTATTCTATAGAATTTCATTTATAGAGAGTAAAGTTACTTGAATTCAGATCCTCTAGCCAGTAAAATTTTCAAATAATCACTTTTTATTGATTTCTCCATGTTTAATTCCGGGAAAAAAAAAATAGAAAACATTTAAAGATCACAATGATATGCAACATTGGAAAAAAGTCAAGACCAAAAATATTATTGAAGTGCTCATATTTAATGCTTCATGAGACTTCGAACAAGCTTTCAAAAGGAGGATATATGTGCTTATATAAAAAGAGTGAAATATAATACATCAAGCTTCCTCTATTTATTCTAAATTAGAAAGGCATCCCTTCAATTTGAAAACCTATTAGACCTTTCTTTAAATCAAAATATATGTTGCACAAGTATTTCATCTCAAAAAATAATAATAATAATAATAATAATAACCTTACCATTGTTAACGTTCAATCTCAACATTGACTCATCATTTTGATCAAAATGTCCCTCTCTAAAATAAGTAATATTTAAGACATTTAACCACATATCTTTTTTCCTTTTTATGAATAGAGACTATGCATTATGAAGTAAAATAAACGTTTACAAAGGATTGTAACATATTATGTATATCCAGGAGAGCTTCCATGGCACTATCTCAGTTGTAGTTATAATTTTAACATGGGTTTTCTTTACAAGGTGACATATCAGAGGATAGGATTGGGAAGATGGCCGGGATATATTGTTGTTGAAGTATAAAGGTGTCATCGCTTGTCTCAACACCAGCCGTTGTAGGTGCAAAATTCCAATTTCGATTGTATAGGAGACATGATCCACTGGTAAAAATTTGATTGATTGAAGCATTCCTAGATATGTAGTTTGCGCCTACCACCTCTGGTGAGTTTAACCTTGAATATTAAATACCAATGAGGTACATTTGGGCAAAGGGGAGGAATAATTTTTAATATATAATCTCATATTTTTTGTCATATTGTTAAATTGATTACCCTGTTACAAAGTTAATTGAATTTTTATTTTTTAACATTTAGATGTTTAATATTTTTTATTTATTAAAATTACTTGTGATGTAATTTTTAAATACACATGTTAGCTAAAATGTTTATCAATCATATATATGTATTTTCAATTAAATTAAAAAACGATGTAATTTTGAGATTCTTATATTAATATATTATAATCCAAAATTTTTAAATATAGTTCATTAAAAATATGTTTATTAAAAAAGTTACTAAAAATTTTGATCGAGTTGTTAATATTTGATTGCACAAAAAATTACATTTTTTTTTATGAATTTAGTAAAATATTAAATAGATCATTAATAAATATTAAGGTTAAATGATAAGTTAGTGATATAGTTTAATGAGGGCTAAATTAGTGAACAAGATTTTACTTATATGATTTTCAATTAAAAAAATATAATTCAACAATTTATTTTCTTATAATAGTCAATAATCGTGTTAACGGTTTAGACGTATTTATGGCATTAAATATATAATTTTAAAATAAAGGGAATGCTTGTTTAATTATGGCTAATAAGATGGGTGGTTAGAATATTTATTTTATTAAAAACACTAAATATCCTACCGAAATAGTTGGTTACAATAACATTATAATATACTATTTAACAGGAGCAGAGAACAACATTAGTTCCTTAACATTTGAATGTAATTTTTAAAACATTTGTACTTTGTGCATATTGGGTTTTATAGTAAAGGCCAAATGTAATATTAATTTATTATAGAAAACTAATTTATACTACCATTATTCAAGAGACAAGCCGAGAAACAGTGCTTGACTCACTTTCAGACCCGTTTGGATATAGCGTTTGGAGAATAGTTTTAAGGATTTATGAGATAAAAATGGCTTTTTGAGCATAACTCTTAAAAAATAACTTTTAGAATTTACGAGGTAAAAAAGATTTTTGAAAAATAGCTTTTGGAGAAAAATGATAGTGTTTATATAACTTCAAAACCCTAAAATTGTCAAGAAACTATTATGCATCAAAACCTAGGTTTTGACAAAAGTTTGTCAAACACCGTTATTTTTTAAAAAAGCTATTATGTATTAAAACCTAGGTTTTATCATAAGTTTACAAAAAACCATTCTTTTTTCCGGGAGCTATTCCGCATCAAAACCTAGGTTTTGGATCCCAAAACCTAGGTTTTCTCAAAAGCTATTTTTTTTCAGTTTTCTCTCTCTCCTCTACCATTATCAATATTTTTTCAGTATTAGTCAGAATCCTTAAGATATTATTTTTTTAGTACCTTTTAGTACATTGAAATATTTTTTCAATATTAGTCATTACCCTGAAATATTTTTTCAATACCCTAAAATAAAATTTTAAGACCATGAGAAGTATTTTTTCAATACCTATTAGTATTAAGTATCTTTTTAGTATCCGTTAGTATGCTAAAATATTTTTTCAAGATCATTTATTACCCTGAAACATCTTTTTAATATCCTAAAATAAATTTTTAAAATCACAAAATATTTCAGGGTATTGACTTGTACTTAAAAAATAATTCATGACCTTAAAAATTTATTTTAGCATATTAAAAAGATGTTTATGGGTAATGACTGATCTTGAAAAAATATTTCAAGGTATTGACGGGTTCTAAAAAGATATTTAAGGATACTAAAAAAATACTTTACGATCTTGAAAATTTATTTTATAATATTGAAAAAATATTTCAGGATAAGGACTGATCTTAAAAAAAATTTATAATATTGAAAGATACTAAAAAATATCTTAAGGATATTGACTAACACTGAAAAAATACTGATGATGGTAGAGAGAGAGAAAAAGCTGAAAAATCTAGGTTTTGATGTAAAATAACTTTCAGAAAAAAAATTAGGGTGTTTGAAAAAAAGAGGGTGTTTGAATGTAATTTTTAAAACATTTGTACTTTGTGCATATTTGTGCATATTGCTCAAGACACAATGGTGAAGTTGGCACGGCCCAAAACGATAACAGTTTCAGTTGTATCTTCCATCTCAGGTATCATCCAGTGAATGGAATGCTTGTGCTCTGGATTCCACAGGAACTGAAAAGTTCAATCCATTTCTTACCCATAGATTCTATTCTAGTATGAGAACACAGATATATAAATAATGTCTAGATCCCTAGTATTCGTGCACAGAAGTCCGATGGACAACTATGGATCAATACAGGGAATCAACACTGTAACTGAGAGTATCTTAACTGAACGTTTGTAGATCACTGTGCCACACACAACCAATATGGGAGTGGAGTGTGTGCTCAGTGGAATAGAAATTTGAATAGATGAACAGTATCTATTTACCTTATGAGAAGTCTCCTATTTATATAGAGAGCATTTGAGGCTGTGATCCATCCCTATGTTTGCTAGTAGTGCGCCTAAACGTTGAGATTCGTGCCTACTCCACTACTTGCTTCAGGTATCGTCGTAGGCGAGAGTTTAGGAACAACCTCTTACCAAATCTTATGGGCTCCCTTGATGCTGGGCCTGCTGCTGGGCTTGTTGTCATAAGGCTCATTATGCTAATCCGTAACAGATGCCCCCAAGCTCGGTGTCTCAGGTTTCTGGGATACCGAGGTTAATTGCCTTTATGTCGGTCTTTGAGACTTGCCAGGAATGAATTGCTTTACATCCTCTTATTTGCCCCCAGGCGTGATTTGCCAAGCCTGCATTGTGCCTCGACTTTCGTGTCAGCGACTTAAATTTGGTTACTCGATTTCACGTGATTTTCCAAAACTAATTAAATTTTATATACTAAGTCACACTTCTTCACCACGCATCACACTTCTTCACCACGCATCAACTTGTCCCCAAGTCCAAGGTACCATGCTAACTTGGGTATAGGAACAGGCGCCCTTTGGTTTTTCGAAGTGCGAAGTAGCGTATAAAACCTAAGGTTATCACCGTCTCTGCCAGCCATCTTTGGTTCTTGCGCTTATTTATTGCTCAAGTCTTTACATAGGGGTCATAATTGCACTTTTTTAGGGTTTTCTTTTTCAAACCTCTTTTTTTGCGCCACATTAACATCACTGGTCCTGTTGTTTCATCTTTGCGCTTGTTGGTGTTTTAAAGCCTCATCTTTTCAAATTACTTTATATAACTTCAAATGTCAAGGTGTTTCCCCTTTCTATGACCAAAAGCTCCTTCCCTTACCAAGAGAAAACTCTCCAAATCCAAGTCTCGCAAGTCTCGCAAAACTCATCCTCCTTCTTTTTCAAGTCTTTCTGCTCCAAGTAAACCATTATTTTTATCTTCTTGTTTGAACTTTGTTTTCTGTTACTCCTTCTTTTTGCTCTGTATGATTCTTCTTCCTCATTGAGTCATTTGTCGTTTCTGGGTCTTGGGATAGTGTCTTTAAGCAGTGTTCTTGGGATTCTGGGTTCTTGGTTTGGCTATTTCCTGGTGTTTTCTTTTTTTTTCGACTATTCTTGCTTTCCATGGATGAAAACCCATATATACCTATAGATATTTATGGTAGGCCCATTCCTAAGGAAGATTGGGAAGTTGTCAAAAATATGCCTGAGAAATCTACCTTTTGGCTATATGGTGTTCATCGTTCTGACGCATCATTGAAAGTTGATGTTCTTAAGCTCTTGGTAGTAGTAGTAAGAAAAGTAAACATAGGGCCATTCCTTATTCTACCCCCACTAGAGAGACTCCAATATCGGTGAATCGTCCTCCAACCCCATTAGTAGTTTCACGAACGCCCCTTTCTCGAGCCTTATCTTTTCCGACTTCCCCATGCGAAGATTGCCAACATAAGTATATAACCTTAGTTCATCTCGGTTGTGAGAGGGTAGTTGAAACGATGCTGAAAAGCTGCACTTATGGATCCGCTCCCATTCTCTCCTCAGATAGCGGCTTTCATCCCATGACTTTACACCGAGGTAGATTTCCATCTAACTCGTCTTTCCTTTTTATTTGTATAGGTATAAATGGCTTTCTCATCCCAATTTAGTGAGCATTCGGTTGCCGAAGAATCAGGATACACCAAGATTGTTCATAGCTCGGGTCACTATGTGATAGCCAAAGAGTTTCTTTCCATTTTTAATAAGATGACGTGGGTCAAGTTTAAGGCACCTGCCTTTGCCAATGGTGAAGGATACACCGTCTGGCTTCCCCTAGACAAAGAGTCAGTAGCGTCCTAGCGGGTTGGGGATTCACCCCATTTCTTTTTCATGTATCAAGATGTAGTAACCCTTCTTGGTGCCTCATTCCCATTTACTGACTTTATTATCCATGTTTTGAATCATTTACGGATAGCCCCAATACAATTGCATCCCAATGGCTAGGCTTACGCCTTAGCCTTCGAAAACCTTTGTAAAAAGCAACTAATTACCTGTACAGTTCCTTTGTTTTTCCATTTCTTTTCTCCCATAAATACTTACAAAACCAAAGAGAAGCCCCTAGAGTTTGATTGGACCACTCTTAGGGGAATCCAGGGTAAAAAGATCTTAAACCCGTATACAGAGTCCTTCAATGGCTTTGAGTAGGCCTTTTTTAAAGTCGAAGCCATCCCTAATTAAGTTTCATGGTTTCTCCAAGTAAATAACCTCGGATTATTGGAAGAGAAATTTCCCCTATGCTGGACCAACGAACATCACGACTTAGGATCCAAGACTTTTATAGCCAAAGCGACTATTCTTACCCCAGCTGAAGAGAAAGCTAAGGAACTGTTAGCAGATCTCGGCCAGGCAATGGGACCCTTTGATTCTAGGATTTACTTGTCCATTCCTTTAAAGAAAAAGAGAAGAAAAGTATCAAGTATGCCTAATGTGTGTAAAATTCTGTCATAGTTGTTTTGTCAAGTCACTAACCATATTCTCGTCTTTTTCAAGGCCAACTATGTCTCCAAAGCCTTCAGCCCCAGTAGTTCTTGCGTTCATGAAGAGACTTGGGCAGAAACATGCTGCTAAACAAGTCGACGTTGGCGGAAAACGGAAAGTGCCTGAGCCCGGAAAAAGTAGTAAGGCTCAACCTTCCAAGAAGCCAAACACTGCTTAAACTGAGTCGACCATCCTTCCGCCTATATCTCCATCTCCAACCTCCGTTGGTACTAGCATATCGCCCTCCTCCAATGCTACTCAATCCCCCGCTAAATATATAATTCCATCCTTCCTATAGAACCACAAGGTAGACTTGATAATTCGGAATAGCATCCGTCCTCTGCTAAGCTGGTTTGCTCCTCTACCGCCTACTTCTGAGGAAAAACAATTGCTGCTGGATATTGAGCAACAAGTGGTTTGTGCTAATGGGCTAGCTCAGGCTGTGGCGTATTTCAAAGCTCAATCGGCGGAAACAGACGCTAAGCTCAAATCTTCAATCTCGGAGAGGACTAGGGCCATCAAAGCGGTAGTAAAGGCCGCAGTCAAGTGGTAGAAGATGCCCTAGACAAGGCCCTTACTTAGATGGAACGGATCAAACAGGCTGCTGATGATAGTGTTAGGGCGGCCCAGCTAGAAGTGGAAGATGAGAAGCGGAAGCGTCAAGAAGACACCGCTGAGATAGCTCATTTGATGGCTGCGGTAAAAGACTTATAGGAGCAAATGGCCCTTGACGCTACCTACATAGCCAATCTGAAGAAAGGCGTGGAGGAGTCATTTAACAATGCCTTAGTACAAGTTATCTTCCTCAACCCCAACATAACTCTTAATCTTGAAGACGCCCGTTATGATAGGGTACTTAAGGATGGGAAGATTGTATCGGCCAATGCTTTGAACGAGGAGGCTGGCGAGGGCCCATCTGGGGTTGAGAGAGACACTGACAAACAACCAGCCGGCGAGGTTGCTAAGTTGCAGTCCCCCACTTTGCCCATCTCTGGAGTAGCTGAGTAGCTTTAGGTTTTTGCTTCCTTTCATCCGAGATTAAATCTCGGTTTTTACTTTGTAAAAGCTCTCTATTTAATGAAATAGTCTTCTTTCCTTCATTTTTTTCTAATACTTTGATGTTGAATTTTTCCTGATGCTTTTCTTTTGTATGTTAACGCAATAACTCTGATTTCTATTTCACGTTTTCATACCACGTCCTGAGCTATGAACAACCTCGTTACTTAAAAACAGTTTAATCTGAATCTTATTTTAACCAACTTGATCAGGGCTGGCGTAATGGGTATAACTCATATTATATTTATTTGCCACTTAGGCATGTCGGTCTCACCAACTTTTAATTCAAATAAGAATTTGTAATAGACTTGGCGGTTATAACTGTCGCATAGAATTCTCGAGAATGGGTTCTAGGACTCCTCTTGGATCCTTGTTAACTTGTTGACATATTTAAGTCACTTAGGAATTTTAATTAACTTGACGGTTAATACCATTGCATTGAATTGTCGAGAATGGGTTCCAGGACTCCGCCTCTTAAATTCATCAACTTTGACAGTATGACCATCTTAATTGGCTCCACTGGATCTTACAATCTAAAGGCAACTATGTCGCTTACCAGATAATTAGCTCTTCAAAAATTTTTAATGAAATGGCGATAAAGTCACCTAAAATAATTGGCTCTATTGAATCATACATTGAAAAGGCGACTACGTTGCTTACAAAATAAATGGCTCTATCAGAGCTTACATTGGAATGGCGACTACGTCGGTTACAAATAAATGGCTCATACTCATGCTGCCTTTAACATAAACTCGCGACTATGTCGCCTAAAAAGCTTTAACTATGATAAGTTCTCAACTTGTCGGCATTCCACGTTCTTTTGACAGCTTCCTTGTTCAGTGTTTCAAGCATGTAAGCTCCATGGTTTAATGCTTCCCTAACTCAGTTAGGACCTTCCCAGTTGCCGCGAATTTTCCATCTCGTGCTTTGCGGTTTCCTATGTCGGCTATTCGCAACACCAAATTGCCCTTCTAGAAACACTGAGGTTTCACCTTTCTGTTATACCTAGTTGCGACAAGCTGCTTGGTGGCAAGATCTCGACAGTGTGCTATAGTTCAGACTTCATCAATTAGGTCTAACTCGGTTGTGATGGCTTGATTATTCTCATTTTTTTCATGTAATGCATTGATTCACCTCCAAGAGGGTTCTTTGATTTCAACCGGTATCATAGCTTCACAACCGTAAGTCATCTTGTGGGGCGTTTCTCCCGTAGCAGATTGGACGCTTGTTTGATATCCTCATAGTACAACATACAATTGCTTGACCCAATCAGTCTCGGCTTCCTACATCCTCTTTTTGAGACCGTCAACGATTATTTTGTTTGCCACTTCAGCTTGGCCATTGGACTATGGATGCTCGACTGAAGAAAAATACTGAGCGATCTGGAAGTCAGACATCATCTTCTTGAAACCTTTATCCGTGAATTGGGTTCCATTATCTGTGACAATCTCTGTTGGGATTCCAAAGCGAGCGACAATATTCCTTGCCATAAACTTTTGCACTTGAGCCGAGGTTATGGTGAATAGTGGTTCAGCCTCAATCCACTTTGTAAAGTAATCCACTGCCACAATCAACCATCACAATTGTCCTGGGGCTCTTTCAAATGGACCTAAGAGATCAAGCCCCCATTTATAGAATGACCACGGTGCTGAGATATTTTTCAATTCAGCCGGTGGAATTCGGATAATCTTCGCATGCTTCTGACAACTATCGCATTTCTGAACTTGATTCCTTGCATCTGCCGACAACGTCGGCCAGTAATACCCAGCTCGTATAGCTTTCCAAGCTAGAGCCTTTGCACCCATATGTTGTCTATTAATGCTTTCATGGATTTCAGCTAACACATATTCTGTTTCTCCTAGGCCGAGACAATTTGCCATTGGTAAGTGCAAGCCTTTCTGATATAACTGATCATTAACCATCGAAGATGTCGCTGTTGTTACACGCTTCCGAGCTTCAACAGTGTCATCAGGGAGAATTCCACACTCTAGGTAATCAGCAATAGGTTTCCTCCAATTGTCGGAGCTTGTAATAACCATTACACATGTTCATTCCTGCAGACTTTGCTATATTATCGTCCGATGATTTCCGGGTCCCCGTGTGCTGGCTAACTTAAATAAAATATCTACTCTAGTATTGTCTCCCCTTGGGATATGCCTCACTTCTACCTCGTCGAAGTCGGCCATGATAGATTTGACTTTCCAAGATATTTAGCCAGCAAAGGCCCCTTAGCTTGATAGATCCCATTTATCTGTGATGCCACCAACTGTGAGTCAGTAGACACCTGTACTTTCTTTGCCCCGCTTTCTTTGGCCTGGAGTAATCCGGCTATAAGGGCCTCATATTCAACTTGGTTGTTGGAGGTTTTGAAGCCGAGACTCAATGAATTCTCAATTGACACTCCTTCTGGGCTTTCCAGGATGATGTCGGCCGCACTCCTGTTGAATTTGATGATCCATTGACAAACAACTTCTATTGTGCCTTACCCTTGTTACTCTCTCCTGACGGAGTAGCTCCACTAGAAAATCGATCAAAGCTTGTGGCTTAATAGCATGCCAAGCTTCGTAACTAATATCAAATTCTGACAGCTCTATAGCCCAACTTGTCATCCTTCCTGCTAAGTCGGGCTTATGCAGAATCTGGCAAATGGGTTGGTTGGTTCTTACTTTTATTGAATGGCTCTGGAAGTATTGACGTAATCATCGTGTCATGATCAACAACGCAAAGGCCATCTTCTCCAATTTCTAATATCTTATCTCGACATTTTGAAGTACCCAACTTACAAAGTACATCGGAACTTGCCCTTCCTTTGGCTCTCGCACCAAGACTACACTTACAGCCTCTTCACATACCACTAAATACAAAATCAAGGTTTCACCTGGTGCAGGTTGACTTAAGACAGGTGGGGCAGCCAAACATTGTTTAATTTTGTCAAAAGCGGCTTGACATTCCGCACTCCACTCATGGATGGCCTTTTTTTTAAGTAGTCTGAAGAAAGGGAGTGAATTTTCAGCAGAATTTGGCAAAAATCGGGTTAAAGCGGCTAACCGTCCAGTCAGCTGTTGTACTTTCTTACGACAAGTAGGAGCTTTCATGTCTAATAATGCCTGGCATTTGTCAGGGTTAGCCTCGATCCCACAGTGAGTCAATAAGAAACCCAGAAACTTTCCTGAAGGAACTCCAAAAGCACACTTTGCCGGATTAAGACGAATTCGATAAGCCCACAACTTGTCGAAATTTTGCTGTAGATCTTAGATATGTTGAGCCTGGTCTACCGACTTAACAGTCATATCATCGATATATACCTCGACGTTCCTCCCTAATTGGTCCTCAAAGACCTTGGTTATCATCTGTTGATATGTTGCACCAGCGTTCTTTAAACCGAAAGGCATGACGTTGTAACAATAATTAGCTCTTTCTGTGATGAAGGTCGTCTTCTCTTGGTCTTCGGGATTTATGGCAATTTGGTTATACCCCAAATACGCATCCATAAATGATAAGAGTTTGAAAACCCAAGGCATTATCCACCAGTTCGTCAATATTCAGCATGGGAAAGGCGTCTTTGAGGCATACTTTATTCAGATCTTTATAATCCATATACACTCTCCACTTGCCATCAGGTTTCTTTACTAAGACGACGTTAAAAAGCCACGTTTGTATTGGACTTCTCTAATGAAGCCTGCTTCTAACAAATCCTTCACATGCTCTTCAAGAGCGGCTATTCTATCTAGGCCCATCTTTCTTTTCTTCTGAGCGACTGGGGCGGATCCCGGTTGTATCGCGAGCTTATGACAATAGAAGTTCAGATCTATTCCCAGAATACTTGTTGGTCCCCATGCAAATACAACGGCATTCTTTTAACGCCAGCCGAACCTCTGCATCCAGCTCTTTTCCAATCTTAGTGATTTGTCCCGGCTCACTGCCGAGAATAAGATCTTCTAGCTCTCTACTAGGTTCTGCTCTTTGAATTTTCTCTTCCTCTCTCATATCCAACTCAACCAAATGAACAGTTTCGCTATCCGTCATAACTTGAGAAGAGGATGGATCTTCCTTGCTTCCTTTGACCAAATCATAATAACATTGTCGTGATCTTTTTTGTCACCTCGGATGACAACTATTTTGTTCTTCTTGCCAACCATCTTCGCCTTTTGATGTTTTGTGGACACCAGCATGTCCCAATTATGTATCGTCAGTTTGCCGAGAATAATATTATAAGGAGAAGGGAAGTCGGCAACCACGAACCTTACTACCTCTGACTTAAAAGCTTCCCTTGTTCCCAAAGTTAGCTTTAAGTCAATACAGCCCTTGGGCCTTATATCTTAGTCGTTGAAGCCTGTTAACATGGTCTTACACGGTTTCAACTCTGAAGGATCAAGTCTCATCTTTTAAAATTCTTCCCATAGGAGTATGTCCACCTAGCTTCCATTATCGACCATAATCTTCTGAACTCTGGAATCTAACACCGTCACCGTTATCACTAAACCGTCGTAATGCCCAGGGACAACATCCTCTAAGTCGGCTTTGGTGAAACTTAGCACTGGGGAATCCTGCTTCTTCGTTTCTCTTTTGAAGATGGGGTGATCTCGGATTGCCATAACCTCCTTCAAGTACTTGCATCGCTGGTTTTGAGAGTCTCCTCTGCCCCCTGGACCTCCACTGATAACGTTACAGTCGTATCTTGCCTCAGGAAAGTCGTCACCACTCTCTTCTTGTTTCTTCTTTTTTTCCTTTCTTTTATTTTCAAGACTTTGATTCCACCCTTCAGTGGGACATTTACCTCCTTGACGCCCTTGCGTTTGAATCACATACTTCCATAACTTTCCTTCACGGATGAATTTCTCTACTGCATCCCTTAAACCCAACATTGGTCAATTGTATGCCCATGTTGATTATGGAATTCACGGTATCATGACTTGTCTAAAGTAGCCTTGTGCATAAGAGGCTGAGGTCATTCTTCCTTCTTCATCTTGGTCAAGGAGACCTCTCTCCATATTTGTTCCGAGATACTTTTAGAGGCGTATACTTTTCGTATCTTCCTTCTTCTCTTTTCCCCTGAGGTTTGTTGTCCGAGAACCGTCCCCGATTACCCGACTTTGAACTGCTTGGCTGATTATTATCCCTTGGAGGTGGACTTCTGACTCGTCCTCGGTTACCTTGGCTAGCAATTTCTAATTGCTCCAGTTCTAAATATCGTTTTGAGCGATCTCTAAACTCCGTCAAGGTTTTAACATGTTCCTTCATAGTTGATCTCTTAAGCCGAGATTCGTCATCCAGGCTAGAGATTGCCAAGTGCAAGTGCACATCTTCCTTCAATCCTGGGACTTGCAAGGCAGCGTCCTTAAAACGCTTGAGATATCGTTGCAAAGTCTCATTTGGACCTTGCTTGATCTGTCCGAGTTGAAACTCAGTTTTTGGCTGTTTCCTGCTTGTTACAAAGTTTAACAAAAACTTTTGTTCGAAGCCATCCATATCTCGGATGGACTTCTGTGGTAAAGAATGGAACCATAGCTACGTTACTCCTCGTAGTATCCTGGCGGATAGTCGAGGTACAATGGCTCCTTCAAAACCTTTCACCATTACTTCCATATTGAAGTTGCTTAGATAGACCTGTGGGTCCTGAGTTCCATCATATCTCGATAAGTCCCTTGAGTTGAAACCCTTAGGATACATGGCAGCACATATTTTGTCAGAGAAAAGGCCCTATACTCCACTGGCATACGCTCTTCCTGATATTTCTGTATTCGTTGGGATTGATGGAGTTACTTCCTGCTTATTGTGCTCTGACTTATTGGCATTGCTCCTGACCTACCTACATTTGGATTCTCCACCGGCTGTTTTCCTGCCTCAATAGCCCTAGCACGCTCAGTGGCGTTCTGTGGTACGCCCTCGTCTCCTTGTTATGCTACCGTTGTTATACTCACTCTACTAGGATTGCTTATATCTTGGCCATTGTTCTGCCCTAGGCTCTCCAACTGCCTTACCCATTCTTCCAGCCAAGCCATCCTCCGAATTTCTTCTTCTCGAGTTCTTCGTCTGCTGGGTTCATCCTGTTTCTCTTTTCCACGATCAAGCTTAAGCCCCTCAACCCTTTCCTGTTCCGAGTTATACCCATTTACCCTACTAGGCCCTGCTTCGTGTCTGCTCTAATGTCGAATTAGATTTTCAATCTGGTTCGGATCAGCATTATCTCGACTAACACTTTGGGCATCCCACTCTTCTCGTTCGAGCCTGCCATCTAAAATCCGTTGCAGCTTATGTCCTTCTTGTATACGCCGAATATCGGCTTCCCTTTGTAACGTGTTGCACCTCTCCATATCCTCCATTCACTTAAACAGTGTTTCCAATATATTTTACAAACGACATATGTCTGGATGTTCAACTTGGAACTCCTGCTAAGGGTGTTGAGGCACGAGAAGCGGTTGTATCTGCTGTGAAACCCGGTTACTTGGCGTTGGAGAAGCCCCAATGTCGGCGAGTTCATCTTCTGTTTCTGCTGTAACCCGGTTGTAGTCGGGTGGTACTGAATCCTCATACTGCACAAGTTCAGGATTTAATGGTGGTGGTTGCCTTGTTTGATCTTGGTGGGACACCTGACTGCGATTTCTGGTATTTGCCATTCTTGGATATCTTACTTTGGCAATCGTAATTTAATGTCCCCACGGACGGCACCAATGTTCTAATATGAGAACACAGATATATAAATAATGTCTATATACCTTGGTATTCGTATGCAAAAGTTCGATGGATAACTATGGATCAATATAGGGAATCAGCATTGTAACTAAGAGTATCTTAACTGAACGTCTGTAGATCACTGCGTCACACACAACCAATATGGGAGTGGGGTGTATGCTCAGTGGAACAAAATGTTGAATAGACGAACAGTATCAGTGTTCCTTATGAGAAGTCTCCTATTTATATACAGAGCGTTTGAGGCTGTGATCCACTCCCCATGTCTGCTGGTAGTGCGCCTAAATGCTAAGATTCGTGCCTGCTCCACTACTTGCTTCAGGTATCATAGTGGGCAAGATTTTAGGAACAACCTCTTACCAAATATTATGGGCTCCCTTGATGCTGGGCCTACTGCTGGGCTTGTTGTCACAAGGCCCATTCTGCTAATCCGTAACAAATTCTTATCAAGTTTAGAGGATTCTGGCAGTGCAGTAAAGGTGTGGAAATCTTAGCTTATACTGATCATTTTATAAGGATATGTTGTCTGAATGATTGTGAATTATAGATCTCTTGGTTCATCAGTCTATTTTTTGACTCATTTGTTATGTCATGTTGTAGCCTAATATGTTAAAGCAGCCAATATCAAGGGATAACTTCCTCCTCCACAGGGTTTTATCATTAGTGGATGCGAAACATACAATTTGATAGACAAACTGTTGGTATTGGTTTTTTGGTATGTGGTAAAGGTATTCTCACTCCACATCTTCACCGTGGTTGCTAACATGCAACTTGAGTGATGTATGATTATTATTGTTATTATTAAGTATAACTTTTTTATTAATTAATATGTTATTTCAATTTTTAATATTTTTTAACTAACATGTCATTTCAATTTTAAATTTTTATTCATATTTTTTATTTTATAACCATTTAATCAATGAATTTATGTTCATTTTTTTCCTCCTTTTTTTGTATCTCTATTTTTATTGCTTTTAATTACTTATTGGTTTGTTTGCATGTTTTAAATATTTGTTTCCTTCACTATTAATAATTAGCCAAATTTTCTAGTTTTAAATTGATTTGTGTGGTTCAGTGCCAATGATTAGCTAAATAATCTTTATTTATTATCTTTCTAGTATTTCTTCAGTTTATTTATGTATTTCTTTGTTCAATTTTTAAATAACTATTTACGTTGCCATATGTGTTGTTTGTTATTATTTTGTCAGAATGTAAATACCTGAAATTATTGGGTGAAATTTTCATTATTCTCTTACTTTCCACGTCATGTTCACTTCTTATTTCTTATTACTGGATGCTGAAGATAGAATTTAGTGGACAGACTGCTGATATTGATGCATAAATAAAAACTTTTTGGTTTGTAGTAAAGGTACTCTCACTTCACCTCCTCATCACTCTTGTTGACATGCAAGTTGAGTGATGTATGATTATTATTGTTATTATTAAGTATAATTTTTTTCATTAATTTATATGTTATTTCAATTTTCAATTTTTTATTAATTAATATGTCATTTCAAATTTTAGTTTTTGTTAATATTTTTTATTTCATAATTAATGAATTTATGTTCATTTTTGTCTCCTTTTTTAATATCTATATTTTTATTGGTTTGTTTACTTCAGTGTTAATAATTAGCTAAATTTGCTTGTTTTAAATTTATTTGTTTGCTTCAGTCCAAATAATTAGCTGTATAACCATTATTTATTATTTATATTATTTTTCTTCATTTTATTTATTATATTTTGTCCTTTAGTTTATTTATTTATTTCTTTGTTCAATTTTAAATTAATTATTTACGTTGTATCTGTGATTTTTGTTGTTTATTATTATTTTGTTTGAATGTGAGTACATGAAATTATTGGATGAAATTTTGAACTTTCAACAGTCATGTTCTCTTCCTTTTTATCATGAATGGACGTGAAACATGCAATTTGGTGGACAAACTACTAATATTGTGTTTTTAGTATGTGGTAAAGGTATTCCCTCCCTGCCTTTACACCATTGTTCCTAGGATTAGAGCCGTCAAAACGGGTCAGGCCCATCGGGCCGGCCCATTTAAGCCCTGGTCCTGTAAGGGCCGGGCTTGAAAAATGGATGAAATATTTGAAATTGGCCCTGGAGGGCTGGCCCTAATGGGCTTCGGACTTAAACGAGCCGGCCCTGAAAGACTACGGGCCAGCCCTGCAAGCCCTTTTCATTGTAGTTGTTTCTTTTTTTCCTTTTTAAATTTATTAATTTATATATTTTTTGTATTTGTTATATAATTATTTATCCATTTAATTACAAATACATAATAACTATACTTTAATTTTATGATTTGATTTATTATTTGTTGTAAATAAAGATTATGGATGTGTTTATGATGTGGGAGAAGAATTTCAGGGTATTCTTACTCATGAGCTAGAGGCTACTACTCAAAGTAAAGAACAATCAAATATCGTTAAAATCGATGATAGTGACGAAGATGACGACAATAATAGTCATTATACTAATGTTGCTTAATGATATACTTTCAATGTTTTATGTGAGTTATTTGTGAACATAGTCTTTTGATTATGAATTAGTGACTGTACTAATTTATTGGATGATTCATGTTGTAATTTACTAATTATATTTTTAAAAAAAAAAAGTGGAGGAAAAATAGTTAAAATTTGGAATAGTAATTTCCAGGCCCTGCGGGCTGGCCTGGCCTTAGTGCTCTCAAGCCGAACTTGAAGAAATGGATGTTTTTCTTACTCCGGGCCCTAGAGGGCCGGCCTTGTTAGGCCCTGGCCCTTCATGGGCCGACCCTGAAAGGTCGAGCCAGCCCTGATTGACAGATCTAGCTAGGATACAAGTTGAGTGATGTATGATGATGATGATGATTATTATTATTATTATTATTATTAAGTATACTTTTTTATTAATTAATTTGTTATTTAAGTCTTTAAATTTTTTTATTGAATATGTCATTTCAATTTTTAATTTTTATTGATATTTTTTTTATAACTAATTAACTAATGAATTCACATTCATTTTTTCTCCTTTTTTCCTATCTCTATTTTTATTGGTTTAAATTATTTATTGGTTTGTTTGCTTGATTTACATATTTGTTTGCTTCAGGGTTAATAAATAGCTAAATTTTCTAGTTTTAAATTTATTTGTTTGCTTCAGTGCTAATAATTACAGATATAACTGTTATTTATTATTTTTATTATGTTTATTCTGTATATTTATTAAATTTTCTTTGTTGGTTTATTTATTTATTTCTTTGTTCAATTTTTAATTAATTATTTATGTTGTATTTGTGATTTATGTTGTTTATTATTATTTTGTTACAACGTGAATACATGAAATTATTGGGTGAAAGTTTGACTCTTCCGATGTATTTGTGTTGTGCTCATCCTATTTCTCATTAGTGGATGAGGAACATAAAATTTAGTGGACAAAGCGCTGATATTGCTTTTTTGGTATGTGGTAAAGGTATTCTCACCTCAACCACAGTTGCTAACATGCAACTTGAGTGATGTATTATTATTATTATTATTCATATTAAGTGTAATTTTTTATTAATTAATATGTTTTTTCATTTTTCATTTTTTATTAATTAACAAGTCATTTCAATTTTTAATTTTTGTTGATACTTTTTTTTAATGATGAATTAATTAATCAATTTACATTCCTTTTTTTCCTTCTTTTTTCCTATCTCTATTTTTGTGGGTTTTAATTACTTCTTTGTTTGCTTGTTTTAAATATTTGTTTGTTGTAGTGCTAATAATTAGCTAAATTTGATTGTTTAGTATCAATTGCATCCGGGCTAATAATTAGATGAATAACCGTTATTTATTATTTATATTATTCCGTTTATTTATTATATTTTATTCTTCAGTTTATTTATTTATTTCTTTGTTCAATTTTTAATCACTTATTTACGTTGCATTTGCGATTTTTGTTGTTTATTATTATTTTGTTCGACTCGACAATCATGTTCTCTTCCTATTTCTTATTCATGGATGTGAATTCAATGTTATCAGAACCGGACCGGTCATCAACCTGGTTGGGGTATTAGGTCAATGGGTCACTGGTCGAACCGCATAACCATGACCCGGTCTCAAAAACCATACTATATTTATAAATTATACAACCCTACTTATATATATATATATATATATATATATATATATATATATATATATATATAAATGAGTTTACAAAAGATAAAAGTACCTAAAACATTTTTACATGTTTAAAACATAAATAACACAATTAGCTAGGAGTCTAGGAGCAAAATTAAAGAAGATGAGTTTACAAAATAACCTCCAAACAAGCAAACACAATAAAATCACGGCCAAGAATCCAACAATGATGCATCAATAAAAGGCTCTCTATCATCATCAAAATAATTTGGATGACCTGTATCTTCAAATGGGTCCACATTATCCATGGCATTGACTTCAATTTGGTTTGCATTTTGTGAGGTATTGTTTAGTGCTTCATTCCCATGATCATCATCATCAAAATTTAATTGATCTATGATAACATCATTTATAATGTGAGTTAATAATGAAGTAATCAAGATCTATTTATGAAGTGATCAAACAAAACAAAATGTAATCATAAAAAAACCTACCATTATCATTTGGTGTTAGTTCAATGGGAACACTAGCAAAGTCATTCCGTAAAGCATGCACCTCTTGAGGAGTTAATAATGGTGGTGAATCCTCAAATACCCAATTAGTATGATCAACAATTGTTTCCAAATTAATTGGATCAAAATTTTGCTCCCTTTTATGCCTAAGTTTATAACAAAATTTATTGAAACAACAAATAGTCAAATACTTACATATATTTGCATAAAAGGAAGTAAACAATGAAATGAACATACCTCTGTTGCAACCTTATGTTATAACGAACATAGACAAGATCATTAAGCTTTTGATGCTTTAACCTATTTCTCTTCTTTGAATGGATGTGTTCAAATGCACTCTAATTTCGCTCACAACCCGAGGCACTACAAGTTTGGCTTAAAATACGAATAGCCAACTTTTGCAAATTTGGTGCTCCACATCCATAAAGTTCCCACCATTGATCTAGAACATTCCATTTGCATATGAAGACAACTATAATAAGAATAAAGGATAAAAAACAAAGAAATTTAATAACCATTAATATTACCTGGCATCACGGTGGTTCTCTCACGTATAGCTGATGGTCTTCCAAAATCCATTTGAGCACCTTTATATAGTCTCATCTCACTTGTCAAATTAGATTGCAAATTATGATCTCCATGAGCATACCTCTCAATGACATCTAAAAGACCAGATGTTGTGAATTTATGCTTTTCAAATTCTTCAGCATTGAAACGACAACCTGGATTTAACCAATAACCAGCAGCATGAAGATTTTTGCAAAGCTGTGAATCCCAACGGTTGTCCAATATGTTCAAGTAAGGCTCCACCTTCTTCTTGTTCCATTGCAACCTCCTCACCATCTCTTCTCTAGCTTTAAAGATAGCTTGATAAAGAAAACCCATAGTTGGCTTAGCTTCACTATCAACAAGTAGCAAGACACGAACAAGTGGCTTAGTAAGTTTAACAACTTCAGCACATCTCTTCCAAAACTCAGAGTTTAAAACTTGTTCCACAAAATCTTTAGCCTTGCTATCCTTAGCATAAGGTTGACTTGTCCATTCTCTAGATGTGGCCATATCTCTCAATGTGTCTTTTTGACTCAATATACTCTGCAGTGCAATGAAATTAGTGGCAAAGCAAGTTGGGGCTGGTCGGAGTATTTCTCTTCCACCTGTATGCTTTCTCATCAAGTGCAATGCATGACAATGGTTATATATGTATTTAGTAATTTTTGAAGCATGAACCACCGCCTCACTAACCTCCTCTAATTTTCCAATGTCATGTAACATTAAATTGATACAATGAGCTGCACAAGGAGACCAAAATATTTTAGGAAACTCTACTTCTAATAACCTGCCAACAGCAACATAGTTTGCAGCATTATCAGTCACAATCTGAACGACATTTTCAGGGCCAACAAATAACACAACCTCTCTAAAAAGTTTATATAACATCTCTGCAGTTTTTGAAGCATGAGAAACATCTACAGACTTCACAAAAATAGTTCCCAGAGGGCAATAAACTAGAAAATTAGTCAGAGTCCGCCTACAACGATCAGTCCAGCCATCTGCCATGATAGTACAACCAGTTTCCTTCCAAATAGTGTGATAACTATCAACAAGTTTGCTAACACCTTCAACCCACTTACTTAATAAAGGACCACGAACCTTATGAAAGTTTGGAGCTTTATATCCTGGACCCATGCTATAAATAGCATCAACGATTGGTTGAAAATATGCAGAATTAATTGCATTAAATGGTATACCAGCATCAATCATCCATTTCAAGATGGCAAGGTCACATTTCTCCTTCGCCTCTTTGCTTTGCAAAACACTCTTCATTGTAGGTTGAGCTCCAGGAGTTGTTCTAGGAGCAAAATAAGAACCACTAACACTCTTTCCCTTTTCAGATGTGGAATTTTTGCTTGGAGGAGCTTCTTGACCTACACTACCTTCCTCAAGCGGATTACTATCATTATACTCTTCTTGAACTTTTCTTTTCTTACTCTTATTGCCATCAATATTTTGTTTCATCTGAAAACGAATGTCTCCCAGCACTTTCTTACATGCCTCTACTTGCCCTTTTTCTCCAGCCAAGTGAGCCTTAAATCAATTGATACCTCCTCCCCTTACCTTTTTATTACAATAAAGACACTCCAAAGCTTTTCTTCCATTTTCCTCAACAATTTCTTTGCAATGTCCCCAACTTAGATCTGTTTTCCCTCTTTGATTTTTTTTTTTTTCAGATGTTGTTTCTTGTGGTAGAGGAGGCAAAGTTGATTCAGCTTCATTTGATGTCATCTTTGACACCGTAAAGAAAAGAGAAAGACAAAGAAATAAAGTAATAAACAAGAATTCTGTCACTAGAATAATGAAAATTAAAAAAAAAAAATTCCATTACATTATGGTTCCATTACATTCTATTTGCATAAATTTTCATTAGGCAGCAACTAAGAACCTCCTCTAATCAAACATCAATCTCTATATTCCAGGGGTTGCATTATCTCTTAGGTTCTCACAGTTTGGCGAAGTTGAAATATAATATGTAAAGATGTAGCTTTGAATATTTATATTCTACTATTCTAGTGACTGGTCTATATGGCATCAAAGAATACAAGCACAACTAAAATGTTCAATGCTAAGTTGACAACAAAACCCAAACAATTTATATAGCAGCAACTACATATATTTGCAACTAACATGTTTCTTCCATCCACAAATTTATTGGTTATTAATATATTTGCACAATACCATCCACACAAGCTATGCATCAAACAGAAAACACAGGAAATAGCTAGCCCTTTGTGATAGTTCATTGGAGACAAAAGTAGAGTAAAGAAAAAATAATTTAAATTATCAAAGAAAAATGATGAGGGAATTTATAAAAAAGAAAACATGAAGCATCAATCTAAGACTATTGAAATAGAAGAAATCAAGTTATAAAAAGATGAAATATAACTCACTTGCTTCTTCATGGCTGGAGAAACAGGCTCTCTTACCAGCTGTGTAGCAAGCAAACTATTATATATTGGTGTTCAGAAGAGGGTTTTTTTTTTTTTTTGTTCAAAAGCTCTTCTAATCTAAATCCTAAAATCAATGCTTCAATATTCTCTTACTCAATGGTCTGAAAGTCCGTGATTGAAATTTACTTTCCAAATTTGTTTTTGCTTTCTTGAAAACTAAGCTAATCGATTTTAATTTACTGGCTCATCTCAAATTTGATTTAGAAAATTTTGATTGTATGCTTTTATAAAGCAAATTAAATTCCAATATTATGCATTATGATTGTTTCCCCAATCAATATTTTTTTGGAAATGCATCTCAGGTCTCAACAAATACACACAGTCGAACAGAGCTATGGAAATGGAACGGCAAGAACACAAAGTAAATGGAATGGCAAGATTACAAAGCTAACCTCGATTTAAAGAAGAAAATCATAAAACACCATAGATTTAAAGAAGAAAAGAAACCTTCCTTAACTGTTACCTCTGAGACGAAGACGTGGCTTGAGTGCTTGACAGATTAAACGGCGCGGCGGTGGCGGTTGACAGACCAACGGCGGCGATGGCTAACAGCGGCCGCGTGACAGTCCGATCGGATGATTATTGGAATCCGGGTGAGAAATGAGATGGGGTTTGAGGGGAAAAAAACACTCGATGGCTCGAGCAATTTGAGAATGACGCTGGAGAGAGCTGAGGTTTTTTTTAAAATCTTTTTTGCAGACCAAAAACGACGTCGTTTCTGGTCTGGTTTTCAAAAATAAAAAAACATGCACGAACCAGTCTGGTTTACAAGACCCGTCCGGTTCGCCGGGTCTCTACAAAACCGCTGGTTGAACCGGTTGAAAATCGTTTTCGCTACATTTCTGATCTTTTGACCTGCTCGGACTGGTTGGGGTCCCGGTTCACTGGGTTCCGAGTTGACCCGGCCGGTCCGAGCCAGGTCTGATAACACATACCCCGCCTTCTTACAAAGTGACAAAGAGAGCGGCACAATCGTTGAATCGAATCAGATCCAACACCAACAGATTCTCTTCCGAGTTGAAATTACCAATGACCAGCAAGTCTGTCTTCTCGGCTGACGTGATGCCTGGATTGATTATTCATCAGTCCTTATCCGTGTGTACTGATCCCACCTTCACAGCACAAAATCCCCTTTTCCTCGAGAATGCAACTACTAAGTCGAGCTAGTAGACCAAAACCGTTGTTAATTCTTAGAAATTGATAGTCTAAATCAAATCTCGTATTGTGAGGTTTGGCACAAGAATCGAAGCATTTCCTTTTTAGAAACAGATTAAAGGGAACTACCGGACGACGTTAGATAAAAGAAAGAAAAAGATCGTCGGCTGTATATCATCCGCTGTGCTTATCTTCTATTAGTTCAATGCATTTAGGGGCCTTAGCTGGTGATCCGGGATGTTTCCCTCTCGACGATGAAGCTTATCCCTCATCGTCTCACTAGCTGACCTTGACCCCTGTGATAGGTTAATTCTCTTATATTATTAAGCTAATGCCCGGTCTTCTTCCTATACCCCCATAAGGGACCTTCAGTCTGGCATTCTAAATGACTGGAAATGGCAGGGCAAAGACGAGTAAGGGCGGATGAAGATAAGCCGAAGGACTATCTTTTTGATAGGCGCAGGCTGACTTCCTTCGATCTCGGGCGGACTGGACTGACTTCCATACAGGGCAGGGGAAGGCCGGACTCTATTCCTGACTTGCGGCAGGTTTTAGCATTCTTTTAGCTCATATGAGAAAAGAACCGTAGGATCTAGCCCTTATAAAGTATGATATAAGAAATGAATTCGGTTGAGTTACTTCCTACCTTAGCCCAACCAAGCATTAGGCTAATCCAATACCAAAAGGTTACGCAGTAGCTCAAATGAACAAGGTATAAAGGGTGAACAGATTGGCCAATGCTTCAACCGATTGGATGGCAAAGCATCTTCCTGACTGACTATGTCGACCTTACTGGGTGCAGAGTCCTCCACTAGCTTGCACCGAAACAGTGCTTTACCCCTAGATGTCCAGTCAACTGTTGCGCCTCAACAAATTTCGGGGAGAACCAGCTTACCATAAACATTTGCAAGTCGCCTTTTTACATGAAAGGTGGGTAGGGGATCTTAATACTGCCAAAGAGCTCGAGTAGATTCATGAATGTCCTGGAATTTCAAAAAGAGACAAGCATCGCGTACAGAGTAATGAGGCATGGCCAATAGGTCCACAACGAATTGAGCAATTCAAGATTGAATAGTAGTAGAAGGGTGGAAGGTTCAAGACAGAAGGAAGACTGTTCTCAGGACAAATGCCACAGACCATCTACTCTTTTCGCGGACCTTCTAAGGCAAGGTTTCACTATCTTTTCGTAGATATGAATTTCTTGCTTGTCAGTCTCTGCAACACTCAAGACTTCTTCGGTTTCCAGTTCTTCTCTCGTATTGTCAACATCCCTAATAAAATACGTAATTCAAAAGGGGTGAAGCCACTAAAGGGATTCTTGGGGGTGTTCAAAGGAGATATGAAATATCAAAGAAGAATATGAAATATCCTTGGGTTTTTGCTCAACACGTAAGAAGCCAACCCATCTTCATCGCAAAAAAGAAGATACAGAACTATTGTGAAACATACAATTTTGTGGACAAACAACTGATATTGCTTTTTCAGTATGTGATAAAGGTATTCTCACTCCACCTCTTCACCCTATGACTAGCATGCAAGTTCAGTGATGTATGATTATTATCCTTATTATTAAGTATACTTTTGTTATTAATTAATATGTTATTTCAATTATTAATTTTTTTATTAATGAATATGTCATTTCAATTTTTAATTTTTATTGATATTTTTTATTTTATAACTAATTAAGTAATGAATTTACATTCATTATTTTCCTGCTTTTTTTCCTATCTCTCTTTTTATTGGTTTTAATTACTTATTGGTTTGATTGCTTGTTTTAAATATTTGTTTGCTTCAATGGTAATAAATAGTTAAATTTTTTAAATAATTTCATATATAACCGGTTATTTATATTATATTTCTTCAGTTTATTTGTTAAATTTTCTTCGTTAGTTTATTTATTTATTTCTATGTTCAATTTTTAATTAACTATTTATGTTGTATTTGCGATTTATGTTGTTTATTATTATTATTTTTTTTTTGTTATAATGTGAATATATGAAATCATTAGGTGAAATTTTGACTGTTCTCTCATTTTAGAGAGACATGTTCTCTTCCTATTTCTCTTTAGTGGATGAGAAACATACAATTTAGTGGACAAACGTCTGATATTGCTTTTTTGGTATGTGGTAAAGGTATTCTCACTCCACCTCTTCACCACTGTTGCTACCATGCAAGTTAAGTGATGTGTGATTATTATTGTTATTATTAAGTATACTTTTTTTATTAATTAATATGTTATTTCAATTTTTTATTAATTAATATGTCATTTCAATTTTAGTTTTTATTGATTTTTTTTATTTTAAAAATAATAAATTAATGGATTTAAATTCATTTTTTTCTCGTTTTTTCCTATCTCTATTTTTATTAATTTGTTTGCTTGTATTAAATATTGGTTTGTTTCGGTGGTAATAATTAGATAAATTTGCGCGTTTTAAATTTATTTGTTTGCTTCAGTCGTAATAATTAGCTATATAACCGTTATTTTTTGTTTATAAAACGTTTCTTCAGTTTATTATTATATTTTCTTCTTTAGTTTATTTATTTATTTCTTTGTTCAATTTTAAATCGATTATTTACGTTGTATTTGCAATCTTTGTTGTTTATTATTATTTTGTTTGAGTGTGAATACATGAAGCTATTAGATGAAATTTTGACTGTTCTCTTACTTTCGACAGCCATGTTCTCTTCCTATTTCTTATTAATGGATGCGAAACTTATAATTTTGTGGACAAACAACTAATATTGCTTTTTTGGTATGTGGTAAAGGTATTCCCCACTTCACCTCTTGACCATTGTTGCTAACATGCAACTTGAGTGATGTATGATTATTTTTATTAAGTATAATTTTTTATTAATTAATATGTGATTTGAATTTTTAATTTTTTTATTAATGAGTATGTCATTTCAATTCTTAATTTTTATTGATATTTTTTTTATTTTACAACTAAAGAATTATTGAATTTACATTCTTTGTTTCCTCCTTTTTTTTTCATATCTCTATTTCTATTGATTTTAATTAATTATTGGTTTGTTTACTTCAGTGTTAATAATTTGCTAAATTTGCTTGTTTTAAATTTATTTGTTTGCTTCAGTGCTAATAATTGGCTAAATAACCATTATTTATTATTTATATAATATTTCTTCAGTGTATTTAGTATATTTTCTTCTTTAGTTTATTTATTTATTTCTTTGTTCAATTTTGAATTAATTATTTTCATCGTATTTGTGATTTGTGTTGTTTATTATTATTTTGTTAGAATGTGAATACATGAAATTATTAGGGTGAAATTTGGACTGTTCTCTTACTTTCAACCATCATGTTCTCTTCCTATTTCTCATTAATGGATGAGAAACATACAATTTAGTGGAAAAACTGATAATGAATTTTTGGTATGTGGTAAAGGCATTCACACTCCATCTCTTCACCACTATTGCTAACATGCAAGTTGAGTGAGGTATGATTGTTATTATTATTATTATTAAGTATAATTTTTTATTAATTAATATATGATTTTGATTTTTAATTTTTAATTAATTAATCTGTGATTTCAATTTTTAATTTTGATTGAATTTTTTACTTTATAATTAATTAATTTACATTCATTTTTTTCTCATGTTTTCCTATCTCTAATTTTATTGGTTTTAATTAATTATTGATTTATTTCCTTGTTTTAAATATTTGTTTGCTTGAGTGTTAATAATTATCTAAATTTACTTGTTTTAAATTTATTTGTTTGCTCAATGCTAATTAATTAGCTAAGTAACCATTATTTATTATTTATATAATATTTCTTCAGTTTATTTATTATTTTTCTTCTTTAGTTTATATATTTATTTCTTTGTTCAATTTTGAATTAATTATTTATGTTGTATTTGCCATTTTTGTTGTTTATTATTTTTTTGTTAGAATGTTTGGACAAGAGCCTCTAGAGATTAAAGAAAGGGTGAGAAATTCCAGTGGTAATCAAAAAACACCTCTTGTATTTTGCTCCTAATCTGAAAATACCTCGTGTTTTTCTCTCCCTCTTTGAATCTTAGGGCTCTGGATAGAGAGTATATGATCCTAAATTGGATTTGTGTGATAGTCTCTGTACCATCGGAAACAATCTGAAGCATCTATGGCAGCAGTCACAATATAAATAAATAATCCTTTGAAGTACGCATATCTATTATTTTCCTTAATTTATTTCTCTTAAATAATGCCCTACTGTCAGTATCATATTCTGAATCAAAACCTGTACTAGTAACAAGAACTTTACGATTTCAAATCACTATGAACAACTTCACTAGGATACTGAAAAACAATACAAGCAAAAGTTAATAGAATAAGAAACTAGAATAGAATAGAGTAGCAATGAAAGAAGAAATTGTAACTATAATACTGGAACACGAAGATGAAGGAAACTATGTATTAGATGGATTAATAGATAGAGAAAAGATAACAAAAACAGACTTTACCTTGAAAAAGAACCATAATCTTAAACAAACCATAATCCAAAAGATGCAAAATAAATTTTCAAGAAAAAATATCTTAGTATTCGGGATGATGACCGGAGAAGAAGTTATACCAATGGAACAAACAAAATGAGATATAATAATACCAGTCATAAATTTTTTTTTTAAAAAAGCACAAAGAATAGCTAAAATAAAAGAACTTGAGAAAATAGGGTATATACACCTATCAACTATACAAATAATAATAAAGGAAATATTTATGGAAGGAATAAATGCACCATTAGAATTGGAACTAAGAGATGATAGGATCATAAACAACAAAATTTATTATAGCTAAGGGATCAGGAAACTTATCAGAAGGAAAAGTAAAATTTAACTTAAATATCCAGTTAGGAATATCTTTAAAAGACAAAGAATTATCAAGAAGTATTACAGTAAGATATGAGTTAAAAAGAAAACCATTAATGAAAGACGGAAACCATCCTTTCACAGTAACTTTTAAAATAAATTTTATGCTCTCTAATAGTCACCACAGTATTACTTTTAAGAATGAAGAAAGAATTCACATTGACAAATTATTTACTCCACTTTTACAACTAGAAGAACCTAGAAGATCATAATCATTTAGAAGGTCTGGCAGTCTGGAGAAAGACGATAGGAAAAGAATAACATACGAAGAGAGACAAAGAATTACTGAAGGAATAGAAAACACAAAAGAAATTCCAAGACCTATATCAGGAATAATACAAACGACAGGTAAAGAGATCGAAAAGAGACCATAATAAAACAACTACAAGAAACTATAAAGGCTTTAGCAAGAAAGTAAATGGAACCCTAGTAACCAAATAAGAGTACAAGACTTAAGAGATAGGACACAAAAGATGATAGTAACTGAAACAAGAGATTACAATGAAAAAGAATGCAAGAATAAAGCACCGGCCTTCTATGTAGAAAACCACAACGAAATTAAAAGAGGAAAAAGAAGAATGGATATAAACTATAAAAGAATGAATAATGAAACTATAGGAGATCCCAAACAAGTATTCTAGAAAAGAATATATTCTTGAAAAATTAAAAGGAAATACTTGGTTTTCAACATTGGATGCAAAATCAGGATATTGGCAACTAAAATTATTGGAAGAAACAAAACCTTTAACAACCTTCTCTTGTCCCCCACAAAAACACTATGAATGGAATGTTCTACCATTTGGACTAAAACAAGCACCACTAAAAAAAAAAAAAAAAAAGACTTTTGGTGGTGACATTTGATGTCACCACTGAAAGTATAGCTTTCGGTGGTGACAAAATGAGTCGCCACTGAAAGTAATACATTCGGCGGCAACTTTTTTAGTTGCCTCTGAAAGTGGAACCTTCAGTGGCAACTACTATATGTCGCTGCGGAAAGTGATACTTTTAGCGGCGACATTTTTGTATCGTCACCAAAGGTAGTTTTCAATGGTGACTTTGTCGCCACCAATAGTCCAATTTTAATTTTTTTTTTATTTTTTAAAACTTTCGGTGGCGACATGTTTTATCGTCGCTGAAAGTATACTTTTAGTGGCGACATTTTTGTACCGCCACCAAAGGTAGTTTTCAGTGGCGACTTTTTGTCGCCACCAATAGTCCAATTTTAATTTTTTTTTATTTTTTAAAACTTTCGGTGGCAACATGTTTTGTCGTCGCTGAAAGTATACTTTCAGCGGCGACATTTTTGTGTCGCCACCAAAGATAGTTTTCAGTGGTGACTTTTTGTCGCCACCAATAGTTCAATTTTAATTTTTTTTAAAAAGAAATCTTTGGTGGCGAAATGTTTTGTCGCCGCTGAAAGTGATACTTTGTTTATTTTTTATCGTATAATTTGAGTTTCATATCCTGCAATCAAATATATATGGCGTCATTTGGGAAAAAAATTTGGGCGTGGGGCAGAAACCTTGGCGGAAAAATTCGGATCCCTAAAGTTGTCTCACACTCGTCAGTCTCCTCCGTCTTCCCTATTCGGTCTTCCCTCTTCACGCCGTCCTATGTTGTATTTTCTAATTCTTCAGTCATTTCCACGGCATCTGATTTTTCTGAATAAATGGCGCGTCGATATACCAGAACCTAGTGCATATTGTGCTAGGGTTCCGATTCCAAAGAAGCCAATGCTAATGGACCTGTGTGATCCTCTATGCGACGATGATCTGAAGCTGAAGCTGAGCTTCTTTTTCTTCCATGGCGGCGACATCGGAAAAGCAAGTGATGGTGGTGGCGATCGACGAGAGCGAGCACAACGCTTACGCTCTCAAATGGACTCTGGATCATTTCTTCACGCCCATGCCTAATCCTATATTTTATCTATCTTTAACTTACTTTGGCTGTTCCAATTTTGAGCATTGTCTTACTTGTTTAATATTGTTTCAGATATGAGTTGTATCAGCAGTAATTAGAATTACTTGGGGCCTTTATGTTCCATGTAGATATTGGTGGACCAGGTTATTTCCTTTACTGCCTTCCCTGCCTTAGTAGATGTTTATTCTTTTGGTCTATGCTATGATGCTTTTTGTTTTTTGTTTATTTTTTGAAGTTGCTCATATTTTGATTACTTTGATATAGGATATGTTGCTTGAGTATGGGCAGTTTCAGGGAAAAATCACAGGCCCTTATGATTTCTACTCTGGTCAGAAAAGACCACTGGTGAGAGTCCTGAGCATCTTTCTGTAATTGTATTATATTATGTTAGTTTATAAATCTGTTTGTCATTTGATGCATGACAACAAACAATATTTCCAGCCTGCATGTAATTTCTTTTTAAATTATGGTGTTGCATGGTTCATGGATGCTCCAAGGTTTTTTTTTATTGCTCTAAGTCCATGGAAGCATAATTCTTCTTTGTCCAATCTGAATGTTTAGCAGCTTCCTGTTTAGATTCAAATTCATATAAGAGCCAATCAAATGGGTCTGGTTTGCGTATTGGTGTTCTTCTCTCAGATCTTGGTCTTAGGTCCATCAATTTTAATCATTTCCGTTTACAATACCAGATGGGCAAACTATGAAAGTGTCTCTGGTATTGGAACAAGCGGGTAGGATATGTACTTCTTGTATGCACATTTGAGGTGTTATAACTTGATATCTTAGTTTATTATAATGTACCTACTGATATTGCTATGAATCAATGCTAAATTCCATTTGGTGGTCCGACCTTCAGTTATTCTATTACTCACAATTCACATTAAATATACAGAAATTGTCTGAATGTTGTGTTTGTTTTTTGTGAAAACCTTTTCTGGTCAATAGAAGTTAACCCTTCACAAAGGAAGAATAGCTTGATGTCCTTATACTAAATTGATGAGAAGATTAAGGTAATCTTGTCAGTTACTAGCTGTCAGCCTATTAGTATTACCTTCTTACACTGCCTAATATTTTTAAGCTTGTTATTTTAAATGCCAACAATTTTACTTTTTTGTATTCTTTTTGTCCTTGTTCATTAAAGAATTGGATACCTTGAATTTTGGAGTATTATCTTGCACAAATTACACTCTCAGAAACTTATTTTTAGCTTACCTGCCAGAACCTCTGTAATTATGACTTTTCAGAACATATCTTCTTGTAGCATTTTGTGAATATTTCATGACCTTTGTGGAAAATTGATGGAGTTAATACTGCATTTGTCGTTAAGAAATTTAATGTCTTCTATTTTTCCAACCTGTCTTTTTTAAAATTCTTCTAGTCTCATCATTACATTTCTCCACTTCCTTTCTGGAAAGGGGGTGGCACTATTTATGTGCAATCTTTTTCATTTTTTTTAGTAAAGGAATCATGTAATTTATGGGCTCACTTTTTTAGAATATACATTATGCTACAGTATCTTAATAAATAAAAGAATAGGTGGGACAAGGCGTTGAAAATTAGAAACTTATTCATGCAGACATGTGTAACTAGTGCTGCTCTATATATTTGGTGATAAGTTCTATAATGATACAATATTGGATGCACATTTATTTAAAACAAATACCGGTGTTGGTGGCCGTGTGGTTGTTTTAAAAGTTCTGTTTTTCCCCAAGCGCATATGCCCTGGATGCAATTGTTTGGTCTAACTTATTTTTATATTGGTCATACTGCTCTTAGCATTGCATTTGGTTTCTGTGGTTGATGTGCTCTTTCTCTTTTACCTTCTTGCTCGCTATGTTTCTTTCATCTGGGATTTAACCTTGTAGTTTGCTTACTTTGACAGTCTTGCAGCCATAGCAAGGAAAAGGCCACAGCACTGCAATACTGTTCTTCTAGCATTGCTTGATTTTGATCCAAATTTTCAAACAGTTAAAGGATGCCATGCTGCCGGTATTCAGTACTCCTTAAGATGGAAGCAGAGCATGTGCAATTTGAGCACAAGATAGAACAAATGGACAATTAGCAGCTCCTACTTCATCTACTCCTAATCTTGTTGTCCCATCAGCTAGTCATTCTTTATAGTTTTATGTTCGATTTTTCCAATGGACAATTTTGAGACCTTGTTAAAAAAAATTTAATAATTGATGTTAATTTTGAAGAATATTGTTAATATTATGGCTAATTAATATATTGTTAGTTTAAAATTTCTTTTGATCTTTATCAATATAGTATAGGTCTTAATTTTAGCAATTTATATTTTTAAAAAAATTTGTGACTTTCGGTGGCAACAAATGTCGCCGCTAAAACATGTATCAGTGGCGACACATATGTCGCCACTGATACATGTTTCAGTGGCGACATTTATCGCCACCTATACCCCATTTTCAGCAGCGACAAAATGTTGTTGCCGATTGTATACTTTCAGTGGCGACAAAAGTCACAGCTGAAAGTATACTTTTAGTAGCGACAAAAAAATATTGCCGCCAAAAGTATCAGTGACAGACGAATAGGTGGCGACAATTTGTCACCACGGAAAATCCTTTGGCGGCGACTTTTATACTTTCAGTGGCGACTTTTGTCGCCGCCGAAAGTCATTTTTTTGTAGTGGACCTTCAATATATCAATTAAGATATATGGATAATAATTTAGTAGGACTAGAAGATATATGTTTAGCATATACAGACGATATAACAATATTTATTGTAGGAATAGAAGAACAACATATAGATTGCGTATTAAAGGTATTGGAAAGATGTAAGGAAAAGGGACTAGTAATCTCTAAAAAGAAATCTAAAATAGCAGAGAAGTTGAATATTTAGGATTAAAAATTTCTGAAGGACCATTAAACTATCTGAACATGTTCTCGAGAAATTAAATAGTTTTTCAGATAAAATAGAAAACCGAAGGCAATTACAAAGATTCTTAGGATGTCTAAACTATATGTTTGACCAAGGTTTTATTCAAAGCCTTGCAAAAGATAGAAAAAATTTACAAAAGAAATTGTCAAAAAAAAAAAGTACCATGGAAAATGGACCTTGGAAGATGAACATGTTGTCAAGAAAATAAAATAAAGTTTAAGAGTATTACCATAACAATATAACCCTTCAGAAAGAGACTTCTTGATTGTTGAAATAGATGCATCCAAAGAAACATGAGCAGGATGCATGCAGGCAGTAAAAAATGGAAAGAAGATACGCTGGAATGAATAATTACGAAATTGTACAAACAAAAAAAGAGCATAATCAACCTCAAAATTCAATTCAATTAGAGAAAGGGAATTCAAAATCCCAAAATACTGAAATACTACAAACTGCACTAGAGCAAAATGCTCACCCAAAAACTGAAAGACTACCAAAAGTATTGTGTGAATATGTTTCTGGAACTTTTACCTCCACTGAACAAAATTATACCAGGGATTAATGTTTATGTTTTTGAAGTAGAAACATTTTTTTTGTCATACTCCCATATAAGTGAGTAGGTCCCATTAATATTTTTTCTCTCTTCTTTTTATAATTGGACCCACTCATTTATACGTGAGTATAGCAGAAAAAATTATTTCTATAGCAAAAGTAGAAACATTAAACCCATTATACAATACAAGAACTGCTGGTTATATGTTATGATGAAACTTTTTAAAAATCTTTTTTATTAGAGGTCTATCTACTTCTGAAATTCTAATTGTCTTGTTTTTACAGTTTAGTAAAAAATCTCTTACTTTTCCATTCTCCTGTCATAATATCTATATATTCTATTTTGTTTATTTGTCCGTTCATCGTTCAACTAATTGATAGGGACTTGGGTATCTTTCTACATGTTTTCTTACCACTTCGGGTATTTTTAAATGCTTTTTATCTATTAATGGTTTTTTTAGGTTTTTATTTTCTATTTCTTGGTTCTGAACTACTTTGGTTATATTTGGTTTTTTTATTCTTGCATTCTTTTTCATTGTAATCTGCTATTTCTGTTACTATCTTCTGTGTCCTATCTCTTAAATCCTGTACTCTTATTTGGTACCAGGGTTCCATTTACTTTCCTGCTAAAGCCTTTATAGTTTCTTGTAGTTGTTTATTCTGGTCTCTGTCTACTTCTCGTGTTTTGGTCTCTTTACCTGTCTTTTGTATTATTCCTGATATAGGGCTTGTAATTTCTTTTGTGTTTTTTATTCCATCAATAAGTCTTTATCTCTCTTCATATGTTATTCTTTTCCTTTCATCTTTCTGTAGACTGCTAGACCTTCAAAATGATACTGATCTTCTAGGTTCTTATAGTTGTAAAATTGGAGTAAATAATTTGTCGATATGAATTCTTTCTTCATTCTTAAAACTAATACTGTGGTAACTATTAGAGAGCGCATAATTTATTTTTAAAGTTACTGTGAAAGGATGGTTTTCATCTTTCATTAATGGTTTTCTTTTTAACTCATTTTTTACTGTAATACTTCTTTGATAATTCTTTGTCTTTTAAAGATATTCCTAACTGGATATTTAAGTTAAATTTTACTTTTCCTTCTGATAAGTTTCCTGATCCCTTAGCTATAATACATTCTTTGTTGTTTATGATCCTATCATCTCTTAATTCCAATTCTAATGGTGCATTTATTCCTTCCATAAATATTGCCTTTATTATTATTTCTATAGTTGATAGGTGTATATACCCTATTTTCTCATGTTCTTTTATTTTAGCTATTCTTTCTCCTATTTGTTCTTTTTTAATTTATGACTGGTATTATTATATTTCCTTTTGTTTGTTCGATTGGTATAACTTCTTCTTCGGTCATCCTCCCGAATACTAAGATATTTTTTCTTGAAAATTTATTTTGTAACTATTGGATTATGGGTTTTTTAAGATAATGGTCGTTAATCCATCTAATAATACATAGTTTCCTTCATTTTCGTGTTCCAGTATTATAGTTCCATTGCTACTCTATTCTAGTTTCTTGTTCTATTAACTTCTGCTTGTATTGTTATTCTGTATCCTAGTGAAGTTGTCCATAGTGATATGAAATTGTAAAGCTCTTGTTACTAGTATAGGTTTTGATTCATAATATGATACTGACAATAGTGCATTATTTAAGGAACTAAATTAAGGAAAATAATAGACATGAGGTCCTGAGAGGATTATTTATTTATATTGTAACTACTACAGATGCTTCAAATTGTTTCAGATGGTACAGATGCATGATTGTCACAAAAATCCAATTTAGGATCATATACTCTCTAATCTCTATCCCGAGCCCTAAGGTTCAAAGAGTAAGAGAAAAACACGAGGTATTTTTAGATTACCGCTGGGAAATCGAAATCTCTGTTCTCTCCCTTCATTTGATTCCTAGAGGCTCTTATTTCTACAGACTTGGGCTTGGGGCATTCCCGTCATTGCCCTTCAAAATTTCTATTTACTACATTATTACATCTTCTTTATCCTGTTGGTTGTCGGCAACATTTTATTCGTACACGTGTCTTTTTCTATAAAGTTCTTCTGGAAGCTTAGAGTCGGCAAGAATTTGAGGAAAATTCCACTCAAGGCGCACATTATCAAAATATTGTCAAAAAAGGTTCTAAGAAAGGTCATATGTCATTTCTGGTATTATTTCAAAAAAAAATTGTACGGATATGGTTATTAACGCCTACTGATATAGTTTTTAATTATACTGATTTAGTTGTTAATATGTAGTTATTAATTATACTGATTTAGTTGTTAACAGAGACTGATATAATTGTTAACCGCTACTGATATAGTTGTTAACAATTTCTGAAATAATACTAAAAAAGACCCTATAGCCTTTTTTGACATTTGACTTTTCTTATGGTCTTTTTTGACAATATATTCCTACCTTAGACCCTAAATTAGGGAATTTTCCCAAGAATTTGTCCATACACGTGTTTCTTTGGATATGATTCCTCTAGCTCATTCTGAATGTTCTTTGACGATGACTTCTTCGTCTTTTTTTTTTATTGGACATAGTGCATAGTTATGATTTATGTACATCTGCAAATGCTTACTGAGATATTCACTACTAAAAAAAAAAAAGATAAAAAATGTCCTAAATTAGAGGTAATAAATATTCTTTTTGAGAAGGATATCTAATTAAGGGTAGTAATATATAATGCGTTCTATAGTTAATATAGGACGCCTTTTTAAGGCTATTTGAACTATAGGATGCCTTATATAAAGATGTCTTATTTGAACTATAGAACGCCTTATAAGAATTAAGGCGTCCTATAGGTAAAATAGAATGCCTTATATAAGGCGTCCTATTTTACCTATAGGACGCTTTAATTCTTTTTTTTTTAAAAAAAAAAAAACAAAACACCATATCTGGAAACATAGGGCACTTGAGCTTCTTCTAGCAACGTAGAAGCTCCTCCACATCCTTCAAGTCCTTCGTCTTCCCTTCTTCCATTATCATCTCCACTAGATGCTTCTCGAACCTTTCTACAAGCCTCTTCAACTTCAATATCACCAACTTCTCTAATTCTCTGCATATCACTTTCTCTTCCTCCACTATTAGAAACTTTTAATAATGGCGATGGAGGGACTCGCTGCGCCATGGTAGTCAACTCTTTGTTCAAGCTTACTCTTCTTGGTGTGTTTGGGTGATCTCTTTGGAGAGTAAAACACTGAGAAGAATGAAGGAGAAGGAGAAAACATTGCTTTTGAAGGGTTGAAGAAGAAAAGAAGGAGGAGCTTGTGACGATAACGATGAAGACGAAGAATATGTGTAGGAGATCTTCTTCTTCCTCCTTCCTCACTCTCTCGGTTTCTCTCCTTCTCTCACTAAAACTCTCAGCCTCTTACTCTCACTCTTTCAACCCAACCTTTCTGCGAAAGCAAGAAGAATGAGCACCTTAAATAAGAATTTAAGTTTAACAGAAAAGCTAAATGAATATAGGGCGTCCTGTTTTTAAATATAGGACGCCCAAAAGTTTCAAAAAAAAGGAACTTTAGGTATTCTATATTTAAATATGGGACGCCTAAAAATTTTAAATATAAATATAGGTGTCCTATTTTTAAATATAAGACGCTCAAAAGTTTCAAAAAAAAGACTTTAGGTGTCTTATATTTAAATATAGGACGCCTAAAAAGTCTAAATATACCAAGCCAAAAAATAAATATAGGTGCCCTATTTTTAAATATAGGACACCCAAAAGTTTAAAAAAAAGGACTTTAGATGTCCTATATTTAAATATAGGACGTCTAAAAATTTTAAATATACCGCCAATAAATAATAAATGCCAAAAAATAAATATAGGTGTCCTATTTTTTAAATATAGGACACCTAAAAATTTTAAATATACCGCCAATAAATAATAAGTGACAAAAAATAAATATAGGTGTCCTATTTTTTAAATATAGGACACCTAAAAATTTTAAATATACCGCCAATAAATAATAAGTGCCAAAAAATAAATATAGGTGCCATATTTTTAAATATAGGATGCCTAAAAGTTTCAAAAAAGGATTTTAGGTGTCCTATTTTTAAATATAGGATGCCCAAAAGTTTCAAAAAAAGGACTTTAGGTGTCCTATATTTAAATATAGGATGCCTCAAAATATTAAATATACCGCCAATTTTTTTTCAAAAAATTTTCTAAGCTCCAATAAATAATTAGCGGCAAAAAATTAATTTTAGGTGCCCTAAAAATAAGTTTAGGGCGCCTAAAATATATTTTAGGCGTCCTAAACTTATTTAGGGTGCCTAAACTTAATTTTTGGCGGCCTAAGCTTATATTTAAGGCGTTATAAATCTCCACCTTTACTTTTTACTTCCTTTTTAAAAATAAAGACGTCTTTTAGGAAGGGAAGTAGTATCCATTTTTTTGTAGTAGTGATTCCTTGACTTATAATGGCAGCGGCTCCAATATTCCATCAAACATGGAATGAAAGCTAAGTCCACCTTTACTTTTTCATATTTGTTCTTTATTATCTTTCCCCTCACGTTCTCATTTTAATCAAGTCCTCACTTTTCTTTCGTCTTCATTTTAACCAATATATTAAAGTCTGGATTGGACGGACCGAATTAAGCCAAAAACCGGTCGATTCACTCAACCTCCAAACTCAGACATTGTTGACTTGGGACAACTTGTTGTAAATTGGTGCGAACCGGGCATAACTCAGCTAACCCGTGTGAGTTGGAGGGTTGCGTGTTTATAATTTTTTATACCTAAATCTTCAAAAAAAAAAAAAAAACAAAGAAGAAGAAAGGAAAAGTGAAAACTTAAAGCCTCCTTTCTCGCCAATAAATATGTCAATGCTAATGTTGCATCAATAAATTAGCGAAGGACTTTTTTCGTCACTGAATTAGCGAAGCCAACCTATCGCAGATTTTTTAAAGAGCGAAAAAATTTAATTGCTAATGTTCCTAACTGTTACAAATTCAAATATTAGGCCCAATCAAGGTGTGACCAAATAAGAGGCAAGCAAACCTTAACTCTAAGGTACCTTTTATAAATAGATAATAAACTCTAAGGTACACAGACTCTACACTCTGTCTCTTTATTATTATGCATACACAGTGTATACACCCCTACTCCCCCTGGATTAAACGCCTATCTGTATCATCGAACTACGTAAATTTTGATCTCTCTCATGAGTACGTAGGCCCTGAGTATTGTACCTAGATCAAGTCCAATATATCTTGTTCTACACCATAACAGTAACAATTTTTAGCAACGGAAAATCCCATCGGTTAAAAGCTAGTAACAGACCTTGAATAGCGGGAGTGCAAGAGAGATTTTAATTAATGTGATAGATTGTAATATCCACAAACGCCCTGATGAACATTTTCCCAGTAGACAAATGAGGAAGAGCTTTCAAAGATGGAAAAATCAACTCGTGTTGGAAACGGCAAGGGACCATTTTCATAATGATAGATACATTTCAAGGATATAATCACTAAGACTTAATTACAAGGGAATAAATATCTACGAGAGACGCTCGTATAATGAATATTTACACAATACATCAAATATGAACCAAGTATCTTATTTTTGCTGAATATTGTTTTATTCTCTAGTTCTTTTTTAATCTTCTCTTAGTCCATGTGCGTGAAGAACACAAAACTAAGAAACGTACAACAATGTGGCTTAAGCATTTTCTTTGAACATGTAGGTTGGGACCAGAACACGATGGATTGCAATATCAACAAATGGATTGGAGTGCGGGAGCTGGTTTCTTGCTAGCGAGGTTGCCCCAGCTTGCAAGTAACCTAAAATGAAAAGTCCAGAACTTGTTAGACCACATCCACCACACACGTTGTTGATTATTATTTGTTGTGGTTGCTTTCTTCGATCGGATGGGTACACACCACCCTATCGACTTTTGTTATTCGAGCCACTATAATTTGTCATGTATCCAATCCATTCACCAGCTCTTACATATTGTGGTCATGAGTCTATGAGTTAATTATTTGGATTAAAATATATAATTGTTGATAATTATTAATAAGATAAGGTTTAGGAAGTGTAAGCATAGATCTACATATAAATGCAATTGCCAATTCTCATACCTAGTTGTGACCATTTATGAATTTATATAGCTTAATGCATAACAGTTACAGCTAATAAATGTCAGGTATGTTGAGATGAATGATACATAAAAATATATAATACTTAAAAGTAACGGTTAATTGTGTGCAACGTCATGTATTGCGAGGTAGAATTTGTGAAAACACAAAAATAATGGTAATAGTTAATAATTATTATAGGGTTAAGGTGCAAAAATACACATGACTTTTTTTCCCTAAAAGCGCCCAGTACCACGTGCTTTTTTTGGAAGCAAAAATATACACGTGGTTACCATTTTAAAGCAAAAGTCACATTCAACGTTATGTTACTGTTCACCACCGTTATGTTACTATTCACTTCATCTCTTTATCTCTCATCACGATGAACAGTAACATAACGGTAGGATGTAACTTTTGCTCCAAAATGGTAACTACGTGTGAATTTTTGCTCCAAAAAAAAGTACGTGGTATTGGGCGCTCCTAGGGAAAAAAGTCATATGTATTTTTGCACCTTAACCCATTATTATAACTTAATACAAAAGGTTACAGATAATAAACATCAAGTATGTTGAGGCGAATAATGTCTAAAAATATAAAATGCTTAACAGTAATGGTTAATTATATGCATTGTCATATATTGCGAGGTGGAATTTACAAAAACGCAAAAATAACAATTATAGTTAATAACCATTCGCCTTCCTCATCTACTACATGCTTGCCCTCCTGCTGCTCCTCCTCCTCCACCACCACCTCCATAAGCTCCTCCACCGCCACCTCTTCTACGTCCTCCTCAGAGGGAGGCTATACTCTTAGATATTTGCCATCATTGACCGCACCACAAGGCATCTTCCTAGACATGCCTATAGTTTGAATAGGAAGTTGGATCTCATCTTTCATCAAAATCAGGTTGTATGTGATCACTTCCAATTAGGCCCATCATCTCCTTCATCAAATGTCAATGATGTGCCGAGTGAGGGGAGGGTAGGGGTAGGAGGAGGGGGATAACAATAGTGTTGATGATTGAAAACCACTACTGTTATTTTTAATATTAAAAATAATTAATCATTAAGGCAATATCGCCAAAAAATACTTTTTTAAAAAAATTGTCTCATTATGGTTATTAGTAAGCAATAGTTACTTATGTTAACTTTTGCAATTTAAACCAACATGTTTAGTTCTATAATGTAACCCTTTCCATTCCAAAGGAGACAATTTTAGGGCGCGAGAAGACTATCACAAACATTTTTGTTTACATGCATCACATTAATACTGTGTGTCACATCAAGAATGCGCCAATATGGAAGATCAAAGAAAATTATATGTGAGGTCTATATAGTGAGATTTTTAAGACCTATTGTTTATAATATCCGGTCTTGAAAGTGATATATTTAAGACTGACCCTTTTATTGTCCAGTCCAATAAATTCCTGTTTAAAGACTGAATAAATTATATGTGAGGTCTATATAGTGAGATTTTTAAGACCTATTGTTTATAATGTTCGATCTTGAAAGTGATATAGTTAAGATTGACCCTTTTATTGTTCGGTCCAATAAATTCTGATTTTAAGACTAAACAAATTATATGTGAGGTCTATATAGTGAGATTTTTAAGACCTATTGTTTATAATGTCCAGTCTTAAAATATTTATTTAAGACCGATTCGCGTCCGGTCTCAAAGGTTACATACTTTTAAGGCCGCCTGGAACAAGACCGGTCGCTGGTCTGGTCTTACTGGGCCTCTTTCGTCCGGTCTTAAAATACTTGTTTGTACCCATGTTATAAGTAAACTCATGTTAGTTGTGAACTTAGATAAACTCACGAGTTTACAAACCTAGTTTACTCTTTTTATGTTTCTAGCTCACAAAATCTTGTTAACTCATTTTTAAACTCGTGTTAACTTTTTTTTATTTGATCCATATGAAATTTATATAAACTTCTTTGCTAAGTATGACAAATTGTTAATGTTGATGGATTTAATTTCACTTATTTGAATTGAAAATATATTTAAATCAAAGTATTGATTTTTGTATTTTAATTATTTAATTATACATTATTAACACTTATTTAATGATAAAAGTAGACTCTCATGAGTTTACAATTCAAGTTCATGGTATGAGTTTACTTCATTATCACAAGTTTGGTTAAACTTGTGGGTTTGACAACCCTACCAAGAAAGTATTTGATATGTATTACTTTCTTTCATATTATAAAATTTATTAACAAATACTCTCTCTTGTCCTTATTACTTCCTTTGTCTTTTTAATAAGAACTCAAAATTTCAATTATATTGATCCTTTTTATAAGAGCCAAACAAGATTTTTTTCAACATTTAATGAGTTTTTTTTTCCTTATGTACCCCTCATTAATTATGCATATTGCATTAATTAAAGAGCTAATAATACTAATAATACTTATATTTACTGTACTCTTTCTCTTACCTGCCTTTTATAAATAAGGGCATACTGAAGAAGAAAAAGCTTGTTTCAAAACATGCTTATTATTTTTAACTAATTTTAACCATTTTTTTTAAGAGTGTAACTCGATTATTGACTCTTATAAATAGGACCGGAGGGAATATAAGTTACCAACTACCAATTCTCACAAACTAATAAAAACAGTTAAAAGAATTAAAGTTATTAATTCAAGCAATTTTCAATATTATTCTTACCAACTACACTAAATTTAAATATTATATTAATTATTACTCTCTCCCACCACCCTTATGAAACATGGGCAAACATTGAAAAATAAATTAATATTTCCTTGTAAACTTACAAGTGCTTTACAAAAAAGATCAACAATATTTATTAGTTGGTGCTTTATAATAAAGATCATAAATTTATGTCAAAATTTTAAAATTTAATCATGATATACAGTTTGCGAAGTTCCTTTTAGCATATCTATAAATCACAATTTTAAATGACGAATTTATTGCACTTTATAAACTACCGATTGATAGAGCTAGAAAATTTGAATTATAAATAACAAAATATGGAAAATCCCTCTAAAAGACAGCTGAATAATTTGTGATCAAAATTGGATTGTTAAATTCAAAAAATTCCTAATTAAATAGCTTATAATTGGATTGTTAAATTCAACAAATTCCTAATTAATTAGGTTATATGTCTTAAAATAGAATTTAAAAATTTGATAATTTTATCTTCCTTCCCCTCATTGATTCTCTTTCATAATCACTGCCTTTTCCCCTTCCTTTGGAGAAAGTCTTATGTAATCTTAGTTAAAAAATATTCCTATGTGATGTTAACTCAGTATTTATTCATTTTAATTTAAATATTGCAATAAATCTTTTCTGATAGAGGGTGCATCTATGTCCAACCTTCTCCCTTCGTCATTATTCCTTGCGGTCTCCCTCCTCCTCCTCCTCCTCCTCCTCACCTTGGCCTTCTCTCTCTTCCTTCATTAATCCATTTTTACCCATAAGATCTCCCCTTCTCCCCACTACAATCCCAACCCTCTCTTCTTTGAGCCTGTTTGGAGAGAGCTTTTAAGGAGCTTTTAGAAAGAAAAAACCTAATGGCATTGGTAGTTAAGAAAGAAACCTACATGGAAGTGTTTGTGGTGGATTTTTTGCTACTATGTTTCTTAAAAAAAAAAGACTGATTAAAGTAAAAGCTAGGGAGGAGAACATTTGCAGTGTGTGCGGTATAAAACGAGATTTTAACTACCATACGTTAGACACATGATACTACACGTGAGCCCACGACAAGTAATATTTTTTTTTACTTTAATTATTTTCTTTTATTTTTGATTCTTAACAATTTCTATCATTTAATTTTTTTTTTAAATTAAAATTTTTATCTTCACTTATCACAATATATACAATTAATATATATGTAGCATTCAACAAGATTCATACCATTTTCCATCTCAACTCAATTTTCAAATAATAATCTAAATACTCTTCAATTTGAAAAAAAAAATAACTTTTATCATCATCAATCCAAACACAAATCACATTTACAACTTGACTTTTTTTCTATCGGGCTTCTGTAAAAGTCAGGTAGAAAATAAGTCACCACTCTCACGGCTAACCCAAACAGGCATTTTGTCTTTAAGAGCTTCAAAAACTACAAGCTTTGAAGACTAATTCAAAGCCATTCTTCATGCAATTATCAGTCACTACCTTAAACATGTTTCTTTCTTAAGAGCAAGTCGCCATCAACAATTCCACCAGCGCCGTCAGTATTGCCCCTGCCACTATAGTTGCAAGTCATTCTACAACCAAAGTCATTGGATTTTGTCTAAGCAAACCAAATTTTTATCCTTTTTGCTCACACCAAAACCCACCATCACCATCACCATCCCCACCCATCCAGGCCATCTTGAACTCAATTTTTGTGGCGCAAATGAAATCTTGATGAGGAGAAGTAGAACTTGAGATTTGATTAGATTTGTTCAAGAATATTGAGTGTTGTTGAATGGTGGAACTTGATGATCGATCTTCCAAGTGATTTTAGTTCATGAAGACGAAGAAGATAGCAATGGGATTAAAGTGGGAGTTATGCAAGTAATAAAGTGATAAGTAAAGTATCGTTACTATGAGGATTTGTGTAATAAATTGGTTAAACAAGAGGCTTAGTGAATTCAATCAAGTTGAGTTAGAACAAACTTTTGATGTGGAATCAAAATTTTTAAAGACTATTTCTAATTTTTGGATTTCAAGGATTTAATAAAGCCTATGATTCTTCTTCCCCTTTTGCACTTCATAATACTTGACTAATTTCTTCTTTATTAGTGTATACACAGAGAGCTATTTTTCTCGACTTGTCATAGCAAGTTTGTCAATTTGCTGGGCTAGTTGTACAAACTTTGCCTTGCTTTATTGCTTTCATTTCTTTCTTTGTTTATTAATTCTTATAGAGCTTCATTCTCAATTGAATCTCAAACTCTATATGATATAACAAGAATTTCTTTGATTTTTACTTGATACTTTGATATGCACATTTACTTATATACACTACATTTATTATGCACATTTTGAACCCAAAAATAGGTAAAAAAACAAGAGATAGAAAATATATTGGAATGTTGTTAATTTCTAAAGGTTAACAAAAGCGATGGGATTAAAGTGGGAGAAGGGGAAATTAGGTGGGCAAAAAATGGATTAATGATGGACGGGAGAGAATCAAATTAGGGGAAGTAAAAGAAAATTTATCAAATTCTTACCTAATTTAAAATTTGTTGAATTTAACAATCTAATTTAGAATTTAAATAATTTAACCCTTTGTTAAAGATATTTGGGAAAATATATGTCAGGGCCCAAGGTAGTAAAATAATTTCAAAAAAGACCCAATAAACATTCACATGCCAGAAAAGACCTTAGGGCCTTTTCTGGCATTATTTCAAAAAGCGTTAGCAACTATATCAGTAGTGGTTAACAACTATATTAGTCCCTGTTAACAATTAAATTAGTCTAATTAACAACTACATATTAACATCTATATCAGTAGCCATTAATAACTACATTAGGACGGAGCAAATATTTTGCTACCTTGGGCCTTGACATACATTTTCCCAAGATATTTTCCCAAGAAAATATTTTTAAATGAAGAAAGGAAAATTAATTTTATTCTTAAAATTCAAGAATACATTATGAGGAGTAATTAAAAAGGGGAAAAAAACATACACGGTTGTAAATCAATGTCGAAACGAAAACTTATGCTATTAATAAAAAAAAAAAAGAGGAACGATGACTTCTATATATATTTGAAAAATATATATGTCTAAAATAAGGACTTATTTGTAAATTAATCCAATAAATTTGCTAAAATATTATCATTTTTTTAAAAAAAGAAATTTAGTTTTATTTAATTTGTCTCGTGAAACGACACAATTGTTGGTTGATTTTCTCTCCTAGAACTAATCGATGTTAACCATATTAACCAATCCCCTTGTAGATTTATTAGTACGCTGATATTTTCCATAAGTTAGGAGAAGATTTGAACCCCTTTCGAACCATTAGAGTCGTTCTTATCTACATCTAGCCGTGAATAAATGACCGTCAAGTGTGCTTATATATATGTCTTAACATCCATTGCTTGTACTACACCATTCTCCTTTTGTTTAATATTTCCTTGATAGCCATGGCATTCCTCTTTAGAAAACCTCAACTTTCGGAGAAGCTTACACTTTGGTGGGTAATGCTTCTTGGCTATTTAATCTTGTTCCCTTCTCATGTTTCCTCTTTCATTACTTCACCAAATAGTGAAGCAAACACTTTGCTAAAGTGGAAGGCCAGCCTTGACAACCAAAGCCAAACTCTGTTATCAACATGGAGAGATAATAGCAGTCATCCTTGCAATTGGATTGGAATTGAATGCAATGAGTTCAACTCCGTTTTCAATATATCTCTTGGAAATCATGGATTAAGAGGTACGCTTGATAGTCTCAATTTCTCATCTTTAGTCAAATTAACATGGCTGGAGCTTGGTTCCAACTACTATTTTGGCCACCTTCTTCCCCAAATTGGAAGGATGACTAAGCTTGAGTACTTAGGACTTGGAGAAAATCAATTTACTGGTTCTATCCCCCATCAAATTGGAATGATGAAGAGACTTGAGAAACTTGACATGTCAAAAAAAATCTCTCTGGTAGCATCCCAAGCACTATCGGAAACTTGTCTAATTTAGAACATCTTTATCTTTATACCAATCAAATCTCAGGGTCAATTCCACAGGAAATAGGGAACTTAGTCAATCTAAGCGAACTCTGCCTTTGTCAAAACAATCTTTCTGGATTGATTCCTTCTAACATTGGAAACTTGACAAAGCTCTCCAATTTAACTTTGTGTAAAAACAAACTTTCTGGATCTATTCCTTCTAGTATTGGAAACTTGACTGAGTTGTCCCTACGAAGTTTGTATCAAAACAATCTTTGTGGAAGCATTCCTTCAAGTATTGGAAACTTAACAATACTCTCCAAATTAGATTTGAGTGAAAACAACCTTTCTGGATCTATTACTTCAAGTATTGGAAACTTGACTGAGCTCTTCATCCTAAATTTGTTTCAAAACAATCTTTCTAGATTGATTCCTTCTAGCATTGGAAAATTGACAAAGCTCTCCATATTATATTTGAATACGAACAACCTTTCTGGATTTATTCCTTCTAGAATTGGAAACTTGACGGAGCTCTTCATACTAAGTTTGTTTCAAAACAAACTTAGTGGCAATCTTCCATCATAAATTAATAACCTCACAAAATTGGAAATCTTGCAAATTGGAGACAATCATTTCAAAGGTCATTTGCCTCAAAACATTTGTCTTGGAGGATTACTTACTCACTTCACTGCGAAAAACAATCATTTCACTGGTCCCATTCCTAAAAGTTTGAAGAATTGCGCTAGCCTTCGTAGAGTTAGGCTTGAAAATAATCAATTGATAGGAAATATAACAGAAGCTTTTGGTGTACATCAAAACTTGTACTACATTGATTTGAGTAACAATGCATTTTATGGCCACTTGTCACCTACATGGGGGCAATGCCATAACCTTACAAGCCTCAAGATCTCTAATAATAACTTATCAGATGGCATACCATCGAAACTAAGCAAGGCAAGAAAGTTAGAGAGACTAGATTTTTCATCAAATCACTTGATAGGAAACATTCCCAAGAAATTCTGTCGCTTATCATTGTTGAGTGAACTTGGGCTGAGCAACAATCAACTTTCAAGCAACATTCCTATTGATATAGGTTTCTTAAAGAACCTTGAATTATTGAGTGTAGCTAACAATAATTTAAGTGACTCAATTCTAGAACAATTTGGAGGGTTCATGAAGTTATGGAATTTGAACTTAAGTGGAAATAAGTTCATCAAACTTCCATCTAGTTTCAGCCAATTACAACATCTCCAATTTCTAGATTTGAGTGCAAATTCCTTTTCCGGTGGAATCCCAACAATGCTTGGCAACTTCAACAATTATAAACATTGAATCTCTCGCATAATAATTTCTCTTGCATGATCCCTTCATTTTTTGATGATTTGAATGCCTTGACTATGATTTATATATCACACAATAAATTAGATGGTCCACTTCCAAATAACGTTGCCTTTCGTAATGCTTCAATGGAGACATTGAAAGACAACAAAGGTTTATGTGGAAATGTATCTGGCTTGCCAATTTGCCTCACAAGAAGTTACAGTCCAAGCCATTATGAGAGAAACAAATGGGTGATCTATGATCTACCTCTTGGGTTGGGATTTGTGTTGCTAGCAATAATTTTGATGGGAATTTCATGTATTGTTTGCCATCACAAAGCAAGTCAAGCAAAAAGTCAAGAGAGAGAAGAGCGAACCAAAAATTTGTTTTCTATATGGAGTTATGATGGGAAATTAGTATATGAAAACATCGTTGAAGACACAGAGGAGTTTGATGAAAAATATCTTGTTGGGGTTGGAGGATTTGGAAGTGTTTATAAAACTGAAGTATCCACAACTCAAGTTGTGGTTGTGAAGAAGTTTCATTCAGTACTAGATAGAGATCAATGTCATCAAAAATCGTTTATAAGTGAGATTTGAGCCTTAACAGAAACTAGGCATCACAATATCATCAAGCTATATGGGTTTTGCTGGCATTCAAAGTTCTCCTTTTTGGCTTATGAATTCTTGGAAGGGGGAAGCTTGGATAAGATACTTAGTGATGAGATACAAGCAATTGCGTTGGATTGGAATAAGAGAATCAATGTTGTTGAAGGTGTGGCTAATGCTTCATATTATCTTCATCATGAATGCTTACCTCCGATAGTTCATCGTGACATATCAAGCAAAAATGTTATTTTAGACTCGGATTGTGAGGCTCACATCTCTGACTTCAGGACAGCCAAGCTTTTGTATCCAAATTCTAACAATTGGACCTCATTTGCTAGTACCTTTGGCTATGCTGCTCTAGGTTAAGGATATTTTAATTTTTATGAATTGATTTTTGTTTATTCATGAATTACATAATGCTATATTTTGTGATTCATTTTTTTGTCAATAAAACTTTATCACTAACAATATTGTTTTTTATTATCATTTTGATTTTGTTATAGAACTTGCTTATACCATGGAAGTGACCGAGAAATGTGATGTTTATAGCTTTGGAGTGTTGGCTTTGGAAATAATTATCGGAAAGCATCCAAGAGATCTCATAATGCCTTTTAGTGATGCACCAACAATAGTTAGTCATGATTTGAATTTGAAAGAAGTGTTAGACCAAAGGCTACCTTATCCGCAAGATTCAGTGGTTGAGAATGTGATGTTGATTGTAAGAATAGCTTTTACTTGCTTGAATAAAAATCCTCATACTTGTCCATCTATGGAGCAAGTATACAATGAGCTTGTGGTGCCAATATCACAGGTTCCTGGTTCCATTCCATAGGGTTTGTAGATCAGAATAAAAAATAATATTATATCACTATGTAATGTGTGATGTATTGTCTTAATACTTAATGTGTTCCTCTCCTATTCCATTTGTGTTGTATTGAAAGGAAGTTTTAGCTTTTAAATAAAGACCCACCAAGCATAATTAAATAATATGTAATTAATTTGATTTGTGTTATGTCTTCAATAAATAGTTTTTCACGGTGAGCCATCAAGTTACTTCTTTGCTTCCACATTCTTCCATGTCATAGCTTCTTCTTCAATAAGTTTGTAAATTGTATTTTTAGTCCTTAAAATTTAACATCATTAATATTATGAATGGAAAATACTGACTAAGCGAACGATATTATTAGTACTATGGGTTAGAGTGAGAAGCTCCTCCTTCTCTAACTTTTTTTGCCGCCATGTTGCATCCTGTTCCATTTGACTCTTTCCTAAAAGATGATCCCCCCCACACCCTGGTGAAGATCATTCCACTAAACGAGCCAAACTGCAAGACATTGACAACATGGAGTTGACTGATCCTCCTCAATCCCTTCCTCCTTCCAACCCCCTCCTCCCTCCAAGAATTCGTCCCTGATTCCCAATCGTTTGTTGAACCCCCCGCTGGACAAGATATCCTCATGAGTGATAATATCAATCAGATCCTAAAAGCTCTGTCGTTCAAGGATAAACTACTGAACTTGAACTCCATCCCCTTAGAGGAGGAAGAGGATGACCTTATTCTTAAACAGGGTGATGTTTCCATCGACCTAAAAGGAACTATTCCGACCATAGACTTTGCATCTCATGTCCTAGAATCTCTGAACCAGAAAATGGGCTTGGCTGTGATAGTTAAATTTGTTAGTTCTCAATGTGTTTTGATGATAACTAGCAATTGTAAACTTGATATGAAGTTTGTTTTTGGCAATATGAAAATCTCACTGTCAAAGGCAAACTCGAGTTTAGGTATATAAACTCGAGTTTGAGACTTGACAGAAAGATGTTCAATTCTGCATAAAAGCCAAACTCGAGTCTGCATAGACAAACTCGAGTCTGGGCAGACATAGAAAGGAATCCAAAATTTTCACATCAAGCTAAACTCCAGTTTGCAAATCAAACCTGAAGTCTGGAAGATACAGAATTCCAAGCAAGCCAAACTCAAGTCTGGATTATCAAACTCGAGTTTAGACCAAACAGAAAGGAACCCAGAAAACTCAATAGACTCCTAAACTCTAGTCTGGCCTTCCAAACTCCAATTTGCACTTGACCCAGATAAACCTTAAATGTTTCGGTAGTCATTGAAACTCGAGTTTGCTCCCCAAACTCGAGTCTGGATCATACAGAAAGATAATCCATTTGGCTACACTACAAACTCGAGTCTATGACCCAAAACTCCAGTCTGGAAGATTACGAACTTAGGCTTGTTCTTCAAACCTAGACCCAAACTCGAGTTAGTCACTAATTGACTCGAGTTTAGCTTCATGCCCAAAGTTTCATCCCAAGTCCAGAGCCCGACAGTTCTCTCTGTAAAAGCCAAACTCGAGTTAGTTTTTACAGACTGTAAGTTTAGACCACTGACCAACCGACATGCTTTCTGGATAAACTCCAAACTCGAGTCTGGAAGAACAAACTTGAGTTTGCATCGGGGATTTTGAAAAATCAAATGATGTTAATCTACGAAATCTTAATGGGTCAATCTAAAATTATTCTATCATATGATATTATTGTTTCTAATGTCTTTGATGAAGTTTTGAGTATTTTTCAGATAAGTTTAGCTAAGATCAAGGTGAGATCAAGATCCAGGGTAAGTGCATTAAATGAAGAACCAAGAACAGGGCTAATCTTTCTCCCTTTTCCCAGATGCTCAGTTCAGATTGTTGCAACACTTCAGGATCACTCTAAACAGTCAAATTACGATCATAGAATGACTGAAAATCTGGAAGACCTTCTGCAACAACTAAATTCCAAAATTCCAGCTAAGAATTCAAAGAACATAGCAAAATATGCAACTGCCATTTTTCCAGAATTGCAGCTGAACGTTAGAGAAAGAATTGCAACGGCTAGCTCATCCATTTAGTCTATAAAAGGCTATGAAGACTCAAAGCAAAAGACACACAACGAAGCTATCTTGATTATACTTTGAAATTTGAGTCTGTATTATTATTTTCAACTTGTTCTTCAATGTTTATCTTTATCTACTCTTCTTGAGAGTTTTGATTCTTTAAAATCATTTGTATTTGTGAAAGCTCAAGGTTGTGGAAACCTGTGAGGTGGGAAGCTTAATTACATAGTGTAAGGGGGAGCAAGTCCTTGGTGGATAGGATTGCTTGTAGTTTACATTGTTGTAGTTTAAGCTTGTTGAACTAGTGAAAATACCCAGTAGATATCTGGGGACTGGACGTAGGTCAAGATTGAGACCGAACCAGTATAAATTCTCTGTGTCCAGCTTTTCTACTTTTATTCTCTCATCATTTACTTCTCACAGTTTTTTTAAAAAGGAGTCTAAAAGAAATTTTAAATCCCCAATTCACCCCCCCTCTTGGTGATTTCTTCCATCTTCAAAATTGATGAGATGAAAGATAGGTTACCGTCAACTCTATATGCAACTCTAGAATTTGTGGAAACCTGTAGGTCTATTTAAACTCATTGATCTTGAAGATGATTGCTTTCTAGTGAAGTTTAAGGACGACTTGGACTACTAGAACTCCCTCCTGAGTGGCCCTTAGATGATATTCGGCCATTATCTTACTGTTCAGCCTTGGTATGCTTCCTTCAAGACTCACGAGCATGTGGTCAACCGGGTCATCGGATGGATTAGACTTCCGAGACTTCCTGCTCGCTACTACCACAAGAGTATCATCAAATCCATTAGGAGTATATTTGGTGAAGTCATTTGAGTTGATTACAATACTGATTCTGGGGAACGTGGGAAGTTTGCAAGGCTAGCCGTTAATATTGACCTTACAGGGCCCCTAACCTCAAAGATCATGATTGATGGTGAGATTATTTTCTTCGAGTATGAAGGACTTCCTACAATTTACTTCAACTGTGAGCGATATGGCCACCTCCAGGATCACTACCCGGAAAAAATGCCTTGCCCAATGGAGCCTCACCAGAGGTCCCCACCTCCTTGGTCCATGAAGGAAAGGTAACATCCCCTGACCTCCAGGCACACGAATCAGTTGACTTCAGGGAATGGATGTTGGTGCAACGACGGCAACGCTGTACCTCAGAGAGAGGGGTCAGGAAAAACGCAGTAGCAGCAGCCAAAGTCATGGCCTCAACATCAAGGTACGAGGCCCTTAATGACATGGATTTACTTGAAGAAGAGAGGCTAGTGACTTGTACTCAGGACAAAGATTACCTTTTCCTCAAGGTAGATGGTGACCACCAAAAGAAGAAAAGCAAGGAGATCAAAGCACCTACGAGACTTGAACCTAGATCCAAGCAAAAAGTGCCTGAACCTGGATCTAAGCAGAAAGCACCTGGCCACCTGTCACAGAATTCAGACTGCATTTTTAACTCCTCCCACTATATCTCTCGGTTTGCCGCCACATCCCTTGATAGGGACCACAACTTAGCAGTCATCATCTAAGACCATAGAATGCCACCGAAAATCCAGGGCCAGCCGACTAGGCCTGCACACCAGCCCATGTTAAGGAATGATCCACTTTCAAAAACCAGAGGGATCAAATTGGCCTCCGGGGTCACGATTCACAATATGGGTGCTAAGCCCAACTTAGGAGCTGCGGGGCCGTCGGTTCGTGTCATGAAGGAAATAGCAAGAGAGATTAATGGCAATCAGACCACTTCAAACTCAAATATGATAATGGAGGGAGTGAATCTCAATCCCTCTTTTGCCATTTAATTTTTAATTATGTCCATTATTACTTAGAACTGTCAAGGAGCTTTTCATAAAAAGTTTCCTTCAGTTTTTAAATCTTTCGTGGCTAACTATAGACCTGATATTTTTGTGATAGTAGAGCCAAGAATCTCTGGAATTAATGCTGACAAAGTAATTAAAAAACTGGGCTTCCTTCATTCTCACAGAGTTGAGGCAAATAGCTTTTTTGGTGGCATATGGATCCTCTGGTCATCCAACATGTCAATCAACATCTTGGAAAACCAATCTCAGTTTATTAATATGGAAGTGTTCTGGATTAGCCAAAGCGCAAAATTCCTCTTTACTGCCATCTATGGTAGCCCTTGTCAACAATTTCAAAAATTCCTATGGCAAGACCTAGACCTTATAGTGAGTAATATCTCCTCACCTTGGCTACTGGCTGGAGATTTCAACGCCATATTAAGCCAGGATGAGCGACATGGTGGTGCTGTTCACAGGGCTCGGGGTTGTGGACTCTTCAATAATTTTCTTCATCATAATGACCTCATTGATTGGGCGTTACAGGCCCAAAATATACTTGGCGCATGGGTACCCTCTTAGTGAGGCTTGACTGAGCCTTATGTAAAGCAGAGTGGCTAACTTCCTTCCCCCATTATGAAGTGAATCATTTGGCCAAAATATTATCAGACCACAGGCCCATTTTAATCAACTCGGACTCCTTTAGGCCTAGGAACCCCCTCCCAAGCCATTTCGGTTCCTTGCCTCTTGGATCTCTCATCCCGACTTCTCTCCCATTGTCAAACGCATATGGGAAAGTAAGGTGGATCTCTTGGATTGCATCAGTTCCTTTACCTTCGAAATTCAACAGTGGAATGTGGACACCTTTGGAATCATTGGGAAACAGAAACACTGTCTTTTGAACCGAATCAAGGGCATCCAATCCAAAATGGAAGATCCTGTAAATTCTTTCGCAAATTCTCTCTCCGATCTCGAGTCCTCCCTAAGAGAGAAATTAGAAGAGGTGTGCTTCGGATTGGGTTTGCCTGGGTGATCGGAATATGCATTACTATCATATGAAGGCCCTGATTCGTCGAAAGCGCAACCGCATCTCCGAACTCAAAAACCATAATAGTGACTAGTTAACGAATGAAGATAGCCTCGCTGACCATGCAAGGCAATTCTTCTTGGATCTCTACTTCATAGAGGATCCAACGTTCTCTCCTCTCTCAACCCAGGGTATGTTTCCAATTCTTTTAAATCCCCAATTGTTGGCTTTGGACAGAGGGGTGACCCTAGATGAGGTCAAATAGGCCTTTTGTGAAATGACGCCTCTCAAGTCCCCTGGTCATGATGGTATCCATGCGCTCTTCTATCAATCTTAATGGAGTATTATTGGTCCTAGCTTTCTTAGATTTATTCAAGGTCTGGGGGCAGGTAATCCTTTTGCCTCGTACATAAATCATACCCATCTTGCCTTAATAAATAAAGTTAATCATCCCAGCTTAATAAGCGAGTTCCGTCCTATTAGCCTTTGCTCCGTTCTTTACAAAATCTTAACCAAAACCATAGCTAATAGGTTGAGACCAATCATGTCTGACTTAATAGGCCAATACCAATCCAGTTTCATTCAGGGCAGGAGCATTACTGATAATATTGTTATAGCACAAGAAGTTATTCATTCAATGAGAGGGAAAATGGGGAAGATAGGCTGGATGGCCATCAAGGATGAACTTCACAAAGCCTTCGATAGGTTGCGATAGGACTTTATTGAGGACACTCTCTAGGACCTTTGCCTTCCCAACACCCTGATCAAACTAATAATGATCTGCATTTCGTCCTCTTCTATGCAAGTCTTATGGAATGGTAAACCAACAAGGCCCTTCAAGCCGGAGCGTGGTGTTAGACAGGGGATCCCCTCTCCCATTATATTTTTGTCCTATGTATGGAAAGATTGTTTCAGTTAATTGAAACTAAGGTTGGTGCAGGAAGCTGGAAGACCATCAAATTGGGAAAGAGAGGTGCCTGCCTATCCCATCTCTTCTTCGCAAACGATTTGATCCTCTTTAGTCATGCTACTCCTTCTCAAGCCGAGTTGATTAAGGAGACCCTCCAAGAATTCTGTTCTTCCTCTGGTCATAGGATCAGCCAATCTAAGTCTGAGATCTATTTCTCAAAAAATATTCATCCCTGACATGCAAGGATATCTAAGAGAGACTAGGCTACAAAAGAACCCTATTACTGGGGAAATATCTGGGAGTCTCGTTATTGATGGGCCGTGTCTCTTCATCCACCTACGGTTACATTATTGATAGAATCCAATCCAAGCTTTTTGGATGGAAAAGTAGAAGCCTCTCGATAGCGGGGCGCTTTGTTCTTGCTAAGTCAGTCTTGATATCCATTCCCCTCTACACCATGCAAAGTACTGCTCTTCCTGTATCATGTAACAAAAAAATTGAGAAAATAGTTCGAAGGTTCATCTAGGGCCACTCCTAAGAGCGTCGAGGAATTAGTTTGGTCAAATGGAGAGACCTATGTCAGCCATCTTCCTATGGTGGTGGTGGATTGATGAATCTAGAGACGCAAAACAAGGCTTTCCTGATGAAATTAATTTTGAAGATAATTTCCTAGCCTAATTTGCTCTGGGTTCAGGTTCTTAGACAGAAATATGATATTTCACCCCTAGGCATGGTCAATCAGAGAGCTCGTACTTCTTACCTATAGAGGAATCTGCTAAAGATTTGGGATGATACCTATCATCACATCAAATGGAACCCTGGTGATGGCCATCAAGTAAGCTTTTGGTTTGATTTTTGGGTAGGTGATTGTGGTCCCTTAAGGAATTTATCCTTTTCCCCTATCCCGGAGAGTGACCTTACCAATCCCATTACTGATTTTGTTAATGAGGATGGCTCATGGAAATGCAATCTTTTTCAGCATTTACTTCCTGCAGGACTTCTTAAAGATATTCCATCTTTCATTAATTCAAGGTGACTCTACTGGCCTTTCATGCTCGTGGAATCTAACTAAGAAAGGAGAATTCTCCACTAGCTCTGCTTATAAAGCCCTTGAATCCTTGCATTGGAATGACTATGATCACCTTTGGTCTAAGATGTGGCGCTTGCCAATGGCTCAGAGAGTTCGAACTTTTATTTGGCTTTCGCTAAAAGGGAAGTTACTTACAAACAAGGAGAGATTTTCCAGGAAACTAACCCACGACACTTGCTGCTCCCTCTGTCTTGCTGGTGATGAGAGTCTTGACCATGCTTCAAGGATTGTTGCATTGCCTCTTCGATCTGGAAGAAGGTTCTACCCATAAATCTCAGTTTTGATTTTTTCATGCTAGATATCTAGAGTTGGCTGCGCTTGATCATCCAATCGTCATCCCTGGACTCCTCCTGGAAGGTGGGCATTTGTATCACTTGCTGGAAGCTTTGGGATACTCGTAACCGGCGAATTTTTACCAATGAAAGGTTTACTGCCAATGGAATCACGGCCCAAGTTAAATCTTTAGTGGTTGATACTCAAAATTGTTTTGCTCGGTTTAATCTTATTTTGTAACTATCTGATTCTTTGGATGTCTTGGATGTACACTCTCTAGTCTTAGTTAATGAATTCCTTTTCACTCCAAAAAAAAAAAAAATACTGACTAAGAAAAATTAAAGAATGATTGATGTTGACAAAGCAAATTTAATTTACATGTTTTTAAAAAACAAAAATGCCTAAATTTTTGAAATTTCCTTTATTGCCCCTCTTCTCTCCCTGTCAATCCATCTTCATTCCGTCTCAATCTCTCTTCCATCCTCCCTTCATCTCCCCATGTTCTTGACTATTTCTTTTGAAACCCAGAACCCACCTTCATCAATTTCATCGCTAGAAAAGATGAGGGGTCTATCGAGGCAAAAAATAATCGATATTTCTTTGCTGGTTTATCTCAACAATTTTTCTATTTCAATCAAAAAATATAAATTAATTATGCTGATTTTGTAATCCACCCAACTCAACACTGATGCCGGTCAAATGTTGATTATGCATAGTCTGATCCAGCACTACAATCATCTTCTCGCGCAGTCAAACTTCATGCGTGGAAGATTATTGCATCCATCAAAATAGCCATAGTTTTGCCAATAAATAAAATGAGGAATAAATATTCTTGTCCTTTTACACATATATATGCATGACTATTCATTCGTCTCATGTATTAAAATAGGAAAAGATAAGAGAGTCAAACTTGCACATAGAGATTCAGTGTATCTGAAATAAGTCCAGGCGCTGAAATGCACTGTCTGCCGTTTGAAGTTCTATTTCTTGTGAGAGAGAAAAGTTGAAGAAACCTAGTGGGAAAATGAGCGATAATTTTCTTCTTCTCAAAAGTGTATATAATCTCGCATTAGTTTTGGAAAGATGTTGGAATATTATTCCATTGTTTATGTATATGGTGATTTCAAAGTAACCTAAAAAGATGGGTTAAGGTGCAATTTTACACATGTGCTTTACTCTCAGGAACGCTCAGCACCACGTGCTTTTTTCTAGACAAAAAATACACACGTGGTTACGTTTTAAGAGCAAAAATACCACGGTTGTTAGTTGACTGTTAACTATGGTAAAATTACCCTTTTCCCTTAGTTTACAATAATTTTTTTTAAAAAAATTAAAATACCTCCCGGCCAGTGGGCCCCACCATCAGCCACCCCAGGCCGGTAGCCACCGCCGCCCCACCTTCGACGACTTGTTTTTTTTAAAAAAAAAAATTAAGGGGAGGTCAGAGGTGGTCGCCAGTGGTTTCCGGTGATGGGAAGGTCGGCCTCCCCTTAGTTTGAAAAAAAAGGTCATCGCAAATGGTTGTCGGCGGTGTGGCAACGGCGACTGGTCACCACCGGCGGCGGCGGCGGCCGGCTTGGGGTGGCTGGCGGTGGGGAGGCCAACCTCCCCTTATTATTATTATTTTCTTAAAAAAAAAAGTTGCCGGCGGTGGGGCGGCAACGGCCGGTCACCACTGGTGACGGCCGGTGTGAGGTGGCCGACGGTGGAGAGGCTGACTTCCCCTTAGTTTTTTTAAAAAAAAGTTGCTGGAGGTGGTCGCCTACAATGGGATGGCGACGCCTGGCCGCCGGCGGTGGCCGCCAGCATGAGATGGCTGGCAGTGGTTTCCACTGTCAACTAACGGTTTCAATTAACTGCCGTGGTATTTTTGCTTATAAAACGTAACCACGAGTGTATTTTTGGTCCAGAAAAAAACACATGGTGCTGGGCGCTTCCAGAGGTAAAGCACATGTGTAAAATTATACCTTAACCCTAAAAGGATTTAACACAAAATCACTGCAACAATCTCTACATCTGTGTTTCCCACTACACGCTAAAAATTTTATCTTCAGAACATAAGATGTTGGTTTATGGGAATCAGAAAGCAAATTTGGTAGCTAGAATTTTGAAGGAAACGAAATTATCGGGAACTCAATTGCAACCACAAGCACAATCACTGGCGATCAAGGCAAAAACAGTACAAGTACGATGCCATTGGTGCGGATTGATGGAGGAGGGTGCAGGGGCATTCCTAGGTTGTAGAGTATGAATGAGTTCGTACTACAGTCAGCATCACATAGTCAGTTCTCAATTTTGTTTATTGTACAAATATTTTTTGTTAATAAAATTAATAACGTTAACTTTTAAGAAATAAAAATCCATTTTATATGTTTAAAGAATTATCATTTTGGTTTTATTTATAAGTCTTTTTTAACTAAATCACATATACCAAGGGAAAGGTAGTTACCTCAATGATTATGAGGTAAATTTTCAATTTTACCCTCATTTATGAATGGGTATCCTTCAACTTTTTCTTCTCTCTCTATTTTCATTGATATAATTAATGTGGGTAAAATTATCATAATCTTATTTATTACTTGAAAGAGGACTTATAAATAAGACTAAATTTGTTAGTAAAAAAGGACTTATAAATAGAACTAGAATGATAGTAAAATGATACTCTCTCTCTCCAGTCCTACAGTCAGCAGTCAGCGTCGCACAGTCACCTCTTAATTATGGTTTGATTTCCTACTTCCAGTCATCGTTGTGCTGTTGTTTTATGCATTGTTTTTTTTTTTTCTTGGCCAAGTTGTTTTAACCAAGTTTGTTTCCCCTCATCTTGGGTTAGACAAGCTTTAGAATTTATTTCTCCAGCTCAATTTACCAAGTCAGCATCCACATAAGCTTAAATAATGGTGTTAATGCCACATAAGCTTGATTAATAGTGTTAACTCTTACACCAAGTCCTTCTAAAATTTTAGGGACTAACGGTTTAAAACGGAGTAAACTTAAAGACTAAAACTACTTGTTTGAAATTTTAAACACCAAAATCAAATCACTGTAAACTATAATCACCAAAGATAGTATTAAATGTAATAAAAAAAAAATATACAGAATTAAGAAAATAAACCAGTAGAATTAGCCCATTCGTTAAGTATTATTGTTTTGATTGAACTTGTGGATCTTGGGCTCGAATTTTCCTAAAGCCCATTCGTTAAGTATTGTTGTATATTTTGAAATTTATTCAAAGGTGTGAATCATTTTAATCATGCTGGACCTTTGAGTGATAAACTTGTTCTTTTCTACATTTGATAACCTTCAATTTTGAAGCGTAATTATTTTCTACCATGGTAATGCATTTTAATAAGTTCAATTTTTCTTAATCAGAGTAGAGCTCTATGTATTGTGAAATTGTTAAAATTTTTAAGATAGTTGAAAAGTAAGTGTTACAGTTAACTTATGATTCAGTTCAATTAAATAATGAGGATAAATGTTTGACCGTCATCAACACTATTTATACATGTGTTTCATGAAGTTTATTTATCTTCTAAGAACTGTATTGATGAACTAAAACCATGTTTTGAATCAATTTGTTAATATAATCCCATCCTTGTTATTTTCACAACTTTCAGGTGAGGGCTTCTTTAAGATTAAACCTAGTATTGAAGCTCCTTAATTAATTTATGACTACTCTGGTATCTTTCCATAACTTCTGACATATATTTTGTCATAGAAGGATTTTATGATTAATTCACACACGGTTTAGTGTAACAAATAAATCTAAACTAGTGCCTCAATTTGATCGGTTTAATTTTGCGATAACGTCGCTCTTAAGTTCATAACTACTTCCACAATCCAACTATTTTTAGTCTTTATTTTTAATCTTTTTTTGTAAGAATATCAAAATTACAAATATCAAAACTAATTTGATTATGCTTGTTTTTATGAAGCACTACTATAAAAAGTGGTTTTTCTTCCCTAATTGGCGTCCTATTTAAAAGAACGGAAGTAAAAAAAAAAAGGTGATGATATTTTTATAATTATATATAAGTAAAATTGACTTTCGGCGTCTAATTTTAAATATTAGCCACCAAAAATGTTACTTTTGGCGTGTAATAAAAATATTTAGACACTAAAAGTTCCAAATTCACTTTTGGAGTCGAAGTATTTCTCTTAGACGCCAATTTTACCTGCCTTTCATTTCTCCCGCGCCCAAATCTCCTCTTCACTCTCCCGATTTCTCTAGCGCCCATTTTTGTCTCCCACCATCGCCATGCGACCTCTGCCTTGCTTCTCGAAGTCCACCGCCGCTGAGCTCTTACTCCCTCCATGTTCCCGTCATTCCTCCATCCTTGGTAGTCGTTCTGTCTCCCACTGCCGTCATTCCTCCCCCACGCTGCCCTCTCGCACGTGAAAGCTCTCCTCGGCCTATTTCCGTGTTCGTCTGACTGTCCTTACACCGTCGTCGTCCGTCCAGCCATTGCCGCCATTAGGTTTGTGCTCTGCTCCTGCCCTAATGCTTTGTTAAAATTATTATGTTCACAGAGCACGTCCCCACTTGTTGTCTATTATTTACCCTGAACATATGTTGCTAATATTATTTTAGCTCAGAGGGTACATGATATATAATGTCAAGCTCTGCACTAGAATCATCTAGGATTTGAATACTGTTCATGAACAAACCTGCGTCAAAAGTCACCTCATGGAAAGAATTTTGGTATTGCTAGTAACCAAAGTGATTGGCCAACAATTGTTTTGCTGTTTAACTGTTTTCCCTCTTAAAACAAGGTTATATGTGGTAGACTTCTTGACCATCCCAGTACTACCATAACCATGAATTTAGCAAACAATTTCAAAAGACCTTAATGAATTTTTGACAAGTCTGCATTGCCTTGATAAAACCATTAGTGTAGTTGATTTGTCTTTGCTCATGCTATAGATAGCCCTTTTTATCTTCTATTCAAAGTGTCTTTCCAGCCAACTAAAATGTTTGGGGATATAACTTCTGTCCTGACCTTTAGTAGAAGTTAGACAATGAGATTTCTATGTCTACAAAGAGTTTAGATATTTCTACAAAGGTCGCGGAACACTTGTGCGTGTTTAGGAAGCCGCTCTTCGCAATTCACTATTTCATCCGTAGAATTTCACCGATTTCAGCATTTTATTTTTGCTGTAATAACTCTAAGAATGGCTCTTAAGATTGAATTTGCTCAAATATCCTGGCCATCTGACTACTAACATCATCTATAGGTGTTGATTTCAAGATCAAGGTGTTCACGGTAGGTGGAAAGAGATTGAAACGAATAATTTGGGACACTGGTAAAGTATAGTCAATTCCTCTACTTTAGATTCACAAATTTTTACCTTATTTTCGCTCTGCACTTGAATTTGTGGCTAAAAGCGATCAGACGCAAACGGATAGACTGACGTGTGTCCCTTTCTTCAGTTCATGACATAGCCTGTATCTTTTGATAAATCACTTTCTCATTAGTGTACATGACTACATTAGTGGTATGTTGTCTTAACTCGAAATAACATTTAATCTGTTACAGCTGGGCAGGAAAAGTTCAGAACTCTTACAAGTTCCTATTATAGAAAAGTGCAAGGAATTATTCTTGGTATGTTTTTTCTTCTACATTAATGGCTTGTCTGTAATTTCTTTATGGAAAATTTATTTGTTGCAAGTTCTGTCATGAGTCTTGACTCTTAGGCATTATGAAGGATTATAAATTTATAATTTTTGCTTTTTTGATGTTGTTTTCTGATTTTAATTTTATGGTCAAACGTGCTTTATCTTTCTCAGATAATATTCTCCAGGGTTGCTTTATCTTTCTAATAGTAACATTGTTAGATTTATCGCCAATATCCTACATGTCTTGTTTAAGATTTATGTGTGCTTGGATTGTTACTAATTTCTTACTCAATGCTTAGTGCTCCATTTGTTTCTCACTCAGTTTACGATGTCACAAGGAGAGATACCTTTACAAACTTATCAGAAGTATGGGCTAAAGAAGTGGAACTCTATTCAACTAACCAGGATTGCATGAAAATGCTACTTGGAAATAAAGTTGACAGAGTAAGTTTGTGCTCTAATCCTGTCAAAGATAAACTCGAGTTTAGAAGTGTCAAACTCGAGTTTGCACTTGACAGAGAACAAGTAAGGTTATTTGAACTTTGTTTAACTAGAGCTTAGACATGAAAACTTGAGTTTGAGACTAGCCGAGAGCTTTTCAAAGACTTTTATTCTTAACTAAACTTGTGCTTGGTTTAGCAAACTCTAGTTTAAGTCAGACCGAGAGCTTTCATGGGATTTAGAACTTAAGTAAACTCGAGTCTATGTTTTCAAACTCCAATTTTCATTTTTGGACTTAAACTTGTTCTCACTTCTAAAAGTCTCAAACTCAAGTTTATCACTTAATGACTCTAGTTTCTGCGATCTTAAAGTGCTTTCAAAAACTATCACGATACTCATTTCAAACTAAAGAATTAAACTCGAGTTTAGGTAATCAAACTCGAGTTAAACACTTGAGGAAAATATCTTAAACTCCAATTTGAGTCTTACAGAGGTGTTTGCATTTTCAACTTCAAACCCTTCTTAAAGAAAATGACATAAGACTCGAGTTTGAAAGAGAAAACTCGAGTTTGAAACTCCAATTTGCTTGAAAAAAATCTAGTTTAAAGCGCTCTGTTTTAAATTCATCTTGCTCAGATTTGCCAAATCTTCTTGTTTGATGTAAATACTTCATATCATCTTTCACTACTGCTCTTAACTATGTTTAATCAATTTGTTACTGAGTTTCAGATGATCAAACTGGTCTTAATCTAAAAGTTTAAGCATAAAGCAAAAGGTGATGTCAGAACATTCATTGTTGGCCCAGAAAACCTAGCATCCCTTTGGAAAATCATTCTCTGGACATTGCATAGGTTTAAGTGTTTTCTTTCCTCATATGGAAGCCACATCATCCAACAGATTTATTTCATGGGAAGTTAACAAGAATGTCTGAGCATCTGGATTAACTCAAAGCTTGAGAGAGAATGGACCTAGTTACAACCTAACGACTTCATTTATGTCTCCAATGGTTTCATTAATGTTTCTAACGGTCATTTAATGCTCCCATCATATATAAGCTAAAACATTCAATTCTCAACAAGAACAATAATACTGAAAATGAAAAAACAAAAAAACACTCAAGTCTTACTTGTATTTACTACTCTTTTGCAAAGTATCTTCTGATACATTAAAGGGTAAAGGAGTAAAAATACACATGTGCTTTACCTCCGGGAGCGCCCAACACCATATGCTTTTTTTGGGAGCAAAAATACACATGTAGTTATCATATTAGAGCAAAAGTCACATCCCATCGTTATATTATTGTTCACTTCATCTCTTTCTCTCTCATCATGGTGAACGGTAATATAATGGTGGGATGTGACTTTTGCTCCAAAATGGTAACCACGTGTGTATTTTTGCTCTAAAAAAAGCATATGGTGCTGGGTGCTCCTAAGGATAAAGCACATGTGTATTTTTGCTCCTTTACCCTACATTAAACTTTAGTATTCATTCATATGCTCTTTAAGAGAGTTTCTTATTAATTATCTTTTATTGTAAAATCTCAAAGTTGTGGGACTTTGAGATTAGGTTATCAATTTACAACTTGTAAGGGGGAGTTTATCCTTGTAAGAGAATAACTTTTGAGTACAGAGTGTGTATCTGATTTTCAAGATAGTGAAAATCCCAAAGAGTATGGGGATTACACGTAGGTCAAGAGTTGAGATCGAACCAATATATATCTTCTATGTCAAGCTTCTTCTTTCACTCTTTCTTATACTCTGTTTTGAGTTCGTTTTTTAGAAGCAATCAAAAAGTTTTTAAAATCCCCAATTCACCCCCTCTTAGTGATTTTCTTCATTTACAGTCAAGATGTATTGGAACCATTGGAACCTGAAATCCAAATTTTGGTTGCCAAGATTAGAGGTGATGTAACTAAATATGTGACCAGATGCTTAACTTGTTAGAGAGAGAACATTAAGCACCAACAACCAGCAGGACTTCTGCAGGGTTTGGAGATTCTGGAATGGAATTAGGAGAGTGTTACTATAGGGATTGCCCAAGATGAGGAACTATGATACGATCTGGGTGATTGTCGACTGCCTCACTAAGTTGGCATACTTTATTCACATCAATGTTGCTATTCCCTTGAGAAACTAGCAAAAATCTACATAAAAGAGATAGTGAGACTCAATGGTGTACCTAAGAGTATTATCTGAGATAGAGATTCATGGTTTACTTCTTGCTTTTGGCAAGCTCTGCTTGAAGCTTTTGTTGGTTATGATTAGTTTTGATGATGTCTTATATAGATGCCATTATCCAGAGCAAAAAGCTTCTATATTTATCTTCTACTTTGGTTAATCCTTATATATTAATATAGATTCAAAGATGTGAAGTTCATTTATGAAGAATGATCAAGAAGAAGATCAATAAAGAAGTATTGAATTAGAGAAAGAAATTGAATCAAAGAAGATGTGAAGTCAAATAATAAAGAATGAGAGAAGAAAGAAAGAGTTGAATTATGGAGAATGATTAAGAGAAGAGAAGAAAGAAAGAAGAACTTGTTCAATGGAATGAAAAAATTATTATACAAGTTCATAGATTGATTCTTGAAGCCTCCACGATCAAATGAAAGTTAGAATGACTTAAAATGGAGTTAAATTAAGCAAAATCAAGCCCCAGGAAGTCAAAACTCGAGTCAATGCCCAACCCGAGAGTTTGAAGAATGGAGGGGGGTTTTTTACTAGAGCCAGTAAGTGTTAACTCAAGTCAATGGCCAACCCGAGATTTTGAAGAATGGAGAGGGATTTTTGACTCAAGCCAGTAAGTGCTAACTCGAGTCAATAGTGATTTTTAGCAACTTTGTTCAGCTTTATTTTAGGTTCAGCTTGGGCGAGGTCTGGTAATTTGATGATATCTCCTAAACCAGATATTGGGTTGAGCTGAAACTAACTTTATATGAAACTAGACATCCAATGCATCATTTAGATAAAGTTTCAATCTCAATGAAGTTCAGATGAGAGAGATATGAATTTTGGAAGTTAGAGCTAAAATTCACGTGACACAACAGACCAAGCTTCAGTGTTTTAAGCGTAACTCACAAACTACACATTGGAATGAGCTGAAATTGGTGGCATATTGAAAGTACACTCAAAATAAGTTCCACCAAGAGTTGAACCAACCAAAATAAAGTTCAGACTAGGGAGATATGGCCTTCGAAAGTTGACCCTAGAAATACTGGAACCATTTTTAGCATAGGCTTGTTTTTCTAAATCAAATGAAGTATAACTCAAGCTTCTACTTAATAACTCGAGCTAGAGTCTTATTGTCAATCTTTGAATTTTTTTTACTCGTGATTGACTCGAGCCTAAGAATATCCCTCGAGTCTAGAGGTTGACTTGAGCCAAGAATATCTGCCTCAAGTCAAGTGTCTTCTATGCATTTCAATGATCAATCAATTCTCACTTGAGCCATGGTTCCTACTGGCTCGAGCCTAAGCCAAAACTCAAGTTATGTATTTTGTTGCCTCGAGTTAGTATGATGAAAACATTCTCCATGCTTTTTAAATGATGAATTAACTCAAGCCTCAACTCTCCAACTCGAGCCAAGTCATGACAGAGCAATCTGATGAAAAGCAAATCTAATGCCCAAACTCAAGTCTTCAGATGCAACTCGAGCCAAGACAAGATGGAGAAAAGCCTAACTCGAGTCAATAAGTTGTAACTCGAGTCGGAGGTGTCTTTCAAGCGTACAGTTCAAACTGAAATCTTAGATTCTCATCAAGAACATTCAGATGAATTCTAAATGGACTTATACTCTTCTTAACAATCATTTATATCATTTGTGTATAAGTTTCAAATGATCACATGAAGGATTAACAACAGAAGCAGATGATGACGTCAGAAGCTTCAATGGTTATAATAGTCCAACGGTCGAATGAACGCAACGGTAGAAATATAAATACCTATAAATTGTGAAGTCTTCAAACCGGGAGGAGTGACGACAATTCATGAGTAATTGAACAAAGCCAACAAAATGAATTTACCTCTTCACCGTCGATAATTCAATAACTAATACACTTTGTTTCTCAATGCTTACATAATTTACAGTAGAGAGTGAGATGAATGATTATGTACTTCAGTGTTTATTTATTCACTTTTGAGAGAGAGAAGATTTATCTGTAAACATCATATTTAACAGTTACTCAATATTAGGTGATCTTGAGTGGGAAACACTTTGTATTGATTACAGCTTGCAAGGGGAGTGAATCCTAGAAAGTGATTACTTCAAGTACAGAGTGTGTAATCAAGCGGGTGTATTGATTATGGTTTGTAAGGGGGAGTGCATCCTAGTGAGAGGATTACTTCGAGTACAGAGTGTGTAATCAAGCAGGTGTATTGATTACAATTTGTACGGGGAGTGAATCCTAGTGAGAGGATTACTTCGAGTACAAAATGTGTAATCAAGTTGAAAGCATATAGTAGATTGAAAATCTCAAGTGAAGTTTGAGGACTGGACATAGGTCAAGGATTAAACCGAACCAGTATAAATCACAGTTTGTATATTCTCTTCCCTTATCTCTTATATTTCCAATATATGTTTATTTGAATATCTAACTGAAAATTTAGAATAAGTAAAAAGATTTTCAAAATTTCAAGCTTTTAATCTTAACCCAATTCACCCCCTTCTTGGGTTCAACCAGTTCTTCAGCTTTGGGTACAAAGTTGAGGTTTAGTATTGGCTATCATCTGCAGATGATTGGATAGAAAGAAAGAACCATATAGACACTAGAGGATATGTTAAGAGCATGTGTACTAGAGTTCAAAGGAAACTGGGATTGTTATCTTCCACTAGTAGAATTTACTTGCAATAATAACTATCATGCGAGCATTTAGATGGCTCCGTATGAAGCATTATATGGAAGAAAATGTCAATCACCTTTATACTGGACAGAGTTGTATGAGAGAAAGCTATATGGGCTAGATCTCGTTGAGCAAACCTCAAAGCAAATCAAACTAATCAAAAAGAGGCTCCTAGTAGCATAGAGTCACATAAAAGCTATACTGACAAAATGAGACCTCTGGAGTTCGAAGTTAGAGATCACGTTTTCTTGAAAATCTCTCCAATTATAGGGATTGGTAGAGCAATCAAAAGGGAAAAAGAAAGTAAGTCATCATTACATTGGTCTTTTTGAAATTTTCGCGAAGTGTGGGCTAGTGGCTTATCAGATAGTATTACCTCCAAATTTGGGCAGACGCCATGATATATTCAATGTCTCTCAATTAGAGAAGTACCAACCAAACCCTAAGTATGTCATCGAGTACGAAGATATTGACATACAAGATGAGCATACTTATGTGGTTCAACCCGAGCGGACTATTGATCATCAAGAGAAGTGGCTCATAAATAGGAGCATCCCATTTGTGAAAGTGGTCTAGAATGGACTATCTCCTAAGGAAACAACCTGGGAAGTAGAGGAAGATATGAAGTAGCGTTATTCGGACTTTATGCCTCAAGACATATACCAAATTTCAAGGACAAAATTTATTGAATGGGGGGAGAAATGTAACATCCTAAATTTTGCGATTTGAAAATTAGGAATATTGTATGAAAGTTAATTATTGAATTTGGCCTGCATAACTATAATATCAATTATTGGAAATACAAGGCCAATTTTTCCTTGAAATTTTAAGGAAAATAATAAATTCAAGGAACACTTGTAAGGAATAATTTTTTGCCTACAAATTTTAGAATTTATATTTTAAGGCTCAAAGAGGCTACATGGGAAAGAAAAATCCTTATATGAAATTAAGGATTAATTTCTAACATTTATCCAATATTTGCAATTAAATAAGCAAATGACCTAATTATAAATAAGAGTCTTGTAGAGGATCAAGTGGGTTAATTCTTAGTGGCCCCATAATACATACATACATATATGCGTGCGTGTGCGCACACATATTTATTCTCAAGTAAACCCAATTCTCTTGTTCAATATTGGGTCAAAAGCAATAAAACAAGCTCGATGCAACAATCCTCTCCAGCCCATGATCCATTAACCAATTCATTCTCATTTTTTTGCCAACAACATGCGAGAGAGAGAGAGATAACAGTAAGGTCTATTCCTATTTCTCACTCCTACACTCTTCAGCCAACATGAAAATTGAGAGAAAAAAGAGTCAGCAAGAGATCAGCAAAGCCCATACTTCCTTAACTCATTATTTCTCTTTGGCTTACACGGAAACACAGGGAAAAAGAGAAGGCAATGAGAGATTATACTTGCTTAATCATCCTTGGATAGATCACCACTCCATACTTCCTTTATTCAATAATCCTTTTCAGTCAGGACCATATATTTCCCTTCTTCTTTCTCATTCATTCTTCATCCAAGAAAACAGAGACAGAGACCGAGAGTGAAAGCAAGAGATGGAGAGAGTGTAAGTTCTCAACTCTCATTCTTTCACTTCGGCCAGAAGTAGAGGAAGCTGAGTTTGAGAGAGAGAGAGAGAGAGAGAGAGAGAGAGAGACCAATACATAGTGAGAGAGAGAAACTCTAAGAGACAGAAAGAAAAACATAAATGCATAGACAATAAAGGTAGAGAACCAAGAACGAGAAGGAGTACCGGAGAAGGAAAGAAAAGGCATAAACAATGCTCACGTTGCATGCAAGCTTGAGTGACGACCAAGGTGAGTTATGTGAGACTTTTCCTTCTAGCTTCCATGGCTTTTGCACGTTGGGTTTGCTGTTTAGTTAAGAGAAAAACATAAACAAAAAATAACTCTATTTTAGGACCCAGAAATAGAGCAATTTTGTGATCTTCTGTTTCCTAGGAAAATGTTTGATTTTTGGTATGAAATTTGGTTAGAAAATATTAGACTCAATGATATTTACAATGACCTCAAGAACACCAAAAAATGACATGTATAATGAGAGTTATGGTTTTTCAAAGTTAGAAGTTGAATACTGGAAAACATCCATTTCAATAAATGAATAGTCATTTTTGAGCTCAATTTTGAAATGGTAAAGGTTTGATTTTTTTTTTTTTCCATGAAAGTTTGTCAGAATATATTAGACTTCTTTAGATTTAAATGATCCAAAGAACGCCTATATCATATGTGTATAAAAAGAGTTATGATTTTTCAAAGTTGACCTATATGCAATGGAAAATGTCAGATTTCAGAATTAAATGATCATTTTTAGGCTCCAGTTTGAAAGGGGAAAACTTTGAGTTTTTCCATGAACTTTGGTGTGTTAATATTACACATTACAAGCTTTAACATGATCCAAAGAAAAAATTAAATGGGCATGTAGAGTGAGAGTTATGATTTTCCAAAGTTTAATAAAAAATCTAGACAACTTCTATATTCAAATAGGAGTGATCATATTCAGGCATCATTTTCACTGTGTAAATAGTGTCTGTTTCCCATGAAACTTTCTATATTAGTATTAGACATAAACATATTTATTATAACATGTATTTTTTAATTTTGGAGTTCTACACAAAGAGAAATGAATTTTACAAACTAAACTAAGTTTTTGGAAGTACAATCTAGATAGTAGTCCAATTTAATTATTCTAGGAATGGTATGGATATTTCTTGCTTTTGGTGATATTATTTTGTGAAAATAAACATGTTAAGGGTCTCATAGTTGGAAGGAACTTAATTGGATTTTTGTACAATTAATAATGAATTTTCAAAGTTGACCGATTAGTTTCCCGCAAATTTAGGGGCTAAAGGATATGGGGCTGAGGCTGTTCCATTAGGAAATCATTTCCCATGGCTCTAATAATATAATTCTGTACTTAGGGTCATAGGGAAGAATAAAAGATGCTTCAAGCAACTCTGATGGTTGGTGAAAGAGGAAACTGAGGAAGGACATAAGTCCGTAATATAGTGGACTTACCCTACTTACATGTATTTGATATAATTGATTGTGTGTTGTTGTGTATGTTTGCTTAGCTTGCTTAACTATGTATAACATACTTGAATTATTGAAGTTATGTTTCTAATTATACTATGCAATAAGTATGTTGTATGAAGCATTAAACATGCATAAATGTCATTATGTTAACATGAGCCTATGCAAGGCAAACATTTCATACACTAGCATTTATCTTGTATGTTGTTTGGTATTGTTTGCTATTGAGATTCCCCTAAATCTCAACCTTCACTACCAACCAGTAGGCAAGTGAAAACAGTGAAAAAGCACTATCTGAGATACCAAAGGGAAGGTTGCTTGAAGACGGACTTGCGGAGGGATTGCTAAAGAACTGAACGATGACAGCGTTTAAATTTTCATTGTCTGCAATGGGAATGTAAAGCCTGTAAACACTTATGTTATGTAATCAAATTAAATTTTGTATCAATACATTAATGTTATTTCTGTTCACCACTGTTTACTGCCTGCTATACTCCATGATAATACTCTGATAAATGAATGTATATCGAGGGGTGTCACAGCAAGTTTGACATGTTGATCAATGATCATAAAGCCATGAGTTCGTTAGGACATTTTAACGTTTTTTATATGAGAAGGACATTTTACTTTGGAAAATGAATCAACATTGTATTTGTTGATATGGACATCCATTCATATATCTTCATATGGATTTCATTAAATGTTTATAGTAATTCCCATACCTAATAATTTGGACCGAAATTACTAAGATACCCTTGTTTTGTGTCGTACAAATTATCATGAAAATTGCTTGCCGTGTTGAATTAGCATAACAATTAAGACTTTGAGTTGAAAGTTGATACACCAAACTGGCAAGCCCCAACTCTACAGTGGGAATTTTATGAAAAAAAGCTTCTCCATTGCAACTTTTTTTTACCTATATACAAATATTTTTAATTGTGTACTTTTGAAGAAGAGTTGCACACATTAAAAATATGTTGCTAGGTAGTCCTTAAACAAATTTCATATACTTTAGGTAATAAAATTTGTAATGGAGGATTTTTCTGCAATTCCCTTAGCTTTTACCCTCTTTTATTTGTATCTATGGATTATTTCAATAAATAGGTTGAATGATACTTCCTCTCTATTCCTCTCTATCCCTAAAAGTGATGTCCAATTGTCAATATCATGGAAACTGAGAAAATTTGTGGTACCTAAATACCTTTTCCTTTTTTTTTTTTTTTTAACAAAACCTACCTGCAATTAAATGTTTTATATAGACACACACATGAAATTTTTTTATAAAATATTCTACTCGAATTTTTGAATAATGTATTGTAGAGAGGGGGTAAGGACTTTAAAATTGGATACTATATTTAAGAACCGAGAGAATACATGATTTGATAATCTTTATAAAAGCTTTGATAAATTTTATCAACAATATACAATAGTTTAATTTAATTTATTATCAATAGAAATTAAAAATTATAATATATAACTCGTTTTCTTAATTTTAATGAGTATGCAAATTCGACTAATAATTATAATTGAGTGTGTATTTTTTAATTGCAGCGGAAAACTAAAATAGATAATCTTGAAATAGTAAAATAAATACTTTCAAGGGTGACTGGTCAAACACTATCATTATTTAACTTCCGAAATTCTAATTCTTATTTATATTTCAAAGCGAAGTTACACACCTCAAAGTCAATGGGAATCGTGTGCCCCTGGCTTCTTCATTGCATGTTACTATAGTTAGCATTACAGTCCCTCCCCCTCCCTCCCCACCCCCCCCCCCCCCCCCCCCCCGGGATGAAAACTAGTACAGTTTTCTTTCGGATAATTTGTAGTGACGTGAATATTAGAATATACTACTACTACAAGAGAAACTTATATACTCTATTTTGATATAATTATTTATAATTAAATCAAAACCTGTGAATTTTCTTTATAAAAAAGTACACGTGAATTTTTTTTTATCTATAACAAATTTATGTTATTAAATATCATTAATTTTTTAAACTGGCTTGTTTTAATTTGATTGGACAGAAATATTTTAATTAAGCACTTAACTACTCTTCCTCTATATTGTATTTTTTTTTCCTTAAATTGTGTAAATTTAATTTTTTTAAGCATCTTATTTCAAAAGTTATAATAAAGTACTCTTTCGAAATTGTTGTACACAATATTGGAGAAAGAATATTTCAATTTATTTTCTATAACAAAAAAATTAACATTTTACATAAATTATGCATTTATTTTTTCGTGTCTCAAGTTACGAAATATAAAGATTGGACCTGTTTACATTGGACTTAATTTCTTTGTTTTTATTTTTAAAATTAAGATGATAATACTTTTATTTTTAGTGTTACGGACCTATTTATGAGGCTCATTCGTGGTATGACCCAATAAGGGGCAATCCGTATCAGAATCCACCTATAATGAAGGGAGATCCTAACCTACATATCCAAGGCTATAATCAAGGAAGATCCTAATCAAGGATCTCGACCTAGTTGTGGCAGCACAATACTGTTAGTTCTCTATGTGTTTTGATGCTAACAAGACATTGTAAACTTGTTGCTAAGGTTTAAACATGTTTAAAGATTGATTAAAATTGGTTTAAATCTTATAAGATATGTTAAACTCAAGTTTGGATATGTTAAACTCAAGTTTTCAGTTAAAAGAAATGATAATAAACGTGTTGAACTTGAGCAGACTTGAGCCTTACCTAATAGGCTCGAGCCTGTGTGAGACAGAGAGCATATTTCATGATTCTATCTTCGGCAAACTCGAGCCTAACATAATAGACTCGAGCCTGCTCGTGACAGAAACAAAAAATCATCTTTTATAACTGAGGTAAACTCGAGCCTATTATATTAAACTCGAGCCTGTCTCTTCCAGAGATCGATTAAAGATTTTCACAATCATAGGCTCAAGATAAACTTATGGACTCGAGTATATTTCGGTTTGAAAAGCATTTGCACAACTTTTTGGTGAAACAGACTTGAGCCTGTCACTAATAGACTCGAGCTTGGGTCAGGCAGAGAGCTATCCAAGTGACAAAGCCTTAGCAGACTCGAGCCTAAGTCTTTAGACTCGAGCCTGTGCTTTTGTAATCAGCTCTAGACTCGAGCCTATCACTAATAGACTTGAGCCTGGGTCAGGCAGAGAGCTATCCAAGTGACAGAGCCCGAGCAGACTCGAGCCTAAGTTTTTAGACTCGAGCCTGTGCCTTTGTACTTAAGCTTCAGCTCGTTGCAAACAGTTCCAGACTCGAGCCTATCACTAATAGACTCGAGCCTATGCGCTACCCCAAAATATTTTCAAAGATTAAATACGTTATACAAAGGGGAGACTCGAGCCTACCAAGATTATGCTTGAGTGTTGATGAATAGACTCGAGTTTATCAGTTATAAACTCGAGCCTAACAGATCTCTGTTTTAAATGTCGCACTTTTCATTTCTCAGATTCGATCTTATGCATTGTTTTACACTTAAATGGAATTACAAATCATTATATATACGTTTAATATGTCTGTTCATGAGTTTCAGATTCCATTAACACATTTCAAGCTACAGATTCTCATTTTCGCTGAAAACGCTTGAAAGTGAATAAAATATTCAGAAATTCAGCTTTATAGCTAAGAAGTCTACTGAATTGCCAACTGAACCTTATCTTCAAACAAAAAGAATATTCAGACACTGTGGTAGACAATCAGACGTGGGCAAGCAATGGAGAGGAGCCTAATGTCTAAACCTAAACTTACTTCCAACGTCCTCTTCCTGCAAAGGCTCCAACGGTCATCAAACTTCAACTCTATAAAAAGGAAGTTTCAGCAACTGGATACATAGACAACCCAGTGAACGAAATAGCAAGAGACTCTAAGATTTTATCTTGTATTCATTTCATTAGTTTTATTCATTTACATTGAGCTTCAGTGATTATTTCATCTTACTCTTAGAGAGAGTCTTTGTGAAATTCGAATTGATCTTGTTGTGTAAACTCAAGGTAGTGGGACCTTGAATGTGGGATCAGATTACAACTTGTAAGGGGGAGTGAGTCCTATTATGAGAGGATCATCCTGAGTTACAGAGTGTGTAATTGATCAAAGAGATAGTGAGAAATCCCAGAGAGTCTGGGGACTGGACGTAGATCAAGAGTTAAAACCGAACCAGTATAAATCTTCTGTGTCAAGCTTCCTCTTCCATTTCTCTGTTTGATTTACTTCTGACCAGTTTTCAAAAGCTAAAGAAAAAGTTTTTGAAATCCCCAATTCACCGCCCTCTTGGTAATTTCCTTCCTCTACAAATACTTGGGCTATAAGGCGTACATGCTCCATGGGTCAAAACCCTACAGGTAAAACTCTAAATAAGAGGTAAACCCTAAGGTAAGACACACTCTCTCAACTTACTATTCCGTCATCATTGTGCGCACACACACCACCCCCTTTGGCAAAAGCCTTATTCGTGCACAGTGATCCATCATTCTCTTGAGTATCTACCTCATAGATACCTTGGAGTAGTTATTCGATCCAATATCAAATACTAGTTCAACAAGGCTAGACATTTGTTGTTCTTATACAGAATATTGACACCAACCCTAGGAAACTATACATTTTGATTCCCGTAACCATAGATGGTGCCACTGTTGGTTATGATTAGTTTTGATGATGGCTTATATAGATGCCATTAGAAAGACCAAAAAGTTTATATTATATACATTGACTAATTGCTACATTTAATGTAGATTTGTTCATATGGAGAAAGAACAAGAGAAGAGAAGAAAGAATGAGTTGATTCATGGAGAATAATCAAGAAGAGAGAATAAAGAAAGAAAAACTTGTTGAATGGAATGAGAAAATCATTATACAAGTTTTTAGATTGATTCTTTAAGTCTCCACGATCAAATAGAAGTTGGAATGTGTTAATTCGGAGTTAAAATGAGCAAGTTGAAGCTTCACGATGAATGGTGCCCGAGTTACTCTAGTGATACACATATTACTCCAGTCATATATATGTTCTTGTGTTCATTACTCCAGTAACCTGGCTTACTCCAGTAATAGTTACTCTAGTAATCATTTAAGTACTCCAGTAACTCGTTATTCTCAGCCACTTCTAGATCAAACCTGATAATATGTTAACTGTGTCTTCATTACTCCAGTAACTCCATGATTACTACAGTAATAATGACTCCAGTAGTCATTGCTTACTCCAGTAATATATGTGGCTCAGCAACTCAGTTTGCTTCTGTTTGACGATTACTCCAGTCATATGCATATTACTCCAGTAATACGTGTATTTCAGCAACTCAGTTACACTCTGTTCGGCGTTTCAACTGGCGACCTCTGGTAATTCAATAATATCTCTAAAACCAGAGATTAGATTGAGGTGAAACCAATTTTGAATAAAACTAGACATCTAATGCGTTATCTTGACAAAAATTCAGGTTCAAAGAAGATCGAATGAGAGAGCTATGAATTTTTGAAGTTGCTTTATCTGTTAACGTCACTCAGCAGACCAAGGTTCAGTAATCTGAGTAAATCTCACAAACTACACATCGGAATAAGCTAAAATCAGCGACATATGAAACTAGACTCACACACCTTTCCAAAAACATCAAGATCACAGAAAACAAAGATCAAATGAGAGAGATATGATTTTTGGAAGTTCAGGGTCTGTTTAGGATTATGCAAAATGCTGAATAAATGTCTTCTTCAACTGAAGTCTTGTTGGATGTTACTACAGTAATACATAAGTTCCTGCAGCAATCCTAACACAGAGAGCAAGTGCCATCTTAACTACTACAGTCATCCACATGTTATTGCAGTCACGCGAGCACAGAAATTAACTGCCAGTTTTGCGATTCAAGTCTTGATGAATGCTACCGCAGTCATACATGAGCTACTGCAGTCATATCAAGACAAAAAGTAATTATCATTTATGCTACTCCAGTCACCTCGTGTTAACTCCAGTCACTTAGACACAAAAGCAAGACTCTGTTTCCTGAGGGTTACGATTTGGTCTCATTTGCTTTATGTGTTTCATAATTTCAATCTACAATTATCCTCTATTATACTTGATCAATTTTCTCATGAGTTTCATATAAACACAACAAAGATCAAGGAGAAATCTAATTGGGTAAAATGTAATTAATAAAGAACCAAGAACAAGCCTGGAATTTCTCCTCTATCCCAAGAGTTCAACTCTGGCCATTCAAGGACGATTAAATCATTCTACAACGGTCTAATAAAGTTATGGAAATGACAAGAACGTTGGAAGACCATCTACAACAACTATATCCAAGATTCCAGCCAAGAATTGAAGAAATAGAGAAAAATATACAACGGTCATATTCCAGATTTACAACTGAGCGTTGAAGAATCATAGAGAAGAAAATGCAATGGCTAGTTCTTCTAATTAACCTATAAATACCCATGAAGACTCAGAGCAAAGATACACAGATTTTCAACTGATTGCATTTTTCATTTGATACATCATTGTGCATACTTCAGTATGTGAATTTCAGTGTTTATTCATATCTACTCTTTTTGAGAGTCTTGTTTTGAAAATCATTTGATTACTTGTTTGAGAGAACTCAAGGTTGTGGAACCTATGAGTTGGTTTATTTAATTACAAAGTGTAAGGGGGAGCAAGTCCTAGGTGATTAGGATTGCTTGAGAGTTACATTGTTGTAATTAAAGAATGTTCAGATAGTTGAAAAACCCAGAAGGTATCTGGGGACTGGACGTAGGTCAAGGTTAGGACCGAACCAGTATAAATCTTATTGTGTCTAGCTTTTCTTCCCTTGCTTTGTTATACTTCGTGTTCGATCATAAAACTTGAGTGTTTCGAAAAGTTTTTCTAAAAAAACTTATCCAGAGTTTTATCAAACACCCAATTCACCTCCTCTTGGGTGATAGCTAGGTCCAACAGCCACCATGAGCACCAGTCAGTTCCCCATGCACATGCAGTTGCCTAAAAATCCATCGTGGCAAAACCAAGAACATCAGGACCAGGATCACCAGCAACCCTAGAACGTTCCAGATTATGACGCAGTGCATGCCGAAGACGTATCAGATATGACTTCCTCTCCAGCACCTGCAGCGAGTCTTCAGAATATGGTGATCCAGCAAGTCTAGCATTAAGACCCCTTTCAGCTGGTCTTAGTTGAGAACCCGAACATTTTCCTTCTGCAAACCACTTTGGGTTCAATGATAAGGTGGATAGCGTAGATGGAGTAGCGCGACCACCTTTAAAGACAAGAGGACATCAAAATAATGCAGCTGTTGGAGGAGAGTTAGAGACAAATAAAGACCACAACTTGGAAAGCTAACCAGGATGAGCAATATGGGAGAAAAGAAAAGGCAAATCAGAATGCTTGTAATCCTCCTTGGGTTGAGAAACCAGGATCTGTGTAAGTTGATGTTGGAGTTCCTGTGCAAGGAAAAATGCTAGAGATAACACAGCTAATGGAGACCAGGTTTGAATTACTGAAGTTCCAGGTTCAGGATCCATGCCACAAGACCAGCATACTGAGAAGAACCTGGCTGGAGGAGATCAGATTCAGGATATGGAACTGTGAGCGTATAACGCTCCAGGAAAATATAGGAGTAAATACAAAAGGGGGCATTATAACAATAGTCTGTTCACGAATGAGATGTGGGTTCTCCCTTCCTGGAAGATTTCAATTTGACCTCTTTGCCAAAACACAATGGAAGTTAAGATCCACGAGCCTATCTTGATGCTTTTGACACGGATGTGTTCATAAGGGGAATTGATGAGCCCATCATTTCCCAGATTTTCACTGCAACCTTGACGGGAGCTACGCAAACATGGTTTCACACTCTACCCTTAAATTCCATCCGGACGTTTGAAGATTCGGGAGATAGGTTTGAACTGAATTTTACAACAAGCAAAAACAACCAAAGTCCGAGTTTGCTCTTGGCAAGATTAAGCAACAACCAAGGGAAACTCTCCAAAAGTACTTGGACTGCTTTAAAAGAGGCTGCTTTACAAGTATGAGGGTTGCAAGAAAATGTTCATGTGCACTTGATTGTGGTCGGCTTGGAAGGTTCATCTCGGTTGGTGAAGTTAATTTACAAAGATCCTGTTAAGACCCTAATGGAGTTCAAAATTCAGTTAAAGAAATATCTGGAGTTGAAGCAAATAGAGATAGCTAATGCTTCAGGAAAGGAAAGGAGGAGAAGTTCATCTCCAAGAGGAATGGAACATCCAGGGAGCTAGAAGCAATATTTCTACGGAAAGAACTTGGACCATAAATTTTGGGCTAGAAAGCATGAAGTCAAATATGAAAAATACACTCCTCTATATATTCCTCGATCTCAAATTTAGAGGCAAGTAGCATTGACCAAGATAAAGAAGGCGGACCAACCTCGACCACTTTATAATAAGTCAAGTTCAAATTAATTTTGATTCTGTGAATTTCACAATGGACTAGGACATACTACTGACCAATGCTCGAATCTCTAAGATGCTATTGAAAAATTTTTCTGAAAGGGGAAATTACAACAAGATGTAATAAAAACTTAGGGCCAGAAGAATAATAAGCGCAAGCCGGGAGGACGCACTATGAGAACGACTCCTAAAAGGAAAAGGATAGATGACAAATGGAAGTTGGACGATAATGATGATAAATTCCAAGTTGCTGAGTTTTAATGCAACATTATCACCGAAGCTCTAGGAGCAGGGGGTGGTATAGTATGCAAGAGGAGAAAGTATTTAAGGGAGGTCCTTTCCGTAAGGGATCACCCAAAGTTTAAAGAAGACTCTAGCAAGTCGGAACCACCTCTCCTGTGTTTTACTAAAAAAGATTTGGAAGACGTAGTCCTTGGCCATGAAGATGGTTTAGTGGTTACAGGAACCTTGGTAAATTGTCGGGTTAAGAAGATCTTTGTAGACACTGGAAGCTCTGCAGACATTATCCTATGAGATGCTTTCAGGAGAATAAACCTCAATCAAGAAGACCTGAAGCCGTGTAAAACCATCCTTATAGGGTTTAATAGGGAACACATTCCCCTCTAGGGGTACATCGATCTCATATTAACTCTGGGAACAAAGGAAGCATTCAAGTCATAATGGGTAAGGTTCATCATTGCCAACTTTCCATCCCCATATAATATAATATTGGGGAGGCCAACTATTCATAACTGGGATATGTTGGTTTCCACTAAGCATCAAAAGCTAAAGGTGGTGAGTAGTAAGAACAAATTGTTACTATTAGTGGAGACCATAAAGAATCTCGGCAATGCTATGATAAAATGGTCAAAGAAAGTGGAGGCAGACCTTCCTCCCAACCCAGATTCATGAAAGAGATAGGAGCACGAGTAAGGGAAAAGGGAGTCAGCGAAAATCAGCAAGATGATGAACCTGGAGGTGAGAGCCAGACAGAAAATTAGAGGATCTTATGTTAGGTGATGAGCCTTCACAAGTCACGAAAATCGGAAAGATCATGAACCTGGAGGTGAGAGCTGGATTGGAAGATTTCTTAAAGAAGAACAAGGATGTTTTTGCTTGGAGGACATTCGAGATACCCAAGATTTTGTTATCACAAATTGGCAATTCATCTGGGATTAGTCCTAGTGGCACAAAAGAAAAGGAAACTCGACGTAAAGAGGCGGCAAGCTTTGAAGAGTTCAATATACCACCTGGTTGTCCAATGTGGTTATGGTGAAAAAGCCAAGTAGAAAGTGGAGAGTATGCATGGTCTACACTAACTTGAATAAGGTGTGTCCAAAGGACTCTTATCTAATACCCAACATCAATCAGATGGTTGACAACTCTCAGGATTTCAATTGCTATCCTTCGTGGATGCATACTTCGGGTATAATCACTTAGCCATGTACCTAGCGAACCAAGAGAAGATGGCCTTCATCATTGAGAAGGCAAACTATTGTTATAATGTGATGCCCTTCAGGTTGAAGAATGCTGGGACCACGTATCAAAGGATGATGAACAAATTATCTAGAGATCAATTGGGTAAGAATGTAGAAGTCTATATTGATGATATGATTGCCAAGTTGACTAACCCAGCGAAGCACATTCAATATATGGAGCAAACTTTTGAGGAGTTGAAAGCATATCGAATTTGGTTGAACTCGGCTAAATGTGCATTTGGAGTCATAATTAGGAAGTTTCTAGGATTCTTATTAACGAACAGAGGAATCAAGGCCAATCCAAATAAATGCAAATTTGTGTTGGACATGAAGGCCCCTAAAAACAAGAAAGAAGTTTAGCAATTAACCAAAAGATTGGCGGCGTTGACTAGATTTTTGTCCAAATCGGCAAAAAGTGCTTTTCTCTTCTTCAAATTACTAAAGAAGGAGGCGTACGGAGGTTAGAACCCAGAGTGTAAAGCCGCATTCAAAAAAGTAAAGAAATGTCTAGTAGTCCTGCGGGTCTTGTCTAAACCGGAACCTAGAGAAATCATGATCTTGTATTTGTTTGTAGGGGAAGAAGCTGTGATTGCAATCTTGGTCAGAGAAATAGAAGATGGCTAGACACCAATTTATTTCATAAGCCAGACCCTACAAGGTTAGGAGTTGAAGTATCAGAAGCTTGAAAAAATGACATTTGCATAACTCACCACTACAAGGATTTGGCTGGAAGGATGATTAGTTGTGCCATTGAGCTATCTGAGTTTGATATCACTTATGAAGCTCAACACGTGATTAAGTTGCAAGCATTGGGCGATTTTATCATAGAACTAACCTCAAAAAATAAAGGGGAAAATGGAAACACAGATAGGTGGAAAGTGTACGTGGATGGCTCGTCAAATGTGAAAGGAAGCGAAGCTTGGATTATTGTTGAAGTTTGGAAGGAGTGTCAATAGAACATTCCCTTTATCTGAAATTTCCGACGTCGAATAATCAAGCAAAGTATGAATTGCTTCTAGTTGGGCTACTTCAAGCGAAGGAAACTGGAGCTAAAATGGTTTGTGTTTTAATTGACTCTCAACTCATTACAATACAAATTGAAGGGACATACCAAGCTAAGGTCCTTTGCTAGTGAAATATGTAAGTAAGCTAAGAGAAGTTATGTCCGAATTTGACGAGGTGACCATTACTCATATTCCTAGAAGGGAGAACACCATAGCTGACATCTTGTCAAAATTAGCAAGTACGAAGAGCTTGGGTAACCACAGAACTGTGATCTCGCAAAGTTTATCAGAGCCGAGTTGTGTTATGGTTATCTCAGAAGCGGCGGATTGGAGAAAACCAATCATTGATTACTTAGAAAAAGGAGTCATTCCTAATGATTTAGTTGAAGTTGAGTAATTGGTCCGGGTTGCAGCCACACACACAATTGTAAAAGATCAGTTATATCGCAAAGGTCTGCACTCTCCAATGTTGAAATGTTTGAGGTCGGAAGAGGTCGAGTACGTCTCGGCCAAGATACATGAAGGAATAAATGGTCAACACATGGGAGCTAAGGCTTTTGCCAGGAAAGCTTTACGAGAAGGTTATTACTAGCCAAGGATGGAGGCAGATTCGAAGGAGGATGTTGAAAAATGTGACAGTTGTCAAAAACACGCTAGAATAATTTGGTCCCCCCAGCTGAATTGCAATCTATCTCAGTATCATGGCCTTTTTTCAAGTAGGGGATGGATTTACTTGGACTGTTCAAAGTGGGTCCGGGACAATTACAATGGCTCATTGTAGCATCAATTATTTTACTAAATGGATCAAGGTTGAACCAATTGCGACAATCCCCTCTACCCGGGTATAAAGGTTCATTGAAAGAAATATAATTTCCAGATTTTGAATCCTGATTGAGGTTGTGACGATTAATGGAACCTAGTTTGTTGATAAAAGGTTCTGAGAAATGGTGTCTGGTTTTCACATCAAGCATAACTTCGCTTTTGTGAAGCATCCTTAATCAAACGGCCAAGCAGAAGTAGCAAATAAAGTAATTATGACGGATTGAGGAAGCGAATGGAGGATGGAAAGTTCAATTGGGTTGAGAAGCTATACTTTATTTTGTGGGGCTACAAAACCAGTGCTCAAACGTCAACTGGAGAAATTCCATTCGGGTTAAACTACCGATGTGAGGCTATGATCCTGGTCAAGATAGGTCAGCCTTCATGAAGAAGAACAAAGATTCTTCAAGAGAACGAGGAAAATAATAATGACGCTTTCGCGGTTGAGCTGGACTTGATAAACGAAGTCCAAGTCACGACACACTGTCGGGATATAGCCACCAAACAACTCATTATCACCAACTATAATAAAAAAGTGAAACCCTAATCATTTGAAAAAGATGATTTGGTGCTTCGAAGAGCGGACGTGGGAAATAAAAATGTCATAGACGGAAAGATCACCGCAAATTGGGAAGGCCCTTACCCGGTTAAAGAAAAACTAGGTAAGGTAGCTTACATGTTGGAGACTCTAGAGAAGAAGTTAATAAAAAGAACATGGAATGAGGATAAACCAAGAGTCTATCAAATAAACTAATTTTCTGTCAGTTAAATCTGAGTTCCATCATTAAGTTTTCAAGTTCAAATTTCCATTCTGGAATTGTTTAAAGTCAACTATGTCAACAAGTTTATTGTCAAATAAATTAAGAAATTCTCAATTGAGAACCATGTTTCAAATTATTCTAATTGTGCCAGTTAAGAATGAATGAATAAAGACAGGGTCATTGAACTCGGATTTAGATAAAGCAAAGGTATGCTAAGCTTTTGTAGTTATGGTGTATTAAAGTTTTATTCCAAGGGTAATGAGGTGAACTATCATGCTGACCCTGATCAAATCAAAATGTTTGAAGTTTTGGTTAAAAACTGAGTTTGAATGTGTGACAAATCGCCCTTACTCCAGATTAAATTATGGTTAAGTAAGCTGGAATGTTGTGAGGCTTTTATTAAAAATCATCACCTACTTGATACCTAGTTTTTAATATCAAATGAATATAAAAGCAAACTCTACATACATATTTTTGAGTTCGGCCAAGTCATCGAATAGAACTCTTAAAATATGTTTGAGTTCATATTGTTAACCTATTTTTGTGTTTACGATAAAACTCGAAGAAATATTCAAGTTGGACAAATGAATAAATTTTCTTTGATGTTCAAATTGTTCAAGTATAAAGAAGTAAAAACAGGAAAATATTAACCGGGATAGTAATATGGCAAAAATGATTACAAAGTACAAGTAAAGCCGGCATCCCGGCACTTTTGTTGACTGACCCTCTTCATCGTCGAGTTAAGCACATTGACATCCTTACATCCCTCCTAACCGCCACTAAGAGAGGGAAGGGGTAGGATTAGCTTCCTCGCGTCTACATAAGCCTCGTAATGTAACTCGGTGATGTTCAGCTCAACGTTGGGGTTCAATAGCCGGATTTGTTCCAAGGCATTCTTGAAGGCACTCTTCACGGCCTCTTGTAACATGACTGCATACTCTAAGACCTTAGTATTAGCGGCTTTAAGAGCACCCTTAGTACACTTCAATTCAGCTTCAACATATCCATGCATTGTTTGCATCACCTTTGAGTTTCAATATCCTTGAAGTGAGTTTGTTGAAGATGAAGAAAGTCCGATTCCACCTTCCTCAGAATCTCCTCTACCTTGTCTTTCTCCACTCGGGTCACATGTAGCTCCTCATGAGCTTTGTTTTTCTACTCATTAGCTTCATCTTTCTCTGCTCTGAGTCGTTTTAGCTCAGCAAAAGTTTGGGAATATTTGTTTTTCACATATGCCAGGCATTGGGACAGTCTGGAGGCCCTCATATGGTTCAACTAAATCTCCTAAATCTCCCACATCTTGGTCTCTGATAAAGGGAGGGGCTCATAATACTTCCTGAAGGGATGAATGGTGGCACTAAGCTCATCTGTTACCCCGCTTGTCCAGACCAGCCCATGGGAGAGTCCAATCGAGGAATGATAAGGAGGAGGAGAAGTCGAAGTTACCTATTGATTAGGGGCTTGAGAAACAGAGGTCGGGGCGTCTTTTGAAAGCCGGGATGTCTTGGAAGGTCTTTGATCGCTTGTAAGGGGTCTCTCGGCTGCTCTTTCTGGCCCCAGCCTTTCCGGATTCGAAGTGGGTCACTTTTTGCCCTTATCCATGCTCAAAGTCGTCTTATCGCGGTTAAGCATAGTAAGGTATCGCAACTACTTTGCCATACTTAGATCTTCAGGACCAAAAAACAAAGGTTAAAAGATGAGTGGACCTTTAAACAACAGAAAATATAGAACACACAATATAAATACAAGAAAGCTATACTCAGTGTCAAAACAAACTCGACTCGAGATTGGGATATGAACAAAGCCACACTAACAGGGTTGTGCTCCTTAACATGAGAAACAAGGGATACTACTGAGCCAACCTCGACATCTAACAAATCAGCTTGTTCAAATCAATAAGAGGCAGTGCCGAATTTGTAATGGTCTGGAGTCCAGTATAATAGAAATTTCCATTCCGTATCTTTGGACTCAAGGAAGTTAAGAAACCAAGGTTGTTGACTGGGCTTGGCAACCACCTTAAAGAATTTGTTTTTGAAGCTTTTGAAATAATCAGAATAAACTGTAAAGAGTTTTCTATTAGGGGCACCCTGGATAGTGGTCCAACCTTTCTTATCTATAGGCTCTTTGTCTGTTCAAGCCGTTTGGACCATAAAAAAAAGTAAAAGAAAGATGAATTGTACAAGGTATATTCAAAGATTTACATCGATGCACAGTGGATGGCTTTGACATTCTTAGGCCCTTGGTATCACCATTTTCCTTTGGCTGAGTTAAGGGTCAACTCAAGGGATAGTGACACCTCCTTGATTTCATCAAAAGGAGGGGAATCATAGTCCAATCATGACAAGCTAAAAACCCTGGCCAGAGGACGCCTCATGATTTGGAATCATGTGAAATCTAGTTAAATGAATAAATAATTTGTTAGATATGGCTCTAGTCATCAGTTACAAGGGTGGTTTGGGGCAATAAAGATGGTCGGTATATCAAACTTGTTCCTGCCATGTTATATATGTGATTCATGATATGAAATTTTGTTATAAGAATTGTAAAACAGGATTTATGATTTGAGAATTTGTGAATTATGTTTCTAATACTTTATTACACAAAATGTTCCACTTCCACCCTACGAGCATATATCAACATTTGTAATGAGTTGGACTGATGGTTATAAACACTTTTCAGGTGATAATTCTCGTGGGGGCCACCTCTAGCCCTCCCTAGTTTCGCCCTTGCATACGTACATACATACATGCATGTATGTATGCATGCATACATGTATGGGTGTATGCATGCATACATGTATGTGCATGTATTCATGCATACATACATACATGCATGCATGCATACACACATACATACAAAGAGACACACACAGACACACATATATCAAAGAGGCTTGGTAGCCTTTTGGAACCAAGGTGGTGTGGGTTTAAATCCCACCTTTACTACCTCGACTCCCCCTTTTTTTAATAAAAAAATTAACCTTGCCCCAATAAAAACAGCCATGAGAACCAAACTTCAGTGACGAATGGTTAGGGCTCTGGTGGTTGGTCGGTAGTGTCGCTCTAGCGAGGATGCCTTTATTCTTCTTCGTTTTTAAATTGAAGTATGAGAGACATTATTGTAAAATAACCAACACTTTAAAAACTCATAATCCCCCAATCACCTTTCTGTCATCTCCATCTTTTACCAAAATTTTGGGGTTTTCTTAACTTAGATGATATTTAAAAATCATTTTTTCCTAGATTAGTCTATCCAAACTCTTTTTTATGAAGAGGATTCTCTCTCCTCATCCTTTTTCTTCATATCCCTTATCAGCTCTATCTGGGAATGATTGTGTAAGGCCATATTTTGTGGTGCATTTATTTATTAGAGTTATAGCACACATGCATCAAAATAGTTTAGACGACTTAATTGTGGAATAAAACTTTCTTAGAATAACTTAGTTGAAAATATTAGGATAAATTTTTTGTGAATCGAGTCTATCGCCATATAAGATGTGCTTTAATGATACATATATACATAAAATGGCAAAGTTTTGTTTTCCTTATATGTGTGTGTGTGTGTGTGTGTGGACACACACACAATTCCAGCGCTGAACACATACAAACATCAAGCTTTTGAGTTTTATTCCTATGCCTTGTCTACACACACACATATATAAACAATATAAACAATAAGGTTTCCTCTTAGTTTTCCAGGTGTGTAGCGATATATCAGTAAAATAACCAAATTTTGGTTTCATATATTTATATATACACTTTGACAGCAAAACCTTTCTATTTTCCAAATGTAACGTTATATATATATATATATATATATATATATATATATATATAACTCATAGTGAGCTTCCTCTCTCATTTGCTATAACACACACAGAGAGCAAGTAATATATCTTCTCTTCATTAATATATACACATGTGTCCGTCTGACAAGGATTTGGCTTTCCTCCTATACCCTTTACCATCATTTTCCCTCCTTTTCTTTTTTTCACCATTAGATCAAGATCTCAACGGTCCAGATTTAACATATTATATATTTAAAGTAAAATTATAATAATAAAGTAAAATTAAAATTATAATAATATGTTAAATCTGGACCGTTGAGATCTTCATCCAATGGTGAAAAAAGGAAAAGGAAGGAAAAAGATGGTAAGGAGAAAATGAGGAAAGCCAAGTCCGTTTGGACAACTACACACACATATTAGTTTGGTTTTTTTTTAGACTTTCCCTCCTTTCTCTTTTACATATATGCAGCGTAATATATATGCATTTCTTGGAGGATCCACTTTCTCTACCCATAGGGGAAGCTCCTCTCATCTGGACCGTTCAGATGAGATTTGGACGGTCCAGATTTTTTTTTTTTACTTTTTATTTTGTTAAAAAAATTATTTTAATGGATAGAGAATCTAAAATAAAGATAATCTCTTAACTAATATATTTTTGAAAAATAATTTTTTCATTTAAAAAATAACAGTTAAAAAAATTAAATCTGGATCATTCAGATCTCATCTACACGGTCTAGATGTAAGGAGCTTCCCCTACCCATCCCAAGGATGGATAGGGAAAGTCTTTGAAGCTACTTAATATATATATATTAGGAAGTTTCCTCTCTTTCATTACATGTGCTGTGTGTGTGTGTGTGTGTGTGTGTGTGTGTATAACAATATCCATGACAGCAAGCATATACGGAGGCAAAAAGCTTTCAGTTTTAACTTCCCTTCCATGTAGCCAAAAAAAAAAAACTTCCCTTCCTCTTCGTTTTACACACACACACACACACGGCAGCAGCTAATATATATATATTCACACATGACAGCAAGAGTTTTCCTTTCTCTTTATATATATACATATATAAGCAATAGATGCAAAACACAAAAATATCCAAAGACGCAAACAGACACAACACATCCCTGTTTTTCGTTTTCAGCTTCAGCGAAGCATGATGCTTATTTTCCTACAGTTAAAACTCTGAATTTGCGTTGGGAAAATGACGGAAACTAGAGGGAGAAGAAGTCCAACAACTCACATCCGTCTCCAAGCTTGAACGACATGATTCACTGCTGCTCACTCCCCCTGTTTCTGATGCGTTATGGTAGAGGAATATGATCACAGTTGACTCTCTCCCTCTCCTTCCTCATCCCTCTCTTTCACATTCTCGGTCTCAGCTTTGGGTTGAGACAACGTCAATGATTTACCAGCCACGGACAATGAAGTATATATATAAGGGCCTTTCAGTTCAATCCGAGAAGTATTTGCAGGGGGTATTCGGTGCTGTGTTCAGAGGTAAAGGGAGTCTGTCATTGCTGTGTTTTCGTGTTGAGGAAGGGTGTCATTAATCTTACGTGTACAGTAAGGCCAAAGATGAGATACGCCTGTTATGGAAATATGGTAACATGATTTGCGGTTATCTTTCTCGTTACAGTGTGATCAACTTGTGCATGAGGATAGCTAATTGTAATAAGAGATAATGAGTAGGTCTAAATGATAGGTAATGGGTAGAGTAATTTATGGGGTATATGGGCCAAAAGGTTATTGAATAAATGAGGCAAGTTGCATGTTGGGCTGAAACATAATGGTTTTGAGAGTGTATACGAAATGCATATATGTAGTGGCGGACCTTAGAATAAATATTTGGGAATGCCAAATGTATATTCATTAACTAATTAAGAAAAAAAAATATTTGGGGTCAAATGTATAAATTTTTGGGACAAATATATACATTTTGGGCCAAATGTGTGTGTGTGTAAACTAATTTACATTAAATATTTGGGACAAATTTTTTTTCTTTGGGGGCCATTGTCACAAGGAAGATCCGCCACTGCATATATGTATATACTCTCCCTCCCTGTGTTTCTAATGGGTTGGGGGAAATAATAGGTAAATGGATTGAATAATTGGTAGGCTTTATGGGCCATGAATAAGCATATTGGGCTTTGTGATTTGCTGAATAAAGAATATAGAAAATATGTGTGTATGTGTTGTGTTGTTGTGAGGCCCATTAAAATTATCTCACTTGATCCTTTAAGATTTTTATTTGCAATTAAGTCTCTTTTTCATTTAATTGAAATTATTAGATAAACATAAATCATCAATTTCCTAGGCCATAAAATATAAATTCTATAATTTTTCGGCCTAAATTATCCTTTGCTAATATTCCTTAGTCTTAGTCTTTTCCTAAAATAGATTAAAGGAAAAATATAACTTAATTTTTAATAATTAATACTATAATTATTTAGACCAAATTTTTCAATTTAAATTTCTATATAATATTCCAATTTTCAAACCCCAATATTTGGAATGTTGCAAATTGAGAAGAAGAAAGAAAAATTAAAATAATAATGTAACTTTTTAAATTGATTGGATATATATAATTTAGGTATTATGAGGGATGATGAGAAACTCCAACCCCTTTTTTATATGCATCGCATGACTCAATGAATAAAACAAAATAATATGCCCAATTCCACAGAAAATTTCATGGCGGCCCACACGTGGTCGTCCCGTTCGCCCAAATATTGAATAATCAAACATCAACAGTGGGAAAAATTGCTTCACATTTTGGATGGTCAAATCAATCAAGCTAAGAAGGCTTGTCTGCTTTAAAAACAGATTATGTTCCCCCGCAATTTTATTTTATTTTTTTTAAAAAAAACAGATTAACTTGTTTGAAAATGCATATTATTCATGACCTAACGTACTATGACTTTCAAACTCGAAGCTTGTTCAGATTTCTAATTTCACATGTTATGTCTATGTTTGCTAATAATGATAACTATAATTTATTAATCTCATCAATATCAATATTAAATAAAAAAATCTGTTACACGTTATCATTATAACGCTAATAATAAATTATCGATATAAGTGACTAACTTATTCACTTGTAACTCATGTTCACATGCCTATTGAATTTATAGAATTTTTCAAATTTTACACTTATTACATTTCTCTCTCTCTCTCTCTCTCTCTCTCTCTTACAAATCATTTTTACCTTTCTCTCCTATCTTTCTTTCAAGAATTAAATAAGAGTAAAATTAAAAAATAATCATTAAATACCTTACAAGTGAATTACCATTATGTACTTTATTATAAGTCACTGAGATCACATTCTCCTAAATAAAAATAAAAAAAAAGAACATTAAATAGATAAATTTTTCTATATTTATCTTTTTTTGATGAAAGGGAATATATTTTCTCTCACATTCTTTTTATCTCTATATTTACATCATTCTCTCTCTTCTCTCTTTTTCATGTGCCCAACTAATATTTTGAACAAAACTTCATTTATTATTAATCTACAAGTGACTTATATTTTGAACAAATCTTGTTGAGTACAAATGACTTATTAATAGATACTGAGTGATATATATATATATATATATATATATATATATATATATATATATATATATATAGTGCCCAACCAATAGTAAATAGGGGTCAAATTGACAAAACTTCATTTATTAATCTGAGTGACTTATATTTTGAACAAAACTTTTTAAGTACAAATGACTTATAAATAGATACGGAGTGACATATACAGGCAAAAAATTTTCCAAAAAAATCATAAATATAACGTATTAACATTTAAAATTCTAGCACTTTAACAAGAATTCATATTCATTTATTTTGTTTTCCAAAGAGTTTCAACATCCTACCGTTCTTGATTGTGAATTTCAAGTAGTGAAGCACACACTTTCATTTGCGTCACTCTTTCTTGAAACTCTACAACTTCACAATTAAGAACTCTGTATTATCCTTATTACGCACTTTATAGGTAGAATTGGCTATATGGATTATAGAATGATCATGTTCTATCAGCGATGAAATATTTAAATATTGCTAATCAAAAGGCCATTTTCAGATCTAGGACTCTAAACTTTCGGATCTACTATTCTCACCAATGCCTCCAACAACCAAACCACACCTTTATTTATCTGATAATAATTACCAAGGAGGGACGCCTTGCTCGTTCTAGAAAAAGTTGCCCGGATATACAGAAGCTTAACTTATGCCAATCTCTCAAAATATTTCTTGAAGTACTTAGAACCCCAAGATGACCTTGCTTCTTCATAGCTTGTGTTTCTATCCCTATTCATTCCCAAATCCAAGTCTCTATAATTTAAATAAGCCGCCCTTGGATTCTTTGAAACAAACGGCGTCATATACTCATACACTCTTCTCATCATTCAAATCCCACGACACATACTATTGAATCCCATAAATGATCACTCTCCTGTGTGGAAATGGAGTTTATGACTCAAAACTCTCTCTCATTCTTCCTCCATAAAGTGTTAAAATCAACAATGGAGGATTATTAATCATCACCCTAAACCCTAAAATCTGATAGAGATTTATATGAACTAGTTTCCTACTAATCCGTTTTACTTAGTAGGGAGAATTAAGAATATTTGGAATGTCCATATATCATCTAAATGGTCCATGTTTGATTTTTTTTCTTTTTTTTTTTAAAAATAGTGATTCTTAAATAAGAAATTATTTTTTGAAAAAATAAAAGTTAAGATACTATTTTTTTTTTTTTTAGTTTTTATACCCATTAAAACATTTTTTCTTAAAAAAATAAATTGGGCTTTTGAGAAATCAAATATAGATCATCCAGATAGACACAAGAATAACATAAGTTACATGGTGTCAGTTTTTGCTTTGAATCTACACTGAGGTGTTTGGTTTCTTTGAAGCAACACATCAATATTATTGGATTCATATGAGAAACCTGCAAGATAAATAACAAATTGAATCCAACTCATTTGCTTACAGTTATTTCTTTGCAAACCCAATTCTGCAAAATTCTCATTCACCAAATTCACTAGCTTTTCAGCTTCTCCAAGATACAACCTGTGAAAGAAATTGTAATAACAATTCTAGAAGTAGATGAAGCATTCACTTTATTAACGTACACTTCCAATTTGCCATAACTTCATGAAGAAAAATCTCCCCAGGTAGCTTATCTGCAATATTTTGCCATTTCATGAATGAAACAACTGAAGCTTTATCATCATCATCTTCGTTTTCAAGAACAACACTTTCAGAAATATCAAAGATTGTTACTTTTAATTGGAAAGGACACATACTATTTTAACTTTCCATGAAGCGATAATACCAAAGCTTGATCATGTTGGAAATTATACCCTAGGGGCTAATCATTATATAACTAAAACTAATTAAGATATGTATCTTAGATTTGATTTATGAAGATAAATCAAAGATTTAATTTTCAGATAAATATATAGTATCTCAGATTTAATTAAATTGAGATATAATATCTCAGATTTAATTAAATAAAAAGATATCATATCTCATATTTAATTTATAAAGATAAATTAAATTTGTAGGCTTTTAATTTAGATCAAATAAATAGATTAGATTAGATATATTGGATAGATTTAATTAATGCTATTTAAATCTAAAATTCAAATTCAGGATTAATTGAGATTAATCTTGAATATTTTAATATGGCTCAATTAGGGTTTTAGAAACTCTATAAGAAATATTGATCTAGTTGTATTAAATGAAGAGAACAGTCGCAAAAAGAAAACCCTAGAGAAAAGACGTAAGACACAAAGTAAGAAGGCGCTAGCACGCTACCATCGGTGTTATAGGTCATTCAGTGTGGATACTAGTAGAAGGAGCAGATCTGTAGAGTCGGCTCCTGTTGATCGAGTAGGTAGCCCACGAGATCAAATCGAATAGACGCACACGAGCATTCGAAAGGTATAGTTTCTAACAAACAACTTGATTTAAACGTCATTGATAGATCCTCCAATGGGATTCATAAAAATTTTAAATTCCACTGTGTGTACGGATCCCAACAAATCTTTCTCCTTGTACAGCCCAAAACAGATCTTCACCCATTAATGTTCAATTAAGATCCTACTATTAAAATCCACCATTATGGCATCAACAACGTTGTCAGCTACTAAAACATATTTTCTCATGATGGTACCAAACCCATCACTGCTAACATGTCCTCTTATTCCCATTGTGTGACAACTTCGTGCAGGGAAGCCATGGACGCTACTTGCTTTAGCAATTGCATGGTACAATTCTTCAACTGTTGCTCCTAATTCAACCCAAGCAGTTTGCTCTATTGGAAATAAATGATCTAATTCATGCTTGTATAACCATATAGCAATTAGATCAATGTGGAATTAAAAATGAAAGAATCTAACATACCTCCAATCATTGATTTGTTCTCAGAAGAAGAAAACTCAAATTTCTAGTTCTTCTAAGCCTTCAATCTCACTTTGTAGATAGTGTGTAGATCTGAATGTGAAAGCATGATTAGGGGACCAAAAACATATATACACATCTTAATGTAACCTCAGCCCATCAAAGAGGTGTCATAATTGTGCATAAAAAGTGGGCACTTACAGAAGGTTAGTGGGTTAGTAGGCCTGAATGTGGACCACATAAAATTCATATGATCACATATTGGAATTTTGAAAATTCAAAATTCAAACATTCTTCCACTTAGTTTACACATTTCATCATACACTACAATGAAAAACAAAATGTATCAATCATAGCGATAAGCCCTCTAAAAAGCAAGTATTATCTTCCATGTATCGCAATACATCTTATCTCCTAAGCCCATATGACTTAATGAATAAACCTCATGTTTATTATATGTCTAAACTTTAATTATATTTCTCAAAAATGAATACGTGAACAAAACTGAAATGAGAAAACATCACAAATAGAGTTTCATTAAAATAACATCGTTTTTACATTGAAAATCACATAAAGGAACTAAATCCATTCTTTCTATATGATCCTGAAATTTCAATGGAGGCATGCTTTTAGTTTAAGGATCATAAATCATCAATTTAGTGCTTATGTGTTTAGTAACCATTGTTTTGTTCTTAACACACTCTCTTATAGCTAGATATTTGATGTCAATGTGCTTACTTTGACTACCACTTTTGTTATTCTTAGCCATAAAAATAGAAGCTAAATTGGCACAATATAACCTCAATGGCATGGAAATCAAATCCATGATTCTAAGTTTAGAAATGAAACCCTTCATCCATATACTATGTAAGGTAGCCTCAAAATAAGATACGAACTCAACTTCCATAATGGAAATAGCAATAAAGTTTGTTTCTTGCTAGCTACTTCATGATACAACTTCATTGACTAGCATAAAAATATACCATGAAGTGGATTTTTTTGAGTCAATACAGCTAGCATTGTCTGAATCAAAGTAACCAATCACTTCTGATCCAAATTGTGAATTTGTTTGTACTTAAGCATGTAATCTTTAATCCCTTGAAGGTATCTCAACACTTTCTTCTCAACTCTCCAGTGGTTTGTGCTTGGATTACTCTGATATCTCCATAACATTCCAACAACAAATGCAATGTTAGGTCTTATGCAGACTTGAGCATACATAAGGCTTCTTATAACTAAAATATAAGGAATGTTTTTCATTTGTTCCCACTCAAAATTATTCTTTGGGCATTGGTCTAAATCAAACCTATCACCCTTCGCAATGGGAGCTACATTTGGTAAACAATCCCTCATCGAAAATTTTTCCAAAACTCTGTTCATATAGGTCTCCTAAGACAAACCAAGAATACCTCAAAGTTTGTCTCTATGTTTCTTAATGGCAATGACATTGATGCATCTCCCATATCTTTCATGTCAAAGTTTTCATAAATAAATTGTTTCACATCATATAGTAAACCATTATCATTGGTTGCAAATAAAATATCATCCATATATAGAACAAAGAAACAAATCTTGCTCCTACTAGCCTTGTTTTATATCTCTCAATGTTGCTCAATGAGTCTTTCTTTGTTTTAAAGACCCATTTACATCTAATGGCTTTTGTACTATCAAGAAACTCAATAAGATCCCAAACTTTGTTAAATGCCATAGAATTCATCTCATCTTCATAGCATTGTAACATAAGTTTAATTCTCTACAATTTATGGCTTGTGAAAATGTTTCAGAATCGTTTTTGGCTCCTACATTATAGTCACATTCCTGTAGATACACAATATATTGACTAAGAATTGTTGATCTTCTTGTCCTAGTAGATCTTAATTTTGTTGCGTTATCTTCTTGAGGAACTTGTTCAACTGGTTGTTTAACAATTTATTCTTGTTCCTCATCAACAAGTTGATCTAATAGATTAATATTATAAGGTTATCAATCTTGAAAGACTGGTTGTATAACATTCAATTGGACTAAAGGAATATTGTTAACAAAAGCCAATCTTATACTCAAGGTGTAAGGCTGATTATCTGAATAATCTTTTTTAAAAACTAGGTTTCTGAATTGATTGCTCCCACTAATCAAGTAATTTTGAAGAAATTTAGCATTTATTGATTCCATAAACCTAATAGTATGAGATGGACAATAAAATCTATACCCCTTAGACCTTTCAGCATGTCCAATAACAAACTCACTAATGGTCCTTGAGTCTAGCTTCTTTTCTTATGCATTGTAGATTCTTACTTCTAACAAGCACCCCCAAACACATATATGTTGCAAACTTGGTTTCCAACCTTTAAATAATTCAAATGGTGTCTTTGGGACAAACTTAGTTGGAACTCGGTTTAATATGTATATTGTCATATTAAGTGCATCAATCCAAAAAGACATAAGAAGCTTGGAACTACTAAACATACTTCACACCATGTCTAATAACGTTTAGTTTCTTCATTCTACTACACCATTCTGGTTTGGAGAACCAGGCATGGTGTATTGGGAAACTATCTCATGTTCTTGAAGAAACTTTGCAAATGGACAAAATGCTTGTCCATCCTCAATGTATCTACCATAAAATTCCCCACCTCTATCCGATCTCACGATCTTAATTTGCTTACCACATTATTTCTCTACCTCAAATTTAAATTCCTTAAAGGCATTTAATGCTTTATACTTGTTTCGAAGCATATAGAGATACATATATTATGAGTAATCATCTATAAAGGAGATGAAGTATATCTAACCATATGTATCTATTTCTGGACAACAGACATATGTATGTATGATTTCTAACAGTTTTGTACCTCCTTTTGGCACTTTTCTTTGATTTGTTAGTCTACTTTCCCTTTATGAAGTCTACATAAGTCTCAAAATCAGTAAAATATGAAGTACCAAGTACTCCTTCTTTTACCAATCTTTTAATTATGTGAATAGAGATATGTCATAATCTTTGGTGCTACAATACAGAGAAATCCTCATTCATAACACATCATTTTGAACTAATGTTAACATGAATAGCATCATAAGTAGTATTAGTTTGTAAATAAATAGAAAAAAAGACCATTAACAATGTACCATTCCCAGCCAAATTATATTTATAAAACAAATTGAAAGATGTCTCATAAAACGTAAAGGAATAACCAAAGGGTACAAGTCTTGAAATTCAAGTTCTTAGAGAAACTTGGAACATAAAATGTCTTTTCTAAATTCAAAATAAAACCACCGCATGTTCCTATAGCCTCCACATGAGAACTCAACATTCCTCCTAAATAGATGTATTGTTCACTTCCTACTGGCTTCCTTAGGTTTTGCATACCCTGTAAGGTGTTCAAAACATGAATTGCAGAACTAGAATCAATCCCACATTTGTCATTCATAGCATTAACCATATTAGATTTATAACAAACAAATGAGATTTGCATACCTTTTTTCTCAAGCCATTGCTAGAATTTGGTGCATTCTTTCTTCATGTGCCCCTTCTTCTTACAGAAGAAACACTTGGATTGCTTCTTGATTCCACCTTGGGGGTGGTATTTTACCCTTCTCCTTCTTCTTGGCTTGAGTCTTATCCTTCCTCTTAGTTGTCATAAATGCACTTTCTCTCATTTCCATTATCAGCCTTCCCTCCTCTTGCATACACAATTACACATGGTCAAACGTTCATTGAACATTTATCCTTATGTGTGTTGTAGGATATCTTGAAGAGTCTATATTGTTGTGGAAGAGTGTTTAAAATATAGTGCACAAGGAAAGAATACAAAATGTCAACCTCAAGTGACTTTAGTTAAGCTGCAATGTCCCTTATCTATATGATGCACACATACTCACCTTTTATTGTAGTGAATCACTGGGATGAAAACTTAATAATTAGGGTGTTGACAAATATTTTATCTTAAGTAACAAATTGTTCATCAATTGCCTTTAGAAGTGGCCTAATTTTGTCATACTGTTTAACAGAACCACGAATGCTAGCAAACATTTTGGTCTTTATGACAATAAATGAGAGACGATTAGTTGCTTCCATTTTTCATATAGATCAACCTCATCTGGAGTACTAGTCTTAGTGATAAAAGTGGTTCGTCTTTCCTAATAGCATAAGCAATGTCCATCCATCCATCCCAAATGAAGGAGAACTCTCTCTCTCTCTCTCTCTCTCCATACTTTATAGTTATCACCCCTCATTTCGAAAATGTCACATTTCATATCAGAGATTCGCAGATTGTATGACTGCATAATATTAAGCATGCATGCTTCAAATTTGAGACTAATAAATCATATCATGTTTTACCAATGTAAATCATGCTTAAAATTCATGAATCTACTCATATATAACTTGTTTGTAAGTTAAAGTTCTAATTCAATTAGATACATACATAACTTTATGAAAAAACTATCAAATTATTTCCTTATTCTTAATTCTTTTGGGTAAATTAAGAATATAATTTGATATTTTATCTGTGACAATCTACCATGTAGGGCCTTTATTTATCAAAATTATAGTGCACAGGCATCGAAAAGATTTGGACGATTTAATTTCAAAATAAAACTTTCTTAAAATAACTTAGTTTGAAAACATAGGGATAAATTTTTCACAATTCGAATCTATCCCATAGTGGGATGTTAATACAGTAATCCAAATTAGACAAATGATAAACGATATAATAGAGTTTATCTACTCATATTTTTCCAAAAAGTTCCTTTTACTGTAAGGACATATTATCCAAAAAATTCCTTCTATTGTAACCTTTACAGCTACATCTTTCCTCTTGATCCTGATCCACTACCCATCTCTTTCATGCGATCTAGAGTTCAAATGAATGAACCCCAAGATAATAGTTAATATTATATGCAAGTATGAAATATAAATGGCAACATATCACATGTTAAGCATAGAATAAATTACAGTAAACAAGTCGCACCGTAACCGCAGTTATCGGCCAAGGACCGCAACCCTATTTTAAGACATGTAGCCCTATGGGACACTTCAAGCCCAATCCATAGCTAAGATACACATATACAAATTATCTAGCAAACATGATTAGTCATACATGAATAGATACATACAAGCTAATAAGATAATAGTTACCTACCTCAAGCTTGGATTCTTAATTCGTCCAAAGGTGTTGGGATCAATTGAGGTGTTAAGGTATGCCTATAAACAGTTATCATTGTCGTTAGTCAATTCTAGCATTGCAAAGTACTTAACTACGCAGATTATTTTTAGAGAACTAAAAGTGGATTTACCCCTAAAAATTCCCTTAATAATAATAATACCCTTTTTTTTATTTATTTGTTAATTAATAATCCCCTTCTCTCTTTATTATTAATTAATGATTCCTTTATTAGTTACTCCTTTTTCCTAATAGTAATAACAATATCTATTTATTATTATTTATTTATTCTATTATTTTTATTATTATTATTTTACTAATTATTATTCTCTATAATTAATTTAAACTCTCAAAAGCTATCATAACACTTCAAATTAGGAGTTTATAGATACCAATCATCATATAAAGTATGCCTTAATGCATTATATATAATGTTTCTCATGGTTTTCCAAAATATATGATTCATATATTTATATACTTAAGCAAGTAATATATATATATATATATATATATATATATAATATATATAAGTTTATATCATCAAGGCTTTTCTTTTAGTTTTCAAAATATATATCCATAAGATTTACGTACAGCTGATATATATGTGTGTATATGTAAATATAACAGTAACTACATATATGCCTCAGCAAGCTTTCTTCCTCTCTACTTCATATATGTATATACACGTTAACACACCAACTTTGCAAATATATACATATATAAGCATTCACATAGCATGCAGTGGCTAATATCTATATATATGCATCCTATCAACAACTTGCGTGTGTGTGTGTACTAGTAGCTTCACATATATGTACATAGTCCAGGCATGCTTCATATATATATATAGCATGACAGCAACACACAGCAAGTAATATACATATGAACAGTAAACCTGTTGCTAGGCTCAGACGCAACCCCCCTGTTTTATTTATTTAGTTTCGGCAAAAGTTCATGATGTTAACTCCTACGGTTTAATACTCTCATTTTGCGCTGGGAAAAATGACGGGAGTAAGAAGGAAGAAGAGCTTGATGAGTTACCTCCAATGATCAAGCTAAACGATGGTAATGGCTTGATAATTCACTCCCCTGTTTCAGCGACTATGAGCAGAGGAAGATGGTCTTGGTTTTGAGGTCCCCCCCCCCCCCCCATCTCACTCTCTCTCGGACTTTCTCTCAGTCTCGTTCTCCCTAATGAAGCACTAATTGGAACGAAGGAAGTAATATATAATAAGGACCTAAGGTCCAGGCCAATGAGGAAACTAATGGTCCGAGAAGCATGAACCAGTGGGCAACGTCGCAGGGCTCGAGACACTGGAGGAGGTATGGTTTTTTGCTAGTCTTTCGCTACTACTATGCGTCGCTATGATCTTTTGTTTTCCTTTTGCTAATTGTGTGTTTCAGTTGAAATACAATTACCTGGTGTTTTGCGTGATTTGGTTTCTGTTAGCTGAATAAGACATTGGTTTTTGTGTTGATATATTGAGTGTTGCATTTTGGTGGGGCTGCTGGTGGTATCTTGATGTCACGGGTTGGTTGAGGAGATGAAATGGGCTAAAGCAATGTGGACTACATCCATTCGAGATACTTGTCAAGCTGGGCTGAGAATGTTAGAGTGGGACTGGTATGGTTTGGACTTGCTAAAACACATATATATTCACTGATGCTTTTCACGTGGTGATTGTAATTATAGGGAATAATAATAATGGGTTGTATTTATTTTGTTTATTTAATTGAAATTAATGGATAAAAAATAAATCCTTAATTTCCTAGGCCAAAAATATAAACTATATAATTCTTAATTAATTTTATATTATTCATGATTTTATTTCCAATATTAAAAGGAAAATAAATTCCTAATTTTTTAAATAATTGATTTAAATCATTTGGCTAACTTCCACAATTTAATTTCCAACTAATATTACAATTTTCAAATCCTAAAATTTGGAATGTTACACTATCTCAATTCATCATTAGAAAATATAATAAAAATTCATGTGGGATAAAATATATTATATTACATATGATCAATTATGATTAATGTCATTTGTGTGACCATAGAAACTCAACACACACACATACATATATATAGATATGTATATATGTAATATATGTATGTATATACAGATCTGTGTGTGTACTCATATAGACATCCATATATATAGATATGTATATATGTAGTATATGTTTATACATATCTACACACACATGCATACATACATATATACTTACTAACTATATGTGTGTGTCACACACACGCACACAAAGATGTTGTAGCTATTTTGTAATTAATTAAAATTATATACATCACTCAACATTAATTAATTCTCAATTTTGCAATTAAACCATCAGCAATATTAACATAAAATTGGAAATTCATGTACTCATATTATTCAACTTAATATTACATATATAATGAAATAATAATTAATACACACAAGTAATAGAATACATAATTGACACGATAAATTCCAAACTAAATTGATACATATAATTATCATATTTTAATCTGTAAAATAATGCTATGTAGATATAAAATTTGCATGCAACATACAAGTAACAGTCTAGCCGAGTGGTCTATATTACAAAATTAAGGGTTTGGTCTGAAAAAGTGTGGGTTCAAGTCCCACTCTTGACATTCTGAAAATTTTGCTAATCAATCATGAAATGGTTGAAATTTAATAAAGTCTGAAATTTGTAAAAAAAAAAAGAGCATATGACTCAACTGGTAGAGTGCCAACCTTCACGCCTTCCCGCTAGTCACTCACGGGTCCTGGGTTTGAAACCTCTTGGGACCGTTTTCACATGCTGTGTTCTTTTTTTATTGCCTTCCCCATAAAATCAGAGCCCTACCCAACCCGTTTCACAACCCAGTTCCAATCGCCAAACCTATAGATGCAGATTGCTTTTTCTGGTGACTCCAGGTCTCTTTCCCGCTTCTAGTTGCCAAACCTGAATGCGACTTGGAAGGATCTGCCACTCTTAGAAATCGAAACAAGATATGGGAAACATTTGGCATTTTTTAAAATTAGCGTTCATGGATTATCAAGCGACCTGCATAGATGTAGATCGCTTTTTCCGGTGACTCTAGGTCTCTCTCTCGGCTCCAGTTGCCAAACCCGAATGCGACTCGGAAGGATCTGCCACTCCTAGAAATCGAAACAAGATGTGGGAAACATTTGACATTTTTGAAAATCAGCATTCATGGATAATGGAGCGAAAAACAAGATTCCAACTAGTTACTCACCAATTAGTCTCAAAGTATGAGCACTAATTTCCCAAATAATCATAGACATTTAACTCGAAATCGAAATTCGAATGACCTGCGAAATTATTCGTGGAAGAACTAGAATGTTCTTGTCGCCCCCTTTTGCCCGATTCAATGCACAATACAAATCTTTCACAATTTCAAGAAAACGCAAGAAAAATTCATGATGAAATCTTATATTAAAGAATCAATTTTAACACATATATTGATTCCAGAGAACAAAGACGAGAGAAATTTCTGAAAATCCAGATTTAAATCATCTTTTTTTCATAAAATCTAGAAAATCAAGGCAGAGGCATATTACAACTTTGATACCATATGTTGGAGATAAATGATCTTAATCATAAATCATGCTTGTATAACCAAATATGTAACATCCTAATATTACCTGTAGGATTTAATTATGGCTATGAAAGAATAATATGAAGGTAATTATGGTGTAATTGAACAAAAATGGAAAAAAAAAAATAGTAGCTAAAAAAAAAAATTTGAAGGGGTTTGTTACGGACTGACAAAGTGGGTCCAACAAAGACAAGCCCAACTAGAGAGCCCAATGGTGGAATCTTCATTAACCAGTAAGATACCACTCCTACAATCACGCCCACCATGATGCATGAAGCAAATAGTGGAGCAGGCATGATCCAGGGGAATAGGAGCACAACTAGCGTTCATCGGAGTGAATCAAGGTCTTAGGTAATCTCTATAAATAGGAAATTACCCACAAGATACACAGATTCTTTCATCTATTCTAAATATTGTTCCATTGTGCACACACCCCCACACCCTTATTGGCATTCGCCATTTGTGCGACAGAGTGATCTTAATGCCTCAGTAATATCTCTCCCATAGATATTATTGAGTCATCATTTCTTCCTTGGTTTCTAATCCTTAGAATCCTCGGGAGTTATTAGGATCCGATATAAACATCTACCAATCCCTTGAGATTGGAACATTTGTGTTCTTATTCTAGAACATCGGCGCCGTCCGTGGGGACGTTAAATTACGATTCCCAAAATGAAATCGCTGAGAATGGCAAACACTAGAAGCCGAAGTCAAGTATCCCGTCATGAACCACCAATGCAGCCGCCACAACAGGATCCTGAGCAACACGTACAATATGAGCATTCTGTGCCACCCGACTACAACCGGGTTGAGGTTGAAATAGAAGATGAAATGGCCGACACTGGAACCTCTCCAGTGCCCAGTAATTGAGTTGTCCAGCAGATACAGCCGTTACTCCAACCGCAAAACCCTTCACAAGAGTTCCAAGTGGAAAACCCCGACATTCGCCATCTACAAAATGTGATGGAGACGCTGTTCAGGCGAATGGAGGATATGGAAAACCGTAACAAGCTGCAGAGAGAAGCTAACATCTGGTGTTTACAAGAGGACGTGGAGCGCCAAGATGCTATCCGGAGGCAGGAAGAAGAGCAGAGGTTGCAGCAGATCTTAAATGATAGGTTGGAGTGAGAAGAATGAGACGACCAAAGTGTTAGCCGAGATAACGTTGACTGTAACTAAGTCGTGGTCCTTGCCCGACATGAGAATGGAGATGTTGCCAGTCCGAGCAGGGCAAACGTGTGTAACTCAACGCAAGCAAGGGCCAAGGGAGCTAACCTCAATCATGGAAAGGAGAAACAAGGCGAACCCGACCAAGGAAGAACTCAGGAGGAGGAGATTCGAAAGATGACTTGGCTGGAGGACCAGGTCATGCAGCTGGAGAGCCTAGGACAAAATAATGGCCGAGACCCTAGTAACCCCAGCAGGGTCAGCATCACCACGGCAGCTCAACAAGGAAACATGGGTATACCTCGGGACGGAGTTGAGCATACCAGGGTGAATGCTACAGATAAGCAGCCGGTAGAGAACCAAAGCACAGATAGACAAGACGTGACTCTAACAACCTCGACCAATCCAGAAGCATCGGCTAGAGTGTGTACTGGTGGAATTCAAGGCTCGTTTGCTGATGAAAACAAAGCATCCGTATATCCTAAGAGTTTCGACTCAAGGGATTTTCCAAAGTACGATGGGACTCGGGACTCACAAGTCCACCTTAACCATTTTGATATGGAGATAATGGTAAAAGGATTCAAAGGACCAATTGTACCCTAGCTATTCACGAGAACATTGCGAGGGGCGGCAGAGCTGTGGTTCCATTCGCTATCGCGAAAGTCCATCTGGGACATGGATGGTTTTGGTCAGAAGGTTTTGCTAAATTTCGTTACTAGAAGGAAGCAACCAAAGTCCGAATTTCAACTCGGGCAGATAAAACAGGGTCCCAATGAAACCCTACAACGATACCTTAAGCGCTTCAAGGATGCCGCCCTACAAGTGTTGGGATTGAAAGAGGACGAACACCTGCATCTAGCCATCGCTGGCTTGGACGATGAATCTCAGCTGAAGAGATCGTCCATGAAGCTACACGTGAAAACCTTGGCCGAATTCAGAGGTCAGTCAAAGCAATACCTAGAACTGGAACAACTAGAGATCTCAAGCCGAGGTAACAGAGTGTGAGTCGGGAGCCGACCCCCAAAGAACAAAGATCAGCAAAGTGGCTCAAGGCAAGATAATCGTGGGCGTTTCACAAACAATAAACCTTAGGGAAGCAAAGCTAAAGGAAGGTATGAGAAGTATACACCATTGAAAGTATCTTGGGAACAGATATGGAGGGAGGTTGCATTAATCAAGATGAAGAAAGTAGAACGACCCCAACCCCTTCAAAACAAAGCCACCCTGGACAAATCGCGATATTGCGAGTTCCACGACCAACACGGGCACACCAACGATCAATTTTGGGACTTGAGAGATGCTATGGAGAAATTCATCTGGGAAGGCAAATTGTAAAGATATGTGATTCAAACGCAAGGGCGACAGAGTGACAAGCGTCCACTCGAAGGGCGGAACCAAAATCTTGAAAAGAAAAGAAGGGAGCAGAGGCAAAAGCTTAGGGAAAGTGATGACGAATTCCCCGAGGTAAGATATGACTACAATGTGATTAGTGGGGGCCCAGGGGGTGGAGGAGATTCTCAAAATCAACAACGCAAGTACTTGAAGGAGGTTTTAGCGATCTGAGATCACCCAAGCTTTAAAAGAGAAACTAGGGAGCCGGAGTCACCGGTGCTCAGTTTCACAAAGGCCAACTTAGAAGACGTTGCTCCCAATCATCATGATGGCTTGTTGATAACAGGGACAGTTGTAGATTGCCGGGTTCAAAAAATAATGGTCGGTAATGGGAGCGCGGTGGATATAATTTTATGGGAGACATTCAAAAAGATGAGGCTTGATCCGGCAGAATTGAAACCATACAAAACAACTCTAAACAGGCTTTAATGGCCAGGATACTGGGCCCAAGGGCTATATAGACTTAAAGTTAACTTTAGAGACAAAGGAGGCTTTTAAGTCAGAAGTTGTGAGATTTGTGGTTGTTGACTTCCCTTCTCCCTACAATATTATCCTTGGAAGACCAACAATACACAACTGGAACATGCTAGTGTCCACAAAGCATCAGAAGGCGAAGCTGGTCAATAGGAAAAACAAAATAGTCGTTATCCAAGGAGACAAAAAAGAATCATAGCAATGCTACTATGAGTCGGTCAAAGGGAGTAAGGATGACCCATCCTCCTCTCAAGCTACGGCGGAGAAGGAGACCATTCACTTGGTTGAGCTGGATGTGAGGGAGGAGGATAAAATTTCGAGGGTAGAGCCAAGTGGAGAATTGGAAGACCTTATTTTTGGTGATGAACAGGGGCAAGGAATTAGATTCCGAGGTCCATTTAGCGTTGGAAGAATGCTTGAGAAAGAATGCCGACATATTTGCATGGGGACCGATTGGCATTGTGGGGATAGATCCAAACTTCTGTTGTCATAAGCTTGCGGTTTGACCGGGGTCTATGCCAGTTGCTCAAAAGAATAGGAAGCTCGACCTGGATAGAATAGTGGCCCTTGAAGAACATGTTAAAGATCTACTGCAAGCTAGTTTTATCTTAGAAGTCCAATATACCACTTGATTGTCCAATGTCGTCCTGGTCAAGAAACCTAGTGGCAAGTGGAGAGTTTGTACTAATTACAAACACTTGAACAAGGTATGCCCTAAAGACGCCTTTCCTATGCCCAATATCGACCAGCTAGAAGACAATTCCTTGGGTTTTCAACTCTTGTCGTTTATGGATGCATATTCAGGGTACAACCAAATTGCCATACATCCCGAGGATCAAGAAAAGACGGTGTTCATTACGAAAAGGGCCAACTACTGTTATAATGTCATGTCGTTCGGCCTAAAGAATGTCGGTGCGACCTATTAGCGAATGATGACAAAAGTCTTCAAGGACCAGCTAGGAAAGAACATTGAAGTGTACATCAACGACATTATTGTAAAGTCGGTTAACCCGACAAAATATATACAAGATTTGTAGCAAACTTTTGATAAGTTGTGAGCTTATCATATTCGACTTAATTTGGCCAAGTGTGCTTTCGGTTGTCCCTAGGGAAAGTTTTTGGGTTTCTTATTGACCCATCGCGATATTGAGGCAAACCTTGATAAATGCCAAGCTGTATTGGATATGAAGGCCCCGACATGCAGAAAAGAGGTACAGCAACTTATGGGAAGGCTTGCCGCCTTAACCCAGTTCTTACCAAAGGTGGCGGAAAACTCGCTCCCTTTCTTTAAGTTGCTCAAAAAAGAGGTCATCCATGAGTAGAGTGCAAAGTATGAGGCAACATTTGGTAAAATTAAGCAATGTTTGGCCGCCCTACCAGTACTAAGCCGACCTGAACCAGGGGAAATTTTGATCCTTTATTTGGCGGTTGGAGAAGAAGCTGTGAGTGCAGCTCTGGTATGAGAACCAAAAGAGGGACAAACACCGGTGTATTTCGTAAGTTGGGCTCTCCAAGGTGTCGAACTGAGATATAAGAAGCTCAAAAAGATGGTTTTCGCGTTATTAACCACAACACGACGGTTGCGCCAGTACTTCCATAGCCACCTATAGTGGTAAGAACAAACCAGTCGATCCGGCAGAGTTTGTACAAACCTAATTTAGCTAGAAGAATGACAAGTTGGGCGATAGAGTTATCCAAGTTTGACATTAGTTATGAAGCTTGACATGTGATCAAATCTCAAGCTTTGGCCGATTTTTTAGTAGAACTCACTCTATCAGGAGAAAAGGATACTGGGGAGGTGGCCCAATGGAAATTGTTTGTTAACGGATCGTCAAATGCCATAGGAAGCGGGGCCGATATCATTCTAGAAAGCTCGGATGGAGTATCCATTGAACACTCGTTGAGCCTCAATTTTAAAACTTCCAACAACCAGGCCAAGTATAAGGCCCTCATTGCTGGATTACTTCAGGCTAAAGAAAATGGGGCAAGGAATATGCAGGTGTCTATCGACTCTCAGTTGGTGGCATCTCAAGTAAATGGGTCTTATCAGGCTAAGGAATCACTACTTGTCAAATACCTGGAAAATTCAAATCAATCATGGCTGATTTCAACGAGATAGTGGTGAGACACATCCCAAGAGGAGACAATGCCAGAGCTGACATTTTATCTAAACTGGCAAGTACCCGAGGTGCTGGAAATCATTGCACTATGGTGCAGCAAAGTTTGCAGGAGCCGAAGTATGTAATGATTATTTCAAACATCGATGATTGGAGAAAACCCATTGCCAACTATCTTGAACGAGGCATTCTCCTGGATGATTCCTTTGAGGCAAGAAAGCTTATAAGAGCAGCGGTATCATATGCAATGGTGAATGATTAGTTATATCGAAAGGGCTTGCACTCACCAATGGTGAAATGCCTCGGTTCTAAAGAAGCGAAATATGTATTGACCAAAATCACAAGGGAATCAACGGACAACACATGGGAGCAAAGGCACTAGCTCGGAAGGCCATAAGAGCCAGGTATTATTGGCCAACCTTATTGGCAGATGCGAAAAATCATGTCCGAAAATGCGACAGTTGTAATAGGCACACCAAGATCATCCGAACTCCACCAGCAAAGCTGAAGTCGATATCGACACCCTGGCCACTTTACAAATGGGGACTAGATCTCTTGGGCCCATTCCAAAGAGCCCTAGGACAATTACGATAGTTGATAGTGGCAGGCTTTTATTTTACGAAATGGATAAAAGCTGAACCACTGTTTACCATAACCTCGACTCGAATACAAAAATTTATGGTAAGAAGTATTATTGCTCTCTTCAGAATCCCGACAGAGGTAGTCACTGACAATGGAACCCAATTCTTGGATAAGGGTTTCCAAAAGATGATGTTCGACTTTCATATTATCCAGCATTTTGCACCGGTCGAGCATCCGCAATCCAATGGCCAAGCTGAAGCCGCAAACAAAGTAATTATCTACGGTCTCAAAAGAAGGATGGAAGAAGCTGAGACAGATTGGGTCGAACAACTGTATTTAGTGCTATGAGGGATATTGGACAAGCATCAAAATGGCCATGGGGAAAACTCCTTACAGGCTGACATGCGGTTGTGAAGCTATGATACCAGTGGAAATTAGGGAACCTTCTTGGAGGAAAATTAGGGCTTTGCACGAAGAAAGTGATAATAACCTAGCCATTGCTGCCGAGTTGGATCTCATTGACGAGGTCAGAGTTGCTACACATTACCGAAACATCGCTGCGAAATAACTTGTCGTAGCCAGATACAATAAAAGTGTGAGACCTCGGTCTTTTGAAAAAGGTGATTAGTGCTGCGCAGAGCCAACATAGGAAACATAAACGCACGAGATGGGAAGTTGGCGGCAAATTGGGAAGGCCCTTACTGGGTTAAATAAACATTAGGGCATGGAGCTTATGTACTTGAAAGACTGGAAAAAAAGGCCGTCAAAAGATTATGGAACACAGACAAGCTAAAAACTTACTATAGTTAAAGCTAATGATGCGAGGTGACATAGTCGTGAGTCTAAGTTAAAGGCAACAAGTAGGCAACATGATGTGAGCCTGTTGACTTTTTCTCTTTTCTCCTCAGCCTCCGGCTGAGCCGCTTTAAGGTTGTTGTCTAAGATAGCAACTGCTTTCTCAACTTTCACCTTCGCCTACTTGACATTTTCAACCTCAGCCAGGGCTTTGTCTCGGGCATCTTCCACCAACTTTACTGCTGTCTCGACTGCTGCTTTTACTACCAGTTCTCGTTCAGCTGTAGCAGTTTTCAGTTTTGCTCTGCCTCTGGCCATTTGTCTTGAAGAAGCCAATGGCTTGGGTTAGCCCAGCAGCACGCATTGCTTTTTGTTCAATCTCGACTAGCATGCACTCCTCTAAAGCTAACGTTGGCTCAGGTTGAAACCAACTTGCGAATGATCAGATGCTGGTACGAATGAAGGGGTCAACCCCATTCTCCCACAAATAAGACAACGACAGATATCTGATCGAGGTGGGAGCCATTGGCGCTTGAGAGGTCGGTTCTGCCGCCTTAGGTGATGATGGGGTGACAGGATCACCAGAAAGGTCGGCTGGGATGTTGCAGGAAGGACAGACGATTCAGGCACCGACTCTGTTGGCTTGGTATTGGACCTCTTAGGAGGAGGAGCTTTAATCTTCTTCCCAAGTTCTAGAGTTTTTCTTTTCCTGCCAGGGCCAACTTCCTAAGTACCCGCCTTCCAAGCCAATCTGTTCATATACGGCGGCAAGCTAGACATAGTTGGTTCTGCAAGAGCAAAAACGAAGTTATTAAACTAATGAAATAGTGATATAAAATATGCTATTAAAACGCAATGCATACTCGCTGTTGATTTCTTTTTCCTCTTTAAAGGAACTGATAAATATATGCCGGTATCGAATGGTCCCATAGTATTGCCTAGATCGATTAAAAGCTTTATAGCTTCTTCTTCAGCCAAGTTAAAACTTTTCTCTTTTAGATTAAAGGCTTTGGGGGACAAGTCATGATGCTCACTGGTCCAATACAGGGGGAATTTTTCTTCAAGTTCCCTAAAGTCGTTCACGTGAAGGAACCACAACACTTGTTTAGGGATCTCTTTGACTTTGAAGAAAGCCGACTTAAAGGATTTAAAGGACTCGGTGTAGGGGTAAAAAATTTTCTACCACGGACACCCCTAAGCGTGGTCCATGCAAACTCTATTGGCTTCTCCTTGGTTTTGTAGGTATTCATGGGGGAGAAGAAGTGACATAACAAAGGAACTGTGCACATTAGTTTCTATTCCATACAAATGTTTTCAAAGGCTAGGGCATAGGCCCAGCCATTGGGATGCAATTGCATCAGTGAAACATGTAGGTGGCTAAGAAGTTGGATTATGAAGTTCGAAAAAGGAAAAGCTACGCCGAGGCAGGTAACTATATCTTTGTACATAAAGAAGAAATGAGGCTCGGAATCCCCCACCTGCCAAGACGCTACGGATTCACTGTTTAAAGGAAGGCGCAGGGTGTATCCTTCACCAACGGCAAAATTGGGTCCCTTGAATTCCCCCGAAGTCATATTGCTCCTGATCAACATGACTTCTTTGCTTATGACATAATGTCCCGAACTATGAACAATGTCAGTAAACCCCAACTCTTCAGCCGTCGACTGCTTACTAAAACATGATGAAGACGCCATATATACCTATATAAAAAGGAAAAGACAGGAGTCGGGGTAATTCTACCTCAGTTCAATTTGAAAGGTGCAATGCTGGGTTGATCGGACTTGAGAGCAGTTGTGACGACGGACAGCGCAGAGCTATGTTGACATGAAGCTAATACCATATTTGCCTCTAAGTCTCGTCGAGTCTTGTTAAACTCAGGCTTTGTTGACGACAAGTATCACAAGGCATGTGACCTCGGATAAGGGAAGTCGGCCTTAGAGAGGAAGGTGTCAAGGGAGTAGGTAAACCATTATTACAACTCGTCAGCACCATTTCGACTTCTCTTGCCCAACCGAGTTAGACAAGGGTAATATACTCATGGCAGCTGTCTTCACATGGACGAAGCTATGAGGGGGAGGAGACTGGAGGGGTTGATTTTGGTGGGTAAGTTGACAGAATAGGAGGGTCTGGCTATAGATACAGGAATGGCTGTTACAGGCGAAGGAGGGGTAGCTTTACGACTAGTTTTCCTACTCCCACTACCAAATGATTTAAGGGCATATGCTTTCACAGATTCCTCATACCAACGAACAGCCAATAGCCAATAGGTCGTCTTATCGAAAACCCTTTGTATGACCTCCCTATCTTCCTTCGGGATAGGCCTATCATACATGTCTACAGGTATATCTGGATTTTTATCCATTGGTAGGCGACAATGGGTTGTGAAACCAGAGACATGTTCTAACCCAGAACCTCAAGAAAAATGCTTAAGAACACTACCTAAATCCCATAAACACAATCTTTAGTAAGAATGAAGAAAAAAGAGTCACATGATAGAGAAGAAGAAATGTGCAAAGAATCCAAATCAAGAAAACGTTGATGAAAGTTTGCCTGGTACAAGATGTTGGATCTGGCTATCACCCAAGAGGGGGGTGAATTGGGTGTTTGATAAAACTCTGGATAACTTTTAAAAAACTTTTCGCAACTAATTTGAAATCAATTCTATGACAGTAATCAGTTATCCAAATCAGTGAACTGGAAATATAAGAGTATAGGGAAGAGAGTATGCAAACTATGATTTATCCTGGTTCGGTCCAATCCTTGACCTACGTCCAGTCCCCAAGCTTCACTTGAGATTTTTAATCCACTATTTGCTTTGAGCTTGATTACACGTTCTGTACTTGAAGTAATCCTCTCACTAGGATTCACTCCCCCTTACAAACTGTAATCAATACACTTGTTTGATCACACACTCTGTATTCGAAGTAACCCTCTCACTAGGATTCACTTCCCTTACAAGCTGTAATGAATACAAAGTGTTTCCCACTCAAGATCACCCAATCTTGAGAATCTCTCAAATAAACTGATTAACAATCAATCTTCTCTTCTCAGAAGTAAATGTGATAAACACTGAAGCACAATACAAATAATCTCACTCTCTAAGCTAAATATATGATCATTGAAAAATTCAGAGAGTAGATGAAGCAGACGTTAGAATATTAGCATTTTACTGAATAAGCTCACGTCCCTGTTTTTCACGTATTTGCCCTCTTGCGTCTATATCTTTTGTTCTTCGTTTCTGGGCTCCTTATATAGATGAAGAAATTTGAATCTTCTATCAAAATATGTCTGTTAGAGCTCCACTGAGAAAATTGTCGTTGGAAGTCCACTGTGGGTATGATTCTTGGAGCGTCTCTGTTTTTCTGATTCAAGCTCTTTGATTACAGTGCTGTCTGTTGCTTTCTTAATTTTGTAGTATATTCAATTTAAGGATAATGTTAATCCTCCTTTATCAGAGTGGGCAGCAGAGGGAAGTTCAGATTTGTTTAAACCAAGTTGCACATATTCCCCGACAAGAGCGTTGGCATCCCATACTGAAAAATCACTTTACAGCTCAGCAAAACAGATTCTCTTGATCTTAGCTTCAAACTTCATTTGATCATCTGAAATTTACTGGAAAACTACTTAAACAATGTTAGGAATAATAGTAAGTCAAGATATGAAGTAATAAAATCATAATCAATGATTTCCACTTTACGTGCACGGTGATTTACTGATGTTGTCTTCACATGACTGCAGTAGCTCATGTGTTACTGGAGTCATTTATGTGTCAAATGCTTTTTGTCTCGTGTACAACTGCAGTAGCATTTTAGTGACTGCAGTAAATCATAACTATCAATTGATTTTTGCCTTCAAGTAACTATAGCAAGTTCAACATAACTCGAGTCCAAGTTGGTGTAGGAAACCCATGCTCTTTATAAGCCTTTGACTGCATTAATAACAAGCTTAATTCATCTCTGAAAGCGTTTAACTGCAGTAGCTCTCTTGATGACTTAAGTAAAGATGGGATCAGATACTTTTAGTCTTCTTCTTACTACAGTAGCTAGATATGACTGGAGTAGATTGATGTTCAATTCCTCTCTGTCTTCGATCTTACTGGAGTCATCACTTAGTTACTGGAGTAACTAGGGTTCATGTTGTTTCTATCCTCGATATTACTGGAGTATTGACTTAGTTACTAGAGTAACTAAGATTCATTTTGTTTTTGTCTTAGATTTGACTAGAGTAGCACTTTGACTACTGGAGTAATTCAGGATCATCTTACTTCTGTCTCTGACATTACTGGAGTAACAACCTTGTTACTAGAGTAACTAAGGTTCATTTTGCTTCTGTCATCGAGCTTACTGGAGTAGGTACATGGTTACTGGAGTAATTCTAGTGTAAAAGTGCCAAGATGACTGGAGTAACCAAAAACGTTACTAGAGTAAGGTGACTGACTATCGGGTTTTGATTCTGGAAAGGTCTGAAAGTGAAGGGAAAGTAGAGACTTATTGGAGTAAGTAAGTGACTACTGGAGTAGCCCTACTGGAGTCACCATTTCATTATTGGAGTAATTTTCAAATAAATGTGAATAGGCCACAAATTACTAGAGTAATAAGATGTCAACTGGAGTAACCATCAACTCTTCACTTATTTGAGAATCAGTTCCAGATTTCTGAACAGAACCTGAATTTCCAAAAATCACATCTCTCTCATTTGATCTTTTTTTTCGGTGATATTGATATTTTTGGAAAGGTGTGTGAGTCTAGTTTCATATGCCACTAATTTCAGCTCATTACGATATGTAGTTTGTGAGATATCCTCAAATTACCAAACCTTGGTCAGCTACATGACAGTAACAGGTGGCGTAACTTCAAAAATTCATATCTCTCTCATCTGATCTTCTTTAGACCTGAATTTTTGATTGAATGACGCCTTGGATGTCTAGTTTCATCCAAAATTGGTTTCATCTCAATACGATCTCTGGTTTGGGAGATATCATCAATTTACTGAACGTCACCCAGCTGAAACGCTGACAGAATTGCTGGAACAGCCGTATGACTGGAGTAATGAGATCCTTACTACAGTAGTTTCGCTCCAGAAGCTTTCTGTCTGACCCGTTACTGTAGTAGGTTAATGATTGCTGCAGTAACCACCTAATAGAAACAAAACCAGTAGCTGAAACACATGAATTACTGCAGTTATTAAGTGCCGAATGGAGTAATGAGCACCCATATCACATATATGACTAGAGTAACGCGTAGGTGACTGGAGTAACTCAACCAATATAGTAGCAATGACTGGAATAACATATTTTTGACTGGAGTAACTCGATCATTATTCATCCGGAAGTTTCAACTTGCTCATTTTAACTCCGAATTGACTCATTCCAACTTCCACTTGATCGTAGAAACTTCAAGAATCAATCTATGGACTTGTGTAATGATTTTCTCAATCCTTTCAACAAGTTCTTCTTTCTTTCTTCTCTCTTCTTGATTAATCTTCATTGATCAACTTATGATTTCTTCTCTTCTCTTGTTCTTTCTTCACATGAACGAATCTACATCAAATTGTAGTAATTAGTCAATGTATATGATATGAACTTTTTGCTTTTACTAATGGCATAAGACATCATCAAAACTAATCATAACCAACACAGGAAAGCTTGGAAGAGAGGAAGGAGGAGTTTTGCGAGACTTGGCTTTAGAACTTTTTCTCTTTGGAGCGATAGGAGTGTCTGGTCGTGAAAATATGAAACAACGCGACATTTGAAGTTATATAGATTTCAAGCATTGAAAGAGGCGAGATTAAAAACGCCAATAGTTGCGAAGGTGAAACGACAAAGATGGTGATGTCAGAGAAGCATGGGAAATTAGGTTTAAAAAACCCTAAAAAACGTAATCATAACTAATGCAAAAAGACATGAGCATTAAATAGGTGCAAAAACCAAAGACGGCTAGTAGGCGTAGTGATGGACAACAATGATTATATGCTGCTACACACTCCACTACCATGGTTATCGAAAGGTCGTGCCTGTTCATGAACTCATGTTCACATTGTACCTCAGACTGGGGGCAGCATAGGCGACATGTGACAGGAAAATTTAACCCAGCATGCCGAGATTAAAATAGGTTGAAAGACAGTGGAAAGTTGAGTTTATCTCGGCAAACATAAGAGTCGAGGAACAATGTAAACTCAACAAAACACGACGAGGGGCAAATGGGAAGCTCAGATCATAGTCCACATCATGGTCAAATGCTGAAGGAGAAAGTCAAATGATCAAAATCCGAAATAAGAAAGCAACTCGAAAAGTTCAAAACCCGAAGTTCCCAAGTCTACATAGTACAGTTAAATGCCAATACAAGGAAGCAATTAACCTCGGCATCCCAGAGACCTGAGATATTGAGCTTGGGGGCATATGTTATAGATTGACAAAGTGGGCCTGACAAAGATAGGCCTAACTAGAGAGCCCAATGGCGGAATCTTCATTACCCAATAAGATACCACTCCTACAATCATTCCTACCATGATGCATGAAGCAAATAGTGGAGTAAGCATGATCCAGGAAAATAGGAGCACTACTAGTGTTTATCGAAGTCGATCAAGGTCTCAAGTAATCTCTATAAATAGGAGATTACCCACAAGGTACACAAATTCTTTCATCTATTCTAAATACTGTTCCACTGCGCACACACCCCCACACCCTTATTGGCATTCGCCATTTGTATGACACAGTAATCTTAGTGCCTTAGTAATATCTCTCTCATAGATATTATTAAGTCATCATTTCTTCCTTAGTTTTTAATCCTTAAATTCCTCGAGAGTTATCTGATCCGACATAAACATCTACCAATCCCTTGAGATTGGAACATTTGTGTTCTTATTCTAGAACAAGGTTGATGTGTTGGTTGGGGAAAATCAACTGCCCCATCCACGTATCAAATTTAGATTGATCTCGTATGTCCTGCCAATATTGATTTTATGGTGTCTGAAGGAAACCATCGTTCTCTGCTGCCTCTCTCCTGGGAAGATGACGATCTTATTAGGCGCAATTCGAAGAAGATTAAAAATGCAAGACAAGAGGCAGACAATTGTATTCTGCACAGCACATGGCCGAAACTTGGAGAAAAAGGATCCACGTATTCCAAAGGAGGGATATCCTTTGTTGAAAAGTTGAAAGGAAAAAATACAGAAGCAGACAGCTCTGATGACGAAGCTGTAGACATAAATACTGATATGAATAATGACAAAATGTCCGATGATTATCAAGATATAGAAGATAACGAGCCAATATGCAAAATGGTGGAGGATGAATCGCGGAACTTCCCATCTTTCACCTTTTTCTGGTAGTGCAAAAAAATGACTATACAGGGCATGGAGGAAAGCTCTGGTTGTGAAACTCTTGGATAAGAGCATTGGTTATAAGGCTCTCCTGACTTGTCTTCAATCCTTTCAGACCAAGAGAGGTGTCATTCATTTGATCAACATTGGATATGGATATTTTGTTGTCAAACTGTCAAACAAAGAAGATTACAATAATGCCTTAATAGGAGGGCCATGGATGATATATGATCATTACCTTACGGTGAGACCATAGGAGCCTAATTTCATCCCAGCAAAAGCCAAGATTGATAAAGTTGCAGTGTGGGTTAGAGTTCCAAAGCTTTCCCTAGAATATTACGATCGGTAGGCTCTCACTGTCATAGGTTAAAGTTGATATAAACATGTCCAACAAGCTGAAGGGTCATTCGCACGTATCTATGTCACGGTGGATCTTAGGAAACAACTAATGTCAGGTTTCAAGCTTAAGGGTGAGGAATACTTCTTGGAGTATGAAGGTCTCCACCTCATATGCATTAATTGTAGAGTTTATGGGCACAACTGTGAAGCTTGCCCGCATCATAGGAAATCGCAGGAGGATAAGGAAGGAGCACCGCAAGAAGAGAATAATGAAGGCCCAAAACAAAATATGCAGGTCAATACAGAAGCTTTAGACGACTACCGGAATCAATGGCGTATAGTGCATAAGGTGCGCTGGCCACAAAAGACAAAAGAAGGGAAAGAGGGACCATAAAAGAAAGAGGACAAAGGGTTATGTTTTGGAGTCCTGACAGACGTAGGGAAGCAGGCAGAGTAGGTAGAGAATGCGACCGACAACATGGTATTCTAAAGCACCTTATTGCAGGGCATTAAAGATCGAAATAACTTGCCAAATAGTACAATAAAGGTACAATCACAGAAGTGGTCGAAAGAAGGTCCCATGATAGCCAAGGAGGTGGAAACAAATTATAAGGCGACAAACGAGCAGCAGGACCATGGGAAACGAGCAAGAGCGGAGAAAATATGTAGGGAGATAAAAAGTGGTCAAGTTATCATGCTCACTTTACCTGGGTATGAAATAGAGGAGAATGGTTTAGGCTTAAAGGGGGATTAAACTAGGATGGAGCCTAATGGAAAGTTAGATGAGGCTGAAAAAGGTATTTATGTAGAGATCCAAAATGAAGCCCATGTAAGGAACACAGTTTTTGACCCAAGGAAAAGAATAATTTCTGAGGGGGGCCCATCACACAAACCCCCTGATATGGTGCCTCCTGTTGGGCCTATGGACTCAGACCCAACTAGGTAAGAAAAGGAGTTTGAGGATGATGCAGTTTGTTCGATGGTCCATAAGACACAGGAGGCATAATGGTCTCTTTTAAGGGCTTCTATTATTTATATTGTTTTTTATGGATAGTATCCTTTATTGGAATATAAGAGGGGCATGCAACAAGGGGCTCCTGAGTAATATAAAAGCTGTGTGTTATGGGCCTAAACCAAATATGGTTATTCTGTCTAAAACCAAGGCAGAAGATGGGAAAAGGTTTCAGCCTCTTTTGAAATTGGGCTTTGACTCTATGGAATTTTCCCCTGGTGAAGGCCATTCGGATGACATTGTAGTGATATGGAAGAGCAAGGCCATGAAAGTGAAGCTTCTGGAAAGCCAGAGACAATTGTTACATTTTGAATGTCAGTTCGAAAATAGCTCCTCCTTCCTTCTTTCCACAATTTATGCGATCCCACACTCCAACCACAGAAATGTACTAAAGGAAAAGCTCCTCAACCTTTTAAATGCTATCTCAATCCCATGGGTGGTCTATGGAGATTTCAACGACATCACTTCCCCTTTGGAGCATTGCAATGGAGTGCACTGTAACCATAATTGAATCAGGTGGTTCAGTTACAGAATTAGGGAGTGTGGACTCTCAAACCTAGGCTCAACGGGACTAAGATTCACCTGGAAAGGTCCTCTCATTGCTGGATGCTCACGTCTTGATGAAAGATTAGATAGAGCCTTGGTAAATAATTCCTTTCTCAATTGGAAAGACGATTGTGTGGTGAGGGTCCTTCCTCAGACCAAATATTCTAACCACAAACCCCTGGTGCTGGATCTCTCCACAAGATAGAGCAGAACAGGGCCTCCACATTTTAGGTTCGAAGCCATGTGGCTCCTCCATAAATCGTTTAATGAGTGTCTGCAGGGGTGTTGGGACGCTAATAGAGACAAGGCTGACGCATTACAACAAGTAAAATCAACTCTTATGCATTGGAATCACGATTGCTTCGGCTTGGTAGAAAAGAAGATAAGAACTCTTATGGCATGATTAAATGGAATCTAGAATTCCCCTCGGTACCCAGCTTCTCACTTCCTTTGCAAATTAGAAAGAGATCTTCAAACTGAGCTTGACCAAATGCTAATAAGGGAAGAAATAAAATGGTTCCAAAAAGCGAGGTCTGGTTCAATTACAAAAGGGGACCGTAATACCAGATTTTATCACCTGAAAACTACTATGAGAAGGCGAAGGAACGAGATTTTAACTTTGAAAAATGAAGAGGGCTAGTGTGTAGAGTTGGAAGCAAAGCTCATGGAGATGGTGTTGGATTACTCTCAAAACCTATATCAATTAGAAGATGGGGTTTTGTCTCTCACATCAATAGAGACTAGTTTCCCTATTTTAGACAATGGGGCTTTGATGAGTCTAGGGAAATCCCCCTCGAATGAGGAAATCAAAAGAGTCCTTTTTGCAATTGGCCCCTACAAGGCTCCAGGTGTTGATGGCTTTCCTACCATCTTCTTTCAATCACAGTGGGATGTCGTTGGCCATGGACTATGTAATTTTGTTAAAGGCGTCTTTGAGGGGCATCAAGGCCTACCTGATCACAACGAAACTCTAATAACTTTGATTCCTAAGAGGGAAAGACCAAAGATGGTGGGGCATTTCAGACCTATATCAGTATGCTCTATCCACTACAAAATGTGTAACCAAAGTTATTGCTAATCGATTGTGGAATTTAATGGACTCACTCATTTCCCCGTTCCAAGCAAGCTTCATAAAAGGGAGACAAATACATGACAATATAATTGTCGGTTAGGAAATTATGCGCACGATGAAGAAAGCAAGAGGCAGAAAGGGATTGTTAGCAATGAAGATAGATTTGGAAAAAGCGTATGACAGGGTAAGTTGGGATTTCCTGCGCAGTGTATTGACTGAAACATGTATAGATTCACACTTTATAAATTTAATTCTGGAATGTATATCCACAGTGTCGTATAACATTTTTTGGAATGGTTCTCTAACTAAATTTTTTAGTGCAAAGAAAGGCCTAAGGCAGGGAGACCCCATTTCTCCATTACTTTTTTATATTATGTATAGATAAATTGTCTCATGATTAGTGATGAAGTGAACAATGGCACTGGAAGCCGATAATGATCACGAAGGAGGAGCCGGCAATCTCCCACCTTATGTTCACAGATGATTAGCTTCTTTTTGGGGAGGCCACAGAAAAACAAGTTATATGTATGATGAAGTGCCTTAACAGAATCTGTGAAGTCTCGGGGGAGAAGATAAGCCTCACCAAATCATCTATCTTCTTTTCCCCAAGAGTGCCATCTAGTTTGAGACAGAGCATAGCGTCTACAGCTAATTTGAAGATCTTGACGGAAATTGGGAAGTACTTGGGTTTTCCCCTGTCTAGAAAAAAGAAAACCACTGAGACGTTTCAGTATATAGTTGAGAGAGTGCAAACAAAATTGTCATCCTGGAAAGAAAAGAGCTTGTCAAGGGCAGGAAGAATAACGCTTGCAAAGTCTGTAATAAGTGCAATTCCATTATATCCTGTGCAGGTGGCACAGTTACCATCTTCAGTTTTCAGGGAGATTGAAAGAGTCCAATGAAAATTTATATGGGGCCATAGTGATTCGGTATATGGATTTCACCCCCTGGGATGGGACCAGTTAATTCTGCCTAAAAGCCACAGAGGACTGGGTTTCAAGAACCTGACTTCTCTGAATAAAGCTTGCGGAGCGAAACTTACATGGAAATTGATCACTGGTTCAAAAGGGATTTGGGCAAAGGTAATGTTTAACAAATATATGAGACGTAATGGGGCTGATCTCTTCACTATCCGAAGTGGCGACTCCCCTTACTGGAAATGTATTGCCCAACAAAAAGAATTAATCCAGAAAGGAGCCAAGTGGAATATTAGAAATGGTGAGAATATGAAATTCTTCTATGATATCTGGCTATCAATAGATAAACCTTTAAAGGAAGTCTGCATTATACCTCTCACTGCGGAAGAGAAGGTGAGTTCGGTAGCATCCTGGGTTAAGCATGGGAGTTAGGATTTAGATCGCCTGGCTCAAATTATTCCCTCTCACATGCTTCGGAAGTTGAGCTCTGTTGCTCCGCCGATCTAGGAAGCTGGTCATGATAGACGATCATGGAAAGAAACAACGAATGGTATGTTCTCTATCAAGAGCGCATATGGTATGCTATAGCAGATCAGCAAAAACGATGAGGATAACCTGTTTAAATACATATGGAGGTGGAAAGGGGCTGAAAGAATTATTGTGTTCATGTGGGTGGCCTTCCACGATCGATTACCTACGAATCTCTGGCGTAGTAGATGGGCACAGACATTACCGTTATGTTGCCACTGTAGAAAGGGAGATGAATCTGTTTTACATATATTAAGAGATTGTGTTTATGCGAAGTTAATCTGGTCTAAGCTTATTAATCCAGCTAATGCAGTTGAGTTCTTTAGTTCTAATTTGAGAGATTGGGATTTCTAAATCTGCGAAAGAATTTGAGCTTACATTCGGATAGTAACTAGCCTCTAATTTGGGGAGTTGCAATATGGAAATTATGGCTCTGGCGAAACAGTGAAGTATTTGATGAGGGATTTGAAAAACCACATAATCCCGCAGGAGTGATTTTATACCGCTGGAGAAACCATACGTTAAAGCAGGAGGTTACTGAACATTCCGAGATAGCAGACATGGGTAGGATGCACTGGGTTCCACCAAGTAATGGATGGGTAAAATTGAATGTTGATGGGGTGGTGCCGTGGGGGCAGAGTAGAGCTGGAAGTGGTGGAGTGTTAAGGGACTCAGAAGGGCAATGGATCACCGGCTTTACTGAAGCCCTTGAGATCTGCGAAGCTTATGAGGCTGAAGAATGGGCCAAGTGGAAAGGACTTTCGTTGGCATGGGACCTTGGTATGAGAAGGGTTGTTTGTGAATCAGATGCAAAGGAACTTGTGGAAGCTGTAAACGACGATTCAGCAACAGAGAAAGGAAGTCTGGTTTTTTGGAAAATCAGGAGGCTCATGAGGAAGGACTGGATGCTGCGAGTTCAATACATCCCAAGAGGCATGAATGAAGTTGCGGACACGTTGGCAAAGAAAGGAATCAATGAGTCAGCCTTCCTAGATGTTTGTCCTAATTATTTAAGGACTTTAGTTTCTCAAGAGAAAATGGGATTAAATTCCCCAATTGTAGGCACCTAATTTACTTTTAATATAACACTCATCCAGTATCGAAAAAACTGCCCCATCCTTGACTTGTGACTCCCTCCAACCACGCCCCCTCCCTCTATGTTAACACACCGAGGGAGCCCCCTCCCTCTATGTTAACACACCGAGGGAGCGATGAAAGTGAGAATGAGAAGTGAATGTGGAGAGCGAGAGTAAGGAAAGAAGGGAGGAAGGAAAAGAGTCTGGAGGTTATTTTAAGTAGCTAAACTAGCTTATTTTTAACAAATTTTTTTATGAAAGTTATTCTATATATTTTTCTCTTTCTAATGAAAGTAATATTTTATTGGTTAATGAAAATTTTGGAGTTAGAATTTTTGGAAAATTTTGAGTTTTGACAATAAAAGACTATATATATGTATTAGATGATTAATAGTATATTTTAATCGATTTAGATTTGTTGGAATTTAAAATTAATTTTTATATTTAAGAAGCTTAGGATTCATGCCCTATATGATGTTTTTACCAATTAAATGTTATGTAAATAATTTATTTTGGTTAATGGAGATGTTATTGAAATTTTAATCAATTCAATTTTGAAATATGAAGGATTAAAATGTCATTTCTGAAATTTGTGGGTCTAAACTGTCATTTTTGAAATTTGTAGGACTAAACTGTCATTTCTAAAATTTGTATGACTAAAACGTCATTTCTAAAATTGGAAAGACTAAACTATCATTTATGAAATTTGAAGAACTAAACGGTCAATTTTAAAATTTAAAGCCCAAACTTCCATTTTCATTTTGTGTTTTAATAATATATTATTATTAGAATTTGTCTATTTTGAGTTATAGAAAATTATAAGTTATAATTGTGATAATATAGAGCCTTCTTGTGATCGGTGATTATTCGTATTGTGCTCCTCAAGTTAAGGTTAAGCTTTGAATTGAGGTAATCAAGATTAATTTATTCCATATGCTTGTTTTGGGCTGTAAGGTATTTTTTAAACCTTAATTTCATATGTACCTCTTGTATTGTTTTGGAAAATTATGTGTATGTACTACTTATTAATATTTTTCAAGCGATACCTCTAATGTTATTAGAGGCCAATAGAAGAAACCAAAGGCACAGGAGTTGTGAACTGTGCAAGCCTCTTTTAGTATTGGTGTTGTATGGATTTCTATATTGTCCTCATAGGACACTCATGTTTTTAAAATACCATATTAACTATTTTGGGATGATTGTTTATAAAAGGTTAGACTGAAGGTCTTATTTTATACACTATAATTTTTTGGTGGATCCACAATCAAATCTTGTGAGGAAATGGTTTTTGTGTAGGCCCTATGTTGTGGGATCAGTGATGTAAGACTCATAGGTTATGTATTTTTTTGTTCGATAATTATGCTCAGAGTCATGGATTTTTGTATAGAGGGTTTGAGGGCAGAATTTGTGCCCCAACTCTGATGTGTTTAAGGTTTTCATAATCACTTATTAGTTTGATTTTTTGAAAACATTATCATTGTTGTTTTACTAGAAATGATCTTTTCAACTTGCTATTTTGGATAATTGTTATTTAGTGAGAACGAGTCTTTTCAAAATAACAATGAGATCAATGTAGAATTAAAAATGAAAAGATCTAACTTACATCCAACCATTGATTTATTCTCGATCACATTAAAATAATTGTTTAAAATAAAAATAGAAAGATTAAATCGAAACCGTATTGATTAGATTCAGGGAAGATTTTGGTGTTTATATATGTAATATTCTTGGTGAATAATATACATATGCGTTTGTGCGTCATATATACTCCTATATTTCTATTTGTGAGATATTTCTAACATGTTGCACACAAATTAATAAGAACCTGAAGTTTTATTAACTCTCTCATAAAAATTTATTATCTTTCTAATTTTACTCTTATTTAATATTCAATATACCCTATTAGAATAAAATTAATATAATGATAAATAAAAAGTAAAATTATACATCTACATGAAAATTTTATCTCTTAATCCTATAAATAGGGCAAAAAAGAATTCCCTACCTTATAAATAGAATCAAAAAGTATAGTTTGGAGATATTTTTTAAAGTACTTCTTGGACTGACTCACCGGAATTTACGTGTGTAAATTGCTGAACTGAATTGACTATTCAAAAGAGGTAATGTTATCTCTTAATCCTATAAATAGGGCAAACAAAAATTTCCCTACCTACAAATAGAATCAAAAAGTATAGTTTAGAGATATTTTTAAAGTACTTCTTGGAGTGACTCACTGAAATTTACGTGTGCAAATTGCTGAACTGAATTGACTATTCAAAAGAGTTATCTTTTTCCTTGTGGCGGGGCCAACTTATCAATTGTATTTTGAACTAAAAACTTAGTCCTTATAAGTAATTTAAATCTTGCATTGAAAATAATGTTCATACCAACTTAAAAGTTTGTCCGGATTTCAAATTTTATGTCGTTTGTCTTGTTTGATAGTGACCCCAAGTTTTACCAAGACAGCTGTAAGAAATATCATCGTCAATTAATGTCGTAAGTCTTGTTTGTTTGTGACATGTCTTGTTTGTATGAAGGTTTTTGAAAATCGGATCGACCGGAGTTAAACCAAGTCAAATCGGTATTAATTAAATAATACAATTTAATTAAATAGGTAAAAAATTCATATTTTAATATTAGAAAATACTTTATATCAGCATTAATACCAAGTCCAAATTCATTTCTAGGCCCAACCCAATATCCAGTCCAACACCCCCTCTATTTCCCTACCTGTTGTTAATAATTTATAAAGGGGATACAAATTAAAAACCACAAGAAAACGCCAATACCTCCATTATGGCTAACCTACTACCTAACTTATTCACTGCAAGATTGTCAAGCGAATGTCACACCGCCAACCTCATCTCCCTCACCCACTTTGTCCTCTTCTCCTTTCTCTTTCCAGCCTTATGTGTTTGGTTTGAGGTGAGGGAGTGGGAGAAAAGGAAGAGAGATAAATTGTTCCTCTCATCTTTACTAAATTGTCCATGGAGAATTTTCAATATTTTAAAAATATATTCTCAACAAAATGGAATATTCCTTTTATTAATGGTAATTTGGTCAATACACTCTCTAGGGATTCCCTCCCTCCCTCAAACCAAACTGGGCCTTAGTCTCCTTCCTCTGCCTCCTTCATATAGTTGCATACATGGTCAAAACCCACAACTCACAAGGTCTCTCTCTTCTCCTTCCTCAACCTCACCTGCTTCACTTTGCTCTTATAATCTCTCTCTCTTCTCCTTCTCGTTTTTTGTCTCGGCATCCCACAGGAAAGGTCAAACAAAGAGAAACTTAAAGAAGCTTGGAATCCATACTACACCAGTGAGCTTCAACCTGATCGTTGCTCCTCCTACAGATTCCACAGCACCATCGTCGGCGCCAATGTTGAGAAGCACCTGTACTTCGGATCTCTCTCTCTCTCTCTTCCTTCTCATTTTGCACTTTTGTGTCTCTGTGACTTGGCGAATTGCGAAGTTATAAAAAAAAAACCACATGACGTTGTTTCTAGTGGATGGAGGGGAAAAAATTTGAAGCCGTGACCCTTTGAACCTGACCGGTTCACACCGGTTTTACCGGGTCAAACCGGGTTCACCAGGTAGTTCGGTTTAACCCTAAACCGGACCAGTTTTTCGGCCAGTTCCCAGTCTGAACTAGCAGATCCGGTCCAATTTCACAAACATTGTTTTGCATGTGATGACTGGAGTTGTTGCTACTATTGTTGATGTTATCTTAAAGTGTAAAGAGTTTTCGTCTCTCTCAGTGTATTATTGAGATTCTAACTTGTGTTATCTTACTTATAAAAATGAATTTGCTTGTCACCTCAACCTAGCCGGTTATATATAACATATTTTAATCCATAATGATTATAATTATTTTTCTAATTCTTAAGTATGTTTTGGTTTAACTAAAGATAAATAAATAAGCGGTACTAAATACTTAATTAAATGGAAAATCAAATTTTACTTTAACTAAAAATGGCCCTGCATATATCCCTCCGATCCCAAATTTGGGTTACTTATAATTCATTGATGCATGTACCAATAAAAAAAAATTGAAAAAAGATTAAATTTATTATAAAATTCATTTAACACTACTACAGTAAACGCATATATGATGTCTAATAAATAATGATTATAACGAATAAACATTATGAATGTTGAGGTGAATATACATTATGTATGTTGAGACAAGGGCTAAACAAGAATATATTATGCTAAAACTTAACAGTTAAATATTCTTGTTGTTATGTATTGAAAGGTGGAATTCAAGAAAATATAAAAATAATAGTTGTAATTAATAATTGTTATTTATCCAATGACAAAACTAACAATTTTTATGAAATAACTATTGTATTACACTTACAAACGATTTTTCTTCTAACCTTGTATCAACAAAATAAAACATACCAGTTATATCAATTGACAATAATGTTTTTCGGATGATAAAAATGATCTTTCATAGGAAATAATCATCATGTAAAGAATAACTCTAACAAACACATTTTTATAACCTTGTTTAGTCCAACACCAAATATCAGTTCTCCTAAGTCAAATATGCTTTAGAGTAAACTAAACTTCAACTCTGTTTAAGATAACATATTCCTTTTGTTCTTATTACTTTTATTCATCAGCCTTGTCCTTCTCTCCTTCTGCATGATCAGGCACCGAAGAACTTTTTCTATTCGCCCTTCTCCTTCTCCACAAACTCCTTCGTCTCCTCCTTTTCCTCTTATGGTTCCTCCTCAAATGGAGTTTTTGCTATCGACGTCGCTGGTCAGCCTTGACAATTTACAAGAACTTATTTATGGTTATTAGTAAACAACAGTTACTTATGTTAGTAGCCAAAGTAGTACTCATTTAGTCCTATTTAGAAGTCATTCCAATATATTTCATACAGACCATAAAAAACACTAAGCCTCATTAACTCTACCATAAAATTTAACTTTTTAACTTAATCTCTATTTAATATATATTACACCCCGTTAGAACAAATTAACATCAACACAATATAAATGAAGTGTCTTATACCTAGAAAAAGGGTGAAAGAGCAAATTTAGAAACAAACTATTTCCCTATGGACATTTAACACAATTAACTATATATTTGGGGTGCAAAAGTATACCTAATCAATTTTTTTGGTAGCATATATAGTAACACTGTTAACCATGGTTAACTTTTGTTACTTTTTACACTACGGTCACACTAGTCTTCTCATTTTTTATTATTTTAATATATTTTATAAGGAAAAATATGTAAATTTAGCAATAAGCTATTTTGGTATAAACATCCGACACAATCATCTTGAAGGTGGAGCTAAATCACCAAAAGGGGGGTGAATTGGGGATTTTTAATTTTTTCGTAAGTTCTGCTCAAATGGAAACCAAACAAGACAAAACAGAGAGTAGGGAAAGAAGATTGAGACACAGAAGTTTATACTGGTTCAGCCCAACTCTTTGGCCTACGTCCATTCCTCAAGAATCTTGAGTATTTCACTATATCTCTTGATTACACCCTCTGTAACTCTGAAGCAATTTTCTCACTAGAACTTGCTCCCCCTTACAAGTTGTAATCAAAGACACCAAATCTCCAAGTCCCCTGACTTGAGATTGTTTACAATCAAATGAATACAAGTTACAAACTCTTTTAAAATAGTAGATAAGATAAACACTGAAGCTCAGTTAATATCAACCGATACTTTATACAGAAAACTCAAAGAGTAGTTGAACAAATTTAATGCTTTTTCGGTTCTTAGCTCAATAGTTGTTGGAGAGAATTGAATGTTGTTCTATTTATATTTAGAGTATGTTTAATGACCGTTGCAGACATTCATTTGATCATTGGTGAAGATTTCTATCTGTTATAAGCATCTCGGTCTCTTCTCTCTCTTTACTTTGTTCATTCTTTGTGTTGGAAGGATAAATGTTAAGCCCCTTGAGTTTATAGCCGTTGGAATGACAGAGTTCTGAGTAGGTGGATGTCTCTCTATCCACTTTCCATCGTGTAAAGCTTATTAGATGAAAATATAGCAGATTAGGTGGCTCCTCATTTAATGCTCTGACAGTTCCTTTGCTTTAGTGAAGTCAACATTGAAAAATCTCTTTAATTCATTTGTAACTTGGCTGAAAAACACTAGTAAATACATTAAACATATTTGGTAATGTTGATGGTTAATAACTAGAAGTATTTAGATCAAATAACAACCATTACACAAATTTCATAAATTCAAATTTCCAATTGTCACGGCCTATACTCGAATTTGTGCATCAATACTCAAATATATCACTATGCACTTAAGGCCATACTTGAGTATTCAAGCTAATACTCGAGTATTCTCCTTCCAGAGACGAAACTCGCGATTTGAGCTCTGGAGCTTCAAATTCACTTAAGCCAATACTCGAGTATTCTATCAATACTCGAGTTTTGGACTCTTGATAAAAATATGTCCAAAACATCAAAACTGGAGTATCCATGCAATACCGCGATATTGAAAGCTCAGAAAATTTTAGTTGCTCTCTATATGACTCGATACTCGAGTATTCAACACCATACTCAAGTATGGGGTCCTTCTTTGAAAATCAGAGAAAGCATTAGCCAATATGAAACTAGAGTTTTCCAAACTAAAGTTTGTGTGTTTAACAAATTTTTAATTCATCTTTTCTTGGCTCAATACTCGAGTATGTCATCATCATATTCGAGTTTTCACTTAATTGTGAAAACATTTGAATTCTGGAGCCAAGTTGAAAACTGAACTTTTCATATTCCAAACTTGAGTTTTCAAAACTGGAGTTTTCCAAACCGAGGTTTGCATTTCTTTTGTAAAATCACTGAAGAGTCTTAGGCCTATACTTGAGTATGCATACCAATACTTGAGTATTCTCTGATGGAAAACTTGTGTTAATCTCTGTAAGGTCCAATACTCGAGTATCCTCTTGGATACTGCGGTATTGTCCTTAATCATTTGCATTGAGCTTTTCTTTGAAATCTCAATACTCGAGTATTGCTACTGATACTCGAGTATTGTCTCAGTTAGCAAATTTTTAATTTCTTGAGACAACTCTTCAATCTTGGTTTCACAATTAATTGTTATCATCAAAACCCATAGAGAACTAACACATCTTTTGTTAGGTCCAAAAATAGACATAAACATTTGTCATCTTATAAATGCTCATATTTGTCTTATAAAGGGATTTAAAAGAATCCAGGGAGTTAAAATTGTTTGGTCATTCTTTTAAGTGCTCTTATGGGGAAAAAAAAGTAAGGGCATTATTATATTTTCACTAACAAAACTTTAATTTCATTTTGACCTAAAGGTGCAGTGAAATTTCAAAATCTTTTAGAATTAATTGAAATAAAATTGCTTTCGTAGAATCTAAGTGATATTTTCTCATTAAAAAGGGCACAAATTCCTAAAATTATATAAAAATAATAGAGAGTGAGATGTTGACCAAAAAAAAATAGTGAGCAGACTGGTGAGACCTACAGCTAAAAAGTAACAGATATTTACCAAGGTTCACAACATTGTTATATATATGTTACCAAAAAATTTGATTATGTCTAATTTTACACCATAAAATAGTTAATTTTATTGGGTACTTATAAAAAATAGTCCGTAATTGAGTGTGTGTGTGTCTATGTGTGTGTGTGTTCTCTCTGTTCCACAAATAGGACAAGATGAGTAATTAAACGGTCATAAGTATAACGCATTAACATTTGAAATTTAGTACTTTTTTTATTGGGACAAAATTTGAAATTTAGTACATCAGAAAGATTTATATTTATGTTTTGTGCACCAAAGAGTTTGAATATTAGACCGTTGTTGTTGGATGCAGCTTCTGTCCTATTTTTTAACATCCGCTCCCCTCCTTTCCTTTACAATGTCGCCATTTTGGATTAAAAATGAAGCAGCTGGTCTTTTAAAAAAAAAAATCAGGGTACTGACAAGTATTAAAAAAATACTTCAAGATATTGAGTTGCAGTGAAAAAATACTTCATGATCTTGAAAAATTATTTTATGATCTCGAAAAAAATATTTAAAGATACTAACTAGTACTAAAGGGATATTTCAGAATACTGACTAGAATTAAAAAGATATTTTAAGATACTGAATGATATTAAAAAAAAAAACTTCATGATCTTAAAAAAAATTTTAGGATCTTAAAAAAATATTTCGGGATACTAACTGGTACTAAAATGATACTTAATGATATTGACTGGTACTGAAAAATTACTTCAAATAATTTTTTTAAGATCATAACATATTTTTTAAAATTATGAAGTACTTTTTTAGTACGGCTCAATATTTTGAGGTATCTTTTAAACACTTGTCAATACCCTGAATTTGTTTTTTTTTTTTAAAGGACCAGTTGCTTTATTTTTAATCCAAAACGATGATGTTGCAAAGAAAAGGAGGAGAGCGGATGTTAAAGGCATAGGACAAAAGCCGCATCCATTGTTGATTAAGGGGGTGTTTGGAAATCTTCCAAAACCTAGATTTTGCGTAGTATAAGGTAAGTATGTGAGAGGAGTTTTATCTCGGCTCGCGCAAAACCTAGATTTTGGGTGTTTTCCAAACACCTCCTAAATAAATGTCAAGGAGTGGGGCACACCTACGCCTCCATTTAGGTGGTTCTCCCTTATCACCTTATGTGCTCTTTATATGCTCATCATCTAATTTTGGGCTGTGGGCTTTTTTTTTATCTTTTATATATTTTATTTATGTAAAATAAATTATATGCTGCATCTTAAAATAATTTCTTACCCAATATTTCAAATTAATTAATTTTCAAGATACTGGTATTATAGGAAAATATTTATAAATACAGAAATGTAAGTTAATTAATTTGAGATACAATTAATTTAAGATATTGGGTGCAAAAAATATTTTAGGATACATCATATAATTTAGGATTAAGGTGGAAAAATACACATGAGCTTTTTCTTCATGAGCACCCAGCACCACATGCTTTTTTTGGGAGCAAAAATACATATGCGGTTACCATTTTGGAGCATAAGTCACATCCTACCGTGAAATCATTGTTCAGCACCGTTAATTTACTGTTCACTTCATCTCTTTCTCTCTCATCACGTGAACAGTGACTTAACAGTGAGATGTGATTTTTGCTCCAAAATGGTAACCACATGTGTGTTTTTGCTAAAAAAAAACTGTGGTGCTGGACGTTCCTGGAAAAAAAACTCATGTGTATTTTTGCACCTTAACCCTATAATTTAACATAAATAAATAAAATATATAAACAAAATAAAAATAAAAACGCACCCACCCCAAAATTAAAGGAATGAACATATAAGAAAGAATTACCTAATGTAAACCTCATTTGGGTCACTCTTTCTCAAAATTCTAGCTAGCACTTCACAATTAAAAACTCTAAATTATCCTTGTTACACACTTTGTCAACAAACGTCCTACAACAACAACAATAAGACTTATTTTATTAGGCAGCAGGTCGGCTACATGAATCAACAAAATACTTGGATATAAATTGTTAATCAAAAGCCTTATTCAATATATCACCAAAATAGGCCATATTCAATAAGTGTATTAATAAGCATTCTTTTTGTGGATTCCTCAATCCTATCCATAGGTCTACATATGGTCTAATATACTTTTCCTACCAACGCCTCCAACAACCTTCATGTAAAAATCAACTTGATTTATCTGATAATAGTTACTGAGCAGGGATGCTTTGCTCATTCCAGAAAAAGTTGTCAGGATCAACATCAGCTTTTACTTTAACCAATCTCTCAAAATTATTCTTGAAATACTTAGAACCCCAAGAAGATCTTGCTTCTTCATAACTAGTGTGCTTATCTCTATTCATTCCCAAATCCAAGTCTCTATAATTCAAATAAGCCGCCCTCGGATTCTTCGAAACATATGGCGTCATATACTCATACAAGCTTCTCATCATCCTCAAATATTTCCCAGTCTCGTTATTCAAATCCCAGGACACGTCATATTGAACCCCATAAATGATCCCTCTCCTATGAGGAAATGGAGTTTCTGACTCAGAAATCTCACTCATTCTTCCTCCATAAGGTGTCAATATCAACACTGGAGGATTCTTGATCTCCTCAAATAGCATCATCATCTTCATCTTCTTCCATAGCCCTTTCAAACCAGACACAGGAATAGGTTTTGTTACATAGTCAGATTTTGACTTGAAACTCTGAGATGTTTGGTTTCTTTGAAGTAACACATCAATATTGGATTCATATGAGAAATCTGCAAAATAAAGAACAGATTGAATCCAACTCATTTGTTTGCAATTATTTCTTTGCAAACCCAATTCTGCAAAATTCTCGTTCACCAAACTCACTGCCTTATCAGCTTCTCCAAGATACAACCCTGTAAAAGAAATTGTAATAACCGTTCTAGATGTAGATGAACCATTCACATTAGCACTTCTAATTCCCATAACTGCATGAAGAAAAATCTCTCCGGCAAGCTTATTTGCAATATTTTGCCATTTCATGAATGAAACTGTTGAAGCATCATCATCTTCTTCTTCTTCAAGTACAACACTTTTAGGAATAGAAAAGATTGTTACAGTTGGAGGGACACGTACGATTTTGACTTTCCAAGAAGTGATAACACCAAAGCTTGATCCTCCTCCTCCTCGAATGGCCCAAAAAAGATCTTCACCCATTATTGTTCGATTCAAGATCCTGCCTTCAGAATCCACCATTGTAGCATCAACAATGTTGTCAGCTGCTAAACCATATTTTCTGAAAATAGTACCAAACCCACCACCACTAACATGTCCTCCTATGCCAATTGTGTGACAGCTTCCTGCAGGGAAGCCATGGACGCTACTTGCTTTAGCAATTGCATGGTACAATTCTCCAAGTATTGCTCCTGATTCAACCCAAGCGGTTTCCTCTTCGAGGTTTATAGTTATGGATCTAAGGTTGAAAAGGTCGATGATTATGAAAGGTCCGTGGTGGTGATAATGGTGGGAGATAGTAGAAGAAAGACCCTCATAATCATGCCCGCCACTTCGAACTTTAACCTGTAAGCCTTGGCTTTTTGAACAGGTTATGGCTGATTGAATTTGGAAGATGTTATGTGGAGTGATTATAAGGATTGGTTTTGGGGTTGAATTCTGTGAGAAGATGAGATTTCTTATGGAGGATTGAAGAATGGGTTGATAAGATGGGTCGTTTTGAGTGAAGATGACTTGTGGTGAGGTTGTATTGTTATTGGGGCTTGAGGAAAAACATTGAACAAAGTTATCTGTGATGCTAAAAGAGAGAGAAATTGATGGGAAGATGGAGATGAAAATGATGATAAGCAGAGGAAGATGAAGAAGAAGCAAATATTTCTGAATTTTGTTAGCCATGGATGCAAGTTTATTGGTCGGAGAGAAATGGAAATGAATATATATATATATATATATATATATATAGGGTTAAAGTGTAAAAATACATATGTATTTTATCATCGAGAGCGCCTAGCACCAACATCATATGCTTTTTTTTTTTAAGCGAAAATACATATGAACTTTTAAAAGTGGAGTAAAAATGTCATCACCGTCAATCAATTTAGATTAACAGAAGTTATTTTTGTGGTGGGCCCCACACCATTTTCATGAAAATCCCAAAATACCCTGATTACAAAAAAGAAAAAGAAAAAGAAAATCCACAACCCCTGATGATATCTGCGACACACACAACCCAGCTCAATTTGGATCTTGAGGTCTGACACCAGTTGCAAAGTTGGGATAGCGACGAACACTCAGATCCAAAAGTTTGGATTTCTTTCCTTCGTCCGTCTAGCTTCTGACTAGGATTTAGGTGGAAAGTAAATTAAAAAAAAAAAAATTGCTTCATCTCTCTCTGTAATCTCTATCTAGCTTCTGCAAATTCCCACTAAAAGCATTGCGAGATCCAACAACAATGGGATATTGCTTGAAACCCCAATCCTCGAAGAAACGCGCCTACGACAACGCCGAATCGGACGACGACGAGGATTGGAGTTGGGCGATGGCGTCTCTGGTGGCGGAGAGGGGAACGGAGGGAGGTTATTCGACAAAGAACACCGACGATTTCTCAGGTAAGATAACGGTGAAGATCAAGATCTCAAAGAAGCAGTTGGAGAAACTGCTGAGTAAAATGGAGGTGAAGGATCTGAGGGTCGATCAAGTGATGTCGCAGTTAATGAGCCACAGAGACCGCCATGGATATGAGATGTATCAGCATCAATAGCCATGGAGGCCTACTCTACTGAGTATTCCGGAGGTGAATTGAGAGATTTTATGGTTAGATTGTGAGGAAGACGGAGTGGAGAGAATTGGTCTTCGAGGTCAATCCTGCTTCTTCTTCTTGTCAGAGATTTTGTTGAGGCCTTCGGATTTTGGCTTGTGTATATATGAAATTGGGGAGTTTTTTTTTTTTTAGTTTAGGGGCATTTTGGTATTTTCATATTGTAAGTTAATAGTAGTTAGAGGAATTTAACGGTGGTGGTATTTTTGCTCCACTTTTAAAAGTTCATATGTATTTTCGATTCTAAAAAAAACATATGGTACTGGACGTTCTCGGGGATAAAGCACATGTGTATTTTTACACCCTAACCCATACAGGGGTTGTGAAAAAAGTGGGTGCTCATTGCCGTATGTGTTGAGATGTGCCCAGTCCAAATATTATTTAGATAGATGCTTCATATTTAACATTTTTAACTAATATTTTTTAAATAAATATATTACTTAAAAATGGCAATTAAGAGATTATTGTATTTTAAAAATTAAAAATATTAAATTTGAATTATCAATTTTAGAACTGGACTCTTTGGTGCTTATATAATATTCTTGGTGAATATATAATTCGGTAGTTTTGCGTCATACATAGTTTAGCGGTATTTTTTAACGTTTAGTGGTATTTTTAAAAGTATTGTTTTTGGACAAACTCATTGGAATTTTACACATGCAAATTGCTGAACTGAATTGACTAGTCAAAAAAGGTTTTCATTTCCTAGTGGTGGGGGAAACTTATTAATTGTATTTTGAACATTCTCTCTATGGATTTAAGTCAATATATAAGAAAAAATTTTATTTTATTTGAACATTTAATACACTTTTTTATTTTATTTTTACCTCTAATTAATTTAACATATCTTATATATATATATATATATATATATATATATATATATATAGTTAATTGCATATCTTTCTAACTCATCTTTTTTTCTGCCTATTCTCATTCATCTCTTTTTTCCACACATCATTTTCATAAATAAAGGTTTTTTTTTTTTTGGGGGATTATACTCCCTCATTCTTGATAATTGAATATTTTACATACATATTTGTATTTTATGGATGATAAATTTAGGATTGTTAGCTAATAAATAATGGGCTTTAATGCTTATTTGGGCTTTGGGCTTTAGGCTTTTATTTGTATTTAATTCATTTTCATGATAAAATTCTAGATTTACAATGCTTCAGTGTTTTAACTATAAGTTTTGAACTAGACATTGGATTAGCCTCATTCTTGTCTCATATTTCAGATGATTCAAAGAGCTACAAATGTTATGAAAACTCAGCAGGCAAATTCGGACAAAAGGATGGTCAAACTTGGAGCCGAAGTCAGAGACATTTTTTTGAATTTTTACTTGGGCTTGAATTTTGTATTTAAAAACTCATTTGTCATTTATTTCGTTTTGGGCCATTGTGTAGCCCTAGCCCATTTCTATTTTAGTTTAAGTTTAAGTTAGGCAGCAGCCACAAACATCTTATGTCATTACATTTTGGATTATTTCGGATTAAACACAGAAGTTTCATTTTCTCTGCAATGTTCTTCACGTTCTTCGTCTGTTCTTCGTTTTTTCCAGTCATGTTCGACTAATTTCTTCGATTAACCCAACATTGAAGATTCCATGATTCGTCCAGAGAGCTTGTGCTTAATCAGTAACTTTACTCGTTTCTGTTTTCATCTTATTGCATTCGATTTCTGGAAATAGTTCGAATATTAGATCCAATATTCGGTTTGGTTCACCCCAAGGACTGAGTTTGAACTAAGTTTAAGTGTTGTTGTGCGATAGCACAGTGAGACGTCATTGTAATGTGATTAATAAGTTCATCAATGGTATTAATAACACTTGTAATGTGATTCACAAGAGTATTTTCAAATAGAAAAACGTTAACATATATATATATATATATATATATATATATATATATATATATATATATATATATATATAAGGAGCTTTGGTGGTCCAATGGCCACCTAAGGCCACTAAAGCTCATCCTAAAGGTGAGGTGGGTATGAATCTCACTCCTTACACATTCATTCATTTTTTTTAACAAAAATTAACCCCACCCAAAAAAAATAAACCCACTGTTGGTTGGAAGCCGGCCAATGTGGAAGCGTCAGCAGCCAGCCGCAGTGGTGCTTTGGCAAAGCTCATTTTTCTTTCTTTAATTTATTTAAAATATGAGAATAAAATGGTAAATTCACTAACATTTTAAAATCTTAATTTTATCTTTGTCACCTTTACATCATTTCAAAATGTTAATAGACTTTTTGGGGTTTAGAAATTTTAAATGGTATTTTATCGTTATTTTACCAAAAGAGAATGTAAGATAAATAAATGATGCAATATAATAAAAGGTAATAAGAGATAATAAAATATTAATATTTGAAGGGTAAAATGGGTAAGAGTGCATTTATTATTGAGACAAACTCAAAAATGATCTTATACAAAGAGACAAACTCATTAAAAAAAGAGATGTTATATGTAGGGATGGAGAGACTATCTCTTAATACATATTTATTAATTTTTGATCTTACGTGATTTAAGCCGTTGTTGCTTTTAAAGAGGGATCAGACGGAGTAATTCATCAGTAGTTTGTTATGATTTCAAATTATCTGTCGTATGTCTTGTTTTGAAACAATTGTAGGAAATGCCATCACTGACCAACGACGCATGTCGTGTTTGTTTGTTTGACCCCAAGTTGTGGTTACTATTGTCTTTTGGGTTAAATGGCTTAAATACATTCTAAACTTTTGTGTATGGGTATTGGGCACTTAAAAATTTTTAGGGGGTAAATGTCTGCTAAAAGTTTAAAAAACAAGATAATTTTGTCCTCCCGCTACCCAACCCTAATAGTCAACATTTGTTGACTAAATATGTAAAGGTAACGTCTATATGACATCAACCTTACTAATTTTTTGTCCATGCCACTCGTCAGATTTTTTAAAAAAACTAAAAACTCATGCTCACCAAATATTAGGGGGTTTAAGGGGGGAGGATATATATATATATATATATATATATATATATATATATATATATATATATATATATATATTAGGTTACTTCAGAATTTTCACATTTTAATTACATATCATTTTTTCAAACTAATATATTAGACATGATTCACGAACATATTTGAGGTTGAATTCCTTTTTTAAAAAAAAAAAAAATTGAATGAAGGTGTAAGGGGTGAGATTTGTACCTACCCCATCTTCATGTCAAAGGAGCTAGATGGCCACTAGGCTGACATAACTTCTTATATATATATATATTATGGATAAAATTTTTTCCTTCAAAAAATACTCTTGTGAAAACCATTACGAATCTTATCAAACTTATTATTGCTCTTGTGAACCTCATTACAAATTTTGTCAAATACCACAAATGTTAAAGAGTCATGTCTAATGTTTTTCCATCTGAAAATGCTCTTATGAATCTCATCATGAATCTTTTTAAACTCATTGCTGCTCTTGTGAATTCCATTACAAATTTTGTCAAATGCCACAAATGTTGGTGAATTATGTTTGACGTTTTTTCCATCAAGTTACACTCTTATAAATCCTATTATTAATCTTGTCAAACTCATTATTGCTCTTATGAATCCTATTACAAATTTTTTCAAAGGCCACAAATGAGTTTGACAATATTTTTAATAAGATTCACAAGAGTAAGAATGAGTTTAACAAGATTTATGATGGTATTTAGATTCATAATGGTATTTACAAGAGCATTTCCTAATGAAAAAAAATGTATATCAGACATGGTTTACCAACATTTGTGGCCTTTGAAAAAATTTATAATAGGATCCACAAGAGCACTAATGAGTTTGACAAGATTCATAATGAGATTCACAAGAGTGTGTCGTGATAGAAAAAATGTTAAACATGATTTACCAACATTTTTTGTCCAGTCAATCATTAAACTCATTTAGTAGGATTTAAAAACAAAAAAAACTCATATGCTCTCCAAATATCAGAAGTTTCACATTTTAATGACATAATTTTTTTCCAAAAAAAAAATTAGTTCAAGCAGTTGATTAATTTATGAGACTAATGAAGCTAAATAAATTAGTTTAATATGTTTATATTTAAAATTTTTTCAAACTAATACATAATTAAGTAATTCATTTAGTATTTTTCATTTTTTCAAATAACTTAACTAAGTCTTATATCAAGGACAAATGTCTTGTCATATAGGATTTGAGTGTTTTTTATAAAGAAAAATCATACTAAGAAATCAGATGACTGACATGGACCAAAAGAGGGTGAGGTGAATATCATATAGGCATACCATCTTTGCATATTTAGTCAATAAACATTAACCATTGAGGATAGTTAACAAATGGGCAAAGTTGCTTATTTTGGAAACTTCCAAGACACATTTAACTCATTAAAAACTTTCAAGACATTTAAGTACTTTATAAGCATTATGAAGAGTTAGGAAAACAATTTCTATCTTGATACTTTTATATATTTTTTATCAAATTATTGTAGTTTATTATCTAGCTTCATAAAAGTGCGCTGGGGGGGGGGGGGACATTCGGTTAGCACCATTTTAAAAGACGGGGTTGAGTTTAAAGGGCTAATGGATCATGATCCAGACGGTCGAATCCATTGATATAATAATTAAATTAAAAATAGTAATATATATATATACATATATATATATATATATATATATATATATATATATATATATACATATATATATATATATGGAAAAATTACATTGTGGTCTCAAGGATCAGAATTAATTACAAAAAAGTCCCCAAAAAATCTTTGGGACTTTTTTGTAATTAATTGTCTAACTTGAAAATCCGTATTAATCTAATGACATATTAACAACTTGAAATGCTATCTTAATAACAAAAATTCTCAGTTGTTAATATGACATTTTAAGTTATTAATTTGACATTTCAAGTTGTTAATACGGTTTTTTGAGTTGTGAGAATTTTTATTGTTAACATAACATTTTTAGTTGTTAATATGACATTTCATATTGTTAATATGGATGTCATCTTAGGCAATTAATTACAAAAAAGTCCCAGAGACTTTTTTGGGAATTTTTTGTAATAAGATTCTAGTTGGGACCTTTTTGTAATTAATTCTGATCTTTAGGACCACAATGTAATTTTCCCTATAAAAAATCATAACTTAATTTATTTTGTAACATACTCTATTAATGTTTTCTCGGTGTTTTGAAAATCAAAGCAAATACTCCCTAAGATTTAGAACATGAGAGTCAACTGTCTATTTTACATTTACCAAAGAGTTAGTTAAAAGTATTTAAAAATAATAAATATGTAAGATATCTACTTTTTTCTCAATATGTCTTTATTTATTAAAAGGAAAAAAAAGAAAGATAACAAATAAAAAAAAAAAAAGAAAAGAAAGAGAATGTAGAAGAGAAGAGTGAGGAGAGAAAGTGTGATGATTTTTTTTAATAAAAAAGGAAGCATTAAATGCATAGACAAAAGCAAAGTGTGTGTCTTATAAAAAAAACCCACATCTCCTCACAAATTTGACTCTTATTTTTTGAAATAGAGGGAGTAATTAACTAGAAAGATGAACCTAATATCAGTTTATAATCTACTTAATATCTTATTTTAAGATTTTATCACATTGAATATGTGTGTGGACACATATATTAATATACTATTACATAATTAAGGGTTGTATATAATAAAAGAGGGAAAATGATACTTAAACACTATATGAAATTCATAAACCTAAAAAGTCTGTTAACATTTGGCAATGACATAAAAGTTATAGGAATCAAATTAAGATTTCAAAATATTGGTGAATTTACTATTCTTCCGACAATTTTTAAATAATAAAAAAAAATTGACCTTTGCCAAAGCAGCACCATGGCTGGCCACCGTAGCTCCGGCACTGGTCGGAAAGGCTACAACACTTACCGGCAACAGCCTAAACTTCTGTTGCCGGTCGAGCTTTGACGCTATTATTTTCGGAGTGGTGTTTAATTTTTTTTAAAAGAAAAAAAATTGAATGAGATGTAAGGGGTAGGATTCGAACCGCCCAATTTTCATATTGAAGGACCTAGGTGGCCACTAGGCTACCAAAGCTCCTTTGACACACACACACGCACACACATTGTTGCTCTTGTGAATCCTATTATAAATTTTTGTCAAATGCCATAAATGTTGATGAATCATTCCTAACATTTTTTTCATCGGGAAATGAGTGTGACAAGATTTTTAGTGAAATTCATAAGAGTATAAATGAGTTTGACACGATTCATAATGAGATTTATAAGAATGTTTTTTGATGGAACAAATGTATACATGATTCACAAATATTTGTGGGCATTGACAAAATTTATAATAGGATTCACAAGAGCAATAATGAGTTTGATAAGATTTCTAATGGTTTTCACAAGAGTGTTTTTTTATAGAAAAACATTAACCATAATATATATTTATTAATGTATATATATAATCTAGCGGCCACCTAACTCTTTCAACATGAAGGTGGGTAGGGGTGAGTTCGAATCTCACACATCTTACACCTTCACTCAATTAATCTTTTTAAAAAATTCAACCCCCCTCCATGACATTCTGGCGACCAACCACGATGGTACTTTGAGAAGGCTCATGTTTTTTTATTATTTAAAAACTAAAAGAAAAATGATAAATTCACTAATATTTGAAAATCTCAATTTGATCCATATCACTTTTATATTATTTCAAAATTTTAACAGACTTTTTGGGTTTAAGAATTTCATATGGTATTTAAGTGTCAGTTTTCCAATTAAAAAAGCATAATATAATTTTTTTATGGGGTAAAGGTGCAAAAATGCCCATGAGCTTTGCCCTTAGGAGCGTCCAGCACCATGTGTTTTTTTTAAAAAACAAAAGTACCCACGTGGTTACATTTTAGGAGCAAAAATACCCTTTCTGTTAGTTGACCCGTTAACTGACTGTTGGTTGACTGTTAACCTAATGAAATTACCCTTTTGCCCCTAATTTAAAATAATTTAAAAAAAAACAAAAAATACCCACCCCACCTCCCCTTGCCGGTGGGCCCCATCGCCGGCGGCCGCTCGCCGTCGGCGACTAACTTCAACGACCGGCCTCTGGCGAATTTTTTTTATAACTATTTTTCAAATAATTAAAAATAAAAAAATAAAAACAAAACAAAAATACCCCCACCCCACCTCCCCTTGTCAGTGGGCCCCACCGCTAGCCCCCCATGCCAGCGGCCGGCCGCGCTAGCAACCGGTCGCTGGCGATTTTTTTTAACTATTTTTAAAATAATTAAAACAAAAACAAAAACAAAAACAAAAACATCCCACCCCCACCGGCATGTGATTGTGATTGTGATGCCTCCATGTAAAAGTATTCAACGGAACATGCCAAAATCCGAAACTTCATCTTAACATACATACCCTTCCAAATTAATATGCCCCTTGTGATGCTCATGATGATGGTAGCTTAAAGCTTACAAAGCATGAGCATCGTCTGGGCCCCCCTGCCAATTCCCATGTGGACGCCTTCTCTTCTCTCTCCCATCTGCGCGCTTTTCCTTCTCTCATTAATTCATAGTATTTAATACCCTTACGCGTACATTCCCATGAACCCAAATTTCCTCTCCTTCATTTTGTCATCCTCATTTCATTCCTTTATTTTTTTCATAACTCTATGTTTATTATATACAGATTGTCTATTTACAACATACATTACACCTCGTGATATTTGCTTTAACTTTTATATTATATTAAAGCTAAATAACTTCTACTATACGTTCCTTTTTATTTATTCACTCATATTTATTTTCTTTAAAAAATCGAACATAAATAAACACATCTTTTCAGGGCAGGGGGCAAAGCTGAGAAGCCAGGTAGCAGAGAATAATTACAAGTAGATTCGAGTGAAATTCAATTTATAAACATTATAGCATTGAAACTTGATTTTTCAATCGTAATTTATAATATATAAGTTAAGTACGTGAAATAAATAAACTTTTTTTTTGAGGCGGTAAATGTAGTTGGATAAATATATAGTTAAAAAAAAAAAATTCACTGGCGACCGGTCGCCGACGCGGGAGGCCGCCGGCGATGGGGCCCACCGGTAAGGGGAGGTGAGGGGTGGGGTATTTTTGTTTTTGTTTTAATTATTTTAAAAATAGTTTAAAAAATAAAAAATTTCGCCGCCGGCCGGCCGTCGGCGTGGGGGGGCCGGCGGTGGGGCCCACCGGCAAGGAGAGGTGGGGGGTGGGGTGTTTTTGTTTTTGTTTTAATTATTTTAAAAATAGTTATAAAAAAAATTCACCTGCGGCTGGTCGCTGGCAACGGGCAGCAGCCGGCGTGGGGGAGCCGGCGGTGGGGCCCACCAGTAAGAGGAAGTGGAGGGTGGGGTATTTTTGTTTTTTTAAAAAATTATTTTAAACTAAGGGCAAAAGGGTAATTTCACTAGGCTAATGGTCAGTTAACGGTCAACTAACGGAAGAGGTATTTTTGCTCATAAATGTAACCACGTGGGTACTTTTGCTATAAAAAAAAAAGCATATGGTGCTGGACGCTCCTGAGGGCAAAGTTTATGGGTATTTTTGCACCTTTACCCTTTTTTTATGGGATATTATATACTCCATCCAATCTACAATATATGGGGCTTCTATAAGAATAATTTATAAGATAATTAATGCTCATTATTTAATTTTATCCATGTAATTAATGCTTATTTTTAAGTTTGGTCACTCATTAAATTTTTAAACACATTTTTTAATAAGAGTAAAAGTAAAACAAAATCAATTTTATGATATGTTTAGTAAATTAACTGTCACTCAATATTTTTTGTGAATTAGTTAAAGTATAATAGATTATAAACGAAGTACGTATTTATACTAATCCACCCTAGCTAGCCGGGATTGCCTTTAGTATTCATTTTGTTTATTTATTAAAACTCTTTAAATTTATATTCATCAGGCCGACATTGCGCCTTAATGATTGACGTTCTCCCAAGCAAAACCTGCTTTTACCTATTTCCTATATTTTTCATCTTTTCAATGTCTTTGTACCTTGAAGACCACGGTCAGTTTCAAAACTCAGATCGAGTTATGAGGAAGGAATTGACATATTTTAACCGGGTTAAGTAGCAAATCCACCCTGGAAGTATACATCGAGGATCAATGTTGTCCTGTAAGATTTTTTTAGGCTCAATTTTGTTTCAGAAATTTAAAAAATGAGCAATATTGCCCTCTTTTGTTAAAAAACTAACGTTGACCGTTAACTTTTTAATAGAAAATGGTAACATTGCTCCATTTTTAGATTTCTAGGGCAACATTGAGCCCAAAAAAACTTTCAGGGCAACATTGCTCTCAAACGTGTACTTTCGGGGTGGATTTGCTATCTAACCCTATATTAACCTTTTGTTTTGTTTTGTTTTGGTTATTATCTGCATACTAAACTTTTCATTTATAGAGCATAAGGGCCCATTCAGATCAAAGAAGAGTTGGAAATGAAAAGGAAAAGAAGCGAAAATATTTTGTCACCGACACATTTAGTTCATAATGGGAAAAAAAAAATTGCTGGATAGAAATTTTTTTATTTGATTGAAAGAAAATGAGTCAAAAGACCATTTTACCCTTATATTAAAAACATTATTGCTACTTGACCCAATAACCCCTTACAATGTTGCTCACCCACTATATAACGCTCGAAATAGGTGCTGTTTGCAGAAAGTGAACGCCAACGGGGAGATGGTGAAGGGGAGAGATCGGTTTTTTCTTCTTGATTTATTTTATCTCTTTTTAATTTCTCTCTCTTATTGCTTATCAAGCTTTTTAACAATTTGTTTGCTCTTCTCCTCTATTTGGATCCAAAATTTGCTTATGAATGAATGTTAATGGACAGCTTAGGAAATTTGCTTCCCTTGATAGTTCAAGCTTCTCGTTTTGACAATTAGATATTATTTATATTATATTGATTGTATGCCTAATGTAATAAGAGAGCTGCAATTTTTTATTGTACATTGTTCTAAACCTAATTTCTCTCACTTCCATTGTTTGAATGTGATTGTGATGGAAATATATGAATGAATCTTATAAATGCTTGTTAGCATGTAAAGTATAAGTGAACTTACCCTTATATGGCTCACATCAAGTAGAGTTTGGCTGAGGAAGAAATATATAAGTCAATATATAAAGAATATATAAAGAAGAAGCATATAAGTGGAAGAGTCCATAAAGTATAAGTGAACTACATGTTGGAAATTATGTCCTAAGGGCCAATCATTGTATTTTAAACATTACTGCTATTTAAAGTATTTCTCTATTTTGTTATCATATCATTTGAATGTTTATTATGATGACTATATTTTGGGTGTATCATAAAGATTATCCTAAATGTCTCCGGTCGGTCATCTATGTGGGAGTGAAGATGAAATAAGACCAGTATGACTTTGATAAGGTATAGAGATATGAATCAAAGTTTTAGGCACTTGTAAGAGTATAAAGTGCTGGACCGACCCACTATGAGAAAACTGCATGGATTAAGTCATAAGCTTATCTCATGTATAACCACGTCACAATGCTCTTTCACCTAAGATCATCATGGATTCCTACATAAGAGTCACTAATCTTTGACCTAGTCAAAAGTCACCTTTGACCAGGTGATGATTAAGGCTTTGATCAGGATTAATGGGTTTCATGCAGAGGAATGTAAATGGTCAAGATGAAATTTGTTCCTCATATTTGTAGAGAGATATTATTGGGCCCCTCAATGAGTAAGTCTGAGAAAAGTATGATCATACTACAATGGAAAGGAGTTTCCATTTCAATTGTTATATTACTCAAGAATTGAGAAAGTAATGATAAAAAATAGGAGGATGACATTATACATGCTTCATCCTTGACCAAATTATCACATGACAAAAGAGACGTGGCATATTCGTATGATACGATGCCCCTTGATAAGTAAGTCTGAGAAAAGTATGATCATACTACAATGGAAAGGAGTTTCCATTTCAATTGTTAGACTACTCAAGAATTGATAAAGTAATGATAAAAAATAGGATGATGACATTATACATGCTTCATCCTTGACCAAATTATCGCGTGACAAAAGGGACGTGGCATGGTTGTATGATAGGTTGCATCGTATCATCGATCCTCATATGAATTGGGTAGTCGTAATGTCTTGCTAGAGGCCGCTTGCGACTTGTGGGCTAGTACAGAGTTGGCCCACTGCCTATTTTATGTGGGCCTACAGGGTCGCATATAAGAATAACCCAACACGAGCTATAATCTCCAGATTATTGAATTTAAGATATGTTTAAGATTTAATGAATACAATGTTTAATGTAAGGAGGATGGATATATATATATATATTCAAAAATAATAATATTATATATATATATATATATATATATATATATATATATATATATATATATATAATATTATTATGTAGTATTTGTTTTGTATTTAATTTATTTAATAAATTAAATAGCTAAAACTAATAGAGATATCGTATCTTATATTTAATTTTTGAAGATAGATATCGTATTGCAGATTTAATTTATGAAGATAAATTAAATTAGTTGACTTTTAATTCAGATTAAATAAATAGATTAGATTAAATCTGTTGTACATATTTAATTAATATTATTTTAATCCAATTCAAATTTCAAAATTAATTAAGATTAATTTTAAATAGAAAAACCCTAAGACAGTGAGTAACATGTATTAAAAAAGGTCACAAGATAAACCCTAGAGTAGAGAAAAACATTAGAGGCACTAGCACGTTGCCTGTGTTGGGGTCTTGTTCATGTGGATACCGGTAGAGGGAGCTAGTTTGTTTGGTTGCTCTTAGTGATTGAACAAGGTACATATGAAAGATAGAATTCTGACTACTTGAATTAAACGCCATTGATAGATCCATGATTGGGATTCGATTTTTCTTTTGGTTAATTTCTTTCGTTGCTTGTACAAATCTTGACAGTGGTATCAAAATGAGATCAATTGTGCATTTAAATTGAGTTTATATTCTTATACATGCATTATATGTGGGATATATGTGTGTGTGTGTCCGCGCGCGCGCACTTAACCGAATATTTATATGCGTTCAAATTGAGCTTATGTTCTTATACGTTCGGATCTCTAGTCAGATCTTATGGATCCGAAAGCTTGAAGAAGAAGGCTAGGACAAGTGTAGCCTTATGAAGTGTTCAGATCACAACATAGAATAACGCTATCTCTCCCTCTGAAATTTTTTGAAACGAAATAATTTTACTAAAAGAGTTTTCCTTTTTCAAAATAATTTTTTGTGTAGTCTTAGCAAGACCGCAGTAGCAAACTATTCGTAGCGTGATATAATTTAATCACGAAACTTGCTGTTATTTTCGTATTATATGAATTAACACTTGTTGTGGTTTACTTTCAAAGTTATTTGGGTATGATGAATAACATGACTCTAGTCTTTACAAGGGTTGTAATGTTTAAATATGGCCTACATGTCATGCATTTTCTCTAAATAATCTCTATATACATTCTCTTCTCATCTTACTCCCTCGTATGTTTAAATGAGGTTTCTCCTAATGTAATTTTTTCCCCTTAATTAGAGAAGTCTTCTCATTGACTTGAGAGGATTGTAGGCTAAGTGAGCCGTATTTTGTCACGCTTTAATTATGCTTTTGATTAGATAATTGCATGTTTACGTTTGCGTTTATATGTTATTTATATAAGATATAACTATCCTTGCATTCATATAAATAGAATTAATTGGTTAAACCCTCTAAATAAAATGTTAAATCGTAATGCCGTCAATCAATGAATACTTGTCAAAACCTAGATCACTTGAGTTATCTTGATGAGACAAGCGTGAGTAATGTTGATACTTACAACATTCATTATTGTTTTGACTTAATTGAGACTAACAAAACAATTTTGGATCTCAAGGCATTAGATGGGATGAAATGTGCCACGTCATGTGATGATCCAATCCCATAAAGATCCAAGAGTTACATGTGATGTAATTAGAGTTTGCTACCTAAATAAACTTGACTTTAAGCGTCCTACCAAAGCGAACTTAAATTTAAGCCAAATATGGATCTTAGCCCACTAATTACATTGAGGGTTGTTAATTCAATGAGAGATTACTAACCAACTTTGCATATTTTAATTGTAGAATCATGTCGACTAGTAATATTGCTACACTATCATTATGATCAGTTCTTGAGAAGGACAAACTCAATGGGATAAATTTTCTTAACTGGTTTAGAAACTTGAGAATTGCTCTCAAGCATGAAAGAAAAGTGTATGTCTTCGATGAACCAATTCCTAACAAGCTTGCAACTAATGCTCTAAGAGCTCCGAAAGATGCTTACACAAAGCAAAAGGATGACTCTGTGGATGTAGGATGCCTAATGCTTGTCATTATGATTCCAAAGCTCCAAAGAGATTTGGAACATATGGAGGCTTATGAGATAATTGTCTATCTCAAGGAAATGTTCCAGCAATAGGCAAGGCAAGAGAGGTATGAGACCACAAAGACCTTACATTCCTGTAAGATGGCTGAAGGTGCATCAGTTAGTCCTTATGAGTTGAAAATGAAAGGCTACATTGATCACCTTGAGAGGCTTGGGTTTCCCATGAACCAGGAGTTAGCTATATATTTGATCTTGAACTTACTCCTAGAAAGTTATGATAGTTTGTCATGAACTATAATATGAACAACATGGAGAAATCAATTTCTGAATTACATGAGATACTCATAACTGTTGAGTAGAGCGTTAAGAAAAGGCCCATTACTATTTTTATGGTTCAAAAAGGAAAGGGTATGAAAGGGAAAGGCAAGGGGCAAGGAAAAGGTAATGGCTCAGCTGATAAGACAAAGAGTCAAACAGGCTTGAAACTAAGCCTGTAGCCAAGAAGGCAAAGCCTTTGAAGGACGAGGTTTGCTTCTTCTATAATGAATCTAGTCATTGGAAGAGGAACTGCAAACTCTACCTTGAAGATCTGAAAAAGAACAAGAAGGATAATAGGGCTATCTCTTCAGGTATTTATGTTATAGACATTCATTTTTCTACTTCCTCTACATGGGTATTAGATACTGCATGTGGTTCTCATATTTGCATGAATGTGTAGGATCTTAAGGACAGTAGAAAATTGAAGATGTTAGTTCTTTTGTGTTTTGATGATAACTGACAATTGTAAATTAAAAATATTGTTATTGGTCTAAGTACAAGACCCTCTCATTGCTTAAAAATGACTTGTTTAGTAACTGCATTTTCTGATACAAGATGACTCAAATCATCCTAATGTAACTCGAGTCATTGCTCTTTGTTTTAAAACAAATCAATGTAGAGTAACTCCAGTGAGCTCAACGTCATACCCTTTTGTGCCAAAAACGATTTCAAGCTAGTTGACTCCAGTTAAGGTATTGTGACTCCAATCACCAAAATGAATTTCAAACTTAGTCTTTTCCAATGGTCAAATGTGACTCAGTCATTCATTAAAAGACTCCAATCATCTACTGTAGCAAAAGCTTTTCACAACTTAAACCCAACATGAAAATTTGTAAAAACTGGTGTGACTTGAGTAAAGTCTTGTTTACTCCAATCATGTCTGTTCAAAGGTGCACTCATATGTGCTAAGAAATAGAGTGACTCGAATCACTTAACCATGACTCCAGTCATGTTAGCACAAAGACACACCCAGGTATTATGAAAATGTTGATAACTCGAGTCATCTTTAAATGACTTCAGTCATCTTCCTACAGAGATTTTTTCAAAAGAATTATGAAAATAGATGACTCCAGTGATTTAGTAATGACTCCAGTCATATTGATACAAAGAGCTACTCAAATATTTTATGAATTAGATGACTCCAGTCATCGTGCGTTTAACTCTGTGTTTTTCAGTTGATATTCAAAGATGACTCCAATAAAAATATATGACTCAAGTCAGGCTATTATGACTCGAGTCATATTTCTAAATATTGAAAATCACTGTGTCCGTAATATCTAAATAACGGATTATGACTTAGAATGTTTTATATTATTACTCATTACTATTCCTAACTATGTTTAATCAGTTTTTTAATGAGTTTCAGTTGATTTTGATATGGATTAACACCAAATTGCAATAAAGCAATTATGTGTCAGAAGCATTAAATGCAAAGCAAAGACGAATGCCGAAATTAGACAATTAACTATTTGAGCATTTTAAAGTGTTGCAACCACTTTCTTTCCACTTCCAATACTCAGTCTCAATGGTCAAATGGAACAAGGAATGTCAAAATGGAATTACGGTGCTAATTGAAGAAAGAATTTGTTTGAGCAATGGTAAAGGATAATCAGTCTCAACGGTCATCTTCATTAGTCACAACAGATAAATTCACTCTGCTTCTCAACGGTCTTTAATGCCATCGACTATAAAAGCCAGAAGCATTGAATTCTCCAACTACCAAAACGTTGTGCATTCAAGTTGTGATAATTAGCATTTATTGTTTCTAATATTTGAGTAATATCTTCGAATATATACACACTTTAATGATTATTCATCTACTCTTTTAGAGAGCTTTTTAACTTATCATTCTTGTATTAGTCTCAAGGTTGTGGAACCTTTAAGATTAGGGTTAATTGATTACAACTTGTAAGGGAGAGTAAGTTCTAGTGAGAGAATGACTCCAAAAGTAATAGAGTGTGTAATCAGTTCTTGAGATAGTGAAAACCCAGAGAGTCTGGGGACTAAACGTAGGTCAATATTTTGGACCGAACCAGTATAAATTTCTGGTGTCTACTATTTCTCTACTCTTCTCTGTTTATCTCTGTTTTACTTGTGTAATCCAGAGGATTAAGAAGAAAATTTTTTAATCACCAAATTCACCCCCTTCTTAGGTGATATTCCATCTTTAAAAAGAAGGGTGAAGTGGACCTACAAGTTAGAAATTGAGCAAGAGGTTGCTTTAGCCGTATGCACTTATGAATTAGTTTTGCCTAGTGGGCTTTTCTTAATTTTGAATAATTACTTTTATGTTCCTGCTTCAAGTAGTAACATTGTTTCTTTTATCTGGATAAGGAGGGTTATACTTCCATTATTGGGAATGGTAATTGTTCTATTTATTATAATGACATTTTTTTTATGCTGATGGTGATTTGCATGTTGGTCATTATTTAATGAATTTAGATCATCCTAATAATGGACATATCTATAACATAGCTATCAAAAGGATCAAGTCTAATGATTTGAGTCTGACTTATCTATGGCATTGTCGTCTAGGCATATAAATGAGAAACACATTTCAAAACTCCATCAAAATGAATTTTTTAACTCATTTGATTTTGAATAATTTGAAACATGTAAGTCTTGTTTGTTAGGAAAGATGACAAATGCACATTTTACTGGGCATAGTGAGAGGGCCATTGATTTATTGGGCCTTATACATACTGATGTGTGTGGACCAACGAATACATCTGCCAGAAGAGGTTATATGTACTTCATTACATTTATAGATGATTTTAGTAGGTATAGATATATCTATCTAATGAAACATAAGTCTAAATCTTTTGAAATGTTCAAAACATATGAGATATGGATTGGGTAGAAACCCAGTTTGTCTTTTCTCAAAATTTGAGGATGTGAGGTTTATGTTAAATAGCAAACCTATGATAAATTATCATAGAGATCCTCAAAATGCCTTTTCGTGGGGTATCTTAATGAAACTAAGGGATACTATGTCCATAACCTTACTGATCATAAAGTGTTTGTTATCCGAAATGGTGTCTTTCTAGAAAGAGAGTTTATCTCTAAAAGAACCAGTGCAAGTGAGGTACACCTCGAAGAAGTTTGAGAGTCACAAGATAACATAGAACCACAGATGGAAAACAGTGAAGACTCACAACAAGTTGTTGAGCCTACTCAAGTAACACAAACCTCACAAAGGTTTGATAGAACACGGCAACAGTCACAGAGATATGGATTTCTGATTACTGGAAGTCGTGATGTTTTGCTCATTGAGCAAAATGAGCTAACTACCTATTGAGAAGCAAAAATGGGACCAAACTTTGAAAGATGGCTGAATGCCATGAAGTCTAAAATGCAATCCATGTATGACAATAAGGTATGGACCTTAGTCGATTCACCTGAAGGTGTAAAAACTATTGGGTGTAAGTGGGTTTTCAAGGAGAAAAGTGACATGAATGGAAAATTAAATGTCTTCAAGTCACGATTGGTTACAAAAGGATTCACTCAAAATCATGGTGTGAACTATAATGAAACCTTTTCCCCAGTTGTAATGGCCAAATCAATCAAAATCTTTCTTTCGATTGCAGCATGTTATGACTATGAAATATGACATATGGACGTCAAAACAGCCTTCCTTAATGGAAAGCTCATTGAGGATGTGTACATGACACAACCTGAAGGCTTTGTACGTCCAGAGGACTTTGGTAAAGTATGCAAGGTTCAAAGATCCATTTATGGATTGAAGCAAGCATCTCAGAGCTGGAATCATTGTTTTGATAAAGTATGGTCATACTATGATGGATACGAGCTATAATGTCTAGATTCATTGAATCTAAGATATGTCTAAGATTTAATGAATACATTTAATCTAGGGAGGATGGACACACACACACACACACAAATGTGTGTGTGTGTGTGTGTGTAGATAATGATATTATTATGTAATATTTGTTTTGTATTTAATTTATTTGATAAATTAAATAACTGAAACTAATAGAGATATCGTATCTCATATTTATTTTTTGAAGATATATATCATATCTCAAATTTAATTTATGAAGATTAATTAAATTAGTTGGCTTTTAATTTGGATTAAATAAATAGATTAGATTAAATTTGTTGGACAAATTTAATTAATATTATTTTAATTCAATTCAAATTTCAAAATTAGTTAAGATTAATTTTGAATATTTAATATAGCCCATTAGAGTTGGAAAACCCTAAGACAGTGAGTAAGACGTATTAAAAAATGCTATAAGAGAAACCCTAGAGTAGAGAAAAACATTAGAGGCGCTAGCACACTGACTGTGTTGGGGTCCTGTTCGTATGGATACCGGTAGAGGGAGCTGGTTCGTTTAGTTAGCTCCTAGTGATTAAACAAGACACATATGAAAGGTAACTACTCAAATTAAACACCATTGATAGATCCATGATTGTGATTTGATTTTTCTTTTGGTTAATTTCTTCTGCTTCTTGTACGAATCTTGACACTACGTTTACCCATGTTTTCTAATAACATAGCAAAGCAATAACCATGAGATACCCATTAGCTGCTTGTGGTCATACATGAATGAATGAAAACAACATTAATATGCATATAATGGGTGGCTTATGGTTATGCGCGACTAAAACAACTTTATTTTTAACTATTACATACCCATCACCTATATGGGCTTCACCCCTACTTTGTGTGATCTAATTTAACTAATGTGAACGTAATGGTTACTGGATAGTTTTCTAACTTCACTATTAACTATTGTGCACCCACCAACCACATATGAGCAAGCTCACTTCCCTTATGTTTAATATCACATATTTAATCCATGTTCACTACATGGGTACCTCATAGTCAGTATTTACTCGAGTAGGTTGTCTCCTACCATAAAGTTCCCATCACTGTCAGCTGCTCCAACTTAGCTCTGGCAGCCAGTGACATCCTCGCTTAACTCAACACAAAAAATCAGGGATGCTTGGTGCATCACATTCAAAGCAAACAATAAGAGAACAACAAAAAATACAGAGAAGAAGTAACTCACCTGTTCTTCGGGATGCAATGTCGTTGGAAAAATCGAGTGTCACAATATTAGGATGTTTAAGCTTTACGATCACATCTATGTATTGTTTGAACTCTATCTAGGACTATGGCTTTGCTCTTTGAGTCTCTTAATCACAACGGTCCATATGCATCATCGAACATTGCCTTGTAAAATTTTCCCAAGCTTTCTTTTCCCACAATCTCCTATCGATATTTGTACAAGTAGTGGAAGAAATTAACCAAAAGAAAAATCAAATCCCAATCATGGATCTATCAATGACATTTAATTCAAGTAGTCAGAATTGTACCTTTTGTATATGTCTTGTTCGAACACTAGAAGCCAATTGAACAAACTAGCTTCCTCTATCGGTATCCACACAAACAGAACCTTAACACAGGCAGCGTGCTAGCACCTCTAACATTTTTCACTTCTCTAGGGTTTCTCTTATGGCCTTTTCTAATATGTCTTACTCATTGTCTTAGGGTTTTCCAACACTAATGGGTCATATTATATATTCAAAATTAATCTTAATTAATTTTGAAATTTGAATTGGATTAAAATAATTATTAATTAAATATGTTCAACAGGTTTAATCTAATCTATTTATTTAATCCAAATTAAAAGCCAGCTAATTTAATTTATCTTTATAAATTAAATACAACACAAATACTACATTATATATATATATATATATATATATATATATATATATATATATAAAATTTTTGAATTTATATTATATATATATCCATCATCCCTACATTAAACGATGTATTCATTAAATCTTAGACATATCTTATATTCAATGAATTTGGACATTATAGCTCATGTTGGGCTATTCTTGTGTGTGACCTTGTAGGCCACATGAAATTGGCAGCGCGTCAACACTGTACCAAGTCACAAGTCGCAAGCAACCTCTAGCAAGACATTATGACTACTCAATTCATATGAGGATCGATGATACAATGCAGCCTACCATACAACCGTACCACGGCCCTTTTGTCACATGATAATTTGGTCAATGATAAAGCATTGATAGTGTTATCCTCCTATTTTTGACCATTACTTTCTCGATTTTTGAGTAGTCTAACAATTGAAATGGAAAACTCCTTTCTATCATCTCATTGAGGGTCTAGTAATATCTCTCTACAAATGTGAGGCAAAAATCTCATCTTGACCATTCATATTCCTCAACATGAAAACCACTAATCCCGATCGAAGCTTTTATCATCACCAAGTCAAAGGTGACTTTTGACTAGGTCAAAGATTAGCGACTCTCATGTAGGAATCCATGATGATCTTAAGTCAAATGGCATTGAGACGTGGTTATATATGAGATAAGCTTATGACTTAATCCATGCAGCTTTTTCATAGTGGGTCGATCTAATACCTTATACTCTTACAAGTGCCTAAGACTTTGATTCATATCTCCATACTTTATCAAAGTCATACTAGTTTTATTTAATCTTCGTTCTCGCATAGATGACTGACCAGGGACATTTAGGACAATCTTTATGATACACCCAATGATACAGTCATCATAATAAACATGCAAATAATATGATAACAAAATGGAGAAATACTTTAAATAACAATAATGTTTAAAATACAATGTTGGCCCCTAGGGCATTATTTTCAACATCTCCAACTATGCTTATAGCAAATCTTCTAGCTTGAATTGGCTCCTTCTATAAAAAAAATACAAGCCTTATTTGGTCCATTCTGGTGGTTCTGTCACTTTCCACACACACATGTGTGCACCTTTTTATCACCTCCATAGCTACTTCCACTTTCCCTCTTCCCAATCTCATTACCCTCCATAGAATCAAAGGTTCGTCTTTTGGTGAAACAATGTGCAATGATGAAAGAGGTTATTACCATAATTGCCACACAACTTGCCATCGTAATGGCTACAATAACTCCAATACTTCATCGCCTTTTGTTTTTTCAGCTCCAACAATGTGAATTGGGAACAAATCCTATAGTTTTTTATATCACATCGTCGTCACAACAGTGGTATATGAGACTTTTGGCTATTTTCTGAGGGGCTAGAAAATGGGTTCCCGCTAAATTTATATTTAAATATGGGTAATAGGCACTGAAGGAAAATGTTTTTCAGCGAAATCTTCTATCCAAATAGTCATTTCTAGATGGAAAATTTAATTTTCCAATTCCCACATTTGATTTTCCTCAATCCAAATAGGCCCTTATTGATCAACCAACTAATATATTTTAAATTCTACTGCAATATCTTATTTATATTTAACGCATATTTATAAAAACAATTAAAATCATTAAATTTGTCATAAAATTTAAATGATTTTCACTATTCTTATTCTTATTAGCGAAATTAAATTTTGATATTATATTATTTTCAACCCTCTCTTACTATTCTTCTTAAATATGGGTGTATGTGACAAAAAATTAATAGAGTATTCCACAAAACAATCAAATATCTTTTTGAGCAAAAAAACAATCAAATATCTAAAAACAATGACCAGACGTTTGGGAGAAGACACCCTATAATAGGACATTATTATTATTATTATTATTTTGGATAAACTAATTGGAATTTTCGTGCAAATCGGGCTAAACCAAGTTGACTGTAAGGTTTTTTTTTTTAAAGAAAAAAATCGTGGTGGGGCATTCTTATTAAATATGGGTAGTTATGACAAAAAATTAATGGAATCCTCCACAAAACAATCAAATATCTAAAAAAAAAAGACTAATTGCTTGGGAGAAGGCACCCTATGATAGGACATCGTTATTATTATCGGGGACCCACTCATTGGAATTTCCATGCAAATTGTGCCAAACTAAGTTGATTGCTAAAGGGTTTTATCGTGGTGGGGAATTCTTGTTAAATACTATAAAATTGTTTGATTCTTCTTATAAGTTTAATTATAGGGTAATAAATACGATTTTTGCAATTTGATCCTATTAATTTTAATAAACAAATTTGTTTATTTATATTGATTTTTGAAACAAATTATAAATGAGGGAAAAATTAGAAATTTAACCCATAATTAATGAATTAGCTAATTCTCCTTGGTATATGAGAATGAATGATTTAAGAGTTATAAATAGAATCAGAGTGATATAGGTGTATATGACAAAAAATTAATAGAGTACACTACAAAACAATCAAATATCTAAAAGAAAAAAGAACTAAAAACGCTTGGGAGAAGACTCCCTATGATAGTACAAGTACATTATTATTGTGTGTGGTTGGTATAACGGTAGAAAAAATGACTTATGTATAATCTAACTTATAAAATGTTAAGACTGATTAAAAGTTATATTGTGTAATATGATTTATATTTACATTGATAGTACAAAAGTAGCTTTTCTAAAACTAGAACTTGTTTGTATGATGGTAGCATAAGTAATTTTTATGACGTTGAGCCAAAAAAAAAAGTTACTTTTATGATAATTATAAAAGAAAAATTAAAATTGCAAAAAAGTGAAAAATGTTAACTTGGAAAAATGGAGACACTCAATTACACATCATAGTAATCACATATAATACATAATCTAAGAAAATATATTTAATACAAAATCCAAGTACATCAACAACAAAATTCAACATAAGAGCAATTCATTATAGAAAAATATAGAAACTTGTAGATTAATGAAAAAGCAAATTTAAAAGTAAAAGGCTGAAAAAACATAAATTTTATAAAAATAAAAATAGATAATGTATTGTTTGGAAAAATATTACAATACTAAAGTACTTTAATTTTTCAGGAAAATTGAGGAAAAGTCTATTAAAAATTTAATTAGTGAGAAAGAACTATATCAGAGTATTGTCATGATTTTTATATAAAAATATTTATCAAGTAATTCTAAGCATACGATTAAATTTCTCAAAAAAGTTTGGCTTATGATTTAAGCATCTTTTTTTTCCCTTCAAAAATCCAATTAAAAAAAGTCATAACAAACATTTTTTTTTAAAAAAAAAATTCACCCATAAACACATTTTTGCATTTAAAAATAGTTTTGGGACGGCGTAACACACCCATTATCTTGGACTAACTCATTGGAGTTTTCATGCAAATCAAGCCAAACCAACCAAGTTGACTTCTCTAAAGGGTTTTTTAAAAAAAGAAAAAAAATTGTGGTGGGGCCAAGTTATTATTGTAGTTTGAATTCAACAAGCGGGTCTTGTTAGTAATCGCATCATTCATTGAATATTTATTCAGATCTCATCATATCTAGGAAAGTTCAATAAATAAAACGGTTAGAATTAATTAAAACTAATAATATATCTGAAAAAAATTTCTTATGTCCTCATTGATATGGGACAAGTAAGAAAGGAAAATAGGTAATGATATAAAGTAGGAAAGAAAATGTAGTATTGGAAAAAGATAAAGGAAAAAAATAAATTAAATTAAAATAAAATGGGTATCAGTTTAAATTTTGAGCTTTCATAAAAAGAATAAAGACAATTTAAATTTTGAGCTTTTATTAAAAAGAAACCATAGAGTATAAGTTTATTCCTATTTATTTATTTTTCAAATTGATCCACATATAATAAAATTGGTAAAGGGGTAGTTTAACCCTAAAAGTTGTCACTAATGGGGCAATTTTACTCTGAAAATGTTACGGAAAAATTTTCATCTGAAAAGTGTAAAAAAAGGAACAATTTTGTCTTGACTGTTATTTCGGTTAATTTTGATTGTTAGTTGACTAAATAAATTAAAATTACTCATGTCATTTTTGTTAAGGTGTAAATTTGCCTCCAAAGTTTTAAATATAACTTTGAAAAAATGAAGTAGATGACACACAAACTATTAAAGTAAATTTGTACTTTAATAAAAATGATATGGATAACATGGGACTACTAACTCAGTATATTTGATCAACTAATAGTTAAAATTAATTAGGATAACAGTAATGGTAAAATTACTCTATTTTTTAAATTTATGGGGTATAAATTTCTCCCGAGGAAATCTTCTGGATAAAAATTGACCCTGACCCTAATTAAACTTTTGTAACAAGCAAAAATCGCTTTCGATCTGTTTTATTTTTCCTACGACCAACACTAGCTATACGTTATCAATATGTAGTCCTTGAATAATTCTGTTTTGGTTGTATCTAAATTCCAAAATAATGTTATTGAACAAGAATCCCTTCCTCAAATTATGGTATGGGTGCAAGTTTGGATCTTACCGATTGATTATCATACGCGCTCCACAACAAAAATAATGGGGGATATTATTGGTGATTTGATGCAGGACAAGGAAGGGAAATAAGACGAGGACAGAGAAGATACAAACATTGAATAAACTATATTTTGATATTTTTTTATGATTAATTTATAGATTTTAATATATTTTATAGGTTATTATTGTATGATTAATTACTAAGTTGAATTAGAGACATTTGTATTAAGTCTAATTAGGGGCAAAAGAGTCAGAATTTGTTAATTATACATGCAAATGATTTTATTAGACTCTTGATTCTACTTTATGCTTAATCTTGTAGGTGGTTTAGAAAAAAAATTGGAGAATGTGAAAAATGTCAATTTGGGTCATAATTAATATTTTTGATAATTAGGAAAACTTACAGAAAAAATCCCAGAATTTCTAGAAACTGCAAAACAATGAAGAAAATGGCTAGATAAAATTATAGAAAAAAGGCCTTTTTTTTTTGAAAAATTACATTTTCCCTCCAAACATTTTAAATATTCCCTACACAAACTTTTGAAAAATTTCCTTTGGTCCTTGATCAAAAAGCGGGGATTCTTCGGACCTTCTTGGTGAGATCCATCCTAAAATTACAAGGTGCTGCGAGACTTGAAAATCAGGGTAGAGCTAAATCAGACATGGACACTCTCACCATTCCTCCTTCACTGTGCTTCACCATCACTAACACTATCCCTTCACTCACTTGCACCGCTGAGATCCCAAATCTGAGAAGGCCAGAGATTGAGCTTTAGTAGGGAGAGTGCCATGGACAAAATAATGGGACTAGAGCTTAAGGGTGGAGGCCAAAAGGAGACTAGTATTAGACCTTTATCGTCCTTCCTCCATTGTCATCTCTCTCTGACCTCACCCTTACCTCCAATTAAACACATGATTGAGAGGTGCGACGATTTCAGATCAGACCTAAAAGCAGAAAAGTATAAGCTTGACGACACCAGAACAATGAGCAACTAAATTGAACCTTCCCTCTCACCTCTACCTTCGTTCTTTCACTAATACCATTGGCCACCTCCTTTGCGTTTCACCACCACTAAAACCAGAGGCGGATCCAGGATTTTTATCAAGGAGGCACCATTGGGGGATTCAGGGTCGAGGGTTCGGGGGTAGCGCCCTTGATTTTTTTTAATAACAAAAGTATATTACAATAAAAATAATTGTTAATTCTCTATGTGTTTTGATGATAACTGACAATTCTAAACCTAGGTTGAAGTTTTTCTTTGAAAAGTTGAAAAACTTATTGTCAAAGACAAACTCAAGTTTTGGTTAAAAAACTCAAGTTTGGACTTGATAGAGAGCAACTCTAGTGTTTATGAATTAAGACAAACTCAAGTCAAGATTTTTGAAAAGTCGAGTTTAAATGATACAGAGAGCTCATAAGTTTTTTAAAGAAAAAGCAAACCAGATTTTAGTTAAACAAACTCTAGTTTCACAAATCAAAGAAATCTGAGTTTTTCCAAGCTTTGTGAAAACTTGAGTAAAAGTTTTTCAAGCTCGAGTTTACAGCATATAGAAAGCTATATTATCCTAAGCTTGAGAAAACTCGAGTCGTGATTTTGGAAACTCCAGTTTACACTTACTAAAATGTTGCACAAGTTTTCTCCTTTGAGGAAACTGGAGTTTGGTTTTCACAAACTCGAGTTTAGGACTCACAAAGAACAATACATATTTCTGAAGTTTTGAAAACTTAAGTTTTGAAATGAAAACTCCAGTTTGATCAATCCAGAGAGCTTTCCAGTTTTCCTAAGTTTTTGTGGAAACTCGAGTTAATCTTTACAAACTCGAGTTTATGCCATACACAATTTGAAAACTCCACTTTTAAATGAAAACTCCAGTTTTAAATGAAAACTCCAATTTTGAGCTTCTGAACTTAAAATGTATTTTTCACCTTAAGTGTCCAAAACTTGAGTTAGTCACTTAATGACTCGAGTTTAGGCTCTGCTCAAAACCTGTTTAAAAGATCAAATCATGACTTTCTTCTCTGTATGAAGAAAACTCGAGTCAAACATATAAGACTCAAGTTTATGCTTTCATATGTGAACTACAAACTCGAGTCTTGATGAACTAACTCGAGTTTGTATCGCGGAATTTGAAAATTTGAATTCTCTGAATCAGTGAAATTCTTGTAATTGATCTTCATACTTCTTATCATCACTCATTACTATTATTAGATATGTTCAACCTGTTTTATTAGTGAGTTTCAAATGATTTATAGAAGATTAAAATGGAGTTTCAGCTCAAAAGCAAAAAGCATGTCAGAGCATTTATTACAAAGTACAGATAGCTTGCTATATTTTGGACAATCATCTTTTGCATAATGCAAAATGGATTAATGCTTCTTTCAAAAACTAGCTTCTGACATTCCAACGGACTAATTTCAAGGAAAGTCAACAACTAATCCTCTAAACAAAAGGATTTAATTGAAGAATAGAGAGAGAAGAAACCAAAGTGCTTCCAACAGCTGAATTAATGCACCAACAGTCATAATCAAGATTGCAACGGTCATTTAATACTCTCTTTGTATAAATAGAGTTGCATTCAATTCTTCTCGACAACCAAGATTGCTAAAAACAAATTGCATTCAAGTTTACTATCTACTCTTTAGTTTTCACTAAGAAAGTATCTACTGATATTCTATACTTCAGTGTTTATCTATTTACTTTTAGAGAGAGTTTATTTGATTATAAATCATCCATTGTAAATAATCTTAAGTTTGGGGACTTGGAGATTGAGATATTGATTACAACTTGTAAGGGGGAGTAGATTCTAGTAAGAGGATTACTCTTGAGTTATAGAGTGTGTAATCAATTGAGATAGTGAAAAAATCCAAGAGAGACTGAGGACTGGACATAGGTTAGAGATTGGACCGAACCAGTATAAATTTTGAGTGTCTTATTTTTCTTCCCTATACTTCGCATAGTTCTGTTTTAGTATTCGAAAACAAGGCAATCGAAAAAGAATTCTAAAATCCCCAATTTACCCCCTCTTAGTGATTTGCTCCATTTTCAATAATTACACTATCATCCTTATAGGCCTTATTTTTTAGAATTCCCTCATAACTGCCTTATAATCAATGCTATCAAATACATCTTTTTTAATACAAGGCACTAAACAATCATTCAACCATTCATCTCCCATTCAATTACGAAGTGCAGTCTTGATGTATTTCACAATTGAAAATGCTCTTTCCATAGATGCAGTTGTTACAGGCAAAGTTAATGTTAACTTTACAAGTAAATAAACTAAATGATATATAAAATGTCTTTTCTTTTCAACTATTCTCTTGGCAAGATCATCTATTCCGTGCAAATCTAAAAAATTAGGATCACTTTGGACATCAATCCTTGCAATATCCATTTTTAAGATTGCAATTGAAACTAACCTTAACAATTGAAGCAGTGGAAAAGCAATCCTTGTTGATAGATTGTAGGTGGAGGGTTCGAGAGATTGCAGGCGGAGACAAGAGAGAGACACGACCAATCAAACACGACCCATAAGTGATTAGATGAGAGAGAGAGAGAGACTGGAAAGGGGGAGACTAATATGGTGATGGAGTTGAGACTTAAGAGGGAAAGGAGAGTGGCTGACATAAAGGAGAAGAGCAAGTTGTTGAGAGCAAGAGAGGATGGCACTGAACAAGGGTTTAAGGGTAGGCTAAAAGCAAAAAAATAACATTAAAATTCAAGGGGGCATCCCCCCCCCCCCCCCCCAAACAATTCAAGACATGGGTCCACCCATGACCAAAACACCATTGTCATTGCCGCCAACCTCAGGTTGTTGGAGGCTAGAGAGTTGCACCTACATGATTCACCATCTTTGTCATCCATGTCTCTTTCTCTCTCTCTTCCATAGTAAATCACCATTTCCATAAATCTTTTTGGTGAGATTCTTCTATCATGGATTTCCATAGCTTGAAATCATTTTTGTAGCTTGTGTGGGATGCTCCTATGGCTATGTGTAGCTTAATCTCTTGACTAAAGTAGCTAGAGCTTCAATGCATTATAAAATGAAGTTTATTAGCTTTCCATTAGCTCATTATATGTATTGTTATTTGTTTGGTTTGATTTTGTAATTGATACATATTTTTGAGACTTGTTTGAGTGTTCAATTGTTCTTGTTGGTTAACATTTGTGTTGAATTTTGCTTTGATATGCTTGGACTATGTATTGAACTTATTTCTTTCTTTTTTTTAATGGGAGTATGCATTGTATGTGATTACTATGGTGTGTAATTGAATTAATTCACATTGAGTGTCGCAATCGTATTCTCATTTAAAATGAAGCAAATTCATTGGAATGGATTTCAAACACGCATCAAGTGGTTTTTAACAATTTATCTAAAAGATAACAATGAATACGACTGTAGGATTAGCCATTAAATATATAAATTAGACTCAATACAATTGCTTGAGATTTTCAATTTGACTTGATGAAAAATGAACTCCTAAATTATTTTGAGAAGCTAGGAAAGACACCAACTTTGCTACCAAGACTCATTTTATCATATCTGTAACATCCCAAATTTTGGGATTTAGAAATTAGAAATAATATGTGGAGATTAATTACGAAATTTGGCTTAAAATAATTATTAGAAAAATAAATTTAAAAAAACAAAACAAAAGAAAGCACACACTATCTAGAAGCATAATATATCAACAAAGCCCAAAACACCTATCATATTCCATCAGCCCAAATCGTCAAAAGCCACAGCCAGGGAGAATATATCAGCAGACTAATTTGATTGATTCAAGTCCATTGTGTTTTCAGCCCAATATATAATACCCCTCTCCCTCTTCCATTTGTTGTCCAACCAATGTCCAGCCCATACTCCTTCAGTGCTTCACACAGACACAGAGCAAATCCACCAAAGTCAAACACGCAAAGTAGCAACCGTTAAGCAGATAAATCAACACGCAACCTTCAGATAATGATCACTACGCTGTTCACGTAATCAGAGACGCACAACGCCATCGGATTGGCTTTCGTCCAATGCTTCTAATATCCGCTGCCGTCCTATACCTTCAAACGACGTCGTTTCCTGTCTTTTTTTTTTCGGATATGCATATACCCACTGTTGAGCAAAAAAAAATATATACGTATACCCGTACGGACGCACCTACCCCTTCTTCTACCTTCTATTGGTTTCTCCATCGACGTAATCGATAACGCATCCCCAATTTCGGTCCTCGAATGGCAGGTAACAGTGGAACCTACTTTCCATATCAGTTAAAGTTTAAGTTTCATGTAGTTGTAGCTGGAATATATATCTTGATTGTAATGAGGATATGGATGAATTTGTTTTTGTGTATGTAACATCCTATTTTTATAAACGTTTCCTTACAGAGCTGAGAGTTGAAAATATTTAAAACAAAGAGTAGCTGAATAACATTGTATGTAATGTATCTACCTGAACATTTAACTATACAATCATCCACGGGTTCAATATACCACAATCTATATTAAACAAAAAAAAAAAAACAACGTCTCCGCAAGGTCCTCACGTCTGCTTCTTATTCCTATCATTGAACCTGACTCCCTGGGATCCTGAAGCTATAACAGGGGCTGAGGTTCAATTCCCATTGAACCTCAGGTAACGGTTAACCTCATGCTTATGTAAACAGTATACGACAAATATTATAATAATAAATTCACTACTATCACTTTCAAAATCATAACAGCAAGGAACATGACACAGCCACTGCAATATGTATGTTACCCATAGTTTGCACATAACCAGTGCCACGATGGCCTATCGTGTCCTCAGCGCTAGGAAAACTCAACGGAGTTATCAAGACTATAACCCGTATTCAATTCAATATATCATAAGCAACTTTCAAAATAGAGTATCAATAAGTGAAAACAACTTTCACATATAACCATACCATAAGCATAAGCGTTAATGTTACAATACGCGTCCGTACCTGAGTTTGTCGGGTTTTAGGTACGTTCGTCGTCGGAACTCGTGCACAGTCTATCCTAAAAGGGTAATAATATCTCAATTAATTCTCAGACAATATTTCAAAAGACATCTTGGCCATACTTGACATTTTTACCCTTGAAGGATTTATTTTTAATTATTTTTACTTAATTTTCGGAAAAACGTTAATCCAGCATTTCTGGGCAGAATTTCGCCTAACTTCGAAAAATCATAACTAATTCCATAAAAATCGAAATGAGGATCCGTAAAATTTCCCGGAATCCTTGAGATGTCTACTTTTGAGGAAAAATACTGTAACTTACCCAGAACTCCTGGATAAATCCCAGTTTCCAGAATTCCAACTGTTGCCCAGATTTTCGCCCAGAAAATGTAACTTAACTTCTAAGATTTTTATCTTTTTGCACAGAGCTTCAAATGACATACTCTTTATAGATTTAGAAAGCCCTATATGTCTATTTTCATCATGAATTTTCCCAGAATTTTAGAATATCATCTTCCTCATAAAATACTAACATCTTTATTACTTACTCAGATTTTACTGATTTCGCCAGAGCTTCGCTATTTTGATCCTAATCTTCCAAAAATTTTGATATAACCTCTTCTTCATCAAATTTTCGAAATAAAGACAATGGAACACTCAAAAACATGAAAATAAAACTGTAGATGGAAAATTGAAGATTAAAATAACTTTTCTAGCATTTCTACTTATAAACTAAGAATTTAAACTTAAAAGCTAAAAACTCTTATACCTCTTGAAGACTTCTTGAATCTTTTTCTCCAGCTGCTCCTTCCTCTCTTACTCTCCCTAAATTTCGGTTTTGGCTAGGGAATTTGGTGAGAAATTTGTGAAGACCAAGCCCCCTATTTATACTAATTTGTGATGGCATGTTTGGTAATTTCTTCTTTTGCTTCAACCATTGGATTTTTGCTTGGTGGGAAAGGCATGATCTTGGCCTCTCATGCTCTCTTGGCCGAAAATCTGCCCCCCTCTCTTCTAGAATTTGTTTGCTTGGTCACCAAGCATTCTTCTTGCTCATTAAGCAACTTAATAAATCCCCAAAACTTAATTTGGTTAAGTGTTAATTAGTGCTTTGATTCAAAATCCAATTTCACTTTTGAAATCCTAATTTTATGACAAGATTTATGGTGATTTTTATCTTCCAAAATGCTTATGTTTGAATTTTACAAGTTACCGAAAATATCTTTGGGAATAGCCAAGTTGAAGCTCATAATTCCCTGATTCTAAATATGTATTTATCTTGGATAGTTAACTTCAAAATCTCAAGTTATGATTTAATTTCTATAGGTTTTCTCCTAATCTTTCTCTAATTAAGCAATTACTTGCTCACCAAGTTATCCAATTCTTCTTTGTGATCATTTCTTCTTCTTCCTTTTTTCTTTAAAATTTCGCCCCCCACCCTTAGTTTTAATTAAATCATTATATTTTAAATGTTCTCTCACCTTTAAGAAAGGAATTTCCTCATTGGTCCAATTAGATTTTAGGATTCAAGGTTAATATATCTTAATTCTCTCATCTATTTGTATAATTTATTTGTTCATCATTAAATAAGAATTTTTGTCCCATTGAGATTAATTAGGAATAATTTGCTAAATTATAATTTTAATCCCTAATATAGTGTTTTCCATGGTCACAAACTAATTTAATTCTTAGGCTCTTAAATTCTATGGAAAAATTGCCAACTAATGTAAATTAATACAACACCAAAATTTGATAAGTTTTTAATTTAATTTTGATGATTAAAAACTCCTTTTATGCTAATCTTAGCTTCCAAATCTCATTTAGTCTTTCATTTAATTGATATTTCCCTAATTATAACCTTTATAATTTAATTATTGACTAATTTCAAAAATTATTAAAGCACCTCAATTATTGCAATTCCAATTGCTCAATAATTGTTACTAATTTCCTCTAATTGATTTCATCATCCTCTGATGATTTTTAATTGTTCAAATGGTATAATTAAGATTATCTGATAATCTTAGGATATTTTACGATCTCCAAATGAAATTTGAAAATTCAGGTTTTTGGTCTATTTAATTCTAGAAGAAAATTTCATAAAATAAACTACCAAAATTTGAGACCACGTATTCACCTATTTTTAATAGGTATTTTCTTATCAAAATATAGTGGCTAAGCTGAATAGGATTTTTAGGGTATTACAGTGTTCGTTGATGTGATTCTTTTACTGGGTTGTCTTTGGTTGCAATGTCCAATCTTCAAAGTTTGCGTTTTAGTTAGTTATGGCTCACTCATGCAATTTAGACTTCAGCTCAAGTGTTTCTGATAAAACGATGAATGGATGTTGAAGAAAGCTTAAAAGACTACTAATTTTTTTGGGAAAAGTCGAATCAGATTTGGTAGGATGTCAGCTGAATTAGCTTTTCTTATTTCAGTTCTGACGTAATATTGGATTAGGGATTTGATAACCATTGATGGAAGAATCGTTTCTAAAAATTCTTGATGATACTACTAATATTACATGGCTTACTAAAATTACAAAGTTCTTAGCATTAGTTTTTTATTCTTGGGATAAGGACACGAGATCAAGGGACTGTTGCCACTCTTCTTTGTCATAAACTAGTGTTTTGAAATGCTTTACTCAATTAGTAAATACAAAATTTTCAGCATAATTCACCGCGATGCAGAGTGTAATTTCTTAAATAATATTTGTTGCAGTGTTACAAGTAGGGTAAGCATTATGGCTTCCCCAAGTTCAAGCTTTTTTGGTTGTGATTCATTGCATGTGCTATATGACCTGGGTTCTTCTCAAACTTTTAATCGTCACAAGGGATCAAGGTTTATGGTTAGAGCGAATGTAGTAAGTGTGGCTACTCATATACCTAACAATAACTATGTGCACCTTAATAGCTTTCTATGTGCTTGTAGTGCATGGAGGCATTTCTCTCATTACTTTTTTGTATGTCTCAAGCATTTTTGCAGGTTAGACTGAATGTTAATAACTATCATGTCTCAATGTGCAGGATTACTATTCTGTCCTTAGGGCGTCAAGAAATGCTAGTAAATCTGAAATCAAGAATGGTATTTTACTCTGGCCTCTTTATTTTTGTCTTTATGGTCATATATTCATCATGATCAAAGGAGAATATGAATATATTGTGTTTATTTGCTTATAATTGTAAGCTGAAATCATATATATATATATATTACCGTTGGTCAAAAAGCATAGACTGATACGTTGGCGTGGGTGTGAGTATTTTTTCTGCATCTTTATATAAAATGCTTGATCTGCTTCCTTTGTCATGCGAGCATTTCCTGGATATTTAAATACATATAAGACAAAAAAAAAAAAGGGATGTTGAATAAAATATACATATATGTATACATTTTTTGAGAAGGTTGTTTTGCTGTCATGTTTTTAATCCAATGAATATATATACGTTATTTTCCTGTGTGAAGACATGTGTGAGTGTGTGTGTGTATATATATATATATATATATTAATAACCATGTATGTATGTGTGTATGAATGTGTATCAATGAAACATATTTTATATGTGGTAGCATTTATTAAATTAATTATGGAGTCATTATTTATTAAGATAAAAGATTGCTATTTATATATTTATAAGAACTTATTTTGCATGGCGTTTATATTTATTAGACACAAGGTTTTAATTTCTACAATTATATATGATGCATCAAGGCATAAATTGTATACTAATTAGTATTTATTAAAGTCCTAATTTAAAGTGTTAGGATAGTCTCTGGAAATTTAAAATAATTGTGTAGAAATAATAATGAATAGTAAAATAACAGTAATAAGAATAATAAATAAATAATCAATAATCAATAGAAAAGGGAGTTATTAATTAATAATAAATTGAAAGGAAAAATTTATAGTTACATTGGTCTCACTAATTTTTCAGTAATTTGCCCACTTCAAGCATTCCAAATTTTATTATTAAAATTTGTATATTTTTAATTCTATGAAATTATAAGTTATAATTTTGAATATGTAGAGTTTTAAAGAGTTATTAATGGTTAGTAAATTGGTTGTGGTAGATTGATTTTTGGCATGTGTTTGAGCCCTTGGATTAGGGGCGGCGTAATGATAGTTAGCTTTGCCGAGAGGTAACCATTTTCCACTTGTTATGTGTATTGATATGTTGTTTGTGAGTATTTTGTGAAATAATTATGAATATTTCAATAGAAATTTCCCTATGGAACCTTATGATTTGAATTATGAAATATATGCATGTATTTATATATGTATAAGAACTAGGAATTGAGATATTATGACACGGTTATGAGAATTATTTAAATAACATGATATGAATGTGAAAATCTTGGAAAAACTCTTAGTGAGTTATTTATTATGACAATTATGGAAAGGGTTGAATTGGGAAGAAATATAGTTATTCCACCCATGGTGAGGCTTCCATTGGTGCACAATGGTTGGCTTTATGTTGTCTCACCTGTTTAATGAGGGACTGACCCACTAGTTCAAGAGGGCTTACGATACCTCACTAGTTCAATGAAAGGAAAAGACCCGTGTACTCTTAGGATTTTGGCCGGTCCTTATTACATAACTAGTGAGCTTTTGAGTAACCAGTAACATAGATGTAACTTAGCTCATGGGTCTAATCGGAAGAAATAAGGCGGTTAGGTTGGATTGATGGCATGCATCTTGGGAATTGTGTTAATGAAAATTTTATACCAAATTTATGATATGAAATTTTATGATGTGGATATTGGTGAATTGTATTTTTAATATTTTAGAAATTGTTCCACTTGACATCTCACTAGCACATATTAGTATTTGTAATAAGTTGGATTGATGGTTACCATATTTTTCAGGTGATAGTTCCCGTCTGGGTCCATCAAGAAAGACCTCAGAAGCTTAGACTACTCTTCTAAAAGTAGTGCTTCTGTCTCTTTTGGTTTATGTTGATGATTTATATTGCCACATTATGGCTCATTCTACATACTCTGGCAAATTTTTGGATATTTCGTTAAATGTTGAAGCACTATTAAGTTACCAATCTAATTAATATATAGTTATTTTGTTAAGTAAAATGGATAACGTTTCAATATCATCCTGTTTTTTAATCCAAATAATTTTTTCATTGTTTTCCAAAAATACCAAAAGGGTAGAAATGGTTTTATTTACATACATTTTAATTTAGAGATAACCATTTTCAAAACCCCTTTTATAACCATGTTTTTAGCACTTAGTCTAATCTAAGGAATTCAAAATAAAAGGCTCCTTGATAAATGAACGCTCCCAAGTTGTTTGCATTATATTGCATGTCAATTTGCAGTAAATTTTGTTATTTTCATTGACAACAGAAAATGGGAATTAATTATGGAATATTCTGGGGTCTAATTACAATAAATAGGAATTGATAACAGAAAATTCTAGAGTTCTAATTAAATTAAATGTAAATAACAATTAATGCTAAAAGATGAAAACCAAGTCAACATGAAAACCAAATATTCCTAATAATGATAAATAACTTGAACATCAAAAGTCATAATAAATCATTATTTCATATCCCAAGTTTGAAGAAATTAAGAAGGCTCTCATAGGGTTGGGTAGACAACGAGGTATTGAGATATCTTTCTTAGAGTATGGCTTCTTCGATCGTTCTTTAGTAACCCATGTTTTACAACAAGAAGATATTATCCCTGAAATTGACTTTACTATTATAAGTGAAAGTGTATCTACAAAAGAGGTCAAGGAAGTACTTAAAGTTATCATAGATGATATTAAGAAGAAAATGGAGGTTGACCCATAAAAAATCTACTTGTAATACGAAGGCATGAGGCTGAATTAGATCAATATTTTGAATAAGATCATGAGTCACAAACCGTAGAGATTCATCATGTTGGAAAATTGACATGACAGGTGTTCAAATTCATTAGATTTCTATTGCATGTTGCCATCCTATTTTTCAAGTTCATAATAATCATGCTACTCATCATTCTGAAGTTGTTCTAGTATGGAAGAGCACATTGCTTCCCCATTCAGTGATAACTTATACAACTACCTTGTTCATTGAAAGGATTTTCCAAATCAGTATGATCAAAATGCATGTTCTCTTGAATCACAAGAGTCTCCATTGTTGCATGTTGTGGGACATATGTTGGTGGCGTCTCTTCAATGAAACAAATAGGCTCCACTTGAAATGGTGACTATGTTTCCATCAAAGGTACAACCTGAAATTTTGGATCTAAGGAAAGGAAAGAGTTTTGACCTTTGTTGATTTCCTCCTTTAGGATGAGGCCCCTTTCCATTCCTCTTTCTACTCATGTTATGAATTTTGAAGCTATTTAACTATAGTTATTATGTCATCCCACTATTGTTGTTCTTCAACTTTAACCTTGTGATGTCCTTTAGTGACCTCATATTCTATTTTAGCCTTACAACATTTCTCCTAAAGGGAAATTTAGAGAGGAGAGAAATTAGATAAGAAGAACTCAGAGAGAAGGTAAAGGGAATTCTTATTCAATCATTCAAAGGTGTACAAAATAAAATGTGATGAGGGCTATTTATAACCTCAACCTTAACCCTATATTTTAATAGTAGAAGGCTTTGGAGCGCAATTACAATAATGATAAAAGATTCAGAATCAAAATTAAAATAAATGACCAAGATGAAAAATGTCCTATCTTCTAAAGAAAAACTCATATCTTATGAAAACGCTTGAGAAATTCACTAAACAAAGTGAAATGCTCAATGTAATTTTGAAAGCTCAAAGATTTACAAATGACAGATCAGGTATAGGTTACAATCCTATTTTTGACAAAAAGAAAGGGAGAAAGAAAACTGGCGAAAAAAATCTTATTTAAACTGTTTTCAAAAGTTGGTTCATTCGTCGAATCACTTTGCTCATTGTAATTACTGTAATCGAAAGAGGCATAATACTTCTTCATGTTTTCATAAGAAAGAAAGAAGAGATAAATCTATTATGTAATTATCAATGGATACCTAAAAGGACTTATGTTTTCCTTAAGGCCTAAGCTAACCCAAAAGGACTCAAGAAAAGATGGGTACCTAAGACTTGATCTTGTCTGATTTGCAGGTTTATCTGAGAGCATTAAAAACCAATAAGTGGTATATTGATAGTGGTTTCTCCATATTGGATATGATTAGTTTTGATGATGTCTTAAATAGATGCTATTAGTAAGAGCAAAAAGTTTGTATCGTATACATTGGCTAATTGCTATATTTGATGTAAATTAGTTCCAAGTTGAATGATAGGGAATAATCAAGAAGAGAAGAGATTAAAGAAAGAAGAACTTTCCTATTATAATGGGACTATCAACATTCAAGTTCTTATATGTGATATTGGAAGTTTCTACGATCAAATGGAAGCTAGAATGACTCAATTCGAAGTTAAAATGAGCAAAATCAAGCTTTCAGGAAAATATGCATGAAAACTCGAGTTCTCACTTAAGAACTCGAGTTATGAGGGAAAAAATCAAGTTCATTCTTCAAAACTCGAGTTCACAACCCGAGTTGATGTTATTCTAGCCACTTTATTCACCTTTGTTTCACGTTTAGCCTGGACAACCTTTGGTAATTCGATGATATTTCTCAAACCAAAGATCGAATTGAGATGAAACCAATTTTGTATCAAACTAGACATCCAATGCGTCATCTACACAAAAATTAAAGTCCCAAGAAGATCGAATGAGAGAGTTATGAATTTTGGAAGTTTCCCCGTCTTTTACCGTCACATAGCAAAGCAAGATTCGGTAATTTGAGCACATCTCACAAATTACACATCGGAATGAGCTAAAATCAGTGGCATATGAAACTAGACTTACACACCTTTCCAAAAACATAAAGATCATAGAAAACAAAGATCAAATGAGAGAGATATGATTTTTGGAAGTTCAGAGTCTGTTTAGGATGGTGCAAAAACATTGGTTCAAGAACAACTTTTATTAATCTGATCACAGTGCTCAACATACAATGAGTTTGGAGCTGATTCTTGTTGCATTGGAAAGAATACTTGAAGAGCTTTATGAGCATGGGTGGTTTGCCAAAATTGAAGTTATATCGAAGATGTTACACCTACTGGAATATGACCCTTGTGCAGCCAATGTTCTTAAGTTCTTATGTTTTCTCAAAAAACTTATGTTTTCAGCCATTGTTGATAAACAACTCGAGTTCATAAGTGATGAACTCAATTTCACGAATTCTAACTCATTCCAATCTTTGATTATCAAAAAGACATTGAGAACTAGAGTTTCTTAGTAAGAAATTTGAGTTCCAAACTCGAGTTCTAGATATAAAACTCGAGTTCTTCACTACTGGAAAAATCTGTGTTGGATTTGAAAGTTTAAGAATTAGAGTTCTTGGTTAAGAACTCAAGTTCATCTCTTTAAACTCAAGTTCTTTAAGGATTCGATTTATGGTTAAATGACAAACTCGAGTTCTTGTGATATAAACTCGAGTTCATGTCTTAAAGATCTGAGACGTTTGAAAACAAAATACAAAAACTCAAGTTCTTATGAGCAAACTTGAGTTCTTTAGTTGAAAACTCAAGTTCATATGAACGATGATAAGTGGATTGAGATGTTGTTGTCCACGTATAGGCTATAGAGATTATCATTGTGCTTCTTTCTTAACGGTTAACAATTCCAGAGTATTAATGTTCGCTCTAGCAAGGAAATGATGAGATTGGTGGTTGAGATTTATTTGTTGAGTCTTTTTTGCCCATTACTTAACTTTTTTTAATAATAATATTGACGATTCTATGAAAATACATAGAGGAAATTGTTTTTAATAATCAATCACTATAAAAACGTGTGAAAATCAGTGAGACTTTATGAATCATGTGTTTTTGTGTTGCTAATATTTAGGATCTTTATTTTATTTTATTTGAATAATTTGCCAAGTAAATCACATAAGGATTGTTCAGATGGTGAGTTTGATAATTGGGTTTGGTTAGTTTCCTATTATTTTGCTTTATTTATTTATTTTTTATTTAAATAATAGGGAGTGTGTGAGAAAATTACGGGAAGCAAAATCGTAGATCCACCTTATATATAGGATCTTATTGTAATCAATTTTGAAATAAGAAAAATAGATACATATTCCCTTTTATTTTATTATATGGTACAAGAGCCATTGGTTTTAGGGAATCATGTTGTCTACTAAAATGGAGATCTCAAATAGAGGAAATATACAAAACAGGATGGGAAAGCTTGTAGGCAACAACTACAAGTATTGGAGGATGTGTATGCAGGCTTATCTTCAAGGTCCGGACTGATGGGAATTGATTGTTGGTGCTAATACAATGACCTCAGATGTTCCTGAGAAAGCAAAGTCATGACGAGAGTGGAAGATCAAGTATGGGAAAGCTCTCTTTTCTTTGAGGACATCTATAAGCAAAGAGTTCATTGATCATGTTCGTGATGTTCCTTCTCCTAAGCAAGTTTGTGAAACACTAGAGAGGCTCTTCACTGAGAAGAACATAGTGTGGTTGCAGTTGTTGGGGAATGAGTTGGCAATGCTAAAGTAAGAAGGTATATTGATTTAAAAATACTTTTTACGTGTAAAGAGTATTTGTGCTGAAATTTCAGAAATAGATGCAGATTAAAAGATTAGTGAAGCTTGTATATGTCACTATCTTATTCGTGGACTATAGAAGGAGTATGGACCTTTCGTCACCTCTATATAAGGGTGGTCAACTCAACCTTCTATTAAGGAATTATAAAATTTGCTCTCTAATCAAGAAGCCTTAACAACACAGATGGCAAAGAACTTTGAAACCGATGTTGTTCTCTACTCAAAGGGAAATCCAAACAAAGAAAAAATGTATCTAGGAACAAGAAGGAAGAAGAAGATTCAAATTCAGAAGAAGATGGCGGCTCACACACTAAGAAACCCTTTATATGGTTCAGATGCAGGATGATTGGGCATATAAAGAGAAATTGTTAAAGCTATTGAACAAAAGTCAACATAGGCCTTTGTAAATTATGCTTACAAGAAGCATGAATGGATCAATGATTCAGGTTGTTTTCACCATGCAACCGGGAATGAGACCTTATTTTCAAAAGTGTGTGAACACCATAGAGATCGAGTTATTGTCACTGATGATAACTCTACTCATTAATAGCAAAAGAAGGTGTTGTGATGATCAATGTAGCAAATGATATAAGCTCAAAAAGTGTCAAGCTACATGATGTTTACCATGTTTTAGGTTTGACTAAAAATCTAGATTCGGTTCCTCAAATTACTTATTATGGAAAGAATATGTTATCTGGCTCAAATGATGAGAACGTGCCTGATAATGTAAAAAAACTATCTACTAATGTCATTTTCTCAAGTGAAAAAGAAAGGCTCTTTATTTATTATGTCAGCAGGTGAAGCTTATGTGAAAAAGACGAGCCAAATGAGCAATGCTTCTATTTGCATGCTCAGTTAGGTCATGTAGGCTATCAAATGTTACAGCAAATTTCTTTTAAAAAGTTGGTCGATGGAATGCTAGCTTTGAAAAATGTTCATGAAGATGTGATTTTTCAATATGAAAAATCCTATCGTCTTCCTTTCAAAAGGTCATTAAATCAGCGATATGCATTGTTCGAGGGTTCAAATAGATTTAATGAGACTAATAAGAACACCAAGTTGTAATGCACATCATTAAGTTATGGTGCTAATGGATGACCACTCAAGGTTTACTTGGGTGAAGTTTCTAAAAGATATACTACCAAAATTTGTGAGGTTTAAAAATTCCATTGAAGAAGAGTTTGGAAAGAAGATAAAATGTCTCAGGAGTGACAATAATAAAGAATACATGTCTGATGACTTCTCTAAATATTGTGCAATAACAACATTCTTCATCAAATACTTGTCTGGATACTCCATAATAGAATGGGGTTGCAGAAAGAAAACTTGGGCCTCTTGCTTCAGTTTGTCTTTCATGGTTGCATGACAAGAATCTTCCTTGAGAGCTTTGGGCAGAAGCAATTCAATGTGTGTGTCATGTGACAAACAAATTGCCACCTTGGCCAATTACACATAAATCTCCCTTTGAAATTCTATATGGTGAAAAGCCTATGTGAATTATTTCTAGGTATTTCGTTCTATATGCTATGTTCATATTCCTAAGAATCATAGGACTAAGCTTGACCCAAAGGCAAAGAAGTGTGTATTTGTTGGCTATGACACTTACAAGAAGAGTTGGAGATGCATGGTGTTGGAAATTATGTCTTAGGGGCAAGTCATGTACTTTGAACATTAACGTTATTTAAAGTATTCTCCATTTCGTTATCATTTCATTTGCAAGTTTATTGTGATAACTGTATCCTTAGATGTATCTTATATGTTATCTTAAATGTCCCTGGTCGGTCATCTACACGGGAGCAAAGATGAAATAAGACTAGTATGACTTTGATGAGGTATAGAGATACAAATCTAAGTCATAGGCACTTGTAAGAGTACAAGGTGCTGGACCGACCCACTATGAGAAAGCTGCATGGATTTAGTGATAAGCTTATCTTATGTATAACCGCATCACAATGCCCTTTGACGTAAGATCATCATGGATTCCTACATGATGAGTCATTGATCTTTGACCCAATCAAAAGTCACCTTTGACCGGGTGATGAAAAAGGCTATGATCGGGATCAGTGGTTTTCATGCAGAGGAATGTGAATGGTCAAGATGGAATTTGTCCCTTACATTTAGAGAGAGATAATACTGAGCCCCTAGATGAGTGAGTCTGAGAAATGTATGACTATACTACGGTGGAAAGGAGTTTCCATTTCAATTATTAGACTACTTAAGAATCGAGAAAGTAATGGTCAAAAACAGGAAGTCGACATTATCCATACCTCATACTTGACCAAATTATCGCGGGACAAAAGGGACGTGACATGGTTGTACAATAGGTTGTATCGTATCATCGGTCCCCATATAAATTGGGTAGTCACAATGTCTTGCTAGAGGCTACTTGCAACTTGTGGGCTGCTACGGTATTGGCCCGCTGTCAATCTCATGTGAGCTTGTAGGGTCGCACACAAGAATAGCCTAACATGAGTAAAAGTGTCCAGATTCATTGAATCTTAGATATATCTAAGATTTAATGAATACTGTATTTAATATATATATATAATATAATAATATGATTTAATATAGATTATAATATTATTATATAATATTTGTTTTGTATTTAATTTATTTGATAAATTAAATGTCTAAAACAAATCGAGATATTATATCTCAGATTTAATTTTTGAATAAAGATATCATATATCTGATTTAAATTTAAATTGAGATATAGTATCTCGGATTTAGTTAAATAGATAGATATCATTTCTCAAATTTAATTTATAAAGATAAATTGAATCAGGAGATACAGAAAATTGAAACTAATCAAAAGCTACATAAGCTACACAGATCATTCTGGATTCTCTCCCCCTTTGTCATCTTCAAAATGGGGGGAAGCTAGGACAAGAGAGTTCAAGCTGAAGGACCAGAAGGAGGCTTAGTAGAGCTAGAAGAGGAAAGAAGATGTAGAATCTTGTCCATCTTGTTGCTTCAGGTGAGATTTCAGAGCAGTCTATTGTTCCATGATATTTGTTTGGTTCTGCTGAAGACCAGCAACCATCTGTCCAACCTCCGATTGAATCTTCTTAGACATTTCAGAAACTGCCTTATCCACCAACTGATAAATCGTGACATCTAAGCTTGAGGGAACAGAAGAATCAGGAGAAGGAGCAGAAGAAGCTGTTGCTTTCTTAGGTGTAGATTTCCTTGTCGAAGCAGTCCCTTCCTCAGTCGAGATCTTCATAAAGTTCAGCTATTGCTTCCCAAAACTCATAGGCCGTTTGAGGATGCCTGAGGATGTAATATGCCAAATCTTATGGTAGAACAATATTATCGACACCAGGGAAGCAAAGGGAATGTAAGAGACTAATCGGGAGGAAAAAACATAAATTAGTTATTTCCTGAAATAGCCATTGCCCAAGGTTGAGAGGAACTTTGTGAACAAAGGCAGCAAATAATGGATAGTCTTTTTGGGAAAAGTGAGTCTGATTACCTCCTTTCTGAAGAAAATTTCTAGAAAAGATGTACCATAAGAATCGATATATGGGGGACATTTCCATGGGAGTAAAGGTCAATTTTGTTAACTAATTCTCAGGAATAGGCTCATCAGGCTTCAGGATTTGAAATATTTCTGCATTGGTGTAACTAATTCTGGGTGCAGGAGGCAGATTCTTTATTTGTAGAATTGAATTCATAATAGAAGTAGAGATAGTGACCTTATCACAGCTGACAGAAGTCGAAAGTATTTCTTCCACCACATTTCCCTCAGAATATTTCAATTTTTCTTTGAACATATTAAAGTAGAAGATTTTGACAATTGTTGGGGAAAAATGAGCTTTTATTGAAAGATAAGATATGTAAGGATTCAACTAAGGGGACAAATCCATATTGCATTCCTCCTTGATTTTCTCTAAGTCCATAGACACCAGTGAACATAATTCCTTTTTGAAGTAGGTTTTATGAAACTTATTGACAGAATCAATAGATATACCTCCATTATCTGTTACAAACCCTTCAGGAGCTTTGTCATGAATATTTATTTCCCCGAGGGCATTAGGGACTTTTGAGGGAGAGGTTTTATCGGAAGGAGCAACAGGAGGTGAAGATGATCCCTAAGACTTGTCTGAGGATGAACTTTCCTCAACCACTAGTTCTTTATCCTTTCTCTTTACAGCAGTAGGGTCAACTTCCTTTTGCTTAAGAATAGAGGATGGCTCCTTTATCTGGACTCATTTGGTTCTAGGCGTTCTTGGAGCCTTTTCAGGCGATTTCTCCTTGATGAAGATACCATGTCGACAAAGGAATTCATTTCCTTACTTAGCTCAATGAACTGGTATGGATTTCATTCGTACAGGACGTTGAGGAAGAGTTGAAGAGGGAATGTTAGGGATTGAAACATTTTTAGAAGAAGAGGTAGTTCTCTTAGCAGTTTTCCTTGTAGCTTTATAGGAAAATTTCATTGGAGTGGGCTTTTTCTTTTCAGAGTGACGCGGAGATAGAGGTAGAGAGCCGTCAGAGGACTCGGATGATATAGCAGTAACCTTAGGCTCTTGGAAGCGTCTTTTAGGTGCCATTGGAAGGGTTGAAGCAAAGGAATGGATGAAGAGAGCAAGAATGAAGAAGACAAGAACAGAGAGAATTTTAGGGCAAACTAGAGTTTAGAATGATGGTTTCCAAAACAACCTCACATATATTTATAAGTGAAATACATCAAACTCGAGTTTTCTAAACAAGACTTGAATTTTGATAAATGGTTACTAACTTAGACTTCAAAGGTGTAAGGGGAACCTTTGAACTTCCGTGACCAAAACTTGAGTATTCATTTACAAACTCGACTTTTCACCATTCTTCAAAACAAGTTGCTCTCTGTCTGACGGAAACTCGAGTATTCCACTTAATGACTCAAGTTTTCGTGTCTTCCAAAAGCTAAAGTTCTTTCCAGAGCCCGATAAACTCGATTTTTGTTCTCCATACTCGAGTTTTCTCCTTATGTCAGCAAAACTCAAGTTTTTGAACATCCTACAAAAGATTATACTACACACTCAGATGCTCAAATTAGTAATTATTAATCATCAAAACTATAACTAACATTGTGTAAATTGAAACTTACAACTCATTGGGATTTACCATTCTCAATTCTCTTCAAATAAAGTTGAATTGCTCCTTTGCTAATGGCTTGGTGAAAATATTTGCTAGTTGAAGATGTGTTGAGATGAACATAACTTTAACATTCCTTTGCTAAACGTGATCCCTTATAAAATGATGCCTCACATCGATATGCTTGGTCTGGGTATGTTGCGCTCATTCTTGGCCAAGCTTATTGTGCTGGTGTTGTCACACGATATTGGGATCTCCTTCAAATATACTCCCAAGTCTGATAATTGTTGTTTGAGCTATAAAACTTGGGCACAACAACTTGAGGCAGCTACATACTCAGTTTCAGTGGAAGAGATAGCAACACTAGTTTGCTTCTTGAACCAGGACACAAGTGAGCCTCCAAAGAATTGACATTGGCCACTTGTGCTTTTCCTATCTGTTTTGTACCCAGCATGATCTGAATCCGAGTATGCTACCAAATGTTCAGATTGACTTTTAGGAAACCATAATCCAAGAGTTCTTGTGTCAACAAGGTATCTAAAAATTCTCATCATAATCTTAGCGTGAGACTCTTTTGGAGCAGACTAAAACCTTACACACATTCCAACACTAAATTGGATGTCTGGGCAACTAGCAATTAGGTAGAGTAATGATCCAATCATTCCTCTATATCTTGTGATATTGAAGTCTTTGCCCTTTTCATCAGCATCTAGGGAAGCAGTAGAGCTCATAGGCGTGTCAGCACCATTGCATTTATCCATCCCAAACTTCTTCAGCAGGTCATTGAGGTACTTGGTCTGTGAAATGAAGATTCCATCCTTCTTTTGTTTGATTTGCAGACCAAGGAAATAATTGAGTTTTCCCATCATAGACATCTCAAACTCTCTTTGCATATTCTTAGCAAATTCTTCACACAAGACATCATTAGAAGCACCAAAAATTATGTCATCAACATATATTTGTACAACTAAAATTTCATTTCACTTATTACTTTTTGTAAAGAGTGTTGTATCAGCTTTCCTCTTATAAAACCCTGATTAAGAAGGAATTTGCTTAATCACTCATACCAAGCTCTAAGAGCTTGCTTAAGTCCATAAAGGGCTTTCTTAAGACGATAAACATGATTTGGATGATGTTCACTTTCAAAACTAAGAGGTTGTTCTACATAAACCTCTTCTTGAATAAAACCATTTAAGAAAGCACTTTTCACATCCATTTAATAAAGTTTAAAACCTTACACAAGCAAAGGCTAGAAGAACTCTTATAGCTTCCAATCTTGCCACTGGAGCATAAGTTTCTTCATAATCAATTCCTTCCTCTTGATTATAGTCTTTTGCAACCAATCTTGCCTTGTTACGGACAATGATTGTTGCTTCATTACGTTTGTTCTTGAAAACCCATTTAGTTCCAATGACCGGATGGTCCTTAGGCCTAGGTACCAAGTTCCAAACTTGATTTCTATCAAATTGATGTAGCTCCTCTTGCATTGCTATCACCCAATCATTGTCTGAAAGGGCTTCTTCAATTTTAGAGGGCTCAATATGAGAAATAAATGCAGAAAAAGTTACTTCATTTAAAGTACTGCTTCTGGTTCTCACACCTTGATTAACATCACCTATTACTTGATCTAGACGATGATTTCTAATAAATCTATAGGCTCTAGGTTGAGATTGATTATTATTCTCAGGATCATTGTGAGAATCAATTTCAAAAACATCCTCAGGATTTTCTATAGAAGCAAGTGTGGTTTTCGAAAAGAATTAGTTTTTGAAAATATTTTCTTCTTCATCATCCAAAGGTTTATCAAAGTTAATTTCACTGAATACAACATGTATTGACTCTTCAACAATGCGAGTGCAAGTGTTAAATACTCTATAAGCTTTACTCCTATTTGAATAACCCAAAAATATACCTTCATCCACCTTGGGATCAAACTTTCCCAAGTTATCCTTACCAGTATTGTGGATGAAGCACTTACAGCCGAAAATGTGCAGATGAGTCAGTGTTGGTTTCCTTCCTTTGTATAGCTCATAGGGAGTTTTGTTCAGCTTCTTCCGAAGGTATGCTCGGTTTGAGATGTAGCAAGCGATACTCATTGCATTAGCCCAAAATACTTGTGAAGTATTATTTTCATGCAGCATAGCTCTTGCTATCTCTGTGAGCACTCGATTCTTCCTCTCCACTACACCATTTTGTTGTAGAGTCCTCGGAGCTGAAAAGTTGTGGTCAATTCCCAAGCTGTCACAGAATTCTTCGAGTGTAAGATTCTTGAATTCTCCTCCATGATCAGTTGGAATTCCCGCAATAGAAATACCTTTCTCATTTTGGACCTTCTTGGCAAAAATAACAAACTGATTAGAAGTTTCATCTTTATGAGACAAGAATAAGGTCCATGTAAATCTAGAAAAGTCATCAACTATGACCAGAGTGTAAAGATTGCCACCAAGACTCTTTACTCTAGCTGGTCCAACTAGATCCATATGGAGTAGTTGAAGAGGTCTAGTAGTTGAGACTTCGTTTTTAGATTTAAAAGATGACTTGTTTTGTTTGCCTTTTTGACAAGTGTCACAAATTATATTATTTTTAAAATTGAGCTTTGGCAAAGCGATGACCAAATCCTTTTTCAGCAATTTGTCAAGTTGATTCATGTTGACATGAGCTAGTCTCTTATGCCACAACCAACTCTCATTCATATTGCTTACAAAACAGTTTTCTAAAACAGAGCTATTACTAGAGAGGTTGAGAGTATAACAGTTTGCTTCTCTATGAGCTCTAAATAAAGCTTTTGATTTTAAATTTTCAAGAGGGAGAACATCCTTATTCACAATCAAACATTCCTCAGAATTAAAGATAACTATATTACTCTATCGGTGCTTTGGCTTACACTGAGGAGATTTTGACAAAGTCCTTCCACTAGGTAGACATCTTTGATCATTGGTCCTTCATTGTTTCTAATTTCTCCAATACCAACAATTTGTCCGGATTGATTTCCACCGAAGGTTACTTTGCCACTAGTCTTGGGTTTGATTGAAGCAAACTTAGATTGATCTCCCGTCATGTGTCTAGAGCATTCACTGTCAATGTACCATTTGTTGGACTTTGATGCTCTTAGACATATCTGCAATTCACAAAAATTCAGGCCTTAGGTACCCATCTTTTCTTGGGTCTTTTTGGGTTAGTTTGTGTCTTAGGAACCTTATAAAACAAGGTTACTTTTTCTTTCCTTTTTATGAAAACAAGATGAGGTAGTATGGCCCTTTCAATTACAGTAATTGCAGTGAGCAAAAGGATTTGAAGAGTGAATGGTTTTTCTAAAATAATTCATATAAAGTTTTTCTCCAAATTTCTTTTTCCCTTTCTTCTTGTCAAAATCAGGCCTATAGCCAATCCATGATTTGTCATTTGTAAACCTTTGCTGTTTTAAAATAACATTGAGCATTTTACCGCCTCTAGTGAATTTCTCAAGTGCCTTTGTGAGATGTAAATTCTTTTTCTCTAATTCAGTACATTCATCACAAATGAGATTTTCAGGAGTAGAAAGGTTTTCGACTTGCATTTCAAGAGTTATATTCTTTCTTTTCAAAGAAAGATATTTATTAGCCAATTTCTCGAATTCAGATTGAATAAGGTTATATTCAGCAAATAACTTATCATAAGTTGGTCGCGAATCATATACCTCATCCTCTTTGTCGTGTTGCTCTTCTTCTTCAGCAACTAGACAAATGTTGGCTCTCTCTTCCTTCTCAGCTTCATCTTCATCTGATGAGCTATCACCTCATATAGCTGAGACATAGGCTTTCTTCTTAAATTTGTTAAATTCCTTCTTCTCTTTATCCTTGTTCTTCAGCTGGGGATATTCTGATTTGATATGGCCAGGCTTTTCACATTTGTAGCAAATGATTGGTTTCTTAGCTTAAAAGCTAGAGCTACCTTTGTGATTTTTCTTGAAACCTTGGTCCCTCTTGTAGAATTTCTTGAATCTTCAGACCATCATGCCAATCTCTTCATCTTCATCTTCCTCATCCTCATCATTTGATTCTTTGTTCTCTTTCATCAAGTTCCTTTTTGAACTTGATCTTTCCTTCGTACTCAGATAAGCTGTTGAACAATGCTGCTACTGAACTCATTGATTCTCCTCGAGCTTCCTCAATAGCTGTGACTTTTGCTTCCCATTCCTTGCTGACAATATTGAGAATCTTCCTCACTTGAACAGGTTGTTCGTATACTTTTCCCTGGCTTAGCTGAAATTGAATAATAGACTCCCCTGGCTTCATCCAAAGAAGATCATACTTAGTCATGAGAGTGTTGACTCTATTTTCTTTGACTCCAGCGGTTCCTTCATAAGCTATTTCCAACGCATCCCACATTTCTTTAGCAGTAGGCAACGTACATATTTGAAAGTACTCTTGTTGACTTAGAGCACTTTGTAGCATGAGAATCGCTTTACTGATGAGAATGACATTCCTTCTGTCATTGTCATCGTAGTCTTCTTCAGGCTTTGACAAAGAGTTTTTATGTTTTACCCACTTTATGAAAACTCTAGTTAACTTTTAGAAAACTCCAGTTTTTCCCTTGGAATAGAACTTTCAAAGTTTTCCAGTTTTAAAGGAAACTTGAGTTTGGTTTCTGTAAACTTGAGTTTATGTCAAACAAAGAGCTATGCTCTATTACTTCTTTTACGAAACTCCAGTTAAGTTTTGAAAACTCTAGTTTTGAACTTTGTGGACTTAAACCTGTTTTTCTCACCAAAGTCCAAAACTCGAGTTAGTCACTTAGTGACTCGAGTTTTCTCTTAAGTTCAAAATATGTTTCAAAGTTCAAATCATGACATTCTTCTCTGTAAGAACAAAACTTGAGTTGGTCACTAACTGACTCGAGTTTGTCTAAGTATTAAAAATGTGTTTCAAAACTCAAATCGTGACGTTCTTCTCTAGAAGAACTAAACTCGAGTTAGGATTTAGAAACTTAAGTTTGGCCTTCTGAAGCAAAATTACAAACTCGAGTTTGGATGAACAAACTCGAGTTTGTGTCGCCTAGTTTGAAAATCAAATTGATCGAATTTGTGAAATCTTCATGTTTGATCATAATACTTCTTATCATCATACTGAAAGCGAAGCTAAATCACCGAGAGGGGGTAAATTTGGGATTTTAAAAATCTTTTCGCAAGTTTTGTTTTATAAGTGTTGAAATAGGGTAAAACAGAGAGCAGGGAAGAGAAGAAGAACACAAAGGTTTGTACTGGTTTGGTCCAACTCTATGACCTACGTCCAGTCCTCAGGCTCCATGAGTATTTCATTATATCAATCAATTACACCCTCTATAACTCAAGAGTAATTCTCTCACCAGAACTTACTCCCCCTTACAAGTTGTAATCAATGAACCCTAATCTCCAACTCCCCTGACTTGAGATTGTTTACAATAAATCAAATACAATCAATGAACTCTTTTAAAGAGTGGATAAGAATAAACACCGAAGCGCAATAGTATCAAAAGATACTCTGTACAAGAAAACTTAAGAGTAGATGAACAAATTGAATGCTTTTTCGTTTTCTGGCTCAATAGTTGTTGAGAAGTATTGAATGCAACTCTATTTATACGTAGAGTGTGATTAATAATCGTTGCAAGCTACAATCTAACTGTTTGTGCATTTATTTAGCTATTGGAGGCACTTTGGTCTCTTCTCTTTCTACTCTTTTGTTCATTCCTTGTGTTGGAGGATAAATGTTGACTTCCTGATGTTTTTATCCATTGGAATGTCAGTGTTTGGATTAGGTAATAAGCATTTATCCTTTTTGCATCGAGCAGAGCTTGTTGGATCAGAAAATGGAAAGTTGTTGTACTTTTGCATTTAATGCTCAGACATGGTTTTTCAATGTGATGAAGACATCTCTTCTTGATCTTCTTAAATCATCTCTATATCAGTTGAAATCTACCAGCAAACACATTAAACATATCTAATGAAGTTGATAAGTAATGTTAGGAAGCATTTAGATCAAATAAGATAGTTTCTACATATTCGACAGATTTGAATTTTCAACAGACGCGACGTATACTCAAGTTTGTGTATCAATACTCGAGTTTGTCACTGTGCACTTAAGTATAAACTTGAGTCTCCATATCGATACTCGAGTTTCCTCCTTCCACAGAGGAAAGTCGCGATTTGAGTTTTGAAACTATTTGAGCTTGGGACCAATACTCGAGTTTTCAAGCAAAACTCGAGTTTTTGACTCTTAATGAATATATGTCCAAAATCTCAAAACTGGATTTTTCATTCAAAACTGGAGTATTGAAATTAGTGAAAAACATCGATGCTCCCTATGTGACTAAAAACTCGAGTTTTCAAACCTAAACTCGAGTTTCCATGTTTAACTTGAAATTTAGAGAGATCTTCAGTCATTTCAAAACTAGAGTTTTTGAAATTGGAGTTTTCCAAACGAGAGTTTATAAATGTATAGAAAAATAGTGATCATCTGTGCTTGGCCAAAACTCGAGTTTCCAAGGCTAAACTCGAGTTTCCATTTGAAGCATGAAAACACTTGAATTTTGGAGCCAAGTAGGAGACTGGAGTTTTCATTTCAAAAACTTAAGTTTTCAGATGTTAAGACGTGAAAGCATTTTTGGCTGCCAATACTCGAGTTTCCAAACTGAAACTCGAGTTTTCCCAAAACTTGGAAAAACTGGAAATTGGTGTTTTCTTTTCAAAACTGAAGTTTTCACAAGTTGGACATATGGGTGATTTTCTGTATGATCAAAACTCGAGTTTCCAAATGAAAATTCGAGTTTTACATTTCCTTTGGAAAAACATTGAAGAGTCTCTATGTGGCCTAAACTCGAGTTTGTCCTGATGAATGTAATGCTCTCTGTAAGGCCAAAACTCGAGTTTCCAAATGGAAACTGCAGTTTTGCCTTTAATCATTAAAATTGAGCTTTCCTTTATAAGGCCAAAACTCGAGTTTTGATCTGAAACTCGAGTTTGCCTTAAACAGTAAGTTTTTCAATTTTCTTAAGACAAACTTCAGTTTGATTTTGCAATTGTTTGTTATCATCAAAACCCATAGAGAACTAACACATACATTACTATTCCTAACTCTATTTAGTCAGTTTGTTAGTGAGTTTCATATGGTTTAAAGAATATTAAATGAAGATTCAATAAAAAGAAAAAAGTAATATCAGAACATTTATTACAAAGTTCAGAAAGCTTGCACTCTTTTGGACAATCATTCTACACGCATTGCAAAGGGATTAATGTTTTATTTCCCTATCAAGAAGCTACTCTTCCAACGGATTTAATTCAAGAGAAGTTAACCATAAACTTTTGTGCAGTTGGATTAATTGAAGGTTAGAGAGAGAAGAAGACCAAAATGTTTCTAATAGCTAACTAATGTCTCCAATGGTTACATTGAAGAATCAAACGGTCATTAAATGCTCTCTTCATATATAAGAGGTTGCATTCAAGTCTTTTGGACCACAATCAACAACCAATCTACAAAAAATGAAAATCATTCAAGTTTTCAACTACTATTTCAATTTTCTACTGTAAAGTATTGTTTGATACATTTATACTTCAGTGATTATCTTTATCCACTCTTAGAGAGAGTTTCATTTATTGAAATCAGTTATTGTAAGAATCTCAAGTTGTGGAACTTGGAGATTGGGAACATCAGTGTACAACTTGTAAGAGAGTGTATCCTAGTGAGAGGATAACTTCGAGTACAAAGTGTGTAACTGACTCTAAGTGTTAGTGAAAAACCTATATTGTCTGGGGACTAGACGTAGGTCAAGGATTTAGACCAAACTAGTATAAATCTTCTTGTGTCTTGCTTCCTCTTCTCTTACTCTATGTTCAACTCTGGTTTTGTGTTCAAGTTTCAGGGCACTTTCAAAAGAATTCTTAAAATCCCCAATTCACCCCCCTTTTGGTGATTAGTTCCACTTTCACTATTGGTTATGGTCTTTTATACAAGAGATGTAACAACTTTATGTTGACTGGATTGACTGATGTAGAGTGGGCTGGAAATACAAATGATCATTACTCAACTTTAGTTTATTACTTCAATATAGGCTCAGGAGTAGTTTCTTGGTGTAGCAAGAAACAAGATATTATTTCCTTATCTAGCATTGAAGTTGAGTATGTGGCGGAAACTATGATAACACAAGAGTGCACTTTGTTAAAGAGGTTAATCAGGAACATGCTATGTGAAGTCAACTATGCTGTGTAGATTAAATGTGACAATGAAAGTGCCATCAAGCTTGTATCAAATCCCATTTTTCATGCCAAAACAAAGCACATTGAGGTGTGTCATCATTATGTTTGTGAAAGGTCCTGAGTGAGGAGATCTAACTAACGTATGTTCACAAGAATGCTCAAGTGCCTTCATGCCTTTAATTTTCTTTTTTATTTTATTTTAGTTACAACAATTATTTTATTAAAAACAATCATTATATCTTTCAACAACTAATAGCGTAGCATAGTTGGCTAGAGAGCCTTAGCTCATTTTCACTCAGTTCAAGTGTTCAAGTCTCCTTAACTCAATAACTTTTTTTTTATATAGATCGAAAAGTTTGATTTCAACTAATTCCTTCAGCTCATAATTTTTATTATTTATTGTTGAATTTATTTATTTTTAAATATCTACTTCATAAATTTAGTGATTCAATTCTAAGAATTTAGGCTTACATTTTAAAACTAAATGATGAATTCTTGAAGATATATTTTTTAAAGAACAATTATTGTCTACGAACCCATTGTCAAAAGAATATGAACTATGATGAAGCCTACCTCTGTATAGCCTCTATTGCAGCAACAAGCCCTAATCAAACTTATGTCATATATGAATTGAGTTATGAGAGATTTCAACGACTGGTTTTAAAAACCATTTGTTGCAAGTTAACTTTTTAAACCGATCTAAACGATTGTTTTATTTAAAATAATTGTAGAATAATTCAACAAGTTTGTGTCATTGCAGAGTTGACTTGAGCCATTGGTAAGCACTCCTGAGGTTGAGTGTTCGAACCTCTCTAACCCTATAAGCTTTTATTTTCTCTTTAGACTAGCATACATAATACTGTTTTATTTAAAATAGTCGTGTAATAATTCAACAAACTTGTGTCATGGCTGAGTTGGCTTGAACCTATTGTAAGTAGTCTTGTGGTTGAGTGTATGAGTCTCCCTAATCATGTATGCGTTATTTTTTTTCATTTCAACAATTGGTTTGGAAAAATTAGCCATTGAATTTTGAATTTACAAAAATGATTTTTCAAAACAAGTCATGAAAATCCATATTTTTCTAGACTTGAAGCCTTTCATTTTGTTCTTCAATTCATTCCGCCCCTTACCTCTTATTATATTCACACCATTTTCCTAATGATGGACTTTTCTCTGTCTCTCTCATTCTTTCTCGATCAGTGTTTGCTAAAACCCTCTTCTACTTCTATTTATCCGTCGCACCCTCCTCCAATATCTGCAAGCCCTCCTCCTCCTCGATTCAACGAAAATGTTCCGGCTTTCTCTTCATAATGTTTGTTTTCTTTTTCATTCCTTTTTCAACTACATGTTATGTTTTCTCTGTTACGGCCTCTGCGGGGATAATGAGTTACATAGTCATATGTACATTTTTATTTGTTTTCCTTTCTATTGTCTTTTGGCTTGATTTTCATGAGTTATTGTTAGTAAATATTACATGCAAGAAATCCGTGGCTTATTTCTTCCTCTGACGTTTTTACATTTACTTCCACTAATCGATTTAAAACCAGAGAACATAATGGAGTGTTTGAAGCATCATTCTTTCTCATTCTGACATCAAGTTGCTGCCATTTTGTCTAATCTAAAGCCAATGAGATATTTCCTTCTCTTTTTTTTCTTTTTTTTTTGTGGGGGGGGGGGGGGGGGGGTACATGTGATTAATGGAATCAGAAGTCTTCATGCCAAAAAAAAAACCTCTGTTAAAAGGATTAACAGAGGATGAATTGAGTTCAACTTAGTTCTGCATTTATGTTTTGTCTTTTTCAGCTGGTTATTTCTTCTTTTTCCTTCTCTTGTTTTTTATGCAATAAAATTTAAGCTTTTGTTGGCCGAAAAATAAAAGGGTTTAAAAAAAATACAAAAGGAAGAAACTCTCAGCCTAACATGAAGGAACGCTATTATCTCTTACCAAGGGATTGACATGAGCATGTACTTTTACATTTTTTTAACGCTATTATCTCTTACCAAGGGATTGACATGAGCATGTACTTTTACATTTTTTTAACCCTATTAGCGTGTTTTTTTACTTTCCTCTTTAAACCCCAAAGTAACTTTTTTCAAACCAAAACCCATCTAGTTTTTCACCCTGTTGACAATGAGACACCTTGAACTTTCCAAGGTTTATGTAGAGAAAGACTGTCAATGTACCATTTTATTTTATTGGAGTTATATATTTAGGCGTTGCTTGTTTGAATTTATATATTAAGTTGTACTTCCAAATCGTAGCAGGTTTTCTACCCTATTGACAATGACACACCTTGAACTTTCCAAGGCTAATGTAGAGAAGGACTGTCAATATACAATTTTATCTGAATGGAGTTATATATTTAGGGGTTGCGTGTTTGAATTTAGTAGGGTTATTAAAACTGGACCGGAAACTGGTGAATCGGCCGCAAATCCGATCCGGTCCATCATAAAACTTGGGGTTAGGTGGTTTTTTCTTTTTTCAAAAACATAAATTGAAGAAGAAGATGTTTACAGGGAGAGAAAGATGAAGAGAAACAGAGTCGATGATCTTTCCAATGCGAACAGATCTAGTCACCCTAGATCCAGAGACGCGCCATCACGGGTTTGAAACTTTCGGGTGCAAACACATCCACTCCCCTAGATCCAAAGAGACGCCGAGTTCAGACCAGACACCCAATAGATCAAACATGCCGAACATGGACCAGAAAATGCCAAGCAAGTGTGGGCCATGTTTAGCTAGGTGGAAGGTCCGAGTTGATTTTTTTTAAGATGGCTTTGAGAAAGAAGAGAATGCAAGTGAGAGAGAGGGAGAGATCGGAACTGCTGAAGGGGGCCAAGCATGAAGAAAAAAGAAAGAAGACATAATAGAAAAGAAGATGAGAGCCTATAGGTATATTATATTCAAAAGCATTGTGATATAGGTTTATAGTTTCAAAAGCATTGCAGAAGAGAGAGCAAAAGTTGTTCCTTGCAAAAGGTGATTTTATTACTTGCACGCCACTAGAGATCAGAGCCTAGGAAGTTTCAACGGGTAGGTTTTTCAGATTTGCAGATAAAAGTTGATAAAAAGAAAATATTTGCAAATAATAAGGACTAGGCTTAGGCAAGTTTGCTCTTTTCTCAAGGTAAAATAAACACTTAAAATTTTACTTATTTTATCATCCTATTATAATTTTATATTAATGATATTAAATCTTTATTTTTTTACCGGTTTGACCCCGGTTTAGTTCCAGTATGACTCCGGTCTGACCCACTGACCCTTAACCCAATACCCCGACCGATTCAATGACCAGTCCGGGTTTAATAACCTTGGAATTTAGATATTAAGTTGTACTTCCAAATCATAGGTTATGAAAGCAACAAGCATGAATCAGTGTTATCAAAAGCGGACCAAACCGGCTGGCTTGAGCCAAAAACCAGGCAATTGGTGGTTCAACCAGTATAGTCCAGCAGACTGGTCTAACCTTTTGAAAATTAAATTAATTCTTTTTTAAAAAAAAATTATTCTAAATTTTTATATAAATAATCTTGAATTTTTTATTTCCTTACTAGCCTAACCACGGGTCAGCTTCAGTTTGACTCTGATATGATTCAATAACACTTGACCTAGTATCTCAACCGGTCTGCCGCTAGGCCGAGTTTAAATCCTATCAATGTGAGAACTTTATTGGTCTAAGATTTGTAATTTTTAAGTATCTATATAATCACCATTTAAGTTCGGAGGCATGTCCTAGCATAATGAGCCTCAGAACTCAACTCAACTAAACATTTGTTACATGAGAAAGAGAGAGAGAGAGAGTTATAAATTAACCAACTTGAATTAGGTTTAGTTGGAGGATTAGTCTTGAATCTTATAAAAAGAGATATCCACATTTTATAGTTCAAACTAAATTTCTTCCAATAGAAAGATAAAGGATTATTACAACTCCCAATTAAAGATTAAACATAATAATTTTAGCAAGATGAATACTTTTCATAATTTAGCTTGATAGGATATTAATTAAGTTTTCTCAATATCACTTTTCTTAAATTCATCAATTATTATGAAATAAATTATAATATAAGTTTTAAAAAATTCTATTTAAACATGGGTAAATCATAAATTTATGTCATTTTCAAACAAATTAATGACCTAATTATCTATTAGTTTTGGTAAGATTATTAATTAAATCCAAAATCAAAGATATTGGTGGCCATATAAATTTTTTTAATAATATGTGATTTTAGCATTGTAGTCAAACTCATGAGTTCACTCTCCGAGTTTATTGTTTTTAATAAAAATGAGTCGAGTCAATGGTAAACTCATAGGAGTTGTAAACTCAGTTTAAATTCACAAGTTTATACATCGAGTTTACTGTTTTAAAGTTTTTAAATTACAAAACTGTGTTAACTTACTTTAAAGGGTTAAGGTGCAATTTTACACATATGTTTTTCCTCCAGGAGCGCCCAACACCATATTTTTTTTTGAGCAAAAGTACACACACCGTTACGTTTTAGGAGCAAAAATACAACTTCCGTTAGTTGACCGTTAACTAACCGTTAGTTGATCGTTAACCATGGTGAAATTACCCTTTTGCCCTTAACCCTTTTCTTTTTGAATTATTTTAAACTAAGGGCAAAAGGGTAATGTCACCATGGTTCACGATCAACTAACGGAAGTGGTATTTTTGCTCCTAAAACGTAACGGCGTGTGTACTTTTGCTCCAAAAAAAAAACATATGGTGCTGGGCGCTCCTGGAAGAAAAACATATGTGTAAAATTGTACCTTAACCCTACTTTAAATTAATGTTAACTTTTTTTTATTTTTTCATACTTAGTAGCTTTACATATAAATTTTAGAAAATTTTTTATTAAATAAGATAAATGATTAAGGTTGATGGATTTAATTTCAATTATTTAAATTTAAAATATATTTAAATCAAATTGTTGTTATTTTTATATTTTAATTATTTAATTATACACTAATAATACATATTTAATAATAAAGATAAACTCTTATTAATTTATCATTCAAGTTCACAATACAAGTTCACATCACTATTACAAATTTACTTAAATTTGAAAGTTTGACAATCTCTTTTGGTATGAAATACCTAACTATTACAATATGTGAGCCCGACCAATGAGTAGTTGAGAACCTATCTTCATGTGCTTATTTAGAAATTTAGAAAGGAAATTTTTTTAAGAAAAAAATGCTTCTTGATCACAGCTTTAGGAAACTCAATACACTCTGCCATACATCAACTAAGAATCTAAGGATTATTCAACTGTCAGCTCATGCTTGACATTTATATATAACATTTAAATATTCATTAAGTGTGTAGAATTAATGAGGAGTACATTCCTTTTTACTTTAGTATTAGACAGCTGGCGCGCCTTAGTAGTATAATGGTATAGGAGCTTAGCTCCCTTCCCCCATGTCCAGGGTTCGAACCATGCCCCCTCCCTTACTATGTGTATCAAAAAAGTATTAGACAGCTAGCCATGGGCTAATTAATAGAGGCAAGAGCTGCAATAAGGAGCTCTTTTCTTTATTATTTTTTTAAACAGTGAATATATAAATAAGTAAATGTCCTTGTTTGGGGAAATTTTCCAAAATAAGAAGGATTTTGAAAAAAAAAATCACTAAAATGAGGCACTGTTGAAAAATTTCGTCAAACTAATGCAGTTGGTGGCGTCACCTGACACGACGCCATAAGTGACATGACGCCACTACATAAGTGGTGTCGCCACAGTGTCAATGGTACTAACGCCACTTTGTAAAAAAATATAAAATAAAATAAAATGATAAAAAGCTGATGCAATTGCAGCAGGCTGGGGCAGGTTCACACCCCTGCAAACTTTTAATAAAAAAAATATAAAATGTATGTATACAACTTTAAAGCTGCAATTATTACAACTTTAAAGCTGCAATAATTCAGCGAGCAGGGGCATGTGCTCAAATTTTTTAATAAAAAAAATTGAGAGCAAGTGCTCTAATTAAAAAAATAAGAAAGCTGCTACAATTGCAGCAGCAAGCAGGGGCGTGCTTTTTTCACGCCCCTGCTATAAGTTTTTTAAAAAAATAATAATAATTGCCTACCTTCTATATAAACACTCCGAACACACACACAAATTCACATACATATACATATCGGTAGAAGCAGAAGGAGAAACGAGAGAAAATCAGTCGTCCTTAATCTTCATCTTCATCCATTTCTTGCAATTTCATTGTTGTTTGTTTTATCTGTAATTTGTTCTTCTTTTTCATACTATAATATAAGCAAAAAAATGAATCAAATTCATTCATTTGTATATTATAATGGTTCTAAAAATATAGGTGTAAATGGATCAACCTTTGAAGGTGAAAAATGAGCAATGTATATTGTTCAAGGCATGTCCGCTATAGATTTAAATGAAAAGATCCGTCGGAAGATAAAGCTGCAAGAAGATCAGGTAATATCTTCAGTGACTGTTAGAGTTCCTTGTGGAAACCGCAAATATGAAGGTTTTGAGATATCCAATGATGAGGATTTGGATTTTTTTTTCAAACATTCGAGGAAAACCATACGTCTCAATTTGTTGAGTTATATGTGGATATTAAAATGTTAAAGGAGGGTGTACCAATACCAATTCATGGACTCAACCTTAGTAATAAGTCACATTATATGCCTTATTCTGGTACATCTCATCCAGCACAATCAACCATTGCTTTTGGAGAAGAAAGCGACTATATGGTGGATGGACCTGACAACGAGGACAAGCAAGAGGAAGAAGATGAAGACACTTTATTGGAAAATGACGATGATCAAAACAATAGTGATGCAGATGACGAATATCATGATAATGTCATGCCACAATAGACCAATATGTTACAATCATCAGGTCAGTTATGGATCTATATTATTATATATTTTAATTTTTTATTAGTTAACATGTTTTCGCATAAACTATATTATTTGTGAATTTGCAGATATTACACCATTTTGGAATGAGATTCCATATTATGAGGTTGTTCATGATGATTACCCGCATGAGGATATACTCCTAGTGATGTGCAGTGACTTTCATATTCTCCTTTACTAGACCCCCAATAACGTTATGTCTTTTTATCTTTTTTACAGCATATATGCCAAGCAAAATACACTTTGATGCCTTGTATGACGAGTTTTGTAGTCACAGTGGTCAAGTAGCTGCAAGGATTGAGAGAATTCCAAAAGATAAATAGTGTCGGAGTTATAATGAGGACAGACGAAGATACGATCATATGACAACCAACCTGTCTAAATCAATCAAGGTTTTCCGGGGAGCTAGGAACATGCCAATAACATCGTTGGTGCAATGCACCTATAGTCAACTTGTTCGTTACTGGGTGAAGAGAGGAACCAAAGCACAACAAGACGCAATGACCAGAAAGTATTTTTCGAGTGTTATTGGAGAAGCCTTGACAAAAAATGGAGAGTGAACAACATCGATGCGTGTTCGGGAGTTCAATGTGGCGCGTACCACATTTGAAGTTGATGATCAAGGCGATACATACTCCATGAACTTGACCGATGGGAAATGCCAATGTGGGAAATTTCAAGCATTCAAATTCCCATGTAGTCATGTAATTGCTACATGTTCGGCTGTATCCCCATGATGCTCAACAATACGTGGATCCAGTATTCTCGATCCACTATATTATGCACTTTATTCTTCATCATTTCAGCTGATCGGTAGTGAACATGAAATACCACCCGCTCCCCGACCAAAGATTATCCCCAATGAATTAAAATTGTATGGTATAGGGTGGCCTAAATCTACCCGCATTTGCAATGAGATGGATGAGGTGGAGGTCCAACCTAGCTCCAGTCAAACTAGATGTACTATATGTAAACAGGCTAGACATAATAGGCGTGCATGTCCTACGAGGCATGTAGCTGATTAAATACAATAATGTTTAAGCAAAATTCAGCTTATTTTGTTAAAAATGAGTGTAAACAAGTGCAAAATGTAAAAATACTTTATTAATGTTGTGAGACATGAGCCTTGGTTGAACCAAATATTTAACCGGCATTCATTATTTTTTTATAATTGAAAATGAATTCATTTTTAAGATAGTAAATAAATAGATTTATTATTCTAATGATCATACAAATTTAATCCTTGCAAAAAAATTATAAGAACCACTTAAAATTTTTAAAAATGAAAAATTGATCTAAATTTATATATTTACAACTAATTAAGATAAATCATTAATGCTCAAATTAAGTAGCAAATATAACATAATATAAAACAATGGTGTCTCCGAAGCGCAATACGCTCATGGTGGAGTGTATGTGGGCCACGGTCTTGAATGCGCATCACGCTCAGGGTTCCTACGCAAACCACTAGGTCCACGTTGTGTTGGTTATGATTAGTTTTGATAATGTCTTATATAAATGCCATTATCCAGAGCAAAAAACTTTGCACACTGCATTTATCTTCTACTTTGATTGACTCTTATATATTAATGTAGATTTGAAGTATAAACAATGAAGAATGATTAAGAGAGGACATTGAAGAAAGGAGAATATCAATATGAAGGTCTCTATGATCAAATAGAAGTTGGAATGACTCAATTCAGAGTTGAAATAAGCAAACTCAAGCTTCCCAATGAATAGGAGTTGCTACAGCTCAATTGCTATAGTCCCATAAATGAACAGTTGCTTCCTGCGCATAAATTTCAGTCATTATTGAGAATGATAGTGTGATTCTCGAGAATCAATGTATTTCAGCTACTCTGCTCACCACGGCGACGTTTAGTAAATCGATGATATCTTTCAAACCAGAGATCGGATTGAAGTGAAACTAATTTTGAATGAAACTAGACATCCAATACACCATCTTATCAAAAATTCAAGTCCAAATAAGATCATATGAGAGAGCTATGAATTTTTTAAGTTGCCCCATCTGTTAACATCATGCAGCAAACCACGGTTTGGTAATTTGAGCATATCTCACAAATACACATCGGAATGAGCTAAAATCACTGGCATAAGAAACTAGAATCACATAAATTTCCAAAAACACCAAGATCACAGAAAACAAAGATCAAATGAGAGAGATATGATTTTTGGAAGTTCAGAGACTTTTTCAGAATGGTGAAAAAACATTAGTTCAGAACAGCTTCTATTAATCTGATCATAATGCTCAACATACAATGAGTTTGGAGCTGATTCTTATTGCATTGGAAAGAAGACTTGAAGACCTTTATGGGTGTAGGTGGTTTGCCATATTTGAAGCTGTATAGAAGACGTTAAGCTTACCAACAGTTAACTGCTGCAAGTACTTCAATGAGAATGCTTCGACAAGATCAGAATGAAATCACATTTTGTTGAAGTGATTCTCAAGAATCAGAAATCAATCTTGAAAATTAACAATCAATTCTCAAGAATGGCTCTCGAAGAAACAAGATCACATTGGTTTTGCTGAAGTGATTCTCAAGAATTAGAAATCAATTCTCGAGAATTAACAATAACTGATTTTATTCACTTCAGTATTAACTTGAAATAAGATTCTCGAGTATGAGTGAAGCAATTCTCGAGAATGCTTAGCTACTGATGTTTCTAGAACGAATTTTTCCTTCAATAATTCTCGAGAATGAGATGAACAATTCTCGAGAATACGTATTGGCATTTGAAATCTCTATTATCATAATCTGCAATTCATTGATTAAGCATTGGGTACTTCACAATATTAGTCCTTACTATTCCTAACATCATTTAATCAGTTTGTTAAGTGAGTTTCAGTTGATTAACCTTGTTTAAATTGAGATTGGCTGAAAAGTGATCTGACGTGGCAAAAGCATTAAATGCATCTCAAAAAAAATAGAACAATAATCATAACTAAAGATGTGGCAGACGAAATCATTCCTTCGAGTGACGCTTATTCCAGCTGTTATTCTGGGTCAACCTTTGCACAAAGTACAGTCAACAGTGAATGCATTTAATAAAGCAACGGTCGAATATGTTCAACAAAAATCAACAGTGCCTAATGGAATTACGAAGAAACTCAACGGCTAGTTTGCAAAGCTTCCAACGGTCATAATGAAGATCAACTATAAAAGGAGAAGGACTCAAAATGGACACGATACAAGAGCTTACACTATCGCAATGCCAACATTATGAATCCAACGCTCAATTCATATACTCTTTGTTTCACAATGTTTATATAGTTTTCAATAGAGAGTGTGATGATCAATTATGTACTTCAGTGATTATTATTCATCTACTCTGTGATAGAATATAAACACTTATTTGATTATCCGTTTAGTGATTAAATCTCAAGGTTGTGGAACCTTTGAATGTGGGTGTACAATTACAACTTGTAGGGGGGAGTGAGTTCTAGTGTGAAAGAATCATCATGAGCACAGAGTCAGCAATTGTATGTGCATAAGAGGATATCTCGGAAAGAGATTGTAAAGGCTGCACAAGTGCCCGGCTAAACTTGTGAGGTTCTAAATGCTTTTCTCTTGTGCTTGGTTAAACAAGGAGATAGTGGAAATCTCAAGTGTAGCTTGGGGATTGGACGTAAGTCAAGGATTGGGCCGAACCAGTATAAATCTCTGTTTGCATATTCTCTTCCCTAAACTCTTACATTTCAGCATATATGTTTTGAATGACTGTCTATTGGTTTATGAATTATTATTGATATTCAAACCTCCTTTAGTAAGTTGTGAAAAGATTTTCTAAGTTTCTAAAAGTTTTATCTGACACCCAATTCACCCCCCACTTGGGTGATAGTTAGGTCAAACACGTTGTGCATCAAGATTGTGGCTAACGTCGAAATCATCAGGAGCAGCTTGTATGAAGTCATTTGTATGGTCACCTCCATCATCGCCTATGTGGTAATTGACTGACATTGGGCTCCGACTAGATCCTGGTGCATCACCTGGCGTGTACCCTCGTACCCCAGATCGATATCCCATATCACTTATGCTCGTGCTCCCTACATCACTGCACCCTGTCCATGATCATAATGATGGAATGCACTGAAGCCAGTACTACCCTGTCCATATGGCCGCTGATGGGCACTAAATCTAGTAAAGTTAGTCTAGGCACTATGTGACGGCCACTGATATGTGTAAGGAACCTGTGTTTGCGGAGCAAACATAGTCTCTGGTGGTGGGCAATAAGGCATCGGTGCATGCATCTCTGGTGGCACCTGTGGGTAATAAGGCATCGGTGCATGCATCCTACTGGAAACTACTCGACCCTCAGTGGACAAACCTAAAATGCCCTCTACATCTTGTAGAGTAATGGTCATCTCATCAACCAGCATATGGAAGGTGTAAGTCTCCGGCCTCCACCTCTCAACCAAAGCAGAAGTAAGGTCTTTGTCAATCTACACCAACATAAAAGTATAGAACAAATATGTAATCGTCTATATTATCTGTATCATGTACAAACAACTAGTTGCATATAATTAATAACATAAAGAATAAAGCATACCGAGAGTCTCTTCATGCGAGACACATGCCAAAAACCTACTTGGATAAGGTGCTTCTGCAACTCTGGTGGGATGTCATCTGGGTCATGGACATCTCCCGACCCCTATGAGGCTCGCCTCACCCTCAAAGCATCACAATCTCATGTGTTCCAAACAACTTGTGATCGGTGTGACCGTTGCACTTCCTCATTCAGAACTCTTCACTCTTTGGGGCTGGGATGAATTTTGCGGTTGCGTTGATGATCCATTTCACTAATAAAAATTTACCCTAACACAACATATTATTAAGTCATTAATTATTTATTATCTAAATAAATAAATAAAAATCAAAATTATATAATAATAATCAAAATAAACGAAAATTATATAATAATAACGAAAGTTAATCAAAAAATGAAAATTCATAATAAGTAAAATTAATAAAAATTATATAATAATAACAAAAATTAATAAAAAAGTATATAATAATAACAAAAATTAATCAAAAAATGAAAATTCGTAATATATAATAATAATCAAAATAACGAAAATTATATAATATAATGACAATTAATCAAAAAATGAAAATTCATAATATATGATAATAATCAAAATAAAAAAAAATTATATAATAATAATGAAAATTCATAATATATAATAATAATCAAAATAATGAAAATTCATTAAAAAATGAAAATTCATAATATATATATATATATATATATATATATATAAAAGTAAAATTCAATATATTTATATATATTGAATTATTGTTTATTTAATTTTGTCATCCTACTTTGGTGTTTTTCTCTAATGTACTACTAAATAATGCACAACGTATTTCACAAAATATTTTTATTAATTAACTAATTATTAGTCTAACAAGTTTTTCTTTAATTTTATTTAGCTAATAATAAAATTTTACAACATATATATTAAATTATTAATTCATAAAATATTCAATAATTAGTCACCTATCTTAAGGTTTTAAATAAAATTATGTAATATATAATAAAAACTGAAAAAAATAATAGTTTTGTCCTTTAAATTTTAGAAGGACATTTTAGTCCTCAAACTTTGGGAAATACAAATCAGTCCTCAAATTTTGAAAATGACAAGTTAGTCTTCAAATTTCAAAAATGACACATCAGTTCTTGAATTTCAGAAATGACAAGGCGATCATAAAATTTCAGAAATGGAAAATCAGTCCTCAAATTTGAAAATGACAACTCAATCCTCACATTTCAAAAATAACAAATCAGTCCTCCAGTTTCGAAAATGACAAATCAGTCCTCAAATTTGAAAACTAAACCGATTAAAATTTCCATAATATCTCTATTAACCCATATAGACTATTTACACAACATTTAATCGGTAAAAATATCTTATAATACAACAATCTTAAACTTCTTAAATTGAAAAATTAGTTTTAAATTTCTCCAACAAACAAAAAATAAATCTAAACTGGTTCAAATTTACTATTAATCATTCACTACATAAATACAGTATTCTATTGTCAAAACTCAAAACTTCTAAAAAATTCTAACTTTCAATTTTTTACTAACCAACACAATACTATCATCGTTACAAAGACAAAAATATATACAATATTTTCTATGAAGAAAATTTATTTTTAAAAAAAACTAGTTTAGCTACCTAAATAATCTTATAAAATAAATAACATACCTCAAAATTGTTTCGAACTCTTCTATTCTTCTCTTCTTTCCTCAATCTACTCTCTCAGACTCTCTCGTGGATGGATGGATGTGTGTGTGTGTGTGTGTGTGTGTGTGTGAATTTTTTGTGTGTCTGTGTGTTTAAATAGGGAGGGAAAAGTTTGATTTTTTTTTAATGGCAAGGGCGTGCTTTGCGCCCTGCAAACAATGACGCTGCAATTGCAGCTTTAACTTATATATATATATATATATATACATATCTTAAAAAGTTTGCAGGGAAGTGAACCTGCCCCTGCCTACTGCAATTGCAGAAACTTTTTATCTTTCTTTTTCTTTTTACAAAGTGGCATCAATACCACTAACGCCACTTATGCAGCGGCGTCACGCCACACGATGCCACTTGTGGTGTCGTATTAGATGACGCCACTAACTGCATTAGTTTAACAAATTTTCTCAACAGTGCCTCATTTTGGTGATTTTTTTTCAAAATCCTTCTTATTTTGGCAAATTTCCCCCTTGTTTGCATTGGATAACAGCTGCAAGTTTTATTGTATTATTATACTGCAACATTACTTGGACAAATTGGATCTAAATGTGAAGGTTATAGAATCACATTGAACCTGTGTGTCGTAACCCATAAGAACCAGTTAAATTGCCACTTGGGCCATGGATATATTGTAGCCATGGCGTTGAACTCTGTATTATAGGACGAATGAAATGAGTGTTAAAGGCAATAATTACATTGTGATGCTGCAAGTACTTAAAAATTTTCTGGTATGCCTATTCGTGATTATAGTATATGTGGTTTGTGTATCTAAAAGATTGAATCATGTTGAAAATGACTATATCAAAGGTGGATTAAATTATGTGTGAAATGGATGACTGACTATAATTTTAATTTAATGGTAAATATCATACGGAAAATTCTAATTTAATGGAAGGGAATTATATGGTGAGATTCTAATTTAATTAAAATTATTTTTTATTAGGAGTGAAAATATTTTTCATATATATTTAAAAGTGTCGGGTTGTCTAACATGTTGAGGTACCTTGCGAAATGTTCTTCATTTTAAAGTTGCAAGATTGCTACTAGCCTATTTGATAAATGCCAAGTTGTGTGTTGTGATTTTAAAAAAAAAAATTATTTGCTGCTGAGAGCAAATATTGTTGTTTGTTGCTTGAAACAAGCATGGTATGGAAATTTATTCATTTATCTTAGTTAAATATGATTTGAGGCTATATAATTATCTTGGTGTAAGATTATATATGTGAATATTCCTTATGATGCTAATACATTTTTTGAGGCTGTTTTGCATCTCATCATTTGCGTATTTGTGAGAATTTGCTGCATTAATGGATGTTAATCCTTATGGTATAGCTTATGTGCTATATGGAGATTGAGTATATATAAACTTTTATGAGGAGAGTGAAAGAGCTAAGGGATATTATAAATATTGGTATCATATATGGTGGATTTCTGTTGTATTAAGATACAAGATGTTAACTGCATTTAACTTTTATGTGAGAAAATCCACTAGTAGCGAAAATACAATATTATGTGAGTCAGAGTGTATTACTCTGGACTTAACTAAATTTGGAGGCTAAGTTGTTTTGAAAAATTATTTTGGTGAAAAACCGATACTTAGTGTTGATGAATTATGATTGCCAAATGGCAGTAACCATTGTAGTAAGATTAGTGGTGTAAGTAGAAATCGTTTGAGATACAATGATTATAAGCATGCCTACAAATTGTGGAATTATCACAATCAATTTTGAATGGTCAAGTCAAAAAGTTGACGTGTAGATCCATTAACAAAAACCCTAGGAAGAAATAAATTTGCCAAGGGGAATGAGACTAAAGCCAACTTGAAATCAATAGCAATGGCAACCCAACATTTGTTATTGGTGATCTCATTAAGAATGTTCAATGAATAAGAATAAGTCAATCGTCAGTTCTTCTAGCACTAAAATAAATTATCAGCCCCTTCTTTTGATATGAGAAAGTGCTAGAAAGCATTTTGGTGAGGCTAAGCGAGAGCTCTTAATAATTTTATAACCCTACAAGATAGTGTGCTCATTGCAATACATTTAATGAAATTACATTTATGAATGTGGAGTGGGGTCACTCTATGAGTTCAATGTGACATCTCTAGAGCATTCGTTATGCACTAGGCATGCGCAAGATTGTTCAATGTGCAAAACTACGTTAATAGAAAAATGTGGGGGTATGATTTGACTATTAATTCCTCTAGTATATGCCTAAGAGGTGTGAGTTCATAGTCCATAGGACTACTAACATCTTTGTGTGCTAAGTGTTAGTCTAGGTTTAGTTCATACTCTAAAGCACTATTAGATACAAGGATTATATCAATGTGTGTAACTCCACTAATGACGTTCCTTTTGACAAATGTGGAGGATTGTTGGAAATAATTAGAGGGTGTGTCACTAGGAAGAAGTCCCACTTTGCTTTGGATGTAAGGGGTCCGAATAATAAGTGATCTTGGGCTTAAAGGAGGAATGAACTTACACGATATTGGGCCACTAGAGGCAAACATAGTTGAAATCCGGTGATATCTCCCCACCCCTAATGCGCTAGTTAAAAGTGGATTGGCAATCTTTTATCAGGATCTTTTGCAAAAATTTAGATTTAATTTATATGGAACAAATGCTTTATAGGAAAATGCTCTTTACTAGTGTTATTTAGGGTGAGGGAGCAAAAATGCCCATGTCTTTTCCCAAAAGAGCATCTAGCACCCTAAACAATTTTCAGGTTCAAAAATACTCATGAACCTTTTCAAATGGAACAACAAAGTCATCTCTGTTAAATATCTCAAACACCATCACTTTTCTTTTTATAGATCCCACTTATAGTGCCCTGGTGTCCATTATATGCTAACTCACTTCACCCCCGACTAATGGAAAAACAACACATACTTTAACATTTTGTTCATTTGAAAAATAATATAGGTTTTGGCAAGGAGGGATTCCTCTTTTGGGTCTGAGAAATACTAGACTGTGGTGAAACAATGAAGAAGACGATAATGGATTTGCATTATTGATTTCATTGTGAAGTAAATGACAGTGGTGATAGTAGAAGTTAATAGTGAGATTAGAGTTGTTGCAAAGTGAAAAGGAAGAAGGAGGAGGTATTGAGGAGGAAGTAATATTGTAAGCAACATTAAAGGAGAAGGGAGAGAGGTCAAAGGAGTAATGGTGAATGTGATTACTTTGGCAAGGTTTTGTTTTGGGCATTAAGGAGTGAGAGGAGTCCAAAGCTCTCTTTCAGAACCTCAAATCAAGGTCTATTATTAGTATCTACTCTGATACTCTAATTTGAAGTGGTGGGTTTGGTGGTGCGAGGGTTGATTTGAAGAGACAAATCTGGTTGTGTTGGGAATAGCTCACTATTATAGATTTGGGCATTTATAATGCCTATACATAATGGTTACAACTAATTAACATATTGTATATCGAGGCAGAGGTCATGTGAGGATATATAACTCTTAAACATAATAGTTAATTATGTGCACCATCATGTATTGCGTATTGACATTCACAAAAACACAAATGTAACAATTGTAGAACAGTCATTATTTATTTAGTGACAAAAATGAAGGCTGTTTAGAAACAACTATCATGTAAAACATACAAACAATTCATCTTCCAAACACTTATATCAATGAAGATAAAACATGACGGTCTTCAGAAAAAATCGCCATCTAACTCTTTCACAACACGTTGTAACATTCTGACATTCAATGTCATAACTAATCATAACCCTTCGTAATACCATTAGACTTTCATAAGTTATAACTCATAATCATTCACAATTTGTTGGACCTTTATTTAACTCAACTATTCCTTGTAATTTCTATTACTGTTCTTTATCAATCTCCTTCTTCTCTCCTTCATCATATTAAGATCCCAAGGAACTCCTTTGCCGCTACCACTCCCTCCTCCACCACCTCCTCCTCATCATCAAGGCATGTTAGTGCAAACATATGGCTCAAGTACTTAAGATCTTAACCACATCGCCCCTTTCACCATAGCCGGTGCCTTCGTCCCCTTTGCCAATCCATCTATTGAACTGAATAATGAGATGGCACAAGACAAAAGAGCACTGGGGAAGGGTCTTATTATCATGAAGGAGGTCCAAAAAGAAAATTAAGAGAGAGGGGAGGAAACTTACTGTAAATGAAACAAGAAATGTCAAATTTTGAAAATTGACAAGTTCACAATTTGTTCTTTCTTGTTCTACCTCACAATGAGTTTCCCCACCTCTCTTGTAATTTGCTTCGGACCTCCTCATGATAATAAGACCCTTCCCCAGTTGTCTTTTCTCATATGACATCTCATCATTCAACATAATAGATGGATTAGCGAAGGAGGTAGAGGTGCCGACTTGAGATACATAATGGTTATTAAGTAAAACTCATCACTTAATAGAAGTCCAAGCAAATAATTAATGTTGGTAACTAGTAACCATCATATATTATCTCACAACAATGACAGTTGTTAAGCAAAAACCGTAATGAAATAACAAACATTGTTATGCTTTGAAACCTTTCCTCTTCCACACACTAATGATAATACTCTGATCCGGCCTTCATCTCCCTTCTCCAATGATGAGGATGAGGAACAGGATGATGAGGATCATCATCTTGTTCATCCTCCTCATTCTCATCATCGGAGGAGGGAGAAGAAGTTAAACATTAATAGTTTAATGTTATTAATTAAGAATCGTATAATATTGTTGCCAACATACTAAACGGTTCTAGGTTAATATTGTGGTTGATTATGCAATTAACATTAGACACCAATAAATTAAAAGAAAATTGTGAAACACATAATGATTATTAAGAATTAATCATTGTCATTTTTAAAATATAATGATATTTAATACTAAAAGACGCGATGGCTAGATAATTTATAAAACCTTCTCTATATAAATGTCTAAAAATTGAACTCCACTTCTCTATACTTTCATTTCAACTTCTCAAAGCCAACTTCTGATTCAACAAAACATCACGGACAAACGCAAAAGAACTTCTGATTCATCATCTGGAAAAAAAAGTAAAAGATGAAATGCCTCTGTCAACAAGCATTGAAGGTGCCATCCACACAAATTACAAGGTACATCATACAGTCCAAGTTTACTTGTGAGAGGAAGGATGCTTGGACCAACCCTTAAAGGAATAAAACTCTCTCATTTTCTCTTTAAATGAGGAGGTTGACAAGTTACTAGAGAATGGAGAATCTGATGATGTGTCATATTCTTAAAACATCTCTATCACTTTTTATTTTTATTTTATTTATTTACTTTGTCTTTTTTTGTAAAATGGTGGTTACATGATGAACAAACAAAATTTCAAAAAAAAAAAAAAGGTATATACATAACTATTATTAAGTAACAATCATCACTTATTAGAATACCAAGCAAATGCATAACAGGTGTACTTTGTAGCCATAATTTATTGTCACACAACAATGATGATTCTTACAGTAAAACCATCATGAAATAATAGATGAACAAATGAATGATTTGTCTTCCAACTTCATATAAAAAAAAAACAACATAACGATCTCTCTCAAATAACTATCAACTAAATTGTTCAAACATTTCCCTTTCCCTATGCTTATGATGAGAATACTTTGTGCTTCTTTGTTCTTTAATGATCAGTAAGAGAACCAAGTATGTTAGTTCTCTATGTGTTTTGATGATAACTAACAATTGTAAACTCAACATGAAGTTTGTCTTTAGTAAGTTGTAAAACTTACTGTCAAAGGCAAACTCGAGTTTTGATAGCAAAACTCAAGTTTGAACAAGACAAATAGTAGCTCAGATTTTACAAAGGAATTCAAACTCCAATTTGCTCAGGCAAACTCAAGTTTGCAAGATACAGAGAGCACTCAAAAGTTTTCACAACAAGACAAACTCGAGTTTCGATATTAAAACTCGAGTTTAGACCAAACAGAAAGAATTCAGAAACTTCATTGTTTTCACAAGTCTTGTAAACTCCGGTCTCGCTTTCACAAACTCCAGGTCTATATCAAACAGAAAGCTTTCAAAGTTTCAACTCATATTAAGACTTGAGTTTGACTCTGCAGACTCGAGTTTAGCTCAAACAGAAAACACTCGAGTTACAACTTGTCTCCTAAACTCCAGTCTTAATTGTGTAAACTCTAGTTTCCATTTGACAAAATATTTCAAAGTTTCAGTTTTCACTTAAACTCGAGTTTATGTACTGCAAACTCGAGTTTTGTGGCTTACAGAGAGCACCGCAATATGTTTGATTTGAAAACCCTAGTTTATGTTTTTAAACTCCAATCTTGAAGTTTTTGACTTAACTCTATCTTCTTGTCAAAACCCAAAACTCGAGTTAGTCATTAAATGACTCGAGTTTGGCCATATGTCCAAAATCTCATTCAAAGACCAGAACTCGACTCTCTTCTCTGTAAGGACTGAAACTCGAGTCAGTCACTTATAAACTCAAGTTTAGACTTTTGTTCAACATACAGTTCAAAGCTCATGTCGCGATCCTGCTCTCTGGATAAACCACAAACTCGAGTCTTGAGAGATAAACTCGAGTTTGTATCGGTAATTTTGAAAAACCAGATTGTGTCAATCTGCGAAATCTTTATGGGTTAATCTGAGAATATCATATCATGTATTACTATTATTTCTAACATCATTGATGAAGTTTTGAGTAGGTTTCAGATAAGTTTAGCAAAGATCAAGATGAAATTAGATCTGGATCAAGTGTAATAAATGAAGAACCAAGAACAGGGCTGATCTTTCCCCTCTATCCCAATGGTTCAGCACAGACCGTTTTGGATCAATTAAATCACTCTCCAACAGTCAAATAAGGGTTATGGAATGACAGAATATCTGGAACACCATCTGCATCAACGAATTCCAGGATTCCAGCTGAGAATTGAAAGAACAGAGGAAAATAAACAACTGTCATTTTCCAGATTTGCAGCTGAACGTTAGAGAAGAAAATGCAACGGTTAGTTCCTCTAGTTAGCCTATAAATAGCTATGAAGACTTAGAGCAAAGAACACACAACTGAACTACAACTGATTACATTCTTGTTTTAAATCTTTGCTGTGAAAAATACTTTTCTTAAGCTTCAGTGTTTATGATTATTTGCTCTTTAAGAGAGTGTGATTTCGAATATCATTTCTGATTACTTGTTTTTGTAAGAACTCAAGGTTGTGGAACCTATGAGTCGGGTTGTCTAATTACAAAGTTTAAGGGGGAGCAAGTCCTAGGTGATTAGGATTGCATGTGGTTTACATTGTTGTAATTAAAGCATGTTGAGTTACTGGAACTACCCAGAAGATATCTGGGGACTGAACATAGGTCAAGGTTAAGACCGAACTAGTATAAATCCTTTATGTCCAGCTTTTCTTCTCTTACTCTTTCGCTCTTTATTTTTCAAGTCTTGAAAAAGTCAGACATCTTTGAAAAGAATTTTTGAAATCCCCAATTCACCCCCCCTCTTGGTGATTTCTTCCATTTTCAAAGTACCCTTTCATTACCCACCACTATGCACTCTCCTCTTCAACTTCCAATATGTGCAATGATGGTCTGAATTCATCATTTCCAATCTATATAAACTCACAATTTCCTTATATTTATTATCCTCCCCATCCTCCGATGTTCTGGCAAATGCCAAGATGAAATGTCATGCTGAAGACTTGCTAGAAAATCCACGACATCATCTTCTTCCTCCCCATCCTTCCCCTCCTCCACAACCACCACCGCCTTCTTCTCCCCCTTCTTCTCCTCCTCAACTCTACCTCCGCCTTAAGTAAAGGAAAGGATACAACATGCAAAAGGCATTGGCTATGTAGTGAGAAAGTTGGCCAGATATTTGTCGGGTATGAATAGGAAGGTCAATCTCATTCTTGATGATTATGAGATTGGCCACCGTGATCCTAACATACTCACAGATGATTCAAGCCACTCTTTTGGTGACGAGTAGCGTGATGATATGTAGTTTGGTGCAGATTTATGAAACTTTTGATTTATTCAAATTGAACCAAAAAAAAAAGTTCCTCAATTTGCAGTAGACCCCAGATCATCTATCAAGTAACTAGTCACCAAACGATGATATTTTTTATTTTATTTTTATAAAATATAAAAATGTAATTATCTGGGCACTAACTGCCCCAAAAATTAAAAACAAATAATAACACACTTCATAGTTATTAACTAATAACCGTGATATATATAAACAAAGAACTGTAATAAATATAAACAAATAACAGTTTTATCAATACAACCATTATGTAAAGTCTTTGGCATGATAGCCCAAAAAACCCTATCATTCCTCTTCTATTTAAGCGTCTGAAACATAATACACTTCACACTTAATTTGTTCAAACGAAACCCTCCAACATTGTTACCCTAATACTCTTGTTGTCTTTTCTGGTCATCGAGAGTCATTTTCAGTCGATCCTCACCATTAAAAGCCTTTGTCTTACTTATAATGATAGCTAAAATAGTCAATACATTCACACTTGGCTCGGCGATTGCCAAGAGAGTTGCATTCACTTACCCTAACTTGCATTTCGTCATCCATGAGCCCTAGCTAGGTCGTATTTCCTTGGTGTTCTATTCTTGTTATTCGATTAAAATTCCTTTGTGAAGTCATGATGTGATAACGAATTCAAATTGTGAACATATGATTTTTTTTTTTTTTGGAAACCCCATTATTACTTTAATTGAAGGTCCATTTCTTCTTATAAGAAGTTGTCAACCCATTGCTTTGACTAAAAGTTCCTACTTTATTGATCTTTTTTTAAGTAACTTCTAGAGATATGATCCCTTAGGAAAATACATCTCCTTTTTTGAAGGTATCCATGTTTCCGGAAGTTACTCCGAAAAGTTCAATATATGCGATAAATAAGCTAATTCATGTGTACCATTGAGAGTCATACATGAACAAGCTCCATGAATAAACTACTTCAAGTGACATATTGAATTTATTGTTGTCAAGTTATATATTTTTATATCCAATTATTACTTTGACAAAAGGTTTGTCTCCTATCTTTCTAGGTGGCACCAAATTAAACGCTATGAAATTCAATATTGTGATTAGTTATGGACTCTTTAATGTGAGAGTTTTTTGAGCTACTTGGTCTCATCTCTATATATATAATAAATTAGTACTTCCCTTACGAGTAGCAATGCAATTTAGGTGGATCATAATTTTTTGGGCTTTGTGGTTTGAATCAATCGCACTCCTTATCTATATATATAATCATGTAAATGTTCACCTATATCTTATGTCTCTTGATCTATTAAGTCTGGAAAGAAAAGAAGATGGGGTAAAAACAAATACCTATCATAAAGGGCACAAGGGTTATGCAAACTCTTGAACTCAAGTGTTTGCATATCCCCTCCTTCACCCTTTTTGGTAGGGGTATACGTTTTTCCCCAGAGTCCTTTGCTTTCCAGGGTTAATTCCTGTTAAGAGACACAATTATATATAGGTCAACAATTGCCATTGATTCTCCCCTCAAAGCCTAAAATGCCTTGATCCAACTCAAATTGCATAGAACCTAGATGTGGAAGGTACTGTTGTTCTATTATATATATAGAGGAGGCCAACTAGCTTAGAAACTCTCACTTGAAGAGTCATAAATCCATAAATCACAGTTATTATATAAAAACCATCATGTATTATAAATTTTCATGATTCTTATTTATAGACTGTTATATATGAACTTAATATATAATAGTTGTCTACATGAGACCGTTATTAAATTTTATTGCAAGTCACAGTTCTTATATACAAACCATTATGTATATTAATGAATAAATAACGGTTTTAAAATGAGGCCGTTATCATGCAAACATTACATTATATTTTGACGGTTGTTTATGTGTGCCCATTAATTATTACCACATCAATGTGCACATTATGACTTCACCAAACCTCAATATATAATGGGTGTTAGATTATAACTGTTATAATAGGTTCGGACTAAATAATGGTTTAGAACCATAATATATTTGCGTTGAGCTTTTATAGTGCCTACATATATGACGGTTTGAACCCTGATGTATGATAATTAATAACTTTCATATATCGTGATTTTTGTGGTAGTGGTTCCATCCTTAATTTGTTTTTGCATTATATCTTGCTTCTTCCTCCGGGGATGAGTCCACTGAAATTGTGAGAGAGAAGGAGAGAGGAAGAGAGAAGAGGTTGGTTGATTGGTTGATTGGTTTTTTAAAAGGGACAAAATTTAATTAATTGAATGAAATGTTAAAGTAGGTGTTGCTTTTCCATTGGTTAGCAATGAAATGAGTTGACGTATAATGACCATTTGAACACTATAAGTGGGACCCCAAAAAAGTAACGGTGTTTAAGATAGGGTTAAGGTGCAAAAATACACATGAGTTTTTTCTCCAGGAGCAAAAATACAAATATGCTTTTTTTAGGAGCAAAAATACAAATGTGGCTACCATTTTTGTACAAAAGTCACATTCCACTATTAAGTCACCGTTCACTGTGATGAAAGAGAAAGAGATGAGGTGAACAGTAACTTAATGGCGGTGAACAGTGACTTAACGGTGAGATGTGACTTTTTCACAAAAATGGTAACCACATGTGTATTTTTGCTCCTAAAAAAAAGCATATGTGTATTTTTGCTCCTGAGGAAAAAGCTTATGTGTATTTTTGCACCTTAACCCTTTAAGATATTTAAAGAAAATGATATTTTTGCTCTGTTTGAAAAAGTTCATGAGTATTTTTTAACTCAAAAAGTGTTTATGGTGCCAGATCCTTTTAGGAAAAGATTATGGGCGTTCTTGCATTTCACCTAATTATTTATAAAATTTGCCATTTATGCTTGTGATTTTTGTGTAGTGATGTTACAAGTTTTTGAATTTAAAAGGACTAATCTCGTGGATCACCCTTAATGTACGTGTGCAGATTTCAAACTCTCCTTATTCCCAATATATTAAACGCTTTTATTCCTTTTAATGCCTAAAAGATTATACGTTGGTGGCTCTATTTCCAGCGCATGAAACTGACTCAATCAGAATATTTTATGGCCTTTTGGTGCCTTAAACTGACAACTCATTACCATGAAGAGGCTGCCAACGTTCAGTTTGTTAATGTCTAAATGAGGTGCCTCAAGTCAAGTTATGGAGTATACATATTCTTGAGTTTTTGAGCACCTCTCTTCCTCCTCTTAAAACTTTCTCTAGTTGTTGAGTTCTACTATATTTTGTTGTTCTATTCACCATGTTCTTACAGGAAAGACTCGTTTTGACCTAAGGAGTGCTGAATCTTTTGATAGTTACAGAATAGTTCTTAAAAACAACGTCTTTAGATGTGACTCAAATTATTTATTTTCCTTATAGGTGCTTCCGCCAATAAAAGTTGGACAATTTAGGAGCTGCCACCAACAAATCAATCATATTCTGTATGTTCATTAATGTTGAGCTACAAATAAATTATTTGATGATGCTGAAAATCTTGCCATTAGTTCCATAGCTTCCCCTCTAGTATTTGACAACTTTTATTCGGAGGTTCATTTTAAGTTAGGGTATGTTTGACTTCTTTCACACTAAAAACTACTAAAATTTACATTTTGGAGAAAGCAACCTAACGTCATTTTGGGGGTCGACAATCATAATTATATAAATATACGTATAGACACACAAATTAATTTTTAGTTAAGCGAATAATTAATAAATTGGTCTTACATATGTATATACATTATTTATGTCTGTTTTAGTAATTTACACATGAAAAAAAGCTATTTCGATAATAAAAACTATTATTATCAAGTCAGTTGTTTTCTCAAATTTATTACGTTAGCTATTTTCTAAAAGTTAATCAAAATAACTAAAATGAGTATAATTTAGCTTCCTCCCAAATTTGGCTGTGGGATTAATTCTACAAAATCTGCGCTTTCAAAGCAGTCATAAGATCTTTTTTTTTTTTTTGGATAAAAGAAATTTAGGAAAAGGGTTGAATTCACCTACGAGCAAAAGGGTAGGACGAAATCTCTTTTTCTCCTAAGTGATACTAACGATGTTTTGATGTACCAATGCTGAGTATAAACCTTAGATAACTCCATGAACAGTAAAATTACAATAACTTTTTGAAGCAAAAGAAATAAAAATTTGGCCGTACACTGAATAATGGAATGGGTAAGATGATTTAGTTTTTGAAAATAAGACAAGTATCACTCAAATTTCAAAATCCTAAACATAATGTTGCTTACAAAAGTATAGCAATTAATAACTCATTTTTATCAAGAAATAATTGATTTAAGATTTTGAAATTCAAATTATATTTTCTTATCCTTTTTCCCCTTCGTTTTTCCCAAAACCACTAACTCGGCATGCCTCTTACTATGAAGAGAACTATGTAGTAATGAAGTCAAATAAATTAATTAAACAGAAATTACTACAACAACAAAAAACCAACGAAAATTATCTAGGCTAATTCATCCATCCATTCGCGCTTTATGCTGCAAATGCTACTCACATCTATGAATCTGATAATCTTCAATTTTTGAACGGATTGATTACATGTCGCTTTGTAATGATTTTGAAGGGAATTGGTGAAGATGGTAATCTACAAGAACCTTAATGCTCCTTTCCCTGCTTGTGAGGATCCAAATGAGGGTATAGTCCCAAAATGTGCTCAGGCATGAAATCATGCCTAGTCAATATCCCAACAATTGGAGGTCTCTGCAAAAAAGTTAAGATACAAATATCAATTCAAGCCATTATTATAGATGTTAAAGCTGTCATAACAAACAAAATTACAATTTTCATCTTGATCGAGTTTTTATTCAATACTTAAACAATTTAACATACTCCCTCCTATCTTAAATATAAAAAGTTAGAAAAAGGGTTTACTTTGGACAAATATATATAAAACCTCAATTCAATTTGTCTCTCAAATTTATAATTTTTCCCTAAAGTACCCTTATCAATTGCACATAAGAGGAGAATTTGCCTCAAAGGGTAGTTCCAATGCACTTAAGGTATTTTAGGGAAACTAACACATATTTGTTATAAATAATTAGCTCAATATCTGCAAATCATTAACATAGCTCTTATATTAAAGACGAGAGGTAATATTAAGTTATCCATTTAAGAGATTAAAATAAAATTTTTCACAGGTCTTCAATTATCAACTTAACTCCAGTTAAAGTGCATTTATGACCAGTGATCTAGTGATTGAGGTTTTCAAGCATTTGAAACCTTTAGTGCAGCGTCAAATTCATAAAAGAGACTTACTGCGTTAGTCTTCGGCACCACCAACAAGTGCCTGAGGCCGAGCTCCCGGAAAAGAACCGCAGCTTTTGCTAGAGACATCGATTCAACTACTGTATATGGTGAAGTGTTAGTAATTGGATGGAGATCAACATACATCTCCATCTCCTCCTTAGAAATGTCCAAATCCTCAAGCTTGAGGCCCTTGCCTAACCCCGGCTTTGCGAAATCGCGTGCCTTGAAGTTTCTCATGATGGTGGACCCAGTCATCACCTTCTGCTTTGTGAAATTCTTCCTCTTAAGAAGCACAAGCAGATGCGACCTTAAAACCAATCCAAATAACTCAGGAGCATCCGTGACAGGAGGCTCATCGACCACAGGAAACCCGTGGTGCCCAGTAATCTTTAAGGCATGGATGATATTCCCCACTTTTTCAACTCCAGAAAAAGTTATCAGAGGGCCAGAGACAACATCACTTGCAACTAAATGTCTCATGTATGGTTCAGCATGTGCTTCCATATAAGGCAGCCCCTTCATTTTCACTATCTGATCATATACGCCTTTGTTGAAGCTATCAGCCACAGTCTTTGAAACAAGAAGAACCAGCATCACTAGCGGAAGCATTAGGAGGTCATTAGTGAGTTCAAGGAGTATGACACAAATAGAAACAGTCATTCTCATGGTGCCTCCGAGAAAGGATGCGGCTCCAAGGAGAGAAAACAATCCAACATCGAGTACGGTGAATGGACTTAAAAGAGTGCCAGCAAGTCGACCATATGAGGCGCCAGCAAGTATGACAGGAATAAATAGCCCGGAGGGAACGGCGATTCCATAAGTGATGATTCCAAGGAAGTATATGGCAATAAAGAAGATCAAAAGTGTGGAGAGATTAAACTCCTTGTCTGTGCCTGCTACAAAGAGGTTGCGGATGGCATCGTCATTAGTATTGAAAAAGAGAGAAGCAAGATCGTTGTAGTGATTTGGCGGACATTGGAAATTCTTGTTGTGGCCAGAACGACCTACGGTGGGGCACTGGTCCCCCAAGTTAGGAGGACAAGGGATGCATTTTGATAGCCATGGAAGGCCAAATGAACAACAAGAGGTCAAAAGGGAGATCGCAGCAACAAGTAAGATTTTAAATATAGGGCCTCTCCTGCAATCCATAACACCATTAATCAGCAACCCAATAAAAGAATAATAAACAAAACACAGATTAAACAGTTATACAGAAAAAAAACAACGATATATTGATATTGTCAAATGAATGAATAATAAAAGTCTATAATGTATACAACTAATCTTCTACTTTATGGTCCCATTCTGTGGCCGCATATGTAATGAAGGAACCTTAAAGCAAAATTCCTAAGACTCTAAGGGTATGTTTAGTTTAAGGAGAATGAAGAAGGGAAGAAAAGAGAAAATTTAACCCAGATTTTTTCTGTTTTATAAATATTACAATTTTCTTCCCCTATAGAGGAAATTTTAAGCAAGGAGGAAAACAATATTTATAAAATGGGTCCACTTCAGATTGCCCTACCTTGAATTCTCAACATAGAGCACTCTACTAGAAAAGATTTCATAGAGAATACTGTCTTCTTTAATTGGCTAATTTTTTTCTCTTTGTTCCTAAGTGTTGCAATGCAAATCGTCTTTTAAATTACCTCAGATAACAATAATAATATAGTCGTTACAATTTTAGATCAAGTTCTTCCTTTATCAGTCCTTTAATGGTGTCAAGACTTCAATGTAGAAAGGGATTTTGCTCTTGTAAAAATCCGAAAGGGATTTTGATAGCATACTCGTTTATGATGCTATAGGTGCGAAGGACCTTGTCCACAAGGTAATTGTAAAGGCTTCCAAAAATGCCTCCAACGACGCCGAGAAATACAACTGCCAGGAGATCAGGGGCGCTGTACGCTGGGTTTGCTTCATTAACATCAAACATTATCAACCCACCTTCCCCGAAAAGACCACAGGTTCCACCCTGACACAAATCCATGAAACTTCTCAGCACTACTGCAACTACTGCTGTTGTAAAGAAAGCCCGCCACAGAAGAGCACTCCTCCACCTTAAAAACAATGCAAGTTCAATCAAATAAATAAACTTAATCACGAGGAAGATGAATCAAGAAGTTTACATTTCTGCAATGTTTTTATGAGCAACTATTAATGCAAGTTCTCCTCTTGTCGATCATTTTGCATGAAAAACCTATAATGCATATTATATGCCTAGATACTTATAGATGAAGAGGGAGAGAACCATGAAGCTGCTTCTTCAAGTGCAAAAAGGACACCACCAACTGGAGCACGGAAGGCAGCAGCAACCCCTGCAGCTGCACCACATGTGATCAAATCCCTTCGATCTCGATCATTTTTAAAGAATCTGAGCCATTTCCATGTCAGCCGATACTTTTGAGAACCACCTTGTCCGAGTAAATTGGCTATGCAAGCACCAGTATGTACCATAGGCCCTTCCTTGCCAACAACAAACCCCGCAGCAACACCAAAAATTGAACCAAAGATCTGAGAGTTCAAACCATGCTAATATTAATAAAAACCAGTCCGTGTTTCAGTAGCCAGAGGCCAGAGCACACCCTTCCCTTGCCATAGGTTGGAAGAAAAAGAAGTTAAAATCTAACAAAAAGATTAGCATATAAACGCAATGCCCCAGCCCTAGATCTCAACATTCCCCAACGCTAGAAAAATTTCATTGTTGTAGTTTCTTGTTTTAAAAGTGGAGAAGGCATTTGACATTGACAAAATCGAAGAGGAGGAACTATATTTTCCCTTGAAAATATTCTAAAATCAATTATAAACCTCCATTTAATATCTTAAACTTTTGCATTAAAATGGTCCTTGACGCATTGATTAGGAAAGAAAAGAAAGTTAGGTCAGCATGTTGATAGGAAATAATGGAGTTGTGAATTATAATGAACAGAACAGAGATGATGAGGTCCACACACATGCAATTTGATATTTAAAGTTGACCAACCTTTACAAAAAGGGTACTTGGAGCCAATATAGAATGGGCATCTATACCATTGAGGTAAGCCTTCACCTCAGGTATGCCAGACCCGGCTGCTGCAGGGGCGATGTAGGCACAGAGGATGGCCGCAGCAAGGGCCAAAATCATGTTACAACCAGCAAATGCTGCAAAGGCCTGATAATACCTGCACTGGAGCAAAGATAATATTGTAGTTACCCCAAAATATGAAGGCCAATATACCTCATTTCATTACATGTAAAAGCCAAGAGTGCATATATACATACTTTCAGGTTTTGTAGGTCATCAGAACAAAACTCAAAATGTCAATACAGACACAGAAGAACTAAGCAAAATATAAAATTGCTTGTTCTTTCTTCACCTTCATTTTTCATTTGAGTTTGTAATCACACCGTGTTATATTAAATTTTTCGGTACTGATACACTTAATATTTATTCGCTCACACCAAAACAGACCAAGAATGCAAAGAACCTAACAAAATTTAGCCTCATCTTTATCAGTGTCAAACCAAACACAACCAGTGAACTTAAAATGTGAAGCTGGGCTAGATTGAGGATCCTGGAAAGACCACTATAAGGATCAAACTTTACAGAACTATATCAATAAGGCACTGTATTCTCTCTACACTTCAAACAAAGGAAAAGGGAAAAATCAGAAACAGTAAACAGAAATTACATTTGATTGGTAAGAATTAGGCATACTTTTCTTTGAGCATGAGACTGTTAGTGAGTAGAAGCTTGAAACCAGCAATGTTCTCAACAGCAAGGTTATTAAAAAAGCCAACAAGCCCTGTGCTCAAACCAATTAGAAGTGCAAGAGCCCATTTAAGAACGATATATTGACAAATTTCGATCTTCGTTCTAGCCCTCCAATCTTGTTTAAATAGATCATTCTCAATGATCCTGCAAGGTAAAAAGTGAGGCAAAAATTATGCAATGGTCCATTAAACATAATTCAAAACAAGATCAATCAGGCTGGTTCCATTTTAGCATAAACAATGAAGAAAACCACTCTGAGGAAGCAAAATGCTTTCCGACAAACAAAAATAATATATCATCTCAAACTGAGGAACCTCAAAAGGCAGGGGGGAAAAAAAAAAGCTCAGATTGACCACCTTCAGACTCATTTTCCGCAGAACAATAAAAAAAATCCACCTCCATAGCAGACGATTTGAACGATGATGAAATCAAATTAAACACTAGACAGAAAACCCAAATGAAACATTTAGTGTTTTTCTTGGATATTTGGAACAGGGGAATAAAAGGAAGCTCAACTTCACTTGTGACTCTTGTTTTTTTGTTTTTTTTATTGAAAATTCAAAAACCCAACTCCACCATGAAAGATGATTTGAAGGACAATGAAAATTGAAAACAAAGCAATCAGTTGACAGAACCCAAATGAATTTTTTGCATGGAAACTCAGAGCAAGAGGAGGAAAGGGAAAAAAAAGACAGAGAGAGAGAAAGGAATGAAAGAAAAGTACTCGTAATCAAGACTTTCAATAGGGCAAACATTGGCTCCAACAATGGCGAGCTGCGAAGTGTTGTTCATCCTATTGTTCTTGAGAAGCAAAGGCTCTCGGAGAAACGATTCTTTGACAACGACGAAATCGTCTGAGGATGGTTCTGATGTATTGTCTTCCCTGTCATGTTGTCTCCCATAATCATTCGCCATGATCATCGCCGCCCCATCACCCTCTATCTCCAAATCCCTCTCTGCTCCATTACCATCCATTTTGAAATTTTCAGGGCTTCTTAGTTCTTCGGTTCCTTCACATTAACGCCTCTTTTGATCAAAAACCACTCATCAACTTCACACTTTATTCCATCTTCCTTTTTTTGACTCTCTCTCTCTCTAAATCTCTCCTTCTTGCTGCCACCTCAGAGAACTTGGAAGAATCTTCTCTTCCTACGCCATTGCCTTCCAACGATTTGTTATTTGTCAAACTGCTCCCTCTATCTGTCACACTCGGAAATAAATTCATTTTTTTTCTATTTTTAATTTCCGTTCCGGCAGAACCCGGTAATCTGGTATTGATGATTTTTGGCGGAAATAGATCCTCCACTACTTACCAAAACAAAACAAAAATCGACTAAATCCGAAAAAAACGGCCAATTGAGAAATATTTGCAAGGTTGTTACAGTTTATTTTTATCGATGATATATAATTAAATAAATTAAAATATAAAACATAACTACAATTTAATTTAAATATATTTTAAATTTAAATAATTGAGATTAAATTCATCAACCTTCATAATTTATTAAACTCAATAAGTAATTTTTTTATAAAATTCACGGATAAAGCTACATTGCATTATCAAATCAAAAATTTGTGCATGATCTTATAAGGTAGAAACATAAAAGCCATACACTCAATATATGAACTTGCGAGTTTACAACTATCATGAGTTAAATAGTAGTTTGACGTTATTTTAAAAGGTAGAAATACAAAAATAGTAAATTTAGAAAGTCAACTTACGAATTTAACAACAATGAATATATGCAAAAATTAATGAAGATGTAAGGGTTAAGTTATAAAAATACAATGATATTTTCTTAAAAGTATGTCAAACACAAATGTTTTTCAAGGGCAAAAGTAAATATAAACTATTGAAATAGGTGTAAAAATACACATTGATCATTAGTTAACTGTTTATTTGAATTTTTTTGACTAAAAGTGATGACACTAAGAATGACATGAATAATTAAGAAACAACATGGAAAGAAATACTTACATACTCTAGGAGTAGCACGTCATCTAAACTTTATTCAATGAAAACATAACAACTCATCATTTTAATCCTAGTTTTTTTTTTTTGGTCAACATTTTAATCCTAGTTGGTTAATAACTCGTGAAACAATCCAAATTTTATATTGTTTTTAAGAAAAAATATTGGTTGATCATTTTGTTTTAGTTTTTTTACTTAAGATATTTTTTCTTAAAAACAAGACAAAATTTGAATTTTTTCAAATGAGTCTTCAATCAACTAAGATTAAAATGATATAAGTTATTATGTTTTCATTGTACAGAGTTTAGATGATGTGGTATTCTTAGAGTAAGTAGTATTTCTCAAATTTGAAATAATAATTTGCTGACTGGGCAAGCTAAATTAATTTCCTTAGAGCCTTTTCTTTATCTACAGCTCATCACTTCTTTTAGAAGAGGGAAGGAAAGTCCAAGAAGTATTAAATGAAAATAAAGGATTGGGTGAAAATTAATTTCACTTGCCTAGTCCATTAATTATTATTCCAGGTTATTCTTTAATCATTCATGTTGTTACGGATATCTCACAAATGGGCCCAGCCCAATAACCAGAGAGCCTAGTCAAAATGGCTTCAGTTATGCTCATAACCACTTCCTTGAAAATAGGAGTGGTTTTATCAAGAATATCTATCGTTATGATAACCGCCTATGAAAGAAGGAGATTATTCAAAAACGCATATCTTGATATCCCTAAAATAAAGGATAAATCCAACAGATTAAGATAGGGCCCAGGTACGCCTATAAATAGGGTAAACCCCTTGCAAGGTAGACACTTCTGAAACCCTAGCTTTTCTATTCACACAGAGCACACACACCACCCCCTCTGGCTATCATTAGCCTGTCGTATACTCTCGAACTACGTGGACTTTGATCCACATTGTGGTACGTAGGACCCTGGGATTTCACCCCGGGCCAAGTCCAACCCAACTTGTGATCCACACCGGATCATTGGCGCCGTCTGTGGGGACTGTAAAGTCCTATTCCCGTGACCCGTGATGGCTAATACCAGAAGCAAAAGCTACCCGCATGCACACGAGCAAGGTCAGGAACAAAATTTTAGCGAGACCCAACAGCAGGACGTTCAAGGCGTTAATCAGGAACAAATGGAGGAGTCCCCAGGCTCGAACCTGGATGAACGAGCAGGCCAAACGCTGGAAAATACTAACCACGCTGGTCCCTCAAAGTTTCAGATTGGAAGCCCGGACATACGGCTCCTACATAACATTGCTGAGTCAATGTTGAAACGGATCGAGAATGTGGAAGAACGCGACAATCTTCAGAACCAGAAGATTGACCATATGACCGAGGTGATGAACCAAATCCTTAAACACTTACAAGACCCTCTTCAGGAGGAACGCCGGGATGATCAGCAGAATGAGGACAAAGAAACCAACCACCAAACTGTTGATCCCCTACAGGAGGACCATCCCAGGCAAGGCCGAATAGTTTCAACAAAAAATTCTCAGCAAAATAATCACTGGGACGCGAGTCAGGAGGATCAAGCCCGGGCACATAGGAAGGGCAGCCATACCTCGGACAATCAGGGAATTCCGCAAGACTCCGGCAGGTACAAGATGTGGTATGGGGATGGAGGACAAAACAACAGCCCGTTCTCAGATGAAATTACGGAAGCTGAGTACCCAAGGAAATTTAATACATCCGACCTCCCTAAGTACGACGGAAGTCAGGATCCCCAGACACACTTGAACACTTTTGACACTGAGATGCTGGTTCGAGGATTCAAGGGGCCAATCATTTCCAGGCTGTTCACCTCAACATTACGAGGAGCCGCCCAAATTTGGTTCTGGACTCTATCTCCCAAGTCCATTACCGACTTCAACGACCTGAGCGAGAAGTTCCTGCTGAATTTCGCGACAAGCAAAAAGCAACCCAGGTCGGTCTACACGCTGGACAGAATCAAGCAGCAACCCGGTGAAACCCTTCAGAAGTATTTGGATCGTTTCAAGGCTGCCGCATTACAAATCCAGGGATTAACGGAAAGCGTCCACGTACACTTGCTCATCTCGGGCTTAAATAGCGAATCCAGAATGGGGAGATCGGTCATATCTGGCGAGATCAAGACGCTGGAAGAATTCCATAGACGAGCCAAAAAGTATCTGGACATCGAGCAGATGCAGATAGCCAATGCGTCGGGAAAAGAGAGACAGAAAAGCCCACCCCCGAAAGGGAAGGACCGAGCAGTAAGAGACCGACCCCGTAACTCGGACCAGAAAACACGAGGACAAAGGCATGAGGGGAAGTATGAGAGATATACTCCAATAAATGTCCCTCGTTCACAGTTATGGAGAGAGGTAGCCCTGACCGAGATGAGGAAGGTGGAGCGACCCCGACCACTTTATAACAAGGGAAAGTTGGACCGCACACGATTTTGTGAATTCCACAATGGACCCGGGCACACAACGGATGAGTGCTGGGACCTTAGAGATGCGGTTGAAAAGTTTATCCGAGATGGAAAATTACGTCAGTACGTTATCAAAACATAAGGGCAAAAAGCCAAGCGCAAGCAGACGGATCGGAGTACAAGCCCGGTCTCCCAGAGGAGAAAATCGGACAAAGCCCGGAGAAAGCACGAAAATGAGGACGAGTTCCCGGAAGCAGAGTTTGACTGCAATGTCATTAGTGGAGGTTATGGAGGTGGCGGCGATACAGCCAATCAGCGGAAGAAATACCTCCGAGAAGTCTTAACCATCAGGGGACGACCGACCTTCAAGCCGGAACCATCGCAAACAGAAGAGCCTCATAAGCTATTCTTTACTCAGGAAGATTTGAGGGACGTAATCCCGGGTCATCAAGACGGACTGGTTATAACCGGCCTCCTGGGAAAATGTCGTGTAAAGAAGATATTCATTGATCCTGGCAGCGCGGTGGATATCATCCTGTGGGACGCCTTTAAGCGCATGGACCTCGACCCAGAGAATCTAAAGCCGTGCAGGACAACCTTAATCGGGTTCAACGGACAGGATACAAATCCCAAAGGGTGTATAGAACTAAAAATGACCTTGGGCTCTAAAGAAGCCTTTAAGACTGAGCGAGTCAAGTTTATTGTAGCGGATTTCCCTTCGTCCTACAATATAATCTTAGGCAGACCAACTATTCATAGTTGGGACATGCTTATATCAACTAAGCATCAGAAGCTGAAAATGGTAAGTCGGAAGAATGAAGTCGTCACCGTCAAAGGTGATCAGAGGGAATCCCGGCAATGCTATTTCTCGACAGTTAAAAACAATGAACCCGGAACATCCAGCTCGAAGCAGAAAGGAACTCGAAATTCAGCGCCAATTGGGCCGAGCTCGGTCAACGTGGTAGAGCTGGATGTAAGAGAAGAAGCAAAGTTGATGAAAACAGAGCCTGATGGAGAGCTCACAGGCTACCAACTAGGAGAGGAGCCCAGACAAATAACCCAGATCGGGAGTTCGCTTGCCGAGCAAGAAAAAATCGAGCTCAAAAAGCTGTTATGGAGAAACAAGGACGTATTCGCATGGAAACCTTCGGAGTTACCAGGAGTCGACCCGGCATTCTGCTGTCACAAATTGACCATAAATCCACGATATACGCCGGTCTCGCAGAAGAAAAGAAAGATTGCACCGGACCAACATAAAGCCCTAGCCGAGCATGTAAGAGAACTGCGGGATTCATCAGGGAAATCCAGTATACCACATAGTTATCAAATGTGGTAATGGTCAAGAAACCCAATGGCAAATGGAGGGTGTGCACCGACTACACCGATCTCAACAAAGCATGCCCCAAGGATGCTTACCCCATGCCAAATATTGACTAACTAGTGGACAATTCTTTGGGATTCCAACTGCTCTCATTCATGGATGCGTATTCCGGCTATAACCAAATAGCTATGCATCCCGAAGACCAGGAGAAAACAGCTTTTATCACGGAAAAAGCTAATTACTGCTATAATGTCATGCCTTTCGGGCTGAAGAACGCAGGAGCTACTTACCAGAGGATGATGAATCAAGTGTTTGAGGCACAACTCGGCAGGAACATCGAAGTTTACATCGACGATATGATCGTAAAGTCAGTTAAGCGATCCGACCACATCCAAGATTTGCAAGAAACATTTGATAAGCTCTGGGATCACAGAATCCGACTTAACCCAGCTAAATGTGCATTCGGGGTACCAGCGGGTAAATTTCTCGGATTCCTGTTGACAAACCAGGGGATTGAGGCCAATCCGGACAAATGTCAGGCCGTCCTCAATATGGCTGCCCCAAAAAACAAAAAAGAGGTACAACAGTTGACTGGCAGACTGGCCGCGCTGACAAGGTTCTTACCGAAATCGGCAGAAAATGCTCTTCCTTTGTTCAAGTTATTGAAGAAGGAAGCACAGCATGGAGAATGGAACTCAGAGTGTGAAGCCGCATTTGACAAGATCAAAAAATGCCTGTCCTCACCACCCGTGCTGACCAAACCCGAGCCCGGGGAAGATTTGATATTATATCTATCCGTGGCCCCAGAAGCAGTAAGTGCCGCCCTGGTGAGAGAAGATTCGACGGAACAGAAACCAATTTACTTTACAAGCCGGGCTTTGCAAAGTTCGGAGCTAAGATATCAAAGGTTGGAAAATGTGGCCTTTGCGCTCCTCACTGCCGCGAGGAGATTACGCCCGTACTTCCAGGGGCATAGAATAATTGTGCGAACCAGTCAGCCGATACGCCAAATACTCCACAAGCCTGACTTGGCAGGAAGAATGACTAGTTGGGCTATCGAACTGTCCGAATTCGACATAGTATATGAAGCTCGGCATGCTATTAAGTCCCAGGCTTTAGCCGACTTCATTGCAGAACTGGTGCCAACAGAGGTAGTCCCAAAAGCAACCCTTGACGTTTGGAAAGTATTTGTAGACGACTCGTCAAACACCAAAAGAAGTGGAGCCGGGATCATAGTCGAAAGCCCGGAAGGAGTCGCCATAGAACACTCCCTGCAATTACACTTCAGAACGTCCAATAATCAGGCCGAGTATGAGGCTGTATTGGCCGGGCTATCGCAGGCAAAAGATAATGGGGCCAAGCGGGTTCATCTCTCTACCGACTCTCAACTAGTCGCGGCCCAAATCAACGGTTCATATACGGCTAAGGGACCCTTGCTAATCAAGTATCTAGGGAAAGTCAGAGAGGCAATGGCCGACTTCGATGAGGTCGTAGTCACCCACATCCCCAGGGGAGAAAATGCGAGGGCAGATATCCTCTCCAAATTAGCAAGCACCAGGAACCCGGGAAATAATCGGACTGTAATACAACAAAGTCTGAAGGAGCCCACGTGTATCATGGTCATCGCGGCAGCAGAAGACTGGCGAAAGCCAATCTTAAATTACCTAGAAAAGGGAGTTAGCCCAGATGATCCCGGGGAAGCAAGGCAGATAGCACGGACCGCGTTAATGTACACGGTGGTCGATGACCAACTCTACCGAAAAGGCCTCTAATCCCCAATGATGAGATGTTTAAACCAGGCAGAGGCCGAGTACGTGCTATCAGAGATACATGAAGGGATAAACGGATAACACATGGGGGCAAAGGCGTTAGCCCGGAAGGCCCTAAGGGCTGGATATTACTGGCCGACAATGGTCGCGGATTCCAGAAAGCACGTACGGACGTGCGAAAGCTGCCAAAAACATGCTCGGATCCTCTGGCCACCTCCGACCGAGTTGAAGACCATCACGGCTCCTTGGCCATTCTTTAAATGGGGTATGGACCTCCTTGGACCGTTCAAACCGGCCGCAGGGCAACTGAAATGGCTTGTGGTGGCGGTGGATTATTTCACTAAGTGGATCGAGGCCGAACCACTGTCGACCATCTCAGCTACTCGAATACAAAAATTCTTCGAAAGAAATATTGTTGCAAGGTTCAGGATTCCTGCCGAGATCGTAACTGACAACGGTACTCAATTCGTTGACCAAGGCTTCCAGAGGTTGATGTCCGAGCTCGAAATCAAGCACCATTTCGCCTCGGTAGAGCATCCGCAATCTAATGGGCAAGCCAAGGCAGCCAACAAAATCATAGTTGACAGGCTCAAGAAAAGGATGAGCAATGCAGAAAGTAACTGGGTCGAGGAACTATACCCGGTACTCTGGGGATACCGAACTAGTGTCCAAACCTCGACCCAGGAAACACCCTTTCGAATGACATATGGATGCGAGGCCATGATCCCGGTAGAACTTGGGCAAACATCATGGAGGAAAGCCAAAGTCATGGAGGAGGGAGAACACGCCAACAACAAGCAGTTAGCAGCCGAGCTAGACCTCATCGATGAAGTCAGAACGACGGCACACTGCCGAGATCTGGCAACGAAGCAGCTGGTGGCGGCTAAGTATAACCGCAAAGTTAGACCGCGAGCATTCGATAAACGTGACTTGGTATTACGCAGAGCGGATATCGGAAATAAGAATGCCCGGGATGGAAAACTTGCAGCAAACTGGGAGGGTCCTTACCGTGTTTCAGACAAAATGGGGCCCGGGACCTATGTCCTTGAGACGTTAGAGGGCACGCCCATTAAACGAACGTGGAACGCAGAGAAACTAAGGACTTACTACAGCTAAAGACCGAGATGCACTCGGAATAAGCGCACAGCGGATGTCAGTGGTGACTGAGAACCGCTTTTCAGTTTCAACGGATGTCGGTGGCGACCGAGAACCGTCTTTTATTACGCATTGTTTTGCTTTTGGCAGTATTTTCCATTGATTTTAAATTGTGTAATCCCAATTATTTCAATCAATAAAAATGGTGGTTCAATTCATGGGCCAACCAAGTTATTACTTGTGAAATCAATGCAAAGATAGGCCGTGACAAAGGCAAGATAATTAAACAAAGACTTGGGTTTCGAGATCCCGGTCATGATAAGATTTGACAACAAATCTTGTAAACATTACGATGCATCGGAACTGTCCCCTGGGGTGGTGTGAGATTGCCATAAAAGATCCTGATCAGGTCGAAATGTTTAGGCTCCTATGCAAAAAGGATATTAGGGCCCGAACATGTGGCAGTTGGCTACCATCTCGGTAAGGTACTTTACAAGATAAAATGCTTAGATGATTTTTGAAAATCATCTGTTGTTTAGAATGCCCGGCCATTAATAAACGTGGCCTGTTTGTTAAAACGTCGGTTGAATATCCAGCAGATTCTGCGTAATATATCTTGACTTTGGCCAAGTCATAAAATAAAGAACCGAGCTTCGTGCACGGATTACATTCCCCTTTTACTCATCAACTGGTGAATTAAAAGCACGAGTTTGGTTTAAAGGATGAAAATAAAAACATGTAAGATGGACGAGCTGAGGATGATAGAAAAATCCGGGAACACCGGCTTGTCATAGTATTAATTTTGAGGGAAAAAGGCCCCGGATTACAGAAAAACAAAAAGGAAAGTGAAAATACTACATAAGGGAAAAAATAAAAAGGTCCTAGAAGGACGGCATCAAAATTGGGCTTGGCCGGGCACAGGAGAGCCAGGGGCGTCGGTCGTCGGAGCATCTTCCTCAGCTAATTGACCACGGTCATTCTCCGCGAGATGCTCGGACTCTTCGACCGAAGAAAATGGCGCTGGTACAAATTGCCCGTCCTCTACCGAAGCTCTGAAATCCACAATGTCTAAATTCATCGTAATGTCAGGATTCAGAGCTCGGACTTGGGCCAAGCATACGTTGAAAGCTTCAGCAGCCGTCTCCACGACCAGGACTTCCAGCTTATCCACCTCGGCAGCAGACGCCACGATCTCGGCCTTGGAAGCGTCGAGGTCGGATTGGGCGAGATGGAGGTCCTTCACCAGCCCCGCATACTCACCCTGCAGGGCGTGCAGTGAGGCATTGAGGGTGTCTTCCCGGGCATGACTGGCGTCAAGCTCGGTGGAGAAATGATCCCTCTCAGCAAGGGCCTTTGATAGCTCCTCCACCGCCTTTATCTGCGCCTCTTCCGCTTTCAGGCGCGCCTCCTCAGCCTCCCTCTGCCTAATCTCGGCCTCTTTCTTTTCAACCCGAGCTTTGGCAATCTCGGCTGCAGCCTTGGCGTACTTATGCTTAACGGAAGCATAAGCGTCCAACACGCCGGCCGTCTCCATTAGGTGGTCCTGCAGGACCTGCAGGTGATCGAGGTCGGAGTCGGCAAAGGCCTCACCACTAAAATACTTGCTGGGAGGCTTCACCGCGTATTTGAGCTCCTCCGAGACCCCATCAGTCCATACCTCACCCCGCGAGTGAAGGCGAGACTTGCCAGGAAGTGGGGGAGGAGGGACGCTTGTGGCAGCACCGGCGTCCGGGACAGAGGCCGGACTCTCTTCTGCGACCGAGATCGATGACGCTGCCACGGACTTCGATCGCTTGCGCGGAATGAGGTCCGTAGAGGCCGGAGAGGGCGCAGCCCTCTTTTCAGTAGTAGTCCTGGCAGGCGAAGGAGCAACCACAGCCTTCTTCTGGGAAGAGGACTCCCCTTTCTTTTTGGCCTTAGCCCGGAGCTTCTCGGCCAGTTCTTGGAAAGAAGCCTTCCCCATGTCGGGCACTACAAAAAACATAACAAACATCAGAAAGGACAAGAGGCATACGTATAAAAAAAAATAAAATAATATATATCCAAAGAACATCCAACAGAAATCATACTCGGTGAGTACAATTCCTCCACCGACTGTCGGATAAAAATCCGGGAATCAATAACATCCTTCTCGGCCACATGGTCAACCAGAGCTATCACGGTTTCAACCTCGGCTGGCTCTAGGCTATCATCGGAGGATGCAAATATGTTCTGGTCTTGGTCATAATGAGTTTTCGACCAATACAGAGGAAACAGCAGCTCCACCGAGTTGGAATCGACGCCCTGAAGAAACCACGGTTTATGACCGGGTTCAGCGTTGATTTTGAAAAAAGAAACCTTGAAGCCTTTCCAGGTGTCAGTTGCCACATGGAAAAGCTTCTTGTCCGGTTTCCCCCGAAAAGAAACCCAACCCCTCTTTTCTTCAGGCTCCCCGGGTTGACGAGCCCGTTAGATGTTAAAAAAATAAAAGAATGTTCCAGTGGTGGGAGTACGATTTAAAAATCGGCAAAGCCGCTCGAATGCAATAATAAAGCCCCAGGAGTTAGGATGAAGCTGAGTAGGGGCCAGCTGAAGAATGTTTAAGAGATCTACTTGAAACCTAGAAAATGGAAAACGAAGGCCGAGTTTTTTGACGAAGTCTAGGTAGAAGAAGAAAAAGGAACGCTCATTCCCTTCCCGGGCAACGCACACCGGTTCAGAAGGGCCGGGAAGAGATAAAGAACAATGATCCCGGTCCCCTAATGGGAGCTCGGCGATCTGATTGGTCGTGGCTTTCGATAGCCTGGACAGCACCCCGGTCGCAACCCAGTCATACTTTTCAGCAAGATGACGTGGAATACTGGCGGCCGCTGACTCCACGGATCCGGAATCCTCGACAGGACGCGGAGAAGTTGACATACTACCTAGAAAAGGCAAAACAAAAATAAATTAGAAACGAAGAAGATGATACCTGAAGGTAGTAAAGCGAGACGGGTAGAAACGGCTCCAACAACCCGCGGTTGGATATGTCGGCATCGCGAAGCTATTTCGTCAGCTTCCCATGACCGGCCAACCATCGTGGCCTCAGATATCAGCCAGGAACACTCCTCACACGGGCCGATAGGCCGGGTAAGGGAGATGAGGGGCTCCGCGCGTGAAGGAAAGGAAGAGGCGGGTAGAGGAGGACTTTCCCCCTACCCTTTCCTAAGGGCGGCTCTGAAGAAAAAACCCTAGTGGTAGCAATCCCCCGGCCTAGACTTTCGGGCTCTACAGACTCAGACCGACCTCGAGCCCTTTCCCTAACCCGACCAGACCGTCCTGGTTGACTACCACCTTCTCCGCCATAACCACGGAGAACTTTTTCCTTCTTTTGTTCTTCGGTCAGAGGTTTCCCGTACAGCCACCAAGCTGTCCGGGGAGGCATACGCTGAATAAGCTCGGCCTCTTCCGGGGAAAAAGCATTTGGATTAAAAGGCGGAGGAGAACCTTGATGGCTCATCCCGAGAAGATAGAATTTAAACAGGAAACCGTAAACCAAAGACGGAGAAAAATGATTGAATAGACCAAAAGTTCAGAGAAGTTCAAGAACAAAGCAGAAGCCAGAACCCAAAGGGAAAGAAACTGGAAAGAACTCACAATAACCTACCCAAAAAAAAAGGGGGGGGGAAGACCAAGAGACAGAGAAAGAAAGGAGAAAACACAGCCAAATAACCAGAGAAGGAAACAAGGAAAGTACCTGGTTTGAAATAAGTTAAGGGAAGAGGAAATGCGCAAGCCACGAAGACCAGAAATGGGAATCTGAGGAAGATGAACGGGTGACTGGTTGCAAGTTTTTCTCAAGAAAGAAAACTCAAGGTATGGCGGTTTTCAAAATGCAAGGAGCGGAAAGTCGAAGGCTTTTATAAGGAAAACAAGCAGGCGGATGAGAGTCAAGAAACTCAACCGCCAAAGGCCCAAAGGGCCCATACACGAATGGTGACGTGGACGTTAAAAGGCGTGCACATTTAATGTGGATGTTAAACAAACACGAAAACCAAGATAGTGGGGCAGTTGCTCCACTCATAGGCCGGCTAGTAAACATCAAATCAGCAGGAGGCAATGATGACACTCGTGGCCTCGAGATAAGACGAGCGTTGGATCAACAGATGAAGCAGACAATGATCCCGGATTAAAATGCTCACGTGGCTGACCACATGAATACACCCCGGTCGTTCGACCTAACTCCCCATGCAATCTCAAACTTGGGGGCAACAAGTCCCGATCCATGAAAAAATGGACAAAGTACCTGTAAACCCAGATAGAAATATCAATACTACCCGCCACGAATAAAGAAGGAAAGTTCGAGAAGGCATGGAAGGAGTTCGGCCTTGAATCAAAATAAACCAGAATGGGGGGGGAGCACCTGTGTCCCACTCAAATAAACCGGAATGCAAATTGATGACAGATGGGGTAACCTGGGGACCAAAAATGTCCGACCTCGGAAAAAGAGCTAGAAGTCAAAAACTTCAGGACAGCGAAATGAACTAGAACACAGGACGCAACCTGACAAGTACATCCCAGCTGCTCGGAGCCCTGAACAACCAGGCTGGGGGGCAACTGTTACGGATATCTCACAAATGGGCCCAGCCCAATAACCAGAGAGCCTAGTCAAAATGGCTTCAGTTATGCTCATAACCACTTCCTTGAAAATAGGAGTGGTTTTATCAAGAATATCTATCGTTATGATAACCGCCTATGAAAGAAGGAGATTATTCAAAAACGTATATCTTGATATCCCTAAAATAAAGGATAAATCCAATAGATTAAGATAGGGCCCAGGTACGCCTATAAATAGGGTAAACCCTTTGCAAGGTAGACACTTCTGAAACCCTAGCTTTTCTATTCACACAGAGCACACACACCACCCCCTCTGGCTATCATTAGCCTGTCATATACTCTCGAACTATGTGGACTTTGATCCACACTGTGGTACGTAGGACCCCAGGATTTCACCCCGGGCCAAGTCCAACCCAACTTGTGATCCACACCGGATCACATGTTATCCTCTATGTCACTATTTTTAGTCAAAAAAAATTCAAACGAAAAAATCAATTAATAGTCAATATGTACTTTTGCACATATTTTGAAAGTTCATATAAAAAAATATTTGTTTTGAGTGTACTTTTGAGAAAATATTATGTGTATTTTTCAATCTTAACCCTTAAAAAGTTCAAACAAATAATTAACTGAAGGTCAATATGTAAGCACATATTTTAAAAATTCATAGCTATTATCATTATTGTAAACTCGCGAGTTGACTCTTCAATTTTACCGTTTTTTATGTTCTAGCTTACGAAAATGAACTGAATCACTAGTAAACTTGTATCACTTGTAAACTCGGTTAAACTTACGAGTTTATGCACCGAGTTTACCCGTTTTTACGTTTCTAACATACAAAATTGTGTTAACTTATCCTTAAACTCATATTAATTTTTTTTTATTTGATCATACTCAACAGCTTTATATAGAAATTTCTTTGTTAAATATGATAAATGATGAATAGCGATGGATTTAATTTCAATTATTTGGATTTAAAATATGTTTAAATCAAATTGTTGTCATTTTCAAATTTTAATTATTTAATTATACACTAGTAATACCTATTTAATAATAAAAGTAGACTCTTATAAGTTTACGATTTGAGTTTACGTCACCGTCACGAGTTTGTTTCAACTCGCGAGATTGATAACCTTGATTATTATTATTCTTTAAAAAAATATTTGTTGTTAAGGACAGTTTTAAAAACAATCCAGTGTTTATTTGTTCACCTTACCTAGAAATAATTAATTAGTGAGCAACTATGGAATGCAATTGCGTGAATATCAATGAATCTGCTTCTGTGTTTGTCAGAAATTCTGTGAATCTTTATGCTAAGTTATGTAAAGGCTGCATAAATCTTAAAAATTTATAACTTTCCTTAAGTTTTCTAGGATTTATCAAGATTGACTCATTTATTTCATTGTAAAGATACTTGTCTACTCCTCTCGTCTTGATTATAAGGCATCAACTAACAAATTACACAAACCAATAAAAATAGTTAAAGTCAATAAAATTATCATATAATTTAAGTAATTTTCAATATTACTCTTATTATTTACACTAAACTCTTATATTATATTATTATTACTCTCACCTACTACCCCTATTAATTATGGACATATATGAAAAAAAAAAAAATCAATGCTCCTTCGAAACAAACAAGTGCCTTATAAAAAGGACCAAATACATTTGGTCGTTGGTATCTTATAATAAGAACAATAGGGAATATTAAGGAAAAAAAGACATTAATGTAATTTATAAAATTCAATAAATATTTTTTTCCAACTAATTCAGTTTTGGAATATTTTTATAAATTAAATAAGGCATTCATTTAATTTAGAAAATTTATAAAAAATGAATCTTTATTGTCTATGGATCATGAAAAACGCAGAGGGTCAAAGTTTTATACTACTTGTGAACTTGTGAATTTATGAAGAACCATATTATTTTGAAATAAGAATGATGCGAGTAATTTAGGAATATAATACTCTCTATAATTGACTTTGATTAATTTATTTTTATATTTAAGTTAAATTATTCTCATACAAATCAAAATATAATTTTTGTTATTTGCCTGAAATGTGAATAATGGGTTCGATGTGATTGACAATTGGTTGGCTACAGTTAGCAACTTGAGAGTGATGATATCCGGCTGATATGGGAGACAGACCACAACCTGGCCATGAACCATTTAGATATGGAATAAAATTATTTCCATAACTATCATCATTTATTTTTAAAAAATAATTTTTTTATATAAAATAATCAATTAAAAAAATTAAATTTAAATCATCATGAATAGATCTCACGAGTTACGGTGCCCATCATAGCCAATTCCGCAGAAACAGTGATTTAAGGTCAGTGCTTGCAATTGTAATTGAACTGAAGTCAATTTAATTATGATTAAAATAATATAATTTAACTCAAATAAATAAAATTTATATGTATAATCCTAAAATAGTAACATTAAATAAAAATGCATTAATTCATGAATAAATGAAAAATTCATGGATAAATCACAAGTAATTTAACAAAATAGAGTTAGTAAAGTGCATATATGAAATAAGATAAGATAGACGGTTACTTCCTCCGGTTTTAAATATAAAATAAAGTTAATGTATTTTTGAAAGATTAAAGAAATTAAATAAGTTATTTAATCATATTATAAGTTATATATCATTAGATTATATATCTGTTTATAAGTTAGAAAAAAATTTGAGAAAAAAAATAAATATAAATTTTTTAATTAATTTTCTTAATATCTCTAAAATAAAGTCAACTATGTTATATATTTAGGATCAAGAGTATTTCTTAAAAACTTAAGATGACATTGTTTAGGCACAGAAATGAAAAGAAAAAAAGAAAAGAAAAATTCAGTTTAAATGATACATTCAAAACCTTTAATGGGAGGAGTGAATCTCACCCCCAGTTTCTACTGATTTAATAACTTATTTAAGTTTAAAAAAATTGCTTCTAGGTCTGAGTAAGAAAAAATATAACAAAATAATTCTTTCAAATCTCAAATATTACGGTAAATCCCGAGAGGCTTTTTTATAATATTTTATATTACTTGAAACGTTTATTAAAATGAAAAGAGACACCTATCAACTTTTATTAAATTTTAATCATATGATTGCGTGTAGTTAAAATAAACATATTAACTTGTAATATAGTTTATTGAAGTTCTTGCATTGCATAGATATGTAAATGAGAGAGGAGATATCAAGGTTGGCCAAAAAAAAATATCAAAACATATTCTTCTTTGCTTCCTAGTAAAGGTGAGAAGAGAACCTTATAAATAAGGGTTCAGGTGGAATTTTTAACTCTAAAGTTTTTCATAACAAATATCTTACACAATTAAATTTTTAAATGTTGTAAAAATAAAACAATCTTTTAAAAATTGAGTAATTTTAATGATTCCATTAAAGTGGGACACATCTCTTGTAGTAGTAATAATAATGAGGAGGAGGAGGGTGATGTTGAAATGACAAAACATTAGTAGTAAGGAAAATCATTGTGACGTCTCATGAAATAAATGTGATAATAAAAACTTATTGTAATAAATGAGTAGTATAAACTTATTATTTGTTATGCTTAAACTTGCCTCTCTATACAGCTAAGTCACTATAAAACTTTTGGTGATTATATTCATTTCTTAGACCCTCATAGTAATTTTCCCAAATTATCAATGAAAAATGTGGCAGTAATTTCCATATCTGGAATGACCAAAATTGAGAAATGGACAAACGAGAAGATTGTGGCTTTCAGTGGGCCATATGCTTCTGGCACTCACAAGGCACCTAACCTTTTTGAAAGTGAAGCCTGAAAGTCACATGGCGACAATTTTGTGGTCGAGAACCGAAAAAAGCGAAATATTGAGTGATGTATCAGTTCAACAAGGAGCATGTGATAGAAAGGAAGAAATGAAATACCTGGTTGAGAAACTCTAGCATGTCGAGCTTTGTCAGGGTTCTTGTGTGACTCTTGCCTTCATCATTGATGAGCGAGTGTGTTTGGTAATGAAACAGTTTCAAAAGTGGTCTAGCATAGTGTTTAGGAACCTTCTAAAACCGAAATTTTACGTAGTATAAGATAAATATGTGAGAAGAGTTTTATCTCAGCTTGCGTTAAACCTAAATGTTAAGTTTTAAAAGAGGTCATTCTTGGTAATTAACTAATTGATTCAAATGGAAGCTTTCAGATTGGGGTTATTAGGTTTTAAATGTTTTGCGAGATGTTTGGATTCATGCTCTTGCGTTGGTTTGGAATCTTTCTCCTCTCTTGAAAGGAAATTCCAGCTATGATCAGGTTCAGCTTCTCATGTGCGTGCAATTTTCAGATTCAAAAATCCACTCGCTGCTTCTTTTCCCCTGGCTTGTGTCTCTGCTCAGCTTCAACGCACATTATGCTTTGCCAAAGATATCAGCAAAAAGCCCAATCTAAAACAATTTAGAATTAGAAGGCCCAAAAGGTTAAAGCCCATTATTAAATGTGCAGACCAATATTTATTCTTTCCTCTATATGTATACTTGGCTTTCTACCAAAAACACACACACACACACGGACCTGTTTCGGCTCCATCAAATAGTAAAATTAGCTCAGCAGAAGGGGGGAAAAACTAATTTGGACCCTTTGAGACAATTTCAAAGGTTGATGGACTTATGGTAGAAAAGTGATTTCTAATAGAAGTCACATTTTTCTAGCTTCTGGAGTGACTTTTTTTAACTTCTAAAAAAATAAAATTATTAAGGATAGGTGATATAATAAGCATTATACTATTAAATATACAATTATATTCATTTTAATTTATCCATTCAAATATATTTAATTAACTACTTTAGATTTTTTTTATTTTTTAATAATAATTTTTTTTATCAAATTTAACTTTTTTTTTAATTATCACAATATATATAACTAATATGTGTGTCTAGTATTCAATAAGATTTATGTCATTTTCAGTCATTTTTCATCTCAAATGAGTTTTCAAATGTGATTTCAAATAAGAGTGCAAGAAAAAAATGTCATTTTTGTCATTACTATCTCAAACACAAATCACATATATAATCTGACTTTTATCTCATCTTCTATTTGTAAAAGCCCATCTGGAAAAAAAAGTCACTTCTGCCACCGTTATATCAAACAGATACTATATATGTAAACCCTAGAGTTCAGTGCACTATATAAATATCAATACAATAGTTGCTAAAGCACCGCGCCTTTTACATAAATATGTTTTCTTCAAATATTATCTTGGTATTAGAGATGAAAGGCAAATAGCCATGGCTGAGACATCTCAAACATCTTCAAAATCTGAAAACCTTGCCTAAGCTGCAGCTTTACCAAAGGGATCATCCAACATTATGCTTGCTGCAGATATATTATCACAAGTTCATTCAGCAAGCAAAGGAAGGAGGAGATTAGCAGCACTAAAAGTGGATTTTTCAAAAGCATTTGATACATTATCATGCCTTTCTATTGCTGCAGTCATGACCTGAATAGGGTTTCCTAAAAAATGGATAAATTTAATTCAACAATGCGTATCTATGGTGCAATATTAGCTTCAGCTTAATGGGCAGCTTACTTCTGTAATCCACCCATCCAAGGGCAACCACCAAGGTGATCCTCTTTATTAAAAAGATTTATAATAAACAATTAATATAATATCTTATAATTATAAAACAATATTCCTCCGAATAGTAAGGAGTAAGATTTTAGAAAATACGGAGATTTGATGTTTTTAATTCAGATAATTCCTAACAAAATAGAGGTATGGGTAGATTCCTAATTGATTTTTAAAATAATTTATAAAAATAATCAAGTTGTTATGATACTCCTAAAAATTGTTAAATTTCAAATGGTAAGTAACACTAACTAGGAAAAATAGATGTATCAAGTATCAATAGATTCCCGACCGAATTTTTTTAAAAAAATGGAACCATCAAATCTCAAATAAAGTCTTTTAGGAACCTCGGTGTATTTGGTTATGTTGATGAAGGCAGCATGGTAGTGGTATCTATAAGGTGATTAATGGTTCCATTATCACTTTGCATCCAGACTAACATTGAAATTAGAAATCACAATGTTCCCTGTGGGTTACACTCTATATCACATGGTAAACTAAATAAGCAGATTCATATAAGAGAAGTAAATATAGTAACAACAAAATCGGCATATATAAGATCATGCAAAACAATAAGGTAAACCAAAATATTTCTATAACAGAATTTTGCATTACCCATGATCATTTCCATGGAGGCACCATCGCTAGTAATCTCATGTCCATACATCCTAGAGAGTTACAGTAGTTGAATGAATGCAATAAAAGTAAAGTTTTATAGGGAACTTTGATATAGTTACTAACTCGGCATTGGAGGTAGAGAATATGGGAGATGAAGAGTGTAGTGAGAAGAATCCACTGAAAAACTATTTTATGAAATATAAAAATAATTTTTAATTTCTAAAAATCATTAGTAGTGGGATTTTGATAAGGCAAAATATTTTGAAACCACCTATTCATTATCTCTTTATTTTAATATATTTATTTTTTATCTTTATTTTAGTTGTTACAATATTTATGATAGGATAAGGGCGTGCTAGATGGCAAGATGATGGGAAAATAGGGGAGAGAGGAGACTCGTGTAGTGGAGTATATGCTCCATAACTTCAACGTCATAATGCTGACGCAATTATTATATTACTAGAGTCTATTTATTGGCATAGTAAATCACCAAAACAAGAAATATGGTATTTCCTCCGGTCCTAATTATAAAACATATTTAATTGATTTTAGAAAAATTAAGGAAATGAGTTAAATTAGTTAATTTTACTTATTTTCCTAAAATGCCCTTATATACATTTAAAATGACATAAGTAAAAGTTCATCAACAACTATGTCACATATCTCTCCAACCAATTTTCCTTTCTACATGCTTCTAATTGAAATAATGGTCTTACTAGATATACATATATGTGTATATATATAGATCTATCATGCATACACACACATATAGACACACACACACAACCATATATCTATACACAGAGATATATATATTGACACACACAAACACACACACACACACATCTATATACACACAGAGATATATATATTGACACACACAAACACATATATACATGTATACTTACCAAAAACCAAACACACTTAAGATAATAAAATAAGGGTTTTTTAGAAAGAAATTGGCGAAAACTAAAATGTTGTCTTATAATTAGAATCAAAATCAACCCCCAAATGTTGTCTTATAATTAGAACCGGAAGGAGTAGAAAACGAGAGATTGCCTCATAGCTCAATAGCATGGGTAAGATTTAACTGAGGGAGGCACATCCTATTTATAGAGGTCTAAGGAGATCACTAAAGATTATGAAGTTATATATACCCTTACTTGCCTTCTAAGTAATAATCATGAAATTAATCCTAATTGTAAATTAAATGCATTGCTCATCAGATTAACATATCCAAAAACAATTAAATTACATAAGAAATCAAACAGAAAAGATGAAGTAACCTGGGCTTTCTGGTCCAGGCCATAAAGTAAGTTATTTACTCAAAAGTTTCTCAAAAGCAACGACTGAGAATGGAAAAAGAAGAAATCACAAGCTGAAGCAAGCTTTTAACATAACAAAGAAAGTAGACGTAATAAAGAGCAGAAGTAGAGGATGAAGTAGATGGATAAAAACATATTTTAGATGTATATAATTGAAGATACCCATTGCAAGGGCCACTCACCGTACCATAACCCCCACTACCCCGTGCCAGCAGAAGCATGACTCCACGTTATACTATAATTGAACCCAAGCAAATCAACATTTAGAATAATATAAACAAACACTTATATTTATGGGTTAAGTAGCAATTAAGTACATTTCTCTTTCCGAGGAGTAATGTTGCCTTGAAAGTTTTTTGGGCTCAATTTTATCTCAAAAGTATAAAGACGTAACAATTTTGCCCTCCATTAAACGGTTTCACCTAACAACATTAACACACTTGAGTGCGATATCTTCACACTCAAGTGTGCATAGAATTTTTTTTCCTTTCTTCCTCCATTTAAGTGTGCATTATTAAAGTACACTTGAGTGTGCCTTAGTGCACACTCAAAAACACTCAGAAAGGGGGGAAAAAAAACTGTACGCACTCGAGTGTGAGGGTATCACACTCGAGTGTACTAACTCCGTCAGGTAAACTGTTAGTGTAGTGCAACATTGTTATATTTTTATACTTCCGAAGCAAAATTGAGCATAAAAAAACTTCCAAGGCTACATTACTCTTGAGGGTGTACTTTCGGGGCAAAATTGATACTTAACCCTATATTTATTTTAGGAGATTATATTGTTAGAAACTACCTCGCGGATGTTGATATTTGTTTTTTTTTTTTTTCTGTCAACTATTTTGAAAAAAATATTTGAATTTATTTTTAGGGTTATGTTTGATATATTTATTTTGAATCAAATATTATCATCTCTATTGTTTTTTTTTTTTAATGTACATAAAAGTTTGAGTAAGTTGGATTTTGGGGCTCACTAGTGTTAGGGTATGCCTTTGGACTCAAAGATCACTTATAAAAGTACTAACCAATCACCACCAACAAAATCTTTACATTTGCAGGGTTTGAAATCAGAACCTTATGTTTGGGCAAAAAAATTAAAAAAAAAATCAAAACCTTATGGTTATGAGCCAACTCTTTTAAAACTTAGACTAACATATTTGCTAGCAACATCTCTATTATTATTATTAATGCATTATTATTGTTGTTGTTGATATCACAGGGAAAAAACAAAACGACAAAAATCCTGCCGCAACGCATCACGTAAAGAGTATGGTGGTGCGCTAAAAATCTGCACATCTACTGGTACCAAATTCCTTGCATTCACGACCATGGCATCCGCTACTGAATTGGAATTATATATCATTTGAATAAATTTTACTTGCTGAATTTGTTTTGATATATTCATTTTGAATAAATAATGTCATCTCTATTTATTTTTTATGAAGTTATTCTTAAAATATATTTTTATATTTAGGAGAATTGTCATAGGGAGATGACTGATAGTTGGATGTGGCAACATATATCGGGAGTCTTGAGATTTATTTAACATTCAGTATTTATATATTTTTTAATTAGACTAAATATCTAATATAAGATTTTTATTAGATATTTAGAAAATTTTAAGATCATATATATATATATATATGAGAGGGGGTTAGAATTACATAGATTGTAGCCCGTTTGGGATAACAGTGACAAAATTAACTTTTGTTCAGATGGGTTTTTGCAAACAAAAGATAGGATATAGTCAGATTATCGATGTGATTTATATTTGAGATATCACTGACAAAAATGATTTTTTTCCGCAAATGAGCTCTTCTTTGGATGATTTTTGAGATAGAAAATGGCATGGATCTTATTGAATACTACATATGTATATTAGTTGTGTATATTGTGATAATTGAATATAAAAATTTAAATTTAAATTTGATTAAAAAAATTACAAAACTATAAAATAATTAATTAAATATATTCTAATTGATAAATTAGAATGCATACAAATATGTATTTAATAGTACATTGCTTATTAGATCACCTACCTCTAACATTTTTCTCTAAAGTTAAAAAAGTCACACCAAAAACTGAAAAAAGTCATTTTTTTTGGAAGAAGCTCATCACCCACTGAAACTTTCAAATATCTCTTTTTTCTCTTTTTCCTCTCTCGGGCTTTTACTCTCTTTCACTAGGCTTTTTTTTACTACAACCATGCCAAACAAGCACATAATTGAGACATGTTTACCTTTAGGCTAAAATATACTTTTAACTCTTTAAATTTACATGTTATATCAATTTAGTTTCTTAAGCTTATAAAGTGCACTTTTTAGTCTTTAAAAGTTAATACCATTAATATTGCAAGCAAAATTAAGGGATGAAAGTGAGATGTTGACAAAGCAAACTTAAACTAGAATGCCAATTCATATATACTCTGGAAAAATATATTGAATATGTTCTGATAAAAATAATTAAAATGATGTTGAGAAAAACAACTTCCCGCAATGATACCAAAATACCATGCAGCGCACAATTAAAGAGCTTGTGGCATGAAAATATCATTCAATGGAGGCCAATCCTTTAATTTGGTTTGTGTTGTGTGATGGAATCCCATTCCCATAAAATGCACTGTGATGAGAATTCCCTCAAGAATGAGATTCCATTGTCAAACAATAAACTAAGTAGGGAAAATTACATTGTGGTCCCAAAAAACAAAAAAAAAAAATTAAAAAAAAGTCCAGGAATTATAATATAAAAAAAGTCTCATTATTAAAATGACATTTCCAGTTGTTAAAATAACATTTTCTATTGTTAAAATTTTTGTAATTACTATTAAAAAAGTCTTTAGGGATTTTTTTGATATTTTTTCATTTTCTTGGGACCACAGTTAATTTTCCCAAACTAATTATTTGGTAACATTAATTCTTATTCTCGTCTCCTTTTTTTTTTTAACTATTATTCCTTCAATCCTATTTATAAGTAATATTCTCTCTCATAATAAAGTTGGTCTTAGTGTTTAGCAATTTTGCTTTATCTAAATCTTTAATGCACTTTTTCTTATCTTTACCTGAAATTAATTACATTTTTCTCTCATCTAGCCATTCCCCCCATTTATTCTCTTTCTTACTTGTTATTTTCATAAATAAGGAAAAATTATATCCCTTACACATTCATTACTTTTAACTAATTTTAACTACAGGTTTATTTTACATGATTTGGGAAGTTGTACTTGTTAAAATTATATCTCTCCAGTTTAATTTATTCTGATTTGCTCAACAAACAGACTTTTTAAAGGTTAGGTTGACACTTGATTACGAACTTGACTTCTCTCATTTTCTTTTGCTATCTACTCTCATCTTTTACCTCATTCATAACTATTAGATCAAGACCTTATGGTCTACATATTTCCTTCCCATCATTCTCTCAATTGTAATAATACTTTTATAAAATATTAAATAATTTCAACGATGGTGAGGTGCCCCCTGAATTGAAGTTAAGGTCTTATGCTCCCATCCAGCATATGCCTGATTTAACTATTAAATATAATGTCGAGGTCATCCATTGATTATTATAATTGTACATAAGTATAAAAAAAAAAAACTAGCTAGATGCTTTAAATAATATATTTAATTGTATTTATACTTTAAATTTTAGACCAGTCTAAATCTAAAGTTAAAAGAAAAAGAGTGCGTGAGGATCATCAGATAGCATCAAGTCATGGAGTCAATTTTCCTTGAAGTCAGTCATACCCATAAAGAAAAGACTAAAAAGGAACATGCTTTTCTGGTGGCCAACGATTAAAAGCATCTCAATAATGATATTGCTGGAGGTGATGCGCTCTCTTAATAGGGTAAGTACTTAAAATCATTTTTTTACATTCTTATTCCCTGCCAACAACAAATATATTAATGAGGGTATTAATTTTTCACCAAATTAATAGTTTCAACCCCTAAAGAAGAGAACACAAATTTAAATTCTAAAAAGTAATTTACCTCTATTGATATTTTTTTCAACAATAATTAAGAAGGAGGGTGAATGAAGGAACTGAAGAAGATAATTAGGCATTGTAGAAAATACATGTTATATTAACTAATTTAACAAACTTCCTCAATTTTATTAAATTAGATAAATATCACTATTACAAGAGACATTTTTAACGTCTGTTTTTAGAATCCTTATACATTTGTTTTCAGAGAGATGCACTACAAAAAAAGCCGAATTACAAACCGAAAAAATCCATCACAAAAAAAAAAATTGTCACAAAAGGCATTACCAATGGAATTTATGTCACAAATCAAATTACCAATATAATTCCGTCGATAATTTTTGACAAACACTTTTTTGTCAGAAATTCGGTCCCTAATCTGGCATTTGTTTTGTAATGACGTGCATGTAAGTTTCGTTAAAAGTTTTAAAATACACATATGTTTCAAAATCGTTATTGTAAGTGACGTGTAACAACTTTGAAAAACAGTCAATGTAAGTCTGTTACATACAATGTTGGTTTTCGGTAAAATCGTCATTGTTACTTACAACATCTGTTTTACTGAAAATTGATGTTGTTTGTAGCAGTTTTACGATGACTATTTTTCATATTGTTTTCAAAACAATCATTGTAAGCCTTTTGCAATGATTGATTTGTAGAAAACAAATGTTGAAAGTCATTTTTTAACATGTAATTCGTATTTTCTATCACAACCTTTTTTTTTAAAAAAAAAAACAATTCCTAGAAAATATACATGTATATACCCAAAACAAAGCACTACCAAGCAAGTATATATACATCTAGTATTTCATAAATATAATCAAGTGCTCTAAAACTAAATATGGATTAGCTTAAACAAATATAATCAAGTATCCAAAAGTTCTCTAAATCACTACACTATGTAAAAGAAACCTTTTATCTCTACATATAATATATTTGTTGTATAAGATGTCCTGCCAAAAGGTCTTGGATTAAATTAATGTTTTCAATTGTATAGGTGCATTGTTACCAAAAATCTACGCATAAATTGAAGAATAAGTTAATATAAATCAATTAATTGAATGAAATAACTAACAATTTAATTAAGAGAACAAAAATGAAAATCATTTGAGAATCAAGAAATGATTACCTATTCAAATTTTTAGTAAGTCTACTAACAATGATGTTATACATGTAAAGTAAAACATAGTATCCATACTTAGTTTTTCCTGGTTGTTGAGGACACTATACATCAAAAGCAAATATTAAAAATGAATAAAGGCATATATAAAGTGATTTTTAATTAAATAACTTGAATTTAAACAACTTACTTTCAGTTGGAATTACTTCGTTGAACCACTTTTACCTTCACACTTACCACCCCATTAAATAATATGTCTCAAGTGCACTATCGTTAAAATGAAAATCAGAAAACATTTAAACAACTTTTTCAAGTAAAAAACACCCAATGAAAACCATTGCATGTGGATTAAAGAACTCCTGCTTATGTCCATCAAGACGCCTAAGGAAGAGCGTCCCGTCCTGAATTCTATTTAGGATGCCTTACATATGGCATCCTGACATAAGGCATCCTGAAATTAATTCAGGACGCGGAAAAGTATAATAAGGCGTCCTGAAATTAATTTAGGACGCCAAACATCATAATGTTGCGTCCCGATTAGTTTTTTAGGATGCCTTATATTTTTTTTATATAACTTCTACATATTTATAAACTTTCCCAAGAGTGATACACTTGTGTTATTGGTAATAACTTGACACTAACACATATTGCTTCTAGTATAAACAGATACTTCTAGAGAAATGATTTTGTCCATAAAAAAATTAAACAATTAGAAGGAGGAATATATTAATAGCACAAGTACTTGACATACCAAAAAACAGTAAGGTGTAAACATTGAGACAACAGCTAACATGGGAGATTGAAAGTATGATCCACTATATTTGTCAACAGTAAATTGTACAGTATTTGATCCTAAGTATCCATGTGACATTGAAGTTGGAAGTGTGTGTTCAACCATATCATCTTGTTATACAAATTGAAACAAAGGGGAAAGAAAGAATGACATGCGACAACATAACATCTTGAGCAAGAACCAGATGCGTAACCTCTCTACAGATCGAGTACAAAGTTGCGAGGAACAACTTATGTAAAGTGAAGCTAGGACCCAAAGCAGCAACCCTTCAATAAGCATAATCAATATGTTTTTGTCCGTGTGACCTCTCAGTTCCTTTAACCATTTGACCATGTGATCAAATGATTGACACTTTGTCATGTCATATACTAACATTGCCCCAACAACACCTCTGTAATATGCATTAGTAACTACTCAGTACTTGAAGCAGACCATAATATACCTTCAGATGTTATGAGAGTAGATAAAGTTTCAAGCAATACAAATCCTATGCTCCTAGATCAAACCTAAGTTCAAAGCAAACTTGAAATGGATGAACCCAAACCAAATTAATGCTAATAACAACCTATACGTCCAAACAAAATGTTGCTTTAAGATTTTCACCGGGCTAATATTTGGACTAGATTAACGAAGCACTTAAATTAAAAATCTTGGGAAAGTCCAATCCAAATAAAATCTTTGTTTCTGAATTAATTTTTTGACTCTACAAATGAAAATAAACTAATCCAAGAACAAGAGATTGATTGAGAATGACTTTTTGAAATATGTTCTCTTTTACAGAAAAGAGAAGGATGAATAACTTGTTTGTATGCATGGCTTGTAGACAACCATCTTAGCAATCCAATAGACCAAACAATTGTAAACAATATAAATAAGATTCACATAAAACAGATGATAACTTGATCTAGCAAAAAATGTGAAGTAAACTTTATATACCTATATGTGTTGAAGAAGATGTCCAGCTAAAACGTCTTGAACTGTATCGATGTCATCCTCTGAGTACAGATCCACAGTATCAAAAAATTGTAAATTGGAAAACAAGGTATATAAGATAAACCAATAAAGTGAATGAAATAATTAACAACTTAAGTACAACAACAAAATTATCATCATTTGAGAATCATAGAGCAATTACGTACACGTTGAAAACCTGAAACACGTCCGTTGAAAACAATGGATTGCATAAAATTGATAACGTAGTATCCGCACTTAGAGCTCCCTGGTTGTCAAGGTCACTAAAAATAAAAAGCAAATTGTTAAAACAAATAAAGGCATATCGAAAGCTACTGTGTCAATGAAATAACTTGAATTGAAACTACTTACCTTAGGATAATACCACTTTGGTCCACCCTGCTCTTATGCTCCAACAAGTGTTCTAAATGTCTTGAAACCACTATCATTAAAATGGAAATTAACAGATATGAAAAAAATTCATTAAAAGAAGAATCGATGATTTAGACAAAAATTTACTTACTCAACAAATATGGTTTTGATTTCTTCGTTTGGCTTGCCACTTAAGGAATCGAACCAATAACATACGTTGTTGGGGGACAAACAACACACAGGGTCCAATGTCCACTACAACATATACATGTTAATATTAAATTAAGACAAGAAAGCAATTTATTCTTAAAAATCTTATATAGACAAAACTAAAATACGTACCTTACAAGTATTGGTGCTAGATAACAAGGCAAATCTCCGTCGCCCATTGTACAACCAACATAAAGCACCCTTCTGGGTAACTTATTGTGATCAATCTTTGTCATGTTTGCAAGACATAATAATCCATATGAACCCATTTGGCCTTGCTGGACGCATATGTTGTGGCAGACACTATGATCGAAATAAAATGATAAATGTTGTTGAATATATAAAATAAAAAGATCAATGCAATAATTAAAGGGAAAAAAACTTACATGATTACAAGTTGAAGAAAATCTATATCAAAACAATCCATATCTATAAACTGTTACAGATCTTTCTTGTTAATTGTTATGACATATATATGTTTTTTCTGCACCCACAATGCCCGCACGAATTTCTAAGGATATAAACTTGATGTCCCTATATAGCTCTCGCAGTTGTGCTAAGTAGGGAAATCTGCCTGCAGCTTGTTTAGTCTATAAAAACATAAAAAAACAGATTATGAGTGAGTTAGCAATGAAAATCAATTGAGAACCTCCTCATCATCAATCAGTAATTTATTTCCTACCATTGGAGGTGTCATCACCATCTGAATAAGATGATTCGGCCAAAGGATGAACAATGTTATGGCCTCGCCTAGCGTGGGAACCTCCTCATCATCAATCGGGATGGATGTCTTCTCGTCCCCCTCTCGCACACTAGTCACAATCACCCTATATTGGTCTTGTGGAATTTGCTTATTATGGTGGGTGGTTTGTTCTGAGTCAACAAGGGCATCGACAACAATACGCCGGTGTGAGACATCCAAATATAGAGTGCGAGGTTGTCCTCCCTGTGGAGTGTGAGAAGGTTCGCCAATAAGAACATCTGGAGGGTGAAAAATTTCTTTGCTACTGGGGAAGGCTAGGGATTCGTGGGTTGTATGTTCCGTATTCTCCTTCTCTTGTATCATAGATCTCATTTCACCCCCTAGTTGTTCCATGATCTCATCTACCAGGGATGCTTGAATTTTGGCTATGAGCTGAGGATTAGGGTTGTCATCGTCATGCAAATAATGTGAATGCCGTCCAAAATATTTTGAGATAGTAACTCCCCTTGTCTCCCCTTAAACATGATCAAGGTAATCATGCTTCCCAATCGCTGTGGACAAAATGTCCATCCGTGTACTCAATGTGAATGAACCTTGGCTGCTCTACTGCTCAAGTGCATCCTGCATCTTAAGATTTTTCATAATTAATAACTAAACTCTTATAATATGAAACAACTGAGCCTATTTAATACTTCTAATTTAACTACTTACAATCTTTGAGGCAACCTCATCAATATCTGCATTTATGTATTTGTCAACCTTGATTCTCATAGCTTTCCATTTTTTGTAACAAGGAGGAGGATCAGGGGCCTGGATAACAATGGAAGGATTGGATTGGGTAGCTTCCTTCATTCTCTCTAACTCTTCATCCATCATCCTCCGTTCAAGCTTTTTATAGCCACCTTTAGACAGGAAATGCGGATACTTATTTGCCGCTTGCCTCTCTTTATTGGCTTGACTTTTTTCCTGTGACACAAAAACAAATAAAACTGAGCCTACGATGTCAAGTAGAATCAACTAAAAGATAAGATATGAAAGAAATTTTACAAGAAATTCAGGATTTTGTCGAGATGCCACAAACTCCCGCCAATCCTCTGGAGAAATGTAATCATACTTCTTACACGGATTCTCGTTCCTCAGTAACCCTTGAATATACTTTCTAATAACCCTCTGAGACATCATACGTTTGCTGCAAGGTAAAAGAAAATACTATTACCTTTCAAGTAATAAGACTAAAGATACAAATGCAGATATATGGAAAGTGAGATACCAAAATTTGTGCCCAAATCAACTCCTTTGTCTTCTTATGAACCAACTACCAATGAGAGTATACAATGCGAACTTTGCTTCGAGCCAAATAGCCTACATAGCTAATGAAATTATCTTTCTCTTGACCAATTGGATTCATATTGGCATTGAAGTCCACATGCAGCCTCTTTTTTTTACTGCCACGACGTGCAAGTAGCGCACCTATCTTGGTGCTACCTCTACCCCTTCTGGCAACGGGTTCATCAAATCTGTCACCTGTTGACTCGTCAGAGTTGGACATATTCCTGTTCATGAAAGACAAATCAATGTTAGATAGATTATTAAATAATAAACAAATTAATAAAGAAAATACTAACATGTTAAACCACCACAAAAATAACATAGTACTATTTCATAATTTAAGATTTTAACTATTCATAGAAGATTTTACTTTATATGGTTTCCCATATTCCTTCACAATGATCATTTCTTACAGCATATTCTTCATCATCTACCAATTCTACTTCACGTGTTGTAGGTGGATTTGTTGTGAAAGGGAGTATATCATCAAGGTTCAAGGATTCTTCACCATACTTCTATTTTTTACTTTGAAGCACAATGGACATTTTTTTATTTGCAGGGTCTGTAACATAAAACACTTATTTCGCCTCGCTTACAATAATGAATGACTTATCTCTATGACCAAGCCTTTGAAGATCAACTGAGACAAATCCAAATTTAGGATATATTACAATATCATTGTTGCTAACCCACTTACATTTCAATAAAGCAACTTTGATAGTGTTATAGCTCATCTCCCATATTTCTCCAATAACTCCATAATAGGCCATTGATGCTAATACCGGGTTTTTGTCTTTCGAACTCGAAAAGTGCATGGATTTAGCTTCAATCATCACCCCACTATTTTGCACAGAACTTCTGTCATCTTGGTCTTTTGTGTAGAAAAAATACCTATTTATATCATAACCGCTCCAAGTTATGACCATGAAAGAAGGCCCCCAAGCAAGCCACTCGATTGTATCTGACACACCGGTCTCGTGCAATACCTTCTCCTCGAACCACTGTATCAATGTCTTCTTTTGCTTAGTAGCTATTTGCATGTCATTCTTCCTTGGATTCATATTCTTCAAACTCTTTCTGTATTCATCAATATATGATTGAACTTCTTCCATATTATTTAAGATGTAGAAGTGTGCTTGCAATACCTCTTTACGAGGCATATTCTTCAGTTTGATTCCTTGAGTTCCCTTGCTTATCCCCTTGTCATGCTGAGATTGTATCTTTGCAAAAGTTCATAGCTTCTTCAACTACATATCTCTTAACTATTGAGGCTTTCGGTCGATAAGGATTTTTGGAATACCCTTTTAAGATTTTCATGTATCGCTCAAAAGGGTACATCCACCTTAGGTAAACTGGACCGCAGAGCCTTACCTCCCTTACCAAGTGCACTATCAAGTGCACCATTATATCAAAAAATGCAAGAGGAAAATGCATCTCTAGATGGGACAAAATAATATAACCCTCATTTTCTAATTCATCCAACTTTTCAATGTCAATGACTTTGTTACACATAGCATTAAATAAAATACTCAATTTTATTATAGTGGTTCGCACTTCATCTTTCATAATGCCTCTAATAGCTACTGCTAATAGTTGTTACATCAACACATGATAATCATGGGACTTCATTCCCACTAACTTCAAATCGTCCATTGAAATACACCTTCTCAAATTAGAAGAATATCCTTGTGGAACCTTAATGTTATATAAATACCCACAAAAGCTTTTTTTCTTCACTTTTGATAGTATATGAGTTGCTGGCTCCATGTATTCCTTCTTACCATCTTCTATTACTTGTGGATGTAACCGTTCTCCTATTCCCATATCAATCAGGTCTAGTCTTGCACTAATTTCATCCTTAGTCTTCCTTGGTATGTGCAAAAGAGTACTACCAGGCTATCACAAACGTTTTTAATCAACATGCATCACATCAAGACTGTGTCTCACATCAAGACTACGCTAACATGCAAGATCAAAGAAAATTGATCTCTTCTTCCATATATTCGCATCCCTTGCTGCTTACCCAATAAGACATTGATATGTTTCACCCGACTATAAATTTCCTCTCTGGTTAATGCCTTTGAAGTCGTTCTATGCTCTGGTAAGCCGTTAAAACGCTTTCTTAACTTACGATATGGGTAGAACCGATGAAGAAACCTCATGTCACCGAGGTAGACCCTTTTTTTTCCATGCTTTAGTTGATGGAAGTTTGTGTCTGCTTCACATATTGGACATGCTTTATGCCCCTTCACACTGTACCCTGACAAATTTCTGTATGCAGGAAAGTCATTTATCGTGGTAAAAATGATTGCACGCAACTTGAAGGACTCCTTCTTATATACATCAAACACATCTATGCCTTCCTCCCACAACTTCTTTAAATCCTTAACCAAAGGCGCAAGTACATATCAATATTGTTCCTAGGCTATTTTGATCCAGAAATCATCATACAAAACATCACATACTTGCATTTCATACATAGCCATGGACGTAAGTTGTATATTAGAAGGTGAACTGGCCATGTACTATGGGTGCTACTAAGAGTTCAGTACGGATTGAAGCCATTTATATAAAGCCCTAATCAAAGGTTTCTTGGCTCACTGCCAAATTAAGGGAACATTTCGTCTATTTTCTTCTATTGCAGAGAGTCAGCCGGGTGCCGAAGATATTTTCCATCAGATATTCTCTAATCAGAATGCCATCTCAACTTCTTCACTATTGCTTCACTAGTAAACAAACGCTTAAATCGCAGTATTATTGGAAGATACCACAATGCCTTCAAAGGTTGCCTTTTTGTTGTCTTATCTCCAAAACCACCACCTTTCTTCACTTTGTATTGTGAAGTTTTACACTTCGGACAATTACTAAGGCCTTCATACTCATTTCTATACAATATGCAGTCATTAAGGCAACTGTGTATCTTTTCATACTCTATGCCTATCTTAGACAAGATTTTCTTCGCCTCATACATACGATTTTGAAGTACATTATCATCTGGCAATATATCACACAACTATTCAAGCAGCAACGTGAAACTACTATCAGTCACCCACAAGTTGCCTTTAAGTTGACCAAATGTAAGGTCTCAATCAACCGTGTTTACTTAGTACACCCAAGGAACAAATGTGTCTCTACATCACTCCGCATGCTATCATATTCACACAATTGTGCAAAAGATTCTACCTCAATATCATGAATCATTCTCTCCATTTCATCTTTATTTACCTCAACTTCATTTTTGTGGGACACTCTGGTACTTATTTCCTCACCATGCCATATCCACATTGTGTATCGAAGGTTTATTCCATCATAAATTAGGTGATCCCTTATATCAGTAATATCCCTTCAAATCTCATTTAAACAATTAACACATGGACAATAATACATGCCATTTTTTGTTGCCACATTCCTTCTTGCAAATTCAATAAACTCTTCCACCCCATTCTCATATTCTTCGCTAGTTCTCAAAGCTTTCATCCAACTATGACCCATTTTATTACTACCTAAGACATTTCCAACAACAATCAAGTTCATAACAATTTCAAGAACGACATGTTTTTTTCTCAATCTTGTAAAAAAAATCCGGCAGCATTTCCCCTCAACAGTAAGACATTACATTCCAAAATTTCAACAACAAACCATTTCAGCTTAATTCAACAAAACTTACTAACTAAGGCAATTAAGAAAATATCAGCTATTAAATCCAATAATTTCATCAATACAAAATATACAAATATATCAAAGTTGTCTAAGTCATAAACTATAAACTTTTAAGCATCATTATTCATACTATAAAGTTTACCTAGTTCAATGCACATCAACAAAAAAAAAACAATATTTAACTATAATTACCTCAACTTTAAATTCCGATGCTTGAAATTTATTTGCTCTATTGAACCTAAAGACAACAACAATAAAGACAACATTAGAATTATTCAAACTAATATATGAAAGAACAAATTCAATCATTTAGAACTAAATGAGCATTCATTTGTATTCTACAATGTACCATCCATTTTTATGTAGAGAATGCATATTAAAAAAAGTAAGATCAGAATAGATTGAATTTTGAGGAATGAGAGGGGAGGAGAATAAAATGGAGGTGCACGTCTATGAATTAAAAGAAGGCATGAGCTGTTTTTTAAAGAGGTGAGGCTAAGATAGATTAACATAATAAACTTGTTTGGCATTATATATTGATTGAGAGGGGTACAACCGACAAGACTAGAGTTAGGTGGGATTTTACTATGAAAATACTATGTATTAACATCACTCAAAACTGAATAAATTAAATCAGAAACCACAAATCAAGACTAACATCTCTTTGTTTGAAATCTATTCGAGAAAAAAGATTGCTAGATTTGGTTTTTAGTTGATCATAACTGAATGTGCTGTGACTACTTTGATTATCATTCACATCCTCAACATTTTCCTGTTTTGGCTCTAAATCTTCATTGCTACCAGTTTGAGTCGCAAGTTCTTCAGTCTCCTTAGTATCTACAACTTCTTCAAGGCCTTTTGTTTCAAACTGGCCACTTTTACTTTTAGCTTTTGCTACAAGAACTCACACTTGTTAGATATTCTAGAGTACCCAGAATTGGTTGCACTAACAAAAAAAGTATTAGTTACGGCTAAGGGTTGTGAACATTCTAAATTTCTTGCAACAACACTAGCTTGTGACTTTGGAGCCTCCCCTTGAAGGAAAAAGCTTGCACAAGTTTATTTTAGGTAATTGCAGTTTTTTATTTTCCAAATAAACGTAAAATGACAATAGTACAAAATTGTATATTAATTTGAAAAGAAAAGATGGTCTCTTGCCAAATACTGAAAGAAGCAACCCGTTGTAGAATTATTCAAAAAGAGGGGGAGGGAGGTGGGGAAGGGGGGATTTGCATATAAAGCAACATCTTTAACCACAGCTGGAGAATCTTAACATGTGCATTCCCGAACTTAAATTCTAATAATTGTTTTCCAAATTCTACAGTAGGGATTGTAAAGGCCAACTAATTGCATTGGACTAAATTGTTCCTGTGTGTGTAAACTGTTGGATATGACATTTGAGAAAAAAATAGGGATGCTTCAATTAATGAAAGAAACAAACTAATATGATCACGTTACTAGAGAAAAACAGATCTCACTGCTTCCTACATCTAACTTGCATAATTCCACAAAATAGTAACTTTATAATGCAATAACTTTAACAACCCCAAGAGAGCATTTTTTTTTTAAACATTGATGTATCACATGTTTCATGTACATCCTTGAAAAAGAGGGACTCCCATTAAGTTTTTATGACATGTCTGGTATAAGGAGGGAAATGGAATCCCTATCTATTGAGAAGAAACCACCCAAAAAAAAAGCAATGCATTTTATGTTTTGCTTAGTTGATTTCCATATGACTGTACCACCACTAAGAATAAAGACATAGCCACTAGTGGATTTTGTTTTGTCTAAATCTAAAACCCAATTAGCATCTTGTACCCTTCTAATATAGCGGCAAATCGACTATATTGTATACCATAACTCATGGTACCTCTGAAGTATTCTAATAATCTTATGAGAGCCTCCCAATGTTCATTGCTTGGGCAGTAAATATACTTGCTAAATCTACATACAACATATGCTATGTCTGGTCTTGTATAATTCATCAAATGCAACAAACTCCCAATGATTTGTGTTTATTTAGATTGAGCTATTGGATCTCCTTCATGTTTTGTGAGACATACGTACACTTCTATAACAATGAGTACTTAAAGGATCTTCATTAAATTGTTCAAACTTTCTCATAATCTTCTCAACATAATGTTCTTGAGAAAGTTAACTACCATGTTTATTCCTTATAATTTTTACACCCAATATTACCTTTGCTTCTCCAAGATATTTCATATCAAAGTTTTAAGCAATGAAACATTTTGTCTCAAGCATAACATTTAAACTAGTACCAAAGAAAAGCATATAATCCACATACAAGCAAATAATCGCACAACCATTATTCACAACTTTTATATAAACATGTATTTCTACTTCAATATAAAGAAGACACCACTTATTAAAACTTGATCTAATTTATCATGCCACTGTTTAGGTGTTTGTTTTAGACCATATAATGACTTAACTAATTTACAAACTTTTTTTTTTGCCTAGGAATAATACATTCTTTAAGTTGGACCATATAAATTTCTTCTTCTAAGTCACATTTAGAAACACCATTTTGGCATTCATTTGATGTATAACAAGATTATGACTTGAAGTCAATACAATAGGACTCTAATAGAGGAAATCTTATTTACAAGCGAAAAATATATCAAAGTAATCGATATTTTCTTTTTGAGTAAAGCCTTTGGCTATTAATCTAGCTTTATATTTGTCTATTGACCCATCAAGGAAGTATTGTTTCCTAAACACTCATTTACACCCAATAGGTTTTGCTTATAAAGGCAAGTCTACTAAAACCAAATTTTTATTTTGATTTAAAGAGTTTATCTCAGTTTTAATGGTGTCTTTCCAAAAATTTTCATCTAGATAAGAAATTGCTTCATAATAATTCATAGGTTCACCTTCTATTAAATATGTATGAAAATCATCTCCAAAGATGTTTCATTTCTTCATCTTTTACTTTTCCAAGTTTTCAACCATATCTTCATTTGAGTTTTTTTTTTTTTCTAGAAAATTGTTCAACTCTCTTAGAAATATACTCAACTTTTAAAGTAAAAATATTTTCAAAAAATTCTACATCTTTAGTTTCAATAATTGTATTGTGTTATAAAATTGCACTTTTCAAAAATAAAAAAAACAATATGCAAGACTCTATTGAGTATGACCAATAAACATGCAATCATCAGTTTTATAACTTATCTTTTTCCTTTTAAGATCGTGTAATAATACTTTTGCTAGGCATCCCTACACTTTCAAATATTTCAAGTTTGATGTAAAACATTTCCACAACTCATATGGTGTCTTCTTTGTTTTCTATGGGTCAATTTTGTAGGAAACATGCAAACGATATGGCTTCTTCCCACAAGTTATTAGGTGTAACAGAACTTACAAGTAAAGTATTTATCATTTCCTTTAGGGTTCTATTTTTCCTTTCTGCAACACCATTAGATTAATGTGAGTATGAAGGAGTCACTTCATGGATTTTTCCTTCCTTTTCACAAAAATCATTCAGCAATAAATATTTCCATCTCTTTTTATTTTTATATCTACTTGATTTTCTACCTTTTCCTTATATAAAAGGAATTTTTCAAAGGCCTTATCTTTATTTCTAAGTAAATATACTCTGGTATATCTTGATAAATCATTAATAAAAGTAATGTAATATCTATTTCCACCTTTTGTCTCAGTTTGTTTTAAATCTCCTAAGTCAGTGTGTTTTAGGGATAAGAGCTCAATTTCTCTTTGAGTAACAAAATGTGTTTCTCTAGTTTGTTTTGTTTACGAATATACTTCACATTTATTAACATCATTAATATTAATCCTAGAAATTATCCCAAGATTTAGTAATCTCTTTATATAAGATCTATGTATATGTCTTAGTCTAGCATGCCATAAATCAAAGGAATCAATCAAGTTAGCAAAAGAAGATGCATTATCATTATTTCTATCAACAATTAGTACAAAAAGACTCTGATTACAATAGCACTTTCCTACCAAAATATTGTTATTTTTCATAATGATCTTATCTAATTTGAATGATACCTTAACCCAAAGTTTCCTAATAGAGCCACATATATCAAATTTTCTTTAAGTTCAGGCACATACGAAACATCATTCAGTGCTAATGTCTTTCTTTATGTGAGTTTCAACACCACTTTTCCTTTTCCTTGAACTTTTGTAGTTTGTGAATCAGCCAAATAAATGTAGTCTGTTGCTTCTTGGAAGGAGGCAAACATCTCCTTATTTGCACATATGTGCTTGGTAGCTCCAAAGTCTATCCCCCGTTTTTTCACATTAGAGACAAATAAGGCTTTAGACCACTGCGACAATAACTCCATCATCACTATTTTCATCTCTTACAAACAAATTTACATTTGGCTTTGGAAGATTATCATCTCTTTTATATTTTTCAATTTTGGTTTTTTTTTAGATTGAGTAGCAAAATGTCCTAGCTTGCCACCAAAAAAAAAAAAACAACAACAACAACTACCTTTCTTCTTGAATTTAGGGTTAGAATCACTAAGCTTGTAATCATATTTATTTTTGTGTTGTTGTTTAGAATCATACCTCTTGTTGTGTGGCTTTACTTCCACTAAATTGGCTTGTGTAGTTATTTGTTTTCCCCTTTTAGCTTGGATCACCTTTCTGTTGGTGTCTTCAATAATAATGTGCGTAATTGGATTTGACAAGGGACAATTATTTTTGCTTATGCTTAAGTTGTTGTTTGTAACGATTCTATGTTTCTGATAGATTTTCAATTAAGATTCTTACCACAAATTCATGTGGAAGATTTATATTTTCAGCTTGGAGTTCCTCTAAGAGTTTTTTAATACTCATTAGTCTACAGTTTGATATCTTTGTCTTTGATCACTTCCCATCTATAGAAATTCCCTAAAACAAACTTTTGTTTTCCGACGTCCTCAGCAGTGTATTTCAGGATAAATGACTCCCATATCATTTGTGCCTCTTTGTACACAATATACATAGCACAAAATTGGCAACATCATGATTCTCTGGAAAGAATAAACTCATTCTTGCCAGTACTTAAAATTGGCAACTTTTGTTAGGGATAGAATAAACTCGTTCTTGCAACTACTTAAAATTATTTCCATAAAAAATGTCAATCTTAGATGTGTCAGGAAAGGGCATGGGAAAAGGCATTGCAATAGGCACCGTTGTGGAATTGGAATTGACAATATCATGATTCTCAAGAACGTTGTTAGCAGCATCGTTCTCCATACTCGTTGAGAATAATTCTATATATTGTTGAATATCACGAGAAATTCACGTCCGAAAACATTGTCCTATAGAGTTATTTTGCAACCACCGATGAAGAGGAAGTAGTACTCCCTAGGATTAAATAGACCTTCTTGATCAAGTTCGAAAGAACTGGTAGAAGGTAACAATAACAACAGTCAGAAAATCTATATAAAGGAGGAGAGATTATTTCAGATTGTATAAGCACTTTGTTTGATTCCCTTTTATAGACACGGTTCATGGATAGCCAACAGTTGCGAGACCATCCAAACAATTAAGTCCCCTTGAGACCGGACAAACGTCGCCGGAAGAGACAAGCCTATACCTTGACAATAGAGAGATTGTTTGGGGAAGCGCTTGGCTGCTGACAACTTTTGGTCATAAAGGGTTCTAAACTTTAAACCCAAAATATGGAGTCTTTTCGGTGAGCCTTAAAAAATAAATTATTATTTTAAAAAACTAAAACAATGTCTCCAAGGAGCAAAAACTATCTTCACAAAAAGTGTTGATACACTTATTTACTCGCGAGCAAGGGGAAATCACTAGAGTTTCACTACGTTTGCCTTTCGGTTGCCTGTTGTTATGCACATGAGTCTACCACTTCTCTAGATCTCTTTACAAGCCCAAAACCATATGATTACATATATAGCTTTATACTTTCTTATTTTCAAACAATGTGAGATTCTTTGACTCACCCACATACACACATATATCTACAACATTATTTTTTATTTTTCTATATTTACATATCATATTTAGAAGAAATCTTATCCATTGGCATTCCTTGCTTTTGGCTCAGTGGCGAATCTGTTCTGTTAAAAGTTAAAACCCGATTGGATCTGTGGAGTGTCTCTTCACCAGTCTCCAGGCCTCTCGCAAGTCGCAGCCATCAGCCGAGTTTGTTCTGCATCGTGATTAGTGGGTTTGTGTTGGTTCTTCTTTTAGATTCAAATTTTAGAGTCCATGAATGTGTTTCTGGTTCCTGCATGAAGTGATTCAAGTGAATTGTTTGAACTTTAGATTCATTTTCTTTCTTTCTTTTTTCCCGCTTGAATGTGTTTATGTTTTCTCCGGTGAAGACTGAAGAGTTCGACTTTGTTGTTCGGTTTCATGAGCTCGTTGCGAGTTTCTGATCAGCTTCTGTAGCTGATGTATGTTGAATTCTATTAGGTGTTGTAATTTCCTTTTGATTTTTTTTTTTTGAAGTGCCCCTGTATAGTGTCTAATAAAATGCTTCTGATACTCAGGTAAAACCGGATTTATCGATTGATGGAGTTAACTTTAGGGATAGAAGACGCAGCTGACTGGGTTTATAGAGGCGAAGGAGCTGAAAATATTATTCTAGCCTACACTGGGTTTTCTCCCGCTTATGTGCGTTTCAACCTTCATTTTCTCTTTTTTCCCCTTCAATGTCACACTGAATTCGAATCAACAATGTTATGGAGACAAGTCCTTTTTGTTTTCTTAATTGATAAAGTAAATTATTTGAAATGATTATTGTCTCATGTGGTGTGGAAAATGAGAAATTATTATGAGGCACTGAACGTTCTTAATATGCTTGTGCCCTGCACTTATCTTTAGCAATTTCTTTTTTCTCTTTTGGACTTGTCTGGGTTGTGCTGTCTACGTAGATTGGGAAGGTGATGCGCATACGTAAGGCTCCAAAGAGTGGTCCACAGGTGGTAAAGAGTCATGCGGCTTTGACTGAACATGAACGTCTCCTGTGGAAAGATATAGATGAACTTACATTATCTTCAAACAAAGAAGAAGTAGGGAAGCTATTAGTCCAGCATGTTATGAAGCCATTGTTAGGGCCCCAATACGTTGATGCTGGGGTATGGTTACATTATTCACTTCTTGATTTCACTTCTTTTTATCATTATAACTTTCTGCTTACTTTGAACATATTAACTCAGATTCCAATAAATAACTTGCGTATATGCTTTTACTTTTTGATTAAGCTGAATTGCGACTTGTGAGAATATAACTTGTGGAACAATCTGACTATGGTCTTTGTCTCTCGTTTTACTAGTTTTTCCACTAATAAATGAAATAGATTTTGCAAAAATCAACTGTTCAGGAATCCCAAAAGAAAAAAAAATCATGCTCAAGTTTTAGGGACAGTACAGCTACTTTGATGTTTGCGGAAGTTAGTCCATCTGATCTCTGACCTCTACTTCATTGATCCTTTTTTAGATGAATGTTCTAGTGTCCAGAGAATTCCTTGAATCAGTTGAGAAGAATTTTATTTGTCAGCGTCCAGCTTTCCGAGTTGATACTGCCCAAATCGACATGTATTCTGACTCTGTGCTTCTCATGTCTGATCATTCACTCTTCCTTGATGGTACTGAGATGCGTCCTTGAACTTGATTACTCTGGTTTTATTTTCTTATCTTTCTTGCAAATTAGGTATGTTAGGTATTAGCATGTTCATGTCTTCTAGAGATCCCGGTTTTTGAAGTTTACCCAAAACGGGGCTTTCAATAGTGATTCCTAAACATCTCAAATTCATTGTAGAGGGGAATGAGCCTGGATATAAATTTTTATGGCTTTAATATTTTGTGCGTTCATTGGAGAAATTCTTGGTATTTTTCCTTGCGTATATAATCTGTGACATATGCTGCGGAATCACCTATCTAAGGAGATGGCAAGTGGGAGAACCTTCAAATTATGTTGTGCATGCTTGGATCCTCCCAAGTAGCTACTGGTGGAAAAATTATTTGAAAATCCAATTGTACTATAAGTAGTTGCAAATTATACACAAATTCTAGGGAGGTAAAACTTACTTTGGGATGAAATCCAAACTTGATTATTCAAAGTATCCTGCTCTTTCATTTTAGACATCATCCTGGGTAGTGTGAATTTTGTAGCAAGCTGGTGTTTTAATGTTCTATGACAAATGCTTTTTTTCTCATTTCAGGTAGCCCAGAAGCTAACCTTTGCATTTCTGTTGAAATAAAGGTATTTTCTCATCTATGTCATGCAATATTATACTTTGGTAACATGTACATCCTTTTTCCCTCTGTAACCTATGCTCTAAATTGATGATCTCATCATCTCCTCTTTTCTACGTCTCGCATGGCTGTATAACTTTTAACTGCTGTTGTAAGAAAACAGCCCAAATGTGGATTCCTTCCTCTTTCAAGATTCATATCAGATGAAACAGCTATCAAAAAGAGTGTAAGTCGATTCAAAATGCACCAAGCCCTGAAATCGCATCAAGGAGAGGTAAACCCTTCAACCACCTCACTGCAACAGCTGCTAATTGCATGCCTCTTTCTGTTTTGACTATTGGTATCAATTGGCTTGGGAATTAAGTCTGAGGAGGAGAATTTGCCAATGTATTTTGTAGATATCAGAGCTTAGTCAATATGATCCTCTTGATTTGTTCTCTGGATCTAAGGAAAGAATTCAAAAGGCTATTAAGGATCTCTTTGCCACCCCTCAAAACAATTTTCGTGTATTTCTAAACGGATCTCTCATATTTGGAGCCCTAGGAGGTGGTGCACCGACTACAAATTTTCAAATTGCAAAAACATTTGAAGATGCACTTAAATCCGTGATTCAAGCAGAAGATGGTATATGCACTGATAAGTTTTTATATCTAGTTGCTGAGAGCGTGCACAAATCAGGGGCCCTTGATCAGCTCCTGAAGATTCAGAAACTTGATTATCTTGATGTAGAGGGGGCGATCCATGCATATTATAACGTAACTTCTCAACAGTGCATGGCATGTAGAGAATTGAGTGAACAACAGAGAAACAAATATGCCTCTTTGCATTCTGCTTCCTTGGAGGAAAGCTTGAGAATTGTAAAGGACTACCTGATAGCTGCAACTGCAAAGGACTGCAGTTTAATTATCTGTTTTAGACCAAGAAAAGAGGGGTATTCAACATCTGCATGCGATCAAGTACATATACCATCAACTAAGCAAACTTATGATTTCAAGGTATGGAAACACCCTGCACATGTTATTCTTATATTAATTTATGAATTTAGTATGCGGTCACGGATTAAATTTATGTATAGCCAGAATAGTCATTACTGCTAGGGAAAAGGGCGCAAACCCCTGCCGCAAATCTACCGATTTTTCCTTCCTTTCATGATAGTCATTGCAGTGATATTCTTTGTTGAAGATGTCTATACATATATATATGCATATACATAACATGCAATCCATGGATATAGTAATTTCAGTGATTTTGGACTGAAATTTCATTCTTACCTTTGACTGGGCAGAATATCTGAAGAGTATTGGATGAGAATAATTGATTGTATTATTCAGATGAGAGAACGATTACATTTATAGACAAGAGATCTAGATTTCAAATTTGAAAAATAACTGATATTTTAACAATACTCTCCTATAATCTCTAGGTTTAGTTAATCCCTATAATTATGGGATTAATAAAATATTCTAACAAATTCTACACTCCCCCTCAAGTTGGACGGTAGATGTTAATCAAGTCCAACTTGCCAATTAGATACTCAAATCTGTCCTTGGCCAATCCTTTGGTGAGGATGTCTGCATTCTGTTCTTTTGAGGATATATACCTTAGATCAATGATACCCTCATCGACATTTTCCCTTATAAAATGTCTATCTATCTCCACATGCTTGGTTTTGTCATGTTGAACCGGGTTATGAGCAATGTTAATTGCAGCCATATTGTCGCAATAGGCCTTGATTGGTAGATTTATGCATTTCCTTAAGTCTTCTAGGACACGCTTTATCCATATGCCTTCACAGATCCCCAGTGCTGCAGCCCTGTATTCAGCTTCAGCACTACTTCTTGCAACTACACTTTGCTTTTTACTTCTCCATGTAACCAAGTTACCCCACACATATGTGCAATACCCAGATGTTGATTTCCTGTCATCTTGATTGCCTGCCCAATCAGCATCTGTAAATAACCCTACATTCCGTTTGTCAGTTTTCTTAAACAGCAAACCACGTCTTGGAGATCCCTTCAAATAGCGAAGAATTTTGTAGACTTCATTCAAATGCTTCTGTTTAGGGTTATGCGAATGCTGGCTGACAACACTTACTGCAAATGCAATGTCTGGTCTGGTATGAGACAAATAAATTAGTTTGCCTACCATTTGTTGATAGTTCCCTATGTCCACCGCTTTACCGAGATCTGTGTCTTCATCCACTTTATTAACCTGTATAGGTGTGTCATTGGGTCTGCAACCTGGCATCCCTGTCTCTTTTAGGAGGTCTAGTACATATTTCCTTTGGGGGATATAGATTCCTCTCTTGGATCGGGCTACTTCCATCCCAAGAAAGTATTTCATTTCTCCGAGATCCTTGATTTGGAATTCTTGTGCTAGGGCTGCCTTGATTTGATTAATTTCTACCTTGTCATCTCCAGTAAGAATTATATCATCAACATATACGGCTAACACAGCCATCTTACCCTTATGATGTTTAACGAACAAAGTGTGGTCGCTCTGCCCCTGAGTATACCCATGTCTCTTCAGAACTCGAGTGAATCTGTCAAACCAGGCACGTGGAGATTGTTTCAACCCATATAATGATCTCTTTAGCTTGCATACTTGATTAGTCTTTTTTCCTGGGAATCCTGGAGGTAACTTCATGTACACTTCTTCCTTGAGGTCTCCATTGAGGAAGACATTTTGTACATCGAGTTGGTGTAGATCCCAGTCTAGATTTACTACAATTGATAAGAGAATTCTGATGGTATTCAACTTGGCTACTGGAGCAAACGTTTCAGTGTAATCTTCCTCATATATTTGAGTGAAGCCTTTTGCAACCAATCTAGTTTTGTATTTTTCAAGTGTCTCATCTGCTCTATACTTTGGGGTGAATACCCATTTGCATCCAACGAGTTTCTTCCCTTGAGGTAGATCTACTATATCCCATGTCTTGTTTCTTTTTAGGGCCTCCATTTCCTCCAGGACAGCTTGTCTCCACTCAGGTATAGCCATGGCCTCATCAATAGTGTTTGGTACCCTTATGCTATCAAGGTGAGAAACAAATGCTCTGTATTTAGATGAAAGGGCTTTATATGAGACAAACTGCTCAATAGGATGTCGGGTGCATGATCTAGGATTTTTCCGTACTGCGATGGGAAGATCAAGGTCAGAATTCTTTGTTACCACTGTTTCTCCTGAACCTGCCTCCGGTTCTGACTCCTGGTGAGTGCTAATAGCTTGTGACTCATTACCTTTTTTATTTCTTCGTACGTAGGTCTTACCCCATTTGTTTGTATCTCCCCCTGGACTTGGCACATTGTCAGGATTATCAGAGGTATCCGTTTCTGTTTGGACACGTGTATGAAGCGGAGGTGTATATATTGCAATTATTTGGTCATCTTTTGTTGTCTGGAATTCACCATCTCTCTCCCCCTAAATTGCAGACAAGGAATAATAAGGAGTAGTTTCATGAAAGGTGACATCACAGGTAACAAAGGAAAGTTTGGAAACTGGGTCATAACACTTGTAGCCCTTTTGGGAATTAGAGTAGCCAAGAAAGACACAACGAAGAGCTCTAGGGTCAAGTTTGTTGGTATGATGTTGGTGAACATAGGAGGTGCAACCAAACACTCTAAGTGGTAGTGTTTTCGAGATATGAGAGGTTATAGTATTGATGTAGGAGATGAAGTGGTGTTTTGTAAGATAGTGGTTGGCTTGACATTCGGTTAATGAGGAATGTGGCAGTAAGAATAGCATCGTCCCAATGATATTTAGGAATGTTACTACTAAACATGATGGCTCTTGCAGTTTCGAAAATATGACGATTCTTTCGTTCGGCAATGCCATTTTGTTGGGGTGTATTGGGACAAGTGCTTTTGTGAATAATGCCCTTTTCAGATAGGAAGGTAGATAGGGACTGATTGAAGTATTCAGTCCCATTATCAGTGTGTAGGATCTGGATATGGGTTTGGAACTGGGTTTGGATCATACTATGGAAGTTAAGGAAGGTTTGATACACATCCGTTTTATCTTTTAATAGGTAAACCCAACTGACACATGTATGGTCATCAATGAATGTAATGAACCATTTGGATTTTGATTGGTTTGGTGTGTGGGATGGTCCCCATAAATCGCTGTGAATTATGGAAAAAGGTTTTGATGCATGGTATGGAATCTTTGGAAATGAAGTACGATGATGTTTAGCCTTTTCACATGAATCACAATGAAAATCAGATGCAATTTTATTGGAAACAAGAGATGGAAACATCTTAAACATGTAATGGAAATTTGGATGACCTAAACGTTTGTGCCATAACTCCAAATCACTACTCCTAGGGAGAGACACTTTATTGCAAGATTTAATCCCACTACTGTCGCTTTCATCAAGGTAATAGAGACCATCAAGCTCTTTAGCACTCCCAATCGTCATTCCCGTCAACAGATCCTGAAAAATACAGTAAGTAGCAAAGAAGTTAGCCTGACATTGTTCATCCTTAGCTAATTGACTCACTGATAATAAATTACACTTCAATTTTGGAACATGTAATACAGAGTGAAGAGTAAGTGTAGCAGAGATTTTGATAGAACCAATGCCAGTTACTATAGACTGAGAGTCATCAGCAATCCGCACAGTCACTCCATTGGTGATGGGTGTGTAGGATTAAAAAAGGGCTTTATTGTCGGTCATATGATCTGAGGCACCTGAGTCAATAATTCAACAATTCCCTATACACCGACCTTTAATCAAAGCTAAGGCGTGGAAAAAGTTACCTCGCTTGACGATTGTGGCAGTTGGTTGTTTTGTAGTCTGTAGTGCAGTTAACATTTCCATGATCTTGTTTAGTTGGTCATTTTGGGATGGTTCTTTGGAGGCTTCAGCTACATAACCTCTTCCTCTTCCTTTTCCTTTCTTTGGCTGCCAGTCAGCTGGCTTGCCATGAAGATCCTAGCAGGTGTCTTTGGTGTGCCCTGGTTTTTTACAATGGTCACAAAATGGTCGCCCTTTAGGTCCTTTTGATTCCATAGATTGAGCAGCAAGTGCTAAGGCTTTAGAAGGTACTTGAGTAACAACGAAATTGTTTTGATTCTGAAGCATTGATTTGCGCCTATCCTCTTCATTGCGCAAAGTAGTATAGACTTCACGTACAGAAGGCAAGGGCTCTTGATTGAGAATTCGTGCCCGAACATCATCATAAATGACATTAAGACCAGCCAGCAACTCGTAGACTCTTTCTTCTTCTTTCTCTTTGCGGTCTGCTTTAGCATCAGCCTTACAATGATGAGTTTTATTTTGTAGGGCATCAAACTCTTGCCACAGAGCTGATTTTTCTAGGTAATAATCATCAAGTGACATGTGGTCTTGTTTTAACTACCATAATTTTTTCTCAACATCAAAGATGCGGGAACGATTCCCTACAGAACTATCAGTCTCACGAAGAGCCTCCCAAATTTCACGGGTTGATGGAAGGTACATGAAACTCTTCTTAAGTGGGGAGGACATAGCATTAATCAACCAAGAGGAAACCAAGGCATTTTCTGATTTCCACTTTCGAAAAGCCTAGGTTTCTGATTTTTGTGGCATTACAGCTTCACCATTAATATATTCAAGTTTGTCCCTTCCATCTAAAGCAAGAATCATGGATTGAGACCATTCTCGATAATTGTCACTAGTAAGTTTTTTAGAAATAAGCACTGTAGAGATATCATTAGACCCAGATTGTGGCATAGAGGATGAGGCATCAGATTTTGTAGACATCTTGACCGTGGTAATAAGATACTTCAAATTTCAATAAAATTACCCAACAGTGCAATCAATCAATAGTGAGGCAGATAGGAACAAAAACGAGGCCCCCAAATATATGATGCACAGTAAAATTGATTAAGCCCAATGATGAGCCCAAAATACCTGATAGTCAAATTGATTAAATCAAATGAGATGAAAGCCGAGCAAACAATTCGTGAATCTGGGCTGAGACGAGACAAGACGACGACGTGAACGGTGAATCTGACGACGCCGTGTCGAGAAGAAATCTGAGCGATGACGGGGATGACACCGTGATAGAGCGTCGAGATGAGGGCAGACGAGTTCGAGGACGGACGGATGAGCTCTTCGACAAACGAGTGAAGACTTAGTCGAAGAGGATGAGCCACGGTCGTGTGTGACAGAGCAGTCGACAAGTGCTCGAGCCTCGAATCTTTGAGGATGAGACAACGATCGGAACCAATGTCAATGTTCACGATCGAGATTGGTGGATGACGATGGTGATAGCGTTGGATGTTGGAGGTTTTGGCGGAATTTAGCGTTGGGCCGAGGCTGAGAACCAAACGACGCCCAGACGGACCAGATGACGTACTGGAGGGCGAGATTGTTAATTTTCAGTTCGGATGTCACAGTGGGTAACGTTCGGAACTCTGATCACGTTGCAGTGGGCAATCATGACAATGATTAATTAATCTCTTCTGATGCTCTGATACCATGAAGAGTATTGGATGAGAATAATTGATTGTATTATTCAGGGGAGAGAACGATTACATTTATAGACGAGAGATCTAGATTTGAAATTTGAAAAATAACTAATATCTTAACAATACTCTCCTATAATCTCTAGGTTTAGTTAATCCCTATAATTATGGGATTAATAAAATATTCTAACAAATTCTACAATATCATTACCTTCCTTCACTCAGTTACAGATGTAGTTGCTTGAAACTTTGTTTATCTTACTTCAGTTGCCACTTGATCTGTTATAGGTATCTTTTATTGACCTCAATTTGAAGCCTTTGGATAAAATGGAATATTTTTACAAATTAGATAAGAAGATTGTGAGCTTCTACAAACACGTGGCTGAAATGAATCAAGGAAGAGATGAAGCCCTAAACTTTGCTGACATGTGAATCTCCAAATTGAAGACTGTTATAGATGGCACCTGATGTAGTTCTATTGGCAGGTAATGGTAACTTGATTCTATAACGAAAAAACTAAAACATACAGGTCTGACAATGCAATTTGCTTGCATTTTGCTCAGCATCCCCCCGTTCCTTTATTTTCTATTGTTGGGTCTGATTTCCCTTGCTCATGTAATTGTTTCCATCTGTATTATCTTTCTTTTCTGTTTTTTTTTTTGTTTTTTGTTTTGTTTTTGGTATGCTTTTATTAGTGCCTAGATGTTGCATCTCGCATTGGCTTGTGGGAGTATATTTTTTGTTGTACCTGGGCTAAAACTTGCCTCCATGATTGAAGGCCATTTCTTAACGAGGTGACTGTAGAGGTGAATCACTGAAACGTGTAGTTAAATGCATGTGAATTGATAAATGCATCTGTCTATCGCTTATGGTTGGGTTTTAATAGTTACTTACTATTTCTTTTAAGCATCTGGTATGTACACCTTGAGCAATGTTCTGAGTTGGAGATTGGAGTTTTAGTTATGCACATCATTATTCATGACTTAGTTGTCTATTCTACACTACTAGTTTGATTTTGGACTGTCTATATTAAATTTAATTTAATATTTATATTTTAATATATGCAAAATTAAAATTAAAAATAATCTTATAATTATCACTTTTCATAAAATTGAAGTTATAATTTTAAAAATAAAAAATTTAAATTTGAACTGTTCAGATGAAATTTAAATGGCTGAGATCTTCTTCCAGTGATGAGAAATCAGATGGTCATGATTGTGATGAGCAACGACGGATGTGGACTCGTGAGGATAATCAAGAATGTGAGAAAATTTTGGATTGGTCGTTCTAAAGAGAAGAAGGAAGAGAGAAAAGACGAGAAGGAGGAGAAAAAAGCTGTCACCACCAAGGCTCTGAATGTATGCAACATGTAATTTACGGTATTGGCGTATGATTCCCAAAATAATTATTAAGTATTGTTCCATTATGTAACTAATTTTCTTATTGAGGCGTTGTTTGTACCATTATTAAATTTTCTGAACACGATAGCTTAATGAGGACAGATCGAATTTGTTGAAAGTTTTGTTTTTGATCACATGAAAGTTTACTAATATTCATGTCCTCTCGTGTTCAGCTTCCCAAGTCATTGTATGATAAGATTGATTCTCTCTGTTAATTTTTTCTGGGCCTCTTCTGGTGATGTTAAGAAAGTACATTTAGCTAGGAAAGACATCCTATTCCTTCCTATGAACAGAGGAGGACTTAGAAGCAGGACCTCTCACTGTGTCAATCAAGCTCTTTCCGCTAAGCAGGTTTGGTGGGTTTTATACTCTCTTCCTCCTTCTCTTTTAGCCTCAACCCTGAAGAAAAAGTACTTCTCAGTGGGAGATCATAGATTATTGAAAAAACCATACAACACATCTTGGATGTGGAAAGGAATTATGGATTTAAAGAATTCATTGGAGAGTAGGAGATGGACAGAGCATACCTATCAACCACCCTCTTTGGTGGCAGATGCATCAAGGTTCTGATGCTAGGTCTAATCCTAACCTAGTTTCAGACCTTATACTGCATTCCCAACTTGACTGGCTTCCTTCTAAATGGAGCCTTCAAGGCTTTGTCCCCATTTTACCCTCCTAGTACTGTATTGGAAACAGTAAGATCCCTCTTCCTTTCATTAGAAGAGCCGATTCTTTTGTATGGTCTGGGAAACCTTCAGGAGATTACAGTGTTAAGAACTTCATCATGTTTCAGGAATATGGTCTTGTTCTGAAAATTTTTATGGTCCATTTCCCTTCCTTATAAAAATCTGCTCTTCATTTGGAAACTGATCAACAGGGCAATTCCATCTGTAGATATACCAAATGATGATCATCATCTTCATTCAGGGGTTCTTTGTCTGTTTGGCTGTTCTGATATCGAATGATTGGAACACTTATTCATCAATTGTCCTTATGTCAAGTCTATTTGGTTAGGCTGTCTGTCTGTTAGGGTGAAAGTTTCTAATTAGGAATTAGAAATGGTTAAAGCGTACCATCCTTCTTAACCGGGATGGTTTTACTGATCTGATTAAGGAGGTTATCTTGCTCCTCAATATCATCTGGATGAAGAGAAACAAGATTCATAAAGGAAAATTGTCCAAGCCATAAGAGGTTGTTAAGGATTCCATATTCATTTCAACTATTCTGTTCACTAACTCCAAGCCTCGAGAGCGAGCATCTAATGGGGAATTTTTTAAATAAGAGCTTAGGGACTGGAGCATTCTGGTCAGAAAAGTCAAGAAACGAAATGTTACTGAATGCCATGGAATTACCTTTCTTGACGGTGTCTCTATTCCTCATTTTGTTTGGAGAAGAAAACTTGCATATCCTTCCTTATTTTATGTACTATGCTGCAGATCAAGTTTAGCTTGGATGGTAAATTCAGGTCTCTCTCCTCCACAATCTAAAAGATAGCAGGTTCTTTGTGCTGAGAAGATGTTTGTCAATATCCAGGCTCTTTCATCATTTCAAATAGGATAATAGAAAAGGATATTGCAATCTTCCTTCGACATTTTACTAGCTATAGTGTGTCAGTACTTTCCATTTCTTCCTTTGCAAACAATTGTTGTATTGTTTCTTTACATGATTTGTAGGATTGAAGTATGTTAAACATTATCATTATCTTTAATATAACTTTTTATGCTTAAAAAAAATATTAAGATGTAAAACAGAAAAATAATAAATTTCATATAATTATGATGTTAAGTGGGAAAGAGAAGTGGGAGAAAAAGAAAAGGATGCATCACTGGGGAGAACAAAAGGAAAATAAAACAGAGAAAAGGGGCAAGAGAGAAAATAGATGGGGGAATATTTTTATTTAATTGCTTTAAGATAAATCTTAAAGATTATTTATAGAGTTCAAAAAAAAAATTATGCCAAAAAAAATTCAAATTCAAAATCAAATTTAATTTATCTCTTTTATATTTAAAAGATGACGATAAAATGATCAAGCTAGTTTGGATATCTTATTTTATATTTTATTGAAAAGATTATCATAGTTGTTTAAGGAACAAGATATTCTCATAATCATTTTTCTTTTTAGAATCTTATCTTCATCCTCAAATAAAAAATGAATAATCTAGATTTAATATTTTCTAAAATAATTATTATAGTATTTTATAAGTTAATTATTTTTAAAACTTCTTTTGCATTGCAATTATAAATTGTATAGATCATATTTTACTTATTTATGTTTAAAATAATATTTTTTATAAAATATGAAATCTGAACCATCTTTTTTTTTTAATTTTCTTTTTTATTTAAGGGTCAAGACAGGATTCTAAGAGGGGCATTTTATATTTATAACTGAAATTCTGACCATCCAAAATTAACTTGGGTGGTTTAGATTTTTTTTTTTTTTTTAAAAAAACTTTTTTTCTAGTTTGAAAAAAATATGTTAATGCGTATAAAATTTAAAATTAAAAAAATATATATATCTTATTTGACATTTCTTCACAGGAATGATTTTTTTTTTTCATTTCTTAAAAAAAAAAACCTAGTTCTTCTATTAACATCCTTTGACTTTGACAATATCACATAATAATGCTTCAACAATTGCTACTTTAGCATATGTCCTATAATCATGATAGATGCGATCTATAATCTTAGGAAAGTGACTAATGTACATTAAAGTGATATTCTGGGCGAAAAGAAGATTACTTGAATTGATATTGCCCTTGTGATCTTATTTTTGATAATTTCATAAGTGTGGACACAATGTTTACTCCTGGAGGGGAAAAAGAACTATGTGTTATAAAACTGAAAGAATTCTAGAGAGAAGTAAGAGGAAATTCTAGAGAGATGAATTGAATTCTCATTCAAGTATAATGAATAGTTACAGGAGACCTCTATTTATAGAAGGATGCAAATAGTATATTACTATGCGTATATACCATGTCATCCTGTATTTGGAGATTATGGGTCAATAGACATCCACATAATAAGAATATTCATAACACTCCCCCTTGGATGTCCATTTATGAATGTGCCTCGTTAAAAACTTTAACTAGGAAAAACCCAGTGGGATAAAAACCTAGCCAAAGAAAAGAGTACAACATTCATTGATACACTGTTGAGTTTTGCCTCATTAAAAACCTTTCTATGAAAAACCCAATGGGACAAAACCTAGATAAGGGAAAAAGAGTACAGCGTGTATCGTCTCCCCCTCTTGATTACATCAAACTTGCTCCCCCTGATGACCACATTGCTTCATTGTCTTTCTATCATCAAGTATTCATTGTATACCTGCAAGATCTAAATCTTTCAAGTAAAATCATAAATATACATGTGCATATTTATTCAGATAATAATATCATATGCACGATAAATGCTTTATGCTACATATGAATTCACTTAATGAATTATTCTCGAGAATTTGATGCTCCTAGCATCTTGAGTCCTTCAGGGACTTATTCTAGTGCCTTATGTTCTTCAGGAACATGTGCTTCTGGCACACACTAATATAGTATGACTCATGATCCTCATTATCATCATTACAGCATATGCTATCTTATAAACATAAATATCATCAATGTCGACTTTATTTTTCGGTCCCATCGGATTTCATTCATAATTTATTGAGATCTCATTATATTCACATATATTAGGTACCTGGGTCTCTTTTTAGACCACAATACACTCTTCTTGTAATATCTCTTCTGGAGATAACATCTCTTCAGGAGATGGCTCTTCTGGAGCTTTTCTTACTTATCCTCGACTTGATCATCTATATTTTATTGCTCCTTTTCTCTTTTGAGGATTTTTATCTTTTAAAAACCAATGGACCTGCAACGCTTCAGGCATGCTTTATAACAATTCATATAGGAGCATTTGCAGTTGGGATATGTAACTTTGTCACTTTCTTTAGGTCAGTAAATGCTTCTGGCATTCGATTAACTAAACTCTGAAATTGAATTATCATATTGAACTTTTAGTGCACAATTCCTTGTACGATGATCAATATGAGCCAATGATAATTCATTCTAGTAAATCTTTACCCAATCTGCTTATTTTTCTCCCCCTTATCAAATCATCAATTTTCTTTGTATATCCATCTATGTGCATTGAAGTAGATTAATAATCATTGCACATTTAAAACATTTTAAGATGGAATTATTCTGGCTCCTGACCAAAAGCCAAATTTTACGGGGAGAATTTTGTTGGCTTATAAGCTGCAAATATACACGTATGAACAATGTTCTCATAATCATTGATCTATCCATTCATAGATACTTTAATACATGATTTATGGATCATTCAATCTGGAAATTGCGCGCATAATATATTGCAAACATCTGGTTGCAATCATCACTGCAAACTTTGCAGATCAATAATTTCATATGTACTCTTTCAATTTAATATATTTCCAGAGATCCGTTTCCAATAATATTTTCATAATCATTTTTATTTGAGAACATGCAGCTATATGACTCGGATGATTAAACGAGTCATGCCAACTTTCCATATGATTTATCATCAAATCTAATATTCATTTTGGGGGAATCAACACAGAAACATGCATAAATAATTATCACATAAATATTCACACTTGATATATATCATTCTCCCCCTCAAGTGTGAGACCTTAAAAATTAATTCATGGAATTTCCATACAATATTTCATGATAATGATATCTATTTCATTAAAATTTCACAGATTTTTAAATGCATTATCAATGCATAATTTTGTTACTTCTGGTAACAAAATTTCCATTTTCCAGAATCAACAAACAAATATATATTAAATACAAAATCATCAGGTGTATAATTGAAGATTCACGAGCGCAATACTGTGTAATCACAGGCGCATCACTGTGGAATCACAGGCGCAACAACTCAGATTGTCGTATGCATATAAAGTCAAAAAGATTCCAGGCTCGTGCTTTATAGGGAGCAGATCTGCAGAGATTTAACAGGACTACGCAAATCTGCAGAGATTCAATAGGATTTAATTCGGCTATAAATAGAAGAAGGCAAACGAACATGCCTCACAAACATTCAAGCATCTTATAACATTCACTACCATATACTAACTTATCATTTTTCTTCTAATCGCGTATATTATTGCAATGGCAGGTCCAAGTAATTTTATCCCAGTTTCTGATACATCTGACACAGCATTACTTGATGCTTTGTTGTATGATGATCAGACAAACCTGTCATTTACCTCTTTATTATCTCCTAATCCTTTTGAGATGTTTATTCCTCCGTCTACTATTCCTCCTTCTGCTTCAAATATACCTACTTCTCCCCCAAGAACAAATGTTCTTCCTCAATTTAGAAGGAATGAAGATACAACTGAAGCAGGTTCATCAAGGAGGCCTGTTAAAAGGTGTAGAACTATGGCTGAACTAATGGAGTCTACCAGTCAAATTCAACCAATAGTCACAACAATCAATAAGCCAGCATTCATAAGCCAGCAAACAACCACCAGCCAGCCATCAACCACGATCCAGCTAGCAACAATCAGCCAACCGACAACCATTAGCCAGCCAATAACAATTAGCCAACCAACAACCACTAGCCAGCCATCAACTACAAGTCAATTAGCAACAACTAGCTTATTGGAATGTAGTTGTTGTCATGTTTTACGAGAGATCATACATACCAACGAACTCCAGTACCATAAACTTGAAGTTCACGGAAGAAGAACAGGTATGATTACCCATGCTGTTTTATTTGAAAAAGTACAGGATAAATCTTATAATACTGACAGGCTTCCAATGTTTGATTTCACAAAGAAAAATTTTGAAGAAATCAAACAATTTCTGACACAGTATTGTATAGATTTACAAGCATCAGGATATATCTTGATGCGTGATCCTGTATTAGCCTATCATGAGGTTCTCTGTGTTGGTTCGGAATGGGCTATAAATTCAAATGACCTCCATGGAAGTTCATTTCAAACCAATATTGAACACTCATTAGGCAAAGGAAAACAACCTGCAGTAAGTATACCCTATGATACTTCATCCCTTAACCAGGGTGAATTATATAGGTTATCTATGGAGCAACGAGAAAGAATAAAGAAAACAACGCTCCATGATTTAAGAAATTATTTTCACTTAACCCTTGATGAAGCGAGTAAACAATTAAATATGTCTACTCACACCATACAAAAAATCTATCAAAAAGGAGGGTTAACTGAGTGGCCACACAAGAAGCTCAAGAAACTTATGACGCAAATCTCGATATTACGAAGAGCTTTGCCTCATCTGGATCCCATCTCAAGAGAAGCAAAAGAAGAAGATATTAAATATCTTCAGAATGAGATGATTAAAGTTTGTAATGATGTTGAGCCACTCGCTATTAAACTTTGTTGAAATAATATTTCCTTTTGCTTAATTATTTTGTTTATGAATATTCTTTTCTCGTATTTATAAAAATTGTTATAATCATAGAAATCACAAAACAACCATAATAATATATATTTGCTTCATTCACTTCTGGGAATGAAGTTGGATAAAAATTCATGATCCATAACTCACTTATTTGTTTGATCATGGCAAGAAATTAATCCATAATATTTCTTGACTTTACCACAATATTGCTACTACAATAGCAAATTGAATATATTTATTTATAATATCAATCATGATCATACAATCCCTTGTCTCATAATTTAAGGGAATATTTAATGCCAAATATACAATTTTGAGGCCTTTATACAATTGATAACATACAAAATTTATGGATCAAATATTGTTTCATAATTTGTCTCTTGTTATCAGGCTAACTTGCCTCTTGGCTTCAGGCTATCTTGCCTCCTAAATTAAGGCTATCTTGCCTCTTGGTCTCAAGCCAATTTATGCCTCATCTCTCTATGGCATTTCTTGCCTCTGAAATTAAGGCTATCTTGCCTCTTGGTCTCAAGCCAATTTATGCCTCATCTCTCTATGGCATTTTGATCTCATAATATATATGGCCTTTTAACAGTTTATCTTCAGGATAAATAAAATATAAACATAATAAAATAAATAGATGGAACCCACTAATATGTATATACTAGTGTCGTTGCCATAAATAATAAAAAGGGAGGGGATATATATAAAGCAGTAAATAAATAAATAAAAATAAAATAAATGACTGGAAATAAACGTGGTAAATAAATAAAAAGAAGATGAAATAGGAATGGTAGTAAACTCACAGCGAGACCTATCTCATCCATAGGTAAGAAAGAGGATGCATATGCAAATGTAAATATATATATATATAATATATAGAAAACAGTAAATAAATAAAAATAAAAGGGAAGGGGGATATAAAGCTGTAAATGAATAATAAATAAATGGAGTCCACTAAACTAGTGTTTCCACCATGAAGAATAAACAAAGCGGTAAATAATAAAATAAATGGTGCCCACTATACTAGTGTTGCTACCACGAAAGATAAATAAAGTAATAAAGAATTTAAATAAACAAAGCTGTAAATAATAAAATAAATGGTGCCCACTATACTAGTGTTGCTACCATAAAAGATAAATAAAACAATAAAGAATTTAAATAAAATAAATGGGGCTCACAAAGTGCACCACCATAAAAGATAAATAAACGCAATAAATAAATGGAGCCCACTAATAGATACTAGTGTGCCTCCATGAAGAATAAATAGAGCAGTAAAGAATTAAAATTTTAAAATAAATAAATGGAGCCCACTATAGTGTTGCTACCATTAAAAAAAAATATTAAATAAAATAAATAATTGGAACCCACTAAATAAATACTAGTGTGTCTCCATGAAAAATAAATAAATATTAGTAGCAATAAAATTAAATGTTAGTGACATAAATGTTAGTTACATAAAAGTAAATAAGTAAAAGAAAATGTTAGTAACAATAAATCTCAAATTAAAATAATTAAAAGGAAATATTAAATCTAAACTTCCAATATGGAGTCAAATTAACAACATTAATACTACTTACCTTGGATTGTCAATAGCTACACTTCTTACCCCTTATTTATTTATTTATTTTAATTAACGAATTAACACATCCCTAAGTTTTTTTTTTTTTTTTTTTGTTGAACCGTGCCTCCTTCAATCATGAATAATTATTGTCCTATGCTACACGTGAAGCAAAAAGGAAAACGTGTGGACCATATCCACCAACTTGTTCGCCTATTCTCAATCATCACGGACACAAAATTGCAACCCACAAACAAGACACCAAACATACAAACAAATAACTCTCCTCCCCCTCTAATTCTTTACGGCCCATCTCACCTAACTCTACCCCACTACACATATTATAATATATTATAATCCAACCCCACTATTCATTCAATTAATGAATGAAAGGAATCAGCAGCTGGGCCCACGAATGAATGGAGGAATTAATAAGGAAACCTAAAGCAAAGGAAAAGGGAAGCAAAGAGCAAGACGGGGAATTAGAAGCAGAGAAGCGCGAACCAAGGAAGATTGAATAGACCTGAGGAGCTGAAGGAATTTGAAGCAGATAAGCAGGTTGGAAAAATGTTGAAATTATTGAAATTGAAGGAGAGCATAAAGAAATAAGCTTCAGAACTGAGGAAAAGGTAGGAGCAAAAGAAAATAATGATGGATATCATAACGGCACTGAAGCAAGCAAGAAGGGTGAAGCAGAGATTACTGATAATGGCACCAATGGGAGTGGTACCGGTGTGTTTGACGCCCTGAGAAATATTTAAGCTGAAAATAAGAGAGAAGGAGGAAGGAAGAATTCAGAGGTTGAGGCGTATGAAAAAGGGGAAGATGCAGATCTGAAGATAGGGAAAGAATCAGCAATCGTGCTGATAACGTATTATAAAACTGAAAGAATTCTAGAGAGAAGTAAGAGGAAATTCTAGAGAGATGAATTGAATTCTCATTCAAGTATAATGAATAGTTACAGGAGACCTCTATTTATAGAAGGATGCAAATAGTATATTACTATGCGTATATACCATGTCATCCTGTATTTGGAGATTATGGGTCAATGGACATCCACATAATAAGAATATTCATAACACTATGCATACTAAAAAGACAATTTAAGTTTTATACGGACTCGAAAGGGATGAGATTAGCAATGCTAACAGATTGAAAAATTGCAAAGAGAGGTCAAATCTGGTGTAAGGAGAGGAAGAAGGAAAAATATGCCCTACAGGATGGAAGAGGGTATGTTTGCCGAAGGAGAATGAATGATGCCTTAATACGTAAAGTGAGATGGGAATTGATGGCAAAACTGGAAAAGTTAGTATCAAAAGTCCTTGAAGGGAAATATGGGAGAAAAGAAGATGTGGTATGAGGAATGTTTATGAAGCAATGAGATTCTATTATGGGGAAAACGATTGGGATGGAGAATATTGGGTGGGAGAAGATAGGTGGTTATTATCTAAATGACAGAGTGCGTTACTGAGTTGCTGGCTGCAGCGGCGGGATACCCTTGAAAGAATACTAGCCTACCCGCACCAAGAGAGGATGGTCATGATGATATGATAAAATGGCTGAGAACACCACCACATGGTCTATACCCACCACTTTTCACATGTTCTTTTATTGTATCTTTGCATCACTAGATTTTTTTTTATAAAATGAGTGGCCATTTTAATATCTTATAAGTAAAACAACGGTGTTGTTTTCAATTGTCTAAGATTTTTCAAATATTTAATACTTTTAATTCAAAAGAAACTTTGTAGATTTTTGAAGAGAGAATATTGACTAGAGGGGGTGAATAGGAGATTTCAGAATTCTTTTCAGTCTATAAAAGGAATGAACTATATCAACTGAAAGATAAATAACACATGAGAATTATATTGGTTCGGTCAAATCCCATGACTTACGTCCAGTCCCCAAAGCACTTTGGGTATTTCACTAATCCACAAACGAGTTACAATTACACATTCTGTATTCGAGATGATCCTATCACCCTAGGACTCACCCCTTACAAGTTGTAATCATACACCCACATTTAAGGTTCCACAACCTTAAGCTTAACTGATAAACAAATAATCAAGTAGTGTTTCACTCCTTACTGAGTAAATAAATGTTAATCACTAAAGTACAAATAAATCCGAAGATATTGGATGAAGCTAATGAAATAGTTGACTGCAATAAGTTTGAATTAATTGCGTAGGGTTTTTGGTAGTTGGCAATATTGAATGCTTGAGCTTTTATATGGTTCGCCATTAATACCGTTGTGAAGAGCTTTGAATATTGCCGTTGTCTCTATCTAATTTTCGTTAGACACAGTTGTTCTTTGTAGAGCCAAATCGATCGTTGCTTCATTAAATGCAATTGCTGCTTTTATTAAATGCATTTACCATTGTTTGTACTTGTGTCATAAAGATAGCTGGAATAGGTCTGCCTCGAAAGAATGTTTTTACCTGCTACAAAAACTCATTCTGATTGTTGCTCTGTTTTTCTATCAACATTTAATGCTTCTGCCACGTTGGACTGTTTTCTACTCAAGCTTGAATTAAACAGGATTAATCAACTGAAACTTAATCAAGATAGTTATTAAATGTAATAATAGTATGTTCGAAGATGAATAACATGTAATGAACAATAACCCAAAGTCATTAAATAATTTAATGATGTGCGAAAAGCTGACACTGATATTAATACTGATACTTGGTATAGTTAATATATTCTCCAGAATCTATCATTAATTCTTGAGAAACATATAATTGTAAGAGATTTATATCAGACATATGACAAAATTCAGATAAACAATTCTTGAGAATTATAGGCTTACTCTCGAATTAACTTGTGACTTCAAACATATAGGGTTAAAGTGTAAAAATACACATAAGCTTTTTCCCAGGAGCAAAAATACACATATACTTTTTTGAGGAGAAAAATACACATGTGGTTACCATTTTGGTGCAAAAGTCACATCTCACCGTTAAGTCACTGTTCACCACCATTAAGTTATTGTTCATCTCATTTCTTTCTCTCTCATCACGGTGAACAGTGACTTAACGGTGAGATGTGACTTTTGCACCAAAATGGTAACCACATGTGTATTTTTGCTCCTAAAAAAAGCATATGTGTATTTTTGCTCATAGGGAAAAAGCTCATATGTATTTTTGCACCTTAACCCAAACACATTATGTTCTTGCTTAAGGTATTCTCGAGAATCCATATTCCATTCTCAAGAATCAACGTGAATTGAGAGCAAAAATAGCTATGTATATAATCATTTGTTCAAGTATTCTCGAGAATCAACTCCTCATTCTCAAGAATCAGCGTGTGAACATAGTCTATCAGAAATAACCCATTCTCGAGAATTAAGTTCCAATTCTCTAGAATCATTGATATAATCAAAGATACATATATGAAGCTTGAATTAGGAATTCTCGAGAATTATCCTGTCATTCTCGAGAATCAGCATAGTGAACTAAGGCATATGATCTATTCCTATTCATATTAACTCATCAATTCTCGAGAATCATTCTGCTATTCTCGAGAATCATTGTAACGTTATTTTTTAAATCAGAAAGCATTTAGTATTTTGGTTTAACCATTCTCGAGAATTGCCTATTCATTCCAAGAATCATATCATATAAAGCCATATCAGTTTCTTGTCAAATCAAAACCTTTTAGGCTTGTTATCATCAAAACACTGAGAGCCAACATTCTCCCCTTTTTGATGGTGACAACACTTAAACATAGATGACAGGTTTTGATATCAGCAAAAAATAATCATGAATTATCATATCATAAAACCACATAAACAGAGTCTTAAACATATATAGCCTTGAACAGAAACTGAGGTTACAAAAGATACAAAATCATTCTAAAAATAAACAAGAACATCTATCCTAAGAACAACAATACTAAATACTGATATCAAGCTTCTTCTCCCCCTTTGTCCTCAGTCAAAGAGGGTGGATCAGTAGGAGCAGCACGTACAGGAGAGGGATCAGGAGGAGGAGCAGAGGGGCTAGCATGATCAACAAGAGTAGTGGATAAAGAAGGTTATGATTGCAATCAGAGTCCAATATCATCCAAAGTTCGATTAAATTCATAGATTTGCTGTTGAAGACGCTGAACTTCTTGCTTTAATTCATTTTGAGTTTGAAAGCAAGCTTGAAAGCTCGCTTGAAGATATTGTGATAACTCATCAAACTTAGTGTCTGTAGTGGAAATTAACGTAGTAGTAAGCTTGTGAAGATGCTTGATAGCATTCGCCACAGCATTGCCTTGATCATGCAGTGGTTTAACAACATCAGAGACAGCGTTTGCAACAACCTGGGCAACTGATTCTTCCACACATTTTTGGATTGAGACTTGAGCAGCCAAGGTAAGGTGAGAAGGAACAAGAGCAGAAGCAAAGGCAACGGGGCTTCCATCTTGTGAAGACTGGGCTTCCTCTCGTTGCTTGGAGGATGAGGGCTTATGTGACTTAGCTTTCTTCTTCTCAGTAGTAGCCTTAGTAAATGAAAGCTTCATATATAGTAGATGAGACTAGCCAAATGTTTTGGGGAAGACTATCTCGTCATTGTCAAGGAGATACCAGATGTTGTTGAAAGCAAGAATTTGAGAAACCAGATTAGGATATGGAATGGTATTCCGTTTGGAAACGTCAGATGTAGAGAGGAAGGTTGATATCTCAGATATAACTAACTTGCCTAAATTTCTTGGTTCTTGAGCAATGATAGAGGCAAGTAGTTGATAGTCCTTGAGCACGAAGTGGGTAAAGCTTTGGCCTTTGTTAATTAGATTACGACTGTAGAGATAATAAAGTACTCTATGAGTGTCAGGCATTTGAGCGGGCTTGAATTTAAGAAGTTTGCCATCATATGTCTCATTAGGCAACAAGATGCTAAAACATTTATCCTCAGATAACTTTGGGGGGTTGACAGGCGCATTAGTGACCCCAAAGAAGGTGTTGAGAGTGTCAGCAGTAAGTCTAATTTCTTTGCCTCTACTATTGGTAATCAAGACAATCTCATCATCCTCGTCCTCTCTTTCTTCCTCATACATATTGAAGTAGAATACTTTAACAATTGTAGGGGAATAAGGGCTTGAATGGAGATAAATCCCAGTTGCAATCTCTTTTGAAGTTTTCCAAGTCGAACCAGACAGTGGGACAAAAAGGTCTACCAGCATAAGTAATTGCAAAGTTAGGATCAGTGGGGATTACCAGTGCAGTATTGCAGAAATTAGGAGGACATTTGAGAATATCTTGGTGACCCAGTTTTGAAGCAAAAGGAGGCAGAGTTCCACTGACGGAAGGTTGATGATGGTGAGGAGGCTTCTGAAGTCGATCTTTGAACCCCTTTGACCTCTTCTCAGGCAAGCCATGGGATGTATCAATATAGGGCTTTGAAGATGTACTAGCTTCAACAGACAGAGAAGCATATGGAATAGAGTAAGACTTTTTCTTCCCCTTCCCAAACGGTAGAGAATCTGTCTGGGGACGAGTAACTGGTCGAGTGGGTTCGTTGATGGAAATCCCTTTGAGAGCTGGCATAGATGACCCAGACGAGGCACCTTTGGAATGATAAGACGCTCTGGGCTTCTTTGTGAGTGGTTGCCCAGAAGATTCAGAAGATGATTTGCCCATTGTCGGATTTTTGGTGAAATGGGTATGAAGTTTTTGTTAAGTAAATAGAGATGGTGTTGTGAAACAATAATGGAGTTGGAGAGTTGTAACAGTTGGATAAAGAGAATGAAGATAAACAGATGGAAAAGAAAATGAAGAGGTGTAACTATAGGAAGAGGAAACGAAGAAATCCAACAGTTGCTGGATTCTCGAGAGTTCAGAGAATGAATGAGAGGAAGTGAGGATAGGGTTTCTGTTTAAAGATGAGGACAATTTTTTTGTTTTTAAATTGTATCAGTAGGCCATCGTTCACAAAAATTGTCCCAAAAACTCGATGAATCTCAAGAATTAGTTTCGAATTATTGAGAATCTCATGAACTTATACGTAGGAGTAGCTCGTTAATTCTCGAAAATGCACATTTGATTCTCGAGAATTGAACTCTCTGTTTGAGCAATGTGAAGAAGATCTTGACCATTCTCGAGAATTAGGTTGAAATTCTCGAGAATGTTAGTCGTACAGCAAAGAATGTCCATTTGATGCTTGCTGATTCTCGCCAATTCTCGAGAATTAATGTTTGATTCTTGAGAATGCTCATATTATCACAGTGAGAGAGGGGTACATAGACTTAGACAATTCTTGAGAATTGCTTGGTAATTCTCGAGAATGATTAAGTGAAGGAGAACTCTGGATTGGCTTTAGCTTTAACAATTCTCGCGAATGCCTCAGTCTAATGAAATGCTACTGATGTTCAGGTGAAACCAGATTTATCGATTGATGGAGTTAACTTTAGGGATAGAAGACGCAGCTGACTGGGTTTATAGAGGCGAAGGAGCTGAAAATATTATTCTAGCCTACACTGGGTTTTCTCCCGCTTATGTGCGTTTCAACCTTCATTTTTTCTTTTTTCCCCTTCAATGTCACACTGAATTCGAATCAACAATGTTATGGAGACAAGTCCTTTTTGTTTTCTTAATTGATAAAGTAAATTATTTGAAATGATTATTGTTTCATGTGGAATGTGGAAAATGAGAAATTATTATGAGGCACTGAACGTTCTTAATATGCTTGTGCCCTGCACTTATCTTTAGCAATTTCTTTTTTCTCTTTTGGACTTGTCTGGGTTGTCCTGTCTACGTAGAATGGGAAGGTGATGCGCATACGTAAGGCTCCAGAGAGTGGTCCACAGGTGGTAAAGAGTCATGCGGCTTTGACTGAACATGAACGTCTCCTGTGGAAAGATATAGATGAACTTACATTATCTTCAAACAAAGAAGAAGTAGGGAAGCTATTAGTCCTGCATGTTACGAAGCCATTGTTAGGGCCCCAATGCGTTGATGCTGGGGTATGGTTACATTATTCACTTCTTAATTTCACTTCTTTTTATCATTATAACTTTCTGCTTACTTTGGTATCAATTGGCTTGGGAATTAAGTCTGAGGAGGAGAATTTACCAATGTATTTTGTAGATATCAGAGCTTAGTCAATATGATCCTCTTGATTTGTTCTCTGGATCCAAGGAAAGAATTCAAAAGGCTATTAAGGATCTCTTTGCCACCCCTCAAAACAATTTTCGTGTATTTCTAAACGGATCTCTCATATTTGGAGCCCTAGGAGGTGGTGCACCGACTACAAATTTTCGAAGTGCAAAATCATTTGAAGATGCACTTAAATCCGTGATTCACGCAGAAGATGGTATATGCACTGATAAGTTTTTATATCTAGTTGCTGAGAGCGTGCACAAATCAGGGGCCCTTGATCAGCTCCTGAAGATTCAGAAACTTGATAATCTTGATGTAGAGGGGGCGATCCATGCATATTATAACGTAACTTCTCAACAGTGCATGGCATGTAGAGAATTGAGTGAACAACAGAGAAACAAATATGCCTCTTTGCATTCTGCTTCCTTGGAGGAAAGCTTGAGAATTGTAAAGGACTACCTGATAGCTGCAACTGCAAAGGACTGCAGTTTAATTATCTGTTTTAGACCAAGAAAAGAGGGGTATCCAACATCTGCATGCGATCAAGTACATATACCATCAACTAAGCAAACTTATGATTTCAAGGTATGGAAACACCCTACACATTTGTTATTCTTATATTAATTTATGAATTTAGTATGTGGTCACAGATTAAATTTATGTATAGCCAGAATAGTCACTACTGCTAGGGAAAAGGGCTCAAAACCCTGCGGCAAATCTACCGATTTTTCATTCCTTTCATGATAGTCATTGCAGTGATATCCTTTGTTGAAGATGTATATACATATACATAACATGCAATCCATGGATATAGTAATTTCAGTGATTTTGGACTGAAATTTCATTCTTAACTTTGACCGGGCAGAATATCATTACCTTCCTTCACTGAGTTACAGATGTAGTTGCTTGAAACTTTGATTATCTTACTTCAGTTGCCACTTGATCTGTTATAGGTATCTTTTATTGACCTCAATTTGAAGCCTTTGGATAAAATGGAATATTTTTTCAAATTAGATAAGAAGATTGTGAGCTTCTACAAACACATGGCTGAAATGAATCAAGGAAGAGATGAAGCCCCAAACTTTGCTGACATGTGAATCTCCAAATTGAAGACTGTTATAGATGGCACCTGATGTAGTTCTATTGGCAGGTAATGGTGACTTGATTCTATAACGAAAAAACTAAGACATACAGGTCTTGCAATGCAATTTGCTTGCATTTTGCTCAGCATCCCCCCCGTTCCTCTATTTTCTAATGTTGGGTCTGATTTCCCTTGCTCATGTAATTGTTTCTATCTGTATTATCTTTCTTCTCTGTTTTTTTTTTGGTATGCTTTTATTAGTGTCTAGATGTTGCATCTCGCATTGGCTTGTGGGAGTATATTTGTTGTTGTACCTGGGCTAAAACTTGCCTCCATGATTGAAGGCCATTTCTTAACGAGGTGACTGTAGAGGTGAGTCACTGAAACGTGTAGTTAAATGCATGTGAATTGATAAATGCATCAGTCTATCGCTTATGGTTGGGTTTTAATAGTTACATACTATTTCTTGTAAGCATCTGGTATGTACACCTTGAGCAATGTTCTGAGTTGGAGATTGGAGTCTTAGTTATGCACATCATGACTTAGTTGTCTATTCTACACTACTAGTAAAAATAATCTAATAATTATCACTTTTCATAAAATTGAAGTTATAATTTTAAAAATAAAAAAATAAAAAATTTAAATTTGAACTGTTCAGATTAAATTGAAATGGTTGAGATCTTCTTCCAGTGATGAGAAACCAGATGGTCATGATTGTGATGAGCAACGACGGACGTGGGCTCGTGAGGATAATCAAGAATGTGAGAAAATTTTGGATGGGTCGTTCTGAAGAGAAAAAGGAAGAGAGAAAAGACGAGAATGAGGAGAAAAAAGCTGTCACCACCAAGGCTCTGAATGTATGCCACATGTAATTTACGGTATTGGCGAATGATTCCCAAAATAATTATTAAGTATTGTTCCATTATGTAACTAATTTTCTAATTGAGGCGTTGTTTGTACCAGTATTAAATTTTCTGAACACGATAGCTTAATGAGGAGAGATCGAAGTTGTTGAAAGTTTTGTTTTTGATCACATGAAAGTTTACTAATATTCATGTTCTCTTGTGTTAAGCTTCCCAAGTCAGTGAATAATAAGACTGATTCTTTCTGTTGATTTCTGGGGCTCTTCTGGTGATGTTGAGAAAGTACATTTAGCTAGGAAAGACATCCCATTCCTTCCTATGAACAGAGGAGGACTTAGAATCAGGACCTCTCACTGTGTCAATCAAGCTCTTTCCGCTAAGCAGGTTTGGTGGGTTTTATACTCTCTTCCTCCTTTTCTTTTAGCCTCAACCCTGAAGAAAAAGTACTTCTCAGTGGGAGATCATGGATTATTGAAAGAACCATACAACACATCTTGGATGTGGAAAGGAATTATGGATTTAAAGAATTCATTGGAGAGTAGGAGGTGGACAGAGCATACCTATCAACCACCCTCTTTGGTGGCAGATGCATCAAGGTTCTGAGGCTAGGTCTAATCCTAACCTAGTTTCAGACCTTATACTGCATTCCCAACTTGACTGGCTTCCTTCTAAATGGAGCCTTCAAGGCTTTGTCCCCAGTTTACCCTCCTAGTACTGTATTGGAAACAGTAAGATCCCTCTTCCTTTCATCAGAAGAGCCGATTCTTTTGTATGGTCTGGGGACCCTTCAGGAGATTACAGTGTTAAGAACTCCATCATGTTTCAGGAATATGGTCTTGTTCTGAAAATTTTTATGGTCCATTTCCCTTCCTTATAAAAATCTGCTCTTCATTTTGAAACTGATCAACAGGGCAATTCCATCTGTAGATGTACCAAATGATGATCATCATCTTCATTCAGGAGTTCTTTGTCTGTTTGGCTGTTCTGATATTGAATGATTGGAACACTTATTCATCAATTGTCCTTATGTCAAGTCTATTTGGTTAGGCTGTCTGTCTGTTACGGTGAAAGTTTCTAATTTTAGGAATTAGGAATGGTTAAAGCGTACCATCCTTCTTAATCGGGATGGTTTTACTGATCTGATTAAGGAGGTTATCTTGCTCCTCAATATCATCTGGATGAAGAGAAACAAGATTCATAAAGGAAAATTGTCCAAGCCATAAGAGGTTGTTAAGGAAGTTAAGGATTCCATATTCATTTCAAATATTCTGTTCACTAACTCCAAGCCTCGAGAGCGAGCATCTAATGGGGAATTTTTTAAATACGAGCTTAGGGACTGGAGCATTCTGTTCAGAAAAGTCAAGAACGGAAATGTTACTGAATGCCATGGAATTACCTTTCTTGACGGTGTCTCTATTCCTCATTTTGTTTCGAGAAGGAAACTTGCATATCCTTCCTTATTTTATGTACTATGCTGCAGATCAAGTTTAGCTTGGATGGTAAATTCAGGTCTCTCTCCTCCACAATCTAAAAGATAGCCGGTTCTTTGTGCTGAGAAGATGTTTGTCAATATCCAGGCTCTTTCATCATTTCAAATAGGATAATAGAAAAGGATATTGCAATCTTCCTTCGACATTTTACTAGCTATAGTGTGTCAGTACTTTCCATTTCTTCCTTTGCAAACAATTGTTGTAGTGTTTCTTTACATGATTTGTAGGATTGAAGTGTGTTAAACATTATCATTATCTTTAATATAATTTTTTATGCTTAAAAAAATATTAAGATGTAAAATTGAAAAATAATAAATTTCATATAATTATGATGTTAAGTGGGAGAAAAAGAAAAGGATGCTTCACTGGGGAGAGCAGAAGGGGGAAAAAACAGAAAAGGGGGAAGAGAGAAAATAGATGGGGGAATGTTTTTATTTAATTGCTTTAAGATAATCCTTAAAGATTATTTATAGAGTTCAAAAATAAGAAAAAAAATTTATGCCAAAAAAATTCAAAATCAAATTTAATTTATCTCTTTTATATTTAAAAGATTACGATAAAATGATGTAGCTAGTTTGGATATCTTATTTTATATTTTATTGAAAAGATTATCATAGTTGTTTAAGGAACAAGATATTCTCATAATCATTTTTCTTCTTAGAATCTTATTTTTATCCTCAAATAAAAAATGAATAATCCAGATTTAATATTTTCTAAAATAAATATTATAGTATTTTATAAGTTAATTATTTTTAAAACTTTTTTTTCATTGCAATTATAAACTGTGTAGATCATATTTTACTTATTTATGTTTAAAATAATATTTTTTTATAAAATATGAAATCTGAACCATTTTTTTTTTTGCCCCCCTTTAAGGGTTAAGATAGGATTCTAAGAGGGGCATTTTATATTTATAAGTGAAATTCTGACCATCCAAAATTAGCTTGGATGGTTTAGATTTTTTTTTTAAAAAAAAACTTTTTTCTAGTTTGAAAAAAATATGTTAATGCGTACAAAATTTAAAATTTAAAAAATATATATCTTAATTGACATTTCTTCAAAAGAATGATTTTTTTCCCCCATTTCTTAAAAAAAAAACCTAGTTCTTCTATTAATATCCTTTGACTTTGACAATATCACATAGTAATGCTCCAACTATTGCTACTTTAGCATATGTCCTATGATCATGATAGATGCGATCTATGATATTATTTTAGGAAAGTGACTAATGTACATTGAAGTGATATTCTGGGCGAAAAGAAGATTACTTGAATTATACACAAATATGTCTAAGATATTGCCCGTGTGATCTTATTTTTGATAATTTCAGAAGTGTGTGCTTACTCCTTGAGGGGAAAAAGAACTATACATACTTAAAAAAATAATCTGAGTTTTATACGGACTCGAAAGGGATGAGATTAGCAATGCTAGCAGATTGAAAAATTGCAAAGAGAGTTCAAATCCGGTGTAAGGAGAGGAAGAAGGAAGATAGGTGGTTATTATCTAAATGGCAGGGTGTGTTACTGACCTTGACAAAAGCACGCGTAAAAGAGTTGTAGCGGAGTTTGTAGATCAGGAGGGGAGCAGGAAAATGGATTAATTGACTTGCTGGCTGCAGCAGCGGGATACCCTTGAAAGAATACTAGCCTACCCTCCACCAAGCTAAGAGAGGATGGTCATGATGATATGATAAAATGGCTGAGAACACCACCACATGGCCTAAACCCACCACTTTCCACATGTTCTTTTATTGTATCTTTGCATCATTAGATTTTTTTTTTTTTTTCAAAATTCTTTTCACTTTATAAAAGGAATGAACTATGTCAACTCAAAGATAAATAACACACGAGAATTATACTGGTTTGGTCAAATCCCACGACCTACGTCCAGTCCCCAAAGCACTTTAGATATTTCACTAATCCACAAATGAGTTACTATTACACACTCTGTACTTTAGATGATCTTATCACCCTAGGACTCACTCCTCCTTACAAGTTGTAATCGCACACCCACACTTAAGGTTCCACAACCTTAAGCTTAACTGATAAACAAATAATCAAATAGTGTTTTACTTCTTATTGAGTAAATAAATGTTAATCACTGAAGTACAAATAAATCCGAAGATATTGGATGAAGCTAATGAAACAGTTGACTGCAATAAGTTTGAATTAATTGCGTAGGGTTTTCGATAGTTGGCAATATTGAATGCTTGGGCTTTTATATGGTTTGCCATTAATACCGTTGTTAAGAGATTTGAATATTGCCGTTGTCTCTATTTGAATTTCTATTAGACACAGTTTTCTTTGTAGAGCGAAATTGACCATTGCTTCATTGAATGCAATCGCAGCTTTTATTAAATGCATTTGTCGTTGTTTGTACTTGTGTCATAAAGATAGCCGGAATAGGTCTGCCTCGAAAGAATGTTTTTACCTGCTACAAAAACTCATTCCAATTGTTGCTCTGTTTTTCTATCAACATTTAATGCTTTTGCCACGTCGAACTACTTTTTACTCAAGCTTGAATTAAATAGGATTAATCAACTGAAACTTAAACAAGATAGTTATTAAATGTAATAATAGTAAGTTCAAAGATGAATAACATGTAATGAACAATAACCCAGAGTCATTAAATAATTTAATGACATGCGAAAAGCTGACACTAATAATATTGATACTTGGTACAGTTAATGTATTCTTGAGAATCTATCATTAATTCTCGAGAAACATATAATTGTAAGAGATTTATATCAGGCATATGACAAAATTCAGGTAAACCATTCTTGAGAATTATAGGCTTACTCTCAAGAATCAACTTGTGACTTCAAACATATATTATGTTCTTGCTTAAGGCATTCTCGAGAATTCATATTCCATTCTCGAGAATCAACGTGAATTAAGAGCAAAAATAGCTATGTATATAATCATTTGTTCAAGCATTCTCAAGAATCAACTCCTCATTCTCGAGAATCAGTGTGTGAACATAGTCTATCAGAAATAACTCATTCTCAAGAATCATTGATATAATCAGAGATACATATATGAAGCTTGAATTAGGAATTCTCAAGAATCATCCGGTCATTCTCAATAATCAGCGTAGTGAACTATGACATATGATCTGTTCCTATTCATATTAACTCATCAATTCTCGAGAACCATTATGCTATTCTCGAGAATCATTGTAACGTTATTTTTGAAAACAGAAAGCATTCTGTCTTTTGGTTTAACCATTCTCGAGAATCATATCATATAAAGTCATATCAGTTTCTTGTCAAATCAAAACCTTTGAAGCTTGTTATCATCAAAACACTGAGAGTCAACAATTTTTATGTAAAGTCTTTGAAAAATTGTAGAAAATTGAAAACAACTCAGTTTTTTGCCCAAAAGATATTAAAATGTCACTCATTTTAAGTAGAATCTAATAATTCAAAGAACTCAAAAAAAAAAAAAACATTTGGAAAGTTGGGGGAAACTGAGAGGGACATGGGTTTGGTCCGATTCAATTACCATCCGCTACCCTCCTTTTCATACAAACGGCGTTGTTTTGGTGCCAAAACACTGTTCCCCGCTTTTTTTTAATAAAAAAAATAGTATTCACTATCTTGAAATATTTTTTTTTAATACCAGTCAATACCTTATAATATTTTTTTTCAAGGTGCTAAATTTTTTTTCAAGGTATGAAATATTTTTTTCAATATCATTAAGTATTCTAAAGTATTTTTTTAATACCAATAAATATCATAAAATAGTTTTTCAAGATCCTAAAATATTTTTCAAAAACAAGAAGTATTTTTTTAGTGTCAATCAGTATCATAAAATATCTTTTTAGTATCAATAAGTACTCTAAAATAATTTTTCAGTATCAATCAATATCCTGAAGTATCTTTTTAATATTAATGAGTATCCTAAAGTTTTTTTTAATACTAGCCAGTAGCTTAAATATGTTTTTAACATCCTGAAAAAAAAAATTAGGATGTTAAGAAAATATTTGAGGTACTAATGAAAAATACTTCAGGATGGCCAATGCAATTTTATAAGATTAAAAGAAGAAGAAGAAGAAGAAGGGGAATAATGTGTTTTGGAAGGGGATTTGATGTATTGACACATGAACAAATTTGGAAGGTGATTTGGGAGTGGAAAGGTCCTTGGAGGGTGCAGATCTTCTTATGGCTAGCAATTAATAATAGGCTGCTGGCGTCAAACAAGAGAAGTATGATCATGGGCAGTTCTCCATTGTGTGTGAAGTGTATGAGAGATGTGGAAGATATGACGAGGTATGAAGAACATGGAACCAGCTGCTGGAAGGAAGAGTGGATAATAATTTTTCTGGGTTGCCTACAGAATCTCACTAGAAGCAAAGTTATGTGACCAAACTGCAATTTAAATTTGCTATATGGTTATTTTGACATTGGGTTAAAGTACAAACTTGTCTCGCAAGTTTTACTCAAGAGCTATATTACTCCCAAAGTTTTTTTGGGTTTAAGGTTATCATGGATTTGTTATTAATCCAAAAGAGCAATGTTACCCCATATCATTAAAAAATGAACAGCCAACATCAAGTTTTTGATAGTTAACATTAGTTTTTTTAACTGTGTGCGACAAAATTGTTATATTTTAAAACTTCTGGGTGACATTAAATCTAAAAAAACTTTTGGGGTAATATTATTTCACAACTAAAACTTCCAAGACACAATCACACCTTAGCCCTTTTGACATTCATGGAATTTGTAAAATGTTGGAGGAGAGATATGAGAGACCTGTGAACCATGGAAATGTGATCATGCAGTATGTAAAAGAAATAAAAGAGACACTGGAAGTGAAAGAAAAGGGGAAGAAATTGTTAGGTGTAGGGTTTATATGAGTAGAACCTCCAGAAGGGTGGATTAAAATGAACATTGACAAGAGGGCATGAATAATGTAGCTGGAAGTAGTGGAGTATTTAGAGACCATGATGGTTGGTGGTTGGGAGGATTTGCAAGAAAATTCAAAAGATGTAGTATGATGGAGGTAAAGACGTGGGGACTGTATTTTTGTCAAACACACAAATTAACTCTTTGAATTTACTGTTTTTACAATTTTAATTTATTAAATTGTGTCAAGTCACTTTTAAATTCGTGCTACCTAACGAACTCATCAAAATCATGAGTTTGCACACATTGAGTTTATAGCTATTACTTTTCTTGCTTACAAAATCTTGTTAACTCAATTTTAAACTCTTGATAACTTTTTTTCATTTAATCAATCTCATTGGCTTCAAATATAAATTTTATAAAAATATTATTAAGTATAATAATTTATGAATGTTGATTGATTTAATTTCAATTATTTAGATTAAAATATATCTAAATCAAATTATTGTCCTTTTTGATATTCTAGTTATTTAATTATACATTATTAACTTATTTATTGATACTTACGAGTTTTCTTTAAACTTATGAATGAGACTATTAACTGGTGCTATGTCACTTTGGCTTTGTTTGAAAGTTTGGAGGAGAAGGAAAAAAAAGGGATACAAGGAGTTTGAAGGGGAGGAGAAGGAAGTGAAATGAAGGATATTTCCTCCCCTTGTTTGGGAGTTAAAAAATTAGTAAGGGAGGAAGATAGATAATTAATGAGTTATTTTTACCATTTTGTCATTTTTTTAAATTAATATAATTATTATACTTTACAAATAAATTTAAATTTAAATTTTCTAAAAACAATTATTTATGTAATTTTTATATTCAAAAAATATTTTCTCTCTCTAAAATTATTTTTCCCTAAAAAATATTCTCTCTCTAAAAAGTATTTTCCCCTAAAAAAATATTTTCTCTTCCCTAACAAATATTTCCCCTCTTTAAAAAGTATTTCCCCCTAAAAAAGTATCTTGTTTGTCTAAAAAATATTTTCTCTCTACAAAAATATTTTTATGTGCATTCCAACAATAGAAAAGAAAAACGAAATCAGAAATAATAAGAGTGTTTTGTTTGAATAAGGGTAAAAAAGAAAAAATCTATTTTCCCTCTTAAAACCCTCTATATTGGGGGAACTTTATTTTTTAGAAGAATGAGGGTTTTAGAGAATTTGTAAAAATCCTTGATTTTCTCCCCTCTTATTCTACAAACTTACAAATAAGGAAAGGGACTACCAAAACCCTCATTTTCTTTCTTTTCTCTCCAAAATGGAACTTTCAAACAAACCCTTAGGCTTTGTTTGAGAGTTTGGAGGAGAAGGAAAGGAAAGAGATGTAGGGAGTTTGGAGAGAAGGAGAAGAAAGGGAAATGAAAAATATTTTATTCCCTTGTTTTGGAGTTAAAAAATTGTAAGGGAGGAGGATGGGAGATTAATGAGTTATTTTTACCATTTTGTCATTTTCTTTAAAAATTAATATAATTATTATCCTTTACAAATAAATTTAAATTTAAAATTTCTTAAAAAATTATTTATGTAATTTTTATATTCAAAAAATATTTTCTCTCTCTAAAAATATTTTCTCCTAAAAAGTATTTTCTCCGTTAAAAAGTATTTTCTCTCTCTAAGAATATTTTCCCCTACAAAAGTATTTTCTCTCTCTAAAAATTTTCTCCTCTAAAAATTATTTTCTCTCTCTAAAAATATTTTTCCTACAAAGTATTTTTTCTCTCTAAAAAGTATTTTCCCCTCAAAAGTATTTTCTCTCTCTAAAAAATATTTTTGTATGTATTCCAACAATAGAAAAGAAATCATAAATAACGAGAGTGTTTTATTTGAACGAGGGTAAAAAAAATAATTAATCTATTTTCACTCTTAAAACCCCCATATTGGGGGAACTTTATTTATTTTTTTTGAAGGAGGGTTTTGAGAGATTTGTAGAAATCTCTGATTTCCTCCCTCTTATTCTTAAAACTCTCAAATAAGGGAAGGGACTATTAAAACCCTTCATTTCTCTCCAAAATAAAACTCCCAAACAAAACCTTGAAGAATTCTTGAAATGAAAATTGATTATCAAATCTAACTCTAGAGTGGAGAAAAGGACAAGAGATTCTTGAAAAGAGTGGATGACTTGCACAAGGATTTTGTTGAGGGCACGACACACCGTAAAGAGAGCTCCCTTCATTCCAATATCGTTCAACTGCGGTTTGAACCTCCCGAAGGTCTTGGAAAGTACGTGGGTTGTTCAGGGGACATGATGGGCGTTCCTTACACAAGACCATGTCATAATTTTGCTTGGGGTTTGGCCTCGTTATGATTTCGAAAAAACATATGGGTTGGATGCTCAACAACACTACTATTTAATCTATAGTTCATGTGTATCCAGTATTTTCTCAGGTATATTTAGTATTCTAAAGTTTTTGTGGTGTATATCTAACATACCAACACTTTGAAGAGTTTTTTTTAGATGCATTTAACATCGTAAAATGTTTTTTTAAAATATCCACCATTCTAAAGTGATTTTATCAAGTTCCTTTAGCACTTTAAAATATTTTGTGATACGTACTAAAGCACAAAAAATATTTTATGGTGTTGAATGCAAAAAAAAAAAAAAAAAGGTTTTCATGATACTAAATGCATTGCAAAATAGTTTAGGACGCTGGATCCACATGAGAAAATATTTGATAGTACTAAATATACCTTAACCCTTTAATTAATATGGTTCTGTGATGTAGAATTTCCACACTATCTTCTAAACACAATTTCTTCCCATTTCAAAGAAGTTCGATTATAAGGAGCAAAAATACATATATGTTTTTTTTAGGAGCAAAAATACACATATGGTTACCATTTTGGTGCAAAAGTCATATTCCATTGTTAAGTCACTGTTCACCGTGATGAAAGAGAAAAAGATGAGGTGAACAGTAACTTAATGGCAGTGAACAATGATTTAATGGTGGGATATGACTTTTACACCAAAATGGTAACCACATGTATATTTTTGCTCATGGAGAAAAAGCTCATGTGTATTTTTACATCTTAACCTTAGTTTTTTTAGATTTACACAAAGTTGCCAATGCAAAATTAAATCTTTCTTAATCCTCATCTTCGTCATCCAAGAACAAAGTATTTGAATAATATTAAGTTAAAGTAGGGTTAAAGACAGAGAAAGGGAGATGCTGTGCTTTTTAATTTTTTACCCTACGAAATTCTAAAATTTAAAACAAGAAAGGCTTATGGGCTAGTTCATATCCAAGCTCCTTACTATAACAAATACGATGGCCGAGACCAAAAGTCTTTTCATGATGAAAATCTCCAATTTTTACACTATGGTTGGTTTTAGGAGAGAGAGAGTGAAAGGGAAAGATAAGAGAGAAATTTTCTCTCATCTTTATAGAAAAAACCTACGGAAAATTTGCGATATTAAAAAAAATATACTCTCAACAAAAAAGAATATTTTTCTCATTAATGACAATTTAACCAATATCCTCCCTAGGGATTGTTCCTCTCCCACCCCCCTCCCCTCAAACTAAACACACCCTTAAGCTTAAGCCTATGTTAAGCAATAGAAAAAACAGGTCACCTTGATAGGCTTGATTAGTATTTAAGGCTATACTTCTAAGTTGCCAAACCGTATGAAGGGAGCGGAGAGAAGGGGAGGGAAAGGGAAGTGAGTAGTAGGAAAATTTTCTAGGGTTTGATTTTTTTTTTTTTTTTAAAAAAAACTTACATCAAGTTTTTTATATCCATTACATCAAGTTCACTAATCAATAAGACCATGTGTCCTTTTTTTTTTAAAAAAAAAAAAGAAATCAGTTTATAATTAAATGATAATAATACAAAAACATGACACATGGTCATATGTGATTGGAGAAACTGATAAAATAGATATAAAGAATTTGATCTAAGTATTTTCCTTTGATAAATTAGAGAAATGGGGTTAAAAATTTTTAATTAATTTTCTTACTACTTTATCCTTCATATTCTCATTATTAAAATTTTATAATATCACTTGTCTAATTTCCTTAAATTCATCTCATAAAAAATTTTCCCTCCCCACCAGTCCAAGTCTCTCGTTCCAAACAGACAGTATTTCCTTTTCTGAAGCATTATCATGCATGATTGTTCGAAACCTCAGGCTGGCAAGTGGCAAGCTTATCACTGTTTCTGCAACAGGCCTCACTTGTTACTTGGGGGAAATGAGCAGTAAACAGACATACAATTTGGCTGAGTTACATTGATGATTCAAAATTTGAGCGCATCAACATTCAGTCATTATTGTTGAAATAAATTTTAAACGTCCAAATCTAAAATTTGGATTTGGTATCACATGCATCAATATAACCTAGTCTAAGTCTAAAATTTTAATCATTTCTCTTAGGTTTCTAGCTTTTTTCTTTATTATTAAAAAAAACTCTTTTTATTATAAGAGCTTTTATTCAACACTGTTTGGCCTAGTTTTTTTTGCTTATACGGAGAAGATAAGCTAAAGATCTTGCACACAAACTATCCAAAGAAATTGTAATATTAGCTAATCCAAGCTAATAATAATCAGATTATAAATTTCGTGAAAAATTCCTCATTATTTCATCTGCTTCTTAGATTAATCAATTACATTTTCATTCATTCTCTCAATCTCATATATGACATAGTCTCATTATGGGGATATGGCGGAGTTTCAAACCCGAATCCGCATAAAATAATTTTGCACATACAGTTAGTATGGTTTGCAAAATTGTGTCAAGAAGATCACTAATATGCAGTCAAAAATAGATTAAAACAATCCAACTAAAGTAAAATTAAGATTGCTTCTTTTTCTTTTCCAAATAAGAATGGTGTCTCTGAAAGCTCAGTACTGCCCAGACCAAGTTCCATAGACCTATCTCTGGCCAAAGGGCAGCTGGTGCATACAATGGACAAGTACTAGTCTGCCAAAGGAGAAAATTGCTGAGTCGCTTCTCCCCAGAAGTTCGGATCAAGATGTCCGGGTCAGGCGCAACCGCCATGTACATGTTCTTTTCAATGTTGACTAGTTTAGAAGAAAGCTCACCCTGCTTATATCTTTTCTCTTCACTGCTAGCAATAACCCCATTGCAAGATATAATTTCAGTTTCCTGGCAATTATTTTGGTGTTCTTGATCTGTATGTACAAAGAAACTATCTCTATCTTCACCATCTTTAGTTCCTTTGAGTACACTATTACTTCTACTACTACTAAAAACATTTGTTGCATTTAAATTGTCTTTGCAAGAATGTTGATTAAGCATGTAAATACCATTTCTATTTGGATCCTCATCAATTCTTGATATCATACCATTTGAAATATTTCCTTCTTTCAATGCTTGAACTTCATTCCATTTATCCTTGCAGGATTTTTGAACGGCGTGTGCAATTTCGTCACGTGAAGTATAGGCTACACAAAGCAAAAGTACCCTCTGGTTGTTGTGAGCAGTTACTCTCATTGCCTTCTCCATTGCAGCTCTGACTGGATTGGTCAGTAGTTGCAAGTTGCCGATGAAATGTAATCTAATACCATATTCGTTGATAATACTCTCTTCTAGAAGCAACTCCTCAATCTTTTCTCGCATCAGGTCCATCAGGGATTGAACCTCTTTTGGCCGCCTTTTGAAATTATCAATGCTGAATGCATATACGGTTACGTACTTCACTCCCAGTTCATAACAATACCTCAACATAGACATGAGAGCTGAGAATCCAGCCTTATGGCCATCACCTCCAGCCATGTTTCTTTTCTTCGCATACCTTCGATTCCCATCCATGATGAAAGCAATGTGATTTGGCACGGGACCTGCAGATAAAACAGCAAACACGCATCTCCTCCAAAGAATGCATAAATTGCCAAACAATTGGCTTGCAAAAGATCCAGTCTTTCTCTCCATTTAAATGGTTCAAGAGTCCAACACAAGCAATTCAAAATACCTTCACCATCAGGAAGCAATAGGAATAGTGAAAGCCCCTTAAGTCCCTGCACATTAGAAGCCGGTTATGTGTTAATTCACGTTCTTAAAGAAGAAAGTATAAAAGAAGTAATAAGTAATGTGAGCAGTCATTGATCAAACCTGTGGGACTTAAGGAATGATGGAAGGAAATAAAAAAGAAATCAAAAAAGAAAAATAATAAAAAAAAATAAGTAAATAAAAATGAAGTAGAAGAGCAAATTCAAACTTGATTGAAAAGGATTATGTACCCATAGGTGCTATATTGGATTTGAATCAGATTTCGGATCAATCTATATTGATTGACTGCCTCCATTATGTTGTTGCTAGCAAATACCACTATTTTTGGTTTTGGATCTTCCAAATCATTCCCGCAAGAGGTCCGGACCCATCTTTTTCTGATTATATGTCTCTATGATTAGATATCAGGTCTATTTGCAACAAGCTACAAAGTTAAGACTTGGATACTGGACATGTGAAAGTTCATTTACGGAACATATAGGGCCTCAGTGTCACATGTATTGAGAAAATCAATGGAAGACTCTTTATAATTTCATCAATAAAAGGTAGCTTAGCCAATTCTATAAAAGGCTTCAAGGATCAAGAAGATGAACCCTAAAAGTTGGTTCTCAACCTGCTGGTTCTCCACTAGTTTTCACCAGCATGATGAGAGCCAAGTCTTCAGGTGTTCTCCCTTTTTTTCAAGGTGAAGGTGCAAGTTGCCAACATAAAATACAATTTAACGTACAAATATGAATAAGGTTGCCAACATAATGTGAATAAAACTTCAACAAAAAGCAAGACACAGTTTGTTTTCTTCAAAAATGAAATGGAATGACTTATCAAAATCTAACACACATGCCAGGTTCTAAGCATCACCAAAAATTTGTGGTTCTGCATTGGTTTGGTCATTACAATTGTTATTACAACTACAAGTATAAAGCAAATGCCTAACATTTCCTTCCTACTTCAATAAACAATAAGATGAAAAGCCCAACAAACAAGTTACTGCTTCTTACATATAGGAAAAGAGGTATAGGAGTGTTAATATTATTCTAGAAAGTATTTGAAACCATATAAAATATATTAAGTGATTGAAGCAGAACATACTGAGTAGATATGCAGCAATTAATTAAACGTCAAACATCAAACATGAAAGCGAACACCTCAATCATAACCCATATTTGGAAGCATTTCTTTCTTTAAACTCATCCAAATTCACCGCTATTCAATTCTAAACAACTAAGCGCACATAAAACACTTGATAAATGCTTAAATAGTGTCACTCCATTGCCAATTCCATGGTAAGAAATAATAAAAATAAAATAATTTGAAGCAGATTTTCAGATAGACCAAAACAAAAACAAAACACCTCGCTAAACTAGGATTTAAATCTAAACTTAACTGAAAGAAAGCAAGTTACCTTCGAAGTAGAAATGTGTTGCCAAGATCACCGTCAAATTATACGGTAGAAGAATTACTTGTGAATTGAGTCTCAGACGGTGCTATGACTCGATCAAGTGAGAATGACGAACATTGAAGAGAAAACCTCTCGGGCGATAATGCTGTACTCCAGCTTCTCTGCTTCTCAGACGATGGCGATCAATTGATGTGAGGGCGGTAGAGGAAGGCAGGATAGGATTACTTGAAGGACGAACACGGAGGAGGCCGACCGGGGACGGTGAGGCCGTAGGTGGAGACTGAAGAGTGATGTGAAATTGTTATCAGTTCACAACTCTAATTTAGAATATTATTAATTAACATACAAGGATAACGGGTTAAAGCAATGCCACAAACCACAGAGTGTACCGCATTCGATTCCATTTGTAAAGGGAAGGGGGACAACTTCTGAATCATTTAAGGAATAAGAAGTTAATGGCCATGAAAGAACGGAACCTTACCTCACTTCTCTAGATGACGATGCGGATCTGGGTGATGGTGACCGACGGCGAAGAGGACCACAATGGACTTCTGATGAAGGACAGGGCTACTTTATAACGATTAATAGCGAGCGGTGCGAGGACGGCGAGGAGCGTTGAAGGACAAGAACAGTAGAAGCATTGCCGGCGAGGATGGGGTTGACAACCGAGGAGCTGCAATCGAGGAACAGAGAGTGGCGGCTGAGTGCTAGAATTAGCACTGAACCATGTTTAATGTTTATATTAAAAATATAGGATATGTTGTGTTTTTTTTTTTGTTACTATCAATGTTACTGTCATTTTTTTATCGTTAGATTAGAATCTCAATAAGAAAGAAATGATAAAAATAAATAAGATTCTGATCTAACGGTGAAAAAGTGGTAGTAATATTGATAGTAACAAAAAATAGTAGTAAGAATATCCTATTCTAAAAATATATTAATAAAATACTCGCAATGTGTTTTCACTAAAAAAAATCTACCTAAATATAATAAGATAAAGTTGATTTTTTTAAGAAATTAAGAAAAATAATTAAATTACTTTATAATATTTATATTTATATTTTTTTCTAAACTAATTAGTTTGACAAATAAACTGATATATAATATAAAGATATATGATATATATGAGGAACTTATTTAATCTCTCCACAAAATTTAACACTATCTTATATTTAGGACATGACTGATTAATAATAAAATATTAAAATTACATTATGTTATATTTTTAAGGGAAAATGTGGAAAAATACCCCCAACTTTTTTTAAAGTACATCTTACACTATATAATATTCAAACATGCAAAAGCTCCAAGAAAAATAATAAAATCGAAGCAAAAACAATATTACCATTAAAAAATACTGGCACCCGTTTATTACAATTTGGAAGTAATAAAATAGCCCTGACTTAATAAAAAATAACAACACACGAACACACTATCCCTCCCAATCGAAACTCTTCACTAATCCAACTAGAAGAGATCAACACACTCTTTATATAGTTTTTGAAACATACAAACGCCAGAGACCATTATAGAGTTGTGGGGGATGCAAGCCATATTGAACTGAAATCTGTCAAAAACACAGATAAAGTGAATGAAAATTGAAACAAAAAGAGAGAAAAATACAAGAAAATATCGTTTATACTTCAAAATTTTACATCAATAATTTATTACTAAAATGAGTAGTCAAGTTCCACAAAAGTATAATTGATACTTTTATTTCTTTAAGTAAATATTTAAAAATTCAAATAATATTTTTATTGTCCTAATGTTTCAACAAAAGTGGGAGCACCGTAAGCGTCTTCTCAGTTCTCACGTGCTGTCGAGAGGTAGATGAAGTTGAGACAGGTGGTGGAGCTTGGGTATGATACGTGCCACTTTATGCCAAGACACTATCCAATATGTTAAAATAGAGTAATGTTAAGAATAAGACGACAAAAGAGCACATGAAATAACTAATGAAGATGCTCAACACAGAAAACGAGAAAGACCATGAATCATATGGCAAACAAAAGAAGATGTATAAGCAGATGGTAAACAACTCTTCCTTTCTCTTTCACACACTCTATATTCCACAATACCAATCATGCAAAAATTAGAAATAAGAAATGAGAAAATTAAATATCAAATTTGAAAAAAGGAAAAAAAAATCAAAATAAAAAATACAAGAGCATGATGGTACTATTCGTATGTTATGTTTAGCATCAATTGGGTTCGTTTTGGACTTGCTCCGCATACTTTATCACTTGGCAGCCTTTCATTGTAACATCTCAATTTTTACTCCTAAGATAAATAACATTAGGATAAGATGTGTATAGAATCAAGAAAAGAATGAGATATAGCAGAAAACTTAAGGTGAAAATACTAATTAATCAAACTAAATGGGTCCTAAATTCCTAATTATTTTTTTAAAAGGATCACATTGCTATTCTATGAAGAAATGAAGGTAGCAAATATTTATATATCAATATTGATGTGAATTTTAATGAGATTATTTCCTAGTAATTGGAATTTACCTTTTGATAATTACATGATAAAACATAATTTTTCAAAGTGAGTTAAATTTTAAGGATATAATCTAAAGCCATAATTTTTAAATAAACGAAAAAAATAATGAAATTAAATAAAAATAGCTGAATTATATTTTCATTTGAACATTATAATATAGAAATAATATGATAATTTTATTTGAGAAAAATACTTAAATAGGACTTAATTATTTGGACTTTATAAAAAAGGAAAGTTAATGAAGGACCTCGAGAAAAGTATATATATTGAGAAGAACCAAAAAAATTATAATTACTTTGAAGGACAAAAAATCATAATAAAAATTTAAAATTATTAAATTATCCTTAATCAAGCCTCCTACATTATATTTTGTATTCATGATTAAAAAAAATGACTGAAATTAAAAGTAAAACTATCCACCATTCACATGTAATATGATATCTCTCTCTCTCTCTCTCTCTCTTTTTTAATTTTTAATTTTTCCGTGTTTCATACTCATGTAACATCACTATATTATTTAATTAACTATACAATTCAAACTCAAATTTTTTCTAATTTTTTCTTAAAAAAAATTTAATTTTCAACAAGTTTCATATTCATACAATCAATAGAAAATTTAATTAACAAATATATCATCAAGTTTCCATATTTATATTATCAAGTATCAATGTTAATATCGATTAAACTCTTTTTATAAAGATAAAAACTAAACTCATTTCATATTTTTTTCAAGATATAATAGATTTTGTTTATTTTATTAACATTAAATGAATTTTTAGCCCACATAAATTTCTTCTAAAATAAAAATAAATTATGATTTTGACAAAATTGAAGAGTATGTAATTCTTTTCATTGATACTGAAAAATGAAAATTTGAGATTTTTTTTTAATTTAGTGAAATTTTGTATTAGTTTTAAAAATAGAATATTGGAGAGAGAATGTAGGAGGGAATGTAAAAGATTTCCTTAGGGTTATTTTAGTATTTTCAATTTTATATTTTAGTATTTAGCTTTTCTAAATAATTACAATTGTTATGGTTATTCTCAGTAAATATTTTTTCCTCTAGGCCTTATAAAAATTAAACAAATGGTAGATAATTATGATTGAAGATTTAAAGATTTGTCCTAAATATGATAAAAAAGGGTTGATAAAATTTCTTAAGATAAATTAAGATAACAAAAGAAAAAGGTTAAAAAAAAAAAAGTTGTAACAAAAGTGATTAGCCACCAAGATGTCTCTCTGGCGAAGTACCCAAATATCGGATTCAGGCCGGCATACGGCGAAGGAGACGGACCTGTTCCAAAGAAGTGAAAAGAAGATTAAATATCAATGAGGTCCGTACGTAGGTTTTCTATTCCTGAGCTTGTGTCATCTAGAAAGGCTTTGATTGTGAAATTGCTGGGTTAGCACGTACAGAATAGAGGATTCAAACGATGTGGCCGGAACAAATAAGGGAAAGGGCTTTGGAGTATGGTTCATGGCGTAAAAGTAATTAGCAGTGAGCTTTTGAGTTCGAGGTAACAAGTTTCCAAATGTTAGAGTGCCCTCGAAATTCCGGGTCCCAATTAACTAAATTAATTATAATCAGCTTCCAATTAATTGAATTAATTACAATCGGGCCACTTAAAATCATTAAATTGCAGGGAAGTCTCAAAGAACCTATATACTTTTAATTCTAATGTGAAAGTACAATTTTGCCCCAATGATAAGTTTAAAGTATTTAATTACCAATTTAAAGCAACCAATTATAAGTTACATGAAAGTCAATGACAAATTTAGAGCAAACATGAAAGCTTATTGTAATTGGACTTGGTTAAAATTTTCTCAAAATATTTCATGCTGCTGGATATATATTTATAGGAGGAAAAAAAAAGTTCTCAATATTCTTAGAGTGTATTAGGTTCATCGTATGAGAGGGTAGGAGAGGTTGATTACTTTCTCTCTCACTTCCTTGATTCGGGGCTTGGGATTTCACCGTTCTATGCCTCAAATCTTATTCTGCATCTAGGTTTCTCATCTTTTATTTTCCCCCTCAAATACTTTGGAATGGTTTCCATGTTCATTGAAGCTTGGTGGTCTCGGCTGTAATATTTTGAATTTTAGGCCTAGAGACTTAAGGATAAGCATGTATCAGGCAGATGACTAAGTTTAATTCATGAAGAATCGCAAGAATGTCAAGAGATAGAAAGGTTCTTGATGGTGACTAAGTGATTTGGCTGTACTGGGTGGAAGATCTAATATGCATAAGTAGTTGAATTAAGGTGTCGATGCAAAACAACACATGATGACACATATCTGGTGCTATTGGGTTGGTAGAAAGTTGCCACCTAACTATGTCTTAAGGTATAGGATGATTGGTCAAGCAAAAGTGTGCCAGTATAGGTGTGCACATGGCATATTTAAGGCAGATATGTGTGCCCTACGTTTTTTGGAGATGACACCAATATGTGGCGCCGTGTAGAGGCCCCACACACATAAACTCTGACAAGCTGTCATTTGGCAAGTCTCGGTATGCATGTTACAATCCCAAATAAGCACCAATAAAGTAACTTTAATAAAGTAAGATTATTATGACTAATGATGATGTCACTTTTATGTTGGTCTAGTAGAGCATGACATGTGTCCTACATAATGACTAATGATGACATAGCTTTCGAATTGTCACAATATAAGATCATGATATATGTCCTTCATCATGACAAAGTATAAAGCTACTTTTGTGTTTATCTAATAGAAAGGTGACATGTGTCCCTTCATAATTACAAAGAACAGAAGCACTTTTGTGTTGGTAGTACCAAGAAGCACTATGTTACGTTTGAGTCCGAGGAATCTACTGGTCACAAATTTAACTTTTCTAAACAATGGACTTAGGAGTCAGGGGTTGCTATCTCAGCCCCTTCTTTACTTAAGATTGCACCACCTCACCTCTTCTCTTCTAGCATAATCGGCAAGCTCTCTCTCTTACTGGTTGAACAAGGACACATGGCACGCTTTGGACCACACATGTGTCATGGATATTTTTATATTTCATTTCCCCTTTTGCCCTTAGGCCATTAAAGTCACCCAAATAGAGAAGAGAAAAGGAAGAGACCGAAGTATGGGAGACGGATGGAGGCAATAGAGATCAAAAGGAAAGATATACTGTCTGAAAACTTAGTTATAGCGTCCTAGCTCTTCTCTAAAGAAGATTGATAGGTCTGAAAACTTAAATCCCAAAAAATTAAAAGCTAAAAGTATAACAAACAAACAAAAAAAGAAAGAAAGAAAGAAAAACTTTCTTATCTCTCCTTCCCTTTCCACCTCACCTCTTCCGTGTTAGAAAAGGCCCTGATGGATTTCAGTTTTTCACAAGATAGAGAGAGGAGTGGTCCCAGTACCATATACTAAGTAAAAGAGGACGAAACGACCAAGACTTCGAGTCGTCGATGACTTAACTGGTGATGCTCTCGTACGCACGTCATGCATAATCCCATGATCTATACGCATGTTGGGAATTTAATTTCTACTACGAGGCGATTTTTAGTTTTTCACACTGCTCTATTGACCCAATCAGCCATCCACATTTGTATGTATGTATGTGTTGTTGAGGAAGCGCAATATAGAGTGTAACCGATTATATTAGAAAATTACCCAACTAGAAAACAAAGTTTCTAGACGTAATTTAATAATATAATAAGCACCAACTACTATATTTAAATGCAACTAATAAATAATAAATCGGACAAATATAAGAGAAATATCAGATCCTAAATTCACTCCAAATAATTTACAAGTGAAATACTACAAAAGAGGAAGATATACAAATGCCTTGAGAGACAATTGTGGGGTGAGGAATAAGGGAGGGGGAGGCACTCTATTTATACTAAAACCTCCCCCCTTCAAACCCAAAACCCACCGATGTGGGACTTGCCAAAACTCACAAATCTCCACCTTGGCAAGATCTCACAGTCTCAATTTCTCCTATTTACAAATTCTAATTGTAACTTCTATTCAAAACACCATGTTCAACAATGTTGATCAAATCCAAACAATGTTGAAATTTAATAGAAGTCACCACCTTTGTCAACATATCAGCAGGATTGTCATCTGTTCGTATCTTCTGTATTGTGACTCCACCTTCTTCCAAAATTTCTCTTACAAAATGATATCGGACGTCAATATGCTTCGTTCTTGCATGGTAGACTTGGTTCTTTGCTAACTGAATAGCACTCTGGCTATCACAAAATACTGTGATGCTTTCCTGACCAACACCAAGCTCTCCAAGCAACCCCTGAAGCCAAATCGCCTCCTTTACAGCTTCTGTAATCGCCATATACTCTGCCTCTGTTGTAGACAAAGCTACCGTTGACTGTAAAGTTGACTTCCAACTAACTGGTGCACCTGCGAGAGTGAATACAAAACCAGTAGTTGACCTTCTTTTGTCCAAATCACCTGCAAAATCTGAGTCACAGTACCCAACTAGACATTGATCAACACCCTGCTGAAAGACCAATCCAACATCTACAGTATTACAAATATACCGTAGAATCCATTTCACAGCTTGCCAATGCTCCATTCCGGGATCATGCATATACCTACTCACCACTCCAACTGCCTGTGAAATGTCTGGTCTCGTACAAACCATAGCATACATCAAGCTACCAACAGCATTCGCATATGGCACCCTTGACATATATGCTCGTTCATCTTCATCCTTCGGCGACATGTCAGCATTAAGCTTAAAATGTGGGGCAAGTGGGATGCTAACCGTCCTGGTTTCTTCATTCATACCGAAACGATGTAGCACCTTCTTCAAATACTCCTTTTGAGATAAGAAGAGCTTCTTCGATTGTCTATCTCTTGTTATCTCCATGCCAAGTATCTTCCTTGCCTCACCTAAATCCTTCATCTCGAACTCCTTCTTCAGTTGATCCTTAAGCTTCTCAATCTCTGCTTGATTTCTTGAAGCAATCAACATATCATCAACATACAAAAGGAGATAGATAAAAGATCCATCTTCAAGCTTCCGCAAATACACACAATGATCGTATTTGCTTCTCCTGTACTTGTGCCGCAACATAAACTTGTCAAACCGTTTATACCATTGCCTCGAAGACTGCTTCAATCCGTATAACGATTTTTCAAGTTTACATACCATATTCTCCTTTCCAGCAACTTTGAATCCTTCAGGCTGAGTCATATAGATTTCCTCCTCCAAGTCTCCATTTAGAAATGCAGTTTTAACATCCATCTGAACTAGTTCCAAATCCAACTGTGCTACCAAAGCCAACAGAATTCTAATGGAGGAATGTTTTACAACTGGAGAAAATACCTCATTGTAATCAATTCCTTCCTTCTGAGCATAGCCTTTAGCTACCAGTCTTGCTTTGTAACGCACATCACCTTGGTTAGGAAATCCTTCTTTCTTCGCATACACCCATTTGCAACCAATTGCCTTCTTACCCTTTGGGAGTTTGGCCAATCTCCACGTTCCATTCTGATGAAGGGACTGCATTTCTTCATTCATAGCATTCATCCACTCTTCCTTTTCTAAGCTCCGGACAGCCCATTTATAAGTTGAAGGAATGCCATCAGTTGCAATTGAAGTTGCACAAGCCACCATATCCATAAAGCGAGTAGGTTTTCTTACTATTCGTCGTGGCCTGCCGGTTGCGATTGATTCTTGTTGTTGTTGAGGTTCCTGGGTTGAAACCTCCCTTTCAACTGGCTCATCTTCTACAGGAAAGTCTTCTCTCATTTCCCTATCCTTTCTCTGAACTGGGAAAATCAACTCTCCTTCAAACTCCACCTGCTTCGAAGCACCATCGGTCTGTGTGGTATCTCCAGATGTTACCGGCTTCATAATAGTAGTCTCATCAAAAGTAACATCCCTGCTAAACACAACCTTCTCCGTCTCTGGACACCATAAACGATATCCTTTGACTCCAGAAGTGATCCCCAAGAAAATAGCTTTCTTTGCTCTAGGATCCAATTTTGATTCTTTCACATGATAGTATGCAGTTGAGCCAAACACATGTAAAGAATCATAATCATTAGCAGGCTTACCATACCATTGTTCCAATGGTGTTTTACCATCAATAGCAGCAGATGGTAGACGATTAATGAGATGGCTCGCATACGTCACTGCCTCAGCCCAAAATTCTTTGCCCAAGTCAGCATTGGACAACATACACCGAACCTTCTCCAGCAAAGTCCGATTCATGCGTTCTGCCACCCCATTCTGCTGTGGTGTATTTCTTACGGTGAAGTGTCTGACGATGCCATTATCTTCACAAACCTTCTGGAAAGGATCATTCTTGTACTCTCCACCATTGTCTGTGCGAAGACATTTGATCTTCCTGCCTATTTGTGCTTCTATCATCGTCTTCCATTTGAGAAAAATTCCCAAAACTTCATCTTTGGTCTTCATCGTATACACCCAAACTCTTCGAGAAAAGTCATCAACAAAGGTTACAAAATAATGCTTACCTCCCAATGAAGCTGTTTTGGAAGGACCCCAAACATCAGAGTGTACATAATCCAAAATACCTTCAGTATTGTGAATAGCTGTACCGAACTTAACCCTTGTGTGTTTCCCCTTTACGCAATGCTCACAAAAGTCCATGACGCAATGTTTCAATCCTTTCAATAATCCTTGACTTGTTAAAGTGTTCAAGGATTTTCCTCCAGCATGTCCCAAGCGCATATGCCACAACCTGGTTGCTTCTGCATCCTTCTCACTACTGGATGTTACTGCTGCCGTCCCAATAACTGTACTCCCATGATAGTGGTACGTGTTATTGTTCTTCCGAATACCCTTCATCACCACCAGTGCACCAGAGAATATCTTCATTACTCCATTTTCTGCAGTGATCTTGAACCCTTTTGAGTCTAGAGTCCCCACAGAAATGAGATTTTTTTTTAAGTCTGGTACGTACCGAACATCTGTTAATGTTCTGATCAATCCATCATGGTTCCTTAATTTGATTGAACCAATACCATATGCGGTAAGAGAAGAGTTATCTGCTGTGTGAACAATTCCACACTCTGCTTCTTCAAAATCAGTGAACCAGTCTCTGTTAGGACACATATGATGGCTGCAGGCTGAGTCCAATAACCATTCATCTGATGGTTTTGATGACGTTGTTGTAGCCAGTGAGAAATCTGAATTCTCATCATCACAATCAGCTACATTTGAGTCCATATCGGCCTTCACATCTCCAGGTTTGGCTTTGTTCTTCAGCTTCGGACAGTCCTTCTTCCAGTGTCCCTTTTCTCGACAAAAGGCACACTCATCTTTGCTGGGTCTAGACCTTGACTTGGATCTCCCTTTCTTTGATCTCTTCTTCTCCTCAGTACGTCCTCTAACCACTAGAGCCTCTGCCTCTCCACCTTTTTGTTTCTCTTTCCTTCTTTGTTCATGGCTGTACAAAGAAGAACAAACTTCTTCCAGAGAAACTTTCTGCTTACCGTGAAGTAGCGTAGTTTCCAGGTGCTCGTACTCATCGGGAAGTGATCCCAACAACATCAGGGCCAGATCTTCATCTTCAAAAGTCACGTCCAAATTCTGCAAATCCGTCACCAACTTGTTGAAGCTAGTGATATGCTCATTCATTGTGGTACCAGGAACGTAAGTGAAGCGAAACAGCCTTTTCTTCATGTAGAGTTTATTCTGACAGTTTTTCTTCAAGAACTTGTCCTCCAGTGCCTTCCACAGTCTACATGCAGAAGTTTCCTTTGTGTATGGATACTTCTGGTCTCTTGAAAGGTACGATCTAATAGTACCACAAGCAACACGATTCACGACCCTCCATTCTTCTTCCTCCATTTTATCTGGTTTTTTCTCCTCAAGGGCAAAGTCTAGTCCTTGTTGAAAAAGGACATCCAGAACCTCGCCTTGCCACATGCCAAAATGCCCAGATCCGTCAAAAATTTCAACTGCAAACTTCGCATTTGACACTATTCTGGTCAAATACGATGATGAGAACGACGAACCGCTAACATCTGCTGTGGACACATCACTCCTTTTGTCCGCCATTTCTGCTCCAAAAAATTATTTAATAGTTGCCAAAACAAAAGCTCAAAAGTAATTCTTTTCTGATGTGGAAGCTCAGACTAAGCTGCAACCACAGAGCATACTCAGACAGAACCTCGGCTTTGATACCAATTGTTGAGGAAGCGCAATATAGAGTGTAACCGATTATATTAGAAAATTACCCAACTAGAAAACAAAGTTTCTAGACGTAATTTAATAATATAATAAGCACCAACTACTATATTTAAATGCAACTAATAAATAATAAATCGGACAAATATAAGAGAAATATCAGATCCTAAATTCACTCCAAATAATTTACAAGTGAAATACTACAAAAGAGGAAGATATACAAATGCCTTGAGAGACAATTGTGGGGTGAGGAATAAGGGAGGGGGAGGCACTCTATTTATACTAAAACCTCCCCCCTTCAAACCCAAAACCCACCGATGTGGGACTTGCCAAAACTCACATGTGTGTATGGTATGCGTATAGATTATCGTTCTCCCCTCGTTCCCTATCTCAAGATATAAATAACACTGAACTCTTTGATTAATATTTTATTGAAAAAATCACAACAATTTTACCCTATCCGAATTTGAAAAACAATGCAAAAGTTCTATTGAATTTTGAATAATTTGGACTCAAATGAGACTGTGATAAATGAACCAATACATTCTTCCTGAAAACATGACAAATAATTATTACAGACGCCGGAATTGTGATCCGAAAAGCAAAATCACTTTACTTATGCCCTGTTTATTACAAACACTGGTTTTGAATATCACACACATGCAGAGAGACACAAGCACACATATTAAAAGTTACGATTAATACCTCACAAATATTTTTAAAAAATGTTAAAAATGGTTTAATTTCCTGGGTTTGTTTCAGATTGTAATTATTTTTCGTATTTGACTAGCTCTAATCAAATGCTTCAACGAAAATTATTTTTCTACAAATCATGGTTAACGATAGGTGTATATTTGATTTGATTTGGTGCTTCAACGTTCTTATATTTGATTTGGTGCTTAATTCGTTGTCGTCCACAATGGCTTTGAATAAAGAAGCATGAAGCAAGCAATATTACGGTCAAAGAAGAGATTACACGCCACACACTTTCACGCTTTAATTGGAAGAGACGTTACTGACGCCTTCCTCCGAAATTTCAGTACCATGCACACAAAGAGAGCAAAAAATAGACCGAAGAATACTTATTCCACTGACACGCAAACAAACAACAAAAAGTTATTCATATATAAAGCTCTCTGCTTTTGTTGGATTTACTACTTTTTGTGTATGGGTACGCACTGAGTGAAACATATGCACCTCAATGTATGTATATATTGCATGCACTTGACCCTATTTATGGTTAGTCAATATGATATTTGACATGCTTGTTAATAAAATACAATAAAGTAGTCATTTTTAATTAATGTTGACTAGACCTTGCTTAAATCTTGTCCAAAAGAACGTTTATTTTTTTCCACAAGCATGGGCAATGTAAGCATCTGAAACAAGAGAGACAAGCTTGAACGCGGCCAAATAAATAAATATATAAATTATGTTAACCTAAATTTTCATTGTTGGAAGTGGAACACATGCGTGCTGATATAAACTACTATCGAGCTTGTAAGGTATCGAACAATTTTTCACTGCGTGGAAAGTGGAAACACAAATACAAGGGAAAAGAATTAATTCACTTATTTTATTTCTTTTTATCAAAAGGAAAAAGGCTAAGGGGGAAAAATATTCCTTGCTCTTCCTAGTTTCTATGAGCATGGAAAACAGCAGTCAAAGTATAATAAGAGACGAATTTCATAATAACCAGAGGAAATAGAAACGAACCTCTCACAAACCTAATTCGATTCTCTCTAGCTGTGCAGCGGTGAAAGACAATTAGTTGACTTACGGGCCTATTCGGAGTATTTTTTGACCAAGTTAAATTTAGTGGGTCACTCATGTTCATGTATCTTTTTCTCCCGTTACTTAGCAGTAGAAGTGAGTCTTGAGAGCTTCTAATCAAGTTTGTATTTGAAAAAGTTTAAAACCCTAGAATAAAATGTAATAAATCACAAACAAATAACTGTGCCTTTGGGCCGGGAGTATTTAATAACCAGCGAAAAATGAGAGTATTTAATTAATCAATAAGAGCTCCTTCTCATCCGTAATATAAGAAATCTTGGGCAAGAAACTTTTGGTCTAAGATATAATAGATTTGCTGAGTAATTAAAGATTGTTTTTCACGGATAAAAAGAAGTGACACATAATAAATATATATTTGGAAATTATATTCTTTGATAAGGGTATAAAAGAGATAAAGTACATTGAACGACTTAACTAACATTCATCGGTGTGAACTAGTTAAAAATGTGTGATATTTTTGATGGAGGGAATATATCTTGCAAGCTGTAAAGATGATTAAGCAAATGCAAAATATATGAAGTCGCTGCTTTAGTGGAGGAAAGTCGCTGGAAAAGACGGGGCAACTAGTTCCGTGGAAATTCCGCTTAATTCACTATATATTGCCGATGTCTTTGTGTGTGTATAGCAGCTGCAGAGTGTGAATGAATTCAAATATCCAGCAGCGAGCAAACATAGTTGTTTAGTTGTTGGCTCCTAAAGATCAACAAAAATGGAGATTATGGCGAAGATGTGGGGACAACTAGGCTCAATCACGGCCACCGTCATGTTGTTCTACGCCATGTTTGATAGGTTCTTCCCTCCTCCTCTTCGTGACTACCTCAGAACCAACACCAAAAAACTCACCTCCCTCATCGATCCCTATGTCTCCATCAAATTCCCCGAGTTCGCAGGCGAACGAATGTTGCGCAGCGAAGCTTACACTGCCATCCAAACATATCTCAGTGCCAACTCTTCCGAACGAAGCTCCAGACTCAAAGCCGAAGTCGTCAAGGACAGCCAGACCCCTCTGGTTCTCAGCATGGACGATAACGAAGAGATCACCGACGAGTTTCAGGGCGTGAAGCTATGGTGGCGCGCTCGTAAAGTATACGTCAACAACCAGTCCTTCTCCTATTTACCTAAGCCCGACGAGAAGCGTTTCTACAAGCTCACCTTCCACCGGCGTCACCGGGACGTCGTCACTCGTTCTTATATTCAACACGTGCTGGATGAAGGAAAGGCCATCGCAAGCCGAAACCGGCAACTCAAGCTGTACACAAACAACCCGAGCAATAGTTGGTACGGTTGGCAGAGAACCAAGTGGAGCCATGTCGTTTTTGAGCATCCTGCAAGTTTTGATACTCTCGCTTTGGACCCTAAGATGAAAGAAGATATCTTGAAGGACCTTGTTAAGTTTCAAAAAGGAAAGGAGTACTATGCCAAGGTCGGAAAGGCTTGGAAGAGAGGATATTTGCTTTATGGTCCACCGGGAACAGGCAAGTCTACTATGATCGTCGCCATGGCAAATTTCTTGAACTATGATATCTATGACCTTGAGCTGACGGCTGTGAAGGAGAACGCCGAGCTTAGAAAATTGTTGATAGAAACTTCTAGTAAGTCAATCTTAGTGATCGAAGACATTGATTGCTCTCTTGATCTTACCGGGCATAGGAAGAAGAAGAAGAAAGACAAAGAGGAGGGATCCAAAGACCCAGTTAAGAAGGCGTTAGTTGAAGAGGAAGGTAAGGACAGTAAGGTGACACTTTCAGGACTGTTGAATGTGATTGATGGGATTTGGTCGGCTTGTGGAGGAGAGAGAGTGATTGTGTTCACAACTAATTATGTGGACAAGCTGGATCCTGCTCTTATAAGAAGAGGACGCATGGATAAGCATATTGAATTATCCTATTGTTGCTACGAAGCGTTCAAGGTTCTTGCGAGGAATTACTTGGATGTTGAGAGCCACCGTTTGTATCGGAGAATTGAGGAATTGTTTCAGGAGACGCAGATGACTCCTGCTGATGTTGCTGAGAATCTAATGCCGAAATCAGTGGAGGAAGAGGCGGAGACTTGCTTGGAGAGGTTGATCGAAGCACTTGAAACGGCCAAGCTGGAAGCGAAGAAGAAGGCCGAGGAAGAGGCAAAGAAGAAGGCTGAAGAAGAAGAAGAAGCAAAGAAGAAGGAAGAGGAGGAAGAAGCAAAGAAGAAGGCAGATGAGGAAGAATCAAAGAAGAAGAAGGCAGAGGAAGAAGTGAAGGAGAATGGAGAGTTGGCAGAGAAAGAGAAGTAAAATAATATAAAATCTGGTGAAGGAGTGAACAAAAATAGTTTCCTTTCATAAGGAAATTAAGGCCAAGACACCAACTTTGGATGCAATTATCTTATTATTTTGGATTGTAAAATAAGTATGTGAGCATCAATAAATTATTTGTGAATTACTGTGTGAATGAATTCTTGTCCAGTATATGCTTTAAGGATTTGCAGTGTGAATATTGTGCATCAAACTGAAAGGATTAACATTCTCTGTTAATCCTAAAATAAAATTTTTTGCTTGTGGTGACTGTTTAGTGATCGAGATTCTCCAAACTATGGTCGGAAAGCAAGCTATGGTCATAAACATGCCCAATTTGAAAAATGAAAGCATAGTCAAGTGTCTTGTCGCCAATAATAGAACCCTGGATGGAGAGAGGAAAAATTTAAAACAAAATATTTAATGAAAATAGAGTATGCATATATATAAACAAATATTGGAATAATTTATTTTAAACTGTTTTGGCTAGATAGTGTCTCAAATGCTAAATAGAACACACACACATATATATGTATGTATGTATATTTGTGGCCTACTCTGTCCTTTTTTATAATAGATATTTTAGAATTCTACACGATGCTAGATGTTTAAACTTTGAAGTGGGATGGAATCAGGGTTAAGCGGCTGAAAAACAAGGAGCAACCAAGGGGAACCGTGAGAGGAATTAGCACACCAAAATCTGCAAGCTGTGCATTTGATAGTACTCCCTCTCTTTGGTAGAGTTGCTTTTTCTTTTTTTCTTTAAGAAATTAAAAACGTTAATTAAATTATTTTAAAATATTTATATTTATCATTTTTTCTTCAAACTATTTTGCTTAATATATAAATTGATATATAGTCTAATGATACACAACATATGATATGATTAGATAACTTATTTAACTTCTTTAATTTCTCTAACAAAAGTTAATTCTGCCTTATATTTAGGATCCAAGGGAGTATTATATATGGAAAGAACCCACCATTATTTTAAAGTTCATATTGTCTCTATCAAGTTGACGAGTTCAGGTCTTTCATTGTAGGAAATATATTAGGGAAAATCCCTTTAAGGTCCTATGGGAGCAATTTTTTTTCAAAGAAGTCCCTGAGAAAAGTCAGCTGTCAAAAAGTGTCCCAAGGGACTTGATGGTGATTAAGTAGGAAGATAAAAGGGTTAAGGTGCAAAAATACACATGATCTTTTTCTCCTGGAGCGCCGAGCACCACGTGCTTTTTTTTTTTTAGCAAAAATACACACGTGGTTATTATTTTGGAGCAAAAATCACATCCCACCGTTATGTTACTATTCACTTAATTTCTTTCTCTCTTATCACAGTGAACAGTAACATAATGGTGAGATGTGACTTTTACTTCAAAATGATAACCACTTGTGTATTTTTGCTAAAAAAAAAAAAGCACATGGTGCTAGGAGCTCATGAGGAAAAAGCTCATGTGTATTTTTGCACCTTAACCCAAGATAAAATTACATTGGTGGCCCCAAGGAATAAAAAAGGAAAGGAACTACGGTTGTCTTGGTGCGTTGTCTGTTGACTAAGAAACAGAAAAATGAAGAATGCAAGGGTGGATGATCAAGGTCCCTATTTCTAACATTGAAGGTAAGTATGAGATCGGATTGACTTGGAGCTTGTGGCTTTCATCAAGTGTATTAGAGGTTGAACTGACTTGACTTTTTGTTGTTGTTGTGTATGTATGGTTTCCATAGATTGAAGGGTGGGTGGTTCAAAGGTTGGAGCTTAGGCTCATTAGGGGAGTATCAGTTGGGAACAAAGTAATGCTAAGATTTTTATAAATATTTCATCTTCACCATCGTACTTGGTATTTAATTGTTGTAAGGTTAGTAAAATGTTGCTATAAAATATAAGGATTGGTTTGTTTTTAGTGGGAATTGAATGCTCAAATGAAGGTATTTTGGCTACAAAAACGCTGATATAGGAAAGTTGTTAATAACTACAGTTATGATTTGTAATATAATTGTTAGAGTTGTTAATATTAACTTCATGTTGCAAATTGTAATTAAAGATGGCTAGTACTTAAGGAAATTAAAGAATCTATTATGCTTCTTTCACGTTAGAGGGGAGTTTGTAAATGGTGAGGAGATAAAAGTGAGTATGTTGGTGGTTTGGTAAAAACAAGATGCATAAAAGAAGGCACAACTTATGAAGAGTTTCAAAGAATCATATCATCTATAATTAGAAAAGAAAGGATTGAACTATGCAGATGTTGTAATTACCACTTTGTAGATGCATTTTCTGATGTACATGAAGGTTGGTTATGATAAACAATTGTATCCAAGTTTCATTTATATATGAAATATTGGATGAGAGTGTAACTAGTGGCTTACAAAATTGCATTACGGCATACAATGTTAATGGCTTCAAGTTTTGCATAGTGTCGTGAGATCAAGGATTGCTAACTCAAAACTTGGGTGTTTATGGCACTTTCAGGACAAGGAGTTATGCGAGCAGCAGTGATGGGAACTTGAAGTTCGGTGACATCCCATATTATGGAAAGCTACTTGATGTGGTTAAAATAAATTACTAAGGGCGTTGCACCATGACTTTGTTCAAGTGTTTGTGGGCAAATACAATAACTTGCCGGGGGTGAATTAGGGATTTTAAAAACTTTTTTGAATTACTCTATTTTATAGAAGTAAAACAAAGGTGAACAGAGGAGAGTTAAGAGAAGCTTGACACAAAGGAATTTATACTAGTTCGGTCCAAATCCTTGACCTATGTCCAGTTCCCAAACACTCTGAGATTTTCACTAACTCACAATATCAATTACACACTCTGCACTCAAAAGTTATCCTCTCACTAGGATACACTCCTCCTTACAAGTTGTAATATGATATTTCCAATCTCCAAGTCCCATGACTTGAGATTCTTACAATAAATGAAACTCTCTCTAAGAGTGGATAATGATAAACATTGAAGTACAAATGTATCAAAAGATACTTAATAGTAGAAAACTGAAAGAGTAATTGGAAACTTGAATGATTTTCATTTTCTGTAAGTTGGTTGTTGAGAAGACTTGAATGCAGCTCTATATATATCAAGAGAGTATTAAATGACTGTTGGATTATTCAATGTAACCGTTAGAGACATTGCTGAGTTGATTAGGAACACTTTGGTCTCTTTTTTCTCTACTCTTCTGTTAATCCAGATACACAGATATTTAGGGTTGAATTCCCTTGATTTTAATCCGTTGAAAGAGCGGCTTCTAGTAAGAGAAAGGAAGCACTAATCCCTTTGCAACGTGTAGATAATGATTGTCCAAAGGAGTGCAAGCTTTCTTAACTTTGCAATAAATGTTTTGACATTGCTTTTTGCTTTTGACTAATTCTTCATTTAACACTCTTTAAATCATCTGAAACTCAATAACAAACTAATAAAACATAGTTAGGAATAGTAATAAGTGATGATAAGAAGTATCCAGATCAAACTCAAAGATTTCACAAATTCATGCAATTTGATTTTTAAACTCTGCGACAAAAACTGGAGTTTGTTCATCCAAACTGGAGTTTGTGATTTTATTTTAGAAGGCTAAACTCAAGTTTCCAAAACCTAACTTGAGTTTTCTTCACTTAGAGAAAAAATGTCGCGATTTGATCTTTAAGGCAAGTTTTTGAGTAAGGGCAAAACTTGAGTCATTAAGTGACTAACTCGAGTTTTGGACATTTATAGAGAAAATATAGTTTAAGTCCAAAAGCTCAAAAACTGGAGTTTTCAAAAATTTCAAATAGAGCAAAGCTCTCTGCTTATCACAAAGTCGAGTTTACAAAGTCAAACTTGAGTTTCCACAAAACTTATGAAAACTAGAAAACTCTATGTATGGTTTAAACTGGAGTTTTCAAATCTTTAAAAACAATGAGTTGTTCTCTGTAAGTTCTAAACTCGAGTTTGTAAAACTAAACTCAAGTTTACTCATAAGAGAGAAAACTTTGTAAAATACTTTGGCAAATGCAAACTGGAGTTTTCAAAAACACAACTCGAGTTTTCTCAAGCTTAGAATTAAGTATAGCTCTCTGTATGTTACCAACTCGTGTTTACTTACAAAAACTCGAGTTTCCAACAAAGCTTGAAAAACTTAGATCTCTCTATCTTGTCAAAACAAGAGTTCATTAAAAGTAAACTTGAGTTTGTTTTACCTTGAAAAACTCAGGAGCTCTCTTTAAACTCAAGTTTTCAAAACTTGAGCTGCTCTCTGTCAAGTCCAAACTCGAGTTTTCAACCAAAACTTAAGTTTGTCTTTAACAAAAAGTTTTTCAATTTAATAAAGACAAACTTCAACTTGGGTTTACAATTGTCAGTTATCATCAAAATACATAGAAAACTAACATTTTTCACATCATGGCCATATCAATTTTAAGCTTCCATTTGAGCTACAAGCTTATTGGTGTCCTATACACTCTTAAATTAAGTTGGAAATTGTCAGCTCAAACATTTATGAACATATTTTATATCCTAATTTATTATATTACCATATCAAAATTCCTTCATATAAGTTGAATAAAGGCATAAAATTGATTCGGATTGGAGTGGCAGGTAGATCAAAAGTCACTAGTTTTTAATGTGGAATTCCAATTTTGTCACATATTTTTCTTAAAAAGAAAAAGAAAAATTGAAGTAATGGGTAGATGGGAAAAATTATAAGATATTATAGCCTAAAATTCCGCAGGAGCACGGCTTTCTCAAGTAATAAAGTGATGAGAAAGAGTATCATTCCCACAAAGAATTAGTACCAACAATTCAGTTGAGAAATAACTTTATTCTTTTGATTAAGTTGAGTCAACTCAATTTTTTTTTTTTTAAAAAAAAGATAGGAATAAAAAAGCTAGCTAAGAAAATAAGAAAATCAAATCTAACTAATAAGGCTAAGGATGAGGGTGACTAAAGATCTTAAGCGGTGACAGCAGCAGGGTCTTGTCCTTAAAGGGCCAGAGGAGTAAGAAAAACATGTTTTTCAGCGCCCGACCCGAAAGCACCAGAGCTATGAAAGTGGAAGAAATCACCAAGAGGGGGGTGAATTGGGGATTTTAAAAATTCTTTTCAACTCTTAAAAATGAAGCTTAAGAAATGGATAATAAAAGAGTAGAAAAAGAAAAGCTTAGACACACAGAATTTATACTGGTTCGGTCTCAACCTTGACCTACATCCAGTCCCCAGATACCTTCTGGGTGTTTCCACTAATTCAACAGATTTTCAATTACAACAATGAAGACCAGACACAATCCTAATCACCTAGGACTTGCTCCCCATTACACTTTGTGATTGAACAACCCAACTCACAGGTTCCACAACCTTGAGTTCTCACAAACAAATGCTTTCAAAAATTTACAAACTCTCAAAAGAGTAGATAAGGATAAACATTGAAAAATAGGTTGAAAATAACAATACAGACTCAAATTTCAAAGTATAATCAAGATAGCTTCGTTGTGTGTATGTTGCTTTTCGTTTTCACAGCCTCTTATAGACTGAATGGATAAGCTAGCCGTTGCAATTCTTTCTCTAATGTTCAGCTACAATTCTGGAAAAATGGCAGTAGCATATTTTGCTCTGTTCTTTGAATTCTTAGCTGGAATCTTGGAATTTAGTTGTTGCAGAACATCTTCCAGATTTTTAGCCATTCCATGATCTTAATTCTGGGCTTTTCCTTTTCTTTGTGCTTCAGCTGAGGACATTTAGATTTGATATGACCGGGTTTGTCACATTCATAGCATACAATTGGTTTCTTTGTTTCCTTGTTGTTATTCTTGTATGTCTTACGGAAGGCTTGATCCTTTTTGTAGAATTTCTTGAATCTTCGAACCATCATTCCGATCTCCTCATCATCAATCTCTTCATCATCTGAGTTCCTATCTTCCTTGTGAGTCTTGAGGGCAATTCCTTTCTGTTTCCCTTCTATTTCATCAAGTCCTTTTCTGAACTTGATTTTCCCTTCATATTCTGATAAGCTACCGAAGAGAGCGGCTATAGATTGCATAGATTCTCCTCTTGCTTCCTCTATAGCTGTCACTTTGGCTTCCCAATCTTTGGTTAGTATATTCAAAATTTTTCTTACCTGAGTTCTTTGATCATATACCTTTCCCAGGGCTGACAACTGATTGATCAGGTGAGTGAACCGGAGCTGGAATTCAGTAATTGATTCTCCAGTCTTCATGCGTAGTAGGTCATATTCGGTGGTGAGTATGTTGATCCGATTTTCCTTGATCCCTGAGGTACCTTCGTAGGCCACTTCCAATGCATTCTACATCTCCTTGGTACTGGGCAGATTGCAAACCCGAAAATACTCCTTTTGACTTAGTGCACTCTGCAACATTAAAATAGCTTTGCTGTTAAGGACAACTTTCTTTTGATCATTTTCATCAAATTCTGCCTTTGCCTTTGGTACAACATTTTCTCCTACTTTCTTTGTAGGGACATAATTGCCATCCTCAATAACTTCCCACAGACCATACTCACTGGCCATCACAAATACTTTGAATTTGGATTTCCAGAATGAGTAGTGTTCACCATTAAATCCCGGTGGTCTGTTTATTGAGGCACCATCTGGTAGGATTCCTTCCATTGGATCTTTATGTCTAGAATGTTAATCCTTTGAGTAGACAACTAGTGCTTTGATACCAAATGAAAGTGGAAGAAATCACCAAGAGGGGGGTGAATTAGGGATTTTAAGAATTCTTTTCAACTCTTAAAAATGAAGCTTAAGAAATGGATAATAAAAGAGTAGAAAAAGAAAAGCTTAGACACAGAATTTATACTGGTTCGGTCTCAACCTTGACCTATGTCCAGTCCCCAGATACCTTCTGGGTGTTTCCACTAATTCAACAGATTTTCAATTACAACAATGAAGACCAGACACAATCCTAATCACCTAGGACTTGCTCCCCCTTACACTTTGTGATTGAACAACCCAACTCACAGGTTCCACAACCCTGAGTTCTCACAAACAAATGCTTTCAAAAATTTACAAACTCTCAAAAGAGTAGATAAGGACAAACACTGAAGAACAAGTTGAAAATAACAGTACAGACTCAAATTTCAAAGTATAATCAAGATAGCTTCGTTGTGTGTATGTTGCTTTTCGTTTTCACAGCCTCTTATAGACTGAATGGATAAGCTAGCTGTTGCAATTCTTTCTCTAATGTTCAGCTGCAATTCTGGAAAAATGGCAGTAGCATATTTTGCTCTGTTCTTTGAATTCTTAGCTGGAATCTTGGAATTTAGTTGTTGCAGAACATCTTCCAGATTTTTAGTCATTCCATGATCTTAATTCAACCGTTTGAAGTGATCTTAATGTGTTGCAACGGTCTGAACTGAACATCTGGGATAAGGGAGAAGAATCAGCCCTGTTCTTGGTCCTTCATTTAATGCACTTATTCTGGATCTTGATCTCACCTTGATCTTGGCTAAACCTTATCTGAAAAACACTCAAAACTTCATCAAGGACATTAGAAACAATAATATCATATCATGAAATAATTTCAGGAAGACCATTAAGATTTCGCAGATCAACATCATTTGATTTTTCAAAATCCCCGATGCAAACTCAAGTTTGTTCTTCTAGACTCGAGTTTGGGGTTCATCCAGAAAGCATGTCTGTTGATTAGAGGTCTAAACTTGCAGTCTGTAAAAGCTAACTCGAGTTTTGCTTTTACAGAGAGAACTATCGGGCTTTGGACTTGGCATGGAATTTTGGTCTTGCTCCTAGACTCAAGTCAATTAATGACTGACTCGAGTTTGGGTCTATGTTTGAAGAACAAGCTTAAGTTCGTGATTTTCCAGACTGGAGTTTAGGAGACAGACTGGAGTTTTGGAAAGATGGTAGAAATTCGAGTGTTTCTCTATTTGTCCTAAACTCGAGTTTACAATGACAGACTCGAGTTTATGTTTGAGCTGAAACTATTCAAATCTTTCTGTTTGGTCTAGACTGGAGTTTGTAACTCTAGACTGGAGTTTATAACTTGGCCTGGAACTCGAGTGTCTTTCTGTTTGGTCTAGACTGGAGTTTAGGAATCCAAACTCGAGTTTGGCTTACTTGGAATTCTGAGTGCTCTCTGTATCTTCCAGACTTTAGGTTTGGTTTTGCAAACTGGAATTTGTCTTGTTGTGAAAATTTCTGATTGCTTTCTGTAACTCCTCAGACTCGAGTTAGTCCAAGCAGACTCGAGTTTGGCTTTCTTCGCAGAAGTAAACAGCTTTCTGTCAACCCTCAAACTCGAGTTTACATACCCAAACTCGAGTTTCATATTGCCAAAAACAAATTTCATATCAAGTTTACAATTGCTAGTTATCATCAAAACACATTGAGAACTAACAAGCTAGAGTTGGCCCTATAGGGCCTATAAGTTACTATTCCAAATTAACTATTTTTCCTCAGTTTTTTTTTCAAAGAAATATAATTAGTAAATTACAATAATTAAAGTTCTAATTTATCAAACACATGTTGTCAATATTAATATCCAAATAACACGAATCATCTAACAAATAAATGAATTCACTAATTCATAATCAAAAGCAAATTATTGTTTATAAATAACTCACATAAAACATAAGAAGCATATCATTAAGCAAGATTAATACTATGACTATCATTGTCATCTTCTTCATCACTATCATCAATTTCAAAGATATTTGATTATGCGTCACTTTGAGTATTAGGCTCTGCTTCATGAGTAAGAATATTATAAATTTATTCTCCTGCAACATGAACACATCCATTAAAAGGGCCTGCAGGGCTGACCCTTTTAAGCCTGAGGCCCTGCAAGGGTTATTTCATTTTAGCTCCTCTAATTTTTAAACCCGATCCTTGAAGAGCCCAAACCTAAAGGGACCAACACCAACGGGCTAAGCCCAATTTCCCAGCTCTAGCGGTGACTTAGATTATGATAGCCTTGATTACTCGTTAGCGTCTAATTCCTCCCCTTAATTCCATTTTAAGTTATATTTGCTAGTCTAGGATCTTAGTTACATAAGAGTATCTTTTGATCCATTAAAGACATTCAAATTATGTTAATCCCTATTCCTTAGGCGATTAGTACTTAACTGTATCAATATAAGTACAAGCCTAATGATACTCTGTAGGGGAAGTAAGTATATATCTATCCTACTAGTGAATTAAGTTTGAAAACTTAATCCAATACGATTCAATTGAAGATCTATTCTAAATTTCCTATGTTGAGGCTACTTTAGAATACCAAATTAAGTTCCAATCAAATTCTTCATCTTTCAAAACAATTAAGCTTATAATTCAATCAACCAACATACTATTATAGCAATTAAAAGAAGAAATCATCATCCACTAATCCATAGTCAAACTAAATAACCCAAAACAAATGTTTAGCTATGTGAATTTAATATTCTCATGACCAAAATAATAGCACACCAAAGACAAAATAAAAGACAAAGGGAAGAAGAGAGAGGAAAGGAGAAGCAAAAACTTGAAGCTAAATTTTCACCCATGCTATAGATTTTCTTTATCTCCAAACTTTAATCTCCCTCCATCAAATTATGAGCTCTTGTTTTACTATCTCCAACCACGAAGATAGAACACACTGTCTTCTCTCTACGCCTCACATATACATAGGTATATATTGCATCCTCTCAAAACTTCGAAAACTGTGTTGTTCCTATCAATAAAAAAAGGGGGGAAAATGATGATAATGATTATTCTAATATTTTTTTTCTTATTTGAGAAAACCTGCCATTATTATTTATTCTTGCTTCCTTCTTAGGTTTAAAAACTTCTATTTTAATTTGAAATCACACAAATGATGTATCTAATTTGATATCTCATAAAAACTCAAAAAAATTATTTTATTTAGTATTTATAACTCCCTAAATATATCAAAATATATTTCAAATATATTAAAAATGAGAAGTCATCAATGGGATTTAGTTTGATATATACTGCCATATATTTTTTCTTCACTTTAATATTGTTTGTTTCTTATTGTAGATTCCAGAAGAAGCTCCTCCGAATGCATTTGTAAGGTAGATAGATTGTGGAGCTCCACTGATATAGTAAAAGGCAAGCTTTAGTTTCTGAATCATTCTTTGAGATTTGTTGATATTGTAACAAGAATATTCATAGATTTCTCTTAAAAACAAAGGTTTGAGTTAAGGGGGTGATAAGAGTGTTATCAAGACTTTTGGATCTTGTGATGATATATTTGTCACTTTATGAGTTTTGAATTTTGCAACTAATATTGATTAAACTCGATAACTTTATCTCTTATTAGTTTTTAATTTCCTGCTAATATGGATGTAAGCCATTGAGCAAGAATACGAAGTTTCCAAAGGAATTAACTTGAATTTTTGGGTCTCTTCGGCTTACTTTAAATTTGCATTTCTTACCGATAACAACCAAGTCCCAATTAAATATATTGTTTAGGAAAATTCCATCTTAGAGACGCGGGCTTTCCCCTAGTGTGTGCTATATTGACACCTTACAGAGGAGTTTGTTATCACTTAAAAGAATATTCGACAAGATCACCACAAAACGTAAAAGAAATATTCAAATATTGACATGCCTAATTGCGGAATGTGATCGAAATAATATTTGATGTTCTCAAAAAAAATTTCCAATAATAACCAGTGGCAGTGAAGCCCAATATTCATTATAGACTATGGTAGTGTTTGGAAGAAGTCCAAAACCTAGATTTTACGTAAGTCGAGATAAAACTCCTTTCACATACTTACCTCGTAAATTTTGAAACCTAGGTTTTGAAGATTTCCAAATATTACCTATGTTTTACATTGTATTGGTTTTTTTTTTTGTATAGTATATAACTTTTTTATAGGCGTAGATCCCGATGAGAGCAGGTTGATCGTGAATTGTTACTTGAGGACATCATAACGACACAAACAGTCATTTGTCATAAGAAGAAGATTATAGACAAGAATCAATTTTAAGAGATAACATAGGTGCTCATATGTGCAATGACTATGTGCACACTGATTGAATCTTATTTGATATATTTGATTGAGTGTTGTTACAATGAGATGAGTAGCATTCTAAAGAGATCGGTAATTTCCAATAATTGTAATTGATATTTGTTATAGAGGAAAAAAATTTCTCCTCCTCTTTTTTGCCTATACAATTGATATATGTTTATGTATATCTATAGTTTTTTCCATAACGCATACTTATGTTAATTAATATTTTAGGTTTGTTTTAAATCACCTTATATTACATGTAACTTTTTATATCATTTTTTCTTATTTTTTTTATATTAATAAAAATTTTATATAAATAATAACGATAATAAAATTTTATTTTTAGTTTAATTTTCTTCCTTATTATTTTTGCTTGTGAGGAAATATGTTTAACTTAATATTTTGATTTTTAAATAAAATATGAAAAATTTTGACTTTAATCCTTAATTCAAGGGTGTATATTTTTGGGTAGATGAGAAAAATACACATGTGTTTTATCCCCGGGAGCGCCCTGCATCATATGTTTTTTTTTGAAGCAAAAATACACATGTGGTTACCATTTTGGAGTACAAGTCATATCCCATCATTATGTCACTGTTCACCGTACATTGACATATCGGTGGGATGTGACTTTTGTTCCAAAATGGTAACCACGTGAGTATTTTTGCTCCCAAAAAAAAGCATATGGTGTTGGGAGCTCCCAGAGGTAAAGCATATATGTATTTTTGCTCATTTACCCTAAATTTTTTATTTGAATTTTTTTTTCCTAGCATTACTTGAAAAATGGGCTAAAATCAATTAAGGGCATTATTGTCATTGTAATTATCATGCATTTTCTCTCCTATCTTTTCTCCCCCTCTATCCAAATAGAAGGAAGAATGATATTCTACCCCACCCCACACCACAAAAAAAAATTTCTCCTCTTCAACTTTTCTCTCCATCCAAACACAATGAAAATGTAGGTGGGGTAAGAGAAGGGAGGTTACGAGCTTCGTTTGGTTAAAGGAGAGGGGAGGGAAGGTTTGATTTCTTGTTTGATTCATAAAAGTAGGATATGTGAGCCAATTGTTTTTTTCTTGGATATAAATATGTGAGCCAATTATAAGTTAAAAAATATACCCTTATCTCTTTCTTTATATATTTTGCTTCTTCTTTTACAATTTTTTTTTTATATTAGAATTATTATTTCTTAATTTATGAATATAAAAAAGCCATACTTCACTTATATATGATAAAAAAATTATACATATTTTAAAGAATCATTATATTAATTTTGACAAATTAACTCATCAATTTAAATGTGTTTGTTAAAATATATGACCTATCTGAAATATGATAAAATTAAAAAATTGAGTTAGAAAAAAGGCAACTCTCAATCATGATAAAACCTTCCATACATATCGCACTAACAGCAGTAATGTAATATAATTATTCTAATATATATATGAAAGGAAAGGTGATTGTATTGGGAGAAAAATAAAAAGAAAGAGCTCTAAAAGCAATTATGTTAAGAATGGATAAAAGTTTGTCACTTTCTAAAAAACCCTAATTTTAGAGGGGTGAGAGAAAAAGGAGAGGGGGCATAAAAAGACAAAAATCCTCCCCCCTACATTTTTTAACCAAATACTATATTCATATATATCCACCTCTCCCTCTCCCCACCTCTTAAAAACCCCCCAACTAAACAAGGCCTAAAGGTAAAAGAAAGGAATTGGATCCGTCTAAAACAACTTGCGTTTTCTGAAAGTTTAATTTCATTTAGTGGTCTAATATGACTTATTTGGGCCTTGAAATTATTGTTAAATTAAAATGTGACCTTGATCATAAATTTATCTCTAATTTGAGCTTCTAATACAATATTTTGAGGTTGCTTTTTTTTTTCATTTGAAATACTAGTTCAAATTTCTTTTGATTTTAACTTTTTTTAGTGTAACACTCCTCCTGTTCTAATTACAAGAACTAGTTAAGAGGTTAGTTTTAGTTCTAAATATAATATCTCCATATATTTTATCTCTATTTTTTATCACGTTGCCTAACATTTAAACAAATATATTATTTAATGTGATACTTGAATATTTTAAGGAGATCATATCATATTTGTTATAATCAAATTACTTATTTAACTTATTCAATTGAACCAAAGTAATTCGATGGCTCTTATAATAAGGGTCAAACGAGTAATAATTTTATTCAATTTTGGCTTGAACCTACAACTTGAATGTTAAATGCAATGTGTTGCAGACTTCCTTGAAGTAATTTTTTAACTTTAAAAAAAAAATCAGAAAATCAATAAAAAAATACTTAAGCCTTAACTCCATATAACAATTACAACTTAGAAGTTAGCCATTTCCTCATATACATAAGTATTTAAATATTATTATCAATATTTCATTAATTATATGTTTTGTGGGATTTGATTCTTGTTCTCGTGTATAATGTCTGATCACGATGACAAATATATGCTCTATTTCATATCTTTAAATATCTGGTTTTGCCATTATTCACAATGTTAGAACCGTATTCAATCCATTATTAGATATTAAATATACGCTAATTTGAAAGATTAAGGGGGAAAAATAAAGAAATAAAAGGCAAGTGAGTTCATTCAAATAATTCTATCATAATATTCATGAGAGGCAATTTTGAGTAACTAATTTGAAACATGAAAGAAAAAAATAATCTTTCTACTCTATTTGTTAAAAGTTATATTAAGAAATCGATAAATAGTAAAAAGAAAAACTTAAACGTCATTCATCACCAAAACTAATATTCACAATTTTAGAAGTCTAAGTACTATATAATATTTAGAAAATAAAAAATTTACACAGACTTATCTTAAAACAAAATTTATCATACATTTCAGTCTAATTTTAAATTTTGTACAAAAAATACTCACAATTGAAATTGCATTTTAAATTTACACAAAATTTTTCTCTTTCTTTTCTTTACTTTCTTATCTCCACTCATGATGGAAATAGGATAGATCATGCTAGGTTTTGACTAAATAGGTTTGAATCTTGAGTCATAAGTGTAAGCCTAACCTAAAGTCTATATAGATTTTTTTTTTGGACAATTGCATTTAGGTCCCGGATAAAAGAAAATACAACAAAATAGTCCATTGACATCTTAAAATTGCATTTAAATCCCTTAGGACTTTTTGCAATAAATTCCAATTGTCCTGACAAGTCAAGACTGACAAGTCTATGGGCATCCATTGCAAGTCTAGAACTAGACTTTATTGCCAAAAGAAAAAAGAAAAACCTCATGGGACTTAAATTTAATTTTGAGATTTTAAATGACTATTTTGTTGCATTTTCTCTTACTTGGGACATAAATGCAATTTTCCCTTTCGTTTTCTAGTTCAAACTGGAGCCAGCTAGTCTTGTCTCATTTATAAATCCAATTTAGGGAAAAAAAAAAGATAATTCTTATTATAAGTTCACTTATAAAGTAATAAATAAGAGTGTTACAATTTACCTATATTAATTGTAATAAGTTTTAGGTAGAAAGAGACAAGAGAGGTGAAAAATAACCATTTATGAATGAAAGCAAAATCGAAAAAAGAAAAAAATTATTAATTTAATTCATATTTTTTAAGTTAACTAACTCTTTTTAATATATAAGAATTAGATAATTTTGACTTATAAATAAAATTAGAGTAATTTAAAAACCCAACCTTACAGGCTTTATTGAAGATACTCAATCTAACTTTTTTTTTCTTTTGCTTTTTGGCAAAGCATTAAACTTGATTCTGCAACAACATTAATATAATCATTAACTATTTAGAGTTCTTTTTAGGGATATTTCTAATAAAATCCGGCTAGAATGATTAAAATTAGAATTGGGTTTACAATTTTAAGAAATTCTTATTCGGGCTAACATTCCTAAATAAGGATTTTTTTTAAAAAATATTGTTTAAAGACCATAATGCCCCTATGTTGAAAAGAAAAATTGAAAGTAGTTAAAAGGGGAAAAAAAGATTCTTAAATTAGGTCTCATCTAAATTAATTAATAATTATTCAATACAATCAGCATGCATTTGTCATTTTTACTTGGGAGTTTGATAGATTCTTTCTTGAAAAATATGATCATGTTTTTATATATTTATACCTACATATAACATATGAATATTTTAACAAATTAGTAACTTATAAATAATACCACTAATTTTATATATTTCATACAACACAATATCAATCCATACTAATTTAAATAATAGAAATAAACTAATTAGCATAATGCTAAAATTTTATACTTTCTAACAGTGAAGAGTTTTTTTTTTTTTTTTAAATGAGTAGATTTCGTATTCATCATGTTAAAAAATCGCCAATCTTTTTATTATATACTTCATTACGTTATATATATACTATATATTATTCATTCATTGTTTTCCAATATTTTACATACACACATTTAACCCTTCTCTCTCTTTCAATGAAGCAAGAGTTTATAAATTATAAGTTAAGTACCAATTTTACCTCGGAAGTACGCACCCAGGAGCAATTTTGCCCCGGAAGTTTTTGGCGTAACAATGTTGCCCCTGAAATATCAAAACGTAGCAATGTTGCCCCTCCATTAAAAACCCTAACGTTGACCGTTAGTTGATCGTTAGGGTTTTTAACGGAGGAACAAAATTGCTCCTGAGTACATACTTCAGGGGCAACATTGCTATGCCAAAACGCAGCAATGTTGCCCCTCCTTTAAAAACCCTAACGTTGATCGTTGTGGTCTTTAACGGAGGGGCAACATTGCTACATTTTGATACTTCAGGGGTAATATTGCTACGTCGAAAACTTCCAAGGGAAAAATTGCTCCTAGGCACGTACTTTCGGGGTAAAATTGGTACTTAACTCATAAATTATTGTTGTATTATTTTATGTGAAGGAAATCATATTTAAGTTTGGTTGAAGCGAAGTATGCGGTGGAAACTATATGTAAAATCCTGAAGTTTTTATTATATTTAATGATTTTCTTTGAAATATGAACATGATCCTATGGTCCACAAATGATCCTATAACATTTTTTAAAAAAAAAAAAACCTTCAAATGTCAGAAGTTGAAATTGACTAATATTGAAGAATTATTAATTAATTCAAGTAAGATTAAGCCTAATTTAGAAATCATTTTTTACTTTTTAACTACTTCATCAAATTTACTTTTAAAGAATATAGAGGTATTATAGTCTTTTAATAACATTCGAAAATTTTTGACCTGGCCTATTGACCTTATTAAGAATTTGATAAAATTGTAGGCCTAATTTTAGTTATGACCATTTTAGTTGAATTTAATTAGAATTTTCCCTTTATTGAATTATATTTATAATTGTAGGAATAAAATTCAACATAATATCGGGCCGCACATGTAAATATTAAAACTGCGTGGCAATTGTTTAATTAAATTTTATTTACTACAAATTTAGGTATGCTTGCACATTTATTTATATGGGCTACGTTCAAAATGGTTGCAATTATTTCTAATATTAAATATAGGGTTAAAAAGCAATTTGGCCAATAAATTATTACCTCAGGAGTTCCAGCAAAGATAACTTTCAAATGGACTAAAAATACCAACAAACTTTTAAAAACGTGCAGTCAGCACAACGCCCTTAGAAAAACATAACGTTTGTTAGAAAAAGATATCTAAGATGCAAATTAGCCAATGGACTTATATTCTAGGAGCGCCCAATACAAAAATTTTTTACTCCACGAGCGCTCAGCACAAAAAAGTCTATGTGCAATCTACTCAAAATATGAATGCTGTAAAATCTTGCTTGGACCCCAACTATGTGCATTTGTGTTAGAAAGAGTGAATGCAACAAACAAAATCATAAATTATATTAATTATCTTATATTAATTATTATTATTAGTTATCTTATACAACTATTGACTATATATTTACTCTTTAAATAAATTTTTTGTTATTGTAATTCTTTTCAATCTTTTAGAAATATCACATATTTAAGTGCATATAATATGCATAAAAATTGATATTTACGTGCGTAAAAATATCACATAATTTATAAGCCAACTTTATTTATTTGGGTATGTCCTTCTCTCTTGTCTCTAATGATAAAGGGATGGAATTCATTTATATTTTTGTGTATAAATATAATATTTTTGGCGATGAAAATTTATATACAGTTGATTAGATTAACATACTATAGATTCAAATCTTATTGTCGATTAAATAGGTATTCTATGAGCATTACTTTTAAAAATGGGATGAAGGCTTCTAAATATTTTGTTGGGCAACTGAAAGATCCCATCACATTAACTATTCTAAATTGATAATAAATGAAACTAAAACATTACTCATATTATATGCACTTATATTAATAACTAAAAAATCTCATCAGCCATATATCAATTTTTACACATATTTATATGCACGTAAATATGTGATATGTTCAAAAGATTGAATATAATTATAATAACAAAAATCAAATTTAAAGAGTAAATAATAAGTATTATAGCCAATAATTGCATAACATAACTGATAATAATAATTAATATAAGATAATTGATATAATTTGTGATTTTTTTGTTGCATTAATTCTTTCAAATCCTAATGCACATGGTTGGAGGTCCGAGTAAGGATTTACCATAGTCGGATTTTGGGTGGATTGCACATAGATTTTTTTGTACTGAGGGCTCTTGGAGTAAATTTTTTTTTTTTTGTGTTGGATGCTTCTGGAGTAAAAGTTTGTTGGCCAATTTGCACCTTAGATAACAGACGTTATCTTTTTCTAATAGTGTTGTATTGACTGCACGTTTTTAAAAGTTTGTTGGTATTTTTGGTCAATTTGAAAGTTATTTATGCTGGATACTCCTGAGGGTAAAAGTTTATTGGTCAAATTACTCTTCAATCCTTTATTATAATGCTATATTAAGTCCCACGTCTCGATTAATTGAAAGATGAGTCAAAGGTATATAACCTTGAGGTAAGTTCTACCAAATTGGCTAAAATTATTTTGATAGAAAGACACACATGTGCGCGAGCACTGTGCTAAGGAAAAAGGATGCACTAATCTCAATGGCTAAACAGTTAATTTCAGCCACACGATTTTCTTGCATTTGTACCTGTCATAGAGGGCGCTGGAGGTGTCATGACTGATTGGAAAGGAGATCAACTTCACTGGGAAGCTTCTCCATTTTCACCTGCAACAAGTATATATGCACTTGTTATATCTGTTTCTGTTGGTGATTTAATTTTGTCGTATGGATATTAAAACCTTTACCACTTGGTTGGATTTTATGAGCTTATTATATGACTACCAAATTCAAGAATTGGACGTGATGTTTCAGGTTTTAATGTTGTGGCAGCTGGAGACAAGCTGATCCATCGACAGACTCTAGATTCATTACAGTGGAAGTGACCAGAATTTGGATAACAACATTGGGTACAGGAGGACAAGTTCACTGCGCCCAACTCTGTGATTCATGTATAATTGTATATTGGGTTAAGGTGCAATTTTACCAATGAACTATTGGCTCAAGAGCAATTTCACCAATAAACTCTCTAGTGGACTAAAATTACCAACAAACTGTTAAAACAGGAGCAATTTCGCCAACGCCGTTAAATCTAGCCTGACACCGTTAATGTGCCTTTATATAGCCTTCATGCAAAAATTACAGAATAGGACCCAGATGTTTATGAAACTATATTTAAGCCCCAAAAAATTTAAATTTTTTTATTTTAATCCCTCCACGGACTTTATATGGAGGGACTAAAGTGAAAATTATAAAAAAATTTTGGGCCGGAAAGATAATTTTCTAAAATTTTGGGTTCTTTTATGTAATTTTTGCGAGGCCATCCCTACCGCTCAAAATCCGCCACCTGGCCTGTTTAAACAGGCCGAAAACATACCTACATCTAACAGCCTGTTTTACACAAAAGAACCCACAAAAATTACATAAAAGAACCCAAAATTTTAGAAAATTATCTTCAGGCCCATAAAATTTTTATAATTTTCACTTTAGTCCCTCCATATAAAGTACGTGGAGCGACTAAAATAAAAAATTTTAAATTTTTTGAAGCTTAAATATAGTTTCATAAACATCTGGGTCCTATTCTGTAATTTTTGCATGAAGGCACATTAACGGCGTTAAGCTCAATTAACGGCATTGGCGAACTTGCTCCTGTTTTAACAGTTTGTTGGTAATTTTGGTCCACTAGAGAATTTATTGGCGAAATTGCTCCTGAGCCAATAGTTCGTTGGTAAAATTGCACCTTAACCCTTGTATATTTACTATCTCTCAATAAGATTAACTAAAACTCACTGCTCTAGAGCAGACATTATGTAGTCTCTTCATTATCAATTCAATAGTCAAAGAAGACAATATATATCACCCAATCATATCACTGTTTTTAGATGTTTAGATTTAATTTAACTGATTTACATGCTACTTTTTTTTTTCTTTTTATCTTATAATTGAAATCGTAATTTTATTCAATTACTCATTTTATTCTGTAAATAAAATATTAAAATTAAAAATTAAAACACTTGTTTTGTGTAAATTTAGCTTGGATTATTTAACCAATAAATGGGCAAGATTTCACAGTTGGACTAGGATTTTTTAAAGGGTTAAGAAGCAATTTGGCCAATAAACTATTACCTCAGGAGCGCCCAGCACAAATAACTTTCAAGTGGACCAAAAATACCATCAAACTTTAAAAAACGTGTAGTTAGCACAACGCTGTTAGAAAAACATAACGTCCATTAGAAAAAGATAATGTCGTTATCTAAGATATAGATTGGCCAACGGACTTTTACTCCAAAAACGCTCAGCACAAAATTTTTCTTACTCCACGAGCACTCAACACAGAAAGGTCCATGTGCAATCCACTCAAAATTTGACTATGGTAAATCCTTGCCTGGACCCCAACCATGTGGATTAGGGTTACAAAGGGTGAATGCAACAAAAAAAAAATCACAAATTATATTAATTATCTTATATTAATTATTATTATTAGTTATCTTATGTAATTATTGACTATAATATTGTATTATTCACTCTTTAAATTTAATTTTTATTGTGGTAATTTTATTCAATCTTTTAAACATATCACATATTTACGTGCGTATAAATATGCGTAAAAATTGATATCCGGTTGATGAGATTTTTTAGTTATTGATATAAGTGCATATAATATGAGTAATTTTTTAATTTTATTTATTATCAATTTAAAATAGTTAATGTGATGCAGTTGCCCAAAAAAAATTCAGGAGTCTTCATCCCATTTTTAAAAGTAATGCTCTTAGAATACCTACTTAACCGACAATAAGATTTGAATCTATAGTATGTTAATCTCATCAACCTATATCAATTTTCATCGGCAAAAATATTATATTTATATACATAAATATAAATGAATTCAATCCCTTTATCAGCAGAGACAAGAGAGAAGGATATATCCAAATAAATAAAGGTGGCCTCTAAATTATGTGATATTTTTACACATTTAAATATCAATTTTTATACACATATTATATGCACATAAATATGTGATATTTCTAAAAGATTGAAAAGAATTATAACAACAAAAATTTAATTTAAAGAGTAAATATATAGTCAATAATTTTATAAGATAACTGATAATAATAATTAATATAAGATAATCAATATAATTTGTAATCTTTTGGTTCCATTCACTTTTTCTGACCCCAATGCACATGGTTGGGGTCCAGGCAAGGATTTACAGCAGTCAGATTTTGAGTTGATTGCACATGGATTTTTTTTGTGCTGAGCGCTCCTGGAATACAAAAAATTTTATGCTGAGCGCTCATGGAGTAAAAGTTCGTTGGACAATCTGCACCTTAGATAACATCGTTATTTTTTTTTCTAACGGCGCTGTGCTGATAGCACGTTTTTAAAAGTTTGTTAGTATTTTTGTTCCACTTGAAAGTTATCTGTACTGGGCGCTCCTGAGATAATAGTTTATTGGCCAAATTACTCTTTAACCGTAAAATATAATACTAACTTCAATTCTTAACATAAGAGCTAACTTATTTTTTTGTTGTTGAAAAGATTAAATAAATAATTAAGTTAAGTTAAATTATTTATATTTATCATTCTTCTTTAAACTAATTTACTTGATTTATAAATTGATGTATAATATAATAATGCACAACATAAATTATGATTAAATAGTTTGTTTAGCTTCCTTAATCTCTCTATAAAAAATCAACTAACTTATATTAATGACTAAAGGAAGTATGAATTCAATTAATTAGGAACAACTAATTCCAACAATAATAACTATTACTAATATACAGTAATTAATAGTTAACTCCCCTCTCGCAGGTTACTATAGCATAACGTATACCTCTAAATTTTTTTTTTGGGTTCAAAAAATACCTCTAACTTGGGATGAACAGTGGATGTGATGGTTTTGACACCTTCCCAAAGATGATGTTTTAGTTCTTTGTCGACATTTATAAAATTAAGGCCTTCTTTGGTACATAGGACTTAGGAGTTGGGATTAAGATTTGGTCAGAGAGTAGTGAGACAAGTTGTATTGTTTGGCATGTGAGATCAAGGATAACATGGGAATTGGCATTGCTTTTTTAGTTTGGCATCTGAAGTGTTTTGGAAAATCTTAATGTTGCTCTAGAATATTATCATTATTATTATTTTGCTTTAATTAATATTACCTCAAAAGTCTAAAAAACAAAGTAATGTTGCCCCTAAGTTAACAATCCATACGATCAAATATTTGTTGACTCCATTATGCTATGTGGCATATCTATATGGCACCCATCTCTTCTTTTTTTTTTTTTTCTTTTTAAAAAAAAAGATTTACAAGTTAGATTTTTAAATGAAAAAAAAAAAAAAAAATCTTCTTCCCAAAATCGTGATACCTACAAGCTGCTTCTTCAATCATTCCTTGAAAATTACTGCCAAAAGCTGCTTGTTGATCATTCCTTCTAGGAAAATTGTGGTTGCTTGTTCTAGAAAAGATCCAATTTTAGTGGTGATCTCAACATTTCATTTTTCCTCCCCATTCCATATCTTCATCATTCAAAAACCGAAAAAACTTCATCATCTTTATCATTCTTGAATGCATCAACTCAAAGGAAACCTAGAGATCAAAACTTAAAAATCAATATGCAAAATCTAAGGCCTTGAAATATCAAAGAGAACATATCAGAAATTTCATTACTTGAGAAACCCAAAGATTAATGGAGAGAGATTGTAAGAGGCAGAGATTGACACACGCAACTGAATAGAGAGAAGAAGACCAGAGTAGAGATTGTATTACTTGTTTAGTATTATACAGGACGAAGAATCAAGGCTGATTTAGGAGGGTCGGATACTATGCAATTGCAATTACATATGTGAAAATAAAATAAAATCATATTGATAATCAATCCCTATAATCTCTCCTAGTTGTTGGAGATATTTTCTATGGCAACACTATTAGAACTAATAATAGATTAGCTAATCACCAGAATTAGTATTAGCGTTTATATTTCATATTCCTTTGTGTATTCTTCTAGGCATTATACAAGATTCCCCTCTGGTTGTAGCACTCATTCTCTCTCTTCATTTGTGTATATTTCCATAGTACTCTGTAACCAATTCATGTACGATTTCTTAGAATATTTGCTATATAAAGATCACTGTGGCCTAAGGATCATTCACCTCTACCAATTCATTTCTTGAGCTTGAATTCTTTCTTGGTATCAAAGCATTCTTCACTGTCTTCCACCATGTCGCAATCCACTCGACATCCGATGAAACTCAGTCTTCTGCCAAACAGTATTCTCTATTTCATTCTTCTAGCCAAACTCAGTCATCATCACATGGTTTCTATGATCCTCATATGTCTAATCATGTGAGCAAATTAGTCAAGGCAATTTATGGCCTTAAACAAGCACCATGAGCTGAGTTCGATCACCTGAAACATACTCTGGTTCACTGGGGCTTTCAAAATTCTAAGAGCGATACATCATTGTTCTTTCTTAAGACTCAATCTATTGTTGTTTTTGTTCTCATGTATGTTGATGACATATTGATTACGTGGAGTAGTTCTAGCTACATCAAGAAATTCATTATTCAAGTCAATAACGTGTTCTCTCTGAAAGATATGGGTTCCCTGTTTTATTTTATGGGGCTAGAAGTATTTAGGGACAATACTGGACTCTACCTTAATAAAGGCAAATACATAATGAATTTACTACAAAAGTTCCACATATTTGACTGTGCCCCTATTCTAACACCTATGATAATAGGGAGATAATTTTCAATTTCTAATGGAACACCCCTAGCTGATCCTTCACTGTATAGGCAAGCCATAGGATCTCTTCAATATGTAACCACTACCAAACTAGATATTGCCTATTCAGAAAACAAGTTAAGTCAATTTCTTTCATGTCCCACTGATGAGCATTTTAAGGGGGTAAAACGGATTTTTAGATACCTTACAGGCACCTATCACTATGCTCTACACCTCAAACCATTTAGATCTCTCCAACTCATGGCCTATACTGATGCAATTACGCCACTGACATTGATGACAAACGCTCAATGGCTGGTTTTTGTATTTACTTGGGAGGTACTCTAATGTCTTGGTAATCTGCAAGAAACAAAAGGTGGTGTCTAGGGCAAGCTCAGAATCAGAATACAGAGCACTAGCTGATGGTTCTGCAGAGCTAAAATGGCTACAAACTCTCCTTACCGAGATTGGTCTGTTTCTCAAACAACCCTTTATTATGTGGTGTGACAACCTAAGTGCACAAGCTCTCGCATCAAATCTGGTTCATCATGGAAGAAGCAAGCACATAGACATGGATGTGCACTTTATAAGAGATCAGGTGTTAGTAGGAGACATCAAAGTTGCCTATGCTCCCTCTCAATATCAAATAGCCGATTGTCTTACAAAGGCCCTGTCACATACACAATTCTTCTTCTAACAAGCAAACTTGGTTTATGTCCCACACCCTCTCGTTTGAGGGAGAGTGTTAGAACTAATAATAGATTAGCTAATTATCAAAATTAGTGCTTATATTCTCAACATATTCCTTTGTACATTCCTCTAGACATTGTGTAAGATTCCCCTCTGATTGGAGCAGTCATTCTCTCTCTTCATTCATGTCTATTTCCATAGTACTATGTAACCAATTCAAGTACGATTTCTATTAGAATATTTGCTATATAAAGATCACTGTGGCCTGGGGATTATTCACCTCCGCCAATTCATTTCCTTGAGCTTGAATTCTTTCTAACACATCTTGTGATTCTTCAAATAATGTTTTTCCTTAAAAATTTATAGAAGCAAACATCAAGATTATCTTGATTTCATCTTATTCAATGGAATCAAACCCAAGCAATAAAACATTTGAGATGAAAAAGAAAATTCAACAAATAAAAAGGCTCAAGAGGGCAACCGAGTGACTTACAGACTTGGACGGAGAGGTGAGAGGTGATCAAGAGCTGCAAGTGCACGATCTAAGGAAGACAAGATAGAGACAATGAGTAGTAACTAACTAGCTTAGACGCCGAGAGATGGTGATGATGATGATGACTAACTTGCTGAGATGGCAAGAACGCATGAGGAATCCATGGTGCTATAAGGGTTTCCTTAAGGATGAAAGATGAAAGTTGGAATGAGATCTATGAAGATGTTGCAAGACGGAATCACTACATAAAACTATCAATTTGTAGGGTTAATTTGTAGTAGTTTGACGAAACCACTATAAATAGCATGATTTGTAGTGGTTTGTTTGTGACACACTGGTCTTGCCCTTTCGGGTGACAGTTAGTGTGATCCTTTACTTATATTTAATTTTAAGTTATTAATCCCAGGTTAATTTAAGTCTTGCATAAGAGTATAAGCAGAGCACACACTAGATTGAACAATAATATACTGATAAAAATACATGGAAATATAAACTTTACCCCAAATGGTCATAATAAACAGTCATCCGGATAATGATGTCTGACAAGCCAAAATAAAATACTACAGTCATCCGATAAACACAATAAATATCCAAATGAAAAACCATCAACATCCATCATCACTCTAGTCCTGCTTTGAAGCCTTACCACGGTCTCTCTGCTCCACTTTAGATGAACTGCTAGATAACTTAAGAGGGGCTGGGATTCAGAAATTGAATCCCAAAGTAACCATTAATCTCTCATAAAATGTATAACCATGTATGTAAGAAAAACCAATAAACATGCAAATCACATAACGTTCAAAATCATGCACACAGCCAAATCTGGAACTAGCAATCATAATAGCACATAGCACAGACTGCTGGGCACGACACACAGCAAGGCCCTTATTGCACACAGTATGTTCCAATTCCAAAGCATTAGAAAATAAATGTCAACTAAATGTATGCAATATACATGGTAAAACATACATACACAAGTCACACAGAGTATATGAGGATTAAGGTTACTACCTGGATGTCTTATGACTTCTTATCGTCACCAAAGTTCTTGGTCTGGTTATCTTTTGGGCCCACACAAGTGTCCAAATCCTATAATATTTGGAGATGGGTCATTACTCGATTTAATCTTAATAACAATATTAAGATTACGCTTACTAGATCGACCCATAAAGTGTATCCTTTTCAGATTTCTTGACCAACCTTTGAAAATCCATTACTTCCTTTGTACCAATCCACATAATATGTTCTTAGACTTATTTTAAAGCTTATTTTGTGTACTAAATGTCCACAAAATTTCATGGTCAAAGGAGGTCAATTGCTCTATTTTTTCCTTACTTAAAGAATAGAGCTTATATTACAAAAATTCCATTTTTCAGAAAAATTGAACAGAACCTCCAAATGTACTGAAAATTATACATATACTAAATCATGACTTACAGGTCTCTATTCATTGTTTAAGCACCAAAACCAATGATTTAATAACATAAATCAATGTTTCATGCCCGAATTTTCTAGCTTCATAAGCATCACTTTAATTATCAACAAGGATTATTTTTAACACCTAATGCTCCAAAGACCCATTGAACCTTTCTTCAATCAGTGAAACAATACGGCTCCATTAACAATCTAACTGTTCAAAACTGAACCCAACAGCCCTAGACACAATTCCTCATGCAGTTATCCAATACACATATTTAAAGTGTGTAAATGCCTTCCTCCAAGATTGTTCTCTAAAGACCAAGACTCAGAATAGACATTTATTCATTCTTACGTCACTTGTTCAATATCCATAAGCATTAATTTTTCTTTTTGAAGTCATAGTTTAAGAAACCCGAAGCCATACATATATATAACACACATCACAGTTACTTTCCTTCCTTCCATAACATTACATATGTGTGTGTGTGTGTGTGTGTGTGTGTGTGTGTACATGGCAGTAGTTTTCGGTTTCAGGTTAGCAGTAAAGCATGCAACTTAAACTTCCAACGGTTGACACTTATAGATAGCAAGCATTCGGTCCAAAAGCATGAACCAGAACAATTCAACACATGCAGCACTAATGATCTGGATTATCAATTTTAATCTTAACTTAGCTTGCATGTATACAGTGGTTTCCTTTGCCAAGCTTAGTTTCAATTACTCTTCTCACTCCCAAACTAACCAAATAGAAGAAACTGAAGTTAGAAGGAGACTTAGTGAGCCTACGTACCTCAGTCGAAGTCTAGTATTTTATGTGAGTTCCAAGGTCTCTTCTTCTCCGACAACTCCGTGCTTCCTTTCTTTCAGTTCTTCAACTCTCAGTCTCCTAACTCTCGATTCCTCTCTCTCGGTTTTCTGTGTTCTAGCTCTCTCTTTTCTCACTTTCTTTCTGTTTTACGTATCAGTTGAGAATGGCCAAAGGAAATCATAAATTGTAAACTGAAGCGAATGGTTCTGTTTTCAAACTCTCTGGCCGAAGGAAATGAACCAGAATTGGAGGAGTTTAATGGCGCATTGACCGAACAGTGGAGCATGGAGTTGCTGTCATGCTGGCCGAAACACAGAGAGGTGGAATATGGCGTTAACACTCCTGCTCCCGAAAACGTTGCTGTCATGAGCTAGGTCAATGAGAAAAGCAACTGATATATTCTCATGTTGACACGTGCAGGCTGAAGGAATAAGGAATTTGTACATGAACAAAGGCAACAATTTAATCCGGGTTTTGTTTTGCCGAAAATGCAGAAATTAGTGGAGCATAAACTGAAACAAACTAAAAAAAATATGACGCTGCTGCAAGCATGAAGGAGACCGAGGATCATGGCGCTGAAACAGAAATAATGAAGCATGGGTTGTCGTTCGAATTTGGCGCTGCATGAATTGGTGACCTGTCTTAAAATGAATGAGACATATGTATGCCGTGCTCTCTCTCTGTTTCTTCGTGCCTCCAGGATGGCTAAAAATGGATAATAGATAAAGGAATGATTCATTTGCGTTTTGGGCCGAAGGTAATAAAGGATTGCAAATGAATATGGATGATTTAGTCTTGGATTGGTATGGGCCGTGTGGTTTTGTTACTACTAAGTCTATCACGTGTTTAGCTTACATGATGAAAAGGATATTAAATGCTGGCCGAGAAGGATAATACAAAGTCCAAACATATTTATGAAATAATTTAAAAATAAATACAAAGCGGAAATCCTAGGGTCTTGGCAAATATAAATAACATAACTTAAACCACAGGAATACATAAGAGCTTTCTAGGTTTACTCCGTTGGTGCCTTCCCTTGCTCCCTGTTAGGATAATCACTTGAAAATGTTAAAGTGGGATGATATTTCCACGTCTCAATAACTACTGAAATTTTCTACCGTACACAAGCAAATTATATATGACAAAAAGTAGGAACTAGTTATAAATATATAAATTGATATACATAAAATCTTTCATACAAAAACTTTTACCGATATAAATATATCATCCTTCTGTCAATCTGTAAACTGTATAGATTTTCAATATGCAATATGCAGCCTCCCTTATATCTCCTTCCATCCTTATACCGCTGACTGGAGCCATAGGCTAACACATAGTCCAACAAGAACATATCATTTGACTGAGTTGTCCCAAGCTCACCAAAACTTAAGATACACCCGGCCAAAGTTATAGAGCTTAAGCCTGTACTATGGCTCCCCTCCTTAAAAACAACTAAGGAGGTGTCATGTGTCCCACAACTCCAACGCAATCCCGGCCAGAGGATAACATGGAAGAAGGGGCCCTGACAAGTACCATCCACTGTGCACCGAGTGATGGCATTAAAACAATTTATCATACAAATTCCTCCTTACTCCATCCCAACAATTACAGCCGCCATGATAAATGAATATCCATTCTAAAAATAGAGCATTAAATTATACTTTCACTTGTATCAAAAATCATATAAACCAACATTTAAGATGCATTATTGGATCAATCCGTCATTTAAAACTTGGCACCTAAATAGTAAATCACTATTAAAAAATACGTACAAGTTACTATGTAAATAGTAAATCACTATTAAAAAATACATACAAATACAAATAGTAAGCCATTATTCAAAAATACGTATAAGTTACTATGCAAATAGTAAATCACTATTCGGGACCAAAACTGTCATTTATGTGGGTACAAATTCATAATTTATTCGGGAACACAATCGTAATTTAATCGGGAATGAAACCATAATTTCAATATTTTTATTATAAAAATATTATGATACATATTCATGAAACTCAATCCATAAAAATAAGTAATTAATAATCATACACAATTCACAAGTATATGAAAAATATTCAGAGTTACCTGTTATCCCCTAGCTCACAGATAATCCCCAAAAATTACTCCGACTCCCCTGATGAGAATCTTCTAGCACTCCTAAATAATCTCCACTATATTATTTCTCTCTCTCTCTCTTCCCCACGTTCTGTGAAATTGTGTGTGTTGTGTGTGAAGTGGTGGGGGGTATTTATAGTTGAAGAAACCCTCCATTGTGACAATATTAGGCGGGAATGGCGCCCTCCCGCTAATTGGGGCGCCGCGCACGTCCCCCATTTTGTCAAAAGTGATAGACGCCCTTCTCCTTTTTTTTTCAACGATAGGTAACCCTCTCACCTTTTTTTCAAAAGTAATAGGGCCCTCCTATTATTATATTAATATAATAATAATATATTATAATATAATAAATTTAAAATTTATATATACTTTTTCATTCATTCCCCGTCGTCCTCTACTTTCTCTTATAATATTTTATAATATTAATCTATATTAATATAATAAATAACATATATTTTATACATACATACATACATACATACATACATACATACATATATATATATATATATATATATAATAACTTTATTTTATACCTCTAAATTTACTCTAAACCTCAATAATTAATAAATCACACCTGACAAAAATACTTAATTACTAAAGAAATTTAGGATGTTACATCAGAGTTGCATGTTCAGTCAGAGGAGGTTGACATCAGCTCAGCTATTACGATGAGAACAAGGAGTTTGACTTCAACATTCTTATACTAAGTGACATGGAGTGATTCCTGGATTAGGATGAGGACTGAGACCAGAATAACCCGTGACGATAGTCTCCATGGTCAACAGGATTTGAGGTGCAAGTTCAAGATAAATTTACTTATTGTTTTAATAAATTAATATTTAAATTACATGGGTTTAAATTTAATTAAAGTATGTGGTAAATTGTGCAGATGAGGAGGCAGGACATGGCCGATCTCAATAGCCTAGACCAAAAACTATGTGTCATAGTTTCGTGGAATGAGGCCACAGACTAGCTGATTGAGAATGGTAGTCACCTATTCAACCTCAATATGAATGAGCTGGATGTGAATTCTATACGGTTCTCTCTCTACTTCAAGACATGGAAGAAGGTTCTATGGATGCTGAATAATATAGTTGGGATAAGGTTGTGGAGGTAAAAATTGTATTTAATTATATTATAAATGTAAATAGTTATAATTTATGTCATTTTTAATTAATTAATTATATTTATTTATTATTTATTCAATTGTGATATAGGCTAGGTTTGCCATGTGAGACAACAGGAAGAGATACACAATGATAAGGATAGGGGATGGCTGAAAGAACAGGAGGAATCATCGCTGCCACCGTATCATGAATAAGGATGTGATGATACCTTTGGAGCAGCTAATAGAGAATGTATCTAACGACGTCCCATGTAATGATTGAGCAAGCTTTGTTCAATATAGGAGGAGTACAAAAGGATAAGTAATTTCTTAATAATTATTATTTTTAATAATTATTTAATAATTTTAATGTCTTGTTATTTCTATATGCTTTTCTTAGAGAAATTCCAGAAGCCAAAGGCATCATAAGATCCATCAAATTGCAAAATTGAAGACATTTGCTATCACTTATAACGAATTGGTAATTTTTTACAATTAAATTATTTTTAGCTTTATATTATAAATTTATTGTTTTCTTGTTTATAATAATAATTTATTGTTTTAATTCTTTTAGGAGAGGAAGACTCAGTAGGAGCAATGTCGAATAGACAATAGGGAGTTATTCACCATCACCTATAGACATCAGGACAGAACTACGACCTCTTAGCAAGCAAATAAAGCCATTGTAAGATATAGAAATTGTTTGTTTTAATATTTGTTATTTATTGTAATTAAATTAAATTGTTTGATAATTGTTTCATAAAATGTATGCGGTAGGAGTGGATTCAACAGTCCTAGGCTAAGACAATAGAGACCTAGACACAGGAGTCAAAAAGGTTTGTGGATCCCACTGCTCCTTTGAAAGCTACTCTGAGGCCATTTAAGCACACTGGATGCTATAGGGATATGGGGTTAGGCGATAGGCCTAGCATGGTCTTCGGCAAGAGCGGCGCCTATAAGCCTAGCACTTCTTGAGTAAGGACCTTCAACATCAGAAGATTGAGGGAGGAAACTTTTCAAGAGATTTGTGCAAAGGTTTCCAGGAAGATTCATGTGTAGGCCAATTTCTACTACAATCAACAGACCTAATGGTAGGATATCATGAACACAATGTTGTTGAGGTTCTAGAGTTGGTTGTTTCCTGACGAGGAGTATCTAGAGGTCCCACCAATCCCAAGGTTCGTCATCCAGATACCTCTTTCTCTTCTTGATAATGATGGTGCTATTAATTCTTGTCAATCCCATGATATATCCTGCCCCTAAGAGAATACCTAATGATAAGTTGTCAAATAGTTAGCGATCTTAGTTATTTTCATTTAAAAATAAATAAATAAATACAATTTGTTGTGGTTTTTGCCTATAAACCACAACAAAATGTAAATTATTTTTTTTAAAAAAAATAACTTTATATTTGTAGAAATTACAAAATGCCACAAACCGTTATTATTTTTTCAATAATAAATAATAAATCCCACCAACGGTTATGAAGTTTGTAGTAGTTTTTGCACCGAACTGCTGCAAAGTGTTTGATTTTGAAATATGAATATTTAAAATCTTGCCAATGGTAATAATATTTGTAGCAGGTTTTCCATTATGACTGCTACAAAATGTGTGATTTGAAGTTTGAATATTTCAAATCTTGCCAACGGTCATGAATTTTGTAGTTATTTTTTCCTTGTAACCGCTACAAAGTGTGTGATTTTGAAATTTGGATATTTCAAATCCTACCAACAATTATGAGTTTTGTAGTGGCTTTTGCCCCATGACCGCTACAAATTCTAGGCACATATCATTTAGAAAACTTAAAATTCTCTCTTCACTCATCATCTTTGCTAACTTTTTTAGTAACTATGGATAAGTTATGGATTAAGTTTCCATGCAATTCTCTAGCATATTTGTCAGGATTTAACACTTTCTTGGAGTACGCATACTCTCATGCCAACTGTAATGCAAGTTTAAGAAGTGGTATACACGAGAAGTTGTTAGAGAACATTTACTTGTGAAGTTTTTCCTAAAAGATTATATATTTAGGAGAGTTCATGGTGAGAAACTTGGTATGAGATATGACAATACTCTTCCTAAAAATTCACAAGTAAGAGTTCATTTGATTAATCATTTTATTTGATTCTGTTCATTCTCAAACTCTTCTGATCTCATTTCATAAAACTGATTGTGTGTGTGTGTTTACGTTACGTTACTCTCTATTTTTCTCTACTTGTGAAAAGGCCAGAAAAAAAAAATCAAAGTTATGTGAAACTTTGATTTATTAATCATTCAATTCGATTTCTTAAGTTTGGGTTCTTCAATTTTTACCATATCAACTCAGTATATTCCATTTTCTCATTTCCCTTCATACATATGTCCTAGAATAGTTTTAATTGTTATTTTGAGGTTTTACATAATTGAGTGTTAAAAGCTTCAAATTTCAATTTTTGGAGAGAAAAGAATATGCACTCTATACTTTATTGTCATTCCATTTTCTTGTTTAATTAAATTCCCATCTTGCTTTCATTAACTGTAAAATGATTAAATATCCTCTAATTGTATACAATTTTTCAGTTTAAATGTGACGACCGCCCTGCCTTTATTTATTAGGATTAGCGCGTACAAGCATCGAGATGATTTGGACGACTTAATTACGGAATAAAAGTATTTTGAAAATAACTTAGTTTGAAAACATTCAGACAAATTTTTCGCGATTCGAATTCATCCAATAGTTGGATGTTAATACAGTAATTCAAAATAGACGAATGATAAACGTTAAAATACAATCTAGCTACTCCCATTTTTCCAAGAAGTTCCAATTGCTGTAATCCTTACAGCTGCTTCTTGCCTCTTGATCCCGAACCACTACCTGTATCTTTCATGTGGTCTGGAGTTCAAATGAATGAATTCCAGGGTAACAGTTAGTCTCATTAGCAGGTATGAAATATAAATGAGAGTATAACACATGTATAAGCATAGAATAATTCATAGTAAATAAGTCACACCGTAACCATAGTTAACGGCCAAAGACCGCAGCCCTTCAGGACACACAGCCTTATTCCATAGCTAGGATACAAACATGCAAATTATCTTGCAACCATAATCAGTCATACATGCAATACACATATACAAGCTAAGAAAATAACAGTTACCCACTTCAAACTTGAATCCTTATCTTTTGACTGAAGTTGTTGGGTTTAGAAATGGTGTCAAGTTCTACCTAAAAATGTTTATCATCACTGTTAGTCACTTACTCAAGTCGCAAAGAAACTAATTACGCAAATTAGTTTAGAGGATTAATAATAATTATTAATCCCTTAAAAGTTTCTCTAATAATAATAATAATATGATTCATGGTGATAATTATTTATTATTTATTATTATTAGAGAAATTTTTAAGGGATTAATAATTATTATTAATGCACTAAACTAATTTGCGTAATTATTATCTTTGCGACTTGAGTAAGTGACTAAGGGTGATGTCAATCATTCTTAATAAAAATTTCTCTAATAATAATAATAATAATAATAATAATAATAATTATTATTATTATTATTATTATTATTATTATTATTATTATTATTATCATCATCATCATTATCATTAATTCTAATAATAATAATTCCTCATTTATTATTTATTCTCCCTTTAATTTATTCATTAATTAATAATCAATCAAAGTTAATAAATACCAACCATCATATAAAAATATGATTTAAGGTATTTATTTAATGATTCTCATGGTTTCTCTTAAAACCTTGATAAATACTAATACTACGTACATAACTTATGCTTCGTGCAAATTTTGAGTTAAATAAATATTAACATCTATTAAAATAAATTTTATAAATACTAATTTGAATATAATAACTCCATAACATGTATACATATTTATTTACTCACACACCTAAAAATTAACAGTGGGTTTTAAAATAGCAACCTATATGTTTAAGATTTCTCACACAACTATACATATATAAACATCAACCTATTTATTCAAGGCATGCATCAGGTATATATGTATAAAAAAAATGGCAAAAATGATGCATACTTTTCCTTATATATACATATATAAACAACTAGGCTATATATGTATATGAGTTACATATATAAACAACTAGGCATACTTTTCTTTATTACCAAATTTCATGTGCAATGATTTACATACGACAACAGCACCCTGCTCTTTCCTTTTGCATCATTTAATGTATATACATATATATAGAAATCTAACACACCAAGCTTACACTTATACATTTACACAGTCACGTTTTCCTTCTTTTTCTAGCCTTACACAGACACACACACATGCATTGACCACAATAATTATATATACATGCACGTGTGTATACACACACACACACAAACTCACACACACTCACAACATTTTTTTTTCCCCCTTCTCAACGCCATACTAATACATGCACAGTCCAGATATGCTTCCAACATATATATGCACGACACAGAGTGAAAGATATATATACAAACTCTCGCATACTTTCTTTTTCTTTATTTACTTGTTCACGCGCACTTGGTAATACACATACATATATATTAAAGATCCTATATATTTATATTGATGCTCATGACAGTAAGACCGATGACAGTAAGGGAAAGGCTTCAGCGTGTTTTCTTCTTTCATTACATATATACTCACGCTCATAACAGAGACGAAACAAAACAGAAACCAAGTGCAGTTCCGACATGTAGGTGTAAAAAAAATGCAGAGGCTGAATGCACATGACAATGTAGCAACGTTATATGCAGCAAATTCACCTTTACATATACATATTCATACACACACATAAAGACGTTAACAGCTCAAACAGACCGACACTTAAACGCAAGCTCACAGCCCCCTGTTTTCTTCATTTTCAGTTCAGTTTCAGCTTCAGTTTCAGTTTTGGTTTCAATGCCTAAAAGCTTGGTTTTCCTTTTGTTTAATATTCACAAACTGTCGATGGAAATGCTGAAAACTTTGAGAAAGATAAGTTCCATGACTTACCTTAGTTTTCAAGCTTGAATGACAGAAATGGCTTGCTGTTTTACTCTTCTATTTCCTGGCGCAAGAACAAAGAAAACGATGAGCTTCAGTTTGACCTCCTACTCCCTCCTTCAGCGACTCTCCCTCTCTTTCACTCTCTCACTCTGCGTTTTCTTTTTTTTTCCTGACTGAATGCCGAATGGAGAGAGTGGAAGTGGAATGGAGAAACCATTTAAATAGGGATCCAAAGTCCAGACGAGACACAACAGTCCAGAAGCATAACCATCGGATATTAGAAACAGGGCTCGAGAGGAATGGTTGTGTCTAATCCTTCTGTATTTCTTCTCTAATACGTCATCTGCTCTGCTTTCCTGTAGAAGACGCTGAACCTGATTTAAATGATAATGGCGTGATTTGTTTCCTCTGGTCTTGTCGAGTTGATGGATAATGAGTAATGGGCAGATTGTATTAGGCTGGGGGTGATTTGGGCTGAAGGAATGGGTTTTTTCATAATGGGCTCACTTATATTGCTATATGTTGGATCTGTTTGTTCGCTGGTTTCATTCATTCATTTTTTTAACTAATTAATTAATTAGTTTTATTTGTTATTATTATTTGTACTTACATATTATAAGGGAAATGTATAAAATACTACAATGTCAAACTCCCAAAATTTTGGGATATTACATTAAATAATTAATTTAATTAGGTATCTTTTAAGTCCCCTCAGCTTAAAATTATTAGTCTCAAATGAAATTTTTGGTGCCAATAACTTTTATTGTAAAAAATTGAAATTAATATGTTCCCCATTCATGAATGTTTGTCAAAATAATATTCGAAATTTTTGTTAATATAACTAACTGTATTAGGATTAAAAAACTGAAAACAAAAACACTTAATAAAATCAAGGAACAAAAATGAAGTTCTGTATGAAATTAAAAGCTAAAGGTACACTTTTGCCTAGTAAAATTGTATGATGTAGATATTTTTTTCTTCTTTGAGCTGGATGATGTAGGTATATACTTTCTAGAATTAGCTAAATAATCAAATCAATCAAAAAATGTGTTACCAAAATAATTGTTTTATGCATAGTAATTTTTCTTTTCAATCATTGTCCACTATTCTAAAAAGTCAAATTGAACCCACTGATTTCTCTATAAATATATATCACCAAGCGTTTATAAAACATGCTCCTTGCGGATCCTACCACAACATTTTCTTTTTATACTCCACCCCTAATTGACAAAGTATTTTCTTAACATCATAATATGAGTTAAATACCGTTGTTTTTTTCCCCATGGAAGTTTACTTTGAGGAGTATTGGTTACCCAAAAGTTTTTTGGTGTCATTTTTACCTTGGAAGTTGAAAAACTGAGCAAATATGCCCTGAAAGTTTTTTTAAGCAATTTTACCCCTGGAAGTTTACAAAGAAGAGTAACAATTCAATAGTCAAGACCAACGAATCGACAAGATTGCTATGTTTTTAAATTTTGGGGCAAAAATGAGACCAAAAAAACTTTCGGGTGATCAGTGCTCCTTAGGGTAAACTTCCATAGCAAAAATGGTATTTAGCCCTCATAATATCGATGTGGCAACACATTATCATCTGAAAACATGTCTTTAATGAAAGACCCGACTGAACTCAAGAGGGGGATGAATTGAGTGAAGATAAAAACTTAGAACCTTTGAAAATCTTTTTGCAAATTGATAAAATTAGTTTGTAAGACAGTAAAGAGTTATAAAACATATATGCTGGAAATAAATGAGATTAAAGAAGAGAATTGCAAACTGAGATTTATCCCAGTTCGGTCCAATCTTTGGCCTATGTCTAGTCATCAAGCTCCACTTGAAATTTTCAATCCACTATTCTCTTGTTTATCTGGGCACAAGAGAAGCCTCTTACAAACCCACAAGTTTACCCAGGCACTTGTGAAGCCAAATCTCTCACCGAGATCCTCCCCCTTACAACCCGTAAGGATACATTCAATTTCCCACTCAAGATCACTCAATCTTGAGTATCTCTCATAAAATAGAATGTTTTACAATGTATCTTCTTTCTAAGAAGTAAATTGATAATCACTGAAGTATATTACAAATAATTTCACTCTCTATATGATAAGCAAAGTAAGCATTGAAAAACAGAGTGTGTATGAGCTTTAGAATTTTGGCATTTTGACAGCATAATCTCTTGTCCTCTCCTTTGTGCGTTTGGAACGTGGCTTTATTTATAGATGAGGATGATCTGAACGTTGGAGAATATGACCGTTGTGTATAGAGCCGTTACATATCAATTGGAAACTAACCGTTAGAACTTCGTTTTTTGAACCAGCTGTGACATCAGCATTTGCTTTATCCTTGATCTTTAGTTTAATGCCTTTTGATCACCTGAAACAAGTACACAAATGATATAAATAATGTTAAGAAGTATTACAGATCATTTGGATAATCATCTGGATGTTCTTGATCAAAAATGTGATTTTCGATGCGATGATTTTTTTGAAGCGTAGATGAAAGCTCGAGTTTTGACTTGGAAACTCGAGTATTGAGCTTGTTGCATTACTCCAGATTCCTCTCTGTCTTATCAAAACTCGAGTATTGAAGATCCTCTGATGTTCGTTACTCTCTGTCTGAGGTATACTCGAGTTTTCACTTGTAAACTCGATTTTTCAAGTTTTTATGTCTTTAGTTGCTTTTTCACTTGATATAGCTCCAAATTTGGCAAGCTACTTATCCCCATATAGCCCTTTGAGTCTTCTTCCCAATGCAAAAAGAATCAACTCCAAACTCATTGTATTTTGTCCGTTATGATGCGAATAATGAAGGTTGTTCTTGACCAGCGCTTTTGCAACGTCCTGAATCGACAGTCAACTTTCGAAGGTCATATCTCCCTGGTCTGATCTTCATTTTAGTTCTTTCACTTGTTGATGGAAAGCCTTATGAGTCTACTTTCATATGCCACCAATTTCAGCTCATTATGATATGTAGATTGTGAGTTACACTCAAAACATTGAAGCTTAGTTTGATGTGCGGCGTGATTTCCTGATACAACCTTCGAAATTCATAGCTCTCTCATCTTAACTTCTTTGACCTTGAAACTTTTTCAAAATGACGCATTGGTTGTCTAGTTTCATACAAATTTGGTTTCACCTCAATCCGATCTCTGGTTTAGGAGATATCATCAAATTACTAGAGCTTGCCCAAGTTGATCGTGAAACAGAGGTGAACAGAGTTGCTGATCAACGCTGGAAACTGGAGTCCAGAGAAGCCAGAGATGCTGAAGACACTGCAAACTCGAGTCATTAAGTTCCATACTCGAGTTTTGAGTTCCAAACTCAAGTTTTGACTTAGAAACTCGAGTTTTGACTCCCAAACTCTAGTTTTCTTTCTTTCTAGAGGCCAATTATTGCAGTAAGGTAGTAAACTCAATTTTTGACCATTAAACTCGAGTTTTCTCATCAAGAACCTGATATTTGCTTGTTCTAACTCTAAATTGAACCACTCTAACTTCCATTTGATTGTGAAGACTTATAATATCAATCTAAGACCTTGAATATTGATTTTCTCATTCTATTTGTCAAGATCTTCTCTTTCTTTCTTCCCTTCACTTGGTTATTCTCCACAACTCTATTTGAGCTGATCTTGAATAAAGATATTCTCATTTCATTCATCAATTTCTTCCATCTCTCATCTTGATCACTCTTCATTATTTAACATGGGCTTATCATTCTTTGCAGCTTCTACTTTCTTCAATATTTCCTCTTCTTCTTGAACTTAATATTTTCTTTTTGAAATTTCATCTCTTGATCATTCTCCATAATTCAATTCTTTCTTTCTTTCAATTCTCTTGAACATTCTTCACAAATATATTTCAACTGATCTTGAATGAGGATGTTCCATTCAATAAATTCTTTATTCTTCAATCTCTCATCTTCTCCTTAATTGTCCCCAAAACTCTTTGATAACTTCTTGCTTCTTTGCATATTCTTCTTTCTGTCTTCTCATGATCACAACTTTATTCTTTCTTTCTTCTTCTCTTAAACATTCTTCATAAATAGACTTCATATCTTTGATTCTACATTAAATTTAAGAATTTGTTAATGAAGATAAATATAGTATACAAACTTTTTGCTCTTACTAATGACATATATATAAGACATCATCAAAACTAATTATATCCAACACTTAAAAGCTTTAAGCATTTCTGAAAAACTCTTATCTCTCCATCCATGCCATGATTTCAAGCTTACCAATTTCAATACAATGTTCAACAATTAGTATTTTTTACACTCAGGATAAAGCGGTGTCCCTCATGTGATTGCTCAAAAGCCTTTTCTCCTACATCATGAATAATGTTCTTTACCTGATCATCCATATATGTGTCATTATCAACAAGGGCCACTTCCCCATGTTGAGATGGACTTGACCTTTTTTCACCATATCATACCCATACTGTATAAGGCTTACAAAATCCTTCACAAATTAAATATGTGTATATAACTTAAGGACTTAGTCGTCTCTCATTCAAATATTCTACACAAAGGCAATAAAACATCCCACTATTATCATCGGTATTTCCTTCAGTTAATTCTATAAATTCCCGCCAATGAGAGTTGGCACAGATGGTAAGGGGTCCAGGACTAGGCCCTTGGGTCGTGGGTTCGATCCCCTCTGCCGTCGCTGGGACTCCTTTGGTAGGCGATCTCGTAAGTTCCCAGTAAGTGCTCATAGAGCCCGAGGTCGTGCCCTAGTCTTAGTAGGAGACTGGTGTCAAACCCTTCTAAAACTTTTAAGTATTAAAAAAAAATCTATAAATTCTCTCACTCCATTCTCATATTTAACACTCGTCCGTAAAATATTTATCCAATGTGGTCCATAGTAGAATTCCTATAGGTGGAAAGATTTAATATACTATATTTGAAAATTGCATTAACTAAGCCAGCTCCAAATACATATGCTCAATGTAAGTTATGTATTTTTTTTAAGAAGAAATTTGCCCATAAATGCATCATGAAGAATCACTATTTATCATAAATGTATCACAGTGAATCCAACAAGCACAATAAATGCATGACAAGGAAAATAAATGCATCATATAGCATATAAATTCAAAGGCTTCTGCTAAGGAATTCTTCTCCATGAACGTTGCTTTTGCAAACAACAAAAGTAACCCGAAAAACACTTGTTGGTAAGTTGGGTAGGTCTCAAGTGCAAATATAGTCTTGAAAACATAATATTAATTAACAATAGAGGAACCCACAAGAACATTTCATTGAGTTCATTCAAGCTATGAGAACAATCAAAACGATAAAAAGAAAAATCAAAAGGTTACATCAAACTGAAACACTTCTCACGACAACTTGGTGTATTGTCATTGAGCTAAGAAACCAAAAAGTGATAAGCTGACTAGTACTAGCTTGTCATGAGAGAAACACGAAGTAGTGACAAAGAAACAGACAAATACTGGAGACAGAACATGTCATCACTTTTGGCGTGACAAGGAGAGAAGTTCAAAGAGGGAAATTTAATTTTTCGTGCGACAAAGATAGATTTCAATGTTTGCGGATATTACTAAAATCGATTTATTATATAGCATCTGGTCCCTAAAGGTATATATATAATTTTTTCTATTCATTTAATTTTAAGACTGGATTTTTATAATATATCCATAAAAATCCAGTCCTAAAAGTAAGAATATTAAATTAAAAATTGGTCTTAATTAAAAGTGCCGTCATTTAGTTCTTTAAATACTGTCGTATCCTTATACTTTGTGTTAAATGCTTTGGAATCTCTTCAGCTTCCAACCTATGCGTCTCCTTGTAATTTGAGGCCACTCCAACTATGGTGATCTTTTTAAGCTCCTTAGTCCTAAAACTAGTTTCTTCATATTCATCTCCACTTCCTCATCCTCCTCTACAACATCCACGGCCTCCTTCAACACCTCCCCTATAATGTCTGATTCTATTTGTCCTCATTTTCCTCTTCCTCCTTTACAGCCTCCAAGGCCTCTTACATCGCCTCCACCAATATCAAACAAACAGATGCTTGAGCATTTGCATCTGAGGGTTGATCACATTGACAAACGAATAGGAAAATTGGTTAAGCTTTTGCATACTATCAACTACAAGCTCAACCAACTACTTAACGCCAATGACATTGAGTACAATCCATTTGATTGCCCTTCCTCCGGCGATGATATAGAGGATTGAGGGGGTTTTGTTTATGATGTATTTCCTTTTAAAAAAAAAAAAATTGTACTAGATGCTACCATGTAGTCAAGAACAAAAAAAACACTACTTTCATTTTGTCATACATTGATAATGTTCGAACAAATATATAAAACAAAACAGTGATAAATTCCTAGAAATGTTTGGCTCATATGTGTACTCGGTTTTACTCTCCATACATTGATCATTTACAGTCATTTTTTGATTGATAATGATCAATATCTGGAAAGGTAAAAACAATTACATATGGAGACGCAATGGATATGAATTTGGGGGCACCGACTAGAGAGGCAGACCTACCCTTGCAAGTGATTGTCTTGAACCAGTGCATTGTTTGATCAGAGATGACGATAAGAGGGCTTAGTATATATAGAGTAACTTTTAAGACTAGATTTTAAACAAAATCCCGTACTAAAAGTCTAGGCTTAATTTTTTAAAATAAATGAATACCTTTAATATGATATTCTGAAAATATTTGGTCCTAAAAGTCATACATTTCAGACTGCTTTTTAACAATACCCAGTCCTAAAAGTATAGTCTTACTTTTTAAAATAAACTAAGTCTTTTAAGACTGGATTTTAAAAACATCCGATCTTAAAAGTCATACATTTTAGACCACTTTTTAACATCCGATTCTAAAAGTCTAGCCTTAATTTTTAGAAGAAACTACAAATTTTCAAAACATCCGGTCTTAAAAGTCTAGCCTTAAATTCTTAAATGGAAAAAAGGGTCATACATATAAGACCTCTTGTTAACAACATCCAATCCTAAAAGTTTAACCATAATTTTTAAAAATAAATCAACACTTTTAAGAGTGGATTCTAAAAAAAATCCAATCCTAAAAATATAGTCTTAAATTAAATGAAAACAAAGTTCTATTTTAGATCGCTTGTTTACTACATTGTGTCCTAAAGGTATAGTAACTAAATTTCTGTATCCATCATTCAATACATATAGCAACAAAAAATGGATACAAGTAAATTGTTAGAAAATAATAAACAAATTTATTTATTATTGATCATAAACCAAATTGTACAATTATTCATTTACAGAAGATTATTGCCACATATATATACAAATGAATTCAGGAAAATATTGTTCTAACTGTATGAGTTCATACATTTATTCACAACACTTTTTGCATATGAGATCAATATCATCATCAAAAAAGGAGTTAACACAATCAAACATCTGTAACATCAAAGATAAAAACTAAATTAACTTGCGTTCAAACATAAGACACACACACACACTGATTTATTTATTTATTTATGTAGCCCAAATATATTTAGAAGCTGGTCTTAAAAGTAATTAATTTTTATTTAATATTTTTCTTATATTTTGTACTAGCTACTATTTACATCCGATTTTAAAAGTTAAACTTTTAAGACCAACTTCTAAATATAGCTAGTCTTTAAATTAATAGACTTTATATTTAAATTTTTCCTTATATTTTGGATTGCATATTATTTAAGTCTGTTATTTAAGTCTGCCGTATGAGATTCCTTTAAAAAGTAATTGATATTTTTTTTAAATATGTTTAAGATCCACTATTTTGGAAACTGATCTAAATAATGTATTTTAACCTATTAATAAAGGATTTGATCCACGAAGTTCTTGATATTTACAAAAATGCGATCAGTCATACCTTTTAGACTGAGCATTAATACTTTAGTTTAAATGAGGCAGCCACAGAACCATTTTTGGTACTAGTGGAGGTAGGTTTTTTATTCCTGACCTTGTGTGATCTGGAAATGCTTTGATGAAGATACGAAAGCCTTTTAAGCTTAGTCTGATTGTGAAATTGTTGTTAGCACCTACAGAATAGATGATCCAAAAGATGTGGCTGGAACGATGGTAGGGAATAAGGGAGAGGGCTATGGAGCATGATCCATGGCGGAAAAGTGACGGTGAGCTTGAGTTCGTGGTAGTAAGTTTTCAAATGTTAGAAGCGGAAGGGACACTAAAATATTTTAGAATGTTGAGTAGATTAAAAATTATTTTAGATGCAAACTACTATTGTAAAAATATTGGGCTATAATGTAAAAATATACATGTAGTTTTTTAAAAGTGCCCCTAACACCAAATATTTTATTTATGTGTAAAAGTAACTATGTGGTTATAAAATTAGAGCAAAAATACTCATTGACTATTAGTTTGACTTTTTTGTATTTTTACGGTTGATATGGACGATGACTCAGCTAAATTTCATCATGACTGGCAGTGAAGAACTGGAGAAAATTACAGAAAAGAGCTTAGATAGTTTTGAAAATTACAGAAAGGCAGCAACAGGGGTGAGGAGGCAAAGATGGGCAGCTTGATGAATAAGATTTGGATTGAGAGAAAAGGGGAATTGGAGAGAGAAGGGTTGAACTGTAATTTCTAAAATATCTGTCATTTTTTGTAATTTTCTCAAGTTCTTTATTACCAATTGAGATGAAATTTAGTTTAGTCACCATTCATGTCAGCCTTATAAATACAAAAAAAGTCAAACTAACAGTCAATAAGTATTTTTGCTCCATTTTTATAACTACATAGTCACTTTTGCATTAAAAAAAAGTATGTGGTGGTGTTGGGTGCATTATTAAAAAAACTACATGTGTTTTTTTTGCATCTTAACCAAAAAATATTTGAAGAAATCACAATCAGGTTCCAATTAACAAAATTAATTAATTAGGTCCTTTAAAATCATTAAATTGTATTAAAGTCTCAAAGGACATGGGTTCTATTGATTCCAAAGTGAAAGTACAATTTTGCCCCAACTATTAGTTTAGAATAACTAATGATAAGTTACATGAAAAGCAATGACAAATTTAGAGGAACCAATGACAAAAAAATTTAGAGCAATCGGCTTATTGTAATTAAAGCTGGAAGCAATTTTCCCAAAATATTTCATGCTGCCGGATATATTTTTCTAGGAAAAGAAAAAAGTTCTCAATATTCAGGGTGTATTTGGTTCATCATAAGGGAGAGTAGGAGAGGTTTATTACTTTCCCTCTCACTTCCTTGATTTTCACGGTTCTATGCCTCAAATCTTATTTAGGTTTCTCATCTTTTATTTTCCTCCCCAAATACTTTGGAGTGGTTTACATTTTCCTCGAAGCTTGGTGGCCTCGGCTTTGGCATCTCTTTCCTTCAGTGGGTTGCTTCTTTCTCAACCATGTACATGTAATATGATATCTCTCTCTCTCTCTCTCTCTCTCTTTTAATTTTTAATTTTTCCGTGTTTCATACTCATGTAACATCACTATATTATTTAATTAACTATACAATTCAAACTCAAATTTTTTCTTAAAAAAAATTTAATTTTCAACAAGTTTCATATTCATACAATCAATAGAAAATTTAATTAACAAATATATCATCAAGTTTCCATATTTATATTATCAAGTATCAATGTTAATATCGATTAAACTCTTTTTATAAAGATAAAAACTAAACTCATTTCATATTTTTTTCAAGATATAATAGATTTTGTTTATTTTATTAACATTAAATGAATTTTTAGCCCACATAAATTTCTTCTAAAATAAAAATAAATTATGATTTTGACAAAATTGAAGAGTGTGTAATTCTTTTCATTGATACTGAAAAATGAAAATTTGAGATTTTTTTTTAATTTAGTGAAATTTTGTATTAGTTTTAAAAATAGAATATTGGAGAGAGAATGTAGGAGGGAATGTAAAAGATTTCCTTAGGGTTATTTTAGTATTTTCAATTTTATATTTTAGTATTTAGCTTTTCTAAATAATTACAATTGTTATGGTTATTCTCAGTAAATATTTTTTCCTCTAGGCCTTATAAAAATTAAACAAATGGTAGATAATTATGATTGAAGATTTAAAGATTTGTCCTAAATATGATAAAAAAGGGTTGATAAAATTTCTTAAGATAAATTAAGATAACAAAAGAAAAAGGTTAAAAAAAAAAAAGTTGTAACAAAAGTGATTAGCCACCAAGATGTCTCTCTGGCGAAGTACCCAAATATCGGATTCAGGCCGGCATACGGCGAAGGAGACGGACCTGTTCCAAAGAAGTGAAAAGAAGATTAAATATCAATGAGGTCCGTACGTAGGTTTTCTATTCCTGAGCTTGTGTCATCTAGAAAGGCTTTGATTGTGAAATTGCTGGGTTAGCACGTACAGAATAGAGGATTCAAACGATGTGGCCGGAACAAATAAGGGAAAGGGCTTTGGAGTATGGTTCATGGCGTAAAAGTAATTAGCAGTGAGCTTTTGAGTTCGAGGTAACAAGTTTCCAAATGTTAGAGTGCCCTCGAAATTCCGGGTCCCAATTAACTAAATTAATTATAATCAGCTTCCAATTAATTGAATTAATTACAATCGGGCCACTTAAAATCATTAAATTGCAGGGAAGTCTCAAAGAACCTATATACTTTTAATTCTAATGTGAAAGTACAATTTTTCCCCAATGATAAGTTTAAAGTATTTAATTACCAATTTAAAGCAACCAATTATAAGTTACATGAAAGTCAATGACAAATTTAGAGCAAACATGAAAGCTTATTGTAATTGGACTTGGTTAAAATTTTCTCAAAATATTTCATGCTGCTGGATATATATTTATAGGAGGAAAAAAAAAGTTCTCAATATTCTTAGAGTGTATTAGGTTCATCGTATGAGAGGGTAGGAGAGGTTGATTACTTTCTCTCTCACTTCCTTGATTCGGGGCTTGGGATTTCACCGTTCTATGCCTCAAATCTTATTCTGCATCTAGGTTTCTCATCTTTTATTTTCCCCCTCAAATACTTTGGAATGGTTTCCATGTTCATTGAAGCTTGGTGGTCTCGGCTGTAATATTTTGAATTTTAGGCCTAGAGACTTAAGGATAAGCATGTATCAGGCAGATGACTAAGTTTAATTCATGAAGAATCGCAAGAATGTCAAGAGATAGAAAGGTTCTTGATGGTGACTAAGTGATTTGGCTGTACTGGGTGGAAGATCTAATATGCATAAGTAGTTGAATTAAGGTGTCGATGCAAAACAACACATGATGACACATATCTGGTGCTATTGGGTTGGTAGAAAGTTGCCACCTAACTATGTCTTAAGGTATAGGATGATTGGTCAAGCAAAAGTGTGCCAGTATAGGTGTGCACATGGCATATTTAAGGCAGATATGTGTGCCCTACGTTTTTTGGAGATGACACCAATATGTGGCGCCGTGTAGAGGCCCCACACACATAAACTCTGACAAGCTGTCATTTGGCAAGTCTCGGTATGCATGTTACAATCCCAAATAAGCACCAATAAAGTAACTTTAATAAAGTAAGATTATTATGACTAATGATGATGTCACTTTTATGTTGGTCTAGTAGAGCATGACATGTGTCCTACATAATGACTAATGATGACATAGCTTTCGAATTGTCACAATATAAGATCATGATATATGTCCTTCATCATGACAAAGTATAAAGCTACTTTTGTGTTTATCTAATAGAAAGGTGACATGTGTCCCTTCATAATTACAAAGAACAGAAGCACTTTTGTGTTGGTAGTACCAAGAAGCACTATGTTACGTTTGAGTCCGAGGAATCTACTAGTCACAAATTTAACTTTTCTAAACAATGGACTTAGGAGTCAGGGGGTTGCTATCTCAGCCCCTTCTTTACTTAAGATTGCACCACCTCACCTCTTCTCTTCTAGCATAATCGGCAAGCTCTCTCTCTTACTGGTTGAACAAGGACACATGGCACGCTTTGGACCACACATGTGTCATGGATATTTTTATATTTCATTTCCCCTTTTGCCCTTAGGCCATTAAAGTCACCCAAATAGAGAAGAGAAAAGGAAGAGACCGAAGTATGGGAGACGGATGGAGGCAATAGAGATCAAAAGGAAAGATATACTGTCTGAAAACTTAGTTATAGCGTCCTAGCTCTTCTCTAAAGAAGATTGATAGGTCTGAAAACTTAAATCCCAAAAAATTAAAAGCTAAAAGTATAACAAACAAACAAAAAAAGAAAGAAAGAAAGAAAAACTTTCTTATCTCTCCTTCCCTTTCCACCTCACCTCTTCCGTGTTAGAAAAGGCCCTGATGGATTTCAGTTTTTCACAAGATAGAGAGAGGAGTGGTCCCAGTACCATATACTAAGTAAAAGAGGACGAAACGACCAAGACTTCGAGTCGTCGATGACTTAACTGGTGATGCTCTCGTACGCACGTCATGCATAATCCCATGATCTATACGCATGTTGGGAATTTAATTTCTACTACGAGGCGATTTTTAGTTTTTCACACTGCTCTATTGACCCAATCAGCCATCCACATTTGTATGTATGTATGTGTGTATGGTATGCGTATAGATTATCGTTCTCCCCTCGTTCCCTATCTCAAGATATAAATAACACTGAACTCTTTGATTAATATTTTATTGAAAAAATCACAACAATTTTACCCTATCCGAATTTGAAAAACAATGCAAAAGTTCTATTGAATTTTGAATAATTTGGACTCAAATGAGACTGTGATAAATGAACCAATACATTCTTCCTGAAAACATGACAAATAATTATTACAGACGCCGGAATTGTGATCCGAAAAGCAAAATCACTTTACTTATGCCCTGTTTATTACAAACACTGGTTTTGAATATCACACACATGCAGAGAGACACAAGCACACATATTAAAAGTTACGATTAATACCTCACAAATATTTTTAAAAAATGTTAAAAATGGTTTAATTTCCTGGGTTTGTTTCAGATTGTAATTATTTTTCGTATTTGACTAGCTCTAATCAAATGCTTCAACGAAAATTATTTTTCTACAAATCATGGTTAACGATAGGTGTATATTTGATTTGATTTGGTGCTTCAACGTTCTTATATTTGATTTGGTGCTTAATTCGTTGTCGTCCACAATGGCTTTGAATAAAGAAGCATGAAGCAAGCAATATTACGGTCAAAGAAGAGATTACACGCCACACACTTTCACGCTTTAATTGGAAGAGACGTTACTGACGCCTTCCTCCGAAATTTCAGTACCATGCACACAAAGAGAGCAAAAAATAGACCGAAGAATACTTATTCCACTGACACGCAAACAAACAACAAAAAGTTATTCATATATAAAGCTCTCTGCTTTTGTTGGATTTACTACTTTTTGTGTATGGGTACGCACTGAGTGAAACATATGCACCTCAATGTATGTATATATTGCATGCACTTGACCCTATTTATGGTTAGTCAATATGATATTTGACATGCTTGTTAATAAAATACAATAAAGTAGTCATTTTTAATTAATGTTGACTAGACCTTGCTTAAATCTTGTCCAAAAGAACGTTTATTTTTTTCCACAAGCATGGGCAATGTAAGCATCTGAAACAAGAGAGACAAGCTTGAACGCGGCCAAATAAATAAATATATAAATTATGTTAACCTAAATTTTCATTGTTGGAAGTGGAACACATGCGTGCTGATATAAACTACTATCGAGCTTGTAAGGTATCGAACAATTTTTCACTGCGTGGAAAGTGGAAACACAAATACAAGGGAAAAGAATTAATTCACTTATTTTATTTCTTTTTATCAAAAGGAAAAAGGCTAAGGGGGAAAAATATTCCTTGCTCTTCCTAGTTTCTATGAGCATGGAAAACAGCAGTCAAAGTATAATAAGAGACGAATTTCATAATAACCAGAGGAAATAGAAACGAACCTCTCACAAACCTAATTCGATTCTCTCTAGCTGTGCAGCGGTGAAAGACAATTAGTTGACTTACGGGCCTATTCGGAGTATTTTTTGACCAAGTTAAATTTAGTGGGTCACTCATGTTCATGTATCTTTTTCTCCCGTTACTTAGCAGTAGAAGTGAGTCTTGAGAGCTTCTAATCAAGTTTGTATTTGAAAAAGTTTAAAACCCTAGAATAAAATGTAATAAATCACAAACAAATAACTGTGCCTTTGGGCCGGGAGTATTTAATAACCAGCGAAAAATGAGAGTATTTAATTAATCAATAAGAGCTCCTTCTCATCCGTAATATAAGAAATCTTGGGCAAGAAACTTTTGGTCTAAGATATAATAGATTTGCTGAGTAATTAAAGATTGTTTTTCACGGATAAAAAGAAGTGACACATAATAAATATATATTTGGAAATTATATTCTTTGATAAGGGTATAAAAGAGATAAAGTACATTGAACGACTTAACTAACATTCATCGGTGTGAACTAGTTAAAAATGTGTGATATTTTTGATGGAGGGAATATATCTTGCAAGCTGTAAAGATGATTAAGCAAATGCAAAATATATGAAGTCGCTGCTTTAGTGGAGGAAAGTCGCTGGAAAAGACGGGGCAACTAGTTCCGTGGAAATTCCGCTTAATTCACTATATATTGCCGATGTCTTTGTGTGTGTATAGCAGCTGCAGAGTGTGAATGAATTCAAATATCCAGCAGCGAGCAAACATAGTTGTTTAGTTGTTGGCTCCTAAAGATCAACAAAAATGGAGATTATGGCGAAGATGTGGGGACAACTAGGCTCAATCACGGCCACCGTCATGTTGTTCTACGCCATGTTTGATAGGTTCTTCCCTCCTCCTCTTCGTGACTACCTCAGAACCAACACCAAAAAACTCACCTCCCTCATCGATCCCTATGTCTCCATCAAATTCCCCGAGTTCGCAGGCGAACGAATGTTGCGCAGCGAAGCTTACACTGCCATCCAAACATATCTCAGTGCCAACTCTTCCGAACGAAGCTCCAGACTCAAAGCCGAAGTCGTCAAGGACAGCCAGACCCCTCTGGTTCTCAGCATGGACGATAACGAAGAGATCACCGACGAGTTTCAGGGCGTGAAGCTATGGTGGCGCGCTCGTAAAGTATACGTCAACAACCAGTCCTTCTCCTATTTACCTAAGCCCGACGAGAAGCGTTTCTACAAGCTCACCTTCCACCGGCGTCACCGGGACGTCGTCACTCGTTCTTATATTCAACACGTGCTGGATGAAGGAAAGGCCATCGCAAGCCGAAACCGGCAACTCAAGCTGTACACAAACAACCCGAGCAATAGTTGGTACGGTTGGCAGAGAACCAAGTGGAGCCATGTCGTTTTTGAGCATCCTGCAAGTTTTGATACTCTCGCTTTGGACCCTAAGATGAAAGAAGATATCTTGAAGGACCTTGTTAAGTTTCAAAAAGGAAAGGAGTACTATGCCAAGGTCGGAAAGGCTTGGAAGAGAGGATATTTGCTTTATGGTCCACCGGGAACAGGCAAGTCTACTATGATCGTCGCCATGGCAAATTTCTTGAACTATGATATCTATGACCTTGAGCTGACGGCTGTGAAGGAGAACGCCGAGCTTAGAAAATTGTTGATAGAAACTTCTAGTAAGTCAATCTTAGTGATCGAAGACATTGATTGCTCTCTTGATCTTACCGGGCATAGGAAGAAGAAGAAGAAAGACAAAGAGGAGGGATCCAAAGACCCAGTTAAGAAGGCGTTAGTTGAAGAGGAAGGTAAGGACAGTAAGGTGACACTTTCAGGACTGTTGAATGTGATTGATGGGATTTGGTCGGCTTGTGGAGGAGAGAGAGTGATTGTGTTCACAACTAATTATGTGGACAAGCTGGATCCTGCTCTTATAAGAAGAGGACGCATGGATAAGCATATTGAATTATCCTATTGTTGCTACGAAGCGTTCAAGGTTCTTGCGAGGAATTACTTGGATGTTGAGAGCCACCGTTTGTATCGGAGAATTGAGGAATTGTTTCAGGAGACGCAGATGACTCCTGCTGATGTTGCTGAGAATCTAATGCCGAAATCAGTGGAGGAAGAGGCGGAGACTTGCTTGGAGAGGTTGATCGAAGCACTTGAAACGGCCAAGCTGGAAGCGAAGAAGAAGGCCGAGGAAGAGGCAAAGAAGAAGGCTGAAGAAGAAGAAGAAGCAAAGAAGAAGGAAGAGGAGGAAGAAGCAAAGAAGAAGGCAGATGAGGAAGAATCAAAGAAGAAGAAGGCAGAGGAAGAAGTGAAGGAGAATGGAGAGTTGGCAGAGAAAGAGAAGTAAAATAATATAAAATCTGGTGAAGGAGTGAACAAAAATAGTTTCCTTTCATAAGGAAATTAAGGCCAAGACACCAACTTTGGATGCAATTATCTTATTATTTTGGATTGTAAAATAAGTATGTGAGCATCAATAAATTATTTGTGAATTACTGTGTGAATGAATTCTTGTCCAGTATATGCTTTAAGGATTTGCAGTGTGAATATTGTGCATCAAACTGAAAGGATTAACATTCTCTGTTAATCCTAAAATAAAATTTTTTGCTTGTGGTGACTGTTTAGTGATCGAGATTCTCCAAACTATGGTCGGAAAGCAAGCTATGGTCATAAACATACCCAATTTGAAAAATGAAAGCATAGTCAAGTGTCTTGTCGCCAATAATAGAACCCTGGATGGAGAGAGGAAAAATTTAAAACAAAATATTTAATGAAAATAGAGTATGCATATATATAAACAAATATTGGAATAATTTATTTTAAACTGTTTTGGCTAGATAGTGTCTCAAATGCTAAATAGAACACACACACATATATATGTATGTATGTATATTTGTGGCCTACTCTGTCCTTTTTTATAATAGATATTTTAGAATTCTACACGATGCTAGATGTTTAAACTTTGAAGTGGGATGGAATCAGGGTTAAGCGGCTGAAAAACAAGGAGCAACCAAGGGGAACCGTGAGAGGAATTAGCACACCAAAATCTGCAAGCTGTGCATTTGATAGTACTCCCTCTCTTTGGTAGAGTTGCTTTTTCTTTTTTTCTTTAAGAAATTAAAAACGTTAATTAAATTATTTTAAAATATTTATATTTATCATTTTTTCTTCAAACTATTTTGCTTAATATATAAATTGATATATAGTCTAATGATACACAACATATGATATGATTAGATAACTTATTTAACTTCTTTAATTTCTCTAACAAAAGTTAATTCTGCCTTATATTTAGGATCCAAGGGAGTATTATATATGGAAAGAACCCACCATTATTTTAAAGTTCATATTGTCTCTATCAAGTTGACGAGTTCAGGTCTTTCATTGTAGGAAATATATTAGGGAAAATCCCTTTAAGGTCCTATGGGAGCAATTTTTTTTCAAAGAAGTCCCTGAGAAAAGTCAGCTGTCAAAAAGTGTCCCAAGGGACTTGATGGTGATTAAGTAGGAAGATAAAAGGGTTAAGGTGCAAAAATACACATGATCTTTTTCTCCTGGAGCGCCGAGCACCACGTGCTTTTTTTTTTTTAGCAAAAATACACACGTGGTTATTATTTTGGAGCAAAAATCACATCCCACCGTTATGTTACTATTCACTTAATTTCTTTCTCTCTTATCACAGTGAACAGTAACATAATGGTGAGATGTGACTTTTACTTCAAAATGATAACCACTTGTGTATTTTTGCTAAAAAAAAAAAAAGCACATGGTGCTAGGAGCTCATGAGGAAAAAACTCATGTGTATTTTTGCACCTTAACCCAAGATAAAATTACATTGGTGGCCCCAAGGAATAAAAAAGGAAAGGAACTACGGTTGTCTTGGTGCGTTGTCTGTTGACTAAGAAACAGAAAAATGAAGAATGCAAGGGTGGATGATCAAGGTCCCTATTTCTAACATTGAAGGTAAGTATGAGATCGGATTGACTTGGAGCTTGTGGCTTTCATCAAGTGTATTAGAGGTTGAACTGACTTGACTTTTTGTTGTTGTTGTGTATGTATGGTTTCCATAGATTGAAGGGTGGGTGGTTCAAAGGTTGGAGCTTAGGCTCATTAGGGGAGTATCAGTTGGGAACAAAGTAATGCTAAGATTTTTATAAATATTTCATCTTCACCATCGTACTTGGTATTTAATTGTTGTAAGGTTAGTAAAATGTTGCTATAAAATATAAGGATTGGTTTGTTTTTAGTGGGAATTGAATGCTCAAATGAAGGTATTTTGGCTACAAAAACGCTGATATAGGAAAGTTGTTAATAACTACAGTTATGATTTGTAATATAATTGTTAGAGTTGTTAATATTAACTTCATGTTGCAAATTGTAATTAAAGATGGCTAGTACTTAAGGAAATTAAAGAATCTATTATGCTTCTTTCACGTTAGAGGGGAGTTTGTAAATGGTGAGGAGATAAAAGTGAGTATGTTGGTGGTTTGGTAAAAACAAGATGCATAAAAGAAGGCACAACTTATGAAGAGTTTCAAAGAATCATATCATCTATAATTAGAAAAGAAAGGATTGAACTATGCAGATGTTGTAATTACCACTTTGTAGATGCATTTTCTGATGTACATGAAGGTTGGTTATGATAAACAATTGTATCCAAGTTTCATTTATATATGAAATATTGGATGAGAGTGTAACTAGTGGCTTACAAAATTGCATTACGGCATACAATGTTAATGGCTTCAAGTTTTGCATAGTGTCGTGAGATCAAGGATTGCTAACTCAAAACTTGGGTGTTTATGGCACTTTCAGGACAAGGAGTTATGCGAGCAGCAGTGATGGGAACTTGAAGTTCGGTGACATCCCATATTATGGAAAGCTACTTGATGTGGTTAAAATAAATTACTAAGGGCGTTGCACCATGACTTTGTTCAAGTGTTTGTGGGCAAATACAATAACTTGCCGGGGGTGAATTAGGGATTTTAAAAACTTTTTTGAATTACTCTATTTTATAGAAGTAAAACAAAGGTGAACAGAGGAGAGTTAAGAGAAGCTTGACACAAAGGAATTTATACTAGTTCGGTCCAAATCCTTGACCTATGTCCAGTTCCCAAACACTCTGAGATTTTCACTAACTCACAATATCAATTACACACTCTGCACTCAAAAGTTATCCTCTCACTAGGATACACTCCTCCTTACAAGTTGTAATATGATATTTCCAATCTCCAAGTCCCATGACTTGAGATTCTTACAATAAATGAAACTCTCTCTAAGAGTGGATAATGATAAACATTGAAGTACAAATGTATCAAAAGATACTTAATAGTAGAAAACTGAAAGAGTAATTGGAAACTTGAATGATTTTCATTTTCTGTAAGTTGGTTGTTGAGAAGACTTGAATGCAGCTCTATATATATCAAGAGAGTATTAAATGACTGTTGGATTATTCAATGTAACCGTTAGAGACATTGCTGAGTTGATTAGGAACACTTTGGTCTCTTTTTTCTCTACTCTTCTGTTAATCCAGATACACAGATATTTAGGGTTGAATTCCCTTGATTTTAATCCGTTGAAAGAGCGGCTTCTAGTAAGAGAAAGGAAGCACTAATCCCTTTGCAACGTGTAGATAATGATTGTCCAAAGGAGTGCAAGCTTTCTTAACTTTGCAATAAATGTTTTGACATTGCTTTTTGCTTTTGACTAATTCTTCATTTAACACTCTTTAAATCATCTGAAACTCAATAACAAACTAATAAAACATAGTTAGGAATAGTAATAAGTGATGATAAGAAGTATCTAGATCAAACTCAAAGATTTCACAAATTCATGCAATTTGATTTTTAAACTCTGCGACAAAAACTGGAGTTTGTTCATCCAAACTGGAGTTTGTGATTTCATTTTAGAAGGCTAAACTCAAGTTTCCAAAACCTAACTTGAGTTTTCTTCACTTAGAGAAAAAATGTCGCGATTTGATCTTTAAGGCAAGTTTTTGAGTAAGGGCAAAACTTGAGTCATTAAGTGACTAACTCGAGTTTTGGACATTTATAGAGAAAATATAGTTTAAGTCCAAAAGCTCAAAAACTGGAGTTTTCAAAAATTTCAAATAGAGCAAAGCTCTCTGCTTATCACAAAGTCGAGTTTACAAAGTCAAACTTGAGTTTCCACAAAACTTATGAAAACTAGAAAACTCTATGTATGGTTTAAACTGGAGTTTTCAAATCTTTAAAAACAATGAGTTGTTCTCTGTAAGTTCTAAACTCGAGTTTGTAAAACTAAACTCAAGTTTACTCATAAGAGAGAAAACTTTGTAAAATACTTTGGCAAATGCAAACTGGAGTTTTCAAAAACACAACTCGAGTTTTCTCAAGCTTAGAATTAAGTATAGCTCTCTGTATGTTACCAACTCGTGTTTACTTACAAAAACTCGAGTTTCCAACAAAGCTTGAAAAACTTAGATCTCTCTATCTTGTCAAAACAAGAGTTCATTAAAAGTAAACTTGAGTTTGTTTTACCTTGAAAAACTCAGGAGCTCTCTTTAAACTCAAGTTTTCAAAACTTGAGCTGCTCTCTGTCAAGTCCAAACTCGAGTTTTCAACCAAAACTTAAGTTTGTCTTTAACAAAAAGTTTTTCAATTTAATAAAGACAAACTTCAACTTGGGTTTACAATTGTCAGTTATCATCAAAATACATAGAAAACTAACATTTTTCACATCATGGCCATATCAATTTTAAGCTTCCATTTGAGCTACAAGCTTATTGGTGTCCTATACACTCTTAAATTAAGTTGGAAATTGTCAGCTCAAACATTTATGAACATATTTTATATCCTAATTTATTATATTACCATATCAAAATTCCTTCATATAAGTTGAATAAAGGCATAAAATTGATTCGGATTGGAGTGGCAGGTAGATCAAAAGTCACTAGTTTTTAATGTGGAATTCCAATTTTGTCACATATTTTTCTTAAAAAGAAAAAGAAAAATTGAAGTAATGGGTAGATGGGAAAAATTATAAGATATTATAGCCTAAAATTCCGCAGGAGCACGGCTTTCTCAAGTAATAAAGTGATGAGAAAGAGTATCATTCCCACAAAGAATTAGTACCAACAATTCAGTTGAGAAATAACTTTATTCTTTTGATTAAGTTGAGTCAACTCAATTTTTTTTTTTAAAAAAAAAGATAGGAATAAAAAAGCTAGCTAAGAAAATAAGAAAATCAAATCTAACTAATAAGGCTAAGGATGAGGGTGACTAAAGATCTTAAGCGGTGACAGCAGCAGGGTCTTGTCCTTAAAGGGCCAGAGGAGTAAGAAAAACATGTTTTTCAGCGCCCGACCCGAAAGCACCAGAGCTATGAAAGTGGAAGAAATCACCAAGAGGGGGGTGAATTGGGGATTTTAAAAATTCTTTTCAACTCTTAAAAATGAAGCTTAAGAAATGGATAATAAAAGAGTAGAAAAAGAAAAGCTTAGACACACAGAATTTATACTGGTTCGGTCTCAACCTTGACCTACGTCCAGTCCCCAGATACCTTCTGGGTGTTTCCACTAATTCAACAGATTTTCAATTACAACAATGAAGACCAGACACAATCCTAATCACCTAGGACTTGCTCCCCATTACACTTTGTGATTGAACAACCCAACTCACAGGTTCCACAACCTTGAGTTCTCACAAACAAATGCTTTCAAAAATTTACAAACTCTCAAAAGAGTAGATAAGGATAAACATTGAAAAATAGGTTGAAAATAACAATACAGACTCAAATTTCAAAGTATAATCAAGATAGCTTCGTTGTGTGTATGTTGCTTTTCGTTTTCACAGCCTCTTATAGACTGAATGGATAAGCTAGCCGTTGCAATTCTTTCTCTAATGTTCAGCTACAATTCTGGAAAAATGGCAGTAGCATATTTTGCTCTGTTCTTTGAATTCTTAGCTGGAATCTTGGAATTTAGTTGTTGCAGAACATCTTCCAGATTTTTAGCCATTCCATGATCTTAATTCTGGGCTTTTCCTTTTCTTTGTGCTTCAGCTGAGGACATTTAGATTTGATATGACCGGGTTTGTCACATTCATAGCATACAATTGGTTTCTTTGTTTCCTTGTTGTTATTCTTGTATGTCTTACGGAAGGCTTGATCCTTTTTGTAGAATTTCTTGAATCTTCGAACCATCATTCCGATCTCCTCATCATCAATCTCTTCATCATCTGAGTTCCTATCTTCCTTGTGAGTCTTGAGGGCAATTCCTTTCTGTTTCCCTTCTATTTCATCAAGTCCTTTTCTGAACTTGATTTTCCCTTCATATTCTGATAAGCTACCGAAGAGAGCGGCTATAGATTGCATAGATTCTCCTCTTGCTTCCTCTATAGCTGTCACTTTGGCTTCCCAATCTTTGGTTAGTATATTCAAAATTTTTCTTACCTGAGTTCTTTGATCATATACCTTTCCCAGGGCTGACAACTGATTGATCAGGTGAGTGAACCGGAGCTGGAATTCAGTAATTGATTCTCCAGTCTTCATGCGTAGTAGGTCATATTCGGTGGTGAGTATGTTGATCCGATTTTCCTTGATCCCTGAGGTACCTTCGTAGGCCACTTCCAATGCATTCTACATCTCCTTGGTACTGGGCAGATTGCAAACCCGAAAATACTCCTTTTGACTTAGTGCACTCTGCAACATTAAAATAGCTTTGCTGTTAAGGACAACTTTCTTTTGATCATTTTCATCAAATTCTGCCTTTGCCTTTGGTACAACATTTTCTCCTACTTTCTTTGTAGGGACATAATTGCCATCCTCAATAACTTCCCACAGACCATACTCACTGGCCATCACAAATACTTTGAATTTGGATTTCCAGAATGAGTAGTGTTCACCATTAAATCCCGGTGGTCTGTTTATTGAGGCACCATCTGGTAGGATTCCTTCCATTGGATCTTTATGTCTAGAATGTTAATCCTTTGAGTAGACAACTAGTGCTTTGATACCAAATGAAAGTGGAAGAAATCACCAAGAGGGGGGTGAATTAGGGATTTTAAGAATTCTTTTCAACTCTTAAAAATGAAGCTTAAGAAATGGATAATAAAAGAGTAGAAAAAGAAAAGCTTAGACACAGAATTTATACTGGTTCGGTCTCAACCTTGACCTACGTCCAGTCCCCAGATACCTTCTGGGTGTTTCCACTAATTCAACAGATTTTCAATTACAACAATGAAGACCAGACACAATCCTAATCACCTAGGACTTGCTCCCCCTTACACTTTGTGATTGAACAACCCAACTCACAGGTTCCACAACCCTGAGTTCTCACAAACAAATGCTTTCAAAAATTTACAAACTCTCAAAAGAGTAGATAAGGACAAACACTGAAGAACAAGTTGAAAATAACAGTACAGACTCAAATTTCAAAGTATAATCAAGATAGCTTCGTTGTGTGTATGTTGCTTTTCGTTTTCACAGCCTCTTATAGACTGAATGGATAAGCTAGCTGTTGCAATTCTTTCTCTAATGTTCAGCTGCAATTCTGGAAAAATGGCAGTAGCATATTTTGCTCTGTTCTTTGAATTCTTAGCTGGAATCTTGGAATTTAGTTGTTGCAGAACATCTTCCAGATTTTTAGTCATTCCATGATCTTAATTCAACCGTTTGAAGTGATCTTAATGTGTTGCAACGGTCTGAACTGAACATCTGGGATAAGGGAGAAGAATCAGCCCTGTTCTTGGTCCTTCATTTAATGCACTTATTCTGGATCTTGATCTCACCTTGATCTTGGCTAAACCTTATCTGAAAAACACTCAAAACTTCATCAAGGACATTAGAAACAATAATATCATATCATGAAATAATTTCAGGAAGACCATTAAGATTTCGCAGATCAACATCATTTGATTTTTCAAAATCCCCGATGCAAACTCAAGTTTGTTCTTCTAGACTCGAGTTTGGGGTTCATCCAGAAAGCATGTCTGTTGATTAGAGGTCTAAACTTGCAGTCTGTAAAAGCTAACTCGAGTTTTGCTTTTACAGAGAGAACTATCGGGCTTTGGACTTGGCATGGAATTTTGGTCTTGCTCCTAGACTCAAGTCAATTAATGACTGACTCGAGTTTGGGTCTATGTTTGAAGAACAAGCTTAAGTTCGTGATTTTCCAGACTGGAGTTTAGGAGACAGACTGGAGTTTTGGAAAGATGGTAGAAATTCGAGTGTTTCTCTATTTGTCCTAAACTCGAGTTTACAATGACAGACTCGAGTTTATGTTTGAGCTGAAACTATTCAAATCTTTCTGTTTGGTCTAGACTGGAGTTTGTAACTCTAGACTGGAGTTTATAACTTGGCCTGGAACTCGAGTGTCTTTCTGTTTGGTCTAGACTGGAGTTTAGGAATCCAAACTCGAGTTTGGCTTACTTGGAATTCTGAGTGCTCTCTGTATCTTCCAGACTTTAGGTTTGGTTTTGCAAACTGGAATTTGTCTTGTTGTGAAAATTTCTGATTGCTTTCTGTAACTCCTCAGACTCGAGTTAGTCCAAGCAGACTCGAGTTTGGCTTTCTTCGCAGAAGTAAACAGCTTTCTGTCAACCCTCAAACTCGAGTTTACATACCCAAACTCGAGTTTCATATTGCCAAAAACAAATTTCATATCAAGTTTACAATTGCTAGTTATCATCAAAACACATTGAAAACTAACAAGCTAGAGTTGGCCCTATAGGGCCTATAAGTTACTATTCCAAATTAACTATTTTTCCTCAGTTTTTTTTTCAAAGAAATATAATTAGTAAATTACAATAATTAAAGTTCTAATTTATCAAACACATGTTGTCAATATTAATATCCAAATAACACGAATCATCTAACAAATAAATGAATTCACTAATTCATAATCAAAAGCAAATTATTGTTTATAAATAACTCACATAAAACATAAGAAGCATATCATTAAGCAAGATTAATACTATGACTATCATTGTCATCTTCTTCATCACTATCATCAATTTCAAAGATATTTGATTATGCGTCACTTTGAGTATTAGGCTCTGCTTCATGAGTAAGAATATTATAAATTTATTCTCCTGCAACATGAACACATCCATTAAAAGGGCCTGCAGGGCTGACCCTTTTAAGCCTGAGGCCCTGCAAGGGTTATTTCATTTTAGCTCCTCTAATTTTTAAACCCGATCCTTGAAGAGCCCAAACCTAAAGGGACCAACACCAACGGGCTAAGCCCAATTTCCCAGCTCTAGCGGTGACTTAGATTATGATAGCCTTGATTACTCGTTAGCGTCTAATTCCTCCCCTTAATTCCATTTTAAGTTATATTTGCTAGTCTAGGATCTTAGTTACATAAGAGTATCTTTTGATCCATTAAAGACATTCAAATTATGTTAATCCCTATTCCTTAGGCGATTAGTACTTAACTGTATCAATATAAGTACAAGCCTAATGATACTCTGTAGGGGAAGTAAGTATATATCTATCCTACTAGTGAATTAAGTTTGAAAACTTAATCCAATACGATTCAATTGAAGATCTATTCTAAATTTCCTATGTTGAGGCTACTTTAGAATACCAAATTAAGTTCCAATCAAATTCTTCATCTTTCAAAACAATTAAGCTTATAATTCAATCAACCAACATACTATTATAGCAATTAAAAGAAGAAATCATCATCCACTAATCCATAGTCAAACTAAATAACCCAAAACAAATGTTTAGCTATGTGAATTTAATATTCTCATGACCAAAATAATAGCACACCAAAGACAAAATAAAAGACAAAGGGAAGAAGAGAGAGGAAAGGAGAAGCAAAAACTTGAAGCTAAATTTTCACCCATGCTATAGATTTTCTTTATCTCCAAACTTTAATCTCCCTCCATCAAATTATGAGCTCTTGTTTTACTATCTCCAACCACGAAGATAGAACACACTGTCTTCTCTCTACGCCTCACATATACATAGGTATATATTGCATCCTCTCAAAACTTCGAAAACTGTGTTGTTCCTATCAATAAAAAAAGGGGGGAAAATGATGATAATGATTATTCTAATATTTTTTTTCTTATTTGAGAAAACCTGCCATTATTATTTATTCTTGCTTCCTTCTTAGGTTTAAAAACTTCTATTTTAATTTGAAATCACACAAATGATGTATCTAATTTGATATCTCATAAAAACTCAAAAAAATTATTTTATTTAGTATTTATAACTCCCTAAATATATCAAAATATATTTCAAATATATTAAAAATGAGAAGTCATCAATGGGATTTAGTTTGATATATACTGCCATATATTTTTTCTTCACTTTAATATTGTTTGTTTCTTATTGTAGATTCCAGAAGAAGCTCCTCCGAATGCATTTGTAAGGTAGATAGATTGTGGAGCTCCACTGATATAGTAAAAGGCAAGCTTTAGTTTCTGAATCATTCTTTGAGATTTGTTGATATTGTAACAAGAATATTCATAGATTTCTCTTAAAAACAAAGGTTTGAGTTAAGGGGGTGATAAGAGTGTTATCAAGACTTTTGGATCTTGTGATGATATATTTGTCACTTTATGAGTTTTGAATTTTGCAACTAATATTGATTAAACTCGATAACTTTATCTCTTATTAGTTTTTAATTTCCTGCTAATATGGATGTAAGCCATTGAGCAAGAATACGAAGTTTCCAAAGGAATTAACTTGAATTTTTGGGTCTCTTCGGCTTACTTTAAATTTGCATTTCTTACCGATAACAACCAAGTCCCAATTAAATATATTGTTTAGGAAAATTCCATCTTAGAGACGCGGGCTTTCCCCTAGTGTGTGCTATATTGACACCTTACAGAGGAGTTTGTTATCACTTAAAAGAATATTCGACAAGATCACCACAAAACGTAAAAGAAATATTCAAATATTGACATGCCTAATTGCGGAATGTGATCGAAATAATATTTGATGTTCTCAAAAAAAATTTCCAATAATAACCAGTGGCAGTGAAGCCCAATATTCATTATAGACTATGGTAGTGTTTGGAAGAAGTCCAAAACCTAGATTTTACGTAAGTCGAGATAAAACTCCTTTCACATACTTACCTCGTAAATTTTGAAACCTAGGTTTTGAAGATTTCCAAATATTACCTATGTTTTACATTGTATTGGTTTTTTTTTTGTATAGTATATAACTTTTTTATAGGTGTAGATCCCGATGAGAGCAGGTTGATCGTGAATTGTTACTTGAGGACATCATAACGACACAAACAGTCATTTGTCATAAGAAGAAGATTATAGACAAGAATCAATTTTAAGAGATAACATAGGTGCTCATATGTGCAATGACTATGTGCACACTGATTGAATCTTATTTGATATATTTGATTGAGTGTTGTTACAATGAGATGAGTAGCATTCTAAAGAGATCGGTAATTTCCAATAATTGTAATTGATATTTGTTATAGAGGAAAAAAATTTCTCCTCCTCTTTTTTGCCTATACAATTGATATATGTTTATGTATATCTATAGTTTTTTCCATAACGCATACTTATGTTAATTAATATTTTAGGTTTGTTTTAAATCACCTTATATTACATGTAACTTTTTATATCATTTTTTCTTATTTTTTTTATATTAATAAAAATTTTATATAAATAATAACGATAATAAAATTTTATTTTTAGTTTAATTTTCTTCCTTATTATTTTTGCTTGTGAGGAAATATGTTTAACTTAATATTTTGATTTTTAAATAAAATATGAAAAATTTTGACTTTAATCCTTAATTCAAGGGTGTATATTTTTGGGTAGATGAGAAAAATACACATGTGTTTTATCCCCGGGAGCGCCCTGCATCATATGTTTTTTTTTGAAGCAAAAATACACATGTGGTTACCATTTTGGAGTACAAGTCATATCCCATCATTATGTCACTGTTCACCGTACATTGACATATCGGTGGGATGTGACTTTTGTTCCAAAATGGTAACCACGTGAGTATTTTTGCTCCCAAAAAAAAGCATATGGTGTTGGGAGCTCCCAGAGGTAAAGCATATATGTATTTTTGCTCATTTACCCTAAATTTTTTATTTGAATTTTTTTTTCCTAGCATTACTTGAAAAATGGGCTAAAATCAATTAAGGGCATTATTGTCATTGTAATTATCATGCATTTTCTCTCCTATCTTTTCTCCCCCTCTATCCAAATAGAAGGAAGAATGATATTCTACCCCACCCCACACCACAAAAAAAAATTTCTCCTCTTCAACTTTTCTCTCCATCCAAACACAATGAAAATGTAGGTGGGGTAAGAGAAGGGAGGTTACGAGCTTCGTTTGGTTAAAGGAGAGGGGAGGGAAGGTTTGATTTCTTGTTTGATTCATAAAAGTAGGATATGTGAGCCAATTGTTTTTTTCTTGGATATAAATATGTGAGCCAATTATAAGTTAAAAAATATACCCTTATCTCTTTCTTTATATATTTTGCTTCTTCTTTTACAATTTTTTTTTATATTAGAATTATTATTTCTTAATTTATGAATATAAAAAAGCCATACTTCACTTATATATGATAAAAAAATTATACATATTTTAAAGAATCATTATATTAATTTTGACAAATTAACTCATCAATTTAAATGTGTTTGTTAAAATATATGACCTATCTGAAATATGATAAAATTAAAAAATTGAGTTAGAAAAAAGGCAACTCTCAATCATGATAAAACCTTCCATACATATCGCACTAACAGCAGTAATGTAATATAATTATTCTAATATATATATGAAAGGAAAGGTGATTGTATTGGGAGAAAAATAAAAAGAAAGAGCTCTAAAAGCAATTATGTTAAGAATGGATAAAAGTTTGTCACTTTCTAAAAAACCCTAATTTTAGAGGGGTGAGAGAAAAAGGAGAGGGGGCATAAAAAGACAAAAATCCTCCCCCCTACATTTTTTAACCAAATACTATATTCATATATATCCACCTCTCCCTCTCCCCACCTCTTAAAAACCCCCCAACTAAACAAGGCCTAAAGGTAAAAGAAAGGAATTGGATCCGTCTAAAACAACTTGCGTTTTCTGAAAGTTTAATTTCATTTAGTGGTCTAATATGACTTATTTGGGCCTTGAAATTATTGTTAAATTAAAATGTGACCTTGATCATAAATTTATCTCTAATTTGAGCTTCTAATACAATATTTTGAGGTTGCTTTTTTTTTTTTCATTTGAAATACTAGTTCAAATTTCTTTTGATTTTAACTTTTTTTAGTGTAACACTCCTCCTGTTCTAATTACAAGAACTAGTTAAGAGGTTAGTTTTAGTTCTAAATATAATATCTCCATATATTTTATCTCTATTTTTTATCACGTTGCCTAACATTTAAACAAATATATTATTTAATGTGATACTTGAATATTTTAAGGAGATCATATCATATTTGTTATAATCAAATTACTTATTTAACTTATTCAATTGAACCAAAGTAATTCGATGGCTCTTATAATAAGGGTCAAACGAGTAATAATTTTATTCAATTTTGGCTTGAACCTACAACTTGAATGTTAAATGCAATGTGTTGCAGACTTCCTTGAAGTAATTTTTTAACTTTAAAAAAAAAATCAGAAAATCAATAAAAAAATACTTAAGCCTTAACTCCATATAACAATTACAACTTAGAAGTTAGCCATTTCCTCATATACATAAGTATTTAAATATTATTATCAATATTTCATTAATTATATGTTTTGTGGGATTTGATTCTTGTTCTCGTGTATAATGTCTGATCACGATGACAAATATATGCTCTATTTCATATCTTTAAATATCTGGTTTTGCCATTATTCACAATGTTAGAACCGTATTCAATCCATTATTAGATATTAAATATACGCTAATTTGAAAGATTAAGGGGGAAAAATAAAGAAATAAAAGGCAAGTGAGTTCATTCAAATAATTCTATCATAATATTCATGAGAGGCAATTTTGAGTAACTAATTTGAAACATGAAAGAAAAAAATAATCTTTCTACTCTATTTGTTAAAAGTTATATTAAGAAATCGATAAATAGTAAAAAGAAAAACTTAAACGTCATTCATCACCAAAACTAATATTCACAATTTTAGAAGTCTAAGTACTATATAATATTTAGAAAATAAAAAATTTACACAGACTTATCTTAAAACAAAATTTATCATACATTTCAGTCTAATTTTAAATTTTGTACAAAAAATACTCACAATTGAAATTGCATTTTAAATTTACACAAAATTTTTCTCTTTCTTTTCTTTACTTTCTTATCTCCACTCATGATGGAAATAGGATAGATCATGCTAGGTTTTGACTAAATAGGTTTGAATCTTGAGTCATAAGTGTAAGCCTAACCTAAAGTCTATATAGATTTTTTTTTTGGACAATTGCATTTAGGTCCCGGATAAAAGAAAATACAACAAAATAGTCCATTGACATCTTAAAATTGCATTTAAATCCCTTAGGACTTTTTGCAATAAATTCCAATTGTCCTGACAAGTCAAGACTGACAAGTCTATGGGCATCCATTGCAAGTCTAGAACTAGACTTTATTGCCAAAAGAAAAAAGAAAAACCTCATGGGACTTAAATTTAATTTTGAGATTTTAAATGACTATTTTGTTGCATTTTCTCTTACTTGGGACATAAATGCAATTTTCCCTTTCGTTTTCTAGTTCAAACTGGAGCCAGCTAGTCTTGTCTCATTTATAAATCCAATTTAGGGAAAAAAAAAAGATAATTCTTATTATAAGTTCACTTATAAAGTAATAAATAAGAGTGTTACAATTTACCTATATTAATTGTAATAAGTTTTAGGTAGAAAGAGACAAGAGAGGTGAAAAATAACCATTTATGAATGAAAGCAAAATCGAAAAAAGAAAAAAATTATTAATTTAATTCATATTTTTTAAGTTAACTAACTCTTTTTAATATATAAGAATTAGATAATTTTGACTTATAAATAAAATTAGAGTAATTTAAAAACCCAACCTTACAGGCTTTATTGAAGATACTCAATCTAACTTTTTTTTTCTTTTGCTTTTTGGCAAAGCATTAAACTTGATTCTGCAACAACATTAATATAATCATTAACTATTTAGAGTTCTTTTTAGGGATATTTCTAATAAAATCCGGCTAGAATGATTAAAATTAGAATTGGGTTTACAATTTTAAGAAATTCTTATTCGGGCTAACATTCCTAAATAAGGATTTTTTTTAAAAAATATTGTTTAAAGACCATAATGCCCCTATGTTGAAAAGAAAAATTGAAAGTAGTTAAAAGGGGAAAAAAAGATTCTTAAATTAGGTCTCATCTAAATTAATTAATAATTATTCAATACAATCAGCATGCATTTGTCATTTTTACTTGGGAGTTTGATAGATTCTTTCTTGAAAAATATGATCATGTTTTTATATATTTATACCTACATATAACATATGAATATTTTAACAAATTAGTAACTTATAAATAATACCACTAATTTTATATATTTCATACAACACAATATCAATCCATACTAATTTAAATAATAGAAATAAACTAATTAGCATAATGCTAAAATTTTATACTTTCTAACAGTGAAGAGTTTTTTTTTTTTTTTTTTAAATGAGTAGATTTCGTATTCATCATGTTAAAAAATCGCCAATCTTTTTATTATATACTTCATTACGTTATATATATACTATATATTATTCATTCATTGTTTTCCAATATTTTACATACACACATTTAACCCTTCTCTCTCTTTCAATGAAGCAAGAGTTTATAAATTATAAGTTAAGTACCAATTTTACCTCGGAAGTACGCACCCAGGAGCAATTTTGCCCCGGAAGTTTTTGGCGTAACAATGTTGCCCCTGAAATATCAAAACGTAGCAATGTTGCCCCTCCATTAAAAACCCTAACGTTGACCGTTAGTTGATCGTTAGGGTTTTTAACGGAGGAACAAAATTGCTCCTGAGTACATACTTCAGGGGCAACATTGCTATGCCAAAACGCAGCAATGTTGCCCCTCCTTTAAAAACCCTAACGTTGATCGTTGTGGTCTTTAACGGAGGGGCAACATTGCTACATTTTGATACTTCAGGGGTAATATTGCTACGTCGAAAACTTCCAAGGGAAAAATTGCTCCTAGGCACGTACTTTCGGGGTAAAATTGGTACTTAACTCATAAATTATTGTTGTATTATTTTATGTGAAGGAAATCATATTTAAGTTTGGTTGAAGCGAAGTATGCGGTGGAAACTATATGTAAAATCCTGAAGTTTTTATTATATTTAATGATTTTCTTTGAAATATGAACATGATCCTATGGTCCACAAATGATCCTATAACATTTTTTTAAAAAAAAAAAACCTTCAAATGTCAGAAGTTGAAATTGACTAATATTGAAGAATTATTAATTAATTCAAGTAAGATTAAGCCTAATTTAGAAATCATTTTTTACTTTTTAACTACTTCATCAAATTTACTTTTAAAGAATATAGAGGTATTATAGTCTTTTAATAACATTCAAAAATTTTTGACCTGGCCTATTGACCTTATTAAGAATTTGATAAAATTGTAGGCCTAATTTTAGTTATGACCATTTTAGTTGAATTTAATTAGAATTTTCCCTTTATTGAATTATATTTATAATTGTAGGAATAAAATTCAACATAATATCGGGCCGCACATGTAAATATTAAAACTGCGTGGCAATTGTTTAATTAAATTTTATTTACTACAAATTTAGGTATGCTTGCACATTTATTTATATGGGCTACGTTCAAAATGGTTGCAATTATTTCTAATATTAAATATAGGGTTAAAAAGCAATTTGGCCAATAAATTATTACCTCAGGAGTTCCAGCAAAGATAACTTTCAAATGGACTAAAAATACCAACAAACTTTTAAAAACGTGCAGTCAGCACAACGCCCTTAGAAAAACATAACGTTTGTTAGAAAAAGATATCTAAGATGCAAATTAGCCAATGGACTTATATTCTAGGAGCGCCCAATACAAAAATTTTTTACTCCACGAGCGCTCAGCACAAAAAAGTCTATGTGCAATCTACTCAAAATATGAATGCTGTAAAATCTTGCTTGGACCCCAACTATGTGCATTTGTGTTAGAAAGAGTGAATGCAACAAACAAAATCATAAATTATATTAATTATCTTATATTAATTATTATTATTAGTTATCTTATACAACTATTGACTATATATTTACTCTTTAAATAAATTTTTTGTTATTGTAATTCTTTTCAATCTTTTAGAAATATCACATATTTAAGTGCATATAATATGCATAAAAATTGATATTTACGTGCGTAAAAATATCACATAATTTATAAGCCAACTTTATTTATTTGGGTATGTCCTTCTCTCTTGTCTCTAATGATAAAGGGATGGAATTCATTTATATTTTTGTGTATAAATATAATATTTTTGGCGATGAAAATTTATATACGGTTGATTAGATTAACATACTATAGATTCAAATCTTATTGTCGATTAAATAGGTATTCTATGAGCATTACTTTTAAAAATGGGATGAAGGCTTCTAAATATTTTGTTGGGCAACTGAAAGATCCCATCACATTAACTATTCTAAATTGATAATAAATGAAACTAAAACATTACTCATATTATATGCACTTATATTAATAACTAAAAAATCTCATCAGCCATATATCAATTTTTACACATATTTATATGCACGTAAATATGTGATATGTTCAAAAGATTGAATATAATTATAATAACAAAAATCAAATTTAAAGAGTAAATAATAAGTATTATAGCCAATAATTGCATAACATAACTGATAATAATAATTAATATAAGATAATTGATATAATTTGTGATTTTTTTGTTGCATTAATTCTTTCAAATCCTAATGCACATGGTTGGAGGTCCGAGTAAGGATTTACCATAGTCGGATTTTGGGTGGATTGCACATAGATTTTTTTGTACTGAGGGCTCTTGGAGTAAATTTTTTTTTTTTTGTGTTGGATGCTTCTGGAGTAAAAGTTTGTTGGCCAATTTGCACCTTAGATAACAGACGTTATCTTTTTCTAATAGTGTTGTATTGACTGCACGTTTTTAAAAGTTTGTTGGTATTTTTGGTCAATTTGAAAGTTATTTATGCTGGATACTCCTGAGGGTAAAAGTTTATTGGTCAAATTACTCTTCAATCCTTTATTATAATGCTATATTGTTTTATTATAATGCTATATTAAGTCCCACGTCTCGATTAATTGAAAGATGAGTCAAAGGTATATAACCTTGAGGTAAGTTCTACCAAATTGGCTTAAATTATTTTGATAGAAAGACACACATGTGCGCGAGCACTGTGCTAAGGAAAAAGGATGCACTAATCTCAATGGCTAAACAGTTAATTTCAGCGACACGATTTTCTTGCATTTGTACCTGTCATAGAGGGCGCTGGAGGTGTCATGACTGATTGGAAAGGAGATCAACTTCACTGGGAAGCTTCTCCATTTTCACCTGCAACAAGTATATATGCACTTGTTATATCTGTTTCTGTTGGTGATTTAATTTTGTCGTATGGATATTAAAACCTTTACCACTTGGTTGGATTTTATGAGCTTATTATATGACTACCAAATTCAAGAATTGGACGTGATGTTTCAGGTTTTAATGTTGTGGCAGCTGGAGACAAGCTGATCCATCGACAGACTCTAGATTTATTACAGTGGAAGTGACCAGAATTTGGATAACAACATTGGGTACAGGAGGACAAGTTCACTGCGCCCAACTCTGTGATTCATGTATAATTGTATATTGGGTTAAGGTGCAATTTTACCAATGAACTATTGGCTCAAGAGCAATTTCACCAATAAACTCTCTAGTGGACTAAAATTACCAACAAACTGTTAAAACAGGAGCAATTTCGCCAACGCCGTTAAATCTAGCCTGACACCGTTAATGTGCCTTTATATAGCCTTCATGCAAAAATTACAGAATAGGACCCAGATGTTTATGAAACTATATTTAAGCCCCAAAAAATTTAAATTTTTTTATTTTAATCCCTCCACGGACTTTATATGGAGGGACTAAAGTGAAAATTATAAAAAAATTTTGGGCCGGAAAGATAATTTTCTAAAATTTTGGGTTCTTTTATGTAATTTTTGCGAGGCCATCCCTACCGCTCAAAATCCGCCGCCTGGCCTGTTTAAACAGGCCGAAAACATACCTACATCTAACAGCCTGTTTTACACAAAAGAACCCACAAAAATTACATAAAAGAACCCAAAATTTTAGAAAATTATCTTCAGGCCCATAAAATTTTTATAATTTTCACTTTAGTCCCTCCATATAAAGTACGTGGAGCGACTAAAATAAAAAATTTTAAATTTTTTGAAGCTTAAATATAGTTTCATAAACATCTGGGTCCTATTCTGTAATTTTTGCATGAAGGCACATTAACGGCGTTAAGCTCAATTAACGGCATTGGCGAACTTGCTCCTGTTTTAACAGTTTGTTGGTAATTTTGGTCCACTAGAGAATTTATTGGCGAAATTGCTCCTGAGCCAATAGTTCGTTGGTAAAATTGCACCTTAACCCTTGTATATTTACTATCTCTCAATAAGATTAACTAAAACTCACTGCTCTAGAGCAGACATTATGTAGTCTCTTCATTATCAATTCAATAGTCAAAGAAGACAATATATATCACCCAATCATATCACTGTTTTTAGATGTTTAGATTTAATTTAACTGATTTACATGCTACTTTTTTTTTTCTTTTTATCTTATAATTGAAATCGTAATTTTATTCAATTACTCATTTTATTCTGTAAATAAAATATTAAAATTAAAAATTAAAACACTTGTTTTGTGTAAATTTAGCTTGGATTATTTAACCAATAAATGGGCAAGATTTCACAGTTGGACTAGGATTTTTTAAAGGGTTAAGAAGCAATTTGGCCAATAAACTATTACCTCAGGAGCGCCCAGCACAAATAACTTTCAAGTGGACCAAAAATACCATCAAACTTTAAAAAACGTGTAGTTAGCACAACGCTGTTAGAAAAACATAACGTCCATTAGAAAAAGATAATGTCGTTATCTAAGATATAGATTGGCCAACGGACTTTTACTCCAAAAACGCTCAGCACAAAATTTTTCTTACTCCACGAGCACTCAACACAGAAAGGTCCATGTGCAATCCACTCAAAATTTGACTATGGTAAATCCTTGCCTGGACCCCAACCATGTGGATTAGGGTTACAAAGGGTGAATGCAACAAAAAAAAAATCACAAATTATATTAATTATCTTATATTAATTATTATTATTAGTTATCTTATGTAATTATTGACTATAATATTGTATTATTCACTCTTTAAATTTAATTTTTATTGTGGTAATTTTATTCAATCTTTTAAACATATCACATATTTACGTGCGTATAAATATGCGTAAAAATTGATATCCGGTTGATGAGATTTTTTAGTTATTGATATAAGTGCATATAATATGAGTAATTTTTTAATTTTATTTATTATCAATTTAAAATAGTTAATGTGATGCAGTTGCCCAAAAAAAATTCAGGAGTCTTCATCCCATTTTTAAAAGTAATGCTCTTAGAATACCTACTTAACCGACAATAAGATTTGAATCTATAGTATGTTAATCTCATCAACCTATATCAATTTTCATCGGCAAAAATATTATATTTATATACATAAATATAAATGAATTCAATCCCTTTATCAGCAGAGACAAGAGAGAAGGATATATCCAAATAAATAAAGGTGGCCTCTAAATTATGTGATATTTTTACACATTTAAATATCAATTTTTATACACATATTATATGCACATAAATATGTGATATTTCTAAAAGATTGAAAAGAATTATAACAACAAAAATTTAATTTAAAGAGTAAATATATAGTCAATAATTTTATAAGATAACTGATAATAATAATTAATATAAGATAATCAATATAATTTGTAATCTTTTGGTTCCATTCACTTTTTCTGACCCCAATGCACATGGTTGGGGTCCAGGCAAGGATTTACAGCAGTCAGATTTTGAGTTGATTGCACATGGATTTTTTTTGTGCTGAGCGCTCCTGGAATACAAAAAATTTTGTGCTGAGCGCTCATGGAGTAAAAGTTCGTTGGACAATCTGCACCTTAGATAACATCGTTATTTTTTTTTCTAACGGCGCTGTGCTGATAGCACGTTTTTAAAAGTTTGTTAGTATTTTTGTTCCACTTGAAAGTTATCTGTACTGGGCGCTCCTGAGATAATAGTTTATTGGCCAAATTACTCTTTAACCGTAAAATATAATACTAACTTCAATTCTTAACATAAGAGCTAACTTATTTTTTTGTTGTTGAAAAGATTAAATAAATAATTAAGTTAAGTTAAATTATTTATATTTATCATTCTTCTTTAAACTAATTTACTTGATTTATAAATTGATGTATAATATAATAATGCACAACATAAATTATGATTAAATAGTTTGTTTAGCTTCCTTAATCTCTCTATAAAAAATCAACTAACTTATATTAATGACTAAAGGAAGTATGAATTCAATTAATTAGGAACAACTAATTCCAACAATAATAACTATTACTAATATACAGTAATTAATAGTTAACTCCCCTCTCGTAGGTTACTATAGCATAACGTATACCTCTAAATTTTTTTTTTGGGTTCAAAAAATACCTCTAACTTGGGATGAACAGTGGATGTGATGGTTTTGACACCTTCCCAAAGATGATGTTTTAGTTCTTTGTCGACATTTATAAAATTAAGGCCTTCTTTGGTACATAGGACTTAGGAGTTGGGATTAAGATTTGGTCAGAGAGTAGTGAGACAAGTTGTATTGTTTGGCATGTGAGATCAAGGATAACATGGGAATTGGCATTGCTTTTTTAGTTTGGCATCTGAAGTGTTTTGGAAAATCTTAATGTTGCTCTAGAATATTATCATTATTATTATTTTGCTTTAATTAATATTACCTCAAAAGTCTAAAAAACAAAGTAATGTTGCCCCTAAGTTAACAATCCATACGATCAAATATTTGTTGACTCCATTATGCTATGTGGCATATCTATATGGCACCCATCTCTTCTTTTTTTTTTTTTTCTTTTTAAAAAAAAAGATTTACAAGTTAGATTTTTAAATGAAAAAAAAAAAAAAAATCTTCTTCCCAAAATCGTGATACCTACAAGCTGCTTCTTCAATCATTCCTTGAAAATTACTGCCAAAAGCTGCTTGTTGATCATTCCTTCTAGGAAAATTGTGGTTGCTTGTTCTAGAAAAGATCCAATTTTAGTGGTGATCTCAACATTTCATTTTTCCTCCCCATTCCATATCTTCATCATTCAAAAACCGAAAAAACTTCATCATCTTTATCATTCTTGAATGCATCAACTCAAAGGAAACCTAGAGATCAAAACTTAAAAATCAATATGCAAAATCTAAGGCCTTGAAATATCAAAGAGAACATATCAGAAATTTCATTACTTGAGAAACCCAAAGATTAATGGAGAGAGATTGTAAGAGGCAGAGATTGACACACGCAACTGAATAGAGAGAAGAAGACCAGAGTAGAGATTGTATTACTTGTTTAGTATTATACAGGACGAAGAATCAAGGCTGATTTAGGAGGGTCGGATACTATGCAATTGCAATTACATATGTGAAAATAAAATAAAATCATATTGATAATCAATCCCTATAATCTCTCCTAGTTGTTGGAGATATTTTCTATGGCAACACTATTAAAACTAATAATAGATTAGCTAATCACCAGAATTAGTATTAGCGTTTATATTTCATATTCCTTTGTGTATTCTTCTAGGCATTATACAAGATTCCCCTCTGGTTGTAGCACTCATTCTCTCTCTTCATTTGTGTATATTTCCATAGTACTCTGTAACCAATTCATGTACGATTTCTTAGAATATTTGCTATATAAAGATCACTGTGGCCTAAGGATCATTCACCTCTACCAATTCATTTCTTGAGCTTGAATTCTTTCTTGGTATCAGAGCATTCTTCACTGTCTTCCACCATGTCGCAATCCACTCGACATCCGATGAAACTCAGTCTTCTGCCAAACAGTATTCTCTATTTCATTCTTCTAGCCAAACTCAGTCATCATCACATGGTTTCTATGATCCTCATATGTCTAATCATGTGAGCAAATTAGTCAAGGCAATTTATGGCCTTAAACAAGCACCATGAGCTGAGTTCGATCACCTGAAACATACTCTGGTTCACTGGGGCTTTCAAAATTCTAAGAGCGATACATCATTGTTCTTTCTTAAGACTCAATCTATTGTTGTTTTTGTTCTCATGTATGTTGATGACATATTGATTACGTGGAGTAGTTCTAGCTACATCAAGAAATTCATTATTCAAGTCAATAACGTGTTCTCTCTGAAAGATATGGGTTCCCTGTTTTATTTTATGGGGCTAGAAGTATTTAGGGACAATACTGGACTCTACCTTAATAAAGGCAAATACATAATGAATTTACTACAAAAGTTCCACATATTTGACTGTGCCCCTATTCTAACACCTATGATAATAGGGAGATAATTTTCAATTTCCAATGGAACACCCCTAGCTGATCCTTCACTGTATAGGCAAGCCATAGGATCTCTTCAATATGTAACCACTACCAAACTAGATATTGCCTATTCAGAAAACAAGTTAAGTCAATTTCTTTCATGTCCCACTGATGAGCATTTTAAGGGGGTAAAACGGATTTTTAGATACCTTACAGGCACCTATCACTATGCTCTACACCTCAAACCATTTAGATCTCTCCAACTCATGGCCTATACTGATGCAATTACGCCACTGACATTGATGACAAACGCTCAATGGCTGGTTTTTGTATTTACTTGGGAGGTACTCTAATGTCTTGGTAATCTGCAAGAAACAAAAGGTGGTGTCTAGGGCAAGCTCAGAATCAGAATACAGAGCACTAGCTGATGGTTCTGCAGAGCTAAAATGGCTACAAACTCTCCTTACCGAGATTGGTCTGTTTCTCAAACAACCCTTTATTATGTGGTGTGACAACCTAAGTGCACAAGCTCTCGCATCAAATCTGGTTCATCATGGAAGAAGCAAGCACATAGACATGGATGTGCACTTTATAAGAGATCAGGTGTTAGTAGGAGACATCAAAGTTGCCTATGCTCCCTCTCAATATCAAATAGCCGATTGTCTTACAAAGGCCCTGTCACATACACAATTCTTCTTCTAACAAGCAAACTTGGTTTATGTCCCACACCCTCTCGTTTGAGGGAGAGTGTTAGAACTAATAATAGATTAGCTAATTATCAAAATTAGTGCTTATATTCTCAACATATTCCTTTGTACATTCCTCTAGACATTGTGTAAGATTCCCCTCTGATTGGAGCAGTCATTCTCTCTCTTCATTCATGTCTATTTCCATAGTACTATGTAACCAATTCAAGTACGATTTCTATTAGAATATTTGCTATATAAAGATCACTGTGGCCTGGGGATTATTCACCTCCGCCAATTCATTTCCTTGAGCTTGAATTCTTTCTAACACATCTTGTGATTCTTCAAATAATGTTTTTCCTTAAAAATTTATAGAAGCAAACATCAAGATTATCTTGATTTCATCTTATTCAATGGAATCAAACCCAAGCAATAAAACATTTGAGATGAAAAAGAAAATTCAACAAATAAAAAGGCTCAAGAGGGCAACCGAGTGACTTACAGACTTGGACGGAGAGGTGAGAGGTGATCAAGAGCTGCAAGTGCACGATCTAAGGAAGACAAGATAGAGACAATGAGTAGTAACTAACTAGCTTAGACGCCGAGAGATGGTGATGATGATGATGACTAACTTGCTGAGATGGCAAGAACGCATGAGGAATCCATGGTGCTATAAGGGTTTCCTTAAGGATGAAAGATGAAAGTTGGAATGAGATCTATGAAGATGTTGCAAGACGGAATCACTACATAAAACTATCAATTTGTAGGGTTAATTTGTAGTAGTTTGACGAAACCACTATAAATAGCATGATTTGTAGTGGTTTGTTTGTGACACACTGGTCTTGCCCTTTCGGGTGACAGTTAGTGTGATCCTTTACTTATATTTAATTTTAAGTTATTAATCCCAGGTTAATTTAAGTCTTGCATAAGAGTATAAGCAGAGCACACACTAGATTGAACAATAATATACTGATAAAAATACATGGAAATATAAACTTTACCCCAAATGGTCATAATAAACAGTCATCCGGATAATGATGTCTGACAAGCCAAAATAAAATACTACAGTCATCCGATAAACACAATAAATATCCAAATGAAAAACCATCAACATCCATCATCACTCTAGTCCTGCTTTGAAGCCTTACCACGGTCTCTCTGCTCCACTTTAGATGAACTGCTAGATAACTTAAGAGGGGCTGGGATTCAGAAATTGAATCCCAAAGTAACCATTAATCTCTCATAAAATGTATAACCATGTATGTAAGAAAAACCAATAAACATGCAAATCACATAACGTTCAAAATCATGCACACAGCCAAATCTGGAACTAGCAATCATAATAGCACATAGCACAGACTGCTGGGCACGACACACAGCAAGGCCCTTATTGCACACAGTATGTTCCAATTCCAAAGCATTAGAAAATAAATGTCAACTAAATGTATGCAATATACATGGTAAAACATACATACACAAGTCACACAGAGTATATGAGGATTAAGGTTACTACCTGGATGTCTTATGACTTCTTATCGTCACCAAAGTTCTTGGTCTGGTTATCTTTTGGGCCCACACAAGTGTCCAAATCCTATAATATTTGGAGATGGGTCATTACTCGATTTAATCTTAATAACAATATTAAGATTACGCTTACTAGATCGACCCATAAAGTGTATCCTTTTCAGATTTCTTGACCAACCTTTGAAAATCCATTACTTCCTTTGTACCAATCCACATAATATGTTCTTAGACTTATTTTAAAGCTTATTTTGTGTACTAAATGTCCACAAAATTTCATGGTCAAAGGAGGTCAATTGCTCTATTTTTTCCTTACTTAAAGAATAGAGCTTATATTACAAAAATTCCATTTTTCAGAAAAATTGAACAGAACCTCCAAATGTACTGAAAATTATACATATACTAAATCATGACTTACAGGTCTCTATTCATTGTTTAAGCACCAAAACCAATGATTTAATAACATAAATCAATGTTTCATGCCCGAATTTTCTAGCTTCATAAGCATCACTTTAATTATCAACAAGGATTATTTTTAACACCTAATGCTCCAAAGACCCATTGAACCTTTCTTCAATCAGTGAAACAATACGGCTCCATTAACAATCTAACTGTTCAAAACTGAACCCAACAGCCCTAGACACAATTCCTCATGCAGTTATCCAATACACATATTTAAAGTGTGTAAATGCCTTCCTCCAAGATTGTTCTCTAAAGACCAAGACTCAGAATAGACATTTATTCATTCTTACGTCACTTGTTCAATATCCATAAGCATTAATTTTTCTTTTTGAAGTCATAGTTTAAGAAACCCGAAGCCATACATATATATAACACACATCACAGTTACTTTCCTTCCTTCCATAACATTACATATGTGTGTGTGTGTGTGTGTGTGTGTGTGTGTGTACATGGCAGTAGTTTTCGGTTTCAGGTTAGCAGTAAAGCATGCAACTTAAACTTCCAACGGTTGACACTTATAGATAGCAAGCATTCGGTCCAAAAGCATGAACCAGAACAATTCAACACATGCAGCACTAATGATCTGGATTATCAATTTTAATCTTAACTTAGCTTGCATGTATACAGTGGTTTCCTTTGCCAAGCTTAGTTTCAATTACTCTTCTCACTCCCAAACTAACCAAATAGAAGAAACTGAAGTTAGAAGGAGACTTAGTGAGCCTACGTACCTCAGTCGAAGTCTAGTATTTTATGTGAGTTCCAAGGTCTCTTCTTCTCCGACAACTCCGTGCTTCCTTTCTTTCAGTTCTTCAACTCTCAGTCTCCTAACTCTCGATTCCTCTCTCTCGGTTTTCTGTGTTCTAGCTCTCTCTTTTCTCACTTTCTTTCTGTTTTACGTATCAGTTGAGAATGGCCAAAGGAAATCATAAATTGTAAACTGAAGCGAATGGTTCTGTTTTCAAACTCTCTGGCCGAAGGAAATGAACCAGAATTGGAGGAGTTTAATGGCGCATTGACCGAACAGTGGAGCATGGAGTTGCTGTCATGCTGGCCGAAACACAGAGAGGTGGAATATGGCGTTAACACTCCTGCTCCCGAAAACGTTGCTGTCATGAGCTAGGTCAATGAGAAAAGCAACTGATATATTCTCATGTTGACACGTGCAGGCTGAAGGAATAAGGAATTTGTACATGAACAAAGGCAACAATTTAATCCGGGTTTTGTTTTGCCGAAAATGCAGAAATTAGTGGAGCATAAACTGAAACAAACTAAAAAAAATATGACGCTGCTGCAAGCATGAAGGAGACCGAGGATCATGGCGCTGAAACAGAAATAATGAAGCATGGGTTGTCGTTCGAATTTGGCGCTGCATGAATTGGTGACCTGTCTTAAAATGAATGAGACATATGTATGCCGTGCTCTCTCTCTGTTTCTTCGTGCCTCCAGGATGGCTAAAAATGGATAATAGATAAAGGAATGATTCATTTGCGTTTTGGGCCGAAGGTAATAAAGGATTGCAAATGAATATGGATGATTTAGTCTTGGATTGGTATGGGCCGTGTGGTTTTGTTACTACTAAGTCTATCACGTGTTTAGCTTACATGATGAAAAGGATATTAAATGCTGGCCGAGAAGGATAATACAAAGTCCAAACATATTTATGAAATAATTTAAAAATAAATACAAAGCGGAAATCCTAGGGTCTTGGCAAATATAAATAACATAACTTAAACCACAGGAATACATAAGAGCTTTCTAGGTTTACTCCGTTGGTGCCTTCCCTTGCTCCCTGTTAGGATAATCACTTGAAAATGTTAAAGTGGGATGATATTTCCACGTCTCAATAACTACTGAAATTTTCTACCGTACACAAGCAAATTATATATGACAAAAAGTAGGAACTAGTTATAAATATATAAATTGATATACATAAAATCTTTCATACAAAAACTTTTACCGATATAAATATATCATCCTTCTGTCAATCTGTAAACTGTATAGATTTTCAATATGCAATATGCAGCCTCCCTTATATCTCCTTCCATCCTTATACCGCTGACTGGAGCCATAGGCTAACACATAGTCCAACAAGAACATATCATTTGACTGAGTTGTCCCAAGCTCACCAAAACTTAAGATACACCCGGCCAAAGTTATAGAGCTTAAGCCTGTACTATGGCTCCCCTCCTTAAAAACAACTAAGGAGGTGTCATGTGTCCCACAACTCCAACGCAATCCCGGCCAGAGGATAACATGGAAGAAGGGGCCCTGACAAGTACCATCCACTGTGCACCGAGTGATGGCATTAAAACAATTTATCATACAAATTCCTCCTTACTCCATCCCAACAATTACAGCCGCCATGATAAATGAATATCCATTCTAAAAATAGAGCATTAAATTATACTTTCACTTGTATCAAAAATCATATAAACCAACATTTAAGATGCATTATTGGATCAATCCGTCATTTAAAACTTGGCACCTAAATAGTAAATCACTATTAAAAAATACGTACAAGTTACTATGTAAATAGTAAATCACTATTAAAAAATACATACAAATACAAATAGTAAGCCATTATTCAAAAATACGTATAAGTTACTATGCAAATAGTAAATCACTATTCGGGACCAAAACTGTCATTTATGTGGGTACAAATTCATAATTTATTCGGGAACACAATCGTAATTTAATCGGGAATGAAACCATAATTTCAATATTTTTATTATAAAAATATTATGATACATATTCATGAAACTCAATCCATAAAAATAAGTAATTAATAATCATACACAATTCACAAGTATATGAAAAATATTCAGAGTTACCTGTTATCCCCTAGCTCACAGATAATCCCCAAAAATTACTCCGACTCCCCTGATGAGAATCTTCTAGCACTCCTAAATAATCTCCACTATATTATTTCTCTCTCTCTCTCTTCCCCACGTTCTGTGAAATTGTGTGTGTTGTGTGTGAAGTGGTGGGGGGTATTTATAGTTGAAGAAACCCTCCATTGTGACAATATTAGGCGGGAATGGCGCCCTCCCGCTAATTGGGGCGCCGCGCACGTCCCCCATTTTGTCAAAAGTGATAGACGCCCTTCTCCTTTTTTTTTCAACGATAGGTAACCCTCTCACCTTTTTTTCAAAAGTAATAGGGCCCTCCTATTATTATATTAATATAATAATAATATATTATAATATAATAAATTTAAAATTTATATATACTTTTTCATTCATTCCCCGTCGTCCTCTACTTTCTCTTATAATATTTTATAATATTAATCTATATTAATATAATAAATAACATATATTTTATACATACATACATACATACATACATACATACATACATACATATATATATATATATATATATAATAACTTTATTTTATACCTCTAAATTTACTCTAAACCTCAATAATTAATAAATCACACCTGACAAAAATACTTAATTACTAAAGAAATTTAGGATGTTACATCAGAGTTGCATGTTCAGTCAGAGGAGGTTGACATCAGCTCAGCTATTACGATGAGAACAAGGAGTTTGACTTCAACATTCTTATACTAAGTGACATGGAGTGATTCCTGGATTAGGATGAGGACTGAGACCAGAATAACCCGTGACGATAGTCTCCATGGTCAACAGGATTTGAGGTGCAAGTTCAAGATAAATTTACTTATTGTTTTAATAAATTAATATTTAAATTACATGGGTTTAAATTTAATTAAAGTATGTGGTAAATTGTGCAGATGAGGAGGCAGGACATGGCCGATCTCAATAGCCTAGACCAAAAACTATGTGTCATAGTTTCGTGGAATGAGGCCACAGACTAGCTGATTGAGAATGGTAGTCACCTATTCAACCTCAATATGAATGAGCTGGATGTGAATTCTATACGGTTCTCTCTCTACTTCAAGACATGGAAGAAGGTTCTATGGATGCTGAATAATATAGTTGGGATAAGGTTGTGGAGGTAAAAATTGTATTTAATTATATTATAAATGTAAATAGTTATAATTTATGTCATTTTTAATTAATTAATTATATTTATTTATTATTTATTCAATTGTGATATAGGCTAGGTTTGCCATGTGAGACAACAGGAAGAGATACACAATGATAAGGATAGGGGATGGCTGAAAGAACAGGAGGAATCATCGCTGCCACCGTATCATGAATAAGGATGTGATGATACCTTTGGAGCAGCTAATAGAGAATGTATCTAACGACGTCCCATGTAATGATTGAGCAAGCTTTGTTCAATATAGGAGGAGTACAAAAGGATAAGTAATTTCTTAATAATTATTATTTTTAATAATTATTTAATAATTTTAATGTCTTGTTATTTCTATATGCTTTTCTTAGAGAAATTCCAGAAGCCAAAGGCATCATAAGATCCATCAAATTGCAAAATTGAAGACATTTGCTATCACTTATAACGAATTGGTAATTTTTTACAATTAAATTATTTTTAGCTTTATATTATAAATTTATTGTTTTCTTGTTTATAATAATAATTTATTGTTTTAATTCTTTTAGGAGAGGAAGACTCAGTAGGAGCAATGTCGAATAGACAATAGGGAGTTATTCACCATCACCTATAGACATCAGGACAGAACTACGACCTCTTAGCAAGCAAATAAAGCCATTGTAAGATATAGAAATTGTTTGTTTTAATATTTGTTATTTATTGTAATTAAATTAAATTGTTTGATAATTGTTTCATAAAATGTATGCGGTAGGAGTGGATTCAACAGTCCTAGGCTAAGACAATAGAGACCTAGACACAGGAGTCAAAAAGGTTTGTGGATCCCACTGCTCCTTTGAAAGCTACTCTGAGGCCATTTAAGCACACTGGATGCTATAGGGATATGGGGTTAGGCGATAGGCCTAGCATGGTCTTCGGCAAGAGCGGCGCCTATAAGCCTAGCACTTCTTGAGTAAGGACCTTCAACATCAGAAGATTGAGGGAGGAAACTTTTCAAGAGATTTGTGCAAAGGTTTCCAGGAAGATTCATGTGTAGGCCAATTTCTACTACAATCAACAGACCTAATGGTAGGATATCATGAACACAATGTTGTTGAGGTTCTAGAGTTGGTTGTTTCCTGACGAGGAGTATCTAGAGGTCCCACCAATCCCAAGGTTCGTCATCCAGATACCTCTTTCTCTTCTTGATAATGATGGTGCTATTAATTCTTGTCAATCCCATGATATATCCTGCCCCTAAGAGAATACCTAATGATAAGTTGTCAAATAGTTAGCGATCTTAGTTATTTTCATTTAAAAATAAATAAATAAATACAATTTGTTGTGGTTTTTGCCTATAAACCACAACAAAATGTAAATTATTTTTTTAAAAAAAAATAACTTTATATTTGTAGAAATTACAAAATGCCACAAACCGTTATTATTTTTTCAATAATAAATAATAAATCCCACCAACGGTTATGAAGTTTGTAGTAGTTTTTGCACCGAACTGCTGCAAAGTGTTTGATTTTGAAATATGAATATTTAAAATCTTGCCAATGGTAATAATATTTGTAGCAGGTTTTCCATTATGACTGCTACAAAATGTGTGATTTGAAGTTTGAATATTTCAAATCTTGCCAACGGTCATGAATTTTGTAGTTATTTTTTCCTTGTAACCGCTACAAAGTGTGTGATTTTGAAATTTGGATATTTCAAATCCTACCAACAATTATGAGTTTTGTAGTGGCTTTTGCCCCATGACCGCTACAAATTCTAGGCACATATCATTTAGAAAACTTAAAATTCTCTCTTCACTCATCATCTTTGCTAACTTTTTTAGTAACTATGGATAAGTTATGGATTAAGTTTCCATGCAATTCTCTAGCATATTTGTCAGGATTTAACACTTTCTTGGAGTTCGCATACTCTCATGCCAACTGTAATGCAAGTTTAAGAAGTGGTATACACGAGAAGTTGTTAGAGAACATTTACTTGTGAAGTTTTTCCTAAAAGATTATATATTTAGGAGAGTTCATGGTGAGAAACTTGGTATGAGATATGACAATACTCTTCCTAAAAATTCACAAGTAAGAGTTCATTTGATTAATCATTTTATTTGATTCTGTTCATTCTCAAACTCTTCTGATCTCATTTCATAAAACTGATTGTGTGTGTGTGTTTACGTTACGTTACTCTCTATTTTTCTCTACTTGTGAAAAGGCCAGAAAAAAAAAATCAAAGTTATGTGAAACTTTGATTTATTAATCATTCAATTCGATTTCTTAAGTTTGGGTTCTTCAATTTTTACCATATCAACTCAGTATATTCCATTTTCTCATTTCCCTTCATACATATGTCCTAGAATAGTTTTAATTGTTATTTTGAGGTTTTACATAATTGAGTGTTAAAAGCTTCAAATTTCAATTTTTGGAGAGAAAAGAATATGCACTCTATACTTTATTGTCATTCCATTTTCTTGTTTAATTAAATTCCCATCTTGCTTTCATTAACTGTAAAATGATTAAATATCCTCTAATTGTATACAATTTTTCAGTTTAAATGTGACGACCGCCCTGCCTTTATTTATTAGGATTAGCGCGTACAAGCATCGAGATGATTTGGACGACTTAATTACGGAATAAAAGTATTTTGAAAATAACTTAGTTTGAAAACATTCAGACAAATTTTTCGCGATTCGAATTCATCCAATAGTTGGATGTTAATACAGTAATTCAAAATAGACGAATGATAAACGTTAAAATACAATCTAGCTACTCCCATTTTTCCAAGAAGTTCCAATTGCTGTAATCCTTACAGCTGCTTCTTGCCTCTTGATCCCGAACCACTACCTGTATCTTTCATGTGGTCTGGAGTTCAAATGAATGAATTCCAGGGTAACAGTTAGTCTCATTAGCAGGTATGAAATATAAATGAGAGTATAACACATGTATAAGCATAGAATAATTCATAGTAAATAAGTCACACCGTAACCATAGTTAACGGCCAAAGACCGCAGCCCTTCAGGACACACAGCCTTATTCCATAGCTAGGATACAAACATGCAAATTATCTTGCAACCATAATCAGTCATACATGCAATACACATATACAAGCTAAGAAAATAACAGTTACCCACTTCAAACTTGAATCCTTATCTTTTGACTGAAGTTGTTGGGTTTAGAAATGGTGTCAAGTTCTACCTAAAAATGTTTATCATCACTGTTAGTCACTTACTCAAGTCGCAAAGAAACTAATTACGCAAATTAGTTTAGAGGATTAATAATAATTATTAATCCCTTAAAAGTTTCTCTAATAATAATAATAATATGATTCATGGTGATAATTATTTATTATTTATTATTATTAGAGAAATTTTTAAGGGATTAATAATTATTATTAATGCACTAAACTAATTTGCGTAATTATTATCTTTGCGACTTGAGTAAGTGACTAAGGGTGATGTCAATCATTCTTAATAAAAATTTCTCTAATAATAATAATAATAATAATTATTATTATTATTATTATTATTATTATTATTATTATTATTATTATTATCATCATCATTATCATTAATTCTAATAATAATAATTCCTCATTTATTATTTATTCTCCCTTTAATTTATTCATTAATTAATAATCAATCAAAGTTAATAAATACCAACCATCATATAAAAATATGATTTAAGGTATTTATTTAATGATTCTCATGGTTTCTCTTAAAACCTTGATAAATACTAATACTACGTACATAACTTATGCTTCGTGCAAATTTTGAGTTAAATAAATATTAACATCTATTAAAATAAATTTTATAAATACTAATTTGAATATAATAACTCCATAACATGTATACATATTTATTTACTCACACACCTAAAAATTAACAGTGGGTTTTAAAATAGCAACCTATATGTTTAAGATTTCTCACACAACTATACATATATAAACATCAACCTATTTATTCAAGGCATGCATCAGGTATATATGTATAAAAAAAATGGCAAAAATGATGCATACTTTTCCTTATATATACATATATAAACAACTAGGCTATATATGTATATGAGTTACATATATAAACAACTAGGCATACTTTTCTTTATTACCAAATTTCATGTGCAATGATTTACATACGACAACAGCACCCTGCTCTTTCCTTTTGCATCATTTAATGTATATACATATATATAGAAATCTAACACACCAAGCTTACACTTATACATTTACACAGTCACGTTTTCCTTCTTTTTCTAGCCTTACACAGACACACACACATGCATTGACCACAATAATTATATATACATGCACGTGTGTATACACACACACACACAAACTCACACACACTCACAACATTTTTTTTTCCCCCTTCTCAACGCCATACTAATACATGCACAGTCCAGATATGCTTCCAACATATATATGCACGACACAGAGTGAAAGATATATATACAAACTCTCGCATACTTTCTTTTTCTTTATTTACTTGTTCACGCGCACTTGGTAATACACATACATATATATTAAAGATCCTATATATTTATATTGATGCTCATGACAGTAAGACCGATGACAGTAAGGGAAAGGCTTCAGCGTGTTTTCTTCTTTCATTACATATATACTCACGCTCATAACAGAGACGAAACAAAACAGAAACCAAGTGCAGTTCCGACATGTAGGTGTAAAAAAATGCAGAGGCTGAATGCACATGACAATGTAGCAACGTTATATGCAGCAAATTCACCTTTACATATACATATTCATACACACACATAAAGACGTTAACAGCTCAAACAGACCGACACTTAAACGCAAGCTCACAGCCCCCTGTTTTCTTCATTTTCAGTTCAGTTTCAGCTTCAGTTTCAGTTTTGGTTTCAATGCCTAAAAGCTTGGTTTTCCTTTTGTTTAATATTCACAAACTGTCGATGGAAATGCTGAAAACTTTGAGAAAGATAAGTTCCATGACTTACCTTAGTTTTCAAGCTTGAATGACAGAAATGGCTTGCTGTTTTACTCTTCTATTTCCTGGCGCAAGAACAAAGAAAACGATGAGCTTCAGTTTGACCTCCTACTCCCTCCTTCAGCGACTCTCCCTCTCTTTCACTCTCTCACTCTGCGTTTTCTTTTTTTTTCCTGACTGAATGCCGAATGGAGAGAGTGGAAGTGGAATGGAGAAACCATTTAAATAGGGATCCAAAGTCCAGACGAGACACAACAGTCCAGAAGCATAACCATCGGATATTAGAAACAGGGCTCGAGAGGAATGGTTGTGTCTAATCCTTCTGTATTTCTTCTCTAATACGTCATCTGCTCTGCTTTCCTGTAGAAGACGCTGAACCTGATTTAAATGATAATGGCGTGATTTGTTTCCTCTGGTCTTGTCGAGTTGATGGATAATGAGTAATGGGCAGATTGTATTAGGCTGGGGGTGATTTGGGCTGAAGGAATGGGTTTTTTCATAATGGGCTCACTTATATTGCTATATGTTGGATCTGTTTGTTCGCTGGTTTCATTCATTCATTTTTTTAACTAATTAATTAATTAGTTTTATTTGTTATTATTATTTGTACTTACATATTATAAGGGAAATGTATAAAATACTACAATTTCAAACTCCCAAAATTTTGGGATATTACATTAAATAATTAATTTAATTAGGTATCTTTTAAGTCCCCTCAGCTTAAAATTATTAGTCTCAAATGAAATTTTTGGTGCCAATAACTTTTATTGTAAAAAATTGAAATTAATATGTTCCCCATTCATGAATGTTTGTCAAAATAATATTCGAAATTTTTGTTAATATAACTAACTGTATTAGGATTAAAAAACTGAAAACAAAAACACTTAATAAAATCAAGGAACAAAAATGAAGTTCTGTATGAAATTAAAAGCTAAAGGTACACTTTTGCCTAGTAAAATTGTATGATGTAGATATTTTTTTCTTCTTTGAGCTGGATGATGTAGGTATATACTTTCTAGAATTAGCTAAATAATCAAATCAATCAAAAAATGTGTTACCAAAATAATTGTTTTATGCATAGTAATTTTTCTTTTCAATCATTGTCCACTATTCTAAAAAGTCAAATTGAACCCACTGATTTCTCTATAAATATATATCACCAAGCGTTTATAAAACATGCTCCTTGCGGATCCTACCACAACATTTTCTTTTTATACTCCACCCCTAATTGACAAAGTATTTTCTTAACATCATAATATGAGTTAAATACCGTTGTTTTTTTCCCCATGGAAGTTTACTTTGAGGAGTATTGGTTACCCAAAAGTTTTTTGGTGTCATTTTTACCTTGGAAGTTGAAAAACTGAGCAAATATGCCCTGAAAGTTTTTTTAAGCAATTTTACCCCTGGAAGTTTACAAAGAAGAGTAACAATTCAATAGTCAAGACCAACGAATCGACAAGATTGCTATGTTTTTAAATTTTGGGGCAAAAATGAGACCAAAAAAACTTTCGGGTGATCAGTGCTCCTTAGGGTAAACTTCCATAGCAAAAATGGTATTTAGCCCTCATAATATCGATGTGGCAACACATTATCATCTGAAAACATGTCTTTAATGAAAGACCCGACTGAACTCAAGAGGGGGATGAATTGAGTGAAGATAAAAACTTAGAACCTTTGAAAATCTTTTTGCAAATTGATAAAATTAGTTTGTAAGACAGTAAAGAGTTATAAAACATATATGCTGGAAATAAATGAGATTAAAGAAGAGAATTGCAAACTGAGATTTATCCCAGTTCGGTCCAATCTTTGGCCTATGTCTAGTCATCAAGCTCCACTTGAAATTTTCAATCCACTATTCTCTTGTTTATCTGGGCACAAGAGAAGCCTCTTACAAACCCACAAGTTTACCCAGGCACTTGTGAAGCCAAATCTCTCACCGAGATCCTCCCCCTTACAACCCGTAAGGATACATTCAATTTCCCACTCAAGATCACTCAATCTTGAGTATCTCTCATAAAATAGAATGTTTTACAATGTATCTTCTTTCTAAGAAGTAAATTGATAATCACTGAAGTGTATTACAAATAATTTCACTCTCTATATGATAAGCAAAGTAAGCATTGAAAAACAGAGTGTGTATGAGCTTTAGAATTTTGGCATTTTGACAGCATAATCTCTTGTCCTCTCCTTTGTGCGTTTGGAACGTGGCTTTATTTATAGATGAGGATGATCTGAACGTTGGAGAATATGACCGTTGTGTATAGAGCCGTTACATATCAATTGGAAACTAACCGTTAGAACTTCGTTTTTTGAACCAGCTGTGACATCAGCATTTGCTTTATCCTTGATCTTTAGTTTAATGCCTTTTGATCACCTGAAACAAGTACACAAATGATATAAATAATGTTAAGAAGTATTACAGATCATTTGGATAATCATCTGGATGTTCTTGATCAAAAATGTGATTTTCGATGCGATGATTTTTTTGAAGCGTAGATGAAAGCTCGAGTTTTGACTTGGAAACTCGAGTATTGAGCTTGTTGCATTACTCCAGATTCCTCTCTGTCTTATCAAAACTCGAGTATTGAAGATCCTCTGATGTTCGTTACTCTCTGTCTGAGGTATACTCGAGTTTTCACTTGTAAACTCGATTTTTCAAGTTTTTATGTCTTTAGTTGCTTTTTCACTTGATATAGCTCCAAATTTGGCAAGCTACTTATCCCCATATAGCCCTTTGAGTCTTCTTCCCAATGCAAAAAGAATCAACTCCAAACTCATTGTATTTTGTCCGTTATGATGCGAATAATGAAGGTTGTTCTTGACCAGCGCTTTTGCAACGTCCTGAATCGACAGTCAACTTTCGAAGGTCATATCTCCCTGGTCTGATCTTCATTTTAGTTCTTTCACTTGTTGATGGAAAGCCTTATGAGTCTACTTTCATATGCCACCAATTTCAGCTCATTATGATATGTAGATTGTGAGTTACACTCAAAACATTGAAGCTTAGTTTGATGTGCGGCGTGATTTCCTGATACAACCTTCGAAATTCATAGCTCTCTCATCTTAACTTCTTTGACCTTGAAACTTTTTCAAAATGACGCATTGGTTGTCTAGTTTCATACAAATTTGGTTTCACCTCAATCCGATCTCTGGTTTAGGAGATATCATCAAATTACTAGAGCTTGCCCAAGTTGATCGTGAAACAGAGGTGAACAGAGTTGCTGATCAACGCTGGAAACTGGAGTCCAGAGAAGCCAGAGATGCTGAAGACACTGCAAACTCGAGTCATTAAGTTCCATACTCGAGTTTTGAGTTCCAAACTCAAGTTTTGACTTAGAAACTCGAGTTTTGACTCCCAAACTCTAGTTTTCTTTCTTTCTAGAGGCCAATTATTGCAGTAAGGTAGTAAACTCAATTTTTGACCATTAAACTCGAGTTTTCTCATCAAGAACCTGATATTTGCTTGTTCTAACTCTAAATTGAACCACTCTAACTTCCATTTGATTGTGAAGACTTATAATATCAATCTAAGACCTTGAATATTGATTTTCTCATTCTATTTGTCAAGATCTTCTCTTTCTTTCTTCCCTTCACTTGGTTATTCTCCACAACTCTATTTGAGCTGATCTTGAATAAAGATATTCTCATTTCATTCATCAATTTCTTCCATCTCTCATCTTGATCACTCTTCATTATTTAACATGGGCTTATCATTCTTTGCAGCTTCTACTTTCTTCAATATTTCCTCTTCTTCTTGAACTTAATATTTTCTTTTTGAAATTTCATCTCTTGATCATTCTCCATAATTCAATTCTTTCTTTCTTTCAATTCTCTTGAACATTCTTCACAAATATATTTCAACTGATCTTGAATGAGGATGTTCCATTCAATAAATTCTTTATTCTTCAATCTCTCATCTTCTCCTTAATTGTCCCCAAAACTCTTTGATAACTTCTTGCTTCTTTGCATATTCTTCTTTCTGTCTTCTCATGATCACAACTTTATTCTTTCTTTCTTCTTCTCTTAAACATTCTTCATAAATAGACTTCATATCTTTGATTCTACATTAAATTTAAGAATTTGTTAATGAAGATAAATATAGTATACAAACTTTTTGCTCTTACTAATGACATATATATAAGACATCATCAAAACTAATTATATCCAACACTTAAAAGCTTTAAGCATTTCTGAAAAACTCTTATCTCTCCATCCATGCCATGATTTCAAGCTTACCAATTTCAATACAATGTTCAACAATTAGTATTTTTTACACTCAGGATAAAGCGGTGTCCCTCATGTGATTGCTCAAAAGCCTTTTCTCCTACATCATGAATAATGTTCTTTACCTGATCATCCATATATGTGTCATTATCAACAAGGGCCACTTCCCCATGTTGAGATGGACTTGACCTTTTTTCACCATATCATACCCATACTGTATAAGGCTTACAAAATCCTTCACAAATTAAATATGTGTATATAACTTAAGGACTTAGTCGTCTCTCATTCAAATATTCTACACAAAGGCAATAAAACATCCCACTATTATCATCGGTATTTCCTTCAGTTAATTCTATAAATTCCCGCCAATGAGAGTTGGCACAGATGGTAAGGGGTCCAGGACTAGGCCCTTGGGTCGTGGGTTCGATCCCCTCTGCCGTCGCTGGGACTCCTTTGGTAGGCGATCTCGTAAGTTCCCAGTAAGTGCTCATAGAGCCCGAGGTCGTGCCCTAGTCTTAGTAGGAGACTGGTGTCAAACCCTTCTAAAACTTTTAAGTATTAAAAAAAAATCTATAAATTCTCTCACTCCATTCTCATATTTAACACTCGTCCGTAAAATATTTATCCAATGTGGTCCATAGTAGAATTCCTATAGGTGGAAAGATTTAATATACTATATTTGAAAATTGCATTAACTAAGCCAGCTCCAAATACATATGCTCAATGTAAGTTATGTATTTTTTTTAAGAAGAAATTTGCCCATAAATGCATCATGAAGAATCACTATTTATCATAAATGTATCACAGTGAATCCAACAAGCACAATAAATGCATGACAAGGAAAATAAATGCATCATATAGCATATAAATTCAAAGGCTTCTGCTAAGGAATTCTTCTCCATGAACGTTGCTTTTGCAAACAACAAAAGTAACCCGAAAAACACTTGTTGGTAAGTTGGGTAGGTCTCAAGTGCAAATATAGTCTTGAAAACATAATATTAATTAACAATAGAGGAACCCACAAGAACATTTCATTGAGTTCATTCAAGCTATGAGAACAATCAAAACGATAAAAAGAAAAATCAAAAGGTTACATCAAACTGAAACACTTCTCACGACAACTTGGTGTATTGTCATTGAGCTAAGAAACCAAAAAGTGATAAGCTGACTAGTACTAGCTTGTCATGAGAGAAACACGAAGTAGTGACAAAGAAACAGACAAATACTGGAGACAGAACATGTCATCACTTTTGGCGTGACAAGGAGAGAAGTTCAAAGAGGGAAATTTAATTTTTCGTGCGACAAAGATAGATTTCAATGTTTGCGGATATTACTAAAATCGATTTATTATATAGCATCTGGTCCCTAAAGGTATATATATAATTTTTTCTATTCATTTAATTTTAAGACTGGATTTTTATAATATATCCATAAAAATCCAGTCCTAAAAGTAAGAATATTAAATTAAAAATTGGTCTTAATTAAAAGTGCCGTCATTTAGTTCTTTAAATACTGTCGTATCCTTATACTTTGTGTTAAATGCTTTGGAATCTCTTCAGCTTCCAACCTATGCGTCTCCTTGTAATTTGAGGCCACTCCAACTATGGTGATCTTTTTAAGCTCCTTAGTCCTAAAACTAGTTTCTTCATATTCATCTCCACTTCCTCATCCTCCTCTACAACATCCACGGCCTCCTTCAACACCTCCCCTATAATGTCTGATTCTATTTGTCCTCATTTTCCTCTTCCTCCTTTACAGCCTCCAAGGCCTCTTACATCGCCTCCACCAATATCAAACAAACAGATGCTTGAGCATTTGCATCTGAGGGTTGATCACATTGACAAACGAATAGGAAAATTGGTTAAGCTTTTGCATACTATCAACTACAAGCTCAACCAACTACTTAACGCCAATGACATTGAGTACAATCCATTTGATTGCCCTTCCTCCGGCGATGATATAGAGGATTGAGGGGGTTTTGTTTATGATGTATTTCCTTTTAAAAAAAAAAAAATTGTACTAGATGCTACCATGTAGTCAAGAACAAAAAAAACACTACTTTCATTTTGTCATACATTGATAATGTTCGAACAAATATATAAAACAAAACAGTGATAAATTCCTAGAAATGTTTGGCTCATATGTGTACTCGGTTTTACTCTCCATACATTGATCATTTACAGTCATTTTTTGATTGATAATGATCAATATCTGGAAAGGTAAAAACAATTACATATGGAGACGCAATGGATATGAATTTGGGGGCACCGACTAGAGAGGCAGACCTACCCTTGCAAGTGATTGTCTTGAACCAGTGCATTGTTTGATCAGAGATGACGATAAGAGGGCTTAGTATATATAGAGTAACTTTTAAGACTAGATTTTAAACAAAATCCCGTACTAAAAGTCTAGGCTTAATTTTTTAAAATAAATGAATACCTTTAATATGATATTCTGAAAATATTTGGTCCTAAAAGTCATACATTTCAGACTGCTTTTTAACAATACCCAGTCCTAAAAGTATAGTCTTACTTTTTAAAATAAACTAAGTCTTTTAAGACTGGATTTTAAAAACATCCGATCTTAAAAGTCATACATTTTAGACCACTTTTTAACATCCGATTCTAAAAGTCTAGCCTTAATTTTTAGAAGAAACTACAAATTTTCAAAACATCCGGTCTTAAAAGTCTAGCCTTAAATTCTTAAATGGAAAAAAGGGTCATACATATAAGACCTCTTGTTAACAACATCCAATCCTAAAAGTTTAACCATAATTTTTAAAAATAAATCAACACTTTTAAGAGTGGATTCTAAAAAAAATCCAATCCTAAAAATATAGTCTTAAATTAAATGAAAACAAAGTTCTATTTTAGATCGCTTGTTTACTACATTGTGTCCTAAAGGTATAGTAACTAAATTTCTGTATCCATCATTCAATACATATAGCAACAAAAAATGGATACAAGTAAATTGTTAGAAAATAATAAACAAATTTATTTATTATTGATCATAAACCAAATTGTACAATTATTCATTTACAGAAGATTATTGCCACATATATATACAAATGAATTCAGGAAAATATTGTTCTAACTGTATGAGTTCATACATTTATTCACAACACTTTTTGCATATGAGATCAATATCATCATCAAAAAAGGAGTTAACACAATCAAACATCTGTAACATCAAAGATAAAAACTAAATTAACTTGCGTTCAAACATAAGACACACACACACACACACACACACACACACTGATTTATTTATTTATTTATGTAGCCCAAATATATTTAGAAGCTGGTCTTAAAAGTAATTAATTTTTATTTAATATTTTTCTTATATTTTGTACTAGCTACTATTTACATCCGATTTTAAAAGTTAAACTTTTAAGACCAACTTCTAAATATAGCTAGTCTTTAAATTAATAGACTTTATATTTAAATTTTTCCTTATATTTTGGATTGCATATTATTTAAGTCTGTTATTTAAGTCTGCCGTATGAGATTCCTTTAAAAAGTAATTGATATTTTTTTTAAATATGTTTAAGATCCACTATTTTGGAAACTGATCTAAATAATGTATTTTAACCTATTAATAAAGGATTTGATCCACGAAGTTCTTGATATTTACAAAAATGCGATCAGTCATACCTTTTAGACTGAGCATTAATACTTTAGTTTAAATGAGGCAGTCACAGAACCATTTTTGGTACTAGTGGAGGTAGGTTTTTTATTCCTGACCTTGTGTGATCTGGAAATGCTTTGATGAAGATACGAAAGCCTTTTAAGCTTAGTCTGATTGTGAAATTGTTGTTAGCACCTACAGAATAGATGATCCAAAAGATGTGGCTGGAACGATGGTAGGGAATAAGGGAGAGGGCTATGGAGCATGATCCATGGCGGAAAAGTGACGGTGAGCTTGAGTTCGTGGTAGTAAGTTTTCAAATGTTAGAAGCGGAAGGGACACTAAAATATTTTAGAATGTTGAGTAGATTAAAAATTATTTTAGATGCAAACTACTATTGTAAAAATATTGGGCTATAATGTAAAAATATACATGTAGTTTTTTAAAAGTGCCCCTAACACCAAATATTTTATTTATGTGTAAAAGTAACTATGTGGTTATAAAATTAGAGCAAAAATACTCATTGACTATTAGTTTGACTTTTTTGTATTTTTACGGTTGATATGGACGATGACTCAGCTAAATTTCATCATGACTGGCAGTGAAGAACTGGAGAAAATTACAGAAAAGAGCTTAGATAGTTTTGAAAATTACAGAAAGGCAGCAACAGGGGTGAGGAGGCAAAGATGGGCAGCTTGATGAATAAGATTTGGATTGAGAGAAAAGGGGAATTGGAGAGAGAAGGGTTGAACTGTAATTTCTAAAATATCTGTCATTTTTTGTAATTTTCTCAAGTTCTTTATTACCAATTGAGATGAAATTTAGTTTAGTCACCATTCATGTCAGCCTTATAAATACAAAAAAAGTCAAACTAACAGTCAATAAGTATTTTTGCTCCATTTTTATAACTACATAGTCACTTTTGCATTAAAAAAAAGTATGTGGTGGTGTTGGGTGCATTATTAAAAAAACTACATGTGTTTTTTTGCATCTTAACCAAAAAATATTTGAAGAAATCACAATCAGGTTCCAATTAACAAAATTAATTAATTAGGTCCTTTAAAATCATTAAATTGTATTAAAGTCTCAAAGGACATGGGTTCTATTGATTCCAAAGTGAAAGTACAATTTTGCCCCAACTATTAGTTTAGAATAACTAATGATAAGTTACATGAAAAGCAATGACAAATTTAGAGGAACCAATGACAAAAAAATTTAGAGCAATCGGCTTATTGTAATTAAAGCTGGAAGCAATTTTCCCAAAATATTTCATGCTGCCGGATATATTTTTCTAGGAAAAGAAAAAAGTTCTCAATATTCAGGGTGTATTTGGTTCATCATAAGGGAGAGTAGGAGAGGTTTATTACTTTCCCTCTCACTTCCTTGATTTTCACGGTTCTATGCCTCAAATCTTATTTAGGTTTCTCATCTTTTATTTTCCTCCCCAAATACTTTGGAGTGGTTTACATTTTCCTCGAAGCTTGGTGGCCTCGGCTTTGGCATCTCTTTCCTTCAGTGGGTTGCTTCTTTCTCAACCATGTACGACCCTTCTCATCACCTTTTTTTTATTGATAAAATTTGAATTTATGCGTTAAATTCAAATTTTATGAAGAAATATTTATTTTGCAAAAACTAATTTCAATTTGTTTAAAATCTTCTCTTATCAAATTCAAATGTAATATTTTTTCATTGCCTTGTAAAAGATAAATATTTTATAAGGGGTAAATATGTCCAAAAACTTCACTTTTTCATAGAGAAAACTTGGATTCTTACCAATTTTAATATGAAAAAAGATTGATAGGTCCGAACACTTAAATCCCAAAAAATTGAAAGCTAAAAATATACCCCAAAAAAAAAAAAAAATCTTATCATTCCTTTCCTTTCCACCTCGTGTTAGAAAAGGCCCTAATGGATTTCAGTTTTTCACAAGATAGAGAGAGGAGTGGTCCCAGTACCATATACTAAGTAAAAGAGGACAAAACGACCAAGACTTCGAGTCGTCGATGACTTAACTGGTGATGCTCCTCGTACGCACGTCATGCATAATCCCATGATCTATACGCATGTTGGGAATTTAATTTCTACTACGAGGCGATTTTTAGTTTTTCACACTGCTCTATTGACCCAATCAGCCATCCACATTTGTATGTATGTATGTGTGTATGGTATGCGTATAGATTATCGTTCTCCCCTCGTTCCCTATCTCAAGATATAAATAACACTGAACTCTTTGATTAATATTTTATTGAAAAAATCACAACAATTTTACCCTATCCGAATTTGAAAAACAATGCAAAAGTTCTATTGAATTTTGAATAATTTGGACTCAAATGAGACTGTGATAAATGAACCAATACATTCTTCCTGAAAACATGACAAATAATTATTACAGATGCCGGAATTGTGATCCGAAAAGCAAAATCACTTTACTTATGCCCTGTTTATTACAAACACTGGTTTTGAATATCACACACATGCAGAGAGACACAAGCTCACATATTAAAAGTTACGAGTAATACCTCACAAATATTTTTAAAAAATGTTAAAAATGGTTTAATTTCGATCCTGGGTTTGTTTCAGATTGTAATTATTTTTCGTATTTGACTAGCTCTAATCAAATGCTTCAACGAAAATTATTTTTCTACAAATCATGGTTAACGATAGGTGTATATCAATGTCTGAGCAAAAAAAGATAGGTGTATATCAATGAGAAAAAATCATTTAATATCCTCGACATGCTCATTTTTAACTTTTCTATATAAAATTTGGATTATGAGAACTCATCGATCAGGTCACCAACCTGTAATTAAAATTAGAGGGACTATATGCATAAAATAAACCAAAACGTCATTAGAATGACCTAATCCTTCTACAAGCATATTGATCAGAAAATCATGTTGCAGTATATATACACGAAATTAACATAAACTTCACCATCAATTAAACATATTTAATTCATTGCGTAATATCCTTTTATATTTAGTTTGTTTCTTGGTCGGCCATTTTCACGTTCTTATATTTGATTTGGTGCTTAATTCGTTGTCGTCCACGATGGCTTCGGAAAAAAAAAAAAGAAGAAGCATGAAGTAAGCAATATTACCGTCAAAGAAGAGATTACACGTGATAAATCCCAATTTTCATATTTTTATCCCACCTTATTCATTTATTTTGGGGATTATTTTAGGCTAATTTGGAATTATTAGATAATATTTGGATTGTTAACCTATTTTAGGAAATAATGTAAATATAAATTAATTATAAGATATTGGGCTTAAATTATTAATATTCTGATTAAATAATATCTCTTGATATATAATAGATTGTGATTTTATAATATCCTATAAGTGCAGAATTTTTCAAGGAAGCTAAAAAGAAACCCAATAGTAGAACTTATTGGGCTTCTTAGATTTTATTGGGCTCAAGTTAATACCCTAAAAAACCCTCTCTTCCTCCCCTTTTAATCAACCTAGCACACACAGCCACCAGGAGAGCTACAGCCGGAAGACAACGAGAACGCCGCAAGAATTGAAAAAAGACGCAAAAAGAGAAAACGCCGCGAGGAAGCTACAGACACGAGACGCAGAAGCTGTGTAGTGCTACATAATTGAGATCATCAATTATTCATTCCCCTTCTCTCACGCACATATATCACTCATGGGGCCCACCATCAATTAATCAATCCATTCATTCTCCTGAACACGCACAGTGTGTGTTTTCGTGGCTTATTCATCATGCTAGTGAGCCGTTTGGCTTTTGGAGGTGGAATGATCTCCATAAAAGCTTAAGCTATTTAAGAGGGAATTTGGGAGGAGCATGGAGGAGGCTAAAGTCTAGGACTTGCACATGAAGACCACAAGGGAGTGTCTTTCTTTTTATCTTTTTAATTCAAACTTGAAATAATTTAGTTTTAAATGATTTCGAGTTGTGTTAATTGAGAACAATCTAGTTTTAGATTGTAAACTTATTTCTTCTGGATTAGACTGATAATTGAAGGTTTTATGCTTAATGTTGGATTCTTGTTTGCAACCTTTAAATTGTCAATTAAATTAGTAATTGAGTTTTCGTTGTTAATTTAATTGTTAATTTGGCTTATCATCTTAATTGTTTGATTGAGTTGATAAATTATCTGGTTGTTCAATTAGATAATTGTAAATAAGATTTTCAAGATTATTTTATAATTGGTTTTTAATGGGTTTAATTAGCCACCGCTTATTTCATTATGAGTTTTCTAATGAAATATGTGTTATTGAACTAGAGGGTTTCCCATGTTCAATTGGGTAATTAAATTCATTAATCTCCTTTTGGTCTAATTAATTGATTTAGGCTAAGAAAGTTGACTCCATGCAATTCCTAAGTTGTCCCCTTCGTCATCATAACTGAATTAAATCATTTTATTTTGTTTTTCTTTTAATCAATCTTTTTATTAGATTTTAATTATTTTTTCATAAGAAAACCCCCCAAAAATTGCATTCAATTCATATAGATTAGTCTCATTCTCATATAGGTTTAAGAGTCAATTGCATTATTACATTTAGTTAGTTAATTGCATATAGATAGTAGTATTTTGCATTCTAGTTTAGGTCCATTCACATTTCATTGCATCTTTTCATCACCTAAATTTAACCTAAAGAAAACCCACAGCTTGCTCCTTGGGAGAATGACCTAGGTTGACCCTAAACTGCATAATTAATTAGGACCTAGTTTAATTGATCGCTTTAACGACAAAAGTATCATCGATCAACACGCCATACACTTTCACGCTTTAATTGGAAGAGGCGTCACAGATTTGAAGGGTCGCGCCTTCCTCTGAAATTTCAGTACCATGCACACAAAGAGAAGACAAAAATAGACCGAAGAATACTTATTCCACTGACTCACAAACAAACAACAAAAAGTTATTCATATATAAAGCTCTCTCTCTTTTTGTTATATTTACTATTTTTTGTGTATGGGCACGCACTGAGTGAAACATGCACCTCAATGTATGTATATAAAGCACGCACTTGACCCTATATATATGGTTAGTCAATATGATATTTGGCATGCTTGTTAATAAAATACAATAGAATAGTCATTTTTAATTAATGTTGACTAGACCTTGCTTAAATCTTGTCCACAAGAAAGTTATTTTTTTCCACAAGCATGCGCAATGTAAGCATCTGAAACAAGAGAGACAAGCTTGAACGCGGCCAAATAAATAAATATATAAATTATGTTAACCTAAATTTGCATTGTTGGAAGTGGAACACATGCGTGCTGATATAAACTACTATCGAGCTTGTAAGAATTTTTACTGCGTGGAAAGTGGAAACACAAATACAAGAGAAAACAATTACTTCACTTATTTATTTATTTATTTATTTTTATCAAAAAGAAAAAGGCTCGGGGGAAAAAATCTTCCTTGCTCTTCCTAGTTTCTATGAGCATGGAAAACAGCAGTCAAAGTATAATAAGAGACGAGTTTCATAATAACCAGAGGAAATAGAAACGAACCTCTCAAAAACCTACTTCGATTCTCTCTTGCTGTGCATCGGCGAAAGACAATCAGTTAACTTACGGGCCTATTAAGGGTATTTTTTCACCAAGTTAAATTTACTTGGTCACTCATGTTCATTTATCTTTTTCTCCTGTCACTTAGCAGTAGAAGTGAGTCTTGAGAGCTTCTAATCAAGTTTGTATTTGAAAATTTTTTAAACTCTAAAATAAAATGTAATAAATCACAATAAAAAAAAAAAAACGTGTCTTTGGGCCGGAGTATTTAATCACCGGAAAAAAATGGGAGTATTTAATTAATCAATAAGAGTTCCTTCTCAACCGTAATTTAAGAAGTCTTGTGGCAGAAACTTTTGGTCCAAGATATAAGAGGGTGGCAGGGTAATTAAATGTTGTTTTTCACTTAGGATAAAAAGAGGTGACATATAATAAATATATATTTGAAAATTATATTATTTGATAAGGGTAAAAGAGGTTAATTTTATGAATTTAAAGTACATTAAACGACCTAACTAACATTCACTAATTCATGTGAATTAGTTAACAATGTGTTATATTTTGGATAGAGGGAATATACATGTGGGAAAATCCTTTTAAGGTTCTAATAGACTTAAAAAATGTCAAAAAAAATCTCATAGAAAATTCTAATGTAAAAAAAGTCTCATTAACAACTCAATCAGTAAAGCGTTAACAACTCCATCTATGGGTTCTAACAACTATTTAGGATTTTTGTGATATCAGAATTTTTTTTTTTTTGTGGAACTCTTTTAACATTTTCTTGAGACCATAGAGGATTTTCTCTATATAACTTGCCAGCTGTAAAGATAATCAAACAAATGCAAAATATATGAAGTCGCTGCTTAAGTGGAGGAAAGACGCTGGAAATGTAGGGGCAACTAGTTCAGTGGCAATTCCGCTTAATTCACTATATATTGCCGACGTCTTTGTGTGTGTATAGCAGCTGCAGAGTGTGAATGAATTCAAATATCCAGCAGCGAGCAAACATAGTTTTGTATAGTTGTTGACTCCTAAAGATCAACAAAAATGGAGATTATGGAGAAGATGTGGGGACAACTAGGCTCAATCACGGCCACCGTCATGTTGTTCTACGCCATGTTTGATAGGTTCTTCCCTCCTCCTCTTCGTGACTACCTCAGAACCTATACCAAAAAACTCACCTCCCTCATCGATCCCTATATCTCCATCAAATTCTCCGAGTTCGCAGGCGAAAGAATGAAGCGCAGCGAAGCTTACACCGCCATCCAAACATATCTGAGTGCCAACTCTTCCGAACGAAGCTCCAGGCTCAAAGCCGAATTCGTCAAGGACAGCCAGACCCCTCTAGTTCTCAGCATGGACGACAACGAAGAGATCACCGACGAGTTTCAGGGCGTGAAGCTGTGGTGGTGCGCTCGTAAACTAGACGTCAACAACCAGTCCTTCTCCTATTATCCTAAGTCCGACGAGAAGCGTTTCTACAAGCTCACCTTCCACCGACGTCACCGGGACGTCGTCACTCGTTCTTATATCAAACACGTGCTGGACGAAGGAAAGGCCATCGCAAGCCGAAACCGGCAACTGAAGCTGTACACAAACAACCCGAGCAATACCTGGTACGGTTGGAAGAGAACCAAGTGGAGCCATGTCGTTTTTGAGCATCCTGCAAGTTTTGATACTCTCGCTTTGGACCCTAAGATGAAAGAAGATATCTTGAAGGACCTTGTTAAGTTTCAAAAAGGAAAGGAGTACTATGCCAAGGTCGGAAAGGCTTGGAAGAGAGGATATTTGCTTTATGGTCCACCGGGAACAGGCAAGTCTACTATGATTGCCGCCATGGCAAATTTCTTGAACTATGATATCTACGACCTTGAACTGACGGCTGTGAAGGAGAACGCCGAGCTTAGAAAGCTATTGATAGAAACTTCTAGTAAGTCGATCTTAGTGATCGAAGACATTGATTGCTCTCTTGATCTTACCGGACAGAGGAAGAAGAAGAAGAAAGACAAAGAGGAGGGATCCAAAGACACAGTTAAGAAGGCGTTAGATGAAGAGGAAGATAAGGAGAGTAAGGTGACACTTTCAGGACTGTTGAATGTGATTGATGGGATTTGGTCGGCTTGTGGAGGAGAGAGAGTGATTGTGTTCACAACTAATTATGTGGACAAGCTGGATCCTGCTCTTATAAGAAGAGGACGCATGGATAAGCATATTGAATTGTCCTATTGTTGCTACGAAGCGTTCAAGGTTCTTGCGAGGAATTACTTGGATGTTGAGAGCCACCGTTTGTATCGGAGAATTGAGGAATTGTTTCAGGAGACGCAGATGACTCCTGCTGATGTTGCTGAGAATCTAATGCCGAAATCAGTGGAGGAAGAGGCGGAGACTTGCTTGGAGAGGTTGATCGAAGCACTTGAAACGGCCAAGCTTGAAGCGAAGAAGAAGGCTAAGGAAGAGGCAAAGAAGAAGGCTGAAGAAGAAGAAGAAGCAAAGAAGAAGGAAGAGGAGGAAGAAGCAAAGAAGAAGGCAGATGAGGAAGAATCAAAGAAGAAGAAGGCAGAGGAAGGAGTGAAGGAGAATGGAGAGTTGGCAGAGAAAGAGAAGTAAAATAATATAAAATCTGGTGAAGGAGTGAACAAAAATAGTTTCCTTTCATAAGGAAATTAAGGCCAAGACACCATCTTTGGCTGCAATTATCTTATTATCTTGGATTGTAAAATAAGTATGTGAGCATCAATAAATTATTTGTCAATTACTGTGTGTATGAATTCTCGTCTGGTATATGCTTTAAGGATTTGCAGTGTGAATATTGTGCATCAAACTGAAAGGATTTACTGTGTGTTATATGTAAATAGCTTGTTGAAAATAATAAATTAGCATTGCTAGGACCTACAAAGTTATATTTTTAACATTCTCTGTTAATCCTAAAATAAAATTTTTTGCTTGTGGTGACTGTTTAGTGATCGAGATTCTCCAAACTATGGTCGGAAAGCTAGCTATGGTCATAAACATACCCAAATTGAAAAATGAATGCATAGTCAAGTGTCTTGTCTCCAATAATGGAACCCTAGATGGAGAGAGGAAAAATTTAAAACAAAATATTTAATGAAAATAGAGTATGCATATATATAAACAAATATCGGAATAATTTATTTTAAACTGTTTTGGCTAGATACTGTCTCAGATGCTAAATAGAACATATATATTTTTGTGGCCTACTCTGTCCTTTTTTATAATAGATATTTTAGAATTCTACACGATGCTAGATGTTTAAACTTTGAAGTGGGATGGAATCAGGGTTAAGCGGCTGAAAAACAAGGAGCCAGCAAGGGGAACCGTGAGAGGATTAGCACACCAAAATCTGCAAGCTGTGCATTTGATAGTACTCCCTCTATCTGGTAGAGTTGCTTTTTTTTTTTTTTTTTCCCTTTAAGAAATTAAAAAAGTTAATTAAATTACTTTAAAATATTTATATTTATCATTTTTCTTCAAACTATTTTGTTTAATATATAAATTGATATATAGTCTAATGATATACAACATATGATATGATTAAAATATCATATGATATGATTAAAATATAAATATAAAATATTTATATTTATCATTTTTTCTTCAAACTATTTTGTTTAATATATAAATTGATATATAGTCTAATGATACACAACATATGATATAATTAAATAACTTATTTAATTTCTTTAATTTCTCTAACAAAAGTTAATTTTACCTTATATTTAGGATCAAATGGAGTATTGTATATGGAGAGAACCCACCATTATTTCAAAGTTCATATTGTCTCTATCAAGTTGACGAGTTCAGGTCTTTCATTGTAGGAAATATATTAGGAAAAATCCCTTTAACGTCCTAAGGGATCACTTTTTTTTCAAAGAAGTCCTTGAGAAAAGTCAACTGTCAAAAAGTGTCCCAAGGGACTTAATGGTGATTAAGTAAGAAGATAAAAGGGTTAAGGTGTAAAAATAAAAATATACATGAGTTTTTTCTTTAGGAGTGCTCAGCATGACGTGCTTTTTTTTTGGAGCAAAAATATACACGTGGTTTGATAGGGCAAAATTTTAAAGCCTAAGGCTATGTTTGGTTTAAGGGAAGGGTAGGGGAAAGAGTGAGAGGGAAAAAATATTTTAGGAGTACATTGACCAAATTGTCATTAATGAAAAAAATATTTTTTTTTTTAGAATATATTTTAGTAATATTGAAAATTTTCTATGGGCAATTTTGTAAAGATGAAAAAAAAAAATCTCTCCCCACTTTCCCTTCCACTTCCTTCCCTCCCCTTCCCTCAAACCAACACATGCTATAAAACTCCGCAAGTGCACGGGCCGTATTAATAATAAAGAGTAAGTAAGATATCATTCTCACGAGGACTTAGTATCTAAAACTTTGATCAGACATTGATTTTACACTTTCATTTAAATTGAGCAGACCAAAGTGAATTTAATTAAATGAAAAAAAATTAAAATCAACATTAAGATAAACAATCTAATGCAAATATCAAATTAGCAACCTAGAGTCACTAATCCCTTATTAATTTCATAAACCTTTATTTCACCAATTTAATTACTCTTAATATTAATTTTGTTAATCTCGAGTATAAATAGCTATAAATACCTGTTGATTCACTTACAACTCTCTCTTAAATAGAAATTGTTATTTCTAACAAATTTACTTAAGAGACAATTTAATTTGGACACACTCTTCTACAATTATATGGAGCTATTAGGTATATGTCTATCCTAATTGCAAATTAAATCGTAATTTAATCACATATTGCTTAATCTCAGAGTCTAATTAAAATCTTCTTCGTCAAGGTAAATCCTAATGCTTGAATTCATATTTAATGATGGTCAGTCACTAAATAGATAAAACTAAACAATATTAAGTAACTAAAATTAATACTAATTATAATTAAACGATGAAACTAAGTCTAATCCATTAATAAGTTCATAGGTATTACATGCCTAAAATAAACTCCATAAAAGAAATAGAATCCAGAACAGCAACAACAATAGAATCAGAGACAAAACAATAATGGAATTCAAAGAGAAAAGGAATAAAAACAAAGCAATGAAATTAAGAACATCATCCCTCCCTCTGCTTCGAATCCGTTGCTGCATCTCTGGTCCTCTTTTTTATTCAGCCCTCAGCGTCTTCTCTGCTTCTTTCTTTTTTTTTTTTTTCTTTTTCAATCCAGGCGGCTCCTCCTTTTTTAATTCCTTCCCTCCAGACCCTCTTTTCGCGTCTCTCCGTAATTGTCGCTCAGTGCCTCCTTTTTCTTTTAGGTCATTGAATCATTTTGATTCAATTCAATGTGGGCCCACTCCAATTGCATCTTCCAATCAGCCCTCACGTCTTTGTTTGTTTTTCTTTGCTGTCCAACTGCTGATTCCTTTAGGTCTTCATTCATTAATTAATTGAATGAATGGTTGGGCCCAATTCCATCTCAATTGTAATCCGTGGGCCCAAACCATTTAGCCCATTACCTTCATTCCAAACGGTCCAAGTCCATTCAATCCGTAAAGAAATATTGCTTCCGAAATCAATAATCATGCTCTCCTGTGCTTTGTGAAAACAAAAGAAGTTATATAATAATAATAATAATAATAATAATAATAATAATAAATAAATAAAAATAGATATTTATTTCTTCTTCTCTTTTCTCTTTTTTTTTTCTTTTTAGAAAACTTCTCATTACTTATTTCCTAAACTCAAAAACATTTATTTTAAATTGAAAACCTAAAAATGATGCACCAATTTAATTTGATCTTATAATCATATAATCTTATAGAAATCTCTCAAAATTGTTTAGATAAATCTCCAAATATCTCCAAAGTATACCTTAAATATATAAAATATGGAGAGTTATCATGGTTAGCATTTTGGAGCAAAAATCATATCCCACCATTATGTTACTTTTTACCGCCCTCCATCCCTTTCTCTCTCATCACGGTGAACAGTAACATAACGGTGAGATGTGATTTTTGCTCCAAAATGATAACCACGTGTATATTTTTGTTCCAAAAAAAAGCACATGGTGATAGGCGCTCCTAAGGAAAAAGCTCATGTGTATTTTTGCACCTTAACCCAAGATAAAATTACATAGGTGGCCCTAAGGAATAAAAAAGGAAAGGAACTATGGTTGTCTTGGTGCATTGTGCTTCTGTTGACTGAGAAACAAAAAAATCAAGAATGTGAGGGTGGATGATCAAGGTCCCTATTTCTAACATTGAAGGTAAGTAAGAGGTCGGATTGACTTGGAGCTTGTGCCTTTCATCTAGTATATTAGAGGTTGAACTGACTTGACTTTTTTTTTTTTTTTTTGTATGCACAGTTCCATAGATTGAAGGGTGGGTTGTTAAAAGGTTGGAGCTTAGGCTCATTATGGGAGTATCGGTTGGGAGCTAAGTAAGTGATGCTAAGATTTTGATAAATATTTCATCTTCACGATCGTACTTGGTATTTAGTCGTTGTAAGGTTAGTAAAATGTTGCTAGAAAATATAGGGATTGGTTTGTTTTTAGTGGGAATGCTCAAATGTGATAAAGGTGTTTTGGCTACAAAAACGCTGATATAGGATAGTCGTTAATAACTACAGTTGTGATCTGTAATATAACTGTTAAAGTTGTTAATTTAACTTCATGTTGCAAATTGTAATTAAAGATGGCTAGTACTTTAGGAAAGAATCTATTATGCTTCTTTCACGTTAGGGGGGAGTTTGTAAATGGTGAGGAGATAAAAGTGAGTATGTTGGTGGTTTGGTAAAAACAAGATGCATAAAAGAAGACACAACTTATAAGGAGTTTCAAAGAATCATATAATCTATAAGTAGAAAAGAAGGCAATGAATTATACAGATGTTGTAATTACCACTTTGTAGATGCATTTTTTGATGCACTTGAAGGTTGGATATGATAAACAATTGTACCCAAGTTTCATTTGTATATGAAATCTTGGATGAGAGTGTAGCTAGTGGCTTACAAAATTGCATTACCTCTACAACTTGCAAACCTTCACTATGTCTTTCATGTATCGCAATTGAAAAAGTACCAACAAGACCCTTCAATGTTATTGAATTGAAGGAGATAGAACTCATATATAATATGACATACTAATCAAAATCGGAGCATATTGTTGATGTTATGGATAAGCAGTAAAGAAATAAGATCAATATACTCATAAAGGTTGTTTGGAGAGGAATGGCTCCGGGTGATGACACTTGGGAAACACAAGAGAATATGAGACATAAATGTTTGCCAACCATGAATTCTTGCTCATGAAACTGGATCTTAGAGGACCACTAGTACTTGGTATATTCATTTTTGAATTTTGTTGGCTTGCCTATGGCAATTTGGTGTTTTCAGTCCACCACAAATTCAAAGGCTAGGAAAATAGTTTAAGTGCAATGAAAATTCATGTGTTGGTATCATACGCTCATTAGAACCATCCCTGTTCAAAACTTCAGATTAGGTCTTGTGTGGAAGATTTTTGCTTTGACATAGCCTACCCATATAGTGTAACTTATGGAGATGGAAGCTCCACAACTAGTACTTTGTGAAGGTTTATCTTACATTTAACCAGGTCAATGTAAGCTTCATAGTTCCCTAGCTAATAGCACAACGATTTTTTGGTGAGAAGTAGAGAAGTATTTTCCCTTATAATCACACAATGTTGACATCTGACAAATGTTCTATTATTCTATTATTAGATCTTATTTCGGCTTCCCATGGTGGAATTTATGTTATTTCTTAATAGTTATTTGAGTTAAATTGCTTTATATTTTGTGGATACCTTCCTGTGTGATTATTTGACTATTTTTTCTAGATTTGTTTAGGTATTTTGAATGCTACATTCCTTTTTATATTTATTTTTTACTTCATTTTTCTTGATGGTCTTTGTTCTTGATGTTTGTTCCTGTATAGCAAAACTACTTGTGGATCACTTATTTCCAGATAATTGAAATCTGTTGACCTTCTGCTCAAAAACTCTCCCTTCCTCAATTTAACATGCATAGATCTTCCTATACAACTTTTCCTCCTTTATCTCCCCTTTAATTGACCTATACACTCCCTACATACTATGTTTTCTTCATAGCTATTCTTTTTGTCACCAGCTGGGAGTTACCCTTTTACTTTTTTTTTTAATGTTATGAAATACTTAGCTATGTAAATGTATAAACAAAAATAAGAAAAGGTCACTATTGTGAAAGACAAAATATCACCAAGAGGGAAGTGAATTTGGTGATTTAAAAATCTTTTCGATTTCCCTTGAACTCACTATCTAAAACAAAGTATAGCAGAGAGAGTAGGAGAGATATTGACATGAGAGATTTATACTGGTTCGGTCTCAACTCTTGACCTATGTCTAGTCCCCAGATTCTCTAGAATTTTCACTTTCACTTTAACTTATTACACACTCTGTACTCGAAAGTCTTCTCTTACTAGGATTCACTCCACCTTATAAGTTGTAATCAAATATTTCAATCTTAAAGTCCCAATACTTTGACATTTTTACAAAGATATTGATTTAGAAATAAACTCTCTAAAAGAGCATATAGATAAATACTGAAGATTATAAATACCCGAGGATATTACTCAAATGAATGAAATAGTAAATGTGTATTGATCATTTGAGCGTTTGTGTTTTCGGTAGTTAGAACGAATTGAATGCTTTAGCTTATATTTGGTGAAGACAATTAATGACCATTGGAAGCTTTCAATGCACCGTTGAGAGTAATCAATATAGCTGTTAAACTTGAAAACCGTTCGTTACTCACAATGCTTGATTCATTCAATGATCGCCGAAATTCTTTGTTGACATTCCTTGTATTCTTCCTGTTGGATGATCTAGTGTACAAATAATGAAAGAAACTATAAATGCCTTCAAAATATATAGAGAATGATTAACCAAATCTTGTTAGTTGTCCATGTGTTTTGATGATAACTGACAATTGTAAAGAAAATTAAGTTAATGGTTTAAGCCAAAATATTTTAAATTTGATGAAACTTAAACCAACAACTTACTGTCAAATATGACTCAAGTTAGAGTTGTAAAACTTGAGTCAACACAAGATAGAAAGCTTTCAAAAATATTTGAACTAATCTTGGCTCGAGCTAGTTATATTTGAACTTGAGTTATCTTAATACAGAAAGCTTTCAAAAGTATTTTAACTTATGCTTGACTCAAGTCTGTCATTGTTTAACTCGAGTCAATACAAGGCCGAGAGCTATCAATGTATTTTAAACACATATTGACTCGAACCAATATTTATAAACTCGATTCATGGGCTCTTTAAAATATTTGTGAAATGTCTTTAACTTGAGCATATGGTATTTGACTCAAGTCATATTTTTTGGACTTAAATTTATTTTCAAATTCATAAGTCATTAACTTTAGTCGGTATATATTTACTTAAGTTTAGTGATTAAAACATATTTTGCAATTATCTAGTTCACTCGAGTTAGTCACTTAATGACTCGAGCTGATGCGATTTCAAACCACTTTCAAAATGCTATTTTGAAGTTCCTTTCCAAAGAAAAGCTTGACTCGAGCATTGAACTCTTAACTCGAGTCATGCACTTAAGCTAAGCATTTTTACCTCAAGCCTAAGTCATACAAAGACAATTTCATTCTAAACTTCAAACTTATTTTCAAAGAAGATCACTCATTGACTCGAGTCAAGAAATATTAACTCGAGTCATGCACTCTAGATTGCTTGAAACTATGTCAAGTGAAAAATGACCCTGTTTTATAATCACCATATTCGTAAATGCTAAATCTTCATGTGTGAATCATATACTTCATATCTTCACTCGTTATTACTTCTAACTATGTTTAATTAGTTTGTTAATGAGTTTAAGACTATCAAACAAGTGATTTAATGTAGATTAATCAAAAAGTGAATGATTATATCGGATGCATTAAATGTTGGTTCAAAAAACGAAACACCATTTTAAGGAAACAACCTTGGCAAATTCCTAAGGCACTTATGTTGTCTTTCCATTTTTGGTCATCCAACGAGAATGTCACAAGGAAAGAGAATGACGGTGCTAATTGAAGAATGAAGACGTGTGAATAACAATTAAGAGATTAAGTCTCAATGGTCATCTTCATTAGTCTCAACATATAATTCTCAAGCTTCTCCAACGGTCATAAATGTCAACACCTATAAATACTAGAAGCATTGAATTCTCCAATTATCAAAACGCTATTCATTTACTGTGAAATTAATACGCATTTCAGTTTCATACATTTGTAATATCTTCGAATATATATTCTTCAGTGATTATCAATCTTCTCTTTTAGATAGTCTATTTCTGAATCTTATTCTTGTAAGAATCTCAAAGTTGTGGGACTTTGAGAATGAGATATTTGATTACAACTTGTAAGGGGAGTGAATCCTAGTGACATGATAACTTTCGAATATAAAGTGTGTAATCATTTAGAGTGATAGTGAAAACCCCAGAGAGTCTAGGGACTAAACATAGGTTAAAAGTTAAACCGAACCAGTATAAGTTTCCTACATTAATCTCTCTCTCTCTCTCTACTCAGTTATACTTTGTTTGTACGAGTGCATTTCCAGAGAGTTTCAAAAAGAAATTTTTGTAATCACCCAATTCACCCCCTCTTAGGTGATATTTCCGCTTTCAAATTCGTGCTTGGTTTTTTGGAGACGCATTTAATGCAAGTGACGTGATCAATGCTTTTTGATTAATCTACATTTAATTATTCATCTAATCATTTGAAACTCATTAACAAACTAATTAAACATAGTTAAGGATAATAATGAGTTATGATATAAAGTAAGCAAATCATACTTAAGAATTTAAGATTTACGAACAGGTGATTGCAAAACAAAGATACATTTACCTCAAGTTAGATACAACCAAACTGAAGCATATGACTCGAGTTAAGCATTCTAAGCTTGAGTAACACGTTCATCTTCTTTGAAATAAGTTTGAAGTTTGAACAAATATGTCTCTATATGACTTAAACTTGGGTTTAAAAACGTTTACTCAAGTGCATGACTTGAGTTAAATCATGGTATGCTAGAGTTAAGTTTAGCTTTCATAAATAGACTTCGAGATATCTTTTCAAAATGATTTGAAGTCGCGTCAGCTTGAGTCATGAAGTGATGACTCAAGTGAACTGCATTTATTTGAAAGATCAGTTTCAAACCTATACTTGAGTTAAGCAGCACTGACTCAAGTCAACAACCTTTGTACTTTGAAAATAAATTGAAGTTCACAAAGGATGACTTGAGTCAAATAGCATAGGCTTAAGGCAACATCATTTTACAAAATATTTCACAAGTGCCTATGACTCAAGTTAATAATGATTGACTTAAGTCAATCAAAGCGTTAGTGAATTATCTAAGCTTTCAAAAGACATGGCTCAAGTTTGATAACTTGAAACTTGAGTCAATATGAGAGTAGGTTATTGATACAAGTTTTATCAAGTTAAAACATTTTGGACTTGAATCATTAACTATACTTTGTTTACAATTGCTAGTTATCATCAAAACACATAGAGAACTAACATATTGTAGTTGAATGCTTTTCTAGATGTCTTTTGACTTTTGAAGCTTTGTTTTCTTAATAGGTGTAATGCTAAACAATATGGGGCATTAGGGTCAACTAATGAAGCTCTTGATAGAATACCTAGTTTTGGTCAAGTTTTATGCCATGTTGAATATATCGCAGCTCGATGTAAAATATATCGTAGTCAGATTAATGGACTGTAATCTATTTGGCCTACCAATGAAAATAAAGGCATATGGTTGTGTTGATATGGAGGTTGCTCTTCTTGAAGTAAATGAACCTGATATAGTAGGCCTTTGGGTGTAAACGAATATTGTTAGGAATGGTTGAATGTGATCAAGATATTTTGGCTACAAAAATGCTAATATGGGATAGTTTTTAATACCTACAGTTGTAGTTGTTAATATGAATGTTTAAGTTGTTAGTACAAATTGTATGTTATAGTGTAGGGTTACTAAAATGTTCCTATATTTTGGACATGGAAATAGAGGGGAAGGTCTATTTTTTAATGGCATTGGTCGAATGTGATCAAGGTATTTTGGCTACAAATTCACTGATATGTGATAGTTGTTAATACCTACTTGCATTTTTAACACCCACTGATAGAGTTTTCAATACCTACTGATGGTGTTGTTAACACCCTATGATGAAGTTGTTAATACTAATGTAGTTGTTAACACCTACTGATGGTGTCATTAACACCCTTTAATAGGGTTACTAACACCCATTAATGTAGTTGTTAAAAATCACTAATGGACTTGTTAAAACTAATTGGTGGACTTGTTAACACTCACTGAATAATGCAAACTAAATTTGGTTATATAATAGCAAGAAGTTTAGATCTCTTTCTAAATAATTAAATATTAAAGCTAGGACATAACATTGAAAAAGTTGGAGAAAAAATGCAGGAGCTTACCAAACAGGTTATTTTCCATTATTTTGCTTCCTGACATACCATTAACAAAGATCATAGAGGTAGGAAATAATTATTCTTGTCATTGAAATGAAAAAAGCAAGTAACCATCATCAAAACCTTTACATAATACTGAGATGTAAAGGTCATTTTCATCAATGCAAATGCACCTTTCCACCAAAAACAAATTCTTCACAACTTGGTCATAAATAAATAAAGGACCATTACATAAATTCAACAAAAACAGCAAGTGTCCCAAATACAATCAGTATGTTATCACCTATAAGATTGTATGTTATCACCTATAACAAGTCATCCTAGCTGCCAAAATTGAAAGCTCGCTATTTGTTCGAGGGACTCCTCGACCAAAGACAAAACTTTTTCTCGATGTATGCTATGAGGATGAGTCACCAGCCACTACAAGAACTCGACCTTCATTTCATGAAGTTCTTCCATGTAATAGTACAACATTGTGTTCCTATCATCATATACTTACATTTGATACAAAAGATGCATGACTAACATCAGAGGTTAGAAGTCCCAATGCTTGCATGAGGTATCCCAAACTGACCCAAAATCCTAACTTTATTCCAGCATTTGGAATGTGAACATAATCCCTTACTTGTAGTATAAATGGAATGGTAGAAACTATAAAATGCACAATAGTGAAAGCTGCTGGACTCACAATAGCTTCAACCTTTTTGACAATTTGAATGTTAATAGCTGAACATAAGTTATAAAAATATAGATTATTATAATATCATATAGTAAATCAAGGCTAAAACAGATTTATTAATGGCTTATTAACATAGTAGAATATTTACTTTAAGGATTCTCTAGACTATGGAAGTTAAAATTTCACATGGAAAAATAACAATTGCAATCATAATTAAATAATTATATAGATATAAAAGCAAGACGCATGCACAACCATATAGAAACAAATTATTTACACAATATTACCAAGTTGTTCAATTTCATGCTTATCAGCATAACATGTATCAAAACGCACAACCACATTAAGCTTCTAATTTCACATGTTCTTTCACTAATTAAACATATGCAACAAAGCTTCCCAACCTTCTACAAGGCCAAGAAGATAATTAACAAATTAGGCTTGAATTACGAGAAGATTAATGCATGCCTCAACGACTATATGCTTTATTGGAGAGATGATGCTCATAGGGAAACTTGTAAGAAGTGTCACAATTCGAGGTTCAAGATAGTATAGAAGGGGAACAAGTCGAAGAAGAAACTAGCAAAGATTCTCAGGTACTTTCCTTTAAAACCTCGCTTACAACACTTGTTTATGTCATATAAGACAATTAAGCATATGAGGTAGCATTAAACTGACAAGAATTGAAGATGGTAAGCTAAGACATCCACGGGATGTTGAAGTGTGGAAAGTGTTTGATTTAGAGTTTCCTGCTTTCACAGCGGACCCAAGAAATGTGAGGCTTACTTTGACGACCAACTGTTCTAATCCATTTGAGAATCTTAGTACAAGTTATGGTATTTGACCAGTCATCTTAATACCTTACAATTTGTCTCCCTAGATGTGTATGGAACAAAGCTCCTTCATTTTGCTTATGATCACTCTAGGCAAAAAGGAACCAAGAAATGACATTGATGTATATCTCCAACCGCTTATTGCGAAATTTGTGGACTTGCATAATGTAGGCATCAAGATGTATGACACGCATGAGAAGACACTGTTCAACTTGCATGTAGCCTTGCTGTGGACGATGAGTGACTTTCTTGGCCTGGGAACATTATCGGGGTGAAATGTGCATACCGGCCTTGTGTGTCCAGCTTGCAATTTTGACTGACTCAATGCTCTTTTCCCACAGTCAAAAGTGATACTTCATGGGTCATCGAAGGTTTCTTGAAAGTGGGCACAAGTTTAGGATGCAACGCAATCATTTCAATGGGTAACAGGAAAAAAGAGAACCTCCTCAAAATTTATCCGATGCTAAAATATTGGAGCAGCTTCAAGATGTTGATATGGAGTTAGGAAAATACGACGCTGTAGCAAAAGCTAGGAGAAAGACAGTTAGGACTTCTGCTTCTGTGCCACAACAATGGTAGAAGATAATCATTTTCTTCATTCTTCCTTATTGGAAAGATGATTTGCTGCGACACAATCTTGATGTCATGCGCATTGAAAAAAAATGTGTGACAATGTGCTGTACATGATTCTTAACGAGCAAGGCAAGTCAAAAGATTATCTTCAGGCGATGAAAGATTTACGGCACATGGCAGTTCGTGTAGACACGTGGCCAGATGAGCATGATAGATTTCAGCCGACAAAATTCACCCTTACAAAAATGAATAAGGAATTCTTCCTCGCGACGTTGAAGAAAATAAAAATTCTTGATGGTTATTCAAGCAACATTTCATGGTGTGTTAACACGCAGGCTCCAAAGGTTGTTGGGCTGAAGAGTCATGACTCACATATGCTTATGCAACAGTTACTTCTACTGGCCATCAAGAATACACTGCCTCTCAATGTGTCAATTGTTTTGGTAGAGCTGTGTTCTTTCTTTTGCAAGTTGTATTCCAAGGTTTTGAATGTGGAGGAGCTCGAGCAGTTGCAATAGAAAATCGCTCTTACGATGTGTCATTTCTAAATGATCTTTCCTCTATCCTTTTTTATGGTGATGGTTCACCTGACATTGCACCTTGTCACGAAACAAAGCTTGCTAGCCTAATTCACTACTGATGGATGTATCCTATTGAGAAGTACCCTAAATTAAATTACATCAGTATTACTTGATAGTCGCATATAACTTTCCACATCAATATATCAACATTTTTCTTTCTTTACTTTATAGGTTTCTTAGAAAATTGAAATCTTCCGTAAGGAATAAGGCGTGGTGTGAAGGTTTAATAGCAACGGAGTTGTTGATCCCTTCTATTGGTAAACAAGTTGGTGGAAGTGAGTGTTGACTACGAATGTTGTTTTGATGATAACAAACATGAGAGTTTTGATTTAACAAAGATTGATAATTGAACCACATTAATTAACTCTCAGAGAATACTAAAGCAAAGCATATGACAAATGCTCTTCTTCTTTGATTCTCAAGAATTAGAATTTGATTCTCAAGAATGTGCTTAAAATGTATACTTCCTCTCATTATGTGATCATCGACAATTCTCAAGAATCAAAGGTGATTCTTGAGAATCCAAGTGCAAAGCAACAATCCTCTCTTTGTCCAATCCCATTTCTTGTTCGTTGGTTCTTGAGAATGGGTAGGTAATTCTCGAGAACCTTTATTAGTTCATGTACAAGCGAGTTATAACTCATACATATTCCATTTCCCATTTGCATTCGTTGATTCTCAAGAATGTAAGATACATTCTTCAGAATGAGATATAATAGATATATGAAATGCACATTTCTTTCAACTTGTAATTCTCCAATTCTCAAGAATGATATAGCCGATTCTTGAGAATGACATACTAAGAAGCAAAGCATGAATTTCTTCCCATCATGAAACTCACGCCAATTCTCAAGAATGAATCCTTTGATTCTTGAGAATTCCATGATAAAAGGAAATGAATATTAATGCTTTCTGCTCACAAGATACTAGCCAATTCTCGAGAATGAAAGTTCGATTCTTGAGAATGACTTCACTTAAAGCTATATAGTGAATCAAACATAACTAAATGCAAGGTCGATGATTCTCGAGAATTGTGATAATTCTCGAGAATGGATAACATGAATAGCAAACATGTGAACATCATATCTTATATGTTAAGCTCGTCGATTCTCAAGAACTGGATGTTAATTCTCGAGAATGCAGTATGCAAGGCAATGAAATGAAAGACTATCCCACGACTATGTGGTTCTAGACTATGTAGAGATAATTTCAGAGAACATAAAGCCCAGAGCCCAGTGGTTGTATCAGTATTAACCTTGCTAAACTAAATGATCTTTATTTTATTATCCTAACTATGCTTAATCTTTGTTTTGTCTAAGTGATTTACAGATTCAAGTTTCAAGAAAAAAAAAAGCATTTCAACATAGAATAAGCATTTAATGATGACAGAGAAACCGAGCAACATTTGGAATTAAAACCTGAGACAGTAGTTGTTATTCTTTTAAGTAATACTTATTCCGGATATTCGTCTGACACAAGTACAAACAACGGTAAACACATTTAATACCAAGCGCCACTGCATTTAATGAAGACAACGATCGATTTACTTCTACAAAGAAAGAAGAAATATGTCTAACGGGAATTCAAACAGAGACAACGGCTATATTAAATAGAAGACGAGGAAGCTTGTGAAGGCAATCATATAAAAGCCCAAAACATTCAATGTGCCAACTAGCAGAACACGAAGCATTCAATTCGAAATTAATTAAGTTCATTGTTCCATTAGCTTGCATTCAATATTTCTCTGTACTTCAATGCTTAGCTTTTATCTACTCAGTAAGGAGTGAAAATCAATTACATTGTTTGTTTATTAGTGATGCTTAAGGTTGTGGAATCTTAAGTAAAAGGGTGTACGATTACAATCAGTAAGGGGGAGCGAGTCTTGAGTGATTGGACTATCGCAGGAATTACTGGGTGTGTAATTGTAATCTTGAGAATTAGTGAAATACCCATACTGTTGTGGGGACTGGAAGTAGGTCGTTTGATTTGACCGAACCAGTATAATTTCTGTTGTGTCTTTTATTCCTTTTAGTTTTACTTCTTCAAATTATTCAGTAACGAAAGAAAATTCGAAATCACCTATTCACCCCCCTCTAGGCGATATTCTCCTTTCAGTGAGAACTTCAAATTAATAGCAATTGATAAGTTCCAGACACATAGAAATGTTTTTAGTAAAGTTGAACTGTACCTTCAGTAAGTATTGTCCACAATATATGTTATCCTATATATTTCCTTACATTTTATACTTATATTTCATGATCATCATCGTGTGCTTAATTGCAGGGAATTCAGAAGTCATGTGAAGCATCAACTGCAGGTCAATTCATAGGCATCCTCTGAAATTGACAGAAAGGTCCACAAAGAATTCTTAGGTTGGTTTACACAAAGAATACTAAATGATCACAACTTGTACTCACCTGAATTCAGAGCTCCCCCACTCGGCCCGCTTGACCATACACAAAGATTTACGGCATAAATGTCAATGGTTTCAAGTTTTACATGGTGTCACAAGATCAAGGATTGCTAACTCAAAAACTTAGGTGTTTATGGCACTTTCGAGACAAGGAGTTATGTGAGTAGCAGTGACAGGAACATGCAATTACGTGACGTCCAGTATTATGGAAAGCTACTTGATGTGGTTAAAATAAGTCACCAAGGGTGTTTCACCATGACTTTGTTCAATTGTTTGTGGGCAAATACGATAACTTGCTGGGGGTGAATTGGGGATTTTAAAAACTTTTTTGAATTACTCTATTTTATAGAAGTAAAACAGAGGTGAACAAAGCAGAGTTAAGAGAAGCTTAACACAAAGGAATTTATACTAGTTCAGTTCAAATCCATGACCTACGTCTAGTCCCCAGACACTCTGGGTTTTTCACTAACTCACAATATCAATTACACGCTCTGCACTCGAAAGTTATCCTCTCACTAGGATACACTCCCCCTTACAAGTTGAAATATGATATTCCCAATCTCCAAGTCCCATGACTTGAGATTCTTACAATAAATGATTTCAATAAATAAAACTCTCTCTAAGAGTGGATAATGATAAACACTGTAATACAAATGTATCAAAAGATACTGAATAGTAGAAAACTGAAAGAGTGGTCGGAAACTTGAATAATTTTTGTTTTATGTATGTTGGTTGTTGAGAAGACTTGAATACAACTCTATATATATCAAGAGAGCATTAAATGACCATTCGATTCTTCAATGTAACTGTTAGAGACATTACTGAGTTGATTAGGAACACTTTGGTCTCTTCTTTCTCTACTCTTCAGTTAATCCAGATACACAGATATTTAGGGTTGAATTCCCTTGAGTTTAATTCGTTGAAAGAGTGGCTTCTAGTTAGAGACAGGAAGCATTAATCCCTTTGCAACGTGTAGAAAATGATTGTCCAAAAGAGTGCAAACTTTCTTAACTTTGCAATAAATGTTCTGACATTGCTTTTTGCTTTTGACTAATTCTTCATTTAACACTCTTTAAATCATTTGAAACTCACTAACAAAATGATTAAACATAATTAGGAATAGTAACAAGTGATGATAAGAAGTATCTAGATCAAACTCAAAGATTTCACAAATTCATGCAATTTGATTTTTAAACTCTGCGACACAAACTCGAGTTTGTTCATCCAAACTCGAGTTTGTAATTTTATTTCAAAAGCCTAAACTCGAGTTTCCAAAACCTAACTCGAGTTTTCTTCACCCAGAGAAGAATGTCACGATTAGATCTTTAAAGCACATTTTTGAGCAAGGGCAAAACTCAAGTCATTAAGTAACTAACTTGACTTCTTGACATTTATAGAGAAAACATAGTTTAAGTCCAAAAGCTCAAAAACTAGAGTTTTCAAAAAGTTTAAATAGAGCAAAGCTCTCTACTTGGCAAAAAGTCGAGTTTACAAAGTCAAACTTGAGTTTCCACAAAACTTATGAAAACTGGAAAAATCTCTGTATGGTTTAATCTAGAGTTTACAATTGAAAATTGGAGTTTTCAAATCTTTAGAAACAATGAGTTGTTCTTTGTAAGTTATAAACTCGAGTTTGTATAACTAAACTCAAGTTTACTCATAAAAGAGAAAACTTTGTAAAATACTTTGGCAAATGCAAACTAGAGTTTTTAAAAACACAACTCGAGTTTTCTCAAGCTTAGAATTGAGCATGGCTCTCTGTATGTTACCAACTCGAGTTTACTTACAAAAACTCGAGTTTCCAACAAAGCTTGGAAAACTTAGATCTCTCTGTCTTGTCAAAACTAGAGTTCTTTAAAACTAAACTTGAGTTTGTTTTGCCTTGAAAAATTTAGGAGCTCTCTGTATGGTCTAAACTCAAGTTTCAAAAACTAAACTCGAGTTTGTCTAAGTTTATAAAAACTTGAGTTGCTCTCTGTCAAGTCCAAACTTGAGTTTTCAACCAAAACTTAAGTTTGTCTTTAACAATAAGTTTTTCAACTTAATAAAGACAAACTTCAATTTGGGTTTACAATTGTCAATTATCATAAAAACATATAGAGAACTAACATTTTTCACATCATGGCCATCTGAATTTTAAGCTGCCATTTGAACTACAAGCTTATTGGTGTCTATACACTGATAAATTAAGTTGGAAATTGTCAGCTCAAACATTTATGAACATATTTTATATCCTGATTTATTATATTACCAGATCAAAATTCCTTCAAATAAGTTGAATAAAGGCATAAAATTGATTCGGATTTGAGTGGCAAGTAGATCAACGATCACTGGTTTTTAATGTGGAATTCCAATTTTACCACAGATTTTTCTTAAAAAGAAAAAGAAAAATTGAAGTAATGGGTAGATGGGAAAAATTATAAGATATTATAGCCTAAAATTCCGCAGGAGCACGGCTTTCTCAAGTAATAAAGTGATGAGAAAGAGTATCGTTCCTACAAAGACTTAGTACTAACAATTCAGTTGAGTAATGGCTTTATTCTTTTGATTAAGTTGAGTCAACTCAATTTTTTTTAAAAAAAAAATATAGGAATAAAAAAGCTAGCTAAAAAAAATTAAGAAAATCAAATCTAACTAATAAGGCTAAGGATGAGGGTGACTAAAGATCTTAAGCAGTTATAGTGGGCAGGGTCTTGTCCTTAAAGGGCCAGAGGAGTAAGAAAAACATCTGCTTTCCAATGCTCGACCCGAAAGCACCAGGGCCAAAGTTTTCCCTATAGGGCCTAGAAGTTACTATTCCAAATTAACTATTTTTCCTCAGTTTTTTTCAAAGAAATATAACTAGTAAATTACAATAATTAAACTTCTAATTTATCAAACACATGTTGTCAATATTAATATCCAGATAACACGAATCATCCAACAAATAAATGAATTCACTAATTCATAATCAAAAGCAAACTATTGTTTATAAATAACTCACATAAAACATAAGAAGCATATCACTAAGCAAGATTAATACTATGACTATCATTGTCATTTTCTTCATCACTATCATCAATTTCAAAGACATTTGATTATGCTTCACTTTGAGTGCTAGGCTCTGCTTCATGAGTAAGAATATTATGAATTTATTCTCCCGCAGAATGAACACATACATTAAAAGGGCCTGCAGGGCTGACCCTTTTAAGCCCGAGGCCCTGCAAGGGTTATTTCATTTTAGCTCCTCTAATTTTCAAACCCGACCCTTGAAGAGTCCGTGCCTAAAGGGACCAACACCAACGGGCTAAGTCCAATTTCCCAGCTCTAGCGGTGACTTAGATTATGATAGCCTTGATTACTCGTTAGCATCTAATTCCTCCCCTTAATTCCATTTTAAGTTATATTTGCTAGTCTAGGATCTTAGTTACCAAAGAGTATCTTTTGATTCATTAAAGACATTCAAATTATGTTAATCCCTATTCCTTAGGCGATTACTACTTAACTGTATCAATATAAGTGCAAGCCTAATGATACTATGTAGGGGAAGTAAGTATATATCTATCCTACTAGCGAATTAAGTTTGAAAACTTAATCCAATATGATTCAATTGAAGATCTATTCTAAATTTCCTATGTTGACGCTACTTTAGAATACCAAATTAAGTTCCAATCAAATTCCTCATCTTTCAAAACAATTAAGCTTATAATTCTTTCAACCAACATACTATTATAGCAATTAAAAGAAGAAATCATCATCCCCTAATCCATAGTCAAACTAAATAACCCAAAACAAATGTTTAGCTACGTAAATTTAATATTCTCATGATCAAAATAATAGCACACCAAAGACAAAATAAAAGACAAAGTGAAGAAGAGAAAGTAAAGGAGAAGCAAAAACTTGAAGCTGAATTTTCACCCATGCTATAGATTTTCTTTATCTCCAAACTTTAATCTCCCTCCATCAAATTATGAGCTCTTGTTTTATTGTCTCCAACCACGAAAATAGAATACATTGTCTTCTCTCAATGCCTCGCATATACATAGGTATATATTGCATCCTCTCAAAACTTCCAAAACATTGTCGTTCCTATCAATAAAAAGGAAAAAAAATGATGATAATGATTATTCTAATTTTTTTTTCCTTATTTGAGAAAACCTACCATTATTATTTATTATTGCTTCTTCCTTAGGTTTAAAAACTTCTATTTTAATTTGAAATCACACAAAAATGTATCTAATTTGATATCTCATAAAAACTCAACAAATTATTTTATTTAGTATTTATAACTCCCTAAATATATCAAAATATATTTTAAATATATTAAAAATGAGAAGTCATCAATGGGATTCGGTTTGATATACACTGCCATATATTTTTTTCCTTCACTTTAATATTGTTTATTTCTTATTGCAGATTCCGGAAGAAGCTCCTCCGAATGCATTTGTAAGGTAGATAGATTGTGGAGCTCCACTGATATAGTAAAAGGCAAGCTTTAGCTTCTGAATCATTCTTTTAGACTTGTTGATATTGTAACAAGAATATTCATAGATTTCTCTTAAAAACAAAGGTTTGAGTTAAGGGGGTGATAAGAGTGTTATCAAGACTTTTGGACCCTGTAATGATATATTTGTCACTTTATCAGTTTTGAATTTGCAACTAATATTGATTAAACTTGATAACTTTATCTCTTATTAGTTTTTAATTTCCTGCTAATATGGATGTAAGCCATTGAGCAAGAATACGAAGTTTCCGAAAGAATTAACTTGAATTTTTGGGTCTCTTCGGTTTACTTTAAATTTGCATTTCTTACCGATAACAACCAAGTCCCAATTAAATAGGGAAAATCCATATGGGGGCTTTTTTAACAGAAAAAAAATCAAAAAAGGCCCCAAAATTCTGAAAATACCAGAAAATGCCTCAGGACCTTTTCTAGTATAAATTCATTAAAACTTTAATTGTTAACGGGCTTAGGGGTGTAATTAGGCCAGAGACCTGTGGCTTGGCCTGTCAAAAGCCTGTCCAGACCTGGCCTGGCCTGTCAGGCTAAAAGGCCAAACCAAGGCCTCTTATAAGGCCTGTTTTTGTATAACAAGCCAGGCTCAGGCCTTATAAGAGGCCTTTTAGGCCTGACAGGCCGGCCTGTTATAAGGGCAATATTATAATTTCTCCATCCTCCAATCAGAGTGTGACACATGTACCTACCTATTTTATCAATTAGGCATGTTTTCGGCCTGTAAACAGGAGTCTTGTTTGAGGCCTATAAACGTAAGAGGCCTGTTTTTGGCCTGTAAACGCAATCGGCCTGTTTTCCTTGGGGCCTGTGGCTTGTTAGCTTAGGTACAGGATTTTTAAGAATAAAGGCCACAGGTCAGACTCAGGCCTAAAAATAAGCCTGTTACAGGCCACAAGCCAGGCTTAGGCCGCTTCCCTACCGAACTGGCCTAGCCTGGCCTATTTACACCCCTAGGGGCTGATATAATTGTTAACGGAACTAATATAGTTGTTAATGGGGCTGATATAGTTGTTAACGTTTTAATGAATTTATACCATAAAAACCCCTGGGGCCTTTTCTGAGATTTTCAAAATCTTTGGGCCTTTTTTGAGTTTTTTTTTTTTTTGCTATTATAAGGGCTCCATATGGATTTTCCCTTAAATATATTGTTTAGGAAAATTCCATCTTAGAGACACGAGCTTTCCCCTAGTGTGTACTATATTGACACCTTACAGAGGAGTTTGTTATCACTTAAAAGAATATTCGACAATATCACCACAAAACGTAAAAGAAATATTCAAATATCGACATGCCTAATTGCGGAATGTGATCAAAATAATATTTTATGTTCTTAAAAAAAGATTTCTAATAATGGCTAGTGGCAGTCAAGCCCAATATTCATTGTAGACTATGGTAGTATCTGGAAGAAGCCCAAAACCTAGGTTTTACACAACTCGAAACAAAACTCCTTTCACATACTTACCTCGTAAATTTCAAAACCTAGGTTTTAAAGATTTCCAAATATTAACTATGTTTGACATTGTACTAGTTTTTTTGTATAGTATATAACTTTTTTATAGGAGCCTAATTACTTAGGTTGATCGTGAATTGTTACTTGAGGACATCATAACGACACAAACAGTCATTCGTCATAAGAAGATTATAGACAACAATCAATTTTAAGAGATAACATAGGTGCTCATATGTGGAATGACTATGTGCACACTGATTGAATCTTATTTGATATATTTGATTAAGTGTTGTTACAATGAGATGAGTTGCATTCTAAAGAGATCGGTAATTTCCAATAATTGTAATTGATATTTGTTGTAGAGGAAAAAAATTTCTCCTCCTCTTTTTTGCCTATACAATTGATATATGTTAATGTATATCTATAGTTGTTTCCATAATGCATACTTATGTTAATTAATATTTTAGGTTTGTATTAAATCAACTTATATTACATGTAACTTTTTATATCATTTTTTCTTATTTTTGGATATTAATAAAATTTTATATAAATAATAACGATAATAAAAATTTTATTTTTAGTTTAATTTTCTTCCTTATTATTTTAGCTTGTGAGGAAATATATTTAACTTAATATTTTGATTTTTAAATAAAATATGAAAAATAATTTCATTTTAATTTGACTTTAATCCTTAATTTGAAGGTGTATAATTTTGGGTAAAGGAGAAAAAATGCACATGTGTTTTACCCTCAGGAGCGCCAAGCACCATATGCTTTTTTTAGGGGCAAAAATACACACGTGGTTACCATTTTGGAGCAAAAGTCACATCCCACCGTTATGTCACTGTTCACCGTACAATGACATAACGGTGGAATGTGACTTTTACTCCAAAATGGTAACCACATGTGTATTTTTGCTTCCCAAAAAAGGCACGTGGTGTTGAGCGCTACCGGGGGTAAAGCACATATGTAGTTTTTCTCCTTTACCCTAAATTTTTTATTTGAATTTATTTTTCCTAGCATTACTTGAAAAATGGGCTAAAATCAATTAAGGGTATTATTGTCATTGTAATTATCATGCATTTTCTCTTCTATCTTTTCTCCCCTCTATCCAAACAAAAGGAAGAATGATATTCTCCCCCACCCCACACCACAAGAAAATTTTATCCTCTTCAACTTTTCTCTCCATCCAAACACAATGAAAATGTAGGTGGGGTAAGAGAAGGGAGGTTACGAGCTTTGTTTGGTTAAAGGAGGGGGGAGGGAAGGTTTGATTTCTTGTTTGATTCATAAGAGTAGGATATGTGAGCCAATTATAAGTTAAAAAATATACCCTTATCATTTTCTCTATATATTTTGCTTCTTCTTTTACAATTTTTTTATATTAGAATTATTATTTCTTAATTTATGAATATAAAAAAAGACATACTTCACTTATATATGATAAAAAAAAGTATACATATTTTAAAGAATCATTATATTAATTTTGACAAATTAACTCATCAATTTAAATGTGTTTGTCAAAATATATTACCTATCTGAAACATGATAAAATTAAAAAATTGAGTTAGAGGAAAAAAGGCAACACTCAATCATGATGAAACCTTCCATACATATGGCAGTAATGTAACATAATTATTTGAATATATATATGAAAGGAAAGGTGATTGTATTGGGAGAAAAATAAAAAGAAAGAGCGCTAAGAGCAATTTTGTTAAGATTGGAGAAAAGTTTGTCACTTTCTAAAAAATCCTTATTCGTCGCCTGGAAGGAATTGACAGAAGCAGAAGGATGAACATTCAGTTTGGCTTGTTTAGGTTGGAAAAGAAATTATGGGAAGATTATCATAAAGTGGCGACCCAAGAAGAAATCTCTTGGTTTCAAAAATCGAGAAGTAAATGGCTCCAGGGGGGAGACAGGAATACGAGATTTTTCCATGCCTCTACAATGGTCAAAAGGAAAAAAGCAGAGAATTGGAGCCATCCAGAATGATGCAGGAGAGTGGATTGAGGATCATAGTATTGCAAAAATGATGGCTCATGATTTCTTTCGAAACTTATATACCAGTGATACTTCTGTTAAAAGCCCTGAAAGCTGGTGCTCAAATTTCCCTATCATAGATGCTTCGGAGTTGCGAATGCTGTCAAGGAAAGTCACTAGACTTGAAATAAAAAATGCAACTTTTGCTATGGGCGCCTTCAAAGCCCCGAGACCTGATGGCCTTCAAGCTCATTTCTTTCAATCACGATGGAATGTTGTGGGGGATAAAATATGTGATTTCATCGAAGATTGCTTTAGTAACCCCTCTAATATGGCTTCCATCAATAAGTCCAAGATTGTCCTCATTCCTAAGGTTGATAACCCTTCCACGTTACGTGATTTTCGTCCTATCTCCTTATGTAATGTCAGCTTCAAAATAATTACTAAGGTTTTGGAGAATAGGTTCAGATTTGTAATGGCTCACCTTGTTAAGCCTGAGCAATGCAGCTTTATTGCTAATAGATCTAGCTGTGACAACATCCTAATTGCCCAGGAAATCATTCACTCCATGAGAATGAAGGGAAGGAAGAAAGGGTTTGTTGCCATCAAGATTGATATGGAAAAGGCTTTTCATAGGCTTGATTAGGGTTTTATCAAGAACACTCTCATGTGTTTAAGGTTGGAGGGGAATCTTATTGATCTCATTATGGCTTGTATCTCTACAGCTTCATTGTCTATTCTTTGGAATGGTGATGAAAGCCTGAGTTTTACTCCTTCTAGAGGTGTTAGACAGGGAGACCCTCTAAGCCCCTATATTTTTATCCTTTGCATGGAACGCCTAGGTGATCTTATTAAAGCTAAGTGTGAAGTGCGGCGCTGGAAACCCTTCGCTTTCAAAAGAGGGAGCCCCCAAATCTCCCATCTTTTCTTTGCTGATGATCTCCTTCCTTTTACAGAAGCGTCGTCTAGTCAAATGAGAGAGGTCCGTAAAGTGATGCAAAGCTTTTGTGAGGTTTCTGGTCACAGAATCAACCTTGATAAATCTAAAATGTTTTGTTCCAAAAATGTCAATTTTAATAGGGCTCTTGAGTTAAGCCGTTTGCTTGGGATAGGAGTCACCTTTAACCTTGGGAAATATCTAGGAGTTCCGATTATTCATAAGAGAATCACAAAAGACACGTATTATCCCATTGTTCAAAAAGCCCGGAAAAAGCTATCTATGTGGAAGAGCAAATTTCTGTCTATTGCCGGTCGTTCGGTGTTGATTAAATCTATGCTCTCCTCCCTGCCCAGCTATTGTATGCAATCAACCCTTCTTCCTATAGGTACTATTAATGAGCTTGATAAGGTTTCAAGAAGGTTCCTTTGGTCCCAAGAAGAAGATGTGAGGAAAATGCACCTTATTACTTGGGATAAAATTACTCATGCTAAAAGGGGATCTTGGCCTCAAGAATCTCTGTCTTTATAACAAAGCCTTTATTATGAAGCTCTGTTAGAGTCTTTTGACAAAGAAGCAATCTTTATAGGTTCAATGCCTTTGGTCCAAATATAATTGCGGTAATTTACCTGTGCCTAATGTCTCTAAAAAGTAGCGCTCATCCTCTGCTTGGAAAGCAATTGTCGCAGTTTGGGATAACTTCCTTGATGGGGTGTGGAAAAAGGTTAACAATGGGACGGAGACCAAGTTTTGGCATGACTTGTGGCTTCCTCTGGATCGCCCTCTTATGGCTTTTGTTTTGAGCCCATCTCTTGTAAATGGCAATGAGACGGTGAAGGATCACTTATTGATGAATGGGAGATGGAACATTGACAGATGGCATGGAATTTTACCTCCTTCAATCATCAATACTATCTCTAGAGTGAACCCTCTTATTCAAAACTCACCCAATTGCTTCACTTGGAGAGCTTCAAAAGATGGGTGTTTTACGGTTAAATCAGCTTACAAGTATCTTACTGCTCAAGGAGGGGCAGGTGGAAACAGTCTCTGGGCCAGGTTATGGAAATGTTAGCTTCTTGAAAAAGTAAAATTCTTCATGTGGCAAGTAGGTCATGACAGGCTTGCCACTAACTTGCTTTGTATAAGAAGAGGCCTCACAAATGAGAGCCTTTATCCCCTTTGCTGCAATAGTAATGAAAGCGTTATCCATATAATCAGGGATTGCGAGAGAGCTAAAAACTTATGGAAGCAAATTTTAAAGCCTAATTATTTTTCCCAGTTTTGTGCAGGTGATTTGCAAGTTTGGCTTAATTGGAACATCAAGCATAACCCTGGAAAAGGGAGATTCCAAAACTTCTCCTAGCTAAGAATCTTCAGCTTGGGGTGCTGGATCCTTTGGACGACAAGATGCAAATTCTTATTTCAGGGCGAACATATAGATACCAGAGAGATGCTCCATCTGTGTAATTATCTCCTTATGGAAAACACAATTAATCATACCCTAACTCACCAAACTTTCCGTCTTGACAGGAATATGGAGCAGATGTGGACTCCCCCTCCAACAAATGCAGTTTGCATCGATGTGGATGGATCTGTGCGTCACCAACATCATGCGGCTTGTGAAGGAGTGATAAGGAATTCTCAAGGCCATTGGCTGATGGGGTTTTACAAGTCGCTTGGGCTTCATACTGTTGTTGAAGTAGAAGTATACGCTATCATGCAGGGATTAAAGGTGGTTCATCTCATGGGACTGCAAGATATAATTCTCTACTCTGACTCCTTAGACGCCATCAATATCCTTATGAGAGATTCCTATAGTGATCATCCTCTGAAGGACATCATTGGGGAGACCAGGGACCTTCTCTTCCGGGACTGGAACGTGGAGCTTCATTATACTCCGAGAGACAACATCTCTTATGCTGATTATATGGCCAAGGAAGGCCATGTTGCTTCTACAGATGCTGATGTAGTGATATTCGATGCAATTCCTGATGGATGTCTTGATGCGGTCTTGAAAGACCAATTATTTTATCACTAGTAGTCTATCTTCTAGTTTGTTGTTTTAAGGACTAGATCCTTTTCGGTCTAGTCCCTTCTTGTATTCTCAAGCCTTGGCTTGCCTTTTCTTCTCAAAAAAGAGAAGGAGAAGGGGCAAAAAGAGACAAAAATCCTCCCCTCCCATTTACATTTTTTAACCAAATACTATATTCATATATATCCACCACTCCCTCTCCCCGCCTCTCAAAAACCCCCCAACCAAACAAGGCCTAAAGGTAAAAGAAAGGAACTGGATCCGTCTAAAACAACTGGCGTTTTCTGAAATTTTAATTCCATTTAGAGGTCTAATATGATTTGTTTGGGCCTTGAAATTATTGTTAAATTAAAATTTGACCTTGATCATAAATTTATCTCTAATTTGAGCTTCTAATACAATATTTTGAGGTTGCTTCTTTCTTTCTTTTTTTCATTTGAAATACTAGTTCAGATTTCTTTTGATTTTAACTTTTTTAGTGTAACACTCCTCCTGTTCTAATCACAAGAACTAGTTAAGAGGTTACTCTTAGTTCTAAATATTTTATCTCTATTTTTTATCATTTTAATTTGCCTAACGTTTAAACAAATATATTATTTAATGCTATACATGAATATTTTAAGGAGATCATATCATATTTGTTATAATTAAATTACTTATTTAACTTATTCAATCAAACCAAAGTAATTCAATAGCTCTGATATTAAAAATCAGATGAGTAATAATTTTATTCAATGTTGGCTTGAACCTACAACTTGAATGTTAAATGCAATGTGTTGCAGACTTCCTTAAAGTCTCTTTTTTTAACTTTTAAAAAAAAATCAGAAAATCAATAAAAAAAAACTTAAGCCTTAACTCCATATAACAATTACAACTTAGAAGTTAGCCATTTCCTCATATACATAAGTATTTAAATATTATTATCAATATTTCATTAATTACTCCCTCTAGTCCTTATTATAAGACACAAACTATAATTTCTCACAAACTAAGGAATGAAAGTTAAGTCGTTAAATTGGTCTAAAATTGATAAAGGTTTCCAACTTTACCCCTACTTTAATGATATAGATTTAAAGAAATTTGTTAAAGTAAGAGATAATAGAAAAATAATAATAAATAAGTTAGTTAAAAGTAGTTGATGCCTTATAATAAGGACCAAAATTTGTTGGTTGTTGGTGTCTTATAATAAAGACAAGAGGGAGTATATATTTTGTGGGATTTGATTCTTGTTCTCGTGTATAATGTCTGATCACGATGACAAATATATGCTCTATTTCATATCTTTACACAATGGACAAATGCTTACCATTTATAATTTTATGATATCTTTAACCATATCTGGTTTTGCCATTATTCACAATGTTAGAACCGTATTCAATCCATTATTAGATAATAAATATACGCTAATTTGAAAGATTAATGAAAAAAATAAAGAAATAAAAGGCAAGTGAGTTCATTCAAGTAATTCAATCATAATATTCGTGAGAGGCAATTTTGAGTAACTAATTTGAAACATGAAAGGGGGAAAAAATATTTCTACTCTATTTGTTAAAAAGTTATATTAAAAAATCGAGAAATAGTAAAAAGAAAAACTTAAACGTCATTCATCGCCAAAACTAATATTCACAATTTTAGAAGTCTAAGTACTATATAATATTTAGAAAATAAAAAATTTACACATACTTATCTTTAAAAAAAATATATCATACATTTCAGTCTAATTTTAAATTTGTACAAATAATACTCACAATTTAAATTGTATTTTAAATTTACACAAAATTTTTCTTGTCTTTTTCTTTACTTTCCACTCCCTACTCATGATGGAAATAGGATAGGTCATGTTAGGTTTTGATTAAATAGGTTTGAATCTGCATGGTGAGTCATAAGAGGGTCGAGTTTCTCTCATTATCTTTTTCTCATTATCCCTCATAATCTCTAAAGCATATTTGTCCAATCAATATACCATTACTTTAACTTTTCTCTTATTTTTCCAATCAATAGCCTAGATTGGATGAGTAGAGATAATGTGAAAGTTGGGCAATGAGAGCATCTCATTCTGAGTTGAAGATGGAATATCACCTAGAGGGGGGTGAATAGGTGATTTAAAAATTTATTCTCTTAATCAAGATTTTTGCGAATTATGACTAAACACTAACTAAGCAAAAATTTAAAGGAAAATAGACAAGAAGCAATTTATCTTGGTTCGGTCTAATCCTGACCTATATCCAGTCCCCAAGAACTCCTTGGGATTTCCACTAACTCTTCCATGATTACAAATACAACTTAGGGATGATCCTCACACTCACGGACTCACTCCCCTTTACTACTTGTAATCGTACACCCACAACTTAACGTTCAACAACCTTAAGTTTCAACCAAGAATAATGAAAGTGTTTACAACTCCTTATGAGCAAGTAATTAATGAGCACTAAAGTACAAAGAATATCCGAAGATATTTGATAATGAATGAAACTGATAAGAGTAATTAATCAGAGTTAAATGCGTAGAGTTTCCAGTGGTTGGCGATATTGAATACTTGGGCTTTTATATTCTTTGCCATTAATGTCGTTGGGAGGAACTGGAAGATGACCATTGACACTTAATTGAATTTCCGTTAAGCACAGGTTCCTTGTCAACCAAAATCAACCGTTGAATCTTCATTAAATGAATCTGCTTCTTTTATTAAATGTGATGGCCATTAGTTGTACTTGATAGTTTGAATAAGTATGTCTTGAAGAATGTTTTGTTCTGCTGCAGCGTTACATTCCGAATGTTGCTCTGTTTTTGCTGCTTCGCAATAAATGCCTATGACGTGAGCATTTGCTTTATTCTGCTTTTTGCTTAACAATCATCTTAACACCTGAAAAACACTAGCAAATGGGTTAAAAGCATCTTATAAACGATTCCTAACTGTTCTGGAAAGTATCGGCTAAAGATCAGATCATCTGGAAAATTACAAACGGCAAATCGCAATTTTTGTTCATAAGAACTCGAGCTTCAAACTAGAGTGTTGTTCCATGAACTAGAGTTCCTTTGTTTTCTTTTCAAACAAATTAGTTTTGAAAGTTAAGAACTCGAGTTCTTTACCAAGAACTCTAGTTCTTATAAAACTTGATGAGCGCAGAAATATGAGTAATGAAGAACTCGAGTTTTATAAGCAGAACTCTAGTTCTGAACTCTAGTCCGTCACAAATAAACTCTAGTTCTCAGAGTCTTTTTCATGTTTGAAAAATTTGCGCAAGATAGGATTCACGAACTCGAGTTCTCTTACCAAGAACTTTAGTTCTTGGGACTTTGTCTGAAATACAGATATGTTAGAAACGAAGAACTCGAGTTTTCAAAGAAGAACTCTAGTTCCAAACTCTAGTTCGTTACTTAAGAACTCTAGTTCCCAAAATCCTTTCTGATTTTTGAAAGATTTGTGCAAGGCAAAGGCCGTGAACTCGAGTTCTACTACCCAGAACTCGAGTTCTCACTTTAGCTAATTTAGAACCAATTTGATAAACCTTTCTAGAACTTGAGTTTTAAAACTAGAACTCTAGTTTTCGTTAAATCAACAACTAACAAGTGTTTAGTTATCATCAAAACTTAAATTGAAAACTAACACGAGTCATAAGTGTAAGCCTAACCTAAAGTCTATATAAGATTTCTTTTTAGGAAAATTGCATTTAGGTCCTGGATAAGAAAAAATACAACAAAATAGTCTATTGACATCTTAAAATTGCAATTAAATCCCTTCGGACTTTTTTGCAATAAATTCCAATTCTCCTGATAAGTCAAGGGGCATCCACTGATCGACAAGTCTATGGACATCCATTGCAAGTCTAGAACTAGAATTTATTGCAAAAATAAAAAATAAAAAACCTCATGGGACTCAAATGTAATTTTGAGATTTTAAATAACTATTTTGTTGCATTTTCTCTTACTTGGGACATAAATGCAATTTTTTTCTTTCATTTTCTAGTTCAAACTGGAGCCTTCTAGTCTTGTCCCATTTATAAATCCAATTTAGGAAAAAAAAAATCTTATTATTAGTCTACTTATAAAGTAATAAATACGAGTGTTACAATTTATCTATATTAATTGTAATAAATGTTATGTAACATCCCAAAATTTGGGAAACTCAAATTTAAACATTATAAAAAAAATTAATAATGATTATTCCTTTATCTTAGTCTTCATAATTACAAAATTAAATTATTTGAAAATAAAGACTTGTATCCCTTAAATTTATTTGGGAAGATTATATTTCGAGGATATAGAAATATTATGGTGGAGTTAATTGTAAGAAATTTAGCTTGGAATTGACAGAATTAATATTTGGAATTTGAAATTGAGAAATTTTCCCTAAAATAATTGTGAAGTTAATTTAAGGCATACTTTTCCTCAAATTAAGAACAACTAATTAGGGATTTTATTTTTGAAAATTGTCCAATAATTGCATATATAAACTTTTAAGGATTTTCATGGGCTTTATAACAAAACCCATCTTTCCATTTGTTTGGCCCAACACATAAGTACCAGCAAGAAGCTACTCACGGCCGAACTGAAAACAGATCTCCAAGCCCAAATCCACTATTTGTTTACACATGTCTATTCGGCCCTCAAAATAAGACAAAGCCATTTCAGCCTGATATTTAACCATCCTCACCAGCGATCATCACGTAAGCAGGAAGCAAATCGCGCTGTCAGGAAGAGCAGAGATTACAGCAGAAGAAATCTGTGATTCTCGAGCCCCTCACCATTTAACCTCTGGACCTTCCTTCACGGTGGTTACCCTTCGGTCTGAACTACCAAGACCCATTATATATATTCCGTCGCTGCCTTCGCTCTCCATTCATTCTCCTTCACTTCACCGAAGGAAAGAAAAACGGCAACAAAGAGTTGGGAGTTCAGTGAGCTAGAGAGAGAGAGAGGCTGCGAGGGAGAGTGAGAAGAAGAAGAAGAGTGAGAGAGAGAGTTAAACATAGATCAGTTTGCTCTGTTCTTGGCGTCGGCAACAGAGCAAGAGACCAGCGAAACAGCAACCCTTCTTGCTCCTAGAAAAGCTTGATCGGTGAGACCTTCCTTGCCTCTTGTTCTCGTCGTTTCCAGCTGTAGAGAAGAGCCTTTAAACATTGCTGAAACTAAACTAAAACTGAATGAAAAACTTTAACGCTGAAACTAAACCAGAAAACAGGGATAGTGTTCATCGTTTTGTCCTACTGTTATCGTTTTCTTGTTTTCTGTATCTGTCATCGGGTCCCTTGTGTTTTTCATTCTTTTGCTGCATGGAAACGTTGCTGCTCTGTTTCGTTTGTTTGCTGCGTGTGTGTTTAAAAACTCGTATGAAGGAAGGAAATATACTACTGCATCTTTGTGGTTAATGGTCCTGTGTGTTCTCTAGGTATATATATATATGTGTGTAATTAATGGCAAGCCATGGGTGTTAATGTAATACCCGCCTTAACTACATCCTTTTTATTATGTAAAATGAAGCGTCCATCTTAAATACCGAAGTTACTATTCGCGAGTACAATACTATTCACTTATACTATAACTGAAAGGCTTTTTTCTCATAGTGCCCATTTTTAGGAAACTATTTACCAAAATACCCCTACTTTGAAACTATTTCTCATTATGCCCTCCTCTGGAAACATATTCTCAATCTACCCCCTTTAGTCGACTAAACCAGGGGTTTAGTCGACTAAATTTCGAGGGTTTCAAATTTTTTGAATCCCCTCGAAATTTAGTCGACTAAACCACTTGGTTTAGTCGACTAAATTACGGGGGTGGGCGTTAAAAAGCTCACACCCGACATTTAGTCGACTAAACTACTTGGTTTAGTCGACTAAATTTCGACGGTGAGGGTTTTTAAACACCCTAAACGCTGCTAATCGACTAGATCTCCCCCTCAAACCCCTCCCCCATCTCTTTTTCGCCAAAATCTCTCTGAATCCGTTGGTGGGTTGCGAAGAGAACTTCAATCTAGTGGAATTTGTGTCGATATCGGTATGTTTTCATCTCCATTTAAGATTTCCGTCGTCATTTATATGTTTATGCGAACCCCCATTTGCGTTTTTGCATTTTGTGCTTTGATTGAGTTGTTTTGTTATGTGTCTTTGCTTGATTTGAGTATTTCATTCCTATTTATGGAGGAAAATGATGAATATACATGTGAAAGTGAAAAGATTTACATCGGTTGAGTGGTTTTTATTTTTTTGAAGAATATCACTTCGTTTTTCATAAATTTTTTTATTTGGTCAGCTAAAACCCTCCATTTTGCAGCTAAAATTCTGGTGCAAAAAATGAGTTCAAGTTCAAACACTTACATGACTATAATCTACCACAGTGGGAGGTATTTTGATGGTCCCGAAGGTGTTCGATTTGAAGGGAAAATGAAAATGATGAAAATCAAACGAGATACTACATACAACGAGCTGAAAGAAATAATTTACCAAAAATTGGGGCTACATGGCAGCCAATGCATTCATCGGTTAATTGCCAAAGTGGAGACTATAGTGGGTAAGGATAATGTATACTACATTAGTACCGATGTATGTGATGATGAAGATGTAGATTGTGTCATAGATGCATTTGCTAATCGGAGAGTACAAAATTTTATTGAGATATATGTTGAAATTGAATCTGGCGAATCATCATCTATACCTATGCATCCAAGATCCCCACAGTATTTTGGTGAAGAAGATAGACATGTTGGTGTATCTGCACCTTCACAAGTGTTAAGTCAGGTAACATTGATGGAAAATGAGGAAGATGAGAATATGCACAGCGATGAGGAGGACGAATTTGAGAGGTTTATTCCACTAGGTGACAGCTCAGATACCGATGTGGAGGGTGATTTTGATTCTTGCCTGAACCTAGTAAACCTAGGGACTGCAACAATGCCACCACTTCGTATTGACCCAATTAGTAGTGGTAATTTAGTAGACTTGAATTTGTGGTTGTTTTTGTATTGTTTATTTACTGGTTCTGACAGAAAATTCATATTGACAGATGTTGGACCTGATAGTGAGCCGTTTTGGACCGAAAGCCCGCACTATTCTCAAATTAGTGCGGTTGACTGTGACGATGAGTTAGAGATGTTGTATGGTGATGATGACAGGCAAGGTGGATGGCAGTTAGGCGATCCATTATATGTGTATCAGTAGTTTCCTTCTAAGTCTGAGATGCATCATGCCGTGAAATTGTATTGCATGAAGACTCATCGTTCAGCCAAAGTTGAAAAAAGTGATGAACGGAGGTTTGTGATGAAGTGTCGAAATCATGCTGACGGTTGTCCCTGGTATATGAGGGCAATGACAGGCAAGAATGGAAATTGTTGGGTGGTCCGTAAGTGGGTTAGAGATCACACCTGCCTGAACCAGAGTCTTACCCGGGATCATGGACAACTGGATTCAAATGTCATATGTACAGGCATTATCAGTATGTTTCGTATTTTTGTTGCTTTGTACTTCTATTTGTTTATTGACATTATATTTTGAAGTTTGTTATGCTTTAACAAGGTATGTTAAGAGAAGATCTAGCTTTAAAGCCAACGCTGATACAAGAGAGGATGCAGCGTATGTATGGATATAATATAACATACAAGAAGGCTTGGAAGGCGAAAATGAAGGCCATTGTGAAGTTATTTGGTGATTGGGAGGAATCATATGCATTCTTGCCCAATTGGTTGACATACATGACGCAGGTTAACGTGGGCTCTGTTTTCAGGCTTGATACAAATGAATGTTCCGACCATCGTAGGTTTTATGTCAACTTACGCGTCTTTCGTAGAATTTTTTGGACATTTAACCAGACAGTTGAAGCCTTCAAATACTGTAAGCCCATACTACAAATTGATGGCACCCACTTGTACGGAAAATACAAAGGTACTCTCTTGATTGCGACTTCACAGGATGGGGATGGGAAGGTCTTACCAATTGCCTTTGCTGTTGTTCCTCCTGGTGAGAAGTATGATGACTGGTGGTGGTTTCTTTGTCTGTTACGTGATCATGTGACGCAGAGGACGGGCATTTGTTTGATATCTGATCGTCACGCCAGTATCATAAAGGCGATTAAAGATCACCGCAATTGGCAGCCTCCATATGCCTATCATGTGTATTGTCTACGTCATGTCGCGAGCAACTTTAATACCAGATTCAAGGATGTGCAACTAAAGAAAACAGTTATGAACTTAGGTATGAAAGTATACACTTTGGTTACTGCCTTCACATACTTGAACATGTTTGTAATGCACCCTTTGTTATGAGTTTGCTTTAACATGTTATGGAGGGTACATGAGTTCAAAGATCCAGTTTGACCGGAAGTTTCAGGAATTTATTGATTGTAACCCACAGGTTGTGTCCTGGTTTGACCGACTTCCAAAAGAGAAATGGTGTAGGTCCTACGATGAAGACGGACGGAGGTTTGGTCACATGACGACTAACCTAGCCGAGTGTGTGAACAAGATCCTTAGGGGTGCACGTAATCTACCGATAACGGCTTTGGTGAAGATGACCTGTAGTAGATTGGTCGAATATTTTGTCACCAGGCGTGTTGAGATTAACAAAAATATCGCTACAGGTAGGATAGTGTCAAAAAAGGTTGAAGAAGAGTTACAAAGGATGGACCAGATGACAGTTATATACCGTGTGCGGCTTCATGACAGAGATTTAAGTTATATGAGGTTGAGGACGCATATAATCAATCTACACATGTTGCCGGTGACATAATGAGGGTTGACTTGATAAATCGCAAATGTCAATGTGGGAAGTTCACAGCAAGAAGATATCCCTGCAGCCACATTTTAGCAGTATGCAAGATGGAGAATTTGAACCATTATGATTACGTTGATCCGATATTCACTATCCCATACATTAGTCAGGTATATGCAGCACACTGGTATCCTATAGGCAATGAATTGTTAATTCAACAAGGAGAGCGCCCAACAGTTATCCCAAATGCAACTTTGGCCCGCGCAAAGGGAAGACCAAAGTCTACAAGGATACAAAATGAGATGGATTGGGTGGAGTCTCAGCCCTCAAGCAGTCAGCAAAGATGTAGGAATTGCCACCAAGTCGGTCATAATATGTGCACATGTCCAACGAGGAATAGGCAAACTTGAAGTCTATGTAAAATGTTTTGTATTTAGGGTACTATGAGTTGTGTTGTTAATGGCTTCGAAATTTGGATCATTCAGTTGATTGATATGTTGTATGGTATTATTGACTCATTTTGGGACATTAGCGGATCAAATGTGTAATGAAATTCACAAATTGAAGCTACTAAACAAAAAATCATAAAGTTTCAATGTCCGAACATAAAACATAAAGTCAATGAAAGTACATAAAACATGAACACCATAAATCTAATCTGCATGCTCTGGATTCCCATCATCCTCCACGTGCTCATCAGCCACATCATCACCCTCGGCAGCATTCAGTGCTCCTCCAAGCTGCATCTGACCAAGCGTCTCCTCTACCCACTTCATCCGAGCCTGCATCCACCTCCACCTTTCATTCTCTATCTTCCACCTCTTTTTCTGCATCCTGCCCTGGTGTTGGATGGCCTGCATGACATCACTAAGGGAGAATCCACCCTCCGGCACAGGATGAACATCGTTGCCATCATCATCATCGACCTCAGGAAGAACAATAGGTGGACCCTGACCAACATCAGGTACAAAGGGTGGACCCTGACCAGCAGCAGCATCAACATCCTCTTCACCAATGTAGTGCCACCCACCATCTGCACCCTTGGTGATCTTGCACTGCTCTAGGAGGCGCTGTCCAAAGATGGCATTCCATGCTTCTTGTTTCACCATCACCTCATCGTCCATAGGAACACCAAATTTCTCCAAAATCTTCTGAACCAAGTAGGCGCATGGGAGTGCACCTTTATGTCTTGCCTTATACATATGCCAACAGATATAATGTCTCCAATTAACCTCAATGTCATTCCGAATGGACCACATAATGGGGATGTCACCCTCCAACACTCGTGAATGATTGTAGGCCCGAGGAAACAATATGTGGGTGATGACGTAGAAGAGGATCCGAGAACTAACAGTCAGTTGTCCCACAGTCACTATAGGTCTATGCCCTCCTGGCCTCCTGAACGCATACACAGCCTCATCTCGAACATATCCCTCCATGACAAAATTGGTGTCCCCATCAAACTGGTATCTATCACCAGCATCAAAATCAAATCCAAGAAGATCCGTCCACATGTCAGCCATCACCAGAATGTCAACCCCGCAGACATGAGATTGCAGATCACCATGAATGTAGATCATGTTATGGTAGAAAGCTCTCACCATAACCTCTGAATAGGGACAACTCATCTCTGCCAGCCCTACCAAATGCAAAGTTCCCAACAACGGCACAATGTCAAGGCCCTCACGTGCAAAGAATGTCATGTCTAATGACTTCGGCTTAATGATGGGTCTGGAAGCAAAATCCCTTATGAATCGTTCATGCTCTGCTTCATTATTTTCAAACAAATATCCAAACGGGAGGTCAATAACGGGCTCAGGCTCAGGTTCCGGTGCATGCTGTTGCCTAGAGGAGGATACCCCGCGCGATGCTCGGTGCTTGATCCGTCTCCCACGCACATTGTTGGTGTCAGCAGGAGCTTGTCTACGACGCATGATGAGAACAAAGACCTACAAAGGGACGTTACAATCAATCAGGAAACAAGAAACATTCATCATTCTCAATTTCACATTTACATTCATCATTTTCACTAACAAACACTTTCAACATAAACAAGAAATACTCATAAACACAAAAAAATTCGCATAAACGCAAAAAAAATTATCATAAACATGTGCATTCATCGTTTTCCTCTATAAATATCAATGAAAAACTCAAATCAATCATACATACACAACAAAACCACCAATTCTTGATGAAAAACAAAGATAAATTCGTCCAAAAATAAAAAAATTCACATAAACGCAAAAAAATTATCATAAACATATACATTCATCGTTTTCCTCCATAAATATCAATGAAAAACTCAAATCAATCATACATACACAACAAAACCACCAATTCTTGATGAAAAACGAAGATAAATTCGTCCAAAAATAAAAAAAAATTCGCATAAACGCAAAAAAATTATCATAAACATATACATTCATCGTTTTCCTCCATACATATCAATGAAAAACTCAAATCAATCATATATACACAATAAAACCATCAAATCTAAGCACAAAACAGTAAAACACAAATGGGGTTTGTAAAAACACAATATCGACGGTGGAATTCCGAAAATGGGACGAAAACATACCGAAATTGATGCAAATGCAAGTTGATTGAAGTTCTCTTCGCAACCCACTAACGGATTCAGAGAGATTTTGGTGAAAAAGATATGGGGGAGGGGTTTGGGGGGGGAGATCTAGTCGATTAGCGGCGTTTGGGTGTTTAAAAACCCTCACCGTCGAAATTTAGTCGACTAAACCAAGTGGTTTAGTCGACTAAATGGGTTTAGTCGACTAAACCAAGTGGTTTAGTCGACTAAATTTCGAGGGGGTTCAAAAAATTTGAATCCCCTCGAAATTTAGTCGACTAAACCACTTGGTTTAGTCGACTAAAGGGGGGTAGATTGGGAATATGTTTCCAGAGGAGGGCATAATGGGAAATAGTTTCAAAGTAGGGGCATTTTGGTAAATAGTTTCCTAAAAAGGGGCACTATGGGAAAAAAGCCATAACTGAAATATGTCATTTATGTACAATTAATGCATACTCTAAAAAATATATATAACAGACGGAAATAAAATTCTTCTTCCGTCTTGATCCTTACGTCCATTATCACCTTTTTCACTCTTGTATTTCTTGTACAAACTGCAAAATTTGCTATATCAAAAATAATATTACCGTCATCTAAGCTTAAATATACACCAACAGTCACCACCATAAACCTCAGTCCTACTCTACAGCATTATTGTGATCACCTGTCGCTGCTCTAGTAGTACTACCTGAAGCTTCACAATGCCTGGGATTCATATTTGAATCTGAGAGTAACCATTAATCTCATATGAAAAGTGTATGCAATGCATGTATATCACCATAATCATGAAAATAATTAAACACAAAGCATTCGGTAACAATGCGCAGTATAATAAAGACATACCACACATATGCAATATTTATTGCGGAATGACCAAGTCCTAGTAAACGCAAGGCTGCTCAGATAACAAACCCCGGATCCATAGCGCTAGGAAAGTCATAATAGTCGGGCGCCAAACCCAGACTACCCTGAATGCACAAATAAACGCATGTCTCTCACGAGACACGGATCCACAACCATGGAAAATCAAACATACAATGTAACACAAGGCATATGAAGATTAAGGTTACTACCTGACAGTCGACCACAAATATTTATAATTTCTCCGGCGCAAAGGATCACAATAAACCTAAAATAATAATAAAATATAAATATAGTTAATTCCATCTCAATAAATATTTTCTTTGATGATCTATAATAAGCCTAATTAATGTGTCCAAATTCATTAAATCCCTTTTCTTATTAGAGAATTTAATATGAGCTTTTATTCTCCTTGTTTCCGTCATTTTCAGGATTTTCCAGCAACCAGTAGCTGATCTTCAAAAATTTATATCTGGAGGTCTAGACATCAGTTTTAGATGATTCAAAATTATATGAACTCCTTATCAAATCTAGTTTCTTGGAAAATTTGTTTCAGCATTTTATCATGTGCCCAAAATTCCCAGATTTTCCGCTTATCATGACTGTTCCAGAAAACATTCCAAATCCAAACTTAACTTCAAAAATTCATATCTCCCTGATTATAAATCCGAATTAAGCTTGTAACCTATCAAATTAAAGCTCTATAAGTCTACTATACCGCTGGAAAATTTAACAATTTTTAGAATTTATTTACTAGGTCAAAAAGTCAACGTCATTTTGACTATTCTAGAAACTTTCAAAAATGTTCACAGTTTTATAACCCAACTTCCAAAAATCATAATTGGAGTTATAGACATCCATTTAAGGTGAACCAAAGCTCATTTTGAAGATTAAGGAGATAACTATCTCCCATAAAAATTTCACAGAAAAACTCAACCATGAACCCATAAAAACGAAATATATGATGAGCTTTGTTTCAAAGTTTTTGTTGTAGTGATGTAAAACAACCAATACAACCTTAAATCTTAAGCCTTAGCTTTTGGAAATCTAATGAGAAAAACATTTGTAACTCACCTTACTCAATAAAGGAATAAAGTTTTACATGAGAAATCTCAAACGTCCTCTTCCTTCCTCCAACAACCTTCTATTCGTTTAAGCTCACGCTCACTCTTTCTTATTTTATGTAAACCAAAAATGAAGAATAGAAAATCATGTAACGTATATATAATTGGCATAAAGGGGGGGGTGAGTGCATCCGTTGAGCCACCCGTGAGTAAATAGGGGAAAGTGAGAGCTAATCAAATAAACTTGTGCTAAACTTTTTTTTAAAAAAATTCGATGGAGTGTGTGCTTTCATGCTTTGTCCATATCCTTGTATGATAATATCTCTTTCCACATGTGATCATTAAATAAAGGCATGCTCCTAATAAAATAATACGGAGTGTTTTTGAAAAGAGTCGGGCGATTAAAATCTTGTCGGCATAAGCATCCAAATTAGGCCATGTACAGATGAAAACATCTTGAATGCTAGTTGTGAGAACCCCGCATCCTTCAAAATCATGGAATCTAATTGGTTTTTCTTTTAATTCCAATATTGTAACTTTGCCATTATCATACAATCATGCTCTTCTTTTCATGAATCAGATAGGTCCACCACACCTAACATATTACTTTACAACTTTTGACTTCTTGTGTGTGTGTTTTTTTTTCTTTTGCTTCCCGTGAATCCACATTTCGGAAGCACATAAACATAATCCATGAATATATATATACTCAATACAAAATAATGGGCCACAAACAAGTATATTGCCCCACTTTCAAAAAGAACGAAATGATTAACCTTACAAAGATTTTTCTTACTCCAAAATTTTGAGATATTACAGTTAAGCTATTCCATGATAATAGAATCACGCCGAGTAAAGAGTGAATAATAATTATGTACATATCCTGTTAAGATTTATATAAAGGGATGCCGTGACTCCTAATGTATATAAGAAAGAGAAAAAGCTAAACCCTTGTCTTGTGTGTGTGTGTGTGTAGAGAGACACAGAGAGAGAGATTCTCAAGGAAAAATTTACGTGGCAATGGCTTAGTATTATATATATGAATATTATGCATTTAGAGAGGAAGACTTTTTATTTATACATGATATATATACATATATATGTACTTTTCTGCCCAAATGGAATAGACTGAGCAAAAGAAAGGCTTTAATATTCATATATATATATATATATATATATATATATATATATATATATATAATATATTGGAAGTTAATATCAGGAAAATAAAAAAGATAGGACTTGATCTAAATTGTTCCTAAATAATAGGATCTAGACTAACTAATTCCTATATTATCTCATTTATAATATCATGTACAAAATAAAATAGATAAATAAAAGATAGTATTTAATATTAAGAAAAGGAATTAAAGAATAAGGGAAATTATTAAATATTAAATAATAATAATGGATAATATAATTATTTATTTGAGGGAAATAAATAATAATATATTGAAGCTAGACTATTTATTGAATAATGATGTTAATAGCTACTTATAAAGGGTATTTTGTACGTTGGTATTTATTGAACTCAAGGTCTTAAATTCTATGTATGCTGAAATATTATATTTTGGAAAAGTTATGATAAATACAATAACCTATAATAATTAGTAATTATTAAACTTCTAAGTTAGGAACAGTGCAGGCGGTGCTTGTATTTATTAAAGTCTGATTTAAAGTGTCATTATTGAGCTTGTTATTGGGAATTCAAATTAATAAAACAAATGAATAATAACATTGATAAGTAATTTGGTCATTATTAGTATTAGGAAAAAGGAAATAAATAACAATGGAATTATTATCAAAATTTGTAGTATGTGGAGTTTTAAATAGTTATTAATGGTTATTGAATTAATTTGATAGATTGAATTGTGGAGTGTATTTGAGCTTTGGAATTAGGAGCAGTATAATAGCAATTAGCTTGGGCGAGAGGTAACCACTTTTCTGCTTATTATACATGTTGATATGTTGTTTGTGAATATTTTGGTAAATAATTATGGGTTAAGGTACAAAAATATACATAAGCTTTTTCTCCAGGAACGCTCAGCACCACATGTATTCCACATGCTTTTTTTGGGAGAAAAAATACACGTGGTTACTATTTTAGAGCAAAAGTCATATCCTATCATTAAGTCACTGTTCACCGCCGTTAAGTTATTGTTTACTTAATCTCTTTCTCTCTCATCCTGGTGAACAGTGACTTAACGGTGAGATGTGACTTTTACTCCAAAATGGTAACTACGTGTGTATTTTTGCTTCAAAAAAAAGCACGTGGTTCTAGGCGCTCTTGGGGGAAAAGCTTATGTGTATTTTTGCACCTTAACCCAATAATTATTATGAATGATTTCTTTTATTGCCTTGTGGAACAAATATATTGTAAACTGTGTTATTTTTACAAGGTTATGAGAATTATTGGAAAAACTCTTAATTGAATTAATTATAATGATAATTATGGAAAGGGGAAAATTGGGAGAATATGATAGTTATATCCACCACATGGTGATGCCTCCATTGGTGCACGATGGTTGGCTTATTATTGTCCCACCAGAGTGATGGGAACTTGCCCACCAAAGTAATGGGCTTACGACGCCTCACTAGAGTAAAGTGGGGGAAAAAACCCATAGTCTGGGGCAAGTGCTCTGAGGATTTTGGTCGGTCCTCATCACTTGACTAGTAAGCTTTTGAGTAACCAATAACATGGGTGTGACTTAACCCATAGGTCTAGTCGGAGGAAATAAGGCAGTTCGGTTGAGTTGATTGGGAGGGAATTAAATTCAAAAAGATTTGAGACACCCATTATGATACTTAATAATGATGTGATATTATAGTTGATGAATTGTTTATTTTGGATTGAACTATTTTATTCCACTTGGCACCTCATTAGAACATATTGATATATGTAATGAGCTGGACTGATGGTTACAACATTTTTCCAGGTTACCATATCTGCCCAGGTCCTTCCGAGAAGACTACAGAAGCACAGTCTACTTTGATCAAGTAGAGCTTCTGTTTGTTTTTGTGTATGAGTGAATTAATATATATTGCCACACACTAGGGCTCATGATGCATACTTTAGCATGTTTTGAAAAAAATTTAAATTCCGCATAAATTCCAATATTAGGTTAACTCTGATTATTATATGATAACTTTGGTCATTATATGTGTTTAATTTGTTAATTAAAAGATGGTTATTTCATGTTAGGTAGAGAGAGACAAGAGAGGTGAAAAATAACCATTTATGAATGAGGGAAAAATTTTTAAAAAAACAAATCATCAATTTAATCCATATTTTTTTTAGTTAACTAACTATTTTTAACACTACTAGAAAATTCAGATTTTGCGACGGAATAAATTTTGTCCTATATTTTTGAATTTTTGCGACGGAAAATAAATTCTGTCTCAAAAATTCAAAAATTTGCAACGAAATTCTATTTCCGTCGCAAAAATCCAAAAAATTTGCAATAGAAATTCATTTCCGTCACAGAAAAAAATTAAAAACAAAAAAACAAAAAAGTCATTTTTCAACCAATATTAGCGACGGAATCTCTAATCCGTCGCTGGTCCCCAAGGGGCCAACGATGAAAAAAAGTTCCTTCGCAGGCCCCCCACGGGACCAGCGACGGAAATGTCGCTGGCCCCAAACGGAAGATACTTATAAATAGAATTAGATTAATTTCAAAAACCCGGCCTTACAAGCTTCATTGAAGATGCTCAATCTAACTTTTTTTTTCTTTTGCTTTTTGGCAAAGCATTAAACTTGATTCTGCAACAACATTAATATAATCATTAACTATTTAGAGTTTTCTTTAGGGATATTTCTAATAAAATCCGGCTAGAATGATTAAAATTAGAATTGGGTTTACACTTTTAAGAAATTCTTATTCGGGCTAACATTCCTAATTAAGGATTTTTTTTAAAAAAAAAATATTGTTTAAAGACCATAAAACCCATATGTTGAAAAGAAAAATTGAAAGTAGTTAAAAGGGAAAAAAAAAGATTCTTAAATTAGGTCTCATCTAACTTGAATTAATTAATAATTATTCAATACAATCAGCATGCATTTGTTATTCTCACTTGGGAGTTTGATAGATTCTTTTCTGAAAAATATGATCATGTATTTATATATTTATACCTACATATAACATATGAATATTCTAAAAAAATTAGTAACTTATAAATAATACCACTCATTTTATATCTTTCATACAACACAATATCAATCCATACTAATTTAAATAATAGAAATAAAATAATTAGCATAATTCTAAAATTTTATACTTTCTAACAGTGAAGATTTTTTTAAAATCAGTAGATTTCTTATTCATCATATTCAAAAATCGCCAATCTTTTTATTATATATTTCATTACGTTATATATATATACTATATATTATTCATTCATCGTTTTCCAATATTTTACATACACACATTTAACCCTTCTCTCTCTTTCAATGAAGCAAGAGTTTACAAATTATTGTTGTATTATTTTATGTGAAGGAAATCATAATTAAGTTTGGTTGAAACGAAGAATGCTGGAAACTATATGTAAAATCCTGAACTTTATATTATATTTAATGATTTTCTTTGAAATATGAACATGATCCTATGGTCCACAAATGATCCTAAACATTTTTTTAAAAAAAAACCTTCAAATGTCAGAAGTTGAAATTGACTAATATTGAAGAATTATTAATTAATTAGGCCTAATTTAGAAATCATTTTTTTCCTTTTTAACTACTTCAAATTTATTTTTAAACAATATAGAGGTATTATAGTCTTTTAACAACATTCAAAAATCTTTGACCAGGCCTATTGACCTTATTAAGAATTTGATAAAATTGTAGGCCTAATTTCAAGTATGACCATTTTAGTTGAATTTAATTATAATTTTCCCTTCATTTTATTGAATTATATTTATAATTGTAGGAATAAAATTCAGCATAATATCGGGCCATACATGTAAATATTAAAACTTCATGGCAATTATTCAATTAAATCTATTTTTGGAATTGAAGTTTTACGGCTAAGGGGTCTAATTGACTACAAATTTAGGTATGCTTCCGCATTTATTTATATGGGCTACGTTCAAAATGGTTGCAATTATTTCTAATGTTAAAATATAATACCAACTTCAATTCTTAATATAAGAGCTAACTGATTTTTTTGTTGTTGAAAAGATTAAAAAAAAATAATTAAGTTAAATTAAATTATTTATATTTATCATTTTTCTTTAAACTAATTTACTTGATTTATAAACTTATGTATAATTTAATAATGCACAACATAAATTATAATTAAATAGTTTATTTAACTTCCTTAATTTCCTTATAAAAAGTTAACTAACTCTTATAGTAATGACTGAAGGAGGTATGAACTCAATTAATTAGGAACAACTAATTCCAACAATAATAACTATTAATAATATATAGTAATTAATAGTTAACTCCCCTCTCTCATAGGTTGCTAGCATAACGTATACCTCTAACTTTTTTTTCCCCAAAAAATACCTCTAACTTGGGATGAACAGTGGATGTGATGGTTTTGACACCTTCCCAAAGATGATGTTTTAGTTCTTTGTCAACATTTATAAAATTAAGGCCTTCTTTGATACATAGGACTTAGGAGTAGGGATTAAGATTTGGTCAGAGAGTAGTGAGACAAGTTGTATTGTTTGGCATGTGAGATCAAGGATAACATGGGAATTGGCATTGATTTTTTAGTTTGGCATCTGAAGTGTTTTGGAAAATCTGAATGTTGCTCTAGAATATTATCATTATTATTATTTTGCCTTAATAGTACCTCAAAAGTATAAAAATAAAGCAATGTCGCCCCTAAGTTAACAATCCAAACGATTAAATATTAGTTGACTCTATTATGCTATGTGGCATATCTATGTGGCGTCCATCTCTTTTTTTTTTTAAAAAAAAAAACAATATAAGATTTACAAGTCAGATTTTTAAATGGAAAAATAAAATAAAAAATTCTTCTTCCCAAAATCGTGATACCCACAAGCTGTTTCTTCAATCATTCCTTCTTGAAAATTACTGCCACAAGCTGCTTGTTGATCATTCCTTCTAGGAAAATTGTGGTTGCTTGTTCTAGAAAAGATACAATTTTAGTGGTGATCTCAGCAATTCATTTTTCCTCCCTCATTCCATATCTTCATCATTCAAAAAGTGAAAAAACTTCATCGTCTTCATCATTCCTGAATGCATCAACTCAAAGGAAACCTAGAAATCAAAACCCAAAAATCAATCTGCAGAATCTAAGGCCTTGAGATATCAAAGAGAACATATCAGAAATTTCATTACGTGAGAAACCCAGAGATTGATGGAGAGAGATCGTAGGAGGCAGAGATTGACACACGCAACTGAAGAGAGATGAAGACCAGAGTGGAGATTGTATTACTCGTTTAGTATTATACAGGACGAAGAATCAAGGCTGATTTAGGAAGGTCGGATGCTACGCAATTGCAAGTACATATATGAAAATAAAATCAAATCATATTGACAATCAATCCCTATAATCTCTCCTACTTGTTAGAGATATTTTCTATGGCAACACTGTTAGATTATAACTAATAATAGATTAGCTTATCTTCAGAATTAGTATTAGTGTTTATATTCTCAGCATATCCCTTTATATATTCCTCTAGGCATTGTATAGGATTCCCTTCTAGTTGTAGCACTCATTCTCTCTCTTCATTTGTGTATATTTCCGTAGTACTCCGTAACCAATTCATGTACAATTTCTGTTAGAATATTTGCAATATAAAGATCACTGTGGCTTGAGGATCATTCACCTCTGCCAATTCATTTCTCTGAGCTTGATTTCTTTCTAACACATCTTGTGATTCTTCAAATAATGTTTTTCTTTTAAAAATTTATAGAAGCAAACATCAAGATAACCTTGATTTCATCTTATTCAATGGAATCAAACCCAAGCAATAAAACATTTGATATGAAAAAGAAAATTCAACAAATAAAAAGGCCCAAAAGGGCGACCAAGTGACTTACAGACTTAGATGGAGAGGTGAGAGGTGATCAAGAGCTACAAGTGCAAGATCTAATGAAGACAAGATGGAGACGGTGAGTGGTAACTAGCTAGCTTAGACGACGAGAGATGGCGATGATGATGATGACTGACTTGCTGAGACGGCAAGAACGCATGACGGAATCCATAGTGCTAGGAGGGTTTCCTTAAGGATGAAAGATGAAAGTTGGAATGAGATCTATGACAATGGTGCACGACAAAATCACTACAAAAAATACTATCAATTTGTAGGGTTAATTTGTAGCAGTTGGACGAAACCGCCAAAAATAACATGATTTGTAGTGGTTTGTTTAGAAACCACTACAAATTTTTCAACAGTATGACTCGTGCCAAGTGTCGCGATGGTTAGAAAATGAAATTTGTAGTGGTTTTGTAACATAAACTGCCATAAATGTGGTGCCAAGTATTTGGTAATTGGTTTGTTGTGGTTAATATGACAAGAACCACTACAAAATGCAAAGGGTCACATATTTGTAATGGTTCTAAAGAATAACCTCTACAGAATTTAAAGGGTTTGCACATACAAAATCGCTTCAAACTTTCACATTGCATGAAGGGTTTCGAGATTTGTAGCAATTGAGATAGCGGTTTTTTATAAAACCACTACAAATATCAATGCTATAAAAGCACCGTCACCCCTTATTTTATCGCTTTTGGAAAATTTGTTTCTTGCGCACACTTTGAAAGGTTTTTGCTTCAAATATGAGAGTCCACTCAAGCATTTAAAAAGTTAGGCACTTGATTTAGTACACATAACTCTTTTATTTCATTTTTCCCATATTATTATAATTATTTTATAAATATTGATAATATTTTTAATTATTTAATAATAAAGGTAGTTATTATGACATTTGGGAGAGATAAGAGAAAGAGGAAGGTAATAATAAAGGTAATTATTTAATATAAATTAGTTTTAGCTTTATATTATAAATTTATTGTTTTATTGTTTATAATAATAATTTATTGTTTTAATTCTTTTAGGAGAGGAAGACTCAACAGGAGCACCTCCGGATGGACATTAGGGAGTTATTCACCATCACCCACAGACATTAGGATAGGACTGCGACCTCTCAGCAAACAAAAGAAGCCATTGTAAGATATAGAAATTGTTTGTTTTAATATTTGTAATTTATTATAATTAAATTAAATGTTTAATAATTGTTTCATAAAATGTATGCGATATGAGCGGATTCAACAATCCTAGGCTGAGACAATAGAGACCCAGACAGAGGAGTCAAAAATGTTTGTGGTTCCCATTACTCCTTTGAAAGCTACTCTAGGCCCATTTAAGCACATTGGATGCTATAGGGGTATAGGGTTAGGTGAAAGGCCTAGCATGGTCTTCAGCAAGAGCGGCCCCTATGAGCCTAGCACTTCTTGAGTAAGGACCTTCAGCATCAGAAAACCGAGGGAGGAAACTTTTCAACAGATTTTTGCAGAGGTTTTCAAGAAGATTCGTGTGCAGGCCGATTTCTACTACAATCGAAGACCTAATGGTAGGATATCATGAACACAATGTTTTTGAGGTTCTGGAGTCAGTTGTTTCCTGATGAGGAGTATCTAAAGGTCCCACCAATCCCTAGGTTTGTCATTTAGGTACCTCTTCCTCTTACTGATAATGATGGCGTTATTAATTATGGCATGTCCCATGATCCTGCCCCCTAAGAGAAGACTTGATGATAAGTTGTCAAATAGTTAGTGATCTTAGTTATTTTCAATTAAAAATAGGTAAATAACTACAATTTGTTGCAGTTTTTTACTAGAAACCACTATAAAATGTAAATTATTTCTTAAAAAATAAATTTATATTTGTAGAAATTACAAAATGCTACTACAAACCGTTATTATTTTTTCAATAATAAATAATAAACCCACCAACGGTTATGAAGTTTGTAGCAGTTTTTGCACCGAACTACTGCAAAGTGTTTGATTTTGAAATTTGAATATGTTAAATCCTACCAATGGTAATAATGTTTGTAGCGGGTTTTCCATTATGACTGCTACAAAATGTGTGATTTTGAAGTTTGAATATTTCAAATCCCTCCAACAGTCATGAATTTGTAGTGATTTTTTCCTCATAACCGCTATAAAGTGTGTGATTTTGAAATTTGGATATTTCAAATCCTACCAACGGTTATGAGTTTTGTAGTGGCTTTTTCCCTATAACAGCTACAAATTTTTGAACACTACAAAATTTGAATTTAATCATCTAGGTACCCATCATTTAGAAAACTTAAAATTCTCTCTTCACTCATCTTCTTTCCTAACTTTTTTAGTAGCTATGGATAAGTCATGGATCAAGTTTCACACAATTCTCCAGCATATTAGTCAGGATTTAACACTTTCTTGGATTTCACATACTCTCATGCCAACTTTAATGGTAAGATCATGTGTTCTTATCCTAGATGCAAGTTTAATAAGTGGTATACACGAGAAGTTGTTAGGGAACATTTTCTTGTGAAGCTTTTCCTAAAAGACTATATGTTCTAAAGAATTCATGGTGAGAAACCTGATATGAGATATGACTATGCTCTTCCTCAAAATTCACAATTAGGAATTCAAGTATATTAAGATGATCTTGTTAATCATTTTGTTTGTGATGCATTTGGTTTTCAAGATGACAACTTCAATGAAGAAGTGTAGGATTCAGACCCTGTCTTCTTGAGGAATGAAGTAGCTTGGGATTTTCTTAGCATAATGGATGAAGCAGATTGTCTATTACATTGCTGGAGTTTTATTCTTTCTTTCAAAAATTATGTTCCAAGGTTTAGATCATTTAGGAGCTTGATCAACTGCAACACAAAATCATTCTTACACTTTATCATTTGGAGATGATATTTTCTCAATCTTTTTTTATTGTGATGGTTCACCTAACAGTCCACCTTGTTCATGAAACAAAGCTCACTGAGTCAGTTCAATATTGATGAATGTATCCTATTGAGAGGTACTCATTTTATATATGTGCATCAACATTAATGTCTAAATTTTCTAGTTGCATATTTCAACATTTATTAACATTTTTCCTTCTTTACTTTATAGTTTTCTTGGGAGATTGAAATCTTATGTAAGGAATAAGGCATAGCCAGAAAGTTCTATAACTGAAGGTTATGTAGGGAAAAGGTCATGTAACTCTGTTCAAGGTACTTTAATGACATTAAGACGTCTTTTAACCAACCGCCTTGTATAAACAATTATCTTGAACCTGAGTCATCATCAAGAGAGTTGTTAATCCCTCGTGCTGGTAAGCCAGTTGGAGGAAGTAAGAACTTCAAATTAATAACAACTGAGAAATTGTAAGCACATAAACATGTCTTGATTAATTGCATTCAAGTTGAACCTTTCCTTCAGTAAGAATTGTACACTCGTGTTATTCTATATATTTCCTTACATTTTTAGTTACATTTCATGATCTTCCCCTTAAGATTAATTACAGGGAATTCAAAATTCATGTGAAGCGTTAACTCAGGTATACACAAACTTCCTCCCAAATTGATAAAAATGTCCATAGAGAATTCCCTAGTTTGTTTGCACGCACGCATGATACTAAATGATTACAACTCATACTTACCATATTTTAGAGCTCTTGCAATCAGCCCTCTTGACCATGCAAAAAGGTTAATGGTGTAACATCCCTACTTACATGTAAATGTACAAATATGTGTTAATGAAATACTTGAATTTTAATGAAGTTCTTGGTCAAAGTTAGTTGTCTTCTTTAATATAACTTTTTAACTTGATTAATTAGCTAAAGTGACATAACCTATAAGTAATTATGATATTGTGAGACAATGTGAAAGTTACTATAATTGTGAGATATTCTGGCCTATAGGATGCAAGAGGAGGATGAGGAATTGTTTCAATAAACCAAGGTTAATAAATGGTAATTTCATTTGAAAAAATAAGCAAGTGTTAAGGGTCATTAAAGACAAATTGAGAATCCCTTAGTAATGGCCAAATGTTGGCCAAATAAAGAACAAAAAGGGACAATAATGAAATCTTCAAGTTTGACATATAAAGTCAACTTGATTAAGACTATAATGTTATATATTTGTATAGGAATTAAGAAGCAACATTTGTAACATCCCAAATTTTGGGATTTGAAATTTGGATATTTTATGGAAACTAATTACGTGATTTTGGTTTAAAATAATTATGAGATTAATTATTGGAAATTTAGGCTTATTCTTCCTGTAATTTATTTTGGGAAAAAGAATAAATTACGTTAAGGAATAATGGAGGCCTAAAAATTATTGAATTTATATTTAATGGCTTAGAGGAATTAATTAGGAAAAGGAAAATCCTTATGTGGAATTAAGGATTTATTTATTTTCCAATAATTACGATTATATAAGTAATGTGCCTAATTGCAAATAAAAGCCTTGAGGAGAATTAAGTAGGATAATTTTACAATCTCATACAAAACACCTATTTGATTTCTATCTATTCATTTAACACATGTTGGCTTATATAATTGGACCTATCCAGCATCCATATACCCTCAGCTATTGTTTCCAATGACCCAACCCAACACATGAGAGTAAGAAAACAAAACAAGCTCATATATTTCCCTTCAATGTATCAGCCCCTATTAAAACCAATTCATTATATTAACCATATAGTAGAACCATTTAAAATAAAGAGGCAACTCACGTGACCCATACTCCTCAAATAAAACACCATTATATTGGCCCACACCCATTTAACTTTAGAAGCACAAAACCCAACAGCATTAGGAAATATATATATCAGCATCAATCACGGTGAAGAGCAAAAGAAAATCACGATCTCATCAGCCTTTATATCTTGGTCAAACACGGCATGGCATCACAGGGTGAGATCACCTGCAGCGGCATGCTTCTCTCGATAGCAATAACACCTTACCTCTTGAGACCCTCAATGGTTACCTCACAATCTACCTCTTTTTCTTTTTCTTGGACCTTCATTCTCCCTCTCAGGTCTTTCTATATATTGCTCCTTGACTCTTGTTCAGAAACGAAAAAGATAGAGATCCGAAAGTGAGAACGAGAAAGCTGAGAACGAGGAAGGATAGAGAGAGAGTTTCTTGCTCTATTTCTAGGAGCCAAAAACAAAGATAGACCGACGTTAAGGAGCAGCGGCCTTGGCTTATTGGAAAGCTTGCTAGGTGAGCCTTTAAGCTACCTACATATTGCTACTTACACGCGTGTATATATATAGGTGTGTGTGTGTGTGTCACGGTGTATATATAAGATAAGAAGCTTGATGTTTTGTTTTCTTTAAGAGCTCAGAAACACTTGTTGTCATCGCTTGTGTGTGTGTGTGTGTTGCTGATATAGGATTGTTTTACTGTCTTTAAGATACATATATGAATATCGCCATAACTCATACAACACGTTGGACGCTTTGGCAGTCATAAGCTTATATAATATTTACATAGGTGGCTGTTACACACACACACACACAAGTTGCTACATGAAAGAAAGGAAAACCTTAACTTACTACTGCACATATATATATAAGTCTATCGCTACCTATGAAAGGGAAAGGGAAGAAGTTATGTTTTTATATATGTATGTATGTGTTTGCTATCATGAACATGGGAATGTTTATATAAGAAAAGGTTAAGTAGCAAAAATACACATGGGTTTTCCCTTCAGGAGCACTCAGCACCACGTGCTTTTTTCTGGACAAAAAATACACATATGGTTATGTTTTAGGAGCAAAAATACTACGGCCATTAGTTGACCGTTAACCATGGTGAAATTACCCTTTTGCCCTTAGTTTAAAATAATTAAAAAAATCTAAAATACCCGTGGCTGGTGGGCCCCATCACCGGCTACCCCACGCAGCGGTTGCCACTGGCGATCAGCTGTCACTGTCCCACCAGCAACAACCACCTTTGGCGACTTTTTTTTTTTAAAAAAATAGTTTTTTATTTAAAAAAAACTAAGGGGAGGCCGGCCTCCCCACCGCCCGCCACCCTAAGTTGGCGACCTTCCACCTCCGCCCTGTCGCCGACGACCGGCTGCCTCCGCCCCACCTTTAGCGACTTTTTTTTAAAAAAAGAATAATTTTTTTCTAAAAAAATAGTTTAAAAAAAAAAAAAAAAAGTCGCCGGCGGTGTGCAGTGGCGGCCGGTCGCTGACATGGGGTGGCCGGTGATGGGGAGACCGGCCTCCCCTTAGTTTTTTTTTAAAAAAAAACAAAAGTCGTCGATGGCAGCCGCTGGCAGTAGGGCCCACCAGCCAGGGATATTTTAGATTTTGTATTATTATTTTAAGCTAAGGGCAAAAGGGTAATTTCACCATGGTTAATGATCAACTAACGGTCGTGGTATTTTTTCTCCTAAAACGTAACCACATATGTATTTTTGGTCTAGAAAAAAGCACGTGGTGCTGAACGCTCCCGAGGGGAAAGCCCATGTGTATTTTTTCTACTTAACCCTATAAGAAAATATAGCTTGCTATGTATCCACATAAAAGTATGCCATTTGCGTGTGTGTGTGTAGCCGATCATAGGAAAAAAGGAAGATTTGTATCTATTATATATATATATATATATATATATATATATATATATAGGACGCATGCTGTTAATATTTTATAAGCATACATGTAAAGAGCTAATACATATGTTTATGTGTGTGTGTGTGACAATAAATCATATTTTATTTGGTTAGTTTTTATTTAACTCATGATTTCTATTTTCATATACATATATGTTGAGACAAATTTTATGTAGTATTGATATGTATAAAGTTCCCAATTTAAAATGTTAGGATAGTCTCTAAGAGTTTAAAATAATTGTATATAAATAATAATAATGATAATGATAAGAATAAAATAGATAATTATTATTATTATTATTATTATTATTATTATTATTATTATTAGGAAAGGGAATACGTAATAAAATAGATAAAAAATAATTATTATTATTTACATAAACGGGTATAATCACTAAGGGAATTTTAAGAATTAATAACCACTTTTAATTCTAAAAGTAATTCATGTAGTTAGTTACTTTACGATGTAAGTAGTGACTAATGACAATGATAAACGTTTATAGGCATACCTTGATACCTATACTGATCCCAGCACCTTCGGACAAATTAAGGATTCGAGTTTGAGGTGGTAACTGTTATCTTATTAGCATGTATGTATATATGTATTTATGTATGACTAATCATGTTTACTAGATGATTTACATGTTTATTTCCTAGCTATGGATTTTAGGGCTATGTGTCCTAAAGGGCTGCAGCACTTGGCTGATAACCGTGATTACGGTGTGACTTGTTTACTGTAAATTAGTCTATAATTATCATGTGTTATACTATCATTTATATTTCATACCTGTTTATGAGATTAACTATTCCCCTGGGGTTCATTCATTTGAACTTCAGATTGCATGAAAGAGACAGGTAGTGGATCGGGATCTAGAGGAAAGATGCAACTGTAAGGGTTATAACAAAAGGGACTTTTATAATAGTATAAGTAGTGGATTGTACTATTTCATTTATCATTTGTCTATTTTTGGATTATTGTATTAAGATACCTTGATAGGATAGATGTCATTCGTGAAAAATTTATCCTTGTGTTTTCAACTAAGTTATTTTGATAAACTTTTATTCTTCAATTAAGTCGTTCAAACTATTTCAATGCTTGTACGTTATAACTCTGATAAATAAAGATGCATTTAGGACAGGTATCACAACATTCCTACCCCTTTTGGCTTGAAGATGTTGGCCAAAATAGAAGGAGAGGGAGACAAGAAGATTTTCTCATATAAAGGGACACATGGAAGTCAAGAAGTTGACAAGGAAAAATGTCATTTGACTTTGAAATTAATTAGTATAAGCTTACATCATCAAATATGACATAAGGTAGCTTAATGTGCAAGAGTCAAAAAAGCAATCAAGGAGCACAAAAATCTTCCTCCACAAGCTATAAGTTTCGGCCTAAGAGGGGAGGAAGAAGAAGCATGAATTTATCACTTGTTTATATAAAAGTCAACTATAATAACCCTATAATGACAAGTGTCATAGTAAGAACTTGAGTTGAGTTTTGTAAGAGGATAATTGGACACTTAATTAAGGTGTTTGGAAGGCAAAATTTCTTCTCATACAAGCCAATCAATTTGGCAAAGAAGAAGCTAGAAGAGGTCATGCACAAAATCATATGTTGACAACAAAAGTCAAAGGTAATTCCCTAATTTGAAGAGTGTCAACATAGGAATTAAAGTTGACCTTAAGAAAGACATATGGACAAGCTAAATTAAATGCCATTGAAAGTCAAATTTTCTTCCCTTTTAAGACACAATTTTCAGCCAACATGAGACCAAGGAAGAAGAAGTATGATGCAAGCTAGAAAAGTTAACAAGAAGAAGTCAAAGACCTAAACTTCTTGCCCAATAAGAAAAGACCAATAAGAGACCTAAAAGCCACATGAAACAACCAAAATTTTTTGTGCCAAGAGAGGGAGCATTTCGGCCAAAGTTGAAGAAGCAAGGAAAAGTCAAGTTGAGTCTAGAAACTTGGAGAAAACACAAGTCAAAAGCAAGAGCCAATAGGAAATAATCTTTCGAGATATTTTGCATGATAAGAATTTATTATTTAAAGACCTATTCTCCCTCATTCTCATGATATATTTCGGCACACACTAAGGCAAGGAGAGAATAGGAGAGCTTGCAAGCAAAGAGGAAGGAGAAGGCACACAATTTGTGAATAAAGGTAAATAGGTTCAAGATTTTGTTAAAATAACCTTCAATCTTCTTCAATCCTTATGAGTATCGTCAAAGTTCTTATGAACAACTTTTGCATGGTGCTTTTGTACTCAAGGCCAAAATCATAGAGAGGTCCAAGAAGGAAGTGACTCAAGTGAAATCAAGTTCAAGTTAAGTAAGTCACTTGTCTAACTTGTTTGTGACTTTGTGATTTAGAATCTTGTGTTCTTTTCAAGATAATTGGTAAATATGGAAATTGAATTTTCTTAAGGGGAGGTTCTACTCTAACAAATAAAATGGATTGCCAAGTGTTTAAAGTTAAGATAATGGTCTTAAATGGGAGATTAAGCAAGAACATGAATAAATATAAATTTGAAATGAAAATCAATGTTGTTGCTCATGAGTTGTGATTTTCAACCAAACATGAGTACATAGTGATATGATGTGATTTTTGTATTTATGATGTTACCAAAGTGTTTAGAATGTAAACTTATGTAGGAGTAAGGATGGAACATAATTTTGGAAACTAAAAGATTAAGTTACAAAGATTACAAAACTGCCAACTCTGGACTTTATAGAAGCAGTCGGCTTAAGGGGTGATTTTAAATTAGTAAATAGTGTCCAATAACCATGAAAGTTTACAAGCTTAAATTAGACATTCCAAGATTTAATTTGATGGTAATTTGTAATTTTTGGCGGTGTCTATGAACAGATATAAATTTTTGGAAATAACCCTAGAAGTTAAACTTTGTCTTTGACCAAAGGGTGGTATTTTGATGCAATAAATTCATACAAATTTCTTTGGTCCTTAGAAGTATTTTTAGTCATAAATAGACATCATAAAATTGGTTGTATTGTATTGTTTGTAGGGCTATTAAGTGTTTAGGATACCATTCAAGCATCCGAAAATATTTTACCTATTGATTAGATGTCAGGTAATAACTGTTTACTTATATACTCCGTGTTTGCTTTGTGTGTATTGTGTTACCATGATTGTGGACCCGTGTCTCGTAAGGGGGATATGCATTTAAGCTGTAGGGCCTAGTGGACTGAAGGTCCTTGTGTCACTACTGAGCCGATGATACATTTAATGTAGTTTGGGTTTGAGGCCCTACTACTGTGATTTTTCCTAACACTGTGGATCTGGGCTTATCTTGTTAAGCAGTCATATGTTTATTAGGACTTGGTCCTTCTGCAGTAAACATTTGCATATGTGGTGTGCTATTTATGTTATTACACGTATTGATTGTATTGAATGCATGTGGTATGTATTGTCATTGTGATTTTTCCTGATTATGGTTGCTTGCATGCACTGCATACATACTGTATATGAATTTAACAGTTACTTTAGAATTCAATTTTGGATCCCAGATTATCCTAAAGATACAGGTGGTTTCGTTTAAGTTGATTAGGAGTCTGCAGGTAAGGGCATGGAGCTGCATGATGAAGAAATACGCAATGCCCTATGGACTTTTGTATATTATATTTTATAGGATGACTGTATATTTTTTTTTCTTACTGCCAGTATTTTATTTTGGCTACTGTACCCTAACCCTTTGGAGATTATATTTTATTTACTATCTTTACTTTTATCAGTATTATGTTATTGTCTAAACCAATAAATTGTTTTGTTGTGTAACACTCTGATGCATGCTAATTATAATATTTAAGTGAAATAAGGTAACAATTAAAAAGAGAATCCCTCTATCTGCCACTCGGAAGGGAAAGGCAGGTAGGGGTATAACAAATGGCATACATGTTAGTTTTCAATTTGAGTTTTGATAATAACTAAACACTTGTCAATTACTGGTTTAACACAAACTAGAGTTCTTGGTTTAAAACTCAAGTTTTGGAAAGCTTTATCAAATCGTTTCTTAATTAGCAACTTTGAGAACTCGAGTTCTTGGTAAGTGAACTCAAGTTCGTGAATTCTGTCTCGTTCAAATCTTTCAAACACCAAAAGAACTTTGAGAACTCGAGTTCTACTTATAAAACTCGAGTTCTTCATCTCTGATATATTTGTGCTTCATTCAAAGTCTGAAGAACTAGAGTTCTTGGTAAAGAACTCGAGTTCATAACTCAAGTTCATCTTTTAAGGCTCAAATTCTTTAAGAACTCAATTTGCGCTTAAATTAACAACTCGAGTTATTGTAATATCAACTTGAGTTCTTACCTTACAGGATTGACTCGTTTGAAAAGAAAACAAAGGAACTCAAGTTCATGGAATAAAACTTGAGTTCGAAACTCGAGTTCTATAGTTAGGAACTCGAGTTCTTGTGAACAAAAATTACGACTCACTATTGTGACTTTCCAAATAACTTAATCTTTAGCTGATTGCTTTCCAGAACCATTGAGAATTACTTATAAGATGCTTTTAACCTATATTTGCTAGTGATTTCAGGCATTAACATGAAGTTTTAATCAAAAAGCAACATAAAGCAAAAGCATGTCAGAAGCATTTAATGCGAAGCAACAAAATAGAGCAACCTTCAAAATATAATATTGCAGTAGAGCGAAACATTCTCTCGAGGCATACTTATTCTTATTAGCTCTCTGCTCAAGTACAATCAACGGCTAACACATTTAATGAAGCAAGCGAACTCATTTAATGAAGAGAGGGAGATTGGGTTCAACGAGCAACAGTTGTGTCTAACGGATTTTTGAATAAGACACAATGGTAACATTCAAGCCCCTCTTAATGGCATTGATGGCGAAGAGTATAAAAGCCGAAGCATTTAATTCACACACCTACTGAAACTCTGCACATTCAACTCTGATTAATGATTCTTAACTGTTTCATTTATTACACTTAATATCTTTGGATATTTTCTTCAGCATCAGTGTTCATATTGTTTACTAAGTGAGGAGTTCATCTTATTCAATTCTTTTTATGTAAATCTTGAGATTGTGGAATCTTAAGAACGGGTGTACAACTACAGCTTGTAAGGGGGAGTGAGTTCTGGGATATTGATCATTTCGAGTACGAGCATGTGAGATTGTATCAACATTTAAGATAGTGAAATACCCAAGTATGGGGACTGGACGTAGGTCGACGAGTTAGACCAAACCAGTATAAACTCTCTGTGTCCAAACTTCTTGGTTGTGTCGCTTTCGATTAATTTTTTATTTCCAAAAAGAAACATATAGTTTTTTTTTAATCACCTATTCACCCCCTCTAGGTGATATTCCTGCTCTTCAATACAATGTCAATGGTTTCAAGTTTTACATGGTTTAATGAAATCAAGGATTGTTAACACAAAACTCAAGTGCTTATGGCACCTTTGGGACACGAGGTTATGTAATTAGCAGTGACAATAACTTGTGATTCAGAGGCTTCCCTTATTATGGAAAGTTTCTTGTTATCAAACTAAATTACCAAGGTCATTTCACTGTCACGTGTTCAAGTGTTTGTACACAAATACGACAACTTCTCAAGGACTCTATATTGATGACTTAGGTATCACATCAGTAAATTTCTCCGGCCAATTCACAATGGTCAACATGAGGATGATGAGCCATATATTATTGCCTCAAAGGCACACTAGGTTTATTATGTTGGGGAGGAGAGGCACAAAGATTGGAATATGGTGGTTCACTTAAAGACTTGAGATCTTTAGGACATAGATGATAGTGATAACATTGCCTATAAGAGTGAAGCATTCTAGCCCATCAATTTTGAAAAATTCCTCCCTAAAGGTGATGAAAATTCACCTATAGTTCAATGTGTTTTTTAAGTTACACTTTAATATCGTTTAATTTAAATTTAATTTTTGAACAAAATAATAAACCCACCACTAATACACACACACACACACACACACACACATATATATATTGAGGCTTGCAAGAATAAAAGTATAATTTGTTTAATGATTTTCCATCACCATCCCTATAAAAAATGGGTGGAGAAAATATTATATATATATTAAAAAAGTTCCAACCGGTATTTGTAGCAATGTTATAACCGCTATACTAAACAAAACTACTACAAATGTACAACCACTACAAAATTGTCACCTCAATCACTAGAAATATAACCACTATAAAAACCGTTACCTTAACTACTACAAGTGTTATGTAGATCTCTATAAGTACAACCACAACACCTCATTTCAAACTCTCTTCTATCTTTTCCCACCCCTCCTCGGTTGTGGGCGAGGAGGGATTCGAACCCCCGACACCGTGGTTCGTAGCCACGTGCTCTAATCCTCTGAGCTACAGGCCCCACCCCGTCTCCACTGGATCTATTCCCTGGAGTACCCTAAAAAAGGGGAACTAGTGGTAAGTATTCTATGGTTTGGTGCTTTAGCAGGTCTATTGATAGAGATCAATCGTTTATTCTCGGATGCATTGATATTTCCCTTTTTTTCATTCTAGTTATTGACACGGGAAGGGGTGAAGAAGATTAGAGATACAATCAAATATCTGTGATTAATCCCCCCTTCTCCCTAAGAGCAGAGCCACTTGACTAGAGAGATAGACGATGCCAAAAAATGTTTCTTTCTATTTGTATTTCAGATACCCATATTTGGTCCAATCACAAATAATTCTGGTGAAAATTTCTTGAAGAGCTGAGCAAAAGAGGATTTTGAGATGAGAAAGGTGAAGCTGAAGATGATGAAGTGTTGGTGAACGAAAATGGTGATGAAGATTGGAGGAAGAGATAGAAGAGGATCCTAATGAGTGTGATTGCTGCATGGTTGAGAGAAGAAGACAAATGACAGAGAAAGTGGAGGGTGTAGGTCAGATCTAGAGGAGAAGGGGTGAGGTTTGCAGAGGAAGATTAGAAGGGCTTTGACATTTTGATTTTTTTTTAAATGATATTATAGTCTTTTTATAATTGATTTCTTATTATAAAATAAAATTAGTATAATCATTCTCCTCAAATAATATTTCATATCATTTGTAATTTTAAAGTGCCAGCTCCATTCCCATTCCATTGAAATTTAGCACCGCATGATAAAAAAAGGGCCTAAATGTCTTTCTCACATGTCTTCCTTGAATTTTATTACATGCTAATATTTTCTCAATCTTAAAAATTAATGATATTAAATGCAGCTTCTCCAGGATCACTTTACTTGATAGCAACTTACGGAATATATCTTTCAATGTGGAACATGTATTTGATTGGTCATATATCAATCAAGAAGTTCCAAACTGACTCTCCACAAACCCAGATTTAATATCTGTTAATTTTTCTTGTGATAAGAGGAAATAAATAATATATGTAAACTTCTGCGAAATTGAATATTAATGAACCTAAATTCGAGATTTACATTACAAAAGTTGTTTTCAGGATTTTTTTTTTTTTAATTTTGCAAATGAAAAAACTGAATTTGGGGAAAATGATAGCCAATCAGCTATTTTCATGCCAACATTGTTGTCAGTGACAGCGAATATAAGTATGTATGGTTCTCATGATTTGATTGAGAACCAACGGAAGCTGACCGTTACGTTGATTCTCCATGCCCTCCTCCGCAAGAAAGTATGAATTATTATATATGCCTTCTCTACACGTAATTACAATTTTTCATCTCACTTTAAAACCTGATATTTCAGTTATTTGTTTTCCTTTATAAAATTAACTGGTCTTTCCATAATGGCAGGTAGTGGTAAAAAAGATTTCACTATATTTTCAAGTAGACTCCTTCCGTGTATATTAATGTAGTCATTTCAACTAATTTATTATAACTAAAAAATGGTAGATAGTTAACTAATTAAATATGTTTTATATTAACCTTTTTTTTTTAACTTAATACATATTCAACTAGGTTATGTGGGGAGAGAGAAATGCAAAAATTCTGATTTAAACATTAATTACATGGGTAAAATTAACAAATTATTATTAATTATTGTAACTACATGAGAATATGATATTCTTCTAAAAAAGACTTATATTATGGGTATGAGAGGGTATTGTACAAGAAAAATATGGGAAAAAAAATGAAAAACTTCAAAAAAAAAAAAAAAAAAGGCAAAAAATGGTGAGGTGGCGGGTTCCTGGAGATTTTTTCAGCCCACGACCTGCCAGTTAGCCTCTATTACCAATGTTGGTGTATCTTTTTATTTGGAATTTGTTTCAATGCTTATCATCATCAAAACAATTCATCATCATTGTAAATAATTTACATCTAGATTAAATTTGTTTACTTTTATTTTCTGAAAAAGAAATTACTTTAATGTGTAAAAAATATAAAATAAAAATACTTAATTGACAGATTTTAAAAATCCAATTTTTTTATTTAAAAATTTTAAATATGAACCGTTGAAATTGTATTCCAATAAAGTGTTGTCCCATTCTCAGAATTGGCTTCTCTCCTTTTTGCCCCCTTTTTTCTGTCCGTTCCTATGCTTTATCCCCTTCAATAATTAGATCAAAATCTAATAGTCTACATCTAAAATTTCCTTTATATCCTTTTGTCTATTATAATAATATTTTGGGTTAATATAATCTTTGGTCTCTTAAATTTAACCTCATTTTAGTTTTAATTCATTAAGTTTCAAGCTCGAGGTTTTAGTCTCTGAAATTTCATTTCCTTTAAAATATCGGTCCCTATAACTCAATAAAAACTTACATCACTTTTGCCCCCTGAGAGACAAACAAATAGTTATTAACTTGAAGGACCAAACTAAAATTATGGTAAACTTAAGGGACCAAATATGGTATTAACCCTAATATTTTTATCAAATATTACATGTGGACCATTAAATTTTGATCCAATGGTCGTAAAAAGAAAAATAGAAAAGTTAGGCCCTCTTCATTCATTAATTATAAGACAAAGCTTTTTTAGAGATATTAAGAAAACTAATTAAATTACTTTAAATCATTTATATTTGTCATTTTTTTTTCTCAAACTATTTTACCTAACTTATAAACTAATAAATAATCTAAGGGTACACAAATTAAGTAACTTTTTTAGCTTTATTAGTCTCACAAAAAAAAATCAATTTTATTTTATATTTAGGACAGAAGGAGGAAATATTATTATCCTAATAGTTTCTGGGGGTTGGGTTTTCTCAGAATCCAATTTCTTTTTTTTTTTTTTTAGAATTTCATCTCCACCCTCAAATTAAAAAAAAAAAATAGATGGTTCATATTTTATATTTTATAAAATCATTATTTTAAACATAAATAAGTCAATTTAAATTGTTAAAATCTAATCCACAAGATTCATAATTGCAACACAAATGAAATTTGAAAAAATATATATATATATATTATAAAATATTATAAAAATAATTTTAAAAAATATTAAATAAACAACTTTTTAGGATCAAGATAAGATTACGAGGGAGAAAAAAAGTGTGTGAGAATCCTCTTCCATAGGTTTGCGTTGAATAAAATGAATGGCACTATCTCCCAGGACCAATCCTCTTCCATAGGTCTGCGTTGAATAAAATGGAACAGCACTTACTTCATTTCTTCCAAGACTTTTTGGGTCAATAATCAAAAAATGACTTGATTACTCGTCCGGTTGTCCCTGTTTTTAATATATCATGAATTGATTATTGGTCATGAGACATGAAATATTCATATAGAAAATGATTTTATCTGAATATTCAAATATTATAATTTTTTAAAAAAAAAAATTATATTAAAATTTTTCAAGAGATAATACAATTTTTTATCACTTAACTTTATGGGTGAGAATAAGCAAAATTACCCTTTAATTATAAAATGAACAAATTAGGGTACTGAGTTTCAATAATCCCAATTTAATTCATTGAAATTTTAAATTTTTCATAAAAGACATCACTATCTTTACCCCTTTTAATAAAAATCCTTAACCACCCCTTGTCAGCCCCTGAAGCTCTAACAATATTAAAGTAGTAAACAAGCCTCTATTGGTAATTATATTCTAATAACTGCTCTTATTTTTCTATTTACTACTTTTAATTTTCCATTATTAGCCCCTCTTTTTTAAAAAATTTGAAAAATGTTTTAGCTACTGGAGCTTCTACAGCCTTGGTTAAGTGTGTTTAGAAAACCCAGGGGCGTCTTTTTAAAATACCTTAAAATTTGACTGCATTGCTTTGAAATTATTAAAATTCGGCACATTGGTTTGTCCTCTTTTTTATAATCCAAGGGTTTTTTTTTTTTTTTTGTATTTTTTCCATAGGTTTATCTTAATTATCAATTTGGTTTCCGAAGTTTAATTTTTATCAATAAAATACCTAAAGTTTAATAATTACACACAATTAATCCTTATGGTTTGAATATATGAAATATAAAATACACGTGTGGTTTAACTATTAACTCAAAGATAACACCTCATCCATAAATTTCTTTTAAAAATATAAAATTGTGTATGAAATTTTAGGGACTTAATTAATTGATAAAAACAGAAGTTTGATTATATTTTTTTTATCAATCAAAATATTTTCAAGGGGAATTATATAATAAAAATTAATATTTTTATTAATATTTTCGAAATTATACTTTCAGATAATTTAATAAGTATTTTTTTTTATTAAATTTCATATCAATATCAATGATTATATCATTTATTTAGAGGCTATTTTTTATTTTTTACTACCTCCAGTTCTAATTATAAGATCAAGTTGATTTTTTTTTTAGAGATTAAGGAAGTTAATTAAATTAATTTAGAATTTTTTAATTTTTAATTTTTTTCTCTAAACTAATTAGATTGATTAATAAACTAATATATAATTTAAGGATACACAACATATGATATTATTAAGTAACTTCCTTAATCTCTCTGAAAAAAAGTCAACAAACCTTATACTCTCTCCTGTCCTTATTACTATAAAGCATCAACTAACTAACGATTTTCACAAACTAGTAAAAAAAGTTAAAGTCAATAAAATTTTCCCACAATTTAATTAATTTCCAATATTACCCTTACTAATTAAATTAAACTCTAACATCATATTAATTATTACTCACACCCACTACTCTTATTAATGATGGGCATATATAGAAAAATAATCATTAATGCTCCTTATGAATAAGTAAATGCCTTATAAAAAAGACCAAATATACTTACTAGTTAATATACTAAAAAATAAAGATAAGTGGGAATAGTTAGGATGGGAGGGAATACTTATCATTTTTTTGGACAAAAGGAAGAAAAACCTCTCTCCCCCTCTCCAACTTGAAGGTCAGAATCAGAGGGACCAGACCCATCGCTACGATGAATCGAAACAAATTCAACCATAAGACTTTCTGGTTATAAGCCTTTCTTGTTATTCTGATTCTTATTTTTCTCTTCGGCGTTTGGCTGCTGAGAAAATTATAATCACCCTGAAGAAGGAAACAGAGAAAGATGAAAGATTTCAATCCTGTAAGCTCTCTGATCAGTCTTACTCTGTATTGATAATTAATACAAGTTTTTATCTTTCTTTATTTCCTCTGAATTTTGGATGTGTGTTCAATCTTGCCAGCTTAAGAAACTGACTTTTCTTGTGTTTTCTGATCCTCTCTGTTTCCCCTGTTTTTCTGTGGATGAAACTCGATCTTCTTCGTGAAGTTTGATTGATGAATCATTCTTTCTCTGGCTCTTCTTGCGGTTTCATTTCAAACTTGTTTATGAGAAATTTGTTTTCATTCTTTTGGCTCTGAGCTCAATATAGGCAGCTTAAGAAACTGAACTTTATTGGGTTTGCTTTACGTTTCTCCCTATTTTCTCCTCTTTGTAAGGATGCTGTTTGTAAAGCTGGTGTTCTGTTTGAAGTTTGATTAATTAATCATTCATTGTTTGGCTCTTGTCATTTTATTTCATGATTCTGTACAAATCTTACAATTTTTTGAACTTTGGATTTTGGTTGAATCTGTCTACGGTCTTCTTTGCTTTATGTTCTCTCTGCTTCACCTTCTTGTCTAGAAAGAGAGTCAAAGTTCTGTGTAGGTTTTATTTGACTAATAATCCAATCCAGTCTGGCCTTTTCTTTTAGCCAGTTCTTGCCTGCGTTGTTTTTTAAATTGATTAATCATTTTATTTGATTCAGTTCATTCTCAGATTCTTACAATATTATATCACAAAACTGATTTTTTTTTTTTTTTTTTTTTTGTGTGTTTAGTTACGTTGCTCTCTATTTTCCTGTTTGGCCGGTGAAAAGGCCAGGGGGGAAAAAGAAATCAAAGTTATGCGAAACTTTGATTTATTAATCATTCAATTCCAATTCTTAGGTTTGGGTTCTTCAATTTTTACCATATCAATTAAATGTTAATCCATTTTCTTATTTCCCTTTATACATATGTACTAGAATAGTTTTAATTGTTATTTTGAGGTTTTACATAATTGAGTGTTAAAAGCTTCAAATTGCAATTTTTGGAGAGAAGAGAATATGCACTCTATACTTTATTGTCATTTCATTTTCCAGTTTAATTAAATTCCCATATTGCTTTCATTAACTATAAAATGACTATATATATCCTCTAATTTTATTCAATTTTCCAGTTTAAATAATTAATTTTATTAGGTATCTTTTAAGTCCTCTCAGCTTAAAATTCTTAGTCTCAAATGAATTTTTTGGCGCCAATCACTTTTATTGTAAAAAATTAAAATTAATATGTTCCCCGTTCATGAATGTTTGTCAAAATATTCGAAATTTTTGTTAATACAACTAACTGTCTTGGGTTTAAAAAACTGAAAAAAAAAAAAACACTTAATATAATTAAGAAACAAAAATGAAGTTCAGTATGAAATTAAAAGCTAAAGGTACACTTTTGCCCAGTAAAATTGTATGATGTACATATTTTTCTCTTCTTTGAGCTGGATGATGTAGATATAGACTTTCTAGAATTAGTTAAATAATCAAATCAATAAAAAATTTGTTACGAAAATAATTGTTTATGCATAGTAATTTTGCTTTTCAATCACTGTCCATTATTCTAAAATGTCAGATTGAACCTGATTTCTCTAGAAAATTAATGAAATTATATTAGAAAACCATATTGGAGCTTAATTAAATTTACAAAATATTAACATATTAAATGTGTCTTCCAAATTAAATTTCAAAAAAAGAAATGGTAGTATAATAAGCATTAAGCTGTGCTGGGTACCTTAAAGTAATTTTCCAAATGTGTCTAATATCTTAAAATAAGCTGTGGCACTCTAACACTCTAAAATATCTTTTTCAAGTGTACACACTTCAAGTTTAACCATTATAATGAGAGAAAAAGGTTTAATGTTTCTGTTTCTGGGGTAAAAATATTTTTTCTGCCGCACTCACATATAAATGAGTGGGGTCTATTTATTTTTTCTCTATCTTCTTTTAATAATGAGCCCCACTCACTTATATGTGATTACGACAAAAAAAAAAATTTTTTGTCTCAGAGATAGAAACATTAAATCATATCTTTAATTACATATGAAAAAGTGTGATTGAAGTACTTAACATAATATATATAAAGATCTTGATTCAAGTATGATCCTATAATAATTTGCTTATGAGAATATTGTTCTAGCGTTTTAGAAGTTAGGGAAAATCATATTTAGATTCCAACTAAGGAAAATAATATAATTAACAAATAAATCAGTTACCATTAATAAGTTTTAAGATTTTTCTAACATCGAACATATTTCTTGGTTGAGATATAAACATGATTTTTCCCATAGAAATTATCTGCTGAACCTTTTTTTTTTTTTTTTGGTTACAAATCTGCTGAACATTTTGAAGTTACCATATTTTTGTTATATTTTTTCAGGCAATTGTATTATCAGGCCCAAAGAGTAAGTCGCGCTTTCGCAGTTTCTGCATTGTATTTTCTCTTGTTTGTGTGGCTTATTTTGCTGGAAACGTCTTAATGGCAAAGGGATACAAAACGGTAAGTGCTAATTCCTTCTGATTTTTTTGTTTAGCTTTTCCAAAATTAGTACTCTTTTGGTTCTTAATATAAGATATATTTACCTAATTTGATTAAATTGAAGAAGTTGGTTAAATTAATTAATATGATATGTATTTTCTAAAATAACTTAGTTATATTCTTTTACCCTCATTCCCCCCTCCTCCTTAATTATTGCTGATAAAACATTAATAGGAATAAATTATAAAAAGATTGAAAAATATAAAAATTTTGCCTTATGTTTAAGATCAATATTTACTCCATAAATATATTTTATATCAACAATTGTTTGAGTATTTGTCTGAGAAAAAAATGTAATCAAATAAGAAAATTACGTGACTTGAGAATCACCTTATATTTTCCCAAACACATGATGGTCGAATCGATCAATTGAGAAATTTTTTTTGGAATTTAACTTGTATTTCTCGCATGTAGCAGTCATGATTTTATTTTGTTGGGTTAACTACCATTTTCACTATGAAAATTTACTTTAAGGAGTATTGGTCACCCAAAAATTTTTTCGGTTTTATTTTTACCTTAGAAATTTAAAAACGGAACAAATATGTCATGAAAGTTCTTTTTAGGAGTAAATTTGCCACAGAAGTTTTTTTAGGAGCAATTTTACCCTTAAAAGTTTACAAAGAAGAGTAACAATTCAACGATCAAGATCAATGAATGAGCAAAATTGCTACATTTTTAAACTTTCGGGGCAAAAATAAAATCAAAAAAACTTCCAGGTGACTAGTACTCTTTAGAGTAAACTTCCATGACAAAAATGATATTTAACCCTATTTTATTTTATCTTTCAAAATTCTTTTTTTTATAGCATTATCTCTCAAAATTCTAACCGACAGTATTTTAAAAAAAAAATAATTAATTTTTGAATTAAAAATTAAAATAATGCTCCCTCCACCCTGAATGAATATAACTACTACTAATTAATTAGTAAATTTAAGATCTCAGATTAATTGTTCTCCTTATACACATTAAAGCGGTTTTTATCGTCTGAGAGTAGTTCAAAGCAAAAAAAAAAAATAATAATAATTAATTTATCTATTTTAGAAAAATCATTACATATTTCTTATATTTACTACTAAGGGAGTTTATTATCTTGTAAGTTGAGTCTGCTTCTCATTCGGGATTTCGCTCTCTGGTGTTAAGTTTTTCTTAGAAACTCTGAATGTATGCAATTATATAGCATGTCTTCTTGGTATTAATACGTATCATTTTGTTTTGTCTAAGAAAAAGCAAAAGAATTTTTTATTTATTTATAACAGATGTTTTATTTAAAAGAGAAAATTGCAACTGGTTATTGAGGCCGAAAAGTTATTGAAAGGGAATTTTCCTACTGAAATATTTTATTTTTCTTATTTTTTGGCCACTTTTCCCCCTTAAAGTTAAGTATAACATAATACATAAAAGAGCTACTATTACTAGTTTAGATTGCAGAAAGAAAAGCGCGCGCGCATACATATTATATATATATATATATATATATATATATATATATATATATATATTAAATTTCAGATTTTTTATTATATATACTGATATTATAAAAAAAATTTAAAGTTTGGGCCTTAGAGAGTGGGAAAAAAAATTATATTAAGAGAATTCCTATAGATTATGGAGTTTTTAAGAGATTTTTTGTTTCCTGATTCGGAGCCTTACATATAACCTGTTTAAAATAAAAATAAATTTATTATAGATTATGGAGTTTTTGATTAGAAGAGAAATAGTAAGGTCAAATTCTCGGCTGTTATTATTACTGACTTTGTGGCAGATATAACTATTTGATTTGGACATTATTGCCCTTTCCAGATATTAGTAGTCGGCACAGAGAAGAATATAAAATCCACTGTCTGTGAGGTGGGTTAATTTTAGGGAAATAATCAATTGATCCTGATTAAATAAATTTTATTTTCAGCTTAATTTAATAATTATTTTTTCATTATTTTCCTCTTAAGGGTCAAAGCAGGCCAGATGGAAGTGAGTCATTACCTGAAGGGATAATTGTCAAACAATCAAACCTGGAAATGCAATCTTTATGGAACCTTGAGGAAAATAAGGTACGTTTAATTAATTTATATTTGAATGTTTTAAAGATTGACTAGTCTCATTCATGGGATTCTAGGCTTATGGTCCGAGAATCTCACTATCTCAAAGTAATTATCATGACTACATGCTTAAGACTTAACAAAAGATCACTAGTTTATTGGAAACGACCCACAGTCAGTCACTCTAAGCACTTGGTGATATATATTTACATTATATAAAAAAAAAAAAAACGCTTACTAAAAAACCAACGGATTAATGACAAAATGAAATAATTCCATTATTAAATAGACTATTACAAATAAATTAGTGACGGAATTCCGTTGCTAAGTCAATTTAGTCTAAGAATTCCTCGCTAAATAACTGTTATTTTGTGGTATAATTTTTGTTTAATAAGAAACATTAAAATAAAATAAGAGATCATATAAAATATATTCCTCTAATTCTTAATATAAGATATAATTGAATTTTTTTAAAGAGATTAACAAATCTAAATAAATTATTTTAAAGCATTGATATTTATGTTTTTTTATACTAAATTAATTTTTTTGACTTATAAATTGATATATATTCAAATGATACACGATATATGGTATTATTAACCAACTTATTTAGCTTCCTTAATCTTTTTTTAAAAAAATTATATCTTATGTTAAGGCTGACGAGGAGAATTCATTGATACTAATACTCTTTATAACGTCTATATGTGGTATAATGTCTCTCAAGCTTTATACAATATTTTTTTTATTAAAAAAAAAAAAATTCTTACATGTTTTGTTAGCTCCGTGCAACTTTATTTTTATATTCTTTCAATATTTCCAAAATTATTTATAAATGGTTGAAATATCATAATGATGAGTATAATAATTATTTAGAAACTTGTAAATTATTATCTCACAACTCATATGAATATTTAAAGAACTAATTATGCAACTTGTTGTATATTTTATTCTTTTTATTATGATATTGATATGAATAATTTGGCATCTAGCTAGCTGAAATTTAATTTAATCATAAATTTGCAAAATTGATGAGGGATTTGGATTTGGTGTCATGTGAACTCATATTAATAATTAACACACCATTCCCATTTTTTTGAACCTCTTACATCTATTATTTAATTGTTAAAACAAAATTCATGTGGGACATTATTATTATTATTTTCTAGAACATGGGGCAGTTTGCCCAATCAAACTTTATTCATCATCCAACACATAAGCTTGGGGAAGAAACAACCTTTCCACGTGGTACATTATTTATTGTCATGCCAACTACTACATTAAAATAAAATTCTTGTTATTATTTATTGATAATTCCTCAGTTATATTTGAAGGGTTAAATACAATTTTTGTTATAAAAGTTTATCTTGAAGAGTACTGATCACCTGAAAGTTTTTTTGGTCTTATTTTTTTCCTAAAAGTTTAAAAACGTAGTAATCTTGCCCATATGTTAATCTTGATCATTGAATTTTTACTTTTTTTTGTAAACTTTCAAAAACAAATTTGCTCCTAAAAAAATTCAAGGGAAAATTTGCTTTAAAAAAAAAAAACCTTCCAGAGCAAAAATGAAACTAAAAAAACTCTTGGGTGACCAATATTCTTAAGGTAAATTTCCATGGCAAAAATGATATTTAACCCATATTTTAATGTTCTTGAAATTATTTTTTGTTAATACTTTGGGAGATTTCTCATACTTGATACCCTCTTCTTGTTTCAGAGACATTCCAAGCCTCCATCGAACTTGTTGGCCATGGCAGTAGGAATTAAGCAGAAAGAAATTGTCAATAAAATAATAGAGAAGGTGATTTTGCTTCCAATTAATTACTCCCTCCGGTCCTAATTATAAGATATAATTGACTTTTTTAGAGAGATTAAGGAAACTAATTAAATCACTTTAGAATACTTTGATTTTTATTTTTTCTTTCAAATTAATTAGTTTGACTAATAAATTAATATATAATCTAAAAATACACAACATATGAAATGATTAAATAACTTATTTAACTTCATTAACCCCTCTAAAAAAAGTCAACTTTATTTTATAATTAGGACCGAAGGTAGTACTTCATTTCACTCCTTTTTTTTTATCCTAGTATCATCCCGTATTCAATACTTTTTCCGAGTCATATTACTATGTATTTGGCCAACCGAATAATCCGGTTTAGAATCCGTGGCGGCCTCTTGTAACATTAATGTCTCATTTTGTACTTAAACTTGAAGATACATAGAGATATAACATTGCCTTACACTGCTAAACCATTCTGTATTTGGTTATTTCATTTTACTTTAATTTAAATGTAACTTTTCTGAACTTTATATTATTTGTAAACAACCTTCTTAAAGCCGCAAGTTTTGAAACTCCTCATTCCTCATAAGCCTTTAGATTTATATATGTAGATATATTAAAATTTAGGCGACTTATATACGTATAACTCAAAGTTTGATGGAGTTATATTATTTAATCGGTTATATAATTTAAGATTTAATTGGGGTTTATTTGTATATAGTTCAAAGCTTATGAGAGTTTTGTGTAATTTAATATATATAATTATTTGATTTGATATCATCTTTTTTTTTTTTTTTTTGAAGCTGCATGCTATACGCAATGAAATTGTTTGATTTTATTAGGAATGAATGTGTTTTTTAGAATCACAATATGTTTTTTTTAAAACTAATATATTTTTATTACTAATAATTATTGCAGTTCCCTTCAGAAGAGTTTGTTGTAATGCTCTTTCACTATGATGGTATTGTGGATGGATGGAGGGATTTCTCTTGGGGTGATAATGCAATCCATGTTTCTGCAATGAATCAGACAAAATGGTACACAATTGTATTAATTAATTATTATTAATAAATTATGCTATTGATTGATTAATATTCTTCTTATAAAATATAATGTCTGATGGCACAGGTGGTTTGCAAAAAGATTCTTGCATCCAGATATAGTTGCTGGTTACAATTATATATTTCTTTGGGATGAAGACCTTGGCGTTGAAAATTTTGACCCACTAAGGTAAAATTTTCATCATCATCATTACAACTACTACTACTATTACTAATAATTAATAATAATATACTATTTTCTTTCTTATAACGTAGGGAGAAAGACTAAGGAGATAAAATATTTATTATTAAATATCTTTAAAATTATAATTATTTTCAAGGACCAAAAATTAAAATACAAAATTAACCTTCTCTACTTTCACTGTTGGTTATTAAATTTGATGATATCGCAATATATTTTGACAAAAAAAACTTATACAACTCAATATTTTTATGATGATTTTTTTTTTTTACATATCAGATTATCAAAGTCACCCAAATTAAAATAGCTTCCAAAATCTATAAATAATTAGAAATCTACCTCTTTGTAAGATTATTTTTAAAAACTTGAAAAAATCATACCAAAAAAAAAATCTTATAATATATTTATTTTAAAAATATGTAATTTTTCACGAGAAAAACTTAAAACACTGCAATGTTAAAAAATATATAAAATAATACTAAAATTTATAATTCTTAAACAATAAATCCCTAAATAAATTGTCAAATTACAAGAATCTCAATATCTAAATAAAAGCCAATTCAATTTAATAACGCACTTGAGGAGAAAATGTATGGAGTTTGATGAAGGTTAATTTTGTAATTAAATATTTATATTTTAATATTTAGTCCTTTAAAATAATTATAATTTTAAGATTCTTATTAATAAATATTCTTCCCCCAAATTTTCGAATGCACATTCCATGTCCATCTTTCGGTGCTTATTATTTGTTCATCCCTCTATTAGAGGGATGTGGATATTTTTTTTTTAATTTTTTATATATTTTATTTATTTATATTCAAATTTTATGCTGCTTTCTAAAATGTTTTTTTTTCACCCAATAACTCAAATTAATTAGTTTCCATAATACTAGTGTTACAGATAAATATTACTGAATGCAAGATTAGAAACTAATTAATTTGAGATACTGGGTGGAAAAAAAACATTTTAGAAAGCAGCATATAACTTAAAAATAAATAAATACAATATATGCAAAATTTTAAAAAAAATATGCCCATAGAGGGATGAGAACATAACAAACACCTAAAGGGATGAGCATGGAATGTGCACCCAAATTTTCCCTATTACTTAATAGTAATGTCTATTATATATATTTTTCTCAAATTTTGTGCAAACTTTTTCCATTTATTCAATGTTTGTGTTTTCCTCCTCAAAGATGCTATTTGTCACACTTTGTACACGGCCTCTGCGACAACTAGAGCAAAAGGTTTTATATAAAAATGTTATTTTCATTGATCCCAAATATAAGAGATAGTTCAGGGTTTAATTTGATTATAAAAATATTATCCCAAACAATGTATATCACTTGCTCATGTTAGGGGGTTCATCAAAGAGGTATTTTTCAGCACAAATTATTAAATGAGAAATTTTAGAAAAACTGACAACACTTTTTGTTTACAAATAACTGACTCAATTAATTTTCTTAATTTTTATAAATTAATTATCAAAATCTTATATTTAGAAACTAAGGGAGTCATTAATAGTAAATGCCTATTATGATTTATTTTAAACACACTTTATTATATACGGTTGCGTGTATTGTTGATGATATATTTGGTAGGTACATATCTATTGTGGAAGAAGAGGGACTTGAGATCTCACAACCTGCCCTTGATCGCCGACAATCCACTTTGAATCATCGCGTCACAGCTCGTAGAACAGGATCAAGAGTTCACAGGTGTGTGTGTGTGTGTTTTTTTTTCATGAACAAATAAGAAAATCTATATGAACAGATCAGACAACTACTTCTGCAATAATTTTTTTTTAAGAAAATATTAAATATATGACTAAGCTCATGATCTTTTGTGTTATTAAGCCTAAGAATTACGTAGAATTTGAAATGAAACCTGCATTATTTACAAAGTGCTTCCTCCCTTTTCAAATATAAAATTTTAATTCATTTTATTTTTCCAATTCATAATTTTTCTGTAAATTATCCATATTAATTACTCATATTATGATTTTTTTTAGTAAAGGATAATTTAATGAAAATGATGATTATTTATGAAATTTTAGAGAAGTCAAAACACGTTTTTTCTAAATTATTTTTTTAATCTATACAAATTAGTTAGAGGGAGTAGCACGTTTTTGTTTCATTATGAAATCTAATTGGAATATGAGACCAAATATATAGGCCCAAACCTGGCTCAGTATGAAACCCAAATTTTATGGCCCTGGCCCTGGTTCCTTACTAGCATTTAGCATTTCATCGTATTAAAAAAAAAAAAAAAATTTAGCATTTCATCGGTAGTATTGAATCTCACCATAATATTGCCATTTCCCCCCACCTTTTAAACTTTTTTTATCTTATTATTTATGCAGAATGTACCATAAATTAACAGAAAATGGAAGCTGCATTGGGTAAGCACTTGCATTCTTTGCATATCACTAGTTCATAGTAACTACTACCTCCGATCTTAATTATAAGATTAAGTTTGTAGTGCAATTTATATTATAAACTTTGGTCTTATAATCAGGACCAGAGGAATTAGTAAGTCATTTGCTTCATTTTTATTTTCAGTAATATTTTTCCTACACGGAATTTGAAGTATTAGTCATAGTAATTCATAATTCATAAATAGAACTACTTGTAACATATTTATAAAATGGTTTAAGATGAAAATTTTCTCTAAAAGTATTCACGAAAGAATAATGTTGTCGTAGAAGTTTTTCTTATCTCAATATTATTCTGAAAGTTTTAAAACATAATAATGTTGTCATAATATTAACACATTACTATGTTTGAAAGCTTTGGGGAGAATATTGCTCCTTCATGAATACTTCAAACTTCAAAGACAATGTTATACTTTAACCCTTATAACATATATAGAATATTACAATATTTGCAACCAATAAATATACGATTTATTCCAAGTTCTATTGGGAGTACTCTAATTTATCTATATATATGTTGAGAGGAATAATTAATTTGCAGGTGGGTGGAGATGATGGCCCCAGTGTTCTCTATGAAATCTTGGCCTTGTGTATGGCATATGATCCAGGTATTGGTACAAGAGAGAACCTAAAATGTAATATTTTAATTCATTTATTAAAATATTAAAAATAAATAAATCTATAAGGTTACGGACTCAAACGAATCATATCAGATGATATGTTTCTTTTCAATCTAAACGAACATTCTTGTTTCATCTCAAGGAAAATAAATACTAAAGCATTATTTAGAACAGAAATTTTCAACTGTTTTCTTTATTATAAACTGCAATTTTTGTTAGCCTTTTTTTGATGCCAAATAAGAATATAAAAAAACTAATTGAACTTTCTTTATGTTTACAGAATGACCTAATTCATGCTTGGGGCTTAGATAGGAAGCTTGGTTATTGCGCACAGGTAACTGGGCTTGCAAATAAGTTTCACCTTACACCATTTCTTGCTTTGTGTTTTGGATTACTTTCAGGTTTCATAACTTCCAAACTCAAAGGAATTATTTCCTCCCGTTCTAAATATTAGAGTTAATTAAAATGTTCATTATTCCTCTAAATGCTATACTTTAATCAACTTTGTCTCAAATTTATAACTTTGTTCAACCAAAACTATTCCTATAGATTGCATAATTAATGATGTTTCCATCAATAGAATAATTTCCAATGCAAACAATAAATGGGTACTTTAGGAAAAGTAGCACACATTTTAGTAAATAACTAAAATAATTTTTGCTGTAAATTAATTATCCAACTAATGCATTTAGAACTGGAGGAGGCACTTCCTTTTGTCTAATTTCTTCATATCAGATAAGCCAATTCATTTGTCATATACTTCTGATGTGTGAAGATGACGAATCTTTAATGTGTCACATTTTATAGTGAAAACTATAACAACTTACCAGCATTAGAGAATAGGAAGGCTATTTGAAGAATAACTTTTACGATTTACGAGATAAACATGTAAGAGGAGTTGTCTCAGCTTGCGGAAATGGGCTTTTATAACCACAATTTCAGAGTTATCCAAACACTCACTAAGATAGATATAAAAATTATTACAATGATACAAAAATTCAAGATACAAATTGAAAAAAAAATGATAATACTATTTTTCAGCAGTATTGTTAGTTGATATGAAGTTTGAGAAATAAGCTGCACAATTTATTACTTGTAAATTATGACACATTATAAAAAATAATGAATAGTAGAAAAACCTATTTTCTGTTTTGAAATATTAGGGAATTGGGAGGCTATTTGCAAGTGACATAACCAGAAAATTATAATAAAACTATCAATGGATCTTCACTCAGGACTTTAACCTCTTATCTCAACAATGTTTCAGGGTGATAGCTCAAGAAATGTTGGTATAGTTGATGATGAATACATAGTTCATTTTGGTCTGCCAACTCTTGGTGGCCCAAAAAGCAATCAGGTAAGTGATTTCAGTTTCTGCACTAAGCATCAGAGAAGGATAACAATCATACAATATGTGACAGTAACTCACTAAAATGCCTCATACAATGTTCAATTTAGGAGGATATTGGGGTTCAAGCATAGTTTTCCAATTAATTAGTCTGATTAAAGTACCTAAATATTTGTTGAATCCAATCTTAGTTTGGTAAGTAGCAAATATTGATACAGTTTATGCTGCTAGTTTGGAATTATTTGTACACTTTCAGAAAGATACTAAGGTAGAATTATTTTGTTAGAGATAAATAGACTATGTCAATCACGAGTGAGTAGTCTAGTACTAAGCTAAAATGGCAGGAATGAGGTGAGATGTAAGTAATGTCCAAGTTTAAACTCCAAACCCTTCCGTGTGTGTGTGTGTGTGTGTGTGTGTGTGTGTGTGTGTGTGTGTGGCTATCTTACCGTGTCAGATTCAAGCATTGTTGGGTCTTATTTGGGGTTGTTCACCCAAAGGTGTTTAACCCTTTCGATAGAGGGTAGAAAAGGGTCAGTTGCAAAATGAACATCGAAGCATGCCAATATATGATTCTCTTATTGAGTAATATAGTGACAGGCTCATGTTTATTCGTCTATTTATGATTGGTTTAATCTAATTACTTTTTCTTAATAATGATGATGACAATTTGTACTTCTTGGGGTTGCAGGGCTCTCATAAAAATCATGCTAGAATTAAAGTAAGCTCCAAGATATTCCCTTTTATTCAAATCTCTTGTAAACAGCCATGTCTACTAGGGTTGTATAAGTAGAACTTGTATTGAATGTGCAGGTTAGGATGGAATCATACAGGGAAATGGAGACTTTTAAGAGAAGATGGAAAAATGCAATGAAGGAGGACAAATGTTGGACAGATCCATATGCACAATCAACAAATCAGAATAGTTTATAAGCTAATTCAAGGATCGTGCTCTCGCTATCATTTTGTAACAAATTAAGCCATTTCATTGCCTTAAATAATGGTGTAAATAGGGAGGAAAAGAAAAAAAAACCATAAGTGTCCAAAAAAGGTTGATCCACTTGATAAATAAACGATTCATACCTCACAAGGGTGTGCATTTGAACCATGTTGCCGAAGTGAACCTCAGTGGATAATCTGTAAATATCTCTAAGCATTCTTTGAGATAGCCTGTCCCGATTTCAGTAAGCCTTTGGAATCCACCTCCCCTGAATTTTCTTACCCAAAAGTACAAGTACAGTGTTCATTTGACAGCAAAGAAACGTAGGATCTATGTTACCTTTTCAGATTGCCAATGTAAGTAACAGATTGACAGAAATAATTCAAGTAATTTTCTTATCCAGAAGATCTGTTACCTTTTCAGCCTAGTTTGACTTGAACTTGTAGCTCTTGGGCATAAAAGATTCTCGGTTCCATATATTGATTAAATAAAAGAAAGAAGCTTGCCTCATAGCAGTTGATATGAAAAACAACACCATCAACATCAATTATCTAAGAAGTTGTATTATTCACAGATATAATGAATGATACTGCATATTTTTCAAATTCTATATGATTCAGAGTTGTTTTGGAATAAGAAACCCTAAAAATTACTTTCATGATTCTAGTGAAACATGAAATATAGTTCCTTCCATTAGTTGTATAACTTGCCTCATAGCAGTTGATATGAAAAACAACACCATCAACATCAATTATCCAAGAAGTTGTATTATTCACAGATATAATGAATGATACAGCATATTTTTCAAATTCCATACGATTCAGAGTTGTTTTGGAATGAGAAACCCTAAAAATTACTTTCATGATTCTAGTGAAACATGAAATATAGTTCCTTCCATTAGTTGTATAACTTAATCCTAATATCAATACTACACGTTGGTTTCACTGTTATATGGTGATGCGATTATTCACTAATCCAAAATTCAATAAACAAAAGAACTATCAGAAGATTGGACATGAAAATTTAAACTTTTCATTATTGGATCAAAGATTCTGTTGGAGTTTGGATCTTCTGCTAGTATGGAATCAATGATAACATAAAAATTTCTGTATTAATGAATTCCTTCCTCTTACAATGATTAAATATTATTTCTGCAAAAATAAGATATTCTCTGGTAGAGAACACAAAATTCTCTAACACTACCTATACAAAGTCTAAAGATTGGTACAAAAATCATTCTGATAATGTGAAAATTGTTAAATTCTCTACCAAAACCCTAGTAATTGGATTCGAATCCTCTAAAATACGTTATGGGATACAGCTGGAGAGAGACTGAGAAAAAGAAGCCTCCTCTACTTCACTTGTTTGTGTCCTCTCCCCAAAACTTACATAGTAAATTTCTTTTCAACCTCTAGAAAATCCAAACTCAAAATAGTTGAATATCTTATCCCTGGAAAAAAAGATTTTCAGAAGCCCATCACAGCCATAGAGATGTTGAGCAAGGGCCCCAGTGCGCTTGGATCAAACTTGCGAGCAAAAAGGTAGCATACTGATGTAATTTCTGAATTATGTCGACACAGGGTTCCATTGTTTCTTATAGACTGAATAAATCCCACAGTTATGTTTGATCCTCCAAAAGTTGCCGGATGAGGACCTCCTTGTGACCAGTCAACCCAAGTCACAGTTCTATTTGAGTTTAGGGATCCATGGAACATGTTCAAGTATGTGGGAATATAGTGTTCATCAGGGTAGCAAGCAGGCTTACAGAATTTACGGAAGAGTTTGTAGTAAAAGGTGTCAGAGATTATGTGAACTGCAAGTTCACGGTTAAGTTCAAACCATTGAGAACCTTTCCGCCAGTGTCTAAGATGGATATGAGGAAGCATATGCCGGCTATATCGGCCACGGCCATAACGGGAAGGGTCATCATATGAATCAACAAAACTGAGAGCAGAAGTAGTGAGGTATTTGTACACAGTAGGTAAGTCATAGACGGGAATGCAGCTTTCAGAGAGAAGAATAAAACGCTCATTTGAAAAGTCAAGCAATGCATTGGCTAACAGGCGCCTCTCCGCATCAGTCAGAGTTGGTGATCCCCATGAAACATCCTGAAGAAGTTGTGGAAAAACAACTTAAAAATAATCTACAGAAGAATCTTACAACCAACAGAAATATCATAGTAATTATAGCAACAGATAATTTTCTCTCTCTATCTTTTGATAAACATATTCCTTGCGATTAGTACCAGTACCAGTAAAATCCTTTACAAGCAACACCAGATGTCTATTTTTAGGCTAGTGAGCCTCAGCTCAAATGGGTACCATGATTCATCATAGGACCTCATTTAAAAAAAGAAAAGATAATCAATACAGCATATCACTTCAATTATGGTAAACAAAAAAAAAAAAATAATGATGAGAAAACAAGTTACCTACTCTTGACACGTTACAAAACACATGTATAGGCATCAAAATAGAAGAAGAACAACAAAAGAGAAATGTGGGAGTAAAAGATGGCTTATAATTATGGTTTTTGTAAGAATTATACTGTACATAATATTTAAATTCCTCTTCATACCAAAATTCACACAATTAAAATGTCAATTCAGGCATATGATACAAATATCTAAAAATATCAACTACCCAAAGAAACAGGTTATCTGTGGCGAGTCTAGAAAGAAACCACATATTAATCCCAATAAACTACAATTGTGGGCGTAGAAGATGACTTACAATCATGGTTTTGTAAGAATTATTGTACATAACGTTTAAATTCCTCTTCATACCAAAATTCACAAAATTAAACTGTCAATTCAGGCATATGATACAAATATCTAAATATCAACTATCAGAAGAAACATATTATCTGTGGGCGAGTCTAGAAAGAAACCACATATTAATCCCAATAAACTATACTCCTAGTAACACCCAAAAACCACATGATTGTTACTTAACATTTTATGCAGCCTTCATGAAATCTCCCTCTTAATGTATCATGAGATAATCACGTGTTTCTTGAATGTTATTTTGACTAATATGGAACATTTTCACTTTTAGTGATGGTGTAGGGAATATAGTCAAACAATATAAAAATTCACATATCAAAGTTATCATTAGTTTGTCATTCAAGTGTTACACATAGTTTTCCAAGATCAAAGTCACAATGTCCAGCCAAAGACACACTTCCCGGTAACTTCAATTTACAAAGTCTCTTGAACATGAATGTATGTAATATTCTTCACAAAAGTTTCAACACTGCTCTCAGTCTCAGTCTAAACACATAAGATTAACATATTGTAATCTTTTATAAGAACATCCTATATTTCAAACTCACTCTCTGCAGATAGATATTCAAAATGCCATCTTTCAATCGTATTGCCTTTTTTGTAGTCACACACAACTAGAAGATTTTGTACACTACAAGCATAATTGTTGATCCCTGAATTCCATATCCATATGTATTTTACCTTTAATTTTTTACAAAAGTCCTAACCGGAAAATTTAACTTTGGACGAATCTCTAGAATTTAACAGATACCGTCATAAATTTGTAATCACATGCCTTGCATCATTGCTGGTTTTTTCAAATAAATACTCGTAAAGGACACTAGCAAATGCACGACAGCATAGAGGTACTATATCTCATTCTCATTATGATGCTAAAACATAGCTCCTTTTTTTAGTTCTGTCTCATATAACCACATACCCCGATTGCTCAGAGCTAATAGCTCACCCAGCTAAATCACAGACCAAGGTCTTCAATGACGCAACACAAATCGGACAAGCTTCTCTAATATGCAGCCTCAAGTTAGTACTCCATAAAGCAATAAAGAACTCACTGACCTATCATAAAATATCTAGAGCATTCAAGATATGAAAGTAAATGCATGTACTAATGTTAACAAATTCAAAAGTGGGAAAACAGATAGAATTCTGTTTCCGAACCTGACTTGGAATCTGCCGTCCAAAAAAAGCAGAAGAATCAGACACATCCATATTGTATCCTGGTGGTGCATGGACATATATATTGAACAGATCCTCATGCCCTTCAAAGAATCTTTCCCAAAGTGGTAGCAAGGGTAGAGGCCCCCTTGTCAAAAACATAAAAGCCAATTTAGGAACTCTCCTATAGCTGGAGGGATACCCCTCTTTTTTGGGCACCAAGGAAGCTCTCCAAAAAAGCTCATCATCGATCAAATTGTGAGTCAGGTTAGGGGGATGTAGAAATGTCTCTAAATTCAAACAATTAATCACATGGCACTCTTGTATGGTTATTCCACAGTTATCATGTTCCTTTACTTCTTCTTCTGGCACAGGAGCGTTTAATACATGGTTGGCAAACGAGTATAGCTCAGATTGAGGACGAAAATAAAGCCTACTAACATGAGAGCTTGTAGTCATTCCAATAACAATACCTGCTACAAAAACAAGCAAGAATGAGAGAATTTGCGCCCATTTAAGCAAACCCAAGTGCCTCTCTGCTTCATCTCTGTCTGCTTTATTATGCCTACGCATCCCTTTGGCTCCAACCCCACAAAAGAAGAGAGATTCTCTATCTACGTTTCTTTTGAAGCGACTTAATCAAATCACACCGACAATGAAAAACAAAAACCAAAAAACTTCTCTTTATATCACTGATATTCATTCATTAGCGTCTAGTACCTTACGATTCCAAGTCGTTCAAGAAATTCAGGAAGAACCCACCCAGGAACAAAGTCCGGTCAATGATCAGACATTGGATGTCGAAACAATCGAAACCCTCCAAAGAAATTAGCTTGGAACGAGGAATCCACCTTTCGAGTTGTAACGGCGAAAATGGATCTGAACGGCGAAGAAAAATAGGCAACGACTCAGAACACGAGGGCAAGGGAGCATCGAAAAGGCACCAAAATGGGTTCAAGGGTGTTGCATGAATTAATTAAAAGTTAGAAAATCAGAACGGCGACGCAAGAGAGATTCGAAGTGGGGTAGTTGATGATGGTGACTGAAAAAGAAAGAGAATATGGATAGGATCCGGATAACAACAACAAAAATTATAGTAATAATAGTTAAACAATAGACAAATTAGAAAAACAGGAATGTTTCTTTCGAAAGCAGTCGTCGTCGTCGTCGGTGGTTACGTTGCTGTTTGAAATTTACATGATGGAACGATCTTTTGTTTTTTATGGGTTTTGGAGATTAAATAAAAATAAAAATAAAAATTTCACGAACACGTTTTGCCCAATCGTTTCGTTTGTGCTCGTTCCGTCTGCTGTTTCTTGTACGCGTCCCCGTGGAATTTCTTATAGGCTGCAAGTTTTAAAGAATAAAATATTATAACCTCCGTTGTGTTTTTCCAAGAAAAAATAACATTTAAACATTTTAGCAAATAGACCAAATACCCTTAAGCTCATTTAAAGAAAACAACACGGAAGGATTTAGCTGAAATCCAAGTCTTTGTTCTTTCCTTGTCATTGCTCAAACTTGCTCACCTCGACACTGTCCCTAACTATGCTTATCGACAATTGTGCGTCCAATCTCTCTTTACTCGTCTTCATTCCCTCAGCCAGTCTTCATCCCAAAAGTAGTTGATTTGGTTTGCCGAAACCTTACTTCTCTATCTCACCTTGTTACAAACCTCAAATGTTGGCCTTTACTTTGTCCTCTGGCATCGAACCTCCAGCTTGTCATTGGTCAAACACTCTCACCTCTATGTTGTCCCTGAAATGGAAGAATCATAATTGTGGGTCCAATCCCAAAGGAGGCTGGCATAGTCATGTGAAGAATGTGTTTTATGGTGGAAATGACAAGAAAATATTAGGTGAAGGTAGAATCATAATGTTGACTTATTATTTGACTATGTGTATTGTAGTTGTTGTCATGCAAACTTTGGTTTTTTTTTTCTTTGTAAATGTCGATACTATACTTGTCATTACTATTACTACTTTTGCAAAATGGTAACAATTTATTGTAAGTAATGTATATGGGTAGAACCAAGTTCCGCCTTCACCAATGACAAGTAGAGCAGGTAAAATGGGTCAGACCCATTTAAGCCCTGGCCCTTTAAGGGCCGGGCTTGAAAAATGGACGAGTTATTTGAAATTAGCCCTGGAGGGTCGGCCTTGACGGGCCTCGGGCTTAAACGGACCAGCCCTGCAGGCCCTTTTCACTATAGCCTTTTCGTTTTTTCCTTTTAAAATTTATTAATTTATATATACATTGTATTTGTTATAGAGTTATTTATTCATTTAACTACATATACATAATAACTATACTCTAATTTTATGATTCGATTTATTATTTGTTGCAAATAAAGATTATGGATGTGTTCATGATGCAGGAGAAGAATTTCATGATATTCTTACTCATGAGCTAGAGGCTACTACTCAAAGTGAAGAACAATCAAATGTCGTTAAAATCGATTATAGTGACGAAAATAATGACAATAATAGTCATTGTACTAATGTTATTTAGTGACGTGTTTTTTATGTTTTATGTGAGTTATTTGTGAATATAGTTTGCTTTTAATTATGAATTAGTGACTGTGCTATTTATTGAATGATTCGTATTATAATTTACTAATTATATTTTTTAAAAAAAAGTGGAGGAAAAATATTTAAAATTTGGAATAATAATTTCCGGGCCTTGCGGACTGGCCCTAACCCTGATGCTCTCGGGCTGAGCTTTGAAAAACAGGTGTTTTTTCTTACTCCAGACCCTGTTAGGCCCTAGCCCTTCATGGGCCGGCCCTGATTCCCAGCTCTAATGACAAGTAAACATTCTTCACGCGATTATGCCAGCCTCCTTTGGGATTGGACTTATGATTGCTAATAAGCGCATTTTAGGGACAATATGGGGGTAAGAGCATTTGACCAGTAACAAGCTCTTAGGACAGAGTGGAGGCCAACGTTTGAGATCTATAACAAGCTGAGATAGAGAAGAAAGGTTTCAACAAACTAGATCAGCTTCTATCGGGGATGAAGACAAGCTGAGAAATGAAGATGAGATGAGAGAGATTGGACCCACAATTGCCGATAGCGCATTTTGGGGATGATGTCAGGGTGAGCAAGTTTGAGAAATAACAAGTTGGAGGTTCCACATCGAAGGAGAGAACTAAGACCAAGATTTCAGCTAAATCCTCCAGTTCATCCCTTATCTGTCTTTTCCAAGTTTTAATGGTCCTTTTTGGGTTTTGGAAGTTCATGTGGTATTTAAATGTCAGTTTCCCTTTTTCTTAATTATACCGACTTCCCATTTATTTTAAAGCATACACCTAAGTGTCTTACACTCTTGCTGATTATTTAGCTAATTCTTCTTATATCATGGAGGATAATTTTGTATCCTTTATCAACTTCCACCTCCTTATCAAGAGGCTATTGAGGAAAGAAGTTAATGATGGAGTTGTTTTGATTATGTTTCTTTTGAAGTTATGGATATCGATTTCAATTCAAGAAAAAAACATTCTCTTAAATCCAAACCGTTAAAAATATTATACAAAATTCTAAAAATGATATTTTAAAAAAGGTTAAGGGGTAATTTTGGCTTGGAAGTTTTCACTGAGGGACAATTATGCTTTGAAAGTTTTTCACGGCTAATTTTTCCCTAGGAGTTTAAAAAAGGGAGTAATTCTTCCAATGACTGTTATCTTAGTTAATTTTAATTGTTTGCTAACTAAATATACTAAACTGGCAGTGCACATGTCATCCACATCATTTTTGTTAATGTGTAAATTTGCCTCAAAAGTCCATGCATAATCTACTTTATTTTTTCCGAAGTTATTTAAAATTTCAAAAGAAAATTTGCACCTTAACAAAATGATGTAGATGACATGTTGTTACACCCCTATTGGCCTCGTCCTCTCGAGTGGCAGATAGAGGGATTACCTCTTATTTATTACCTTACTTTGGTTGATTATGACTTATTATTATATATCAAAGTGATTCACAGCAAAATATATGATTGATTTAGACAACGCATAATACTGTTAAAAGTATAAACAATCAACATAATAAATTCCCCAGAGGGTTAAGTTACAGTCATCCAAAAATATAAATACAAGGTGGTAAATAAAATACACAGTAATCCTGTAAAATATAAAGTACAAAATGTTATAGGGCATTCCCTATTTCTTCCACCTCAAGCTCCATGCCCTTATCCTTATCCTTGATCAGCCCAGCTAAAATAACCTATATCTTTAAATTGATTTGGGACCCAAAATTGAATTCCAAAGTAACTGTCAAACTCATATACAGTATGTATGTAATGCATGTATATAACCATAATTAGGAAAAACATATCAAATTGATAACACATACCACATGCATTTAATATCACACGGAGTAACATATCAAAAGCATATCACACATGCACATGTTCATTACGTAAGGACCCAGGCCTCATAAACGCCAAATAGACAACCAAAGTAAGAATGGTTCTATAGCTAGGAAAAACAACCGTAGCTGGCATCAAGCCCAAGCTACACTGAATACATCATCAGCCCTATAGCGACACAAGGACACACAGTCCACTAGGCCTTACAGCCTAAAGATATAAACACCAGACAGCCTACTGCAGTAAGCCCAATTTCACACTCGTGGAAAACAAACATACAAGAGGCATACAAAGTATATAAGTAAATAGTTACTACTTGAAAACTGAGCAATAACATATAAATTTTGCTAACGGTGGAATTATCTTGGATATGTACCTGCCCTAACACAAAGCAAGTACAATTCATTTCATACACTTATGCAAACTCTTCTTTTTAATTTCATGAATTCGTCCAAAATCTAGAGATTCTAGAAACAATGTCCTGACTTCAAATATTCATAACTAATTTTAGAAAAATCTGTTAGTTTTCCATATGTTTTTTTATGATGAATTAACTATTAAAAATAATAGAGAAGTTAATCACCTAGGCTAAGAGTCACAAACCTGATTTTTGTAAGTTAAAATGTTTTTTTGCCAAACTGACTCGAGCTAGTGATTATAGTCTTGAGTCAAGCGGCCTCTGTACTTCACTCAAAAATCTCAGTAACTCGAGCCACTAAATACCTGACTTGAGTTTGGGACTAAACTCGAGCCAGCATATTCTATGACTCGAGCCAATGTGTTCTAAAATTAAAGATTTCAAAAACATTTGATCTCCCTGACTTAAGCCTATGTAAATTGACTCAAGCCAAAGTTTTTGACCGTTGAATTTAAAAATGATAATTGACTCGAGCCATTACTTAATGACTCGAGCCAGAGTCCTGATATCAACTTCTTTACTGATTTTGATTGCAATCAACTTGAGCCTAAAAAGTTGCCTCGAGTTTAGAGGCTAGCTCGAGCCATGAATTTTAGCCTCGAATCAAATGTCTTCTATGCAATTGAATGATTAATCGTCTTTAACTCGAGCCACGGTTTTTGATGACTTGAGTCTAATTCAAAACTCGAGCCATGAAATTCCTTGACTTGAGTCTATGTTATTTAAGGTTGTTAATGCCTCATTCAACAAAGGACTGGCTTGAGCCAGTGATGTCTTGACTCGAGTCAATGTGCTTTGCCTTTTTCAAATCTCAATCTCATTGCACTAGACTCTCTAATCATGATATGTGATTAATCGTTTATCAGTTGTTATTATTTCCTAATGCATTTAACCAGTTTGTTGATAAGTTTCATATGCTTAACATATAAATTAACACTAGGTTCAAATAAAGCAATCCGACGTGTCACGCATTTAATGCACTTACCTAAACTAGCAGACATTCTCTCTAATCATTCGAAAGTCATATTAGAAAGGAACACTTCATTCTCTTTGTTCTCCAATAGTCATAAATAGCTAGATTAAAAGAACTAAGAGAACATTTATGACAACTAATAGAGAGACCTTTCATTCTCCATCTTCAACGATCTACTGGACAGACACAACGAATTCATTTCAAGCTTCAACAGTAATAAATGCCATTATCTATAAATACTGAAGCATTGAATTGTAACTACTACTAAAATGATGTGCAATTAAATACTCAATTACATTTTATTGTTTCATTAAGCTAATATCTTCGGATATTCTTCATTGGACATTAGTGCTTATATTCTATCCACTCTGTAAGAGAGAGTTTATCACTTGTAAAATTATAGTCAAATCTTAAGGTTGTGGAACCTTAAGTGGGGTGTATATTTACAACTTGTAAGAGGGAGTAAGTCCTGTAAAAGGATCAACCAAGTATAAGGTTGTAATTGTATCTAGTTATTTGAGATGGTGAAAAATCCTGAGGTACTTGAGTACTGGACGTAGGTCGTGGAATTCAACCAAACCAGTATAATCCTGTATGTTCATTCCCTCCTTATTTAACTCTGGCATTTGGGTGTTTTAGCAAAAAATTTTAGATCAACTATTCACCCCCTCTAGGTGATATTCTAGTTTTGAGTTCTAAAATTATTTCCAAAGGAAAAAAAAATATGTATGATTTTACTGTGTCAAAATATCACTCTCTGGTGAGAATTAAAGTCTAGATTTCTGGGCTATTTTCAAAAAGAATTTATCTTCCAGTAGAAATCTTTAAAAATTACAAATTATATACCAAATTAAAGCTTGAGATGTCTAATTTAAGCCTGTAAAATTTTAAGGCCGTTGAACTTCATTTACTATTTTAAAATAATTTCTTAAACACGTCTACCCATAAATCCTTAAAACTAGCAGATTGACCAATTTCTCATTATCTTATTTTTTGAGTTCTAAAATTATTTTCCTTACTAGTTTCCATACAAATTTTTGATCTAGATCCTTTGGCATAATCAAAAACACCAAAATCAAATCACAACTTCAAATATACAAAGCTGGTTGAAAATCACACTAAGCAAGCCGCAACAAAAATTCCAATTTTAATCTCTTATCTTGCTTAGTTCTTGGTTACTTTCTTTTTAAAGACCATAACCTTAACTTTAACCTCTTAATAATTCATCTTAGTTTCTAGGTAGAGCCTTCGGTTCATAAGTATTATTATCCCATGCTCATCCATTGTCTTGCAAAGAACTCAAGAAATCACAACACAGAGTTACAACAAACTTAATTTAGTAACTTACTTGCTTGGGGTGACTTGTTATCCTTGAATTTTCTCCTCCTTGACCCTTGATGTATGCTTCGACCTTAAGCATGGAAGAACCATACAAAAAGTGTTCATGAGATTATTGAAGTGATTATGGAAGATTAAGGAAGGTAGAAGAGAAATCCAACACTATTATGGAACTTATTTACCTTAGGCTTCAAGTTGTAGGATTCCTCTTCACTTAAACCTCGTGAACACTCTTCTGTTCCTTTTGTTCCCTTAGAGCATGAAATGGGCAGCCAAAAATAGAGGCTTGGAGTCTTTAAATAAAAGCTTAAGACCATGCAAAAATATATCCTTAACTTAATTCCTATTGGTTCTTGATTTGACTCCTTTACTTGTTGTCTTCTTGCTCAAGTTACTTTCTTTCTTTCTTGTCCCCATATGAGATGAAATTTTAGACTAAAGAGAGGGAGTGCCTTTGTCTCCAAACGTCACAGATATTTGCCTTTACTCATTCCCACTTTGGTTCCCTTTTGACTAGAAAGTTAATTGTCTTTCCTTCTTGACTTCAACTTTTGTCTGAATTTTCTTTTCTCCTTCTTGAATAGGGCTAGCCAAATTATTTGGCTTATGGGAGAAGAATATTTGGTCTTCAATCATCTTAATTTCACTTGTATAAATTGTCTCACTTTGGTCAACTTAAACCCCTAACTTGACACTTGTCATATTAGGGACTTTGCTTTGAACTTTTGCATTTAACATGTAATTTTATATGCTTCTCCTCTTGTCCATAGCCTGGATGAATTTTTGGCTTGTTTGGAAAGCCAATTTTGTTTTCTAAAAGCCTTATCCATGTGCCATAATATCCCTTTTTAAAAATTGATCTAATTTCTTTTTATGGCATTTGACTTTCAAACTAATAAGACTTGTATTTTAGCTAGGAATTTAGGAAAATTCATCCTTGGCCTCTGTTCCCCTTCTTGGCTGAAATTTATAAGGCTTATAGGAGAAGATTTTGTGTCTCTTTTTGCTACTTTGACTTCTTGTTGCACAAGCCATCTTACATCATCTTGATGATGTAAGCTTGGTTGACATCTTCGTTAAGTCAAAGATATTTTCTTATATTAATTATTTGACTTCTAAATTGCTTCTTTTATATAAACATTATTCTTACTCCTTGTTCTCCTAGGTGGGATGAAATGTTCATAGCAAGGAGTGCTAGTTCTCTATGTGTTTTGATGATAATTGACAATTGTAAACCCAAGTTGAAGTTTGTCTTTGTTAAGTTGAAAAAACTTACTGTCAAAGACAAACTCGAGTTTGGACTTGACAAAGAGCAGTTCAAGTTTTTGTAAACTTAGACAAACTCGAGTTTAGTTTTGGAAACTCGAGTTTAGACCATACAGAGAGCTCCTAAGTTTTTCAAGACAAAGCAAACTCGAGTTTAGTTTTAATGAACTCTAGTTTTGACAAGACAGAGAGATCTAAGTTTTCCAAGCTTTGTTGGAAACTCAAGTTTGTATGAGTAAACTCGAGTTTGTAATATATAGAGAGCTATGCTCCTTTCTGAGCTTGAGAAAACTCGAGTTGTGTTTTTAAAACTCCAGTTTGTATTTGCCAAAGTATTTTACAAAGTTTTCTTTCTTAAGAGGAAACTCGAGTTTAGTTTTACAAACTTGAGTTTAGAACTTACAAAGAACAACTCAATGTTTGTAAAGATTTGAAAACTCCAGTTTAGACCATACATCCAGTTTTCCTAAGTTTTGTTGAAACTCGAGTTTGAATTTGTAAACTCGAGTTTGTGCCAAGCAGAGAGATTTCCTCTATTTGAACTTTTTGAAAACTCCAGTTTTTTGAGCTTTTGGACTTAAACTATGTTTTCACTATAAATGTCTAAAACTCGAGTTAGTCACTTAATGACTCAAGTTTTGCCCTTGCTTAAAAACTTGTCTCAAAGATCAAATCGCGACATTCTTCTTTAGATGAAGAAAACTCGAGTTAGGTTTTGGAAACTCGAGTTTAGGCTTCTAAAGTAAATTATAAACTCTAGTTTGGAAACAAACTCGAGTTTGTATCGTAGAGTATGAAAATCAAATTGTACGAATTTGTGAAATCTTTGTATTTGATCTAGATACTTCTTATCACCACACACTATTATTCCTAACTATGTTTAATCAGTTTGTTAATGAGTTTCAGATGATTTAATGAGTATTAAATGAAGATTTAGTCAAAAGCAAAAAGTAATGTTAGAACATTTATTACAAAGTTTAGAAAGCTACACTCTTTTGGACAATCATTTTCTACACGTTGCAAAGGGATTAATGCTTCCTTTCCCTAACTAGAAGTTGCTCTTCAACGAATTAAATTCAAGGAAAGTCAACCCTAAATCTCTGTGCACCTGGATTAACTGAAGAGTAGAGAGAGAAGAGACCAAAGTGTTCCTAATCAACTCAGCAATGTCTCCAACTGTTACATTGAAGAATCCAACGATCATTTAATGCTCTTTTGATTTTCAAGTCTTCTCAACAATCAATACACAGAAAACGAAAATCATTCAAGTTTCCAACTACTCTTTCAATTTTCTTTTGTTAAGTATCTTTTGATACATTTGTACTTTAGTGTTTATCATTATCCACTCTTAGAGAGAGTTTCATTTATTGAAATCATTTATTGTAAGAATCTCAAGTCATGGGATTTGGAGATTGGGAATATCATATTACAACTTGTAAGGGAGAGTATATCCTAGTGAGAGGATAACTTTTGAGTGCAGAGTGTGTAATTGATATTGTTAGTTAGTGAAAATCCCAAAGTGTCTAGGGACTAGACATAGGTCAAGGATTTGGATCAAACCAGTACAAATTCCTTTGTGTCAAGCTTCTCTTAGCTCTCCTCTATTCACCTCTGTTTTACTTCTATAAAATAGAGTAATTCAAAAAAGTTTTTAAAATCCTCAATTCACCCCCTCTTGGTGATTTACTCCATTTACAAGGAGGACAAGATGTTGTTTTTTCTCCATATATGCTCTTAAATATTCTTTAGGCTTTTGCTAAATTTGACAAGTCAATTATCTTTAATTAATCCAAACAATTCCTCATCCTCCTATTCCTTGTTTTGGCCGAAAATTAAGGCACTCTATAGTGGTCTTCTCATTATCATAAAGTCTTGACAATCAATATATATAATAAAACTTATCCCTCAAGCCAACTCTTATATGGCTTATCCTTGGCTCTAGACACAATTTACTGTTCATAAGCTGTTTTTGCAACATCAAGCTCCGTGCATATTCACAGCTCCTTTACTCCCTCCTTTACCTTTTTCCCTGCTTTACTCCTTCTTTTACCATTTTCTGCCTCTGCTGCTCCCTTCTTTTATTCCCTTCCCAGACCTTTTTTTCTCTTCAATGTCCCATGGCTATGTCCTTTGTCCTCAGATTCAAAATTCAAATTCTCGATCCACCTTCTCTCTCAAAATTTTGATACACTGATGTTGATGCCCTCTTATTTTTTTCCTTTTCCTAGACCTTTTCTCTCTCAAATTCTCAAGCCCTCTGATGTTGATGCTCCCTTCTCATCTCCTCCCATCATCTGTGCCTCAAATTTAAAATTCAAAATTTTGATCCTCTTATTTGAAGAGTGCTTCGTTTGAAGGTAGTCAACCAAGTTTGCGTAAGTGGAGAAATGACGGAGACATAATTCACACTGGGACTCCAAGGTGAAGTAGAAGCCTCCACGATCTTGCGCTTCAGATGCAGCTTAATCTTGTCGGACCAACTTGCCCTCACCGACTCACATCAGCCGGAACCCAAAGGCTTTGTTTAATTTGAGTGGATCAGAGGGGAGGGGAGGAGGATGGATGGATTTTGACTCCCTCCCCTTGTTTGGCTAATCATATTTTTTAGGAGGGGAGGGGAAATTTTTTTAAATTTTCCCTCCCTTCCCTCAAAAACATCCCCTCCCAAATTGGATGGATTTGGAGGATTATAAAAATTGGTGTCCTAATAGACTAAAATATCCCTATAATTTTTCTATTATTCTCAAGATAACCCAATGCCCTTTTAACTCCCTTTTAACTCGATAATGCAGTGGAGCCATAGCTGGGAACCCTATCGTTTGTCGTCGTTGGTCTGTTTCTCTTCCATGCTTTTGAAGACCATATATCTGATCGGGCGGGTGGCTGAGTGTGAAAATATAGAAAGAAATGAGACGAGAGGTGAAGTTAACATTTACAGATAAGAAATAAACAAGGAGTGGATATTCACGCGGCGAAGTCGTACACTATTCATCTACACCGTCACGGATCACAGACACGGACTTGCAGTTGCAGATGTGCAGGCTCTTCTGATTTTGATGAATACCTTCTTATTGCTCCCCATCTGCTTTATTCAAAAAACATATGTTAATATTTCTTCAATTGCAAATTTGCCATCATTCATCTTTTATAACTTCTGAATTACAATAACTTCTAAATATTTCTTCAATTACCAATTTGCCATAATCCGTATTTGTAATTTATTTGTGCTATTTATCTGAAAAGTACTTTCATTCTGAGTTTATGGATTCCTGTACGGTTTTAATTTCTCTTTGGCTTGAGATACTCATCTCCTTAGGAACTTCCCCGTTTCTCTAATTTGGGTTGGAAGTGAATTACAGGAGAATGAATCTATTAATTTTTCCATGTACATGTTGAACATTTAATCTTTATATATGTGAATCCTTGTTACAACAATATGTTCGGAGCAGCTTGTGGGGATCACTCATGTGGTTTGATGGATAATCAACGCTTACTTACTATGCAGGAGAAGGAAAGTGTATTAAGCTATCAAACTATTCATGTATATAAGCTAATATTTGCGGATAAAATATGAAAATTAAGGTAGAGATTGAAGTTCTTACTGGGATATGATTCTAAATTGTGGATTTGAGGTAAGTGGGAGGTGTTCAGATTACATAGCCAAGGGCAGAAGTTAATTGTTACATCTTGTCCCAGTTCTTATTAATAATTTTTTTCTAAATGTCTAATGCTATTTTCTATGTGTTGTCATAGTTTTCATGATTTTATTCATTGTTACAATATTTGAAGGAATAAAGAACAATTATGGCATAATCTTCTTTTTTAATTGAATATCACAATGCTACTTGTTTTCCTAAGACAAAGAGACTCATAAAATTGCCATCCTAAGACCTCGGATTTAAACTGAATGTTATGATTGAATATGATTTTTCTGAGTAAATGATTGATCATATATACGGTGGACACACACATTTATATAGCGGGTGATTAGATGTAGATCAATATGTTAAAAAGCGTATTGAATAGAATTGCATTTGACCGAATACTACCTAGGATCAATAGTTCATGCTTGTTGTATGAAACCATGCGATGACGTCGATGCTTGTTGCATGAAACATGATGACTGTGTTGGAAAATATGGTATTTCTCCTTGCCATCCTCTTTATTTTTTTTTATTTCTTGGATTTATTTTATCATAATGAAACTATATATATTAGTAATAGGGGTTGTCTGTGGTTTTGATATTGAAGAGCTTTTCTAGCCATAGAGATCATATCTACCATCACATTTTTTTTTAGTTAAAATTGTAGATATTCAACTAATATGTACAAATTTGGCCAAAAAAAAAACTAATATGTACAAATGTTACAAATATATATAGCGGGTGATTAGCTTTGATCATATTTAAATATTTTAATTTTTAATTTAGGCATAAAATATTATTTATAATTAAATGTTATTATACATTTAATAAAGTTTTGGAAAAATCACTATAACATAGGTAAAATTGTCCATGTGAAAATAATTTTCCTCCACTCCCCTCCCGAACCAAACAAACTAACATTAAAATCCCTCACATAATAACATCAGTGTCAAAAAAAATTACCCTCTCCTCCTAAACCAAAAAGAAAAACATTAAAATATCTTCCAGGTCCTTCTGATTAATCAAAAAATGTAATATTAAAATCTCCCTGGTCCCCTCTATTAAAATCTCCCCTCCCCTCCTCTCCGTCCGTCGAACCAAACAACGCAAAAGCGACAAACTCCCGAAGGGCCTTTAAGCAAAACCAAGAACCCAAAATTCTAGAACAATCTCGCAAAAATGCTCGCATCCATGAAATCTCTTCCGTTTTCCCTGACATTTATGCTCAACTTCTTCTCCATCCCCCTTTTGTCCATAACATTGGACTTGAAACCACCGGAATCGCTATCTCCGTGGTTCGCTTCTCAGATTTGTTCATCCGCACACAATAACATTCAGTTTCCACATAAAGGTATTCGATTATTCATTCTATTTTGATTATTTTTCTTTACTTTGATTCATATGCAGAGATTAGAAATTATTGTTACTTTTCCTATTTTTCCATTTCTCTCTTCATTTTTCGTCTTCAATCGATTTAACTTCATGATTGAAGGAGCTTTTATTTTTTTCCTGTATATTTTATCTTCCAGACAAGATACCCTTTTCCTCTCGCTTAAATGCTTAACCAAGCCAACGTTAGTTCACAATCTCTCCTCGCTCAATCGATGAAGAGGCAAAGAGAATCATCATGTCTATGTCGGATTCCGAATCCTCGTCTTGTGGCCACGACTTCAAAAATTTCAGACAAGTCACTCATGAACGTAAGCCTCTTCCACATTACTATTTTTCTTCGTCAAATTCTAATTGTCATGATAATTTTTATGATTCATACGATTGTCTCTGATAAATTTAGAAGAACCACGATTTTGAATATCTAAAATGTGGCTTAGAATCGTTATTTGTTTCTTCTCTCTCTAACAGCAATTACGTACAAGAAAAAAAACTTGAATTAGGAAACTATTGAACTAAATTCATTCATTGATGAAAATTTTGAGAGCTATCATGCCAAATATTCTGAACCATAGGATGCATGCATTCAGGGTGTCATCCAACTAACCTTAGAAGTGAAGAAGATGGAAAACAAAGTCCTTAGAGAACACGACTCTCCAACCTGGGTTTCAGAAAACTCGGTCAAAAAATTTCCTAGAATTGTATGACTATCAAAAGGCCTGGAATTTGAGTATGTAAACATTATACCTGTTGAACCCATGTTAGTTAAGTTCAAGAATTACAGTCATCAAGAATTGCTTAAAATTTTAGCCGTACAGTACTCATTGTTGATCCCTCCCCCTAGGGTCTAACTTTCTAGTACAAATATTCATTTGGGATTTTAGAATTATACTTCTGCAAGGATCAATAGCAGTAATCAATTCTATCATCATGGCATCACTTCAAGGACAAGGATGGCATATTGACATTGGTAAGGCAGTGGGAATTTGATCGTTGGAACATAATCTTAAATTGAGACTTGAGATTACATAAATGGCAAAAACTGGAATTAAACAACACCAGTAGCAAGCCTTATCTAGTAAGTGAAGTGAACACTTAAATCAACGCTAACAAAAATGTATCACCCATAAGGTTTTACTGTTAAGGTCATAAAAGCCAGAAAACTTTGGTGGCAGAAGTTTTGAATGTCCAAAGCAAAGCTTTCTCTATGGTGAAACTTGCTAGCTTATGTTACTGTTTGTCATAATCTTGCTCTGTCTCACTGTCCTCCCTTATACCCTTCCTTTTTCTTCTCCCCATATGAAACACTGCCCAAAAAACTTGGCCATCTTTCCATTTCCTTTTTTTTCCCTCCAAATCGTGCCATTGAAAGTAACATCAGAGAATCATGCAAGATGCAAAGTAGGTTGTCTGTGACTATAGGTCATGTTCATGGCTGAATCGTGAGGGATGTAGTGCAGGGTTGTCTTTGATTTTGGTCCAAGAGTTGTGCCTACACTCATTTGGTTTCCTGGAACAAAGGATTAGTACTATAATCAGATAAAGGCATTGTCCATGAAGGAACTTCATATGTTAACATAATAGACAGTGTTGCAATCAATTTATATTTTTGCCAATCACCCTCTCTGAATTTTCTTTTTCTCTATGATATAACTGATCTATTTTTTGAGGATTAGCAATGCAGGCTGTAGTTTGGTTGTTGGATTCATACTGTGTATTGTCTCTTTATCCTTTGGTTAATGTCTTTTGTTTAAATGCAGGCTGAAAACTTTTTGCAAAGTCTGTTTACGTTTGGAATCTGCAAGGGTATTCATTGAATAGGTATTACTTCATTGCCTTCCACAAAAATGTGAGGGATTTATTTTGACTTGACCAATACTTTCAACTAGGTTCTGTATGATGCATAAAAGGCAGTATGAGACATCACTTTCATGCAGAAAAAGTAGGAAGAGAAAAGGTAGTTGTGCTGGCATTTGATTCGTCCTTGTGATTTTTAAAGGTAGGACTGATTGGATTAAAATATATGAAAAACAACACTCTTTTGGAAAGTTTCAGCTTAAGTCCACGTAGCCTATGGAGTGTAACTTCACCATGCACTCTTTAATAACTTTTGCGTCTTCCAATGTAAGAGTAGTGTTAGGTACTTGAAGACTCATTTTAGTTTGCAATAGTAGTTGCTTGAAGTCAGATTTAGTTGCATTTATGGTGTAGCCCACATAGCTGCTTAAAACAATAATGGGTATCAATGGAAAATAATGTTGGATTAATCTAGAGTCATTACCTAAGTCTCATTTTATGTCTACCCCAAAGCCATTGTTAGCTGGAGGAAGTTCTCAAAGGAGGAAGTTCTCAAAGCATGATAGTTTCCTGCATACTTTCTGAATGCATTCATTGTCCCCCCTCTTTTATGAATCCCTCAGTCCTGCTGTTTCTGAATTGTTTTTCTCAATTTAATCTTTTCTTCTATTTTCATGCATGCAAGCATCTGATTTATTGTTACTTTCCTTTTTCTTATTTCCATGGCTAACAGGTTATGTTTCCTTAAATGTTGTTTCATCTTTTTGGATGATGTTATTCTGTACACAAAAAAAGGCAGGTCCTGCTACTTCCTTTTACTCAAATGTAATCTCATTGAGGTTATTTCTGATTTCATGTTTCATGGTTGTAATCTTGATGTCTAAGTATTGTTTCTACAGTTCATATGCCTACATAAAAGAGATTAATTGATTTCAGTGTAAAAATACATTGATGACCATGTTGTCTACGAGAAATTGCTTAAACATGATATCTTCCCTGATGATCTTTTTCAATGAATTTTCTATTCTTCCTATTTTGTCTACGAGAAATTGCTTAAACATGATACTATTGTATCAATGAATTGAAAATCCTTCCTCTTCCATGAATCCCTTGGTCTTGCCAAAGGTTAATTTGTTTTTACCCATTTCCTATTATTTCTGTCCTCTCCCTTATTCCCACTCCTTCTGTTTTCATTTTAGAATGGTAGATCAATTAAATCCTTTTTGTATTTCTGCAGGCTACTTTGGTTTCTGGCAAATAGGTTATGGACTACTATCTATAGAGGAAACTGTTGGCACAAGAATAATATCACTGTCATATACTTGTAATAATTTCTTCTAAAGTGCTTTTCACATTTCTTATTAAATTACATATGAACTTTTTTAATGTTAAAAATGATCAAATTAACCCCAGCTACACAAACATATATGTAATTCATGTTTGGGAATAGGATTTCTTAGCATTCATTGCATTAACATGATTCTGTTCCATAATTTGAAATATATTAGTCACGGGCTTAGTCAAAAAAGAGCAAAGGCACTATATTATTTCCTTATTGGAATCTGTTGCCACCTGACAAAAATAAAGTGGAGTTCTTTTTCTTTGTGCAAAACATGAAATTGAATCGCAAAGTTAGAATGCTTTTGGCTTACTGTTTTGCACAAAGAAAATAACTCCACTTTATTTTTGTCAGGTTTGTAGTAGTCACAAACTTTCCTTGTCATTTATTGTTTTACCTGTTGGTTCATACACATTTAAGCATCCAACTGATAAACATGTTTATTTGCAGTAGTCACAAATGATGTTTATTTGTTTCTCACAAGCTACTTTCTGCTTGCTAGAGGCAATTGTGCTTGGACGTTTACCTTCCTGTCCTTGGATCACTTTATTTGTTGCTTAGATGTTTACCTTCTTGTCCTTGGATCACTTTATTTTGTAAGTTAAATTGTGTTCTGACATATTTCTGGTCAAGTTATGAGATGTATGTATATATTATGCATAACCAACCTGTAAATTCTCTTGACTTGACACAGAAGAAAAACATGTACATTCTGTAGTGTCTTAAAGCTCATGTAGGAATGGATTGTGTTCTTAAAGTTGATGTAGGAATGGTCTGCTTAAAAATTAGCTTCATCCTTTTGTCAAACACCTCCTCCAATTCATGTGTCTGATTGAATGTTTTTGTGTACTTCTTCAAGCTTTCTACAAAAGATCCAGAGCGAGGAAGAAAGAGTATATATACTAAGATGGATAAACAAGTAAAATATTTGGAGATGATAGATTCTTCTTCAAACTTATGAATAATTTGTTAATGATGTTTTGGGGGTTTGTAGAAAAATGTTGTTTGTTTGATTCTTTCTTCTTAACCGAGTAATCTTACCTATTCAAGAACGAGTTTTTTTTGTTATACTTGATTTACCGACAAAATTATATATCTTTATCATTATTCACCAATCTTTTTTTTTTCCAATCATTATTCATTAATCTTTCTCTTTCTTATATCATTCAAATGGTATGACATGCCAGTCGTCTTTGGCTCTCCTCTTGGACCATGTTGATGAATAATGACAAAAAATTTTCAGAAAATAGTGCTATATTTGTCCTTTTTGAAATTTTGTTGGTGTTGGACGAAGGTAAACAATAACTGAAAGTAAGCAGGAATAATAGAAGTCCCTCCAAGTAAATTCATTTTTAAAATTTATTGCTACAGACTTTACTTAGAAAATTAAACCATCGGGAGACATTCAAACAATACCATTGATCCAAAGTTAAACTTTTTTGGCAGGGATCTTTTCAAATGAGGACCACCCCCTGTCATTTTTACCTTCATACAAGTATATTTTGGAATCCTCAACTAAAAAGGTGAGTTTGCCCAGACAATAGATAAAGTTCCTTGGTTGTTAAGCTTCTTTCAAAGTTATGTGGAAAAGCTATAATTTAATGTTTGTTAATTTACATGGATGAAAGACTAAGGTTTCCTAAAACATGATAGCTTCCATTCTTATATTCTTTCACTTTTTCTACATTCATATTAAATCTATATCTACATTCTTAAATATATAGTTTTCCGCTATAATCTAATTAAGAAATTTCACAAAATTTATATCTTTGAGTAACACTATTTACTCACTACCTGTATGTTTTCTATGCTTTTACTTTTTAATTTGACTTTCTTTTATAGTGTTCTACTTCATCTTTGATTCCATAGTTATTTTTGGTTGTTTTAGTTTGATGACTTTCTTCTTATTGCCTTAGGGGTTTATCTTTGAAGAGAGAATATCGCCTAGAGGGGGGTGAATAGGTGATTCTGAAAATTTTTGTTTAATTCACTGAACGGAGGAAAACTGAAAGATAGAGGAACACGAGGAAATTATACTGGTTCGGTCAAATCAAACAACTTAGGTCCAGTCTCCAAACCACTTTGGGTGTTTCACTAATCCTCAACAAGAATACAATTACACATTCAATTTCTCGAGACAATCTAACCACTTAGGACTCGCTCCCCCTTACTGATTGTAATCGTACACCCTTGCTTAAAGTTCCATAACCTTAAGCTTCACAAATAAACAAAATGATATAATTGATTTTCACTCCTTAATGAGTAGATAAAAGCTAAGCACTGAAGTACTGAGAAATATTGAATGTAAGCTAATGGAACTGAATTAACTTCGAATTGAATGCTTCGTGTTCCGGTAGTTGGTGTATTGAATGCTCTGTCTGTTTATATCATTTATCTGTAATGCTTTATTATCTCTCGTTCAATATATCTGTTGTCTCCATTTGAATTTCCGTTAGATTCATTCTTTCTTGGTAATGCCCAATCGACCGTTGATTCATTAAATGCAATGACCACTTTCATTAAATGATTTTCCCGTTGTTTGTCCCTGTGTCAGAGAGATAACTAGAATAAGTATTAACAAAAGAATATTAGCAGTTGTCGCAGGTTTTCATTCCGATTGTTGCTTTGTTTCTCTGTCATTATTTAATGCTCGATCCACGTCAGATTTGCTTTTTCTTGAAACTGGATTTGAGCGTAACTAATCAATCTGCAAAATACTTAGGTGATGATTAAGCATAGTATAAATGTAATCAAGAATGATTAAATAACTTAATGGATTGGTTCTGTGAAATTTATGCCGACAAACAATGGCATTCTCAAGAATTAGGTTAACATTCTTGAGAACTGCATGGTAGTGAGAGTTTTGTATGCACACTATTACTTTGTCACATAATATAGCATTCTCAGGAATCACATGAGTCATTCTTGAGAATTTGCGAGTATCTTGTGAGCAAAAGAAATGCATTAATGTTATTACCTTTTATCATAGAATTCTCAAGAGTCATATGTGTTGCTCTCGAGAATTGGTGTGAATGAAAGAAGTGTATATTGTTGCATTATCCCATTCTCAAGAATGTCCCTTACATTCTCAAGAATCAAAGGATTCATTCTTGAGAATTGGCGTAAGCTTCATGATAATGCATGCTTTGCTTCTTAGTATGTCATTCTTGAGAGTCCTCCTTCACATTTTCAAGAATCATCGGTTTTGAGGAGATGATGTTTTGTGTTCACTACCACTCATGCACTCTCGAGATTAGAGAAACACAAGAATGAAAGAATGTATCTCATTGCCTATCTCATTCTCGAAAATGTTCTCATTCTTGAGAATCAACGAACATTCTCATTCTTGAGAATCAACGAGTGTAAGGAGAAATATGTATGTGTTCAAATCTCTCTTTATTTAATGAAAGATACCTGAAATGCTAATTGTACCGTTATGTTTAAAACAAGAAACCATTGTCCATTCTCCAGAAACACTACTTCATGCTACTCGAGAATCACTTCAAAATTGGTATCTTTGTTAAATCAAAACTTTTACATTCGTTATCATCAAAACAATATTCAGACTCAACACAATTTCCCTGTCTTCTTGATTCTACACTTTGAAAAGTTGCATATGGTCATATATAATGTGTTTGTCATTCTTTTATTCCTTCTTTAGGTAGAAGCTGATATGTTAAAGTTTTTTGGTACAAGTGGATGTTATACTTCTCAATACTCGATGAGGATTCCAAGGTGGATGCAGTGTAGGATGTATGAAGGCATAGCTAAAGTTTTATTTGATTTTATTTGAACTAGAAGTGGCGTTTTAAGATTGCAAACTCTTAGCAAATTGTTATATTTCATTTTTGTAAATTCACTTTTTCTTTAGTATCCATGAAATCACCCGAACTTTTGATGATTCTCATGCAAAATAATTAAGATTCAAATGTGTAAATAGAGATATTTATGAATGTTAATCGATTAGAAGATATTGTTATTTAATATTGTTGATGTTTCATTTATAATATGTAACCATTCATTGGTAGCAATATTTTAATGTTCCTTAAAAACAAGAAAATTGCACCACTTAGGAGCAAAATATGTTTGAGTAAAACTATGAAGTACTATCAACCTGTGTAATGCATGGAGAAGTATACGCTTGTTATGTAGATGATACATCACTTTAGCAATTTAATTAAATTGGAAAATTCCATAAAAGAAAAGAATAAATTTATAATAAAAAACTTCTCAATAATTCATTAATTCATGTCTTGAACAGAGTATATGAAATTAGGGATGTTACACATGTGAACTACTAGCTCAACATATTTAGTCAACTAATGGTAAAAATTAAATGAGGTAACGGCCAGGAAAAATTGCTCCTTTTTTTGAACTTCTGGGGCAAAATTGCCCCTCAGCGAAAACTTTTAGGACAAAATTGTCCCTTAACCCTTTTTTAATTAAAATTTCTATTAAAAACCCTTTTTTAATTAAAATTTCTATTAAAATACATTTTATTTACTAATTACCTTTTATCATACTAAATCCCTAATTTACTTTTAAAACTTGGCAAAGGAAATAAAAAACAAGATGGCGATGATACGTGAATTCGTCCTCAAACAGAATGGAGAGGAAGGGAAATCAAAAAACAAGGGTTTCATATGCATGTTGTCATTAACATTCTTTGTTCTCCTTCTCTCTATTATAGTCATGAACATTTGGATCTAATGGGTGGTGTGATGAGTGTTGGAAGGGAGGGATGATAGAAGAGAAGGAGGATTAATACGAAGGGTTGCCACACAACATCATTTCCATTTTGGAGATGGATCACAAGGTAAATGCAAAAACGGATTTGACTATAGGAAGAGGGTAGTGTGAAAATGCCCGGCTGAACCTAAGAGGGGGGTGAATTGGGTGAAGATAAAAACTTGCAAACTTTGAAATCTTTTTGCAATTCAGTAAAATCAGTTTGAATGATAATAAAGAGTTATAAATCTATAAACAATCATTCAAACATGTATGCTGGAAGTAAAGAGTTAAGGGAAGAGAATTGCAAACTCAGATTTATACTGGTTCGGTCCAACCTTGACTTGCGTCCAGTCCTCAGGCACCCTGAGATTTCCATTATCTCCTTGTTTAACCAGGCACAAGAGACAAGCCTTTACATCCCACAAGTTTGCCCAGGCACTTGTGCAGCCTTCACAGTCTCTCACAGAGACTCTCCCTTACTACCCATAAGGTTACAATCAAATTCCCAACTCAAGGTCACCCAACCTTGAGTAACTCTTAAATAGAGAATGATTTACCATAAAACTTCTCTCTAAGAAGTGGATAAATGCTCATTGAAGTACATAGGAATTCATTTTACTTTCTAAATGGTAAACTGAGAAAACATTGAAAAACAAAGAGTAGGAGATTCAGCATTTTGACATTATGATAGTGTAGGCTCACTTCATCATCTTCTTGCATTTTGAATCCAGCTCTATTTATAGATGAAGGTCTTCTAACCATTGGAGAAAAGAGCCGTTATGAATAGAGACGTTGAGATTTCAGCAAATGGAAAACTAGTCTTTATTTTGCTTTTTGGAACTTGACAGCTCAGTATTTTGGTTTTTCATGAAATCCTTCATTTGATCATCTGAAACACATCCACAAATGATATAAATAATAATAATAAGCGTTATAGATCATTTGGGTAATCATCTGGTTGATCTGGATCAGATTCAGGATTTTCGCAACTTTGATTTTTCTGAAGTTACGGTGTATACTGCAGTATTGACTTGGATACCGCGGTATTGAGCTTATTTCATTACTTCAGATTCGTCTCTATAAGCCCGATACTAGAGTATTGACTTACATACTCGAGTATTGAAGATCTACTAACGTTCATTGCTCTTTGTCTGAGCTATACTCTAGTATTCATGAGTAAACTCAAGTATTCACGTTGTTCTGGACTTTGGTTGCTTTCTAACTTGATATGGCTTCTATTTTAGCAAACCAATTATCCTCATACAACTCCTTGGTCCTTCTTTCCAATGCAACAAGATTCAGCTCAAAGATCGTTGGATTTCATTTGTTATGATCCAATGAATGAAGCCTTGTTCTTGACCAGCATTTTTGCAACATCTTGAACAGTCAATCAACTTTCGAAGGCTGTATCTCTCTAGTCTGATCTTCATTTTTGTTGAATCAAGTATTGATGGAAAGTCTTATGAGTCTTCTTTCAAATGTCACTGATTTCAGCCCATTCCGATTTGTAGATTGTGAGTTATACTCAAACCATTAAAGCTTGGTCTGATGTGTGGCGTGAATATTTGATCCAACTTTAAAAATTCAAAGCTCTCTCATATGATCTTCTTTGGAATTGAAAATTTTTCAAGATGACGCATTAGATGTCTAGTTTCATCCAAATTTGGTTTCATTTTAATCTGATCTCTGGTTTATGAGATATCATCGATTTATCAGAGGTCGCCCAAAGCTGAACGTGAAATAGGGATGAATAGAGTTGCTGTTAAGTTCTGATACTCGAGTATTGAAGTGGATACTCGAGTATTATCGGGACCAGAGAGCCAGAGAAGCTGAAAAACACCCAAACCGAAGTATTGACTCCTACTCTCGTCATTCACTCACAGTCACTCGCTTGTCATCCCGGCTTTGATATGTGTTTTTAGGTCTTAGATCTTCACTCTGATTTTTTGTTCTGATTTTTGGCTTGTAATTTTTGCTATAAGTGTTTGTAGATCTGGTTTTTGCTATGAGTGTTTGTTCTGATTTGTAGATCTTCACTTAGATTTGATTTTTTGTCTTGTAATTTGTATATCTTCACTTAGGTATGATTTTTGCTATAAGTGTTTGTTCTTATTTGATTTTTCCCGTGATCTGTGATTTTTATATTCCAAATCTTTCTTCTTTTATTTGATTTTTCCCTTTTTGCTATGAGTGTTTGCTATGATTTTTCCAATTTCATTTGAGTTTCTCTTCACGATCTATGACTTTTCGATCTTTCTTTTTTTGAAAGAAACCTTACGACGTCCTAAATATTTTAGGACGCCATATCATGACTTTATTACACCTCAGGCACCCCCTATTTTTGGACGTTAAAAGGCTAAAAAATGGATGTTAAATCCATTATCTATAGTAGTGATACAATCCTAATAAGTTATTTCAGTATAATGGTTAATGAATTAACAATCAATGCATAGAATAACTTGGCCAAATAAGGATCTATGCATTAGGCACAAGGCTTTCACGTATTGATTTCTTTTCTAGGAAATCAATACGTGAAAGCCTAACTTGTTAGAAAATAATACTTGAAACACATATAAATGGTTAACTTGTTAGACATTAGGCCTAACTTGTTAGAAAATAAAGATTGAGGAGTTCAAGCACAAAATTACACGTTTAAGATCAAGGAATAACACGTGAGTGATGAGGAAAACTCTAGTGGATAGATTTGTAGCATTTCTGACTTTTAATTTCACAAAATATTAACTTTCAATTTTTTTTAAAAAAAAAATGACTTGAATGTAAACAAAATATAAATAATTTTCAAATCATATGTATGCACTTTTATAAATAGGATGGATTGGAATCAAAGAAAATTTTTTAAATGTGCATTCCAAAACACAAATACATCGAAAGATTAGGCATAATTTCACTTTCAGTCCATGTAGCAATCTAAAAACATTTTGAAAATCATAAATGATTGGTTGCAAATGGTATGCAATAATGAACAAGTATTCATTACCAAATTAGTTCATATGAGCACAAGATATGAAAAGATATTGGGAGATGATTGGAATAGAGCACTAGAAGTGATTCTTCGAGTGAGAATGAGAAGTAATGATACGGTAGGAGTTTTAACTTTAGGAACTTGACATCACTAGAGTGGGCACTCGAGTGATAACGTCTAACCATCACTCGAATAGTCATTCGAGTGATAGAAATTGAGCATTTTGATGGATTATGAAAACAATGCCTTACTCAAATAATCTTGTAATTACTCAACAAAGCATCCTTTGAAGTTCAGTTGAGCATCATTCTGTGATTTTTACCTCTCAATCTTCTAGTCGGTCTGATCACTTAGACTGTCACTCCTAGTAGTCACTTAGTGATAATGATCACTCAAGTGATGCGTTTATATGCATATTTTCTTCCTTCATCACTGGCTAGGAAATAAATGCCTTGAGTAATTCCTCCTTTTGTATTCTCAACATCAAAGTCAAGTATCACTTGTTCGGCTTCCTCAAGAAATGATTTATTTATCTAAGTAGTAGCACTCTTGAAAAGCTTTTTCTCATCCTACAAAACTATATAAATCTTTTCTTCCTTAGTTAACCTAGCTTTAATCCAATCATTGTTACCTTATCGGAACAAAAATTCACATGCTCTTAATAACATAATCAATTGAGAACAATTGAGTGCAATGAATTAATCATGACTTTATGCATAAAAGAAATATGTTCTCTTCAAATCATCATGTTTGTAAATATAACTCGGCTATTAAACATTGTAATTCTTTTGGAATAGATTTCAAAAACAAGATACAATGTTCATTCCTAAGGTCACAAGATATAAACCTTAATGACTATTAAAAATAGTATTGTTAGAGGTGAAGATGGAATATCACCTAGAGGGGGGTGAATAGGTGATTTAAAAATTTAATCGCTTAATCAAAATTTTGGCGAATTAAGACAGAATACTAACTGAGCAAGAATTTAAGTAAGAATGGACACGAGGCAATTTATCCTGGTTCGGTCTAATCCTGACCTACATCCAGTCCCCAAGAACACCTTGGGATTTTTCACTAACTTTTCAGAGATTACAAAAACGACTTGGGTTGATCCTCACACTCTTGGACTCACTCCCCCTTACTTCTTGTAATTGTACACCCACAACTTAAGGTTCCACAACCTTAAGTCTTAAACAAAGATAATGAAAGTGTTTACACTCCTCACGAGTGAGTAATTAATGATCACTGAAGTACAGAGAATATCCGAAGATAATTTTCAATAAGTGAAACTGATAAAAATAATAACTCAGAGTAAATGCGCAGAGTTTCGGTAGTTGGCTGAATTGAATGCTTGGGCATTTATACTCTTTTGCCATTAATGCCGTTGGGAGGAACTTGAGAGTTACCGTTGTGAATTATTTAATTTTCCGTCAGACACAGCTCTGTTCCTCGTTCAACCAAATGGACCGTTGAGGCTTCATTAAATGAAGTTCGTTCTTTCATTAAATGCGTTGATCGTTGAGAGAGCTTTTGCAGAAGAATGTCTTGATTAAGTAATCCTTGAACGAATGTTTCTCTCTGCTGCACAACTCATTCCATTTATTGCTCTGTTTCTGCTACTTCGCATTAAATGTTGTGATGTGAGCATCTACTTTATGTTATTTTTGAATAATACATCATTAAAATCCCTGAAATCACTAGCAAACACGTTAGAAACATTTTTTTTTATATCATACTAAGTGATTATGGAAGTCATAAGCCAAAGATCAAGTTTTTCGTAGAATCAGGGATCAGTGACAGCAACAAGAACTCGAGTTTTTAAAGTAGAACTTGAGTTCATGAACTTGAGATCTTAAATAAGAACTCAAGTTCTTTCGTTTTTCTTTCTGACGTTTCAGGTCTGCTAGCCAAGAACTCGAGTTGATTCCCAAGAACTCGAGTTCCACAAATTGATTTTCAAAGAACTTGAGTTCTTAAACATGAACTCAAGTTCATGAACTTGAGTTCTCTTCTAAGAGCTCAAGTTCTTAAACTTGATCAGATACCTTATGAAGGAATTCGAGTTCTTTACTGAGAACTCAAGTTCATGAACTTGAGTTCTTTCCCAAGAACTCAAGTACTTAGTCTTTGACCGAATTTCTTAAATTAAGAACTTGAGTTCTTCATCAAGAACTCAAGTTCTTGAACTCGAGTTTGGTACTTAAGAACTCGAGTTCTTATGCTTTTGAAAATTTTTCACAGCCAAGGGTCGCGAACTCGAGTTCTTAACCCAAGAACTTGAGTTCTTCATTTTGCTGAAATTAGAACTGGAGTTTTAAGACATGAAATCTGAAGATGGAATATCACCTAGAGGGGGGTGAATAGGTGATTTAAAAAATCTAATTGCTTAATCAAAATTTTCGCAAATTAATGAACTAACTGAGCAAGAGTTTAAAGAAGAAGGAACACGAGAGAATTTATCCTGGTTTGGTCTATCCTGACCTACGTCCAGTCCCCAAGAACACCTTAGGATTTTTCACTATCTTCAGAATACAATTACACAACTCGGAATGATCTCTCAGACTCACTCCCCCTTACTGCTTGTAATTGTACACCCTCACTTAAGGTTCACAACCTTAAGATTTTACAAACGAATGAAAATTGAATGTTTAAGTAACTCCTCACGAGTTGGATAATAAATGATCACTGAAGTACAAGTTGAGAGTAATGAAACTGATAAGATAATAACTCAGATTAAATGCGCAGGTTTCGGTAGGTGGCTGAATTGAATGCTTCTTCAATTTATAGTTGTGTTGCAAAATAGCCATTGTGTTGATTGTGTTGATACAACCGTTGTCTTCTTGATACAACCGTTGTTGTTGTTGTTGGCAGGCGAAGGTAGAGGTCACTTGACCGTTGGCATTTTGGCACTTGTTTGCTAGCAGTTTGAAATTCCTAAAGCATAGCGCCAACATTCTTTTCTTATTGTCCTCAAGAGAAAGAGAACGAGAATGTTTTTGTATTTGACCGTTAAAGTTCTGCAATTCTGCAAGAGAATGTTGTCACTCTGTTTTTGCTTTTCATCAGATATAATAAATGCTGATGACATCATCATCTGCCTTTTTGATAGAGCATAAAAATTCCTTATATGATAAGATAAACTCCAAGAAATGTGGTTAGTAATAGCTATAACAATGTAATAATAAGAAAAGAGATGAACCAGATACATATCAGAGGTGATCGCGCAAATATTCGAAAAGCATATCAGTTTAAATGCGGTCAACCTCGAGGTTCACTAATAAACCTCGAGTTTTTGCCTAACCTCGAGGTTGCATTTTCAACCTCGAGTTTATGTGAGACGAAGTGGGAATTTTGGATAGCAATGTAATATGAAGGAAACCTCGAGGTTTCATTATGAACCTCGATGTTACTTTTCAAACCTTGAGGTTCTGTCTAAACAGTGAAGAGTCTCAGTCAGTAAAGAAGCAGATGCAACCTCGAGTTTATGAAACCAACCTCGAGTTTCAGCTTAACCTTGAGTTTGGTTTCTGAACCTTGAGTTTTTACAGGGAACTTTCTGAAGAGATCTAGGAGCTAAAACCTCGAGGTTTATTTCTTAACCTCAAGTTTCACAGAAACCTCGAGGTTGATAAGTCCAACCTCGAATTTTCGTTTGACAGCAGTGTTTTTGGTTCTCTTTGATAGTAAGGTTCTAGTTCTTGATTTTCATGACAAAACATCTTCTTTTATAATGTTGTCTCATCATCAAAACATGAAAGCTAACAAAATCGAGTTCTTATTTAAACCACTGATTTACAAGTGTGTAGTTATCATCAAAACTTGGTTGAGAACTAACAAGAGGTTTTACCATTGTATACCTTTACCTTAGGTACTTGGAGGATTTCCTTTGCTTACTAATTGCATCTTTATGTGATGTTAATACTTTGAATCCCTTGCTTTGGGTTTTGGCAACATTCTCATAGATCTAGACTCCAGGAGTCTTTTATTTAATGCTTGAGAGATCCTCCTTTTTGTATTCTCCTCAAGAAAGTAGAATGGTACTCTATCATAGTCCATTCTTGAGGTAGAACATAGTCCCTTTTGTTATCAATTATATGAATCTCCTTCTAGAAGTATGAGAAGATCTTGGATTCTTCATCTTCTTTGTATGTCCATACATTTTCGAGTTAACTTGCACACATAGAGCACTAGATGGACATTTTGGTACCTACTTATATGTGAGTCCTTGTTTGTCAGTACTAGACCTTACATGCCCTTTAGGAACCCAAACACAATTATTTTGCATATTATAATTTCTCCTAATATAACATGTGTGAGAAATATAACCATATTTTCCACAATAATTAGAAATAATAGACTAAGGCTTATTATGAACATTTTTACAAGTATTATGTTGATCAAGTGGAAGCAATCTCAAATGACCCGTATTTGTAAGTTCTTTCTTCCCAAATGTTTTTCCTTGATAATTGAAAGTATTTTTACTGTTCATAATAGAATCAATAATTGCTTAGAAAACAATTTTATGCAGTCTTTCAAAATCATTTTTCTTAAATACATAAAAGTTGGAATTGTATGCCTTTTGTTCATCTTAAGCTCTAAAGAATGATTCGCCAGCTTTCTCTATGATGAAATCTTATTGAGAATCTACTTCTTCTTACCATTTTGTATTGATTGACTCATAGAAGTCTTCTTACCATAACCTTTTTTTTGTGCAAAAATACACACGACGTTACGTTTTGGGAGCAAAAATACCACGGGCCGTTAGTTGACTGTTAAGTCCGACGGAATGAACAGTAACACGGGTTAAATTACCTTTTTGCCCCTAGTTTTAATTTTTTTAAAAAAAACACTAAAATAAACCCTCCTTGCTAGTGGGCCCCACCACCGACCACACCACCGCCGGCCGCCGCCCTCCCCATCGCCGGTCACCTCCGGCAACCTCCTTCGGCCGCTTTTTTTTTTAAATAATTTTTTTAAAAAAAACAAAAACTAAAATAACCCCTCCTTCACCGGTGGGCCCCACCACCGTCGGCGACCTCCTCCAGCAGCTTTCTCTTTTTAATATTTTTTTAAAAAAAATAAAAAACTTCACGGCGACAGTGGTATATTTTAGTTTTTTAAAAAAATTATTTAAAAAAAAAATCGCCAGAGGTGGTCGCCGGCGGTAGGGAGGGTGGCTGTCGGTGGTGGGGCCTACCGGCGGGGGAGGGGTTATTGTAGTTTTTGGATTTTTAAAAATTATTTTTTTAAAAAAAAAAAGCCACCGGAGGAGGTCATCGGAGGTGGCCGCTGGTCGCCGACGGTGGTGTGGCCCACCAACGAGGGAGGGGTTATTTTAGTTTTTGGTTTTTTTAAAAAAAATTATTTAAAAAAAAGCCGCCGAAGGAGATCGCCAACGGTGGGGCCCATTGGCAGGGAGGGTTTATTTTAATGTTTTTTTTAAAAAAAATTTAAAACTAGGGGAAAATTGGTAATTTCACCCGTGTTACTGTTAATTTCGTCAAACTTAACGGTCAACGTTTGGTCAACTAACGGCCCGTGGTATTTTTGCTCCCAAAACGTAACGTCGTGTGTATTTTTGCACCAAAAAAAAGGTTATGGTGTTGAGCACTCCTGAGAGAAAAGGTTATGTGCATTTTTGCATCTTAACCCTTTATCTTTCTTCTTTCTCAACTTTCAATTGTTCATCATCCATAGACATATAGCTTATAGTTTCATACTGACTATCAACACTCCCAGCTTCAATACAATTTTTAGAAGCATACATAGAATGAAGGGATTCCCATATATTTTTAGCACAAAAGCAAAATTTGTTTTCTCAAAATCATTTTTAGTCAAAGCATTATATAGAATTTTCATAACTTCAATGTTCAATGAAAACATCTTATTTTCTTTTTCAATCCAATCTCTTCTTGATTTGAAATCAAAAACATTTAAGAAAACATTCCACATATGAAAATAAAATGATTTAATAAAACTAGTCATTTTAGCTATTTAAAACCAAAAATCAATATCTTTTAAAAATAGTGGAGTAGTATAATCAGATCCTTGCGAAAAAAGTAACACCTAAAATTAGCCATTGAAAATCTTGAGATCGTCAAGTCCTTTAAACAAGAGTCTTACTTTGATACCAAATGTTAGAATCAACTGACACCTGATACAGGGAGTGAATTAGATGTAAAATAAAAACTTAGGAACTTTTGTAAATATGTTTGCATCATAGTGAAAATAATAATTATGAAGATAATGAACCATAAAACCACAATAAATTAAATAAATCAGGTATGATACAAATATAAGAGATAAGGGAAGAGAATATGAAAACTGTGATTTATACTGGTTCGGTCTTATCTTTGACGGCCTAGATCTAGTCCCAGGCTGTATCTAAGATTTTTAATCTACCATCTTCTTATTTAATCTAGACACAAGAGAAGCCACTACAATCCTACAAGTTAAATCGAGCACTTAGAAGCCTTCTACAAATCATATACTCTCAATCTATTCAACTTCAACTTCCTCATAACATGGCAAGAACTCCCCTTACACATCGTAAGGATACACCTTTGGTGATAAAGAATTACAATGAATCTTTTCCATTATAAGTGAATCAAGTTGAACACCAAAACAAAATAAAAATAATCTCTCTTTCTAAAGTAGACTGATGTAAACACATAGAAATAGAGTATGTGAGATGAACATTGTGTTGGAATTCATACACACAATGAAATGAAATTTATCTAATAAATTACGAATCCCATAGGAGCATCTATCAACGGTGTTTAAATCAGATTAGTTAGAACCATACCTTTAAAATTCATGTGTGTCCTATTCGATCAACAGGGCCGACTGAGAAAATCTACTTTCTCTACTAGTATCCACACCAAACAGCACTCTAACATTAACGGTAGCATGCTAGCGCGTTCAACGTCTTACGTCTCTTTTTTTTCCTTTAGGGTTTTCTTTTGTGGCTCGTCTATATTTTAATACCACTTGATCATTATCTTATAGGGTTTCTAAAACCCTAAAAGACCGTATTAAAATATTTAAAATTAATCTTAATTAATCTTGAAATTCAAATTTGGATTAAAATAACATTAATTAAATCAATCCAACAAATCTAATCTAATCTATTTATTTTAATCCAAATTAAAAGCCTGTTGATTTAATTTATCTTGATAAATTGAACCAAAGATACGATATCTCTATTTATTTTAGTTATTTAATTTATCAAATAAATTAAATACTACATATTATCTATATAAATAATATTATTATTATTTTCCAAATCACATTATATATATATATATATATATATATATATATCCATCCTAGATTAAATGCTTTATTCATTAAATCTTAGACATATCTAATATTCAATGAATTCGAACATTGTTACTCGTGTTGGGCTATTCTTGTATGTGACCCTACAGGCTCACATGAGATTTGTTAAACCTGACTATCACCTAAGAGGGGGTGAATTGGGTGTTTGATAAAACTCTAGATAAGTTTAAAAACTTTTCGCAACTTATTGAAATCAGTTCGAATGACAATAATCAGTTATCCAAATATATATGTTGAAAATATCAAAGTTTAGGGAAGAGATTATGCAAATTGTGATTTTTCCTGGTTCGATCTAGTCTCCAAGCTTCATTTGAGATTTTCAATCCACTATCTGCTTTGAGCTTGATTACACGTTCTATACTTGGAGTAATCCTCTCACTAGGATTCACTCCCCTTACAAGCTGTAATCACAACAAAGTGTTTCTCACTCAAGATCACCCAATCTTGAGTATCTCTCAGATAAACTGATTCACAATGAATCTTCTCTCTCAGAAGTGAATGAATAAACACTGAAGCACAATACAAATCATTTCACTCTCAATGATGAGCTATGTAGGCATTGAGAACAAAGAGTAAATGATATGAAAATCAAAGTATTAACATGTTGAAGATGTAAGCTTGTGTCTCTGCGTTTTTCTTGTTTGTGGAGTCTTTAAGTCTTCAGGTATTTATGGTTTAATTAGAGGAACTAGCCGTTGCATTTTCTTCTTTTTGATTCTTCAAAGTTCAGCTGCAAATCTGGAATATGACCATTGCATATTTTTCTCTATTTCTTCAATTCTTGGTTGGAATCTTGGATATAATCGTTGTAGATGATCTTCCAATGTTCTTGTCATTCCATACACTTTATTTGATCGTTGGAGAGTGATCTGAATGATCTATAATGATTTGAGCTGGTCTATTGGAATAGAGGAGAAATTTCAGGCTTGTTCTTGGTTCTTCATTAATTGCATTTGACCCAGATTTGATTTCACCTTGATCCTTGTTGAATTGATCTGAAACTAATGAGTATATCGATCAAGTATATGTATATATGATGATTCGCAACTTAAGATATGGATAAAATGTATCATCAGTTCAAATCAAAGAGTTGAAGATGTGAATTGAAAAAAACATAGATTTGCCAGGCTTGAGTTTAGTCTCAGTAGGCTTGAGTTTGCTTCAGTTAAAAGACCTTTGGAAACTCTCGATCTGCTATAGGCTTAAGTTTATAAATTCATGCTTGAGTTTCCTGTCTTGAAAGATCTTCAAAGCTCTCTGTAAGTGACAAACTCGAGTTTGTAAAATGTAGGCTCGAGTTTGAATGTTTTGAAAAGCTTGGAGAAACTCTCTGTGTATGGTAAACTCGAGTTTATATGTCCAGGCTCGAGTTTGTTCGACTTGTAAATCCTCGATAGCTCTTTGTCTGAGCTAAACTCGAGTTTATCGAATATCACACCGCGACTAGCTCTCTGTCTGAGTCAAACTTGAGTTTATAAGTGACAGGCTTGACTTTGTAACATCTTGAATTTTCTGTCAACTTCCGAAGGCCATATCTCCCTGGTCTGAACTTTGTTTTGGTTCATTTAACTCTTGATGGAAAGCCTTATGAGTCTACTTTCATATGCCACCAATTTCAGCTCATTCCGATGTGTAGATTGTGAGTTACACTCAAAACATTGAAGCTTGATCTGCTGTGTGGCATGAACTTCTGATCCAACTTTCAAAATTCATAACTCTCTCATCTGATCTTCTTTGGCCATGAAACTTTGTCAAGATAACGCATTGGAAGTCTAGTTTCATACAAAATTGTTTCACCTCAATCCAATTCCTAGTTTGGAAGATATCATCGAATTACCAGAGGTCGCCCGTGCTGAAAGTGAAACAGAGTAGAACACTAGTGCTGAAGAACACTGTAAACTCGAGTTTGTAAGTATAGGCTTAAGTTTGCTCGGGCCAGAGGAGCCAGAGTTGCTGGAAAACATCCAGACTCGAGTCTATAAGTGACAGGCTCGAATTTGTTCATACTAGGCTCGAGTTTACAAGTACAAGCTCGAGTTTACTCGTACCAGAGGAGCCAGAGTTGCTAGAAATTAGTCAGGCCCGAGTTTGTAAGTGACAGGCTCGAGTTTATTTATCCAGAAACTGATATTTGCTTGTTCTAACTCCGAATCGAGCCATTCCAATTTCCATTTGATCGTGGAGACTTCAAGAATCAATCTAAAAACTTGTATGATGATTTTCTCATTCCATTTGGCAAGTTTTTCTTTCTTTCTTCTGTTTTCTTGATCATTCTCTATGATTCAACTCTTTCTTTCCTCTCTTCTCTTGTTCTTTATCATTTGACTCCACAATTCTATTCTTTCTTTCTTCTCTTCTCTTGTTCATTCTCCACATGAACAAATCTACATTAAATGTAGCAATTAGTCAATATATATGATATAAACTTTTTACTCTTGCTAATGGCATCTATATAAGACATCATCAAAACTAATCATAACCAACAAGATTGGCAGCAGGCCAATACTGTGTCATCCCACAAGTCGCAAGCGGCCTCTGGCAAGACATTGCGACTACCCAATGCATATGAGGATCGATTATATGATACAACCTATCATACAACCATGTCATATCCCTTTTGTCACACGATATTTGGTCAAGGATGAAGCATGGATTGTGTCATCCTCGTGTTATTGACCATTACTTTCTCGATTCTTGAGTAGTCTAACAATTGAAATTGAAACTCCTTTCCGTTGTAGTATGGCAATACATTTCTCTTACATACTCATCGAGGGGCCCAGTAATATCTCTCTACAAATGTGAGAGACAAATCCCATCTTGACCATTCACATTCCTTTGCATGAAAAAAATCTATATCGAAGCCTTTATCATCACCCGATCAAAGGTGACTTTTAACTAGGTCAAAGATCAGTGACTTTCATGTAGGAATCCATGATGATCTCAGGTCAAAGGGCATTGTGATGTGATTATACATGATATAAGCTTATGACTTAATCATGAAGCTTTCTTATAGTAAGTCAGTCTATCACCTTGTACTCTTACAAGTGCTTGTGACTTTGATTTGTATTTTCATACCTAACAAAGTCATATTGGTCTTATTTCATCTTTGATCTCGAATAGATGACCGACCAGGGACATTTAGGACAATATTTATGATACCTCTAAGGATACAATCATCATAAGAAACATGCAAATAATATGATAACAAAAAGGAGAAATACTTTAAATAACAATTGTGTTTAAAGTACAATGATTTGCCCCTAGGGCATAATTTCCAACATGTTGAAATCAAAGTTGTGGCATTTTGATGATTTATATACTAGCTCTATCTGCTATCAAATTTGAGTGCTTCATTATTTATAGTTAATGATAGCTATTTGACCATTAAGTTTTTCTTCACATTAAGATTTGTTGAATATTGTTGAGATTTGATTTTATAAACTTCATATAAAATTGATTAGTAATAATTAGGAATTATATAATCAAGGTTTATATGAGTTGGAATAAAATCATGAAATCTGAGACTATGATTGAAAACTTGGTAGAACATCACTATGAAGGATCACCGTAGTGATGTGATTGTTATCTAAACACAATACTCAAGTGGTCACTAGAGTGATCTTTAAATTGAATGGTGCATCATTAGAAGTGGCATTGGAAGTGATGTGTGAATCACTCTCTAGATCACCATGGTAATGTGGTGGTGACAACAATTTGAACACATCACTTTAGTGGTCACTCAAGTGATCTTCATTTTGAAAAATCTTTGCGAAACAAATCACCAAATAAATCACCATGGTGGTGTTGCAGTGAAGACAAATTTCCAACATCACTTGAGTAGTCACTCAAGTGTTCTTATTTTAGCCCTTCTAGTAATCACTATAATGATGAGTTATTTTCACAAAACACATCACTCGAGTGGTCATTGTTGTGATCTTAGTTCATCACTTTCACATCATTGGAGTGATATTTGCTGGTGATAAACTCATTTTAAATCCAAATCTCTCAAATAACCTAAAATACAAAAATATCTTTAATTCTACATTCCAATTAAAAAATAATCAGCTCCAAATTCATTGTATTTTGAAAGTTATGATCAAAAGAGCAACTATTGATCTGTCAGTGTTTGAAGACCCTTGAAGACCTTCACCACAGTGGCTACTTGTTCATCCCTAGTTTGGTAGATGCTCATTACAAAATTACCAAGTGGTTTGGATTTTTAGTCATGATTTTTGGGAGTAGCAATTTTGTTCATTCAAATGTATCACGCGTGTTTAGTCAATAGCAAATGGCAAACACATTAGTTGAACCTTCGACATTAGTCTCTGGTCTTTCTTCTCTAGCATCTCAGATTAAGGTTGGGAGGGAGGGATCTCAAGTGGGAGCTTGGGAAGTGGGAGGGGTCTTTTTTTTCTTTTTCTTTTTTTTTTTTTAGTTTTGGACATTTTGGTACTTTCATGAAATTAGTGTGGGCTTAACCACAACATGTTAAGTGTGAAGAACCCACCGTGAGTTGATCTAAGCACTTGGTCAGATATATCTATCATTTCAATGATTATTCATAATACCATTTTTATTTTTTGAAAATAATTATTAAAAAAAATAATAATAAATTATTTAAAAATTTTCCATTTTAAATAAATTTTAACAAATTCCATTTTCATTTAAAAAAAATAAAATAAGTAATTTGAGCTATCACTTATAAATTAGTATATTTCAAAGATTTTGTACTTTTTTAGAATTGTTATGGGAGCCTTCATAAACTGCTTTTCAATTATGATATATGGATACGGGGTAAGTATATGAGAAGAATTTTATCTTTATTTGAGTAAATAAACATAATTTTACTGTAATTATATTTATTAGAGAAAAAAATTAAGGATTTGTGGTTTCAATGCCTAGCTCCCATCAGTTCCACTAGTCATCGCAAGAAATAATCGGGCGTCATACATGGGCTTAATTTATGTTCGTCCAGAGGATATAGGAAAATATAACATTTCTTGGACTGCTGGGAAGCTTTGACCTTGACTACTCGTGGGGGTGACATCAGCCACCCTTTGTAAGATATTGTGGATGAACTGATGAAGTTTGGTTTCTTATATATATAGAGATTGACATATTGTATTCAGCCATCTCCAAAGAAAAAACAATAGTTTTGCCGATTATTTTGTTAAATATTCTCATAGTCTAGTAGGGATTTTTTGTATTTTTTATCAACAACCTCCTCCTAATTATGATACGGTCGTTAATGAATGATTTTAGGCCCAATATATACATACATATGTGTGTGTGTGTGTGTGTGTGTGTGTGTGTGTGTGTGTGTGTGTGTGTGTGTGTATTGGCTTTTGATGTATTGCTCAAATTTGGCTTTTTCCCCAAACTGCCCCTTTTTAGGAAACTATTTACCAAAATGCCCCTCATTTGAAACTATTTCCCATTGTGCCCCTCTCTGGAAACTATTTCTCATTCTGCCCTCATTTAGTTGACTAAAATAAGGCTTCGTCGATTAAATGTCGGGCCTTCAATTTTTTTTGAATGCCCACGACATTTAGTCAACTAAGTCATAGGACTTACTCGACTAAATGTCGTGGGCTTCAAATTTTTTTGACTGTCCCCGACATTTAGTTGACGAAGTCTTGAGACTTAGTTGACTAAATGTCGACAGAGGGTTTTTTTTTTTTTTTTAAAAGACACGACATTTAGTTGGCTAAGTCTCAGGACTTAGTCTACTAAATGTCTGCAGTTGAGTCTTTTAAAAACCTAAAACCTGCTAAACCCAACCCTAATCGACTAATAGCCATCCCCAAACCTCTCCCCCCTCTCTTTTTCTCCAAATTCTTGTTGAATTCGTTGGTGGGTTATGGAGGGAACTTCAATCTAGTTGCATTTGCGTCAATTTTGGTATGTTTTTGTCCCCATTTCGGATTTTCACCGTCCTTATTGCGTTAATGCGAACCTCATTTGTATGTTATTGTTTTGTGCTTAGATTTGGTGGTTTTATTGTGTATCTTTGATTGATTTGAGTATTTCATTACTATTTATGGAGGAAAACGATGAAGGTACATGTTTATAAGAAATTTTTTTCGTTTATGACAAATTTTTTATTTTTGGACGAATTTCATTTCGTTTTTCATCAATATTTGGTGGTTTGTTGTGTATCTTTGATTGATTTGAGTATTTCAATGCTATTTATGGAGGAAAACGATGAATGCACATGTTTATGACAATATTTTTGCATTTATGAGAATTTTTTTTTTATTTTTGGATGAATTTCACTTCATTTTTCATCAATGTCACTATGGTTGATTGTGTTTTTTTTTTTGTTAAAATGATAGTTGTTTGTTGTTTATAGTTATTAATGTTTGTTTATGTTGCTTAGATGTTAATTTGTTTGAATAATTCGATGTTTGTTGTTTATGTTAAAATGACGAATATATATGTGAAACTGAGAATAATGAATGTTTCTTGTTTCTTGATTGTGTTTTTTCGCTAAAATGATGATTGTTTGTTGTTTATGGTGATTAATTAATGTTTGTTTATGTTACTTGGATGTTAATTTTTTTGAATATCTCGATGTTTCTTGTTTATATTGATAGTGTTTGTTAGTGAAAATGATGAATGTATATGTGAAATTGAGAATGATGAATGTTTCTTGTTTCTTAATTATTTATAATGTCCCTTTGTAGGTCTTTGTTGTCAACATGTGTCGTAGACAAGCTCCTCTCGACACCAGCAATGAGCGTGGGAGACGGGTCAAGCACCGAGCAATGCGCGGAGCATCCTCCTCTAGGACACAGCAAGCACCGGAGCCCGTACTTGAGCCCGTTGTTGACCTCCCGTTTGGATATTTGTTTAATAATAATGAAGCAAAGCATGAACGATTCGTGGACAAATTTGCTTCCAGACCCCATCATTAAGTCGAAGTCATTAGACGTGGCATTCTTTGCACATGAGGGCTTTGAAATTGTGCCGTTGTTGCGCACTTTGCATTTGGGAGGGTTGGCAGAGATGAGTTGTCCCTATTCAGAGGTTATGGTGAGAGCTTTCTCCCATAACATAAGCTACATTAATGGTGATCTGCAATCTCGTGTTTGCGAGATTGACATACTGGTGACGACTTCAATGTGGATGGAGTTTCTAGGATTTGATTTTGATGCTAGGGATAGATACCAGTATGATGTGGACAACAATGTAATCATGGAGGGATATGATCGAGATGAGGCTGTGTATGAGTCCAGGAGGCCAGGAGAGCATAGACCTATTGTTATTGTGGGCTAGCTGACTGTTAGTTCTCGAATCCTCTCCTACGCAACCCACCAACGGATTCAGCAAGGATTTGGGGAAAAAGAGAAGGGGGGAGAGGTTTGAAGAGGTTTTTAGTCAACTGTTGTGGTTTGGGGTCTTTAAAAAAGCCATCTGTCTGTGTTTAGTCGACTAAGTCTTATTTTAATCGACTAAATGGGGGCAGAATGAGAAATAGTTCCCAGAGGAAGCACAATGGAAAATAATTTCAAATGAAAGGTATTTTGGTAAATAGTTTCCTAAAAATCAACATTTTGGGAAAAAAAACCTCATTTTTGAGAATGTATATTTCGTTTTCTATTTAAATATACATACACATACACACATCCATCCGCCCACGTTTACGGGTCCTTCATATAATTCCAGATTAGCGAGGTTTGGAGTTAGAACGAGTCTCAAATTCGGCGCCTACGCATTGCCGGTGACTACAGAGTCGCCGGAGTTGAGTGAATCGTCGCCGGGCATGATAACGGTACCGAACTGAAGCGAAATCTATGGGTAAGCGTGTTAAATGACGAATCTAGTCTTGTACTATCTCACTTTTCATCTACTTTCTTCTTAATTTCTTAGCCCGAGCTTGAGGTATGAGATGATATTTGGCAGTCGAAATCTCAGTGTATATTTTGTAGATTGGTCGAATTCAATCGCATCACGCCATCCAGTTTTCGCATTAATAGTGGCCTACTGCAAGTACCGAAATTGATTGCCCAAAATTATTTATTCAAGTTGGCCAATGCATGGTTCGACTGGCAATCCCTCCAAAGCTCCCTAGCCTCAACTTAAACTTCCTCTCCGAGAAGCAGCAATGTCTCTCTCTCCTCAACCTATGTGCTTCCAGTAAACAACTCTCTCAAATTCAAGCTCAATTACAAGTTTCTGGTCATTCCCAAGATCCTTTTTTGCTTAGAAAGCTCGTTTATTTTTATGCTTTGTCTTCCTTCAAGAACTTGAACTATGCACGAACACTTGTTTACTACTCTCCCAACCCACCACCCGTTGCCTGGAATATGCTCATTAGGGGATATGCCTCCAGCCATTCCCCTTTTGAGTCCATTTGGGTTTTCCATGAAATGCGGAATCGAGGAGTTACACGGACTAAGCTTACATTTCCCTTCCTTTTCAAGTCCTGCGCTATGGTTGTAGCACTTGTAGAAGGACGGCAAGTGCAGGCAGAAGTTGTGAAGTGTGGTTTAGATTCTGATGTTTATGTTCAAAATACTTTGATCAATTTCTATGCTTCTTGTAAGAAAATTTTGGACGCTAAACAAGTGTTTGATGAAATGTCGCAGAGAACTGTTGTTTCATGGAATTCGGTTATAGATGCTTGTGTTGAGAACCTTTGGTTCAAAGATGGAGTTGGGTATTTCGTGCAAATGAGAGATTGTGGGTTTGAACCGGATGAAACCACCATGGTTGTCATGCTTTCTGCATGTGCTGAGTTAGGAAACTTGAGCCTTGGGCGATGGGTACATTCCCAAGTGATAGTGAGAGGGATGGTGCTCAATTGTCAGTTAGGTACTGCTCTTGTTGACATGTATGCAAAGTCTGGAGCTGTAGGTTATGCTAAATTTGTATTTCATAGAATGGAAGAGAGAAATGTGTGGACATGGAGTGCCATGATTCTTGGACTAGCTCTTCATGGGTTTGCCGAGGAAGCCCTTGCACTTTTCCCCAAAATAAATGACGATCCTACCATAACTCCAAATTATGTGACTTATCTTGGGGTTCTATGTGCTTGTAGTCATGCTGGTATGGTAAATGAAGGGTACCAATACTTTCAGGATATGGAACAAGTTCATGGGATCAAACCCATGATGATGCACTATGGAGCTGTGGTTGATATCTTGTGTCGTGCTGGGCATCTCAAAGAAGCTTATGACTTCATACAGGGCATGCCCATTGCTCCAGATGCAATTGTATGGCGTACTTTGCTTAGTGCATGCACTATTCATGATGTTTATGACCATACGGGGATTGGGCATAAGGTGAGGAAGAGGTTGCTTCAGTTGGAGCCTAGGCGGGGAGGGAATTTCGTTATTGTTGCAAACATGTTTGCTGAAGTAGGGATGTGGGAGAATGCAGCAAATGCTAGGAAGGCTATGAAAGATAGGGGGATGAAGAAGATGGCCGGAGAGAGTTGTGTTGAGTTAGGTGGGTCCATGTATAGTTTCTTCTCAGGATATAATTCTCGACCAGAATTGATGATTGTGTATCTCCTACTAGATGGATTGGGTCTGCATTTGAAGATGGTTAACGTTTGTAGCAGCAATAACTTTTGATGAATACAACAGTGATGTTTATCTAGTATATATTTCATTGGAAATAGCCAACTTTATCTTTTCTCTTGGATCCCTTGGCTAAACTCCTGATCCGTTTTTATTGGATAAAGAAATCTTATGCTGAGTAATGTTCATCTAAGAAGTTACTGCAGACTTTGTTCTGCTCGTGATTTAAGAGAAAGTACTATGTGCTTCTCCATTATATATGCCTGTTACCAATGTCTTTCTGTATTACAGGTGAGATTATTTTATGCTGTAACTCTCTAAGACTCTTTCTAAGTATTCTCTTTCGTTCTTGTCTCCATAAAACTCAAAGACGCAGAGGTACGAGCCTATAGAACAGATCATGTTTACATAAGGTCGTTTTCTAAGTATTCTCTTTGTTACCACGTAAACCATACTTGTAGTAGCTCTTTCAACAAAAGATGGAGAACGACTTGCTTCATCCACGCTTCTTGTTTTGTTAGCACAAGTGAGATTTTGGTTTTTACACTAAAAAAAGAACCTTAGTGTCTTTGTTCTTTCATCATCATGAATAGAGCTGTCTTTGGTGATAGCCCTACTTTTAGACATGCATTTTTTTTTTTTCAGGAACAGAAAATCTGTAAAATGGACAAATTTTGTTATGATTTTGCGCATTGAAGAATCATAAGAATCCAAAATCAGATTGCTGGCTAGATCTGACTACATTTATCTATTGTTAATTGTTTTGCATTTTCAGGTTTCTTGCCAAGCTCATTCTCTCTGTAGGCCATCTCTCTTGCATCAGGTTTATTTCTTCTTGATAAACCTGCTGCAGCAGTTGCTGTTTTTGCTACTGGTTTAATACTTGGCTGGCCACTCTCAATCTTGGCTTTTCTTCTGTCGACAATTTCCTCTTTATTAAGAAAGTTCAAGCCTGCATTTATTGTTGGTGCTGTGGCCTTAATTATTCTTCTGGTAAGTTAACTTAGTAATTTGAATGCTCATCATGTTGTGTTGTTACGATATGTTTGGTTAATATAATGTAATTTTTCCAGGCATCATCAATACTTATAGACTTCTAGTTGAGGTGGTGAAAATCATTTAATATGGGAGCGAGGGACCTTTATATTTTAGTAACATCCTTTGATATTTTAGTTCACAAAATGCATTTTGATTTATTCCGACATGAGATGTTGATGAATTTTGAAATAAATAATAATGCAATTGTTCTTTGTTGTGTTATAGTTTATGTTTTATCACTTACTTTGTTCTTCCCCTCAAACAAATCAAACAAATTAAGGATAAATGTCAAAATCAACGGATTTTGGTGAATTTGATTTAATTTAATTTGGGAAAAAGAGGAAGTTGCCAACAAATATACAAATTCATATTGATAGAGAAAAAGCATTTATGCCAAAAAAAAAAATCGAATTTTTTATAAATGAACTTGGGAGATTTAATGTTTTTATTATGATTTTTTAGATAAGGTACAAAATTCACCAATTTCTGAACATAATAAAAGGATTTTGGTATCAGATAAAATGGTAATTGTTTCAATTCAGTCATGGAATACTAATGAAAAAAGATTTCAATCAATCATCAACTTTATATTAGAAATCTTGTAATAACCGCTTAGTAACTCGTTTAACTTAGATGGTTTGGAGAATCACAATATCAAAATTGTGCATCTCTTATATGTTAAATAATGAATCATAATAATAATAATAATAATAATGTTAATGTGGTCCAAACATGCCAAGGAATTTCACCTTACATGATTGTAAGGATCTCCATAAATTATATTAATAATTATGTTATTAGTGCAATAATTTTAAGAAATTATGTCTTAATGATAATAATTTGATTTTGAAATAGTGATTCCCACTTTTTATTGGGGTGAACAAGAATTATGTTTCCATCAATGATATTAATACAGCAAAGGTGGAAAATGAAGTTTTTCGAATATTTATTAATAATTGGGTATTAATACTGTAATAATTACAATTAGGGTATTAACCAAGAAATTAATAAGATTTGAAAATAATATTGTTGACATTAAAAATAAATTGGCTTTTGACTTTCATGAATGATAATAATTATCCCATGAGGCATGAGCAACCAATTAGACCTAATGAAAAAAATTCTTTGTTTGGCATTTTTACATGCCTACTATACACAGTTAAATAAATATAAAATTTTTATAAATTATCATATCTATAAATATTTCCCCTAAATAATTATAATATTAAATTTTTATAAAATATTAGATAAATAATTTTTTAAAAAATAAATTTTAAAAAATTCAGGGATAATATTTGAATAAATTAAATAAACATAAAATTTTTTTTATAGATATGAATATCTGCAAAATCCATTACACTTACTTATGAGGATAAAAAATATTCTTTGTACAAAATTTACCCACATTCTTTATACTTAAAGCTACTTGTATTCTTTTTATTTGTTTGAAAATATAGAATGAAGGGAAAATGGAAAAAGTTGAGAAGGGAGAAAGAGTGATGTTATTAGTTGTATTTCTCCCCAAAAACAAAAAATGGAAACATTTTTACCAAAAAAAAAAAGATATGGCTATCTGAGAGCTATGAAGTATACAAAAATCAGAACTTCATTTAATTTCAGGGTGAACTTCCGATGTATATATTTCAAACTTCTCAGGGTGAACAACTTCCGGTGTATATATTTTGTATATATTTCAAACCTTTCAGGGTGATTTGGTGATTTATTTTACTGTATACAGCAGGTAGATCAAAAGGCCTCATTATTTTTCAAAGGCATTATAGATTTTTGGAAATATATAAAAAGAAGTTTATGGAATATTATCAATTAGTATAATAATTGGGATACTGATATGACAATAACTCTTATTTCAACTTTTGATAATAATTAGATATTATGAGATATTGATAAATTTAAAATTAAAGTTTATTTTGATTTTAAAAAAATGATAGTAATTAACTCCATAACTAACCAATTAGATTTATGAAAATTAAATTCATAATTTTTCAAATGAAAAGAGATTTTTCTTATGTGCTAAATCAAACAAATAATGATTTGGTATGTCTCATCTTGAGCAATAATACCCGTCCAACGTACGGGTAGATATAGCTTGTTGGATTAGAAATATAGTAGAATATAATTCTATTCTTTTGACAAATGAAATCTGAGATTTTAGAACTCAATTGGTGTATCAATCTTATCCTTAAATGAATATGAAAAGATAAGAGCAATAAAATCAATTGTGTTCATCATGCCACATTATGATATAATGTTATACGATAACATTTGATAACATTTTACAAGTAAATTGTAAACCACATCTATTAATGAATACCCCTCCCATACATGCTCATCTTTGCCTTCTAGGCAGAAGGAAAGAAAATATTTAGGAAATAAAAAAGATAGGATGAAAATCCCGTATTTGCCTTCTAGTTAGAAGGGAAGAAGATATTCAAGGAAGGGAAAGAAAGAATAAGTGGAAGAAACCATCATATATAGTTATCTTCGTATAATATTTGTATGAGCAAACCACCCACCCATCCTACGAACAAGTGGCAGGGACTTGTGGGCAGCAACGAACTATAAAACAAGCATAATTTTTGTCACCCTCTTTTGAAAAAAGAAAATCAGTCATCAGTTAAAAGCTTGAGAAATAAACTTAAAATCTTTATAAGATTTGAAGATTCCAAATACATGAGATGAGTACCAAAACCATAACCAAGCCTCAACTCATTTTGCAAGCCCGTGCATTTTTGTTTTATCTTCTCATCTTCTAATCTCTGTCCCTACTGCACGTATGAAAATTAATATTCTCTCCAATTCTTATCACTATAAAAGTTAGATAACTACTCTGCAATTATTTAAAAAATTAGTTAAGTTACTTCGTAGTAATTTGATTTTTTTTTTCTAAGATACTTTGTTTAATCATCAGTCACATAGGAACTGCTCTTAATGGAAAGAGTATTATATACACCCAATAGGGATAGTTTAGGTAAAAGTTCTAAAATCAGGAGACCAAGTCGTGCGGTCTCATATTTATTTTTTTTGGTTGAATGCGGTCTCATATTTATGACTAAAAGAAACTCTCTAAACAGCTCCTATATCTATGAACTGGGGGAGGATGTATTAAAAAGCCATGATTTATAACATTTCATAACTACATTAAGAATACATATGTAGCACCGAATAAGCCACAACCTTCTTGCTTATGGTTCATTGGAATACAAAGGGTGAAGTTCATTGCAAGTGTTTGAATCTGACTCACCATGAACTAGTGTCCCAAAAGCACATTCAAGAAAGCTGAAACAAAATTTCTTTCACATACTGACCTCATACACAGTAAATCATGCTGGAAAATCAGTTTCAACTGTCAATCTGACAGTTAGCTTTTAGGGCGTTTGACAAGGGGAAAGGACACCCTTTGTTGAGGATTTTGCTGCATATCAGTTCTGTCTTCCTGAGAGGGGTTGGGATCAGCAATGTCTTCATCCTCAGTTTCTTCCATTGGCTGGGAAGGCCTTTTCTTTGTAATTACCATCTGGTAGTTAGGGCTGATTAGTGTATCCTTATCAGGAGGGAGAGGAATGCCAGGACCTGCTATTGCTTTTGGTAAGGGTATCTTATTGCGGCTGCGAGCCAGCTCCAGAAGCACCTATCAAGATATCACATCATCAAACATTTCATCCTTTTGGGAAAAACAATATTATTGCTTGAATATATTGCATGATCGAACCAGAGAAAGTTCATGACATATTTACTATCAAGCATTCTTTGTTGAGACCAGAAATATATTCTTCTGATAATAGAGACTAATCTCACAACGAGTACCAAAGGCAAAAAGCAGACTCAACCCAACTAAGTTTGCTTCAAACCCAAATTGGTAATCAAATCCTTAACAATTTGTTTAAGGGATAAAAACCCCTGCCACACATATCAACCCTGAATTGGTGGTTACTATCACATATTCTAATAAAATTATTACACAAGCATCTGCGACAACTCTAGCTTTATGCCCCCTGAACAGGATTCTGACCAACAGCAAATCAGCAATGCCCAAGCAATTAACAGCAGAAAATTTAGTTAGTAGATGTTTCAGCTAGATAGGTAAAATCCATTCTGAAAGGTTGTGGAACAACAAAATCAGGAAAAGAGGGAAAATACGATATATCATAGGCAAGATTTTCTGGAATCCAGTAGAATAATTTGAATTTGACTCTTCTATGGAAAAAAGTTCTGCTCCAAGCTTAGTGAAGAAGCAAAAATGCAACTACACAACAGTTTATTTGTGGACTAATATGATTCTGAGTCCAATGTCAGTAGATTGTACAAAAATATTGTGTTTTACTTTGTTGACTAGAGAGTGTATGTTGAGTCTCACATCAAAAAGCCTCATAAGTGGTGTGGTTTATAAACCAAGGGGCTCCTCCTGCTAATAAGCTAGTCTTTTGGGATGGGCTCTCCCCTTAGGCTAGTGATCATCACATTGGTGCTTTCATTGAGAGCCCGGTGTTCACAGAAAGGGCTACCCACAGAGGGTTCTGACCGGCAGAAGGCCGTGAAGTACCGTGGTGCAGAGCTGCTGAGACATCGGCTTTTAAAGGGGTGACTATTATAAGTTCCACATCGGGAAGCCTTATAGTATGGTTTATAAGTAAAGGGCTCTCCCTCATAATAGGTTAGCCTTTTGAGATGGGCTCTTTCTTTGGGCTTTTAATCATCATAGCGTATCATCAAATTAATATAGCAATCAATTACGAATGTGACTGTTACAAAAAGAGGAAGACATAGCTCCCATGTTGAATGCTTATATTAGTTTTTCCAACCGACCAACTGTATTGTTTACTAGTTCACATATGCTTAGCACCAGGAAACATCAAAAACTGGGATCGGAGGAAAACAAAGGAACATAACTCATCTTGTAATTCCATGGGGAAGGAAGGTCAAGTTAAAATTTCAATTTCCAAAACAAGGGGAAGATTTTAATAAAAATTCTCTTCTTTTCTGTTGTCCCTTATCGAAACAAACCATCAATTACATTAAATAAGAGCACAAACACAATCAATTTACTTTTGATGATAACTTCAAAAAAATGAGGCTTGATATTAAGATCAAGAAACATAATAGTAAAGAGAAGCCAAAGTTACCTCTCTTGGTGGTGGTTGAGAGAAGCTAAAGTTAACCTTTGACTGAATAGCAAGCTTAACATCATCACAATCAATTGCAGATTTGCTAGCATGCTCGGAATATACTTGAGCATCTGTCAATACTTCAACAACATAGCGATACCACAACTCCAGAAATTTGTGTATGACACGAGGTTCGTAGTCCTCCACTCCCATTGATTTCAAAAGAGACTTCACAATTTTTGCATCTCTTGGTAAATCCTCGTCTTTATCTGCCATAACCTCAATGAGCAATTTGATTGTTCCTGAAACAAAACAGACCTGGATGAATACATATAGCACTGAAGAATGACAATGATAAAACTTGCAATTTATGCCTTTCCAATTAACTAAAATGAAAACTTTAAAACAGGGCAAGAAATGAAACAGTGGTGTCTGATGCAGGGTTGACAGTGAACAGATGACATGGGAAACAAATTCAAATCTAAATTCATTGAACAAATCAATCTCACTGGACTTTGGGAGCAGACAAAGACCAAGGGTTTGTGCATACTTTCTTCAATACATGCCAATGAACATCCACGCATGGCTGACAACAGTGGACTGCATTCAATAACGAGCTCAACAAGAGTGGAATGGCCAACAAAAAAAATCTCCCCCTCCCAAAGTAAAGTGCCTTTTGTTGGGGGTATAAAATTAAGGGAAAGTGAAAACTACTAAAAAGTACCTGGAAGGGGCTTCACTACACTACAGTCCAAGGTACTGAAATCCAGACTAATCAATGAATTGATGAAGTAGTGGTTCAAGAGTTAATGATTCAAAAAAGGTTCACCCCAGACAAATCGGTAATGATTAAAATAATATCATTGAATGGAAAATGAATCCTTGCACTGCACAACACTTAATATCATATACATCATATGCATGTCTCACATAAATATTAATTCTAACAATAATAAAATATAACAGGGCTTCTCATTGGAACGAATCAATAGCAATCAGAAAAATTTACTATGATTCAACAACAAAGAGTAATCTCAGTGGTCAGCATAACAATCGAGACTCGAGTAATCTCAGCACAACAATCAGAATGCAGGGTTCGATATTAATCATAAGCAATTGATATTTAAAAACAATTCAGAAACCAAATTTCAAGAGCAAACCAGAAAAGAGTAAACCATACCTCAGAAGCCCTGACAAACTTAGAGACGGGGAGCACAACGGTAACAGACTGAGGAGAACGAAGGCAAAGGCAATGCGAAGCAGCAGATGGTCGAACTCGAACTCAAACACTTGAATGAGGATTTAGGAGTTTTAACAGGTTACGGCAGGAGGAGAATGTTTACTCGAAGAATGCAAGGTGGGAACACAGATGAAACCCTAAAGATGTAATCATAATGTCAAAAGGTGTGAGTGACCAAATAAATCTTCTTCCATCAATATCAGTTGAATAACCTTTGGGAAACTTTAGCATATAAAGTGACTTCACACTTGGATCAAGGCTACATATATCCAAGAGACACTATATCCCAACTGTCAAAAGCATATGCATATATAGATAGTTCCCAAATAAGAACTAAGGAAGAATAAAATAAAACACAAGATCAAAGACCACATCAAAATCTAACAGTTGTATTGCTATATAATTTTCAGAATTCTAAACTCTGCACCTGAAATCCTAGAACAGAAAAGGATTCACCAGAGTAAATCAAACAGCAAACGAAAGGAGGATATGAAACACTAATGGGGACTTGCGTTCTTTTATTATTAGTATAAAGCTAGCAAATTTTATCAGAACCCATAATAATTTCAGCGGTTCCTAATTCATAATGCCCTAGGCCAAGGTACAATACTCCAAAGGGGAGATCACAAGTAGCAACGGCACCCAGCCTTCCACGGGAATACCCAGCATTAAAAAAAGTAAAACTAACCAGCTACTAAAATCGCAATTCATAAGCTTCCTCATCCAAAACAAATTTTTTTCATCGTTCAGCCGGTAACACGTTCAAATAGCACAAGGGGGTTTATCGTTGCCCCAATAATCAAATATTCAAATTCTTGAGAACAGAAGATACACAAAGAAATACGATAACCCAGTGTTCCCCATTCCAAGATATACTCTTGAAACCGAAATTGCATCCTACATGGATAAAACCTTAAAATTTAAAGTGAAAGGGAATGCAACACTACAAACACAATAGGAGAAGTCTAAACAACAGTTTCAACCGGGATAAATATCAACAGACTAAAAGAAAGAATGTCGTAAACCCTATATTACACATCGAAAGGTGGAAGCAGAGGAAGTTAAACAGAACTCACAAATCAGTTACATCAGACAGTGCAAAGAGAAACCCTATAGTTGATCACATTGACGTGATTTTGCCCTGCCCAAGCCTTTCGAGAGACAGATTCGGAGTAGCGAGAGAGGTCCTGTGAGGTCCTCCTCCGTGTTGTTATGCCGTTTTTGTCAACATTAACACGGGAAATATATTTGTTGGATCATTGCGCTCCCTCCCTCAAGTTCTAAGACAGCGTTGAGTGTTTTGTTTTTTTTAAGGGAAAATATCATTCACATTCTTAGAAAAAAAATACATATATATTTAAAAAATTCAAAATTTCAATATAAAAAAAATCTCATTGTTAAGATAGCATTTTTTTTATTGTTAAAATGACATTTTATGTTGTTAAAATTTTTCTGTAATTACTATCAAAAAAATCCCTATAAACTTTTTTTATATTTTTTCCCTTTTTTGAGACTTGAGTAAGATTTTCCTTTTTTTTAATTAAAGATATGATAAATTATTTAATCATATCATATATATTGAATTTTTAGATTCTATATAATTTATAAGTTATATAAAATAATTTTAAAAAAATAATGAATATAATATTTTAAAATAATTTAACTAACTTATTTAATATTTTTAAAATAATTAATTTTAATACAGGAGAGAATATTAAGTAGTATTGTTTTATATTTATATTTTCCTTGTTTTTTTTACCTCAACGTTTTTTATCCTTTTGGTCTCAGAAAATCCTTTTTCCCCATTTTCCAAAATCATTAAAATATCAATATAAAATAAAAGATATTACTCGTATCAAAGTGAGGAATCTCAAACTCCATGCATTCGTTAAATCTTCCCTAATTAAAGCAGACGGCTTCTATTGCGTCTGAATCTGATAGAGGAGCTAATTAGCACATTTGTATGTATAAAAAAATAATACAATATTTTTCTGAAAAAAACGAAAATCCAAATTTTATAAGTTACAAGTATTTGGTTATTATAATAAAACATTATGAAATTATTTAAAAGTTTTAAATATGTAATTTTCGTAGAAAAATTGTATTTCTTAAAAGGATAGGAGTAGAATGGATAAAATGAATTTAATAAGGAAGCAATCGATGGATTGAGACTGTAGCAAATACAAGAGGGAAAAAAAGGGTGGTGATGAAGTTGGAAAAAATAGTGGGAAAATCCGGAAATGGGTAGCAAAAAAATATTAAGAGAGGACAACGAAAAAAAAAAAAGAATCACTATGGAAGCAAGGGATTGACTTTTTTTTCTTACCTTGATTAGAGGTGGAGGATGAGATTTTTTATTAGTTAGCACTTGTTGGAATAAATATATTAATATGAAACATAAAGTTAAGTGGTGTCAAAAGTAATCCCCTCCGATTCCTAATAAAAGATCCGGTTAATTTTAAAAAAAATAATAATAATAATAAAGAAGACTTTTGTTAAAGAATTTTCATTCTTGTTTTTTTTTTTTTGTCGGTTGAAAATTTTCAACCAGTTTTAGTAAGACGTATTGTTAACAATGTACTTGCTTATCGCTCAAAGATTTATAATTACCTTGAACCTTGGACTGATTTTTTTTTTTTTCTGGTGGTGTATTGATAATTTTCTATTTGAAATTAATTTATAATTAACCTGACCATTGGACTGATTTTGTTTCTGAGCAAATCAAAGTTTTTTTTTTCCTTACAAATATATAGTCTTAAAAGCACACTAAAAGTATTTATTCTTTCAATCATCTCATATAAATCACACCGTATAAGGATTTAAAAATTGTGAAAACTCAAAATTTTCCCTACATTGTTGTTGTGAGTCGATTAAAAATTGATATCTCATAAGAAAGAGTGGATTCTGGCCTTATGTTTGAAAGTCTAGAGGAATTTGAAATTAAAAATCTTCAATTTTTTTTTTTACTATAAAGGAACATTATAGTATTTAAACAACACACATAAATGAAAAAAAAAAACAAATTTTATAAAAATAAAAATAAAAATGGACTGTCCAGATCTCATGGAGAGATTTGGACCGCCCAAATTATCCCAGCGCTACGAGCGCTGCCTGCTCGTCATATGACAAGCAGGGAAAGTGATTCCTCTATTGATACAATATGCCTTGAGAGTACAGGGTGACCGATACACTTGCTACGAAAGGCATTTCATCATCATGCTTTTTTAGATGTTTGTCCTGATTTTTTAAGGACTCTAATGACATAAGATATGTTGGAATTAAATTCCCATTTGTAATTCCCTTATTCTAGTTTATTCTATCTTCACCAGTATTAAAAAAATAATAAAAAGTCCCTTATAAGGTCCTTTAGTGATATTCTGCCAAAATCAAGGTTATTTGTAGTTTGTTTGGCTTGATTTGTAGTTTGTTTTTTCATAGGCACAAGAGTATTTTATGGGAGGAAACCCTATCAAGGTATTTTTGGGTATCAAAAGTCAGCACATCTCTTAGTCAAGATTTTTTTTTTTCTCGAAATCTCTTAGTCAAGATTCAAACCTTGATTTGATATGTTATATATGTGAAATACTATCTCCTTTCTCCTTTCGTTAGACATATACCCAACCACTCTTGGGTTTGGAATATTGTTAGTTGGGTTGGGTTTGTGTATCATTTTACATAATGAATAAATTGATCCTTGCATCAAACAAGGTTGAGTCTAACAAAAAGGTAGTCCCTCACAACATGACAAACCAATATCCAAATCCTTATTAAAAGATGTACCCCACATTTAGTGTAACCCAAATATGATTCCCTCCAAAAGGATACTACTTCCTAAGAAAAAAGTTGATTCTTGTTTCCCAAACAACCCATCCACGCCCAAGATACCCGCTGCCCCCTAAATATTAATCTCATCCTCGCTTCAGTGACATCATCATCAATCTCCATGACCAGACCGTCAGTGTGTAGAGTGACATATCCAATAAGAGATGAATTCCCCTCTTTGAAGAAAATCTTCTTGTAATTATAGTTTTAGAGTATTTTGCATGATTGTGAATTAAAATTTTTTAAAAAAGATAATTAGATGATAATTAAGGATAGTTTATCTGTTTTCCCTAAAGTTTTCTAGATGCCCTTCGATTGTAAAGGTCATACAGCAAGTATAAGGATCCATGTTGGATTACAGGTATATTATAAGGAGGGGATTCCAAGAATACAGCAAGTATATCCAAAAACAAAACTTTCACTGGACACCAACTAGAAACGAAACTATCCACAGCTAATATAATATTGTAGTTAAGAATGTTCTGAGTTATTCAAATCACAATCACCAACTCAGCAACTACTGAAAGGTAATAACATAGAGGCACATTTTTACAGTGGCTATCATCACTCAAAAGTTTTAGTAGTTCCCTAAAATCCAAACCAATAACTAGAATGCTAATTCAATAGCGATACTTGGTGGAGTAATCTTTAGGAGAAATTACCAGACCACGTCCCTTCCTGGCACCTCTATAGACTGTCTCAACAATATCAATGAACTCTTGCTTGTCCTTGAGCGCCCAATTAATCTTATTGTTGTTCCCAGTTCCAAGGTCTATCATGATGTGCTTGTTCCTGAAGAAGAACATTACTGTGCACGGGTCATACAGCTCGTACATTGTGTTGAAGTCAGGAACCTCCGTTATGTCCACCAGATAAATTACCGCAAAATTTTTAATTGTCTCGGCAACTGAGGCAAGCACCTCATCCATCTGATGTCAACACATATTTGTCAAATGGTTAGGTAAAAATTGGTATGCAGCTTTAGATTGTCGAATTAAAAAGAGACATCTGATGAACATTTAAAGAGAGCAACTAGAGGAATAAAACAATACTTTGACTCACAGAAATACAAACATACTAACTTCTGTCCTTAATATAAGACCCACTTTTAATTGAACTAAAAAGCGGGTTGATATTAAGGACTAAGGACTGGAGGGAGTGTCTTCCAAATTCATTCTATATATTATGAAGTTAACCATAGCCCATAATTAAACCTATATACATCATGCAACCAGTACTGATATAGCATTAAGAATAAACTCGAGCCCCAAAAAAAAACGTTTTGTTATGATTTTGTGATATGAAACATGTCAATGCATTCAAATCTGGCTTCAGGAGGGAGTAGATTCCTTCATAATCTCTTTTCTCATTTTCTTCTCAGAATCCTATTTCCACCCTTAGATGAAAAAATGGACTATTCAGATCTAATTTTTACTAAAACTATGGTGATAGTGTTTTATAAATTAATTTTTTTTAATAATTTTATCTGTATTACATTTATGAATGGTATAGATCATCATTTAACCATTTAAATTTATTTATTCATATTCAAAATAATAGCTTTATAAAATATTAAATCTAGACCATCTATTTTCTTAAATCTGAAAGTGGAGAACAGATACTGAGAAGAAAATGAGAAAAAAGATTCTGAGAGAATCCAAACCCAGGAAATAAATGCTTGATCCTCTCGAAGACTAAGTATGCCAGGCTAAAGCTATAGAGAGAAAAGCAGATGCAGTTGATTCAAATATGTACAGAAAAATATGTAAGGTCCTTTATCGAAGTAGAACTTTATTTTCTTTGAACATACCGGTCCATTTTGTCAAGTAGTAGAGGATTTATCCTTTTCATTGACAAGGGGCAGTTGGGTTGACTAATTTCAAAAGATACTACGTATTTTATTTTTGAGTTCAACACATTCACCTTTATGAGGCAGGAAGAAGTGCAAATAATTACAATTATGATTCTTCAATGTTCTATACGTAATTCTTTCATTGTTCTGCAATGCCTTTACCCTAATCCCTGTCATTTTTGTGTGCTTTCAAAGAGATTTTCATCTAGAAATCATTGATTTATTTGGAGTAAGAAGATCGTCCTAGGCTTTACTAATTAGCTCCATGTCCATTTATATCAACAACATCGATCAATACACGATTCACAAACAAGCAATAATCACGGATAAATTGGCATGCCTCCTCACCACAAGTTGATTCAGGCTTCTCTATTTCGAGACGAAGAGACAGACAATCAACCAAAAAAAAAAAAAAAACTACTGATACACACACACAAATTCAAACTAACATCCCAGGTAAAAAAGAAAAAAACCTAGTAACAAAGACGGCTCGAAGTTCTCACTAAGGAACATATGCTGCAACTATGCAAATCTCAAGAGAACCATTCAGAGCTTCTACCTCCATTTCAGTTTTCTCGTAATTATTGGTTTCATGGTAAGCTGAGTTAGTAATTCTCAAAAACCAAAACGTTGAGGAATAAATACAACAAACAAAGTGAATCCAATTAATATGACTACCTTACTTCAGATTATAGCTTATTTCAGAGGAATCAAAGGTAGGCTCTGTGTCTACCTTATTTCAGATTCTAGCTTCCTTCGTCAAATGTCATCCTTCAAAACATAAAACAAACAAAAGATGAACGGCATATAAACAGAGAGATTTGCGTCCATTAATTCACAATCAAATTCTTTCGCAAGCAAAATCTAAGTCACATAAAGTATTCCATGAATCATCATCTGATTTACGGTCGTTGGCTTTTAAATGAGATTAAAGAAGAACGAATTCACAGAGACACCTGCATACAAGTCTCGTCCCAGTCATGGCCAAAGCGGATAACGACGAGGCGTTCTTCCTCGGAGAGAATAGCCTGATCGACGGCCCATCCAGAGTGAAGGTGCGGCAACAGGTACGACATTCTCTCTCCTTCCTCTCTCTCTGTTTTTCGTCGGAACACAATGTGACTGTGGATTTGTGATTTGCGTGGCAAAGAAGCGATATCGGATTCCTGGGAATTTATATGATGGCGCCAAACAACCAAAGCGAAGTGTCTAGAAACACCCGGTCTCTTCCCTTTTTCCTACCGCCAACGTAACCAGTAATATACACATAATTATTTAATTTACTTAAACTATAAGGTTACTTAAATTATTTAATACAAGATGTATTTTCTAAAATATCATAACTATCTTCCTTAATTTTTTTATTTTTTCTCTTTTATAATAATAGTTGACTGAAAATAAATTAAAAAAATATTAATAAATATAAAAATTATGTATTATATAAATTTTTCATATATGTCTCGAAAACCTTAAAGAGCATGTTGGTCTATGGCGTGCGGAAAACGCAACTGATTGGAGAACAAGATGGAGATGGATTCTATTAATGGGAAATCTCAACTAAATCCCACAACGTGGTCTTAGTGAACTTTTAGGTGCATAAGATTATATGAAAATTCAATTCTGTTTCTTTTAATCAAAATGAAATTAAATCAACAAGTAAAAAGACCATTTAATATTAAAAATTAAAGAAAATTTGGGACAAGGTTGTAACCACAACAATTATCAAGTTAAGAATCTTTGAGGGAAAAAAAATTAAGGATAACAGATAAAAGAATTAACAACTCTCATCCTGTAAATTCCCAAAATTTTACTAGTGAATATGTGAATAAAAATATGGGAAAATTTCAGTTAGGTCCCAAGTAAAAGAAAATATTATTACAAGGTCCCTTAAAATCTTCAAATTACTCTCATGTCCCAAGGGACCTAAATGTGAAATATTTTATTTGTAAAATTACCAAGCAACCCTTGTGAATTTGGGGGGGAAAAAGCCTTCTCACATGTCTACCCCTTGTTTACTTATCACTTCTCGCTAACGTCACTCGCCCTCTCTCTTCTTTCTCTCTGCCTATCGGCTCTTAGTTCTCATTCTCGTCTCTTGCCACCAGTGGCGAACCTATACTAGTGCCAATGTGGGCAAGTGTAGACACAAAACATATATAATTTAAAAGAAATGAGTGACAATGTGTGTAGGTGGTGCAAATGGTTAACACTTAATTCCCTCCTCTTAGTCACAAGTCACGGGTTCAAGCCCCCAAGTTCTTTTTACTCTTTTTTTTTTCATTTTCATTGTTCCCTCTCTCGTCTCTGCCCTATCTCTCTATGTTCCCTCTCTCGTCACCAACTCCATTGTTCTCTACCCTAGCTCTCTTGTCACCAATTCTCCAAATCGTGCAGTCACGCTCTCTGCCTCGTCTGTCATCGCTCAACCGTCGAACAGCAAGGCCTGGGGGTTCAAAATCTTGTGCTTCTCTATTCCTTTTCTGAATTCCTTTGCTCAATCGATTCCCCTCTCAACGGTAATTTCCAGATCCCCTCTCAATGGTAATTTTCCTTTTCTAAATTCCTTTGCTTAGAATTAGAATTTGGTATGTCCCCAAACTCAGAAACAAGCTCACTTTTATGATTTGGAGCTTCGGAACACTGCCTGATTTGGTTTCGAAGCACTAATGTTCTCCACTGACAAGAGCCCCAAGGCATTCATATGTTCTTGCTTTAATTTCAAAATAGATTTGATAAATCTGAAGCTTCTAAAAAACATGATGTTGATTTTGCCAAACTTAAGTCATTTTATATCTTCTGTTGCACTCTGTAACTAAGGAAATTGTTCATAGTTTGATAGATAATTTCAGAAGTTCGAAAGTAAATTTTCTTTTTCCCAATTTGCAATAGGGAGAAGAACTATGATATTGAGGTTAGTACTTTGGAAGGCAAGTACAAAAACTGGCAAAAGAAGCAACACCAAGATTTAGTACATCCAAAATCTGAGGTTAGTTTGATGGATTTCCTTTCTTCTTGATATTTTATAAATCTAGTTTTAACAAGATGGGCAAGATGAATAGAAGTTGAGGTGTGATTAAATAGCATTGTCTCTACTGTTTCTGTCTTGCATATTTGTTTTGTCCTAAAATTATTTCAACTTCAAATTATTAGGATTAGAACTCCTTCATGTTAGGTATAGGCTAGATGATTTTTACTGTTTTGTTTGTAGAAAAGTTAGGGATACAATCTTATTTCAAACATCTAAAACCCACAAACACAGAATCTAAATCTCAAAATGAGCAAGCTTCAAATAGTATTTCAGTTTCAACTACCCAAGATTCCTATCAACCACCATAAGAATCTCAATTTCATAATATTGAAAATCTTGAAGCGGATCTGGGAAAAAGACCTTCAATTTATTCAATGACATCAAATCCTACAAAAAGAGAGGATATTCAGAGAGCATTTTTTTTTTTTTTTTTTGGTAAAATCAGAGAGCATAATTGCTCAAGGGGCCAACTCAACCAATTTTCAAACCATTCCCTCAAACGGAAATGTATGGAAAAATGTGTAGATTCAATCATAAGTGGTATGAAGAATTTGGTTCTTGGTTGGAGTATAGTGTATCAAAAGATGCATATTTTTGCTTGTATTGTTATTTATTTGTTATGGAGGTTGGAGGTAGTGGTTCAACGCAAGAAGCATAGGTCAGTGGGGGGTTCAAAAATTGGCACAAGAAGGATATAATCAAAGCTCATGTTGGAGATCATAAGAGTGTTCACAATAGATATTATCAAGTTGGTCAAAATTTGATGAAGCAAAAGCAACATATTGTATTGCCTATTCAAATATTTCTGAATAACAAAAAATTGATTATCGTATTCGGTTGAAAACTTCTTTAGATTGTGCTAGATTCCTACTACGTAATGGTCAACCTTTTTGGTGACATAATGAATCTGCAAGTTCAAATCAATAAGGTTTATTCCTTGAAATTATAAAGTTTTATTCTGAGCCAAATAAAGAGATGAGTGATGTGGTCTTGCAAAATACCCCCGATAATCACAAATTGACTTCACCAAAGATTCAAAAAGATTCATTGTTTTGCTCATCAGTTACAATTGGCACTTGTGAAGGTTGCAAAACATCACAAGAAGATTAAAAAAAAATTTGACATGCTTTAAAAGATGGCTACTGTTGTGGAGGGTTCATGCAAGCGAAAGGAAATTCTTCAAATGAATCAGTATAAGCTAATAGTTGAAAAAATTGCTAGTGGTAAAATACCAACTAGAAAAGGTTTAAATCAAGAGATAGCCTTAAAGCGACATAAATACACTCATTGGGATTCCCATTTTGGTATGGTTACAAGTGTTATCTCATTATTTTCTCCAATAATTTCCTTCATAAAAATTATCAAAGATGAATCGAAAAATGATGCTGCAAGAACTGATGCAAGTTGCATTTTGTATGTCATGGAGGATTTTGAATTTGCATTGTTGTTGCATCTTATGAAATTGATCTTAGAGATTTCTTATGAGTTGTCACAAGCAGTACAAAGAAAAGATCAAGAGCTTTTAAATGCAATTGGTTTAGTAAAGGTAGTCAAGTCTCATTTATAAGAGGTGAGAGATAATGGTTTTGAAGAATTGCTTCAAGAAATGAATATTTTTGCCAATAAATATGATATTGACATTCCAAATATGAATGATGTTTATTGTCCTAAAGGGAGATCGAGATGGAGCTTGGAATCATTCACATTCTTCCACTACTTTAAGGTGGAGTTATTTAATACAATGATAGATACTCAGGTTCAAGAATTGAATGATCAATTTGATAATGTCAATACCAAGTTGCTTGAGTGTTTGAGTTGTCTTGACCCTTGTGATTCATTTGCTAATTTTAACAAAAAAAAGTTGATTGAGTTTGCTAGATTCTATCCTTTGGAGTTTGATGAGCTTATAGATATTCCTTTTCTGTCTTCAAGTCTCGGTAATTTTATTTTCGGTGTAAAGGCTGATTCTAATTTTGTCAATTGTCAAACAATTTTTGACCTTGATTTGACGATGGTTGAGAAGAGAAAGGATACTGTTTATCCACTGGTCTATTTGTTGATAAAGCTGGCACTTGTTCTACCGGTAGCAACTGCTAGTGTTGAACGGGTTTTTTCTACAATAACTTTTGTTAAAGATAAGTTGCGCAATCAAATAAATGATGATTGGTTTAACTCATACATGCTAACTTATGTTGAACACAATATATTTGATACGATTGATGATGAAGATATAATGCAATATTTTCAAGCAATGAAGAATCGAAGAATGCTTTTGTAATTGTCTTGATGCAAAGGTTAGCTTACTCTTGATTATTATTTTTCTATGTTAAGTTGAAATTTTCTTTTCTTTTATTGTTTATATTCTTTTATTTTTTAATGCGTTTAAAACTTTCCTTAAAAAAAAATTCGGAGGCCCCCAAATCCCACCACTAATTATGCATCCACAAACCTAAAATCTTGGGTCCGCCACTGGTCCATTGTTTATATGTTTGATCAATTTCATGACACACTAAATGATCTAGAAAATCAAGTTGACTCATCCACTTTCCATAACAACAAGATAAACAAGAACACAAGATTTTGTTAGGATATTTTTGTTGGACTTGGCTATCACCCAAGAGGGGGGTGAATTGGGTGTTTGATAAACTTTAGGAATTTTAAAAAAAAACTTTTCGCAAGTTGTAAATTGACAATTAGATATTCAAATATGAGCATATACTGGAAATGTAAAAAATAAGGGAAGAGAGTATGCAAACTGTGATTTATCTTGGTTCGGTCCAATCTTTGACCTACGTCCAGTCCCCAAGCTTCACTTGAGATTTTCAATCCACTATTTGCTTTGAACTTGATTACACGTTCTGTACTTGAAGTAATCCTCTCACTAGGATTCACTCCCCCTTACAAACCGTAATCAATTCACTTGCTTGATTACACATTCTGTACTCGAAGTAATCCCACACTCGGATTCACTCCCCTTACAAGCTATAATCACAACAAAGTGTTTCCCACTCAAGATTACCCAATCTTGAGTAACTCTCAAAATAATAGGATGATTACAATGAATCTTCTCTCTCAGAAGTAAGTGAATAAACACTGAAGCACAATTCACATAATCTCACTCTCTAAGCTAAATATATGATCATTGAGATATTCAGAGAGTAGATGAAGCAGACGTTAGAATATTGGCATTTTCACTGTGTAAGCTCACGTCCCTGTTCTTGCTCTCCCTCTTGTATTTGTCTCTCTTGTTCTTCGTTTCTGGGCTTCTTATATAGATGAAGAAGAGGAACTAGCCGTTGCATTTTCTTCTCTTTGATTCTTCAAAGTTCAGCTGTAAATCTGGAATATGACAGTTGCATATTTTCCTCTATTTCTTCAATTCTTGGATGGAATCTTGGATTTAGTTGTTGTAGATGGTCTTCCAGAATTCTTGTCATTCCATAAACTTAATTTGATCATTTGAGGTGATCTTAATGTGTTCTAACGGTCTGAACTAAATATCTGGGATAAGGGAGAAGAATCATCCCTGTTCTTGGTTCTTCATTAAATGCACTTATTTTGGATCTTTGATTCTCTCTGATCTTGTGATGAACCTGTCTGAAACTTATCAAAAACTTGATCAATAATGTTAGGAATAATAATATAACATGATATGATAATTTCATATTAACCCATAAAGATTTCACAAATTGGCGCAATCTGGTTCTTATATTTCAGCGACGCAAACTGGAGTTTGGAAAACTAAACTAGAGTTTGCAGCGGGCTAAACTAGAGTTTAGAAATCCAAACTCGAGTTTAGGTCTTCCAGAGAGGAATGTCGCGATTTGAGTTTTGGAGCACACTTGAATATAAGGCTAAACTCGAGTCATTAAGTGACTAACTTGAGTTTGAGGCTTTGTTACGAGAATAAGCCTAAGTTCAAGAACTTCCAAACTGGAGTTTAGAAACACAAACTGGAGTTTGTCAAATCAAAATATTGAGGAGCTCTCTGTCTGCCACAAACTCGAGTTTACTAACTCAAACTCGAGTTTCCTTAAGAGATGAAAATATCTTGCTCTCTGTCAAGTCCAAAACTGGAGTTTGCTAACACAAACTCGAGTTTTCTTCTCCATGGCCCAATCAAATATTCTTCTCACAAGTTATTTGCTCTCTGACTTGATGAAGATCAATTCCTGGAATCCAGTACCTATCTCCATAAGACTCTTTAAGTCTTCTTTCCAATGCAAGAAGAATCAGCTCCAAACTCATTGCAATCTGACAGTTATGATCCGATGAACAAAGGCTGTTCTTTAGCTAACGTTTTTCCAGCATCCTAAATTGATTGTCAATTTCAAAAATTCATACCTCACTCATTTGATCTTTGTTTTCCATGATCTTTATGTTTCTGGAAAGGTATGTGAGTCTATTTTCATATGCCACCAATTTCAGCTCATTTCGATTTGTAGATTGTAAGATATCCTCAAATTACTGAACCTGGGTCTGCTGGGTGACGTTAACAAATGGGTCAACTTCAAAAATTCATAACTCTCTCATCTCAGCTTCTTTGGGCATGAAAATTTGTCTAGATGACGCATTGGATGTCTAGTTTCATACAAAATTGATTTCACCTTAAACCGATCTCTGGTTTGGGAGATATCATCGAATTACCAGAGGTCGTCAGTTCTGATCATGAAACAGAGTTGGACAGAGTTGCTAAAAGCTTGCTAAACTCGAGTCATTAAGCGACTAACTCGAGTTTTAAGTTCCAAACTCGAGTTTACATTGGCTAACTCGAGTTTTGCTGATCCAGAGACACCAGAGTTGTTGAAGACACTACAAACTTGAGTCATTAAGTGACTAACTCAAGTTTTGAGTTCCAAACTCGAGTTTACGTTGTCTAACTCGAGTTTTGCTGATCCAGAGACGCCAGAGTTGCTAAAGACACTACAAACTCGAGTCATTAAGTGACTAACTCGAGTTTTGAGTTCCAGACTCGAGGTTTGTGTCATAAACTCGAGTTTTTTCATAATCCAGAGGCAGATCACTTCCAGTAATGCAGTAAACTTGACTTTTAAGTATCTGGCTCGATTTTGCTCATCCAGAACCTGATATATGCTTGTTTTAACTCTGAATTAAGCTGTTTTAACTTTCATTTGATTATAGAGACTTCTAAAATCAAACTAAGAACTTGTATAATGATTTTCTTAGTTTATTCAGCAAGTTATTCTTTCTTTCTTCTCTCTTCTTGGTTATTCTCCATGAATCAACTCTTTCTTTCTTCTCTTCTCCTGTTCTTTCTCCACATGAACAAATATATTAAATGTAGCAATTAGTCAATGTATATGGTATAAACTTTATGATATAAACTTTTGGCTCTTGATAATGGCATCTATATAAGACATCATCAAAACTAATCATAACCAACATCTATGCTTGATTGCAAATCTAATAAACTTTTTCACCCCATCTATATACTACCTTAAACATCAATAAGATGACATCTATTTTTGATCAATTTGTACCTTAAACCTATTTTTAAAAAGTGGTTAGTTGCTTGACTGTTGAATTTACTAATTACTTTTATCTTTTAATATTGGGTTAAGGTGCAAAAATGCACATGTGCTTTACCCTGAGGAGCGTCCAGTACCAAGTGTTTTTTTTAGGTGCAAAATTACACACATCGTTACAAATTATGTGCAAAAATACCCTTTGACCATTAAGTTTGACTTTTTTTACTTTCAAATGTGCAAAAATACACATATGATTTGACAAAAAGAGCGCCCAATACCAAGTGGTTTTTTTTAATTCAATGATTTTATTTCATTTAAAGGAAAATTATTATTTTTCTAGGTATAATTCTTGAAAGGCCAAATTTTTTATTTTCATAATTTTTTATTATTTTTTTAAATCCTTATTGGTGCAAACATTTATATTGCATAACTAGAAAATGAAATAAAAATTAAATAATATTGATTGAAAAATTGTTTAAATAAATTTTGGTTCAATTTATCAGATCAAAAAATTAAAATTATTTTTAATTAAATATAGTATTCATAATATCAAATTGTAAATGCATAAATACTCATTTATTGATTATTAATTAGAAAATTTAATAAGGATTTAAAAAAGAAAATAGATTATGGAAATAAAAAAAATTAGTCTCCCAGAAATTACACCTAGAGAAATAATAATTTTTCTTTAATTAAAATAAAATTATTAAATTAAAAAAACACTTGGTGTTGAGCGTTGTTTTTGTTGAACCACATATGTATTTTTGCATATTTGAAAGTAAAAAAAGTCAAACTTAACGGTCAAAGGGTTTTTTTACACCTAATTTGTAACCACATGTGTACTTTTGCACCTAAAAAAACATTTGGTGCTAGACGCTCCTCGGGATGAAACACATGTGCATTTTTGTACCTTAACCCTTTATTATTTATTTTAAAATAAAATCAGCAGCACAACATTTTAAAAACTAAACCTTTCCAAGTCTCAAACCATCTCTTTTGATTGATAAATAATCAATAAATTCATCCAACAAAATCACAATAATTTTTCACAACTCATAATGAAAGAAATCATATTTGCCAACACATATTATAGATCAATTAGAAAGCATTACAAGTTAACAAATAAAATACACAAGTGTTAAAAATGAATAACTATTTTACTTTTGCAACTCATCAATAACAATTACTACAACAACTAAAATTTTTAACTACTACATATCTTCACATACAACCTATATATAATAACATTTAATTTTATCTTCTTTATTTTTTTAGCATATAAAAATGAGAATAATTTTTTGATAATTGATAATAAATTAAATATAAAAGACATTGAGCAAATTAAACAATTAACTACTACTAAAGTTATATTTGTAAGTTCAAAAAATAAAAAACTTACAATGTATAGAATGTTTAACTAGAGAGAACTTAAAACTTCAAGCACACCACTTGAACAAAAAGGTTAATAAAGGAAAAATAAAAAGAAAATGGTGCATGCAGCTTTAAAATTTAAAAAGGAAAAGAGAAGAAAAGTGAGTGTGTACTTATGTGATCTTTGAGATGGGGATGAGTGGAGGAAATGGGACCAAAGGAAATAATGAAAGTGGGGATGAAGTGGGTGTGTTGGGGTCTATAAATGTTGAAGGAGAGGGGAGTGAGGATAAGGAAAGGGAAAGGCTAATAAGAGTGGGGACCAAGGATAAGTAAAGGAATTGGCTAATGGGAGTCGAAACAAGAGGATAAAGAAAATAAATGAGGCAATTGGCCAGAGAGTTGTTGGAAAATAGGGACACTATATTGCTAAAGTGGGAGCCGATGAAGAAGTGTCTAGGAAAAATATTAAACAATATTTTGATAGTTCTTTCTAACACATGCCGCATAAGGTCATTAGTAGTTGTGAAGCTTGCGTCGTTGCTAGTTTATTTTAATTAAAAAAAAAACCTTATGTGATGGTTGGTCTAGCAAGTGCCACATAAGGCCCATAAACAGTTGTAGCGCTTCCCTAAAAGCGTCATTGCATCTCAATTTTTTCCTCTTAAAAAATCTAGATGAAGTTGTGACACTTCCTTAAAGATGTGTCACAGAATGTGTGCCACTATTCCCTCTATTCGTGTTTGTAGTAGTGTGCCCTTAATTAGGAATTAAGATAGGTAGTTTTTCTAATTGAGCTACCCAAATTTCAAAAGTACTCAACTAAGTATTTTGATTCATGACAATGCTCTAGAGAAAGGGGCGAACGTTCGTTTAATAATTTGTAACCCACATCCTTCCTTTTGATTGGTGCTTGTTATGATTCTCATTGTTGTGATGAGTTTTAGGCTATTCAAATCTAATGTGAATTGTCCAAATTTAAAATTATTTATCTATTATTTTTAAATGAAAAATTCATTTTTATGATAATTGATAGTTATAATATTATTTTTATTTTATTTCTTACATATTTCAATATAATTTTTTTAAAGATAAAAATTAAACTAAACTAAATCTAGATGTTTCAAAATTAATCTAGAATAGTCTGGATTGGTGATGAGTTAAATCCCTTACGTTCTTTTGTTTTATTTGAAAATACTCTTTTTTTCATTTTATTTAAAAAAAAATATGACATGGCACACAACTGCACAAGACTTATAAACTGCTGGTAGATATAAACTCCCGCCTCAACATTGAATTTAACAGTTGCATTAACTATATTCTAACAGTATTAAGTTAAGCCACGTCTTCACCTTTGGGACCATGCTTTTAAATGTTTGATATTAGAGAGACTAACTCTACTATAGATGTACAGTGATTCAAAAATTAATTTATAAGGACTAAATTAAGTTAAAATTGGGTTAAACTGCATTCAACATCTTGAAATATTTTAGGTGTTTCCAGTGCCTTAAAGTATTTTGTGGTTCACCCATCATCCAAAAAGTTTTTTTTATGGACGTCCATCACTCTAAAGTATTTTTTTGTACAATGTTGCATTTAACAATTTTAGTAATATAGGGTGATGATTACACCTGGAAAAAAAATTAGGGGGTTAGAAGCACAAGAAAATAGTTTATGGTATTAAATGCAAAAAAGAAAAAAAAATTGTTTAGGTACGAGGTGCATCAGAAAACATACTTTAGGGTTATATGTGCATCAGAAAACATACTTCAGGATAATAGGCGTACCACAATATTTTAGGGCACTAAATATATTTGAAAAAATATTTTATGGTTCTAGATGCACCTTAACCCATTAAAATTTGAGGTAAACTACGAAGACTAAATAATTAATTATTTTCTTATATTAAAATCCATAATAATATTATTAAAAAATCATTATATTTTTTTAAAGAAAATGGGATAAAAAAAATAAAAAAAATATGCATAAAACTACCCCAGGGGATGACACTAGAGTTTGTTTTTTGAAGGATGATTGGATTAGAGAACTAGGTCCTCTAAAAACTGACTTTCTCTAAGCTTGATGTTCATTGGCTAAGGAAACCAATTAAAGATTTTGTGGATGAAGCTGGACGTTGGAGATGGTCTCCCCAATGGATGGAAATGGCTACTGTCATTGGAGTTTAACTAGCAAAGGTACTTTCACAATTACATCTGCTTATGAGGCAATAGAAGAAGACAATCAGAACGAGGAAGCTAGACACTGGAAATACATATGGAAATGGCCGGGTCCTCAACCAGTCCACTCCTTCCTTTGGTTATCATTCAAAGGAAGGCTTCTCACCAACTAGGACTATTATAAAAATTGGTTATTACTACCCTAAAAGGTGTCCCTATTTAAAAAAGGGAAGCAAAAAGTGAATGCGATGATATTCTTGTAATTATATTTGCTCAATTTGAAGGATGACAAATTTTTTGGCATCCCAAATTATATTTTGGGACTCCAAATTAAAATATAATTTGGGACGCCAAAAATCAGAATATTTTTTTGGCGGGTAGAGGAAATTGTATGGTATATTTTGGGACTCCAAAAAATCAATCTAAGTACACTAAAATTGTGTGGCACATTTTTGGAGTCCCAAACTATATTTTGGGACTCCAAAAAATCACTCTAAGTTATACACTCACACCTCTGCTCCAGCGCTCACACCTCTGCTCCCTCTCCGCCTTTTCTCTTCAAATCACTCTAAGTTATATACTCACGCCTCTACTCCAGCGCTCACACCTTTGCTCCCTTTCTCTCTCTCTCTCTCTCCCTCTCTCTCGCAGTCTCGGTCACTCAGCTCACACCTCTGCTCCCTCTCCTTTTCTCCTCAAATTGTGAAGTTGTCCTTGTCACCATTTCATCGTCCAAACTCTCCTCAAATCGTGGTAGGCTTCACCGGATCTGGAGAAGGTGGTGGTCGGTGGTGGGTTGTATCTCTCTTTTTACTTCTCTTCCAAAGCTTGGAGCCATGCTTGTCCCCATTTTGGCGAATCCTGTGTTTGTGGTGGCTGGTGGTGGTTTGTCTGAGATCGGAGAAGGTCGACAACACATCGGGGTGAATCAACCTACAGAGAGAATTTCTAGTAGGATTTCTTTGATTTGTCTTGTTTATTTCTTAAATTTTCCCACTTTTTCGAAGAGCGATATTAAGAGGAAAAGACTCTCAATTCTCAGTGAAGTTAAATAGGAAGCTCCCAGTCATAACTTTGGATAGGGTTTTTATTTATTTTATTAACTTCTGCAACTAAGTAAAATAGGAAACTCCAGCTTAATTATGAGTCAAGTCCAGCTAAGCAGATCCAGCTCAAGTTTTTTCCTTTGATGGTTATGTCTTTAAATGTCCAGCTTAACAAGTTTTCTTGATTTAAATGAATTGTTTTAATGTCTGAAATTTTTCATTTTAACGATAGTGCAATCAAGACGTATAAAATATTTGCTGGGGAAAAAGAAGGTCTAGCAAAAGAATCGAAGTGGTTTTTTCCGAAAGTAAGTGGTTTCAATTCAAGTTATTTAATTAATATGCATGCCTTTATTCATTTTAACAATTTGCTTTTGATTTATAGTGCCCTTAACAACCTGGGCACACTAAATGTGGATATTATGTTATCCTTTACATGTTTTACATCTTCAGAGCGCGGACGTACTATAGGTTTTGAGCAAGTACATAATCACTCCTTGATTCTCAAATGATAACATTGTCGATGTTGTACTTAATTGAGTTGTTCATTAGTTCATTTACTTCATATGATGCAAAAGTTTTGCTCCACTCATCATTCTGATTCTTACTTCCACTGAGATTCTAGCGGATCCAATGTGAGAGGCTCAGCGAGGTGAACTTTCTCCATGATCTTGGTAAGACAATGCTTCTCCATAATTCGAGAGTCATTGGACAGTCTCTGAGAACATGATGGATGGTCTCTAGGTCCTCGTGACATAGAAAGGAACTAGCATCATTGGTCAAACCTCTCTTTTGTCTAGCAACGTTAGTAAGCAAACATTGGTGGATAATAAGCCAGAGCACCATTTTGCAGCGTTCAGGGACTTAAGTTTCCAGACATGACCCCAGAATGGGTCATCCTACAAACCATCATTATTCAACACAGAGTAAACTGACTTCACAGTAAAAGCACCACTCTTGGACCATTTCCATCGAATCTGCCCATTAGGTAGAATTTTAATTCCCTCTTGAACTTTGGCCCATGTTTTCTTGATTCCACTCCACAGATTCGATCCCAATTTAGTCATATTAATTAAAGGGATTGTTGATGAGCCACATTTATATTTATTTCGAAGCACTTGGACCCAAAAATCATCCAAGGAAGGCACCATGTAGTATACTCCTTTGCAGTGAAGCTAAGAACCCCTGACTAGCCCTCCATTCTTCTCGCTTTTTGAGTTTTCTCATCATCTGAGTAATCCACACAGCCACTGCCCTCCCCAACGTTCTTTTTATGGAAATAAGCCTTCTAACCCCATACTATGTCGTCTTCCTCTTTGTGTTGCACCATAAAGCCCCCACAGCCTGGCGAAAGCAGTTTGTCTCTGTATGACACTGAAATTGCACCCTTTCTTAAGTTCATGTTTGACCCTTTAGGTAGCTCAACTCCTGCCTTTTTCCTATCAGCTGGACTTCTGAACACGAAACTCTTGTCTCCCTCTGTCTGCCCACCCTTCCCCCTGCTTCCACTGTCGTCTCCGTCTCCGCCTCCCGAGCCCTCCTTGCCACCGTTAGCATCGCTTTTTCCTCCATCTCCCATGCCTCCGTCTCCTCAACTTTGATTATTGAGGCCTTACTTCTAAGAACATTATTTTGGGTAACCTTTGATATCGGTTATTTGGTTGAGAATTGATATTATGATAGGGGATGAAATATTGTGGTATCCAATCTTATTATGACATTTGGAAATATGTAATTAGTTTAGCTAGGGAGATTTGCAAATCTTAGCTAGTAAGGTACTCCCTCCAATCCCTATATATAAAGTCCTTTAAACTAAATTGTGAGATTATAAAAAACAGTTAAAATTAATAAATATGTATGGAATACAATCCCCCCCCCCCCAAAGATGTCACAATTTATGAATGAGTAAGAGAGAAAGAGTAATGATGAAAAAAGGAAGAAATAGAATGTATGGTAAATAAATTATGTGAGAGAAAGGCAAAATGGGTAATAGAGCATTTATTATTCAGACAAAGTCAAATAAGACCTTATAAAAAGGGACAAGCCTATTAAAAAAGGAACCTTATATATAGAGACAGACGGACTAGTATATAATATAAATAGTAAGCTATAATAGAATGGGTTAATAATAATCAAAATAGTAAATAAAGAATAGCGTAGATTATGGAAAAATAAAAAATAAATCTTTTTTTATTATAAATCTTTTATGTTATTTCTAAATTATATACAAATCTTTTGAAGTTCGATATATTTGAAAATAATGATATATGACCTTTAAAACTTGAGAAAGAACTCCTAATCTTTAAGTTTGTGCGGATAATTTTCATTATTTCAGTTTTTCATTAACATACTCTAATATGTTATTGACTAAATTTTGATTAAAAAAATTATGTTATTGACTAAATATCCCGTTCATTGTTTTTCCCAAATAACCTCTCAAATTTTGGATAATATATGTTTAAATAATCCTTCAAAAGTTAGTCTAGCCATACAAGACTAAACTAAATCCCTTTAGATTTAGAGTTTGAGTCTTAGAGGAAACACTTGTGTTAAAAAAGACAATCACAAATCCTCAACCGGCTATTGGATGATAATACTTTTTTTTAAAAAAAAAAAACCCTCCAAACCCTTTGTCAAATTATATCATTTTAATGAGATAATAGGCAAAATTAATAGTCGAGATGTTTTTTTTCTGCATAGATGTAATAGTTTAGTGGGCTTATTCCAAATTTTTAAATGTCTGAGAGGCTATTTGCACATAGCACAAACTTCATGGACGTTCTATATAATTTAATCATTTTATTATAAATTCTCTCTCTCTCTATATATATATATAGACACACGCACACACACTGTGTATAACATAAACTTTATAAAAGAATTCAATTAATTGAAACTATTGATAAAATCTACAGTAGCATATTCTAACAAACACATTTTCGCTAATATTACTAGAAATTAGGACCTGAGAGAATTAATTCCTCAATCTTTATATAATTTTACTTAAACTTTAATAAGATCCTTATAATACTTTTATTAATTCCTTATTATTTCTTCCGCTAAATCCATTCGTCCTTATATTCATAACATGTTAATTAAAGTTGTTGTAGATGCTAACTAAACGACATATAAATTTCCATAAAATGCAAAACAATTTTTTTAAAAAATATAAAATGATGGAATAAAATAAAATATGTAATATGTAATTTGGTAGATATTAATTTTAATTATATTTATATGAAAAAATTGATTAAAAAAATTCCAAATATGTTATGGGTGAGAGATACATCATCAGTCACTTTCTTTTATAAATTAGTAGATTACTATGTGTATATGTGTATAGAGACTAATATAAACCTATAATTGTAGCAAATATAATCACCCAAAAAAAGGGAAAAAACTATAAATTTTTTAATTAAAAATGAGAGAAAATTGTAGGGACAAAATTACTATTTTTTTTAAAAAAAAAAGAATTCTGTTGAGGATATTCTCATGCATTTCCAAATCATCTCATGGCTTAAAAGTCGGTATGAATATTTAATATTTCAGATGAAGATAATGAACACCGAATTTGCCAAGAATTTAAGGTGCAATTAATAAATGCATTGGAAGGAGGTCCATTGTTTCCTGCAGCCTATATATGAAAGTGTGCAGTAATATTGATGGGGTAGCATACAGCGTACAGAATCCGAGGGACGATTCTTTCCCAATTCAACATCTTTCCACTATTAATAACTCCTTATCTCTTCTTTCGCTTTGCTCTTCTCGTGACCTTTTAAAATTGGAAGAAGAAAGAATCAAGACGCAGCATTTTCAGAGACTCGTCTGTATCTGAGGACTGAGATAAGTGTCTTACTCTCTTTTAAATTGATTTTATGAAATAAATATAGGGTTAAGTTCCAATTGTATTGTGTGAATATTTTTGTATAGAAGTAATGTTCATGCGGGTTTTTTTTTTTTTTTGGGATCATTATGGTCTCAAAATTGTAAAAAAGGAATAATATCATTATTAAAAATATTAAAGGCCAGCGTTTGGTTTTTTTTTTTTTTTTTCAGCGATTAGGGAAGTTTTAATCCTTGTGAACACTTTCTGGACAATATTAATTTAATAAAAAAATTTGAAGCCCCACAAGTCCACAACTTTTATGCAAAAACTTTTGGAGGGAAAATTGGACTTTAACACATAAAAGCTATATGACTGGTTATTTCTCATAAAGCACAATTATTGATCATTATCAAAACTATGATATTAAAATCTACTTAACTCGAGTTAGTCCTTCCCACCAATGAATTGGTGAATCCCTTCGGAAAATAGATTATATATTTTTTATTTTTTATTTTTCCTACTAAAGATGTTGTTAAATTTGTGCTTTAGTAATTATGTTTTATTAAATTATGCGTGATACAGGATTTTTTTTATTTGCTTATGGATGGATGGCTTTTTTAATTTAAATACAGTACCCTTTTCAGGATTTATACGAATATTTTAAATATTTTATTTAAGATAGAGGGGATTTCAATTTAATCATGATTGGACTATGGGCGCAAGTTATTGTTTTAACCAGTTTAATGATCAATCCGATTTTCACTCTCTTGATAAAAACTAAGGTTGTTAAATCAAGACTGGTCATTGAATCAAGTATTGGGTCAAACGTCAATAAATCACATTGAAGTCAAATCAAAACTAAATTAAGGCTAAATCAGTAAAAAAATGAAGATTTGATGTTATTAATTATTCATATAAAATTATAATAAGATGATATAGCAAATAAAACTTTAAGTGTTGATTTTACATTGAGAAAAGTGCAACCTTGCCTGCACCCAATACTTTTTATCTGCAATCTTGATTGTCGAAAGTAGGTACCTATATCCTAGACTCTTAGGTGATACTCTTTTTAGTTTTTATTATAAGGCACCAACTAACAAGTATTTTTTGTCCTTTTTATAAGGCACTTGCAAGTTTTCAATGTGCAATTAATTCATTTTTCCATGTATGCCTATATTTAATAAGGGTAATGTGAGAGAGTATTAAATTGGAAAAATTGATTACAGGGTTCAAGGAAGCAAAATAATTCAAAAAAGGCCTAAGAAACATTCACATGCCACTCTGGCATTTTTTCAAAAAAAAAGTGTACGGACATAGTTGCTAATTGCTACAGATGTAGTTGTTAAAATGTAGTTGTTAATTAGACTGATTTAGTTGTTAATGGGGACTGATATAGTTGTTAACCGCTACTGATGTAGTTGCTAACGTTTTTTGAAAAAATGCCAGAAAAGGCCCTGGCATGTGAATGTTTCTTGGGCCTTTTTTGTAATTATTTTGCTTCCTTGGTCCCTGTAATCAATTTTCCCTATTAAATTTGAGTTTAAGGTAGTTAGTAGGAGTAATATTGGAAATCACTTAAATTTTATGACAACTTTAATGCTTTTAACTAACTTTATTGGTTTGTAAGAATTGATAGTTTATGCCTTATAATAAAGACCAGAGGGAGTAGCGTGCAAGGAACGAAAACAACTTTTGCAAGGAACAACTTTTGTTCTCTCTTCAGCAATGCTTTTGAAACTAGATACCAATATCCTAGGCTTTTATCTTCTTTTCTGTTGTCTCTCATTTTTCTTTTTGCTCGACCACCTTCAATTTTGATCTCTCCCATTCTCTTCTTTCTCAAAGCTATGTTTGTCCATCTTTAAAAAAAAAAAAAATCAACTCGGGTCTTCCACTAGCCAACACACGGACCCCATTTGCTCGACATGTTTTGTGGTTGGCGTTTTCTGGTCCGTGCTTGGCTTGTTTGATCTGTTGTGTGTTAGGTCCATTCTTAGCATCTTCAAATCTAGGGGATCTAGATCTGTTCACATTAGAAATTTTCAAACCCATGTCAGCATGTGCTGTTGACTTGGTTTCCTTGCTTCTCAGTTTGTCACCATCGTTCTCCTCAGTGTTATCTCTTTTCACTGGATTTGTTCACATCGGCTTTGTTTTCACTATATTTGTTGTTCTCATTGGATTTTTTTTCCTCATCGGCTTTGCTTTTCTCCATCTCTCTCTCTTTTTCTCTCTGTAAACATCTTCACTCTTCAATTGACATTTTTTGGGAAAAACAGAACGGATCCATTTCACAACTAGTTTCTAGTTCGAATCAACTGGTTCGGGTTTCATAACCATGTAAAACGGTTGACAAAGACATAACAAGCATGGCTCAAAATATGATCACTTTGTTGGGGAGAGATAAGAGATTCGCTGAATTTAATTGGGAACAGGGTGTTTTCCTCAATTTAATAAATTCTCCAAGAGTTTTGTAAAAAATTAAGAGACAAGTACTTATTCAAATGATTATTTTATTTTACCAACGATTCAAAAATTGATTTTAAATATACTAGTCTCACTTGTGGATCATTGGGAGTAAGCTATGATATCTAGTTGTTTGATTTTCAGTTATGATTGTGATATTTGTAATTACCTAAATCGATATTTGCATTTTTTTTTTTGGAATTAGCTATCATTAAATTAATCTTTTAAATTATTCTATGTTTTCTTTCTTCTTCCCCTTTATTTCTCTTCCCTTCCGTTCTCCCTCTTGTGCTTACTCTAGCTTTTATATTATAATATTTTTTACCATGAATATATTTTTGTATAATTTTGAATCCAGACTTGTCGTACTTAGCCCACTTAATTATAATGAAATAAAAAAGGTGAAGTCTTGTAGAAACTAAAAAGCTGTCAACGATAATGGAAACTGATAATGATGTGCAACCGAAAATGATGTATAGGTTTCAATGCTTATCCTTAACAAACATAATTCAGCCTATCAATTGTAGTATTGAGAGAAGAAGCATAATTATATTATAAAATATAACTAACCTTTATATCTGTATATTATATTACACCTCATCATCTTGTGAAAGAGTCATATTTTTTTTATAAATATATAAATTTTATATTTTACTCCCCCAATTTCTTTTTTTTTTTTTTATAATAGATGAATAACTAATTTCCAAAGATTAAAAATACCGTTCAACTTGATTAATGATTATAAAGTTCTCTTATACAAAGAAGGGAATATAAATGTTACTTTGCTATTAATATTATATTTAATTAACAAAACTTATTTACAAGACTACAATGATCATGTTGATTAATGATTAGCCTACTAATAAATTTAAATTGTCTTTTTATTTTTTCTACATCATAATAATAATGTCAATGAGAAAAGATGATTGACTGATTGAGTGGATTCCATTGTGTTACATTGTGTCGGCAACTTAATCCATAGAATTTATAGATGCAATAATAATTATGATTATTCATAAATATAATGGAGTAAAAATTCTCATAAGATTCTCTTTGACCAAAAAAGATTATCATAAGATTCTGGCAAAAAAGAAACCAATAAGGTTGTGGAATATATTGGATCTACGCGGCGCATAAATTGTAATTGTATAACTTCTTTAAATTTTTATATTAGATATAAATTTATAAATTATAGTCTCCTATGATTTTGTTTAGTTTAGTATTAGTTGTATGCATTATTGTTAAACTTGTGAGTTCATTCTCGGAGTTTATTGTTTTTACATTCATACCATATAAAATCAAGTCGAGACATTAATAAATTCGTGTTAGCCGTAAACTCATATAAACTTATGAGTTTACATATTGCATTTACTGTTTTTATGTTTCTAACTTATAAAATCATATTAACTCACTCTTAAACTTATATTAATTTTATCTATTTGATTATATTCAATGGTTTCGTATATGAATTTTATATAAATTAATGTGTTAAGCATGATACATTATGAATGTTGATCTACGTAATTTTAATCATTTGACTTTAAATCTTTTTCTTTTTTGGGTGTCTTTTGTTAAATATATTTAGATCCATTTTTTTGGTTTTTTTAATATTTTAATATTAATTATCCATTATAAATATGTATTTAATAATAAAAATAAACTCTTATGAATTTACAATTTAAATTTATTTACGATACAAGTTTATGATATCATTATGAGTTTTTTTAAGTTCATGAGTTTGATAACCTTAGTTATATGTTAGCATTATTTCTCTTGATTTTCTCTATTTAGGTATTAGTTTTTGAAATTCATGAATAATAAAAAAAATTATGTTATCTTTTTTCTAAGAAGAGTTAAAATGTTGTAAATATTTTAAACCATTAAATCAATTCAATTGTATCGCTCACTTATTAAGTGGCCCAACTTTTATTATATCAGTCACTTATCAATTCTGTTACGGATATCTCATAAATGGGCCCAGCCCAATAACTAAAGAGCCTAGTCAAAATGACTTCAGTTATGCTCATAACCGCTTCCTTGAAAATAGGAGTGGTTTTATCAAAATATCTATTGTTATGATAACCGCCTATGTATCAAGAATATCTATCAAAAACGCATATCTTGATATCCCTAAAATAAAGGATGAATCCAACCGATTAAGATAAGGCACAGGTACGCCTATAAATAGGGTAAACCCCTTACAAGGTACACACTTCTGAAACCCTAGCTTTTCTATTCACACAAAGCACACGCACCACCCCCTCTGGCTATCGTTAGTCTGTCGTATACCCTCAAACTACGTGGACTTTGATCCACACTGTGGTACGTAGGACCCCGGGATCTCACCCCGGGCCAAGTCCAACCCAACTTGTGATCTACACCGGATCATTGGCGCCGTCTGTGGGGATTGTAAAGTCCTATTCCCGTGACCCGTGATGGCTAATACCAGAAGCAAAAGCCACCCGCATGCACACGAGCAAGGTCAGGAACAAAATTTTAGCGAGACCCAACAGCAGGACGTTCAAGGCGTTAATCAGGAACAAATGGAGGAGTCCCCGGACTCGAACCTGGATGGACGAGCAGGCAAAACGCTGGAAAATACTAACCACGCTGGTCCCTCAAAGTTTCAGATTGGAAGCCCAGACATACGACTCCTACATAACATTGCTGAGTCAATGATGAAACGGATCGAGAATGTGGAAGAACGCGACAATCTTCAGAACCAGAAGATTGACCATATGACCGAGGTGATGAACCAAATCCTTAAACACTTACAAGACCCTCTTCAGGAGGAACGCCGGGATGATCAGCAGAATGAGGACGAAGAAACCAATCACCAAACTATTGATCCCCTACAGGAGGACCATCCCGGGCAAGGCCGAATAGTTTCAACAAAAAATTCTCAGCAAAATAATCACCGGGACGCGAGTCAAGAGGATCAAGCCCGGGCACATAGGAAGGACAGCCGTACCTCGGACAATCAGGGAATTCCGCAAGACTCCGGCAGGTACAAGATGTGGTATGGGGATGGAGGACAAAACAACAGCCCGTTCTCAGATGAAATTACGGAAGCTGAGTACCCAAGGAAATTTAATACATCCGACCTCCCTAAGTACGACGGAAGTCAGGATCCCCAGACACACTTGAACACTTTCGACACTGAGATGCTAGTCCGAGGATTCAAGGGGCCAATCATTTCCAGGCTGTTCACCTCAACGTTACGAGGAGCCGCCCAAATTTGGTTCCGGACTCTATCTCCCAAGTCCATTACCAACTTCAACGACCTGAGCGAGAAGTTCCTGCTGAATTTCGCGACAAGCAAAAAGCAACCCAGGTCGGTCTACACGCTGGACAGAATCAAGCAGCAACCCGGTGAAACCCTTCAGAAGTATTTGGATCGTTTCAAGGCTGCCGCATTACAAATCCAGGGATTAACGGAAAGCGTCCACGTACACTTGCTCATCTCGGGCTTAGATAGCGAATCCAAAATGGGGAGATCGGTCATATCTGGCGAGATCAAGACGCTGGAAGAATTCCATAAACGAGCCAAAAAGTATCTGGACATAGAGCAGATGCAGATAGCCAACGCGTCGGGAAAAGAGAGACAGAAAAGCCCACCTCCGAAAGGGAAGGACCGGGCAGAAAGAGACCGACCCCGTAACTCGGACCAGAAAACACGAGGACAGAGGCATGAGGGGAAGTATGAGAGATATACTCCAATAAATGTCCCTCGTTCACAGTTATGGAGAGAGGTAGCCCTGACCGAGATGAGGAAGGTGGAGCGACCCCGACCACTTTATAATAAGGGAAAGTTGGACCGCACACGATTTTGTGAATTCCACAATGGACTCGGGCACACAACGGATGAGTGCTGGGACCTTAGAGATGCGGTGGAAAAGTTTATCCGAGATGGAAAATTACGTCAGTACGTTATCAAAACATAGGGGCAGAAAGCCAAGCGCAAGCAGACGGATCGGAGTACAAGCCCGGTCTCCCAGAGGAAAAAACCGGTAGAAGCCCGGAGAAAGCACGACAATGAGGACGAGTTCCCGGAAGCAGAGTTTTACTGCAATGTCATTAGTGGAGGTTACGGAGGTGGCGGCGATACCGCCAATCAGCGGAAGAAATACCTTCGGGAAGTCTTAACCATCAGAGGACGACCGACCTTCAAGCCGGAGCCATCGCAAACAGAAGAGCCTCCTAAGCTGTTCTTTACTCAGGAATATCTGAGGGACGTAATCCCGAGTCATCAAGACGGACTGGTTATAACCGGCCTCCTGGGAAAATGCCGTGTAAAGAAGATATTCATCGATCCTGGCAGCGCGGTGGATATCATCCTGTGGGACGCCTTTAAGCGCATGGACCTCGACCCAGAGAATCTAAAGCCGTGCAGGACAACCTTAATCGGGTTCAACGGACAGGATACAAATCCCAAAGGATGTATAGAACTAAAAATGACCTTGGGCTCCAAAGAAGCCTTTAAGACTGAGCGAGTCAAGTTTATTATAGCGGATTTCCCTTCGTCCTACAATATAATCTTAGGCAGACCAACCATTCATAGTTGGGACATGCTCATATCAACTAAGCATCAGAAGCTGAAAATGGTAAGTCGGAACATTGAAGTCGTCACCGTCAAAGGTGATCAGAAGGAATCCCGGCAATGCTATTTCTCGACAGTTAAAAATAATGAACCCGGAACATCCAGCTCGCAGCAGAAAGGAACTCGAAATTCAGCGCCAATTACGCCGAGCTCGGTCAACGTGGTAGAGCTGGATGTAAGAGAAGAAGCAAAGTTGATGAAAACAGAGCCTGATGGAGAGCTCACAGGCTACCAACTAGGAGAGGATCCCGGACAAATAACCCAGATCGGGAGTTCACTTGCCGAGCAAGAAAAAAGCGAGCTCAAAAAGCTGTTATGGAGAAACAAGGACGTATTCGCATGGAAACCTTCGGAGTTACCAGGAGTTGACCCGGCGTTCTGCTGTCACAAATTGACCATAAATCCACGATATACGCCGGTCTCGCAGAAGAAAAGAAAGATTGCACCGGACCGTCAGGAAGCCCTAACCGAGCATGTAAGAGAACTGCTGGATGCGGGATTCATCAGGGAAATCCAGTATACCACATGGTTGTCAAATGTGGTAATGGTCAAGAAACCAAATGGCAAATGGAGGGTGTGCACCGACTACACCGATCTCAACAAAGCATGCCCCAAGGATGCTTACCCCATGCCAAATATTGACCAACTGGTGGACAATTCTTCGGGTTTCCAGCTGCTCTCATTCATGGATGCGTATTCCGGCTATAACCAAATAGCTATGCATCCTGAAGACCAGGAGAAAACAGCTTTTATCACGGAAAAAGCTAATTACTGCTATAATGTCATGCCTTTCAGGCTGAAGAACGCAGGTGCTACTTATCAGAGGATGATGAATCAAGTGTTTGAGGCACAACTCGGCAGGAACGTCGAAGTTTACATCGACGATATGATCGTAAAGTCAGTTAAGCGATCCAACCACATCCAAGATTTGCAAGAAACATTTGATAAGCTCCGGGCTCACAGAATCCGACTTAACTCAGCTAAATGTGCATTCGGGGTACCAGCGGGTAAATTTCTCGGATTCCTGTTGACAAACTGGGGGATTGAGGCCAATCCGGACAAATGTCAGGCCGTCCTCAATATGGCTGCCCCAAAAAACAAAAAAGAGGTACAGCAATTGACTGGCAGACTGGCCGCGCTGACAAGGTTCTTACCGAAATCGGCAGAAAATGCTCTTCCTTTCTTCAAGTTATTGAAGAAGGAAGCACGGCATGGAGAATGGAACTCAGAGTGTGAAGCCGCGTTTGATAAGATCAAAAAATGCCTGTCATCACCACCCGTGCTGACCAAACCTGAGCCCGGGGAAGATTTGATATTATATCTCTCCGTGGCCCCAGAAGCAGTAAGTGCCGCCCTGGTGAGAGAAGATTCGAAGGAACAGAAACCGATTTACTTTACAAGTCGGGCTTTGCAAAGTTCGAAGCTAAGATATCAAAGGTTGGAAAAGGTGGCCTTTGCGCTCCTAACTGCCGCGAGGAGATTACGCCCTTACTTCCAGGGGCATAAAATAATTGTCCGAACCAGTCAGCCAATACGTCAAATACTCCACAAACCTGACTTAGCAGGAAGAATGACGAGTTGGGCAATCGAACTGTCCGAATTCGACATAGTATATGAAGCTCGGCGTGCTATTAAGTCCCAGGCTTTAGCCGACTTCATTGCAGAACTGGTGCCAACAGAGGTAGTCCCGAAAGCAGCCCTTGACGTTTGGAAAGTATTTGTAGACGGCTCTTCAAACGCCAAAGGAAGTGGAGCCGGGATCATAGTCGAAAGCCCGGAAGGAGTCGCCATGGAACACTCCCTGCAATTACACTTCAGAACCTCCAATAATCAGGCCGAGTATGAGGCTGTATTAGCCGGGCTATCGCAGGCAAAAGACAATGGGGCCAGGAGGGTTCATCTCTCTACCGACTCTCAACTAGTCGCGGCCCAAATCAACGGTTCATACACGGCTAAGGGACCCTTGCTAATTAAGTATCTGGGGAAAGTCAGAGAGGCAATGGCCGACTTCGATGAGGTCCTAGTCACCCACATCCCCAGGGGAGAAAATGCGAGGGCAGATATCCTCTCCAAATTAGCAAGCACCAGGAACCCGGGAAATAATCGGACTGTAATACAACAAAGTCTCAAGGAGCCCACGTGTATCATGGTCATCGCGGCAGCAGAAGACTGGCGAAAGCCAATCTTAAATTACCTGGAAAAGGGAGTTAGCCCAGACGATCCCGGGGAAGCAAGGCAGATAGCACGGATCGCGTTAATGTACACGGTGGTCGATGACCAGCTCTACCGAAGAGGCCTCCTCTCCAAATTAGCAAGCACCAGGAACCCGGGAAATAATCGGACTGTAATACAACAAAGTCTCAAGGAGCCCACGTGTATCATGGTCATCGCGGCAGCAGAAGACTGGCGAAAGCCAATCTTAAATTACCTGGAAAAGGGAGTTAGCCCAGACGATCCCGGGGAAGCAAGGCAGATAGCACGGACCGCGTTAATGTACACGGTGGTCGATGACCAGCTCTACCGAAAAGGCCTCCAATCCCCAATGATGAGATGTTTAAACCAGGCAGAGGCCGAGTACGTGCTATCAGAGATACACGAAGGGATAAACGGACAACACATGGGGGCAAAGGCGTTAGCCCGGAAGGCCCTAAGGGCTGGATACTACTGGCCGACAATGGTCACGGACTCCAGAGAGCAAGTACGGACGTGCGAAAGCTGCCAAAAACATGCTCGGATCCTCTGGCCACCTCCGACCGAGTTGAAAACCATCACGGCTCCTTGGTCATTCTTTAAGTGGGGTATGGACCTCCTTGGACCGTTCAAACCGGCCGCAGGGCAACTGAAATGGCTTGTGGTGGCGGTGGATTATTTCACTAAGTGGATCGAGGCCGAACCACTGTCGACCATCTCCGCTGCTCGAATACAAAAATTCTTCGAAAGAAATATTGTTGCAAGGTTCGGGATTCCTGCCGAGATCGTAACGGACAACGGTACTCAATTCGTTGATCAAGGTTTCCAGAGGTTGATGTCCGAGCTAGAAATCAAACACCATTTCGCCTCGGTAGAGCATCCGCAATCTAATGGGCAAGTCGAGGCAGCCAACAAAATCATTGTTGACGGGCTCAAGAAACGGATTAGCAGTGCAGAAAGTAACTGGGTCGAGGAACTATACCCGGTACTCTGAGGATACCGAACTAGTGTCCAAACCTCGACCCAGGAAACACCCTTTCGAATGACATATGGATGCGAAGCTATGATCCCGGTTGAAATTGGGCAAACATCATGGAGGAAAGCCAAAGTCATGGAGGAGGGAGAACACGCTAACAGCAAGTAGTTAGCAGTCGAGCTAGACCTCATCGATGAAGTCAGAACGACGGCACACTGCCGAGATCTGGCAACGAAGCAGCTGGTAGCGGCTAAGTATAACCGCAAAGTTAGACCACGAGCATTCGATAAAGGTGACTTGGTATTACGCAGAGCGGATATCGGAAATAAGAATGCCCGGGACGGAAAACTTGCAGCAAACTGGGAGGGTCCTTACCGTGTTTCAGACAAAATGGGGCCCGGGACCTATGTCCTTGAGACGTTAGGGGTGTGCATGGTAACCATTCTATTCCCCAGCACAGTTTCTGAGATGAAACAGTTTTTTCTGATTCTGTGTCTGGGAAGAGTTCTGAGAATTAGAATTACGTTTGTTAACGCTTTTAATTTTTTTGATTCTGTGTCTGGGAAGAGCATTGGTGGGGAGGAAAATAATTCTGATTTTGTGCCCTGGAACAGAAAAGCAGAAATTTTCTGCTTCTTTTTTTTATTCCCCAGCACAGAAAACTAAACCGGTCTAGCCTGGGAACAAAAAAAAAACCGGATTTACCAAACACAATTCTCATCCATTTTTATTCCCGAGAACAGAAATTGAAAAAAAACTCATTCTGGGAAGGTTACCATGCACACCCTAGATGGCACGCCCATTAAACGAACATGGAACGCGGACAAGCTAAGGACTTACTACAGCTAAAGACCGGGATGCACTCGGAATAAACGCACAGCGGATGTCAGTGGTGACCGAGAACCGCTTTTTACTTTCAACGGATGTCGGTGGTAACCGAGAACCGTTTTTTATTACGCATTGTTTTGCTTTTGGCAGTATTTTCCATTGATTTTAAATTGTGTAATCCCAATTATGTCAATCAATAAAAAAAGGTGGTTCAATTGATGGGCCAACCAAGTTATTACTTGTGAAATCAATGCAAAGATAGGCCGTGACAAAGGCAAGATAATTAAACAAAGACTTGGATTTCGCGATCCCGGTCATGATAAGATTTGTCAACAAATCTTGTAAAACGTTACAATGCATTGGAACTGTCCCCTGGGGTGGTGTGAGATTGCCATAAAAGATCCTGATCAGGTCGAAATGTTTAGGCTCTTATTCAAAAAGGATATTAGGGCCCGAACATGTGGCAGTTGGCTACCATCTCGGTAAGGTACTTTACAAGATAAAGTGCTTAGATGATTTTTGAAAATCGTCTGTTGTTTAGAATGCCTGACCATTAATAAACGTGGCCCGTTTGTTAAAACGTCGGTTGAATAACCAGCAGATTCTGCGCAATATATCTTGACTTTGGCCAAGTCAAAAAAAAAAAAAAGAACCGAGCTTCGTGCACGGATTACGTTCCCCTTTACTCATCAACTAGTGAATTAAAACGAGTTTGGTTTAAAGGATGAAAATAAATACATGGACGAGCTGAGGATGCTAGAAAAATCCGGGAACACCGGCTTGTCATAGTATTAATTTTGAGGGCAAAGGCCCCAGATTACAGAAAAACAAAAATACTACATAAGGGAAAAAATAAAAAAGATCCTAGAAGGATGGCATCAAGATTGGGCTTGGCCGGGCACAGGAGAGCCAGGAGCGTCGGTCGTCGGAGCATCTTCCTCAGCTAATTGAACACGGTCATCCTCCGCGAGATGCTCGGACTCTTCGACCGGAGAAAGCGGTGCTGGTACAAATTGCCCATCCTCTACCGAAGCTCTGAAATCCACAGCGTCTAAATTCATCGTAATGTCCGGATTCAGAGCTCGGACTTGGGCCAAGCAGACGTTGAAAGCTTCAGCAGCCGTCTCCACGACCAGGACTTCCAGCTTATCCACCTCAGCAGCAGACGCCACGAGCTCGGCCTTGGAAGCGTGGAGGTTGGATTGGGCGAGATGGAGGTCCTTCACCAGCCCTACATACTGACCCTGCAGGGTGTGCAGTGAGGCATTGAGGGTGTCTTCCCGGGCATGACTGGCGTCAAGCTCGGTGGAGAAATGATCCCTCTCAGCAAGGGCCTTTGATAGCTCCTCCACCGCCTTTATCTGCGCCTCTTCCGCTTTCAGGAGCGCCTCCTCAGCCTCCCGCTGTCTGATCTCGGCCTCTTTCTTTTCAACCCGAGCTTTGGCAATCTCGGCTGCAGCCCTGGCGTACTTATGCTTAACAGAAGCATAAGCGTCCAACACGCCGGCCATCTCCATTAAGTGGTCCTGCAGGACCTGCAGGTGATCGAGGTCGGAGTCGGCAAAGGCCTCACCACTAAAATATTTGCTGGGAGGCTTCACCGCGTACTTGAGCTCCTCCGAGACCCCATCAGTCCATACCTCACCCCGCGAGTGAAGGCGAGACTTACCAGGAAGTGGGGGAGGAGGGACGCTTGTGGCAGCACCGGCATCCGGGACAGAGGCCGGATTCTCTTCTGCGACCGAGATCGACGATGCCACCGACCTCGATCGCTTGCGCGGAATGAGATCCGTAGAGGCCGGAGAGGGCGCAGCCCTCTTTTCAGCAGTAGTCCTGGCAGGCGAAGGAGCAGCCACAGCTTTCTTCTGGGAAGAGGACTCCCCTTTCTTTTTGGCCTTAGCCCGGAGCTTCTCGGCCAGTTCTTGGAAAGAAGCATTCCCCATGTCGGGCACTACACAAAACATAACAAACATCAGAAAGGACAAGGGGCATACTTAAAAAAAAATAAAAAATAAAAGATAAAAAAAAAAGAACATCCAACAGAAACCATACTCGGTGAATACAATTCCTCCACCGACTGTCGGATAAAAATTCGGGAATCAATAACATCCTTCTCGGCCACATGGTCAACCAGAGCTATCACGGTTTCAACCTCGGCTGGCTCTAGGCTATCATCGGAGGATGCAAATATGCTTTGGTCTTGGTCATAGTGAGCTTTCGACCAATACAGAGGAAACAGCAGCTCCACCGAGCTGGAATCGACGTCCTTAAGAAACCACGGTTTATGACCGGGTTCAGCGTTGATTTTGAAAAAAGAAGCCTTGAAGCCTTTCCAGGTGTCAGTTGCCACATGGAAAAGCTTCTTGTCCGGTTTCCCCCGGAAAGAAACCCAACCCCTCTTTTCTTCGGGCTTCCCGGGTTGACGAGCCCGTTGGATGTTAAAAAAATAAAAGAATGTCCCGGTGGTGGGAGTACGATTTAAAAATCGGTAAAGCCGCTCGAATGCAATAATAAAGCCCCAAGAGTTAGGATGAATCTGAGTGGGGGCCAGCTGAAGAATGTTCAAGAGATCTACTTGAAACCTAGAAAATGGAAAACGAAGGCCGAGTTTTTTGACGAAGTCTAGGTAGAAGAAGAAAAAGGAGCGCTCATTCCCTTCCTGGGCAATGCACACCGGTTCAGAAGGGCCGGGAAGAGATAAAGAACAATGATCCCGGTTCCCTAATGGGAGCTCGGCGATCTGACTGGTCGTGGCTTTTGATAGCCTGGACAGCACCCCGGTCGCGACCCAGTCATACTTCTCAGCAATATGACGTGGAATACTGACGGCCGCTGATTCCACGGATCCGGAATCCTCGATAGGACGCGGAGAAGTTGACATACTACCTAGAAAAGGCAAAACAAAAATAAATTAGAAATGAAAATGATACTTGAAGATAGTAAAGCGGGATGGGTAGAAACGGCTCCAACAACCCGCGGTTGGATATGCCGGCATCGCGAAGCTATTTCGTCAGCTTCCCATGACCGGCCAACCATCGTGGCCTCAGATATCAGCCAGGAACACTCCTCGCACGGGCCGATAGGCCGGGTAAGGGAGAGGAGGGGCTCCGCGCGTGAAGGAAAGGAAGAGGCGGGTAGAGGAGGACTTTCCCCCTACCCTTTCCTAAGGGCGGCTCTGAAGAAAAAGCCCTAGTGGCAGCAATCCCCCGGCCTAGACTTTCGGGCTCTACAGACTCAGACCGACCTCGAGCCCTTCCCCTAACCCGACTAGACCGACCTGGTTGACTACCACCTTCTCCGCCATAACCACGGAGAACGTTTTCCCTCTTTTGTTCTTCGGTCAGAGGTTTCCCGTACAACCACCAAGCTGTCCGGGGAGGCATACGCTGAATAAGCTCGGCCTCTTCCGGGGAAAAAGCATTTGGATTAAAAGGCGGAGGAGAACCTTGATGGCTCATCCCGAGAAGATAGAATTTAAACAGGAAACCGAAAACCAAAGGCGGAGAAAAAGGATTGAATAGACCAGAAGTTCAGAGAAGTTCAAGAACAAAGCAGAACTAGAACCCAAAGGGGAAGAAACTTGAAAGAACTCACAATAACCTACCCAGAAAAAAGAAAGACCAAGAGATAGAGAAGGAAAGAAGAAAACACAGCCAAATAACCAGAGAAGGAAACAAGGAAAGTACCTGGTTTGAAATAAGTTAAGGGAAGAGGAAATGCGCGAGCCACGAAGAGCAGAAATGGGAATCTGAGGAAGATGAACGGGTGACTGGTTGCAAGTTTCTCTCAAGAAGGAAAGTTCAAGGTTTGGCAGTTTTCAAAATGCAAGAAGCAGAAAGTCGAAGGCTTTTATAAGCAAAACAAGCAGGCGGGTGAGAGTCAAGAAACTCAACCGTCAAAAGCCCAAAGGGCCCATACACAAATAATGACGTGGACGTTAAAAGGCGTGCACATTTAATGTTGATGGTAGGCAAACACGAAAACCAAGATAATGGGGCAGTTGCTCTACTCAGAGGCCGGCTAGTAAACATCAAATCAGCAGAAGGCAATGATGACACTCGTGGCCTTGAGATAAGGCGAGTGTTGGATCAACAGATGAGGCGGACAATGATCCCGGATCGAAATGCTCACGTGGCCGACCACATGAATACACCCCGGTTGCCCGACCTAACTCCCCGTGCAATCTCAAACTTGGGGGCAACAAGTCCCAATCCACGAAAAACTGGACAAGGTACCTGTAAACGGGGAGTAAGACGATATAGAAATATCAACACTACCCGACACGAATAAAGTGGGGAAGTTCGAAAAAGCATGGGAGGAGTTCGGCCTAGAATCAAAATTATAGAACATTAAGACCAAACATTAATGTTCTCTCGGGATAGCAAACGAATGCAACCCGCGTTAACCGGGATGGGGGGAGGGGGCACCCGTGTCCCACTCAAATAAACCGGAATGCAAATTGATGACAAAGGGGGTAACCCGGGGACCAAAAATGTCCGACCTCAGAAAAAGAACTAGAAATCAAAAACCTCAGGACAGCGAAATGAACTAGAGCAAAGGACGTAACCTGACAAGTACATCCCGGCTGCTCGGAGCCCTGAACAACCGGGCTGGGGGGCAACTGTTACGGATATCTCATAAATGGGCCCAGCCCAATAACTAAAGAGCCTAGTCAAAATGACTTCAGTTATGCTCATAACCGCTTCCTTGAAAATAGGAGTGGTTTTATCAAAATATCTATTGTTATGATAACCGCCTATGTATCAAGAATATCTATCAAAAACGCATATCTTGATATCCCTAAAATAAAGGATGAATCCAACCGATTAAAATAAGGCACAGGTACGCCTATAAATAGGGTAAACCCCTTACAAGGTACACACTTTTGAAACCCTAGCTTTTCTATTCACACAAAGCACACACACCACCCCCTCTGGCTATCGTTAGCCTGTCGTATACCCTCGAACTACGTGGACTTTGATTCACACTGTGGTACGTAGGACCCCAGGATCTCACCCCGGGCCAAGTCCAACCCAACTTGTGATCTACACCGGATCAAATTCCATCCAAGTAAATATTTTAAACCACCTGGTTGTAGTTTTTTATTAGTATAATTTATTTTCTTTATAAAAAATAACATAAAATACGGTCCCCGCCGATCATTATATTCAACTGGTAAACTGCAGTTGGACCTTTGTTGCTGAAGTTTATTATGTCAGTCACTATTCTTCAAATATAATTATAAAATATACAATTTGCAATAAATAGAATATAATTTTAAATAAGAGAAAATTGTAGTATTTTTTACTTGGAAAGCATGCATACGTATTTATTAATCAATATTGAAATTTTAATGAAAAAGAAGAAGAAAAATATTATCCATATATGTTATATTATAATATATTTTTAAGGATTTTTTTGAATAAGTTCAACGCCATTCCCATATCTTTCTACGTCCGGTGGAAAAAGAAGCGGTCAAATAGGCGCAAAAAATTCTAAAGCGCAGAGAAACTCAAATTTCTAGGTTTATGAATTCTTAACACTGAAAAGTGTGGAAAAACACAACACAGTGATCGAGAAGGAATCCGTGGAGGAGGAGGAGGAGGAGGAAGAAGAAGATGGAAGGAGGTCATGGCGGTGCCGACAAAACGGCGTTCACCGAATGCTTCCGGCGATCCATTGCTTCTCCGTACATCATGCGCCTCGCTCTTTCCGCCGGAATCGGAGGCCTCCTCTTCGGCTACGACACAGGTACTTAATTCAATTCTCCTCCTCACTTTCTCTCTGAGAAAACCAAAATGTTCCCCACAATCACATTGAATTCGGACTAATGAGATGGCAGAAAATAAAAACAAAAGGATTCGGACTAATTCGAACAAAGTCGGGTTTCTGAATTAAGCCCCAAACTCTTACAAAAACATCTTTATGGTTTTCTGGAGTCACATTGAATTGAATTCGGAGTATTCGATCAAAGTCGGGTTTTCGGAGTCACGTCATCTTTTGTGGCTTTCTGGAGTCACGTTGAATTGAATTCCGACTATTCCCAAACAAAGTCGGGTTTCCGGAGTCACATTGAAGCCCGAATAATTTTAACGGGTCTAAAGTCAAAGTGAATAGGCTTAGCTTTTCTAAAGTGGGAAGACGAATCTAGCTTTATTATTTATTTATTTATTTTGAAGGAGTAATGCCTATGGATTCAGTTGTTCGCAGTGTTCTTTTATATGAACAAGGAGTTTGAAAAAATGAGTTGGATTGTTTATGATTTTATAAGTTAATTATTGGTTTGTGAAAATGTAGGTGTGATTTCTGGAGCATTGCTGTACATTCGTGAGGACTTTGAGCAAGTTGACAGGAAAACATGGCTTCAGGTCACTTCATATTCTCTTTCTTTATACCTTTATGAAAACATTGGGATGATAAGGTTGAGGAGATCCATTCATATGCGTTTGTTTGTTCAAATAAAAGCTTAAATGAGTTAAGTTCAGGTTTATGAGGCTCTTAAAAGAAGATTTTATAGAGGGACATAGATGAACTTGTCACCTTATAAGTTATGAGTGAACCACTTAATAAGTGGACCACCTTTATAGGCCTAATAGGGAAATTTGTGAAAATAGACAAAAAAAAAAAAAATTGTTAAAATAGACCAGTAGAGAAACATTTTACTAAAATAACCTAGTTTGTGGCGCCACGTCAGATGACGCCATGACGCCATTGGCCAAGTGGTGCTGCCACGTGTGGCGCTGCGCCACATGTGGCAGTGGCGTGCCACGTCACAAGTGGCGCCCCGCCACGTGGCGCCACTTTAATAATTTTTTCTTAATTTTTAATTATTATAATTATATATTATTATATTTAATATATATTAAATATACATTTTTAGATTATCTATTAGTGAAAATAAATGAAAACAAATTCCCTCTGTAAACCTAAAACAAAAAATTCGGAATATAACTTACTCCCACAATTTTAGGATCGGTAATTTATTAATTTAATTGAAAACTAAATAAATGAATAATGTTTAAAATATGATTTATTAATAATAAATTTAAGTTAATAATTACATAATTTGGAAAATATTAGTTTATTAATTATTAATTCTTAATTAATTAATTATTCAGTCACAAGACCAAAAGTTATTGCAGAATTATATAATTAAAATTTTATAATTCTGAAACTAAAAAAAATATGTTTCATTAAAAAATATATAATTCTGTAGAAATTAATTAATTATAATTCTGCATAAATATATAATTCTGCAAAAATATATAATTAAAATTACTGCACGTTAAAATATGTTTCATTAATTATAATTTATGACTGGGAATTTTTTGCACGTTATATGTTTCTGCACGTTACCGATCTGCAAAAATAATTCTGAATTTTTTGCACATTAATTCTGCACGTTACCACATTCCCACAATCCTAAAATTGTGGGAGCAATTTAAACATATAAACTGCCCCCAAATTCCCACAATTTTTGCAAAAATAATTCCAAATTTTTTGCAAAAATTTTTGGAATTTGGTGGCAGTTTATATGTTTAAACTGCTCTCACAATTTTAGGATTGTGGGAATGTGGTAACGTGCAGAATTAACGTGCAAAAAATTTGGAATTATTTTTGTAGGATTGGTAATGTGCAGAAACATATAATGTGCAAAAAATTCCCAGTCATAAATTATAATTAATGAAACATATTTTAACGTGCAGTAATTTTAATTATATATTTCTGCCAAATTATATATTTTTTCAAAATTATAATTAATTAATTTATGCAGAATTATATATTTCTTAATGAAACATATTTTTTTTAGTTTCAGAATTATAAAATTTTAATTATATAATTATGCAGTAATTTTTGGTCCTGTAACTGAATAATTAATTAATTAAGAATTACTAATTAATAAAATAATATTTTCCAAATTATGTAATTATTAACTTAAATTTATTATTAATAAATTATATTTTAAGCATTATTCATTTATTTAGTTTTCAATTAAATTAATAAATTATCGATCCTAAAATTGTGGGAGCAGTTTATATTCCGAATTTTTTATTCACTGGGAAGTTATTTTGTAACTTTTTAGGTTCACGGGGGAATTTGTTTTCATTTTTTTTCACTAATATATAATCTAAAAATTTATATTTAATATATATTAAATATAATAATATATAATTATAATAATTAAAAATTTTTAAAAAAAATTGTTAAAGTAGCGCCACTTATGCGGCGTGCCAACGTGGCACGCCACAAGTGGCGTTGCCACGTGGCGCCACGTGTGGCGCCATCTGACGTGGCGCCACAAACTAGGTTACTTTGGCAAAATGTTTCCCTACTTCTCTATTTTGACAATTTTTTTTGGTCTATTTTCGCAAATTTCCCAGGCCTAATAACATATTGTTGTTGTTGTTATGAAAAATTACTAATAGATCCCCACTACAAAATTTCCTACTACCTTTTATAATACTCCCTCTGGTCTTTATTTATAAGGTGCCAACTACTTTTTCTCACAAACCAAGGAATGAAAGTTAATTTATTAATTAAGTCCAAAATTAATGATGTAGCTTTAAATAAGTTAGTTAAAAATGAAGGCATAATGAGAAAAAAGTAATAAATTAGTTAGTTAAAGTAAATTGGGTTCTTATAATAAGGACAAAAAAATATTCGTAGTTGGTGCCTTATAATAAGGACCAGAGAGAGTATATATATATAAGAGCTAGACAATAGATTTATTCTAATAAAAAATATCAGATTTTAATCCTCTTTATCTTCTAAATTTTTTACTTTTTTCTCAAGTAACTATTTGAATTGGGCATAATAGGGGCTTCTATCTAGTTATATTGCACATAACAATAAAGGGTATTGTAGATAAATCAACACACATTTCTTATGAATTGCTAGCTTTACTAATTTCCTAATACCCACAGATTAATTATCTTGTTCTTATATTGAATACCTGAAGGGTTATATAGAAATACTTGAAATTTGTTTTAAGAGTACTTCATATTTTCACCTGTATGCAACCTTTATGTGCAAATGGAAGACGTTTACACATAAGTGAAGACATACAGTACACAGCTTGAGATTTTTCCACGACGTTTCTTCTTATTGTTATTGTTATAAATTTGAAAAAAAAGGAGGAAAATAGAAATTAATTGTAATTTCACACCTAGAAGAATATAGTACTATCTCACACTACCCTTATTAAATATGAACATACATAGAAAAATAAATTAATTGTACATTAAAAACTTAGAAATGTCTTATAAAAAAGATTAAAAACACTTAATAGTTAGTGGCTTATAGACTTTTATGTGATTGTTGTTTTATGTGATCCTCAATACCTGTTTGGCATCAAGGGGGAAGCCACTTTTCCACTTTTAGAAAACTGCTTTTGATATATAAGAAGCCTGGGTGGTTACAACACCGCATTTTTATTTATAGTGTGTTTGGTTTGAGGGGAGGGAGTGAGAGGAAAGGAGGAGAGATAAATTTTTCCTCTTATCTTTACTAAATTATCCATGGAAAATTTTTAATATTTTAAAAATATATTCTCAACAAAAAAAAATATTCCTTTCATTAATGGAAATGTAGTCAATACAGTCCCTAGAGATTCTTCCCTCCCCTCACCTCCCTCAAAGCAAACAGGGCCTTAAGAAGCAACTTTTTGTTCGTTTTCTTTAATGCTGCGGTATGATGGTCATGGAATAGTAGGAATTCTAATATGCCCATCTTCTCTCTCATACGTCATCATCTTTTGTACAAAAAAAAAAAAAAATGAAGGCACTGGTTATTCATTTATTCATCAAACAGGCCAGAGGATATCAGTAAGTCACTGTTATTTTTACCTGTAAACAGTAGCTTCCCAAAAACATTACCTAACCCACGTTAAAAAATATCACCTAACGGGTCCCATTTGCTAATTAATAACTGTAGTAACATTGTATTTTCAATTTAATTTTTATATTTGACTGATCAAAATCAAAGTTATTAATACTAACATTTTTAATTAAAATATGACAAGTATAAATTACATTACAAAATCCAAATTTGGCGACTTGTTTTGAGAAATGATAGGAAAAATACAAAAGGCACTAATTAGGAGAAAAGTTATGTATGTATTATTTCATTTTTCATAAACTTATTTTTTAAATAATCATCTAAATAAGATTTAGTTTGAATAAAAATCACTTCTACCATTATCAATCTAAACATAAATCACATTTATAATATAATTTTTATTCTATCTTAGATTTATAAAATTCTTATTAAAAAAGTTCACTTCAACCACCACTGTCCTACAAGGTCCAAAGTTTACTTTGTAAGCATCACAGTGTTTACGTTTCCCTTTTATCTGTCTGTTCCTAGTGGACAGTGGTCCCCAGGAGCCAAGGTGGCAAGTTCGCGAAACGGAGAAAGGATGAGCTGTTTGCTCACTTTTTTAAATAATTATAAAATATCAAACAATATCAATAATCAGTAACATTGTCTCCAGCGTTAAATATAGGACAGAATTTCTAATACAATATGTACTATAAACTTTATCATTTATTTAAGATCGGAGACAGAGTAATATGTAATTATATAGTCACATAACAACTTCTTATCTTATCTTATCTTAGAATTCACAAGAGCTGGGATCTAATTTGCTACAAATTATAAATTTGATATCATCGTTCAGATATTGAGATAAAAGGGAAACATCATTGTTCTTCTTGTGTGTTAAAAAACTGTGTATATTTAATAAATAAATTATATTTAGAGATTTAAATATAATAAAAGTCTTGTTAAGATATTTTAAAATTATTATTAATTTGCATGTTTAAATAGAGCTTGAGTTTTAAAATTTTACTTCAAAATTTTTAAGAAAATTAATACTAAACATATTTTAAAATTATAATTGCCTGCAATATTTGTGATATTTTCTTACAATTTAGAATAAGTTTCTTAAACTTAGGAATAAATTTTTGATAATTACCATTTTTAATATTCTTGAACATAATTTTGTCCATTGAAGAAGAAATATAACTTTTATTGAGTTTAAGTTCTTAGATATAATAATTGAAGTTCTTTGGTCTAGGAATGTGGGTTCAAATTCTCCCATGACCAAACTCTCTTATTGGTATGAGAACCTTATCGTTGTTTAGTGTGTAAATAACTATGTAATCACTCTTTGAGCTTGATACATGCCTAACTTGGTAAAACTTTTAGGATCCAACTCACCCAAACTCTTATTTCTTCAAAATTAAATAATAAAAGTAGTGTAGTTAATGATTATATTCTGGAAATTAAATTATCTATTTACAATTATTGCAACCATTGTTGTGTTACAAAATTTTCTTCATCAACATAGCACACATGGCCAAGCTTGTTTGTAACGTTCTGAAAAACATACTTTCTTATACGTCACTCCTTGGATTAGACCCTTTTTTTCAAAAATGTAAGGTATACTTCTTTTCAAATCTCTAGAATTATATTCCTTTCTTTTGATAACTTACACAACTCTCTTCTAAAAACAAAAAAGTAAGTCTGCAGTTTGATACTAAAAAGACTAAAAGGTATCTAGTTACAGAAATTAAACAACTAACTAACTCTATGAGATTATTAAAATTTAGTTTGCAATAAGGTGTATCTTTCAAGGACCTAATCAGATGTGTATTGAAATGCAGGAAACCATTGTGAGTATGGCTGTAGCAGCAGCCATAATTGGTGCTGCTCTAGGAGGATGGATGACAGACAAGCTGGGGAGAAAGAAATCAATTATGATTGCTGATGTTTTGTTTGTTGTGGGAGCTGTCGTGATGGCAATGGCGCCGGCTCCTTGGGTCATCATTCTCGGGCGAATCTTTGTCGGTTTGGGCGTCGGAATGGCTTCCATGAATGCTCCCTTGTACATATCTGAAGCTTCCCCTGCTAAGATCAGAGGAGCACTAGTTTGCATCAATGGTATCCTCATCACTGGTGGCCAGTTCCTTTCTTACCTCATCAACTTGGCTTTCACTAAGGTATGCTTCAAAATTTAGCACATAACTTTGTTACATTGTCACAGAAAGGTAGTATATTATATGTAAGTTACTTAGTTCACATTATTGCCACATGATACTTTAAGGTGATATATAATATTATTCTTCCGGCCCTAAATATAAGAAATAGTTTGCAGTGCAAAGCAAAATTGTACTGCAAACTATTTCTTATATTTAGGACCGGAGGAATAATAAATACATGACTACTTTGCTGTTTAATATAAGATCGAACCAACTAATTTAGAGAGATTAAGGAAGCTGAATAAATTATGTTAAAGTACTTATGTTTATTATTTTTCTCCAAACTAACTTATCTGATTTGTAAAATGATATATAATCTAATAATACACATAAATATTTTTGAGAAATCATATAACGTATGCTAGAATTATATCTAGTTTCTCTTAAGTCAAACATAGTGAAACTTTAAAGCTTTAGAATAACGCATGTTTAAAGGGCTAAGTTTTGTCAGATTCAATTTGATTTTGGTTCAGTCTTCTTGGACATGGCGTGGCATGCTTGGAGTGGCTGCGGTTCCAGCTATTGTTCAGTTCATTTTGATGTGCTTCCTTCCTGAGTCACCAAGATGGCTCTACAGAGAGGTAATGCATATTAATTGATTTTTTCCTTTATCTCATATGAACTAAGTTCTATGTTGGTTTTGATGCTAATTGTTTGATAACTGCTCTCATATTTATTTCTTTCTTAACGACTTTTCTCATTTAAATTGAGCATTATTTCTGATATCATACATGAGTATGAGAATGAATCACACTGATGTATCTCTGGTTCTTGTGAAGATTCCTTGCAAATAGCTCAATATTGCCTGATTCTCTAATGATCTTTTTTTCTACAAGCTTGTTTCACTCATTTACCTTTTTTTCCATTTACTACTCGACCTGCTAAAAGTTTTGAAGCACACTAAATCTATCTAATGTAAATAGATGAAACTAATAAAGAACGTGTGCGTGTCCCCATTTGTTTGAGCATAAAATGCAAGTAATTTTTAGGCAGACTAGAGATTTTACATAGTATTAAGGGGCAAAAATACCCACTAACTTTTTGTGAAGGGGCACCTGACACTAGAAACTTTTTTTACAAAGATCTACACAAACATTTAAAAGCAGAGCAAAAATGCCATCTTCGTTAAATACCCAAAACGTCTGTTACTTTTCTTTTTCCGTTAAATACCATATTCTCTCTTATCTCAGTCAACCCTCTCTCTCTCTAAGCCTTCCTCTTTCTCCTTCTTTTTTCTCTCTCTCTCATGCATGGAAACACCTTTTAATTTTGGATTAAGGTGCAAAAATACACATAAGCTTTTTTCCCAGGAGCAAAAATACACATATGTTTTTTTGAGGAGCAAAAATACACATATGGTTACCATTTTGGTGCAAAAGTCATATTTCACCGTTAAGTCACTGTTCACCGCCGTTAGAGAAAGAGATGAGGTGAACAGTAACTTAACGGTGGTGAACAGTGACTTAACGGTGAGATGTGACTTTTGCACCAAAATGGTAACCACATGTGTATTTTTGCTTCTAAAAAAAAGTATACATGTATTTTTGCTCCTGGGAAAAAACTCATGTGTATTTTTGCACCTTAACCATTTAATTTTTTTTTCTAAATCCCACTCAAAAAAAATTTATGAATTGAATTTAAAAAAATTGGAGAAATGAGGTTATAAAATTTTAATAAAAGGAAGATGTATGATTAAAGAGAAAGAAAAACCAATTAAAAAATTGTAACCCCACTTTTCTAATTTTTCTTAAATCCAACTCAACAATTTTCCTCCCACTCACTTCCTCTCCCCTTATACCAAACAACACTTATAGGAAGTTAATTGAAGAAGAGCAAAGTTTTCCCTCCCGTCTTAAATGTAAGAACTGGTAGAGGGGTTTTCTTGAGGTCTTAGTGCAAAAAAATCCATTTTATCTTCTAAATTTGTAATTTTTTTCCTAAACTCTTCATATTAATTGCACATACTAAGGGAGTTTGCCACCAAGGGAGTTATTTCTAATGCAAATGATTAAAAGGGATACTTTAGGGAATTAATACACATTTTTCTTACAAATAACCAACTTACCTAATTTTCTTAATCTTTGCATATTAGTTATCAAGCTCCTATAGTTACGACTAACCCATGGGAGAAATATGAGATGTCTAATCCTGTTTTGTCATGCTGCACAAGTAGTCTAATCAGATTGATCCTGCTTTCTCAAGTAATTAGCTTTTGGACTATGTTTATGTGTTTATTCAGAATCTTATGATTGTTTCATTTTTTTGGGCAGGGAAAAGAAGATGAAGCTAGGCAAATCCTTGAAAAAGTTTACTACCCTGATGAAATTGATGATGAGATGAAAGCTATGCAAGAATCCGTAAGAGCTGAGAAGGAAATGGAAGCCTCAATGGGAAATAGCGCCATAGAAAAATTTAAGAGAGCATTTTCAACCCCGGCAATTCGAAGGGGTCTGTACGCAGGTATTGCAGTGCAAGTGGTTCAGCAGTTTGTAGGCATCAACACAGTCATGTATTACAGCCCAACCATCGTCCAATTCGCCGGAATCGCTTCCAACTCCACAGCTCTTGCACTATCGCTGGTCACTTCTGGGCTGAATGTGGTTGGCACCATCATAAGCATGCTTTTGATCGATCGGTTCGGGAGGCGAAGATTGATGCTTGTGTCCCTCGTCGGAATCATAGTGTGTCTTGTGATTCTAAGTGGCACGTTCTTTGAGGCCGCGAAGCATGCTCCTCGTATAAGCAACGTGGACACCCTCAGCTTTGGAGGGAATTCTACATGCCCAACCTATACAAAGGCCCCAGATTTTGATTCATGGAATTGCATGTCTTGTTTGAAAGTAAAATGTGCCTACTGTGCTAATGGAGATAATGAAGTAAGTACTACTTTATTTGTTTTCCTTCTTCTCATATAACATGTTGCTGATATATGTTTTACCCTTTTCTAAGTACACATATAAAATCCTTTTACACAGTTAAATTCAGAAAAAATAAGCTAATTTTTCCATTTCTATAACAGATTTTCTTATGAAAATTTTTATTAGAGCTTAGCCAATAATTATAAATAATTCTAAGCATGTTGCATACAATATTAATTCAAATCACGTTGAGACCCACCATTTCTACTCATATTTCGTGTTTGAGGTATCTATCTTTTACAGTTGAATTCACTTAAAAAATCTCCTTTTCCGTTCTCTCTTTTTTGAATTTTGTGAATTTAAGTGTGGTGGGTATAATCATTATAACATGTTAAAAGAAAATAAGTCATTGTTTTGTTCCCTTGTTATTTTCTTACCATTTTTCCTGGTTCCTCTGATATTTAGAGGATGCACAAGGTCTACTTGATTTCTGGGGATGTGTGCTTCTTACAAAGAAATTTAAATACCCTCTTTTCACTACTCAAGAACTACTATCCTCTCGTCCTTAATATAGGAACAAATTGACCAATTTAGGAAAATTAAAGAAGCTAAATTGATTACTTTAATATATTTATATTTATAATTTTTCTCCAAACTAATTTGTCTAACTTATAAACCGAATATATAATTTTATGATGCACATAAGTATTTCAAAGAGATCATGTAACATATGTTATAATTAAATAATTTATTTATCTTTTACAATCTTCTCAAATTAGTCAATTAGATCTTATATTAAGAACTGGAGGTAGTATTTGGTTTAAAGAGGAGCTCATTGATGAATCTTTCCTCTAATTTATGTTAACTAACAAATAACTTTTGTTTTAGAAATTTCTTTACTGCTGAAACCAACAAATTCAAACCAATTAGACTATATTTTCATGTCACTCCTGTCTTGATCCGACTTGATTAATCTACATTCACGAAATATGTAGTTGGCCCACACCTATTTATGTGATGTGGATCCTTTCTCTCTCTGAATGCACTCTTTACATTCATTTTGCAATTGGAGAGGACTTGCTTAGCCAACAAGTAACCATTTTGTTTCTGGGTCTCCTCTGTGCAGTTTGCGCCAGGCGCATGTTTGGTTTCAGACAAGGCTATTCGAACTACATGTCGTTCACAGCACCGGGTATGGTTTTCCGAGGGCTGTCCGAGCAGAGTCGGTATCCTGGCGGTTCTAATCATGGGATTGTACATCCTAGCGTACGCGCCGGGAATGGGAACAGTGCCTTGGGTTCTGAACTCGGAGATATATCCATTGAGATTCAGAGGAGCCGGAGGAGGCATAGCCGCAGTTGCAAACTGGTCTGCAAATCTCATAGTCAGCCAATCATTCTTGAGCATGATCGAGGCCCTCGGCGCCAAAGGAACTTTCCTCTTGTTTGCTGGCTTCTCCTTTGTTGGACTTGTGGTTATATACTTCCTAGTGCCTGAAACCAAAGGTCTTCAGTTTGAGGAGGTTGAGGAAATGCTTACCAAAGGATTCCGACCATTCCCATTTAACAGAAAGAAAAAGAATCATAATGGTAAGTTAGATGTTAAGGAGTCTCCTTAATGATGATCATGATGGTGGTGGAGCCACAGGTTTGGATCTTATTCTCCAAAAATGAGTAAATAAACAATGAATTGTTAAGTTATTTTGGTTCTTTTCTCTGGAATTGGAGCCTATATTTGTGGATATCAGTTTGTAAAACAACTTTTTTTGATAGAATATTCTGGATTCTGCAGAATGTTGTAAGGAGTACTGGAGCATGTGATAATTCGGGTTGCCTGATTTTTATTCTTAAAATCACTTCTTGCCTTTTGTGTGTCTTACTGGAAAGTGTTTCAAAACATGTTTTTGCGTAATTGTTTGAACATGTTATATGTTATATGGCACACCCCCGTTTCTTAACTAAGCTAAGAACGCTCGAAATAGATATTACTCCTCATTCTCTAAATGGAGGAATTAGATTACTACTTTATAAAGATTAAATAAATTAATTATGTTAGCTACTAGTATAAAATATACGTTGATTTTTTAAACTATTCATTTTAATAATTTGCGCGAAAACTATCCAAAATTGTTTGAAACCTCCAATTAGTTTGTGTGAACAATGTGGGTAGTATGAGAAAATTACAAATTTTTTTTTTGGGGGCGGGGGGGGATAACATTTAGATATTACATTTAAAACCAAAATTTACTTTTCAACTAGATCTTACATTTATAAAAAAAAAAGGTGGGATTAATGAATAATTATATGATGATAACCTAGAAAGTCACTAATACTAAGGGTCACTTATATATAATTTCATTGTTTAAACAAATTTACAAAATTATATACAATATCTTTTTTGTCTTATCACTTAAAAGTAGAGCCTAGAAATCGGGCCAGCCCGATAAGCCTTGGCCTTTCAAAGGCCAAGCTTGAAAATTAGAGGAACTAATGAAATAAGTCTTGCAGGGCCTCGGGCTTAAAAGGACCAGCTTTGTAGGGCTTTGGGTTGGCCCTGCAAACCCTTTTAATGGATGTATTCATTTTTTTTTATACAAGGCGAGGGGAGGGGGATCGAACCTAGGACCTAAGGGGGGGAAATGAATCCCAATACCACTGCACTACAAGTAGTGCTGGTTGGATGTATTCATAATGCAAGAGAAGAAATTCATAGTATTCTTATTCATGAAACAAAGTCTACTACTCAAACTAAAACGCAATTAAATGTCTTTGAAATTGATGATAGTAGCGAAGAAGATGACAATGATAGTCAACGAACTAATGTTGCTTAGTGGTATGCTTCTTATATTTTATATGAATTATTTATGGACAATAATTTGCTTTTGATTACGAATTAGTGAGTGTCATTATTTGTTCGATAATTCATGTTGTTTAGATATTAATATTGACAACATTTATTTAATTAATTAGAACTTTAATTGCTGTAATTTACTAATTATTTTTTTGAAAAAACGGAGAAAAAATAGTTAAAATTTAGAATAGTAACTTCTGGGCCTTGTAGGGCCGGTCCTTGCCCTGGTGTCTCGAGCTGGGCTTTGAAAAACATATGTTTTTCTTATTCTAAGCCTTGTAGAGCCAGTCATGTTAGGCCCTGGTCCTTCAAACCAGCCCTCTAGGGCCGGAACAGCTCTGATTCCTAGCTCTACTTAAAAGTGAGATCTTTTTTCCTTTTTGTGTGGTTAGAGGGAAAAAAATGAAGTCATGGGATCATTGTCCATCAAACAACCACCTCTAATTTGAATTTATGGAAAATTATGTTGGGATTCGTACACGCAGCAGAATGAAATTTATCCAATAAATTACGAATCTCAAGAAGAGGATCTATCAACAACGTTTAAATCGGGTTAGTTATTAAGAATTGTACCTATGCGAACTCGTGCACGTGCTTTGCAAACTCATGGGCTAACACCTTCTTTGGTCAATCAATCTCTATGAGCCGACTCTACGAATCCACTCCCTCTACCGGTATCCACACCGAATAGCACTCTAACACGAATGACAACGTGCTAGCGCCTTCAAGCTTTTATCTCACATCTCTCTTCTAGGGTTCTTTTTGTGGCTCTACAATTCTCTTGTGTGTGTCATCAAATTACTTACAACCTAAGGGTATTTATAACCCTAATGGACCGCATTAAATATTCAAAATCAATCTTATTAATTTTGAAATTGAATTGGAAATTAAATCTGTCTAATTGATTCAATCCAATCAATTTATTTAATGCAAATTAGAAGCCAGCTTCATAAATCAAATCTGAGATATGATATCTATTAAATCATTGATTTATCTTCATAAATCAAATTAGGAAGTTATTTAATGATTAGCCCCAAGGGCATAATTTCCAACAGACTCCCACTTGCACTAGGTGCAATCATTAGATATATATCATCCCTAGATAAAACGTTGTATTCATTGAATCTTAGATATATCTTAGATTCAATGAATCTAGACATTATAGTACGTGTTAGGCTATTCTTGTGTGCGACCCTGTAGGCTCACATGAGATTGGTAGCAGGCGTATACTGTACTAGCCCACAAGTTGCAAGCAGCCTCTAGCAAGACATTGCGACTACCCAATTCACGTGAGAATTGATTTTCGATGCAACCTATCATACAACCATGTCATGTCCCTTTTGTCACGCTATAATTTGGTCAAGGATGAGGCATGGATAATGTCAACTTCCTTTTCTTGACCATTACTTTCTCGATTCTTGAGTAGTCTAATAATTATTGAAATGGAAACTCTTTTCCATCGTAGAATGGCCGTACATTTCTTAGACTCACTCATTGAGGGGCCCAGTATTATCTATCTATAAATGTGAGAGACAAATTCCATTTTGATCGTTCATATTTCTCTACATGAAAACCACTAATCCCGATCGAAGCCTTTATCATCACCCGGTCAAAGGGGACTTTTGACTAGGTCAAAAATGAGCGATTCTCATGTAGGAATCCATGATGATCTCAAGTCAAAGGGCATTGTGACGTGGTTATACATGAGAAAAGCTTATGACTTAATCCATGCAGCTTTCTCATAGTGGGTCGGTCCAGCACCTTGTACTCTTACAAGTGCCGATGACTTTGATTCGTATTTCCATACCTCATCAAAGTCATAATGGTCTTATTTCATCTTTGCTCCCACGTAAATGACCGACTAGGGACTTTTAGGATAATCTATAAGATATATCCAAGGATACAATTATCAATATAAACATGCAAATGAAATTATAACTAAAAGAGAATACTTTAAATAACAATAATGTTTAAAGTACAATGATTAGTCTTTCCAACAAAATACTCCTACTTGCACTAGGTACAATCATTAATTTCCTTAATTCCCATTGTCCTCACATGACGTTCATGTATTATCTGTGCAAACAGCTTAGTAAGAGGATCAACAACATTGTCTCCTCCTAGTACTTTGCATATGTTTGTATCACCTCTTTCATTGATTTCTTTGATAAGATGAAATCACCCGAGTATGTGCTTGGTCATTTGATGTGACCTTGGCTCCTTGGTCTGCGCAATAGCAATAACGCTGCTATTGTCACAGCCCAAGTCTATTGGATTTGAGATGGTAAGAACCACCCCCAGTTCAATGATGAACTTTCTGATCCAAACGGCTACCTTAGTTACATCAGATGCTGCTATATACTCAACTTCCGTTGTAGAATCTGCTACAGTGCTCTGCTTAGAGCTCTTCCAGCTTACCACACCACCATTTAACAGGAATACATATCCTGATTGCGATCTTAGATCATCTTAGTCAGTTTGAAAACTTGCATATGTGTAACCAGTCACACAGAGCTCATCACCCAAACCACCATATACCAAGAATAAGTCCTTTGTCCTTCTTAAGTACTTTAGGTTATTCTTGACAGCAGTCCAATGACCCTTACCGGGATCATTTTGATATATGTTGTTCATACTTAAGGCAAATGACACATCTGGTCAAGTACATAACATGACATACATGATAGATCCAATGGCGGAGGCATCTGGAATCTTACTCATGTGGTCTCTTTGATGTTGTGTGTTAGGACACAGATCCTTATTAAGATGAATGCCATGAGACATGGGCATGTAACCCATTTTTGAATCCTGCATACTGAATCTATGCAGTATTTTGTCTATCTATGTGCTCTGACTTAGGCCTATTACCCTCTTGGATCTATCTCTATAGATCCTGATCCCTAGGATATAAGTGGCTTCGCCTAAATCTTTCATTGAAAAAGACTTTCCTAACCAAGACTTGACACTCTGCAAGGTAAGGATGTCATTCCCAATGAGTAGGATGTCATCTACATAAAGCACCAGAAATACAAATGTGCTCACACTAACCTTTTTGTAAACATAAGGTTCATCAATGTTTTGGATGAATCCAAACTCTTTGACTACTTCATCAAAACGATGATTTCAGCTTCAAGATGCTTGCTTCAATCCATAAATGGATCTTTGAAGCTTGCAAACTTTACTAGATTCCTCTGGACGCACAAAGCCCTCAGGTTGTGTCATGTACACATCCTCAAGTAGCTTTCCATTAAGAAAGGCTGTTTTAACGTCCATTTGCCATATTTCATAGTCATAATATGCTGCTATAGAAAGAAGGATTCTGATTGATTTGACCATTGCAATTGGGGAAAAGGTTTCATCATAGTCCACACCATGAGTTCGAGTGAATCCTTTTGCAACCAGTCATGCCTTGAAGACACTTACTTTGTCATCCATGTCAGTTTTCTCCTTGAAAACCCATTTACACCTAATGGTTTTTACACCTTCAGGTGGATCGACTAAGGTCCATACCTTATTGCCGTACATGGATTGCATTTCAGACTTCATGGCATCTAGCCATCTTTTGGAGTTTGGTCCCACTATGGCTTCTTGATAGGTAGTTGGCTCATTCTGCTCAATGAGCAAGATATCACGACTTCCAGTAGTTAGAAGTACATATCTCTGAGGCTTTTGCCATGTCCTATCGGACCTTCGTGGACCTTGTGTTACTAGAGCAGGCTCATCAACTTGTTGTGAGTCTTCTCTGTTTTCCATTTGTGGTTGTATGTTGTTTTGTGACTCTCGAACTTCTTCAAGGGTTACCTTACTTCCACTGGTTCTTTTAGAGATAAACTCTTTCTCTAGAAAGACACCATTTCGGATAACAAACACTTTGTAATCGGTAGGATTGTAGACATAGTATTCTTTAGTTTCCTTAGGATACCCCACAAAAAGGCATTTTGAGGATCTAGATGATAATTTATCAAAGGCTTGTTGTTTAACGTAAATCTCACATCCCCAAACTTTAAGAAATGACAAACTAGATTTCTTCCTAGCCCATATCTCATATGGTGTATTTTCAACTGCCTTTGATGGAACATGATTTATTGTGAATGCAACTGTTTCTAGAGCATGGCCCCAAAAAGACGGCGGAAGATCTGTTTGACTCATCATAGATCGAACCATATCTAATAGAGTTTGATTCCTCCGCTCAGAAACACCATTCCATTGTGGCGTTCCTGGAGGAGTTAGTTGTGAGATGATCCCACAACTCCTAAGATGGCCAGTAAACTCTTGGCTTAAATATTCACCACCCCAATCAGATCGAAGTGCTTTAATTGTTTTGTCAAGTTCGTTTTGCACTCCATTTTGGAATATTTTGAACATTTCAAAAGATTCATACTTATGTTTCATTAGATAGATAAACCCATACTTACTAAAATCATCTATGAATGTAATGAAGTACATATAACCCCCTCTGGCAGATATATTAATTGGTCCACACACATCAATATGTATAAGGCCCAATAAATCAGTAGCCCTCTCACTATGCCTTGTAAAAAGTGTCTTTGTCATCTTTCCCAATAAACAAGACTCACATGTATCAAATGATTCAAAATCAAATGAGTTAAGAAATCTATCTTGATGGAGTTTTGAAATGTGTTTCTCATTTATATGGCCTAGACGACAATGCTATAGGTAGGTCGGATTCAAATCATTTGACTTGAACCTTTTAGTAGTTATGTCATAGATTCATCCATTATTAGGATGTTTTAAATTAAGTACATAATGACCAACATGCAAATCACCATCAGCATAGAAAATGTCATTATGATAAATTGAACACTTATGGTTCCTAGTAATGGAAGTATGACCTTCCTTATCCAAATAAGAAAGTTAAACAATGTTACTACTCAAAGCAGGAATATAAAAGCAATTATTCAAAATTAACAAAAACCCACTGGGCAGAACTAATTCATAAGTGCCTACGGCTAAAGCAGCAACTCTTGCTCGGTTTCCAACTCATAGGTCAACTTTGCCCAAATGTGAGACCCTGCACATTTGTCCAAATGTGAGATCCACATGCAGTATCTAATACCCATATAGAGGAAGTAGAAAAGTGAATATCTATGACATAGATACCTGAAGCAACAGCCCCGCCATCCTTCTTGTTCTTTTTCAAATCTTCAAGGTAGAGTTTGCAGTTCCTCTTCCAATGACCAGGTTCATTGCAGAAGAAGCAGACCCCGTCCTTTGAAGGCTTTGCCTTCTTGGGTGCAGGCTTAGATTCAGGCCTGTTTGACTCATTGGTCTTACTAGTTAAGCCTTTACCCTTTCTTTTGCCCTTGCCTTTCTTTTTCATACCCTTTCCTTTCTGAACCATCAAAACAGTACTGGGCTTCTTCTTAATGATCTGCTCAGCTGTTTTGAGCATCCCATGCAATTCAGAAATTGATTTCTCCATGTTGTTCATGTTATAGTTCATGACAAACTGGTAATAACTTTCAGGGAGTGAGTTCAAGATCATATCTATAGCTAACTCTTGGCTCATGGGAAATCCAAGCCTCTTAAGGTGATCAATATAGCCTTTCATTTTCAACACATGAGGACTAACTAATGCACCTTCAGCCATCTTGCAGGAATGTATGGCCTTTGTGGTCTCATAACTCTCTTGCCTTGCCTGTTGTTGGAACATTTCCTTAAGATGTACAATCATCTCATAAGCCTCCATTTGTTCCAGATCTCTTTGGAGCTCTGGAACCATAGTGGCAAGCATTAGGCATCCTACATCCACAGAGTCATCCTTATGTTTCATGTAAGCATCTCTTTGAGCTCTTGGAGCATTAGCTGCAGGCTTGTCAGTAATGGGTTGATCGAGGACACAAAACCTTTCTTTCGTGCTTGAGAACAATTCTCAAGTTTCTAAACCAATCAAGAAAGTTTGTCCCATTTAGTTTGTCCTTCTCAAGGACTGATCACAGTGATAGTGTGGCGGTGTTACTAGTTGACATGATTCTACAAATAAAAAAATATGCAAAATAATTAATAATCTCTCACTGAATTAACAACCCTCATTATAATTAGTGGGCTAAGATCCATATTTGGCTTAAATTTAAGTCCGCTTTGGGCTTAAAGTCAAGTTATTTAGGTAGGTAACCTCTTTACCAATTACATCACATGTAATTCTTAGATCTTTATGGGATTCGATCATCATATGACTTGGCATGTTTAATCCCATCTAATGCCTTGAGATCCAAAACCGTTTTGATAATCTCAATTAAGTCAAGACAATCATGAATGTTGAGTATCACCATTACTCACTCATGTCTCACCAAGATAACTCAAGTGCATCCACTTTGGTAGAACAAATAAATAAGCGATCTAGGCTTTGACAAGTATCCATTAATTGACGGCATTACGACTTAAGATTTCATTTGGAGGGTTTAATCTAATTAATTATATTCATATGAATGCAATTATAGTTGTATATATCTCATACAAACAACACATAATACGCAAAATAAACATGCTATGATCTAATCAAAAGCATAATAAAACGTCACACAACATGGCTCTCTTAACCTAAAATCCTCTCAAGCCAATGAGGGGACTTCTCTAAATAAGTAAAGAAAATTACATTAAGAGAAACCTCGTTTCAACATACGAAGGGAGTAAGATGAGAAAAGAATGTACATCAAGAATATTTATAAAGAGGCATGGCTCGCAGGCCATATTTAAATATTAAAACTATTGTAAAGACTAAAGCTATGTTGTTCACCATACCCAAACAATTTGAAAGTAAATCACGACAGGTATTAATTCATACAATATGAAAGAAAATATCATGATTTCTCCATCAATTAATAATTATAATAATTACAACGTGATGCCAATTCCAAATTCCCATCAATTAATAATTATGATAATTATAACGTGATGTCAATTCTCAATTCTTATCAATTAATAATTACAGTAATTATTAATAATGACATTAATTTTAAATGCATATAAAACAAAAAAAAACACATACACGCAGCGTATGCATACAAAACAAACGCATACATGCATATAATTGACAAGACAAAAAAAATGCATACACGCATATAATTGAATAATAATACATTAATGTGAATCCAATTCAACGTGTTACTGAGCCAAAAAAAAAATTCAACGTGTTGAATTGATTCCATCAATTTAACAATTGATTCCTTTCTTGGTCTATGCGATTTATATTTATATTATATATATAATCATATTATATAAACGGATACAAAATACGGTTAAGTATAAATGCACGATATATCCCATATATAATTGCATTAAGAATATAAACCCAATTTAAACGCATAATTGATCTGGCTCTGATGCCACTGTTGGGATTCGTACACATAGTGGAATGAAATTTATCCAATAAATTACGAATCCCAAGAAGAGGATCTATCAACAGCGTTTAAATCGGGTTAGTTATTAAGAATCGTACCTATGCGAACTCGTGCACGTGCTTTGCAAACTCGTAGGCTAACACCTTCTTTGGTCAATCAATCTCTATGAGCCGACTCTACGAATCCACTCCCTCTACCGGTATCCACACCGAATAGCACTCTAACACGAATGGCAACGTGCTAGCGCCTTCAAGCTTTTATCTCACATCTCTCTTCTAGGGTTCTTTTTGTGGCTCTACAATTCTCTTGTGTGTGTCATCAAATTACTTACAACCTAAGGGTATTTATAACCCTAATGGACCGCATTAAATATTCAAAATCAATCTTATTAATTTTGAAATTGAATTGGAAATTAAATCTGTCTAATTGATTCAATCCAATCAATTTATTTAATACAAATTAGAAGCCAGCTAATTTGATTTATCTTCATAAATCAAATCTGAGATATGATATCTATTAAATCATTGATTTATCTTCATAAATCAAATTAGGAAGTTATTTAATAATTAACCCTTAGGGCATAATTTCCAACAAATTAATCATTTGGTTATATAAGTTTGAACTTGGTTGTGAGTGACTCAGTTCCTCAAGTTGTTTAACTTGTTGTAACTCAATCGTTTTTGAATTGCTAGAAGATTAATGAAAAGATTCAACCTCAAACTGCAAGTCATTACTAGAGCCGGATTCACAGAGGAACTCTCATTATTCCCCTGTTTGGAATTTGGCTTAATTTTTCTGGGTACTGATTAAAACTAAATCCAATTTTACCTTAAGCTTGATTTCATCAGGAAGGAACATTTGCCAAGAACAACAATGAAATCTGACCAATGCAAAGAAGCTGCTCCATCTCTCTTCGCCACATTACTTTCTTTTCATTAAGCTTCTGGTTCAGTTTGTTAACATTTTTGTGACCTCCAGTTGGTCAAAGTTGAATAATTTCAAGGACTGAATCATGATAAGTTAGATTTAAGGGATTAGTCACAACCCAGTTAAAAGTTGAATGATCAAATAAGTAATTTTTCTTTCAATTTCTATTCTCTGACCCTCCTATCTCTGATCAAGTAGATTCGTTAAGATGATATAAATCAAACAAAAAATTATATTTTTCAAAAAATAAAAATGCCCCTTGATTAGTTGACAATAATTGTCAACCATGCTCTATTTACAAAGTATTAACTATTCTATGTTCAGTTATTACAATTTTTTGTAAAAGAAAGATTATTTTGATAAAAATAATGTAAAAACTAAATCAAATTACTTTATCCCTATTTTTTTGAAATAAAATTAAAAATCACTTAAATTTTTGTTCTTCGCTTTTGCTGATGTTTACTTTAGCCAAAAACATGTAAGCAATTCTTCATTCCTTTATCACTATTCAATATATAATTTAAAATTTCGTTTAGGAGATTAATTGTAATACTGTGTTGGTATTTTCTTGAGTGATTGGATGTCTCTTTAGTGGAGTTGTAATTTGTAGTAATGGTTTCTACAAACTATATCTTTTTGTTTAGGGTGGAAATAGGTCAAATCTATTAAGGTTTTATCCTTAACTAAGTGGACTTGTATTGTAACAAGTCAACATGAACTTGTGGTGTGTCACAGAAATAGAAAATTACAATAACTGAATCTAAACTATCCAAAATAAACCATAAAATATGAAATAATTTAATTAATCAACAAGACAACACCAAATAGAACATAACAATTTTCATTACAATTACAATAATTTAGACCAAATAAAAGTATAGATACCACATAGATATTGAGTTCAACACTGCTTTTTTTGAAATCCCCAATTCACCCCCTCTTGGTGATTTCTTCCATTTTCAGATTTTGATATTATCCCGTCTAACTGAGTGTCTATATATACAAAATCGACTACTATAACAGTGATAACTAAACTAAAATGTAAGAACCTTGTGTAACTATAAAAACATTGCTAATTGATGATCTTGGGACTGCATGAATGTGGGAATTCTGAATTACGAGTAGTGACTAAATATTAGGACAGTTTCGAAATTCTATTAATGGATATATCTATAACTAATGCATTCAAATCCATGGAAATAGCTTAAAATTAATACCAATTATTTTTAATAATAAATTTTGATAAAAAAATTTGGATTTTTCTTGTTTTGATAACTTTGCCGGTGTTTCTTTTCTGATTCTGTTCAATATCTGGTAACCATTTTCCTGTTGGTTACATTTTTCTATTTTACTGGTGAAGTATTTGCTAGGTTAAGTTTCTTTCATCATCATTCATAATCTCTAAATCATGTTTGTCTAATTAATATAATACTATTTTAATTTTTCTCTTCTCTTTCCAATCAACGGTTTAGATGAGTTGATGAGGGAAGAGGAGAAAAAAGGTTAAGGAGAGAATCTCCTTTGATATTTGTTGTGTTATCATTAGTTGTTGTTTTAATAACAGTTTCACCCCTCTATCTTTTGCAAACAATTCAACATTGATTTCTGTAAAAATTGTCCATTGTTTCCTCGGAATCCTAGCAAGTTATTTTCCCACCTTCCTTTAGGATTCAAATCTAAACCAATTAACCTTTTTGATCATCTTTTATATCTCCCGAGGAAAATTAGGGTTCATAAACTCAATTTGAAATCACCCTAGAAACAACTTTGGCCCTTGTAATAAGTCAAAAGTCATTTTTCAACGTGAATCACGATACAACAATAACAAGATATTCATAGAGTTTTCTGTTATCAAAAGCTAACATAACCCTTATCCTTTATTTAGACTTGGAACTGTAACACATGCTGAATTGTTTACATGAATTGCAATGGTAATTAAAGGACATAAACAACATTCTTGGGGAGAATTTGATGGTTGAGATGTTAGAATATAAGGGAATAATTGATTAGTTAATGAATTAGTTAGGTGGTTAGGGTAAGAGAGTTAGTTAGACCTAGGCTATAAAAGGGTCTTAGGCTAATGAGATAAAAGTGTAAGGTGTGGAGCCTTCATCATTACTCTCTTTGTTAGAGCATTATTGCTCCTCTTTTTAATAATACATGATTCTTCTTTATCTTCTTCTCCATGTTATCTTATCTAATCTAATTATACTTTCCTAACATGGTATCAAAGCAAGGTTGTATTGTGGACCTGTTTACATGTTTCTTGTCGCAATTATTGAGGCTAGTCAGAAGGTGTTTTTAGTTAATTTCTTGCATTACAGCCAGATTGGGCCGGAAATTCAAGAAGCCTAAGAAAGTGCAGCCACACTTATCCTCTTTGATCAAAACCCATAGTTGGCTATCAAGCTATCAAGATCCGGTGGTAACCCAAGAAGGAGATCCAAGATCCAAAGATTTAGGCACAAATAAGATCGCTAATTCAAGAAACACCTCCAGTCTTTCTTCGATGTGCCTGTTGCACGAACAGGCCTCACTACTGCCAGCAAATCGAAGAAGGTTCGATAGAATTTCAAGAATGCTCCGGCGAGATTCAACAAAGCACGATTCAAGTCTGATCTAATCACTACCTGTGTTTGCCGGCTCCTTGCTTTCGACAAGTTCATGGCCGTGATCTTTTTCCCTAGGTTGCCACAATTTGCGACTATCGCCAGCCTTTCATGCTTCCATCAGTGAGTCGTGATGCTTCGCAGTTCCACAGACTTTGTTTTCTTCACAGCGATAAGGATCTTTGTTGTTGGAACGAATCTTGCTGATCCACCTACTTGTTTGAAGATTTCTATGCTCGTTTCTCTGGGTTTGGTTCTTGATATATTTGCATTGGGCTGATAAAATCAAAGATGCTTAGAAGAGCAGAGTAGAGAGCAGAGAAATGACACCTTCTCGCTCCTGTCGATTTAAAGGAAAGCAGAGTAGAGAGCAATGAAGAATCGCCTCATCGCTCCTGTCGATTTAAGGGAAAGAAGAGTAGAGAGCAGTAAAGAATCGCCTCCTTGCTCCTATCAATTGTGACCATCAAGAATATCTAAGGTTTGAATATAGGATACATTGGTCCGTGATTTGCCCTCTGAGATACTGTTCGAATCTTTGGGATATCGGATTGGAGCTCTGAATCTCCTTTCTTGGACAAGAATCATATTCACGGGAAAGAAAACAAGGAATTAAGACCATTAGAATTAGATTGGTCAAGGAATTAAGACAACTAAAATTTATACTTTCCTAACATGAGATATTGTCAAGGCTAGTAATAGAAGACATGGCGATATGTTCATGCGTGTGCAAGTCATGGAACAATCTAATAAACGAACCGTCGTTTATGAAGAGTGTGTGTGCTAGGGTTTCCGGTGTAGAGAGAATATTCAAGAAGGATCTGAAACTGTTCTGTGAGACAACAACAACAACAACAGAATGAGGTTGATCAATTTGAACGCATCAAGTATTGTCAAAGGAATGAAACAAAAAGCTTCGATTATAAGACAACAGAACTATGATCTTTGATATTCTCAGGGTTTGGACATTGCTTATTTTAGAGCTCTTAATTGCTATTCTCCTACTACTTTCATTGCTTTAATGATGAACTCAACATTAGATGATCATTAATCATATGCTAATTTCTATATCAATTCATGCATGTGTTCACGAGAATGTGATTCTGTATGTGGTTGATATATCATTATAAATATTTATCCACTATTTTCATTTTATATATCTCATTAAAGCTTAACATTCACTACTATCTATCATTGCTGGACTTATAACAGTACAATAAAACTTTTCTTTAAACTTATTATAGAAACTCCTTTGGCCTTTCTCTACTTGAACCACATAGCTTGTATTCTATGTGTAACATCTTCATCAGTTTCACCATCCTTTTCCAATCCTAGATATTTGAACTTTGCTATTAGTGGAATGATTTAAATCATAAAGGTAAAATTACATGTGTCCTGTCTTTTATATATACAGGTATGTATCAGTTAAGTGGGGAATTGATCTCTCTGAAGCAGTCATATTTGTTGGAGAAAGAGGGGATACAGATTATGAAGAACTCATGGGTGGCATATAGAAGACTTTTGTTTTAAGAGGGGCTGTAGAGGAAGGCAGTGAAAGGCTTCTTCGTGGTGAAGACAGTTTCAAAAGAGAAGACATGTTCAACTTGGACAGCCCCAACCTTATCTATTCAAACAAGAGCTACATGGACTGTGATATATCTGCAATTCTAGAGAACATGGGAGTATCTTAATCTCATATCATAAGATTAGCATTCTTGAAGCACACAAATAAAACATCAAGGTGCTGAACCCACAATAAATAAGATTAAAGTGGTTGATGCTACTTTACTGATTCACTCAAGCAAGGCCTGCACCTAACTTCAATTTCCCCTTTTAATAACTATATGGAGGCATTTTGGTCTTTTAACAATATTAAGAAATTTGTAATCGGGCTTCAGAATTTTAAAAAGTTTTAACGGGATTTAATTAGGATTTTTTCCCCCAAATTCATACAGGTAAATTATAATATGAAAAAACACATAAATACCATTTGAATTTTAAAAGCCCCAAAATGTCTAGTAAATTAACAAAAAGATAAATAGGTAATTTGGTAGAAATATGAAATATCAAAGTTTGAAGAAAAAGAGTTAAATGCCCTCCTCTGTACTTCTCAATATTTCTTTTTTCTCCTCTTTATTTATTTCCTCCCCTACTGTGTCCACCTCGGCCACCCACCTCCACCGCTCATTGTCTTCCCCTCCAGCATTTGACAGCTAGATTGATGACCTCAAAGAAGGAGCTTTTCGCAGTAGAAGCAAAAGCTGGAGTTCAGCTTCCCTTTCCATGCTTGTCATCGTTGTTGACGAGGACACCATCACCGTTAAGCTTTCATCATGAGCTTGAAGTCTAGTCTAGCTTCTATTGCAAGTTTAAAGTCCAATCTAGTACAACTTGGTTAAGCTTGAAAAATGATATTTGGTTGCTTTCTTTCTAGTGTGAGTTTAATTTCTTGCTTTTAGCTTATGGGTGAGCTACAAATTTGTAAAAATAAAAGGTTTTTTTTTTCTTGGTTCGATTTTGGCTTGCAATTGTTGATCTTGGCTTGTCATAATGGTTTGATTTTGGTTCTTGTATTTTCAGCAGATGTGGCTCTTGGCTTTGATAGATTTGAAACAATGATGGATGTGATTTATGGTTGTGGCTGCTTTTTTGTTTGTGTTTTGCCATGTCGATGGTAGCCATTGAGGAAGGGAGATGATGAGATAGAAGGGGATGCCGGAGTGGAGGCAATGAGCGGCGGAGGTGGGCACAAGCAATTAAGCTTGTAGTCAGAGGCCGAGGAAAAATGGGATTCCTTACCGACACAACTAAAAAACCACCAAAAGCATAGACGCGAGCAAGTGCTTAAGTTGTCCACCTCTATTTTGAAGTTGTATTTCCCCATATTTAATTTGAGTATAGACAATAACAATTATAGTAATTAGCAACTACCATCATTAAGTGTCATTGACAACTTGAGCATAGGCAATGCTAACTTCAGAACAACAATTATTAATTTGGGTATTTTAGTCATTTATCCCAATCATTAAAACTTATATTCCTCCTAATCACTTCTCAGTCATTTCCATTTCTTATAAGACTTTTTAGATTTTTGTAAATTCAAATAGTATTTAAGCGTATTTTTATCTCAGAAGTATTCATTCTTAGGTAAGCAGCGAAAATAAAATGCGTACTCGTGCATTACATATTTAATACCTCTATGAGGCAGATGGATTATTCTTATTGAAAAACTACGAATTTTTGTATTATAAACTGTATGTAGAATATTTTGATTGGTTAGAGTATAGATGAAATAATACTCCAAATATTTATACTTCTAACAAATTATTATCATTCAATATCTCAATTTAAAATTTAACTTATTATTATATAAAATTACATTTAAGTTATAAAATATAAATACATTTTATATTGAGCAATTGGTACTGTCAATATTTAATGGCATTTTTTTCCAACGGAATATTTAATAATATATAAAATAAACTCTTTTGGAAGAAGGGAATCTCAATATTTAATGGCTTCGTTGATAAGAAGGGAGAAGTCCCATGTTGGATGGGTAGTGAAATGAAAAACATCTTTTAAGGGTGAAAGACGGCTTTTAAGGGGCTCCAAGCTCCAAGCCTCACTATATTAAAAGTAAGGATCTGAGGTGTTATAAATTGATCAATGGGTGAAGGCTCCAACGCAAACAACATAAAAAACAAAGGGTGAGATGTTACAAATTGATATAGGTGGGGGTGCCGTTGGATGCATGAGTATTTTGGTCAAGAATACGCTTCTATTGACTTCCCTGACGGACCTAGACATGGACTATCACCTGGAAAAATTTTGTAACCATCAGTCCAGCTCATTAAGAATATCGATAAGTGCTAGTGAGGTGCCAAGTGAATTAAAACAGTTCAACTCAAATAAACAATTCATCAACATCCTCATTATATAATATCACATAATACTTTAATTTCATGATCGGATGTAATATATGCAATACCCAAATACCTCCATTCACGCCAACCGAACTGCCTTATTTCCCTCCGACTAGACCCATGGGCTAAGTTACATCCATATTATTGGTTACTCCAAAAGCTCAATGGTTAAGTGATGAGAACCGGCCAAAATCCTCAAAGCACCTACCCCAGACCATGGGTCTTTCCCCACTTTAATCTAGTGAGGTGTCGTAAGCCCTATAAACTGTGGGCTGGTCCCAATAAACTGGTGGGACAATAAAAAGCCAACCATTGTGCACAATGGAGGCATCACCATGTGGTGGAAAATAAATATCACATTTCCTCCAAATCCTTCCCTTTCCCATGATTTTCATGATGATTCAATGCATATAATTTCAGTTTAAAAAAAAATCCACATGGCAAATTTTATTTAAAACATTTATAATCAATCAGAAAAATACTCAAAAGCAGCATATCGATATCATAATAAGTGGAAAGTGGTTACCTCTCACCCGAGCTAACTACTTTCACACTGCTCCTAATTCCAGAGTTCAAATACACCACAATTCAATCTACCAAAAGCAATAAACTAACAATTAATAACATCTTAAAATCCCACCTATTAAGAATTATAATTTCATAACCTTAAAAGCATACTGCTAATAATACTTCCATTATTTATTTCCTTATTCCTAATATTAAGGACACATTATTATCATTCCTTTATTTTATTAACTTGAATTCCCAAAATATGGGATTGACACCTTAATTAGACATTAATTACCATATAATTTTTAATGTTTCTCATGGTTTCCTATAATATATGCTGTTGATTCCCTTCTATCACTAATGACCTTATTATTTATTTTCCCTTTAATAAATCATAATCTCATTCATTTAATTATTAATTATTTATCCCATTATTATTCATTAATAACTTCCTTAAAAATTTGTAACTCCATTACTATTTATTATCTATAATAATTAATAACATTAATCATTATTACTTAATTACCTCATTTATTATTTATTACTATTGTTTAATAATTTCCTTTATTATTTAATCTCTTTCCTTAATTATAATCACTATCATTTATTTATCCATTTTATTTTGCCACTGATATTATAAATTAAATAATATTATAATTAGTTAGTTAGTTAGATCCTATTATTTAGGATCAATTTAAATTAAGCCCTATCTTTTTGATTTCCCTTATATTATATTAGAGAAATATCTTCTAATATATTTACTTATCTGAGAATATATCATATCTTAATATAACATATTCATATGTTTTGATTATATATATTAATATTATAACAATTCCTATCATTATGCTCTTCTTTCTTTTCATTAACTCATACACACACACACATAAACATGAAAGCAAAGCATGCATTATTTGTACAGGAATGTCATCATTTACTCACTAGAGGTGTTGTTGAATAACTCAGTCTAATTGACTGAAAATCTTGCAATTGGAATCACAACCAGGGAGAGAGGAAAATAAACTTTCTCATTAATGAAGAATAAAGTTTTACACCTCTAATCTGAAATGAATAAACTGGACAACTATATATAGTCCTTACTGACCAACACTAATGTTACTAACTGAACAGAATGACACAAGCAGACAGCAAACAACTAACTACCTATATATACAACATAACGAAATACAATTCTAACACTCCCCCTTAAGTTTGGGGCGTAAAAATATCAACAGTATCTAACTTGCTTAATAGCTTCCTTTGTATATCTCCTGAGACTGACTTAGTCAACAAATCAACCTCTTGCTCATGAGACCGTACATGTACAAGGTCTATTACTTTCTCTTGCCATTTATCATGAATGAAATGGCAATCCATCTCGATGTGCTTGGTTCTTTCATGGAAGACCGGATTTGCAGCTATGTGTATTGCTGCAATACTATCACAATGGATCAGCACTGGTTTATTGTGTTGAATCCTCAAATCACGCAGCAAGCCTAGTCCCCATACAATCTCGGATGTAGCTATACTAAGAGCCCTGTATTCAGCTTCAACAGAGGATTTGGACACTGTGGTTTGCTTCTTTGTCTTCCACATCACTAGGGATCCTCCAAATTTCAGCAAGTATCCAGAAAACAAACGTCTTGTAATCCTACAAGAAGCCCAATCTGAATCACAAAAACATTCTAAGTTAATATCCCCATGAGAACTTAGCTTTATACCAAGCCCAATGGTACCCTTTAGGTATCTAAGAACATTTCTAGCCGCTGCCATGTGTGTCTTGGTCGGCCTTTGCATGAACTGGCTAAGTGTCTGTACACAAAAACAAATGTCAGGTCTAGTCATAGTAAGATAAATCAATTTACTAACCAAGCGACGATATTGTTTTGCGTTTCTACATAGATCCTGAACCTTGTCTTTGCCCTCTTGAAAGGGCATTAATTTCAAGTTTTGTGCCATCGGAATGCTCAATGGTTTGCATCCACTCATGCCTGTGTCAGATAATAAATCTAATACAAACTTTCGTTGACATAAAACCATACCAGATTCAGATTTAGCTATTTCTATACCAAGAAAGTACTTCATATACCCCAAATCTTTAATTTTAAAATTCTCATGCAGCAAACACTTGGCATAATCAATGCCTTCTTCAGAGCTACCAGTGATCAACAAATCATCTACATATACTAAAACAAACACCACATTATCATTCCAATCCATGGTAAAGAAAGAGTAATCATTTTTGCTTTGTATAAAGCCACCCTTAGTAAGGGCTTGAGAAAGTTTTCGATTGCATTGGCGAGAGGCTTGTTTAAGTCCATAAAGGGACTTCTTTAGCCTACAAACCATATGCTCCCCCTTACCTTCAAATCCTTGAGGTAATCTCATGTATACTTCTTCTTGGAGATCACCCTGCAGGAAAGCATTATGTACATCCATTTGATAAAGGTTCCATGAATGCATGGCTGCCAATTTCAATACTAACCTAATTGTAAACATTTTTATAACAGGTGAAAAAGTTTCATGGTAGTCAATGCCCTCTTTTTGACTATAACCTTTTGCAACTAATCTAGCCTTATATTTGTTTATACTACCATCATAATTATACTTCACTTTATAGACCCATTTACATCCAATTGGTCTTTTATCTTTGGGTAATTGTACCAACTCCCATGTCTGATTCTCTTCTAAGGCTTGCATTTCGGCTTTCATAGCCTTAACCCATTCAGGGTTAGCAACTGCCTCTCTATAGCTGGATGGTTAAGATATTGTGTCAATGCAAGACAAAAAAGCCAAATGATCAGCACAAATAGCATCATAAGAAACAAATTGATTTATAGGATAGGAACACTTTGATTTACATCCTGGATTTGTTTCAGATGTTAAGAGTGCACACACATAATTGCTAGACCAAATTGGTGGTCGCCTATCCCTTACCGGACGTGGTGGATCTAAATTTTCCAGACATTCAGCAGGCTGATCAGTGACTTCACGATCAAGTTGCTGCCCAACTTCATTATGTGAAGCATCATACTTCTCATGCATTGGTTCAGACAATGTGCAAGGTGTTTCTGGTTCAAACCAGAACATCTCCCTCAACCTTGGATGCACTTCCTCTTGGTGATGAGACTGTTTAGTTTTAAAGGAAATATTTTCTCTGCAGAACTGACATGTTGGCTCACAAACAACATGTTAGATTTCAGATTTAATAACAAATAACCTTTCTGATTTTCTGGATAACCAAGAAACACACAAGGAATGGCACGAGGCTGAAATTTATCATGAATCTTAAGGTTTGTAGCATAGGCAAGAGTACCAAATACCTTCATGTGTCTAAGATCAGGTTTATGCCCATATACTCTTTCGAAAGGAGTTTGAAAGTCAAGTACTTTAGATGGTAATCTATTAATCATGTATGCAGCAGCTTTAACACACTCACCCCAATATTCAACCGGGAGGTTTGATTGTAACATTAGACTTCTTGTAACTTGCATAATAGTCCTATGTTTACGTTCTACAATTCCATTCTGCTGTGGAGTATATGGACATGTAGTCTCATGCACTATACCCTTTTCTTGAATAAGCATTTTAAACGGATTGCTTAGGAACTCACTCCCATTATCACTCCTGATTCTCTTAATTCTCATGTTGAATTAAGTCATGACATAAACAATAAAATGACGAACATAGGTAATTGAATCAGATTTATGCCGCATTAGAAAGAGCCATGTAGCTCTAGAGTAATCATTCACTATTGTAAGAAAGTATGAGAATCCTTGATGAGTGGGTGTCCTATATGGACCCCAAACATCTACATGTATTAGCTCAAAGCATTGAGTAGTTTTGATGCATGAAGAGGAAAATGGAAATTTAGTTTGCTTAGATTAAATGCATACATCACATCTGTGATCCATCAATTCAGTATCATCAATTGCAAAATTCAAACGTTTCATTACAGAAAGTGGGGCATGGCCTAATCTCTTATGCCACAAGCATATATCAGCATATTTCAAACTACCATTGTGTCTTTGTGTAATGTGATTCTGTGCAACATTTAGTGCATGTGAATTACAAGGAACTCTAAGAATGTATAATCCATCTATCATTCTACCAGTCATCCTCGTCCTTCCATGTTGAAGGTCCTGTAAAACACAATGATTAGGAAAGAAAGCAGCTACACACTCTAATGCCTTAGTGACTTTAGAAACTGATATGAGATTAAATTTTAATTTGGTAGAATATAATACATCATTCAAAGTAATGTTAGGGGCTATGTTAATTGATCCTATATGTGTAACAAGTATCTGCTGTCCATCTGGGATTTTTATTGACTTAACAGGCCCATCATATGCAACACATTTATTCAACAAGGAAATATCACTAACTAAGTGTGTAGTTGCGCCTGAGTCTAAAATCCAGTGAGAATGCACAGAATTTATAAGGGGTGTTTAGCCAAACCTGTACCAATCAAGGCATTCACAACTGACTCAGTTGACTCGGCATCCTTGTGAAGCATAATAAGGAGGCGTTCATACTGTTCCTTAGACAGAGAGGGTGTAACTGTGCTTGCTGTATTAATATGTAGCTCTAGATCCCCAGTGGATTCGATTCCAAGTTGACCAGATTCCTTCTGCCTTGACTTGTTTCCTTTGAAGCTAGGAGGATACCTTACCAGTTGAAAACATTGCTCACGCAAGTGCCCCTTTTTATGGCAGTAAGTGCATTCGATGGAAGGATCCCCACGGCCTCTGCCTTTCCCGCGACCCCTGCCTTTGCTGATCATAGCAATCCCCTCAGTTGAATATCCACGATCAGAGATAGATTTTTGCGTTTCATCTTGTATCATCATGGAATAAGCCTCATTAACAGAGGGGAGTGGAGTCATAAGAAGGATCTGCCTTCTTACCTGGTTATAAGTATCGTTTAATCCCATTAGAAACTGTAACAGCTTCTGCTCTTGGACCAATTCAGAATATGGTTTAAAGGTATTGTAGGTGCAGGAAGGTAAAGTAATCAGGGCTGATTGTTCTTCCTAAAGCTCCTTCAGTTTTGTGTAATAGGTAGAAACAGAGGAGGTACCTTGATGATGCATAGCGAGTTCTCGATGCAAGGCAAAAATTCGAGCCCCACTCTTTTTATCAAAACGTTCCTGGAGATCAATCCATACCAGGTGTGCACTCTGGAAAAAGATTACACCATTTGCAAGTTCTTTGGAAATAGAATTGAGGAGCCACGATAGGACAATAGCATTACATCTTTCCCATTGTGGCTAGAGAGTTGGATCTTGATCTTCCTTTTGGCAGGTGCCATCGATAAGCCCCAATTTATTCTTGCCGAGGAGAGCGATGCGCATAGCGCGACTCCATACAGTATAATTCTCAAAGCCAACCAAAGTGTGAGGAATGATAGACAAACCTTAGGTGTCCGAAGGATGAAGATAAAGAGGGTGTGAGAAGGGGATGGAGCCGGCGGTGGCCTTGCCTGAGGCGTCCTTCTCAGCCATCAGAATCAGTGTGGGAAGTGACGGTGGTTTGATGGGTGTCGGAAGCAACGACTCCGCGAGAGGAAATGACGAGAACTAAGGATCGAAATCTGGACAATCACTTCGTTCCGATTCTAGCTCGTATTGCTAAAAAAAATATCTCAGGTCGGGTTAATGGATACAGGAATCTTGATTTACAGTTTGGTATCTTGGGCCGGTTCTTTGACTTTCAGCCCGTATACCTCAGTAACTCCACAGAGCTTGGCCCTGGTCTTGAACTCTTGGGCTGATTCTTGAAAAAAATAGCCAAGGTATCACAATGATAAAAACAAGTCGATGGAGAAATTATGCCTCTGGTACCATGTTGAATAACTCAGTCTAATTGACTGAAAATCTTGCAACTGGAATCACAACCAAGGAGAGAGGAAAATAAACTTTCTCATTAATGAAGAATAAAGTTTTACACCTTTAATCTGAAATGAATAAACTGGACAACTATATATAGTCCTTACTGACCAACACTAATGTTACTAACTGAACAAAATGACGCAAGCAGACAGCAAACAACTAACTACCTATATATACAACATAACGAAATACAATTCTAACAGGTGTTCCTTCATATTTATTTAATTAAATATTCTACCCCCTCCTTCCTCCAGGAAACGTTGATTATGCAGGGTATGCAATTACTTTCATATGCAAGGTAATATATATTTATATACTATAAACACATGCAGTAAGATTATGACAAGTGTTCCCTTGGCTCAGCGTTTTTCTTCCTTCCCTATATAACTATATTTACTTGAACCCATACACCAATAAAAAAAAACAGGAACACGACGACAGTGGGCAGAAGTGACAGCAAAACCAACAAGAACATACATTAACAGCAAAAAGAGAATGGACAAGATGGCAGCTAAGTCATAAGGAGAACAATGTCCTCAAGAAAGGAAGAACATATGCAATCATAAAGGCTTACACACACAGACCCCTGTTTTTTTTTCCGGTTTCCATCCATAGCTTCCCATGATTTTTATTTTCTACTCAGGATCTTGTGTTGTAAAATGGCGAAAATGAAAAGAGAAGAGAGATCCATTACTCACCTTCAAGGTTCACGTAGACGCGACAAGGATAAAGTGCTGAAATCACTTCCCTGTTTTCCCACGGTTCGAGCAGAGGAGGAAGATGATTAATACTCCCTCTCTCTCTCTCTAACTTTCTCTCTACTCTCTCGCTGCCCTCTATCTCGGCTCACTCTCTGTTTTTCATGCGTTTCAGTTTCTTTTTTTCTGTCTTCAAGTTTCGATGAAGACAAAGGAGGAGAAAACGAAGGCAGCACTTGTGGTTTGGACTAATCATTGTAATATATCCCTTCAATCTGTGTATACCCTTGAGCCACAAGCCTACCCTTTTAACGATTAAGAGTACCATCTGAATTATATTTCTTAGTAAAAACCCACTTACACCCAATAGGACGCTTACCAGGGGGCAAATCAGTGATTACCCAGGTCTGATTCTGTTGCAAAGCCTCAAGTTTAGACTGAATGACATTTTTCCAACCCTCATGTTTAATGGCTTTAGAATAAGATTTGGGAATGTCATCAGTTGAAATAGGGCAGATAAAATGATGATATGTAGGAGAAAGACGGTGATAAGATAAAATATGAGATAGGGGATGGTATATACCTTCCTCCAAAGAATCTGGTAAAGCAGCACATTGAAGAGTGAAATGGTAATCTTGCAAATATGTTGGTGTTCGGTGAGGGCGATTAGAACGTCTTGGTAAAGGAAGAGAAGAATCAACAGGGGAAGGGATAATGGTGGGAGACAATTCGGGAGGGATAGAGGAGGATGAAGAATCAAAATAGTCAAGATGTGGAGTTTCCTGAGGCAATGAAATAGAATCAGGTAAAGACACAGGATTGCTAGAACAAAATGGAAAAATTGATTCATAAAAACATACATGGCAAGAGACATGAATTTGATTATTAGACAAATTTAAGGTGAGAAATCCTTTGGTACCATCCTTGTATCCAAGAAAGACACATTTATGAGCTCTTTTATCAAATTTAGTTCGGTGTTGCACAGATGTAGATGAAAAACAGAGACAATCGAAGACTTTTAACAGTTTAAAATCAGGAGGTCTATTATAGAGTATTTCAAAAGGACTCTTGTTATGTAAGAGTGGAGTAGGTAACCTATTGATAAGATAAATGGCATGGGAGAGAGCATAAGACCAAAAAACCTTGGGAATGTGAGCTTGAAATAAAAGTGCTCGAGCAACATTGAGAATGTGTTGGTGTTTTCTTTCTACTCTACCATTCTGTTCAGGAGTTTCAAGACAAGAAGTTTGATGAATAATTCCATTCTTAGAAAAGAATTCTGTCATCTGAAACTCAAGACCATTGTCCGAACGAATGGTCTGAACAAAAGTGTGAAATTGAGTAGAGACTAAAGAAACAAAGGATTGAATAAAAGGCCGAACCTCAGATTTGTTTTTGAGCAGATAAATCCATGTATATCGAGAAAAATCATCTACAATGGTTAAAAAATATTTATGACCATGTACAGATGCCAAATGATATGGGCCCCAAATATCCATATGAACCAATTCAAACATTTTATTAGAAGCAGGAGTACTATCAGGAAATGGTAGCTTTCTTTGCTTAGTAAAATGACATACATCACAACAATGAAATGTAGAATTAAAAGAGATATCAGGATATTGTTTTTGAAGAGTATACAATGTATGTTTGGATAAATGGACTAACCTAAAATGCCAAAGATCAAAGGGAACAGAATCAACAGTAGTAGAAACATTGTTAACCAAGGAAGAATGAACCATATCTGCTTGATTTATGATGTATAACCCTTCAATGGCACTAGCTGAACCTTCGGATGCGGCATTTTGACTTCTGAAAATGTATAGAACATGGAAGAGATTTAGTAAGTCTGGAAACAGAAATCAAATTGAAATGAAAATTCGGGACATATAATACATCCTGAAGAAAGAAATCACTTGAAAATTGAACAAGGCCACTATAGGAAGCTAATACTTGAGTACCATCAGGAAGATTGACAGAAATTGGAGGAATACGCTTATATGACGCAAAGAAAGACAGATTAGCACAAACATGATCAGAAGCTCCAAAATCAATGATCCAAGAGTTAGAAAATGATTTAATAGAACAGAGAAGAGATATACCATTAGTAGAAACATGATTCACAGAAGCTGAGGGTGGAGTAGGAGAATTGTCAGTCTGAACCAGAGCCAGCAATTTCTGGTATTGTTCATGTGTGAAGCTATAAGAAGGATTGGTTGTCCGCATAGGCTCAGTGGTTTTTGGACTAATCATAGATTCAGATGATACTGCATTGACCGTAGAATTTCTGAACTTAAAACCTGGGGGAAATCTGTGTTTCTTGTAGCATGTGGCTTCAGTATGCTTATATTTTCCACAATAGGTGTACTGCTTCATGGAACCCGTCGAATTTGGCTTAGGCAATCCAGAAGCAGGGGATCGTTGGCCTGTAGACTTAGAAACCAGGGTGGTTGCATCAACCACTGGATATCCCATCTCACGCTCTTGTTGTTGTACCAAGGCAAAAACTCGATTGATTGTCGGTAGAGGATCAATGAGCATTATTTGCGATTTTACAGATGAAAATCGATCACTTAAGCCTTTAAGAAATCGTATCACATAATCTTGATCCAAATGTCTTTTATAAACCTCCAGAACCCCACATGAACATTTATTTCTACAAGAGCAGCTAAGAATCGACCTATATATCAGAAATTCGTCCCACAAGATTTTGAGCTTGGTAAAATAATCACTCACACTGAGATCACCCTGTCGCAGACTCTGGATTTCTTCTTGGAGATCTGCTAGCCGAAATACATCGTTCTGTGAAAAAACGAGCTTGAAGATGGTCCCAGACGTCGCTCGCACGATCGATCCACAAAATACTTTGGGCAAGAGATGGTGAAATCGCACGAGTGAGCCAAGACAGTACCATCATATTACAACGCTCCCATGCTGGATGAAGTGGATCTATAGATGATGGAGCTGGAATTGAACTGTCGATGAATTTCAGTTTGTTCTTCGACATCAAGGCCATTTTCATTGCCCTAGCACATGAATGATAGTTTCTACCATTGAGAATCGGAGACACGAGAATCAACGCTGGATTCTCATTAGGATGAAGGTAGAAGGGATTAGAAATATCCTGTACAGAATCGATGGATGAGGAAGGTCCTGTACTCACGGTGGTTTGGGTGGAAGCTGTAGCCATTGAAAGAAAAATGGATCGAGAGAAAGGAAAATGGAAACAGTGAACAGAAACCGAAATAAACTCTTTGACTAAGAGATGAGTTATCACGTGAACTACAAGCAGAGACAGATGCTGATTCACGCAAGAAGACAAAAAAATTTGAGAAGAATGCAAGAGATCAAATACTTTCTTGCCTCTGATACCGTATTGAGTTTAGGAAGAAGAGAAATGAAAAATGAATATTATTGATCATCAGATTATCATACAAGTGGTGTCCTTATATAGACACATTCAGAGTTAATATTTGTAGCTAACAGAACAAATGATTACTTTTAACTAACTCCTAACAAATATGTTATTCTAACTAATTCTAACAATATATGTACAAATATACACTAATAAGATGCAATCATAAAGGCTTACACACACAGACCCCTGTTTTTTTTTTTTTCCGGTTTCCATCCATAGCTTCCCATGATTTTTATTTTCTACTCAGGATCTTGTGTTCTAAAATGGCGAAAATGAAAAGAGAAGAGAGATCCATTACTCACCTTCAAGGTTCACGTAGACGCGACAAGGATAAAGCGCTGAAATCACTCCCCTGATTTCCCACGGTTCGAGCAGAGGAGGAAGATGATTAATACTCCCTCTCTCTCTCTCTCTCTAACTTTCTCTCTACTCTCTCGCTGCCCTCTGTCTCGGCTCACTCTCTGTTTTTCTTGCGTTTCAGTTTCTTTTTTTCTGCCTTCAAGTTTTGGTGAAGACAAAGGAGGAGAAAACGAAGGCAGCACTTGTGGTTCTCGGTGAAATGAATGAAGAAGGAATGAAAGGAGACGGTGGTGGCGGCATATATGAAGAGCTGGAGGTTTACAACGGTCCAAGCATCAAACCATCAGTTAACTGGCTCAGGGCTCGATGAAGATGAATTAAGCAGAGTTGCGTGATTTGCTTCTGCGTGATTGTCGCTGAAACTGATCTTCATATCTTCGTCTGTTTCAGCTGACTGGAAGAGAATGGTTTAATGGATTGGGTTTGTAGGTGCTGGGCCGTGAGAAGGAAGAACAAAATGGGCTGAAGGAAAGAGTATATATTACTTATATATATATGCCATAGCTGATGTTTTACGTGGAACCGAAAGGGAATGAAAACTGGTTTGCTTCTGCTGGGTTACGTGTTTTGCTTCTTCCTTTATTGTCTTACGCATGCTGAAGGAAGATAGGATAATGGGTTGGGTTTATATATATATGTATGGGCTTTATGGGCTCGGTTTTCGTTTTTGGGCCAGGGAAAAGAATTCTGATGTGTATATATATATACACATATATATTTATGTTATATATAAATAAATAAATAAATATATATATATATATATATGTATGTATGTATATTTCTTTGAGATAAAATTGATTAAACATCAAAAATAGAAATTTTTAATAATTTTCCTTTTAAGTATTTCCTTCTTCAAATATTGTTTTTCCAAAAATATTTTGGCCTAATTTATCATTCTTCCCAATTTAATTTAGGGAAGAAAATTTTTTATATTCGAATAAGCTTTATTTTCCAATAACTAAATTTTGTAATTATGGAGACCAATTTAAATAATTATTATTTAAATTCCTTATAATATTCACATTTAAGTTCTCAAATTTTGGGATGTTACATGATACACATGGCTAACCCCAGACTAGGAAAAGTATCTTTAATTTACATATATAAAAAACAACTAATAAACATTTACTAAACTAAAATGTCATGGATGTCAAGCGTAAAGCAAATCGAAAACACTTAGATTTAACAAATTTGCACAAAACTCTTCAACTTCATGGTCCCACCGGCAATTTTCACACATGTTTGGGTCATTCTCGTCGTCATCTTCAGTCTCAAAGAACCAGCTTCCGATCTTGAGCCTCCATGTATTCTTACAGGGAACATTAGAACAAAGACGCTTTATTGGAACTTGAGCGACACCACTACACATGTCCCATCTCAACATGCGAACAAATTCTGCAACTTGGTTCCTACACTGGAGCAAACACTTGTGATTCCTTAAGAATCTCAAGTATCTCAAAGCTTCCTCAAATTCTTCTGTCCATAAAATCCCTATTCTCTTGCTTCTCCACATCATAAGAACAACCATGGCGAAGGCGTACATTGATCTCTTGTGTTGTTTTTGAGCAGCCATGCGTACCATACCCAACCCCTCATCGTAAAGCTCATACTTCATAAGGTATGCTTCCATGCCTTTTCTGTATAGAGATTCTAAGTTACCGCTTGACCTGCAACGCCTTAAGAATGAAGCTTCCTGTGGGATTTCTGGGGTTCGAAAGAGAGGAACTCTATCCAAAGAAGCATGCTTGTACACATAGTCATCGTCTGTGATGCTCATAATCTCTTTGCAAGTCAGTTTGAAGGAATAGAGGTCAGCCAGTGATTGAGAAGCCACTTTGGAAGCAATCTCCACTAATATCTCCGTTGGCAAACAAGTTATAGTTTTAGAACTTTCCTCATCACATGTCCTAAGTTTAATCCTTCTGGCCGCTCCTGACTCAGCCATGTTCCTCAAAATTATTGAAATGGATACTGTACCACAAAAGATTATAGTATAAGAAAAAAGGAAAATATGAAAACTAAATAATGTGTGAATGATTATAATAACTCTTAATTAATATTTGAATATGAATATTATAATGATTGTGGCTCTACTAGAACTACAAAAATGAAATTTGGAGCCGAGGAAGTTATTAAGGAGTTTCATTTTTAAACTTTTAAATTTTTCATTATTTTGTTCATCGGACCGTCAACAAAAATAATTAGCAACCTGTGGGTGAAACCCTAAACACAACGCAAGCGATGGTTTATCTTCTTAGGATTACTCTTCTTACCATCCTTATTATTATTTTCTCAACTTCCATATTAGTCATACGTCCCCATAATATTATGCTATTATTACTCAATCAATATCCCATTTTCTTGAATCTGAATATTATAATGACTGTGGCTCTTCTTGTAACATCCCCTCTGCTTTGTGGCTTTTTGACCAATGTCCTTTATTAAATAACCTATTTTCAAACAATTTCCCAATGTACCCCTGTTTAGTTGACTAAATCCAAGGTTTAATCGACTAAAACCCAGGCGTTGAATTTTTTGACTGTCCCCGAGATTTAGTTGACTAAGCACTGTGGCGACAGAGGAATTTTTTTAAAACCCCATTTGCGTTATAATGCAACCCTTTCCCCAATACTCCCTCTTTTCTCTGTTTTAGTTAGACCTATCAAAGTTTAATCTCAAAAGAAAAAAAAAAAAAAAAGCTTTAAAAAGCACTTTTTATAAGTTCCCAAACTAGCAGTATAATCTCAGTTTTACTGAGAAATTGTTTGGAAATAAGGGCACAGTAAAAAATCCCATCTTATTTTCTTAACCTCCATATCGGTAAGTCCTCATAATACTATGCGATTATTATTCAATCAATCCCATTTACTTGCAAGGCGATCTGTTATCAAAAAATCAAGAAGGAAAATAAACTATATTTCTCGTACCTGTGCCTGACAAACCTCTTTGAGAGAACGATGCAACAATGGTTTTTTACTTCAGGAAAATACAACTTCTCTCGTGGAGCTTTCAAGGAGAGGCGTGGGGTCTATATATACACCCTACCTACTTATCCTAACTATCTTTAAAATTTATTTGTAGATATTTAATTGTGGCGGTAAAATTTATTTGAAGAATCTCATTTGTTTATTTGAAGACAAACGATTTCTTTTGATATTCAGAATATTTTGATTGGTTTGTTAGAGTATAGATAAAATGATATTCTAAAAATATTATCTGGGTAGATGTCATAAATTATCCTAATATATATTCAAACTTTCAACAAATTATACTCCATCTATATTTAAATATAAAATTTAACTTATTTTTATTTAAATTTCCACCAAGTTATAAAATATAACCATATTTCATATTGGGCAATCAATACAAACAATTTTTTTTTTTAACCGAAAAATACTAATCATATCTAATACTCCAAGTCATAAAATAATATATATATATATATATATATATATATATATATATATATATATATATATATATATCTCAATCAGCATGAGTCAATATGATTACTTATCATGAAGTTTGCACTCAATCTAAACATTTTTTACCAAAAAAGATCAATGAAACATTTTTACTTTTTTTTTAGGCTTCTTTGCAAAAATATTTTTGAAGAATATCATTTGTTTGTTTGAAGACAAACGAAAAATGATTTCTTTTGATATTCAAGATATTTTGATTGGTTTGTTAGAGTATAGATAAAATGATATTCTAAAAATATTATCTGGGTAGATGTATATTCAAACTTTCAACAAATTATACTCAATCTATATTTAGATATAAAATTTAATACTAATAATATTTTTTTTTTACCGAAAATACTAATGATATTTAATACATCTAAAATAAACTCTTTTGCAAGAAGTTAAAGTTATACCGATTTTTTTTATCAATAAAGTTATCCCGAATAGAACTTCCTTTATTATATATATATATATATATATATATATATATATATATATATATATATATATATATCAGAATGAATTGATATGATTAATTTTCAAGAAGTTTGCACTCAATCTAAACCTTTTTTTTTTTTTTTTACGAAAAAAATCAATGAAACATTTTTCTTTTTTTTAAACGAAACATTTTTCTTTCATAAACTGAAATCTTAAAAATATTAAAACTAAAATTGTATAGTACTTAAAATAAAATTTAATATATGAATTTAAAACTTAAATTTATAGCTTTAAATAAAATATGTTTAGAGATGAAAAGAAAGAATGCGCAGTAGCTTTATCTCTAACCTACTTATCTTAAGAATCTTTCAAATTTATTAGTATATATTTTTGAGAAATTTAATTCATCGAGTTCTTAGTCCACTTATCTATAGATTTTTCTTTTAATTCCTTATATTTGATCGTGGGGGTAAATTTTTCAGGGTAGTTTTGAATTTTTGCTGCACACCTTTAGAAAAATGTTTGTTAAGAATTGTATTTGTTTAATTGTTTGAAGACAAAATAATTATTTATTTGTTATTTAGAATATTTTGATTGGTTAGAGTATAGATAAAATAATACTCAAAAAATATTATATACCGTGTAGATGCGATAGATTATCCCCACTCTCTCCCCCTTTCTCTCCACACACACACTATTTAAATATAAAATTGAAGTTATTTTTATTTAAAATTACATTAGGTTATAAAATATAAATATATTTCATAATAAGTAATCAATACTATTAATAAAAAAATTATTAATATTTAACAGCATCTAAATTAAACTCTATCTTATCTTATCTTTTCTTTTTTAAGAAGTTAAAAGTAAAACAATTGAGGATTATCTCACTTGCTGTTGAAGTTTCGTTTTCTTTGTATTCTACTCACCTACATACTCGCCGCCATCGAGTATTTCTCCCCACAAGCACATTTTATGACATGGTGGATCCCCTGTACAAAAAAATAAAAATAAAAATCAGAGACTTCTATCAATGTAAGGAGGATGTTCACCAAGAGGAACACACACAGTTCAATTTTCATATAAATTTTGAAATACATTATTAGAGATTGTCTTTTAAATATTTCTGTTTTGCACCATGTTTCACCTCTTGTTTCAACTTTGAACCTTGTATAAATTACCAACACATAAATAATAATAATACCTTGAGTTTCTGAACTTGTTCCTCCAAAGACTGAAGGTACTCGATTTCTCCAGCCTTGTCTGACATAAGGGCATTATATTCTTCTTCAAGTGTTGTTATATCTTCTTCTTTTAGCTCTGACTATAGGAACTCATGCATTTAACAAACGAATTAAATATATATATTAAAAATTATTGATTTAACTCCACACATTTATTGACTTTTTTAAAGAACAACGCAGGAATCTTATTCATATAACATTAATCCCTGCGAAATAACAACCAACCTTATAACTATTTGTTCTGTACTTCACATACTCAATAGCTTGTCTCATCTGAGAAGCAAGAGAAACTCTTAAAAGATGAATAAGAAACCATGTTCAACAGAACAGTACATGCTATAATAGTGAATGTAATTTTTTTCGCAGTGTTAAGGAATTGGAATTCTTTCTCTGCGACCGAAGAACATAACATATTTAGCCAACAACTGCCGATAAAACATTCCTCTATATGGTTGAGAACTGAAGATATTAGCTTCAACCCTTCTAAGTGGGGAAAAGATTGATTGTCAATACAGAAATATCTATTTTAGCTAACTATAAAAGGGGGAAAAACCATCCAGTTAACACAACAAAGAACATAAATCAAATAAAATTCAAAGATTTTTTAAAGCTTGAAAATTGGCCCTTCCCTAACGTCCATTTTTCACATCCAGTAAAATTAGTAACTTCAGATGTAAACAGCTTTGTCCATGACTTGAAAAAACAGATTATGTGAATAAGAGCACTCATAACTTGGAAGTAAATTGCAGGGCAAAATGGGGAAAAACAAGAAGCCAAACTGAGGAAGCAGAACTGTTACTCTATTGTTAGATATTTTGATTAGAAATACGTGAGTCAATATGTCAATGTCTCGATAGTTCTTTAATATATATATATAACCTACTTTCCTTAAATCTAGCAGACCTAGATACCAGGCACTGCATGGTGGCAAACTAATAGATGGACAAGTGTTACTTCTTTCTTTGCAGTTCCGATGACCAGGCAAGGAAACATTTGACTACAATCTCGTTTGAATCAGTCTTTAATCCCCGATACACTCAGTTGTCATTTCATAACAAGCAATCAATATTCTGCCTGGTTACTTTCCAAAAGCTTCCAAAATGTAGATGCTTTCCATAACATAATTTGGCAATACAGAATGATAACAATAATCAATACTGCATGCTGGCATGATTATTATTTTTTTTTAATCTCAGTGGTTATATATTAATGATTTTGTAATGGAAATGGTTGATTATCACTTTTTTTATTATTATATCGTTCTGTTTTACAGGCGATATGACTTTCTTAGTTTATTTAACTTCATCTCAAAGATATAATTCCTTGCAATTCACAGGGGCAGCATTGTTTCTGCTGCAATTTGGTTTTTGTGCTCAAACCCCACTTGTGTTAATTGAACTTGTGATTTACGTAATCCTCAGAGTGTTATCTAAATAAAATCTTTTGCAGCATGCTTTGAAAACAATTTACGTAATCAAGTATGGACTAAACAACCAAAAACTCGAGTAATAAATAGTTTGCTGTTTCAAAGGATTCAGATAAGGAACCTTGTTATTCTCTGCAAGAAGATTGGATTTCAGAAGTAAAATCTCATCAAGCCTTGCTTTAGCTGAATCCAACTGGATCCTGAATCCCTTCATTACATCACCTTCCTGTCATACAAAGGTAAATTGACTGATTCCAACTTCAAATCAAGCATTGTATGACAACTTATTATTGAAAGAAGTGAATTACCATATTATCCATGATAAAGTTGTTATCAGCAGTTGCCTCCCCTGCAAGATATGTTCATAAAGACATGGCCAGGACATCAAATTCAGTTTAAGGACTATACTTTTCAAACTTGTAACCCACAAGGAGTGGCTTTTAGAAACTACATTTCATGAAATCGACAGTATTTCAGTTCAGTGTTTCATTAATATAAGCTTGAAAATAAAAGCATTGATTTACAGAGAGTTTGAAAACAAAAATCTAAAAGACATTGTCAAAGCAGGTACAACAAATAATTCTGGAAGTTGCTCAAAATAGGTCAGAGTCTTGCCTGCAGGAATGCTCCTTTGTGTATCACCTTTATCCTGCATCTGCATAAATTAAAATTGACAGTTACTGGTAGAAAATAGTGAAAATTTACATATTAAAGGGAAAAACTGACAATAACTCTCCATAATGACCAAGCTTACCAGTACATTCACCCAGAAACTAAGCTTCTTATTCTATATTGTACATATTTCATTTTAACAAATTGTACAGAATTAGCAGATGAAATTGTAGGAAAAGTTGATTAAACACAGGTTGAGGTTGGAGACTGATATTGCTAAGAACCAATTTGAATTCATGCCAGGAAGGTCCACAACAGAAGCAATCTATTTATCAATGGGGCTAATGGAAAAGTATCGGAGCAAAGGAAGGGATTTGCATATAATTTTCATTGATTTGGAAAAGAAAGTATGACCGTGTGCCAAGAGATGTACTTTGGAAAGCCTTAGAAAAGAGGGGTGTAGGTTGCATATATCAAAGTCATTCAAGACATGTATGAGGTTACAACCAATGTTAGAATGCCTGGAGGTGTTACAAAAGGACTTTCCTATGAGGATTGGCCTACATAAGGGATCAACTTTGAGCTCTTATTTGTTTAACCTAGTGGTAGATGTTCTAACTAAGCCTATAAAAGAGGAGATCCCTATATGCAAGCTTTTTGCGGATGATATAGTTCTGTTGGCCAAATCCAAAGAGAAAATTAATTCTAAACTTGAGATATGGAGACGGACTCTGAAATTGAAGGGCTATCGTCTAAGTAGGAGAAAAACTGAATATATGCATTGCAACTTTGATAAGAGACAAGGTAGACGTGAAGTGGAAGTTAAATTGGAGGGCAAATCATTCCACAAGTGACAAAATTTAGATATTTGGGATCAATTATATAACAAGATGGTGAAATTGGTAGTGATGGTAATCACAGAATTCAAGCTGGATGGTATAAATGGGGAAATGCCACTGAAGTTATTTGTGATCGTAAAGTACCTAATAAGGTAAAAGAGAAGTTTTATCGCATTGTTATGAGACCAGCAATGCTATATGGTGGTGAGTGTTGAGCTTTAAAGGGATAACATAAACATAAAATGGGGGTAAAAGAGATGAGGAAGTTGAGATGGATGTGTGGTCATACAAAAAAAGGCAAGATTCGTAATACTCATATACGTGAATGAGTTTGAGTGGCCTCCATTGAAGAAAAAATGGTAGAAAGTTGTTTGAGGTGGTTTGGACATGTTCAACAAAGGCCATCAAGTGCTTCGGTGAGAAGAGTTGATCAAGAAGTGTGGAGTCTTGTAAAACAAGTTCGAGGGAGGCCCAAGTGAACGCTTAATGAGGTCATAGAGAGGGATCTTTTGGTTAATAATATATATAAAGATATGATTTTCGGCAGACCACAATGATGTCGTGCGATCTATGTAGCTGACCCCACCTAGTGGGATAAAGGCTTTGTTGTTATTGTTGTATTATAGAATTAGCAAATACATACCACTTCATGCTCCTCTAATTGTCTGCCATTTTTCTTGGAACTAATCCATTCCTGTCATGGATTTAAATTTAACCCACATGTTCAACAACTAAATGAAAACTCACATGAAAAGCAATCATAAAATTAAACTTGTTGTTGCTGGAATCAGGCACACATATCCTCTTCAACCATTCTGTAGTAAGCTCTGATAGATAACAATATTTAGAGGGGTATCTATTACATGTATAGGGTCATTATTTATGTAGTATCCTCAATTACCTCTTCTCTACAAGTTTGGCAGATAACCCAAGTCTCTCCTGTTGAATAAGTTCAAGAGTCTGTTGGTAGAAATTCATCAACAAATCTAGCAAGACAGCATAATATCAGATTATTTCTCCTTTCTTTCCCTATTTCTTTCATTTCTAATTAGGTATCAGATTAGTCACCCCATCATTAAAACAGGAAAACAAATGTGGTCATAAGGCATCCGAACTCTGAGTTTTAATTCACAACTCTCAAATAACTTTGCATTTAAATTTAATTGAAAACCATATCAATATGCTTTTTTTTCCCCTCAATATATATTCCTTTGATTCTTTCATTTATTATTGAAATCTTAATATTCTAGGTTGTCATACTTGAGTCCTGCATTGGAAGTTAATGTGTCTCAAGCAGTATTGCTTTAACCATAACAATAGAATGTTTCATTATGATAATTGAGGGGGGCACCAATTTATAACAGAGAAATCGCTAGCTCAATGTAAACTTTTATCTCAACATATTTTGTGCTGGATTGATAAGTTTAATTATCTTGTTTATCATGTGTTTAGTTTTATGCACTCTAATAATAGACAACTATAAAGAATAAACAGGTCCTTGTCTCATTCAATTGCTGTAAAAAGGCTGACGCTCCCATGACTGATGACCAAATTGCAATTAGAGGTGGTAAATCAGTTTGAAAAAATAACCTCTCAATATAGTAAATGCAAAGACAAAAATGAACTAAGAATGACAATTAAAGATAATCTTGAAAATTGGGCTAAAGCCAGTTGCCTGCTCTAGAAGCATACTCCTGACTTTTGCTTCAATGCAGATATGATCAAGATGACATACGGGATATTCCAAGTAAGGAAGGATAAGTAAAAGGAAAAGATCAAATAGTGAAATATTCAGATTTGCAAAACCAAGAGATGTTGCATAAGCAAAAAGCACCTGACAAACCTGGTATTCTGCCATGATATCATCAAAGACTAGAATCTAAGTTCAAAATCATTGGATATAAAATAAATGTAACACATTAAGTTCTACTTTTCCCAAGAGTGGCAAAGAAAGAACAATTTAACCCCGGACTGACAGTTAAAGTTCCGGCAATCATACGAACTTCTTTTCCCTGTGTAACTATTTTACAAAGTATGTACTGACAAATAAATCTACCCATTTAGAAGCTACCTGGGAATGTGTAGATGAATCAACCTCCAAAGAGGAAATATTTCTCTGTTTTTCTAAGATTTTAGAGCATATCTCACCCTTTGTCTTCCTGATCGTTTCAATATCTTGTCTAACTTGTCTCAATTCAGATTTTTCTACGCAAACATTAAGAAGCTCAGATAATTTAGAGTATGATATTTCACCATCCAAACTTTAGAGCGAATTCAAATCTAAATTTAAAAAGAATGGTTTTAGTTGTACAGTAGAATTGCATGGCCCTTTCAAATAGAGGGTAAATTATAGGAAAAAAGACACATGAAAAAAAGACACAGAAATATAATTGTCTAGCCAGCAGCAATATTCACTCTTGAAACATGTTCTTAGCTTTTTACCAGCAAAGACTAAGTCTCAGTCAGTTAGAAAACAACAGCATAAAGATAGCATGAGCTTAATCATCCAAGAATTTGATTATTTGCGAGTAATTTTACAAACACTTTGGCAATGTCTACTTCTTCAATTGTTCTGGTCAAGGCACGTGTTTAGGCGTGAAATGGATTATATAGATATCAGTAGGTCTCAGTAAAATGTTCATATTTACAATAAGCAAATTTTATACGAAAAAAGACAAAGAAAATTACAATTACAACGAAGAAACTTGGGGAGAAGGAGACCTGACTCGATGTCTTTTTCCAAAGTGCGGACGTTCGTCAACTGCATTTCCTCCTCCGCAGAAATCTTCGCCGCTTGATCCTCAACATCTGCACATAATTCAACGAATTCACTTTCAGATCAAGAAACTAAATCGGAAAACGATGATATGGTCCGAATCGGCACCGTTCATTTGAAAGCGCAAGGCCTTCATATACTGCAAGTAATCCTCCATAATGTTCGGAATAAAAAGAAGAGACAAGAACCGATTCAGAATTTCTTGCAATTTTAAGGAGATGAATCGCGAGTAGGAAAGTAACGTTTTCTCAATTGAAGGAATCTTGAAGAAGAGAGCAAGAGTGATTGTTTGGTGCTTGGCAAGGGACGATTTTGGAGAGAAAAATGAGTGAGAGGAACGGGTGGGGAAACTGGTGACGTGTAATTTATACCCATATCCTACGAGTACAATAAGGGATGGGCGTTTTTTTTTTTTTTTTTTCTTATAAATTGTATTTATTTATATTTTAATTATATGTTATTTTCTGAAAAAAAAATTTCACCCACTATCTCAAATTAATTAATTTTCAGTCTGCATTCGGTAATATTTATCTGTAACATCAGTATCATAAAAACTAATTAATTTGAGATACAGGGTGATTTTTTTTTCTAGAAAACAATATATAATTTGAATATAAATAAATATAATATATAAAAAAATAAAAATAAAATAAAATAAATATGAACATCCCTTTAATAGAGATTGGCACCTAATAGACACGTAAAAACTTAACACCTAACGTGGACTCAAATGCTACTTGGAGTCTGTGGCGCATGTTGAGATTTCCGCATATACAGTATTAAAACCCAATTCGGTCAATTACCATAGAACCCATTTCCTTTAAATAAAAAAAAAATAAAAATCATTTATATAAAAATGAGAAAGACTTGTATATAAAGTCGATGCCATGTTGCTCGGAGAGTGAGGATGTAATAAAACCCTATCCTTAATATAAGCATAAAAGATGCTACTCTTTACCGTCATAATTATTAGACAATATTTAGGAGTTAATTTTAGTCCTAATTATATGATAAAATTTTAATTTTTATCAATTTTTTCCTAAAATACCTCTCTTATATTTAGTTAAGTGTATTTGGTTTTTGGTGTGTGTATATATGTGACTGTATGTGTGTGTTTGTACACACATATATACATAGACACATATATATTTATACATGTAAACACACACACACAATATCTATCTGTGTGTGTGTTTGTATATGTGAATATGTGTATATATAGACATACAAACATGTATGTATGTATGTATGTACACACAATACATACATACATACATATGTGTGTGTGTGTAGCAAAACCATAATTTCAATAAGAAAATTCTAGGTTGGAGAAGTATGTCATAAATGCTGTAAATTCACTTTCATTGATGTTATTTAAAATTTATATAAGGGCATTTTAGAAAAATGAATAAAATTAACTAATTTAACTTTCGTCCTTAATCTGCCCAAAATTGGTTAAATATGTCCTATAATTAGGACCGGAGGGAGTAATATCTAATCATCTAATTTGAAGAAGATTAAATATGTTAGCTAAGTAGTTAGTTGATAAAATGGTTAAGTTAATTAATAAGATATTCTGATCCTAAATATATTACATATTTACCTAATTTGATTAGATTAAAAAAATTAGTTAAATTAATTAATATAACATGTAATTTTTAAAACAACTAAGTCATATATTTCTTAATTCTCTCTATTTTTTTCTTTCTTGATTTTGTTGAGGCAGCATCAATAGGGTAAATAATAAAAAATATTGACAAATGTGAAAATTATTTCTTATATTTAGAACCAATATCAACTCTCTAAATATATCTTATATTAAGAACTTGATGGAGTATTTTTTTTATAAAACACCTCAAAAATCTTCCTTAATTCCCTTCCTCTCTCTCACTCCTAAATTGATTATTATATTGTTGGGAAAATATTATAATTGGATAAATTTGAAAAAAATGATAAACATATAAAAAATCTCAAAGTAGGTCCTAAATTAACAATATAAGGAAGTACATATCAGATTAAGTTGGTTGAATTTCATTTTTTTTTATTAATCGTGAAACAATGTCTTTCTTGAGTCTAAAAAGATAGCAATCCATCAATGCAAATAATAGTAATTAAGTAGAAAATCATCATACCATTTAAATAAGTGATTACTATTTTCACTAACATCCATATGTTCTATCACAAGTTTAATCATGATTTATTAGAAATAGCTTAACGAATAACAATAATTGGCTAACAACTATCTATATCACTATGTTGCAAGGCCTTTACTTATCATATAACTATATGCATGAGAAGTTAATTTAAAGGAATAACACAAATAATTAATGGAAATAATGCTTGTATGAGTTTAATTTGTCGTAAGATCGACTTATTTACGCCCATGTAGATTATGTGCTAAATCTTTATTACTACCTCTTATTTTTAATATAAGATATATTTAGAGAATTAATATTGATCGATCCTACATATAAAACATGTCTTTCATATTAGTTAGTATTTTCATAATTTACTTTTATTGATGCTCCTTCAATAAAAATCAAGAAGAAAAAGGAATGAAAGAATTAAGAAAGATGACTAGGATGTTTTAAAACATATATATCATATTAATTAACTTATCTAACTTATTTAATTTAATCAAATTAGATAAATATGTCTTATATTAAAAACTAGATATTGATAATTTATGTATATCAAACCTTCCTTGGAACATCATAGAAATATTGAAAGGCTCGCATTTCCTTTGGAGAAATATATTTTTAATTTGTGTGTGTAAAATTAATACTTTAAAACTTAAATTGAATTTTAAATTTCTCAAAGCTAAGAGATCAAAGGACCTATAGTGTTACTCAATGACAAGTTTAATTACCTAGATTTTGATATTATCCAGTGATGTAACCGAGTGTCTATATATGCCTATGCCATATATGCAATAATCGATTACTATAACGGTGATAACTAAACTAAAAAGTAAAAACCATGTGTAACTATAAAAAACATTGCTAATCATGTGTAACTATAAAAGACATTGCTAATTGATGATCCTGGGACTACATGAATGTGGGAATTCGGAATTACAAGTGGTAACTAAATATTGGGACAGTTTCAAAATTCTATTAATGGACATATCTATAACTTATGCATTCGAATCCATGGAAATAGCTTGAAATTAATATTAATTATTTTTAATAATAAATTTTTATAATTTTTTTGAATTTTTCTTGTTTTGATAACTTGGCCAGTGTTTCCTTTCTGATTCTGTTCAATATCTGGTAACTATTTCCTGTTTTCCGATTACATTTTCTGTTTTCCAAATGAAGTATTTGCTTTGTTTTTATTAATTGTTGTTTTAATAACAGTTTCATTGCTTCTTAATTATAAAAACACTCATCCTTCAATCATTTATAAACAATTCAACATTGATTTCTGTAAAAATTTGTCATTGTTTCCTCGGAATCCTCGCAAGTTATTTTCCCACCTTCCTAGGATTCGAATCCAAACCAATAAACCCTTTTGGTCTTCTTTTATTTCTCCGAAGGAAAATTAGGGTTCATATATAAACTCAAATTGAAACCACCCTAGAAACAACTTTGGCCCTTGTAATAGCTAAAAGTCATTTTTCAACCACGTTTGCGTGAATCACAATACAACAATAACAAGCCTTATTCAACAGATATTTATAAAATTTTCTGTTATTGAAGACCTAACATAACCCTCGTTCTTTATCTGGACTTAGAACTGTAAATGGTGGAGTTTTTTTTTACATGAATTGCAATGGTAAAGGACATGAACAACATTCTTGGGGAGAATTTGATGGTTGAGATATTGTCAAGGCTGGTGATAGAAGACATGGCGATCTGTTCGTGCATGTGCAAGTCATGGAACAATCTGATAAATGAACCGTCGTTTATAAAGAGTGTGACTGATAGGGTTTCCAAAGTTGAGAGAATATTCAAGAAGGATCTGAAACTGTTTTGTGAGATTTACCACAACGACAACAATAGAATGAGGTTGATCAATTTGAACGCATCAAGTATTGCCAAAGGAATGAAATGAAAAGCTTCGATTGTAAGACAACAGAACTATGATCTTCGATATTCTTAATTCTCAGGGCATGGTCATTGCTTACTTGATAGCTCTTAATTGCTATTCTCCTACTGCTTTCATTGCTTTAATGACGAACTCAGAGTATTAGATGATCATTAATCATATGCTAATTTCTATATCAATTCATGCATGTGTTGACGAGAATGTGATTGTGTATGTGGTTGATATATCATTATAAATATTTATCCACTATTTTTATTTTATATTTCTCCATGAATCCATGAATATATTTACTATAGTTCACATTAGTATTAATACAAATAGTTAAATCATCGTTAAAATTGGTTAAAAACAATAAATATATATGTTAAAAAAAATGCATCTTTGCTTTTTGAAAATACCTTTATTTATTGAGAGAGGGGTGGACAATTAATGCATCAAGATTAACCAATAGTTAATGAGGCAAAAATAGACAATGATGCTAAATTTCAGACATTTCTCCTATAAATAGGGAGTTGTTATCCCTGAAAAATTTCTTATACCACTCTTATATATCCTTATTGTTAGTCTTTTGTAGAAGAAATTTTTTGACGTAAATATAAGTTCGATTGTAAGATTATTAATGCCTATTTTTCAATTTACTCTTATTTAATTATTATTTGAAGGCGAGAAAGAGTTAACTGCCATTTTAATTCTCATACATTCGTTGATATATGAGAATTAATTAAAGAAACTTAATTCAGGTCCAAAGAAAGTTAAAAAAACTTAATAAAATGAGTTAATTGCCACTTTTTCATTACATATAATTGGGGTAAACTAGTAACAATATTTTTTTTTTTTGTTTACAAAAGGTGCTAATCAGAATAGATTAGGTAATACTGTGGCGAGCTCTCATGTAGCCAATGCCATCTGCGTCATCTCGTAAGATTGCTAGCAACTCATCCGGAGGTTCCTCAAGACGATGCTTCCCCATTTCCATCGTCAAAGCATAATTTTCTAGGAAGTCAGCACTTCGATTACCTACACGATACACGTGAACCAAATGTACCCTCCAATCCTGGTTTATCAGCTTACGAATGGAGCGGATCATACTCATATTTGCATGTGGATGATCCTCTGTTTGTTCGATCAAATGCAGAGCTACCAGGCAATCGATTTGCACCATCACATCCTTGCACCACATCCTTGTAATCCATCCATAAGAGCCCAGAGTTCTGCCTGGAGGGAGGAGCAATCACCCACGTTCCGACAACACCCCGCCAACCATCTTCCCTCAGCATCATGGAGGATACTCCCTGCCCCTACCTGTAAAGACCCATCTTTCCTCGATCCATCACAGTTGAGGACAATCGTTGGACTGGTGGGTTTCATCCAGCAAATATACATTGCTTGCTGACTATTTAGTTCATCGTGAGGTTCATCTGAGGGGGTCGTGGCTTGCATAGAATATACCACTAGAGTTATGATCTCCCTTGCAAGATTGAATGCTGAAAGATCATCTTATTCCTAGAGTCCCATAGCTTCCAACACGCTAATCCAAAAACAGTCGCCCACTGAGATTGTCTATCAACATATGGTTTGCATTTGGCTAGGTTCTGCAGTAGCCATGTTTGAAATTCCATCTGATAAAACTGACCCCCATGCACACTGTGAAATAAATGGGACCATAACTCCTGGGCATAAATTCACTTTCTCAGTACATGGTCGATATCTTCCATTGCTCCTCCACATCTCGTGCAAGAATCTGATTCCGTCATATGTCGCCTTTTCCTCTCAGCATTGGTGAGTAGGCATGTTTTTGCAGCAAGCCATAGAAATACCTTAACCCGTTGGGCCCCCTTCCACTTCCAGATCAAGTCCCACAGATGATTAGGCGTTTCATTCTCCATGCCTTGTAGTAGCTCATATGCCGTGGACACAGTAAATTTGCCATCTGATGTATAATCCCAGAAGCAACTTGCTTCGTCATCCTCTTGAGATGGGACTTTGCAACCAGAAATAATAGCTAGTACCTTCTCCGGGAGGTCATTCCTGAAAAGATCCCAGTTCCAGGTACCATCTGCTGTGGCGAAGTGACTCACAGGGAGGATTTCTTCATCTTCAGGAATATCTCTGAAAGCCAGGAATTTTAGAGGCCCCACTTCAGGCACCCAGTTGTCCAACCCGAATCGCGTACTCGTACGATTTCCTAGGTCCCACCTTACACCTATCTCCATTTCTTCCCACAGATACTTTAGGTGCCGCCATAGATAGGAACATTTCTGGTTGCGCCTATAAGTGCCTCGATGCTCCTCCCATCCATATTTGTGACGGAGGACTTGAACCCAAAGCAGATCAGGCCGCGAGCGTAAGTTAAAACATAGCTTCATGAGAAAGGCCCTATTCTGCATGTCTAACTGCTTGAAACCACAGCCACCAGCCTTCAAAGGTTTGCACAAACAATTTTCAATTTTATTTGTATTTAATTTTTGTAACAAACAATTTTTAAATTTATAGGTGGATTTATAATGAGGACAAACAATTTTTATTATAGAAAACTTATAAAAAGGATGCGATAAGTTACTTGTAGGATGTTAAATTAACATTTTCAATTTTATTTGTATTTAATTTTTGTAACGAAGAAGAAGAAGAAGAAGAAGAAATAGGAATGTAAGCATTATTCTCTAACCAAAAGCATTGCCTAAAATTGTGCTGTACTACTATTTTTATTTGATTTGTAAGATGCACACACCATTTCCGTAAGGGTTCATTCATAAGTCAAAGCTGAATAGATATTTAAAAAACAAGTGCATTATAAAGAAAATCAAAAGAAAAAAACTTTAATTAAAATTGCAAAATCTTAAATTAGACTTATTATCAAAAATTGATAAAGTAAAAACGAAACTTGATAAGTAATTCACAAATTATTTTATAGAAAATATTTGATTTGAGATTTTTTAATTTCAAAGTCCTTTTTTTTTCATTCTCCCAATATTATATTTATAACAAGAAACCGAAAAAGATATATAAAGTATACAGTATACGTGTCGGATATTTTAAGTGGGGAATAATTGGTTTTCTTTATATTTTAATCAAATTATTTTTGTGTGTGTGAAGTTAATCAAATTAATTTTCTAGCCACTAAATTATTTTTTCCTCATCCTTAATATAAGATGTATCCAATTACTTTGTGTAAATTAAATAAATGAGATAAATGGTAGTAACTATATAAGAAAAAATGGATTAAGATCTTATATTTAATTATGATGAAATCTAACTCTCCAACTAACTTTTTATATTAAGGATATTTGTTTAGTTGTATTAAATTTTGTAATAACATTCATTTTATTACACTACTATTATTGACATCATATGACTAAGCATATATAAGGGGTTGCTTTCTAGTCTTGATCGCACCATTTTAATTCTCCTCTATTCCTATATCTCCTGTGTAGTTCTATTTTCTTGATTTGTTGAGAAAAATTTGTTTAATTTTGAGGAATGTGTGTAAGCAGAATACTAGTGTCCTTAAGCATGACTCAAGTCATTAAATTTCCTATGTCCCGCCAACAATACATTATTACATTAATGCTATTGAATACATTTATGTGCGTATGATCGGGAATATATATATATATATATATATATATATATATATATATATATATATATATATATATATATATATATATTAATGTATCAATAAATAAGCTTGTTTAAATGGTTAAGGTGGATCCATATCCCTAATATTTTCTCAAGTACATCTAAAATTTTAAAGTATTTTCTTAGTTGCATTAGACACGCACTTAAAATATTTTTTTGTACATTTAACACTTTGAAATATTTTTTCAGCTGCATCAAATACCAAAGCACAAAAAATGCTTCATGGTATTGGACGCGCCTAAAAAATAGTTCAGAATATCGGATATGCCAAAAATACTTTGTGTACTAGATACACTTGGAAAAATATTTCAAAGTATTGTATACACCTTAACTCTTTTCTAAATATTGATGCAATATAAACAACATTGTGATATGAATGTTTTATTTAATAATTAAGATTATTTTGATAATACCACCAAATGTTGTGTTGTCTAATATATATAGCATAAAACAACATGTAATATCCTAATTTTTTTTTACCAATATTCTTTGTACAATATGTGAATATAGTGGACTTAATTAATGAAGTTTGACCATGTGTACAATTTTTTGTGAAGTGTTCAATTTTCTCAAACTCAAAAATTCAGAGACACATGTTGGCATAGAGTGAGACATTTGTGATTAATATCCAATTAATTTAATTAGGCTATTATTTTTGGCCGAAGGAAATAAAAAAGAGATCCAATGAAATTTTATTGCACAAAGGGGGTTTTTTTTTTTTAACACTATTGCACATAGGTTAAAGAATAATTAAATATCTCCTTTTACTTGATTATGTGCCACATGTCATAGTAAGTTAGTATGTTAGTAAAATTAAATATTATATGGAATGTGGAAATTGGACAAAATAGGAGTTCATTAAATTTGTATACCAAATCTACTAGAATTGGGCCAAGGGGCAAAAATAAAAGTTTAAGACCCAAAGTAAATCATTTGGCCTTCAAAGGTTAATGTGGACTCTTAGGGACCAATTAACCTTATGTTGAGCATATTGAAATGTTCATACTAATGGCTTGGAGGTAGTAACTCTAATTCTATCATACTCTGTATGATTGTGATATGTGTTGCGAACACGTGTTGTATATGTATAGTTGTACCCTGATTGTGATCTGTGTTGCAAACACGCGTTGTATATGCATGTTTGTATCTTGATTGTGTTTTGTGTTGCGAACACACATTGTATATGCATGTTTGTACCTTGATTATAATCCGTGTTGTGAACAACGTTCAGCTATAGGAGCTTGAGGACCGGTAGTCTTGGGGTCTCAAAGCCTGAAATGTACTTGGTCGTTTTGGGTTTTTACCTAGTAGTTTGCCCAACTCTAAGGCCTAAGACATGTCGAGTCTTGTAATAGCCTGAAATATATTTGATTGTTTTGGGTTTTTACCTAGTTGTTGGCCAGCGTTGAGGCCCAAGACATGTCAAGTCCTGTGATTTGTAGTTAATACTGCATAGGACATATTAAGTCTTGCGAACATCAGTTAATACTGTCTGGGACATATTAAGTCCTGCGAACATCAGTTTAATACTGCCCGGGAAATGTTAAGTCCTACGAACATAGTTAACATTGCATGTAACCATGCCCGGGACATGCTGAGTCGTGTGTACATTGTCAACATTGCTTGAAACCATGCTTGGGCCCTGTTGGGTCATGTGTTTACAAACAACATTGTGTGTAGTCTCGTGTTGCGTATTGTTGCTGCATATGATTTAAGATGATTGATTTCTAAATGCTGAGTTGTTATGATTGTGGTTAACTATCATATGATGTCTATACATTATATGAGATTAACAGTTACTCTGAGAACCTTCAGGATCCCAGCCCTTATTACTACCTGTGATTTGTATAGCGTATGGGACACAGCTCCCAGGTAGTGTTGTTAAGACGTAGAGTCTACGTAGAAACGGTTAGGATGAGCAAAAACGTAAAATCGTAAAACGTAAACTAAACGTAAGAGTTTACCACGTACTACAAAAAAAAATCCAACATATATAAAACCAAAACACACCAATACATTAAAATCGTCACAAATTTAAGTCCAAACACTCAAGGAAATAATTAAGTTCAAACTCAATTATCATAATACATATTAAAATCAAAACACCAAGGCAATAAAATTATAAAAGAGATCAACATCTCTAATTTAAAGTCATTTGAGTCAAAGTATACAAGTATCCAAGCCATGGGGATCTTGATCTTCTCCAACTCTAACATGGTTCACCAATTCCGTTTCTACGTTTTGACACTACGTTTTTACCGAGTTGACACTACGTTTCAACCATTTCTACTCCAATTCTGTTTCTACCTCCGTTTTGACTCATTTTTCAGCCAAAAAATGTAGAAACGTCCGTTTCTACGTTTTGACACTACGTTTTTACAACATTGCTCCCAGGCAAGGCGGCTAGTATTGGCAATTGGAGATTTCAGATCAAGGTAAGAGAAACTATTGGCCATCTTTGATTGAACTTTTTAACTTTGTAATAGTTACTTTTAGAATTACTTTTAGAATTTGTGGATAATATGTATAACCTTACTGTTGTAATTAAGTATGTTACATCAGTATGTCATGCTATTTCTGGTTGCTTTGGATTATTGCCCACTAAGCTCTATGATAATACTCTGATAATTATCAGATTATTAGTAGGGTATTACATAAATTGTAGTCGATAATTAAAGGACTCAAATCAGGACGAAAACCTCTTGATGAAATTAATTCTTTTTTAAAAAAACACTTATATCAAGAAAAAAAAAGAGATAAATTTTTCTCAATAGCAGCAAACCCAAAAGAGGATCTTTGAAAATTATCGCTGTGACTTCATTATTATTATTATAGATGACGTAAGATTTATTCAGTATACTACATAGACACAAAGATCTCCATGTGCTATGCGATATAGAGCATATATATTGTTACGGATATCTCATAAATGGGTCCAGCCCAATAACTAAAGAGCCTAGTCAAAATGACTTCAGTTATGCTCATAACCGCTTCCTTGAAAATAGGAGTGGTTTTATCAAAATATCTATCGTTATGATAACCGCCTATGTATCAAGAATATCTATCAAAAACGCATATCTTGATATCCCTAAAATAAAGGATGAATCCAACTGATTAAGATAAGGCACAGGTACGCCTATAAATAGGGTAAACCCCTTACAAGGTACACACTTCTGAAATCCTAGCTTTTCTATTCACACAGAGCACACACACCACCCCCTTTGGCTATCATTAGCCTGTCGTATACCCTCGAACTACGTGGACTTTGATCCACACTGTGGTACGTAGGACCCCGGGATTTCACCCCGGGCCAAATCCAACCCAACTTGTGATCTACACCGGATCATTGGCGCCGTCTATGGGGACTGTAAAGTCCTATTCCCGTGACCCGTGATGGCTAATACCAGAAGCAAAAGCCACCCGCATGCACACGAGCAAGGTCAGGAACAAAATTTTAGCGAGACCCAACAGCAGGACGTTCAAGGCGTTAATCAGGAACAAATGGAGGAGTCCCCGGACTCGAACCTGGATGGACGAGCAGGCCAAACGCTGGAAAATACTAACCACGCTGGTCCCTCAAAGTTTCAGATTGGAAGCCCGGACATACGGCTCCTACATAACATTGCTGAGTCAATGATGAAACGGATCGAGAATGTGGAAGAACGCGACAATCTTCAGAACCAGAAGATTGACCAAATGACTGAGGTGATGAACCAAATTCTTAAACACTTACAAGACCCTCTTCAGGAGGAACGCCGGGATGATCAGCAGAATGAGGACGAAGAAACCAATCACCAAACTATTGATCCCCTACAGGAGGACCATCCTGGGCAAGGCCGAATAGTTTCAACAAAAAATTCTCAGCAAAATAATCACCGGGACGCGAGTCAGGAGGATCAAGCCCGGGCACATAGGAAGGACAGCCGTACCTCGGACAATCAGGGAAATCCGCAAGACTCCGGCAGGTACAAGATGTGGTATGGGGATGGAGGACAAAACAACAGCCCGTTCTCAGATGAAATTACGGAAGCTGAGTACCCAAGGAAATTTAATACATCCGACCTCCCTAAGTACGACGGAAGTCAGGATCCCCAGACACACTTGAACACTTTCGACACTGAGATGCTGGTCTGAGGATTCAAGGGGCCAATCATTTCCAGGCTGTTCACCTCAACGTTACAAGGAGCCGCCCAAATTTGGTTCCGGACTCTATCTCTCAAGTCCATTACTGACTTCAACGACCTGAGCTAGAAGTTCCTACTGAATTTCGCGACAAGCAAAAAGCAACCCAGGTCGGTCTACACGCTGGACAGAATCAAGCAGCAACCCGGTGAAACCCTTCAGAAGTATTTGGATCGTTTTAAGGCTGCCGCATTACAAATCCAGGGATTAACGGAAAGCGTCCACGTACACTTGCTCATCTCGGGCTTAGATAGCGAATCCAGAATGGGGAGATCGGTCATATCTGGCGAGATCAAGACGCTGGAAGAATTCCATAAACGAGCCAAAAAGTATCTGGACATAGAGCAGATGCAGATAGCCAACGCGTTGGGAAAAGAGAGACAGAAAAGCCCACCTCCGAAAGGGAAGGACTGGGCAGCAAGAGACCGACCCCGTAACTTGGACCAGAAAACACGAGGACAGAGGCATGAGGGGAAGTATAAGAGATATACTCCAATAAATGTCCCTCGTTCATAGTTATGGAGAGAGGTAGCCCTGACCGAGATGAGGAAGGTGGAGCAACCCCGACCACTTTATAATAAGGGAAAGTTGGACCGCATGCGATTTTGTGAATTCCACAATGGACCCGGGCACACAACGGATGAGTGCTGGGACCTTAGAGATGCGGTGGAAAAGTTTATCCGAGATGGAAAATTACGTCAGTACGTTATCAAAACACAAGGGCAGAAAGCCAAGCGCAAGCAGACGGATCGGAGTACAAGCCCGGTCTCCCAGAGGAAAAAACCGGAGGAAGCCCGGAGAAAGCACGACAATGAGGACGAGTTCCCGGAAGCAGAGTTTGACTGCAATGTCATTAGTGGAGGTTACGGAGGTGGCGGCGATACCGCCAATCAGCGGAAGAAATACCTTCGGGAAGTCTTAACCATCAGGGGACGACCGACCTTCAAGCCGGAGCCATCGCAAACAGAAGAACCTCCTAAACTGTTCTTTACTCAGGAAGATCTGAGGGACGTAATCCCGGGTCATCAAGACGGACTGGTTATAACCGGCCTCCTGGGAAAATGCCGTGTAAAGAAGATATTCATCGATCCTGGTAGCGCGGTGGATATCATCTTGTGGGACGCCTTTAAGCGCATGGACCTCGACCTAGAGAATCTAAAACCGTGCAGGACAACCTTAATCGGGTTCAACGGACAGGATACAAATCTCAAAGGATGTATAGAACTAAAAATGACCTTGGGCTCTAAAGAAGCCTTTAAAACTGAGCGAGTCAAGTTTATTGTAGCGGATTTCCCTTCGTCCTACAATATAATCTTAGGCAGACCAACCATTCATAGTTGGGACATGCTCATATCAACTAAGCATCAGAAGCTAAAAATGGTAAGTCGGAACAATGAAGTCGTCACCGTCAAAGGTGATCAGAAGGAATCCCGGCAATGCTATTTCTCGACAGTTAAAAACAATGAACCCGGAACATCCAGCTCGCAGCAGAAAGGAGCTCGAAATTCAGCGCCAATTGCGCTGAGCTCGGTCAATGTGGTAGAGCTGGATGTAAGAGAAGAAGCAAAGTTGATGAAAACAGAGCCTGATGGAGAGCTCGCAGGCTACCAACTAGGAGAGGATCCCGGACAAATAACCCAGATCGGGAGTTCACTTGCCGAGCAAGAAAAAATCGAGCTCAAAAAGCTGTTATGGAGAAACAAGGACGTATTCGCATGGAAACCTTCGGAGTTACCAGGAGTCGACCCGGCGTTCTGCTGTCACAAATTGACCATAAATCCACGATATACGCCGGTCTCGCAGAAGAAAAGAAAGATTGCACCGGACCGTCAGGAAGCCCTAACCGAGCATGTAAAAGAACTGCTGGATGCGGGATTCATCAGGGAAATCCAGTATACCACATGGTTGTCAAATGTGGTAATGGTCAAGAAACCAAATGGTAAATGGAGGGTGTGCACCGACTACACCGATCTCAACAAAGCATGCCCCAAGGATGCTTACCCCATGCCAAATATTGACCAACTGGTGGACAATTCTTCGGGTTTCTAGTTGCTCTCATTCATGGATGCGTATTCTGGCTATAACCAAATAGCTATGCATCCTGAAGACCAGGAGAAAACAGCTTTTATCACGGAAAAGGCTAATTACTGCTATAATGTCATGCCTTTCGGGCTGAAGAACGCATGAGCTACTTACCAGAGGATGATGAATCAAGTGTTTGAGGCACAACTCGGCAGGAACGTCGAAGTTTACATCGACGATATGATCGTAAAGTCAGTTAAGCGATCCAACCACATCCAAGATTTGCAAGAAACATTTGATAAGCTCCGGGATCACAGAATCCAACTTAACCCAGCTAAATGTGCATTCGGGGTACCAGCGGGTAAATTTCTCGGATTTCTGTTGACAAACCGGGGAATTGAGGCCAATCCGGACAAATGTCAAGCCGTCCTCAATATGGCTGCCCCAAAAAACAAAAAAGAGGTACAGTAGTTGACTGGCAGACTGGCCGCGCTGACAAGGTTCTTACCGAAATCAGCAGAAAATGCTCTTCCTTTGTTCAAGTTATTGAAGAAGGAAGCACGGCATGGAGAATGGAACTCAGAGTGTGAAGCCGCGTTTGACAAGATCAAAAAATGCCTGTCATCACCACCCGTGCTGACCAAACCCGAGCCCGGGGAAGATTTGATATTATATCTATCTGTGGCCCCAGAAGCAGTAAGTGTCGCCCTGGTGAGAGAAGATTCGATGGAACAGAAACCGATTTACTTTACAAGCCAGGCTTTGCAGAGTTCGGAGCTAAGATATCAAAGGTTGGAAAAGGTGGCCTTTGCGCTCCTAACTGCCGCGAGGAGATTACGCCCTTACTTCCAGGGGCATAAAATAATTGTCCGAACCAGTTAGCCAATACGGCAAATACTCCACAAACCTGACTTAGCAGGAAGAATGACGAGTTGGGCAATCGAACTGTCCGAATTCGACATAGTATATGAAGCTCGGCATGCTATTAAGTCCCAGGCTTTAGCCGACTTTATTGCAGAACTGGTGCCAACAGAGGTAGTCCCGAAAGCAACCCTTGACGTTTGGAAAGTATTTGTAGACGACTCTTCAAACGCCAAAGGAAGTGGAGCCGGGATCATAGTCGAAAGCCCGGAAGGAGTCGCCATGGAACACTCCCTGCAATTACACTTCAGAACCTCCAATAATCAGGCCGAGTATGAGGCTGTATTAGCCGGGCTATCGCAGGAAAAAGATAATGGGGCCAGGAGGGTTCATCTCTCTACCGACTCTCAACTAGTCGCGGCCCAAATCAACGGTTCATACACGGCCAAGGGACCCTTGCTAATTAAGTATCTGGGGAAAGTCAGAGAGGCAATGGCCGACTTCGATGAGGTCATAGTCACCCACATCCCCAGGAGAGAAAATGCGAGGGCAGATATCCTCTCCAAATTAGCAAGCACCAGGAACCCGGGAAATAATCGGACTGTAATACAACAAAGTCTCAAGGAGCCCACGTGTATCATGGTCATCGCGGCAGCAGAAGACTGGCGAAAGCCAATATTAAATTACCTGGAAAAGGGAGTTAGCCCAGACGATCCCGGGGAAGCAAGGCAAATAGCACGGACCGCGTTAAGGTACACGGTGGTCGATGACCAACTCTACCGAAAAGGCCTCCAATCCCCAATGATGAGATGTTTAAACCAGGCAGAGGCCGAGTACGTGCTATCAGAGATACACGAAGGGATAAACGGACAACACATGGGGGCAAAGGCGTTAGCCCGGAAGGCCCTAAGGGCTGGATATTACTGGCCAACAATGGTCACGGATTCCAGAGAGCACGTACGGACGTGCGAAAGCTGCCAAAAACATGCTCGGATCCTCTGGCCACCTCCGACCGAGTTGAAGACCATCACGGCTCCTTGGCCATTCTTTAAATGGGGTATGGACCTCCTGGGACCGTTCAAACCGGCCGCAGGGCAACTGAAATGGCTTGTGGCGGCGGTGGATTATTTCACTAAGTGGATCGAGGCCGAACCACTGTCGACCATCTCGGCCGCTCGAATACAAAAGTTCTTCGAAAGAAATATTGTTGCAAGGTTCGGGATTCCTGCCGAGATCATAACCGACAACGGTACTCAATTCGTTGACCAAGGCTTCCGGAGGTTGATGTCCGAGCTCGAAATCAAGCACCATTTCGCCTCGGTAGAGCATCCGCAATCTAATGGGCAAGCCGAGGAAGCCAACAAAATCATTGTTGACGGGCTCAAGAAAAGGATGAGAAATGCAGAAAGTAACTGGGTCGAGGAACTATACCCGGTACTCTGGGGATACCGAACTAGTGTCCAAACCTCGACCCAGGAAACACCCTTCCGAATGACATATGGATGCGAGGCCATGATCCTGGTTGAATTGGGCAAACATCATGGAGGAAAGCTAAAGTCATGGAAGAGGGAGAACACGCTAACAACAAGCAGTTATCAGCCGAGCTAGACCTCATCGATGAAGTAAGAACGACAGCACACTGCCGAGATCTGGCAACGAAGCAGCTGGTGGCGGCTAAGTATAACCGCAAAGTTAGACCACGAGCATTCGATAAAGGTGACTTGGTATTACGCAGAGCGGATATCGGAAATAAGAATTCCCGGGACGGAAAACTTGCAGCTAACTGGGAGGGTCCTTACCGTGTTTCAGACAAAATGGGGCCCGGGACCTATGTCCTTGAGACGTTAGATGGCACGCCCATTAAACGAACATGGAACGCGGACAAGCTAAGGACTTACTACAGCTAAAGACCGGGATGCACTCGGAATAAACGTACAACGGATGTCAGTGGTGACCGAGAACCGCTTTTTACTTTCAACGGATGTCGGTGGTGACCGAGAACCGTTTTTTATTACGCATTGTTTTGCTTTTGGCAGTATTTTCCATTGATTTTAAATTGTGTAATCCCAATTATTTCAATCAATAAAAAAGGTGGTTCAATTCATGGGCCAACCAAGTTATTACTTGTGAAATCAATGCAAAGATAGGCCGTGACAAAGGCAAGATAATTAAACAAAGACTTGGGTTTCGCGATCCCGGTCATGATAAGATTTGTAAACGTTACGATGCATCGGAACTGTCCCCTGGGGTGGTGTGAGACTGCCATAAAAGATCCTGATCAGGTCGAAATGTTTAGGCTCCTATTCAAAAAGGATATTAGGGCCCGAACATGTGGCAGTTGGCTACCATCTCGGTACGGTACTTTACAAGATAAAGTGCTTAGATGATTTTTGAAAATCATCTGTTGTTTAGAATGCCCGACCATTAATAAACGTGGCCCGTTTGTTAAAACGTCGGTTGAATAACCAGCAGATTCTGCGCAATATATCTTGACTTTGGCTAAGTCAAAAAATAAAGAACCGAGCTTCGTGCACGGATTACGTTCCCCTTTACTCATCAACTAGTGAATTAAAACACGAGTTTGGTTTAAAGGATGAAAATAAATACATGTAAGATGGACGAGCTGAGGATGCTAGAAAAATCCGGGAACACCGGCTTGTCATAGTATTAATTTTGAGGGCAAAGGCCCCAGATTACAGAAAAACAAAAATACTACATAAGGGAAAAAATAAAAAAGATCCTAGAAGGACGGCATCAAGATTGGGCTTGGCCGGGCACAGGAGAGCCAGGGGCGTCGGTCGTTGGAGCATCTTCCTCAGCTAATTGAACAAGGTCATCCTTCGCGAGATGCTCGGACTCTTCGACCAGAGAAAGCGGCGCTGGTACAAATTGCCCGTCCTCTACCGAAGCTCTGAAATCCACAGAGTCTAAATTCATCGTAATGTCCGGATTCAGAGCTCGGACTTGGGCCAGGCAGACGTTGAAAGCTTCAGCAGCCGTCTCCACGACCAGGACTTCCAGCTTATCCACCTCGGCAGAAGACGCCACGAGCTCGGCCTTGGAAGCGTCGAGGTCGGATTGGGCGAGATGGAGGTCCTTCACCAGCCCCACATACTGACCCTGCAGGGTGTGCAGTGAGGCATTGAGGGTGTCTTCCCGGGCATGACTGGCGTCAAGCTCGGTGGAGAAATGATCCCTCTCAGCAAGGGCCTTTGATAGCTCCTCCACCACCTTTATCTGCGCCTCTTCTGCTTTCAGGCGCGCCTCCTCAGCCTCCCGCTGCCTGATCTCAGCCTCTTTCTGTTCAACCCGAGCTTTGGCAATCTCGGCTGCAGCCCTGGCGTACTTATGCTTAACAGAAGCATAAGCGTCCAACACGCCGGCCGTCTCCATTAGGTGGTCCTGCAGGACCTGCAGGTGATCGAGGTCGGAGTCGGCAAAGGCCTCACCACTAAAATATTTGCTGGGAGGCTTCACCGCGTATTTGAGCTCCTCCGAGACCCCATCAGTCCATACCTCACCCCGCGAGTGAAGGCAAGACTTACCAGGAAGTGGGGGAGGAGGGACGCTTGTGGCAGTACCGGCGTCCGGGACAGAGGCCGGATTCTCTTCTGCGACCGAGATCGACGACGCCACGGACTTCGATCGGTTGCGCGAAATGAGATCCGTAGAGGCCGGAGAGGGCGCAGCCCTCTTTTCAGCAGTAGTCCTGGCAGGCGAAGGAGCAGCCACAACCTTCTTCTGGGAAGAGGACTCCCCTTTCTTTTTAGCCTTAGCCCGGAGCTTCTCGGCCAGTTCTTGGAAAGAAGCCTTCCCCATGTCGGGCACTACAAAAAACATAACAAACATCAGAAAGGACAAGGGGCATACGTAAAAAAATAAATAAATATATATGTATATATCCAAAGAACATCCAACAGAAACCATACTCAGTGAATACAATTCCTCCACCGACTGTCGGATAAAAATCCGGGAATCAATAACATCCTTCTCGGCCACATGGTCAACCAGAGCTATCACGGTTTCAACCTCGGCTGGCTCAGGCTATCATCGGAGGATGCAAATATGTTTTGGTCTTGGTCATAGTGAGCTTTCGACCAATACAGAGGAAACAGCAGCCCACCGAGCTAGAATCGACGTCCTTAAGAAACCACGGTTTATGACCGGGTTCAGCGTTGATTTTGAAAAAAGAAGCCTTGAAGCCTTTCCAGGTGTCAGTTGCCACATGGAAAAGCTTCTTGTCCGGTTTCCCCCGGAAAGAAACCCAACCCCTCTTTTCTTCGGGCTCCCCGGGTTGACGAGCCCGTTGGATGTTAAAAAAATAAAAGAATGTCCCGGTGGTGGGAGTACGATTTAAAAATCGGCAAAGCCGCTTGAATGCAATAATAAAGCCCCACGAGTTAGGATGAAGCTGAGTAGGGGCCAGCTGAAGAATGTTTAAGAGATCTACTTGAAACCTAGAAAATGGAAAACGAAGGCCGAGTTTTTTGACGAAGTCTAGGTAGAAGAAGAAAAAGGAGCGCTCATTCCCTTCCCGGGCAACGCACACCGGTTCAGAAGGGCCGGGAAGAGATAAAGAACAATGATCCCGGTCCCCTAATGGGAGCTCGGCGATCTGACTGGTCGTGGCTTTTGATAGCCTGGACAGCACCCCGGTCGCGACCCAGTCATACTTCTCAGCAATATGACGTGGAATACTGACGGCCGCTGACTCCACGAATCTGGAATCCTCGATAGGACGCGGAGAAGTTGACATACTACCTAGAAAAGGCAAAACAAAAATAAATTAGAAACGAAGATGATACCTGAAGATAGTAAAGCGGGACGGGTAGAAACGGCTCCAACAACCCGCGATTGGATATGCCGGCATCGCGAAGCTATTTCGTCAGCTTCCCATGACCGGCCAACCATCGTGGCCTCAGATATCAGCCAGGAACACTCCTCGCACGGGCCGATAGGCCGGGTAAGGGAGATGAGGGGCTCCGCGCGTGAAGGAAAGGAAGAGGCGGGTAGAGGAGGACTTTCCCCCTACCCTTTCCTAAGGGCGGCTCTGAAGAAAAAACCCTAGTGGCAGTAATCCCCCGGCCTAGACTTTCGGGCTCTACAGACTCAGACCGACCTCGAGCCCTTCCCCTAACCCGACCAGACCGTCCTGGTTGACTACCACCTTCTCCGCCATAACCATGGAGAACTTTTTCCCTCTTTTGTTCTTCGGTCAGAGGTTTCCCGTACAGCCACCAAGCTATCCGGGGAGGCATACGCTGAATAAGCTCGGCTTCTTCCGGGGAAAAAGCATTTGGATTAAAAGGCAGAGGAGAACCTTGATGGCTCATCCCGAGAAGATAGAATTTAAACAGGAAACCGTAAACCAAAGACGGAGAAAAAGGATTGAATAGACCAGAAGTTCAGAGAAGTTCAAGAACAAAGCAGAAGCCAGAACCCAAAGGGGAAGAAACTGGAAAGAACTCACAATAACCTACCCAAAAAAAAAGGGGGGGGGGAAAGACCAAGAGACAGAGAAAGAAAGGAGAAAACACAGCCAAATAACCAGAGAAGGAAACAAGGAAAGTACCTGGTTTGAAATAAGTTAAGGGAAGAGGAAATGCGCGAGCCACGAAGACCAGAAATAGGAATATGAGGAAGATGAACGGGTGACTGGTTGCAAGTTTCTCTCAAGAAGGAAAATTCAAGGTTTGGCAGTTTTCAAAATGCAAGAAGCAGAAAGTCGAAGGCTTTTATAAGCAAAACAAGCAGGCGGGTGAGAGTCAAGAAACTCAACTGTCAAAGGCCCAAAGGGCCTATACACAAATAATGACGTGGACATTAAAAGGCGTGCACATTTAATGCTGATGGTACGCAAACACGAAAACCAAGATAATGGGGCAGTTGCTCTACTCAGAGGCCGGCTAGTAAACATCAAATCAGCAGAAGGCAATGATGACACTCGTGGCCTCGAGATAAGACGAGTGTTGGATCAACAGATGAGGCGGACAATGATCCCGGATCGAAATGCTCACGTGGGCGACCACATGAATACACCCCGGTTGCCCGACCTAACTCCCCGTGCAATCTCAAACTTAGGGGCAACAAGTCCCGATCCACGAAAAACTGGACAAGGTACCTGTAAACGGGGAGTAAGATGATATAGAAATATCAATACTACCCGACACGAATAAAGAGGGAAAGTTCGAGAAAGCATGGGAGGAGTTCGGCCTAGAATTAAAATTATAGAACATTAAGACCGAACATTAATGTTCTCTCGGGATAGCAAACGAATGCAACCCGCGTTAACCAGGATGGGGGGGGCACCCGTGTCCCACTCAAATAAACCGGAATGCAAATTGATGACAGAGGGGGTAACCCGGGAACCAAAAATGTCCGACCTCGGAAAAAGAACTAGAAATCAAAAACCTCAGGACAACGAAATGAACTAGAACAAAGGACGTAACCTAACAAGTACATCCCGGCTGCTCGGAGCCCTGAACAACCGAGCTAGGGGGCAACTGTTACGGATATCTCATAAATGGGCCCAGCCCAATAACTAAAGAGCCTAGTCAAAATGACTTCAGTTATGCTCATAACCGCTTCCTTGAAAATAGGAGTGGTTTTATCAAAATATCTATCGTTATGATAACCGCCTATGTATCAAGAATATCTATCAAAAACGCATATCTTGATATCCCTAAAATAAAGGATGAATCCAACTGATTAAGATAAGGCACAGGTACGCCTATAAATAAGGTAAACCCCTTACAAGGTACACACTTCTGAAATCCTAGCTTTTCTATTCACACAGAGCACACACACCACCCCCTTTGGCTATCATTAGCCTGTCGTATACCCTCGAACTACGTGGACTTTGATCCACACTGTGGTACGTAGGACCCCGGGATTTCACCCCGGGCCAAGTCCAACCCAACTTGTGATCTACACCGGATCATATATATATTCGGCTGATCAGTTCACAACAAAGTGTGAATTTGTCGCAGGCTTGACTTGAAGAGGTGGTTCGCATTCACATCTGCCCATGACACAGACTGGTATCCAAAATCGTGGACATTTCGGAGGACAGTCTCTATTTGTGTCGCATTTCACTTCTATCATTCTTGGCACTGATATCCCTGCATATATATATTTAAAGAAAATTAGGCCTAAAAAAATTCAGGTCATGACATGGTGGTGGTTATCACTAGTAGTGTGTGGTGTCAATAGTGTATATGTGACGGCCTCAAAAAATAAAAAGAAGAAAATAACTTAGAACTTTTTTTTTTTTTTTCGTTTTAAAAACAACTTTTTGTTTTTTAAAATCAACTTATTGTAAACAGTTCTCCAAAAAAGTTTTTTTTGTTTTTTTTAAAAACAAAAAAATAATAATTAAAAATACAATCAAACAAGCCCTTAATTATTTAGTATGTAAATTATGGGGTCAACTAGGGTAGGTTATGAGGATTTTATATATTCATTATATAGAATAAATGTGTTGATGATTATTGGAAACTGGACGCCTGTCATTAAACTGGCTAGCGAGGTGGTTATTTAAGGATAAGTATAGTCTAATTGTAATTGAATCGCGGGGTGATCAACCTAACCATGATAATAACAAAATTGAATTAAAATATACAGAAAATTTTATTTATGATCCTGAAAAGAGGGATATTTAAATAAAAAAATATATTAAGACTCAAGTAAATAAACAGAGTTTTATGTAAAACTACACATAATCCAATAAAGTAAATTTATCAAAGCGTAAATAATAGGTGTTGCTATTTTCTTAAACTCAAAAGAATATTATTTTAGGCTTAGCGCCCCGGGGGGGGTGGTGGGATATAAAATTAAACCCAGTTAATCTATTCAAAACTACCGTGTTGACCTATACAATGTAACTTACACATGTTTAATTATTATTATTTTTTGGAGATCATTATGATCCATTTACATATTTTTGAATTCTTTTTTAAACTACGCAAACTCAAATTTAGACACGCAAATTATCCAAACATCTTGTATTTTAAAATCATGCTCATGCCTCCTAGGAAAAACAGAAAAAAAGGGGGGGGGGGTTAGCAAACTTTGATAGAATTAATTTTAACATTTTTTACGAGTAGAATTCAAACTATATAATTCTAAAAAAAAAAATTGAAAGTATGTGATGTTAAAGGAAATAGTTCATCATACTGCAAACAAAATTTTTTAGCCTATTCTATATCATTGATTAAAAAAAAAATTAAAGCGATGTTGAGCAAAAAAAGTATGTGCGACGTAGAAAATAAAGTTTGTATGTCAATATTCTAAGAGATAGGAAATAGAAGAATTAAACTATTAGATAATAACACAATTATCTTCTATTAGGAAAACACACACAGAGGATCAAAGATTAGAAAATACCGTAACAAGTTGAAACAGCAAGAAGAAGAAATATGAAAGCGAAGTTGAAGGAAGCCTTTTCAATAAGATAGTTTGTATTAGACTGAAGCCTGAAGAAAGTTAATTTGTTGGATGAAATTGAGGGCATCTTCTACCTCTATTTATACAGCAGAGTGTGTAGGTTTGAGATGGTAAATAAATTAGAGTGAGGAAAGTTCATATCAATGCAATAATCATATACATGAATCAACATTTATTATAAGGGAGATTATATCAATGCCATAATAATATACCTCTCTGGTTCTTATTAGAAGGCACAAAATAACAAATGTTATGAATATATTAATTATGTGGATGTTCATTAACTCTTAAACTCTCATATTCTATTCTTGGAATATTATAATATAAAGGTGTGGGTCCCACGGGCAAATTATCTCTCCTCTAATCGCCTCAGGTTCATGAGAGTGTTACAATATTGTAAAGGGGAATATTACATCAAATGACCCAGATGTAAATTATACCAAAAAACCCATTTTCCATCTATAAATAGAGGTTTATGTAACATTGCATTAGCATACAAACCGATGAATAAGATGAATCACTCCTCCTTTCTCTCTTATGTGTTCTCTGCTCTCTCTTCATTTAGCTTTTCTTCATTTTCATAACACGTTATCAACACGATTGTTTCACACAGCTTAGATCTCAGAGTTTCCGTCCAGATCTTATGCTTCCTATTATTACTTCTCTTCCTGTTTTCTGATTTGTCTAAATCTTTCTTTTCCTTTTCTTCGAGCTAACTCCAAAGCTTTTTCATGTTCTTCAATATTCTGTTGACGCTCCAGTTCTTGCATCATCTGATCTTTCTCAATCTCAACCTCAAATGTTTTCCTAACAGGATCATGAAAATCTATTTGTTTAGGAATTTCTTTCCTCAGATGGCCAAGAAAATCATCAAATTGTATATGGCCAATAATACCACCGAGACCGGCAGCGTTGCCGTCGGTGCCAAAGCTGAGTTTGGTGCTGTTAAAGAGACTCAAAAGACACGAGGAAAGAAAGAAGAATCTGCTCATTCCTGTTAGTGTGTGGTGATTGACATAATCAAGAGCAGACAATATTTAATGGAGCAGGTAAGATGTTTTAGATATATTACTATTATTTTCCCTTGGTTCTTACTTTATTATATTTTAAAGAAAATGGAGAATGATGGAGTAGGTGAGGATTTATATTATTATATTTATGATTATAATATATTTATTATAATATTTACATAGTAATCGGCAACTGAAAACACGTATGAATAAAAGAAAAAAAAATTCCGGAAATCATGTTATCCCAACATTTTATAATAATGTTTTCCTTTGTTATTATTTTATGTTTAAGATTTTATTTTATTTTTATCATTATTATTATTATTAATTCGACTCCAAATTGGAAGTATAGATATAATCTTCCTTTTAATTGTTTGATATTTTATTACTGTTATTAAAATTAATAACAAACGTTTATTTATCATAACTTATATGTTATTAATTTTAAACGTATATACTTATTGTTTAAAAGTTTGTCATAACTTATATGTTATTAATTCTTTTAATTAATAATAAACGTTTATTATTAATTACAGACAAGCATATTCTTAATAAACGTTTATTAATTATAACACATAAACGTTATCCACCAATACTTAACCATGTAAACGTTATCCACCACTTAATCCCAGATTCTTGTCTTATATGTGTTTGCAGTGGGAGAATTAATTATATACGTATATACGTTTATTAATAATAAACGTTTATTAATTCTGTTTTAACGTTTATTAATTTCTGTTTTAACGTTTATTAATTTCTGTTTTAACGTTTGTTAATTCTGTTTATTATTATATGTTTATTAATTCTGTTTATTAATTATATAACTTATACGTTTATTAATTCTGTTTATTAATAATAAACGTTTATTAATTATATACGTATATACGTTTATTATATTATTGATTTATCAGCACATAAGATTATGTTTGTTATTAATTTATTATTATTGTTATTAATTTTAGTAACATATAAGAGTAAATGTTATATTTTATATGTTACTAATATTTACTTTTATGCATTTACTTTTATGTTATTAACATTTATTTTATTGTTACTAACGTTTATTTTATGTTATTAACATAACATTTATTTATCTTTCATGGTGACAACACTAGTATATATATTAGTGGGTTCCATCTATTTATTTTATTATGTTCATATTTTATATAATTTATATTTATCTTGAAGATAAGTTTTGAAAGGCCATATATATATCATAAGATCAAAATGCCATGAAGATATGAAGCATAAATTGGCCTAAGACCATGAGGAGGCATAAATTGGCCTGAAACCATGAAGAGGCATAAATTGGCCTCAGACTATAAGAAGACATAAATTGGCTAGAAGCCAAGAGATAAATTAGTTTGAAGTTAAGAGACAAGTTGGCCTGAAGCCAAGAGACAAATTATAAAACAAGGTTTGATCTATAATTTTTGTATGCCATCAGTTGTATAAAGGCCTCAAAATTGTATATTTGATATTGAATACTCCCTCAAATTATGAGACAAGGGATTGTATGATCATGATTGTTATTCTAAAAGTTTGTTATAAATAAATATATCAAATTTGCTATTGCACTAGCAATATTGTGATTAAATCAAGAAATATTGTGGATTAATTTCTTACCATGATCAAACAAATCAGTGAGTTTTGGATCATGAATTTCATCCAACTTCATTCCCAGAAGTGAATGAAGTAATAAATAAAATTTTGATTATGGTTGTTATTATAAAATTTATTGTAAATTAATATATCCAATTTGTTCTTGAAGCAGCAAAATTATGAGTTATGAATTAAATGTGGTCAAACAAAACAGAGTTTTTGTTGCAAGAATTATAAATCAAGGCTTGATTGTGGTTGTAATTGTGGTGGTTTAAATTCCCACTTAAGGTGGAGAAATATTATTGATAAGAACCACAAAAGGAAATTTGGCATAATAAATATGCTAAAAAAAATTAATGATATTACTAACATTTCTTGCTTAATGCAAACCAAATGTTTACCAATGTAAACTAGAAGTTTAGTGCTAATGAGATATTAAAGAGGCAATGAGTTACAAAGAAATATGTCCATATCTATTTTGAAGCCAAGGCTCATAAGAAAACAAGCCCACAAGGTAATATGATGCTTACTTTTTGTTGTTATTGATATTTAAATTTATTGTGATCACACATCATAAATTTATTGCCATAAGAATTTTTTGCTGACAATTTTTCATGTATGATTCCAAATTATTTTAAACATGTATATCTTTATATGTGGTGAACTATAAATATTTTTTGCAAAAATTGAAGTATATTATTAATAAATAAGGAGATTATTTAGTGATGCAATATTATATGATAGTTCCTGAAGAACTATATGAAAGAATATTGATATAGTTTTCTGAAAAAGCTAATATATATTTTCTTTTAAATGGAAGAAATTTGAGTTTTCTTTCAAGCACTTTATTCTGTGAAATATATAGTACTTGAAAATTAAAGTGAAAGAAAGTTATTGGCTCACTACATATTGATTTATCTTTAAAGTAAAAATATTATGCAAGTAGGACATTATTCAATCAGAGTAATTTATATGGAATTGATGGTTTTGATAATTTTGGTGATTTTGTATTTCGTATTTTGATGATTGAATATATGAAATCCATGAATATATGTAAAGTATTTTTAACAGACTCACACTTGAGGGGGAGATTGATATAATACAAGTGAGAGTAAGTGAGTTAATTCTCCCAAAATGGATGTCAGATTTGATGATAAATATAATCTTATGGAAGATATTATGTTGGCATGACTTGTTTGATCATCTGAGTTATATATATAATGTAGATAAGATGATGTATTGACATCCATTGAAGAACTAGAAGATTCTTTAATCTTGGGGATAAAAGTGATGTTAGTTGAATTAATCCCTTCTAAAACAGAATGACCTTGCAAAAAATTCATGGATCAAAGAACACACAGAATCACCAATTTCAAACCATGTAGAATCATAAAATTTACCAGAAAAACCATCAGGACCAAGCGCCTTTGTGCTCCCAAGACTAAAAGCTACAGATTTAATCTCCTCTCTAGAAACAGGCTTCATAAGACTCAGGTTCATTTCTTCAATGATTTTGGGGTCGATATAGCTCAAGACAGCATCCATTGAATGTGAACCAGAAGAAGTGAAGAGACCTTGAAAAAAGAGAAGCAATATTGTGGGAAATAACATCCTTCTCCAATAACCAGTTGCCCAAATCATCCTTAATGCAAGAAATTCTATTCCTCTGCCTCCTTTTGATAGTAGATATATGAAAGAAACAAGAATTTTTGTCGGCCTCATAAGAAGGCTTCTCAGTGAATTATAAATCTATGATTCACTTTTTTTTTTTTTTTGATACGAAAAAAGTTTTGGAAGGGTTCGACACCAGTCCCTACCAAGGCCAGGGCACGGCCCTGGGCTCTATGAGTATTTACTGGGGATTTACGAGATTGCCTATCAAAGGAGTCCTAACAACGGCAAGGGGGATCGAACCCACGACCCAAGGGCCTAGTCCTGGACCCCTTACCATTTATGCTAACTCTCATTGGCAATCTATGATTCACTGATAGGAAGGCTACACAGTTTTGCATAGTAATATAAATCAATAACAAGTCCAAGTCGGCCTGATAGGAAGGCTTCTCAGTGAATTAGACCTAGCATTTTAAGTAAAATAGGCTTTCAAAAAGGCCCAAGTTTGCTCCAATATTTTTAAACAAATTAAGGAAGGGCAAATGTGGGCCGGTCCATAAGCCTATGATGGGCTGCATAAATTATAGGCAAGGACTAGACTTGTGATTTTGAAATTCTTCAAGTAACCAAGGTCACTATGAGTGATTGAATAAGTCTTCTTTTTTTTGGTATTAATTATATGTGCTTTTGGTGTCCATGGTTAGTGTTCATCATAAAATTCGTATGGGATTTTGAATTGCCTGAGTCGTAGTCCCAAATTCCCAAGATATGGAACCAAAAAGTTGGCAAATTTTATTATTGTTCTACATTGGAAGTTTGGCTGAGGTGGATATCTCCTTGGATGCAAGCAACGTTTGATCGGTTGTGTTGGGAAGTGGTCATGTGTCCAGCAGTCCAGTCCACAAGACTTCTATAACCAGTCAAGACATGGTTCGAGATTTATAGGTAGTTTTAATTTACTCGTAATTAATATGATTTAAGTAGATATCAAAAAAATATGATTTAAGTACGAGTAATGTGTATGAAAAATAGCCATCGCCTTAATAGCGCAGTGACATGGGAGCTTGGCTCCCCTCCCTCATATTTAGGGTTCGAATCTTGCCCCCTCCCCTACTATGTGTATAAAAAAAAAAAAAGTATGAAAAATACAAAAATCTCAAACAATATTTATCTTTATCTTTATCTTGTACGCTACCTCGGCTCCAAAATATAAACTTCAAATTTTTTAATTGATTTGGTTTTTTTTAAAGCTTTAGTTTGGATTTGTCTTTATCGTTTACTGCTTTTTTTTTCCCATTTTTATGTCTGATTAATTATATTTCTCTCATCTTTTTTCCCACCCATTTTCTTTCACATCTTTTTCGTTTCATTCTCTCCCACTCACAATCTCCATAAATATGGATATTTTAAGAAAATAAGTTGCATTTTATATTATATATATATATATATATATATATATATATATATATATATATATATATATCGTTTTCTCGCACTTTAATTGAATTCTCAATGTCGATGAATGTTAATCAAACAAGTGAATAGCCATGCAAATTATCCTGCGTTAAAACTTGAATTAAATAAATGCTACATAATCAAACAGATAAATGCTGATTAGGAAAAATAAATGTTAATTTCAAAAGCTTTGTTTAATTGTTTACCTTCCATTTTTTTTTTCTAATTTTCCAGTAGTTATTTACTTGCTGACAAATCATCTTTTTATAAACAAACTAGAAAATTACAATGACATTGGAGGTGGCCCTCAAATTTGATATATAAGTGCCTGTTTTGATTAACTTTTAAAAATAGTTTTTAGAATTTACAAGGTAAGATATAAGATAAATTTTATCGTGACGTACATAAATATAATTCAAGCTTCCGGGCCATTAAAGATGATGTGTCACCGTACAATAAAAAGATTCTTAAAAGAAATGTAAGAAAAATTTTGTTCATATGTTGTTTTTCTTCTTTAAAAATGTTTCAAAAACAATGATTTTCAAGCTAGGGACAGTCTTAAATGTGGTGGGAGAGATCCATAGGGCGTTTACCTTAAAAAAAATAGAAGAATCACATTGCAGAATGTTATACTTCAAAAGTTATGAAAATCTATCATCTAAGAGCCAAAGCATAGTCATAAGAAATTATAGTACTCACTCACTCTGATCCTTATTATAAGACACAAACTACTTTTTCTCACAAATTAAGGAATGAAAGTTAACTCATTAATTAGGTCCAAAATTAATAAATGTTTACAACTTCACCCCTACTTTAATGATGTAACTTTAAATGAGTTGGTTAAAAATGAGGGCATAATGGGAAAAAATAATAAATGAGTTAGTTAAAGTAAGTTGGTGCCTTATAATAAGGATTAAAAAATATTAGTAGTTGATGTCTTATAATAAAGATTAGAGAAAATATGTATACTTGACTCAACCTTCTACCACAAATGATGCGGGCCAGCTTTTCCCTGATTTTCTTACCTTCTTTGAGCAAACATTCAATTTCTTGGAATACGTTAGGAAAACTTCTTATTTAAGTTAGCTTTTAGAGAATAAGTTTTAGAAGGAAAAAAAAAAGGTGGTAAAAACGTTTTTTCAAAATAGATTTTTTTTTAAAAAAATAGTGATTTTGATAAAATAATATTGTTTGTATATTATTATCAAAATAGCTTTTTCAAGCTTAAATTACTAAAAAGTACATTAGTTTTTGTGATATTTGTATATACAGATTAGATTTTATTTTGAATATTTTTAACATTAAATTTTAAAATAAATACCAAAAATTAAATAAATTTATCTACAAAATTAAAATTATAACATTAGTCAATTATGTACTAGCTTGATTAAAAAATAGCTCAAATATATATGTATTAATAAATCATATAGATTAAAATCATTTATAAAGAGTAATTATCCAAAATAAATCTATAGTTTAGATTGAAATAAGTACCCCTTCACTATTAAATATAAGACGATATTTAGAAACTCACGCAGGTTTTTTTTAATACACGTAGTAGGGGAGGGAGGCAGGGTTCGAACCCTGGACATGGGGGAGGGGAGTCAACTCTCATGTCACTGCGCTACTAAGGTGCGCTGGCAAGCTCACACGGGTTTTATGCTTACATGACTAGACTCGGCTATTTCCATTGCAGGTCTGAGCCACCCAGTAACAAGCAGGTGCACATTACATGCCCATCTTCTTAGGTGCTTGCTATGTGCTCATCCCTCCATTAGAGGAATGGACATATTTTTTAAAAAAATTTTTTAAATTTTTTTATATATTGTATTTATTTATATTTAAATTATATGTTTTTTCTAAAAAAAATTTTCCACATAGTATATCAAATTAATTAGTTTCTAGTCCTACATTTAGTAATATTTATTTGTAACACCAATATCATGGAAACTAATTAATTTGAGATACTAGGTTGAAAAAAAAATTCAGAAAGTAGCATATAATTTAAATATAAATAAATACAATATACAAAAAAAAAATTTTAAAATTTTTTAAAAAATATGCTCATTCCTCTAATAGAGAGATGAGCACATAACAAGTACCGTATGTAATGTGCATTGGTAGTAACAAGCACACCCCACAGAATACAATAAACATCCAATGCCTAATCTTTTTCTTCTCCCTCAATCCCAAATCTACGACCAAGGATTCAATCGGTTTGTTCAGAAAGCTCTTCATTGCCCTCCCAGTGAAAACTCATCGCAAATGGCGTTAAAATCGTTAAAAAGACATATCAAGGATCACCGGAAAAAGTCGTCTAAAATCACAGATGATGGCCACTCCTTGTATGAGGGTTGGAGAAGAAATGGAGATTTGGAAGAAGGGATGGATAATTTGACAGAAGGAAGAAGAAAGAGAAGACGACAGAATAGAGATTGTGAAAATAGGAACAGAGATTCTGAAGGAAAAAAAAAGGAACAGAGAGGACAACGGAAAGAAGAAGAAAGGAAGGAGAGACAAAATATTGCTAGAACCAACAGAAAATCTCAGATTCTCCACAACCATGCTTTCAATCAGAAACGCAACTTTGACCCTTTTTTTTTGGCAAATTTTTTTCACTCCAATGTTTAGGTTAGGAGTGAGCATGGGCAGGCTGGTGAAACGTCCTTCGTTTAATTAAATAAATAATTGTATTTAGCTAAGTCATTAACTTAATAGTGCTTTAAAATTTACGAAAAATTTAAAATTTTATCAGAGTATGCATAATGAGTCATAACGTAGCAATATACAAATTTTTAACATAAACCAAGAGAGGCAGAAACACTACTTTTAACAGAGTAGTTTAAGCTTTTGAGGTCTTCCCTGATGGACGCGAACGTGAGCTATCACCTGTAAAAATTTGGTAACCATCAGTCTAATTTATTACGAGTATTAGTATGTACTAGTAAGGTGCCAAGTGGAACAATTTATATAACCAAATACTAAAAATATAACTCATAAATATCGATATCACAAAATCTCATTTCATAAATGAAATATAATAAAATAGGTATTTCAATTTCTCAATAAACACAATTCATCAACATACTCTTCATAATATATCACACAATTAGGATGTATCATAATCGGATGTCACAAATTTTTTTGAACTCAATTCTCAGAATATTTCCCATCAATTCAACCGAACCGCCTTATTTCCTCCGACTAGACCTATGGGCTAAGTCACACCCATGTTACTGGTTACTCAAAAGCTCATTGGTCAAGTGATAAGGACCGGCCAAAATTTTGAAAGCATCTGTCTTAAATCATGGGTCTTTTCCCCACTTTACCCTAGTGAGGTGTCGTAAGTCCATCACTCTGGTAGGACAATAGTAAGCCAACCATCGTGCACAATAGAGGCCCCACCACGTGGTGGAAATAACTTTTTCATCTTCTCCCAACTCTTCCCATCCCAAAGTTATCATAATAATTTAATAGGGGAATTTCCAGAATATTCATAATAACCATGTCATTATATATCAGTTCCCAATACATATAAATGCATGCATTTCAACTTATAAATATTTCACATGGCAAACCTTATTTAAAACATACATAATCAGTTCAGAAAAATGCTCATAAGCAACATATTAATAAAATAACAAGTAGAAAGTGGTTACCTCTCGCATAAACTAATTACTCATAAACTGAGAGCTCAATACACGTTATAAATCAATCTATCACAATCAATTTATTATCCGTTAATAACTCTATATATTAGGAATATACAAATTTTGATCATAATTATAGTATTTATCATAGCTTTTCCCAAAATATAATATTAATCCTTTATAGGATTCTAAACCCTGAGTTCAATAAATACAACCGCACAAAATACTCTTTATATGTAGCAATTAACATTAGTATTCAATAAATAATCTAACTTCAATATATCATTTATTTCCTTTCATTATAAGTCCTTAATTAATAATCCCCCTTTAATATAATCTCCTTTTTCGAATAACCACATTTATTGATTTAATTATTGCTTCACCCTTAATTTAGACTCTCAAGTGTTATCTTTCTCCTTTAACTTAGTAATTCACAATTCACATTATTCTTTCACAAATAAACAACTTAGGTGATTATTTTAAGGCTTATTAGAATTTGACCCTAAATTTCCACGTGTATTTGGGAAATTCATAACTTGGTCAATATGACTCCGAATGGAGTAATTCCAATTTCTATTTATTTCTTAATAAGTCTACTTTCATAAATTAAAATAACCAAGTTAATTTATTACTAATAAAAATCCCAAAATTTCGAAAAACACAACAATTTCCAGAATTTCCCATATTTATTAACCAATCTTTGAAGAACCATAACTCCTTCCATACTTATTGAAATTTGACAAATTACCTCTCAAATTAAATCTCTATGTGTCTACTACAAATCTGGAAAATTTCATCATTTTATAACTTCATTGACTTAGTCAAAAAGTCAACGTCATTTGCTGACTTCAGAAATAACACTAAAATGTTTTTAGATTTTGACCCATCTTTTAAAAATAATAATTTGAGCTATAGACATCGGTTTAAGGTGAACCAAAGCTCATTTTAAGGTTTAATATGTGTAATATATGCCCATAAAATTTTAGGGTCAAATAGGGTCGATTACTATATTTTTGACCTATTTAAAAATCACTGTCCGGAAGAAAATTCAGTGTTTCAGTAAATCACTATTCCTCTACAGATTCACTGTTGCAAGGCGTTAAAATCACTGTAGTTGAGCTTTGTTTTAGCCAAGAAAAGCAGAGGAATACATGCCTACACTGTAACCTTTTCCTTTCTCTCTTGGCAGCAAGCGACGTTTTGATATATAGCAAAATATATGAATGTAGAAGCTTCAACGTGAGTCATTATTCTCTTCAGCGTTATTATATTCGTGATTTATTTCTCTACAAAGCTGTAACAATTTCATACACTAGTTTATAGTCTATCAAAACGTTCTTCTTCCTTCATGCTTTATCTCTAAAATATTTTGGCCAATAATTATTCCCCAATTGTTAGTCCTTAATTTATGGAAAATACGCCTTAAATTTCAATAATTCACTTCATAATTATTATTAGGCCAAATTTTTTATAATTAATTTTAAATTCCCAAAATCCAAAAATTTGAGATGTTACAGCTGGGCAAGGCGAGACCCATGCCTGATGTCCTGCCTGAAGAGTCATTGGACAGTAAAATTGGGCCTGATGCTCAGCCCTACCCGGTAGAAGTCCAAACATTTTTGGGTTGGCCAAAAATGAGCTGGGCAGGGCGGGCTTCTCATGCCCAGATGATGATATCCTACCACACCCTATGTGGGAAAAAAAATTTCAATCATACCTAATAAACAATATTGTAAACTTCAAATGTAATCCATAATTATACACCTTAGAATATTCCAAAATAAATCTACAACTTAAGTCTTGAAATTAAAAAAACTACCATATGTCTTAACAAATAATCAAATACAAATGCCTGAAGAATTAAATAACATCCACAGTCCATTAAATACAAGGATTCATTAGTAATATAATGGACTAATGGTCAAATACTAAATGGATATATTAAAGTATTAGTAAATATATAATATAATATAAGACTATAAGTCTATTAACTATTATATAAAAAAATATTTATATCAAATATAACACACACACACTGGGCAGGGCCAAATGGGCAGGGCGGCATACCCTGCTCGATGCCCAGCCCGGTCCACAAAAATGCCCAGCTCGATTATGCCCATTTTTTCTTGGCTTCTCTTTTCTGGGCTAGGCAGGGCCATTTTTTGCTGGGTTGAACCGGGTGCACTGTGTAAGTTTTTCTATAATTTCATGCTCAAACGTCAAGTAATAAGAACATGAATAAGGATCTTAAGAACTCATGATTTTCACAATAATATAGGTTTAAGTTAAGATTCACTAACCTTTATCCATAATTGCGGAATCGATACTTCATAATATGTAACTTGCAACATGATAATTGAAACCTTTATCATTCTCTTTACCCTTCATTTCACGCTCTCTCTTCTTGATGGAAAACTAGAGGCGTCTATAATGGTCAGAGAGTGAATGAACAAGTTTCTATCCTTTAAATAACTTTTGTATCCAAAAGACATGTACATCTAATGGATATGACTGCTCCCATCAAGCAGTCAAGAAACATTTTTCCAAAAGTCATTTACCAATAGTCATTTAGCCCCTTCATTAATTATTAAATCATATTATTTATCATAGCCACATGAGACATTTCTTACATTCTCCCACTTGGCTCATGTGATATATGTCATTTCATGATTTAACAAAATAGCAATAATTTTGCGCATAATCTTGGCTAAAAGATTTCATATATATTGGTTACATCATAAGTCATGGTTAAGGATGAAACTAATAAGAGTCATGGCGGTTGTACATCAGTATATCGATGTAGTCCCTTCCATATACTACTTTATAAGTCTTTCTCCTTGACATGACACTTTAATGGAAGTAACTTTAATGTCCATCAATAAAGTCTTCATAATAGACAAATTTTGTTTTCTAACAACATCATTTATGCACACATAAATAAAGTTGAAAACAGGAGAATCTTAGAAACACATATATACTAATGAGCTCAAAGTGTCAATAGTCAATAATTATAATAATGATCCATCATTCATTAGCTGACATAATACCCATACTATACAAATGACCAGTAAACACCTTGGGTGGTAATTCCTTCGTCAAGGGATCAGCTATCATAATATTGGTGCTAACATGTTTTATTGACACTCTATGTTTCTGAACCTCTTCTTTAACAACAAAATATTTCTATTCCATATACTTAGCACTTTTAGAATACTTGTTGTTTTATAAAAGAAGACAGCTACGGAATTATCACAATAAATTTTCAACGGCTTAGCTATACTGTTGACTAACTCAAGCCTTGAAATAACATTCCATAGCCATTTAGTTTGAACCATGGCCTCAAATCATGCCACAAATTCAGCTTTTATAATGGATGCAGCAATTATTGACTGCTTATCCAATCACTTCAAGGTTGCTAGACTTTCTATAGGTAAGCATGTAACTTTTAATTCCTTGCAAGTATCTCAAAACTTTCTTTGCATCTTTCCAACATTGCAAAGCCAATATCTGGTCTCGTACAAATTTGAGCATACCTTAAGCTCTCAACTAGTGATGCATATAGAATTGCTTCCATTTCTTTTCATTCCAATTCATTTTTAAGACATTGCATGAGATTAAACTTATCTCCTTTCTGAATTGGAACCGGAGACGATAAGCAATTTTCTATTTGGAATCTCTCAAAAACTTTATTTATATATGCTTTCTAAGATAAGCCCAACAATCCTTTTGATCTATCACGGAATATTTTTATCCCAATCACATAAGATGTCTCGCTCATATCTTTCATTTCAAAGTTACTAGAGAGAAACTTCTAGTCTCATTTAAGAGATTAATATCATTAGTTGCAAGCAAGATATCATCAACATACAAAACCATCAATATAAACTTGCTCCCACTGACCTTCAGATATATACAACGATCAACAGTGTTTTCTTTAAATCCAAGGGAAACAATAGTATCATTGAACTTAAGGTACCATTGTCTTGAAGCTTGTTTAAGTCTGTATATTGATTTTTAATTTGCACACTATGTGCTCCTTTCCTTTTCTTAGGCGGTTTTCATATCCATCTAGTGTAACTCTAAATCATAACGAGCCACTAATGCCATAATCATTATTAGAGAATCCTTCTTAGAAACTGGCGAAAAATTTTCTTTAAAGTCAATGCCATCTTTTTGAGTAAATCCCTTTGCAATTAGTCTAGCCTTGTAATGTTTCAAGTTACCATCAGAGTCATGTTTGATCTTAAAGACCCACTTACAACTAACTCTCTTATATCCTTGTGGTAAATCAACAAGATCCTAAACATCATTCTGTTTCATAGATTTCAACTCATCTTTCATGGAATCTAACCACTTGTCACCATTTTCACTATTCATGACTTGTGAAAATTGAAAACATCAATGCTTTGAGTCATATATATCACATACTAACATGCTTCACAAATTCAGACATAATTCATTCAATGCATATCAATGTTCGTCTTTGAGGACACACTAATATACAACATTCAACCATAATGATGCTATAAAGATTTCATATAATTTGGCTTGATGCATATCCCAACTAGAAATATTTATCATCTTTAAATGTCTAAATAAAACCATGATTATATGGACAATACCAACATTTATGTTTAATTATTATAAAGACAAATAATCAACCTTTGGGTTGATCCATAACCTCCTTATAATAACAAACTTTTAATTCACCCACAACATAAACATAATTCATAGAATCAAAGTTATAGGGAATTTGAAATATCACAATAATAATTGGAATTAAAATAATTCATAAGAATTTGGTCACTTTGGTGACTAACAAATCCATCATACTTAATTCCAAAACTTAAATGTTTATATACAATTACTATTAACAACATTTAAGTAATTTATATTTTGGATCAACATATAGAGGCTTTAACAAAAATAATTTGTTCCTTTTCTAACGCATAAATAATATCTAGTTATATATAAAACTAAATGATCCAAAATTAAACCCTAAATTTGGCCCCATATTTTTTTTTAAAATTAAAATCAGACTAAAAATATATTGTACAGCCCAAACAAATTTGGCCCAAAATTAAAATAAAAAAAAACATTTTTTTCAGCAACAACCCAAAATAGAGCCTAACGTTTTTCTTTCATAATGTCATAAAAGAAAACGTGTAGCCTAAACAATTCTGGCCCGGCCCAACAAAAGAGCCCATGCTAAATATACTTTAAAATATATTCAGTCTATACATAACCAGAGAGGCACCAGTAGCTCAGTGGTTAAGGCGTTTGCTCATGCAATAAGTGACCCCTGATCGATTCCTCTAGGCGCGCTTCTTGCATATATTTTTTCAAAACAGTGAAATCCATCCTTTCAAAACTCATTGCATAAAATTGGAACTAGGGGATTCAAACAAGGGACCTGTGGGGCACGATGCTACTAAAGGCAAGCATCTTACCAATTGGGCCGTGACTCTTCCTTAGAAAGGAGACACCAAAAGAAAGTAAAAAGAACACATTTTTAGATTGGGGTGTCATCCCCAACCTCCAGCTAGGTCAAACCAGACCCATATGGATCTGTGGGTCAGATCCGTTAGACCTGACTCTTCTTTCCTCCATAATTGACATTCCCGACGTCAAATTTATACATTTTTAGTGTCTATCTCTTTGTGTTTTCAAGACCTTTCCAATGAAACCTATTTTGTGACATAAAAACACTTTCCATGATCCAATTTCAAAATGAAAGACAGTAATATACCATCATCTTTTCTCTTTGATCTCAAAATTCTTCAGAGAAATTGAGAGTCCCAAAATTGTGAAGCAAAAAATAAATGCAATTATATACATTCTTATTTCAAACATAGATCTCACATAAAATGGTAATATGTGCATTTTCAATTCAACATATCAACGTTACTTGTTTAAAATTCATTTCACTTTTCAAATACTTTTGACGATGAATAAATTCATTCAAGAACAAATTCAAAAGTATCATTCATTTATCAATACAAGATTCATAATTGGAAAACCATAAATTCTAAAACCAAATCCTCTGATACCATGTTTTTCAATAATTTCATGCTCAAACGTCAAGTAATAAGAACATGAATAAGGATCTTAAGAACTCATGATTTTCACAATAATATAGGTTTAGTTAAGATACACTAACCTTTATCCATAATTGCGGAATCGATACTTCATAATATGTAACTTGCAACACGATAATTAAAACCTTTATCATTCTCTTTACCCTTTATTTCACGCTCTCTCTTCTTGATGGAAAACTAGAGGCGTCTATAATGGTCAGAGAGTGAATGGACAAGTTTCTATCATTTAAATAACTTTTGTATCCAAAAGACATGTACATCTAATGAATATGACTGCTCCCATTAAGCAGTCAAGAAACATTTTTCCAAAAGTCATTTACCAATAGTCATTTAGCCCCTTCATTAATTATTAAATCATATTATTTATCATAGCCACATGAGACATTTCTTACACACTGGGCTCCTGGGCATCATGCACAGCCCTAGTTCAAGATGCAGAAGCTTTTTTTTTGGGAAAATTCATACAGGGGCCCAACATAACAATTTATTTTCAAAAAAGGCCCAAGAAAATTGCACATGTTAGAAAAGGCCCAAGGGTCTTTTCTGACATATAATTTTAGGGTTAAGGTGCGATTTGGCCAATAAACTATTAGCTCAGGAGCGTCCAACACAATTAACTATTGATTGGACCTTAAATACCAACAAACTATTTAAAATGTAAAATGAGCACAATCTGTTACCATTAATTTAACATTCGTTGGAAAAGATATCGATGCAATACTTTGTCTTAGAATCGGCACACAATTTAAGAATCAGAATGAAGAAAATGCTGGAGGTACCTAAGACCATCTTCAAGACTCACATACCTCCAATCCATAATATTCAAAATCCCCGCACTCACCTTCTTCATTATCACCCTCCCATCTCTCTCCTTCCCGCCGCAAGTCCCTAATTTTAAAGCTGCTACCACAGAGCTCGCCACCACGTTCTGGCAACATCCCGGAGTCGGAAGCTTCACCGAGAACCATCCCTCGCTACCCGCCTAAAACATCATCTTCCCCACGCTGTCCATCATGAAGAAAACATCTTTCCACCCCTCTCAATATCACATTCCTCGTGACCTTCACTTCTTTTAAACCCTCCCTTACTCACTCGCTGTCGCCGATCTCGAATCAAACTGAAACAAGCCATGTGGATCGGTGACCATCTCGTCCTAGGGGGTCATTAAGGTAAAAATAAGGGAATCACTGGTGGAGACGGAGATGACAAAGATTAGGTCGTTGAGGGAGAGCTTGGGTTTCTCCAGGTTTTGACGGCGACGCTTGGAGGTGGTGCGGCCTATAATGAAGAGGCGGTAGAAGGAGATGGAGGAATAAGTGAGTTGAAGGGTGGAGAGAGAGGGGGGAATGAGAGGTGAAGGTGGGTTTCCAAAGATGGTCAGAGGACATTGAATAACGAACTAGGAGATAAATAGCAAACCATTTTGCTCAAGATGGAAGTAGGAGATGAATAGCGAACCATTTTCCTCGCCACGTCAACATTTAAGGTCAACATATCTTTCCCCCACTTTCTTTTCCAACGGACGTTAAATTGCTGGTAACGGATTGTGCTCATTTTACATTTTAAATAGTTTTTTGGTATTTAAGGTCCAATTAATAGTTAATTGTGCTGAACACTCCTGAGCTAATAGTTTATTGGCCAAATCGCACCTTAACCCTATAATTTTACACTGAAATGACAAAAACACCCTGAATAAACTGACAATAGAATGGAGCTCTTAATCCCCTCACTCTCGCATCTCTGTGCTTCAAAGCTGCTCCATCACTCATTGAGCAAAAAATAGAAAAAACCTACTCTATCACTCCGACATTGTATCATCGTCGTGTCGTCTCGCTGCCAAAAGCTAAAAGTGTCACTGTGGAAAGTCTCATCGTCCAAAGTCTCGCCGTCGGGTGTCTACATTGTCCAAATCTCTGAAAGGTAAACATTATAGTGATTAGGTTTTTCGTTCTTCGCCTAAATCTCTGAAATGCTTTCCTTTTCTTTGATTTTCGATTTGTAGCTGTCCCATTTTCTTCACTGTAGTTCTTGACTGTAGTTTCCTAGCTTATCATTTTTTCCTTGTTCCTTTGTTTTCATGGAGCATAGATTGCCGAAGGAGAAAAAATGGCTTTATGTTCTTCTATCTCTCCAGGTGTGTTAGATTTCTCTTAATTTCTGATTATAATGTTTTTTTAACATTAATCTGAAAGTATTTCAATTTCAGACAATACACCCAATTTCTCTTCATTGCTTGAGCTTCCATTTTCAAATCTGTTATTGTCTCTGCGTTTTTGCCCAATGCTAGATTTGGATTTTTATTTTGATTTTGGAAATCTAGCATTTGATTTTGATTATGAAACTCTGGCACTTGATTATGGAGATGCGATTTCGATTTGGATTTTTATTTTGATTTTGCCATCTGATAAGGGAGAAGAATGAAAGAGGTGCGCTTGGGAAAAAAATGTTTGAGCATATATTTGTTCCATGCTCTGGACCATACTACTTGTTTAATCAATATAGAGAACCAAATAGGTTCAGAAAGAAGAAACATTTCCTGAGTTCTTCAAGTGTTTCTACTATATTTCTTTCCTTTATTTTCAAGTTTCATGTTTGCTGTTCTGTGTGTTTTATCCTTCAAAGAGAAAAAAAAAAGAGCAAATAAATAAAGCCTTGCCTCTTTGGCATGATCAACTTCTAAATTAGGCAATAATGAAGTTGATAGCTTTCGTACTCTGTAGAAGCACTTTAATTTGTATAAGAAAAAGAAGCTCTTTAATTCTAAGGCAGATACCCCTGCATATCAGTATCCTATCAAGTTACAAAGCTAATTCATCAACAGTCTAGACCTTATTTGCAAATGATGTTGTATTTAAACCTGTTTTGAGAAAGTAGATTGGATCAGTTGGTTTGATTGCTTATCCAGTTCAATTGACTTATAAAATTAGTATGTTAAAAAGTCAATCAAGAACTAGCAAAACCATTTTTGGTTTTTCAAAATAGCCTAAGTTGTCTAAATTGGTTTTGAATTCTTCCCCCTCTTTCTTTTTGGGCTATTTCCCATAACACATTGTGGTTCATACCTGACATATGGGCTACTAGAAATAAAAGGCACTACAAGAAAGAGAGGTTGAAATGGAAAGAAATTTTAAACAAAAGGCATGTACTTGATCATATAGAATTTTGTTGTTTCCTCTTGATTCTTGACTGTAGTTCCCCCCCCCCCCAAAAAAAAACTCTCTTGGTGGTTATTGGTAACAGCTTCTCTCACACAAAACAGAACACTTTATGTCTGTAGTATTCCCAAATATTCATATCTAGTGCAATCAATATGAAGAACAAGAACATATGTGAATTCTTGGGTCTTTGTTGAAGTGTGAATTCTTGCAATTTGAATTTAGAGGACTGATTGTTAAAATAAGTCTTATTTCTCTTGACCAGCTGAACTTGTAACATCCCAAATTCTTGGGATTTTAACATTGGATTATTATATGAGAATGAAATGATAAATTTGGGCGAAGATAATTATTTACAATTAAGGTTTAAGTTTTCCTTAATTTATTTAGGAAGAAAATAAATTTAAGGAAAATAGTAAATAATAATTGTAGGATTAAATATTAAGGGATTTATTTCCCATGATTGCAATTAAGACCAATTGCAAATGAATTAGTGTGATAAAATAAATTATCACTATGATCAAATAATAATCATAATATGATAAGTTAATTGATGAATAACTTAGGAATCTAATTTTTGATTTAAGCAATTAGTATAATTTAAAATTTGCAAATGAAGAAATGAAATTTAAAAAAAAAACAATAGAGAAGATGGGCCACGGTTTGACCCACATAAATCAAGCCCAATACAAAGATCATATATTCACTTATCCAAAATAGCACGTGAGAAGCATATGATTTAATATGAGTTCCACCTATTTCCTCCAATATTCCAGAACGACAGCGTGAAGGAGAAGCAGAATGCAGTTTCGTTTTTAATTGATCCTGTTTCAGTCCATTTAGATGATCCGTTTTCCTATGGCCCAACTCAACTCAAAGCCCAATCCATATTCATCTTCTACACCCTCAGCTCGCCGAAAAAGAAAACCATCATCTGATTTTAGCAATTTGTAAATAAAACGCAAGGCAACACGTCACAAGGCCAGCTGTCAGCTTCTCACTATGCATGTGAGATCAATGAGCCCTATATATACGTCTCCGCTCCTTCATGTTGTTAGTTCTCTATGTGCTTTGATGATAATGGACCATTGTAAACTAAAAAGGAGTTTATTGTTGCTAAAGTTTAAACATGCTTAAAAATTGTTAAAACTGATTTAAATCTTATAATGTAAGTTAAACTCGAGTTTAGTTTTGATAAACTCAAGTTTACACTTAACAGGAAGCAAAACAAGCATTTTGAACTTAGGCAAACTTGAACCTAACTTAATAGACTCGAGCCTGCTCGTGAGAGAGAGCAAGTTTCATGTTTTATAACTAAAGAAAACTCGAGCCTGTTATGGTAAACTCGAGCCTACGTCTTACAGAGAGAGTAAATTAAGTTATTGGCTCTTAGTCAAACTCGAGCCTACCTAAATAAACTCGAGTCTGTGCCTTACAGAGAGCATGACGCATTTTTCATGATTTTAAACTTGAGCATACATTTCTTAATTCAAGCCTAAGTCTTACAAGAGAGCTTTTTAAACAAACTTTCATGTGAATAGACTCAAGCCTATGAAGCTAGACTCGAGCCTGTCTCTTCCAGAGAGCAAACCAAGATTTATTCAAAAATAGGCTCAAGCATAATTTTGTTAACTCAAGCCTCTTTCAGATTGAAAGAAATCTCAAAAGCGTTTGGGTGAAGCAAACTCGAGCCTAACACTTATAGACTCGAGTTTGACTCAAACAAAGAGCTACCAAATTTCACAGCCCGATCAGATTCAAGCCTAATTTTTCAAACTCAAGCCTACGCCTTTGGACCAAAGCCTATTTTCATTCCAAACAGTTCCAGACTCGAGCCTATCACTAATAAACTCGAGTTTGTGCACTATTTCAAAATGTTTTTAAAAACTTATCACGATGAACTCTGATTTCCAAAGGGCAAACTCAAGCCTACCTATTTCATGCTTGAGTGTTCATGAATAAACTCGAGCCTACTGAGCTTAGACTCGAGCCTGACAGATCTCTGTTTTTACATTTCACGTCTTTCATCTTTCTGATTTATTCTTATGATCTATTTTGCGCTTAAATGAAATTACGAATCATTATGTATATGTTTGATAAGTTTGTTCATGAGTTACAGACTACATTAACACGTTTCAAGCTTTAGATTACAACAAATCAGATCTGGGTTAAGAGCATTTAATGCAGGACCAAAAACCAGGCTGAAACTTCTCCTCTATTCCAATGGTTCAGTACAGACCGTTATGGATCAACTAAATCACTCTCCAATGGTCAAATAAAGGTTATGGAATGACAGAATATCTGGAAGACCATTTGCATCAATAAATTCTAAGATTCCAGCTAAGAATTGAAAGAGTGGAGGAAAATATGCAACAGTCATTTTTCAGATTTACAGCTGGACGTTACAGAAGAAAATGCAACGGCTAGTTCCACTGGTTAACCTATAAATACCCATAAAGACGAAGAGCAAGACACACAACCGAATTACAACTAATTGCTACTTTGATTTTTAAGCTTTGTTATGTAAAGTATTTTTGAATTTCAGTGTTTATGATTACTTGTTCTTTAAGAGAGTGTGATTTCGAAAATTATTTCTGATTACTTGTTTTATGAAGACTCAAGGTTGTGGAACCTGTGAGTTGGGTAGTTTAATTATAAAGTGTAAGGGGGAGCAAGTCCTAGGTGATTAGGATTGCATGTGGTTTATATTGTTGTAATTAAAGCCTGTTGAACCACTGAAAATACTCAGAAGATATCCAGGGACTGGATGTAGGTCAAGTTTAAAACCGAACCAGTATAAATCTTTTGTGTCAAGCTTTTTTTCTCTTACTCTTTCGCTATCTGACTTTCAAGTTTTGAAAAAGAATTCAGATATCTTTCAATTTTTTTTTTGAAATCCCCAATTCACCTCCTCTTGGTGATTTCTTCCATTTTCACATATTTCATCCCGTTAGAAATACGAAGTGAGAGTTGGAGAGGAAAAAACTGAACCTTGTTGCTCTGTTTTGGGTCGTCGGAATCAGGGGAGAACCATTCAGCGACATACTCCATCATTCCCACTAAAGCAGCGAAGGTAAGCCTCAGTTCCTTCTTCCTTCGTTCTCTGTCATAACCTCGCCTAGAATACAACCAAAAAGAAGCTAAATGAAGACATCAAAATCAAAACAGAAAAGGAAAACGAAAAACAGGGGTTATTTAGGTTGTTATAGATATTTAGTTTGCTACATTTTAAGTTCAGTGATTGCTGCATGAAGTGATCTCATGTTGATGAGTTTATGAAAAACGAAATGAAAACAGAAATTTAAAAGATGAATCAAAGAATAGAGCTGTCGGGTTTTGCTTATGTTTAAGATATTTTTTCGGCTTGCTGCATGTATATTTAGTTTGGTGCAATGGTTCTGTGTGTGCATGCCGTGGAAGGAAAAGGAAACATGAGAGACCACGTGAGTTCACTGTATAAAAGCATCTATGTATGTATTTTTGTCAGGTCTCATCTTTGCTTGTTGTGGTGTTTTCATTTTGCTGTCAAGAAAAATGCTTCTGAATGTTGGGTTCTGTTATAGTTTTTGGTGTTTATTTTGCTGTCACGCTTTTGATTGAAATCGTTGCTGATTTGGTAGAGAGAAGGAGAAAATAGGTTTAAGTATATATATATATATATATTTGCATAGATAGGCTTCTGGAAGTATATGGCTGTCAACGGTTTTGCTGTTCTTGTTGTTCGGATGGTTCTGTGTATATGTGTGACCGTGGTTTAGCCTGCTGTCATGAAGAAAGGGATTACTTTGCTGTCATGTTGTGATGCATGTTGGGGTTGGGTGAGTGAGAAAGAGAAAAACATAAATAAGCATATATATATGTGTGTGTCGTGTATGCATGAAGAAAAAAGAAAGAGAATTGTGAGGAAATAATAACTTGAAACCGTGAAGGATGGTGAAGAAAATACATGCATATATGTGTGTGGTGGCTGTCATGTTGTTTTTCTTTCAAATGTTGCTGAAACTATATGATACAAGAAGGGGAAAACTTTTGGAAATAAACTACATACCAGCGCATGTGAGAATAAGAGAAAGAAGTAATGCATCGATTCTTCTCCAAGAAATTGTTACTGTGTGAGTATGTTGCATTTTCATCATATTTTTTTTTTTGGTCAAAGAAGATTCCATTAATAATTTCTAACCAAGAGAGGGATACAAACAAACAACCTGAATAGCAAAAAGCAACACAACAATTACAATCGAACTAGATCAAATCCAACAGACACAATACAAGACAAAGAAAACGACAACCAGAAGAGAATCTAGAGAAGAAACAAAAACTAGCCGCCATCCAAGGAGGAACTGGAAAGAGAAGGTATATTAACACTAGCACCAGTCTTCTGAGCCTCCAGAGTTAGAATAGAAAGCAAAGCAGGTGTTGGTCGCGAAACCCACCCAATAGGGCACACCCCTTTATAAGCATCAGCTGTAAGGATATCCACAGCACGGTTGCCCCCTCTCGGGGTAAAGGACAAGGAGAACCCAACCTTAGAAGACAGAAGACAGATAACATCCTGGATAATACTTCTACATCTCCAATCATACAAGTCTGGTGACTTGGTCTCAACACAGGTAATCAGGGGAAGACAATCCAATTCCAGGATCACTTTATCATGACCCAGATCCAGAGCAAGAAGGAGAGCCCTTTTCAGAGCTAAGGCTTCAGTCATAAAGGCAAAAATAGATTTAACTTTATCCACAAAACCCCATCTAAATAAGCCAGCAAAGTCACAACAAATTAACCCAATAGCAGCATCTTTCTCATGAGAAGAAAAGGCTCCATCACAGTTAATTTTAAGGCTATCTAGGGGAGGGGGGGACCATTTAATGCCAGGATTATCACAACCCCTCGACGAAAAAGGATCCCCAACCCCTCCATCACAGGTAGCCCAAAAATCAAAGTTATTTTTTCTAGCCAAATCAATAACAATAGCGGGGTCCGGTTGTCTATGGTCAAAAGTCATATAATTTCTAGCTTTCCATATAAACCATAGAATCCAACATCAGAGAAAGATCATGCTTACTCAAATGGGGCATACCTGTCATCGAAAGCCACCAAGCATTGAAGTTGAGGATGCAAGAGGGATCAATTCTAGCACTTAGTGAACAGCCGAACCAAACACACCGAGTCCAGTGGCAATGGAAAAAAACATGCTCAATAGTCTCTTCTGCATCTTCACATACTTGGCATAGATGGTTGGGGGACCTCCTACGCCGATAAAGAGTTGACTTGGTAGCAATTGAATTATTCAGCAGGCGCCATATGAAATGTTGCACTCGAGGGATCACTTTAATTTTCCAAATCAATTTCCAGCATGTGGGAGGTATTACAATCAATGAACCTGGCTTATCAACCTTAATAAAATTCCAGTCTTTTTGACAATGATATCCCAGCTTCACTGTATATACTCCATTTTTAGCACCAGTCCACATCAACTTATCTTTCAAACCATTGCAAGGAATAGAGATTTTATATATCGCATCTTTGACTTCCGAAGACAAATATTGTTGAATAGGCGTAAGATCCCACCGTCCATTAGTTATCAGGTCACAGACTCTACCCTCTGTGATAATGGGATCACCAGTAGTACAGGGTCTCTCTGGGAAAGTAACACCTAGAACCCAGGGGTCGCCTCATATTCTAATATTAGTACCATCTCCAACATCCCACTGAAGATCTTTCTTGAGAAAATTTCTACCTTCTAAAATATTAGACCAATACCATGAGGCCTTATAACCTTTCTTCGCATCAATAAAGTCACAATTAGGGAAGTACACACTTTTTAGCACCCTTGCCTATAGATCATTTGGCCTTTGTAAAAGCCTTCATGCCGTCTTAGCCAATAAAGCATCATTCATACTCGATAGATCCCGAAAACCCATGCACCAGTACCTTTACTATTGGTTATAGAATCCCAAGCTTTCCAATGAATCTTGCCTCCAACAACATTCCCATCCCACTAGAAGTTAGCTATAAGACTATTGATCTCCTTGCATGTCTTAAGGGGAAACCTGAAACAATTCATCGGATAGATTGGGATTTCTTGGATAACAGCTTTGATCATTACTTCCCGACCAGCAAAAGATAGTAGGGACTGACTCCATCCCTGAATTTTACTTGCAACTCGTTCTCTGATGTAAGCCAAGGCCTGATGCTTGGATTTCCCCTAGATGCTTGGATTTCCCCTAGATGCTTGGAATGCCAAGATATGTTCCCGGATCCTCTGTTGCTGGGATCCCCAACAGGCTTCTTACCATACATCTCACTGTAGATGGAGTGTTAGAGGAGAAAAAGATACTAGATTTATCAAGGTTGATGACCTGACCTGATGCTGAGCAGTACAAATCCAAAATTTTAGCCACATAACTACAATTACTATGACTAGCATGCATGTATTACAAGGTATCATCAGCAAAAAAACTATGTGTAAGAACTGGACACCTATTACTCAGTTTGATACCTTTAATTCGATTGTCCTTCTGGCTCTTACTAATCATAATAGAGAGAACCTCAGCAACAAAAATGAACAGATATGGCGAGAGGGGGTCTCCTTGACGAATACCTCTACTAGGGATAAATGATTTCACATTTTCACTAGATAAACAAATATTTAGGCTGATCGAACGCACACAGTTCATAACAAGAGTAACCCAATCAGTACAAAAACCAAATTGGAGCAAGACACTCTCTAGGAAGTCCCACTCAACCCGGTCATATGCTTTACTCATATCCATCTTAAGAGAGAATTCATACTTACCCCCAGATCTCTTCCGACGAAGGTAATGGTAGACTTCATGCGCTATAATGATATTATCATGAATACAACGGCCGGGGACAAAAGCACCCTGATTTTGAGAGATACAATCATTAAGCAAAGGTCGCATCCTATTCCAAGATTTTCAAAATAATTTTATAGGAAAAGTTACATAAGCCAATAGGGCGAAAATGGGAAACATGTTCTGGTTTCAGAATTTTAGGGATAAGAGTAATATTAGTTGTGTTAATCCCATCTAGAATAGAGTTACTTGCAAAAAATTCATGGACCATAGAACACACAGAATCACCAATTTCAGGCCATGCAGAATGATAAAATTTACCAAAAAAACCGTCAGGTCCAAGCGCTTTGGTACTGCCAAGACTAAAGGCTGAAGATTTGATCTCCTCTTTTGAAACCGGTAACATGAGATTATGATTCATGTCATCAGAAATTTTAGGGTCGATATAACTCAAGACAACATCCATGGAATGTGAACCAGAAGTAGCAAAGAGATTTTGAAAATAGCTAGCAATATTATGAGAGACTGCATCCTGCTCCATTAACCAGATGCCCGAATCATTTTTAATACAGGAAATTATGTTCCTCTGCCTCCTTTTGATAGTAGAAATATGAAAGAAGCGAGAATTTCTATCACCAACTTTTAACTAGTTAATTCGAGAGCGTTGCCACCAATACTGTTCTTCAAACTCCAATAATCTATCCAGCTCGCCTTTTATTTCCATAATCCCTCTAGTTATGTCAGGCGTACGATCGCCTAGAGTCAACTCAGCTATTTGGGTCTTCAAAAGATCAATGAGCTTAGAATTATTGGGAAACTCCTTTTTGCTCCATGTAATAAGATCCTGCTTACATCTCTTCAGGTTACTCAAGAAAACCTCCAGAATTGATATATCCTGATCAGAAAAGGATCTCCAACTTCGTTTGATTACCTCAATAAAGTGTCTGTGAGAAGCCCATACAGATTCAAATCGAAAAGAACGATTTTTCTTATGATTCTCATACTGGCATTGGATAAACAGAAGATGATGATCCGAACCAACCGGGACAATGTTAGAGACTTGGAGTGCAGGAAATTGCTCTCTAAAAAACAAATTGCCCAAGGCCCTATCAATACATTCGTTAATAGTATTCGGGCTATCACGATTATTACACCAGGTAAAACTGGGGCCATTATACCCTAAATCCTCCAACTCACAATCAGCCACAAAACATTTGAAGTTAAGAATTTTCCTCCAAGCTCTGGGTTGGCCACCACACTTCTCATCCTGGGAAAGGATGTCATTGAAATCACCCAAACACAACCATGAAGACAAGATATTTTGGCTAATACTTCGGACCTCTTGCCAGCATAACATTCTTTCATCTTCGTTAGTTGGACCATAAATAAAGGTGATATATGACGGAGTTGAGATAGCATTAGATTCCACAATAGTATGAATAATATTAGAGGAAGAGAATAAAATATTAATTGTAATCATATTGGACCACCATAAAGCTAGACCACCACTTCTTCCAATTGGGTTCACAATCCATTCTTCCTCGAAGCCACATCTACGTCGCACCTTCCTCACAAATTTTGCCTTTTGTTTAGTCTCCATTAAAAAGACTAACTGGGGTTTTTTCTGAAAGCACTCTTCTTTCAGATTTCTGGCTGTCAAGGCAACCCCCAAACCTTGACAGTTCCAGGTTAACAGATTCATGGTGAACCGATGGTTGGTCCCATCCAACCACCGACTTGATTCAACAAAGAGGACTCTTGATCCACATTCATACCATGGCCATCGCTCAACCAGCTCCCAGGGGAATTAATCTTTATTGTAGATGAAGAACCTTCCGTCAAACTTGATTGCATTGCATTTCCATGATGTCTGAGATATTTTTTAACTGATCTTAAATTTTTCTTCTGCCCTTTTTGAACTTTACCCACCACGGTTTTCTCACTTGTCCCACCCTCAAAATTATCACAATTAATTCTCCTGCATTTGGAACGCTTAATAGGAGAAGGCTTATCTTCCTGTGGTCTCTTAATGTGTATTCTTCTCAATCCAGCTGATATATCAAAAATGGAGGACAAGTCATTAAAAGGTATAATAGACTTAACATTGGAATCATCATCACTTGGGAATTCAACTGTATACGGCTGTAACATTCTTGGAGAAATTGGATTTACCTCATCAGACCTTATGGGACTGCCTATAGATGCTGTTGGACAATTAATCTCAATTATTGTTGGGTTCACAGATAGCTCGTGAGTTCGCTCGGCGGAAGTAGCAAACTGCTTGTCCATATGGGTTAAGATAGCATTTTGCCCATTTAATTCCTGAAGCTCAGTAGAGAGAATACCATCCTTTAAGCCCAATTCTTCAATCACCAGATGACCCATCACATTATTATTGTCAAATTGCAAATCACCACCCCTTTGCCACGTCACCTCCTCAAAAGTTGGTCCACCAGACTTTGGACTCCCCTCCCTCATGCACTTAACCACGTGATTATCATCTTCTCCAACCTTGCACCCATAATCCACTGTCTCACCTGACGCTTTCTCTGCAAGTGCTTTCGGTCGGTGCATGCGGTGTGTCAGATCCAACGGCTCTGAGGAAGATTCCATCAGCGATTCAACTCTCTCCGACTGAAGATCTCCACCCAGTTTGTTCGGTTTCTGCGATGGGAAATTCTTCCCAGGCTGAATCTTCTCATCAGAAGGAATGAGAGGTCGCCGGAAATTATGAGAGTACTTCCTATTATCTGAGAAGGATGCTTCTGGCCACCCTTCTTTACAGACCTCTAAAATATCTTCAAAGGTTCACAAACCAGGAGTGCTCAACCAACTTCCAAAGTCCTTCTTGTTCCTATCTTCAATCGTAGGATTTGGATCTTTACAGCCTCTATCTTTATGTCCTATATGACCGCACCTATAGTAGAAGGTTTGAAGGCGTTCATACCGGACTGAGACCCAGACATATTTCTTTCCTTCCCTCGGCACCCAGAAGCCAGGCGTCAACGGTGTATCTACACAGAGGAGAGCCCTAGCTCGGATGAAGCTCCTAAGCATTTTGCCATCAACCATAGGACTCTCAAACATCATTGTTTCCCCCACTGCGTCGCCTAGGATCTTTGCATTCTGACTCTCAAAGGCCTCTAGAGGAAGGCCATGAAATTGTAACCAAAAGGGCACATACTTGAAATCAATTTCTGAAAGAACCATATAATCTACCCAGATTTGAAGGTTTAACAGGTGGCCTAGGATTGACCAAGGTCTGCCCTTAAGTATTTAGTCATAATCTTCCTTCTTAATAAAGCGAAAAAGGAAGATGAGATTTTTCCGATCAAGTTCATGAATTTCTATGTCTTCACTGATTTGCCAGCCTTTTTTGATCATGGAGATACTAGTTGGAACATGAAGATTCTTTTCAGACAAGATTTTCCCTACCAAAGTCCCCTCTTGAAATTCTCATTCCTGTCCCAAACTCAGAACCACTTCTTTTTGCATCATAGATCTACTTCCCGTCCCTTTATCCATCACTTCACAGAAAGCACAGAAAAACAACTTGGACCCCTACTGTTGACGGAGCCCTAGCGAAGAGAAGAAAGAAGATGAGAGTTGACACCGGAAGAAGAACTACCTGAACGCCTCGCTACGGAACCTCATAACCCTCACACTTGGAAGGGGAGAGACTCTCACAGGAGGAGAGAGAAATTCAATGATAACGGGGGGTGATACATAATGACATGAGATTGAGAGTATCACGAAAGTGGGAAATTGCATTTTCATCATATGAAAGCATAGGTAACGTGTATGGGTGGTCTCCCTAATACATAAAAGACAAAACAAATAAAATAAAATAATGACTGAACATAGATATATAAGTGTATAATATTGGTATACACTAAATGTTTACTGCGTGAAGGCCTATATATATGTATCCATATTAAGGAGTCATATTATTTTTAAGTGTAGAAATAATTAAAAATAAGTATATGTTATGGAGTCATCATATTCAAATTAAAATTTATGAAATTTATGTTAATGAGAAATGTTAAAAAATTAATTAATTATCTTCTTAATTGAAGATAGATTTTATTTGTTTGTGTTACTTGTTGGGTGATAATAATAACAAACAATGTTATTATTTAATATTTAGTGATAGTGACAAATAGTTGATGGGGAGTTTATTATTATTATTATTATTATTATTATTATTATTATTATTATTATTATTATTTGAAACAACAACAACAACAACAACAACAACAACAATAATAATAAATTATTATTAGAGGAAAATTAAGGGATTAATTATTATTAACCCTTTAAACCAATTTACATAATAAGTTTATCTGCAATTCAATTAAGTTGACTAACAGTGATGATAAATACTTTTAGGAAGACCTTGACATAAATCTAATCCTAACAACTTCAGTTCAAAGGAGAGGGATACACGGTCGAGGTGGGTAACTCTAATCTTATAAGCATGTGTGTAGGTATTTATGCATTAATTAGCTGATCATGTATACTAGTTGATTTACTTGTTATGTGTTTTTCCTAGCTATGGAATTGAGGTTGCGGTCTCATGGGGCTACGGTCCTAGACAAGAACTGCAGTTCTTGGCCGTTAACTGCGGTTACGGTTTGTGAGTAAATTCTTCATATTTCTGCATGTGCTAAAATGTCGTATTTAATTTCATACATGTGTATAAGATTAACTGTTACCTTGGGGTCCATTCACTTGGACTCTAGAACACGTGAAAGATACAGGAGTTTGTTCGGGGTTTAAAGGCAAGAAGCAGCTGTAGGAGACACAGTGGCTAGATTTGTTGGATATTTTGGACTTAATGTATTGTAATAGTTGTTTGTCATTCGCTGAATTTTTGGATTACTGTACATAACATCCAGGTGTAGGATGACAATGAATCGCGAAAAATTAGCTCGTATTTTCGTATTATTGTAATTTCGAAAACTATTATCTTATAATTTCAAGTCATCCAAATCTCCTCGATGCCTGTCGCCGCGTTAACTCTAATTAAATAAAGGCCCCAAAGGTTGGGCGTCATAGAACTTGGCCCCATTGTTGTAAATAAATGCATGTTATCTATTTCCCTCAACATGAGAAAGATTATAGTTGTTGATTGCTGAATACATGCACTTTCCTGGAGTTTCTGCATTCATGTATCTGTGCAGCAGCTATAGAGCTTTCATTTCTCTTTTGAATTTGTTTTACAATTAGAAGTTATTACATTCTGTTTGAGAAAGGTGGGAGAGGAGTAAGTTGTGAAAAAAGATGTATTGGAGAAATTGTCAGCTGTGGTACCTTTTAATTGATCTTTTACCTGTTGATAACAATTGGTCTGTATGATGACTTTTGATTAGATTGTTTTGTACAAGCATATTCATCTCACCTTTCCAAAAGAAGTTCATCTTTTGTTTTTTATTTCATATTGCAGTGTTGATAAGAATGAGTACTTTAAAGAGGGCAGCAAGGTTCTCTGGGTATAACCTCTTCACGGAAGAGTTCTTTAAGAGCTATGACGAAAAACAAAAGATGAAGGGCAAGGGAAAGAAAGGTCAAGGCGGTAAAAAAACATATGAAGACTTAAGTGCAGAAATGAGAGAAGTATGGAAGGGGTTCAGTGCATCTAAGAAGGCCGAATACAAAAGGAGGGCCCAACTACTAAGAGGCCCGGCCAAAGCAAAAATGGACAAATACAATGTGCCATTCCTAGCAAGATGCGCACCAAACACTTTCATTGAAGTATGCCAACAGTTAAAGGACAAACCCGATGCCATGGCAAGGCTTAAAACGATAGGGTTTGATAGGTTAGTTGAAATAAGTTGCCGAAAGATAAACCGGTCCTTATGTGCACAGTATATGGTTTGTTTTGACCCCCTAACAAAGGAAGTATGCATTAGAGGGGAGATCCGAGCGTTAGGGGCTGAACATGTGCATCAACTTATGGGTCTACCTTTGGGGGGCCGGGGCATCGAAGTTAAATTTAGCGACCAAAATCCTGTTTTGGTGGACTATAGAGCTGTATATAAGAAATTGCATTATAAAACAATTGGTGAATGGTTGTTAGGACCCATAGATGATAACTTTGAGTTTCATTTTGTCTTATTTTCCCTTGGTACCCTCTTGGCACCAAGTGCATCCATCTATGTTAGTGATCGTATGTTAAAGCTGATGATGGTTACTAAGGATGCACTTGGCAATTTTGATTGGTCCTTCTTCATTCTTGATGAACTCATCTAAGAGATCGCTGAGTTCAAGAAAGACTCCCACAAGTCCAAAGGTAAAAGGAGCAAAACTGTTGGAGGATGTGTATACTTCCTCATGGTAAGTTGTGTCTAACTAACTTTGTATTTAAACATTATACATCAATTGCTGGGTGGTGTTATTAATGGTTTGAAATGGTTTTTTTTCTTTTTCAGCTGTTTTGTCTGGAAAATTTTCCTATGGGTGACGACATAGCCCCCACACATAGGTCGGCCATGGCTTATTGGATGGATGAAAAGGTAAGAGTAGATTGCTGCTAGAGAAAAGAAGCCAAAAAGGCATGTTGGTTGGTGACTCTCATTCTTAGCGACCAGGCACCAATTCTCAGCCATTGGTCACTGCGTTAACATCGTTTGATCCTGAAACGATGCTCACTCACCCGGTAATGTGTGATAACAATTATTCATAAAAATTATATATTGTTAACATAATGTTATTTGTGTAAGTATAGCTTTTGTTGATGTGTTTGATGATATAATACTAAAGTGAACTGTTATTCTGTTCTGCACTATTTTTATTTTTTTTCCAACTCCTATTGGTTGAAACACTTGTAATGTGTGCATTTTTTTATGTTGACTGAATTAGGTAGTTATCTAGTTATTCACTATCTATTTATATTTCATTTGATTAGCTAGTTGCTGGTTTAATCTTGGCAATGGTTGATCTCTTGTGTTTTTTTTTTCCAAATCTTTAGTTTTGTCCATTGTGAAATTATATTCCTTTATTTTTAAGTAACAACAAAAAACATATATTTTGCACCATCTGTTACCTTTCTTGCTTCAAATTAATTACCACCCATTACTAAAGAAATTAACAAGTACACACATGTTCTGTAAATGATGCAACACAATTCTTATTGCTGAATTACTCTTTTAAATTTTAAAATGTTAACATTATGTAAGCTATTTGAGGACTGCTGATGTTGTTGTGATTGATCATTTAACAACGCATTTTTCGCTTTCCAGGAAGTTCGCAAGACCTATTATAGGCTGTCTCTATGTTGGGCTCTATGGTGGGGCAAGAGATGTTGGCCCTTCAAGAGAGACTAACATCGGACACCAATGAAAATGAAGGGCCACAACAAGGATTCCATGCAGCTGACAAAGATGATGACAAAGACGATGAATCACCCAACAACCATCCTTCAACTTTCGGGGAGTCTGAGCAAGACGATGAGAAAGAGAAAGATGAGTCTGAGACAGATAGTAACAAAGTGAAAGCTAATGATGCAGAGGCTGAAGATATTGAGTTCATTGATGACAACGACCACCACCAACACGATAGTGCTATTGTTGAAGCACCTCTTGACATCGAACCAATTTTAGTTGATCTCGTGGAATCACAAGTGGCTGAACCTGAATCATCAGAGGGAGACGTTCGTGACGTACAATAAGAAGATCCAAGAGGGTGATAACACGTAGCAGTGTGTTAAAATCTCCTTGGATCGGTCCTAACCGCAAGTCCAAGGCCAAGAGGCAATATGATGAGAAGGACTAGCTCTATGAGTTGTGTATCCATGTACCAATGACAGAGGAGCTTAACGAGTAAGTGTTGCTAATATTGTGCACATGGATTTACAATTATTTTGAAAAAAATGCATACCATGATAAACAACGTCATTTGTTGGCATTTAGGGATTTTATTGACATGCACGGATTTTACCTGAAAAGGAGAGAGCTAGCTTGTCTGGAACCATGTGCCTAGATTAAGGATACAGTATGGCCTGTGCACTTCTATTTTTCTGGAACAATGTGGGGGATTTATCTGAAACACTCCTGAATATGTGGAAATGTAATGAGAATGACCTTTTTTTTTATTCTTACTAAATCAACGAGTCTTACAATATATATATATTTATATATATTGATTTATTGTGGGATAAGTTGCTGTTAATGTAATAAATCTCACAAGTATCCATATTTTGTTTTGAAATAGGGAAATGATAAGCCTTGCAATTTTTTATTACTTTTACTTGTTTATGTAATAAATCCATTTGTGCATTTGTGACCATTTGTGCATTTCAGGTAATGACTATGGTTGCAAAGACATTGGTTGTTGATCAACTGCAAGACGGAGGGGTTGTCACTCGCCATATATTTAGTGCACATTTCATGCACAAGATCATTCAATCTCCAAAGACATGGTTAGTGGACGACAATGCAGCTGAGATCTTGCCGGATCGTATATGATATAATATCGGGGAATGTCGCTTCATATTTGGCCCATCACTTTGGATGGACCACTGGTTTTGTTATGTCATAGATACGACAATGATGACATTCTACACTCTAGATTTGTTAGTCGAAACCCTGACATATATACGCATGCAGAAGGGACTGAAAGAAGGAAAGCAAGTGGCAACCAAGTCAAAAAAAAAAAAGGCAAACAAACCAAACTCCTTTGATGCCAAGGAAAAGATGGCAACTGAAGTGGTAATCTGAACCGAATTTAAATGTGTGTTTATGTTAGAAAATGTTACCATATTTAACATCTAATTGTGTGAACTTTACTTTTAGCGAAACTGCTTCATGCACATACTCCGAAGGGTCAAGCCAAAACTGTTCGAACATGAGGATAGAATTCCCAAGGGGGTGACATGGGCTAAAGTCCATGTCCAAAGCGATGTGTAACTGTCTATTAAGTTTTTTAAAATTTGTAAGTGTTTATTTAAAGATACATGACAACAATATTGTTAACACGTGTACATTTCTTGTTTTCAGGGACTTGTGTGCTGTTCATGTCTTGTCTTAGCTGCAGTCATGGGATGGCACAGAGCAAGATGATGGGTACACAATGCCTTCATATGAAGCCAATGATATTTGAGAACTGAAGATTGGCATGTTGTGGTGGTAGGTCAATAATCCAAACAACACACAGCAAGCGAAGGTGTTGTCTATGATCCAAGACTCTCAAGTGCGGAAGATGAGCCGCTAGTTTATGTGCCTTTGAATTGGTTTTGTGGACATAGGCTGACTTGGTTAATTTTGTATTTGATTTTCTGAATTTTGTTGGCTATCTGTTAGATTAGAATACACAACTTATACAAAACACTTGAGTTCATTGATAGGAGCTAGTTTTGTAAATTTGTTGATGTAATTGACTTGACATTTTAATATGAATGACAAGCACAATTAGTTCCAGTGGCTGTTCTCTTTGTTGGTTGTGTATGTAGGAGCAGTAATAATGAATATGATCAGGTACCTGGTTGTCAAAACCATCAGCCCCCTTTAGCAACACCATCAGCCCCATTAGCAACACCATTAACTCAATTAGCAACACCATCAGCCCCCATTAGCAACACAATCAGCCCCCTTTAACAACACCATCAGCTCCGTTAGCAAGGCCATCAGCCCCCGTTAGCAAGACCATCAGCCCCCTTTAACAACACCATCAGCCCCCTTTAGCAACACCATCAGCCCCCATTAGCAACACCATCAGCCCCCTTTAACAAGTACATAAGCCACTTTGACAATAATGTCAGCAAAAAATGTCAGCATCAAATGACAACATCAGCAAAATATGATAACAACACTAGCACAATTAACAACACGATCAGCCCACATTAACAACACTATCAACCCCTACTAACAACACCATCAGCACAATTAACAATACCATCAACCCCCTATTAACAACACTATCAGCACCTATTAACAAGTATATCGACATAATTAACAACACAATCAGCCCCCATTAACAAGTACATCAGCCCTTTTAACATCAGTATCACTGAAAAATGACACCTAAATCATCCCATTTTGACAGCAACATCAGCAAACAATAACAATCATTTTTAGCATCATTTACATTTGTAACAATATTAATATGTCTACATAAATGAAACCTGGATACAATTGTGTCAATTGTGTGTTATATCCAAATTTCATTTACATCAAAAAATATGCATATAAATTGGAGCTTACAACTTGACACACCACCTCCAAAAAATAACATGGTGGGGATTCCTATCTATGGCCATTTATAACAAAAGAGTATGTCACACAATGCCCAAAAAATAAACAACCAAGGCAACAACAATCATCAACTTGGGTTTGGATTCTTACAAGTCCTGACGAAGTGTTCTGGCTCATGGCATCTACCACAATGATAAACCTTCTTGTTTTAGAATTGAGATTCATGTCTTTTTCTTTTAGGTCTACCTGGCGGCCTTGTTGTGATTGGAGGATCCAAGAAGGTCTCTGTGAGCATTTCTGTGACCGTTGGAGCATCAGGCCGTGGACAATCTTGTGTTGCAACGGGCCTCATGCTATGTGCATAAATTTTTTCTTGTGCTGAAACTTTAAAGCAATCATCTACAAATGTGTATACATTACCATTAAGTACCTTGATTGCCGCATATGCATGTGGACAAGGTAGTCCACTCATTTGCCATGCTAAACACGAGCATTTTTTTTTCACCAAGATCTACATTAACATAGATTATGGCATCGCCGCATCTAGTTTCAACCGAAAACTGGTAGTCCCCGTAATATGCAGCATGCATATTGTTGGTTATGATTAGTTTTGATGATGTCTTATATAGATGCCATTAGCAAGAGCAAAAAGTTTGTATAATATACATTGACTAATCACTTTGCTTAATATAGGTTAGTCCAAGATGAATTGTAGAGAAAGATCAAGAGAGGAGATTGATGAAAGAAGAAATTGATAAATATTATGAAAATATCAATATCCAAGTCTCTATGATCAAATGGAAGTTGGAATGACTCAGTTCGGAGTTAAAATGAGTAAGTTGAAGCTTCCAGATGAATAATGAGCGAGTTACTTCAGTCATCCATGTGTTACTCCAGTAATATACGTGTTTCAACTGCTGAATTCACTTCTGTCTAATGATTACTCCAGTAATCATTAACCTACTGCAGTACCGGTTCAGACAGAAAGCTTTTGGTATGAAATTATTGCAGTAAGCCTCACGTTACTCCAGTAATACGCGTATTCCAACAACTCTGTTCAGTGTTTCACCTGGGCGATGTTCAGTAAATTGATGATATCTCCCAAACCAAAGATCGGATTGAGGTGAAACCAAGTTTATATGAAACTAGACATCCAATGAGTCATCTAGACAAAAATTCAGGTCCAAAGAAGAACAGATGAGAGAGCTATGAATTTTTGAAGTTGAGCCATCTGTTAACGTCACTCAACAGACCAAGGTTCAGTAATCTGAGCATATCTCACAAACTACATATTGGAATGAGATGAAATCAATGGTATATGAAACTAAACTCACCCACCTTTCCAAAAATATCAAGATCAAAGAAAACAAAGATCAAATGAGAGAGATATGATTTTTGGAAGTTCAGTGTCTGTTTAGAATTTTGGAACTGATCCTCAAACAAGTGTAGAGTTGATGATTACTCCAGTCAACATCTCATTACTCTAGTAATATGTGGTCTATTCGCTTCTGTTTACACATTACTCCAGTAATGCAATGGTTACTCCAGTAGTCACTTACTTACTCCAGTAAGTCGATGTTTTTTTAGCCACCTAGAATCAAACCCGATAGTCAGTAACCTTACTCCAATAACATATTAGTTACTCCAGTCATCTTGGCATTTTTACACTAAAGTTACTCCAGTAACCAAGTTGTTACTCCAGTAACATCACAGACAGAAGTGACATGAACCTGAATTACTCCAGTAGCCATGATGTTACTCCAGTAATATCGCAGACAGAGAGCAAATGAACCTTAGCTACTCCAGTAAGCTCGAGGACAGAAACTAAATGAACCTTAGTTACTCTAGTAACAAGGTTATTACTTCAGTCATATTAGAGACAGAAACACTTTAAGAGCTTAGCTACTCCAGTTATCATAAAGCTACTCCAATTAACTCGACACAGAAACAAAATGAAGTCTGGTTACTCCAGTCTCTTAGTGATTACTCCAGTCAGAAACATTATGAGATGGAATATTACTCTAATTGCTCTTAGATGACTCCAGTAAGCTAATTACAGAAAACAGACAATCATTCTATGAACATGAACTACTCCAGTCAGTTTCTTCTCACTGCAGTAACTTGAGTTGAAAGCTACAGATACTTTACTTTAATCAATGATTAATCATTCGAATACTTCTTACTCTAATTTATTATTACTCTTATTCATGATTAATCAGTCTATTCAGTGAAGTGCAGTTGATCAAATGAAGTTTGGAGCTGAGATCAGTAGGCTCTGCTTTGCTGAGCTGTCAAGTGACTTTTCAGTATGGGATAGCTGCACATGTGTCGGGAATATATACAACTTGGATTAAACAATTTTGGACACTCCTCTGTTGCCCACTCTGATAAAGGAAGATTAACATTATCCTCAAATTAAATATACTACAGAATTAAGAAAGCAACAGACAACAATGGAATCAACAAGCTGGAATCCAGAAATGCTCAAACGGTCAAGTTCGTAGTGCTGTCCAACGTGAATATTTCCAGTGGAGCTCCAATAGTCAGATTTTGATAAGCAAGATCAATATTATCCTTGAATTAAATATACTGCAGATTCAGAAAGTAAGAACCATCACTGAAATCAGAAAAACAGAGACGCTCCAAGAATCATACCCTCAGTGGACTTCCAATGGCAAGTTCCTCAGTGGAGCTCTAACAGACATATTCTGGATAGAAGATTCAAATGCTCTTCTTCAACTATAAAAAGACCAGAAACGAAGACAATTGGTGTGTAACAGAGCAAGTATAGAGACGTAAGCCTACACAGTGAAAATGCCAATATCCTAACGTCTTCTTCATCTACTCTCTGAATATCTCAATGATCATATATTTAGCTTAGAGAGTGAGATTGCTTATATTGTGCTTCAGTGTTTTTCACTTACTTCTGAGAGAGAAGATTGATTGTAAATCATTTTATTTGAGAGTTACTCAAGATTAGGTGATCTTGAGTGGGAAACACTTTGTTGTGATTACAGCTTGTAAGGGGAGTGAATCTTAAGGAGAGGATTACTTCGAGTATAAAGTGTGTAATCAAGCAAGTGTATTGATTACAGTTTGTAAGGGGGAGTGAATCCTAGGGAGAGGATTACTTCAAGTACAGAACGTGTAATCAAGCTCAAAGCAAATAGTAGATTGAAAATCTCAAGTGAAGCTTGGGGACTGGACGTAGGTCAAGGATTGGATCGAACCAGGATAAATCACAGTTTGCATACTCTCATCCCTTATTTTTTACATTTCCAGTATATGCTTATCTTTGAATATCAAACTGTCAATTTATAAGTTACGGAAAGATTTTTAAAGTTCCTAAAGTTTTAGCAAACACCCAATTCACCCCCCCTCTTGGGTGATAGCTAGATCCAACACATATTTTCAGCAAGGGCAACTTGCAGCATCAGTTTTTTTTCAACATTAGGTCCAACGCCATTTTTCCAATCTAGCAAAGCCATCTTGCTTGCTAGCAACTTCAAAGCCAACTTCTCTCTATGCTCATGTATTGAAACTGACAAGTTGTGCCTTTTCTCTTTCAACATCCATGCATTAAAGGACTCGGCAATGTTGGTGGTTATGTTATCCCACCTTTGGAAAGGAAATTTGCTAAGAGCCCATCGATCAATGTCCCCATGAGTTTGAAGCTATTGTGCCAAATGTGGGTTGAACATTTGTAATTTTCCCATTGCGACAATGAAGTCTTCATGCAGCCTTGCATTCGCAATTCCATCAAGGAGGTGCAAGGTAGTATCCTTAGAATTTCTGACGTACATGTGACCCCTCTATTTATTTTAAAGAACGCCGCACTATAATTTTCCTTCAAATGCCTATAACAAAATGCATGTTGGTCGGTGCCAAATACATTGTATATAGCACCAATTATGGAATTATTCCGATCAGAAACAATTGTTATCACTAGTGGTCTTGTAATGTCTTTTACTTGATTTAGAAACAAAGCCCAATCATCATATGTCTCACCGCTCACAATGGAATATGCTAAGGGAAACATGTCATTGTTTGCATCATACGCATAAGCTAACAATAATGTTCCCTTTTAAGGGCCACTAAGATGACATCCGTCTATGTAGAGTATTGGTCGACAACCATGTACAAAACCTTTAATTGAGCAACCATATGCGATAAATAGCCGCCCGAATCTATTATCAGATGACCCTTCCCATTTTGCAATAGTGTCTGGATCACTCTCTACCAGTCTACGACACATCCAAGGAATAACCTAGTAATAGTCTTCTACTCGTCCATGCAATTGCATCACCGCTCTTTCTTTCGCCCTATAAGCTTGATGATAGTTCAGTCGGACCCCATACTCTCTATATAAGTCAGTTCATATTTCATTAGTTGCCTTCTCAATATTACATCTCAAACCATCCATTACAATCGATAATGTCAGTGTACACTTAGGTGGATGAGATACAATAAGGCTATCTTGTGCATGGTGTATGTGTTCACCTCTATATGTCCTAATGATTAGAAACTCGGTCTCTTGATGTTCTCCTCCAGCTGAATATGCACCAAGGTACCAAGGACAACCATCAACCTTACACTTCACTATTATCTTTTGTGGCTTGTTCTTCACAAATTTATAGGCAAAGTTATGTGCAATGCTATATTTGTACAACATTTCACGGAGGGTCACAACATTTGCAATAATCTGTCCTACTCCCATAATCAAATCCTTCAATTTACCATGATTCATTCCAGGCCTTGTTAATGGCACGGTTTGAGAACAACACGGCAACGAGGGCAACTCTTGTGTTTCATTAAATATCTCAGGGGGCGATATGGACAACCCAGTTACACCTCCATAAACTTCATAACTCCTGTGACAAACAACAAGTATTAGTGCTTATAATGACAATGTTTCAGACTTTATTCACAACTATATGAAAAAATTGCATTTCTTAACACAACAATACTTACACTTCTTCCTCTTCCACACCTGCAAGTCTATTGTCATTATTCCCAATTTCTTCAATATACACATGACCATATTCGCCATTATACCATATTAGATTATCCACCCCTTCATCATCCACAAGATCAATAAATGTCGATGTATCCATGCTAACTTTGAATTTCACGTAAATTTGATTACTTTCTTTCCCAATTAAATATGATATTATTCTTTGCAACTCCTTATATGTGGTTCCTTCCTTGATGCATCTTGTTCTTACCGTTCCTCCAACATAATCACTTTCACCCCCTCCACCTTGTAGAAACTTCCCCCCACATGAAAGAAACATAATATATTCTTCCCTGAACTACTAGCCATCTATAATTACAATATGCAATAGAGTTAGTATTAACAACTTTAACAGTCAAATTAACAACTAAAACTGAAGGCATTAACAACTTCAACTGTAGGTATTAACAACTATTCCATATAAGTATTTTCACATTCAAACATTCCCACTAACAGACCTCCCTCTATTTCAATGCCCAAAAAACAGGGCAACCTTCCTCCCCTACAACGTTTTCACATTCACCTCGTATTAACAAGTTAAACAGCCATATTAACAACAAAAACTAATGGTATTAACAACTTCCACTATAGGTATTAACAACTATCAAAATTTAGCGTTTTTTTAATCTTCATTACTTGATCACTTTCACCCTTCCCACTCAAATACATAAATTTTCCTCTGTTTCTGTGAAAAAAACATAGCAACATTTTATTGACCCCACCCTACAGAGATTAAAAACGAGGAAGGATGGTGATTAAGCTATCTTGATGAAAAACTTAGCATTTCTTGCCTATGTTCTACTAGATAATAACATAAATGAGCTCAAGCTCCAACCTTTCAGTAACTCAAACTTCTGACTGAAAAAAACGTTGATGAACAGCAATAAACACCACATTCAGTCAGCAATATACAACCAGGATGAGTTGCTTTCAGTCCAGCAGAGGAAAAAAATGAAAGACAAAGATCAAACAAAGCAAGATGAAAGAGAAAGATAAAGGATCATGGCATCAAAGTTGCTTTCGGTCAAGGAAAAAAACTCACTTTCTGTTTTGTTTTTAGCGCAAAAACACTCTACTCTTCCTTTTTTAACACTAAGGGCGTTTTTGTCATTTCTCTTGGAACTTAATACCAAAAAAGGCCCTAGGGCCTTTTCTGGTATAGGAAAGTTTGTAGGGCCTTTTTTGCATTTATCTTTGTATATTGGGCCTCCAGGTGGATTTTCCCTTTTTTTTTTTTTGAAAAGCCAAACACTCAGTTATACCTTTTGATTATACTCCTAAGAGCCTTCTTTTAGTTTAAGTTCTGTGGTACTTGCCAAATCTTCATATAACTCATTATTATTTGTATGCACATTCTCATCATAACCATGATATTTTCCCCAAACCTTCGGTTGTTTATGAAATGCATTTCTTTTAAAGAAATAATGGTGGGGCTTATTCTAGCTTGAAAAGTTAGATCTTGTACTGCTCTGGTCCTAAAAGTAAAAGAAACTGATAAAAATATCTTTTTTCAAACGTTAATTCTGGGCTAAAATTATATTTGATCATTGGTTTGCTATTCAAAATGGAAAACCAAATTGCAATATTGGCCTTTAGATAACTAGAGCACTGTAATATTGTGGAAGGAAAAGAAGGCATTAAGGACAAGTTTCTTTTCACACATGTAAGGAAATTTCTCTAAAGGAAAAGCATTCAAAGTAGGATTTATCCTCTTGAGCTTGTTTAGGAGTTTCCAAAACTTGGGTTTTGGAAATAAGACCTAGATTTTCTTACGAGTCTGTCAAACGCCCCTTTTTTTTAGAAGCCATTATGCATCAAAACTTAGGTTTTGTCATAAACTTGCTAAACACCCATATTTTTTCTATAAGCTATTCTGTATTAAACCCTATATTTTGGATCCCAAATCCTATGTTTTGTCAAAAGCTATTTTTTTAGCTTTTTCTCTCTCCTCTACCATCATCAGTATTTTTTCAGTACCAGTCAATATCCTTAAGATATTTTTACCTTTCAGTACCCTAAATATTCTTTCAAGATCAGTCATTACCTTGAAATATTTTTCCAATATCATAAAATAAATTTTTAAGATTGTGAAGTATTTTTTTTAGCATCCTTAAATATTTTTTTAATACACTTCAGTACCATGAAATATTTTTTCAAGATCATTCATTACCCTAAAAAATATTTTTAATATCCTAAAATAAATTTTTAAGATGATGAAATATTTTTTAAGTACAAGTCAGTACCCTGAAATACTTCATGATCTTAAAAATTTATTTTAGGATATTAAAAAGATGTTTCAGGATAATGACTAATCTTGAAAAAATAATTTAAGGTACTGACAGATACTAAAAAGATACTTAATATTAATTGGTATTGAAAAAATATTTCTCATGGCCTTAAAATTTTATTTTAGAATCTTTAAAAAATATTTCAAGGTACTGACAATCCTTAAAAAATATTTTATGATACTAATAGGTACTAAAAAGATATTGAAAAATATTTTCTGATCTTGAAAAAAAAATTAGGATATTGAAAAACTATTTCAGGATAATGACTAATATTGAAAAAATATTTCAGGCTACTAAAAGACACTAAAAAATATCTTAACAATACTGATCGTTACTGGTATTGAAAAAATATTGATGATGGTGGAAGAGAGAGAGAAAGCTAAAAAAATCGTTTTTGATAAAATCTAGGTTTTTAGGACTCAAAACATAGGTTTTCATGAATAATAACTTTTGGAAAAAATAAGGGTGTTTAATAAACTTATGACAAAACCTAAGTTCTGACACAGAATAGTTTCTGGAAAAAATAGGGGTGTTTGACAAACTTTTAATAAAACCTAGGTTTTGATGAATAACAGTTTCTGGATTATTTTGGGGTGTTTGAAAAACTCTTGTCAATACATAGGTTTTGAAATTATCCAAACTCTATCATTTTTTTTTCCAAAACCTATTTTTCAAAATCATTTTTACCTTGTAGATTCCAAAAGCTATTTTTCAAAAGTTATTCTCCAAAAGCCATTTTTATCTTATAAATCCCCAAAACTATTATCCAAAAGTCATATCCAAATGAGCCCTTAGACAAAAAAGGACATGAAGAAAATAAAAGAAAAATGAAAATAACATTGCCCTCTAACCGCTTCACATATATGATGAGGACACCCCTTAAAAGAAAAGGGGTAAAGAATGCCAAAGGGGACTATAAAGCACTATCTTAATCCAAATCCATATCTATCACCCTTCTATTGGTAAAATTTGATTAAACTATAAAAACTACCAATTGTATTAACCATTATACAATTTTTCAACCGGACTCTTATATTGATTATAACATCCCAACGTACGCCTTTGATATTATTCGCTTGGGGGTCCGTCACCCCTCATGGCTTTAAAACTTGTTAAAAGGAGGGTATTCAAACTCTTATAAAGGGTCTTTCATTCCCCTCCTAGATGGCTTTTAGCAGTTTTAGAGAGATTAAAAAAATTTAAAAAATTATTTTAAAGTAAATAAGTTACTTTAAAGAATTTATACTTATTGTTTTTCTACAAACTAATTCGTTTGACTTATAAACTAATATATAAGCAAATGATACTCAACATATGATCTAATTAAGCAATTTAGTTAGCTTTCTTAATCATTCTAAAAAGTCAATTGTGCCTTATATTTAAGGATATGAGGCAATAATATTTTTCTTGGAGTAGTGTGTGCCTAGAATATTTTATGGTGTATCCAATATTTTATATTATTTTTCAAGTGCATCCAACATGTTAAAATTTTTTGTGTGTATATTTTTACACCTAACAATTTAGTTAATTATGAGTGTTTAATATGTATACAAAAATATTTCAGTTTTTTAAATCAGAAAAATATTGTGGAATTAAAAAGAATTGGTAAGCTTTCTCTAATTTAAGTTGGAAAAAGCAACACTTTTGTCCCCACCTAATCAATTCAAAACTAAAAAGAACAACATGTGATGAAACGTGTAGCAGAGGTAGATCTGTCAATCAGGGCCGGCCCGTGAAGGGTTAGGGCCTAACAGGGCCGACCCTCCAGGGCCCGGAGTAAGAAAAACATCTGTTTCTTAAGGCCCGACCCGAGAGCACCACGGGCGGAAATAACTATTCCAAATTTTAACTATTTTTCCTCCATTTTTTAAAAAAATATAATTAGTAAATTACAACACAAATCATCCAATAAATAAAGCACAGTCATTAATTCATAATAAAAAACAAACTATGTTCACGAATAACTCATATAAAACATAAAAAGCATAGCACTAAACGACATTAGTATGATGACTATTATTGTCATCATTTTCGTCACTATCATCAATTTCAACAACATTTGATTGTTCTTTACTTTGAGTAGTAGTGTAACATCCCAACACCTCGCTCTTGATATTGTCCGCTTTGGGGCCTGTCGCCCCTCACGGCTTTAAAACGCATCAAGAGGGGGAGGTATCCAGACCCTTATAAGGCATCTTTCGTTCCCCTCCCCGGCTGATGCGAGACATCACACTCCACTCACCTTTGGGCCCAGTGTCCTCGCTGGCACATCAACCCACATCGACCCAAACCTAGCTTTGATACCAATTGTAACATCCCAACACCTCGCTCTTGATATTGTCTGCTTTGGGGCCCGTCGCCCCTTATGGCTTTAAAACGTGTCAAGAGGGGGAGGTATCCAGACCCTTATAAGGCGTCTTTCGTTTCCCTCCCCGGCCGATGTGGGACATCACACTGAAAAATGTAACACCTTAAATTTAACATCAAAATACTTCACCAAAGTATATGGAGGTTTTACCAATAAGGATGCTCAAGATCCATACAGTCAAAAATACCAAAAATTAATTCAATAAAATCCCACACCAGTATTAAATTAAATCATAAAACTTTTTAATTGAATAAAATGAAATGTAAAGGTCCTAAGGTCTTGGCAATTAAAACCGGCATAACATAAGCTCTAAGAGCACAAACGAGCCTTCGAGGCTCACTCCATAGGTGTCTTGCCTTGCTCCCTACTAGAACAATCACTTGAAAAATTTGTTAATATAGGGTGAGATTTGACATCTCAGTAACTACTGAAAATTTCTACCGTACACAAGCAAATCACATATGACAAAGCAGGAACTGACTACATATATATTTGTATATCCCATAAATGCAAACATCATTAATTATCATTATGTCTATGTGAACTATACAATCATACTATATGCAATATACAAACTCCCTTATAGCACTGTCCATCTTTATACCATTGACTGGAGCCATAGGTTAACACATAGTCTGACATAAACCCATCTATTTGACTGGATTTTCTCAAGCTCACCAAAACCTAAGATATACCTGGCAAAGAGTGTTAGTTATGATTAGTTTTGATGATGTCTTATATAGATGTCATTCTTAAAAACAAAAAGATTGAGTAATATAGTTATCTCCTACATTGACTAATTGTTGCATTTAATGTAGATTAATTCAAGTTAAGGTTAATCAAGAAGGAGATAAGAGGTTTTAGATTGAGAGAGTTGAATCATGAAGAATGATCAAGAAGCATTGAATGACAAAAAGATGAAGATCAAGGAGGTCGAGGATGTAGATGAGGATAAGGAAAAGGAAGAGAAGAAAAAGAAGAAGAGGAGAGATTGAAGAAGAAAGACTCTATTGAATGGATCACCTTTACTCAAGATCAGTTCAAATTTAATTATGATGAATGATCAAGATATGAGTTTTCAGAAATTGAAGAAAATGAAGGAGACAAAATATTGAAGAAGGTAGAATTAGCAAAGAATGATGAGCCCAAGCTAAATGATGAAGAATGGTCAAGATGAGAGATGGAAGATGGAAGAAGTTGATGAATAGAATGGGAATATCTTTATTCAAGATCAGCTCAAACATGTTTGTGGAGAATGCTCAAGAGAAGAAGAAAGAAAGAATAGAATTGTGAAGAATGACCAAGTGAAGAGAAGAAAGAAAGAGAAGATCTTGTCAAAAAGAATGAGAAAAATCAATATACAAGTTTTAGATTGATATCATAAGTCTTCACAATCAAATGGATGTTGGAGAGGCTCAATTTAGAGTTAAAGATAGCAAAAATCAGATTATGGAAGAGAAAACTCGAGTTTCCTGGTCAAAACTCGAGTATACAAGTTTACTGAGTAATTTGCTTTAGGATGAGAAAACTAGAGTTTGGAAAACTAAAGTTTGGGAGTCAACTCGAGTTTACAAGTCAAAATTCAAGTTTGGGAGTTAATACTCGAGTATAGGGTGTTTTCAGCTTCTCTGGCGCATCTGGACTCGACAATACTCGAGTATCCAGTGTTCTTCAGCAACTCTGTTCACCTTTGTTTCTCGATCAAATTGGGCGACCTCTGGTAATTCGATGATATCTCCTAAACCAGAGATCGGATTGAGGTGAAACCAAATTTGTATGAAACTATACATCCAATGCGTCATCTTGACAAAGTTTCATGCTTAAATAAGGTCAGATGAGAGAGATTTGAATTTCTAAAGTTTGATCAAATATTCACGCCACACATCAGACCAAGCTTCAATGTTTTGAGTATAACTCACAATCTACAAATGGAATGAGCTGAAATCGGTGGCATATGAAAGAAGACTCATAAGGATTTCCATCAAGACTTCATTCAAAAAAATTGAAGATCATACCAGAGAGATACAGACTTCGAAAGTAGACTGACGATTTAAAACGATGCAAAAACGCTGGTTAAAGAACTATCTTCATTCATTGGATCATAACAGATGAAATCCAATGATCTTTGAGCTAATTCTTGTTGCTTTGGAAAGAAGACACAAAGAGCTGTATGAGGATAATTGGTTTGCCAAAATTGAAGCTATATCAAGTCAGAGAGCAACCAAAGTCAAAAATAAGTTGAATATTCGAGTTTACACATGAACACTCGAGTATAGCTCAAACAGAGAGCAATGAATATAAGAGGATCTTCAATACTCGAGTATGTAAGTCAATACTTGAGTATCGGATAGATAGAGACAAATCTGAAGTAGCTTGATAAGCTCAATACCTCAGTATGCAAGACAATACTGCAGTATTCTCCTTCAAATCAGAAAAATCACTGTTGCGAAAATCCTAAATTTGATCCAGATCGTTCAGATACTTACCCAAATGATTTGTAATACTTCTTAACATCATTTGTGTCATTTATGGACATGTTTTAGACGATCAATTGAAGGATTACATGAAGATCAACACATTCTGAGCTGTCAAGTGAAAAATGAATATAACGGCTATATTTCTCTAACAGCCACATCTCAAACGTCACTATTCACAACGGCTATATGCTCTAACGTTCAGATCATCCTCATCTATAAATAAAGCCAGATTCAAAACGCAGAAAAAAGAGAAGAAGAGGTTATGCTGTCATAATGCTGAAATTTTGAAGCCTCTTCACACTTTGTTTTTCATACTTTCTTAGTTTATCATTTAGAGTGTAAAATGACTTATATTGCACTTCAGTGATTATTCATCTACTTCTTAGAGATAAGATTAATTGTAAAACATTATATTTTCTGAGAGATACTCAAGGTTGGGTGACCTTGAGTGGGAAATTGAATGTATCCCTTGGGTTGTAAAGGAGAGTCTCTATGAGAGATTGTAAAGGCTGCACAAGTGCCTGGACAAACTTGTGGGGTGTAAAGGCTTTCCTCTTATGCCTGGTTAAACAAAGAGATAGTGGAAATCTCAAGTGGAGCTTGAGGACTGGACGTAGTTCAAAGATTGGACTGAACCAATATAAATCTCAGTTTGCAATTCTCTTCCTTAAACTCCTTTATTTCCAGCATACATGTTTGAATGATTGTTTATAGCTTTATAACTCTTTATTATCATTCAAACTGGTTTTAACGAATTGTGAAAAGAATTTGAAAGTTTGCAAGTTTTTATCTTCACCCAATTCACCCCCCTCTTGGGTTCAGCCAAATCTTTCAAAGAGTATAGAACTTAAGTATAGACTATGACTCCCCTCCTTAAAAACACACAGCTAAGGAGGTGTCACTTGTCCCACAACTCCAATGCAATCTCAGCCAAAGGAAAACATGGAAGAAGGGGCCCTGACAAGTGTCATCCACTGTGCACTGAGTGATGACACACTACATAATAAGAGCTCATACAATTTCCTCCTTACACCGCCCCAATACAAATACAGCCACCATGTCAAATATGTCCAGTAACAATAAATCATGCTCACTTATGAAAAATATAATCATAATTATACATGCCAAGGAAGAATAAAGTAATAATTATTTAATTAGTCATTTCATATATACTATTATTACAATTTATGATACATACACAAATACATATATATCAGTCCATTTATCTTATAAAAATATTTACACACAATCACATACAATTCACAAGTATATGGAAGAATATTTAGAGTTATCTGTTATTTCATAGTTGACAGGTAATCACACAAAAGCTACTCCAAAACTCTTAATGAGAGTCTACAAAATATATATATAAACACCTATTAATATATTTCTCCAAACTACACTAAAATTTCTCTAATACTACTCTAAAACATAAATCTACCCATTTAAGAATTTATATAGTATAAATACATTTTTATTAGTTACAACCGATTTACTTTCAGATCTAGATTAATTATATGTGTGTGTGTGTGAAGCAATTACGCCATGTACGAGAATGAGATTACAGAGGAAATGTCCAGGAAAAAATCTCTCGCACGCGGATCAAGGCGAGGCTAGGTTTTTCTTTTCTTTTTTTTTTGTTTGGCTACTAATACAAAAATATACTCACACATACACAAAAGAATGAAAAGGACAGACGCACAGGAAAAAGTGGGATCATTGTTGGATGGAAAAATGGAAAAAGTCCCTAATGAATGAAATAACAATAATAATAATCATAACCTATGAATTTATACCTACACAGATGATGAAAAGAGGGGTGGACATGGTGAATTCATTCTCCTATGTATATAAATAGATGAATTAAGGAAAAAAGACAAAAACCTAAAAGCTTGACGTGAAGGAAGGATTCGAGATATAATTCATGCTAACAATCACTCACAGTAGAACAATGGAGAGATCGAAAAAATTTGCACCCGATGTATGCGGTAAAGTCTGATTCGTGTGGAGAGTATGAGACGTATGAGAAGCAAAGGGCATTTTATAGGAATAGGGTTAGGGTTTGGTTCTCTTATTAAAATATTATTATTTAAAATATATAATAATATAAAATTATTTTCTATCTTATTTATTCCCTTCTATTTATATAAAGATCATATTCCTTCTTCAAGATTTTTTTTCCGTTACATATCTTCTTTTCCTTATTATTCTCAACCATATCCTTGACCATTATTAATTAATCATTTTTATAATTTTTATTTTATATAAAATTTTCATTTTATTATTATTTTCTCTTATCTCCTAATCTATAACTAACTTTCTAAATTCCTAAAATTAAGGATGTTACTTTAGTGTGATGTTTCACATCGGCCGGGGAGGGGAAAGAAAGATGCTTTATAAGGGTCTAGATACCTCCTCCTCTTGACACGTTTTAAAGCCGTGAGGAGCGACGGGCCCCAAAGAAGACAAAATCAAGAGCGAGGTGCTGGGATGTTACAGCAAGCCTCTAGCTTATATATAAGAATATCATGAAATTTTCCTCCCGCATCATGAACACATCCATAATCTTTATTTGCAACAAATAATAAATCAAATCATAAAATTAGAGTATAGTTATTATGTATTTGTAGTTGAATGGATAAATAACTCTATAACAAATACAATATATATATATATATATATATATATATATAAAGAAAAAAAATACAGTGAAAAGGGCATGCAGGGCTGGCCCGAGACCCTCCAGGACCGGCCCATTTAAGCCCCAAGCCCGTTAGGGCCGGCCCTCCAGGGCTAATTTCAAATATCTCGTTCATTTTTCAAGCCTGACCCTTAAAGGGCCAGGGCTTAAACAGGCCGGCTAGATGGGCCTGACCCGTTTTGACGGCTCTAAGCAGAGGAGATGGAACTGAAGGCGTGAAAAAACCAATGTCGCCAGCTTTTCATTGGCTGTGTTTAGGCTAGTGGTATGCTGGCGTTATGCGAGTAGTATAGGAAAAAGATTCCATTAGGAGTTTAGAAACAAATTTCAGTGGAAAAAATGTCTAATAAGAGGTGTTTGGGTTGGCTTATTTTTTACTAGGCTTTACACAAAAAAGAAACTTCTCCATAGAAGCTACCCCTTAGAGCGTTGGCAAATTCCAGCAGCGTTATAGGCCAGCTTGTTTGGTTGAAGGTCAAAGGGCCTTTTGGTCTCCTCTCAAGCCAATGGCATACGCAGGAAGCACATGTAATGGTAATGTTTAGCCCACTTTTAATGATTTTTCTTTTTAAAAAATCATTTTCTCTTTTTTTCATTTTGATTTTTTTATAACTTTTTTTAATAATTTTTTTAATCATATATGTATATAGTATTGAATCAAATTCATGTTATTTTCATTTATTTTTCATCTCAACTGACTTTTGAATTAATAATCCAAATACTCTTCAATTTTTTTTTAAAAAAGCCACTTTTGCAAAAGTTAAACGGGCAATCCAAATACAAATCATATTTATAACCTTACTTTTTTTCTTAACGGACTTCTATAAAAGTCAAATAGAAAATAAATCACCGCTTCCACGTCAACCCAAACATGCCCATTGTTTCATCTGTGAAGACCGTGATTGCTTTTCTTTACCCATTAACATTATTTTTTATATATAAATATTTTCTTATAAATCCAATATGATGTTTGTTTAGCCCTTCCCTTTCTCTCATCTTTGGATTGCCCTAGAGCCGTAGTCGTGAGTTGCGCCTTGCGAGCCTCTCTCGATCTCTTATCCAGAGCTCGATGATATGCCTCTCGAGAGCCCAATAATCAATCATTTCTAGTTCTAGGTGCTGCTCGTCTCTCTCAATCTCTTTAGTCTCCATGAAAAGACCCTTTCTCATTAAACAACAATTAACCATAATGCTTTTCACAAAATCTTTATTAACAAGTGACAATGGAAAACCTTTTCTTTCAAAAACATGCACATCAGGGTCCAAGGCACAAATTCCGCCCACAAACTTGGAGTCCAAGGCACAAATTCCGCCCACAAACTCCTTAAAGAATATTTATAACTCTAGGCACAATTAACAAACAAATGAATACGCCACAAGTCTTACAACATTAACCACACAACAATGGGTCTACACAAAACAATTTTTGCATAAAATATGATTATGGGTCCACCAAAATATTGAAGTATATAAAATAAAGCCTTAGATCCAATAATAGATAAGATAGTCATCCCAAAGCAATTAATATAGTATTTCAAAAACATGAAGCCTTAGAATGACAATATAGAAACTAATACAATACCAATACCAAAAAGAGGCCAACAATTTCCATAATTTCTATACCTTTGGTTGCTTCCCCTATCCTTTAGTAAAATTAGAAGTCTCGCCTGAAAAATATTAATAATGACGGGGTGAGTCATAAAGTCCCCGTAATCAAAATTAATTTATCAAATATACAGGAAAGGATTGCAAGTCAAAGAAGCAGGTTTATTAACATAATAATATTATTATTTAATAACTAAACAATACATAATAATGAACAATGATTAGAACAAATAGTACACAATAATCCAAAACAATTAGAACCATCCCCACTCATCCATCCCATTCCTCCTTATTTCCTTTGGACGTGGTACAACCTATCAATGCTAGTATACCTGGTCAAGGTTAGCTAGTCACTTTAAGAATACTACCCCTCCCATGCCACCATTGATATACCGTAACAGGGGGTGTTCGCCCATAACACTCAACTCAAATCCTGAGAGAGTCAATGAGCACAATTTCACCCTTAATTTCTTCTACACAACCCAACATAACCCACAATAGAAAATAATATATTGTTGAAATTTTCAAGAGCATTATACAAAATTATTATTCCATATATAACATCTTTTAACAAACATCATAACAAACACATCTCACACAATTATTATTCCATAACAACATCCCACAACAAACAATATAACTATCACAACCATAAGAATCTCAATAATAATATTCACTTATATAGGCAAGTTGGAAAATACACCGCTTCATTAAAATAATTGCATATTCAAACATACACATAATTTTCCAATGCACATACAATTAGTACATATGAAAGTAAGGTTTATAAAACACCTTACAACCCAAAACAAGCATATGGAATAAATTAACCCCGATTACCTCAACTCCAAGCTTGATCTTAACTTGAAGAGAAAAGTACGAACAATTGTCGGTCACAAGAAGGATCTACATTATCACAATTATAACTTATAATATCTTGTAACTCCGAAATATACAAAGTTCTAATAATAATGTATTATTATAATAAAAACTGAAAACATAATACTTTAGTCCTTTAAATTTAGAATGACATTTTAGTCCTCAAATTTCATGAATGACAATTTAGTCCTCAAACTTCATAAATGACAATTCAGTCCTAAAATTTAAGAAATGACATTTCAGTCCTCAAATTTCAAAACTAAACCGATTAAAATTTCAATAATATTTCCGTTAACCAAATAAATTATTTACATCACATTAATCGGTAAAAGCATCCCATAAGACATAAATCCTAAACTTACTACATAGAAAAATTAATTTGAAATTCCTTCATCAACTAAACAATAAATCAAAATCGATTAAAATTTCTTATTAACCATATACTACATATATATAGTCTTCTATTGTCAAAATCAAAATTCTCCAAAATCTTAACTCAAAATTTTTTATTAACCTACACGATATTACTCTCATTAGAAAGAGAAAAATATATAGAATAACTTTCATGAAGAAAGTTTATTGAAAAGAAGCTAGTTTAACTACCTAAATAATCTTATAAAATAAATAACGTACCTTAAAATACATTGAAAAACCTCAAAACTCCTGTCTTTCTCTCATACACCCCCTAGCATGATTATATAGAGGGGAAGGGGTTGGGGGTGGAGGGAATGGTTCAGGGAGTGATACGTAAAGTAAGGATGGGGCAGACCTACCCCATCTGACGTTAGGGATGGGTGAGCAAGTGACAGGCAACCTGCCCAACTGCTCGTGCCCCGTGAAAATTCCCCGGTTTAAACCTGCCCAGATTGGGCCCGTCACGGGTAACGGGCTGCCCCATCCCCGTTTAAATTATACGGGCGGGTCACGGGTTGAGGCACTGGGCACCCGAGCCCACCTGTTACCCGTTTATATAAGTTTTTTCCCCTTCCCTCTAGCCTCAGGCCTTAGGCAATAAATAAGTAAATACTACTTAAGCCCACAAAAATGCCAGAGCTCAACAGATTTCATTCCAGACCCTATTTCAACAAAAAAAGAAAAGAAAATATAGGCCCTCAGCTGTCTGTCTTCTATTCCCAAGCGTTTTATTATTCTTCCTTATTAAACCAAAATCAACTAATTCTTTTTTTATATATATATAAAAAGTTTTGGAGGGGTTCGACACCAGTCCCCCACCAAGGCTAGGACACGACCCCAGGCTCTATGAGCACTTATTGGGGACTTACGAGATCGCCTACCAAAGGAGTCCCAACAACGGTAGAGGGGATCGAACCCATGTCCCAAGGGACTAATCCTGGATCCCTTACCATCTGTGCCAACTCTCATTGAAAAAATAATCAACTAATTCCAATAGGCTTTGCTATAGATTAATCCATCCTGATCGTTCGTTTCCTGCGGTTTTCCCTCCTATCATCATAAGTCTACCCTACTTCTGGGTTTAGTCTGTTCTCATTGCAATTTTCGATCACCCGCCTTCATCTAAGTTTTCTTGGTTTGCGCTTCTGCCGGTCATCTTTCTCTCTTTCCATCTCTTCATTACTGGGTTAAACTTCCTTAGTTGATTCCAACTCCTAAATTTTCGTTTTTTTGTCTTATATGAATATAACTACCTAGAATAATTGCACCTAATTATAGACACCATGCAAGCATAAATATACATTATTAGGTGTAAAGAGAACAAAATCAGAATTCATGACAACAATTTTTTTTATCACAACAAGACAACAAGACGATGACCGTATGCTTCCTTTTCTCTTTCTCATTCCTATGCAGCCCTAAACTATATACATATCTATACATGACAGCTAGTATTATATATATATATATATATATATATACCTAGCTTGTTCTTTTTTTCCCCTTTCAGCAACCTCGTTACACACACACACACACACGTGTGTGTGTGTGTGTATCTATACATATATATCTATATGTGTATATAGATATATATACACATATACATATATATACATGTATATATAGATATATATACACATATACATATATACATACATATACATTATACATACATATACATGTACACATACACATGGGTGTGAAGCAACAAAATAGTCTATCTTTTCTTTCACAGACAACAATGTTTTTTTCTTCTTTTTCCTTCTGTTTATGACAGCAACAATATATATATATATATATATATATATATATATATATATATAGTTAACCATTTAGCCCAAACCAAAAGTCTCTCTTCAGCTTTTTCTTAATGAAACCGGGACCCATATTCTTTAAAACAGTGGGGAGTTGGTTCAACCATGACAGAAAACTCTCCTTCCCTTACATATCTAACGTTAATGACAGCCTCGGTAAGCAGCAACACAGATAAACCAACGTAAGACACAAGTAGCAACCATATATATATATATATATATATATATATATATATATATATATATATAGCATTTTTAATCACCCCCAACCCCTGTTTCAGTTCAGTTTTTTTGGCTCTTCATTTTAAGTTCTAAGATTCATTATTCATATATTTGAGATTGGTAAACGATGGAACATTAGAGGAAAAGAAGGTTTAGTGGTTACCTTTTTTTTTTAATCTGCTTAGATGCTTGAACTTCTCTCCCCTGATCTCGACGGCTTGAACAGAGCAAGCTAGGATTTTGTTTAAACCACGCCATTCTCGTCTTACCCTCACACCAAATGCTTTTCTCTCCTATATCATTGTTCTTCATCCATCCGAGAGTTTGCATTTCTCTTGACTTTCCTTTTTCCTACTCTCTAGCTATGTAATTTTTTAATTTGTTATCGATGATTACAGATCAAAACAATGAAGATGGAATAATCACTGATCAAAGAGAAATATAAATCACTGTGGGTGAAACCACTGTGGTTTGACACTGGTTTTTGTTAATATTATCTCAGCAAAATCTCGGCCTCAGCTTGGTTTGCTTCCTGTAATAAGTTTTTCACTGTTTGTATCACACTGTGCCCAATCCATGAACCCCTGCTTGCTTGAGTTTTCTTTCAGCATCTAGCTTTCTTGTAATGAGCCCTGTTATGAAAAAAAGGGCAGATTCCTAAACGGGTTCCCTAAACCCATTTAGGCATACCCGTTTAACCTGTACCCGTTTTATATGGGTTTGACCACGGGTATGGGGTTCCCCGTACCCGTGTAAAATAAACGGGCGGGCTACGGGTTACCCCTGGGCAGCCCTGCTCGTCCGTTACTCACTCCTATCTGATGTGTTACATTCCTTTTTTTTTAGGTGTTTGTCCCCCCTTTTTTTCTCCATATTTCTTTGATTTTCTCTCTTTTCAACTATTACATAATAATAAACTCATCTTACATAATTCTTGCATGATTATAATTAAATCGTAAAATTAAAAATTAGGATGTTAAACTCTATAGCACCTCATCTTAAGTCTTGAGATTCTTGACATCTCGTTCACCTCATGGCCCTAGCTGCGGCCCTCTCTGTCTCTGCTGAAGCTTGATTGCTTGTAGGTTCTAGGTGCTTACTTCCAGTTGCTCCTCGCCTCTCCTCATCGCCTAGAAGCTTATCTTTGTAGGTGTTACGGAAGTATTCAAAATGGGCTCGGCCCAATGGTTAAAAGAATCCCAAGCGAAAGGCTCCATCCACAATGATTAACCACCTCCTTGAATTAAGGAGCAGTTTAATCAAAGACATCTATCAAGATCATAACTACCCACACAATAAGGATATATTATTTAAAAGATATCTTAATATCTTTTAAATAATAAAGATAACAAAACCCATCAATATAGGGCCCCAAGTACGTCTATAAATAGGGTACAAACCCTAACAAGGTACACATGCTCTAACTTAGCTTTTAATATTCATTACACACATAGCACACACCCCACCCCCTCTGGCTTTAATAAGCCTATCGTTTACCTTTGAACTACGTGGACTTTGATCCCAATCTGTGGTACGTAAGCCCCTGGGATTTCACCCCAGGCCAAGTTCAATCACTCTTGTGTTCTACTCCAAAACATTGGTGCCATCCATGGGGACTATAAAGTCCTATTCCCGTGACCAACGATGGCTAACACCAGAAGCAAAAGCCATATGCTCGCACACAAGCAGAATCAAGAACAAGGTAATAATGAGGACCAACAGTAGGAAGATGTTCGAGGAAACAATCATGGACTGTAACACCCCCAAATTTCTAGGAGTTATAATGACATAAAATAGCAATAGTTTTTATAAATAATATCAAAATTTAAAATAGCTAAATTTGGGAAGTGTTACCGCCCCACTTGTATGGGACAAGTGCAAGGCTACTTATTACATCATAATAAATCTAAATCAAAACAAAATGTCTAGTGCAAAATATAGAAATAAAAAGGGAGATAATTAAAATTTAATTGGACGTCCTTCCTCACATCTCACTACTAGCCCCAAACTCTTGGCACCTGTTTCACTGAAATTCTGCTCCCCCGAAGGATCATCGCAGCCCAAGAACACAAACATCAGCAAAGCTGGTAATCCTAATTAAGTAAAGATAATATAAAATAAAGGAAATAAACAAATAAATAGAGTTAGAATAAATTGAGATAAATAAGGTAATTATAAAATAAAATAATTACATATTAAAAATAAAATATCATGTATGTGTATAATAAAAAAACGTCATTACTTATAAAGTTCACTAGTGGGAAGAGAACCATGGTAGACCCGGAAACCTGCCAGTCACAATTCATCAAATTTGACCATAAAAATATTTCTTCCTAGTGTGCACATCTCTTCCCAAAGTTGCTACTAGTATCCCGGAAACCTGCCAGACACCAATTTGGGAAGAACAGATACCATTGATTCACATTAAATATTATTTCAAGGGCATAAAGCCTAAGGGTTGTGTTAATCACTTTAGGAGGTACCATCCTAAAGCTATCCTCCCACTTACTAATTTATTATAAGCAGTTTAGACTCATGAAATTCCTAAATTATTTTTATTAGGTGTATTAAGATATTTGTAACAATAATAATAAAATCCTTTACTCCTACCAGAAAGGGTTGATCTTAATTTCACAAACCAAGAGTTATAACTCTTTATGAGAACTCGTGAGTTTTCTCGAATATAATCATTAAGATGTTGTCTCTATTCTATTGTGGGGTTTTCCAAATTAAACTATAAGGTAAATACTCATGGGATGTTCATAGGAAATTACCAACACTATCATTTAAACCCTAGCTATATATACATAAACAAATGTTAATTTACTGCGCAATACAGAGGAGAACTTGTTGAATATGTGAAATAATATATATATATATATATATATATATATATATATATATATATATATGGAAATTGAACAAAAAAAAACAAAAACCACAAAGGAAATATTATCCAAATCAACTCACGCATATGGTACAGAGAAGAACTTTGCAAAATGAAGAGTAATGCATTCAATTCACTCAAGTCGTCAACGGAAAAACAAAAATTCACGCAAGTCGAGAATAATGAATTGGATAGTACAAGCCATGGAGGAATTTGTATATATGTTGCAAGAAGGTGAATAATTCCATAAATTGTTTCTCAAATCAAGATTTGCATAACACCTTAAAATCCCATTGTTCTAGGGATTAAGATTACCTGGTCTCCGTGTTTGCTAAATTCCTAAAAGAGCAATTTGCCACAGAGTTTGCAGAGAGAGGAGTAAGGAGAAGTGAAATATGAGCGAAGACTAAGGTTAGGCAGCTAGAGCTAATATTTATAGTTAGAGCTAAACGTGTAGTCAAAGTTAGGGTTTAGCTATAAGTTGGGTTCTTTAGCTATTGTCAATTAAAATATTACCAAAATTATTAAAATCAATCAAATTAATCAATCTAAATTAATAAAATCAGATTCATCTAAACTAATCAAATCAATCTAAACTACTAAAATTAAACTAATCAATATCATCATCATCATTATTATTATTATTATAATTATAAATAATAATAATATGGGGTATTACATGGACACACAGAGGAAACACCGAATACGAATCCTCCTCACTCTGGGGATGGACAAGCAGATCAAATGCTGCAAAACGCCAATCAGGCCAATTCCTCACAAGAATTCCATATTGACAACCCGGACATACAATTGCTGCACAACATTGCCGAGTCAATGCTAAAACAGATTGAGAACGTGAAAGAACGTGATAATCTCCAGAATCAAAAAATTGATCACATGACTAAAGTAATGAATCAGATCTTTAAGCAACTACAAAACCCTCCTCAGGAGGAGCGCCAGGATGATCAATGTAATGAGGACGGAGATACCAATCAACAAATTGTTGATCCAACCCGGCCTAACCAGCTTGAACAAGGCAAAGTAGCCTCAACCACAAATTCTGAGCAAATTAATCACAGGATGTGAACCAAGATGATCAAACTCGGGCAGCTCAGAAAAGCAACCATGCCTCGGACAACCAAGAAATCCGGCCAGATGAGTCCGGAAAGCATAAGATGTGGTATGGAGACGGAGGGCAGAATAACAGCCCGTTCTCGGATGAAATTACAGAAGCTGAATATCCAAGGAAGTTCAGCACGTTCGATCTCCCCAGATATGACGGAAGTTAGGAACCCCAAACGCACCTAAATACCTTCGACACTGAAATGCTGGTTCGAGGGTTCAAGGGACCGATCATATCTCGGCTATTCACCTCAACTTTGCGAGGGGTTGCATAAATTTGGTTCCGGACTCTACCTCCAAAATCCATTACCGACTTCAATGACCTGAGTGAGAAATTCTTACTGAATTTTGCAACAAGCAAAAAGCAACCCAGGTCAATCTACACACTAGATAGAATCAAGCAGCAACACAGTGAAACTCTTCAGAAATATTTGGATCACTTCAAAGCGGCCGCCTTGCAAATCCAAGGGTTAACGGAGAGTGTCTACGTGCATTTGCTCATCTCAGGCCTGGACAGTGAATCCAGAATGGGGAGGTCGGTCTTATCCGGAGAAATCAAAACTCTGGAGGAGTTCCATCGGCGAGCTAAGAAATATCTGGATATCGAGCAGATGCAGATAGCCAACGTGCCGGGAAGGGAGAGACAAAGAAGTCCGCCTCCAAAAGGAAAGGATCAGGCATCGAAAGATCGATCTAGGAACTCGGACCAGAAAGTGTGAGGAGGAAGACATAAAGGGAAGTATGAAAAATATACTCCTTTGAATGTCTTGCATGCTCAGCTATGGAGAGAGGTAGCATTGACCGAGATGAAAAAGGTGGAATGACCCCACCCACTATATAACAGAGGTAAACTGGATCGATCTAGATTTTGTGATTTCTATAATGGACCCGTACACACAACCGACAAATGTTGGGACCTTAGAGATGCTGTAGAGAAATTTGTCTGAGATGGGTGATTACGGCAGTACGTCATCAAAACGCAAGGGCTAAAAGGTAACAAACGTAAACAAACAGACTGAAGTAAAAGCCCGATCCCTCAAAGAAAGAAACCAGATGATGACTGAAGAAAGAATGATGATGACGACGAATTCCCAGAAGCCAAGTTTGACTGTAATGTCATTAGTGGGGAATATGGCGGAGGAGGCGATACGACAAGTCAGCGAAAGAAATATCTTCAGGAAGTCCTAACCATCAGGGGATGGCCAACTTTCAAGTAAGAATCCCTGCAAGTAAAGCCCCCCAGATTATTCTTCACTCAGGAAGATTTAAGGGATGTAATCCCCGGACATCAGGACGGCTTGGTCATAACCGGCCTCCTAGGAAAGTGTTGAGTAAAAAAGATGTTTATTGATCTCGACAGTGCGGTTGATATCATCCTATGGGATGCATTCAAGCGAATGGACCTCGACGCAAAAAATCTTTGGCCATGCAGGACAACCCTAATTGGGTTCAATGGTGAGGACACGAGCCCTAAAGGGTACATAGAGCTGAAAATGACGCTGGGATCTAAAGAAGCCTTCAAGTTTGGACGATTTAAATTCATAGTGGCTGACTTCCCCTCATCTTACAATATCATACTAGGCAGGCCAACCATTCATAATTGGGATATGCTAATCTCAACTAAGCATCAGAAACTCAAGATGGTAAGCAGTAAGAACGAGGTTGTCACTATAAAAGGAGATCAGAAAGAATCTCGGTAATGTTATTTCACAACAGTGAAAAACAATGAGCCGGGAACATCTCCGACACAGCAAAAACCAGCAGAAGGCAAGGCACCGACCAACACACGTTCAGTAAACGTGGTTGAATTAGACGTGAGGGAAGAAACAAGCTTATGAAAGCAGCGCTTGACGGGGAACTCATTGATTCCATTCTAGGAGATGAACCAGGGCAGATAACCAAGGTTGGCAACATGCTATCAAACAAAGTACGAGCCGAGATGGAAGAACTGTTATTCAAAAACAGAGACATCTTTGCTTGGAAGTTGTCAGAGATACCTGGCGTTGATCCCAATTTCTGTTGTCATAAATTGACAATAAATCTGAAATCTTTGCCTGTCACGCAAAAGAAAAGAAAGATTGCCCCGAACAGACAAGCAGCTCTTGCTGAACACGTTCAGGAGTTGCTCAATGCTGGTTTCATCAGAGAAATACAGTATAACACATGGTTGTTGAATGTGATGATGGTTAAAAAACCCAATGACAAATGGAGAGTTTGCACAGACTACACCGACCTCAATAAGGCCTGCCCAAAAGATGCTTATCCCATGCCGAACATAGACCAACTAGTGGACAATTCGTCAGGTTTCCAATTGCTCTCCTTTATGGATGCATACTCCGAATACAATCAAATAGCTATGCATCCTGATGATCAAGAGAAGACAGCCTTTATGACCGACAAAGCAAATTATTGCTATAATGTCATGCCCTTTGGGCTCAAGAATGCTAAGGCCACATACCAGAGGATGATGTATCAGGTGTTCGAAACTCAGCTCGGCAAGAATGTAGAAGTTTACATTGATGACATGATTGTTAAATCAATCAACCGATCGGATCATGTCCACGATCTTCAACAAACATTTGATAAACTTCGGGCTCATCGCGTCAAACTAAACCTGGCCAAATGTGCATTCGGGGTTCCAGCGGGCTAATTCCTTGGTTTTCTCTTAACAAATAGGGGAATTGAGGCCAACCCGGACAAATGTCAGGCCGTCCTCAATATGGCGGCCCCACGAAATAAGAAGGAGGTCTAGCAACTAACAGGGAGACTGGCAGCCCTAACCATATTTCTGCCCAAGTTGGCAGAAAATGCACTTCCGCTATTTAAACTATTGAAAAAAGAAGCACAACACGGAGAATGGAACGAAGAATGCGAAACTGCTTTCCACAAAATAAAAAAGTGCCTATCAACACCACCAGTGCTATCTAAGCCGAAGCTTGGAAAGGATATCATCCTCTATTTATTTGTCAGCGAGGAAGCTGTCAGTGCCGCCCTAGTAAGGGAAGAATTAACTGAACAAAAGCCAGTCTACTTCATCAGTCGGGGCTTGCAAAATTCGAAAGTAAGATATCAGAGGCTCGAAAAGGTGGTTTTTGCACTCCTGAGCGCGGCAAGAAGACTACGCTCTTACTTTCAAGGACATAGAATAATTGTCCGAACAAGTCAGCCAATACGCCAAGTTCTACACAAACCAGACTTGGCGGGGCGAATGATCAATTGGGCCATAGAGCTTTCTGAGTTCGATATTGTGTATGATGCCCGACATGCCATCAAATCTCAGGCCCTGGCCAACTTCATTACGGAGCTAACCCCAATAACAATGACAACAAGTGCCAATACGGAAGTTTGGAAGGTATTCGTTGATGGGTCATCGAACGCTAAAGGAAGCGGGGCAGGGGTGATAATAGAAAGCTTTGAGGGAGTCTCAATGGAACATTCTCTGCAACTGCATTTCAAAACTTCCAACAACCAAGCCGAATATGAAGCTATTTTGGCCGAATTATCTCAAGCAAAAGACAACGGAGCTAAAAGGATCCACCTGTTAACGGATTCTCAGTTGGTTGTAGCTCAGATTAATGGGTCGTATATGGCCAAAGGACCTCTGCTCATAAAGTACCTGGGAAAAGTGAAAGAGGCCATGGCCGATTTCGACGAGGTCACAGTCACCCATATTCCTAGAGGAGAAAACGCGAGGGCGGACATTTTGTTGAAATTAGCAAGCACGAAGAGCCTGGGAAACCACCGTACGGTAATCCAACAAAGCATGACCAAGCCTACTTGCGTCATGGTCATTGCAACAGCAGAAGATTGGTGAAAGCCAATCTTGAACTACCTTGAGAAAGTAATTATTTAGGACCCAATAGAGGCCAAACAAATGTCCAAAACGGCAGCAATGTACACAGTGGTCGATGACCAGCTGTATCGGAAAGGCCTTCACTCTCCAATGCTCAGATGCTTGAACCCGGCAGAAGCTGAATACGTATTGTCAGAGGTACATGAAGGTATCAATGGATAACACATGGGAGCAAAGGCTCTGGCTAGGAAAGTTCTCCGAGCTAGATTTTATTGGCCGATAATGGTAGCCGATTCCAAAGAGCACGTGAGAAAATGTGAAAGTTGCCAGAAGTATGCTCGGATGATTTGGCCTCCTCCAGCCGAGTTAAAATCTATCACGGCGCCATGGCCATTCTACAAGTAGGGAATAGACTTATTAGGACCATTCAAGCCGGCCCCAAGACAACTGAAATGGCTAATTGTAGCAGTTGACTACTTCACCAAGTAGATCAAGGCCGAGCCTCTAGCAACCATTTCAGCGGCCCGAGCATAGAAATTTTTCGAGCGAAGCATTCTCGCCAGATTCGGAATTCCAGCCGAAATCATAACTGACAATGGTACACAATTTACCGACTAAGGTTTTCAAAACTTCATGTCCGAGCTCAAGCTCAAGCACCATTTCGCTTCAGTAGAACATCCATAGTCCAATGGACAGGTCGAAGCAGGAAACAAAGTTATTGTTGACAGGCTCAAAAAATGGATGAATGATGCAGAAAACGATTGGGTTGAGCAACTGTATCCTATACTCTGGGGATACCGGACTAGTGTTCAATCCTCAACTCAGGAGACACCCTTCAAGTTGACATATGGATGCGAAGCCATGATCCCGGTTGAAATCGGACAAACTTCATGGAGAAGAGACACAATGTTACAGGAAGGAGAGTCTAACAATAGCAACCAGCTGGGTCTAGAATTGGATCTCATCGATGAAACTAGAGTCACGACACATTGCTGAGATCTGGCTATGATGCAGCTAGTTACAGCTAAATATAATCGCAAAGTCAAACCACAAACATTTAGCAAAGGCGATCTGGTACTCCACAGAGTGGATATCGGAAACAAGAATGCCCAGGATGGGAAACTCAATGCAAATTGGGAAGGTCCTTACCGCATCTCGGACAAAGTAGGGTCTGGGGCCTATGTCCTTGAAGCTTTAGATGGCAGACCAATAAAACGAACTTGGAATGTAGATAAACTAAGGATCTACTACAGCTGAATCCCGAGCTCTACTTGGAACCCGGTTGCAGCGGATGTCAGCGGTGGCTAAGAACCACTTTTTATTTTAAGGATTATTTTGCTTTCACGAATTATTTTCCATTTATATTTATTATTTAAATTTCATTTGTAATTGCAACTATTTCAATCAATAAAAAAAGGCCGAAGTTACGCGAGCCCATAATTGTTCACCAAGTTCAGTGCAAAATTAGCCTAATAAAGGCAGTTCCATTATTAATGCCGAGGTTACGCGAGCTCGGCTACAATGAGAATTGTTAACAATTCCTGTGAATGTTACGATGCATCAAAACAATAATCTGGGATGGTGTTGTCATCGTTATGAAGATCCTGATCAAGCCAAAATGTTTAGGTTCTTATTTTAAGAGTTAAGTCCCAAACATGTGGCGATCGGCTACCATCTCAGATGACTACTTTACAAGTTAAAGTACTTAGGTGATTATTGAAAATCATCTGTTCATTTTTTAAAAAATGCCCGACTACTAATAAACTTGCCCGTTTATTAACGTTGGTGGAATATTCAGCGGATTCTGCACAATATATCTTAACTTTGGCCAAGTCATACGATAAGAACCGAGTTACGTACATAGATCATGTTTCCCTTTATTCATTAACGAGTGAAATTAACGTGAGTTTGGATTAAAGGATGAAAGAAAAAATTGACAAGTCAAACAGGCAAATATGCTAAATCCACGGAAAATTCGGGATCAAATTATCATTACACAAATGTCGGGACACAAGCCCAGACTACGCAAAATTTAAAAACAAACAACAATAAGCCTAAGTATTACAACAAAGCTTCAAGGCTAGACATTGACGAGCACTGATGAATTTGGTACCTCGGTTGCTGGGGTCTCCTTTTTAGCTCCCTCATCTTGTTCACCCCCAATATGAGCTTCTGACTCTTCAGCTGGAGACATAGGCGCAGGGATAAATTGCCCGTCCACTACCGAAGCTCTAAAATCCACAGGATCAAGGTTCATGGTAAGACCTGGATTTAAAGCTTGAACCTGTGCCAAGCAGTCCTTGAAAGCGTCAGCGGCCGTCTCAACCACCATAACTTCCAACCTCTCCACTTCAGTAGTCGATGCTGCTAGCTCGTCCTTGGAAGCGTCAAGATTGGAGTGAGCACGGTTCATGCCCTTCACCACACCCGTATTTTGACCCTATAGTAAGCTCAGAGAGGCGTTGAATGTGCTCTCCCGAGCCTGACAAGCGATCAGATCGGCTTGAACCTGAGCCAGTTCGGTGGAGGCCAAATCCTTATCAGCAAGGCCCTTTATTAGGTCCTCCACCGCTCTCATCCGCGCCACCTCGACCTCCGCCTGCCGACCAATAGCATCTTTCCTCTTAGCCTGAGCCTTGGCGATCTCGGCAATAGCCTTGGAGTACTTATGCTTCACGGCAGCATAAGCATACAGCACGCCGATTGCTTCCATCAGGTGATCCTGCAGAGCTTGCAAATGGTCAAGGTCTGAATCAGCAAAAGCGTCAGCGTTAAAATATTTGCTTGGGGGCTTCATAGCGTGCTTGAGTTCTTCTGAAACTCCATTAGTCCACACTTCCCCTCCCGCATAGAAACAGGATGAACAAGGGGGTGGAGGAGGAGGAGGGATGTCTGCAAAAGTACCAACTTCGGTAGCGGAGGCCGGGCTGACTTTAGCAGCTGAGGTCGATGGGGTGAGGGCTGACTTCGTCCACTTACGAGGGATCAAATCCTCGACCGGTGGCAGAGAGGGAGCCTTCTTCTTAGGAACAGCGGCTTTCTTTTTTGAAGGGGACCCTCGTTTTTCTTGGCCTTGGCACGGAGCTTCTCGGTCAACTCTTGGTAAGAGACCTTCCCCATCTCAGGATCTACAAAAGAAACAAAAAAGATATTAGATACCGATAGAAAACGGTAACAGGATAGGGGGAAGGAGCAAACAAATAAAAAACCCCACTTGGTGGAAAAATCTCCTCTATTGATTGACGGATAAAAATCCGAGCATCAACAACATCCTTCTCGGCCACATGGTCGACCAAATCTATCACAGTCGCGATCTCAGCCGGCTCTAAGTTGTTGTCAGAAGATTGAAAAATTTTCGGGTCTTGGCCATAATGAACCTTAGACCAGTACAGGGGAAATGTCAACTCCACTGATTTGAAGTCGACATCTTAAAGAAACCACGGTTTATGATCAGGTTTAGCAGTGACTTTAAAAAAAGAAGTTTTGAAGCCTTTCTACGTGTCGGTGGCCACATGAAAAAGTTTCCTGTCTGGCTTCCCCCGAAAAGAGACCCACCCCTTTTTCTCCACAGGCTCACTGGGTTGACGAGCCCATTGAATATTAAAAAAAAACACCCTGGTAGTAGGGGTATGCTTTAAAAATTGACAAAGCCACTCAAAAGCAACAATGAAGCCCCAGGAGTTCGGATGAATTTGAGTGGGGCTAGATGCAGAATGTTCAAAAGGTCTATTTGAAATTTGGTCAATGGAAAACGTAAGGCAAGTTTCGTAATGAGATCTCGGTAGAAGAAGAAGTAGGAACGTTCATTCCCTTCCCAGTTGGTACACACCAGCTCATCTGGACTAGAAGGGGAAAGGGAGCAATGATTCCGGTCCCCTAATGGGAGCTCGGCAATCTGATCAGCTGTTATAGAAGAAAGTCTGGATAACACCCCGGCCGCAACCCAGTCATATTTCTCCATGAGATGATGAGGAACACAGGCTGATGCTGACTCCACAGATCCGGAATCCTCAACAGGATGGGGTGAAACTGACATACTACCTAAAAAAGGAAAAACAAAAGTAAATTAGAAAGAAAAAAGGAGATATCTGAAGGTGGTAAAGCAGGACGGACAGGCATGACCGAGGCATCCCGCGGTGGAAATGCCAACATAACAAACCTATTTCATCAGCTTACCATGTCCGGCCCACCATCACGGACTCAGAAACTAGCCAAGAACACTCCTCACATGGGCCAGTAGGTCGAGAAGAAGTCGTGGGGGGTTCAACCCGCAAGGCCAAGGAGGTGGCAGGCACAGAAGGACTTCCCCTCCCGTGACCTCCGAAGGGCGACTCTAAAGAGGAACCTCTAACTAGGCTAGTTCCGACTTCGGCCTACGGTTCTGATGATTGGGATCTACCCCGGCCTATAGCTCTAGCGAAGAGGGCCGACCTCTAGCACTGCCTCTAGAACGAACAGGACGACTTGACCTCCCCCTACTTACCCCACCATAACCACGGAGCACACTTTCCAGTTTTTTCTCCTCAGTTAAGGGCTTTCCATACAGCCACCAGGCCGTTCTCGGAGGAATTCGCTGGAGAAGTTCTTCCTCCTCTAGGGAAAGGATATTTGGTTTGAAATATGATGAAGAGCCTTCGTGACTCATTTCAACAAAGTAGAAAAGAAAGAAAGGGAAAAGTCAGTTCCAAACAAGGAACCAAAACCTAAGGGTCAAGAAGAAGAATCAAAATGACCAAAACTCAAAGAAGTCCAAGAACAGTATGATCAGATCACACAAAAACGATGAACACAAACCCAAAAAAAAGGAAAACTCAAAGGCATACGAAGAACTCTACCCAAGAAACGGAGAAAGAGAAGAGGATAAACAATTAAACAACCAAATGAAGAACTACGGAGATACCTGGTTGAAGATAAATTACGGAAAGAGGAAATGCGCGAGCCACAATAATGGAAGGTCTACAGAATGGGTAAGATATGGCAACTTTCTCTCTCACGTAGCAGGAACACTCTTAGCACTTTCAAAAGTGTAAGAAGAGGGAAAATAAATGGTATATATACGAATGGGAGGAAGACGGTTGAGCATCTAAGAAGTTCAACCATCGAAAGCCCAAAAGGCCTTTACAAAGTCAATGACGTGGCCATAGAGAAACGTGCGCATTTAATGCTTGTATTTAATGCGCACGAATACCGAGGAAAATGGAGCAGGCACTTTAGCTACAAAACCAGCTTGCAAAGGCCAACTGGTAGTAGGCAATGATAGCACCCATTAACTCGGGAACTCGCAAATACGCCAAATTGATATGCAAATTGATCACAAATCTCAGATAGAGTACGAGATCGGCCAAAGTCATGACGGATTCCGACCTTAAGAACTAGCTCCAACATCCCCGTGTAGCTTCAAATGGGGGCAATAGTCCCCACCCAGAAAAATCGGGATGAAAACTCATACAGATAGGGTAACCCGAATTCGGAATTATCCGACCTCAACAAAGGAAAGAATTTGAAGCAAGCATAGGTAGAGCGAGGCCTAAAATAAGAAACTTCAGGATTAGGCGTTTCGAATCAGCAAACAAATCCAGATCCTGCTAATTCATCCCGGCAGCTCAAAGCCCTGATCTACCGGGCTGGGGGCAACTGTTACGGAAGTATTCAAAATGGGCTCGGCCCAATGGTTAAAAGAAGCCCAAGCGAAAGGCTCCATTCACAATGATTAACCACCCCTTTGAATTAAGGAGCAGTTTAATCAAAGACATCTATCAAGATCATAACTACCCACACGATAAGGATATATTATTTAAAAGATATTTTAATATCTTTTAAATAATAAAGATAACAAAGCCCATCAATACAGGGCCCCAAGTAATTTTATAAATAGGGTACAAACCCTAATAAGGTACACACGCTCTAACCTAACTTTTAATATTCAGTACACACAGAGGACACACCCCACCCCCAGCTTTAATAAGCCTACAGTTTACCTTCGAACTACGTGAACTTTGATCCCAATATGTGGTACGTAGGCCCCTCGCATTTCACCCCAGGTCAAGTCCAATCACTCTTGTTCTACTCTAGAACAGTAGGTAATTATTTTCTTTCTTAAACCCTGCCCTTTCTTCCTCTAAGTAATTTTCGTGGTGTAACTGTTTCTTGGTTCCACAATTCCTTCAGTAAGTTAACCTTAATCAGTTATCAACTGACTTTTGGTGGATCTATTTGTTACTGATGCATTTACTTGGTTTAATTTTGGCAAAATGTAATTCTGAATTGGTCCAAATTTTTTACTATTATTCCAAAGATAACCAATGCCCTTTTTCTATTAACTCAATGCACATGTGCCAGAGCTGCGACCCATATTCCTATTCGGCAGCTGCTGGTCCGGTGAGGCGAGAGGGAGAAGAGTGACAAAGATCGAAGGCGGAGACACTTTCCGGTGAGTATCTCTGGTAGCTGGTCTGTTTGTTTGTCCGTGCACTGTGTCTATCGTCGCTGGTCTGTTTCTCTTCCGTGCTCTGTGTCTGTTGTCGATGGTCTGCTTCTCGTCTATGCTTCGTTTCTGTCGTTGCTCTGTTTCTCATCTATTAATTGCTACCTGGTTTTCGACGCGAAGTTTGATTTTTTGCTTTGGGTTTTAACATCAACTACTTTATTCACTTTATCGCTGATCTCATCTTTGCTTGTTTTTCAATTCAAGAATCAACCTAAGTAATCTTGCAGATTCTGGTGGATGAAATATGAGTGATTTTTTTTAATCGGCATTCTTCCAATATCGTGTATTACTAGTAATTTTTACACTATCGTGTATATGCTGTCTGGCTGGAGATTGTCAACTTTTGGGTCAGTTCTATTGCATTTTTCTTAAATGGTAAATGTCTGATGCCATTTTCTATGTGCTGTCATAGTTTTCATGATTTTATTCATTTTTACAATATTTGAAGGAATAAAGAACAATTATGGCATAATCTTCTTTTTTAATTGAATATCACTATGCTACTTGTTTTCCTGAGACAGTGGGACTCATAAAATTGCCGTCCTCTGTGCAATGAAATCAAATTTTGATAAAAAGGACATGGACGAAAAGCATTTGAAAGAAGGGCTGTAGTTAATCCATAGTTATAAAAAGTAATGTCTTAGCTCTTGCGCGTGGAAATATATCATTATAAGTCCATCTGTTGTACTTGCACGTTGTCTGAAATATCATTCCAATTGTTGTGCCAACATTTATAGATTGTCTCTTGATGTATCACTGTTCATTCTTTATTTGGCTTATGGGGTAATGCCATATTTAGAAGCTGAGCTTTTTTTCTCTTTTGCTTTTGTTTTCGTTTTGATAGGGAATATTGCCATTATCAATTGTAATTAATTATTTAAAACACACTTCTTTAGGTGAATCGGCTGCAGGCTCCATTGTTACTAATTTTACACCTCACATCATTACCATTAATTCTGGGGAGGTAAGCATCAGACATACTAGCCCACTGTATTGAGTTTCTGTTCTGCAATTCCAAGTTTTTGTATTTGTCCTTTAATAATCATTCTATTCTGTCCTCTGGCCCTTTAAATATTTCCTTATTACTTCTTAGATTACTACACATCCAACTTTACATGCTTTGCTTTTCATGTATTGTTAAAAGAGAGATGATCTAATAAAATGACATCGATAAGAAAGATAAAGAGAGATTACTAAATTTGTCTAAGTAATTTTCATTGGTGTATTTATATTCATTTTCTTTCTGTGATAACTGAAACTGGGTATGCACTGTCACATCCATTCTACCTCTGGTTGTCTCAGGACATCACTATGAAGATGTTAAGATAGTTGTAGAAATGATAGAAGAATTGAGGAATAAGAAATCAGAGGGGTTGAGAAGAGAAATGGGAGGGAGAAGACATGGCAGATGACAGAACTGCTGTCCTGCTATTCATTCATACACAATGCAAAACTGATGATACAATTGGCCTAGGTCCATATATCTAGCCTTATGCATTCACTAGTTAATATGTCTTAAATTTAATAACCGTCAGTCATCCTTTTATTCCCCAACAGCTAGTTTATTGTTTTACTTATTATTAATTCTAATCCTACTCATAATATCCTAAGTGAGGCCTCATAGACTTTATGTTGTGCTCTCACTAATTCCCTAATTATTTATTATATTTATACCCTACATAACAATACCCCCCTCCCCCCTCTCTTGAAGACTCCTTGTCCTCAAGGGTCTGTAATAGCAAAATCAGGAAATCTTTGCTGTAGATGATATAACAAAATCTAGGAGGTTTCTTCTTCAGGCATTTGTTTCCATTTAACCAGGACTTCAGTCACAATTCTTCCTTTCCGTCTTCCTATCCTTTTCTGCAGAATCCCCTCAGGTTCTCTCAATACTGATGGCTCTGGCCAGTTTTCAGGAGGGTGTCTGACTAGGACTGAAGGATCTGGGCAAAGTTTTAGTAATGATATATCAAATGTATCATGAATCCTTGTTTCACTGGGTAATTCCAGTTTGTAAACAACTGACCCCACCTTCTGCTTTATTCTATAGGGCCCAAAATACCTAGGAGCTAATTTCTGATGGCTCCTAGTTGCAGCTGAGATCTGTCTATATGCTGTAGTTGTAAGAACACCCATTGTCCTTCCTGAAATTCTCTGTCTGCTCTATGATTATCTTCCCGCTGCTTCATCATATTAACAGCCTGAGAAAGGTGATATTTAGCTACCATGAGAGCTTCCTCCCTTGCCACAAAAGCTCTATCTACAGCCTCAACGATTGCTGATCTAGGCAAGTAAGGTACATACATATTAGGTGGCTGTCCATAAAGCAACTCATGTGGTGTTGTCCTTGTAGAAGAATGATGAGTGTTATTGTACCACCATTCAGCCATTGGTAACCATTTGGACCATTCTCTAGGTAACTCCCAGCACATACACCACAAATATGTTTCAAGACACCTATTCAATTCCTCAGTTTGTCCATCCGTCTGTGGATGGTATGAAGAGGATAAATTCTGGTCCACCTTAAGAACTTTCAAAAATTCTTGCCAAAAGTTGCTAATAAAAATAGGATCCCGATCCGAGATAATCTCCATTGGTGCCCCATGCAACCGGTAAATATCATCCATGAATTTCTGGGCTAAAGAAGCAGAAAATGGATGAGAGAGGCTAATAAAGTGGCCATATTTACTCAAACGATCCACAATTACCCAAATCACATTCTTCCCATTAGACTTAGGAAGCCCTTCAATAAAATCCATGGAAAAGCTTTCCCAAATCTTACTAGGGATGGGTAAGGGTTGCAACCAGTGTTGTTAAAACGTAGTTTCTACGTAGAAACGGTAAGGGTAAGCAAAAACGTAAAATCGCAAAACGTAAACGAAACGTAAGAGTTTACTATATACGAAAAAAAACATAAAATCTAACATATATAAAATCAAAACACACCAATACATTAAAGTCATCACAAATTTAAGTCCAAACACTCAAGAAAATAATTAAGTTTTAAATTCAGTCATCATAATATAATACATATTAAAATGATTAATTTGGATTAATAGCTCAAGTTATAAAAATTTCAGTTTAGTCCCTCTATAAAACTTTCTAAAATTTCAGTTAGGTCCCTATATTAGTTAAACACTGCATTTTGACTAGGGCAGACCTTTCTCCATTCAATACCTCCCAGCAAATTCCAATCATACAGAGATACAATCAGAACAGAAAGTCAGAAACCGAAGGAGTTCAATCATACGACGAAGAAGAAGCGGCCGATGGAGAAGAGAAGAAGTAGCGCGCCTATGCCTATCGTCGATCAAGAAGAAGAGGAACACGAGGGCGAGGCAAAGCGTTTCAGGCGAGAGAAATCAGTTGAATATGCGAATAGGGTTCAGGTTTTTTCAATTTCGCCTAAATCTGCCAGCTTTTTCCTTTTTTTTTTTTAAACCTAACCGAGTTAACTCGGTAAACTCGCCGTTTTTACCAAGTTAACTTGGCGTTCCACCCATTTTGACCCCAAACCCATCCAGACCTCCGTTCTGACTCGTTTTCCGGCGAAAAAACGTAGAAACGGACGTTTCTACGTTCTAGAACGCCATTTTCACAACACTGGTTGCAACAGCCCCGGGTATGCTATGGTCTCATATTTGCATCGTGCACACACATCACAATGCTCAATATACTCTTTTACCTCCTCAAACAGATGCTGCCACCAGAAAAGGATTTTAATGCACTGATATGTAGCATGTATTCCAGAATGGCCCCCTTGAGGAGAGGCATGCAACCACTCAATATCTTCTGTCTTACTGTAGCTTCCTTCCCAATTACTAGGCGATTACCTCTTCTCAATAACCCTTGCTGCCAAAAGAATTTTCCCATAATCTCATCGTTTTCCTTGCAGCTGTCAATTGATCAGATTGCCAGCTGTTCTGAATATCCAGAAGTAAATCATCAGAACAAGTTGAGAGAGAGATCTGGAAAACCTCCATTTTATCCATTCTAGAGAGGGCATCTGCAACATTATTATTAGTACCTTTCTTGTATTGGATCTCATAATCATGCCCCATCAGTTTAGAGACCCAATACATCTGAAATGAGGTCTTAAGCTTCTGATCTAGCAAGTACTTCAAGCTTTGCTGATCTGTCCTTATGATGAAATGCCTTCCCTCAAGGTATTGATGCCAATGCTCAATGGCTTGAACTACTGCCAACAGTTCCTTTTCATATATGAACAAACTATGATGCCTTGGTGCCAACCCCTTGCTGAAAAAGGCTAAAGGCTGACCCCCTTGCATCAAAATAGCCCCTATACCAGTTGCACAAGCATCAGTCTCCACAATAAATGGCTTGGAGAAGTCTGGGAGAGTAAGGACTGGGGCTGAACTAAGAGTTTCCTTCAGTTTCTGAAATGGTGCAGCAGCTTCCATCGTCCATTTAAACTGATCCTTCTTCAACAACTTAGTGAGGGTCTTGCTAACATCCCATACCCCTTTATAAAACACCTGTAATACCCGGCCAGACCTAAGAATGAACGAAGCTGCCTGATTGTTGATGGTTCCTGCCATTCCATAACAGCCTTAATCTTCTGTGGATCCGTGGAGACTACACCACCCTGAATGATATGCCCCAAGTACTCCACTGCAGTTGCAGCAAAAGTGCACTTACTTTCCTTCACAAAATAGTAGTGTTTCCTCAAAATCTCTAGGACTGCCCTCAAATGTTGGATGTGTAACTCATACTTGAGCTATAAACCAATATATCATCAAAGCAAACTAGCACAAACCTTCATAGATGTTCTCAGAAAATGCTATTCATGGCATTTTGGAAGGTCGTTTAAATGATTAGAAAAAGGCTAAAAGGCTCAAATGGCATAGAAGTTTTATGGTATAAGAACCATATTGATATATCAGAAATAATTGTTGGACTTGAATTTGGCAGCTGAAATTTAAGAAAACAGCTGTCGTTTGAGATGTGCAAGAGGGGAGTAAGTGTTCTATATTTACTTTATCACTCCTAAACAATGTCTAGAAGAAGTCTTTATGATGGATTCAATGACAGCCATAAAGCAGGTGCTGGTTGAAGTCTCTATGTGGGTTCAAGAGGGGGAGTGAGGGTTCTATATCACGATGCATTTTTTTTTTATATCTGAACAACATTGTAGCATATTTCAGTACAATCAGATTATAAACTTGTGAAGATATCTGATGGAATAAACATGTGAGCCATAAAGCAGCTGCTGGTTGAAATGTTTGGTTATAAGAATGATTTCTTTGATTAATTTTTTTATACACATTATTTATTCAATTGTGTTATGCGTGGTGAGCGTGTTTTATTTTTTATTTTTTGTATCTTTTTTTGCGCTATGGGCTGACTTGTTGTGGCTGATTTATATTGATCCCGTGTTATGAAAATTTCTACCTTAGTTATTGCTTTAGTTTTAGACGTGATTTGATTATGAAATACCTATATAGAAGATTTGGAATTTGATTATATATAGTTCTGCATTAAGAATTAAAGATGGCTGGGAAGGGAAGGTTTAATAACTTTGCTGAGAAAGGGAATGCCCTTTATGGGTCCTCCTGCAATGTCCCTGTTTCTCTCTTCTCTCTTCTCTCTTCTCTCTGAACTTTTTCATATGTTTGTAAAGTTCTCTTCTCCATTGATTTGGTTATACTTCATTCTGTGGGACAACTTGGTGGAATATTTGTGTCTCTTATCTGTCATTTTGATAGCATTGTGGGGCCTAATCAAAGAAGGAGCTTTTTTTTCATTCTTAATGTGATATACAATATCCAAAGTCTATAATGCACTAATTCTCTTAACGCGTGTGCAGTGTGCCTCCTCCATATAATTTCTGAAACAAACACCATTTCTTTTCCCAAAAAGAATGTTAGCTATATTGGTCATTTTTAAATTTTTGTTGATTGCCGTCTGATAGTTTTTCAAATGTAGTCTTAAAAGTTATTAGTCCTTACATCTTTTATTTTGAACTCATAAGAAATAATTCCTATTGTGATCAATTTGTCGCATAATAAAATTATTCAATACATTGGCCTTAATTTGTGAAAAGACAGGGCTATTAAGAAATGTGAAATTTTGAGTAGTTGTGACGTGCTGATGCTGCATGTAGCCTTGACGAATTGTTGGGAATGATCTTTGCATGTGCTGACTTTTGTAGAATTAGAGTTTGATTTGCACCTGTTTGGAATGAAATGATGCACTAGTTAATATGTGGGAGTTTTGAGTTATTTGAATGATAATCATATTGATACACTCATTAGACTTGATAGTTTCATTCCTAATAACTCACTAGCTAAGTTTTCATTACAGCAGAGGATGGGGCAGCTGGCAATCTGAACACAAAGTAGTGTAAGAGAAGAAACATGGGCACTCTTTTATCAGAACATCATGGTCTACTTCAAGCCATAACTGCTATACTCACCTCGAGTCAGATCCAATTCCACCACCTCAAACCTTACATTCCTCACCTCCACAATCACACACTCCTCCTCTCTGTTCTCTCCTCCTTGCCTCTCGCTTCTTACCCTGCTACTCTCCTCTCCTTCTTCAAGTGGCTTCATATTCATGCACCTGCTGCCGTTTCTGAGAGCCCGCAGCCTCTCCTCACACTTCTCCCTCATCTCTTCAGCCGCAGCATGTTCACTGATGCCAAGTCTCTTCTTGTCTCTTTCATCACATCTGATCGCCACCATTTACTCCACACCTCCATTCTTCACCCAAATCGTTGCCTTCCCAGAAACACCAAAGCCTTGCTTGATACCTCCATTGGAGCTTATGTTCAAGCTGGCTATCCCCACCTTGCTCTTGACATTTTCTACAAGATGAAGCATCTTGGGTATAGACCAAATTTGCTGACTTGCAATACACTTATGAATGCGCTGGTAAGATACCCATCTTCACATTCTATTTCTTTGTCCAGAGGAATCTTTAAGGATGCTATTAAACTTGGGGTGAAACCCAATACCAACATGTTTAACATAATGATATATGGATATTGTGCGGATAATAAGTTCAAGGAAGCTGTTCAACTAAAGAATCTGATGAGTAAATTTGGATGTTCCCCTGATAATGTCACTTATAATACCATTTTGAATGCACTTTGTATAAGAGGTCAGCTACAGAAGGTTCAAGAAATCTTGCAAGACATGCAAGATATTGGCTTAGTGCCAAATAGAAACACGTACAACATTTTGATCCATGGATATTGTAGATCAAAATGTATAAAGGAAGCTGCCCGGGTTCTTGAGTTGATGACGCAAAATAATATGTTGCCAGATGTTTTTACTTACAACACAATGATCAGGGGTTTTTGTGTTGAAGGTAAGATTGTTGAGGCTATTAGGCTTCGAGATGAGATGGAGAATTTGAAATTGATACCTGATGTTGTTACTTATAATACATTGATTGATGGTTGTTTTGAGTGGCGAGGCAGTGTAGGAGCATTTAAGTTAATTGAAGAAATGAGAGTAAAAGGGGTCCAGCCAAATGGAGTGACTCACAACATAATGATTAAGTGGTTCTTTAAGGAAGGTAAGATCGATGAAGCAAAGAAGACTTTCATGAATATGGTAGAAAAAGGGTTTTCTCCAGACTCTTTTACTTATAATACCTTGATTAATGGTTATTGTAAAGCTGGAAAGTTTGGAGAAGCATTTAGGATGATGAATGAAATGTTATCAAAGAGAATGAAGACTGATACCGTCACTCTTAATACTGTATTACATGCTTTGTGTGTAGAGAAGAAGCTTGAAGAGGCATATGAGTTAACTATGAAGGCTAGGAAGCGAGGCTATATTCTTGATGAAGTAACCTATGGAACTCTCATCATGGGATACTTTAAGGATGAACAAACAGAAAGAGCTCTGAATCTCTGGGATGAGATGAAGAAGAAAGGCATCATCCCTAGCATTGTCACCTATAACACATTAATTAAAGGTCTTTGCATGTATGGAAAAACTGATCAAGCGGTAGAGAAATTGAATGAGCTGCTAGAGAGGGGCTTGTTTCCTGATGAAATTACATACAACATAATTATTCTTGGCTATTGTTGGGAGAAAATGGTGGATAAAGCATTTCAATTCCACAACAGAATGGTTGAGAATTCTTTCAGGCCAGACATCTTTACATGTAACATTCTTCTTCGTGGACTTTGCAGGGAGGGCATGCTTGAGAAGGCTCTTAAACTTTTTGACACATGGATATCTAAAGGGAAATTGGTTGATACAGTTACGTATAACACATTGATATCTTCCCTTTGCAAAGTGGGAAGGCTTGATGATGCACTTGATCTTTTGACTGAGATGAAAGAAAAAGGATTGGGGCCTGATCATTATACTTATAATGTTATTGCTGGGGCACTTATTAATGCTGGTAGAACTGAGGAAGCAGAATCTTTCATGTCAAAACTTAAAGGGATAGAGCAAGATGAAAAAATTCTTGATACTTCCCAAGAGCCTGATTCTTGTAGTACAATGTACTCAGATCTTATAACTGATTTGTGCACTCAAGGGAAGTACATAGAGGCAATGAAATTATTTCATGAATCAGAACAGAAGGAAGTTACTGTAAACAAATATGCCTATATCAAGCTAATGGATGGGATCTTGAAGAGGCGGAAAAGCATACAAAGGTTACTTGATTAGAGTGATCCACTGGTTGCAATTGATAATGCACTGGACTCTTGAGAAGTGTGATTGCCGTTCACTATGTCATCTAATAATGATGTTCTCTTCCATTGAAAATTTGTATGGGGTCTTTTTTTGTTTACAATGGCAATCTCAGAGCTGAAGCTATGGTTGAGATTTGGCTCCATGACAGACATGAGGGTTTCATTCATGGAATAGGACTCCCCTAGGTCATGAGGTTCCATTTTATGTGATTCTTGGGGCTTTATGCTGAATCCGAAAAGGTATATAATTTTTATGTTCCAGCGTGCCTAAGTTCTTTATGTTTATTATTGAGTTTGAGGTTAGTATAAATTACTGAAATATATGCACTGTGCAGTTGTTTTAAAATGCATTGATGCATATATATTGATGAATGATGCTTCGATTCAACCCAGTTAAAGAGACTAGCTTTTAGTAAGCAGAGCATTGAAAGGAATTTGAGTGTGATTAGCACATATAACTTCTTCCAGAACACTATAAATATTTTAACAAATGCCATTTAGTTTATTTATTGCACTTGAATAGTAGTTATGAGTATGACCTCTTCTTAGTGTGTGTCTCTGTGTGCGTATGTGTGTATCTTTTAGAAGAACCCATATTTATATAGAAGTATGAAAGACATTTAATCTCATAAGGGAGGTTTTTGACCCTGCTTGGATTAAGGGGAAGGAATATTCAGATACTACTTTATATCGATCACTATGGCAGATCAGCTAAGTTTTGAAGCATGTATAAATCTGTTCTCTATTAATTTTATATGCGGTTTATGTATCATCACCTTAACAATGGATAATGTGTTAACTCGTGTATGAATTTGGTTTGATGACGGAGTCCATACTTTGTGAATATCCTCCTTGCTGGCTATGACAAAGATGCTGGTCCTTCTCTTTACTATATTGACTACATTGCTTCACTTCACAAGGTTGAGAAGGGAGCTTTTGGCTATGGCTCTTATTTTTCACTGTCGATGATGGACAGATACTTCCACAGTGGAATGTCAGTGGAAGAAGCTATTGATTTGGTTGATAAGTGCATGTTGGAAATAAGTTCCAGGCTTGTTGTGGCCCCACCAAACTTTGTTATCAAGATTGTTGATAAGGACGGAGCAAGAGAGTATGATTGGCTCGAATCGGTTAAAGATACTCCTGCTGCTCTTGCTCTTGCTCTTGCCCCTGCTCCTCCAGCTTAAGTTGCAATCACTCCCCCCCCCCCCCCTTCCGTCTCTCTGTATTTTGTTCTAACTTAATTTTATTTACAGCGTTTCTGCTTCTTTCACTTAAATGTCTGCAAATCTTGGTGTAGGATTACTTAAAAGGGGAATATTATGGCTTGAGTCTATTTATCTCTGGATTTGGTGACAATTTGTGAAGCAGGCTGTATTATTATTAGTTTTTTGATATAAAAGAAGGCTCAGCAGAATAACAAGTGATAATTAAGTAAATCCCAAACAATCCTGATCTACCCAAGCCCTTAAATACGTAGGGCAATCACCCAAAATAACAGTTTTAGACAAGTCCAACTTTGCCCTAGCGTCTGCAGTTCTGTTACAATCCCTCAGGAGAAGCAGGCTTGATCGTTTTTTCTTCTATACCATTTGGCATCCAGTACTAGGACTAATTTGAATACAGGCCTAGTTGGTTACGGATTTGGGAGTGTTTTCCTATGCCCCCCATACAATACTTGAGTTCAGAACTTTAATTAGGGAATGAGTCTCCTGTCAAAAATGTTAAAGAATGAAAAAGTTAAAACATTGAAATATTAACTAAATTATTTCTTGAAAAACACACATTTATGTGTTAGGGAAAATTATTCAGAGTTTGTTTAGATTAATGTTGCATTCTGGTTTTTTTCTCGTCTCAGTTGATAAAAATAATTATATTACTTCTTCGAAAAAAACACATTTTTTTTTTAAATTTTGTATCATTAATATCAGTTAATTGATTTTTCAATTAAATCATTTAATTGATATCAATGGTACTCTCATGACGTGTTATGCTGCATCTTGTTCTTTGTTTTTTTTTAATCTTTTTTGCTTGAATTATTCTTGATGACCCTTTTTGAACATTGAAAAAAATTCTTTTGATTTAACAAATCATATTTTATTATATGTTAGATAAAGCAATAAAGTCAGAGTAATAAAACTCTTTAAAGAGGGGAGGGAAGAAAGGAGAGGGTATTAAAGTAGTCTAACCCACATTTTGAAACTCTAAATTGGGTTAATAACTCAATTAAGAATTGGTTGAATTTATCAATTCATTTAAAATTATTCTATTTTAAGTAGCTTTATATGAGAGTTTCCCTAAAATTTATGCTAACCTTAGTAAAAAAAACAAGGAAATTTATGCAATTTTTATAAAATTATTTTATTTTGTTTTTCTATATTAGCTTTGTGCATATTTTTAAGAAAAAAAATTAACTATAGAGATAAATCAAGATAAATTAGCTTTGCCAAAAACATTAATGAGCTTTTTATTTTATTTTAAAAAGTGTTGATTTGGATTAGCGGTGCACACTTATAATTTTAGATTATCATGATAAGTGGCATTGATTAAAAGTAGTGTTAATCATGCCTTTTGTTTGGATATTATTTTTACAAGTGATTTTGAACATTTTTATTATATTTGGATTTTATTTATTAAAAAGGACTTATAGATGGATAATTACAAAAAATGTAGAAATTAAAACATTCAAAAAAAAAAAAAACATGTCTCAATCACATGTGACCTTTTGTCACAATCATCAATTTGCTTGAGCATCCTTGAGATACATTTAAATTAATGTTTGACTAGCTTCCAGGCTCAAATTCTCACCATCCTCATATCTTTCTTCTCTAGGAGGACCCTTATTATTAAACTTAGTAGATTGTGGATTTTTTCGCATAAGAAATCCTACAGTCGATCCTTCACTAATTCTATATGAAAATGAGAAAGTCAAGACCGATTATTTTCATATTAGTACTTTATTCATTCTGATACTCTCTCCATCTGATTCTAATTATAAGATATAATTAACTTTTTTGAAGAGATTAATGAAGCTAATTAAATTACTTTAAAGTGTTTTTTTTTTTTCTTCAAACTAATTTGTTTAACTAATAAACTAATATATAATTTAAGAATAAACAATATATGAAATGATTAAGTAACTTATTTAGCTTCCTTAATCCTCAAAAAAAAAAAAATTAACTATGTCTTATAATTAAGATCAAAAGTAATATTATTTATAGTATAAAAAGGCAAAATAAAAAGGAGGAGGAAAAATAAAGATAAACTGGATCAACCTGAACTATTTGTAAATCCTGCCCGACTGCGTGGCACGAATTGAAACAAACTTGTTGCTACCCAACGAGCACGAAGGCTCCTTTGCCTCTTACAACAAAAGAGGCCTCTGAGAATCTGGAAAAAAAAAAAAAGAAAAGAAAAGAAAAAGGAGTGAAAGAAATCAAAGGCAGATCAAGAGAATGGAGTGCATATTCAGACTAGTCGGGAATAGCTTCATGATTGTGGTGGTGGATACATGGAGTCCAAATCGATGCTTTGGTTTAGTATGGGCAATCAAGCTGATCAGTCGGATCTTATGTATGCCTTGAATCCTACACTTTCTTTTTATGTTTGAACCAGCAGCATTTGAAATCAGCCTAGCTTTCTGTCTAACTGAACCTCAAAATCCAATATGATTCTAATCTTTCTGGTCTCATCCACTTTTATTCAATCTCATGAGCTCTTTTGAAGTAGCTGATATGGAGAAGCAATTTAGCCTACCCAGGGAGGATGTTCCAGAAACTTCTGGGATCATTGGCCTTTCCCTACATACCAATCAAACATTAGTGTTTCTGAGGAAAAAGCATCCACCAAGCTTCACAAATCATCTTCCTTCCCTGTGAATTGATATAACACGTTGTAATATTTGAGTTTAGTATAGAACATGACATGATATCCACATCCATTCCTAAATTAGTTTCAATAGAACAATTATGCAAATTTTCAAATGGAAAACATACTCAAGTTTAGATATTTCTACAACTTTTTATTTGCACGGATTATTGATGATTATAGTTTTTTTTTTTTTGGGGGGGATGAAACTACACATTAGTTGAATTGATCTTCATATCAAACCGCTAAGGAAATAATTTTATATTTAAAAATTTTTTTGGTATTCCATTGATTTGATTTCTCTAAGGAAAACCCTTTGTAATTGTAGTGTTATTATCATCATCACCTTCATCAGCATTTCATGGGTAATTTCTTTGTGAAAACAAGAGAAAAAAATTGATGAAGATTCATTAACAATTTTGTGTCCCAACTACCCAGGTTCATGGAGTTATATTGTTGATGAATAAGATCCATGGTGGAAAAAACAATGGGTTGTCAAAATCACGTGCTTTTAAAATTTGATGAGTTATTAGGTTTAATGTAAGGAAAACAAAGGGTTGTCAAAATAATGTACTTATCAAAACCACAAAACCACCTACTTTTAAAGCTTTGCACAATTTCCAAGTTTAAAACAATGGGGTGTCAAAACATGGAAATTTAAAACCATTGGCTATTAAAACGTCAAAACCATGTGCTTTAAAAGCTTTGCATCATTCTCCAGTTCAAAACAATGCTTTGTCAACATGGTGTACTTTATTCGAGCAAAAAAAAAAAAAAATAGTGTACTTTAAAATAATGGGATATCAAAACCACAAATCCGCGAGTTAATTAAAGCTTTACACAATCTCCAACAAAACAATGGGATTTCAAAATAGGGTAATTTGAAGCAATGGGCTATTAAATCCTCAAAACCGCTTGTCTTAAAAGCTTCGTATCATCTCTAAATTTAAAACAATAATGTATTTTGAAACAATGGGTTATCAAAACCACGTGTTTTCAAGCTTTATTGTATAACTTAAACTCCTTGTGAGACACGGCTCAAATTCATTAAACCATCACCAGCTATCATAAATAAATAAGGGAAAATTAAAATAAAGGACTTAGAAAAATAATATTTAATTAGAAAGACCATAAAAATTGTAAGGAGGACTAAATAAACTTAAAAGTATTAAATTCCCTTCAAATTCTCAGTTTCTTTCCATACATGGAGAACAAAAAACAAAACGCCTACTTCCGCCAAGGTGAGGCCATTTGGAAATCCAATATTGGAAGTTAAAAACGGCAATATTTGGTAAAAGTGTACGCATAAAAAGAACCCAGATGATTGAATGTGAGAGGAGATATGATGTAAGAATTTACTAGACATGTTGATCTGTCCTTCTTAATTCCTAAAAACGTCCATATCGTCTTTACGGGTTATTCAACCCATCAATACGAAACTTAATAAATATAGGAAGCCATTCTAGTTTACTATTCACTATTGTATTTCATTACTGTTGCCAGAAGAAAATCAAACTGACAAATTTTGGAGTTTCACTTCTTGTTTTGAATTTGGACACTTTGACCCAACACTTGAATCTAAATTTTGGAGTTTTGATTCTCATTTGATCATCTGATCCCTTTTATACATCAGGTTTTTAACTTCTGAATACTAGATTCCCAAATGGCCTCACCTTGGAGGAAGAAGACGCTTTGTTTTTTGTTTTTCTGTTTGGGAAGCAACTGAGAATTTGAAGGGCAATTTAATACTTTAAAGTTTATTTGGTCCTCCTTAATAATTACAATTTTTATAGTCCTTTTAATTAAATATTATTTTATATAGGTCCTTTATTTTAATTTTTCCAATAAACAAAATTCACTGTTTTATTAAACTTAAATATTGTGTCTTGATGCAATGAATGAGGCTAGATTGGGCCCAACCATAGCAGAGCCACTAGGTTTATCAACTAGGTCCAGCGAAGAGCCCATAAGAAGAAGTAAGAGGGCTAAGAGAAAGACCTGGAAGCTTAGAGAATTATAAAGTTGAGAATCTATAAATAAGACAAAAACCGGAAGAATATATTGGAATTGTCTCTCTCTTCTCTGTGATTCTGTTTCCCCTCTGTATCTCTTTTCTGTTATGAACGTTTCTCGATAGCTTATTTTTGCAGCATTTGCTTATCGTATGTAATGCAAACACTGAATCATATATGATATAGCAGAAGTTATATCTTTTGCCATTGCCATTATTGATTGTTTGTTCATAATTAAATTGTGATCATAACATTGCTTTCGTTGAGAGTAAGCCATGGCTAAAAACACTCACCTGAAAGAACTACAGGCCGGATTCCAAGCTGAGCAAAAAAAAGAATGCTGACTTTATGGAAACCACTCAAACTCATTTCATGAAACTTGAGAAATTTATGGAGGCCGTTACGATTAAGTTGGAGAATCTCGATAGTAAGTCCAAGGGTGCTAGCTCAGGAGCAAGGCATGATCTAAGCTCACCGGAACAACCATTACCGGGACTATACTTCCCGCATACCGCCAAACATGTGAAGCTTGATTTCCCTCGATTTGACCGATCAGAAACCCTGCAATGGATCTTCAAGGTGGAGTAGTACTTTAAGTACTTCAAGGCAGTGTTGTGAAAACGGCGTTCTGGAACGTAGAAACGGACGTTTCTACGTTTTTCTGCCGGAAAACGAGTCAGAACAGAGGTCAGGACAGATTTGGGGTTGAAACGGTTCAAACGGCGAGTTAACTCGGTAAACTCGGTAAAAACGGCGAGTTTACCGAGTTGACTTGGTTAGTTTTTTTTTTTTTAAAAAAAAAGTACAGAAGCTTAGTCGGGTCAGAGAAAAATAAGAAAACGAAATCGAAGGTTCACTACCCTTCTATTTCGTTTTTGACGGGGAGCGACTATGTCTCTTCTTTCTTCTTCGCTGATCGCTGGAGTGCTAGACGCTGGCTGCTGGCTGCTGCTTCTTCTATCATAGAACAACACAAACCTAGGAAGAGAAGCGCAAACATAGCGAGAAGCGAATGTGGAATGGACAGAGACATCGATCTGAGAGGAGGTTTTAGAGAGAACCATGGCGGAGAAACAGAGAATAACGGTTACGGCGCGGCGACTAAGAAACATGTAAAGCACAAACATGGGGCGAGTAAAAATGGGTTCAATGCGGATTTAGCAAGCAACCTCTTGAAGTTGAAGATCTCAAGCCATAGGGATGTGTGTACCAAACCCCTCCCCCAACATGGGCATCTGACTTCACATTTGTCATGTTATTTTGTCTAAAATATTAATTTTTTATCCAATATTTACAAACTAATTAAACAATTTTTTAATTTAAAAATAATTTTGTTGTTTTATAAGAAACAATTAATTTTCTTAATTTATGTAAAGTTGCTACTAGAGTGTTTAAAAATTAAAGAATTAGAGGAGCACTCTCTCATATCTTTAATATAAAATGTTGATCTCTTTTATAATTTTATTAAAGTCTCAGCATGAAGAAAATTCTTCTTTATCAGTAAACTCAGTTAAATTAGAGATGTTGATCTCTTTTATAATTTTATTGCTTTGGTGTTTTGATTTTAATATATATTATGATGACTGATTTTGAACTTAATTATTTCCTTAAGTGTTTGGACTTAAATTTGTGATTATTTTAATGTCTTGGCGTGTTTTGGTTTTGTATATGTTGGATATATATATATATATATATATATATATATATATAGTAAACTCTTACGTTTCGTTTACGTTTTACGATTTTACGTTTTTGCTCACCCTTACCGTTTCTACGTAGAAACTAAGTTTTAACAACACTGCTTCAAGGTGACCGATGCTCAACGTCTGGTAATTGCTTCGGTCCACATAGATGGTGTAATACCCTAAAAATCCTATTTAGCATAACCATTATATTTTGATAAATAATACCTATTTTAAATAGGTGAGCATGTGATCTCAAATTTTGTTGTTGCATTTATTCCTAGGCAATTTTTCTAGAATTAGAAAGCCTAAAGACTAATTTTTCTAAATCTTATTAAGGGTCATAAAATATCCTAAGATTATCATAATTTAAGTATAATCTTAATTATACTATTTTAACAATTAAAACCATCGAAGGATGATAAAATCAATTAGAGGAAATTAGTAACAATTATTGGATAATTGGAATCGCAATAATTGAAATACTTTAATAATTTTTGAAATTAGTTAATAATTAATTTATAAAGGTCATAATTAAGGAAATATCAATTATGTTAAGGACCAAATAATATTTAGAAGTTAAGATTAGCATACAAAGAATTGTTAATCATCAAAATTAAATTAGAACCCTTGTCAAACTTTTGGTAATAAAGCCTAGTAACCCTTAAAATACCATGTTAGCAATAGTAACCAAGGATTTATTAATTCTCCTTTTAACTATTAAAATTGGCGAAAATTACTAATTGAAGAGTGAAGAAATTATATTAACCCTTAATCCTAGGTCCTTGTAAAATTAAGTGGACCAACGAGAGATTTTTCTTTTTGAGTTTGTGAGAACATTAAAACATAAATTGATAATAATTAATCTCAATTAAGAAAATTGTCAACAATTAGTAAGTGATTAATTTAGTAATTAATTGGCAAACTAAATAAGCTTTAGATATTTGCAATAAAGAAGAGATTAACATGATTAGTGTTAATTGGTTGTGCCTCATTAGTCCACATGTTCGGCTAGCATATGTGGAGCAAGGAGAGCCTAGTGGTTTGGGATCTTTTGGGATAATTAAGCTTAAGTTTTGCTTGCCTTGGAGAAGAAGAAATATTTTATCATATAAAGCTTAATTTGAAAAGTCAACAAAAACAAAAAACCAATGAAAAGCCATGAATTAAAATACACATTTAATGGTTATTAGGAGGGGAGATTTCGGACAAAATTTTGGAAAGAAGAAGAAAGAATTTATAATATTTTAATATAGATTAGCACATGGGATAATTGAAAAAGAAGACTTGTTGGTTAAGGGGAAAAGATGTGTAAACATGTGTGTCTAAGAGTTGTGTGTGTGAGTAGAAAGTCAAGATTAAACTAAGGTGAATAATGGTTTGAAATCCAAAGTGAAACTTAGGAAGCAAGTTATTCTCTAATCAGATACAAGTGAATGAGAATCTATAGAAATTAAATCATATCTTGAAATATTGAAACTAAGTATTAAATATAAGTAGATATTTGAAACCAGTAAATTATGGGCTTGAACTTGGCTATTCCCAAAGTCATTTTCATATACTTATGTGATTCATACCTAAGTGTTTCAGGAAGTTTAAAATCACCATAAATCTAGTTATAAAATTAGGATTTTAAAAGTGAAATTAGATCTTGAATAAAAACACCAACTTACACCTAACTAAATTAGCATTTGGAGGTAAATAGGAGATGAAGCAAAAACTTAAGAGCTAAGGGGGGAGAAGGGTGGTTTCTATGAGGTGTAGGGGTGAGATTTTTACCTCTTTACCAAGTTAAAAACCAATGGCCAAGATCAAGTAGAAGATGCTAGATGGTTAACCCTTGCTTGGCTATAAATAGAGGCCTCCCACTTCACAAATCCTCACCAATTCACCAAGCTAGAACCGAAATTAAGAGTGTGAGGGAGTGAGTGGAAGAGTTCCAAGAGCAAGCAGCAAGGTTCTTCAAGAGGTAAGGAAGCTTTTAGTCTTTTAGTTCTAGTTCTTAGTTTTTGTAGTAGAAATGTTAGGAAGTGTTATTTTGATCTTTAATCTTCTAATTTTAGTTTTATTCTCATGTTTTGATGATTTCCATTGCCTTTATTTCAATAAAAATGATGAAGAAGAAGTATGGCAAAAATTTTTGGAAGATTATGATCAAAATAGCAAAGCTCTGGTGAAATTTCATCGGTTAGCGATTTCAAGAGCCAGTAGCAAAAACGTTAATATTTCATAAAGGAAATGAGGTTCTAAAATTCTGAATAAATTCATGGTGAAAGTAGACATATAGGGCTTTCCAAATATACCCAGAGTGTGTCATTTGAAGTTCTGTGTAAAGAGATAACAATTCCAGAAGATAAGCTACGTTTTCTAGGGAAAATTCTGGGCAGTGGTTTGAAACGTTGAAATTGGGAATTATTCTTGAATTTTGGGTGAGTTCCAGAATTTTTCCTCGAAAGTAGAGATCTCAAGGATTCCGGGAAATTTTACGGATCCTCATTTCGATTTTTCTGGAATTAGTTATGATTTTTCAAAGTTAGACAAAATTCTGCCCAGAAATGATGAACCAACGTTTTTTCCCGAAATTTTGTGGAAAATAATTGAAAATAAATCCTCCAAGGGTAAAATTGTCATTTGTGGCCAAGATATCTCTTGGATTAATGTTTGGGAATTAATAGAAGCGGTATTACCCTTATAGGATTAACTGTGAACGTGTTCCGATCGACAAACATACCCAAAACTCGTCAACGAAGGTATGGACACGTGTTGTAACCTTAACTCTTATACTTATGGTGTGCTTATATATGATAGTTGTACTCACATGTTGAAACCCTGTTTTGAAAGTTTACTCTGTGAATATTGAATTGAATACGGGTTATGGTCTTGATAACGCCGTTGAGTTTTCCTAGCGTTCAGGACACGATAGGCCATCGTGGCATTGGTGAATAGTGCAGACTGGGGTAACATACATATTGCAGTGGCTGTGTTGTGTTATTGCCTTACATGTTGATATGATTTTGAAAGTTATAATTGTGTACTTATTATGTGATACCTGTCATATACTGTTTACATAAGCATGAGGTTAACCGTTACCTAAGGTCCGATGGGTATTGGACCTTAGCTCTTACCATAGCTTCAGGTTCGGGAACCAAGGACTGAAGATAGAAGTAAGCAGAGTCAACAGGAAGCGTAAGGACCCAACTGAAGATCCTATCTTTAGACGTATACCATTATAAATGTACTGTACATTATAAACCAACAGATACGCCACAGTTAATGATATATCAGTTTCTTACTCTTTTACTTGCTCCGATGTCTACTCTGATAAAAAGAAAAAAAAAATTATTCCGCTTTTGAAAATTAGGATGTTACAGATGGAGACGTCCTCTTGTGGTTCCAAATGATGGAGAAAGCCCACCGAATACTCCATTGGGACGCCTTGGTCAAGGCCATCGAAGAACAACACGGGCTATCACAATTCGATTGTGCTCGATCCCAGCTGTTCAAATTGGTGCAGATGGGGAAGCTTGAGGATTACAACAACCAATTCATGTCTCTAGTGAATCGAACAACTGAAATATCCGAGGCTGCAATGCTTAACTGCTACTTAGAGGGACTCAAGCTAGATTTATGTCGAGATATACTAGTCCAGAAACTAAGAACGCTACTCCAAGCCATGACCTTGGCGAAACTGTTCGTAGAAGCAGCCGAGTGGGGAAAGCCTACAAAAACTCACGGGCTCAGTAACATAGGGACTACCAGTACCACAAACAAGGGATATCCGAATCCTCCAGGCCAAACACAGTTGAATAATGGCGGAGGAAAAACCAACCTACCTCCCTTATTACCAACCCTACCCACCAAATTACTACTCAAATGAATAACCCCAGTGGAAATGCAGATACGACGCAAGAAAGGCCTCTGTTATACAGGTGATGAGAAAGTTTCTCCCACACATCGTTGCACTAAACGACAATCTATGATGATGGTAGAGGACGATGAACTCGAGGAGACCGTTGAACCTGATGACGCAGACACACCTATTGATGGTACTTTACACCATCTGTCCCTACCAGCTTCGAAGGGAACTCATGGAGCAGCTACAATCTGTTTTACTGGCACCATTCAAGGGAAGGAGGTCTAAATCCTATTAGATGGGGGAAGCTCCAACAACTTTATTCATCCCCAAATTGTGCGACATTTGAATCTCACGGTTGAGCATACAAAGGAGGTCTGTATTCTAGGTGGTATTGGACAGGTTATGCGCACAAACTAGCAGGTGATCAATATACCTATAGAAATATGTGGATATACTCTTTACTTGACTATGCTTGTATTGCTTATAACTGCACTGGATATGGTGATCAGAGCAGGATGGCTCGAGACATTGGGACCCCATATCGCTGACTATAGCACCTTCACGATAAAGTGTCTAACTCACAGCCAATGGGTTATACTTAAAGGCTTCAAGGGAAGTACCATAACAGTAGCTCAGTACCATCATTTGGTACGTCTGCAACACATGGAAGCAATGACCAAGTTATTTATTCTGGAGCCAATGACACCTTCACCACCAGAGTCTCATACCTCGATTCCCGAAGACTTATGACAATTGTCGGAAACATACTCCTCTATTTTTGCACCTCCCCAAGGGCTGCCTCCACCCAAAGAACGTACATATGCCATTGATCTGATGCCCAATGCAGCACCCGTGCGAGTTAGACCTTATCGTGTAACTCAAAAAGCTGAGATCGAGCGAATTGTGGAGGAACTACTATGCGATGGTTTGATCTAACCAAGTTCTAGCCCCTTCTCAACACCCATCATTTTGGTAAAGAAGAAAGACTGTACATGGCGTTTTTGCGTGGACTACAGAGCTCTCAATTCGATCACGGTGAAAGACACTTTTCCTATGCCCACGGTCGATGAGCTCATTAATGAATTATCAGGCTTTGTTTTTTATTCCAAGCTCGATCTCAGGTCTCGGTATCACCAGATTCTCATGAAGGAATCCGATAGGGAGAAGACGGCATTTCGCACTCACTAGGGCCTATATGAGTGGTTAGTAATGCCCTTCGGGCTCACAAAGGCGCCAACAACATTTCAGTCTTTGATGAACACTATTTTCAGACCTTACTTTCGCAAGTTCGTCCTAATTCTTTACGACGACATCCTCATCTACAGCACTACATGGCATGACCATCTGGTCCACGTCAGGAAGGTATCGGATATCCTAAGTTGCCATCAATTGTTTGCTAAACAATCCAAATGTGAATTTGGGCAGCTGAGGATCGATTATCTGGGCCATGTGATCTCGACTAGCGGTATTGAAATGGATAATACCAAAATCAAGGCTATTCAAGATTGGCATGTACCCCACATCGTGTCTCAGTTGAAAGGATTTCTTGGGCTTAGTGGCTATTTCCATCGGTTCATTTAATGGTATGCACAGATCGCAGGCCCAATGACCAATTTGTTGGCTAAAGATGCTTTTGTATAGACAGATCAAGCCCAAGCTGCTTTCATTAAACTCAAAACGACAATGACTCAGGCAACGGTATTGTGACTGCCAGATTTTGCCAAGCCTTTCATTCTTGAGATTGATGCTTCTGGTGTGGGAATTGGAGCAGTTATGAGTCAAGACAACCATCCCATCACATTTTTCTCTAAGAAGCTTTCTCCAAGGTTATAGAAACAATCCGTTTACGCGCGGGAATTATTGGCGATAACAGAGGCTGTGGGAAAATTCCGACATTATTTATTTGGCCATTACTTTATCATTAGAATCGATTAGGCCAGTCTAAAGCATCTAGAAGAGCAAACCATTCAAACTCCTGAACAAGAAGTATGCCTTCCCAAGTTGTTGGGCTATAGATTTCATATCGAATACAAGCCTGGGCGCCATAATTAGGCTGCTGATGCCCTGTCTTGTGTTCAACATATGGCAATGTCGTCACTCTAGTCCACCTTTATGGACTGCATCTATGAGCGCGTGTGTTCTTCTCTTATGATTCAAGAATTAAAGCAACAAGTTTATTCGGGTGACCCTGGGCACGATAACTATCAAATTAAACAGGAGGATTTGTATTGGAGAAACAAGTTAGTCCTTCCCCATGATGATCTTGATCTCATTCATGATGTTTTAACTGAGTTTCATTCCTTTAAGGTTGGAGGTTATGCGGGTTTCCTTCGCACTTTTTACCGTCTTGCCCACTTGTTTTACTGGATAAACATAAGGACTGATGTCTGAGAATTTATTATGCGTTGTATCGTCTGTTAATGCGCCAAGACGTCTAATTTGAATCCAGCAGGTTTACTTGAGCCTCTGCCCATACTACTGCGTATTTGGGAGGATATCTCCATGGACTTCATCACTGGATTACTAATTGTCAATAGTTATTCTGTTATTTTTTGTGGTTATTGATCGTTTGTCCAAATACAACCATTTTGTTCCATTGCCTGCAAATTTCACAAGTCAAAAGGTAGCTGAAGTTTCTGTTCAACATGTCCTGAAATTACATGGTATTCCTTCTACCATTGTTTGTGATCGAGATAAAACCTTCACCAATGCTCTTTGGAAACACTTGATGAAGTCACAGGGGTCACAACTCTGTTTTATGTTGGCGTATCATCCCCAATCTGACGGGAAAATGGAAGCACTCAACAAATGTTTGGAGCTATACCTTCGTTGCTTTGTTTTGGATCATCCTCAACAATGGCTCTCCTACCTACCATGGGCTGAGTATTGGTATAATACTGCCTTTCAAACTACTATCGGTATGTGCCCTTTCAAGGTTGTATATGGTCGAGATCCACCTCCTCTTTTGAAGTATTCGTCAATGGCCGATACACCCTTCGACATTCACACCCAGCTATGTCGACGTGATGAAGTTCTCCAGATGCTTAAGATGAATATACAACGAGCCCAGGCCCATATGAAACATTATACTGATAAACATCGAACGCCAGTTACATTTGCAGTAGGTGACTTAGTTTGGGTCAAGCTTCAACCATATCGACAACATTCAGTTGAGCTTCACAAATATCAAAAATTGGCCTTACGTTATTTCGAACCCTTCAAGATAACAACATGCACCGGTACAGTTGTATATTGAGTAGAGTTAACTCCTCATGCTAAAATACATCCAGTCTTCCATGTTTCTTTACTCAAACGTTTTCATGGATCTGTCATTCCCCCTCCATTGGTTCCCTTACCTTTGTTATCAGTCCCTGAGGGTCCAATATTGTCTCCAAAGAAAATACTAGCAACTCATTTTACAAGGGATGGAGATACGTGGGTTCGCCAAGTGCAAGTGCAGTGGGATGATCTCTCAACCGTCACCTGGGAATCCGCATATGAAATGCAGGCTTTGTATCCAACTCTGGACCTTGAGGACAAGGTCCAAATTGACGGGCGGAGTAATGCAATGAATGAGGATGGATTGGGCCCAACCATAGCAGAGCCACTAGATTTATCAATTGGGTCCAGCGAAGGGCCCATAAGAAGAAGTAAGAGGGCTAAGAGAAAGACCTAGAAGCTTAGAGAATTATGAAGTTGGGAATCTCTAAATAAGACAAAAACCGTTTGAAGAGGGGGTGAAGAATATATTGGAATTGTCTCTCCCTTCTTTGTGATTTTGTTTCCCCTCTATATTTCTTTTCTGTTATGAACGTTTCTCGATAGCTTATTTTCTACAGCATTTGCTTATCGTAAGTAATGCAAACACTTAATCATATATGATATAGTAGAAGTTATATCTTCTACCATTACCATTATTGATTGTTTGTTCATAATTAAATTGTGATCATAACACTTGATCTTGGTGATGATGTATAATATAGATGTTTAATTGTTCACTTGGCCTTTCGGACAATTAAGATTGGACAACTAAAACAACTCATTTCCAAGCAATAGTAGATGATGTACATTAGACATTATTAGCAAGGGTTATTGTCCCTGGCTAAACCAGTCAATTTTATTGTCCCAATATTTAGCAGAGAAATTAACAAGGGACTTTATCCATTGCCAATATCAATTTAGCATGGGATCCCCGGGGCGTATTTACTATTTTTTTTAATAGTAAATGACGTAATTATATGTACGAAAGTGAAACCCATAGAGAAGATGATACTTTCATATCCTTTTTTATCATTTTCTTTTCAAAATCTCATTTCCACCTTTAGATTAAATAAATGATGGTTCAGATTTAATATTTTATAAAACTATTATTATTGCATTTTATAAATTAATTTTTTAAGAAATTTTATCTATATTGTATTTATAAATTATGTAGATCATATTATGATAGCTTAAATTTATTTAATGATGTATAAAATATTGAATCTATGTCATCTGTTTTTCCAATCTGATGGTGGATATACGATTCTAAAAAGAAAAGGAGAAAGAGAGAAATGAGAGAACTCAAACTCAAACCCAAACCTAGATCATTAAAGAGAAAATAATGGGTTGTCAAAAGAGTATACTTTAAAAAGTTTTTTTTTTGGGCCAACAAGTATGCTTCAAAACAAAGAGCTATAAAGATTGTGTAGTTTGAGAACAGTAGAAGATGGCTTAAACTCTTTATGATAGACTAATTAACTTCAGTAAGTAAACAACCCCTCCTCTTTGGGTTTAACTGGCGTGGGGGTCGGTCTTCCTCACCTTTAGGGAGGGGGTTGATCTCTGCGTTGGTCAAGGTGCTGGGGGAGGCATCCTAGGGGTCTAAAAAGTAGTGGTAACGCTGGTAGAGGTGGAGGCATGTGTACTCTCTTGCCAGTATCCCCTGTGCATTGGGCTCCAAGCGCCCTGCCTTAGGATTGTGGGTGAGCCCGACCCCTTTCCTAAAATTTTTATATATATAAAAAAAAAAACTTCAGTAAGTAAACAAATTAAGTTTAAATATTATGTATTTGAATTTGGGTAAAGCAATTAACGTTCTCCTCCCAACTACGCCACATGCTCCAGGATTTACGAACACAATTAGAGAAGTCTTCATGAGAAACCCAGCTGGGTGCAAAGAATCAACATTGTTTTCCAGAGTTACGCGCTTCAACTTCAACCCCCCGGGTTTGAACCAACTGGAGATTGATATAAGTGCATTACGATGGACTACCATACACGATCGATAACCACCGCTCATTTTGTGAGCCTTCTTTTATAACCCCATGATTATGAAGCACTTGGTCATACATAGCCTTCACCGAAAATTGGATTTCACTCTTCCAAAAACAATATATTCCCCTAGTGAACCCATCAAACTCAACTATTGCAACTTCATCAAAACCAATACGCCAAGCCAATGCTTTTGCTTGCCTTCAACCCCTACTACCTAGGTTCCAGAATACCGATAAAACTCCACCTCCACGTATGCTTCTTGCAAAGCTCAACTAACAGCGGCAAGGAACATTTTTTTCCCGAACCCCAGGAATTTCAAATCATCATATGTAGGGAGAGGTTTAGGAGAGAGGGGAGGAATTGGAAGAAGAGAGGGAGATAAGAATTTTGTCAAATCACTCATAATCTTATTTTAGCCCAACATAGGCTATTTAAAGAAATACAATTCCTAATTTAGAAATTTAAATTGCTGAACTAAAGGAACAACTTATTCCTATTAACATGGATGAAATAACAAACTTCCTAGAATTTAGTTTATTTGAATTGAGATGAGATTTTTATTCAATTGAGTGCTAAATTTATGGCTAAGCATGTTGACTTAATATTTCTGGTGGTAATCCTTTAGGTATGCTGGGCTCTTACTAATTCGAATGGGCCTCTCAGGTAAGCTGGGCTTCTCAATTGTAAGGCCCGCTACATCCCCTTCCCCATCAAAAAGATCCATGTCCTCATGGATGGTGGGGTTCAAAGATGCCCAACCAGTGGATGGAGGCCGTGTAGCGGATTTGTTGACCCACTAGGTGCTATGAATGTCTTCTGCGGAAATGACTGTCTATGTCATCGGCATTGGGTGGATGAGACACTATCTTGGTAGCTATGTGTGATTTCGTTGGTAAAGTCGAGTGAGGGAGGTCAGAGGAGCTAGTGGCCTCATCGGTGACAACGGGTGGAGTGAGAACGTGTTCGTCCTCACAGGTTGCGTCTTCTGGTGTACTACTAGACCACTGGATGAGCAGCTCTTTCACTTTTCTTCCTTGTTTCCATACTTCCCTTTCTCCCAAGACTGCGAGGACCTCATACATCGGTTTGTTGTCCTAAGATTTCTCTGGTAACGGGTGAACTTTGAAGGGGGTGTAGGAGAGATAAATGGTCTAAGCAATGAAATGTGGAAGACCGGGTGAATGAGGGAGATCTCCGATAACTACAATTTGTACGAGACAACACCGATCCTTTCCAAGATTTTGAAGGGGCCATAGTAACGAAGGGAAAGCTTCTGTTAACTTCTTCGGAGTACGAAGTGTTGACGGTACAGCTGTAACTTGAGTAATACGAGATCCCCTTCGTTAAATTCCACTTCCTTCTGTTTTTTATCTCTGTAAGCTTTCATGGTAGTCTGTGCGTTATGAAGATTCTTTTTAAAACTACTCATGATTTTGTTTCTTGCTGAAAGATCCGTGTCTACTGCTTCCAGGTTGCTGCTGCCAAGACAATATGTTAAGAGATTTGGTGGGGGAATACTGAAGGTGATTTCGAATGGTGTGAACCCAGTAGATCAGTTGAAGGACGTGTTGAAGTGAAATTCGTCAAAGCTCAAGACCTTCGACCATGTATGTGGATGTTCATGGACATAAGCTCTAAGGTACTGCTCTAAACACCGATTCACTCTCTCAGTTTGTCCATCGCTTTGTGGATGATAACCTGAGCTATATTGCAGTATGGTGCCTTGTAACTTGAAAAGGGTTTGCCAGAAAGTACTGAGGAAGATTGGGTCTCTGTCGGAGATGATTGTGCGGGGAAAACCATGGAGTTTCCCTACTGATTCCCAGAAGACTTTAGCGATTATGGCCGCTGTGTAATGTGTAGGTAAGGGTATAAAATGAGATCCCTTTGATAACCTATCAACAACCACAAAAATAACTGAAAATCCGTTAGAGTTAGGTAAATGGGTTATGAAATCCATGCTTAAATCAGTCCAGATAGTTGTCGGAGTGGTAATAGGTTGGAGTAAGCCATATGGAGAAGATTTGGTGGTTTAATTTTTTGGTAAGTCTCACATTGTTTGACAAAACTCTTAACATCACTCTTCATTCATTTCCAAGTAAAAGCTTTATTGAGACGCATGAAGGTGTTTTGAGCTCCGGAGTGACCACCCACAAGGGAGCCATGAAATTTTTGCAGTAATTTTGGTTTCAGTGAAGACCCGGCAGGGATGAAGATTCTGGATTTATGGAATAAGAGGTGATTTTTCAATTTCCAGTCCTCCCATTTGTGTGGTTCCATAAGTAGCCCTTGAATGACTTAAATAGTACAGGGGTCCATTATTAGTTCTTGTTGTAAAATTTTTGTGATAATGTTTGTTAGGCCTGTAATTGCGGCGAACTAGGAATTTGGTTTATCAATGGACCCTTATGGAAATATGGATAAAGCATCTACCACAGTATTTGTTTTGCCTGATTTATAAATGATGCTGTATGAGAACCCAAGGAGCTGGGATAAAAATTGTTGTTGTTCTGGGGTCTGGACCACTTGGTTCATTAAGTGATAGAGGCTTTTATGATCAGTACGGATGACAAAAGTAGCACCCAATAGGTATTGACGCCATTTAGACATAGCACTAGTAATGGCAAACATCTCCCTAATGTAAGTCAACTTTTGTTGCATAGTAAGAGATAATTTGCGACTATAAAATGCAATAGGTTGATTTTATTTTTTTTTTGCATGAGAACAGCCCCTATTCCCACTCCTGATGCATCGGCTTCAACAATAAAGGGTAAGGAAAAATCCGGTAAGAAGTATATGAGCTTGTGTGAGAAGGGTCTTCAATTGATTGAATGCAGTAGTTTCTTTGTCACCCCAGGCGAATCCTTTCTTGGTTAGTAGATCACTGAGTGGCGCCACAATTGTAGCAAAATGTTTGATAAAACGCCGATAGTATCCTGCCAGTCCTAGGAATGCACGTACCTGAGTGATTGTAGTGGGGTTGGGCCAGTGTTTAATGGAGCTGATCTTGTCAAGGTCAAGAGACAATCCTTGACCAGAGATTACGTGACCTAGAAAGTGTATGGAGGCTTTGGCGAACAAACACTTAAAGCGTTTTGTAAAGAGGCAGTGTTCCCTTTAGGTAGCTAATACTAGCCTTAGATGATTTTCATGATCCTGTAAGGTGGAGTTATAGATCAATATATCATCAAAAAATATAACTACAAATCTCCTCAAGAAGGAGGAAAACTCTTCGTTCATTGTTACTTGGAATGTAGAGGATGCATTATTTAGCCCAAAAGGCATAACTAGGAACTCATAATGGTCATGGTGGGTTCGAAAAGCTGTTTTATGAATATCCTTAGGATGCATTAGAATTTGATGGTACCCAGAGCGTAGGTCCAACTTAGAAAAAATTGTTGCCCCGTCTAATTCATCCAAAAGCTCATCAATTGTAGGTATAGGAAATTTATCTTGCATTGTGACAGCATTGAGGGCTCTGTGATCGACACAAAAGCGCCATGATCCATCTTTCTTTTTAACTAGAAGTACCGGGGAGCTGTAGGCTGAATGGCTAGGTCGAATAGTGCCTTCTGTTAACATTTCTGAAACAAGTTTTTCAATTTCATTTTTTTGGTTGTGGGGGTAGCGGTATAGGTGAACTTGGACAGGTTTGGTGTTTGGCATGAGATTGATGTGGTGGTTTGTTGGCCTAAGAGGGGGAAGTTGGGTAGGAGTACTGAAAATGTCAGCGTAATTATCTAGAATAGTTAACATGGTTGGTGGGATTAGATCGGTGTTAGAGTGGGTGGGACTTGGGTGTGTGATGGATAGGCTAGGATGGGTTCTTGAGTTATAAGTTTGTGGAGTTGGGAGTGAGTGATAGAGCATGGAGTAAGGCAAGTATCACCGTTAAGTGTAATGGGACGGTCTTTGTGGGAAAAACTCATGGTTATTTGCTTGTAGTCCGTGATTACTCGCCCCAAAGTAGATAACCATTGGATGCCAAGAACCAAATCTGCACCTTGTAGGTCGAGAACATATAAATCAACATTGAACAGATAGTGACCTTGTAGAGCTAGGGAAACCGTTGCACATAACCCTTTGCAGAAGATATTGTCACCATTGCCGACCTGGACCTGAAATGATGTAATAGATTGCACCGGTAAAGTCAAGTGTTTGGCAGCCCGTGCAGTGATAAAATTGTGGGTACTACCGCTGTCAACCAAAATCTGGACCGAGGAACCATGAATTTGATCTGTGAGCTGAAATGCTTTGGAAGAACGATGGCCAAAAAGAGCATGGAAACTGATTTCTAGGAAGGTGGATGATTCAGTGGTTGGTTCCCCATTATTGTCTTGTAACGGTTCTGTCTCATCGGAATCATCGACTACCATATATAAAAATGTGGTGCCTGGTTTACATTTGTGGCCAAAGACATATTTTTCATCACAATTGTAGCATAAACCTTTTTCTCTTCTTGCAAGCATTTCTGTTGGGGACAATTGTCTGATAGGAACTGAAGAAGAACTTGGATTTGTTGGTTTAGGTTAGGAAGAAGTAGTATTTGATTAGGAACGTGGCAACCATCGTGAGTATCGGTCATCAGCCTTTGCATAGTTTCTGGCCAAACCCCACGCGGCGTGAAAGGAGGTAGGTAAGTGGGCTTGGACGTCACTTCGGACCTTTGGTTTGAGTCCTGAAATGAACATACTTTTTCTAAGGTGGTCAGGAATGCCGATAACTCTGCTAGACAAGAGTTCAAATGTTGTTTGGTATTCATGTACAGTGCTTGTCTGTGATAATCTGCAGAGGACACCAGCAGGGTCCTCATAGACAGTAGATCCATATCAGCCTAAGATAGCGGTGCGAAAATCTCCCCAATTTGTGATGAGACCATCACGAGATAAGTTGTGATACCAACTTGAAGCTGGGGGGTCGAGATGAAAGCAGGCAATGCGAAGGTATTCAGGTTCAGTGATATTATAGTACTCACAGTATTGGTCCACTGCAAATAACCAATCTGTAGGATCTCCTTGGCCAAAGCGTGGGAAGTCTAAACAAAGTGGTTTAAGGCGACGGGGGTCTGTATGCGATGGTCTAGGTCCTAGGACACTTGAACTGGATTGTGGTGATTGAGTGGCTCTTTGTGTTTCAATAAATTGCTGAAAACGTTCCACGATGGAAGTAAATTGCTCCTCATTGCTACGTTGCATTTGGTGAAAAAATGCTTGCTGGCGTTCATCAAAGGAGGTTTGTTGTTGTTGTACAACATTGAGTTGGTCTTGCATTTGAGCCATGCGTGTTTTTTCTGTTAGTTCTCAATGTGTTTTGATGATAACTAGCAATTGTAAACTTGATATGAAGTTTGTTTTTGGCAGTATGAAAATCTCACTGTCAAAGGCAAACTCAAGTTTGGGTATGTAAACTCGAGTTTGAGGGTTGACAGAAAGCTGCTTACTTCTGCGAAGAAAGCCAAACTCGAGTCTACTTGGACTAACTCGAGTCTGAGGAGTTACAGAAAGCAATCTGAAATTTTCACAACGAGCCAAACTCCAGTTTGCAAAACCAAACCTGAAGTCTGGAAGATACAGAGAGCACTCAGAATCCCAAGCAAGCCAAACTCGAGTCTGGATTCCTAAACTCCAGTCTAGACCAAACAGAAAGACACTCGAATTCCAGGCCAAGTTATAAACTCCAGTCTAGAGTTACAAACTCCAGTCTAGACCAAACAGAAAGATTTGAATAGTTTCAGATCAAACATAAACTCGAGTCTGTCATTGTAAATTCGAGTTTAGGACAAATAGAGAAACACTCGAATTTCTACCATCTTTCCAAAACTCCAGTCTGTCTCCTAAACTCCAGTCTGTAAAATCATGAACTTAGGCTTGTTCTTCAAACATAGACCTAAACTCGAGTCAGTCACTAATTGACTCGAGTTTAGGAGCAGGACCAAAATTCCATGCCAAGTCTAAAGCCCGATAGTTCTCTCTGTAAAAGCCAAACTCGAGTTAGCTTTTACAGACTGCAAGTTTAAACTTCTAATCAACGGACATGTTTTCTGGATGAACCCCAAACTCGAGTCTGGAAGAACCCCAAACTCGAGTCTGGAAGAACAAACTCGAGTTTGCATCGGGGATTTTGAAAAATCAAATGATGTTGATCTGCGAAATCTTAATGGGTCAATCTAAAATTATTCTATCATATGATATTATTGTTTCTAATGTCTTTGATGAAGTTTTGAGTATTTTTCAGATAAGTTTAGCTAAGATCAAGGTGAGATCAAGATCCAGGATAAGTGTATTAAATGAAGAATCAAGAACAAGGCTGATATTTCTCCTTTATCCCAGATGCTCAGTTCAGACCGTTGCAACACTTCAGGATCACTCTAAACGGTCAAATCACGATCATAGAATGACTGAAAATCTGGAAAACCTTCTGCAACAACTAAATTCCAAAATTCCAGCTAAGAATTCAAAGAACAGAGCAAAATATGCAACTGCCATTTTTCTAGAATTGCAGCTAAACGTTAGAGAAAGAATTGCAACGGCTAGCTCATCCATTTAGTCTATAAAAGGCTGTGAAGACTCAAAGCAAAAGACACACAACGAAGCTATCTTGATTATACTTTGAAATTTGAGTCTGTATTGTTATTTTCAACCTGTTCTTCAATGTTTATCCTTATCTACTCTTTTGAGAGTTTGTAAATTTTTGAAAGCATTTGTTTGTGAGAACTCAAGGTTGTGGAACCTGTGAGTTGGGTTGTTCAATCACAAAGTGTAAGGGGGAGCAAGTCCTAGGTGATTAGGATTGTGTCCGGTCTTCATTGTTGTAATTGAAAATCTGTTGAATTAGTGGAAACACCCAGAAGGTATTTGGGGACTGGACGTAGGTCAAGGTTGAGACCGAACCAGTATAAATTCTGTGTGTCTAAGCATTTCTTTTTCTACTCTTTTGAGAGTTTGTAAATTTTTGAAAGCATTTGTTTGTGAGAACTCAAGGTTGTGGAACCTGTGAGTTGGGTTGTTCAATCACAAAGTGTAAGGGGGAGCAAGTCCTAGGTGATTAGGATTGTGTCCGGTCTTCATTGTTGTAATTGAAAATCTGTTGAATTAGTGGAAACACCCAGAAGGTATTTGGGGACTGGACGTAGGTCAAGGTTGAGACCGAACCAGTATAAATTCTGTGTGTCTAAGCATTTCTTTTTCTACTCTTTTGAGAGTTTGTAAATTTTTGAAAGTATTTGTTTATGAGAACTCAAGGTTGTGGAACCTGTGAGTTGGGTTGTTCAATCACAAAGTGTAAGGGGGAGCAAGTCCTAGGTGATTAGGATTGTGTCCGGTCTTCATTGTTGTAATTGAAAATCTGTTGAATTAGTGGAAACACCCAGAAGGTATTTGGGGACTGGACGTAGGTCAAGGTTGAGACCGAACCAGTATAAATTCTGTGTGTCTAAGCATTTCTTTTTCTACTCTTTTATTATCCATTTCTTAAGCTTCATTTTTAAGAGTTGAAAAGAATTTTTTAAAATCCCCAATTCACCCCCTCTTAGTAATTTCTTCCACTTTCATTTTCTGCCATGGAATTAACGAAATGAAAGCACCAAAATGTAGGGAGAGGTTTGGGAGAGAGGGGAGGGATTGGAAGAAGAGAGGGAAATTTTGTCAAATCACTCATAATCTTATTTTAGCCCAACATAGGCTATTTAAAGAAATACAATTCCTAATTTAGAAATTTAAATTACTCAACTAAAGGAACAACTTATTCCTATTAACATGGATGAAATAACAAACTTCCTAGAATTTAGTTTATTTGAATTGAGATGAGATTTTTGTTCAGTTGAGTGCTAAATTTATGGCTGAGCATGTTGACTTAATATTTCTTGTGGTAATCCTTCAGGTATGCTAGGCTCCTCCTAATTCGAATGGGCCTCTCAGGTGAGCTGGGCTCATATTAAACATTAATAATTCCATACCCATCAGAAAGAACACACAGAATCAGCACTAGTCAATGCCGTCCATACGCACACCTTGCCCAGCCAGTTTGTTCTCTTCCACTGGTGTACCAACTCCATCCCCATAGTTTCATCAACAATCTGTGCACCGTCCGATCCACTTACCCCTACTAAATCTCTCCTGCTAGTCTCTCCAGGATCATATGGATTATCCACTATCTTCTTTTCTACCCATACATCCTTCTTATTCCCCTCTGCATGTTCTTAGTTTTTTTTTTTTTTTTTTTGAGATACTATCTCTGCATGTATCTTAGTTACGCGATCCTCGAAAATACTACAGAGGGCCAGCTGCAACTCATTACTCACTTCAGCATTCAAGCCCGTCTCCATATCTCGTCACTGGACCCTAGCCCCACTCTCTCTTTGTCTGAAGATGGCCTAGAAGGCTTTTTTGGTCGAAGCCTCCTTAGTCCCAGTATTCTTTTTTGGACCAGAAATGATCGGCCCATTATTTCTTGAGCCTAGAACATTTGATTGTTTCAAAAACTTCTCTGCTCTCCTTAGGACCGAAAGATCATTCGCTCCAACATTTTTTTCTTCATCAAAATTCGCTCTAACATCACTACTATCATGACGAGGTTCTAATACTAATATAGCGCCATTTTGAATGATGGCAAGCATTTAAGTATAAAACATCAAATTTGACAAAATTTTACCGTAGGTGAATGGGATGAAACATCAAATTTGTAACGCCTCAATCATTATTAAACTTTTAAGAAAAAGTTGGCATGACTATCCAATATTAAAATAAGTAAAATACCAACAGGGGTTGACACAAGTGGTAAGCGGCTTGTGTTGCTTAAGCAAAGTCTCGAATTCGAGTCTTGTGAATATAAAAAAGCCCCGCTGGGAGACTCACCCACCATATTCAGGTGCACGACCCGGGTTGGATCCAAATTAGTCAAGGCGAAGCTCTGGATATTGGATGGACAAAAAAAAAAAAAAAGGGTAAAATATTGTAACATCTTTTTTTTTTTTTTTTCTTTTCTTAGTGTTAAGGGTCTCATCCCTATTTTGAAAATATACATTTTAGTTTAAGTCATTATACGGTTACACCATTTTTTGAAATATTTTTGAAGTATATTTTTTAATTAAGAAGATATTAGAATAAATTTTGTTTACTAATTTACCCTTCATTATGTCAAAAATCTCAAATTCATCTTTCATCATTAATATTTATTAACGATCTATTTAATATTTTTACTAAATTTAGAAAAAAAAAATTATGTGAAAGTTGTTAACAACTTATCATAAATTTGACCTTTTTTTTTTTAAAAAAAAACATATCTTTAATGAAATATATTTAAAAATTTTGAATTATAACATCTTAATATAAGGATATCAAAATTATATCTTTTTATAATTTTTTTGTTTAATTGAAAATAAACATGCATGCAAATAATAACAAAGCATTTTAGACACTATTACATATTCGAGTATATATAACACTTAATAAATAATGATAACATCGATTAAACATCATGTATGTATAGGCAGAGGTAGTGCTGAATATATAACACTATAACATAACAGTTAATAAGCGCACCGTTATGTATTGAGAGGTTGAATATACAAAAATACAAATATAATGGTTGTAGTTAATAACTATAATTTATTTAGTGACAAAATAACAGTTTTTACGAAACAACCATCATATAAGACTCATAAATAATTCGTCTGCCAACCTCCAATATTAGCGAAGAAAAAACATAAAAGTCTTTAGAAACAACCATCATCTAACACTTTTATAACCCTTAGTATATGTTAGACCTCTATTTAAACTCACATATTCCTTGTCATTCTTATTTCTTTTATTTTTTGGCCTCCTCTTACTCTCTTTCATCATATTAAGATCCTAGGGAGCTCCTCTGCCACCACTGCTCCCTCCTTTACCACTTTCTTTGCCTTATCCTCCTCTTAAAATGGAGGCTCTAAAGTAGAAGTTTCCAAGCTTTGACTACCATACAAGGCATCCCACGAAATACACAAACAAGTTGAACATCATACTTCATCACAATGATGTTGAATATAACTTACAGTCAGACCCATCATCTCCTTCCTTTGATGATGAGAATGAGGAGGACAATGATAGTGGCGATGGTGACTGAACACCAATATTGTTTTCTTAAAATATTACAAAAAATAACTTAATGATTCACAATTATTAATTAAAAATCGTAAAGTATTCTTGTAATAGTAATACCAACATACTTAACAGTTTTAAATTAATAAACGTTAATTAAATATTTTGAAAGCTTTCCTCTTCCACAACTGACTCTAGATGCCTCCTCGTTATTCGATTATCGTCAGGAGAACCAAGTACCCTTTCATTACTTCATGTTCAACTTCCATCGCAAGAAATGATGGTTTTTTCCGTCCCTTCCAAATGTTTATTTAAACTCCCCATTTCATTTGTTTTTCTTACATTTTCTTCATCGTCCTCCTCTTTATTCTCTTAATTGCCAAGACAAAATATCATGCAAAAGACTTGCTAAAAAACTTTTACAGTGTGTTTGGTTTGAGATGAGGGGATAGGAGGGGAGGGGAGAAAAGATTTTTACCAAATTACCCAAAAACATTTTCAATATTACCAAACACATTTCTTCTCCCCTGTATCTCCATGGTTTGTACCCTCTTCTCTCCTCCTCCAACACCTTTTCCTCCTCTATCGACACCACTGCCACCAACAGCGGCGCCTTCATACGAGTCGTCAGCCTCATCACCATCCCTCATGATTTGCTTGGCAAAGTTGGCTGATGGTGATGACATCTGGCTCCTTCCTTAGTGTGAGCACACCTTACACATGGCTTCCAATCCAAGTGCTATCCCCAAAAAGAATCCAAAATTTAAACCCATTTTTCCAAACTTCAAGGCCCACTTCCCTTTCATAATGAAGATTCAACAAAATTTCAAAGGGAAAACCAAGGAATCAACGAGCAAATTCAACGATGCAAATAGAGAAAATTACAAATTAATGACAAAAACTTGCAAAATCACAAAGGAATCAAGGGAGCTAGTACTTGGCACAACGGTAGTCATTGGAGTGGTTTGAGAGGAGGATGGTGAAAGCGGAGCTAATCATCAAGAGGGGGTGAATTAGGGGTTTAAAAGTTTTTTTTAAAAAAAAAAAAGTGCTCTGAAACTTAAACACATAAACAGAGCAGAACAGAGTAGAGAAGAAGAAGTGAGACACGACAAGATTTATACTAGTTCAGTCTAACTCCTTGACCTACGTCCAGTCCTTCTTACAAGTTGTACACTGATATTCCCAATCTCCAAGTCCCATGACTTGAGATTCTTACAATAAATGGTTTCAATAAATGAAACTCTCTTTAAGAGTTGATAAAGATAATCACTGAAGTACAAATGTATCAAAAGATATTTTACAGTAGAAAACTGAAATAGTAGTTAGAAACTTGAATGATTTTTGTTTTACGTAGATTGGTTGTTGTGCTTTTTTTAGAAGACTTGAATGCAACCTCTTATATATGAAGAGAGCATGTAATGACCGTTTGATTCTTCAATGTAACCGTTGGAGACATTGGAGTAGTTGTTGGAAGCACTTAAGTCTTCTTCTATTTCTATCCTTCAGTAGGATCAGCTTTATAGAAGTTTATGGTTGACTTCTTTTGAAATAAATCCGTTGGAAGAGTAGCTTCTTAATAGGGAAATAAAACATTAATCCCTTTGCAATGTGTGCAGAATGATTGTCCAAAAGAGTGCAAGCTTTTTGGACTTTGCAATAAATGTTTTGACATTGCTTTTTGCTTTTTGACTAAATATTCATTTAATATTCTTTAAAACATCTGAAACTCATTAGCAAACTGATTAAACATAGTTAGGAATAGTAATGAGTGATGATAAGAAGTATTAAGATCAAACATGAAGATTTCACAAATTTGAGCAATTTGATTTTCAAACTGAACGAAACAAACTCAAGTTGGTTTATCTAAACTGGAGTTTGTAACTTTGCTTCAGAAAACTAAACTCTGACCCGAGTTTAGTTCTTCCAGAGAAGAATGTCTCGATTTGAACAATGAAGTACATTTTAACATATGAGCAAACTCGAGTCAATTAGTGACTAATTCAAGTTTTGAACTTATGATGAGAAAATAAGTTTAAGTCCACAAGGCTCAAAACTGGAGTTTTCAAATCACAAAAATAGAGCACAGCTCTCTGTATGACATCAACCCGAGTTAAAAAAAATTCAACTCGAGTTTCTTTAAAAACTGAGATCTTTTTTTTTTTTTTTTTTTAAAAAAAAAGAACTCTCTGCCAAGAGAAAACTGGAGTTTTCTCAAAGTGAAAAATATGAAAACTTTATGTCAATCCAAAAATTGAGTTCACAAAGGTAAACTCGAGTTTTCTCAAAACTTTGGAAACTTAGAACAACTTCTTGGCCAAGTGCAAACTGGAGTTTATCGTAACAAAATGGAGTTTGCTCAGGATGAAAAAAATATTATGACTCTAGGCCAAACAGAAACTCAAGTTTATGAAAACTCAACTCGAATTTGTCAAGTTCTCAAATCCATGAAAAACTCTCTTAGAGAGATAAATTGGAGTTTGCAGAAGCAAACTGGAGTTTGTCATACTTCAGAAAATATTGAAGATTCTCTGTTTGAAGATTCTTTATTTGGCGCAAACTCGAGTTAATGAAACTAAACTCGAGTTTGTCTTAATGTGAAAAAATTGGAGTGCTTTCTGTATTTCACAAACTCGATTTTGCTTATGCAAACTGGAGTTTGTCTTAGTTCAAGAAAAAAATTGAACTACTCTCTATTAAGTACAAACTCGAGTTTGACAACCTAAACTCGAGTTTGTCTTCGACAGTAAGTTTTTCAACTTACCAAAGACAAACTTCATCTTAAGTTTACAATTGTTAGTTATCATCAAAACACATAGAGAACTAACAGATGACAATGCTTATGGGTCCAGGGCAATTTGGTCAAGAATAAAAAAAAATTGTGCTCCCCTCCCCTCAAACCAAACACACTCTTAATGTCATCCTCCATCTCCTTGTTCTCTTGCTCCCCAACTTCCACCTCTTGCTTCTTCTCCCCAACATTCACCTTCGCCACCACTGCCTCCACTACCCCTTCTCCACTTCCACACCCTATACTTCCTCAACTAGAGGCAATGTTGCCACTACAAAAAAAAAAGTATGATTTGTAGCGGTTCAATAGTAGCAGTTATAAAAAACCGTTACCAAATCTAGTATTTATAGCGGTTTTACTAGAAAACGCTACTAATTCATAGCAGAAAATTGGCGCCAAAGCGCGTACCAGTTTGAAACGAACTTTGTAGCGGTTAAGGAACAATAAACCGCTACAAATAAGGTGTCAGCTTGGTGCGTAATGGCGTGAATGTTTGTGGCGGTATATTTTGTCGCAGTTTCTATACATAAACCACTACAAATTTGGCGCCAGTAATTGTGCCTAATGGCGCAAACGTTTGTCGCGGTTAATTCATAATAACCGCTGTAAGAAAGCGAAAGGACACAATATTATTGCGATTTAGGTTTAGCGACATACTAACAGCAACAAATCCTTAACATTTGTAGCTGTTTTTGAGTAAACCGCTGATAATGTTTAAAATATATAAGGTTGACTGTACATCAAACAAAAAGTATAAAAAACGAGAAATCACTGAATCTGCGTTGTCAATAAATGAGCTAACTCGGCTTGGTAAACAAAGACATGTGGATATCTGCAGCTCTTATCTCTTATCTCGAGAGATAAGTGCAGTAGATATTTGCCTCTCTCATCCTGAAGCTGGAGGTAGCTATTTAGTGATAACGAAAATATGGTTATTTCTCAAACCTGAAGACTTCTATTCTTTTGAATATTGTCTAAGAAGCAATCGATAGTTGAGTTTTTATTGTAGCCACCTTTCTCTTTGTAAAATACCTCTAATCAAAATGAGTCAATAAGCCTTTTCAAAGAGATCGGTGGCTATATTAAAGCCCAATCTTCACGAGCATGTTGGACTATTTTCAACAAACTTAATTGTGTACAATAAGGCCTTCGCCTTTGAGGCCAGAACCTCCGGCACAAGAAGGCCACCACTAAAGGACTTTGAGGCGATTATTGCCCAGCGAGTTGCCGAGGGGGTTGCTGCGCAGGCAACCGCACAAGCGGCGAGGCAGGCTACTAGGGATAGGCGCATTTAGGAGAGATTCGATTTAAGGGAGATGGGAGTTCGTGGAGACACGTGGCCAGATGAGCATGATAGATTTCAGCCGGCAAAATTCACCCTGACAAAACCGAATAAGGAAATCTTCCTTACAACTTTGAAGAAAATTAAAGTTCCAAACGGGTATTCAAGCAACATTTCGCAATGTGTTGATGTGCAGGCTTGAAAGGTTACTGGGCTGAAGAGTCATGACTCACATGTGCTTATGCAACAACTACTTTTGTTGGCCATTAAAGATATGTTGCCTCTCAATGTGTTGATCATTTTGGTTGAGCTGTGTTCTTTCTTCAGGAAGTTGTGTTTCAAGTTTTGACCGTAGAGGAGCTTGACCAGCTACAACAGAAAATCATTATTACGATGTGCCATTTGGAGATGATCTTTCCTCCATCATTTTTCACGGTTATGTTTCACCTGACAATACACCTTGTTCATGAAACAAAGCTTGCTGGCCCAGTTTACTACCAATGGATGTATCCTATTGAGAGGTACTCATTTAAAAGTAATTACTTTATGATTACTACATTGACACACATTTCAGCATTAATGTTTCAACATTTTTCATTCATTACTTTATAGGCTTCTTGGGAAATTGAAATCATACGTGAGGAATAAGGCATGGCCTGAAGGTTCAATTGCGGAAGGTTATATTGAGGATGAGGTCTTGTATTTTTGTTCCAGGTACTTTGATGACATTGAGACGTCATTCAACCGACCACCTCATGTAGATGATTGTCCAGAGTCGAAGCCAAAGCTAGAGCCATCTGCAATAGAGTTGTTAATCCCTCGTGTTGGCATACCAATTGGCGAAACTAAAAACTTTGAACTGACGACACTTAAGAAGCTTCAAGCACACAGATATGTCTTGACAAATTGCACTAAAGTTGAACCGTACCTTCAGTAAGGGTTGTGAATAGATATATGGTATCCTTTATATTTCCTTACATTTTATACTCACATTTCATGGTCTTCTTCGCATGTTTAATTGTAGGGAATTAGGAGTCATGTTAAGCATCAACTGAGGATCCGGACACAGATAGTAGCCGAGATTGATAGAAAGGTCCACAGAGAATTCCTGGGTTGGTTTAGGAGGAGAATAATGAATGACCACAACCCGCACTTACTAGAATTCAGAGCTCTCACAGTCAGCCCACTTGATCACGCCCAAAGATTTACGACATACAATGTCAACAGTTTCAAGTTTTGCACCGTTTCACAGGATCATGGATTATTGACACAAAAACTCGAGTGTATATGGAACGTTTGGGACGAGGAGTTATGCGAGCAGCAATGAGGGGAACATGTAGTTCGGTGACATCCCTTATTATGGAAAGCTCCTTGATGTGGTCAAGATAAATTACCAAGGCCGTTTCACCATGATGTTGTTTAAGTGTTTGTGGGAGAATACGACAACGTCCTAGGGACTCACAACTGACGACTTAGGCATCACATTAGTGAATTTCTCCTAGCCGATTCACATTGGTCAATCTAAAGATGATGAGCCGTATATTCTAGCCTTAGAGGCCTATCAGGTTTATTATGTCACCGATGAGAGGCACAGGGATTGGCATAAGATGGTTCACTTAAAGCTTCAGGACCTTTACGACATGGGTGATGTTGATAATGTCGCCTATGAGAGTGAGCCGTTCCAGCCTGCCAGCTTAGAGAATTTCTTCCCGGACGACGATGACAATTTACCTATAGTTTAGTATGTTTTTCAATATATGCTTTACGAAATAATAACATTTAATTAAAGTGTTATTTGTGTTCCAACATATTTTAACAAAAAAGTAACATTTTATCTAAATTTCTTTTTTGTAGGGATCATGACGAAGATTGAGAGAAAAAATTATGCTTACGATTTAATCTGTAATCTTTTTTTTTTTTTGGTTAAAACATTTAATCTATAATCCTCTGTGTGTGTGTGTGTGTTTGTTTGTTTGTTTGAAAAAAGCTTACTTTGTAGCTGACGATTTAATCTGTAATTTTTTTTTGTCAAAACATTTAGGAAATTATTTGTAGCGGTTACAAACCGCTACAAATAACATAAAAACAGCTACAAACACTATCAACCACTACAAAAACATACTAACCGCTACTAAAATTAAAAGCTACAAAAATGAAACATCAACCACTACAAAACAAGTACACAGATACCAATATAAAAACCCCCTACCAAACCACATTTAATACACTCCACTTTCATTTTCTGACACATTTTCTACTCTTTTTGTCTCAAACTTCTACATTTTCTCAAGGAGATTAATTTTTTTCACAAGGTAAGTGTTGTTCACCTGGAGCAAATATGATTATTATCGCAATATTTATTTTTTCTCTCAACATCTATGATCCTAATTTTTTTTTTCTGATTATTTTTATACTTTGTTTACACTTTCACACACACATTATCTTATCTACTTTCACACACATTATTCCATTTACCTTTACACAAATTATTCCATATATCTTCACAAATATTATTCCATTCATTTTCACAAACATTATTTTAAAATTAAATTTCATTTAAATAAACCATAATAAATTATACCTTTATAATAAAAATTTATAATTAAAAATCCGTAATAATTTAAATTAAAATATAAATTATTGATAATGCAATATTTAACTAATGAAATATAATGATTAACTAATTTATATTAAAATAAAATATTTTGACTAATTTAAATTTTATAATTTAATACGTTTATAGCAGTTATTTAACCGCTACTAAGCACAACTAATATTTTTAAAATCAAAGGTAAATTTTAAAAATTTTCTAAATATCTTTTAGCAGTTGATAAAAATTTGCTACAAAGTGTAAAAAATTTTAAAACGGGAAGAAATAAAATTTTCCCCTAAAATAATGGCGGGAAACATTTGTAGCGGTAAGGTAACCTCTTCAAAATAATTTCAAAATATTTTTCCCCCAATATAGCGGGAAGCTTTTTTGTAAAATTAGTACAACCGCTACAAGATATCATTTGTAGCGGTTATGGAAACCGCTACCAACTCATCACGTGGATGTCAGCTTAGCCACAGGTAGTAGAGGTTTTGTATAACCGCTACAGATACAGTAGTGGTTTTAGGATATGTAGTAACGGTTATTTATAACCGCTACAAATTTGCTTGCCACGGTATATTTTGTAGCGGTTTTTTGTATCGCTACTACAGCCATTTGTAGCGGCTATAACTGCTACAAATTTGCTATTTTAACCGCTACTAAAAGATCTTTTTTTTTGTAGTGTGCAGCATGCAGAAAATATTGTTCATGCTATAAGTAGACTCTTTGAATACCTCTCAAGTATGAACAAGAAAGTCAATCTCATATATGATGAGAATGGGATTGTATATGATCCTAACAATGATCCTGACCACTTCTCTAGTGACGGATAACTTGGTGATCTCATCAATTCATCAGGCTACTCGCCACTTTTCTTCTTCTTTTTTAATTGTTTTTTCATTTTAAATATATTGTAAACAAAGATACATATGTAACGATTTTTACAAAAAAACAATCATGAAATAAAATAAATGACAATTGTTAAACGATTCTTTGGAAACAACCGTCATAAATTCGAAGATAAATCATGGTCTTCTTGAAACAACTGTCATGTTACTCATGACACAGGAAAAAGAACAATCATTAAGCCAATAATACTCTCAAACAGTTATTAAGAAAAATCTTTCACTTATTAGAATACCACTTCAAATTCCTAATAGTTATTTAAAAACAACTCTTGAAATTTATAAAATATAATGATATGTAAAACTAAAGGACGTAATGGCTTGATAATCCACAAAACCCTCTCTATATAAACATATGAAAACTAAACTTCAATTCTCCAATTCCATTTCAGCTTCTCATATCCAAGTGCAAGCTTTTGTTCTTTTGCACCAAAATCATGGACAAACACAAGAGAAACTCTTCTTCATCATCTGTGGACAAACCGAAAAGATGAACTCCTTCCACTAACAAGTTTTGAAAGGCTCATCCAAACGACCTACAAGCTCTATCATATGGTCCAGGTTTACATGTGAGAGTAAGGACGCATGGACCAGTGTTGGAGGAATTTACCACTCTTGTTCACTCTTTGAACATGAAGGTGGACAAATTATTTGACAAGGAAGAATATGATGATACATCTTATTCTTAAAACTTCTCCTTAACTCTTATTTTTAGGTTATTAATGTAAGTTTTATTTTATTTTCTTTAATTTTGTTTGCAAAATTGTGGTTGCAAAATCAACCACAAAAAAAAAAAAGGAAGTGAAATATGTAATGGTTATTAAGTAAAACCTATCATTTATTAGAATACCATGTAAATAAATAAAAATTATAATTAGTAACCATCAAATTTTGTCTCAAAAGAATGACAATTGGCATGCAAAAACTGTTATGAAACAACAAATGCCATGATGGTTCAAAACCTTTCCCTTTTCCCAAGCTGATGATAATACTTTGTACATACTTCTTCACTCTCTAATGATCAGGCATGAGAACCAAGTACTCATTCATTTCCCACCACTATGTGAGACTACTCTTTTTCAACTTCCGAGCGTGCATTGATGATTTTAACCTGTCACTTTCAATCTATTTAAACTCCACATTTCTTCATGTTTTCATATTATTTCTTCATCATCCTCCTTTGTTCTCTCAAGAGAAATGACATGTTGTAGACTTGCTAGAAAATCTCCGACATCCTACTTCTCCTCCACCTCCTTCTCCCCATCCACCACCTCTACCACCTTTTCCTCCTTCTGTTCCTCCCCCAAAACCTCCACCACCTCCTCTACCTTAGCCTCCACAACCTATGCTCCCTTAAGTAGAGGCAATGATGCGTCATGCAAAACACATTAACCATGTTGTAAGGAGACTAGCCAGATAGTTGTGAAGTATGAATAGGAAAGCCAATCTCATTCTTGATGAGTGTGATATTGGCCACCATGACCCTTACATACTCTTAGATGATCATGGCCCTCCTTTGGTGACAAGTAGCGTGATAATCTGTGGTATGCCAGTAATTTTTGGTACTTTTGATTCATTCAAATTAAAGGAAACAAAAGTTCCAATATTCACAATAGACCTCAAATCATCTATTAAAGGGTGATATTTTTTGGTTTTATTTTTATAAAATATAAAAATGTAATTATATGAGCACTCTTAGGCAACAAAAATTTAAGAAAAAAATATAACATACCTTACAGTTATTTAAAAAAGAACCATTATAAATGTAAACAAATAAATAACAGTTCTAACAAATGAATTGTTATGTAAAGTCTTAGACACGATAACCCACAAAAACTTACCTTTTCTCTTCTATTAAAATGTATGAAACAAAATACTCTTAACACTTAGTCTATTTGAACGAAGAAACCCACCAACGTTATAACCCTACATCTCCTATTTTATTTTTTGGCTTTCAAGAGTCATTTTCAATCAAACTCCACCATAAAAAGCTTTTGTCCAATTCTCATAGACAGCTGCACTAGTGAATGCACTTGATTGTTGTCTCATCGACTACTGAGCAAGTTGTTTTTGCTTTCCCTAACTCATGTTTTCATTTGTAAGCCCTAGCTAGGTATATTTATAATTTCCCTCATTCATTTCGCATAATCCTTCTAGCATTCACTTTGAAGGTTCCTCTTTTGTTACTTACAGTGTTCAATCTGGCCGATCTAGCTAACTGTATGAAGTTATGACGCAACATTTAAGATAACATTAAATTGCTTTTGTGAAGTTATGTTTTATTGGGAAACCTAGTGTTGCTCTAATCGAAGGTTCCTTTTCTGTTACAGGAAGTTGTCAACTCATTGCTTTAATTCATTATTCCTACCTCATTGTTCTCTTGGAAGTAACTTTTGGAGTTGAGTCCTTAAGCAAAAATCTCTCTTTTTTTTTCTTAAAGGATCCATATATATCTACAAATGTTACTTCCATAAGATCAATACAAATGTGATGAAAAAAATAGTTCAATTGCACCAATATATGATAAATCATCCAATGTAACGTTATATTTCTTTTGTGAAGTTTTTTTTTTTTTGGAAAACCATTATTGCTCTGATCGAAGGATTCTTTCATATTACAAGAAATTGTAAACCTATTACTTTAACTGAAGATTCCTACTCTATTGATCTTTTTTGAAGTAACTTCAGGAGATATGGATCCCTAAGCAAATGCCTCTCCTTTTTCAAAAGTATCCTTATCTCGAGGAGTTACTTTGAAAATATAAATAAGAATGTGTTAAATAAACTACTTTAGTTGTACCAAGAGTCATACATGAACAAGCAAATACCTGCAGCATTTGTGAAGTCACCTTGCAATAAGACATTTAAGATAAACTATTAAATTGCTTCTGTGAAATTATTTTTTTATTTGAAAAACTCAAATTATTGCTCTGAACAAAGCTTCATCTCCTATTTGTGTATTAAGTAGGTAGCACTCAGTTAAAAGCTCTAAAATTCAACATTGTGATCAGTCTCAGACTCTTTAATATGAGAGCTTCTAGCACTAATTTAATACTTGCAGCTTTTGTGAAGTCACAACCCGATAAACCATTCAAAGTGATATACTAAAAGGTGGCACCAAATTAAAGGCTCTTATGAAATTATGTTTTTTTTTTTGGAAAACTCATTATTACTCTGATTGAAGATTTCACTCCTATTTTTGTATTTAAAATGTGGCACCAAATTAAAAGCTCTAAATACAACAATGTGATTAGTCCTACACTTTTCAATATGAGATTTTCTGAGCTATTTGGTCTCGACGCTATCTAGTATAGTAGTACTTCCCACATTGAGTAGCCATGCAATTCGAGACAGATAAAGATTTTATAGGCTTTGTCGCTAGAATCAATCGCACTCCTAACCTATATATCTAATGATGTAAGTGTTCACCTGCACCTTGTGCCTCTTCAACAATTAAGCATGGAAAGCAAAAGCATATGGGAAAAAACTCAAGTATGCCCTTTCCTATAGGTATATTTGTTTTTTCCTAGAGGCATTTGTGTTCCAAGGTAAATTCATATGAAGAGACACAATTATAGGTCAACATTTACATTATCATATATATACATCAACTATTACTATTGATTCTTCTCACGAAGTTTGGAATGTCTCGATCCATTCCAAATTGCATAGTCACTCAATGTGGAAGGTACTTTTCTATTATATATAGATGAGTTCAACTAGCTCGAAAAACTCTCATTTGAAGAGTGTCACATTCATACATCACGATAGTATATAAACACCATCATGTATCATAAAAGTTCACAGTTCTTATTTAAAAATTATTATTTATGTACTAAATACATAACAATTGTCTACGTGATACTATAATTTATTTTTATTAAAAGTCATAATTCTTACATAAGAACAATTATGTATGTTATTGAATGAATAATGGTTATCAAAATGAGACCGTTAGGTATCATGCAAGCAATACCATATATTATGACAATTTTTCACATGTGCCCATTAATTATTATCACATCAATACTATATCATGAACTCACCATCACTAGTGCAAAAAGGTGTTTTAAGACCGCCTCATTTAGAGCGGAGAATCGACGCACCGCTCTTAAAGAAATGACCGGTGACAATTTTGTAAATAACAAGAACTTCTTCCACCGCATCAATTTTTAAGACCGCCTTAGTGAGAGAGGATGAATAAAACTCCGGTCTTAAAGATATGACCGGTGGCAATTTTGTAAATATCAAAGATCAACTTGGACCGTATCTTTTTCAATAGGTCTTAAATATATTATTCAGACCGCTGGTAAAACCAACCGCTCTTAAAACATTTATAAAAAAATGAAATGTGAATTACTTTAAAGAGAAATCACGAACATCCCGACTTATATTTTATGTGGTTAAAAATAACATGGAAATTTTTAAAAATAATTGTATAAAACTTTTAAGACCACACATATATAAATGACCACTCTTAAAACATTCATTAAAAATAATTATAAATATTATGAAATTATTAAGAAATCTCGTATAGGCAGACTTATATTTTTTGCAGTGCAAAATAATAAGGAAATATATATAAAAATGGTAACAAAAGTTTTAAGACCAGACATACATAAATAACCGCTCTTAAAAACTGTCATTAAAAATAATTATAAATAACATGAAATTATTGAGAAATCCCGTACAACCAGACTTATATTTTTTGCGATGCAAAATAATAAGGAAAGATATATAAAAATGGTAAAAAACTTTTAAGACCGGACATATGTAAATGGCGTTTTTAAAGTTAATATTTTTAAGAGCGGACCTGACTTCTACCCGGTACTAAATAATGAAAAATTTAAACTAATAGTTTATTACTTTTAAGACCGGACTTAAAAAAAGGACATTCTGAAATGTTAACCTTTTGATCATCGTTTTTAGTTTGTCCGGTCTTAAAAATTCCCACTGTAACCTTTAAGACCGTCATTTTATGTTTGGCCGGTCTTAAAAATGCCCACTATATTTCTCGCGCGAAACCTTAACTTGTGTCTTTCGTCTTTCTGTTGGAACATTGAAACCCCTGTTCTTGTTGCGAAACACTCAAACACCTCTTTCTGTTGCATTACTTCTCTTCCTTGCAAACCACCACCATCCTTTGTTACTCCCTCATTTGCTCTGGCATTCCTTTCTTGCACCACCTCTCTCAACCTCTTTTCTTGTTTTGAAAATGAACGGAGGAAACGAGTATAGTTCTGTTCCTGAAATGCAATTGATGATGTGACTGGTGTTAGTCAGAACGAACATCTCCTTCTCAGAGTGAGCCTCCTCGTAACCGCCCTACAAGACGTCGTGGTAGAAGAGGCCCCACCCGATTGAAAGAGCTTGCCCTAGGGCGGAGTGCTAATGAAAGGCTCAATATATATACAGTTTGATTGAAATTTGACTCCCTGCGGCCCTAATAAAAGTAGATACAATAGTTATGTCGGCTTACAAGCACGCAGCAAGGCAAGCATTTTGGTCGACGAGTGGAAAAATGTCGACAAAAAGAAGATGAAGGATGTTATCTGGGACTCTATACGGCTTACGTACAATGTTCTTGACGATGAGAAGTTGAAAATCAAGACATTGTCGTATTGTGCTGATCACTGGAGGAAGTTTAAGACCCAGTTAGCGAACAACTATATTTTTGCCGAGGTTCCGGTTGGGTAGCCTCCCCCTAATCCTTGTGCCAAGTATGCCTTTCTTGATGAAGCAACATGGCAACAATTTGTTCAGATGCGGACTACTGAAGAAGCTTTGGTGAGTCTATATTTAATTTTTTTGTCCCTTCTTGTATACTTATTAACCTGTGCTGATATGTGAATGTTATTGTGTTCATTTATGAGGCCGTTAGTCAGGTTGCTTGCTTAGTAAGGCATTCTGTTATAATAGGTCACGTAGACATTGCTGTTAGTTAGTTAGTATGTTAAGTGTGTAATGGTATATGTGCGTGCTGTTATTGAAACTTGACTGAGTTTGAACCAGTTATGATGAATGAATGAATTGACTGAGTTGGCAGTAGTTCTGCAACTCCCTTTCTTCTGTTTCTCCCTATTTATTATACATACAATTCTCCATCTTCCTTAACAAAGTCTTGAAACTTGATGAAGTGAATTTGACTAGTGTTTGAATTGAGGTCTGGAATTCATAATGAATAGTTGTTTTTCTGATTCACAAATAAGGAGGCAGCAAGCACAAGAGATTGGGAGAAAGAATGATTGCCAACAAACGGCTTCTCGTGGCAGATATGAAAAGGATGAAAAAGAGTTGATGGCCACCAAGCGAAAGAGATTGGAAGATGAAGCTCAAGCTAATCCTTCTGAGATATGTGATCCGCGGCCACCATCTCCAATACGACGTGAGGAGTTATGACTCTATATTCGCAAAAAGAAAGGCGGGGCATACTCTAGTGAACAAACTCGTGCAGTCGCTGAGAGAATTGTAAGTAATTATTATGCTCTTGTTATTTGTCACTTTTTAGTTACTACATATGTTTCGTTACTAATTATGCTCTTGTTATCTGTATCTTACAGGAAGAACTCAAAATGCAAGAACAAGAGGGATCATTTGTGTCAGACGGGAGGAAAGATATCCTTACCGTTGCGACTGGAAAACCGGATCACGTGGGGCGTGTAAGGGGAATTGGAGGACGGGTAGGCCTGAAGCAATACTTTGGTAAATCCAAACGCCAAAGACAAGCAATGGTTACCCGGGAAGAGATGGAACTCACGCTGGCCAAAGCAACTGAGGAAGCAGAGGCCAGAGCAGAGAAGAAAGCAGCTGGGCAAGAAGCTTCATTAAGTGCAAAGTTTCAAGAAGAGCTGAAAAAGATGAAGGAGGAGATGATGAAGATTGTCAGCTCTCGTGCAGAGAGCACTATTCCCTTCCTACACTCACCTCTACCTGTCCAGCAAAGCACTAAAGGGAGCTGCATTGTTGGACAATCGGCGGAACATTGTGAGCTCTACGTAGAGGATCTTAGTAGATGATTGGTTGCAAGAGGGAATGTCTACAACTTTGGATCAACTATACACCACCGAAAAATGGTTGATGATGAAGTCAGGGTGTAAGTTGAAGAGGTGATCATTGCTGATGCACCTATCCCTCTTCAAATTGATCAAATGCAACTTGTGAGTGATTGCTTGGGAGGCTTCATCTCGTGGCCAATGAATCTTGTACGTGTTTGTACTCCTCCTCAAGCCCCAGCCCCTGCTAATGAAGATGCAGCCCCGCGTGATATTTTGCCCGCTCCTAAGTTGACTGCCAAGGATGAGATTGGACTTCTAGTAGTCAATCAAACTTTTGAAATCAGATCGTGGCCTCTAAATGCTGAAGTAGGCCTAAAAGAGAAGCTACTAGTCTTCGTTGACCAAGAAGATTTAATCTCCCTTATCTTTCCTAAAAAGGAGTTAAATGATGCAATTGTGTTGTTATTCATGAAGTAAGTAGTATCTTCTTCTATGAGTACGTACATAATTTTAAGAGGTGTCGTTTATACACGTACACATATATATATACTAGCTAATTTACTTATGCATGTCATTATTGTAGGTTGATGTATCGTGAGATGGGAGTACAGGGCAGAGAACAGGATTTTGGATTCTTGTGCCCACAGTACCTAAGTGGGGCAACCGTGGCTCAAAGAACATCATACATATCTAAAAGGTTGTCTAACAATATGAGAAGGTGGTACCTTGCACCATTCAACCATTCTAACCATTAGCAGTTGGTCCTCCTTTCCGTGGAGGAAAATAAAGTAGTCTTTCTATGCTCCCTTCATCACGAACCAGTGGCTGTGTTAAAGCAGATGGTTGATAAGTAAGTAGCGCATGTCATTTTGTCACTGATTTTTGTCTGAAATCTCTTCTATGAATTTTCAGTTACCAATATTGATAATTGAAATTTTTGATTAAAATAATAAGGCCATGTCGGAATACCAAAAGAAGGCCAAGAGAAAGGATGGGTATCAGGTCAAAGATACTATATGAATCAAACCACAGGTTAGTACGCATGGACACTGCCTTGTGAACTTTGCCTTGTGAACTGTCACTGTGTATGCGTTCTTATATATATATATATATATATATATATATATATATATATTTCTTGTTTGATTTTAGACACGTCGCCAACCACATGCTTCCAACTTATGTGGGCTTTACGTCATGCGACACATGTATGATATTATCACGTGAAGAATTCTGTCTATCACTGAAAAGGTAAATGTATATGATATTATACGTACATACGTTTGGCGTGCCGACCCCTTTGATGAAAGGAATTAAGGTAGTCTAATATATATTTCTGTCTTTGATGTTATAGATGTTTGATTGCGCTGACCCCTTTCCTGATGGTGATATTGAGCGTATACGGCAAGTCATTTGTGAATTTGTCATTCAGGAAATCGCAAATGCCCCCCAGGATTAATTTGTAAATATGCATGTGCTGTAGACCTATATTACATATGATCTTCTGTAAATAATACTTGAACAATTGTATAGTTTAATGATCAATAATTAATAAAATTGTTTATTCATTTCCAACAAATTATATTAATGCTTTCTATCTTTTTGTTGCTGAACGTATTGCATGGAATTAGTTCTTAAACCTTTAGGACAGGATGCTGTAGAATGGTGAGCTTATTAAAAAGTTCAAAGACTTTTAGGACCGTCTATTTCATATAAGTCCGGTCCTAAAAGTCTTAGTATAATTTTTTAAAATATCGGATACTTCTAGGACCGTCTATTTCATAAAAGCTCGGTCCTGAAGGGCTTTTTAAAAATATGTTAATTTAATTTTAAAATATGCGAGACTTTAAGAGCGGATAGTTACTAAATGATCGGTCCTAAAAGTCTATCCCACCATTTCATTCGTTATGTAGGAATCTTCTTCTTCTGAGAAATTTAAACTAAAATATTGGAGACTTTTAGGACATGTGAAATGGAATAAATTGAAAGAAATTGGCCTTCTCAAATGCTGTATAACAAGCATTTGTTGAGTTTTTCACAGGTTGCCTCACACACCACAAAATAGAAAACTAAAATCCGAAACCAAGAGACTTTTAGGACCGTCTATTTCATCACAGTTCGGTCTTGAAGGGCTTTTAAACAATACGTAGATCTTTAGGACCAGCTGTTTATATGTCTACGGTCTTAAAGGTCTTTTTTAAATAAAAATATATAATTTTCTATTTCTTTTATACAGAAATGATGTTAATGTTCAAATCAAATCAACTAAGCAAATATATCATAGTTAATTTTAAAGTCAATTAGCGAAGACTCACGATGACTTTAATTTGCATGTTTTATATGTTCTTAATTAATGTCGTTATTATATTTTTTTTACAAATTAATTGTCATTATATAACTTATGTTAATTTCGAATCCATTTTTGGAACTTCTCAAGCATACGCAATTAGGTTTGACAAAAAATGGCCGTGGTGGCCATCATCATATATATATTTTTTATGCTGCCCCTAAGGGCAGCAACCAGATCCATACAAAAAAAACATAAAAACATAAAAAACATACAAGAAAATTAAAAAAAACATACAAGAAAATAAAAAAAAACTAATTAATCCTCCATCTTGTTGCTGGAGGAGGAGGAGGAGGAGCATGTAGAGTCAGCTTCAGAAGGACCAGGTTGACCTTCTTGTTGATCGTATAAAGGAGGCCACAGATTCTGCCCATGTGTCGGTCCATGTGATGGACGCGGGCCAGCAGATGCTCCACAATCTGCTTCACCGTTGGATTCAGCGGCAGAGGGGGAGGTCTCGCAGGTAAAAGAGACGAAGGAGGAGAAGGAGGACCCGATGGTGGACGAGGAGGTGGGGCAACCATTATAGAATCGGAGATTGTAGAAGAAATGAGGATATGGAGAATAATGTGAAGAAACTAAAGTAACGAGGGGCTTAAATAGATGGAGCACGATCGTTGGATTGTCTTTCGAAGCCAAAGAGACTATCAATCATCATTACAGAGTGTAAGGATAGACACGACTGCACCTCTTGGAATTTGGAACGAAGTAACTTTTAAGACCGCATATTCTAAGATAACCGGTCTTATATGTATTTTTAAGATCAATTAATTAAGGATCCAAGTACTTACACAACTACTCTAGGATACGAAGAGATTCATCTGACTGAAGCATTAAATTTTGGATACAACTCCCAATATCGGAATTTGTATCGACGGCACTTTTAAAGATATTACAAATTTCAACTTAAATTCTGATTGGTTTAAGTTAAAAATTAGTAATCTATAGGCCAATTTTAATTTTTAAAAATTAAAAATTAGGTCTTAAATATTATTACTAGTTATTTATTGCCAGTTGTATCCAATATTCTCACTTTCCCATGTCTGAGACAGTGAAGCATATGTCCTGCCATGTGATGAAATGGAAAAAATTGAAGGACTTAACTTGGCCTTCTCAAATGCTGTATAATAAGCATTTGTGAAGTTTTTCACAAGTTGCCATATTATTAACATAAAAATTGAAGGACTTTTAGGACCGTCTATTTCGTAACAGTCCGGTGCTGAATGGCTTTTAAAAAAATACATTTTTAATAATTTAAAAATATGCTAGACTTTTAGGAGCGATGTTTTAATAAATGTCCGGTCCTAAAATCCTTTAGGATCGGCATTTTATATGTGTACGGTCCTAAAGGTCTTTTAAAAAATAAAAAATAATTAATTATTCTATTTCTTTTATTCAGAACTTTATTTGCTCAAGATTTTATATAGAACTGAATCAACTAATATTATATATGTTCAAATCAAATCCTATATTCTCACATTCCCATTTTTCATATCCCTCTGCTCCCTTCTGCCCTAAACCAAGCTAGATAATGGTTAGATACAAGATAACCCCTCGCAGGACTACTCCTGAAGCTCGTTGGAAGATCTTGAGACAACTCGTTGGGCTACGTCATACTCAGACCAAGAAAACGCGTTCTGTTCAAACGGAGGAGTCTCGGGTCGTTGGACCCATTGTTATTTCAGATGATGAAGAGGTTCCCGCTCCCCCTCTCCATCCTCCTGGTCCTGACCCTGAAGAAGTGATACTGATGCGCATACAACATGAAATTGCTGATATCCGACGTGAAATTTCTGCCGCTGAAGCCGATATCGACAAGACATTAGCTGATAATTAGCTTTAGGACTTTTAGTCACATTGTAGGTTGTTTTTGTTATCTGTAAGTTTGTTGTTCTTATTTTTCCTTTGTACTTGCACATTCTCCATTAATGTAAAAATCAAAATGAACTAAGCTTATTAATGGAAAAAACCTTATTCTCAACGTACTATCCTTTATTTTCACTAAATTCTTATATTAAAAAAATTGAGACTTTTAGGAGCGGATGCTTAATAAGTAACCGATCTTAATGAATTCATTTAGGAGCGTATGCTTAATATGTAACCGATCTTAAAACTTCTATACCTTTAGGACCGGATGCTTTACAATTAACCGTTCTTAATGACATTAAATATAAATGATTCTGTCGCGCGAAAAAGTTAAATTTCCCTCTCTGAACTTCTCTTGTCCCACCGAAAGTGATAATAACTCCCGTTCACTCTCAACTCTCAAGTGTTTGTGTGTTGCTTTGTCACTGCCGCGAGACAGATCTCTAGACAAGCTAGTGCTGGTCAGCTTATCACCTTCTAGTTGGTTCCTTAGCTAAACGGCAATAGACCTGTACGTAAGATGTGTATTTCATCAGTTACATATATTTTTTTTTCCTCTTTTCATTCTGGGTTATTCATGGTTTGCACGAAATCGGTGAAATGTTGACGTGGGTTACTCTGTTGTATTTCGATACTGTACTTTGAAGTTTATGTTTTACATGAGACATATCCGAATGACCAACAAGTGCGCTTAAGGTTACTTTTGTTGTCTGCATTTATTTTTTGCGTCATGCATTTATTGAACTTAGCTTCTTGTCTCGACTGTACGTGATACATTTATGAGCACAAGTGATTCTTCATGTTGCATTTAATGACCAAAGTCTTTTCTTGTTTGTTTTTGGAACAATACTAGATTAACCGTACGTGATACATTTATGTTGCATTCAATGGACAAAGTCTCACTCATATGCATTTAATGGACTTGGCTTAGTTTATGTGCAATTTTCAATTTTTTCGGATAATGTATGTTAAATCTTTCCGTCTATATATAGGAATTATACTATGGATCGTAGTTGGATAAATGCGAGACGGACGAGTGTTGAATATGAGAATGGGGTGAGGGAATTTATAGAGTTTGCAAAAAGGAAATGCCCATGATGGTAGTGGGAAGTTTTATTGCCCATGTGTAGAGTGTTTAAATGAGAGGCGACTAAGTCCAGAAGTTATATACACACATTTAATTTGTGAAGGATTTTGTAAGACCTATACAATATGGATATGGCATGGTAAAAAAGTTCCAAGTGCATCTCAACATGGTGAAGTGTCCTTTGATGATAATGACACGGATATGGATGATCGCATATAGGACATTATTCGTAATGTGGGAGAAGAGACTTTTGAGCAATCACATACATATGGTAATATGTGCAGTGATACTGAGACCCCGCTATACCCTGGGTGTAAAAAATGCCAATTGTTGAATGCTGTTTTGAGATTGGTCAGCTTGAAAGCACGTCATGGATGGAGCGACAAGAGTTTTTCAGAAATGCTTGAGGCTTTTAAGGACATGCTTCCAGATGATAATGTGTTGCCTCATCGGTATTATGATGCTAAGAAAATTCTTTGTCCACTGGGGATGGAGTACAAAAAGATCCATGCATGCCCGAATGATTGCGTATTGTATAGGAAAGAGTTTGAAGATAAGCATAAATGTCCGGTATGTGAAACCCCAAGTTACAAGTCAAATAAGGGGCCTGCAAAAGTGTTGTGGTATCTTCCAATCATACCAAGGTTGAAGCGGTTGTTTGCTAATGAAAATGATGCAAAAAATTTGCGGTGGCATGTTGATGAGAGGATTTCTGATGGAAAGCTTCGACATTCGGCCGATTCTTCTCAATGGAAGAAAATCGATCAACTATTTCCGACCTTCGGGGAAGAACCTAGGAACCTTAGGCTTGCCCTTAGCACGGATGGCATGAATCCTTATGGAAGCCTTAGCAGCATACATAGTTCATGGCCTATACTCCTGATTATTTACAACTTATCTCTTATGTTATGCATGAAATGAAAGTACATCATGCTGTCTATGTTGATTTCGGGACCAAAACAACCCGGAAACAACATTGATGTCTACCTTTAGCCCTTGATCGAAGACTTGAAGGAGTTGTGGGAAAAAGGTGTCGATGTTTTTGACTCTTTCAAGAAGGAGGTCATTAAAATGAGAGCCATGATATTTTGTACCATAAATGACTTCCCAGTATATGGGAACTTGTCAGGGTATAGTATAAAAGGCCATAAGGCATGTCCGGTTTGTGAAGAAGGCACACGCTACCATCAACTTCAACATGGAAGAAAGACGGTTTATCTTAGACATAGAAGATTTCTTAAACGGGGCCACCCATATCATCGATTAAAGAAAGCTTTTTTTGGTGGCCAAGAGTATGAAGATGCTCCAGTGGCATTAACTGGGGATCAAGTGTATGAAAAGGTGAAAAATATAAGTGTCATCTTCGGTAAGACTACAAAGAGTAAAAAAGAAAAAAATATATGGAAAAAAAAGATCGGTCTTCTTCGATCTTCCATATTGGCGCAACCTTGATGTGAGACATTGTATTGATGTCATGCATGTTGAGAAAAACTATGTGATAACATTGTTGGCATGCTTCTCAACATACAAGGTAGTTCCAAGGATGGTGTAAAGGCAAGATTGGATTTGCAAGCAATGGGGATACAAGAAGACTTACATCCAAGGCCGTATGGTAAGAGAACTTATTGTCCCCCGGCCTCTCATACGTTATCTAAGGATGAGAAAAGAAGTTTTTGTGAGTGTTTACATGGGACAAAAGTTCCCTCGGGGTATTCTTCAAATCTTAAGAGGCTTGTATCGATGAAGGACTTGAAATTAATAGGCCAAAAGTCTCATGATTGTCATGTATTAATGCAACAGCTGCTCCCAGTAGCTATTCGAGGCATTGCCGAGTATGATCTTCGACACATTTTGACTAGGCTTTGTTTCTTCTTCAATGCTGTTTGTAGTAGAGTGTTCGAGATTGAACAATTGGATGAATTGAAAAATGAAGGATATCTGATATTGTGCCATCTTGAGAAACTTTTTGTTCCTTCATTGTTTGACATCATGGTTCATCTAATTGTTCATCTAGTGAGGGAGATGAAGCTGTGTGGCCCTGTCCATTTACGGTGGATGTACCTAATTGAAAGATCTATGAAATTCCTAAAGGGATACGTGAAGAACGCATACTGGCCAGAAGTATCAATTGTTTAGAAGTATGTATCTGAAGAGGCCATGGAATTTTGTCAAAATTATTTGGCCAAAGTAAGACATATCGGGCTTCCAAAACGTGAGCATGTTGAAGGGGGTAGACGAGGGGCCTCAGTACAGGGTGTGGATCCTGATGAATTGTCACAAGTTCACTTATACATCTTGAATAATGTTGATGAAGTTCAATCCAGCATAGCTGCACATAAAGAAGCTGTGAGGAAAGAAAATCCCCGAATGACTGAACAAAGGTTGATTAGGGAGCATAACATAACTTTTGCAAACTAGTTCAAACAAAAGGTCGTGGGAGAGGAAACTGTTTCTGAGACAATGAAATGGTTAGCGCGTGGTCCTGAGGTTGATGTCATTAGTTAGAATTCGTATGTGATCAACGGGTACACATTTTACACGAAGTCCCTAGATGATAAGAGCACCATCCAGAACAGTGGTGTAATGTTAAAGGCTGAACCCATGAACTTCTCTAGTTTGAAAGACAAGTGGCCTAAATTGGCAGTCATGTCATATTATGGGGTTATTGAAGAGAATTGGCAGGTGGACTATGTCTTCATTAGATTTCTCATTTTCAAATGCAAGTGGGTTAATGTCAATAATGGAGTTTAGATCGATCGGCTGAGATTTACATTAGTCGATTCAATAGTACAAGTTTTGGAGATGAACCTTTTATTATGGCAGATTAGGCGAAACAAGTTTTTTTTATCACTGATCAAGCAAATAAAATGTGGTCTGTAGCTCTCCAAGGAAAAAAGGGTCATTGATATTGATGAGGAAAATGATGCAAATTATGGTCTTCTTGAGAGTACTCCTTTTTCAAGGGGTCTACCGGACATCAACGAAGAAGATGAAGCGAATAATGAACCCGGCATAAGAAATGATCATCAAGAAGGGATATGGGAAGATTTCCCTTTATAAAAGAGTCATCAATTCATAAGGTAATATTCATCTGCACAATTATTTGAAAACTTGAAGGTTTTAATTTACGTTTTAACTATATTCATTTCCTTCTTAAATATTTATGTTCTTAAACAATGTCACTGACTGTGTTTTGTTCTTGTTTTTATTTTTCTGGCAGGCCATAATCCAATCGAAATGGGCTAGCTTGTCACAAAAGAAGCCAAGAATGTTAGTTATGTTCGTTGTTATTGGCTGGGTGGGAATCTGATGAAGACAAGGTGATGAATTGGTATATATGTTCATTTAGGTGTTGTACACTATTATAACGTATTGTAATATGTATTTGTCTTATTGTATTAATTACATTCATTTGTTATTAGGTTTGTACTGTAATAGCTAGTCATTCATTACGATGCCTGGTGAATAATATTTGTAATCCATTCTCAATTCAATTATAAATTGAAGCTTAGAGTATTGTCTTTAGATGCTAGATTTTGCGGCGAATTTGTTTTGAACAAGGGAAATATCCACTTTTAAGACTAGTCTATTGAAGGTCCGGTCTTAAAAGTCAGACTTTTAAGAGCGGAGGCTATTCCTTACGGTCTTAAAACTACTAATAACGGTCCTAAAGACGTTCTTTAAGACTAGTGTATATGATCTCCAGTCTTTAAAGTGAGACTTTTAGGAGAGGACTCTGTGCTATCCAGTCTTAAAATTTACCTTTAAGACCGCACTTATTAATTTAGTCCAGTCTTAAAAGTTATAATTATAAGACCGGTTACATGTTAAAGCAAAGTCTTATATTCTTCATTTTTGAGACCGGTGTATATGTTTGACCGGTCTTGAAAGTTACATACTTTTAAGACCTGATGACATTTAGTCCGGTCTTGAAAGTCTAGTATTTAAGACCAGACTTTTTTGTCTGGTCTTATAAATTCTGGTTTTAAGACCGAACAAAATATATGTAAGGTCTATATAGTGCGATTTTTAAGACCTATTGTTTCTTAGGTCCCGTCTTGAAATATTTCTTTAAGACCGATTTGAGTCCGGTCTTAAAAGTTACGTATTTATAAGACCGCCTGGAACGAGACTGGTCGCTGGTCTGGTCTTACGGGGCCTATTTGGTCCGGTCTTAAAATACTTTTTTGTAGTAGTGCATATTTCAATATATAACGGGTGTTATATTCTAACCGTTATAATAGATCTAGAATAAATAACGGTTTGAAACCGTAATTTATCTACAGTGAGTATGTAAAGTGCTTGCATATATGATGATTCGGAATCGTGATTTATGGACAATAACAACCATCATATATCGTGATTTCTATTGCAATGAGTCAATATATGTATTTAAAATATAACATCATAAATAAGATTCCATAAATAAACAAATATCACAAATTCAAATTTATTAAAAAATTTTGTAATTATAAAATCAACTAACATTTTAATATGGTAATCTTTTTTTTTCCTGAATATGGTAATCAATTTAACACTACATATGCTTCTCGAAAAAATAACAGTGTGACAGAAAATTGGAAATATATATTAAAATTATTTTATAATTTTGAATAAAGATATGTGATTAAATGATTAAGTATCAATCAAGTCCTTAATATAAGCCTTATGTATCTAATTTAAGAAATTAAATGAATTACATAATTATAATATACATGATATGATCACTCTGAAAGTTTTTTTTTTTTTTTTTTGTAATATCAAAGGTTATTAAAGCTAGACTAGCTACTGAAGCGATTAAGATAGTAGGTCAAGGGTTAGATCATAATGAGACTAGTGCTAACCTGGGGCTTGATCGGTGAGGAAGTAAAGATTTCAGAGTTGTTAATATAAAATGAGCTTGTACTTCCCCGTGCATTGCACGGGATGATAGTATTTCATGAGTTACTTGAAAATATTTTACTTCCTAAATGATACAACTTTCTTATTTTTAAAAAACGTTAAAACATGACTATTAATAAATCACTACCCATTAGTTTTACATGAGAGTTGACTTTAAATGATGGTTAAATTAGATATGTTACGTCCACCTGAGCTACTTCCTATTTATGTAAATCATTTTTACTTGTAATTTAAGCATATGAATGTCATTAAGTGGATTCTGCTAAAAACTTAGATATGTTGCATGGATCGTGTTGGGAATATTCTCACTCATAAGGCTTTGAACTTATTATCTACCCTCAGTTTATGACATATTCTTATTGCAAGTGCATTGTATTGGTTGTTCTTGCTATCAAGATTTCATTTTTAAATTTCATGGTTCTTACGATATGCCCCTTTTAAATTTTTGTTTTATATAAAAATCTCTACAATTCAATTAAGACGAATTATTATTGAAAAATTTAAGAGATTTCTAGGCATCTTTAGCAAGCCATTGCAATGTTCTAAATATATAGCTTATTCATCAACTTCCCCTGCATTTAAAACATCCTCATGAGTTGAACAAATTATTGATAGATAAAAAATGAGAGTGAAATAACCATTAACTTATCAGATATTCACGAGACAAGGTGCGTACCCCATTCCCCCAAAACAAATAGCTTAGCACTACATGTCGTAGAGGGTTGATTCAGAACCATCGAACAAAGATTTAACGATAGAAAAGTCAACTATATCGCTCCTATTCTGTCTCTTCTTTGTAGTTATAGTTTTTGATGGAGATGTATGGATGTCACTTAACCATCATAACCTTAACAAACTCACTGTAACTTAACTGGCCATCACCATCAACATCAACCTCTCGAATCATCTCTTCAGCTTCTTCATCAGTAAGCTTCTCCCCAAGATTGGCCATCACATGCCAGACCTCGACAGCGGAAATGAATCCATTTCCTCCTCAGCATGTATTACAAAAGTGCTCCAACATCTCTGCTCCAAAAGTGCTGTACATATTCCATACTTGTGTGAATCTTTTAGGAAGCTTTATTTTTGTTGCCTACAATAGCATGCCTAAAACATGAAAGAATAGATACATTGGCAGATGTTAGCTCATTTGTATGGAAACTTTGAGGTGGTGCTATAGGTCATTTGCATTAAGGACTAGGAAACTTTGATGCAAACAACAGATATTTTCTTTAGGTTTGTTCCTCACTGAACTTGCTGGCAAAGATATCCCATAAAAAGCATTCATAGGAAATTGTTGCTAATAAACTCAATCAACCCTAATGGTGTCAGGGAGAATTGTTGACTATATGGATAGTAGAAAGAAAAGCAAGGGTTACCCAGCGTACCAAGTCTAAAACCGAACTTGCTGGCAGAAGGAAGCTACATCACTTGCCTCACTTTTCTTTTGCATATTCTTCAGCTATCTTGTCTGTGTAAAATAGCAAAGGCGACAATCAAGAATGCAAAATAGTTACTACTTCCATGTAAAGTGGCATGAAATATTCAAACCAGAATGGCAGGGTCTGAAAATGAAGAAGCATGATGCAATATTCCATTTATGTGAGTATTTCTATGGAGTCAATTGAAAAGGGGCATGTCCAATCAAAATTACCTATTGAAGAATAAAAACAAAGCATACACATAAAGGAAAAGTGGTGTAGCATTAGACCATATTGTTCTTATAGATGAAAAAAAAGAGTGACCGAAAAAGGGATATAGATTGATAAAAATATTAATTTGTCATCTTATGCTTGTTCAGAAAAACTGATAAACACATTGACCGAGGGTAGAGCATAACTGAAGAAGATTATAACTAAAGAAAAATTTTAACACCTGCAAATTTAAACTTCAAACAGTAGGTCCAAATTGCATCACAAACCAGAGACTTTAAATATAAAAGTATCACTGTAGATATAAGCTTACCACCGCCTCTAATCCAATACAAACAACATGTTGGTCCAAATTGCATCACAAACCAAATTAGTCAAATTTAACGGTCAACCCAAACAATAATTAAAAGAGAGGTGGCATTATTATATTTTACGACTTGAAGGGTAACATTGAGGTCAAAACAACTTATAGAGTATAAATTCACTCTTTTTCGCAATCCCTTCAAAAATGGAATATAATCGTCCATATTCCAATTTCTTCCTTAATTTGCTTGTGTCTGGCTCCTTTTGAACATGTCATTGTTGTGCATGTTTATGATTATCTGAAATTATCTGTGGACAGGTGAAGCATAGGATTGGGGTAGAAGAAATTGCAAACCATGTATATCACTGATGAATCAACCTGAGAGGCCTGAAAAATCCAATCAAAGCTTGAACCAATATAGCTCCATAAAGTGCAAGACCTATTCTTTGATGGTTATTATCAAATGAATTCTCAAAGTTTTTCAGGGACACGACAGCTCCAATTGTTGCAAGAAGCACTGAGAGCATCTGTAATATTTAGATGAAATGTTAGGGAAAATAATAATAATAATAATAAAGATGTATTAAAATACCCATGGCTTGTAAAATCAATTTAGTTAATGAACAGTGATTTTACTCAGCAACATGTAACTGTAAAATCATAAACCATGAATGAAAGCAAATCTAAGTAATGATGTCACAGTTGAGGTCTTAAGTGGAAATAAATTCTTAAAACAAGTTTATGGGCGGACCATCACTAACTAAAGTTAAAGTTGGGTTATGATTATGTTTTAAACAAAGATCAGAGCTTCAATGATGGCAACCTGCAACTTTCAAGAGGCATCTTTAACTTCACTAAAATTAGTTCAATTACCACTTCAGTTTAACTGTAGTAACATTTATCGGTAAAAAGCAATTTTAGCAGGAAATAACTGGGAATTATCACCAAAAGGGGGGGGGGCGAAAAAGAACAGATAGGAAGAAATTTATGACCTGAAATACAACATGGAGATAAAAGAGGACCCTACTCCTTGTTGATCCATTTCCCTCTTTACTTGACATTCTGATGGTAAGTATCCCTAATGGCATTGAGAATCCCATTGAAGCCCACAGTAGCAATCCATGAAGTGCTATGTCAGATGTCTTCTGAGAATTGATCTGCTAAATTTACTTACAGTGGTTTATGTTTGGTTCTACAAGTGGAATTTGCAGCTTATTAGTTTATCCCAGGAAGATATTAGTCATGGCTTTTTCAAATATAAAATTTGCAGAACAGTATTAATATTTGCCAATACACACTCTGTCATCTCTAGAAGAAAATAGAAGAATGAGAAGGTAGAAGAAGATGGTGAATTAAAGAGACGAAGAAGAAGCGATTGTTCAGTTGGTTTTACCTTGCTGGTTTTGTGATTTGAGCTCTTGTCACTGCCAGACTGACTCACCTCCTTGAGGAATGAACACTCAGTGAAAGGAAGAGCAGAAACGTAACATGAAAGGATAAAAATGATGCAGACTGGCCTCCAAGAAATATGCATTATTCTTCAAAATGTCTCAGAGAACAAATAAGAATAGCAGCACAAACCCAACTAATAATCACAGTACTCCACTTCTATGTGTGTGCTTCAAGTTAAAGAAGCTTTTATATATATGATTGTTCTTGAGATGGTAGAGAGAGAGAGAGAGAGAGAGAGCTTTTGAAGTGTGGTGAAGACACTGCATGCACTTTTTGTATAAAGAAGCTAAAAGGAGGATTAGTATTTGAATACTAAAAAGTTGCTACAAAACCCACAAACACGTTCAATATGGGGTAGTTGAATTGGTGTATATATTTATTGTTGTAGTTTAGTGAAGAAATAGAAAAGGGAGGGTGGAGCAAGATCACATTTTCAAATATGGGTTTGTTGACATATGCATTACCCTGTCAAATGTCAAGGACTTGTTGAATTATATACAACGCAACAGGGTCAAAATCCAATGGATGCATAAGTTGCTTGATTTTTGAGATGGACAGTTTGTAAAGGTAAAAGAGGGATAAGATTCAAAGACAAAGGTCAAACCCCAGTATTACTACTCTCTACGCTAATTTTTTATTACTTTTATTCCTAACTTCTTTTTGTTATTTGAAGAATCGATATAATTACTACTTATTACTTTAAAAATGTCATATACACACTTTTTCTTCAGATGCATTAACACTTAGACTTACCATTAAGTTCTAGTACAGAAAGCGTAGGATGAACACTGATAAAGTCATAAGCTTACGACAGTTCATAACAGACAAGAGAAAATATTATAACTAAAATGTATTGAACATGGATCTGAGAGGGTCAGGACTCAGGGTAGAACCTTTTCCATGTTTGAACTTGTGGACGCAAGCATGAGTTTTTGTATCCCAAAGCTGAACCATTCCATCATCTGATCCAGAGATTAGCAAATTCTGACTTGCACTATATGTTAAGCATTTAACTGTGTTGCTGTTGGGGAAAAAAAAGGGGGGGGGGGGATCAGATGAATGCTTTTCTCAAATAATTTGCATAGGAAATTCAAATCAGCTTTTCTCAACAGCAATTTCAATCCAATGATAAAGGGAACAGCATGGTTCAAATTTCTAATATGATTCCATATTTACAGGCCCTGCAATATTCCCAGAAGATTAACATTAAGTTGAATAGAGGCATGCCATGTTGGAATCACAATGCAAAAAGCCCAATTTTATTGAATCTTCATCAATTAAATTAGGCTTTTTTTTTTCCGAATGCAAGACCAGATGAATGCTCATAAGGAAAAATCAAAAGAACCTACACAAATTCATGAACAAAGAAGCTAAAAGACAGGTCCATCACTTTAACAGTGAAAAGAATGGGTATAGATGGGGGGGGGGGGTGGGGAAGGTAAGCACTAGGAAGTCTATATGGACAACGTTATATTTACATCTTGTTAATATACCTGCGACATTATTATTGGACCCCCCGAGCTTGAAACAACTTCTCTTCCTTCAGTATGCTCACAATTTTCTCAGTAAAGCTTTGCATTGCAGACATCAAAATTACAAAGAGGTATCATTTTTTTCGATCACACACACACGAGAAAATGATGACCCAAGTTTAAATGATGGCACACATACAAAGATGTATCATTTTTTCGATCACACACACACATGAGAAAATGATGACCCCAGTTTAAAAAATCTAACCTTGAAAGGCTCATTGTCTGTTCTGAAGCTGATGCTCGGAACAAACTTCAGCCAAACAAGGAATCTCCTGAAATTAAAACAGAGCATGTGATCTTTTCGAGTATTCTCCAAGGATTCTTTTTATCTTCTGTAACAATTTTCCTTTGTATAGAAACGTAACTAAAAATCATGAAGTGTTCCGTGGTTGAATAATAAAAGAGTTGGACTTGGCCTGGGGTGAAATCCCAAGATCCTACGTACCACAATGGTGGATCAAAGTCCACGTAGTTCGAGGGTAAACCATTTGACTTAAGATAGCCAGAGGGGGTGGGGTGTGTGCTCTGTGTGAATTGAACAAGTAGGGTTTCTTTTTATTTCTGCGTACCTTGTGGCTGCATGTTGGTATTTATAGAGTGTACCTGAGGGCCTTGATCCGATATTCACTCTGCACGTGGCCCCACTTGCATCTGCACGTTTCACGACGGTTGGCGAGATAGTGGGTTAATACCTTATCAGCTGTTTCCTTATCTTCATGGCTGGATTGCTGGCTTTGGGCCTAGCGGAGCCCAATTCACCCGTCCGTAACAGATGCCCCCAAGCTCGGTATTTCAGGCATCTGACATGCCGAGCTTAATTAGTTAGAACTATCCTCGGTTGTATCTCGGATGAAATCTTTGACTCCTCGTTCTTTACTCATAACCCGGCTCGATTTCCTCTTATTCTCCGACTTACTTTGATTGCCTCCTTTTCACTCTTATCCCGGTTCCATCACCGTGTTATGTCGAGTTATGTTTGTATGCCACGTGTTTCCTCGACCGCCCTTAATTCGGAGCGCTATCTGGAACCGACTTAGAGATACGCGTGTTCTTGCCCCTTGGCATGCGTAGCGTCGCGCTTCTTTAAATGCTCACGACTTTCCGAGACTCATGATGGCCATCTACTTTAGGGCTTCGCCAACTGTACCTGTCTTTCGTATTCCCCTAACGTCACGGGTCCCATCGTTTCGCATTCGCGCCTGCTGAGATCTTTCAAATCTGCCTCTTCAGATCACTTCTTTATAACTTGAATGTCGCGGTGTTCTCCTTTTTTACACTCTGAGTTTCCAGTTTTCAAAAGAAAATACTCACAACCCAGGCTTTCCAAATCCAAGTCTCGATCCTCTCTTTTACCCAGTTCTCACTCAGGTACATCTTCATCGTCAGTTTCTGTTTCAAGTGTTTACTCTTTTTCCCTTTCTTCTGTGTTTTTTCCCATAGTTAAGTGTGTTTCACGTCATTTGCATGTTTGGGTTCTTCTGGTTTCAATTCTGGGATTCCGTATATTAAACCTTGCATTTCTAGGGTTTCTTGGGAAGTTCTTGAGTATTTCATGGATAAAGACAAAGATATACCTGTAGACATATATGGTAGGCCTATTCCGAAAGAGGATTGGGAAGATATTAGGAACATGCCTGAGAAAACTGCTTTTTGGCTGTATGGTGTTTGTCGATCTTCTGCAGCCATGGCTGCAGATGTTCTTAGACCTTCTGGGAGTGGTGATCGTAGGAGAGGCCCTAGAGTTCCACCTCCCCCTCCGAAAGCTTCCCGACCTCCATTACCTCGGCCTCCCCCTTCCAAGCTAGCCATTAGGCCTTCATTTCCTGTTAGGGCGGTTCCCATTTCGGCCGTTTAGCCTTTGTCTGTTAGCGAAGCCCGGCCTAATCTGGTTAGCCCTTGTGAGACTTGTCAACACGAGGCTATCGCCTTCGTCAACCTTGGCCGGGAGGTGGTTGCCGAGACAGTGCTTAGGAGTTGCACTCACGGATCTGTTCCCATCCTAACATCGAAGCGTGCGTTGCATCATATCCCTTCTTCCCGAGGTAGATTTCTATCTAACTCGTCTTTGCTTTTGTATTTATATAGGTATAGATGGCCTCTTCTTCTCAAAGTAGTGAAAAGTCGGTTGCTGAGGAGTCATGTTCTACCAATGCCGCACATAGTGCCGAAAATAACCCGTGTCGTTTCGTTATATGCCCTCGAGTGTCCCGGATACAAAACAAGATGACCTTTGAGGAGTTTAGGAGGCCCACCCTTAGAGACAGAAAGGGGTATACTGTTAGGTTACCTTTAGAGGGAGAGTCGGTAGCATCATGGCGTGGTAGAGATTCTCCTCATTTCTTCTTTATGTATCGAGATGTGGTTACCGTCCTAGGTGCTTCATTCCCTTTCTCGGACTTCACCACGCAGATTTTGAACCATTTGTATTTAGCCCCCACACAATTACACCCGAACAGTTGGGCTTATGTCCTTTATTTCGAGAATTTCTGCAAGAAACAAGAGATACCTTGTACCCTTCCATTGTTTTTCCACTTCTTTTCCCCAGTAAACACCTATAAAACCAAAGAAGAGCCCCTAGAGTTTGAGTGGACCCATCTTCGGGGTATCCGTAATAAGAAATTGTTTAATCCGTTCACCGAATCATTCAAGGGCTTTAAGTCGGCCTAATTTAAAGTAGAGGCTATTCCTGGCCAGGTTCCGTGGTTCCTTCGTTTAAATGATCGGGGAGAGTTAGAGGAGAGATTCCCCCTTTATTGGACTCCCAACCATCACCACTTTGGAAATAGGGCCTTTAACTCGAAGGTGTTTAAGCTTTCCCCCGAAGAGGAGAAAGTTGAGGAGCTATTGAAAGACCTCGGCCAGGCGATGGGGCCTTTTGATGCTGGGATGTATTTATCTGTTCCTTTAAAGAAACAGAAAAGAAAAACAAGTATGCTGTGTCTGTAGCAATGTTTCCTGTTGTCTTATTTTATCACGTCACTGATTGTTTTTTATTGTGTAGAACCATGCCGCCAAAGTCTACAACTCCAGCAGTGCAGGCTTTCATGAGGAAATTCAGCGGAAAGTGGAAGGCAGCTGAGGCCGAGAAGACGGGCCCTGCCAAGAAGTCTTCCGTCACTCCCACACAACCAATTACCAAGGTGGTCGAACCAATCACCAAGGTGACTGCATCTCCATCTTCTCCCAATGTAGGAGCTACCTCTTCTCCTACCGCGGTCGTTCTTTCTCCCAGCCGGTATACTTCACCATCCTTCATGTCCGAAAATCCGGTTGACTCTGAGGTCCGGAATGGTATCCGCCCTCCTTTGAGCTGGTTCACACCTTCGCCGCCTTCCGCTGAAGAAAAGAGCATGTTGATGGATATCGAGCATTTTGCTCTTCGAGCCGCCGGGCTTTCTCAAGCTGTGGCTTATTTCAAGGCTCAATGGGCTGAGTTGGATGCAAAACTCAGAGCCGCAGCGTCCGAACGATCCGAAGCCATTAACAAAGCTACTGCTGAGGTGGAGGTGAAGAAATCGGCTAAAGAGAAGGTTATGGCGGCATAGCTAGAGTTGGAGAGCGCGAGACGGAAACATGTTGAAGACGCCTTGAGATATCTCGCCTTAACTCCAGCCTGCAGAGCCTGTAAGAGCAGACATCCTCCGATGCCGCCTATATTGCCGACCTAGAGAAAGGCGTGGATGTTGAAGACGCCTCTGAGATATCTCGCCTTAACTCCAGCCTGCAGAGCCTGCAAGAGCAGACATCCTCCGATGTCGCCTATATTGCCGACCTAGAGAAAGGCGTGGAGGAGTCCTTCAATAACGCTTTGGCGCAGGTCATTTTCCTCAATCCTAACGTCACACTGAACCTTGAGGACGCCCGTGTCAACGAGATTGTGAAGGATGGGAAGATTGTGCCTGCAAGCGCTTTGGAAGAGTTGACTGGAGAGGGCCCATCTGGAGTGGGGGGAGATACTACTGATAATGCTGAGTCTCGACCTCCGACCCTTCCAGATGCTGCCGGGAATGTTTGACTTGCCGATGTTGTTTTGATAGGCCGTGTTTGTATTCCGGCCTCTTTTCTTTTTCTTTCCATTTGTAACTAAGTTTGATAACGAATAGAGACTTTCCTTTTTGCATTTTCATGTGCACTGTGCCTTTATTAGCAAATTTCAATCGCTTTATCATCCAGTATTCTACCCGAATCAACAATAATACCTTATGGCTTAAACTTGGTGAAACCAAATCTTAACCGGGTCGGATTGATCAAGTCCGGCCTTAACGATCTTATTTCGAGCGCATTTTAATCGGCCTTGCCTATGCTTTCCTCGTAGGTTTAGCACGGTATTTCGGGCTATAAAGATGGCACCGAGGAACTGTCGAAAACGGGTTATGGATTCCTTTTCGTAATTCCTTGTCGTGGAAGTCGGGATATCCTTATGCTTTAATGGGCCTATCATTTTAATACGGCCTTATGGAATTCATTTGAAAATAGGTTTCAGAACTCTTTTTCGTGAATTCGTGTGGTTTCGACGGTGCGATCTCTTTCACGACTTTTATGAAGCTATCATATAGTCGAAATATCTTGATAAAAGCTAATGTTCCTTAATTAATTAAAATGGCGACTATGTCGCTAACAAACAAATACTTGTAACGAAACTTATTTATAGTAAATTCTCAATTTGTCGGCATTCCAGGTTCTCTTTACTGGCTTTCGGACCAAAGTTTCAAGTTCGTATACCCCGCGCTTTAGTACCTCCCTAATTCGGTAAGGTCCTTCCCAATTGGGAGCTAGCTTCCCTTCTCGTGCATTTCTGTTGCCTATGTCGGCTCTCCTTAGCACTAGGTCGCCTTTGCTGAAAGAACGGGGTTTGACCTTTTTATTGAACTTTGCCGCGACGAGCTGTTTCGTTGTTAAGTCTCGGTAATGTGCTATGGCTCTTACCTCGTCTATGAGATCTAACTCGGCCTTAATGGCCTCGTTGTTCTCAGTTTCAGATAAGGCCTTTTCCCTTCTCCATGATGGTTCCCCGACTTCAACGGGTATCATGGCTTCACATCCGTACGTGAGTCTATAAGGCGTCTCTCTTATGGCAGATTGAACACTAGTCCGATATCCCCATAACACAGTGTACAGTTCTTCAACCCAGTCGGTTTTGGCTTCTTGCATTCTCTTTTTGAGGCCGTCCATGATCACCTTGTTTGCTGACTCGGCCTGTCCATTAGACTGCGTGTGCTCTACTGATGCAAAATGCTGACGGATCTGGAAGTCGGTCATCATTTTTTGAAATCCTTTATCCGCAAATTGTGTCCCGTTGTCGGTAATGACTTTCGCCGGGATTCCAAAACGGGCGATGATTTTTCTCGCCATAAACTTTTGTACTCTAGCCGATGTTATGGAAGATAGCGGTTCAGCCTCAATCCATTTAGTGAAATAATCCACCGCTACTATCAACCACCGGAATTGTCCCAGTGCCCTCTGAAAAAGTCCCAAAAGATCTAACCCCCACTTGTAGAAGCAGAGATATACTTCAGCTTAGATGGGGGAATTCTAATGATTTTAGCGTGTTTCTGGCAACTGTCACATTTCCGAACATGATTCCTTGCATCTGTTGATAGCGTCGGCCAGTAGTACCCAGCCCTTATAGCCTTCCGGGCTAGTGCCTTGGCTCCCATGTGTTGTCCATTGATGCCTTCGTGTATTTCAGCTAATACGTATTCCGCCTCTTCGAAACTGAGGCACTTTGTCATTGGTGCGTGTAGCCCTTTCCTGTACAGTTGGTCATCTACCATTGCGTAGAATGCCGCCATTCGTATCAGTTTCTTGGCATCTTTGGGTTCATCCGGTATAATTCCTCGTTCTAGGTAATCTGCGATGGGTTTCCTCCAATCGTTTTTGTTCGTTATGATCATCACGCATATTGGGGCTTCTAATCTTTGTTGCACTATTGTTCGGTTGTTGGTCCCTTGGGTGCTAGCCAGCTTGGACAGTACGTTGGCTCTGGTGTTATTTCCACGCGATATGTGCCTTATCTCTACTTCATCAAATTCATCCATTATAGACTTAACCTTTCCGAGGTACTTGACCAGTAAAGGTCCTTTAGCTTGATACGTCCCATTTATATGTGATGCCACTAGTTGGGAATCAGTAGATACCAATACTTTCCGAGCTCCATTTTCCTTTGCTTGGATCAACCCAGCTATCAGGGCCTCGTATTCGGCTTGATTGTTGGAAGTTTTAAACCCGAGGCACAAGGAGTATTCAATAGACACACCCTCCGGGTTTTCGAGAATTACTCCGGCCCCGCTTCCTGTCGAGTTAGAAGAGCCGTCTACAAACAGCTTCCATTGTGTGGCATGCCTTTTATTGGGGCGAGTTCTGCAACAAGGTCGACTAAGGCCTGAGATTTTATCGCTTGCCGGGCTTCGTAACTAATGTCAAACTCGGATAATTCTATGGCCTAGCCAAGCATTCTTCCTGCTAGGTCGGGTTTATGCAGTATCTGCCGGATGAGTTGATTAGTTCGAACTACAATAGGATGGCTCTGGAAATACTGATGTAGCCGTCGGGCCGCGATTAGTAATGCGAAAGCCATTTTCTCAAGCTTTTGATACCGTATCTCAGCTCCCTGGAGAACTCGACTTATGAAGTATATCGGCATTTGACCTTCATTTGGTTCTCGCACCAGGGCCGCGCTTACCGCCTCATTGGTTACCGCCAAATAAAGGATCAGAACTTCACCCGTTATAGGCCTGGTTAATACTGGCGGGGCTGCCAGGCATTGCTTAATCTTTTCGAAGGCTGCCTCGCATTCAGTGCTCCATTCGTGAACAGCTTCCTTTTTAAGCAACCTGAAGAAAGGAAGCGACTTTGCTGCCGACTTTGGTAGGAACCGAGTTAATGCGGCAAGTCTTCCTGTGAGTTGTTGGACTTCCTTTCGGCACGTAAGGGCCTTCATTTCTAAAATCGCTCGACATTTATCGGGATTGGCCTCTATACCTCGATGGGTTCACATGAAACCCAAGAATTTCCCTGACGGGACTCCGAAAGCACATTTGGCCGGATTAAGCCTGATTCTGTGTGCTCGTAACTTATCAAAAATCTGTTGTAAATCCTAAACATGCTGCCCTTGGTCTTTCGACTTAACGATCATGTCGTCAATGTAAACCTCGACATTTTTTCCCAACCGATCTTCGAACACTTTTGTCATCATTCGTTGATATGTTGCTCCGGCATTTTTTAACCCAAAAGGCATTACGTTGTAACAGTAATTCGCCCTTTCCGTGATAAACACCGTTTTTTCTTGGTCCTCGGGGTGCATAGCAATTTGATTGTATCCGGAGTATGCATCCATGAAGGATAAGAGTTTAAAACATGACGCGTTATCTACTAATTGATCCACATTAGGCATGGGGAAAGCATCTTTGGGGCATACCTTATTCAGGTCTTTGTAGTCCGTACATACTCTCCACTTGCCATTGGATTTCTTTACTAACACGACGTTTGACATCCAAGTAGTGTACTGGACCTCTCGTATAAAGCCGGCCTCCAGAAGCTCCTTGATGTGCTCTTCAAGAATGGCTACTTTGTCTGGGCCCATCCTCCTTTTCTTTTGTGCGACTGGGATAGAACCCGGTCGGATTGCCAACTTTTGGCAACAAAATGTTGGATCTATGCCTGGTAGATCGGCAGGTTCCCAAGCAAATATGTCGATGTTCTTCAATAGGCATTCCGTCAAAGCATGACGAACCTCGGCACTTAATTCACTTCCGATCTTCGTGGCTTGTTCCGACCTACTGCCCAGGATGAAGTCTCGCAACTCTCCATTAGGCTCAGGCCTTTGGATTTTTTCCTCCGCTCTCATGTCCATCTCAACCAAATGAACACCTTTTTCTTCCCGAGTTTGTGACGAGGTTGCATTCTCTGTTTCCCTTCACCAAATCGTAGTAGCATTTCCGCGAATCTCTTTGGTCTCCTCGGACAACCACTATCTTGTTCTTTCTACCGAGCATTTTTTCCTTTTGATGCTTAGTGGATACCAACATATCCCAATTATGGATTGTTGGCCTTCCGAGAATGACGTTGTAAGGGGATGGGAAGTCGACAACTACAAATTTGATCACCTCAGATTTAAAAGCTTCTTTAGTACCCAAGGTCAGTTTCAAGTCTATACAACCTTTAGGTCTAGTATCTTGGCCATTAAAACCAGTTAAGGTTGTTTTGCATGGCTTTAACTCATCAGGGTTCAACTTCATTTTTCGAAATGCCTCCCACAGAAGGATGTCCACCGAGCTTCCGTTATCAATGATGATTTTTTAGACTCTACAATTCAGAATCGTGCCTGTTATCACTAGGCCATCGTAATGATCGGGGACCACGTCTTCTAGGTCGGCCTCGGTGAAACTGAGTATCGGTCTATCTCGCTCCTTTGTTTCCTTCTTAAATTGTGGGCGGCCTTAGATGGTCAAAACTTCCTTCAGATATTTGCGACGTTGATTTTGTGAATCTCCTCCACCGCCGGGTCCCCCACTGATGACACAACAGTCATACTTTGCTTCGGGAAACTCATCATCGCTTTCTTCCTTCCTCTTTTTCTTCTCCGGACTTTTATTTCGTCCCTCCCCAGGGCGTTTATTACTTGAACGTCCCTACGTTTGAATCACATATCTCTGCAACTTCCCTTCTCGAACAAATCTTTCTATTGCATCCCTCAGATCCCAACATTGGTCCGTTGTATGGCCGGGTTGGTCATGAAATTCGCAATACCGAGACTTGTCTAGGACGGCTTTGTGCCGCATAGGTCGTGGTCGCTCTGCTTTTCTCATCTCGGTTAATCCGACCTCTCTCCATATCCGTTCTTTGGACACCTTTAAAGGCGTGTATTGGCTGTACTTTCCTTCTGCCTTGTTTCCCCGGTGCTGGTTATCCATTGGCAGTCTCCTGATTTCTGACTTTGAACCACTGTGATAGTCTTTATTCCTTGGAGGTGGGCTCCTATTTCGTCCCAAGTTACTTCGGTTGGCCATCTCTAACTGTTCGAGTTCTAGGTACTTCTTCGATCGATCTCTAAATTCGGCTAGTGTTGTAACATTGTCTTTTACTGTCGACCTTTTGAGACGAGAATCGTCATGTAAACCGGAGATTGCCAGATGCAAACGCACATCCTCCTTCAAGTTTGGTACTTGAAGGGCGGCATCTTTAAAATGCTCGAGGTATTGCTGCAATGTCTCGTTTGGGCCTTGCCTTATGTTTCCCAATTGGAATTAAGTTTTGGGTTGCTTTCTGCTTGTTGCGAAATTCAGTAAGAACTTTTGGCCGAAACTCTCCATATCTCGGACTGATTTCCGTGGTAAAGAATGGAACCATAACCGGGCTGCCCCTCGCAATGTTCCCATGAATAATCAGGGCACTATTGGTCCTTCAAACCCTTTCACCATTATTTCCCTGTTGAAGTTGTTGAGGTGGACCTGTGGGTCTTGAGTTCCATCATATTTTGGCAAATCCCATGAGTCGAAACCCTTTGGGTATTTTGCCATCCGTATCTCATCAACAAAAGGTCCTTGCACCCCGCCGACGTGACTTTTCTCCGATACTTCGACGTTAGCCCGGGTGGTTTCCGGCGTCCCCTTATCTCGAATTTTCTCAGTGCGATGCGCATCCATATCTGTAATACTTCGAGGCGTTGATGCATCCATCTGCCGTGTTGCTACGACGGCATTTGGATTTTCTTCTCGGTCATTACTCTGCTCTACCTCCGCTATGCTTCCTTGCCGAGTTTGCGTTGCCATTCGACTTGGGTCCTCCTTATCCCGGCAAGCATTCTGGTTGTTGTTCTCTTCTCTCCCTAGCCTCTCGTCTAGAATCTGTTGGAGTCTCCGACCTTCCTCTAGCCGCCATAGAGCATCCCTGCGCTCCATATCCTCCTGCAGACGCTTAACGTCGGCCTCCCTTTGTAGAGCATGGCATTTTTCCATGTCCTCCATCAGCTTGAACATGGTTTCTATTACTGACTATAATCTTCAAATGTCGGGATCCTCAATTTGAAATTCTTGCGAAGAGTGTTGAAGTACGGGTGACGGCTGTACCGGCCGCGAAATTTGGTTATCAAGGGCCTAAGCTGTTTCCACAAGCTCGTGTTCTGCTTCCATTAGCACTGGATTATCCTCCGGTGTTACTAACCCGTCTCGTGTTCCCGCCTCAGGATTCGCAGGCGGTAGCAACTCTGGTTGTTCCTGCCGGGGTGCCTGATTCCGGCCTCTGGTATTTGCCATTCTCAGCTATTTCGTAAGTCGGGGAATCATAATTTAACGGTCCCCATGGATGGCGCCAATGTTCCGTGGTTGAATAATAAAAGAGTTGGACTTGGCCTGAGGTGAAATCCCAAGGTCCTACGTACCACAAAGGTGGATCAAAGTCCACGTAGTTCGAGGGTAAACCGTTTGACTTAAGATAGCTAGAGGGGGTGCGGTGTGTGCTCTGTGTGAATTGAACAAGTAGGGTTTCTTTTTGTTTCTGCGTACCTTGTGGCTGCATGTTGGTATTTATAGGGCTTACCTGAGGGCCTTGATCCGATATTCACTCTGCACGTGGCCCCACTTGCATCTGCACGTTTCACGGCAGTTGGCGAGAAAGTGGGTTAATACCTTATCAGCCGTTTCCTTATCTTCATGGCTGGATTGCTGGCTTTGGGCCTAGCGGAGCCCAATTTGCCCGTCCGTAAAACGTAACTAAAAATCATAAGTTGTTTTCCTTTTTATCTTCTGTAACAATTTTCCTTTGTATAGAAACGTAACTAAAAATCATGAAGCAAAGATGCGAACCATGAGAATCATTACCCAAAGTTCCATTCGACACACACGTAGGGACCAATGCGGAGATGAACATAAGTTGTTTTGCAACAAAGCCATAGTACATTTATGAAGCGTGAAGCTAGGGTTGCATTATCTTCTACCCAATGTATTGCGTATCAGAAAATCATAACTTCAATATCAAGATGCATAATCCACATAAATAAAAATTTGCTAAAACTATTTATAGTAATGGATGAAGAATAAGAAAAAGGGCTTCTACCTTCACCCACCTCCTCCTCTTGTGCTACAAAGATAATTTTCATGCTTTGTGTTCCTCAATGACGATGGTGGAAGCATACCTCCGTCGCATCCTCTTCTCTGACATACCTCCGTCGCATCCTCTTCTTTGCCTCCTCAACAAAGCTATATCTTCTTCTCGCTGCAGATTAGAAGAGAATTCAAATTTTGAATTCAAATTCAGAAGTGCAAAGAGAGACCAAGAAAGAAGGGAAACATAAGAAGAGACCTCGGGAAAGGAAAGGGAGAGAACTTAGCGGGGAGAGAGAAGGGCAAAGAGGAACTGAGGAAGAGTGAGAGAGAGGTATCCTGTAGCGAAAAAGAGAAAGGTATCCCGTGAATAAGCCACAGAAATGGAGCGCAGCCTGAGGGGATGGAATTGGCTTATGAACAGTAACCTGTGAGAGGAGCTGATGATAAGCCGGCTTGAGGGATGGATTTTATTATATATATATTGATTATAAAAGTAAAAAATGAATTAAATTATTTTTTAAATAAAAATATTAGGCCGATCAAATTGGCCAGACCGAATCAATTAGATTAGATGACCGATTCGTTGATTTTTGACTTAAATTGGCTGGTTTGATTTGGCTTTAATAGCTATTATAATATCGTATTATATATTAATTTATAAGCTAGGAAAATTAATTTAAAGAAAAATAATAAATTAAGTGATAAAATAAAAGAAAAAAGTCTTACATTTAATACTTTTTTTTCTCGAAATTTAATACCAAAATTCACCCCAAACAAAGTCTTACATTTAGAACTAGAGGAATAACACTAATGTTAATGAGGGGTCAATACTGTTATTTAACAACCAATTATCGGTTGGGTGAATGAAGGTTTGATCTTAAGATTAGAATGGGGTTTATATGACATATAATCCAATTTTATGGGAGATCTATATAAGTTTTTAAAATAAATGGGAGGTATTTATCATGTAGAGCGAATAGAGGGTTGTATATACATTTTAATCTAAAACAAATGTATAGGGTTTCAATGTTTTAATCTAAAACAAATGTATAGGGTTTCTTGACAACGGAAATAGTGATTTTATATTGAAACCCTATACATTTGTTTTAGATTAAAATGTATATACATTTTATATTCAAGCAACAGTTCATGGTCCCGGTCGTGGCTCATGTAAATTATTAATTATTAAATCAAAATTGTAAATGGCCGTCGAGGCGTCCAGGTTGATTTATTTGATTCAAAAGTCAAAACTATTATTCGGTCCAACCAAAGCTGTTCATCTCTGTTGCTTTAATATAACAATTATTTATCTAATTTAAGAAATTAAATAAATGACTTAATTATAAAGTATGTTGTCATGATCTCTTTGAATGTTTTTTGTGTAATATCCAAGGTTATTGAAGCTGGGCTAGCTATTGAAGTGGTCAATGTAGTAGGATAAGGGTCAGTGGATCATATCATAATGAAACTAGAGCTAACTTAAGGCTAGAACAGTGAGGAAGTGAATATTTCAAAGTTATTAATATGAAATTATGAATAAAAAAAAAATGAATTAAATTATTTTTTAAATAAAAATACTAGACCAGTCAAACGAGCTGCACTAGACCAGTTAGATAATCGGTTCACTGATTTCCTACTCAAACTGGCCGGTCCGGTCTAGATTCAGTATTTATGGTAATATCATATTATATATCAGTTTAAAAGTTAAAAAAAAATTAATTTAAAGAAAAATATAAATATCAACAGTAAGATAAAAGAAAAAAGTTTTACATTTAATGCCAAATTTCACCCCAATCAAAGTCTTACATTTAGGACCAGAGGAGTAACACTAATGTTAATGAGGGGCCAATACTCTTATTTAATAGCTAACTAATGGTTGGGTGGATGAAGACTGGATTATAAGATTAGAAGGGGGTTTATATGACATATATTTTGATTTTAAGGGAGATACATATAAGCTTTTGTATCTATATATAATTTACAATTATCTCAAAAGCCATTTATGCTACTAATTAACATTCTTAATTAGTTTGAGTTTAAAAAAAGTTACTGATGTTACCATTATTCCAAATAAGTTTCAGTTTCAGAAGAACTACTTATTAATAGAGTGATTAGACTTGTAATCCCTCTTCCAGTTTCTGCAGTAATTACTGAAAGATCTTTCTTTACTATAAAGATAATCACGAACATGCTCTAAAATAGAATGAATGACTAATTTCTTAATGATTATTTAATTACATAGATTGAAAAAAAAATTGTTTTAAACTTTAGCACGTATTTAATTATAGATGAGTTTAACAATATAAAAATATGTAAAATAAGAGTTAAATGAAGTGATCTTAATTTTTTTCTGTAATAAATTCTTTTATTTTTTTGTATACTAAGTCTATACTGTATTTTAAGTATTTTCATTTATGATATAGTATTTTTTTTTTTAAATTTTTCACTTTTAATATTCCTAGCTCCGTGATAGTATGTACATATTTTTAATCTAAAACAAATGTATAGGGTTTCTTGACATTTGTAATAGTGTTTTTATATTGAAGCAACGTAACGGTTCATGGTCCAGCTCACGGCTCGTGTAAATTATTAATTATAAAAAAAAAAAAAAAATCGCAAATGGCCGTCGAGGTTGATTTGTTTGATTCAAAACTATTATTCGGTCCAACCAAAGCTGTTCATCTCCGTTGCTTTACGCCTCCTTGGGTATTCCATGTAACAAATAATTTTTGTCAATATAAATATTTAAATAAAATAATATTTATCATTCAATAATTATGAATATTAATTATTCATTTATTTAATTCTTATATTCTTTCAGCTCTTATACAAAAATAATGGGTCTTCAATAATTTTGAAAATAATGTTTTGCAATATATATATATATATATATATATATATATATATATATAAAGTTACAACATTGATATGTTACCCCGACTCATTCAAATCATGTAGGAAACTTATTATATCTAATCATAAAGAGGATTGAAGGAGGAGAGCGCTGCCGCTTAGATTCAATGGTGGGTGAGTCAAAATCAAGGATTATTCAAACATGTGAACGCAATACAATTCATGCAAGCAGACAAAGTGAGAGTTGTTTGGAGCTTAATGACCTGAAAGATCCATGTAAGTGGGAGATGAGAGGGTTGGAACCAACTTTTACTAGTAACCAGTAGGTAACCGGAGTCAGCAATTATAATTAATTAGTAGGGACAAAAATTACAGAATAAATCTTATATGTTTGTGAAATTACATTTCAAAACCATAAACATTTTAATATTTTTATTTTAGTTTCTCCAGTAAACTTTTAGTGGAGACTAAAATGTTTACGAGGCTGAAATGTAATTCTTTAAAAATTTGGATTTCATTTTATAATTTTTGGGGGTCACCCCTAACCCTCAATTCCACCACAGTCTCATTCAACACTAAGGAATAAATAAATCATGCTATAAAAAATATATCCAATCTCATCTACAATATAGATTACTTTATTAACTAATTCATTGGCTAGAAAAGTTAATTGCATAATTAAAATTGTCTAAAAATTGTTCTCATTTCTATTTATACCCTTAATAAATATCATAAATTTTAAAATATACTCTCTATTCTTTTAATTGGCAATTGAGAACATATTTGGGATAAAGCAACTAATGCTACATAAAATTTTATAAAATGTTTTATATTAACAACATCAAAAATTTCTAGAAGCCATATGCATGAGAGGGAGCAGTTCACAAGTCGTAACACTTAAATTTAATTTAATACTATGATAATACAGGTACCAATGTCCATGTCATTCAGTAATATAATGGATATTTAATTTCTGTCGTTTTACGTGGTAAACATTTCTTTGAACGGGAATAAAACAATATTAAAATATTGTTTTACATGTAAACTCATGTTGCATGGACTTAATTAAGAAAGAAAGACATAAAAATACCCTAAAAATGTAAATCTTAATTTACGATCTCTAAATGGCATAGCCATGGTAAAGTATCAAGAAATTTAACTTGTCTAGGATTAAATTTTGTAATAACATAACCTAAATGTTTTCAAGTTGAAATTAAAAAAAAAATAAAAATAAAAATTTAACGAAGAATTACCCCATTAACATATCAAACGACAACAATAATTAAGATAATGACATATAATTTTACAAAAAATTCTTGTTGAATTTCAACGACGCGAACACTTTAACATGTAACAACATTAATTTATAGTAAAACTAACTTTAACGAGGGCAATCAGGTTATTTCAAAAACTTAATTTCAAAATTGGCCTAAAAACTTTTGTTTTTTTTTTTTTTAAAAAAAGAAGCTATTTGGAGAGTTCTTTTAGGATTATCATATTTTGGTAGTTGGTACCTTTTTCTCTAGTTAATTTTATAAGCAATAACTCAGGCACTATCCAAAAAATTGTTATGTAATTAATTTATTAAATAGCATTTTAAAAAAATAACGTTCTGAACAATTCTATAACAGACACCAAACATGGAGATCACACCAGAAGATGAACGTGTATAATTTTGTTTTTGACGCGTGAAGAGATGAACTTGGTAAAGAGGCGGCTAATTGCTAAGAAAAAGTAAACACAAACTGCTTTTTACCTTTTGACCAAGTAAATGAACTCAAACGTGACAAATGACAACTATAGTACGCCTGCATGCCCATGTCTTATAATTGTTGAATTTTTATAATTATAGGAAACTTCATATATTTTAATTAATATAATAACCTATATAATATATAGGTTGTACTTTTCTCATCATCTTTTTCTCATCATCCCTCGTGATCTCTAAATCATATCCATTCAATGAATCTTAAAAAAAAAATCATATTATTACTTTAATTTTTCTCTTATCTTCTCAATTGACGGCTCAGATGAGGCTAATGAGATATATAGAAAAAAAAAGGTTGAAGGGAAGACCCTAATCCTATAATATAAATGTTGAATTCTACAAGAGGTTATAATGTCTATCAGTGATGAATAATACAGCCTTTTGGTCAATGAGCATTAGCTCACATGGCATCCCCAGTTCAAACTTTTGCAAGTGGGTGTGTTTATTATATAATGCATGTTTATCATTTGATCCTAAAAAAATAATAGAGCTGTTTTATTTTGGGCTTTATGCAAATGCATAAGTCACATCATTTATTTTTATTTTGATGAGGGGATATCTCCTCTGCGTTCATAAATTAAACACGTAAACACTATATTTCTAAAAACAATAGTGTGTTAAAATTTTGAAAAAAATGAAGTGAGAGTAAGATGAAGAAGAATTAAAATACAACCACATCTTATCTACCTACTCATTAGAGCTAGTAAAAAGAGTTGGCTCTTAATGGGTCATGCCTAAACAAGCTTGCCTTTTTAGGCTCAACCCTTGATTATAAGAGGTGGAGCCGGTCTTACAAGACCGAGGCTATTTTTAAAGAAATAAAATTAGAAAAATTGAAAATTCTAATTTAACACATAAATATTGTTAAAATTAAGGTATAAATTATATATATCATATAATAAATAAACACAGTATTAAATCATAATCAAAGGTAAATTATTATCCACATACCATAATTACAAATAATTAATGAGAAGATTTAACAAAACTAACAATACTTCTTATAAATCTGTCTTAAAAAGCCTACATAGTTGACAAAATAAACAATACAAGACATTAACAAAACAATCACTAGAAAATAAGTAAAAAAATTATTAAATTAGTATGAATATTTATGAAATAAGAAATATCTTTTATAAGTTTTAAATTTTTAGGATTCTAAATAGAAGATATTATTATAAAATTTAATTCTAAAAAGGATAATAAAAATAAAATATTGGCAACGTGATTAATAAAATATAAAAAATTAATAATATTATTTTTATATAAATAATTTTTTTTTAAAAAAAAACATATAGACTTAAAAAGGTCTGCCTTTTGACGCTACAGGATCATCCATCGACTTACGGGCTCTTTTAAACCCTCATCTTCTTTTCAAGTCTTGTTTTCACTCCTAGATACAAATCTTATAAATTTAGTGGCTAAAGGGCACCTGTACTACTCATCCCACCTTTTCTGTACAAAAATTGCAGATCCCGCGTACTGCAACCTTGCCAGTAGTACACTTCATATTTTTTCTCTTGTTTTGCCTTTTCACGCAACCCGACTCAATTATTACGCATACATTATTTGATTTTGATTTTCTTGTTGTATATGTACCAGATTCTTTTTTTTTATTTATCTCCCCGTTGTTGATTGGGAGATAATTTGATCCATCTTACCCCTAAATAAATATGATTGTCAAATTCCCTGCGGTATAACTGGCGTTTTGACTTTAGAGGTTGTTACTGGCCAGGCTCACTTATAATATCACCTAATAAAAGGTAATCTGTATCGGAATCCATATTAGATCTTAACCAACCTAAAATCAATGAGATCTTAACTAACCAAGCTACACTTATGAATCTCGATCATAAGTGGTAGCACCAAGTTTGGAATATAAGGCATACAAGGCCCATGGAATCAAGCCCCTAGGTAACTCTATAAATAAGGGATAAATCCTAGAGGTACGAAGACTTTTCCTTAGTTATTGTATTGTTGTCATTGTGCACACACAACACCACTTAGGTTAAAGCCATATTATTTGCATAGTGATTCACAACACTCAGTGGTACCTGGCTCATAGATATATCTGAAAGAGTTTACTAATTCAATATCAACATACTAGTCCATTAATTAGACATCCCTATTCTTATATAGAAGAGAGGTCATTCTCCCAATTCCCTACTCCCTTCACTTTTTATGATGAGATATGTGTAGGAAGTGAATTTTTATGTTAAATTTAAAATTAATTAATCATCATTAATATTCCCTCAATAATAATTATAAAGAAAAGGGAATCAATAAATTAAAGAAGGTTTTTAAAGTAAAATACATATTATATTAACTAAGTTAATTAACTCTTTTTTATTCTAATTAAATTGAGTAAATTTGTTTCATATTAAGGATAAGAGTGAATAGTAAATTATTTTTAATAAATATTTGTATAGATATTTAAAATTTTAAATGGTAACAAAAGTTACTATCATGTTTAGGATTAAACACTATACATCATGGTTATGAAACCGAACTAGATCGGCTGGTTCTGACCGGAAACAAGCGAACCGGCGGCAAGACCGATCTGGTATAGCATAGAAACCGGGGTCACCCTCTGAACCGGATTTGAGCCGGATGACCCGAAGTGAACCGGCGTGACCCACTGAGCTACAAAGTGAACCCGCAGCCTGAAAAAATGCTAGAGCTCCGGGAAGGAAGAAGGAAGTTCATGAGGAAGAAGATGGATGAGAAGGAAAATAGGGGAAGAGATGCAAATAAAATACTTACCAGAAAAGAAAACACTTGAGAAATCTTGACAAAATGAGTGAAAAATATTATCAAAATGGATAGGAAAGGTTGATTTCTTTTTTATGAAGATGTTTGGTGTTGAAGGTGTTCTTGAGTGAATATTCAGAGAGATCTCTCTCGACAAATAGAAGCAGCACCGATGGCCGGAGCTTTAAAATTAAAAATGTTGCTTTCTAGCACAAAAATAAGACTTAAACAGAAACTCCATGCCCAGAAGAAAAGGCAAGAGAAGATTGAACAACAATAACCCAAAAATAAGAACAAAATGGTATCCAACATTAGAGCTCCAGGGAAGAGAAATAGAAATAGGGATGTAGGTGGAAGATGTGGCTTGATTCTTGAACCGTCGCGTTGGAGTGTGGACTGGAATTAACCTTTTGAATTGCCTACTGGTAGATGTATTAAATTTTCTATGTATTCTCTAAATATCCATCGGATAAAACCATGTCACCTTTCAACCTTTTTTAACACAGGAAATTTTTGTTTACCCTATGACATAACGTGGTGCAGGAAGTCTAAGTTTTTATCAGAAAAGTGTGGCTGTACTTAAATAGATTCGAGGCATTCCTAAACTAAATAATAATAATATATATACGACCACTGTTTCTCTCTCGTGAAAACTGTGGCATCCAATAAATAATAATATATACCTATGGGATCCAATTTTAGCTCTTTTGTTTTTATCTCTCTCTTTAGTCTTTATCACTTGACTATCAAGAGACATTAGTATAAATTTCTCTTCCGTGAAGTTCTAATATTGGTGAATAAGATATTTTTATTATTAAAATAAATTATTTTCTTTATAATTTTATATTAATAATTTAAAATCTTCATACTCTCACCCGTTTAACACCGGTTTGATTCTGGTCTGACCCACTAACCCTTAACCCAGTAATCTAACCAGTTCAGTGACCGGTCCGGTTTTAATAACCTTGTTATACATATACACTTTTATAAACTCTAAAATCTTGAAAAAGTAACAGAAACAAAAGTGGATGGGCTAAATTTATATTTAATTATAATTTTAAAAAATTTAATAAAATCAAAGGTAACAACTAATTTTTTAATATGAAGTTGTCAATTAAAAATTTTAAAAATAAAATTAAGTTCAAAAAATGTAGTCTTGCAAGTTAAATTTAAAAGGCAGAAAAAAAACCACTGAAAATTACAAATCCCAAAAGATCTAATAAAAGATGGAAAAGACAAAGTAGTTATAAGGGAAGAATATAGGTTTTTGAAGTTTGTGTGTTTTTTATGAAATGCCCTCGAATAATATATACCCTTCTTGAAATGCCCCTCAAATGCTTGTCCCTTTGCTCATCGCTCCTCCCTGGTTCACCACTTTCAAGAACAATGTCCTCCTTCTCCTCTGCTGCTTGCTTTCGCGCCCAGATTCCCCCACCGTCCTCTCTGCCCACATCATAATGGATGTTTTGCTTGAATTCTGCCACTGTTCTTCGATCTTTCGCACCCAGATTCATCCGTGACAACAACAGAACGGTAACAGACCAGTTTAAAGAGCGACCATGGTAGGTGGCGAAGGTGTGGAGAAACTCTTTAGATGAGTTGGTGGAAAGAATGGATGAGATTAAATGAGGGGTGATAGTAATGGTTATTGTTAGGAAATCAATGTCAATACGGAAATCAATGTTAATCCCCCTAATTTAAGGATTCCCCAATCCCCCTAATGTATCAATCCCCCTAATTGAGGGATTCCCCATAATTAGCCTTAAAGAGCCTTTAATAGTATGGCTCTCCCTATTTGTATATATACAGGTCATTGTACATGAATGAATCAAGAAATACAGATTATTTGCTTACATGGTATTAGAGCCTTACGAATTTTAGGGCTTATTTTTTTGTGTTTCGACACTGTTCGTACGATTTTCGAGATTGTTCAGACCGGTGTTTTGGTACTATTCAGGTACTGCTTTGCCACTCATCTGGTCCTACTTTCGTCACTTTTTTGTATTGTTTTGGTACTGTTTGGGTACTGTTCATCACTATTTTAGTATTGTTCGAGTACTGTTTCGTCACTGTTTTGGTACTATTCGACTCGGGTACTGGCCATAATTCTTGTCGTGATTCATCAGTATTTATTATCCAGTTATTGTGAATATCTGATTGTTTGTCCATGGCTGAAATTAAGACATCTGAGATACTTTCCATGTCTGCAAAGATATCAAGCATTTTGAGCCTAAACAAGGCACTACTATTCCATCCTCTGGCAGTTTTATCTACTATTACTAAAAGGAATTTGACCATGTCAAGAACATATTGTTGAAAATTGCAACGTGATCAGCAACACGGCTTTACTCATCTTGCTCACACACCCGATCAGTCTGATTCTAGTTCATCCTCTGCTGGGGCACTTGCTACAAGTACTTTGTCTTTTGGCCTTGCTACTACTTCTACGAAGTGGGTCATTGATTCTGGAGCTACCGACCACATGATAGGTAACCGTCATTTATTTTCCTCATACGCCCCCTATGCCAACCCATCTTCCATATTCGTCGCCGATGGTTCCCCGATCTAAGTTCTTGGTTCAAGAACTACCCTACCAACTCCATCCATTTCCCTATCTTTCGTACTTAATGTTCCTGATCTCACATTTAATCTTTTATCTCACAGTAAACTGACTCGTCATTTGAATTGTTTTATCTCACTATACCCTGACCATTGTTTAATTCAGGATCTTTCGACGAAGCAAGTTATTGGTAGAGGCTATGAATCCGATGGACATTACATCCTTGATGATCAGGTACCTCGTTTTGTTGCCTGTCCTAGTGGGTCATCTCCTTTTGAAGTTCATTATCGTCTTGGTCATCTATCCCTTTCTTCTTTAAAACGGTTGTACCCTCAATTTTCGTTTGTGTCTTCTTTTGATTATGATTCGTGTCAATTTGCCAAACACCACTGTGTTCATTTGGCACCTCGAGTCAATAAACGTGTTGCGTCTCCCTTTGAGTTAGTTCATTCTGATGTTTGGGGGTCCTTGTTCAGTTGTGTCTCAAACTGGTTATCGGTACTTTGTCACTTTTGTTGATGATTTTTCTCGAACTACTTGTCTTTACTTAATGAAACAACGTTCGGAATTGTTTACTTATTTTCGTCATTTCTGTGCTGAAATTAAAACACAATTCAATACTCTTGTGAACATTCTTCGAAGTGATAATGCAAAAGAATATTTTTCTGCCCCCCCCCCCTCACTAACTATATGCATAATCATGGCATCCTTCACCAATCCTCATGTGTTGATACCCCTGCCCAAAATGGTGTTGCTGAAAGAAAGAACCACCATCTCTTAGAAACTACCCGAGCTCTCATGTTTCACTCTTGTGGTCCTAAATCATTTTGGGCTGATGCAATATCTACTGCTTGTTTTCTCATCAATCGTATGCCTTTGGTTGTCCTCAATGGTTTAGTTCCATACTCTATTTTGTTTCCCACCACTAAGTTGTTCCCTGTTGATCCCAAAATTTTTGGTTGTGTTTGCTTTGTTCGAGATGTCCGTCCAAATGTTAGTAAACTTGACCCCAAGTCCTTGAAGTGTGTTTTTCTTGGTTATTCTCGAGTTCAGAAAGGTTATCGATGTTACTCTCCTGACCTTCATCGTTATCTTGTGTCCACTGATATGACCTTTCATGAGTCTTCTCCTTTCTTTCAGTCTTCACACTTACCTGAGTCTTCTTCTGTCATTGATGAGTCTGATGATCTTCTAGTTTATCGTGTCCCTCTCTCACCAGTCCTTGTGGCTGTTCCGGATCCTGATCATCTTGATGATGCTGATGTTACTACTATTTTGCCTTCGTCAATACCTGCTTTGCTGATGGATCTCGACCCTACCATCCCTAAGACTCCGTCCCCTGCTCCTACTGATGACCCATCTATTGATCTTCCTATAACCCTCCGTAAAGGTACCCGTCTTACTTGTCCTCCCAAGCGCTACGCTAATTGTACCTATCCTATCTCATCGTTTGTCTCCTACAAGCGATTGTCCCCAGTTTCCCTTTCCCTTGTGACCGCTCTTGAGTCTATATCTACCTCTCATACCTTTCATCAAGCTTTAGCTCACCCGGGTTGGAGTGCAGCAATGGAAGAAGAAATAATGGCCCTTGATACGGCTGGTACTTGGACCCTTGTTGATTTACCCCCTGGGAAGAAGGCCATTGGTTGTAAATGGGTGTTTGTTGTCAAAAACTAAGGCTGATGGTTCCTTAGATCGGTTGAAGGCTCGACTTGTTGCAAAAGGGTATGCTCAAACTTATGGCATTGATTATTCATAGACTTTCTCCCTTATGGCTAAGCTTACATCCATCTGTCTCCTTATCTCTTTGGCTGCCACCTATCAGTGGGATTTGCATCAGTTAGATGTTAAGAATGCATTTTTAAATAGTGATCTTCTTGAGGAAGTATATATGGAGCAACCACCTAGGTTTGTTGCTCAGGGGGAGCATCGGAAAGTTTGTTATCTTCGCAAGTCATTGTATGGTTTAAAGCAAAGTCCTCGTGCCTGGTTCGATAGGTTTTGTGGTGTGGTCAAGAAGTTTGGTTTGAACCAAATTAAGAGTGATCACTCTGTATTCTATCAGCAATCTGATGCAGACATGATTCTTCTAGTAGTATATGTCGATGACATTGTAATTACTGGAAGTAACATCTCTAGAATCTCAGAGCTTAAAGTCTTCTTTAACTCCCAGTTTCAAACAAAAAACTTAGGCCCGTTAAAGTACTTCCTTGGTATTGAAGTATTGAGAAGCAAGAAGGGCATTCTTTTGACTCAGAGGAAGTATGTTCTTGACTTGTTAAAGGAGACTGGAATGCTTGGAGCTGCACCAAATAGCATTCTTATGATTCCAAATCCATTCTTGGATCTTAATGATAGCATGTTTGATGAACTTCCTGATGACTTAAAGAAGAAAATTGATCCAAAGAAACTGAAGCCATTTGCATATCCGAGAGGTATAGAAGACTCATTGGGAAGATGAATTACTTGACAGTAACTCGACCGGATATAACCTTCTCAATCAGTGTGCTTAGCCAATTCATGGCATCTCCAACAGTGGCACAGTGGGAAGCATTGGAGCATATCTTGTACTATTTGAAATGTTTCTGTGATGCGGATCATGCAGGATCTAAGGGCACAAGACGATCCACTATAGGTTACTGTGTCTTTGTTGGTGGAAACTTAATATCTTGGAGAAGTAAGAAACAAGAGGTTGTGTCAAAATTAAGTGCAGAGGCAGAATACAGAGCCATGTCACAATCAATGCAAGGAATTGTGTGGGTATTTCAACTCATGAAAGAAATCGGCATTACCATGACATTACCTGTGAACCTATGGTGTGACAATAAAGCAGCACTTCATATCACATCAAACTTCGTGTTCCATGAACGTACGAAACATATTGAAATCGACTGCCACTTTATTCGTGACAAGATTAAAGAGAATGTTATATCTACAGGGCATGTGCAATCAAATGACCAGTTAGCAAATCTTTTGACAAAAGCTTTAAATGAGACACGGGTTGAGTACCTTTGTAACAAGTTGGGCATGATTAATATATATGCTCCAACTTGAGGGGGAGTGTTAGGAAATCAATGTCAATAAGGAAATCAATATTAATCCCCCTAATTTAGGGATTTCCCAATCCCCTTAATGTATCAACCCCCCTAATTGAGGGATTCCCCATAATTAGCCTTAACGAGCCTTTAATAGTATGACTCTACCTATTTGTATATATACAGGTCATTGTACATGAATGAATCAAGAAATACAGATTATTTGCTTACAGTTATGATGAAATTTTGAAGGGAAAGAAAGGTCTGTTTTTTCGATTTTGAAAATTTTAGGTTTGAAATTCTCCCTCTCCGCTTGAAAATTTTCCCTGCTATTGCATGTTCATTTAATGCATGTTCCTTTTTGTGTTGATTTTATCCTTTCCCAGGTTTAATTAAAACATTTGTTTCCTCTAGCTGCTTAATCATCACCCCTAAGATCTGATTTCATTGCCTTGCATCTCTTCCGCTAATCTATCTTTATTTTCTTGGAGTACCGACGGCAGGTAGGCCGACAGAGCACCGATGCTCGCAAGCGTTTCTACCTCCTTTTTGTTTAAAAAAAATAAATAAAAATTTGAGGGCATTTAGGTAAACACACTCAAACATTAAAAACTCATATAGCAATTTTCCTCCCTATTCACTTTTGGACCCCTTACATTTCTTATCAAACTTCTTGAGGCTTTATAAGTTCATATGGTATTTAAATATTTTCTCTCTTAAATATTTGTCTGGGATTACTTTTTGGAGATTTTAAAAGTGTTTATTCATATAAACTGAGATAATATATATATATATATATATATATATATATATATATATATATATATACATACTTCTTATATCATAAATCATGTGATAAAGCTATTTTTGAAGGCCCTAATGGGTCTAATAACTCCAATTAGTATTTAAATGATTTTCAATAATGATTAGTGGATACCAAAATCAAATCCACAGAACCAAGGGAATGGATCTAAGAAAAATTTCAAATAGATACTATTTGAATTTGGAAAACACCAAAATGTTTGTCACCAAATGGAAATGATAAAATGTCTCAAGAGACTAATATAAAATTTTGAAGTATTGTGCTTTTCGTGATAGGACTTAAGGGGCTCTGACATCCAGCACCACCCCCTCCCATGGGACTATGTTGGATGGTTGTCGTTGTAAGTGGAGCTAAATCACCAAGAGGGGGTGAATTGAGGATTTTTTAAATTTTTCGCAAGTTCTGTTTTATGATGAGTGGGCAGGGTAAAAACAGAGTTCTAGAAAGGAAAGATAGGCACACAGATTTATACCGGTTCGGCCTAACTCTTTGGGCTACGTCCAGTCCTCAGGCACCCTGAGTATTTCACTATGTCGCTTGATTACATACTCTGTAACTCTAAAGCAATTTTCTCACTAGAACTTGCTCCCCCTTACAAGTTGTAATCAATGACCCTCAAATCTCCAAGTCCCCTAACTTGAGATTCTTTACAATAAATGAGATACAAATAAATAACTCTCTTAAAGAGCAGATTAAGATAAACACTGAAGCTCAATAGTATCAACAGATACTCTGTACATAAAAGCTTAAGAGTAAATGAACAAATTTAATGTTTTTTCTATTTTCAACTCAAAATGGTTGTTGAGAGGAATTGAATGCTGCTGTATTTATACTTAGAGAGTGTTTAATAACCGTTGCAAGCAAATATGATCATTGGTGAAGTTTCCTATCTGTTGGAAGTATTTTGGTCTCTTCTCTCTCTACTCTTTTGCTTATTCTTTGTGTTGTAGGATAAAGGTTGACTTCTATATGTTTCTATCTGTTGGAATGTCAGACCCTTGGTTAGGTGAAAGTCTCTTTATCATTTTTGCATCGTGCAAGGCTTGGTAGATCTAAATATAGCAAGTTAGGTGACCTTGCATTTAATGCTCTGACATCTCTTTTGATATGCTTAAATCGTTTGTAAATTGGTTGAAATACACTAGCAAACACATTAAACATATTTGGTAATGTTGAGAATTAATATTAGGAAGCATTTGGATCAATCAACAAACATTATGCAGATTTCGTAGATTTGAATTTTCAACTACCGCGACGCTTACTCGAGTTTGTGCATCAATACTCGGGTATGTTACTATGCACTTAAGTCTATATTTGAGTTTCTATGTCTATACTCGAGTATCTTCCTTCCAGAGACAAAACTCATAATCTGAGCTTTGGAGCTTCAGTTTAACTTAAGCTAATACTCGAGTATTCAATCAATACTCAAGTTTTGGACTCTTAATGAGATTTTGCCCAAAACATCAAAACCGGAGTATTTATGTAAAACTGGAGTATTGAAACCTTAAAAACTAGAAATGCTCTCTGTATGACTTGATACTTGAGTTTCCAAACCCATACTCGAGTATATGCTTGGATTTTGAAATTAAGAGAGAACATCAGCCAGTATGAAACTAGAGTTTTCCAAATTGGAGTTTATAAATGAAATAAATTTTTAATCATTTTTGCTTGGCCCAATACTCAAGTATGTTAATGTCATACTCGAGTTTCATTTAAAAATAAAAACATTTAAATTTTGGAGTCAAGTTGAAAACTGGACTTTTCATATTCTAAAATCTTAATTTTCGAAACTGGAGTTTTCATTTCTTTTGAAAAATATTGAAGAGTCTTTTTGGCCTATACTCGAGTATGTAAACCAATACTCAAGTATGTTCTGATGGAAAACTTGTGATGCTCTCTGTAAGGTCCAATACTCGAGTATCCACTAGGATACTGTGGTATTGCCTCTAGTCATTAACATTGAGTTTTTCTTTGAACAACCAATACTCGAGTATTGTACTCGAGTATTGCTACTGATACTCAAGTATTGCCTCAACCAGCAAGTTTTTGCTTTCTTGAGACAATCCTTCAATTTTGGTTTTACAATTTATTGTTATCATAAAAAACCCATAGAGAACTAACAACCGTAGCTCTGCCGCCAATGGCTAGAGCTCAAGTAAAAATATGAGTTATGAGATTGGCTACTTGAACTCCTTAAGTTCTACAAGCGTTGTTAACAAGTTAAATAAAGACAATGCAAATTTAGTATTAACAATGACAACTTGAGTGTAGCTTTTAATAACCTTTAGAGCACAATTTATCAATCGATGTACTCAAATTGTCATTACCTTTATTTGATTTGTTAATAATATAAGATATGATTTATGGAGCTTAAGTAGTTAATCCCTATGCTAAAGTAATTAATTTTATTACTCAAGTTGTCACCAGAGTTCTAGCCGTTGGAGCTTTGACGAGATGAGGGTTCTTTCTCTCTTTTTTTTTTAAAAAAAAAATACTTGAAGAACATTTTAATAAAGTCAGAATATTTCAAAATTTCAAAATAGTCCATATGACATATATTTATTATTTTCATGTTAACAAACTTTTAAAAGTTTTTCAAACTCAAATAATATTTATTTAGAAATTTTCAATAAAACAAACAAAGAAGGTCGTGTCTGTAATATTTAATCATTATCATGATAATGCTTTAGAATCAATCAAACCACACAGTGATACCTGAAAGCTGCACCTAACCCAACAACTCCATATATAAATAATAAACCATTTGTTTCTTGCCATACCGGCTCTAGAGAGAGACGTGTACATATATATATACAGCTTTTTCTGGAGTTTGGTCGTAACTCTCCAAAGTTGACCTGGATGTTCTCTTTCTTTGATCAATGTATATATACATGAAACCCTGAAGCTGAGATTGTCTCGTGGCGTTTAAGAAAGAGGAAGAGGAATAGGAGGAGGAAGAAGAAGAAGAATAAAGAGCAGAAATTAAATATGAATCTCATGAAGATGATGAGACTTGTGTTAGGTTTGTGTGTGGTGAGCTCTGTGGTGTTCACAAAATCTTCTGCTCAAACTCAAACATGCCTTTCTTATTCCTTCTCTCCCAACAGAAACTTCACCACTTGCCGTGACCTTCCTTACCAGAACGCCTTCCTTCACTGGACCTATGATCAGTCCACAGGTGATTTCTTTTTTCTTTTTATTGATTTGGATCATTTTGCAGTTTTAATTCATTTCTTTTGCTAAACTAGTTCTCTGGTATTATAATTTCCTGTTTTGATAGCTTACAATTGCGAAGAAATTCTCTGTCCTGAATATAGGAACTAAATATTTAATTTATAAAAATTAAGAAAATTCTTTCAATTAATTTTTTCTTAAAAAATATGTTTTGTTTTTCCTAAGGTACCTCCTTAATAATTTGTAATGAAAGCTATTCCCGATAAAACCCTTCTTTAATAATATGTTCAATGAATAGGATTATTTTCCTAAATTTTAATGAAGTATTATTTATAATCGTTTTTAATTTGTTTAGTGCTGTAAGGAGATAAACAGTAATTTCCTTATATTAGGAAATAATAACAGCTTATACTTAAAGGCTTGATTATAAAATTAATTTCAAAATTGGGATCTATAATCACGAAAAGTTGTACAAATTGAAAGTTTAAATATATTGACCAAGTCTTTTTTTATAATCTAATCGACCCTTGAATGGTTCGACAGTTATACACCCTTATAATTGTTTCTTTATTTTAATAATTAATTAATTATTTATTTACTCGAGTTGAAATTTTCCAAGTCTAACCCACCTAACTCTTTCATTTAAAAACAAAATCCTTTTCTAAGTAAATTAAAAAAAAAAAAAATCCTTTATAGTTATTTAATTTTCCCGCGAACCAACACGCGGCCGGCCTGAAAGCTATGGGCCAACTGATTTTTCACGCGTGACCCGGTCCAGACGCCTCACCTAATTGCTTAATCGGACCGGGTCACGATAATCCAGATCAATCCGAATTGATCGAAACCCGGGCCCCCTCCCCACTTTTTTGACCGAAGTTTCTCCAAGATTGAAATTATTGAGCTTGGGATGATAGGACTGAGATGAGCCTGATGTGATTGTACAGGGAAGCTGGAGATTGCATACAGGCATGGCGGAATCAGTTCATCGGCGAACCGGTGGGCCGCATGGGGAATCAACCCTAACAACAACGCCATCAAGAGCAACGCAATGCCCGGAACTCAAGCTCTGGTGGCGATCTCACAATCCGGCAACACTCCGACGGCGTATACATCGGCGATAAGCTCCTCCGCCAATGTAGCAGGCACTCAGCTGACCCAGGGAAACCTAAGGTACACCGTGACGGACCTGAGCGCGGCGCGTGTGAACGACGAGGTTATCATCTTCGCTACGGTGATGGTTCCTGCCGGAACGACGTCGTTGGTCCATGTGTGGCAGGAAGGCCCTCTCGCTGGTACGACGCCTCAACGACATGATCTCACCTCGGAGCATACTAATTCGAAGGAGACGTTGGATCTTGTTTCTGGTGTGACTCAGGCTGGTGCGAGTGGAGATGATCTTAGAAGGAAAAGAAATGTAAGTAATAAATTTTGTTCAAATTGCACTGAATTTGAATTTGGTACTCTCCCTACTGCTTCTATATTTTTGTTACAAGTATTAATATTTTTTATATTATAATATTATAATTAATAAAACTCCAAAAACTAGTACTTTTTTTAAGAATTATTTTGATATCTTAACGAAAAATGGAAATAATTAATTTTATTTATTTATGAAAAGTTGTTATATTAGGTAATCATACTATGGGTTGGAGCGAGTATTATTTTGAAAAATGAGTAGAAGAGGATTTCTTAACTTTAATTATTTAATTTAATTAAATGGCTATAATATCATTTTAGCAATAATTTTCAAATTAAAATTTTCATTTTTTTAAAAAAATATTTGTGAAATTATTTCTATTTTATATATTGTACTCTACTTTAAGGAAAAAAGTAAAATAGAATGAAACAAAAAATCTAAATTTCAATTGCAGAGTTTTTCTTTTTTATTAAGCCGGCTCAATTGGAGAAATTTAAATCTTAGGATTTAGATTTTATATAGTTTAGATAAAATGAATTTTACAAAACAGCATCAATCAATAATAGTATCAATTTATGTACTTTATCATATATTAAATTAAAACCAAAGTTATTTTTTTGCCACAAACAAAACCAAAGTTATTCTTGTTTTACGTTTGTCATCGAACAATTTGCTAACATTTTTTATTTACAAAAAAAATTAAAAAAAAACTATACATTTGACTTCACGTTGGCAAAAGTCTTTAATAAACAAAAACCGTGTATGATGCATTTGAAAGCTACCCTTCAAATGTATAGTGTTTGATAGTTGGCGTATAAGGTATATTTATTCGTGTTCAAAAAAATAAGGTATATTTATTACTTGATAAAATATTCTGATTATTTGTTAGCTAATATTTCATTCAAAGACTTCACATTTAAGAGAAGTGAGGATGGGAGGGAAAATTTTAAAGAGTTGGACTTAAAAAATTAGAAAAGTGGGACCTTTTTAACTAATTTGATCAGATTAAAAAAATTAGTTAATTCAATCAAATTAGTTAATTTAATTGATTATAATAAATATGTTGTATTTTTCCTAAAATAATTTTAGGATGGACTTTGATTTTAACCATTGTTGTAAAACAAGAATCTACCATCTTGTAGATGGAGTATTAATATGGGGTAGTTTTTGGGGAAATGTGATATATGTCTTACACTTAAAACTAAGATTAACTCTCCAATTAAGTCTCACATCAAGGATTAGGGGAGTATTTAGCTGCAGTTAATTTCACAGTTAACCACAATTTAAACTACAACTAGATGTCTTATAATAATAGGTTTCACTCTTATAAAACGTATGCTATATTAAGTGGGGTTGATTTAGGAGAAGTACATTATATTTCTGTATGTATATAACCTTCTCAAGTTTTGAGTTATATGCATATAAGCACCCTAGAATTTAATATACGTGAAGATAAGTAACGAACAAAAACTAATAATTGGGGAGTTATCTGCATAAATGTAAGAGTTTAGGGGGATTCACTAAAAAATTTCAAAGCTTAACGGATTTATTTATACAATATCCAGGAGAGTTATGCATAATCTCGCATTTGTATTTATTGATATTAGTAATATTCCGTCTGGTTCTAAATATAAAGCAAAGTTGACGTTTTTTAGAGAGATTAAGGATGCTAAATAAGTTATTTAATCATATCATATATATTGTGTATCTTTATATTATAAATAAGTTTATTAGTTAAACTAATTAGTTTAGAGAAAAAATAAGAATAAAAATATTCTAAAGTAATTTAATTAATTTCCTGAATCTCTAAATAAAAGTAAATTTTATCTTATATTTAGGACTGGAAGGAGTATGGTATAAGTATCAAAACCAAAACTTATTAATAGTACCTAAAAAAAATTTGTTAGGAGTATAGAGACCAGAACCCAAGACTTGTAGTTTTGATTCAGGAGAGTTATATATAGCTAACGGTATCAAAACCAAAACTTATTAATAGTATAACACCTAAAAAAAAATTGTTAGGAGTATAGAGACCAGAACCCAAGACTTGTAGTTTTGATTCAGGAGAGTTATCCATAGCTAACGGCAAATATAGGAAAGTCACGCATAAAGCCTTCGTATATATTGATATTGGTAATATGGTGCGGGGACCAAAGTAAAACTTGTTAGGAGTATAGAGACCAGAACCCAAGACTTGTAGTTTTGATTCAGGAGAGTTATCCATAGCTAACGGCAAATATAGGAAAGTCACGCATAAAGCCTTCGTATATATTGATATTGGTAATATGGTGCGGGGACCAAAGTAAAACTTGTTAGGAGTGTAAAGACTAGAACCGAAACTCATAGTTTTGGTTCAAGAGAGTTATCTGTACCTAACATAAAGTTCAGGAGAGTTGCTTATAGTTTTATAGTATCGCCTTTGTATATATTGATATTAGTAATGTGGGATAAGCACTAAAACCGAAACTCATTAAAAGTATAGGAATTAAAGCAAAACTCATTGAGTTATCTATACCAGAGAAAAGTTCAAAAGAGTTACCCATTATCCTGGTATATATTGATATAAGTAATATAGTATAGGAACCAAAACTAAAACTCGTTAAAAGTATGGGGTCTAAAACCAAAATTTGTTAGAAATATAGTGACCATGACTAGAACTCGTATTTTTTATTTAGGAAAGTTATCTATACATAACATAAAGTTTAAGAGATTTCTATGTAATCTCATCGCCCTTGTATATATTGATATTAGTAATGTGGTAATGGAAAGCATGTGTATGAATTTGTGGAATGATGATGATGAACAGGTGCATGGAGTGTTGAATGCAGTGAGCTGGGGGACAATGCTGCCAATAGGAGCCATAATAGCAAGATACTTGAAAGTGTTCAAATCAGCAGATCCTACTTGGTTTTACCTTCACGTCATTTGCCAAACCTCTGCTTACATTATTGGTGTTGGTGGCTGGGCTTATGGCCTCAAACTTGGCCATGATTCTGTTGGTGTTCAGTATGACACCCATAGAGCTCTTGGCATCACCATCTTCTGCCTTGGAACTCTTCAGGTACCTATAATTTCCCAGAACAAAAACACTATTGTCTTGTTTGGTTGTTAGAAATGATATTATTGGGATGGAATGGCAGCAACGGAGAATGGAATGGACTACAATGATAATGATATACTTCTTCAACTCTAAATATAAGAGTTTGATAATTAAGACATGTGAATCAAAAAGATTAGTTAAGTCAGTTATTTGTAAGAAATATGGGTTGATTTTTTGAAATATCTCTTTAGTTATTTGTGTTGGAAACCACTCTTTGATGGAAACTAGTTTCATAAATGTAATTTATAGGGACCATTTTAGTGGATAAGTTATAAATTTGAGAGACAAAATGGTTAAGGTCTTATATTTATGACTAAAACAAAAACCTTGACTAAATCTTATGCTTAGGATCAGAGGAGTATCTTTTGTAATAGAGACGTGGGAATAAGGATTGCCATGAAAGAGTACGAGATTATTCCTATGGTTACAGTCAGCCAAACATTACATTGGAATAAAATCATAAAAATATGCTTATATTGGAATAAAATGATGGTTACTTTGAGTAAGGCTACTCATAAGAATCCTGAAGAGTCGAATCAAACAGGATCTAAATGATACTAGTGTTTGCTCTAGATGATTTAGTTTTCAAAATTGAAAGGAAAAAAACACTAATTTCAACAAATTTAAAAATAAAGAAAATCTCAACCTCGTGAAAGTTAGTTCTAGTTATGGCTAACTTCTCTGAATAAGTATTACAATGGAACTGAAAGAAACCTTGCTGTCCAATTGAATACAGGTGTTTGCTCTATTTTTAAGGCCAAACAAGGATCACAAATATAGAATCTACTGGAACTTCTATCACTACTTTTTAGGATACGCCACAATAATCATCAGCATCGTCAACATATTCAAAGGCTTCAATGCACTTGAGAACTCTGTTGGAGATCGTTATGAAAACTGGAAACATGCATACATTGGGGTAATTGCATGTCTTGGTGGCATTGCTTTGTTGTTGGAAGCCTTCACTTGGATCGTAGTGTTGAAGAGGAAAAAATCAGAGGGCATTCCTAATGGAGTTAATAATAATCATGGTGCAAATGGTATTACTGGTGTTGGGTATGAATCTAAACCACAGGTTTAATTAGTAGGATAAGTTATATCTTTTGTGTGATCTTTGATCGACTGTACGTTCTATGTGCTTAGTAAGAATATAGATAGTGGTGGGTCTCATTTGGTTGGTGACATCTACCATTATGTCTATCTCTTTCTAAATACACATGTTGCATGGTTGGAAACAATCATAATTAGTAGGATCAGTCATAGACAGAAATATGTGGGGTTTTTCAGATTTTGGCTATTTTTGTATTATTTGTGGCTTCTTTCATTTTGGGATCCTTTTGTAAATTGATTTCACTTGAACTATTCTTGAGGGTATATGTAGGATTATCCCAGCTGTGTATCCTTTTATGTTTAGCTTTGAATTTATTCTTTTACAGAGCAGTCTTCGAATATATTTCTGAGTGTCTTTGATTGTATTATATTCACACTCTCAAAACGATTTAAACATGTCAGGTTATATGGCTAAGATGAATATTGTTTGATCATGGTTTAGAGTGAAAAGAAGTCTTTGAAATTTTTTAAATCAATAAATTTGCTATTGGAATGACCAAGAATATAGCTAAGTGAGCTCATTTTATTTTTGATGGAACAATAGCTATGAAAAACATTGTATATTTGAAGTTTATAATTTTGTAACAAAGCATTGTATATATCTATCCATTTCCTTGATGCTCAATGCTTTGTATTTTGCAACCTTTCAAAGCATTTGTTTATTGATGGGAAAATCCAGAAATATTTAAAAATGGGTTAATGTGTAATTTTAACAAGAGTGTTTTTCACGAGCATATGGCACAATAAAGTTTTGAATGATGTAAAAATAGACATTAACCTTTTCAAAATGATTTAATTTTATCACTCCCGTTTAACTGGCATAACGTAAATTATGAAGTTGGAGAGAACAAAGCGGGTTTCACATAAAAATAAAGAGATGGACCTGTACATGAAGGAAGTTTATTGTCATATAGAGCAGCTGCCAAGAAAATTTTAGCTATGATCAACTTCACAAGCCTAGTTTTATCTTCTCATATCCAACAAATGATTGTGATCAAAACTACTCCTCCCAATGCAATTTCAAATGGTGAATCATTCCATTCTCGATGGGCTTTATATCTCTTGCCAAGCAGAAATGCAATGGGAATGCTTTTTGTCGTGGTATTACATCTTGTACGAGGGGTTCTATTGCATCACTTTCAATGGCATCATGATCTGGCCAGTACGCCCCCTTTCCCCATTCACCGTTTAACAGTAGCATTGAGTTGGATTTACTATTATCACATAATTGTCTATATTTTATAGTTATTTTTATCAATATTTAACGGTATATTAGCACTTAATATTACTTTAACGGTTGTCAACCGTAAAATATATGACCATATGTTCAATTACAAACGTTATTTATTAGACGTAAACTTCCCAGTGTTTAGTCAATGACTCTTAAATATAGTATACAATATTCAATACTTCTGATTTTTATTATAAGACACCAACTATTATTTCTCGTAGACTAAGGAATAGAAGTTAAGTCATTAATTAGGTCCAAAATTAATAAATGTTTCCAATTTTACCCCTACTTTAATGATGTAAATTTCAAGGTTATTAAAACCGGACTGGTCATTGAATCGGTCGGAGTATTGGGTTAAGGGTTAGTGGGTCAGAATGGAGTCAAACCGGAGCTAAGTCGGTAAGAAAGTAACAATTTTAGATTATTAATATGAAATTAAAAAAAAAAAGAAACAAGGGAATGCAGATGGGAGGTTCAAATTTAATAAAGAATATGGGAAAACATTTTCTCATGTTGTAGGAAAATCAATTTCTCATGTCACACACACATGAAATGGTGGGACCCACATATATATATAAGAATAATATGTTATATGTATATGTGGGTCCTACCATTTCATGTGTGTGTAGAAAATTTTTTCTCTCTCATGTAACATGAGAAAACCAAAGCCCAAAGAATATAGATACAAATAAACTCAACTTGAAACTGATGATTGATAAGGCCTATCACCCCAAAGGTCAATTTAGTGGGCCCAATGCATCTCCCCTTCCTTATAATTCATACTAAAATTTATTTCTGAAATTATTTTAAGTTTACAATATTAAAAAATTAAAAAAAAGTATTACAAAGAGAAGGAAAAACAGTTGGCTATCATTTTTTTCCCCTTAACATAAAGAATTACTTCCTTCGGTCCTAATAATAAGACATAATTAACCAATTTTGGAAAAACTAAGGAGATGAGTTAAATTAGTTAAGTTTACTTATTTTCCTAAAATGTCCTTATATACATTTAAAATGACATAAGTAAAAGTTAATCAACAACTCTGCTACATATCTCTCCGACCAATTTTCCTTTCCACATACTTTCTAATTGAAATAATGGCCTTACACACACACACACATACAGATGCACACACAATCATATATCTACATACAGATATATATATATATATTGACACACACAAACACAGATATACATATACATACATACATATGTGTGTGTACATACATATATATATACACAGAGACACACACACACATGTTTATAGACATACACATGTGTGTGCATGTGTGTGTGTTGCAACCCATATACATATATACTTACCAAAAACCAAACACGCTTGAGATAATAAAATAAGGGTATTTTAGGAAGAAATTGACAAAAACTAAAAAGTTGTCCTATAATTAGGACCAAAACCAACCCCCAAATGTTGTCTTATAATTAGGACCGGAGGGAGTAAATAATTGTGGCCAAAGTATATGTCATCTTTTTTCGATTTTTACAATTGAAGATGTTACCTGTTTTTACCAACTAAATAAAATAAAATATTGCTTTTGTAATATTAAGAGAGGGAAGAAAATGAATTAAGTACAATTTATTATATGTTTTAATTATTATGGACAAAAATTAAATGAATTTTTTACAATAAAGTTACTTTCAATTAATGTTAATAACCCACCTCCAACCAATTAAACTTGGATAGTACTCCCTCTGGTACGTGTGCTATTGTGCTAAAGGGTGACAAGACCCATCACTGATCACCCCCAATTGCCCAATGGTCAGATGTAGGTAAGAGGGAATAAAATATCATTCCTTGAAATTCTTCATTGTTCATTTTCGTTCTTCAGCCTTGCTTCATAACAGAGAAAGAGAGAGCGGGGAGCGACAAAGATCTGAACGAGAACCTCCAATCCCTCCAACAAACCAGATCTGAACGAGAAACAGTGTCACCGACCTGAAGCCTCTCGCAAAACCCAGATCTGTCGTTCCTCTTTGTCTTCTACTTTTTTTTTTTTAATATTGGGGTGGCTGATGACCCCGGTTTCTCAGGTTTTCCGGACTAGTTGCACGGCCAGTTCGCCGGTTTCCGGTCCGAACCGGTTGGTCCGGTCCGGGTTTAATTACCATGATAAATTTAAATGAGTTAGTTAAAAATGAGGACATAATGAGAAAGAAGTAATAAATGAGTTAGTTAAAGTAAGTTAATGTCTTATAATAAGGACAAAAAAATATTGGTAATTAATGCCTTATAATAAGGACCAAAGGGAGTAGTTATTTACAAATAACCATAAAGTATGTGACATAATACTTTATGGTTCTAATGTTAAACTGTAAAGTATATGACCAATTTTGGTTACCGGTAAGAAGTTCATTTGATGGTTGTTAGTCTGTAACCATAAAATATTCTTCAATACTTTACAGCTGTTTGTAAGAACCATGATATATTTAAGAATACTTGACGTTTATTGGAGAATAACCGTGAAGTTTGAGGACTAATTTTATTTTATTTTTTAAATTAGGGGGCTCACTTTGAATCAACCCCTAGAAAATTAGCCCCCCCCCCCAATACACACACACACACAAAGATTCAATCATGGCTGGAGGGGACACACACAAACACAGATTCAGTCATGGCTGGAGGTATCACAATATACAAAATCACTAATTCCAACAAGTGGCATCAAATTTAAATAGATTGTCTAGTATCATACATTCAATTATCAATACATCAATAACAATAAGGACAAAGTGCATATATGTAACATATTCCATATTTATTGTATAATTAACCATTTCAATAACTCAATAAAAATGAAGTATTATTGTGGAAGAAAGAGGAAAAAAAAACCCAATTATAAAGGTCTACTATAGTATAAAAGATCTAAACCAATTGAGTAAGAAAGGCTACCATTCTTATAAGAATTAATTTAGTTCAAAATTAGAAAACCATAACAGAAAATGATTGAATATGAATTTACAAAACCTATCATGATTATTAAGAAAACAATATACTTTCAGCAACAATGCCATGATAAGAAAGGAAATGCATTAATCTATCATGATTAAACAGTATTGGACATCTGACTCAAAATCACATCACTCAACAATATGATAACTTGGCCTTAGGCACTTGAAGCTTGATAACACAATTTATGAATAGGACTTTTATCATCTTGCACAACTATAATCTCATCACTCACAAATTCATTACTTTCTTGAATAATTGCATTTCCATGTGGAATCATAACTTTCTCAACAGTTACACAAAAGTGGATCAACGATCAAAATAATAGTTTGAAACATATGGCCTCATGGCTCCTTTGTTTACACTGGATCCACCATAATACAAAATAATAAACAAGTTATACAAATCTTAAAACAATTTCATACATTATGTCAAAGATGAATGAGCCTTAGGTGGCAATATACAAAGTCAACACATAATTATTCTACAATCGGACAATGCAAACCTAAACCTCCAAGCATTCTCTAAAGATATCGCATCATGAACATTTCCGAAAAAATGTTAAAAGCAACATGGTGAGTCATGTGAATCCAATAATAATTCCAATTTAACAAGTATGCAAATAATGATTATAAGATAATTAAGCGAGCTAAACATCAATATATATATATATAGAACAAAGTATAAATCATTTTTCATAATCTATAATAGCTCAATGAGTAATTAAGCATGCATAACTCTAACAACCATCCTTGTCATGGTAGTCAAAAACGCGTTTTAAATAGGAAAAAACATGTTTTTACATTTTAATTTGAGTAAAACGTGTTCGTTGCAGAAAAAACACAGTTTGAGTGGAAATGGAAAAAACGCAGATAAAAAACGTAAAAACGTGGAATCGGTTTGTTTAAGGAAAAAACGTGTTTTTACCAATTGCCCAAATTCCTAAATCCCACAAACGCAATTAGAATTCAGTGGTTCAGCCCGACACCTTCATTCTTCACTCTTTCTCCTTCGGTCAAAATCCCTAGTTCCCTACTCTTCAAGCTCTTGCCTCCTCCTCCTCTGATGCCCTTCTCATCCACACCATGCCTCTTCCTTCGTCACCCTGCTCACCACCTCCGACGCTCTTCCATGGTTCCACCTCCTTCATCGTTGACTGCTCATTATCGTCTCCCCCATCTCTCACTCTCAAACCCGCTCCAACAGGTAACAAATCCCTATCCATCAAATTGCAATTACTGTTTCTCATGTGTATTCAAATGCCTCATTTGCTTCTTTCCTCAGTTCTTGATTCGCTGCCATATATGTTCTGTGCTCAATTTGATTTGCTACAATATATATTCTGTGTAGATTGAAGTTGCATATTTGTTTTTGTTGCTGCTGCGTGTATTGTTTGTGTCACAACTCACAACTTGATTGGATTTTGTGGTCAAAGAGATATTGTTTGATTTATTCATATAATTTATTGGTTAGTTTTTCCTTTTATGTGTCAGATAATTTCTAGACTGAAACAATAGATATAGATGTGCATTCATCTTGCTTTTACTGCTACCAATTAGAATGTGTTTAGGCCTAAAATAAATCCTAAATACGTTGTAAGATATGAAGATTATTGCATGCCTAGTGTCTGTACTTGCAACAGCCAAAATTGAATTCACGGGAAGAGCCTTGTGTGAGCAAATTCAATCCAAGAATTTGTCATGCAAAATAAGTTCATTATGCTAGAGTTTTGAGGAACTTTTTTGACACTAATTTTATTTATCAAATCACCATATTGCTCATAATTTAAAATTACATTAGAGCTGAGCTTAATTGCAAATTCTGATTGACAACTTTCATTATTATGATTAGTGACGACCATAAACTAGAACTTGTATAGGAATTGATCTGCAGAATTGATTTTCTGTTTTGTTGCAAGATAGTTTTACACCTTCTGTTCTGTTTTGAAAATGGCTTCTAGTGGAAGTGGAAGTAGTGCTGCAGTTTAGAGTAATTCTATGCCTTTTGTCCCAGCGAGTGGATCAGGAACATCTTCAAGAACTTACAAGAATGCTCTTGGAAGTAGAACTAATGTGGAATGGAAGCATGGTACTTCAGTTGATGGAGGTACTAATAAAATTAAATGCAATTATTGCGAAAAGATTGTACAAGGAGGTGTTTATTGAATGAAACATCATTTGGCTTGCACTCAAAAAGATGTTGGAATTTGCAAATCTGTTCTTGAGGCAGTCAAGAAAGAAATGTGGGACATTGTATGTGGTTTACAAAAAAGACTAAACAAGAAATCTGGCATTGATGATGAGGATGAGGTTGTACGAGGTAGAGAAAAAAGATCACGTGGTGAAGATAGTGAGAGCTCTAAGAATATCTTCAAGAAAAGAGGAGCAAGCACCCAAACTACCATCAATACTATTTTTAAGTAGAGTTTAAGAGAGGAAGCATGTGAGAAAATTGCTTCCTTTTTCTATAACAATGTCATACCATTCAATGTGGCACGAAGTGTTGAATTTCAAGAGATGTTTGAAATGGTTGCTCGACACGGTATTGGCTTTAAGCCACCATCCTACCATGAAATTAGAGAGAAATATTTGAAGAAACAATATATGGAGACAATGCAAATTATTGAAAACACACAAAGCTTATTGGAAGGATATGGGCTGCTCTATAATGACGGATGGCTGGACAGATAAAAGGAGAAGAACGCTTATAAACTTCTTAGTAAATAGCCCAAAAGGAAGTATGTTTTTGAAGTCAATTGATGCATCTCACATCATCAAAACAGCTGAGAAGATATTCCACATGATTGATGAAGTGGTTGAGGAGGTAGGAGAAGAAAATGTTGTCCAAATTATGACGGACAATGCTGTGATAGAGCTGGAAATCAGGGTCGGCCCTTTAAAGCTCGAAGTAAAAAAACACCAGTTTTTCAAAGCCCGACCCGAGAGCACTAGGGCCAGGGCCGGAAATTACTATTCTAAATTTTAACTATTTTTCCTCCACTTTTTTTTTTTTAAAAAAATTAGTAAATTACAACACGAATCATTCAATAAATAAGCACAATCACTAATTCATAATCAAAAGCAAACTATGTTCACAAATAACTCACATAAAATATAAAAAGCATATCACTAAGTGACATTAGTATGATGACTATTATTATCGTCATCTTCGTCACTATCATCAATTTAAACGACATTTGATTGTTCTTCACTTTGAGTAGTAGCCTCTAGCTTATGAGTAAGAATATCATGAAATTCTTCTCCCGCATCATGAACACATCCATAATCTTTATTTGCAACAAATAATAAATCAAATCATAAAATTATAGTATAGTTATTATGTATTTATAGTTAAATGAATAAATAACTCTATAACAAATACAATATATATATATATATATATATATATATATATATATATATAAATTAATAAATTTAAAAAGGAAAGAAAGAAAAAGCTACAGTGAAAAGGGCCTGCAAGGCTAGCTTGAGGCCCTCCAGGACCAGCCCGTTTAAGCCTAAGGCCCGTCAGGGCCGGCCCTCTAGGGCTAATTTCAAATAACTCGTCCATTTTTCAAGCCCAACCCTTAAAGGGCCAGGGCTTAAACGGGTCAGCCCGATGGGCCTAGCCCGTTTTCGCGGCTCTAGCTGCGAACTATAAAGCTGTAGGAGCATTGTTGATGGAAAAAAGAACAAGGTTGTATTAGACACCTTGTGTGGCTTATTGTATTGACCTAATGTTGGAGGACTTTGAAAATAAGTTTCTGATTCATCATGAGACAATTTCAAAAGGAAGAAAAATTACTACATTTATATATTCAAGGACTTCTTAAATTTCCATGTTGCAATTTCATACAAATGGACGAGATTTGGTGAGACCAGGCAAGACTCACTTTGCCACATCCTATCTAACCTTGGGTTGCCTCAATGACAACAAAGGAGTATTGATAAGGATGTTTACGTCAGATCAATGGATGTCTAGCAAGTTTGCTAAAACAAATGATGGCAAGTACATTGCAGATATGGTTATGGATAGGGAGTTTTGGAAAAATATTTTGACATGTTTAAAGGGTTCTTTTCCACTTATCAAAGTGCTTTATTTGGTGGATTCAAATGAGAAGCCAGCAATGGGGTTCATTTATGATGAGATGATTCAGGCCAAGGACAAAATTCAGAATGCATTTAATGGTGTAGAAAGAAGGTAGTATAATTTTACTGAATCTTATATAATTTTTTAACTTTTGTTTGCTATTTTGAATCTAATGTAATTTTTTTTTATTTGTCATTCTTTACTCTTTAGTTATCAGCCTCTATGTAATATCATTGACGCTAGATGGGACAATTAGTTGATGAGGCCTTTACATGAAGCTGGCTATTTCCTCAACCCCCAAATACAATATAGGCTAGGATTTCTTACTGATAGCTCAGTTAAAAATGGACTATATCAATGTTTAGAAAGGTTGATGGGAAGTGTTGAAGAAAGAAGAAAAATTGATGATCAAATGGATGATTTCAAGTTGCAAATAGGGAGATTTGGTTTTGAATTAACCTAAGGCGGCATTTATACAAAATCTCCAACACAATGGTGGGAATCTTATGGTTTTGATCATCCAGAGCTCCAAAGATTTGCAATGCGCATTTTAAGCTTGACATGTAGTTCATCTGGTTGTGAGAGGAATTGGAATACCTTTGAGATGGTAAGTTTTCTTTAATTTGTGAATTTGGGTTTGTACTTGCTACTTATTGTATATTAATTGGATTTGTTTTTGTTTAGGTCCACTCAAAAAGAAGAAATCGCTTAACACAAAAGAAAATGAATGATGTTATGTTTGTGATGACAAATCCAAAATTGGCCAAGAAGAAGCAATTTAGACAAAATGTTGAATATAACATTGATGACGTTTCATCTGAAGATGAATGGATTGTAGAAAAAGAAGGAACATCTTCTAATGTTGAAAGTTTAGATGAAGACAATTTTGATTTGAATTTGGATAATTTAGAAAACTTGGCTCAAGTTGGAGGAGAGGATAACATTGGTGATGTTGGTGCCTTTGTAGATAATATGGTGATTCCTAATTTTGAGTTTGACAATGAGGTTGATAAAGGAGAAAGAGAAGTTGACATGCATCATGATGTAGTTGAAGATCATGTGGAGCATAATGCCTTTGATGATGATAACTTGAATGATTTATTAGCTTAGAGTGTGACCATTATTTAATTTCAGTTGCATAATGAGTTGTACTAAATTTAAGTTAAACTTGAATTTGGAATTGTATTGAGGCTGTTTGCCTTTGTTTGAATGGTATTTGATGACAATGTTGGATATTTTGATTGATATTGCATTTTGCATTGATCAATATATGTATGGATGATGGCAATGCCTTGCTTTTCTTGAATTTTTTTTTATATATATGTAGGTAACAACTACGTTTTGTATTACGATTTTACGTTTTATGCTTTTTCATTCTCCTTCCGTTTTCAGGTAAAAACTACGTTTTAACTACCATGATCCTTGTAAACCACTAACAAAACCTAAGGGCTACAACATATAACAAGATTCATCTATGTGACAAGATTGTACCAAGCTCTCTAATAGTGAGGTATAGCTTGACCAAAAGCTACAAAACTCAAATCAGACCATGGGTTCCCTTTCCTTAGAATATGAAAGGGGTCACATGTCCCTTAAGTTAACCCTTAACCTAGTCAGGAAGGGTGATACAAGGGCCCTAAGAATGTTAAAGCCAGCAATTAAGTGTCAAGTAGTGTCTATACCATGTAGTATAAAAGCATCAAACCTCCCATATTCATAATCCCATACAATTTTACCACTCTTATTTAACTAGCATAATATAAATTATAAAGCTGGAGAGAACAAGTGGGTCTCACATAAAAAAAGAGATGGACGTTTGGGCCAATAGAACAGGAGTGGTAAAATTTCACTATTTTTAAAAGATTATGTCAATTTTTACACCTGTCACAACTTTATTATTCCCCATGCTAATGGTGAAAAAACTTTGTTGTTAAAATTGCATTGTTAACCCTTAAAGATACTTGGTCTAGTGATAAACTTGCTCGAATACAAAGCAAAATAAGTTAATTAATTTCGAATCCCTCCTTGTTCAACAAGACCTTTGGGGAGAGACATCCTAGTTGCAAAGTCCTAATCCATAAAGTGATTAACATGTTAAATGAATTACTTAACAGGTTAGATACAAGTTCAAGAGTGAAAACCAAGATTCGAACAAAGTGATTAACACTTATTAGATAGGTGTTAAGTCTAAGCTGAAAGACATTTTGGTTTTTCTTCTTCTAATTTTTGAAAACCAAATGTGGGTTACTTCCTATTGGTTAATTTTGGGGTGTTGCTTGACATTTAAGCAACTGCTCATGAGGTAGGAAAAACAAATTTTTTTGTCTTTCCTAAATTGCAGTAGATTCTAGATTATTATTAAAAGTTATGAATGATAAAGTTAATTCTCATGAGCTATAATCCGTAACTCTTTACTCATGAGAATCCATAACTCTTTATGGTAGCATGAATTATATCGTAACTCTTTACGATACTCATGAGAACCATAATTCTCTCAGAGGAACCCATACTTATAATACTCATGAGTTATAACCCATGAGTTATAATCTAAGCTTTAGACCAAGTAGTTAACATTGAGAAACACATAACTCTTTATAGTACTTATGAGTTAAAACCCGTAACTCCTTATGGTACTCTTGAGAATTCGTAACTCTTTACGGTACTCCTAAGTTATAACCATTATATGAGATAAACTTAGGACCACTCGTTAAAACACATAAAAGGATTAGGAATGTCTTAGATCACTTGAAGACTTCAAAGTCTATAATGTCCTTTAACGTTGATCCACACGACTATCTTCCAATTGCAATAAGAACTCCTTCTCATTAACTCCTCTTTATCCTTGGATGCTTACTAGGTAATAGCAAGGTAGAGGCTTCAAGTTCTTGGGATTTCTTTTTCTCAAGAATATGATGATTTTCTTGAGGTTAGGTTTGTCTCAAGATAGGAGGATAGATAGAACAAGATTGGATCAATACGCTTCTTGAAATGGCGCCTCTTGTACCCTTATTGGATGCCGCCACCTTTTCTTTGGATTAGGGTTCTTGGTCAAAATATACAAGGCTCAAGGGAGCTCCCTTTTTGTTTCGGCCAAAACGTATTGTTGTTCTTACTTTCACGGGTGAAAAAAAAGCTTTTAAGACCGGACAAAAGAGGCATCTGCATACCGGACTCGCGGTCGGTCTTGTTCCAGCCGGTATTAAAAGTATATCTTTAAGAGCGGACTTCAACCGGTCTTAAATAAGCTATTTTAAGACTGGACATTTAAAAACACCAGGTCTTAAAAGTGATACTAAATCCAACCGAAATATTTTTTTTGTCAGTCCTAAAACTCAATTTTTAAGACCAGACAAAAATTTAACCGCTCTTAAAAGTTCTATTTTTTAAGACCGGACAAAAATAATTATACGTGGTCTTAAAAGACTTACTTTCAAGACTGGTTGAGTAATATATCTGGTCTTAAAGATTAACTTTTAAGACCGGACACATTAAAACCAACGGTCTTATAAGACCAACTTTTAGTACTACATATCAAATATGTCGCCTGACCTTTAAGACCGCGCATTTAAGTAAATCCGAGTACATCCGGTCTTAAAAGTTGAACTTTTAAGACCGGCGTTTTTGTTTTATCGGTCTAAAGTTTCCTGCATTTTTTCTCTGTTCTGTTCTTACTGATCATCTATATACACAAATCCATACCAGCCAATCCAGCACATAAAACGATATACTTTAAGCTACAAGCTATGAACAATATAATTGTGGATAAATTGAATGATCTATACACAAATCCATACAAGCCAATCCAGCACAGAAAAGGCTACACTTTAATCTACAAGCTATGAACAATTATGAATAAATTGAATTGGGAAAGAGTAGATCCTAGCTAAAATACAAATATTATTGACCATGAGTTACAAATACAAATACAATAAGCTGTTGCAATAAGTATACCACGTACACTTAAATCAACATACATGCCCAATATTCACTATGCCTTCATCCGATTTCCACCCAACAACTCCCTGATCATTCCACCATGTACAACTTCCTTAACAGGATCCTGATAAGTTTTGTGGAGTTCTAGTATGATCTCTTCTCTTTGTGACTGGGTAGAAACAATAATCAATAACACTTAAATATTAAAAATTCAGAGATAATAAAATGCGTTACTGATTAAGCTGGTTGTTACATATTAGAGAAAATTTACCTTAACATTGATCTTTAAAGGCCAAATTTTCAAGATATTGCTTCTGTAGCTTTACAACTTCCCTCGGCTGAGAGCATTAGATCGGATTCAGCTGCTACAAACATAAAACAAGAACAAACTTCATAGAGTGAGAGGCATCAGTTAAAAACATAGAAGGAATATAATATAGTTAAAACCTTAAAGTTTTCAAGGAATTGTGCAGATGAATATTACCTTATGATTTGACTCTTTTATAAAGGGATATCCTCCCATATCCCTTCTGAAAGTGGAAGAAATCACCAAGAGGGGGTGAATTGGGGATTTTAAAAAATTCTTTTCAACTCTTAAAAATGAAGCTTAAGAAATGGATAATAAAAGAGTAGAAAAAGAAAAGCTTAGACACACAGAATTTATACTGGTTCGGTCTCAACCTTGACCTACGTCCAGTCCCCAGATACCTTCTGGGTGTTTCCACTAATTCAACAGATTTTCAATTACAACAATGAAGACCAGACACAATCCTAATCACCTAGGACTTGCTCCCCCTACACTTTGTGATTGAACAACCCAACTCACAGGTTCCACAACCTTGAGTTCTCACAAATAAATGCTTTCAAAAATTTACAAACTCTCAAAAGAGTAGATAAGGATAAACATTGAAGAACAGGTTGAAAATAACAATACAGACTCAAATTTCAAAGTATAATCAAGATAGCTTCGTTGTGTGTATGTTGCTTTGAGTTTTCACAGCCTCTTATAGATTGAATGGATGAGCTAGCCGTTGCAATTATTTCTCTAATGTTCAGCTGCAATTCTGGAAAAATGGCAGTAGCATATTTTGCTCTGTTCTTTGAATTCTTAGCTGGAATCTTGGAATTTAGTTGTTGCAGAATGTCTTCCAGATTTTTAGCCATTCCATGATCTTAATTCGACCGTTTAAAGTGATCTTAATGTGTTGCAACGGTCTGAACTGAACATCTAGGATAAGGGAGAAGAATCAACCCTGTTCTTGGTTCTTCATTTAATGCACTTATTCTGGATCTTGATCTCACCTTGATCTTGGCTAAACCTTATCTGAAAAACACTCAAAACTTCATCAAGGACATTAGAAACAATAATATCATATCATGAAATAATTTCAGGAAGACCCATTAAGATTTCGCAGATCAACATCATTTGATTTTTCAAAATCCCCGATGCAAACTCGAGTTTATTCTTCCAGACTCGAGTTTGGGGTTCATCTAGAAAGCATGTCCGTTGATTAGAGGTCTAAACTTGCAGTCTGTAAAAGCTAACTCGAGTTTGGCTTTTACAGAGAGAACTATCGGGCTTTGGACTTGGCATGGAATTTTGGTCCTGCTCCTAGACTCGAGTCAATTAGTGACTGACTCGAGTTTGGGTCTATGTTTGAAGAACAAGCCTAAGTTCGTGATTTTCCAGACTGGAGTTTAGGAGACAGACTAGAGTTTTGGAAAGATGGTAGAAATTCGAGTGTTTCTCTATTTGTCCTAAACTCGAGTTTACAATGACAGACTCGAGTTTATGTTTGAGCTGAAACTATTCAAATCTTTCTGTTTGGTCTAGACTGGAGTTTGTAACTCTAGACTGGAGTTTGTAACTTGGCCTGGAACTCGAGTGTCTTTCTGTTTGGTCTAGACTAGAGTTTAGGAATCCAGACTCGAGTTTGGCTTGCTTGGAATTCTGAGTGCTCTCTGTATCTTCCAGACTTCAGGTTTGGTTTTGCAAACTGGAGTTTGGCTTGTTGTGAAAATTTCTGATTGCTTTCTGTAACTCCTCAGACTCGAGTTAGTCCAAGCAGACTCGAGTTTGGCTTTCTTTGTAGAAGTAAATAGCTTTATGTCAACCCTCAAACTCGAGTTTACATACCCAAACTCGAGTTTGCCTTTGACAGTGAGATTTTCATATTGCAAAAATCAAACTTCATATCAAGTTTACAATTGCTAGTTATCATCAAAACACATTGAGAACTAACACCTCCTTGATGATCATTTCTTATGTCGGGTTCATTATCCGCTTCATCTTCTTCGTTCATGTCCGGTAGACCCTTGAAAAAGGAGTACTGTTAGGAAGACCATAATTTGCATGACTTTCCTCATCAATATCGATGACCCTTTTACCTTAGAGAGTTACAGACCACATTTTATTTGCTTGATCGGTAATATAGAAAACTTGGTTCACCTGGTCTGCCATAATAAAAGGTTTATCTCCAAAACTTGTACTATTGAGATCGACTAACGTAAATCCGAGTCGATCGATCTGGACACCACTGTTGACATTAACCCACTTGCATTTGAAAATGGGAAATCTAATGAAGACATAGTCCACCTCCCAAATCTCTTTAATAACCCCATAATATGGCATGACTGCCAATTTAGGCCGCTTGTCTTTTGAACTGAAGAAGTGCATGGATTCAGCTTCTAACATTATACCACTGTTCTGGACGATGCTTCTCTCATCTAGGGACTTCGTGTAAAATGTGTAACCGTTGATCACATACGAATTCCAACTCAGGACATCAACTTTAGGACCACGTGCTAACCATTTCATTGTCTCAAAAATAGATTCCTATCCCTCAACCTTTTGTTTGAACCAGTTTGCAAATGTTCTGTTATGCTCCCTAATCAACCTTTGTTTAGTCATTTGGGGATTTTCTTTCCTCACAGCTTCTTTATGGGCAGCTATGCTGGCCTAAACTTAATCAACATTATTCAAGATGTATAAGCGGACTTGTGACAATTAATCAGGATCCACTCTATTTACTGAGGCCCCCTGTTTACCCCCTTCAGCATGCTGACGTTTTGGAAGCCCGATATGTCTTACTTTGGCCAAATAATTTTGACAAAATTTCATGGCCTCTTCAGATACATACTTCTGAACAATTGATGCTTCTAGCCGGTATGCGTTCTTCACGTACCCTTTTAGGAATTTCATAGATCTTTCAATTGGGTACATCCACCGTAAATGGATAGGACCGGACAACTTGATCTCCCTTACTAGATGAACAATTAGATGAACTATGATGTCAAAAAATGAAGGAACAAAAAGCCTCTCAAAGTGGCACAAGATAAGATATCCTTCATTCTCTAATTCATCCAATTGTTCAACCTCAAACACTTTACTGCAAACATCATTGAAGAACAAACAAAGCCTAGTCAAAATGTGTCGAAGATCATACTCGGCTATGCCTCGAATAGCTACTGGGAGTAGCTGTTGCATCAAGACATGACAATCATGAGACTTTTGGCCTACCAATTTCAAGTCCTTCATTGATACAAACCTCTTAAAATTTGAAGAATACCCCGACGGAACTTTTGTGCCATGCAAACACTCACAGAAACTACATTTCTCATCCTTAGACAAAGTATGAGAAGTCGGGGGACAATAAGTTCTGTTACCGTATGGCCTTGGATGTAAGTCTTCACGTATTCCCATTTCTTGCAAATCCAATCTTACCTTCACACTATCCTTTGTGCTACCTTGTATGTTGAGAAGCGTGCCAACAATACTATCACATACATTCTTCTCCACATGCATGACATCAATACAGTGTCTCACATCAAGGTTGCACCAATATGGAAGATCGAAGAATACCGATCTTTTTTTCCATATATTTATTTCCTTTCTACCATTTACAGTCTTACCGAAGACGACACTTATATTTTTCACCTTTGCATACACTTGCTCCCCAGTCAATGCCATCGGAGCATCTTCATGCTCTTGCCACCAAGAAAGGCTTTCTTCAATCGACGATATGGGTGGCCCCGTGTAAGAAATCTTCTATGTCCAAGATAAACCGTCTTTCTTCCATGTTGAAGTTGATGGTAGCGTGTGCCTTCTTCACAAACCGGACATGCCTTATGGCCTTTTATACTATACCATGACAAGTTCCCATATGCTGGGAAGTCATTTATGGTACAAAATATCATGGCTCTCATTTTGAAGACCTCCTTCTTGAAAGAGTCAAAAACATCGACACCTTCTTCCCACAACTCCTTCAAGTCTTCGATCAAGGGTTGAAGGTAAACATCAATGTCGTTTCCGGGTTGTTTTGGTCCCGAAATCAACATAGACAGCATGATGTACTTTTGTTTCATGCATAACATAGGAGATAAGTTGTAAATAATCAGGAGTATAGGCTAGGAACTATGTATGCTGCTAAGGCTTCCATATGGATTCATGTCATCCATGCTAAGGGCAAGCTTAAGGTTCCTAGGTTCTTAGCCAAAGGTCGAAAATAATTGATTGGTTTTCCTCCATTGAGATGAATTGGCAGGATGTCAAATCTTTCCATCAGAAATCCTCTCATCTGCATTCCACCTCAAATTTTTTGCATCATTTTCATTAGCGAACAAGTGCTTGAACCTTGGTATGATTGGAAGATATCACAACACTTTTGCAGGCCCCTTATTTGACTTGTACCTTAGGGTTTCACATATTGGACAATTCAGATTCTCTTCTAACTCGTTCCTATACAACACGCATTCATTCGGGCATGCGTGGATCTTTTTGTACTCCATCCTCAGTGGACAAAGTATTTTCTTAGCATCATAGTATCAGTGAGGCAACACATTATCATCCGGAAGCATGTCTTTAAAAGCCTCAAGCATTTCAAAAAAACTCTTGTCACTCTACCCATGACGTGCCTTCAGGTTGGCCAATTTCAATACAGCGTTTAACAGTTGGTATTTCTTACACCCAGGGTATAGTGGGGTCTCTGCATCACTGCACATATTACCATATGTATGTGATTGATGAAAAGCCTCTTCTCCTACATCACGAATAATATCCTCTATGCGATCATCCATATCAGCATCATTATCATCAGATGTCACTTCCCCGTGTTGAGACCCACTTGGCATTTTTTCACCATGCCATTGATAGGAGCGACTTCGGCAAGTGCACCAGTCGTTACAAGTAATAAAGTAGTGAGAAAAGATCGTCCCACGAGGAATAGTATTTCAATCATTGTTGCGCTATTTTTGCTTTAGTTGGATGAATGAGTAAAAAGGGATGAGTTGTAACTAAACAAGAATTTCAAGAATTATAGAAAGAAAAGAATTCAAGATCAAGATTCGCAAGAGAATGTTTAGAAAAGATAATCAGTCGAGAAAAACGTAGCTAGGACTTGGAATCCCCTTATGCTCTTTCAAGTATTTGAATTAAAGATCTAAATGATTATGATTCCCAAATTGACAATCGATTCTCTAAGGTTAGACTAAGTCCCAATGTCTTGATGCTACCTTAGTCTATTTATCTTTAAAAACAACCTAATTTCTTAGTATTGTCTAGAAAGATCAGATCTTGAACCAGAATCCTACGATCGTATAAATTTGTAAGCCTATGTCTAGGTCATGCAATTTTATGACGAATTAACAAGTTCTAGTTAGATGCACCAACATCTCTACTGTCATACATCAACCTATGGACAATCTAAAAGGTGATCAATCTTTCAAGAAAGCTTTAAGTGCAGAAAATTCATTCAATCAAAGAAACCAAGATTCAACCAAGAATTCAATCAAATACTCAAAGTTGCATAGGGTTCATCCTAGCCCTAACTACAAAAAGAAAATTAGCCAAGCATGGCTAGATTAACAAAATAAAGAAGAAAAGATGAAGATAGAATGGTTCTTCAAAGGTTGGGGAAGGTTGATCTCCACAATTGCTTTGATCTCCTTTCTCTAATGTCGTAGAGTTGTTTCTTGTGCCAAAAGTTCCTCTCTTTCTTTGCTAGGGTTGCCTCCTTTTATTGTTTTTGGTCCAATTGGGTTTTCAAATCTCCAAAATCCTTGATTTTCCTTCCTTTTTCGGGCCCTAAAAACTTTCTAAAAATTAAAAATTAGGATTCTCATGCTTCTGGCGCCTTGAGCGCCAAAATCTTCCATTGGACAGAAAGTTGGCGCCTTGGGCGCTAGCTTAAGAAAGGCATAAGAAAGTTGGCGCCCTGGGCGCCAACTTTATACTGAAGTGGCGCCCTGGGCGCCAACTCCAATAGGGGCAGACAGATAGGCGCCAACTTTGCACTGAGTTGGCGCCCTGGACGCCAACTTTTCCTTTCTTCGTGGCGTCTTTTCTTATCTTTTCCTGTGCTCTTTCAATTAGCTTCTTCTTGTGGATAAAACCTACAAAACACACAAGAATACTTGTGAGGGTATGTCTGACATCAAATCCATGTTTTTAACTTATTATTCTTAATCGTTTTAATCATATTAGATCAATTTCATGCTAATCTTGTGCCTTAAAACATGGTAAATTTATGGCTCATCAGCCATACCCATACTGTATAGGTCTTACAAAATCCTTGACAAACTAAATGTGTGTGTATAACTTTAGGACTTAGTCGCCTCTCATTAAAACATCGTACACAAGGGCAATAAAACTTCCCACTATCATCATGGGCGTTTTGTTTAGCAAATTCTATAAATTCCCTAACCCCATTCTGATATTCAACACTCGTCCGTAAAGCATTTATCCAACTATGATCCATAGTACAATTCCTATGGACAGAAAGATTTAACATATTACATAATCTGTAAAAACAGAAACTTGCACATAAAATAAGCCAACTACAAAATGATATCTAAGCTAAATGTATGTTATGTCTTATGGTCATAAATGTATGCCAATGAATCAAGAAGCAAAATAAATGCATGACGAGGAAATTAAACGCATTGCAAGTAGGTCTCGTGCACTCACCATTAGCATATAGGTCAAATGCGTTTGCTGAGTCTTTCTTCTCTTACCACAAATGTTAATGTTGTAGATAGTAAGAGTAGCTTGAAAACACTTGTTGGTCAGTTGGGTAGGTCCCAAAAGAATATTTCATCGATTTTGGTCAACCCATGGAAAACCCAGAACGATAAGTAGGAAAAGCATATAGTTATATAGCTGATACAACTCATACAGCTTGGTCTTTAGACGTTGAGCCAAGAAACCAGAAAGTTGTTGTCGAGAGTGGAATGTGAAGCAGCGACGAAGCAACACACAAACACTGGAGACAGAACCAGAGTAATCACTTTTGGCTAGACGAGAGAAGTTCATACAGGGAAATTTAATTTTTCCGCGCGAGTGGCGCGAGAGAGACATTTATTATTTGGGATATTATTAAGACCAATCAATTAAAATGAATACGCTCCTAAAGATATATTTAAATTATATTGAACTTTTTAAGACTGAAGTTTTATAAAATTGTGGTCCTAAAAATAATTTCATTTAAATTTATATTGGAGATTTTAAGATCGGAGGTTTATAATACTGCGGTCTTAAAATTCATTTAATTTTGGACCACATGATTTATAAAACTGCGGTCTTAAAAGTCAAATACTTTTTAATATTAAAAAGAAAAATTGCTGCAGCAATTGAATGAAAATAACTTCAACTAGAGAATGAAGAATAAAATATAATCTTCGTTCTTATTAATTTTTAGATCACTATGACAACATGCAAGTACAAAATGGAAATAAGAACAACAAACTGAAAATTAACAAAAAAAAGATTATAATGAGACTAAAAATCCTAGTCCTTGGTATCATCTAATGTCTTGGCAATAGAGGCTTCAGCAGTAGCAATTTCGCGCCGGATATCAGCAATTTCCTGTATTATGCGCCTCAATTTCGCTTCATCATCATCAACCAAGGGAGTGTTGGGACCAGGAGGTTGGAGAGGGGGAGCGGGAACCTCTTCGTAGTCTGAAGGCTGGAGGGGGCCATCAACCTCTTCATCATCCGAAATAACAATGGGTCCAACGACCCATGACTCCTCCGTCAGAATGGAACGATGCACTGGAAGAGAATCCACGAGAGATCTGGCATGGGCACAAGCTTCAAGAGTACTCCTGTGAGGGGTTGTCTGCTTGTATCTAACCATTGTTTGAGCAGTTGGGGAATGATGGGCAGAGAGCTACGTAGTGTGGAGTTACGAGGTAATACTAATGAGGACTTAAGTTAAGAAGGACAGAGAGGAAGTGTGTGGAGGACAATAAAGGCAGGCCAACAGTAGTTAATACTCAAAAGTGTATTAAGACCGTCATATAACATATCCACAGCCCTAAAATTCTATTATTTATTATTTCATTAAAATACCTTTAAGACCGATCATTTATCTTATAACCGGTCCTAAAAGTCTATTAATATTTTTCCATTCAATTACCTTTAAGACCGATCATTTATATTATAACCGGTCCTAAAAGTCTATTAATTTTTTTTTTAAAAAATAAATTTAGGAATGGATCTCTTACAATATGCGGTATTAAAAGTTCATTCTTCTCAAGTAAGAGATGTACACCGGAGACACTCTGTTCAAATGAATGATTCAGAGTCTCTTCAGCTTCCAGATAAACTTCCCAACTAGGCGTCTCCTCGTATTCTGATGAACTATGCGTCTCCTCGGTAACGGTTCCCGTGTTTCACATTCTTCAGGATGACTTCTCTATTTAAAACCGTTGTTACTTTACGTTCTTCACATTCTTCTCAATCACTTCTACAACCTCCATAATGGCCGCTCCACCACCACCAGGAACTCACAACAATGGTCCTCTTGCTCCACCACCACCATCACCCAACAATCCTCCTCCACCCCAACAGCCACCTCAATACCCTCCTTCGCTCCCTCCAAACCCCTCCACCCAACAGATGATGTAGCACCTCCTGGCCCGCGTCGCTCATATAGACCGACGCATGTGCCAAATGTTTCAGGTCTACCACGCCGTCAACAACAAGCTGAACATGTTACTTGACACTAATGACGTTGAGTACAATCTCTTTGACGACGACGTCTCTGACCTCTCCTCCGATCCCTCCCTCCCCTCCAACAACGATGGGGGGGATTAAATATTTTTATGTTTTTTTAATGTTTTTTTTTGTTTGTACTCTTCCTGCCCCACAGCGGGCAGGAAAAAAAATGATAAATAAATTATTTTTTTTTTCCATTTCGATTGTTTGAGTATAGTATACTTTTGTTGTCTCGATTTTGTTTTAGACAAAAAAGTAACAAACAAAACCATAACTGAAAAGTGATTAAAGATAAAAGTTCACAGAGTACAGTTAACAACATACAAAATGTACAAAACAAAAAGAAAGACAACTTTTACCTTTCAAGAATAAAAACAAACACAGTTGTTTCAGACAAAAAGGAAACAAACAAAACCATAACTAAAATGTGATTAAGGATAAAAGTTCACAGAATACAATTAACAACATACAAAACAAATCGAAAAAGGGACAACTTTTACCTTTTAAGAATAAAAACAAACATAGTGACAAATCTTCTCAAGCCTGGGCCACCATTGCCGTTAGTTTTACCAAACCCAGAGCTAAAATTTCCATTATCTTACTTCTTTTCCGACAATGCTCTTCAGCTTCTGGAGAGATAAAATTGACGACGACGAGGGTCCTGAGCTTGAGCTGAACGCTAGAAACCCGAAGTGTTCTTGAACTCTAATAATTTATCTTAAAAAGTGAGTCATCATTTCTATTTATAGGAAGATTATTAAGACTAGATATTTAACAAATAGACAGTCCTAAATATCTAGCCATATTTAATTTAGAATTATTGAAGAATTTTAGGACCAGACGTTATATAAATGTGCGATCTTAATAACAAAGACCTTTAGGAGCGTCTTTTTAATAAATATGCGGTCTTAAAAGTTACTTTTAAGACCGGATATGTATCAAACATACGGTCCTAAATTCAAGGCTTATTTTTTTAAAAAAACCAAAGACCTTTAGGATCGTCTATTTAATAAATATGTGTTCCTAAAAGTGTCATCACCTTTTTAAGACTTTTAAGATCGGATATTTATTAAATATACGGTCCTAAAATCAAAGATTAATTTTTTTAAAAAAAGCAAAGACCTTTAGGATCGTCTTTGTTTAATAAATATACGGTCCTAAAAGTCATGAATAATTTTTAGATCAATCTCTGATTGCTAGTTACAACTCTTCAAAACTCAAAACTCAAGCAATATCCACCATCCAATATAAGTTCAGAAAATCAAAATTACACAAGCTAAGAAAATTGTTCGGAAGAATAAAAAATTTATTGTATAAAGAATGCTCCAAATTGTAAAATTGTTCATTTACAGAATGAATTTACAAATTAATTAATGTAGTATTGTAATTACAATTGTTGCTTTACAAGCATATATTTACAAATGAATTATTATTGTGATTGTTGTATTTACTCTAAGATGTCAATAACATGTTGACAAAACACTCTGCGTATGTGGTCCACCTCATTAGCAGAAAAGGAAGTCTCAGAGGCAAATCTTTGTATAATATCAAAGAAAGAAACTGAATTAATTGGCGTGCATATTTCATATGTAACATTAATTAAGACAAAAACTGAATTCAGCCATAATATGTAACATCAAATACATTTACCTTTGTAGTGAGTTTATTATCTGGTTGAGTGATAATATCATACATGTGTTTCATTATGTACAGGTCACATAAGTTGGATCTGATTGGTTGCCGACAGGTCTAAAAAGAACAAGAAATATATATAAGATCGAACATATATATATAGCTTATTGACCAACTTCACAAAGCAGTATGCCAGTGTCCAAATATGTACTAACCTTTCGTGTGAGCCATCTAGGACCTTTGAGCTCACTCCCTCGCTTTTTTCTGACCTGGTTTAGGAAGGTCTTTATGGCACTAACATCAAAATCACAAATTTATCAATAATATTCGCTGGAAATTCACATCAGAGATTTCTTACAAGAGAATCAAAATGACATGCTTAACTGTTGATGATCTCCTTCAACAGAACCCCTGGTTGGCCATGAGTGGAGCATAAGAATAACACCATATTCAAGTCCATGATCAAGACGAGCAACTGCCAGTGGGCGCTGAAAATTCACAGCAGTAAAGTACTCAGTGATATATTATGTAGAATTAATTGAATTGCAACATGAGATCGATTGTGATATGTACCTATGGTAATATGGAAACAAGTACACCTTCCTTCTCACTTCACACAACCTATTTGATATGTACTCTTGTCTTTGTTCCACGGTGGCTTTGCTTGCATATACTGGGCACAAGAATCCAAAATCATTGATTCTGCCCTGTTGCTCCAAATCTTGATGCATGAACCTACAATAAAGACATCGATCATGGAATTATTATACATGTTCCTAAACCCTAAATGGTGCATTTAAATTATGTACTCATAAAATAAGATACTTACCTACACCACATTTGAATAACTACTGATGTAAGCTCTTGTCTAGGAAGCAGCAGGGACTTTATATCAGCGTTGTCAAAGAAAACCGGTTGAGGGTCATGAAGAACCCCTACCACTTCTTGTATATCCCACGATTGACATGCAAATTCTCCTTTAGATAGCATTTGGGATATTTTATCCATGGCCCCCAACTTAGGAGTAGGGGATGTAGCTTTAGGAGGGGTTGCAGCTTTATTAGGAGGGGATGGAGATGGAGGAGGGGATGTAGCTTTATCATGAGGGGATGGAGATTGAGGAGGGGATTAAACTTGAGGAGGGGATGCAGCTTTATTCTGAGGGGATGGAGATTGAGGAGGGGATTGAACTGGAGGAGGGGATGAAGCATCAGGAGGAGTATAAACATTTACAAGCTTCACCAGCCAAGAGATGAAAGTTCCCTTCACATCACTCACACGCTTCAGCTGATCGGTTGGGAGAAGGAGAGGTATATCAATGATCACCTCTTCAATTGATACTCTGACTTCATCATCAGCCATTTGTTTGTGGTGTACAGTTGATCCTAAGTTGTGGACAGTCCCTTTAGCAACTAATTGTCTAGTTGGTTCTGCCACGTACAGGTCACAATGTTGCTCTGATTGTCCAACAATGCAGCTCCCTCTGGTGCTGTATTGCACAGGTGCAGGTGTATGTGTGAGGGGAATACTGGTCTCTGGCTGAGAGCTAATAAGCATCTTCATCTCCATCATTTCCTCCTTCATTAGCCTCATCTGGGCGTCAAACATCTCTTTCAATGCACGTTCTTTGGCCGCTGCCTCCTCATTTAATTGTCTAACCGTTTGGTCCATGTCCTCCCAGGTAACCATACTTTGCCTAAGTCGTTTGGTTTTACCAAAGTATTCTTTTAGGCCTACCCATCCTCCGATCCCCCTTACCCGCCCCGAGTGATCTGGTTTTTCGGTCATAACGGTCAGAACATCATTCCTCCCGCACAACACAAAAGATCCCTCTGCTTCTTTCTTTTTTTAGATCTTCCTGTAAGATACAGATAATGAGAAGCTTTGTAATGAAACATGTTTAGTAACTAAAAAATAACAATAAACAATACTTACAATTCTCTTAGCAACTAAGCGAGTTTGTTTACTCATGTAGGTGCCTTTTTTTGGTCGCCGAATATACAGCCACAAATCATCGCGACTTATCGGGGATGCCTGCTGATCAACTATAGTAGAAGGATTGGATTCAGCTTCTTCTTCCAATCTCTTCCGCTTGGCCTCCATCATTTCTTCTTCGGCCTTTGTATATCCCCCGCGAGAAGCCCTATGCAGGCAATCATTCCTTCTCCCTATCTCCTGTGCTTGTGCCCTTCTTCTCTGTGAATCAGAATTGACAACAACTATTAATTATGAATTCAAGTCATCTCACTAAAAGAAATTATAGAACTTCTACTTCATATGAACCTCAAACACTAGTCAAATTCACTTCATCAAGTTTCAACGTTTAATTTAAGGAAGATGTAGAATTGTATAGAACTAAGATACTAAGTTACTAATAGCAATGTTTAACCACTTCCTACTATAACAGAACTAGCTAAGAATATAATAACGGCTAACATATAAGACATGCATACTCACACATTAAACCATCATACTCATATTCACTTCTGACTTACTTGAATATATACTTCTACTCACACATTAAACCATCTAACTAACTAACAGGATTAGACGAACACAATAACATTCACATATCCGCACAGGTTAATAAGCAAATAGAAAGGGCAAACAAAACTAAATATGAACTCACCAAAGCATTAGTAGTGGTCCGAAGCTGAACAAATTGATCCCAAATTTGTTGATCAATGAATGTGTACTTCGCCCACGGATTATGATCAGGTCGAACCTCGGCAAAAATATACTTGTTGGCTAGAAAGGTCTTAAATTTCCTCCACCTATCAGCACAATAAGACAAGGTGTTGGCTTTCAACTTGTCAGAGTAAGGGACAGTGTATGAAAGCCGGATAGTGTCCTAGATAGGATCCTTCACTGTGCGTTGGTCAACATTTTTCCACTCATCTATCAAAATGTTGACCTTGCTGCGTGCCATATAGCCAACGTAACTATTATATTCGTGTTTATTCGGACCGACAGGTTCCAACCTCTTATTAAACTGAATCTCGATCCTTAACCCAGCGCCCCGTTTTACGGACACGATGCTCATTCGTGTGCCACTTCTACCACAGCGTGCAGGGCGGTCACGAGGCTCATTTTGAGAAGAAAAGGGTTGGTTCTCGCTCACACCAGTAACATCAGTAACTAGCGTTGACTGAACAGGGTGAGAATGGTTTTCTCCGTTCATTTTCGATAAAGTAAGAGAGTGGTGGTGTGAAGGAGTAACGCTTGAGAAAGTGAGAGAGAGCAACAGAGGAAGGTGGTGGTGGTTGGCAAGGAATAGACGTAATGCAACAGGAAATGGGGTTTCACATAGAGAACAGGGGTTTCAGAATTCAGACAGTAAGACGTAAGTCGTAAGTAAGGTTTCGCGCGAAGAAGTATATGTTTCCATTTTTAAGACCGGTCGTTATTAATGTAAAAGTTATGTCCGCTCTTAAAAGCATTAACTTTAAGACCTCATTTATATATGTCCGGTCTTAAAAGTTTATACGATTATATTTAAATATTTCGTTATTGTTCTTGACCGTAGAAAGTATAAGTCGATGATGTACGAGTTTTCTCTAGAATGTAATCCATATTTTATTTTTTTTAACATTTTTAAGAGCGGTTGATTATTTTAAGCTGCCTGAATATTATATTTAAGAATTTTTATGATAGAAGAAGTTCTTTATATTTACAAAATTGCCACCTGTCATATCTTTAAAACCGGCCGTTATTAATGTAAAAGTTACGTCCGCTCTTTAAAGTATTATCTGTAAGACCTCATTTATATATGTCCGGTCTTAAATGTTTTATACGATTATATTTAAATATTTCGTTATTGTTCTTGACTGTAGAAAGTATAAGTCGGTGATGTACGAGTTTTCTCTATAATGTAATCCATATTTTATTTTTTTTATCATTTTTAAGAGCGGTTGGTTATTTTAAGCGGCCTGAATATTATATTTAAGAATTTATACGTTAGAATAAGTTCTTTATATTTACAAAATTGCCACCGGTCATATCTTTAAGACCGGTGCTTAGAAACTCCACTATAAATGAGACGGTCTTAAAAATTGATGCTGGTGAAGAAGTTCTTTATATTTACAAGATTGCCACCGGTCATTTATTTTAGAGCGGGGCGTTGATAATCCGTTGTAAATGAGGCGGTCTTAAAAATTGATGCGGGTGAAGAAGTTCTTTATATTTACAAAATTGCTACCGGTAATTTATTTAAGAGCGGGGTGTTAATAATCTGTTGTAAACAAGACGGTATTAAAACACTTTTTTGTACTAGTATTTGCTGAAATTTTCAAGACTTTTAATTGTCTTGTTAATTTCAGCCAAACCCTAAAATTTGGATTTTAGAAGAAAACCCCATAATTTAATTTTATCCAAAAGATCAAGATAATGGATTAAATCCATATCTTGAAATATATTTTGAATTCAAAATTAAAAAAGCAGTATTTTGAATTCAAAATTCAAGATCTTGGATCTTATCCTTATTTTGGATTTTATCTTGAATTCAAAATTCAAGATAATGTATCATATCTATATCATTTTAAATTATCTCTTGAATTCGAAATTCAAGATTGCTTTTTATCTAATCTTTATTTATTCTTTAATGGATGTATATTTATTTATATATATAAAATAAATCCACATACACACATATTAGATAATTCAGAATTATCTTTTTATATCCTAACCTTTTGAATTTAAAATTCAAATTCAAAATTCAAATTTAGATTCGAAATTTGAACTCCAAATTTAAATTGGCCTAAGACCTCATTTGGTCTTCTAACATATTTGGACTTATTAGTGGAGAAACTTTTTTTTTTGTTGCCCATCCGGTATCCAGAGCTTTGCCCCGACTAATCCGGATCCAACTTGCGTCGCGCACCTAGCTATGGTGGAAAGAACTATATATGGCGCCATTTTCTATATTAGGCTTGGAGTCCCACTCCAACCCAAATACATCAATTCTCTTGAGAAAGTCTAATAAAAGTTATTGGCCCAAGCTTACTAATTTTAAGGAATTGAGAATAACCTTTGTGTGCGACCCATTAGGTCCAATTACTCACTGACATAAATAAACTTAGACCAATTAAACTTCTTCAATTAGCACAATTTATCCAATGACCATATAAGACACTATCAATGCTCTGTGGCCCTAGAATTAAATGAGTTGATCAAGTAATCTACCTTTTTAATTCGGATACTGTGTTGGCATCGTCCCTCACATCATCATTCACATTTAGTCGAGAGCAAATATTGAGTATTATCTCTCTTTGTGGAGTCTCTTAGCGGGTCAATTTAGTGCTATCTATTCTCCAACAGATCCACCCACAACATCAGCTAAGACATCATCATGCCTATGTTCCATGAGGTCCCTATCTTTTATCTTTATATAAGTAGGTGATGTTGTACTAGTCTTATTGATATTACTAATACCCTTTCTTGGTGATTCAAGACTAGGAATTAGTTTCAAGCAATAAATATGTAGTGTCCTCAAATCCTCATGATCATGATTCCCATCATAGATCCTTGAGTGAACACATGTTCTATTCCTAGTGCTTTTATCTTTAAATGCACATTGTCCTTAAAATAAAGGTGAGACATAAATATGATAAAGATAAAAATGTGCTCAAATACATAAGTCATAAAATACAAAACAGGAAAGAGGTGTTCATCTATCAAAGCAAATTCTCTCTAGGATACCTATTTACTAACACTTGATTCTTTTAAAAAATTGATAAACCAGTTATGCATGCTAAAAACAAAGTTCTCTTTGACTCTTTTACATGAGATAGTACTACTTCGGTATGAAATGTCAGACCTAGTATATAGAGCAATTTATGCTACCAACTAGGTATTCCCTCCAATCCCTAATATAAAATATACTTATTTAATTTGATTAGATAAAGTAAATGAGTTGAGTCAGTTAATATGATATGTATTTTTTAAAATGGTCTAGTCATCTTCCTCGATTCTTTCATTCATTATCCTTCTTAATTATTGTTGAAGAAGCATCTATTGGAAATTATGCCCTAGGGGCAAGTCATTGTACTTTAAACATTAACGTTATTTAAAGTATTTTTTTGTTTAGTTATCATATCATTTGCATGTTTATTATGATAAATGTATCCTTGGATATATCATAAAAATTATCCTAAATGTCCCTGGTCAGTCATCTACGTGGGAGCGAAGATGAAATAAAACCAGTATGACTTTGATGAGGTATGGAGATACGAATCAAAGTCATAGATACTTGTAAGAATAAAAGGTGTTGGACCGACCCACTGTGAGAAAGCTGCATGGATTAAGTCATAAGTTTTTCTCATGTATAACCATGTCACAATGCCCTTTGATTGAGATCATTATGAATTCCTACATGAGAGTTGATGATCTTTGACTTAGTCAAAAGTCACCTTTGACCAGGTGATGATAAAGGCTTCGATCGGGATTGGTGGTTTTCATGTAGAGGAATGTGAATGGTCAAGATGGATATTGTCCCTCACATTTATAAAGAGATAATACTAGGCTCCTTGATGAGTAAGTCTAAGAAATTGATGGTCATACTATGATGGAAAAGAGTTTCCATTTCATTTGTTAGACTACTCAAGAATCGAGAAAGTAGTGGTCAAGAACAGGAGGATGACACTATCCATGTTTCATCCTTGACCAAATATCGCGTTACAAAAGGGATGTGGCATGGTTGTATGATAGGTTGTATCGTATCATTGATTCTCATATGAATTGGGTAGTTGCAATGTCTTGCTAGAGGTCGCTTGCGACTTGTGGGTTGATACAGTATTAGCCCGCTGCTAATTTCATGTGGGCCTGCAAGGATGCACACAAGAATAGCCCAACACAAGCAATAATGCCCATATTCATTGAATCTTATATATGTCTAAGATTCAATGAATGTAACGTTTAATCTAGGAGATATATATATAATTTAATATAGATTATAATATTATTATATAATATTTATTTTGTATTTAATTTATTTGATAAATTAAATAACTAAAACAAATAGAGATATTATTGTATCTCATATTTAATTAAATAGATAGATATAATATCTCATATTTAATTTATAAAGATAAATAAAATCTGTTGATTATTAATTCAGATTAAATAAATAAGTTAGATTAGATTTGTTGGACAGATTTTACTAATATTATTTTAAATCCAAATTCAAATTTCAAGATTAATTAAGTTTAACTTTGAATATTTTAATATGAGCTTTAGTGTTTTAGAAACCCTATAAGATAAGATAATGATCTAGTTGTATTAAATATATATATAAAAAAAGAGCCGTAAAACAAAAGCCTAGAAAAGAGACGTGAGATGCAAAGCTTGAAGGCGTTAGCACGCTTCTGTCCATGTTGGAGTACTGTTTTATGTGGATACCGGTAGAGGAAGTAGATTCGTAGAATCAGCTTCTAACTGATCGAATAGACGCACACGAATATACGAAAGGTATGGTTCTTACTAATCCGATTTAAATGCCGTTGATAAATTCTCTTTATGAGATTCGTAAAATTTTAATGGATAAAATCCTTCCGCTCTGCGTATGGATCCCATTAGCATCAATAGGGGTAAATTTAAAAAATATTGACAAATATGGGAATTTGTTCTTATAGTTAGGACCAAGATCCACTCCCTAAATATGTCTTATATTAAGTACCAGAGGAGTATTGTATTTATGACTAGAGGTAATGAGACTTAATTTTTTTGTCATAATATTTGTATTACACCCTACAAAACAATCTTTATACTACCTCCATCCTATATATAATATAATTGACCTTTTTGGAAAGATTAATGAAGCTAAATAAATAATGTAATCATATTTTATATTATGTATGATTAAATTATATATCATTTTATATGTTAGAAAAATTAGTTTGAATGAACAATTATAATTATAAATACTTTAAAATTTAATTAGTTTCCTGATCTCCCTAAAAAAAATCAACGGTGTCTTCTATTTAAGAGAAACAACTATACATGAAGGAAGCTTATTGTCATATAGAGAAGCTGCAAAGAAAATATTAGCCATGATCAACTTCACAAGTCTAGTTTTCTCTTCTCATATCCAACATATGATTGTGATCACAACTACTCCTCCCAATGCAATTTCAAATGGAGAATGGAATCAAATAGTGAATCGTTCCATTCTCGATGGGCTATATCTCTTGCCAAGCAGAAATGCAATGGGAATGATATTTGTCATGGTGTTTTATATTTTACAAGGGGTTCCTTTGCATCAATTTCAATGGCATCATGATGTGGCAGTCGATCCTCTTTCCACATTCACCGTTTAACAGTAGCATTAAGTAGGATCTTCTACTATAAAAATTGTTTATATTTTATGGTTATTTTTATCAATATTTAACGGTATATTATCACTAAATATATTAATATTTAATGGTTGTCAACTGTAAAATATATGGCCCTATATTTAACGGTTGTTCAACTATGACCATTATTTATTGGATGTAAACTCCACAATCCTTAGTAATGAATGTTAAAAATAATATACAATATTCAATGGTAATTTACAAAGAACTATGAAAATATGACAGAATAGTTTATGGTTCTAATGCTAAACCATAACGTATATGGCACCGGTTTTGATTATATGCTAAAAGTTTATTTGATTGTTATTAATCTATAGTCGTAAAATAGTCTACAATACTTCACAATTGTTTGTAAGAGCCGTGATATATTTAAGAATACTTTATGGTTATTGGTGAATAACAGTGAAGTGTGAGCGCTATTTTTTTTTTTAAAAAAAAAAAATAGAGGGGCTTATTTTCAATCAGCCTCTATAGAATTACCTATAGAAACATATGTATACCAAAGACTCAAACAAATCCAGTTATGGTTGAAAGTATCACGCTATATAAAATAACCAATTCCAACAAGGGACAACAATTAAAATAGATCATCTATTACTAGATATACAATTATCAGTACATATATAACAATATGGATGAAGTGCATGTATGTAACATATTCCATATTTACCGTATAATTAACCATCAATAACTCATTAAAACATGAAGTATTACTATGGTAGAAAAAGAAGAAACCAATTATAAAGATCTATCATAGTATAAAAGATCTAAACCAATTGCGTAAGAAAGGCTACCATTGTTATAAGAATTAAACCTAGTTCAAAATAAGAAAATCGTAACAGCAAATAATTGAATATGAATTTACAAAACCTATCATGATTGTTAAGAAAACAACATCATTTTAGCAACAATGCCATGGTAGGAAAGGAAAGGCATTAATCTATCATAGTTAAAAAGTATTGAACATCTGACTCAAAATCACATTGGTCAACAATATGATAACTTGGCATTGAGCACTCGAATCCCGATAATACAAGTTATCAATATGCTTTTTATTGGTTTGCACAACTATAATCTCATCACTCACAAATTCATGACTTTCTTGAATAATTCCATTTTCATGTGAAAAAAAAAACCTTTCTCAAAAAGTTACACAAAAATTGATCCGCAATCAAAATAATAGTTTGAAATCTATGGCATCATTCCCCCTTTGTTTACACTCCACCATATTACAAAATAATAAACTAGTCATGCAAATCTTAAAACATTTTCATAAATTATAACAAAGTATGAATGAGCCATAGGTGGCAATATACAAAGTCAACACATAATTATTGAAAAAGGATGTTTACAATTGCACAATGCAAACATAAAACTCCAAGCCTTCCTTGAAGATATCACATTATGAACCTTGCTTGAAAAATTTTAAAAGCAATGAGGTGAGTCACACGGACCCAATAACCGCAATATAATTCTAATTTAACAATTATACAAGGAATGATTATAAGATAATTAAGAGGGTTAAACATCAATTTATATAACAAAGTATAAATAATTCTTCATTATCAATAATAGCTCAAGGAGTAATTAAGCATGTATAAGACTCTCACAACCATCCTTATAACCTCTAGCAAAATCCATGGGCTACAACATAAAACATGATTCGTTTATGTGACAAGATTGCACCAAGATCTCCAATAGTGAGGCATAGCCTAGCTAAAAGCTATAGAACTCATATCATACCATGGATTCCCTTTCCTTAAAATATAGGAAGGGGTCACATGTCCCTTGGGTTGACCTTTAACCTAGCCAAGAAAGGGTGATACCAAGGGCCCTTAGAATGTTAAAGCTAGCCACTGAGTGCCAAGTTGTGTCTATACCACTTGGTATGAAAGCATCAAACCTCCCACATTTACAACCATGTACTGTTAGTTGCAGTGCATCACCTAAGAGGGGTTGAATTTGGTGAATTATAAAAATTAAAACAATCTTAATAAATAATTAAATCACGAATGAAGGATTAGAAAGATATCACCTAAATGGGTATAGAGATTTATACTAGTTCGGCCTTAATATCGTGACTTATGTCCAGTTCTTAGAGCATTTTTGAGATTTCCACTATCTTTCAATGATTACATAAGTTTAAAGTAATCCTCACCACGACTCACTCTCCCCTATAGATGTAATCCGACAACTACACTTAAGGTATGAAAAAAGATTGCCGACCTCTCATAAAATATCCAAGTTCAATAGAATATAATATTTGCATTATAAGGAACTTGGATTGTTTCCCACAGAATTCACAATTGGTCCAATTTCAATAGTAAAATAATGAAACAGTAAATGATTGGGCGGAGTTTCTGTATGCAATAAAACGAAAACAAGAACTAAGACAGTAAAGAAAAACGAAGCCAATCAGATTAAAACGACTAACCCAGAATCTGGAATTCCAAAACCTTTATCAGACTAAAATAATATAACTAAACTCATGATCGACTCTGGACAAATCAAAATCTCTGTGTTTGTCTAGAAATTCCCTTAATTGAACGGAGTTGGCTTTCCTCCTTTTCTTCTTACCCTCCTTTTCCTTTTTTCACTATTAGATCAAGATCTCAACAGTCCAGATTTAACATATTATATATTTAAGGTAAAATTATAATAAATATTTTTATTATCTTTTCAAGGTAAAATTATAATAATATTTTTATAACATGTTAAATATGGGTCATTGAGATCTTGATCCAATGGTGAAAAAGGGAAAAGGAGGGTAAGGAGAAAAGGAGGAAAACCAACTCCCAATTGAACAATCATTTTGTTCGAATTAATGGCTTGTCACTGTGCGATCATACAGTAATCACTTCAACCCAGTTCGAACTACGTCCTTGGGATATATCGACCTGGGTTTTTCATCAAAAACTCAATCCGAATCCAGAAACCGAATCTGATAAAAGAAGGCAGAAATGAGTAAAGATGTTATCGATTAAGCGTGACTCCTCTAGAATATGGAATCCCTAATTTATGGGTTAATAAAAAAAGACCTAGCCAAGCATGGCTGGGCAAAACAACGAAGAATGCGAAGAACATGTTCAAAGAAAATGAAAAGTCTATGTTTAATATGAAAAACTGTAAAAACGTAAATGTGTAATATCTTTGTGGCCACCATCTGACCTAACCTAAAATGGAAAAATGAAATGGGACTCCAAGTAATAAAAATCCGGCCCACAAAGAAATAGACACAAATAACAAATAGTCTTTATAAAATTTGGGTCCAAATAAAAATCCAATTCAAGAATCAAGCATATTGATGTGAGAGATCACTTTATCAAAGATTATATCCAAAAGAAAGATGTTAAGGTGTTGTTCATTCCTACTCATCTCGAAATTGTTGACATCTTTACCAAGCCATTAACCAAAGATGAGTTTTTGTTTATCAAAAGAGAATTGGATATGGTAAACCCCAATGAACTGAGTAATGTCATCCAATCTAGTTATTTTTAAATTTACCTTGTCTAAAAATGACTAGCTTAAGCTTTGGAGTGTTTAGTAAGTTGTTTTGTAGGATCCTTGATTGAAAAACAGAGATAAACATAGGAGGATCAGCCTGCACTAACACTTAAGTATTAGTAAGGACACTCAAGTGCCATCGTAAAAATTTGCATAAATTAACAACAAAGTTTCAACATTTCAAGTGTTAAAGCTTACACTCAAGTTAGGCACTCAAGTATGAGTTTTAGACACTTAAGTGTTAGGCAATTTATGTGATTATAGTATACTAATGATGCAGGGTTCAAGAGAAAAAAGCTCCCACTAGAAGTGACAAGAATCACACTCGAGTGTGACCCTCGAGTGTGGGTAAGTAACAGTCGAGTATCGTTATTTCCTTTATGTACATTTGCTTATGAAATTGCCTATCTATTACAAGGTCCTCAAAATACTGGAAGTATGGAAGATAGTACTTGAGTTGGACACTTGAGTACGCCTACGTAATACTCGAGTGCCTGGCTAACCAACGAAGCAAGAACAACACACACAATGGAACACTTAGGTGCAAAAAAAGGACACTTGAGTCCCAAACTCGAGTATGATATTATAGCACTTGAGTGTTGGAGCTAACACTTAAGTGTGCTTGTCAACACTTGAGTGTGGCACGTCTTTTTGCTAAGTTATATTAATTGTGTAGAATCATATCTCTCATTTCTCAAATCTCACGACTCCTCATCTTTCCTTTTCTCTCAAACAGTTGAACCCATTTAATTAGGCATTTCATTTTGGTTCCTTCAAAAGGAATTATAATCCTCTCCCAACCATTACAATTTTCCTTTTCAAATCCATAAATACTCCCTCACTCTCACAAAATCTTAAATCTTCAGCTTCGGCACTTGAAAGCCCTACTATAATACTCAAGCATTATCACTATTAGGACCAAGAACTCTCAACTTCATCTCGAATCCTCTTCATCTCACTCATCCTCTAACTAGAAAGCCACTGAGACATTTGATACTCTCTCTCCTCCACCAACCAAAAAGCCTTGGACAATATCTTAGAAGTATAGACTCAAAGTCCAAAATTACCCTCCCTTACCGAGACCAAACCCGAGACCAAGAACAAGGGGTATTTTCATCTATGAGCCTACTGAGAACCCTCATCAAATAAGGTCAAGGACTACTTCTGTTATCCAGTACAAACCAAGGAAAAAGGAAAATAGAAGGAAAGAGATGCAGACAGGCACATAAGGGAAGAAGAAAAGCATACTGAAATGTTCCTACAAAGACTCAAAGGTAAGCCATCTAAGAGTAGAGCCATTCCCAATGTTGTAGTTAGTCCATCTCTTCTCAAGGCTACCTAATCATTAATTCCTCCTGAAGGTTTTGTTTCTACACCATTGTCTGTCCTTGAATCTGATATGTTTAATTTCCAAACCCACTATGGCTCTCATGAATTTTTCCCCACTATTTACTTAGACCTAGCCAAACTAAGATCAGATTGTAACCAGTGTTATCAAAACTGGCTCAGATCGGCCGGGTTGACCCGGAAACTAGTGAATCGGTCACCCAATCGATCCGAGCCACTAATGGGATCGGTTATGTGTCAAAATCGGTCCAAAACCGGTCTGACCGCCCAGTTTGGATAAAACCGGTGAACTGGCCAGGTCTGTGAAACCCAGCCGGTTGGTGCATTTTTTTTGTAACAAATAGGGCTATTAGCCCTTTCTCATTCCTGTATTATCACAAAGTTACTGTATAGACATCCCAAAACACATTTGGGAGGATTGTCTAACACTACAAAAGGCTGTATATATGAACAAAATTATAATTCAGGAAATTATGCAGCATTCCACATATCAGTCTTAGTAGTCTTGCTTCATCCATATGTTCATACTACAACTTTTTCAGCAAACAAATCCCTACATCAGAATCACATTATATTGGTGCATTTTTTTTAATGATGATAGAGAGTCTTTCATTGATGAACCACCTTTGGATTCTTGGCCATGATTTTATTGTGTTTGGAGGTTATTTTGTAAACCCATCTTCTTCGATTTTGCTCCTAATTAATTGGGTTATTCATGTTTTAAACTTGTAAAAATGTTTTAGGTACTTTTATTTTGTAAACTCATTTTTTATATATATTTATAAGTATGGTTGTATAATTTATAAATATAGTATGGTTTTCGAGACCGGGTCATAGTTATGCGGTTCAACCATTGACCCACTGGTTCAACCAGTGACCCATTGACCCAGTACCCCAACTGAGTCGATGATCGGTCCAAGTCTGATAACATTGATTGTAACCTTGACTTGTCTCCCTAGTTGAATCCCTTTGAACCTCTTTTGGCTATTCGTACTGTTTACTGTACCTCAATAGTCAAACACTTTTAATTCTATATGAGAATAGCCAATCAAGTTGATGATGATGAGAACTTGATAAAGGAACAGTTAGAGACAGTGGTTTGGGGTAAGAGGATTAAAATTACTGCTACCTTTCAAAACACCCTTTCGGGAAATTACTGACCCCCTATGAGTCACTAGAGCCCTTATCGGATGAGACTATCTTCTCTATTTTGAGACTAGGTGAACCTTTGGATCCTCTCACCTTTGAGCATGTTGAGATGAATCCCACCTTTGGTACATTTATTCCCAAAACTTGATTCAGAAAGGGCAAAACTTCACTCACTTTACCTTCAAGATTATCCCCTATTGGCCTTAATTATCTCTAAGCAATCTCTCAACATAGGACAATGGGTTCTTAGTGAGATGAAAAATTTTAGGTTTGGCACCCAAGGTGAAGTCCACTATTCCTTTTCCAAATATTGTATCCCTCATTCTATTTTATCACAAAATTTGGTTCCTTAAGGGTAGTGAAAAGACTATGAAGCCTCAGATGTTTAGTCAAAGTCATCTCAACCACATCACAATTTCATTCATAAAGGGTTCAAGGAAATCTAAGGCCCCTTCAAGTCTAAGTTTAAGGCTACATCTAGAGCTGAGAAATCATACTCTTCCCTCGTTGCTACTCCTTATGCTTCTGCTTAGACTGCTCAGGCTCCTTCATGCTTCTTTGTAGCCTCTGATAGAGAAGATTTTTTAGAAGTTCGTGAATACCATGACTCTTGCTTTAATCAATTGATAGTTAATTTGGAAACTTAGCTTGGCCTTGTGATTAGTGAGATGACTAGCACATTTGACAAGATTCTTGAGACTCAATCAGTGTACTCACAAACACTATAGAGGATTAAGGAGACTCAGGTTGATCATACCAGGAGATTTGGCATATTGAGGTTCTCCTTTAGGGTATGGGATTCCCTTTTGATGAGCTATATGAAGATGGAATATCACCTAGAGGGGGTGAATAGGTGATTAAAAAAAATTTATTCGCTTAATCAAGATTTTCGTGGATTATGACTGAACACTAATTAAGTAGAAATTTAAAGAGAAAATGGACACGGAGCAATTTATCTTGGTTCGGTCTAATCCTGACCTACATCCAGTCCCCAAGAACTCCTTGGGATTTCCAACAACTCTTCAAAAATTACAAATACAACTTAGGGATGATCCTCACACTTACGGACTCACTCCCCCTTACTACTTGTAATCATACGCCCACAACTTAAGGTTCCACAACCTTAAGTCTCAACCAAGAATAATGAAAGTGTTTACAACTCCTTATGATCATGTAATTAATGAGCACTGAAGTACAGAGAATATCCGAAAATATTTGATAATGAATGAAACTGATAAGTGTGACACCCTCCCTCGGGTGCCTAAATTTTTTTACCTTAATCTTACGCAGTAGTGTGGTAAGAACCAGAAATAATAATTATACTGATACAACGGAAATTAAATTAATAACAGGATAGGGGTAATCTCATGGTTAATACCCCTTTCTAACGCTTACATTCATTATAGACAGTGAGAATTGCAGCACATTACATCACTGTCATCCCTTGGTTCTTCTGCCGTCCTCCTGCTGGGCTGACTTCAAGCAACACTCCCTCCTTGAATCTTGTGCAGCACTTCTCTCATGTGCTCGCCTGTCTATTGGTTGGTAGGGGAGGGTGAGATTCTGAGGAATCCCAGTAGCAGACAATATCAAACAATGCATGCAAGATAAATGCTAATGTATGATATGCTTACCTTGCACAAGCTCATGTTAACATAATGAAATTCTGCATGCTCAATGTTGTATGTATCATACTTATGGCCATAGCATATTCATAAACAGAGCTTCAATCATTCAAATATGTTAAACATAATAAGCAAGCATAGCAATCATACATATACATAAAAGCAATAATATCACATACATGCAAGTAAGGTAAGCCCACTACCTTTTAAGAACTACCGTCTTTATTCAGGTTCCTCTTTCGCCAGTCAGTAGGATTGCTTGAGGTTCATCCTTTTCCTTTTAGCCCTATGGACATAATCATATTTTTAGAACCAGGGAAAATGAATGTTTATTTCCTTTTTAACCCTTATTTCATTAGGGTTCAATTAAGTAACTTAAATTTGTTACTTTCAGCCTTTAACCTTAACTGCCCTTAAAACTCTAGCAACTTAAGGTATTTTTAATTAATTGCAAAAAATGATATTAATGTGCCGTCAACTCTCATGTGTTCATTGACAAGTCCCATTTCATATAAAAATATTTCCAAATGCCAGAACTTGTCAAATAATTCCCAGATTTTATGTTTCCACGGTTTGTCTTGTTAAGCTTCCAGAATTCATAGCTTAATTTTAAAAATCCATATCTCTTTGCACAGAGCTTTAAAAATTACAAATTATATATCAAATTAAAGCTCTACATGTCCTCTTTAATTCTGGAAAATATCATAATTTTATATTATTCCAATAATTCCCAGTTAACAAAACCATCCAATCTGTCCATAAAACGTTACCAAAATGTTATAGGATTTTGACCCATTTTCCAAAAATCATAACTTGAGCTATAGACTTCGGATTGAAGTGAACCAAAGTTCATTTTAAACTTTAGCATGTCTCCTATATGTTCATAAAATTTCAGGGTCAAATAAGGTCGTTTACTATTTTTTTTTGACCTTTTTAAAAATCGGTGTCCAGATGGAAATCTTGTACGTGAACAGTGACTTGACTGCTACAGGACCCGTGGCACTGTTCCATTTCGGATTCACTTTAGCAGATTCTGCAAGTTTTGTTTCAGCCCAGAAAAACAGAGGAATACACACTTACAGCAATGCATACACCCACACATCACAACGTGAATATATATATACACATACAGAACAACAAACTCTTTCTTTCATATACGAAGCAAGTTTTCGGTTCCTTCTTTTCTTTTCGTTCTTAATATATCCCTACCGTGAGTTACATATATACGCAAGAAGCAACATATGATATGACAGTAAACTTGTCTCTGTTTTGGGTTCATTTCCTGTTCAGTTTCGGTTTAAGTTTCAACTGGTTTAAAGTCTTATTTCCATTAGCTAAAGCTCTAGATTTACGCTGAACAATGATAGAGAACTTGAGGAAAAAGAGATCCTATGTTTACCTTGATTAGTTCCACAAGTTTCAGCTCTCAACTCCCTCTCCTACTCTTCGCACATCTGCAGGTGCCTGGCCGACGAGAAACAACCAGAAGATGGAGGAGAGTTCAGTGGACCCTTTCTTCTTCCAATGACTCTCGCTCTCCATGTTCTCACTCTCTCTCTCTCTCTATCATTTCGTTTCTGTTTCACCGATGCTAAAACAGGGAAGATGAGTTTCAGTTTCTTCCACTCTCTTCCTTCGGCTTCCAAGTTTTCAGACCGAAGGACTTCTATTTTCTGTGTGCAACGACAAACGAAATGACAACGATGCAAAATATAGGGCTGGTCGAAGGAAATGGGTTTAATGGCGTTGTCTGAACCGTTTTAACACTGCTGAAACACAAGACTGAAGAGAAGCATGGAGTTAACTCTTCTGCTTCATCGATTACGTAAATAAATCCGTTGGTGCGCAACAATGAAGTATGGCGTTAATTTTCCACTTCTTCCAATTCTGTAAATTATTGCTGATGCACTTACGGTGGAGAATGGAGCTGATAAACACGATGAGCTGTTTGAAAATGGATACAACACGTGCTGATCTCTCATTCTGATTCTTTACTGGCATCATTTGATTTACTTTAATATTCTTTTCTTAACTGCTTCTACGGTTTTCGACTGATACTGGGGAATGGGTATTGGATCGGGTTTTGGGCTTGAGAAAGGAAGGGTCTGGGCCGAAGGAAAATAGCATATGGCTGTGATTTATGGAATACCGAAACTGCTTCTGTCTTCACTTTGCTGTTGAGTTCGGTGGGAAAAAGAAAATCTGATTCATGCTTGCCTTTGTCTTGCGTTTTGGGATCTCAAATGGGCAGGAATTAATTCATAGGTCTTTGGGCTTGTTAATATATATGGCCAAACCGTGGCCCATTTGTTTCTTTTTTTAAAAAAAAAACACTATTTATATTTGCAATTAGCTTTAATTGCAATAATCTCAAATAAATTAACTCTTAATTTCCTAGGTCTTGAAATACCATTTCTATAATTTTAGGCCTTAAATTATCATTTACAGACATTCCTTGAATTTATTCTTTTCCCGAAATAAATTAAGGAATAATTGGCCGTAATTTTCAATAATTATTTTATGTCATAAATTATCCCTTCTAATTTTTCTTTGACTATATTCTTGCCATAATCAATTTATTTTGGCCATAAAATATCATCTCCAAAATATTTAGGCCAAAACTTATTCCCTAATTATTTGTCCTTAATTTATGGAAAATATGGTTTAAATCTCAAATTCTCAATCTTTAAAATTCTTTAAGGTAACATTTCCCATAATTAATTCTTAATCCCAAAAGTCCAAAATTTGGGATGTTACAATAAGAGTAATAAATCAGAGTTAAATGTGCAAAGTTTTCGGTAGGTGGTGATATTGAATGCTTGGGCTTTTATATTCTTCACCATTAATGCCGTTGGGAGGAACTGGAAGATGATCGTTGACGCTTAATTGAATTTCCGTTAGGCACAGGTTCTTTGTCAACCAAAATCGACCGTTGAATCTTCATTAAATGAATCTGCTTCTTTTATTAAATGTGATGGCCATTGGTTGTACTTGATAGCTGGAATAAGTATGTCTTGAAGAATGTTTTATTCTGTTGCAGCATTACATTCCGAATGTTGCTCTTTTCTACTGCTTCACATTAAATGCCAGTGACGTGAGCATTTGCTTTATTCTGCTTTTTGCTTAACAATCATCTTAACACCTGAAAAACACTAGTAAATGGATTAAAAGCATATTATAAATGATTCCTAACTGTTCTGGAAAGTATCGGCTAAAGATCAGATCATCTGGAAAATTACATACTGCGAATCGTAATTTTTATTCATAAGAACTCTAATTCTTAAATAAGAACTCGAGTTTCGAACTAGAGTTTTGTTCCATGAACTAGAGTTCCTTTGTTTTCTTTTCAAACGAATTAGTTCTAAAAGTTAAGAACTCGAGTTCCTTAACAAGAACTCTAGTTCTATGTTTACACACAAACTGAGTTCTTAAGGAACTTGAGTTTTCAGTGAAGAACTAGAATTATGAACTCGAGTTCTTTACCAAGAACTCTAGTTCTTAGATTTTGAGAGAGACAGTCATTTTCCAAAATGAAGAACTCGAGTTTTAAATGATGAACTCAAGTTCTTCACAAGAACTTTTAAAACTTCTTATGAGCGCAGTGATATGAGTGATGAAGAACTCGAGTTTTATAGACAGAACTCTAGTCTGTCACTAATGAACTCTAGTTCTCAAAAGCCTTTTTAATTTTCAAGGATTTGTGAAAAGCAGAGGACGCGAACTCGAGTTCTATGACCAAGAATTCGAGTTCTCAATTTCACTGATCGAGAACCGATATGTTAAACTTTTCCAAAACTTGAGTTTTAAAATCAAAACTCTAGTTCTTGTTAAACCAACAAGTAACAAGTGTTTATTTATCATCAAAACTTAAATTGAGAACTAACACTATACACTGCTAATACAGGTCCTTTAGGGACTTCACCCCATTCTAAGGATACCCCTGCTGCCACAAAGCCTATACCCTCTCAACTTAATCCTGAACATACTCTTAACCAGATCTTTTCCTCCACTACTACCACTACTTTACCTCTATCCATTGCCTGTGCACAAACCACCACCACCACTCCACCACTTGACCTTTCCACTGCTACCTTTTCTCCTGCTGCTACCACTGCCATAACTGTCTTCATTCCTCCTCCTGCCCCTAGTTACTCTAATGTTCCTCTTTCCATTACTCTTATATAGTCTATTGCTCCCTTTAACCTCACTTTTCCAACTTTTTTGCCTACATTTGTACTTCACTAATTAAGCTTTTGTACTAACCTTTCATTATCAATGCAAGTGTTTATACAATTTCCATGTTTATCAGACTTTTTCTAAATGCTTAACATATTCTTCCTTGGTGATCTCAAATTCTTTTCAAACTACTTTCAAAAATTGACAAGTGTTGTCATAATAAAAAAGGGGGAGAACTTTAGTTCTCAAATTATAAGTTTTGATAATCACAACCACTTGCAATAAGTTAAAGACTTGATGGTTCAAGTCACTCAAGTGTGTATTAAATAACACTCAAGTTTACAAAGAGACATTGAAACCAAAACTTGAATTAGAAAGCCAATTTTAAAGTGTCTGATACAGACACTCTAGTGTTACTCTTCAACACTCGAATGTTGATTTCTAAATCACAAGAAGAATGCATAATATTTGCTCATGTCCTACAAAACTTGATGAACACTCAAGTGTTCAAACAATACACTCGAATATTGCTGCAAGATCAAGAAATTCCGGGACTCAACACTCAAGTTTGTACATTAACACTCAAGTGACAAGGTAGCATATAAGTCTGTGCACGATACTATTTGATGAATTGTGTTGTTTGTGATACATGAAAAGTGTCAATTATGACACTCGAGTGTGAGTATTGAGTACTCAAGTGTTTGTAGAGACAAACTTTTTATTTCCAATCTCTATGTCTTTAAACCAATGCCTCTACCGCTCACAAACATTAACACTCGAGTTCTAAGATATGACACTCGAGTGTGGTATTATAACACTCAAGTGTTAAGAAGAATAGTTGTTTTCCAATTAAGTTTATCTTCGAATAGTTCTCTTCCAAAGAAAATTTCATCAACACTCGAGTGTTAACAATAACACTTGAGTCTGCCACTCAAGTGTTGGATAATTGACACTTGAGTATCCCTTGTATTCAAACTCAAACTCCATCTTCATAAATTCAAAACTCACTTATTATTATTTGAATACTTATGATTACTACTCATTATTATTCTCAATGTTTTTTAACATATTTATTAATGTGTTTCAATTGATCAAATAAAGGATTACATGCAAATTATCATAAAGCTAGTTTTGTGTTAGAAACATTAAATCCTGAAGTAGAAATAGAGCACAAACACAGAAAGTCAATAAGAGGAGATCAAATGATCATTCTTACAATGACACATTCCAGCTAAAGTGAAAGCGACTCTACCTTATTCAAATACACAAACCAAAAGTATGTTGTGCAAAGATTGTCAACGGTGATATGAAAATGACATTTCGTCAAAATCTTCCAACGACTCCAACTTGTGTTTAATATAAAGCTATTGGGTCAAACAAAATGTTTGAAATCTCATAACATCTATCTTGAAGCTTCAAGAATGATCATTAATGACGTTCGATATAAATATGAAGAGCATTCAATTCGGAGCTAACAACCAACAACGATATCATTAATTGCTCAATCATTGCTCTTTAATACTCTTTGAATTATCTTTGAAATATTCATAAATACTTCAGTGTTTATTCATTTATTTTGTACAAGAGTCATTAATTATTCAATTGAGTTTTGTGAAGTCTCAAGGTAGTGAGACCTTGAATGGGTTGTTCGATTATAAGTTGTAAGGGGGAGTGAATTTGGTGAGATTACTCAGTGCCTTTTGTAATCGTTTTGTGAAAGATAGTAGAAATCTCATAAGAGCTCTCGAGACTGGATGTGGGCCATGTGATTAAGGCTGAACTAATATAAATATGTGTGCACACTTTGATGATATCTCTCTAAGATTTCCTTTTGGTTTTAATTATTACTTAAATTTGTTGTAATTTTTATAATCCACCCAATTCACCCTCTATTGAGTGATTCTTAGAACTAACAGATATAATGGTTATAAAAAGGAAATAGGAGGGAAAATGAGAGGTCTCTCTCCCATTATAACAACGTACCTAAAGGCATTCAATATAGAGCTCAAAAAACCTAAAAACTTATCCAAGAAGAGTCTAAACAAGTCCAAGATCTTCTTTATGACACCAAAAGTTAAATCAATAGAATTTTAGTAAAGAGTGAGATGTTCAAGATAATAGAGAAAACATTTGGAGTTTCAATTTGCTTCATTAGATACCCATAATGTTATTATATATATGGGTTAAGGTATAAAAATATACATGTGGTTTTTTCAAAATTGCATCGAACACCAAGTGCTTTTTTTTTTAGTGCAAAAATGATTATATGGTTACAAAAATGGAGTAAAAATAGCCATTGACCATTAGTTTGACGATGACTCGGCTAAATTTCATCTCAGATGACAGTACATAACTGGATAAAATTACATAAAATGACATACAAATTTTGAAAATTACAGTTCAGTCTTCTCTCTCCAATGCTCTTTCTCTCTCCCAATCCCAATCTTACCCATCGGGCCGCCCATCTCCACCTCCTCCTCGTCGTTGCCGCCTTTCTATAATTTTCAAAACTATCTAGGCCCTTTTTTGTAATTCTCTCCAGTTCTCCACTACAACTAAAATGAAATGTAGCTGAGTCATCGTTGATGTCAACTTTAAAATTACAAAAAAAAAAGTCAAACTAATAGTTAATAAATTTTTTTGCTCCACTTTTGTAATCACTTAGTCACGTTTTCACCCAAAAAACATCACTAACTATGCATATTCAAATCCGTATGCATACTTTTAAAACCCACATAAACCTAAGTGAAACTTACAGTTGAACCTAAGAGGGAGGTGAATTGGGTGAAGATAAAAAAACTTGCTCCCTTTTTAAAATCTTTTCGCAATTTGATAGAATCAGTTTGAATGATAATAAAGATTTATAAAACTATAAACAATCATTCAAACATGTATGTTGGAAATAAAAAGTTAAGGGAAGAGAATTGCAAACTCAGATTTATACCGGTTCGGTCCAAACCTTGACCTACATCCAGTTCTCAAGCTCCACTTGAGATTTTCACTATCTCCTTGTTTAACTAGGCACAAGAGACAAGCCTTTACAACCTACAAGTTTGCTCAGGCACTTGTACAGCCTTTATAATCTCACTCAGAGACTCCCCCTTACAACCCGAAGGGATACAATTACTTTCCCACTCAAGGTCACTCAACCTTGAGTATCTCTCAGGAAAATATGATTAACAATGTATCTTCTTTCAAAGAAGTGATTATGATAAACACTGAAGTGCATTACAAGTGATTTCACTCTCTATATGATAGACTAAGAAAGCATTGAAAAACAAAGAGTAGGAGATTCAGTATTTTGACATTATGACAGTGTAAGCTCACTCCTTCGTCCTTTTTGCATTTTGAGTCCAGCTCTATTTATAGATGAGGATGTTCTGAACGTTGGAGAATATAGCCATTGTGATCAGAACCGTTTGAGGATGTGGCAGTTGGAAATATAGCCGTTATTTTGCTTTTTGGGACCTGACAGCTCAGCAACTTGATCTCCATGAAATCCCTCGTTTGATCATCTGAAACATGTCCACAAATGATGTCAAGAAGTGATACAAATCATTTGGGTAAGGTTTTGGTTGATCTGGATCAGATTTAGGATTTTCTCAACTTTGATTTTTCTGAAGTTACGGTGTATACTCGAGTATTGACTTGAATACTGCGGTATTGAGCTTATTTCATTACTTCAGACTCGTCTCTGTCTGTCCTATACTCGAGTATTGACTTTCATACTCGAGTATTGAAGATTCCTTAACGTTCATTGCTCTCTGTCTGAGCTATACTCGAGTATTCACTTCTAAACTCGAGTATTGAGGTTGTTCTGGCCCTTAGTTGCTTTCTGACTTGATATAACTTCTAATTTAGCAAACCAATTATTCTCATATAGCTCTTTGTATCTTCTTTCCAAAGCAACAAGAATCAGATCTTAATTTGTTGGAATTAGCCCATTATGATCCGTTGAAAGAAGAATGTTCTTTAACCATCATTTTTGCATCGTTTTGAACAGTCAGTCAACTTTCGAAGACCATATCTCTCTGGTCTGATCTTCATTTTTGTTGAATCAAGTATTGATAGAAATCTTTATGAGTCTTTTTTCATATACCACCAATTTCAGCTCATTATGATTTGTAGGTTGTGAGTTACACTCAAAAAATTGAAGCTTGGTCTAATGTGTGGCATGAATATTTGATACAACTTTAGAAATTCAAAGCTCTCTTATCTGATCTTCTTTGAGCATGAAACTCTGTCAAGATGACGCATTGGATGTCTAGTTTCAGGCAAATTTGATTTCACCTCAATCCAATGTCTGGTTCAGAAGATATCATCGAATTACCAGACCTCGCCCAAAGCTGAACGTGAAACAAAGGTGAACAGAGTTGCTGACAAAGCTGGAAACTCAAGTTGTGATTTGGAAACTCGAGTTTTGTCGGGTCCAGAGAGTTTTGTCAGGTCCAAAGACACGAGAGTAGCTGAAAACACCCCGAAACTCGAGTATATAAGTTCCAAACTCGAGTATTGACTCTCTTACTCGAATTTTGATTTTTTGACCCCCAAACCGGAGTTTCCTAAATTCTAGTTTTCCAAACTCTAGTTTTCTCGTCCAGAACCAAATTTCTGCTTTAAGCTTGTATACTCGAGTTTTGACCTGGAAACTCAAGTTTTCTCTTCTGGAATCTGATTTTTGCTACCTTTAACTCTGGATTGAGCTTTTCCAACATCCATTTAATGTGAAGACTTTTAGAATCAATTTAAGACCTTGAATGTTGACTTTTCTCATTCCTTTTCTCAAGATCTTCTCTTTCTTCCTTCTCTCCACTTCGATATTCTTTACATCTTTATTTCTTTTCCTTTTCTTGAACATTCTCTTCATTCACATTTAAGTTGATCTTGGACTTGATATCCTCATTCTATCCATCAACTTCTTCTATATTCCATCATGATTAATTTTCATCATTTGACTTCAGTTCATCATCTTCTTCAATTTCTCCTCTTCTTCTTTTCCTTCTCTTCATTTTCCTTATCCTCATCTACATCCTCGTCCTCCTTGATCTTCTTCTTTTTCTTCTTGTTGATTCTTCTTTTTGATCATACTTCATGAATAAACTTCACATCATTGATTCTACATGAAAATTCAAGAATTAATCAATGAAAAAGATAAATATACTACTTCAATCTTTTTGCTTTGAACAATGGCATATGTATAAGTCATCATCAAAACTAATTATATCCAACACTAAGCATGTAACAAAGTGTGAAGGCATATGAAATTATTGTAAAGTAAGCAGTAAAGAAGCTTTAAGGCGTGTTGGGAATTAAGATTCAAGACAGTTGATAAATCCCAATTTTCATATTTTCATCCCACCTTATTCATTTATTTTGGGGATTATTTTAGGCTAATTTGGAATTATTAGATAATATTTAGATTGTTAGCCTATTTTAGGAAATAATATAAATATGAATTAATTATAAGATATTGAGCTTAAATTATTAAATTATTAATATTCTGATTAAATAATATCTCTTGATATATGATAGATAGTGATTTTATAAGATCCTATGGTGCAGGATTTTTCAAGATAGCTAAAAGGAAACCCAATGGTGAAATTTTATGGGACTACTTGAATTTTATTGGGCTCAAGTTAATACCCTAAAAAGCCCTCTCTTCCTCCCCTTTTAATTAACCTAGCTGCTAGGTTTTGAGAGCATCACGCTAGGCACGCCGCAAGGTACAGATCGGAAGCCACGAGAACGAAGACGCAGAGGGGCTGCAGGAATTGATTTTTCAATTCCTCATTCCATTCCCACTTCACGTCATCACCCATCTCCTTTTATCTATTAAATCCCGTGGACCCCACCATCCATTTAATCAATCCACTTTCACTCATAGAGACTTCACGCACAATTGTTGATTTCGTGGCTTATTCTTGATGCAAGGGAAGTGTTTGGCTCTTGCAGGAGGAATGATTTTCATGGAAGCTTAAACTCTTGCGGGGAGGCAACTTGGGAAGAGCATGGAGGAAGCTAAGGCCTAGGGCTTACACATGAAGATCAAGGGAGTGTTGTTCTTTTTATCTTTCTAATTCAAACTTGAGATTATTTAGTTTTAACTAATTCCGAGTTGTGTTAATTGAGAACAATCTAGTTTTAGATTGTAAACTTATTCCTTTTGGATTAAACTGGTAATTCGAAGTTTTATGCTTATTGTTGGACACTTGTTTGCAACATTTAGATTGTCAATTAAATTAATAATTGAGTTTTCGTTATTAATTTAATTGTTAATTGGGTTAATCATCTTAATTGTTTAATTAGGTTGATGAATTATCTAGTTGTTCAATTAGATAATTGTAAACAAGATTTTCAAGATTATTTTATGATTGGTTTTTAATTGGTTTAATTAGCCACCGCTTATTTCATTATGAGTTTTCTAGTGGAATAGGTGTTATTGAGCTAGAGGGTTTCCTATGTTCGATTGGGTAATTAAATTCATTAATCTCCTTTTGGTCTAATTAATTGATTTAGGCCAAGAAAGTTGACTCCATACAATTCCTAAGTTGTCCCCTTCATCATCATCACTGAATTAAATCTTATTATTTTATTTACTTTTAATCAATCTTTTTAGTAGGATTTTAATTATTTTCTCATAAGAAAACTCCCCAAAAATTGCATTCAACTCATATAGATTAGTTTCATTTTCATATAGGTTTTAGAGTCAATTGCATATAGGTAGAGTGTTTTACATTTTAGTTTAGGTCCATTTATATTTCACTGCATCTTTTCATCACCTAAATTTTAACCTAAAGAAAACCCACAGCTTGCTCCTTGGGAGAATGACCTAGGTTGACCCTAAACTACATAATTAATTAGGACCTAGTTTAATTGATCACTTTAACGACAAAAGCACCATCGATCAACAGTCATATCAAAATTCGATGCCTAGAACCTTATGGGTTTATTACCGAAAGATGAGGAAGATAGATTGTGTTTTTTTTTAAAGGATGGATTGAGTTTGATGTACCTGCAAATTCGAAGGCTTCTATGATTTTCCATGGATTTGAATATTCATTATATTCAAGAGAAAAGAACAAACTTGTTGATGCTCTTACCAAGGAAGGTATTTCTACATCCTCAATACTTGAGACGTGTCCTACTAGTCTGAGGACCTTAGTGATGAACAAGAGTATGAGATTTATTCCCCGGTAGTTTATGTATTTCTAATTCTAGGCTTTAACCTTCACTTGAAAAAAAAAAGTGTGTTGGATCAAGCAACAAGCCTAATAAGATGATGTATAAGGTCCATTTGGTGTTTAGATTGAAAAGTTCATTTAAAATATCATGTGACAAACACGTGCCTTAGTCGAAGAACATAAGTGACGTCTAAGAGCCTTTAAGAAGCATCTAGAAGGTCTCATTTTTCATTAATTAAAATTTAATTATGTTTTTAGTAAGTTTCCTATTTTTAGTTGTTTGAATAAGACCTTTTGGTTAATGATTGTTCTATGAGACTTCTAATTTTTTATTTTTAGGTAACTGACTTATACTTGAATTTAAGTAACTTTCTCTTTTCTTTTGTCATAAATGATGTCAACCAAGTGAATCAATAATCAGGCTAAGTTTTTGTACTTCAATTTAGAAATTAGAGTGAATGGCAATTTGAGAAGTTTATTTCTCATCTGTGTGAATGATACTTGCATTCTCAGTAATTTGAGAATATCCTGTCTGTATGAAGGGATTGATCAACATTATAGTGTTGTTTTATGATTAGTGTTGGGAAAAATGGTTCTCTAAAAGGCATACCTCAATAATCCATTTGGCTTATTGTGCTTAGGGTTACAAGAGGCGGGTTCTCTTAGGGTCTCATTCCTTGTTGTCATACTTGTTTTCTTTCTAATTCGTCCCAACCCACATATAATGTAATCTAGACATATACTGAATAAGAGTTATGTTATCAAGCCAATAGAGAGTTCCTCCCCCTTCCGAAAACAATTTCGCTCTTGATAGGTCTCTTTCTACTTCACCTCTCTATTGTTGGTGGCGTTATCCACCACATGCCGTCAGCGACATTTGAAGCCAAAACCACAGCCATAATAGAGTTGATTAGAGCTCTTTGAGAATTTGAAGCTGGCGGTGCTGGGAAACCAAAAACAATCTCCTTCTCCTTTTTTCTTAACGGCCCTCGCTTTCATCAATGGAAGCACCACCGAAGAGATTAGAGTCATGATACTTAGATCGGAGCAGAGACACACAGCGGTGAGCTTGTATCACCATCGGCACTGGCCCTTCTCAATTCTATGTCTTCATTGTCACTTCGTCAAGTGGTTGTGCTCCTTTCTTGGCTTTGGGATGAGCTTCCCCCCCCCTCTCTCTCTCCACATCTTTCTTGAGGCGGTGAAAGCTTTCTTCTTCGACTTTATGCAAGCTAATGTTACTTTGTTTTCCTCCTTGGCGTCTTCATTGGCAAAGGGGACATTGGTCTTTTCTTACTTCTATTGTGGTGTTGGGTTTTAGTGGTAGTGTTTTTTTATCTTTTTGGCCAATAAACAAATTGAAGGAATTTGATTATGACTCCTCTTGGGTGGACGAAAGTTTGAACATTAATAGATCACATCCTCACTTGGTGGCTTGGATGCTCATTTTTGGGGAAAGGGATTTGTCTATGGTCATTGTTGTTTTATGCTTTACCTCTCAAAAGATCATTGTTAGGTTTGTTCGATGGTGGCGAATCCAATGCACTAATGTTAGTGATGTGCATCAACAAGAGGAGTTGTTCAATGGTTAGTCGAAGTCACCAGATTTATTTGAATGGAGGAGCAGAAGTGTAATCATTTAGGACATTATTAGTCTTCTTTCTTCTAAGATTGAGTCTTCTCTATCCTTAACCCCAAGATGGGGCAAATGTGAAGCTGATCTAATTGTAATTAATGTTTATAAGAGGATGTACCTATAGGATGGGTTTTCCAACTAACACCTTTCATATCACTTCTAACCTTGGATATCTAAAAGACCGATGCAATCATTGATAATACTTTTATTCTTAACTCTTTAACAGCTAGTGATTTTTTTTAAAAAAAAAACTTGCATTAGAATTGTTTGTTTCATTTTCTTGGCTATATTAATTTCCCTTTGATGTATCTATATTTTTTTCATTGTCTGTACCTTTAAAGTATTAATAGAGGTAATTTTGACCCAAAAAAGAATGAGTTATGTTATGAGTTACTAATGTCTGTTTTATTTTTCAACAAATTAACAATTTTTCTTATAAATTATTAATTATGAGCATAAAGACCAATATTTATAAATATAATTGAACAAATTATAAAAACCCTATTAAAAATTATAAAGACTTAATTTAAAACGAGACAAAATTATAAATACTTGCTTCTTTACTAGAAGCAACGAAACTTCCAATTTCCTCAACACGTCTGAGTTGTGACGGTGTGTGTTCGAGGTTTTGAACGAAACTTCGTTGATTGGGGAACCTCACAGGACCTGACCATGCTAAGGCTTTGTTTGGGAGTTCCATTTTGGAGGGAAAGGAAAGGAAAGGAAGGGTTTTGGTAGTCCCTTCCCTTGTTTGGGAGTTTTAAAAATAAGAGGGGAGGGAATCAAGGATTTTTATAAATCCTCCAAAACCCTCCTTCTTCACAAAAATGAAGTTCCCCTAATATGGGGGTTTTAAGAGGGAACATGGATTAATTATTTTTTTACCCTCGTTTAAATAAAGCACTCTCATTATTTATGATCTCTTTTCTATTCTTAGAATGCACACGAAAAATATTTTTTAGAGAGAGAAAATACTTTTTAGAAAGAGAAATACTTTTTTAGGGGAAAATATTTTCTAGAGAGAGAAAATGCTTTTTAGATGGGAACACATTTCTAGAGAGAGAAAATACTTTTTAGAGAGAGAAATACTTTTTTAGGAAAAAAATATTTTCTAGAGAGAAAAAATACTTTTTAGAGAGAGAACGTGCTTCTTAGCTGGAAACATATTTTTAGAGGGGAACAAATTTTTAGAGAGAGGAAATGCTTTTTAGATGGGAACACATTTCTAGAGAGAGAAAATACTTTTTAGAGAGAGAAATACTTTTTTAGGAGAAAATATTTTCTAGAGAGAGAACATGCTTTTTAGATGGAAACATATTTTTAGAGAGAGAAAATACTTTTATAGGGGAAAATATTTTTAGGGAGAGTTAATATTGTTTAGAGCGTAAAATACCTTTTAGAGAGAGAAAATACTTTTCTAGAGGAAAATATTTTTAGAAAGAGAAAATACTTTTTTATAGGAAAATATTTTTAGAGAGCGAACATATTTTTTGAATATAAAAATTACGTAAATAATTTTTTTTAGAAAATTTAAATTTAAATTTATTTATAAAGTATAATAATTATATTAATTTTTTAATAAAAGGATAAAATAGTAAAAATAATTCATTAATCCTCCATCTTCCTCCCTTACTATTTTTTTAACTCCCAAATAAGGGGAGGAAATATCTTCCATTTTCCTTCCTTCTCCTCCCCTCTAAACTCCCTATATCTCTTTCATTTCCTTCTCCTCCAAACTCCCAAACAAAGCCTAAGTCACTAAGGCATCTTTTTTTTAAAAAGAATAAAAAGAAAAAAAAATCGAATAAAAACAAAAGCATCTTTGGTATATTCTTCCGCATTCCCATTTTATGCCATTCACTAAATAAATAAATCTGTTTATAATTTTTTATAAAGTTAAATTTTATAATATATAATAATTTTTTTATAAATAGTACGCTTCATGTATTTTGAGCATTATACCATATATGTATTGTCAAATTCCACACAAGCCACGACACTATACTAGTTATATATTAATATATTACTATTAAATTTCTATTTAATGTTTTAACTTTTTAAAAATGATTTTATCGTGTCCAGAGGAGTATTATCTGAACTCGCAAAAAAAAATATTTTTGAAAAAAATAAAATAAATTAATAAACTATTTTTAATTGAAATGTTATTAAATAAGTTTTTTCACTAATTTTTTAAGGACCTTATTTTTGGCAAGAGTCAGATGGGGTCTTCTTAGATTTTTTTTTTCCGCAAGTTTTTGGAATATATATATTTTTTTTTCAATTGAGCTTTTGAAAAAATTAGTAGATTCAACCATAACTCAAAATTTCTTGTTTTTGACTTTTCCACGTAGAGAGGAAAAAAATAGTTTAATCGAAATATTATTCTAGTCCTTATTATACATACTTATATGTAGATGAACTTTTTTATCCCAAATATAAATTCACTTAAAAATTAATAATTATTTTTTTTTATTTTTGTCCTTAAGTAATTCTCATTGGAAATGGAGAAAGATGTAAGAAAATTAATTAAAATAAATATATAATAAGGACTATAGTGGTAAATTTTTATGACAATACTTTGATTTAGGTTTACCAGAAATTTAATTAATGAGAATTACTTAATAAATTTTCAAATTATGCTTTAGTGGTCGATAAAATCTTTTTTCGAGGTGGAAATATGTGTTTATTGCTTAATGATCTCGGTTTATGAAGCTCTTTTTCAATTTATGGCCAATTCCATTATGCAATATTATTTTATAAAAAATTTATATTTGTATGATTTCTAATATTCATTAACTGTATTTAATTATGAATTTTAGCATTGCCTAATTTTTCAAGTTAATTTTTTTTTTCATTTTAATTTTAATTTTTCTTATAATTATCAAAATACACACCTATAATACACACACATATGATTCAATTTATTTTTAATCATTTTTCATCTAAACTTACTTTTTAAAATAATTATTTAAGCAAATTTCACTTTCAGAAAAGTTACGTATTCTACCACCAATTCAAACATGAATTATATTAACTTTTACTCAATCTTAAGTTTAGAAAAGTCAATATGCAAAAAGTCACTTATACTACTATTATTCCAAACACACACTTGGATTTGTTTCCTTCTCCCATTTCATTTGAAAGATGAAAGCCACAAGCTAATGTTCAAATTACACAAATATAATTCATATTATTAAATTTCAGAAATTTTTTTATTGTTTATTACATATTTATTAATCCAAATATTTAAAATATAAAAAATAAAATAAAATCTAGATTAATCTAATTTGAATTTTTATTTTTAAATTTATGAAATCTCCCCCCCCCCCCCCCCCCCATCTTTTTTGGTGGCGGAAAGTCAATATATGTATTAGAAAGGAAAACATTACATATTACAACCATTAAAAAAAACTAAAGGATCAAAGAAGAAAAGTTACATGGCTGTTCCAGATTGATCCTATAATCGAACAGTTTATCTATAGTAATAAAACTCCCCCTCTCCATCCTTAAATATTTTATTTCTCCCGTAAAGATTTTCTTTTTTTAATTTTCTTAATTTTGATATATAAGGAATGTAACAAATAAATTGTAATATTCTTGATTATAAAACAGTATACTATAATATTTTCTTCAATATTATATATTGACATTAATTATATTCTTACAGTTGAAATTTATTCACAATTTTTCTGGATGGGATCATTTTAGGTAATTTTTTTGAAAAGTATTTTGAAATTGAAATGCATTTTTTCCTTGTGCAAGATTGAGGATGGCCCTTGGGTATATATAACGCATGTGGTGACAGTGGTGTGAGGTGCTCTTTGACACTGTTTTAGTGTGATACGTGAAAGTTCGGCAAGAAAGCAAAGCCTCTTTCGACAAATGGCTGGAAATGGTGAGACCCGGTCCATCTCTGTATCATTCTTCATTTGTTCTTGTACGTATAATTGAGCGAAGTTCTGAACGATTGTGTTTTGTTTTTGGTGTGTTTTGAAAATCTGTTCTGCTTCAGATTCGCTTGCCGAATTTCTTGCCTCTGCAGTTCATGCTGCTCAGGAAGCTGGTGAGGTCAGTTGATTTTTCGGTTCTTTTTCTTTTTTCTCATTCAGTATTAGTTTAAATTTTCTGTTTATCTTTTGAATTGCTTTCTGGTAACTGAGTGAATTTCCAGATTATTCGAAAAGGATTCTACCAGACAAAAAATGTGGAGCACAAAGGGCAGGTTCGCTTTGAGATTTCATTTTTCATTTTCTTGGTCCGTTTCTTTTGGTATGGATTGTAGCTTTTTGGTTGCAAGATTAACTTCAATGCTCACATTTTAGAAACATTGAGAAAAACTGGTACGGCATTTCATGTAAACTCTATGTAACCGCTAATGGTTGAGCCGATAAATTACTGGCATTGATTCTATAATTACAAAAACCGAAAGTGAGTGTGTTATGCAAGTGAAGAATAATTGTAGCAAATATTTCAATGATTCTTTCAAGATGTCAAAACCCATTATCCTTAATGCTTCTCCATTTAGGATTTGGAAACATGGCCCCGTACATATAGCCCTTTGGTTTTGAACTATGAACTTGTCTAATCTTATGATAACATTTATATTAAATGAAGGTGGCAAGAGTTCTTGACCACATGGTTTAGAGGCTCTAGTACTATGCAAGGAGAAAATTCATCCCATAAGGTTAATCTGTCAGGAAAATTCTCAGAAATAGTTTTATTAATATGAAAGGTGTAATAGTCTTGTTTGTAGCATGCATGGTTGCTTCCAGTGAACTACCTTTATCATCTATGTAAATCTGAGAGACTTTATGAAGGTCAATCTATAAAAAAGTGATTCATGAGCCGTCATGCATGACAGTAGTTAACTAAGGCAAAACATACTCAAAAAAAATAAATTTGGGATGTGTTCGTTGAAAATAAGTTAGATGATGGGTTTAGTCTTTTACTCTCTGCTCATGGGGAAGATACTTCAGGTAACTAGCGGGAATAAGTAGCCCATGGCCATAATTGGTGTATGAACATGAAAAAGGACGCAGATGATAAAAGATTATAGCCATGTTATTTATTGTATTCTATTGTTATGATGCACAGGTTGATTTGGTCACAGATACTGATAAAGCATGTGAAGATCTCATCTTTAATCACCTCAAGAAGCTTTATCCCACTCATAAGGTTGTTTGTGCTCTTTTAAATAAGTTTTCCATTTCAAAGTTAAGTTTGTGATAGATGGCCTATTTCTTTTCTACTTTTGTTTGCTTTTCCTTATGATCATTTTATTGATTTGTTCTTACTACTAGTTCATTGGGGAAGAGACTACTGCTGCTTTAGGTGCCACAGAACTTACTGATGATCCCACATGGATAGTTGATCCTTTGGATGGAACTACTAACTTTGTGCATGGGTAAAGATTTGCTTACGTTTCAGTTGATGAATTAACATTTCCATATTAATGATAAGTTTTACTTTTTGCAGGTTTCCCTTTGTTTGTGTCTCCATTGGCTTAACCGTTCAAAAAGTTCCTACAGTTGGTGTTGTTTACAACCCCATATTGAATGAAGTAAGAAGCCTTTTATTTGATCTTTTTGACAATGAAGTCCCTTAAATTCCTAAAATCTGAGACATAGAGGAGGAATTGAATGTTGGACGTAATTCTGCATGTGATATTTCTATTGTTTTGTTCTTGGGCTGTTCAAACACTATCCCATAATCAAAACTGGGCAACTATGAATTTATTGTGGAAAAAGTAATCAAGGATGAGCTGTTCTATATGGTCATACTTTTCAGTGACCTTGATGTCCTTGATGTGAACAGACTGGCCCAAGAGGCCATGACCCATTCAAGCCAAGAGAGTGATTTTAGTTCATAGCATGAGATTCTAAGCTGATGTCTTAATTTTTGTTTCTGTCATTGGTATGGTAACAATTTGTCTTTACTCTTCGTGAGAATAACAACTTAAGATTTGGATTTCTGTATGTAGCTTTTCACTGCCATTCATGGAAGAGGTGCTTTTTTGAATGGAAAGCCTATAAAAGGTGTGCTTTTCATTATCTGTCTTTTGTCTGTTATGGCTCATTGATAATGAGTTGCTCCATGTGTATGCGTTTTAATTGTGCAGTATCGTCACAGGCTGAACTAATTAGCTCTCTTCTTGCAACTGAGGTATGTTAAATCTATCAGACTTGATATGGATTCTTCCTTTCCTTTCCTATACACTGCCTATCTGATTAACTTTTCTTGGGGTGGCATTTTGGGGGAGGGTGGTTTGTGTGTTCTTAGTTTCTTTCTCTATTGTCTCTGGTGAAAAGCATTTAATTGGGACATTCGTTAGCTTCAAAATATAAATGCGGAATGATTATGGAAGTCAAACTCAGTGATTTGCCAATAAGTCAAGACAGTTACAATACAGTCAGTAAGAAGTGTGGCAGAGTTCTATATTTTTGCATGTCCTGATCTTGGCCCTTATACTTATTATTTTATCTATGCCATGACAATCCTATTCTCCTGTGTACGGATCATTGAAATAACTTGAAGGTCTTATAGAGCACATTTGCGTCACACTAACTCTTTGCTTCTGTTTTTTTTACTGACAGAAGTGTATATGCTATCTTTATTACAGTATCAATTATCATGAAGTCATGGCAACTATTGATCGACATTTTATGCCATATAGTCACTTTTATATTTTCGAGTTTGTACTGACAAATGTCAGATTACATGTCTGACATACACCAATAGATTTGTTGGCCCTCTCGTCATTTGTTCTGTAGTGGTGGAGTGTAACCTGGAGTTGGAAGTCCTTATTTCCATAATTTCCAAAGGAAAAGCTTCCTCAGAATTGATGCCATATAATGTATTTCAAACACGATTTTTGTGTTATGCACATTGTGTTTGAAATTTGTATCCTCATTATTCTCAACTACATTAGGGTTAAGAACAAATTTCTGGTACATTATATAAGTATGATTTATGCATAAATTAGGATAGGCAAAGGTTGAGCTGCATTCTTTTTCTTGCCATGTACTGTTCAGATTTTGGGAGTCCTAAGCTCATCTCCTATATATGCATTTGATATCTTGTCTAAGCAATGCAAGCCTGAAAGCAATTAATTGACCAAGAAATATTGGTATTGGTGAATAAAATTACTAGAATATTATCTCTGAATAAGTTGTGCTCTTATAAAATACTGACTATTCTATATGATTGATTAGTAGAGAAACAGAATCGGTGCTTGTCATACCCATTCTGCTTTTTCTTGTATTTCCTTGGAGTGTACACGTGTTCAGTTTTTCCTGTCTAACTGCATAAAGATAAGGTTCTACTGGCTAGTAAATAGTAATTTGTGGAATAATAACTTGAGTTTCAATGATCCAAATGTACATTCACCCTAAATTTGGATACGTCACGCTTTCTTGTAAATGTGTTTCCATATATGATAACTCAGCAAATTGATCAGGCCTTTTCTTTCTGAGAGAGCAGATTGGAACAAAACGTGACAAAGAAACAATAGACGTTTGCACAAACAGGATTAATGCCTTAGTTTTTAAGGTAAAATTAAGAGTCTGCCATAGCATCTACTGGAGTTTAGTGAAATGATTTACTGCCATCACGGTGATTTTTCTTTGATTAGGTGAGATCTGTGAGGATGGCTGGCTCCTGTGCCTTGGACCTTTGTGGAGTTGCATGTGGAAGGCTGGACGCTAGCTTTGAACTTGGCTTTGGTGGTGCTTGGTATGAGCCTTAAATCCAGCATAAACGCTGAGGATTGTGGTATTATAATTTGTGATTAACATGATTTCTTCCTTTCATTAGGGATGTGGCAGGGGCTGCAGTCATTGTTAGAGAAGCTGGGGGAGAAGTGTTTGATCCGTAAGTGACTTGTCCAAATATCCCCTTTCCCTTTCTATGGAATATGTCCGAAGTTCTTTAGAATCTTTGGCTCTTTCTTCTTATGGACATTTAAGGAGAAGCTAAACACGTTTTAATGTGCACTTCTTGGTGTATGAGGAATGGGTCACATTGTTCAGAACTTTTGAAATAGTTTGGTTTGTTATTTGTTTTGCCCTCCAGTTCTAAATGTAGGAGCTAGTTAAAAGTTTTGTTTTTGTCCTAAATGTGATACTTCCATCCACTTTAACTCCCAAATTTATAAATTTTCTCAAATTATCCCTATTGATTGTATATATTGAACAAAGTTTCCATCAATGGGGGTAATGATTAGAGAGTATTTTTGAGAAACAGTACACATTTATTATAAATAATTAACTTGACTAATTTCCTTAATATTTGTAAATTAGTTATCTAGCTTGTACATTTAAGATTAGAGGAAGTATTTTGGTATATTGAATGCTTATGGAAATGATTATATGAGTTGTTTTTTCCCGCTTTCTCTTTGAACTATTAGCATGGCCAAGTTATTGACAGAGATCACCATCAACAACAGCAATGGATTTTCCTGGAAGGCTTTTTCTCATCAAAATCTGATGTTCTGTGCAACAGGTCTGGTAAAGATTTTGACTTGACATCCCAGCGAGTAGCGGCTTCAAACCCTTTCCTGAAGGATGCATTTGTTGAGATTCTACGCCAAACAGGGTGTTAGCTATAGCTGCTTGAAACTGACCATAAATGATTGAGGAGTGGAAATGGCCATACAATTTGGTCTGTGTTAGTTCAATTTCTTTTATAAAAATGATTTGAAGTGGGAAAACTTCAATTAGTTTTTTCCAACTCTCTTTAAAGAGTCTTCAAAATATTGTTCATTTCATCTTTAATGCAACATCGATTTATCTAATTTCAAAAGACTAAAGAGAAAGCTAAATAAATTATTTTATTATAATACATGTCACATGATATCTAAAATATGTATGTAACAATATATTACATTACTTCAACTCCTTAATATAAGGCCTAGTTAACTAATTTGGGGAGATTAATAAAGTTAAATATATACCTTTGAAATACTTATATTTATCAATTTTCTTGAGGCTAATTTGCCTGATTTATAAACTCATATAATATAATGATAAATACAAGTATTTCAAAGAGATAAAGTAATATATATTATAATTAAGTACTAATTTATTTAGCTTTCTTATTTTTTTAAAAAAAAAATTAGCCAATCAAGTCTTGCATTAAGGACATGATGCATATATAAATTTTTAAGTTAGGCAAATAGAAAAATGATAATTAGGATAGATAAAATGAAAAAAAATGTCTTCTAGTAAAGGCAAAAATTCAGTTTCAAATTAGATAGGAGGAGTAGTATATTTGTATTCTTGATAAGTCTCGCTTGGTTAATGATGCTGTCTCTCTTTAGAATTCTTCTAGATGGAAATCTTTGGGAAAATTGATATTTAAGAATATACTACGACTAAAAATATTTGCAATTAAGAATTTTAAAATTGAGAGGTTCTGATCTCCATATTTATAAAAATAGTCTATTTAATATTATCATCAATATATCAATCAATTCATAAATTAAACCATACATGTTTGGCTCATGTCATGAATATCTTGAGTTGGTCATGATGTACATATAAGGGCATTTGTATTAGATCAGAAAATGCGATATGAGTCATGATAAGACGTATATGCATGAGATATATCAGTTATGATGTATATATTTAACAAATTAATTAAAATCGGCAATATAAAAATACTTGTTTTAAATACCTTCTTAATCATTAATACTAGTTATTAGTCATTAATTGCTAGCTTTATGAAATTGTAACTGCTTGACTGATCTCACTTAATTGCCTTCACTAAATGAAAATTCACTTGAAATCGTTTGTCTTGAAAAAGTCACTTCCCCCTATAAAGCGAATGTCATTTGTGTTCCTCACAAAATTTGTTTGCCCCCTATAAAAATGTGTTTGTATGAAATCGTTAGATTCATTTTGCCATCGGATCTTTTCACTTGAACTCGTTGGATTTTTTTTGCCAAGTGACGTTCTCTGATACTAAATGTTACTAGCAGAATCACCCCAAGATGGGGGTTTATTAGGTGGTTAATAAAATACTCAAAATAATACAATAAAATGAGTTGGAAGAATAAGAGTATAGAGAACAACATACAAGATATTTTTATACTAGTTCAGTCTACCACTTAACCTTTGCTTAGATCTAGAACACCTATGAATATTTCCACTATAATCTTCGAAGTCTCCAATGGGCTTTTAGTACTACAGTATAATCAATCACCTCAAAGGTAATCACTCCCCCTTACTTTTGTAAGTGTTCATAGGATTCCAAGACTTGTATCTCAGTACAAGATGTGAGCTTTATAGAATAATCTTCCACAGGAGAGTGTATATGCTAATAACAGAAGTACTAAATGATCACTCTTTGCATAGCTAAGCATGTGAGTCAATATGATCCACCTTCTCATGCAGCTGCTTGGCTAAAGTTGGTGGAGGAGGCAGTGGAAGTTGTAGAGAAGGAGGACGAAAAGGAGGATGAATATAATTAGATATTATAATGATATTCTATAAACAAGAGGAAGTGGAGATAAATATGAAGAAACTACAGAACTTTTAAGACCGGATATTGAATACAACTAGTTTAAAAATCTAAGTCTAGACTTTAAGAAATGGATATGTCAAATATCTAGTCTCAAATGTCTTACCTTTTTTCAAAAAGAATTAAGACTAGACTTTTAAAACTAGATATTTGAAACATTTGGTCTTACAAATATTTACAAATTTACTCCTCAATCCTTAAATACCCGCCCCCCCTTACAACCTTTAGCCGACATTCGCCAACCTCCTGACCCCAGCACATCTACCAATGTCCCCTCCTTTGTTTCCTCCTATGAGGCTAGTCTCGCCTCTCTTAGACAGCGAGTTGTTGATCACTGGCTTGATATTGATGCTGTTTTCGCTTAAGCCATGAGCATTTTTAGTTTTCTTTTTCTTGGTGTTCATTTTCAGTTTCATTTTTCTTATTTTTCGTTTGTTTATATTCTCCAGTAATGAAAGAAGCATAAAGAACTAAGCAATTTATTTTCATTTTACTTATTTTTCAGTTTCGTTCATTTTTATTTTTCATTAAGCTATAATGTGAATGAGAATGTTTGATCAATATTATATATAAAAAAGGAAGAAAATTAAGGCAAGATTTTTAGGGCTGGATATTATAAAACACAAATCTTAAAAGTATTATGTTATTTTCAAAAAAAGTTAAGTTTATACTTTTAAGAATGGATACTATTAAAATGTGGTCTAAAATTGTTTTCTTTTTTAAATTAAAAAAAAATCTTAACTTTAGACCAAACATTATAAACAACCAGTCTTTGAAGTATTACGTTTTTAATTTAATAGTCTTACTTTTAAGACTTGTTATGACCTCAAGTTGGTCTAAAATGTTATATTGTTAGACTTGTATTTACAAATATCCGATCTAAGTAATATCCCCCAATTAAAACTCGCTCTATGAAATCTGTCTTTGTAAACTTCTTCTCTTGTCGCTCTATAAGTGATAACTCATATTATGTCGCCGATATTTGTGTGTTGCTTTATTGCTGCTTTGTGTTTCTCTCTCGACAAGCTAATGCGGGCCAGCTCATCACTTTCTGGTTTATTAGCTCAACAACAATACACCAAGTTGTCATAAGAGGTGTGTTAGTTTGATTCACTTTCTTTATTTTCTTCTTATCTTTTTTATTTTTCTCAAGGGTTGAATTAAATCGATGAAATGTGCTTGTGGGCTCCTATGTTGGTAATGAATATTTAGTTTTCAAGATTATATTTGCACTTAAGGCACATCCAACTGACCAACAAATATTTTTTTAGGGTTACTTTAGTTGTCTACAAAAACATTTTAGGGTTACTTTAGTTGTCTACAAAAGCAACGTTCGTGGAATTATTCCTTTGCAAAAGGAAGTCTAACAAAAGCAACGTGTATGGAATTATTCCTCTATAAAAGCCTTCGAATTTATATACTACATGTGAGTCCACAAAACCTTTATGCAATGCATTTATTTTCCTCATGATGCAGTTATTTTAATTGTTAGATTCACTGTGATACATTTATGAATAAGAGTAATTCTTCGTGATGCATTTACTCTAAGTTTAGCAATATGTAGCCCCTATACATAAATATTTGAATCAAGTATCTCTCAAAAAAAAAATGCAAAACCTACATTGAGAATATGTATTTGGAGTTGGCTTATTTTCAATTATTTCTTAACTTCAGCGATGAATTTAGGAATCTTAGGCTTGCCCTTAGCACAAACAACATGAATCTTTATGGTAGCCTTAGCAGTATACATAGTTCGTGACATGTTCTCTTGATTATTTACAACTTATCTCCTTTTATTATACATGAAACGAAAGTACATCATATTGTCCATGTTGATTTTAGGACTAAAACAACCTGAAAATGACATTGATGTTTACCTATAAACCTTGATTGAAGACTTGAAAGAGTTGTGAAAAAAATGTGTCGATGTTTTGTACTCGAACAATAAGGTTTTTAAAATATTTTTGACATTGTTGTTTATCTAGAGCCCTTGATTGTGAAACTTTTGTTTTTGTTTTTGTTTTTACGGCAGGATCCTTAGGAGATACTAAAGGGGCATGATAAAAGAGGAATATTGTTGGGTGAGAATCTAATCAAGACATGGTGAATTAGGCATGTATATTCATTTAGGTACAATATTTGTAACTCATATTGTATTGTAACTCATATTTATTTAGGTGTTGTCTTAGTATATTCATTAAGAGGACATAACTCATAATGAATAATATTTGTATTCATTTCTAATAATTCAATTTGTAATTCATAATAAATTGTTCATAGCTTGTAGCTTAAAGTACTGTCTTTTAGGTATTGGATGGGTAGAAGGAAGAAATAGATTAGACAAAAAATAATAGAAAATTTAGATCGGATGATATGAATAACAGGTCCAAAAAAAATTTAGTCCAGACTTTTAAGACCGAATGTACCACACAATAGATCTAAAAATTTAGACCTTTAAGATCGGTTATGGTTGTTTATTTAGATATCTGGTCTTAAAAGTAGAACTTTTTAAACCGGCTTTTTAATATATTCAATCTTAAAATTCATACTTCTTAGACCTCACATAAACGATGTCAGGTCTATATAGTCCAAATTTTTGTATCTACTTATTTTTAACCGGTCCAAAAAAAAACACAATTGTTTAAGACCGGTCAAGTATCCGGTCTTAAAAGTAACAATCTTTTTAGACCACTTGTATCGAGACGAGTTCCAGATCCGGTCTAAGAGCTGCTCTTTGTCCTGTCTAAAAAGTCCCTTTTTTTTACACTAATGTAAAGTCCTAAGGGACCAAGAAAATGTCAAAAAAGTCTCATAAAAAATTCTAATGTCAAGAAGGTTCTGAAGAGTTGTCAAATTGAGTTGTTAATCACCAACTAAATGAACTAAATGAGCTGTCAATGAGATTTTTTGGACATAAAAATTTCTGTGGGATTTTTTTGACACTTTTTTGGTCCTTTAAAACTTTAAAGGGATTTTCCCTATTTTCTAATATATATTAATCTTTGACACTTTCTTCATGATACTAATATTTTCTTAAGATCAAACGCACAACACTCAATCATAACACTTTATTCGGATAAGGCTATTAACTCGTATATATTTGAACTTCCTAGATTTATTATAATATCTGGATAGCGAATATATCAATCTTTTACAAAGCGTTATTCGGATTATGCCTCTGACTCAAATATAACTTTATCATTCGACTTTTATCTCAATTTTCGCATGACACTAAATAAGTTCTTTCTTTTTACTTTAACCGTGTAAGACCTTTGACTCAAGTATATTTTGACTCTCATCATTTATACCTATATCTGAATATATGTGATAACGTTACTTTTACTCTTAATATTATCATTAGATTTTCCTTCAAAACAAACTCTTCTATTTTTTATAAGAAGCCGGGGAATCTTCGTTGGCTATTTCAATCAGAGTAAATCAACAAGCATACCTATGCCATTGAAGAATCCATTCATGTTATCGTTGATAAGATTTATCTCACCAAGAAAATTTGCAATGAAGAAGGAGAAGAAGCTGCACAATATTCAGATAGTATGCAAATAAATGTTTCATCTAGCCTTCTTAAAGATGAAGATAAGTACTGAAGGGGATGCTAATTAACCTAAAGCTTGAAAATATAACAAGAACCATATTTTTGACCAAGTCATAGCTGATGTAAGCAAAATAGTAAGAACAAGAAGACAAATTTACAATTAAGTATGATTTGCTGCACTTCTATTCGAGATTGAACCATTAAGCATTGAAGAGGCTCTTACTAATGAATTCTGGATATATGCTATGCAAGTAGAAATGAACATGTCCAAAAGAAATCAAGCATGAAACTTGGTACCTAAGCTAAAAGACCTTCCGATCCTACTCACTTGGATATTCAAGAACAAGCTTGATGAATTTGTAATGAGCGTGAGAAACAAAGTAAGATTGATTGCAAAAAGTTATGACCAAGAAGATGAAAGCGTTATTATGACAACTATGGTTCAAAAAAGTCAACTATGGCAGTAATTAAAAGTACAACTTATAAGATATAGTATGATGAATACTACCATGAGTGGCTTCCTTCATGTGATCCAAGTAAGAGGGCATTTCCTATTTTGTGTTGTCAAGCTGGAGGTTTGTATATGCTTCTCTGGTTCACTTTCTCATCCTTAAATTTGTACTCTCTATGTTAGCTAGTAAGGATGTTCTTTCCCTAGCTTCGCTTCAGGTAGATCTCTCGAGCATTGATCATGGCACTCCTGTGAATGTGAAGTGGCAAGGGAAGCCAATATTCATATGACATCGTACAGAGGAAGACATCAAGTTAGTTAACAAAGTTGATGTTGGATCTCTTCATGCTTCATCGTACGCACATATACTTTCTTGAAAGAGGATAAGTTGCTGATTGGTTAACCTGCTAGATAATTGATGATATCATTTTTTTCACTCTTGTTTTTTATTTGTTGGCCAATGCTAAAACTTGCTATGGACTCCTCTGTCTTTGATCAAGTCTTAGCTATTGGGCTATGTTTATGGCGTCTGTTTATGAAACTTGGGAATGGTAACACTTACTGTTTGGTGAGATTAATCTTAATAATCACGTCTCTTTGCCTCAGGCAAACAAATTACAGCTGTTCAAATTGATGACTATTTTGCATGGTGCTACATTTCAAAATTTGTCCAGCAAAGTAAATGTCTTGTAATTTCTTCATGTTTAACCCCCCTCTAAAAGAAAAAAAACCAATGTTTTTGAGATTTTGAATCACTCAGATTCACGATATCAAGTTCGAGGAATATGTACTTTGAACTAAATTACTAGAAAGCACCAAACATATCAATTTTTTAACAATTGATGAATTCAATACGAGAGGACCCTTGAATTTAAAAAACTATCAAACCTTTGTTTTGCCAACAATGATTATCGTATTGAATATATGTCCATGAATTAAACTTTAATATCAATTAATCAGAGCCTTATAGTCTAAATGATACCGACCTAATCATATCAGTTGAATACAACAGTATCTCAATCTTATAATCTAAGCATAAAAGTGGAATAGTAAATGACACTAACCCTCTCTCTTTCCCAAGGTGGTAGAAATAGTTTATTTTCAATATGACTTTCATAAACTTAAGATAGAATAAAAGTCAGATTGTAAATTTTTTTTGTGTTTGGATTGATCGTGAAGTAGTATTTTTAAAAAGAAACTTTTTTTTTTATTATTTAAAAAGTAAGTTAAGATAAAAAAAATGACTGAAAAATATATGAATTTTATTAAGTATTATGTATACACAAAGTTAAATTATTATTAAAAAAATCAAAAGATACTAAAGCCTTAATTAAATATATTTAATAGAATAATTGTTTCTTGTATAGTTGTAAATTTGCTTAATACATTCTTGGAGGAAAATCCGTGTGCAACTTACATCCCAAGTTACTTTATCTTTGCCCATGGTCATATTTCTATGTTAAGAATAGACAAGTTAACACAAACATATATAAAATAATCATTTAAAAATAATAGCTAAATGTAATAATTTAATAATTAAAAAAAAACCAATAGAAGGTGCCAGAAAAGACGAGGTTCTTGAATAGCTGTAATGGCGTGAAACATATATCTAACGGAAGATCCTGCTCTGCCATTCAGAAAGTCCCCCATTTCCCTGCGACGACTCCAAAATTAGCACTCTAAAGAGAAGGAAAAAAACCAGCCTTAGAAGAGAGAGACACGGCAACACTTGACCAACATCGGGAGAAGCTGGAATTTTTGGCTTATGATAGAAGGAGCTTTTTTTAGAAGAAGCATTATACAATTGAGCTTTTTTCTCATTAACAACTGAGCTTTTCGGCGTCAGAACGCCTTCCCCAACAGACGCATAATTGTTACAACCACAACTGTTGGTAATTTTTTTTTGCTCAGAATCACAACTGTTGGTAATAGAATTACTATTTTTAAAGAATCTGATGGACAGTTGTAAGATTACGATTTTACCACCTCTGATCAAGGCTCAATGTTTTCTCGAAAACAACTCCTGAGTTCAACCCAACGAACTTGCAAACGTCCAATAAATAATTGCTCACCTGCTGATTACTAAACAAAAGTTACATTGAAATCAAACTCCTAACGAGGAAGAGCTCATCAGTTTAACTTTGTTTTCAGCATTTCTGTTGATAACTTGATATAAGCCCCTTCCAAACAGTAAGCACTTTTGACTCAAAAGGGACAGAAGAACAAGATCCAAATTCTATAAAAACAATACGATATAAGATGCCAAATACTACGTTACAAATTCCAGCAATTGAAATTTGTTTGAAAAATGGTTTGAACTTCACACAAAATCATAACCACAATCTACCCTGTGATACAAGATGAACATATCTCAAGGAGACAACCCAAGACAAAAAACCTCAAGGGACCACAGGCTTGCTATCGAAGGCTTCTCTCGCTTCCACCAAATCAGGACAATATCTCTGAGACAGAATTTCCACTTGCTCAGAAAATGACTTAATCCCATGCTCTCCAATGTGCTGAACCATTTGATTCCATCGTTTTCTACATACATCACCAGATCTATGCTCAAGCAAATAATCCCATTCCACCTCCTCCATGCTGCAGGCATCCAATGAATATAAAGCATTAAGCAGGCGGTAATCATCGGTATCAGCCCATTCACCTTCCGCAACCATGGGAGATGTTAACTTTTCATACCACTTCATACAGCAAAGTTGACTGGTTCTAGTTGCCACCTTGTTACCAATGGCCTCCCAACATATATTATCTCGCAACATACCATGTTTATATTTTCTAGTGTCCTCTAAAGCCCTCATACTTAGATCAGCATTTACCAAATTAAATAACCTTTGATACTCATCTTGTGACCAGTGTCCTTTCTTTACATCTCCTAATTTTATCCTACGCCATGCGTCCTTTACGTGAAACCGATGTTTCCCCATTGCATCAGCCAACATTTTCCAGTTAGGTCCATGCTTTTCATGGAACTTTCTTATAACTTCTAACTCTTCAAGGGTCCATTTACGAGAATCATCCCTTTCAAACAAAATATGACCACGATGATATACACTTTCCAGAGGTCGGTGAGGTAAAGCGGATGCAATTTCCTTCCAACAACCTCTAAGCTTAGGATAAGATGAGCAATGGAGAATCATATCCACGCCTTGATCATGACCACCCAACCCATGAGCATCTATATAGCTGTAAATAGCCTCTTTAATCTTCTCATCTTCCTCTTTTGTAAACCTTTTCCCTTGCACTAAGCCATCATTGAAAACCTCCACTTGATCAGAAAATTTTACTCGTTTATCTTCCTTTCTCTTCTTTTTCATTTTCTTCTTCTTGCCTTGATCATCACCTTTGGTGGAACTAGCATGCTCAATGGCGTCCCCCATATTGATTTCTGTCAAATGAGGATTGCTTTCATGACTTTTAGTTGAAGTTCGATCACCACCATTGTTTCTGAGTTCATTATCTTCTATTATTTTGCCTTTGCTGGTTAGTTTCTCCTTCTTCTTTGCCTTCTCCTTCTTCTTAATCTTCTTCCCTTGATGATCATTGTTTGTGACAACAGGATGAGTATTAGCACCATCATGGTTTTCACTTCTCGATTCCAAAGCAAATCCTTCTTGCATTTCAGGGATTGAATTGTCGCGATTTTTTCTTTTCTTTGTTTTCCTTTCTTGTTTGTCATGTAAGAACTGCATTTCATTATCACCATCAACGATACCACTGATTATTTCATCCTTATCTTTTCCCTTCTTCCTTTTCTTTCTCTTATTTTTATCGTTCTCTTCTCCATTTCTCAGGGAATCTCCTACATTGGAACAATCTCGTCTCTTGGCTGCTACACCTGTAGAATTTTCCTCAATGATTTTGTTCAAATTAAACATTTCATTAGTTGAGCATTTGTTCTTTTTATCCTTATGCTTCCGTTTCTTTTCTATATCTGACTCCACCTTGAGACTATGCCCCAGATCTTTTTCATCATTTGCTGGCATATCCATGAAATCCTTGCTCCTTTTAAACTTGGATCTTTTCTTTCCAACTCTCTCATTCATTAGATTGGAATTATAAATAACGATCTTATAACAGTATGCGAGGCTGGAAACAAAAAGAAAAAATGGAGATAAGTTCCAGTATCAACAAAGGAGATCGTAGTTACAAGTTAGCCATGTCAACTCAAATTCCAGCATTATGAATTATGATTGTCACAAAATATGCAGCCATTGATCAAACAGATAAAAAGTCTTGGCAAGGGAATTGACTTGTCCAATGGATTAGAAAAGAACCTAGTAGATGATAGCATCACTATTAACTACTAAGACATCAATGCTGATCGTTAGCAAAAAAAATCCATCATCTGAAAGGATACAAGCCAAAAAAGAGAAACAAGTTCAAGAATAAACATGCCATCCACTCAACAAAAAGACAGAAAGTAAGAAAAATACAATTTCTAAGCAATGTAATACTGAAATTGTTAAGGCATAGCCAACCCACCTCTTTTTCTTTTTCTTTTCTTTTTTTATAACTATTTCTTAATATCTAATTATTTTCCATGTACATTCGATGATGAAATCCATTTTTTTGCATGTAAAATAATTCTCTAAACATCAATTGATTCAATTTCACAAGCCAATATCATTGAAATACATGACATTGACAAATATCAATTTCAACAAAACATTATTAGTACATTACAAACATGATTTTCCTAGTCAAACTCCAAATCATTTCTATCAAGAACACTGATGGAGAAAATGAAAAGCCTTTTGATGACACGGAAACTTCAATTGTATTTTGGAATTATACTCCAGTTCTCCTCATTACACACACAAGTGTAATGCATGCCTAAAAGCATGAGGTAAACTACAAATAGTGCAAAATTAAAGCCAGCAACAAATCATACAACGAAACCATGTAATCTCTGTTTGGTAAGAAAGAGGTGATGAAGGAAACTGGGATAGACGTTTTTCTGATGCAAATTTTTTAAATGAATCAAACAAATATTTTAAATTTTGCAAGTTAGAAGAAATAAGTGTACTGAAATATATTTGAGAAGGTTGATATACAATGTAAAATCCCAAATAAATGGGCAAGCAACAGCCAACAAGGAAAGATCAGATGAATAACGGCTAAAACCAATATAGTCAAGCAATTACTTGAGTGGATTCTGTGGAAAAGGATCATACAAAATAAAAATAAAAACATCAGCTCTATTCCAAGCCATCTCCCATCAGTAACAAGTAATATAAATCATATAAATAAAATGAGAGAGATCCTTCCTAATTAAGTATGAACGCTGGTTCTATTCTGTAGCTTCCAAGTTTTAACCAACCCATTAAATTACTAAAATTTAATAATAGGTCATGGGATGATAAAACATCAAAACCCTTCATAACTACCAGTTCAAAGAAGAAAATATGATATATTTGAAGGCAGACATTCACTGTGTCTGGACTGAATGTCTAGACTGTATCCTCAGCAGCCCAAAAAAATGAACACAGTACCAGTTGCTGCTTGAAACATATCATATTTTGATATGAAGGGTAGTTATGAAGGGTTTTGATGCTTCTTCATCCCATAACCTATTATTAAATTTTCATAATTTAATGGGTCGATTAGAACTTAGAAGCGCTACAGAATAGAGCCAAACTTGATTAGGAAGGATCTATCTCATTTTATTTACAAAATCTATATTGCTTGTTACTGTTAGGAGATGGCTGGGAATGGAGCTGACTTTTTTTTATTTTGTATGATCCTTTTCCACAGAAACCACTCAAGTAATTGATTGACTCTAGTGGTTTTAGCTGTTATTCATCTGATCTTTCCTTGCTGGTTGCTTGGCCATTTATTTTGGATTTTACATTGTACATCAACCTCCTGAAATATAAGTACAGTACACATATTTCTTCTAACTTGCAAAATTTAAAATACTTGTTTGATTCATTTAACAAAATTGCATCAGAAAAACGTCTTTCCCAGTTTCACTGATACTGGTAGACTAAGCTTTATTTACTTAGTTGGAGAATCCTTCCTTTCATTCTCTCTAATACGGCTTATTATGTAAATGTACAAAGCTAATCCATGGAAATCAGAATAATATTCAATACTAAGATTAAACTATAAGAAATACTGAGAACACCAAGAAGCCTGAAGACAACAAATACTAAGAACACCAACAGACACTGGATCGCAAAAATAAGGCAGTATCAATGACATTGGATCGCATGCCAGTAGACAATAAATACTGAGAACACCAACAGACTTCAAACACTGAGAATACGTAAGCACACTTAACTAAGCCTACGGGTAAATATTTGACTAAACAGACTCGCAACAAACTTGACGAAAAAGAGAAGCAGATCTGACGAAAACTTGCCAAGAAGAGAACAGCCAAAGCAAATCGTAAATCACAAGAAGAAAATCACAAATCGCAAGAAGCAAACTGCAAGAACACCGAATACTTACCTGAGCTTTGATCTGCCGATGCCCCGGCCGAGGAAGAGAGAGTTCAAGGATGGTGAGTTGATGACTCGGTGAGTCGGAGAGAGAGGAGAGCTGCGAGTCTTCGACGGCCGAAGGAGAGAGGAGAGAACGGTGACTCGATGACTCAGAGAGAGAGAGAGGCGAGCTGCGACGGCCGACGGCGAGAGGACGGGAGTACCGGAGAAGTGAAGCTGCCGAACAGGGAATAGGTTAGGTTTCAGCGGCTTCGTGCGTGAGTTTCGGACGGGGTGTCGACAAAATGTAATTACAGTTATACCCTAATGATTTTATTTTATTTTATTTTTTTAAAAAAAGAACTTTGCAGCCTATAACATGCCTTACAGGCTTACAGGCTTATTGAAAAGACAGATTTCACATTGCTGGCCTTTTATATAGATGGGACCAGGCTTTATCAGAGGTCAAGCCGAGCCCTTACATATGATTTAACTTATTTTCACTCTTATCTATTGATGATCAGTCGATAGACTAACTTCTCTGATCCTAATTTTAAAATTGGGAAAAACTATAAAGACTCACATATTAGTTTTCCCCAAAATGAAAAAAAAAATGTATAAATATTATATTAAAATTGAAAGAAAGTATAGACATTGGCAATAGATGTAAGGAGAAAAAAGTTAAGGATATCAAAAGCAAGTTGCCTTTTTTTTTTTCAAATTCCCATCTAGTTCACAAAAGCCTTCGATTTTGCCTAATATGAATTCGCCAAGAGTCGGGCCTACAGTCATGGGGGAAGAGCTCTCAACATCATTTTCTCCATTCTCATACCTTAAACCGATGACATGGTTAAGAGAAAGTAAATTCCTTACCACTTTCTGCCAATAAGTATTGGTAAGTAAGTAACTTACCTCTTGACTCATAAAGGCCTTGATTGAAGCCATTACTAAAGAACAAGTGTACTTGTCTACTTCAGCCCACATGAACATATGCAATACTTAAAATAATGAAGTAATGAATGAAACAATTTAGGGAAAAATCCCACAAAAATATCACTTCAATTTTAAAATTCCTAAAAGATCACTTTAATAAATAAAAGGACATATTGGTCAGATGCTAGGAATATGAAATTTCAAAATTTGATTAATTTACTTATATGCCCTTCTTCACTTTTTGTTTCTAGCACTTGTTTACTTGCCCCTTGACAGCACACATTTTTTAAAAAATAATACAAGCAAGCCGAAGCTTGAGAGATAAGATAGGGACTAGACTGTAAAAATCTATCCCTTACAACATTGAACTAGAAAGTAAATTAGTAGTGGCAGGACAATTGATCCTTCAAGACCATATCAAGACATCCTTTAGGGATTGTTGCGAACAAAACCACCCTGGCATCAACAACAGCACCATGACCTTCCTTGGCCATAAAATCAGCACATAACATATTATCTCTTGGAGTATGATGTATCTCCACGCTTCAATCCCTGAATAATAGATCTCTAGTCTCCCCAATAATATGTTAGTTCTTAGTTTGAGTTTTGATGATAACATAACACTTGTCAAATTACTGATTTAAGACAACTCGAGTTCTAAAGGTTTTCTCAAATCGAGCTTAAGTCAATATTGATGAAAACTCAAGTCCCCAGTTAATAAACTCGAGTTCTACTCTTTGAAATGATTTTCAACGGCTGTTATCTTCTGATAAACTAGAGTTCATAGCTCAACAACTGGAGTTCATGGGATACAACTTGAGTTCTTAAGTAATGAACTCAAGTCACGGATTCTGACTCGTTCCAAACTTTAAATATTAAAAAGCCTCGAGAGCTAGAGTTTCATCTTAAAAGACTCGAGTTCCAAACTTAAGTTACTAAAATGAAAACTCAAGTTCTTAGATCTGAAGAACTTGTGATTTATTCGAGATGTTAACAACTAGAGTTCTTGTTTAAGAACTCAAGTTGATAACTCCAGTTCAGCTTTTGTAACTCGAGTTCTTTAAGAATCCAAATCTTTTTTAAACTACAAACTCGAGTTCTTATGATGTCAACTCGAGTTCTTGTCTTAAAGAACTGAGGCGTTTGAAGTTAAAACACATAAACTTGAGTTCCTTTCAGCCAACTCGAGTTCATTATTTGGAAACTCAATTTTGTGTAAACAATGATAACGAGTCGTTGCCAGTGAGATTTCAAATAAATCAATCTTCAGCTACTGCTTCTCATTACTGTTAAGAATTTTCTTAAGATGCTTTTACCCCATTTGCTAGTGATTTCAGTTGGTAAAATGAAGATTTAAACCAAAAGCATCAAAAAGCATAACTTGTGTCAGAGGCATTTAATGTAAAGCAGAAAACAGAGCTGCAGATGGAATGAACACCAGAGCAGTCAAAATAAACCATGTCGTAGGTACCCATTTGGCGAAAGAACTCTCTATTTGCATAAGTCAAATTCCACTCAAACCCAAGAGATTTGCTGATAACGATAAGCCAAAAACAATGAAATCCGGAAAACTCAATCTAACGGAAAAACATTCTGAGTCTAACGGAAATATGAACGTCTCTCAACGGTTATCTTCTTAAGTTTCAACAGTCATCTAAGGAAGCTGATATATAATCTCAAAGCATTTAATTCGCCAACTACCGAAACTCTATGAAATCAATTTGATATTATTTGCAATTCTGTGTTTCACTTAATCTAGTCCATATCTCCGGATATATTCGTACTTCAGTGTTTATCATTTATCTACTCAGTGAGGAATTTAAACACTTGATTATTATTTTATTATTTGTTTAATCTCAAGGTTGAGGAACCTTGAGTATGAGCGTACGATTACAACTTGTAAGGGGGAATGAGTCCCAGTGAAAGAGGATCATCTCGAGTACGAGTGTGTAATTGTATCTGTGTTAGTGAGCTAGTGAAATACCCAATGGATCTAGGGACTGGACGTAATTCAAAGAGTTAGACTGAACTGGTATAAATTCTCTGTGTCCATTCACCCTAAGCATTCCTTATCACTCCTCCGCAAGCCGCTTGGTGTTGGTGTCACAATGACCTATCTACATCAATACAGATCGCATCTGCAGTTAGAGGTGTCCAAGACTTTCCCTGAGTCTTGTCAAGTTAGAAAACCTAATGAGTTAGAGTTTGATTTGTAGAGCTTTCCATGAGGAGGTAGTTGCACCAATGAAGCATCTCTCTGGTATTTGTGCTTTCTCCTTAAAAAAGAAATTTGCATTTAGTTGTCCAAAGGATCCAACGCCCCAGACTAAAGACTTGTGGCCAAGAGATATTATAAATCTACCTTTGCCTAGGTTGTGGTTGGTGTTCTAATTGAGCCAAACCTTCAAATTACCTATAAAATACTGAGCAAAATAGTTAGGATTTAAAATTTGTTTCCACAAGTTTCTAGCTTTCGCACACTCTAATTATGTGAATCACACTTTCCTCACTATTACAATGAAACGGACAGGTGCTATCATTTGTAAGACCTCTTCTGGCTTTGAGGGAATTAGTGACCAATCTCTCGTGATCAACATGCCACATGAAGAATTTGACTTTCTCAAATAACTGCCATTTCCACATTTGAGCCTAGAAATTGCTAGTGTTTCCTCCACTTCTGTCGGGGAGATATTGATAAGCAGACTTAACAGAGGAACAATTGTCTTTCGAAGCTCACCAAGTAAAACAATCAATGGAGGTATTGTGGGGGGGACACGTTTTAGTAACAATATTTATACATCTAGTAGTGTCCCAACGCCCATGCAACAATATTTGATCTCTCACTATCTCATAATCTTCATTTACTAAGGTTGGGTTATGAACAAAAGTTATAATAGGTCGATCAAAGGGAAGCCAAAGTTCAGACCATAAACTTAGTTCCCTCCCCATTGTTAACCTTTTTCCTAACTCCGCTGAGAAATTTATCCTAAACTTCAACTATCACTTTCCAAGCAGAGGAGGAGTTTTGTTTCCTAGATACCTTAGGTAAATGAAGGTCACCATAATTATATTTAGACCATAGGCATTTAACCCAAAGAGCATCTCTTTTCGTTAGAAGACTCCGGTAAAGTTTCATAATGAAGGCTTTGTTTTGGCGTCATAGATCTTTAAAGCCCAGCCCCTCTTTCTTCTTTGCTTGGGTAATTTTGTCCCAAGCAACAATATGTATTTTCCTTACATCTTCCTCCCAAAACCAAAGAAACTTTCTGGAAATCTTCTCTAATTCACTAAGTGTGCAGTTTTGAAGAAGAGATGACTGCATGCAATAGCTGGACAAAGATGATAGGATAGATTTAATAAGGACCAAGCATCATGCAACAGTCAAAAATTTGCTTTTCCACATGGACAACTTCTTTTTTGCTCGTTAGATAATGGGGTGATACGTGGCTTTAGTTACTCTCTTGTGAATAATTAGCACCCCCATGTATTTCCTGAGATTTGAAGTAATTCTAATCCTAAGGAGTTGGCTTAGCTCTAATGCTCGGTTAAAATTAACATTTTTTAGCAGAACATACGGGATTTGTCCAGGTTGATTCTATGATCCGAAACTGTTAGTTCCCTGTGTGTTTTGATGATAACTGACAATTGTAAACTAGAGAAATTGGCCTTTGTTGTTAAAATTCAAATAAAGGTAGAAGTTTGTTAACATGGATTTCAATCCTTATTATGTTAGTCAAACTCGAGCTTAATCTTATTAGACTCGAGTTCATACTTAACATACAGAAGGATAAGTATTTTTAAACTAAGACAAACTTGAGTGTCCTTTGATGAACTTGAGCCTACTCGTGATAGAGAACAAGTTTCATGTTTTTTATCTGAAGTAAACTCGAGCCCATTATGATAAACTCGAGCCCCCAAGCTACAGAGAGCAAAACAAGCTGTTCACTCTTACTTAAACTCGAGCCTAGCATAATAAACTCAAGCCTATGTCTTACAGAGAGCATGTCGACATTTTGAGACTAAAGCATACTTTTACCTAACTCAAGCCTATGTCTTACAAAGAGCACTCCTTTGATTGTTCATGAGAACAAACTCGAGCCTACTACGTTAAACTCGAGTTTGTCCTTTACAGAGAGCATTCAGAATATCTTTGTAATGTAGACTTGAACATGGTCATATAGACTCAAGCCTATCTCTGATTTGAAAAGTACCTGATTGAAGCAAACTCGAGCCTGGAACTTATAGACTCGAGTTTGGCTCAGACAGAGAGTTCTCAAAAAGCCTACTGCACGATTAAACTCAAGCCTACACTCTCTTAACGGAACTCTGTTTCGCTAACAAGATCCTATATCCATTTGTTTCAGATTTATAAGTTGATCTTAAGTTACGAATCATCATATATATACTTGATCAATGTGCTCATACGTTTCAGATGAATTTAGCAAAGATCAAGGTGAAATAAATCTAGGATTAATGAATTTAATGAAGAACCAAGAACAAGCTTGGAACTTCTCCTTTATCCCATTGGTTCAGCTCAGGCCATTATAGATCGATCAAATCATTCTCCAATGCTCAGATATGGATTATGAAATGACAAAAAATTTGGAAGACCATCTGCAATGACTAAATCCAGAATTCCAGCTAAAAATTAAAGAAAAAGAGAGAAATGTGCAACAGCCATATTCCAGAATTGAAGCTAAACATTGAAGAAAAAAAGAGAAGAAAATGCAACGGCTAGTTTCTCTGATCAAGCTATAAATACCCAAGAAGACTCATTGCAACAACACACAGAACTACAACAGATTACATTTTCAATTTGAGTCATTGTTGTGCAGTCTATTATTTGAACTTCAGTGTTTATCAATATTTGCTCTTTTTTAGAGTCTTATTTTTGAAAATCATTTTTGATTACTTGTTCGAAAGAACTCAAGGTTGTGAAACCTGTGAGTTGGGTTATTTAATTATAAAGTGTAAGGGGGAGTAAGTCCTAGGTGAACAGGTTTGCTTAAGAGTTACATTGTTGTAATTAAAGAATATTGATAGTTGGAAAACCCAGAAGATATCTGGGGACTGGATGTAGGTCAAGGTTAAAGTCAAACCAGTATAAATCTTCTGTGTCCAAACTTTTCTTTCCTTACCTTCTTCTACTCTGTTTTCATTCCAACAACTTGAGTGTTTTCGAAAAGAATTTTAAAATCCTCAATTCACCCCCTCTTGGTGATTTCTTCCACTTTCATTTGGTATCAGAGCATTGGTTGTCTACTTAAAGGATTAACATCCTAGACAAAAGATCCAATGGAAGGAATACTACCAGATGGTACCTCAATCAACAGACCACCAGGCTTCAATGGTGAACACTACTCGTTCTGGAAATCCAAATTCAAAGTATTTATTATGGCCAGTGAGTATGGTCTGTGGGAAGTAATTGAGGAAACCAATTATGTTCCTACTAAGAAGGTATGAGAAAATGTTATGCCAAAAACAAAAGCTGAATTTGATGAAAATGATCAGAAGAAAGTTGTTCTCAACAGCAAAGCCATCCTGATGTTGCAAAGTGCATTAAGCCAAAAGGAGTACTTTCGCATTTGCAATTTTCCTGGTGCCAAAGAAATGTGGGATGCATTAGAAGTTGCTTATGAAGGAACTTCAGGAATCAAGGAGAACATAATCAACACTCTTATAACTGAATACGATCTATTACCTATGAAGTTTGGAGAATCAATTGCAGAATTCCAGCTCCGATTCACACATCTCATCAATCAGCCGTTAGCCTTGGGAAAGATATATGAACAAAAAGCTCATGTAAGCAAAATTTTAAATGTACTAACCAAAGATTAGTAAGCTAAAGTGATAGCCATTAAAGAAGCCCGAGGAGAATCCATGCAATTTGTGGCAGCTCTATTCGGGAGTTTATCAGAATACCAGGGCAAAATCAAGTTCAGAAAAGGACTTAATGAAATAGAAGGCAAATAGAAGGGAATTGCTTTCAAAACTATCAAAGAAGACAAAAATTCTGATGATGACGAGATTGATGATGAAAAGATTGGAATGATGGTCCGAAGATTTAAGAAATTCTATAAGAAAGTTCAAGGATTCCGAAAGTTCCATAAGACCAGTAACAGCAAGGAAACAAAGAAGCCAATTATATGTTCCGAATGTGACAAACCTGGTCATATCAAGTCTGAATGTCCTCAGCTGAAAAACAAGGAGACAAGATTCAACAAGCTCAAACAAAAAGCCTATGTTTCAACAATATGGGGAGATAGCGCATCTGATGAAGATGAAGATGATGAAGAACAAACAACCAACATCTGAGGACTAGACATAGGTCAAGGTTAGGACCGAGCCAGTATAAATCTTTTGTGTCCAAGCTTTTCTTTCCTTACCTTCTTCTACTCTGTTTTCATTCCAACAACTTGAGTGTTTTCGAAAGGAATTTTAAAATCCCCAATTCACCTCCCTCTTGGTGATTTCTTCCACTTGCAGAAACCTCTCAAAAACTTTGCATCACTTTACAAACTTCTTCCATTTGGTTATGGGAGGCTTCAGTGAAAAATAAGATCGTCAGCAAAGAATAGATGAGATATATGAGGACCATCTCTTGAATTAGAACTGTTTCTAGCGCCTATCTTCACATTGGGCTTTAATAAGTTGTCTCGTCATTCCATACAAAGAACAAATATATAGGGCTTAAAGGATTTCCTTGTCTCACACCTCTAGAGGGGCTGAAAGTCCGAGCTTTCATCGCCATTCCAAAGAATGGAATAGAAGTGGTAGACATACATGCCATGATGAGCTCAATAAGATTATCATCTAACTTCAAACCGATGAGAGTATTCTTGATAAATCCCCAGTCCAATCTGTCAAAAGCTTTCTCCATGTCAATTTTGATGGCCACAAATCTATTCCTCCTACCATTCACTCTCATAGAGTGGATGACTTCCTAGGGAATTATGATATTATCACAACTAGATCTATTTACAATAAAACTACATTTCTCAAGGCTAATAAGATAGGCCATGACCTCTTTAAACCTATTCGCTAGGAGCTTAGTGATAATTTTGAAGCTCACATTGCACAAGGCTATAGGTTTAAAGTCCTTAAGCGTAGTAGGGTTATCAATCTTTGGGATAAGAATGACCTTGGACTGGTTAATGTTGGACATTTTGGAGGGTTTGTGGAAGTACTCTTCGATGAAGTCACATATTTTGTCACCCATGACGTTCCATTGAGTTTGAAAAAAGTGAGCACCTGGGGCTTTAAAGGCTCCCATAGCAAAAGTTGTATTTTTTATCTCAGTTTTGCTGACTTTTCTTGATAGAGTGCTCAACTCATTAGTATCAAGATAAGGGAAATGTGAGATCCACTCCTCAGGGTTCGTCATACTAGCATCCCGAGTATAAGGTTTTGAAAGAAGTCATGAGCCATTACTTTCGCAGTATCATGATCTTCAACCCACTCACCCATATCATTCATAATGGTCCCAATTCGTTGTTTCTTTCTTTTAACCATGGTTGAGACATGAAAGAATCTTGTATTTCTGTCACCTCCTTGAAGCCATTTACTCCTAGATTTTTTAAACCATATAATTTCTTCCTGGGTTTCCACTTTAAGGTATTCATCCCATAATTTTTTCTTAAGTTGAAACAATCCATTCTGTAAATTCATCCTCTTACTTCTGTCAATTCCCTCTAAGCGCCATAACAAGATAAGCCAAGGGAAGGTAGAATCAGTAGCAAGCAAATGAAGGGAGTTCCACAACGAGAGACTCTACAAATTGAATTAGTTTCCCCATAGACCATAGTCACAAGGCTCAGGACATTACTATGCTAGTCTTTAAATTGGCAATGAAGCATTTGAGTGGTAGAAGCCAAATAAGTGATATCAAAAGCATCACGATTCCACAAAAGCCAGATACCTCCATAGAAACCACTAGACTCCACCCGGATCTAATGGATAAAACCAAGTTTTCAACACACTTTATTAGCTCTATCTCCGCTAATTCGAGGCTCTAGAAGACAGAGAATTTTAATGTAGTATTTTTTGACAATATCTTTAATAATTAAAGGGAAAGTCCAGCTACTAGGCCCCCTGCAATTCCAAGAAGCTATAATCATTAAAAACATAAGAATGCACAAGTTAGGGATAGACATACTTACCTATAGTCTTCAACCTCCCCTTCTTGTTCTAGCTCACACTGAGTCTCAGCCACGAATGAATCATCTCCTTCCATAAGGTTCGTTGCATCCTTAGGAGGACTTGGATTGTGAATTCCAAATGAATCCAAATTTTGCTCTATAGGTGAGATAGTAGGAATTTGCTCCTTATGCGAAACAACATAGGACCTGGAATGGTCTGGTTTTCCCTTCTTTTCCATAGTGGAATTACTTCCTTATACCACATTATGGGAGCACTAGCCTTTGGTTCTCTTCATTAAAAGTTTTCCTGAGCTCATTTCTATATTCAGCATGCTGCTCGGCCCAGCTGTAATATCTTGGATTTTTGGACCTAGAAGTCGGCATTTTTGTAAATTAAATTTGGATTTTTTTTTATCCTAAAGTCGGCAAAATTAATATGGACTTTGGGCCCTATTTTTATTCAATTGCTCTAAGCCCAATTACGTTAATCCGGCCCACTATCAAATAATACATATTTTATTTAGAATGGAATCTTAATCACGCAAGAGCTGACTGGAAATCTTACCCCCATACCATGTCAACACCCTTTCCTCCCTCTCTAAGCACGCAAGAGCTGACTGGAAATCTTATCCCTATACCTTGTTAACACCCTTTCCTCCCTCTCTGAGCACGCAAGAGTAGCAGTTTCACCTACTCTGAATGTCCTTCCAGTTGAACAAGTTGAATATAAAAGGTGGTGCTTGGAAGTTTAGCCATTCTGCTGCAAACAAGAGTTGAGTTTAAAGAAAGAAAGAGAGGGAAAAGCAAAGGAGCGCTCGCTGTAATTCAGCTTCGCATACTTCTTCTATACATGCATCAGGGGTCAAAGGTTAAGGAGTACAATAACAGCAAAGGATTCATCGGATAGAAGGTAACTATCGATTCTTTCTTCTTTCCAGTTTGTTTGTGTTTGGAGAAAGAGTTTTAGGAAGGAGAACTTTAGAAGGAAAACCCAAAAAGTTTATGCTAGGAAAAACTATATGAACTAAAGAATGAGATCTCTTTTGTCGCATAAATCGTAAATATGGTAGGGGAAACTGGATAAAAGAAGAGATAGAAGTGAGATTTTGAAATGCATGATAAGAGGAAGAAACTCGGATAGTATAACTACTAAGGCGTAGAGAACTAGGAGGAATGATTCCCAACACTATTGCCTTAACCCGGCCATGCCATTCCCCGACAAACAATGTGCACACAATTGCACCACCCGAGCTCTATCTCGGCAACCATTTCACTTAAACCCCACCCCGACAACACACCACAACTACAATCTACAACTACAAACCCGACACCATACCACTACAACAACATATAATACAACTACACAACTGGCAACCACAACCTACAAACACAACTATAAACATACAACCACAACAACATACAATACAACTATGTACCCGGCGACTATACCACAATACACAACTACACCTCAACAACTACAACTTGGCAACGACAACAACATACAACCTATAGCCACAAACTCGGCAACTGTGACACCAACCTTACCTTAGCACAATACAACCCGTCATTTCAACACATGCACAAGCACAAACCGATTCTCTTTAGGAATCTAGAGAGAGAGAGATATTAGGAGAATATGATGTTCCATATGATTAATGGTAGTGATAACATTTATAGGTATTCCAAGATATTGTCACTGATCCCCCCGGCACTTCCTAGAAGGACTTAAGGACACAAAACAAAGGTGGGTAACTGTTATCTTATTAGCTTGTATGATTGTGTTCTTGTATGATTGGCCTTGTCTACTTGATGAATGCATGTTGTAAATCCTAGCTATGGATTGGGGTTGTGTGTCCCGTAGAGCTGCATGTTCTACAAACAAGGCTGCGTGTCCTGTGATGAATTTGGGGCTACGTGTCCATAGAGTTGCGTGTTCTACAAACAAGGCTGCGGTCCTTAGCCAGTAGCTGCGGTTACAACAAGAATTCATTTTATTGCATCTTTATATGTGCTTCCATGTGCTATGTGGTCATTAATACTTCATGCTTGCATATAAGATTAACTTTTACCCCCGGGGTCCCTTCATTGGAACTCTAGATTCTATGAAAGAAACAGCTGTGGGTCGGGATCACGAAGCAGGACGCAGTTGTGAAGAGAAGCAGCTTTGCATTCATTATTTTGAAGTCAGACTATATCCTAACTCGGATTATATTTTGTTTCCCTATCTCGAACTTATAATGTTAGATGTCTGAACGAGACGGATAATTGTAATAATATAGTTATACCGAGTTGTATTAATCAAGTTGTTTCCTTGAAAACTTATATTCCACTTTAAGTCATCCAAATCTTTTTGATTCTATGCGCAATAACTCTGGTGAATAAGAGGCCCTAAAGGTCGGGCGTTACACCAGCCACAGTGATGGGGTCAAATTTAGAAGTCTCACATTGGTCTTTGAGATTATCATGCCTAAAATGAAGCTGCGCCTCCTTAGGATCCATTAAGTCCATCGAATTGTTTCTTATGTCCATTGCATTAGGCTTGTTTGGCCCAAGTGTTGATGAAATGGTCTCCTTTTATTTAATCTTGAACTGGGTTTTAGAATTGGGCCCTTGATTTGACCTAAAACCCTTTCTTTGACCTTTTGACTAACTAGTTGGAGTGCTACGCCTCTTTTCTTGCACAAAATGTTTATCATCTAACGCCGCAAATGCAGATTTTTGCCCTAAATTGGTCTCGCACAGTGTCTTGGTTCATGTGCCCGAGGAGAGATGCTAACCTCCTCTGAAGTTGGTCCATTTTGGAAATTATGCATGTGTTGTCCGACGGTTAATCAACATCTAAGGTCTGAAGACTTCGTCGACGTCTTCAATGGTTCTCGTTGGAGATTTTGTTAGAGGCTTTACTGGTGATCAGTCTGGTTGGTGTGAGTGGCTTACTCCGCCTTGTAAATCAATTGCATGGCATTTATATGGACACTGCTCTCTTCGATGCATGAACCTGCCGCAAGTGAAGCAAATCAGGTGAAGTCCCTCATACTCAACATTGAAAATTTATCTTGCTATGATTACTTTTGGGTCTAGTTTCTTTTGGAGGTTTAACTCCACACATATTCTCACAAATTTGGCTCTTTCGATTTTTGGCATTGTAGCTTGAAAATCATTGAGCGTATTCATGTCAACCTTTAGAGTTTTGCCGATTCTATCTCTTAGTCTTGAAATGCAGTATTTGTTAAAAGAGTGGATTGGTACATCCAGGATACGGACCCAGGTGGCCACTCTACCAAGAGTATTCTAATAAGGGTTGAAGTATGGAGTCCACCGTTGAACTAAAACGCAGTGTTGCTTAAGCACCCAGGGCCCGTCATATAGTACTCTTCGATAATGTGCTCGCTATAACTCTTGATCTAGAATACGAACAACAAAGTAGTTGTTTGGGAGGTCTATAATTTCAAAGCTTGAGAACCCCTAGATAGTTTTCAAAAGATATTTAAGTACACAGAGATTAAATTTCTTGCCAAGCACAGTTAGGATCAAGGCATAATTCCGTGGTTCACACCACTCATTATATTCTTCCTGTGTGCACAGCACCACGAGGTACAATTACATGAGTTTTTTCATCTCCTATGATCCCTCTGGTAGTTTCTAGCAAATTTCTTTATCATCAGAGAATAAATCTTCTTCCTCCATTATGTGATTACTATGGGTTACACCATTGAATCCCATAAGTGAAGCACGATAAGATGTGAATTTTGGAATGTTTCCTTCCTTCTTGTCATTTGTTTCCTCACTATCAGAATGCTTGTTCTGCTCAATTGGTTTCTCCACTGCATGGTCCGTCATATTGTCGTTCGTAATGGCTTGTGGAACTTCTTCTACTTTCTTTTTCCTTTTCCATTTGTCTTGGCCTTCAACCGGTGGCTGATCCGATGGGAGTTTACGTTGGCCAAAATCAATCATGGAAGAGTGATGCACAGTTACCAAGAGAGAGCTTTTTTGCTGTCCTTGGAGGCGCAAAAGAAATCAATATTTCGTATTTTCCTTTGACAACATATTTGGGTATGCATTCGGACACTTAAAAAGCCTAGTTAGGGAAGGAAAAAAGGCAGTGGGAAAGAAAAGCCTAGTTTATGGTGTTTACTTAAGCTTCTCAAGTCACTAGGCTTCTCCCAAGAGAGCTCCTTATTTGAGAAGCAAAATCCTATGATTGTTGGGCATTTACATGACTGTTGTTCTCACACCTTCTCTAAGTCTGATAAAGGAGACTGGTTTTTTAATAAATTGAGGGAGGTGAGGGTATTTAATACCCTTTGCCCACTATTTAATGGTGGGGTCGACATATGCCCCCACCATTTAATGAAATGTTTCTTTTTAAAAAGGGTTAAGTAGCAAATCTACCCTGGAAGTACACGATCGAGAGCAATGTTACACTTGAAAGTTTTTTTAGCTCAATTTTATTTAATGGTGGGGTCGGCATATGCCCCCACCATTTAATGAAATGTTTCTTTTTAAAAGGGGTTAAGTAGCAAATCTACTCTGGAAGTACACGATCGAGAGCAATGTTACACTTGAAAGTTTTTTTAGCTCAATTTTATTTAATTGTGGGGTCGGCTTATGCCCCCACCATTTAATGAAATGTTTCTTTTTAAAAAGGGTTAAGTAGTAAATCTACCCTGGAAGTACACGATCGAGAGCAATGTTACACTTGAAAGTTTTTTTAGCTCAATTTCACCATGGAAGTATAAAAACGTAGCAATGTTGCCCTTTTCCGTTAAAAAGTTAATGGTCAACGTTAATTTTTTAACGGTCAACATTAGTTTTTTAACGGAAAAGGACAACATTGCTACGTTTTTAGACTTCTGGTACAAAATTGAGTTTGAAAAAACTTCCAAGGCAACATTGCTCCTAGATGTATACTTTTGGGGCGGATTTGCTACTTAACCCTTTTAAAAGAGCAAATTTCCTTTCCTTTTTTTTCATTGCTTTTTATTTTTATTAAAGTTTTTTAATAAATTTTTTGTCATATTTATATGATTACAATATGTCCTCTTGGAATAATGCCATTATTTATACCCATCAAACTTCATTGATTATTTATACCCTTATCTTCAATTATATATATATATATATATATATATATATATATATATATATATCATTCAATAAAATTCATGTCCTCTTCAATCATTTTTCATTTCAACCGACTTTTAAAATAATAATCCAAATAAGTTTCAATTTGGGAAAAGTTTACTTCTTCTATTGTCAATCCAAATAAAGATCACATTTATAATATGAGTTTTATCTTATATTACTTATATAAAAGTCAGATTGAAAATAAGTCACTTCTGTCACCACTGACCTAAATCAATAATGAAGCTCAACACACATCGACAAAGAATATTGGCACTCTTTGGTTATGTACTGAAGAAGAAGAAGTGAACAGCAACCAAAACTAGAGCTGTAAATTAGAGTCGCCTTAGTCCTATAATGTCGCGCCCTTGAAGGGCCAAAGCCTAAAAGGGCTAACCCTTTTAGGCTTGGGATAATAAAAACATATGTTTCTTAAAGCCTGATCTGAGAACTTGCGGGCCAGGGTCGGCCCTACAGGGCCGAAAGCTATTTTTCTAAATTTTAACTATTTTTCCTGTGTTTTTTCCAAAGAAATATAATTAGTAAAATATAATAATTAAAGTTCTAATTTATCAAATAAATGTTATCAACATTAAGGTCTAAACAACACGTATCATGCAACAAACAAATAAAATCACTAATTGTTAATCAAAAGTAAATTATTGTCCACCAATCGTTCACACAAAGCATAAGAAGCTATCCACTAAACAACATGAATATGATGACTATCAATTTCGAAGATATTTGATTGTGCTTCATCTAGAATAGTAGACTTTGCTTTATGGGTAAAAATGTCAAGAATTTCTTCTCCCGCATCATGATTACACCCATAATCTTTATCTACAAATCATAAAATCAGAGTATAGTTATTATGTATTTATAATTAAATGGATAAATAAAAACACAAAATACATATAAATTGATAAATTACCATCGTATGTGAATTCATGTATCTAGTTGCAAGTATAAATAAGAGTTTGAATATTACATGAAAGAATTAAACTTTTATATTTTGTTAGAACACGTAAATCAATAATGAAAGTTGATTCACTTGCTACTGTAACAAGTAGGTAACTACCAACTAGGAAAGTTAAAAAAATAATTAAAAAAAAAGATAACAAACCGAGTTTTTTAAACTTTTGACTCTACAAAGCTAGCCCTAAAAACTCAATTTTATTTGGAGGCTCTATTTTATAAGTCTGACCCTTAGAGGACCCAAGCTTAAAAGGGATGGTCTAACGGGTTTAACCCAATTTTTCACTCTAATCAAAACGCCACCCCGGGCTCTGTCTCTCCCTTTTCATCTCTTCCGTTCGTCCAATCATTTCCCCATCACTAGAAATCCCCTTCAACCTCACTTCCATCTTCTTCCACCATGTCATCGTTGAGCTTGAGATCGACTTTCATCGAAAAGCCTTGGGTGGACCAAAAAGAGCAAGCCACAAGAAATCTAGTGTTGAGTCCACACAACCTCTCGCCGCGACACAAGTTACCATTTTTGAGTTTGAAAAAACAGGGAAAGATGCATTAAAATGTGCCTCTCAAATTTCTCTTCAATTAGCGAGGAACAAGGCGAAAATTCCTGAGTGTTTGATATGGGTCAAAGTACGAGCATTGTGTGGCCAAGTAATGTGGCATAGAGCATCAATCAATTGGCAAACTAAGAGAGGATATGGTTTTTTGGCTTTATTTATATGGGAAAGAAGAAGTAAGCCATGTATTGGTGACAGAAACGATCGAAATTTTAGGCTCTTAATATTTGGTTATTACTCTTCATTGATTAGCACTAGAAGGATGCTTCCCATAATGGAAAATTTTATTTTTTGTTGGTAATTATTTGTTGTAACTGAATTGGTTGGAAGTAGTTAGGATGTAGAAACTTATTTCCTTTGTACAGATGCCTATATATAGCGTCCCTGTATTACATTGAGGGTTCTGACAAATAAGATCATAATTTTCATTTTCTCTTCTTCCTTACTCAAAATATGGTATCAAAGCGGGAAAATCTTTGATTTCTTGCATTCTTCTAAACTTTTCCTTTTCATTTTTCTGCTTGTTCACGTGTTCAGTTCCTTTACTGACACATCACCCCTGGTCAACTTTTCAACGTGCCTTTCTTTGGCATTTACTATAACTTTCCCTTTCTCATTTCCTGTTTCTCATTTCTCTCTCACCGACAATGGCGATTGGATCCTCCACTGCCGAAAGCTCAATTGGAGCTACACCAACCATCGATCCGTCTCAGTCAATTGCTCATCCATTTTAACTACATCCGAATGAGAACCCTTCCTTGATTCTTGTGTCTCCAACATTAACTGGCCCTAACTATCATTCATGGGCGCGTGCGATGCGAATGGCGTTGATGTCGAAGAAAAAACTTCGGTTAATCGATCGAACCTTTCCAGTTCCGATTACTTCAGATCCTACCTATCCAGCTTGGGAACGTTGCAATATGATGGTGCTTTCATGGCTCACTCGCTCCATCTCATCTTCACTTGCGCAGAGTATTCTCTAGATCGATAAGGCATGCAATGTGTGGGAGGATCTGCGCGCACGATTCTCTCAAAATGATGTGTTCCGATTAGCTGATCTTCAGGAAGACATTCAAGGCTTGAAGCAAGGTGATCTGAATGTTAGTGATTATTTTACGAAGTTAAAAATTCTCTGGGATGAGTATCTTGTGCTAAGACCTTTTAAGAGCTATTCATGCAATCCGCAATGTCATTGTGGAGTCATTGAAACTTATAAAGCACATGTTGAACAAGATTATGTCATCCGTTTCTTGAAAGGCTTGAGTGACAGATTCTCCATAGTCAAGTCTCAAATAATGTTGATCGATCCATTGCCATCCATCAACAGAGTTTTTGCCTTGGTTCAACAGCACGAGAGGGAGATGGGGTACCAAATTGCAGATGTCACAACATTGCTAGCCAAATCAACAAGTGTCGGTATGCCAAAGCCTTATAAACGACTTCTGGAAAACATTGCACCTACTATGGGAAGGGGAAGCATACTGAGGCTACTTGTTATAGGAAACATAGCTTCCCACCTAGTTTCAAATTTAGAAACTCCAATGTCAATGCTATAGCATCTGAAAATGTTTCTGGTACGGATTCTGCTGAACCAAATCGGGTAGCAAATCAAACATATAGTTTCACACCAGAACAATATCAAAAATTGTTTGCTCTAGTTCAACCAGCTGCATCTGCTATGCCCTCAGTTTCTATTAATAAGGTTTCCACAAATGGTAACATTCTTCCTCATTCGTTTCATGATTTTTGGATTATAGACTCTGGAGCTACTGATCATATTTGCTCTATCTTTCTCTATTTGCCTCTTACAAACAAATTCAACCTATTTCAGTCAATCTCCCAGATGGTACTCGTGTACTAGCTGTCTATAGTGGCATTGTTCACTTCTCTGAATCCTTTATTATTGAGGATGTTCTATATGTCCTAAATTTTCGTTTCAATCTAATTTCAGTGTCTAAAATCACATTATCACTATCTTGCCTTGTTTCTTTTCAGAAATCCCAGTGTCACATTCAACTCCAGTCTTCAAAGAAGATGATTGGTTCAGCTGAGGTCATTGAGGGGTTATACATCATGAAACGTGCAGATATGATTCCACCTACCTTTGTTAATTCTACTTCTACTGCTGCAAATTTTACCTCATTTGATTTGTGGCATTTCCGATTAGGACATTTGTCTAGGAAAACTTTATTTTCCCTTCATAGGAAGTATCCAGATATTCCATACAGTACTTCTTCATATTGTTGCGATGTTTGTCATTTTGCCAAGCAACGAAAGTTGCCCTTCCCTATAAGCAACAGTATTTCTAATAAAATTTTCTTTTTGGTTCACATGGATATATGGGGTCCATATTATCTCCCTTCTGTGCATGGTCATAAGTATTTTTTAACAATTGTTGATGATTATTCAAGATACACATGGATTTATTTGCTTAAACACAAATCTGAGGTTCGGAATTGTATTCAAAACTTTGTTAAAATGGTCTCCACACAATTTGGTACCACTATTCAGATCATTAGGACAGATAATGGTTTGGAATTTCAAATGACAGATTTGTTTAATGAGCATGGCATTCTCCATCAAACTTCATGTGTTGAAACTCCTGAATAAAATAGTAGAGTAGAAAGAAAACATCAGCATATTCTAAATTTAACTAGAGCATTTTTATTTCAGGCTCATATTCCTAAAGTTTTTTGGTCTTATGCCATATCTCATGCTATATATATCATTAATCGTTTGCCTACACCCATTATTGGCAATAAATCTCCTTTTGAAATACTGTTTGATAAATCACCTAATTTCGGCATGTTGAAAGTCTTTGGTTATTTGTGTTTTTCATCAACTATTCTGCAAAACCGAACCAAACTGGACAAAAGGGCAAATAAATGCGTTTTTCTTGGATATAGATCAGGCACTAAGGGTTATGTCATGATGAATTTAGCAAATAGGAAGATTTTTCTTTCTCGACATGTTTATTTCTATGAATCTATATTTCCCTTCTGTAACCAAGATTCTGAAATTCACCCTGATTCTATACCTCTTCCACAAGAGACACCTCCTCTTGACTTCATCGACCATTCTGGACCATCTGTTACTCATACATCCCATGACACTCATCCATCCTCTTCTCCAAATTTACCTCGAAGATCTACTAGACCTCATAAACTTCCATCATATCTGCATGACTATCATTTTACCCTTCAATGTGCTTTGGATACACCAGATTCTTTGGAGACAGGTATCTACCACCCTCTCTCTAAAGTACTCTCTTATCATAGACTTTCTCCTAATCATCTCACTTTGTTTGTTCTATTACTTTTGATGACATTCCCAAAACCTATTCTAAGGCCATTCAATTTGAGGGATGGCGTGATGCAATTAAAGCTGAACTTGATGCTTTACAATTAAACAAGACTTGGGTGATAACTGATCTACCAGATGGTAAGCGCCCTATTGGATGTAAGTGGATCTTTACTAAGAAATATAACTCAGATGATACCCTTAATCGTTACAAAGGCCGACTTGTTGCACAAGGTTATACACAAGTTGAGGGCATTGACTATAATGATACACTCTCCCCTGTTATAAAACTAACTACTGTGAGATTGTTTCTTGCTCTTGCTGCAGCTCACAACTGGTTTGTTAAGCAGTTAGATGTAAATAATGCTTTTCTCCATGGGGATTTGGATGAAGAGGTATATATGTTACCACCTCCTGGTCTGCATGTTTCTTCTCCAAATCAGGTGTGCAAACTACAGCGCTTTCTTTATGGTTTGAAACAGGCAAGTCGCCAATGGTTCTTCAAACTTTCTAAGGTTCTTTTATCCTATGGTTATCATCAGTCACAGGCAGATCACTCTTTGTTTCTTAAAAGTACTGAGACTTCATTTACTGCCTTATTGATTTATGTTGATGACATTATTGTGGGAGGTACTGATTTGGGTGAGATTAATCATATTAAGGCTATTCTGGATGATTGTTTCAAAATCAAAGACCTAGGGGATGTTAAATATTTTCTTGGTCTCGAAATTGCTCGTAATTCTACTGGAATTTCTGTGTGTCAGCGCAAGTTTATTCTGGATTTGTTGTCTGATGCTGATTTCTTAGAGTGCAAGCCTGCTAAAACTCCCATGGCACATAATCTGAAACTTTCTGCTGATGTTGGAACACCCTTGACTGATCCTTCTGTCTATCGCACTCTAGTTGGCAGGTTACTTTATCTTACTAATACTCGTCCAAACCTTTCTTTTGCTGTCCAACAATTGAGTCAATTTGTACAAAAACCTACTGATATACATCTACAGGCCCTTCACCATGTGCTATAATATCTCAAAGGGTCTCCGGGTAGAGGCCTTTTCTTTCCTATTTCCTCTACTATCAAGCTCAATGCCTTTAGTGATTCAGATTGGGCTGGGTGTGTTGACACTAGAAGATCTATTACTGTTTTTTGTGGCTTTCTTGATCAAGCCTTAATTACTTGGCGCTCCAAGAAACAGCCTACACTCTCTACCTCCTCGTCTGAAGCCGAATACAGGGCACTTGCTGCCACTACATGCGAACTTCAATGGCTTTCTTATCTGTTACGAGATTTTGGCTTTCCTATGACATCTCCTGCTTCTTTGTACTGTGATAACCAATCGGCAAGACATATAGCAGCTAATCCCACATTTCATGAGCGTACCAAGCATTTAGATATTGATTGTCATATTGTACAAGAGAAACTTCAACAAGGCTTGCTGCATCTTCTCCCTATTAAGTCTGAAGACCAACTTGCTGATATCTTTACTAAAGCTTTACCTCCTTCTTCATTTTGTACATTCCTTACCAAGCTGGGCATGATTGATGTATATTCCCCAGCTTGAGGGGGGGTATTGGAGTATTAGTTGTTAATAGTTAATTATTTGTTGTAACTGAATTGGTTGGAAGTAGTTAGGATGTAGAAACTTATTTCCTTTGTACAGATGCCTATATATAGCGTCCCTGTATTACATTGAGGGTTCTGACAAATAAGATCATAATTTTCATTTTCTCTTCTTCCTTACTCAAAATATGTTGGTCAAAGCATCTCACATGGTAGTAAATTAGTAATTATGGGTTGTGCAATGAAATGTATTGGGAAAATTCATCTCAATGTATTGATGCATACTTGATTGCGTAATGTGCTAGTTATAAGCTGGAGCAAATGTTTTGTAGACCCACTATAAAGAAATGAAAGGAAAATTTATTTCATGTGGCTTGCTCCTTGTGTCCACCCAAGGCTTTCCAATGAACAAAAATCTCAAAAGCTCAATAGCGATGACAACCAGGGGGAAAGAGAAGGGAGCAAGATTGAAGGGAATTTCCAGCAGTGAGCGGCAAAAGATCATTTCGTCCAACTCAAACTAAGAGAGAAAAATGAAAGAAACATAACTGAAAAGGGGCATATAAGTAAATCAATTACATTTTGAAACTTCAGATTCCTACTTGCTAACCAATATGTCATTTTGTATATTAGAGTAATCGGGAAATGCACAATTGTAGCAACTTTTACTAAATAAAGTGCCCAATTAAAGTACCTTAGATAAATTTTACTGAAATAAGGCAATAAATGACGTCATCTAGCTAGACAGTATTAATGATGTCACAACACGTGGTGTCATTAGTTAGTATAAATCACTTTGCTTAAAAAAAAAATAAGTTAAGATTTAAAATGATTAAAAATGACATAAATTTACAAAGTATCAGGTATTCTGTAAATAAAACTCAAAGAGAGATTTTTTTTTTTTAATATTTTATTCTATACTCTTACCTGAAGCATAGGGAAAAATAAATCAAAGTCTCCCAACTTGCCGAGAATCCTATTCAAACTGTCTTTGCTGACCGTCTACGTCAGTATATCTGCCTCCTGGTTTAACGTACGCGAACATGCTCTGAACGAGTTAACTTGTCTTGCACCTTTTCCTATACAGAGAGACAATCGATTTCGATGTTTTGATGTGCTTTGTCTGATTATGGAATACTAGGTTAGAGGTGATTTGAATCGATGCTTTGCTATCACAATACATACTTATAGGCATAGGAAATACAATTTTTAATTCTTTTAATAGACCCACAACACATGCTACCTCAGAAATAGTCAAGCCTAAAGCCTTACTTACATTCAGTTTTAGCTGAAAAGCGGATACGGTAGCATGTTTCTTTGTTTTTCACATTATAAGAGAGCTTCCTAGTTTTAATAAGTAACCTGTTATAGCCCACCTAGTCATTCCACATGCTCCTCGATCTGAATTGGCAAAACAATCCAAAAATAAGCCACCCGTCGAACTGATCAACACTCCGTGTCCTGGATTTTACTTTAAGTATTTGACCATGTTCAACGCCATAGCCATATGTGACTTCAATGGAGTTTGCATAAACCAACCTAGGGTCTGTACAAAAAAGCAAATATATGACCTTGTGATAGTGAGATAAATCAACCTACCCGCCAATGCTCTATAATGTCATGGGTTTGCTAACAAGTCTTCTTTCCTATCATTTCCCTCTTCAAATGCCAACAACCCCAAATTTTGTGCCATTGGTACATCCAAAGGCCTACAACTACGCATCTCGGTGTTTGACAATAAGTCTAGTATGTACTTTGTTGTTACAACACTATCCCTCTCTATGACTTTGCCAATTTGATATCAATGGCACCCAAATCCTTGATTTTGAAGCTTTGATATGCACAAACTCTATTTTCAACTAGAAATTTCTAGAGTATCATTTAGTATTGTTAGACTTTAGGTATAGATTCTTCATTGATGGGTCAAATAATTTGATTGAGAAATTAAAAAGCTTCCCAAGTAAGTAACTAGAGATAAATCAATAGTAGTTGCTGAAAGAGAATTGAGGAACAAGTAACCTCGTTCTCAGAAATTAATCGACAATTAATTTCTTCATTTTTCTACTGAGTAGTCGCCACAAATAAGAGACGCCTCTTTCAATTGCACTCACTCTAGCCATTGATTTATTTGACTTTATTGTCCTCTCCCTGTTTCTCTTTTATGGTGCTCTATTGGTTTAGAATCTAGTAACCTTAACTTTGCATAAGGATTAATTGGTTTGACCCGTAGAGCTCAGAGGTTTGACCTAAATCCAAAAGTGGATTTCTACCTGATACACAATATTTTCTCGATCCTAATTTTCTTTCATATATCTTGTTATTATGTTCCAATATCCTTGATTTAATTAGATAGATTATGTCTCATCTTGCACATCTCATCAGAACATTTTTTTCAATCTTAAAGTCATTCTAAATTAGAAATTTAAGCTATTTAAAGACTAAATTGTATTTAGTTATTTTGAAGGAATGAATGATATTGAATTTCCGTGAGTTTTATACTTGTTTTCGTATTCTTTAAAGAATATTTGCAAGACTTTGATCAGCTCATTGTGTTGTCTTTTATAGCTAAGGAACTTGAAACAAGTTCTTTCAGAATTTTTTGGGAAAAAAAAAAAGTTCTTTCTGTTATGAATATACTTATTATGTGGATATCCATTGACGCATAATCTCTAAATACAGGATGACATGGTATATACGCATAGTAATCTACTATTTACATCCTTCTAAATAGAGGTTTCCTGTAACTATTCATGATACTCAAATGAATTCATTTCATCTCTCTAGAATTTTCTATGACTTCTCTCTAGAATTCCTTCAGTTTCATAACACATTATCAGCACGAGCCTCTAACCAACTCTAACCAACTGAGAAAATACGTTGTCCATCATCACCAACGATCTTCATCATCTCAAACATCATCTTCATTTTTGGTGTCTTCATCAAACCCCATGATCACTTTCTCTTTCTCTTCAAATTCCTCTGTCCTTCATTTATCTCTATCTCTATCAACCGTTCTTTCACTTTTAGTTCTTGGTTTTTCTGCTATAAAACTTCAAAAACAAGATCTTCATCTTTTTCAGTTCAGCCTCCACCATGTTTCACAATTTCTACTTCATCTCTTTTTGATCTTTCTTCATTCATGTTGTCGACAAGGAGTTTAGTCCCCATTAATTCCTACTATTTGCCACTATTATCCTCACTTTTTGCTCCTAATGCGAGAATTTAAGTTTTGAGACCTCTTTCCTTTTTCTCTTCCTTCGGGATACCTTCATCTTCAGCCACTTTTGATGGCTTTATCATATCCGAAATCGCCTGTGTTATTTCTTCCACCTAATCAACTATCAATACTTCTTTCTTCTTTCTTTTCTCTGCCCATAGCACTATCAATACTTCTTTCTTCTTTCTTTTCTCTGCCCGTAGCTCTATGTTCCCTGAATAATTCAAATGGTGGGGCCCAAGTTGAATTATTATCACAATCTCCAATTCATCATCATTATTATTCTTCTTCGTTCCTACTCATCCACAATCATTTTGATCTCCATTATTTTGTCACTTTGGTTTCTACTATTTTGGTTTTCATTTTTCTTCTTCTTCTTCAGTTACTTTCTCTTAATCTAGACGGAATTCACTTGCTATTCTTCAAGTATTCAATCTTCAGTGATCCATTTTTAGTCTTAGAAAATTGAAACTATAGTCAGATCCGGGCAACAATTTTTCATTTCTCTAGAAAAAAAAAATAGTTCTTGCCGACAAAACAGTGCCCTCAAACAGTGCCTTCACTGTTTTGCCGACAAACAGTTCTAAAAAAAAAACTGTTTGTCGGCAAGACAAACAGTGATCTCTTAAAAAAAAAAAAAAAAAACTATTCTGCTAGTAAGTAGAGTTCTATTTTTATTATTATTGTTATTAATTTGACTCCACATTGGAAGTCTAGATTTGATATTTCTTTTTAACTGTTTTAATTTGTGGTTTTATTATTGTCACTAACATTTACTTTTGCGCATTTTATTTTTATTATTACTAACATTTATTTTTATGTAACTAACATTTACTTTTACGCATTTATTTTTACGTTATTTATTTTTATTTATCTTTTATGGTAGCAACACTAATATTAGTGGGCACCATTTATTTATTTTATTTTACATTTATTTATCTTTCATGGAGGCACACTAGTATCTATTAGTGGGCTCCATTTGTTTATTTTATTTAGCGTTTATTTATATTTTATGGCGGCAACACTACATATTAGTGGGCTCCATTTATTTAATTTAATTTTTTACTGCTTTATTTATTTTTCATGGTGGTAACACTATATATTAGTGGACTCCATTTGTTCATTTTATTTTTATTCGTTACTGCTTTATTTATTTTTCATGGTGGTAACACTAGTATAATGGACTCCATTTATTTATTTACTGCTTTATATCCCCCTTTCCCTTTTATTTTCATTTATTTATTTACTGCTTTATATATCCCCTTCCCATTTTATTATTTATGGCAACCACACTATTAGTGGGTTCCATCTATTTATTTTTATTACTCTTATATTTTATTTATCCTGAAGATAAATTGTTAAAAGGCCATGGAGATATGTTGACAATTGGCCTGAGATTATGAGAAGGCATAAATTGGCTAAGAGATAAATTAGCCTGAAGCTAAGAGGCAAGTTAGCCTGAAGCTAAGAGACATGTTGACCTGAAGCCAAAGAGATAAATTATGAAATAAGATTTGATCCATAATTTTGTATGTCATCAATTGTATAAAGGTCTCAAAATTGTATATTTGGCATTAAATACTCCCTTAAATTATGAGACAAGGGATTGTATGATCATGGTTGATTGTAAATAAATATATCCAATTTGCTCTTGTAGTAGCAAAATTGTGATAAAGTCAAGAAATATTGTGGATTAATTTATTGCTATGATCAAATAAATTAGTGAGTTATGGATCATGATTTTTATCCAACTTCATTCCCAAAAGTGAATGAAGCAAATATACTATTATGGTTGTTTTGTGTTTTCTATGATTATAATAATTGTTGTGAATATAAGAGAAGAATATTCATAAACAAAATGATTAAACAAAAGACAATATTATTTCAACAAAGTTTAATAGCAAGTGGCTCAACTCCATTACAAAGCTTAATCATCTCATCCTGAAGATATTGAATGTCACCTTCTTTTTCTTCTCTTGAGATGGGATCAAGATGAGGTAAAGCTCTTCATAATATTGAGATTTGCATCATAAGTTTTTTAAGTTTTTTGTGTGGCCACTCAGTTAACCCTCCTTTTTGATAGATCTTTTGTATGGTGTGAGTAGACATATTTAATTGTTTACTCGCTTCATCAAGGGTTAAATGAAAATAATTCCCTAAATCATGGAGCGTTGTTTTCTTTATTCTTTCTCGTTGCTCCATTGTTAATCTATATAATTCACCCTGATTAAGGGATGAAATATTATATGGAATATTAACCGCGGGTTGTTTTCCTTTATCTAATAGATTTTCAATGTTAGTTTGAAATGAACTCTCGCGAGGTTCATTTGGATTATTTGTCCATTCCGAACCAACACAAAGGATCTCATAAAAGGCTAATACAGGATCACGCATCAAGTTATATCCTGATGCTTGTAAATCTATACAATACTGTATTAGAAAATGTTTGATTTCTCCAAAATTTTTATTACTAAAATCAAACATTGGAAGTCTGTCAGTATTGTAAGATTTATCTTATACATTTTCAAATAAAACAGCGTGGGAAATCATACATGTTCTCCTTCCGTGAACTTCAAGTTTATGACACTGAAGTCCATTGGTATGTATGATCTCCCGTAAAACATCACAACAACTACATTTCAATAAGGAAGTAGTTGCTAACTGGTTGGTAGTCACTAGCTGACTGGTTGTAGCTGGCTGGCTGGTTATTGTTGGTTCGATGATTGTTGCTGGCTGGCTAGTCATTGTTTGCTAGCTGTAGGTTGTTGGTAGGTTGATGGTTGTTTGCTGGCTAGTAAATGCTGGCTGATTAATTGTCGTCACTATTGGATGAACTGGAATGGTTGACTCCATCAGTTCTGCCATAGTTCTACACCTCTTAACAGGCCTCCTTGATGAACTTGCTTCAATTGTACCTTCAATCCTTGTAGATTGAGAAAGAACATTTGTTCTTGGGGGAGAAGTAGGTACATTTGAAGCAGAAGGAGAAATAGTAGAAGGAGGAATAAACATGTCTAAAGGATCAGAAAATAGTAAAGAAGAAAATGACATGTTTGTCTGATCATCATACAACAAAAGCATCAAGTAATGCTGTGTCGAATGTATCAGAAACTGGGATAAAATTGCTTGGTCCTGCCATGGAAATAGAATTGAGAGAAATATGTGTGAGTATCTGGTAGTTGAGATTATCAGATGCTTGAGTGTTTATGAGGCATGTTCGTTTGCCTTTATCTATTTATAGCCGATTTAAATCCTATTGAATCTTTGCAGATTTGCGCAGTCCTGTTAAATCTCTACAGATCTGCTCCCTATAAAGCACGAGCTTAGAACCTTTTTTTACTTTAAATGCATATAACAATTCGAGTTGTTGCGCCTGTGATTCCACAGTGATGCATCTGTGATTACACAGTATTGCGCTCGTGAATCTATAGTGATCCATCTGATGATTTTGTATTTAATATATATTTGTTTGTCGATTCTGGAAAATGGAAATTTTGTTACCAGAAGTAACAAAATTATGCATTGATAAACCTGTGAAATTTTAATGATATTTGTAGAAATAGATATCATATATGGAATATTGTATGGAAGTTCCATGAATTAATTTTACGGACTCACACTTGAGGGGGAGAATGATATTGATCAAGTGTGAGTATTTGTGTATTAATTCTCCGTCAAGATCAAGTGTGAGTATTTGTGTATTAATTCTTCGTAAATATTTGTGTTAATTCCCCTGAAATTGATATTAAATTTGATGATAAATCATATTGAAAGTTGGCATGACTTGTTTGATCATCCGAGTCATATATTATGAGTTGCTTAAAAATGATATTATGAGAATATTATTGATTATGACTGGAAATATATCAAATTAAATGATATAAGATTACATGTGAGATTATAAATCTGCAAAGTTTGCAGTGATGTTTGCAATCAGAAGTTTGCAAGATATTATGTGCGCAATTTCCAGATTTGATGATTCAGAAACTATATATGAGTGAATCAATGTTTATTAGAACACTATTTATATGTGTAGATTTGCAGCAATTATTTAAGTCAATAAAATTCTCCCCGTAAAATTGGCTTTTTGGTCAGGAGCCAGATTAATTCCATCTTGAAAAGTTTTGAATGTGCAATGATTATTTATCTACTATAATGCACACAGATGTTCCATCTTGAAAAGTTTTGAATGTGCAATGATTATTTATCTACTATAATGCACACAGATGGATACACATTGTATGATTAGATGAGGGGAGAAAAATAAACAGATTGGGTAAAAGAGATAAAGTGGAATGAATTATCATTGGCTCATATTGATCCTCGTACAAAGAAATGTGCACTAAGAGTTCAAAATGATAATTCTGTTGCAGAGTTCTGTTAATCGAATGCTAGAAGCATTTACTGACCTAAAGAAAGTAACAAAGTCACATGTCCCAACTGCAAATGCTCCTATATAAATTGTTATAAAGCACGCCTGAAACGTTGCAGGTCCATCGGTTTTAAAGATAAAAATCCTCGAATGAGAAAAGGAGCTATAAGAATATAGATGATCAAGTCGAGGATAATTAAGAAAAGCTCCAGAAGAGCCATCTCCTGAAGAGATGTTATCTCCAGAAGAGATGTTATTTCCAAAATTGAATATTATGGTTCTAGAAGAGATCTAGGTACCTGATATATTTGAATATAAAGAGATCTCAATAAATTATGAATAAAATCCGATGGGACCAAAAATGAAGTCAACGTTGACAATATCTATGTTTATACGATAGCATATGCTGTAATCAATGATAATGAGGATCATGAGACACAATTTATTAACAGGTGCCAGAAGCACAAGTCCTTGAAGGACTCAAGATGCTAAAAGCATCAAATTTTCGAGAATAATCAATTAGATAAGTTCATATATTGCCAGAAGCAATTAGAGTGTGCATCTTAATGAATATTTATTAAAATTATATACGCACATGTATATTTATGAAAAGATTATTGTGATTTTACTTGAAAGATTTAGATCTTGTAAGTATACAATGAACAATCAGACTGGGCAGTGCAAAATCAGAATGGATGTTTCTATATATGTTCCATAGCGAACAATTATTGATGACAGAAAAGATGATATGCTCAAAATGACATTGAAGCAATGTTGTCATCAGGGGAGCAAATAAGATGTAATCAAGAGGGGGAGATGATACACGTTGTACTCTTTTTCCCTTATCTAGGTTTTGTCCCACTGGGTTTTCCTAGAAAGGTTTTTAATGAGGCAGCATTAGAAAGTATATCAATGGATGATGTACTTTTTTCTTTGGTTAGGTTTTTATCCCACTAGGTTTTTCCTAGTTAAAGTTTTTAACGAGGCACATTCATAAATGGACATCCAAGGGGGAGTGTTATGAATATACTTATTATGTGGATGTCCATTGACCCATAATCTCTAAATACAGGATCACATGGTATATACGCATAGTAATCTACTATTTACATCCTTCTATAAATAGAGGTTTCCTGTAACTATTCATGATACTCAAATGAATTCATTTCATCTCTCTAGAATTTTCTATGACTTCTCTCTAGAATTCCTTCAGTTTCATAACACTTTCAGAATTTTGATTAATCATATTTTATATGTTTTCAATTCTCATAGGGTTAAGGTGCAAAATTGCCAACGAACTATTGGCTCAGGAGCAATTTTGCCAATAAACTCTCTAGTAGACCAAAATTACCAACAAACTCTTGGATCGGGAGCAATTTCGCCAACTCCGTTAATTGGCCTTAACACTGTTAATCTGTGTTCATGCAAAAATTACAGAATAGGACCCAAATGTTTATGAAACTATATTTATGACCCAAAAAATTTAAAATTTTTTATTTTAGTCCCTCCACTTACTTTATATGGAGGGACTAAAGTGAAAATTATAAAAATTTTATGGGTCGGAATATAATTTTCTAAAATTTTGGGTTCTTTTATGTAATTTTTGGGGGCCATCTATACCCCCAAAATCCGCCCTTGGTTACAGGCCTTTTTTTGAACCTTAGCCTAACTTGGCCTGTGGCCTATTATAAAGGCCTGTAATTTTAAAAATTTTGTAACCAGCCTAACAAACCACAGGCTTCACCTCAAAACAAGCCTATTCATACAGGGCGAAAACATAATTACTTTAAACAGGCAAAAAACAGACCTACTTTAAACTGTCCGTTGGATGTAGGCTTGTTTTCGGCCTGTTTAAAGTAGGTCTGTTTTCACCCTGTTTGAAGTAGGTTTGTTTTGATGTGAGACTTGTGGTTTGTTAGGCTGCTTACAAAATTTTTAAGATTACAGGCCTCCTTAATAGGCCACAGGCCAAGCTAAAGCCGAAAAAAAAGGCCTGTAACCAGTGGCGGATTTTGAGGGGTAGGGATGACCCCGCAAAAATTACAGAAAAGAACCCAAAATTTTAGAAAATTATCTTGTCGCCCCAAATTTTTTTTATAATTTTACTTTAGTCCCCCCATATAAAGTACGTGGAAAGACTAAAATAAAAAATTTTAAATTTTTTGGGGCTTAAATATAGTTTCATAAACATCTGGGTTGTATTCTGTAATTTTTGCATGAAGGCGGATTAACGGTGTCAAACTCAATTAATGGCATTGGCGAAATTACTCAGGTTTTAACAATTTGTTGGTAATTTTGATCCACTAGAGAGTTTATTGGCGAAATTAGTCCTGAGTCAATAGTTCATTAGCAATTTTACACCTTAACCCATTCTCATACTCACCTGTTTTGTATTTTCCGAGGTCTTTAGATTACTAGAAGATCCATATCAAATTCGAGTACCTACTTTTTTTTTGGTTCAAATCGAGTACATACTTCGAATTCCATCGAAAGTCATCAAAATATAAAATGATAATGATATTTGTCTTTGGAGTTTTGATAATTAAAAGCTCGCTTTCATGCTCAATGAATTGTTTTAAAAAAATGAACCATGAAAAGCCCAAGTTGAAAACACTTAAGGCCTGTTTGGTACACAGAATCAGTGGGAAGGGAAGGGAAGATTGGAAAATTCCCTCGTTTTGTACGCATTTTGGATAAATCTTCCCGGAATTCCATCTTCCCGGGACCACTTTGGGCCCACCAATCTTCCCTCACATGTAGGAAGATCAAATCCCACCAAAATTGGTGGGATTCCAACTGCCCACGGTATTGTTCACATGTCTGGACAAATTTACCCTTCAAATTCAAATTTGGTGGGACATTCGAACGTGACGAGAACGCTTGAATTTATGATCGAATTTGCCGGGAAAGTTTGAACTTGGCGAGAAAGTTTAAACTTGTCGAAAAAGTTCAAACTTGGCGGGGAATTTTTTTTCACAAGTTCGAACTTGATAAAAACATATTTTTTAAAAATATATTTTTTCAAAAAAAATATTTTTTTTTTATTTTGAATTAATTACTCTTAATGATAAAATAGACATTTTCTAATTCTTTACCAATCACTACCCCTTCATTTTCTTCCTACCAAACAACTCATCCTTTTTTTAAACTATTTTTCTTCATCTTTCAAAATCTTCTTTTTCTTTTCCTTCCTCTAATTTCCTTTCCCTTCTCAAATTTTCCGGCCCTTACCCTTCCATTTTTTTCAACTTGCGGGAAGGATGAGGAATGAAATTGAACAAACCCTTCCTGCATAGTCGTCACTCATCACTCTCGCAAGTCGCTCGGCGCTCGCAGCTTTTCTGTGAGTTATTCTTTATTTTCTTTTCAGTGTGTTTATGCTGGAAAAAAGTATATGATTCAATGAAGAGTTGAGATTTTAGTCACGCAGTAACAGTGAAGATAGGTTTAAATTGGCTCCCCCTTACTCAGCTTTAGTTTCAGAGTTCAGCGATTCATTAATTTTCTTGTATTTTATTTCTTACCATAATCAGGTCAAAAAGCCTCAGAATTAGGGATTTACTAATTTAAACCGAGGAAATAAACCCTGAAATAGCTCACATCTTAGCAGTACTATCCCATGGCGGCAAGGATATTGCAGCAGCGGTCGATTCCGTTCCTTTCACGACGATACCCTCGTAACCCAAAGACTGAAGGTTTGTACTTCTTTTCATCTGCCTTGATAAATCCTTAGGGGAAAAGAGTATATTTACCAAATTGAATGGTTAATGACTTAGGTTTTAATGCTTGTCTCTTTTCATGTGTACCAATACTAAGCTTTCTCATCTTGAAATGCAGAAATACTGTTTTTAAAATTTTCATTTCTGTTCTTATTGTTTTTGACATTTTCTTGTTTATGTGTAGTTTTTCCTGATCTAAGTATTAATTGAACGAGGCTGATGTGTTTAGTTGGACCAATGACGAATGTTTCTGGTAATGATACTTGGTTTATATACTCGAGTGTTACTTAGATGCTTAATTGTCTAAACTACTTAGAGCTTGTAACTTCAACATAAATGATACTGCATTGGAGTCAAAAGTCAAAACTATTTTGACCAAAACAAAAGAAAAGGGAAAAGGACTTCATCTTGTCAGAGAAAAACTGGGATTAGAAAGACGTGAAAAAGGTCTGTATAGTTGTAAATGGACTCTCCTCTGAATAATATAATGTTTAGGATGGCTACTTAACCCTGCTTTAAATAATGTAATGTTTATGATGGATACTTGGTATTGTGTAATGCTAAGCCCCATATTGATTAATATGGGATGCTTAATGCGGTATTTAAGTGGGTTTGTTCTCTCATTTTAACCACTGCTTTTAGGGTAGGGTTTCTCATCCCACTTAGGAACCCATCAGTTATATTCACCATTTTCTGCAGAAGATTATGGCTTCCCATCTTATCGCTTTTTCTATTTTTGTCAGATAATATGTATTAGTAATATGGTCAGTCTCAAGTGTCAACTCTTGAGCATCTCTTGCTCAACTAATTTTGAGCCTCTTGTGCACGCCTTAACCACTCATTTCTTTGGATACATTTCTACCTGATGGATGAATACAAGGTTTTATTTGTATAATTTGATGTCTATGCAGCCCCTCATCTGGTATCTGCCAATACTCAAACATGGATTAGTTTGTAGTACTGTACTGGATACTAGATGATTGCTGATCCATGTTCATGAGGATACTAGAAGCAGGCTTTTGGTTGTCTCAATGTATTACTACTACACTTTTGTTTTGTTGTTTACTGTTTTTGTGGTTATTTGAAGTATCCTCTTGGCATTTGTCTATCAGTGTAATAGTAATCAAGGAAAATTTGTTTTAATCTGCTGCTGAACGTTTAAATATAGAAACTGGGTTTGGAAAGAAAAGGAGAAGTGGTTTATATGGTTGTAATTTGACCTTGCTTTGAATAAATTAACATTATATCTGGCATTTTTGTGCTGATGATTAATATGTTCGGTGTTATCCTCTGTATTTCTGTTTCCTTTTTTTTTTTGGACGGTGGGGTTGATAATATGGATCAGTAATATGGTCATACTATCAAGTATCAATTTTGTGAGTTTCTCCTCCTGCTCAACTAATTGCATGTTTAAGCCTCTTGTGAACCTTACTTTAGCCTTTGGTGCTTAATTCTTTGGACTTATTTCTACGTGATGGGTGCATAAAATTTTTTATTTGTGTACATTCAAGAATCAATAGATGTGATGCCCATGTCTTGCAGATGTGAAAAATCATGCTATAAAAGTATAGCCCCACTTTGGACCTAACAATACTTGAATTAGTGCTGGTACTGTACTAGATACTTGATTGTCCAATAGAAAAAGATTTTTGTTATCTCCTTGTTTTACTACTGCATTTTTTTATTTGATGTTTTTTGGGTGATTCGCAGCATCCTCTTCACATTCTTCTATCAATGCGATATTAATCAGATATGGACTTTGTGAAAGAGGAGTCCAGACTCACACAAATCCAACTAACTCTGTAAGTGAAGAAGATTCAGAAAATAAAGAATCTCTCAGTGTAAAGCCTAGTTCTGACCCAGAGACCACTATCAATAGTTCTGCTGTAAAATTTTCTGCCAATTCCAGTTTGAAAACGTCCTCAAGGCATGATCTTGCCATGATTTTCACCTGTAAGGTCTGCGAAACAAGATCCATCAAGACGGTTTGTCGCCAATCCTATGAGAAAGGTGTGGTGGTCGCAAGGTGTGGTGGCTGTAATAATCTACACCTGATTGCAGATCATCTCGGGTGGTTTGGCGAACCCGGAAGTGTTGAGGATTTCTTAGCGGCTCGTGGAGAAGATGTGAAGAAAGGTTCGGTCGATACACTTAATCTCACACTAGAAGATATTGCTGGAACTAAACCTTGAAAAGCTTAATTTGACAAGTAGAGAGATGAACTTGTGTGAAGTGCTTATAAAATTTGTGGAATGCAGAGCATTTTGTAGTGTGGAAGTTTGGAAGAGTTGTGTAATTTACCTCCCTGGCTCCTTTCATTTTGTAGTTCCTCTGCTTTTTCTTTTTTCTTTTTTTTTAAAAAAAAAATTAATTCAGAAAAAGTAGGAAGGGTTGAAATTTCAAAACTGAGAAGTTATTTGTAGGAGATGCAGAGTTTGATGGAGATTTTGCATTTTTTATTTTTAGGAGAAAGGGTTTGACCGTTTGAGTGCCCGTGAAAGGGTAAACCAAATAGTATGAAAAGTCCTTTAAAAAATGCAGAGGAGGATTTAAGAGAACACTCTGAGATTATTATATTGTATGATCCAGGTAAGGGTATTATTGTCTTTTCATTGATAATGGAATTTCATTTTGATGCAAGTAGTGTAGTGAAATTTCAGAATATTTGAGGGGTTAACTGAAATAAAGTTGTTTGCATGGAGTCTAAGTGATATTTTCTCATCAAAAGAGTCACATATTTTTAAAAATATAACAAAACAATAGAGTGAGAACACTAATAAGGCCTCACAATGGAAAAAGTAACAGAAGTTAATGCAAAGGTAACAGTGTTACTATATATGCCACCAAAAAGAATTTATTATGTCCACTCTTTCACGCTAAAATAGTTAATTCTGTAGGGTGTTCACAAAAAAATAGCTGGTTTCAATATATGCTGGATGGTTGCTCATATGATATTTTCCAATTTATTTTGTACCATACACGAACCCAATTGATTTTAAGCATTATGGTTAGTGGGATTTGTTCAATAAGAAAATATTACCCCACATGTGCTTAATATGACATATATTTACTTAATTTGATTAGATTGTGAAAGTTAATTAAATTTAATTAATATGAGTGAATTAAAAAAAAGATAAATATAAAAAATATTTTATATTTAAAATCAATATTAACTCTTAAATAAATCTTATATTAAAAATAAGAGAAGTATATTATTACTATTCTTATTATCATCATCCTTCTTTCTACGGAAAATTAAACCCACAATCTTGCACATACCACTTAAAAGGGTATTTAATGCTTTTGTGGCACAAGGACATTGGCAAAAATACCTCTAAACTTCCTTTGAACCATTCGTACTCAATATTATCTAATGCTAGCGTTGCAACTCCAATCAACAAAAATGCTAAAGCATTATTGTTGGGTTAAGGTGCAATTTTGATAACTTCTTGAGAAGTATCTAGCATAAATAATTTTTGGAAGGAGCTAAAACACCAATAAACAATTTAAAATGATGCAGATTTATTAAAACCATTAAATTTCATCAAATATATGTTAAATTTTATTTCAAATTGACCTTGGTAAATTTAATGAATATTTGATGAAATTTAATAGCTTTAATGAATTTGCATCATTTTAAAATTTGTATTGGTATTTTTGCCTATTCTAAAACTTAGTTATGCCAAATATTCATATGGAAAAACTTTATTGGTAAAAAATTACAGCTTAACCCATTACTGTTTAGTTTTTACCTAATAATAATCCAGTAAAATGTGATCACTAAATTATGAACAATTGCTAAGTCTTTTGGTTTTGGAGTTTAGGGAAAGTGGAAGAAGCTAAAGTTTTATGTTTAAGCCTTGTAAATGAATTAAAATATGTGATTTAGTGGGTCTGAGATATTCTTTTAATCACCTATTTCGTGTTCAAAGGATATCAACATGATCTATCAAATATATTAATACTAAAAAAAGTAACACTTTGAGACCTTGAAAGGGGATTAACTATAATTAAAAATATTGACTTTCAAATGGTTGAAGTTCAGTTGCAAATAGCAAAATTTCAACTTGAAATAATTGAAATCCCAGGATTTTTTTTTGTTAACAGTAAATCCCAGGCATTCAGTTAACAAGCATTTTGAATAGGTCTTGTTCTTTTTATATGTTACACTTTGGAGCTATCTGACTCTTTAATACATTTTTTTTTTAAAAAAAAAAAACATTCACCCCTAATTAATTATATATATTATCCTTTTCCCATATCTCTCCCACATTACTTTTTTATCCCATACATTCTCTTTTATCTTTTTATCTTTTTCTTTTTTTCAACTTATTCTCTCTCACTCACTTGCTCTATAAATAAGAGAATATTTAGCCAGGAAAATACATTTCTAATATATTTATTGTCTATAATTAAAAATTTAACTTATTTCTTAATCTATATAATTTACAGATAGGAAGGGAGCATAAGATTATTCGAAATTTTGACCCTAACTTGCCACTGAATGAATGTTGGAAAATTTCATGTGGTATGTTTCTATTTATTTTCTTGCAATTGGTTTCCCTAATAAGAAAAAAGCTTAGTAAGGAAAGTTAAACATCTGTAGATCGTTCATATATAATTTTGAACGGTTTATATTTGAAATTTAAAAAATGTTAATTTTTTAAATAAAAAATTATTTTAAAAAATAATAGTTAAGAGATTATTTTTATTTTCAGTTTTTTCTTTTTAATAACAATGGATGAAGAATAGTGAGAAGTCAATAATCCTCACAAAATTCCCCTCTTTAAATAAAAATAAATTAGAAAATTATACAACCAATTTTTATCTAATCAAGAGTGTCCCTTTCAAGATCCCAAATTATATTTAAGATCACAGAATCATTTTTTGTTTTAAAGAAAAAAAGTTACATATATTTTTTAAAATTGACAAGACATCAATATAATTATTTAAGGTCGAACTAAAATCAAATATATTGATATAAAATATTAAATGATCAGGAAGAAAAATGAAAAAAGCTCAACTCATCTGAAACTATATACAAAATTCAGGGTTGATTTCATTTAAGAATATAGCATATTGTTTCAATTTTTTAATATTTAAGAGAAGTTTATGTTAATTTCTTAAAATAGAAAAAATCATAATATAAATAGAGATATAGAGTTACGAAACATTTAGTGTAGGGTTAATACTTAATCCTAAAAACTAAGGTTATTAAAACTAGACTGGTTAATAAATTGGTCGGGATATTGATTCAAGGGTTAATGGGTTAGATCGGAGTCAAATCGGGACTAAACCGGTACCAAACCTTAAGAAAGTAAAGATTTCAATTATTAAATGAAATTATAAAGAAAATCCCTTTTTCATTTAAATAATATTTGAGAAACTTGAAAGTTGAGTGATGTGAGTAGCAGACCTCTCTATTATCATGGCTAAAGTCTTAGCTCACAGCTAGCTGGCGAGGCAGCTGACTAGCTGTGCCTTTTTCCATTGTCCTTTACAATTTATATATGCTTTGTCTATATATATATATATATATATATATATATATATATATATATATAATCCTATTGAGTCATTTATGAGTAATAAATATTGGTGTATGTTTCCCTAAGTGGTAGCACGTGACCTTCAAAAGTTGTTTTTTCCCCCTTCACGTCATGATCTGCTTTGTGACGCCTCTTCCATATTCATTTATAGGGTTCATTAATTTTTGCCCAAACCACCACAAGTTCAGAAACTGCTGAGCCTCCTTCCTCGTCGAACTCCTATGATTTTTGAGGAGAAAGAAGTAGCGGTCACATCTAGTTCCCTCCTCACTCATCTCACCGGCGGTTTCTCAATATCCAGTGACCTTTTTTCTAGTTTCTCCCTCTCTGTTCATCTCTCTCTTTTTCCACCCCTTTCTTTCCATGTCGGAGCTCTGGAACAAGGAGCTTCAATCGACTTTTTTTTTTTTAAAAAAAAAATAACAACCTGAACTCGATTTCTATGACAAACGGGACCAGTTTCATAGCCGACTCACTGGTTTCCGGTCCAAACCAACTAGCCCGGTCCGGTTTTAATAACCATGCTAAAAACTCTCTCCTCAATGTGAAATATTCTCTCTCTATCCTACCCGAAATTCTCTCCCTAATATAAACCTAAAAGTTTACTAAAAATATATTATTTACATATTCAGAGAATAGAGAGAGTATTTCTCAGAGAATATCCCCACGGTCACAACAATTCATAGCAGCTTTCTTGAAGGAAATATTGAGATTTTTTGAATATTTTTGGGACAAAGTCACACCTTAACTCTATAGCATACTATAACAGTATATCATATCACTGTAGTCCATTATCCAAGCAATCATTAGAGGAGGATATTCTCCTTTTTCACTTTTTCATTTTCTTCTTATAGTCTTCCCTACCTATAAATCATGAAATAGATGATTTGGATTTAATATTAAATTAAGGTGCAACCAACACTCTTAAATATTTTTTCTAGTGCATCTAGTGCCTTAAAGTAAGTTGTGGTATACCTAGAACCCTGAAGTATTTTTTTCATGTGCATCATCCATCGCCATGCCTTCAAGTACACCTTTGTACAATTTCGTACTTAATAATTTAGATATTTAGGGCGTTGGATATACTTGAAAAAATACTTCAGGGTATTGAATCCACCAAAAAAAAAAAAAGTTTATGGTACAGGGCACACTAGAAAAATACTTCAGTGTATTCTTTATACCCAAAAAAATACTTCAGTGTATTCTTTATATGCATGATGCACCACAAAAATATTTTAAGGTGTTGAATACTTTTTAAAAAAATACTTCAAAATATTAGATGCACCTTAACCTTTTAATATTTTACAAATTAAAATTTATTTTTTTATTTTTTGTATTACAGTTATAAACTGTATCAATGACATTTAAAGAGTTTAAATTTATTTATTTATATTTATAGTAATAATTTTATAAAATATTGAATCGGTATCATCTATTTTTTTAATTTAACATTGGATATAAAATTATGAAAAGAAAATGAAGGAGAGAGAAAAAAAATGAGAGAAGTCCATCCCAACAATCATTAGCCTTGGATCATTTTAAGAAGTAGGGGTATTTTGGTCCTTTTGCACATCTCACCTTCCATTCCACAACCTCTCACTGATCCTGCTGCCGCAATACCCTGATTTTAGAAGGAAGTGATATATTTGATTGTCTCCTCTAGTTTTTTTCTTTTTTTTTTTGGGTAAGCCTCTCATCTGTTATCTTTGTTTCATGCTTAGTTATTATCTCTAGTTCTGAATATAGATATAGGATATAGTTTAACTATATTTTACATTTAGGATCGGGAGGAATATAAAATTTCTCTTTGGGTGTAGAAGAAAGGCACTTCACCAAACAAAGGACACAGTACTGAAATGAGCCAGAACAATGGGAATTACTATGTCACCGATGATGGATTACCTTCCCAAAGGGCAAATAACTTGAAGAAAGTTTCAATTCTTGGGAAATTAGTCAAAATATTATAAATTTTAAAAAAAAAATTTATCAAAATAGGATACTATGCAAAGTATTTGTTAAAATATAATAGTTGATGGCATCACGTCATATGACATCACATCAGTACAGGTGGCGTTGCCACATGTAATACTACCTAGGTGGCGTTTTTCATTTTTTTTTTAAAAAAAAAAAATAAGTGCCCCTTGCTGCCCCAAGGCAGCTTTATACTTGGGGGCAGCGAAAATCAGAGCAGGGGGCGTACGCCCCCTACTCTGATTTTTTTAATTTTATTTTTTATATTATATAATAATATATATTATTTTATAATATAAAATATTATATAATATATAATACAAAAATAAAATTGTAGTTTTAAGGTAATTAATCTTCTGTCCAAAAGTCACTCAAAATATCAAGACAATTAAGATCATTACTCATTTGCTCAGCTTCACAAAACATGAGTAAATCATTCGCAAATAGATGAGAAATACATAAACTACTCCTCCTTACTCCTAATGGCTGCTATTAATTACTTTCTATTGAATCTGCAATAATGTGAGAGAGTTTTTCCATTTCTAAAACAAAGAGATACAGTGAGAGAAGGTCTCCCTATTGAGTCCCTCTAGTTGGCTTCAATTCTTCCCTTCTACTTCCATTCCACATCAACCTCATCTTAAATGAAGCGATACAAAATCGGATAATCTTCTCCACCAAACCAATCTCCTATAATACTTTGAATAGAAAGTTCCAGCTCAACCTATGCTTTTCCAAGATCTATTTTGGTAAGCATATAACCCTTAATGCCTTGCCTCCTTCTCATCATGTAGGCCATTTCTTTTGCAAAAAATAATATTATCTTATATATTACAGCTGGGAACAAAGCTCGCATAAAATGGTGACACAATTTTATCCATATCCTACTCACCAAAATATTGTAAGCCCTTTATAAAGCATGTTACATAGTGCTACTAGTTTAAGCTGTTACCAATTCTAGGTTATCATTTTCTGGAATAAGAACTAGCAAAGGAGAGTTCAGTGCCCCAATATCCTTAGGAGAATCCCATAATCTTTGAATAAACTGGGGGGGTAAAGGGTGATTTAAAATTTTCTCGAAATATCTCTGAAAACTCAAGTTAAAACAGAGTAGTAAAAGAGAAAGACTGACATAAGAGATTTATACTAGTTTGGTCTAAACTCTTGGCCTTCGTGTAGTCCCCAGAATTTCTGGGTATTTTACTATCTCTTTCAATTAATTACACACTTTGTAACTTTGAGTAATCCTTTCTCTATGATTCACTCCTTTTTACAAATAGTAATCAATATACCCACTCTCAAGGTCCTACTACCTTGAGTTTCTTTACAGAAATCATGAATATAATTTAACTCTTTCACAGAATAGATTGATAAACACTGAAGATCAACTATCTAAAACTATTACACAGTGATGGATGTAAACAGTATTAGTAATAAATTCGTTTGAGCGTAATTGTTTCGGTGGTTGAATCGTATTGAATGCTTCTGCTTATATTTGGTAAAGATAATTAATGACCGTTGAAAAGCTTCAATGAACTATTGTGAGTAATAAATATAGCCGTTAGACAATGAGGCTCGTCCATTACTCACATACTTTGATTCCCCAAATGATTGTTGGCATTCTGCCACTTGACATTCTTTCTGTTCTTCCCGTTGAATGTTGCAACATTTAATCAAGGAAAGAGAACAGTAATGCCTTCTGATTGCTCAGAGAATGGTTGCCCAAATTGAGCTTGGTTTTTTGCCACTGCATTAAATGCGTCTGACGTAATCAATACTTTTTGACTAATCTGTAGTTAATCATTCATCTAATCATCTGAACTCTTTAATAAACTGATTAAACATAGTTAAGAATAATGATGATGGTGATAAGAAGTTATTAAATCATAAGCAAGGATTCAAGTTTTACGGACACATTGATTAGCAAAACCAGAAAAACTAACTCGAGTTGATTTTAACCACACTAGAGTTACTGACTCGAGTTGATTATTTATCACTCGACTCAATTTCATCTTCTTGAAAGTTTGTTTGAAAGCAATGAGGAAGATGTCTCTGTATGAATTTAACTCAAGTCATGTATATTTAATTCGAGTCAATTTCATTTTTACAAATGTCTTCGAGTTAAATTTGGAAAAGATTTGAACACAAAGAATACTCGAGTCATTCAGTGATGACTCCAACAGATGACTTGAATCATTAGTCCTTAACTTGAGTTGTCAAAATGTTTTGAAAATAAGTTTCAAAGTGTTTTAACTCGAGGCAATATATAGATTGTTAGAAAATATTTGAACACATGACTTAGAATTTTGAAAAAGTAAGTTTAAGTCCACAAAGGATTAACTCAAGTATAATAGTATTAACTCAAGTTGATGCTTTTCATAAAAGCATTTCACAAAGTCTAAAACGTGAGTCACCAAAGCGTAACTCGAGTCAGTCAAAGTTAAAACATATTTTGACTAAAGTTTCTAAATTATTAACTATTTTGCCTGCATTTTTTCAAAGAAAAATAATCAGTAAATTACAACAATTAAAATTCTAATCTATCAAATAAATGTTGTCAACATTAAATAAATTAGAGCCTTGTGAAATAAATTAAGTGAAACATTTATATTTTTATTTTTGGACCATTAACCAACCAAACCGTATTAACTGCATTAACTAGTAATAATAAACGCAAATCATACTAAAAAAAGACAACATATATATAATAGTCTAGTCTTCAACATATTCCCACATGAAGTTACTCTGAGAACCTAACATTTTCATGACATAAATAAATAAAACCAAATTAAGCAGCAATAACTTCTTAAAATAAAAATTTAGCAATCACAAATATATATATAAATGGGCTTAAAGGCCGACCCTTTTAAACCTTTAATCTCATAGGACTAGCCATTTTAGAGACTATTTTATAAGCCTCGTCTTTAAAGAGTTAAGGCTTAAACGAGCCGACCCGACAGACTTGATCAGATTTCATGGCTCTACCAACAACTGTCGCAACGCACTTCGACAGTCTCTTTTTTTTTTTTTTTTTGGAACCCTAGCTGAACGGGTTTCACGAGCAGCACCCTTTTCCAACTTTTTAGTAGTGACTTTCTTATTTCTCAAATCCTCACAACTCCCCTCTTTAAATGAAAATAAATGGGAAAATTATATAACACTATTTGTTTTATTTAATCAAGGTTTCCCTTTACATGACCCTATTTTATATTTAATATCAATCACATAAACGTATTTTATTTTCAAGAAAAAACTTACCTACATTTTCAAAATTGACTAGACATCAATATACTCCCTTTGATCCTTATTATAAGGCACCAACTACTAAAATATTTTTGTCTTTATTATAAGACACCAACTACCTTTAACCAACTCATTTATTACTATTTTTCAATTATACCCTCATTTTTAACTAACTCTTTAAATTTACATCATTAAAATAAGGGTAAAGTTGGAAATATTTATTATTTCTGAACTAATTTAATGATTTAACTTCCATTTTTTAGTTTGTGAAAAATGATGATTGATGCCTTATAATAAAAACCAGAGGGAGTAATTACTTAAAGTCAAACTAAAATCAAATCTATTGATATAAAATATGAAACGACCAGGAAGCCAAATATAAAAACATAACTCTTTTTATCCACCCCCCCCCCCCCCCCCACGCCCCCCCAAAAAAAAAAATCGAAAACAGCACAACTCATCGGAAACTTTATACAAAAATGCAGGCTTGATTTTCAATTAAATACATACCATATTGTTTCAATTTTTTTAATATTAAAGAGAAGTTTATATTATTTTTTAAGACAAAAAAAATCCACAACTTAAACAAAAGAAAAAATCTATGCAATTTTTTTGATAAAAAAATGCAAGCAATTTACTCTAACTAAATTCAAATAAATATTACTCTACCTTGTTATCCTTCTCTTACATATTTACACGAATTTGCTAAACATAACAACAAAAAGGAATACTAAGATTCTCCAGGAGTTCGGTGATCAGTAGAAGACATGTGATTATCTCTATCAGAACACTGAATCTATTCATCATCCACCGAATTGTTGTCGGTCTTCACAATCTAAAAGGAAAACATTCATTCTGTTAGAGCTGAAAAAGGTCCTGTTAAATATGTAGAACTTTCCAACGCTAAGTTTTTCTCAATTTATTGATGCATAGTATTTACATTATCATTTCTCCTTTTCACCAATAATTTCCACTACAATGCTACAACAAAGATAATATCCCTGCTTAAAGGATTGTAATGAGCCTCATTGTTGATATAACACCGTGGTGTCGTGCAATCCAAGTGGTCGATTGGATAATAATCGTTATTGATGTTTATAGCAATGAGTCATTTCAGAAGAATCCAACAAGCATACAGTTTTCAACTAAATTTACGTTGTATTTTTGTTTTCTTATGGCATGAATTACTAAAATATTTCGATGCATGAATTGTCCAAAGTAGCAAGGGAAAAAAAATTTCCATTAACAAATGCACTCATCCTTCTACCAAAACCAAAATATCAAGATTAAGCTTCAGCATGATACATGAGAAACACATGAATGAAGGGCACGACATCTTAACAGGGATAAACATGATAACAACCACACGACTTTAAAAGATCAAGCCCTTGATTTAAAAAGAAATAATAATAACAAAGCAAAAGCATACTTTTAGTTCTTTAACTTCACGCCAGATTTCATTTTGGTTCCTTAACTTTACAAAGTTTCTTTTTAGTTCTTTAACCCTAACGTCATTAACAAAAAATGCTGATATTGAGATTTTAAATGTTGAAACAAACCTTTTTCAAATACTGACATATTAAGTTTAATTTTGATTACAAAAAACCATCAGTTGAGAATCACAAATTAGGGTTAAAGGTTTGAAAATATGCTTTTAAAATTACTTTGTATAAAGTAAAAGAACCAAACATGTACTTTTGCCCAAATAACAATTATGCCTTGTCCACATTCATACCTCACAAAAGCATTCAAAAGGAAAACATGAGCAGAACATCAAAGGGTGATCAGAGATCAAACTTTTTGACCAAAGATACAGCATTTATTGCCTATTATTGAATTAAACAAACACAAGACAGAGACAACGACCAGAAAGACTTGCATACAGTACCTGAGATACATATTCTTTGATCTTGTCACTAATGGGTCCATCTAAAGCTCTTTCAGCAAGCTCATAAAATAAAGTATTGCCGTCAGGACCATTGACATTGTCCTTTTGTAAATATCTACGAAGGAAAAGATAACCCAGAAAGAAGTGACTTCATTCCTCTTGACAGATTAATTTTGGTAAATTAGACGGACCATGAACTCAAACAACTCATTAAAGAGATCACTACATCAAGCCAATGCTCACCTTTGCTGAACAAGAAGTTCTAATGCATGCTTGACGTTTCCAAGTAGGGGATGGCTTTCTTCATTTTCAGACAAACCCATTCTCCTCATATGGCTAAAGAGACTTTCTACAGAGCATTCTCAAGAAGGAGTTCTATCAGGTTACAAACAAAGCAGATGAAGGGTGAAAATATTATTAAAAAGGAAAGAGTAGAGAAAGAGCAGTAAATTCTATTCCATCATTGAACCTATACTTCTATTATGCAGTTAAGGTAATGGCCGCTTTATAAACCTGGAGCTAAAGAAAAATTTACAATAGCAACCCCTAAGAGTAAGGTAATTTTACAATAAGCTACAACAATCAAAGAAACAGAGGGGGAAACGGTAAGAATACCGTTCTCTCACTCAATATGAGAGTATATGTAAATCATTCCCAGTTTGGATAAGTAAACATCAAACTAGGTTCTTGAAAAGAAAACCAACTGATTGTTGATGAATAGGTGTGTAAATCACCTCAATCATACTGTTTGTTATTTTTCCACAAAAAAAAAAAGGTCAATCAAGCTCCTGGTTCTATCCTGACAGACCAGATTATTTGCAATGCTAATGCTACTTGATTAATCAAAAAGAAGAAAACTGAAGTTCATCAAGCAGCATTTCAAACCATATATTTTCCAGATTCCGTTTACACTGATCTAACCTATCTGGACACTTTAAAATAGTTATATTTGGCGATCAAAAGTCTAACATTTGCTTATGCATACATGAAACTAAATCTATAATCATACCTGCAGTAATTTTCCCACCAGCAAGATGTACTATGCTAACAATGACAAAAGTGAAACCACTCAGATGTGCACTATTTTCATCATCAACATATTTTTTATATACATTGGAAGGAAGCTGACTTATGAGGACATATGATTTTGAATCTGCAACATCTGGAAGAAAGGATGCAAGTATAATTAGAGAAGTGGACACATTTACAACTAGGAGAGGATTACAGACAGATTTGACATGGTAAAGGAAATGTAATACAGTTTTCTTTTTCTTTTCCCCTTGCTTCTTTATAACCATATATGCACACCTTATTACAATATCAATAAAAACTTGTATATATACACCTCGAAACAGGCTAAAAGTTTTCCCTTTTTCCCCCTTCTTTTCTTTGACCTTATATGTACACCTTATTGCAATATCAATAAAAACTCATCACATACCGATCAAAGGTAAAAGAATCAATGTTGGTTTTTGTTACGGACAAGCGGGTTGGGCCCCACTATGCCCAAAGCTAACAGGATCCGCCAACGGATAGAGAATTATCTGGTAAGATATTGACCCTATTTTCTCGCTAACCGCCATATGCCATACAGATAGTGGAGTAGTTGCCAGTGAGGGCACGTGTGGAGTAAATATCGGATCACAGCCGCAGGTACACTCTATATATATACCCTAGTGTGCACTAATCAGGTACACACGAACTACTTATGCCACTTTTACCTTCAGCATACGCAGAGCACACACCCCACTCCCTCTGGCAAAGTGCCCAGTATTACACCGAACTACGTGGACTTTGATCCCTGATAAGGGTAGGCCTTGGGACTTATTCCTAGGACAAGTCCTATCTATTGAACAGTTTTTGTTCTCAGACCAACCATAAAATATACTTCCTCAGATCTATATTTCCCTATCATTCATAAAGAAAGAAACTATATAACTTTTTAACAATCAAGCTCATTAAATTTGCATATCATTCAATTAGAAATATGCATAAAAATTTAGTAACCACGCCCGTGCAATATGATTAAAAAGCAAAAGGACCACATAGTGGTTCCATTAAGTTTGCATATATTGCTCAACTTATTCATCAAAATTTCACTGAAAATAATATTGGGATTCTAGAGGGTTCCTATAGTCAATGTCTTGCATGATCTGAACTGAAATAAGGATAATTTCATTTCTCACTTTGCTGAGAAAGCTGTGCCTGGTTTTTTGACGATGGTTGGGATCTCTGAAGCTCTCTCATTTCATAGCCAAATATGCTTGAAAGCTTCTCTTTGGCTTCATTTATCACTGAAGTAGGAAGGTTACGCTGGTGATAGTTTTTTGTAACCAGTTGAGTAAGCTCAGTTCTCTTAACTGGGCAGCCTGAGTTTTGATGAGTTTTAAAAAGCATATAACGGATTACTTCTCCAACAAGTTTGTCCTTTTCCTGGAAGGAAATGATAAGTTTTAATGAATCAATTTTTCTGACTCAAGTATTTAAAAAATAAATAACTAATGAGCACTTGCAGACTCTCACCTCCATCGAAATTCCATACTGTGACCAATCCTCCACTGTACTTGCCATTCTGCCAACAAGACACAGTACATTACACTGATTTCACTATCTTACCAAAAGGGAATAGTACTTCATGATGTTAAAAAAATAATAAAAAATGAAGAGGTTTAATGGATATCCTTAGGGGTGAAAGAGAAGCCTGAGCTAAACAGTAAATAGTATTCCAGGCTTCCAGCTCAGTTTACTTCACTATCTTATACATAGTTTACACACCACTAAGTAAAGTTCATATGTGAAGCTTATTACTTCGATTATGAGAGTGGATTCTCAAAGATATTAATATTGACATTAAAAGTCAAAATAGAAACGGTTAAGTAAAGTTCATATTATGCAAGTTACACATGTAAAAACTGAAAACCATGAGAAGTTTATCCCTGCACAAGAAATATCTCACACGATTCACACTTTGAGTAGAAGTAACCGTTTTATATACAACAGCAGATCATTCCGAGATTTTTTTTTGAAGAACAGACAGTGCACCTGGAATACTAAAAAGAACCAGTAAATACAAAAACGAAAGAAAGAAATGACCAAAACATCATATATAACACCCCCCCCCCCCACACACACACACACCCCAAAAAAAAACGGCCTTTAATGCAGAACTACTAAGCTGGATACAAACTGCTTCGTCATTCCATTAAAAAAAAAAAGAATTTTCTAAGAGATGCACACTAGGGAATCATGAGCAATCATATTGCAGGACCACAAAGAACTTCAGCGACATATCCAGAAGAGAAGGCAAACTTAAATTAGGGGAAAGAAAAAGTAGAGACAAAAAAAAAAAAAAAAAAGCCAAGAAACTCCGCATCTGGTAACTATCAAGAAGCACCATTTTTTGCCCAATAATTCAGCCAATGTCAATATTTAGTTGCTCTCAATCGCACAAGACAGAGATTAGCATACAAATTTATTCCCACGCAGATTCAGGATCAGAAGCACAAAATAACTAATAAACCACGAACAAGCTCATCCCATTCTACTATCCGTGACAGCAGAGGCACATCGCACCAACAAGCAGAGGCGTAGGATGGGAAGTAGAAGTTGATACCTGAATGAGTAAAAAAAGGCAGAAATAACCCAGCAGATACGTAAAGGCTACGGAGGCTCCGATATGATGACGAGAAGCAGCGACGAGGTTGGACGAAGGCAACGAGACCCAGGAAAGCAGCGACCAGAGATTTGATAAAAATAGGTCCTCAGTTGTTCAGTGTTCACCGTACCCAATGCGTAGGAATGAGCTTAACTTGGTTGGAGGGGATGGTCGGGTATTTTTAATATCTTTATTTGATTTAAGAGAAGGGAAAGAATAATAATAAAAGAAAAATAATAATTTATTATTCTATCTTAATATATTTAATTATAATTTTTATTTCTATGTCATATAAATTAATTAAAATTTTATTTAATTAAAATTTTTAAATATAATAATATTTTTTATTTAAAAATATATTTTTTAAAATTTTATTTTATCATAATATTTTTTAATTATAAAAATATATTTCTACATAAATTAATTTAATGATAATATATATTTCAAATTTATTTTATAAAAAATATTTTAATAAAAATGAAATTTTTATTTATTACAATATTTTCATTATGACAATTATTGGAACTTTTAAAAAAAATTAGGGTAAATAATTCAAAATTTTAGTTCCCCTTCCATCGCCTCCCTTCCATCCTTGCAAGGCTCTAATTATTGTCCATTGGATCAATCTTATTTGGCTTTATTGGAGAGAAAGAAGGGAAGGGAGGGGAGGGATTATACATATAGGCACATTTGGTATGCAAAAGATTTGAGGAGTGAAATGAAGGGAAGGGAAGACTTTGAAGGATGAAGGAAGATTACTTAAGGGAAGATGAGTTGTAAAATATAAAAGGGTGATAGTTGGTAAAGAATCAAAGAATACATATTTTACTCTCAAAAGTATTAATTCAAAATAAAAAGAAAAAATATTTTTTTTCTAAAATATATTTGTTAAGAAATATACTCTTATCACGTTCGAATTTGTCTAAAATATTCTCCCGCCAAATTCAAATTTGTCTAAAATATTTTCCCATCAAATTCAAAATTTTCTTAAATATTTCCCACCAAGTTTAAACTTGTCTAAAATATTTTCCCGCTAAGTTTTAAATTATTGCATAAGTTTGAATTTATTACATAAATTCAAATCTAATCATATTTTCTATCATTATAGAAAAAAAATATTTTATGAGACGTCAATATGTGCAAAAGTATCACTATTCACGTGAAAATTTGGATTCCCACTAATTTTGGTGATATCTTATCTTCTCACCTTTAAAGAAAAGTTGGTGGGTCCAGAAACTTAAGTTCCTAAAAAGATTGGACACAAAAAATATATCAAACAAAGGTACGTGTACCAATGGGCCCTTAGTTTGAAAAGGGATGGCAAAAAAAGGTTTATCTTATTTGATTTGATTGGTAGGGAGAGGAGATGAGGGTTTTTAATTAGGGAAAATCCTCTCCAGGGCCCAATTAAACAAAAAAATTTCAAAAAAGGCTCCAACAACTTTTACATGCCAGAAAAAGGCCCTAGGGCCTTTTCTGAGTATTATTTCAGAAAAAACGTAGTTGTTGACAGATACTTATTTTGTTGTTAACGGATACTGATTTTGTTGTTAATGGAATTGTTGTTAACAGATACTGATTTTGTTGTTAATGGGGTACTGATATTGTTGTTAATGTTTTCGAAATAATACCAAAAAGGCCCTAGGGCCTTTTCTGACATATGAAAGTTGTTGGAGCATTTTTTAAAATTTTTTTGCTTAATTGGGCCCTGGGAAGGATTTTCCCTTTTAATTATATGTTTAAGAGAGGAAGGGGAGGATGATAATTATTAATTTACCCTTATGCATTAGGTTATATAAATTTATTCATACCTTAAATTAACTTATATAATATAACGAAAAGTTTAGTCTTCTCGTGTCAATTTATATAAGAAATTGGGATGATGAATTTTTTTATTTTTAATTAATATAATAATATATTTAAAAAATTAAATTAACAAATTTAATTTGAAAAACCAAATCTTTATTCCCTTATCAAATGATCCTCCCTGAAGAAATATAGACTAAGAATAAAATAAATAATTAATGGTTGTAAGATGTGAACAATAGGCGCGGATAGGAAGAGAGAGATTCGTCGACCAACTTCAAGGACAATTGACGGCCACCATTATCTTCGCGCCAAAACCATAACCTCTGCTCCTATGCCTCTCCTCTTCTTCCACCACCACCAGGGTGGAGCTAGGATTTAGAGTTAATAGGTGCATAATTAGTGTAGGGGTTCGGGGGCAACGCCTCTGAATTTTTTTTTTTTTAAGAAAAGTTTTAAATGCATTAAGATTGTATCATTGACATTTTCTGGAAGGAAAAAAGTTTGACAAGATTAAAGAACATGTTGGAACTTGGAACCTATAAGAAATCAAAGAATGAATAATTATAATAACTAGAAGGTGGGCAAGCAAACCAAAATGTTGGCTTCGTCTTCAATTCATCATAAACAAAAACCACAAGGTGGGGTATTACCTTCAGATATTCATTTACGTCAGTCTTCATTTGCTTAGCCTTGAGTGCTGCAATATTATGCACAAGGCTCATTCCTTCACTTACAAGTCCTATATTTTGAGACATAAATAGTAGCATCTCAATTTTTCTAACAATGAAAAGTAGGAAAAACGGAAATTCATAAAATATATGAAAATATACAGAAAAGAAGGATTAAACAGTGTATGAGAAGAAAGAAATAGAATTCAGATTGTAAACATATACGAAAACAAATGATCAGTTTCCCCATTTTGGTAGGTATGGAAATTACAGATCACACAAACAACCCATATAGCTCTGAATATTCAGCACCAGTTTTCTGCATTAAATTTCAAGAGCTTGGAAGAAAAACTTACCTATAGTTTGCTCAAGCAATTTCCTTCAATTGATAGAAAATTATTGTTGATCATTACCAGCCAGAACCTACAATAACTCATACCACAAAATTCCAAAATCAGAATAGGACTAAAATGGATTCAGTGCTCCATGATTAACAATGCCAAATTTTCTTAAAGACATAGATTGAAAACCCTAACCTCCGTGGAAGAAAGGCGACAGAATTTATGGTGGGATCTGGAACGGAGAGGGCCAGAGGGGGATCTAGAAGCACTAATGGTGGACGAGAGGCCGAGAGTGGAGAGTAATTGATGGCGGGATCTAGAACAGAGAGGGGGGATCTAAAAGTACTGACAAGAGCGGAGACAAAGAGCGACGGTGGAGGTTTTGGAGCCGAGAATGAGAGCAGAGACGAAGAGTGATCGACAGAGTCGAGAATGGAGCGAGAGAACGAGAGCGGAGACGGAGAGTGATCGATTCGAATGGGGAAAAATGATGGAGAGAGTGAGAGAACAGGATATACGATGAAATGGGGAAAGGGAAAAGGGGAAAGGGGAAAAAATAGGATAAAGAGAAGATGGAGGTTTGAATCGGTGACCTTAAACTAAAGATATGAAGTCTTAACCAATTATACTATTCATATATATTGTTACTAAATTCTCTCAATTTATATATTTTTTTTATGGGTTCACTTGCCCCCATTGGCACAAGTGTAGCTCTGCCCCTAATCACCACCAAGCCCCCTCTTCCCCGTAACCTCCTTCAACTCAATCGTCATAGGTGGTGACTTCCGCCAAATTAAGAGACCGGCGGCATCCATATCATTCTCACTGATGAGCTAAATAAAAGAGAAAACGCAGGGAGTTAAAAAGTCTTCTCACAATGCTCTTGAATTGATGCACACAATGCTCACCAATGAAAGGCAGGGAGCTAACAAATCATTCTCATTGGCGATGTTATTTGATTCTCACAATGCTATTGGATTTCTCATGTTCGTAAAAAAGAAAATAGAAGAGAAAAGGTACGAAATCCTGGTGGAGACGCACCAACCAGGTTGGATATATCATAAAAATATGAGGCTAAAATCGTCATAAAGCTTAGCTCTCCTTCAAAGCCCCCATAATTAAGTAGGGAGCAAAATAAGGGGATTTGAGGGGAGATTTTTTTACTCCACTCCCCTCCAAAATTTTCAACTAAACAATGGGAGGTGAGCATCTACCTTTCTATCCCATTATATTATCTTATTTCCTTTCAAACTAAACACATCTTTTGTTTCAGAGGGAAAGGGAGGTAAAGCTAGTAAATCGAGTCGGACCTACCTTACAGGGTAGAAAATATTTTAACAATTTTTTAGCTTTATTTAAAGAAATAAAATTAAAACAATGAAAATCCTACTTTTATACATAATATTGTCAAAATTAAGGTATAAATTATAAATATTATACAACAAACAAACTCAGTCACTAATTCATAATCAAACATAAATTTTGTCTACATATCATAATTACAAATAATTAATGGGAACACTAAAAAAAAATTAAAAATATTTCTTATAAATATGTCTTGAAAAGTGCAGGTAATCAACAAAATAAACAACACAAGATATATATAAAACAATTGCTATAAAATAAGTCAAAAAATACAAAAATGGTTAAAAAAAACTTATGAAATAAGAAATATCTTTTATAATTTATAATTTTTGGGATTTTTAATACAATATGTTCTTATAAAACTTAATTTGAAAAAAGATAATAACAATTAATTATTTGCAACATCATTAACAAAGTATAAAAAATCAATAATAGTATTATCATATAAATATTTTAAAAAAAAAACCATCAGGCCTCAAAAAACCAACCCTACAGGGCGACCCTTCTAGGCCTACTTTTATTTTTAAGGAAAAAATCTTAAGTCTGACCCTTCTAAATTCAAATTCTAAACGAGCAAGTCTGATGGGTTTGACCCCATTTTCTAGCTCATAGTTTAAGTCTGACCCTTCTAAATTCAAATTTTAAATGAGCAAGTCTGATGAGCTTGGCCCGTTTTTCTAACTCCTGGGGGGGATATTAATTTATCATTCTACCCTTACATATTATGAACTTATATTTTTTTTTATATATAAATTAATTTACTCCTTAAGCATATTTTTAATTTTATAACAATATACTACATTTTTTATTCATAATAATATATTTTTATTTGTAATACATTTTTTTTTTATTTTTAGTATTATATTTTTATTTTAAATTAATTTTATTATAATTTTTTATTTATAAAATGTGTTTTTACTTTACAAAAAAGGGAGGAAGGACATAAGGTAAATTAGTAACATTTACATATTCTAAATTCACACTTGTGTACTTATATAGTATTTTTGCATATTGGAATTATTGTGTGTATACTGATTGGAAGCTCCAATCAACAGTTTTGCCAACCAATCAGACTTTTCAATCAGTTTTCTCAACCAATCGGTGTTGGTCTCAGAAGCTCAAAAAGGTAGCTTTTCAAAAGCTCCTTCATCATCTTCGTCGGCGACCTCTGTTTTGCCTTCACCTTACCTCTCTGTCACTAGTGTGGATGGAACCTGAGAAGAAAAGGGTGTGAAGACAAACCTGAACAGAGTTTGGTACCACTAAGGAAAGGGAAGCTCAAAATCAAGAGGGATGATGGAAGAAAACCCCATGAAGCTTATTCATTGGGGGAGAGATTTGATCAAACCATGTTCACCTTCCTCTATGTGAGTTATGCAACTTTTGGCAGGTTCTGTCTTCTCTAGCAACGTCTACTCCTCCTCTCCACCACACCTTCCACCCTCACTGTGGCCAAAACTTTAAAAGCAAACAAGAGAGTTGCAGAGTCAAGCTTCACACCACCAAGCAACCTCCATTATGAGTTTTTTGACGAGCTCTATGAGATTTAATAGGTGGTTCAATTTTGCAAGTTGTGTGGGGTTGTTTAATTTTTCTCTTATAATTATTTCAAATGTCATTTATGCTTCCCTCATTTCAAGTAAGTTTCAATTTCACAAAAACTACTTATTCTATCACCAATTCAAACATAAATTGCACAATTTGACTTTTATCCAATCTAACTTTTCTATAAGTTACCGCAAATAAGTCACTAGTCCATTTCATGTTTTGAAGGTATAGATTATCCTAAAACTATTTAGCCTTTCATCAATAAAAACTATGATTAATATAATGTTTGATCCTTCAAATTACTTTCATTTTAGTTTTTATCCCTCAAATTTCAACTATGGATTTTGATCCCTCCAAAGGTAAAATGATCCATCTTTTTATTACTTCATTTGTTCCTTTTTTAAAGAAACAACAGTTACACATGTACCATTTTTTTATAAGAAATATTTAAAGAATGTACTATTAACGGTTGTCTATGTAAGAACGTTATGTATTATGTTAGCATTACTAGATATATAACAATTATTTACATAAGCATGTTATTTATTTAGCATTACTCATATCTCATGGCCTCATCAAGTCCCAATGCATAATGGGTGTTCTGTTAGGACCATTCTAATAGATATTGAATGCATAATTGTTTGGAACCATTATGTATCTGTGCCGGGCACATATATCACCTTAATATATGACGATTTGGAACCGCGATGCATGGTTGAAAATAACCATAATTAAAGGTTTTTTCCTTTACTGTAGTAGTTTAGGTCGAATTCAAATTAGAGTAAATAGCTTTCAAAAGCAATTTTATGCATGATTGTATGTAATCTATCTATCTATTTTATTCTTCAAATACCCGATTAAGTTAAAATGGATTGGTTCGGTCCAGCATTTGATAAATACTATACCACTAAATACATATTATTAATACAATAAATACATTAGTGTTACTAATTATGCGTTATTTATTATCCCTTATTTCCTTCATTTATATGTGATATGTCGAAATCATTAACCCCCATTTACTAGTGCGATGTTAATGAAGATTATCCCACTTTTAATGATTTGGATTAATTGAGATATACTGCATAAACTTTGTATTAATTGTGTTTAATGTTAATTAATGGATTAATGAGTATTCCTTTATTTCCTTTTTCCATATGCCATAATCAGTTGCTCAATATTGTTGTGGTACATGGTATTCTTGTTTCAGCTCGCAATTTATACTAGGGTTGGCTTATTTGTTAAAATCACCTTCAATCCAATGAAAAATCTCACTCAGATCCCAAAGATTATAAAAAAAAAATATATTAAAAGAAGTCCTAATGTATATTCCTCTATCAAAAAGTGTCACTAGACTTGTCAATGATATAAATGGACTTGTTAATGATCACTCTACGACGTATCAATACAATCATATACACTTGTCAATAAAAGTTATTGTAGTTAACATAGATGAGCTTGTCTACAGCCAAAAGGGGCAAGCCCGTTTAAACCCTAGCCTTCAAGGGTCAAACTTATAAAATGCAGTCTTTAAATGAAGTCGAGCCTAAAAGGCTAGTTTTGTAGGGCCAAAGGGCTTAAAAGGACCAGCCTTGCAATACCAAGGGTTGGTCCATTAGGGCCATTAATTATTTTTGGTTAATTATGGTTATTACACGACTTTCATGCAAAGTCTCATGAGGTTGAAAACAAAAAAAAAATTGTTAATCATTGTGGAAAGCCATAACTCCTTATGGCCCTCATGAATTATTAACCTTAACTCCTTACACAAATTAGTTATTATTATTATATTAATTAATCTGTAACTTTTTACGGTACTCATTAGAACTCATAACACTTTATGATAGTCATGAGTTTTAGGATTATTCATTAAAACAACTATTGGGGATTAGGATTACCTTGGATCACTTGAAGACTTTAATGTCTTTGATGTCCTCTAACTTTGATCCACACAGCTATTCCCTGATCACAATGAGAACTCTTTCTCTTGACACCTCTCACTTTTTGGAAGCTTACTAGGTGATGAAAGGTTGAGATTCCGATTTCTTAAGTTTTTCTCTTTTCAAAAAGATTGTGGTTTCTTGAAATTGGGTTGAAGATAGGATGAATAAAATCGGATCTTTACCTTTCTTGGATGGTGCCTATTTCTCTACACCTTGGTAGATGGCTGAAATTCTTAAGAGCATTTTTGTGTCCATAAATTTTGGCCAACTTCCCTTTAATTAAATAGCCTTAGTAGGGCGAAAATTCGAAGACCTAATTGTGTTGTATCGGCCACTATACTAAAAATAGGGTTTTAGATGATAGGCTCATTACTTAGTGTTATCCAAATCATTAAGATAATGAATTGAATCTACATCTTGATTATTTGATTGAATAAAAAATTTAAGATGATGGATCACATCCATACTTAATTATTTAATTGAATAAAAAATTTAAGATGATGACTCACATTCATATTTTAATTAATTGATTGAACTTAAGATGATGGATCATATTCATATCTTGATTGATTCAATCAAAAATTTAAGATGATGGATTACATCCATACCTTGATTAATTGATTGAATAAAAATTTATGATGATGGTGTTGGGATCCGTGTACGTAGCGGAATTAAAAACTTACGAATGTCATCAAAGGATCCCTCAACAACGTTTAAGTCAAGTTAAAAAAAGAACTGTACCTATGCGAATTAATAAGCATCTCTTTCAATTTGATCTCATGGGCTATCTATTCAATCAACAAAAGCCGACTCCACGAATCCACTCCCTCTACCGATATCCACATGAACGGCCTCCAACACCGACAGTAGCGTGCTAGCGCCTTCAGTATTCTCATGTCTCTCTCTTTTCTCTATAGGGTTTCTCGCTGCTTTTCTAATACACCTAACAAAAAGTTCCGTAGGTTTTTCAAAACCTGATAGACGTATCATATTCAAAATTAATCTTTATTAATTTTGAAATTTGAATTTGGATTAAAATAATATATTAATTAAATTTATCTAATAGATCTAATCTAATCTATTTATTTAATCCGAATTAAAAGCCCTCTGATTTAATTTATCTCTATAAATTAAATCTAAGAAATGATATTATCTATTTAATTAAATCTGAGATACTATATCTCAATTTAAATTAAATAAGATATATGATATCTTTATTCGAAAATTAAATCTAAGATATAATATCTCTATTTGTTTTATATATTTAATTTATCAAATAAATTAAATACAAAACAAAAATTATATAATAATATTATAATCTCTATTAAATAATATTATTATATTATTTTCGAATTTAATATATTCATCATAGATTAAATACAGTATTCATTAAATCTTAGATATATCTAAGATTCAATAAATCTGGACATTTTTGCTTGTGTTTGGCTATTCTTGTGTGTGACCCTACAAGCCCACATGAGATTGGCAACGGGCTAATACTGTACCAGTCTACAAGTCGTAAGCACCCTCTAGCAAGACATTGTGACTACCCAATTCATATAGGGACCAATGATATAATACAACTTATCGTACAACCATGTCACGTTCCTTTTGTTATGCGATAATTTGGTCAAGTATGAGGCATGGATAATGTTAACTTCTTGTTCTTTACCATTAGCCCTGTTTGTTACAGAGAACTTGCACCTCAAGAAAGGAAGATGACAATCTTCCACCTAAAAAAACATGTTTGGTAGACCCATCTTTCTTCGAGTCACTTTCCTTCGATGTCCAAGCTTCCACCGATTGTACAAAAAAGCTTTCCATCATAAAGAGGCGGGAATGTTTAGAAGTTGCTGGGAGGATGAAATTTTAGGACCAAAAAGACCCTAGGCAAAGCGCGAGCTGGAAGACGTGAGCTTGAAGATGCTTTCGATGAAGAAACTTGGAACTTTTTTTGCTGTTGGAGAAGTTGAACGCAATTGAAGAAGCTACAACTGAGAACGAGATTGAACCCAAGTTAGTTCTGTCAAAATTGAAATGTTGGGTTGGGGTATGTCGAATGGAAATGAAAAATGCGTTAAAATCTGAACTGAGAACGATAAAGACTTTGCTGATGAAAATAGTGTTACTGTACTGGTTTTGTTGCTGCTACATGAGTTCGAACTAGGCTATTTGGTTCGAATGTAATGTTAAGGTTTGAACGTAACGGATAAGCATTGTGGGAATTTCACCCCATCTTCCTACTTAACCAACACCCAATTCTTTCTACCAAACATTTTATCTTCCCTCAACTTACATTCCTTTCCCTGGAATACCAAACAGTTCAACTTTTAAAGTTCCCTCCTAAATCTTCCTTTCCTTTTCTTTCACTTCCTTTCCTTTCTTTGCCTTCCTCAAATCTTCCCTGTAACAAATAGGGCCTTACTTTCTCAATTATTGAGTAGTCTAATAATTGAAATGGAAACTCCTTTCCATCGTAATCTGGCCATACATTTCTCAGACTCACTTATCGAGGGGCCTAGTATTATCTCTCTACAAATGTAAGGGAAAAATTCCATCTTGACCATTCACATTCTTCTGCATGAAAACCATTGATCTCAATTATAGCCTTTATCATCACCCGGTCAAAGGTGACTTTTCACTAAGTCAAAAATCAGCGACTCATCATGTAAGAATCCATGATGATCTTAGGTCAAAGGGCGTTGTGACACGATTATATATGAGATAAGCTTTATGACTAAATCCATGCAGCTTTCTCATAGTGGGTCGGTCCAACACCTTGTACTCTTTCAAGTGCCTATAACTTTGATTTGTATCTCCTTATCTTATTAAACTCATACTAGTCTTATTTCATTTTCGCTCCCACGCAAATGACCAACTAGAGACATTTAAGATAATCTATAAGATATATCCAAGGATACAGTTATCACTATAAACATACAAATGAAATGATAGCGAAATGGAGAATACTTTAAATGACATTAACGTTTAAAGTACAATGACTTGCCCCTAGGGCATAATTTCCAATAGATAAATCACATCCATATCTTTAATTAAAATTCAAGATCATTTTTAATTTAATCGTTATCTATTATTTCTGCTATCTTCATCCAATCTTTATTGGATCTTTATATATAGATACTTATATATACATATATATTAGATAATTCAGAATTATCTTTTTCAACCTAACCTATTTAATTTAAAATTCAAATTTAAATTTTAAACTTAAATTCCAAATTTGAATTCCAAATTCAACTTGGCTTAAAATCCTATTTGGTCTTCTAATATATTTGGGCTTTTTTTGTAAAGAAACTGGTTTCCCACTAAGGGCTCAAATGTGGCGCCATTTTACAATTGGGCTTGGAGTCCCACTCCAACTTAATTACACTCTTACTCTTGATAGCCTGATAACAATTATTCACCCAAACTTGCTAATTTTAAGCAATCAAGAATAACCTTTGTATGTGACCCATTAGGTCCAATTAGTTACTGATATAAATAAACTTTGACCAATTAAAACTCCTTTAATGGGCCCAAATTATCTAATGACCACATAAGACAATAGTAATGCTCTGTAGCCCCAAAACTAATTGGATATCATACATGTATCATCCCTTACAATATCATTCACATTTAGTCGAGAGCAGAGACAGAGTATCATCTTTCTTATATTAACTTTATAGCGGATCATATCTCTTCATGATCACTTGCTATGTGCATAAACTCCCAAGTCAGTTAGAAGTTGTAAATGACAAAATATCACCAAGAAAAAGGGTGAATTGGGGAATTTCACAAAATTTTCTAATTCCTCTAGAATTCACATGAAATAGCAAAGATAAATAGAGAGGAACAGAGAAAGATTGGAAACATGAGATTTATATTAGTTCGGTCTAAATCCTTGACCTACATTCAATCCCCAGACACTCTGGGATTTCACTATCTCAGAACTTGATTACACACTCTGTAACTCTGAAGTAATTCTTTTACTAGAACCTACTCTCCCTTACAAGTATCAAATAAACATTGAAGATTATATATATATATATATATATATATATATATATATATTTGAAGATATTTCTTAAAAGTATGAAACAGTAAAATGCTAAAATTTCAATTTGAATGCGCATAGTTTCAGTAGTTAGAAAATTCAATGCTTATGGTATTTATAGGTGTTGGCATTTATGACCATTGGAGAAGCTTGAGAATAATTCGTTGAGTGTAATGAAGATAGTTGTAGAGACTTGATTATTTTGGTCTTTCCTTAACGTCTTCATCTTTCAAATCAGAGTCGTCATTCTCATTCCTTGAGACATTCCTATTGGAAGATCAGTCTCCCAAACAATGAATAAAGTAGCAACTGCTTTTGGAATGTTCAGAGGTTGATTGCTCAAATTGATTATTTGTTTTCTGAACCAGCATTTAATGCATCTGACGTAATCATTTGTTGTTTGATAAAACTGCATTAAAACACTTGTTTGATCTTCTAAAACTTATTAGCAAACTGATTAAACATAGTTAGGAATAATAAGGAGTGAAGATACAAATCATACTTGAAGATTTGACATTTACGAAGACAGTGATTATAAAATAGAGTTATTTTGCATCTTACAGAATTTCAGTGCATGACTCAAGTTGATAATGCTTGACTCAAGTTAATAATGAGTCATCTTCTTTGAAAATAAGTTTGGAGGTTAAAATGAAGATGTCTTTGTATAACTAAAAAGCTTGAGTTTGAAAAATCTCACTCAAGTGCATGACTCAGGTTGATATCTCTAGGCTCGAGTTAAGGTCATCTCTCAAAAGTGAGCTTCGAGACTACATTTTGAAATTTTGTTAGCTCGAGTCACTAAGTGATTAACTCGAGTGAACTAGATAATTGCACAATATGTTTTAACCACTAAACTCGAGTTAATATATATTGACTTGAGTCAAGGACTTATAAATTTGAAAATAAGTTTAAGTCCACAAAACATGACTTGAGTCAAAAATCATACACTCAAGTTAAAGACATTTCTGAAATATTTCATAAGGGCGTATGACTTGAGTTTAGACATACTAACTCGAGTCAATATGTGATAAAAATACATTGATAGCTCTTAGCCTTACATTAACTTGAGTTAACCCATGACTGACTTGAGCTAATCATAAGTTCAAATACTTATGAAAGCTCTCTGTCTTAAGAAGACTCGAGTTACATTGTAACTAACTTGAGTCAATGTGAGTTCAAATATTTTTGAAGTCTCTCTGTCTTGTGTTAACTTGAGTTTGGCCACTTAAAACTCAAGTTAACTTTGACAAGTTGCTGGTCTAAGTTTTTCATTAAATTAAAAACATTTTGACTTAAACCATTAACTTTATTTTGTTTACAATTTCATTTATCATCAAAACACATAGAGAACTAACAAAAGCTAGCCAAACTTTACCGGTCTTGTGAATGACTAATCTCTTATAGGAGACTGTGAGTCTTCTTGACATGTCTATCTATACTTATGTATTCAAGTTACACCTAAGATTATATTGTTTTCCCCATTTTTAGGCGGATAGAGTTGTACAGTTAAAGTATAAACTTAGAACATAGTGTTTGATGACATCCTCAAGTTTATGACGATCCACACTACCAAAAAATGAGAAACTTTTCATATCCAATGATACTCTTTACAATGAATCTTTATAGAATCTCTTGGCCGGTCAGTTCAATGCTATTTGTTCTCCAACAGGTCTACCCACGACATCAATTAAGGCATCCCATGCATGTATTCCATGAGATCCTTACATTGTATCTCTATACAAGTAGATGATGCCGTACTAGTTTTATTAAGATCATCAATGCCTTTTCTTGGTGATTTAAGACTAGGAACAAGTTTTAGGCAATAGATGTAATGTTCTTGAGTCTTCATGATTATGATCTCTATCATTGACCTTCGAGATTAACACATGTTCTTTTCCTAAGATTTTTAATTTTTAACACATATTTACCTTAAAATAAAGGCAAAACATAAATATGATAAAGATGAAATATGCTTATTTATTATAATGAAATACTACAATGTAGAAAATGTGTTCATCTGTCATGACAGCTGCCTCTAGGATACCTGAATACTAACAATAACTATACTCCCTAGTTTTGATCGAGTATGATTTTTGACACTAGTATTTTTGATATACATAATTTACTAATTTATATGTGTTTTGTTTTTGTTATAGAGTTATTTATCCATTTAATTACAAATACATAATAGTTATACTATGATATTATGATTTGGTTTATTATATGTTACATATAAAGGTTATGGATGTATTATTGATGCGTGAAAAGAAATTCTTAATATTTTTACCCATGAAACAGAGCCTACTACTTGAAGTAAAGCATAATCAAATGTCTTTGAAATTAATGATAGTGGTGAAAAAGATGAAAATAATAGTTATATTATTCATGTTGTTTAGTGGTAAACTTGTTATGCTTTATGAGTTATTAGTGGACAATAGTTTGCTTTTAATTATGAATTAGTGACTATATTTATTTGTTGTGTGATGCGTGTTATTTATACCTTAATATTGACAATATTTATTTATTAAATTAGAACTTTAATTGTTATAATTTACTAATTATATTTCTTTCAAAAAAACTCAGATAAATAGTTAAAATTTAGAAAAATAGTTTTTCAGCCTTGTAAGGCTGGTCGTGGCCTACATGATCTTGGGATGGGCTTTGAAAAATATATATTTTTCTTATCCTAAGCCTTTTAAGCCTTGACCTCTCAAGAGTCGGTTCTAATTCCCAACTTAAGATTTGTCAATGGCCACTTATGACTTGTGAGTATAAAAATATATACTTGTCAATGAGAGCTATTTTACTTAACATTAATGGGTTTGTCAATGGTTACTCAATATAGTTGTATACACTTGTCACGAGAGCTGCTTTAGTTAACATATATAAGTTTTTCAATAACTACTTTATGACTCGTCAATATAATTACGTACACTTGTCAATAAAAGTAAGTTTACACTTAAAATTTATATCAATGAGGTATCCAGGAACTTTTTTGTTATAAAAGAATCTACACTACCTTTGTCATATTTGTTTTGGTCCCCTGAAACCTAAGTAGGATTTTTCCAAAATCGAAATAGGTGATGACATTTCCGCTTCTATATTTGAAGAATCCATGTTATTTGACTTTATGCTCTCTTAATTAAATATTTTCCAGCACATATAATCCTTTCAAACTTTGAATTATTGGTTGGATTTGAATCCTCTCAAAGTCATTTTCTCCTTTTTTTATCAGAATTATTTCCCCTCCTTAGATAAAAATTGGATGATCAGATGCAACATATTATAAAATTATTATTATTGTAATATTTTATCAATTAAAATACATGTATACTGCGTGCAGATATAAAATTTATGTCTTCATTAAATTTTAATAGTGAAGCTTATTTATTTATATTTTAGTAATTTTATTGTAATATTTCATAAGATATTATATTTGAACCATTTATTTAGTACTCATGTAATTCTCAATTGAAAAATCATTTTGCATGTAGCTATATATACTTTCCATCAATTTTTAACTTAGTCTATTAACTCTTGTATAGAAGCTAGCAATTGTAAGAGAGTAAAGTTGCAGAGCGAACAATACTAGTACTATCAGAGTAAAATTAAAATATCTAATTAAGAGAGAAAACACACAAATACCAAATTATAAAATTAAATAAAAATATAGGTAACTGCAAAATGGTTTCCCTACTCAATTCTTTTCTCCTTGTTTGAATTTGCATTTACTTAATTTAAAAGTTAGCCTGGCAGCCAACAAATTTTTTGTGAACCAACCAAATAATTTATTAGTAAATTTATATGAAAATTTTGTTTAATTTATTTACTTATTTCACTATAAAGTTTTAAATTTTATAGTTAAATTAAAATTTATTTTCAATAACCAACAGAGCAGGGATTGGATCGGAAAGTATCCACATCAAGCATGTTATTCGTTGGTTGAACAAAAAAATAAGCGACTTGGCTGGCCAAGAAGAAATAAGGAAGGGGATGGGCGGATGGCCGAGTAGTGGTTTTCTTTTGTAGTAGTAATATCAAAGGGGGAAAAAAATCATTTTCTGTTGCATTTGGATATTTAAATAAATATTTGGGAATTTTTTGAATCAAAATGTTTAATTAATTTAAAAATTAAGTAAATATTTAAATCTGAATCACAAAAGACTATACAAATAATTCCTTTTTGAAAAAGAGTAACGATAATCAATTGTTTAGCCTGAAAAATATAATTTTATTGACTGAACTAAAAATAGAAAAAAAAAAAAAGAAACTGCATATAATCAACTAAATTTTGTCCACTCGTGAAACGCCAAACTAACACTAACACCCCCACAGTGGGCCTGTTTGGGTTGACAGTAGAAGCAGTGGCTTAAAAGTCATCTGATTTTAAAAAAAGCTTGGTAGGAAAAAAAAATCAGATTATAGATAATAATTTATATTTAGATTGATGGTGGTAGAAGTGGTGGGGTCTATATCAAAAAACTGTGAGTTTTTTTGAAAAAGCTTTCTAGTGGAGCTTTTTCTTTAACGGGCTTTTTGAGTTTTAAATCTAGTGAACTTAAAGTTTTTCTTTAACACTAACCCAAACAGGTCAAAAATCAGCCGACAACGTTAATTGATTTTTTTTAAAAAAAGTTACTACAAAAAAAAACTCTTAACGCTGCACTCACGCGGACCCTGTATTACAACGAAAAAGATGGCCTGTTTCCATGTAAGTCAAATCGTATTACAGAGACTTAAAGTAGTTATTTATTATCAACAACGTTATTAAAATTACGAGAAACTAGGGCCCTGTTTCTTCTTTCAATTTTTTCCTAAAAGCAATTTCATAAAATTATTTTTTTAAACAAGTTTTGAAAATCCAAAAATTTAAAAAGAAATCTCTTTGAATAATTGTTCTAAATAATACAATTTTTTTTTTAAAAAAAGAATTGCTTGATTCACTTACTTTATATATACAGATACACACACATATATCTGATTAATATCTTATTATAATCAATAAACTTTTTCAATTTATTGGCCAATAATTTACTTAGAATTTTGAAACTCACATTACATTACACAATGAGATTGGCCTGAAATCCATGATGCTAGAAGGGGTGTCAAGTTTTGGGATCAAGACAATGTTTGTCTGATTAATATCTTTGATTTTACTTGGATCACTAAAGACACTGCAACTCATATTGCAAACTTTTGGGCAAACTACTTTTCATTGTGATTGGAAAAAAATGCGGTTGTAAGCAATATGGACCAGAGGATTTAAGCATACCCATTTCAAAAGACATTATTAGAATATAATCAATTCTTGTATAGATTTGTTGTAACTCTAACATTCTTCCTTTTGTATTGCGTCTGTACACATGCCAGGTAGCTATAGGATTTATTATGATTTGCTATTGGTGTAATCTTCTGGAATGGTATATCAAAATACTATATATATGTACACAGAGGCCAGACTCCACAGCACAGGCACTGTGAATTCAATCAAACATTCTCCACCGCATATTTTCTTCACGTTTTAAATTTGGTATCGGAGCAGCCATGTTGGAAGAAAAAAAGGTGCTATATCATATAGAGCAAATAATATGATTATTTTGTTTTTAATTTTATTGTTTTAATAATTAAAAGATATGAAAATGATTTGATCAAATATGTCGCATAAAATGATATATAATTTATTAAATTTAATAATTAAATTAGAATTTGGGAAATTCAATAAATCTTTTATAAGGGATTTTCCCTGGCTGAGCTGCTATTTAAATTCAAAAAACAAAGAAAGGCTAAAATAAAACCCACTCACAACACCTTCATATATCGAGCGACGACAGCCAACGTCTTTGGCAAAATTGTGGGGAGCTATCATCTTCCCTAATAGAATGATCCTGGAAGCACAGCCATCACAATTCAAAACGACGGTGGTAGGAGCAGTTTCCCCTTAGTTGGCGGCATCGACGCTGAGAGCTACAAGATTACATAGAAATGAAAAGAGAGAACAAGATTTTGTTCTGTTCCTTCCCTGATCATACGGAGCAATATCTCAAAACAGAGTTCTGGCAAAAAAAATCTCAAAACAGAGCAAGAAAAAAGAAAAAGGAAGAAGAATAGTAGGGTGAGACCAGAAGAATGCATCAGGTTGCCAAAGAAGTTTTGAAGACACTAATTTTGAAAAAACGAATCGTTTGAAATTGCAAATAGAGAACCAAGAAAGGAAAATAGATTTGACTAGGAGAAGAAAAACCCAACCATTTCCCTTCTTATTTTTTGAATAAAACCCAGTCTTTTCAATACGCACCTGTTTACCGTCAAAGACTGACAGAGACGATCGAGAGAGACCAGATAAAAGAATGGTAGAGGCTAAGGCCAAGGCTTCTAACGGCATGATAGGAAAGAGATGAAAGGAGTTTGGATAGGAAAGAGAAGAAAGAAGGGAAATGAAGTTTGTTTGGGAGTTAAAAGAATGATAAGGGAGGAAGATGGAGGCCATTTTTACTATTTTGTCATTTTTTTAAAAAAATTAATATAATTATTAAAATTTACAAATAAATTTAAATTTAATTTTGCTAAGAAAATTATTTATGTAATTTTTATATTCAAAAAATTTTTCCCTTAAAAAAATATTTTCTCTCTCTAAAAAGTATTTTCTTTGAAAAAGTATTTTCTCTCTCTAAAAAGTATTTTCCTTTAAAAAAGTATTTTCTCTCTCTAAAAAATATTTCCCCCCAAAGAAGTATTTTGTCTCTCTAAAAAGTATTTTCTCTTTCAAAAAAGTATTCCCCTAAAAAGGTATTTTCTCTCCCTAAAAAAATATTTTCCCCTAAAAAAGTATCTTCTCCCTCTAAAAAATATTTCCCCTTAAAATATGATATCTTTATTATATATTTTTTATTCAAAAATTTTAGTCAACCCAAAAAATTCTGAAATTTCATTGCTCCATAGAGTTATAATGAAATTAAGTTTTGTGGGTAAAAAAATGATAATGCACTTCCTTTATTTTTTTCAAAAAAAAAAATTTACAAGATAAGTATGAGCATTTACAAGACAAATAAAGTCATTTACAATACAAATAAATGGATTAAAAAAATCAAAGGGTTAGCAAAAATGTTTAGGCCATTTACAAGATAAATAAGAATATTTATACAACAAATAAATACATTTACAAGATAAATAAAGAGATTGAAAAGAACCTAGGGAGTTGAAAACACTATGATTATTTATAAGATAAATATAAAAATTTACAAGACAAATATAAGTTTTTGCAAGACAAATAAGACAATTCTTTTTTTGGTCAAGCAAATAAGACAATTCACAAGCAAAATAACTAAGGGCATCATTGTATTTTCACCAACAAAAACTTAATTTTATTTTGATTCAAGGGGGTGTAGTGACATTTCAAAATCTTTTGGGGGTTGGCTAAAACAAAATCATATCCTTGAGGACTAATTGAAATTCTTCCTTTTTATCTCTCATTTCTTATTTTATTGATATTTTTAAGTTTCTTGTTATTTAAAATTATTTGCATATTTTTATATTTTATTTTATTATAAAATGATGATTACGAAGTTAAATTATTATTTTATTGTAGTATTAAATTATTCATATAAAAATTTAGCAATTTGTATTTTTATTAATTATTTGTATTTTTAATATTTAAAATTTTAATAATAATTTTATTCAAGATCAAATCTAAACCATTAATAAATTTTGATTTTAAGGTTAAAAAAAAAAGAAGAGGATAGGTTCCCAGTCCATTTTTATTATTGTTTGTATTTGTCATGGTACTGCTCTTTCTCATCCATGGTTGTCGTTGTTAATAAACTCAATTTATGTACCTTATATTTACTAATAATGAAGGAATTATTTAGGTTAAAAAACAACAAATAATATAGAGTATAAACTCCATAGACTAACTTTATAGAAAGTGACATACATTTTTTATATGATAATGGAAAGTAATTGATTTAACTAATTTTTTAATCTCTACATATTAGTTAAGAATATTGGATGAAGTATAAAGTACATGCTAAATAAAAGGTCTTATCGGAGGATGATTTTCTTATCAATAAGGAGGATCCCATTCCTTCCATATCGAAATATCTTGCAGAAGCAAGGAGGTAATGCGCGGAAGAAGAGTATCCTTAGTGAAGAGGTCTTATCGAAGGATGATTTTCTTATCAATAAGGAGGGTCCCATTCCTTCCATTGATTTCTCAGGAGAAGTTAGACGTGAACTAGTCAAGGGTATGGAGCGCACTTTGATCATAAAGCTGTTGGGTCGCACCATTAACTACCAGAACTTACTGTTTAAGACTCGAAATTTATGGCAGCTGAAAGGTACATATCAGTTAGTAGACATGGAAGGAAGTTACTATCTTGCAACCTTTACATTGGAAGAGGACTATCTAAAAGCCCTCACAGGAGGCCCCTGGATGATTTTTGGGGCTTATCTAACTGTGCAGCCCTGGGAACTAGATTTCGACTTCTCATCCTCATCCATCGCAAAGGTTGTGGCATGGGTTCATATCCCAGGTCTCTCCTTCCGTTATTACCATAAGAGCACGCTTAGAGCCATAGGTTCATTATTGGGGAAGGTTGAGAAAATAGATATGCTTGCATTGCAATACTAACAGATCTAGAAAAACCTTTGATACCTTAGATCAAGGTGGATGGCAAGACATATGGAGTGGAGCATGAGGGGATTCCGATCATTTGTTTTGACTGTGGTATGTATGGCCACACCAAAGACAAATGCAAGGATAAAGCCACCCCAGTGGACAAGACTGATCTGCAACCGTCTGGTGGTCAAACTCAGGCACCAATCAGGGATAATGTAAACATGTTGAACAATGGGATGGTGGTCGAAGAATCGCCGGCGCCGCCGCAGTCACCATTTTGGAGAGTGGAAGCAAGTAAAAACTATTAGAAAAGGAAATAGACAGAGATGGGGAAAAGACGCGAAATTCGTGGGATTGCCTATCAATGGAGGATCTTGCTTTAATGCTTTGCTTGAGAGCGAGGATATGACGACAAAATTCACGCAAGAAACAGATGCTGAAGATACGAATCCTGATTTTAACCATGACAGGAATAACGGACAAAAGAGAGTTAATCACTCCTATGTGGGCCAAACGGACAGATTTAAAAATGTAAGAATTGGACAAGCCCAACCAGTCCAGGAGTACCGTAAAAAGGAAGTGAAGATTGGGCTTGTTGTTGACCAAAACTCTAGACAGCTGAAACCTATTACTTTTGAGCCATCAACGAGTGGATCCAGGCCCGAGTTCAGAAGAAACACGGATGGTAAGGCCTTAGCTTTATCTTCCCCTAGCAGGAGCCCGAGAGGTAATATGGCCAGACCTTCTCCTGAAAAGGAGCAGCCCCTCAAGACCGTCAAGCTTGAAACTACTTTAAACAACAACAACCACACGGTAGTGGAGTTACAGAAATGTAGATAAGCTCTTGAGGAAGTGGGTGCCCAAAACTTCAACAGTAGGTCTGTCAAGTGCGATGCATTAGTCACGGAGAGGAACCAGGTAAGCAAAGGGAAAGGGAATCAATGCATGCCTCACCCATCTACGAAGACGAAGACACATGGCGTCAAGCTACAGAACAATAATTTGAGAAATTTGAAGGTTCGGAAGAAAAACTAAGGCAAGCATATCTCCAAGGATGCTTTGGAAGCCTTGCAGGAGGAATTGGAGGTGCCTCCAGGAATGTCGGAGCCTAGACACTGTTTCGCGGATGTAGTTTTACATTGGAAGGATGCTAATGATGATCCCTCAGGGTCGAGTTTGTCCATCTAAAATTCATTTTTTATGACTTTACAATTTTTTGTTTGGAATTGCCAGGGAGCAAGGAATCGGCGCTTCCTCAATACTTTCAAGCATTTCATGCAAGAATATAAACCTATCATGGCAGTTTTAGTCGAGCCCCGTATTGCTGGTCTCAAGGTAGACAGGTTTATTAAGCTAACAGGTTTCGAGTACTTCTATAGACTTGAAGCTCGTGGTTTTTCGGGTGGCATCTGGTTATTATGGAGGAAGGAAATTAGTGTTTCAGTTGTGACATGTCATCCCCAGTTTATTCATACAAGAATAGTCACTGAAGGAGGGGTTGCTCTGTTCTGGTTTACGGCAATCTATGGGAGTCCAAATAGTACATTGCGAAAGGATCTTTGGAAGGCCTTACCCGACCTTAATCCTCATACAGCTGATCCTTGGCTCTTGGCAGGTGACTTCAATGCAATCCTGAGTGAAGGGGAGCGTACAGGAGGCTCCACCTTTCGAGCTTGTGGTTGTGACCTATTTAACTCCTTCCTTTTCAATAATGGGCTCACCGACCTTGGTTTTGTGGGGCCCAAATTCACATGGCGCCGAGGTACTTTGCTCCAACGACTAGATCGTGCGATAGGAAACAGCAACTGGTTATCAACATTTCCATCGACAACGGTCAAGCATCTACCTAAACTCAGCTCAGACCACCGTCCTTTATGTATCCAGTTTAATAATGGCATGCGGTTACAGAACCACAACAAACCATTCAAATATCTCGCTGCTTGGGCTACCTCAGATTCTTTTGACAACTTGGTCCAGGTAAGTTGGTCTAACTCTGTACCTATTGTTTCTAATATTGATAATTTTGTTGCCTCTATGAAGGTGCGGAACAAGGAGGTTTTTGGCAGCATCACTCAGAGGAAACGTTGGCTGTTAGCAAGAATTAATGGCATTCAGAAAGCGCAGGAGTCCCAGACCTCCAGTCGTTTATCCAAGCTAGAATGCAAACTCCAAAAAGAATTTGAGCTCCTTTGTGATCAGGAAGTTCTAACCTGGGCTCAGCGTACAAGATGTGAATGGATCAAATCTGGTGATCGAAACACAACATACTATCATGCCAAATCAGTTCAACAGAGCCGAAGGAAACGCATCTCAGCTTTGAAGAATGATAATGGGGACTGGATCCACGAGGAGGGCACTCTTAGTGATATGGCGTATCAGTTCTTTAAAACTTCATACAGTAATGATGAAGACTTGGCCACTCCCTACCCTGGTAGGGGACTTTTTCCTACCCCTGATAGTCTCATGAGTGGGTCCCCCAGTGCCACTAATTCTCTATGCGAGGTCCATTCATCTCTCTTCCATATGGAGTCTTTGAAAGCCCCAGGGATAGATGGACTGCACGCTGCTTTTTTCCAAAACCAGTGGAAAGTTGTGGGGCCATCAGTGCATCATATGGTCACTCGTCTATTTGAAGATGGTAGCCTTGATCCCAGGTTGAATGAGACCCTAATTGCCCTCATACCTAAGATTCCAGAGCCAACTCACATCAAGGAATCCCGACCAATTAGCCTATGCAAAGTTCTTTATAAAATCGCAACCAAAGTACTGGCCAATCGTCTCAAACAATGGATGCCGAGTTTAGTTCTACCTAACCAAGCTAGTTTTGTGGCTGGGAGACAAATATCTGATAATGTCATCATAGCTCAAGAAGTAATACATTCCATGCGTTCTAAGCGTGGTAGAGTGGGCTGGATGGCTATTAAGGTGGACTTGGAGAAAGCATATGATCGACTACGTTGGGACTTCATAGAAGAAACTCTCCATGATGTTGGATTTTAGCAAAAATTTGTTTGGGCAGTCATGATTTGTGTATCTACGTGCAATATGAGGGTAATATGGAATGGAGCCTATTCAGAGAAATTTTATCCATCTCGGGGTATTCGACAAGAGGACCCTCTTTCCCTATTTATTTTTGTACTCTGCATGGAACGTTTATCTCAGATCATTACTAAGGCAGTGAAAGACAAGACCTAGAAGCCAATCCGTATGGGAAGAAGGGGCCCTCTACTTTCCCACTTATTTTTTGCGGATGACCTCGTGCTCCTCAGCTCGGCCATTGTTTCCCAAGCCAGACTCATAAGTCATATTTTAGATGATTTCTGTGGAAGCTCAGGTCATAAGGTGAGTAGATCCAAGACAGCTATATTTTTCTCCAAAAAGGTCCTCCAAACCACAGACAAGTATTAGTGAGGATTTGGGCTTCAAAAGAACAACTGACTCAGGTAAATACCTAGGAGTTCCTCTTCTTCATAAACAAGTTTGAACAGGAACCTATGAATACCTGGAGGAGAAAATCCGAAGTAAGCTTTCGGGGTGGATGGTGAAGACCCTGTCATTGGCAGGACACATTACGTTAGCCAAGTCTGTTCTTTTGGCAATTCCTACGTATACCATGCAAACAAAAAAATTGCCTGCAAGCCTATGCCATAGAATTGACCGCCATATCAGAAGCTTTGTTTGGGGGAGTACAGATATGGAGAGGAAACCTACTTTAGTTAAATGGGCTGATATGTGCCGACCTTCAAGAACTGGAGGAGGGGGCTTCAAGAAGTTAGAGCTACAAAACAGGGCATTCCTCATGAAACTAGGTTTCTTATTGCTCTCTTGGCCAGACTTACTGTGGGTTCAGGTGCTTCATATGAAATATGGCTGGGACACGTATAATGGACCCTACAAGAGTAATCAAAATAGCTCTTACTTATGGCGTCATCTGAGGAAAGTGTGGCATGATGTGCAAATTGGCACTCGCTGGGATCTTGGTAGTGAAACCCAAACACGGTTTTGGGTAGATAATTGGGTTCCGGAGGTGGGACCGCTGAAACTCTTGGCTTTATGTGACACAACAAATGAAGAAGATCAGATGACAGTCCACTCTTTCACAACTGCAGACGGAAACTGGAATTGGGATATGTTCCAGCATGACCTTCCAAGCCACGTCCTTCCCTTGATATCAGGATGTCCAGTCCCGCTGAGAGATGATGGTGCGGCCCAATGCTTCTGGAATTTGTCAAACAATGGGGAATGCACAGTCTCATCAGTGTATGATTATTTAAGTGATGAGATGGAGGATGAGGATAGCAGATTGTGGGAGGCAATATGGAGCTGGAGGGGCGCTCAAAGGGTTAGGGTCTTCCTGTGGTTAGCTACCCGATCAAGTCTACTCACCAATGCTAAAAGTCAGCAAAGACATATGGCGAAGACGGATGCATGCCCCAGGTGCAGCGACTATATGGAAGATGTGGATCATGTTATTAGGAACTGCAAGTACGCTAAGGAGGTGTGGTATCATCTCGCTACACCTAATCAGTTACGAGGTTTCTTCCAAGGAAATACTAAGAGCTGGCTACTAAAGAACTTGACCTAGACCAAAACGGGTTTGAACGGAGCTTATATGTGGGCAAGTGTGTTTGGTCTAACTTGCTGGAAGCTATGGGAGTCTCGGAACAAGTACGTCTTCTAGGGAACTCTGACCCAACCATCCAGGTTAGCGTGGGATGTGAAGATGCTAGCTAACGGAGCAGAGCGAGCTATGAATTTCTCCGGAAGGCAAAATAATGGTCACCAGCCACAGATAGTTAAGTATATTCAGTGAGATAAACCACCTTTCTTGTCAGTTACTCTTAACTGCGATGGATCCAAGAAAACGGCCTCCCTTGAGTCAGGTGCTGGGAGCTTAATCCGAGATCATACAGGTCGATACTTGGCTGGGTGCTGTCACCACATTGGTTACTGCACATCGCTTCAGGCTGAGCTGTGGGCTCTTTTGGACGGGCTTCAGCTTGCTTGGTCCCTGGGGTTCACATCTGTCATTGTGCAGAGTGACTGTTTGGTTGCCCTGAACCTCATCAGAAGAATGAAGACACTGCAGATGCTAATAGAAGCCTGGTCCGTCGAATACAGAGGCTGATGTCTCGGGATTGGCAAGTAACAATCTCCCATGTCTACCGTGAAGCCAACCGGTGTGCAGACTACTTAGCATCTTTCGCCTTAAATTTGAGCGTAGGATACCACAACCTGGAGGAGCCACCTGATGCTTTGCTGGTGTTACTTCGAGAGGATGCTGGCTGTTCAAGAGTCTGTCATGTTCCTGCTGATTAGTTTATGATCAACTTCCTTTCTCAACCAAAAAATAAAAAAATAAAATGTAGGTAAATTTACTATTTTGGCCTCTTTTGTTTTGATTTAGTTATAACTTAGTCCTTAAATCATGATTTTGTTTGTGGATTGAATTATAATTAAGTCATAATATCGACCAAAAAATTAATTGTTCCTCTAACTCACCTAAACTATTAATTATAAAAAATTTCAATTTCTCCTAAAATGAAGCCTTCAACCCATGCATAGGGAAATTAATTAATACGTAAATTTTAATTTTGAAGTTGAAAAAATAATTTTAAAATCAGGAAAATCTAATATAAAGTTACCTAAAATTGGAAAATTTTAAATTAGGTTAGTAAATTTAACAAGTTCTAAATTGAGTAATTAATTGAATTTGAGATTTCAAAATGTAGATAAAGTAATCATACTCCTCTTTGCTCTCTCCTCTCCTCTCTTGAAGACTCTTCTTGCTCTACTACTTTATTGTTCTATACATCAACATTAATATATACTAAAATAAAAAATGATTAGCTAAATCAAAGGAATTTTTTGTGTTCTAAAAAAGTTATGATGAATAATTCAAGGAAAAAAATAAAAGAAAAGAAAGCGTAACACGTCACATGCTATGATAGTATCATTGATATCAATCAAAAGATTTTTAGTTAAAAAATCAATTAATTGAGATTAATGATAAATAAATAAACGTGATTTTTTTTCTTCAAAAAAGAATGTAGTTATTTTTAGCAAGTGAGAAAATAAAAAGGGAAAGTATAACAGATACAAACTTCAGTTTATAAAAAATCAATAAAATTCACTCATACCAACATTATTTTAAATAAGCTCTAAATAATTTTCCCTCACACATAAAAGTGAGTTTTTTTTTTAAAAAAAACATTTTAGTTAAGATTTCAATTTTTTAAATTTTATTATTATTTATAAATTATTAATATTAATTATTTGTTTCAAATAAGAGGCGTGTAAAACTGTTAATTTGATAGATTTCTAAGGATGTTTTAAATAAAAGATATTAAATGCACAAAAAATTCCATAAAATGTTAAATACAGAACTTCCAAGAAAACGTTATATATTAAATAAATAAAGTAAAAATTATGCTAAATAGATTTATTAAGAAATTGATATAGTGACACATATATTGTTCATATTAATAACATGAACTTTTTATTTGAAAATATTGTACGTTTTTTTCTTACGATGGTAAATTAATATTTTTTTTTTTACCTGAATGCTAATTAATATGTTTAAACTATATGTAAATTATTTTTTTATTAAAGATTAATGTTGATATGTGTATTTTAAAAATATAAGTTATAGAGTAATAAAATTTTTTAAAGAGGAGAGATAATAAGGCATTAAAGTTATTTTACCCACATTTTGAAATCGCAAATTAAGTAAATGACTTAATTAGAGATTTTTTGAATTTACTGACATGATTTAGAATTTTTCTATTTTTTAAGTAGCTTTATATTGGGTTTTCCATTTCAAATTTACCAAAAAAATCACTAAATTTAATATAATTTTGAGTATGTGCTGTATTACAAAGAAATATTAATTTTAAAATTAACATTTTGGTTACATATCATATACATTTTCTATTTAAAATATATTTTATTTTTTAACTTCTTTTTGTATTTAAACTTCATATATGTAGGCCACTTGAACAAGAGCACATATTAAATTGCATAATGAATTCCAAATTTAAAGTTGAAACCAGATTTGCGTAAATACAATTTCTCCCTATCACATCCTGGCTTTCTTTGCTTTATTTCTACCATAGCACATCCTAACTATTCATGAGAATGAAAAATGGCAGAACCCAGTGCTAAATACATTCAAGAGTTGAACACGTAAACAAAGCCATCAAGTTCGTCATCTGGTTTCAATGTTATCACAAAGTAAGAACCAATACCATACCAATCAAACATGTTCATGGCCAGAAGTCCTCGTTCATCACATTTAGCTGTAGGTTTGTCATCTGAGATAAATCGCAAGACCAATGTAAATACATAGTTTATCAGTGAGACGACAAAATATTTTGAATTATTGCTTCTTCTTCTTCTTCTTCTTTTGGAAAAATCAGTGTTAGGTCTCAAGGCACATAAAAAATCACAAAAAAGTCTCATACTGAATTCCTATATAAAAAATATCCCTAAGAATTTTTTTGTAATTAATTCAGAATGAGAAATTACTGTGTTGCCCCAATTGAATAAAAAAGGAAAGATACAACGGGAGATTTGTGCGCATGTGTATTTTCATTCCTCAGAAGGGAAAAATAGAGAAAGCATAGTGGTCGATCGAATGTCCAATGTTAAAGAAAAGTAAGTGTCATTTTCATGTCTTGGACAAAGCTTAGAGTTTGCAGCTTTCATTTATTCTCTTAGAGCTAAACATTGAATATATATTTCTTTCAATGTATGTTCATTGCATTCAGAGAGAGAAGGGTTGATAAAAGGTTGAAGCTTGGGCTCATTAGTCGAGTATCTATTGGGACCCCGGTAAGTAATGCTAAGATTTTGCTAAAGATATCATCTTGACCACTGAAGTTGGGGTTTCATTGTGGTTGGGTAGGTTTAATAACACTGTGCTATGTTTTTTGGGAAGGTAGTAGAGGGATTGCTATGTTTTAAGTGGTAATGGTTGAATGTGATTATGGTTTGTTTTGTTGCAAAGTTTCTGAAACGAGATAAAAAAACGTGTTGTTAATACTTGTAATTCTAATTGTTGATATAGTTGTTGCAATTCTTCATAGAAAGTGTATATTACAGATTGTTATGAAAGATGGCTAGTACTTCAGGGAAGAATCTATTATATATGTTTCCTTCATGTTAGGGGTGAGCAAATCAAAGCTGAAAGAAAAAACCGAATCGAACTAAAGGCTATTCGATTTTTGGTTTTGGTCTATTTGGTTTTCGTTTTTTTTTTCGGTTTGTAAAATAGGTGTATTTCGGTTATCGGTTTTTGTAAAATTGATTCAGTGTTAACCGGAATATGGAGGTTTTTTTTAGATAAAAAATATGGAGGTTATGTGTTGACCCATTTGGTAGGCAAGATATGGAGGCCCAACCCAACAAAACTCATATGCTCTAAGCACTTTAGTCATTGTTTTCGTAAAAAAAAAATTTAAAAAAGAAGACAAGTAGGCCTAACTGAAGCCCAAGAATCGAATTGATTGCAAAACTGAACCGAAATATTTCGATTAATTCGGTTCGGTTTTTTAGCCACTTTGGTTTTGGTTCGATGGTGAGAATGTGTTTATTTCGGTTTTTACCGAAAAACCGAACTGAAGACCAAATGCTCACCCCTATTTCATGTGGGGGTTTTTTTTTTAAAAAAAATGGTAGACTAGATAAAAGTCAATATGTTGGTGGTTTGGTAAGAACAAGATACGTAAAGGAAGGCACAACTTATGAGGAGTTGTAAAGAATCATATCATATCTATAATTCGAAAAGAAAGTAACAACATTTGTTTGAAATTCAAAGTTAGCCTCGATACATCTACATTTATAGATCTTGACGACAATGAAGGGGTGGATCATTTAATTCAGTAAAAATATCTCCAAAAGATTATTCTTTTCTTTGTCTTATACTTCTTAAATTTTCAACCATACTTTCATTTGATTTTTTTTCCCAAAAGAAATAGAAGAATTTTCAATTGTTTTAGGAATATGATCAACCTTCAAAGGAAATATATGTCCAAAAAACTTTGCATCTTTTGTTCCGATAATCATGTTATGATCCAAAATATTGCTTTTCATAACTAGAAAATGATAATCGTTATTATAAGAAAGGGTAAAAGAGCAAAAATACATATGTTCTACACCCCCGGGAGCGTCCAGCACCATATGATTTTTTTGGGAGCAAAAATACACACGTGGTTACCATTTTGGAGCAAAAGTCACATCCCACCATTATATTACTGTTCATTTCATCTCTTTCTCTCTCATCATGGTGAACAGTAACATAATGGTGCGATAAGACTTTTGCTTCAAAATAATAACCACGGGTGTATTTTTACTCCCAAAAAAATCATATGGTGTTAGGCGCTCCCGAGGATAAAGCACATGTGTATTTTTGCTCCTTTACCTTATAAGAAACATCACTTTTCAATAGTCATGGTATATTTTGAACAATCATCAATATAAGTACCATAATATCTTTTACCACCTCTAGTCTCAATTTTTTTTTAAATCTCCCAAATTAGTATGAATTAAAACTAACAGCTCAGTTTCTCTTTGAGTAGAAAAATGTCATTTTCTAATTTTCTTAGTTTTTGCACAAACTTCACATTTTTAAAAATCATTTTTAGTTTCAAAAATCAGCCCAAGGTTTTGCAGTCTTTTAATATAAGATTTATGAACATGTCCTAATTTGGCATGTCACACATGAAAAGAATCAATGAACTAAGCAGAAGAAGATGTATTCTCATTCATTTCAGCAACAGTTAGAACTAATAGACCCTTATTACAATAGAACTTCCTAGTGAGAACATTATTCTTGGTCATGACAATTTTTTCATACTCAAAACACACCCTAACCCTAGCTTTCTTGAGTAGCACCACAGAGACTAAGTTAGTGCTGACTTTAGCTTTATACATCATGTTGTTCAGAGTCAATGTGTTTCAAGATGTGAGCTTCAATACCACTTTGCCTTTTCCCTAAGGCTTTGTTTGGGAGTTTGGAGGGAAAGCAAAGGAAAGAGATATAAAGAGTTTGGAGGGGAGGAGAAGGAAGGGAAATGAATGATATTTCCCCCCTTGTTTGGGAGTTAAAAAAGGAGTAAGAGAGGAAAATGGAGGATTAATAAGTTATTTTTACTATTTTGTCATTTGCTTTAAAAATTAATATAATTATTATACTTTACAAATAAAGTTAAATTTAAATTTTCTAAAAATTATTATTTATGTGATTTTTATATTCAAAAAATATTTTCTTCTAAAAAAATATTTTCTCTCTCTGATAGTTATTTAGCACATAATGATTTAAGTATATAAAACTACAACCTAAAATATAAAATTATACATAATTCCATAACTAGTTGAAATTGAATGTGGTTTGTTATTTTAAAATCTATTGAGATTAAGTGATGTTATTCTAAAATCTTTGTGCTAAAAAATAACACATCCATAAATTTGTTTTTGTTTTTTAAAAAATAATAGTTGCAATTCCATTTGACTAGTTTTAAGCAAGAAAATCCTAGTACATCATTCAAACTTGAGTTCTAAACTGTTTGTCACATTTCAGACTTCAGCAAGTTAAATCAATTACATCAACAACATTGGTTCAGTCATGTGCTTAAAACATAAATTTAATTCAAAAGCGAATATCTTTATAGTGAATGTTCTATTTCTCATTGTAAAAGGGGACTGTCATAACTTGGCTCTCCAATATTGATGGCACTTGATCCTCAAAGCAACCCAAAGTTTGAATGAGCAGTTTCCTTTCTCAAAATAAATTGTCCCTACATAATATTAAAAAAAAAATAATAGCAGGTCTAATTAATATAAAAGCAAAAAGAATACTATATCAATTCAGTAAGACAACACAAGGGAGCAAAACAAATACATAAACACCAAGAGCAAACAATAGGACCAAACAATTACCTTGAAGGTCCAATAGGACCAAACACGATCTCAAGTAGTAACTCCTTGCGTTTGTCTAGAGGACAACCAATTACTGCTCTAATCCTCACAGGATTATCAAGAAGATAAAGATATACACGGGTATAGCAATTGAACATTAAGTAGATGTAAAATTTAGCATTAAGTAAAATCAATACAAACAAATTCTCAATGCTAATAAAATCAATACAAACTGCACAAAAATCATGCCTGGGATAATAAAAAACATCCCCAGAACAGAATAAGCATGAAAATGAAGTAATTTGAACATTAATGATTAACTGTTAGTCACATGAGAATCAATAAGCATGAGAACACTATGAAGAGGAAAATAGAGATGCTCACAAAAAGAACAGAGGAGGGATGGTTGAGACTTGAGACAATAAACTAATGAAGCTAGAACTAGAAGATGATGAATATATATGTGCATCAAAAGGATAAATGTTAAATGAGAAGAATATTTCGTACTGGACTAGACTTCCACATGCAAAGAATGATTTGATTGTGAGTGAACACGCAAAAGCTCTTTCTCTCTCTGAATTTTAATGCCTAAAATTGAAATCCAGACTCACTTAAACTCTTTATGAAATCATATTATGAAAACTCATGAGACTAAAAATATATGAAGTTCATGGGAATCTATAGTAACTTCTATTTATTCTTCATTCTTGGTGAAGATTGATGAGCTATCTAAAAGGCCAAACATGGAAATGAGCGATATAAATTTCTCTCACAAATCTATAGTAACATTCATTGATGAAATGTTTCAATAGTATTCCTAAACAGAGAAGACAGTTATATATGATCAGATCCCTCGCACTGTATGAAGATAAATAATACAAAAACAAGCAGAAATGATACAGATGTAATATTGAATTTAGAGACATTACACGAAAGTTGAGAAAATTGTAGAAAATGGTAATCACTGCTTCAATCCTGCTTGGTGCAAAGTCCATCGACCTGCAAAGTTTCAGCAAGATTGATTACATCAACCTGAGGAGAAACTTAAAAAGCTTAAATATTTAGCTGTTATATGAAAAATGAGGCTGAACCCAAGAGGGGGTGCATTGGGTGAATATCAAAATTCTTTCAATCTTTAAAAATCTTTTCGCAATCGAATAAAATCAGTTTGAATGATAGTAAAGAATTGTAAAGATATAAACAATCATTCAAACATATATGCTGGAATTAAAAGAGGTTAGGGAAGAGGATTGCAAACTCAGATTTATACTGGTTTGGTCCAATCTTGACCTACGTCCAGTCCTCAGGCACCCTAAGCTTTTTCACTATTCTCCTTGTTTAACCAGGCACAAGAGACAAGCCTTTACACTCCACAAGTTTACCCAGGTACTTGTGCAACCTTCACAATCTTCCTCGGAGACTCCCCTTACTACCCGTAAGGTTACAATCAAATTTCCAACTCAAGGTCACCCAACCTTGAGTAACTCTCAAATAGAAATTGATTTACAGTAAAGCTTTTCTCTAAGAAGTGGATATATGATCACTGAAGTACATTGGAATTCATTTCACTCTTTCTAAGTTCAGCTTATGAATACATGAAAAACAGAGTGAAGAGAAGATTCAGAATTTTGGCATTATAACTATGTAAGCTCACTCCTCCACCTTCTTGCGTTTTGAATTCGGTTCTATTTATAGATGAAGGTGTTCTGGACGTTGGAGAATTGGACCGTTGAAAATAGAGCCGTTTGAGAATGAAGCAGTTGAGAATATAGCAGTTACATTCATTTTTCATTTGATAGCTCAACATATGTAGATCTTCATGTAATCCTTCGATTGATCATCTGAAACATGTCCACAAATGATGTAGATGATGATAATAAATGTTATAGATCATTTGGGAAAACTTTTGGTTGATCTGGATTAGATTCAGGATTTTCGGAACTTTGATTTTTCTGATGCTTCGCTGTATACTCGAGTATTGTATCGAATATTGCAGTATTGAGCTTGTTTTAATACTTTAGATTCGTCTCTGTAAGCCCGATACTTGAGTTTTGCTTTCCATACATTCAGTTTTCATTTGACAGCTCAACATATGTAAATCTTCATGTAATCCTTCGATTGATCATCTGAAACATGTCCTCAAATGATGTAGATGATGATAATAAATGTTATAGATCATTTGGGAAAACTTTTGGTTGATCTGGATCATATTCAGGATTTTCGGAACTTTGATTTTTCTGATGCTTCGCTGTATACTCGAGTATTGTCTCGAATACTGTAGTATTGAGCTTGTTTTAATACTTTAGATTCGTCTCTGTAAGCCCGATACTCGAGTTTTTCTTCCCATACTCGAGTATTGAAGATTCATTAACGTTCAAAGCTCTCTGTATGAGCTATACTTGAGTATTGATCCGTAAACTCGAGTTTTCACGTTGTCTTGGACTTTCGTTGCTTCCAGACTTGATATCACTTCAATATTGGCAAACCAATTGTCCCCATACAGCCCTTTGATTCTTCTTTCCACAACAACAAGAATCAGATCTTAATTTGTTGGAAATCACCCGTTATGATCCGATGAAAGAAGATTGTTCTTTAACCATCATTTTTTCAACGTTCTGGAATATCAGTCAACTTTCGAAGACCATATCTCTCTGGTATGATCTTCATTTTAGTTGAATTAAGTATTGATGGAAAGCCCTTTGAGTCTTCTTTTCAATGCCACCGATTTTAGCTCATTCCGATATGTATATTGTGAGTTACACTCAAATCATTGAAGCTCACTCTGAAGTGTGGCGTGAACATTTGATCCAACTTTGGAAATTCAAAGCTCTTTGATATGATCTTATTTGAACTTGAAAATTTTTCAAGATGACGCATCGGATGTCTAGTTTCAGCCAAATTTGATTTCACCTCAATCCGATGTCTAGTTTAGGAGATATCATCGATTTACCAAACCTCGCCCATTCTGATCGTGGAACAGAGGTGAACAGAGTTGCTGAAGGAGCTGGAAACTCGAGTATTAAGGAGGAAACTCGAGTTTTCTCGGGTTCAGACGTGCCAGAGAAGTTGAAAACACCCGATATTCGAATACTTAAGCTCCATACTCGAGTATTGACTCCAATACTCGAGTTTTGACCTTCATAGCCCAAACGGTGGTTTTCAAAACTGTGGTTTCCTCATCCAGAAGCCAATTTTTCCAGTAAGCTTGTATACTTGAGTTTTGACCTGGAAACTCGAGTTTTCTCTTACAGAAGCTGATTTTTACTGTCTTTGGCTCTGAATTGTCCCTCTCCAACATCCATTAATTGTGAAGACTTTTAGGATCAATCTAAGACCTAGAATATTGACTTTTCTCATTTCTTTTCTCAAGATCTTCTCTTTCTTCCTTCTCTCCACTTGGATATTCTTCACATCATTGACTTTACATGAAAATTCAAGAATTAATCAATGAAGAGGATAAACATATTGGATAAACATATTGCTCAATCTTTTTGCTATTACTAATGGCATATATAAGACATCATCAAAACTTAATTATATCCAACATTATATACTTTCGTACATTGAGTCATATTTTTCAGCTGGCATGAAAGTCCATTAAACTTTCAAGCAGTTTACAGTTTACATAGATGTTGTTATGCTTTTGGGCTTCTAGTTTCCTCATAGGGAGTAGGAACTGATGCTTTATTTTCAGTCCCATGTTCTAGATATAAACTATTGTACAACCTAAATGAACAAGACAAAACTCACTTCATTCACTAAAAATACTGTAGATAATTAATTAGGAGATCCCAATCTATGTCATTGAATATATATTGATCAAGTAGTGAGCAATAATATGATTGTTGAAATTACATTAGCAAATATATATTGTGTTCAATTTCTGGACCTTACCAGAATCAATGATGACTATATATATATGTAAGCAAGGTCCAAACCTAGATGGACCAACCACCTTATTAGAACATGGAGAGGTGATGACATTGATTATAGGAAATACTACATATATAGTTTAAGTAAGAGGAGTGGACTTAGCAGTCTCAATCATGGGTTGAGATTAAGATCAGAGGAGAACAGAGCAAGTGCAGGAGAGTGGATTCGCACAAAAAAGGGTGAGAAGCAAGTAAACACTTCACGCATGGAATCCACATGGCAAAACACTCAAGCAATTCCTTTGCTTGCAAAATTGTAAACAAACCCAAGATTTGGTTGGCTCAGTTTGGGCGGTTTATACTGCAGGGAAAACAAGACCAACTAGGCAACTACTAACTTGATGTAAACAAGTACAAATTGCAGGAAGGTTTCAACGATTCCCAACAAAATAACACAATTTCGACTATAGATTTTGACAATAACACCTCTAGAGAGGTAAGCGAAATTGCGAAGAGTATAGTTTAGATTTTAGACGAAGAAAAAACAATAACCCAACGCGAGAAATCTATAGATCTATGGGGTCAAAAAGTATTGTACTAACCGCCGATGATGTCGAAGAAGTTCTTTGGCTACCGTGAAGTTCACCGCTTTGTACAGTCCTCTTTAGCTGGATGAAGGCGTAAGGGTTTGAGAATGTGAGAATTGAGATACGGGTTTAAGAACGTGAGATAGTGGGGGGTGAGAATTGCTGACAAGGATAGGATAACAAAGTAATTTATTGATTATTCCTCTTAAAACCCCCCATATTGGGGGAACTTTGATTTTAAGAAGAGGGAGGGTTTTGGGGGATTGTAAAAATCCCTAATTCCCTCCCCTCTTATTTTTGAAACTCACAAACAAGGGAAAGGATTAACAATACCTTTCCTTTCCTTTCCCTAAAAAATACAACTCCCAAACACACCCTAAACCTTAGAAGTTCGGGAGTTAACTAGATAAATGTCATCTTCCCCTTCTTTAAGAAGATAAACATCTATTTCTTAGTGTAATGTACCTGGTAGCTCCTTAGTCTACCACCTATTTCTTCACATCCGAGACAAGAAGGGCTTGTGACAACACAATAATAATGATTTCTTCATCACTACTATCATCTCCTTCAACCAAATTCACATTTGGCTTAGGATGATTCTCACCACTTTGAGAGTTATCTCCCTTAGCCCTTTTCTTAGATGTGTTGCATAATGACCTAGTTTTCCACAAACAAAACAACTAACGTCTTCTTTTTAGGGTTAGTATCCTTGGTCTTATACTAAAGTTTCTTATTTTTATTCTTTTTGTTTTTGGGGTTATACCTTGTTGCACAACTTTTCCTCAAAACTAGGTTTGCTTTAGCAACCATTTCTTTGTCCTTTGTAGTTTGTATCGCCTTTAAGTTGGTATTTTCAATAATGATATGAGTGATCATGTCATTTAGAGATAGCTGCTTTTGTTTGTGTTTCAACTATTGCATGTAGTTATTCCATAAATATGGTTGCTTCTTAATTAGTACAATAGTCATAAACTTATCTGGCATATTGATCTTCTTAGCCCAAAGCTCCTCATTTAGCTTGTGGTACTTGTTGATATGAAACTTGATGTCTTTGTCATCTGTCATCTCCCACTTGTAAAAGTTTCCTATCACAACCTTTTGTTTCCTAGCATCCTCAACAATATACTTGAGGATAAGTCATCCCCTTATCTTATTTCCTTTTTTGTAGACATGGTACACATTGAACGGATTGTTGATGAAGTAGTAATGAGAGTGTGTTTGCAAACCATGTTAACATAGGTCTAAGTGTTCTTCTAGGCTTGGTTAACATCTAAGGAAGGCGCAAGCAAAGTAAGCACATCAACAACTCCATACATGTTGAGAACAGTGTAGATATGTTCTTGCCAGTGTCTAAAATTCTTCCCATCAAATTGCTCTATATATTGAAACATCTAAAAATTGTCTTGACATAGGCACTACTTAGCACTAGTGTTGTTAGCTCGGGTACCAATCGAAGGAACAAAAGCCATATTAGCTCTTAAGTTTGTTGGAATAGTTCCTACAAATATAGTGTGTAATCTTAGTCACATCAAATGATGTTGTCCTTAAGAACTATTCTACAACAATTGGTTGATAGGAAATAGCACTCTCCAAAATAAAACAGACTCTTCCTTGAAGCATAAGGTGAATAGAACAATAAAATATAGAAGTAACGTTGGTCAAAATCCTCTTGTGGCAAGTGAACCAGTCAAACAAGTAATAAAAAGCAAGTAGATTTATCGTTTCACAGAAACTGTTAATACCAATTATGTAGCTAGTTTCCTTGTGCAAGTTGTGTGATGGGAAAAGAATTGTTGTTTGTTTGTCTATTAATACTAACAAATAAAAAAACAAGTGATCGGAAGTTCGGTTGAGAGATATCATATTAAAAATAGGTAGAGCTCATATTTCATCCTAAGTTACATTAATCCCCCAGTTTGCATGTGACGCATTGCAACAACATTTTTGTTGTAGAACTTCCGCACTGCTACAATAAAATGTCTTTTACAATGTTATTTAGTTAACCCACCACTACTCTATACAAAATTATCCGCATCCTTTAACTACATAACGCACTTTACTTCTCCCATATTCCTATGGTGATTTTCCAATTTAGAGTGTCAGTCATTGGCTATGTGAGATAGACGCATTCCTGTAGCTTATAGTTTAGATTGAGCAGTGCATAAGCTCGTCTAGCACACATTGTTCAATAGAGGTCTAACCTCGACTCCCTTTTAGTAAGCCAAGGCCACTGTTTTAGCCTCTCAGCGGCCAACTAATGACAAGACATGAAACCACAGTTGAACAAACTAAATTTATTGAATTATAAAATTAGCAAACTAGGTTCACTCTATAACTTAGAAATCCATCCTCGCTCAGCTAATATAAATTAGTTCATGATTGATGAGGGAAACAAAGTAAAGATTATAGCAGAACAACCCTGGAAAGATTAAAAAGGAAATTATAAATAGAGAACCTCGTCAGAGTGGTCGACGGCGTAGGGAGCTTCCTATCATGTGACATCTCTACTTCTTCTGTAGTGTTGTCTAACTTTGGGAAAGGATTAGGGTCTCTTTTGTCTCTCTCAATGATTCTCTCTTTCTCTCAGCGTGAGTCAAGTCAAATTGGAATTGTACGTACTCTCGCAACTTCGACGACGCCCCTAGGTTTAGCCATCATTTCCTTTTATAATAAATTCTTTCCTTACCATACGTTTGGTGAGCTAGGCTTTCCTATTTTGTTAGGCCTGACTCCCAAGATTTGGTTGATTGATCTTGTAATTTTGCTAGATTTTGTGAATCTTATAGTCGATTCTTTGCATCTTGTATTTTTGTCTCTTTCTAATCAACCATCATCTTAATGTCCAATTCAATGACCCTATACTTATTTCCTAAAATAACTCGAGAAGAGATCAATATAGCGTATGAAATAGTAGCTCATCACTTACAACGCTATGACATTATGACAACATTGAAGTACATGTTCAGTATAAAGAAATGTGATGCTATAGCATTATATCAGTTATGCTATGCAACTTCAGAATATACTAAAATGCAACATTTCTTTCTACTTAATTATGAGATAGTATTCAAATTACAACAGTTTACAACTTCTATCCCTTGTTTCCACAAGTTCATGAATTCTAACATATTTTACAAATAACATACATTCAAGCTTAGATTTTCCAAGCAAAACAATCATAACACATAGGAAATATATGACAGAAACATGACTCATCAAGCAACAAGTAGACATAAAATATGAAAATGAAGAGAGAAATCAAAGGAGGAAGAAAGCACTCAAGATTTCTAGTGCGGGGTGCTTGAACCTCTTACAGGAAATGCCTTTCAAAGGCTACTCATGCACTTGAATGTTGGGCACAAATAAATGGTAATAAACACGATTAAATAAGTGGTTTGTGAATGTTGAAGACCATAAAGATATTTGATTAATCCTTTTTGAAAATCTGAAGGTAATAGCCTATAACCTGAAGTTATTAGTAAAGGTCAATTAAAGCAAAATCTAGTTTGTAACTGAAACATTATGGTCTCAATTTCAAATATTTAAAAAACGAGTTTATCTAGTAAGCCATTTTCCACAATTTTTTTTTTTTAGATTTTTCCAAAAAAAAGTATTTGATAAAAAGTGCTTAGTCTATATTTAACTCACAGGTAGGGGAAAATCACCGGATTTTCATTGTTTTTGCCTCTTGGTGACCTATCGTTGTGTGCACTACCCTACTCTTCCTCTTGACCCATTTACTAGCCCGATCTTATAAGGTGCATTATATACACTTGTATTCTCTCTCCCCTAAGTAATGTGGGACTATGTTCTTATTAAAATGGTGGATCATAGTAACGTTAACCACTACAAACACAAGTAGTGGGGGTTTGAAAAACTTCTACAAAAAACACACTGTGACAAACGTTTTTGTCTCAAAATCATCTAGCTCGTAGTTGCTCATGCTAATATTAGGCACATGTGATAGAATAGGCACCTCTATTTGGGTCACAGGTGGTGGTTTAGGGTCTTGACGGCTGTAAGGTGCTCTCTACCATGCCTATTGTCCTCCTGCTCAATAGGTCATCTAGGAGGATGTTCAGGTACAACCTTCCCTTCCCCCTTGTCTCTCTAAGAAGAAATTATAATGATATTTATAATATAAAAAAATAAATATAAAATAAATTACACATAACCAAAGAAAATAAAAATAATTACAATATTGTTTAACACCTAACTAAAAACGCATAAACAAAAAAGGATCAATAAGAAACCGATTATACATATTCCAAATAGGCTCAACAACTCATAAATATTACAAAAAAAACAAATTTAAATATAAATAAAATTATAAAAAACAACTCTACTTAGCTCAAAAATAAAATAAAATAAGTAACTTCACTAACCTTGATTGCCTAACTCCTTAAAACTTTGAACATAACCTCATATATTTTTGAAACTTCTCAAAGCATGCACAGAGAACGAGTTGCCAAAAGTGATAAAATGAGGGGTGGTAACATTTATATAGCCACGTAATTTGTAGCAATTGACACCAAAACTGCCACATCAACCATTACAAACCACCGAACCTTACCTCGGTCTATGTGACACTTCGTAGCAGTACCAAAACATACTATGACTTTTCATCTTCTATAGTGGTTTTTGGCTTCATCACTACAAATTAATCACTACAAATTAATGACTACAAATGTGGTGGCAGCTTGATGCTTTTTGTGAAAGGGCAACAGAGTTTGAATAATATTATTTTGGTACAGGAGATTGTTCATTCTATGTGAAATTCAAATAAAAAATGGGGCTACATAGCTATTAAAATAGATCTTCAAAAGGCATATAACTGTGTTCGTTGGAGCTTTATCTATGAATGCCTAAAAGAATTTAATATTCTTGATTCTCTATTTGATGTGATTTGGTGCTATGTATCAACTCTGTTAGTTCTCTATGTGTTTTGATTATAACTGACAACTGTAAACCCAAGTTGAAGTTTGTCTTTGTTAAGTTGAAAAACTTATTGTCAAAGATAAACTCGAGTTTTTTTTGAAAACTCAAGTTTAGACTTGACAGAGAGCAACTCAAGTTTTTGTAAACTTGGACAAACTCGAGTTTAGTTTTGGAAACTCGAGTTTAACCATACAGAGAGCTCATAAGCTTTTCTAGACAAAGCAAACTCGAGTTTAGTTTAATGAACTCCAGTTTTGACAAGACCTGAGATATAAGTTTTCCAAGCTTTGTTAGAAACTCCAGTTTATGTGAGTAAACTCGAGTTTATAATATACAAAGAGCTATGCTCATTCTGAGCTTGAGAAAATTTGAGTTGTGTTTTGAAAACTCCAATTTGCATTTACCAAAGTATTTTACAAAGTTTTCTCTCTTATGAGGAAACTCAAGTTTAGTTTTACTAACTCGAATTTAGAACTTACAGAGAACAACTCAATGCTTCTAAAGATATGAAAACTCTAGTTTTCAATTGCAAACTCCAGTTTAGATCATACAGAGAGTTTTCTAGTTTTCCTAAGTTTTGTGGAAACTCGAGTTTGACTTAGTAAACTCGAGTTTGTGCCAAGCAGAGAGCTTTGCATTATTTGAAATTTTTGAAAACTCCAGTTTGAAACGAAAACTCTAGTTTTTGAGCTCTTGGACTTGAACTATATTTTCTCTATAAATGTCTAAAACTCAAGTTAGTCACTTAATGACTCGAGTTTTTCCCTTGCTCAAAACTTGCCTCAAAGATCAAATCGTGACATTCTTCTCTGGATGAAGAAAACTCGAGTTAGTTTTTGAACACTTGAGTTTAGACTTCTGAAATAAATTACAAAACTCCATTTTAGATGAACAAACTCGAACTAAGTTTGAAAATTAAATTGCACGAATTTGTGAAATCTTTGTGTTTGATCTAGATACTTCTTAGCACCACTCATTACTATTCCTAACTCTGTTTATTCAGTTTGTGAATGAGTTTCAAATGATTTAAAGAGTATTAAATGGGAATTTAGTCAAAAGCAAAAAGCAATGTCAAACATTTATTGTAAAGTTCAGAAAGCTTGCATCCTTTTGGACAATCATTCTCTACACGTTGCAAAGGGGTTGATGCTTCCTTTCCCTAACTAGAAGTTGCTCTTCCAATGGATTAAACTCAAGGGAATTCAGCCCTAAATCTCTCTGTGCACCTGGATTAACTAAAGAGTAGAGAAAAAAGAAACCAAAGTGTTCCTAATCAACTCAGCAATGTTTCCAACGGTTACATTGAAGAATCCAACGGTCATTTAATGCTCTCTTGATATATACAAAGCTGCATTCAGGTCTTCTTAACAACCAATACACAAAAAACGAAAATCATTCAAGTTTACAATTATTCTTTCAGTTTTCTATTGTTAAGTATCTTTTGATACATTTTTACTTCAGTGTTTATCATTATCCACCCTTAGAGAGAGTTTCATTTATTGAAATAATTTATTGTAAGAATCTCAAGTCATGGAACTTGGAGATTGGGAATAAAAGTGAAACTTAATCACTTATAAAATTTTCTTAAGTAATATGTTTTCGCACACTAAAATAGAGCTAAGCAAGGTATAGGAAAGAAGAGCAAGAGACAAGAATTTATGCTAGTTCGGTCCAACCTATTAACCTACGTCCAGTCCCCAGACTCTCTGGGATTTTCACTATCTCAATTGATTACACACTTTGTAACTCAAGAGTAATTCTCTCACTAGAACTTACCCCCCTTAAAGTTGCAATCAATATCCTAGTCTCCAAGTCTCCTTGAGATCCTTACAATAAATGATTTACAATAAATGAAATCTCTCTTAGAGTGGATAAAAATAAACACTAAAGATCAATGTATCAGAAGATACTTTTCAAGTGAAAACTGAAAGAGTAGTTGCTAAACTTGAATGCAATTCATTTTCTTAATCTTAGTTGTTAAGAAGACTTGAATGCAGCTCTATATATATCAAGAGAGCATTAAATGACTGTTGCAATCTTCAATATAACCGTTATAGACATTAAGGAAGGATTAGCACAAGCTTTGGTCTTCTTCTCTCTCTACTCTTCAGTTAATCTAGGTGCACAGAGATTTATGTTGACTTCCCTTGAGATTAATCTGTTATAATAACAGAAGCTAGTTAGGAAAGGAGGCATTAATCCCTTTGCATTGTGCAGAGAATGATTATTCAAAAGATTGCAAGCTATCTGTACTTTACAATAAATTTTTTGCCATTGCTTTTTGCTTTTGGTTGAACCTTTATTTTAATACTCTTTAAATCATCTGGAACTCACTAACAAACTAGTTAAACATAGTTAGGAACAGTAATGAGTGATGATAAGAAGTATATAGATTAAATACAAACATTTCACAGATTTACGTAATTTTGAATTTTAAATTCTGCGATACAAACTCGAGTTAGTTCATCTAGACTGGAGTTTATGTTTTACTTCTGAATCCTAAACTCGAGTTTTATAAATCTAATTTGAGTTTCCCTCGTCTAAAAAAAGAATATCGCGATTTGATCTTTGAAACAAGTTTTGAGTAAGAGCTAAACTCGAGTCATTAAGTGACTAACTCGAGTTTTGGACATTTATAGTGAAAACATATTTTAAGTCTAAAAGCTCAAAACTGAAGTTTTCATTTTGAAACTGGAGTTTTAAAAAAGTTTAAATAGAGTGAAGCTCTCTTTATGGCATAAACTCGAGTTTACAAAGTCTAACTCGAGTTTCCACAAAAACTTAGGAAAAACTGGAAAACTCTTTGTATGGATCACACTAGAGTTTGCAATAGAAAACTGGATTTTTCAAATCTTTTGAAATATTGAGTTATTCTCTGTAAGATCTAAACTCAAGTTTGTAAAACAAAACTTAGGTTTCCTCATAAGAGAAAACTTTATAAAATACTTTAGCAAAGTGCATACTGGAGTTTTCAAAAATACAAGTCAAGTTTTCTCAAGCTTGGAATGGAATATAGCTTTCTGTATGTTACAAACTTGAGTTTACAAAATACAAACTCGAGTTTCCAATAAAGCTTGAAAAACTTAGATTTCTCTGATTTATCAAAACTGGAGTTCATTCAAACTAAACTCTAGTTTGCTTTGTCTTGAAAAACTTAGGAGCTTTTTGTATAATCTAAACTCGAGTTTCCAAAGCTTAACTCGAGTTTGTCTAAGTTTAAAAAAACTGGAGCTAGTCTCTGTCAAGTCCAAACTTGAGTTTTGTAACCAAAACTCGAGTTTTCATTTGACAGTAAGTTTTTCAACTTTGCAAAGACAAACTTAAACTTGAGTTTGCAATTGTCAGTTATCATCAAAACACATAGAGAACTAATATTAAATGGGAGCATATCCTAGTGAGAGGATAACTTTTGAGTGCAGAGTGTGTAATTGATATTGTGAGTTAGTGAAAATCCTTAAGTGTCTGGGGACTGGACGTAGGTCAAGGATTTGGACTGAACCAGTATAAATTCCTCTGTGTCAAGCTTCTCTTAACTCTCCTTTATTCACATTTGTTTTACTTCTATAAAATAGAGTAATTCGAAAAAGTTCTTAAAATTCTCAATTCACCCCCTCTTGGTGATTTGCTCCATTTACAAACTCCACAGATGCAATCGCTTTGGATGGATCTATTGGGAATGTGGTTGGTCCTACTCATGGGGTGTTGTAACGGATCCTATTTTGCCTTACCTTTTTAGTTATTATGATGGAAACGTTAGGCCATTTAATTCAAATTGTTCTAGAGGATGGTGATTTGCTTCCATTCAACTTATCTAGGTAAGGTATTGCTATTTCTTATGTTTTCTTTATCGATGGTCTTATCAAACAATTTAAATTAAATGGCCAAAGCAGACATGGAACATGCATGGATGGTGAAGACCATTTTATATTACTTCTCTGAGGTCTTTGGGTTAAAAAGTAAATGCTTCAAAAATCAAGGATTTACTTCAAAGAATGCCAACCATATTACATGTAAAAAAATCAATGATTTCTTGAATTTTGTTCTAACATCTAATTTGGGGAAATATCGTGGCATGCCTATTTTACATGAGCATATTTTGAAGTCCACGTATATGTTTATTCTAGACAAGATGGATGCTTGTTTGGCTAATTGGAAGTCCAATATCCTCTCTTTGGTGGCAAGACGCACATTGGTGTCTTCAGTGACCTCGACTATGCCTTCTTATGCTATGCAGATGGTGCCTTTACCATTGGGAACTTGTAGTGACATTAATAAGCATTGCCACAAAATTGTTTTAATTTTGAATTTTATATTTGGATTTTAAATATTTTCAAAATTCCATTAAGTGGTCCATGTGTAAGGTTTTATGTGGTCCACATTTTGACCTACTATCCCACTTTCTGCTTAACCACCCACTATCTTATGCACGATTGAAAGTGACCTCTTTGATGGATAGAGGTGATATTAAGGCATGCTTATTTATTTATGGTCCCCTAAGTCTTCTCACATGTTAAGAAAAACTTACACTATCTATAGAGTGAGAGTGAGGACTTAGAAGAACCATAAAACGAAGGCTTTTTCTTATGAAAAAAAATTAATGGCTAAAGGTACGTTAGATCCTTATTTTTAATTTCGCATTAATTGATCTAATTGGTATTGGTTGTTAAGCATGATTACATCATTCATATTTCCAACATTTGGCGTCAGAGCTAGTATACACCTCTATCTTGACTTTTTGACCGATGAAATTTTATTTTCTTCAACAATTGTGGTTGGAGAGATTTGATGCATGTATTTAATAGTTTCAAATTTGGGTTTTTTGAAAGTTTTTCTGGATTTCATTTAAATATATGTATGCTTATTTTATCGAGAGAAAGGTGATCAATTTTGTTCTTCGAGGATTGCCATTCATTTTGTTTTGGATTTTCCTGAGAACATCTCATTATGGTGTTCTAGTTTCAGGTTCAAAATCAATGACCTTTCTTTGTTGTTTTTGCCAACCTCGGCACATTCATGCCCTTAAATGGTTCATTTTTCTATATGAACATTGCCATTGAAAATGCTAATCAACTCACTGTGAAACAATCCTATTATTGTGTTAGAGTTTTCAATTTCACAGTGAGAACAAAGGAACCTGAGATCCTGATTTGAAACTCATGTTTTAATTTGGTTTTGATTATCTTGTTTGTATGCGAAATTATTGTCGAGATCACATTCTCAGTTATTTTTGGAGATCACCGTCTTCGAGATCGTCGCTACTTGGAATCGCAGCATTCTTCAACTTTTCTGGTTGCATCTGGGTCGCAAATCAGGTCATAAGGATCCGGCTAAAGGTAGAAGATTGGACCGTACGATATTGTTTGCTCCACTTAATGAAATTGTGCAATTCATTTATTCATGAAAAGGAGCTATGCTTTAGGCCTTTTGCTTTTTGGCTGTGCATTGGATTTTATGGTCTTTGTCATTTAATTTTATTTTAGCTATTGGTTGATCATGCATCTGGGCTGAGGTAGACATTGGGCTTTAATTTTTATTTCTGCCTATTAATTATTAAACCCAACTAGGTCGAAACATGTAATGGGAGTATGGATCTCATTTTTAATGGACAATTGCGTTCGGGGCGAGACTCTTTATGGAGTTGCAAACTGATTATTATCTACCATATTGTGTTTGAATTGTTTAAATTAAGGAAAATAATCTGTATTTATTTATTTTGGGATTCATGCGATTATTCTGTCATTTGTGTGTATTAATCATTATTTTATTATACATGCAATATTAAGTAGAATAATGTGAGCACATGAATGTCCATTTTTTATTTTAATATTGCTTATGATTTGATGCAATATTGAATATTAAGTAATGCTGAGTGATCAATATAATTTTAATTCATTAAAGAATTGCCACAACATTTTTAATTATTTAAAATTACATATTTAGTTTCTATGATCACATAATGACATTAGTAGTAATTGATCTCATGTAATCTAATAGCTCCTATCCCACATGAATTTTCATTATATGTTTTATATGATTAATTGGGATAGAATGTCAACTTATATTCTTAATTTTCCTATAGGGATTAAGAAAAGGGAAATAATTTGATAGTTTTATCATAAAGTATGAATATAATTGAGTTAAAACTTTAGCTCACAGGCAAGTTATATGTTAGTAGATTCATGATTTTGAGTATGATTTACATTGGTAATGTTGGACCTGGCTATCACCCAAGAGGAGGATGAATTGGGTGTTTGATAAAACTTTATGAACTTTAAAAATCTTTTCGAAACATATTGAAATCAGTTTGAATGACGGTTAGATATTCAAAGATAAGTATATACTGGAAATGTAAAATTTTAGGGAAGAGAGTATGCAAACTGTGATTTATCTTGGTTCGGTCCAATCTTTGACCTACGTCCAGTCCCCAAGCTTCACTTGAGATTTTCAATCCACTATTTGCTTTGAACTTGATTACACATTCTGTACTTGAAGTAATCCTCTCACTAGGATTCACTCCCCCTTACAAACCATAATCAATTCACTTGCTTGATTACACACTCTGTACTCAAAGTAATCCCTCACTCGGATTCACTCCTCTTACAAGCTATAATTACAACAAAGTGTTTTCCACTCAAGATCACCCAATCTTGAGTAACTCTCAGAATAATAGGATGATTACAATGAATTTTCTCTCTCAAAAGTAAGTGAATAAACACTGAAGCACAATACATATAATCTCACTCTCTAAGCTAAATATATGATCATTGAGATATTCAGAGAGTAAATGAAGCAAACGTTAGAATATTGGCATTTTCACTGTGTAAGCTCATGTCCCTGTTCTTGCTCTCCCTCTTATATATGTATTCTGAGTCTTCATGGGTATTTATAGGATAATTAGAGGTACTAGCCGTTGCATTTTTCCTCTCAATGATTCTTCAACGTTTAGCTGTAAATCTAGAATATGACAGTTGCATATTTTTCTCCATTCTTTCAATTCTCAGCTAGAATCTTGGATTTAGCCATTGCGTATGATCTTCCAATTTTTCTGTCATTCCATAAACCTTATTTGACCGTTGGAGAGTGATTTGATTGACCTATAACAGTCTAAGCTGAACCCTTGGGAAAAAGGAGAAGTTTTAGGCTTGTTCTTGGTTCTTCATTAAATGCATTTAACCTAGATTTGATTTCACCTTGATCTTTGCTGAATTCATCTGAAACTAATGAGTATATTGATCAAGTACATATATGTGATGATTCAAAACTTAAAATGTGAGTAAATTAGTTCATAAGTTTGAATCAGATAGATGGAAGACGTCATTGTAAAACAGAGATTTGTTAGGCGTGAGTTTAAGCTATGTAGGCTCGAGTCTAATCGGTGTTGGAAATCTTCAATAGCTCTCTGTCTGAGCTAAACTCGAGTTTATTAGTTTTAGGCTCGAGTTTTTCGAATATCAAATCGCGACTAGCTCTTTGTCTGAGTCAAACTCGAGTTTATAAGTGATAGGCTCGAGTTTGTAACATCCTGAATTTTCTGTCAACTTCCGAAGGCCATATCTCTCTGGTCTGAACTTCATTTTGGTTCATTTAACTCCTGATGGAAAGCCTTATGAGTCTACTTTCATATGCCACTGATTTCAGCTCATTTCGATGTGTAGATTATGAGTTACACTCAAAACATTAAAGCTTGGTCTGCTGTGTGGCATAAACTTCTGATCCAACTTGCGAAATTCATAGCTCACTCATCTGATCTTCTTTGGGCATGAAACTTTGTCAAGATGACTCATTGGAAGTCTAGTTTCATACAAAATTGGTTTCACCTCAATCCGATTCCTAGTTTGGAAGATATCATCGAATTACCAGAGGTCGCTCGTGCTGAACATGAAACAAAGTAGAAACTAGTGCTGAAGAACGCTGTAAACTCGATTTTGTAAGTATAGGCTCGAGTTTGCTCGTGCCAGAGGAGAACTAAGTTGCTGGAAATCAGTCAGACTCGAGTTTATAAGTGTATGCTCGAGTTTTCTCGTACCAGAGGAGCCTGAGTTGTTGGAAATCAGCCAAACTCGAGTTTATAAGTGTAGGGTCGAGTTTTCTCGTACCAAAGGAGCCAGAGTTGCTAGAAATCAGCCAGACTCAAGTTTATAAGTGACAGGCTCGAGTTTATTAATCCAAAAACTGATATTTGCTTGTTCTAACTCCGAATCGAGCCATTCCAACTTCCATTTAATCGTGGAGACTTCAAGAATCAATCTAAAAACTTGTATGATGATTTTCTCATTCCATTTGGCAAGTTTTTCTTTCTTTCTTCTCTTTTCTTGATCATTCTCCATGATTCATATCTTTTTTTTTCTTTTCTTCTCTTGTTCTTTATCATTTGACTCTACAATTCTATTCTTTCTTTCCTCTCTTCTCTTGATCATTCTCTACAGTCATATTTGAGTAGATCTACATTAAATGTAGCAATTAGTCAACATATATGATATGAACTTTTTGCTTTTACTAATGGTATCTATATAAGACATCATCAAAACTAATCATAACCAACAGGTAAAGCATGATATGGTTTATTAGTCTCAAATTTTAATTTTAAGCATATATGTTCAATATAAAGATGGAATATCACCTAGAGGGGGGTGAATAGGTGATTATAAAATTCTTTCGTCGATCGCTCAAGAATGCTAAAAATCAAGTCTAAAAGGATAAACACAGAGACACAAGAGATTATCCTGGTTTGGTCTAATTCTTCAACCTATGTCTAGTCCCCAGAACACCTGGGATTTCCACTATTTTTTAGAGCAAATACAATTACACTCTGTACTCGGATGGTCCTCTCACTAAGACTTAGTCTCCCTTACAAGCTATAATTGTTTTCCCTATAATATCCTGGAATTCAGGCATAGAAACTTGAGAATAAGCCTAAGTTAGGCAACTACTAAGCCCAATTCAAGAAGTGTGACATTTCCTGAACAAATAAAAGATCCTCTGTGTTTTTGAGGAAATAGGAAGAGGAAGAGAAACTGAAAAGTCATGTGTCAAAAAGCAAGAGTCAGAGTAATGATTACATTGGGATATATATCACTTCAAGGGTAAAAGAGGAAAAGCAAGGGCAAAATGGTCAAATTCTTACCCCTTAAGCATGCAATTTCGTCTACCCTAGGAGAGAGAAGGAAAATCAAATGATTTTATCTACACTCAGACTCAAACACAAAATACGGGTCCCACAACATGTTAACTGGTAAAAAGGGGACCGATAAGGACCAATTAGGGGTTTCTTGTTTGATTGAATGATACAAATGTGGAGCCATATAAGGGCTAAAATGGCGCCACATAGGTAGGCCTTATCAGGGAAAAAGATCTAAAAAATTAAAGAAAAGTGGAAAAGGGAGCGCCCTTTTAACCAGCGGTGCACTACAAGGACCAATGGATAAAAGGGTGAACTAAGTAATTAAAGGAAAAGCAAGATGGACCAAATATGTGGGCATAAATGGCGCCACTTATGCTTCTATCTAGGCCACATGTACTCCCAAAAATATCTAAAGTTTACTTGGAGAAAAAGAAAAGTAGAATTAGTCTAAAAGTCAAAGTGCGGGTCCCACTCTTTAGATAGAAAGGGATAAATCAGATAAATTGGGAAAAAATAAAATAAAAACAAGGATCTGATTTGTTGGCCCAAGATGGCGCCACCTAGCCCTAGGAACCATCTAGAGTGCTTGGGGAACAAGAAAAGAAAAATAAAGGAGTTTGGGGCCAAAATTGGTAATTTACGTAAATTCCAGGCCAAAACAGGCAATTTCCCCCACTTAAGGAATAAAAATCTGACTTGTGTGGAGGGGGATGCACCACACAGAAGAACCTTAGCCACATCTAAAATACTTGGAGGAAAAGTCAAAAAAGTAAGATGAATTCCAAAAATTACTGGACAGAGTTTTACTTCAATTATTCCAGACTGATTAGATACTTTTATTATTATTAAATTCACATGCTCTCTCTCTCTCCTAGACCAAGGGAGCACGAAATTTTTCAGAAGAAAGAGAGAAAAGCTAAGCAAGTTTCCATGGCCAAATCAACTTCAAGCTACTAGGATCTTCAGTCGAATTTCCGATTCAGGTAAACACCGAAAACCCGAACCATGGAACTTGAACTTGTGATTTTCGTTCAAGGGTTTGGGGCATGGTGTTGCAATTTGATTTTTATGTTCTTGATGGTTTCAATGGGTTTAAAATGTGATTTCGTATGGGGATAACTTATGGGTTGATTTTCTGAACTCAAAAACACCGAAAAACCCCAAAGAACAAGCTTATTGTCGATTCTGGAAATCCTGGCAGTGAACCTGTAACATCCCAAATTTTGGGATTTTAAATTTAGATATTTAGGCAAATTAATGATGTGATTAAAAGAATTATGAGACAAATTATTGTAAATTTAGACTTGTTTTTTCCCCCTAATTTATTTTGGGGAAAAGAATAATTAAAATAAGGAATAATTAGGCCTAAAATTATGGAAGATAAAGTTGCAAAATTTTTCTAGAATAATTATTAAATTAATTATTGAAAAATTTAAATAAATAATTAAAAACACACACACACATACGAAGCCCAATTCTTTCCCATCATATTATTTTAGCCCAACAACCCAAAACCCAAGGCCCACACCCAAAACCCAACACACACATATGCTCAATCCAAATCTCCATTCTCTCCCCTTCCCACATGAAAACACGAAGAAGCAGAAAAAAGGCTTTTTTCCCATAGTGCCCCTTTTTAGGAAACTATTTACCAAAATGCCCCTACTTTGAAACTATTTCCCATTATGCCCTCCTCTGGAAACATATTCCCAATCTACCCCCCTTTAGTCGACTAAACCAGGGGTTTAGTCGACTAAATTTCGAGGGGTTCAAATTTTTTGAATCCCCTCGAAATTTAGTCGACTAAACCACTTGGTTTAGTCGACTAAACCCATTTAGTCGACTAAACCAAGTGGTTTAGTCGACTAAATTATGGGGGTGGGCGTTAAAAAGCCCACGCCCGACGTTTAGTCGACTAAACCACTTGGTTTAGTCGACTAAATTTCGACGGTGAGGGTTTTTAAACACCCCAAACGCCACTAATCGACTAAATCTCCCCCCAAACCCCTCCCCCATCTCTTTTTCGCCAAAATCTCTCTGAATCTGTTGGTGGGTTGCGAAGAGAACTTCAATCAACTTGCATTTGCATCAATTTCGGTATGTTTTCGTCCCATTTTCGGAATTCCACCGTCGACATTGTGTTATTGCAAACCCCATTTGTGTTTTACTGTTTTGTGCTTAGATTTGATGGTTTTATTGTGTATATATGATTGATTTGAGTTTTTCATTGATATGTATGGAGGAAAACGATGAATGTATATGTTTATGATAATTTTTTTTTGCGTTTATGTGAATTTTTTTATTTTTGGACGAATTTATCTTCGTTTTTCATCAAGAATTGGTGGTTTTGTTGTGTATGTATGATTGATTTGAGTTTTTCATTGATATTTATGGAGGAAAACGATGAATGTATATGTTTATGATAATTTTTTTGCGTTTATGTGAATTTTTTTATTTTTGGACGAATTTATCTTTGTTTTTCATCAAGAATTGGTGGTTTTGTTGTGTATGTATGATTGATTTGAGTTTTTCATTGATATTTATAGAGGAAAACGATGAATGTACATGTTTATGATAATTTTTTTGCGTTTATGCGAATTTTTTTGTGTTTATGAGTATTTCTTGTTTATGTTGAAAGTGTTTGTTAGTGAAAATGATGAATGTAAATGTGAAATTGAGAATGATGAATGTTTCTTGTTTCCTGATTGATTGTAACATCCCTTTGTAGGTCTTTGTTCTCATCATGCGTCGTAGACAAGCTCCTGCTGACACCGGCAATGTGCGTGGGAGACGGATCAAGCATCGAGCATCGCGCGAGGCATCCTCCTCTAGGCAACAGCATGCACCGGAACCTGAGCCTGAGCCCGTTGTTGACCTCCCGTTTGGATATTTGTTTGAAAATAATGAAGTAGAGCATGAACGATTCATAAGGGATTTTGCTTCCAAACCCATCATTAAGCCGAAGTCATTAGACATGACATTCTTTGCACGTGAGGGCCTTGACATTGTGCCGTTGTTGGGAACTTCACATTTGGGAGGGCTGGCGGAGATGAGTTGTCCCTATTCAGAGGTTATGGTGAGAGCTTTCTACCATAACATGATCTACATTCATGGTGATCTACAATCTCGTGTCTGCAGGGTTGACATTCTGGTGACGGCTGACATGTGGACGGATCTTCTTGGATTTGATTTTGATGCTGGTGATAGATACCAGTTTGATGGGGACACCAATTTTGTCATGGAGGGATATGTTCGAGATGAGGCTGTGTATGTGTTCAGGAGGCCAGGAGGGCATAGACCTATAGTGACTGTGGGACAACTGACTGTTAGTTCTCGGATCCTCTTCTACGTCTTCACCCACATATTGTTTCCTCGGGCCTACAATCATTCACGAGTGTTAGAGGGTGACATCCCCATTATGTGGTCAATTCGGAATGGCATTGAGGTTAATTGGAGACATTATATCTGTTGGCATATGTATAAGGCAAGACATAAAGGTGCACTCCCATGCGCCTACTTGGTTCAGAAGATTTTGAAGAAATTTGGTGTTCCTATGGACGATGAGGTGATAGTGAAACAGGAAGCATGGAATGCCATCTTTGGACAGCGCCTCCTAGAGCAGTGCAAGATCACCAAGGGTGCAGATGGTGGGTGGCACTACATTGGTGAAGAGGATGTTGATGCTGCTGCTGGTCAGGGTCCACCCTTTGTACCTGATGTTGGTCAGGGTCCACCTATTGTTCTTCTTGAGGTTAATGATGATGACGGCGACGATGTTCATCCTGAGCCGGAGGGTGGATTCTCCCTTAGTGATGTCATGCAGGCCATCCAACACCAGGGCAGGATGCAGAAAAAGAGGTGGAAGATAGAGAATGAAAGGTGGAGGTGGATGCAGGCTCGGATGAAGTGGGTAGAGGAGACGCTTGGTCAGATGCAGCTTGGAGGAGCACCGAATGCTGCCGAGGGTGATGATGTGGCTGATGAGCACGCGGAGGATGATGGGAATCTAGAGCATGCAGATTAGATTTATGGTGTTCATGTTTTATGTAGTTTCATTGACTTTATGTTTTATGTTCGGACATTGAAACTTTATGATTTTTTGTTTAGTAGCTTCAATTTGTGAATTTCATTACACATTTGATCCGCTAATGTCCCAAAATGAGTCAATAATACCATACAACATATCAATCAACTGAATGGTCCAAATTTCGAAGCCATTAACAACACAACTCATAGTACCCTAAATACAAAACATTTTACATAGACTTCAATTTTGCCTATTCCTCGTTGGACATGTGCGCATATTATGACCGACTTGGTGGCAATTCCTACATCTTTGCTGACTGCTTGAGGGTTGAGACTCCACCCAATCCATTTCATTTTGTATCCTTGTAGACTTTGGTCTTCCCTTTGTGCGGGCCAAAGTTGCATTTGGGATAACTGTTGGACCCTCTCCTTGTTGAATTAACAATTCATTGCCTATAGGATACCAGTGTGCTGCATATACCTGACTAATGTATGGGATAGTGAATACCGAATCAACGTAATCATAATGGTTCAAATTCTACATCTTGCATACTGCTAATACGTGGTTGTAGGGATATCTTCTTGCTGTGAACTTCCCACATTGACATTTGCGATTTATCAAGTTAACCCTCATTATGTCACCGACAACATGTGTAGATTGATTATATGCGTCCTCAACCTCATATAACTGTAAATCTCTGTCATAAAGCCGCACACGGTATGTAACTGTCATCTGGTCCATCCTTTGTAAGTGTTCTTCAACCTTTTTTGACACTGTCTTACCTGCAGCGATATTTTTGTTAATCTCAACATGCCTGATGACAAAATATTCGACCGGTCTACTACAGGTCATCTTCACCAAAGCCATTATCAGTAGATTACGTGCACCCCTAAGGATCTTGTTCACACACTCGGCTAGGTTAGTCGTCATGTGACCAAACCTCCGTCCGTCATCATCGTAGGACCTACACCATTTCTCTTTTGGAAGCCGGTCAAACCAGGACACAACCTGTGGGTTACAATCAATAAATTCCTGAAACTTCCGGTCAAACTGGATCTTTGAACTCATGTACCCTGCATAACATGTTAAAGCAAACTCATAACAAAGGGTGCATTACAAACATGTTCAAGTATGTGAAGGTAGTAACCAAAGTGTATACTTTCATACCTAATTTCATAACTGTTTTCTTTAGTTGCACATCCTTGAATCTGGTATTAAAGTTGCTCACGACATGACGTAGACAATACACATGATAGGCATACGGAGGCTGCCAATTGCGGTGATCTTTAACCGCCTTTATGATACTGGCGTGATGATCAGATATCAAACAAATGCCCGTCCTCTGCGTCACATGATCACGTAAGAGACAAAGAATCCACCACCAGTCATCATACTTCTCACCAGGAGGAATAACAGCAAAGGCAATTGGTAAGACCTTCCCATCCCCATCCTGTGAAGTCGCAATCAAGAGAGTACCTTTGTATTTTCCGTACAAGTGGGTGCCATCAATTTGTAGTATGGGCTTACAGTATTTGAAGGCTTCAACTGTCTGGTTAAATATCCAAAAAACTCTACGAAAGACGCGTAAGTTGACATAAAACCGATGATGGTCGGAACATTCATCTGTATCAAGCCTGAAAACAGAGCCCACGTTAACCTGCGTCATGTATGTCAACCAATTGGGCAAGAATGCATATGATTCCTCCCAATCACCAAATAACTTCACAATGGCCTTCATTTTCGCCTTCCAAGCCTTCTTGTATGTTATATTATATCCATACATATGTTGCATCCTCTCTTGTATCAGCGCTGGCTTTAAAGCTGGATCTTCTCTTAACATACCTTGTTAAAGTATAACAAACTTCAGAATATAATGTCAATAAACAAACAGAAGTACAAAGCAACAAAAATACGAAACATACTGATAATGCCTACACATATGACATTTGAATCCAGTTGTCCATGATCCCGGGTAAGACTCTGGTTCAGGCAGGTGTGATCGCTAACCCACTTACGGACCACCCAACAATTTCCATTCTTGCCTGTCATTGCCCTCATATACCAAGGACAACCGTCAGCATGATTTCGACACTTCATCACAAACCTCCGTTCATCACTTTTTTCAACTTTAGCTGAACGATGAGTCTTCATGCAATACAATTTCACGGCATGATGTATCTCAGACTTAGAAGGAAACTGCTGATACACATATAATGGATCGCCTAACTGCCATCCACCTTGCCTGTCATCATCACCATACAACATCTCTAATTCATCGTCACAGTCAATCGCACTAATTTGAGAATAGTGCGGGCTTTCGGTCCAAAACGGCTCACTATCAGGTCCAACATCTGTCAATATGAATTTTCTGTCAGAACCAGTAAATAAACAATACAAAAACAACCACAAATTCAAGTCTACTAAATTACCACTACTAATTGGGTCAATACGAAGTGGTGGCATTGTTGCAGTCCCTGGGTTTACTAGGTTCGGGCAATAATCAAAATCACCCTCCACATCGGTATCTGAGCTGTCACCTAGTGGAATAAACCTCTCAAATTCGTCCTCTTCATCGCTGTGCATATTCTCATCTTCTTCATCTTCCATCAATGTTACCTGACTTAACACTTGTGAAGGTGCAGATACACCAACATGTCTATCTTCTTCACCAAAATACTGTGGGGATCTTGGATGCATAGGTATAGATGATGATTCGCCAGATTCAATTTCAACATATATCTCAATAAAATTTTGTACTCTCCGATTAGCAAATGCATCTATGACACAATCTACATCTTCATCATCACATACATCGGTACTAATGTAGTATACATTATCCTTACCCACTATAGTCTCCACTTTGGCAATTAACCGATGAATGCATTGGCTGCCATGTAGCCCCAATTTTTGGTAAATTCTTTCTTTCAGCTCGTTGTATGTAGTATCCCGTTTGATTTTCATCATTTTCATTTTCCCTTCAAATTGAACACCTTCGGGACCATCAAAATACCTCCCACTATGGTAGATTATAGTCATGTAAGTGTTTGAACTTGAACTCATCTTTGACACCAGAATTTTAGCTGCAAAATGGAGGGTTTTAGTTGACCAAATAAAAAAATTTATGGAAAACGAAGTGATATTCTTCAAAAAAATAAAAACCACTCAACCGATGTAATTCTTTTCACTTTCACATGTATATTCATCATTTTCCTCCATAAATAGGAATGAAATACTCAAATCAAGCAAAGACACATAACAAAACAACCCAATCAAAGCACAAAATGCAAAAACACAAATGGGGGTTCGCATAAACACATAAATGACGACGGAAATCTTAAATGGAGATGAAAACATACCGATATCGACACAAATTCCACTAGATTGAAGTTTCCTACGCAACCCACCAACGGATTCAGAGAGATTTTGACGAAAAAGAGATGGGGGAGGGGTTTGGGGAGGAGATCTAGTCGATTAGCGGCGTTTGGGGTGTTTAAAAACCCTCACCGTCGAAATTTAGTCGACTAAACCAAGTGGTTTAGTCAACTAAATGTCGGGTGTGGGCTTTTTAACGCCCACCCCCGTAATTTAGTCGACTAAACCACTTGGTTTAGTCGACTAAATGGGTTTAGTCAACTAAACCAAGTGGTTTAGTCGATTAAATTTCGAGGGGATTCAAAAAATTTGAACCCCTTGAAATTTAGTCGACTAAACCAGGAAAACCCCTGGTTTAGTCGACTAAAGGGGGTAGATTGGGAATATGTTTCCAGAGAAGGGCATAATAAGAAATAGTTTCAAAGTAGGGGCATTTTGGTAAATAGTTTCCTAAAAAAGGGCACTGGGATCAGGTCTTGTATTAGGAAGTCTAGGAGTAGTATTATTTACCAACCCAATTTTTTCTGCCTTTTCGTTGGGACTGGTTCTTGTTTGTATATCTTTATTCTATATTTTATCAAACTCCCATTTTGTAGCTGCAGCACAGCTACTTATTTACGTAGGAGCTATAAACGTCTCTTGTTCTTCGTGGCATCTGTTATTTTGGCACAAATCTTTTTGGTTCTTAAAAAGAAACAGTTTGAGAAGGTTCAATTATCTGAAATGAATTTCTAGGTCCGCGGATTTATCAACATGTTAAGTTCGTAAAAATAACGGGAAAAAAACCCAGAAAAAACCATTAAACAAAGGCAAAGTCAACTGCATCATCACGTGGGCTGTCCAGAAACATCATCATCTGACCTCTCGAGCCTGTCCAGAAACATCATCATCTTACCTCTCGAGCCCAGAGCCGAAAGTTCCCCTGGTCTTTATCCGTCGGTTTCTTTCCTTCCAGTCAAGCTTCTCTTTTTATATATATATATATATATATATATATATATATTTCTATCTTCGTTTTCTTTTCATTCTTTCTGCTTAAACTGAAAGCCAGAACAGAAGAGAGAACGAGAGTGAGTTGAGAGATAGAGAGACGAGGAAGGAGAGAGTCCGAGAGAGAGTTGCAGCGAGAAAAGAAGGAGAGGAGGAGAGTTTACCTCTGTTTCATAACAGTAAAAACAGGGGAGTTTCGGTGCAAGAAAGGGAGAGAGAGAGAGAAGCCGAGGGAAGTGAGAGAGTGGGTGAGTATTCTTTGTTTTGTTCTTGCTCTACGGAACAGGGGAGAGTTTCATCATCACCGTAAGTCCTCTAACTTCGTTCTTTTCTGGTTTTGCTGGTTTTTAAATATCATAGTTGTCCATTATTGTTGCTGAAACTAAACGAACTGGGTCTGCGTAGGTGTGAGAGTGTGTGTGTGTTCTGCGTGTGTGAAAACTAAAAACCACAAAGAAGAAGCAGGAAAACGCTGTTCTTGCTGTGTGTGTGTATGTAGAGAAAGAGGAGAACATGAGTTTATATATGTGTTTGTTTATACATGCCGTGAAGATTGCTGAAACCGAAAACAGGGTCCCTGTGCGTCTCTGGACCATTTGTGGTTTGCATCGGTTCTACCTTATATAAATATATGCCAACGAGCCTTAAAATAAAAATGAAAACCAAGATGAGTGCTTCTGTCAAGCATGTGCGTGTATAAGTACAGGAAAGGATTAAACTGATGCATGTTATCCCTTGTTTGTGCCCATATATATATATTATTCCTGATGGTTATGCGTGTAGATATATATTAGAATCAAAAGTTAAACTAAGCCATATATATTATTTCTGATGTTATGTGTGAAGGATATATATATATATATATATATATATATATATATATATATATATATATATTTCTAAAGTATAAATAGAAAGAGAAAGTTTTTATTATATATATATATAACAGATGCATGAATATAAAAATTGTTAATAAAAGTGAATAGTGTGGACAAAAGAGAAAGAAGAAGACGAAGATGCTGCTGAAGGGTTTCTGATATCCCTGATTCCTATTACACACACACACACACACATATAAGGAGGAAGTTTCGATGTACATAAAGCTATGGATTTGGTATAATATATAATATGAAGGAAACTATTAAATAATCATAATAATTAAATAATTAAATATAAATAAAAATAAATATATATCTATATATATATAGTGGAGGATATTTCATCATGAAATCAAGAAGATAAGATTATGGTCCAACTTGTTCCTACATATTAGAAAGGTAGGAATAATGAAATAAATAAATTAGTAGTTATTTCCAAAAAGGTAGGATTTGAGTTAGATTACTTCTAAATAATAGGATTTGGACCAACTAATTTCAATATTATCCCATCTATAATATCTTTTACGAAATAAAGAAAATAAATAAAAGATAGTAATTATAATTAAGAAAATAGATTAAATAATAAAGGAAATTATTAAATACTATAAATAAATAATGAATGAGGTAATTAATTAATAATGATTAATGTTATTAATTATTATAGGTAATAAATAGTAATGGAGTTATAAATTTTTAAGGAAGTTATTAATGAATGATAATGGGATAAATAATAATTATTATTTATCAAAGTGAGATAATAGTAAAAATATTATGAGAAGAAATAATGGATAAGATTATTATTTAGTAAAGGGAAAATAAATAATAATGTTATCGATTATAATAGGGGATCAAGATTATATATATAGTTTAGGAAACCATGAGAAACATTAAAAATTATATGGTAATTAGTGTCTATTTAAGGTGTCAATACCATGTTTTGGAGAATTCAATTAATTAAATAAAAGAGTGATGATACCGATAATAGCATGTCTTTATCAGTGAAAATAAGGTAGTAAATAAAAAATGGAAACGGATAATAAAGGAGTTATTATTTAGAATTAGTGTATTTTAATTATCTGTTATAGTTTTGGATATGTGGAATTTTAAGGATGTTATTAATTGTTAGAAAATTGATTTGTATAGATTGAATTGTGGAGTGTATTTGAGCCTTGGTTTGAGAGCAGTGTGAAAGTAGTTAGCTCTGGCAAGAGGTAACCACTTTCCACTTATTATGATATCGATATACTTCTTTTGAGTATTTTTCAGATTAATTATGAATGTTTTAAATAAATTCTTGTCATGTGGATTTTTATATAAATTGAAATTATATGCATTAAGTCATCATGACAATCATGGAAAAGGGAAGGATTGAGAGAAGATGTGATAGTTATTTTCCACCATGTGGTGAGGCCTCCATTGGTGCACATTGGTTGGCTTTTCTTTATTGTCCCTCTGGTTTATTGGGACTAGCCCACCAGTTTATTGGGCTTACAACACCTCATTAGATTAAAGTGGGAAAAGACCCATGGTCTGGGGCAGGTGCTCTGGGGATTTTGGCCGGTCCTCATCACTTGACCAGTGAGCTTTTGGAGTAACCAGTAACATGGGTGTAACTTAGCCCATGGGTCTAGTTGAAAGAAATAAGGCGGTTCGGTTGGATTGAAGGGAGGTATTTGGGTATTGCATGCATTACATCCGATCATGATACCAAATCATAATGTGATAGTATATAATGAGGATATTGATGAATTGTTTTATATGGCACTAATTTCAGGTCAATGTGATTTTTTTTTTGGAATTTATTAAAAATCATTGAATTTGGGCTTCATGCAATGGATTTTTCTGGAAAATTATCTAAGGCTTGATTTTGAAGAAAAATGCAAGGGTATTTTTGTAAATATTGAAAATAAGCATTTTGGTGTTATATAGGGCTAAGGCATACTTGGGAAAGCTATCAGACACATTAATATATTAAGTCAATGCATACTTCACCAGGTAGTAAATGTTTACTCAAGTACTTCTATGTGTTTGATGTATGTTTGTTTTGCCATGTGTGTTTTTATATATGTTTTGCCAAATATGCATACAGAGTATCTTAGGGTTTGAGTCCCTAATTGTTGTGTTCCTAGCACTGAGGATTTTCCGAGGCTGGTCTAGTTCAGGCAGCTCAACGATGCAAGGATTGTGATTCCGGTAATTCTGGGGCTTGCCTTGGTAAGGTAGCTCGACGGTGTGAAGATAGATTGCTATGTATGTTTCTGTTTGCATATATGGTGTATTTGACATATTACATGTTATTTTATATATGTCATGATTGCATGCATACACTGGACACATATAGTATGCGAGTTTAACAATAACTCTGGGGTTCATTTTTGAACTCTAGGCAGACCTGTAGATATAGGGGAGTGTGCCTGAGGAGAAGGACCTTTTTGGAAAAGTAGGGCTTTGCAATGCAGATGAAGATTAGGGAATGCCTTATTATGTTTTGTACTTATATTTTTGGGATGATTGTATGTACTTTCTTTTGGTATTTATTTTGGATAACTGTACCCTTAACCTTTCGGGGACTTTTACTTATTGTTTATTTACTTTTACCAATACAATAGATTGTCCAAACTAGTTAACATGCTCTATTGTGTTCACTCTGATGTATGTTAAATAGACCTAATAACGAAGGAAAGGTAACCATTAAAAGGAATCACTCTAACCCACCACCCCAAAGGGCGAGGCTGGTAGGGGTGTAACATACCCAATACTTAAGGTTCCACAAGCTTAAGATTTTACAAAACAAGTAATCAAATAATTGTTTAGAAACTCCTCATGAGTAGATAGAGTGATAAACACCGAAGTGCACAAAAATATCCGAAGATATTGGCTAAGTTAATGAAACAGTAGAATGCAATAAATACAAATTGAATACACAAAGTTTCTGGTAGGTGACAATATTGAATGCTTGATCCTTTTATACCATTCACCATTAATGCCATTGTGGAGAGCTTGAATGTAGCCTTTGACACTGTTTGAATTTTCGTTAGTCACGGCTATTCTTCGTTAAAACAAAAATGATTGTTGCTTCATTAAATGCGATTGTCGCTTTCATTAAATGCATTGGCCGTTGGTTGTACTTGTACAGAGCGTGGCTCAGAATGATAGCTGGAATAAGTATGTCTCAAAAGAATTTTTTTCTTCTGTAACAGGATTTAATTTTGATTGTTGCTCTTTTTTTCTGCCAACATTTAATGCTTCAGCCACGTCGGATTGCTTTTCACTCAATCTTGATTTAAACTGAATTAATCAGCTCCAAAAAACTTAGGAGGATGATTAAATATAATATAAGCACGCTTAAGGATGATTAAATAAGAGTAAATAATGACCCATATAATTTCAAATAATTAATGATGTGAAAAAGGTTGATACTGGGATTAATATTAATACTGACGCTGAGGTATGCATTCTTGAGAATCTATAATATGTTGGATATAATTAGTTTTGATGATGACTTATACATATGCCATTATTCAGAGCAAAAAGATTGAGTAATATGTTTATCTTTCTTCATTAATGAATTCTTGAATTTTAATGTAGAATCAATGATGTAAAGATCAATCATGAAGAAGATCAATGAGGTCGAGGATGTAGATGAAGATAAGAAAAAAGAAGAGAAGAAATTGAAGAAAGAATCTATTAAATAGATATAATAAGAATATCAATATCAGTTCAAATATAGATGAGGAGAATGCTCAAAAAAGAAAGAATAGAGTTGTGAAGAATGACCAAGTGAAGAGATTGAAGAAAAGGAAGATCTTATCAAAAAGAATGAGAAAAATGAATTTTCAAGGTCTTAAATTGATATCACAAGTCTTCACAATTATTTAGATGTTGGATGGGTCAATTCAGAGTCAAAAACTGCAAAAATCGAGTTCTGGAAGTCAATACTCGAGTTTCCAGGTCAAAACTCGAGTATACAAGCTTACTGGAAAAATTGGCTTCTGGATGAAGAAACTGTGGTATTGAAAACTGTGGTTTGAAAAATTGAGGTTTGAGAGTCAACTTAAGTTTCCAAGTCAAAATTTAGGCTATGAAGGCCAATACTCGAGTATGGGAGTCAATACTCAAGTATGGAACTTAAAAATTCGAATATTGAGTGTTTTCAGCTTCTTTGGCACTTCTGGACTTGACAATACTCGAGTATCCACTTCAATACTCGAGTATCAGAACTTTCCAGCAACTCTTTTCACCTCTGTTCCACGATCAAAATGGGTGACGTCTAGTAAATCGATGATATCTCCTAAACCAGACATCGGATTGAGGTGAAATCAAATTTGGCTGAAACTAGACATCCAATGCGTCATCTTGAAAAAGTTTCGAGTCCAAAGAAGATCAGATCAGAGAGTTTTGAATTTCTAAAGTTGGATCAAATATTCACGTCACACTTTAGAGCGAGCTTCAGAGTTTTGAGTATAACTCACAATCTACATATCGGATTGAGCTGAAATCGGTGGCATATGAAAGAAGACACATAAGGCTTTCATCAAGACTTGGTTCAACTAAAATGAAGATCATACTAGAGAGATATGGTCTTCAAAAGTTGACTGATATTTTAGAATGATGCAAAAATGATGGTTAAAGAACAATCTTCTTTCAACGGATCATAACGAGCGAAACCCAACAAATTAAGATCTGATTCTTGTTGCTATGGAAAGAGGAATCAAAGAGCTGTATGGGGACAATTGGTTTGCCAAAATTGAAGCGATATCAAGTCTGGAAGCAGCCAAAGTCCAAGACAACGCGAAAACTCGAGTTTACGAATGAATACTCGAGCATAGCTCAGACAAAGAGCTATGAACGTTAATGGATCCTAAATACTCGAGTATGGAAAGCAAAAGTCGAGTATAGGACATACAGAGACGAATCTGAAGTTTTGACATAAGCTCAATACTCGAGTATACAAAGCAATACTGCAGTATTCTCCCACAAATCTGAAAAATCACCGTTACAAAAATTCTAATTCTGATCCAGATCATCCAGATCCTTACCCAAATGATTTGTAACATTTATTAACATCATTTAAATCATTTGTGGGTGTATTTCAGATGATCAAACGAAGGATTACATGGAGATCCATATGCTGACCTGTCAAATGCCAAAAGCTTCCAACGGCTATATTTTTGCAACTGTAATATCCTCAACGTCCATATTCTCAACAGCTCTATTCTCAACGATCAGAACATCATCATCTATAAATAGAGATGGATTCAAAATGCAAGAAGGCGGTGGAGTGGGCTTACAATGTTATAATGCCGAAATTTTGAACCACCCACACACTCTGTTTTTCATATTTTCTTAGTTTATCATTTAGAGTGTGAGATGAATTCATATGTACTTCAGTGATCATTTATCCACTTCTTAGAGAGAAGTTTTCATGTAAATCAATCTCTATTTGAGAGTTACTTAAGGTTGGGTGACCTTGAGTTGAGAATTTGATTGTAACCTTACGGGTAGTAAGGGAAGTCTTCGAGTGAGATTGTGAAGTTTGCACAAGTACCTGGATAAACTTGTGGGTGTAAAGGCTTGTCTCTTGTGCTTGGTTAAACAAGGAGAATAGTGAAAAGCTCAGGGTGCCTGAGGACTGGATGTAGGTCAAGGTTGGACCGAACTAGTATAAATCTGAGTTTGTAATTCTCTTCCCTTAACTCTTTACTTCCAGCATATATGTTTTGAATGATAGTCTTTAGCTTTATAATTCTTTACTTTCATTCAAACTAAATTTACTAAGCTGCGAAAAGTTTTCAAAGATTACAAAATTTTTATCTTCACCCAATTCACCCCCCTCTTGGGTTCAGCCTGTTCTAACATCATATATTCTTGAGTATCACATAGTTACAAGAGATATATATCAAGCATATGATTAGATTTAGATAAGGCATTCTCAAGAAACAAGTCAACATACTCAAGAATCAGCAGATGAACATAAATTACAAGCTTAATCGGATATACTCATTCTAGAGAATTCCATTTAAATTCTTGAGTATTATCAAGAATTATACGATGAATATATCAAGTCAATACTCGAGAATTAGGTTCTCATACTCGAGAATCATCGGTTTAATTAGTGAGTTATATATAAGGCTTAGTCTAGAGATTCTCAAGAATTAACCTGTCGTACTCGAGAATCTATGTGCCATTGTATTTGACATAGTGAGCACATAGTATTTTTGGTTTAACCATTCTCTAGAATAAGTCACCCATACTTGAGAATCATCGTGAGTTTAAATTGATTTGAAATTCCACTCTAATACTCGAGAATCATCATTCATTCTCGAGAATCCATTATGCATTAAGCATACTCGAGAATATCAACTTACATACTCGAGAATTATGGCCGTTGAGGATTGAGTATTTAAATATGATAATAACCACTAATTCTTGAGAATTGATCTTTATACTCGAGAATCATAGCGTTATACTTGAGAATTGATTATTGCAATTTTTAACATCTTTGTTGCAGCTTGATTCAAAAACCTTGAAGCTTGAAGTTATCATCATCAAAACATTCGGAGCCAACACAATATTGTGTAGTCGAACTGTTAGTTCTCTATATGTTTTGATGATAACTGACAGTTATAAACCTAAGTTGAAGTTTGTCTTTGAAAAGTTGAAAAACTTACTGTCAAAGACAAACTCGAGTTTTGGCTATAAAACTCGAGTTTGGACTTGACAGAGAGCAACTCCAGTTTTGTGAACTAAGACAAACTCGAGTCAAGTTTTTTGAAAACTCAAGTTTAAATGATACAGAGAGTTCCAAAGTTTTTCAACATTAACTCAAATATAAGTGTGGAGAAGGTTCAAGAGAAAATAAGAAAGAAAAGAATAGAGTTATGGATAATGATCAAGTGAAGAGAAGAAAGAAAGAGAAGATCTTGTCAATATTCAAGGTCGTAAATTGATTCTATAAGTCTTCACAATCATTTGGATATTGGATAGGTCAATTCAGAGTCAAAAACTGCAAAAATCGAGCTCTAGAAGTGAATACTCGAGTTTCCAGGTCAAAGCTCGAGTATACAAGCTTACTGCAGAAATTTGCTTTTGGACGAGAAAATTGTAGTTTGGAAAACCACAGTTTCGGAAACCACGGTTTGGGCGTCAAAGAGTCAAAACTTGAGTATAGGAGTCAATACTCGAGTATAGAACTTATATACCACACAGTATTGGGAGTTTTTCAGCTTCTTTGGCATGTCTGGTCCCAACAATACTCAAGTATGCACTTCAATACTCGAGTATCAGAACTTAACAGCAACTCTGTTCACCTCTATTTCACAATCAAATTGGGCGACCTCTGGTAAATCGATGATATTTCCTAAACCAGAGATCGGATTGAAGTGAAATCAAATTTGGCTGAAACTAAACATCCAATGCATCATCTTGACAAAGTTTCATGCCCAAGGAAGATCAGATGAGAGAGATTTGAATTTCTAAAGTTGGATCAAATATTCACGCCACATATCAGACTAAGTTTCAATGTTTTGAGTGTAACTCACAATCCACAAATCGGAATGAGCTGAAATCGGTGGCATTTGAAAGAAGATTCACAGGGCTTTCCATCAATGCTTGATTCAACAAAATTGAAGATCAAACTAGAGAGATACAGCCTTCGAAAGTTGACTGACTGTTCAAGACGTTGCAGAAACGCTGGTCAAGAAGAAGTCTTCATTCATCATATCTTAATGGACAGATCACAACGAGTTTGGATCTGAATCTTTTTGCATTTTGAAGAAGACTCAAAGAGCTATATGGGGATGAGTGGTTTACTGAATTAGACGCTAAATCAAGTTAGAAAGCAAACAAGGGCCAAAACAAGTTGAATACTCAAGTTTACGAATGAATACTCGAGTATAGCTCAGACAGAGAGCAATGAACATTTGTGGATCTTCAATACTCGAGTTTCGGGCAGACAGAGACGAACATGAAGTTATGAAACAAGCTCAATACCGCGGTATCCAAGTCAATACTGCAGTATTCTCCTTCAGATCAGAAAAATCACCGTTGCGAAAATTCTGAATCTGATCCAGATCATCCAGATCCTTACCCAAATGATTTGTAACACTTATTAACATCATTTAAATCATTTGTGGGCGTATTTTAGATGATCAAAAGAAGGATTACATGGAGATCAATATGTTGACTTGTCAAGTGCCAAAAAGCTTCCAACGGCTATATTTTTGCAATTGTCATATTCTCAACGTCCATATTCTCAATGGCTCTATTCTCAATGATCAGAACATCAACATCTATAAATAGAGCTGGATTCAAAATGCAAAAAGGTGATGGAGTGAGCCCACACTGTTATAATGCCAAAATCTTGAATCTCCAACTCTCTGTTTTTCAATGTTTCATATTTTATCATATAGAGAGTAAAATCATTTTTAATATACTTCAAGGCTTATCATAATCACTTCTTTGAGAGAAGAATTGTTGTAAATCATTCTAATTTCTGAGAGATACTCAAGGTTGGTGACCTTGAGTGGGAAATTGAATGTATCCCTTGGGTTGTGAGAGAAAGTCTCTGAGAGAGATTGTAAAGGCTGCACAAGTGCCTGGATAAACTTGTGGGGTGTAAAGGCTTGTCTCTTGTGCCTGGTTAAACAAGGAGAATAATGGAAATCTCAAGTGGAGCTTGAGGACTGGACGTAGGTCAAGGTTGGACCGACCAGTATAAATATGTGTTTGCAGTTCTCTTCCCTTAAACTCCTTTATATCCAGCATACATGTTTGAATGATTGTTTATAGTTTTATAACTCTTTAATATCATTCAAACTGATTTCAACGAATTGCGAAAAGATTTTCAAAGTTTTTAAGAAGTTTTATCTTCACCTAATTCACCCCCTCTTGGGTTCAGCCAGGACTAACAGAGTTAAGGTTTCACTAACTCGAGTTTAGGACTCATAGAGAACATCTCAATATTTGTAAAGTTTTTGTAAACTCTAGTTTTCTATTGCAAACTCCAGTTTTCTATTGCAAACTCCAGTTTCATTCATATAGAGAGTTTTCTAGTTTTCCTGAGTATTGTGAAAACTCGAGTTAAGTTTCATTAACTTGAGTTTACACCCCCCACAAAGAGCTTCACTCTATATACACTATTTGAAAACTCCAATTTTGAAATAAAAACTTTAGTTTTGAGCTTCTGGACTTAAGTGTTTCTCATCTTAAGTGTCCAAAACTCGAGTTTGTCACTTAATGACCTGAGTTTAGGTTTTGGTCAAAACCTGTTTCAAAGATCAAATTGTGACTTTCTTCCCTGTATGAAGAAAACTTGAGTCAAACTTATAAAACTCGAGTTTAGGCTTTTAAAAGTAACCTACAAACTCAAGTCTCGATGAACTAACTTGAGTCTGTATCTCAGAATTCAAAATTTGAATTACCTAAATCTGTAAAATCTTTCGTGTTTGATCTATATACTTCTTATCATCACTCATTACTATTCCTAGATATGTTTAACCTGTTTGTTAGTGAGTTTCAAATGATTTAAAGAAGTTTAAAGTGGAGTTGCAACCAAAAGCAAAAGCATGTCATAACATTTATTGCAAAGTACAGGTAACTTGCAATATTCTAGACAATCATCCTCTGCACGATGCAAAAAGGATTAATGTTTTTTTCCTAAACTAGCTTCTGCCATTCCAACAGATTAATCTCAAGGAAAGTCAACCATAAATATATGTGCATCTAGATTAACTGAAGTGTAGTAAGAGAAGAAGACTAAAGCTTGTGCTAATCTTCATTTAATGCCTACAACATTTATATTAAAGATTGCAACAGTCATTTAATGCTCTCTTGATATAAATAGAGCTGCATTCAAGTTTTCTCAACAACCAAGAGAAAAAGAGATTGAAAAATGAACTGCATTCAAGTCTACAAATTACACTTTCAATTTTACTTGAAAAGTATCTGTTGATACATTGTACTTCAGTGTTTATATCTATCCACTCTTAGAAAGAGTTTATTTGATTGTAAATCATCCATTGTAAAGAATCTCAAGTCTAGGGATTTGGAGATTGGGATATTGATTATAGCTTGTAAGGGGGAGTAGATTCTAGTGAGAGAATTACTCTTGAGTTATAGAGTGTGTAATAAATTGAGGTAGTGAAAATCCCAGAGAGTTTAGGGACTGGACATAGGTCAAAGATTGGACCAAACTAGTGTAAATTCTGAGTGCCTTGCTTTTCTTCTCTATACACTGCACAACTCTGTTTTAGTATTCGAAAACAGAGCAACTGAAAAAGAATTTTAAAATCCCAAATTCAGTCCCCTCTTGGTGATTTGCTCCACTTTCACAAACAACTTGTGAATTTCTTTGATATTAAATGTGACATTCCCAAACTAAAGGGTGATAACTATAAAGTATTGAGGGAGAGAGTTCTGCTTCATATGGGGTGGATGGACATTGATTTTTCTATTAGCAAAGATGAACCACCTTCTATTACTAAGACCAGTACTCCATATAAGGTTGATCTATATGAAAAATGGGAGCGATCTAATCGCCTCTCAATTATGTTAATAAATACCTTAATTTTTGTTGGCCTTCATGGTTTTATCGAACATCTTAACCAAATTAGGCCACTTTTGAAGGCACTTACCAGCACCCTTATTATGAAGTTTTCATCTCTGAGACTCACTACAATAAAAGGTATGAGTGAGCACATCATGCAAATGAGAAACATTGCAGCTCAACTGAAGTCAATTGAGGTTGACATGTCTGATTCCTTCCTTGTGCACTATATTTTGAACACTCTTCCACAACAATATGGACCCTTCAAGATATCCAATAACACTTATAAGGATAAATGGTCAATCAATGAACTTTTGACTATATGTGTTTAGGAGGAAGGAAGGCTGGTAATTGAAATGTGAGAGTGCATATATGACAACTGAGATGAAGGATTAGACTCAAGCCAAGAAGAAGGGGAAAGGTAAAATACCACCCCAAGGTAGAGTCAAGAGGTAATCTAAGTATTTCTTCTGTAAGAAGAAGGGACACATGAAGAAGGATTGCTCTAAATTCCAACAATGGCTTGAGAAGAAAGGTATTCCAATCTCATTTGTTTGTTATGAATCTAATACGATTGATGCTATTAATGACACATGGCGGATTGATCTGGTTCTACAATCCATGTTTCGAACACCTTACAGGGCATGCAAAACATAAGGAAGCCAGTAGGAAGTGAATAATACATCTTTTCAGGAAGAAGGATAAGTTCACATGTGCAGGCTGTAGGAACTTGCAGTTTAGTTTTAAGCAGTGGTTTTATTTTGAATTTGGAAATGACCTTTTATGTTCCAAGTTTCTCTAAGAACTTGATTTCAATTTCAAGACTTGTACCTTTGGGTTATTCCAATATATTTGATGAGACATCCTTTAATTTGTTTTATAAATCAAATTTGGTTAGGATGGTACATTGTCTAATGGTCTTTTTCCCATTCATTTACAAAATAATATTGCTTATGGTGCTATGCATGTTAATGTTTGTTCGAAATGATGTGTTATGAATGATGATTCCTTTGTATTATGGCATCGAAGATTGAGACATATCTTCATTTAGAGAGTTAAAAGATTAGTAAATGATGGAGTAATTAGTACTTTGGATTTTGTTACTTTTGAAACTTGTGTAAATTGCATGAAGGGAAGTAGACTAACAAATCAAAGAAAGACGCCAATAGGAGTACAGAACTATTATAAAGCATACATACATACATACATTTGTTGTCTAGAAATGGATACATATGGTCAGAAATACTTCATCTCCTTTATAGATGATTACTCATGATATATATATCTTTACATGCTTCATAACAAACATGAAGTGTTAGATGCCTTAAGGTATTTAAATTTGAGGTAGAGAAACAATGTGGTAAACAAATTAAGATCGTGAGATCAGATAGAGGTGGGGAATTTTATGGTAGATACACTGAAGATCGACAAGCACTTGGTCTATTTGTAAAGTTTCTTCAAGAGCATAGGATAGTTGCCCAATACACTATGCCTGGTTCTCCAGACCAAACTGGTATAGTATAAAGAAGAAATAGACCGTTATTGGATATGGTTCATAGTATGTTCTCCAAGCTTCCTAAGTCCTTGTAGGTTGATGTACTTAAGACATCAGTATACATATTAAACGTAGTTCCAACTAAGGCTGTCCCAAAGAGACCATTTGAGTTATTTAAAGGTTGGAAATCGAGTTTGAGACATATACACATTTAAGGATGCCCATTAGAAGTCATAATCTACAATCCACAAGAAAAGAAGACTGACCCAAGGACCATTAGTGGGTATTATATTTGATATGCTGAAAAGTCTAAGGGATACAAGTTTTATTGTCCATTACATACTACTAGGTTTGTGGAATCAAGAAATGCTAAATTTCTTGAAAATGACTTGATTAGTGGGAGATCAATTTAGAAACCTTGTTTCTAAAAAAGATAATTAAGATAGTCAACCTTCTACTTCAAGTTTGAGATTGGTTGTTAACAATGTTCCTTCAGTCCAATTGAATATTGTACAACTAGTCATTCAAGATCCACAATCTGCTGATATTGATCTAGTAGAACAAGTTGTTGATGAGGAATAAGAAGAAATTGTTGAGCAACCAATTGAACAACATGTTTCTCAAGAAGATAATGAAACAACATTAAAGAGATCTACTAGAATAAGAAGATCGACAATACCTAGTGAAAATATTGTGTATCTACAAGAATCTAACTATAATGTAGGAGCTGAAAATGATCTGAAACATTTTCACAAGCCATGAATTGTAGAGAATCAAACTCTTGGTATAATACTATGAAGGATGAGATGAATTCTATGGCATCTAACAGAGTGAGTTACTTAATGGTGCAAAAGCCATTGGATGTAAATGGGTCTTCAAAACAAAGAAGGAATTATTGGGCAACATTGAGAGACATGAAACAAGACTCGTTGCTAAATGATTCACTCAAAAGGAAGGAATCAACTACAAGGAGACATTTTCTCTTGTATATAAGAAAGATTCTCTTTGTATCATTCTAGTATTAATTGCACATTTTGATTTAGAGTTGCAATAAATGGATGTGAAAACGACCTTTCTCAATGGAGATCTAGAGGAAGAGGTTTTTCATAAAACAACCAGAAGGATTTTCCTTTAATGATAGTGAGCATTTGGTATGCAAGCTCAAGAAATATATATATCTATGAATTGAAACAAGCTTCTCGTCAATGGTATTTGAAATTTCACGATATTATCTCTTTATTCTATATGTGGTGATATTTTACTTTCAACCAATGATAATGACTTACTATATGAGATGAAACAATTCCTTTATGAAAACTTTGATATGAAGGATATGGGAGATCATCTTATGCCATTGACATTAAGATACATATATAGAGACAGACATCAAGGTATTCTAGGTTTGTCTTAAGATACCTATATCAACAAAGTTTTAGAAAGATTTCAGATGAGGTATTGTTCACTGAGTATAGCTTCTATTGTGAAAGGAGACAGGTTCAATTTAGACCATTGCCTAAAGAATGATTTTGAACGGGAACACATGAAAAACATCCCTTATGCTTTAGTTGTAGGAAGTATTATGTATGCTTAGGTCTACACAAGACCTGAAATTGCATTTGATATGGAGAATTAGGAAGATATAAGAGTAATACAGGCTCAGACCACTGGAGAGCTGCAAAGAAAGTGTTGAGATACCTTCAAGGGACTAAAGATTACATGCTTAAGTACAAACAAATTGACAATTTGGAAGTGACTGGTTACTATGATTCAGACTATGTTAGCTACATTGGCTCAAGAAAATCCACTTCATGATATATTTTTATGCTAGTCGGTGGAGTTGTATCATGGAGTAGTAAGAAACAGTCTTTGATTGTTACTTTTACAATGGAAGCTAAGTTTGTATCTTGTTTTGAGGCTACCTCACATGGTGTATGGATGAAGAGTTTCATTTCTGGGCTTAGAATTATGGATTCAATTTCTAGGCCATTAAGCTTATATTGCAACAATTTAGCTGCTGTTTTTATGACTAAGAATAACAAAAGTGTTAGTCGAAGCAAGTACATCAACATCAAGTATCTAGCCATTAAGAGTGTGTTAAGAACAACACAGTGGTTGTTGAACACATTAGCATTGAATTAATGATTGCTGATCCTTTAACTAAAAGCATGGCTCCATTGAAGTTTCAGGATCATGTAGAAAGAATGGGAATTAGTTCCTTTATGTGATTTTTGTTGTAAAAATGATGTTATTTTTATGAAACTCTATTTTTTATGTTTTCTCATTTCGGTTTTGTGTATACATTCATTTGTTCATTTGAGAAATATCATTGAAGTTTCGACCTAGAATAAACATGAGGTTTATACATGATTGAAAACCACCTCTTTAAATGGGCAAAGGTGAGATTAAGGCATACTTATTTATTTATGGTCCCCTAAATCTGCTCGCCCATTAAGAAAAACTTACACCATTTATAGAGTGAGAGTGAGGACTTTGAAGAACCATAAAATGAAGGCTTCTTCTTCTGAAAACAAATCAATGGTTGGATGTATGTCAGATTCTTATTTTTACTTCCACATTGATCTAATTGCTAGTGGTTGTTAAGCATGATTAGATTGTTCATATTTCCAACAAGCATTCCTTAGGGGAGTAGTCCTACGAATCGTAAGCCGCATCTAGTATCTTTGGGATATGGTGTAATTGAGAGGAGGATGGGGGATTAGGCCTTTAACAAACACGTCATCAGAATCAGGTTTTGATGACAAAGCTTGGTTAGGCATTGATTAATAAATATGGCTTGCTTTGGGTTAAATTCTTAGTGAGAAATATAAGGTAGGTAATGATCTTATCCCCAACATGGAGAGACGACGTTCAAAATCGACTATGTGGCGAGGAATCTAGAATAACTAGGATATCATCATGGAGAGTACTTCGTGGTATATAGCCAATGGTCTTCACACATCTTCTTAGAAGGTTGTATGGGTGCTGCAGTTGGAAAAATTAGAGAATTTAGCTTTATGTGATCTTCCTATAAAGGTTATTGAATGGAAGGCAGTTGATTATATTACTCCCTTAAGGAAGTAGGATTGACAAAAATTTAATCATCATTTACCGATACATCTTCTTGCTGCCATTTGGCGAGTTCGAGTTCATTCATCTAGTGGGAATGATTTCCCTGTGTGGCGTTGGTCCTCTTATAGGTGTTTTTTTGCTCAAGTCTGTGTACAAGTTGTTAGATATGATTAGTTTTGATGATGTCTTATATAGATGCCATTCTTAATAGCAAAAAGATTGAGTAATATGTTTATCTTCTTCATTGATTAATTCTTGTATTTAATATAGATCAATCCAAGTTAAGGTCAATCAAGAAGGAGATAAGAGAATTCAGATTGAAAGAGCTGAATCAAGAAGAAAATGATCAAGAAGAATTGAATGATAAAAAGAAGAAGATCAAGGAGGTCAAGGATGTAGATGAGGATAAGGAAATGGAAGAGGAGAAAAAGAAGAAGAGGAGAAATTAAAGAAGAAAGAATCTATTGATTGGATCATCCTTTTTCAAAATCAGCCCAAACATACTTCTGAAGAATGATCAAGATGGGGGATGATGAAAGATGGAAGAAGTTGATGGATAAAATGAGAATATCAATATCATCTCAAATATGTCTATGGAGAATGCTCAAGAAAAGAAGAAAGAAAAGAATAGAGTAATGGATAATGATTAAGTGAAGCGAAAAAAGGAAGAGAAGATCTTGTTAAAAAGAATGAGAAAAATCAATATTCAAGGTCTTAAATTAATTCTATAAGTCTTCGCAATCAATTGGATGTTGGATGGGTCAATTCAGAGTCAAAAACTGCAAAAATCAGCTTCTGGAAGAGAATACTCGAGTTTCCAGGTCAAAACTCGAGTATATAAGCTTACTGAAAAATTTGCTTTTGGACGGAGAAAACTGAAGTTTTGAAAATTGCAGTTTGGGAAACCACGGTTTGAGAGTCAAAGAGTCAAAACTTGAGTATAGGAGTCAATACTCGAGTATGGAACTTATATACTCGAGTATTGGGTATTTTCAGCTTCTCTGACTCGTCTGATCCCGACAATACTCGAGTATCCAGCACATACAGCAACTCTGTTCACCTCTGTTTCACGCTCAACTTTGGGCAATGTTTAGTAATTCGATGATATCTCCTAAACCAGACATCAGATTGAAGTGAAACCAATTTTGGATGAAACTAGACTTCTAATGCGTCATCTTGACAAAGTTTCAAGTACAAAGAAGATCAGATGAGAGAGATTTGGATTTCTAAAGTTGGATCAAATATTCACACCACACAGCTGACCAAGCTCCAATGTTTTGAGTATAACTCACAATCTACAAATCGGAATGTGATGAAATTAGTGGCATTGGAAAGAAGACTCATAAGGCTTTCTATAAATACTTGATTCAACAAAAATGAAGATTAGACCAAAGAGATACAGTCTTTGAAAGTTGACTGATGATTCAGAACGTTGCAAAAACGCTGGTCAAGAACAAGGCTTCATTCATTGGATCATAACAGATGGAATCCAACGATCTTTGAGCTGAATCTTGTTGCATTGGAATGAAGACACAAAGAGCTATATAGGGATAATTGGTTTGCCAAATATGAAGCTAAATCAAGTTAGAAAGCAACCAAGGGCCAGAACAACTTGAATACTCGAGTTTACAAGTCAATACTCGAGTATAGCTCAGACAGAGAGCAATGATCGATATAGGGTCTTCAAAACTCAAGTATGTAAGTCAATACTCGAGTTTCGAGTAGACAGAGACAAATCTGAAGTATTGAAACAAGCTCAATACCGCAATATTTAGGCCAATACTCGAATATACACCGTAACTTCAGAAAATTCAAGATTTCAAAAATCACGAATTTGATCAAGAACATCCAGATGATTACCCAAATGATCTATAACACTTATTATCATTATTTATATAATTTGTAGACATATTTCAGATGATCAAACGAAGGATTACATGAAGATCCAAAATGCTGAGCTGTCCTGTCCCAAAAAGCAAATAACGACTATATTTTCAACTGCCACATCCTCAAACGTCTCTATTCTCATCGTTCAGACAATCATCATTTATAAATAAAGCTGGATTCAAAATGCAAGAAGATGGTGGAGTGAGCTTACAATGTCAAAATTCTGAACTTCCTTCACACTCTGTTTTTCATACTTTCTTAGTTTATCGTTTAGAGTGTGAAATGATCTCTTATGCACTTCAGTGTTTATCATAATCACTTCTTTGAGAGAAGATACATAGTTAATCATATTTTCCTGAGAGATACTCAAGGTTGGGTGACCTTAAGTGGGAAAGTGATTGTATCCCTTCGGGTTGTAAAGGAGAGTCTCTGAGTGAGATTGTAAAGGCTGTACAAGTGCCTGGACAAACTTGTAGGTTGTAAAGGCTTGTCTCTTGTGCCTGGTTAAACAAGGAGAATAGTGGAAATCTCAAGTGGAACTTGAGGACTAGACGTAGGTCGCGGTTTAAACCAAACTAGTATAAACCTAAGTTTGCAAATTCTCTTCCCTTAACTCTTTATTTCTAGCATACATATTTGAATGATTGTTTACAAATTTATGACTCTTTAATATCATTCAAACTGATTTTATCGAATTGAGAAAAGTTTTTCAAAGGTCGTAAATTTTTATCCTCACCTAATTCATCCCCCCTCTTGAGTTCAGCTCAGTAGATTTCACAAGTGTATTACTAGTTGTTCGTAGTTACACACTTGGTATTGATGGAGACTTATTTGGAAGTTGAAAGTGCCCTAACGTTATCGACCGTTTATCTGGCTTTGTTATCATGGCACATTGTTTACCAACTTGGTAAGGTTTCAATGTGGGTTACAGTCCACGAGGACATGTGGGATCTGCAAGGGTGATCAAGAAACAATTCTTCATGTTCTTAGGGATTGTCCAAGTATACATGAGCTTTGGAGGTGTTACTTGCCAAGAGAATGGCACAAATCTTTCTTTGCTGTATTTGACCATGATGAGTGGCTGAATTGTTGCTTGTGAAAATGCAATATGGTGCAGGGGTAAGAGTTTCATCTTTTGTTTATGGTTCTCTACCATCACATTTGGTTGGCCGGTGATGATCGATTCCTTAATAATCACGTTTAGAGTGAGGAAGCAATGATTGCTCAGTCTCGTGCTTGCTTGTCTTGGGGTAATCCAAGTTTGGTACAGGCACACTGTGAAAGACAGGTTCACACTATTTGGGTGCCTTCGCCATCTAACTTGGTGAAAATTAATGTTGATGGTTATTGACATGAATCTTCTAAGTTGTGAACTTTTGGAGGCCTTTTAAGTAACCATAGCGGAGAGTTCTTGCAGGGATTCATGTATCAAGTTGGAAAGGGTCTATTATCACTGTTGAAGTGGAATCATTTGGGGCTAATCAAACTTGCTTGGGATAGATGTATAACAGTATAAGACATATCTTTGTGGAGAGCGACTGTGGCGAGGTCCTCTAGCTTATACATTCGTGTGTTCCCTTGGAACATCTGGATTATAATGTGACTATCGAGATTCAGGAGATGGAGGAATGATAATGGGATATGGTGTTAGTGCAATGTGATTGAGAGGTGAACTCTGTGGCAGACATAATGGTTAACAAAGCTTGGGATATGGTAGTTGATTTGCTGATAGTATATACTCCTTATGATTATGTTAAGCATATATTGTTAATAGACCTTGAGAGATCTTTATCACATGTAAGGCCAGGTGGTTAGCACCTGAGTGATTACCTTTTCTTTAAAAAAGAACATTTTAGAGTGATGGATGTACTAAAAAATATTTTTTTAGTGTATTGGGTGTTAAAGAAAAATTAGTGGGTGATATTAAACAAATATTTTATAGTGCTAAGTGCATTAAATATATCTTTACGATATTTAGTGTTATGGGAAAATACTAGATGATCCTGGATATTTGTTTATTTTTGAAAAAAATAGTGTTCCCATGTATATTTTTACCCAAAATGATGTAGTTTGGGAGTTAAGGAGGGCATCAGACCATATAGGAAAAGGAGGCAAGTCAGTATTTTCCCTTTGAGTGGAAAATTTAAAGCGGGGCATAATAGAGAGATCTTTGAGTGTAAGGACTGCCTTGTATAGCCTAAGGTCCTTAGCAGACAAGGCATTAGGTTAATGTCAAACCTAGTATGGTTTTGTCTGTGCACATCCCTAATTTTAGCTACAAGAGAAATCTAAGAGAAAGTGAGGAATTAAAGAAGTTCTTCTTTAGTGCTGATACTCCCTCTTAGTTTAGGGCACAATTTTTGAGATCATTTAAATAGTCAAGATCACTTCTTTTCATCAAACTCTCTTCATGAAACTTGTTCTACATAATTTTAATTAGCTTTCCAATTGTAGTATTTTTGTACTTATTGGAGAAAATTTTGGTTATGTTTTTTAGTAAATTTTGAGTTTTGTTAATATACAACTATAGAAATTTAGATGTAAGTTGAAAGTTACTTTTCATTAGTTTATATTTGTCATTTGGATATTATGAAAATCAGTTTTTTTATTTAAAAAGCTTAAGATTTATTTCTTATATATAGGTTATTTTTATCTAATAAATTTATTTAAATAATTTATTTGTGTGATTCAAGGTATTATTGAAGTTTTAATCAGTTTAGAATGTCAAATAAATTGAAGATTTATAATTTAACAATTTTATTTTTAAAACCCTAAACTTTAAATTAGGAATTTTGTACAATTGAACGAAATTGGTGTAAACTTGTGATTAAATGAGTTATTTGAGTTGAGGAAAATGTTGGATTGAGGTTAAAATAGATAGATGGAATTTAAGTATGGGATTGGAAATTTTGAGTAACTAATTCAAAAATTTAAATTTATATAATTAAGTTAAACATTTAATTTATATATTAACTTTGTATTTGCGTTGTTGTGTGGATTGATTTGTGAACACATTGTGGTTAGTGCCTTTGTTTCTCAAGGCTGGTAGGTTAAATTTAGAATTGAGGTAATCGAGATTAATTTACTTTATATCTTCTAAACCTTACTTTCCTTTATAATAATTTGTATGTGTTTGATAAATCATGTGCATGTTTGGATATGAATTTAATTAAGTGAAAACAGTGTGCTTTCAAATTATAATTTGAGGTTGTAGTTATTGTGATGATTGGTGTATAAGAATTTGTTTCAATGTGGAATGTTTTGAACACTATGTGTGTAGGGGGATGAAAGAAGAATGATGAATTATTGCTCCCCCTCAACTCCCTCTTATTCTTGGCCTGAATTTGAGTTGAGTTGTGTAGGTAGACGCTCCTTGCCTCAGCTTGTTCTTGGTGGTATGGGAGGGTGTCAATTGGACATGAGGTGACTAAGTAGTATGTGGTCAGGTTGACTTAACACCAATGGGTTAATTCCACGTCCAAAAGATATAAAGCGAAGTAGGTGGATGAGTGGGTTGTTTATTTTTATTAAGTATTATATTATGGGGAGGGATTGTCTATGGCCCCTTCCCTGATGCACTATCTGCTATGCCTTGTTTATTTCCCACTCTTTAAATGTTTTTTTTTCCAAAAAATTTCTTTGAATCATTAGATTCTATATAAAATGAGTAACATTATAAAATATAATGAACAAAAAAAAGCCTTGTTTTCAATCTTTAATGATTTTGTAACGATTTTACTTAAAAATCTGTAGAGTTTCTTCTTAGTTTAAAGTATTAAATTTGTAAATATCGTCGAAAATTGAAAATAACACCATTTCCCTCATAGGATATCAAAATGTTACTCATTTTATATAGAATCTAATGATCTAAAGAAACCAAAAAAAAATATTGAGAAATGAGAAATAATAAAGCGCAACAAAGAGCGCATTAGGGAGGGTAACAGATCCCCCTTCCTTATGTTATTATTATGAATGAAGATATACACTATAATAAACCTTTTTCTCTGATTTACAATTCCTTCTTACATAGTTTGTAATTTGATTTTGGTTATTAAGACTTTATGTCTTTGTTGTTGTTTTTTAGGTGAGTCCTCTAATTTTGCTACGAGTCAAGAGAAGCAATCCAAGGCATAAGTGCTAGTAATATTTATGAGCATCATATTTGTTAGTTTTGAAATGATTATGATACTGCCATCTAGGGTCCTTATGTTTTGAGAAACTGTATATGTTTACTGTTTAGGCTCAATGTCATTTGATAACTTTAAAGATGTTGTTGGGCTTGAGGCCTAATTTGGCATACTCTGACATTTTTGTGCGGATCCCCTCTTATATCATATGGTTTTAAAAAGGTGTAAACCCATTTTATTGAGGTTGGATATTGGGCCTGTTTGGGTTGGCGGTAGGAGCGGTGGCTTAAAAGCTAAAAGTCAGATAGGAAAAAAGTCAGGTTAAGCTAACTGATGTGTATTTGGATTGCCCGTATGACTTTTTGCAAAAGTGGCTTTTTTTAACTGAGGTGTGTTTGAATTATTATTTAAAAAGTTAGTTGAGATGGAAAATGACTGAACAAGACATGAATCATATCATATTAGTTGTATATATTGAATTAATGGAAATTTTAATTTTAATTTTAAAAAATTAAATAGTATTTGATCCGGTGTGGATCACAAGTTGGGTTAGACTTGGCCTAGGGTGAAATCCCGGGGTCCTACGTACCACAGTGTGGATCAAAGTCCACGTAGTTCGAGAGTATACGGCAGGCTAATGATAGCCAGAGGGGGTGGTGTGTGTGCTCTGTGTGAATAGAAAAGCTAGGGTTTTAGAAGTGTGTACCTTGTAAGGGGTTTACCCTATTTATAAGCGTACCTGGGCCCTATCTTAATCAGTTGGATTTGTCCTTTATTTTAGGGATATTAAGATATGTTTTGAATAATCTCCTCCTTTCATGGGCGGTTACCATCATGATAGATATTCTTGATAAAACCACTCCTATTTTCAAGGAAGCGGTTATGAGCATAACTGAAGCCATATTGACTAGGCTCTTTGGTTATTAGGCTGGGCCCATTTATGAGATATCCGTAACAGTTGCCCCCCAGCCCGGTTGTTCAGGGCTCCGAGCAGCCGGGATGTATTTGTCAGGTTACGTCCTGTGTTCTAGTTCATTTCGCCGTCCTGAAGTTTTTGATTTCTAGTTCTTTCTTTTTCCGAGGTCGGACATTTTTGGTCCCCGGGCTACCCCATCTGTCATTAATTTGCATTCTGGTTTATTTGGGTGGGACGCGGGCGCCCCCCAGCCCGGTTAACGCGAGTTGCATTCGTTTGCTATCCCGAGAGAACATTAATGTTCTATAATTTTGATTCTAGGCCGAACTCCTCCCATGCCTTCTCAAACTTTCCTTCTTTATTGGTGTCGGATAGTATTGATATTTCTACCTGGTCTTACTCCCCGTTTACAAGTACTTTGTCCAGTTTTTCGTGGATCGGGACTTGTTGCCCCCAAGTTTGAGATTGCATGGGGAGTTAGGTCGGACGACTGGGGTGTATTCATGTGGTCGGCCACGTGAGCATTTCAATCCGGGATCATTGTCCGCCTCATCTGTTGATTCAACGTTCGTCTTATCTCGAGGCCACGAGTGTTATCATTGCCTCCTGCTGATTTGATGTTTAGTAGCCGGCCTCTGAGTGGAGCAGCTGCCCCACTATCTTGGTTTTCGTGTTTGCTTAACATCAGCATTAAATGTGCACACCTTTTAACGTCCACGTCACTATTCGTGTATGGGCCCTTTGGGCCTTTGGTGGTTGAGTTCCCTGACTCTCATCCTCCTGCTTGCTTTGTTTATAAGAGCCTTCGACTTTCCGCTTCTTCTATTTTGAAAACCGCCAAACCTTGAGTTTTCTTTTAGAGAGAAATTTGCAACCAGTCACTAGTTCAGTTTCCTCAGATTCCCAGTTCTGATCTTCGTGGCTCGCGCATTTCCTCTTCCCTTAATTTATCTCAAACCAGGTATTTTCCTTGTTTCCTTCTCTGGTTATTTGGCTGTGTTCTTCTCTTTCTCTATCTCTTAGTCTTTCTTTCTTCTGGGTAGGTTATTGTGAGTTCTTTCAAGTTTCTTCCCCTTTGGGTTCTGGCTTCTGCTTTGTTCTTGAACTTCTCTGAACTTTTGGTCGATTCAATCCTTTTTCCCTGTCTCTGGGTTCCGGTTTCCTGTTTAAATTCTATCTTCTTGGGATGAGCCACCAAGATTCTCCTCCGCCTTTTAATCCAAATGCTTTTTGCCCGGAAGAGGCCGAGCTTATTCAGCACATGCCTACCCGGACAGCTTGGTGGCTGTACGGGAAACCTCTGACCGAAGAACAAAAGAGGGAAAACGTTCTCCGTGGTTATGGCGGAGAAGGTGGTAGTCAACCAGGACGGTCTGGTCGGGTTAGGGGAAGGGCTCGAGGTCGGTCTGAGTCTGTAGAGCCTGAAAGTCTAGGCCGGGGGATTGCTGCCACTAGGGTTTTTTCTTTAGAGCCGCCCTTGGGAAAGAGTAGGAGGGAAAATCCTCCTCTACCCGTTTCTTCCTTTCCTAAACGAGCGGAGCCCCTCATCTCCCTTACCCGGCCTATCGGCCCGTGCGAGGAATGTTCCTGGCTGATATCTGAGGCTACGATGGTTGGCCAGTCATGGGAAGCTGATGAAATAGCTTCGCGATGCCGTCATATCCAACCGCGGGTTGTTGAAGCCGTTTCTACCCGTCCCGCTTTACTACCTTCAGGTATCATCTTCCTTGTTTCTAATTTATTTTTGTTTTTCCTTTTCTAGGTAGTATGTCAACTTCTCCCCGTCCTGTCGAGGATTCCGGATCCGTGAAGTCAGCGGCCGCCAGTATTCCACGTCATCTTGCTGAAAAGTATGACTGGGTTGCGACCGGGGTGCTATCCAGGCTCTCGAAAGCCACGACCAATCAGATCGCCGAGCTCCCATTAGGGGACCGAGATCATTGTTCTTTATCTCTTCCCGGCCCTTCTAAACCGGTGTGCATTGCCCGGGAAGGGAATGAGCGTTCGTTTTTCTTCTTCTACCTAGATTTCGTTAAAAAACTCGACCTTCGTTTTCCATTTTCCAGGTTTCAAGTAGATCTTTTAAACATTCTTCAGCTGGCCCCTACTCAGCTTCACCCTAACTCCTGGGGTTTCATTATTGCGTTCGAGCGGCTTTGCCGATTTTTAAATCGTACTCCCACCACCGGAACATTTTTTTATTTTTTTAATATCCAAAGGGCTCGTCAACCCGGGGAGCCCGAAGAAAAGAGGGGTTGGGTTTCTTTCCGGGGGAAACCGGACAAGAAGCTTTTCCATGTGGTAACCGACACCTGGAAAGGCTTCAAGGTTTCTTTTTTCAAAGTTAGTGCTGAACTCGGTCATAAACCGTGGTTTCTCCAGGGTGTCGATTCCAGCTCGGTGGAGCTGCTATTTCCTCTGTATTGGTCTAAAACTCACTATGACTAAGACCAGAACATTTTTGCATCCTCCGATGATAGCCTAGAGCCAGCCGAGGTTGAGACTGTGATAGCTCTGGTTGACCATGTGGCCGAGAAGGATGTCATTGATTCCCGGATTTTTATCCGACAGTCGGTGGAGGAATTGTACCCACCGAGTATGATTTCTGTTGGTTGTTTGTTCTTTGGATTTTTTTATGCCTCTTGTCCTTTCTGATGTTCGTTATGTTTTTTGTAGTGCTCGACATGGGGAAGGCTTCTTTTCAAGAACTGGCCGAGAAGCTCTGAGCTAAGGCCAAAAAGAAAAGGGAGTCCTCTTCCCAGAAGAAGGCTGTGGTTGCTTCTTCGCCTACCAAAACTACTTCTGAGAAGAGGGCTGCGCCCTCTCCGGCCCATACGGACCTCATTCCGCGTAAGCGATCGAAGTCGATGGCAACGTCATCGATTTCGGTCGAAGAAGAGAGTTCGGCCTTTGTCCCGGACGCCAGTGCTGCCACAAGCGTTCCTCCTCCCCCACTTCCTAGCAAGTCTCACCTTCACTCGCGGGGTGAGGTATGGACTGATGGGGTCTCGGAGGAGCTTAAATACGCGGTGAAGCCCCCCAGCAAGTATTTCAGTGGTGAGGCCTTTGCCGACTCCGACCTCAATCACCTGCAGGTGCTGCAGGACCATCTGATGGAGACGGCCGGCGTGTTAGACGTTTATGCTGCCGTTAAGCATAAATACGCCAAAGCTGCAGCCGAGATTGCCAAGGCTCGGATTGAAAAGAAAGAGGCCGAGATTAGGCTGAGGAAGGCTGAGGAGGCGCGCCTGAAAGCGGAGGAGGCTCAGATAAAGGCAGTGGAGGAGCTATCAAAGGCCCTTACTGAAAGGGATCGGTTTTCCGCCGAGCTTGACGCCAGTCAGACCCGAGAAGACACCCTGAATGCCTCACTGCACACCTTGTAGGGTCAGTATGCGGGGGTGGTGAAGGACCTCAATCTCGCTCACTTCGACCTCGACGCTTTGAAGGCCGAGCAAGTGGCGTCTGCTGCCAAGGTGGATAAGTTGGAAGTCTTGGTCATGGAGACAGCTGCTGAAGCTTTCAACCTATGCCTGGCCCAAGTCCGAGCTCTGAATCCCGATATTACGATGAATTTGGATGCTGTGGATTTCAGAGCTTCGGTAGAGGACGAGCAATTATACCAGCGCCGCTTTCTACGGTCGAAGAGTCCGAGCATCTCATGGAGAATGACCGTGGTCAATTAGCTGAGGAAGATGCTCCGACGACTGACGCCCCTGGCTCTCCTGTGCCCGGCCAAGCCCAATTTTGATGCTGTTCTTCTAGGACCTTTTTATTTTTTCCTTTGTTGTGTAGTATTTTCACTTTCATTTTTGTTTTTCTGTAATCTGGGGCCTCTGCCCTCAAAATTAATACCATGACAAGCCGGTGTTCCCGGACATTTCTAGCATCTTCAGCTCGTCTATCTTATCAGTTTTTATTTTCATCCTTTAAACCAAACTCGTGTTTTAATTCACCAGTTGATGAGTAAAGGGGAACGTAATCCGTGCACGAAGCTCGGTTCTTTATTTTATGACTTAGCCAAAGTCAAGATATATTGCGCAGAATCTGCTAGATATTCAACCGACGTTTTAACAAACGGGCCACGTTTATTAATGGTCGGGCATTCTAAACAACAGATGATTTTCAAAAATCATCTAAGTACTTTATCTTGTAAAGTACCTTACCGAGATGGTAGCCAACTGCCATATATTCGGGCCCTAATATCCTTTTTGAATAGGAGCCTAAACATTTCGACCTGATCAGGATCTTTTATGGCAATCTCACACCACCCCAGGGGACAGTTCCGATGTATCGTAACGTTTATAAGACTTGTTGACAAATCTTATCATGACCGAGATCGCGAAACCCAAGTCTTTGTTTAATTATCTTGCTTTTGTCACGGCCTATCTTTGCATTGATTTCACAAGTAATAACTTAGTTGGCCCATGAATTGAACCACCTTTTTTATTGATTGAAATAATCGGGATTACACATAATTTAAAATCAACGGAAAATACTGCCAAAAGCAAAACAATGCTTAATAAAAAACGGTTCTCGGTCACCACCGACATCCGTTGAAACTGAAAAGCGGTTCTCAGTCACCACTGACATCCGCTGTGCGCTTATTCCGAATGTATCCCGGTCTTTAGCTGTAGTAAGTCCTTAGTTTGTCCGCGTTCCATGTTCGTTTAATGGGCGTGCCATCTAATGTCTCAAGGACATAGGTCCCGGGCCCCATTTTGTCCGAAATACGGTAAGGACCCTCCCAGTTTGCTGCAAGTTTTCCGTCCCGGGCATTCTTATTTCCGATATCCGCTCTGCGTAATACCAAGTCACCTTTATCGAATGCTCGTGGTCTAACTTTGCGGTTATACTTAGCCGCCACCAGATGCTTCGTTGCCAGATCTCGGCAGTGTGCTGTCGTTCTGACTTCATCAATGAGGTCTAGCTCGACTGCTAACTGCTTGCTGTTAGCGTGTTCTCCCTCCTCCATGACTTTGGCTTTCCTCCATGATGTTTGCCCAATTTCAACCGAGATCATGGCCTCGCATCCATATGTCATTCGGAAGGGTGTTTCCTGGGTCGAGGTTTGGACACTAGTTCGGTATCCCCAGAGTACCGGGTATAGTTCCTCGACCTAGTTACTTTCTGCATTGGTCATCCTTTTTTTGAGCCTGTCAACAATGATTTTGTTGGCTGCCTCGGCTTGCCCATTAGATTGCGGATGCTCTATTGAGGCGAAATGGTGCTTGATTTCGAGCTCGGACATCAACCTCTGGAAGCCTTGGTCAACGAATTGAGTACCGTTGTCAGTTACGATCTCGGCAGGAATCCCGAACCTTACAACAATATTTCTTTCAAAGAATTTTTGTATTCGAGCGGCCGAGATGGTTGACAGTGGTTCGGCCTCAATCCACTTAGTGAAATAATCCACCGCCACCACAAGCCATTTCAGTTGCCCTGCGGCCGGTTTGAACGGTCCAAGGAGGTCCATACCCCATTTAAAGAATGGCTACTGAGCCGTGATGGTCTTCAACTCGGTCGGAGGTGGCCAGAGGATCCGAGCATGTTTTTAGCAGCTTTCGCATGTCCGTACATGCTCTCTGGAATTCGCGACCATTGTCGGCCAGTAATATCCAGCCCTTAGGGCTTTCCGGGCTAACGCCTTTGCCCCCATGTGTTGTCCGTTTATTCCTTCGTGTATCTCTGATAGCACGTACTCGGCCTCTGCCTGGTTTAAACATCTCATCATTGGGGATTGGAGGCCTTTTCGGTATAGTTGGTCATCGACCACCATGTACATTAACGCGGTCCGTGCTATCTGCCTTGCTTCCCCAGGATCGTCTGGGCTAACTCCCTTTTCCAGGTATTTAAGATGGGCTTTCGCCAGTCTTCTGCTGCTGCGATGACCATGATACACGTGGGCTCCTTCAGACTTTGTTGTATTACAGTCTGATTATTTCCCGGGTTCCTGGTGCTTGCTAATTTGGAGAGGATATCTGCCCTTGCATTTTCTCCCCTGGGGATGTGGGTGACTACGACCTCATCGAAGTCGGCCATTGCCTCTCTGACTTTCCCCAGATACTTGATTAGCAAGGGTCCCTTAGCCGTGTATGAATTGTTGATTTGGACCGCGACTAGTTGAGAGTCGGTGGAGAGATGAACCCGCCTGGCCCCATTATCTTTTGCCTGTGATAGCCCGGCCAATACAGCCTCATACTCGGCCTGATTATTGGACGTTCTGAAGTGCAATTGCAGGGAGTGTTCCATGACGACTCCTTCCGGGCTTTCGATTATGATCCCGGCTCCACTTCCTTTGGCGTTTGACGAGCCGTCTACAAATACTTTCCAAATGTTAAGGTTGGCTTTCGGGACTACCTCTGTTGGTACCAGCTCTGCAATGAAGTCAGCTAAAGCCTGGGATTTAATAGCATGCCGAGCTTTATATATTATGTCGAATTCGGACAGTTCGATAGCCCAACTAGTCATTCTTCCTGCCAAGTCAGGCTTATGGAGTATTTGGCATATCGGCTGACTGGTTCGCACAATTATTCTATGCCCCTGGAAGTAGGGACATAATCTCCTCACGGCAGTGAGGAGCGCAAAGGCCACCTTTTCCAACCTTTGATATCTTAGCTCAGAACTTTGCAAAGCCCGGCTTGTAAAGTAAATCGGTTTCTGTTCTGTCGATTCTTCTCTCACCAGGGCGGCACTTACTGCTTCTGGGGCCACGGATAGATATAATATCAAATCTTCCCCGGGCTCGGGTTTCGACAGCACGGGTGGTGATGACAGGCATTTTTTGATCTTGTCAAACACGGCTTCAGACTCTGAGTTCCATTCTCCATGCTGTGCTTCCTTCTTCAATAACTTGAACAAAGGAAGAGCATTTTCTGCCGATTTCGGTAAGAACCTTGTCAGCGCGGCCAGTCTGCCAGTCAACTGTTGTACCTCTTTTTTGTTTTTTGGGGCAGCCATATTGAGGACGGCCTGACATTTATCCGGATTGGCTTCAATCCCCCTGTTTGTCAACAGGAATCCGAGAAATTTACCCGCTAGTACTCCGAATGCACATTTAGCTGGGTTAAGTCGGATTCTGTGATCCCGGAGCTTATCAAATGTTTCTTGCAAATCCTGGATGTGGTCGGATCGCTTAACTGACTTAACGATCATATCGTCGATGTAAACTTCGACGTTCCTGCCGAGCTGTGCCTCAAACACTTGATTCATCATCCTCTGGTAAGTAGCTCCTGCGTTCTTCAGCCCGAAAGGCATGACATTATAGCAATAATTAGCTTTTTCCGTGATAAAAGCTATTTTTTCCTGGTCTTCGGGATGCATAGCTATTTGGTTATAGCCGGAATACGCATCCATGAATGAGAGCAGCTGGAATCCCGAGGAATTGTCCACCAGTTGGTCAATATTTGGCATGGGGTAAGCATCCTTAGGGCATGCTTTGTTGAGATCGGTGTAGTCGGTGCACACCCTCCATTTGCCATTGGTTTTCTTGACCATTACCACATTTGATAACCATGTGGTATACTGGATTTCCCTGATGAATCCTGCATCCAGCAGTTCTCTTACATGCTCGGCTAGGGCTTTCTGTCGGTCTGATGCAATCTTTCTTTTCTTCTGCGAGACCGGCGTATATCGTGGATTTATGGTCAATTTGTGACAACAGAACGCCGGGTCGACACTTGGTAACTCCGAAGGTTTCCATGCGAACACGTCCTTGTTCATCCATAACAGTTTTTTGAGCTGATTTTTTCTTGCTCGGCAAGCGAACTCCCGATCTTCATTATTTGTCCGGGCTCCTCTCCTAGTTGTTAGTCTGTGAGCTCTCCATCAGGCTCTGTTTTCATCAACTTTGCTTCTTCTCTTACATCCAGCTCTACCACGTTGACCGAACTCGGCGCAATTGGCGCTGAATTTTGAATTCCTTTCTGCTGCGAGCTGGATGTTCCAGGTTCATTGTTTTTAACCGTCGAGAAGTAGCATTGCCGGGATTCCTTCTGATCACCTTTGATGGTGACGACTTCATTCTTCCGACTTACCATTTTCAACTTCTGATGCTTAGTTGATATGAGCATGTCCCAACTATGAATAGTTGGTCTGCCTAAGATTATATTGTAGGACGAAGGGAAATCCGCTACAATAAAATTGACTCGCTCAGTCTTAAAAGCTTCTTTAGAGCCCAAGGTCATTTTTAGCTCTATACACCCTTTGGGACTTGTATCCTTTTCGTTGAACCCAATTAAGGTTGTCTTGCACGGCTTTAGATTTTCTGGGTCGAGGTCCATGCGCTTAAAGGCGTCCCACAGGATGATATCCACTGCACTGTCAGGATCGATGAATATCTTCTTTACGCGGCATTTTCCCAGGAGGCCGGTTATGACCAGTCTGTCTTGATGACCCGGGATTACGTCCCTCAGATCTTCCTGAGTAAAGAACAGCTTAGGAGGCTCTTCTGTTTGCGATGGTTCCGGCTTGAAGGTCGGTCGTCCCCTGATGGTTAAGACTTCCCGAAGGTATTTCTTCCGCTGATTGACGGTATCGCCGCCACCTCCGTAACCTCCACTAATGACATTGCAATCAAACTCTGCTTCCGGGAACTCGTCCTCATTGTCGTGCTTTCTCCGGCCTTCGTCCGGCTTTGTCCTCTGGGAGACCGGGCTTGTACTTCGATCCGTCTGCTTGCGCTTGGCTTTTTGCCCTTGTGTTTTGATAACATACTGACGTAATTTTTCATCTCGGATAAACTTCTCAACCGCATCTCTAAGGTCCCAGCATTCATCCGTTGTGTGCCCGGGTCCATTATGGAATTTGCAAAATCGTGTGCAGTCCAACTTACCCTTGTTATAAAGTGGTCGTGGTCGCTCCACCTTCCTCATCTCGGTCAAGGCTACCTCTCTCCATAGTTGCGAACCAGGGACATTTAGTGGAGTATATCTCTCATACTTCCCCTCATGCCTTTGTCCTCGTGTTTTTTGGTCCGAGTTCCTGGGTCGGTCTCTTGCTGCCTGGTCCTTCCCTTTCAGGGGTGGGCTTTTCTGTCTCTCTTTTCCCGACGCATTGGCTATCTGGATCTGCTCGATGTCCAAATACTTTTTGGCTCGTTTATGGAATTCTTCCAGCGTCTTGATCTCGCCAGATATGACCGATCTCCCCATTCTGGATTCGCTATCTAAGCCCGAGATGAGCAAGTGTACGTGGACGCTTTCCATTAATCCCTGGATTTGCAATGCGGCAGCCTTGAAACGATCCAAATACTTCTGAAGGGTTTCACCGGGTTGCTGCTTGATTCTATCCAGCGTGTAGACCGACCTGGGCTGCTTTTTGCTTGTCGCGAAATTCAGCAGGAACTTCTCGCTCAGGTCGTTGAAGTCGGTAATGGACTTGGGAGATAGAGTCCGGAACCAAATTTGAGCGGCTCCTCGTAATGTTGAGGTGAACAGCCTGGAAATGATCGGCCCCTTGAATCCTCGGACCAGCATCTTAGTGTCGAAGGTACTCAAGTGTGTCTGGGGATCCTGACTTCCGTCGTACCTAGGGAGGTCGGACGTATTGAATTTCCTTGGGTACTCAGCTTCCGTAATTTCATCTGAGAACGGGCTATTATTTTGTCCTCCGTCCCCATACCACATCTTGTACCTTCCGGAATCTGGCCGAATTCCCTGATTGTCCGAGGTACGGCTGTCTTTCCTAAGCGCCCGGGCTTGATTCTCCTGACTCGCATCCCGGTGATTACTTTGCTGAGAATTTTTTGTTGAAACTATTCGGCCTTGCCCGGGATGGTCCGCCTGTAGGGGATCAACAGTTTGGTGATTGGTTTCTTCGTCCTCATTCTGCTAATCATCCCGGCGTTCCTCCTGAAGAGGGTCTTGTAAGTGTTTAAGGATTTGGTTCATCACCTCGGTCATATGGTCAATCTTTTGATTCTGAAGATTGTTGCATTCTTCCACATTCTCGATTCGTTTCAGCATTGATTCAGCAATGTTATGTAGGAGCCGTATGTCTGGGCTGCCAATTTGAAACTTTGTTGAGGAACCAGTGTGGTTAGTATTTTCCAGCGTTTGGCCTACTCGTCCATCTTGAGATGGGAGGTTCGAGTCCAGGGGCTCCTCAATTTGTTCCTGATTAACGCCTTGAACGTCCTGCTGTTGGGTCTCGCTAAAATTTTGTTCCTGACCTTGCTCGTGTGCATGTGGGTGGCTTTTGCTTCTGGTATTAGCCATCACGGGTCACGGGAATAGGACTTTACAGTCCCCACAGACGGCGCCAATGATCCGGTGTGGATCACAAGTTGGGTTGGACTGGCCTGGGGTGAAATCCCGGGGTCCTACGTACCACAGTGTGGATCAAAGTCCACGTAGTTCGAGAGTATACGGCATGCTAATGATAGCCAGAGGGGGTGGTGTGTGTGCTCTGTGTGAATAGAAAAGCTAGGGTTTCAGAAGTGTGTACCTTGTAAGGGGTTTACCCTATTTATAAGCGTACCTGGGCCCTATCTTAATCAGTTGGATTTGTCCTTTATTTTAGGGATATTAAGATATGTTTTTTTTTGAATAATCTCCTCCTTTCATGGGCGGTTACCATCATGATAGATATTCTTGATAAAACCACTCCTATTTTCAAGGAAGTAGTTATGAGCATAACTAAAGCCATATTGACTAGGCTCTTTGGTTATTGGGCTGGGCCCATTTATGAGATATTCGTAACAGTATTAAAAACTTAATACTTTCAATTAATTTTAACAATAAATAAATCATCAAATATATGAGTATAATGCTAAAATATAAATATAATTACCCAAAAAAAAGAAGCTTTGGATCATTATTTAAAAAAAAAAAAAAAGAACATACGGTAACTGATTTCCATTTTTGGTTACTTTTAATCGATTTTGGATCCCCCCCCCCAAAAGTCTGCGAGATGTTCGAACCAGATCATATCCTCGGGCCAAAAAAAAACACAGATCACTTTTCTTGCGTCAGGTTCTGACAACCGTGGAAAAACGGACCAAGAAAACACAAAAAACGGACCATTCAGGCAAAGAGGAGAAAGGCAGGACAAAACGCAAAACGCAAAGAAAAAAAGCCAGGAATTGAGGCTTTTAAAAAAGCCCACTTTTCTTGCGTTTTTGCTATCGGCCTGGCGAATTTATCGGATGAAACAAACAGGCTACGTTTTTTCATTTCACAATAAGCAGCGTTTTTTGCTTTTTTTTTTTTAGAAAAAGCTGAGATAACCTTATTTCCAAACAGGCCCATTGAAAAAAGTTTGTAGGATAAGTTTTCTCTATCATTATTGATTGTGTGCCCATGATGGAATTTTACTATGGTTTATTGGATTTGGATCTCATCCACTTCTTTTCCTATCTTCTTCTCATTTTCTTTTTCATCTTAACCGTTAGATTGAAATTTGAACGGTTTAAGTTTAATCTTTTATAAATATATTAATAGAATTTTAAATTATTAAAAAAATATTTAAAAATAATATTTTATAAAAAATTAAATCTGAACCGTTCATATTTCAATTCAACAATTGAAATTAAGAAGATAATGGAAGAGGATGAGAAGGAAAGTGGATGAGAGCCAAATCCGGATTTATAGGTGAGTTTTATTATCTTACCTTGATGTAGTTTTCTTGAAAGAATAGTTTTCTACTTTTCACTTATTAATTAGGTTTTTGATGAACCATAACTATAATATAATATATCAAAAATATAAGATACACACACCACTTTATATAAGATAAATTATTTATAAAAAATATATCTAACAGATAAAAGAATTTAAAATTTTATAATTAATAATTCATAAAATATAAAAAATTGAAGAAATTATAATTAACTTAAGGTTGGTGTCCCGTATTACATGGGAGTTAAAGAATATTTTACAAAATAAGTATATGGAAAAATTTTTATCATAACATACGAGTTACCAAACGCTCACTAAGTTATAGGATATATGACTGAATATATAGGTAGATTATTGATATTAAATAATAAATTATTTCGGGGAAGAATCTAATATAATATAATTTAATCTAATATAAAATTAAAAACATTAATTATTCAATCAAGCAATAATAAATTATGGTAAGAAAACAAAACTGGTATATATCTCAGCGTAAGAATACAGTCATCGGTAAACCCAACAGCCGAAACCTTGATGAGTTTTATCATCACTAGCAAGTTGTCGTTAAGCTCTGAAGCGAAAGCAAGAAATTATTATTTCTGTTATGATCGCTTTATGCGTTTCGGAAATTATCGCATAGCTTCCTCCTTTCATCACTGATCACTTATCAAGAAGCGGCGGCGGCTGGGGCTTCTAGATGTCTATAATCGAGGCCCAGACAGTCGATTGTGTTCATCAGCGCAGTGGAGGTGGTGCCGATCACCACCGTGCCCCCAGCAAACGTAAATTTGATGATTTCACGGCTTCCTTTAATGACGACGGGGAAAATTTGGGGGATTTTTGCGACTTAGTATCAGCAAGAATGAGGAAAGATGAACCTAAAGCCGAAAATTCTTGCAATTTTCAAACTTTTAATGGGTCTCCCCCAGATGTTGTTGGTACTAGGATACCAGGCACAGACTCGAATTCTTATTCGTCCCCGTCTGAGTCGTCTCGGGCATGGTCTAAGTTGCATTTTTTCATTCGATTGATGTCGGAAGGAAAAACTATGGTACTGGAAGCTTGTCCAAAAGATACAGTAAAATCGATTCATGAACGTATCCAAGCCATTACTGGAATTCCGCTCTTTGAACAAAGACTGATATATATGGGTAAACAGCTTCAGTTGGAACAGACTTTGGTCGATTGTGCGATTGAGAGAGATTGTCATCTTCAATTGGTTGGGCGCATGCGCAGCACAGAACATCCTCAAGCTTGGCAGGTAATAAATGATATGGTTTCATTAATTTGGCGTCTCTGCAGGGGTGAAGTGCGACATGATGCCTTGAAAATTATCAAAGGCCTCATGACTGAATATTTAAAAATGACTACTAGAATTGATATTGATGCAGCTTCTGGGTATTTCCAGATAATTTTGTCTTCATCTGCGCCTGTTGTGCTAGTTATGCTCTATATGTCACCCTATGTAGGTAACAAAGCATGTGCCGATTGTTCAATTAGGCATTTTATGAGTTCCTGTCGCAGTACCTTGTCTAAATCATTGCATACTAAGTGTGCGCGTGTAGTGCTAGAGTTTTGCAAATTACTTAGAAGGGCGGGGCCTGAGGATTCTTTGTATCGTTGTTGCCGAAGCACCTTTGGGTCATTATTGGAGTCTGCTAGCATTTCCTATGTTTGTGAGTGGGACAAGGAGTTGATTTTAATTGAAGATATTATCCCTTTTGTTTGGGAGATTACAAGTAGACTGTTGAGGGCTTTGGATCTGAGTATGGAATCCCCCACTAGTGTAGGACCATCATCAAGTGATGTTCAGGATTTTGCTGCATTCTTATTCCCTCTAAGGACTAGAATCAACAAGCCACAAGATTTAAAGAGTCTATATTCTCTGAAGCCTGACGAAAAACTAACTAATCTCCAGTTATTTGTGGAAGAAGATGATATTCATCGTATATTTAGGAAAATATTACAAAAAATGGATCAGTGCCTTGATAAAATGCAAGAAATTTTGGCTGCCAAGAAACGAGAGGAGGGAGATAATCTTTATTCAGCATGGTCTCAGTATCTTTCCATCTTGAAGGAATTGTATCACATTTCTAAGCTCTGTGAAAGAGCTGAAGAAGAATTTTGGGGGGTTTTAAGACGTCAGAAAAGTATGCTGGTTCTACTTATCATCCACCATGCAAAGAGAACTGATGACCATCAGTGGATTCTGGAGCACAAGGGCATAACGAATTTTGAATCTAGAAGGCATTTGGTGATGATGATGTTCCCAGATGTAAAAGAAGACTATGAGGAATTGCATGAGATGCTCATTGACCGGTCTCAGCTGTTGGCAGAATCATTTGAATACATAGCACGGGCAGAGCCTGATTCTCTACATGCTGGTCTGTTTATGGAATTCAAAAATGAGGAGGCTACAGGTCCAGGTGTACTGCGAGAGTGGTTTCTCTTGGTGTGCCAAGCTTTGTTTAATCCACAAAATGCTCTTTTTGTGACATGCCCGAATGACCAGAGGAGATTTCTCCCCAATCCTGGTATGTTCCATCTAGAAACTTAGCTCAAATGCTTTTTTTTTTCCAGAGTAATTTTCTTTTTCCATCATCTCTTCTATTTACCTGAGTGAGAGCTTTTCATTTCAAATGGCATGTATTTGATTAGGGTTTTGTGTATTTATCTATGGAAACTGTTATGTCGGTGATTTCAATAGAGTGTTGAATTGTAAAATAATCCCTTTAAGTATTCTTAAACGTTGAAGTAAAGTGATAATGGGAGAATGAAGTTGGGTCCCAGCAATTTTTTCCCCAAAAAATGAGTTACAAATATTGATTAAATGAGTTGCAAATATTGATTCAGATAACTGCAAACTTAGGAGTGTCAATTGCAGATAAAGTATTCCAGTTTTAAACGTAACTCAATTTGCAACTGAGATTTCTGTTTACAAAATCAATATTTGCAACTCATTTCTTTGATAATTTGTTCGGAACTATCATTAATTTAACCGTTTGGGACTTGAATGTGATTACCCCATTGATAAATGCAAGAAATCACCATATGCCGAAAATTTAAATATAGTAGGATTCCAATTAGTTACTGATATGTAAAGATAACAATCTGCATTTAGGAACCTAAGTGTAAGATAGACTTAGGGACCTAATTGTAAAATAGGTTAGTAAGGTAATTAGTCATAAACCATAAACTAGCCATTGGTTTGTAATAGAAGGAGGCTATAATGTTATAAATAGCCCAATCTTCCATTTGTACAGAATCGGATCAGACTTGTGATGACTTTGGAATAATACAGAATTGAGTGAGAGTCTTAAGAGCTCTCTTCTCCATCTTCTTCTACTCTACTTCTTATGTTTCTCTTCTACATCTAATTCTCTATTCTATATCAATAAACATATCAGTTACACTAAAGTTTGATAAGATAAATAGGGTCAATACAATCTTCGGTCCTTATAATTTGCCCTCATTTATGTTTTAATCCTTATAGTTTTAAACCATAGGTTTTGGTCCTTCAAGTTTCTTTTCATATAAAACATTAGTTTTTATATTTTAATAAAAATATGGACTATTTTGCCTCTTGAGGGACCAAAATTAAACTATAGAGACTAAAATCAAATTGAGAGTAAACTATAAGGACCAAACATCAACTGATTTTGTACCATTTTTTCTTCAATAGGTGCCTCTCTTACTCTTTCTTTGACATCATCATTTTGATATTTTTGTGTATGACCACATATTCATCTCAACATCCTCATCTCCACTACCTCAGCTTTATGCTCTGTTGTCCCTGTTTAGCGCAACATTCGCTACCATATAACATTTGCCGATCATATAGCATTTTGATAAAACTTTCCTTTATGTTTATCAGGCAATTTCTTATTACAGACAACTCTTGTAGCCTTTCTCCTCTTGAACCACCCAGCTTGTATTCTGTACGAAATGTCTCCATCAATTTCATAATCCTTATGTATAACTGATTCCAGATATTTCAACTTTGCCTCTTGTAGAATGATTTGATCTTCCATTTTAATCTCCAAATAACTACTAACTTACCACCTACCAAAATTGCAATGCATATAATTTGTCTTACTCCTGCTAAGGCAGAAACCGTTTGATTCCAAGGTCTTTCTCCTTAACTCTACTGTTAATGTCTTCTCTTGATTCATCCAAAAGAGCTATATCATCAGTGAAAAGCATGCATTTAGGGATTTCTTCTTGTATAAGTTCAGTAGGAATGTCTAAAACCTTGATAGACAAGGGCCTAAAGATAATCCCTAATGTAGGCCAATGTTAGTAGGAAAGCCCTTTGTTTCACCTCTAGGCGTTCTTTCACTAGTTGTTACCACCTCATACAAATAAGGAAATTTTTAATAATAAATATAAGAATGAAAAAGATGAAATGGAAAACATTACCTTATTGAAGGGCATCATCAATCTTCTCTAAGTTGTTTACTTTATGAAGATTAGAAATAAATTCTGAGCTAGATTCTGCAGTGACTTAATTTCTCCAAGTTGGACTTGCCAAACAGTCTATAGAAATTGTTCTTGAACATCCAGCTCTCATGCTTACATCAAAGCACCTTAGTAACATGTATAATGGGTTAATGGCTGTGTGGGTGTGTATGTAAAGTACCATAGTAACATGTTTAATTTGTGTGTATATGTGTGACTCATGTCTTCTTTTCATGCTTTTTTTCTCCTAATACTTATCGTTTTCTTGCTTAAATCCTCTATAGGGTAAAGAAATAATTGATACAGAAATTATGCCCAAAAACTAACCACGAAGCAATTCATTGGTCCTCCATCGACATCTTCCAATTTGATATTTATTTTCTTGCTTTTAAATTTTCTTAATCGATTCGAATAACTCTAATGAATTCCTAATTACTATGAAATTTTTTTAATTAATATCAAAACATAGGGAGTCACATGGACTAAGATTTCGATGTGCAAAATGGGGAGGGATTGATTGAGGAACTAAGTTTAATATAGGGATGTCACTAGACAACGGTGCATTGGAAGAAAGATATATATAAATAAAGAACCCTTGGGCCAGGTTAGGCTTCTTAGTAGCACTCAAAGCTTAGTTTGACTCAAGCTTTGACTTGAGGATCCAACCTATTTTTTTCCCTACTTGTTTGTGCTTGTCTTCTTTCTTCTTGAACAAACCTAGCATAAATTGAGCAGGTCAAGTTGGGCTTGCTATGTCTTTAGTTTCTATGCACTGTCCTAGTTAGTGGCCAATATTTAGTTTCTATGCACATAGTTTTTTGCGAAACTGTGCAACTTTTGTTCCTATCTTTACATTTCCTAACCATTCTTTGAATTTTTTTGTTCTTCGTGATTTGATCTCTTTTGTCATTCAAGATATAGCTTGAGTCCTTATTAACAATTTCGGGCTGATATAGAAATTGCCAAATCATAGTCTGATGACACCTTGATTGCCATCAGTCTTGTTTTTTGACTACTCTTTGACAAAAACTGTGAGAGCCCAATGCATTAGAGAAGCTTATCTTGACAAAGTTTGATATTATCATTATCCCCATGGGACTTGGTGATTCAGTCAACTAAGCTTAAGAGAGTGAATTAGTTAGGAGGGCCTTATTAATGCAAATAGGAGTGATGTGGTGTTTCTTTTAGCTTTATCCAAGGATTCAGAGCTCAAAAAAAGTTTGCCATGTACTGATACTGAAATTTCACGATATGATGATTAAAATTTAAAATAAATACAATAAATAAAGCTAAGTCATGGAGCCAAGTGTATAAGAGGAAGAGAGGGACAGGTGCAGCAAGCACAGCTAGAGAGGGGGCTCATGGAGAAAGAGGGCAGATCAGTGATTATGTTGAGGCACGATCTTCTAACAAGCAGCAGGGTAGTGGGAGTGCATAGAAAAGGGCAGGGCAGGATCATTGTGGACATGAGAATTGTGTTGGTGAGGAGAGGGTCCTGACCTCTCAAAAATCAGGACAGTGCGTTCATCTTTTGGTTAGGTTTTCTAGTGTCTCATTCCTCATTGTTCTTGAGTGAGACACTACTGAGAGTGAAACACTGTGAGCATTGAGTGGTTAGGATTGTATTCTCTACATTGTCCCTGCTTAATAGAGGATACTCGGCTTTTCTGTATATTTCTGGGTCTCCGATTATTTGCAGGTCTATCAGACGCTTACCACATGACAAGAACGCTAATCACATGACAAGATATATGATATTAAAGTATGGTTTAAAGAGATATTTTATTCATACTGTGTGACAGTCACATACCAGCTTCATTCTTAAAATTTGTTTTATGGAGGACATCTATGATCATCTTTCAGGCATGGAGAGATATATCGTTATTGATGGTGGCTGCAGAGTTTCCCATGGCAATTTAAGCAGGGATTATAATATTTAGGATTCAGGATTGCTCATATTTTAGATTTATTTTTTATCTTTGAATTATCTTTTAAGATTTATATGATATTTTATTATTTAAAATAATAATTGTACCTAGATGATGTGTAAACTGTAAAAAAAAGATATAACCATGACTGATGTGGTGAGTGTGGAAAAACGGAGGGGAAAAGGGAAAAGAGAGGGAAGATGAATTAGAAGAGGAAGAGAACAGGGGAATTGAGAGAAGAGACTGAGTAGTGATTGAATTCATTCAATCAACAACCACCACCTGTCTTACTTCTTTACCTTTTATATATAGGTAAGTTCCGTAAGTACCTAACTCTCCAATCTACTAACTAAACTAATAATCCTAATTACTCCTAATTACCTACCAACCATGGCTTATTGACTTAGTAACTGTTGGTTACATCTCCTTTTACAGTTTACGCTTCACTAGAGCTCTATAAATTTTCCTGAGCTCTCTTCAATTGTTAGGCCAATTTTGATGAATTGAAAAAAGGAGTAGAAAACTCTAGAATATTAGAACGATTTTATGATATCTTTATATAAATTTAGTTTGGATTGGGATTTGTAGGATTTATCCTATTATCCTATCTTGACTAGATTATCTTATTTAGGATTATTTTAGATTTTATCATTTATATTTATGTTATTTTTTAAGATTTATTCAATTCATAGATTAAATTTTATTTTTACATTATTGTACCAAGGCCATGCATGAGTTTTGGTTTCCGCTGTGGCTTCTTTGAAGGGATTGAAGTTGTTGGCTGTGTTGCCTTAGCTCTGTTATCAAAATCGCAAAGCCATATGGCCACACAATGCTTTATCAAACCATGCCAATAGCTCTCCATCAATTTTTGCCTATTCTGTTTTCACGTTTTTCGATCCCTCTAATGTTGCTGTTATTAGAGCACCTCAGTTGGGGCAAGCTCAGCTTACTTGCCTCATCTTTCGAGAAAGGAATTGGCAATCAATCACACATGAAAGTGGGCTTTTTTAAATTGCTCCAGTTCATTTGCTAGACTTGTGTTACTAGGTCAAAGAATGACTCCCCGTGGTATTTCTTTGTGCATTGCATTGACCTCGACTTGATCACCTTACCATATAAGTACCTAATACCAACATTGATGAACACCTCAATGAACTACAAGGGTCCCTCTTGTGTTTTCCGCCAAAAGATGAGATATCTTCAAAATCAGGTTTGCCCAGCTGATATTCATTAGCTGATGAATAGCATTCAGTTTGGCCACTTTGAACCTAATGGTAATGCCCCTTACTTTCCCACATATCAGGCATCCATGATAATTCAGTCCATCTTTATATCTGAATTCATTTTGGTTTTCTTCAACGTCTTCTTGATTTAGGACCTAAATCTTGAGCAGCCTTTGGACAATCTACAAATTGCCCTCCACACTCTTCACACTAATGCATACTTTGCTTATGTTAATAAGGGTCTATCTGGTTAGCTACAGGTTTAATTGAATCACTTAATTTCTAATGCAGGTGGGTGATTTGTACAAAGTTAAAGTAGTACTCCAGTGGCTCTATCTACCAATATCATATAATTACACGTCTTTCTGTGTTTAACCAACTGTTATAGTAGTCTTGTTCTAAAATTATGGCTTGTTTTGCTCAGCCGTGAATAGACATTACTAAAAATAAAGGGTTGAAGTGGTTTGTAAAAGTAGAGGAGGCATTTTAGTATCTACAATAGGTGCTAACTGCTGTTCTTATGTTGCTGCCACCCAACTTCAATGGTATTTATGATTGAGGTTGATGTATTATCAAGGAGTAGGTGCTATTTTCTTTGAAAACAAGGCATCTTAGGCTTTTCATTCTTTGTCAATATGATCACCACAGCCTTAAGCATCTTCAGCAATATACTACCACGAATGAGAAAAATCGCTTAATCTTGAATCTTCTTTTTGATTTCACCAACGTATGTAAGGTATAGCTTGTGCTCCTTTGTCATATACATCAAACTCAATAAAAAAAGGTTGGTGGAAGTTGCTTATGCATTATAGTTGCCAACATCATCTAAAATACATCCTATATTTCATGTATTACTCTGTTTTTCTGTACATGTGCGCATTCCAACCCGACTACCTGCCCTTTTGCCTCTTAATGTTGATTGGGAGATTCATTAATATAATGCAAAAGCTTGGACAAAATGACCACTTTTGTCTTGAAATCTTAATAACGTGAATTGACATATCATAGGGAGAGTCAAACTGGGAAGAACATGATTTGATTGCTCAGCAATTTCTTTCTTTCAGCCTAATTTAGGGCCTTCTTAATAATTAATCAGTGAATTTAGTCCTTCAGTCTAATTCTCCTGAGTATTTATGAGCCTCTGCATACATATGTCAGGAGAAAGAAAAGTGGAGCAAAGGATAATGAGTCTGACCATATCCTCCTTTGCCTAAAATCAAATTGCATAAGGGGTGTGAGTGGCAATGTGACACAATGCATGGAGGGTTGGGCCAGCTTCCCCCATAAGATGCTGTAGAGATTCTATGTGTGCCCCACTTTTGTTGATTTAGGAATTTGGTTCATCTTATTAAAGCAATAGCTCTTCAACAATATATAATATATACACCCCTTAGGGTCAATTTATGATTGTTATGTAAAAATGTGTTTTCCATTGGGAGCATTACTCCTTTCTCTCCACTTGAACTTTGGTATTGGGGAAGTTCTTCCAATAATAACATTTACACTCTTGATCCTTTTTCAATTCTTTGGGGACTTTCTCATGCATCTAAGGGGAGCTATACTCTCTTTGAATTTGATCTCCCATATGTTGATTCATTTGTATTCTATCTTCAACATTTTCCAACATTGGTGTATATGTTGCCTCAGTAGTCATAGATTATCACTCTTTGGACTATGAAAATTATCATCTTATCCTTTCTCTACTTGTCTGCAGCATCCAAGGTACATCCTCTGCACCTTGAATACTTCACCTTCTCTGGACGAGTTATCGCTTTAGCTTTAATGCATAGGGTGCAAGTGGGCATTGTCTTGGATCGTGTGTTTTTCATGCAACTGGCGGGAAAACATATTACTTTGGAAGATATACGGGATGCTGATCCATGTTTGTATCGTAGCTGCAAGCAAATCTTGGAGATGGATGCTGATTTCATTGATTCAGATGCTCTAGGACTGACCTTTGTTAGAGAGGTGGAGGAATTAGGATACAGGAAAGTGGTTGAGCTTTGCCCAGGTGGGAAAAGCCTTGTTGTTAATAGTGAGAGCAGGGAGAAGTATGTTGATCTTCTTATACAGGATCGTTTTGTAACATCTATATCTGAGCAGGTGTCACATTTTGCCCGTGGTTTTGCTGATATTCTTTGCAACTCAAGACTCCAACAATTCTTTTTTCAAAGTCTAGATCTTGAGGATCTTGATTGGATGCTGCATGGGAGTGAAAGTACCATTTCTGTTGAAGATTGGAAGGCACATACTGAGTACAATGGCTTTAAAGAGACAGATCCTCAAATATATTGGTTCTGGGAGGTATGCATTTTTTATTTTTATTTGTTTTTTTGGGTTAAAAAAATTAAACTATAGTATCTTTATCCTTTTGTTTTATAATTTTATTTTCCAGTTCCACTTTTGCTGATGTAATTTTATTTTTCTCTCGTTAATTCAAAGCTCTTGTAACTACTCTTGGAATATGAGAGATATTTCACTGATGATCTCCATTAGTGAAATAGCATGCTTACATCACCATTGTAATAACTTGTTTGCCAAAAGGACAACACCATAGTGCTGACATATGTGCCTTTTACAAAAAGCTTAGTTTCTGGTTGCAAAATTTCATTTAAACATGGTTTAAGGTGCAATTTATCAACAAAGTTTTTTTTTTTGAGTGTCTAGTACAATTAAGTTTTGAAGGGTGTAAAAGTAGGTACGGTCATTTGAAAACAGTGCTCAATTTAATGTTGACCAATTTAACAGGAGTGTTAAAATTGCTCCATTTTCAAATGTAGCGTATACTTTCGCACCCTTCAAGACTTAGTTGTGCTAGATATTTATAGAGAAAAACTTCATTGTTTAAATTGCATCTTAACCCTTTAAACATTATTCACTTTTTTAAATGATTAACTGGTTTTGTCTCTGGGGGGAAAACATAGCAGATTGTTGGGAAAATGACAGCAGAGCAAAGGAAGGTTCTTTTGTTTTTTTGGACGTCTCTCAAGTATTTACCTGTGGAAGGTTTCAAAGGCTTGTCTTCTCGTCTCTACATTTACAACTCCATGGAACCCAACGATCACCTTCCTTCATCACACACATGTTTTTTCCGGCTGTGTTTCCCTCCATATCCATCTTTCGCCGTCATGCAAGATCGTATCCGAATCATCACACAGGAGCACATTGGCTGCAGCTTTGGTACTTGGTGAATATACTTGCATTTTGGATAGAAGTGATTCTGACTGCACATAGAAATATTGGGACTAAACTCTTGTACAGATTATAGGATAAACTTGTTTTGTGATCAATGTAGCGCTTTTGGTTCTTGTATTCAGATGTAAGGGATGCGAAGTCATTGTTCTTCAGTCAAATGTTCATATAATTAGGGTATCAATGAAGTAAGATCTCAGAAAGTAAAGTAATACGTTTCTGTGGTTTATCTTTTTAGTAGTAACTCTTATTCTGGACACCGAATATCCCTGAACAATTATGCTCAAAGAGCAACTCTAGCCCCTTATGGTTCTATATTTACAGCTAGTGGAAATTTTTATACTGTGAGCCCTCTCCCTACAAATTTCCCTGCTAACAGTAAAGAATTTGATGGTCAGTCTTCTTTATGGATAAACAAATTAAGGATCATGGTTCTGATTTTTGTCATTCGTTTTTGCTTTTCCACATTGATACTTCTGTTGACCCATGCTGTTCGTAGGGTAGCTTTTAAAATTATGTATTATTCATGTTGTCCTATGGATGCGCCTTCTTGTTAGGCTCTCAAAATTAAAAAGGAAAAATTTTGTTTAAGTTCCAAGGGACCAAAAAATTCTCAGAAAAAGTTCTAACGGAAATTTATGTCAAAAAAATCCCAAAGAATAATAAATCTGATTGATGCAGCTCTCATATCTCATATATGGGAGTTGTTAATATGACTGAAAGAGTTGTTAATAGGACTTCTTTAACATATGAATTTGTTTTGAGGTTTTTTTGAGATTTTTTTTGGTTCTTTAGGACCTGAACAGAAGTTTTTCCTAATTAGAATCTAGATAATGAGGTGTAGCGGTGCAACCAAGGTACAACCTAAACTTAAGGCTCTGTTTGGGTTAGCTTTGTGAGAGATGAAACTAATGGTTGAAAGTAATATTGTCAAAATTAAGTTTTTACGTAAACACGGAAGCGGAAGGGGTAGTAGAAAGTAAATCATGGAAACAACACGAAAAATAAAGTTTCTATTCTTTAAGGTTAAGATATAAAATTATATATATGCATATTAAAAAAAATCATAAATCACTATTTAAAATTTAATAAACAACTTTATATTTTAAAAATATAAGTTACATAACTATATAGAACATAAATCCAAAAACATTAAAAGAATAAAATTTAACAATTCCTAAATTATATCAATTGATTCAAATCAAACACATCTTCTTGCGTCAGTTGCATGTCCTCAATATCCTCTTCTCTTGCTCTTATAACAAGTTCATTGAATTTTTTTTTGAGAAAAATGAAGTTAAAAAAGAATTGAAACATACTGGTGAACGATAATCATGTGGGAGAGGTAAATGCACTTCATTTCATGGCCTCAAACATCAAACACCCAGGAAGAAATGAATTGAAACATGTCTATTCACATCATTGAAAGGTAAATGCATGATAATATCATATATTAAACATGTTTAGAAAGATAAACAGGTACACCATGTCACATTTGGTAATGCATATCCATTTTCGCTGAGTGGATACAAAGAAAAAACATGTTAAGGTTTTCATCTTTTTTTTTTAAAGTAAAAACAGTAAAAACTTATGTTTATATTATTTTTATGTGTTTGTGCGGCGTTTCTACTAGTTTTTGCTTAGGACAGTTTTTACTTGCATTTCAGCACGTATTACCTTAATAAAAACTTTTTTACATTTTACACTAATTTTTGACAACAATGATTGAAGGAGAAAAAACACAGTGAAACCAACCAATGACGTCTAGGATAGAATTAAATCGTATGAGGAAACTAATTGTCACGACTCACTCGGGAATGTGATAGTGTATATTTGCTTTTAATTATTCTTTTCGTTTATGTCTGGACATTAGTGTATATTAGTAGTTTTAGTTGACTGTCATTATCTCATTACCACAGTTATAAGACTCTATATATAGAACTTGCTTTAGTTATTTCTTTTATGGGTGTAAAACATTTTATTCTGATTGATGAGAAGTCTCTTTTCTCTATGGACTGTGCCTCTGAAGTCTGTTAATTTACATGGTTACCAGAGCTGCAGGCTTGCCCATTTTGTTACAGAGCCCAAGATCTGAGCCCACAATGTCTTCTCTTGACAAGAAACCCTAGCTGCAAATAAATAAACACAACCTTTATATGAAGAAAGGAGCTTCTGAGGTTTGTCAGTGAAACTTACACCACAAGTCTAAAGAAAACAAGGGTTGTCAGCGAAAGTTGTGCCATCTGTTGAATGAGAAATAGAGGCTTTGAATTTGTCAAGCAGAGATCACGCCATGTCCTCGAAAGAAACGGAAGTCATTTTCGGCGTTTGTGCTAAGAAACAGACAAGTCGGTGCGTTTGCTCAAAGAGTAGAAGAAATCTACGGAGTTTGTTTGACAGTAACGGACGTTATGGGATCATCTTCTTTGTGACAATCACGGTTTTGTCCCTTTCACAAACTCTCGAAAGCATATCCTCTCTTGAGCTCTTTTTCTTATTGTTATGTAGTAAGAATACAAATATCCAATTCCAAAGGATTGGTGATTGTTTATGTTGGATCAATGTAGTCCCCAAGGAATCTAAGGAGTGGATCCCAGGGAGAGGGCATATCTATGAAGGAGATATTGCAGAGCCTCTGAAGATCACCGTGACACAAAGGAATGACAATAGCCAAAAAGGGAGTAGGGTGTGTGCACAGTGAAACAATATTTATAGTAGATTAAAAAGTCTGTGTACCTTGTGGGGAATCTCTTATTTATAGAGATTACTTAGGGTTTTGGCCCACTCCAGTGTTTGTTAGTAGTGCGCCCCCTTGTTGGGATTAATGTCTGCTCCACTACCTATTTTATGCATGATAATGGGCATGATTATAGCAGGATTGATATTTTACTTGATTAGGAGAATTCTGTTTATAAAGCCTCCTTGTTGGGCCTATCTTCATAAGGCCCATTTCGTCAGTGCATAACAGTTGCCCGATATCTCAGGTCTCTGGGATGCCGAGATTAATTGCTTCTTTATGTCGGCTTTGACTTGACTGGGTTGCTCTATGACTTCGGATTTTAATCACCTGAGTTTCTATTTCAACATTTGGTCATGACGCCGGCTGGGATCTAAGATAACTTTGCACTTGTCCCCTGACGTGTCTGCCGAGCTTGCATTATTCCTTAGCTTTCATGGTGACTGGGATAACTTTTTCCCTTCAAGTTGGTTAAACCTCGACATGCCGAGTTAAAATTCCCCGCCACGTGCTAGCCTATGCCGCCCCCTAATTCGAGGTACTATGTAAAAGCGTGGGCATATGAAAAGGCGCGGTCTTTCGTAGCCAAGACAGCAAGTGCGTAGCAGCATATAGTCGTCGTTCTCCCTTAATGTACCTGCCAGTTGCTGTTGGTTTTCATGCGCATTTATTGCTCGCGTCTTTTCACATTAGTCATGATTGCACTTTTTAGGGTTTTTTTCAAACCTAATTCTTTGTGCTTGTTGACATCATCAACCCTGTCTTTTCAAATTTGTGACTGTTGGCGTTATTAAATTTGCCTTTTCAAATGTATAGTGTCTGTATAATCAGAGATGTCACGCTGCTTCAAATTTTTACGCCCAGACGCTCTCACTTCTATTAAGGAAAATAGCTCTCCAGCCAAGTCCCACAAAACTCTTTCTTCTCTTCCAAGCTTTCCCAATCCAAGTAAAACTTCATCATTACTTCTCTTGATTTATGATCTTTATAGCCTTCTTTGTTGCGACTCTTCTTCTTTCCTTCTTGCTGAAAACTGAGTTCCTGGTTTTCTGGGTAGTGTTCTTAGGCAGTCTTTTTTTTTAACTTTTAGGTTAAGACACCTATCCCTGCTTCTTTGCTAGGTTCTTCTTTACATTCCAATGGACAAAATCCAGACATCCCCGTAGACATGTATGGCAGGCCCATTCCTGAAGAGGATATGGAGGTTGTAAAAAGGATTTCTGACAAGGCGGCCTATTGGCTTTGGGCAGTTCGTCGTTTTGAGGAGTTTGTGAAAGCATATTTCCTCAAATCCTTTGGTAGTGGAAGTGGGAAAGTCACTCGTAAAGCTATTCCTCCTCCTCCCGTTTAAACAATCCCAATATTGGTATCCGGGTCTCCTCTTCCTTCAACTGACCCCCCAAAATCAACTCCGCAAACCTCAGCCTCTTCCTAAAATCGTCCCTACGACGAGTGCTATCATGAGTATATCACACTTGCCCAACTAGGTCGTTACAAAGAGGCCGAGATGGCGCTGACGAGTTGCACACATGGCCTAGATGATCCCTCGGCACATACCTCTCCTAGGCCGACCTCCCCTATCCGAGGTCACACGTCTTGCGATGCTTGCTGTCGTAAAAGCATTGATCTAGCCAGACTTGACCGAGACTTAGAGGCCGACATGGTGTTTTTATAGCCGTTGAAATGATAGAGTTCTGAGTAGGTGGATGTCTCTCTATCCTTTTTCCATTGTGTAAAGCTCATTAGAAGAGAATATAGCAAGTTGGGTGACTCCTCATTTAATGCTCTGACAGTTCCTTTGCTTTAGTGAAGTCAGCCCTGAAAATCTGCTTAATTCATCTGTAACTTGGCTGAAAAACACTAGTAACCACATTAAACACATCTGGTAATGTTGATGGTTAAAATCTAGAAGATTTAAATCAAATAACAAACATTACACAGATTTCGTAAATTCAAATTTTCAACTGTCACGGCCTATACTCAAGTTTGTGCATCAATACTCGAGTATGTCACTATGCACTTAAGACTATACTTGAGTATTCAAACTGATACTCAAGTATTCTCCTTCCAAAGACTAAACTCGTGATTTCAGCTTTAGAGCTTTAGTTTCACTTAAGCTAATACTCGAGTATTCAACTAATACTTGAGTTTTGGACTCTTAAAGAGTTTTTACCCAAAACATCAAAACCGGAGTATTCAAGCAATACCGCAGTATTGGAAGCTTAAAAACTTCAGTTGCTTTCTGTATGACTCGATACTTGAGTATTCAACACCATACTCGAGTATGAGGTCCTTCTTTAAAATTCAGAGAAATCATTAGCCAGTATGAAACTAGAGTTTCCGAAACCGGAGTTTTCCAAACTAAAGTTTGTGTGTTTAATAAATTTTTAATCCATCTTTTCTTGGCTCAATACTCGAGTATGTCATCACCATACTCGAGTTTTCACTTAGTTATGGAAGCATTTGAATTCTGGAGCCAAGTTGAAAACTGGACTTTTCATATTCCAAACTTGAGTTTTCGAAACTGGAGTTTTCCAAACCGAGGTTTGCATTTCTTTTGTAAAATCATTGAAGAGTCTTTTAAGGCCTATTCTTGAGTATGCTCTGATGGAAAACTTGCATTGCTCTCTATAAGGTTCAATACTCGAGTATCTTCTTGGATACTGCGGTATTGTCCCTAATCATTTGCATTGAGTTTTTCTTTGAAATCTCAAAACTCGAGTATTGTTACCAAAACTTGAGTATTGTCTCAATCAGCAAGTTTTTAGATTCTTGAGACAACTCTTTAAGTTTGGTTTCACAATTGATTGTTATCATCAAAATCCATAGAGAACTAACAATTCCGAGCCTCATTTCTTTTTTATTTATCGAGATATACTTACCCGTCTAGGTGTAACTTTTCCCTTTTCCAATTTCATAATTCGACTACTTAGCCATCTACACGTTGCTCTGATGCAACTGCATCCCAATGGCTGGGCTTATGCCCTAGCCTTTGAATCCATTTGCATAGAACAAAAAATAACATGTACAGTGCCCCTCTTTTTTCATTTCTTTTCCCCTATGGATTCGTACAAAACCAAAGAAAAACATATAGAATTTGCATGGACCACACTTAGGGGTGTCCGTGCTAGAAACCCTTCAACCCTTACACCGAATCATTCAAATCTTTCAAGTCGGAGTTTTTCAAAGTTGAGGCAATCCCCAAGCAACAGTCGTGGTTTCTTCAGACAAACGACTTTGGTGAGCTTGAGGGAAAGTTCCCCCTTTATTGAGCCAGCAAGCACCATGACTTATCTCCCTAAGCCTTTAACCCTACAGAGAGTAGCTTTAACTTGATCTCGGCAAAGTTTTGGGAATGTTTGATGCGGCGTGTATTTATCAGTCCCTTTGACTAGGAAAAAAATCAACCGCAAGTACGCATAGTGTTGTAATCGCATATATCTTTTGTCATTGTTTTATAAGCTTATTGACCTCGTTCTTGTCTTGCAGCACCAGCGATGTCCAGATTGCCGCCATATATGAACAGGAGGCTAGGCTTGGCCTGAAAAAGGAAGGCCCCTCATTCTGGAAAAAAATTCCGAAGAAGCTCCCTCTGCAAAGAAATCCAACACTGCGCAGGTGGATTCGGCTCCCCAAACATCCAACATCCCTGCAACGCCCCATGTCGAGCTTGTAACCTTACCCTCATCAACATCGGCCCAAACGAACCCCCAAATGCTGGTGGCCCCAACCTCGGTGAAATATCTATCTCTATCCAATTTGTGGGAGAATGGGGTCGATCCTTTCGTGCGGACTAGTATTCGGCCCTCGGTTAGCTGGTTTAAGCCCGAGCCCTTGTCTGCAGCGGAGAATTGTATACTAGTCGAGATTAAGTAGAAAGCCATTCATGCTGCTAGACTAGCCTAAGCTGTAGGCTTCTTCAAGACCAAATGGGCAGAGGCGGAGGCAAAACTGAAGACTATTGCAACTGAAAAGAAACTAGCAGTGAAAACGGCGGTAAAAGCAGTGGTGAAGTTGGTGGAAGATGCCCGAGACAAGGCACTGGTCGAGGCTGAAGATGCCAAGCAGGAAAAGGTAAAAGTTGAGGAGGTTGTCACTATCTTAGATGACAACCTTAAGGCGGCTAGGTTGGAGGTCCTGTAGGAGAAAGAAAAACACCAACAGGACGCCAATGAACTATCTTGAATTCAGCCCTGGTGCGAGACCTTGAAAAGCAACTTGCCACGCCATTGTTGACATAGCCAACCTTGAAAGCGGTGTCAAGGATGCCTTCACCAATGCCTTAGAGCAAGTGGCATTTTTGAACCCAAACGTGACGCTCAATCTCGAGGCTGCCTACTTTGATGCGGTTGTGAGGGAAGGGAAACTTGTCTCGACCTCTGCTCTCGCTGTGCCAGCTGCTGATAGACTACTTAGTGAAGAAGAAACTGTTCGGGAATAGCAAGGTGGCGAACAGGGCGAAAGTATTGAACTGTGGTCACCTGCTATGTTGACCTCCGAGGCACCAGTATTATAATGCTTTTTCTTTTTCTTTTTTTTGGTGTCCGAGTTAGAGTCTCGGGCTAAATGTTGTAACTTTTCGCAAATGAATGAAGTACATCTTCTTTGCAATTCTTTAGTAAATTGTCTCATTTGATACCTTGAGATTGAATTACTTTGTCGTTTTATTCTTTTGGTTGAACACCCTTACATTACACTTGGATTAATCCATCGCGTGAAAATAATGTATCCTAGGTTATTAATAACCTCGTTACGTGTTTAAGTTCAACCTTAACCAAATCTTAACCTATCCAACTTGATCAGGGTTGGTGTAATAGTTTTATTAACTCGAATATCATCGTCTTGATGGGCCTTTAATGAGGCTATTAATTTTGAACTTGACTTTTTAAACCTTTATTCATTAAGTAGGCTTTGTGGCATTACTATCGCAAATAATTCAAATTTAAGAAAATCGCCGTAGCGAGTAATTCTCATTATAAATTTAAATAGGTTTGGCGGTAAAAACTGTTGCATAAAATTTTGAAAAATGAGTTCCTCGACCCATCATTTATTTATTCAAATAGTCTTGCCGGTATAACTGTCTCGTAGTTGGCTCCACAGGAGCTTACATAGACTCACGACTAAGTCGCCTCTCCACAGGAGCTTACATAAACTTGCGACTAAGTCGCCTCATAAGAGACTCGTGACTAAGTCGCCTTACAATAGACTCGCGACTATGTTGGCTCACAATAAACTCGCGACTATGTCGCCTCACAATAGACTCGCGATTATGTCGTCTCTGGACTTCAGCTTTAGCTGTAGTAGGTCTTTAACTTGTCGGCATTCCATTTCTTCTTGATGACCTTTCTTTCCAAGGTCTTTATCACATAGCTCCATGACCTAGTGCTTCTTTTACCCGGTATGGGCCTTCCCAATTTGTCGCCAAATTTTTCCTTTATAGGCATTTTTGTTCCCTATATCGGCTCTTCACAATACTAAGTCGCCTTTCTCAAAAGACTAAGGTCTCACCTTTTTATTATACTTAGCTACAATGAGTTTTTTGGCGGTGATGTCTCGGTAGTGTGCAATAACTTTGACCTTGTCAATGAGGTCCAACTCGGTGGCGATGGCATGGTTATTGTCATTCTCCTCATGTAGAGCCTTAATTCTCCTCCATGAGGGTTCCCCAATTTCCACCGGTATCATAGCTTCACAACAATATGTCAGCCTATATGGGGTTTCTCTCGTGGATGTTTGGACACTGGTCTGATATCCCCATAGCACCGAGTATAGCTCCTCAACCTAGTCTGTCTCTGCCTCTTCCATCCTCCTCTTAAGACCATCGACAATAATTTTGTTTGCGGCTTCCCTTAGCCATTGAATTGCAAATGCTCGATTGAGGCAAAGTGATGGATTATCTGGAAGTCAGACATCAACTTTCGGAAACCTTTATCAGTGAATTGGGTTCCATTATTGGTGACTACTTCTACCGGGATTCCAAACCGAGCTATAATACTTCTTGCCATGAATTTTTGTATGTGAGCCAAGGTTATAGTAGATAGTGGTTCGGCTTTAATCCATTTTGTAAAGTAATCTAATGCCACTATCAGCCAATGCAATTGCCTTGGGGCTCTTTGAATGGGCCCAAAAGATCCATCCCCCATTTATAAAATGGCCACGGTGCCGATATAGATTTCAGTTCTACCAGTAGAGTTCGAATGATTTTGGTGTGCTTTTGACAACTGTCACAATTTTGGATATGATCTCTTGCATCTGCCGCCATAGTCGACCAATAATACCGAGCTCTTACAGCCTTTAGAGCTAGCGCCTTTGCTCCCATGTGCTATCTGTTAATGACCTCGTGAATTTCGGCCAATACATACCCAACTTCTTTTGAGTTGAGGCATTTCAACATTAGAGAGTGTAAGCCCTTACGGTACAGCTGATCACCCACCATTGCATACGATGCCGCTGTTCTTACAAGCTTTTTTGCTTCAAACGAGTCATCGGGAAGAATACCTCTTTCAAGATAGCGCAATAGGCTTCCTCCAATCGCAAGCATTTGAGATGATCATCACATAAGTTGGCTCTTGACTCTACTGAATCACCATCCAATGATTTCTGGCGCTCTGGGTGCTAGCAACTTGGATAAGATGTCGGCTCTGGTATTATCTCCTATTGGGATATGCTTTACCACTACTTCGTCAAAATCGACCATGAAGTTCTTGACTTTTCTGAGGTATTTTACTAGTAATGGGCCTTTAGCTTGATAAGATCAGTCTATTTGAGATGCTACCAGCTGTGAGTCTGTGAACACATGCACCATTTTGGCCCCATTTTCCTTAGTTTGAAGCAATCCGGCAATGAGTGCCTCGTGCTCGGCCTGATTGTTGGAGGTTCTAAAAGTCAAGCTCTGGGAGTGTTTAATTGGTACTCCTTCCAGACTTTCAATAATAATGCCGACTCCACTCCCTTAGTGTTCGAGGACCTGTCGACAAACAACTTCTATATGGTATTCTGCTTATGTGCGTCCCCCTTATCAAACGGGGTGAGCTCCATGATGAAGTCGGCAAGGGCTTGTGACTTGATTGCATGCTTGGCTTCATAGGTTATATCAAACTCAGAAAGTTCAATTGCCCAGTTGATCATTCTTCCTGCCAAATCGGGTTTATGCAAAACCTGTCGAATTAGCTGATTAGTCCTGACTACTATAAGATGACCGTGGATACCTCAGCTCTGAGCCTTAAAAAGCCCGACTTACGAAATATACTGGTGTTTGCCCCTCCTTCAATTCTTGCACTAAAGCAGAGCTCACTGCCTCCTTACCAACGGCCAGGTATAGGATCAAAGTTTCCCCAGGTTCTGGTTGGCATAACACTAGTGGGGTTGCTAGACATTGCTTAACTTTTGCAAATGTCATATCACATTTTGCGTTCCATTCGTCAGTGGCTTCTTTTTTGAGCAACCTGAAAAGGGAAGTAAATTTTCCGCCGATTTAGGTAAAAACCGAGTTAGGGCGGCAGGCCTTCCTGTGAGTTGCTGCACTTCTTTCCTGTTTGTTGGGGCCTTCATAGTCAATACAGCTTGGCATTTTTCCAAGTTTTCTTCAATTCCATGGTGGGTTAGCAAAAAACCCAAGAATTTGCTCGACGAAACGCCAAATGCACATTTAGCTAGATTGAGCCGAATTCGATGGGCTCGCAGCTTCTCAAACGTTTGATGCAAATCGTGGACGTGCTTACCTGGATCTGTTGACTTTATGATCATGTTGTTGATATACACTTCTACATTCTTTCCCAATTCGTCTTCAAAAACCTTTGTCATCATCCGTTGGTATGTCGCCCCGTCGTTCTTTAAACCGAATGGGATGACATTATAGCAATAATTGACTTTTTTCGTAATGAATGCCGTTGATTCTTGATCCTTAGGATCCATGGCAATTTGGTTTTATCCCAAATATGCATCCATAAAAGATAGGAGTTGAAACCCAGAAGAGTTGTCTACTAACTGATCAATATTCGGCATAGGAAAGGCGTCTTTAGGACATACCTTATTTAGGTCTTTATAATCAGTGCAGACCCTCCATTTTCCACTAGGCCTCTTGACCAGGATGACGTTGGACAACCATGTTGTGTACTGGATTTCTCGGATGAAGCCGACTTTCAATAGTTCTTTAACATTGTTCTTCGAGGGCTACTATCCTGTTTAGGCCGAGTTTCCTCTTTTTCTGCGTGACGAGCATAGATCCTGGTGGGATAGCGAGCTTGAGGCAACAAAAACTAAGGTCTACCCCTAATATGTCAGATGGTCCCCAAGCAAAGATGTCTGCATTTTTCTTCAGGCATTCCTCCAATGCCAACCAAACCTTGAGGTTCAATGCCTTGCCAATCATGGTTTCTTGCCCTGACTCATTGCCCAGGATGAGATCTTTTAATTCTTCGCTGGGTTCTGCCCTTGGGGTTTTATCCTCTTCCCTCATGTCTAATTCGATCAAGTGAATGGCCCCTTTTTCCGCTATAGCTCGAGAGAAAGATGGGTCATCCTTGCTCCCTTTGACCGAGTCATAGTAGCACTATCGAGATTCCTTCTGGTCACCCTGGATAATAACGAATTTATTCTTCTTATTGATCATCTTCAACTTCTGATGCTTCATAAACACTAATATGTCCTAATTATGTATCATTAGTCTCCCCAAAATTATATTATGAGGGGATGGGAAGTCGGCGATCACAAACTTGACAATTTCTGACTTAAACGCATCCTTTGTCCCCAACGTTAACTTTAGATCTATATAGCCCTTGGGCCTAGTATCTTAACCATTAAAGCCTGTCAAGGTTGTCTTACAAGGTTTCAAATCCGCTGGGTCAAATCTCATCTTTTTGAAAGCCTCCCATAAGATTATGTCCACCGCGCTTTCATTATCCACCATTATCTTTTGAACCCGGTAGTCCACCACAGTCCCTGTTATGACCAAGCCGTCATAATGACCTAGAGCAACGTCTTCTAAATTGGCTTCAGTAAAGGTAAGCACCGGAGGTTCCGGCTTCCTAATCTCTCTTTTGAAACTCGGGCGATCTCAGATTTAGGACTTCCTTCAAGTATTTCCGGTGCTGATTCTGAGAATCTCCTCCGCCCCTTGGGCCTCCACTAATCATATTACAATCATATCTCACCTCAAGGAATTTGTCATCACTTTCCCCATACTTCTATCTCTGGTCCCTCCTCTTCTTCTCGGGACTCCTGTTCTGACCTTCGTTTGGGCGCTTGTTACCCTGTCGTCCTTGTGTATGGATCACATACTTCTGTAGCTTGCCTTTCGAATGAGTTTCGCCATAGCATCTCTTAGGTACCAACACTGCTCGGTAGTATGCCCGTGCTGGTTGTGGAACTTATAGTATCGCAACTTGTCCAGGGTAGCTTTATTCTGAAGAGGCTGAGGCCATTCTACTTTCTTCATTTCAGTTAAAGCGACCTCCATCCATATTTGTTCCCGAGATACTTTTAGCGGCGTATACTTCTTATACCTTCCCTCAGCCTTGCTTCCTCGAGGTTTGCTATTCGAGAAATGTGCACGAGAAATTTGTCTGGACACATCCTGGTGATCCTTGCTTTTTAGTGGTGAGCTCTTGACTCACCCTCTATTACCTCGGCTTGCAATTTCTAGTTATTCCAACTCCAGGTATTGCTTGGACCTATCTCGAAACTCGACCAAGGTACTCACATGCTGCTTAATGGACGATCTTTTCAGCCGAGAGTCATCATCCAAGCTGGCTTTGGCTAAATGCAAGTGCACGTCTTCTTTTGACCTAGTACTTGTAGAGCGGTATCCTTTAAACGATTGAGATATCGCTGTAAGGTCTCATTTGATCCCTGTTTAATCTGTCTGAGTTGAAATTCAGTCTTTGGTTGTTTTCTGCTAGTTGTAAAGTTCAGCAAAAATTTTTGCCCAAACCATCCATATCCCAATAGACTTTGTGGTAACGAATGAAACCACAACTGCACTGCTCCTTGCAGTGTTCCTACGAAAAGGAAAGGTATAATAGGTCCTTCGAAACCTTTGACCATTATTTCCATGCTAAAGTTATTAAGGTGAACCTGTGGGTCCTGGGTCCCGTCGTATTTTGACAAATCCCTTGAGTCAAAACCCTTAGGGTACACAGCTGCTCTGATTTAGTCAGAAAATGGGCCTTAGATTCCTTCACTATATACCTTAGCCGACATCGCCGGATTGGCCGGTGTCACTAACATCGCGCCTTCCTTGCCAACATTTTGGCCCTGCACTAGTTGCTTATCTGCAATATTCATCTTGGTCTGCTCTGCATTGTCCCGAGGTATGCTTATGTTTTCTTGTTGAGCTACCGTGGTGATACTAACCCTACTGAGGTCACTAGGATCTCAATCATTATTTTGTGTCGGGCTTTTAAGCTGCCTGACGTGTTCTTCCAACCAAATCATTCTCTGGATTTCCTCCTCGCGAGTTCTACCTTGGTCTAGTCCATCTTGCTTTTCTTTTCCATGATCAGGGTAAGGTACCCTGGCAGTCACTTCGCCGAGTTCTGGCCATTTGCCCTACTGGGACCAGCAATATCCCTATCCACATGCTGGGTTAGGACCATGGCTTGGTCATAGTTAACGTTACCTCAACTGACGCTTTGGTCGTCCCGCTCTTCTCGGCCCAATCTATCATCCAGGATCTATTGTAGCCTTCACCCTTCTTCCTACCTCCAAATAGCATCTCGACGCTCCATGTCCTCCTGTAAACATCAGATGTCATCCTCCCTTTACAGTCTATTGCGCTTTTCCATTTTCTCCATCCATCTGAATAGTGTCTCCATAACATTTTGTAGACAGTGAATGTCGGGGTTTTCAATTTGGAATTCCTATGTAGGGTTTTGCGGTTGGAGCAGTGGCTGTATTTGCTGGGTAACTCGATTACTGGGTGCTGGGGAGGTTTCAATGTTGTCCATTTCGTCATCGGTTTCAACCTCAACTGAGTTATAGTTAGGGGCCACATAATCCTCATGTTGTTTGTACTGTTTGGGATCCTGTTGTGATTGCTGCGATGGTGGATCCCGGTGTAACACCCCTACTGATGTAATTAATACACTTGTAATTAGTACTGAATTAAAGAGAGGTTTTATCTTCAATTGTTATTGTTATTTAATTATCGTAAATAGATTTAATTGGAGAAGTAATTTAAAATAAGAGTAAGGGCAAAATGGTCAATTTCAAATTTCCACAATAAGGAATTTCGCCTATCATGAGAAAATTAGGTGGTTTAAGTCATGTTCATGCTAGACTTGTAAGGCGGGTCCCATAAGCGATTGATCGGTTGGGTTAGGACTGGTGAGGACTAGTTAAAGTTCTTTTTGGACTGAATGGACAAGTGTGGGGCCACTTTGGGGAGATGGAAGGGCGCCACATGTAAATGTTTATTTAGGGGAGAATATTTGGAAAAGTTGTAGAAAAATACAAAAAGGAGCACTGTGGTACCCGACGAGGACTGGTTGGTTGGGAACCGGACTGATAAAGTGGATGGAAATGAGATAATTAAAGGGGGCAGGTGTGTGTGCCCCATTAGGCGCCACATGGCTCTCTTTAATTAAAGAAAAACGTTGCTTGGTGGCTAAGAAAGGTAAAGTCAAAGTAAAAGTCAATTGCGGGTCCCGCGATTAAAGGAAAAGGGTAAAATGGGAATAAATGGTTAAAATTCAATGGGAGCAGATTTGAGGGACCTACATGGCGTCCCATATGTGCCCCTGGATAGGTAAAAAGTTCCAGGCTGAATTTGGTAATTATCCAAAAGTTCTGGGGCAAAATTATAATTTTTGAAAGTTTCGGGCCAAAACGGGTAAGTTTCCCGAAAATTTGAAAATATCCCAGATATTTTTGGGAGCTTTTCTGCACCACTTTGACTTCCTAGAAGCCTCTGGACTTTCTTGGAGGTAAAGTCAAAAAAATATCTGCCCAAAATTACCCCCTGTCAGTTAGAAATTACACTGGTTAATTCTAAGCTATTGGATCAATTTTAACTTTTATTTAAAAGTGTTTTACCTTCATTTTTCACCCTTGTGAGGTGAAAATTCCAGAGAACGAAGGGAGGGCAGTCAGCCACCATAGCTAGGTTTTGAAGCTCAAGCTCCTAAGTTCCTTCACCACCTCTCCAATTCAAAGATAACCGAAAATCTTTGTCTTCTTGAGTTCTTCCTAAGGTATTTTCGTGCAAAAGGTAGAAGCATAGTGTTATGGTTTGATTTCTGTATTTTTGAGGTTTCCAATGGCTCTGGAATGTGATTTTGTGTAGGGTATGAGTTTGGTTTGAGTTTCCAAAATCAAAACACCGAAAAACATTAAAAGGAAGGTTGCTGCCAGTTTTGGCAAATTTGGGCAGTGAACCTCCGGTAACGTTTTTGATTGGGTAAAAGAACTTTTTTTGATCTGAAATTTTACATGAGAAAATTAGACATCTGGGGCATGAGTCTACATATATAATAATAAATATTTAGATAAGATTTGCTTGTTGAAATGTTTGGTTGAAAACAGAAAAGGAAACAATGGCGCTAATCTGGACCAAAGGGCAGAGAAGTGGTATCACGCCCAGATACCTGCACGTTTGACCTCTGGGAATATTTTTCCTTAAATGTAGATATGCTAATGGTTCAGATGGCGATGGTTTCACTCAAAAATGATTTTTTTGGAATTTATGAAAAATCGGTGAAGTCAGGACAGAAACACTAAATTTCTGGAAAATCTGTTGTAAGCAAATAATGTAAGGGCATTTTTGGAAAGTGCTCAAATAAATTATTTTTATGATATTTAGGGTCAAGCAACCTGTTGGGAGACTTGTGGGACCCCTAAAAGTATAACACGACATTTTTAACACCAGGTAGTAGTAACCTCTTTACTCTGGCACTTTTATGAGTTTGTTGTATGTTTTGTTTGCCATATGTGTTTTTACTTGTGTTTGGCTAAATATGCATACAGAACATATTGTGATTGTGTTCCTAGCGCTAAGGATGCCTGCTGAGGTCGTACACGTGAGTGTGTCGGTTGTACGGACTGGCTTGTGATTCCGGTAAATCCAGGGCCTGCCTTGGTAAGGCGGCTCAACGGTGCGAAGATGTGTATGTTATGTATGTTTTCTATTTGCATATATGGTATGTTTGGCATGTTTTCCGTATCTATATGGTTGCACACACATACACACCACACATATTGTACATGAGTATTGATGGTTACTCTAGGGGCCGCACACAGACTCCGAAGGTGTTAGTGACATAGGAGGACGTGTTTGAGCAGTGAAGACCTTTTTGTAGAGGTGAGGGTACAAAGTTGATGAAGGATAGGGGATGCCCTATCGTATTTTGTACTTACTTTTTGGGATGACTGTATTTATATTTTGGTACTTACTGTTGGATGACTGTACCCTAACCCTTATGGGGACTTTACTTTTTGTTGCGTTTACTTTTACCAGTACAGTAGTTATCCAAACCGATCCGATGCTCTGTTGCGCGTGCTCTAACTAATTATTAAATGGACTTAATAACAAAGGAAAGGTAAATTATAAAAGGAATCCTTCCAACCCGCCACCCGAAAGGGCGAGGCCAGTGGGGGTGTAACGCCTGGTGGGAAACCTGACTTTGGCTTCTAGTGTTTGCCATTCTCAGTGATCTTGCTTTGGGAATCGAATTTTAACGTCCTCACAGTCGGCACCAATATTCTGTAGTAAGAACACAAATGTCTAATTCCAAAGGATTCGTGATTGTTTATGTTGAATCAAAGTAGTCCCCAAGGAATCTAAGGAGTGGATCCCAAGGAGAGAGCAGTAACTTAGTAATATCTATGGAGGAGATATCACAGAGCCTCTGAAGATCACCGTGACACACAGGAATGACAATAGCTAAAAAGGGAGTGGGGTGTGTGCACAGTGAAACAATATTTAGAATAGATGAAAGAGTCTGTGTACCTTGTGGGCAATCTCCTATTTATAGAGATTACCTAGGGTTTTGGCCCACTCCAGTGTTTGTTAGTAGTGTGCCTCCTTGTTAGGATCATGCCTGCTTCACTACCTGATTTATGCATGATAATAGGCATGATTATAGGAGGATTGATATTTTACCTGGTTAGGAGGATTCTATTATAAAGCCTCCTTGTTAGGCCTATCTTCATAAGGCCTATTTCGTAGTTCGTTACACTTATCATCCCTTACAAGTCCATCTGATTGAAAAGATGAAAGAAAAATCAAAGTAGTATTGTAACTGTTTCTATTGATTGGATGGACATAATTTAAAGATTATGAAAGATGATGAGAGAAACCTAACTTGCGTCTTGTTTGACCAAGAACCTCAAATTGCTATGATTTTCCTTGCTCTAATGGCAAATGAAACACGCTTGGGAGAGAAGAATATGACAATAGAAACACTGTCGTTCTCAAATCCCTTGTATTTGCACCTATCAGACATGCAAGGAACTTTATCATTCAACACGTTTTCACAGGGATTGAGAACTACACGGTTTGTAGTTGTGCAATGAAAATTCCATTGTCGAGGAAACACAAAGAACTTGTTTGGGAAGGTGTTGAGACCCCAAAAAGCGTAGTGGAAGGCAACAAAGCCAAGTGGCTTCTGAACGTTAGCTTTTGAGCTTTGAAAATGGTTTTGGGAAGGTGTCTGGTTTGGTTTATTGGGCTTTTTGGCAAAAAGTTGCTTTGAAGATAAGACAAAAATTGTGGCTTTTGAGCGTTAGCTTTTGAGTCACTTGGATCTGGCTCAGATGGGTTCGTTACTGACCTCCGACACTTCAACGACCTTCGATAAAGAAGAAGAAGAAAAAAAAGAAACAGCAGCGTGATTAATGTATTCATGTTCCAACAACATTTCGAACAACACAACCCACCAGTTTGAAGAAACCTTTTTCTGGTTGCTCGATTCAAGTTTAATTGAAGATCAAACAGTGGAGAGACAAAAAACGGTGAGAGAAGCAGTCGCCATTAGAAAGAGAGATGGAGGTTGTTTCAGAATTCAGATGGAGAACATTGTGAGAAAGGAGGTCTCTGGAAATAAATTATGGATTTTTTTTAGGGATAGGAAGGAACAGAGGAAACCTCTAGAAATGTTGCAAAATATGTGTCATGCACATACACAAAATTGAGTCAAATAAATCATATTAAATTTTTTTAATAGTAATGATTTAACTTTTTTTTATCAAATTTAAATTTAGATTTATATCTTCAATTATCATAATATATATAACTAATATATATATATATATATATATATATATATATATATATATTTGTGTGGTATTCAAGATTTATGTCATTTTTAGTTATTTTCCATTTTAACCGACTTTTTAAATAATAATTCACATTGTGAACAACTTGCTTCCCTAAATAGAGTTAATAATGTCATGAACCAAATTGTAAGCTTGAAAGATGTTTGAAATAAGTTATAATAAAAGTTTGAGAAACCTCAATTTATTTACGTAGTGATAATAGTGATGATCATCACTACAATGCCAAAACAAAGGCAGAAAAGAAAAGATTGTCATGCAATCCAAAACATTCTCATACTAGTGTGTGGATTAGACTTTTTACAATCCAAAATGAAGTTCAAGCGAAAGCTAATTCATAGAGACAGAGAACCACGATGTCTCCAATAGGTTTTAATATAGGCAAAATTAAAATTGACCCTAGGACCTTAGAGATCACATCTTTTACAAAATCTAACTATTAGATTAAGTGCCAATTTAGAAGTGGGACAAAACTTAGGTTTTGTGCAAGTCGAAACAAAATTCATTTCAAATACATACCTCGTAAATCTCAAAACCTAGGTTTTGGAAGGTTTCCAAACAATACCTTAGCCTTTAAGATATACAAGATAAGATATAATACATATATCTAATCCTATGATATACTCTCTCCAATCCTATATCAAGATAAAAAAAAAAAAAAAAAAAAACTTAAAATACTACCCTCCAATCCTTAGTATTGGACACAATTAACTTTCTTTGGGGAGATGAATTAAGCTAAATAAATAATTTAATTATATTAAATGTTGTATATTATTAGATTATATATTACTCCCTCCAGTCTTAACTATGAGATAACTTTGACCTTTTAAAAGATATTAAGAAAGCTAATTAAACTATTTTAAAATATTTGTATTTGTCATTTGTTCTTCAAACTATTTTTCCTAACTTATAAACTAATATATAATATAATGATACGTAATATATGATATGATTAAATAACTTATTTAGTTTAATCAATCTTTCCAAAAAAAAATGACTTTGTCTTATATTTCGGATCAAATAGAGTCGTTTATAAGTCAAGTAAATTCTTTTGGTATAAAAATGATAAATATAAATATAAATTTAAAGCAATTTATTGAACCAAATCTTATTTTAAAGAACTGCTCCTTAAAATGGATAGTTGTTGCTTGATCTCAAAATTAATAGGAAATTACAATAGGAACAACAACAATCTATACTCAAATACTTATAATCTAGGGTGGAGACAACATATTAATTTTTCTTGGGGTCAGCAAGGACAACAATCTGGTGCTTCTTCACAGTCCAACTCCTCAATCATCTATGGAAAACTTACTTAAAGAATACATGACCAAGAACGATGCTATCATTCAAAGTCAGCAGGTATCTTAGAGGAATCTAGAAAATCAAGTCAGGTAGCTTGCTACAACTTTGAATAACAGGCCATCAAGTTCCTTACATAGTGATATTGAAGTCCCTGAGAGAGAAGGCAAGGAGAAAATTAAAGTCATAGAGTTAAGGAGTGGAAAATTTGTTGAGCAGCACAAAATATAAAAAAGGCCTATCTAAGATATGGAACCCTTGAAATGACAAGCAAAGAGAGGAAATGAGGCTATTGGTGAAGAACAGATAGCAGAGTAGTTCAACCTAGAACTACAGGAAGCCGATAGCATACTACAACATTGCCACAACATAGCATACCAAAATTACAGAAGCCAGATGGAGCACTTAATGCTATAACAATGCCACAACAAAGGCCACCAAAGTTGAGAACAATAAAAACTATTAAGCCACTATCAACATTTCACCAGAGACTGCAAAAGCATAATCAAGAGAAGCAATACAAGAAATTTTTGGATGTCTTGAAGCAATTACACATCAACATTCCTTTTGTAGAAAAGCCTTAGAATAAATGCCTCATTGGTGAGTTTGAAATAGTAGCTTTAACTAAATAAAGAAGTGCTATTATACTTAACAAACTCCCTCCAAAGCTGAAAGATCTAAGAAGCTTCACCATTGTATGTGCCATTGGAAGGAACTATTATGGAAGGGCATTATGTGACTTAGGAGTTAGTATAAATATTATACCAATGTCAGTTTTCAAGCAATTGGCAGTAGGAGAAGCAAGACCCACGACTGTGACCCTACAGCTGGCTAACATATCTATTGTTCACCCTGAAGGAAAAATTGAAGACGTTATGGTGAAAGTAGATAAATTCATCTTCCTAGCTAATTTTATTGTCATGGATTTTGAAGCTAGCAGAGACGTGCTAATCATCCTTAGAAGACCATTTTTAGCAACTAGGAGAGTACTCATTGATGTTTAAAAAGGTGAATTGACAATGCGGGTCAATGATGAGCAAATAAGTTTTAATATTCTCCAAGCAATGAAATACTCTGATGATATTAAGGAATGCTTGCATATTGATACATTTGTAACATACTCTGATGATATTGAGGAATGCTTGGATATTAAGGAATGCTTTACCTCCCAGTTTCACTTTTACTACACTTATCTTTACCACTACTCTTGTCATTACCACTACCCTACCTACCATCGTTGTTCCACCCTCTCACACCTCTACTGTGAGGATTTCTATATCCAACAACAATGCTAATCTCTTTGATGAGAAATCTTTTGCATCCTTCACTCATCCTAATTGACCTACCTCTCACTACTCTCCTTTACCTACGCCTCTACTTGATCTCTCCTTTGCTCTACCCATTTTGAGTGACGATGAAGGGGAGAAGAGAAGTAAAGAGTTGTAGTTGAGCATTTTAGTCGTATTTTTGCTGTCATTAATTTTTAATTGCTATGCACAAGCTTGCTAGTTCATTGTGTGCTTAAACTTTGATGTATCAACTTGCAATGAATGAAATATGAACTTTTGCATATTATGTCTCTTGAATGCTCAATTTATTTCGAAATATGTCAAATTGCTTACAAGTGTTGTCATTATCAAAAAGGGGGGAGAATGTTAGTTCTTTATGTGTTTTGATGATAACTGACAATTGTAAACAAGATAAAGTTAATGGTTTAAGTCTAAATGCTTCTAACTTGATGAAATTTAAACCAGAAACTTACTGTCAAAAGTAACTTAAGTTTAGAGTTGTAAAACTCAAGTCCATACAAGACAAAGAGCTTTCAAAAACTGTTTGAACATATACTTGACTCGAGCCAATTATATTTAACTCAAGTCAACTAAAGACAGAGAGCTTTCAAAAATATTTGAACTTATGCTTGACTTGAGTCTCTCATGGTTAACTCAAGTCAATGCAAGGACAAGAGCTATCAATGTATTTTAGACATATATTGACTTGAGTTAGTATTGCTTAACTAGAGTCATGGGCTCTTATAAAATATTTATGAAATGTCAGTAACTCGATCCTATGCTATTTGACTCAAGTCATAATTTGTGGACTTAAACTTATTTTCAAATTCATAAGTCCTTGACTTGAGTCTGTATATTGTAACTTGAGTTCAATGTTTGAAACATATTTTTTCATAATCTAGTTAACTTGAGTTAGTCACTTAATGACTCGAGCTGACGCAATTTTAAACCATTTTAAAAATGCTATTTCGAAATTCACTTTCAAAAGAAGAGCTTGACACGAGCTAAACCATGATTGACTCAAGTCATGCACTTGAGTTAGAAATTTTAACCTCGAGCCTAATTCATACAAAGACATCTTCATTTAAACTTCAAACATATTTTCAAATAAGATGATTCAATTACTCGAGCATGGAATGCTTAACTTGAGTCATACACTCTAGTTTGCTTTAAGTTATCTCGAGTATAATATGACCTTGTTTTATAATCATCGTCTTCGTAAATGCTAAATCTTCAAGTATGATTTGTATACTTCATATCTTCACTCATTATTAATCCTAACTATGTTTAATGAGTTTGCTAATAAGTTTCAGAAGATCAAACGAGTGATTTAATGCAAATTAATCAAAAAGCAAATGATTACATCAGATGCATTAAATGCTGGTTCAGAAAACAAAGGACCAATTTCAGCAAACAACCTTTGCACATTCCGAAGGCATTTATGGTTTCTTTCTATATCTGAAAGCCTGATCATCCAATGGGAAAATATAAAGGAATGAGAATGATGACACTCACTGAAGAATGAAGACATGAGGGTAACAATCAAGCAATCAAGTCTCAGTGGTTATCTTCATTACTCTGAACGGTTAAATCTCAAGCTTCTCCAACGGTCATAAATGACAATCAATATAAATACCAGAAGCATTGAATTCTCCAACTACAGAAACTCTATGCATCTACTGTGACATTATTACACATTACTATTTCAAACATTTGTAATATCTTTAGATATATAATCTTCAGGGTTTATCAGTCTCCTCTTTTAGAGAGTTTATTATTGAATTGTTATTCTTTTAAGAATCTCAAAGTTGTGGGATTTAATATTGGGTTATCGCATCTCAACTTGTAAAGGAAAGTGAATCCTAGTGAGAGGATTACTTTCAAGTACAAAGTGTCTAATCGATTAAAGTGATAGTGAAAATCCTAGAGTGTATGGCGATTGAACATAGGTCAAGAGTTAAGGCCAAACCAGTATAAATCTTTTGTGGTCATCTTTCTCCAACTCTCTTTGTTAGTCTTTGCATTTGGGTGTGAATTTCAGAGGAATTAGAAAAGTTCTAATGTAATGTCCTGATTTATGCTTTACCAGAAACCCTGTATACTTGAGAATATTCAATAATATGCCAAGGTTTAATATATAGTGGGATATTATTTACTTATTGAATATTTAGTATTCGGGAGAAATTAGACAACAAACACTGGAAAACAACCTAAAGCAATACCCACTTGAAAAACGTGCAACAAAATCCACAACAAAACTCAAACACGCAAACCGAGGCAACGACATGAAACTCAAACACGCAAACCGAGGCAACGACAACAGAATCCATACACGCAACCCGAGGCAACAACACTGGAACCCTAACACGTAAACTGAGGCAACAACAATGAAACCCATACATGCAAACCGAGGCAACAACACCGGAACCCAAACATGCAAATCGAGAATACGAATACTGAAAATTAACACATACAACACTTTCTCGAAAAACGTGCCACATATTACTGCCTCCCAAACTGTGACACTTGGCGTCATCATAACACACACATCCACATGCATGAAGACACATGGCAACATGCATGATAAACTACATGTCACACACACACATTCACAACATAAAAGCAGATTTTATGCTTCTTCCTTTCATTATGCATGGCAATACACACACACACATAAACTAATCAAACTTCTCTCAATTCCCTCTTTCATACCACAGACATACACACACAATCATCTACACACACTTAATAATTATACATTTCCCTTCTCCACCAAACTGTCATCATCTCCTCCTCCACGGCATCATCATCATCATCAACCTTAACATTTCTTGAATCACCACAGTTTAGAAGCAAAAGGGTAGGAAGAAGAAGATCAAAAAAAGTTCAAGGTAAGAAACTTGAACTATATTTTGGTGATTTGGATGTTTCTTTCATGCATGATGTGTTAAAAGGAAGATGACTCACATGTATGTGGCTTTGAGGTCAGATTAAAGGGTGTAAAGAAGTGAAGGTAATCACAAAGTCAAGAACAAGCTTGGTGGTAAGTACATCTTTTTCTCCTTAAAATTTTGGAGTTTTCCTTTGAAAACCCAGATCTAGAAATCTGTGGAAAAGTCAAAGAAAACGTTAGAATATGGAAAATCTGAGACCACCATCGTGTTCCTTATGGAAAATGGTGTGGGAATATGATTTTTAGTGAATTTTTAAATGGATGTTCGAACATAAGATATTAAGCTCCTTAAAGAAGTGAAACTTGCCATTTTTGAAATTCTGAGGTCAATAGCTTCTCTGTATGGTTTGACCAAGTAATACATCTTTCAAAATTGTGAAAGAATTCCAGAAAATAGAGGACATGTGTATCTTTAAAATGGCTGGTATTTTGTAATATTTCAAGCTCTGAGTAGGGAGAAATAATTCTTACAAAATGACTATGTTTCCTAAAAAGAAAACATGATCAGAGGGATTTTTTGTGGTATTTGATTAGGTTTATGTTCTTATAAAATTATGAAATTTTCCAGTCTTATAGAGGACCCTCAAGGATTTATTGTCATATGTGGTTGGAAATTTTTAAAGCTCTAAGCAGAGAGTTACCAATTTTTAAATTTAAGTCAAGTTTTCTAGGAAAATCACTGAACAGTGCAAATGTTTTGGAAACTGGGATTAATCTCTATGTGATAAAGTCCTGAAATTTTTGAGATATATAAAGGACTTTCAGAGCGTTACTGTATACAAATTTTGTGATTTTAGGAGCTCTGAAAAATTAAATACGAATTTTTAAATGTAGGACAAGTAAATCTGAGTAGTAAGTAAACGTTCAAAAATTTGGATTAATGAAGGGTGCTCTAAGCTCTGAAATAATTTTTCCTTTAAAATAGAAAGGTCATGGAGCATGTGAGAGTTGATTACACAATTTTTTGATTTTTTTGCAATTTTTAATAAACATTTTAATTTGCTGGATTTTCTGGCCAGTAAAGGGATTGATGTAGAAATGAAGAGAATAAAGGATAAAAGTAATAAGTCTTTGTAAAAAAAGGGTTTTTAAGTAATCTTGTATATAAAGACAACCCTTTTTATCTTCCCCAAATATCATGATTAATAACAAGGTATAGTGGTACTGATATAGGGATTTCTCGGAACGTATATTTTGCAAAGCAGTTGGTCGACAGTGAAGAAATTGCGCGGATAGGTAGTAACTTTAATCTTCTATGACTTGTGTGTGTTATATATGTATAATTCCCATATTTGTGGGGCGTGTCTTGTACACAAACTATTTACATACGGTAGCTAATTGGCCAATAGTATATGTTTTCCTACATGCTGAGGATTTAGAATTGATAGGATTTGGTGTCTGATTGTTGCTGTGTGTTAATGATGCATGTCAAATTGCTTTACCTGAATTATGGTTATTATTATAATTCAATTATCATATTATGCATGTACATTTCATAGAGATTAACCTGTTACCCTGGGATTCAATTTTGGATCCCAAATATGAACAAAACTTCAGGTAGCAACTCAGGAAGAAAGGGGAAGACTGTCATATAGGGTGGCCTGAAGAAGGTGGAACTCGAGAGGAGTTCTTTAATTCTGTAAATATATATTTTGGATATCGTAGACGGCTGTATGAGGAGGTTTATTTCTGTAGTTCATTTTGGGATGACTGTAATTAAATATCCCGATGGGGATTAATGTTTAGTACAAAGCCAAGTTTGTTTATATTTATTCAAATTATCAGTTACTCATTCGTCCAAACCAGATCCACACGCTTTCTGTATATTAACTCTGATGTACGTTGGGAGCCATAAGGGAGCGTTACATCTAAAATCACCTAATCAACCCCCTTCTTGTTGATATTTAGTCTTTCACACAATGGTATTTCCCTACATGGAGCCTTGCTAAACTCAACTCAGGGAAAACATTTAAGGTCAAAGGACAAAGTGTCAAATACTATTAGAAAGGAAATCTAAACAAGGAGCAGACTCTCATCTTCCTTCACAACCCTAGATGAATTGATTGCAGCATAGTCAGGCTGAAGACTCTAAAATAAGCGCTATTATGAGGCAGCATAACTTTCGTAGTTTTATTTGTTGTTTTGCAAAGAAAACCTGAGGAATCAAATGAGTTAGCACTGGAATTCAAGTTGAATGATAAGAAATTGACCGAAGCTATACATTCCAATACCTTTCCATGGTTGGTACGTCTGTTTTGACCCCTTTCAGTTTAGTTTAGTTTTTCTTTTTCTTTTGTTTTCTGATTGTTTAAAAGAAAAAAGTTCTTTCAGTTGCTTCACCTATGTACTAGCGTAGTTGTTGATAATAGAATGCTCTAGCTTATTCCCTGTGATATGCTTTGTTTGTCTTGTGCCTTTTGATTCCATCATGTCCTTGACAGGGTACTCTCGCATGTACATGGCTTTGCTTTAGCATTCTTGTTGCCTCTTCTATTCTATTACACATATGTGCTTGCTGAATTAGACACATCACACATATGTGGTTTCATATTTCTTGTTTCCTGCTTGCTTTATTTTAGACCACTCCCACCACTGCCCCTATGTTCTTCATTTTTATAATTACACTAAGGGCACTGCAACTTTCAAGTATAGGGGAGGCTATATATGTGTACTTGTGTGTGATGGTATGTTAGATGTGATATATGTCAAACTTGTGCTTAATCATGTAGCCATACTAGGAAGTTTGAAATTTTTAGGCAACTTCCAATTTAAATGATGAAACATTCAAGTAGAATTAGTAATATGGCTAAGTGATTGCTTATGGGAGTGTGTAGAATAAAGTTGTCTCAAGGGATACAAGTTGTGTAGACTTGGGAAACTAATAGCATTAGTCTTGATAATATATATGACATAGTTTTTGTTAAGAGAAATCCAAAAGATGAACCACATGGAAGGATGCTTAAGCTTTAATTTTTCAATTCAGTATGCGTACTCTTTGTAAATGAAATTCACTTAGAGGGGGTGAATAGGTGATTTGAAAATCTTGTTCGGATTTACTTTAGAGATAGAAGAACAGAGTATGAGATAGAGAGAGACACAAAGAGTTTATACTGGTTCGGTCTAACTCTTTGACCTACGTCCAGTCCCCATATCCACTGGGGTTTTCACTATCTCACTAACATAAATACAATTACACACTGGTACTCGATATGATCCTCTTTCACTAGGACTCACTCTCCCTTATAAGTTGTAATCGTACACCCACACTTAAGGTTCCTCAACCTTGAGATTAAACATATAATCAAATAATAATCAAGTGTTTAAACTCCTCACTGAGTAGATAAATGATAAACATTGAAGTACAATAATATCTAAAGATATTAACCAACTCAAGTGAAACATAGAATTGCAATAATGTCAAATTGATTGCATAAAGTTTCGGTGGTTGGCAAATTAAATGCTTCGGGCATATATACCAGTTTCCATAGATGACCATTGAGGTTTGTGGAGATAACAGTTGAGAAATATTCATATTTTTGTTAGACTGGGAATATTTTTTGTTAGACTGAGTTTTATGGCTTTCGTTACTTTCGGCTCATCATTATCAGCAAATCCCCTTTGATTTGAACGGAAGTTGACTTATGAATATGGTAATATTCTTTCCAAAATGGGTACCTACGACAAGGTTTATTTTGATTGCTCTGATGTTTATTCCATGCGTAGTGTAACACCCCTACTAATGTAATTAATGCACTTGTAATTAGTACTGAATTAACGAGAGGTTTTATCTTCAATTATTATTGTTATTTAGTTATCGTAAATAAATTTAATTGGAGAAATAATTTAAAATAAGAGGAGCAAGGGCAAAATGGTCAATTTCAAATTTCCGCAATAAGGAGTTTCACCAATCATGAGAAAATTAGGTGATTTAAGTCATGTTCATGCTAGACCAGTAAGGCGAGTCCCATAGGCGATTGATCGGTTGTATTAGGACCGGTAAGGACCAGTTAGTGTTCTTTTTGGACTAAATGGACAAGTGTGGGGTCACTTTGGGGAGATGGAAGGGCGCCACATGTAAATATCTACTCAGGGGAGAATATCTGGAAAAGTTGTAGAAAAGTACAAAAAGGAGCACTGTTGTACCGAGCGGGGACCGGTTGGTCGGGAACTAGATTGATAAAGTGAATGGAAATGAGATAATTAAAAGGGGGCAGATGTGTGGGCCCCATTAGGTACCACATGGCTCTCTTTAATTAAAGAAAAATGTTGCTTGGTGGCCAAGAAAAGTAAAGTCAAAGTAAAAGTCAACTGCGGGTCCCGCGATCAAAGAAAAAGGGTAAAATGGGAATAAATCGGTAAAATTCAATGGGAGCAGATTTGAGGGACCCACATGGCATCCCATATGTGCCTTTGGACAGGCAAAAAGTTCCAGGCCAAAGTCGGTAATTATCCAAAAGTTCCGGCGCAAAATTATAATGTTTGAAAGTTTCGAGCCGAAATAGGTAATTTTCCCAAAAATTTGAAAAATATCTCAGATATTTTTGAGAGGTTTTGCGCCACTTTGATTGCCCTAGAAGTATCTGGACTTTCTTGGAGATTAAGTCAAAAATATTTATCCAAAATTACCCCCTGTCAGTCAGAAATTACACTGGTTAATTCTAAAGCTACTGGATCAATTTTAACTTTTATTTAAAAGTGTTTTACCTTCATTTTTAACCCTTGTGGAGTGAAAATTCCAGAGAACCTGGGGAGGGCAATCAGCCACCATAGCTAGGGTTTGAAGCTCAAGCTCCTAAGTTCCTTCATCACCTCTTCGATTCTAAGGTAACCGAAAATCTGTCTTCTTGAGTTCTTCCTAAGGTATTTTCGTGCAAAAGGTAGAAGCATGGTGTTAGGGTTAGAATTCTGTATTTTTGAGGTTTCTAATGGCTCTGGAACATGATTTTGTGTAGGGTATGGGTTTGGTTTGAGTTTCTCTCAAACCTTAAAAGGAAGGTTTCTGCCAGTTTTGGCAAATTTGGGTAGCAAACCTCCGGAAACGTTTTTGACTGGGTAAAAGAATTTTTTTTATCTGGAATTTTTCAGGTGAAAATTAGACATCTGGGGCATGAGTCTACATATATAATAATGGAGATTTGGATAAGATTTTCTTGTTGAAATAATTGGTTGAAAACAGATAAGGAAACAGTAGTGCGAATCTGGACTAGAGGGCATAAAGGTGGTGTCATGCCCAGATACCTTCACTTTTAACCCCTGGGAATATTTTTCCTAAACATTAGACATGCTAATGGTTCAGATGGCGCTGGTTTCAATCAAAAATGATTTTTGTGGAATTTATGAAAAATCGATGAAGTCAGGACAGAAACACTGAATTTCTGGAAAAATCTGTTGTAGTTCAGTTTTAAGCAAATAATGTAAGGGTATTTTTGGAAAGTACTCAAAATAAATTATTTTTATGATATTTAAGGTCAAGCAACCTGTTGGGAGACTTGTGGGACCCTTAAAAATATAACACGGTATTTTTACCACCAAGTTGTAGTAACCTCTTTACTCCGACACTTTTATGCTTTTGATGTATATTTGTTTGCCATACTTGTGTTTGTATATGTTTTGTCAAATATGTATATAGAACATGTTTGTGATTGTGTCCCTAGCGCTAAGGGTGCCTGCTGGGGTTGGCCACGTGAGTGTGGCGACTCAACGGTAACAGGCGTGGGATTCCGCAATCCGAGGCCTGCCTTGGTAAGGCGGCTCAACGGTGTGAAGACACGTTTGTTGTGTATGTTTTCTGTTTACATATATGGTATGTTTGACATGTTTTCCGTATTTATACGGTTGCACACACATACACACCACACATATTGTGCATGAGTATTAATGGTTACTCTGGGGCCCGTACACGGACTCCAGAAGGTGTTAGTGACACGGGAGGACGTGTTTGAGTAGTGAAGACCTTTTTGCAGAGGTGAGGGTATAGAGTTTATGAAGGATAGAGGATGCCCTATCGTATTTTGTATTTTTACTTTTTGGGATGACTGTATTTACATTTTGATATTTATTGTTGGATGAATGTACCCTAACCCTTTGGGGACTTTACTTTCTATTGCGTTTACTTTTACCAGTACAGTAGTTGTCCAAACCGATCTAGTGCTCTATTGCGCGTGCTCTGACGAATTACTAAATGGACTTAATAGCGAAGGAAAGGTAAATTATAAAAGGAATCCCTCCAACCCGCCACCCGAAAGGGCAAGGCCGGTGGGGGTGTAACACGTAGCTCTATTTTCTACCTTGCATTAAATGCCTTTGACATAGGAGTTGCTTTATAATGCTTTTGCTTTAATTCCTCATTGACCAACTGAAATCACTAGCAAATGTATCAAAAACATCTTAAGAATAATTCTTAATAATAGTGAGAAGTAATAGAAGAAGGTTCATTTGAAATCACATAGATGACAACTCGTCATTTTCATTCATAAGAACTCGAGTTTCAAAATAATGAACTTGAGTTACTAACTCGAGTTGATAGTAAAGAACTCGAGTTTCTTTTCTTTAACTTCAAATGCTTCAGTTTCATTAAAAGAAGAACTCGAGTTGAGAATCATAAGAACTCGAGTTAGTAGTTTAAAGATGTGAAAACAAGCGTTTGGATTTTCAAAGAACTCGAGTTGTAAAAGCTCAACTAGAGTTATCAACTTGAGTTCTTAAACAAGAACTCTAGTTGTTAACATCTCGCTCAGTTGACAAGCTTTATTGGTCTAAAGAACTTGAGTTGACATTCCAAGAACTCAAGTTTGGAACTCAAATCTTTTAAAATGAAACTCTAGCTCCTCTGGCTTTTTATGATTTGAAATAGAGAATGAGACATAATCCGTGAACTTGAGTTCAATACTTATGAACTAGAGTTTATGAGTTATAAATTCTAGTTGATCAGAAAATGGTAGCCGTTGAAAATCATTTCAAAAAGGGAAATCAAGTTTATTAACTAACAACTCGAGTTTACAACTTTGCTGACTTAAGATTGAGTTGGAAAAGTCTTAGAAATTGAGTTGTTAAAACATGAACTCAAGTTGTCTTAAACCAGTAAGTTGACAAGTGTTTTGTTATCATCAAAACTCAAACTGAGAACTGAAAGATGGAATATCACCTAAGAGTGGGTGTGAATTGAGTGATTAAAAATTTTCTTTTATAATCCTCTGGATTACACAGGGATAAACAGAGAAGAATAAAGAAATGAAAGACATCATAAACTTATACTGGTTCCATCCAAAATCTTGACCTATGTCCAGTCCCCAGACTCTTCAGGATTTCACTAACTCAAGAAGTAATCACACTCTGTAACTCTTGGAGTTATTCTCTCTCTAGAACTAACTCGCCCTTACAAGTTGTAATCACTTATCCCCAAATTCCAAGGTTCCACAACCTTGAAATTAATAGTAAGCTTTAATGACTCTCTAAAAGAGTAAATGAATAATCATTGAAGAGTTTTTGTATACTTGAAGCTAATACTGAATAATAGAAATAGTAAATGCTTAATCACAAATTGAATGCTCAATGTTTCGGTGGTTGGAAAATTCAATGCTTCTTGCTTTTATAGTTGATGGCATTTAAGACTGTTGAGAAGCTTCACGAATTATCTGTTGTGACTGATGAAGATGACTGTTGAGACTAATCACTCTTGACTATTGCTCACATGAATTCTTTCTCCATTCAACGTCGTAATTACGCGTTTGACATTCTTTGTTCCATTTGTCCGTTAGAGTTCAATGTTGGAAGTGGAAAGGAAAAGGTTGCAACACTTTAAAACGTTCAAAAGGTTGATAGACTAAATCCAGCATTCATCTCTGCTTTGCATTTAATGCTTTTGACATATAATTGCTTTATTGCAATTTGTTGTTAATCCATATCAAAATTAACTGAAACTCATTAACAAACTGATTAAACATATTTAGGAATAATAATGAGTAGGAATATAAAGTATTGAGACTCATAATCAGTGATTTAGATATTACGGACATGGTGTTTTTCAAAGACTATCAACATGACTCGATCAATCATAATACCTTGACTCGAGTTAAGATTGCTTGACAGTTACATTGTTATAATCAAAGCTTATTGAGATAGTTGAAAATTCCAAAAGGTATTTAGGGACTAGATGTAGGTCAAGGATAGGACCGAACTAGTATAAATCTTATGGTGTCAAGCTCTTCTTCCCTTATCTCTTATACTCTATTTTTCAGTTTATATATATTTGGATGTTTCGAAAAGAATTTTTAAAAATCCCAAATTCACCCTCTTTTGGTGATTTCTTCTATTTATAATGCTCTAGTTGACTGTTTTTATAAAAATAGTTGTGTATACTTTATGTTTTTTCTAAACGCGTATCAACGACTGTTTTTTTTTTCACAAATAGTCGTTGTAACTAGCCAGAGATACGACGATTGTTTTAGTTTCTTGAACTATCAAAATTCTAGGTTACATACTAATGAATAGCTATCAAGATGAGATCAAATCAAAACAGTTATGTGATCTTTAAGGCTTTTATTCTAACGATAAGTAGCACTAATTTTTCGCTTATTGATTAAATTTAATTGTGTGACTTCAATGATATATATATATTATTGTTTAATTTATTAAATTTAATTAGGAACTAACTAAATGAAAATATGTTAGATTTTTCTCGACTATCCAAATTCTAGGCTATATACTAGGAAATAGCTATATATATTCAACAGATTGTTTCTAATAAAACCGTAGTTGTTTATCAAAATAAAATAAAAAAATTAAATGGTTTCTACGATATAATCATACAACAACTGTTTTTATCAAAATAGTCTTTATATAACAACATTTAATGTCTGTGTTATAAGATGTACGTTAAATGTATGCTTTTAATGTTTCTAAAACATGGACGTTAAAAGTAAGGAGAGAAAAAATTACAATAATGTCATCACCTACTTTTTAACATCTATTTAAAAAAAAACGGATGTTAATTGGGTAAAGTTAAATTCCTATTTTGTAGTAGTTTCCTATAGGGATTATCAGGATGATAACAAAAATGAGACTCCCTCTAAGTGATATCACTAATAGATTCTTTTGGAGACCAGCGAAAGATGGATGGTTTTTTCGTGAAGACTGCTTACGAGTTTATCTCGAAGAAGGGAAATACAAATGGGGACCCTTTCTGGCATCAAATATGGCCGTGGCATCTTCCTGAAAAAAAAAAAAAAAAAAAATCAAATTCTTCATGCGGCAAGTGTCTCATGAGAGACTTGTTACAAACTCACTGAGAGCCAAGACAGGAGTATCAAATTAAACCTGAGTGGATGTCCTTTTCAATGTAATAGTAAGGAGAGGGTTATACACATCATCGAGATTGTAAAAGAGCCAGAGAAGTTTGGCAACATGTTTTAAATCCTAACCACTTTTCTACTTTTTTTTCTTGGAAATTTGCAGGTATGGCCTAATTAGAATACCAAACACAATCCCGGGAAAGGAAGATATAACGAGTACACATGTTTTAGAAATGGACACAAGCCAAGAGTTTTAAATAGTGTGTGGACGCACCGCAGCAGATACGTGTTTGAAGGACACACTACAACAACCGGGGAAATCCTTCAAAGATGCTCCCATTGCTTGTTGGACTTTAGAGTTCTCAATAACTTGTGACATAAAGTGTTTCAGATTGAATCTCGATGTGAAAGTAGATGGACACCACCGCCAGAAGGGGCTATGCGATTGATGTCGATGGTTCAATTCGGGGATCAAAACGCTGCTGCATGTGGGGGGACTATCAGGAACGAAGAAGGAGAATGGTTGCTAGGCTTCCACAAAACTCTTGGCTTATGTTCGTGACAGATGCTGAATTATCTGCCATTAACAAAGGGCTGAAAATAGCTTAACACAGAGGAAGGTGTTAATGAACACCGATTCGTTGGACGCTTTCACCTGTTTGATGACAGACGGAGGACCAGATCATCCACTAAAGGACCTCATAATTGAGACTAGGGAATTATTGTTTGATCACTAAGGGGTCCATCAGTTACATCATACTAGCAGGGACATGATTCGTTGTGCTGACTATATGGCTCAAGAAGGATATCACAGTGCCCATAAGACTGTCCTAGTACAGAATGCTCCCCAGGAATGTCGAAGAATGATCTTGGAAGATCTTTGGGCTCAGTTGTAGCTGCTGAAACTGTTGTTTTTGTTTTGCTTCTCATAAACTAATGTACTAAGAAGTTCTCCCGGGATAGCTATTCAAGCCACGCTGGCCATTACTCAGAGAACACTAAATGGAATACATTGGTGACAATAATATATATTAGTATAATTATAATTATGGAGCCAACCATATTTCTTAAACATTAAGCTTCTTGAAGATTTATTAGTTTGAATTATGATTATATATGATAACTCTTTGTTTATGGACTAAATTATTATTATAATAACTCCTTGTATCATGGGAAACAACACTACTAATTTATGTATATAAAATATTGATATTGAATTATATGTAAATGAGAGCCATAAATAATTATGATATTTAAAAGAGGGTGATAAATATAGATATTGATATTTATTAATGTCAAAGTAAACAAAATACACTAACAACATTAATATAAGTACAATTATTTTCTCCAAAATGATTGCTTATGGAACGGTTGTAACGGCCTTATTACTTAATATGAGTATTATAAAGGATATGCATTTATAAAAAAATATGAAGCGGTATACATTCTATTCGATTTTAGGGAAAAGCCCTCTATCATCCTAAATGACTAAAAAAATGTCAAAAAAATCTCACAAATAATTATAATGTAAAAAATTCTCAAAAAATTATTAAAACTTACAGATAAAGTTGTTAATTACTATTGTCAATGAGATTTTTTTAATATTTTCTTAGTTTTTTTTTAATCTTAAGAAATTTTGAGCTAGATTTTACAGCCGGTTAAATATCAAAACATGAAATTCGGCTTGTTGGTATACAAGACACGAACGAGTTGAAATCCGCATGGGCCATGTGACCCCTTAATTTCAGTTTTTTCTCTATCATGGGTCCCACTACACCAACCTCCTTTGGTCCCTGCCTGTGCCACCAACCCATTTCATTGTTCCATTTTGTTTAGAACATCCTTTTCAGGTTTCAGTTCATAGGCAATAAATTAAGAAAATTGCTAAAAAATCCTCCTGCATGACAAAATTGGGAAAATCGCTGAAAAATAAGCTTAAAAATACTAAAAGACATAAAATGCTCTCATGTTCAAAATACCAAAGACTCGTGAGGGCTTGGTTTGTCTTTTTCAAGTTTTAAATGTAAAATTATGAAAGTCATATATGAACTTTTTAAACCATATTAGAACTTGTCAAATTCTTATCAAGAGTAGAAATTAATACATTATTGACTTGTTATTGTCGTAAGTAATCAATATTAAATGGGAAGTTGTGAAATTCATATGTAAACTTACTAAATCCTTATCAGAATTTGTTAAAACCTTATCAAATGAATGAATTAATACATCATTGACATGTCATTTTTGCAAGTGGTCAATTTAAAATAGGAAGTTGTGAAATTCATAAGTGAACTTGTTAAAAATTAATCAAGTTTAGAAACTACATCATTGGCTTGAAGTTTTGACAAGTGAGTTAATTTTAAATTGGAAGTTATAAAATTTTATATGTGAACTTGTTAAACTCTTATCATATCTTCTTCTTTTTTTTTTTTTTTTTAACATATAGGAACATTTTTTGTCATTTTATTTAATTTTAAAAAGGATGAATTAGGCCCTCACTTCTCTTTGCTTTTATCAATATCAATACTTTTTGTCTTTTAGTACTTTTAAAGTTCTTTTTCAGAGATTTCCCAAATTTATTTCTTAAAGATATTTGAATTTTTTAATAAGACTTAGTTGCGAGTGCCTTCCATTTTGTACAAAGTTAAAGATGGATATATTGCATTTAACTTTTTTTTTTCCAAAAGAAAAAGAGTTTCGCTTACTCTATTGAAAATAGGTTACATATGGGTACTAAAACAAATTTCAGGTTCCTTTAAACAAAGAAAAGTTTGTTCGAAGTAAAAAAAAAAAAAAGAACTAAAAAGTTTGTAAAAAGAAAATTTTTAACAGTTTTTCCTAATAAGTTCAAAATATAAAAGTCTTTTAAAGTTATTAAATCACCCTCTATTAAGAGCAATTTAACTAAAGTATACTGAACTTATTTATAATTAAGAGATACAAAATTTAAAAATAATTTAGTGATTTCAAAATTTTTATAGTTTCAATTATTGAATACGATCAAAATACTTTGAATAAGAACTTAGTTCATTCTTTACATGTTCAGTTCCAAATCATTTTAATAAAATATATAGTTTATAAACTTTATGCTTTAAAAAATTAATCATACGTTAAAAATTTTTTTTTTAATTTTTATAAGAAGCTTGATAATGAACAAAATTTCGTCCTTTTATTTTTTTTTATTTGAATCCATAAATACAATTTGTAGTTTTTTGAAAAATCTATAATTTAATTATTCAAATGTTAAATCTACAATAAATTAAAATTCACTTTTTAAGTAATTTACTCATATATTCAATCCTTAATTATTCTTCTAGAAAATATAATATGATTTTTGAATAATTATTATTAAAATGCTTTTTAATTCAGCCTCAGACTGAGATCCAAATGAATCCTAAGTTTCATGTTTATTATTATAATTTGTTTGGTCAGTGAAGTTTCATGTTTAATTTTAGACAAAGACAAAGAAGGTTTTATAATTTAATTTTTAAATTGTAATTAAAATTCAAATATAGTTGTATGCCTTCTAGTTGTAATTTTTCCCATTACTGTCTACTTTCCTACTTTTTCTCACAATTATTGCATTAGCCCTGCCAAAAACCCCCACATTCCATTCACAGCTACCAAACCCATTTTCGGGAGTAGGTGGGGAGCTCTTGTTCATGTAGTCGGACTCCATTTTCTTTCTTCTTCGCATCTTAAGTGCTGAGTTGGTTGGTCAACCCTGTATCAGACTCCAACAACCCCTTTCCCGACCCTGAAATTAGTTGTAACCAAACTCTTTTGGTACGATATTAGCCAGAGATATACACAGGATTGATCTTTGAGTGGCAAAGAAGTGTGAGCCTTTGCAATGGCTCAAGTCAGTAGAATCCATAATTTAGCTCAGAGCGCTCAGGTTCTTCCTAATGCTTTTGATTCCCACAAACCCAGATCTTCCAGTTCCATTTCATTGAAGTCTCAGCTCTGGGGCCGCTCAAAATCGTGGAACATAAAGCATAGTAATGGATGCGCAGCGGGAAATGGTAAGGTGGGTAGGTTTAGGGTTTCTGCCTCAGTTGCCGCAGCAACCGTACCGGAGATTGTGTTGCAACCCATTAAAGAAATCTCCGGTACCATTACTTTGCCTGGGTCAAAGTCTTTATCCAATCGAATTCTGCTTCTTGCTGCTCTCTCTGAGGTAACTCCTTGATTTTAGTCATGTGTTTTTGCCTTTTTGGAACTTTGAGGTTCTCGTGCATATTATTGATTTTGAATTTCAATTGAATTTTATTTCATGCATGATCAACAATGATGCCTTTTTCATGCCAATAAAAAAAAAAAAAAACATTGATGCCTTTTCATCCAGCATAAATGGATACATTGGACTATATTGAGAAATGGATATGCGTTGTGCATCTGTCCCTTATTAGTTTCTCCTTTTCAAATCTCCTGAGTCTAGCTGTTACGAGTCTAATCTTAGAAATTGCAAGCAAGAACGATATTCCAATAAAAATATTGAAAACTGCATCCTCATCTTATACTATACAATGAGATTCTCAAGACAAGTAGACAGGTGTGATTTCCCATCAACCATGGGATAGGGACGAAAAAATGGAAGCACCATTGTTATGATATGATTCGGAAAGTCTATAAGATCACAGGAATTGCAAGCAAGAACCCCTATGCAAGAAAATGAAGAAACTCATTGTGTCAAAGAATCCCATTTCTTCTATAACAACGAAATATGCAGTTAAACCATCTGTGGGTAAAGCAAGATGATCAGAATTGCTAATTGACAGAGATGCCTCCTTCAAAATCTGCTCCCCTTCATGATAGCTTTGCAGTGTTTTCCTTTTTCTTTTCTTTTTTTTTTTTAAAAAAAAAACACTAACTAACTAACTTGCTGATATAGTTTTGGATTGGAGGAAGCAACAATACTCGCATGAATAAGGACGCTAATATGTATATTTTAGATGCAATTTGTAGTGGCCTATCTAATCTAATAAATTTCTGATAAACACCAGATGTGATGAGTTGCATTTTAAAATGTGAATGATTTGTTGGCTTAGACAGATATTTTGTTTTTCAATCCATATTTGTCTTTTAATGAAGGTAGTGGCTCCAGCTGGTAAAGTCTTTTGCTATCTCTCTTGATACTTGATTGAATTAAGTCAGTCCGACTGCAGGATTAAGAGTTGATGAAATGGAGGGGTAGCTCTGATTGTAAAAGTAAAAAATGATCTTAGATGCACTAATTTTATGACACGTTGATACTTTTTTAGTTATCAACAGATATACTGTTGAGTTCGGTTATGAAGTGTTTTTTTTTTTTTTTTGTCTTTTTGTTTAGGGAACAACTGTTGTGGACAACTTGTTGGATAGTGAGGATATTCATTATATGATTGGTGCACTAGGAACCCTTGGCCTAAATGTGCAAGATAACAAACAAATCAAACAAGCAATTGTTGAAGGATGTGGTGGAAAGTTTCCTATTAGCAGCGAATCAAATGATGAGGTTAAATTATTCCTTGGAAATGCTGGTACAGCAATGCGCCCACTGACGGCAGCTGTGGTCACAGCAGGTGGAAATGCAAGGTCTGTCATTTTTTAGTTATAAACTTTTGAAATCACTTCTCTTAAATCATGTTCTGTAATTATTTCCATGCTAGGGAATAATTAAATTTTTCATTGTTTTTTCACTCGTTAATTAAATTGAGAAAGCATTTTTTTTTTAATTAGAACCTTGTCTGATGTTTCTATCGTAGTAGACTCTTATTTTATTGACTGACTTATTTTTTGTGGTCTAAATATCTAAGCTAGATAGTCAGACTTTAATTTTTTAAGCTATGTTTTTATCATATATAACCAGTAAAGTAGCTTATATTTGTAGCACATTAAAGCATTCTCTGAGAGAAGTTATCTGTTTCTTCTTCTTTGCTGGTCTGATGCAATGAATTGACTTATAGAATGCTCAATTAATTTCAGCTACATACTTGACGGAGTGCCACGAATGAGAGAGAGGCCAATTGGAGATTTGGTGGCAGGTCTCAAACAGCTTGGGGCTGATGTCGATTGTATTCTGGGCACAAACTGTCCACCTGTTCGTGTTCTTGGGAAAGGAGGACTTCCTGGAGGAAAGGTGAGGCATGCTTTATCTCTAGTGTTTCATGACCTTTTAATGAGGTTATGGTCCTTACCTACTTCCCTTGTCTAAAAAGTTTTAAAACTTTAAATTATTAGTTTTGGCTGATAGATTTTTTTTTATTTCGTTTAGAAATATTTGTATTAGTAGTAGATACTGATTGAATATAACAACGAGGATGTAGAGGAGTTTATATTGTAATGTATTTATTTTTATTTAAATTTCGTTTTAAGATCAAGATCTCATCCTTTCTTGTTGTTGGATACTTAATTGATTCTCCTTTTGTTTTGTCCATTTTTCTTCTCTCCCCTTTCTGAGACGTTGAAGAGACTATGAAATGGATTACTATTTAAAGAAGGAATGTATATCAGTTCATAATTATAAGAATATAGAACCACTTCTTTCCAGTTTATCAATTTTAAATGATTATCCTGACATAGAAAATCACTTCATGACAGCATAAAAAGTTGTATTTGTATTAATCCACTGCTAGTTCAATTAAAAACCTCCGCTCCATACTCTACCAGTATGCTGTAACGAGTGTTGTTTAACTAAATTTGAATGTTGTTTTCTCTTTCAGGTGAAGCTGTCTGGTTCTATTAGCAGCCAATACTTAACTGCTTTGCTGATGGCATCTCCTTTGGCCCTTGGTGATGTGGAAATTGAAATTATTGATAAACTGATTTCTGTTCCATATGTTGAAATGACTATAAAATTGATGGAGCGATTTGGAGTTTCGGTAGAACACAATGATAGCTGGGATAGATTCTTGATCCGAGGAGGTCAAAAATACAAGTAGGCGTCTTTGAATTTCAAGCCATATTGCTTTGTACCATCTGGTTAAAACGAGATTAACCATTCAGTTTCCTGATCAGGTCTCCTGGAAGTGCTTTTGTTGAGGGTGATGCGTCAAGTGCCAGTTACTTCCTTGCAGGTGCAGCTGTAACAGGTGGCACTATCACTGTTAAGGGCTGTGGAACCAGCAGTTTACAGGTATTTCTTCTTGGAACTATATATTGTAATAACATTTATTTTTCAGCAGCTTTTTGGGTATGTTTTCTGTTTAAATGCTTATATAGTTGATCTTTTTCTTTCTACCCACCTGCTTTTATTGGCAAAAGCTCGTGGATATTTCCTGTTATCACTTCAGTAGATTCCTTTATCATTTGATCTTTCAGAATCATTGTGTGACCTTCTAAACCATACTTGACTCTTTCTTCCTATCTTCTTAATATACATTGCTTATTAGGTATACTATCCACTGCATCAGAAAAGGATTTAAGAGACCATATAACCTGTCTTGATGAAATAGTTGAAGTTCTTTCCTAATTATTTTTAATGTACTTGAGTAATTTCAATTTCAACTTTTGTCTGTTGTGTTCTATATCAATGAAAAATGTAAGTGTGTCATTTCACTATCACTTTTATGGGTGTTGATGTGGAGTTTAATTTAGGCCTTTGGTTTGCATTATACCAGTGAGGAGAGGATTGATTAACTTCTGGTAATAATGATACTAAGGTACTTTGATCTACAGCCAGAGGACTCAAAAGGAATTCTAAAATGAAGTGATTTTATCTTTTGACCATTCAAGATCCAGTTAACAGGATTCGTTCAACTCATTTTCACATTAAAGTATAAAACTAGTAATCTAAGTAGGTGGGTCCCTAACACAAATTTTGGCCATTCATGTAAAATGGCAAGATCCAATGTTTAGGATTTGCATCCCCCCCGCCCCTCCCTCTCTCTCCCCCTCAGTACACTGGAGCTTACTCTAGTTACTTCCCCCTACGTATATGCACATGCTCATATGTTAATGTATCAATGTAATTATATTTGTTCTACCTCGGATGGATCTTATATTAAGGACTGGAGGTAGAATTATGTATTAACATTGCTTTCTTTTGTTCCTTGATGTCCTTTTCTTTTGGTTTTGCTTGACATGTGTGAACTGAAAGAGCTTGATCCTTGAACTTTGCTTTTAATAATTCGCTATAGAAAGCAAAGGACAAGTTATCATACATTACATAGAAATTGGTGTCTTTAAGTAGAAAACACTGCATTAAATGGCTGATTGTATCACGTCCTAATACAAAAAAGATTGACGAGTAAGCAAAAAAGTCTTGGATGAGGGAATAATAATCGGAAATATGTTTTACCTGCTTTGTTGCATCCATTGTCAGGCAATAAATGTTGTATTTACTTTTGCATTTTTTATATATGCAAAGTCATGGTTTTTTGTAACTTGATATTTTCTTTCCAAAAGGGAGATGTAAAATTTGCTGAAGTTCTTGAGAAGATGGGGGCTAAAGTTTCTTGGACAGAGCATAGTGTTACTCTCACCGGACCTCCGCGAAATTCTTCAGGTTATAGATTCTTGCAAGGGATTGATGTCAACATGAACAAGATGCCTGATGTTGGCATGACCCTTGCAGTAGTTGCACTATTTGCCAATGGTACCACCATTATAAGAGATGGTATGATTTTTCCTCTCAGATGCATGCTATAAGCTTTCGTCTGTTGCTTAATAAAAGCTTCTGACACAAGTAACTCCTGGAAATATAAGTCATGAACGTGGAATAATTTTTTTCCCAATCTCGAACATTATATGTCCTTGAAAGCTTTTTAAAGTGATATCATTACTTGTAAAAGCAGAAGATCAAGTATGTGTCTTACATGGTGTTAAAGGAAAAACAAATCATCCGCTGTGCAGAGCATGTTGTGTAGCAGAGGTCATGTAGAAAACAAATTCAAGATTAAAAAAAGTGGCAAATTCCTGTTTTAATGGGTATTTGGATTAGTTTATTTCAAGTTATTTTGTGTGGTACAAGATAAATATGTAAGATGGATTTTGTATCGTAAAGGATTAAAGCGTTTTTCTGGTTAGCTCCCAAACAAGCATTAATCTGGATCTGGATTGCCTTTGGTGATGCATGTGTGTAACATCTTCAGTATCACCATGATCACTTCATCTTTCTTCTGTGTAATTACGGAATGGAAAAGTTATTGTTTCTTGTAATCTCGTCTTATGATGCATTTAGCAACCTTAGTTCCCTATGTATGTACTCACATCTGAGCTCTTCAATGTCATTTATCGAAGTTGTTCTGACATGGTATCGATCTTTTCCGTAATTGTAGTGGCAAGTTGGAGAGTCAAAGAAACAGAAAGAATGATTGCTATTTGCACTGAACTCAGGAAGGTGAGTGACTCCCTTGCTACATCTAAAAGTGAAGAGAAATTTTTATTCACGTATACAGTAAATGACTAGAATTTTGACCCCCTTTTTTTTTTTTACAAAACTACATGGACCTTCTGTTTATTTTAAAAACCCACGTGCTTATCCCTTCGAATGATATCTTAACATGATTTACTTTGCTTATTTCAGCTTGGAGCAACGGTCGAAGAAGGTCCTGATTACTGTGTGATAACCCCACCAGAGAAATTGAACGTCACATCAATAGACACATACGACGACCACAGGATGGCCATGGCATTCTCGCTTGCTGCGTGCGCCGATGTTCCAGTGACCATCAAGGATCCTGGTTGCACCAGAAAAACATTCCCCGACTACTTCGATGTTCTCAGCAAGTTTACCAAGCATTGAATAGTCGTTGTACATTCATGAGAACGAACAACAGTGCTTGGATAAAGGACTCGGATCATTTTGTTGGGATGATCAGTGAAGTGTTCAAGTAATAATGTATGTATTGGTTGGCCCTAATGGACAAGTCTCAGATGACGCAAAAGGTGGTTTAATAATCTTTTCTAAATTTGATTTGAAATGTTTGTATTTTGAAATTTCGTTTTCTACATTCGAATTTTAAACACACAAAAATACCTAGAATTTTCCTTTGTTATAAGTTTAGGCGAAATTATCTTGCATTACAAAAGATGTAAAGCAGAAAAGAGCAAAGAAAAAGTGGGAACAATAACTAAAGTAAAGCAAAAGTAGGATAAAATAACAAGAAGTTATTTTTCGATGCTAGAGAAATTAACCATTTAACTCATTCATATCCCTGCCAATAGACCAGCGTTAAGCTCTGAATATCTTGCATAAATTAATTTAAATATTTTCTAGAAAATAGAAATTTATGATGCGCTTTTTTAAACTTTAAAGTAGGTTGGAAACAAATAAAATAGTTGAAGGTACATAATTTTACCCATGCTCGTGTATTATAATTTTAAAAGACACCTTAATATTGTTTTTTATTTAAGAAAAAAAAGGAAAAATTGATTTCAGGGCCCAAGCTAGTAAAATAATTACAAAAAAGTCCCAAAAAAATTCACATGCCAGAAAAGGCCCTAGGGCCTAGGGCCTTTTCTGGCATTTTTTCAAAAAAAAAGTGTACGGATATAGTTGCTAATTGCTACTGATGTAATTGTTAATTGCTACAGATGTAGTTGTTAAAATGTAGTTGTTAATTAGACTGATTTAGTTGTTAACGAGGACTGATATAGTTGTTAAACGCTACTGATATAGTTGCTAACGCTTTTTGAAAAAATGTCAGAAAAGGCCCTGGCATGTGAATGTTTCTTGGGCCTTTTTGTAATTATTTTACTAGCTTGGGCCCTGAAATCAATTTTCCCAAAAAAAAACCCAAGAGGAGTAAATTACTCATGCTGTTTGGCAGTGTAAGTACATGTTGATCAACGTGTAGCCATATCTTCCATACAGTGCCACCATAAGCTTGCCAGCCAGATTCAGACCGTCTAAATCTAATCTAGATGCTCCGAATTGATTTTTTTTTTATTTAAAAAATATTTTGGTGGGTACAAAATTTAAAATAAAGACAATTTTTAATTATCATTTAAAAAAATATTTTTTATTTGAAAGTCATCAACTGGGGGGGAACCTCTAATATAAACTGTCGATCTAGATGGTCTAATTTGACAAACTTATGGTGCGTGGGCACCGAAGCTGATTCCTCTTCCATATATCATAAACTCATCAGTTCAAGACCACCATTATCAAACATAAAATTACAGATAAGGAGCTTGTGAGTCAAGCATGCCAAAGCCAACAAAATTAAAGCCTGCAAACCAAATATATAAATGGATTTAAATCCAATCTTTAACTGAAATGTAGAGAGTGAAAGAAAATGAATATTAGTAAACCCCACCCCCCTAAACACACTTTAAGCTTCATCAGTTCCCTCAACAAGAACCTCCTTGGTAGCTTCCATGTCTGTCTCCACAGTGTTCTTTTCTTCCTCTGCAACTTTTGTTTCAGTTTCAGTGGATTTGTTCTCTTCTTTAGCAGCAGCTTCTTTATTCTCTTCCTTCATAGTTGCCTGTTCAGCATCTTCCAGCTTATTAGTCTCTTTGGTCTCTTTTTCTTCTTCAACTTTTGTTGCAGCAGCAGCAACCTTGATGTTGATCTGTTCAGAGGTTGTTTCCTTCTCATTGTCTTTCACTGCTTGTGTTACCTGCAAGAATATTAATTCATGGATTACTATTAAGAGTTATCAAAAGAATAATGAGATTTATTCTTTTAATTATCTATCGTCAAGCCGCATAAGTTATATATTTTCTCATAATTACGAACTAGATCTTATATCAAGGGTCAATATATATAAGCAATACGATCTCTGCGGACGGTGACCTTTGTCTTTACTGTAATTAAAGAGTTCGGCTTCTACCTGTGAAAAAGACCTTAAAATATCTTGTTCTATAACAAAATATTTGATCGATGACCCATGAACAGAAACATACAGAATAAACATATAAATACATAAGATCAGGTCGATGAAAAGAGGAGGGGAATGAAAAAGAAAGAAACAAAAAAGAAGAAGAACTTGACATGTAAAATGTGTAAAACTATAAAGACGACAAGGTAGAAGTTGAATAAATTATAGTGTGGAGTTAACCAAACGTACGTGAATGGAATGAAATGGGAGCAACATTAATTATAAGACTAGACTAAAACTGCATCTACATCTATTTTTGAGAAAGGTACAAAAGCTCACACACACACACATGTATGTATGTATACATACATAATATATATATTTTCTGTAATGATGTGTATAGATATGGATTATACCTCAACGCTGGCCATTTTGGAAGAAGCAAAAGGGCAATTGTATGAATGGGAAAGCAGAGAATAAAGAGGTAGGAAAGAGAGCGATGATTTTGGGTGAGCGGGGTGAGGAAGATGACTGAAATGAGAGTGATATATATACAAGTGCGATGAGCCACTTTAATGCTTTTTTGGAAGAGAGAGAGATCACTTGGAATAATCTTTTTAAATCAGACGCTTCGTAATGCTAAAGATGATCAAATCCTAAACATTAATACTTTCTCAACTATCATGATACAAGACTCTAATAAATAAATTAATTATTTAATTATTTAACATATTGTATATTATTTTATTAGTCAAATAAATTAGTTTAAAAAAATTTTAATAAGAATAAATGTCATAAGATAGTTTATTTAATTTTCTTAATTGGGAAAATCCCATATAAAGTTACTTGAAATAGAAAAATTCTAAATGAGGTTGATAAACTTAATAAATCCCTAATTAAGTTATCGACCCAATTTAGGATTTCAAAATCTAGATTAAATGATGTTACTGCCCTCTCATAGTCTTCTCTCTTCTCTTAAAAGGGTTTCAATGCTTTATAACTTATTTTTACAGTGTGTGTGTGTAAACATTAATATATACTTAGATCAAAGAAATTTTTTGTTTTGTGCAAGAATGATCAGGAATAATCGAAAAACAGTATCAACACCAATATCAATTAAATGATTTCTAGTTGAACATTGATAATATATATATATATATATATATATATATATATATATATATATATATATATATATATATATATTACTTGGTTTTTTGTTCAATTAGAAAAAAATTTAACTATGTTAATAAAAAAAAAATAACTTGTGTGATATAGCAAACTTTATATCAAAGATTTTCATTAATGATTTTTTTAAAAAAAAAAATTTATTAACGTAAAAAAACATGTTATATGTCACATAGGAATTGTGTGATTAATGAAGAATGATTTTTTTTATTGAAAAAAAAAATAATTTGAGTTCTTTCGAAAATAAATTTTTATTCAAAATATTTAATAAAAAAATTTAATTTATATCGGTGTTATGCTTTTTTTTTTTTTTTTTGACTCACAACATTCTTAATCATTCTTCCTTAACACAAAAAATCCTTTGATTTAAATGGATCATATTTTATTTTATTATATATTAATGTTAATACATATAAGCACATTTATTAAAAAACCAAGTTAAAGAGTAATCAAATTCTTTTAAGAGGAAAGAGAATAGAGGAGATTAGGAGAATGTAATAAAGTCAATTTACTTATATTTTGAAATCCCAAATTAAGTCTATAACTTAATTAGGAATTTGTTGGATTTAGCAACCTGATTTATAATTTCTCTATTTTAAATGGCTTTATATGAGATTTTCCCTTCTTAATTTCATGTGTCCATTAGGTTTTATATTAAGTAACAAATATAGTAGAAAATAATATTTTCATTTACCTTTCTCTCCATTTACTATCACTACAATTAGATCAATGTCCAATGTTTAAAATTTAATATATTATAAAACTATTATTATGATATTAAATAAGAAAAATAAATATAAATAAATTTACCCTACATAGACACATTCCATAAATGCACAGTGGAAATGATAAAAAAAATTATAAAATGTTGAATAAATTTTAATGAAAATGACAATTAAATGCCATTTAAAATTCCTAAACCTCAAAAAGTTTGTTAAAATTTTAAAATAATAAAAAGATGATAGTGATCAAATTGAGATTTAAAAATCTTTGTGAATTTACCATTTTTCCCTCATTTTTTTAATAAATAAAAAATTGAGCCTCCTGAGAGCACCACTGCAACTGCTGGTGGCATAGACTCCAGCTATCAAAGGCTAAGGCTTTAGTGAGGAGTTTTTTTTTTGGTTGGGGGGGGGGGGGGGTTGGGTTTTTTTTTTTTTGGAAAAAAATTGAATGAAGTTGTAAGGGTAGGATTCAAACCCATCCCAAATTCATATTGAAGGGTGAGGTGGCTACTCCTTTGATGTATGCACGCGAGCGCACGCGTTCTTATTAACATTTTTTAATCAAGAAATGCTTTTGTGAATCTCATTGCAAGTGTTGTGAATACCATTGATGAACTTATTAATCTCATTATGACTTTTGTTCATAGTGTTCAAATTTTGGTTCCACCAGAATAACATGTTTTTCCACCTGACAAATAAATTCATTAATTCTTATTTATGAACTTGTTATTCTCATTACAAATTTTGTTCATAGTGCTCAAGTTTTGGTTTCACCTGAGTTACATGTTTTTCATCTGACAAATGAACTTGTTAGTCATATTTCTGAAGATGAAAGAAATCACCAAGAGGGGGGGTGAATTGGGGATTTAAAAAAATCTTTTGAATGACACCTAAATTTTTGAAACACAATGTAAGAAGGCAAAGAGAGAAAAGCTTGAACACAGAAGATTTATACTGGTTCGGTCCTAACATTGACCTACGTCTAGTCCCCAGATATCTTCTGGGTTTTTTTCCTACTATCAATATTCTCTTATTACAACAATGTAACACTCAAGCAATCCTAATCAACTAGAATTTGCTTCCCCTTACACTTTGTAATCAAAAGACTCAACTCACAGGTTCCACAACTTTGAGTTTATACAAACAAGAAATCAAAAATTGATTTTCAAAACAATACTCTCAAAAGAGCAGATATTGATAAACATTGAAGTTCAAATCAAATGCACAATAAAGACTTAAATTGAAAATGTGATCAATTGTAGTTCTGTGTATTGTTGCAATGAGTCTTCCTGGGTATTTATAGCTTAACTAGAGAAACAAGCCGTTGCAAATCCTTCTCTCTTATTCTTTAATGTTTAGCTTCATTTCTTTAATATGACAGTTGCATATTTCTCTCCATTCTTTTAATTTTCAGCTGGAATCTTGGATTTAACTAGTGCAGGTGATCTTCCAGAGTTCTTGCTATTCTATGATCCGTTTTTGACCGTTGGAGGATGATTCGATCGAGCTATAACGGTCTGAGCTGAACCATTGGGATAGAGGAGAAGTTTCAGGCTTGTTCTTGGTTCTGCATTAAATGCATGTGACCCAGTTCTGATTTGCTGAATTCATCTGAAATAAATAAGCATTTTGATCAAGTATATGTATGTAGGATGATTCACAACTTAATATGTGAGTAAATAAACTTGAAAGTCTGAATCAAATCGATATGAGATCTCGTCTATGAAACAGGGTTCCGACAAACTCGAGTTAAGCTTATGTAGGCTCGAGTTAATTCGTGTTGTAGACTTCTTGATATTTCTCTATTTGAGCCAGACTCGAGTCCATAAGTGCTAAGCTTGAGTTTGCTTCACTTAGGCGCGTTGCAACTCAAAGGATAGGCTTGAGTCTGCACAGTTGAGTTCGAGTCCATTTTTCAAAGATTCTCTCTGTATGCATTAAGCTCGAGTTTAGTTTATTATGCTCGAATTTGCTTTCATGACCAACTAAAAGACATCTTCCTACAAGACTTAAACTTGAGTTAGAAAAACATGCTTGAGTCTCAAAACAGTCGCATTCTCTCTGTAAGTCATAGGCTCGAGTTTAACTTATAGAAAACAACTTGTCTTGCTCTCTGTAACCTGTAGGCTCAAGTTTAATATAATAGACTCAAGTTTATCTCAGATGAAAACATGAAACTCGCTCTCTGTCATGAGTAGGCTCAAGTTTATCAAAGGAGGCTCAAGTTTACATAAGTTCAAAGTACTTTTCCTTTTGTAAGTTAGGTATGAACTCGAGTTTAATAGAATCAGGCTTGAGTTTGATTAACACAGTAAGGATTAAAATCAATATTAGCAAACTTCTACCTTTCTTTGAGTTTAAATAGCAAAGAATGATTTCTTAGTTTACAATTGTCAGTTATCATCAAAACACATAGAGAACTAACAATTTCTGAACTTACTAATCTCATTCATGAACTTGTTTATCCCATTACGAATTTTGTGAAATGCCACATTTATTATTCACATTTTTCCTCAACCTCATATTGTCTTCCCCTTCTCTTACACTCCTTCTCAATCAAGTACTCTTTCTACTTTCACACTTCAACATATCATCAATCTTCCATTGTTCCTCTCTCACTATTTCATTTCCTTCCCTTTTTTTGTTTTGTTTTAGACTTGGCTCAGTTTGACGGATTCAAGTGGTCCTTCAGTCATTTTGATATGACACTTTTGTAGAAACCAGAGGTGAATTTGATTTTTGTTTTTTCGAATTTATCTAGCCATATTTTCTTGGACTAATTTCACTTTTGTCTATTCTCCGTAGATTCGGTAGCGGAGATGAATGACATTCAGAAATACATGAAGGTGGAGAGAGGAAACTCTTTCTTGAGTCCCATTATATATATATATATATATATATATATATATATATGATGGAAATGCTCTTGTATTTTGTTCAATGCCATTGAACAAAATACAAGATCGTTTCCTCTTTCCTTCTTCATGTATTTTTGAATGTCGTTCATCTTCGTTGCTGAATCTATAAACAACAGACAAAACTGAAATCAGTCCCAAAAAACATGGTTAGATAAATTCCAAAAATCAAATTCACCTCTGGTTTTTGAAAATGTGTCATACTAAAATGATTTTTGAAATACATGAAGAAGGAAAGAAGAAACATATAGTTCACTGTCTTAGGTCAAAATAAACACACAGTTCATCATCTTAGGTCCAATCTCAACCTTTTGGATTTAGGAATCGTGACCTTAGCCAAGCACTCCTACACTTTCAAATATTTTAAGGAATGTTTCTTTTCTTTCCATGTTGTATGGTATGCTTTGTGTATCCTTTTGTGGGGCACTCTATTAATTAGAAAAAGTTAGCCATTAAAATGGCTTCCCTCCACAAATTCTCTGATAAGTTGGGTGTAATCAACAATATGCATTCATCATTTCTTTCAATATCTAATTTTTCCTCTCTGCAATTCCATTTGATTGCGAAGCATAAGGAACAATCATCTGATGCATAATACTATATTTTATACATAATTGCTCGAAGGGACCACCATAATCTTCCCCACAGTCACTACTTACCACTTTAATTTTCTTATTAAGTATATTTTCAACTTCAATTTTATATTGTCTAAAAGCAATAGTAGCTTCATCTTTACTATTAAGCAAATACACATAATAGTTTCTACTACAGTTATCAATAAATGTAATAAAATTTGCCCCTGGATGGTGTAGATTTCATATCACATATTCAATTGTTCTTTTAATAGAAGAAAATGGTAATTTAGAAAATTTTGATTCAATACATACTTGACATTTATCATTGTTTGAACAATCAATTTTAGGTAATAAATCTAAATGAAATAAAATTTAATTGATCTAAAATTAACATGTCCTAATCTTTGATGACATAAATTAGGACTCAGGCAAATAAATAGAAGCAACATTATTATTGATAATACCATCATTGGTTACAGTCATTACATTAAGTTTGAAAAGGCCCTCACTAAGGTAACATTTTCCTACATATATATCATTTTTAGAAAGTACAAGCTTATCAAAAACAAATACAATCTTAAAACCATTCTTGCTCAAGAGGGTCCAAACACTAAATTCTTGTGAATCTCAAGCATATGAAGTGCATCATTAAGTGTCACAACTTTTCTAGAAGTCATCTTTAAGGCTACCTTCGTAGCACCTTCCACCTTTGAAGTAAAAGAATTACCCATATATATAAAGTTGTTCATCATAATTCACTGGGTGTAAGAGAACATCCATTTGTTGGCACACACATACCTGGTTGCACCAGTGTCCACCCAGAACTCCTTGATATGTCTAATCAGGTTACATTCTATCGCAACTGTCGGAAGTTCATGTTTTGAATAATGTCAGTAGCAGTTTCAACCATATTAGCTTGAGTGTTCTTCTTCTTGAGATTCTTTGCCTTTTTACAATCCTTAGCATGGTGTCCAGGCTCCCCATAATTATAACAATTGTCTTTGAATTTATGGCTTTTGCTTTGGCCTTGCTTAGATGATTCCTCATCAAAGCTTTTCCCGTTCTTAAACTTTGAACCATCTTCAACAATATTAGCCTTTGAGACTAAATGATTACTGTCAAATTTATTTTTAGAAATCTTACTATCTTCTTCTCTTCTCAATCTTACAATTAGATCTTCAAGTGACATCTCCTTGCGCTTTTGCTTGAGATAATTCTTGAAGTCTTCCAAGATGGTGGCAATTTTTCTATAAATGCATAAACTTGGAAAGACTCACTAAGAGACATCTCTTTGGTGTGACTTTTATGCACAATGAATTGAAGTTCTTCAACTTAACTCACCACAGACTTAGAGTCATGCATTTTGAAGTCCAAAAACCTGTCAACTATAAATTTCTTTAAGCTAGCATCATCAGTTTTGTACTTCTTGTCTAGGCTTTCCCATAATGCCTTGTACTATTTAAATTTGTCTATTGCGTGACTTTCATGCAAAGTTTCATAAGGTTGAAAACATTTTTTTGTTTAATCATTTTGAAAATTCATAGCCCTTACGGTCCTCATAATTATTAACCTTAATTCATTACGCTAATTAGTTATTATTCATTAATTTGTAGCTCTTTATGGTACTTATGAGAACTCGTAACAATTTATGATGATCATGAGTTTTAGGATTACTCGTTAAAACAACTATTGGGGAGTATGATTATATGGTAAAACGACTATTGGACATTAGAATTACCTTAGGTCACTTGAAGACTTCAATGTTGTTGAAGTTCTTTAACATTGATCTACACGACTATCCCCTGATTGCAATGGGAACTCTTTCTCTTAAAACTTCCCACTCCTTGGATGCTTACTAGGTGATGGCAAGGTTGATATTTTGTTTTCTTGGGTTTTTCTCTTTTCAAGAAGATGGTAGTTTCTTCGAATTAGGTTGATGATAGGATAAACAAGATTGGAAACTTATATATTCTTGAATAGGTGGCACACATCAATCCAATTGGTGTCTTGTTTTTCCCTCTTGAAAAACCTCTAAAAAAATGGGCACTTAATAAGAGCTTAACTCTAATTTAAATGCTTCCAAGAAAGGACTAATCCAAGCTTGAATTTGAAAATCGAAATCATAATGAATTAAATTCATATCTTGATTAATTGATTAAATTTAAGATGATGGATCACGTTTATTTCTTGATTGATTGATTGAGTTAACCATTTAAGATGATGGATTATATTTATTTCTTGATTGATTGATTAAGTCAATCATTTAAAATGATAGATCACATTCATCTCTTAAACTAAAATTCAAAATCATTTTTAATTCAACTTTATTTATTATTTTTACTACATTCATCCAATATATATAATTCATAATTATCTTTTATAATCTAACCTCTTGAATTAAAATTCAAATTTAATTTTCAAACTTTAATTCAAAATTCAAATCCCAGATTCAACTTGACCTAAGACCCAGTTGGGTCTTTTAACAAATTTGAGCCTTTTGTGGAGAAACTGATTTCCTACTGGGGGACTCTAAATGTGATGCCTTTTTTTCATTGTTGGGCTTGGAGTCTCACTCCAACCTAATTACACCTTTACTCTTGATAAAGCACAATAACAATTATTGTCCCAAGCTTGCTAATTTTTAAGTAATAGCAAATAACCTTTGTGTGTGACCGTTCAAACCCAATCAGTTACTAACATAAATAAACTTAGACCAATTAAAACTCCCTTAATGGGCCTAATTTATTTAATGACCTCATAAAACACTAGTAATGCTTTGCAGCCCTAGAACTAATTGAGTTGATCAAGTGATCTACCTTGCATATTTGTGTTGGTTATGATTAGTTTTGATGATGTCTTGTGCCATTAGTAAAAGCAAAAAGTTAATATCATATACATTGACTAATTGCTACAATTTGATGTAGATTTGTTCATCTGAAGAAAGAACAAAAGAAGAGAAGAAATCATAAGTTGATCCATGAAGATTAATCAAGAAGAGAGAAGAAAGAAAGAAGAACTTGTTGAAAGGATTGAGAAAATCATTACACAAGTTCATAGATTGATTCTTGAAGTTTCTACGATCAAGTGGAAGTTGGAATGAGTCAATTCAGAGTTAAAATGAGCAAGTTGAAGCTTTCGGATCAATAATGATCGAGTTACTCCAGTCAAAAATATGTTACTCCAGTCATTGCTGTTAGTTCTCAATGTGTTTTGATGATAACTAGCAATTGTAAACTTGATATGAAGTTTGTTTTTGGCAATATGAAAATCTCACTGTCAAAGGCAAACTCGAGTTTAGGTATGTAAACTCGAGTTTGAGGAGTTACAGAAAGCAATCAGAAATTTTCACAACAAGCCAAACTCCAGTTTGCAAAACCAAACCTGAAGTCTGGAAGATACAGAGAGCACTTAGAATTCCAAGCAAGCCAAACTCGAGTCTGGATTCATAAACTCCAGTCTAGACCAAACAGAAAGACACTCGAGTTCCAGGCCAAGTTATAAACTCCAGTCTAGAGTTACAAACTCCAGTCTAGACCAAACAGAAAGATTTGAATAGTTTCAGCTCAAACATAAACTCGAGTCTGTCATTGTAAACTCGAGTTTAGGACAAATAGAGAAACACTTGAATTTCTACCATCTTTCCAAAACTCCAGTCTGTCTCCTAAACTCCAGTCTGGAAAATCACGAACTTAGGCTTGTTCTTCAAACATAGACCCAAACTCGAGTCAGTCACTAATTGACTCGAGTCTAGGAGCAGGACCAAAATTCCATGCCAAGTCCAAAGCCCGATAGTTCTCTCTGTAAAAGCCAAACTCAAGTTAGCTTTTACAGACTGCAAGTTTAGACCTCTAATCAACAGACATGCTTTCTGGATGAACCCCAAACTCGAGTCTGGAAGAACAAACTCGAGTTTGCATCGAGGATTTTGAAAAATCAAATGATGTTGATCTGCGAAATCTTAATGGGTCTTCCTGAAATTATTTCATGATATGATATTATTGTTTCTAATGTCCTTGATGAAGTTTTGAGTGTTTTTCAGATAAGGTTTAGCCAAGATCAAGGTGAGAACAAGATCCAGAATAAGTGCATTAAATGAAGAACTAAGAACAGGGCTGATTCTTCTCCCTTATCCCAGATGTTCAGTTCAGATCGTTGCAATACATTAAGATCACTTCAAACGGTCGAATTAAGATCATGGAATGGCTAAAAATCTGGAAGACGTTCTGCAACAACTAAATTCCAAGATTCCAGCTAAGAATTCAAAGAACAGAGCAAAATATGCTACTGCCATTTTTCCAGAATTGCAGCTGAACATTAGAGAAAGAATTGCAACGGCTAGCTTATCCATTCAGTCTATAAGAGGCTGTGAAAACTCAAAGCAAAACACACAACGAAGCTATCTTGATTATACTTTGAAATTTGAGTCTGTATTGTTATTTTCAACCTGTTCTTCAGTGTTTATCCTTATCTACTCTTTTGAGAGTTTGTAAATTTTTGAAAGCATTTGTTTGTGAGAACTCAAGGTTGTGGAACCTGTGAGTTGGGTTGTTCAATCACAAAGTGTAAGGGGGAGCAAGTCCTAGGTGATTAGGATTGTGTCTGGTCTTCATTGTTGTAATTGAAAATCTGTTGAATTAGTAGAAACACCCAGAAGGTATCTGGGGACTGGACGTAGGTCAAGGTTGAGACCGAACCAGTATAAATTCTGTGTGTCTAAAGCTTCATTTCTTAAGCTTCATTTTTAAGAGTTGAAAAGAATTTTTAAAATCCCCAATTCACCCCCCTCTTGGTGATTTCTTCCACTTTCAATTGCTACTGTATTGGCCGAGTTACTCCAGTCACCTACGCGTTACTCCAGTCATATATGTGATATGGGTGCTCATTACTCCAGTCGGCACTTAATAACTGCAGTAATTCGTGTGTTTCAGCTGCTGGTTTCGTTTCTGTCAGGTGGTTACTGCAGCAATCATTAACCTACTGCAGTAACGGGTCAGACAGAAAGCTTCTAGAGCAAAACTACTGCAGTAAGGATCGCATTACTCCAGTCATACGGCTGTTCCAGCAATTCTGTCAGCGTTTTAGCTGGGCGACGTTCAGTAAATTGATGATATCTCTCAAACCATAGATCGTATTGAGATGAAACCAATTTTGGATGAAACTATACATCCAAGGCGTCATTGAATCAAAAATTCAGGTCCAAAGAAGATCCTATGAGAGAGATATGAATTTTTGAAGTTACGCCACTTGTTACTGTCATGCAGTTGACCAAGGTTTGGTAATTTGAGGATATCTCACAAACTACATATCGTAATGAGCTAAAATCAGTGGCATATGAAACTAGACTCACACATCTTTCCAAAAATATCAAGATCACCAAAAACAAAGATCAAATGAGAGAGATGTGATATTTGGAAATTCATGTTCTGTTCAGAAATCTGGAACTGATTCTCAAATAAGTGAAGAGTTGATGGTTACTCCAGTTGACATCTTATTACTGTAGTAATTTGTGGCCTATACACATCTATTTGAACATTACTCTAGTAATAAAATGGTGACTCCAGTAGGGCTACTCCAGTAGTCACTTACTTACTCCGGTAAGTCTCTACTTTCCCTTCACTTTCAGACCCTTCCAGAACCAAAACCCGATAGTCAGTCACCTTACTCCAGTAACGTTTTTGGTTACTCCAGTCATCTTGGCACCTTTACACTAGAGTTACTCCAGTAACTAAGGTGTTACTCCAGTAACATCTCAGACAGAAACGACATGAACCTGAATTACTCTAGTAACCAAGTACCTACTCCAGTAAGCTCGATGACAGAAGCAAAATGAACCTTAGTTACTCCAGTAACAAGGTTGTTACTCTAGTAATGTCAGAGACAGAAGCAAAATGATCCTAAATTACTCTAGTAGCCAAATCCTTACTCCAGTAAGCTCGAGGACAGAAACAAAATAAACCTTAGTTACTCCAGTAAGGTCGAGACAGTAACTTTGCAAGACTGAAATTAACTTGAGTAATTGAAGGCTACTCCAGTAAGTGTGTTACAGAAGCAATTCTTCACCTTGGTTACTCCAGTTATCAAGATGCTACTCTAGTCAGATCTATCACAGAAACGACGTGAACCTTAGTTAGTCCAGTAACTAAGTGATGACTCCAGTAAGATCTAAGACAGAGAGAAATTGATCATCAATCTACTCCAGTCATATTTAGCTACTACAGTAAGAAGAAGACTAAAAGTAGCTGATCCCATCTTTACTCAAGTCAAAGGCTTACAAAGAGCATAAGTTACCTACACCAACTTGGACTCAAGTTATATTGAACTTGTTGCAGTTATTTGAAGGCAGAAACTAAATGACAATTATGACTTAATGCAGTCACTAAAATGCTACTGCAGTTGTACACGAGACAGAAAGCATTTGACACTTAAATGACTCCAGTAACACATGAGCTACTGTAGTCATGCGAAGAGAACATCAATAAATCACCGTGCTCGTAAAATGGAAATCATTGATTATGATTTCATTTCTTCATATCATCACTTACTATTATTCCTAACATTGTTTAAACAATTTTCTAGTAATTTTCAGATGATCAAATGAAGAATTTCATGAAGTTTGGAGTTGAAATCAAAAGGTCTTGTTTTGCTGAGCTGTAAAGTAGATTCTCAACATGGAGCGCCAGCACATGTGTCGGGAATATTTGCAACTTGGATTAAACAATTATGGACATTCCTCTGCTGCCCATTCTGATAAAGGAAGATTAATATTATCTTCAAATTAAATATACTGCAGATTTAGAAAGCTAGAAACATCACTGGAATCAAAAATCAAGTACGCTCCAAGCCAAACCTTCAGTGGACTTCCAACGGCAAGTTTCTCAGTGGAGCTCTAACAGACATATTTTGATAGAAGATACAAACTTCTTCATCTATATAAGGAGCCCAGAAACGAAGAGCAAGAGAGATATAGACGCAAGGGTGCAACAGTGACGAAAAACAGGGACTTGAGCTTACACAGTGAAAATGCCAATATTCTAATATATGCTTCATCTACTCTCTAAATATTTCAATGATCATATATTTAGCTTAGAGAGTGAGATTATTTGTATTGTGCTTCAGTGTTTATCATATTCACTTGTGAGAGAGAAGATTGATTGAAAATCATTCTATTTGAGAGTTACTCAAGATTGAGTGATCTTGAGTGGGAAACACACTGTGTTGTGATTACAGCTTGTAAGGGGAGTGAATCCTAGTGAGAGGATTACTTCAAGTACAGAGTGTGTAATCAAGCAAGTGTATTGGTTACAGTTTGTAAGGGGGAGTGAATCCTAGGAAGAGGATTACTTCAAGTACAGAACGTGTAATCAAGCTCAAAGCAAATAGTGGATTGAAAATCTCAAGTGAAGCTTGGGGACTGGACGTAGGTCAAGGATTGGACCGAACCAGGATAAATCACAGTTTGCATACTCTCATCCCTTATCTTTTACTTTTCCAGTATATGCTTATCTTTGAATATCAAACTGTCAATTTATAAGTTGCGAAAAGATTTTTAAAGTTCCTAAAGTTTTATCAAACACCTAATTCACCCCCCTCTTGGGTGATAGCCAGATCCAACAATTTGGATACTGTGCAAGCATCATTTCCCACATCGTTATTCACATTTAGTCAAGAGTAAAGATAGAGTAGTATCTCTCTTAATTGACTAAATGTGGCTAATTCAAAGAACTAGGAATATTCTTATATTAACTCTATAATGGATCATGACTCTTCATGATCACTTGTTGTGCACACAGACTCTCGAGTTAATTAGAAATAGTGTAGAAATACTACAATGTAGAAATAGTATTGATTTGTCCTTACAAATTGTCTTTAGGACACCTAAATTCTAATACCTTGGTTGTCTTCAAAGTACTATCACAGTATACAATGTATTGCCTAGACAATTGAGAATATAATTCCTACATAGGAAATCATAATGCTTCCAAGCATCTATTGCAACAACCTTTTCTTTGTCTAAAGGTTGTCCTTCTTCAATTTCAAAGCATCTTCAATAAAAAAAACTGTTTCAAGTTCAAGGTAGTTAAGTAGAAAAACATTTTCTGTTGCCATCTCTTGAAATCATTCTCATTGAATTTTTCTAGTTTTTCACCATGCAATAGAGCAGAACCACTTGGGTTCATCAAGTTTGTACTTGCACTTGTCATTTTTGTTACTAAAACAAAAACTCTATTTTTTTTTTTTGCCTGAAAACAGAAACTCTAATTAATCACACAGATTAATCTATGAACAGTGTAATGATTAAAATTAAAGACACTAAACACATATTCAACTCAATAAAATGAAGGCTATAATCACATTTCTACCAGTACATAAAACCAACTTTGTTCATCATATCAATTGGCTAGGTAAGTTTAAATCAAGTGGGAGTCTCTCCATGTAATACCTGATAATTGAATATTTTACACACTTATTTTGTATATTTTGGGTAATAAATTTAGGATTGTTAGCTAATAAATAATGGCTTTAATGATTATTTGGGCTTTGGGCTTTTATTTGGATTTAATTCATTTTCATGATAAAAATTCCAGATTTAATATGCTTCACTGTTTTAACCATAACTTTTGAACCAGACATCGGATTTGCCTCATTTTTGTCTCATATTTCAGATGATTCAAAGGGCTACAAATGTTATGAAGACTCGGAAGGCAAATTCGGTCAAGAGGATGGTCAAACTTGGAGCCGAAGTCATAGACGTTTTTCTGGATTTTTATTTGGGCCCGAGGCCCATTTGTTATTTTAGGCTATTTCTTTTGGGCTAGATATTTTATAACTTAGAGCCCCATTTCGTTTTGCCTTTTTAGGTTAAGTTAGATAAAGGCTACAAATATTTTTGTAATTTCGTTTTTGAGACTTTTGAAGATCAAACATAGGCTTTTAAAAATTCTCTGAAATGTTCTTCATCTGTTCTTCGCTGTTTTACCCAGTTATGCTTGGCTAAATGTCTCTGATTAACCCACGGATTAGGGATTCTATATTCCAGAGGACTTGCGCTTAATCGGTAACATCTAAACTCGTTTCTGTCTTCTTTTATCGGATTCGATTTTGGATTCGGATTGGGTTTTTGGTTAAAAACTCAAATCGATTATTCCCAAGGACTTATTTCGAACTGGGTTTAAGTGATTACTGTGCGATTGTTCGGTGTTACGCCATTGTTTCGAAAACATTCTGGGCGATTGTTCAATTGAGGGAAATTCTAGGCAAATGCAGAGATTTTGGTTTGTCCAGAAATCGATCACGAGTTTGGTGTTTAAATTTCGTCTAATGAAGGTTCTGGAATCTCTGGTTTTGGGTTAATAATTTTAGTTTGGATAATCTCATTTTCCTTTATTGTTTATGTTTTAATTTCGTTTATTTTGCAATTTGAAAAGCTTCCCCCCAAATTGTTACTGTTCTGTTTCATTGTTACTAAATTAAACTTACTATAATTCTGTGAGAAATAATCCAGGTTCCTTATACTTCAAATCTTTATACTGAACTTGGTTATTTTGCAAGGGGTCAACAATCTCTTGTCAATACCCTAAAATTTGTATTTCTCCTGAGTATCATATTTTGGCAAGAAATACCTATTAAAATAAGAGAGTATGTTGTCTCTAAATTTTAATTGATTTATTATTATTTCTAAGGAAATTTTTCTTTAGAATCTAATAAATCCAAATCCAATTTTCTAATCTTCAATTAGGAACCATAAAATACCCTAGAATTAATATTTTAACATCTAGTTTTAATATAACCAAAGATAGGCCATAAAGGAGTATGAAAATAATTAAGGATATTAGATAATACTAAAAACAATTGTGAGGCAATTGAATTTTGATTAATTAAGTTAATTGCATAATTATTCATAATTAATCTTGGGGCAATTTAAAATCAACAAATTGAAATATTTTGGTTTGATTAAGTATTAAAGAACAATAAGGGTTCAATATTAGTATCAAATGAATTTCTAAAGATTATAATTGGTTTGATAACCAATCATATCTTGACAATTAGGCCTAATAGCACCTAAAACACTATGTTAGGATGAATAACCAAGACTTATTTAACCTTCCCAAATTCAAATAAGGGTGGCGAAAATTCACTTTTGGAAAGGCAAGATAATTACACAAATAATGCTCTAATTACTTTAAATTAATTAGCAAACTTAATAAGCCTAAGATATTTGTAATGAGAAGGGAGTTAAACACATGATTAGGCTAATTAATTGTGCCCAAAAAGTCAACAATTTGGGCTAGCCAATGGGAGCCAATTGTTTTAAGATTACTAGCAAATGGGAGCCAATTGTTTTAAGATTAATTAAGCTTAAGTCTTCAATTAATTAAAGTAACCAAGGATGGTTGTAAGTAAGAAGCTTTAAGCACTTGATTAAACTAATTAAGCTTGTTAATCAACTTTGAAAAGTCAAGGTGGGTAGCTAAGACCAATGGCCAAGATTAAGCTTCATAAAGGTATATCTAATGGCCTTAATAAATCACCTAATTAACCTAAATCCATGAGATAATAAATGAACCAATAGGAGGCTTTTTGTACAATGTATAGAAACAAAAGAAAAACACAATCAAGAGTGAAGAAGGGGGACGACGTTTTGCATCTTGAAGAAGAAGAAAAGTTTATAATATTTTAATATGGATATTTTGTGGAATTGCACATGGGATAATTGGAGATGTACTTAGGATAAGGGATATTTTGTAAAAATGGAAGAGGATAGAATGGAGAGAGGGGGAGGACGGTTTCTTATGGATTGGAGGGCTAGGATGAGTTTTTAATGAATTAACCTAGATCCCATTGTTCATAAGAAGAGTTAGGTTTGGAATATTTACCAAAGTGTCATAGCATTTTCCTATAAATAGAGTGGTTTGGCTCTTCATTCTTCACACCAAACTCATACCAAAATTGGAGAGTTTAAGAGGAGAGCCAAGTAAGAAGGAGGAAGGAATGCAAGAGTCTTCAAGAGGTAAGCTCTAGTTCTTAAATTTATAGTCTTTAGTTTTTATAAGTTCTTAGTATAAATGTTAGTTTAATCTAGGAAATAGGAAATAAAATTCCTACTCTTTTTTTAGGCCTCATTGCATTGAAAAATTCCTAAAGAGGTAAAAACATGGTAGGAAATAATTAATGTTTGGAAGTCCTTGGTTTAAGTTTGTGAAAGTTGCAGAATTTTCGGTTCTTAAATCTTTGACAGGCATCAAAAAAGATGCTATGATTTTATGTAGCAAATGAAGTTATAAAATCATAAAATTTTCCAAAAATAAAGTATACATGTAGAGCTTTCCAAATATATAAAATATGTAACGTTTTGATCTCTGGTCAAGCAGATATGGATTTTTGAAGTTAAACCATTTTTACTGGAATAAAATCTGGGCAATGTTGAGAAAAATTAAAACTGGGAATGATATAGTGGGGCCGACTTAAAGCCTTTATTTTTCCTTAAAGATAGACTTGTTAAGGGAAATTTTGGCTTTAGTTTTACATCATTTTGATTTTTGTACAATTAGTTATGATTTTTCAAAGTTGTTGAAAAATCTGCCTAGAAAATCTAGCATTTCGTTTTTAAAGAAATGTAAGGGTAAAATTGGAATAATAAATCCACTAGGAGTAAAAAGGTAAATAGTGGCAAAAATATCTCTTAAGATATTATTTATGGATTAATAAAGCAATATTACTATTATAGGATATCCAGAAAATCAAAAGGCATATCGAACGAACGGACATATCACTATCCGAACGGACTGAGGTACGGATGCGTGCTGTAACCTTAACTCTTATGTTTGAAGTATGCTTGTATGTGCGAGATAATTTCATAGTCATGATTGAGACTTGGTCTTGAGTCATGCACCATGATTAAGACTCTGTTTTAAGTCACTATGGATACATTTAGCTATATACAGGTTATAGTCTTGATAACACCGTTGAGTTTTCCTAGCGTTGAGGACACGATGGGCCGTCGTGGCACTGGTTAGTGCAAACAGGGATAGACTTTACATGTGCTGTGTGCTATGTATTGTTGTGATATGAGAACTTTACATCTGCTATGTGCTATGTATTGTTGTATGTTGTAGTGTTATGAATATCTGTCATACATGTCTTATTTACTTGAGTATAAGGTTAACTGTTACCTAAGGTCCGATGGGCATTGGACCTCAGCTTTTACCATAGCATCAGGGTCTGGAGGACCGAGGGCTGATGACAGGGGTAAGCAGCACGCCTGAAAACACGTCCAGAGATTTTTATTTTGATACATATTATTATATTATAATGAATGTACTGTTAATATGATTGACCAGAAACACCATGACTATTAGTTATAAAGCATATTAGTTACTCAATTATGTGCTCCAATGCTCTACTCTGATAAGAATATATTATTCCGCTTTTGGAAAATGAGATGTTATACTCCGTGCTATTGTAATGGTAACTAATTAAATAACCACTAAATCAATGCTTAGCCTTTAAATCACTTTCCTAGATACCAATTGTATAAATTAACTTTAGCTGATTGTGACACCAATAGAGCAAACCAATAACAAATTATCTTAAGATTGTTGTTTAGAACACTCTAGAAGTAAAAACTTTGACAAGGATCACAATCTATATAACTCAAATAGCATAATCCGCAAACGTACAATAATTATATACAATATAGAAAAAGCAACAAAAAAAAAACTCATAAGATTACTAAAAGTAATAATAATGAAATTGATAAATCCGAGTCCAACAAACATTTTCTCCTTTTATTAATTTTTTTAGAGAGCCATGGAGGGTTCCAAATAATGTGTTTCTAGATCTATTTTATTAATTTTTGTGTGTTAAAATACTAAAAGGAAAAGTGACTGACATGAATGTGTCCCCACATCATGAAGGTGGAAGGTCATGGGGCCTTAACCAAAGGAGGGAATCACGCTGCATAAGACAAGTAGGGACAATATCAAAAAAAAGACAAGTAGGGAGGCAAGAAGTATGCATTAAGATATGTAATCCTGGGAGATGCCACGTGGCGTGTCTCAATTGGTAAAAAGTTCAAAGATTAACTGTAGGTAGCAAGTCAAATCAGTGGGGAATGTGGGGTCCACAAGTAAAGGAAGCAATCCACCGACCATTACCTTCCACCAACCCTTTGTCGATGATAGCGCAGCACTTGCCCTTTCATTGAAATATACTCCTCCCACCCGTCACTTATTTTTTAAGAAATTAAAGTAAGATATTTTATGATATGATATATTATATATTTTTAGATTATGCATCATTTTATAAATTATAAAAATAATTAAAAAATGAAATATATAAATATTTTAAAATAATTTAAATTGTTTTAATTTCTAAAACAAAAAACAAATAAACACCGTCAAGCGGATGAGTAAATATGGATAAGAAAGAAAAAGAAAGAAATGCCATACATTAGGAACTTTTGTTTAGATCCTCAAAAGAAAAGAAAAAAAAAACTCAAAATTATTTGTAAATCTTGATTTAAAGCCTCGGGACAAACTAGTCCCGTCCGCATTATTTTATTAAAGAATACTTAAATATCTAATTTATGAGGACATAGGGAATAAAAGGAAAAAGAAGGAAATTATTACTCCATCATGTCCTTCAAATAAGATATATCTATCTAATTAAATTAAATTATGAAAGTTAGTCAAATTACTTAACATTATATGTATTTTTTTAAAAACATCTTAGATATCTTTCATAATTTTCTCATTCTCTCACCTCCTTGATTATTTTTGAAGAAACATCAATATAGGTAAAAAAAAAAAAAACAAATATGAAAATTACGGACTATACTTTATATTTAGGAATAAGATCAACTTCATAAATATATCTTATATTAAGGACTCGAGAAGTACAATAAAGAGGATTGTAGAAGAGAGAGAATAAGAAAATTAATATTGTATAGTAATAAAGATGATTTATAAAAGGAAAATAAAAATAATTGTATAAATGAGAATGTGTTGTGTAGAGAGTGTGTGATAAATATGAGTAATTAGATAGGAGTAATATGAAAAAATAATAGATAAAAAGTAAGATATTCTATGAATGTTTCTTATAAAAATAGAAAAGAGCTGTGTGGCAATCATTTATTATAAAAAGGAACGGAGAGAGTGGTCATTATAAGTTTCTAGCCAACTTGCATTCAAATTAGCTCAATGTCTTTAGTTGCCGACTTAGATATTATTGTCCTTTAATAAGTCAAATTTTTTTAACCAGGTATTAAGTTACTTGTTACACTTTTGTTGTTATATTTTACAACTTATTATTAGACATATATTTTTGTGACATTTATTGTTTAGATTTCAGTTATTGTTATCATTTGATAAGTTAAAGTTGTTAGTTGTTAAATTGTTTTTTTTTAAACAAATTTTTTCTTTTGTTCAATTGTTGATGTCATTGATATTCAACAACCCACTAACACCTGTTGACATAGAAACAGTAACTTTAATGAAATTTTGTCTTAATTGTTGTGATTTGATAAGTTAAATTTATTAGTACTTGTTAAATTATTGCTATTATCTTGTTTTCATATTTAAAATTAAAAACTTTAGGTAATCTCTTTATAAAATCCAATTGCAAATTATTCCCTAGAAACTTCAGTGATTAGTCTTTTGAGTTCCTAAATTAGAATTTACAAATTGTCCCCCCCCGGAAAATAAAATTTAAAGGGTTAAATAGCATTTTTACTATAGAAGTTTACTTTAAGAAGCACTGGTCGACCAACACCCCCCCCACATAAAATTTAAAGGGTTAAATACTATTTTTACTATGAAAGTTTACTTTAAGAAGCATTGGTCGCCCAAAAGTTTTTTAGTTTCATTTTTGCCTTGGAAGTTTAAAAATATAGCAATCTTGTCCAATCGTTGATCTTGACCATTGGATTGTTGCTCTTCTTTGTAAACTTCTAGGGGTAAAATTGCTCCTATAAAAAACTTTTGGGGCAAATTTGATCCTAAACAAAAAAACTTTTAGGGCATATTTGCTTCGTTTTTAAACTTCTAAGGCAAAAATGAGACAAAAAAAAACTTCTAGATGACTAATGTTCTTTAAGCTATTCTTCTATGGCAAAAATGAAATTTAACCTAAATTTGAACATAGAAGTTTCTCTTTATTTGTTTTTATTTAGGAATGTTAAAGATATATTTCATTCATAACATCAGCTTTTTATTTGATTCTCTATTTCACTTTTAATTAGCCCTATGTATGAAACAAGTTTGCTGCCGGGCTAAAAAAATGAAAAGAAAAAAGAAAGAAAGAAACAAGTTGTTTGTGGCTTCTTCTATTTCAAGTTTAATGTATGGTGATTTTCTTTTCCATTATCACCATCAAGTACTAATATCAATATAAATAAAAATAGGAAAAATCCTTTTGAGATCCTAAGGAACCAAAAAAAAAGTCCCATAAAAAATTATGATGTCACAAAAGTCACATTAACATCTCCCTTAGTCGGGTGTTAACGACTACATCTTTGGGTTGTAACAACTTTTTAAAACTTTTGTGACATCATAATTTTTTGTGAGACCTTTGAGATATTTTCTTGGTCCCTTAAAACCTTAAAGGGCTTCCATTAAAATTTAAAGATCTACAATATTGTTCACAACTGAATAAATGGATGGCTGGTCATAATTTTGGTGTTGATAAGTGAGGCCATTTAATGAGTTTTAATTTTATCTCTATATTTTAATAGCGTAGATTACAATGTTAAAAACATATTTGAGTCCTCATGAAACTATAGTAACAAAAATGAAGATTTGAAACTACATTGATTAAAATTAAAATTTGATCAAATTGGAAGAACTAATAAAGATATTAGCCCAAAAAAATAAAAAATAAAATGAAAACCATATGAATAGATAGATTTATGGACTTGTGTCATTTGGAGGACAAGAAGTTCCGAACCCCATTTCTTTCTCATGTACCGAGATATCCTTACCCGTCTTGGTGCCAGCTTTCCTTCCTCCGAGTTCATTACCCTCCTCCTAAGTCATCTGCACCTTGCCCTCACACAACTTCATCCCAATGGCTGGGCCTATGCCCTAGCCTTTGAGGACCTCTGTATCAAACAAAAAATACCTTGCACTGTTACCTTGTTCAGTCATTTTTTTACGACAATGAACAATTATAAGACCAAAAACAAGCCGATAGAGTTCGCCTGGACCACCCTCAGGAGTGTCCGAGGTAAAAAAACTCTTCAACCCTTTCTTCGATTCCTTTAAATCTTTTAAGTCAACCTTCTTCAAACTACAAGCCATCGTCAAGCAAGAGCTGTAGTTCTTGCGAAAGAACAAGCTCAGTGAGCTTGAAGGTAAATTCCCTTTATATTGGACAAGTGCGCACCACAACTTGTCCAAAGTTGTCACCTTCCCCGAGAGCAGCCTTTCCCCCGATGAAAAGGCCAGAGCCAAACTTCTGTCCGACTTGTCGAAAAAAATGGGGCCTTTCGAGGGGAAGTCAGCCACCACAAATCTCATGACCTCCGTTCTGAAAGCCTCATTCGTTCCAAGTGTCATTTTTAGGTCTATAAATCCCTTCGGTCTAGTGTCTTGACCGTTAAACCCCGTCAAAGTTGTCTTGTAGGGCTTTAAATCCTCTAGGTCTAGCCTTATCTTATTGAAAGCCTCCCACAGGATGATGTCTACTGCGCTTCCGTTGTCGATCATGATCTTATGTACCCAACATTCAGCCACCATGCCAATTATGACCAGGCCGTCATGATGCCCAGGTACTACATCTTCTAAGTCAGCTTTGGAAAAACTCAATACTCGAGGCTCGGACTTTCCTGATTCTTTCTTGAAGTATGGGCGATCTCGTATCGCTAAAACCTCCTTCAGGTATTTCCTCCGTTGGTTCTGGGAATCTCCTCCACCCCTGAATCCTCCAGTTTTAACACTGCAGTCATACCTAGCCTCGGGAAATTCCTCATCACTTTGTTCCGACTTTTGCCTTTGGTCTCTTTTCTTCTTATTCGGGCTCTTGCTTTGACCTTCGCTGGGGTGTTTATTGCTTTACCACCCTTGTGTCTGGATTGCGTATCTTCGTAACTTTCCCTCACGTACAAACTTTTCCACAGCATCCCTTAAGTCCCACCATTGGTCCGTGGTATGGCCATGCTAATCATGAAACTCACAATACTATGATTTGTCCAATGTAGCCTTGTGTTTGAGAGGTCGAGATCTCTCTACCTTCTTCATCTCAGTTAACGCAGCCTCCCTCCAGATCTGATCCCAGGATACTTTCAGTGGAGTGTACTTCTCATATCGACCCTCAACCTTTTCGCCACGAAGTTTAAGATCCGAGGTATTCCCACGCTAGTCCTGCCGAGGCACCCCTTGAGGTTCCTTACCCTTCGGAGGTGGGCTTTTAACTCTCCCCTTGTTATTCCGGCCAGCTATTTCTAGTTGTTATAACTCCAAGTACTGCTTAGCTCTATCTCAGAACTCCACCAACGTGCTTACATGCTGCTTAATTGACAACCTTTTCAGTCGTGAATCATCATCCAGGCCTGCAATGGCTAAGTGCAAATGTACATCTTCTTTCAATCCAGGCACCTGCAGAGCAACATCTTTAAAATGCTCAAGGTATCTCTGCAATGTCTCATTTGGTCTTTGCCTTATTTGACCTAGCTGAAACTCAGTTTTAGGTTGTTTCCGGCTAGTTGCAAAATTCAAAAGAAACTTTTGGCCAAAACTTTCCATATCTTGAACCGACTTCTGTGGCAATGAATGAAACCATAGTTGCGCTACCCCCCATGGAGTACCGGCAAACAATCGAGGCACAATAGGTCCTTCAAACCCTTTGACCATAAGCTTCATGCCAAAGTTATTGAGGTGGGCCTGTGGGTCCTGAGTCCCATGATACTTCGACAAGTCTCTAGAATCAAACCCCTTAGGATACACATCTACTCTAATCTCGTCCAAAAAGGGACCTTGCAACCCTCCACCGAGCTGCTTGGCTGATGTATACGGATTGGATGGCGACGCCATAGTTGAATTTTCTTTATTGTTATCTCGACCTTCTATGGTTTGCTTGTTTGCAGCGCTTGCCTTATTCTCCTGCGGTATGGCCGCATTGTCTTGCTGAACGATCGTGATATTATCAACCTTAATTAGGTTACTTGCATCTCAACCACTATTTTGCACCAAGCCTTCCAACTGTTTCACGCGTTCCTCCAACCACAGCATCCTCTATATCTCTTCCTCACAGGTCTTGCCTTGGCCTAGCTCGTCCACCTTATCCTTTCTATGATTTGGGTATCGTACCCCGGCACTTATTTGTGCTGAATTTTGACCATCTAGCCTGCTGGAACCAGCGACATCTCCGACTTTGTGCTGGGCCAAGATCACACTTAGTTTCCCCTGCTATTATCTCGTCCTACACTTAGGTCGTCATGATCATCTCTGTCGATTCTAACTTCCAACATTTTTTCCAAGCTCCTCCCTTCCTCCTACCGCCAAATGGCATCTCTGCGCTGCATATCCTCTTGCAAACACCAGATGCCATCCTCTCTTTGCAATCTGTTATGCTTTTCCATGTCTTCCATCCGTCTGAACAAAGTTTCCATGACATTTTGCAGACGCAGGAGGTTGGGACTTTCAACCTGGAACTCCAACAGAGGGTTTTGAGGCTGGAGCAACAGTTGTATCGATGCATCGCTTTACTACCAACAGCTGGAGATGTCCCAATGTCAGCCATTTCATCCTCTGTCTGCACTTCCACTCGGTTGTGGTCAGGAACCACAGAATCTTCTTGTTGCTCATGATACTCAGCAGGTTGCTGTGGTTGCTACACTGATACATCTTGACAAGAAGCCTAACCTCAGCTCCTAGTATTAGCCATACTCAATGGTTTTTCGTTATGGGAATCAAATTTTATTGTCCCCACAGATTGCGCCAATGTTCTGTATAAAGAACACAAATATCTAACCACAGAGGGCTAGTTAGTGTTGATATGGGATCTATATAATATCCAGCGGGTTCATAAGTTAACACGCATGGAATAAATAAAACCTTGGTGATATCAATGGGGATAATACCACTAAGCTTCAAGAGATCACAGTGCTACACGATGGTGGCTATGACCACAGAGGGGGTGGGGTGTGTGCACTGTGAGATAGAATGTAGAGTAGATGAAAAGAAGTCCTCATACTTGGTGGGTAATCTCCTATTTATAGAGAATACCTAGGGTTTCCTTTCCATGGAGTGCATCAGACAATGCGCCTCCACGTCTTGACACTGTCTGATCCTTTCCCAGTGTGTGCCTGCTCCACTACTCGCATATGCCTGCTCCACTACCTGTACTATCTGGTATTATAGGTATGATTAGTGGAGATTAGCGTTTTTACCTGCTTAAGGGAATTCTAATAGAAAGCCTCCTCCTTGGGCCTATTTTCTAGGCCTATCTCATCATCCCATAACAAATTCAAACTTAGAGGGAGAATATTTTACATAAATACAAACTTGATAAGAAATAAATATATTTTTCCTTTCCATTTGAATTAATTACTTTTAAGGGTAATATATATATATATATATATATATATATATATATATATATTGTTTTTTACTAACTGTTACCCCTTCATTTTCTTCCTACCAGATAACTCATCCTCGCTCAAGTTATATTCACTCATCCCTCAAAATCTTCCCTTACCTCCTTTTCTCTCCTCTAAGTTTCTTTCCCTTTTCATATCTTCTTTATAACAAACGAGTCCTAAAAATATTAATTCTCACTTCTGATTAAGTTTAATAAATTCAAATAAAATTTTAACAAATCATGATAAATTATTCACAAATTCCAATTTAAAATCCATCACTTGCTAGCAATATATCATCTCAAGAACTTTTATATTTCACCACTGCCCAAAAAGTAAAATAAAAGCTGACTTCACTGTATCAGTTAAAGAACTTTTACATTTTATGCACTATTCATTTTTTCATCTCCAACTTCTTCATCTATCGCGTCCCCAAAAACAACCATGACCAAACTTGTTGGAAAAGGGAATTGCACAAGTAGAGAGTTCCTCCGCACCCGAATCTTTTTCCTAAATTCTTCTCTTTTGCTATTAATAAGGATTTTTTAGTCCCTTCCATTTATCTCATATTTTGTGAAAATTTTCATATGTACTTATCGGTGAAAATGGCAAGTTCAATGGAAAAGGAGAGTTTGGCGGGGGATGAAGCTTTCTTCCTGCTCCTCATGGTTGGAAGAAGAAATAACTCTTACCTACAAAATCCATTCTATTTTTGTCGTTCACCTTCGACCTCCTACCAGAAATTTCAGCTTGACGTGATAAAATATATATATTTTTTTTTGATAAAAGAAAAGTTTTGGAAGGGTTTGACACCAGTCTCCTACCAAGGCCAGGGCACGGCCTCGGACTCTATGAGCACTTATTGGGAACTTACGATATCGCCTACCAAAGGAGTCTCAACGATAGCAGAGGGGATCGAACCCATGACCCATGGGCCTAGTCTTGGATCCTTTACCATCTGTGCCAACGTTGGCACGTGAGAAAATATTTTGAATCTGAAGGATGAGTTAAAGAATTGGGGGTTGGTATTTGTAGACTCCGCCCGTGGCCACACCTGGTCAATTAATCATCTTGGCATTGTTCGGCCGGCAGTGGTGAGAAGATACCATACAGGCGAAACCAATTATCCAAACTATTTTTGTCCAAGTGCCTCTGAATTTGAGCTTGTTAGAGTCGTAGTAATGATCTACAGCTATATCAGGAGCATTTTTGTTTTCTGTTTTTGGATTTGAAGGCTACTTAGAATCAGTAAAAGTTTCTTGGGAAAACCCCATTTAAAAGCTTGATACCACTAATATCGCAGAAACCCAGTAAAAAGAGAGAGGCGAGAGAGAATGCTGAGCTCGGTACTTTTAAAAAATATATATATCAGAGGGCATTTGTGTCATTTGGCATTAATTTAGAATATCCCATTTTGGGAACTTCACGTCTCATGGGAATATTTAAATTGAAAGCATCTTTTTGTCTTTTCATATTTTTAAAGTTCCTTGTGTGGAATTTTCCCTATATAAATCTCCAACAGTAAAAGCAAGTGGGACCATACAAACCACATATATTTCCAAATTAAGAAATAGTCCACTTGTGTGTTATACAAACAAACAGAGTTTGTGGCGGGTTTAACTATTTAGAGAGATGAGTGAAAGACAAATGAGTCATACCTAAAAAGTCAACAGATGTTTCCTAATATAATTAAGCAGCAAAATACACTCCATTGTATCAGATGTTTACAAAAGAAGCTTCTCAATGTACAAATTGAAAATACAAGTAATCCATTTCAAGCTCAGTTTCCTTCAGTTAGGTAATGAGAGGTTAGACATTGAGAACTAAGTAGTCAATTTAAAAAACACAGAAAACCTAAACCAGGGTAATGGAATAAAGTACAAGATACTCCTTCCCTAGCCTGAGAACTATATTTTATCATATTCTAAATAACAACCTAGTACTGTCAGGCAACACATTCTAATTCTAACCAAGCATGTCAATGCACAGAAGATAGAATTGTCAGAAGTTACATCAACCAGCAGAAAAGTTCCTAGCTATCTGATATAACAACACTAGTAATCTGATACAGATGCCTCCATGCCCCTGCAACAGAGCATAAATAAAGAAAAGATTGTTAGTCAAAATCTCATTGTAGGACCAAAACAAAAGCATCAACCAGCGAGCCCTACTTTTGGAGGGCTCACGTGTATAGAAGGACTCAATTTACTCTTCCCATCTTTCTTTACTTTCATCCATCTAAGTATTTCATAAGATTTGAGTACTACAGACTCTGAAAGAGGATCATTTGAAGTGTTTCAGGATAGGATTAGAGGTAGAATTAGGTGGGACCTGTTTCGCTGTTCCTATCTCTCTCTAGACTCATCCCTCTAAGACTTTAAAGGGTTCAAATTCATTAAATTTTGGCCAATTGAATGTGCATGGCACATGCCCAACTCACCTATGTCCCTAAACATAAATTGCATCTCCATGCCATATGTGCATCTATTTCACGTTATCACTAACTTTACCCTTTTTGTTGGCATAAATTTCATCTATATAGAGTACTCAGGTAGCACTTAGTTGTCCATGCCAGCAAAATTTAAGAAGCATTTGCATAAAGTTAATATACAAACAAGCAAACAAACTTCCCCTGAATAATTCCAATAACTTCACATTTTCTTCTGAATAAGAGAGTATAGGTACAGAAAGAGGCGGGGAGATATATAAACAGAAGTTTAAGGTACAGAATTGCTTAGCAAGAGCTAAAATATTACGTAAGAATAACAGAAACAGTAAACAATATACAAATGAAAAACAAGGGGTAGAAAATTAACCTTATATTTATAATGACCCTTTCAACACTTACATGAATCAAGATCGCTTAAAAAAGTGATTGCGTGCCAACATCTCTTGCATCCCCAAAGCTGAAATACTTTGACAACCAAGCAGCTCCTGAAGCTTCGCATCACACAGTATCACCATTGAATTTAAAGGATCCTACAGATAACAAGGAAAATTGAGGGGGGGAAACTGCTGGTGAAAAGAAAACACATCAAACGGGTTTGAAACTTTTTCAAAACAAATGTTACAGGGCATAAAACTCACCTCCAGATGATTCACCTTAATGTACTCCCATACAAGTCTTATGGGCTCAGATTGTTTCATCTCCTTCTCCCCAGTGCCCAGAAAGTTGGCAAGAGCTTCAGATATAATAACCGTAGTTGAACCAGGATCAGCACTTTCAGTTGTGGATTCAACATCCACCTTCAATCGTTTAGCTTGCGACTCCTCTACAGTAATAATAGTGAAATTTTCAATATGAAAAAATATAACAGGTAAGATATTAACTCATTATTTTTGTATTTCTGAGGAACTTACTGGTGGGTGCAAGTGGAATAATGTGTTTAGCAAGCAGTTTATTCATCTTAAACATGTCAGTACAGTCTGTCTCAAATACCACACGCAGAGCATCATCACAAATAATCTTTCGTTTGTTACTCGGATCCTGGAGGTTGTTTTTCCTTATGTAAGCCCACAGCTGCTTCACGATCTGCATTTTACATATCAAATTATTTCAAAAAAAATAAAAATAAAAATTACTGAAATTTGTTAAGGAAATAGCAAATGATAGTAGTTGGTTAGCTTGGATATCAACAACCTCAGTTCTTGGCAATTCCGGTTCCCCTACTATCGCCTGAAGCTCACGTGAAACACCACAGACTTTGTTCAGACCACCAGCACCACCTCTTTTTTTACCTCCAGTTGGAGCACTGAAACATTATTCATAAAGGAACGAAACTTAGCAGGCCATATATGTTGAAAATTATGATAAAGGAATCTTTTTAGAGCTCAGTACGACATAATAATCTTCTGTAAACTTTTTAGACACATGTTTTTATTGGAGAACTTTTGCAGCAGACTCCCATATTCAGAGTCCTCTGAGTGAGACACAACGCATATTGAAGAGCTATTTGTTTCAAGCTTAAGACTTGTGAATGCAAAAGAAAGATAACACCGCATGCATAAGTATAATAATTAATAATACTTATGTTATTATCATGAATTGCTAAACATGAGATGATGATGCTAAAGAACATTGAATAAATCAGTTTTTGGTCAACGAATGCGAATAAATAATACGAATGCAACAATAGGCTAATAAACAAAAATTAGAAAAATCTCCGAAGGGGGAAATGTGGGGACTTCCAGACACAACGCATATAGAAGAGCTATTTGTTTTAAGCTCAAGACTTGTGAATGCAAAAGAAAGATAACACCGTATGCATAAGTATAATAATTAATAATAATACGTATGTTATTATCATGAATCGCTAAACATTAGATGATGCGAAAGAACATTGAATAAATCAGTTTCTGGTCAACGAAGGTGAATAAATAATACGAATGCAACAACAGGATCGAAAACAAAAATTTGAAAAAACTACACATGGGGAGAGGTGGGAATTTCCATGGAAAAAACAGTTGCTTCAAATTTCTAACTATTTTACCTTACCATACTAAGGGGACAAAATTTCAACAGAAGAACTAGAAATTTCTATTGAGATAATGCAGAAAAAAGCAAGTCAGCGATTTTCAGAAATGGGATGAAACTCTACTATAGTCTTAACGGAAACATTTGACCTAAATCGAAGCCAAACAAGACATTGGCCCCAATTTTTCAAAATCGATCTAACATTTGGTTCTTGAATCAGCATGATTGCACTTTAGGCCCTAATCTGATGCACACCTTAAAAGACTTACGTTTCCCTGGGTAGTTGATTGGCGGCTGCAGCGGCATTTTGAACATAGGTCTCGCCTTTAACCACCTGCGCTTGCGGCAGCAGGGAACGCATCTGAGGAGGCCGCGCCGCGTCCGGAGGCGGCTGCGGCTGCCGGAAGCTGATCTCATTGGACGGACGATGAGGGTGGAGGGTAAAATGGGAAGGAAAGTGATGGGGGTGGGTGGTTAGGAATTGTGGGTGATGCGGGAGGGTAAAAGTGTCTTTTGGTTGCGAGGAAGCTGGTGGATGAAACACTTGAGGGTTTGTAGAACGAAGAAGAAGGTCGATCTGGTCTCTGATAAAACCAGCCTTGTGAGAGAGGTCGAACCCTAACCTTGCCTCGAGCTGTTGAACGACGCCGTTTAGAGTTGTGAAGGAGTTCGGGTCGGAGTTACGGATCAGAGATTCCACCTCCTTCGCTATTTCCTGGTCCGACACCATTGTTGCTGCTTCACAGTCATATAGGAGTAACTGAAATAACGGAATCAAACAGCACTATCCTCTACGCAATTCCTCTCTCCTCTTCTCCTGTCTCTGTCTCTCTCTTCTTCTCCCTGTCTCTGTCTCTCTCTCGGACTCTGTCTTCTCTCTCTTTTTATTGACGCCGAAATCACGAAGATGTCCTTGTAGTTTGAACTCAGACCGGTGCCTCAAATCTTATCTAATTGAAGGGTAGAATAGTAATTTCAGAAGGCCCCGCCCGGCCTGCTTTCTTCCTCGTTGCTGGCCTTCTTTTTACGGTGGTTATCGCAATGACAAAAGAGCCGTTAAAGTAGGGAAAATTACCTGAAATCTCGTGAAACTTGAAAGAATACATGGGACGTGGGTCACATGAAAAATTGCATCATACTCTTCCAAAATGTGTTTATAAAATCACTTAATAATTTGTGTTGCAAAGTTTATTATCTTAAATATCTATAATCTGTTTGAGAACTCAATTGTAATATATATTTTTAAATAAAATTGGATATCATTACAGCCTACTCAAAATGGCACAATAAGATCATATCATCCTTCATCAAGATCCCCCTCGAGAAATTAGGTGGAGATTGATGAATGATACGAAAATTGTCAACTAAGGAATGCCATTTTCATTCTATTTTTAAATCCTTTTTGAATAAAAAATTTGGTCATATTTATAAATCACATTTGAAGTAATAAATAAAGTTGTGACAATTTTTTTTCATATTAATTGTATCAGTGAAAATATAGAGAGAATAAAAAGTTGAAAGATACATATTTATAAATGAGGGTATAGTTAAAAACTTATCCTATAATCATTGAACTAATTACCTCTCTCTAATATATGTAATTTAGTTTAAAAAAACGTATGAATAAGACCATAGTGATATGACAATTTCACAAGAAAATCCGCATTTACTAACTTATCCCTAAGTATAATCTTTGTATGGTTAATCTTGTGTCCTCTATGATATCCCTAAAAGGCTAGTTCACATCAAATCTCCCTAAGCTAAAGTCAATAGCTTTAATACAGTCTGAATAAAGTAAAAAATTCCTAAAACCTCTAAACTAATATAAATTGAGTCCAACAATGATTCCTATCAACTCTGCAGCAGCTTGGAGGGATAGAGGTAAGCTTTCAAATGAAGCCACAGAGCCACCTTCCTTCTCCATCCCTGAGAGCGCCTCTGCAACCACTACTACTATTTTGCATTACGGATTCTTCCACTTCAAGCTTGATTGGTCCTTTGGAGAATTATTTCCTTCCCTTTTCTTGGGAGTCAGTTCCCTAAAGAAAGAGCACCTCCACGACCATTTTGTATCATACTCTTGTCCAGTAGATACAACTATTTTTTTCCAAACATATTTTCAACGATTTGCAACACAAAAAATATTTACAAATAATTGAAGTATATTACACTTCTTTTTTTTTTTTATTTGATTTTGGGGTTTTCCTTCTCAAGACTTAAAACAAAAAAAGTTTTTAACTCTTTCAATAAGTTTGTTTCCCAATATTCAAACTATGTTCAACTATGTTGTTAATAGAGATTTTTCAGTAATTTTTTAAAAATTATTTGTCAATTGTCTGACCAATATTGAATGATTTAAATAAATATTTTATATTTTTAACCTCAAATATCTTCATTATAATTTTATTCATCGAAGAAAAAAGTCCTCATATTCTACTGGTCATAAACTCATTCAGTTCTCTACCAAAAATAATAATAATAATAATAATAATAATCTACAATAGTCAAACCTCCTCCTCCTCCTTCTTCTTCTTCTTCTTTTTTTTTTTTTTTTTGCCAACAGCCTGTAAAATTATTAGTATGATGTAGTTCATCTAGTATTTTTATGGTTAATAAGATAAGACCGGAACGGCGGGTTTAACCACAAAATTAGTGAACCGGTTATTTAATCAGTCTAGTTTGACATGTTCACTATTTATTTAGAATTTTCAGACTTCAAAAACTCATATCTAATTCTACATATTTCTAAAAGTTATAAATTAATACTATGAAAAGTATGACATATTTACTTTCTAATATAAAAAGAATTTCTAAAAATATTATCATTTGATCCTAAAAAATTCTCAAATCCCTAAACAATTTTAAAAAATATTATCGTTCAAGTTCACTTCCTCACCTGTTGTCCATGGGTTAACTATAGTTTGACTACAATCTAATTCACTAACCCTTGAACCACTAGTTAGATTGATTCATTAGTTAGCTTGCACCACAAACTTTGTCTTATATTTATGATGAGAGAATAATAATTTATTTTTCTTATAGTAAAGATAGAAGCTAAAAAATTAATTAAATTAGTTATTTATAAAAATATGTGTTAGTTTTTAACACACACATTAATCATAACATAGGAAACTAAAAAAATACTTTTTAGTTTTTTTTTCTATATACATTAATCATAACAAAGGAAACTACCTGCTCATGGAAACCTTCCTGAATATGTATAATCAAAAGGGATTTTTTTAAAAAAATTATGAATTTGTGAAATAAAGTGGATTTATGTCTTATATTTAGCATCAAAATAAAACCTTAATTGCCTACTATAATTAGGGTGGGAAAGGGTATTATTTATCACAATATATTGACTATTTGCATAAGTTTTTTGTTATGATAGGAGGATTTGAATTTTAATCAGTAGCTCACCCCACGTTTACCGGATGCCAAGTCCAACTGACTGTTAAAACTTACAACACTTTTATTCTATAGCATATCATTTATATTTTTTAAATAAAAAAAAGTCTCTACTCTCTATTAAAAATTTGAAAAAATCCGGTTCAAGTTCCAAAGAACCAAAAAAATCTCAAAAAAGTTATTAAAAAAATTAAGATGTCAAAAAAGTCATTAACAGCTTTTGGAATAATAATTCTCATTATAGAATTAACAACTCCAACTTTTGTACTTTTAAATTTCCCTTAAGATTTTCCTGATCTCTTAGAACATGAACGGAATTTTTCCTAAAAAATTTAACCACAACCTAACCAACGTATACTTTAATTTAAAAACTGTAGAGGGGTAAAATGGGGGAAGAAGTTTCCGCCGTTGGAAATCGTTCTCTACTGTGTTTAGTAAGAGGGAAGAAGGTAAAGTGAAACCAATGTCAAGTGATGAAAATACCCATATCTGTTTTACGTTGACCAAAATACCCATTTCTGTATTGGGGTAAAATGGGGGACAAGACGGGAGAATTAGGTGTGCTGGAATAATTAAATAGGAAAATCTATATAGGGGTCCAAGTAACAGAAAAAATTTTAAAAAAGGTCTCAGAACCTTTTCTGGTATAAATTCATTAAAATCTTTAGTTATTAACGAGGCTTATATAGTTGTTAACGGGGTTTATATAGTTGTTAACGTTTTAATAAATTTATATTAGAAAAGGCTCTGGGTTTTTTTTGATATTTTCATAATCTTGGGGTTTTTTTTTTTAATTTTTTTTTGTTACTTGGGCCCCTATATAGATTTTTCCTAATTAGACAGACTTTAGATTTCTAATTGCCTACCCCTTCAGATTTCAAATATAGGGCGTCTGTAGCCAAAAAAAATAAAATAAAAATTATTGGTTTATAATATAAGTTATTTAATGAGTTATTAATGAATTTTTTGTTCTACATATTATTCCTACTATAATTTACTTAGATTTTTTTTTTTTATATATATTCTTAACTATGGGCAACATTGGAAACATGTTTTATTTTCATATGTCATGCTAAACACCCCTCCTTGATTCATCATTGAAGTGAGAACACTCCTTTCCTTCCGTTCTAAATGTACAAGTTATATAACTAATTTATTGATATTAAAAAAATAGGCTAAATTAGTTTTTTTTTTTCAAAACTAAGTGTTAGATTTCTTAAAATACCTATTTTAATAATTTATATTGGAAACTTACTTTCTCATTAAAATATTCTTTTAAGCATGTTCCATCAACCCACAAAGTTGAGGGGGAAAATATAGATATAGAAGATAATTATAAAGTAGACTGTGATATTATATTTAAGATAAAAAATTTATTTATGATTGGAAAGAAAATTTTTTATTTTTATTTTATGTATAATAAATTCACCTCTCCCCTTCCCAGGAAACTTGATGAAATGAGGGAAGTAGTTGAAGAAGTTCAAATCAGGCCAAAGTAGAACTAGATGCTGAATGATTTTTTTTTTTCTTTTTAGTTTTGCTTGTTTTTAAGCATCTATTTGAATGAATTCTTTGGTGGTTCAAGGATTAGATAGGTTTGGTTAACTAACTCGCTTTTGCCTTTTGGACGCCTTCTTCCTTTTTACCCCCATTTTTCTTTTGTGGGTGAAACATATTATTAATGAGAGAGAATGACGTTCAAACATCTATTATGAGGATGGAAAAAGTGTCAATTATGAGATTTAATCACGTTTAAGAAGTTTTAAAGCATAAATTTTAGTGTAACTATTACAGACATACATAACGTTTAATAAATAATGATTACAATAAATAAATATAATATATATTGAGATAAAGGTCACATAAGGATATATAACACTAAAACTACCAATTAAATATGTGTACCTCATGTATTGGGAGGATGAATTCGCAAAAACACAAGAATAATTGTTGTGGCTAGTTAATAACCATAATTTATTTAGGGGTTAAGGTGCAAAAATATACATATGTTTTATCTTGAGGAACGCCCAACACCAAGTGTTTTTTTAGGTGCAAAAAGTACATACGTGGTTACATATAAGGTGCAAAATACCCTTTGATCGTTAAGTTTGACTTTTTTTTACTTTCAAATGTGCAAAAAAACACATGTGGTTTGATAAAAAGAGCACCGAACACCAAGTATTCTTTTTTAATTTAATAATTTTATTTCAATTTTAATTATTATTTCTCTAGGTGTAATTTATGGGAGGCCAAATTTTTTGTTTCCATAATTTATTTTATTTTGGGAAAATTCATATGGAGGCCCAAGATTGCAACTTATTTTCAAAAAAGGCCCAAGGAACTTTCACATGTCAGAAAAGGCCACATGCGATTGTGTAGCCAAATGACAAAAATACCCTCAAATAAACTGACAAAAGATAAGGGTAATCTCAGATTCAGTCCCCCTCTCTCACTCTCCTGATCGTCTCTGTGCTTTAGCCTCTCCTGCTTGCTCGACTATCGCTCCATTGTCTCGCAATCATCTCGTCACGCCATCGGAAGGTTGTATATTGCTGTTCATTATCTTTTTCTCAGTCAGAAGGTTGGGTGACTGAAAAGTTGGAGCTTCGCCTCCTTTATGTTATTATTGGGTAGGAGATAGGTAAGAAATCCTAAGATTGTAATAAAGATATCTTAATCACCATGCTTCTTCATTTTTAACCATTGTAGAGTTGGGTCAGTAAAATCTTGCTCTATTTTTTGGCATGGAAACAGAGGAAAAGGTATGTATTTGAGTGGGAATGGTTGAAAGTGATCAAGGAATGAAGGTTGAAAAAACGCTGAAATTTGATAGTTACAACGACTGGTTTTTCAAAACCAGTCGTTGAAACTCAAAGATAAATTTGTCTCCTTGATGAGTCACATTAACAACTACATCAGCCCTATTAACAACTACTGTAATATCCTGAAATTCGAGCATAGAGACTTGAGAATAGGCCTAAATTAGGCAGACTACCAAGCTTGGTTCAAGGAGTGTGACATTTCCTGGACAAATAAAGATCCTCTGTGTTTTTGAGGAAATAGGAAGAGAAAGAGACACTAAAAAGTCATATGTCAAAAAGCAAGAGTCAGAGTAATGATTGCGGTGGGACACGTGCCACTTCAGGGGTAAAAGAGGAAAAGTAAGGGCAAGAAAGTCAAATCCTTACCCCTTAAGTCATTAATTTCATCCAACCAGAAGAGGGAAGGAGAAATTAGATGATTTTATCCATAATCAGGCCTAAACACGAAAGGCGGGTCCCACAGGATGTTAACTGGTAAAAAGGGGACCGATAAGGACCAATTAGGGTTCTTTTTAGACTGAATGAGACAAGTGTGGAACCAATTTGGAAAGATGAAAGGGCGCCACATGTGAGTAACCATTCAGGGGAGAATATCTGGAAAAGTTGAAGGAAAGTACAAAAAGGAGCACTATTGTACCCGATAGGGCCTGGTAGGGATCGGTTGGTCCGGAACCGGACTGATAAAGTGAAGGGGAATGAGATAATTAAAGAGGGTCAGAGGTGTAGGCCCCATTAGGCTCCACATAGCTCTCTTTTATTAAAGAAAAACGTTGATTGGTGGCCAAGAAAAGGAAAGTCAAAGTAAAAGTCAACTGTGAGTCCTACGATCAAAGAAAAAGGGTAAAATGGGAATAAATTGGTAAAATTCAATGGGAGAAGATTTGAGTGACCACATGGCGTCCTATATGTGCCCCTGGGCAGGAAAAAAGTCCCGGGCCAAAGTCGGTAATTATCCAAAAGTTCCGAGGCAAAATTATAATTTTCGAAAGTTTCAAGCAGAAACAGGTAATTTTCTGAAAAAGTGGAAAACATCCAGATATTTTTGGAGAGGTTATGCACCACCTTGACTGCCCTAGAAGCCTCTGGATTTTCTTGGAGATTAAGTCAAAATGTCAGATAAATATTAGATTGAAAATTACGACAGTTAATTCTAATTTCACTGGATCAAATTCACCTTTATTAAAAAGGTGATTTACCTTTTCTTTTTCACCCTAAAGGGAAAAATTTTCCAGCAGCCAAGGAAGAGACCAGCAGCCACCATACTCCAAGCTTCAAGCTCAAAATCCCAAACTCATCCACCAACTCTCCGATTTAAGGTAACACCGAAAAACTTGGATTCTTGGAATTTTATTAAGTTATTTCGTGCAATTGTTTAGAAGCATGGTTTTGGGGTTGAATTTTTGCATTTTAAGGTCTCCAATGGATTTGGAACATGATTTTGTGTATGGTATGAGTTTGTTTTGAGTTTCCGAAATCAAAACACCGAAAAACCGTAAAAGGAAGGTTGCTGCCAGTTTTTGAAAATTTGGGTAGTAAACCTCCGGTAACGTTTTTTACAGGGTAAACGAACTTGTTTTTATCTGAAAGTTTACAAGAGAAAAGTAGACATCTGGGGCATGAGTTTACATATATAATAATAAAGATTTGGATAATATTTTCTTGTTGAAATAATTGGTTGAAAACATAAAAAGAAACAGTGGCGTGAATATGGACCAGAGGGAAGAAAAGTAGTATCATGCCCAAATACCTGCACTTTTTACCCCTGGAAATATTTTTCCTAAAAATTAGACATGCTAATGGTTCAAATGGCGCTGGTTTCACTCAAAAATTATTTTTTTGGAATGTTTGAGAAATTGTCAAAGTTGGTACAGAAGCACTGGATTTTCTGGAAAAAACTGTTTAGCTCAGTTTTTATTCAAATAGTGTAAGAGCATTATGGGAAATACTCAAATGAACTATTTTGATGATATTTAGGGTGAAGCAATCGGTCGGAAGTCTTGTGGGACCCTTGAAAATATAAAACGGTATTTTCCGACCATGAAGTAGTAACCTCTTTACTCCAGCACTTTTATGTGTTTGTCGTATGTTTTGCTTGCCATATGTGTTTTTGCTTGTCTTTGGCCAAATATGCATACAAAACATATTTGTGATTGTGTTCCTAGCGCAGAGGATGCTTGCCGGTGTCGCACATGTGAGTGTGGCGGCTTAACAGACTGACGTACACCTCTTGAGGTTGACACGTGAGTGTGGCGGCTGTACGGACTGACTTGTGATTCTGGTAAATCCGGGGCCTGCCTTGGTAAGGCGGCTCGACGGTACAAAGACGTGTATGTTATATATGTTTTCTGTTTGCATATATGGTATATTTGGCATGTTTTCCATATTTGTATATGTTTTACGGTTGCACACATACACACCACACATATAGTGCATGAGTATTGATGGTTACTCTGGGGGCCGCACACGGACTCCAGAACTTTCTAGTGATACAGGAGGGCAGGCTTGAACAGAGAAGGCCTTTTTGCAAAGGTAGGATGACAGTGCGATTGAAGGATAAGGGATGCCCTATCGTATTTTGTATTTTACTTTTTGGGGATGACTGTACTTATATTTTGGAATTTACTTTCGGATGACCGTACCCTTAACCCTTCGGGGACTTTTACTTATTGTTTATTTACTTTGACTAATACAGTAGATTGTCCAAACCAGTATTAATGCTATGTTGCGCACACTCTGATGTATGTTCAATGGACTTAATAACGACGGAAAGGTTAACTATAAAAGGAATCCTTCTAACTCGCCACCCGAAAGGGTGAGGCCGGTGGAGGTGTAACATTTTGGTATCAGAGCATAGTTTGTACAGTACTGGTAAATTAAGTAGTTAAGGGTATTGAAATAACTTTCGGAAAATGGGGTAGAAAGGACGTATACCCTAAGGAATGAATTGGGCTCCATAAGATAAGGATCTTATAAGTGGCGGCACAGAATATGGATTCTGTTGCTAACTTTAGGACTCCTGATATGCAAATCAGGGTTTGAGTAAAATCCCACTCGGTGTTACAAGAACTAAAATGGGAGTTGTAGGTAAAAGCTAGCACTGCTTAAGTTTCCCTGTAGGGACGATACCTAACATTTCTAGGAGTAGATATGTCATAGTAAATATCTGAGTTGCTGGTACCCCATAATATATGGACTTATACCAGTATTAGTACCCCAGATTTGATAGACGCCTTAAGGTTAAGCGTGCTTAGGCGAGGAGAATCTCAGGATGGGTGACCTCCTTGGAAGTATTATAAGAATTTGAGATTTCTTTGAATAAAGGTCTAAGTACTTTAAGAGTTGATATATAGTGATTCTTAGATATATTAAGGATGTTAGGATATGATTGAGACTAGGATTGAATATGATCTTAAGCAGACTTAATGCATAGGTTAAATGTGATTAAGATTAAGTTAAGGTTCTAGTACTTGAGAGTAGGAACCCTATGATTATTGATTGATATTGAATCATTTAGGTATGATTGAGGATTGATGAGTAACCTTGAGGTAATAAAATGACATTAGAATATACCCATGCGATAATGAGGATTTAGATGGAATCAAAACCTCATAAATAAGGTTGATGTTAATTGAATGTTTTGAGGTTCAGACTAGGAAGATGAATTATGATCCTAGTTCCTATTCTGGGTATTATTGAGGTAATATGATTCCTTAGCCTAACTGATGTTGAGGTTTTAGGAGTCAATTGGAAATCTGATGATTATCGATTTGAGGTTGATTGAGGATAGTAATTGAATGTTATAGGTTATGAATTTGATGATCATTAGGTATGTTCGAGGTTATAAAATTAGGTTGATGGACCTGAAAGTGGAAGAAATCACCAAGAGGGGGGTGAATTGGGGATTTTAAAAATTCTTTTCAACTCTTAAAAATGAAGCTTAAGAAATGGATAATAAAAGAATAGAAAAAGAAAAGCTTAGACACACATAATTTATACTGGTTCGGTCTCAACCTTGACCTACGTCCAGTCCCCAGATACCTTCTAGGTGTTTCCACTAATTCAACAGATTTTCAATTACAACAATGAAGACCAGACACAATCCTAATCACCTAGGACTTGCTCCCCCTTACACTTTGTGATTGAACAACCCAACTCACAGGTTCCACAACCTTGAGTTCTCACAAACAAATGCTTTCAAAAATTTACAAACTCTCAAAAGAGTAGATAAGGATAAACATTGAAGAACAGGTTGAAAATAACAATACAGACTCAAATTTCAAAGTATAATCAAGATAGCTTCGTTGTGTGTATGTTGCTTTGAGTTTTCATAGCCTCTTATAGACTGAATGGATAAGCTAGCCGTTGCAATTCTTTCTCTAATGTTCAGCTGCAATTCTGGAAAAATGGCAGTAGCATATTTTGCTCTGTTCTTTGAATTCTTAGATGGAATCTTGGAATTTAGTTGTTGCAGAACGTCTTCCAGATTTTTAGCCATTCCATGATCTTAATTCGACCGTTTGAAGTGATCTTAATGTGTTGCAACGGTCTGAACTGAACATCTGGGATAAGGGAGAAGAATCAGCCCTGTTCTTGGTTCTTCATTTAATGCACTTATTCTGGATCTTGATCTCACCTTGATCTTGGCTAAACCTTATCTGAAAAACACTCAAAACTTCATCAAGGACATTAGAAACAATAATATCATATCATGAAATAATTTCAGGAAGACCCATTAAGATTTCGCAGATCAACATCATTTGATTTTTCAAAATCCCCGATGCAAACTCGAGTTTGTTCTTCCAGACTCGAGTTTGGGGTTCATCCAGAAAGCATGTCCGTTGATTAGAGATCTAAACTTGCAGTCTGTAAAAGCTAACTCGAGTTTGGCTTTTACAGAGAGAACTATCGGGCTTTGGACTTGGCATGGAATTTTGGTCCTGCTCCTAGACTCGAGTCAATTAGTGACTGACTCGAGTTTGGGTCTATGTTTGAAGAACAAGCCTAAGTTCGTGATTTTCCACACTGGAGTTTAGGAGACAGACTGGAGTTTTGGAAAGATGGTAGAAATTCGAGTGTTTCTCTATTTGTCCTAAACTCGAGTTTACAATGACAGACTCGAGTTTATGTTTGAGCTGAAACTATTCAAATCTTTCTGTTTGGTCTAGACTGGAGTTTGTAACTCTAGACTAGAGTTTATAACTTGGCCTGGAACTCGAGTGTCTTTCTGTTTGGTCTAGACTGGAGTTTAGGAATCCAGACTCGAGTTTGGCTTGCTTGGAATTCTGAGTGCTCTTTGTATCTTCCAGACTTGAGGTTTGGTTTTGCAAACTGGAGTTTGGCTTGTTGTGAAAATTTCTAATTGTTTTCTGTAACTCCTCAGACTCGAGTTAGTCCAAGCAGACTCGAGTTTGGCTTTCTGCGCAAAAGTAAACAACTTTCTGTCAACCCTCAAACTCGAGTTTACATACCCAAACTCGAGTTTGCCTTTGACAGTGAGATTTTCATATTGCCAAAAACAAACTTCATATCAAGTTTACAATTGCTAGTTATCATCAAAACACATTGAGAACTAACAGGACCTAATGATCTAATTTGATAATAAGACATTCTCCAGGTAGTTGATTGATCTAAACGCATTGAGGCACTATAGTATAGTACCCATATGTATGAGGTGTTTGGAGGTTACTAGTTGCTAGGGAATGATTTTAATCCCATGATATTCCCTTAGAAAGAATGATTGAGAGTAAAACCCTTGATAATATTGATTGATATTTTGTTGTTTAAGGTATGGTTGAGGACAATACCTATAAGATATGAGATACTTTGAGGTTGACAGTTGCCGTATTAGCATAAGAAAAGATCTTGGCTATAGAGTAATTCCTTGAGAAAGTGTAATTGAGAAACAGTATCTCAATAGAATCGAATAATAGCTAGACCCCGATAGCCACAGGTTATAGTCTTTTGAGTAGGATTAATAGCTGTTGAGATTGTGGTGGCTAACGGTTTCCCTAAAGGTGTAGGTTAAATACCAATCAGGGAAAGTTGAATTTGTGATTATGTTTGGAGCTAGACTATTATCGGAAGATTATATACAAAATGACCCCGAATAAGGACTATTGCCATGAGGTGCTCTAGCGCTATGTATCATGGAGAGGAGTTGTGATACAAATGTACAGTAGGCAATGAGACCTACCAAATGGGTATGACTTTAAGTCGTTGAATTGGATACCTGGTCTATGAGAAGCCTTAAGTATTGTGAGACTGAGATCTCCATAGGCTGACATAAATCTGTAGATACTAAATCATGAATACCGGTAGAACGCCAAAAAGGTTGAAAGCCTAAGAGTTACAGGCATTACTCTGGAGTGGCTTGACAAAAGAAGTAGAACAGACTAAGAATCCTGTGGATGACTCGATAGCCAAGGATAGAGCTTGAGATATAATCAAATTGAAGACCTTCTACATTAGTTATCCAGTTCCTGGTATACGTGAACATTTAATTTTGAACTTATTAATGCACCTGCTATATTTGAAATTGAATTTTCAAAATTAAATTTTTGAATGAAATGTTTCCTATGGAATTTGAGATCAGTTTGAAATGATTGTTTCTGAACTATGTTGTCTCATAGATAAGGTCCTTGTGGAACCCATTTTTGAAAGTGTATTGTGAACCATGATGTGGTGGAAGCAATACAGTACTAGAAGAGGCCAAAAACTGTTGTAGATGTACTCAGTTTATTGGATCTTGCCAAATGTTTTTTTTTTAAAAAAATGTTTTAAAATCGTTGGCTAGAGGGGGTTAGTTTTCCGAGCCGACACTTGCACTAGTAGTATGTTCTCCTAATCCGAGTAGTTTTGCCCTGTAAGGGCGTGTGTTTTGCCTTGTCTGGCCGACACCCACGCAGGCATTTGGAGCAGGGCTCTGTGGACGATGGTCCTTCATTTTGGTATGGGATTCCGGTAGGTGGCCTGTTATTTTTTGTGCCAGTGTGGACACTGGGTCCCAGGAAGGGATGGAAACTCTCCCACATGGGCCGACAAGTGCATTTATTTATATATGAAAGGATTGAGATGTAACACTGTATCAAAAAATTGAAATGGTGGTGGAAGCTTTTGAAAGTTGAATTTGTGAAAAATAATCCCGCCCAATAATGTATGTAGGTAGTAAATGTCTTTCTTGGAAAAAAAGAAGAGACCGGCAGTGAATTGTTTTCTTGAAAATTGAGCTAGCAGCGTTTATGGTTTATGGAAGATATGATTGTTTTGAAAAAAAAAATGTATTGCGACCACACAGATTTTCAAATATCTGAAAATTTGAAATGTTGAATATGAGACAACATAATAAGTGGTGACATGACTGTCGTCGCTATTGTATTGAGATGAAAAGCAGTGCAGTTAGTGATTTTGTTGATACAGGAATAGAAACTGATAGAATGATCTACAAATCTGAACTAAGTAAATCAAATAGTAATTGCTAGCTATCGTGCTAAGCAAGAGAAAAATGATGTGAGAGCTTAAAATTAAGGAGGCTTGAACCAAATTGATGAGCAGAGGCTCGAGGCAGTAAGACCCGGTGTGCAAAGATTGCACAGGGCGGTGTCCCTAGGTTGAAAGACCTGTGAAGTTTAGTATTGTGTAAGTACTAATTAGCATGGTAACTTTAGACCAGTGTGTCTAAAGTATATCTTGAGGTTGGCAAAACATTCGAACTGTACTAAGTAAAAGATAAGATGCCTAAAACCTAAGGCTAATTCCGTAAGCAATAAGGCTACAAAGTCCTACGTTAAGAGAATAGACTAAGCTGGAAGGCCAGTATGTGATAGACCAAGTGGCAAAATGATCAAGTAGTAAAACTTGTAACCAGGCATTGTGAAAACAGATAGTTGATCTTGTGTGATGAAGCACAATACCTGGATACAAGATAAAAGAAAGTAGTATATGATTATGATGCGTGCTTGGAGAGCATACACCTCCCCAAAATGAATGAAGTTATTGCCTGATGACTATGTTGCAGATCATGTTAGCATTCATAGAAAAAGGAATAAATTAAATGGTCAAAGTGATTCCCCAAGGTGAAATATTCAAATTTTGAGGACGAAATTTATTGAACGGGGGGAGAAATGTAATATCCTGAAATTTGGGCATAAAGACTTGAGAATAGGCCTAAATTAGGCAGACTACCAAGCCCGGTTCAAGGAGTGTGACATTTCCTGGACAAATAAAGATCCTCTGTGTTTTTGAGGAAATAGGAAGAGACAGAGACACTAAAAAGTCATATGTCAAAAAGCAAGAGTTAGGGTAATGATTGCGGTGGGACACGTGCTACTTTAGGGGTAAAAGAGGAAAAGTAAGGGCAAGAAAGTCAAATCCTTACCCCTTAAGTCATTAATTTCGTCCAACCAGGAGAGAGAAGGAGAAATTAGATGATTTTATCCATAATCAGGCCTAAACACAAAAGGGGGATCCCACAGGATGTTAATTGGTAAAAAAGGGACCGATAGGGACCAGTTAGGGTTCTTTTTAGACTGAAAGTGACAAGTGTGGAACCACTTTGGGAAGATGGAAGGGCACTACATGTAAGTGACCATTCAGGGGAGAATATTTGGAAAAGTTGAAGAAAAGTAGTAGTTTTGGCGTCCTAAAAGGGTTTTAAGATGCCAAAGCCATGTCAATTAGCGCATCTCGTGACTTCTTTGTTTGTTTGTTTTGTTATATGTTTTAAAATATGACAGAGCCACAGTCCCAGTCATTTCAATCACTCAAAGCATCATGTGACTTCGTTTTTTTTGGTGTGTTTTCAAATATGACAGGAAGGAGCCGCACAATCATTTCAATCGCTCAAAGTCATTCACTCTCCCTACTTCGCTCGTCATCTTTAATCTCCCTACTTTGCTTGTTGTCTTCACTCTCCATCCTCTTAGTCCTAGCACCACCGCTGACGGAGTCACGCCCAACACCACCGCCGATGGAGTCAGGCCCAACACCACCTCCGTGTTCACATGCCTTCTCATTTCATCATCCTATTCTCTTAGTCTTCGCCGCCACTCCTCCTCGTCGCAAATCTATCCGCCTCCTTCGCCGTCGTCATTAATCTTCAACTTCTAGCTGAAACTCTCTTTGTTCTCATCATTAAGATCAAATCTAATTTTGGATTTGATTCTGTTTCTCTTTGTTCAAAACCAATTATATGTGATTCGATTGCTTGTGCTATGATATTTAGGCAGATCTGAAGAAGATGATGTTGAAGATGGATGTGGAAAAGTTTCAATGGATCTGAAAAAGATGGGTCGATATGGTGGATGTGTGGTTGAAGGGAGAGATCAAATCAGAGTCGATGGAAGATTTGGAATTTTGGATTGAAAACCAAAGGTGGTAGAGCTTTAATGACATCTGTGAGATCTGCAATTTTGGATCTCTGTCAATCTTTATGATTTAATTTGGATTTTATTTTTCCTTGTCTTCTTATGTTGGATCTAGAATTTTGGATCTGTTAGTCTGATTTTTAATTTATGCTCTTCCCTTTCTCCCTTGCCATCTTAATTTTGAATTTGGATTTTTCTTTTGCATCGTCTAGCTCTATCTGTAACCTGTGTTGTTTTGTTAAGCAAATCTGGCTCTTCTTCTGTCTTCCCACAGCCAACCCCTTAAGCCTGAGGTTTGGGTTTTTTTTTTTAAAAAAACACTACGGCATCCTAAAAATATTTAGGACACCATAGTGCTTCACTACGACGTCTTAAAAAATTTAGGATGCTGTCAGGTTTACTTTACTACGCCTCTTGGATAGGCATCCCACAAAAAAAGGACATAGATGGGCTAAAAAACAGACATTAAATAACCTTTTTGTAGTAGTGACTAGCCACTCATACAGAGACATTTTGCTTCTTAAATGCAATCTTTCTTCATCTCCAAGACAAATCCTAACTGGTGATATCCACTACAAAAGTTATGTTAGTAAGTAGGTGTCTTAGAGACAATCTATTTCGACATTGAACACCTTTCAACATTTTATTATTTCATGATTAATATAAATGAGAAAATTTATCTTTATCATATTTATATCTCACCTTTATTAAGGTTAATATGCGTTTAAAGATAAAAGCCCCAGGAATAGAACATGTGTTCACTCGAGGATCTATGGTAGGAATCATAATCATGAGGACTCGAGAACACTGCATGTTTATTGTCTAAAACTTGTTCCTAGTCTTGAATCACCAAGAAAGGGCATTAGAGATCTCAACAAGACTAGTATGAAATTACCTACTTGTACAGAGAAATAAGGTAGGGACCTTATGGAATACATGCATGGTGATGCCTTAGCTGATGTTATAGGTGAATCTATTGGAGAACATATAGCATTGAATTGACCTACCGAGAGACTCCATAAAGACTCATTGTAGAAAGTATCATCGAATATATGAAGTCTCTCATGTTTGGTAATGTGGGTTGTCCTGGACTTGAGGATGTCATCAAACACTATGTCATAGGGTTATACTTTGATTGTACAATTCTATCTGCCTAAAAATGGGGAGAACAATATACCTTTAAGTATAACTCGAATACATGAGTATAGATGGACATGCAGAAAGGACTCATAGTCCCTTACAAGGGATTAGTCATTCACAAGACCGATAGAGCTTGTATGACTTCTAGTTGGCTCGGAAGTCGGTGCGCACAACAAGTGATCGTAAGAGTCATGATCTGTCTTAAAGTCAATAGAAGAAGATTTCTAGTTCTGTGAATTAGATACTTTTAATCAATCAAGAGATATGATACTCTATCTTTTCTCTTGGCTAAATGTGAATGACGATGTGAGGGATGATGCTAGCATGATATCTAAATTAGAAAGGTAGATCACTTGATCAACTCAATTAGTTCTTAGGCCGTAGAGCATTGCTGGTGTCTTATGTGATTATTAGATAAATTGAGCCAATTAAAGGAGTTTAATTGGTCTATGTTTATTTATTTTGGTGACTAATTAGGCCTAATAGGTCACACACTAAGGTTGTTCTTGATTCCTATATTTAGCAATTTTGGGCCATTAATTGTTATAGGGCTTTGTTAAGACTATAGGTGTAGTTGGGTTGGAATGGGACTCCAAGCCCAATCATAAATGGTGTCATATCTGGACAATTGGTGAGAAATTATTCTTTCCACTAATAGGCCCAAATATGTTTGAAGGCCCAATGGGGTCTTGGGCCAATTTGAATTTGGAATTTAAATATTGAATTTCAAATAGTAATTTAAATTCAAATTTTAAATTCAAGAGGTTCGGTGATAAAAGATAATTGTGAATTATCCAAAGTAATATCCAATAAAGATTAGATAAAGATCCAATAAAGATTGGATAGATATCTAATAAAGATGATATCCAATAAATATTGTATAAAGATTAATAAGGATTGGATAGAGATTGGACCTTTCTAGTTGGATTGGCCCTTTCTTTTAAGCCTTAGAATTAGGGTTAAACCCTAATTTAAGTGGCTGATTTTAGCACTATTTTTATGGATGTTTTTCAAGAAAAAGAAAGTATACATATGGTGGTTAAACAAGGGGCTTGCGTTCTTGTTCAAGAAAAATAGGTGCCATTTGTAATCTCTCAATCTTGTGCCTCAGCTAATCTCAAGACACCATCATTGTCTTGAGAAAAGAAGATCCAAAGAATTGAAGCCTCCGCCTTGCCATTGCCTACCAAGCATCTAAGGAGAAGGAGTCAATGAGAATGAGTTCTCATTGTAATCAAGAGCCAGCTATGTAGATCAAAGTTAAAGGACCTCATATACTTTGAAGTCTTTGAGTGATCTAAGGTAATCCTAAAACCCCATACATGTTTTAACGAGTAGATCTTAAAATAATAATAACTCCTTAGTCTAAGGTGAAAGAGTTTCTGAACCTTAGAACTTACCTCAATATCATGAGAATCATCCTAAGCATAACTTATGACCACCGTAATGAGTTATAGGTTCTCATGAGCTCCGTAATGAGTTACGAATTCTCTATGATTAAAATAATGATAACTCCTTGGTCTAAAGAGTCAGATTACAACTCATAGGATTAACTTTTCAATTCATGAGAGCATAAAGAGTTATATAGGTTATAACTCATAAGCACCATAAAGAGTTATGAGTTATAACTCGTGAGCACCATAAAGAGTTATAAGTTATAACTCATGAGCAAATATTAAATTTCACATGACAATATGGATACATTTAATAAATCATTGTTAGGTTAATAACTTATGAAGACCATAAGGATTTACTGATTCCGCAATGATTAACAAAAAATTTTGTTTTTCAACCTCATGGACTTTTGCTTGAAAGTTATGCAACAACCCAAAATTAACCAACATATCGGTCTTGGAAAACCAACAAGAACCTAAGATGAGATGAAGCATATCCTTAAGCATAGGGATGGGAAACTGGTACTTAATAGTGATCTTGTTAATGACTTTACTTTTAACACACATTCTCCAAGTACCATCCTTCTTCAGTGTCAATAGGATGGGTATAGCACATAGGCTAAGGCTATGTTGGACATACCCGTTTTCCTACAACCTAGTGACTTGCCGTTATCGATTAAGCTCCTCCCTGTCTTTAGGGTTCATCCTATAATGTGGCAAGTTAGGGAGTTGTGACCTAGGCACCAAATCGATTACATACTAGACAATCCCTCATAGGTGGGAGGTCAGGGGGTAGCTTTGTAGGTGTGATGCCTTTAAATTCATCCAATAATTGTGATACCTTTTTGGGTATATATGAAAGCTGAGCTAAATCACCAAGAGGGGGGTGAATGGGGGATTTTAAAAATCTTTTTGAAGGTTATGTTTTAGTAGCGATGGAACAGGGTAAAACAGAGTGCAGGGAAGAAGAGATAAACACAAAGGATTATACTAGTTCGGTCTAACTCTATGACCTATGTCCAGTCCTCAGACTCCCTGAGTATTTCACTATATCAATTGATTACACCCTTTACAACTCAAGAGCAATTCTCTCACTAGAACTTGCTCCCCCTTACAAGTTGTAATCAATGAATCCCAATCTCCAAGTCCCCTGACTTGAGATTGATTACAATAAATGAAGTACAAACAATAAACTCTCTTAAAGAGCAGATAAGAATGAACACTAAAGCTCAATAGTATCAAAAGATACTATATACTGAAAAACTTAAGAGTAGATGAACAAATTGAATGCTTTTCGTTTTCTGGCTCAATGGTTGTTAAGAAGAATTGAATGCTACTCTATTTATACATAGAGAGTGTTTAATAGCCGTTGCAAGCTTCAATATGACCGTTGGTGAAGTTGTCCATCTGTTGGAAGCACTTTGGTCTCTTCTCTTTCTACTCTTTTGTTCATTCTTTGTGTTGGGAGGATAAATGTTGACTTCCTTGTGTTTCTATCCGTTGGAATGTCAGTGTCTTGATTAGGTAAGGTCCCTTTATCCTTTTTGCATCGTGTAGAGCTTGGTAGATCAAAATATGGCAAGTTAGGTGGCCTTGTATTTAATGCTATGACATGCCTTTTTGCTTAAGTTGAAACAACCCTTAAGATTAGCTTAAATATACTAGCAAACACGTTAAACATATCTAATGAAGTTGATAAATAATCTTAGGAAGCATTCAGATCAAACAAGATAGTTTTTACAGATTTGGCAAATTTAAATTTTCAACTACCGTGACGCAAACTCGAGTTTGTGCATCGATACTTGAGTTTGTCACTATGCACTTAAGAGTAAACTCGAGTCTCTAAGTCAATACTCGAGTTTCCTCCTTCTAGAGAGGAAAATCGCGATCTGAGTTTTGGAACCATTTTAGCTTGGGATCAATACTTGAGTTTTCAAGTGGAACTCGAGTTTTTGACTCTTAATGAATATATGTCCAAAACATCAAAACTTGAGTTTTTATTCAAAACTGGTGTATTGAAATCAGCGGAAACTATTGATGCTCTCTGTATGACCAAAACTCGAGTTTCCATTTATAACTTGAAACTTAGAGAGATCTTCAGTCATTTCAAAGCTAGAGTTTTTGAAACTGGAGTTTTCCAAATTAGAGTTTATAAATATGTTGAAAAATAGTGATCATCTATGCTTGGCCAAAACTCGAGTTTCCAAAGCTAAACTCGAGTTTTCATTTAAAACATGAAAACGTTTGAATTTTGGAGCCAAGTAGGAAACTGGAGTTTTTTAATACAAAGACTTAAGTTTTCAGATGTTTAAACCGTGAAAATGTTTTCTCTTCCAAAAGTTGAGTTTCCAGACTGAAACTTGAGTTTTCCCAAAACTTGGAAAACTTAGAGAATTTGGAAACTGGAGTTTTCATTTCGTTTGGAAAATATTGAAGAGTATCTTTGGCCTAAACTCGAGTTTTCAAACCAATACTCGAGTTTGTCCTGATAGAAAACTTGCAATTCTCTTTGTAAGGCCAAAACTCAAGTTTCCAAATGGAAACTGTAGTTTTGCCTTTGTCCATTAAAATTGAGCTTTTCTTTGTAAGGTCAAAACTCGAGTTTTGATCCTGAAACTTGAGTTTGCCTCAAACAACAAGTTTTACTTTCTTGAGACAAACTTCAATCATGATTTTACAATTGTTTGTTATCATCAAAACCCATAAAGAACTAACAGTATCCTTAGCAACAATTATGAATGGGGATACATCCTTAGATATGATAGCAAGAATGATGTTAACCTCCTTACTTTCCTGCAAAACCTCTTTCTTTGTTAGAAGATGAGGGTTATAGTACTTAAAAGCAGATGTTTTCATATTAGTAAGGTCTTAACCTTTAGGCTTAGGCTTTGTAAGGTCTGATAAAATTGTTTTGCCCTTATTCTTAAACACATGGGTGTTTTCATAACCATGACTTGAGACTTTATTATCATACAGCCATAGGCATCCTAAGAAGATGTGGGACATATCCATAGGAATGACAATGCAAAGGACATCCTTCTTATAATCCCCTAGGTGAGGGGGTGCATGACACTGTTAAGTGATTACAAGGGAAGTTTTGTTGACCTAAGCGATTTGAAAAGGCTTGAGGAGAGATTTTGTCTTAAGTCCAAGTTGAGCAACGCCTAGGCCAGAAATAAAATTTTGTTCATTTCTGTTGTCAATTACTAACTTACACGAATTCTTACTGTAATTCAAGGATATGTGGAATATATTGTTCCTTTTCCATGACTCGTCTGGTTTTGAATGGACAACAAGTATCACATAACTCCAAGGTATTATGGTTCATACCATTTGATAATGATTTCTTCATCCATGTCTGAGGGGTAATTGTCAGGGTTGACTATAATATCAGCAGAATCCTCAGTAGTTATGTCATCATCATGGAACTTAAGGAGCAATCTACGTTGTGGATACTTTGAAGCGATATGACCCTGAGCATGGCATTTGAAGCATTCAATGGCTGAGCCACTAAGACAAGAGCTAGACCTTATATATTCACTAGCCGGCTTTATGGCACCATTAAGAAGACCTAAGGTTTGATTCATAGGGAGTTGAGAGAAGTTGCCTGACATGAGGGACTTATAATCCTATATGTGGGAAGAAAGCTACAAGTCTATCAAAACTCTATGCCTATGCCTTGTATAACATCCTCCATTTTGAAGAACAATAATTAATTAATGGTTCGATTAAACCATTCATTCATATGTTTTATGCACACAATTAGCTTTGGACTTTACCAGGTCCAAACTCATCAACTGAATATTACTTCAAGATTTATCAAAATATCCAAAATATTCCAGAGTATGCAAAATGAGCTTAATGTTGCAATATACAATAATACAAAATGTACCCAAAAGATGGAAGCACTACTGTTAGTATAAGCAGCTTAAGCTTCCTAACCTTCCCTGATAGACCCACATGAGAACTATCACCTAAAAAAATATTAGTAACCATTAATCCAACTTATGACAAAGGCTAATATATACTCGTGAGGTTTCAAGTGGAACATTTTATATAACAAAGTATTAGAAATATACTTCACAAATTTCCAAATCATAAATTATGTATACAATTTTTATATCAAATTTAATACTCCCTCCGGTCCTAATTATAAGACATATTTAACCGATTTTAGGGAGATTAAGGAGGGGAGTTAAATTAGTTAATTTCAATCATTTTCCTAAAATGCCCTTATATAAATTTTCAATGACGTTAACATACCTCCCTAACCTAGAATCTTCCATAAATACACAAACACACAAAGACACACACACACACACACACACACACACACACAAAAACACATAAGTATATGAGTATGTACACACACACACACAAAACTACACACACACACAAGTGTATGAGTATGTACACACACATATATAGACATAGACGTATATACATAAACACAAACACACACACATACACACATAATGCATGTGTATGTCTATACATGTGTGTGTGTGTACATATATAAATATATATGTGTGTGTTTTTTGAAAGTGAAGCTGAATCAGCAAGAGGGTGAATTGGGGATTCTGAAATTTTTCGCAACTTTAGCTCTGATGGTGATCGAACAATGTAAAAATGAAGAACATGAAAGATTAGCAATACACGAAGAGTTATATTGGTTTAGCCTAACTCTATGGCCTACGTCTAGTCCTCAGTCACCCTGAGTTTTTCACTATGTCTCTTGATTACACACTGTGTAACACCGAAACAATTCTCTCACTAGAACTTGCTCCCTCTTACAAGTTGTAATCAAAGACTCCCAAATCTCTAAGTCCCCCGACTTGAGATTCTTTTACAATGAATGAATATCAATAATGGACTCTCTTAAAAGAGTAGATAAGATGAACACTAAAGCTCAGATAGTATCAACCGATATTTTTGTATAGAAAACACAGAGAGTAGATGAGCATATTTTAATACTTCTTTTTTATTTACAACTCAATCATCCTCAAGATAATTGGATGTTACTTTATTTATACTTGGAATATGATTAATGACCGTTGCAAGCATCCATATGACCGTTGGACAAGATTTCTGTCTGTTGCAAGCATCTTGGTCTCTTCTCTCTCTTCATTTTGTTCATTCTTTGAGTTGGAAGGATAAGTGATGTGTCTCTTGTGTTTATAGCTGATGGGATGTCAGGATTTTAAGTAGGTGAATATCTCTTTATCATTTTCCCATCGAACAGAGCTTATTAGACGAAAATATAGCAGGTTAGGTGGCTCCTCATTTAATGCTCTGTCAGTTCTTTTGCTTTAGTGAAGTCAGCACTGAAAATTCGCTTGAATCATCTGTAATCTTGCTGAAATACACTAGCAAACACATTAAACATATCTGGTAATGTTGATGGTTAATATTAGAAAGCATTCAGATCAAATAACAAACATTACATTTTCAACTGGCACGGCCTATACTCGAGTTTGTGCATCAATACTCGAGTATGTTACTATGCACTTAAGGCTATACTTGAGTATTCAAACCAATACTCGAGTATGCTCCTTCCAGAAATGAAACTCATGGTCTGTGCTTTCGGGCTTAAGTTGAACTTAGGCCAATACTCGAGTATTCAACCAATACTTGAGTTTTGGATTCTTAATAGAGTTTTTCCCAAAACATAAAAACTGGAGTATTCATGCATTACCGCAGTATTGAAGGTTTAGAAACTTCAGTTGCCTCTGTATGACTCGATACTTGAGTATTCAACACCATACTCGAGTATGGGTTTCTGTTTTGAAACTCAGAGAGAGCATTAGTCAGAATGAAACTGGAGTTTCTAAAGCTGGAGTTTCCCAAACTGAAGTTTGTATATGTAATAAAGTTTAAATCATTTTGTTTGGCCCAATACTCGAGTATGTAAGTGTCATACTCGAGTTTTCATTTAAAAATGAAAACATTTGAATTTGGAGCCAAGTTGAAAACTGGACTTTTCATATTCCAAAACTTGAGTTTTCGAAACTGGAGTTTTCTAAACTGAAGTTTGCATTACTTTTGTAAAAACATTGAAGAGTCTTTTAGGCCTATACTCGAGTATTCATACCAATACTTGAGTATGCTCTGATGGAAAACTTGCGATGCTCTCTGTAAGGTCCAATACTCGAGTATCCACTAGGATACTGAGTATTGCCTTTTGTCATTCGCATTGAGCTTTTCTTTGAAACTCCAATACTCGAGTATTGTTACTGATACTCAAGTATTGTCTCAATTAACAAGCTTTTACTTTCTTGAGACAACTCTTCAATCTTGGTTTCACAATTGATTGTTATCATCAAAACCCATAGAGAACTAACATTTATATATATATATATATATATATATAGGTAAATTAACGTTAACTCATTGATAAACAAATTAAAATCTAACAATTTAAGAGTTTTATTGACTTGAAAATTCTATTCACCTAAATGCAAATACTTACTAAAAACTAAACACACTTGAGAGAATAAAATAGGGGTATTTTAGGAAGAAATTGACAAAAATTTAAATTTTGTCTTATAATTAGGATCAAAACCAACTCTCAAATGTTGTCATGTAATTAGGACCGAAGAGAGTATCATAAATCACATATATAACAAGCTAAGCAAAATATTGATGCATCGACCGTCCTTATTTCCCCAAACCACTCTTATAACCGCTAACTAGAGCCATAGCCACCAAATTATTGATACATTTAATTGAATTACACTTGATTCTAAATCATGAGGCGTTACATGGCCAAAGATCCTAGCTCTTCATGATTAGATTATGGCTCCCCTCCTATTGATAAAATCAAGGAGGTTTTCACAGTCCATTGAGTTGACCCTTAACTCGGCTAAAGGAAAAAGGGTGATACTGAGGGCCTTGAGAATGTCAAAGCCATCCACTGTGCATCGATTGGTGACATACCACGTGGTATATACTTATATGAAATCTCCTATCACGACTCTACAATCATCCTTTCTCTCTCGTATCAATACTCAAGAGATAAAACGATAATGGACTATCACATCCCATTATTAATTCCCAAGCTATCAAGAGAATCTTTTCAATCTCATAAATCAATAATATAATATCACTAACATTTTCAAAAATAAATCCAACAAGTCAATTTCATTATCAACATGGTTTCATAGATTTATATAGTTTAACAATCACTTACCAACATTGTATAAGCATGCATAACAAGAAGAAAGTGGTTACCTCTCACCAAAGCCAATTATTATCACACTGCTATTAATTCAAGAGCTCAAATGAATGCCTAAATCAATCTACCACAATTAATTTACCAATCATCAATAACTCATCAAAACTCCACATAATAAAAATTATAACATTGTTGGAAATTATGCTCTAGGGGCAAGTCATTGTACTTTGAACATTAACATCATTTAAAGTATTCTCCATTTCGTTATTATTGCATTTGCATATTTATAGTGATAACTATATCCTTAGATGTATCTTATAGATTATCCTAAATGTCTCTGGTTGGTCATTTACGCAAGAGCGAAGATGAATAAGACCAGTATGACTTTGATGAGGTACGGAGATACGAACCAAAGTCATAGACACTTGTAAGAGTACAAGGTATTAGACTGACCCACTATGAGAAAGTTGCATGGATTTATTCATAAGTTAATCTCATGTATAATTGTGTCACAACGCCCTTTGACTTGAGATCATCATGGATTCCTATATTATGAGTCGCTAATCTTTAACCTAGTCAAAAGTCACCTTTGACTGGGTGATGATAAAGGCTTAGATCAAGATTAGTGGTTTTAATGCAGAGGAATGTGAATGGTCAAGATGGAATTTGTCCCTCACATTTGTAGAGAGATAATACAGGGCCCCTCGATGAGTGAGTCTGAGAAATGTATGACCATACTACAATGGAAAGGAGTTTCCATTTCAATTATTAGACTACTCAAGAATCGAGAAAGTAATGGTTATAAACAGGAGGTTGACATTTTTCATGCCTCATACTTGACCTAATTATCGTGTGATAAAAGGGACGTGATATGGTTGTACGATAGGTTGTATCGTATTATATGAATTGGGCAGTCGCAATGTCTTGCTAGAGGCCGCTTGCGACTTGTGGGCTGGTACAGTCTTGGCCCACTGCTAATCTCATATGGGCTTGCAGGGTCGCACACAAGAAAAGCCCAACACGAGCAAAAGTGTCTAAATTCATTGAATCTTATATATATATCTAAGATTTAATGAATACTGTATTCAATCTAGAATGAATATATATATATATATATATATATATATATATATATATTAAATTCAAAAATAATATAATAATATTATTATATAATATTTGTTTTGTATTTAATTTATTTGATAAATTAAATATCTAAAACAAATAGAGATATTGTATCTCAGATTTAATTTTTGAATAAAGATATCATGTACCTAATTTAAATTAAAAATGAGATATAATATCTCAGATATAATTTATAAAGATAAATTGAATCAGAGGGTTTTTAATTTAGATTAAATAAATAGATTACACTAGATCTATTAGATGTTAGTTCTCTATGTGTTTTGATGATAACTAACAATTGTAAACACAAGTTGAAGTTTGTTTTTGGTAAGTTGAAAAACTTACTGTCAAAGGCAAACTCGAGCTTTGGAAACAAAACTTGAGTTTTGACTTGATAGAGAATGGCTCAATTTTAATGAACAAAGGCAAAACTTCAGTTTCCATATGGAAACTCGAGTTTTAGCCTTACAAAGAGTACTCCAAGTTTTCCATCAAGACAAACTCGAGTTTAGGTTTGGAAACTCAAGTTTAGACCATACAGAGACTCTTCAATATTTTATGAAGCAATGCAAAACTTCAGTCATTTGAAAACTTGAGTTTTGATCATACAGAGAGCCATCAAAGTTTTTAACTTATAAAAACTCCAGTTTTGAAGGGAAAACTCTAGTTTTCAGTTTCTCTAAGTTTTCCAAGTTTTGGGAAAACTCGAGTTTCAATTTGGAAACTCAACTTTTGGCTTGACTGAAAAGTTTTCATATGTTGCACTCTTTTAAGACACCAGTTTTGAAATGGAAACTGAAGTTTCTCACTTGGCTCAAACTTTCAGATGTTTTCATGTTCACATGGAAACTCGAGTTTGGTTTGGGGAACTTGAGTTTTGGCCAAGCAGAAAGCATCACTATTTTTCAATGTCTTTAAAACTCCAATTTTGACTTGGAAACTCCAGTTTCAAATAAACACAGATCTCTCTAAGTTTTAACATTGAAATAGAAACTCAAGTTTGGTTTTGGAAACTCGAGTCTTGACCAAACAGAGAGCATCATTGTTTTTCAATGTTTTCAAAACTCCAGTTTTGGTTGAAAATTCCAGTTTTGAGGTTTTGGACATGAACTCATTAAAAGTACAAAAATTGAGTTCTCATTTGAAAACTCAAGTTTTCAGATGGTTTAAAGGATATTAAATGAAGGTTTAAAGCAAAAAGCAAAGTGAGGTCAACACATTAAATGCAGAGCTCAAAAAAGTTACTTCATTTTGAACAATCATTCTACACCCGAAGCAAAGGGATTAATGTCTACTTTCCACATCCAGTAGTTGCTCTTCCAACGGATTAAAAGTCAAGAAGTCAAGCATAAACATCTGTACAACTAGATTAACCAAAGAGTAGAGAGAGAAAAATACCAAAGCTTAAGCTAATCCTTGGCTAATGAAGGCAACAATTATATTGAAGATTATAATGTTCATTTAATGCTCTCTTAGTGTAAATAGAGCAGCATTCAATTCCTCTCAACCAACTATTCTGCAGAACGAAAAGCATTTAGAGTTTCCAACTACTCTTTGAGTTTTCTTGTGTAAAGTATCTTTTGATACATCTGTACTTTAGTGATTATTTCTATCCACTTTTAGAGAGTCATTCTATTCTAAATCATTTATTATAGACAATCTCAAGTCTGAGGACTTGGAGATTGAAGTTATTGATTGCAACTTGTAAGGAGGAGTAAGTTCTAGTGAGAGAATTACTCTTGAGTTACAGAGTGTGTAATAAATTGTGATAGTAAAACACCCAGAGAGTCTGGGGACTGGACGTAAGTCAAGAGGTTAGACCGAACCAGTATAAATCCTTGTGTCTTTGCTCTTCTTCCCAATTCCTTGTTATACCCTTTTTTTAGTGTCACAAAACAAAGCTTTAGAAAAGAATTTTTCAAAATCCCCAATTCACCCCTCTCTTGGTGATTGAGCTCTACTTTCATTACATAGATTTAATTAATATATTATTTTAATCCAAATTCAAATTCAAAATTAATAAGGATTATTTTTTAATATAATACGCCTGTTGAGTTTTGAAAAACCTATAGGACTTTTTGTCAGATTTATTAGAAAAGCTGCAAGAAACCTTAGAGAGAAAATAGAGAGACGCGAGAATATTGAAGGCCCTAGCACGTCACTAGCGGTAAAGGGAGTGGATTCGCAGAGTCGGCTCCTGTTGATCAAGTAGGCAGCCCACGAGATCAAATTGAAGGAGACACTTATTAATTTGCATATGTACAGTTCTTTATCTAACTTGATTTAAACGTCATTGATGGATCCTCCGATGGGATTTGTAAGTTCTTAATTCCGTTGCGTTACGGGTCCCATTACTTATAATTCATATAATTAAAAAATAAAAATCTTAATAATAATATATTGCTATCATAAAAATTGAAAATGACAGTTTATGATTTAAAATTTTTTTTAAAAAATACCACTTAGCCCTTCCAATTTCAGAAATGACAATATAGTCCTACAAATTTCAAACAAGACGGTTTAGACTTATGAATTACAAAAATCAAAGATTAGATCTACGAATTTAAGAAACAACAATTTAGTCATTCAATTTCAAAACTAAACTAATTGAAATTTTAATATCTCTATTAACCCAAAAAAAAAATATTTAACTCACATTTAATCAGTAAAAAACATCCTATCATCCGATGAGTCTCTTCAAGAATAGTCTCCTATCTGTAACGCAAACCCTTTTCTTATACCTCAATGTTCCTCTTTACTCAACATCATAATAAAAAACTTCACCATTCTCCAACTCTTATCTGATCCTCAACAAATGGTTACCTTCTCTCTAAGTCATCCTCTAATCGTTATAGAATTCAAAATTCCTCAGTATTACACTCAAAACCACCTTGGACTCAGGCATAAGATCTACTTCTACTAATCCTCGCAATAAGTTGTATTCACATACACACACATGTGGAATAGGTGTACTATTTTACGACTCAATATGTCTGCTACTACATTGGCTTTTTTTAGACGATACTTCAACTCAAAGTCATAATCCTTAAAGAACTCTATACATCTTTTCAGTCAATTATTCAATTCCTTCTAATCCATAAGGTATTTCAAACAATTATGATTTCTTTCTTAAACTACAATCCATATAGATAATGCCTCTAGATCTTCAAAATAAACATCATAGCAGAAAATTCTAGATCGTGAGTCACATAGTTCTTCTCATAAGATCTCAACTATCTAGATGCGTGTGCCACCACTTTACCATCTTACATGACCACATATCCTAAACCCTTTAGTGACTCATTTGTAAATATAGTATAAGGTCTATGTGGGTTCAGTATAATGAGAATAGGGTGGTTAACCAATTCTTCATCTCCTGAAAAACTACCTCACACTTTTCATCCCAAACAAGTTGTTGCTCCTTCTTAGTTAATTTAGTAAGTGGTGCGAAAATCCAAGAGTCTCCCTATACAAAATGGCAGTAATAATTAGCCAACCCCATAAATTGTGCACCTCTGTCACAGACTTAGATGTTCTTACTTTAACATTGCATCAACCTCGTTAGGGTTTAATGTTACTCTATCAGCTAAGACATGACCCAAAAAATTTACCTCTCTCAGCCAAAATTCACATTTACCAAACTTTGTAGACAAAAAATGCTCTCTCAATCTTTTCAATACTATTAGAAGATGTTCTCATTTTTCCTCTTCATTCTTCAAATAGATAAGGATGTCATCAATGAATACCACCACAAATTGATCTAAATAAGGTCTGGAGATTCGATTCATATAATCCATGAACACTTTGGCGTATTAGTTAACCCAAAAAGGCATGAAAAGGAACTCATAATGACCATATTTTGTATAGAAAACCATCTTAAGAATATTCTCTACTCTAACTCTTAATTTACGATAACCTAACCTCAAAACAATCTTAGAGGATACGGGACATAAGCTAATTCAGCAAATCATATATTCTTAGTAAAGGGTATTTATTCTTAATGGTGACTTTATTCAACTGTTGATAGCTAATGTAAAGTCTCAAGTTACTATATTTCTTCTTTACCAATAACATTAGTGCATCCCTAAAAGAGACACTATTTAATAAATCCTCAATTTACTTCTTCAATTTAGTCAACTGATTTAGTGGCATATGATAAAGAGTATTAGATATAAGCTAAATTCTTGGTGCTAACTAAATTGACAATTACCGTTCGTGCTTTTAGTAAGCAAGTCATTTCTTCAATAAATACTTCCAAGACCTTATTCATTGTATCAAAATAATCGATGCTTCCTTCTAAGTCAACTGAAAGATGAAATATCACCTAAGAGGGAGGCTGAATTGGGTAATTTAAAATTTTCTTAAAAATACCTCTTTAAAACACAAGTTAAAACAAAGTAATGAAAGAGAAGATCGACATAAGAGATTTATACTGGTTTAGTCTAAACTCTTGACCTACATCTAGTCCCCAGACTCTCCGGGTATTTCACTATCTCTACCAAATGATTACAAACTCTATAATTCTGAGTAGTCCTCTCACTAGGATTCACTCCCCCTTATAAGTTGTAATCAATACACTCAATCTCAAGGTCTTACTACCGTGAGTTTCTTTACATAGAAGATGAATATATTTTGACTCTCTTCTAGAATAGATTGATAAACACTGAAGATCAAAATATCCGTAGATATTGTACAGTAAAGGATGAAACAGTATTTGCTATAAATTCGTTTATGCATAAAATGTTTCGGTTGTTGAATCAAATTGAGTGCTTATGCTTATATTTGGTGAAGGAAATTAATGACTGTTCAGAAGCTTTAATGAACCAATGTGAGTAATAAAATGTAGTTGTTAGACTTGAAGTTCTTTTGTTACTCACAGGCTTCAATTCTACGAATGTTCACTGTCATTTTGTCGCTTGATATTCCTTCATTCCTTTAAATACTTATAACGTAATCAATGTTTTTTGATTAATCTGTAGTTAAACCTTCATCTAATCATCTGTAACTCATTAACAAATTGATTGAACATAGTTAGGAATAATAATGATAGATGATATGAAGTATTGACATCATAAGCAAAGATTCAAAATTTACGGACATGGAGATTTGTAAAACAGAGAAAAGGGTAACTCGAGTTGATTTGCAACTCGAGTTGATCATAGTTCACTCGAGTCACTGATTCATCTTCTTTGAAAGTATGTTTGAAAGCAATAGAGAAGATGCCTTTATATGACCTTAACTCGAGTCATGTATCCATAAACTCAAGTCACAATCTCATTTTCACAAAAGTCATCGAGTTGAGTTTGGAAAAGACTTGAACATAAAGTATGCTTAAGTCATTAAGTGATGAATGTAACGTATGACTTGAGTCACTTAAGTCTTAACTTGAGTTTTCAAAATGTTTTGAAAATAAGCTTCACAGGAACACTTGAGTAATTTAATATTAACTCAAGGTAACATCTTGAATGTTAGAAAATATTTGAATGCTGGACTTAGGATTTTGAAAAGACATGTGTAAGATTAAGTCTACAAATAATAACTCAAGTCTAATACCATGAACTCGAGTTGATGTTTTTCATTAAAACATCTCACGAATACTTTAACTCGAGTTTCTAAAGAGCAACTCGAGTTTATCAAAGTTAAACATTTTTTGACTGAAGTTTTAAGGCACTTGACTCGAGTTTAGAAACCTTAACTCGATTCATATTTTGATAGATACTTCAGTAAGTCACTCATGCGAGATTTGATCAAGATAAAAATTTTACTTGAATCATTAACTTCTTTTTGTCTATAATTGTCTGTTATCATCAAATATACATAGATAACTAACATTCTCCCCCTTTTTGATGATGACAGATGGAAATTTCTTTGAGAGAAAAAAATAAGATAGTATATATGAAACCTCAAAGAGATTAAACAAAAAGTATTTGCATTGAATAGAATTTAAAGTACATGTCAGTCATGAAATATATTGAAATTGAAAATGCAACAGACTTACATAAATTGAATTACAAGTTGAAAAAGAAATAAAAGCAAGTGTACTACAACTACACAATCATTACAACTACAAAGTCTCTAAGCTCTACTTATCTCGCCCTTTATCATCAAGCAAAAAGGAGGGATTAGTGGGAGGTATGAGTGAAACTAGAATGACAGGTAGGGTTGTGTGAAGAAGGGGAATGCCATAAGTAGCTTTGGAGGAAGAGGCAGTAGGTATAACTAGAGAAGGAGACTCAAAGTCAGAGGATAGTTGGATGGTAGGAGTGGTAGAAGGTAGGGCAGGTGTAGTATATGGAGTAATGGCTAAGCAAGGGGTGGTTGTTTCAATAAGGGGCGTGGAAGATGGAGGTGAAGATGATTTGGTAGGTGAAGGGTGGGAAGGTGAAAGAGGGGAAGAGTGGTAGTAGATGATGAGGATGGTGAGAGTCTGGCAATGGTAGGTTCAGAGGCAGGGATAGGTATGGTGGCAGGTGGAGAAGTTGGAATAGGAGAGGAAAATGGGATAGGAGATCAAGATGGAGATGAGTGGTCAAATGATGAAGAGCTAGAAGGAGAAGCAGTAAGGGCTGGAGGATTAGGTTAGGTAGTGGAACTTAGAAGCTTGTTCAGCTTGTCGTCAACCATGTTTAACATCCTCAGGATGCTTTCAAATTTTACTCCATGATCTTTCAAAGCTTCAATCTTCTCAGCTTGTTCCCCTTGTACCTCTACAAATTTGTTGTGACTGACAATCACCTTAGATACAAGCTTCCCCACTTCAGTCTCAATTTTTTCGGTTATCTTGTGATATTGAGCTATCATGGATGTCTTAAGGGTGGAGATAGCCTCAATCACAACTTTGTTGATCAGTGACTGCAAGTTCGAAGGAAGCTAATTAAAAGCAGATTGGGCCCTAGCAATTGGAGAGGACTATGCCTCATTAGCTCTGGATTGAGATGCTCGGTATTTGGATAGTGCCCTTGATTAAACTGAACCCTCTTTAAAAGAGATCCTCATATGATTGAGGTGGGACTGACCAAAAAGAGGAGGTTTGATAGGAGACTCATATAACTCTAGATACCAAATATTTTCTTAAAAAAGAAGTAAGGAACCAGGATTTGGGAATGGAATAGCAGTAGATTTTCTAGAGTTAAATTTGAACCTTTTGATCTTATTGTAGACCCATTGGCCTACATTGTAAGGAATTTTATCAAAAATAAAAGCAAAGAGGGAGTAGTCCTTTCTTGCAAAATGAGTAAACTTTTTCCCTTATTGAATTAGGTTTCTAGTGTAAATATACCACATAGCCTTATGAATGGGAGGCATAGCAACAAGGGGAAAGGGCAATGACCCTAATGGTTTCTAAGCCTTAGAATTTGAAATATATCTTCATCATCATAATTAATTTCAAGAATAGGAGGAGGATTAGAGATTCTTACAAAATAATTTAAAGAGTTTGGAGTAATAAGAACTCTTCTCGCCTAACATGAATAATAATCCTTTCTTCAATAAGATCTTCATTGCGATCAAGTTGATTGGCAATGGTCCTATTGAAGTAAAAGGTTTTTACAATCAAAGGACTGTAGGGGGTATTTATGGCCGAAAGATTTTTAAAAGGTTTTAGCTATAGGGATAAGTCCAAATTGTACTCATCCTTTAGCTTGGCCAGATTAACATATACTTGGGACAAAACCCATGAGACTCATAATGCTCTCTAAAGAGCTTTAAGTCAGACTCAGAGTAGACGATGGAGTTACACAAAAAGTGAGGGGTGGTCTAAGAGTATTAGAAGATGCAATGAAGGAGGTAGAAGGTCTAGGTACATGTACCTTAAAGGATGTTTTTCCTTGAGAGGGAGTAAAGACAGGGCCTTTTCTAGGCTTCTTGAGCACCACCGCATCAGTCACTTTCCCTTTGAGGTTCCCATTTGCTCTAGCCTTTAAAGGAGCCTTAGGAGGTTGATTAGATGGCTCCTTGATCACTACACCCTTGGCTTTGGGTTTAGCAACCTCAGCTTTGTCAAATGTGACCTTCGGTTAATCCCTCTTAGGAGGTTGTTTTGCTCATCTAGGTTACTTAGCAGGGGAGGACATGGGGATGGTGATGGAGTCGCTTCATAATTAGAGGTTGATGATACTGAGAATGCAATACTGAGGTTTTTTAATCTCACGATGGTTTTGGCTCGAGTTTAGGGTTCGAGTTTAGAAAGTTTGTTAGAGATTAAGAGAGCAAACTCGAGGGTTTGAGAAAGTGAAGAGCAAATAGACTGTGCGGGTATATATATGTAACGCATGACTCGAGTTACCGACTTGAGTTTTCATGAACAGACTTAAGTTTTTCATGTGAATGCACTAACTTGGACTTCAGGTGTGTATATGTGAACACTTGAAGAAATACCTTTGACTTAAGTTTATAATTGTTGACTTGAGTTAACAAGTCATCTCAGTCTTGGTTCGCTCTCTGTCTAGACTTGACTCGAGTTGACTAAGCTGAGACTCGAGTTAGGAAGTCTTCTCAAAACTCCTTTGCTCTATATCTAAAGTTGACTCAAGTTTGCCATTAATTGACTTGTGTTAACCTTTCGTTCAAAATTTTCTTTGCTCTCTGTCTAAAAGTCACTTAAGTTTGCCATTAGTTGACTCGAGTTACGAACTCATAAAAACTTGGTTTGCTCTCTATACGGTGTTGACTCGAGTTTACATGCCCTACACTTAAGTTAATATAAATTCACAAAAAAATGTTAAAGCATAGAAATAAGCATATAATGCTTGACTAAAGTTTGATTCTCTAGACTCAATTTATACAAAATTTTTTGCAATTTTATACAAGTATAACACAAGCAGAATTTATTATGCTCGAGTTACAAAATTCTAACTCGAGTTATCACTTATCCACTTGAAGTGAAGACCAATTCCTCTTGTATTTTTTATGAGTAGCCTGATATAACTCGAGTTAATGGATGTTAAACTTGAGTCAACTTCTTAACTCTGTTAGTCTCTATAATTTTTCTTCTTTTCAGAGGTCTTGTAAAATTAAAGTTTAGACACTTTGAAGATTAAATTATTGACTATTTATCATTAAAAACATAACTAACATAGAGTTAAAGATAGCTTACAACTCATTGGGACTTACTATTCCTAGTTCTCTTATGATATACATAAATTGATCCTTAACTAATGGCTTTGTGAAGCTATAAGCAAGTTGGAGGTTTGAGGAGATGAACAACACTTTGACATCCTTTTTTTGAACATGGTCTCTGATGAAGGGATATCTAACATCAATGTGCTTGGTTCTTGTATGTTGAACAAGATTCTTTTTTAAGCTACAACACTTTTGCACAACACTAGTGTTGTTGCAGAGAATTGAAATTTTTTTAGGTGTATTCCTAAATCTTGAAGTTGTTACTTGAGCTACAACACTTGTGCACAACAACTAGATGTGACGATGTATTCAGCTTCAGTTGATAATAAAGAGACAGTGGTTTACTTCTTGCTAAACCATGAGATAAGTAAACCTCAAAGGAATTCACATTGGCTACTTGTATTCTTTTTGTCAGTCTTGTATCCGGCATGGTTCGAATTTGAATATGCCACAAGATATTCAGCTTGACCTTCGGAAAACCATAGTCCAAGTTCTTCAGTATTGGTAAGGTATCTGAAGATCCTCTTTACATATTCAACATGAGACTCTTTTGGAGTGAATTAATACCTTGCATGCATTCCCATACTGAATTAGATGTCAGGTCGACTAGCATTCAAGTATAGCAGAGATCCAATCATCCCTTTATACTTGGTAATGTTGAAGTCCTTGCCCTTCTCATTAGCATCCAAAGAAGTGGTTGAGCTTATTGAAGTATCAGTTCCATTGCATTGATCTATACCATACTTCTTTAAGAGTTCACTGAGATACTTGGTCTGAGAAATGAAAATTTCATTCTTCGGTTACTTGATTTGCAGACCAAGGAAATAATATAACTCCCCCATCATTGACATCTCAAACTCTCTTTGCATTTCTTAGGAAATCCTCACATAAAGAATCATTAGTAGTACCAAATATAATATCATCAACATATGTTTGAACTATTAATAAATCATTTCTCTTATTGCACTTTATGAAGAAAGTTGTATCTACTTTGCTTCTGACAAATCTTTGATCAAGAAGGAATTTTCCTAGTCTCTCATACTAAGCTCTTGGAGCTTGCTTAAGACCATACAACACTTTCTTAAGGTGAAAGACATGATCTAGTGATGGTTACCTTCAAATCTAGGAGGTTGTTTAATATAAACTTCCTCTTAGATGAAACCATTTAGAAAAACACTTTTCACATCCATTTGATATAATCTGAATCCCTTAATGTAAACAAACGCTAAAAGAACTCGTATTGCTTTAAATCTTGCCACTGGAGCATAATTTTCTTAATAATCAATTCCTTCTTCATGATTATAGCCTTTGGCCACTAATTTTTCCTTGTTACAGATAATGATTGTAGATTCATCTCGTTTGTTCTTGAATACCCATTTAGTGTTAATAACCAAATGGTCATTAGGCCTAGTTGGCAAGTCTCAAACTTGATTTCTTTCAAACTGATGTAACTCTTCTTGCATTGCTATAACCCAATCATTGTCTAAGAGGGCTTCATCAATTTTAGAGGATTTAATATCTGAAATGAAAACAGAGAAAGTAACTTCATTCAAATTACTTTTTTTTTTGCTCTCACTCATTGATTTACATCACCTGTTACTTGGTCTAGTAGATGACTCCTAATGTATCTCTAAGTTTTTGGTTGAGATTGATCAGTATTTTCGTAATCATTTTCATTTTCAAGTTCTGTTTCTAAAGGTGTTTCATAATTTTCCAAAACATAAGATGTTTTTGAAGGATTGGTTCATCATCATCCAAAGATTTGTTAAACTTCACTTTACAGAATACAAAATGCATTGACTCTTCAACAATACAAGTACGTTTATTGAAGATTTTATATGCTTTACTTCTATTAGAATAGCCAATAAATATACCTTCATTTGACTTAGGATCAAACTTTCTTAAGTTGTCCTTACCATTATCGTGGACAAAATGCTTGCAACTAAAGATATGCAAATGAACTAGGTTAGGCTTTCTTCCTTTGTACAGCTCATAAGGCGTTTTCTCAAGTTTATTTCCAAGATACACCCAATTTGAGATGTAGAAAGCAATACTTATGGTGTCTGCCCGGAAGACTTATGAGGTTTGATTTTCGTTTAGCATCATTCTAGCCATCTCAGTGAGGAGTCGATTCTTCCTTTCTACAACTCCAATTTGTTGAGTCCTTGGGGCTAAGAAATTGTGATCAATCCCTTAATTATCACAAAATTCTCCGAAAGCATGATTCTCAAACTCACCTCTATGATTAGTATGGATTCCTGCAATAGAGAAACCTTTCTCGTTCTGCACCTTCTTGGCAAAAATAACAAGCTGATCAAATGTTTCATCTTTAGAAGATAAAAATATTTTCCAAGAAAACCTTGAAAAATGATCAACAATGACCAATGTATATAAATTTCCACTAAGGCTTTTTATTCTGGCTAGTCGAACTTAATCCATATGAAGTAGTTGGAGAGGTCAATTTGTTGAAATCTCATTTTTTGATTTAAAAGATGATTTGGTTTGTTTACCTTTTTGACAAGCATCACGAATCATGTCATTTTTAAAACTAAGTTTTGGTAAACCAAGAACCAAATCATTTTTGAGCAACTTGTCAAGTTGAAACATGTTGACATGAGGTAATCACTTGTGCCATAGCCAACTCTCATCCAAGTTACCAATAAAGCAATTTTTAGAAAAATGTTATTACTATGAAGGTTTAGATTATAACAGTTACCTTCTCTAAGAGCCCTGAATAAGGATTTTAATTTACCTTTGTCTAAGGGTAGATCATTCTTGCTAACAATTAAGCACTCCTTATAATCAAAGATAACCCAGTTATCTTTGTTTGTGCTTTGACTCACACTAAGGAGGTTGTGGCAAAGGCCTTCCATAATGTAGACATCTTAAATTTATGGTCCATCATTGTTTCCAACTTCACCGATCCCAACAATCTTTCCGAATTGATTTCCACCAAAGGTTACCTTGCCACCATCTTTTGACTTGATTGTAGCAAATTTGGAATGATTTCCTATAATATGTCTTGAGCATTCTCTGTGAATATTTCATTTGTTGGACTTTGGTGCTCTCAGGCAGACCTGGAATTCACAAGGGGTCAAACTTTAGGTACCCATCTTTTCTTGGGTCCTTTTGGGTTAGTTCCTGTCTTAGGAATCTCATAAGATCCATTAGGCACCCATCTATAATTTCCTATAGGCTTAACTTTTCTTTCCTTTCAATGAAAACAAGAAGAAGTTGTTAGTTCTCAATGTGTTTTGATGATAACTAGCAATTGTAAACTTGATATGAAGTTTGTTTTTGGCAATATGAAAATCTCACTGTCAAAGGCAAACTCGAGTTTGGGTATGTAAACTCGAGTTTGAGGGTTGACAGAAAGCTGTTTACTTCTGCAGAGAAAGCCAAACTCGAGTCTGTTTGGACTAACTCGAGTCTAAGGAGTTACAGAAAGCAATTAGAAATTTTCACAACAAGCCAAACTCGAGTCTGGATTCCTAAACTCCAGTCTAGACCAAACAGAAAGACACTCGAGTTCCAGGCCAAGTTATAAACTCCAGTCTAGAGTTACAAACTCCAGTCTAGACCAAACAGAAAGATTTGAATAGCTTCAGCTCAAACATAAACTCGAGTCTGTCATTGTAAACTCGAGTTTAGGACAAATAGAGAAACACTTGAATTTCTACCATCTTTCCAAAACTCCAGTCTGTCTCCTAAACTCCAGTCTGGAAAATCACGAACTTAGGCTTGTTTTTCAAACATAGACCCAAACTCAAGTCAGTCACTAATTGACTCGAGTCTAGGAGTAAGACCAAAATTCCATGCCAAGTCCAAAGCCCGATAGTTCTCTCTGTAAAAGCCAAACTCGAGTTAGCTTTTACAGACTGCAAGTTTAGACCTCTAATCAACGGACATGCTTTCTGGATGAACCCAAAACTCGAGTCTGGAAGAACAAACTCGAGTTTGCATCGGGGATTTTGAAAAATCAAATGATGTTGATCTGCGAAATCTTAATGGGTCTTCCTGAAATTATTTCATGATATGATATTATTGTTTCTAATGTCCTTGATGAAGTTTTGAGTGTTTTTTCAGATAAGGTTTAGCCAAGATCAAGGTGAGATCAAGATCCAGAATAAGTGCATTAAATGAAGAACCAAGAACAGGGCTGATTCTTTTCCCTTATCCCAGATGTTCAGTTCAGACCGTTGAAACACATTAAGATCACTTCAAACGGTCGAATTAAGATCATGGAATGGCTAAAAATCTGGAAGACGTTCTGCAACAACTAAATTCCAAGATTCCAGCTAAGACTTCAAAGAACAGAGCAAAATATGCTACTGCCATTTCTCCAGAATTGCAGCTGAACATTAGAGAAAGAATTGCAACGACTAGCTTATCCATTCAGTCTATAAGAGGCTGTGAAAACTCAAAGCAATGGAGACACAACGAAGCTATCTTGATTATACTTTGAAATTTGAGTCTGTATTGTTATTTTCAACCTGTTCTTCAGTGTTTATCCTTATCTACTCTTTTGAGAGTTTGGAAATTTTTGAAAACATTTGTTTGTGAGAACTCAAGGTTGTAGAACCTGTGAGTTGGTTTGTTCAATCACAAAGTGTAAGGGGGAGCAAGTCCTAGGTGATTAGGATTGTGTCTGGTCTTCATTGTTGTAATTGACAAACTGTTGAATTAGTGGGAACACCCAGAAGGTATCTGGGGACTGGACGTAGGTCAAGGTTGAGACCGAACCAGTATAAATTCTGTGTGTCTAAGCTTTTCTTTTTCTACTCTTTTATTATCCATTTCTTAAGCTTCATTTTTAAGAGTTGAAAAGAATTTTTTTTAAAATCCCCAATTCACCCCCTCTTGGTGATTTCTTCCACTTTCAGAAGTGTTACGCCCTTTCAAGTTACAATAATTGTAGTGAGCAAAAGGGTTTGAAAATGAATTGATTTTCGAAAATAATTCAAATAAGTTCTTTCTCCAATTTTCTTCTTCCTTCTTTTTATCAAAATCAGGTTTGTAACCAATTCCTGATTTTTCATTTATAAATCTTTATTGTTTCAAAATCACATTGAGCAAATCACTACCTTGAGTGAATTTCATAAGAGTTTTGGTGAGATAAATATTCCTTTTCTCCAAGACAAGACATTTCTCACAAATAGTTTCACAAACTGGAGGAGGGACATTTTGAATTTGTTCCTCAAGAGTTTTAATTTTTCTTTTATAAGAAATAAGATCTTTTGCAAGTTTTTGAAACTCAAAATGAAGAGAGTTATATTCAAAAAGAAGTTCATCAAAAGATGGTTCATAATTGTTTACCTTTTCGTTTTCAAGTTCTTCTTGAGCCACGAGGCATATGTTGGCCATTTCTTCTTCATTGGCTTCTTCTTCATTAGAAGAGCTATCTCCCCAGGTGACTAAAACATAGGCCTTCTTTTTGAATTTATTGAACGTTTTCTTGTCTTTCTCCTTGTTCTTCAACTGTGTAGACTTAAACTTAATGTGTCCTAGCTGTTCACATTCATAATAGATGATAGGCTTTTTTGTTATATTGTTGGAGCCACCTTTGTTAAACTTATGGAATCCTTGATCTTTCTTTTATAACCTCTTAAATTTTCAGACAAACATCCCAATCTCTTCATCTTCATCATCATCATCATTTTGGTCTTTTTCTTCCTTGATAACATTAAGAGCAACTCCCCTTTGTTTGCTGTTGATTTCGTCCAAGACTTTCTTGAACTCCATTTTGCTTTCATACTCAGATAAACTTCCGAATAAGGCAGCCATGGATTGCATTGACTCTCCACGAGCCTCTTTTATTGCCAAGACCTTGGATTCCTATTCCTTGGTAAGAATATTCAAGATTTTTCTCATTTGAGCTCTCTGTTCATATTCCTTACCTAAGGTAGCCAACTGGTTTATCAAGTGAGTAAACCTGAGTTAGAACTCACCAATGAACTCTCCTGACGTCAAGTAAATCATATTCTATCATTAGAGTGTTGACATGATTTTCTTTGATACCGGTGGTTCCTTCGTGAGCAATTTCTAGGGCCTTCCACATTTCCTTTGCTGAAGGTAAAGTGCTTATACGAAAATATTCTTTCTGGCTCAAGGGACTTTGTAGAATTAGAATGGTTTTGCTATTCATCGTGATGGTTCTTATATCATTATCATCAAACTCTTCCTCGACTTTTAGAAGACGAACTCCTACTATTTTTTATGGAAAATAGTCTCCTTTCTCGAACACGTTCCATAGACCATAATCAAAGGCCATAACGAAGACTGTGAATTTGGCCTTCTAGAAAGAGTAGTGCTCTCTATTGATACCAGGAGGTTTGTTGATCGAAGCTTCGTTAGGTAGGATTCCATCCATAATGATTCTTCTCGAGATGTCAATCCTTTCAAAGAAGTTCTAACTCTGACACCAAATGAAAGACAGAATATAACTTAAGAATGGGTGAATTAGGTGATTCAAAATTTTCTTAAAAATACATCTATAAAACACAAGTTAAAATAGAGTAATGAAAGAGAAGATCGGCACAAAAGATTTATATTAGTTTGGTCTAAACTCTTGATCTATGTTCAGTCCTCAGACTCTTTGGGTGTCACTATCTCTGTCAAATGATTATACACTCTATAATTCTAAGTAATTCTCTTACTAGGATTCTCCCCCCCTTACAAGTTGTAATCAATACACCCAATCTCAAGGTCCTACTACCTTAAGTTTCTTTACAGAAAACATGAATATATTTTGACTCTCTTATAGAGTAGATTGATAAACACTGAAGATCGAAATATCAATAGATATTATACAGTAAATGATGAAACAATATTTGCAATAAATTTGTTTATGCATAAAATATTTCGGTTGTTGAATTGAATTGAATGCTTATGTTTATATTTGGTAAAGGCAATTAATGACCGTTAAGAAGCTTTAATGAACCATTGTGAGTAATAAATGTAGCCGTTAGACTTGAAGTTCTTCCGTCACTCATAGGCTTCGATTTTGCAAATGTTCGTCGTCATTTTGTTGTTTGATATTCCTTCATTCCTTTTGCCCATTGTGATATAGCATTTAATAAAGGAAAGAGAACATCAATACCTTTAGAATGTTTAGAGAATGGTTTCCTAGATATTGCTTGGTTTTTTGCAACAACATTAAATGCTTATAATGTAATCAAAGCTTTTTGATTAATCTGCAGCTAAGCCTTTATCTAATCATCTGTAACTCATTAACAAAATGATTAAACATAGTTAGAAATAATAATGAGTGATGATATGAAGTATTGAAATTATAAGCAAAGATTCAAGATTTACAGACATAGATATTTGCAAAACAGAGAAAAGCGTAACTCAAGTTGATCTTCTTCACAATCAAGTTGCTGATTCAAGTTTATCATAGTTCACTCAAGTTACTGATTCATCTTCTCTGAAAATACGTTTGAAAGCAATAGAGAAGATGTCTCTGTATGACCTTAACTCAAGTCATGTATCCATAAACTTGAGTCACAATCTCATTTTCACAAAAGTCATCGAGTTGAGTTTGGAAAAAACTTGAACATAAAGTATGCTCAAGTCATTAAGTGATGATTCTAGCGCATGACTCAAGTCACTCAAGTCTTAACTCGACAATGTTTTGAAAATAAGCTTTACAAAAACACTTGAGTCATTTAATCTTAACTTGAGGCACACAATAACAACAAATTCCATTTTACTTCTATATTGTGCTTATTTCTTGGTTATTTGCCTTTTAAAGACCTTGATCTTAACTTTAACTTCTTCATAATCTATTTTAATGATTAGGGCACAGCCCTCCCCTATCAAATATTATTATTCCATGTTCATCCATTATTTTGCAAAGAGTTCAAGAAATCACAACACAAAGTCACAGCAAACTTATTTTAGTTGCTTACTTTGCTTGTGACTTGTTTTACTTGGATTTCCCCTCCTTGACCTTATTGTATTAAAGTGATTATGGAGGATTAAGGAAGATAGAAGAGAAATCCAATATCATTTTAGAAATTGCTTACCTTAAATCTCCACGTTGTGTTTTTCTTTCACCTTGCCTTTGTGAACACTCTTCTCTTCCTTCCCTTCTCCAAGAGCATGAAATGGGCAGCCAATAATAGGGCTTGGTAGTCTTTAAATAATGACTTGCAATTATACAAATTAATTCCTAGCTTAATTCCCATTGGTTCCTAATTTGACTTCACAATTCTTTGGCTTCTTTTGTAAGTCACTTTCTTTCTTTGTTGTCCCCATATGGGACAAAAATTCTAGGCTGAAAAGGGGGAATATTTGTGCCTTCAAAAGTCACAAAAAGTGTCCTTTTATGTTTCCCTTTAGTTCCCTACCATGGTAAATCTCTTGGCTTTTGTCTCACTTCTTTGGGCGTTAACATGAGTTGGATCTTCTTGTCTCTTCTTTATCATATTTTGGCCAAAACATGTGGCTTAAGGAAGAAGAAAAATTGGTCTTCAATCATCTTTATTTCACTTGTACAACTTGTCTCCTTTTGGTCAACTCCAATTCCTAGATTGACACTTGTCATACTAGTAGTTTCCTCTTGACTTTTATTTTTATCATATGAATTTATTTGCTTCTTCTTTTGTCCATGCTAGGCCGACTTTTGGCTTATGGGACAAACCAATTTTTTTCTCCAAAAGCCTTATCCATATGCCATAATATCCCTCTTTTAAAATTAATTTAATTTCTTTTTATGGCATTTGACTTTCAACTAATAAGGCTTTGTATTTTGACTAGCAATTTGGGAAGATACATCTTTGTCTCTTCCCTCTCTTTGGCCAAAAATTTGGGGCTTGAAGGAGAAGATTTTGAGCCTTCATAATACCTCATTGACTTCTTGTTACACAAACCAACTTACATCATCTTGATGATTTCATCTTGGTTGACAATTTTTCCTAATTACTTTTCCTTATCTATTAATTGACTTCCAAAATACCACTTTTATATGAAAATTATTCTTTCTCCTTATTCTCCTAGGTTGGCCAAAATTCATAAGAGTCAAAGAGACAAAATGTTGTTTCCATTCATCTTTACAAGTTTATGCTACTTAAGTCATTATCAAGGGAATTTCATGTGTTACCTTTTCTAAATATCATTTTCATTCCCCATTGTCCCTTTTGGCTAAAATATTACCCTAATAATGGTCCAATAAATTGTCCTCTAATATACTTAAGATACTTGTTAAAGTTGACAAGTCAACTTACTTCAATTATCCCTGATTAATTCAACAATTCCTCATCCTCCTATTCTTTGTCTAAATTCAAAAATTAAGTCACCTTTAGCGACTTCCACATTGTCACAAAGTTATTAAAATTATGTACATGGTATGTCTCTATGGCTAATTAATTAAATTGAGAAATTCTATAAAGAAACAATTAATCATACTCAAGAACTTCTAAATAATTCATTAATTCATGTCTTGAACAGTGTACATGAAATTAGGGATGTTACATTAACTTAAGTCATATTTTGACAAATACTTTAGTAAGTCACTGATTCAAGATTTGATCAAAATAAAACATTTTTACTTGAATCAATAACTTTTTTTCGTTTACAATTGTCTGTTATCATCAAAACACATATAGAGAACTAACATCAACTAGGACAAAAGAATACCATATATGCTTGAAAACTCTTATTCACACTCATTTCCATTTGAATTAAAGATAACAACACTAGACCACATGGTTCCTCAACAGACACAATACAACTATATATATGCATCAATATTATTCTACGCGTGTTCTCTAAGATAGTGTCGTCAACTGACAACCAATCCATACCCAAATTTATATCGATGTTCTTTAGTGCAAACATATGAAATCAATGGATGTCTCATGACCTTCAAATACAAATGTCTAGCTTAATTCCTTTTACCTCAAAAAATTCTATTGTCACAATTGTCTCACACCTAACCACTTTTCTTATTACATAATTCCTCTTTAATTCATTATTTTCTTAACTTCATTAACTTGTATACCTTAACACTTCTAAATTTCTTATCATCTTTTTGCTATGACTTGCAGCTTCCTACAAAATTTTATTCCTTATATTCTCAACCATACAATTACTTAGTAGTCATTTCAATTAAGATTTGAAAAATTCTCAATTGTTGTAAACTTATAAGTCATCCAAACTCTCATTCTTTAAACTTCTAACTTACAATCATATCGTTTATAATCCTCTTTGTTGATGATTAGAACATGTTTTATCACACATTGACAAACTTCAACAACAATTATTTGGCTAAGCATGTAATAAGATACTACTCACCTAAAGGACCATACTTATTACATATCTTTGTAAAAATCTAATTTGACCTTATTTTATCCCAAAAGGGTAAACAAGTTGTCTTATTTCATGGTCCCAAAATCATAAACAAAAGCACCTTCATAATTGTATCTTGCCAATCCCAAGGCATGAGATGTAATTATCTCTACTTCCATAAATGATTCTTTTACATTAAAATTACTAAGACCTCATTACATATTCATTGTCTCCTTCAAGATTCATATTTCTTGCTAAAATTTAATAATATAACACTAATACACACCATAGTGTATCATTAAGAAGCACAACTATATTAATGGTGTGCAAAATCTCTTGGTCCCACATCATTTCTCCCCACCTAAGGATGGAACCCACCATAACAAGTGATTTGTGAAACAAAACACAATAGAAACAACTAAACAGAGAAGGTTTCACATCATTTATCCCCACTTAAGGATTGCCACTATATGCATGCATGCCAAGCTGTTCAATGAATCGTCTGCTCTGGTACCAATTTGTAGCATCCTCCATTTTGAAGAACAATAATTAATTAATGGTTTGATTAAACCATTCATCCAGATGTTTTATACACACAGTTGAGCTTTGGACTTTAACAAGCCCAAACTTATTAACTGAATATTGCTTCAAGATTTATCAAAATACACAAAATATGCCAGACTATGCAAAATGAGCCCTAATGTGGCAATATATAATAATCCAAAATGTACTAAAAAGATGGAAGCACTATTGTTAGCAAAAGTAATTTAAGCTTCCTAAGTCTTCCCTAATAGGCCAACATGAGAACTATCAGCTGAAAAATATTAGTAACTATCAATTTAAATTAGGACAAATGCTAATATGTGATCATGAGGTACCAAGTGGAACATGTTATATAAGAAAGTATTAGAAGTATAATTTAAAATTTTCTAAATGACAAATTTTGTATTACAATTTCTATATCAAATTGGGTTAAGGTGCAAAAATACACATAAGCTTTTTTTGGAGAAAAAATACACAGGTGGTTACCATTTTGGAGTAAAAATCACATCCCATCGTTAAGTCATTGTTCACCGTGATGAGAGAGAAAGAGATGAAGTGGACAGTAACATAACAGCGGTGAAGAGTGACTTAACGATGGGATGTGACTTTTGCTCCAAAATGGTAACCACATGTATATTTTTGCTCCAAAAAAAATTTCTTGGTGCTAGGTGCTCTTAGGGTAAAAGATCATGTATATTTTTGCTCCTGAGGAAAAAGCTTATGTATATTTTTGCACCTTAACCCTATCAAATTTCATATCATAAATAACATATATAACATGCCACACAAGAAATTGATGCATCGACCATTCTTATTACTCCAAACTACCCTTATAACTGCTGATTGAAGCCATAGCTAACAGATGATTGATCAATTTAACTAGATTACACATGATTCCAAATCATGAGGCATCACCTAGCCAAGGTTCCTAACTCTTCATGATAGGACAATGGCTCCATTCCTTTTGATGAAATCAAGGAGGTGTAACTGTCCCTTGAGTTGACCCTAAACCCGGCCAAAAGAAAAGTGTGATACCAAGGGCCTTAAGAATGTCAAAGTCATCCACTGTGCACCGAGTGGTGGCATACCATATGGTATATACTTACATGAAATCTCCCATAACAACTCCACAACCATCCTTCCCCTTTCGTATCAATACTTGAGAGGTAAAACGACAGTAGACTATCACATACCATTATCAATTCACAAGCTATCAAGAGAATATTTCCAATCTCATAAATCAATAATATAATATCACTAATCATTTTCCAAAATAAATCCCACAAGACAATTTCATTATCAACATAGTATCATAGATTTATATAGTTAAAAACCACTCACAAACATCATACAAGCATGCACAATAAGAGGAAAGTGGTTAACTCTCACCAAAGTCAATGATTATCATACTACTCCTAATCCAAGAGTATACGACAAAATCAATATACAACAACTAATTTACTAACCATTAATAACACTTCAAAACTCCACATAATCAAAATTATAATTTGTAATTTCATAAAATTCAAATTATACAAATTTTAATAATAATATATTGTTATCATAAAGACTGAAAATGACATTTTAGGATTTAAGCTTTAAAAAATGACCATTTAGCCTTTCCAATTTTAGAAATGACAATTTAGTCCTAGAAATTTAAAAATGACAATTTAGACTTATGAATTTCACAAATCACAGTTTAGACCTACGAATTTCAGAAATAAAAATTTAGTCATTCACTTTTATAACTAAACTGATTAAAATTGCAATAATATCTCTATAAACCTAAATAAATTATTTAACCTATATTTAATGGGTAAAATCATCCTATAGGAAATAAATCCTAAACTTTCTAAATAAAAAATAGTTTTAAATTCCTATAATAGCCAATTAACACATCTTAACTAGTTAAAATTAATTATTAATCATCTTCATGTGAAAGCAAAAGGGGCCCGTGTGCCCCCTTTAATATTTTTAATGGGAGGTTTCCCCCCGATTTTGCTTTTAATTAATTCATATTTATCAATCGAAAATGAAAATTTCTGAAGGTCCACTACCTCTGATTTTATTATTATTATTATTATTATTATTTGCCAAAACCATCTTAGCTGGTATCAATTTAGTAAGTTCTCGAATCAGTTTTGTGCTCTCTTTAAAACAAGGACTTGAATAATTAAAGTAATTAAAAAACCGTAAGCAGCTCGATACAAAGCAGCCAATTATTTGCAGGACCATTTTTCAGAAAGAAAAGTCAAATGTCTTTAAGTTTTTGGTTAAACTATCAAATTGGCGCATATGTGCGCGCGCGCATGTAGCTAGCTCTTAGCTAGATGCCTCTCATCGTCAAAATAAACATTTTTTAATAATCTTTTATTTATATGCATCCACAGTGTAATTTTCTATATAATTAATTAATTTAATTATTCTTGTCGAATCTCTCTCAAAGAGGCAGACACCCACTTGGCAATCAAATGAATATTCTATTTCCAAGTCATAAACCTTCTTCGTTTACGTTCCAGATTATTTGTCAAATCATCCATTTTTCTATTCTTATTCTGCGAATTGCTCTCAAATTCTATGTTACATTTAAATGTTTCTGAAGTCTCTACATTTCCATTAACTTTAATCTCTTTGTTTTGACATCCATAAAATATTATTGATAAAATTTAACGAGTCCGTGGTTTATAAGCTGAAGATTCTAGCATCAAACTATATCAAATGGAAGGAAAACAAACAATTAAGTCTCCATCTTATTTTATTTGACTTTGTTCTCTTTTCCACCTCTGAAAATATTGTGTTCGTTCATCTCTCACACATAAAGGCTGTATTTCATGGGGGAGGGTGTCTCCATTGTGGTTTCTCTCCATTTCCTCGCTTTTATAATATTAAATAAAAAATACATATAAATAATTTTAAACTATTAAAATTATATCTAAATATTTCAACTCTATAGACTTTTATTAAAATGTTTTATTTTTTATTTTACTTTCTATCTCCAGCTCTTATGTATGATCTTTTTAGCTTAAACTTTAATAGTCTAAATTTATTTATATATTTTTATTATTTAAGATATAATATATTGTTATAAAATTTAAATCCCAATAATTGGAAACTGTTGTCGGGGAAGCAAGGGGGGAAAAAAATAAGTAAACTGATGGGGAAGTAAATTGAGACAACATGAAGAGGAAGCTAAACAGAGACACCCCTCTCCCCTATTGTACACGCGCACAAAAACAAGGTTCACGCAAAAGCGAAATTAAAATTAACTCAGAAAATACAAAAAGTTGTGCCGCCCTTTGGAAAAGTAACGTTCCTCATGACAAATACAACTGTCAATGTTCCTCCCAAAATCCTCTATAAAAGGAAGCAAGTAATGTCACGAAAATTATCACCCAAACATTCATCAAACCACAAAACCTGAAACCGACAACATAAGAGGGTTGGTTACGGAGTTCATTACGTACTATGGCAACTTTGTTCAGCTCAATCTTATTATCATCATCTGTTCTTCTGCTTGTTCCATTCTTATTTTCCACTTTGGCTTCTGGCTATTCTTCTAATGAGGTCAAATTATGGTGTAGCCAAACCCCTAATCCTCAACCATGTGAGCATTTCTTGAACCAAAACCCTTCGCATCAATACAAACCCATAAACAACAAAGATGATTTCTTCAAACTTTCTCTACAGCTCACCAAGGACCGAGCTCTGGTCGGCCACGCAAACGCGATTTCGCTCGGCCCAAAGTGCCGGAACCAAAGGGAAAAACTTGCATGGGCTGATTGCCTAGAACTGTATGAGCACACCATACTCAAACTCAACAAAACCTTAAACCCTAACACCAAGTGCACCCAAACTGATACTCAAACATGGCTCAGCTCAGCTCTCACAAATCTTGAGGCATGTAAAGCTGGCTTTTATGAACTTGGGGTTCAAGACTATGTGTTGCCTTTGATGTCCAACAATGTCACCAAGTTGCTAAGCAACACTTTGGCTCTAAACAAGGTTCCATATGATGAACCAAGTTATAAAAATGGGTTCCCAACTTGGGTCAAGCCGGGTGACAGGAAGCTGTTGCAGGGTTCTTCTCCATCTTCTCTGGCGAATGTCGTGGTAGCTAAAGATGGATCCGGCCACTTCACAACAGTTAGTGCCGCCATAAGTAGTGCACCAGAGGGTAGCAGTGGTAGGTATGTTATATATGTGAAGGCAGGAATATACAATGAACAAGTTGATATAAAACTCAACAATATCATGTTAGTTGGGGATGGTATTGGAAAAACTATCATTACTGGTAGCAATAGTGTTGGAGGAGGCACCACTACCTTCCGTTCTGCAACTGTTGGTAAGTCAACACAATCGCTTTTCATGAAATTTTCTAAACTAATTTAAAGATGAATGAAAATTATTGAGAACTAACAAAACTATATATTTGTGAAATGTTAAAGCTGTTGTTGGGGATGGCTTTATTGCACAAGGCATCACATTCAGGAACACCGCTGGAGCATCAAACCACCAAGCTGTAGCGTTACGTTCAGGTTCAGACCTATCAGTATTCTACAAATGTAGCTTTGAAGGATATCAAGACACATTATATGTGTTCTCTGAGAGACAATTTTATAGGGAATGTGACATTTATGGCACAGTTGATTTCATCTTTGGAAACGCAGCCGTAGTTTTCCAAAATTGCAACCTTTTTGCTAGAAACCCTCCCAACAATGTCAACACGATCACCGCCCAAGGTCGAACTGATCCGAACCAAAACACTGGAATTTCTATTCACAATTGTAGGGTTACGGCTGCCTCAGACTTTCAAAGTTCTGTGAAAACCTATCTTGGAAGGCCATGGCAACAATATTCTCGAACAGTTTTCATGAAGACCTTCTTGGACAATTTGATTGATCTTGCTGGTTGGTTGGAATGGAGTGGTAACTTTGCCTTAAACACTTTGTACTATGGAGAGTACATGAACAATGGTCCAGGTTCATCCACTTCAAATCGTATTAAGTGGTCAGGTTACCACATAATCACCAGTGCTTCAGAAGCTTCAAAGTTCACTGTCGCAAATTTCATTGGAGGAAATTCATGGCTTCCAGCCACCAGTGTTCCTTTCACTTCAAGTTTATAGATCTTTCCTTGTGTTTTATGCTATATATGATTGGTTTAAACTCATTGTTTTGATACCAAAATAAATAATCCAGAAAAGGGGTTAAGTGTAGCTAGTAATAGTGTTGGTGTGTCTTTTCAGGTCCAATTGCTGTAATAGTGTCTTGTGTTTTTATTTATAATCTTTAGTCTTGTTGTATCATACATAAACTACGTCTATTATATATAGTTCAAAAGCTCATTTTCTGATATTTAGATTGTGTTGGTTTGAGATAACTATGCACTTGACATTTATTATCTAATTTTCATACGGTTTCCAACAACATTTGTCTCAATTACATTTTCGAATTATATCGTAGGAGGCACTTAATTTTTGCCATCAGTACCAATTCATTTTTCTGGAAGTGATATCATATACATTCAGCTTATCTCCTTTTGGTTTGCTACACTAGGGTGTTTATAATAGTTTTATAGCCTGTCATGGACCAAAGGGCTGGACAATGCATTTGTATATACAGGAAGAAGTGTACTGTTACTTTGTTGAGTTGCACTTCTGATTGTTCATGGGTCTGTATGTATTGTATTTTGATTCTTAAGCCTGAGTATTCTATGGCTAGTTAGCTTGTTTGATCCAAAATGAAAATGGTGTTTGTACCCTCTGTTTAATTTCTTTATAATACAAGATCTTTAGGCAAAATAAATCTCTAGTGTTACTTTGATTTTTTTTTTTTCCAATAATAAATGACTATTAAGTCTAGAAGACAATTAAATTATAATAAATTTTTTAGAGGACTAAAAACATGTCAAAAAACGTCTTTGCAAATTCTTGGGTGAATTTGCTAAAAAGGATGAAACTTAAATTTGCCTATACAATTCTTTTGCCTGCGGAATGTGCCTATACAATTTGCAACGTGTATCTTGTCATTAATAACTTTATATAGTTTATTAGCAATTAAAATTCATATTTTTAAGATAAAAAATATAATTTTCACTTGACAATTTATTAAAGTACTCCTAAGGATGTGCAACTACAATTCTATCATTTATAATTGTGTACAGTAAAATTTGCAACCAGGTTTTGTTTTGGCAAAAAAGTTTGCAACTAGTTAGGATTCCTATTTTTAATATCTAAGACAAAATTTTAACTTGATAGATTATTGGATCAATCCTAAGAATCTACATATTCTATTATGTAAATTGCGGCTTTATATAATAATTCTATTTTAAAAGTGGTAAACAAAATTTAACCCAAAAGTTTAACTCAAGAAATAATTATTTGGCGAGTAAAGGAATTAACAATTGCTATTTATATATTTGCAACTTGTTATTCTTTATGTTTTGTAACTGGTGTTTCTATTTTAGTTTGGGAAAAAAGATTTATATATAACATGATACAAATTATATATATATTAACGTTCATGACCAGCCCCTCATTCTAAAATATGCAAATTAAAGGGTGTAGCAATTGTATGTATGTGTGTGTGGACACACCATTTATCTATAAATATATGCTGCGTAAAAAAGCTCTGTGAAACTTGTATAAAACAGCTTTACTTTCTATATTAAAACTTAGAATTTTAGCCAACTAGTTATTGGTTCAGGTACTAAGTGGCTTCAGGAGAACAAAAATTCAAGTAACAAGAAACACACTTGATATGTGAGAGATGAAAACTATTTATGCTCTAAGCCTTAAAATGAATAAGTTCCAAGCATAAAGTGGCTTGGAGATGCTCTTGATAAGGGGAGGGGGAAAAAAACTAGCAAGGACTCTTGTTAATTACAAATTTACTATACAAAGTCACAAGTAATTGAGTAGTAGTTGCAAATTATTGGCAGTGATCCAACAACTTGTCAAGTTAAGATTATATTTTCCTTGAAAAAAGAAACTTTGATCACAAATTTTCCCAGTTTTACGAAGTTACAAATTAAACGATTGGATACTAATTACCAATTGCATATCTATTTAAGGACCTTTGAGAATGTATTGACATTTCAAACTTCCTCGGGATGTTATTATAATCAAATCACTCTCCAGGAACTTAACTGTTGTGCTCCCAAAATACAATTTCATCATGTTTTTTGGATCAATTTTATGTCGTATATGAATAGAATGTTTTCAGAAAAAGAAAAAAAGAATATTTTTCTTGGAAATTAAATTGTCTGTCATGATGATAATTATAAATTTATGATAATAATTACCTAAAACCAAAAGAGAAACAGTTGTCCCCTTTGATTCGCATGAAATGCTTTAACAAATTTGAATTAAAAAGTCTGAAACTTTTACCCAGAAAAAAAAAGGTCAGATTCTCCATTGGCGGCTTCTCTATTTATCAAATGAACTTTATTCATTAAAAGATATCACAATAAATAATAATAATAATAATAATAATAATAATAATAATAATAATAATAAAGTATTATGTAATTACAAGCATATTCATTTTTTACTTGCATGATAGATTTATCGTTCTTTTGAAAGACTAATTAAATTCATGAATTTTAATAATTAAAAATTAAAATTGTTAATTGTAATTTTGATTTTAATGAAACAAAACTAAGTTATATGGGTGCCGCAAAGTCAAACCTCATCGAGCACTTGGAATTCTCTTATCAACCGATTTGGTTCAATTGATCAAAAGTCAAAAACTCTGTGCTTCTTGATTTCAAAAAGTCAAATAATTGGTTATTGGTTTTTCTTCATAATTGGATTTTCACTCATTAATTCATAGATAGTTTTAAAGATTGGTGTTCTGCAGCTATATACCACCAATAGTTTCACAAGTATGCTTTATATTATTAGCCGCTTTTCTTTTCCTTTGTTGTTTCCTTACTATTCAAAATGAGATCCCCCATTTCCATAAACCCGACATTTTTTCAAATGTTTTAACTAGATAATATGTATTTCGTTAGGTTAAGATATATAATTTCTTTGTATTTATTAAAAAAAGAAATTCAAGCCCAGTAACCAAAACTAATGACAATTAGAGCCGTCAAAGATGGGCCGGCCGGTTTAAGTCCTGACCCGTTAAGGGCTGGGCTTGAAAAATAGACGAGATATTTGAAATTAGCTCTGGAGGGCCGGTTCTGACAGGTTTCGGGCTTAAACGGGCCGGCCTTGGAGGGCCTCGAGTCAGTCCTGCAGGCCCTTTTAACTGTAGCTTTTTTTTTCCTTTTTAAAATTTTTAATTTATATATATATATATATATATATATATATATATATATATATATATATATTGTATTTGTTATAGAGTTATTTATCCATTTAACTACAAATACATAATAACTATACTCTAATTTTATAACTTGATTTATTATTTGTTGCAAATAAAGATTATGGATGTGTTGATGATGCGGGAGAAGAATTTCATGATATTCTTACTCATGAGCTAGAGGCTACTACTAAAAATAAAGAACAATCAAATGTCGTTAAAATCAATGATAGTGACAAAGATTACGACAATAATAGTTATTATACTAATGTCGCTTAGTGATATGTTTTTTATATTTTATGTGAGTTATTTGTGAATATAGTTTGTTTTTTATTATGAATTAGTGAGTGCGCTTATTTATTATATAATTTGTGTTGTAATTCACTAATTATATTTTTTTAAAAAAAATAAAGTGGAGGAAAAATAGATAAAATTTGGAGTAGTGATTTTCAGGCCCTGCGGGCCGGCCCTGACCCTGGTGCTCTCAGGCTGGGCTTTAAGAAACAGATATTTTTCTTACTCCAAGCCCTGGAAGGCCGGCCCTATTAGGCCTCGACTCTTTACGGGCCGGCCTTGGAGGGCCGGACCAGCCCTGATTGATAGCTCCAATAACAATTCCGCTTGCTTGTACCATTTTTATTGATTCAAATACTACTACACAGAGCATCCATCAAATTACCAAAAATAGTAGACGGCTTAACACGTTTTCATCGATATCTGCTAAAATAAGCAACCAGAGAGAAAAGTCAAGTCAAGTGAGGCGCAGCGTAAAAAGTCAAAGACAATAAGATGCTAATAATGAACAAACACCAAAGTATCAATCAAATAAATCATGCATGCAAAAGGCGAAATCGATAACCACCACGAAAATCCAAAAAAGGATAAGCGTCTGCATGTAGAGTCATATATCTTAATCCCAACAACGTAATCTTCACCTCTTCTAGATAAAGGCTCCAACTCACAACATCAAAACCCATCAAAGCGTCAAAAACAATTCCCCCTTTAATCGAGATTGTTCACAGTCAAAATATCCATAAAATAGCACAGATGCTCTTAGTATGAAAGCTTTTGGCTTATTTATTTCCCAAACTAGATTTTAAAATATATGAAACTCTTTTTGATAAAACAAAAAACTTCTCCAGAAACTCCTTTATTTCCTAAAATAGCCATCTCTAATTCTTCTCTAATTTTGTTGGGCCTTTATATATTTTTAATAATTATCCGATACTCTAGTTTGCTGAAATTCTTGCCTACAAATAAGCTTTTAGCCAGATAAATTATTTTTTATTTTTATTTTTATTGTTATATCCCTTGGCCTCAAATATGCCTATTAAATCTCTTCTAAAATTCTTTGAGATGTTACACATTCTCTCGTAGGACTGATATGACACTCTCTCAAGCTAAATGGACAGAGTTGTGTGTAATACGTGCGCTCTTTTACAAATTTCCCAATATGTTCAATGATCTCTAGTTTGTTCTTCACTTCTCTTCATGTGATATGATCTCTAATTTGATGTCTAAAACGAAAGATGAATTTTTCTAGTTTAGACAGAAAACCTGGGAAAAATCCTTTTTGTTTTCGGCTTTGGGTAGTAACCCTATATTTGGGTTAAGCTTTCTAACTATTTATAAAAATGTTTGCTTCTCTGGACCAAATCTAGGTTAGTGGTTCGAAATGATTATTAAATAACTCATCAGACTTTATAAAAAGGTGAGACCTCACAGGCTGCATTGGAAAAAGAAAGACAAACAAAATAAAAGTAAAACACTAATCCTAATAAAACTAATGAAGCTAATAATATGGCACCAAATCACCAACTACATGAACTTTCTTTTTTTCATACTTTAACAAAAGTTTTAAAAGTATTATCATTTTTTTTTATCTAATCTTAAATGTTTCTATTTTAATTTAAATTAGAATATTTCTAATAAAATCCACTCAATAATGTGGCAAATCGATATCTTATCAAAATCTCCAATAAATATTCTTAATTTAGTATTAATGACTCCCAAAATATATTAAAACATATCTTAAATTTTTTAAAAGGGGAGTCATCAGCAATCCAAACAAATATTCCTTTTTTTTTTTTTTTAATGACACTCCTCCATTGGAACCGTTGAAGAAAGCAGACTGTTTTGCTTTATTTTATGTTTTTTTCCCTTTATACCCTTCTAGATCGATTCTTTTGTAACTTGTGTAAAAAAATATTTTTACACTAGTTGTACAATTGTTGTAAGAAAGTCAAATACTTTCAGTTACACTGGTTTCAGCACCGTTGTAAAAGGATTTTTTTTTTTTTTTTGAGTTAGTAAATATACATGGCTATTTATGAATTTTGTGCTGATGAATACTCTTGTCATGTTATGATTTCATAATACAATTTTGTGCTGATAAATATTCATGTATATTTTTTCACCAAGAAAAGTTTATGGTGTTTGGAATGAAAATTGTAATTTTCATTTTATTGAATCCAAAATTAGTTAAATGGTTGCCGCAAGAAGCCCCATTGTGCGTAGTTGGAATTCTCTCATCGACTGATGGGGCCACTTGATTTAAAAGTCAATAACTCTGGGCTTCTTTTGAAAGTCAAATCATCACTAATTTGTTTCTGAAAATTGGATTTTTCACTCATTAATTAGTAATTAGGAGTAGGATATTCTTACTATCGTTTTTTGTTACTACCAATGTTACTGCCACTTTTTCACCGTTAAATTAGAATCTTAATAGGAGAGAGAAATGATAAAGATAGATAAGATTTTGATCTAACGGTGAAAATGTGGTAGTAATTAACATTGGTAGTAACAAAATATTGTACTAAGAATATCCTATCCCCATTAATTAATCCAACACCTTGAACTAGATATTAGATAAATTGTTGAGCTAGCTAGCACCAATAAATTCATCACAAGTATGATTTATATTATTAGCCTTTCCTTTTGTTTATTCTTTGTTCTCTTCTTCAATTCCTCTTCTTTGTTTATTCTTTTTTATTCATTCATCCAAATACTATATTACATATAGCATTCATTAAATTACCTAAAACAATACATGGTGTAAATTAGAAACAACTGAAAAGTCAAGTCAAGAGAGGTGCGATTTCGTGAAAGTCAGAGACAATAAGATGGTAATCATGAACAAACAACAAAGTACAAAGTATACAACTTTTTAATCAAATAAAGCATGCATGCAAAGGTGAAATCGGAAACTACTACGAAAATCAAAAAAAGGACGATAAGCGTCTGCATGTACAGCCATACATCTTAATTTCAACAACTCAATCTTAACCTCTTCTATATAAAGGCACCAATTCACAATGTCAAAACCCATCCAAATACTTATTGTCTTATCATCGAGATTATTCACAGGCCACATATAGAATATACATACTTCTAAATATGAAAGATTTTGGCTTATTCAAGCGCATAGCCTTTGTGTTATTTGTTCCCTTATTTCTACTTTGCCCTTCTGTTTATGGATATTCATGGAATGAGGTTAAGCTTTGGTGCAACCAAACCCCTAATCCTCAGCCATGTGAGTACTTCCTAAACAAAAATCCCGTTCATAGCCAAAAGATCATCAAATACAAACATGATTTTCTTAAGCTTTCACTTCAACTAGCCCAAGAGCGAGCGTTGATTGGCCATACAAATACTCTTTCTCTAGGACCCAAGTGTCGTAATCCTCAAGAAAAGGCTGCATGGTCTGATTGTATTGAGCTTTATGAGCATACAATCCAGAGACTGAACAAAACCCTAGACCCCATCACCAACTGCTCCCAAGAGGATGCTCAAACATGGCTCAGCACTGCTGTCACCAACATTGAGACATGCCGAGCCGGGTTCTATGAGCTCGGGGTCCAAGACTACGTGTTGCCTTTGATGTCCAACAACGTCACTAAGTTGTTGAGCAACACTTTGGCTTTGAACAAAGTTGAATACAAAGAGCCAAGTTATAAAGATGGCTTTCCAACATGGGTTAAGCCTGGAGATAGGAAGTTGTTGCAGTCTTCTTCTTCATCTTCTAGGGCTAACGTCATTGTGGCTAAAGATGGATCTGGCAAATACACAACTATAACTGCTGCTATAAATGCATCACCAAAGAGTAGTAGTGGGAGGTATGTGATATACGTGAAGGCTGGAACTTACAACGAACAGGTAGAGATAAAGGCAAAGAATATCATGTTACTTGGAGATGGTATTGGGAAGACTATAATCACAGGAAGCAAAAGTGTTGGAGGAGGCACGACAACCTTCCGGTCAGCCACTGTGGGTAAGTCAAAAGCCATCAAAAGTTCAATATTTCCAACATATTTTTAAGTTTGTTATACATCTTTAATTTTAAATTATATATATCCCTTATTAAGCCCAATTCTACCTGTATAAGACTTCTTACACATGCTACCAAAACAGCATTTGATTACCATGGCTAAAATAAACCAAGAATGAAATCTAACTAGTTTTGGATTTTTACAGCTGTTGTTGGGGATGGATTTATTGCACAAGGCATCACATTTAGAAACACTGCTGGAGCTTCAAATCACCAAGCTGTTGCACTACGTTCTGGTTCAGATTTATCAGTCTTTTACAGATGCAGCTTTGAAGGTTACCAAGACACATTATATGTGCACTCTGAGCGACAATTCTACAGAGAATGTGATATTTACGGCACAGTTGATTTCATCTTTGGTAATGCAGCAGTCGTTTTCCAAAACTGCAACATTTTTGCAAGAAACCCTCCTAACAAAGTTAACACGATCACAGCCCAAGGTCGAACTGATCCAAACCAAAACACAGGAATTTCTATTCACAATTGTAGGGTTACAGCTGCTTCCGATTTAAAGCCAGTTCAAAGCTCCGTGAAAACCTATCTTGGAAGGCCATGGCAACAATATTCTCGAACAGTCTTCATAAAGACTTTCTTGGACAGTTTGATAAACCAGGCTGGTTGGTTGGAATGGAGTGGTAACTTTGCCTTGAACACTCTATACTATGGAGAGTACATGAATACAGGTGCAGGTTCATCCACTGCAAATCGTGTTAAGTGGCCCGGCTATCATGTGATTTCTAGTGCCACTGAAGCTTCCAAATTCACTGTTGCAAACTTCATTGGAGGGAATTCATGGTTGCCATCCACCAACGTTCCTTTCACTTCTACTTTATAGGTGTTTCATCGTCTTGTGTTCTATATATGATTCGTTGTTTCAAATTCGTTATTTATTTGTCTTACAGGTGCAATTCTTGTAATAGTGTGTTTTGCTTTTATTTCTGGTTGCTAGTCTTGTCGTGTCATACATAAATTACTGATATTATAGTACAAAATCATGATTGCAGATATTTATATTGTTTCTTTGAGATAACTATTAACTTTAAATTTATTTTGAAATTTCATACTATTATATTTCACTTCATGAGTTTTTTTTCGTAACAAAAATTTAACTATTAAAGTTGGAAGCCTAATTTCCATACAACAACTGACGCAATGGAAAATATGCTAGTTTGGGTATAATGTAATTTCATACTTTATTGAAGCTTGATATAAGTTCCAACAAAGTATGAAATTACATTATACCAAAACTAGCATATTTTTCCATTTCCACTAATTACATTATAATATTGCATTGTTTTTTTTTTTTTGCTGATTATACATACGTGTGTGTACACACACGTGTGCGTGTGTGTGTCAATATATATCAAATCAGCCAAAAAAAACAATGCAATATTGGAAAATAAAATAACAGAAAGGCACTTTCATACTTTTGGGAAAAAATAATTTAACATTAACACGGGTTTACTTATATTAATTCAAATAAATATAAAAGATAATGAATTCAAAAGTGGGATGAGGTCAAAGCCTCACTTAATTTCTTAGAATGGTGGCATTAGTGGAAGGCATAGCGAGAATAGTGAGTTAACAATTTTTTGTTAGAATACGAAAACGACAGGTTATTAGATGACCGTTTCCTTCTTTCCTTCAATTTATTTATTTATTTTTTTTTCCAGAAAAGTCACTCCTTTAATTCTTCTTAGCTGTATAGTCCGCATTTAAATGGGTTAAGGCAGCATTTTTTTTTTTGTTAATAATGTTGAAATTAAAAAACTAAAAGTATATTTTATAAAATTAATGGACCAAAATAAAACTTCAGGTAAACTTAAAGAATGAAAAATATGTACTTTAGTCTAAATTTATCTATTAAGAGTTATATATAAGCCTTTAGAAAATAAGGTGTTCAGTTCTCATTCATGTTATTGTGTGAAAGAAAAAGAACAGGTGTGTAAGGGAGAGAAAAATGGACAGAGAAGCTTTGGAGAGAAAAATGAATACTCGCAAGAACAAGCTGATTGAAAAAGACACTATGTTGAGACAGAGAAAATAGGCCACTTGGCAATCAAATGGATATTCCATTTTCAAAACAGCGAAAAGGCCAATTGTTATACTCTTAATGTTGTTCAAAGACATTAATATTGATTGTTCGGTAAAACGAAGAATAATAATAATAATAATAATAATAATAATAATAAGGGAAATCATTGTATTCAAAGAGCTTCAACTTGTTTATTTTAACTCTGAATTGAGTTATTCTAACTTCCATTTGATCATAAAGACTTGAATATTGATATTCTCATAATTTTTGTCAATTCTTTTTTCTTTATCTCGTCTCTTGATCATTCTATATAATTCAACTTTAGATTAACCTATATTAAACAAGGCAGTTAGCCAATGTAGGAGATGAATAAATTATGTAAAACTTTTTGCTCTTAATAACACCATCTATATAAGACATCATTAAAATTAATCATATCTAATATTATCCCCCTTTTTAATGATGACAAATACTTTAAGAAAAATATGTATAAATATGAAAATATAGTAGATCCAACATATTTTTCTTGACATTCTCTCCCCCTTATTTGCCATTAGCAAAAAGTTGAAGCAAAGAAGATAAATTTGTGAAGAGGCAAATATGAAAATAATTTAGAAATGATTGTCTTTCCTTAATCATGTGTCAAGAAAACGATTTTCTCTCCTCTTTTGAAAGTATTTGATTTTTAATATGATGCAAGTAGAAAAGAGTTTTCATGAAAATATGTCTGAAAACAATTTAGAGAGGTTTTTCAAGAAACTTAAACTTTCATGATTAAAGTAAATTGATATCAAACATGTGCAAAATTTCTACTGAATATAAAAAGAGAGAGATTAGAAATACTCATGTAGGTTTTGCAAATTGATGAATGATTAATGAAATCCATTTGCTTGCTTTCTTGTTGTATGAGATGCTTTGAAGTGTGTTCAACTAAAGAATCATGAATATCTTGTGCAATGCGAGTAGGACGAAAGTGCTGGCTTCTTGATAGCTATCTCATTTGAATGAATATGATCAGACTCAGCATTTCCCTTTTCTTCATAGAACTCTTTTGTGGAGGATATCTCAACTTCAATGATGGAACGTGAAAGCATTATTCCTCAATTTGATAGTTTCTCTTTGTAGTATGTTGTGGAATGTCCTTGCTCAGAACAAATGAAAGCTCCTACTACAAATTGAAAAACTTTCTTTGCAAAAGAGAATTGTTAGTGCAACCAGATATCAAAATATAGCTTTCTATATAATATTTTCAAATCAAGATAATGAAAGAAAAAGAGAAGATTTTTTTGAATTATAAGATTAACTCATCATCAAAACTAATAAAAGATAGTGAATGCAAATTTATATGCTTAAAAGGGTTTTCTTCAAATAAAGGAGATAAACTTTTAAGATATAAAAATACATATAAATGTGAAGCTCCCCCGTAATGAATGCGTGACTAAAAATATGAAGCTCCATTTAAAGATACCAACTAATAATGTGATACCAAATGTTATAAGGTCTGGAATTCCTCCAACTCCAATGGACATAACATAGTATCTCATAATTAAGAACATTCAAGTTCACAAAATTGGTATGAGGAAATCACTTATACTTTTTATGATGATAAAAGAGTTTAAAGCATAAGGATCGTTTTAAAAATGAGTTTGTTAAGCTAAGATTCATAAAATGGAATTAATGAAATCAAGTTAACCTAGCATGATTATGATATATGTATATTATAATACCTCACTCAAGTAATATCGTAATTACTCAAGTCACAATCATCTGAAATCCATAGATGTATTACTGGCCAGCCACTATCTGATGATGTGATAATATGGAAGATTTCCCAGATTTGATGCATACGAAGGAGTTTCTGTGAAGTTTTGGTTGATCAATTCATGAAGTTGTCTAATCTTGTCATTCACAAAAGCGATGAACTTCAATATTGTTTGTGGTAAGCTCAGTGTAAAGTTGTTGAAGTTCCTTTCCCACATAGTTGGAGTGGTTACTCATGTGATGTCCATGACTCTATAGCCATCATTTGTAGTTCACACGAGAGGACCTTACAAGCTTATCTTCCTCTGTTTGTCCTTGTTTCCCAATGCAAGAACAGAGGATCCTGCAAAACAAATATACGCTTTTTGATACCGAGATTAAACATGACAACTCTTATGCTCTTATATAATTTAACCACATGATATTTGAGCTAAGAGTAGAGCAATCAGAGATCAAATCGTAATTTTACCCAATCAAATAAATTTAAGCCAATGAGTCACAAAGAGTAACAACTACATGATACCAATAATGTTATTTCTCAATGACAATTTGTAAATACATTTTATGTAGAAAAGATGTTATTGATAAAATGCATGTAAGTTTGATCAAAGAGCATAGAAAATCTTATCCATAAAGATACACATTTATCAACTAATATTTTATGAATGAGATCATATTTTTCAAGAATGAAGTATGCAAAATGTTTCAAATTTCAAATGTTCTTTCAAAACATGATAATGCATTTATGAAATTGAGATTTTAATGTATGGAAAATTCATTTTTGATTATATGAGAAAATGAATTTCTCAAAAGCAAAAGTCATAAAGAAATATATAGACACATTGTAACATCCCAAATTTCTAGGATTTGAACATTGGAGAATTATATGAGAATTAAAATATAAATTTGGGCAAAGATAATTATTTGCAATTAAGGTTTAAGTTTTCCTTAATTTATTTGAGAATAAAATAAATTTAAGGAAAATAGTAAATAATAATTGTAGGATTAAGTATTAATGGATTTATTTCCACTAATTGCAATTAGAGACCAATTGCAAATAAATTAGTGCGATAAAATAAATTATCACTATGGTCAAATAATAATCATAATGTGATAAGTTTTTTTTTTTGGTAGAATAATGTGATAAGTTATTGATGAATAATTTAGGAATTTAAATTTTTATTTCAGCAATTAGAATAATTTGCAAATGAAGAAATGGAATTTAAAAAAAAAAAGTTGGGCCACGGTTTGGCCCAACCAAAAACAGGCCCAAGACACATCCAAATTGTCAAAACGCATAGCAGAGAAGCATGTATTCAGTGTTCTTTTTTTCTTTTTCTTTTTTTCTCTTCTTCGCAAAACAGGACCGGCAGCAAACAAGAGATGGGTTTCACAGATTTTGAATTCAAATCTCAAGTCCAAACCCGATCCAACACCAATTTCATTAACCTCAAGTAAGTGTTGTCTAATAGGCATTAAAAACACAAACCGCTGCCTAACCTCTCCACGTAAGTGTACAGATGTCCGAAAATTTACATGCACAAATGATCATCAAATGGCTATAAAGCCATTCCACTTCAGCTCATTTCTCTTCATTTTCATCTGTTCGGTTTTCACAGAGAGAAACCGTAGACAGAGAGGGAGAGTTAGAGAGAGTGAGACAAGGAAAGGAGTGAGAGTTGGGTGAAGTATACCAAGCTCCATTTTTCCCCTGTTCAGGCCGACGGAAAACAGAGGAGAATTCCAGCGGCTGTTCATCGTCTCTGGAGTTAGGAAACTGAAGGTTACTTTCATCTTTCCTTCCTCCTTCGTTTTCTGTCAGGGTGTAGCTTAAGATCAAGCTAAGAGAATCCGAAAAGAAACTAAGAACAAACAGAAACCGAAAATAAGGGAAAAACAGGGGCTGTTCGGATTATTTTTCCTCTCTCTGAATCGTTGTGTTTTCTACCTTGGGGACTGCCGAACTAATATAGATATATGTATGTGATTGTATATGTGTCATTTTGCTGTCACGCGAACATGCATGCTGGAGTCTTCTTTGTCGACGGGCTTGCTGCATAAAGAAGAATATTATTTTGCTATCAAACATGTTTTCTGTCATCGGGTTTTTCTGATATGTTGCTGCATGTATATTTTTCGGTGCAATGGTTCTGTTTTTGCAAAAGAAAAGGGATACTGGACGTGTGTTTGTTGCCGAAGAAAAATGAGAATAAAGCAAGTTAATATATGTAAATAAACTAAGAGAAATAGTTGAAGCTTGCTGTGAGTGCTGCATATGTGTGTATACTGAGAGTTTTTGTAAGTTATCGTATGAAACATAAATATATACGTGAACGTGTGCTGCTGATTCATTTAGCTTTGCCTTATTTTGTGGTGTTTTTCTTTGCTGCATAAGTATTATAAGAAATGGGTTGCCGTGGGTGTATGTATATATGCGTTCAGGGAAGAGAAAAACACAAGGAGGCATAAATATGCATATATATGTGTGTCGTGTCTATGAGGTGAGAAAAGGAAAGAAAGAAAAAGAAAAAAAAAAAAGGTATATATGTGTAGTGTCTGCGTTTTTGCTGTCATGAATAAGAAAGAGAATGGTTTATGGAAGCATGAAAATCTGTACATGTGTGTGGTACGTGCCTTCTGATTTTAAGCTAAAAGAAGGAAGACTTATGTTGTCTTTATACCTATTTATATGTTAAAAACCGTGAGGGTCCAGAGGAAAGGAAAGCTATCTTATTTCCAATACCTATATGTGTAAATGCTGCAAGCCTTCCTTTGCCCAGCTTGTGAGTTTTGGTTCTTTGGTGTCCATACCTATTAGCTATATATACGTGAAGTTGCAAAAAGAAGAAAAGACACATATAATAAATAACTTTGTCAATATATGTGTATTTGAGCTTATAAATACATAAATATTAAATTAAGGGAAGCAATGAGAAACATTAAATTAGTAAATTTAATTATCTCCTGGGAAGAAGATGGTCATTTATTAAGTTTGGTTGTCTATTTTTTTAGAATAAGGAAATAAATAAGGGGAGTATTATTATCGGTTTGCTATTAAAATTATGAATTATAATTCTTAATGTATGGAATTTTAGGGTGTTATTAATTGTTAGAAAATTTATTTGTATAGATTAAATTGTGAAGTGTATTTGAGCTCTGGAATTAGGAGCAATGTGAAAATAGTTAGCTCTGGCGAGAGGTAATCACTTTCCACTTATTATATTATTGATATACTGCTTATAAGTGTTTGTTGAACTGATTATGATCGTTTTAAATAAAATTGCCATGTGGAATTTTTATAAGTTGAACTACCTGCATTTAAATGAATTGAGAACTGATATTTGATGGCATGGATATTGTGAATATTATGGAAATTCCCTGATTTAATTATTATGATAATATTGGGATGAGAAAGATTGGGAGATGACGAAAAAGTTATTTATACCACGTGGTGATGCCTCCATGGATGCATCATAGTTGGCTTTTGATTATCCCACCAGAGTGATGGGCTTACGACGCCTCACTAGGGTAAAGTGTAGAAAAGACCCATGGTCTGGGGTAGATGCTCTGAGGATTTTGGTCAATCCTTATCACTTGACCAGTGAGCTTTTGGAGTAACTAGTAACATGGGTGTAACTTAGCCCATGGGTTTAGTCAGAGGAAATAAGGCAGTTCGGTTGGATTGAAAGGAAGAGATTCTGTGAATTGAGTCCAAAAAGATTTGAGACACCCATTTATGATACAACGTTATAATCTAATATTTTATGAAGAGAATATTGATGAATTGTTTTAATTTGAATTCCATTGTTTTATTCCACCTAGCATCTCACTAGCATTTATTGATATTCATAATGAGCTGGACTGATGATTACAAAATTTTTTTCAGGTGACTAGTCAGGTCCAGGTCCTTCAGGGAAGCAAACAAAAGTTTAGTTTGCGATGCTAAGAGTAGGACTTCTATTTTTTTTGTTGTATGTTTTGGATGACTGTATATTGTCACACATTAGAGCTTATTATACATACTTTAGCATATTTTGAAAATTTTAAATTCCGCCTAAATTCTAATCTTAGGTTAACTTTGATTATTAAGTAATTACCCTAATTAATTGATGGTAATTTAGTTAATTAAAACAGTGGTTGTTTCACACATTGACTTTGCTATTAACCAAGAGATAATTTTGCCTTTTAGAATTATGTCTTATAATATATGTATTTAAGACAAGAATTTGAATACAAGGCTAAAGTTACTCAAAAAAATGGATGAAGACAAATGTTGATGTATTTGAGTAATAGAATAAGTACTAGGATTAATGGATGATGAATCACAAACTCATTAGTCCAAATTACTAGAGTTCCATAATATTATCTTATTAAGTTATTCCATATAATGGTTAATGCATTAGTATTCAATGTGAAACACCTGCCTAAAATACACCATTTCTAATATGTACACGGAAATGTTTCTTTAAAAATAATTACTGAAGTTACTATTTACGTAGAAATAATTTAGGGTTAAGGTGCAAAAGTATACATAATCTTTTTCCCCAGGAGTGTTCAGCACCATAACCTTTTTTTTGGTGTAAAAGTACCCATGACGTTACGTTTTGGGTGCAAAAATACCACGGGCCGTTAGTTGACCGATGTTAACCGTTAACTTGGATAAAAATAAACAGTAACTTGGGTGAAATTACCATTTTGCCCTTACTTTTAAGCTGAAATTACCATTTTGCCCCTAGTTTAATTTTTTTTTTAAAAAAAAACACTAAAATAAACCCTCCTCCACCGGTGGGCCTCACCACCGGCGGCGGCCACCCTCCCCACCTCCGGCAACCGGCGGCGGCAACTTCTTTATTTTTTTTTAAAAAAACTAAGGTTTTTTCTACAACCAAAAAAACTAAGGTTTTTTCTACAAAAAACTAAGGGGAGGCCGGTGGTCCCTACTACTAGTGGTGGAGGCCCTCCCTGCTGCCGGCCGCTAGCGACGACGACTTTATTTTTTAATAAAAAAAACTAAGGTTTTTTCTAAAAAAACTAAAGTTTTTTCTACAAAAAACTAAGGGGAGGCTGGTGGGCCCCGCCACCGGCGGGGCCCATCGGCCTCCCCTTAGTTTTTTGTAGAAAAAACTTTAGTTTTTTTTCTAGAAAAAACCTTAGTTTTTTAAAAAAAAAACAAGTCGCCACCGCCGGTCGCCGGTGGTGGCCAACGGCGATGGTCGGCAGCGGGGAGGGCGTCCGCCGCCGGTGGTGGGGCCCACCGACCTCCCCTTAGTTTTTTGTAGAAAAAACCTTAGTTTTTTTTTGTTGTAGAAAAAATCTTAGGTTTTTTTTAAAAAAAAAAAGTTGCCGCCACCGGCGGTGGTGTAGCCGGTGGTGGGGCCCACCGGTGGAGGAGGGTTTATTTTATTTTTTTAAAAAAAATAAAAATTAAACTAGAGGCAAAATGGTAATTTCAGCTTAAAACTAAGGGCAAAATGGTAATTTCACCCGAGTTACTGTTTATTTCTATCCAAGTTAACAGTCAACGTCGGTCAACTAACGGCCTGTGGTATTTTTGCACCTAAAACGTAACGTCATGGGTACTTTTGCACCAAAAAAAAGGTTATGTGTATTTTTGCATCTTAACCCAATAATTTAACCTTCAGTAAAAATAAATCTGGTGGTACTAAAATCTCTTCCCATCTTGGTCTATACTTTCATGACCTCCTTCTTTCCTTTTGAGCTTCTTACCCCAGCTGCAAAATTAAACTATTCAAAAATATTCCTGAGATTCAAATGAATCCCAGTAGTAACGTTAATAATCACTCACATAAAATGCATACACAGTACATGCAAGGCGACCATCATTTATACATACCATTCACTCAACACATTCAGTATTCATACATCTCATATATATACATATAATGGTAAATATATGCATATAAAGGTACAAATGATATGTGAGAGAAGAGTTACTACCTTGATCTTTCCTTCCTTCCTTCTCTTTATCTTTCTCATAGTCCACATTCTCAATCTCGTCTATGCTTCTGATTTATGTGTGAAGCCGAAGAGGAATATTGAAAGATTATGGAGAAGGAAAATATAAAGACTTAAGTGGGTTCTGTGTTCTCCCTCACTCTCGGATTTCTCTCTCGCTGACTCTCATTTTCAGCCGAAATGAAGAAGTAATGGAGGTGTATATATATTAGGCTATACATACACACGTGGCTTGATGATAAAAATGGGAGGAAGTATGTATATGTATATGTGTCGTGAAATAAGAAGAGGAAAAATGGGTAGGTGACATGCATGAGAGGGGTGAGGTGGCGTGATTTTGGAAGAAGGAAAGAAGAGTTTTGCTGTCCAAAAATTAATCCTACACGTTGAGATCCATGCTTGACCAAGAGAGGAGTGTTGCATGAGTTTTGGGCTGATCTTTTAGTCCATTATTTAAGAGAGTATGTACGTGGCAAGAAAAAGAAAAAAGAAGGAAATCAATATGGGCTTAGATCACTGATTGTTGGATATGAGATTTTGGCTTTTTATTTATACTTAATTACAATTAATATTTTGTATTTCCTCCTCCACTAATAAATCCACTATCACACGCTCACATATAATATATTTAATTTCCCCTCAATGCATTGTCGGAAGAAGCATCTAAATAAAATGCATGCACCATCGCAAACTTCAATTGTTATCAAATAATGCAATGTGGGTCCAAATTAAACAATGGACATATACCTGATCAAATTAAAGACACTACCATCATCTAATTAAACCATTAATATTTAGTCCTACAATTAACATTCACCATTTTTCCTTAAATTTATTCTCTTTTCAAAATAAATTAAGGAAAATTAAACCTTAATTTCAAATAATTAAATTTCCAATAATTAAGTTAATAATTATTCTAGGAAATTTAGCAACCTCATCCTCCATAATAAGTTTAAGACTTCAAGCTTTTTTAAAACATGGCCTAGTAGTCTCCCAAAAATAGGCTAATTCTCAAGTCTTTAGACCCAAAATTCGGGGTATTACACAATGCACTAATAAACATTTATAAATCTTAGAATAACTCAGCCAACTAAGAATTTATGCTTAAAGCATCATAGATTCACAAATTGAATTCTTTTCTTGAAGATAGACTTGAAACTCATATATGATCAGCTTATTAGACATGAGGTTCAACTAGTCAAAGGATAAGGAATGAGGAGTTCTGTTGGACCTGGCTATCACCCAAGAGGGGGGGTGAATTGGGTGTTTGATAAGCTTTAGGAACTTTTAAAAAAAACTTTTCGCAATTTATAAATTGACAATTAGATATTCAAAGATGAGCATATACTGGAAATGTAAAAGATAAGGGAAGAGAGTATGCAAACTGTGATTTATCCTGGTTCGGTCCAATCTTTGACCTACGTCCAGTCCCCAAGCTTCACTTGAGATTTTCAATCCACTATTTGCTTTGAACTTGATTACACGTTCTGTACTTGAAGTAATCCTCTCACTAGGATTCACTCCCCCTTACAAACCATAATCAATTCACTTGCTTGATTACACACTCTGTACTCGAAGTAATCCCACACTCAGATTCACTCCCCTTACAAGCTGTAATCACAACAAAGTGTTTCCCACTCAAGATCACCCAATCTTGAGTAACTCTCAGAATAATAGGATGTTTACAATGAATCTTCTCTCTCAGAAGTAAGTGAATAAACACTGAAGCACAATACATATAATCTCACTCTCTAAGCTAGATATATGATCATTGAGATATTCAGAGAGTAGATGAAGCATACGTTAGAATATTGGCATTTTCACTGTGTAAGCTTACGTCACTGTTCTTGTTCTCCCTCTTGTATCTGTGTCACTTGTTTTTCGTTTCTTGGCTTCTTATATAGATGAAGAAGAGGAACTAGCCGTTGCATTTTCTTCTCTTTGATTCTTCAAAGTTCAGCTGTAAATCTGGAATATGACAGTTGCATATTTTCCTCTGTTTCTTCAATTCTTGGGTGGAATCTTGGATTTAGTTGTTGTAGATGGTCTTCCAGAATTCTTGTCATTCCATAAACTTAATTTGACCATTTGAGATGATTCTTATGAGTTACAACGGTCTGAGCTGAACATTTGGGATAAGGGAGAAGGATCAGGCCTGTTCTAGGTTCGTCATTTAATGCATTTATGCTGGATCTTGATCTCACCTTGATCTTGGCTAAACCTTATCTGAAAAATACTCAAAACTTCATCAAGGACATTAGAAACAATAATATCATATGAGGAAATAATTTCAGGAAGACCCATTAAGATTTCGTAGATCAACATCATTTGATTTTTCAAAATCCCCGATGCAAAACTCGAGTTTGTTCTTTCAGACTCGAGTTTGGGGTTCATCCAGAAAGCATGTCTGTTGATTAGTGGTCTAAACTTGCAGTCTGTAAAAGCTAACTCGAGTTTGGCTTTTACAGAGAGAACTGTCGGGTTCTGGACTTGGGATGGAACTTTGGGCAGGAAGCTAAACTCGAGTCAATTAGTGACCAACTCGAGTTTGGGTCTATGTTTGAAGAACAAGCCTAAGTTCGTGATTTTCCAGACTGGAGTTTAGGGTCATAGACTTGAGTTTGTAGTGTAGCCAAGTGAATGATCTTTCTGTATGGTTCAGACTCGAGTTTGGGAAGTAAACTCGAGTTTCAGTGACTACTGAAATATTTGAGGTTTATCTGGGTCAAGTGCAAATTGGAGTTTGGAAGGGCAGACTAGAGTTTGGGAGTCTATTGAGTTTTCTGGGTTCCTTTCTGTTTGATTTAAACTCGAGTTAGGGAATCTAGACTCAAGTTTGACTTGCTTGGGATTTTGAGTGCTCTCTGTATCTTCCAGACTTCAGGTTTGATTTGCAAACTGGAGTTTAGCTTAATGTGAAAATTTTGGATTCATTTCTATGTCTGTACAGACTCGAGTTTGTCTATGCAAACTTGAGTTTAGCTTTTATGTAAAATTGAATATCTTTCTGTCAAGTCTCAAAACTGGAGTTTGCTAACACAAACTCGAGTTTTCTTCTCCATGGCTCAGTCAAATATCCTTCTCACAAGTTCTTTGCTTTCTGACCTGATAAAGATCAATCCCTGGAATCCAGTACCTATCTCCATAAAGCTCTTTAAGTCTTCTTTCCATTGCAAGAAGAATCAGCTCCAAACTCACTGTATTCTGATAGTTATGATCTGATGAATGAAGGTTGTTCTTTGCCAGCGTTTTTGCAGCATCTTGAATTTATAGTCAACTTTTGAAGATCATATCTCACTCATTTGATCTTTGGTTTCCATGATCTTTATGTTTCTGGAAAGGTATGTGAGTCTACTTTCATATGCCACCGATTTCAGCTCATTCTGATGTGTAGATTGTGAGATACACTCAAATCATTGAAGCTTGGTCTGCTGGGTGACGTTAACAGATGGGTCAACTTCAAAAATTCATAGCTCTCTCATCTCATCTTCTTTGAGCATGAAAATTTGTCCAAATGACGCATTGGATGTCTAGTTTCGTACAAAATTGATTTCACCTTAAACCGATTTCTGGTTTGGGAGATATCATCAAATTACCAGAGGTCGCCAGTTCTGATCGTGAAACAAAGTTGGACAGAGTTGCTGAAAGCTTGCTAAACTCGAGTCATTAAGTGACTAACTTGAGTTTTGAGTTCCAAACTCGAGTTTACATTATTAACTCGAGTTTTGCTGATCCAGAGACACCAGAGTTGCTGAAGACACTACAAACTCGAGTCATTAAATGACTAGCTCGAGTTTTGAGTTCCAGACTCGAGTTTTGTGTCCTAAACTCGAGTTTTCTTATAATCCAGAGGCAGATCACTTCCTGTAATGCAGTAAACTTGACTTTTGAGTATCTGGCTCGATTTTGCTCATCCAGAACCTGATATATGCTTGTTTTAACTCTGAATTGAGTCATCCCAACTTCCATTTGATCTTGGAGACTTCAAGAATCAAACTAAGAACTTGTATAATGATTTTCTCAGTTTATTCAGCAAGTTCTTCTTTGTTTCTTCTCTCTTCTTGATTATTCTCCATGAATCAACTCTTTCTTTCTTCTATTCTCTTGTTCTTTCTCCACATGAACAAATCTACATTAAATGTAGTAATTAGACAATGTATATGATATAAATTTTTTGCTCTTGCTAATGGCATCTATATAAGACATCATCAAAACTAATCATAACCAACAAGTTCAAGTATCGCATTAAATACCAAAGATCAATATGTGAATGGCGGGGAAAGCTCAATTGGACAAATTTGAAACATATCTGACATTCAACATACAAAAATATTAACTTTCAATTTTGAAATACTATTTGAATGCAATAAAAGTATGAATATTTTTCAAAAGCATTTGTATGCATTTTCACAAAACATAGTGAATTGAAATTTTTAAAAAAATTTAGAATTGTGCATTTCAAAAACATAAACTCAGAAAGTTATGTACAAATTCATTTACGGTCCATTTAGCAATCTGAAAACATTTTGAAAACCATAAATGATTGTTGCTAATGGAATGCAATAATGGACAAGTATTCATAACCCAAAATGAATATGTAATCACATTATGGGGTAAGAATTAGATATCACCGTAATTCCTTTTGTCTTGATAATAGCTTGCTTGGTTGAGATAGATTGATGTAGATAACTCATTTTTCGACGTTCACCATCAACATCAACCATAGCTGAAACAACTATCTTTTAATTAACTAAATTAATTACATAATTTATCAAAGTTGTCGCTTAATACGAGTTAAACAGTAAATAAAATTTTCGCGGAATTTAAAATTTTCAAAATATGCCAAAGTATGCATGATAAGTCATAATGTGTGGCAATATACAGTTATCCATACATCAAAACAACAAGCAGAAGCCCTACTTGATTAAAGTATACTATGCTTCTGTCGACTTCCCTGTAGGACTTGGATCGGACTAGTCACCTGGGGAAATATTTGTAACCATCAGTCCAGCTCATTATGAATATTAACAGGTGCTAGTGAGATGCCAAGTGAAATAATACAATTAATCCAAAATTCAACAGTTCATCAATATTCTCTTTACATAATATCACTATAATAATAAATATCATAATGGGTGTCACAAATTTTTGTTTGTATTCAATACCAAAAAACCTTCCATCAATTCAACCGAACCGCCTTATTTCTTCCGACTAGACCCATGGGCTAAGTTACACCCATGTTACTGGTTACTCCAAAAGCTCACTGGTCAAGTGATGAGAACCGACCAAAATCCTCAGAGCACATGTCCCAGACCATGGATCTTTTCCCCTCATTGAATTGGTGGGGTGTCGTAAGCCCTCTTGAACTGGTGGGCTAGTCCCTCATTGAACTGTTGGGACAATAAAAAACCAACCATCGTGCACCAATGGAGGCATCACCACATGGTGGAAGTAACTACTCCATCTTTTCCCGATTCATCACTTTCCATAATTATCATCATAATTTAACAGGGGAAATTTTCACAACACCATGTCATCATATCTCAATTCCCATAATTATTATAATATTTCAATGCATATAAATTCAACTAATAACATTCCACATGACACACTTTATTTAAACATACATAATCCTTCCAGAAAATACTCACAGCAGCATATTAATAACATAACAAGTGGAAAATGGTTACCTCTCGTCCGAGCTAACTACTTTCACACTGCTCCCAATTCCAGAGCTCAAATACACTTCACAATTTAATCTATACAAATAAATTTTCTAACAATTAATAACATCCTAAAAATTCCACATATTAAGAATTATAATTTCATAACTTTAACAACAAACTGATAATAATACTCTCATTATTTATTTCCTTATTCCTAATAATAAGGACACCTTATTACCATTATTATTATTCTTTAATTTGAATTCCTCAATATTCAATATCACATGAACAATTATTTTATAATTATTATCTATTATGGAATTTATCTAGGCTTCCCAAAAATATAAAATTAATCATACATAAAGTTTTAAAACCTTGGGTTAAATAAATATAAACTCCCAGATTATTCTTTTCTAAGAAGTAATTAGCACTTAAATTAAGTAAATAATTCATCTACAATATACTATTTATTATTATTATTATTTCTCTCTTAATGTACATACTCAATGCTACAGGATGCTTCATGGATATATATATATATATATATATATATATATATATATATATATATATATATATTCACACCTATTTATATAAGTGACTGCCACGTGATGCTTCTTCTTCTTTATATGCGAATTTAGCATGACAGTACAATTCTCCTGTAGCTTTTCTTCTCTTTTCAACGTTGATAGCTTTACCATATGTATCAAGGCTAAACACACAGTTAGCAACTCAAATACATTTTCCTTCCTTTATCTTTTTATATACTCAGCGTATCTCTTCTTCTTTGTGTGTTTATTTTTTTTCTTCACACACTAATTAATCTATATATACATCTACGCATCAGCAATAACCTGAGTTATTATCTTGCTTCTTCCTTCATTTACAACACACACCCACATGCAAACTTTATCCTCTTCTTCCCAGCGACACACACACCATATAACTCATATATATTTTTATGCAAAAAGCAAAGTCAGCGTCGTACACACATGCAGCAAAGAAAAAAAAGAAACCCGATGATCAACAGAAGTTATCAACGACTTGGATGAAATAATTTTTGAACCTCAAAGACTCTTACATGCTACGATAGGCTCATATAAACAGAGCCATCTAAACATGCAGCAACAAGCCACTCTTCAGCGTTCTTATGACAGCAAGAAAAAGAAGGAATGATCGATGCAAAACGCTACAAGACTCAGAGACTAACCCACTGATGCATCATTCCCTATTTCAGCGTTTTTAGCTTCAGTATTCAGTAAAGAAAAAGGCCTATTTCTCATGGCTTGATTTCGAAAAGAAAGAGAAGGCAACTCAGCGGGAGAGAAAGTCTCAGAATTACCTTCACTGATCAAACCGAAGATGAGCTACGGTACTGGTTTTTCTTTCCCTGTTCCCGATGACGTTAAGCAAAGGAGAAAAGGATAGTGTTTCGGATATGAAATATCGGGCTCATCTAGGTATGACCCAATGAGAGGCAACCAATATGACACAAGCATGACGTCACATCATTTGGGCTTAGAGGCACAAGAGGCCCAACAGTCCAAACCCTAACCTTAAGGTAATCTCTATAAATAGAAGATTAACCTAACAAGGTACACACTTCTAAGCTCTGCCTTTTTACTATGCGGCATACTCAGAGCACACACCCGCATACTCAGAGCACACACCCCCACTCTCTCTGGCTAAACGCCATCTGTATATTGACCCTCACTCCCTCTGGTTAAACGCCATCGGTATATCAAACTACGTGGACTTTGATCACTCTCAATGGTACATAGCCCTGAGATTTAATCCTAGATCAAGTCTAAGATATTTTGTTTTATAACAGAACATTGACGCGGTCTGTGGGGACAATAAAGTTCGATTTTGTGACCAAAGATAGTCAATTCAAGAAATAGCAATAAAGTCAAATGCCTTTCAACTAATGGCTTCTGTGAGGACTGATGATCAGTTCGCTTGTATATATCGCCACAACCAACGGAGTAACAGAAAAACTGAAACTTTTTGGCGTTCTAGGTCAGTGTGTTGGTTTGAAAATATATTGTAGTGGGATGAGAGGAGATCATCGTTCATCAACAAAAGCAGATTATCGGCGACGAGGGCAGTCTATCGGTGACGAGATTTAATCTCTGATTAATGGAAGCGCGGAGGATCCGGACGACGGGATTTAATCTCTGATCTGAACGACGCGGAGGATCTGTGTCATAAACTTGCAATCAAATAATTGAGAGATTGTGATTGACAAAAACGAAAGCAACCACGAAGATGTAAACCCTGTTCTGTTAGTCCAAGTGAGACCATATGAATGACTATGTCACAGGCCAAATTTTATTGGGCTGGAGATTATTGGGTTACACACGTGTCTCAGCCCATCACTTAAAGAGTGATTAATTTATGTGGACATGACGGAAAAACTGGAGCTTTTTGGTGAGATGGTTTCCATACGTGGAGACTTCCTTCCTGACGTTTGAAATGAGGCCTGTAACAAAGGATGCTCGACATTCTTGGAAGAAAGTTTGTATGCACGGGTGAAAGCATGTTCAGATGCTGCTGAAATTGATTAAGGACAGCTGATTTGTGTGTGGGTGAAAAGACAACTGAATTCAATGTTGGATCAGCAAACCGAGGGGAAGAACTCTCAGCCGAAAAGAGATCATCAAGATTTGAAGGGGTTAACGGGGTCTTCATACAACAAAAGTGGTTCAGGCTATTAGAATTCATAGATTGTTGGGAAAGGCAAGACATCTTAATAAGTAGTTGGTGTTGCTGAACATCATAATCAGTGTAAGAATGGGAAAAGGAAAGGAGTGAAACATTTGCATATGAAATTAATGTTAGAGTGCTTGAGGCTTATAATGAACAAATCAGAGATCTACTGGCTTCAGGACCATCATAAAAAAGCTGAAAATAAAACAAGCCTCTCAAGGGTCTCATCATGTTCTCGGTGTTGTAGAAGCCTAGCCTAATAATATTGAGGAAGCTTGGACTATACTGTAAATTGGAAGCAATGCTAGAGCCGTTGAAAGCAATAACATGAATGAGTACAACAGTCAATCTCATTACATGCTTTGTAACAAGTACCTAATGGCAGAAACTTAAAACCACCAGGTTTCAAGGAAGGCCTCACCTCATATCAACAGCCATATCCTTTCAAGCTCTCTTGAAAAATCTATCTGCTTTGAAGAAAAATCCTCAGGGAAGGGAACTCAGATGTTGAAACGTAATCCTGAACTCTTATCAGTTAGTGTTGAATGCTACCAATGAATTGGTCTCTAGTGGAGAGCGTGGTAAAGTCAATGCCTTTTTGCGATATGCAGAGAACCAATTCTAGAGCATGGAAATTTAAGCCAGGCCCAACCAATATTACAAGAGGAAGAGTATTGGCAATCTATGAAGCAGAAGAAAAGCCACATATCTCCCACTGCACCAGATGCCAAATTTGAAGCAAAAGCATATTCGGCAATATCATAATTAGGAGAACTTGCTGATAATAGTAAAAACTGTTGCCACTCCTTCAACTCTTGGATCTCTCATTGAACAACTTATCGGGCAAATATTCAAATTCTTGAAGAACTTTAATGCAATGATTCAAGAGAGTTCATCAACATTTCTAGTAAGTCCTTCTATATCCAGTAATGGATCAACACATTTTTATCAATATGATATACATGCATTGCTCACAAATGTTTAAGCATAGTAAGTTGTTGAGAAGCATTGATTTTTCCAGGAGAAAAATAATTGGAGTAATTCCAAAAGAAACGCAAGGAACAAACACCTTGATTGACAACTACAATAATATTAAATTTAAGAATGGTGCATTTCTGGTCAAAGGGTTTTGGCATGAAGGGATTCACGGGTAGGCAATAAAATGAGTTGTTGCAATTATATTGGTGGATATTGCTATTGTTGATTTATATGCCAAATGTGGGCCTATGGATGCCTACAAGAAGCTCCCTGTTCCAACATTTAAAATTTCTCAGTTTGCTATAAACCCACCGGACTGTGATTTTATCAAGCTTAAATTAAGCTGAGGGATATAATTGTCATCTGTATGTACCAATGACATCAAGGCGCAATTGTCATCTGTATGAATCTGCAACACTTAGCAGCAAGTGCCTGGAAAAGGAATAGAAAAGATGAACCTGAGCATTGTGCATTGTCTTCTAGCAGTGAAATATAGGCTGTGTAAAGCAATGAAATATTGTGGTTTGTGGAAAATGCTCATGAGAACATACTCACAACTTTGATGAACTTGTCAAAACCAAGATGCTCAGAAAACAAGACGTGGGATTGTAGCTGTAGACATCATGAAAAGTTCCACAAATTGATATGTAAAACATAAAAATGAGAATTATAAGGTGGAGAATGTGCATGAAATGAATACCCGAGGCCGTGTAAAATATATTCAAGAAACTCTTTGATGAAACAAGTAGATCTGTATTAAAAAGTCATCTGCTCAACAAAGATTCTCGGAGGTTAAGTTGAAATCCTAACAAGGCCATTGAAACAAAAAGCAATAGAATGTATCCCCTGAAAGGATTTTCTGCAGTATACTTGGGTTGCAAAATCATGTTAGCATGCGGGTTCAAAGTTCAAACTCAGTTAAAACCAATATTGTGGGAAAAGAGAAGAGGAGGAATGTGCCTCTTAAAGAAAAAAGAAGACGGACCCTGGTTAAACCGAATCTGGTTAAAATTCGGGCTCTGTGAAAATTTAAGAAGGCAGATCTCGGTTAAACCAAATCTGATTAGAATCCGGGTTTTGTGTAAATTTTTGAAATTGGACCCCGATTAAACCGAATTTGGTTAAAATCCGGGTTCAATATAAATTTTTGAAAGTGAACCCCGGTTAAACCAGTTAAAATCTAGGATCCGTGTAAATATTTGAAAGTGGACCTCGGTTAAACCGAATCTGATTAAAATTCGAGCTCCGTGAAAAGCTTTACGAGAAACGTATAAAAAGCGGACCCTGGTTAAACTGAATTTAATCAGTTAAAATCCGGGCTCCGCATAAAGTTTTGTGGCAAAGGAAAGGAGGAGTGTGCCTCCAAAAGGAAAAGAAGCATAACCAAATTAAATCTGTGGTTCCATGATCAATTCAAACCTAGTTAAACTGAAAGAACAGTTAAAACGTGTTTCCATGATCAATTTGGAACCTGGTAAAACTGAAAGAAAATTATGCAATTCATTCCGTGCTTCTTAAATGGACCTCGAATAAACTGAAAATTATACAGTTAAATCCGTGCTCCTAAATGGACCTCGGATAAACTAAAAATTATACAATTAAATCCGTGTTCCTTAAATAGATCCCGGATAAAATGGAAATTATACAATTAAATCCATGCTCCTTAAATGGACCCTAGATAAACTGAAAGTTCTATAGTTAAATTCGTGCTCCTTAATTGGACCTCGGATAAATTGAAAATTATACAGTTAAATCCGTGCTCCTTAATTGGACCCCGGATAAACTGAAAATTATACAGTTAAATCCGCGCTTCATGAATGGACCTCGGATAAACTAGTAGAACTTAAAAAGCTAGGGCGACGCGAACCTGGCTCTCATAAGATTTGTTAACAAGTCTTATGAACGTTACGATGCATCGAAACGACATTCCGGGATGGTGTTGTCATTGTCATGATGATCTTGATTAGGTCAAAATGTTTAGGCTCTTATTTTAAATAATAAGTCTCGAACATGTGATGTTTGGCTGCCATCTTGGATTATTACTTTACAAGTTAAAGTATTTAGATGACTATTTGAAGTCATCCGTCTATTGAAAATGCCCGACTAGTAATAAGCATACCAGTTTATTAAGGTTGGTGGAATATCTAGTAGATTTTGTGCAATATATCTTGACTCTGGCCCAGTCATTGAATAGAACCCTGAACTGAAAATGGAAGAAATCACCAAGAGGGGATGAATTGGGGATTTCAAAAAATTTCTTTTAGAAAGATAATCAAGTTTTAAAAAATGAAATGCACAAAAGCAAAGGAAGAGAAGCTTAGACACAAAAGATTTATACTGGTTCAGTCCTAACTTTGACCTACGTCTAGTCCCCAGATATCTTCTGGGTTTTTCACTATCAATGCTTTCTTATTACAACAACGTAACACTCAAGTAATCCTTAATCACCTAGAACCTGCTCCCCCTTACACTTTGTAATAAGACAACCCAATTCACAGGTTCCACAACCTTGAGTTCTTACAAAAGCAGTAATCAAATGATTTTCAAAATCACACTCTCTTAAAGAGCAAATAAGCATAAACATTGAAGTTCAAAAATATTTTGCATAACACAGCTAAAAATCAAGAATGTACTGTGTCTTCAAGAGTATTTATAGGTTTAATATGAGGAATTAGCTGTTGCATTTTCTTCTCTAACGTTCAGCTGCAAATCTTGAAAATGACAGTTGCATATTTTCCTCTATTCTTTCAATTCTCAGCTGGAATCTTGGAATTCATTGATGCAAATGGTCTTCCAGATATTCTGTCATTCCATAACCCTTATTTGTCCGTTAGAGAGTGATTTAATTGATCCATAACGGTCTGTGCTGAACCATTGGGATAAAGGAGAAAGATCAGCCATATTCTTGGTTCTTCATTTATTGCACTTGATCCAGATCTGATTTCATATTGATCTTTACTGAACTTATCTGAAACTTACTCAAAACTTCATCAATAATGTTAGAAATAATGATATGACATTCTCATATTAACCCATAAAGATTTCGAAGATTGACACAACGTGGTTTTTCAAAATCACCGATACAAACTCGAGTTTATCCCTCAAGACTCGAGTTTCTGGTTTATCCAGAGAGCAGAGTCGTGACATGAGCTTTGAACAGTATTTTGAACAAAAGTGTAAACTCGAGTTTTTAAGTAACTGACTCGAGTTTCTGGTCCTTACAGAGAAGAGAGTCAAGTTCTGGTCTTTGAATGAGATTCTGAACATATGGCCAAACTTGAGTCATTTAATGACTAACTCGAGTTTTGGGTTTTGACAAGAAGGTAGAGTTAAGTCAAAAACTTCAAGACTGGAGTTTAGAAATATAAACTGGAGTTTTCAAATCAGTCATATTGCGGTGCTCTCTGTAAGTCACAAAACTCGAGTTTGCAGTATATAAACTTGAGTTTTAGTGAAAACTGAAACTTTGAAATATTTTGTCAAATGAAAACTGGAGTTTACACAATTAAGACTGGAGTTTACAAGGCATGAAGTTTCTGAATTCTTTTTATTTAGTCTAAACTCGAGTTTTAAGACCGAAACTCGAGTTTGTCTTGTTGTAAAAACTTTGAGTGCTCTCTGTATCTCGCAAACTCGAGTTTGCTTGAGCAAACTGGAGTTTGGCTTCCTTTGTAAAATCTAAGCTATTCTCTGTCTAGTTCAAACTCGAGTTTTGCTACCAAAACTCGAGTTTACCTTTGACAGTAAGTTTTACAACTTACCAAAGACAAACTTCATATTGAGTTTACAATTGTTAGTTATCATCAAAACACATAGATAACTAACATTCTTTCCCTTTTTGATGATAAGAACACTTGTAAACTGAAACTTCAAAGATTTTGATTGATTTTATCATTTGAAATGTATTTTGCAAAAAGTGCTTATGCATAACTGGATATCAGAGATTAAGAAGGCAGAAGCAACATGAACCAATATGAACTTATCATATGAACCATTAGTCATTACAGAATCAAAACAACTAAATGCAGAATTATAGACTTAAACATCTCACTCAAAACAACTCAAGACAGCTCTGAGCTTTTCTCTCCCCCTTTGTCATTAGCAAAAGAAGGTGGAGCTGTTGTGGTAGGGTCAACTGGAGGAGCAGAAGAAAGAGTGGTCTGAGAGGGAGCAGTAATGGCTGGGGCAGCAGAGGTAGATGCAGAAGCTGTGAGGTTGAAATGTTTTAGAATCTGGTCTAGTTGGGCCTTCATTGCATCTTGTGTTTTTGTCAAAGCTTTGTTTGTTTTGGTCAACTCGGCTACTAGCTTGGCTACCTCAGACTCAATGTTTGTGGCCAATCTTGTAATTGCAGCATCGACAATTTCTTGGATCTTGGCAGTTAGATCAGCAGGGATAGAAGCCTGAGGAGGTGTAGGAGCTGATTGAGCTTCATGAGCTCGAGGATAAGAGGTTCTTGTCCTTGAAGGTGCCCTTGACTGTCCCGACCCCTTATCATCAAAGTTGATCTTCATAAGATGCAACTGTTGCTTCCCAAACTCTGGAGGTTTCTGAATGGTATCAAGAGCACCACCATGCCAAATTTTGAAATAAAATAGAATGACAAAAACTAGAGAAGGAAAGAGAATATGGGAAATTTTTCTGGATCCAAATATGAATCTGACCATTTCTTTGAACACCCATTGTCCCACATTGATGGGCATTTTGTCTACAACAGTAGTGAAGGGTGCATAGTCTCTCTGGGTGAAATGAGTGAAATTTCCACCTTTTTGGACTAAGTTTCTGGAATAAATTTACCACAAGGCATGATAAGTAGGAGACATGGAGGCAGGGGTAATGTGAAGAGAAACCAATTGATCCTGAGTGATAGGCTCATTTGGTTTTAGAATTTCAAAACACTGCCTATTTGAATAATTGATTGAGTAAGGAGGAGGAGGATTATCAATTTTCAGAATAGAGTTGATGATAGCCGCAGATAGGGTAATTTTTACTCCCCCAACAGTAGTAGTGACTCTCTCCTTATCCAAACTTTGATCGTCATCCTCTAACGTAGCCCAATACATATTAAAGTAGAAGAGTCTTACTATGTTTGGAGTGTAATAGACAGAAATTTAAAGAAGAGTTTTGAATTGATCAAGCCAAGGGGAAAGATTGAGATTACAATCTTTTCTTAGAGTTTCTAGGTTGACTGACACAACTGGGTAAAAGGGCTTTTTAGCATAGTCCTCTTTGAATTTGTTAGCTAGTTGATTTGACAGAATGGTATTTTCAGTGATAAGCCTAGATGGAGGGGAGGAGTGATTGTAAATCTCAGAAATTGCATTTTGTACCGTTTGTGGCTCCTCAAGAGATTGTTCAGTTTGTTGGGTGTTTGATGGAGTAGCAAATGATGGAGCCTTGGAAGATCCTTGGCTCTTGTCAGTTCTCTTCCTTTTGAAGGTCTTGGAAGGTACTGCAACCTTCTCCTTCCCTTTACCAGAAACAGAGTCGGTCTTCTTCCTCATTTGCTCCTCTGTTAGCTCTTGGATTGTAACTCCTTTTGGTTTGGGAGAAGTGTGAGGAACGCCAGGGATTTGCTTATCGATCCCTGAAGCAAATTTTCTGGGAATCATCTTTTGCCTCATTGGTTTGTGTATAGGTATGGATTTGATTCTTGGTTGACGTTGCAGAGGAGGAGGGGTAGGAGATTTTGAGGTTTCATCATCTTGAAAAGATCTGGAGGGTTGATTGGAAGCCATTTTGGGTTTGAGAATGCTAGATTGAGGATGAAGTAGAGGGAGACGAGAGAGAGACTTAGGGCTAAACTTGAGTTTTGAGTGTAGTGAATGAACAGTCACAACTATTGAGTATATATAGGGTTCAACAAACTCGAGTTTGCACTAGCTGACTCGAGTTTGCATGAGTGTATACTAACCTGGACTTGAAGGATGTATGTGTGAATCCCTGAATCCCCGATAGAACTCGAGTTTATGCTTACTGACTTGAGTTTTGAATTTCTTCAAAATTTCAAGTTGCTTTCAGTTTGATGCAGACTTGAGTTACTTACTTAATGACTCGAGTTTGGAAGCTCTTCTCTCCTTCAGACTTCTTTGTTTGATTCAGATTCGAGTCTCTTGCCCGCTAATTCGTGTTTGAAGTCTCCTCAAACATCAGGCTGCTCTCTGTCTATTGCAGACTCGAGTCACTCACTTAATGACTCGAGTTTTGATTTGAGTTTCCCAAATTTGGGATGTTACATTTCTTCCCACTTAATTAAAATTTTGTCCCCAAAATTCCTAACACGTAAAAAAAAATTAATCGATATCTCAAGCTTCTAACATACATTCACAAAGCTCAAAACAACACAAAAGATCACCATATCACACAAATTCCATCATGGACATAACATAATCATAAATACACTGAATCAATCAAGACAAACACAACTACATACTTAAGCAAAAAAATTCGAAAAGTTTTGACGCATCCTTTCCTCGGTTTCCCAAGTTGCGTCTCCAAGTGTCATACCCTTCCAAAAGACTTTCACAAGACGAATGGTCTTCTTTTCGTCTTCTTCCTCAGTTGCTTATCCCTGGCATCTAAAATTCTCTCTGGTTCTGCTATATAAGCCAAGTTCTCTCTCAACTCGACTTCTTCAGGGGTAATGATATGAGATGGGTCGAGATGGTACTTTTTAAACTACGACACGTGGAATACATCGTATACTTTTGATAAATGAGGAGATAAAGCGACTCGATAGGCAACAGGGCCTATTCACTCCAAAATTTCATATTGTCCTATGAATCGTGGAGTCAACTTTTTCGCCTTAATAGACCTCCCTATCCTCGTTATGGGCGATACTTTTAGGAAGACATGATCTCCCAAACTAAACTCTAACAGTCTCCTTTGTCAGTCTGTATAACTCTTCTGTTGACTTTGTGGCGTCAACAATTTTTGTCGTATCATCTCGATCTTCTGTGGTGTTTGATCTACCAAATCTGGCCCGATAATAGTTCTCTTACTCAACTCGGTCCAACACAACGACGATCTGCATTTTTTTGCCATACAAAGCTTCAAAAGGCGCCATTTGAATACTGGTATGGTAACTGTTATTGTACGCAAATTTTGCTAACGTCTTCAAGTGTCTGATTAGTCCTCTCTGTTTGACCGTCTGTTTGAGGATGGTAGGCCGTACTGTACCTTAGGTTTATTCCCATAGCTTTCTGTAGAGACTTCCAAAAGTTTGAAGTGAACCTTGGATCCAGATCTAATATGATGCCCTCTGGCACCCGGTGCATTTAAACAATTTCCTTAATATACAACTTTGCAAATTTTTCTACGAAATAGTCCTCTTTGATGGGCAGGAAGTGCGCTGACTTAGCCAATCGGTCTACGATCACCCAAATGGCCTTGTAACTGGCTCGGGTGGGCGATAAGCCTGTGATAAAATCCATGGAAATACTATCCCATTTCCATGTAGGAATATCTAGGCTTTAAAGTAATCCTGGGGGTTTCAGGTGTTCAATCTTGACTTTCTGGCACGTTAAGCACTTCAAGACCAAATTGGTCATGTCTCTCTTCATCTTCGGCCACCAATACTCGCGCTTTAGATCGTTGTGCATTGTAGTGATCCCCGGATGCATGGCATACTTGCTTCGATGAGCTTCTTCTAAAATGATCTTCTTGATTTCATCATTTTGAGGTACACGGATCCTTTTCTTGTATTGCTAGATATCTGCATCCCCAATATCATAATCTAGAACTTCTTCATATTCTAGAGTTTCGTGAATCTTGCCTAATTGATCGTCTTCCATCTGAGCATCTCTCAGGTCCTAATAGAATTCGTATTCACCAAGGACTGCATTCAAAGTAGCCTTTTCATGGTTTGGAACTACGTGGATATCTCGTAGTCCATCTAACCAACTCTGCTCTTCCAGGCTCAAGCAAAACAAGTGCGTGTACTTCCGACTCAAAGCATCTGCAACCACATTAGCCTTGCTAGGATGATACTTCAGTTATCCAAACTCATTGTATGTTGAGCATTATGATCAAATTAATAGAAGTTGTTCTGAAGCAACGCTTTTGCACAATCCTGAACATACCATGAAGTTCCAAAAATCATATCTCTCTCATTTGATATTTGGTTTCTTTGATCTTAATGTTTTTGGAAACGTATTTGAATCTAGTTTCATATGCCACTGATTTTAGCTCATTCCAATGTGTAGTTTGTGAGATACACCCAAATTACTGAAGCTTGGTCTGTTGTATGACGTTAATCTTTGTGTCAACTTTAGAAATTCATATTTCTTTCATATGAACTTCTTTGAAGTTGAAATTTTGTCAAGATGATGTATTTGGAGTCTAGTTGTATACAAAATTGGTTTTACCTCAATCCGATCTCTTTTTTGGGAGATATTATTGAATAACCAGACCTTGCTCAGGTGAAACGTGAAATAGAGCCGCTGAAACACTGGCTTGCTCGAGCAACATATATGGCTTGCTTGAGCAAACCAAGTTTTGTGATCGAGCATGGACATTTTTCTGCTCAAGTAAGGTGGAAATAAGAAAGGAAATCATTATATTCAATATGGAGCTTTAACTTGCTTATTTTAACTCTAAATTGAGTCATTCCAACTTCCATTTGATCAGAGACTTGAATATTGATATTCTCATAATATTTGACAATTTCTTCTTTCTTCAATCTCCTCTCTTGATCATTCTATATAATTCAACTTTAGACTAACCTATATTAAACAAGGTAGTTAGTCAATGTAGAACATGGATAGATTATGTAAAACTTTTTGCTCTTAATACCATCTATACACTACAAACAAAAGCCAATTAGTAGCAGTTAAAATGACATATTTATAGTAGTTTTAAATGCTACTAGAACCATTAGTAGCGGTTATAGAAACTGCTACAAAATCTATCGTGGCAAACCGATTTGTAGTGGTGAAAAAAAATCGATACTACATGCTAAAAAACTGCTACTGAAACTGTAGCGATTAAACATAACCGCAACTATCTGAGTCTGACATGACGTCAACATCATACATTTGTAGTGGTTGGACAACCGCTACAAGGTGAACCACTGTAGTAGCTATAAAAGCACTACTAAGTTTGTGCAAATTCGACATCTCATAGTGGTTACTTAACCGCGACAAGTTTTCCCACCATTATTTGAGGGGAAGATATTTTGCCGACATTTTGAATTCATTTCACACTTGTAGTGGTTTTCATAACCGCTACAAAATATTCCCACCATTTTATCCGAAATATATTTCCCTCCACTTTTAATTTTGTTATTCGTAGTGGTTTGAAACCGCTACAACATTTCCCACCATTTTGTCTGCAAATTATTTTCCTGCTATTTTACTTTTTGTTATTTGTAGCGTTTTGCACCATTTCAATTTTTTCCCCATTTCAGGTCCAAAAGTTGTAAACTTGTAATAGTGTTTTTTTGTTATTATTTCTTGTTTTCAATCTTGGTCTATCATACTAAAATTTCTTCTATTATGGTTCAGAAGCATGTGTGTCGATATTGTTTGAGATAACTGTTAAATTTATTTTGTAATTTCATACTATTATATTGCACTTTGAATTTTTTCCATTACAAAAATTGCTTTACTAACTTCTTGAATATACTATATATGATAAAAGGTTGTTGAAGAGCATTTATCTGAAATAGATTAAATTAATTATTTTATTTATTTTCAGTTAATATAATTTAAATATTAAATTTGGCACAGCGTTATATTGAAGCTTGATGTTCGCTCAATAACATCCATATATAGTAATCGAATAAGAAAAAACATATGCATTATTGAAAAATAAAATAGGGGGAAGCTACGTTCATACAATTGGAAAAAAATAATTTAACATTAAAATGTGTTTTATTTAGTTTATTTTAGTTAAATATAAAATATAATGAATTCGAAAGTGTGATTTGAATAAACGCTTAATTTAATTTCCTATAATCATGGTAATGGTGGGAGGCAGAGCAAGAATAGTGACATTAACAATTTGTTGGTAAAATACCAAAATACGGATTACCACATGACCTTTTCCTTTCCTTCTTTCAAAATTTCCCAAAAAAGGTCACTCCTTCAATCATTCTTACCATGTTCTCAAACACATTCTCATTCCAACTTCATACTATTTTATCAAAATGATATATATCGTGCACGAAACTTTTAGGGTTTTAATTATCCTTGTTTTGTTCCATGTTCTATATAGCTTTTGATTGAATGGCTCTATGAATTGTTTATTGATTTGGCCTTTGGCGTGGTTTTAATTAGTTTGAGAGGCATATATCATTATAAAATGGAATCGGATGAGAATAAGAACCTGGGCAAGGCTCTGGCCACCGACGATGAAGCCAGCGGCGACGAACAAGGCAGAGGGAGGTTTTACTCCCACAGTCGTCAGAGTTCTGCTACTGATGACAAAGATGAGGAGGAGAGCGGTAATATTGAATTGGGTCCGCAGTGCTCCTTGAGGGACCAACTTGAGAAGGACAAGGTTGCTTCATCTTTTTCATCATTATTCGCTTTTTGCCCCTTTACTATTAAACCAGGAAGAATTCTTTGCATTGCAGGAAAATCATAGAAATAAGCTAGATTTTATATTGGAAAAATTAATCTGCATATCCCTATAGTTTCACTTGACTTTCTTCATGTACTTGTCGTTTTTCTATTAAGACCTCATAGTTTTATCTGATTTTAATTCGGTGCATATAGTTTTTCCCTTTTTTTATGCTATAATTTAGAGGGTGAGTTGGAGTAATACTAAATGTTGATGTTATATGATATAGAGGCCACAAGGAAAGCTGTGTACGTCTAATTCTCCCCAAATCCTACCTAACAGAAGCTTGGGTACTCGTTTACCCTTTTTTATATTGTTTCACTTGATTTTTAATCAAGTAAAATTGAAGGGATTTGCATATTAATTTTTATTTTTATACTTAAATGTTAATTGATAATTGTATACTATATCTTTGATCCGATAGAATTAGGCAAAAATAATTTGAATATGTACTCAATGTGATGTCTTTAATTAGTATGTTTTCAATATGCATAATGTACTCTCACATTATATAGCTGGTTTGCTGTTCACTGGTGCACATTTTGCAATGCAGTTACATTTTTTAAGACTCAAAGATCTCAAAAGTTTATAGAGAAAATGTGAGAGAAATGAAAAGAAATAAATATGATATTGAATTTGAATTGGATATTATATGCTAGCCTTATTAGTATTTTTGTTTATTATAATGATTTGAACCTTAAAGCTCATCTTTTCATATTGTGATTACATTTTGTGTTATTATATTCTTTATGTAAAAATGTATGTTGTCCAAATATTTTGAAGTTCTAAAAAATACAAACCTCTTTATTATACACACACAAACATATACATATATGTATATGTATATATATCTTTATATAAGTGTGTGTATATATACATATATACGTGCACAAGCACATGAATGTGTAGACACACACATATGTGTGCGCACACGTATATGAATATATGTATGTACATATCTTTATATATGTACATCTTATATATATATATATATGTGTGTGTATGTATGTATACATATATATGTGTGTAGTGTCATGATTATTATGATAGTCTGTTTTTTTTTTTTTCTGCTATGATGTCATAGGATGATGAGAGCTTAAGGAAGTGGAAAGAACAACTTCTCGGGAGCGTCGATATGAACGCTGTTGGAGGTATATACTCACTTGTTTCATCTAAACTTTTACCAATCGTTTACTTGTTTTATAGATTTAATTAGATTGAAGACTTAAATGTATCTAGATTCTCTATGCAAATATACTCTAAATGCTTAGAGAGAGAAAAAGTTATTTCAGTGCATATTTCAAAATATATATATATATATATATATATATATATATATATATATATATATATATAACTCCCCTTTTGTAGCTATCAAAAGAACTGGAGTCAGATTTTATTGCAACTGGTATTTTTTTAGGCAACAATCAGTTTTTTTTTTTTTTTTTTTTTTTTTTTTTACAAAATGAGTGCTTGTAATTAATTAAGAGAGAGTATGTAATAAATTATATTTTTGAAAAGATGAGTTAGTTTTTAAAGTCATTATTATTATTTTTTTCGTTTGCTTAGAGTAGGTAACTTAGTCTTATGAAATGGAAAGTGAACTGAGCATATATATTCTTATCATTCATATTTATAGCAATCATCTAAATCATCTATCCCTATTTATAATACTATTAACCGAATCATGTTATTTAATATAATAATTAAAATTAGTTAAACGTAATAAATATGTAGAAAATATACTTACTTATTGAAATATGCTCTAATTTACAAGTGGATACATAAATGAGAGAGAGTAATAATAAAAAAAGATGAAAGAGAGTATCACAGAGAGGGAGAGAAGAAATTTGACACCTACAAAATGATTTTTGTTCCCGTTGCATTAATTATTTTTAAGGATATTAAGTGGGAAAAAAAAAAAAAACATGCGTATATGTAGAGACCCTAGAGCCGGAGGTGAAGATGCTAAGCTTTACAATAAAGACAAATGGAAGAGATGATATTGTGCTTCCAGTACCGGAGTCTGGAAAACCTGAGCACCCCTGGTTTACTCTGAAAGAAGGAAGCCAGTACAGACTCGTGTTCACTTTTCGTGTTAGCCACAACATAGTTTCAGGTCTCAAATACACCAACACTGTTTGGAGAAGAGGTCTTAGGGGTATGTATGTTAAATATGCTTATATTATTTCAATGTAAAGTGCACATTCGATTCTCTAACTTTAATTTTTATATGTTACTTTGATTTAAAGTGCACATTTGATTGTCTAACTTTATACAAGGTTTCAACAATCTTTTAACTAACAATGATAGGGTTAGAAGCTCAAAAAGATACCTTATAAAGTTAATGAATTAGAATGAAATCTTATATAGAGTCAAATGTTTAAGGTAAAAAAAAAAAACGAGTTTTTTTTTTCGAGCTAATATGAAAAGATTAGGTTACACAGTGGCAAACATGAGCTTTTACTAAAACAACACTATATGCTTTTAGGAGATATAAAATACCATCAACATCTTAAATGGAAGTAAAAAGGTTGTTAAATATAATATAACATCGTTACTTTTTGTGGTGGGGCCCAAGCTATTTTATGTAATGGCATTAAGTTATATTTAACGGTGATGGCATTTTGGTTCTCATTTTGAATTTTCATGAATATTTTTACATTTCTAAAAAGCATATAGTAGTGCTATAGTAGTGCTGGATGCACTTTTGATAAAAAGCTTAAGATTATTTTTGCACCTTAACCCTAAGGAATTTAAATGATTAATTTTGTATTTATTTCCCTTGTAAATTAGGGTCCAGATTATATATTTTCACGCTTCCTTTTTGGTTTTTTGAGTGATCATGTATACATTTCATTGATCATGTACTTCCTTAAACCTATTCCCAAATGAACTATTTTGTTTATCTTATGACGACATATGAGATTTGAATGTTTATTTTGCGACAGAAACTCCCATATTTGTAACTATCTAAATCTCTGATAATCATAACAAATTGTTGGAGATACAAAATCATTAATTAGTGGAGATCTTAACTCTTGTTAGTTAAGGTCTTAATAAGGCAGCTAATCATTGTAAAATCCTATAAATAGCAGTCTAATTGTATGGGTCAAAGAGTGAAAAATGGTAGAATCCTCTCATTAATCTTAGAGTTTAGGGTTAATAGACTCACCCAAAAAGGGTCGAATGTTGTAATGCCATTGTGGCTTGCAATTCTCAATAAGAGATTCATATATTTCTCCAATGCTAGGTCTATTAACATTAATCTTTTGTTACAACTTTTTAGGTCGTCCCATAAGTATCATTAATCACATTAATCTTATCTTTGTTTTATACTATTATTATGTTTTCTGGCGCTTTTTCTGGACCCTATTCTATCCCGGCCTTACTTGAAATATCATTCATGTATAGGCCGTAAGATGATTTAATTTGTGGAGAGAGTTATATAAATGGGAAAATTGAGTCATATTGTTACAGTTGACAGCACAAAAGAGATGATTGGAACGTTCAGCCCCCAGGAAGAAGCGTATACACACGAAATGCCTGAAGAGACAACACCATCTGGAAATTTTGTTAAAGGGACGTATACAGCAAAAAGTAAGGTAATAATAATTTTTCATTTCAGTAATTAATTTGACGTCCAGGTATATGTAATCAATAAAGCATTTTGATTCTATGACTTTGAGAAGCTAGATAATTATAGTTATCGTAATAAATTTACTAAAAGTTTATCCAGTTAATAAATAATTGGTTTGATTTATATCACATAAAAGTACGAGTTCAAAACTTCAAATGAATCTCGTTGGTGATTAATGAATGTTTACACAAATATTTTGTAAGCATTTTTCCAGGATGTTATGAGCCTCAAAACTTACTAATGTTTTTTTTCTCTCTAGTAAAACAAAGGTTAAAGTATTCATTTGTTCCTCTAAGTTTATATCAAATTCTAATTTGGTTCTTTAATTCAAATTTTAAAAAGCTAGTCTACTTTTTTATACAATTAAAAAGTGTACTTTTAATAAGTTTCATTTCACAAAAAATTCTAATTTGAAAATTTTAAATAATGACGAGTTTGTACAAACATGCTTAAATTTAAAAATATAAAAAATGATAATACTAAATAATTAAAGTTTAAACACACTTTGTAAGCATGTAATTTTAAATTCTACATTTTGTTGAGTCAGTATTTTGTGTTAAATGAAAGTAATTATGTATAATTTTTTAAAATTAAGTGACTAAACGAAATCTTGATGTAAACTTAGGAACCCAAATATATACATTAGTCTAAAACAAATTGTCAAAATAATTGCATAGATAATCAAAGTTAAAAATATATTTGTTATATTAATGATATCTAGTTTAAGTCACTTATAATTTTGCGGATATAAGGGTCTTGTTGTTAACTAACTATAAGTAATTGATAGAAGTATATATTTAGTTGTCTAACTTCACGTAGGCTATCCTTTAATGTGATCTCTTAATTTTATGGTGTCTTTTTAATTTGTTGACAGTAATGCCACTAACAAAAATGATAATATTGAAAGTTTAAATGTTTTTTAAAGAATTTCTAATACTGACATGTTAAGCTCAATTTTAGTAATAACAATGATCATTCATTATATATATATATATATATATATATATATATATATATATATAATCATCATCATCATCTTCTGAGAAATGATTAAAGGATTGATCAATACTTTTTATGTTTTAATTTAAGGGACCAAACTGAAAGTTTATATAAAATTAAATAACTAAATGTGTACGTCTGCTTAAGTTCATGGCCGAAAAAACTTTTGCTAAAGTGTTTTCAAGCATTTTTTGTTTTGTTTATGAGCTTGTAAAATTGAACTTGAATACTTTTTTTCCTGCAATTAAAGGTATAACAGATTTCTTACAATCACTAATGTTTTTTTTTCCAGCTTCTGGATGATGACAAAAAGTGTCACTTGGAGATCAACTACACTTTTAGCATCCGAAAGGATTGGCATTAATTAATTAAGAGTCAATTAATTGTTTGACTTCTTTGGTCATTATATTGCTGATGTTTGCTTAATCATTCATCGTTAATTGTTCTTCTGGCTGTTTCTTTTTCAATATTGGTTATTTTCCCCCCTAATTCTGTCTGAGAATAGTAATCTTCACGATGATGAAATGATCTTGAGCAACCATCGGTTACTTATCTGGTAGATACATAGATTTGTCGCTAAAATTGAGTTCTTCCAATTTTTAATCATAAAGTACGGTTTTTCTTTTCTTGTGTAATATATACGTGGGAAAGTTTAAAATTGTAACACTCCTAATGTGATGCCCTCTTTAGGCCCGTTATTTCATCAGAGTTAATGCGGAAATGATCGAGAAAATTTGGACGACTTGATTCCGTAATCGAAGTTTTTGAAATTATCTTAGTTTGAAAACATGAAGATAAATTTTTCGTGATTTGATATCTATCCCATAGAGATATGTTAATACATTAATCCAAAACAGACGAATGATAAACATTAAATACAATCTAGCTAATCATATTTTTCCAGGAAGTTCCAATCCGCTGTAATCCTTACAGTTGTTTCTTGCCCTTTGATCCTGAATTAGTGTCTGTATCTTTTATGTAGGCTGGAGTCCAAATGAATGGACCCCAGGGTAATAGTTAATCTCATGCACATGTATGAAAATAAAGATGACATAATAACACATGTTAAAGCATGGAAGAAATTATACATAACCGTAACCGCAGTTAACGGCTAAGAACCGTAGCCCTTGTCTAGGACTCGCAGCCCCATGAGATCGTAGCCTCAATTCCATGGCTAGGAAAACATAAACAAGTAATTCAATCAACATACATGATCAGCTAATTATTGCATATCATTTACATACATAATTAAAAGATTAAAGTTACCTACCTCAACCTTGTTTCCTTTTTCTTCACGGAAGTTGTTGGGATTAGATGAATATCAAGGTTTGCCTAAAAATGTTTATCATTGCTGTCAGTCGCTTATTCAAATCGCAAATATATAAACTAATTACATGAATTAGTTTAAAGGATTAATAATAAAATGTAACATCCCAAATTTCTAGAATTGGAATATTGGAAAATTAAGGAATTAAATTATAAAATTTTGGGCAAAAACAATTATAAGAATAATTATTTATAGTTAAGGCTTAATTCTCCTTAATTTATTGAGAAAAGAATAAATTTAAGGAAAAATTGTGAATGATAATTGTAGTTATAGATATTTTGGGATTTATTTCCATGATTGCAATTAAGTCTAATTGCAAATAAATTAGTGTTATGGAATAAAAATGATTAATCTCTATGATTATGCAATAATCATGATTAAAGGAAATGATAGTTAATTGGAAATAAAAATAGGAAGTTATAAATAAACTATATATATTAAAAAAACAGTTGGGCCACGATTGGGCCCATATAACCAAGACCCAAAACAAATGGCCATTTGAAGCCCAACACCTTAAATGCTATATCATGGGTTACGTGGAGGGAGTATTATTGCCATAAAAGAATCACCCAAACATCTCCTCCATTCCATCCAGAACCGACAGCGAGAATGAGAAGCAGAACGCAATTTTTTTTCACGGTTCATCATGCTTCATTCCATAATGGAAGATCCATTTCCACTGGCCCAACACAAAGCCCAACTCATATTCATCTCCTGCACCCTCAGCTCACCGAAAACAACTTGCAAAAGTCAAACTGTGAAGGAGCAGATGGGCATTAATTAATGACAGAAGATTAAGCTTATCCAAGAGCAGAAGTTCAGTGATTCAGTCGCAAACCATGGTTCTCGAGACTCAAAAAGACCTTTGGACCAGCGGTTTGACGTGCCTTGACTGGATCTTCCGCTGGCTATAAAGCCATTTCAACTCAGCCTCGCTCTCAGTTTTTTTTTTTTTTTTTTTTTCCTTTCCCATCCAGTCGGCAGCAAGAAAGAACGAGAGAGACCGAGAGAGTGAGAGTTTCAGTGAGAAAAAGAGTGAGACCGAAGGTGAGAGACGAGAAAGAGAGCATATTGATAAATCTTAATTTTCATATTTTTATCCTATCTTATTTATTTATTTTGGGGATTATTTTAGGCTAATTTGGAATTATTAGATAATATTTAGATTGTTAGCCTATTTTAGGAAATAATGTAAATATGAATTAATTATAAGATAGTGGGCTTAAATTATTAAATTATTAATATTCTGATTAAATAATATCTCTTGATATATGATAGATTGTGATTTTATAAGATCCTATGGTGCAGGATTTTTCAGGATAACTAAAAGGAAATCCAATGGTAAAATTTGATGGGACTACTTGAATTTTATTGGGCTCAAGTTAATACCCTAAAAGTCCTCTCTCCCCTTCTTTAATTAACCTAGCACACAAAGCCGCCACAGAGGAGAGATGCCGCAAGAAAAAAAGGCCGAAAGATTAGAGATCACCGCGAGGCAGACGCTGAAGAGTGAAGACTGAAAAGGACGGAGACGGAGGCTACAGGAAGATTCATCAATATCCAATTGATCCATTCTTTCTCACGCTGGACCCCACCTCCCATTTCTCCATTAATTCATCATCTTTCACTCAAGCACAAGAAGCTGTTCACGTCTCTCAATCTTCAAGTCCCACGCCACAACATTCAACTATTCCATAATTACTTCTTCACATGGCAGTGACTTGCGTGGAGTTTAGACGAGAAGTGATTTTCATGGAAGTTTAAGTCTTTTTGGGAGGCAACTTAGGAGGAGCATGGAGGAGGCTAGAGCCTTTAGATTGTCAATTAAATTAGTAATTGAGTTTTCGTTATTGATTTAATTGTTAATTTGGTTTATCATCTTAATTGTTTAATTGAATTGATAAATTATCTATTGTTCAATTGGATAATTGTAAACAAGATTTCTAAATTATTTTGGAATCAAATGTGTTGGATTTTAATGAGTTTAACTAGCCACTACTTATTCTATTATGAGTTTTCTAGTGGAATATGTGTTATTGAGCTTGAGGGTTTCCTAAGTTTAAATTAGGTAATTGAATTCATTAATTTCAATATCTCGTTAACCTCCCTTGGGTCTAATTAATTAATTTGGGCTAAGAAAGTTTACTCCTTGTAATTCCTAAGTTGTCCCCTTCGTCATCATAACTGAACTAGACCTTTATTATTTTATTTGCATTTAATCAATCTTTTTATTAGGATTTTAATTATCTTCTCATAAAAAAAACCCCCAAAAATTGCATTCAACTCATATAGATTAGTCTTATTTTCATATAGGTTTTAGAGTCAATTGCATTAGTACATTTAGTTAGTTAATTGCATATAGATAATAATATTTTGCATTCTAGTTTAGGTCTATTTACATTTCATTACATTTTTTTATCACTTGAAAATTAGTCCTAAAGAAAACTCACAGCTTGCTCTTTAAGAGAATGACCTAGGTTGACCCTAAACTGCAGAATTAATTAAGACCTAGTTTAATTGATCATTTTAACTTTAACAAGTAGCTCGATCACATATATCGAGGGAGTGAGAGGTTGAGAGAAAAACTGTAACTATTTCCCCTGTTTTGTAACGGTGGAACAGAGGAGTACATCAGCACCTATTCATCGCCCTTGAAGCTTGGAAAACTGAAGGTGATTCTCATCCTTCCTTCTCCTTCGTTTTCTGTCATAGTGTAGCTTAGGATAGAGCTAATAGGGTCTGAAAAGAAGCTAAAAAAAAACCAATAGAAACTGAAAAATGAAAAACTTGAAAAACAGGGGCTGTTGTCGAGATTACTATAGGCGATTCTTTTTCTACATCTAGGTTTGGTATACTGCATGAAATGATCTTCTTTTGCTGCTATCGGTTCCCCTAGATCGCTGAATGCAGAGGCGGACCGAAGTGTATGACTAGTGGGGCACGTGCCCCACCTTAAACGACAGCGCATGATTTTTTTTTTTTTAGGGCTTTGCAAATTGATTCAGGCCAGATGAGACGCAGACGTTGCTTGCCTTTGTTCCTCTCCTTTCTAGGTCGCCAGAGTTGAAGAAGACGAAGCTCACCCCTACGCATTTCATGTCTCTGGTCCTCACAATCTGACAACCCTTAATTGGAGAGGCCTCATCAATTCAAGTTAGTAAGTACCACCAATTTCACTTGACTTGATCTGAATTTAGCGTTTCGATTCTGGATCTGGTTAGTTATTCATTGCCCTAGCTTCAAATCGATTTTCACCTTAGTCCCTGAACATTGCTTCTGTTTCAGCAAGTTCAAAACAGAGCAGTGTTTGGGATTTCTGAAGATTTGAGCAGAATCGGTTTTCCCCTTGGGAACATTATTTTGAAAGCTTTTCAAAATGGATTTCGTGTATTCTTTACCTGTATTTTGAACTGATTCTATCGATTTAGGCATTTAGCAGATTTAGTTTTGATTTATGAACGTGTAGTTGTAAGCTTTTCAAATAGTTTTCCGGTATTTTTTTGTTTTGTTTGCTTAATAGCTTTTTCTGATTGAAGTATCTGACGAATTGGCAGGAGATAAGAAAATTTACGAACTAGGTTGGATTTCAAACATATTAACCTTTTTGATTCTAGTAGTTGCTTTGACTATTCCAGAGACCAATCTAACAAAGACTTGTTCTTTAACTGGATTTCCAAATCTTATTGTCTAGTTATATGATTTTCTTTCTTTGTTTGGTTAATTTTGAAGGTATAATTTCTGGTAATTTTTTAATTTGGTTTATCTGTTCAAAGATTGTTCTGGCCCTTAGCTGGATTCAGAATGGAAATTTGTGGACAGCATTTTCTTTACTGTTATCATTAATTTAATTTAATGTGGCAATTTCCTATTTGGATTCAAGGATAAGCTTACCTTGCGTGGGTGAATATAGTCAAAGCCAAGTTAATAAGAGATTGAATTTTGGTATTATCTGAAACCTGTGACAAATAGTTAATTGTACTGGTCAAGATGCTTATTGCATTCTTGTTTCTGTTTCAACTTAAAAACAGAGAAATACGATTACAATAATCTCATTACCTTTGATTATAGTCAATTCAGATTACAGAGAAATCACTATTTCTTGTTTATTTGCAAATGTGTTGGCTTGCTGGTGTTTTTGCTATTATGTAACTTTTGTTTTTCAATGTGTTTGTTTATTATTTGTTTTTATTGTAATATACTTTTGTTATTAAAATATATGGTGTCCAGTCTTGCTTCTTTTAATAGTACTTAGTCTTGTTTTCCCCTTTATATCTTATTTTTTAATGCATTTAAAACTTTACTGTAAAAAAAAATTTTTGGGAGTGCTTCGCCCGAACCCCTGTATACCCCACCAATAATGCCCACCCTTTCATAAATTCTTGGATCCGCCCCTGCCTGAATGAGAAATGAAAATACTGATATATATATGTGTGTGTTACTGTCTGGAGTTTTTTTTTTCTTTTTCCGGTCAAACGGTGTTGCTGCTGGAAGTAAAGAAGAATGGGGAATGATTAAAAACGAAACATATATATATGTATCAGTATGCGTTTAAATTTTGAAAAGAGAAGATGCTGAATATGCCTATGATGTTAGCGCTGGGTGTGTGTTTATCATATAGATAGACTTCAACGCCGTTGAGAACAAATAAAATATGCTGCATGATTTATTTTATATATATATATATATAACCTATGAGTTTCTTAGTGAGTATTTAACTATTTATATACACGTGAGGAAGCTTTTTACTGTTATGAGCAACGTTTTTTTTTTTATATATAGATATATATTAAAGAGCATGCCGTGGGTGCCTCTGGTGATATAAATATATATGTATATACTAATACTATAGCTTATCTAACTAAGTTCCAGAGAAAGAAAAAGAAGGAAATAAAAACATTGCATCTGTTTCCTCTATCATGTGAGTTTATAAATGTGTGTGTGTGTCTTGTGTGTAGTTATGTATATAAGACAAAACAAAAAACAAAAACAAATAAGGGAGAGAGGGGGGTTGAATAATATATATATATATATATATATAAAGCAAATACATGCTTTGCGTGACTTTTGTCCCTGATTCATTTACATACATATATTGCTTGTGTGTCTAATATCTTTGGCTTTGCTGTCATGTTTTTTTTTTTTTTTTTTGTATTCAACGAATATATATACAATACTTTCTTGTGTGAAGGCACGTGCGAGTAAATATATATGCATTAATAACCATGTATGTATGTGTGTATAAATAATATGTAGCAATAAAACATATTTTTATATGTGGTAGCACTTATTAAATTAGTTATGGAGTCATTGTTTATTAAGCTTAAATTTGCTATTTGTATATTTATAAAACTTATTTTGCTTGGTGTTTGTGTTCATTAAACCCCTGATTTAAAGTATTAAAATAGTCTCTGTGAGTTTAGAATAATGGTAAAAAACAATAATGATAATTAGTAAACTAATAATAAATAAATAAATAAATTGTGATAAGTAATTAATAGGAGATTAAGTAAATTGAATAATAATGACGATAATAATAAATTATTATTATCATTAGAAAATGGAATGATTAATTAATAATCAATAAGGATCATTATTAATAAAAAGTAAAGGAGACATATGAGGAGTAATGATGAGTAATTAATAAGAGTTTAAATTAATTAAGGAGTAGTAATCATAAATATGTGAGGAATAATTATTATTATTAGGGTTAATAATAATAGTAACAATAATAATAACAAATAATGTTATTATTACTGGGAAAGGGTGAAAATAATAAATAAGGAGTTACTATTATTATTATTGAGGATAATAATAATAATAACAATAACAATAATAAAATTATTGTTAAAAGAGAAATTATTAACTAACTGAAAGAGTTAGTAGTAATTAACAATAAATTCAAAAGGGAATAATGGAATAAAAATTTACCTGGGCTATTTAGAATCATGAGTGGCAATGCCATCTCTTAGGATATTAATCATGAGAGAAATAAAGTGGTGATGATATTATAGGATACCCGGAAAGGTTTGGACCCAATACCGAATGGTGAACGTATCGCTAGCGACGGAGACTAAGGTACGAAAGCGTACTGTAACTGTAACTCTTATGTTACTTGTATGCTCTATATATGATGAGATAATTCATATAGTCATGCACAAGACTGGGTCTTGGGTCATGGACTGTGGCTAAGACTGGGTCTTAAGTCACCATTTGAAATACATTCAGCTTTGATTTGAAAACGGGTTACAGTCTTGGTAATGCCGTATGAATGTTTTCCTAGGGTTGAGGACACGCCCCAGGGCATGGCACTGGTTTATGTGCAAACTATGTGGACCTTACATGGGCTGTGTGCTATGTAGAGGTATTGTTGAGATATGAACTGATACATGTGTTGTGTGCTATGTATAGTTATATGATGAAATTTAAATGAATATCTATCATGCATACTGTTATACTTGAGTATAAGGTTAACTGTTACCTGAGATTCAATAGGCATTGAATCTCAGAATTTACCCTAGCTTTAGGGTCAGAAGGATCAGGAGCAGGAGAAAGGGGTAAGCAACACATGTAAAGACTTAGAAGGAGTTGCATTTTGGAATAGTATCACTTGAAAAATGTGGTAACCATCAATCCAATTTATTACGAATACTAATATGTGCTCGTGAGGTGCCAAGTGGAATAGTTTATATAACCAAATATTAAAAACACAATTCACCAATATCCACATCACGAAATTTCATATTATAAATTAGGTATTACAATTTTTCATTAACACAATTCCCAAAATGCCTCTCATCAATCCAACCGAACTGCCTTGTTTCCTCCAACTAGACCCATGGGCTAAGTTACATCCATGTTACTAGTTACTTAAAAGCTCACTGGGCATGTGATGAGGACCAGCCAAAATCTTCAAGCACATGTCTCAGACCATAGGTCTTTTCCCCTCATTGAACTAGTAGGGTGTCGTAAGCCCTTTTTGAACTAATGGGCCAGTCCCTCATTGAACGGTGGGACAAAAAAAAGCCAACCATTGTGTTAGTTATGATTAATTTTGATAATGTCTTATATAGATGCCATTAGAAAAAACAAAAAGCTTGAATACTATATTTATCTTCTACATTGACTAACTACTTTGTTAAATATAAGTTAGTCCAAATTAAATTATAGAGAATGATCAAGAGGGGAGATTGAAGAAAGAAGAACTTCCTAAATATTATGAGAATATCAATATCCAAGTCTCTATGATAAAATGGAAGTTGGAATGGTACAATTCAGAGTTAAAATAAGCAAGTTGAAGCTTCACAATAAATAGTAACTGAGCTGCTACAATACCGAGTTGCTACAGTGACTTCACCTTATTTATCCATCATACTCAAGCAGAAAAATGTCATGCTTGAGCAAAGAAAACTGGTCTGCTCGAGCAAGACACTATTTCAGCAACTCTATTCTACTTTGTGTCGCATTTCACCTGGGTGATATTTAGTAAATGGATGATATCTCCCAAACCAGAGATTGGATTGAGGTGCAACCAATTTTGTATCAAATTAGACTCCCAATGAGTCATCTTGACAAAAAATTCAAGTCCAAAGAAGATCAAATGAGAGATCTATGAATTTTGGAAATTGGAATTGGAATTAACGTCACTCAGCATACCAAGCTTCGATGTTTTGAGTGTATTTCACAAACTACAAATCGGAATGAGCTGAAATTGGTGGCATATGAAACTATACTCATATATTTCCAAAAACATCAAGATCACAGAAAATAAAGATCAAATGAGAGAGATATGATTTTTGGAAGTTCAGAGTCTGTTTAAGATTGTGCCAAAACATTGGCTTAGAACATCTTTTATTAATCTGATCATAGTGCTCAACATACAATGAGTTTGGAGCTGATTCTTGTTGCATTGGAAAGAAGACTTGAAGATTTTTATGAGCATGGTTGGTTTTCCAAAATTGAAGCTATATCTAAGACATTACGCTCACGGGAAATTGACTATTGTGCTGCCTATATTCTTGTTTTTTGAATGTCTCTACATTATGGAAGTTGAGCAAGTTGAGTATTGTACTAGAGAATATTATTCTTGCTCTCACTGGATCATAAGACTCAAAGATAGAAGAGTACTCAAAGAGGAGCATATAATTTGGCATGCTTAAGCAACAACAAGGTCAAGCAAAAAAGAAGTGTATTTGTGTTGTCGTGCTTGAGCAGAGAATCAACATGCTTGAGCAAGAACGGATGATTAAAATGTGAAGCCATGTCCTGCCCGAGTAGATTAAGAGGCATGCTCGAGCAGCGAGCCAAAAGCCTCTTCCTCATCTTTTTATGTGGTTATGCCCGAGCAAGACTAAATGCATGCTCGAGCACTGGCGATATCATGCTCGAGCATCAACGAAACAAGCGGTGGTGTTAATTTCCTGAACATTATGCCCAAGCACGAAAACGTCATGCCTGAGCACCATGCTCAAGCAAGCTCTAATTGATGCTCAAGCAAAAGATATCTTCTAGCTTTTTGAATGCTTATTTGAACTAGTGCCCGAGCACACATATAATCATGCCTGAGCATGATCATCTCTGTTTTTCAAATCATTGTCTCAGAAAATTCAAATCAACTGATAATAATTCCTTTTCTTTTTATTATTACTCATTACTATTCTTAAATGTTTCTAATCAGTTTGCTAAGTAATTTTCAAATGATCAAAATGAAAATTACCTGAAAAGCATTAAGATTTGTTTGTGGAGTTGGAAAGTTACAACTGCAAATCTCGAACAGACACAATGATTATTTCTCTTTGTACGACATAACAGAAATTTAATGAAGCTAAATGACGAACAACATCCAGCGAAGCACAGATGCTCCAATAGACACTAATGCGTTTCTAACGGTCAAATGCTCGCAACGGTAAAAGATTATTACCTATAAATAGCGAAGTCTTCAAACCGGTGAAGGATGAAGAACAACAATTAACGAGAGAAAAACGATGAATAACTCGACGAAGCCAATGAAGTGATTTTCATCAATATGTCTTAGCCAATACACTCTCTATTTCTCAATGTTCATATAGTCTACCGTAGAGAGTGAGAAGATCGATTATGTACTTCAGTGTTTATCTTATTCACTTCTAAGAGAGAGAAGATTCATTGTAATCACTTTATCTGTTTATCTGAGAGTTACTCAAGATTGGGTAATCTTGAGTGGGAAACAGATTGTAACCTTACGGTGTGTAAGGGGGAGTATCTTAGTGAGAGATTTGGCTTTACAAGTGCCTGAGTGAACTTGTGGGATTGTAGAAGCTTTTCTCTTGTGCCCGGATTAAACAAGAAGATAGTGGATTGAAAATCTTAAGTGAAGCTTTGAGACTGTACATAGATCAGGATTCGGCCAAACAAGGATAAATCGTAGTTTGCATATTGTCTTCTCTAAACTCTTATATTTCCAATATATATGTTTGAATGGATGATTGTTGGTTTACAACTCAATACTGTCATACGAATTGACTTTAGTAAATTGTGAAAAGATTTTCAAATTTCTTAAGTTTTTATCAGACACCCAATTCACCCCCCTCTTAGGTGACAGCCAGGTCTAACACATTGTGCACTAACGGAGGCCTTACCACGTGGTAGAATAACTACTCCATTTCTTCCCAATTCAACCATATCCATAATTATTATAATAAATAACTCAATAGGGGTTTTCCCAAGATTTTCACATTCATATCATGTCATTTAAATAATACTCATAACCGTGTCATAATATCTTAATTCCCAATTCTTATAAGTAAATAAATAGATGCATATATTTCATAATTCAAATCATAAGGTTCCACAAGAGAATTTCTATTGAAATATTCATAATTATTTCTAAAAATACTCATAAACAACATATCAATATACATAATAAGTGGAAAGTGGTTACCTCTCGCCAAAGCTAACTATTATCATACTACTCCTAATCCAAGAGCTTAACACTCGCCAAAAATCAATCTAACACAACCAATTTACTAATCATTAATAACTCTTTAAAACTCTACACATTTAAAATTATAATTTATAATTCATAAAATTAAAAATATCCAAATTTTAATAATAAATTTGGAATGCTTGAAGTGGGCAAAATTATTGAAAAATTAGGGAGACCATTGTAACTCTAAATTTTTCCTTTCAATTTATTATAAATTAATAACTCCCTTTTCTATTTATTATTTGTTCATCTTTTTTTAATAATTCTTATTTATTATATTACTATTATTATTGTTATTGTTATTATTATTATTCTAGAATTAATTTAAACTCCATGAAACTATTCCAATAACAAACTTTTAATAAATACAAACACCAAGCAAACAAAATAATTTTTATAAATACTAATTATTAAACAAATTATGCCTTGATGCATCATATATAATTGTAGGAATTAAAACCTTGTGTCTAATAAATATAAACACCATACAAAATAATTTTATAAATAGCAAATTATAATTTAATAAATACCCTAGCTTCAATATATATATATATAGACACACACACAACTAGCAACACGTTGGTTTCATATTTATCATTTAAGTCTAATTTTCAAATTCACAAAATAAGACAATGTAACTGTAATGTATATTATAATGAATATATATGTATATTCATATGACAGTGAAAAGAATAAAATGCAACATTTTTCTTTTCTTTCAATACTTATATATATATATATATATATATATATATATATATATATATATATATCTATCTATCTATATATCAACACACACAGAGATAGCTACATCCAGAGCAACGTTTTCCATTTCAGCTTATATATTAATAGACGTATAACTCAATGCAGTACACACACAGAGTATCTTATCCCCTTCAATTCACACTCCCAGTAGCATTATATATATATATATATATATATATATATAGACACCGAGACATAAAGACTCTAACAGTTGACACAGGAGGCAACGTTCTCATGACATCAAAAAGGGAAAGACCGACACAACCATAAACACATACACAGACCCCTGTTTTCAATTTAAGTTTCAACGAAGCATGGTTTTACTTCCTATAGCTTTTTACTCTTGCTTTGCGTTGGGAAAATGACAAGAATAAGAAGGGAGAGAAACTTGATGAGTTACCTCCGATGATCAAGCTGAATAATAAGAATGGAGTCGTATTTTATTCCTCTATTTCAGCGGCTACAAGCAGAGGAAGATGATTTCATTTTGAAGCCCTCTCTCTCCTTCATCCTCTCTCACTCTTATGCGACTCCCTCTCCCTTAGCTAGTCACTCTCAAACCTCACTCTCATCAGCTGCTAAGCAAAGAAACGGTAGAGGCAGTGGGGGTATATATATAATAAGAGGTCCAGACCGAAGGGCAACGTCTAGAGGAAGATTGGCGTGGTGCTCAAGACGTAGAGGGAGTATGGCGTTCTGATTTTTTTTCCTGTCATTGCGCTAATTCTAAATCTCCTTTAAAAGCTTGCGTGTTTGACGTTAACACGCTGAGGTTTTCTGTGTGTTTGGCTTAAGATGGAGGGTTATATATATATATATATATATATATATTGCTCTACTGTGTTTCGTTTTAGTGAGGTCGGATATGTAACACCCGACCTTTAGGGCCTCTTATTCCCCAGAATTATCGTGCATATCATCAAAAAAATTTGGACGACTTAACATAGAATATAAGTTTTCAAGAAAACTACTTAGTCAATACAACCCGGAATAACTATATAAATACACTCATCCATTCAGTTCAGATATCTAACACAACAAGTCTGAGATAGGGAAACAAAAGTACAAATCCGAGTTAAGGAAATCTACAACTGAGTTATAATATAGTCCAACTTAAAAGTAAAAAAAAAAAAAAATGCAAATCTGCTACTCTTCACAGCCGCGTCTTGCTTCGTGATTTGACCCATTGTCTGTTTCTTTCATAGAATCTGGGGTTCCAATGAAGGGACCCTAGGGGTAATAGTTAACCTTATATGCAAGTGTGAAGCATTGATGACCACATAGCACATGTAAGCACAGATAAATATGCAATACAATGAATCTCACTGTAACTGTAGCTACCAGTTAAGGACCGCGGCCCTTCAGGACACGTAGCCCTTTTATAGAACACACAGGTCTACGGGACACGCAGCCCTGTTTGTTGAACATGTAGCTTTATAGGACACGCAGCCCCAATTCATAGCAGGACACGTAGCTTTGTTGTAAAACACGCAGCTCTATGGGACACGTAGCCCCAATCCATAGCTAGGATGTATACATGCAGTTATCAAGCAGACATGACTAATCATACAAGAAGACAACCATATAGGCTAATAAGATAACAATTACCCACCTCAATCTTGCGTCCTTTACTCTTTCTCGGAAGTGTCGGAATCAGCGGAAGTATCTCGGAATACCTATAAATGGTATCATCACCATTAGTCACTTAGGACATCAAAAACCTCTAATATCTATTTCTTGCTCTCTCCTCGGATTCCTTAAAGGGTCTCTGGTTGTGCTAGTGTGTATGTTGAAGTGACGGATTGTAGAGTGTTGAGGTAAGGTTCGTATGTCTTAGTTGCCAAGTTTGAGTTGTAATGTTGTGTAATTGCTGGGTTTGAGTTATATGTTGTAGTTGTTGTCGGGTTGTTGTTGTAGTGGTTGTTGTGGTTGCTGGGGTATAGTCGTATGTTGTAGTTGTGTATTTGCCGGGGTATAGTTGTATGTTTTGCCGAGTTGTAGTTGTCACGCCCGGCCTTTGGGGCCTTTAGTCATCAGAGTTAATGCAGAGAAGGGATCGAGGTGATTTGGATGATTTTAAATTATGAAATAAAAGATTTCGAAATTACTATCATATGAAAATACGGGTCAATTTTTCGCGATTCGATCTTGTCCGTTAGTTGGACGTTAATTACAGTAATCCAAAATTAAGCGTATGATAAACATTAAATATATTACAATTCATCCAAAATTCCAAAAAATTTAGCTACTGTATCTCTTACAGCTGCTTCTTGCCCTTCGATCCCGAACTAGTTCATGTATCTTTCACATGATTTGGGGTTCAAGTGAATGGGTCCCAAGGTAACAATTAATCTCATGCACATGTATGAAAATAGAAATGACATAATAGCACATATTTTAAAGCATGGAAGAAATTACACATAACCGTAACCGCAGTTAACGGCTAAGGACCGCAGCCCTTGTCTAGGACATGCAGCCCCATGAGACCACAGCCTCGAATTCCAAGGCAAGGAAAAACATAAACAGGTAATTCAACTAGCATACATGATCAGCTAATAATTGCATAACATTCACATACATGATTATAAGATTAGAGTTACCTACCTTAAGCTTATATCCTTTTTCTTCACTGAAATTGTTGGGATCATATTACATATCAAGGTCTGCATAAAAATGTTTATCATCGCTGTCAGTCACTTATTGAAATCATAAATAAACTAATTACGTGAATTAGTTTAAAGGATTAATAATTAATAATTCCTTAATTTTTTTCCCTAACAATAACAATTTATTATTATTATTATTATTATTCCTAATAATAATAATAATTCTTTATTTATTATTTACTACTATCACTCTCCCCAATAATAATAACATTATATGTTATTATTATTATTGCTATTATTATTATTATTATTATTTCAAATAATAATAATAATCTCCCCATCTATAATTTGTCAATATCACTCCTTTCTTATAATAATAACATTATTTGTTATTATTATCATCTTAATACTAATTTCCCTCTAATTATTTTTTATCTGTTTATTTATTTCCCTTACTCTATTAATAACCAATCAAATTTAATAAATGTCTATTTTCACATAAGAAGATAATTAAATTTATTAATTTAATGTTTTTCATGGTTTTTTTTTTCTTTTTCTTTTTTTCCCCTTTTGCATACAATTTCAATGTATATTTCTAAGATGTATTGACTTTAAGAAGAAAAACAAAACTCACGGGCTGGGCTATGAAGACTTGCAGCACGTATATAGGTATTGGAAATAAGATGGTTTTCCTTTCCTTTATTGTCTTATGCGCACACATATAAGACAAACAAAGAAGACATGTATTATACTTTCATCTATTACTCACATACACAGACAAATATATACCTATGAACTACTTCATTTTCTTTCTTTTTCTGAAAATGGCAACCACGTACACACACATATACTCTTAGTTTCACTTTTGTCTTGTATGAATATTCTCATCCAGAAAGCACTCATATCCACGTTCTAATGCACACATACACAGTACCATGCGTTTTCTTTCTTTCTTACGGCACTCCACATATATATATCTATATAGACACACACACTGGGCGGAGCTAGGGGCGAAAATTACAGAATAGAACCCAAATTTTTCTCAAACTATATTTCAACCCCATAAAAATTTCAATATTTTCATTTTAGTTCCTCCACACAACTATACATGAAGGGACTAAAGTGAAAATCATAAGAATTTTATAGACTAAAACATAATTTTCTAAAATACTAGGTTCGATTATGTAATTTTAGGGGGGCCGGGGCCACCCCTAACCCCCGCTAAATCCGCCCCTGATACACATACACTTATTTCCCTTTTGTCTTTTCTTCAGCAAAATAAGCTACCAATGTTTATATACCTATATATCTAACTGATTCTTTCTTTTCCTTTCGGCCACGACATGCACCACGTTCAAGGTTTGTTTTTCTTTCCTTTCCTTTAACTTTGCATACAAACAGTTCCCTATATAACACCTTAGATTTTTGGCATGAACAGTACCCACGCACAGAAAAAAGAACACAGACAGCAAAATGAAGCATGACATATATATATATATATATATACTCATCTCCCTTATTTTCATTTGGTCCAAGCCTTCCACGGCATGCACACGGATCCACAGATATACATATATATATTATGTGTAGCATTTTTTTTTTTCTTCTTCCTACCTTCCTAAAGGCATTCGGTCACATACTCATACATCTATATTCATACTTTAACTTGTAGCAAATATATTCAGATGCATACACAATGCAGAACACACACTACTAGTCTCTGTTTTATGTTTTGAATTTTCAGTTTCGGTTTGCTTTAGCTTAGCTTCTTTTCAGATCCCTTTTTAGTTTTATCCTAAGCCGGACTATGACAGAAAAGGAAAGCAAGAGAAAGGATGATGATCACCTTCGGTTTCCAAGCTTAAATGTTGGAAGTAACTTGCTGATCCTCCTCTGTTTTACCGATGCAAAACAGAGACAATCCTTGCTTCAGTTTACTCTCTCTTTCTGTCTCTCACTATTTCCTCTGTTTTCAAGTCTAGAAACAGAGAACTAATCAGCTGCAATATTTTCTCTCAAGTGTCACTCTCGATCTCTCAGCTCTTTCCTCCGTCTCTCGCTTTGCGTCTCTGAAAGAATGAAAAAACGAAAGAGCAGAGACGCATATATATAGGAGCTTAATGATCTCGCATGCAAAATGAAAGATTGACAGCTGGTCCTAAGACGTGTTGCTTTGCACTTTAATTATGATTTGCTGAAGTATTTGTTTGGTTTCTTCGGTTCTCAACTGATGCTGGTTTACTGGGTAGTGGGTCGGGTTTAGTTTGCTGATAGTGTTGGGTAGTCTATTGCATCAGGGGCCCAAGGTTTCGATATTCAGAAGCATTCGAATTTCCACTGCTTTTCTTCGATGTCGGGACTGAGCTGGGAGGAATAAGTGAAACTCTTTTGGATCTTATTGCTCCTCACGTGCTGATTGAGTCTTGCCATGGTGGACTATTTGTTTTGGGCTTCATTCATTTTTTTATAATGAATGAACTGATAAGAGTAATAAATCAAAGTTAAATGCGCAAAGTTTCCCGTAGTTGGCGATATTGAATGCTTGAACTTTTATATTCTTCGCCATTAATGCCGTTGGGAGGAACTGGAAGATGACCGTTGACACTTAATTGAATTTCCATTAGGCACAGGTTCCTCGTCAACCAAAATCGACCGTTGAATATTCATTAAATGAATCTGCTTCTCTCATTAAATGTGATGCCCGTTGGTTGTACTTGATAGCTGGAATAAGTATGCCTTGAAAAATGTTTTGTTCTGCTGCAACGTTACATTCCGACTGTTGCTCTATTTCTGCTGCTTTGCAATAAATGCCTATGACGTGAGCATTTGCTTTATTTTGCTTTTTGCTTAACAATTATCTTAACACCTGAAAAACACTAGCAAATGGGTCAAAAGCATCTTATAAATGATTTCTATATGTTTTGGAAAGTATCGTTTAAAGATCAGATCATCTGGAAAATTTTTGTTCATAAGAACTCGAGTTTTGAACTAGAGTTTTGTTCCATGAACTAGAGTTCCTTTGTTTTCTTTTCAAATTATGAAAGGTAAGAACTCGAGTTCCTTAACAAGAACTCTAGTTCTTAGTTCCTGCACAAAATTGAGTCCTTAAAGAACTTGAGTTTTAAAAGAAGAACTCTAGTTATAAACTCTAGTTCTTTACCAAGAACTCTATTTCTTATATTACGAATGAGACATGTATTCTTCCAGAGATGAAGAACTCTAGTTCTAAACGAAGAACTAGAGTCATGAACTAGAGTTCTTTCCCAAGAACTCTAGTTCTTTGGACTTTAATTGAGATGAAGAACTCGAGTTTTAATTGCAGAACTCGAGTTATGAACTCGAGTTTGTTACTAATGAACTCTAGTTCTCAAGGTCCTTTTTGATTTTTGAAGATTTGTGAAAAGCAGGGAACACGAACTCGAGTTCTATGACCAAGAACTCGAGTTTTCAATTTTGCTGATTGAGAACCGATCTGTTAGACTTTTCCAAAACTTGAGTTTTAAAGCTAGAACTCTAGTTCTTGTTAAACCAACAATTAACAAGTGTTTAATTATTATCAAAACTTAAATTGAGAACTAACATTTAACACTCCCTTAAAATACAGACAGAAACTAGCAAGAAGAGAAAATCGATAGTTACCTTCAGTTAGTTGGAATCATTGTTGAAATCGTACTCCTTTAGCCCTCGATGCAAGCACAGAAGAAGCATACGAAGCTGAATCATAGCGGACATTTCCTTACTTTCTTCCTTTCTCTATTTCTCTATATCTCAATCTCAACTCTTGTTTGAAGCAAGATAACTAAACTAACAAGCACTGCTTTTATAGTAAACTTGTTCAACTGTTGCTGCTCTTGCATGTTCAGAGAGAGAGAGAGGAAAATGTGCTGACACAGTATGCGAGTGGGATTTCAGTCAGCTTGCGTGATTATCATTCCATTCTTGTTAAAATATAGATTATTTAACATTAGGCAGGTTAACTGAATTGGGCTTGGAGCAATTGAATAATAATAGGGCTCAAAGTCCATAAGAAATCTTCCATATTATGCATGCTTTAAGATCTAAAAAATCCAAGATATTACAGGATAATAGCTGAAAGAAAAGAATATAGAAAATTACAAATGCTGAATTGGGTTTTTATGGTTTGTGTTTTATTGTTTATCAATTGCAATAGGTTTGTTGAATAAAGAATATACAAAATATTTGTTAGACTTAAATCCTTAATTTAATATAGGGATTTTCCTAATACCTAAAATATTATTTTTGCAAATTTTTAGGCCTAAAAGTATTCCATATCCGAATTTATTATTTTTCCTAAATGAATTTGAGGAAAATCTGCCTTAATTTCAAATAATTAAATTTTTATAATTATTATAGACCAATTTTGCAAATTTAAATTTCCATCTAATTTTTCAAGTCTCAGAATTTGGGATGTTACATCGACCACCCCCTTAATCTCTAGCCAAAGGATGAGTTTTTTATGTGGCAATGATCCAATGATTCAAGTCTCTAATTGGCCAATTTAAACTTAATTATAGGTTAATTTAGGACCATAGGTTGTAATACTTGTGTCAAGATCTTAACCATTCTTCCTCCATGTGCTTAGTTGCAATTGTTGACTTTTTGGGCATATTTGATTCAGCTTAATTATCCTCTTAATCAAGTTCTTAATTGTCCTTTTATTACAAATGTCATTGCTTAGTTGATTTGTTAGCTAACCATAACAATTAGTGCTTTATCAGACAAGCCTAATTCTTCATTTTTTGCCCTTAATATTTCAAAAAATAACAGTACAACCCCTTTTTGAAGATTTAATTTGCCTTTAATCATACTAAAGAATTATGCAAATGATCTTAATTAGTGCAAGTTTAATTGCTCTTAGTTTTAGCTAACTTGCTTTAATTTTCTTAAGTGTTTCCATAACATTTTCTTGCCTACTTTGGTTATAAAATAACCATTATTTTATGTGTTATTTACGTTATATTATATTGCCCTTATATGTTGTCTCAAAACCTACCATTTATGTATAAATTTCATAGTGAAATTTGCCTAAAATTATAATCAATAGATTTAATTCTTTGAAACACATATTCACCTTCATTTTATACTAATTATTCATCAAAATAAAAGATTTTGGATGAATAAGAATTTCAATGTATTACATAACGTGGCCTTAGGATAAAAAAAAAAAATAGATTAGTTTCCAAAATTTTATTTCATATTAATAATTAAAAGTCCTTGAAATTTGATTCATAAATCACACAACTCAACTATATTGGGAGGAATAATCCCTTGAGTTTATACATTCCATTTTTGAGATTTCCCAATGTGGGATTCATTACAATGTACCCCCCTTGAGAGCAATGTCTTGACGGCTCTACACTATAGCATTTCACTTAGCCACTTGTTGGTTAGCCCTTTTGGTCAAAACCTTCCATTGGTAGCCCTCCTCAATTAGCCAATTGAGATGATGTTCTACACTATGGTGCTTCACTCAACCTTTGGTTGGTTAGGCCCTTCGGTTAGGAGTAGGTAACCCTCTCCTATTGGTTGTCGTTCAATGAAAGCTCTAACATAATGATCATAATCTCAAAGGGAGAACTCAATTCCAAAAGACTAGCCAATTGAGAGGGAGAACCTCTTGAGTTTAGAAACCCCACTCCACTCTGAGATTTCCCAATGTGGGAATCATTACAGTATCACTTATATATCAAAGATGATTTAACAATTTAAGAATCACTAATGACCTAAAACTTACCCTTGAAAAGTTCAAACATGTAGAAAGCCTTGACATTTGACCTTGGGTACGTACTCTTTTCATTAATTTCCAAATTTTTTTGGTCATCTTTGGAAAAAAAAATTCAATCTACACATCTAAAACTTATGAAATAAGCTTCATTTTGAAAGTTTGGATGTAAACTAAACACTTCCAAATTTCATAGTTCAATTCACATGATTTTATGGTGAGACTCAATCCCAAAATCACAGCTCAAAAAGATATAATCTCTAGCTAACACCACTGCCATGCATATTAGCTACTATCTCTAGTGATTAATAAGACTAATTTGACTTTTTTATGGAGAGATTAAGGTAAATAAATTAGTTTAGATTATTTATATTTATCTTTTTTATACCAAACTAACTTATCTGACTTATAAACTGATATAATCAAATAATACATAACACATATTATGATTAACCAACTTATTTAGTTTCCTTAACCTCTTTCTAAGAAAAAAGTCCAACAAGTATTATATTAAGACAGGAGGGAGAATAAGCTTAGGTATAACTATGACCTCCCTTTATACTCAACATCCCTAATTCTCTTTAGGTTAATTGCATGCCATAATATATAATAGACTTAAGCCAATTTAGCCAAGCGTGCAAATGTGTGTGTGTAGACAACTGCAACAATAAATTACAAACTAGAAGCATTTTTAGAGGCTCCACCTTCAGATCTCTTCCGCCAGCATGGTCTTGAAAGCGGGGCTTAATCACCAATAGGGGGTGAATTGGGGATTTTAAAAATTTCTTTTTTAAAGCTCTGTTTTGAAACACTAAAAACAGCGTAAAACAGAGAATAGGGAAGAAGAGCAAGACACAGGGATTTATACTTGTTCGGTCCAACTCCTTAACCTACGTCCAGTCCTCAGACTATATGAGTTTTTCACTATCACAATTGATTACACCCTCTGTAACCCAAGAGTAATTCTCTCACTGGAACTTACTCCCCCTTACAAGTTGTAATCAATATCCCCAATCTTCAAGTCCCTAGACTTGAAATTGTTTACAATAAATGATTTACAATAAATGAAGTCTCCTAAAGAGTGGATAAAAATAATCACTAAGAACAATTGTATCAAAAGATACTTTACACAAAAAACTCAAAGAGTAGTTGGAAACTTTGAATGCTTTTCGTTTTCTTCTGAATTAGTTGTTGAGAGGAATTGAATGCTACTCTATTTATATCAAGAGAGCATTAAATGACTGTTATAATCTTCAATATAACCATTGCCAACATTAGACAAGGATTAGGTTGAGCTTTGGCCTTCTTCTCTCTCTACTCTTTGGTTAATCTAGTTGTGCTGATGTCTATGCTTGACTTCTTGACTTTTAATTCGTTGGAAGAGCAGCTACTAGATGTGGAAAGGAGACATTAATCCCTTTGCTTTAGGTTTAGAATGCTTGTCCAAAAAGATGCAACTTTTCTGGACTTTGCATTTAATGTGCTTACCTCACTTTACTTTTTTCTTTAAACCTTCATTTAATATCCTTTAAAACATATGAAAACTTACTAACAAAGTGGTTAAACATAGCTAGGAATATTAATGAATGTTGATAGGAAGTATTAGGATCAAACAAGAAGGTTTCATGAATTCGTCAGATTTGAATTTTAAAAACAGTGACACAAACTCGAGTTTATGTATCAAAACTAGAGTTTGTCACTGTGCACTTAAGTACAAACTCGAGTTTCCATATTAAGACTCGAGTTTCCTTCTTCCAGAGGAGTGTCGCAATTTGAGTCTTGGAGCACATTTTTGACTGAAGACAAAACTTGAGTTTCCAAATAAAAACTTGAGTTTTGGACTTTTAATGTGATTAAGTCTAAAACCTCAAAACTGGATTTTTCAACCAAAACTAGAGTTTCGAAAACATTAAATAACAATGATGCTCTCTGCTTGACCAAAACTCGAGTTTCCATAACTAAACTCGAGTTTCCATTTAAGTGTTAAAACTTAGATAGATCAGTGTTATTTCAAAACTGGAGTTTCTCAAACAAAACTGGAGTTTTGAAAAACATTGAAAAATAGTGATCCTCTCTGCTTGGCTAAAACTCAAGTTTTCAAAACTAAACTCGAGTTTCCATTTAAAACATTAAAACATTTGAAAATCTGAGCCAAGTGAGAAACTTGAGTTTTCATTTCAAAACTGGTATCTTAAGAGGTTAAAACATGAAAACTTTCTATCAAGCCAAACTGAAAACTCAAGTTTTCCCAAAACTTGGAAAAGCTTAGAAATACTGAAAACTGGAGTTTCCCTTCAAAACTGGAGTTTTCACAAGTCAGAAACTTGGATGACTCTCTGTATGATCAAAACTCGAGTTTCTAAATGGAAACTGGAGTTTTGCATTTGTGAAGAAAATATTGAAGAGTCTCTGTCTGGTCTAAAATCGAGTTTCCAAACAAAAAATTGAGTTTGTTTAGATGAAAAACTTGGAGTGCTCTCTATAGAGTCAAAACTCGAGTTTCCATATGGAAACTACAGTTTGGCCTTTGTTCATTAAAACTGAGCCACTCTCAGTCAAGTCGAAACTCGAGTTTTGTTTACAAAACTCGAGTTTGCCTTTGACAGTAAGTTTTTCAACATACCAAAGACAAACTTCCACTTGTGTTTACAATTGTCTGTTATCATCAAAACACATAGAGAATTAACAAGTCTTTCCTCTAGAGAAACTAAATCCTACCATTAGTACATGGGAGAAAGGGCAAAGATTCAAGAGAATCTCAATAGCAAAATCACCATCTCAATATATATCAAGGAAAGGTAAGCTATATGCATGCAAAATAAGCTAGAGAACTATGCCTCCCAACTGATTAAACTGAATAATGCATATGGTTATGCCAATAACTAGAGTAAGACATGTACATGTTCTCGTGCTTAACTACAACAAGAATGGCATAAATGAACATGCAACAACCAATAATGAATTAAAACATATGAATTATAAATGAATAAGCTACCTCTAGTTTTCTCCTCTTCAATAGCATCCTTTTCTTGATTCCTTTCTTCATGTTTCCTCAAGGAACTTGGGCACATAAATACCTCTCCTTAAAACCAAGCTTTCATGCATGTTGAAGATCACATATCTTACAGCCTCTTCGATCTCCTTTGTCTAACTCTCGATCTCTCACTTCTTTCCACACTCTCACCCTTTGTTATTGGTTGCCGGTCGCAAATGAGATTATTTTATTGTTTTCCCATCCACATAAGCTGAACCTAACTCTTTGACCATAGTGGCAAAACTTGAGCTCCAAATTTTGGAATTAGGTATGGCCCAATCCATTCTTTTTAGGGTTGAGGGAAATAAATTTAGTATTTTAGGCGTGGTCCAACTCTTGAGTTCTTGTTCATCTTCCTTGTACTCCTATATCCATTGATTTTGGAATCATCCTACACACATAAAGGACTAGATGGACATTTTGGTACCCACTTATACTTGGGTCCTTTACGTTAGGATCCATACAAGCAGCGGAAGGATTCTATCCAATAAAATTTTATGAATCCCATAGAGAAGATCTATCAATGACATTTAAATCGGGTTCATTAATTAGAACCATACCTTTCGAATGCTCGTGTGCGTATATTCGAACTCGTGGGCTAACTCCTTCTTGCTCGATCAATCCCTATGAGCCGACTCTATGAATCCACTCCTTCTACTTGTATCCACACTGAACAGCTGTCCAACACAGACGATTGTGTGCTAGCGCCTTTTTACATTTTGCGTCTCACACCTTTTAGGGTTTCTTTTACAACTGTTCCTAAATTTTAATAATTATCTTATAGGATTTCTAAAACATTTAAGGCTCCTATTTAAATATTCAAAATTAAACTTAATTAATCTTGAAATTCAAATTTGGATTTAAAGTAAAATTAATTAAATATGTCCAACAGATCTAATCTAATTTATTTATTTAATCCAAATTAAAAGCCAGCAGATTTAATTTAGCTTTATAAATTAAATCTTGATATATTATATCTATCTATTTAATTAAATTTGAGATACAATATCTCAATTTAAATTAAATCTAAGATATGATATCTCTATTTGAAAATTAAATATGCGATACAATATCTTTATTTGTTTTAGTTATTTAATTTACCAAATAAATTAAATACAAAACAAAAATAATATAATAATCTATATTAAATAATATTATTATATTATTTTTGAATTATATATATATATATATATATATATATATATATATATATATATATATATAATTCAATTGCTCATGTTGGGCTATTCTTGTGTGCGACCCTACAGGCTCACATGATATTGGCAGCGGGCCAATACTAGACTAGCCCATGAGTCACAAGAGGCCTCTAGCAAGACATTATGACTATGCAATTCATATGGGGATCGATGATATGATACAACCTATTATACAACCATGTCATGTCTCTTTTGTCACGTGATAATTTGGTAAAGGATGAAGCATGGATAATGTCAACCTCCTACTCTTGATCATTATTTTCTCAATTTTTGAGTAGTCTAACAATTAAAATGGAAACTTTTTTCCATCGTAGTATGACCATACATTTCTCAAACTTACTCATTGAGGGGCTCAATATATCTCTCTACAGATGTGAGAGACAAATTCTGTCTTGACCATTCACATTCCTTTGCATGAAAACGACTAATCCCGATCGAAGCCTTTATCATCACCCAGTCAAAGGTGACTTTTGACTAGGTCAAAGATTAGCGACTCTTATGTAGGAATCCATGATGATTTCAGGTCAAAGGGCATTGTGATGCGGTTATACATGAGATAAACTTATGACTAAATCCATGCAGCTTTCTCATAGTGGGTCGTTCTAGCACCTTATACTCTTACAAGTGCCTGTGACTTTGATTTGTATCTCCATATCTCATCAAAGTCATACTGGTCTTACTTCATCTTCGCTCCCGCATAGATAACTGACCAGCAACATTTAGGATAATCTTTATGATATATCTAAGGATACAATTATCAAAATAAACATGTAAATGATATGATAACTAAACGGAGAAATACTTTAAATAAAGTTAATGTTTAAAGTATAATGATTTGCCCCTAGGGCATAATTTTCAACACTTCACTATTAGTATTGAACCTTACTTGTTGCTCTCTTAGAATCCAAACATATTTATTTCTCACATTAGAATTTTTCCTAATATAGCATATGTGAGAAATATGGCCAAATTTTCCACAATAATTGCAAATAATAGAATGATACTAATTATAAACATTGTTGCAAATATTATACTGTTTGAGTGGATGCAATATCAAATGAACCATATTTGTATATTCTTTCTTCCCACATGATTTTCTAGCATGATAGAAATATTTTTGCTTTCCATAATAGAATTAGTAGTTGGTTGGAAAATAGTTTTATGCAATTTTCTAAAATTGTTTTTCTTAAACACACAAGAAGAATTGGAATCATTTATCACCTTTTGAGCTCTAGTTAATGAATCATCAAATTTGTACATGTTGAGCTCTTCTTAAGAATCATTTTCCTCTTGCTCTTCTATGCTAATTAGATCATGGAAGTGTTCTATGACTTCTCCTTACTCATTCTCAACTTCTAGTTGTTCATCAACCGTGGATATACAGCTTATAGTTTCAGGTTAAATGTTAACACTTTCAACTTCGACATAATTGTTAGAAGCATGTATAGAATCAAGAGTATCCCAAATTTCTTTAGCACTAGAGCAAAACTTGATTTTCTCAAAATCATTTTCGGTTAAAGCACTATATAGGATTTTATTTGCTCTAATGTTCATCAAAAACATTTTCTTCTCTTTTTTTGTCCCATCCTTTCTCGGTTTGAAACTAAAGAAATTTATAAAAACATTTCACATATCAAATCAAAGCATTTTATAAACAATATCATTCTAGCTTTCTACAACCAAAAATCAATATCTCTTAAAAATGGTGGAATGATATAATCAAAACCTTTTCAAAACAAGCAAAACCCAAAATTAGCCATTGTTAACTCTTGAGATGGTTAGGTTCTTTAAATAAGAGCCATCCTCAAATACTAAATGTTAGAACTGGCTGACACTTAAAAGGGGGTGAATTGGGTGTATGATAGAGACTTAAGAACTTTGTAAATCTTTTTGCATCTTAGTAAAAACAATAAGTATGAAAGTAATGAGTATTAAAGCAATAGTAGGATATTCAAATAAGTTTTCAAATAATATATACTAGAAATATAAGATATTAAGGAAGAGAATATGCAAACTATGACTTATCCTAGTTCGACCCAATCCATGATGACCTATGTCCAGTGCTCATGCTCCTCCTGAGATTTCAATCCACTATCTTCCTTAAGTTTTAACTAGATACTAAAGAACCACTACAATCCTACAAGTTTACCTAGGCATTTGTGAAGTTGTTTACAAATCTTTCACTAAGATACTCCCCCTTACACATTGTAATGATACAACCTTTATGATAAAAGCTTACAAGCAATATTCTCTCTTAGAAGTGAATAATATGAATACTGACATACTTGAATAATCTCACTCTCTATAGTAAATTATATGATCATTGAGAAAATATAGAGCAAATGAGATAATTGTCAAAGGGCATTTTGGCAGTGAAGGTGAAAGCTCTCGTTTTTTGTTTCATTGATAGTTGGTTCTTCATCTTCTGACTTGAATGCTATTTATAGACCATTGTATTAATGACCGTTGAGAGTGTATATGTCTGGTGGAGTGTTAATCTTTTGTGAGTGTATATGGCCGTAGGAGCATTGACTGTTATGAACGTTGGTATATTTCTGTTGGAGAGAAATATCCGTGAGCTTTTGCATATATTCATTGGAGCATTTGACCCTTGTCAATATTATTGTTGTGTACATTCAGTCTGTTAGAGAAATAGCCATTGCTTTGTCATCTTTCTCATGCTTTATTGTTTGCAAGGTATAATGTTGAGATCCATTATGAGTTTCGGTTGAAGCTTATGTGCTTTCTCTATTTTTTGTTGTTGTGGCAATCAACTTTGTTTCTTCAAGTGCTTGAATGCATAGCATGTCTTATCTACCATTCATATATGTCAACTACAAACTTCATCAAATGCTTCAACATCAAAATTGCTTTTGAAAGATTTTGGTTTCAGTTGAGCTTAAATGCAATCTGAGTTCTAATAACCTGAAACTTATACATAAATGAGTTTAGTAGAGTAAGATAAGTGATTTTGGTGTTCATATGGATGTTTAGCATAAGCATCATGATTTTTGGACATGGGGATTTTCCATAAACGATGAACATTAATTCGTGACAGCTTCTTTTAGAACAAAGAAATTTCAATGGCCATAACTCTTAGAATATAACTCCAAATTTAGCAAATGACATATCCCTATAACATTCTTTAAGTCCTCTTTCCAACAAAAGAAGAATATGCTCCAAATTCATTTCATTCTGACTGTTATGATTAGATGAATGACAAACGTCCATAAAACATAGTGTGAGTATTCGAATACTGTATGTGAACTTTCAAAATTCATATCTCCTTTGTCTAAATCTCTTTCAGCTTGCTTCCAAATTTTGTGAAATGCATCTTTCAGCTTGCTTCCAAATTTTGTGAAATGCATTTTGAGTCTAGTTTCATATGGAATTGGGTTCACTTCAATTGGATGTATATAATAGGAGAAGTTTTCTAAATTTAGAATGAAGAGAATGATATTCAGATTCAGAGTTCAACAAAAGAAGGTTCAGAATCACATACCTTATCATTTTCATGTTCTTCCTTAGCCACAAGACAAATGTTGTCTACTTCTTCTTCTTCACTTTCTTCTTCATTAGAGGAACTATCTCCCCAGATAGCCGACACATAAGCCTTCTTCTTAAACTTTTTGAATTTCTTATCTTTCTCCTTGTTCTTCATCCGAGGACATTCAAACTTGATGTGTTCAGGTTTCTCACATTTGTAGTAGATAATTTGATCCTTGGATTCATGCTTGTTGCTAGAGCTACCTTTGTGAAATTTTCATAAGCCTTAATCCCTCTTGTAAAATCTTTTGAACTTTTGGACCATCATGCCAAGTTGTTCATCTTCGTCATCATCCTTGTCTTCTTTAACAACATTGAATGCTACTCCCTTGTTCTTGTTGCTAATCTCGTCCAGGCCTTTCTTGAATTTTATTTTTCCTTCATAGTCGAATAAACTTCAAAATAAAGCAGCCACAGACATCATAGACTTTCCATGTGCTTCTTCATGACCTTCACTTCCTATTCCTTAGTAAGTATATTCAAAATTTTTCTTACTTGAGATTTTCATCATATTCTTTTCCCAAAGCTAAGAGTTGTTTATTAGGTGTGTGAACCTAAGTTGAAACTCAGCTATAGACTCTCCTGACTTCATAGGAAGTAAATCATATTTAATCATAAGAGTATTGACTCTATTTTCTTTTATGCCCGTAGTGCCTTCGTGTACAATTTCAAGAGCCTTCCACATCTCTTTAGCTGATGGCAAAGTACATATTCAAAAGTATTCTTTATGGCTTAGTGCACTTTGAAGCATTAAGATGGACTTACTGATTAGAGTGATAAGCCTTCTCATTTTCATCAAATTCTTCCTGGACCTTGGGAAAGTAGTCTCCTTTCTTGAATACGTTCCAGAGCCCATAATCAAAAGCCATAAAAAAGACTCTGAATTTGGTTTTCCAAAAGGAGTATTATTTGAAAGGTGGAATATCACCTAATAGGGGGTGAATTGAGTGGCTTAAAATTTTTCTTTCTAATCCTTTGAATCACACAAGTAAAATAGAGATGAACAGAGAGTAAGAAGGAAAGATCAAACATAAGGATTTTATATTGGTTTGGTCCAAAACATTGTTCTACGTCCAGTCCCCAAATTCTCTGGGATTTCACTATCTCAAAGATTGATTACATACTCTGTAACTCTTAGAGTAATTCTCATACTAGAACTTACTCCCCATTACAAGTTGTAATCAACTAACCCCAATCTAAAAGGTTTCACAACCTTGAGATTAATACAAGAATGATAATTTTAAGACTCTATAAAAAGAGTAGATAAATAATCACTGAAGTGTATTTATATCCGAAGATATTGCTCAAAGATTAGAAACAATAATGTTAATTTCACAAATTGAATGCACAACGTTTCAGTAGGTGGAGAATTCAATGCTTCTGGCTTGTATAGTTGATGGAATAAATGACCATTGACAAGCTTGAGAATTATCTGTTGAGACTAATGAAGATGACCATTGAGACTAATTAACCTTAATAGTTACTCACACGTCTTCTTTCTTTAATCAGCGCTGTCATTCTTTGTTGACATTCCTTATTCCATTCGTTCGTTGAGAGTCAGTATTGGAAATGGAAAGGAAGTGGTTGTAAGACTTTAAGTTGCTTAGGAAGTTGGTTGTCTTATTCTGGCATTTGTCTCTTCTTTGCATTTAATGCTTCTAACACATAATTACTTTATTGCAATTTGGTGTTAATTCATATCAAAATCAACTAAACTCATTAACAAACTGATTAAACATAGTTAGGAATAGTAATGAGTGATAATATGAAGTATTCAAATCATAATCAATGATTTTAAATATTTTGAACACAGTGTTTTTCATTTTTCAGAACATTGACTCTAGTCACATTTTACGGACTCGAGTTGCATGACTGGAGTCACAAGATTTTGATTGGAGTCATCTTTGATTAGTAATTGAAAGTCAAGGAAACACAGACACGATGACTGGAGTAAATATAGGATGACTGGAGTCATCTAATTTCGCAAACCATCTGAGAAGCTCTGTATCAATATGACTGGAGTCATTACTAAATGACTAGAGTCATTTTTATAAATCTCTTGAAAAACGTCTCTGTATCAAGATGAATGGATTCATCTATCTTCTCAAAACACCTGAGAGCGTCTCTGTACCAATATGACTGGAGTTACTCAAACCTTACTTGAGTCATATTAGTTTCGACAGATAGATGTCGAGTTTAAGTATAAAGATATTTTTGATATAGTAGATAGATGATTGGAGTCATTAAGTGACTGACTGGAGTCACATTTGACCGTTGGAAAAAGTTAAGTTTAAAAGTCATCTTGGTGACTAGAGTCACAATAGTTTGACTAGAGTCATTTAGCTTTAAATCACTTTGAAATAAAGGAACATGACTGGAGTCATATCAAACTGACTAGAGTCATATGAAACCAACTAAAGTCACTTAACATTGATATGATTGAATTCAAAAGGTGATGACTCGAGTTGCACAATGATGACTGGAGTCATCTTTTCTCAGAAAATGTATTTTTCGAACAAGACAATTCTTAATAATGAAAGGGTCTTGGACTTAGTTCAATAACAATATTTGTAATTTACATTTGTAAGTTATCATCAAAACACATAGAGAACTAACATTATTCTCCATTTTAAACCAGGAGGTCTATTGATTAAAGCTTTGTTGGGCAAAATTTCATCTATCAGGATCCTTTTTAGGGTGTTACTCCTTATAGAGAAAAACCTTGCTTTGATACCAAATGAAGACAGAATATCACCTAAGACAGGTGGTGAATTGGGTGATTTAAAAAACCTTGGGACTAGACTCGATAATTAAAATAACAACGTAAAGATAGAAGAATAATGAACACAGAGAATTTATAATATTTCTGTCCAACCTCTTGACCTACGTTCAGTCCCCATACACTCTAGGTTTTTCACTATCACTTTCACAATTACACACTTTATTTTTTGAAGTAATCCTCATATTAGGATTCACTTCCCTTTACAAGTTGTAATTGATACACCTACACTCAAGGTCCCTTTACCTTGAGATTTTTACAAAAACAATAGTCAAGTAATAAACTCTCTCTCATAGAGTAGATATCGAAACACTAAAGTATAGAATATTTGAAGATATTAAAGATATTGAATGAAACAGTAATTAGCAATAAATTCGATTAAGCGTAGGTAGTTTCAATTGGTACTCTGATTGAATGCTTCACCTTTTATTAGTGGTTTTGATAAATGACTGTTGGGAAGATTTAATGTATCTGTTGTGAGTATTAAATGTAGCCATTAGACAATGAAGTTCATTCATTACTCATAACTTAGATTTTGTAGAGCATTCATCGTTTTTCTACCTCTTTGACATTCTTTTTTATTTGCTTGTTGATTTTCCATGATATTCATAGGAATTGGTATAACAAAAAGTCTTTTTGGTCTGCAAAGAGTTGATTGTCGTGTTGGTGTTTGTTTTTTGCAACTCCATTTAATGCTCTAACGTAATCATTTAATTTTTAGTGATATGCTATTAATCCTTCATATAATTATGTGAAACTCATTAATACACTGGTTAAAGATAGATAAGATAGTCATAAGTAATGATAAGAAGTTATCAAAGCACAATCAATGAGTACTTTGAATTATTCATGAATACAGGGTTATATGATGATTTGGGAATATATGAACCTAATTTGGCAAATAAATTGTGAACCGGAATGTTGTATATGTGGTCTGAATAGGGTATGGTCAAGGAGTAGGCATTTGGTTATTTTAATGGTTCCATTGTGTTCAAAAAAAAAAATTGTGTGGGGTAGAGGTTTGGTAAAAATTTTAGAAGCTCCGGGATTGAATTATGCTGAAATCCTGAAATTTGCCCTGAAAACCCTGTGCAGGTAGCAAGTTTATGTTGCATTTTTGGGAGTAGTAAATGATGTTGGATTACCATGAAATTTTATAAGATTAAGTTATACATCATAAGCTTTAATTTGATAGGTAACATGTATTTTTCTGAATTATGTGCTACGAGAAATGAATTTTTGAAAATGACCCTCTGATTCTGGGCCGGATTTCAGACAGCAGATACATTTTAAATTATAAACTAATTTTCATTTAAGGCTGGCCCAAGATAGTATTTTTGGTTGAAAATAGACATATTAAGGGTCATTTAGGCTTTAGAATCAACTCAAAATAAGGTTCCTAGATTTAATTGTGAATTTTTGAAGATTGATCATTGTTTGTTGGAAAAACCTGAAAATTGATGGAAATAGAAGGAATATAAGCTCATATTGAATTCCTTGATAAGAAAAGGAATTTACTAAATGTGGACATGTGAATTGGGCTTATTTTAAGTTATCAAAAGGAAATATTTACTGTGGAGGAATTAATTATATTTGTATTTTGCTATTCTAGGGCTATTGTGATATTGTGCACTGGGGAAATTCATTTATATTCGTGGTCGACTATCAAGTAGTAATCTTAATCCTCATATACTTTGTGTGACTTGTGTATGTATGTTTTACCATGTATTTTGCATACATTCTGTTATCATTTATTTCGAAGAGCTCTAGAATCAAAACATACTATGTGTAATAAGGGCCTTGCTGTGTGCCGTGCCCTGCAGTCCGTGCTGTGTGCTATTAGGATTGCTAGTTCCGAATTTGGCTGTGTGCCTTGTTGTGTGCATGACATTGAATGCTATGTGGTTTGTGTATTTATTCTTGGTTTTTCTTACGTGCATTATTATACATTTTATATGAGATTAATGGTTACTCTAGGATTCACTTATAAATCTTAGCCCCTTTTAAGTCTTCTGGTAGCTTGTCTAGAGCGAAGCAGGGAGACAGTGGTAAGACCCCGGAGTAGGGCTAGTGGGAGGATGGATGGTGGTGATTTCTTTTGGATACTTGTTGTGAATATTTGGATGACTGTAGTATTTTATTTTGGCCTATCAGAGAATATTACCTGGATGACTGTATATTTTTTATCCCTTCGGGGAAAAGTTTATCTTTCTGTATTTTTATCAGTATATTATTGTCCAAACTAGTGTATGCTCTTCTGCTTATACTCTAATATGTAACATGAATTAACTTAGGAAAAATAAGCTAGAATTGAATATAAGTAAATGATCACACTACCCACCACTCGAAAGGTCGAGGGCGGTAGGTGTGTAACATTAGAGACGTATGGACAGTCTAATCACATTCTCATAATAGATGTTATTCCAACAACTACCATTATCCATGAATCTTCAAATTCTTGTTATCATATGCTACTTATGATACTCTCAAATATTTTGAGAATAATCTTTTATGTATTCTAAAACTATACCACGCCTAACTCATCATATCACAACTTTGAACAATGGTGACTTAGTTTTTTGTAATACATTAAGTCAAAATCTATAAATGCATCATCCTTTTGTAACATATAGATAACTTCCAATAGTCTAGTGATATAAACAAGACTTATGATGTTCTCAACATGGTTTTGTATGTAATCACTGTTGGATCTGGCTATCACCCAAGAGGGGGTGAATTGGGTGTTTGATAAGACTTTAGTAATTTTGAAAAACTTTTCGAAACACTAATGTTTTTAAATTGAAAATGGAGTATAACAACGCAAGGGAAGAAAAGCTAGACACCATAAGATTTATACTGGTTCGGTCATAATCTTGACCTACGTCCAGTCCCCAGATACCTTCTGGGTTTTTCAACTATCTCAATATTCTTTAATTACAACAATGTAACTCTCAAGCAATCCTAATCACCAAGAACTTGCTCCCCCTTACACTTTGTAATCAAATAACCCAACTCACAAGTTCCACAACCTTGAGTTCTCTCAAACAAGTAATCAAATGATTTTCAAAACAAGACTCTAAAAAAGAGTAGATATGAATAAACACTGAAGTTCACATACCAAAGTATGCACAATGAAGTGTCAAAACAAAAAGGCAATCAGTTGTAATTGTGCTTGTTGTTTCTATGAGTCTTCCTGGGTATTTATAGTTTAATCATAGAAACTAGCCGTTGCATTTTCTTCTCTTTTGTTCTTTAATACTGAGCTTCATTTCTGGAATATGATAGTTGCATATTTTTCTCCATTCTTTCAATTCTCAATTGGAATCTTGGATGTAGTCGTTGCAGATGATCTTCCTGAGTTCTTGTTATTCTATGATCCGTATTTGACCATTGAAGAGTGATTTAATTGACATATAATGGTCTGAGCTGAACCTTTGGGAAGAAGGAGAAGTTTCAGACTTGTTCTTGGTTCTTCATTTAATGCATTTGACCCAGATCTGATTTCACCTTGATCCTTGTTGAATTCATCTGAAACTGATGAGTATATCGATCAAGTAAATATATATGATGATTCGAAACCTAAAAAATTATTAAATTAGTTCATAAGTTTGAATCAGATAGATGGAAGACGTCATTTGTAAAACATAGATTCGTTAGGCTTGAGTTTAAGCTATGTAGGCTCGAGTCTAATCGTGTTGGAAATCTTCGATAGCTTTCTGTCTGAGCTGAACTCGAGTTTATTAGTTTTAGGCTTGAGTTTATCGAATATCAGATTGCGACTAGCTCTTTGTCTAAGTCAAACTCGAGTTTATAAGTGATAGGCTCGAGTTTGTAACATCCCGAATTTTTTGTCAACTTCCAAAGGCCATATCTCCTTGGTCTGAACTTCATTTTGGTTCATTTAACTCTTGATGGAAAGCCTTATGAGTCTACTTTCATATGCCATTGATTTCAGCTCATTCGATGTGTAGATTGTGAGTTACACTCAAAACATTGAAGCTTGGTCTGCTGTGTGGCATAAACTTCTGATCCAACTTGAGAAATTCATAGCTCACTCATATAATCTTCTTTGGGCATGAAACTTTGTCAAGATGATGCATTGGGAGTCTAGTTTCATACAAAATTGGTTTTACCTCAATCCTATTCCTGGTTCAGGAGATATCGTCAAATTACCAGAGGTCGCTCAGCTGAAACACGAAACAGATCAGGTGGACAAAGTTGCTGGAAATTAGTCAGGCTCGAGTTTGTAAGTGACAGGCTCGAGTTTGCTCATGCCAGAGGAGAACTAAGTTGCTGGAAATCATCCAGACTCGAGTTTATAAGTATAGGCTCGAGTTTGCTCGTACCAGAGGAGCCAGAATTGCTAGAAATCATCCAAACTCGAGTTTATAAGTACAGGCTTGAGTTTGCTCGTACCAGAGGAGCTAGAGTTGCTGGAAATTAGCCAGACTCGAGTCTAATTATCCATAAAATGATATTTGCTTGTTCTAACTCCGAATCGAGCCATTCTAACTTCCATTTGATCATGGATACTTCAAGAATCAATCTAAAAACTTGTATGATGATTTTCTCATTCCATTTGACAAGTCTTTCTTTCTTTCTTCTCTTTTCTTGATCATTCTCCATGATTCAACTCTTTTTTTCTTCTCTTCTCTTGTTCTTTATCATTTGACTCCATAATTGACTCCATAATTCTATTCTTTCTATCTTCTATCTCCCATCTAGATTATGCTTCATTAAAGAACTTGAGCTGATCTTGAATTCCATTCACCAAGATCTTTCTTCTTCAATCACTCCTCTTCTTCTTGAATATGCCCAAAATTCTTTGATAACTTCTTGCTTCTTTATTGATCTTCTTCTTGATCATTGTTCATAGATGAACTTCACATCTTTGTTTCTACATTAAATACAAGAATCAGTCAATGAAGAAGATAAACATATTACTCATTCTTTTTGCTTTTACTAATGACATATATATAAGACATCATCAAAACTAATCATATCTAACAATCACATCATGATACCTTAACTATCATTATATGTTGTGAGACTTGCTCATGACAAAATGTGTTAGTTCTCTGTGTGTTTTGATGATAATCGACAATTGTAAACTCAATTTGAAGTTTGTCCTTGGAAAGTTGTAAAACTTTCTGTTTAAGGCAAACTCGAGTTTGGGTTGCTAAACTCGAGTTTGGACTTGACAGACAGATACAATGTTGGCCAAAATCCAGTTTGTATAGGCAAACTCGAGTTTGCAGAGTTACAGAGAGCTATCAAAGTTTACAAGAATTGTAAACTTGAGTCTGTGTTTATAAACTCGAGTCTAGATCAAAGGCAGTGACACTCGAATTTCAACTTGTTTCCAAACTCTACCTTTGATTCTGAGAAACTCCAGTTTACAAGAAAGTTTATGTGCTAAAAGTTTAAAGACTTGTAAACTCGAGTCTATGATTTGGAAACTCGAGTTTTAGATCAAACATCAAACAGAAGCTTCAACGTTTTATCAAGTTTTCCAAACTCCAGTTTCAGTTTTACAAACTCCAGTTTGCAAAATGCAATAGCCTTCATGTTTTCAGTTTTCACTGGAAACTCGAGTTTGGCATATACAGAGATACTCGAGTTGATACTTGTTTTCTAAACTCTAGTTTAAATTTCAGTGACTCCAGTTTGTACTTAAATGAAAAGTTTTTCAAAGTTTCAATATACACTGAAACTCGAGTCAGATTTCTGGAGACTCGAGTTTAGGACTATTTAAAAATACTCGAACTATTACATGATTTCTAAACTCCAGTCTGCATTTCTAAACTCTAGTTTTGAAGCTGTGAACTTAAACTTAAGTTTTTTCATAACAGCTTCAAACTCGAGTTAGTCACTAAATGACTCGAGTTTAGCCAAGTGTTCAAAATCTTATTCAAGACCAACTCGCGACTTTCCTCTCTGTAAGAACCAAACTCGAGTCAGTTACTTGTCAACTCGAGTTTAGGAAACTTTCAAACATATCTTGCTCTCTGGATGAACCTCAAACTCGAGTCTAGAACACTAAACTCGAGTTTGCTTCGGTAACTTTTGAAAACCAGATCAAATCAATCTGCGAAATCATTATGGGTTAATCTGAAATTATCATATCTTGTTGTATTATTATTCCTAACGTTATTGATCAAGTTTTTGATAAGTTTCAGACAGGTTCATCACAAGATCAGAGAGAATCAAAGATCCAGAATAAGTGCATTTAATGAAGAACCAAGAACAGGGCTGATTCTTCTTCCTTATCCCAGATGTTTAGTTCAGACCGATGGAACACATTAAGATCACCTCAAACGGTCGAATTAAGATTGTGGAATGACAAAGAATCTGGAAGACATTCTGCAACAACATATTCCAGGATTTCAGCAAAGAATTGAAAGAACAGAGCGAAATTTGCAACTGTCATTTTCCATATCTGCAACTGAACGTTGGAGAAGATATTGCAATGGCTAGTTCATCTAGTTAGGCTATAAAAGGCTATGAAGACTCAGAGTAAGACACACAATGAAGCTATACTTGAACACATTTGCATTTTTGAGTCTGTATTGTGATTCTTTTATCTGTTCTTCAGTGATTATCAATATTCACTCTTTTGAGAGATTGAAATTCTTTTAAAGTATTTGGTTTTGTAAACTCAAGGTTATGGAACCTGTGAGTTTGGTTGTTTAATTACAAGGTGTAAGAGGGAGCAAGTCCTAGGTGATTAGGATTGTGTCTTGTCTTCATTGTTGTAGTTAAAAACCTGTTGAACTAGTGGAAATACCCAGAAGGTATCTGGGGACTGGACGTAGGTCAAGGTTAAGACCGAACCAGTATAAATCCTATGTGTCTGAGCTTTTCTTTCTCTACTCTTTCATTATTCATTTCTTAAGCTTTATTTTTAAAAGAGTTGAAAAGAAATTTTAAAATCCCCAATTCACCCCCCTCTTGGTGATTTCTTCCACTTTCAAAATGTACCAATTTTGATGACTAAATTATCATTATCATTTATGTGACAATTTTCTACTAATTCACACACACACACACACACACACACAGAACTGGTTGAATCCAAGGGGGTGAATTAGGTGTATGATTAAAAACTTGAAACTTTGAAAATATTTTCTCATCTTCTAAATCAATAGTCAAATATTTAAATAAACATATACTGGAAATATAAGAGATAAGGGAAGAGAATATGCAAACTGTGATTTATACTGGTTCGGCCTAATCCTTGACCTATGTTCAGTCCTTAAGCTTTAGTTAAGATTCTTAATCCACTATCATCTTGTTTAATCAGAGCTTAAGAGAAGCCTCTATAATCCCACAAGTTTACCCAGGCACTTGTGAAGTCGAATCTCTTACTAAGATACTCCCCCTTACATATGTAAGGATACAATCGGTTTCCCACTCAAGATCACCCAATCTCAAGTAACTCTCAGATAAAATGATTAAGAATCAATCTTCTCTTTTAGAAATGAATAAGATAAACAATGAAGTACATTACAAATAATATCACTCTCTACGATAAATTATATGATTGTTGAGATAATTGGAAAGTAGGTGATATAGACGTTAGAGTATTGGCATTTTGACAATGTAACTGTAATCTCGTGTTTCTTCTTTTTCTTGAATTCTTCTCCTTTTATAGTTAATAAAGAGCATTTGACCGTTGAGCAATTCCTCCCGTTTAGAATATGATTGTTTGATGTGCATTTGAAATAGTTGTTACAATTATTTAAGCTTTTCATTAAGCAGATGAAGTGATTCAGTCATTCTTGATTTCCTTCATATGAAATATTTTTATCATCGGTTTCTTTCGCTCTTTCCTGGAATGGGTGTCTTAGAAGTTGATCATTTGCCTTCTTTGAATTTGTTTCCATGTGCATGCTTTATTTTTAATTCAGCGTTTAATGTCCTTGACACAAATTATGCTTTATGAAAAATTGAGCATAATCCATCAACTAATCATCTGAAACTTATTAACAAACATGTTTAGAAGTATTGAGAACAATAATGAATAGTAATCAGATGTAAATCATATATTTGAATTTACGAAGGCGAAGAAGACGGAGTATATAAGCTTCTGTAACAATAATGCTTTAGTATGACATTGGTGTGCTTGAGCAATATTCAAATATTTTCACAGAGATAACTTAATAGATAACCTTACTCGAGTAAGCATTTACCTCTGCTCAAGTACCATGCTTGAGTAAGTGCTTCAATGTTTTCGAGTAACTTCTGAAGAAACTAGGAAATGAAATCAACATGAGGTTGCTTGAGTACAAAACTTCTTTGCTCGACCAGCATGCTTGAGTACAATCTTGAAACAAAGTTAGATTCACAGAAACATTCTTGTTAGAGTATAACATCATCTTGCTCGAGTACCTTGCTCGAGCAACTCATATCATGCTTGAAAGTGGAATAAATCACCGAGAGGGGGGTGAATTAGGGATTTTAAAAATTCTTTTCAACTCTTAAAAATGAAGCTTAAGAAATGGATAATAAAAGAGTAGAAAAAGAAAAGTTTAGACACACAGAATTTATACTGGTTCGGTCTCAACCTTGACCTACGTCCAGTCCCCAGATACCTTCTGGGTGTTTCCACTAATTCAACAGATTTTCAATTACAACAATGAAGACCAGACACAATCCTAATCACCTAGGACTTGCTCCCCCTTACACTTTGTGATTGAACAACCCAACTCACAGGTTCCACAACCTTGAGTTCTCACAAACAAATGCTTTCAAAAATTTACAAACTCTCAAAAGAGTAGATAAGGATAAACACAGAAGAACAGGTTGAAAATAACAATACAGACTCAAATTTCAAAGTATAATCAAGATAGCTTCGTTGTGTGTATGTTGCTTTGAGTTTTCACAGCCTCTTATAGACTGAATGGATAAGCTAGTCGTTACAATTCTTTCTCTAATGTTCAGCTGCAATTCTGGAAAAATGGCAGTAGCATATTTTGCTCTATTCTTTGAATTCTTAGCTGGAATCTTGGAATTTAGTTTTTGCAGAACGTCTTCCAGATTTTTAGCCATTCCATGATCTTAATTCGACTGTTTGAAGTGATCTTAATGTGTTGCAACGGTCTTAACTGAACATCTGGGATAAGGGAGAAGAATCAGCCCTGTTCTTGGTTCTTCATTTAATGCACTTATTCTGGATCTTGATCTCACCTTGATCTTGGTTAAACCTTATCTGAAAAACACTCAAAACTTCATCAAGGACATTAGAAACAATAATATCATATCATGAAATAATTTCAGGAAGACTCATTAAGATTGCGCAGATCAACATCATTTGATTTTTCAAATAGTAAACAGCTTTCTGTCAACCCTCAAACTCGAGTTTACATACCCAAACTTGAGTTTGCCTTTGACAGTGAGATTTTCATATTGCCAAAAACAAACTTCATATCAAGTTTACAATTGCTAGTTATCATCAAAACACATTGAGAACTAACAATGCTCAAGTAAGAAGCTAGAGGTGTTCTCATTATTGAACTGAAACGACTATGCTCGAGTAAGCTTTCTTTCATACTTGAACAGTGTGCTCGGGTAACTTTTCATGCTTGCTTGAGTAAATACCTTGCTCAATTAAGGCTTCAATGTGCTTGAGTAATATCTTTGATTGACCAATCACTTACTTATTTGAGTAAGTTTTATAACTGTGTACTTAAGTATCTTTCAGTAGTAAGCTTCGTTCATCACATACTCAGCGTATTAGAAAGTAGTGCCAAAAAATTATACTTCAAGTGTCTTTCATGATCTACTTATCATTAGAGTGTTAAGCCTTTCCTCACATCTTGTGAAAAGATTAATCTCCAGAATTTAGGAACATTAACAGAATGAAGGTCAAATTCCAGTAAGTATAATGTCTTCGATATAGCTCTAAATTTGATAAACCACTTATACCCAGATAGCTCTATAAGTCTTTTTTCCAATGCAAAAAGAATCAGCTCCAAACTCATTGTATGTTGAGTATTGTGATCAGATTAATAAAAATTGTTCTAGACTAATATTTTTGCAACATCCTGAACTGATTATGAATTTAAAAAACTCTTATCTCTCCCATTTGATCTTTGTTTTCCATGATCGTGATGTTTTTGGAAAGGTATGTGATGTTGTTAGTAGGTACTTTTATGAAGTGTATCTGCTCTCCCCTGTGAGAGAACTTCTCCTCTATTACTGTGAGAGACTCTTCTCTCCTACTATGTGAGATCTTCTCAAACAATAATTTCCAATTTGAAGTCTGAATATTCTAGTACTTCGTCATGGAGCTCTCTGAATCCAGCTTCAATGGATGACAGTCAAAATAGTAGCGGAAGTAAACGTACAAAAGAAGTGCAACTGGACTTGAAAACTCCTATCAAGAGTCAATAAGGACGAGCCCTTGTAGGTTGACTAGAAACTGACAAAACCTTGAACAGAGTCATAATGATTTTGATGATAAAGAAAAGTTGGGGCCTGGACAAAAATATAGAGATTCATGAAATGGTTGAGAAAAATGTTAGTTCTCTATGTGTTTTGATGATAACTGACAATTGTAAACTTAATTTGAAGTTTGTCTTTGGTAAGTTGTAAAACTTACTGTTCAAGGCAAACTCAAGTTTTAGTAGCAAAACTCGAGTTTGGACTTGATAGACAGAAGCTCAATTTTTAACAAAGCAAGCCAAACTCCAGTTTGATTGGGCAAACTCGAGTTTGCAGAGATACAGAGAGCAATCAAAGTTTCTAATTATTGTAAACTCGAGTTTAAGTCTTGAAACTCGAGTTAGCTCAAAGGCAGAGACACTCAAATTACAACCGGTTTTCAAACTCTACTTTTAATCTTAAGAAACTCCAGTTTACAAGAAAGTCTAAGAGCTAAAAAGGTTAAGACTTGTAAACTCGAGTCTGGGATATGTAGACTCGAGTTTGGCATGAACAGAGACTCTCAAATTGCTGCTTGATTTATAAACTCCAGTTTATATTTTAAAGACTCTAGTTTTCTTTTGACAAAAGGATTTCAAAGTTTCAAGTTTTATTGAAACTCGAGTCTGGATTTTGGAGACTCGAGTTTAGGACTATCTGAAAACACTCGAGTTCCTACATGATTTCTAAACTCCAGTTTTGAAAATGAAAACTCCAGTTTGAGCTTACAAAGATATTTCAAATGTTTCAGTTATTACTGAAACTCGAGTCTGGATTTTGGAGACTCGAGTTTAGCTCAAACAGAAAGCACTCGAGTTAATGACTATTTTGAAAACTCCAGTTTACACTTATAGAGATATTTCAAAAGTTTCAGTTTTCACTGAAACTCGAGTTTTGTATATCAAAACTCGAGTCTGGACCATACAGAGAGCTAAGCAATATTTCAGGTTTTGTAAACTCCAGTCTGCATTTCTAAACTCCAGTTTTGAAGCTTTGAACTTAAACTCAAGATTTTTATAAAAGCTTCAAACTAGAGTCAGTCACTAAATGACTCGAGTTTAGGCATATGCTCAAAATCTCATTCAAGACCAACTCGCGACTTTCCTCTCTGTAAGAACCAAACTCAAGTCAGTCACTTATCAACTTGAGTTTGAGAAGCTTTCCAAAATGCCTTTCTCTCTGGATGAACTCCAAACTTGAGTCTGGCTTTGTAAACTCGAGTTTGTGACGAACAGATTTGTAAAATCAGATGGTGCCAATTTGTGAAAACCTCATGTTTAATGTTAATACTACATATTCTTCATTGCTACTGTTTCTAATGTTATTTAACCAGTTTGCTAGCAAGTTTCAGATGTTTAAATGAAGAATTTCATCAAGAAATAAATGATGAGCTGTAAAGTGAAAAGTAGCACATGCTGTCCAGGTTGTACTTCAACAAATGTCTCCAACTTGGATTAAACAAATGCAACTTTAAGCATAGCCCATTCTATCAAGGACAATCAACATTATCTTCAGATTAATAAAGCTACAGATAACAAGAATGTCCACAACAGATTAGACAAAGGCAGAATCCATCCATCAAGAATATCTTTAGTAGATTCTCAACAACTAGTTTTTGGAAGTGGAGCTTCAACAGTCAAAATTCGAAGTGCTCTTCCAACAGTCATGTTCTTCATTCAAACTAATCTTTCTCAACTATAAATGAAGTTCAGATTCAAAGAAGAAAGATGGACAAGAGATTCACAGTGAACAACATTCAAATTTCTGTATTCTTTCTTCTGTGAAACATCTTGAGAGATTAGAGCTTCAGTGTTTATCATTATCTGCTCTTTGAGAGAGTTCTTGTTTTGTTAATATCACTTGTTTGTGAAAATCTCAAGTCTGGGGACTTGGAGATTGGGAATATCAGTGTACAACTTGTAAGGGGGAGTGTATCCTAGTGAGAGGATAACTTTCGAGTACAGAGTGTGTAACTGATTGTGAGTGATAGTGAAAATCCCAAAGAGTCTGGGGACTGGACGTAGGTCAGGAGTTAGACCGAACCAGTATAAATCTTGCTGTGTCTTGTTCTCCTCTGCCATTCTCTGCACTAACTTATTCCTGCGATTAATTTCCAGAATTGAGCAAAAGAATTTTTCCAATCCCTAATTCACCCCCTCTTGGTGATTTGCTCTGGTTTTCTTCAAAAAATGCATTTTTGTTTTGATTTGACAAGCAGACCGACTACAATAGAGTGCCGAAAGGCCGTTCGTCGTTGATACTGGGAACCTTGCTAAACATCCAACGTTGGGATGACTATATGGTTTTTCGGGAAGTAGACTTCGATTGGTGCCCATTCTAGATTCTATTTCATAGACCGCCACATTGAGCCTTCGACGGTGAGAATGCAATAAAACTGGGAAATGCTGTGGGATGAACTATTATTTATGAAGCACCAAGGGCATAAGAGAGGTTATCCCATACCTTCATCAGAAATCGTACCCTTGTTAATAGTCAAGAGCCCCTTATTACAAGCTTTTGGGTCTCTCATCCTTAGAGAGAACCGGCATAAAAGAATTGTAAGTTTCAGCACAACAGAATGAAAGACAAGGATGAAGAAATCAGATATGGGAATGGATTGGGTACGACGAATGTTAAGACAATGGAAGAAACAGTGGTTGTGAATGGCAAGGCTTAGGATAAGGCGCCTCTATTTTCCAGTAAACTTTGCTGTCTACTAGAAAAGACCATCATCAAGGGACAATCAGCGATAGTGACACATCTGGAAGCTCTAATGATCTAGGCAGAAATTCCGCCATCCAATTACTACGTCTAGACAGATCGAGAAACAATTGTTTGAGCCCCAACTAGGAAAGTCTCATTTATAATCAGCATGGCATCTTAATAACGGAAATCCCCAGCTTAAGTGATCTGAGTTCTAAAATCTTGAAAGCTATACCTGTTTCATTACCTCTCCATAAACCTACAGCAAATGGGATAGGTAGTAGTAGTAAAACTAGAATCCCAAGAGATCAGAGCGTAAAATCCATCACCTAATTATTTCATCATGATGAATTTGGCAACGGTACTATGAGCAAAAAAATGAAAATTTCTGCATTAAACGATCAAAGTCCTGAGGCTCTGAAATCTAAGCCCTTTCCCTTTTCTATCTAAAAGTCGAAAGCAGGTGAGATCATGCCAATCAAGATCAAGAATTGAATATCTCCAGTAAAACAGCCTCCAATCAGTCCTAAACCTACACCAAAAATCACCCCATACTTATTACAGGGTTGAATCACCGGTGAAAGAAACTGAAGTCCAGACAACCATAAGTCTGTTTACTGGATTATCTCTGTTCTCAACGGTCACAATAGGGCTAAATCGAATCCACCTAAAGCGTAGTCTTGAATTACTTGAAGATGACCAGAAGCCCAATCTTTCTAAGAAGATATGTATGTACCATGAATCTGAACATGTTAGCTTCCTAAGAGAACACCAGTACCATTATAGATGGGGCCCAACATGTAAATTTCAGAAAATTGAAAAAAGCAATGCATGGCATGAAAGGCAAATGCAGGGCAAAGTTTATTGAATTATCTCCAATAGTTGACGAAGGCCTTCCAAGACCTCTGGTACCTTTATCCTTTGTTACCAACACGAGTATCCTTCCAAACCCTGGTGTTCCCCAAACCACCAATGGTGCCCACCAAGCAGCCATCGGTTCGCCATGAGTCTACTCGCTTGGAACTGTCAGGGGTTAGGGCTTCCCTTGACAGTTAAACATCTAGAGGAGACCTATAATAAACAAAAACCCCATATTGTCTTCATGATGGAGACAAAGAAGAAACGCCATTATGTGAGTACGATCAGGAAACGATGTGGCTTTGATAAAGAGTGGATTATTGATCCTTCTGGGAGAAGTGGCGGCCTTGCTCTATTTTGGGATAAAGAAACAATTGTGAATGTTATCTCGTCATTTAATAATGTCATTCTCATTTGTTTATGGCCCCCCGACAAAAAACAAAAGGCTTGTTGTATATGAGAGTATTGTTCATTTCGCTAAATGCAGAACAGAAAGCTAGATTTGCCTGGGGGACTTTAATCACATCACGTCTCATCAGGAGAAATAAGGAGGCAATCTTAGAGCCATCAGGAAAATCCTTAATTTTCAAAAATTCATTGTGGACTGTTCCCTCATCGATCTGGACTATTATGGCTTGTGGTTCACTTGGTGTGATCAACGATAAGGGGAGGTAACTATAAGAGAATGAATTGATCGGGTTATGGGCAACAATTTTTTTGTCATAATTTTCCTTACGCCCAAGTATTTCATATTGACCCTTTAGGGTCAAATCATCATCTCCTTCTTGTTAAAATGCTTCATGTCTCTTCTAATAAACCTAAGCCTTCTAGGTGTAAGGATTATTAAACTTCTCACACTGATTTCATGCAAGTGGTTAATAGAAGTTGGGACATGAGTGACCTTCTTGAAAGAAATTTCATTAACTGGTTTGCCTTAAAATGAAATAATTGTAGGAAATCTTTACTAAGCTGGAGCAAACAAAATTTCCCCAAACATAAAAAAATGATTGAGAGTTTGAAGACCCATTTAAGCTCCATCTAATAGGGTTATCAAACGAAGGACAATAAAAGAGATACAACAGATATCCTAAGGTGTATTGAGGAATTGATGGACCAAGAGGAAAATTACTGGTAGCAACGCTCGCAAATCTCTTGGCTCCAATTAGGCGACAATAACTCAAAATTCTTTTCATCTATCCACTTTTATCAAAAGGAGGAGAAACACGATCTTGAGCATTAAAGATGAGAATGGTGTGTGGACTAGTGACAAAATCACTATCAACATATTTTCATTGATTATTTTGTTAATCTTCTCTCCTTTAAGGCCTCGACCATTCACACATGCTATCAATTTTATTAAGGTAAAGATTGATGAGGCTTCAAATGACCTCCTATTATGTCCTATCACGAGAGAAGAGGTTAGCTCAACAGTGTTTGAGTTGGGAGTGTCTAAGGCCCCAAGACCAAATGGATTCTCAAGTAAATTCTACCAATTTTCATAGGATGAGGTAGGTGATACAATTGTTAAAATGGTCAAAGACTTTTTTGAGAAAGGCACACCGCTTGATAATATCAATGGTACCAACATTACTCTCATCCCAAAAATAGATAAACCTGACTCTGTGGCTCATTTTAGACCTATTGACCATTGTAATTTTTCTTATAAAATAATTTCCTTAGTTTTGGCTAATAGGATGAGATGTTGTCTTGATAAGTACATCTCCCCAAACCAGGGAGCCTTTGTCCCTGGATGATTAGTCTAAGACAACATTATCATAGCCCATGAAATATTCCACTAAAGACGATGGAAAATTGGTAAAAAGTTTGAGTTTTCCTTAAAAATGGATATGAGCAAGGCCTATGATAGAGTAGAATGGGATTTCTTGCGAACTATATTGATCAAATTTGGTTTCTCCCAAAAATGGGTTAATCTTGTTATGAATTGTGTAGAAATTGTGCATCTTAAGCTTTGTATTACAAGAGAGAAAATTGCCTCAATTAGTCCTAGTAGAGGGCTCCGTCAAGGAGACCTACTATCATCTTATTTGATCATTCTAACACTAGAAGCCTTATCTTGCATGATTAACATGCCCTTGACACATGGTTGGCTTTTAGGAATTAAGCTAAGTAACTCTTGCCCAATAATCTCTCACAATTTCTTTGTAGATGATGGCCTATTTTTCATGAATGCAGATATCCAAAACTGTAGAACTCTAGCTGAGATACTCTAAGGATATTGTTCAACATCCGGACAGTTAGCAAATTTGGAGAAATCTAGCATTGTCTTCTCTACAAATACCCCACGACCATTATTGAAAGATATCTATGACATTTTTGGCATCGGAGAAAACCTAGATTAGGGCAAATACTTGGGCATCCCTAGTTTATAGGGGAAGACAAAACATCAAGCACTTGCCCTTGTTCGTGAAAAAGTAAGCAAGAAGGTCCTAGGCTGGCATAGCAAACACCTATCCTTTACAGGGAGAGAAGTCATGATAAAAGTTGTCATAAATGCCATTCTAATTTTTCCTATAACATGCTTTAAATTCCCCAACAAAAACTGCAAGGAACTTAATAGCTTGGTGGTAGACTTCTAGTGGGAAGGTCAGAACAAGACTCATTGGGTGTCATGGAACAAATTGACTCGGCCTAAAACTAAAGGGGGTATGGACTTTAGAGATTTCATCAAATTCAATAATGCCTTACTTGCAAAAATGGCATGGAGAAGGCTACAATCCCCAAATGATTTATAGGTGAGAATGCTAAAAGGACTTTATTCCCCTAACTGTTCTTTTGTTGATGCAGCTGGTCCAGCATACTTGTAGGAAGAGATTTTCTCAAAGAAGATCTATGTTGACAAATAGGCAATGGAAGATCAGTTCGAATATGGCATGACAATTGGATCCCATCCCTCCAGTCTCAGAGAGCAACCAATACAGATGAGACATTCTTGTTGGGATTCGTACACGTAGCGGAATAAAATTTACCCAATAAATTACAAATCTCAAGAAGAGGATCTATCAACAGCATTTAAATCAGGTTAGTAATTGAGAATCGTACTTATGCAACTCATGTGTGTGTTTTGTGAACTCGTGGGCTAACACCTTCTTGGTCGATCAATCTCTCTAAGAGCTGACTCTATGAATCCACTCCCTCTACCGGTATCCACACCGAACAGCACTCCAACACGAACATCAGCGTGCTAGCACCTTCAAGCTTTTGTCTCACGTCTCTCTTCTAGGGTTCTTTTGTGTCTCTTGAATTCTCTTGTGTGTGTGATCAAATTACTTACAACCTAAGGGTATTTATAACTCCTAAATATGTCTAACCGATTCAATCCAATCTATTTATTTAATGTGACTTAAAAGCCAGCTGATTTGATTTATCTTTATAAATCAAATCTAATATATAATATCTAAAAGTGGAAGAAATCACCAAGAGGGGGTGAATTGGGGATTTTAAAATTCTTTTCGAAACACTCAAGTTGTTGGAATAAAAACAGAGTAGAAGTAGGTAAGGAAAGAAAAGCTTGGACACAGAAGATTTATACTAGTTCGGTCCTAACCTTGACCTACGTCCAGTCCCCAGATATCTTCTGGGTTTTTCAACTATAAATATTCTTTAATTACAACAATGTAACTCTTAAGCAAACCTGTTCACCTAGGACTTGCTCCCCCTTACACTTTGTAATTAAATAACCCAACTCACAGGTTCCACGACTTTGATTTCTTTCAAACAAGTAATCAAAAATGGTTTTCAAAATAAGACTCTAAAAAAGAGCAAATATTAATAAACACTGAAGTTTGAATAATAGACTGCACAACAATGACTCAAATTGAAAATGTAATCAATTGTAGTTCTGTGTGTTGTTACAATGAGTCTTCCTGGATATTTATAGCTTGATCAGATACACTAGCCGTTGCATATTCTTTTCTCTTTTGGTGTCATTTTTGGAATATGACAGTTGCATATTTTTCTCCATTCTTTCAATTCTCAGCTGGAATCCTGGAGGTAGCCGTTGCAAATGATCTTCCAGAGTTCTTGTTATACTATGATCCGTTTTTGACCGTTTGGAGAATGATTTGATTGACCTATAACGATCTGAGCTGAACCTTTGGGAAGAAGGAGAAGTTTCAGGCTTGTTCTTGGTTCTTCATTAAATGCATTTGACCCAGATTTGATTTCATCTTGATCCTTGCTAAAATCATCTGAAACATATGAGCAAATCGATCAAGTGCATATATGATGATTCGCAACTCAATATGTGAGTAAATCAACCTATAAGTCTGAATTAAATTCATATAGAATCTCGCTTATGAAATAGAGTTCCGATAAACTCGAGTTAAAACCATGTAGGCTCGAGTTTAATTGTGCTATAGACTTTTTGTCAGCTCTCTGTCTAAGCCAAACTCGAGTTTGTAAGTTCTAAGCTTGAGTTTGCTTCAGTCAGGTACTTTTCAAATCAGAGATAGGCTTGAGTTTACACAACCATGTTCGAGTCTACATCACAAAAATATTTTGAATGCTCTCTGTAAGGGACATGCTTGAGTTTAGCTTAGTAGGCTTGAGTTTGTTCATATGGACAATTCAATGAAGAGCTCTCTGTAAGACTTATGCTTGAGTTAGATAAACACATGCTTGAGTTATAGAATGGCGATATGCTCTCTGTAAGACATAGACTAGAGTTTAACATAACGAGCTCGAGTTTACTTCAGATAAAAACATGAAACTTGTTCTCTGTCACGAGTAGGCTCAAGTTCATCAAAGGAGGCTCGAGTTTGCCTTAGTTTAAGAATACTTATCCTTCTGTATGTTAAGTATGAACTCAAGTCTAATAAGATTAAGCTCGAGTTTGAGTAACATAATAAGGATTGAAATCTATCTTAATAAACTGCTACCTTTCTTTGAATTTTAATAACAAAGGCCAACTTCTCTAGTTTACAATTGTCAGTTATCATCAAAACACATGGGAACTAACAATATCTATCTTCATAAATCAAATATGAGATACGGTATCTCAATTAGTCTGAATGATTAGCCCCTAAAGCATAATTTCCAATAGACTCCCACTTGCACTAGGTGCAATCATTATATATATATATATATATATCCTTCCTAGATAAAACATTGTATTAATATCTTACACATATCTTAGATTCAATGAATATGGACGTTATAGCTCATGTTAGGCTATTCTTGTGTGCAACCCTGCAAGCTCACATGAGATTGGCAGCAAGCCAATACTGTACCAGCCTACAAGTTGCAAGCGGCCTCTAGCAAGACATTGTGACTACCCAATTCACACGAGGATCGATTATTCGATACAACCTATCATACAACTATGTCACGTCCCTTTTGTCACGCGATAATTTGGTCAAGGATGAAGCATGGATAATGTCATCTTCCCGTTCTTGACCATTACTTTCTCAATTCTTGAGTAGTCTAATAATTGAAATGGAAACTCTTTTCCATCATATAGTATGGCCATACATTTCTTAGACTCACTCATCAAGGGGCCCAGTATTATTTCTCTACAAATGTGAGGGACAAGTTCCATCTTGACCATTCACATTCCTCTACATGAAAACCACTAATCTCAATCGAAGCCTTTATCATCACCCGTCAAAGGTGACTTTTGACTGGGTCAAAGATCAGTGATTCTCATGTAGGAATCCATGATGATCGCAAGTCAAAGGCATTGTGACGTGGTTATACATGATAAAAGCTTTTGACTTAATCCATGCAACTTTCTCATAATGGGTCGGTCCAGCACCTTGTACTCTTACAAGTGCCTAAGACTTTGATTCGTATCTCTAAACCTTATCAAAGTCATGCTGGTCTTATTTCATCTTTGCTCCCGCATAGATGACCGACCAAGAACATTTAGGACAATCTTTAAGATACATCCAAGGATACAGTTATCATAGTAAACATGCAAATGATATGATCACCAAATGGAGAAATACTATAAATTACAATAATATTTAAAGTACAATGATTAACCTTTCCAACAGAAGACTCTCAGGCCCCGTTTGGTTCAGAGAACTTGTGAGAGAACTTGCGAGAGTTCCGGGAACATAATAGAGTTCCTATTTGCAAATCTGTTTGGTGCCCCTCTTTTCCGTCAACATGAATTCCCTCCTGGCGCCGTCTTCCCACAAATATGGGAAATTTAAATCCCTTCAAAATTGGCGGGATCACAAAATCTTCCTGGGAAAGTGAAATTTTGGGACAAAAAAACCCCTCTGAAATATAACCCAGATGCAAGCTGAAGGTGAAGATCAAACTGAAAACTCATTCTTCCTCTGTCATATCACGCGAAAACAGGGGAGAAATCCAGTCGCCTTCACTCGTCGATCAAGCTCGTCATTTCCTTTGGAAGCTGAAGGTGAGAATCAGAACCTTTTTTCAGCTGGTTCTACGCTTCAGTTCCTGTGGTATGGGTGTTGACGATGATGTGTTTCTGCATGTCTTTATGGCTTTGTTTTCTATTAACCGAAACAGAGCTTTATCTTAGCGTGTAGTTCAGACTCGTTGGTTTTAAGCCGAAGGAAATTAACATATAAATTAATGCTAGAACAATTTACTTCCACCCCTTCATTAAGTTTAGGTTTGCTTAGCAATTATTTTCCCATATGCTCAGCTGATATGTTGTTCTATCAGAAAATACGTTTGAATGTGTTTATTATGTTTGCATTTGAGTTTGAACTTCACTGTGAAGTTCGAACTTCACCGTGAAGTTTGAACTTCTATATAGGGCATTATGGGAATTTTACCTTAACTTCCCACTTAAAGAATACCCAATTCTTCTTACCAAAAATTTTATCTTCCTGTAACTTAAGTTCTATTCCCATGTCTACCAAATAGCTTAAACTTTTTAAGTTCCCTCTTATCTTCCCTTCCCTTCCCTTCCCTTTTTTAAGTTCCCTTCCATCATTAAATATTCCCTAAACCAAACGGGACCTCACTTGTACTAGGTACAATCATTAATTTCCCTAATTTCCATTGTCTTCACATGACGTTCATGTATTATCTATGCAAGCGGCTTAGTAAGAGGATCATCAACATTGTTTTCTCCTAGTACTTTGTATATTTTTATGTCACCTCTATCATTGATTTCTCTGATAAGATGAAAACGCCTAATTATATGTTTGGTCCTTTGATGTGACCTAGGCTCCTTGGCTTGCGCAATACTCTGTTATTGTCACAGAACATATCTATTATATTTGAGATGGTAGGAACCACCCCTAGTTTAGTAATAAACTTTCTGATCCAAACAGCTTCCTTAGCTACATTCGAGGCTACTATATACTCAGCTTCCATTGTAGAATCTGCTACAGTGCTCTGCTTAGAGCTCTTCCAGCTTATCGCACCACCATTCAAAAGGAATACATATCCAGATTGCGATCTTAGATCATCTTGGTCAGTTTGGAAACTCTCATCTATGTAACCAGTCACATAGAGCTCATCACCCAATCTACCATATACCAAGAATAAGTCATTTGTCTTTCTTAAGTACTTTAAGATATTCTTGACAACAGTCCAATGACCCTCACTTGGATCTTGTTAATATCTTCTGGTCATACTTAAGGCAAATGAGACATCCGGTTGAGTATATAACATGACATACATGATAGATCCAATGGTAGAGGCATATGGAATCTTACTCTTGCGATCTCTTTGATTAAGAGTACTAAGACACTGATCTTTACTGAGATGGATGCCATGAGACAGGGGCATCTAACCCCTTTTTGAATCCTGCATATTGAATCTATGCAATATCTTGTCTATGTATGTGCTATGACTAAGGCCTATTAGCCTCTTAGATCTTTCTCTATAGATCCTAATCCCAAGGATGTAAGTGGCTTCGCCTAAATCTTTCATTAAGAAAGATTTTCCTAACCAAGACTTGACATTCTGCAAGGTGGGAATGTCATTCCTAATGAGTAGGATGTCATCAACATAAAGCACTAGAAATATAACTGTGCTCCCACTAACCTTCTTGTAAACACAAGGTTCATCAATGTTTTGAATGAATCTAAACTCTTTGACTACTTTATCAAAATGATTATTCTAGCTCTGAGATGCTTCCTCCAATCCATAAATGGATCTTTGAAGCTTACAAACTTTACGAGAGTCCTCTAGACGCACAAAACCCTCACGTTGTGTCATGTACACATCCTCAAGCAGCTTTCTGTTAAGGAAGGTTGTTTTGATGTCCATCTGCCATATTTCATAGTCATAATATGCTGCTATAGAAAGAAGGATTCTGATTGATTTGGTCATTGCAACTGGGGAAAAGGTTTCATCATAGTCCACACCATATGTTTAAGTGAATCCTTTTGCAACCAGTCGTGCTTTGAAGACATTTACTTTGTCATCCTTGTCAGTTTTCTCCTTGAAAACCTACTTACACCCAATGGTTTTTACACCTTTAGGTGGATCGACTAAGGTCTATACCTTATTGTCGTACATGGATTACATTTCAAACTTCATGGCATTTAGCCATCTTTTGGAGTTTGGTCCCATTATGGCTTCTCAATAGGTAGTTGGCTCATTTTGCTCAATGAGCAAGATATCACGACTTCCAGTAGTCAGAAGTACATATCTCTAAGGCTTTTACCGTGTCCTATCAGACCTTCATGGGCCTTGTGTTACTAAAGCAGGCTCATCAACTTGTTGTAAGTCTTCTCCATTTTTCATATGTAGTTCTACGTTGTTTTGTGACTCTTGAACTTCTTCAAGGTTCACCTTACTACCACTGGTTATTTTAGAGATAAACTCTTTCTCCAGAAAGACATCATTCCAGATAACAAACACTTTGTGATAAGTAGGATTGTAGACATAATATCCTTTAGTTTCCTTAGAATACCCAACAAAAAGGCATTTTGAGGATCTAGATGATAATTTATCAAAGGCTTGTTTAACGTAAACCTCAAATCCCCAAATGTTAAGAAATGACAAATTGGGTTTCTTCTCAGTCCATATCTCATATGGTGTCTTTTCAACTGTCTTTGATGGAACTTGATTTAGTGTGAACGCAGCTGTTTCAAGGGCATTGCCCCAAAAGGACGACGGAAGATCTGTTTGACTTATCATAGATCAAACCATATCTAATAGTTCGATTCCTCTACTCAGATTCACCATTCCATTATGGCGTTCCTAGAGGAGTTAGTTATGAGATAATCTCGCAACTCTTAAGATGGTTGATAAACTCTTGACTCAAATATTCACCACCTCGATTAGATCAAAGTGCTTTAATTATTTTTCCAAGTTGGTTTTGCACTTCATTTTGGAATATTTTGAACATTTCAAAAGATTCATACTTATGTTTCATTAGATAGATATACTCATACCTACTAAAATCATCTGTGAATGTAATGAAGTACATATAACGTCTTCTGGTATATGTCTTCATTGGTTCACACTCATCAGTATGTATAAGGCCCAATAAATCAGTAGCCCTCTCATTGTGCCCAGTAAAAGGTGCCTTTGTCATCTTTCCCAATAAACAAGACTCACATCTATCAAATGATTCAAAATCAAAAGAGTTAAGAAATCCATCTTAATGGAGTTTTGAAATGCGTTTCTCATTTATATGGCCTAGACGACAATGTCATAGGTAGGTCGGATTCAAATCATTTGACTTAATCCTTTTGGTAGACACCTTATAGATATATCCATTATTAAGATATTCTAAATTTAGTGAATAATGACCAAAATGCAAATCACCATCAACATAAAAAATGTCATTATGATAAATAGAACATTTACCATTCCCAGTAATGGAAGTAAAACCTTCCTTATCCAAATAAGAAAGAGAAATAATGTTGCTACTCAAAGTAGGAATATAAAAGCAATTGTTCAAAATTAACAAAAGCCCACCGGGCAAAACTAATTCATAAGTACCTACGGCTAAAGCAGCAACTCTTGCTCGGTTTCTAACTCGTAGGTCTACTTTGCCCTTCTTCAATTTTCTACTGTCCTTGAAACCCATCACATTTGTGCAAATGTGAGAACCACATGCAATTTCTAATACCCATATAAAGGAAGTAGAAAAATGAATATCTATAACATAAATACTTGAAGAGATAGCCCCGTCATCCTTCTTGATCTTTTTTAGATCTTCAAGGTAGAGTTTGCAGTTCCTCTTCCAATGACCAGGTTCAATGCAGAAGAAGCAGACCCCATCCTTCGAAGGCTTTGCCTTCTTGGTTGCAGGCTTAGTTTCGGGCCTGTTTGATTCTTTGGTCTTACCAATTGAGCCATTATCCTTTCCTTTGCCCTTGCCTTTCTTTTTCATACCCTTTCTTTGGTGCTTGGAAACAATTCTCAAGTTTCTAAACCAGTCAAGAAAGTTGGTCCCATTTAGTTTGTCCTTCTCAAGAACTGATCGAAGTGATAATGTAGCAGTATTACTAGTTGACATGATTCTACAATTAAAAGATATGCAAAGTTGATTAAAGCCATGTTGTTCACCATACCCAAACAATTTGAAAGTAAATCACAACAGGTATTAATTCATACAATATGAAAAAATGTCATGATTATCCAGCAATGAACAATATATCTATTACAATTAAAAGCACATAATTATAATAGATGTATTATAATTATTAATATATAATATAATGTTGTATGTATATATCAATATATAATCACACCACGTAACAATATATCTATCAATATATAATCACGTTATATTATATATTGATAGATATCTCTAGCGCACACCACGTAAATAATGAATTGCATACCACGTTAATATAACAAAAGCAATCAAACATAATATATTATAAATTTACGTAAAAGCACACCGAGTTACGTAATATATTAACAATTAATATAACGTAAAAGCACACCGTAGGTTAAATCGGTAAGCAATTATCCCATACATATAATTGCATTAAGAACATAAACCCAATTTAAACACACAATTGATCTGGCTCTGATGCCACTGTTAGGAGTCGTACACGCAACGGAATGAAATTTATCCAATAAATTATGAATCCCAAGAAGAGGATCTATCAACAACATTTAAATCGGGTTAGTAATTGAGAATCATACCTATGCGAAATTGTGGGCTGACACCTTCTTGGTCGATCAATCCCTAGGAGCTGAGTCTACCAATCCACTCCTTCTACCGGTATCTTCACCGAACAGCACTCCAACACAAACGGCAGCGTGCTAGCGCCTTCAAGCTTTTGTCTCACGTCTCTCTTCTAGGATTCTTTTGTGGCTCTTGAATTCTCTTGTGTGTGTAATCAAATTACTTATAACCTAAGGGTATTTATAACCCTAATAGGCCGCATTAAATATTCAAAATCAATCTTATTAATTTTGAAATTGAATTAGAAATTAAATATGTCTAACCGATTCAATCCAATCTATTTATTTAATTTGAATTAAAAGCCAGCTGATTTGATATATAATATCTATCTTCATAAATAGAATCATTGATTTATCTTCATAAATCAAATCTGAGATACAATATCTCAATTAGTTTGAATGGTTAGCCCCTAGGGCATAATTTCCAACAACTCCTACAATCTAACGAAAAAGTTGCTACTCTTATCTCTAGTGACGATAACCAATGGGACCTACGCCAACTTGGGAATTTGATGGATGAATCTACACAAGAAGCAATTATAGCGATCCCTCTTCCATGAGGCCCCGCCAATGATAAGCTGATGTGGACCTTAGCAATAAATGGTTTGTATTCAGTCAGATTGGGTTACCTCCTCACAAAGCCAAATTGCCTAGATGATACTCAACAAGCTAGACCATCGGACCCTGTTCCTAACGATGTCTGGAAAAAAAAACTTGGAAGATTCAAGTGATTCCCAGAGTCAACAACTTTATATGGTGCATTTTATCTCATGCAATAGCCACAAATGAAGCCTTATTTAAAAGGAGAAGGTGTCCCACGTCTGCTTGCCACATCTGCCAGTCCACCTGTGAATCAACCGAGCACTTATTTTTCCACTGTTCCTAGGTTCGTAGCGTTTGGTTCAGCAGCAGGCTAACATTTAGATGTGATACCAGAAAAATCCAGAACTTCAGGAAATGGTGGTTGGAGATCATGGATCCTAGAAGTCCCTTTACTGCAGCTAACACGGTACTTATCTTCTAGACACTAGGGTACAAATGGAAAGAAAGAAACAATGCATTCTTCCACGAGACAGCTCCAGACCTATTGGTAGTTGTTGAATGAATTTACCCGGCCATGCATGATTATAGGAATGCAAATGATTCTCCAACAACAGCTGATACTGCGACTCAAATACCAAAACCAACTGTTAAATGGAACCCACCTCCAGTGAACCGAATCAAACTGAATATAGATGGTGCCTTTAGTGATCCCTCAAAACCTGCTGCAATAAGTATTATCTGTCGTGATCATTGGGGATACCTGCAATCAGTGGCGGAGCCATGTTAACAATATTGCCCATCTTGAATTTCATTCTTTTTTTTTTTTTTACAATTCAAGTAATTACTTGTAGTTGATAAATTTGAAGTGCAATAATACCCCTCTTATTTGACATTTAACTGCATGTGTTGATACTTTTTCAGTTTATCATAATACGTTGACAATTATTGCCCCCTTGAATTTCGCTGCATGTGTTGATACTTATTTTATTTATTTATTTATTTTTTTCTTTTAGCCTACCCTTAAACCCTTGTTCAACACATTCCTCTCTCGCTCTCAACCACTCGCTCTTCTCCTCTACACTGGCCACTCTCCACTCACTCTCAAGTCTCAACTCTGTCACTGTATTAGTCTCCTCCTTTCCGATCTCTCTCTTTCATGAATTGTTGAATGATTGTTTAGTGTCTTATATTGAAAAAGACGTATTTGATAGCATTGATAATAGAGCAATTATGACCGAATTCCAAAAAATAAGGCCTAAAAGGATTATATTGTAATTATTTTTATTGTAATATATTTTTGTTATAAAAAAAATTTCAAGGGCACTGCCCTGAACCCCAACCCCAAATCTCCCAATAGTGCCCCCTCTTGATAAAAATCCTGGCTTCGCCCCTGCCTGCAATGGGACTTTATGGACAAAATTTAGTCTATCTCGGCATTTATGACAGAAGCTCTAGCCATGAAGAGGGCATTGATGATTATCCAGGATCCAGGGAACAAGAATGTTATATTTGAATCTGACTGCCAAACTCTTGTGTGGTTCTTGGAAAAGGATCAACCAGTTGTATGTGAATGGCAATCACGTAGGATTCTTGAAGACATCCTAGGTATGCTGAGATTGGAATCCAGTTTCTCAATTCATTTCACTACTTGCCAGGGGAACAAAGAAGCTGACGTCTTAGCTGCATCTACTAATAAGGGGGTGTGCCCCCATCGGGTGGGTAGAAGTACCCTTACCCCCTTTGTACTCGGTGTTGGAAGAAGATAGAAGGAACCTAAGGTGTCATCAAATGTAGCGTGCTCCTCTGCCCAGCAATGTGGAGTCTGATTGATCTGATTAAGTTTCAGCTTTATGTGGTAGTCGCTAATACCTCTCTGGGTTGGCTCTAGCTGTCGTTTCTGTTTTTAGCTATTATCCTCTGTTGCTTTAAATAGTGTGACTTGTGTTTGGTCCCTCTACGTGATCGCAATTGTGCTGATGTAGTTTTGAGTTTACTCTCATTAATGGAAATCCTAGAATTGTTCAAAAGAAAAAAAAAAGGTACTTTTATGTATTTTATTTTAAACATATTTTAAGTTATTACCGATCTGACCCCGTCAGATCCATTAACCATTGAACTACTTTCTCGGCTAGTTTATTAACTAGTCTAATTTTTAATACCCTTCTCGATGGTTGTTGTTATATGAGGTTGCACAAGGATGCATTTTCATGGTAGTCAAAACTTGACATCATGCATGGAGGCATCATGACTTGATGTATTACCTCTCTAGCTTTTTATGTTTTCTCTTTATAAATAGTCCGTACTCTTGCTCCTTTGATGTAAGACCCACCCACCCCCCCCCCCCCCCCCCTCCGGGGGGGCGCGGGGACGGGGACTCCTTCCTTTCCCATTTATAGTAGTTATCTTGATTATCAAAGCAAACATGCAAAATAGCCAGCAGATAGACGCGTAGCACAGGAACAACTCCAACCATTTTCATTGTTGGGAAATGGTGTTGCAGTCTTCTTGGAAAAGCTCGTAAATACTTAAAATAATAAAACTTTCGGCCAAGAAAAAATAGATCAGACCGACTCCTCGTGGTTCACGAGTGCACCAAGAAAGAAAAACAAAGCAAAACAAAACAAAAGAGAGAATACAGCTCAGAGTAGGCTTGTAATAAATTATTGGCCGCGTGGATCTTTAATTTATGTGGTAAAGTTATTCACTTTTTATGTTATCACGTTCTTTTAAAACTATTGCTTTTAGAATTCTGAAGAACTCTAACAATAAAGATCAAAGAAAGCTCATTCCCAAAGGCCCACTTAGACTGTTCTTCTTCTTCCCTAATAATATTATTAGAATTCTGAAGAACCCCTAATAATATATGGAGGTTGAAGGTGAGATCAACAACTTCATAGTCGTATGGACTATAGCTACAGCATCTTTATGTTACTGTCACACAATTGGAAAGCTCATTCCCAAAGGCAAACTTAGACTCCTGTTCTTCCTCCCTGTGATTCTCCTATTTCTCCTGCTTCCTCTCAGACTTACCTCCATTTTTCTCGGAGGTCCCTCTTCTTTCTTCCTCGCTTGGCTCTCAACCTTCAAGCTCGTTCTTTATGCTTTTGACAAAGGCGCTCTCTTTCCAACCCCACCTCTCTCACATTTCATCCCCCTCTCTTTCCTCCCCATTAGGTTTCACCACAAAAACCCCAAAAACGATCAAATCCCAGAAAAGTCCCATAAGTCTTGGGTTTTTGCCATAAAGCTTCTGGTTTTGCTCACTTCTAAATCTGTGGTTGAAAATAAAGACCGTATGAATCCAAAGCTGGTTATGTTTATGTATAGTATTTACATGTATATAGCTTTGGAGACTATTTTAAATTTTGTTTCAGTTTTGGCGAGAATGTTTCTCGGGGTTGAGTTGGAACCAACGTTCGATGAGCCGTACATGTCCACCTCGCTGCAAGATTTCTGGGGAAGAAGATGGAATACGAAGGTGAACCGTATTATGTACCCCACCGTGTACATTCCTGTCCTGAGCGCGTGTAGCCACGTGATTGGGAGGAGGTGGGCCCCGTTGCCGGCCATACTTGCGACTTTCCTGGCGTCTGGGTTGATGCATGAGCTGATATTTTATTACATCAAGCGGGAGATTCGAACGTGGGAGGCATGGGAGCGCACTTGGGATGTCACATTGTTCTTCCTGCTTCATGGGGTTTGTTTGGCGGTTGAGGTTGCCGTGAAGAAGGCGGTCAGGGGAAGGAGGCAGTTGCCGGCGGCAGTGTCAGGGCTGATGGCGGCGGCTTTTGTGATGGGGACGGGGGTGTGGTTGTTTGTGCCATCGCTTGATAGATGTCGTGTGGATGTGAAGGCGTCGAGAGAGATAGCTGCTTTCATAGAGTTCCTCAAGAATGTTTATGGCTTCTTGAGGTTTCCATCTTTTTCTACTACGAAATGACAAATTTTTTTTTTTTTTAAAAAGAAAAAACACTTGCACAGCCATTTTGGCTCAATTAGCTAATCAGATTTCGACAATCCAAATGTGATCAAGATGATTTAGATTATTTCTTGTCTTTATTTTTAAAAAATTGCTTCAATGAGTGTTCAATCTAAAATAAAGATATTTTTTAATTATTTTTTAAATGATTTTTTTATTTAAAAACTGTCCATTTAAAAAAGCAAATTTGGATCATTCATATCAGATTTAGATGATCTAGATTGATTGGCTTATGATGCCACATCAAAATAATGGGCACCAAAACTAGTTCCGTCATGTTATGTGGCTCAGCCGTAATGTTACAAAATTCAATCACCATGCTAGGAAAAATATAGATAAATAGAAGGGAAATTACAAATTAGCTAGATAAATTTCGAAAAAAAATAATTATTATTAATTGGTAACCTGAATTTGACTTGCTACTACTGTAATAGTTCATCTGGAGAACTTGTGCGAAAACACATAGAATAAGTTGTAAATTTATAAATTTAGATTGTTCATATAACAGGAAATTAAAAATTGTAAGAAAATTCTTAATTAAAGCCTAAACTATAGAACCGGGAAAAATAACATTGTACAGAAAGTCTTCCTTAATATTTAGGAGTTAAAAAAAGGGATGGACATTGAGCAGGTCGCGTCAATAGTTTAATAGTCAATGACTATCTATATCAAGGTCAACTTGAGGTCAGACCAACTATTGTTAAAATAATATAATTTAATTAAAATATTTATATTTAACTATAGATATTCTTATTTAAATTCAAAATACTTTTTTAAAAAGTGGAGTACATGAATTGACGAGTTATTGAGGGCAAAAGAGTTACACGGGTGTAAAAAAAGCTTTTAAGACCGGACAAAAGAGGCATCCGCAGACCGGACTCGCGGCCGGTCTTGTTCCAGCCAATATTAAAAGTATATTTTCAAGAGCGGGCTTCGATCGGTCTTAAATAAACTATTTTAAGACCGGACATTTAAAAACACTAAGTCTTAAAAGTGATACTAAATCCAATCGAAATATTTTTTTTGTCGGTCCTAAAACTCAATTTTTAAGATCGGACAAAAATTTAACTGCTCTTAAAAGTTCTATTTTTTAAGACCAGACAAAAATAATTATACGCGGTCCTAAAAGACTCACTTTCAAGACTGGTTGAGCAATACGTCCAGTCTTAAAGACTAACTTTTAAGACCGGGCATATTAAAACCAACGGTTTTATAAGACCAACTTTTAGTACCGCATATCAAATATGTCGCCTGACCTTTAAGACTGTGTATTTAAGTAAATCCGAGTACATCCGGTCTTAAAAGTTGAACTTTTAAGACTGGAGTTTTTGTTTTATCGGTCTAAAGTTTCCTGCATTTTTTCCCTGTTATGTTCTTACTGATCATCTATATACACAAATCCATACCAGCCAATCCAGCACATAAAACGGTATACTTTAAGCTACAAGCTATGAACAATATAATTGTGGATAAATTGAATGATCTATACACAAATCCATACAAACCAATCCAGCACATAAAAGGCTACACTTTAATCTACAAGCTATGAACAATTATGAATAAATTGAATTGGGAAAAAACAGATCGTAACTAGAATACAAATATTATTGACCATGGGTTACAAATACAAATACAATAAGCTGTTGCAATAAAATATACCACGTACACTTAAGTCAACATACATGCCCAATATTCACTATGTCTTCATCTGATTCCCACCCAACAACTCCCTGATCATTCCACCATGTACAACTCCCATAACAGGATCCTGATAAGTTTTTTGGAGTTCTAGTATGATCTTTTCTCTCTGTGACTGAGCATAAACAATAATCAATAACACTTAAATATTAAAAATTCAGAGATAATAAAATGTGTTACTGATTAAGCTGGTCGTTACATATTAGAGAAAATTTACCTTAACATTGATCTTTGAAGGCCAAATTTTCAAGATATTACTTCTGTAGCTTTACAGCTTCCCTCGGCTGAGAACATTGGATCGGATCTAGCTGCCACAAACATAAAACAAGAACAAACTTCATAGAGTCAGTAGCATCGATTAAAAACATAGAAGGAATATAATATAGTTAAAACCTTAAAGTTTTCAAAGAATTATACAGATGAATATTACCTTATGAATTGACTCTTTTATAAAGGGATATCCTCCCATATCCCTTCTTGATGATCATTTCTTATGCCAGGTTCATTATCCGCTTCATCTTCTTCGTTCATGTCCGGTAGACCCCTTGAAAAAGGAGTACTATCAAGAAGACCATAATTTGCATGACTTTCCTCATCAATATCGATGACCCTTTTACCTTAGAGAGCTACTGACCACATTTTATTTACTTGATTGATAATATAAAAAACTTGTTTCGCCTAGTCTGCCATAATAAAAGGTGCATCTCCAAAACTTGTACTATTGAGATCGACTAACATAAATCCGAGCCAATCGATCTGAACACCACTGTTGACATTAACCCACTTGCATTTGAAAATGGGAAAATCTAATGAAGACATAGTCCACCTCCCAAATCTCTTGAATAACCCCATAATAAGGCATGACTGCCAATTTAGGCCACTTGTCTTTCGAACTGGAGAAGTGCATGGATTCAGCCTCTAACATTACACCACTGTTATGGACGGTGCTCCTCTCATCTAGGGACTTCGTGTAAAATGTGTAACCATTAATCATATACGAATTCCAACTCAGGACATCAATCTCAGAACCACGTGCTAACCATTTCATTGTCTCAGAAAAAGATTCTTCTCCCTGAACCTTTTGTTTAAACCAGTTTGCAAATATTCTGTTATGCTCCCTAATCAACCTTTGTTCAGTCATTCGGGGATTTTCTTTCCTCACAGCTTCTTTATGGTCAGCTATGATAGCCTGAACTTTATCAACATTATTCAAGATGCATAAGTGGACTTTTGACAATTCATCAGGATCCACTCTATTTACTGTGGCCCCCGTCTACCCCCTTCAGCATGCTGACGTTTTGGAAGCCCGATATGTCTTACTTTGGCCAAATAATCTTGACAAAATTCCATGGCTTCTTCAGATACATACTTCTGAACAATTGATGCTTCTGGCCGGTATGCGTTCTTCACGTACCCCTTTAGGAATTTCATAGATCTTTCAATTGGGTACATCCATCATAAATGGACAGGGCCGGACAGCTTGATATCCCTTACTAGATGAACAATTAGATGAACCATGATGTCAAAAAATGAAGGAACAAAAAGCCTCTCAAGGTGGCACAAGATAAGATATCCTTCATTCTCCAATTCATCCAATTGTTCAACCTCGAACACTGTACAACAAACAGTATTAAAGAACAAACAAAGCCTAGTCAAAATGTGTCGAAGATCATACTCAGCTATGCCTCGAATAGCTACTGGGAGTAGCTGTTGCATCAAGACATGACAATCATGAGACTTTTGGCCTACCAATTTCAAGTCCTTCATCAATACAAGCCTCTTAAAATTTAAAGAATACCCCGACGAAACTTTTGTGCCATGCAAACACTCACAAAAACTACATTTCTCATCCTTAGACAAAGTATGAGAAGCCGGGGGACAATAAGTTCTGTTACCATATGGCCTTGGATGTAAGTCTTCCCGTATTCCCATTTCTTGCAAATCCAATATTGCCTTCACACCATCCTTTGTGCTACCTTGTATGTTGAGAAGCATGCCAACAATACTATCACATACATTCTTCTCCACATGCATGACATCAATACAGTGTCTCACATCAAGGTTGCACCAATGTGGAAGATCGAAGAATACCGATCTTTTTTCCATATATTTGTTTCCTTTCTACCCTTTGCAGTCTTACTGAAGACGACACTTATATTTTTCAACTTTGCATACACTTGCTCCCTAGTCAATGCCACCGGAGCATCTTCATGCTTTTGGCCACCAAGAAAGGCTTTCTTCAATCGATGATATGGGTGGCCCCGTCTAAGAAATCTTTTATGTCCAAGATAAACCGTCTTTCTTCCATGTTGAAGTTGATGGTAGCATGTGCCTTCTTCACAAACCGGACATGCCTTATGGCCTTTTATACCATACCCTAACAAGTTCCCATATGCTGGGAAGTCGTCTATGGTACAAAATATCATGGCTCTCATTTTGAAGACCTCCTTCTTGAAAGAGTCAAAAACATCGACACCTTCTTCACACAACTCCTTCAAGTCTTCGATCAAGGGCTGAAGGTAAACATCAATGTGGTTTCCGTGTTGTTTTTTTCCCGAAATCAACATGGACAGCATGATGTACTTTTGTTTCATGCATAACATAGGAGATAAGTTGTAGATAATCAAGAGTACAGGCCAGGAACTATGTATGCTGCTAAGGCTTCCATATGGATTTATGCCATCCATGCTAAGGGTAAGCCTAAGGTTCCTAGGTTCTTAGTCGAAGGTCAGAAATAATTGATCGATTTTCCTCCATTGAGAAGAATCGGCAGGATGTCGAATCTTTCCATCAGAAATCCTCTCATCTGCATGCCACCTCAAATTTTTTTCATCATTTTCATTAGCGAACAAGTGCTTGAACTTTGGTATGATTGGAAGATACCACAATACTTTTGCAGGCCCCTTATTTGACTTGTACCTTGGGGTTTCACATATCGGACAATTCAACTTCTCTTCTAATTCGTTCCTATACAACACGCAATCATTTGGCATGCGTGGATCTTTTTTGTACTCCATCCCCAGTGGACAAAGTATTTTCTTAGCTTCATAGTATTGGTGAGGCAACACATTATCATCCGGAAGCATGTTCTTAAAAGCCTCAGGCATTTTAGAGAAACTCTTATCGCTCTACCCATGACCAATTTCAATACAGTGTTCAACAGTTGGTATTTCTTACACCCAGGGTATAGTGGGGTCTCTGCATCACTACACATATTATCATATGCATGTGATTGATGAAAAAGCCTCTTCTCCTACATCACGAATAATATCCTCTATGCAATCATCCATATCAGCGTCATTATCATCAGATGTCACTTCTTCGTGTTGAGACCCACTTGGCATTTTTTCACCATGCCATACCCATACTGTATAGGTCTTACAAAATCCTTGACAAACTAAATGTGTGTGTATAACTTTAGGACTTAGTCGCCTCTCATTAAAACATCGTACACAAGGGCAATAAAACTTCCCACTATCATCATGGGCATTTTGTTTAGCAAATTCTATAAATTCTTTAACCCCATTTTGATATTCAACACTCGTCCGTAAAGCATTTATCTAACTGCGATCCATAGTACAATTCCTATGGACGGAAAGATTTAACATATAACATAATCCGTAAAAACAGAAACTTGCATATAAAATAAGCCAACTACAAATGCGTATATAAGCTAAATGTAGGTTCTGTCTTATGGTCATAAATGTATGACAGTGAATCAAGAAGCAAAATAAATGCATGACGAGGAAATTAAACGCATCGCAAGTAGGTCTTGTAGACTCACCAGTAGCATATAGGTCAAATGCGTTTGTTGATTCTCTCTTCTCCTGCCATGAATGTTAATGTTGCAGACAGTAAGAGTAACTTGAAAACACTTGTTGGTCAGTTGGGTAGGTCCTAAAAGAAGATTTCATCGATTTTGGTCAACCCATGGAAAACCCAGAACGATAAGTAGGAAAAGCATACAGTTATATAGCCGATACAACTCGTACAGCTTGGTCTTTAGACGTTGAGCCAAGGAACCAGAAAGTTGTTGTCGAGAGTGGAACGCGAAGCAGCGACGAAGCAACAGACAAACACTAGAGATAGAACCAAAGTAATCACTTTCGGCTAGACGAGAGAAGTTCATACAGGGAAATTTAATTTTTCCGCGCAAGTGGCTCGAGAGAGACATTTATTATTTGGGATATTATTAAGACCGGCCAATTAAAATGAATACGATCTTAAAGATATATTTAAATTATATTGAACTTTTTAAGACCGAAGTTTTATAAAACTGCAGTCCTAAAATTAATTTCATTGAAATTTATATTGAAAATTTTAAGACCGGAGGTTTATAGTACTGCGGTCTTAAAATTCATTTAATTTTGGACCGCATCATTTATAAAACTGCGGTCTTAAAAGTCAAATACTTTTTAATATTAAAAAGAAAAATTGCTGCAACAATTGAATGAAAATAAAGAACACTGGAGAATGGAGAATAAAATATAATCTTCGTTCTTATTAATTTTTAGATCATTATGACAACATGCAAAAACAACAAACTGAAAATTAACAAAAAAAATATTATAATGCGACTAAAAATCCTAGTCCTTGGTATCATCTAATGTCTTGGAGATGGAGGCTTCAGCTGCAGCAATTTCGCACCGGATATCAGCAATTTCCTGTATTATGCACCTTAGTTTCGCTTCATCGTCATCAACTAAGGGAGCGTTGGGACCAGGAGGTTGGAGAGGGGGAGTGGGAACCTCTTCGTGGTCTGAAGGCTGGAGGGGGCCGTCAACCTCTTCATCATCTGAAATAACAATGGGTCCAACGACCCGTGACTCTTCCATCGGAATGGAACGACGCACTAGAAGAGAACACATGAGAGATCTGGCATGGGCACGAGCTTTAGGAGTACTCCTGCGAGGGGTTGTCTACTTGTATCTAACCATTGTTTGAGTAGTTGGGGAATGATGGGCAGAGAGCTACGTAGTGTGGAGTTACGAGGTAATGAGGACTTAAGTTAAGAAGGACAGAGAGGAAGCGTGTAGAGAACAATAAAGGCAAGATAGCAGTAGTTAATACTCAAAAGTGTATTAAGACCGTCATATAACATATCCACGGTCCTAAAAGTCTATTATGTATTATTTCATTAAAATACCTTTAAGACCGATCATTTATCTTATAACTGGTCCTAAAAGTCTATTAATATTTTTCCATTCAATTACCTTTAGGACCGATCATTTATATTATAACCGGTCCTAAAAGTCTCTTAATTTTTTTTAAAAAATAATAAATTTAAGAACGGATCTCTTACAATATGCGGTATTAAAAGTTCATTCTTCTCAAGTGAGAGACGTACACCAGAGACACTTTGTTCAAATGAATGATTCAGAGTCTCTACGGCTTCTAGATAAACTTCCCAACTAGGCGTCTCCTCATATTTGATAAACTATGCGTCTCCTCGGTAACAGTTCCCGCGTTTCACATTCTTCAGGATGACTTCTCTATTTAAAATCGTTGTTACTTTACGTTCTTCACATTCTTCTCAATCACTTCTACAACCTCCATAATGGCCACTCCACCACCACCAGGAATTCACAATAATGGTCCTCCCGCTCCACCACCACCACCGCCCAACAATCCTCCTCTACCCCAACAGCCACCTCCGTACCCTCCTCCACTACCTCCAAACCCATCCGCCCGACAGATGATGCAGCACCTCCTGGCCCGCGTCACTCATATAGACCGACGCATGGGCCAAATGTTTCAAGTCTACCACGCCGTCAACAACAAGCTGAACATGTTACTCGACGCCAATGACGTCAATTACAATCTCTCTGATGACAACATCTCCGACCTCTCCTATGATCCTTCCCTCCCCTCCGACAACAACGGGGGGGATTAAATATATTCATGTTTTTTTTTGTTTGTACTCTTCCTGCCCCACAGCGGGCAGGAAAAAAATGATAAAGAAATTTTTTTTCCATTTCGATTGTCTGAGTATAGTATACTTTTGTTGTCTCAATTTTGTTTCAGACAAAAAGGTAACAAACAAAATCATAACTGAAAAGTGATTAAAGATAAAAGGTCACAGAATACATTTAACAACATACAAAACGTACAAAACGAAAAGAAAGACAACTTTTACCTTTCAAGAATAAAAACAAATACAATTGTTTCAGACAAAAAGGAAACAAACAAAACCATAACTGAAATGTGATTAAGGATAAAAGTTCATAGAATACAGTTAACAACATAAAAAACAAAGCGAAAAAGGGACAACTTTTACCTTTTAAGAATAAAAACAAACACAGTGACAAATCTTCTCAAGCCTGGACCACTGTTGTCGTCAGTTTTACCAAACCCAGAGCTGAAAATTTTCATTATCTTACTTCTTTTCCGACAATGCTCTTCAGCTTCTGGAGAGGTAAAATTGACGACAATGAGGGTCCTGAGCTTGAGCTGAACGCCAGAAACTCTAAGTGTTCTTGAACCCTAATAATTTATCTTAAAAAGTGAGTCATCATTTCAATTTATAGGAAGATTATTAAGACCGGATATTTAACAAATAGACAGTCCTAACTATCTAGCCATATTTAATTTAGAATTATCGAAGAATTTTAGGACTGGACATTATATAAATACTTTTCAGAATCTCTTACTGCTAGTTACAACTCTCCAAAACTCAAAACTCAAGCAATATCCACCACGGAAACTATGTTCAGAAAACCAAAATTACACAAGCTAAGAAAATTGTTCAGAAGAATAAAAAATTTATTATATAAAGAATGCTCCAAATTGTAAAATTGTTCATTTACAAAATGAATTTACAAATTAATTAATGTAGTACTGTAATTACAATTGTTGCTCTACAAGCATATATTTACAAATGAATTATTACTGTGATTGTTGTATTTACTCTAAGATGTCAATAACATGTTGACAAAACACTCTGCATATGTGTTCCACCTCATCAACAAAAAAGGAAGTCTCAGAGGCAAATCTCTGTATAACATCAAAGAAAGAAACTGAATTAATTGGCGTGCATATTTCATATGTAACATTAATTAAGACAGAAACTGAATTCAGCCATAATATGTAACATCAAATACATTTACCTTTACAGTGAGTTTATTATCTGGTTGAGTGATAATATCATACATGTGTTTTATTATGTACAGGCCACATAAGTTGGATCCGATTGGTTGCCAACGGGTCTGAAAAGAACGAGAAATATATATAATAAGATCGAGCATATATATATAGCTTACTGACCAACTTCACAAAGCAATATGCCAGTGTCCAAATATGTACTAACCTTTGGTGTGAGCCATCTAAGATCTTTGAGCTCACTCCCTCGTTTTTTTTGACCTGATTTAGGAAGGTCTTCATGGCACTATCATCAAAATCACAAATTTCTCAATAATGTTCGCTGAAAATTCACATAAGAGATTTCTTACAAGAGAATCAAAATGACATGCTTACCTGTTGATGATCTGCTTCAACAAAACCCCTGGTTGGCCATGAGTGGAGCATAAGAATAACACCATATTCGAATCCATGATCAAGACGAGTAACTGCCAGTGGGCGCTGAAAATTCACAGCAGTAAAGTACTCAGTGATGTATTATGCAGAATTAATTGAATTGCAACAAGAGATCAATTGTGATATGTACCTATGGTAATATGGAAACAAGTACATCTTCCTTCTCACTTTATACAACCTATTTGATGTGTACTCATATCTTTGTTCCACAGTGGCTTCGCTTACATATACTGGGCACAAGAATCCAAAATCATTGATTCTGCCCTGTTGCTCCAAATCTTGATGCATGAACCTACAATAAAGACATTGATCATGGAATTATTATACATGTTCCTAAACCCTAAACGGTGCATTTGAATTATGTACTCATAAAATAAGATACTTACCTATACCACATTTGAATAATTGCTGATGTAATCTCCTGTCCAGGAAGCAGCAGGGACTTTATATCAGCGATGTTAAAGAAAACCGGTTGAGGGTCATGAGGAACCCCTACCACTTGTTGTATATCCCACGATTGACATGCAAATTCTCCTTTGGATAGCATTTGGGATATTTTATCTATGGCCCCCAACTTAGGAGTTGGGGATGCAGCTTTAGGAGGGGTTGCAGCTTTATTAGGAGGGGATGGAGATGGGGAAGGGATGCAACTTTATCATGAGAGGATGGAGATTGAGGAGGGGATGCAGTTTTATTACGAGGGGATGAGGATTGAGGAGGGGATTGAACTGGAGGAGGGGATGAAGCATCAAGAGGAGTATAGACATTTACAAGCTTCACCGACCAAGAGATGAAGGTTTCCTTGACATCACCACACGCTTCAGCTGATCGGTTAGGAGAGGGAGAGGTGCATCAATGATCAACTCTTCAACTGATACTCTGACTTCATCATCAGCCATTTGTTTGTGGTGTACAGTTAGAACTGGGAATCAGGGCCGGCCTGTGAAGGGCCAGGGCCTAACAGGGCTGGCCCTCCAGGGCCTGGAGTAAGAAAAACACCTGTTTTTCAAAGCCCAGCTTGAGAGCACCAGGGCCAGGGCTGGCCCGTAGGGCCCGGTAATTACTATTCCAAATTTTAACTATTTTTCCTTCACTTTTTTTTTTAAAAAATATAATTAGTAAATTACAACACGAATCATCCAATAAATAAGCACAATCACTAATTCATAATCCAAAACAAACTATGTTCACAAAGAACTCACATAAAACATAAAAAGCATATCACTAAGCGACATTAGTATGATGATTATTATTGTCATCATCTTCGTCACTATCATCGATTTTAACGACATTTGATTGTTTTTTACTTTGAGTAGTAGCCTCTAGCTCATGAGTAAGAATATCTTGAAATTCTTCTCCCGTATCATGAACACATCCATAATCTTTATTTGCAACAAATAATAAATCAAATCATAAAATTGGAGTATAATAATTATGTATTTGTAGTTAAAAGGATAAATAACTCTATAACAAATACAATATATATATAAATTAATAAATTTAAAAAGGAAAAAAAGAAAAAGCTACATTGAAAAGGGCCTACAGGGCTGGCCCGAGGCTCTCCAGGGCCGGCCCATTTAAGCTTGAGGCCCGTCAGGGCCGGTCCTCCAGGGCCAATTTCGTTTATCTCTTCAAATTTTTAGGCCCGACCCTTGAAGGGCCAGGGCCTAAACGGGTCGGCCCGACGAGCTCGACCCGATTTCCCGGCTCTATGTATAGTTGATCCCAAGTTGTGGACAGTCCCTTTAGCTACTAATTGTCTAGTTGGTTCTGCCATGTACAGTTCACAATGTTGATCTGACTATCCAACAATGCAGCTCCCTCTAGTGCTGTACTGTACAGGTGCAGGTGTATGTGTGAAGGGAACACTGGTCTCTGGTTGAGAGCAATAAGCCTCTTCATCTCCATCATTTCCTCCTTCATTAGCCTCATCTGGGCGTCAAACATCTCTTTCAATGCACGTTCTTTGGCCGCTGCCTCCTCATTTAATTGTCTAACCGTTTGGTCCATCTCCTCCCAAGTAACCATACTTTGCCTAAGTCGTTTGGTTTTACCAAAGTATTCTTTAGGCCTACCCATCCTCCGATTCCCCTTACCCGCCTCGGGTGATCCGGTTTTCCGGTCGCAACGGTTAGAACATCATTCCTCCCACCCGACACAAAAGATCCTTCTGCTTCTTTCTTTTTTAGATATTCCTGTAAGATACAGATAACGAGAGGCTTAGTAATGAAACATGTTTAGTAACTAAAAAATAACAATAAATGATACTTACAATTCTCTCAGCAACTAGACGAGTTTGTTCACTCATGTAGGCGCCTTTTTGTTGTTGCCGAATATACAGCCACAAATCCTCGCGACGTATCGTGGATGTCTGCTGATCGACTATAACAGAAGGATTGGATTCAGCTTCTTCTTCCAATCTCTTCCGCTTGGCCTCCATCATTTCTTCTTCGGCCTTTGCATATCCCCCCCAAGAAGCCCTATACGGGCAATCATTCCTTCTCCCTATCTCCTGTGCTTGTGCCCTTCTTCTCTGAGAATCAGAATTGAAAACAACTATTAATTATGAATTCAAGTCATCTCACTAAAAGAAATTATAAAGCCATCTCACTAAAAGAAATTATAGAACTTTTGCTTCATATGAACCTCAAACACTAGTCAAATTCACTTTATCAAGTTGCAACATTTTATTTAAGGAAGATGTAGAATTGTATAGAACTAAGATACTAAGTTACTAATAGTAATGTCTAACCATTACCTACTATAACAGGACCAGCTAAGAATATAATAACGGTTAATATATAAGACATGCATACTCACACATTAAACCATCATACTCAAATTCACCTCTGACTTAATTGAATATATACTTCTACACACACATTAAACCATCTAAATAACAGGATTAGACAAACACAATAACATTCACATATCCGCACAGGTTAATAAGCAAACAGAAAGGGCAAACAAAACTAAATATGAACTCACCAAAGCATTAGGAGTGGTCCGAAGCTGAACAAATTGATCCCAAATTTGTTGATCAATGAATGTGTACTTCGCCCACGGATTATGATCAGGTCGAACATCGGCAAAAATATAGGCGTTGGCGAGAAAGGTTTTAAATTTTCTCCACCTATCAGTACAATAAGACAAGGTCTTGGCTTTCAACTTGTCAGAGTCAGGGACAGTGTATGAAAGCCGGATAGTGTCCCAAATAGGATCCTTCACTGTGCGGTAGTCAACATTTTTCCACTCATCTATCAAAATGCTAACCTTGCTGCGTGCCATATAGCTAACACAACTATTATATTCGTGTTTATTTGGACCGACAAGTTCCAACCTCTCATTAAACTGAATCTTAATCCTTGACCCAGCGCTCCGTTTTACAGACACGATGCTCATTCGTGTGCCACTTCTACCACGGCGTGTAGGGCGGTCACGAGGCTCATTTTGAGTAAAAGAGGGTTGGTTCTCGCTCACACCAGTAACATCAGTAACTGGCGTTGACTGAACAGGGAGAGAATGGTTTTCTCCGTTCATTTTCGAGAAAGTAAGAGAGTGGTGGTGCGAAGGAGTGACGCCTGAGAAAGTGAGAGAGTAACAAAGGAAGGTGGTGGTTGGCAAGGAATAGACATAATGCAACAGGAAATGGGGTTTCGCAAAGAGAACAGGGGTTTCAGAGTTCAGACAGTAAGACGTAAGTCATAAGTAAGGTTTCGCGCGAAGAAGTATATGTTTCCATTTTTAAGTTCGGAGTAACTAAAACGACGGTATTAAAGGTTAACATTTAAGACCGTCCGTTATCTATGTCCGCTCTTAAAGGCAATAAAATATTATTTTAAATTTTTAGTACCGGGTATTAGTAACGTTCGCTCTTAAAAGTATTACCTTTAAGACCGTCATTTATATATGTCTGGTCTTAAAAGTTTTATACAATTATATGTAAATATTTCCTTATTATTCTTAATCACAAAAAATATGAGTCAGGGATGTACGAGTTTTCTCTATAATGTAATCCATATTTATTTTCTTTTTTAACATTTTTAAGAGCAGTTGGTTATTTTAAGCAGCCTGAATATTATATTTAAGAATTTATACGTTAGAAGAAATTCTTTATATTTACAAAATTTCCACCTGTCATATCTTTAAGACCGGTGCCTAGAAACTCCGCTATAAATGAGGCGGTCTTAAAAATTGATGCGGGGGAAGAAGTTCTTTATATTTACGAAATTGCCACCGGTCATATCTTTAAGACCGGTGCCTAGAAACTCCGCTGTAAATGAGGCGATCTTAAAAATTGATGCGGGTGAAGAAGTTCTTTATATTTACGAAATTGCCACCGGTCATATCTTTAAGACCGGTGCCTAGAAACTCCGCTGTAAATGAGGCGATCTTAAAAATTGATGCGGGTGAAGAAGTTCTTTATATTTACGAAATTGCCACCGGTCATTTCTTTAAAAGCGGGGAGTTGATAATCCGCTGTAAATGAGGCGGTCTCAAAACACTTTTTTGCACTTGTGTTAAAATAAAATTTTAAACCATGCTCAAAATGAGCTTCTTTCTTTCTTTCTTTCTTTTGTTGGGAGAATGACGAATAAATACTAAATGAAATTCCAAAACCTATAAATGTCTGCTGAAAAGGGAAAACGACAAAGAGATAAGCAGGTATGAATTTGAGTTTTGAATATTTAGGCAAAATACCAAACTACCCTTCTTCCTCACTGCTAGAAAATGTTGGTTAATTTTCCCTATTAGATGACTTTAATGCAAAGTTTCGTGAGGTTAAAAAAAATTGTTTAATCATTTCGGAAACCCATAACTCCTTACGGTCCTAATGAATATCAACCTTAACTCATTACATTAATTAGTTATTAATTATTAATCCGTAACTCTTTACGATTAAAATAACCCCAAAAAAATACCTTGATCGGATTTAGGATCAAATTTTCCTAAATTGTCTTTATCATTGTTGTGAATAAAGTACTTATAGCCAAATATATGCAAATGAATGATGTTTGCTTTCCTTTCTTTGTAGAGCTCATAAGGAGTCTTTCCAAGCTTCATTCTCATATAAGCTCTATTAGAAATGTTGCTAGTTGTGCTTATTACATTTTCCCAAAATATTTACGAGACATTCTTTTCAATAAGCATGGCTCTTGCTATCTCCTTAAGAACTCTGTTCTCTCTCTCCACGACTCCATTTTGTTGATAGGTTCTTGGGGTGGAGAAATTGTGGTCAATACCATTTGAGTCATAGTATTCTTTGAAGGCTCGATTTTAAAACTCTCATCCATGGTCTGTTCTTATGCCTAAAATGCACATACCTTTCTCATTTTTCACTTTCTTGGCAAAACAGCAAATTCATCAAAATTTTCATGATTTATCTAGGTATCTTGGCAAAATTCATCAAAATTTCTTGGCAAAATTTTAGTATGTAGGTGTCTTGGAGACTACCTATTTTTTCATATGAACACCTTGTACTATATAGTATTTCATGATTTATATATATTTGAGCACACTTTATCTTTATCATATCTATGTCTCTCCTATATTTTACGGTTAATATGTGGTTAAAGATAAAGGCGCTAGGAGTAGAATATGTGTACATTTGAGGATCTATGATACAGATCATGAACATGAGGACTCAAGGGCACTACATGTATATTACTAGAAACATGTTCCTAGTCTTGAATCACTAAGAAAGGGCATTAGTGATATCAATATGACTAGTACGACATCATCTACCTGTATGGATATACAAGGTAGGAACCTCATGGAATGCAAGCATGATGATGCCTTAGCTGATGTTGTGGGTAGATTTGTTAGCAAACAGATAGTACTAAAATGACCCGCCAAAAGACTCCACAAGGATTCATTGTAGAGAGAATCATTAGATTTGTAATGTCTCTTATCGTTTGGTAGTGCGATCATCCTAGACTTAAGGATGTCATCAAATACTATGTCTTAGAGTTATGCTTTGGCTGTGCAACTCTATCTGCCTAAAAATGGGGAGAATAATGTACTATTGGGTGTAACTCAAATACATGAGTATAAATGGAGATGCCGAAAGGACTCATCATCCCCTACAAGGGATTAGTAAGTGATCATGCAGAGTCATGATCCATCTTAAAGTCAATAAAAGAAGATTCCTAGTTTTGTGAAATAACTACATTTAGTCAATCAAAAGAGATGACACTCTATCCTTACTCTTGACTAAATGTGAACGACGATATGAGGGATGATGCCAGCACACTATCAAAATTAGAAAAGTAGATCACTTGATTAACTCGATTACTTTTGGGACTATAAAGCATTGCTATTGTCTTATGTGGTCATTAAATAAATTGGGCTCGTTGAAAGAGTTTAATTGGCCCAAGTTTATCTATGTTATTGACTAATTGGACCTAATGAGTCATACACTAAGGTTATTCTTGATTGTTTGATCTAAAAACTTTAGGCCAATAATTGTTTTTGGGCTTTGTCAAGACTATAGGTGTAATAGAGCTAAAGTGGGACTCTAAGCCCATATATATATGGTGAAATATTCTCTCTTTTACTTAACAAAATAACTATATATTAATGAGATCAGTAACTTAATAATGCTTCAACATTTAACGAAATATCCAAAATTTTCCAGAGTATGTAGAATGAGCCATAATGTGGCAATATACAATCATCCAACATAAACCCAAAAAGACAGAAGCACTACTTTTAGCAGAGTAATCTAAGCTTCTGAGGCCTTCCCTGTTGAACCCAGACGAGAACTATCACCTGAAAAATGTGGTAACCATCAATCCAACTTATTATGAATACTACTAGTGCTAGTGAGGTGCCAAGTGGAACAATTTATATAACCAAATATTAAAAGTACAATTCACCAATATCCACATCACAAAAATTTCATAAATAAATTAAGTATCTTAAATTAGGTATCACAAATTTTCATTAACACAATTCCCAAGATGCCTTCCATCAATCCAACTGAACCGCCTTATTTCCTTTGACTAGACCTATGGGCTAAGTTACATCTATGTTACTGGTTACTCAAAAGCTCACTGGTTATGTGATGGGACCGGCCAAAATCCTCAGAGCACATGTCTCAAACCATGGATCTTTTCTCCTCATTGAACTAGTGGGGTATCATAAGCCCTCTTTGAACTAGTAGGCCAGTCCCTCATTGAATAGGTGGGACAACAGAAAACCAACTATTGTGCACCAATTAAGGCCTCACCAAGTGGTGGAATAACTACTTCATTTCTTTCCAATTCAACCTTTTCCATAATTATCATAACAAATAACTCAATAGGAGTTTTTCCAAGATTTTCAAATTCATATGATGTTATTTAAATAATTCTCATAACCATGTCATAATATCTCAATTCCCAATTCTTATAAATAAATATATGCATATATTCCACAATTTAAATCATAAAGTTCCACAAGGAAATTTCTATTAAAATAGTCATAATTATTTCATCAAATACTCACAAACAACATATCAATACACATAACAAGTCGAAAATGGTTACCACTCGCCAAAGCTAACTATTATCCAATTGTTCCTAATCCAAAAGCTCAAACACACGCCAAAAATCAATCTACCACAACCAGAGATGGATTTTGGGATAAATATTTGAGGGCCATATGCAAAGGCGGGTATAGAAAATTTATTAAGGGTAGGCACTAGTGGTGGGGGATTTGGGGGTTGCCCCCGAAATATTTTTTTAAGAAAAGTTTTAAATGCATTAAAAAACAAAAGATTATAAACAAGAAAAGAAAAGAGTATCAAAAAAATATTCATGAAATCAAGTGAATACTGATGATGTAATAAGAAAAGCAGTTATTTTACAAACCTATCATTTAGAAAAACAAGGCTAAGTACTATTAGAAATGCAGCTATATAAATTAGAATAAAGGGTGGGCACTCAATAAGTTCAAGTACATATGTTTTAATAACAAAATTATAATGTCATCTTTCTAGGCCTTATTTTTTGAAATTCCATCATAATTGCCTTATTATCAATGCCATCAAATACATCTTTTTCAATATAAAGCACTAGACAATCATTCAACCATTCATCCCCCATCTGATGACGAAGTATAATCTTGATGTATTAAAGGTTGGCATTTAATTTAAAGTTGGGCAAATCATTCAAACATATATTAATTTTTTCAAAAAAAAATCCCCAAATTCAAAGGTGGGCACTTACCCCCCAATCTATTACCTAGATCTACCTCTGGCCAAATGTCTTCTCATTAACTAATTTTTCTTTAAAAAAAATATTTTGGGGGGGGGGGGCCGGGGCTAAATGTATAATAAAATAATTTTAACAAGTCTAATATATAAATAATATATAGTTTTACATTATATTAGATTTTTCAAAAATATTCTAAACAGGTTTTTTTTTTTGATTGGGGGGTCATGGCTCCCCATTGTATACATTAAGGTCCATCTCTAACCACAACTAATTTACTAACCATTTATAACTCTTTAAAACCCTACATATTCAAAATTATAACTTATAATTTCATAAAATTAAAAATATATAAATTTTACTAATAAATTTGGAATGCTTGAAGTGGGCAAATTACTGAAAAATTATGGAAACCATTGTAACTATAAATTTTTCCTTCCTAATATTTATCAATAGTTCGTTTTTCTAATTATTATTTATTTCCTTTTCTAATACTAATTTTATTGATTTCCTTTTTCAAATATTAACATTATTTATTCTCTTTTTCTAATAATAATATTGATTATTATTATTATTATTATTTTATTATTTCTGCTTTACTATTTATTATTATTACTGTTATTCTAGAATTAATTTAAACTCCATGAAACTATCCCAATACCAAACACAATACTAACACTTTGGTTCCATATTTATCATTTAAGTTTAATTTTTAAATTCACAAAACAGTGTAACTCTAATGTATATTATAATGAAAACACACACATATGACAATGAAAAGAACAAATGCAATGTTTTTCTTTCTTTTTCTTTCAACACACACACATATATATATTCCAACACACACACAGGTAGCTACAACCACAGCAACGTTTTCCATTTCAGCTTATATATTAATAGATGTACAACTCGATGCAGCATATATAGACATATAGTATCCCCTTCAACGCACACTCCCAGTAGCATTTTATGTATATATATACACCGAGACACAAAGACTCTAACAGCTGACACAGGAGGCATCGTTCTTATGACAGCAAAAAGGGAAAGACCGACACAACCATAAACACATACATAGATCCCTATTTTCATTTTCAGGTTTTGGCAACACAATAGTTTTATCCCTTAGAGTTTAATAGGCTTGCATTTTATATGGGAAATGACTGAAAGCTTGAGAGCATAAGGACCCAATGACTTACCACTATGGATCAGTTGAAACAGAGAGGATTTGTGCTGGTTTTCTCCTCTGATTTTTTATGCTAAAACAAGGCAGAAATGAATTCAGTTGCTAGCTTCATTCTTCCTTCTCGTCTCTTACTCTTTCTCTGCCTACTCTCTCAACTCTCTCTTTCCTTTGCGCCTTTCACTCTTGGCTATCTTAGTTTTCACGTTGCAGAAGGGATGGAACGTAGGACAGTAACATATGAGGGCCTATGAGGGGCCTGGTCCAAGAGGAAGGAAGAACCAATGGATAAATGGCGCTAGGCTCAAGACACTGGTGAAAGCATGGCGCTCTAGACTTTTCTTTCCCGTTCTTGCGTTGCTTCTGCATTTGCGTGGATCACGTTGTGATCACCTGGTGATTGTGTGATCTGGTTGCTCATTTTTGCTGATGTTTCAATGAGTTGCTGGGGGTTGGCATGGGCTTTGTTGGGCTGAGGATGTTAGCTGATAAGCATATTCCTATGCTGCGTAATAAGATTGTCACAGGTTGGGCCTAATTAAAGGTGTGAAATGGAATGGCTTTTGTGTTAGATAAGGCTAAATTTGCTGATGAATGAAAAGATGAAGAATTTGTTTCATATATATATATATATATATATATATATATGAGCACATGTCTTTCATTTCTTTTAATTATAGATATTAGATATGTGTTACAAATAAATCCCTAATTTAATATAAGGATTTTTCCTAAGACATAATATATTGATTCTAAAATTTTTAGGCCTAAAATAATTCCTTACTTGAATTTATTATTTTTCAAATTAATTTAAGGAAAATAAGCCTTAATTTCAAATAATTAATCTGTATATTTATTTTAGGTCAAAACATTATTATATTTTCATATAATATTCAAATTTAAATTTCCAAATTTGTGATGTTAGATATGGAGCCACATTTGTCCTTTTTAGTGAGAAATTAGTTTCTAAACTAATTGACCCAAATGTGTTAGAAGGCTCAATAGGGTCTTAAGCCATAAATGAAGTTAGGTGATAAAGGATGATATTGAATTATCCAAAGCAATATAAAAAAAAAGGATAAATATTAGGTAAAGATCCAATAAAGATTAAATAAAGATCCAAGAAAGATTGGATAAGGATTGAGCTTCTTGGAAGGTGTCATTTTGGATTGGGCTTTTCTAATTAAACTGGGCCCTTCTAGTTGAATTGGGCCTTTCAGGTAAACACTAGAATTAGGGATAAACCCTAATTTTAGCAACTGACCATTGTGATACATTGTGGTGTGCGTTTTAGTGGCACAAGGCACCTAGGTATGTATGGCTTTCTCTATTAGTTCTCTATGAGTTTTGATGATAACAGACAATTGTAAACTCAAGTGGAAGTTTGTGTTTAGTAAGTCAAAAATCTTACTATTAAAGACAAACTTGAGTTTTGGAAACAAAACTCGAGTTTTGACTTGACAGAGAATAGCTCAATTTTAATAATCAAAGACAAAACTGCAGTTTCCATGTGGAAACTCGAGTTTTTGACCTTACAGAGAGCATTCCAAGTTTTTCATCAAGACAAACTCGAGATTTGGTTGAGAAACTCGAGTTTAGACCAAACAAAGACTCTTCAATGTTTTCTCAAGAAAAGCGAAACTCCAGTTTCCATTTAGAAACTCGAGTTTTGATCATACAGAGAGTCTTCCAAGTTTTTGACTTGTGGAAACTCCAATTTTGAAGGGAAACTCTAATTTTCAGTATTTCTAAGCTTTTCCAAGATTTGGGAAAACTCAAGTTTCAGTTTGGAAACTTGAGTTTTTGATTGACAGATAGTTTTCATATTTTTAACCTCTTAAGACTTAAGTTTTGAATTGAAAACTCAAGTTTCTCACTTGTCTCAAATTTTTCAAATGTTTTCATGTTTTAAATGGAAACTCGAGTTTAGTTTTGGAAACTCAAGTTTTGGCCAAGCAGAGAGGATCACTTTTTTTCAATGTTTTCAAAACTCCAGTCTTGATTGAAAACTCCAGTTTTGAGGTTTTGGACTTGATCACATTAAATGTCCAAAACTCGAGTTTACATTTGGAAACTCAAGTTTTGTCTTCAGTCAAAACTGGGCTCCAAGACTCAAATCGCGACACTCCTCTTTGTAAGAAGGAAACTTGAGTCTTGATATGGAAACTCAAGTTTGTGCTTAAGTGCACAGTGACAAACTCCATTTTTGATACACAAACTCGAGTTTGTGTCGCAACTTTTAAAAATTCAAATCTGATGAATTTGTGAAATCTTTCTTGCTTGATCTTAATGCTTCATAACATCATTCATTAATATTCCTAGCTATGTTTAACCACTTTGTTAGTGAGTTTCAGATATTTGAAAGGATATTAAATGAAGGGTTAAAGCAAAATTGATGTTAGCACATTAAATACAAGTCCAGAAAAGGTGCATCCTTCTGGTAAATCATTCTACATGCAAAGCAGAAGGATTAATGTCTTGTTTCTACATCGAGTAGCTACTATTCCAATGGATTAAAAGTTAAGAAGTCAAGCATAAACTTCTGTGCAACTGGATTAACCAAAGAGTAGAGAGAGGAGAAGATCAAAGCTTTATCTAATCCTTGGCTAATGAAGGCAACGGTCATATTGACGATTATAACGGTCATTTAATGCTCTTTTGATATAAATAGAGCATCATTCAATTCTTCTCAACAACTAATTAAGCAAAAAACAAAAAGCATTATAAAGTTTTGAACTATTCTTTGAGTTTTCTTGTAAAGTATCTTTTGATACAATTGTTCTTCAGTGTTTATTTCTATCAACTCTTTAAGAGAGTTCATTTATTGTGAATCATTTATTGTAAACAATATGAAGTTAGAGGACTTGGAGATTGGGATTATTGATTACAACTTGTAAGGGGGAGTAAGTTCTAGTGAGAAAATTACTCGAGTTACAAAGGGTGTAATAAATTGTGAATAGTGAAAAACTCAGGGAGCCTGAAGACTGGACGTAGGTCAAGGAGTTGGACCGAACCAATATAAATCTTTGTGTCTTCCTCTTCTTCCTTACTCTCTGATATACCTTGTTTTAGTGCTTCAAAACAGAGCTTTAGAAAAGAATTCTTAAAATCCCCAATTCACCCCCTTTTGGTGATTAAGCTCTACTTTCATTCTCAAGGAAAGAATGCACTGTTGTTAAAGGGTTTAAGAAAACAAGAAGGAGCCCATTTTTAAGGGTTCAAAAGTTGCCACTTTTGCATTTGTGTTCCCCTAATTCAAGAAAGGAATATACCCAATCTTGTTCATCCTATCCTCCAATCTTGGGCCTTACCTAACCTCAAGATGCCAAATTCGTTTTGTGAAAAGAAAACCCAAAGACTTGAAGCCTCCACCTTGCCATCACCTTGCAAGCATCCAAGGAGGAGTTCTCGTTGCAATTAGGAGGTAGCCTATGGATCAATATTAGAGGACTTCATAATCTTTGTCGTCTTTTCAATTGATCAAAGGTAATCCTAAACCCCTATATGTGTTTTAACGAGTATATCCTAAACATAACTCATAAGCACCATAAAGAGTTATGAGTTCTCATGAGTATCATAAAGAGTTACGAGTTAAGAAGAAAAGAGATTATATAAGTAAAGAGTTATGGATTCTCATGAGTACTATAAAGAGTCACAGGTTATAACTTTTTAGTACCATAAAGACTTAGGGTACCTCTATGATCAACCATTCTTGTTATATTTACATCTAACTTATGACACTGTAAAGAGTTACGGGTTTTCATGAGTACCATAAAGAGTTATGGGTTATAATTCATGAGTACCATAAAGAGTTACAGCTTATAACTCATGAGAACCGTAAAGAATTACAAGTTCTCATGAGTACGTAAAAGAGTTACGGGTTATAACTCATGAGGATTAACTTTGTTGTTCATGGGTTATAGTGATAATCTAAGTTCCGTTGTGATTAAGGAAGAACAAAATTTTTGTTTTCCAACCTTATGAGCAAGTTGCTTGAATGTTAGGCAACACCCTAAAGTTTAACTAATAATTGTGACATAGTCCTTCTACGTAGTAGACATCTTTTACTTGTACTCCATCCTTTTCACCAATCTCACCTATTGCAACTATTTTACTAGATTGCTTTCCTTTAAAGCTTACTTTGCCACCATCTTTTGGTCTTATTGTGGCAAACTTTGTCTAATCCCCACTCACGTATCTAGATCAACCACTGTCAATATACCATTTTTTTTGTCCTTGATACTCTCAGACATACCTACAAACAATGACAATTACTTTTTAGGTATCAATCTTTTCTTGGGTCCTTCATGATTAGTACATATCATTAGGGGAACATATGACTCTTTTGGTACCCATTTGTAGATACCTATTAGCTTTTCCATTATGTGAAAACAGAAAGATGTATTTTGCCCATTTCTATTGCAATAGTTACAATGAGCAAAGGGATTAGAGGAATTGATAGAATATTGGAAAAATTTAAATGCGCTTTTCCTCCCCTTTTATTTTTGTCTGAATTTGGGTTGTAGCCTATTCCATATGTATCATTGGTGAATGTCTTAGCTTTTAAGATTACCTTGAGTAGTTAACTACCTTTTATGAATTTCTCAAGAGTCTTATTGAGATAAAAGTTTCTCCTTTTTAAAATTGAGCAAGTTTCATAAGTAATCAAAGGAATTTCTTTGATTTGTTGTTGAAGAAGCTTAACCATTTTCTTTGAACTTACTAGTTCTTTAACTTATCTTGCGAAATTTAGAATGTTAAGCATTATACTCATATAGCAATTCATTATAGAAGCTTGCAAATTCATTTACCTCTTCGTTCTTTGATTCCTTATGGGCCACCAAACAGATGTTGGCTATTTCTTTTCCTTCACTTTCCTCATCTGATGAGATGTCTCCCCAGATGGAAGATACATAAGCTTTTTTTTTTTCTTTGATTCATTGCTCTTCTTTTTCTTCTTATTCTTCAAAAGAGGACATTCTGACTTAACAAGTCCTAATTTGTCACACTCATAGCATATGATTTGATCTCTTGCTTCCTTCCTGTTACTCGAGCCATGTTATGAAATTTCTCAAATCTTTGATCATTCTTGTAGAATTTATTGAATCTTTAAACTATCATTCCTAGCTCGCCCTCTTCTTCAGGTTCATCTTCTTTTATTTCTTTTTCCTTAATGGCATTGAGTGCTATGGCTTTCTTCTTTTTGTTATTGATTTCATCTAGTCCTTTCTTGAACTTCATATTTCCCTCTTATTTAGAAAGACTTCCAAATAACAAAAATACAAACCTCATTAATTCTCCTATGGCCTCTTCTCTAGCAATAACCTTAGCTTCCCATCTTCCATTCTTTCATGAGAATGTTTATAATTTTTCTCATTTGGGAATTTTGTTCATACGTTCTTTGTAAGGCTGCCAACTAATTTATTAAGTGTGTGTATCTAAGTTCAAACACAACTATACTCTTTCTAGATTTCATTCAAAGCAAATCATACTTGGTGACCCGAGTATTGACTATGTCCTCTTTGATGCCAGAGGTTCTTTCATGGGCAATCTCAAGTGCTTCCCATATTTCTTTAGCCTTTGAGAGACTACAGATCCAGAAGAACTCCTTTTGGCTTAGTGCAATTTGAATCATTAAAATAGTTTTGCTATTCGTTGTCATCGAACTCTTTAGGGCAACCCGTTCTTCGTATCTTTTCATGGGTATGTAATCTCCATCTTGAATGAATGTCCATAACCTTTGTATTTCGACTCCATTAAGAAGACTCTAAACTTTGCTTTTCGAAATGAAAAATATCCCCCATTGAAGCAAAGAGGTCTAGAAATAGAGGCATCATCTAGTAGAATTTCTTCTATGGATCCTTCTTGAAATGTTAATCCTGAAATAAGAAGATTAGGCTCTGCTACCAAATGTTAGTGCCAACGTTTCACCCAAGAGGGGGTGATATTAAAATTTTAAAATGAGTGTAATTAAAAATTAAATTAAAGGATAAGAGTTAGAAAAATATTACCAAAGTGTATACAGGAGATTATATCGGTTCGGCCTAAACCTCTTAACATAGATCTAGTCCTTAGAGTGTCTTTGAGATTTTCATTATATGCCCAAGATTGCAAGGGTTCTTAGCACATAGTACAAAAAGAGATCCTCAATAGGAAATATCCCCCTTACACTTTGTAATTCTACAATCATACTTAAGGTCCCACTACCTTGAGATTTTGTAGAGTTTGAATTCGTTTGGTCAAGACTCTCTCACAAAGTGAACATTAATCACTGAAGGGTAAATTTAATATTAGAAGATATCATAGTGAATGAATAGATGAATTGTCATTGGCTTAGTTAGTTGCTCTGTATTGAATGTTTGGCTATTTATAGGTATATGCCATTAATGACTATTGTGAGGATTCAAATTTTTCTATTAGAAATATATTGGAGCCGTTGAAGGAATTTAATGTTCAATCCCTTTTGTCTTCACTTCAACAAAGGCTTCAAACGCAATCCCTCTGTTCTGCTCTATTTTCTACTTTGCATTTAATGTTATAACAAGAAATCCGCTTTTGTTGCTTTTGAAGTTAATTTATGGTTTAATCATCTGAAACTTATACAAAAACAAGATCAATAATACTGAGAAGTTGTATAAGTAATAATCAAGCTTAAACATATGCTCATTGTAAGTTTCAAATTTATCGAGACGTTGATTTTTAAAAGATGATGAACTTCCACTCGAGTAAACACTTATCACTTGAGTGCTTACTGACTAACTCGAGTGCTAGATGAACTTTGAGTTTTGGTAGTGAAGTGTTGTTGAAAGGTATATCACTCAAGTGCTTTACAATATAACTCGAGGAATCTTCTATTTGAGTGAAAAATGTTTCAATACTACTAGTGACTCGAGTAAATATATGGATCACTTGCACTTTCTTACATGTGATCTTCGATCACTCGAATGATCTTTAGTAAAAGATCACATCACTCTTGGTCAATTTATGAGTGACTTGTTGATCTTGGTTTACTCAAAACTTATCAACGAGTGACTTGCAAAATCAATGGAAGTTAGGATCATCACTCGAGTGATAACCCAATCACTCAATTGATCTTGCTTTACCTCTGAACTTATCAGCGAGTGACTTGCAAAATCAATGGAAGTTAGGATCATCACTCAAGTGCATTAGTTGCCACTCGAGTGATTATCAAAGATCATTGGAAGTGAATGACTTTGTTGATTCAAATTTAGTTCAAATAAACTTCTATCACTCAAATGTTAGGAAACTAATTCGAGTGACTTGAATCATCAAGTCCACTTTGTATTTCAAGGTTTGTTGTCATTAAAACATAATCGGATAACTAACACATGATGGTCAATCTCATTCATCAAGAATGAAATTGGCCTTCCTATTCATACTCAATAAATATTCGGCTAGCCTCCTTATGATATAGTCAATGCATTCTACATGATGCGTCATTAGCTCTACTTGAGGGAGCAGATGATGTGGAGGTGGAGGAGGTAAAGGTTGTAGAGGACGAGGACTAGGATGCCCCTGTAGATTTCTAGCAAGTTTTAGCATGGTGTTTCATCTTGACAATTGAGAGAATAGAGGAGGACGATGAAGAAATAGTATGATAAGCCTAAGGAAATATAAAGTTTAAATAGATTGGAAGTGACAGATTTGAAACCATCATTGCACATGTAAGAAGTTGAAAAAAAGCAGTCATGCATAGTGGTTGGTGATGAAAAGGTACTTGGTCCTCGTACTGATCATCAAAGAATGAGATTGACCTTCTTGTTCATTATCAACCTATCCGGCTAGCTTCCTTAAGGCATGTTCAATGTGTTATGCAAGATGCATCATTGACTACACTTAAGGGTGTAGAGGATGTGGAGGTGGAGGTTGTGGTGGATGAGAAGAAGTTGGCAGAATTTGTGGAGGAGGATAACACCATGGATTTTCTAGCAAGACTTCAGCATGGTGTTTCATCTTGGCAATTGAGAGAATAGAGGAAGTCGACAAAGAAATAGTACGATAAACATAAGGAAATTAGAAGTTTAAATAAATTGGAAGAGATGGGTTTAAACTATCATTGCAAACCAAAGTCATCTCGTCTTTCTCAAATCACATATGTCCACTAATTCAATTCTCATTTTGCTCCCTTGTTTTTAGTTATGATTATTAGTGTATCAATTAAAAACTAACGAAATTTACTCCATGATTTAATGTGTGATTGACAATGGAATAGGCAAATCAAGATATATCATATATACAAATTTGAATAATTTTATGTAAATAAATAGTATAGTTTTTTTTTAAAAAAAAAATATTGTACATATAGATTTGTACTTATATTTATATAATATCTTTGTTGGACAAAAGTGTTTGTTGTGATTATATAGGATATATACAAATTTAAATAATTTTATTTTAACAAATAATACAGTTGTTTCAAAAAAAATTATATTGTATATATAGATACTTTTTTTGTTTTATAAGAAAAAATCATAAAACAAACAAACTAATTTTTTTCATCAAACTAACTAACTAATGAAAAATAAAGAGAAAATATCAATTAAATATCGTTGGGGGGGGGGTCAATTTTCCATTTTAATTATAGGAGGGTGTTCCAATATTTTAATAATATTCAAAAATTTCTAGACCCTATAATAATTTGTTATAAATGTAGGCGTGAATTTAAATTTTAGTATTTCAATTGGATTCATATAGGATTCTCCCGCTTTTTTTTAATGGGGCGTATATAGCTTGATTTCTATGTTGATTAAAAATGCACGGACATAATTCCTTCTTTAAATAAAAGGAAAAACATTTCTCATGTTGTAAGAGAAATGTATTCTTATGTCACACACACATGAAATGGTGGGACCCACATATATATATGAATTAATTCATATATATATGTGGGTCTCACCATTTCATGTGTATGTAGGAATCTTCTTCTTCTCATGCAACATGAGAAGTTTAAACCTCTTAAATAAAAGCATATAGCTTGACAATTATATGTTTGTGAGTGTGTGTGTGTGTATATTTACCTAATCCTTGGCATAAGGGATGAAAGAAATGAACTCGTGACAAACATACAATTTTTCTTTGAAAAGTTACTTACTTTTAAAATTCATAAAATATTTATTGAACTTAAAATACATAAGAATTATCTCACTAAATATGAAATAAATATACTAATAATGTTAAAAGATTAATATTCTTAATATTCCTTAAATTATATGACTAGTGTTGAAATTTAATTAAGAATTATTTTGGATTTTTCAGGTTCACAATCACAAGTATAATCAGTAGACTTTACTTACATTTAAATATTATATACGTGGAGCGTCAATTGTTTATTTATAGTAAATTAATTAATTATACGACATGACTTATCTGGATAACATCATCTTCATAGCAAAGGAAATATATTGAATTGTCCCATGTTTCAATATTATATAATTAAACAATAACCCATACTGATTAATGATTATATTACTACCACAATGATTATATTACATCCAATTTCTCTTAAGTGAAATTGGATGTACAGCTATATTCATGAAATTTCCCCACCCCAAACAAATTGTAAGATATGCATTCACCTATTAAATGTCACAGAATCCGAATACTTTAATAAGTTCAAACTGTTTACACAATTTACAAAAAAGAAGATACATAGAATCAAATATTTGAACGTGAATTGAAAGCAATGCTGGATAAATATTAAATACAAATAATCAATTTGAATTTTAACGGGCAAGGACATTACCATTTTTCAGCATTCACTAGCCCTATGTATTAAACCTTGGGGTTGATATGTGGTCATGGAGGCGAGTGGCATAGCCAGGAAGCAGAAAACGAAAATGGACGGCAATTGTTGTGCCAACAACAAACTTGTGGCCTCTGTGCTTATGGTTTTGCTCCTTCTTTCTGCAATCATTGGTTTTCCTTATTTCATGAGTCCAGAACCTTCCTTGTTTTGGCTCCTTTGGTTTTCTTTTTTCCCTATTTTTATCTTCTTTTATGCCTTTTACCTGGTCATTTTTGTTTGGTGAAGCTAGCTTTAATCTCTAGCATAAGGTTGAGCCAATATGAAGGAAATTTGGTGTAATAGTCTCCACAAAAATGGTGAAATTTATCTATTTATATTGAGGATAATTGATGAAACAGTGAAAGAGGAGATAACAGTACTGAATTTAATTTGATGTTTTCCTTCACTTTGGATTTGTATGTAATATATTTTTTGTCTTGCCTTAGAATTTGTTTGAATCCAGAAAAATCAGGAAAATTAACAAGGGCAGAAAGAAAATGTGAATATATTATGTTTGGAAAATATATTAGTATTAATGTATATAGCTGAGATCATGGGATTGTAATCATATCCCAATCAGATCTCATATAATTAGGGATTACAACATTATGAGATATTATATGTAGAGACTCCTCCTCTTGTATAAATATCCATACATTTATCATGAATATACAACTTTCTGATTCATTTGATTACATATTAAAAATTCAAATAAAAGAAATTGTTGAAGATTAAAATTCTTATTTAATTTCATTTTCCTTCATTCTTGCAGTGTTGACCCAAACATGTCGCAAAGAAAATTGTTTATCTTCCCTTCCTTTCCCTTCCCATCTGTTTGGTGTACGAAATAGGTCCTAAGTATCATAATTGGAAGGAATACGAGAGGAAATAAAAGCATTTGAATATTATTAAATCTTAGAATTTAATCCAATGTAATCTAAACAAATCTAATTAAATGTTAAATCTAACAACAACATATATTAACATAGGACATATAATATCTCAATATGACAATATATCAAATTTAATATAAGATATAATAATTTTTAACAGTAAGTAAAGTCTACTGAATATTGGAAAATTTGTATAATTCCCTAGTTAAGCGGTTAATTAATTAAGAACATGAAAAATGAAGAAGAAAATATTTGGATGAGACCGAAATGTGGCAAGGCAACGTACGAAAATTCAACAGTTTATTTTTTATAGGAAAATTAATTAAAGGAGACTATCAAGCGTTGGTGACTGAGGAAGAATAAGGGCAGCTGGGGGAACAAGGTCTATAATGGGCCTGTTTGGATTACAAGCTTTTTGAGTTTTTTTTGTGATAATTTTAAAAACAAAATCAGTTAATGTTGCCAGCTGATTTTGGATCAATTTAGGTTAAGCTTAAATTTATTTAACTTAAAGCTCAAAAAGTCTGTTAAGGAAAAGGCTCCACGGGCCTGTTTGGATTACAAGCTTTTTGAGCTTTTTTTTTTGTGATAATTTTGAAAAAAAGTCAATTAACATTGCCACTGATTTTAGGTCCGTTTGAATTAAGCTTAAATTTATTTAACTTAAAGTTCAAAAAGTCCGTTAAGGAAAAAGCTTCACTTCTTAGCTTTTTTCTAAAAAGCTCTCAGCTTTTTGACATGAGCCCCGCCACTTCTACTACCATATATCAATCCAAACATACATCATTATCAATAACCTGACTTTTTTCCTACCGAACGTTTTTTAAAGTCAAATAGCTTTTAAATCACTACTCATACCGCCAACCCAAACAGACCCAATAAGAGCGCCCCAAACGCACAAGGGATCCGAAGGAATATTAATGGCAAGTCTTTAGCTAAAAAAACTTAATTGCTTGGGCTCATTTAGGCTCCAGTATTGAAAGCCCAGCTCGTGAAATCACTCCAGCTTTCTGCAACGGTAAAATTCGAATAGAAGAATGCTTATTCAAAAAAATATATATGTTAGCTCTCATGTTTTGATGATGACTTTTAACTTAGAAAAATAAAACATAGAGTTTGTTGTCAAATTACCTCGAGGCAGAAGTGTGTACATTGAGTTTGTATCAAACCTCGAGGTTGGAGATAAAAATCGAGTCTAAGTGCTTATGGTCTCTGGACAATCACCTCCACTAACTCGAGGCAGAATATATTACCTCGAGTTTGTGGCAAAACTCAAGGTAGACCCCTTGACTCGAGGTCGGGTTACCTTCTCCTAGGACATTTCATTTGACCGTTATTTTCAAACTGGTGTATGAAAACTCGAGGTAAGATTAATCACCTTGAGTTTACCTCAAACCTCGAGGTAAGAAAATGAAACTCAAGGTTGAAGGAATACTTATGCCTCCTTGCGCTGAGATTTTAACTTGAGGGTGTTTCAGTGACTCGAGTTTATGGCGAAACTCGAGGTTAATTCAATGACTCAAGGTAACTAACTAGCTAAACAGATAACTAAATTGATCACTGATAATTTAAATCTTGGTCAATCTATCTCTGTTATTTCTGTTTCATGTTGTGTTTATTATTGCTACTAATTATACCTCAAGAGTTATGTTTATGAAGAACTTCAGGAAGAGATCAATGCTCTGAAACAAAAAAGCAGATATGTATGATGTCAGCAGCATTTAATGCTAAACAGAATTTTGGGACAAAAGCATCTGAAGATAATAAAGGACTTCTGCATTCTCCTACATTCTTTCTGCCTCTACTGCAACGGTCGAATAAGAAATATTGAGGCAGAAACATTCTCCACAAAAGCCTGGTTATTTTCCCAAGGCCAACCACTCGCATTTAATGTAAACAGTCATAATATCAATGTCGGAACTACCAGAATAACATACCAGAGACAACGACTAGATTACAACGGCATTAATGGTGAGACTATAAATTAAAGGAGTATTCAATAACGCCAACTATCGGAAGTTACCGAAACACTGTGAAAATTTGATTGCATTTATTGTACTCTGTTTCTGTAACAGTTCTATTTAACGCTTCAGTGATTATCTTATCTACTCTTTAGGAGTTTAGTATTGTCTACTTGACTATCTTGTAAAATCTTGAGGTTGGGACCTCAAGTGTTTGGGTAACAATTACAGCTTGTAAGGGGGAGTGATCAGTGAGATCATCCAAGTACCAAGTATAGTGTAATTGTGTGGAAAGATTTAGTCGAAATCCCAAGTGTTCTAGGGACTGGATGTAGGTCAAGTTTAAGAATGAACTAGGATATATCGTCTGTGTACTTTTCCCTTCCTTTCTCTCTGTCTTAACTTGCCCAAAAAATTTTAAAGTTCAATATCACCTATTCACCCCCCTAGATGATTTACAATATATATACTATTTTGCACTGATGCAAATATATCAAAATTGGCCATTTTCAATCTCAATCTTAATCCCAACCCCTAAATATTACAATAATTATGTTTAAAATGTTTTTTTTATCAAAATTCTAAATGAAAATTGCTTTGAACACTTGGCGCGCACACATGCATGCATATATTTATCGACGAGACGAGCATTTATATGGGTTGAGAGAAGAGGCGGTTTTGGAGAAGATGGGGCTTTGGGGCAAAGAAGGGGAATAACACACAAAATAAGAACCTATTTCACTGGATAAACGCTTATATCCAGTGACAGAAATTATTATGGGATAGGATATTCTTATTACCATTTTTTCTTACTACCAATGTTACTATCACTTTTTCACCGTTAGATCAGAATCTTATCTATCTTTATCATTTCTCTCTCCTATTGAGATTCTAATCTAACGGTGAAAAAGTGGTAGTAACAAAAAATGGTAGTAAGAATATTCTATCAATATATTATAAGCCCATATTATATATATATATATATATATATATATATATATATATATATATATATATATATATATTAACACCATAGTATCTAGGATAGAGATGTTTTCTTGTGTTTCATCATGACGGAAATATAATGAGTATATCTTTCCATAAAAAATAAAATTAAAAAAAAAAAGAAAAAAAAAAGGTAATGAGTATGTCATACCACTTAATTAAATTAATCAAAAGATGATTGAGAGTCTCGTGGGCTAACTTCTTATGCTTCCTTTAAATCTAAGGCTTACCCGGAGAAAGACGCTGTCTTGACGAAAGCATTCTAGAATCATTTTCCTCATCCAAAAAGGATCAAAAGCCTATGATGAGCTTAGTTTTGTTAAAATAATCAATTCTTTTTTGCCCTTTATTTCTGCTTTTGAATATGAAATCTGAATTATTATACTTTTCTGACAAATTAGTGTGAAATTTAGGTTAAATGGTGTGCTAAAGTAACAAGCAAAGAAGATTCTAGCCTCCGTTATGCTCCTCGTGTGATTTAGTTTTCGTTTTTAATTACTTTTTTAGCAAACAAGTAACGATGCTTCTTTTGTAATAGTTAGCTTTTTTTTTCCCCTTGGTTATTACCTTTGGGGGTTCTTATAATGATCACTTGATTAATTAGTTGATTTTATATGCCCCTTTTTACTTTTTGGATAAGCATTACATGCCTTTCATTCTTAACTCAGACACTACAAGCAAAGTGCATGAAACTGAAAAGAGATACATGGTTGGTTAATAATTACGAGTATCTCCGTCAATTATTATTATTTAATTAAGATACATATTTGCATTCTTATAAATAAATATGCTTAGATGATTAGTTACCACATAAGAATATAATCAGCTTTAATTAGTTACCACCTTAAAACAATTATAAGATAATTCGTCATTTAATTAATTCTTACATGCTTATAAATTAAAACACAAATATCATGGAGTAGTTAAGTGGAAATTATGCAAAAGTTAAAAGATCGATGGGGGCTAAAGAAGGTGATAATTGTGGGGTTGATGTGCAAAATACATAGGCACATGAAACACATACACAACACAGGTTGATTGCTAAGAGTTGGATATGATATTGGAATAGTGTATATACATACAGAGAAGGTAATTTTTGTGCTGACTGGTTGGAGCCTGAGTCAAGATTTTGGCTTCCATCCAGTTGCCAAGTAGCCGAATCCTCCTCATAGATTGCCTGAGTTATCTCATGCCTAATTATAATTAGAGTTGTTTAATACATTATTGAATTAAGCTCATTGGATCGATATAGATTTTTGTTATATATACATACATGGCCACCTAATTTAAGGATGTTATCTTTTTGAATCTGCTGGGAAACTTGGATCCAATATCTTTGTCTCATACATCAGTCACACAGACAGCTTTGTCAGCTTACATGGCTTTAATATCGTTTGAATTTAAACAACCTTTGCTCAACAATTTAAACCCAACTACTATTAGGAGAGCCAGTAATATTGATTGGGCTTAATATGGTAATTATATTTTCATTGGTGCAAAACTTGCTTTTTAGACTGAGTAAAAATCACTTTTTAGGTCGGTTTTGGACTAGTTCTTGATAAAGCTGGTCTAAAAAGTCTATTACAGCAATTGAGCAACTGGTCTTAGGAATAACTTTTTAGATCGGTTACTCAAATAAAAACCGCATTTTGGGCCAGTTTTAGTTAGGTCTCGATACAACCAGTTTAAAAAGTCTGTTACTTTTTAGACCGGTTGAGCAACCAGTCTTAAAAATAACTTTTTAGACTGGTTACTCAAATATTAGATCTAAAAGTTGGATTTTTTATATTTGACTTGGCTTATATTAGGTGTAAAAAGTCTGACTTTTTAGAACAGTTTGTAAAATATCTGGTCTTAAAAGTTTGTCTTCTTAGACCAGTTATGTAACACATCCGATCTTAAAAGTCTAACTGTTAGGCTGGTTTTGTACAACAACCAGTCTTAAAAGTCTGGCTTTTAAGACCAATTGTTTTGAAAACACGTCTTAAAAATAATATTTAGATATTGTATTTTTAAAACTGGTCTTAAAAGTCTTGCCTTAATTCTTTTTAGACTTGATGTTTAACATCCAGTCTAAATGTTATCATTTTCTTCATGTATCCACTGTGTTTCTTCCTTTCATCCACCATATATCCAACATATCCAGAAACTAAAAGAATATAAAGTTTTGGAAATAAATATACAAATTTAATAATTATTGAAAATGTATATAATTGCAACAATATTCCAAATGAGGTGGAAATAAAATCGACCTAATAACTATTGTTCATTTGCGGGTGCAAAAAAACTTTTAAGACCGGACAAAAGAGGCATCCGCAGACCGGACTCACGGTCGGTCTTGTTCCAACCGGTATTAAAAGTATATTTTTAAGAGCGGACTTCAACCGGTCTTAAATAAACTCTTTTAAGACTGGACATTTAAAAACATCAGGTCTTAAAAGTGATACTAAATCCAACCGAAATATTTTTAAGACCGCTCTTAAAAAGTCTATTTTTTAAGACCAGACAAAAATAATTATACGCGGTCTTAAAAGACTCACTTTCAAAACTGGTTGATTAATACGTCCGGTCTTAAAGATTAACTTTTAAGACGGACATATTAAAACCAACGGTCTTGTAAGACCAACTTTTAGTATCGCATATCAAATATGTTGTCTGACCTTTAAGACCACGCATTTAAGTAAATCCGAGTACATTTGGTCTTAAAAGTTGAACTTTTAAGACAGGCGTTTTTGTTTTATTGGTATAAAAGTTTCTTGCCTTTTTTCCCTGTTATGTTCTTACTGATCATCTATATACACAAATCCATACCAACCAATCCAACACATAAAACAGTATACTTTAAGCTACAAGCTATGAACAATATAATTGTGGATAAATTGAATGATCTATACACAAATCCATACAAACCAATCCAACACAGAAAAGGCTACACTTTAATCTACAAGCTATGAACAATTATGAATAAATTGAATTGGGAAAAAGCAGATCGTAGCTAGAATACAAATATTATTGACCATGAGTTACAAATACAAATACAATAAGCTGTTGCAATAAGATATACCACGTACACTTAAATCAACATACATGTCCAATATTCACCATGCCTTCATCCGATTCCCACCTAACAACTCTTTGATCATTCCACCATGTACAACTCCCTTAACAGGATCCTGATAAGTTTTGTGGAGTTCTAGTATTGATATCTTCTCTTTGTGACTGAGCAGAAACAATAATTAACACTTAAATATTAAAAATCCAGAGATAATAAAATCCGTTACGATTAAGCTGGTTGTTACATATTAGATTTAATTTACCTTAACATTGATCTTTGAGGGCCAAATTTTCAAGATATTGCTTCTGTCGCTTTACAGCTTCCTCAGCTGAGAGCATTGAATCAGATCCAGCTACCACAAACATAAAACAAGAACAAACTTCATAGAGTCAGTGGCATCAGTTAAAAACATAGAAGGAATATAATACAGTTAAAACCTTAAATTTACCTTAACATTTATAAAGGGATATCCTCCCATATCCCTTCTTGATGATCATTTCTTATGTCGGGTTCATTATCTGCTTCATCTTCTTCGTTCATGTCCGGTAGACCCCTTGAAAAAAGAATACTGTCAGGAAGACCATAATTTGCATGACTTTCCTCATCATATCGATGACCCTTTTACCTTGGAGAGCTACAGACCAGATTTTATTTGCTTGATCGATAATATAAAAAACTTGTTTCGCCTGGCCTACCATAATAAAAGATTCATCTCTAAAACTTGTATTATTGAGATCGACTAACATAAATCTGAGCCGATCGATCTGAATACCACTGTTGACATTAACCCACTTGCATTTGAAAATGGGAAATCTAATGAAGACATAATCCACCTCTCAAATCTCTTCAATAACCCCATAATATGGCATGACTACCAATTCGGGCCGCTTGTCTTTCGAACTGGAGAAGTGCATGGATTCAGCCTCTAACATTACACCACTGTTCTGGACGGTGCTCCTCTCATCTAGGTAAGTTGGCTAGAGATTTTGCTAAGATTGTGTTCTATCTTCATAAATATGTCTAGGGTTCTCATGAGAAACTTTAGTATGGTATTGTTAAGCTCAAGGCCGAAATCAATAAGAGCTCAAGAAGGAAAGAATACAAGGAAAACCAAGCTTAAAGTCAAGTAAGTCACTTCCCAAGCATATTTGTGACTTTGTAACCTAGATTTTTGGTTTTTTGTGAGACATCACCTAATTAGATATCATATTCAAAAGAAGGACTTCGAAGTGGTTTTCATTGCTACAAATCTTCAAATAGCTTAAATCTTCACAAAACCACTTGCAAAGATCAATTTCTATACTTACCAAGAGAATCGTGAATGATAAATTCCAATGAGTTGTAAGTAAACTCTTTCAAAGTTTTTTATTAATTAACATTTTGTTTTCATGATTAAAATACTAACTTCAGCATTAGAGTGTGTGGTTATTTGTTTTACATGGTCCTCTATTTTAATCACAAAACAACAGGGATAAACAAAGAAGAGTTAACTACCAGAGATTACTAGAGTGACTCAAGAGTGATAACACAAAATGAAGGATATCACTCAAGTGTACCCTCACAACACTCGAGTGATGTGCTCCATCGTTGGGTAACTGGTGAGTACAAGCAAAATGGAAGAAGTCAGGGTCATAAAACCACTTAAATGACTCCCTAAGAACTTAAGTGATTACCAGCACTAGAGGATAACCAAATAGTGATCAAGCTTAATTCTCCAACAACAAGGATATCACTGAAGGGTAACTGGACGATGATACATTAATGGACTGTGACTCAAGTAATTACAAGAATTGCTTAAGTGAGGGAATTTTCTCAATTCAGGGCCCAAAAGCATAGCACTCGAGTGACAAAAGAGTAACTCAAATTATCATATAACCTTGAGTGACTTAGAGTATCACTCAAGTGGACTCATCTCCCCTTCATAATAAAACACAAATTCAATGTCATTTGAACCACTTCATCGATCCCTCTTCAAATTCCCTCAAGTGATCTTCAAAAAAAAACTTGTTCCTTTCACACTCGACACACTTCCACCATTAAAACCCCAAATCAACTTCCAAAATTAACCTCAAGAATTTCCTAAACTCTTTACTTCATCATCCGACAACCCTTAGGTACTGAAAACATCAAATCATGTTTTCAGTACAATGGCTCACTCAAAGAAATCAAAATTTTGGCAAGAATGAGCCACCATCTTCAAAGAAGTAAACTTTGAAAGTCACAAAAAGTTCTAAACCTTTCAAATCATAGAAGCAAGCTTGACCTAAAGTTCTCGATCAAGGGCCACAAGAGTTCTCGATCAAGGGCCATAAGAAAATGATTCCTAAGGCTAAGGGAATTGTTATACAAGAGCCTAGCGAAATTTGATCATTAAGTAAGAAGGTTTCTCCAACATCTAAGGACAAATCTCCAACAATTTCAAGTTCCTCAAGCTCAACCTACATTGAAAGGATCAAAGAAAATGTGCACCAAAAGGTATCAAATATTGTAAAATAACTTGTAGTAGAGACTTTGAATGTCAATATATCCAAGAAGTCTAAATATGGGAATCCTTCTGTTTCCACAAAGTAAGCCACCTTTAATGTCAGATGTAATATCCTAAATTTTCTCTGACAAATTCCATTTATGATGTATTTTCATTTGGAGAAAAGAAACAAATAAATTTTTACGAAGAGTTAATTTTACTCAGAATACCCGATTTCATCAAAACCAGAAATTTTAGAATGTATGTTGGCACCAATGGAACATATGAAATTAATAATTATTTGTACCATTTTAGTGCCTTGAATTCGACTAAATAGGGATAAGAGGAAGTTGCATGAGTTTTATTAGAAATTATGAGGAAAATTAAAGGAAGGATAAAATTAACCTTCTACAAAATTATGTCTTAAGTCTCATAATTATTTAAAATTTATGGGCACAAGAACATGTGTTTCAAGACCACAAAATAGATTGAGCCACTTTTAGGAATGGCTCAAGTTTCAGACAAGAAGAATCAAAAGAAAAAAAGAGAGAAGAGAAGAATTGGTTGAAATTGAACAAATGACACAATTGTTAAATATGTGCCAAATGAAGGGCAATATGGTATTTCCTCTTCTAAACCGACTTCAGGACCCCATTAACACATTATTCACTCGTCCATTCTGTAAATGGAAGAAATCATCAAGACGGGGTGAATTGGGGATTTTAAAAACTCTTTTTAGAAACACCCAAGTTCAAACCAAAAAAATAAAGTATAAAAGACAAGGGAAGAAAAGGTTAACACAGTAAGATTTATACCGGTTCGGTCCTATCCTTGACTTACGTCCAGTCCCCAGATACCTTCTGGGATTTTCAACTATCTCCATAACCTTTAATCATAACAATGTAACTCTCAAGCAATCCTAATCACCTAGGACTTGCTCCCCCTTAAACTTTGTGATTAAATAACCCAACTCACAAGTTTTACAACCTTGAGTTCTCTCAAACGAGTAATCAAATGATTTTTTTAAAAAAACTATCTTAAAGAGTAGATATGGATAAACATTAAAATTCAAATAGTAGTATGCACAACAAAGAATGAAATGAAATAAGTTGTAATTGTATGTTGTTATTGTGTCTTGTTCTTCAACTCTTCCTGGGCATTTGTAATCAACCAAAGAGACTAGTCGTTGCATTTTCTTCTCTCTGATTCTTTAATGTTTAGCTTGATATCTAGAATATGACAGTTGCATATTCTTCTCTGTTTCTTCAATTCTTTGCAGAAATTTGGAATAGAGTTGTTGCAGTTGATTCTTCAGCATTCTTGTCATTCCATAAACTTTATTTGACCGTTAGAGAGTGATCTAAACAATCTGTAACGATCTGAGTTGAACCATTGGGATACAAGAGAAAGTTCAAGCTTGTTCTTGGTTCTTCATTAATTGCATTTAACCCAAATTTGATTTCACCTTGATCCTTACTAAATTCATCTACAACTCATGAACAAATTGATAAAGTATAACAAGGAATAATATAAAGTGAAATCATGAAGTATATATATTAAACATAATTAAATTGCATATTTCCAAAAATTAGAGTTTCAAACTGTGCAACGAAAACTTGAGTTTATAAAAACAAATTGGAGTTTTATTCAATATAGGAATAACCATCACAATATCATATCTTTTTAAACATATTTTGAAACAGTGCAAAACTCGATTTATTAAGAATCAAACTCGAATTTGGTTCATTCTAGGAATAACCATCACGATTTGAAGTTTTAAATACATTTTGTGCATATGAGCAAACTCGAGTCATTTAGTGACTAACTCGAGTTTTTGACTTTTGATGAGAAACTAAGTTTAAATTCGTAAAGTTCAAAACTGGAGTTTCCAAAGCTTAACTAGATTTTTCAAGTTCAAAAAATAGAGCATAGCTCTCTATTTGACATAAACTCAAGTTCCCTTTATAAACTAAGAACTCTAAAATCTCTCTGCCTGAGACAAACTCGAGTTTACATTATTAAACTCGAGTTTTCTAAGTTTATAGAAAACATTGATAACTCTTTGTAAATGACAAACTAGTGTTTACAAATGTAAGTTGCAGCTTGTTTTGAACATGAAATCTTTGAAAACTCTCTGCTTGATTCAAACTCGAGTTTTCTCAAAACATAGAAAACTTAATATAGCCGTTAGCTGGGTGTAAAACTAAGGTTTAAAGTATCAAATTGTAGTTTGCTTTTTTTTTTCAAAATATTGAAGTGTTTCTATCTTATATAAACTTGAGTTTACTAATACAAACTCGAGTTTACTTTAGTTTGAAAAACTTTGAGTGCTCTCTTTTTGACATAAACTACAGTTTGTAAATGCAAACCACAGTTTGCTTTTAAGTCCATAAAACTGAGCTACTTTGTCAAGTCCAAACTCAAGTTTTGGAACTCTAAACTCAGTTTTGTCTTTAACAGTAAGTTTTTAAACTTACCAAATACAAACTTTACTTTGTGTTTACAATTGTCAATCATCATTATTACTCATAGAGAACCAACATATTCCTCATTCAAATTGGCACAAGCACTTCCACACCTCTCCAAGACATCGAAATCACAAGAGGAAGAAGACAAAGCAAAATCTCGCAAAATTGAGGTAATTTCTTGCACCATGAATTTGTAATCCCTAGTCCTTTTCATCTCTTACTCCCTAATCATAGAAATTTCTCTAGTTTAGTAGAGTTATGGATTGGCCAAAACCCATATAGCCAAGAGATGAGAGGAATCTTGTGAAATTTACCAAACAACGTTTAAGGTAAGCGATTCTAAGCCCATTGGTGGTATATTGGAATTTACTGGTGATTTCTCTCGCTTTCTGTGGATTTTAGCTGATGAAAACCTAAGGGGGTTCTATCTGATTTGCCAATATAGTGTAACATGTGTTCATGGTTCAAATAACAAGATAAAATGTAGTTAGGAAGCGAAATTAGAGTGTTTGGAAAATAAAAATTTAAAAACGATGATGATCATAAGGGGTCCTAGTTCCGGTTGGGTATAGGGCAGACTTGAGGAGTTGAAATTTCATCAATTTGATGATTCCATAATGTTCAAAATGTGGAATTGTCTAGTTTAAAGGTTCAATAAGAATTTCAGAGGTTCGGTAGGAATTTTGGAAGCTCCAGAACTGAATTGTACTGAAAGCCTAAAATTTGTTTTGTAAAAGTCTGTTTAGGCAGTCATTTTGCAAGACATTTTTAGGATAGTAAATAATGTCCAAATGCAATGAAATTTTCCAGGATTAACTTAGATATAATGATGTTTAATTTTATATGTCACTAGTCAAGTTTGGACTTATGTACATAGAGTTATGAACTTTTGAAAATGACCTACAATTCTGGAATGGAATCTGGACAGAAGTCACTGTTCTATTGAACTTGGAATAGTATGCATATTCTTAGTTGCTAGAACCATTTTTCCTTAAAACTATACTTAATAAGGAGTCCATAGGCTTAAGAATTACCTTATTTGAACGTTTTTTTATAAGAGAGATGATTTTGTTGGATATGATTAGTTTTGATGATGTCTTAAATAGATGCCATTAGTAAGAGCAAAAAGTTTGTATCATATACATTGGCTAATGGCTATATTTGATGTAGATTAGTTCCAAGTTGAATGATGGGGAATAATCAAGAAGAAGAGAAGAGATTAAAGAAAGAAGAACTTGCATGTTATAATGGGACTACCAACATTCAAATTCCTATATGTGATACTGGAAGTTTCTATGATCAAATGGAAACTGGAAGGACTCAATTTGGAGTTAAAATGAGCAAAATCAATCTTTCAGGGAAATATGCATGAAAACTCGAGTTCTCACTTAAGAACTCGAGTTCTGAGGGCAAAACTCGAGTTCATTTTTCAAAACTCGAGTTCACAACTCGAGTTTATGTTTCAACAACTCAAGTTGATGTTATTCCAGCCACTCTGTTCACCTTTGTTTCACGTTTAGCTTAGGCGACCTCTGTTAATTCAATGATATCTCTCAAACCAGAGATCGGATTAAATGAAACCAATTTTGTATCAAACTACACATCCAATGTGTCATCTTTAAAAAAACTTCAATACCAAAGAAGATCAGATGAGAGATCTATGAATTTCGGAAGTTGCCCCATCTGTTATCGTCACACAGCAGAGCAAGGTTCGATAATTTGAGCATATCTCACAAATTACACATCGGAATGAGCTGAAATTGGTGGCATATGAAACTAGACTCACACACCTTTCCAAAAACATCAAGATCACAGAAAACAAACATCAAATGAGAGAGATATGATTTTTGTAAGTTCAGAGTCTGTTCAGGATGGTGCAAAAACGTTGGTTCAAGAACAGCTTTTATTAATCTGATCATAGTGCTCAACATACAATGAGTTTGGAGCTGATTCTTGTTGCATTAGAAAGAAGACTTGAAGAGCTTAATAAGCATGGGTGGTTTGCCAAAATTGAAGTTATATCGAAGATGTTATGCCTACTGGAATCTGACCATTATGCAGCCAATGTTCTTAAGTTCTTATGTTTTTTCTTAAAGAACTTATGTTTTCATCCAATCGTTGACAAATAACTCGAGTTCACAAGTAATGAACTCAAGTTCGCAAATTTTGACTCATTTTAATCTTCGAACATCAAAAAGACATTGAGAACTAGAGTTTCTTAGTAAGAAACTTGAGTTCCAAACTCGAGTTCTAGATATAAAACTCGAGTTCTTCATCTCTGGAAAAACCTGTGTTTTGTAAAAGGGGGTGAATTGGGGATTCTGAAAATTTTTCACAAATTCGACTCTTATGGTGATTAATCAAATAAAATCAATGAGCAAGGAAGAATAGCGATGCACAACAGTTTATACTGGTTCGGCCCAATTCCTTGGCCTACATCCAATCCTTAGGCACCCTGAGCTTTTCACTAAATCACTTGACTACACACTCTGTAACTTTGAAGCAATTCTCACTAGAACTTGCTCCCCCTTACAAGTTTTAATCAATGACTTCCCAAATCTCCAAGTCCCCTGACTTGAGATAACTCACAATCAAACAAATACAATCAATAAAACTCTCTTTCAGAGTAAATAAGATAATCACTAAAGCTCTATAGTGTCAACCGACACTCTGTACAGAAAGCATACTAATAAATGAAAAAATTTAATGTTCTTTCGTTTTTCAGCTTTGTGTTTTTGTAGAAACTTGAATGCAACTCGATTTATACTTAGAGAGATATTAATAGCCGTTGTTGGCATTCATTTGACCGTTGGAGAAGTCTCCTATCTGTTGGAGGCAGTTTGGCCCTTTCTCTCTCTACACTTGTGCTTGTTTCTTGAGTTGTAGGATAGAGTGTGACTTCTAGTCGTTTATATCCGTTGGAATTTTCAGTCCTTGGTTAAATGAAAGTCTCTTTATCCTTTTTCCACCATGTAATGCTTGGTAGTTGAGATTTCAGCAAGTTTGGTGGTCTGCATTTAATGCTCCTAATAAGACTTTGCCTTTTGTGTTAACAACTCTTTTAATCCGCTTGTATCATCTGTAATTGGGCTGAAAAACACTAGCAAACACATTAAACATATCTGGTAATGATGATAATTAAGAATATAAATCATTTGAATCATTCCACAAACATTACGCAAATTTCACAAATTTGAATTATCAGAAGGCGTGACCAATACTCGAGTTTGTACACCAAAACTTGAGTTTGTCACTATGCACTTAAGCCTAAACTCCAGTTTCTGAGCCTATACTCGAGTCTTCTCCTTCCAGAGACGAGACTCGTGATTTGAGCTTTGGTGTTCCTAATGAACTTAAGTCAATACTCGAGTATTCTACCAATACTAGAGTTTTGGACTCTTGATGAATAATTGTCCAAAACATCAAAATCAGAGTTTCCTTTCTATACCGGAGTATTGAAGGCTTAGAAATCTCAGTTGCTCTCTGTATAACTTGAAAATCGAGTTTTAAACTCAATACTCGAGTTTTCTCCTTAGTTTTGAAACTCTGAAATTAGTTGAATAAATGTTAAACTGTGGTTTCCAAAACTGAGGTTTTCAAAACTGAGGTTTATAAGTGATTTCAAATTTAAGAACATCTTTGTTTGGCCCAATACTTGAGTATTCAAATGTGATACTCGAGTTTTCACTTGAAAATAAGATATTTGAAAATCTGGAGCCAAGTTGGAAAACTGTCTTTTCAAATTCCAAACTTTAGTTTTCGAAACTGTAGTTTTCCAAACCGAGGTTTTCTATTTCAGTTAAAAATGTTTGAAGAGTCACTTAGGCTCAAATTCGAGTATACATATCAATACTCGAGTTTTCCTTGATGGAAAACTTGCGATGCTCTCTGTAAGCTCCAATACTCGAGTATTCATCTTAATACTGTAGTATTATCCTAAGTTAAGTGCATTGAGCTTTTCTTTGAAATCTCAATACTCGAGTATTCATCTAAATACTGTAGTATTGTCTTAAGTTAAGTGCATTGAGCTTTTCTTTGAAATCCCAATACTCGAGTTTTCCTATTGAAACTCGAGTATTGCCTCTTTCAGCAAGTTTTTGCTTTCTTGAGACAACTCTTCAATCCTAGTTTCACAATTGATTGATATCATCAAAACCCATAGAGAACTAACATATTTTATTCGAAGTCTAAGAACTAGAGTTCTTGGTAAAGAACTCAAGTTCATCTTTTAAAACTCAAGTTCTTTAAGGATTCAATTCGTGTTTAAATGACAAACTCGAGTTCTTATCTTAAAGAACTAAGACGTTTGAAAACAAAACACAGAAACTCAAGTTCTTGTAAGCAAACTTGAGTTTAAAACTCAAGTTCATTAGTTAAGAACTCGAGTTCATATGAACGAGAATGACGAGCCATTGTCTATGACTTTCCAAATGAAACAATCTTTAGCTATTGCTTTCCATGATTATTAAGAATCATTTTTAAGATGATTTTAACCTATTTGCTAGTGATTTCAAATGATCAAATCTTTGATTACTCTAAAAGCATCATAAAGCAATATTTGTGTCAGAGACTTGAAATGCGATTGCAGAAACTAAGCACTATCACAGCAACCGATCTCTGAGCAAACAAAAGTCATTCATGTTATTCTCATTCCAATGACTAACTTGGAAAATCAATGGATATTCAACAAAGCTGAGTAGGAGACGAAACTGATGAATCCAGCAAAGCACTTGACGGAACAAGTAACGACAAGTCTAACGACTATATTTCAACAGCTACTTTCAACGGTCATATTCTAAACTGGAAGAATTGTTCAATAGTCGAATTCCCTTCATTAACTATAAAAGGATAAGCATTCAAAAGAAAAGAAGAGATACGAGATTACAACTTCATCGTTAAAATGCCATTACTCTGACATTTATATCACTTACTCTTTGATTATCTCAATGATCATATAATTTACCTTAGAGAGTGAGATTATTTGTAATGTAGTTCAGTGTTTATCTTATCCACTTCTGAGAGAGAAGATTTATTCATTCTATTTGAGAGTTACTCAAGATTGGGTGATCTTGAGTGGGAAACCGATTACATCCTTACAGTGTGTAAGGGGGAGTATCTCAGTTAGAGATTTGGCTTCACAAGTGCCTGATAAACTTGTAGGCTGTAAAGGCTTCTCTTGTTCCTGGATTAAACAAGAGGATAGTGGATTGAAAATCTCAAGTGAAGCTTGAGGACTGGACGTAGGTCAAGAATTGGGCCAAACCAGTATAAATTACAATTTGCATATTCTCTTCCCTTATCTTTTACATTTCCAGTATATGCTTATTTGAATATTTAACTGTCGATTTAGAAGTTGCGAAAAGTTTTTCAAAGTTCCTAAAGTTTTATCAAACACCTAATTCACCACCCGTCTTGGGTGATAGCCAGGTCTAACAGATTTTTCAAAGTTTCAGTACAAATTTTGAAAAATTAGGGCAAATGTGTGAAAATGAGGGAAACAGTGGAACCTTAAACATAGCCTAAGTCTAGTAATTTTATGTTTAGAAATGATATATTAAATGACATTTGGAAATTGGCGAGAGTATTGACCATTGTCTATAACGTGTACTTATAGGAACCTTTAATTTCCCAGAACACACGAGGTTCTCGAAAACTACTTGGAAAAAGTAATTAGGTAGTAACTCTAATCTCACATACTTTGTACAGTTTTGTATGTTTATTTGAATTATTTTGTGAATGTCTCATCCCATGTGGGACTAGCACCACTCAAGCTTAATTGAACGAAAGGGCTGACCATGGTGTAACATCCCAGTGGTTAGAACTAGGTGTAAGACCTATTGCACAGTAGTTCTTAGGTGGCTAACCTATTACTCATTCTTGAAGATGGAATATCACCTAGAGGGGGGTGAATAGGTGATTTAAAAATCTAACTGCTTAATCAAAATTTTCCCAAATTAATGAACTAACTAAGCAAGAGTTTAAAGGAGAAGGAACACGAGAGAATTTATCCTGGTTCGATCTATCCTGACCTACGTCCAGTCCCCAAGAACACCTTGGGATTTTTCACTATCTTCATAATACAATTACACAACTCGGAATGATCCCTCAGACTCACTCCCCCTTACTACTTGTAATTGTACACCCTTACTTAAGGTTCCACAACCTTAAGATTTTACAAACGAATGAAAATTGAATGTTTAAGTAACTCCTCACGAGTTGAATAATAAATGATCACTAAAGTACAAGTTGAGAGTAATGAAACTGATAAGATAATAACTCAGAATAAATACGCAGAGTTTCAGTAGGTGGCGATATTGAATGCTTGGGCTTTTATATCCTTCGCCATTAATGCCGTTGGGAGAAACTGGAAGGTGACCGTTGTCACTGGTTTAAATTTCCGTTAGGCTCAAGTTCCTCGTTAATCAGAATAGACCGTTGAATCTTCAGCTTCTTACATTTAATGTATTGTGCCGTTGGTTGTACTTGAAAGCTGGAATAAGAATGTCTCGAAGAATGTCTTTGTTCTGTCGCAACGTTAATTCCATATGTTGCTCTGTTTTTCTTCTCTGCAATAAATGCCTGACGTTGTGACGTGAGCATTCGCTTTATGTTGCTTTTCATTTATCACTTCGTTGTGAACCCTGAAATCACTAGCAAACAGGTTAAAGATGTTTTACAAATGATTATTTATCAATCTGGCAAGTATCTGCTTAAGTTCAAAACGTTTGGAGAGTTCCAGAAATGATTCACGTTTTTTCCGTATAAGAACTCTAGTTCTTATCACAAGAACTCTAGTTCTGTATACTGGCCGAGACCAGGTTTCAAAGGAACTCGAGTTCTTGAAGATGAACTCTAGTTTAGAACTCTAGTTCTACATGCAAGAACTCTAGTTCTTGTGCTTTCCAAAAAGGTCCGATTGTTTTTTCTCGTGAAGAACTCTAGTTCTTTCTCAAGAACTCTAGTTCTCGAATGAGAACTCTAGTTCTTGATAAAGAACTCTAGTTCTTGTGTTTTCAAAGAAACTTCGTTGATTTATAAAATGAAGAACTCTGGTTCTTGTTCAAGAACTCTAGTTCTTATATCTAGACAAAACACAATTTTGTGAACTCGAGTTCTCATTCCAAGAACTCTAGTTCTTGAATAAAGAACTCTAGTTTTAAATTCCCTTCTTTTGTCTGAAGAATTTCAGCGAGACATAATTCGCGAACTTGAGTTCTTATGCCAAGAACTCTAGTTCTTCAACGAAGAACTCTAGTTCTTGACCAAAGAACTCTAGTCCTCAAACAAGAACTCTAGTTCACCACTTAAGAACTCTAGTTCTCATGGTTTGAAAAATTTTGTATGATGCAAAGGCCGCGAACTCGAGTTCTACTCCCAAGAACTCGAGTTCTCAACTTGCCTGGGTGAGAACTCTCTTATCAGAAGACGCGAACTCGAGTTCTACTTCCAAGAACTTGAGTTCTCAATTCGATAGATTGAGAACTTTCTTATCAGAGGCCGCAAACTCGAGTTCTATGACCAGGAACTCGAGTTTTTACTGCTCAACTTTTCTAAAACCTGAGTTTTAATGCCCAGAACTCTAGTTTTAAGAACCAGAACTCTAGTTCTTGTTAAACCAACAACTAACAAGTGTTTTTATCATCAAAACTTAAGTTGAGAACTAACATTCTCCCCCTTTTTGATGATGACAACACTTGTAATATATTTTAGAAGAGATAACTGGTTTTTAAATAACAATTGAAGTTAAAATTTCAGTGTCAAGACATACTTCAAGAGATTGAATCACAGATTCTTAGCAACACTGCACATTGATTAATAGCAAAGCAAGTACAAAGGCTTTCAGTCTAAGAAATCAAAATATTTGCTACTGTATACAGAATGTTAGCAAAATCACAGCAACAATTACACAATCACAGCAACACTCACAGCTATTCCACAGAAATACAAAAATATATTAAAACAACTAAGTACAGTAACTAGTATCTACTCTATCAGCAACTAGCATCTACTCCTCTCCCCCTTTGTCACATCATCTGGAAGGATCATGGAGATAGGAGTTACCGTGAGAGGAGTCTTGAGAAGGTGAAGGACTTCTGCAAAGGTAGAGGGGGATTTTGAAGGGGTAGAAGAGGATGATGTAGGAATGGAGGAAGAAGTGAATGGATGAGCAAATACAGGAGTGGGTGCAGGAGAAAAGGCTAGAGTAGGTTTGGAAGATGTAGGCTCAGAAATTGGAGCTAGAGATGAGAGAGCAAGAGTTAGGATAGGAGAGGAATGAGAGGAAAATGGTTCAGGAAAGTGGGATGGAGACACATGAGGAGAGATATGAGGGGTAGAATGAAATATGGGATCAGGCATAATAAAATGAGGAGGAGAATAAGGTGGAGAAGGACCAGATGGACCTGCAGGTGTAGTCTGTTTCAGAAGTTGCTCTACTTTCTTGTCTAGAGACTGATATGCAGTATGAGTAGCTTCAAACCGTGGATCAAGATCTTCAAAATGTCCAGTAACTGCATCAAGCTTCACATTAATGTCTGCTATTTCATCTGCCTATTCATCCTGGACTTTATCCAGGGACTTGAAGCTCTTGAGAACCTCATTAACTCCTTTCTTCACTTCAGTCTCTATCTTCTTGGATAATTCAGTGATCATATTGGCTTGAAAAGAGGATACTGCTTCAGATATTGCTTTATTAATGATGTTTTGAATTGAGGCTCCAAACAGAGAAGTAAGGGCAGCAGCTTGAGTAGGAATTGATGCTCTGGCTGGTGAAGATTGATCCTCTGCAGCTCTAGAATGTGTAGCTCTGGACTGAGTAGCTCTGGTCCTTGATCTGGAAGGAGCCCTAGACTGCCCAGATCCCTCAGTAAATGACAGTCTCATATAGTTGAGCTTGTTCTGGCACATCTTAGTTGGTTTGATAGGCTTGGAATCTAGCTCAAGGTACCAGATTTTATGGTGGAAGAGAATCAGAGATACTAAGTGTGCATAGGGAAGGTGACCTTTCTTCTGGCCTTCAAATCTAAATTTCTTAATCTCATGAAAGAGCCAGTAACCGAGATTAAATTGAGTTTTAGAGACAATGGCTGCAAGTAAGCCATAATCTCTTTGGGCAAGATGAGTACAATTTCTGCCTTTAGGCACCAGATTCCTAGTGAAAATATACCATAGGACTCTGTGCAAGGCAGGCATATCAATTGGCTGAAAGTTCAAAGGCCCAATTGGATCACCTGGTCTAAGAATTTGGAATATTTGAGCATCTGTATACTCAAGAACAGGTGGAAGAGGAGGATCTATGACACCTAACATAATGTTTAGAATTTTAGCAGTTAGAGTTACGCGTTTACTGCGAACAAAAGTTATCATTCTTTCTTTTACGAGGGTTCCATCTGAGCCAATCTCATTGGAAACTCGCATGAAGAAATAGAATGCTCTAACCACTGAAGGACAATACGGGGCTTGAATACCCAGAAGAGGTTTGAATAAGTTGAGGTAAGCAGATAAGTCGAGGCCACACTCAGATTGAAAAGTTTGGAAATCAACATATATATTTGGACAAAAGTTTCGAATTCCATAGTCAGACCGAAAGGTACGAGCATCAGATGGGGGTATTGAAATAGGATTACAAATGAAATCTTTAGGAGGAATGGGATTTCTAGTAATCGCTATGTGAGATGAAATACCAAAAGGACGAGATTGAGACTGAGATTGAGATGGTTGACCTCTGGAAGATGAACCTGGTCCTCGAGATGGTGTAGGTTTGCGTGGAGTAGCACCCACCTTCTCTTTCCCTCTTCCTTGAACAAGTGGAGTAGTAGCTTGCTTCTTCGGCTGCTCACTTGGTTCCTGAATTACAATCCCTCTTGTTTTAGGTCGAGAAGGAGGAGTAGAGGAGGGAGGCCCAACATCTTTTGTTACCTTGGGTCTGTAACGTTTGGGTGGAATTTTATCTCGACGAGGATGCTTAGGAGATGGAGGTTTTGGAGGAGGAGATGAATTGGGGGTTTCAGATTCAGGAGATAATGAAGAAGTAGAGGAATTATCACGCTGCTCAGGGTTTTTGGTTCACATTTTGACAGGTGAGAAGGTTCGAGAAGGTGAACTGATTTTTAGGGTTCAGGAATTTCAAGAATCAGTATGAGAAATGAAGAGAGAAATCGCTCAGCTATATATATAGGTTTATGGGAACTCGAGTTCATAACTGAAGAACTCGAGTTCTTCTAAGAGAACTCACTGATTAGAGAGGGCCACCACTAAGGAACTCGAGTTCTTGAAGTTAACCTCGAGTTCGAGACTAGAGTTCTTCTTTAAGAACTCTAGTTCTTATTTGGCTAAAGCAAACCAGTGACCACATACCCTAGGAACTCAAGTTTTCTTTCAGGAACTCTAGTTCAAAACTAGAGTTCCAATCTAAGAATTCGAGTTCTTAAAATCTTGTAAAGATAGTAAGCACAAGATCAGATTGAGAATGGCAGGAACTCTAGCTCTTACATAAGGACTTGAGTCACGAACTCAAGTTCTTGCTCAAGAACTTGAGTTCTTGATTTGTATATCATCAAAAACGTGAAAGATTGAGCTAGGAACTTGAGTTCTGTGTTTATGAACTCGAGTTCTTTACCTGATAATTTTTAACCATCGAAAGAACTGGAGTTCTTGAGCTTCAAACTCAAGTTTCGCCTTCCTCTGATCATCCCTGTTTTAATCATCCATAACTGAGACACCTGCAAAACAACATCTATACACTCCGAAGCTCAAATTAGTCTAGGATTAAGTGAATTAACTTGAAACATACTAGATTAAATATGAATCACTCACAACTCATTGAGATTTACCATTCCCAATTCTCTTCTGATAAAGAGAAACTGTTCCTTGGCAAGAGGTTGGGTGAAGATGTGTGCTAATTGCAAATGAGTGGGAATGAACATCACTATCACATCTTTTCTTTGGACATGATCTCAGATGAAGTGATGTCTAACATCTATATGCTTTGTTCTGGTATGTTGTACTGGATTTTTCGCAAGGCTAATTGTACTTGTGTTGTCACAGAGAATTGGAATTTCCTTCAGATGTACTCCCAAATCTGACAATTGTTGTTTTAACCAGAGGACTTGTGCACAACAACTGGAGGCTGCAACATATTCTGCTTCAGTTGAGGACACAGCCACGTGGTTTGTTTTTTACTGAACCATGATACCAATGATCCTCCAAGAAATTCACACTGACCACTAGTACTCTTCCTATCAGTCTTGTATCCAGCATGATCAGAATCTGAGTATGCAACCAGATATTCTTGTTGTCCCTTTGGGAACCATAGTCCAAGTTCCTTTGTGTCAGCTAGATACCGAAATATCCTTTTCACATGCTCTGCATGTGACTCCTTTGGTGCAGCTTGGAATCTGGCACACATGCCTACACTGAATTGAATATCTGGTCTGCTTGCTGTTAGGTAAAGTAAGGATCCGATCATTCCTCTATATTTGGTGATGTTGAAATCTTTTCCCTTCTCAGTATCAGCATCCAGTGAAGCTGTTGAGGTCATCGGTGTGTCTGCACCATTGCAATTTTCCATTCCAAATCTTTTGAGCAAATCCCGCAAGTACTTAGTCTGAGAAATAAATATCTCATCCTTTCATTGTTTGATTTGCAGACCAAGAAAATAGTTCAGCTCTCCCATCATAGACATCTCGAATTCACTCTGCATTTTCTTTGAAAATTTCTCACATAGAGACTCATTAGTAGAACCAAAGATAATATCATCAACATATATTTGAACTATCAGTAACTCATTGAGCTTATTATTTTTAATAAAAAGAGTAGTGTCTGCCTTTCCTCTAACAAAACCTTGTTCTAGTAAGAACTTGCTTAAACGCTCATACCATGCTCTAGGATCTTGTTTAAGGCCATATAAAGCTTTCTTTAGTCGATAGACATGATCAGGGTATTGGACATTTTCAAAACCAGGAGGTTATTCTACATATACCTCCTCTTGTATAAAGCCATTTAGAAAAGCACTCTTAACATCCATTTGATAAAGCTTTATTCCCTTGACGCAAGCAAAAGCTAGAAGAACACGTATGGCTTCCAATCTAGCCACAGGAGCATATGTTTCTTCATAATCAATTCCTTCTTCTTGATTATAGCCTTTGGCAACAAGTCTAGCCTTGTTTCTGACTATAATTGCGGATTCATCTCGTTTGTTCTTGAATACCCATTTAGTGCCAATGACTGGATGGTCTTTAGGCCAGGTACCAAGTCCCAAACTTGATTTCTATCAAATTGATGTAGCTCTTCTTGCATTGCGATGACCCAATCATTGTCTGATAAGGCTTCGTCAATTTTTTAGGGCTCAATTTCAGATATGAAAGCAGAGAACGTGACCTCATTTAATACACTATTTCTAGTTCTCACACCTTGATCAACATTTCCTATAACTTGGTCAAGAGGATGATTCCTGATGAATTTCCAAGCTCTAGGCTGAGATTGGTCAGGGTGATTTTGTGAATCATTTTCAAAAATATCTTTAGAATTTTCAATAGAGGCAGGGGTAGATTTTGAGAAAAATTGGTTTTTCTGCATAAGTTCATCATCTTCATCCATAGAATTTGATGGTTTTGACTCACAAAACACTACATGAATTGACTCTTCAACTATACGGGTACGTTTATTGAAAATTCTAAATGCTTTACTCCTATTAGAATAGCCAAGAAAAATACCTTCATCTAATTTAGAGTCAAACTTACCCAGATTTTCCTTACCATTGTTATGTACAAAACATTTACAACCAAAGATGTGTAAGTGAGCCAAGTTTGGTTTTCTCCCTTTGTAGAGTTCATAGGGTGTCTTGTTCAACTTCTTTCGCACATAGGCTCTGTTTGAGATGTAGCTGGCAGTGCTCATGGCATCTGCCCAAAAGACCTGTGAAGTCTGATGCTCATTCAACATTGCACGGGCCATCTCAGTCAGTACTCGATTTTTCCTTTCAACCACACCATTTTGTTGAGGTGTTCTTGGTGCTGAAAAATTGTGGTCTATGCCATGATCCTCACAGAACCTTTCAAAGAGCCAATTCTCAAATTCACCACCATGGTCAGTCCGAATAGCTGCAATACATATACCTTTCTCGTTTTGCACCTTTTTGGCAAATACACAGAATAGATCAAATGTTTCATCTTTTGAGGATAAAAATATTGTCCAGGTGAAACGAGAGTAGTCATCCACTATAACTAATGTATATAAGTTTCCCCCCAAGCTTTTCACTCTGGCAGGTCCAACCAAATCCATGTGAAGTAGCTGAAGAGGTCTATTTGTTGAAATCTCAATTTTATTTTTGAAGGATGATCTAGTTTGTTTGCCTTTTTGACATGCATCACAAACCATATCGTATTTAAAATGAATTTTGGGTAAACCAATTACTAAATCCTTTTTCTGTAACTTGTCCAGTTGTTGCATATTCACATGTGCAAGTCGCTTATGCCACAACCAGCTTTCATCCAAGTTACTAATAAAACATTTTTCTGAAATGGTTTTTGGAAGATCTAAGGTATAACAATTACCTTCTCTTGGAGCTTTAAATAATACCTTGAGTTTACCTTTGTCAATTGAGAGGTCATCTTTGTTTACAATGAGACATTCTTCTGAGTCAAAGATAATCCAATTGTTTTTGTCGGCACTTTGACTCACACTTAGAAGGTTATGGCATAGTCCTTCTACTAGATAAACATCCTTGATGAGGGGTCCTTCTTTAGTCCCAATTTCACCTATACCAGTGATTTTTCCGGATTGATTTCCTCCGAAGGTGACTTTGCCACCATCTCTTGAATTTAAGGCAATGAACTTCTCTTCATCACCCGTCATATGTCTTGAACATCCGCTGTCAATGTACCACTTGTTTACTCTAGATGCTTTCAGGCACACCTACAAGACAAGAGACATTAAGTTTTAGGTACCCATCTTTTCTTGGGTCCTTTGGGGTTAGTATGAGGCTTAGGAACATAGGTTCCTTTGGGTATCCACTAATAATTTCCTACAGGTTTATCTCTTCTTTCCTTTTTATGAAAACATGATGAAGTGCTATGACCTTTCCGATTACAATAATTACAATGAGCAAACGGATTTGATGAATGCACTGACTTTTGAAAACAATTTAAATATGATTTTCCACCAGTTTTCTTTTTGCCCTTCTTCTTGTCAAAAACAGGATTATATCCTATACCTGATCTATCATTTGTAAAACGTTGGGCATTTAAAATCACATTAAGCATTTCACTTCCTCTGGTGAATTTCTCCAGGGTTTTTGTAAGATATGAATTCTTTTTCTCCAAATCAAGACAGTCCTCACAAAGTATGTTTTTGTCAGTAAAATTCTTAACTTGCATTTCAAGAGAAATATTTTTCCTTTTCAAATCAAAATATTTATCAGCAAGTTTTTCAAATTCAGATTGTATTTCATTGTATTCATCAAATAGCTCATCATAACTAGGTAATGAATCGCTTACCTCAGGTTGTTCTTCTTCTGCAACTAAACACACATTAGTTGTCTCAGCTTCTTCTTCACTTTCCTCTTCTGAAGAGTCATCTCCCCAGATAGCTTAAACATACGCCTTCTTCTTGAAGTTGTTGAACTTCTTCTTTTTGTCCTTCTCATTGCCCTTTAGCTGAGGACACTCCGATTTGTAGTGACCAGGCTTTTCACACTCATAGCAGATGATTTGATATTTCTCTTTGGATTCGCGTCTGCTGCTACTGGAACCTCACTTTTGGAATCGATTTCTGAAACCTTGATCCCTTCTGTAAAATTTCTTAAATTTCCTCATGAACATACCCATTTCATCGTCCTCATCCTCTTCATCATTTTCTTCCTTTTCTTTAACTGTATTGAGGGAAACTCCTTTGTTTTTGTTGTTCCCGTTGATCTCGTCCAAGTCTTTCTTGAACTTCAATTTACTTTCATATTCAGACAAGCTCCCAAATAAGGCTGCAACCAAAGCCATTGATTCGCCTCGAGCTTCTTCTATAGCTGTGACCTTGGCTTCCCAGTCTTTGGTTAATACGTTGAGGATCTTTCTGACTTGGGCACGTTGGTCATAGGATTTGCCCAATGCAGCTAGCTGGTTTATCAGATGGGTATACCGGAGTTGAAAATCAGCAATTGATTCTCCGTTCTTCATTCTCAGTAGATCATACTCTGTTGTGAGAGTGTTGACTCGATTCTCCTTTATAGCGGTTGTTCCTTCATAAGCAACCTCTAAGGCCGCCCACATTTCTCTAGCTGTCTCCAGATTGCAAATGCGAAAGTATTCTTGTTGACTAAGTGCACTCTGGAGCAAGGGTATGGCCTTGCTGCTTAGAGTGACATTTCGTCTGTCATTATCATCATAATCTTCTTCCGGCTTTGGAAGTCTGAGACCATTGTCAAGAATGGTTGGCTCGTAGTTTCCTCTCTCGAAAACTCTCCATAATCCGAACTCCGTAGCCATCACAAACACTTTGAACTTGTTTTTCCAGAACGAATAATGTTGTCTGTTGAAACCAGGAGGTCGGTTAATTGATGCACCATCAGGCAATATTTCGTCCATGATCAAATTCTGGATGTTAATCCAAACTGAGCAACCTGGCTCTGATACCAAATGAAGATGGAATATCACCTAGAGGGGGGTGAATAGGTGATTTAAAAATCTAACTGCTTAATCAAAATTTTCCCAAATTAATGAACTAACTGAGCAAGAGTTTAAAGGAGAAGGAACACGAGAGAATTTATCCTGGTTCGGTCTATCCTGACCTACGTCCAGTCCCCAAGAACACCTTGGGATTTTTCACTATCTTCATAATACAATTACACAACTCGGAATGATCCCTCAGACTCACTCCCCCTTACTACTTGTAATTGTACACCCTTACTTAAGGTTCCACAACCTTAAGATTTTACAAACGAATGAAAATTGAATGTTTAAGTAACTCCTCACGAGTTGAATAATAAATGATCACTGAAGTACAAGTTGAGAGTAATGAAACTGATAAGATAATAACTCAGAGTAAATGCACAGAGTTTCAGTAGGTGGCGATATTGAATGCTTGGGCTTTTATATCCTTCGCCATTAATGCCGTTGGGAGAAACTGGAAGGTGACCGTTGTCACTTGTTTAAATTTCCGTTAGGCTCAAGTTCCTCGTTAATCAGAATGGACCGTTGAATCTTCAGCTTCTTACATTTAATGTATTGTGCCGTTGGTTGTACTTGAAAGCTGGAATAAGAATGTCTCGAAGAATGTCTTTGTTCTGCCGCAGCGTTAATTCCATATGTTGCTCTGTTTTTCTGCTCTGCAATAAATGCCTGACGTTGTGACGTGAGCATTCGCTTTATGTTGCTTTTCATTTATCACTTCGTTGTGAACCTTGAAATAACTAGCAAACAGGTTAAAGATGTTTTACAAATGATTATTTATCAATCTGGCAAGTATCTGCTTAAGTTCAAAACGTTTGGAGAGTTCCAGAAATGATTCACGTTTTTTCCGTATAAGAACTCTAGTTCTGTATACTAGCCGAGACCAGGTTTCAAAGGAACTCGAGTTCTTGAAGATGAACTCTAGTTTAGAACTCTAGTTCTACATGCAAGAACTCTAGTTCTTGTGCTTTCCAAAAAGGTTCGATTGTTTTTTCTCGTGAAGAACTCTAGTTCTTTCTCAAGAACTCTAGTTCTCGAAGGAGAACTCTAGTTCTTGTGTTTTCAAAGAAACTTCGCTGATTTATGAAATGAAGAACTCTAGTTCTTGTTCAAGAACTCTAGTCATAAACTCTAGTTCTTGTTCAAGAACTCTAGTTCTTATATTCTGGACAAAACACAATTTTGTGAACTCGAGTTCTCATTCCAAGAACTCTAGTTCTTGAATAAAGAACTCTAGTTTTAAATTCCCTTTTTTGTTTGAAGAATTTCAGCGAGACATAATTCGCGAACTTGAGTTCTTATGCCAAGAACTCTAGTTCTTGAACGAAGAACTCTAGTCCTCAAACAAGAACTCTAGTTCTCATGGTTTGAAAAATTTTGTATGATGCAAAGGCCGCGAACTCGAGTTCTACTCCCAAGAACTCGAGTTCTCAACTTGCCTAGGTGAGAACTCTCTTATCAGAAGACGCGAACTCAAGTTCTACTTCCAAGAACTGGAGTTCTCAATTCGACAGATTGAGAAATTTCTTATCAGAGGCCATGAACTCGAGTTCTATGACCAGGAACTCGAGTTCTTACTGCTCAACTTTTCTAAAACCTGAGTTTTAATGCCCAGAACTCTAGTTTTAAGAACCAGAACTCTAGTTCTTGTTAAACCAACAACTAACAAGTGTTTTTTTCATCAAAACTTAAGTTGAGAACTAACAATTCTAATTTAACTTTTGGAGAATAACTTTTGAGATTTATGAGGTAAGTTGTGAGGAGAGTTTTGTCTCAACTTATGGAAAATAGCTTTTGAAACCTAGATTTGGGGCTTTCCCAAACAGGCTCTAGTTGCATTCAAGCGACTTAGGATACTTTTGATTAAAAACCCAACATATAGAAGGACTTTCAATAGTTCCCAATTGATTTCTTTTAGTTGGATATCCTAGTTAAGAACCCAACATACAGGAGGACTTCCTATACATGCTAATTCGTTGTACCTAGTGCTATGGTTATGTGTTGTACATATGTTGATTTAGTTGTCTATGTTCTGCATGATGTGTTCTAAATGCTTTATGCTGCGTGGATTACCTATTTTGGTTAACTTTCATATACCATTTATACGATGGCTGTGAGATTAATTGTTACTCTAGGATTCAAACTAAATCCCAGATGTTCCCAAGAGTTCAGAGTCTGGACATGGTCATGGTAGTAGACGAAGTTCAAAAAGGAAGGTGGCAAGCATTAATCATTGACGACTGCTGCTTAGATATTAGATGGAAATGTAGGATCATAGTTTTAATTAGCTAGTTTTATTTTGAAACTGTAACATTTTGGCACTAGTGCTTATGGATTGCTGTATTAAGAACTCTATAGCTTGTTCTTGTACATAACCAAGAAAGATTTTAATTATCAATATAGTATGTTATATATATGTTGCTCACTATATATCGTTATTTTACTTTGATAAATGTTGTAATTACAAAGGGTACGACATCAGGGAATCTATCAAGCTATCAGTCTTTAACCAAAAGTCTCAATCTTAAGCGCCTGCCAAACTTAAAGACGAGTTATTAGGACCTCCTATTAATTTCAACTCAAAACCACTCAAACCTAATGATCTGCAGAGGTATGATGATTTTGCTCATAGCTCTTTTTGTTCTTTGGTATATCTATACTTAAGTATCTTAAGGACAAGCTTAATTTGGACCTATATTCATATCTTGAGAAATATGAATCTTGGCTGAGTATTAATACTTCATATAGCCCCTATGTAGTTTAGCATTTCTACTATAACTTAGAAGTGGTTGAAAGACATTAGTCCACTATAAGAAAACACAAGGTTCAACTTTTTGTGGCTTTGATTAATAACTATCTCGGCTTTGACAATCCTTCAAGTGGTCCTCCCAGGGAATTCCGTGACTTATAGATTTATCAGATTTTGAAACCAGAAGCTGACAGCAATGTGTCAAACTTCAAACCTATCCTTAAGTGATATTCATAGGACTATCTAATATATTTATACACGAGTTATGGTTAACAAAGTCAACAACTTCACACACTTTGTTGGCAAAGACTATCACTTGATGGCTTCAATTATTTCTCAAGAACAGAGGAATGTGGGTGAGCTCATTTTCAGTGAGATCAATCTGTATATATTTGGATCTACTAGGAGTATTCCACTTCCTTACCCTCAATTGATCTCATATTTGATAAAGCTTCACAATATCTGGTATCTGAAACCAAATGATCAGATCATTCGAATTCCCAAGTTTGATAGAGTTCATTTAAGTATAATGATTCTCTTAACCCAACAACTCATTTAAGTCATTGATTATGATAAATTTCATTCTATTACATAAAATCCCCAAATTAAAGTTTATTGCATAAAATTGAAAAATTATAAATCTTTACTTTAATAAAAAAAAATCTAAACCAATTAAAAATTCCCAATAATATAAATAAATCATTTAATCCAAATTTAGTCAGTTAAAATGTCCTATATATATTTATTTATAAACTAGTTATAAAAAATTTATTATAAAATATTATGCCATATAAATGATAAAAGTAAACCGATTAAAATTAAATATTAATCATCTGTACATTTCTATAATTATATATTGATAAAACTCAAAACTTAGCTAAAACTATCCAAGATATTCTCTAACTAGCAAAAAATTACTATCATAAGAAAGTGAAATTTTTCTAAAATAGGTTTTATGAAACACAATTTATTATTAGAAGTGCTTTTAAGTACATTATTGAGCTTTGAAGTTTGAACCAAGCAACAGCGCACTAGAGTCCAACTTCCCTGCCACTTGATAATGTAGCAAGTGATTTGACGGACGCTCCCACCCTCACATGCCTACTAAAGGGGCCACATGCCCCTTTAGTAGAACATTTTCCTAGTAGATCATTTATTTATATTACGATTTTATATTTTATAATTTTTTATCCCTCTTATGATTTTACGTAAAATCTCGATTTTAACTACCTTACCATGTGCCCCTTTAATTTATTATATATTATTATAGTTTTTTTTAATTTCCTTTGCCTTTTTTTTCTTCTAGTTCTTTCTTTCTTTTAACATATATATATATATATATATATATATATATATATATATATATTTTTATATTATTATTATTATTCCATTTTTATTTTTATCATTATTTTATAAGTTCCCTTACTTTTAAACAAGTTTGGTTTGGTGGGGGGATGGGAGGGAGGAGAGTCTTTTACCAATTTGCCATTAATGGGAAGAATATTCCTTTTATTGAGAGTGTATTTTTGGAAATTGAAAATGTTTCATGGGTAATTTGGTCAATATAAGGAAAAAGATTTCTCTTCCCTCTTTCCCTCCCCTTCCCTCAAATCAAACACACGAATCATGTTTTAAATAACCCTTTTATTTTAATAATTATGTGATAAATCCATTTATCATAAATAATTCTTTCTTAATTGTAATTAAATCTTAAAATAATAATTAGAATGCTACGCTTTCCACCAAGTCTATAGCCAAGTGTAGGATCTCTTGCAGTTATGCCAAAGAATGTTTGCATGTCTATAGAACTATTCGGAAATCCATCATTGATGAGGGCACTTATCAGTTGAACTTGGATAAATTGAAGCCTTCCCACGTTCATAAGATGGACTGGCACGTTCTTGATTTGAAAATGTTACAAAATGTCAAGGTTTCGTTGAGGAACTGAGGATGCTTTTCACGACACGAGAGAGAGGGTAAGAGTTTTTTAAAATAATTAGTGTGGGCCCACAATCTAAAAGTTACATGAGGTTTGCCTTGATTAATGAAGCTGGCATTTTTGTCCTATTATAAGCATTTTTTTTACCCAATATTTATGTTGTGCCAGACATGTGCAGGATACGTATGTGGGTATTTTTGTGCTTTTACCCTTTACATTTTATAAATTTTGACAGTTTTGCATATCAAATATACACGTTTGGAGGAGAAAAAAATAGAAAGGGATGAATAGCAAGTTATATTGTAAGCAAAACTATTGACATTTTGATGGCCATTCGAAAATATATATTTTTTTTATCATAAATATAAAACATTATCTATTTTAGAGATATTAAGAAAATTAAGTAAATTACTTAATTATATATGACATTATCTATCCAAAATACTTATGTTTATCATTATATTATATATTAGTTTATAAGTAGACAAAATAGTTTGAAAAAAATGGTAAATACAATTAGAAAAGACTTCCAAACTAGTTTCATATTTAGGACTATAGAGTGTATATTAACATGGTATAATGGTGTAATGTAATTATGAATTTAAAAGGGCTAACTGTAAGTAGATATGTCAATTCAATAATAGTTTTTTTTATAAAGAAGCCTAAAATGCCATTCTCCCAAAATCAAGCAGATATGTCAATTCAATAATAGTTTTTTATAAAGAAGCCTAAAATGCCATTCTCCCAAAACCAAGCAGATATGTCAATTCAATAATAGTTTTTTATAAAGAAGCCTAAAATGCCATTCTCCCAAAATCAAGCAGACATGTCAATTCAATAATATTTTTTATAAAGAAACCCAAATGTCATCCTCCCAAAATCAGCATGGCAGCCAGCTTTGCGTATTAGAGATAATGTGGGGCAGATTCCTTGGAAACGGTTTCATTAGGGTTTCTTCCATAAACAGAGACATCGATGTGTTAAAAGCCCAATAGGGTGTTAAACCAAAAATGACAGCAAGTATCATTTTCATTTCATAACTTAATCAGCTATATCGACACTTGAAGCGATGTTGTAATAATGAAACAAAATTTTGATATACAGAAAAACAACCCCATTATGAGTCTAATTATCAGCACAATAACATTATAACACCATAAGGTCATCAATAACAGGGAAATATAATGACTTTTTTAGAGGATCAATTTTTTCAAAACAAAATTTCTATAAGTTTTTAAATTTTTATTCAGAATTTTTTATTAAGCTCAAAATTCATTCGATTTTCTAAAAGAAATTCCTGTCCCGGTCTAATTCCAAGTTTTAGCTCAATAACAGTTCAGTTCCTGTCTAACCTGGTTCAACTATAAAAAAGATTTTTATTCCAAATTGAGCCACTAGTAAGTTCGTTAACAATCGGTTAGGTACTTTAATCCGTGATTAACAAGGAAGCGTTCCACCAACACCCAAGCCAATGAAGTTATTGAATTAGATATTTTTGGAAACTTATGTTGTTATTGGTTGATGTCAAACTCTGACACGGAGACACACTTTACTCCCTACCCCACCCCAAGAAACGTGAAAAAAGTATGCTCCTGATGAAACAGAAGCCAGCTTTATTAAATTGTCTCTACCCATCCCACTACATCGGACCAAAAGCATAGATGTTAACCAATGATGAGGACGAAACCATCTTCTTGATTGCACAGCAGCAACAGAAAATTCTCTCACCCAAGTGGTCTTTAAGGGGGTGATGGAACAACTTTACCACAGCAAGTCCCAAACCCAACTTTGTAACCGTTCCCCTGCAAAACAATTGAAGTTCAGATATTTTCATGGCCAGTTTTGATAATCCCTTGAGCGATGCCAGAAACTAGAATGATGAGATCATAAGCAGACAGAACATTATGTGTGATGCATCAAACATTTCAATACAAAGGGTGGCATCAAGTATAATTTTGACATTGGAATCACAAAATAATCCAAGAGATTTTTATTCAAATGGTGTACTTCCAGTAGACAAAAGTATCAAGAAGTTTTAGTGCAAGTGGGCTTCAAATCCTACCCTACCCATCTATTCCTTGTCCACAAGTCCTTGTGACTCCTTGTAACCGGAAAAATGTTTTACTATGAACTTACCAGAACATCATTGTTAAAGAACATCATTGTTAAAGAGTTTGTCAGGAGAACATTGTTGAGGATCCTAAGGTTCAAGATCATATCATGATTAGCTTGCGCAGGATCCTAAGACAAGATAGGATGACTTTTAAAGTAAGAAGAATAAAGAATTAAATTTGCTGCGAAGAGTGAAACGAATCCTCTGCAAGAGGAACTGCCAATAATCAAGTTCTTTCCCATAGAATATGCTAAGCAGTAATGGAAGACTCAACACACATAAATAAGCTCTCTAGGGTAAGCTGAGCAAAAGCAGCTGTAAATAAAATGTTTACAAGAATCTAGTCATAAGGGTACGAGTTCTAAAGCAATAAAAAAACATACTAGCAGTCAATTAGCTACAAGTTAACCTATCATAGTCTCTGTTTGCCCCAGAGGATGATGCTGGTGCATGAGTTTAAGACAATCATGCATGAATTCAAGAGAGAAAAACAAAAAGAATGATTTAGTATTTGATTGATTGCAACCTGGCAACATCCAGTAAATATGACTTCATCTCCATCTTCAAGGAATTTCCGAGTTGCTCCATTCAATGATAGTTCCTTTTGTCCATTCATGGTTAACTCAAGCAAGCATCCAAGGGAGTCAGGCTCCTATTGTGAAAAATGTGAAAATCAATTCAAAATTATATACTTATTGATCGTGATGATGAATAACTCTCCAAAAGTTAAAATAAAAGCATGGATCGAGTATTTAAACTAAGTCTTCTATAAAAGAAAATAATCTTACAGGTCCACTAATTGTCCCAGTTCCAAGGAGATCCCCTGGCCTTAGGTTGCAGCCATTGACTGTATGGTGAGCAAGCTGCTGAGTCAGTGTCCAGTATCTGCACAACAATAGAGACAGGTAGAATATCAGTAAAATATGAACTTCATCATTGACTATTAAGGATGAACAATTCAAAACAAGAGACATGTCCATGTTAGACACTCATACCAAACAGGATGCAATGTTTTATTTCACATGGATAATAGATTTGTACTCATGACATGTTGTCCATATCTGTCAATACAACCATGCTTCTTAGGAAAAGGACAAGCAATGTCATAAGCAAGATGAAGCATGGATAGTGTAGATTGTGTCACGGTATCCAACAAATTCCAGACTTTATATTACAATCACATCACAATCAACCATCAAAATAGATTTCAAGACTAGTTAAAAATAACTGGAGAAACTCCTTACAAGTGCTTCAAATTACTCCTTGTCACCAATGATAAGTCGTTCTGGTCAGCTGGTTTAATCCGAACCTTGCAGCAAGAAAGAAGTTTTAATCATTCGGGCAAAAGAAAGAACTTAAGATACTATCAATCGGGATTCTGGCATGCAAAAGTAAAGAAGACTATTGAATGAATCTGTAAAAAGGTGCCAGCCATATCAGCATTACCTCCAATGAAACATCGTAGTTTTTGGATGCTTTTTCAGCCAAATATGGCAATGGAGGAGGATCCTGCATTACAGGGATAGATCAGATAGAATGCCACAAGTTTTTATTAAACTAAGATGCAAGATGGCCAATTGCAAAATAATACTCCTTCTGATTCTTAATATAAGATATATTTAACTAATTTGATTAGATTAGGAAATTAGTTATTTACTTAATATAACATGAATTTTCTAAAACACCATAATCATCTTCCTTGATTTCCTCATTCCTTTTACTCCTTCATTATTGTTGAGGGAGCATCAATAGGGAAAATTAGGAAAATGTTGACAAATATAAAAACTATATCTTATATTTAGGACTAAGATTAACTCTCTAAATATGTCTTATATTAAAGACCAAAGGAGTATAATATTAGTCTTCAAAGAAGGGACCCAGATACCTGTTTTGGGGCATCAGTAGCAAAAGGTTCTAATGCTTCTAAGGTCACAATCCAAGGAGATATCGTGGTACCTGATCAATCAGGCATCAAAATGTAAGGCCACCTCTGAAATGAACAACTTAAACCCAATAGTTTCTCACTAGAGATGTACGAACTGTAATCATCCATGTTCTAACTTTTGCAGCATAACAAGAACAAGATCTAGCTTCTCCTATATAGTGTGTAAAAATATGAAGCAAGTACTCTTAATTCCTTACCAAAATTCTTGCCAAGAAAAGGGCCAAGAGGAACGTATTCCCATGCTTGAATATCTCGAGCTGCCAAGACCAGTTCAATGAACATCACAAACAGAGGAGGAAGTTGAATCAAAATAAAACTTTGAATTGGATAATTACCACTCCAGTCATTCATCAGAACAAGTCCAAAGATATGGTCTGCAGCCTCATTAATATCCACAGGTTTTCCCAATTCATTTCCGGGTCCAACAACAGAAGCCTGTAAAATATCAGAATTTACCAGAAGAATGTGAACTTTGAGTTTCAGTTTTGAAAATGTACTTTTATTTTATATGTATTACTGAGTCAAATGGCCAATTATGCTCTGCATAGAGAAATAGCTAACCATTTCTAACTCAAAGTCCAGCTTTAATGATGGACCAAAATAAGGTGTAGAGCTACCAGCTGGAGGACCCTGACCTCTGAACAAGCAAACATGGCAAAACATTGTGAGATTAGAAAGCATAGCAACTGAATTCATAGTAGTTAGGACCATAACCTTGTAATGCAGATGTAGATGATTTCATTTCACTTATAATACATCAGACAATAGAATCTGCATACTTATTTTCAACAATTACACATATCCATAAAGGGATGAATTAAAAAGGCTCATGCATAAATGGAGAAAAGCTATGATTCAATATATCATATGTTCCTAACCAACAAGACTCACAGAAACATATAGATTTGAAAGCCCCTTAAGCAAATGAACTCAAGAACAGCAACAGTTCATAGTGAGCAATAAACTGCTAACCTTGGCCGGACAATATCAGTCCCAGAAATAACAACGGAAGAAGCTCGTCCATGATAGGCAACAGGCAAGTGGAACCTATGACATAGGAGACACTTTACAAGTTAATCCTGATATTCACTCTATTTTTTTAGGTAATGATATTAACTCAAGGTTTGTTAAACCTTCTAAATGAACAAACCAATTTTCAAGAACAGGATTCTGCGGCCCACGAAATAAGATCCCACAATTTCTAGTATGATGAAGTGATGAAAAGAAGTCAGTATAGTCCCCGATGGCAACAGGAAGAAGCAATTCTACCCTGTTCTGCATGTGTAGAGAAACAACGTTAATTAGGGGGGAAACGACAATGTATTATCAGGTCAACCAATTTAAAAAAACCTATCGTGCAATACCATTGGCAAGAGGCATTTCTGCTTCAAAGCTGCGTTGTCCCTCAAAGTTGGTTCATTAGCTGCATCAATGATCAAACAACAACAGTTTTACCAAAGAAATCTAATCAATCACCAAAGTGTCATCCTGCGTAGTACAAATTGCACAGTTGTTGCGGGGAAAAGGGCCAGAATGAAGCTCTTACAAAATTAAACTTCAAAATACACATATGTTTAGTCATTTACAATTTCTTTGCTTATAATTTATTTAAGAGGTGAGCATTTATTAAGGAAGAGCATGAACTCTGGTTCAACCTGATAATAGCTTTTGAAGTGTAGCACGAGCTTCCTTCCAAGCTGGCCGTCCCAGGGATACAAACTTATTCAGATTAGGCTGTAACCATTCAAAATAAAAGCAATCAGTATGAATGCTCGGAGAAAATCTATCAGGAAAACAAAAGATGACACTATCTTCGAAAACAGTAACAAATAATTTAGACAATTACTCAAAATGAAATGCCATGCTCAGAATTCATCTCTAATTGGCAATATCTGAGTGCAAAGCATGTGTCAATCTTAATAATTCGGTGTTGACTTTCACTTCCCCCTATTTCTTAGGGAAAGAAAAACACCATGGCAGCTCAATGAATCACGATGTCTATGACGAAAATTAGCAAAACAACCCGAACCAACAATAGTTTCTAAGATCACCCAAACGCATCATAGGATTTTAATTCATTGATCATCATCATGATAGAAACTAACAAAAACACAAAATAGAGTGCGGCTGAGGGACAGGAATGAGGAACCTGGAGGAAGCAATCGGAGTTGCTGAGAAGAGGACCGTCAAAAAGACCGGCAGAGGCGAGCTCAGAGAGGTCCAAAACGTAGTCGCCGATAGCGACTCCGGGTCGAGGAGACGAACCAGGTTCGCGCTTGAAGACGCCATAGGGAAGGTTTTGTATAGGGAAGTGAGAATCAGGGTGAACTTCAACGAAAGATCGCAGAGCCATTGACGAAAACGGCGTGGTAGACAGCGGTGGAAGTTGATGAAGAGGAGGAAGAAGACGAAGCAGAGACTAGAGTTGGAAGAGTGATCTGGGAAGTGGATTTATTAGGAAACGGATATTTATCTTCAGCGCTCTTTGTCTGCTCTTGACTCTATCTTTGCATGCATAACTAATAAAATATATTTATTTATTTATTTATTTTAATCAAGTAAAAATCTCATGTAAAAACGGATTTATTAATTTATTTATTTTAATTAAGGAAAAACTTTACATAAAAACGCACTCAAATTCTAATTTGAGTCAATAAACTTAACAAATTATAGATTAGATTATGCGTCAGAATTAAAGATTTAAAATTTAGGCTAAATTACCTCTATATCCCTTGATTATTAAAATAAGAAAATTGAAAACATAAAAACAAGGGAAAATCTCATATAAAGTTGCTTGAAATAGAAAAATTATAAATTATGTTATTAAACTTAACAAATTTAATCAAGTTATTGACCCAATTTAGGATTTTAAAATATGGGTAAAATAACTTTATTGCACTCTTATAGTATCCTCTTTCTTCTTAAGAGAATTTCATTAGATATATAATAAAATGAATCGTGATTACTTTAATTGGGAAGAATCAACTAGAATAATTCAAGTCAAAAAATAAAAAGAAAAGCATTAACCCAATATTAATGAAAATATTTTTATTTGAGTATCATGAATAAAAAATTATATTTTTAGAAAAAATCGACTTAAAATTTTTTTGTCAATTAAAAAAAACTTCATTAAATTTTTATTTGAATATTGTAATATCTAGTTTGTTTTTTACGTTGATGAAACTCTTTTTTTAAAATACCGCTAATGAAAATATTTGATATATAATTTGAAATATACACACTAGATTTTTTTTTATTGACATAGTATAATTTTCTTTCCATCGGAAAAAAAATCTGGTCAAAAATAAAAATCTTAATTCTTAAGATTCAACTGAAAATAATTTAATTGATCATGGGTTTTTTTCTTTCCTTCTTTTTTTTTAATTTTTGGCTTGAATTATTCTTGATGATCCTTCCATGAGACAAAAATTCTTTAGTTTAAGCTAATCATACTTTATTTTATTATATATTGATGTTGTATACATATTGTTGAAAAAAAATAAGTTATAGCCACCCTTTAAAAGGAGAGGGCAATAAAATAATTTAACTTATATTTTGAAATCTTAAATTAGGTTGATAACTTAATTAAAGATTTATTGAATTTACTAACCTGATTTAGAATTTTCCTATTTCAAGCTGTTTTATATGAGATTTTCCCTAAAACAACAAAAGCCGCTTCTCTATTTATGGACGATTAATATGTCAGATTTAATTCCCTCTCAAGCGGAATTTAATCTTGCTATGAATGATTACCCTCTTCGTGTGTATCATCTAGACTAAAGATGCCATTGAAACTGTTTCAAAAACAAAAAGTGAACGTCAAAAGGCATTTATTATACATGTATGATCTAGAATTTTAACCTCTCAGAATACACAACATATGAAATGATTAAGTAACTTATTTAGCTTCCTTAATTTCTCCAAAAAAAAGTCAACTTTGTCTTATAATTAGGATCGGAGATAGTAGCTTTAAATGAGATTGTTTCAAACATAAACCAATAGATATGTGGTCTGAGACGTTTCTGCATATAGATGTTTTCATGGTTTTTGAGATACTGTATTTGTTTATCTACCATGGTCAAAAGGTAATCAAGAAGAAGATGGAAATTGGGAAACTTAACAGATAATTGGTCTATTGTAGGTTGAACTAGCATTATTTGATTAACTGATATAAGTACTTTCCGCTGAAAGGTTTTCTACTGATTGATCTGTTGGGGAGAAAATCCACTATTGAATGAAATTTTCTTTTGGCTCACTTGAGTTCTCTCAAATTCAACAAAAGGTTTTTCTAGTAAATATGTGCTCTGAGAGAGAGGTTAAAATTCTAGATCATACATGTACAATAGATGCCTTTTGACATTCACTTTTTGTTTCTGAAATAGTTTCAATGGTATAAACATTACATCTTTAGTCTGCATGATAGGTAGGAAGGGGATATCATTCATAGCAAAATTAAATTCTAGAAGGACTCAAAAGAGAATTAAATCTCACATATTAATCGTCTACAAAAAGGAGCGGTTTTTGTTGTTTTTATGTTTTTACTTTTGTTGTGTTAATAATTAAGGAATATAGAGATAATTTGACCCAAATTTTAAATCCCTAATTATGATGCATAACCTGATCTATAATTTGTTAAGTTCAATAACCCAAATTAAAATTTAGATAATTCAATTGTCTTTATATGAAATTTTCCTCAAAAATCTATTTGATATAATGTCCTATAATAATTATTGATGGACATAATTCTTTTCCTTTTGGTACAAATAATAGGCCTCTCTTAACTAGCTTGCTCTGCATCTACTATTGTTGAGATTCAAATCATTATTTTATTTGTTTAAATGACGAAAGTCGTTATCACTCCCGGTAATTTTAGTTGGATTTATTTATGAATTATTAATTTGTTAAAAACTAACGTTAACAGTTTAAAAATTGATATTGGTCAATAACTTTATAAGAGTAAATGGTAATATTATTCCATTTTACTACTTTCGGGGCAACATTAAACCTAAAAAATTTTTAAGTCAACATTACTCTTCACTAAAAACTTCTTGAGGCAAATTTACATCTTAATCCTATTTATAATAAATCATATATATATATATATATATATATATATATATATATATATATATATAATATTGATAAAGGAAAATCATATTTAGGTCCCAAAGACCAAAAAATTACCCCAAAAAAAAAACTCATAAAGCAGATTCCCCTATAAAAAAAGTTCCCTAGATTGATATTAATTTTGAATGTGAAATTGCCTTCTTACCCCATTTGATTAAGTTATATGATTAGGTGCAAATACTTGTCAATCATCACTCTATCATTGTCAAAATAGACACATGCCCTTTTCAATGGGAGTTGTTTTATTTGACATAAATTGGCACATACACTTGTCAAAATATGCACATATATTTATCAAAATAGACACATGAACTTGTCAAAATAAGTAGATAAACTTGACATGTTATAAGTTGTTAAAGTAAACACATAAACTTAGCAAAGTAGTTACATAAAATTGTCAAAGTAAACACATGAATTTGTCAAAGTAGTCACAATTGTCAATTTATAACCTGTCAATATAAATACTAAACTCATTATTTTATAAGTTGTCAAAGTGAGCACATAAAATTATCAAAATAGTTACATCAACTTGTCATTTTATAAATGTATGTAACCTTGACAATAAAAGGGTTTAGGATTTATGTGTCTGATAAGTATATATGACAACTTATGTTAAATAAAATAGTTCTTGTTAACAAGTGCATGTATTTATTTTGACAGCACATAGAGTGGTGATTGACAAGTACATACACATAATCATATAACTTAATTAATAGGGGTAAGAATATAATTTTACATTCAGAATTCATATCAATGTAGTCCCTTGAGAGCTTTTTGATAGAAGAATATGCTATAAGACTTTTTTATGAATTTTTTTTTTTTTTTTTTTGTCCTTGAGACATGAGAGTGACTTTTCCCTAAAAATATTGCATATTAGTCTTTTTTTAAGCCCGCGCAAAATAGATATATATTTGTGCTTTACTGGTGATTTGTATCGATTTTAATTGTTTTCATAAAAAAAAAAAAAAAAAAAAAAAGTTCTAGCCAATGATGTAGAATCATTCAGCGGTCTGTTTAAACTTGAAACCTTTGTCAATTAAATCTGCAACCCAAGATATGATGTAATTAATGTGTGTGTATGTATAAAATGGCCGGGCAGATGGAGTGAGGTAATTAGATAAGCCACCTACCGAAAAATATAGAGTTTGTTGCGAATGGGCAGATGAGTTGAGGCAATCAGACAAGCCACCTACCTCTTACACGAGGCGACAGCATCCGCTTAGATAAGGTAGGTGGTGATAGCCCTGTATTTATGGGCAAAATCTCAGTTGAAGTCTCACGTCACCAAATTTATTGCAATCAATCCCCATAACATTCTAAAATTTTACTGCACACCCAATGACTAAAATGAAAATAAGTTGCGTGGGTAAAAAGGCAATAATACTCCTTACTTTATATTTTTTTAAAGAATTGATTGTTGTTAGAGTTTATATGACCGATCACTAAAAATTAATTTGTATTGTTCACATAAGGATTTCACTTTTTCATAAAGAGTTACATGCTTGTAAATGAGACTTGTTGAATTTGTTTTGTTCATTTGTAAGTGTCAAACTCCTCATCAACAAATGAAATAGGCATATGAACAATAAAAATTAATAGGTTAATAAGAAAATGTAGGATCATGAATAAGTCAAATTTGTAATTGTCCAATTCTTCATGAACAAGTAGATTATACATATTAATAATACAAATTGAATTAGTCTAATTTACAAGTGTTCTACTCCTTATGAACAAATGGAACATGCATATGAACAACACATCAATTTTAGGTGCCCACTTTGGCCAACCGAGTGCTAATAACCAGTAGCTAGAGCTCCAACAATGATCAAACGTTTTTTTTTTAAGGAAAATAATAAAGCAGGGCTATAATTATCTTTGTATCCACAAAATTTATTTTCGTTTTGATCCTTAGTTGTGTAATTCAGAATGTTATGGGGTTGACTGAAACAAATTTGGTCCTGTGATATTGAACTAAAATTCTCCCATATTTATGACTCTTGTAATAATTTAATATAAGACATTTTTAATTGTTGGCAAAAAAAATTAAGACATTTTTAACTACTTCATACAAATTTAATTTTTAGAATGTGTAACATCCTAATTTTTATTTGTAGAATTTAAAAATTTAAGACATTTTTTAATTTTTAAAATTAACTTATCATGCTAGAAACAGAGAAAACAACAAAACAAAGATACAAGAGACGCGATCAAGATTAGAAATAATTTTTTTCATTAATAATATACTTTTTTATGCTGCCCAATCAAGGCAGCATTAGTACATAGATTAAAAAATATTTTACATAATAAAATAAACCATCAATTTTCCTCCTCATCACCGGAGGTAAGGGAGGAATAAAGGGAAGTAGAAAAGTTGAGGTTGTCCAAAAGATTAATAGCGTCGAGTACATAGTTGAGCTTGCTATTGACAGTGTGGGAAAATGTGAAAAATCTTCTGAGACATCTACCTATATGATCCACCCTTGCCTGGAGGTGCTGAAGAAGCTGCTTTGCTGAAGGTGACAGAGGAGGCAATGTGGTGGTTGTAGAGGAGGAGGAGGGGGAAAAAGAGGACAAACAGTATTAGCCCTAACGTGTGCCATATTGATATTCTAAAGACAATAGGAAGAGGAGCTAAATCTAAAGACACGAAAGCAATTACGAGTTTATATAGACATGATAGATAAAGATTACATTTATTGAAGTAGCCTCATATTTAGAAGAGATGCATAGTTGAGAAGTTTACCTTGAAAGCTAAAGAATCTTTGAGACATTTAAAACTAGATATAAAGAAACGACAATGTCTTAAAGGATATTTACACCGAATGCATAAGCATTCGGTGTAAAAAGAAATTAAATTTTTAAATTTTCTTAATATTTAATACTTATCAACATCACATTACATTATAACTAGTCTAGAAAATACTTCCCGATGTATCTTTGGTGAGCCTTTTATGAAGGAGTGGCACACCTAGATGCTTCTTGAGGTTTGTTATTAAGTCTATACCCAACACTTGACTAAGTTCACTAGCTTTATTAAAGTGGATGTTCTTGGAACAAAACATCTTAGACTTACCAAAATTTACCCTATGTCCGGACACCCGCAAATACTACTTATCACTCTCTTCATTGCTTCCATTTGAGCAATTGACGCTTTTGTGAACAAGATTAAATCGACAGCAAAGAAGATGTGTGAGATATAAAGTCCATTTCTAGCCAACTTCAATGGCTTCCATCTTTTAGCCACACATTCAGCCTTTATGAGCTAACTAAGTCTTTACATGTATAGAACAAACATATACAGGCTTAAAGGATTGCCTTGTCTATCTCCTCATGTAGGATAGAAAGAAGGCGTCTCCTCACCATTCCAAAGTACTTGCATAGAAGTAGTGGAAATAGATGCCGAAATTAGTTGGATGATATGGGTATCCAAACCTAGGCATAGTAAAGTATCTTAAACAAACTTCCAATCCAATCAGTTGTAGGATTTTTCCATATCCACCTTAATAGCCATGTATTCACTACGCTTACCCTTCTTACACATTTTGTGGTTAGCCTTTTGTGTAATGATGATATTGTCACATCTCAATTCATTTGATATGAAACTACATCGTTCTAACTAACCAACTTTCCCATCACCCTCTTAAAGCGTTTTGCAATTAGTTTAGTGATAATCTTGAATCTTACGTTACACAATGAAATTGGTCGTAAATCCTTCAAGGTCTCAAGGTAATCAAATTTAGGTATAAGTACCACTCTGATTATCTTGCAATTAGTTTACTCTTTGAGGTCCATGTAATATTTTAACTAAATCCTTAATTCAATTAATTTTATTTATTTATTTAAGAGCCCTATAAAACCCCCAAATACCCTAAAAAATCATGCCTTTGATGTAGGTAGACATGGCTAGCGTTCAACAACTAATCGATCAAATCCAATCACTTGGACTTTCAACAAATAATAAGTGCATGCGAGAGCAACTTGAGGACACTAGCATACAATCAATGGAACATTAAAGGGTACTGCAATGAGGGAAGCTTGTGATAATGTAGTTAGGGTATTAAGAGTAAGGAAAGTGCAATGTTGTGTACTGTTATGACTTTTATACATTAAAGCTTCCACAAGAGTCAACAGAGATTATACAGGCCCTTTGAAGGCCCAAACTCAAGCCTTAAGAAAGCCCTATATACAAGCACAGACATTAAATCTCTATTGCAGGCCTAGACCTATTTAGGTAAGGCCTAGCTTAACTTAACCTATTTCCAATCTTAATTAAGACTTAAGAGGTTGGTTATGTGTGTGTGTGCGCGCGCGCGCGCGCTTTTACCCTCATTTTATGTTTTTTATATATATAAAAGAGATTTTAATATTTGTTGGATATGATTACTTTTGATGATGTCTTATATTGATACCATTATTAAGAGCAAAAAATTTACATAATTATCTCCTACATTGACTAACTACTTTGTTTAATATAGACTAGTCCAATTTGAATTATAGAAAATGATCATGAGAGCACATTAAACAAAGAAGAACTTGTCAAATATTATGAGAATACCAATAGTCAAGTTTCTATGATCAAATAGAAGTTAGAATGACTCAATTCGAAATTAAAATAAGCAAGTTCAACTTCACGATGAATAGCAGTTAATTACAGTGATTTTGCTACAGTTTTCCATCATACTCAAGTACAAAATTGTAGTACTCAAGTATCATACTTGAGTATCCACTTAGATACTCGAATATCCAACTTGTTCCAGCCACTCTATTCTACATTCAACATGATCAAGGTTCAGTAATTCGACCATATCTCTTAAACTAGAAATTTGATTGAGGTGAAACAAGTTTCATATGAAACTGAAAATTGAAGAAATCACCAAGAGGGGGGGTGAATTGGGGATTTCAAAAAAAATCTTTTGAAAGTTCTCTAAACTCTTTTTCAAACTTTGAAAAACAAATACCGAAAGAGTAAGAGAAGAAAAGCTGGACACACAGGATTTATACTGGTTCGGTCTTAACCTTGACCTACGTTCAGTCCCCAGATATCTTCTGGGTGTTTCCAATAGTTCAACAGGCTTTAATTACAACAATGTAAACCACATGCAATCCTAATCACCTAGGACTTGCTCCCCCTTACACTTTGTAATTAAACAACCCAACTCATAGGTTTCCACAACCTTGAGTTCATACAAACAACTATTTGAAAAATGATTTCAAAGAATCAAGACTCTCAAAAGAGCAAATATTGATAAACACTGAAGGTCAAATCAAAAACACAATACAGACTCAAATTGCAAATATAATCAGTTGTAGCTTCATTGTGTATATCTTGCTCTGAGTCTTCATAGCTATTTGTAGGCTTGCTAGAGGAACTAGCCGTTGCATTTTCTTCTCTAACGTTCAGCTGCAAATCTGGAAAATGACAGTTGCATATTTTCCTTTGTTCTTTCAATTCTCAGCTGGAATCTTGGAATTTGTTGATACAGATGGTCTTCCAGGTATTCAGTCATTCCATAACCCTTACTGGACCGTTGGAGGGTGATTTAATTGATCCATAACGGCCTATGCTGAACCATTGGGATAGAGGAGAAAGATCAACCCTGTTATTGGTTCTTCATTTATTGCACTTATTCCAGATCTGATTCCATCTTGATCTTAGCTGAACTCATCTAAATTTACTCAAAACTTCATCAAAGTGTTAGAAGCAATAGTATCATATGATAAAACATTTTCAGATTAACCCATAAGGATTTCGTAGATTGACACAATCTGGTTTTTCAAAATCACTGATACAAACTCGAGTTTATAATTCCAGACTCGAGTTTAGGGTTCATCCAGAAAGCATGATTGTTAAGTGAAAGTCTAAACTGGAGTTTAGAAATAGCTGACTCGAGTTTGGTTATTATAGAGAGGTCTGTCGGGCTTTGGTCTTTGAATGATATTTTGGATATATGGCTAAACTCGAGTCAATTAATGACTAACTTGAGTTTTGAGCTTTGTTACGAGGATAATGCCTAAGTTCAAGAACTTCCAGACTAGAGTTTAGAAACATAAACTAGAGTTTTCAAATCAGACATATTGTTGAGCTTTCTGTGTGACTCAGACTCAAGTTTCAGTAAGAATTGAAACTTTGAAATCTCTTCTGTCTTGAGACAAACTAGAGTTTGCAGACAAAGACTAGAGTTTACAAAACTTGTGAAAATACTGAAGTTTCTGATTTCTTTCTGTTTAGTCTAAACTCGAGTCTTAAGGTCTAAACTCGAGTTTGTCTTATTCAAAACTTTGAGTGCTCTCTGTATCTTCCAGACTTCCAGTTTGCTCAGCAAACTGGAGTTTGGCTTCTTTTGCAAAAATCTAAGCTACTCTCTATCTAGTCCAAACTCGAGTTTGTCTACCCAAACTCGAGTTTGCCTTTGACAGTGAGTTTTACATCTTATCAAAGACAAACTTCATACTGAGTTTACAATTGTCAGTTATCATCAAAACACATAGAGAACTAACATTCTCCCCCTTTTTGATGATGACAACACTTGTAAACTTAAAATTTCAAGAATTTGACAGATCGAGCATTTTGAAATGAAGTGTGACAGACATAATATGAAATGCATAACAAGATATCAGAGTTTGGAAACGCAGCAAGTAAATGAAGTTATCATTTAAACCATAAGTGCATTTCAAAGTATAAATACAACAACAATGATGAAAACAACAGTAAATTACTACAGACTCAAGACTCAAACTGTTCAAAAACAAATCCCTCTCTCAAGTTTGTTCCTCTGCCTCTGAGCCTTTCTCTCCCCCTTTGTCATCAGCAAAAGAGGGTGGAACTGTGGTAGTGATTGGGACTTTAGAGGTAGGGTCAATTGGTGGTGTAGAGGGTAGAGAGGTCTGAGTAGTGTTTGAGATGTTGAAGTGTTGCAGAATTTGGTCTAGTTGAGCCTTCATGGCATCTTGTGTTTCTGTTAAAGCTTGGTTTGTCTTGGTTAATTCAGCTACAAGTTTGGCAACCTCTGACTCAATGTTTGTAACTAGTCTGGTAATTGCAGCATCAACTATTTCCTGGATCTTGGCAATGAGATCAACAGGGATAGAAGGCTGAGGAGGTGGAGGAGCTGATTAAGCTTTATGGGCTTGAGAATAGGAGGCTCTTGTTCTTAAGGGTGCCCTTGATTGTCCAGATCCTTCAGGATCAAAGCTGATCTTCATAAGGTGGAGTTGAGGCTTCCCAAATACTGGAGGTCTGACAATGGTGTCTATGGCCCCAATATGTCAAATCTTGAAGTGGAATAGGATAACAGATATAAGGGAAGGGAATGGAATATGAGATGTTATCCTAGATCCAAATCTAAATCTAACCATCTCTTCAAGCACCCATTGGCCCACATTGATTGGCATTTTGTCCACAACAACAGCGAAGGGTGCATAATCTCTCTTGGTGAAGTGAGTGAAATTACCACCTTTCTGAACTAGATTCCTGGAGTAGATGTACCATAGGGCATAATAGATGGGGGTCATAGATGCAAGGGCAAAGTAAGGAGAGATCAATTGATCATCAATAATAGGCTCATTTGGTTTGAGGATTTCAAAGCATTGCCTATTGGAATAGTTTATTGAATGGTGAGGAGGGGAATTGTCAATGTCCAATATCTGATTCAGAATTGCAGCAGACAGTGTAAATTTCACTCCCCTAACCATGGTTGAGACTCTTTGTTCCACTAGATTTAGGGCATCGTCTTCTATATTATCCCATTCCATATTGAAATAGAAGAGTCTCACTATGTTGGGAGTATAATGGGTAGAAATGGATAGGAGATTTTTGAACTAACTTAACCAAGGGGAAAGGTCAAGATTGCACTCCTGTTTCAGAGTTTCTAGGTTTATTGAGACCATTGCGCAGAAGGGCTTTTTACCAAAATCTTCTTTGAACTTGGTAGCTTGTTGGTTAGACAAGATGGTGTTCTCAATGAAGAAGCCAGATGGGGGTGAGGAGTGATTGTAAATTTCAGAAATGGCTTTTGTTACCATTTGTGGCGACTCGTGATGATCAGGGGATGGAATAGCAGATGAATGAACTTTGGAGGAACCTTGGCTTTGCTCAGCTCTCTTTCTCTTGGAGGCTTTGGAAGGTACAACAACCTTCTCTTTCCCTTTACCAGAAACAGGGTCTGGTTTCTTTCGCATTTGTTCTTCAGTGGGCTCTTGGATTGACACTCCTTTCGGTTTGGGAGAAGTGTGAGGTATGCCTAGAATTTGCTTGTCAATTCCTGAAGCAATTTTTTTGGGTATTAACTTGCTTCTCATGGGTCTTTGAACAGGAATCGTTTTGACCCTTTGTGATCGCTGTACAGAAGGAGGTGAGGGTGATTTCGAAGCTTCATCGTCTTGGAACGGTCTGGAGGGTTGATTGAAGGCCATTGTAGGTTGAGAGAGAGTGAATTTGAAGATGAAGTAGAAAGAGTACAAAGAAGACTCTAGGGCAAACTTGAGTTTCGATGATTGAAAATGAACAGTCACAGCACGCAAATATATATAGGGTTTCGACAGACTCGAGTTTATTCTAGCTGACTCGAGTTTGCATGAAAGTATACTTACCTGGACTTCAAGGATGTATGTGTGAATCCTTGAATTCCTGACAAACTCGAGTTTGTACTTACTGACTCGAGTTTGGGTTTCTTTAGAGCTTTTAGATTGCTCTCTATCTGATGCAGACTCGAGTTACTCACTCATTGACTCGAGTTTGGAGGCTCTTCAAAATTTCAGGCTCCTCTCTGTCTGGTGTAGACTCAAGTTACTTACTTGATGACTTGAGTTTGGGATTTCCTTAAGTTTTCAGGTTGCTCTCTATGTTGCGTAGACTCGAGTCACTCACTTAATGACTCGAGTTTAGCCTCACTCTTGGAAATCAATTGCTCTCTGTCCCCGATAAACTCGAGTTTCAACTCTGAAACTCGAGTTTGCCTTCTGGCAAACTTTATTGATCATCCTGCAAAAACACATCTAAGCACTCTGATGCTTAAGTTAGTATTAAATAATTATCAACACACTAATTTACTAAACATTGGGGTAGAAAAAGCTTACAACTCATTGGGATTTACCATTCCCAATTCTCTTCTTATGAAGGTAAATTGTTCTTTTGCAAGTGGTTTAGTGAAGATGTCAGCAAGTTGTTGATGAGTTGGGATAAACATGACTTTGACATCTTTCTTTTGAATATGATCTCAAATGAAATGGTGTCTAACATCAATATGCTTTGTTCGGGTATTATAGACAAGATTTTTGGCCAAGATGATAGTGCTGGTATTATCACAAAGAATGGGAATTTCCTTCAAGTGAGTTCCAACATCTTGGATTTGTTGCTTGAGTCATAGGACTTGTGAACAACAACTTGAAGCAACAACATACTCGGCTTCAGTTGAGGATACAGCTACTGTGTTCTGCTTCTTGCTGAACCATGAGACAAGTGAGTTTCCAAAGAATTCACATTGTCCACTTGTGCTTTTACGATCAGTTTTGTATCCAGCATGATCTAAGTCAGAATAAGCTACTAAGTGTTCAGGTTGACCTTTGGGAAACCACAAGCCCAATTCTTCTATATCACGTAGGTATCTAAAGATTCTTTTCATGTGTTCAGCATGAGATTCCTTAGGCATGGATTGAAATCGAGCACATATCCCCACACTGAATTGTATATCTGGTCTGCTTGCTGTCAAGTAGAGTAATGATCCAATCATGCCTCTATACCTTGTGATATTAAAGTCTTTTCCCTTCTCATCGGCATCTAAGGCAGCAGTTGAGCTCATTAGTGTGTCTGCCCCATTACAATCTTGAAGACCATATTTCTTGAGCAAGTCTCTTAGATACTTGGTCTAAGAAATAAATATCCCATTTTTGCGTTGCTTGATTTGTAGTCCAAGAAAATAATTTAGTTCTCCCATCATTGACATTTCAAATTCACCCTGCATAGTCTTAGAAAATTCCTTGCACAAAGCATCATTAGTAGCACCAAAAATAATATCATCCACGTAGATTTGTACAAGTAAGATTTCATTTAGTTTGTTACTTTTAATAAATAGTGTGGTATCTGCTTTTCCTCTTACAAATCCATGATCTAGAAGAAAATTACTTAGTCCTTCATACCAAGCTCTAGGAGCTTGTTTTAAACCATATAATGCTTTCTTTAATCTGAAAACGTGATCTGGATGAAATTCATCCTCAAAACCTGGGGGTTGTTCTACATAAACCTCTTCCTCAATAAAACCATTTAGAAATGTTGATTTCACATCCATTTGATAGAGTTTGAAACCTTTAATGCAAGCAAAGACTAGAAGAACTCTTATTGCTTCCAATCTTGCTACTGGAGCATAAGTTTCTTCATAATCAATTCCTTCTTCTTGATTATATCCTTTGGCTACCAATCTTGCCTTGTTATGGACAATGATTGCAGACTCATCACGTTTGTTCTTGAATACCCATTTAGTGCCAATGACTGGATGGTGTTTGGACCTGGGTACCAAGTCCCAAACTTGATTTCTTTCAGATTGATGTAATTCCTCTTGCATTGCTATCACCCAATCATTATCTGAAAGGGCTTCTTCAATCTTAGAGGGTTCTATTTCTGAAATAAAAGCTGAAAAGGTGACTTCATTCAAAATATTTTGTCTGGTTCTAACTCCTTGATTTGTATCAACTATAACTTGGTCCAGAGGATGACTCCTACTGTATTTCCAAGCTCTAGGTTGAGTTTGACCAGAGTTTTCACAATCATGTTCAGATTCAGCTTCTGGTTCTCTTTGTAAATTGTTTTCAGAATTTGTCAAATCAGAAGAGGTTTTTGAAGAAGATTGGTTCTTAACTTCATCACCATCATCAGCCATGGATTTGTTAGAGTTGGTTTCATATAAAACAATATGAATTGATTCTTCTATGGTTCGAGTAGAATGGTTATATACTTTATATGCTTTACTCCTAGAAGAATAGCCAAGGAATGTACCTTCATCAACTTTAGAATCAAATTTACCTAGGTTTTCCTTACCATTCTTGTGGATAAAGCACTTGCATCCGAAAATGTGCAGATGAGCTATGTTGGGCTTTCTTCCCTTGTAAAGCACATATGGAGTTTTGTTTAGCTTCTTCCTGAGATATGCTCGGTTAGAGATGTAGCAAGCTATGTTCATTGCATCTTCCCAAAACACTTGGGAGGTTTGATTTTCATTCAGCATTGCTCTTGCCATTTCTATGAGAACTCTGTTCTTTCTTTCTACTACTTCATTTTGTTGGGGAGTTCTTAGAGTAGAGAAATTGTGATCTACTCCCATCTCATCACAGAATTTCTCAGAAGAACGATTTTCAAATTCTCCTGATCAGTTCGGATTCATGCAATATATAAGCCTTTCTCGTTCTGGACCTTCTTGGCAAAAACAGCAAATTGATCAAATGCTTCATTTTTAGCAGATAAGAATAAGGTCCACGTATATCTTGAGAAATCATCAACTATAACTAGAGTGTACAAGTTTCCACCAAAGCTTTTTACTCTAGCTAGACCAACTAAATCCATATGTAGTAATTGAAGTGGTCTATTAGTTGAAATCTCATTTTTTGAATGAAAGGATGATTTAGTTTGTTTTTCCTTTTGACATGCATCACAGATCATATCCTTTTTGAAATCAATTTTTGGCAATCCAATGACTAAGTCCTTTTTCATTAATTTATCTAGTTGAAACATGTTGACATGAGCTAATCGCTTGTGCCACACCCAACTTTCATCTTGTAAAACATGGCTGAACCCAAGAGGGGGGTGAATTAGGTGAAGATAAAAACTTGCTCCTTTTGAAAACTTTTCGCAATTTAGTAGAATTCAGTTTGAATGATATCAACAAGTTATAAAACAATAAACAATCATTCAAATATGTGTGCTGGAAATAAAGAAGTTTGAGGGAAGAGGATTGCAAACTTTGATTATACTGGTTCGATCCAACCTTGACCTACATCCAGTCCTCAGGCACCCTGAGCTTTTTCACTATTCTCCTTGTTTATCTAGGCACAAGAGACAAGCCTTTACACCCACAAGTTTATCCAGGTTCTTCTGAAACCTTCTCAATCTCCCTCATAAGGTTACAACCATTTTCCCACTCAAAGGTCACCCAACCTTGAGTATCTCAGAAAATATGATTTACAATGTATCTTCTCTCAAAGAAATGATTATGGCAGACACTTAAGCTCATAAGAAATCATCTCACACTCTAAATGATAAACTAAGAAAATATGAAGAATAGAGTGTGCGGGCAGATCCTAATTTCGGCATTATAACATTGTAAGCTTACTCTACCACCTTCTTGCATTTTGAATCTGGTTCTATTTATAGATGAAGGTGTTCTGGCCATTGGAGAATAGAGTCGTTGTGTTCAGAACCGTTGGAGAATGAAGCAGTTGAGAACTAGCCGTTATTTTGCTTTTTGGACTTGATAGCTCAACATTTCGGTTCTTCATGAAATCCTTCAATTGATCATCTGAAATATGTCCACAAATGATATAAATGATGTTAAGAAATAATACAAATAATTTGGGAAAGGTTCTGGTTGATCTTAATCAGATTCAGGATTTTCGCAACTTTGAGGTTTCTGAAGTTCCGCTGTAAACTCGAGTATTGTCTTCAATACTGTGGTATTGAGCTTATTTTATAACTTCAAATTCGTCTCTGTCTGGCCGAAACTTGAGTTTTGCTTCCCATACTCGAGTATTGAGGATCCATTAACGTTCATAGCTCTCTGTCTGAGCTATACTCGAGTATTGAACCGTAAACTCAAGTTTTCAACTTGTTCAGCACTTTAGTTGCCTTCTAACTTGATATCGCTTTAATTTTGGCAAACCAATAATCCTCATATAGCTCTTCGATTCTTCTTTCCACAGCTACAAGAATTAGATCTTAATTTGTTGGAAATTGTCCATTATGATCCGTTGAAAGAAGATTGCTCTTTAACCATCATTTTTGCAACGTTTTGGAATATCAGTCAACTTTTGAAGATCATATCTCTCTGGTCTAATCTTCATTTTAGTTGAATCAAGTATTGATGGAAAGCCTTATGAGTCTTCTTTCAAATGCCACTGATTTCAGCTCAATCCGATTTGTGGATTGTGAGTTATACTCAAATCATTGAAGCTCGCTCTGAAGTGTGGCGTGGATATTTGATCCAACTTTAGAAATTCAAATCTCTTTGATCTAATCTTCTTTGGACTTGAAACTTTGTCAAGATGACGTATTAGATGTCTAGTTTCATCCAAATTTGATTTCACCTCAATCCGATGTCTGGTTTAGGAGATATAATCTATTTACCAGACCTCACCCATTTTGATCGTGGAACAGAGCTTAGCAGAGTTGCTGTAAAGTTCTGATACTCGAGTTTTCATTCACATACTCGAGTTCTGTCGAGTCCAGATGCGCGAGAGAAGCTGAGAACATCCCAATACCGCGGTATATAAGTTCATACTCGAGTATTGACTCCTATAGTCAAGTTTTGACTCTTTGACGCCCAAACCATAGTTTTTAGAACTCTAGTTTTCAAAACCACAATTTTCTCTTCCAGAAGCCAATTTTTTTTCAGTAAGCTTGTATACTCGAGTTTTGACCTGGAAACTCAAGTATTGACTTCCAAAGCTCGATTTTCATTGATTCTAACCCAGAATTGGCCCTCTCCAACATCTACTTGACCATGGTCATTTGCATAACAAATCTTGGAACTTGTATAATCATATTTTCATTAGTTTCTTCCTTGTTCCAAGTTCCATCTTGATCAATTTCTACATCTTCTTCATTCTTCAATATCCCTCATAAATGAACTTGAGCTGATCTTGATATTCTCATTCTCTTGAGCATATTCCATAGATATATCTGAACTGAGCTTGGAATGAGGATGTTACATTCAACAAGATCTTTCTTCTTCAATTTCTCCTCTTCTTTTTTTTCTCTTCCTTTTCTTTATCCTCATCTTTATCCTCTCCAACCTTGATCTTTTTCTTTTCATCATTCAATACTTCTTGATCATCTTCTTCTTGATCATACTTCATGAGTAAACTTCACATCATTGATTCTACATGAAAATTCAAGAATTAATCAATGAAGAAGATAAACATACTACTCAATCTTTTTGCTATTAAAAATGGTATCTATATAAGACATCATCAAAACTAATCATAACTAACACATCTAAGTTACCAATAAAACACTTTTTAGAGAGTGAGTCATTAGAGAGATTAAGAGTGTAGCAATTACCTTCTCTCAGAGCCCTGAATAGAGCTTTTGGTTTGACATTGTCTAAGGAGAGATCATCCTTGTTAACAATCAAGCATTCTTCTGAGATGAAGATAACTAGGTTACCTTTATCTGCACTTTGGCTTACACTAAGGAGATTATGGCATAGGCCTTCCACAAAGTATACATCTTTTATTTTTGGTCCATCATTGTTGCCAATTTCACCAATACCAGCTATCCTTCCGGATTGATTTCCGCCAAATGTAACCTTACCACCTTCCTTGTGTATGATTGTTATGAACTTGGATTGATCTCCCATCATGTGTCTAGAGCATCGACTGTCAATGTACCATTTACTGGATTTTGATGCTCTTAGACATACCTGCAAGTTTGTGGAATTAAGTTTTAGGTACCCATTTCATCTTGGGTCCTTTTAGGTTAGTACGCGTTTTGGGGGCCTTATAAGATCCCTTTGGCACCCATTGATAGTTACCTATAGGTTTGCTTTTCCTTTCTTTTCTATGGAAGCAAGAAGAAGTAGAATGCCCCTTTCTATTATAGTAACTACAGTGGGCAAAAGGATTAGATGAGTGAATTGATTTATGAAAATAGCTCAAGTAGTTCTTTTCTCCATTTCTCTTCCTACCTTTCCTTTTATCAAGGTCAGGCTTATAGCCAATGCCAAACTTATCATTTGTAAACTTTTGTTGTTTTAAAATGATGTTAAGCATTTCACTCCCTTGGGTGAATTTTTCAAGAGTTTTTCAAAGATGATCATTTTTCTTTTGCAAATTACAACAGTTTTCACAAGTCTTTTCGAAAGTGCAAGAGGAAGTGTTTTGTTCTTCTAAAACTTTTATTCTTCTTTTTGAAATCAGAAGTTCTTTTGCAATCTTCCTAAATTCTGAATGAAGCTTATTATACTCAGAGAGCAATTCATCAAAGGTTGGTTCAGAATCACTTACCTCTTCATTATTAGATTCCTCTTGAGCGACCAGGCAAAGATTTGCGGTTTGCTCTTCATCTTCTTCTTCTTCATCAGATGAACTATCTCCCCAGATGGCAGAAACATAGGCCTTTTTCTTGAATGAGCTTAATTTTGTCTTTTCCTTTTCTATGTTCTTCAGCTGAGGACATTCAGACTTAATGTGACCCAACTTGTCATACTCATAGCATATGATAGGCTTCTTCGCTTCTTTGTTGTTGTTGTTCTTGTAGGACTTTCAAAAAGCTTGATCCTTTTTATAGAATTTTTTGAATCTTCGGACCATCATTCCAATTTCTTCTTCATCTATCTCATCATCATCATAATTCCTATCTTCCTTGACAGTTTTGAGAGCCATTCCTTTCTGTTTGCCTTCCAATTTGTCAAGTCCTTTTTTGAACTTGATTTTGCCTTCGTATTCTGACAAGCTTCCGAAGAGAGCAGCTACGGATTGCATGGATTCTCCTCTTGCTTCCTCAATGGCTATCACTTTAGCTTCCTCAATACCTTCGTATTCTGTGTGACTCAAACTCGAGTTTACAGATGTAAACTCAAGTTTCAGCAAGAACTGAAACTTTGAAATCTCTTATGTCTTGAGACAAACTAAAGTTTGTAGACAAAGACTGGAGTTTAGAAAACTTGTGAAAATACTAAAGTTTTTTATTTCTTTCTGTTTAGTCTAAACTTGAATCTTAAGGTCTAAACTCGAGTTTGTCTTGTTCAAAACTTTGAGTGCTCTCTGTATCTTCCAGACTTCCAGTCTGCTCAGCAAACTGGAGTTTGGCTTCTTTTGCAAAAATCTGAGCTACTATCTGTCTAGTCCAAACTTGAGTTTGTCTACCCAAACTCGAGTTTGCCTTTGACAATGAGTTTTACATCTTATCAAAGACAAACTTCATACTGAGTTTACAATTGTCAGTTATCATCAAAACACAGAGAACTAACAAAAACTAGACTCCTAATGCGTCAAATTGAAACCAAAACCAAGCTAAAAGGAGTTCATATGAAGAAGATATGCTATTTTGAAATAGACACTACAATTAACGCCACACAGCAGACATAACTTCGGTATTTTGGATGTATCTCACAAAATACATATTTAAATAAGCTAAAACTAGTGGCATATGAAACTAGACTCAAACACTTTTTCAAAAACATTAACATCATAGGAAAAAAAATGATCAATTATGAGAGATATTTTTTTTTAAGTTCACAGTCAAATTAGGATACTATAAAAACACTGGTCAAGAACAGTCTTTATTAATCTGATCATAAAGGTCAAAATACAATGAGTTTGAAGCTAATTCATTTTGCATTGGAGAGAAGATTTCAAGAGATTTATGGCCAATAGTCATTTGCCAAATTTAGATCTATATTGAAGATGTTACACTTACTGAAATTTGACCTTCATGCTACTAATACTCTTACGTTTTGAGAGTCACTACATTTTGGAGATTGTTTCGGTATAAAGAACACAAGTAAACAATATATAGGTTCCCCAGTATTTGTACACAGGGGTCCAATCTTGGAGAATTGTCCCACGATAGATCTTTATAGGGAACCAACTCTTTAAATGAGTGAAAGGCGTCTACAGATCACTATGTCACACACAACCAATATGGGGGTGGGGTGTGTGCTCAGTGATACGAAATGATAAGAGATGTAATGACAACATATATGTACCTATGGGCGTACACTAGTTTATATATATAGCACACCTGGGGTCTTGATCCGTTGCTCATTCCGCTTATGGCGCGTTCACGTGGTCCCACTCATAACTGCCCCACTATCTGCATAGTACATGGTGGTTAGCGAGATTATAGGAACCATATCTTACCAGATAATCTTGTACTTATCGTTGGACTCCTTTAGCATTGGGCCTATTGTGGTGAAGCCCAATTTGCTCGTCTATAACAGATGCCCCCAAGCTCAGTGTTTCAAGCTTCTGATATGCCGAGGTTAAACAATTTTAAACCGTCCTTGAATTTTCCATTGAAGTATGAGGCTAAACTTTATTATCTCAGATTCGGGGTTGCAATTCCTTATCTCGGAATTGGGAGAATAATTGGAATTTCTAATTCCTCCTTACTCTTAATTGGTACCGACTTATCTCGTTTTTCCGAGCTTATTTAGCTGAGTTTATGTTATGCCCCGACTTTTGTATCATCCAACTTATGCTATCGTGTCATGCCGAGTTAATTTTCTATGTCACATGTTTCCATAGTTGCCCCCAGTCCGAGGTATAACACAAACTTGGCACCTGAAGAGGCGCCCCTACATTTCTCAGGCGTTGGGATGCGTAGCCGCACATCAACACTTGAATCCCCACTATCTGTGCCAGCCGTCTTTGGTTTTCGCGCTGATTAAATGCTCGCGACTTTTCGAGAAAATCATGATTGCACTTTGTCTTCTAGGGTTTTGCCACATCTAACCCTCTGTGTTTCCATGACGTTACGGGTCTTGTCGTTTCACATCCGCGCCCGTTGGTATTTGAAAAACCCAACCCTTCCAGTCTTCTCTATATAATTCAAATGTCACAGTGTTTCCCTTTTTTACGCCCAGAGATTCCTGTCACTAATAAAAGAAGGCATTCTAAATCCAAATCTCGCAAGTCTCACTCTTCTTCTTTGAACGCTTCTCAAACTCAAGGTAATCTCCATCGTTACATTCTTGATTAAGTTTACCCATTCCCTCTCCTTTCTTGTAATTTCCAGTCTTTCATTTTCTTTACTTTTGGTTTGCCCTGTGCCACAGAGTCATAGGATAGTATCTTTGAACACTTTTCCAGGGGTTTTAGGTTTCAGGTATAGCTGTTCTTGTGTTCTTAGTTAATTTTTGCTATTTTATTGGTGTTCAATGGATAAGAATTCAGATATACCCGTAGACATGTACAGTAGGCCTATTCCTAGGGAGAATTGGGAAATTATAAGAAAAATGCCTAAAAAATTAGCCTTTTGGTTTTATGGAGTTCATCGTTCCAACGAATCAATTAAGTTAGATGCCCTCATGCCCTCTGGTAGCAGCAGCAAGAAAAACATCTCTAAATCTCCTACACCAATGGCTCCTATACCTGCAACCCCTATCTCGGTCATTAGACCTCCATCATCAATGGTCTCTTCACGAGCATTAACCTCTCAGGCCCCGGTTTTGCTGACTTCCCTGTGCGAGGATTGTACCCATGAGTTTATAGCCTTAGTTCAACTGGGTCGGGAGAAGGCTGGTGAAACGATACTTAGGAGTTGCACACATGGTTCCACTCCCATTCTTACTACGGAGAGCAGTATGCATCTCATGTCTTCTCGCCGAGGTAGATCTCTATCTAACTCGTCTTTTCTTTTCTCTTATATAGGTATAAATGGCTTCTTCATCCCACAGTAGCGAAAATTCAGTGGCCAAGGAATTGGGTTCAACTGAGGCAATTCTTAGTCCGTGTCCCTTTGTTATATGCCCTAAAGTCATGGGTATTCCAAACAAAATGACTCGGGAAGAATTTAAGGGACCCACTCTAAAGGACGGCGACGGTTATATCGTCTGGTTGCCTTTAGAGGGGGTCAGTTGTTTCTTGGTGGGTTGGGGAGGCTCCCCATTTCTTTTTTATGTACCGAGACGTGGTCACCCTTCTTGGGGCCTCGTTCCCTTTTTCTGAATTTATTATCCATATTTTGAACCATTTTCGACTACCCCCAACCCAACTACACCCCAATAGCTGGGCTTATGCTCTTGCTTTTGAGAATCTTTGCAAGGAGCAAGGAATAACTTGTACAGTCCCTTTATTTTCCCATTTCTTTTCCCCAGTAAATACCTATAAAACCAAAGAACAACCTCTAGAATTTGAGTGGACCGTTCTTAGGGGAATCCAAGGTAAAAAGCTTTTTAATCCCTTTACTGAATCCTTTAAAGGATTCAAATCTGCTTATTTTAAAGTCGAAGCCATTCCTTCTCAAATACCATGGTTTCTTCATAAATAACGTGGGAGGGTTAGAAGAGAGATTTCCCCTTTGCTGGACTAGCGATCACCATAACCTTAGGTCCAAAACTTTCAACCCTAGAGCCATTACTCTTACCCTGGTTGAGGAGAAAAACAAGGAACTATTGGTAGATGTCAGTCAAGCCATGAGGCCTTTTGATGCTAGGATTTACCTGTCTGTTCCTTTAAAGAAAAAGAAAAGAAGAACAAGTATGGCCGACGTGTATCTCTTCTTTTTTTATGCTGTTATTGACTGCTTTCATCTTTTTTCTGTGTAGATCCGATTATGTCTTCGAAGCCTTCAGCGCCGGCAGTTCCGGCCTTTATGAAAAGACTTGGCAGAAAATGGAAGGCATCTTAGGCCGAAAAATCTATCCCGGCCAAACCTTTAAAGAAACCAAACGTCGCTCAAACTGATATGGTTGTTATTTCGCCTCCTTCTCCTTCTTCGGCTACTGGTAGCGCCACAACCTCACAACCTTCTTCCCAGCCAACTCACTCTCTTAGCAAGTACACGACACTATCCTTTCTATGGGACAACGGTATCGACTCCAGGCTATGTGATGGTATCCGTCCTCCAATGAGCTGGTTTGCTCCTCGGCCATTTACCCTGGAGGAAAAATAATTTTTGTTGGAAGTGGAGCAACAGGTAGTTTGCACGGCCGGACTAGCCCAAGCTGTTGCCTTCTTCAAGTTGCAATGGGCAGATGCTGATGGCAAACTCAAAGCCACTATAATGGAAAGATCTAAAGCCATTAAGGCAGCAGTTAAGTTGGCTGAGAGTTCCAGGGATAAAGCCCTTGCTGACGTGGAGGACGGAGAGGATGATTCAAACTCTGGAGGACATGTTAAGAGCCTGTGCGTTGGAATTCAATCACTCATGGGATAAGTGTTTACCCTTAGTCAAGTTCTCCTACAACAACAGTTATCACGCGACCATCGACATGGCACCTTATAAAGCATTGTACGGTAGGGAGTGCAGAAGCCCATTATGTTGGAATGACTTTCGTGAAGCTGGTATTGTGGGTTCAGATATGATTCAAGAATCAATGGAACAAGTGAAGATGATTCAAGAAAAGATGAAAACAGCTCAGGATCGGCAAAAGTCCTATGCAGATTAACGATGACGGCTCGTGGAATTTGAGACTAGAGAAAAAGTATTCTTAAGAGTGTCACCGATGAAAGGGGTGATGAGATTTGGAAGGAAAGGCAAGTTGAGTCCAAAGTATATTGGCCCATATGAAATTATCGAACGAATTGGTGAAGTTTCATACAGATTAGCTCTTCCAATGGAATTGGAGAATGTGCATGACGTTTTTCACATATCTCAACTCCAAGAATATATACCAGATCCTTCACACAAGATTCAACCCGAGTCCATCAAGATAGATCGGAATCTCACCTACGAAGAACTCCCAGTAAAGATCCTTGATAGGAGTGAAAGAATGCTGAGAAACAAGACAATCAAACTAGTTAAAGTTCTGTGGAGGATTCAAAAGGTAGAAGAAGCAACATGAGAGGCAAAAGATGATATGCGCAACAAATACCTGGCTTTATTCGAATGTACATATTTAAGTTTCGAGGACGAAACTTATTCTTAGGAGGGTAGAATGTAACACCCCAGATTATTATTATCTATATTTATAATAATGATGATGATGATGATGATGATGATGATGATGATATAGTATTAGTTTAATTTTAGTAGTTTAGATTGATTTGATTAGTTTAGATGAATTTGATTTTTATTAATTTAGATTGATTGATTTGATCGAATTTAATAATTTTGGTAATATTTTATAATTCATTAATTGACAATAGCTAAAGAGCTAAACCCTAACTTAGACTACAAGTTTAGCTCTAACTATAAATATTAGTTGTAGCTGCCTAACCTTAGTCTTCACTCATATTTCTCTTCTTCTTACTCTTTTCTCTGTAAACTCTTCGGCAAATTGCTCTTTTAGGAATTTAGCAAACATGAAGACCAGGTAATCCTAATCCCTAGAACAATAAAAATCCATTGCTATATGTCATGATTCTTTTTTTTCCCCAAAACTATCGTCTCATTCTTTCTCTAGATTTCAATTCTATGAATGAATTTAGCTAGGGATTTAAAGTATTAGGATCTACACTCCCTTTTTAGTATTCTGATTTTGGTCATGATTATTTTAATTAATGTCTAATCTTTAAGTTGTGACTTTTTATGGGTTCCTTTATGTCCCAAAACACCATTATTGTCTATTTCTCCCCTCTCTCGAGTGTTTTGTGATAAAGCAAGAAAATCCACATTAGTTATAAGTTAGTAATTTGGGGAGGTTTTTAATTCCGCGTAGAGTAGTATGGCGTTGCCTTTGAATATTTTGGTCTTCATTTGAAATTGCTGACCTAAGTCAAAATAGTTATCTAGTTGGCTCCAAAAGCGTTTGTCAAACTCAAGATATATCTGACTAGCTTTTAAGTTGTTTCTTGATTTTTGATTTTGATTCACACACACATGTAAGGAGAATGCTGCAATATTAAGGATGCTGAGACGTTATTAGTCCCAATTTCGGACCCTTTGAATTGAATTTCACTGCGTCGAAATTTAGGATAAAACCAATTACTATTGCATGATCATTACTCTAGGGTTTTTCTCTTGTTTTAGTGGGGTCCACGTGTCTTACCATATTGTTTTTTTTGTATTTAAAGCATTAAGCTCCTTTTGCACTTTGATTCACATATTCACATATAGGTATGACACGTCCCTGATTCTTTCTTTTTGCTCCACACAAGTAGATGCTAGATGTGTGTGTCTAATGTATACTATTTGATATTTTTAATTTTTTTTATATAATATCCATTGCATAATAAAATAGGACATGATTAGATTTTATATCAAAAAATCCTTGTATATGATATTTAATTAAATAATGGAAAACTATATAAAAGATAATTAAATGATATAAATAATTTAGGAATTTTATGATGGGTGTGTTTAAAATAAATTAGTAGTGGGAGGATAGATTTGGGATGGTACCTCCTAAAGTGATGAACATACTTTTAAGGCTTTATGCCTTTGAAAATTTATTTGATGTGAACCGATATATCCGTTCTTCCCAAAGTGGTGTCTGGCAGGGTTTCCCGGGACACTAGTGCAACTTTGGGAAGAGGTGTGCATGCTAGGAAGAAATTGTGATATGGCCAATTTTTATGATTTGTGACTGGCAGGGTTTCCTAGGTCACAGGGTAGACTGGCAGGGTTTCTCAGGTCTACCATGGTTCTCTTCTCACTAGAAAATTCTAAAAACAATGACACCTTTTAATTTATACATATACACATATGATGTCCTTATCTTATTTTATTTTGTAATTATTTTATTTTATTTTATTTTATTTTGGAATTAAATTAATTTACTTTACAATTATTTTATTTTATTTTATTTTTCAATTTAATGTATTTTTTCATTTTATAATTATTTTATTTTATGTTGGAATTAATTTATTTATTTGACAATTATTTAATTTCGTTGTGTAATTAATTTATCTTATTTTATAATTACCTTATTTTAGAATTAATTTATTTTATTTCAATTCATATCAAATTATTCATCTATTTACTATTTCTGTTTTATTTTATTTTATTTTATCTTTATTTAATTAGGATTACCAACTTTTGTTGATGTTTGTATTCTTGAGCTGCGATGATCCTTCGGGGGAGCAGAATTTCAGTGAAACATGTGCCAAGAGTTTGGGGCTAGCAGTGAGATATGAGGAAGAACGTCCAATTAAATTTTAATTATCTCCCTTTTTATTTCTATATTTCGCACAAGACATTTTGTTTTGATTTAGATTTATTGTGATGTAATAAATAGCCTTGCACTTGTCCCATACAAGTGCGGCGGTAACACTTCCCAAATTCAGCTATTTTAAATTTTAGTATTATTTATAAAAACTATCGCTATTTTATGTCATTATAACTCCTATTTTAAATTCGGCTGGAGGTGGAGGCTAAGAAGCGGAAACATGATGAAGATGCCGCCGAGATATCCCGCCTGTCAGCTGAATTAAAGGGCTTGAAGGAGCAAATGGCCCTAGACACGACCTACATCGCCGATCTAGAGAAAGCCGTGGAGGAATCATTCAACAATGCCATAGCGCAAGTGGTCTTTCTTAATCCCAACACCACGCTTAATCTTGAGGATACCCGCTTTGATGGTGTGGTCAAGGATGGGAAGATTGTGCCCGCTGGCGCTTTGGAAGAGTCGGCTGGAGAGGGCCCATCTGGGGCAGGAGGGGATTCTGAAGCTCAACTAGCTGCTAACGCTGAATCTCGGCCCCCTACCCTTCCAGATGCTGAGGCAGGCGCATAACTTTTGTTTTCCATGTTTCTATTGCCAGGGTCTCTTCCTTAGTACTTCCCTTGTAATTGACTTTTGCAATCAATGAAATATTTCGTTTTGAGTTCTATTTGTTCAATATTTTAGTGATGAGTATTTGATATTTTGTTTCGCTCATTAGCATTCTAGTTACTTCACTGCTCTGAAAACACTTTATACCAAGTTATTAACAACCTCATGGTTTAAAATTGGTTTATCAAATTTTAACCAAACCAGATTGATTAAGGCCAGTGTAATGGGTTTAACTCGGGTATGGCTCATTGGCCTTGCCTATGTTTTAACTCACGAAGAGTTTTTAAGGGGCTTGGCAGTTTAAAAACCTTTTCATCGAATTGTCGAAAATGGGTTCTCAGACTCCTTTTCTTAAATTAGTACAATTTTTGTCGACATTTTTCTTTTGTACATATTCACTTAAGAATACTTAATGGGCCTAATGATTTAATGCGGCCTTACAGAATTCATTTGAATTCAGAACTCTTTTTCTTGAATTCGTATAGTTTTGACGGCGCGACCTCTTACTTGGCTCCTTTAGAGCTTATAATCAAATGGCCATAAAATTTTGACGAGATAACTAGCTTTCATCGAGCTTTTATTGAAAATGGCAACTATGTCGCTTACAAAATAAATGCTTTGTTAGAGTTTGCAATGAAACAGCAAATAAATTACTTAAAAAGAAACTAACTTTTTGAGTTTGTCTAAGTTGTTCATAGCCTCACGACCATGTAACTTTTGCAATCTCAACTGTATTAAATTTTCAGTTTGTCTGCATTCCAGGTTCTCTTTACCATCTTTTTGTTTAGGTTTTCTAGCTTGTAAGCTCCATGTTCCAGTACTTCCCTAATCCGTAAGGTCCTTCCCAATTGGCAGCTAGCTTTCCTTCTTGTGCATTTCTGTTGCCTATGTCAGCTCTTCTCAGCACTAGGTCGCCTTTGTCAAAGGAGCGAGGTTTTACCCTTTTGTTGAATTTTGCCCCGATGAATTGTTTGGTAGCCAAATTTCTGTAATGCGCAATGGCTCTTACATCATCTATAAGATCTAACTCGGCCGTAATGGCCTCATTATTCTCTTCTTCGCATAAGGCCTTTTCTTTTCTCCATGAGGGTTCCCCAATTTCCACAGGTATCATTGCTTCACATCCATATGTCAATTTGTAGGGCGTTCTCCTGTGGTAGTTTGAACGCTGGTCCGATATCCCCATAACACAACATATAGCTGTTCGACCCATTCTGTCTTGGCCTCATGCATTCTCTTTTTAAGGCCATCAATGATTATCTTGCTTGTTACCTCAGCCTGGCCATTAGATTACGGATGTTCGACCGAGGTGAAATGCTGAACAATCTGGAAGTCGGCCATCATCTTTTGAAAGCCTTTATCCGCAAACTGAGTTCCATTATCGGTGATAACTTTCGGCTGGATTCCAAAATAAGCAATGATATTCCTTGCCGTAAACTTTTGCATGCGAGCCGATGTTATGGAGGACAGTGGTTCAGCTTCAATCCACTTCGTAAAATAGTCCACCACAACAATCAACCTCGTAATTGTCCTGGGGCTCTTTGGAATGAACCTAACAAATCCAGCCCCTATTTATAGAACGGCCATGGTGCTAAGATATATTTTAACTCAGTTGGAGGAGTTTGAATGACTTTAGCATGTTTCTGACAACTATCGCACCTCCGAACATGATCCCTTATGTCTGCTGATAATGTCGGCCAGTAATATCCGGCCCTTATGGCTTTCCGAGCTAACGCCTTGGCTCCCATGTGCTGTCCATTGATGCCCTCATGTATTTCAATCAATACATATTCCGCCTCATCGGAGTCAAGGTATTTTGCCATTGGCGCATGTAACCCTTTCCTATGTAATTGATCATTCACCATCACGTAGGACACCACCGTTCTTACCAATTTCCTGGCCTCCATGGACTCTTCTGGGAGAATACCTTGCTCTAAGTAGTCAACAATAGGTTTCCTCCAATCATCCTTCTCTGTTATGACCATTACACATGTCGAAACTTGCAACCTTTGTTGTATTATAGTCCGATGATTTCCGGCTCCTTGAGTACTAGCAAGCTTGGACAGAATGTCAACTCTTGTGTTGTCCCCTCGTGGTATGTGCCTCACTTCTATGTCATCAAAATCAGCCATGAGGGATTTAACCTTTCTGAGGTATTTGACCAGTAGCGGTCCTTTAGCTTGGTAAGACCCGTTTATGTGTGATGCCACTAGCTAGGAGTTTGTAGACACCTGCACGTTCCGAGCTCCATTTTCTCTTACTTGGAGTAACCCGGATATAAAGGCCTCGTACTCGGCTTGGTTGTTAGAAGTTTTAAAACCGAGGCTCAAGGAGTATTCGATGGACACGCCCTTTAGGCTTTCTAGGATGACTCTGGCCCCACTTCCAGACGAGTTAGAAGAACAATCTACAAATAACTTTCACTGGGTCTTTTCCTCGACGCTTTCTCCTGCGGAGTAAGCTCTACTACAAAATCGGCCAAAGCCTGAGATTTTATCGCATGTCTGGCTTCATAGCTAATGTTGAACTCGGACAGTTCTATTGCCCAGCTTGTCATCCTTTGTTACTAAGTCGGGTTTGTGCAGTATCTATCGGATTGGCTGGTTAGTTCGAACCATAATAGGATGGCTCTGAAAATATTGGTGTAGTCGTCGGGCCGTGATCAGCAACGCAAAAGCCATTTTCTCGAGCCTTTGATATCGTGCTTCAGCCCCCTAGAGAACTCGACTTACGAAGTATTCCGTCATTTGTCCCTCCTTCGGCTCTCATACCAGAGCCGTGCTTACGGCTTCATCAGCCACTGCTAGGTAAAGGATTAGGATCTCCCCCGACACAGGCCGGCTTAATACCGGTGGGGCTACAAGACATTGTTTTATCTTCTCAAAGGCCGCCTCGCATTATGCGCTCCATTCGTGGATGGCCTCCTTTTTTAGCAGTTTGAAGAAAGGGAGTGAGTTTTCCGCCGATTTTGGGAGAAACCGGGTTAAGGCAGTGAGCCTTCACGTGAGCTGCTGGACCTCCTTTCGACATGTAGGAGCCTTCATTTCTAGCACAGCTCAGCATTTATCAGAATTGGCTTTGATTCCTCGATGGGTTAGCATGAAACCCAAAAACTTTCCTAATGGAACACCAAAAGCACATTTTGCCGAGTTAAGCCAGATTCAATGCCTTCGTAGCTTGTCGAAAGTCTGCTGCAAGTCCTGAATATGCTGCTCTTAATCTTCCGACTTAATGATCATGTCTTCGATGTAAAGTTCAACATTCTTTCCCAACTGGTCTTCAAAGACCTTCGTCATCATCCGTTGATACGTTGCTCCGGCATTCTTCAATCCAAAGGGCATGACTTGTAACAGTAATTAGCCCTTTCTGTGATGAACGCCGTCTTTTCCTGATCCTCGGGGTGCATGGCGATTTGGTTATACCCCGGATATGCATCCATGAAGGATAAGAGTTTAAAACCTGATGCACTATCCACTAACTGATCAATATTAGGCATAGGAAAAGCATCCTTAGGGCATACCTTGTTTAAGTCTTTGTAATCCGTGCAGACTCTCCATTTGCCGTTAGGTTTCTTTACCAGGATGACATTTGACAACCATGTGGTGTATTGGACTTCTCTTATAAAGCCGGCCTCCAGGAGATCTTTCACGTGCTCTTCAAGAGCGGTTATCCTGTCTGGGCCCATCTTCCTTTTCTTTTGTGCGACTGGGGTAGAACCTGGCCGAATTGCAAGCTTATGGCAACAAAATTTTGGATCTATCCTTGGTAAGTCGGCTAATCCCCATGCGAATATGTCAGTGTTCTTTAGTAAGCACTCTGTCAGTGCTCAACAAACCTCCGTGTTTAACCCCTTTCCGATTTTTGTAGCCTGTCGTGGTTCGCTACCAAGGATGAAGTCCTCTAACTCTCCACTGGGTTCTGTTCTCCGAATCTTCTCCTCCACCCTCATATCCAACTCAACGAGGTGTTAGTTCTCTATGTGTTTTGATGATAACTAACAATTGTAAACATGGCATGAAGTTTGTCTTTGGTAAGTTGAAAAACCTACTGTCAAATGCAAACTCGAGTTTAGGTATGTAAACTCGAGTTTGAGACTTGACAGAAAGCTGCTCAATTATGCAAGAAAGCCAAACTCGAGTCTGAGGAGTCACAGAAAGCAATCAAAGTTTTTCACAACAAGCCAAACTCCAGTTTACGAAAACAAACTTGAAGTCTGGGAGATACAGAGAGCAATCAGAATTTTGCACAAGACAAACTCGAGTCTAGAACATGAAACTCGAGTTTAGACTAAGTAGAAAGAATCCAGAAAAACTCAGTATTCTCATAAGTCTTGTAAACTCTAGTCTGTGTTTCCAAACTCCAGTTTACACTTGACCAAGATAAATTTCAAAGTTTCAGTTCTTACTGAAACTCAAGTTTGCTTCCCCAAACTCGAGTCTGAGTCATACAAAAAGACCACCAATATGCTTGCTTTTCAAACTCCAGGTCATGCTGCTAAACTTTAGTCTGGAAATTCTTCAACTTAGGCTCATCCTCTTGACATAGCCCCAAACTCGAGTTAGTCATTAATTGACTCGAGTTTAGGTACACATCCAAAGTTCCATTCCAAGTCTAGAGCCCAACAGCCTTCTCTGTAAGAACCAAACTCGAGTTAATGTTTGTAAACTGCCAGTTTAGACCGATTATCAACATTCATGCTTTCTGGATGAACCCTAAACTCGAGTCTAGAAATACAAACTCGAGTTTGTATCGGTGATTTTGAAAAACCAAATGATGTTGATCTGCGAAATCTTTATGAGTCAATCTGAAATCATTTTATCATATGATACTATTGCTTCTAATGTCTTTCATGAAGTTTTGAGTGTTTTTCAGATAAGTTCGGCTAAGATTAAGATGGAATCAAATCTGGAATAAAGTGCATTAAATGAAGAACCAAGAACAGGGCTGATCCTTCTCCTCTATCCCAATGGTTCAGCACAGACCGTTATAGATCAATGAAATCTCTCTCCAACGGTCAAATGAAGGTTATGGAATGACTGAATACCTGGAAAACCTTCTGCATCAACATATTCCAAGATTCCAGCTGAGAATTGAAAGAACATAGCAAAATATGCAACTGTCATTTTCTAGATTTGCAGCTGAACGTTAGAGAAGAAATTGCAACAGCTAGTTCATCTAGCTAGCCTATAAAAGGCTATGAAGACTTAAAGCATAACACACACAACCAAGCTACTTTGATTATATTTTGCAATTTGAGTCTGTATTGTGATTTTAAATTAATCTTCAGTGTTTATCATTATCTACTCTGTTTGAGAGTCTTGATTCTTTGAAATCAAAAGTTGTTGGTAAAAACTCAAGGTTGTGAAAACCTGTGAGTGGGGTAGCTTAATTACAAAGTGTAAGGGGGAGCAAGTCCTAGGTGAATAGGATTTCTGGTTGTTTGCATTGTTGTAGTTAAAGCTTGTTGAACTAGTGGAAATACCCAGAAGATATCTGGGAACTGGACATAGGTCAAGGTTAAAACTGAACCAATATAAATTCTGTGTGTCAAGCTTTTCTTCCCTTACTCCCTTGTTATTTACTTTTCAAAGGTTTTAAAAAAGAGTTCAAAAAGATTTTTTTTTTTTTTTGAAATCCCCAATTCACCCCCCCTCTTGGTGATTTCTTCCATTTTCATGAGGTGAATGGTGTCATTTTCTGAGGGAGTTTGGGAAGAGGATGGATCCTCTTTGCTTCCTTTAACTGAATCGTAATAGCATTGTCGCGATTCTTTTTAATCACCTCGGATAGTTACTACCTTGTTCTTTTTTCCAATCATCTTTGCTTTTTGGTGCTTGGTGGATACTAGCATGTCCCAGTTATAGATGGTTGGCCTACCAAGAATGATGTTATAGGGAGATGGGAAGTTAGCCACCACAAACCGTACCGTTTCCGACTTAAATGACTCCTTGTGCCTAAAGTCAGCTTCAAGTCTATGCATCCTTTAGGTCTGGTATCCTGACCATTGAAACCAATTAAGGTCATTTTGCACTGCTTTAAGTCATCTGGATCCAGCTTCATCTTTTGGAATGCTTCCCATAAGAGTATGTCTAATGAACTTTTGTTGTCGACCATGATTTTCTGGACCCTGCAGTCTAAAATGGTGCCTGTTATTACCAAGCCGTCATAGTGTCTGGGCACAACGTCTTCTAGGTCGGCTTTAGTGAAACTGAATACCGGCAACTCCTGCTCCCTCATTCCTCTTTTGAAATATGGGCGATCTCGAATCACCATCACCTCTTTCAAATATTTATGACGTTGGTTTTGCGAGTCACCTCTGTAACATCCCAATTTAAAATACCGGAAAATTTTTTTTTTAAAACAAACCATGATTAGAGTCGAGCATTTCGATTAAATGAGTAACTGAATATTTAGAAGTACATAACCATAGTGTAATCATCTTTATACAGTCATCTGTTGATTCCAAAAAAACAGTATCTAAATAGTTCAGAAACTAAAACATATAAGCTCTTCCAGTCCGTCTACATCGGCTACTTGCCACTCTCCTCCACCCTGGACCCTTCTGAACCTGAAGCTACAACTGAGATCCAATTCCCAATTGGATCTCAGGTAACGGTTAACCTTATGCTCAAATAAGTCATATATAGGCAACAAATAGTCGTAACAACATAACAGCACATCAATACATAAGCACACAGCAGATGCATGATCAACAATGGACAGAACATAAGCACACAGCAATATGTAAAGCCCTACACTATATCTGCACATAAACCAGTGTCACGATCTCCCATCGTGTCCTCAGCGCTAGGAAAACCCAACGGTGTTATCAAGACTATAACCTGTAACAAGCTGTATGTATGACTGACAACTCATGACAGAGTTTCAGTATATAAACATGTCTACCATATATATGAATATGAGCAGCATAAGTGTTAAGGTTACAATACGCGTCCGTACCTCCGTTGACGATTTCGGGCACTTCGATAGCGTTGTGGTACGTTTGACGGTGGTACGACGGTGATTTGACAGCGGTGACAGCGGAAACAGCGGTTCGTGATTCTGGGTATCCTATAAGGATAATATCACCAGTATGAATATCTAAGACCATAACAGGCATTTTAGGTACAAATTACCATTTTGCCCCTAGTTTGACTTTTTGGTGGAATTTTGCCAGGGCTTCGCTCTTTTGACTTTACGCTTTCAAAATTTTTTGCTATAATCTTTCCTCTAACATATTTCTAAGATAAATATCACATTTATTCCTAAAACATGATATTTAAACTAACTTGAAAAATTAAAGACTACTCTAGCATTTCTACTATAACTACTGAAAGAACTACCTAACTAAAGACTAAGGACCGAAAACTTACTCAGAGCTTCGCTAGGATTTTTCTTCGGACTCCTCCTTCTTCCTTCTCTCTCAAATTTTGAAAATCTCAAGTGGATTTGGTGTGGAAGTTATGAAAGGAGCAAGGGGTATTTATAGGGAAAATTTGGTTACTATTCATGCCTTGTCAAACGAAATCTGGACCGTCGGATCACACTTTTCTGAGGTGGCATGATCTTGGCCTTTCCTTCTCTTTGGCCGACCTCCCCCTCCAAAAGAAGACAAAATAGCTGACCTCATCCTAGCTGCATCATCAAGCCTTATCCTCCTGCTTTATCTGATGAATTCTCGGTTCGGTGCCCCGATCACGAGATTCCGTAGAAACTTAAAATTCTGGGAACAACACTCTGAAGATCTTTTCTTCCTCTTTCAAATTATCTAATTTAACTCAGTTTCTGATCCCACTGAGGACATTCCGTTATCAGCTGAAAATCCTCGGTATTCGTGTCCAGCTACAGAAATAACGTTGTCCGGTGCCAACTTCGAGACAAAAATTCACTGATTAACATTATACTCTGGTTTTCCCCACTTATCCCCAGATTCCCACAACGGAATTATTTTCTATCGGTTCTCCTTTTGGCTATCTGCTTTAATTATACAAAATATCTTCCTATTCGGATCTCCAAATCACTCCGTCGGTTACAGAAATGACTTCGGAGACCGGCCATCTCGAGATAAAAATTCCCTCGTTCACAACATACCCTGACTTTAGAAACCTAGTCCACGGTTTTCTATGTAGGATTTTATTTCCATCCGTTCTCATTTATCCTGTTCACCTTTCTTTATTATTTTAATATTATCCATTTACCACATGTTTAATCTTATATTATTATAATATTACAAATATCAATCCATCCTTATCTCTCCAAATTTTCGGCCCATCCACCTATATATATATATAATTAATTCTTTCCTTAACCACATATATTACATTTATCCTATATTCATTTTCCACAAAAATTTCCTATTGGTCCATAAGCAATTTCATGGATTTAGGCTTATAAAATTCCCAAAAATTACTTAATTAATCCTTTAATAATTCCTAATAATTTTCTTAATTAAAACTCATCATTTTCTCACAACCATTTTATTGACATTAATAATCTAAGCTCCATGCAAATTATTAAAAGTCATAGAATCAATTTCGATTCTAGAATAATTTTTAATTTTCCTTCTTTTTATTTTCATAGGAAATATTTTATTAAATTGTCTAAATTAAGAATAATATATTTCCTAAATTTTTAATAATTATCCCATGCCTTCTAGAATTTTTCCATAATTTTTCTTAGTACTTTCCTTTGAAAATAGACTAATTATACTTCATTTTGAGACCTCATATCCACCTATTTTCAATAGATATTATTTATCTAAATATATATTTAAGTGTATTATAAAAATTAGGGTATTACAACCTCCGCCTCCGGGCCCTCCACTGTAACATTGCAATCTTATCTTGCTTCACGAAACTCATCGTCGCTTTCCTCTTGCTTATTTTTCTTCCTTTCAGGACTTTTATTTCATCCTTCAATAGGGCACTTACTACTTTGATGTCCCTATGTTTGAATCAGGTATTTTTGTAACTTGCCTTCCTAAACGAATTTCTCGATAGCGTCTCGCAAGTCCTAGCTTTGGTCAGTCGTGTGTCCAAGTTAGTCATGGAATTCACAATATTGAGACTTGTCTAAGGCTGCTTTATGCCTCATGGGCCGGGGTCGTTCTGCTTTTTTCATCTGGGTCAAAGTAACTTCCCTCCATATTTGTTCTCGAGACACCTTCAATGGTGTATATTTTTCATATCTTTCTTCTGCTCTGGTTCCTCAAGGTTTACTGTCTGACGTTCGTCCCCGATTATCCGGCCTCGAACTTCCTGGCTGCTCCTTACTTCTTGGAGGTGGATTCCTAGCTCGTCCTCTGCTACCCCGGCTAGCCATCTCCAGCTGCTTGAGTTCCAGGTACTTCTTCGAACGATCTCTGAACTTGGCTAACGTCGCCACATGATCTTTCATTGTTGACCTCTTAAGGCGAGATTCATCATCTAAGCCGGAAATCACCAAATGCAAGTGTACCTTTTCTTTTAAGTTCAAAACCTGTAAGGCAACATCCTTGAAATGCTCGAGGTACCGTTGTAATGTCTGATTGGGACCCTGCCTTATGTTCCAAGTTGAAATTGAGTCTTTAGTTGTTTCTTACTTGTGGCGAAGTTCATCAAGAATTTCTGGCCGAAGCCTTCCATGTTTCTGATAGATTTTTGTGGCAAAGAATGGAACCATAACTGTGCCGCTCCTCGTAATGTTCCTGCAAAAAGCCAAGGTACTATAGGTCCTTTAAAACCTTACACTATCACTTCCATGTTGAAGTTGTTTAGGTGGACTTGTGGGTCCTGGGTTCCATCATACTTTAGCAGATCCCTCGAGTCGAAACCCTTGGGATACTTAGCCATTCGTATTTCATCAACAAAAGGGTCCTTGAACCCCGCCGGCTTGTGCTTTCTTCGACGTTTCTCTGTTAACCAAGATTAACAGGGTCGCTTCCTGCCTTTCCGTGCCTCGCATCTTTTCGGCGCCTGGAGTTTCTACTGGTTGTCTTCCCAAGGCACTTGGTCTGGCTTGATTAACAGCACCTTTTCTGTATCCGCATGTTGTACTACTGCGGTGACACCTGGACCGTTAGTATCTCGGCCATTGTTTTGTTTTTGGCTCTCCAGTTGCCTAACCCATTCTTCCAGCCAAGCCATCCTCTGGATTTCCTCCTCACGAGTCCTTCCACCGCTGGGCTCTTCTTGTAACTCCTTTCCACGTCCGAGGTTACTTGGCTCCGCTTCATTTCTATTTACCTGTCGAGTCCAAGCCTCCACTTAATCTGAATTAGCGTTTCCTTGATCGATACTCCAATCATTTAGCCCTTCTTAGCCGAGTCTGTCATCTAGAATCCGCTATAACCTGCGCCCTTCCTCCAACCGCCATAGAGCATCTCGGCACTCCATATCTTCTTGAATACGCTTGACATCAACTTCCCTCTGTAGCACATTACGCCTTTCCATATCCTCCATTCGTTTAAACATTATCTCCATTACACTCTGTAGACGACGAACGTCGGGATCCTCAATTTGGAACTCCTACCGAGGGTTTTGAGGTATGAGTAGCGGCTGTGCCTGCTGCGAAACTCGGTTACTGGGAGCTGGTGATGTCCCGATGTCGGCAAGCTCATGTTCTGTCTCAACCAGGTCTTGATTCACGTTAGGTGGTATTGAGTCTTCATGTTGCATGGTTTCAGGATTTAACGGCGGCAATGACCCCCATTGTTCTTGTCAAGATGACTGATTTCGGCTTCTGGTATTTGTCATTCTTAGCAGCTTCTTTGTTTTAGGAATCGCAATTTAACGTCCCCACGGTCGGTGCCAATATTCCGGTATAAAGAACACAAGTAAACAATATATAGGTTCCCCGGTATTTGTACACTGGGGTCCAATCTTGGAGAATTGTCCCACGGCAGATCTTTATAGGGAACCAACTCTTTAAATGAGTGTAAGGCGTCTGGAAATCACTATGTCACACACAACCAATATGGGGGTGGGGTGTGTTCTCGGTGATACAGAATGATAAGAGATGTAATGACAACATATGCATACCTGCAGGCGTACACTAGTTTATATATATAGCGCACCTAGGGTCTTGATCCGTTGCTCATTCCGCTTATGGTGCGTTCACGTGGTCCCACTCATAACTGCCCTACTATCTGCATAGTACATGATGGTTAGCGAGATTATAGGAACCATATCTTACCAGATAATCTTGTACTTATCGTTGGACTCCTTTAGCATTGGGCCTATTGTGGTGAAGCCCAATTTGCTCGTCGTAACAGAGATTAATCTTAGTAGAAGATCAATTGATTGTACATGGTTTCTAACAATAGTTTTTCTTGACACCCAGAATCTACATGGAAGAAATTTCGAGGATACTTGAGTACTAATGTTGATACTTGAGTATGGTACTCGAGTATGTAAATGAATACTCAAGTATGAGTGAAGACCAGAATGGTACTCGAAGGAACTGAAGTTGTTACTTGCTAACTTTGGCCTTAAATGTTTGATGAATACTCGAGTATGCTACTTGAGTATGGCAATTAATACTCAAATATGATGATTTTGATCACAAAGCTGATTTACTGTCTATTTGAAGAATAATTGAGTACGCTTGAGTATGATACTTGAGTAAAGGATCATATTACTTGAGTATGTTTGATTAAACACGAGGCAATGAGTTACTTTCATGTTGATGCTCAGGTACATAGAAGCTATACTCAAGTATGAGTATTCGTTACTCGAGTAAGCTCGTTTGTTTCAATCTTAGAGTAATTCTCACAAGGTATTTTGGAGAGTATTTGAAGAATACTTGAGTACGTTTTAAGTTATTCGAGTATTATCGAATACAGCAAGAAATTGCCAGAATATGATGTTTAAAACTTAGAAGGTTACTCAAGTAGAGTTCAAGTATACTCGAGTATGGTACTTGATTACACTGAGTGAATACTCGAGTAGAGATTTACTTGTTCTTGCAATCTTCGTCTTCGTGAATTAAAATTGACTCATTATCAGTCCATAACTTCTTATTATTACTTATTATTATTCTCAATGCTTCTAAACATGTTTGTTAATAATGAGTTTTAGATTATTTGTTGAAGGATTATGTGCAAATCCTCAAAAAGTAATAATTGTATCAAAACATTAAAAGTCGTAGTAGAAAAACAAAGCACACACAAAATGCAATTCAAAGTAAGTCAAATGATCATCTTTTGAGACACCCATTTTTGACAAAACTGAATGTGACTCATCCTTAATCAATTACAAAGACAAAAGGGAACTCATATAAATAGTTTTAATAGCATTATGAAAGCAACATATCCTCAAATCTTCTAACGACTCCAATCTGTCTCTAACGAAAAGCTTGAACCTCACAATAATCATATTCTAAACAGGAAAAATTGCTTAACAATCAAATACTCTTTATCAACTATAAAAGGAGAAGCATTCAAGATAGATGAGAAGAAGTGAACTTGCACCTTCACTACTAAAATGCCAACATTGATTTTATATCACTTACTCTTTCGTTATCTCAATGATTATATAATTTACCATAGAGAGTGAGATTATTTGTAATGTACTTTAGTGTTCATCTTATTCACTTTTGAGAGAGAAGATTGATTGTAAACCTTCATTATAAAAGTTGTATCCCTACGGTATATAAGGGGGAGTATTTCGGTGAGAGATTTGTAAACGGCTTCGCAATTGTCAAGCTAAACTTGTGGGATTGTAGAGGTTTCTCTTGTGCTCAAATTAAACAAGAAAATAGTGGGTTGAAAATATCAAGTGGAGCTTAGGGATTGGATCGTATGTCAACAAGGATTTGGCCGAACTAGTATAAATTTCAGTTTGCATATTTTCTGCCCTTATCTCTTATGTTTCTAGCACATACGTTTTAAATAACTAATTATAAATTTATCATTTATTACTCTCATACGTATTGCTTTTGTCAAGATGCAAAATGATTTTCAAAGTTTCTAATTTTATATCATATATCCAATTCACCCCTTGGTATCAGCCAATTCTAACAAATACTACCTTATTTGGATTAGTGAGAAGGGAGGGGAAGGAAAGATTTTAATGTTACCTTGTTTGATTTAAGAGATGAGGAGAGAAAAAATATTTTTATATGGACAACTTTACCCTTATTTTGTTTAAACTATTTTAAAATTATCAAAATAGATTAAATATGCTTATAATGCATTGTTCCTGACTAACCAACTTTTCCATCAACCTCTTAAAAGTGTTCTGCAATTAGTTTGGTGATAATCTTGAAGCTTACATTCCACAACGAAGTGAATCGTAGATCTTTCAAGGTCTCAGGGTAATCAATTTTACTATAGTGTCTTTTAACACTAACTATTTTACTCTAGTGGCAAAGAAGTAATTTCACTCAATAATAACAATTACATAAATTATTAACATAACTCCGTAATTGATCTGAAATAGCACACATTGAAGGGGTATTTATAATCGAACAAATTGACTCCAACAAGAACTCTTAACTCTTAAGAATATTATAAAAATATTAATTTAATAAGAAACCCAAAATAAATAAATCCTAATATGATATTAATGATTAAATGACATCTAAAATACTAATTCATGACTCTTAACTCATATCCTTTTTTAAAAACGAAAATTACAAAATAAATAGAAAAAAATGATGACTTAAACAAAATAAACAGACTATAATTGAACTAGTCTTCAAGTAATAACCTTTTAACTGATCTCATGTAAAGTGGTAGAATTTCCCTCAAGTTTACATTAACCTTCCCCTAGATTGGTGTTGTATGGATTCATCTTTATGAATTATGGGTTGCCTTTTTTACCCTTCAGATAGAGCTCGAGCCTTAAGCAATATATTCGGCTCTTTTATTACTTTCGATGTAACCAGTTCAGAGATACAAGGTGGCTTTAGATCCAGGTTGCTTTATCAAGCAATTAATATTTTTTATTGGGCTTTAGTGTGCATGTATGTCTTTATTTTGCATTTAATAGGTTGGGCCTCGCTATTATATTGGGCTTATATTTTCTAATGTAAATACTGAAGAGGACGAATTTTGTGTGTATCATTTTACTTTGATTAACTTTGAGAGTTGGCACAGATGGTAAGGGATCCAAAATTAAGCTCTTGGATTGTGGGTTCGATCCCCTCTACCGTCGCTGGGACTCCTTTGATAGGAGATCTCGTAAGTCCCCAGTAAGTGCTCACAGAGCCTGAGACCATGCCCTGACCTTGGTAGGGGACTGGTGTCGAACCCTTCCAAAACTTTTTTGTATCAAAAAATAAATAAATAAATTGTCGTGTTATATTAAAAAAAATAAAAATAAAGAGTGAGTTATTGTAGTAAATAACTAAAGCACTGTGCATTGTAAAAAAGCCCGCACAAGTCATGGCTGTAAGGAGAACGTTATTTTCCTTATAATTTATAAATCCATTATTTTCATTTTTTTTTTCATTGGATCCTTTTTCTTTTGCAAGGATCGTAACTTAGATCTGTATCTGTCTCAAGATTTTAGACAAAAAAAAAAAAAAGACCTTTATTTAAATACCCTCAATTAGGCAGTTTTTTCGGAAATTCTGTTCCGATTAACTTGGCTTACTTAAACAAATCCATTATGCCGAGGGACATTGTACCCAAAAAAAAAAAAAGGTTTTAAACAAAAAAGATACTCATATTTCCTACCAAATGAAGCTTTAAATTATTTGACTTCTTTCTTGTTACTCAATTTATTTTAAATTTCTTTTTGAGCAACTGATAAGAGTTTTTTTTTTTTTTTTTCATTGCGAAGAGATGTTTTCCTGCACATACATACTTCAAGGGAAAAATAAATAAATTTTTCTAAGAAATAATAATAATATGATATATCTTGTATTTGTGGATGTACAGGCACTTTGTGCCAAGCTCCGTCGCCTTAATTTTTTACATTAAAATAAGAATCTTTTAGATTTTTAAGGATTTGTTTGGTCCAAGGGAAGGAATGGAAGGAATTTTAACGTACTTTTTTAGATTGATAAAAACAGAGGGAAAATGCGATCTTATTATTATTTTATTTGATTCAAGAGAGAAAGGGAGGGGGGGAAATTTTATATAGACAACTTTTTCCCTTCCCTCGATTAAGTTGTTTTTACAAAGCATATTTAATAATCCTATTTATAACTTTTGTTCGGATTAAAAAGTAATTATAAATTCCTGGCCAAAATCTTTTAAATGACTAAAAACATATTTATTTCTTTATTTTCTTACAATGACACTGATAGAAAACACATTTGAAAGGCATATTTTTTTCCACCACATGTATTTTTTTTTAATAGAGAGGAAATACTTGCAATTTTTTTTTTTGGGTACTTTATGATTTTTATTAGCGGTATTTCCGTCTTTTCATCATTTATTTGATAATCTATATTTTCTTTTTCTTTTTATCATTCCAAATACCATTTAAAAAAAAAAATCATTTTTGTTACATATGTGGCCAAACCTTTTTTGGCCAACAATACCGAACATTTCTTCTTTTTTTTTCAAAAAAAAAAAAAAGATTCCCATTTTTCTTCCGTTTCTTGTCATGTTTTGAGAATTTCTTGATTTTTTTTAAATTTATTTTTCCTTTTTTGTCAAGAATAATATCCCCTCCTGTCTTTTTAATAAAATACAAATAACTCAATCATGTAGATAACTAAGTAGAGTATATCAAAGAAATTAACACATACTTTTGTCATATTGATTATATATATTAATGTGATTTCTATTGAGAAATAGTTCCAAAGGAGTAAATAACTAAGTAGAGTATATCAAAGAAATTAACATATATTTTTATCAAATAACTGACTAGAATAATATGTTTAATCTCTATGAATTAATTATCTAGATATTACATTAAAAAACGAAGGAACTACTAAAATTTTAAAAAGGCCATCAGTCTTTAATAAATAAAAAAGATTGATAAACCTTTTTAGCCAAGGAAAGATCTAGAAAACCTTGTTTTGTACTATATAAAAGACTGAAAAGAGTACAAAACATTAATGAGCCAATATTAGCCAAGTAGCCAACGCCTTATTTAAGTTAGCATACTTGTTATTCAACGAGGGGCGTTGGACGCGAAACTTCTGTTCAACGGACAGAACTCATGCTTGGACATTTTTGTAAGCTAATAAATTTAAAAACACTTTAAACTTATTTTTTTAATAGAAAAAATTTTATGACGTTTTGGAAAGGGTCAAATTTATCCTATTTTAATTTTGGTCTCTTAAATTTTAAATTATTAGTTTTTGTCTCTCTAAACCTTAACGTAAAATAGTTTAGGATTTTATTAAATTATTGGGACAAATATTTTTTAAAAAATGAGGTATGATTTAAAATTTTAAAAAAACAAAAACTAAAGTTGAAGGATAAAAATTATACTAATCCTATTGAAACTAATTCCGTTCCACTTCTTGTTTCCTCTAGAATTCCATGCATGAACTATGAAACTTGGTCTTAAGGGCATTACAGTAAAATGGGTAATACAGAGGCGAGGAGTACAGTGAAAGCGAAACGAGTGGCGCGTGAAAGAGGGAGCCATACTCACCTACCAGTCAGTTAGTATCTGTAAAGTTTTCAAATGACGAATATGCCACACGGTGCCAAATAAAGTGGCCTTTTTCTTCCCTCGCACTCCACTTTGCTCATTCCTCACACACCCACGCACTACGAGAGCACAGAGAGAGAAAGAGAGAAATCCTTCGTTTCGCTTTTGCGGGGTTGCAGGGTCGAGAAGGTGAAAATGGCTAGGCTACAAGGTATTATCATCGTTGTCCTGGCTATTATCTCAGCGACGGTGAGCTTCGGTGGAAAACCGGTTGGAGCTCAGGTTCGCCATGTCGTTGGAGGTGACCATGGCTGGGATCCGTCTTCCGACATCGCAGCCTGGTCTTCCGGCAAAACATTCAGAGTCGGCGACGAAATCTGTGAGTGCTTCGTTTCTTTTTAATTCACAAATTAGAGTGAGGGTTTCGAATATTTACTTTAGTTATCTATTCATCGATTCTTTAATTCTAATAAGGAGATTCTTCAGTTTAACTATTACTGATTTTTAGGCTTCTGTGCTACGTATAACTATAACTTTCGTAAGCCTGAAAATATATCTATTCGTCGATTCTTGTCTTCTACTGTGCCATTTGTTATAAGGAGATTCTTCAATTTAAATATTACTGATTTTCAGGCTTCGGTACTACATATATTTTTTAATCAACAGATTAAAGTGAGAATTTCGAGAATCTACTGTAGTTATCTATTCATCGGTTCTCTTAATTTCTTCTGTCATGTTATAAGGAAAATTTTCAATTCAACCACTGGTTGTTTTCAGGCTTTAGTACACAAGTTTTTTCGTTATCAATGAATGAAAGTGAGAATTTAGTGAATCCACTTTAGTTATCTATTCATCTATCATTCTCTTCTGTTATATGTTATAAAGAGATTCCTCGATACAACTCCGACTGATTTTCAGGCTTTATTACGTACTACTCTCTCTCGTCTAAGAACTAATTATAAGGCAAGTTGAATTTTTTGTTGGAAAATTTTTTTTTAGAAGGATTAAAGAAGCTAAATAAGTTATTTAATCATTTTATATATTAATTATTTTATATATTGTGTATTTTTAGATTATATATTAGTTTATTAGTCGAACCAAACCAATAATTAGTAAACCAAACCAATAATTAGTTTGAAGAAAAAAATAAAAATAAAAATACTCTAAAGTAATTTAATTTATTTATTTAATTTTTCAAAAAAAATCAACTATGTCTTATAATTAGTCTTATAATTAGGAGGGGTAGCCTTATTTAAATAAAAAACATCATCCTCTGTCTAATTTTTGGCCTCGGGATGTGAACTGCGTGGATTCACTACGTGGTGTTAGGTTTTATCGTTCAATTTTTGTTCATAATCTTCAGAAAACAAGAATTTAGCACTTCATATTTCTGATGGTCCATCGTTTGTGGAGTCTCTATCGAATTAATTCCGAATCGATGTTTTTGTTCAATTTAAATTTTAGAGTTTTAAGAAGATTAAATAAGTTATTTAATTGTATATGTTGTATATTATAAGATAATGTAGAAAAAAATTATAAATATAAATATTTTAAAATAATTTAATTATTTTTAATATTTATAAAAAGTTCATTTAAGTCTAATATTTAGGATTTAATGTTACATAGTACTCCTATTATTATTATAAGTCTTGTATCAAATTCGGGTTACATATTAAACTTTAATCAGGCAAGATATCTTTGTAATAAGTGTTACCAAACCACCCACACTTATTACACAACATCCCTAAGGTTTCATATACCATACTCGGCACCTACCCTTCCACATCAAATTTAGCCACCAGTGGTTTAGTAAGATCTAACTCTACACCCATATGCGTAAACTTACCCCTATCTCTCTGTGCCGTATGAATATCCAGCCTAATTACTTTTCCTAGATTTGGAACTTTTTATCAAACAAACGTTGGCATCGAACCCAAGTCACTACAAATTCAATTCTTCATTCTTTAGGCTAAATTCAGGATACCTTGCCACTTTCAAGTATTCATCATTTATTACCTAGGGTCCACTAGTCAATGCTTCCATATAGTCATCTGTATGTTGGAAACTAACTAAGTCAAAGTCATTTTCCAAATAAAAAATGTCAATTTTTCCTTTCCTCTAAATTTGTTTCAGCTTCTTCACCATAAATCCATACGATGGTTGCCTTACTAACAACTTCACAATCAGAGTCCTCTAAACGGGCTTTATCAGCCTCTCCCTTTCCTTATCCTCGAGGAAAAATTTCTGACACAATGGATTAGAAAAGTCAACACTAATTCTGTCATTCGGGTTCAAGACGCTAGCAAAATCCATATATGCACCATAATCTTCCAACTCCTCCTTTTTATCATTCTTCGACCACTCCCACCAACAAACCTTTAAATTAACATTCTACAGAAGTGACTCCTTGTAAAACTTTGGCGAAGGCAATGTTGTCAAAATTGGGTTTCCACGTAGAAATGAAAGAGGGTGGTAGATACGTAAATCGTAGAGACGACACGAAACATAAAGGATTTACTACTTAATGTTATGATACAAAATTATATATATGCATGTAAAAAACACGTAAATCACTATTTAAAATTCAATAAACAACTTCATATTTAAAAAATATAAGTCACACAACTATGTAAAATATAAGTCCAAAAATACAAAATAGTTTAATAACTCCTACAACTAAGTTCTAAAACATTAAAATAGTAAAGTTTAATAATTCCTAAATCATATCAATTGATTTAAATCAAACACATTATCATTAGTTGCATGACCTCAATATCTTCATCTTTTGCTCTTACATCTTTTGCTCTTATAACAAGTCCATGCTCTTATAACTTGAAATGCAAAACTTGGAGAAATGAAAATACTGTTTTTCTTTCTCTCTTTTTTTTAATTTTTTGTTTTAAGTAAAAGCTTATGTTTTTACTAGTTTTTACTAAATATCATTTTTACTTATATTTTAACACGTATAACTAATATAAAAACATAAGTTTTTATGATTTTACACTAGTCTTTCATAAGTACAGGTGAAGGCACTTTATCCTCCATTTGCATCTATTTATCCTCCCTAGCTTTCAATGATTCACCGCCTATGAAACCGTCTGCTGCAAACCTAACCTTCCTCTTCCTTCGATTCAACTCCTCCCTATAACATCTCCTCACTTTCCCCTTTTCATAATGCACGAATGGAGGGGACACTCATTTCCTCTGTCGCAACGGGTGACGATGCGCTCTTTTCCGTCTTGAAACCCTAACAGAGCTTAATCCCGCAAGTGTGAACTCCCATAACTCATTTATCTCCAATGAGAATATGAGATGCCCATTGTTTTTTCAGTTTTGGATAAAGAACACTAAAGTTTGGGGGAAAAAACTAATATGTACTTGATAATGTTTTTCTTTTCTTTTTTTTTTTTGGTAAACAAAAGTTTTGAAGGGGTTTGACACCAGTCCCCTATTAAGGTTAGGGTACGGCCCTGGGCTCTATGAGCATTTACTGGGAACTTACAAGTTTTTTTTTTTTTTTTGATATTGTTTTTCTGTTGAATATATTATTGACAAATGTTAATACGAGGATCTCGTTTCGTGGGCCTGTGGGTGACTGCCAAATGGGCAGGGTTCACCTACTCTGTGGCGCAGGGTTTAGTGGCTGAGCTGCAAAGCAAGGAAGAATATGAGTCATGCAATATAACAAACCCTATCAAGATGTACACGGACGGTTTACACACCATCCCGCTTGAAAAGGAAGGGATCAAATACTTCGCAAGCTCTGATATCAAGAACTGCAAGAACGGGCTGAAGCTCCACGTGGACGTTCTTCCTAGGGCCCTCGAAAGCCCCCCAGGACCCACCACGAAGGTTCCAAAAGGAGTCGTAGCTGATGGGCCCTCTTCTCCTTCTGGATCAGCCCATTACGGTGCCAGCTCCCTTCTGATGTTGACTGCTCTGATGCTTTATGTAACTATGGGCTTCACTTATTGATTTGATTAAGTAAAAGCCTATCTATTTTACATTTTGATTCGATTGCTGCTTCTAGAAGAACAGCTCCATTCAAGCCTGAGAGTGAAGTAGTTCTGATTATATGTGGGGTTTGTATAAACTTCTGGTTAGACTTAAGAGGACGAGAGGATTTTGGTCTCTGCTTGTTTTTGGCAAACTGATAAACTTCAGGTTTATTACCGTTTGGAGATTTATGTAATTGCTATTATTCAGTGCTGATGAAATCACTTCTCTGCCACTATAGTAGTATAGTTGGAATTAAAACACAAACGATAAGCATCAATTTGCGTATTGAATAATTGAATACAACGCAATAACTATATGTAGATTTTTGTCTTTGTAATTAATAAATCAATTCATTAAAAAAATTAGTTCAAGTATTCTAAACATTTTGGTCTTTGTACGGGGTGTATAATGTTTATGATAAGTTGATAACAATTATTATTGGACAGAAGAAAGGTTAAAGCATCAACTCTTCCTATTTTTATGCTGCAACGGTCATTATTAGAAATGCAATAAAACTAAAATTAAATTCCAAACAATAATATTACTTATCTGTATTGTACTTTTTTGTTTCCCGGAAACTTCTTAATTTATACGGATCTCAAAGGTTTAAAAAATATATGTGTGTGTGTGTGGCATCCTTGTGTAGCGTTATATTTATTTATTTTTTTTTTCCAATTTTTTTCTCGTACAAGTTAAAACTTGGTTGTTGGTTCAATATCACACGGCACCGCCCCATAGGTTTAACAAATATCACGGTCCATAAAAAGGGGGGAAAAAAAGGTTTGCACTAAAGTTCATAAAATTTGAAATTCATGCCAGATTTGGTGATTTGGTGTTTTCTTGGACAAAAGAAATATTCTTTGTTTTTTATTCAGTTTATGTTCATTATTTTTAGGACCACTGCTAAACCAAACTACACATATGCACGCACGTGTATATATAATATGTAATGTTTACATAGTATAAAATGTTTATGATAACAATTATTATTGAACAGGAGGGAAAAAAAAGCTAAAGAATCAACACTACAAACATTAATGAGACAGTTTTTTGTTTTGTTTAACCTTTAAGCTTTATTGTTTGTTTGGATTGAAGGGAGGGACTGATTTTGCCCCCTATCCTTATTTGGCATTAAAGAATTTGTCAGAATTTTAACACAAAAACAAAACCTCTAAAATTGAGAGATTTGGAGGGAAGGGAGAAACTTTTTGCTTGTGCAGAGACCATCATGCTCTTGAGTTCATCGCCTCCCTCCCTTCTTCCCCATCTCCATCATCATCCAGTCCAGTCAACCCTCCAAGGCTCGTTCTCTGGTGATTTTATCGACCTCCGTCCGACAACTTTCACTTTAATGGCTTCACCAACCTCCACCCCAATTGGCAGCAAACACCACCATCAGCACCTGTGTAATTCAACGATTTTGTTACGGAAAGTCGTAAGTCGTAGATTTGGTTCGCTGAGTTCATCACAGTTTCGAGAAAGTTGTGGGTTCTGGTGGCTGTGATTCCAATGTGATATGCTTCTTCAGAACCTCCCCTCTTAGAACTCCAAGGTCTAGTAGTGGGAATTTTGACGGTTGTCTGGGTTCAAAGTTGCTGCCTTTTCTGTATTTTTTCATACGTTTTTTCCGCAGTTTTTTTCCCCAAAAAATTTGTTTTCTGAAATATAGACAGTTTTTTTGCTCAACAAATATAGACAGTGAGACAGTGACGGTATAACCCCTCCCCCAAACACAAAAGGCAAATATTTGTGGATGCATCTTTACTATTAGAGCTAAGATATTAGGCCGGTTCTTTTAGACCTGACCTTTCAAGGGTTGAGTTTGAAAATTAGAGAAACTAAATGAAATAAACATTATAGGGCATTGGACTTAAAAGGGTTAACAGCCTTGCAAGGCCTTAGGCTAACCTTGTTGACCATTTTAATGGATGAGTTTGAAAAGTGATTCATCATGTTTTGAGTTAGTGAACTAAGTGGCAATGAATTTGACTTTGGTGAATTTAGGCTAATGATCATATACACCTAGTAAGATTTCGAGCCTAATATACTTTTTCTGTGTGTACCCCTATCTCTGTACTTAATCTAGAACTTGATTTGAATCTTATTTGAGGCCACATTTTCTGCATGTGTATTTATAAAAATGATAAAGGCATTCATTTTTCATTCTAGCTAGACAAGCCAAAAAGCCTACCCTTTTCATACATATGTCCTTTGTTTAGCCCCTTGAGCCTATATTCCTTCTAGTTTGTCTATACTCACGATCATTAAAAAAAAATATACAAAAAATCCACCCTTTTGAATGTCTTGAGAGTTGAAGAGAATTGCATTATATTTGTGGATGGAAGAACATGCATAAAAGTAGGAACTGGGTCATTGTGAAAAATATGGTAGGTTATCTAAAAAAAACAAAAAAACAAAAAAAAAAAGAAAACAAAAGAAAATAAAAGAAAACAAAAAAAAAAAGAAGAAAAAGAAATTGAAAAAGAAAAAAATATGAAAGAAAAAAAAAAAGAAAGGAAGAAAAAATAGAAAAAGAATGATGACTCAATTTAGATTTAGTTTGGTTTCTTACATCCCACATTCTCTATTTATTATTCTCTTCATCTTTTAAGATATTTAACTTTGTTTTTCCAAACACTTGCCCTTTCTTTCTTAACATTAGCCCCACTACAACCTAATAAAAGTCCTTTGGATTTATGCATGCACTTGCTTTATTAGTGGTGGAGAACTTAGATTCTTGTCAAGCCTATGGAAAGAGTACTAGGTAGGGATGGATTTGAGTGTAAACACAAACCTATACACTTTTTTGAGCGAAGAGTGAAATACACATTATCCTTGGTGAGGGATTTCTAGTTTAGGTTCCCCTTGATCAAGTAAATTGCCATGATGTTTGCTTTCTTAATTTATGAGAAGATCATTTGGATATGATAAGTGTTGAAATGCTTTTGTTTCCTTATTGCTTGTGATTGGAACATTCATTTTTGAAGTTTTGGTTTAGTTTAGTTTTGTTTTAGTTTTGTTTTTATTTATCCTCCCTTGGTCTTGATTTGTTTTGCCCAGGAGTGCAAATGATAAGTGTGGGGGAGTTGATAAATCTCAATTTTCATATGTTTTATCCCACCTTATTCAATTATTTTGGGGATTATTTTAGGCTAATTTGGGATTATTAGATAATATTTAGATTGTTAGCCTATTTTAGGAAATAATGTAAATATAAATTAATTATAAGATATTGGGTTTAAATTAATAATATTCTGATCAAATATATCTCTTGATATATGATATATTGTGATTTTATAAGATCCTATGGTGCAGAATTTTTTAGGGAAGCTAAAAGGAAATCTGACGGTAGAATTTTATTGAGCTCCTTAAATCTTATTGGGCTCAAGTTGGTACCCAAAAGTCCCCCTTCCCTTTTAAAATAACCTAACTGCTGCTAGGTTTAGGGGATGAGCCGCAAGATAAAAAGGAGAGCCAAGAAGCTGGAGCCGCGAGAATCATCACGCCATCAAGCCGCCAGACGCTCTCTGTGAGAGCCGAAAGAGGCACGCCGAGAATTGATCACGCTGAGACGCCGCGAGATAAATCACTACAGACCGAAGACGCAGAGGAGAAGCTACAAGAGAGGATTGAATTTATTCAAATTGATTCATTCTCTCAATTACGCAGGGGCCCACCTCAATTCCCTTAATTCATTCTATTGATTCATTCTCTCATCACGCACAGGGACTTCATCTTGACTTCCAAATTCACCCACGGGACCCACGGCTTCAATGGCTATTTCACAATTTCTATACATAGCTGTGAGTTGCATATGTGAAGAGAGAAATTCTATGGAAGCTTAAATTCTTTTGGGAGACAACTTGGGAGAAGCATGGAGGAAGCTAGAGCCTAGGGCTTACACTTGAAGACCACAAGGGAGTGCCTTTCTTTTTATCTTTTTAATTCAAGACTTGAAATAATTTAGTTTTAAATAATTCCAAGTTGTGTTAATTGAGAACAATCTAGTTTTAGATTGTAAACTTATTTTTTTTGTATTAGACTGGTAATTCGAAGTTTTATGCTTATTGTTGGACTCTTGTTTGCAACCTTTGGATTGTCAATTAAATTAGTGACTGAGTTTTCGTTATTAATTTAATTGTTAATTTTGTTTATCACCTTAATTGTTTAATTAGGTTGATGAATTATCTGGTTGTTCAATTAGATAATTGTAAACAAGATTTCCAAGATTATTTTGTGTTTGGTTTTTAACGGGTTTAATTAGCCACCGCTTATTCCATTATGAGTTTTCTAGTGGAATAGGTGTTATTGAGCTAGAGGGTTTCCCATGTTCGATTGGGTAATTAAATTCATCAATCTCCTTTTGGTCTAATTAATTGATTTAGGCTAAGAAAGTTGACTCCATGCAATTCCTAAGTTGTCCCCTTCATCATCATCACTAAATTAAATCTTATTATTTTATTTGCTTCTAATCAATCTTTTTAGTAGGATTTTAATTATTTTCTCATAAGAAAACCCCCCAAAAATTGCATTCAACTCATATAGATTAGTCTCATTCTCATATAGGTTTAAGAGTCAATTGCATTATTACATTTAGTTAGTTAATTGCATATAGGTAGTAGTATTTTGCATTTTAGTTTAGGTCCATTTACATTCTACTGCATCTTTTATCACTTGAAAATTAGTCCTAAAGAAAACCCACAGTTTGCTCCTTGGGAGAATGACCTAGGTTGACCCTAAACTGCATAATTAATTAGGACCTAGTTTAATTGATCACTTTAACGACAAAAGCACCATCGATCATCTAGACACTTGTACAACCTTTACAATCTCACCAAGAGACTCTCCCCCTTACAACTCGTAAGATTACAATCAATACCCACTCAAGATTACTCAATCTTGAGTAACTCTCAAATAGAATGATTCACAGTAAAACTTCTCTCTAAGAAGTGGATAAATGATCACTGAAGTACATAGGAATTCATTTTACTCTAAATATGATAATCTAAGAAAACATTGTAAAAACAGAGAGTAAGGGATTCAGTATTTTGGTATTATGACAATGTAAGCTCGCTCCGTCATCTTCTTGCGTTTTGAATCTGGTTCTATTTATAGATGAAGATGTTCTGAACGTTGGAGAATATAGCCGTTGTGATCAGAACCGTTTGAGGATGTGGCAGTTGGAAACTAGCCGTTAGAATGCTTCTTCAACTTGACAGCTCAACATTTTGGTTCTTCATGAAATCCTTCGTTTGATCATCTGAAATATGTTCACAAATGATATAATTAATGATAATAATTGTTAAAGATCATTTGGGTAAACTTCTGGTTGATTTGGATCAAATTCAGGATTTTCGCAACTTTGATTTTTCTGAAGTTACGATGAAAACTCGAGTATTGAACTGGAAACTCGAGTATTGAGCTTGTAGCATTACTTCATATTCGTCTCTGTCTAATCTATACTCGAGTTTTGCTTCCCATACTTGAGTATTGAAGATTCTCTCACTTTCAAAGTTCTCTGTCTGAGCTATACTCGAGTATTCATTCGTAAACTTGAGTATTGAAGCTGTTCTGGCCCTTGGTCGCTTTCTGTCTTGATATAGTTTTTAAATTAGCAAACCATTTATCCCCATATAGCTCTTTGTGGCTTCATTCCAATGCATCAAGAATTAGATCCAAACTCGTTGGATTTTTCCCGTTATGATCTGATGAATGTAAGTTGTCTTTTAACCAGTGTTTTGCATGGTTCTAAATCATTAGTCAACTTTTGAAGACCATATCTCTCTGGTCTGAACTTCATTATTTTTGAATCAAGTATTGATGGAAAGCCTTATGAGTCTTCTTTCCAATGCCACCAATTTTAGCTCATTTCGATTTATAGATTGTGAGTTACACTCAAAACATTGAAGCTTGGTCTGATGTGTGGCGTGGATATTTGATCCAACTTTAGAAATTCATAGCTCTCTCATATAACTTTGGGCATGAAACTTTGTCAAGATGATGCATTGGATGTCTAGTTTCAGCCAAATTTGATTTCACCTCAATCCGATCTCTGGTTTAGGAGATATCATCGAATTACCAGAGCTCGCCCAATCTGATCGTGAAACATAGGTGAACAGAGTTGTTGTAAGAGCTGGAAACTCGAGTTTTGAAGAGGAAACTCTAGTTTTGTCAAGTCCAGACGCGCGAGAGAAGCTGAGAACATCCAAACTCGAGTATATAAGTTTCATACTCGAGTATTGACTTTCAAACTAAAATTTTGACTCTTTGACTCCCAAATCAGAGTTTTCCAAACTCTAGTTTTCTCGTCCAGAAGCAAATTTCTACAGTAAGTTTGTATACTCGAGTTTTGACCTGGAAACTCGAGTATTCTCTTCCAGAACCTGATTTTTGTTGTTTTCAACTCTAAATTGACCCTCTCCAACATCCATTTGATTGTGGATACTTCTATAATAAATCTTGGAACATGAATAATGATATCTTCAACAGATTATTCCTTTTTCCAAGATCCATCTCGGTCAATATTTCATCTTCTTCATTTTTCTTTATTTTCTTCTTTTTGAAATCTCCTCTCTCATGATCATTCTCCATAATCCAACTCTTTCTTTCTTTCAATCTTCATGAACATTCTTCATAAATGTATTTGAACTGATCTTGATTGAAGATGTTCCATTCAATAAATTTCTTCTTCAATCTCTCCTTTTCTCTTCCTTTTCCTTATCCTCATCTACATCCTCATCGTCCTTGATTTTCTTCATAATTGAGCTTTACACCTTTGATTCTACATTAAATTCAAGAATTAGTCAATGAAGAAGATAAACATATTACTCAATCTTTTTGCTCTTATTAATGGCATAAATATGAGACATCATCAAAACTAATTATATCCAACACTTTCGATTGCAATAATTGCAAAGAGCAAAAGGATTTGATGAGTGCATAGTTTTTTGAAACTAGTTCAGATATGATTTCCCACCAATTTTCTTTTTACCCTTCTTTTTATCAAAAATAGGATTATATCCTATGCCTAAACGATCATTTGTGAATATTTGAGCAATCAAGATTACATTAAACATTTCACTTCCTTTGGTAAATTTTCAAGTGTCTTTGTAAGATATAAGTTCTTTTCTCCAAATCAAGACAATCTTCACAAATTATGTCTTTATCAGTAAAAATGTTAACTTGCATTTCAAGAGTAGTATTTTTTTCTTTTCAAATCAAAGTATTTTTCGGCAAGATTTTCAAATTCAGATTGCATTTCATTATATTCATCAAACAGTTCATCATAAGTAGGTAATGAATCTTTTACCTCATTATTTTCTGGTTGTTCCTCTTCTGCAACCAAACATATGTTTGTTGTCTCTCCTTCCTCACTTTCTTCTTCTGAGGTGTCGTCTCCCCAGATGGCTGAGACATATGCCTTCGTTTTGAAATTATTGAATTTCTTCTTCTTATCTTTCTCATTGCCCTTCAATTAAGGACACTCTGATTTGTAGTGACCAGGCTTCTCGCACTCATAGAAGATGATTTGATCCTTTTCTTTGGAGTCACGTTTGTTGCTAGAACCTCCTCTTTGAAATCAATTTCTGAAACCTTGATCCCTTTTGTAAAATTTCTTGAATTTTCTCACGAACATACCCATCTCATCATCCTCATCATCTTCGTCATTTTCTTCCTTTTCTTTCACAGCATTAAGAGCAACCCCCTTATTTTTGTTGTTGCTGTTGATCTCATCTAAATATTGCTTGAACTTCAGTTTGTTTTTGTATTCGAACAATAATAATTGAAAAGCTCGTATGAAGTTTTACCAAGCTTTTTTCTTATATAGGCTCTATTTGAAATGTAACAGGCTGTGCTTATTGCATCTGCCCAAGCTACTTGTGATAAGTTCTTTTCGTTCAGTATTGCTCTTGCCATCTCCATGAGAACTCTGTTCTTTCTCTCTACAACACCATTTTGTTGAAGAGTTCTTAGTGCTAAGAAGTTGTAGTCAATACCGTTTGTATCACATTATTGTCCAAAAGCTTGATTTTATCCACACTTGAATGTGTATTTTGTCACACTCGAGTACTGATGGAATCTGTGTCTAGTAGAAGACTGTTCAAAAAAATATGTTAATCTCTACCTGACACTTGAGTGTCACTATGTCATACTCAAGTGTCACAAATTAACACTTCAAGTATGCCTCACAAAGAAGTAGCACTCTTGATTCATTAGCAAGTGTCATGCACTGAACTTGCAAGTATTTACCTTGACACTCAAGTGTCAAAGATCACACTCAAGTTTTTACCTTGTTACTTTCAAGACGAGCATGAGTGTTAGGCAAAGATAATGCAAGTGTTGAGGTAGTACTTGAGTGTCAACACAACATTTCCTAAAATGAAGTGAGTGTAAGACAATTTTACTGTAAGTGTCAAGCCAACACTCAAGTGTTCATACTAACACTTGAGTGTGTTTTTAACTTTTATTAGCTTTCTAATTCAAGTTTTAGTTCAAATAATGGTTGCACACTCAAGTGTCTTGAAACACATACTTGAATGAAATGAATCATCAAGTCTCTTTCATTTTCCAAGTTTGTTATTATCAAAACATATACACCAAGAATTAACACTTTTCGTCGTCACTTCGATTGCCTTTTAAAGTTGAAGAAAGTAGTTTCCAGTGAGCTTTTTGAATTTCTGGCAAAGTTCTGCAGTTTCCAGTGAGTTCATGAGTTACATATATTGTCTGTACTTGTGGATTTTATCAATCTCATTACTCCTTTTTTTCAATCTTATAACTTAATTGGTTACTATCTAAAACTATTTGTCAACCTTTTTACACATATTGTATTTATTTATGGATTTTGTCAATCTGATTGCTCAATTGCACACAACCCAAAACTTTTTGTCAATCATTTATTATCCGTACTTACTCATTTTATCAATTTCATTACTCAATTAGTCACAACCTAACACTCTTTATCAATCATTTTACACATATTATCAGTACTTACAAATTTTGTTAATCTCATTTCTCATTTTTTGTTAATCTCATAACTCTTTGTTGGAAACTGAAAAAGCTCTCTGCAAAATTCATAAGTTTGCCGAAAAACTCATGAATTCACCAGAAATTGAAAAAGCTCATTAGAAACTGGTTTCTTCAACCCTCGATGGCAACCAAAGTGAGGACAAAAGGAACTTTGGAATCGACGTCGTCATTGGTGCTTACTACTCACACCAACCTCTCAAAGGGCAAAAGGAAACCATCAATAGAGGGAGAGGAGAGAGGAAGAGAGCCACCATAAGTCAAAAAGAGAAAGAGATGACGAGGGGGCATTTTAGTAAAAACACTTAAATTTCAAAATCCTAGATTCCCCAATGTCATTTTAATTTTTTTACAGAACTTCTGGGTTTTCGAATTTTATATGGTATTTAAATGAGATTTTCTCTTTTATATATTTATTATAAAAACATAAAAATAGGTAACAGAAACAAATAAGACCATAATGTTGGATATAATTAAGTTTTGATAATATCTTATATATATGCCATTAGTAAGAGCAAAAAGATTGAGTAATATGTTTATCTTTTTCATTGATTAATTCTTGAATTTAATGTAAAGTCAAAGATGTAAAGTTCATTCATGAAGAATGATCAAAAAGAAGAATCGACAAAGAAGGAAAAGAAGAAGATCAAGGAAGATGAGGATGTAGATGAGGATAAGGAAAATGAAGAAAAGAAAAAGAAGAAGAGGAGAGATTGAAGAAGAAAGAGTCTATTGAATGGAACATTCTCATTCAAGATTAGCTCAAGTTTATTTATGAAGAATGTTCAATGGAAGAAGAAAGAAATTATGGAGAATGGTCAAAGAGATGAGAAGATAGAAAGAAGAATCTATTAAGAAGCAGGAAGCGATCAAAGGAGTTTGGGGATAATCAAGAAGAAGAGGAGAGATGAAAGATAGAAGAAGTTGATAATCAACATTCAAGATCAGCTCAAATATAAATGTGGAGAACGCTCAAGAAGATTGAGAGAAAGAAAGAGTTGAATTATAGAGAATGATCATGAGAGAGGAGATTTCTAAAAGAAGAAAATGAAGAAGAGGAAATATTGATCAAGATGGAAGATGGAAAAAGGAAAAACTTGCTGAAGATATCATTATTGAAGTTCCAAGATTGATCCTAGAAGTCCCCATGATCAAATAGACGTTGGAGTGGATCAATTCAGAGTTAAAGACAGCAAAAATCGAGTTCTGGAAGAGAAAACTCGAGTATGTAGGTCAAAACTCGAGTATACAAGCTTACTACATTAATTTGCTTCTGGACGAGAAAACTGGAGTTTGGGAAACTCAAGTTTGGGAGTCAAAACTTGAGTATGGAGGTCAATACTCGAGTATGGAACTTAATGACTCGAGTATCCAACACTTACAGCAACTCTGTTCACCTCTGTTTCACGTTCAGCTTTGAGCGAGGTCTGGTAATTCGATGATATCTTCTAAACCAGACATCGGATTGAGGTGAAACCAAATTTGTATGAAACTAGACATCCAATGCGTCATTTTGACAAATTTTCATGCTCAAAGAAGATCAGATGAGAGAGCTTTGAATTTTTTAAGTTGGATCAAATATTCACACCGCACATCAGACCAAGCTTCAATGTTTTAAGTATAACACACAATCTACAAATCGGAATGAACTGAAATCAGTGGCATATGAAAGAAGATTCATAAGGCTTTCCATCAAGACTTGATTCAATAAAAATGAAGTTCAGACCGGAGAGATATGCTCTTTGAAAGTTGACTGACGATTCAGAATGTTGTAAAAACGCTGGTTTAGAACAACTCTCATTCATTGGATCATAACGGACAAAATCCAACGAGTTTGGATCTGATTCTTGTTGCATTGGAAAGAAGACATAAAGATCTATATGAGGATAATTGGTTTGCCAAAATTGAAGCTATATCAAGTCTGAGAGCAACCAAAGTCAAGAATAACTTCAATACTTAAGTTTACAAGTGAATACTCGAGTATAGCCCAAACAGAGAGCAATAAACGTTAGAGGATCTTCAATACTCGAGTATTCGAGTATGTAAGTCAATACTCGAGTATCGAACAGATAGAGACGAATCTGGAGTAATGAAACAAGCTCAATACTGCAGTATTCAAGTCAATACTTGAGTATACACCGTCATTTCAGAAAAATCAAAGTTTCGAAAATCACGATTTTGATCAAGTACATCCAAATGCTTACCCAAATGATTTGTACATGTTTCAGATGATTAAACAAAGGATTACATGAAGATCAATATGCTGAGCTGTCAAGTCCAAAAGGGCATCTAACGGCTATTTTTTTTTTCCAACAGCTATATTCTCAACGTGTCTATTCATAATGGCTATATTCTCCAACGTTCTGATCATCCTCATTTATAAATAAAGCCAAATTCAAAACGCAATTGAGGATGGAAAGAGATTGCATTGTCATAATGCTCAAATTATGAATCTCAACACTCTGTTTTTCAATGCTTTCTTAGTTTATCATTTAGAGAGTGAAATGACTTGTAATGCACTTCAGTGATCATCTATTCACTTCTTAGAGAGAAGATATATTGTAAAACACTATTTTATGAGAGATACTCAAGATTGGGTGATCTTGCGTAGTTGTTGATTGTAACCTTACATTGAGTAAAGGGGAGAGTCTCTGTGAGAGATTGTAAAGGCTGCACAAATGCCTAGCTAAACTTGTGAGGTTGTAAAGGCTTTACTTTTGTGTCTGGTTAAACAAGGAGGTAGTTGAAATCTCAAGTAGAGCTTGATGACTGGATGTAAGTCAAGGATTGGACCAAACTAGTATAAATTTGAGTTTGCAACTCTCTTCCTTAATCTCTTTTATTTCCAACATACATGTTTGAATAATTGTTTATATCTTTATAACTTTTTATTATCATTCAAACTGATTTTATCGAATTGCGAAAAGATTTTCAAAGGTTGTAAGTTTTTATCTTCACCCAATTCACTCCCTCTCTTGGGTTCAGCCGGGTCTTTCACATAATTTCTTAACATATTTTAATGTGAGTTTTGTAGGGTTAAAGATATGTTGGCACCAAAAAAAAAAAAAAAAAAAACAACAACTTTAATATCATTTTTCCGGTTTTTTCCCTCTGCGTGAAAGAATCCAATTTCAGTGTCACGAAGCAACCGTTTCGCATTTTGCTTTGCTTGTTCTTCCTCTTTGTTCTTATTCTTCTACTGCCTTCTCTGTATCGCGCTGTCGTTTCCTCGTTCAGCTAAGCGAAACAAGGTTTTGCACATTCTCAGTCTCTCTGTTTCGCTTTTTCCTGATACGTAGTTCTTTCGTGGATGCTCATGTCGGCGCTTTTAATGTTTTTGTTTGATCCTGTGGTTCAAGTTGTTTCCCTCTGATTGAGATTTCACTTCGAAGAAAGTGCGTCTGATTTTGAACCTAGTTTTCTTCTTTGCACGTTGCTTCTTCTAAAAAATCTGTCAGTGAACAGAATTTTCCTCCATCTTTGTTCATATCGTACGCATGCTATTGATGTATAGAGGCCTATTTTTGTTAGCTTCCTGGAAAGTCTTGAGAGCTTTGTTTGATTTGGGAACTAAGTGTAGAGGTCAGGAGTAATGCATACCAAGTGGAATATTATTGACCTTGTAGAAGTTCAGCGGTGGTTTTTTATTGAACACATTTAGTTATTGCATAGAAGAAGGTTCTGCGGGGTTAAGTTTATCTAATGGGTGGTGGATCATCCTGATTAGGGGCCACAGTTTACAGGAATTGTAATCCTTAAGATTAGGAAGTCACAGATAAATTGACGACAACTCAGACGATGTTTGTCATCAGTTTTTATTATATTCTTGTGACAATAAAATATATAGTTCATTGCCGGTATCCTAGGCCATGTCCATAGCGAAATTGTGCAATTATATCAATATTGTTAGACTCGCCTCTGGGTTTGTAATTCGCTATTGGACGTGACAATTATGAGGCATATTTTGTCTTTATAATAAGATGAAAAATATAGTTTTCAATGTATATTCCCAGTAAGACTTTATCCTCTTACTTGGCATTTGTACTTGAAGTCTTCAACACTTTAACATTGATTTTTCAACTTATTACCTATGCAATGGCTGGCATCATGTGATGCATGTAGCCAGCCCCACCTTGTGAGATAAGGCTTTGTTGTTGTTGTTGTATTATCTATACAAGAAGATGAAGCCTTATCCAACTTACTATCTATCTTAAACAAAAATGTAAATTAAGGAGCACTATGGAAGACTGATTTGATGGGGGGAAAAATACTATTCATAATTTTTCCTGTAGTGGAAAACTGGAAAGTGCCCTGAATTAAAGTTATAGCACTGTATCAAGCGCTAATGATAGGTAAGGTTATGGCAGAATAAGTACAATCAGGAGTTTTTTATTGATTAGTAGCATAAGGAAATGTGAATGTTGTGTTATGGTGGATGAATGATCAATTGTAAAATGTTAGAATAGATTTATATCAATATTTGTACTTATTCTTAAAATATTGAAATTCTTGGGAAAATGCAGGTTTGAATTAATGATAATTAAAATGAGGGAAAATCATTAAGATCATAGATGGTATATGAGTTTCATATGGACTTCTTAGTGTAGAAGAATATGATTAGAGTAAAGGGATATAATACTATTATGATTAGAATGACAAATATGGATGTAGATGCGATAATATGCTGGAGGATATAGCTTTTTGTTGATTGAAGGGAGAAAGAAGCTGCATTTGTGTAATACACTTACCCAATCTATGATCAGGAGTTTTTTATTGATTAGTAGCATAAGGAAATCTGAATGTCATGTTATGGTGGATGAATGATCAATAATTAGATGCGATAATTGAACTTTTGTTCTCTTTTCTCTTGCTCTGTGTAGTTGACAACAAATTTAGCAGGTCTTTTTATGTCAGTTTTGAAATATACTTTCAGGTATGCTAAAGGCTACATATGTGTTATTTATTTTGCAGGGTGATATCTTCTGCCTTCACATGTCCTTTAACGTATTGGCTAAAACCTAATTAAAAAGCTATGCAGAAGGATACTAGTCCTCATGCCCTGTCAACCCCCACTGGTCGGGTTAGGAATAGGAAACGCTCAAATGAGGTTTTAAGTTTTGCATTTATCTCTTTATTTTCTTACATGAGTGCAACTCATGTTGTAATTGGCTTTTCCTGCACTTTTGGGTTTTCCTAAAATGTGAATGAAACTTGAAATATTATATAGTTATTATAAATTCTAATTGTGGAAACAATTTTTGGAAACCAGCCATAAACTTTTTGGCTTTTTCTTAAAAAAGCTGAGAAGTGTTTTTTTTGCAGTTAGTTTTATGTTCCTTATAGATGTTGCTGTATCTATACACAACATTGATGTAATTATAACTTCACTATTTGGTTAATTATTGCCAGTATCTTTCTAGGAATGTTACTCATACTATCTGAAAGTGATGATATCTTTTGTCAGGCCATTCCAGATGTTGGCAAAGCAAATGGAACCCATTTACTTGTTAATGACAAGAACAAATACAAGTCTATGTTGATTCGTGCATATTCAACATTTTGGATGATTGCTGGCTTTGCATCTGTCATCTATATGGGTCACCTCTATATTACTGCAATGGTGGTTGTTATTCAAATCTTTATGGCAAGAGAGCTTTTCAATTTACTCAGGAGAGCCCATGAAGACAGGCAGCTGCCAGGATTTAGGCTATTAAATTGGTATTAGTCTCTAGTTGATTGTCCTCTTCATAAGATTGTTATTTGTTCTAGTCAAGATAAACTAGAAAACAAAAAGGCCAGAAGCAACAATAGAATAAAACACCAGAAGCATTTTTTTTTTTGCTAATTATTAAATGACCTGTTTGCATCAATTTTAGTACAACGTTTTTTATTCAGTTCTTGAACAATCTCAGGCATTTCTTCTTCACTGCAATGTTATTTGTATATGGGCGAATCCTGAGTCAACGTCTTGTCAACACTGTGACGGTGGACAAGGTTTTATATAAGCTTGTGAGCAGCCTTATGAAGTATCATATGGTTATCTGCTACTCCTTGTACATTGCAGGTGACGTTTGATTGTCTATTAATATTCATTGCCGGTGCTTGTGCAATCTCTACCAGATATGTGACCAATATCTTGTTAGTTGATATATAGAATTGTGATTTTCCTTGTTCTATCACCCATCCTTTGCGTACTCGCTGATTTTCTTCCCTTCTCTTCATTGGTCAGGGTTTGTGTGGTTCATTCTCACTTTAAAGAAGAAAATGTACAAGTATCAATTTAGCCAGTATGCTTGGACACACATGATTCTGATTGTTGTGTTTACACAATCTTCCTTCACTGTGGCAAACATTTTTGAAGGAATTTTCTGGTAATATGTCCTCCGGCGTAGAAGAATGTTATGCTATGATATATTAAGAACATCACTAATTTTTTAGTATTGTATAACCATGGCGCATACAAATTGATGTCTTTTCTATCCCTATGAAGTACTTTTTAAGATGGGTTTATGGAATGTTACATGATCTCTGTATAATAATCATTTTTTAAATTATTTGACCAAAATTTGACGCTGCAGCTATCAACTATAAGCTTTGCTTGCTGAACTATGCAGATAGTTGTAAGTTATAACCGTAGACGTGGATTTGGGCTGTATGATAGGAAAGATGGAGGATTTAAAAAGGAATAGAAGTAAAATTCACAATAAGCTTGCTAGAGTGTAAGTCTAAGCAAGATAAGCTATAATTCATAAAATAAACACTAAGATCACACTCCTAGTATTCAAGAGACGAGGGCTCTCCCAAACAGAACTCACTAATTGCCAAACCATTATGAAACCCTTCATCCCAAATATATACAGCAAACAGCTCCCCCGCTCTATCTCACAGAATTCACACACTCCCCATGAATTTGCCTTGGCCCATTAGATAAACGCTGATTGGCTACAGGTCCAACATAATGACAATGTTTTTACTTCCCTTGGAGGTGTTCATATAAGTATATTTTCATGTTGGAAAACAATAGGACAATAAATTTAAAGTTTATTCTTAAAACATGACTTCTCTCAACTGCTCACTGCACCATTTGTTTCTCTTTGCTTTAAACATTGCAAACTTAAATATTTCTCTTTTAATTTCCTTTGAATATGAAAGATGGGATGGCTGGCTAGAAGATTTTCTTAAAATCATCAAGGAATGATACTCCCTCCATGTCTAATTATAAGACAAGATTTTGGAGGGTGACATCTTCCTATAATCTTAGGAGTAATTAATAATTTTCTTAAAGATGCCCCTAATCAATGAATATTGGTCCACATTGGAGTAAATATATATATATATGCAACCTCCTCCATGTAGAAATTGTTGAGCTTTAATTGAGGGTAGAGGTGGAAAGATGGAGAAAATTTGAAGATATAAATTAGTTAAAACTTTATGTTGGTATATAAATAATTTAGGGGCTTTTGTCATATAATTAGGAAATGAGGATGTATTATATTACTCTTTATTCAGATAAGTGTATCTTCATCCTACAGAACTATATCACAATCAATTTGAATTTGGTTCTTCCAGCATGATTTCCTGACAAGTTTTTGCTGCAGTGAAGGGAATTGGGTCGAGTGCAGTAGTCTAATCGTTTTTTGTAGTTTTAAGTGCCTGTTCTTTATAGTTGTGTGCATGCATCAGCATAAGCTAAAGTGTCATTTTTAGCAAGGAAACAAATGAGTTGGGGGGTTGAGTTTAGATCTATAGTTCTAGAGTGCGAAGAATGATGCCATATCTTGAGTGCTTGGTATTTTTTAAAATAAAGGCAGGTAAAAGATGAATGCCAATGTTATTGTTAACATTGATAGCTCATATTTTGATAGTGAATTGTTGGTGCTGTTTGTTCCTTCATTTTTTGCATAAGATTATTCTTTGCAATATGATCTTTGCCTATTCTCTGGCTACATTTTGTTTGTTTAGTTGTACATGGGATGATATATGTTTTTTCCTCAGTAGAATTTTGTTTTAGTTTTTTATTGACTGCCATTGCATTTGTGGCCTGAAGACTTCTGCAGTTGAAATTTTCAAACAACTACTTGTTGATTTTGTTTTGTTCGTATTCTCTAACACATGGACTCATTATGCAGGTTTCTTCTTCCAGCAACACTTATTGTCATTAATGACATTGCTGCTTATATCTTTGGTTTCTTCTTTGGAAGAACCCCATTGATCAAGCTATCCCCTAAGAAAACTTGGGAGGGTTTTATTGGAGCATCCATTGCAACCATACTCTCTGCATTTCTGGTGAGAACGACTGACAATTTGTTCATAACGATGGAGAAACTATGCTATTGCTGGCTTTATATTGTTTGTGAAAACAGATCATGAGGCGTCATACTGAATGGGTCTCACCACACATGGGCACATACATGGGCTTCATTTTTTGTTAGAATGACTGCCAATTTGTTCATAAAGATGCAGGGATTAAGTTCTTGCTGACTTTGATGATGAAGGAATTAAGTCCTTGGTGTGGATGTGGTTTTAAACACACACACACACACACACACACACACACACATGTTTTGGTGTGAATGTGGTTATAAAATAAAGGATTAAGTTGCATAAATACCCATGAACTTTTATAGAAGTGCATCCAATACTATATATTTTTCGGAGGTGCAAAAATACCCATTAACATTCAAATTGGAGCAAAAATGTTAGATCCGTTAAATATAACTTAAAATCATTACTTTTTGTGGTTGGCCCACACTATTGTTGCATATATAATGGTGTTGGGTTAAATTTAACGGTCTAGGCATTGCCCTCCAATTTTGAATGATCATGGATATTTTTTCACCTTCGAAAACTATATGTTGTTGGACACACTTTTGGTAAAAGTTTATGGGTATTTTTACATCTTAATCATAAAATGAATACCCATTGACATTTTCTTATCTATAACTGTAATCGTGTCTTGATGTGTCTTCCTTCTAGTATCATGCTTTTGAGAATTAGGTGTTAATATCATTACATAAAACTGCTTACGCAGCTCGCAAACATCATGGGTCGTTTCCAGTGGTTAACGTGTCCAAGAAAGGTACCTCTTTAACTGAGCATAGTTAATTGATATTCTTAAAGCATCATGCAAAATCCAAGAACCTTATATTTGCTATCTCCCTGGAAACAACATGCAGGATTTATCAACTGGTTGGCTTTCCTGTGATCCTGGTCCACTTTTTAAGCCAGAGTCTCACCCTTTACCAGGAACTATTCGTCGATGGGTGAGCTGCGTAACAAGCTGCTTGAATTTGAAATCCTTTCCCCCTCCCCTGAATTCATGCCTGCTTTGTTAGGCAAGATAAGTCAATTTTAAGTTACATATAGGGTTACAAACAAGAGATGACAACGTTCAGCACCTGAATGGCTTTGACTTTACATCTCCTACTGTGCAGTTTCCATGGAAAGAGATATCAATCCTACCAGTTCAATGGCATGCTTTATGTCTTGGCTTATTTGCGTCAATCATCGCACCCTTTGGAGGTTTCTTTGCAAGCGGTTTCAAAAGAGCTTTCAAAATAAAGGTCTGGACTTGCTACTCAGCATTTGAGCAATGATCATCATCCCATATTGGTTGCTGATACTAAATGTTTTCTCTGTATCTCTGAAGGACTTTGGTGACAGCATCCCAGGACATGGTGGAATTACTGACAGAATGGATTGTCAGGTAAACTCTCTTGATGTTTGATTTTAAGAAAATTATGTTGAATTTATAAGTAATATCATAATGACGTGCTCATTTTGCCTTTATCCTGAACTTTTCTGTTTCTTTTTATCATGGTAATAATTAGATCAGTTCACCATACAGTCTTTGCTTAAGGACCCCTTTGGTACAAAATAGAAATGGGTAAGGAAGTGGGAAATTTCTGCCTTGTAAACATGGAAAGCTTTCTTTTTGACAAAGACATTTTGTCATCCGTCAAACAACAAATGCCTTATCTTATGAAGTGGAGTTAGCTACATGTATTACATGACATCATTGTGCCCCGTCTGAATAAGCTGTTAACCAAGTTATCTTGATTAATTACTTCTTTAAGCATCCTTCTTGGTCTCCCTCTACCTCTTTTCATAGAGCTAAAGACTATCTACTTATCCTTTCTTATTGGCACCTCCAATGGCTATTTTTGCACACAATCAAACCATCTTAAATAATTTTCTACATTCTTCTCCTCAATAGGTGTCATGCCCACACGTCCTCTTATATGGTCATTATGCATGTTATCCTTTCTTGTATGAACACGCATCTATATAACATTCTCATTTCTGCTACCCCCATTTTTTGCTTATGTTGCCCTTTTAGTGCCCAACATTCATTGTCATATAGCATTGCTGGCTTTATAGTGGTTCCAATAAAATTTTCACTCAATTTTTTCCTTTCCTCAAATAAGTTTTGCATATGCCAGAGGCACTCTAATAGTAAAGACAATCATGGATACTAAGTGTATGAATGGTGGCAATACTAGATATATTTTCTTAATTCTTTCTAGTATACAGTTGAAAAAGTTCATTAGTCTATTAGCTGCTGTTTGTCGCCTGCGAAATTTAGTTTTCCAAGTGTTGAGAAACTTATTTATGTAATGTTTGAAACATCAAAGAAGTATGAAAATCTGAAACTGGCGTTGTTAATCTCGAAATAGTGCAAGAATGATGAATTTTTAATATATGTCGTTGTTTTAGACAGGTTTCTAGATGCTTGGAAAATTATTATGATGTTAGATGAACTTATGCCATTCGTGTGTCTGTAATAGTCCAGTATGATGAACGGGAATATTTAGCACACGTCTATAGTATTAGTATATTTGCATATCCTAGTGAGGTAATTATTTTGGTTGAAGGTGTCTCCATCTAGTTGTTTTTTTATTTGTTTGGTAGATTTAGTATATTGTAAATTCATCTTTCCGATGTATAAGAAAAAGTATATTCCGATGAATAAAAAAAGTATGTTGTATATACTTAAGAAGTAGCCCCGCAGTTCTAAGCGGCAGAAAAACCTGCGTGAAATTTCTAGAGAAAATGACATTTTATTATTCATAGCTCATAACATTCAGTTAAAGACCTTGAAAAAATTTCTTCCGAGGACCATTCAAGTTTTGTCATTGGCGATATTGAAAGGTACAAGTCATGCTCCTTGAAGTTTATAACTTGGTCTTTGATGTTAGTATTTTGAATTTGTTTCTATTTCTGAATGAAAAAATTCAATGTCATAACTTTAAGGAGCATGTATTGAACATTGATGAAACACCGGTACTCCTCCCATGAATAATGTAGGCCCTAACAAGGGATTTAATCTTAGTCATAAATGTAAGACATATTTTTCATATTTATCAATCTTGTCCTAATTTACCCTTATTGATTGTTGCTCAATAGTAAGAGAGATTGAGGGAATCAAGGAAAATAATTAGGGTGTTTTAGAAAAAACATATCATACTAAGTATTTTAACTAACTTCCTTGATCTAATCAAATAAAGTAAATAGTCTTCTCATTGAGGACTGAAGGGTATAAATTATACTCCTTGACAGTGTCTTAACTTTTAAGATCCTTAAAAGTTGATATCCATCAACTTAAATTTTCATCCAGTTGTGTATCATATTTTGGTGGAGATTAAACTTGATTATATTTTACTTACCTTTTTTTCGATTTGCAGATGGTGATGGCAGTTTTTGCATATATTTATCATCAATCATTTGTTGAGCCTCAAAGTCTGACCGTTGAAATGGTATTGGACCAGGTATTCTGCTTATTACTCCTTCATATCCCGTTTATAAGCAACTTTCCCACTCTTATGGCTAGTCCTTAATATAAGTAATTTTTTTTTGTCTCAAAATTTAAAATGATTTTCCTTTTCTACCTCTATTGAATACATATATTTATATTAATTTTCCCCTACTCACCACTGATTTTCTTTCATTTAATCATTATTACCCATTCTCTCTCATATTTTGGTAGATTCTGATTTATTTAAATGTGAATTCAATCATTATTACCCATTCTCTCTCATATTTTGATAGATTCTGATTTATTTAAATGTGAATTCTGGAAATAAAAAGAAAAGTATGTTTACTCTATTTTTAAAGAGAAGCAGGGATCTCACTAACTCTTTAAGAAACGTCTCTCTAAGATAGAGAGTAGGCAAGAATCTCACCTCTTCTCTAAATCAGCCTACATCCTTAATAGTAGATGAGCCTGAATATGCAACTCATTGGACTATTAAAGTCCAGGAGGATCTCCCATACTGATTTACTTTCTGAATATTTGACACTTTATTGATGAGGCACTAAGTCTATTTATAATGATTTGCAGAGGGTAGACTCTATTCAAAGTATAAATACAAAATATATCTAAATCTAAGATTTAGATAACTAACAATCATAAATCCTAACAACTAAATCTTAACTAATAAGATATTCATCTTATTTTCTAATCCCTAAAGATAATAATAAAGGGTAATATCTAATAAGATATTCCTCTTATTTCCTAATTCCTAAAGATAATAATAATAAAAGATAATATCTAATAAGATATTCCTCTTATTTCCTAATTCCTAAAGATAATAATAAAATAATAATAAAAACAGACTCAATTAATTACATATTAATTCCTAAAATTTTACAACTTTCCCCAACTTCCATTATCTCCTGCTAATCTGGTACTCTATCATATTTTGTACTTTGTCAATTTTTCCCTCATTTTCTTGTCCATGTTCTTTTCATAAATGGGGGCATATTTGGAAGAAACATAACATTTTTTACGCATTTATTATTTTTAACTAATCTTAACTAGAGCCGTCAAAACGGGCCAGGCTCATTGGGCTGACCCGTTTAAGCCCTGGCCCTTTAAGGGCCGGACTTGAAAAATGTACGAGATATTTGAAATTAGCCCTGGAGGGCCGGCCCTGACTGGCTTCGGGCTTAAACGGGCCAGCCCTGGAGGGCCTCAGGACAGCCCTACAGGCCCTTTTTATTGTAGCTTTTCTTTTTTTTCCTTTTTAAATTTATTAATTTATATATATATTGTATTTGTTATAGAGTTATTTATCCATTTAACTACAAATACATAATAACTATACTCTAATTTTATGATTTGACTTATTATTTGTTGCAAATAAAGATTATGGATGTTCATGATGCGGGAGAAGAATTTCATGATATTTTTACTTATGAGCTAGAGGCTACTACTCAAATCAAAGTAAAGAACAATCAAATGTCGTTAAAATTGATGATAGTAACGAAGATGACGACAATAATAGTCATCATACTAATGTCGATTAATGATATGTTTTTTATGTTTTATATGAGTTATTTATGAACATAGTTTGCTTTTGATTATGAATTAGTGACTGTGCTTATTTATTGGATAATTTGTGTTGTAATTTACTAATTATATTTTTGTAAAAAAAAAAAGTGGAGGAAAAATAATTAAAATTTAAAATAGTAATTTCCGGGCCCTACAGGCTGGCCCTGGCCTTGGTGCTCTCGGGCCAGGCTTTAAAAAACAGATGTTTTTCTTACCCTGGGCCCTGGAGGGCCGACTTTGGTGGGCCGAGCCGGCCTTAATTGACAGCTCTAATCTTAATTGTCAGTTTGTTATATGCAATCATGAAAACGAGAGGGAGTATTATATCATGAAAATTATAAATCAATTTTAATACTTTTGAATTAAAAAAAAAACAAGAGAAAATACCATAAAAATACAGTGGAAATTGTCAAAAGGCAAATCATGATATCTAATATGTAAAAGGGAAAATTTGTATAGGAGTCCAAGTAACACAAAAAATTTTGAAAAAGGCCCCAAGATTCTGAAAATACTAGAAAAGGCCCCAAGGCCTTTTGTTATAAATTTATTAAAATATTAACAATTATATCAACCTCATTAACAACTATATCAGCTCCGTTAACAACTAAAGGTTTTAATGAATTTATACCAAAAAAGGCCCTGGGGCTTTTTCTGGTATTTTCAGAATCTTGGGGTCTTTTTTGAAATTTTTTGTTACTTGGGCCCCTATACAGATTTTCCCTATGTAAAATTTCAAGTCAAACCAACAGGAGGAATCTGGAATTTCAAAATTTTATAAATTTACTCTTACACTCTTTTCTCTCTCCCTCCTTCTCTCTCCTTTGTAGTTCTATGTCCTTTAGGAAACAATTTCTCCCTCCTCTCTACTTTCTACCACCGCATCTTCATCTTCGTCCTTTCAAGAAAACTAAACGCAAACCCTTCTTCCTCTGCAACACTATTGAATTTGCAGTGGGGTTTGAATTTCCCAGGGAATATGGGATTGAAAATGCCATCCCTGACAGTAAATAAGATTAGGTTAGAGTGGGTTATGGAAGCCGAAAAGAATAAGTGGAGTATGGACGCTTGTGGTGATGATTTGCAATTATTGAACGGCGTGTAATTTTTCGTTTTCCATGTCTCCCAACTTCTATTTGATTCTTGGAACCAGCTTCTTTCATTACTGAACAGCTCTATTTTTCTTTGTATTTTGAACATTTTTTAATTACGCATCTTCCATTTTGTTTTCAAACATCTTGGTGTGTGTTTGGATTAACTTTTGATGAATAGCTTTTAAGATTTATAAAGTAACTGTGTTCGACAAAACCTGTCTCGGCTTGCAGAAAATGCTTCTGAAATCACAGTTTTAGAGTTATCCAAACTGTCACTTAATTTGATGGATCATATTTTGCCTCTTGCATTTTCTGTGGAGAATTTTGGCTCTCCTCCTTCCCAATTTTTGTTCCTTTCCTTTTTCTATATTCAATTGCTGCAAGACATAGTCCTGTCTAATTGAATTAAGGAAACTTTCAATAAAATAAAGCATAAATCAAAACACAAATAGTTGAACTCCCCCAACTCAAGTCTCTGGGCGAACATTCCAGCAGGCCTCATCTCCCACTCGATCTCATCATTCTGCTTTGGGGCACGGTACCACAGAAAATCGAGCTATTCATCATAAAAATTGGGTTTCGCTCGACAAAGACAAATTAGACGCTTAAAAATAGAGTTTCAGGTTGACAAGAAATGGGAGAGTGGGAGAGAATGTTTCCATGGGAGTTCCGAAGGCAAAGTTGAGTTAGAGAGAAGGGAAGGGAGTGGCAGAGAAAAAGAGATTCATAGTGTTCAAGGGAGAGGGAGTTTATGGGGGAGTGAAGAGCTGCTGGACTAAAGTGAGGTTGGAATATGGAATAGAAACGCCATTGATTCTAAGCTCAGAGAAGGGGGGGGGGGGGGGGGGGATGGACTGGTGAGAATCCAAGGGAAATGGCCTCTTTAAGCAAGATTTCATTATCCCAAATTTGTCCAGCTGTACTGATAAGGGATTTGGTATATTGGAATCATTAATTTGTCTTCTTATAATTTCCAGAGTATTTTTCTGGGATTTTTCCTTAAAAAATTCGTTGATGCTGATGATTTTTGCTTCAGATATTGATGAGCCTAACATTTGAAGAACAGCGAGATCTTTATACGAGGCTGGGTCAGATGTTGAGTGAAAGCATTCATCGGCAGCGTTAGGTTTCTTTGTGATTTCATCACTGTTAATTAACGAGGGAGGATTAATAGAGATAATTTGTACATGCTTGTTCTAATTTCGTAGAGAATATTATTTAATTTGCTGAATCCGGAAGCTATCATGATGTGTTTGGTATATCTTGACCACTGATATTTAAGTAAATTTCTGCTTTAGCTCTTGAAAGGTATTATGTTCCTTTCCCCCCTAAATTATACAAACCCCCTACCCCTAGCCTTTGTCATATAAATAGCTTTCCTAACCTCTAAAGTTTTACAACAAACCTTTATGAACTTTTACCTTTTTATAGATAATTCTCATGCTATTAGTTTTTTCTTTATTATTTACAAATGGTTTAAAGTATTAAAGGCTTATTTGTATATAACTCAAAAGTATAGGGGGTAGTTTGAGGTTATCTACATAGACTTGAAAGTTTAGAGGATTTAAAATCAAGGGTAAACGATTTTTTTTTTTTTTTAATAAAAAAAACCCCTTTATCTGTTTTAAGAAAAGTTATTGTCACCATAAACGAATTTTTTTTTTTGGGGGGGGATACATACGATATTACAAAAATGGGACTAAAATGTCATTTATGTTAAATTCCTTTACCTTGAACGTTTCGTCAAACTTGTGACTAAGTAAAGGGAGACATAGTTCCCCTACTAAGTAAAGTGTTTAGCAGTGAGAGCTAAACAGGTATGACCTGTCTAAATCTAATCTAGACATTTAGACATGAGTTTTTTTATTTTTTTAAAATGATGACTTTTAAAATAATTTTTTTAAACATATAATAGTAAGTGATTATCTTTATTTTAAATTTTATATCCATTAAAATAATTTTTAAGAAAAATATAGACTTAAAAAAAATCAGTTATCGATTATCTAGATAAGATCTAATGGTCCAGATCTGCCCAACTCTCCCTGATCACACCTATAGACACCACTCCACTATAATGCGCCATTCATCAAGGATGGCCAAATACACCAGTTTGGGTTTGCATTCCATTCATTATTATTACATAGAATTGGCTCCACAATATGATAATTTGGTATTCTTACTTGATGTCTCTCGATGGCTTCTTCTAGATTGATTGTAGTGTTTTAGTGGTTTTTAAAATATCAATTTATCAGTCAACCATTTCTCAAGTAGGTACAAGAAATACGGTATAATTTGATCATTTATATTTTTATACTTTTCTTTTTTTTATAAATAGCGAAGTTACGGATTTAGCAATGAACAACTTTACTATGAGCACCTATAAGAAATATCCATTTCCAGGTGTAAAAAATTTTGGTCATTCACATATTTTATCGTGTAAATATATGTATTTATCTTAAAATGCTAAATTAATTAATTAAATCAAGATAATAATAATAATAGTTTTTATTAATTAAGAGACATTGCATCTCCTCCATTGAATCCCACCAACATTAATTAATTAAGTGCACAAAGGTGAAAAAAAATGCAAAGGAAATGACAACTTAAAAGTAAAGGCTTAATGATTTAATAGATTAATGGAAAATATTGGTACCCCCTTACTACTTGGTTAAGTAAGATTTGTGTTGAGACTCGATTATATCATATTTTGCTCATTTGTCACAGTTGCATTTTGTGTGGATTGTTCTCTTCTGCATCGTTCGACCCTTGTTTTTCTTATTTTCTATAATCGGTTGCTGGAATTAAGGTGACAAACTACAACTTTGATGTAATTGTGAGTTTGTATTGTGATGAAATGATAGGATATATGTTTTCCAAAAAATGTGTTATATGTCGTACTTTATCATTCTTTTTTTGGCTCGTCAACATGCATGTCCCTATCTTCTAATGTACGACCCTCATTCTCTAGTTGCTTGCTGAGATATGTTCTTTGTTCACTACATGTGTTTGTTTGCCACTTTCTTGATTAAGTGACAATTGGTTGACATAAGCAGCTAGTTGTATTTGCCACTTAGGTTAGTAGCTGATTTAGTTAGTATTATTGTATTATGTTCCAAAAGTCTTCGTGCAGGGTTGGGTTGGGGAAGTATGGAAGGCAATCGTGATAGGAGTTAGATGTATAATCATCTAACTCAAAAAAACAATTTACTCGAGTATTCTTAGATGATTTGGAAGAGTTCATCCAATTTGCTTAGGGGCACACAACTAATTCAAGTGCCTCGATTAGTTGTCTGTGTGTGAAATGTAGGTGTTTGCAATTTCAAGATGTGAGCACGATCAGAATCCATTTGTGTAGAAAAGGATTCATGACAAATTATGAATGTTGGGAATTTCATGAGGAGTCCGACAGACACTGAGTGGTTATTATGGAGACAGTACTGATCGAGACAACCTTAATCAATATCAATAGTTGGTTATGGATGCTGCGGGACTATCGATCGGCCAATATTTTGATCTCGTTACTCATGTTGGACCTTCATACATGGAAGAGGAGACCGGTACACATAATCAACCATCATAGATGGGAGAGGATCCTAATCCGGAGGCCGATAGGTTCTATCAAATGCTTCAAGATGTGCAACATCCTTTATGGGAAGGTTGTAAACACATTGAAAATAGTGAATATTCATCGCTATCGGCTACCCTAGCAACATTAAGCTTGAAAACTAATCACCGTAAGAGTGGGAAGAATTACAATGAAATGATGCAGATCATGAGTAAGGTTACTTCCAATGATAATACTTTGCAGAAAGATTTTTACCAAGCAAAGAAAAAGGTGAAAGAGCTTGGGCTTAGATGTGAAAAAATCCATTGCTACCCCAACGGATGTATGCTCTATTACAAGGATGATGCTAAGCGAATTACTTTTAAATTCTGTGAACATGATAGGTACAAGAAGAATATAGGGAAAACAACCTCTTCAACATTAAGCAAAATGTGGTACTTTCTCCTCGTGCCCAGACTTTAGAGATTATATTCGTCACAACAAAGAGCTGCTCAAAGAGATGGCACTGGGAGCATCATAGGGATAAAAAATTTGTGATGCATCCATCTGATGCCGAAGCTTGGCTAAAATTTGACGAGGCGAATCCTTCATTTGCAGCCAATTCTCGTAACGTTCGTCTTGGTTTATATTCAAATGGATTTGCTCCTTTCAACCATACGGGCAAGAATTATTCATGTTGGCCTGTGATTGTGACTCCGTACAACCTCCCACCTTCCATGTGTATGAGAAGAGATTTTTTGTACCTCAACGTGTTAATCCTTGGGCCATCAAACCCAAAAAAGAAAATAGATGTATACCTTAGGCCTTTGATAGACGAGTTGAATATGTTGTTGAGAGAAAGGGTTTTTACGTACGATGTATCATTGAGTCAGAATTTCATCATGCGGGTTGGCTTAATGTGGACGATAAATGATTTCTCTGCATATGGGATGTTGAGTGGTTAGCAAATGTCGAGGAAGCTTGCATGTCCCATATGTCTCGAATAGAAAGTGGGTTTTAGCTTGCCATACAGTCACAAGGTCTGTTAGTTTGACAGGCACCGACGATTCCTAGCCCTCGATCATCCGCTTAGGAGAAATAAAAAAGACTTAAGCTGGAATGTGGTTGAATGATAAGATGAACCTTGTCATTTAAGTGACAAAGAAATATGGGAGAGGGTGTAACACATTCAAAGTGTTGAAGAGGGAGCTGCTTCCAGTGAACTTGAGGGATATGGTGTTCAGCATCATTGGAACAAACGCAACATCTTTTGGGAGCTACCATATTGGAAAGATCAATTGTTAAAACACAATCTCGATGTCATGCATATTGAGAGGAATGTGTTTTACAATATTTTGTACATTGTCATGGACACCAAGGGTAAGACAAAGGATACAATTAATGCAAGACTTGACATACAACAAATTTGCAGAAGGCCTTCTTTGCACTTGGTAGAGAATGCCATGGGCTGGATTTCCAAACCTAGAGTGTCGTACACCTTGAACAAAGAGTGGAATTTACAATTGTTGCAATGGGTTAAAGATGTGAAACTACTAGATGGTTATGCATCAAACTTTTCAAGATGGGTCGACATGAACAAGGCAAAGTTATGCGAGATGAAGAGTCATGATTCTCATGTTTTCTTTCAGAGATTATTACCGTGGGCCTTCAAAGCACTACCAAAGCATATATGGAGTATTCTGACAAAGTTTTCCTTGTTCTTTACTACAATTTGTGCTTCTGAACTAAATGTTGATAAGTTACTACAATTGGAGGGGAGCGTGCCAACAATGCTATGCAAGTTAGAGATGGTGTTTCCTCTTAACTTCTTTGACTCAATGGAACATTTGCCCGTTCACTTGGCGTACGAAGCAAGGGTAGGAGGTCCACAACAATATAGGTGGATGTATTCGTTTGAAAGGTAATATATATATATATATATATATATATATATATATATATATATATATATATTCTGCCTATGATTAATTGAAACACATTGTGCCATTGGTTATAAATAACTTATGATTGTTCATTGTAGGTTTTTACACATATTGAAATACAAGATCAAAAATACAAGATACGTTGAAGGATCTATTGTTGAAGCGTATCTAGTCGAAGAGGCTACTAAATTTGCCTCATACTATTATCCTCCCGAAGTTATATCAAGATGGAGGGGGTTACCTCGCAACGATGATGACAGTGAATCGAGTGGTCAGATATCAATATTTAATTATCTTGGCCAAGTCATGCGAAAAGATTGTACATCAACTTTGAAAGGAAGCGATAAGAAAGTAGCGAAGTGGTACATTCTAAACAACTGTGAAGAGGCCGCCCCGTACTTAAAGTAATATTTCCTCTTTTGTAACTGCCACAATAAATATTAAAGTATTAATTTGTTTTTTTGTTACAATTACTTCTCTCGTTGGGTCCGATCAATAAATCCTTTGATGTTGAATTCTGACCTTGATCAATTCATGAAGGCTAAATTTCCTAATTGGTTACGATCCTACTTCCCGCAAAACAATTCAGTTCCCTAGGATGTTATGTGGAGTTTATTTTACAGATCTACAACAGCTGTTACCCAGATCAAGAAATATGCAATCAATGGGTATCGGTTTGTAATTGTTAATGCGAACGAAAATACGGAAAGTTGCAATTACGGATTATGTTGTCGAGGTGGCTAAGTTGACGAGGTCGAGTGCAACTACTACGACAAGTTAATTAATATAATTCAGTTGGATTTCAAGTGGGACAAGTTGGTGACTCTATGCAAATGTGAGTGGTTTGATAACACTTCGTGGGTACAAAAGTGGACAAATATGGAAATGTTGAGATCCACTAGTCACAGAGATATACAGTTAGTTATGACCCATTCATTCTTGCTCAACAAGCAGAACAAGTTTATTTTACATCGTACCCCACATCCTGTCAAGGGTGGATGGAAGTTATCAAAACCAAAGCACGAAATAATATACCTAATTCAAAAGAGTCAGAAATAAATGACGATATGACTGAACCATTCCAAGCCAATGTGGAACATGTACTTATTGTAAGTAATGTCGAGGACGATCTACCTTGCAGTCTCTTTGATTTCACTGTAGACTTAGAGTTGATTCCTATCCAAATTGACAATAAGGAATTAGATGATGAGGCACAAGAGGTTTACTCCACTACTAAATCTGAATTCGACGATTATGAGACGCCGGAGGAAGGTGTGCAGGGAGAGATTGGAGAACAGGAATCATCCGGTTGATTTGAGTTAGTTTTTTTTGTTTATGACGATCTGTAATATTAGATACTCTGCTGCATAGTTATTGTAATATTAAGTAAAGTTCTTATATATATATATATATATATATATATATATATATATTGACATAATGTTTATAAGTGTTCAGAGATGGAACATTCAGGAGGCTGTTCAGGTAGTGGACATAGTAAAGGTGGCGGCCGGCCCCGGCTTATCAAAGGGGGTAAGGCGACATCATCTACCCCCTCTGTAGGCAGAGGGCTTAACTCTTCCCCAGAGCTGCCGCAACTTTATTTTTCATCTTCACCGCTTACTACCGACTCTGTTATGCGCGATACAGGTGTCCCTTTCACTTTGACTTATCCACTGCAGTAGGCAGAGCAAGTTGAGTTTATGATTTCTGACTAATTTACATATATCTTGTTCTCTTTAAACATCTATGTTCTAACATTTTCAATATACTTCTTCCTTTAGTACACTATACCGCTTCAAAGCCAGGGCGAGGAAGCTAGTTCCTCCGATGCACCAACCTGGGGAACAGTTGATCCTACGACAGGGAAGATGTGGATCCATCCTGTCAGCAGCACTGAGTAAGTCATGTAAAGTTACTTCTAATGTTTTGATTGTTTACCTTTAGTTTTTATGCTAATATTTGCAACATTTTCCTTGTTTTCATGTTTTATCCTTATAAGTCAGTGATGAATTTCATTAGGGATCAAATGTTCCGTAATTTCGATCAGCCCTAAGCAAGTTAGAAAAGATTCCTCAGGAATATCGGGACGCTTGGTTCAGTGAGTTCTTGGTAAGTTATGTGATTTATGGTTATTAATTTTTTCTCATCAAAATGCAAACTGATTAACTATTTTTATAATTTAGAGCACTAATTGTTTATTATTGATTTTTAGGGAAAGTTTAGTTGGTTGCCTAATCATCTAGAAAATTTAAAGAAAGCTTATAACTTCAAGGGAAGCAAGTGGTTGTCCGATAAATTTTATAAATTGAGACATGAAAAGGGAAAGAAAACTTGGATGCAACCTAAGGTCGCAGACCAATTATTTCAAAGATGGGCTATCGATGAGAAATTTTTGAAGCAAAGTGAACAAAATAAATTAAATAGGTCCCAAATGGATGGACTGTCATATGTTGGCGGCTCCATTCCATTTAGTGAGCATCGACGAAAGATTGTAAGTATACACTATTTTCTATTTCAGCTTTCAATATTTTGTACTTCGAAATAATTATTTAACGATTATCATTTGTGTTTGCAGGAAGAGTATGGGGAAGTTCCTATAAAATTGATTCTTTGGACTACCTTTGGGCGGACTCATTCCCAAGATATTGAGGGTTGTGGCAAGCGCTGGATTAACGCCAAGTCCCAACAATTGGTGGTGAGATATTAATTAGATTTATTATTTGCTTCAAACAGTAACAAATTTATTTCATTTTACATGCCTTATTTGTGTTGTATTTTTGTGCTTGTAGGAGAACTATCAGCAGTTGACGTAGGAGAGAGACTCACAGATTGAGAGTGACCCGTCGTCCTCTTATTCTGATAACGAGAGTCTCTTCATTCAAGATGCAGGTGGATTTGACAAGGGGAGAGTCTTCGGGATAGGTGCCTCTGCCAGTGAACTGAAGTCGTCTTTGAAACGCTCATCCAGTAGTGTTAGAGGTACTCCTGCAGGTAGACTTAATACTTTTGCTATCAATCACAAAGCATTATTCCCTCGTTCATTTAAATGAAGTACAAAAAATAAACTTACTTCGTGATGTTGGTTTTGCAGAAGATAAGAGGGTAAATGCGTTAGAACAGATGGTGAGGGAGCAAGGAGAGATTATTAATGAGATGCAAGCACTTCTCTAGTCCCTATTGAAGGATAAGGGTACAGGGCTACCTCCTGGTGGTGGTGACGATACTTGTGGTGATAATGACCAGACAACTGCTATTTAGACTTTTTTTAATTCATTTTGGTCGCAACATTACAGTTTGTAATATTTTGTTTGTGTTCTATAAACTCGTATGTTTGTTACAATTTATTTTTATGATATACAAGTCTTTTCATTTTCTAATTTTAAATATTTTTTATGTAATTATTTTATTTTATTTTGATTTTATTTTATATTTTTTAAAATAAATTGGAATTTGCGAGGGAAAATCAATTCCCTCACAAAATCCAGGATTTGCGAGAGAATTTCTTTCCCTTGTAAATTCTAGGATTTGCGAGGGAGCTGCTTTCCCTTGCAAATTGCTAGGATTTGAGAGGGACATATCTTTCCCTTGTAAATTGCTAGAATTTGCAAGGGATCATTTTTTTCCTCGCAAATTTTGAATTTTGCGAGGGAAAATGCAAATTTTCTGTCGCAAAAGTGATTTGCGAGGGCAATTTTTGCAACGGACAAATTTCCGCTGTAAATAAAATTTGCAATGGAAAATGCTTATTCTGCGACAGAAAAGTTTTGCTGCAAAAAATGGATTTTCTAGTAGTGTCCGATAAAGTTTATGGTTAATAACCATAATTTGGTTTTTTTGAGAATTCTAGTGCCATCTTTGAGATTTGAGAGGTATTGTGGTACTAATGGAAGGGGAAGAAGACGAAGAGGAAAAATTGAGTTTGAGGATTTGTATTTGACATGAGAGGTTGTGGAATGACTCCTGTGTTGGTTGAAATTCAATGAAAGCAGCCAAATAGAAGAGGAATTCATCTTTCTAGGCAAAAAAAAAAAAAAAGACTGGAAATCACTGTTCTTGGCGATGCATGGGATTGACACGCCAGTGCTATGGGCATGAGACTCACATTGCTCCATTTGCCATTATGCTCTGGGGAAGAGTCAATTAGTAGGTTCTGATCACTATTGTGCATAGGGGGGGGGGGGGTTGTATATGCTCACTTACCCTCCTCTGGAAGTCCTAGGTGTGTCAATCCGGGTTTGGATTCTCTCAGAATTCATTTTCTCATTTTCTTCTCAGTATATGATCTCCACCTTCAGATTTAAAAAAATAGATGGTCCAGATTTAATATTTTATAAAATTATTATTTTGAACATGAATAAATAAATTTAAACTGTTAATCATGATCTATACAATTCATAATTTTAATACAAACAAAATTAATAAAAAAATTAATTTATAAAACACTATCATCATAGTTTTATAAAAATATTGGATCTAAACCATCCATTTTTTTCATCTAAAGGTGGAAATGAGATTTTGAGAAGGAAAGGAGAAAAGAGATTCTGAGGATATCTGCTCCTGTGTCAATCCATCCCTATTTCTCTCTCTCTCTTTGTTTCTCTCTCTATATGTCTCACTACTTCTCTCTCTCTCTCTCTCTCTCTCTCTCTCTCTCTCTCTCTCTCTCTCTCTCTCTCTCTCTCTCAAAGTCTAGATCAAACTCCTAACTCTAGTATAGAGCCGGGAAACAGGCCAGGCCCATCAGGACAACCCCGTTTTAGCCCTGGCCCTTTAAGAGCTGGGCTTAAAAAATAGACGACTTATTTGAAATTAGCCCTAGAAGGCCGGCCTTGACAGGCCACGAGCTTAAACGGGCCGGCCCTGTAGGCCCTTTTCACTGTAATTTTTTTTCCTTTTTAAATTTATTAATTTATATATATTTTGTATTTGTTATAGAGTTATTTATCCATTTAACTACAAATACATAATAACTATACTCTTATTTTATGATTTGATTTATTATTTGTTGCAAATAAAGATTATGGATGTGTTCATGATGCAGGAAAATAATTTTGTGATATTCTTACTTATGAGCTAGAGGCTACTACTCAAAGTGAAGAACAATCAAATGTCGTTAAAATCGATGACAGCGACGAAGATAATAGTCTTCGTGCTAATGTAACTTAATGATATGCTTTTTATGTTTTATGTGAGTTATTTGTGAACATAATTTGCTTTTGATTATGAATTAGTGACTGTGCTTATTTATTGAATGATTCGTGTTATTGAATGATTCGTGTTGTAATTTAGTAATTATATTTTAAAAAAAAGTGGAAGAAAAATAGTTAAAATTTAGAATAATAATTTCTGAGCCCTGCGGGCCGGCTCTGGCCCTGGTGTTCTCGGGCCGGGCTTTGAAAAATATGTGTTTTTCTCACTTCGGGCCTTGGAGGGTCGGCCCTATTAAGCCCTGACCCTTTACGGGCTAGTCCTGATTCCCAGCTCTACTCTAGTACTTAAAATTATAGAGGGACGTGATTTGACATTGAAGGCAGAACCTACAGAAGCTTTTCCGGATGGCTTTGTATCATTTATAATATATAGTAGTAGTATATATGTCAGGATTTCTCCATAATACAAAACAAATCAGATCTAAGAAAAGTATAGCTGTAGCTAGCCTTGAAAACAAAAAGTTTTAGATACTTTATTTTTACTTTGTTTTAATTATATTCAAACATCTCTTCTGTATACCCTCGACGATGAAAAAGCAGTGTTGTCCAACCTGCAGACTTTGAAAAAGCAGTGTTGTCAAAACCAAAGCAAAGACTTTGAAAAACAGTGTTGAATGCAAAGACATTTTATGGTTTTATTTAACCTATAAAATGCCTACAATGAGAAAAAATATAATAGATAGCTTTACTGTACAGACAGACAGAAACCACAAAGATGAAACACACTATACATGGTTATATAAGCTAATGAACATGAGAAGGAGATGAAATAAATGTAGCCTGCAGAAAGTAGCTTGTGATCACATTAATGACCTCTGAGCACAAGAAATGCTACACCAGATCATTAAAATTGTAACAAAAGGAAAAAATTGAGATTTGTTGAATCGTCCAAAATAGCTCACAATAGCCCACGGATCAGTTGAATCTGCACAAGACAATTCCAAAATTGAGATTTGGTGAAGAATACAGCATCTGAGCTGAAGCGTTTATTTTAAATAATAAATTTTTTCAACTTTAATGAGATTTTCAAAAAGATAAAGAAAAAATATTTGTCAAGACACTTTGGAAGTTTCAACATCAACATCACAAACATCTCACTTTTATGATGGCATCCTCACCAAAATCTTGAAAAGCAAATTAAATGCAGCTTTTAACAGATTCACACCAAAAGCCACAAAACCTTCGCCATCATTCTTCACCAGAAAAAAAAAAGGATTAAATCAAACTATATGGTAAAGTTACATTACAATAAATTCAAATCAAATGGGATAAGATCATAAAAGCATGAGTTTGTGAATGCTGCTAGGTTTTAACTACTACGAATCTTACCTCAGCCATAATTGACATTTATTTCTATAACAAAATAGTTATAACATGTGAAAAAGAGAGCCAGACACTTTGGAAGTAGACAAAGATTATATTAAAAGTTCTTAATTCAATAACAAAAGGTAACTAGTACACACAAAATGTCAAGACACCTCAGTTATATATATATGTCAAGACACTTTGGAAGTTTCAACATCAACATCACAAATACTCTCAGTTGCCTCCAATTTGATAGGATTTTCTTCATTTTGTTCACTGACTTTTTGACGTTTGTTTGACAACTCCTTCTCACAGATACTATGAAGTAACTAAAAATATGATACCAAAAAAAAAAAAAAAACAGCCTAAGAATTGAATTGAACCACGAACCTCATCCTTGAAATATGTGTTATCAGTGATATAACAAAATTCTTCCACATGAGGCGCGCAAATCTCCTTGTATTTACTGTCAAAAATTATAAAAACATCTTGTTACTACATGTCTATTCCCATCAAACAGACAACTCATAAGACAGCTCAAAGAGACACAGAGCTTTAGGATTTCTGACTCTGTTATATCAACAAAGAATGGAAGTCCAGATCTGAAAATTAGAGAGAAGGGTAGAGCCAACCTGAATGTAATTAACTATATCAACCCTTGCAAATCTTGATCCACCCTCTTGCTGCCTCCAGATCCATTGATAGAGTTTCCCCTGAAATGATATATAGGATTCGAAAAGAGAGAGGGGAAAGGCAGGCTTCGTAACTGTAATTGCGAAGGCGGGTGGAGAAGAATTTCATATGCTCAGCAGCTAACCAGTTCTTCCTTAAATCCACAAATGACTGCAAGAACGACTCAAGAAAGATGAGTTCAGAGAAGAGTAAAGGTCCCACCATTCTCGTTGTTGCTTGCTTCGCTGCCATTGTCAACAAAGCTATATCTTCTTCTCGCTGCAGATTAGAAGGGAAAGAGAGAATTCAAGTTTTGAATTCAGAAGTGCACATAGAGACCAAGAAAGAAGAGAAAGATAGGAATAAGACCTCGGGAAAGGAAAGGGAAAGAGCATAGCAGGGAGAGAGAAGCTTAAAGAGGAAGAGTGAGAGAGAGAGGTATCCGTGAATGAGCCACAGAGATGGAGCGCAGCCCGAGGGAAGAGAAAACGGCTTATGAACAGTAAGGGTCTGTTTGGTTCAACTGAGGGGAGGGGAAGGGGGGGATTTTAATGGAGGGGAGAGGGGGGGAGGGGTTAGGAGGGATTTTAATATTACCTTATTTGGATCAAAAGGAAGGGGAGGGAAGATATTTTAATGTTATTCTGTTTACTTTAGGACGGGAGGGGAGGGTAATTTTTGTGACATTGACAATTTTACCCTTATGTTATATGAGAGATTTTAATGTTAGTTTGTTTGGTCCAGAAGGGGAGGGAAGGAAAATTATTTTTACATGGACAATTTTACTTATGTTATAGTGGTTTTTCCAAAACTTTATTAAATGCATAATAACATTTAATTATAAATAATATTTTTATGCCTAAATTGAAAATTAAATTATTTATATATGATCAAAGCTAATCACCCGCTATATATATTTGTAACATTTGTACATATTAGTTGCTGATTTAGAAATATAACCACAAAAATAATGTTAAAATCTGAAGGCCAAAATTTGTGGAGACTGAGAAAAGAAGTTAAAACTTGAAAAACCTCAGGACATGTATATGGTGATAAAAAAATATATCTAATAATCAGAATACACATTGAAAATTCAGGGTATGACAATATAAAGTTAATTTTTGGATGCAAGAGTTATTTGATTTCTTATTTTGATTTGTCTTTATTAGGTTTCCTCCTAATGGTAAGCCCAAATTCCCGTAAAAAAAAAAATCCTATAATTTTCTTGCTAACGATAGACATGTAGAATATAAAGATAGAGTGCCTTCGTGGCAGAGCGACAGAAGTGCAGAATAATATAATTGCTTTGAAATGGAATATTTCAAACTTAATTGTTCCCTCAACAATTACCAAAAACAGTTTGCATAATAAAAGATCAAAAAGAAAATTAAAGTATGTAAGATGGCATTAGGAACCATTGTGTCACAAATTCCTCTTCAGAATCCATCTAATAAATAAACAACATTATCCCAAATTAATTACCACACAAAAAGCAAAGCATGTAACATCTAATAAGGAGTGATGAAGTTCTAACAGGGTCTAATAAGGAAGGTCCACAACATTATTCGCAAAGTGCTAACTGATCCTTAAAAGAAAATGTAATCAGCTTAGTGAACACAAAGTCAAATATCATGTATGAGCTTTTAAGAACTTTACAAGCATTAAGGAACAAGTCTCAAAGTGCTTAGAGTTGAGACCCATTTGACACGTTGGAATTTGGTGTATGGAAGTTGAAGTGGATTCCACAAAGATCATGTATGAATGCTTAATCAACACACAAACTGCAAATGCAGCTTCCAAAAACCTAGAAGTCCGAACTAAGTAAAATTCAACGCATAAAATCATATTCTAAATGTCAGCAACATTAGGGGGAAAGATTACAGTACTTAGAACTTGGGTAGCATCACAATGCTTAAATAAAAAAGCAAGAAAAGAAGCCAATATTAACTAATAGAGTGAATATCTAAAAGAGCTTGCAAGAGAAAGATCTTAACTTATCCCAAAATGAGACTCTAGAATCTAAAAGCACTAATAGAGTATTCCAGTAAAAAACCTCGCCTGGTCCTAACACAATTATTTTCCAAATATATGTAGAGTGTTCCAGTAAAAGTCAAGTTTGCATCAAGAACAACAAAGCCAGTATCAAAATGCAGTATAGGCTATTATTTGAAAATTGGAATTACACAGAAAACAAGACCTCATCAACATATATACAGAGGCTTGAATGCAGTAACAAATTGCAGTTTATTTCTAGTTGTTAAATAGAAATTGCAGGTCTTCAACAGAATGACAATTCCCAGTTTAGTGAATTGTAAAAAAGAGAGCTATGGATTGACACAAGGCCCTTCGTTAGACAATTCAACCACCCAGGAAATCACTCGCGCATACAGGACATACTGATATTAAGTTTAATTAATCTAAAAAGAAATTAATTGACTGCCAAAATGTGGGACTGAAACAATTGGACTAACTTTAAAATGTGTAACTGATATATGTTGCTACCCGTTTTTTGTATATGTAACTAATATTAGCATCTTACTTACATGACTATAAACAAAGCCTTCGCTTACACTTTCACCCTTTTCACCTTCGTCTACATACTCCTCATTCTTTGACAACATTAACATCCCAAGTGGATGTAGAACACAAATTCCACAATTCGTTCAATTACAAGAACACTAAGACACTAATTAAGTCTTTGTATCATAAAACAGTGATTAAAAATCATGCAATGGGCATAACAACTAAGATTTCTAATACATAATAAACCTTACATTGCTTACTTGTAAAACTTTTCAGCAGAAAAAATAAAACAAACACGATCACGCTTCCATACAATACCAACAACTAAGGCCAGAAAGCGAACAAAACATATAAATTCGTAATATCTCATCCATAGAACTATTTAGATCACAAAGGAAGCATAAGCAAAAAAAACAATTCAATTCGACGACAAATGTATGAGAAACAGAGCAACAACAGAAACGGAGCAAAGATGAGAAGCAGACCATCGACGATAGACACAAATAAAGGAAGACAAACAGATCAGGAACGAGCAGAAAATAGGCCAGCTACCAGAGATACAAACCGGAAAGTGTCTCCTTCTTCGATCGCTATCACTCTTCTTCTCGCCTCACTGACTGCTGCCGCAAAGTATAGGGTTCGCGACTCTTCTTCTTTTTAGCACCAGTCGATCGAGTTTTGGTAGAAAAAGGGCATGGGGTTAGCTTGGGCATAATAGAAAAAGGGTAAGGGTATTTTAGTCCATTGATACACATATTCTAATAATCCCTCCAAATCCGTGGGGTGACGTTTTTTAGGGGAGAAAAGGGAAAATTTTAAAAAATTTCCCCTCCCCTCCTTAAAAATATCATCAGCCAAATGAGGGGAGGGGGCTAAAATCCCTCTATCCTCCCCCCTCTCTTTTGATCTCCTCAAACTAAATAGACCCTAAAATATGAGAGAAGCTAAGCTGGGGGATGAGTTTTATTATATATATTGATATTGATTTTTTTTTTTTTAGAAAAGTTTTTAATTGGGTTGCATGCTGATCCCATATGGGCTTTTAGTGGAGAAAAGTGTTCATCCTTGTTGAGCAAAAAAAAAGCCCTGCCCGCTTCACGGATTTGAACTGAGAACCAAGATTCCCTCTTTATTTGTGAAAATGGAGGGAAAGCGAGGAGGCAAATTTCCGAAAAGCAGAATAATGGTGATACGCCGACTTCGGCTGGATGATTCTGACGACGACGAAGACGACGCAGTACTAGCGTCATCTCCGCCTCATCTTGAAACAGAAATTGATTTGCCTACTCAGCAAGAGACTGTCGCTGATTTGCCTCGGAGCAGTAATGCTGAGCCTCTTGAAATTTCTGACGACGATTTCATCGACGTTTCCGATGGTTCCATGCCAACGTCTCCTCCGCGGTATCAGAATCCCGGGCCTCAAGAGATCCCACCATCTTCCCGTTCAAATTCCGTTGACGATTCTGGCTGTCCCTTTAGCGATTCTCTTCGACGCCTTGGATTGAGCTTGAGACGAGAATGGCTTGATGCTTGTATTCGTGAACTAGAGAGCTCCGTTAGGGGATTTCCTGGGTTTGATGTTAATACAAAGGCGAAATTGTGTTTTGAACAATTCCTATTTTCTGATATGAACTACTGTGGAAGCGGCGTGCTTCCTGCAAATGTGGATTCCATGCATCTGGTTGATCTTCCTGGACCCTATGTATTACAGGTGGGGCTCTGTCATCGCGGGGCATCTTTTTCTATTTTTAACTTCATACAAAGCAGAACCAATTGCTTATTGCTTATCAACATCCAAATTATTGCAATTTGCATCGAAATTAGGAAAAAAACTATTTGATGTGCGTTTCAAGTCATGTTTATTCACTTATTATTTCTTAATTAATATTGCCATTGTATCTACTACTTATCAGGTTGTAGTTTCAAGTGAAGTAACTGTAAGTTGGATGCTGGCGCAAATGCTTAGAAGCTTACATGATTTCCTGGTTATTTTCGTCTTAATTTTCATTTCTTATTCCTACATAGTAGATCGACCTTTCTCAAAAGTGAAAACTTCCACCGCATTGTGGGTGACTGATCCAAATTATAATTTGCAGTGATGCACGGTGTTTTAAGTATTCTTGTTTAGATGGTTGCTAGAGCACTCACTAATGACTTTATCTATTTTCTGATATCTATCAAACTCAAATGTGTAAACAGTATACTTACATGCTAATTCATTTGGTAGGTTGATGAAATAATTAATATTAGCTGTCCGCTTCGAGGAAGATATCAACAGGCACCCCCTGGACTTAAAAGGTGCTTGAAGTTGTCTATGACTGATGGTATTCAGAGGGTTTTTGGAATGGAATACAGACCCATTCAAGCTCTTGAAGTCTGTGCTCCTGCCGGTTTAAAGGTATTGTTTTGTTTGGTGACACGCTTCTTTTCTAATTTGAGTACATAGACTTGTCGTCCCAGAAAGGGGAAAAGGAATTTTCTGAATTCTCCATGAGTGAGGCTTACTTACTGAGGTTGAGAATGTTAAGGTTTAACTTTTGTAGCACAATATGCATGGCTGGCATAATTTAGCTGGAGGTATTTTCATGTTGTAACTGTTCAAACAAAACTCAAAGTAGTGCTTATCCATCGTATATGTACTGTCATTATTTTTTTTGTTTTGTTTTAAATGTAATATTGGCTGGTTTAAATTGGTCGTGGTTCATTCTTAGTTCTCTCTCTTTTGTGCCTTTCCCATTACTTTATCAATTCCTATGTCATTTATAAAACACGGAGGATTTAATTGCTTCTTTTTCCTTGCTAGTAAGGGTGACGCTGAGGGATCTTTATTATACTCAGGTTGCCATCTGTAATGTTCAAATACGCCATGGACTTCTAATGCTGGTCCCTGAAACCATAGAAATCTTGGGAGGGCTGGTTGAGCAGCTGGATGCAGCACGCAAGTGTCTTGTTGATGAACTGAACAAGCCTCCTCGTGGGAAAAGGTAAAATATGTTATCTCAAATGATTTAGACAAAGGTATGTAGCATAAAGTTACATGATAAAAATGAATGCTGCACTAGTGTAAACTGGAATCTTTCATGTTATTAACGCTATGTTTAGTGTAGACAATCGCTGGACAATTCCAACATGTGAATTTACTTTAACATAACGACTCATCTAAAAACTTGCAGATCCATCGCTGTAGCATCCTTTAGTTGTAGTCATCTTTATGTTAGTAATTACTGTTGATAGGTCCGATGGCCATGATTATTATGGGATTCAAAGGGTTTTCTCAAATCAAAATTTTCTAGTTGATTGAACTATCTCTATGATTCTGAAATGCAGAACTAAGAATGGAGTGCTTCCTCCCTTGGCAGCTAGAGCAACTCTTGCTGCATGGCCTTCAAGGGGAGCTGATCATATCACACGCACTAATTCTACCGTGCAAACTATTTCTATTCAGACAAACAATCAGCGTATGTTGTGGTTTTACATACAACTGAGCTTTTAGTTTGTATTATTGAAATTTTTTGTCATCTGATACATTTTACATGCTTGTGAAACTACAGATGCTAGCCTGAGAATGTCTAGTGCTGCTAACAGCTTAACAGCCAAAGATACTCTAACCATTAGTGCTCAAAATGCTGCTTCCAATTTAGTACCTGACATGATTTCAACTGCAGAAGCCATGCATGTGGATACACTTGCAGATTCTGCGCAACTCTCTTCTACCATTGCTTTGACAAAAGAAATGAATATAAATACTGTTAATTCAACTGGGGCAAATGCTGCAGGCAACCTATCTTCTCATGCAGTTTCAAATGTCGTGGAGGGACATAATAATGATGCCATTCATATAAGACAGAATTTTGTGGCTACCCTATGCTCTCCTATTGCTCAAAATGCTGAGGAGAGAAACAGGGATAGAATTCCTATAATCACAGAGGAAGCTCTTGGCGGAGCCTCGTCCAAGATATCAAATATTGATGATATCCTTATGGTTGAGGCAAATGGTGTCGATAAGGTTGAGACAGCTGATCACCCGCTGATGCTATCTGGAGATCAGGAAATTCCTTTCACGTACTTGGCTAGTTTGTCAGCCAAGTGGGAGACAATGAAGGAGAAAGCTCCTTTTGTTCAGGGAAAAATTAAGGTATAATGTTCTTTGTTGGATGAATTTTCTGTAGAGCAAGTTTCTTAATATATGAATGTTATCCAAGATTTTACTATATTTTATTGTAATCACATTTTTTTGTAGGTCTTTTTGACTGGTGTTAAGGGATTCCAGTATAAGAGGAGGAAAACGTATGATCTTCAGGCATATATTGATGATGGTAGCCTTATTTCTGAGATCCTTATTGATCATAATGTGAGTCTGCTCAATTATTTAATCTTTTATGATATTGGCTTTACATTTGTCATGGTAATAATTTGATAATTTATTTTTGTTTTTAGATTGTTCAAAAAGGGATTGGCTATTCTCCGGAGGAGGTCACTGTTGCTCTTTCTTCTGAAGACAAGAAAATAGTACAAGAAATGAAGGAGACTATGCGAAAATTTCAATATTACTTAGCTAACTTTGAGGTAATATGACTTGTCTTGTCTGAAGATTTGCTCGGTCATTTTTTCTGAGGGAGCCCGAGGAAGAACAGTAGATAAAACAATAGTTAATTGATATTAATACACAAAACAAACCCTCTTCAAGAACAGAAGGTTATAACACGAGACACACCGATAACACAACGGAAACTAGACAGCACAATCACTATCACTAACATTGAAGTTCACTAACTAAGAATGATCCTCAACTTACTTCCGAGAGGCCAGACTCTCCTCACCTCACTCTGAAGTCTAAATTGATATTAATACACAAAACACAGCCTCCTCAAGAGCACAAGGTTCACGAGATATCACACGGATAACACACACAGGATACAAGACAACACAATCACTCTTACTAACATTGAAGTTCACTAAGAAAGATAAAATGATGAAGAACAAAACTAGTTCTCTCTCCCAGCTCACAGCAATAGCTAAATAAGAGCCAAAAAGCAACTCCCACAATCCCCAACATAACCCCCATCCCTGCCTCATCCACCCTAAAAACAGCCTAGTTCTATATATATTCTCCAAAACGGTAGGACTCTACAGGTCAACATTCTGACCAGCATAAGTGGCTTTCTCTTTTCCCGCGTCTTTCTACTTTTCCTCTTATAAGTCTGTCCAGCAAGGATGGCATGATCACTTTCTTAGTCCGTTTATGACTTTATTCATGATCTCCTTGTATTTTGTATATAGGGAATGATGCTTGTGGAGTTTAATGCAAAGTCTTCTCTTCCAATGGCCATAGAGATGAGCGAAGGGTGTCCACCATGTGATGCATGGTTACTTTTAAGAAGGCTGAGGTCCCTATTCCCTGTGCGAGCTCAAAGAGATTGTTCTCCAGATCCCATTGAATTATCCCCTTGACCATATATGCATGGTGATCCCCTTAGAATTTAATCAGGAATAGTTCGTCTCAAATTTATCACTACCAGCACACAACCTATGGCGTTGCTGCATTCTTAATGTAAGATGAAACTGATTGTGTGTTCACCATATACTAACCTATAATTGTGGAGAGGATATCATTATGTACAGATGCTTACCATCTAACTTGCTGTAGGTGAGAAGCCGGGACTAATTATATACTTTTTCATGATAATTATAGTGTTTTATTTTTGTCTTGTGCTTTGGTAGGAGATTCAATTGTGAAGGATGGGATGCCAAGTCCTATGAAATAGTTCATGAATGCATACAGCGTTCATAAATGTAAATGATTTTATTAGTTTATTTTACTGTACATATTTGTGTCAGTGATTTTAGCTTTGCAGAATTTTAGCTAATTAGATTAGACTTTTGAATGCTTACAGGTTCACCTTGTCATGGTGATCACCCCATTAAGGTTGTGTTTGGTTTGAGGGAGGGGAGTCTTGCTTGGTTTGAAATTTTGGAAGGGAGCGAAGCCAAAATCTCTCTTACCCTCTTGATATTGCAGAAGAGAGAAAAACAATCTAATTCATTCACAAAAGAGGGAATGGTCCTGTATAGAATGTATATTCCCCCTACCTGGCCACGTCATGGTTAATTCTCTCTCTTGTAACTAACTTTTGAGCACTTTTCTGTCATTATTTTCTAGTCCACAAGGATTTCATTAGTAGCATTTGTAGTAGTAGAAAAGTAAGGAAATTGAGTTTGAAGGACAAAAAGGTCTTTCCAAGTAGCATCTTTAGGGTGAGTCAATTCCCATTGGACTAGCACTTAGTAGTAAGAAGATTGTTGCAGCGTACAAGCTTGCGTCCTAAAATCACTTCTAGTTCAAGAGCAAATTGGCCTTGATCATCAATTGGCGGAAGGGTCTGAGTAATAGAAACATATGGCGCAACATGCTTCTTGAGAAGGGAAATGAAAGACCAAGTGCACTCTATTTGCAGAAGGGAGGTCAAGTTCGTAAGCCACAGCACCAATCTTTTTCAAGACTTTAAATGGCCCAAAATAACATGTATCCAATTTGTGAAGGGAAGAATTATTCAGCAAATTCCTCCGAAAAGGATGTAATTTCAGATAAACCATGTCAACACTAATAAATTGTCGTTTAGATTTGTGTTTATTAGCTTTCTGCACCATTCTGTGCAGTGCTTTTTATAGATAATCTTTAAGATTTTGTATAACCATCTCTCGAGAAAAGCAAGTGTTGTCTACCAAATCATTAATGGAATTGCCAGCAATCTAAGCAAGGTGGATTGGTGGGGACACACCATAGACAACTTTAAAAGGAGTCATGCCAATGGTTGAATGATAAGTAATATTGTACCACAATTCATCTAATGCTAACTATCTAGTCCATTGCTTAGGGAAGTCACAAGTCATACAATGGAGGTAGCACTCTAAACAACGTTTAAGAACTTCCGTTTGAGGATGATAGGCAGAAGAATAATGTAGTTAACACCATATAAACAAAATAACTCTTTCCAGAATTTTCCACAAAAAATTGGATCTCTATTACTAATGATAGACTTAGAAAAACCATGCAATGTCATAACATTATCCATGAAAACATAAGCTACATCCATATCTGTAAAAGGATGTTCAAGTGCCATAAAGTGAGTAGCTTTAGAAAGACGATTAACCACAACCAGAATAGAATAGTGGTTTTTGAAAAAGATTTTTGGAATAGGAAGGGGTTGAAGAAAACCCTAAGAAGCTAATAATTCAGGTTTAAAATGTTGGCAAGTAGTGCCTTCACGCACTAAGTTATGAACATCCTTCACGCACTAACCCTAGGACATAGTGTTTGATGACATCCATAAGTCCAGGACGATTTGTACTACCAAATGATGAGAGTGAAAATGGAAGAAATCACCAAGAGGGGGGTGAATTGGGGATTTTTTTTAAAAAACTTTTGAATTCTTTTTCAAAGCCTTTTGAAAGTAAATGTTAAGAAGGTAAGAGAAGAAAAGTTTGACACACAAAATTTATACTGGTTCGGTCTTAACTTTGACCTACGTCCAGTCCTCAGATATCTTCTGGGTGTTTCCACTAGTTCAACAGATTTTCAACTACAACAATGTACACCAGACACAATCCTAATCACCTAGGACTTGCTCCCCCTTACACTTTGTAATTGAACAACCCAACTCACAGGTTCCACAACCTTGAGTTCTCACAAACAAATGCTTTCAAAAATTTACAAACTCTCAAAAGAGTGGATAAGGATAAACACTGAAGAACAGGTTGAAAATAACAATACAGACTCAAATTTCAAAGTATAATCAAGATAGCTTCGTTGTGTGTATTTTGCTTTGAGTTTTCACAGCCTTTTATAGACTGAATGGATAAGCTAGCCGTTGCAATTCTTTCTCTAATGTTCAGCTGCAATTCTGGAAAACTGGCAGTAGCATATTTTGCTCTGTTCTTGAATTCTTAGCTGGAATCTTGGAATTTAGTTGTTGCAGAAGGTCTTCCATATTTTTAGTCATTCCTTCAACTCAATTTGACCGTTTGAGATTATTCTTATGAGTTACAACGGTCTGAGATGAACATCTGGGATAAGGGAGAAGGATCAGCCCTGTTCTAGGTTCGTCATTTAATGCATTTATCCTGGATCTTGATCTCACCTTGATCTTGGCTAAACCTTATCTGAAAAACACTCAAAACTTCATCAAGGACATTAGAAACAATAATATCATATGAGGAAATAATTTCAGGAAGACCCATTAAGATTTCGCAGATCAACATCATTTGATTTTTCAAAATCCCCGATGCAAACTCGAGTTTGTTCTTCCAGACTCGAGTTTGGGGTTCATCCAGAAAGCATGTTTGTTGATTAGTGGTCTAAACTTGCAGTCTGTAAAAGCTAACTCGAGTTTGGCTTTTACAGAGAGAACTATCGGGCTCTGGACTTGGGATGGAATTTTGGTCCGGAAGCTAAACTCGAGTCAATTAGTGACCAACTCGAGTTTGGGTCTATGTTTGAAGAACAAGCCTAAGTTCGTGATTTTCCAGACTGGAGTTTAGGGTCACAGATTGGAGTTTGTAGTGTAGCCAAAATGGATGATCTTTCTGTATGATCCAGACTCGAGTTTGGGAAGCAAACTCGAGTTTCAGTGACTACTGAAATATTTGAGGTTTATCTGGGTCAAGTGCAAACTGGAGTTTGGAAGGCCAGACTAGAGTTTGGGAGTCTATTGAGTTTTCTGGGTTCCTTTCTGTTTGGTCTAAACTTGAGTTAGGGAATCTAGACTCGAGTTTGGCTTGCTTGGGATTCTGAGTGCTCTCTGTATCTTCCAGACTTCAGGTTTGATTTGCAAACTGGAGTTTAGCTTAATGTGAAAATTTTGGATTCATTTTTGTGTCTGTACAGACTCGAGTTTGTCTATGTAGACTCGAGTTTGGCTTTTATGTAAAATTGAATATCTTTCTGTCAAGTCTCAAACTCGAGTTTATATACCTAAACTCGAGTTTGCCTTTGACAGTGAGATTTTCATTTTGCCAAAAACAAACTTCATATCAAGTTTACAATTGCTAGTAATCATCAAAACACATTGAGAACTAACAGAGAGACTTTACATATCCAACGATACTCTCTACAATGAATCTTTGTGGAGCCTCTTAGCAGGTCTGTTTAGCACTATTTGTTCTCAAACAGATCTACCCACGATATCAACTAAGGCATCACCATGCCTGTATTCAATGAGGTCCCCTACCTTGTATTTGTTGGTTCACTGTATGTATTTCGATGATAACTAACTTTTGGAAACAATGTGAAAGTAATCATCTAGCCAAAATAATTTATCTTAGTCAAAGTCGTGAACCTTATCAATTAAAATGTTTTTGCTGTCAGATTGACTCGAGCCAGGTGCTTCACTTAGCACTCATTAAAGTAAAGAGGGGGAAAAAGTTATAAAAATTTGCATATCTCAAACAAAGGGCTATTTACTTTATGCAAATTTCTTCAAAAAAAAGGCTCAAATGGGGTAACAAAGGATTTTTATGAGATAGGGATGGGCATTTGGCCAAACTAGATATGAAATGAATGCCTAAATCATCTTTATGCATGCAAAGGGATTTCAAGTTTCAAAAGAGATTCAAGACAAGTTCTAGAGATGAAATTACAATAGGTGTACTCTCTCTTAGAAAGAAGAAAACTTAGGCTCAAATTCCTTACAAGTTCTTTGACATTCTAAAGTAAAGTACCCAAACCAAATCTTTGCCTCTTTACTAACATTCAAGGAACATAGAATAAATCTCTAGTCAAATTCACTCCTTTTCATGTTCAAATCAAATCAATCATGACAATGCTCACAAATAAAATTCAAACTTCCATAAGATTTTTTTTTTATTTTATTTTTTTTAAATGAGGACAAGATAAGACAAGTCATATAAAATCAAGGATACCCTCATCCCCACACTTAAATGTCACATTGTCCTCAATGTGAACAAGTAACAACAAGTAATGGAAGTAAAGAGCAACCATATCTAAAGTGTAAGGGTAACATCAATTTCAAAGATTTCATATTTCCACCAATGAAATAGCGCAAGTGCTAATAATCACTCAATAGTCATCACAAATATATTCAAATAAGACCAACACTCAACAATCTATTATCAACAATCAAATAGACCAAAGCAAAGAAAAGTATAAGGAAACTCCCCTATCTGTCCTTGACTTGTGCTCTCAATCCTTGCTACCAAAGTGGAACATCTTATCATGGGCTTTCAACAGTCCTACAAAATCAAACCAAAAAAAAAAAATAATAATAACTTATGCCTTGGGTTGCCTCCCAAGAAGTGCTTGGTTTATAGTCCCAAGCGGTGAACTATTGTTTGCCGATCCACTTCACCACCATGGTAATGCTTCAGTCTTTGCCCATTCACTTTAAAGCAATTTCCTGTCCTCTCATCCTTAACCTCAATTGCACCTTTTTATGACACTGAAACCACTCTGAAAGGACTAGACCACCTTGATTTAAGCTTCCCAGGAAATAATTGCAGTCTTGAGTTGAAGAGAAGCACCAATTGCCCTGGCTCAAAAGAACGCTTTAAGATGTGGCTATCATGCCATTTCTTCGTTCTTTCTTTATATAATCGTGCACTCTCATATGCTTGAAGCTTAAATTCTTCTAACTCATTTAGTTGAAAGAGCCTTTTAGTTCCTGCTTGATTGTGGTCCATATTTAGCTTCTTGATTGCCTACCATGCTTTATATTCCAATTCAAGAGGTAAATGACACACTTTTCTGAAGACCAGACGGTATGGTGACATGCCAATTGGAGTGCGAAAAGCTGTCCTATAAGCCCATAAAGCATCATCCAGTTTGTCCGACCAATCTTTTCTAGTTGGGCCCACAGTTTTCTTGATAATCCTCTTGATTTCCCTGTTAGTCAACTCACACAAACCATTAGTTTGTGGATGATATGCAAGTGACATCCGGTGGTGGACTCCATATTTTTCTAAGAGAGCTCTGAAATTCTTGTTGTTAAAGTGGGTCCCTTCATCAGTAATGATTGCTTTGGGGTGCCAAATCTTGTCAAAATATGCTTCAAGAATCGAACCACTGTATTAGCATCATTAGCTTGGCAGGCCATAGCTTCAGCCCATTTACTCACATATTCCACAGCAACCAGGATGTATTTGTTTCCTCTTGAAGATCGGAAAAAGCCATGAAATCCATCCCCCAGACATCAAATAACTCTACCTCAAAGATTCCAGATTGGGGCATCTCATGTCTCTTAAAAATATTACTTGTTCTTTGACATCTATCACACTTGGTAACAAATTGGTGAGCATCTTTAAACAAAGTAGGCCAATAAAAACCAGATTCAAGCACCTTAGATGCAATTCTTTGCCCCCTATAGTGTCCCCCATATGCAGATGTATGACATGCATTCAAAATTTCCTCCTGTTCTATCTCTGGAACACATTTTCTAATAATCAAATCAGCACATCTCTTAAAAAGAAATGGTTCTTCCCAAATGTAGTAGGCAATATCATGTAAAAACCTCTTTTTTTGATATAAATTCAATTCAGGAGGTAATACTTCACATACAAGATAATTCACAATATCAACATACCATGGTAAACCACAACTACTCACAGCAAACAATTGTTCATCAGGAAAACATTCATTCACCAACAAATCATTCACATGATTAGAAAGGTTCACAATTCTAGACAAATGATCAGCTACTTGATTTTTAATTCCCTTTCTATCAATTATATGCACATCAAATTCTTGTAGCAGCAAGACCCATCTAATCAATCTAGGTTTAGATTCTTTCTTTCCTAACAGATATTTAATGGCAGCATGATTAGTGTAAACTATAACCTTAGCACCCATGAAATATACCCTAAACTTTTCAAAAGCAAACACTATAGCAAGCATTTCTTTTTCAGTAGTGGAGTAATTTACCTAAGTTGCTATTAAGGTCCTGCTCGCATAGTAGATAGGATCAAAGATCTTCACACGCTTCTGTGCCAACACAACTCCAACAGCATGGTCACTTACATCACACATTACTTCAAAAGGTAGTGACCAATCAGGAGCGACAATGATAGGCGCTGAAGTTAATCTTCTCTTCAGCTCTTCAAAAGCCTTCATATACTCCTCATTAAATTGAAAGGGAGTATCTTTCTCCAGTAACTGTGAAAGGGGCTTTGAAACCTTGGAAAAATCTTTAATGAATCGACGATAGAATCCAGCATAGCCCAAGAAGCTTCTTACAACTTTGACATTAGAAGGGGGAGGAAGCTGCTCAATTACAGAAATCTTGGCTCTATCAACCTCCAAACCCTTTTTGGAAACTTTATGACCTAAAACTATTCCTTCGGTCGCCATGAAATGACACTTTTCCCAGTTCAACACTAAGTTTGTCTCTTCACATCGATTCAACACCTTATCCAAATTTATCAAGCACTCTTCGAATGATTCACCAAACACCGAGAAGTCGTCCATAAACACTTCCATTATTTCTTCTATCATATCAGAGAATATACTCATCATGCATCGTTGGAAAGTGGCAGGAGCATTGCATAAACCAAATGGCATTCGTCTAAAGACAAAAGTGCCATAAGGATAGGTAAATGTTGTTTTCTCTTGATTTTCAGGAGCAACCGCAATTTGATTATATCCTGAATACCCATCTAGGAAACAAAAGAATTCTTTACTAGCTAATTGATCTAACATCTGGTCAATGAAAGGAAGCGGAAAATGATCTTTCCTTGTGGCATCATTAAGTTTTCTGTAATCCATGCAAATACGCCAATCGGTGACTGTACGAGTGGGGATAAGCTCATCTTGCTCATTAGTAATCACTGTCATACCTCCTTTTTTAAGAACACATTGCACTGGGCTAACCCACGAGCTATCAGAAATGGGGTAGATTATCCTAGCATCTAACCATTTGATAATTTCCTTCTTGACTACTTCTTTCATCATAGGATTTAGTCTTCTTTGATTCTAAATAGATTTCCTGTGATCATCTTCCAAGAGTATCTTGTGCATCACAATTGACGGGCTTATGCCTTGTATGTCTGTAATTGTCCACCCTAAAGCTCTTTTGTGACCCTAGAGAACTTTCAACAATCATTCCTTTTGATCTTTAGATAGAGAAGAATCGATGATAATAGGTAGTGTCTCATATTCACCCAAGTATGCATATTCAAGATGCGGTGGTAAGGGTTTAAGCTCTAGAATTGGTGCTTGCTCAATAGAAGGCTTCAAAGAAGTAGTTGGCTGTGATTCCATCTCTAATAACTCAAATTGCTGTGATGGTTTGCTGTAATAAGGGGAAGCTTCAAGTAACTTCTTACATTCAACTATGATTCCTTCTTCAATTTCATCATTCCCAAGTAGTGCAGCTGCTAACAGTTCTTTTATAGAAAATGACTCCAAAGTTTTTGAATTACCTCATCAAATATGTCAACCTTGAAGCAATCTACAACGTCTCTAGGATACTTTAATGCCTTGCTCATGTTAAATATAACTTCTTCATCATTTACCCTTAACTTGATCTCTCCTTTTTTAACATCAATTAGAGTTTGAGCTGTAGCAAGGAAGGGTCTTTACACAATGAGTGGTAGATCTCTATCTTCATCACAGTCCAAGACAATGAAGTCAGCAGGGAAAATAAACTTGTCAACTTTAACCAAAACATCTTCAATGATACCTTTTGGAAAAGCTAAACTTCGATCAGCTAGCTGAAGTGTTACAGAAGTTGGTTGAGCTTCACCCAGCTGCAATTTTATAAACACAGATAGTGGCATCAAGTTGACACTTGATCCTAGATCACATAGTGCCCCTCCCTGAAATTTTTCTCCAATTATGCAAGGTATGGAAAAATTGCCCGGGTCTTTCTGTTTAGGGGGTAACTTGTTGAGAAGAATAGCACTACACTCTTCAGTTAGGGCAAAAGTTTCATAGTCACCAAACCTCCTCTTCTTACTCTGCATCTCCTTTAGAAACTTCACATAGTGAGGCATCTGCTCTAACGCTTCAAGGATAGGGACGTTAATGTGTAGTTGCTTGAAAATCCCCAAAAACTTCTTATATTGCTCATCTGATGCTTTCTTTTGAAATCTCTGAGGGAATGGTAGGGGTAGTACCCATTTGGGATTCTCTTGAGTTGCCTTCTTTTTCACTTCACTCTTTTTAGATTCAATCTCAACTTTCTCTTCATTGTCTTTTCCATTCATCTCCTGTGTAGCCTCTTCACCATCCTCCGTAGGATTTGTTTGATCATTGAAAGCTGAGGGTTGCTTCGTTGGTTGTGGGATCTCAGGTAATTCCCTTCCCCTTCTTAATTTAAGAGCTTTGCATTCCTTTTTTCAATCTCTACGGGGATTAGGCACAATATTGCTTGGCAATTCTCTTTGTTGTAAAGCATTCATAGCATTTGCAAGTTGTCCCATTTGTACCTCAAGATTCTTGATAGACGAGTCTAGTCTTGCATTAGTAGCATCTTGATCTTGAGTACTCTTTAATTGAAAACTTGCTAGCTAAGATATCATTGCCTCAAGATTAGATTTAGGCTCTTGGGTTGAAATGGCTTCCTTTTCCATTTGATAGAACTTAGGAGGTGTCACTTGCCTCGTATTAGAGGTTGATGCTTCATTAAGAGTAGCTCCATATTTCCAAGAGAGGTTGGGGTTTTTATGCCACCCAGAGTTGTAGGTGTTTGAGTAGGGTTTATTCTGGTTGTTGCCACGGTAGTTTCCTGCATAATTCACTGGCTCCATCTGTTTAGATATGAGGCATTGTCCATTGTCATGGCCATTTCCACAGTAATCACAAAGAGCATGAATAGAATTTACCCCCATGTGTCTACCATTAGATCGGTTTACTTGAGCTTTTAAGTGATCGAACCTCTTGTTGATTGTATTTAACATTGCCATCACCTGTGAGGAAGAGTCCTCAATAGCTTTATCAATTGACTTCATTGGCCTTCTTTCATTGTTATTCTGAATAAAGTCAGTTGATAAGTCATCTAAACAATTCTAGACATGATTCACCGGTTGCTTTGTAATTCCACCATTAGTGACAACATTTAACTCTGATTTGGATTCAGGAGTCAACCTGGTACTAAAGATTTGAAGCAAGACCCATTTCTCCAGATTGTGACCTGGGCTCTACCTAATTAGCAACTTGAACCTCTCCCATGCTTCGTACAGATGCTCACCAAATTGTTGAGAGAAATTGGTAAGAGCGGCTCATGCATCTACCATCTTATTATGTGGAAAGAATCTCGATCTGAACTTTTCTTCCAATGCCTCCCAAGAGGTTATGCTACCCTCTTTTAAGTTGTTGAGCCATTCTTTGGCTTTCCCTTGTAGGGAGTAAGGAAAAAGCCTCAGGCGAATCACACCATTAGGAACTTCGTTGAGCTTGAATGAGTTGCAAACATCAAGAAATTGTATCAGATGTCGATTTGGATCCTCTGAATCATGTCCTGAATACTGACCCTGTAGTTTAAGCATCTTAAGCATAGTTTGCTTGATTTTGAAATTGTTGGCTTGAAACTCAGGCACTTTGATTCCAGACTGATATCCTCGAGATTGTCTTCCCATAAAATCATTGATACACAGTTGATCATTCTCATCCTCAGCCATTTCTTTAGTTTCAGTCTGTACTACTTCCTCCTCTTGGTTTTCAGGTGTGTTAGCTTCCAAAAGCTCTTGGATATTCCTTATTTTCTATGGTGTTTTAGTAGCTTTGGATCTACGAGGCATAGACCAAAGTACCTACAAAACCAAATAGATCTCAAAGTATCAAACTAATACCAAAAACTAAAAAGAAAAGAAGAAAAAAAATTATTACTCAAACTAAAACTACTAAAGGATTTTTAATACTAATCACCAATTGCCTTAAGTCCCCGGCAACGGTGCCAAAAACTTGATGCTACCAAAATATAACTAAGTACCGCAAGTGTACGGGTCGTGAAAATAGCAAGTGGTAAATCAAGGTCATCCCACAGAGACTCAATTTAGTTAGTGATTAAGTGTCAAATTTCCTTCTTCGTTTAAGTTGAATAGAGTTGTTTTCAATGAATAGAAAGAAATGCAAATAGGATAAGAAATTAATATCGATAAAAACTTTTCACGGAGAGCAAATTTCAATATCAAAAGACAACCTAGAGTCATTAATCCCTTATTTGTTTATTAGATTTTATTCCCACTAAATTAATTTTAACTTAATTTAATCAGCTAATCTAGAGTATTAATGTTTATAAATGTCTTCCGGTCTATTTATATACCTATCTCAATTAATTATGCAATGTCTCACATGACTAATTAAGATGCAATTCAACTCGAACTCACTCTAATTTGATTATGCGGAGCTTTTAGGTATATGTCTATCCTAGACGCAAATTAAATTAAAATCTAATTCCACATTATTTAATCCCAAGGTCAATTTAAGATTCCCTTTGTCAAGTTCAATCATAAATCCCCAGAACATGCTCAATGGTGGCTAATCACTAAGCAATTAATAATAAAAACAAGATTAAATAAGCTGAATTAATAATAAGCAAAACTAATTAATGGGAATAATCTCTAAAATTGAAACAAGTTCATAGGTCCTCTAGGTTGAAAAATAAATTAGCCACACATGGCTTCAATCCAAATCACAGCAAAATCAAAATTCAGGTTCAAAGACATACTTGATAACCTTTGAATTCATGTTATTTTACAAGCAAAAATGAGTTAAAAAGTTTGTCATTGTCATGGTTTAATGGATCAAATTAGTTGAATTTGAGTTGGAAAATGCATGAATTGTTGGTTCTTGGTATTTCAGTAATTGAAAGAATTTACTCGAGCAATAGAAAACATCACTCGAGCATTGTGAATCTAGAGAATTCCCTAGCTGTAATTCTTATCTGATATGATGCTGGAGAATTGTGAATCCACTCTCAAGAATGGTTCATTTTATTTCTGTCCTCGAGCTTACTGGAGTAGGTACTTGGTTACTGGAGTAACTAAGGTTCATTTGCTCTCTGTCTGCAATATTACTGGAGTAACATTATGGCTACTAGAGTAATTCAGGATCATGTCGTTTCTGTCTGTGATGTTACTGGAGTAATAGCTTAGTTACTGGAGTAATCCTAGTGTAAAGGCTGTACTATGACTGGAGTAACCATTAGATTATTGGAGTAATATCGGGCTTTGACTCTGGAAGTGTCTGAAAGTGAAGAGCTACTGGAGTACTTAAATGACTACTGGAGTAGCAAAATGATTACTGGAGTAATGTATTTCACACCAGATAGGCTATCGGGTTTGGTTTGGAGGTGTCTGAAAAGTAAGGACCTACTGGAGTAAGTAAGTTACTACTGGAGTAAGTCTTATTGGAGTATCCATTTCACTACTGCAGTAATGTACAAACAGAGGCGAACAGACCACATATTACTGGAGTAATGAAATTATGACTAGAGTAATCATCAAACAGAAGCGAATTCAGCTGCTGAAACATTCACATTACTGCAGTAGCACATGGATGACTGCAGTAATTTCGCAACAGATGCTTTCTGTCTTAATGTTGCTGCAGTAAGTAAATGATGACTGGAGTAATCAACGCTGAACCATATGAAAAATGACTGAAGCTTTCATTCTCAAGTATCATCAGCAATGCCCAAGCGTAATACTCGAGCATCTGTGATCAATTTGTCTCAGTAATCAATTTCCAGCCGTAAATCTGATGTTGATCGTGCAACAGAGACAACATACTTGAGCATAGATCAACAGCAGACGAAAAGTTCAGTAGACACGCACAGATATGGGAATTTCATATACTTGAATTTAATCATTACACTTACTCTTAAACTAATCATGTTTATTGAAGTAAGTTACAGATTATCATCATCATCTGGGCAATCGATTGAAGCTTGAATCAAATTAAAATAAATCTCTTTAGAAGCTTTCCAGCTGTACTTCCACTCAACACTCTGATGTTGCAGACTTATCCAAATAAGAAGAATAAAATTCGTGGGAGACAGAACTGATAAAATGGCATGGGAAAACATTTCTTAAATTATCTAAAGCCTCCACTACTCAATAGCCACTTGTTCAAATTCTCTCATCGGACGTCATTGTCTACCCTATATAAAGAGAATCACACAACTGAACGGGACGACAGAGATCTCTCCTCTTCTAATTTCTCTTATGTAGTTCTTGCTTCCTATATGGAAGTGCTTAGATTTTCTGATTCTTATGTATTGTTTTCCTTCTTGTTCATTTGACTCCTACATGGAAGGTTCTACCTCCTACATGGAAGTCTAGTTTTAATCTTTCCTTTTGTTTGTTTTAATTTACTGTTATGTTCTTTTTACCCTTATTATGCTTTGTCATGAATAGTATGAACTAAGTATTTTTCTAGGGTCATGTATGGATTCTTTATGAAGTTTAATTGAAATTATGTTTTTAATTACATAATGATTGTCTTGGATATGTTTCTTTAATCCATGGTTAATGACTTAATTAGTTTGATCACCTAATTAAGGATTTGAAAGATTAATTAGGGCTTGGAAAAGGCTAGTTAATTCTAGGTTCAATTGATTAAAGAACATAAAGTACTAGCAAGAGAACTTGACATAGGCTTTGTGCAACCATAAAGAATTCTGGACTTACTGCTTGAATTAATTCTAATAAGTATGGGAACATGATATTAGGATTAAGGATTAGGCTAATTGACTTAGGAATAAACAATTAAATTAAATTAGAAATTTGGTTGACATATTCCAATTCAAGAGTAAAGTAGTTAAATTCTACCTTAAAAGAAGATTAGGTCTTAATCTAGCTTTTGGTAAAGGAAGAACAATTAAATGAATTATCGATGATATACATGACCCTAGGCTTTTGTTAACTGCATTCTACAAAATTTGATTTGATTTCTTTGTATTGTTATTTATATTTAATATGTTTACCAAAAACTCATACGATTGCGTCAACTATAAAGTAAAATGAAGTGAGTTGGTAGTTGGAATTTTGATCCCTGTGGGAACGATATTTTATTACTCTGGGATACTTGCTAGTATTACATTGATAGTGTATACTTGCACTAGTTAGCACAATCCCACTTATATTGGAATTTCAGATTCTAAGTACTAGAATAATGGAACTTAACAAACTACTGAACCCAGAATTACTTGAAATAAGATCAAAGAACAAGAATCAACAATCTTCCAATTGTCGCTTCCTCTTCTTCAAAGAATAGCCGTCAGTGTCTGTGTTCTTAGCCACACGTTCTGTTTGTTCCAATTTTTCTCTGCGTTTCCAGCCGTCAGCTTCTCTATGTTGTTCCGGAATGAATAGCCGCCTGCGTGTGTCTTCCATTCTTTACGTCCAGACTTTGTTCTTTTCTTTTCTGCCATCACGTCCCCTCTTTCTTAGGTTTTCAATTGATTTATTCATCCACTCCATTCTAGTCATTGGGCCCATGCACACTAGCTATTCTCCAGCCCAATTTCCAAAGTCTAATGTCCATATCTAATTCAACCCGTGGCTTAATGATCTCCTGGTGCTTTGCAAACAAAAGAAGTCCTATACTAATACTAATACTAATAGTAATAATAATAGATCTTTTTTCTTTAATTTTTATTTATTTTCTAACTTAAAAACTTTTATTTTAAATTGAAATCCCACAAATAATGCGTCACTTTGATTTGATCTTATAATAATATAATCTCATAAAAATCTCCCAAAATTGTTTAGATAACTCTCCAAATATCTCCGAAATGTACCTTAAATATATAAAATATGGAGAGTTATCACCAGGATTTATTGACTCGAGTCACTCACCTTCTTATTCATCGCTAAAATGGTGCATTGACTTAAGTCACCAAAAGTATGCCTCGAGTTTGGGACTAAACTCGAGCCAACATATTCTGTGACTTGAGCCAACTGCTTTTCGAACTTAAAATTTCAAAAACTATTGTTCACCTAACTCGAGCTTGTAGGCATATTGAATCTAGCCAAAGTTTTGACTGTTATATTTAAAAATGAAGTTTGACTCGAGCCATCACTCAATGACTCGAGTCAGAGTCTTGTCTTCAATCTTCAAACTGTTTTCACTCGTGATTGACTCAAACCTAACTATTTTCCTTGAGGCTAGAGGTTGACTCGAGGCACGAGTAATTTACCCCGAGTTATGTATCTTCTTTGTGTTTGAATAACTTATTAACTTTCGCTTGAGCCACGTTTCCTGTAACTCGAGCCTAAGGCAAAACTCGAGTTGTGAATTTTGTTGCCTTGAGTTAGTGTTATGAAAATCGTTTTCTATGCATTAAAGGAGGGATTGACTCGAGCCAGTAATCTCTTGACTCGAGTCAATATGTCTCTGTTTTCCAAATCTCATTCTCAACTCCTTCAAGTCACTAAGCATGATTTTAGATTCTTCATTTCATCTGTCATTATTGTTCTTTACTGCATTTAACCAGTTTATTGATAAGTTTTTAGATGAGTTTAATATGGATTAACACTAATTCTGAATAAAGCAATCTAACGTGTCAAGAGCATTTAATGTGCTTACCTAAACCAACAGACACACCTCTAAACATTCGAAAGATGTCTTGGGGAAGACTACTTCATTCCTAATACTACTCCCTAATGGTTAAAAACCGTAGGAACAAAAGAATAAAAGAATATTTATGCCAACGATTACTGAGACCTTTTGCACTTCATCTTCAATGGTCTTTTGAAGAGTCTCAGCAGAATTATTTCGAGCTTTAACAGTAATAAATGCTAACAACTATAAATACCTGAAGCATTGAATTTGTCAACTATCGAAACGTTGTGTAATCAAATACTCAACTACATTATAGTTTCATTAACTAATCTAATATCCTCGAATATTTTTATTGTACTTTAGTGCTCATATTTCATCTCTGTAAGATAGTCAAACACTTGTCAATTATTATCAAATCTTAAGGTTGTAAAACCTTAATTGTGGGTGTACATTTATAGCTTGTAAGGGGGAGTGAGTCCTGGTGAGAGGATTATTCGAGTACTAAGCGTGTAATTGTATTAATTATTGATTGAGTTAGTGAAAAATCCCATGGTGCTTGGGGACTGGACGTAGGTCGTGGAATTAGATTGAACCAGTATAATCTCATGTGTTCATCTTCTCTCTACTTATTTTTGTATTATTATATGTTTGAGCAAAAATCTTTTATAATAACCTATTCACTCCCTCTAGGTGATATTCCACTTTCAGTATCTTATACAAGTAGATGATGTCATATTAATCTTATTGAGATCATCAATACCCTTTCTTGGTGATTTAAGACTAGGAACAAGTTGTAAGCCAAAGATATGCAGTGTTCTCGAGTCCTCATGATCATAATCCCTATCATTGATCCTCGAGATTAACACATGTTCTAGTCCTGGGGCTTTTATCTTCAAACACATATTTACCTTAAAATAAAGGTGAGACATAAATATGATAAAGATAAGATGTGCTCATTTATTAATAATGAAATACTACAATGTAGAAAAGGTGCTCATCTGTCGTTACAAATTGTCTCTAGGACACCTAAATGCTAACAATTGAAGGTGAATAATGTAACATCCCAAATTATGGACCCTAAGAATTGAGAAAAAGCCTAAAGTAGGCGGACAACTAGGCCCGGTCCGAGAAGAATCCCAAGAATGTTAAGAGTTATGAAGCCTTTCTAGGACTAAGTAACTCAGCTATACGGGTAAGTGGACCTACTATGTTCAAGCTGTGGAATTAAAGTGCTAATGGAAAGGGGCACCGATGACCTATACGATAGAAAGCCAATTGGAAAGGATGCCACCTAACTATGTCCTAAGGTATAGGACAATTAGTTGAGAAAAAATTAGTTAGTATAATTGAGTATACAACATTTTCAGAGTAGTCAGGTATGTCCTGCGTTTTTGAGAAAGTATTAGTATTTGAGAAGAAAACCCGAGTAAGACTCCAACAGGATCTTAAGCAATCAATGATAAAGTAACTTTAATAAAATAAGGTCATAATGACTCATGATGACATACTTTTATGTTGGGCAAATAGAATAATGACACATGTCCCTTCATGATTACAAAAGTTAAAGGTAATGATGTTAGTGGGAGACGTGGTGTTTCAGGGTCAGAAGTTGGATTTTCGGTAGCATGAAGTATGAGATGGTTACATGATACTGAAATATGGATTTCTTGCTCCCCAAGGAAATATATTTCGGCCTCTCATAGTCAAGGAAAAGGGACTAATGATTCGGGCTCGTATAAGTCTAACTAAGTGGCACGGGTTATGAAGAAAAGTGTAACTGGCAAAACGTAGCTGAGTGGCCTCTCCAGATGCAGGGAGAGGGCAAAATTTAGTTGGCTCAGAAGAGAAAGTACAAGGTCATATCAAGTAATAATGAAGAGAGAGGAAATAAAATAATCAAGGATTAATTTGGACCATACAATTTGAACTTGACAAGACAATTGAATGACAAGCAATTATGACCTTCCAAGAGCATTAATGACACAATCTTGGGAATATTTGGTGGGTCACATTGGCTTGGAAGAAGAGCAAGGTAAAATTACCATTTTACCTCTAAAGTGTTATCTTAATTACCAAACAAAATCTCATCTAATAATTCCAAAAACCACCATCAAGGGCACTTAAGGGAATATCCAGATTGATATATCCCAAGGACATAGTTTAAACCAGATTACTTTGCAATCGCAAAGTGACATGCCACATGTTCAAACAGATTCTGAACAATCATCTAATCAAGGTATTTTTTAGATAAATAATGTAGAGATTTCAATTTGTCTAGAATCGATCATGAGTTTGGGCTATAATTCATTTGATGATGGAAAGAAGGTTGTGGAATTCCTAATTCTGGGTTGATCAGTCTTTTAGTATGATTAATTTCATTTCATTTCATTTATGTTTTTAGTCATTGTTTGTATTTTGTTTGCACTGAAAAAAACCCCTCAACCATTTACAGTTTTTTGTTTTATTATTGTTCAAATTAGACCTACTGTGATTTCCATGGAAAACAATCCAAGTTCCTTATATTGCAAATCTTGTTGATCCTAGTTATTTTCCAAAATCTTAGTAGCTCTCAATCAAAATTCCCTCCTCATCCATGATCATCTATATATCATGACTTGTTTCCCTCCAGGTCTCTGCACCTCCACCTCCTTTATCCTCTGATATCACCTTCCCTACCTTTTTTTCTTGATGACAAAGAGGTAGAGAATAGTGACTTATTATATCTTCTTATATGTTATTTTCAATTTTTCTCTTGTTTTTAATTTGATCTTGTGTTATGAGTGTTCTTGATGTTATGACCTATTCTGGATCAACTTATACTTATCAATGACATTATCATATTATACAAAGTAATGTTTATCATCTCATATTCTCTCTTTAGTGATCTCAAAATTTTTGTTAAGTGCATATTCAAAAACTTCAAGTATTATCATCATTAAAAAAAGGGGAGAATGTTAGTTCTTGGTATATATGTTTTGATGATAACAAACTTGGAAAATGAATGAGACTTGATGATTTAAGTCACTCAAGTGTGTGTTTCAAGACACTCAAGTATACAACCGTTATTTAAACTAAAACTTCGAGTGTTAGTATGAACACACAGCAAAATAACGGTTGTATACTTGAGTGTCTTGAAACACTTGCAACAAAATTGCTTGACACTCGCAGCAAAATTGCCTAAAACTCATTCATTTTAGGAAGTGTTTTGTTAACACTTGAATGCATTAAAGAATACCTGAAAGCTACCTCAATACTTGCATTATCTTTGCCTGACACTCGCGTTATCCTGAAAGCAACAAGGTAAATACTTGAGTATGATCTTTGACACTTGAGTGTCAAGGTAAACACTTGCAAGTTCAATGCAAGATACTCGTTGATGAATCAAAAGTGCTGCCTCTTTGTGAGTCACACTTGAAATGTTTCTTTGTGATACTCGAGTGTGGCACTCGAGTATGACACAATGATACTTGAGTATCTAGTAGACATTAACATATTTTCTCTGAACTCTATTCTTTGAAAAGTCTCCTACTAGACATAGATTTCATTAGCACTTGAGTGTGACAAATTACACACTCAAGTGTGGCTAAAATGACACTCGAGTGTTTGAAAGAAACATAATATTTTCAAGAGAACTCTATTTTGAATAGTCTTCCTCTAGACACACAATACAATATCACTCTAGTTTGGATATTAGACACTCAAGTATGGCACTCGAGTGAGAGTAGAATAATAGTCAAGTGTCACCTTCTTTTGCACTAAACCTTCATCTTCGAGAATTTAAATTTACTATTTAACATCTGATTAGTTATGATTATTTCTCATTATACTTCTTAATGATTCTAAGCATATATATTAATGAGCTTCAGATGTTTAATTGAAGGAATTCGTCCGAAATCTCAAAAAGCAAGTTATGTCAGAAAATTAATTACTGCTATAGAAAACAAAGTATACATGGAAGCTAATTTAGAGCAAGTCAAATGATTATCTTTTGTGACACCCATTCCAAAAAAAAGCAAAAGGATCCCAAGCTTAAGTGATCTAAAAGCATACCAAAAGGATGTCTTGTAGCAATGAAGCAAAACTGACCAAATCTCGATTTCTGCCAATAACTCCTATATGTGTCTAGCATAAAGCTTATCAATCTAATAGAAAGCTTGAACACTCATAATGGAAAGTTTGAAGCTTCACAACGGTCATTAATGACGTTCAACTATAAATATACGAGCAATCAATTAAGAGTAACTAACCAAGCACGATCAATTTATTGCTTATTCATACTTTGTGAAAGATCTTGTGATATTCTTGCTCATCACTGATTATTTATCTACTTTGTGAGAGAGTTTTACAATCAAATCAATTTCTGTAAAATATGAAGGTAGTAGGATCTAATTGTGGTTATTAGATGACAACTTGTAAAGGGGAGTGAGTCATAGTGAGGATTACTTTGCAAGATTGTGTAATATTTGAAAGATAGTGAAAACCTCTTAAACGCTTTAGGGACTAGACGTAGGTCACAATATTTAGACCAAACCAGTATAAATCGTTGTGCACACTTTGGTGATACCCTTCATAACTCTTTCTCTTTCGTTGATTAGTTTATCATTTGAATTAAAAATTTTTAATATCACCCAATTAACCCCCTCTTGGGTGAAACATTGGCACTAATAAAAGGAACTTCAGAATTGACTTTGCCACTAGTGCTCACAGCAACCTCTCAAAGGGAAAAAGGAAACCATCAATAAAGGGATCAGAGAGAGGAAGAGAGCCGCCATAAGTCGAGAAGAAGAAGAGATGAAGAGAGCCACTGCCAGAAAGAGGGAAAAAAAATGAAGAAAAGGGAGGTGGGAGAGAGAGAGCCACTAGAAGACGAAGACGAAGAGATGGAGAGAGGGGCATTTTGGTAAAAACATTTGAATTTCAAAATCTCATATTCCTCCTAATCACCTTTGTGTCCTTTTAATATTTTTAACAAACATTTCGAGGTTTTGGAATTTCAAATGGTATTTAAATGAAATTTTCCCTGTATAGTTTTGTTTTAAACAACTATTTTTTATTAGATCAATGGTTTCCCCTTTAAACAAGTACACTTCCCAAGATTTGAATTTGTGTTCTCTTTACAGGGTGAGGCCCCTACCACCTCAACCAACTATTTGTTGGTAAAACAAGTTTAGAAATAAACAAATATTATTTCAATTATAATGTCAGATAGCTCTGATACCAAAATTGTAACATCATACTTCTTTGATACCACAAATTGTCACACCTACCCTGGAGTACTGGTATTCTTCGCCATAATCATACATAGCTCATACATAGTTGTGAGGAAAACAAAAAATAGCTCAATATACTAATATAAACTCAAAATTTTTGATTACATAGCAGGGGTATTCCTAAGGTTTATACCCCTTTACATTTGTTTACATTCATTACAAACATGAATACCTTAAACACTTTAAACATTGTCATCCCTCAGTTCTTCCATTATCCTTCTACTGGGCCGTCTCCAAGCAACGCTCCCTTCTAGAGCCTTGTGCACCACTTCTCTCCTATGCTCACTTGCCTATTGGTTGGTAGTGGAGGGTGACATTATGAGGAATCCTAATAGCAGACAATACCAATACAGTGCATATAAGATAAATGTTAATGCATGATATACTTGCCTTGCACAATTTTATGTTAACATAATGACATTTCTACATGCTCAATGCTTCATGCATCATACTCATGGCCATAGCATAATCTTAAACAGAGTTTCAATTATTCAAGTATGTTACACATAACAAGTAAGCATACATATATATGTAAGCAATAACATCAAATACACGCAAGTAAGGTAAGCTCTAAGGACTACTATCCTTACTCAGGCTCTTCTTTCAACAACCTTTAAAGTTGCTTGAAGTTCCTTCATTCTCCTTATAGCCCTAAGAACATAACCATATCTTTAGAACTAGGAAAAATGAATGTTTATTTCCCTTTCTAACCCTTGTTACATTAGGGTACAATTTAGTAACTTAAACGTGTTACTTTTAGCCTTTAACCTTGACTACCCTTAAAAGTCTAGTAACTTGAGGTATTTTTATTAATTACACAAAACTCATTTTAATGTGCTTCTAAATCTCACATGCTCTCTAACAATTCTATTTTCAAGGAAAAATAATTTCAGAAGTCAGAGCATGCCATCTAGACCTTAGTTTACAATTTTGCTCTTATTGCCCAGTTAAGCTTCCAAAAGCTTGACTTATCTTTAAAAATTCATATTTGGAGTTCTAGGTATTCAATTTAGGTGGTTAACAAACCTATGAACTCCTTATTAAGCTTAGGTTTTGGGAAAATTGGTTCTAGCATTTTATCACACGCAATTCATTCTTGATTCCCAAAAACGTCAAAACTATCCAATGAGTTTTCCAAAAATGTGTCTTAACTTCAAAAATTGATAACTCACTGCACAGAGCGCTAAAATTTACCAACCACATATTAAATTAAAGATCTATGAGTCTTCTTGCTTTCTGGAAAGTTTCATAACTTATGGGTTTTTTTACCCATTCAAATGCCACGCATAAGCTCTCTGACCAAAGCTTAGAATGTTAGTTCTCTATGTGTTTTGATGATAACAGACCATTGTAAACTAAAAAGGTTTTTATTGTTGCTAAAGTTCAAACATACTTAAAGATGGTTAAAACTGATTTAAATCTTATGATGTAAGTTAAACTCGAGTTTAGTTTTGATAAACTCAAGTTTACACTTAACAGAAACCAAAACAAGAATTGTGAACTTAGGCAAACTCGAGCCCAACTTAATAGACTCGAGCCTGCTCGTGACAAAGAGCAAGTTTCATGTTTATAACTAAGGCAGACTCGAGCCTGTTATGGTAAACTTGAGCCTACGTCTTACAGAGAGCAAATTAAGTTATTGACTCTCAGTTAGACTCGAGCCTACCTAAATAAACTCGAGCTTGTACCTTATAGAAAGCATGTCACATTTTTCATGATTTTAAACTTGAGCATGCATTTCTTAACTCAAGCCTAAGTCTTACAGAGAGCTCTTCAAACAAACTTTCATGTGAATAGACTCGAGCCTATGAAGTTAGACTCGAGCCTGTCTCTTCCAGAGAGCAAACAAAGATTTACTCAAAAAATAGGCTCAAGCATAACTTTGTTAACTCAAGCCTATTTCAGATTGAAAGAAGTCTCAAAAGCATTTGGCTGAAGCAAACTCGAGCCTAAAACTTATAGACTCGAGTTTGGCTTAGATAGAGAGCTATCAAAATTTTATATCCCGATTAGACTCGAGCCTGTATAGCCAAACTCAAGCCTACGCCTTTTGGACCAAAGCTTATTTTCATTCCAAACAGTTCCAGACTCGAGCCTATCACTACTCGAGTTTGTGCACTCTTTCAAAATGATTTCAAAAACTCATCACGATAAACTCTGATTTCTAAAGGATAAACTCAAGCTTACTTATTTTATGCTTGAGAGTTCATGAACAAACTCGAGCCTACTGAACTTAGACTCGAGCCTAACAGATCTCTGTTTTACTCTTCGCGTTTTTCATCTTTTTGATTCACTCTCATGATTTGTTTTGCACTTAAATGAAATTATGAATCATCATATATATGTTTGATAAGTTTGTTCATGAGTTACAGATTATATTAACACATTTCAAGCTTCAGATTACAAGCAAACATGGATAATTACAACAAATTAGATCTGGGTTAAGAGCATTTAATGCAAAACCAAAAACCAGGCTGAAACTTCTCCTCTATCCCAATGGTTTAGTACAAACCATTATGGATCAACTAAATCACTCTCCAACGGTCAAATAAAGGTTATGGAATGACAGAATATCTGGAAGACCATCTGCATCAACGAATTCCAGGATTCCAGCTAAGAATTGAAAGAACGGAGGAAAATATGCAACAATCATTTTCCAGATTTACAGTTGAACGTTAGAGAAGAAAATGCAATGGCTAGTTCCACTAGTTAGCCTATAAATACCCATGAAGACGCAGTGCAAGACACACAACTGAATCACAACTGATTGTATTTCTGATTTCTTGCTTTGTTGTGCGAAAATATTTTCTGAACTTCAGTGTTTAAACTTATTTACTCTTTAAAAGAGTGTGATTTCGAAAATCATTTTTGATTACTTGTTTTGTGAGAACTCAAGGTTGTGAAACCTGTGAGTTAGGTTGTTTAATTACAAAGTGTAAGGGGGAGCAAGTCCTAAGTGATTAGGATTGCATGTGATTTATATTGTTGTAATTAAAGCTTGTTGAGATACTGAAAATACCCAGAAGATATCTGGGGACTGGATGTAGGTCAAAGTTAAGACCGAACCAGTATAAATTCCTTATGTCCAGCTTTTCTTCTCTTACTCCTTCGTTCTCTGTTTTTCAAGTTTTTTTTTGAAAAGATTCAGACATTTTTTAAAAGAATTTTTGAAATCCCCAATTTACCTTCTCTTGGTGATTTCTTCCATTTTCATAGAAAATACAAAATACCCATCATTTTAAAGCTATGCATGTCTTCTATCATCTAGAATAGTTTCAACATTTTTAGAGGAGTTTTACCCGGTGAAACCACACTCACAAAACTCACTGGCCTCAATATTCAAAACGGGCAAATTTAACCTCTTTGTTGAGCTCATTATTTTATGTTTAAAAACCTCTTTAAAAATTCTTTAAACACTTTATTCCTACACAATTTTTCATAATGAACATGATAGTGTACTCAGAATTTCAAAAATCATTTTATTTCTCCAGTTTTGGTTCAGGCCAAATCTGAGTTCCAAGAAAACTCAAAATAACAAGAGGAAAGTTAAGATCCTTACCATCGTTCTTGTGGCTACTTCCTCTTCTCTTCTCCTTCTTCAAAATCTCAGCCTAACCATGAGAAATCACATGCATGTTGGTGTTTGAAGAGGGGAGGAGGACAATTGAGAGGAGGAGAAGGATGGTTGGTTGGAAGTTGGGAGGGGGAGAGGACATTTGGAAGAGGGAGGAGGAGAGGAAGTTGGTTTGGAGAAGGAAGGAGGGGAGGAGAGGATCAAATTTTTGGGGAAGGAAAAGTTTAAAATCGAAATGAAAGGGGGAAGGGGGAAAATATGTGATCTAATTTGAAATTTAAGTGTGTGACATATGTTAAGCATGCAAAATGCTAAGTGTCTAGCTTGTGAGAAGAAAGGATGCCAAGTGTTTTAATTCTTGCATGAGAGTGTGTTGGCACAAATATATGACGCCATGTGTTGCAATGAAAGGGAGGAAGTTGACAAGTGTTTTGTTGCATGCTTGCCAAGTGTCTTGATTTGTGTGTGTGTGTGTTGGTATATATGCATATTAGTATGTGTTCATGTTGTTTTGTCTCACGGTTTTTGAGAAAGTGCCACACACACACACATATGAAAATGAAGCTAAATCACCAAGAAGGGGGTGAATTGGAGATTTTGAAAATTCTTTTGCTGGTTCTGTTTTATGGTGATAATGCAGAACAAAACAGAGTGTAGGGAAGAGAAAATGAACACAAAGAATTATACTGGTTCGCCCAAACTCTTTGGCCTACGTCCAGTCCTCAAGCACCCTGATCATTTCACTATGTCTCTTGATTACACACTCTGTAATTCTGAAACAATTCTCTCACTAGAACTGTAACTCAAAAGTGAAAATATTTGAATTTGGAGCCAAGTTGAAAACTGGACTTTTCATATTCCAAAAATTGAGTTTTCGAAACTGAAGTTTGCATTTCTTTTGTAAAAATACTGAAGAGTCTTTTAGGCCTATACTCAAGTATGAGAACCAATACTCGAGTATGCTCTGATGGAAAACTTGCGATGCTCTTTGTATGGTTCAATACTCGAGTATCCACTAGGATACTGTGGTATTGCCCTTAGTCATTCGCATTGAGCTTTTCTTTGAAAGTCCAATACTTGAGTATTGCAACTGATACTTGAGTATTGTCTCAATTAGCAAGTTTCTACTTTCTTGAGACAACTCTTCAATCCAGGTCTTACAATTGATTGTTATCATCAAAACCCATAGAGAACTAACATTGTCCCCCTTTTTGATGATGACAACACTTGTAAACCAGAATTTCTCCAGATTTCGAAAAACACTTTGAAAATTTTAAACTTTGAAAAAGTGTTATGTGCAAAGGTTTTGTAGATTATATTCTCAACATGTTTTTGACTGAAAGTGGAAGAAATCACCAAGAGGGGGGTGAATTGGGGATTTTAAAATTTCTTTTCAACTCTTAAAAAATAAAGCTTAAGAAATGAATAATGAAAGAGTAGAGAAAGAAAAGCTCAGACACACAAGATTTATATTGGTTCGGTCTTAACCTTGACCTACGTCCAGTCCCCAGATACCTTCTGGGTGTTTCCACTAGTTCAACAGGTTTTTAACTACAACAATGAAGATAAGACATAATCCTAATCACCTAGGACTTGCTCCCCCTTACACCTTGTAATTAAACAACCCAACTCATAGGTTCCACAACCTTGAGTTTACACAACCAAATACTTTAAAAGAATTTCAATCTCTCAAAAAGAGTGAATATTGATAATCACTGAAGAACAGATAAAAGAATCACAATACAGACTCAAAAATGTAAATGTGTTCAAGTGTAGCTTCGTTGTGTATCTTGCTCTGAGTCTTCATAGCCTTTTATAGCCTAACTAGATGAACTAGCCGTTGCAATATCTTCTCCAACGTTCAGTTGCAAATCTGGAAAATGACAGTTGCAAATTTTGCTCTATTCTTTCAATTCTTTGTTGAAATCCTGGAATATGTTGTTGCAGAACGTCTTCCAGATTCTTTGTCATTCCATGATCTTAATTTGACCGTTTGAGGTGATCTTAATGTGTTCCAACGGTCTGAACTAAACATCTGGGATAAGGGAGAAGAATCAGCCCTGTTCTTGGTTCTTCATTAAATGCACTTATTCTGGATCTTTGTTTCTCTTTGATCTTGTGATGAACCTGTCTGAAACTTATAAAAAACTTGATCAATAATGTTAGGAATAATAATGCAACAAGATATGATAATTTCAGATTAACCCATAATGATTTCGCAAATTGATTTGATCTGCCTTTCAAAAGTTACCGATGCAAACTCGAGTTTGGTGTTCTAGACTCGAGTTTGAGGTTCATCCAGAGAGCAAGGTATGTTTGAAAGTTTCCTAAACTCGAGTTGACAAGTAATTGACTCGAGTTTGGTTCTTACAGAGAGGAAAGTCACGAGTTGGTCTTGAATGAGATTTTGAACACTTTGCTAAACTCGAGTCATTTAATGACTGACTCGAGTTTGAAGCTTTTATGAAAAACTTAAGTTTAAGTTCACAGCTTCAAAACTGGAGTTTAGAAATGCAGACTGGAGTTTAGAAATCATGTAATAGCTTGAGTATTTTCAAATAGTCCTAAACTCGAGTCTCCAGAAATCTGACTCGAGTTTCAGTGTATATTGAAACTTTGAAAACTTTTCATTTAAGTACAAACTGGAGTCACTGAAATTTAAACTGGAGTTTAGAAAACAAGTATCAACTCGAGTATCTCTGTTTATGCCAAACTCGAGTCTACATAATCCAGACTTGAGTTTCCAGTGAAAACTGAAAACATGAAGGCTATTGCATTTTGCAAACTGGAGTTTGTAAAGCTGAAACTGGAGTTTGAAAAACTTGATAAAACGTTGAAGCTTCTGTTTGATCTCAAACTCGAGTTTCCAAATCATAGACTCGAGTTTACAAGTCTTTAAACTTTTAGCACATAACCTTTCTTGTAAACTGGAGTTTCTTAGAATCAAAGGTAGAGTTTGGAAACAAGTTGAAATTCGAGTGTCACTGCCTTTGATCTAGACTCGAGTTTACAACTCTTGTAAACTTTGATAGCTCTCTGTAACTCTGTAAACTCGAGTTTGCCTATGCAAACTGGAGTTTGGCCAACATTGTAAAATCTGAGCTTCTGTCTGTCAAGTCCAAACTCGAGTTTCTATACTAAAACTTGAGTTTGCCTTAAACAGAAAGTTTTACAACTTTCAAAGACAAACTTAAGTTTACAATTGTCAGTTATCATCAAAACACATAGAGAACTAACATTGACAAAACCTTGAAAGTCTTAATACTCCAGTATTGATATTCAGTAATCATGTTTTTCATTTAGATGCAAAGCATAAATTCAATACAAAAACATCCAACATAGTTAATAATATAAGCACTTCATTCATATGATAAGGTCAGTACATCACAAAGTTGATGCTTGTTAATAACATAAACAAAAAGTGAAACATGACAAGAAAACTTAGTTAGAAGATATATAATTAACATCACTTTTCAAATTCTGGTTTGTCAACTGTCTTCTCTCCCCCTTTGTCATCTTCAAAAGTGGGTGGAGCTGAGATAGGAGCAGTCAAGGACGAGAGGATGAACCTCCAAGCAGTTTCAGAATCTGATCCATCTTGGTATCCTGTTGCTTTAGATGAATCTTCAAGACAGTCTGTTCATTGACAATGTGAGTTTGTGACTGTTGAAGACCAGCAACAATCTGCCCAACTTCAGATTGAATTTGCTTGGACATGTCAGAAACAACCTTGTCGACCATTTCCTTAAGCTTGGCATCTAGATGAGTTGGACCTGAAAGATCAACAGATGATGAAGAGGGAGCTGTAGCTTTCTTAGATGAAGACTTTTTGGCTGAAGTTGTTCCTTTCTCAGGTGCTATTTTCATGAAGTTCAGTTGGGTCCTTCCAAAATTAATTAGCCACTTGAAAGTGTTAGCAGAGGAAATATGCCAAATCTTGTTGTGAAACAGAATCACTGATACGAGGGAAGCAAACGATATATAGGATACCGATCGAGAGGAAAATCATAAATGGGAAATTTCTTGAAAAAGCCATTATCCTAGATTAATTGGCACCTTGTGGATGAATGCAGCGAAGAGAGGGTAGTCTTTTTAGGAGAAGTGGGTGTAGTTGCCTTCCTTTTGTAGTAAATTCCTGGAAAAGATGTACCATAGGACACGATATTCAGGGGACATATCCATAGGAGTGAAAGTTAATTTGTCAACCTGGTCGTCAGGAATAGGGACACTAGGCCTCAGGATTTTGAAAATCTCAATATTGGAATAGCTAATTTTAGGAGAATGAGGGGGATTTTTTATTTAAAGAATGGAATTTAAAACGGGAGCAGAAATGGTTACTTTGTCACCTCGTATAGAAGTTGAAAGACATTCTTCCACCACATTGTCCTCAGAATCTTTCAAATTGTCTTTGATCATGTTATAGTAAAAGATTTTGATAATGGTTGGAGAAAATGGGGCTTTTATTGACAGATATGAAATATAAGGTTTCAGCCAGGGGAACAGATCCATGCCACATTCCTCTTTGATTTTTTCTAGATCTACAGAGACCAGATAATAGAACTCTTTCTTGAAATACGTCTTCCTAAATTTGTCTACTGAGTCCACATAAATACCTGTATTGTCGGTATTGAAACCCTTAAGAGGCAAGTCATGGTTGTTTATTTTAGATAAGGCAGAGGGACTGGCTCTTAAACCAATCAAGGAGGCCAAAGAATCAGATGATGAAGATGAGGAAGATGAAGATAAGGAGATTGGTATGATGGTTCGATGATTCAAGAAGTTATACAAGAAGGACCAAGGTTTCAAGAAGGCTTATAAAGGAAGATCTAGCTTCGAATCAAAGAAACCAATCATTTGCTATGAGTGTGAAAAGCCGGGCCATATCAGATCAGAATGTCCCCAACTGAAGAATTAGGAGAAAGAAAAGAAGAGATTCGGCAAATCCAAAAAGAAAGCTTATGTCTCAGCTATTTGGGGTGATAGCTCATCAGATGAGAATGAAGCTGAAGAGGAGGAAAAAGCCAATATTTGTCTAGTTGCTGAGGAAGAAGAGCACCACGATAAAGACAATGAGGTATATGATTCTTAGCCAACCTATGATGAATTATTTGATGAATATAATATCATTCAATCTGAATTTGAAAAACTGGCTGAAAAATATCTTGATTTGAAAAGAAAGAATATAACTCTTGAAATGTAGGTTAATTTGTGATGACTGCATTGATTTAGAAAAGAAGAATTCGAGTCTCACAAAGGCACTTGAGAAATTCACTAGAGGTAAAGAAATGCTATATGTCATTTTAAAACAACAAAGATTTATAAATGATCGTTCTGGAATTGGTTACAAACCTATTTTTGATAAAAGAAAAGGCAAGAATAAGTTTGGAGAAAAGTTCTATATGAGTTATTTGAAAATGGAAGAAATCACCAAGAGGAGGGTGAATTGGGGATTTCAAAAATTCTTTTTAAAGATATTTGAATCCTTTTTCAAAACTTGAAAGTCAGATAACAAAAGAGTAAGAGAAGAAAAGCGAGACAAAAAGAATTTATACTGGTTCGGTCTTAAACTTGACCTACGTCCAGTCCCCAGATATCTTCTGGGTATTTCCATTAGTTCAACAAACTTTAATTACAACAATGTAAACCACATGCGTAGGCTTGAAAGAGTAGAAAAAGAAAAGCTCAGACACACAGGAATGAAAATAGGCTTTGGTCCAAAGGCGTAGGCTAGAGTTTGAAAAATTAGGCTTGAGTCTGATCGGGCTGTGAAATTTGGTAGCTCTCTGTTTGAGCCAAACTCGAGTCTATAAGTGTTAGGCTCGAGTTTGCTTCACCCAAACGCTTTTGAGATTTCTTTTCAGTCTGAACTAGGCTTGAGTTAATAACGTTATGCTTAAGCCTATTTTTGAGTAAATCTTTGATTGCTCTCTGGAAGGGTCAGGCTCAAGTCTAACTTATAGGCTCGAGTCTACTCACATGAAATTTTGTTTGAAGAGCTCTCTGTAAGACTTAGGCTTGAGTTAAGAAATACATGCTCAAGTTTAAAATCATGGAGAAATGCGACATGCTCTTTGTAAGGCACATGCTCAAGTTTATTCAGGTAGGCTCGAGTCTAACTGAGAGCCAATACCTTAATTTGCTCTCTGTAAGTCGTAGGCTCAAGTTTACCATAACAGGCTCGAGTCTGCCTTAGTTGAAAATCATGAAACTTACTCTCTGTCACGAGCAGGCTCGAGTCTATTAAGTTAGGCTCGAGTTTGCCTAAGTTCAAAACGCTTATTTGCTTTCTGTTAAGTGTAAACTTGAGTCTATCAAAATCAAACTCGAGTTTACCTAACATCATAAGATTGAAATCAATTTTAACAATCTTTAAGCATGTTTGAACTTTAGAAACAATAAAATCCTTTTTAGTTTACAATGGTATGTTATCATCAAAACACATAGAGAACTAACATTATTTTTAAAAAAGCATTCATTCTTCAAATCCTTTTGCGCACTCCCTTGATAGATGTGGAGATTCTTTTCTCAGTTAACTCTCCATTAGAATCCAAAAGGTTATCATAAGACATGTTAAAACAGAAGATTCTAACAATGTTAGGAGTATATGAGGCAGAGATAGAAACAAAAGAAGAATAGTTACTCAGCCAAGGTGATAAATCCAGATGACACTCGTCCTTTAATTTTGCCAAGTCTACAGATACCACTGGGCAAAATTCCTTTTTCATAAAGGTGTCCTTAAATTTCTCAGTTAAAGCAGTGGGAATTACCGTAGTAGAATTGACAAAACCTTCAGGAGGAGAATCATGGTTATATATTTCTTCAATTTCATTGACTATAAATTGATTCTCCTCAGTCTCCGAAGGAGCTTGTGCTTGCTCAGTGACTTTGTTTTCTAAAATAGCCTTCTTAGACTTTTTCTTCTTTGGTCGTATAGGACCTTCATCTACATTCTTTTTTCCTTTGCTTTTAACTGCTTCTGTCTCGTGCTTCCTTTTGGATTAGCCCTCAGATGAAGGTTCTTGGATGGAAATTCCTTTGGCTTTGGTAGATGGTGAAGAGGTAGGAATGCCAGGAATACGATGATCAATGCCAGTTTCAAATCTCTTAGGCATTGCTTTGTCCCGTCGGGGTCTGTGAACAGGAACAAATTTGGTCCTAATCGGTTGTTGCTGAGAAGAAAGAGGAATAGGGGACTAAGATTTTGTGGATTCGGAATCTGAATTAGTGTGAGGAATGGCTTGTGAGGAGGATTTTGAGGCCATTTTTAGGGTTTAGACAAAAGAGATTGAACGAAGAAGACAAATGAGGAGCTAACCGTTAGGGCAAACTTGAGTATTTGTGATGGTTTCAAAGAACATAGACTATTATAAATAATTGAATTATCATATACTCGAGTATTCTATTCTAAACTCGAGTATAGTTAAAATAGAACTAACCTGGACTTCAAAAGTGTACCGTGAACTTTTGAACTTCCACGATCAATACTCGAGTATTCATCCTTATACTCGAGTATTCTCCTCTTGTCGAAATGAATTGCTCTCTGTCTGCTGGAATACTCAAGTTTTATACTTTCATACTTGAGTATTCATTTCTTCTAAATTCTTCAATCTTTGATGGCCCCGGTAATACTCGAGTTTTGCTTGCAATACTCGAGTATTCTACTCTTGACAGCAAAACTCAATTTTCTAAGAATCCTGCAAAAATCAAACTACAAACTCTGATGCTCAAGTTAGTGATCAGAAAATCATCAAAACCATAACTAACATTTGAATGTAAAGTTTATGTAAATTAAAACTTACAACTCATTAGGATTTACCATTCCCAATTCCCTTCGAATAAAATTAAATTGCTCTTTTGCTAATGGCTTTGCGAAAATGTCAGCCAGCTGAAGATTAGTAGGTATGAACATGACTTTGACATTCCTTTACTGAACATGATCCCTTATGAAATGATGCTGAACATCAATATGCTTGGTTCGAGTGTGTTGCATTGGATTCTTGGCCAAGCTTATTGCGCTAGTGTTGTCACACAAAATCGAAATCTCCTTCAAATGAACTCCCAAATTTGATAATTGTTGCTTTAACCACAAAACTTGGGCACAACAATTTGAAGTAGCTACATACTCAGCTTCGGTTGAAGAGACAGCAACACTGGTTTGCTTCTTGCTAAACCATGACACAAGTGAGCCTCCAAAGAATTGACATTGACCACTTGTGCTCTTTCTATCTGTCTTATATCTAGCATGGTCAGAATCTGAGTATGCTACCAAATGTTCTGATTGTCCTTTAGGAAACCATAAGCCAAGAGTCTTTGTGTCAGCAAGATATCTGAATATTCTTTTTACACTTTTAGCATGAGACTCTTTTGGAGCATATTGAAATCTTGCACACATTCCTACGCTAAACTGGATGTCTGGGCGGCTAGCGGTCAAATAGAGCAATGACCCTATCATTCCTCTATATCTTGTAATATTGAAATCCTTGCCCTTTTCATCAGTATCCAGAGAAGCAGTAGCACTCATAGGCGTGTCAATACCATTGCAATTATCCATCCCAAATTTCTTCAACATGTCATTAAGGTATTTGGTCTGTGAAATGAAGATTCCATGTTTCCTCTGTTTGATTTGCAAACCAAGGAAGTAGTTGAGTTCTCCCATCATGGACATCTCAAATTCTCCCTGCATTTTCTTGGCAAACTTTTCACACAAAGCATTATTAGAAGCACCAAAAATTATATCATCAACATAAATTTGCACAACTAAAATTTCACTAAGCTTATTACTCTTTATGAAGAGTGTTGTATCAGCTTTGCCTCTAATAAATCCTTGATCAAGAAGGAATTTGCTTAATCGCTCATACTAAGCTCTAGGAGCTTGTTTAAGTCCATAGAGAGCTTTCTTGAGATGATAAACATGATCAGGATGATGTTCATTTTCAAAACCAGGAGGTTGTTCTACATACACCTCCTCTTGAATAAAACCATTTAAGAAAGCACTTTTCACATCCATTTGAAAAAGTTTAAAACCTTTAACACATGCAAAAGCTAGAAGAACTCTTATAGTTTCCAATCTTGCCACTAGAGCATAAGTTTCTTCATAATCAATTCCTTCCTCTTGATTATAGCGTTTTGCAACGAATCTTTCCTTGTTACAGACAATGATTGCAGCTTCATCACGTTTGTTCTTGAATACCCATTTAGTTCCAATAATCGGATGGTCCTTAGGCCTAGGTACCAAGTCTCAAACTTGATTTCTTTCAAATTGATGAAGCTCTTCTTGCATTGCTATCACCCAATCATTGTCTGAAAGGGCTTCTTCAATCTTAGAGGGCTCAATATTAGAAATAAAAGCAGAAAATGTTACTTCATTTAAAGTACTGCTTCTAGTTCTCACTCCTTGATTAACATCGCCTATCACTTGATCTAGTGGATGAGTTCTAAAGAATCTATAGGCTCTAGGTTGAGATTGATCTGAATTCTCAGGAACATTCTGAGGATCAGTTTCGAAAACATCTTCAAAATTTTCTACAGAAGCAGGAGTAGTTTTTGAAAAGAATTGATTTTTGAAAATATTATCTTCTTCATCATCCAAAGTCTTATTAGGATATGTTTCGCTAAATACGACATGCATGACTCTTCATCATCGTGAGTACGAGTATTGAATACTATATAAGCCTTACTTCTATTTGAATAACCTAAGAATATACCTTTATCCGCCTTGGGATCAAATTTTCCCAGGTTATCCTTACCATTATTATGGATGAAGCACTTACAGCCGAAGATGCAAAGATGAGTCAGTGTTGGCTTTCTTCCTTTATACAGCTCGTAAGGAGTCTTGTTCAGCTTCTTCCGAAGATATGCTCTGTTTGAGATGTAGCAAGCTGTGCTCATTGCATTGGCCCAGAATACTTGTGAAGTATTATTTTCATTGAGCATTGCTCTGGCCATCTCTGTCAGCACTCTATTTTTCCTCTCCACAACACCATTCTGTTGTGTAGTCCTTGGAGCTGAAAAATTGTGGTTGATTCCAAAGGCATCACAGAATTCTTCGAATGCATGATTGTCGAATTCTCCACCATGATCAGTTCGGATTCTTGTGGTAGAAATACCTTTCTCGTTCTGGACCTTCTTGGCAAAAGCAATAAATTGATCAAATGTTTCATCGTTAGAAGCTAAAAATATAGTCTATGTAAAACTTGAAAAAAAACATCAACTATAACTAGAGTATAAAGATTGCCACCAAGGCTTTTTACTCTAGTTGGACCAACTAGATCCATATGGAGTAGTTGAAGAGGTTTTTCGGTTGAAATTTCATTTTTGGATTTAAAAGATGACTTAGTTTGTTTGCCTTTTTGACAAGCATCACAGATCACATCATTTAGAAAATTGATTTTTGGCAAACCGATGACTAAGTCCTTTTTCTGTAATTTATCGAGCTGATGCATATTAACATGAGCTAAACACTTATGCCATAGCCAGCTTTCATTCAAATTACTTATAAAACAATTATCAGAAACAGAGCGGTTACTAAATAGGTTTAAAGTATAACAGTTCCCTTCTCTAGGAGCTCTAAACAAAGCTTTTGATTTTAATGTTTCAAAAGGAAAATCATGTTTGTTTACAATCAAACATTCTTCAGAATTAAAGATGACTAGGTTACCTTTATTAGAGCTTTGACTTATACTGAGGAGATTATGGCAAAGTCCTTCTACTAGATAGACATCTTTGATCATTTACCCTTTATCATTGCCAATCTCTCCAATGCCAGCGATCTTTCCAGATTGATTTCCATAGAAAATTACTTTGCCACCAATCTTGGGTTTGATTGTAGCAAACTTTGAGTGATCTCTCGTCATATGTCTGGAGCATCCACTGTCAATGTACCATTTGTTGGACTTTGATGCTTTTAGACACACCTACAATTCACAGAAGTTCAGGTCTTAGGTACCCATCTTTTCTTGGGTCCTTTTTTGTTAGTATGTGTCTTAGGAATCTTGTAAGATCCCTTAGGCACCCATTGATAATTTCCAGCAGGTTTGCTTTTATTTTCCTTTTTATGAAAACAAGCAGATGTTGAATGACCTTTTCGATTACAGTAATTGCAGTGCGCAAAAGGATTTGAAGAATGAATGCTTTTTCTAAAATAACTCATATAGAACTTTTCTCCAAACTTCTTCTTGCCTTTTCTTTTATCAAATAGGTTTGTAACCAATTCCAAAATGATCATTTATAAATCTTTGCTGTTTCAAAATGACATTGAGCATTTCACTACCTCTAGTGAATTTCTCAAGTGCCTTTGTGAGACTCGAATTCTTCTTTTCTAAATCAATGAAGTCATCACAAATTAGATTTTCAGGAGTAGAAAGGTTTTTGACGTACATTTCAAAAGTTATATTCTTTCTTTTCAAATCAAGATATTTTTCAGCCAGTTTTTCAAATTCAGATTGAATGAGATTATATTCATCAAATAATTTATCATAGGTTGGTTGAGAATCATATACCTCATTGTCTTTATCGTGGTACTCTTCTTCGTCAGTAACTAGACAGATATTGGCTTTTTCCTCTTCTTCAACTTCATCTTCATCCGATGAGCTATCACCCCAAATAGCTGAGACATAAGCTTTCTTTTTGGATTTGCCGAATCTCTTCTTTTCTTTCTCCTTATTCTTCAGCTGGGGACATTCTGATCTGATATGGCCTAGCTTTTCACACTCATAGCAAATGATTGGTTTCTTTGATTCAAAGCTAGAGCTTCCTTTATAAGCCTTCTTGAAACCTTGGTCCTTTTTGTAGAACTTCTTGAATCTTCGGACCATCATACCAATCTCTTCATCTTCATCTTCCTCATCCTCATCATCTGATTCTTTGGCCTCCTTGATTGATTTAAGAGCTACTCTCTTACTATTATTATTTACTTCACAAGTTCTTTTCTGAACTTGAGCTTTCCTTCATATTCAGATAGACTTCCAAACAATGTTGCCACTAAGCTCATTGATTCTCCTCAAGCCTCCTCAATAACAGTGACTTTCGCTTCCCAATCCTTGCTGAAGATAATGAGAATCTTTCTTACTTAAATTGGTTGTTCATAAATTTTTCCCAATGCAGCAAGCTGGTTAATCAGATGGGAGAACCTTAGCTGGAATTTAATGATAGACTCTCCTAGCTTTATACGAAGAAGATCATACTCAGTCATGAGAGTGTTGACTCTATTTTCTTTTACTCCAGTGATTCCTTCATGAGCTACTTCCAGTGCAAGCCATATTTCTCTTGCAGTAGGCAATGTACATATTCGAAAGTACTCTTATTGACTCAGACCACTTTGGAGCATGAGAATCTCTTTACTGTTAAGAGTGATATTCCTTTTGTCATTATCATCATAGTCTTCCACAGGCTTAGGCTCTCTTAGGCCATTTATAAGTACAGTTGGACGTTAATTCCCAAATTCAAATACTCTCCATAAGCCATACTCAGTAGCTATGACAAACACCCTGAATTTGGCCTTCCAGAACGAATAATGCTCTCCACTGAAACCAGGTGGTCTGTTGATCGAAGCTCCATCAGGTAGAATATCTTCTATGAGGATCCTTCTCGAGATGTTAAGCTCTTATGAGAAGACCTTCCTCTGATACCAAATGAAAATGGAGCTAAATCACCAAGAGGGGGGTGAATTTGGGATTTTGAAAATTCTTTCGCTGGTTCTGTTTTATGGTGATAATGCAGAACAAACCAGAGTGTAGGGAAGAGAAAATGAACACAAAGAATTATACTGGTTCGACCCAACTCTTTGGCCTATGTCCAGTCCTCAAACACCCTAAGTATTTCACTATGTCTCTTAATTACACACTCTATAATTCTGAAGCAATTCTTTCACTAGAACTTGCTCCCCCTTACAAGTTGTAATCAAAGACTCCCAAATCTCCAAGTCCCCCGACTTGAGATTCTTTACAATAAATGAATACAAGTAATAAACCCTCTTGAAAGAGAAGATAAGATAAACACTGAAGCTCAGATAGTATCAACCGATACTCTATAAAGAAAGAACAAGAATAAATGAACAAATTTAATACTCTTTTGATTTTCAGCTCAATAGTTGTTGAAGAGAATTGAATGTTGCTCTATTCATACTTAGAGTATATTTAAAGACCGTTGCAGGCATTCATATGACTGTTGGAGAAGATTTCTGTCTGTTACAAGCACCTTAGTCTCTTCTCTCTCTTCACTTTGTTCATTCTTTGTGTTAGAAGGATAAATGCTGAGTCCCTTGAGTTTATAGTCGTTGGTATGTCAAGGTTTTAAGTAGGTGAATGTCTCTTTATCCTTTTTCTATCGTGCAAAGCTTATGAGACGAAAATATAGCAAGTTAGGTGGTTCCTCATTTAATGCTCTGACCGTTCTTTTGCTTTAGTGAAGTCAGCACTGAAAATCTGCTTAATCCATATATAAATTTGCTGAAATACACTAGCAAACACATTAAACATATCTGGTAATGTTGAAGGTTAATATCTGAAAGCATTTAGATCAAATAATAAACATTACACAGATTTTGGAAATTCAAATTCTCAACTGTCACGGTCCATACTCGAGTTTGTGCATCAATACTCGAGTATGTCACTATGCACTTAAAGCCCTACTTGAGTATTCAAAACAATACTCGAGTATACTCCTTCCAAAAGCGAAACTCGCGATTTGAGCTTTGGAGCTTCAGTTAAACTTAAGCCGATACTTGAGTATTCAACACCATACTCGAGTATGGGTTTCTATTTTGAAACTCAGAGAGAACATTAGCCAGTGTGAAACTGGAGTTTCCAAAACCGGAGTTTTCCAAACTAGAGTTTGCATGTGTAATAAATGTTTAAGTTATTCTTGTTTGGCCTAATACTCGAGTATGTAAATGTCATCCTCGAGTTTTCATTTAAAAGTGAAAACATTTGAATTTGGAGCCAAGTTGAAAACTGGACTTTTCATATTCCAAAACTTGAGTTTTCCAAACTAGAGTTTGCATTTCTTTTGTAAAAATATTGAAGAGTCTTTTACGCCTATACTCGAGTATGAGAACCAATACTCTAGTATGCTCTGATGGAAAACTTGTGATACTGCGGTATTGCCCTTAGTCATTCGCATTGAGCTTTTCTTTGAAAGTCCAATACTCGAGTATTGCAACTGATACTCGAGTATTGTCTCAATTAGCAAGTTTCTACTTTCTTGAGACAACTCTTTGTTAGTTCTCTATGGGTTTTGATGATAACAATCAATTATGAAACCAAGGTTGAAGAGTTGTCTCAAGAAAGCAAAAACTTGCTGAAAGAGGCAATACTCGAGTTTTAGTAGGAAAACTCGAGTATTGGGATTTCAAAGAAAAGCTCAATGCACTTAACTAAGGGCAATACTGCAGTATTCAAATGAATACTCGAGTATTGGAGCTTACAGAGAGCGTCACAAGTTTTCCATTAAGGAAAACTCGAGTATTGGTATGTATACTCGAGTTTGAGCCTATATGACTCTTCAAACATTTTTAACTGAAATGGAAAACCTTAGTTTGGAAAACGACAGTTTCGGAAACTAAGGTTTGGAATTTGAAAAGACAGTTTTCCAGCTTAGCTCCAAAATTCAAATATTTTGTTTTTCAAATGAAAACTCAAGTATCATTAGAATACTCAAGTATTGAGCCAAGCAAAGATGTTTTAAAAGGATTAACATTTATAAACATCAGTTTTGAAAACCACAGTTTTGGAAACTCCAATTTAACACTTACTTAAACAATCTCAAAGTTTCAAAACTAAAGAGAAAACTCGAGTATTGAGCCATACAGAGAGCTATTAAGGCTTCTAAGCATTCAATACTCTGGTATAGAATGAAAACTCTGGTTTTGATGTGTTGGACAATTATCCATTAAGAGTCCAAAACTTGAGTATTGGTAGAATACTCGAGTATTGGCTTAAGTTCATCAGGAACACCAAAGCTCAAATCACAAGTCTAGTCTCTAGAAGGAGAACACTCGAGTATAGACACAGATACTCGAGTATAGGCTTAAGTGCATAGTGACATACTCAAGTATTGGTGCACAAACTCGAGTATTGGTCGTGCCTTCTGATAATTCAAATTTGCGAAATTTGTGTAATGTTTATGGAATGATCCAAATGATTTATATTCTTAATTATTATCATTACCAAATATTTTTTGATGTGTTTGCTAGTGTATTTCAACATAATTACAGATGGTACAAGCAGATTAAAAGAGCTGTTAACACCTAAAGCAAAGTCTTGTCAGAAGCATTAAATGTAGACCACCAAACTTACTGAAATCTCAACTACCAAACATTACACGGTGGAAAAAGGATAAAGAGACTTTCATTTAATCAAGGACTGACAATCCCAATGGATATAAATGACTAGAAGTCACTCTCTATCCTACAACTCAAGAAACAAGCACAAGTGTAGAGAGAGAAAGGACCAAACTGCTTCCAATAGATAGGAGACTTCTCCAACGGTCAAATGAATGCCTGCAACGACTATTAATGTCACTCTAAGTATAAATAGAGCAACATTCAAGTCTCTACTAGAACATTGAGCTAAAAAACGAAAGAGCACTAAATTTGTTCATTTATTGGTGTGCTTCCTGTACAGAGTGTCGGTTGACACAATAGAGCTTCAGTGATTATCTTATCTGCTCATTAAGAGAGTATTTCATTTGTATTATCATTTGATTGTAAGAAATCTCAAGTCGGGGGACTTGGAGATTTGGGATCATTTTTTACAACTTGTAAGGGGGAGTAAGTTCTAGAGAGAGAATTGCTTCAGAGTTACAGAGTGTGTAATGAAGTGATTTAGTGAAAAGCTCAGGGTGCCTGAGGACTGGACGTAGGCCAAGGAGTTGGGCCGAACCAGTATAAACTGTTGTGCATTGCTATTCTTCCCTGCTTACTGATTTTATTCGATCAATCACCATAAGAGCTAAATTTGTGAAAATTTTTTCAGAATCACCAATTCACCCCCCTCTTGGTGATTCAGCTCCTATTTCACTCTTCAATCTAGATCTTACAATTGATTGTTATCATCAAAACCGATAGAGAACTAACAATATATATGTATGTATGTATGTATGTATGTATGTATGTATGTATGTATGTACATACACATATAATATATGTGTATGTACATACATACATACATATATATATATATATATATATATATATATTACTTTTCGGTATTCGTGTTCTTAGTTTTCGCAACATACTCAAAATTCGTTCTTAGGTTTTGCTCAAGATTACAACATGTATACCGACACCCGACAAACAATGCCCTATACTAGTGTTTTCTCAAAAACACAAGGCATACTCGGCTGTGCTAAAAATGCCATATACTTACTTATATTGGCATATTTTCAATCCACGCCCTATACATACTATGTCCACTGACCCATATAGCCGAGTTACTTAGTCCTTGAGAGGCCTCTTAACTCTCGACATTATTGGGACTCTTCCAAATTGGGTTTAACCATCCGTCTAATTTAGACTATTCTCAATTCTTAAGGCCCAAAATTCGGGATGTTACATCAATAATTGTTAAAAAAATTACATTTGAATTTTTTAAAAAAAAAACATAAAACCTTTTTGAAACAGTTGTTCTTAAATTTAAATTAGAGAAATGAGAGAACATAAGAGACAAGGTAGAACCGTAGAGTCAACCAACAAAGAGTAGGAGAACTAAGGTTATTAAACACAGATTGGACACTGCGTCAGTCAAGGCTCTGGTTAAGGTTTAGAGGGCCAAATCAAATTCAAACCATAGCTAAAGCAAGGTTGAATCAGTGAAAAAGTGAAGATTCCAATGTTATTAATATGAAATTCTGAAGAAAATTTTTAAAAATGGAATTAAATTATTCTTTTAATACAAAATATTGAACAAGTTAAACTAGTTAACTGGCCTGTTAATAAAAAATTTTAAAAAAAAATTGTTAGAAGGTATCCAACATGTTAGCTGAAACATTTAAGCGATGTTTGAATGTTAACTGTGATAGTTATGGATGGTAACAATTTGTTGAAAAAAAAGGGGGAGAAGGAAGAAGATATTATATTAAATGGATTTTGCAAGTTCTTAGAGTTTAAGTAAAAGAAAACGACAATGGAATTATTTTGGGTATTAGGGGATTAAATAGTAAACATCTATACAAAAGTGGCTAAGTAGAGATATGTCATATATTTGGGAGCACAACAGGTGAGTGAATAGTATCACATTATAATTTTTATAAATGATATTTTTACTACTTGCCATACTTTAATGTTAATTACCATATTTATAAGTATGATGTCACGAATAAAATTTTATTGGATTTGTTTCATTTTCTGATTATTGAAGATTTTATTCATTACTATTTATCCTTCTCTAATTGCTTCATAGTATAATTCATCATTATGCACGGACATGGTAAGGAAACTTTGGAGATATCTTTTATAAGTTTTCATGTTGAGATGGTCTTATAATTTGAAACTTTCTTATGCGAGTTCTTGATATTTGAAAAGGATTTTGTCAACAGATTGAATTTTAAGGAAAGTTTTGAAATATTGTTTGTGAACTTTTATGTTGGGGTTCACTATCATACAACATTTGATACAAGCTATGATGGTATTGAAAGAAGAACTTTTCATTGCTTTGAAAAATTGGCCCAAGCATGCTTGAAACGTTTTTTTAGAGGCATGGATGCAAAAGGATGGTTACTAATAGCAATACTAGTAGTCCTTGGTGCACCACGGTTAACCTCAAGCTCACTTGAAGTTCGTGGGATTTGTTTTCACGCTTATTATTCATGGGTCTTGTACCTACACTTGTTTCGTGGCCTCATGCTATGCTTGATTGGTTACTTACCCTCATGGACTATGCATACATGCTTGTTTTTGTGGCCTCAAGCTACACTTGGTTAGTTATCATTGTGGACTATATGTCCATGCTTGTTTCTCGTCCCGTATAAGTCCTCATTTAGAATTGTGTTTTCATATCAATTGGTACTTAATTTCATCAATGAGTTATTTATTTACCTAGAATTTTATTCTTAACAACCTTTTGTATAATGGCATCTACATTTATGATTTCATACTTGGAAATTGAATATAATTGTCATTCTGTTATTATGAAATTTCACTTGCGCGACTAATTTATTTTTTTAGTAATTTATTTACTTATTTTAATGGGACATTATTCATTGAAAAATATTTTTTTCTTCACATAATGTAGTTGCTTATGTCATTCTTGCTAATTGATCACGGAAGGTTTGAATGGCTAGTTTGAAGCTAGTGTGCCATTTGAAGTAAGCCTGCTTCAATGTGAGACCTTAAACTCTTTGTATACGTTGGTAAATCTGTTTAGGTGCTCCACGTTGTCTATAGGCCGGATTCCTACCTTCCTTGTTTGTTTAAGTTGTATGTATATATGTTGTTGCGGAGCGAAGCTCCATATACTATAATGAAATCATATGCTATAGTAGAAATTTTAGAAAGCCGGAAGAGACTCTATCGAAATCTCTACAAATTACTTAATATTTTAATTGAAAGAAATATTGCTATATTCCTATTTAATATTATTGCAATTAATAATTGAAATATTTGTTTGTATGTCTCTTAAAGCTTTATGAATGCAAGCCCTCTCACACTTTGTGCTTGTCATATCTCGTGATTTTCAAGGCATGACAATATGCATAGTGCACTCCTATCAAGTGATTGGCTAGTAATAGTGAATAAAACTATGTCACTCAAGTGCTCGAATGATCCTTTAGAAATTTCTAAACAACAATGCATCATTATCTAACGTATATCCAATTAATGACAAAATGTAAAATGGATCATTGTTGAGTGATAGGATATTGATGTAAAATTACTATATCACTCAAGTACTTACCTGAGTGATCCTTTAAAATTTTCAAAAGCAATTTATCATTATATAGTTTCTGCTCAATAATTAACTATTCATTATGTCATTGTCCAATGTCTTGCCAGTAATCCTTGAGAAATGAGTCATCACTTGAATAACTCTGTTAGTTAAATAGTGTATCACCGTTAGTGACTGCTTAATGATTATATTTTCACAAAATATCACTTAAGTGCTCATTCAAGTGGTCTATCAAAATTTTCAAAAAAACATTTAATCACTACAGTGAGAAATTATACATATCACTTGAATGACTTTTCTTCACAAGTCTTATCACATCACATGAATTAGCACTTGTGATTAGTCTCAACAATTCTTTTTGAAGTTTCAAGTCTTTTAAAAGCACTTTTCTCCTACAAAACAAAAACCTAAGGTTTGTTATCATCAAAAAACTAGAATCTAGCAAGGGCGCCACGGAGAAAGCTATTGATCATAAAATATTTTGTTAATAATGGCCAATGCATTGGGATACCAAATGTTGGACCTGGCTATCACTCAAGAGGGGGTGAATTGGGTGTTTGATAAACTTTAGGAACTTTTAAAAAAACTTTTCGCAATTTATAAATTGACAATTAGATATTTAAAGATGAGCATATACTGGAAATGTAAAAGATAAGGAAAGAGAGTATGCAAACTGTGATTTATCCTGGTTCGGTCCAATCTTTGACCTACGTCCAGTCCCCAAGCTTCACTTGAGATTTTCAATCAACTATTTGCTTTGAACTTGATTACACGTTCTGTACTTGAAGTAATCCTCTCACTAGGATTCACTCCCCCTTACAAACCGTAATCAATTCACTTGCTTGATTACACACTCTGTACTCGAAGTAATCCCACACTCGGATTCACTCCCCTTATAAGCTGCAATTACAACAAAGTGTTTCCCACTCAAGATCACCTAATCTTGAGTAACTCTCAGAATAATAGGATGTTTACAATGAATCTTCTCTCTCAGAAGTAAGTGAATAAACAATGAAGCACAATACATATGATCTCACTGTGTAAGCATATACAAATTGAGATATTCAGAGAGTAGATGAAGCAGACGTTAGAATATTGGCATTTTCACTGTGTAAGCTCACGTCACTGTTCTTATTCTCCCTCTTGTATCTGTGTCTCCTGTTCTTCGTTTCTGGGCTTCTCATATAGATGAAGAAGAGGAACTAGCCGTTGCATTTTCTTCTCTTTGATTCTTCAAAGTTCAACTGTAAATCTAGAATATGACAGTTGCATATTTTCCTCTGTTTCTTCAATTCTTGGCTGGAATCTTGGATTTAGTTGTTGTAGATGGTCTTCCAGAATTCTTGTCATTCCATAAACTTAATTTAACCGTTTGAGATTATTCTTATGAGTTACAACGGTCTGAGCTGAACATCTGGGAAAAGGGAGAAGGATCAGGCCTGTTCTAGGTTTGTCATTTAATGCATTTATCCTGGATCTTGATCTCACCTTGATCTTGGCTAAACCTTATCTGAAAAACACTCAAAACTTCATCAAGGACATTAGAAATAGTAATATCATATGAGGAAATAATTTCAGGAAGACCCATTAAGATTTCGCAGATCAACATCATTTGATTTTTCAAAATTCCCGATGCAAACTCGAGTTTGTTCTTCCAGACTCGAGTTTGGGGTTCATCCAGAAAGCATGTCTGTTGATTAGAGGTCTAAACTTGCAGTCTGTAAAAGCTAACTCGAGTTTGGCTTTTACAGAGGGAACTGTCGGGTTCTGGACTTGGGATGGAACTTTGGGCAGGAAGCTAAACTCGAGTCAATTAGTGACCAACTCGAGTTTGGGTCTATGTTTGAAGAACAAGCCTTAGTTCGTGATTTTCCAGACTAGAGTTTAGGGTCATAGACTGGAGTTTGTAGTGTAGCCAAAATGGATGATCTTTCTGTATGATCCAGACTCAAGTTTGGGAAGCAAACTCGAGTTTCAGTGACTACTGAAATATTTGAGGTTTATCTGGGTCAAGTGCAAACTGGAGTTTGGAAGGTCAGACTAAAGTTTGGGAGTCTATTGAGTTTTCTGGGTTCCTTTCTGTTTGGTCTAAACTCGAGTTAGGGAATCTAGACTCGAGTTTGGCTTGCTTGGGATTCTGAGTGCTCTCTGTATCTTCCAGACTTCAGGTTTGATTTGCAAACTGGAGTTTAGCTTAATGTGAAAATTTTGGATTCATTTCTGTGTCTGTACAGACTCAAGTTTGTCTATGCAGACTCGAGTTTGGCTTTTATGTAAAATTGAATATCTTTCTGTCAAGTCTCAAAACTGGAGTTTGCTAACACAAACTCGAGTTTTCTTCTCCATGGCTCAGTCAAACATCCTTCTCACAAGTTCTTTGCTTTCTGACCTGATAAAGATCAATCCCTGGAATGCAGTACCTATCTCTATAAAGCTCTTTAAGTCTTCTTTTCATTGCAAGAAGAATCAGCTCCAAACTCACTATATTCTGATAATTATGATCTGATGAATGAAGGTTGTTCTTTGCCAGCGTTTTTGTAGCATCTTGAATTTATAGTCAACTTTCGAAAATCATATCTCACTCATTTGATCTTTTTCTTCCATGATCTTTATGATTCTGGAAAGGTATGTGAGTCTACTTTCATATGCCACCGATTTCAGCTCATTCTGATGTGTAGATTGTGAGATACACTCAAATCATTGAAGCTTGGTCTGCTGTGTGACGTGAATTCCTGCTCCAACTTCTGAAATTCATAGCTCTCTCATCTCAGCTTCTTTGGGCATGAAACTCTGTCAAGATGACGCATTGGATGTTTAGGTTCATACAAAATTGATTTCACTTTAAACCGATCTCTGGTTTGGGAGATATCATCAAATTACCAAAGGTCGCCAGTTCTGATCGTGAAACAGAGTTGGACAGAGTTGCTGAAAGCTTGCTAAACTCTAGTCATTAAGTGACTAACTCGAGTTTTGAGTTCCAAACTTGAGTTTACATTGGCTAACTCGAGTTTTGCTGATCCAGAGACACCAGAGTTGCTGAAGACACTACAAACTCGAGTCATTAAGTGACTAACTCGAGTTTTGACAGTTCCAGACTCGAGTTTTGTGTCATAAACTCGAGTTTTCTCATAATCCAGAGGCAAATCACTTCCTGTAATGCAGTAAACTTGACTTTTGAGTATCTGGCTCGATTTTGCTCATCCAGAACCTGATATATGCTTGTTTTAACTCTGAATTGAGCCATCCGAACTTCCATTTGATCTTGGAGACTTCAACAATGAAACTAAGAACTTGTATAATGATTTTCTCAGTTTATTCAGCAAGTTCTTCTTTCTTTCTTCTCTCTTCTTGATTATTCTCCATAAATCAACTCTTTCTTTCTTCTATTCTCTTGTTCTTTCTCCACATGAACAAATCTACATTAAATGTAGCAATTAGACAATATATATGATATAAACTTTTTGCTCTTGCTAATGGCATCTATATAAGACATCATCAAAACTAATCATAACCAACAATATTTATAGAGGAAGAGAGAGTTGTGATAGGAGAAAGGTTTCTAATAGGGGAGGAGATAAAAAAAAATTGATTAAACTTTAGGAACTTTTGAATCATGATTTTAATTATAATATGCATTTGTTTAAAAAAAGTGAGTTTATATGGAAGCGGACTACAAACAAAAAAGGCAATTTGTAGCGGTTAATATGATGGAATAGTAGTGGTTTTCACCACTACAATAGACATTCGTAGCGGTTCACGAAACCACTACAAAAACTACTGTCGCAAACAAATTTGTAGCGGTTAAAAATAACCGATACTACATACTCAATAACCGCTACATAAACTGTAGCGGTTAAAGAAAACCACCGCTATATGTGTCAGACATGATGTCAACGTCATCCGATAGTAGCGGTCAGAAGAATCGCTACAAGTTGAACAATAGTGGCGGTTTTATGTACCGCTACTAATCTTGAACAAGGAAGTAATTTAGTAGCGGTTCATCAACCATGACAAATGGTTCCTGCCATTGTTGAGCTTTGAATTCTTTTCATATTTGTAGTGGTTACAAAACCGCTACAAAACATTCCCGCCATTTTTTAAATATATTCCCGTGATCTTTTCATTTCTATTATTTGTAGCGATTACAAAATCGCTAAAACATATTCCCACCATTTTTTCGAAGATGAATATTTTCCCGTGATTGTTTTCATTTCTGTTATTTGTAGTGGTTTAAAACTGATACAAAATATTTGGTGATTTTCTAATAAATTTTTTTATAATCTTTGTAGCGGTTTACAAAACCGCTACAGACTCATAAAAAAATTTAAAAAAAAATTACAATAATTTTTTTGAGTCAGTTAATTTATTATTTTTTAAAATATTTATAAAAATAGTATTTATCACTAATCATTCGAAAGTTATTAAATATTTTATTATGAATTATATAAATATTACCTAAAACAACGATATTAAAAAGTGAATTTGATTATACATATTTATTGTATATAAATAGTTTATTATGTGTTCATTTAAATAGTATCAAATACTAAGATTAATATGTCTAAAAATATACTAAGTATTATGTGTTAAAGTAGATAAAATAATTTATGTGAAAGTAGAAGAAAAAATGTGAGTGAAGGTGAAAGGAGATTAGGAAAAAAAATCATACAATTTTTAATAAAAAACAAACATAATCAGAAATGAAGAAGAAACAAATAAATATTGATAAATATTGCGATAATCATAATATTTGATCCAGGTTAACAACACTTACCTTCTTAAAAGAATTAATGTCACCGCGAAAATGTAGAAATTTGGGAGAAAACAAGGAGAAATGTGTTAAAAAACGAGAGTGGAGCATATTAAATAGGGTGGGTGGGGTGTTTATATTGGTATCTGAGTAACAGTTTTGTAGCGGCTGACATGTCACTTTTTGTAGCGGTTCCACATTTATAGCGGTGTTTTATAGGTAGCGGTTCTTGTAGCGGTTTTTTTTGTACTTTGTAGTGGTCAATAACTGCTACAAACAAGTTAATATATTGCTTTCGAAAAAAGCTACAGATAAGTTTTTTTAAAAAAATTATATAAAATCTTACATATGAAATCATAAGCATAACTGTAATTTTTCCTCTCAATCTTCGTCACCATCCCTACAAAATATTTTTCGATAAAATGTCAGTTGTGAGTTGATGAATATGTTTGAACACAAATAAAGCGTATATTAAAAAACATACCGAACTATGGGTAAATTGTCATCACCGTCGGGGAATAAGTTCTCAAAGCTGGCGGCTGCAATGACTTACTCTCATAGGCAACATTATCAGCATCACTCATGTTGTAAAGGTCCCGAGGCTTTAAGTGAACCACCATATGCCACTCCCTGTGTCTCTCATCAGTGACATAATAAACCTGATGGGCCTCTGAGGCAAGAATATACGGCTCATCATCTTCAGACTGTCCAGTGTGAATAGGCCGGGAGAAATTCACTAATGTGATGCCTAAGTCATTAGTGGTGAGCCCCCGGGACATTGTGGTATTCACCCACAAACACTTGAACAACGTCACCGTGAAAAGGCCTTGGTAGTTTATCTTGACCACATCAAGCAACTTTCCGTAATACGGGACGTCACCGAACTGCATGTTCCCGTCACTGCTTCTCGCATAACTCCTCATCGCAAACGTGCCATATACGCCCAAGTTTTGGGTCAGCAATCCCTGATCTCGTGAAACGTTGCAAAACTTGAATGAATTGAATTGGGAAAAAGAATACAAATATTATTTACCATGAGTTATGTAGCCTCTTAATTAATGATTATACTATGACTACAACACCTAAATGAATTTATTCAATAAGATAACTTACTTACAAATACAATGAGTTACAAATACAACACTTAAATCAATATATATATATGCTCAATATTCACCATGCTTTCATCTGATTCTCACCCAACAACGTAACATCTTTTTTTATAACATGTCCCTTCGGATCGGATCCTGCCATAAAAATAAAACAAGAACAAACTTCTTAGTCAATGACATTGTTTAAAACATAGAAGGAATATAATATAGTCAAAACCTTACAGTTTTTAAAGAATTCTGCATATAAATATTACTTTATGAATTGACTTTTTTATAAAGGGATATCCTCTCATATCCCTTCTTGATGATCATTTCTTATGACGAGTTCATTATCCGCTTCATCTTCTTCGTTCATGTCTGGTAGACCCCTTGAAAAAGGAGTATTCTCATGAAGACTATAATTTGAATGACTTCCCTCATCAATATCAATCACCCTTTTTCCTTGGAGAGCTACAGACCACATTTTATATTTTCTTAATCAGTGATATAGAAAACTTATTTTGCCCGATCCGTCATAATAAAAGGTTCATCTCTAAAACTTCTACTATTGACATCAACTAATGTAAATCATAGCCGATCGATTTGAACACATTAACCTACTTGCATTTGAAAATGAAAAATCTAATTAAGACATAGTTCACCTCCCAAATCTCTTCAATAACCCCCATAATATAGCAAGACTGCCAACTTAGGTTTCTTGTCTTTCAAACTAGAGAAGTGCATAAATTCAGCCTCTAACATAACACCATTATTTTGGACTATGTTTTGTATTTATATTTATCATTTGTTCATCAAACTAATTTATTTGACTTAAAAACTGATATATAATTTGATCATAAACAATATATGACATAATTAAGTAATTTATTTAGTTTCCTTATTATCTCCAAAAATAAGTCAACCATGTCTTATATATTTATTACCAAAGGTAGTATCGTAGTTGGATGGAATGAAACAGACAATTGGTGAGTATGACGCAGCAGTCTGAGATCTACTTAGGAGCTTTTGTTCCTCAGAGAACCCCTGGTATTGAATTCATTGATTTGCGGATTTCTGTATCTAGCTTTTTTAATTGCCTCATGTCCAAATATTATGGCCTCTATTTGATTCCTTGATTCACATTTTGTTTGGGTGGGGTATCACTTAGCTTTGTACGTAGATGAGAAACTGATGCAGGGTAAACATGCATATTGAGGCTATTTGAGAGTTATATTTCTGGGTAGCGCTCTACTGAATTCTTAGGGTTCATTTAATATATGTTAATTTGTAGATGGTACTATCTCCGGTTTTTAATGTAAAATATCATTCATAATTCAAATTACACTACGAACGAGATCTTAATATAAAATCTGGAGTTAGCATATATTATAGAATGTGAAACTTATCTGAACAGATGCTTGATTAGTGGTCAGTTTGTTAAAACTCATCCCAGAGCCAGAAAGACCGAAAGAAAAGGAAAGAACCTTGTAAGTTGCATTTACATAATACAATTGAAAGAAACATTGAAGCGTGTACAAGCTAATGGACAAGATATACAGATTGAAGTGTACACACACTCTATCTCACACACACATACATGTGTGTGCATATATATGAGCTTATGGATGGAAGTAGATAAATCAGGCATGTACAGGTACAGAGGAACTCATGGGTACACAACCTTTTAAGCGTCGAATGATGACATTTTTAGTGGCAAAGGCTGAATAATGAGTGAGAGGTAGGCCTTCCTTGACACATTCATCATATTTTTCCAAAACAGACACAATTTCTCTGAAATCCGGTCGCTTCGAGGGATTCACCGCCCAGCAACACTTCATCAGATGTGCAAGTGCCGGCTGACGACTTTCCGGCAATGGTGGCCTTTGGTTCTGCTCAAAATATTTCAACCCCATACATCAGTTTAGCAGATATAGTAACATTATGTGTATAATCCTGCCTTCTGATGATCAGTTTTAGATCATACTAATCCAGACTCTTGTGAAGCAACTTTTACCTATATTTGGATGGGAAGAAAATTGGGGAGGAAAGAATACTAGGAGAGAAAAAGTCCCAAAAATAATAAATTTTTAATACTACTTTTAGAAATTTTTCTTTCTAGTATTCCTCCCTTTATTTTCCCCTCACTCTTCTTTCCATCCAAACATAGTTTTAGTGTTGTGAAATTGTTTAAGATGCCACTGGCTCTAAATTTTGCTAAGAAGCTCACACTAGGTGCCCGTTTATTTATTTATTTCAATTTGACCCCTCATCATTGTTTCCACATTTTAAGCTGTATATTGACAAATAGTTCATATAAATTTCAGCAATTCAACACTTGTGCTTACTTTTGGTACAACAAAAAGAGATAAAATCAAAATTGTTTGGCATGGATAAAATATAAAATCTGAATTTTCCATTTTTGTTATCTGACGGCGGAGTTGTGGAGATGAGATTTTAAGAGAGAACTCAAATCCAACAAAGCTATGTTTAGTTTACCCCTAAGAAAGAAATTTGGCATAGTGATCTGACCTTCTCTGACACAGCAAATGCAGCTTGGACAGGGGTCATTCCTTGGAAAGGAAGTAAAGCAGTGGTGAGTTCCCATAGCACAATTCCAAAACTATAAACATCCACTTTTCGAGTATACGATTTTTCCTTGATCATCTCTGGGGCCATCCAACGATACGTCCCCATGTTTCTTTCTTTGTTTTCCCGGTGGCATTGCGTTTCAAGGCATGATGTGCCGAAATCTGCTACTTTAACCCTCATCTCATCATCGAGAAGCAAGTTATTCGACTTGAGGTCTCTGTGAATTACACCTTGTGAATGAAGGTACTCCATACCCCTAGATATGTCAAGAGCTAATCTTAGTATTGTCTCGGTTGAGAGAGAGTGTGGCTCTTTTTTGTTCAGGTACATCCTCAGATTTCCTTGTGACATGTACTCTGTTATGATACAGTACACTGGTGGTCTTTTACAAGCTGCAATAAACTGTAAAATTAAGAGTAATTTAAGGATCACGGCTTATTCACCCTTCTGCATAAAAGAATTACATCAGATAACAAGCTTCAATAAAAATAATGAGGGGTTTTGGCTGACACCATATTGAAACTTAAAACTACCTCCTCCTCTCCTCAACATAAGAGATAACAAAGGGTTGATTTTGTCATAAATATAAGCCTATAATCGACTTTATCTCTCAAGTTTATAAATTTTTCCTCAAAGTATCCTTATTATTATTATTGATTGCACACATCAAAGAGTTTCATCCAACATCCAACGAAATAATATCATAATGAAATATGATATTTTAGGAAAATCAATATTTCTTATAAATAATTAACATTACTTATTTTCTCAATCTACCCAAATTAATCAATTAACTCTTATATTAAGGATTAGATATTAAAAATACCAAATCACGAAAATCTTAATGGCTCGAGGATAACAAAGCACCTCATGGATGGAACCCATTTCGATGCCTATCCTTTGGATAGGCACTGGGAGTTCGTCCGATCTGGACCGTCTAGATTTTATTTTTTAAAATTAGTGATTTTTAAGTAAAAAAATTATTTTTTAAAAAAATATTAGTTGAGAGATTATCTTTATTTTATATTTTCTATCCATTAAAATATTTTTTTCAAAAAAATAAGAAATAAAAAAAATAAAATCTAGACCGTCAAGATCTAATCTAGACGACCCAAATTGGAGGAACTCTCATTGACTATCCTTCTCTTCACCCTGAGCAAGGTATGGTGTCCAAGTGTATATTTTTTTTTTAAAAAAAAAAAAAAAAAAAAAAAAAAAGAAGAAGAAGAGAGAGAGAGAGAGAGGTTTCAAATCAAATCGCTGGCTCTTCTAAAACACGAAATGTGACAAACAGAAAAAAGTAAACTCTGTAAATTACATCAAGTAGGTTTATTGAAAATTCAGGAAAAATATTTCAGACTTCAGAAGTTTCTTTCTCTTAGAATTTACCGTTAGACTAGCAAACAGAGACATTCTTTCAATTCTAACAACAGACTGCGTGATATCATTGGAGGTTAGCTCTATAGAACTAATACCATATCAATTTCTGCTATTCTTGCAAGTTTTAAGAATTTGGATAGGTAAGAAAGAGCATACCTACAAATTTTACTAAACAAACTCCATAAAGAGAAGAAAGTAAAAGGGCTTCTCATAATCACTTTCTAATTGGAATGAAAAACGATACCTGAACTATATTAGGATGAAAGAGACGCGAAAGTAATGCAACTTCAGATTTAAATTGCTGCTCCAGGAAAGTTCTTTTGTCATCATTCGCAGTCGGAATTCTAACCATTTTCACAGCCACGGCTCTCTGCTTGTAAATTCCGCGATAAATCCGACTGTGAGCGCCGGAAGCGAACCTGTTTCCGATGAGAAGCTGAGAAAGATCGGCGGCCCATTCTTCCTGATGATCCTCCTTTAAAGCCTCCCATGTCTCCAAATTCTCAGACTCCAATATCGTGGACCATGATTCCAAACTATCGAATCTCTTCCCTTCCAAATTCTCCTCCTCGCAATTCAACTGCCTCTTCGACGATGACGAAGAAGACGAAGACGCCGCCGGTAATAACGTTTTCCTTTTCCACTTTGGTAATCGAAGTGGATGAAAACACGTGGCCGCCATCGAAGCTTTATATTAACTATTACGAAACGTTGCAGTGATATTTATTGCCAAAACATACCGTCAAAGGGGATTTGAACTTAAATTTGAATTTTCCTTGGGATCGTGGGAAGTGATTCTGAAACATGACGTTTTTCTTTCATCAAAATTTCAAAATGGATCTGTTCGAACTTCAGAGAGTTGAAAGTAGCCAGAAGCACAAACCGAAAGACCAATATTGCAATAGATCAGATGAAACAGAGAGTAACAGAGGAAATGGATTTGAAGGAGAAGAAGAGGGAGGTTCAAGCATCGATCATAGGATGAAGGAGAAGGATTAGGTGGATTAGGACCATAAAGATGAATTGAAAGGACGAAGAAGAAGAAGAAGGAGCTGTCTGAGGTTCAGGGGAGTCTCGTGAGTTACAGGTTCAAAAGTCGAGGGGGTATATGCATGTAGTGTACAAATGGGTTCTTGGTTTTTTGTTTTTTAGGATACGATTCAGTACAATTGTTTTAAAAAACTAAAGTAAAAAAGTAAGTTCTTATTATTTTTACTTAAAACAAAAAAATTTTTTAAAAAATTTCAAATCAAAAGATTAGGAATGATGTTCATTTTGTGTGGTCAATTTGGGCAAAAAAAAAAAAGGAAGCTCAAATGCATATAATTTTGATGATTTTCCATCTAATGATAATTGGATAATGGAAAATGAAGAAGATTGGGAAAATATAGATAACTTAAATATTGATGTCTATGATGAAGAAAGTTTAATTAAAGTTGAAGTGAGGGAACCTAAATGAATGGTAATGATTCAAACATTCTAATTTTTGCAAATGAACTTGTTATAAGAACAAGAGAAAAAGACATTGATGACGTACAACTGATGTAAGATGATGTATTTGATTTGAATAAATTGGTATAATTTAGGAATTCTTTCTTTTTTTAATGTTTTGGAACTTAGTTGTAGGAGTTGTTAAACTCTTTTTGTGTTTTTTAACTTATTTTTACTCCATTTGGTCCTAATTATATGACATATTTACTTAATGTTGGAAAGATTAAGGATAGTAATTAAATTAGTTAATGATATTTTTTTTTTCAAAATGCTCTTATTTACAATTTAAAATGACATCCAATAATTCTAATTCTTTATTCTTAATCGAATCTCTCTCAAAACTTCTAGTCTACTCTTGAAGGTTGGAAATGTAATTTAATAGTAATGTCATTATTAAATATGAAAAAATTGCTCAAAATTATTTTATTAAGAAAAAAAGTAGAATTGATGTGCATGTGGCATTAATGAATTGTAAGAATTACTAACTTGATATAATATATAGGTGAATAATTAAACTATTATTGTATTTAATTATTATTGAAAAAGTATCGATATGAGTATTTTAGGAAAAAATTGAAAAAAATTAAAATTTTATAATATTATCTTTTAATTAGGACCGGAGGTAATATATAATTATATAACTTATATTTTTTTAAAATATGAAGTTATTCATTAAGTTTTAAGTACTAATTTATGTGTGTCTATATAATATATGTGTGTATCTTGATCTTAAATAGTAAAATATTTATATTTTGTATCATTTTTACAATTTATGATTCTATCACCGATTCTATTTTTATAGGGAAACTCAATTTTGACAATATTATTCATTACCATATTTTACTTTAAAAGATTAAAAAGCAACGTATATAATGCATTCAAAAAGAGAGAGATGAACCGTCGGCCAAAGAGAACGGGATTTTACCTCTTAAGCAGTATATTCGCTTCCTTTTGTTAATAAAAGTACTTGATTGGAAAGAAAATAAAAGCAGGTAAAATCATTACATTTATTTAAAAAATTAAATAAATTTTAATGTTAATGTTAATAAAAGTACACTAAATTATCACATATAATTAATTTTTCCTTTCTCTCACTACATCTATTCTTAAATATATTAATTTTAAGACAGTCATTTATATATGTCCGATCTTAAAAGTTTTATAGCATTATATTTAAAAGTAATAAATTATTAGTTTAAATTTTTTTCATTATTTAATATCGGGCAGAAGTTATGTCCAGTCTTAAAAATATTAACTTTAAGACTATCATTTATATATGTCCGGTCTTAAAAGTTTTATATCACTATATTTAAATATTTCCGTATTATTTTGGACTACAAACAATATAAGTCGAGCTGTACGAGATTTCTCTTTAATGTAATTCATATTTCAATTTTTTTAATAACAATTTTAAGAGTGGTTGGTTTTTTAAACGGTCTGAATAATATATGTAAGACCTATCGAAAAATAGTACAGTTTAAGAAGTTCTTTGTATTTATAAAATTGTCACCGATCATATCTTTAAGACCGAAGCGTCAATAATCTACTGTAAATGATACAGTCTTAAAATCTTTTTTTGTACTAGTGTACCCTAGGGGCTTATATTCCTTGAAACTATTAAATACATTATCAAATGCAACATGTGTTCCATTTTAGATTAATTCACCGGTATTTGATATTACTTTTTTTTATACTAAAAAAGTTTTGAAAGGGTTCGACACCAGTCCCCTACTAAGGCCAGAGCACGGCCCTAGGCTCTATAAACACTTACTGGTGGGGACTTACGAGATCGCCTACCAAAGGAGTTCCAACGACGGCAGAGGGAATCGAACCCACGACCCAAGGGCCTAGTTCTGAATCCCTTACCATGTATCAATTATCATTCACATTTGATATTACTCACAATGGACTAATCTAGTTCGCGGGTATATAGGCCCACTATGGGGCACCTTGCTACAAAGTAATTATTTGAATTTTTACTTATGCAAAAGTATAATTCACCGTTCTACCAGAAGGAATCATGTTTAAATTATTACAGTGACATTAGCACCTCAAGGTTAGCACCTCTTTTAATAAACTCAAACTCTAGTAGTAACTTGATATTTGAATTTAAATTAATCAGTAATGTATAAAATATTACGTGCTTCAATTATAAATGTAAGCCAGTTAGGGGTTTTCTTGGCTTTTTAAATGTAATACTTCAATTTGATTTGTCTTTCAAAATTATAATTTTTTTTTCTCTTAATTATCTATATTGCTTACACATATTATATTATATGTGAGGTTTCTAGCAAAAAGTAATTTGGACTCAAATTACTATAAAAAAATAATACACTTTTTTTTTAAACAAAGTACTAACTAACTTGATATCTATAAACTAGTTATACTACTTAAGTAAATGAAAGAGTAAATAGTTATATATCAAGAAAAAAATATAGAGAGATTTACAAGAGTGAGGCTATGAGTTGGATAATATGTGTTATGTCAAAAAGATATTATACTCGAATGCCATCTTTAATTCGAATTGGAAAATATTCCAATAAGTGGGTACAGTGCATGAGACTGTTCACAATATGGATTTTGAGATTATGATTTTGGGAGAGTCTTGAGTTTTTACAATAGATGACTATATATATGTAAAGGATGATTAATGACTAATTTTGATTAGTTTGGATTTATTATTTGGCTGTCTTATGATTTTATAATGATTTTTTTAAAAAAAAAATAGATTATAATAGGTTATTTGCTTAGCTGAAATTTAATCAAATCCTTATGTTTTTTTTAAAAATATTTTTTGGGGTTCATACTATATTTATTTTATTTTCTCCAATTATTTTATTTTGAGGTAGGTAGAATACGTATTTAAGTGTTAATTTTATTAAATTTCATTATATATATTGTTATTATGATTGTGTTTGTGATATCTTTAGGATAATGTTTAGTTCATTACTTATTGAGTTGTAAGAAGAAAGTAAAATTCTTGTTTAAGATACCTATTGAAAATGTTATCATTTTATATCTTGTTTTGATTTATAATTATTAGTTATAATTTATTTGTATTTTTAATGTTATGTGATATTATTTAGTAAATAGTTTAACATATTTATTTTTTTTTTGCTCAGACTAAAAATATTCTCTGGCTCTTCCACTGTTGTTGGTGGGGATGGGACCCAAATAAAGTCCTGAAATTGACAAACACCAAGTGACGACCACATAAAATTACCCTAAAACCATGTTTATCTGTTGATCGTATGGTCATTTGATTATGTCAGATGCAAACATAATCAAACCCAATCAGAATAACACTTTCAAAGATGTTTTTTGTATTCACTGATATTCAAACTCAGGACCGCAAAAGCTCTTCAATAGTATCAACCATGGTAGGTAAATCTATTTGTCTATAATATATTAATAATTGTAGTAATTTCCTTTTTCTTTTTCTTTTTCTTAAGGAGAGAGATCTTTTTTTTTATACTACGCACTGATGAAAATATAATCTTTTTATTGATGAAAATAAACAAAATTAAAAAGCACATAGCCTAGCTAACCTAATACAAATAGTTAACCCGCTCGTGAATAAATAGTGTGACTATTGATATTGATTATTATAAAACAACTCATTAGAAATGTTTTATGGAATTATTATCTATAATTATTATGCTGTGAGAAGAAATAACGAGATTACAAGCACAAACTAAAGAATCATTTTTTTTAAAAAGTGATTTGTGTGTTTATTTTATGGGTTTTGGTTTTCTCATGTTACATGAGAAAAAAAAGTTTCCTACACACATATAAAATGATGGGACCCACATATACATATATGAATTAATATATGTATATGTGGGTTCCAATATTTCATGTGTGTGTGACATGAGAAAATGGTTTTCCTGAAAAAATATTTTCCCTTATTATATAATCCAAAACTTATTTGTACATTTTATTATTCAGAGAATTAAAGTGGTGCTTATTAGGTACCATATGATCGAAATACAAGGTACATATCTATCTACTCGGAGTAATATATAAATTAAAGATATAAAGATATATTAAAGGAAAACATGATATTGAAGGCAATGTTCCCGAATCCATGTCAAATGGGAATGCGCTTTCATGATTCAAGCCGTTAGAGCAACAATTAAATTCATAATAACAACAACAATTAAATGAAAATTTAATTAAAATACTTACATACACTTATATATATATAATTGAAGTCACTGTATATTAATATGTGTGTGTGCGGCTTTTTGAGATGGTCAACATTTTTGTATTTTTAGATTTTTGGATGTTTTCAATATTTTTTCCATCAGGCCCAGATCTCGCCTGACTTTCTAAAAATCGTATTGATTTTAGGAGTCTCACTAGTCAAAACATAAGTCCCAGCGTAGCGGCCTGTAGCTAAGTCAGCTCAAAGCCATTAGAAGTTTTCTGATGTTCGCTTTACGTAAAAGAAGCTCTTTAATTTACCGTCAACTTTAAAAATAAATTCCTGGTGAAGAAGCGAAAGCTGCTCCCTTTCTTCTTTCCTGGTGAACCCCGTCTCAGTGACAACTCTAGTGTTTATCTATGAATACGTACAGTTTTCTGTTCCATACCGAGCCACTAATGAGTCTAATTAATCACCAGTTTGATTGGTTAAACCATCCCAAGAAGCAATTTTTTTTTTGTTAGATATATGTTTTTGGGATAAGGTGTAAAGATATACAGAGGTTTCCTTAAAAATGCATCTACACCGAATGTTTTTTTAGATGCAAAAATGATTATATGGTTACAAAAGTGGAATAAAAATACTTATTGACCATTAGTTTGACTTTTTTATATTTTTAAGGCTGACATAGATGACAATGACTCAGCTAAATTTCATTTCAGCCGAGATAGTAAAGAACTGGAGTAAATTACAGAAAATGACATAGATATTTTAAAATTACAATTCAGCCATGGTCCCTCCAATTTCCCTTCTCTCTTCCAATCATAATCTTTAACATCAAGCTGCTCATCTCCACCTTCTCGTTGCCTTTCTGTGATTTTCAAAACTATCTAGACTATTTTCTGTAATTTTCTCCAATTCTCTAATACATGTTGGGATGAAATTTAGTTGAGTCATCGTCCGTGTCAACCTTAAAAATACAAAAAAGTTAAACTAATGATTAACATGTATTTTTACACTATTTTTATAATCATATAGTCACTTTTACACCTAAAAAAAAATATTTGATGTTGAATGCACTTTTAAGAAAACTGCATTTATATTTTTTATCTTAACACTATTTTTTTCGTTATCAAATCTTTATTTAGCCTCCTCCACGGGGTTTTGAACTAGAAAATATTACCATAACATACCTAACATACCTTAGCTTCTTTTGTAACAAGTTCCAATTCGGTTGCTTTATATGCACGTGTTGATCTTAAAATTACTCACTTTATTATATTAATATTTTCAAAATCAGTTAAATAATACTCACGGGTTTTGAATTTATAATCTCCTGACTTCTTCATACATAATTATTTCTAAAGTCACCAACAACCTTATGTTTGATATAACTAACTCTCTAATTTTAATTTCGAAATTTAAAATATAATTTCCAATCAATCAATCACTATTGGACTTTGTTAAATGTTCAGCCCATCAAAAAGCAGCTAAAAATCCAGCAAATATTAATTAGCCTAAATATTGTGGTGAAGCATGATAAATTTGTTCTGAATTTTTTATACAAACCTGATTAATTGTTAGTGAGATTAAAAATTAATTTAAGTAGTTGCACGGTTTAGTAGCTATACACTTGATGAGTTGAAAATATTGAAGTAAATTAGGAAGAAAAAAAAAAGAAGCATATTGTATATTATTTGATAATATCCACATAGTTAGGAATCAAAGGTTTAAAATGTAAAAGAAAATAGTAAGTGCCGAATCAGGCTAAAAGCTAATGAGGTGATCGATGAGAACATAATTTTCTTTTTCCCAAACCCTTCATGCTTCACCGTCCAAAGCTTCTTTCGAATCTATCATTGAATGTGATCCCTCCGGCCTATGTTGACACATTTAAATTCTGTTTCTACCGTATAAATTTAAATGATAAATTCAGTTGCTTAAAAAAAAATAATGCATATATGAAATTATCTTTATTTTAAATTAGGAATCTAATAAACTATAAATTTCTTAAGCAGTATATTCGTTTCTCTTACTACCCTAGGGGCTTATATGGAAGAAAAATTTAATATTCCTTGAAACTATTAAGTACATTATCAAATGCAAAACATGTATTCCATTTTTGGATTAATGTATCGGTACCCGACACTACTAAAAATCGACTAATCCGGCACCTTACTACCTTGAAGTAATTATTTGAATTTTTACCTATGCAAAAGTATCATTCTATTTTTTACTAGAAGGAATTGTGTTCAAGGTATACTGACATTAGCACCTCAAGGTTAACATGTTGTAAGAGACTAACCTATTTTAATAAACTCAAACTGTAGTATCAACTTCATATTTGAATTTAAATTAATTAGTAGTATATAAAATATTATGTGCTTCAATTATAAATGTAAGCTAGTTTAGAGGTTTACTTTGGTTTTAAATATAATACTTCAATTAGATTTGCCTTTCAAAATTATAATTTTTTTTCTTAATTATCCATATTGCTTGCAAATATTATATATGAGGTTTCTCGCAGGAAGTAATTTTGACTCAAATTACTTAAAAAAAGATAATGCACTTTTTTTAACATGTAACTAACTTGATATCTGTAAACTAGTTATCCTAGTAAATGAAAGAGTAAATAGTTATAAAGCAAGAAAAAAATATAGAGAGATTTATAAGAGTGAGGCTATGAGTTGGATAATATGTGTGTTATGTCAAAAAGAAATTATACTTGAATACTGCCTTTAATTTGAGTTGGATAATCTTCCAATTCAAATGATTGAGTGATCAATCAATGAAATAAGTGGGTACAGTGCATGAGGCTGTTCACAATTTGCATTCTCTGGTTCACATCCTTCAGCACATATCCCTTACCATCCTCCTTTGGACTCTACGACAACATTGGTGGGAGTGGGACCCAATTAAAGTCCTGAAATTGACAAACACCAAGTGACGGCCACAAAAAGTTACCCATTTAACCATGTTTATCTGTTCTCAAGACCTTATGTGAAAGAAGCAAAACCTCTTCCATGAAGATCAACCTTGGTTGGTAAATCTATTTGTTTCTAATATAATAATAGTTGTAGTAGTTTTATTTTCCTTTTCTTTTTTTTTTTTGAAAAAAAGAGAGAGATCTTTTTATACTACGTACGCACTGAAGAGACAAAAATTGAAAATCATGGTGAGAAAATATAATTTTTTTATTGATGAAAATAAACAAAATTAAAAAGATTGGACATAGCCTAGCTAGCCCAATACAAATAGTTAACCCACTCGTGAATAAATAGTGTGACTATTGATATTGATTATTATAAAACAACTCATTAGAAATGTTTTATGGAATTATTATCTATAATTATTATGCTGTGAGAAGAAAGAACGAGATTACAAGCAAAAAGTAGATCAGAATCATTTTTTTAAAGTGATTTATGTGTATTTTATAATCCAAAACCTATTTGTACATTTTATTATTCAGAAAATTAAAGTGGAACAATTATGTGCTTATTAGGTACCATATGATATATCGTATAAAAGGTACAGTACCTTTTTAATGTATGGCTTATGTTGTTCTGTATACTACATTGTGAGGTAGTGGCTTTATATTCTCTTTGAAAACATGAAAGAAACGAGAATTAGTGCCATGCACCTTTATTCGATCCATATATCTATCTACTCGGAGTAATATATATATATATATATATATAAACGAAAACATGATATTGAGGGCAATATTCCCAAATCGATGTCAAGCGGGAATGAGCTCTCATGATTCAACCCGTTATACCAATAACTAAATTAATAATAATAATTTATTGGATTTTTTTTAAAAAAAAATTACAAGCACATAATATATGGTGTGTCTAATTGTCAACATAATAACACCCCAATATAAAAAGTTTTTTTTTTAATGAAATGATATTATATGATTACAAATGGTTTGAAAACACAGACACATACACACATATACATACACACACACACATATATATATGTGTGTGGGGCTTTCTAAGTGGGTCAATAATTTTGTATTTTTAGATTTTTAAACGTTTTCAATATTTTTTCCATCATGCCCAAATCTCGTCTGACTTTCAAAGCATCGTTTTGATTTTAGGTTTCGTCTCAATAACAACTTATTGTTTTTTTTTTTGTTGGTGTTAGAAAAGCATATTCATATAAATCGAAATAAAATTTTTTCTCTTATATTTATCTTGTAAACTATAAATTATATTAAAAAAACAGCTTCTAATGTTAGTCTAGAATCTAGATGGACACTTAATTGTTTAACTATGAATACAGTTTTGAGCTCTATACCGAGTCACTAATGAGTCTAATCAACAGTTTGATTGATTACACTCTCCCATCAGGATCTTTGATCATTGGTCGGAGCATTTTTTATGTTGATATGTTTTTTCTTATCAAATCTTTGTTTAGCTTTCTCCACATATTTACGGGTTTTGAATTAGAAAATATTAACATTACATACCTTAGTTTCTTTTGTAACAAGTTCTAATCCTTTGTTTCTTTTGTAACAAGTTCCAATTCGGTTGCTTTATATGCACGTGTTGATCTTAAAACCTGATCATATATTTGTTAATTAAATGATCTACTGATTATATGAATATTTAACTTGTTAAAAAAATTAAAAAATATTAGTTTGAACCATAGTTAATTAAGAAATATGTTGATTGTACATGAGTCTGAAACCTGAAAAAAAAGAATGTATAATGATATTATATGAAAATGTTGAGCGGTTTTACTTTTAATTTTAGTTATTTTTTAATTATGAATGTAAAAGATAAGATAAGAGGTTTGATTAAGGACAATTTAGTAATTTTTTATTTATATGATTATATTTGGTCTTTCTAAGTAATTACAATTTTTATGGTCCTTCTCATTAAATATTTTTTCTTCCAGGTCCTTCATTCTAATTTTCCCAATAATATTTACGGGTTTTCCATTAATAATCTCCTGACTTCTTTATACATAATTTTTTTCTAAGGTCACCGACAACCTTAGCTGTGAAATAACTCTATAATTTTAATTTCGAAATTTGAAATATAATTTCCAATCAATCAATCACTATTGGACTTTGTTAAATGATCAACCCATCAAAAAGCAGCTATGAATCCAGCGAATATTAATTAGCCTAAAGATTGTTGTGAACCATGATAAATTTATTCTGAATTTTTTAGGATCTGAATTTTTATCTCCACTCCTTTCTATCATCTCGCCTTCTTTTCTTTTTTCTATCATTAGATTAAGATCGCAATGGTCTAAATTTACCATCATTTTCCCTTATAATAATATTTGTTAGTTCCTTATGTGTTTTGAAGATAACTGATAGTTGTAAACTCAAAAGATTATTTTTGATTCAAGTCCAAGACTCTTTCATAATTAAAAACTGTCTTGATCAATAACAGTCATCTTCTGAGATAAGATGACTCGAGTCAACCTTGTATAACTCGAGTCATTGCTGTTTGAAATAAATCAGAAAAAGTCTCGAGTCATAGTGACTCGAGTCGTAGCTCTTATTTAACATTGAAAAACAATTCTCAAAGTATCTTGACTCGAGTTGATCTAATGTAACTCTAGTCACCAAAATGAACTTCAAACTCAACTTTTCCAATGATCAAAAGTAACTTGAGTTATCACTTAATGACTTAAGTTAGTCACTGTGTCAAAACTTTTCAAAGACCAAAACTCAATAAACTCTTGATTTTTCAAAGCTTAAGTAACTTGAGTAATACTTTGAGTGACTTGAGTTATGCTATAACAAACACGTTCTCAAATGACTTTTGAAAATGTTTGACTCGAGTCAATATGGCAGTGACTCTTGCCAAGATGTGTTTATAACTATGTCTCTCAGTAGTTACTCATATATGACTCGAGTCGATTCCACTTGACTCCAGTCAGATAACTCAAGTCAGATATATATGACTCGAGTCAATATTTTGGAAAATGAAAAACATCGTGTTCGTAATATCTAAATCATTGATTATGATCAGAATACTTCATATTGTCACTCATTACTATTCCTAATTATATTTAATTAGTTTGTTAATGAGTTTCAGATGATTTTGATATGAACTAACACCAAATTGCAATAAAGCAATTATGTGTCAGAACATTAAATGCAAAGCAAAGACAAATACTAGAATTAGGCAACCAACTACCTAAGCAACGTAAAGCCTTACAACCATTTCCATTCTACTTCCATACTTAGTCTTAACAGACAAATGGGATGTAGAATGTCAAAAGAGAATTATGGCGCTGATTGAAGAAAGAAGACATGTGAGTAACAATCAATCTTAAATAGTCTCAACGGATAATTCTCAAGCTTCTCAACGGTCATTAATGTCAACAACTATAAAAGCCAGAAGCATTGAATTCTCCAACTACAAAAACTATGTGCTTTCAATTTGTGAATTTAGCATTTATTGTTTCAAATATTTAAGCAATATCTTTGAATATTAATATTCTTCAATGATCATATACCTGCTCTTTTTGGAGTCTTAAATTCATTATTATTATATTAATCTCAAGGTTGTGGAACCTTTGACATTGAGATTATTTGATTACAACTTGTAAGGGAGAGTATGTTCTAGTGAGATAATTACTTGGGAGTTACAGTGTGTAATCAAGTTTTGAGATAGTGAAATCCTAGAGAGTCTAGGGACTGGGTGTATGTAAAGATTTTGGACTGAATCAATATAAATTTGTTGTGTCTAATTTTTCTCTCTTCTTCTCTGTTCATCCCTATTTTTACTTGTGTGATTTACAGAACTAAAAGAAAATTTTTCAATCACCCAATTCACCCCCCTCTTAGGTGATATTCCATCTTTCATTTGGTATCAAGTACTAGTTATCTAATTAATGATTAACATCCTAGAAAAAAGATCCAATGGAAGGAATATTATCTGATAGAGCTTTGATCAACAGACCATCAGGTTTCAATGGTGAGCATTACTCATTCTGAAAGGCCAAGTTTAGAGTCTTTGTGTTTGCCACCAAATATGGATTATTATTCAAGAGAGGTGACTATGTTCCAGCCACCATTAAAGATGGAGTTAGAACTCCAAAGCTAGAGGAAGAATATATGGACAATGACAGAATGCAAGTCACACTCAATATCAAAGTAATCCTCATGCTTCAAAGTTCTCTAAGTCAAAAGAAGTGTTTCCATATCTTCACTTCGTCGTCTGCCAAGGCTATGTGGGATGTTCTTGAAATAGCCCATGAAGGGACAACTGGAATCAAGAAAAATTGCGTAAATACCCTGATGACTGAATATGATTTACTTTGCATGAAGTTTGGGGAATCCTTGGTGAATTCTAGCTGAGATTCACATATCTGATCAACTAACTTGCTGCTTTGGGAAAAGAGTATGATCAACCCATCCAAGTGAGGAAAATTCTTAACATCCTTAGCAAGGAATAGGAAGATAAAGTCACAGCTATTGAAAAAGCTTGTGGAGAGTCAAAGGCTTTAGTGGTAACCTTGTTTGGAAGTTTGTTTGAATATGAAAGCAAACTTAAGTTCAGAAAAGGACTTGATGAGATCAACAACAAGAATAAGGGAATTGCCCTTAAGATTGTCAAGGAAGATAAGGAATCAGATGTGATGATGACGATGATGAAAAGGTTGGGATGATAGTCTGGAGATTCAAGATATTCTATAAGATGGATCAAGGATTCTGGAGACTTAATAAGGGTAGCTCCAGAAATGAGCCGAGAAAGCCAATCATATACTACGAATGTGAGAAGCCTGGCCACTTCAGATCAGAATGCTCCTAGCTAAGAACAAGGAGAAAGACAAGAAGAAGTTCTCCAAGTTCAAGAAAAAGGCTTACGTCTCAGTTATATAGGGAGACAGCTCATCTAATGGAGATGAAGGGGATGAAGAAGAAAGAGCTTGAAAGTGGAAGAAATCACCAAGAGGGGGGGTGAATTGGGGATTTCAAAAATTCTTTTAAAAGATGATTGAAGTCTTTTTCAAAACTTGAAAATCAGATAACGAAAGAGTAAGAGTAGAAAAGCAGGACACAAAGGAATTTATACTGGTTCGGTCTTAAACTTTACCTACGTCCAGTCCCTAGATATCTTCTGGGTATTTCCAGTAGTTCAACAGGCTTTAATTACAACAATGTAAACCACATACAATCCTATTCACCTAGGACTTGCTCCCCCTTACACTTTGTAATTAAACTACCCAACTCACAGGTTCCACAACCTTGAGTTCTCACAAAACAAATAATTAGAAATGATTATCGAAATCACACTCTCTTAAAGAGCAAATAATCATAAACACTAAAGTTCAAAAATATTTCGCATAACAAAGCTTAAAAATCAAAGAAGCAATCAGATGTAATTTTGTTGTGTATCTTGCTCTTCGTCTTCATGGGTATTTATAGGTTAACTAGTAGAACTAGCCATTGCATTTTCTTCTCTAACATTCAGCTGTAAATTGGGAAAATGACTATTGCATATTTTCCTTTATTTCTTCAATTCTTGGTTGGAATCTTAGATATAGCCGTTGCAGATGATCTTCCAATATTCTTGTCATTCCATGATCCATTTTTTGACTGTTAGAGAGTGATTTGGTTGATCCATAACGGTCTGTGCTGAACCATTGGGATAGAGGAGAAGTTTCAGCCTGGTTTTTGGTTCTGCATTAAATGCTCTTAACCCAGATCTGATCTGAAGCTTAAAAACGTGTTAATGTAATCTGTAACTCATGAACAAACTTATCAAACATATATATGATGATTCGTAATCTTATTTAGGTGTAAAACACATCATGAGAGTGAATCAGGAATATGAAACACGCGAAGAGTAAAATAGAGATCTCGTTAGGCTCGAGTCTAACATCAGTAAGCTCAAGTTTGTTCATGTGCACTCAAGCATAAAGTAAGTAGGCTTGAGTTTGAAAGTGGAAGAAATCACCAAGAGGGGGGGTGAATTGGGGATTTTAAAAATTCTTTTCAACTCTTAAAAATGAAGCTTAAGAAGTGGATAATAAAAGAGTAGAAAAAGAAAAGCTTAGACACACAAAATTTATACTGGTTCGGTCTCAACCTTGACCTACGTCCAGTCCCCAGATACCTTCTGGGTGTTTCCACTAATTCAACAGATTTTCAATTACAACAATGAAGACCAGACACAATCCTAATCACCTAGGACTTGCTCCCCCTTACACTTTGTGATTGAACAACCCAACTCACAGGTTCCACAACCTTGAGTTCTCACAAACAAATGCTTTCAAAAATTTACAAACTCTCAAAAGAGTAGATAAGGATAAACACTGAAGAACAGGTTGAAAATAACAATACAGACTCAAATTTCAAAGTATAATCAAGATAGCTTCGTTGTGTGTGTTTTGCTTTGAGTTTTCACAGCCTCTTATAGACTGAATGGATAAGCTAGCCGTTGCAATTCTTTCTCTAATGTTCAGCTGCAATTCTGGAAAAATGGCAGTAGTATATTTTGCTCTGTTCTTTGAATTCTTAGCTGGAATCTTGGAATTTAGTTGTTGCAGAACGTCTTCCAGATTTTTAGCCATTCCATGATCTTAATTCGACCGTTTGAAGTGATCTTAATGTGTTGCAACGATCTGAACTGAACATCTGGGATAAGGGAGAAGAATCAGCCCTGTTCTTGGTTCTTCATTTAATGCACTTATTCTGGATCTTGATCTCACCTTGATCTTGGCTAAACCTTATCTGAAAAGCACTCAAAACTTCATCAAGGACATTAGAAACAATAATATCATATCATGAAATAATTTCAGGAAGACCCATTAAGATTTCGCAGATCAACATCATTTGATTTTTCAAAATCCCCGATGCAAACTCGAGTTTGTTCTTCCAGACTCGAGTTTGGGGTTCATCCAGAAAGCATGTCCGTTGATTAGAGGTCTAAACTTACAGTCTGTAAAAGCTAACTCGAGTTTGGCTTTTACAGAGAGAACTATCGGGCTTTGGACTTGGCATGGAATTTTGGTGCTGCTCCTAGACTCGAGTCAATTAGTGATTGACTCGAGTTTGGGTCTATGTTTGAAGAACAAGCCTAAGTTCGTGATTTTCCAGACTGGAGTTTAGGAGACAGACTGGAGTTTTGGAAAGATGGTAGAAATTCGAGTGTTTCTCTATTTGTCCTAAACTCGAGTTCACAATGACAGACTAGAGTTTATGTTTGAGCTGAAACTATTCAAATCTTTCTGTTTGGTCTAGACTGGAGTTTGTAACTCTAGACTGGAGTTTATAACTTGGCCTGGAACTTGAGTGTCTTTCTGTTTGGTCTAGACCGGAGTTTAGGAATCCAGACTCGAGTTTGGCTTGCTTGGAATTCTGAGTGCTCTCTGTATCTTCCAGACTTCAGGTTTGGTTTTGCAAACTGGAGTTTGGCTTGTTGTGAAAATTTCTAATTGCTTTCTGTAACTCCTCAAACTCAAGTTTACATACCTAAATTCGAGTTTGCCTTTGACAGTGAGATTTTCATATTGCCAAAAACAAACTTCATATCAAGTTTACAATTGCTAGTTATCATCAAAACACATTGAGAACTAACAGAGTTTGCCCTTTAGAATTCATTGTTTATCGTGATGAGTGTTTGAAAGTATTTTGGAATATTGCACAGACTCGAGTCTATTAGTGACAGGCTCGAGTCTAGAACTGTTTGCAGTGAAATGAGGCTTGAGTACAAAGGCGTAGGCTTGAGTGTGGAAACTTTAGGCTCGAGTCTGTTTGGGCCATGAAACTTTGATAGCTCTCTGTCTGAGCCAAACTCGAGTCTGTAAGTGTTAGGCTCGAGTTTGCTTCAGCCATACGCTTTTGAGACTTCTTTCAATCTGAAGTAGGCTTGAATTAATGACATTATGCTTGAGCCTAGTTTTGAGTAAATATTTGATTGCTCTTTGGAAGGGTCAGGCTCGAGTCTAATTCCATAGGCTCGAGTTTACTCGTATGGAATTTTGTTTAAGGGGCTCTCTATAAGATTTAGGCTTGAGTTAAGAAATAAGTGCTCAAGTCTAAAATCATGAAGAAATGTGACATGCTCTCTGTAAGGCACATGCTCGAGTTTATTCTGGTAGGCTCGAGTCTAACTGAGAGTCAATAACTTTATTTTCTCTTTGTAAGACGTAGGCTCGAGTTTACCATAACAGGCTCGAGTCAACCTTAGTTATAAAACATGAAACTTGCTCTTTGTCACGAGCAGGCTCGAGTCTAATAAGTTAGGCTCGAGTTTGCCTAAGTTCAAAACACTTATTTTACTTTCTGTTAAGTGTAAACTTAAGTTTATCAATCCTAAACTCGAGTTTAACTAACATCATAAGTTTTAAATCAATTTTAACAATCTTTAAGCAGTTTGAACTTTACCAACAATAAAAAACTTAGTTTACAATGGTCTGTTATCATCAAAACACATAAAGAACTAACAGAGCTAACATTTGTTTGATAGCTCAAGAAGAGAATTCAGAAAGTAAAGAGGTAATTGACATTGAACCATCTTTTGATGATTTACTCGCTGAATATAATTCTCTTCATCATGAATTTTGAAAACTTGCTAAAGAACTTCTTGTTTTAAAAAAATGTAAAAAATTTTTAAGAACAAGTTCAAAATTTTTCTCCTCCAACCTCTCCTGTTTATGAAAAGATTTGTGAAACCATTTGTAAAAATTGTCCAATTTTGGAGAAATGAAATGCTTATCTTACGAAAACTCTTGAGAAATTCACTCAAGGCAGTGAAATGCTCAATGTGATTTTGAAGCAACAAAGATTTACAAATGAAAAATCAGGCATTGGTAACAAACCTGACTTTGATAAAAGAAAATGAAAGAAGAAGACTAAAGAAAAGAATTATTTTAATTGCTTTCAAAAATCAATTCATTCCTCAAATCCTTTTGCTTATTGCAATTATTGCAATCGTAAAGGTCATACTATTTCTTCATGTTTTCATAAAAAGGAAAAAAAGAGTAATCCTATAGGAAATTATCAATAGGTGTCTAAAGGATCCTATAAAGTTTCTAAAACACAAACTAACCCAAAAGGACCCAAGAAAAGATGAGTACCTAAGACTTGATCTTCTGTGTATTGTAGGACTGTCTTAAAGCATCAAAATCTAATAAATGGTACATTGATAGTAGATACTCTAAACACATGAGGGGAGATCAATCCAAATTTGCTATAATCAAACCAAAGGATGGTGGCAAGGCAACCTTCAGTGGAAACCAATCCGGAAAGATTGCTAGAATTGGAGAAGTTGGAAACAACGAAGGACCTTAAATCAAAGATATCTACCTTGTGGATGGTCTATGCCATAACCTCCTTAGTATAAGCCAAAGCACAGATAAAGGTAACCTAGTTATCTTTGATTCTAAGGGATGCTTGATTGTGAGCAAGGATGATTTATCCTTAGATCATGTTATGACCAAAGCCTTATTCAGGGCCCCATACAAGGTAACTGTTATACACTTAATCTTCCTAGTAATAACTCTATTTCTGAAAATTGTTTTATTGGTAACTTGGATGAGAGTTGGTTATGGCACAAGCGATTAGCTCATGTCAATATGTTTCAGCTTGACAAGTTGTTGAAAAAGGATTTGGTTATCGGTTTACCAAAATTTAGTTTTAAAAATGACATGATTTTTTATGCTTGTCAAAAAGATAAACAAATTAAATCTGAAAATGGAAGAAATCACTAAGAGGGGGTGAATTGGGGATTTCAAAAATTCTTTTGAACTCTTTTTCCAAAACTTGAAAAGTAAATAACGAGAGAGTAAGGGAAGAAAAGCTGGACACACAGAATTTATACTGGTTCGGTCTTAACCTTGACCTACGTCCAGTCCCCAGATATCTTTTGGGTATTTCCACTAGTTCAACAAGCTTTAACTACAACAATGTAAACTACAAGCAATCTTATTCACCTAGGACTTGCTCCCCCTTACACTTTGTAATTAAGCTACTCAACTCACAAGTTTCCATAACCTTGAGTTTACACCAACAACTATTGATTTCAAAGAATCAAAACTCTCAAAAGAGTAAATAATAATAAATACTGAAGATCAAATCAAAATCACAATACAGACTCAGATAGCAAATATAATCAAATATAGCTTCGTTGTGTGTATCTTGCTCTGAGTTTTCATAGCCTTTTATAGGCTAACTAGAGGAACTAGCCATTACATTTTCTTCTCTAACGTTCAACTACAAATCTGGAAAATGACAGTTGCATATTTTCCTTTGTTCTTTCAATTCTCGGCTGGAATCTTGGAATATGTTGATGCAGAAGGTCTTCTAGATATTTTGTCATTCCATAACCTTCATTTGATCATTGGAAAGTGATTTAATTGATCTATAACGGTCTGTGCTAAGCCATTGGGATAGAGGAGAAGGATCAGCCCTGTTCTTGGTTCTTTATTTATTATACTTATCCCATATCTGATTCCTATCTTGATCTTAGCTGAATTTATCTAAAAATGACTCAAAACTTCATCAAAGATGTTAGAAGCAATAGTATCATATAATAAAATATTTTTAGATTGACCCATAAGGATTTCGCAGTTCAACATCATTCGGTTTTTCAAAATCACCGATGCAAACTCGAGTTTGTAATCCTAGACTCGAGTTTGGGGTTCATCTAGAAAGCATAAATGTTGAGTAAAGGCCTAAACTGGAGTTTATAAATATCAGACTCGAGTTTGGTTCTTACAGAGAAGACTGTTGGGCTCTGGTCTTGGAATGGAACTTTGGACATATAGCTAAACTCAAGTCAATTAATGACTAATCGAGTTTGGGGCTATGTCAAGAGGATAAGCCTAAGTTCAAGAACTTCTAGACTGGAGTTTAGAAGCACAAACTGGAGTTTCCAAAACAAACATATTGGTGGTTTTTCTGTATGACTCAGACTCGAGTTTACAGAAGCAAACTCGAGTTTCAGCAAGAACTGAAACTTTGAAATTTTTCTTGGTCAAGTGTAAACTGGAGTTTGGAAACAAAGACTGGAGTTTGCAAGACTTGTGAAAATACTGAAGTTTCTGAATTCTTTCTGTTTAGTCTAAACTCGAGTTTCATGGTTTAGACTCGAGTTTGTCTTGTTTAAAATTTTGAGTGCTCTCTGTATCTCACATACTTCAAGTTTGTCTGAGCAAACTGGAGTTTAGCTTGTTGTAATAAACTTTGAATACTTTCTGTGACTCCGCAAACTTGAGTTTGACTAAGCAAACTGGAGTTTGGCTTTCTTGCAGAATTGAGCAACTCTCTGTCAGGTCTCAAACTCGAGTTTACATACCTAAACTCAAGTTTACCTTTGACAGTAAGTTTTTCAACTTACCAAAGACAAGCTTCGTACCAAGTTTACAATTGTCAGTTATCATCAAAACACATAGAGAACTAACAAAATCATCTTTTAAATCAAAGAATAAACTATCAACTAATAGATCTCTTCAACTACTCCATATAGATCTAGTTAGACTAGCTAGAGTGAAAAGCCTTGCTGACATTTTATACATCTTTGTCATAGTTGATGATTTCTCGAGATTTGCATGGATTGTGTTTTTATCATCTAAAGGTGAAGCATTTGATTAGTCTGTTACTTTTACCAAGAAGGTCCAAAACAAGAAAGGTTTCTCTATTGCAAGAATTCATATTGATCATAGTGGAAAGTTCGAAAATCATGCCTTCGAAGAATTTTGTGAAAACATGAGAATTGATCACAACTTCTCTGTCCCAAGGACTCCCCAACAAAATGGTGTTGTAGAAAGGAAGAATCGATTCCTTACTAAGATGGCAAGGGCAATGCTAAATGAGAATTAAACCTCCCAAGTGTTTTGGACTAATGCCATGAGTACGGCCTGCTACATCTCAAATCGGGCATATCTCCAGAAGAAGTTGAACAAAACATCGTATGAGTTGTACAAAGGAAGAAAACCCAACATAGCTCACCTGCACATTTTTTGATGCAAGTGCTTTGTGCACAATAATGGTAAGGAGAACTTAAGGAAATTTGATCCCAAGTTAGATGAAGGTATATTTCTTGATTATTTTAATAGGAGTAAAGCTTATAGAATATTTAATAATTATATTCATGTTGTAGAAGAGTCTATACATGTTGTATTCTTTGAAACCAAGTCTAACATGTCCTTGGATGATGATGATGAACTCATTCCTTAAAAACAATCTATTTCAAAAACCTCTTCTGTTTTGGTAAATACTAGAAAATCTTTGCAAACAGAACCAGAAGTTGAAAACTATTGTGAAAATGTTTGTGAAAAAACTTATCAATCTCAACCTAGATCTTATAGATATAGTAGGAGTCATTCATTAGACTAAGTTACAGGTGATGTAAATCAAGGAGTGAAAACCAGACAAAATACCTTAAATGAAGTTACTTTCTCTCCTTTCATTCCAAAGATTGAACCCTCTAAGATTGAAGAAGCCCTTTTAGACAATGATTGGGTGATAGCAATACAAGATGAGTTACATTAGTTTGAAAGAAATCAAGTTTGGGACTTAGTACATAGGCTTAAAGACCATCCAGTTATTGACACTAAATAGGCGTTCAAGAACAAATGAGATGAATATGCAATCATTGTCTGAAACAAGGCATGATTGGTTGCAAAAGGCTATAATTAAGAAGATGGAATTGATTATCAAGGAACTCATGCTCTAGTGGCAAGATTGGAATCCATAAGAGTTCTTCTAGCATTTTCATGCATTAAAGGATTCAGACTTTATCAAATGGGTGTGAAATCTACCTTTCTTAATGGTTTTATCCAAGAGGAAGTTTATGTTGAACAACCTCTTGGATTTGAGGATAATCATCATTCGGATCATGTCTCTTGTCTTAAAAAGGCTTTATATGGCCTTAAGCAAGCTCCTAGAGCTTGGTATGAAAGACTTACCAAATTCCTTCTTGATCAAGGATCTGTTAGAGGAAAATTATATACAACTATCTTTATAAAATGCAATAAGAAAAATGATTTACTAATTGTCCAAATATATGTTTATGACATTATTTTTAGGGCTACTAATGTCGCTTTGTGTGAAGAATTTTCTAAGACAATGCAAGGAGAGTTTGAGATGTCAATGATGAGTGAGTTGAACTACTTTCTTGGTCTGCAAATCAAACAAAAAGAGAATGATATCTTCATATCTCAGACCAAATATCTCAGAGGTTTTTTAAAGAAGTATGATATGGACCAATGCAATGGAGCTAACACTCTAATGAGTTCAACCACTGCTTTGGATGCTGATGAAAAAGGGAAAGACTTCAACATCACAAGATATAGAGGAATGATTGGATCATTACTCTATCTAACTTCAAGTCGCCCTAACATTCAGTTCAGTGTGGGAATATGTGCTAGATTCCAATCAACTCCCAAAAAAGTTTCTTGTTGAAAATGTAAAGAGAATATTTCGAGATCTTGCAGACAAAGAAGGTTTTAGGTTATGGTTTCCTAAAGGACAAACTGAATGTCTTGTGGCGTATTCAGATTTGGACCATACCGGATATAAGAATGACTGGAAGAACACAAGTGGACAACGTGAGTTCCTTGGTGGTGCTCTGGTGTTATTGTTCAGCAAGAAACAAAATACAATCTCACTGTCATCCACTGAAGCTGAATACATTGCTACATCAAGTTGTTGTGCATAAGTTTTGTGGCTTAAGCAACAACTTCAAGATTTGGGAATCTACCCCAAGGAAATACCAATTTTGCATGACAACACTAACACAATCAGCTTGGCAAAGAATCCAGTTCAACATAAAAGGACCAAGCACATTGATGGTAGACATCACTTCATCAAAGATTAGGGTCAAAAGAAGGATGTCAAGGTGTTGTTTATTCCCACTCGTCACCAACTTGCTGACATCTTCACAAAGCCATTAGCCAAAGAACAATTTGTGTTCATCAAAAGAGAATTAGGAATGGTAAATCCCAATGAACTATAAGTTATCTTCACTTAATGTTAGTTTTATGTTTTTTATAACAACAATTCACTAACTTAAGTATCGGAGTTTATAGACTATGTTTTTACAGGACTAAGTGAAGATAAGTGGCAACTCAAAGTAACAGAGTAAAATTGACTTGAGTAAGTTATTGGTTAACTCGAGTCACTCTCTGATTGAATTCTAATTGTTTTCATATGGTTAACTCGAGTTAGCTATAACCAACTTGAGTCATATTGGGAAAATTCATGAAAACTCACAAGTTCACTTACCCAACTCGAGTCATTTAAAGAATAACTCAAATTAGTTGAGTCAGGAGCTTACTTAGAGCAAATCATTTTATGAGACAAATTGCAACTTGAGTCACTAGGGATCAACTGGAGTCATGTTGAGACATAGAGCAATCGGTCATCTATGCAACTCAAGTCATACTTGTAATAACTTGAGTCAAGTGAAGACATAGGGCAATTGACACTTATTCAACTCGAGTCATGGAGAATGAAACTCAAGTTATGTTGAGACAAAGAGCAACCAAAGGGAAAATGACTAGTTTGACTCAAGTCACAAAGACACCAACTCGAGTCATAGGTATATGTCTCTCGCCTAAAGTTAGTATTTTTCATTAGCTGGCTCTTCTACTTCTTCATTCTCTGAACCTTAACTTGAGTGGACCCATTTTTTCTCTCAATCTCCAACCTTAAATCTTCTCAAAATGCATTTGAAAAATCCCTCTGACTCCAAAGAATCATCCTCTGATTATGAAGCAATTGAATCTCCATCTCCTCCTTCCTCAACGAGACCTAAGAGGCAGCATAAACCAGTGAAACGATTTTAGCCTAAGGTCGATACTCCATCAAAATCTAGGAAGCTAAAGATTCAAGTACCCCCTGAGGTTCTAAGCAAGAAGAAGGTGTCTCCTAAGGCTGCTAAGCAAAGGGACAAGGAACCAATTGTGGTTCCACAAAAAAGACAGAAGAAAATTGTCTCAGGGTCTGAATTTTGTGGCTCATCTGATCAAGGAGCCTTTGGCTTAAAGGTATCTGGACCCTTTAAATTTTTTCAATTCTTGATCTACTTAAACCCACACTTAGGTCATATTTTCCTTGTAATCCAAACCCCTTTTCTGAGTTACAACTAAGAGATTTCAAAGAACAATTTGGCTCTCGTAGTTTTTGTCCCACATTGTATATGGCCTTGGCTAAGCTAAAGGAGGAGTATGATCTTGACTTATCTCTTTGGCTAGAGCCATTCAAAAATCTTTTAGCTATTAATACTCCTTACAGTCCAACAATTTTGAGACAATTTTATTTTAACATGTCCATGGCTAATGTCTTAGACAAGCATAATGACCTCATCGAGGATAAATGTCTTAATTCTGTTAGAAGCAAAGAAATTATCATTTCTGCTGATGTTATCAATTTACTTTTACTGATGGATAACCCTCCACATGTACCTGAAATTACTTATAACTCTGAAAAGTTCTTTAAAATTCTCAGACTAGGTGAGCCATTAGGAGCTTTAAAATTCTCTCTTGTTTGTATGCCTCCTTTGTACAAGGCTATCTGGTATATCTATTCCAGAAACCTTATTCAAAAAGGCAAAAATCTCACTTACTTCAATCATAGGAACTATAGTCTCTTTGCCTCTCTAATAGACAAAGTACCTTTCAATATAGGTTACTGGGTCTATCAAGAAGTGAAAAAGTTCAAATTTGAATCCTCACCATCTTCCCCAATTCCATTTCCCAATCTTGTTTCCCTTTTGCTCTATGCAAACAAGATTTGGTATATTGACCTTTATGAAAAACCTGTCAAACCACCTCTCTTTGGTCAAGTTCAATTAAATTTCAGTGAAAATATCTTTCTAAGAAGGTTCAGGGCAGTCCAGACCCCTTCTAAGTTTAGAGCCTCTATATCTAACCCCTTCTAAGTCCAGACTCCTCACTTGCTCCCTCTCAGTCACAGCCTCAATCTTCAAGCCTTCATGTTTCTATTAAAACCATTATGGAAAAGACAATGGCTGAGACTTTTGGGACCCTTCAAAGCACCCTAACTGCTCAGTACCATGAATTGACTGATAAAATTGAGTCAAAGGTTGGTAAGCTAGTAGACAAGGTCACTTCAAGCCATAACAAACTCATTGAAGTTCAAGATGATCAAGGTGAGAAAATTGGCACTTATGATGAGAGAATGGAGAATATTGAAGGACACTTTGAAGATCTTAGAGCTCGTTTTGAGAGCATGCACTCACTTTACCTATCCCTGAATACTAAGCTCTCCAAGTTGATGCAGTCTTAAGATGCTGCTGGTCCTTCAAGGATGATTCCTCTTCCTGCTCAATCTCCTATATACTTTCTACCTCACATCTCACCTACCATTCCATCTTCCACGCCTCCCACCTTCACTACAACTCGGATGCCTTCTGCCCCTCCTACTATCCTAGTTCCTACCTCTCAAACTTCCACTATGAGGATCTCATTGTCTCGAGACATTATAGACTTGTTTGATGAGCGTTCATCTGGGTCCTCCATTTCCCCTCCTCCATCTCCTAGACCTTCCTCACCTTTACCTATCTCATCTCTCTCAGCTCCACCCCCTCTATCTCTCACAATCTACTCTTTATTACCTATCCTTCAGGTCTCACATGCTTCATTAGCCTCTGATCCTTCCATTTTGCCTAATGACAAGGGGGAGAGAAAGAGAACAGTGAGCATGTGAAGAAGTGAGCGAGCAATAGCAATTTAGCAGTTTCTTTTCATGTATTATAGTATATGTATTTTTGTTTATGTATTTGCATTACAATATGTATTTTTTTCTCATCTATAATACTCATTCTGGGCTTATCTGATATGTACTTAAAGTTTAAATGAGTAATATGAGTATTTTGCTTATCTACTTTACTCTCTTCTTCATTTTTGACTCAACTCTCTTATCTTTAATTTACAAGTATTGCTATCATCAAAAAGGGGGAGGATGTTAGTTTCTTATGTGTTTTGATGATAACTGACAATTGTTAATTCAAAAGATTATTATTGATTCAAGTCCAAGACTCTTTCATAATAAAAAATTGTCTTGATCAATAATTATTATCTTCTCAAATAAGAAGACTCAAGTCAACCACGTATAACTCGAGTCATTGTTGTTTGAAATAAACCAGAAAAAGTCTTAAGTCATAGTGACTCGAGTCAATCTTAGATGACTCAAGTCGTAGCTCTTATTTAACATTGAAAAACAATTTTTAAAGTATCTTGACTCAAGTTAATCTAATATGACTCTAGTCACCAAAATGAATTTCAAACTCAGCTTTTCTAACAGTTAAAAGTGACTCGAGTTATCACTTAATGACTCAAGTTATTCACTGTGTCAAAAATTTTCAAAGATCAAACTCGATAAACTCCTGATTTTTCAAAGCTTAAGTAACTTGAGTTATACTTTGAGTGACTCAAGTTATGCTATAACAGAGATGTTCTCAAATGACTTTTGAAAATGTTTGACTTGAGTTAATATGGCAATGACTCAAGTCAAGATGCGTTTATAAATTTGTCTCTTAGTAGTTACTCATATATGACTCGAGTTGATTCCAGTTAACTCCAGTCATGTAACTTGAGTTAGATATAAATAACTCGAGTCAATGTTTTGGAAAATGAAAAACATCGTGTTCATAATATCTAAATTATTTATTATGATCAAAATACTTCATATTGTCACTCATTACTATTCCTAACTATGTTTAATCAGTTTGCTAATGAGTTTCAGATGGTTTTGATATGAACTAACACCAAATTACAATAAAACAATTATGTGTCAGAGCATTAAATGCAAAGAGAGACGAATACCAAAATTAGGCAATTAACTATCTGAGCAATGTAAAGCCTTGAAATCATTTCCATCCTACTTCCATACTCAGTCTCAACAGACAAATGGGATATAGAATGTCAAAAGAGAATCACGACACTGATTAAAGAAAGAAAACGTATGAGTAACAGCCAATCTTAAATTGTCTCAATGGTGATCTTCATCAGTCTCAACGGATAATTCTCAAGCTTCTCAACGGTCATTAATGTCAACAACTATAAAAGCCAAAAGCATTGAATTTTCCAGTTACGGAAACTTTGTGCTTTCTATTGTGAATTTAGCATTTATTGTTTCAAATCTTTGAGCAATATCTTTGGATATTAATATTCTTTAGTGTGAAAATGGAAGAAATCACCAAGAGGGGGTGAATTGGGGATTTTAAAAATTCTTTTTGAAAGTTGTCTGAATCTTTTCAAAACCTTGAAAAACAGATAACGAAGAAATAGGAGAAGAAAATATGGACACAAGGAATTTATACTGGTTCGGTCGTAACTTTGACCTACATCCAGTCCCTAGATATCTTCTGGGTATTTTCAGTATCTCAACAAGCTTTAATTAGTACAATGTAAATCACATGCAATCCTAATCACCTAGGACTTGCTCCCCCTTACACTTTGTAATTAAATAACCAAATTCACAGGTTCCACAACCTTGAGTTTTCTCAAAAACAAGTAATAAAAAATGATTTTCAAAATCACACTCTCTTAAAGAGTAGATAAGCTTAAACACTGAAGTTCAAAAAATATTTTCGCACAACAAAGCAAGAAATCAAAAGTACAATCAATTGTAATTCAGTTGTTGTGTCCTGCTCTGCGTCTTCATGAGTATTTATAAGCTAGCTAGATGAACTAGCCGTTGCATTTTCTTCTCTAACATTCAGCTGCAAATCTGGAAAATGACAGTTGCATATTTTCCTTTGTTGTTTCAATTCTCTGCTGGAATCTTGGAATTCGTTGATGCAGATGATCTTCCAGATATTCTATCATCCCATAACCTTTATTTGACCGTTGGAAAGTGATTTAATTGATCCATAACAGTCTGTGCTGAACCATTGGGATAGAGGAGAAAGATTAGCCCTGTTCTTGGTTCTTCATTTATTGCACTTATTCCAGATCTGATTTCATCGTGATCTTTGCTGAACTTATCTGAAATTTACTCAAAACTACATCAAAGATGTTAGAAAAAACAGTAATACATGATATGACATTTTCAGATTAACCCATAAAGACTTCGCAGATTGTCATAATCTAGTTTATCAAGATCACCGACACAAACTCGAGTTTGTAGTACCAGACTCGAGTTTTGGACTTGCCCAAAGAGCAAGGTCGCGACATGAGTCTTGAACATATTTGGGAAAGCTCTCTAAACTGAGTTAATAAGTGACTGACTCGAGTTTTGAACTTTGAAAGGAAAATGAGTGCTAAGTTCAAAACCTTAAAACTGGAGTTTAAGAACACAAACTGGAGTTTCCAAATCAGATATATTGATGAGCTCTCTGTATGGCTCAGACTTGAGTTTTTGAACTCAAAACTCGAGTTTCAGTGTAAACTAAAACTCTGAAATTTCTTTGTCAAATGTAAACTGGAGTTTCCTATTCAAGACTGGAGTCTAGAAAACAAGTTGAAACTCAAGTGTCTTATGCATGAACTAAACTCGAGTCTACAAAGTCAGACTCGAGTTTCAGTGAATACCGAAACCTTGAAATTTCTTATGTTTGAAATAGACCTGGAGTTTACAACCCAAAACTGGAGTTTACAAGTCTTGTGAAAATACTGAAGCTTTTGAGTTCTTTCTATTTGGTCTAAACTCGAGTTTACATACCTAGACTCGAGTTTGTCTTGTTGTAAAAAAAACTCTGAGTGCTCTCTATGTCTCAAACTCGAGTTTGCCTTAGCAAACTAAAGTTTGGTTTTCTTTGCAAAATTGAGCACCTCTTTGTCAAGTCTCAAACTCGAGTTTTACTACATTAACTTGAGTTTGCCTTTGACAGTAAGTTTTACAACTTACCAAGGACAAACTTCATGTTGAGTTCACAATTGTCTGTTATCATCAAAACACCTAGAGAACTAACACAATGATCATATACCTGCTCTTTTTAGAGAGTCTTAAATTCATTATTATTTTAGTAATCTCAAGGTTGTGGAACCTTTGAGATTGAGATTATTTGATTATAACTTGTAAAGGGGAGTATGTTCTAGTGAGAGAATTACTTAGGAGTTACAATGTGTGTAATCAAGTTTTGAGATAGTGAAATCCTAAAGAGTCTAGGGACTGGACGTAGGTCAAGATTTTGGACCGAACAAATATAAATTTGTTGTGTCTAATGTTTCTCTCTTCCTCTCTGTTCATCCCTATTTTTACTTGTGTGATTCAGAAGATTAAAAGAAATTTTTTAAATCACCCAATTCACACATCTCTTAAGTGATATTCTATCTTTTAATATTTTTATCATATGATAAATCTGAACCGTTGAGATCTTAATCCAACAACAGAAAAGGGAAAAGGGGGGGAAAAGAATGAGAAGATGTAGAGAAGAGAAGCTAGATCCAGATTTTTTTATACAAACCTGATTAATTGTTAGTGAGATTAAAAATTAATTTAAGTAGTTGCACGGTTTAGTTGCTACACTTGAGTAGAAACTATTGGAGTAATTTATAAAAAGAAAAGCATATTGTATATTATTTGATAATATCCACATAGTAAGGAATCGAAGGTTTAAAAAGAAAAAGAAAATAGTAAGTGCGGAATCAGACTAAAGGCTAATGGGGTGATTGATGAGATCATAATTTTCTTTTCCCCAAACCCTTCATACTTCACCGTCCAGAGCTTCTTTCGAATCTATCATTGAATGTGATCCCTCCGGCCTATTATGACACATTTAAATTCTGTTTCAACCGTATAAATTTTTTAAATGATAAATTCAGTTGCTTAAGAAAATATATAATGCATATAAAATTATCTTTATTTTAAATTAGGAATCTAATAAAATATAAATTTCTTTTAAATATAAAAATTAAATTAAACATGGACTATCCCTATTCAATTTGGAAGGTCCAAATTGATAATGAGCTTGGAACTTAATTGATTCCAATACTTTCCCATTAGATGATTTTGATGGTACCTTCGGTTCTTTTAAAAAGAGAATTGTATGAAGGTTTTCAATTTTCATCATTGTTCTATTTATAAGAAACAATAACCTTGAGTATTTATTAAAAAAAAATTCTTTTGATATTCATTTATAAGGACTATCTATTATGAAACCAACTATTAAAAGCCAATGAATTATTAAATAAGGGTAGTTTTGAAATGAGATTTATATTTATAATATAGTAATTATTTCAACAAATTTTAATTGGTTCTTTTTCTTTCTTTCTTTCTTTTTTTTTTTTTTTTTGGTTTACAAAGGGACTGATCAACTTGATCAGGAGTGACTTAGACAAAACCTTACACATCCAACACCCATCACATCCTCTTAAAGAAGATGCTGCGATCGTCTGGTTGTTCCTCAAGGACGTGGTTTCCCACTGCCATTGTCAAAGCAAATGTAGCTAAGAAATCAGCGCACCTGTTTGCTTTGCAGTAGATATGGGTAATAGTTACCCACCATTCTTGGGCCAACAGCTAATGTATATTACTGACAATGTCTCTACAAGCATGAGTTAGCTCCTTTGAGGTCCTGATTAGCTTTAGGGCAATGGGAAAATATCTTTAAATGCCATTTGAAATACCCAAATTCTAATATGGGTCACTAAGCAAATCATAAATTAGATCATTTGAAACAAAGTGGAATTTAGAAATTGAATTAAATTACCTCCATACCTCGGGCTTTAGTTATTAAAAGGCAAAAATTGAAGTGTGCAATTTTTATGCTACACCTTTTTTTTTTTTTGTAAATACCTATTTAGGGCTTGCGAATATGAAATTTGAACTTATTTATTTTCAAACCTAGATTGTCACATTGAATTACAAGTTGTTATTGAAGTATACAAGTTTTTTGCAACACTTTTCTTGTGAATGTTGTTAGACCTGGTTGTCACCTAAGAGAGGGGTGAATTGGGTGTTTTGATAAAACTTTGGATAACTTTGAAAATCTTTTCGCAACTTACTGAAAGCAGTTTGTATGACAGTAATGACTTATAAAGCGATAACCAGTCATTCAAACATATATGTTGGAAATATAAGAGTTTAGGGAAGAGAATATGCAAACTATGATTTATCTTAGTTCGGTCCAATTCTTGACTTACATCCAGTCCCCAAGTTCAACTTGAGATTTTCAATCCACTATCCTATTGTTTAATCCTAACACAAAAGAAGCCTTTACAATCCCACAAGTTTACCCAAGCACTTGTGAAGCCAAATCTCTTACCTAGATACTGCCCCTTACACATCGTAAGGTTACAGTCTATTTGCACTCAAGATCACCCAATCTTGAACAACTCTCAAATAAGTTGATTACAATGAATCTTCTCTCTCAGAAGTGAATATGATGAACACTGAAGTATAATACAAATAACCTCACTCTTTATGGTAAATTATATGATCATTGAGATAATCAGAGAGTAAGTGATATAGATGTCAGAGTATTGGCATTTTAACGATGAAGTTGTAATCTTGTATCTCTGCGTCTATTTTGAATGCTTCTCCTTTTATAATTGATGAAGAGCATTCGACTTTTGAACAATTCTTCCAGTTTAGAATATGATCGTTCGATGTCCGTTGGAAGTAGCCATTAGACTTGTTGTTACTTGTTTCGTCAAGTGCTTCGCTAGATTCATCAGTTTTGTCTCCTACTCAGCTTCGTAGAATGTCCATTGATTTGCCAAGTTAGTCATAGGAATGGGAATAACAGAAATGACTTTTGTTTCCTCAGAGATCGGTTGTCATGATGGTGCTTAGTTTCTGCACTCGCATTTAATGCTTTCTAACAAAGTTAAGTTTATGATAATCTGTTGTTAATCCTTGATTTAATTATCTAAAACTCACTAATAAACATGATTAAAAGCATTGGGAATAATAATGAGTGATAATATGATGTAATGAGATATTGAACCTAGAATTTGAATTTACGAACACAATGATAAACTTCCAGAGCCACAAGAACTTGAGTTGACAATGAATAAATTAGAGTTACAAACTCTAGTTGTAAATAAAGCACTTGAGTTCTGTTTCATGTTTTCGAAGACCTTTAGTTTGTTTCAAAGCAAAAATCGAGTTGATAGGATAAGAACTCGAGTTTACGTTTATGGATGAAAACATGAAGCGTTCTGATTAACAAAGAACTTGAGTTGTAAAAAGCTCAACTTGAGTTATCAACTTGAGTTCTTAAACAAGAACTCTAGTTCTTAACACTTCACTAAGATCTCAAGTTCTACTGGTTCAAAGAACTCGAGTTCATAGTCCAAGAACTCGAGTTTTAAACTCGGGTCTATTAAAATGAAACTCTAGTTCCTCAGACCTTTTGTGATTGAAATAGAGAACGAGCCATGTTTCCTCAAACTTGAGTTCATTACTTGTGAACTCGAGTTGTTTGTCATTTTGAACGAGGCTGAGAAAACATAAGAACTCGAGTTATCAATGTTCAAACTCGAGTTACCAACTTGAGTTGTCACACTGGAACTCAAGTTGTTACCTAATTGAGTATTAGCTAGCATTCTACGCAATTTTCATAATAAAGAACTTAAGAACATTGGTTGCACAAGGGTCAGATTCCAATAGGCGTAACGTCTTCGATATAACTCCAAATTTGTCAAACCACTTTCCCCAAAAAACTCTTTAAGTTTTCTTTCCAATGCAAAAAAAATCAACTCCAAACTCATTGTATTCTTATGATCTCGATGAATGAAGGTTGTTCTTGACCAGCATTTTTGTAACATTCAGAACTGACTATCAACTTCAAAAATTCATATCTCATCCATTTGATCTTTGTTTTCTGTGATATTGATGTTTTTGGAAAGGTATGTGAGTATAGTTTCATATGCTACTAATTTCAGCTCATTTTGATATGTAATTTGTGAGTTACACTCAAAACACTGAAACTTGATCTGCTATGTCACGTGAATTTCAGTTCCAACTTCCAAAATTCAAAGATCTCTATTCTGAACTTCTTTGAGCTTGAAACTTTGTCAAAATGATGCATTGAATGTTTAGTTTCATATAAAATTGGTTTTATCTCAATCTAATCTTTGGTTTGGGAGATATCATCAAATTATCAGACCTCGCCCAGGCTGAATGTAAAATAGAGGTGAACAGAGTGGCTGGAATAACATCAACTCGAGTTCTGAACTCAAGTTTTGAAAAATAAAATCGAGTTTTACCCTAAGAACTCAAGTGGGAACTCGAGTTTTCATGCATATTTTGCTGAAAAGCTTGATTTTGCTCATTTTAACTCCGAATTTAGCCATTTCAGCTTCCATTTGATCACATAAACTTCCAATATCACAGATAAGAACTTGAATGTTGATAGTCCTATTATAATATACAAGTTCTTCTTTCTTTATTCTTCTTTCTTGATTATTCTCCACAATTTAACTTGGACTAATCATTTGCAAGTTTCTCCTTCTTTCTTTTCTTCTCTTGATTATTCTCTACTATTCAATTTAGACTAATCTACATTAAATATAACAGTTAGCCAATGTATATGATACAAACTTGTTGCTCTTACTAATAGCATCTATATTAGACATCATCAAAACTAATCATATCCAACAAATGCCTATTCAAGTCTTATGAATATTGAATTTGAACTTGCTAATTTTCAAATTTAGATTGTTATTGAAGTGTACAAGTTTTTTTGCAACATTTTTATTGTGAATAATTATTCAGATATTGTGAATATTGAATTTGAACGTGTTAGTTTTCCAAACATGGATTGTCATTAAGTTACAAGATGCATGTTTTGCAAAACTTTTCCTATGAATGTGTATTTATGTCTTGTGAATATCTTATTTGAAATTGTTAATTTAGCAAACTTACACTACAAAAAATATAGAATTACTGACGGAATTACTGATACACTACCGATGAAAGATATGGAGGAAAAATACAATTTCTGACAGAATTTTACCGAACAACATTTTGTCAGTGATTTTTCACAAAAATTGCCAACTGAACAATTCCATCAGAAATTGTATTTTCCAATGGAACTTAATTCTGTCGATAAAATTTGTAATTTATTATTACTATATTATAATGATTTATATAATATAAAAAATAATTATAATATATAATAATATAAAATATAAAATTCAAATTACAACATAAAATTTGAATTTTTTAATAATATATTATATACTAATAAAAAATGAAAAAATTAAATACAATAAAATAATTTTTTTATTTTTAATAAATAAAAATTGTTTAATAATAAATATTTACCTGAAATAAGAAAACCATAATATATAAATATATTTTTCTAATTGAAATATTATATATAGTTATGTGAATAAAGATCAGTAAGCTTAAGGGTCCGTTTGAGTATAGCTTTTAGAGAATAGATTTTGAAAAATAGCTTTTGGAGGAAAATTATAATATTTGGATAACTTCAAAGCTTAAATTTTGACAAAAGTTTGTTAAACACCTCAAAATTATCCAAAAACTATTATGCATCAAAACCTAGGTTTTGACAAAAATTTACCAAACACTCCTATTTTTTCCAAAAGCTATTTTGCATCAAAACCTATGATTTGTTATAAACTTATCAAACACCCTTATTTAGTTATTTTTATTCTACATCAAAACCTAGATTTTGGACTCCAAAACCTAGGTTTTGTGAAAAACTACTTTTTTTTAGCTTTCTCTCTCTCTCTCTCTCTCCACTCTGCCATCATCAGTATTTTTTCAGTGTAATTTAGTATCCTTTAAATATTTTTTAATACATTTCAGTACTCTAAAATATTTTTGCAAGATTAGTCATTACTTTGAAATATTTTTTCAACATAATAATTTTTTAAAAGATTAAGAAGTATTTTTTCAGTATCTTTTTGGTACCTATTAGTACCGTAAATTTTTTTTCTCAAAATTATTAGTACCTTAAAATATTTTTTCAAAATTATAAAATAAATTTTTAAGACCATAAGGAGTATTTTTTTGTACCGGTTAGTATGAAGTATCTTTTTAGTACTCGTCAATACCCTAAAATATTTTTTCAAGATTAGTCATTACCTTGAAATTTTTTTATAATATCGTAAAATAATTTTTTAAAATCATAGAATATTTTAGGGTACAGACTTGTATTGAAAAAATACTAGATGATCTTGAAAATTTATTTTATGATATTGAATAAATATTTTAGAATAATGATTGATCTTGAAAAAATATTTATAGTTCTAAAAGATACTAAAAAATATCTTAAAAATACCAAATGATATTGAAAAAGTATTTCATTATCTTGAAAATTTTTGTTAGGATATTGAAAAAATATTTAAGAATACTAACTGGTATGGGAAAAATACTGATAATGGCAAAGGAGAGAGAAAAATAAAAAAAAATAGGCTTTTTTTCTTCCAAAACCTAAGTTTTGGATCAAAAACCTAGATTTTGATGCAAAATAGCTTTTGGAAAAAATAATGATTTTTGATAAGCTTATGACAAAACTTAAGTTTTGATGCATAATAGTTTTTTTAATAAAAAAAATAGGGGTATTTAGTAGACTTATGACTAAACCTAGATTTTGGAAGAGTCCCTCCAAATAGGCCATTAAAACAGCTCAACTGGTAAAGGTCAAAGCATACACACGCTCCTCTATTCCTCACAAAATGCAACTAATATATGACGAGGCGCTGACTTCGCAGCCGATAGCAGAAGGGAGGGACACGTAGCGGCTAGATTTCCTTATTTCAAATTATTTTAAATATGTTTTTCCTATGAAATAAGGGAAAATTCCATAAAATTATCATAAAAATATCAGGCAAATCAGTTTTCATTACTACTCTTTATTAGTTAGTTACTTGATAAGCAAATGACTTGAGCCAAAAATAATAAGCAAATGATAAACATTTTAGGGCTCGTTTAGTACGCATGGAGGAGGTGAGAAGGGGAGAAAAGATGAGTAAATTCCATCGTTCATTACATTTTTAGCGTCCACTTTTTCTGGGAATTCAAATTCCCGTGTGTACCAATCTTTTTTTAAAGTTGAGAAGATAAGATTTAATCAAAATTGGTGAGAACCCAAGTTCCCTTTATGAACCGTGAATCTTTAGACATATTTACCTCTCATGCAATATTTATTTTCTATAAGGTAAGAAAATAGGATTACGTACGAATTTATGTGACAAATTTGAATTTGATAAGAGAAGATTTTAGACAAATTTGATTTTTTTTTTTTTTGGTGAAATAAATGCTTCGTCAAAATTTGAATTTGATCCATAAATTCGAATTTGATGCAAGCAAATTCGTATCAAATTCGAATTATGAAAAAAGAATACATTTTTTCTTTTTATTTTGAATTAATTACTTTTGAGAGTAAAATAAGTATTTCTTGATTTTTTTTTCCAATTATCACCCCCTCCATTTTTTTCCTACCAAACAACTCATCTTTTCTTAATCTATCTTCCCTCATCCCTCAATATCTTCCCTTCTCTTCCTTTCCTACTCTTAATTCCTTTCCTTTTTCAAATCTTCCATATACCAAATGGCCCTAATTTTTTATGGGATTTTTCAATTTGGAAGGTATCTAATAGAAACTTTCCAAAAAAAAAAAAAAACTAGCCTATAGTTTTTAGGGTTAAGTAGCAAATCTGTTTCAGGAGTATAGGCCAAGGAACAATGTTGAGTTGAAAGTTTTTCTTGTTTTAGTATTGCATAACAATGTTGCCCTATTTCATTAAAAGAACGAACATTGATGTTGACTATTAACTTTTTAACCAAAAATGGACAATGTTTTATGTTTTGAAACTTTCGGGTCAACATTGAGATTAAAAAAAAAAAATCTAGAATAACATTGCTCCTCAGGAAAAACTTCCAGGAATAAATTTGTTAGTTAACCTTAGTTTTTATGTGTATTTTTGTTAGCCACGTCGGTACTTTTCTGTTTTGGGTTAGCAGAGGATCATTCTCACATCAATTAGGCCCATATTGCCCCCAGTTTAAAAAAGGGGAAAAGTTAAAAAAAAAAATTATTTCTCAAATATATTCTAAGAACATTACTCTTCAAATGTTCTTACATATCAACCATTGTTTAGAGAATCGATCGATCTGCTGGATCGTTAGCGGATTCACTAATAACTCACTTTTGAACCTACCAATAACCAGACTAAAGATTGAAAAGGAAAAAAAAAAATTAAGAAAAAAGATTCTCAGAGTCAAATAAATTTGCAAATTATTTGTAGCCATATGATATTATTTGATTGAAAATTTCATACATTATGGTGTTATTCTGTTGATGAATAAAGTTTTTATGAATTTATTTGTTAAATATATTATTACTATGATGTATACATATTTAATTATTATATTACTAATTCAACAACCGGCATAACCAGTTGAACCATGAATTGCAAGCCTATTTGATTTGACTTAGCCCTATATTTTAAAACATTGATAACGTAACAACCATTCATAGTGTGACTATTAAGCAATAGTATACAATAAATGAACACAACAGTTAGATAATTAAGAACGCAAGTGTTTGGTATGTCTGGAATTATGTCAGGATCCTATGAAAACTGCGTTTTGGTAAAAGTAATATTTTTATTATTTTTACTAAAACCATGTTTTGTCACGTCATAACATGAAAGTTGAGATATTGAGGGAGGGTTGGAAGCGGGAGAGCCTCCCTCTCTTGAGTTGCTTCTGCGTTGTCGTGCACCCTTCCCCCATCCACCGCCATTCATGCCCCTTTTCTTTTCCCTTTTTTGCTTTAATCTTCATCTCTTTCTCCGTAGTTTTGTTGGGTCTCTAGGTTCTCGGTCTGACCATGCTCCGACTTTCCCCTTGCGATAAAGTTCATTTAGAATATTGCTGCAAGCACTACCTCTTCATGTGATTTCCTCATCATCACTTTCTTCATCAAATGAGCTATCATCTACTGGAGGATCCAAGAATTTTAATATTGGGAGATGAAAATAAAAAAAATTATATAAAAAAATAAAAGTATTTAAAATACAATACAGACCTAATTACAAAAAATTGAAAGAAATGCATTACAAATCACTTCACTTTACTCTTACTCTGTGCGTTTTCATATTGTTAAACTCATCTATAATTAAATCTGTGCTAAAACTCAAAACAATTTATTTTTCAACGTAAGTAATCAAAAAATCATCAATGGTCTTCCATGTTATTTCGAAGCATGTAATTGATTATCTTCATAGTAGAGAAAGATCTATCTTTCAATAATTGTTGGATAAACTGAAAGAGTGAGTGCAAGTCTAAACACTCTATCAATAAGAGGGTATATGAAGGATTTTCCAGTTTTTTGCTAGCCCTTGATATAATTCAAATGTAGTTGAGAAATTAATGAAATCATGATGTTTAAAAATGTCAAGCTCAAAATGTTGTAATTTCATCTTTAAATGTAATTTTTCCTATTCTGTAAAATATCTTGAATAAAATTTATCAACATGTTTGCAAATATTGTCACTATTAATGACTTATACATGTTTCTTAGATCTAAAGTCATGTCAAAGCAAGTAATTTAACAATATTATCATTGAAACTACTATTTAATTATTGCAATTGATACTCACAAAATATATTTACCCTATAAAATTTTTCACTAGAAAAATCATCTTGTTCATTTCGATCACGACCTCTCCTTCCAATGTATTTTGCACTCATATTTGGAATGTCAATGTCATGTTGAGATTGGTTCATAAGTGTTAGCCTTCATGTTTTGATGATGAGACAACATTATAAAAGAAAAATGTTAAAGTTATGCTATCAAGAATAATGGAAAATGTAAACCAGATCTTTACTGTCAAATAAACTCGAGGTTGAATAGATAACCTCGAGGTTAACCCAAAACTCGAGGTCCGTTTATAGACTTGAGGTTATAAGCCCTTGTTCATCAGCATAACATTTTCTAACAACCTCGAGGGCAACTGATAAACCTCGAGGTTGGGCAAAACCTCAAGGCTGGATACATACCTCGAGGTTGTGTCACTCTGTTCAGACATTTTTCTTGAATAAAAAACCTCAAGTTTATAAATGAACCTCGAGTCTTCAGGTAACCTCGAGGTTAGAAAGTTTAACTCGAGGTTGGTGGAATGCACATAACACCACTTGTGCTGAGGATAAGCTTTGAGTTAACCTCGAGGTTGTCTTATGAAACTTGAGGTTATGTAAAAACTCGAGGCTAGATAAGAAACTCGAGGTTGAGAGACTCTGGACTGATACACAATCGTAATTAGCTTCTGCAATTGATCTGTATGTTCTCCATCCATATCTAATCTTACTCTCATGATGTGATTATTACCTTATACTACTATCACTAACTATGATTTAAGTTTGTTTTTGTCATTGAAAATTCAGGAATTCTTATGTTCTGATCAAAAGCAAATGATGATGTCATCAGCATTTATTATATTAGTTGAAAAGCAAATACAGAGTGACAAAATTCTTTCTGAACTCTAACAGTCAAATGTTAAGCAAAAACATCCTCTCCAGGAATAAGAATGTTGGTCAAGCTATTATCCCTTGAAATTCAAACTACTAGCAGTAAGTGCCAACGGTCATTTAGCTGCCAGGATTACACAAGCACAAGACAACGGCTAGTTTTTATAACGGTGATAATTGGCAATTATAAATTGAAGAAGCATTCAATTGAGCTACCTACCGAAACTCTGCGCATTTACTCTGATTTATTGCTCTTACCAGTTTCATTCAATATCTTTGATATTACTTATACTTCAGTGTTTCATTTATCTACTCGTGAGGAGTTATTTAAACATTCATTTCATTCAGTTGTAAAATATTAAGGTTGTGGAACCTTAAGTGTGAATGTACGATTACAAGTAGTAAGGAGGAGTGAGTCCGAGAGTGTAAGGATCATCCCAAAGTTATACTTGTAAATCTTGAAGAGTTAGTGGAAATCCCAAGGAGTTCTTGGAGACTAGATGTAGGTCAAGAATAGATCGAATCAATATAAATTGCTTCATGTCCATTTTCCTTTTTTGAAATCTTCTTTTAAGTAGTGCTCGGCCTTAATCTGTGGAAATTTTTATTAAGCAAATTAATTTTTTTTATATCACTTATTCACCCCCCCTCTAGGTGATATTCCATCTTCAGTAAGATCACCACATGAACTCATATCATTTTTATTAATTGAGATAACATTTTTCCCAACATGGCATAGAAAAGCACAATTTTCTCCATCATTAACCTTTTTCCAATTTCTAGATCCCTCGACAACAAATGTATTGCTAGCAAAACAACCATTGCCACTTGGCTTACTAAATAAATAACAAGGGAGAATACTCTAACTAAGATGGAAACAAATCAAACCAAGAAGAGCAAAAATGATGTCGATTATTCTCTGGTCCATAAAAAGGATAATTTTGAAGCTTGCATTAAAATAGACCAAGGTTAAGATAAGCATGACGGATTTCATCTTATTTATTTATATGATATTTTTCATATTGGAGGGTGTAGTGCAGGATCTCTTCCCAATGAAGCAAGATCAACTTCTTTAACTACCTCTTTAATTTCAATTCCAAGACTTTGAAGAAGGGAATAAAAAAGAAGGAACTTCAGTATTTGACAATTCAACATTAGGAGTAGATGATGACAAAGACTTACTATCTTTTCTCTTAAAATAAGTATCAATGACTAGGCATGGAAACAAGCCAGGCTTTGGCTAAATAGGCTTGAGCCTGTAAGGAGGTAAAAGGCCTAAGTGTGGGTCTGAACTTGAGTACAAGCCCTTTTTAGGCTCAGGCCTGAGCCTTCATAAGGTCTGAAACCTTTTTAGAGGCCTACTTATAATGTAGGTTTTTTAAAAAGCCTAAAATTGCATGCCTTAAAGGCCATAATTAACTAATATAAGAATATGTGTAGTACTATAATTAACTAATTATAGGTGAAATTAGAAAGAAGAATGAAAAAAATAAATAAATATTGTTATTTATATGATATAAATATAATTATATTTATTGAATGTATAAACATGTTAAGCCTTAACAAAATAGGCATATCCTAGTTACACATTTAGCCTTTTAAATAGGCTTTGACTTGACCTTTTTAACAAATAGGCCAGGCTATACTAAGCCCTAAATAAGCCAAGCCATATGCCATTGGTCTGATAGGGGCTTGGCCTATTCCCCCCTTAAATAGTGGTGGCACTCTTACCCATAATAATCACCTTCAAAAGATATGAAAATTTACCTTTGGAGAAGGATGATAGTGCTATTAGCACAAAAGACTGAGTATCCAATTAAGATTAGAGATGGATTAACAAAAACATAATGGAGCAGGTTGTACTACATTAGTAGAAACCCCTGTTTTCATAGTCCAAAATTAGAGTTTGACTAATGAATATTATCACACTTATTTGTATCTCTTGGCTAATAAATTTAGGATTATTTAGTTAATAAATAATGGGCTTTTGTGTTTAATTGGGATTTTACTTGGATTTAATTCATTTTTATGATTAAATTCTAGATTTACAATGTTGCACTATTTTCACCATAACTTTTGATCTAGGTATCTGACTAGCCTCATTCTTGTCTCATTTTGTTAGATAATTCATAGAGCTAAAAATTGATTGAAGACTTGAAGGGCAATTTCAAACATGAAGAAGATGATCAAAGTTGGAACCAAAGTCAGACGTGTTTTTCTAGAATTTTATTTAATTGGGCCCGAATTTTGTAATTGAAGACCATTTATTAGTTGTTTCCATTTTGAGCCAGATTTTATAGCCCTAGCCCGTTTTCAATTAGGTTTGTTAGTTCTCGATATTTGTTTTGATGCTAATAGATAATTGTAAACAAAAGGAAGTTAATGATTCGAGTAAAAATATTTTATTTTAATCAAAACTTGAATTAGTAACTTGTTTAAGTATCTATTAGAATATGACTCGAGTCAAATGCTTTGAAACTTCAGGCAAAATGTGTTTTAACCTTGACTAACTTGAGTTACACTTTGATGACTCGAGTTGAAGACTTTGTGAAACACTCCTATGAAAAACATCAACTCGAGTTAATCCTTGTGGACTTAAACTTAAGCTTGTCTTTTCAAAATCTTAAGTCCTGAGTTCAAATATTTTTTAATAGTCAAAATGTTCCTTGAGTTAAACTTGAGTGACTTAAGTGTTTCTGTGGAACATATTTTTTGGAAACTCAAGTTTAGGACTTAGTGACTCAAGTCATTCATTAGAGTCATCACTTAATGACTCGAGCATGCTCTATGATCAAATATTTTCCAAACTTAACTCGATCTGTGAAAATGAAACTGTGACTCGAGTTTAAATACACATGACTTGAGTTGAATTCATACAAAGACATCTTCTCTATTGATTTCAATCATATTTTTCAGAGAAGATGAAATAGTGACTCGAGTGATAAATGATCAACTTAAGTGTGGTTAAAATCAACTCAAGTTAGCTTTTTTGGTTTTGCAAATCACCATGTCCGTAAAACTTGAATCTTTGCTTATGATTTAAATACTTTTGTATCATCACTCATTACTATTCCTAACTATGTTTAATCAATTTATTAACGAGTTTCATATGATTAGATGAAGGTTTAATTGCAGATTAATCAGAAAAGCATTGATTACGTCAGTAGTATTTAATGCAGTTGTAGAAAACCAAGCATATCTAGGCAACCATTCTTTGAGCATTCAGAAAGCATTACTGTTCTCTTTCCTTAATTAAATTCTACAACACTTAACGGGAAGAACATAAAGAATGTCAAGCAACATAATGAAGACGATCATTTGCAAAATTGAGATGTGTGAGTAACGGAAGAACCTCAAGTGCAACAAATACATTTATTACTCATACTGGTTCATTGAAGCTTCTCAACAGTCATTAATTACCTTCACCAAATATAAGCAGAAGCATTCAATACGATTCAACTACCGAAACATCTTACGCTCAAAACGAATTTATTGCATCTATTGTTTCATTCATTATTGTGTAATATCTTCAGATATTTGATCTTTAGTATTTATCAATCTACTCTGTAAGAGAGTTAAATTATATTCATCATTTTGTAAAGAAACTCAAGATAGTGGGACCTTAAGAGATGGTGTATAGATTACAACTTGTAAGGGGGACTAAATCCTAGAGACAAGATTACTCAGAATTACAGAGTGAATAATCAATTGAAAGAGATAGTGAAATACCTAAAGAGTCTAGGGACTGGATGTAGGTCAAAAGTTTAAACTAAACTAGTATAAATCTCGTGTCAATCTTTCTCCTACTCTCTCTGTTTTAGCTTGAGTTTTCAGGGGTCTTTTGGGAAAAATTTTAAATCACTCAATTCACCCCTTCTTAGGTGATATTATGCCTTTCAAGGTTAAGTTGGTAGAATAGGAAAAACACGGGTCATTACTTTTTTTTTGGATTTTTGGGATCAAATCAAGAAGGTCATATTTTCTTTGAACTGTTCTTTGCATTCATCGTGTTCATCATCTGTTTCTCTGTGTTTTTGATCTGTGAATCCATGCTTGGCTAAACTTCTGTAATTAAATATTTTGATTATTATCTTGTGGTTGAATAATATTTCTAAATGTATGATATATCATGATTTTATTTAATTTCTGTCAATAAAAAATATATTGAAAAATCTTATGATGTAGAATTTTGTAGAGAAGCTAAAGGGAAATCTAATGGTAGAATTTTATTGGGCTCCTTAGATTTTAATGGGCTCCTTAGATTTTAATGGGCTCAAGTGAATACCCATAGCTCCCCTATCCTTTCCTATAATTAACCTAGCAGCCGCTAGATTTGAGATACAGACTGAAGACAGAGAAGAAAATGCGCACCGCGAGAATTGTTGATTCACGTTGGAAACTGAAGGAGGGGAGTACTCGCATTTCATCATTATATATCCATTACTTTTCCTCCTTTGAATGCAGACCCACACCATATTGAATAATTGGCATCACTCAACATTATTAATTCTCTATGGGTCCCACACCATGTCAACTACTACTCCACAATTTCTTTACATGGTAGTGACATTTTTAAGGCTTGGTGAGGGAAATTCCATAGCAACATAAGCTATTTAGGAGGCAACTTGGGAAGAGCATAGAGGAAGCTAATGCCTAGAACTTACACTTGAATATCACAAGGGAGTGTCTTTTCTTTTATTGATTTAGTTCAAGACTTGGGATTATTTAGTTTTAGATAATTTTGAGTTGTTTTCTCGAAAACAATCTAGTTTTAGATTGTAAATATATTATTTAGTTTGGATTAAATTGATAATTTAGATTTGAATTGTGCTTAGATAATTGCTGAGCTCTTTGTTTGCAAACCGTTTGATTGTCAATTATATTATTTATCGAGTTTTCATTATTAATTTAATTGTCAATTTAGGTTTATCCTCTTGATTGTTTAATTAAGTTAGTTAATTTTCTAGTTGTTTAATTAGGCAATTGTAAACAAGATTTATAAGATTATTTTGGAATTAAATGCGATTGATTTTTAATGAGTTTAACTAGCCACCACTTTTTCATTATGAGTCTTTCAGTGGAATATGTGTTATTGAGCATGAGGGTTTCCCATGTTTGAATTAGGTAATTGAACTCATTAATTTCAATCTTTCATTACCTCCTTTTGGTCTAATTAATTAATTTGGGCTGTGAAAGTTGACTCCATGTGAATCCTAAGTTGCCTCCTTCATCATCATCATTGAATTAAATCCTTATTATTTTACTTGCTTTTAGTCAATCTTTTTATTAGGATTTCACTTCTTCTCTTATAAGAAAACCCCCCAAAAGTTGCATTCAAATTCATATAGATTATTCTCATTTTCATATAGGTTTTAGAGTCAATTGCATTAGTACATTTAGTTGGTTAATTGCATATAAGTAGTAGTGTTTTACATCCTAGTTTAGGTTCATTTACATTCCACTGCATCTTTTGTCACTTAAAAGTTAGTCCTAAAGAAAACCCATAGCTTGCTCCTTGGGAGAATGACATAGGTCGACCCTAAACTGCATAATTAATTAGGACCTAGTTTAATTAATCGCTTTAACGAAAAAGTAGCACATCAACGATCATCTAGTCGGGGGAGTTTTTGGACAAATGCAAAGATTTCTGTTTGTCCAGAATCAATCATGAGTTCAGTGATTCTTCTTTTGATGACAAAAGTTTTGGAATCTCAATTTTGGGTTGATCATGTTTTAATCTAATACTATTTTCTTTACATTCTATCTTAGTTCTTTGTTTAAGTTTAATTGCACAGAAAACCCCCAATTCTATTACTATTTTATTGACTAATTAGACTAATTGGGAATTCTTCGAGAGACGATTCATATTGTTCCCTATATTGCAAATCTTTTAGAATATTTGATTATTTTGCGAGACCTCGACAGTTTTCATTCAAAATTTGGCATCGTTGCCAGGAACTTTGCGTAAGTCTAATATTAACTGGGGAGTAGTTTAGACAATAGAGTAGTATAGTGTAGAATAGAATAGGTGGTTTAGGTGAATGGGCAGATTTCTATCTCACCCAAATCACTCTGACCAAGTCTTTCCCATAAGGAATTAGTCATTGTGAGCAAGACTTCTTTTATCCTTGATTTGTCCAAATTCCATCATCTATATCCTTTGTCCACTATTTTTTGGTCTCAGTGGGACATATCGGGTATTTCTATTTTTTTTATTTATACTAATATTTGGAAGTATCTCAGATTGGGCTATTAGCACCCACCTATTTTTACCAAAGTCCATTGTTTTGACCATTTTTTAAATTTTTAAGTTTTTTTAATTCATTTTTAGGTTCTTGAATAGTGTAGAAGTTGTTCTGTGGTGGTTCCATAAATTTTAAAAATCATTTGGTAGTGCTTTGAATTTTTTTGGTTAATTTCTAGCGTAGGTTTGTGTTTTTGTTTTTTTTATTAATTCTAGTGATTCCATATGTTGTATGACTAGGAATGATACTAGTGCAATTGACTTGTTAGAAATAGATCCTAAAATAGAGAGAACGATTCTTGATGCTTGATGGGCGATTAGGCTAAGTCAAGGGGTTGTTATTGACCTTATTTCTAATCCCAACCCTGTTTTCGATTTTGAACTTGATTCTACTTCTCTCATGTCTGTTGATCTTACTAATTCTTCTGATAGTGCAGTTTTATTATAGTAGCAATTTTGCTAACTCATAAAATATGACAAATCTAGAAAATTATAGAACTTGAAAGGAGTTGGCTACATTGTTGTGGGTCGAGGACTTCTTCCCCTTCTTCAAACTCCAATTCATATTTTTCGTAGAGAAATCTAAATCTCTGATCAAGGATAGAACAAGATCCATTTTGAATCATATTTAAGGGATTCCTTGTTGTTAACTATAAGCTTTTGTGTATCCAATATCCTAAACTTGAAGTTAACTTAGAGCTTAAGTCTAGTCTTATCCCATTTGTTGCCCAAGTTTCATGGTCTTGCAGTGAATGTCTGCATAAGCATTTGAAGGAGTTCCTTATCATTTGTAGTATAATGAAACCATAAAGAATTGATGAGGATCACATCAAATTGAGAGTTTTCCCTTTCCCCCTTGATGGTAGAGCTAAGGATTGGTTGTATTATCTTCAACCCTCATCCATTGAAAGTTCGGCCGACATATAGAAACTATTTCCTAAGAGATTTTTCCTTGCCTCGAGATCCATCTCGATTAGAAAAGAAATAAGTGGCATCTAGCAAGTAAATGGGGAAAATATGCATGAATACTAGGAATGGCTCAAGAGGCTATGTGTAAGCTATCCACACTACTATATTATTGAGCAACTATTGACTACCTATTTCTTTGAAGACTTATTGCGAATGGGCAAAAGTCTAGTAGATGCATCTAGTAACGGGGCTTTGAATGACAAGACACCTGAAGAAGCCCAAGACTTAATATCAACCATGTCAGCCAATTCTCAACAGTTTGGCACTAGAGTCAACATTAGTGTTGTATACCATATTCAAGCACCTTTAGTCCAATATAGTACCTAGAAATCAGTGACCTCAAATACAAATCAATAGACACTCAAAAAATAGACTCATGATTTGACCTTTTTGGTGAGGCAACTGGAAGTGACACAAACAGTGTAGTCTCCCACTCTATAGATTGGCTACTTATGTGGATTATGTTCTGATCCATATCATTCCACTAATTCTTGCTTCATTTTGCAAGACACCTCCTGTCTAAACCAATCAGTAGCTATAGTAAGAGTCTTTCTAGGAAAGCCACAGTACCAAGAGCAAAATAATGTATTTTATAATACTTATAATTCTGGTTGGAGAAATCATCCTAATTTTATGTAGAGCCAGAGCCAAAACCAGAACCAAAATCAATACTAGAATTCTGGAAATTACCAACATAGACAGTTTCCACGATATAATATATAGAATTTCTAGTAGCAATCTGGATCTCTACTGCCAAAAGGATAGAGGATAAATGGACACAAAAGATTTATACTGATTTGGTCTAAACTCTTGACCTACATCCAGTCCCTAGACTCTCCGGGTATTTCACTATCACATTGTCACAAGATTATAGACTCTGTTTCTTGAATAATCCTTTATCTAGGAATCACTCCCCTTTACAAGCTGTAATCAATACACCCACACTCAAGGTCCCTCGACCTTGAGATTTTTACATAAATAATGATTAGATAATAACTCTTACAAAGTAGATAAATAATCACTGAAGTATAAAATATCCAAAGATATTACACAGTATTGAATGAAACAGTAATCGCAATAAATTTGTTTGAGCGTAAAATATTTCGGTAGTTTATTCGTATTGAATACTTCGCCTTATATTTGGTGGTTGCAATTAATGACCGTTGAGAAGCTTCAATGAATCCGTTATGAGTATTAAATATAGCTATTAGACCATTGAAGTTCGTCCATTACTTATAACTTCGATTCTGCGAAATAATCGCTATCATTTTGTCGCTTTGACATTCTTTTTGCTTTGCCCGTTTTATTGCAACAATTAATATGGAAAGAGAACAGAAATTCCTTATGGGTTACTGAGAGAATGGTTGCCTAGTTGGTGCTTGGTTTTCTATAATAACATTTAATGATTTTGACATAATAAATGATTTTTGAGATTTTGAGGTTAATCACCCACATAATCATATGAAAATCATTAATATACTGATTAAATATAGTTAAGAACAATAATGAGTAATGATAAGAAGTAATGAAATCATAATCAATGATTTTAACTTTACGAACTTGGTGATTTACTAAGGCATAAATGGAACACTTCAGTTATCATTAAATGACTCGAGTTAATGACTTGAGCTTGATCTTTCAGTGCTTGAGTGAAGATGATTTTCTTCTAAAAACAAAGCTTGTTTGAAACAAAAGTTTATACGAAGAAGATCATTTTGCAAAGCATAACTCAAAGCTAAAAATACTAACTTGAGTTGTTTACTAAAGTCAAGTCTATATAACTCGAGTCATGAAGTTTTGCTCACAAATTGAAAACTGTGAGTTTAATCGAAAATGAGTTTAAGTAAGAACACTTGAGTCTAAAATTGTTGACTATAACGGATGACTCTAGTGCACAAAATCATAACTCAAGTTTCCAAGATTTGTTCACAAATAAAATTGAGAAATACATTGAAAGTGATTTTGAACAAATGACACTGGAGTTCTGAAATGCTAACTCTAACGAGTGACTCGAGTGCATAGATATTGGCTCGAGTTTAGAGTTTTTAACTCTTGAAAAGGATAGCTAAGTATGGGAGATAGGGTTTGAAAACATAAGGTTTAGCATGTTACAATTAGTATTAGAGTCAGGGCTTGAGTCATTGTGCTAGCAAGAACGTTGGACTCAAGGAGGTGGATTGTGAAGTCCCACATTGATTGGAAAGTTTAACAAAGCATGCCTTATAAGAGTGTGGAGACTTTCCCTTGTGGACACATTTTAATGGGCCTAAAGAAGCCTACTGTCTATCTCACGTTCACAACACCTATAACACAATGGTCCACATATGCATATAAATGCATACACAATAAGTGAGAGAAAATTTACTACTTGGTGGTCTTTCAAATTCTTAAACTAGTTCCCAGTCCTTTGGTTGTCCTAAGCAAATATCAAATCCTATAATTACATATTCATGGACGGTCGAGTTATTACTTATCCAAATTATTCATTATCTTAAAATTATCTTAAAATACTGGGGCTGGTTATCTTTAATGTTATTAAACTAAGTCCGATATGTAGCTAAAGGGCCTATACTAACTCCAAGTGTTTATTTTAACCTTTGGAAGTTAACTTTACTACCAATTGTCTTTACTTTCTTATTTTCGTATAGTAGCCAAAAGTTGGCAAATTTTTCAATTAATTCTAAAAAATCATATCTTTATGTACATATATCCAATGGTAGTGATTCTTATGTGACCTTTATTTAGTCTAATTTTAGGGAATAATTCCTCCTATTACCACTTATACTCACACAAATTCAAGTTCCCATTAAATCTTTATTGCCACAAAATTGTCTTAGTTTTAATTGCCTAAATTCAAAAATTTATAATTCTTAATGTATTAATCCAAATGGCACAAATGACCTATCCAATTAAATTTTGTGAATTTTGTTTGTAGATTGAAAATTTTCATGGCCATTGGACAATATTCTACTACCCAAAAACACAACACATTCATACTATCACGCCGAAAACCCTAATTGGCAGCATTATTCTATTTTTTGGATTGGGTTGAGGTGTAGATTGGCCAACAAAGTGTCACACAAGGAGCACCAGGTACAAAAATGTTTCAAATGTATCAAAAGTATCAATCAACAATTGAAAAGGCACAAAAATACCAATGAAGAATTTAAAACTGGTGAAAGTCGCACAATCCCCATTTTGGTCTACTAGCCGAAGTTTTAAATTCTTCATGGGTTTTTTTGCACATTTTCAATTGTTGATTGGTACTTTTTGTAAATGGAGAAAATCACCAAGAAAGGGGTGAATTGAGGATTTTTTTTAAAAAAATTCAAATTTCTCTATTTTATATAAGTAAAATAGAGGTGAACAGAGAAGAGTTAAGAGAAGCTTGACATAGAGGAATTTATACTGATTCGGTTTAAATCCTTGACCTACGTCCAATGGCCAGACTCTTTGGGATTTTCACTAACTCACAATAGCAATTACACACTTTGTACTCGAAAGTTATCCTCTCACTAGGATACACTCCCCCTTACAAGTTGTAATATGATATTCCCAATCTCCAAGTCTCACGACTTGAGATTCTTTACGATAAATGATTTTAATATAATGAAACTCTCTTTAAGAGTTGATAGTGATAAACACTAAAGTACAATGTATCAAAAGATACTTAACAATAGAAAACTGAAAGAGTAGTTGGAAACTTGAATGCTTTTTGTTTTCTTAATGTTAGTTGTTGAGAGGACTTGAATGCAGCTCTATATATTTCAAGAGAGCATTAAATGACCATTGAATTCTTCAATGTAACCATTGGAGACATTGTTGATGTGATTAGGAACACTTTGGTCTCTTCTCTCTTTACTCTTCAATTAATCCAGGTACACAGAGATTTATGGTTGACTTCCCTTGAGTTTAATTCGTTGGAAGAGCAATTTCTTCATAGGGAAACTGTTAGTTCTCTATGTGTTTTGATGATAACTGACAATTGTAAACTCAGTATGAAGTTTGTCTTTGGTAAGTTGTAAAACTCACTGTCAAAGGCAAACTCGAGTTTAGGTATGTAAACTCGAGTTTGAGACTTGACAAAGAATTGCTCAATTTTGCAAAGAAAGTCAAACTCCAGTTTGCTTAGGCAAACTCGAGTTTCCAGAGACACAGAAAGCAATCAAAGTTTTTCACAACAAGCCAAACTCCAATTTGCATAGACAAACTTGAGTCTGGAAGATACAGAGAGCACTCAAGATTTTGACAACAAAACAAACTCGAGTTTAGACCCTAAGACTCGAGTTTAGACTAAACAGAAAGAATCCAGAAACTTCAGTATTGTCGCAAGTCTTGTAAACTCCAGTCTTTGTCTGCAAACTCCAGTTTGTCTCAAAACAGAAGAGATTTCAAAGTTTTAGTTCTTGCTGAAACTCGAGTTTACATCTGTAAACTTGAGTCTGAGTCACATAGAGAGCTCAACAATATGTCTAATTTGAAAACTCCAGTTTATGTTTCTAAACTCCAGTCTGAAAGCTTTTGAACTTAGGCATTATCCTCTTATCAAAGCTCAAAACTTGAGTTAGTCATTAATTGACTCGAGTCTAGGCATATGTCCATGATCTCATTCAAAGACCAAAGCCCGACAGTTTTCTCTGTAAGAACCAAACTCGAGTCAGCCATTCCTAAACTCGAGTTTAGACTTTCACTTAACAGTCATCTTTCTAGATGAACCCAAAACTCGAGTCTGGGATTACAAACTCGAGTTTGTATCGGTGTTTTTGAAAAATCAGATTGTGTCAATCTGCGAAATCTTTATGGGTTAATCTGAAAATGTTTTATCATGTGATACTATTGCTACTAACATCTTTGATGAAGTTTTGAGTAAATTTTAGATAAGTTCAGCTAAGATCAAGATAGAATCAGATCTGGAATAAGTACAATAAATGAAGAACCAAGAATAGGGCTGATCTTTCTCCTCTATCCCTATAGTTCAGCACAGACCGTTATGGATCAAATAAATCACTCTCCAACGGTCAAATCAAGGTTATGGAATGACAGAATATCTGGAAGATCATCTGCATCAAACTAATTCCAAGACTCCAGCTGAGAATTGAAAGAATAGAGGAAAATAAGCAACTATCATTTTCTAGATTTACAGCTGAATGTTAGAGAAGAAAATGCAACGGCTAATTCATCTAGCTAGCCTATGAATACCCATGAAGACGAAGAGCAAGATACACAAGAAAAATACATCTGATTGCTTCTTCAATTTTTAAGCTCTGTTATGCGAAATACTTTTGAACTTCAGTGTTTATGATTATTTGCTCTTTAAGAGAGTGTGATTTCAAAAATCTTTCCTGATTACTTGTTTTGTGAGAACTCAAGGTTGTGGAACCTATAAGTTGGGTAGTTTAATTACAAAGTGTAAGGGGGAGCAAGTCTTAGGTGATTAGGATTGCATGTGGTTTACATTGTTGTAATTAAAGCTTGTTGAACTACTGGAAATACCCAAAAGATATCTGGGGACTGGACGTAGGTCAAGTTTAAGATCAAACCAGTATAAATCCTTTGTGTCCAGTTTTTCTTCTCTTACTCCTTCACTATCTGTTTTCCAAGTTTTGAAAAAGAGTTTAGACATCCTTATTCGTGCACAGTGATCCATCATTCTCCTGGGTATCTACCTCACAGATATCATAAAAGCCTTATTCGTGCATAGTGATCCATCATTCTCTTGGGTATCTACCTCACAGATATCTTGGAGTAACTATTCGATCCAATATCAACACACTAGTTCAACAGGGCTAGGCATATATTGTTCTCATATAGAACATAAATGAATGTCATTAAGATAAGATGAAGTTACTTTATATAATTATGGGACTAAATAGAACCTTGTATAAAGTTATATATCAAAACATGCACCTTTATCTTTCTTATTGTAAAAAATAGTTAAATTTCAACTAATTCAAATTAATTTGGGTAGTGTAAATTTTTTTTAGTGCGGTGGCATACTTAGGGCTCCATATTAAACACTTTTTTGTTGTTGTTGAACTTGACATAATTTTTTACTTGTATTGTTTATAATAAATATTTCTATTCCTATGTTGTAAATGGAAGTTTTTATATAACATTTTGAGGCTGAGTTTCAAAAATTTTGCAAACATAGAAGGATAGTTTATGGACTTAAGCATTGCTTTATGATGTATATAATATTAATTATATAATTTAGTCTTTATGGGTGGAAATTTTTCTATAGACCTAGGTTGCAATAGCCTAGATCTAGTTGCAATCTTCACCTCGATCACGGCATCCTCTTACCCTTCTCCGATGTGGGTTATTAGGGAAGTTTCTTTGGTTCGGTTTTCAGGAGAAATGGGAATACAAGATGGAATTGTATTGCTTCATGTTTGTTTATGTTTTTTTGTTCTTTCATTCAAAGAAAATAGTAGCTATTTTTTTATGCTTCAGATCCTTCTGAAGTTCAAGGATCTAGAGATTGTTCAAGCATGTTGTTTTTTTTTCTCCCTTGCGATTTTGATTGCTCCAATTTCAATTAAGGCCACACTCTTTTTAGTTTTTGTTTATGGTTTAAGTCCTTTGAAGAAGCACCTTCACTTTCATCGTTATTTTTCTTCACCATCACCATTACTAGTGATATGAGAGACACAAGAGAAAAAACTGTTTTTTTTTTTTTTTTAAAATAGGCACTTTCGGCATCCCTACTATAAAAAGGGCCGCCCTAAATTTGACTTATGTCATCTCTTTACAAAAGGACGTCATAAGTGAAAATTTAGTACATCTCTTATATAGAAATTCTCCTATAAAGAAATATAAAAGGGATCTAAAATCAAACGTTAAAAGGTTTTTTTTTTTTTTTTTTGTAATAGTGCTTTATATGTATCATATTTTCTTTAATAAGTATAGTTATATAATTGTAGAGTAATCAATTTATTATATTTGCTTGGCTACATTTGTTTGATTTTAGTATTTATTCATTCCAACCATATAGGCACATGAAAAGTTAACACAAAATAAAGTATGGTAAAAAAATTTAAATTTAAATAAACTAAATTCATTATGGGGTTAATATAGTAGAAAGACATTTTATGATGATTCATGCTTTTATAACATATATGCTAATATTTGGAAAGAACAAATGTGTGTAAGGCCAGTTTATCATTTTACGGCAGAGAATTCTAGTAATAATCAATTTGCAAAGACAATATCCCATCGTATTAATATTGATTGATATATTTCTGTAAGTAAATTGAAATAAATAATACTCGGTACTAAATAATTAAATAAATAAATAGAAAATTTGGTTAAAATTAATAATATTCAACAAATATGTAAACAATGTAGCTTATTTTCCAAAAACACTCTCATATATAAACAGTAGCGGATCTAGAAAATTTATGAAGAGTGCACCAGTGGCGAGGGGATTTGGAGGCGTTGCCCCCAAATTCTTTTAGAGAAAGTTTTAATTGCATTAAAAAAAATAAAAGAATATAAACAAGAAAATAAAAGAATATAAAAAAAATATATTCTGAAATTAAATGAATATTGATGATGTAATAATAGAGGCTTATTTTATAAATCTGTCATTAGAAAAACAAAACTAAGCACTATTAGAAATGTAGCTACATAAATTACAATAAAGGGTGGGCACTCAATAAGTTCAAGTATATATATTTTAATAACAAAAATATATTACAATAAAAATAATTATAATGTCATCCTTCTAGGCCTTATTTTTTGAAATTCTATCATAATTGTTTTGTTATCAATGCTATCAAATACATTCTTTTTAATATAAGACACTAAATAATCATTCAACCATTCATCTCCCACCCGATTACCAAGTACAGTCTTAATATATTAATGGTGGGTAATAATTCAAACATGCATTAATTTAAAAATAAATAAAATTCTCCAATTCAAAAGTGGGTAGTGGGTACTCTTGCCCCCCAATCTTATATGTAGATCCGCCTCTGTCTATAAATGAATATTAACTGATAATTAAATATAAGTTAAAATATATGTGGCTGCTAGACTGCTAGTGGTGGTGTTCTTCGGGATAATCTCAGGGTAGGGTTCATGTTTCATCCAGCGGATTGTTTGAAAGCAGAATTATGGGCGCGTTCTTTCTGGCCTTAAGCTGTGCTGTGTTGGGCACGTAAGCTGATGTTAGGAAATTGATGCAGAAGAGGTAGTAATAAATTAGAGGATAAGTCAATAAGTAATACTAAAAACTTTAGACATACTGGACTGGTTATCGCTATGAAACTAGAGGGAGTAATAAATAGGTTTTATGGGGATGAATGGCCCAAAACGTGCAGTCATTTTCGATCCCCACGGAAAACTTTCCTATATTTATTAGGGAAATTATTAATTAGCAATCAAGAGCGAAATATCTAAAGGATTTGGAACAAGTTGGAGACTTGATTTGAATTTATTAGGTCAACAGCAGAAAAAGGGTTAAATTAGGAAGGTCAAAGAACTTTCTAAAAAATGGAAAGAAAGATATTAAATGATCGCAGAAATATGTATTTTGATCTCGGTCATTAATAAATAATATAAATATAAAGTCTGTACATTCTTATATAGTAATATATTTATAATATTAGAGAAAATTGCACCTATGTCCACGATTTTTTTTTTTTTTAAAAAAGAAGATAAAATGATTCTTTAAAATCTTATAATTACCCTGAAATTTTATAAGATTTTTTATATGTGAAAGATACAAATGCCACCATACGCCTGTGTTAGCAAGTTCATGAGCCTATTTTAACAAGTCTATGAATCTATTTTAATAAGTTTATGAGAACATTTTGAAGAGTTCAATGTTTGTGTTAACAAATTCATGAGCCTCCATAAGGTATTTGTATCTTTTCATGTATGTAAAATATTTGTAAAAGAATCCTACAAAATTTCACTATAACTTTAAGATTTTAAAAGAGCATTTTATATGATTCTTCTTGGGAAAATCCATCTTGGGGCCCTTGTAACAGAAAAAATTCAAAAAAGACTTCAAAATTCTGAAAATACCATAAAAGGCCCCAAGGCATTTTTTTGGTATAAATTCATTAAAATGTTAACAACTATACCAACCCCGTTAACAATTAAAGTTTTAATGAATTTATACCAGAAAATGCCCTGGAACCTTTTCTGATATTTTCAAAATCTTGAGGCCTTTTTTGAATTTTTTTTGTTACAAGGGCCTCAAGATGGATTTTTCTATTTTTCTTTTGTTCAGGACCTACTTGCAATTCACAAGATTTGCGCCAACTCTTCACTAGAAAAGGTCCTGGGACTTTTTCTGATATTTTCAGAATTTTATGACCTTTTTAAAATTTTTTCTGTTACAAGAGCATGGATTTTCTCATTTTTCTTTTGTTCAGGACCTACATGCAATTCACAAGATTTGCGCCAACTCTTCACCGTCGGCACTGAGATTTGGAGAGGATATAGGTGTCATTATAATAAAGCTCAAACCCGTTTCCGCAATCCCAATAATATTCATTGATCGTCACACTCACACAAGCACACCCACCTTCACTCACTTAACAGACCACAAACAAAGAGAGCAGAGGAAGGAGCTCTGTACTGTGCCACTATTACCAGTGCTTCTCTCTTTCTCTCTGTAATGGGGACTCGAATCCCTTCGCATAAGCTTAGCGGTGGACTCTACGTTTCAGGTCCACCGGAGCAGCTCAAGGAGCGACAGCCCACAATGGCGTCACGCGCCGTCCCCTATACCGGTGGCGACATCAAGAAATCCGGTGACCTGGGAAAAATGTTCGATATTCCAATAGTTGATCCATCTTTGAGTGCTTCTTCTTCGTCTAAATTCTTGCACACCGGTGGAGCAGTGCGCTCCGGAACCGATTCGGGTAGTGGTGCCACAGGGAGGCGCCGCGGGTCGGGTCCGATGCAGAAGAAGCAAGCGTCCGGCCCGATGTCCCTGCAGCCTACAGGACTTATCACGTCGGGTCCAATAGGATCCGGCCCGATTGGATCTTCGGGCGGTGGGGGGAGGAGGTCGGGTCCACTCGAGCAAGCTGGTTCAATCGGGAAGGCGGTGTACGGTTCGGCCGTTACGAGTTTGAAGGATGAGGAAGTGAAAATTGAGTTTAGAGCGTCGAAGGCGGTGGCATGGATTTTGTTAATCATTGTAGCAATGAGCGTTCTAGTTGGGGTGTTTCTGATGGTGGCAATGAAGAAAGTGGTGGTTCTGCTGGCTATGGTGGCAATTATTGTGCCTGTAATGCTTTTTATTATTTGGAACTTGGCATGGAAAAGAAGAGGGCTATTAGGGTTTGTGAAGAGTTACCCAGATGCTGAGCTCCGTGGCGCCATTGATGGACAGTACGTCAAGGTTACCGGGGTAATGTCTCCCTCCTATTATAAGTATCATTTAAAAGCTATATCTTATGTTGTGGATAGTCTCTTTCGAGGTGTGTGTCGGTTTATAAGACTATTATACTTCTAGTTTATTTTTCTATCATAATATTAACAATTAATTCTAGATGAGGAATCAACATTTTTCTTACGATCAGTGAAAAATTAATGCGAGAGAATGATATCCGTAATTAGTTATACATTTGAAGTCATGGCTTTGTTTCAGCTGCCCAACTACTTATTTTGTTCAGTCTGTAATGATTAATGCTGATCGTTGTCCTTTCTTTTAATGGATATTACTTTTTAAATTAAAAGTTAAAAATAAAAACTAGTTGTTAGGTATGGTATTTTTTGGCCAAATGGTTAGGTAGGGGGTTGATTGTACATGACGAATAGAGTTACTTAGTGATTAGTGATTGTGACTTCCTCTTTTGTGATTATCTCTTGTATTCAAGCATGACTGTCCCTTATTTAGCTCACAAAATGGTAATTTTTCTAATGATGGAATTAAGGATTATGCGTTACGGTATTAAAAGAACACCAAGAAGGATATAGCTGAGTAAGCTGATGGTTTAGAATACTTGTCATTGTTAGAAAAAAGAATAATAATGAAACTTTGGGTACCATGATAATCCGGAATTGAATCTTTGCCTTTCCTTCTTGCTTCCCGATTCATAATGCATTGCGGGGTTTTGTGAAGTCTTATTTTCACAAGTGAAAGCCACTGATTTTGCTCATCAGAGCACCTTGTTTTCTGCTTCATCGTCTCTCATTTGTCTCGTTGCTCAATACAAGTTTTGACAATACTTTAATATCCAATTTAAATCATTGTCCTTATCAGGCCGCACAGAAAAATATATCCTCGTCATGGGGATATTTTTGGTTTTTTCATTTTACTTTCTTTTTTTGCGTGTATAACTTACTCACTGAGCAGGCTTATGCTATATGTTCAAGGCATGTATTCTGAATGTCTAATGCAATATTTGATGCATCCTCTCTACATTTTTTTTTTGTAAACAACACTTTACAAATAATGTAAAAAACATAATTTTAGAAAATGACCCTGATTATGACAATTGTGAGAGGATGTGCCAGCACTTGCCTTGGACAATCAGAATCCATGCAAGGTATAATTGCAACATGTGATATTTATGATATTGTTTTTTTTTGGTAACGTTTATTTTATTGAGGGTTACAAAGGGTCATTTTGCATGTAAAATTATTATTATTATTATTTTAAAAAAATTCCCATTGCATTTCTTATTTTTTCTCATTTCATTTTTCTTACCAAAGAAACAGGCTTTGTTCCTTTCTTTAGATTAACACTAACACAATTAATAAGACCATTTTGTTCAAAGTTGGTCACCGGACAGAAAGATATTAGTGTTTCTTAGTGCGATCATTTTCAGAAACACATTTGAATTGCGTTTGAAATTTTTCTGTGAAGCTCTCTTCATCGATATAATTTGGTGATAACTCCAGTGAAATAAATCATCTGCGATGCCTCTGAATATTTAGTCAGGCTGATGATATATACTGTCTCTTCCTATAGATTGTGACCTGTGGCAGTATTCCTTTGGAATCTTCATATCAGAGAGTGCCTAGATGTGTATATGTTTCCACAGAACTAAATGAATATAAAGGATGGGGTGGTAAATCAGCAAATGCTAGTCATCGATGCTTCTCCTGGGGTTCTAGATATTCTGAGGTTAGTTTTTTGACTTAATGTATAAAATATTTATCTCATTGATAATCTTACGAACAGGCCCTTTACTACACTGATTCTATGAAGTCTGTATGGCATGTAGAATGCATTAGAATGGGGGAAAAATAATGAAACCTGAAAAATGATTGCTTGAAAGATTAGTGTCCGTAAATAGAAAAGATATAGTTACTGGTGCTTGATATTACATGTTTATGGTGCTATGGAAAAGAATGATCTTTTCAGTGCTTTAATCAGTTTTACCCTGAGCGCTCATCAAGATTTAGAAGATTGGCTAGAAACCAAAAAGCTGATGAGGAATATGAGATATTTGTATGAAAGATACAGCAAAAGATCTTAACAAAATTAAAGGTACAGTAATGAGATGATGAAGGAACAACAAGTTTGTTAGAATCACACAGTTACACAGCCCGATAAATTTAAGTGGAATTTAGAATTCATGGCGTTGTTCGATTCCCCTTGGTAATTAGATAGACTATTACTTGTGTTTCCATGATTTTGTTTATGCCCTTTCCCAATCTTGTTAGAAAGCTAACAGTGGAACTTAATACTCCTTGTTATCCTTAATATAAGATATATTTATCTGATTTGATTAGATTAAAGAAGTTAGTTAATATGACATGTATTTCTAAAACACCCGAGTCATTTACATTAATTCCCTCCTTCCATCCCCTCCTTTATTATTGTTGAAGCCTTGAAGGAGTATCAATAAGGTTAAGTTAGGAAAAAAATGATAAATATGAAAACTTTGTCTTATATGTAAGACTAAAATCAACTCCCCAAATATATTTTATATTAAGGACCGGAGGGAGTACTAATCTATGGCCAAACCTTTTTTTTGTCGGCCTGAAAAGGGGGGAAAAAGATATGTTCTAATCTGTTCCAGCAAAGCAATGGATCATATATATCCTCAGTTGAAGTCTCAAATGGTGTCCTTTCTCAGTTAACCTTGTTCAGTCCATATTTATTGCCAAATTATGGAAAATGACCTAGTGTACTGATTTACAATTCTAAAAGTCATTTAGCTGTTATGTTAGTATTGATGATTGAAATATCTTCTGGAATGGTCAGTTAGATATGAAATAATCATCACTAGGAACCATAAGATACAATTATCATTATCAGCACAGCAGCATTTTCCATCACTTGAAGTATCCTTACCTGCATAAGATTTTGAGCTTCTGTCACAAATCATATTTGCTATGATTATAGATTCATTGTACTTTTTTCAGTTATCAACTTTAGGAACATATATGAATTGCTTTGTCCTCTCTAATTGCATGATGATGATTTATGGCCTCTATTACTTTCCCATGTTTTGCATTGTTTCATTTTTCTTCCTTGTCAACAACTTCTCGTTTTACTGTGAGCAGAAATATGTAGCAGACTTTTACATATCAGATTTCCAGTCTGGTCTACGAGCGTTGGTGAAAGCAGGCAATGGTGTTAAGGTTGCTCCTCTTGTGAAACCAGCTACTGTAGTTGATGTAAACAAGGAAAACAAAGAGTTATCTCAAAATTTCTTAGGCTGGCTTGCAGACCGTACACTCTCTAGTGATGACCGTATAATGCGCCTCAAGGAAGGGTATGGACTTCATTATTTTGACTTCTAATTTCCTTTCAAGTTCCATTTCTTTCATTTTCCTGGTGCCTTATTTGGATGACATCATTATGTCAACTTTAATTGCTTGTGAATATAATCTTTCTAAGGTGAAAATGGAGGAATCACATCCATACTCTCAACTCCCCCCGCGCCCCCCCCCCCCCCCCCAAAAAAAAAAACACAACAAAAAAGGTAGAATTACAATGAGATCCCAAGAAAGAGATCTATGTATCAAGAAGTAGAAGTTCCAATGACAAATGAGCAACAAAAACATGTCCTTTTTTGTATTGCAATTTGTCATCGTATGCTCTGTAGTAGTTATCGAACTTTTGGGTGATTAAATCCTTTTCTTGGGATCTTACAATAATTCCCTATGAAAAAAAAAAAAAACACACACACGCGCGCGCACACTAACACTCTGATTTTAATCTTCTCCCTCTGCTTTTTTGAAGGGAGAGTGATGCAGGAAAATGTGGTTTAGAATGGGATTTATGTCTCATCTCATCATTACATGCACTTGCTCTTTTTTAACTCTCTCCCTCTTTAAATGCGCTATGTACGTTTATGGTTCATAGGAGTTTTTGCAGTACATGACAAATAAATTTTGGGAATGCCAGGTACATCAAAGAAGGGAGCACCGTAAGTGTGATGGGAGTGGTCCGCCGGCATGATAATATGCTCATGATTGTTCCCTCAACCATACCTGTATCAATAGATTGTCAGTGGAAGCGATGCCTCCTTCCAATGTATGTAGAAGGCCTTATTTTGTTATGTGAGGATAATCAGGATGCTGATGTGATTCCTGTGTAGAATCAGGATCAAGAATCTGGAGGTTTATCGGATTGGAAGATGAAAACTAAGGCAGAATACGATGATAATGAGGATATATGATCATGTTCATGGTTATTACTTAATATGATGTCCAGGTATTTATGGAGATCCATCGATGCTGACTACGAAGGTAGCTTGAAAATGTTTTATAGCCACGCGGTTTCATCTTTCCTATGATTTTTATTATGTAAATAGGCAAAGATAATATTCTTTTTTCTTTCAGATTATGCTAGCTGCTAAGGATTTTGTCGTTTAATATAAAATTGTTTCATTATGGCTAATATTGTTGCGAAGATATTAATTAGGGTGCAATTTAATATGAGCTGTAAAATTGTAAGTTCTCAAAGTTAGTAGGATGCCTCCACGTAAAATGTGAAGTCTTGAATCAGGAACACCACCCCCCCCAAAAAAAAATAAAAATTCTAGGCATTTATTTCTGATCTTGTTCACCTGCTTATTGTTCAATTTGAATTGCCTCTTATTATTGGATCTTCTGTTTTATTAAATTTTGTTTTTTTCAGACTGAAAAGCATATTTAAATAAGGCTTGACGTTGCCTTCTGATATGAAACCTCGCCTTCTCTTTTTTTCTTTTTAAATACTTTTAACTCTCTAGTCTAGTTTTTTTTGAAGACATTTTTCACACTATTTATTTAGCTGAAAATTTCAGTTTCTTGCATGAGAAATTTAACACTTCTGCTGTTGTGTTTATTTGTAATTATTGTTAATTTTATTTATATTACAGTTTTACCACGAAGAAAACAGAATTTTCTCGTTAAAGTTTTTCCAATTCCACAATCTTTCAATTTTATGCGCCAAGCAAGCATAACACACCGTGCACTTTTCATCGTGTTTGGAATCATGGATATTGATTGGTAATGTTTATTTATAATTATTATTAATTTTATTTATATTACTTTTTAAGTGCGAAGAAAAAAGAAAAAAGTTCTCGTTAAGTTTTTCTAATTCCACAATCAATTTGATTTTAATATTGATTGGTATGCGCCAAGCAAGCATAACACCGTGCACTATTCACCGTCTTTGGATTGATTGGTACCAGAAACAGAAGCAGAAGGCCGTGCCCATCAAGTTTTTTTTTTTTTTTTAATATAGATAAGTTTTGGAGGGGTTCGACACCAGTCCTCTATTAAGGCCAGGGCACGGCTCCGGGCTCTATGAGTACTTACTGGGGACTTATGAGATCGCCTACCAAAGGAGTCCCAACGACAGCAAAGGGGATCGAACCCACGATTCAAGGGCCTAGTCCTGGATCCCTTACCATATGTGCCAACTCTCATTGGCCCGTGCCCACCAAGTTGTTAAGCTTGAATCTAAAAGGAGGGGAAGTGGGAAGCTTTATGGGCTAAAGCCCACTGCCTCTGGATTTTAGTTTTCATAAACGAAACTGTTATGCTCCCTAGTCCATAGTGCCTCAGGCTAGTTGAAAGGTGGTAAAACTTTAATTCACTTTACATCCCGAATTTATAAATATTTATTAAAATATTTCCACTAATTGCATATATTAAAGAGTATTTTTCATATCAATGTAGTTGAAATTAATTATTTCTTAATAAAATATCATTATTACCTTCAACAAAATATACTAGTTAAAGGGATTTGATTAATTAGGAAATTTTATAATTAGTTAGGGATTCTAGAAAAAAAAAAATTAAAGTTTTAAACAAAATATGCGATTTATAAAAAAAAGGCTGAAATATTTTTAACAAGGACTTGGAATATATTTTTAGTTAATACATAGTTATTAGTCAAAAAAAGCTGAAGTTTCATTAAATAGATTAGTTAATTAGTAACTAGTTAAAGGGAAAACATTTTCTCATGCAGGAAAACCATTTTCTCATGTCACATATATGAAATGGTGGGACCCACATATACATATATAAATTATATATGTATATGTGGGTCCCACCATTTCATGTGTGTGTAGGAAACTTTCTTTTCTCATGTACTATCAGAAAACCAAAGCCCTTAGTTAAATAGGCTTTTATCAGGTTTAGGGCTTTAGCAGACACAAGCTCAGCCTGAAAAGAAAGGCTTACATAGGCTAATAGACCAAGTTTAGGCTGAGTCCTAAGCCTATTTAGACGAAACCTGATATGTTTCAACTTATTTCCACCCACAAGACCACAAGACCATGTGGTTTTCCGGTTATATCGACCAGCTTGGTCTCCTCTTTAGAACATGGTGTAATTTCTTTCTTCATTTCTTTGTTTTTTAGTGGACAATTACACACACGACCACCCATCACAACCTTCTCATGAGGAGAACTCACGCATCCACATACCCACCTGTGGTTTGAAATAGGAACCTCGCCTTTTTAGGAAGGTTCTTGCCAGCCATTGATGCACTCGGCCACTGGCTACAAGCATGGTCTTATTAATATTGAGGTTTGGGCTACTTGGATAATGGATTTTGAAGAAGAACTTAAAAAGTGTCTATGCCATTCCATACACCACCCAAGGCGCTACTTTATAGTTTCTTATTCCCACAGATTGAGCATATAACTGAAAGCAACTAAAAATATTCATTATTACTTAATTTTTTGTAGTCATGATTCCATTAAAAGAAAGCGCGAGATAAGGCTTGCTTGTACTAACCCAACCAAAGAAGCACACCACGACAACAAGTTGAAGCTAAAGCCTGGAGGGGGTTCCTCCAGCAACCACCAGAGTTTCTCCTGTTATATAAGATGCATCATCTGACGCCAAAAAAGCAGTGGCAGCGGCCATGTCTTCGGTTGTTCCAAGCCTTTTCAGCATTGACTTCTCTTCAAGTTCGTTCCTCTGCAGTGGCATACAGTCCCATCATATGACAAATACCAGATAAGGATACTTGGAACAAGAGGATGAAAGCTTTTACGGCTGGTCTGGTGCATGGAATGGAAATAAATAGATTTTTGTAAATACAATGAAAAAACTGATTTTCTTAGATATGATAGGTCCTCTTATGCCTTCAGATGACAAAAACAAATAATAAAAGACAGTTAAGGTTAAACAGTGATAATAGGGATAGATATTGGATATATCAATTCTTGTGCAATTCCCATGATATAGTACTTTTTTGTTTTTGTGTGTGTGTGTGCGTTTTTTTTTTTTGGGGGCGGGGCCGGGGGGGGGGGGGGATACTCACAATAACTTCATTATTGGTAAGAAAGGAAGCAAAATGGGTTGGCACAAAACCAGGAGCAACACAATTAACACGAGTGTTTGGGGCCATCTCAGCTGCCAGAGCCTAAGCAATGAATTAAAAAGAGCATATTAAAATTAAAAAAAGAAACTCAATTTATCAAAATATTGATGAAACAAATGCAGCCAAGGTACTGACTTTAGTAAGTCCAAAAAGGGCTGTTTTGGTCACTCCATACATAGCCAATGCAGATGGCGGGTTATAACCAGCAATAGAGGAAATAAGAACAACAGAAGAACCCTTTGACAAGTAAGGAACTGCATCCTGCAAAAATAGGCGAAGCAGGTAACACAGTAACAATAAAAAGCCCCCGCGGGGCCCTGGGGGGGGGGGGCACAAAGTGTTGGCAAAAGGAGATAAGCTAAAGCAGATTTTTCTATTTCTTTCACAATTTGGTTTTGGTCACCTGTCACTGAAATTACCTTCAGAAGAACTATAGAGGCTTTGACATTTACTTCCCACTGCTTGTCAAGGATGGATTCTGGGCTTTGCAATAAGTTATCAACAGAGGGATTTGTAGCAGCATTGGACACAATAACATCTATCTTTCCATATTTCTGTAACAAACCAGAACGCTTAACCATGCCTTAGAATGGAATACAAGCATTCATGAGGATCATTTTAGAAAGAGATTACAAAGTTAAACGCACTTAGAGAATCTTAATATAACTGCCACTGCCAGTCCAGTCAGTAAATAAAGATATTGTGAAGAGGAATAGTAAAAGGCATAAGAGAATAAACATCAAGGACAAGATGTTGACCAGTTCAGATTAGATTAATTTTTCTGTAAAATGTTGACTAGTTCCTAGATTGTAGTAGCATACTGATGTATATGCTTATAGTGCTTCTAAGACATTGAATTTACAAAATTTTTCAGTGAATGAACTTTTTAGTCATTAGTTAGCTATTGAAGGAATAATTACCTGAACGGTTTTATCTATCAAATTCTTCCTTTGTTCTGCATTTGAGACATGGCAAACAAGATCCAATACTTGAATTCCTTGAGCTCTCAGCTTCTCAGCAGCTTCATCTACATTTTTCTGTGGTCATTAAATGAAAGAGAAAATCATTTCAGCAATCTGAACATTACTGTTGAAGCATTATAGGACATCATTTTTTATCGTATTAAGTATAAATACAATAAACGAGACTGGCTTTTCAATCCACACAAAGATAAATCAACAATCACTAAAGATTCACCCTCAGTAGATATACTAGTTTGAGCAAATTTGGGAAAACCTTTTAGAAAGTTATCATCAAGTTCTTTAGTAGGAAATGAAATGTGGAATTCTTAACAGGTGAGCTAAGCGGATTTGAGTCCTTGCAAAATTTCGACAGAGTAATCAGGTAATGAAGTTTATCCCCACTCTAATAATACCAGGTAGACAGGGCATTCTTTGTTTTTTTTTTTTTTGGTCATCCAGGTACTTAGACTATTCATTCAGTACTATTTCCCGAAGTGAGGCAAACAATAATGGATCTAAAATCATTTTCGGTATTGCAGGATAAATCCAGACCAATAGGTAGTATTCTCTCAATTAAACCCATGAAACAGGAAATCCGTTTCCCTCTTTTTCCTCCATCATATAGCATCAATTAACATATCAATACAAATATTAAATGCAGAGCACAACATCTACAGCAAGCTGCAATGTTCACAGGTGGTAAAATAATACGACTTATTTTCTGCAAAATCACGGGGATCAATCAGGACTTCTATTCAGGCAAAGAATGCAAACAAATTGATGAAGTTTAGGAAGCAGAACATGATTGAAATCGCAACAATTTTGAAGATTTAATACTTCAAGAAAGAAAAAGACGAAGAAACGACGAACCTGCTTGCGAGAAGAGATGACAACAGACGCACCCTCGAGGCCAAGCCTTTGGGCAATAGCGAAACCGATGCCTTGAGTAGAAGCAGTAACAATGGCGACCTTACTCTGAAATCTCTTACCGATCTTCGACTTGTTCATTTCTATTTCTATTTATTCTGTCACCGATACCAGATTGAGGGGTTGGACTTCTGGTTTGGGTGATATACTACTTCTCAGCTTCTCTAGGACAATCAGACCCGGTATTAACAAAGTATTCCAAACAATTTATAATTCACAAAATTATGAGATTACTCTCAGTGTTTACAACCTGACGTGAAATGACATTAGAATTAGAAGACTAGCGGTCGTTGATTTTTATGACTTGGGTGGTTAGGTTGGGGCGAACAGTTATAATTATATAAAAATTTAATTAAAATGAATAATTATATGGGTACATATAGTTCCTTCAGTCTTATCTATAAGTAATCTTCCTGCTGTCATTAATATAAACAATTTTTTTTTAAAAAAATTAAAATTACTTTTTTCTTTTTTACTCATCAAATAACATACCTTTATACTAATTAACCACTAATTATCTTTCATTCAATAATTTATAAAATATTTTCTCTTATATTTTTTATTCATTCTCTCTCGTATGTTTTTTCATAAATAAGAGCCATATCTAGAAAATATATGACATTTTTGACATATTGATTATTTTTAACTAATATTAAACACAAATATATTTTTTGCACCATCACAAAAAAAGTTGTTTATAAAAAGGAGAAGAGGGAGTGTGTGTGTGTAGAGTAAAATTTAATTATAAACCTAATAACTCCATGATATATAAAATTTTATAAAGTCATAACGTCATATTGTTATAAGGGAAAATTCCAATTAAATCCTTCTCCAATTTCGAAAACCCCTAAACATTATGTGAATTTGTAAAAAGACCGAAAGAACATGTGAACTTTTCTGGGTTTTGCAAATTCAGGTGATTTTACCATTTTCCCCTTAGTTTTAAAATAAATTTAAAAAAAAAATACCCCATTCCCTTTTTTTTTTTGTGGGAAGAGGTTTGTTGAAAAATATTTAAAGGAAGCGAAGGGGGTGGAATTCGAACCCACCCCCTCTTGGTGGTTTCTTCTGTCTATATGTGCATTTAATAAATATATATTACTTATTTACATAGAGTTTAAAAACCAATTCTTGAGTTTTAAAACTCCCATACCGCCGGGAACTGACCGCCAGTGGCTAGCCTCCAGCCATGCAGGCTCCGACCACCGGCCGCCGGGAAACATCTAGAGAAAAATTAGAATTCTCGAGAATTGCTCTAGCAAGGCGCGGTGGCCCTTTGGCGGCCGGCACGGTGGGCCTTCGGCGAGGGGGGTCTTTCTTTTTTTTTTTTAATTTATTTTAAAACTAAGGGCAAAATGGCAAAATCACTCGAATTTGCAAAACTTAGAAAAGCCCACATGTCTTTTCAATTTTTTTACAAATTCACATAACGTTTGGAGGTTTGAGAAATTCAAAAGGTATTTAATTTGAATGTTCTGTGGTGGCCCACAGTCTTTTTAGTCTCTCTATTTATTTATTTATTTTTGTAATTTCTTAACTTTATCACCATTGCTTTGTCAAGTCCAAAATTTATCCAGTTTCCTAAAACATCGTTATGGTTTTTTTTTTTTTTTTTAAATGTAATTTTGTGTTTATGATTACATTGTAGTTTTTGGGTTTTCATAATTTCACCCCAGGGAAACAAGCCTGCATATAAAGCATTAAAATTTTTGATACCATCGAAGTCATAAGAAGATCCTTGGTATATTCGATTTTATATGTAGTGGCAACATATTTTAATCGGCCAACTATAGATACATGCTACAATTTTAAATTGGGAAAATCCATCTTGGGCTCTTGTAACAGAAAAAATTTCAAAAAAGGCCCCAAGATTATGAAAATACCAGAAAATGTAGCAATCTTGGAACTCAGGAACACTAGTCACTTGGAAGTTTTTTTTTGTCTCATTTTGCCCTAGAAGTTTAAAAATGTAGCAATATTGCCCATCTGCTGATCTTGACCGTTGAATTGTTGCTCTTCTTTATAAACTTCCAGGGGCAAAATTGCTCCTGAAAAAAACTTCCAGGGCAAATTTGCTTCTAAACAAAAACTTCCAACGCATATTTGCTTCGTTTTTAAACTTATGGGGAAAAAATGAGACCAAAAATATTTCTGCCAGTGTTCCTTAAGATAAATTTCCATAGTAAAAATGATATTTAATCCAATTACTAATCAGAATAGTTCTTTGTTTTCTTTAACAAGATGAAAAAAGTTGTTTCGATTTTATTTTTCTTTAACTTTTTTGTTTGTGATTTGTTTCGTTTATATTGTTGAATAGTTTTTCTAAAGTTGCGACAATAGTTTATTAACACAAGTGTTTATGACAATTATTTGATTTGGTTTAGTTTTATAGGTTTGAACACTTTATTTTACTAATATTTATTATTTGGGTAAGCAATTCGATGAAATTTATTGTTTTTTTAGATATTTTAAGATAAAAAAATTTACATTTATAAAAGGACCTTAAGGCATGCACCCTAAGCCCACATTTCAAGAGAATGACGGAAGAATAAAATGCCAAAAGGAAGAATGCGTACAAAAAGATCTAAAAATGGGAAAATTCCATTCTGGTCCTAAGAGATCAAGAAAATCTCAAGAAAGTTCCAAGGGAAATTTTGATGTCAGAAAAGTCCTAAAGCGTTGTGAATCGGACTGATGGAGTTGTTAATCCTACAAATAGGAGTTGTTAATCCAACTAAACGAGTTGTTAATGGAACTTTTCTGATATTTGAATTTCTCTTGGGACTTTTTTGATATTTTCTTGATCCCTTAGGACCTAAATGGAATTTTTCCTTAAAAAATCCTAACTTTACTAAATCCATACCTTATTATTAAACAACTTTTTGAGCAAACTAAACATGAATACCTTAAAATAAAGTAGAGATGATATTGTTAAGTAGCTTATCAATGACCTTTTCAAGATTTTGATTAGAAGAACCACCAGGTCTATTTAACATATATCAGAGTGAGCGCAACAAAGCATTTTAACCAGTTTGGACAATCTACTGTACTGGTAAGAGTAAAATAAGTAGAAAGTAAGAGTCCTAGGAGGGTTAAGGGTACCGTTATCCAAAATGAATGCCAAAAATATAAATACAATCATCCCAAAAATAAGTACAAAATATAATAGGACATTCCTTATTCTTCATTTGCACCATAATACCCTACCTTTTCAAAAAGGTTCTTCACTTCAGGCATGTCCACATATGTCTACAGTGTTAGATATGATTAGTTTTGATGATGCCGCATATAGTTGTCATTCTTCAAAGCAAAAAGCTTGAGTAATATAATTATCTCCTACATTGACTAACTATTGTATTTAATGTAGATTAATCCAAGTTAAGGTCAATCAAGAAGGAGATAAGAGATTTCAGATTGAAAGAGTTAAATCAGGAAGAATGTTCAAGAAGGTCTGAATGACAAAAAGAAGAAGATCAAGGAGGTTGAGGATGTAGATGAGGATAAGGAAAAGGAAGAGAAGAAAAGGAGGAAGAGGAGAAATTGAAGAAGAAAATGATAAGTTCAAGAAGAAAATGAAATATTGAAGAACTTGCAGAAAAATGATAAGCTGAAGTTAAATTATGAAGAATGATCAAAAAATGGGAAAACAGAGAGAAGACACATGAGATTCTGGAAGAAGTTCAGTATAGGCTTGGCTCTCTGAATATTGAAGAATGTAGAAGGTGATGAGCTAAAGATTGATCAAGATGGAACATGGAACATGGAAGAACTTAATGAAAATATCATTATACAAGTTACAAGATTTGTTATAGAAGTGACCATGATCAAGTAGATGTTGGAGAGGCTCAATTCAGAGTTAAAGACAGTGAGAATCAGATTCTGGAAGAGAATACTTGAGTTTCTAGGTCAAAACTCAAGTATACAAGCTTATTGTAGAAATTGGCTTCTGGATGAGAAAATTGGAGTTTGGGAAACTCCGGTTTGGGAGTCAAAAAGTCAAAAATCGAGTATGGGAGTCAATACTTGAGTATGGAACTTATATACTCGAGTATTAGGTGTTTTCAACTTCTCTCGTGCGTCTAGACCCGACAGTACTATGCTCTTCAAAACTCGATTATCCAGCTCTTTTCAGCAACTTTGTTCACCTCTGTTTCACGATCAGATTGGGCAAGCTTTGGTAATTAGATGATATCTCATAAACTAGAGATCAGATTGAGATGAAATTAAGTCTGTATGAAACTAGACATCCAATGCGTCATTTTGACAAAGTTTCATGCCCGAATAAGATCAGATGTGAGAGCTATGATTTTCTAAAGTTGGATCAAATATTTACACGACACATCAGACCAAGCTTCAATGTTTTGAGAGTAACTCACAATCTACATATCGGAATGAGCTGAAATCGGTGGCATATGACTCATAAGGATTTCCATAAATACTTGATTCAACAAGAATGAAGATCAAACCAGAGAGATACAGCCTTCAAAAGTTGACTGACGATTTAGAACAATGCAGAAACGCTGGTTAAAGAACTATCTTCATTCATTGGATTATAACAGATGAAATCCAATTATCTTTAAGATCTGATTCTTGTTGCTGTGGAAAGAAGAATCAAAGAGCTATATGAGGATAAATGGTTTGCTAAATTAGAAGCTATATCAAGTCAGAAAGCAACCAAAATGCAGAACAGTTTGAATACTCTAGTATAGCTTAGACAGAGAGCAATGAACATTAAATGATCTTCAATACTCGATTTTGTAAGTCAATACTCGAGTATCAGACAGACAGAGTCAAATTTGAAGTAATGAAATAAGCTTAATACCGCAGTATTCAAGTCAATACTCGAGTATACACCGTAACTTCAGAAAAATCAAAGTTGCGAAAATCCTGAATCTGATCCAGATCATCTTGATACTTACCCAAATGATTTGTAATACTTCTTAAGATCATTTAGATCATTTATGGACATGTTTCAGATTATCAATTGAAGGATTACATGAAGATCAACACATGCTGAGCTGTCAAGTGAAAACTGAATATAACAGCTATATTTCTCCAACAGCCATATTTCTCAATAGTTCTATTTACAACGGCTTTATTATCATTGTTCAGAACATCATCATCTATAAATTAAACCTCATTCAAAAACGCAGAAGATGATAGCGTGAGCTTACACAATCATAATGCCGAAATTCTGAATCCTCTTTTCACTCTGTTTTTCATGCTTTCATAGTATATCATTTTAAGAGTGAAATGTCTTGTAATGCACTTCAGTGATCATCTATCTACTTCTTAGAGAGAAGATACGTTTTAAACTATTCTATTTTCTGAGAGATACTCAAGATTGGGTAATCTTTAGTGGGAAATTGGATGTATCCCTTAGGTTGTGAGGGAGAGTCTCTGTGAGAGATTATAAAGGCTGTACAAGTGCCTGGACAAACTTGTGGGGTGTAAAGGCTTGTCTCTTGTGCCTGTTTAAACAAGGAGATAGTAGAAATCTCAAGTGGAGCTTGAGGACTGGACGTAAGTCAAGGATTGGACCGAACCAGTATAAATCTAAGTTTGCAATTCTCTTTACTTAATTCTTTATTTCCAGCATATATGGTTGAATGATTGTAAATGTTTCTATAACTCTTTCCTGTCTTACAAATTGATCTCACCGAATTGCAAAAAGATTTCAAAAAGGGAGCAAGTTTTTATCTTTACCCAATTCACCCCCCTCTTGGGTTCAGCTGGGTTTCACATACATAAGTGTCTGGAGTCCGATGATGAACCCCAAAGTAACTGTTAATACTCATGTACTAAATGTGTATAGAGTATGCATGCAACCATGTCGCATATAAAATCGAGTAATAAGCCAAACATATCATATATGCATTCAAAAACAATCACATTAACCAATCATCATGCATCGTTGAGCTGCCTTAGCAAGGTAAGCCTTGGAATTATCGAAATCACAAATCTCGCATCGTCGAGTTGCCTGAACTAGGCCAGCCCCGGAATTAGTAGAATCACAACCTTCAAGATGCCACTCAAGGCAAGCCCCAGAATAATTCTCAGAGTTAGGAACATAACAGTTAGGGACTTAAACCCCAACATGCTTTATATGCATATTTCACAAAAATATACACAACCAAACATGGCAAGACAAACACACATCAAAACACATAAAAGTACTTGAGTAAAGCAGTTACTACTACTTGATGGGGTATGTAGTTCCTTAATATTTTAAGGTGCCTAATAGCTTCTCCAAGTATGCTTTGACCCTAAATAACACCAAAATACCTTATTTTTAGTATTTACAAAAATACCCTTACATTTTTCTTTAAATACAAGCCTTTTCACATTATTCTAGAAAATCCAATGAATCTGACCCAACTTTAAACATTTTTAATAAATCCCACAAAAATTCTTTTTGTACGAAATTGGTTCCATCTGAACCATTAATATATATATTTTATAGTAACAATATTCCCAGAGTCCAAAAATGTTCGTATTTTGGCGTGTAGCCAAATCCTTATCCTCTAGTTAGAAATACCTTGTTACGTCTAGAGTCCTTTTCAAAAACTAATTTCTCCTAGATGAAAAATCATAAAGGTGTCGAGTTATGTATCACAATGAAGCTCATAAAGTATACTTTATGCTTGTGAAATTTCAGCTCAAACCTACTTCATTTACTATTTTAAAAACACAATTGAAGATTCGTTTCCCAGATTTCCAGAAACTAGCAATAAGCTTGCTCTTCAAGTTTTTGGTATTTTTGAGTTCATAAACTTTAATGATTACCTAACCCCGTATAAAATCACGTTTTAGAATCACTGAAACCCTAAAAAACACCAAAATCAGATCACAACACCAAGCCTCATGGACGAAAATCTCAACTCAAACTTCAAAGAGTTGAGTTTTTGGTGTTTACCTAAGGGTTCAATGGCCACTTATTTTATGTCAATAAGATTTTTCAAGAATTATTAAAAATCAGTGAAGTTGGGTAAGAAATTCTGGGAAATCTGGTGTCAGGCGAAATTATGGAACTTGAAGTAAAAGTTGTACATGTGATTGAAAGCATGATGATTTGTGTATCTAAGGTGTTAGATTGTGTGGATCTTATCTTCAACATCTATGGAAGAGTTGCCAATTTCAAGGAGTGCCAAGTAGTAATTGTTAACTTGCATACTTTATGTTGCTTTAGCATGTATGTTTTATCATGATGTAAGAGATTGGGCTGTAGGACCTATATGACTACGTGTCATTGGGTTTCTATTGCAATTCCAAGATTGGGCTGTAATACCTATTGGACTTTATGTCCTTAGGAGTCTGATACAGTACCGAGGGCATGTAGGATCGGGCTGTAGTGCCTATGAGACTGTGTGTCCTTATGGTTTTTCTACAGTATCGAGATATAAGGGTAGGTGGTGCCTGTTGGACTGTGTGTCCTTAGGTGACTGCTAAGGCCCTGAGGTTGGTGGCTAAGGTCTACAGCCTTAGGTACTAAGGCCTCTTAGTGTGTTGGTTATGGGGGACTTGTCTTGACCAGGCAGTCCTGCGGAGATGCTACATGCTTGTTTATTATGCTAGAGGTAGGTTCATTTGTTTTTATTTCCTGATTGTGATTTGCTTTGCATGCATTGTGTACATATCATATATGAGTCTAATAGTTACTCTGTGGTTCAATTTTGAACTCCGGACTGGTTCAAGGAAATAGGTGCTTCAGGTTGAGGTGGTCAGGAGTAAGGGCTAAGAGTATTGGTATGAAGAGATGAAAATGCTCTAAGGAGGCTTAATATATGTTGTATTTTGGATGAGTATATTATTAATTTTTGCTTAATATTTTATTTGAGATAAATGTACCATTAACCCTATGGGGACTTACTTATTTTTGGGTTTATTGTACTTTACTAGTATATTGTATTTGTCTAAACCAAATAACATGCTCTGTTGTGTTTACTTTGATACATGATAAAAGGAACAAGTAGCAGAGGAAAGGTAATAAGTAAAAGGAATCACTCTAACCTGCGACCCAAAGAGGCGAGGCCGGTAGGGGTATAACACTTTTTATTGGCTTATTTCACTTTATCCAGTCCGGTCTTTTATCCTCTGGTCCTTGTGTGCACTGCTAGTTAAAAGGGTGCTCCTTTTGGCACTTTTCTTCAACTTTTTAGATATTTTCCCCTAATTGGACATACATATGTGGCGCCACTCTACTTTCCCATGTGGCCCCCACATTGGTCTCATTTAATCTAAAAAGAAGTTCTTAATTGGTCCTTATTGGTTCCCTTTTTATCAATTAACATCCTGTGGGACCTGTATTTTGTGTTTGGGCTTGAGTGTGGATAAAATCATCTAATTTTCCTTCTCTCTTTTTGGGTGGACAAAAATGAATCCTTAAGGGGTAAGGATTTGACTTTTCGCCCTTACTTTTCCTCTTTTAACCCTGTGATGACATGTGTCCTCATGTAATGATTACACTGACTTTTGCTTTTTGGCATGTAACTTTTTTATTGTCTCTTCCTCTTCCTTGACCATCCACTATAGATGGCACATACATACTAATATGAGGTGGGAATTTGCGTTCTAGCAAGATTCTTCGGCCCTACCTCATTGTGTCGGCTTTTTCTACACCGGTGTTTTGCCTTAGGCCCGCTCTTTTCCAAATCTAGGCACCATCATAATCTCCTTTTTCCCTGACCATACTAGGCGACATTTTAAGCCTTTTTAGAGTCCATTATCCTTTCTCCCAATAGTCCTTTAATAATTATTATTAAAATAAGATATTACAAAAAATAATAATAATTAAATCAACTATCAAAACTTTTCATTAATTCATTAGTGCTTACAAATACATTGTTCACAATAGTGGGGGTGTTACATACCCGTAGAGTCGCCTGAACCAGGCCCGCCCCAGATCTAACGACTTGTAGAGCCGCTAATCAAAGCTAGCCCCAAATCAATACTTAATGCTAGAAACACAATAGTTAGGGACTCGAACCCCAACATGCTTTGTATACATATTTGGCAAAAATATACGCAAACAAACATGACAAAACAAACATATAACAAACACATATCAAGTATGCATTACCTTAATATTTTAATGTGCCTAATAGCTTTCACAAGTATGCCTTAGCCCTATATAACACCAAAATGCCTATTTTCAGTATTTATGAAAATACCCACACATTTATTCCTTTAATCTGTAACATCCCAAAATATGGAATTTGAGAAAAAATATAATATGAGATGGATTGTGGAAAAATTAGCCTTAGCTACGTTAAAATTTATTATTCGGAAATTTAGGCATATTTTCCTGAAAATTAAGGATAATTAATTAGTGGTTGATTTGTGGCCTAAATATTTTAGAGATGATATTTTATGGCCTAAAGAAAGTTAATTGAGAAAGAAAAATCCTTAAATGGAATAAATGATTAATTTCGATTACTTAACTAATGTTTGCAATTAAATTGAGAAGGTCTAGATTGCAAACAAAAAACTTGTGGGGGGCCAAATGGGTATTTTCTTTTATTAAAGAGGACCCACATCTCTCCTCTATTATTATATGCGTATAATACTCCCTCCATTCATTATTATGTGGCCATTTGCAGACTTTTTCAATTCTTAATCAAATCCTTCGGTCAACACCCACAACATCCACACACACAACACTACTTCTATATTCCTCCCTTCATTCACTCTCATTTAACCATTTAACCAGAAAACACAGAGGACATGAGTCAGCAAAAACATTAGCCATCTGTCTCATATGTTAACCAACACCTCACTCCCTTGCATGCATACCACTTGATATTTATTTCCTTCTCTTCACTTCATTCAAAAAACGCATGATCAGAACCAAAACTCCCTCCACTCTTCTCATTATTTCCATTCCTCTGTTCAGCCAGATAGCAGCAAAAACTGAGAGAGTGAGAGACTAAGACAGAAGGAAAGAAAAGGAAGGAAAAGAGGAAGGAAAGATCAACAAACTCACATGCAAATCGTTTTTGGAGTTTAGGTGAGTTTTCTAAACTCATTCTCATCTGGTTTTTGGGATTTACATAAAGTTTTGAGTGCTTTTCATGATCCAAACTCAAGGTTTAGAGAGAGAAAGAGCTCATGTCAACGTTTTGAGGTTTGCATGTCTATTTTTATAGGAGTTTTGATCTTCTTTGACTCTGGAATTAAGTTTTCGAGCTAAGCGTGTCTGTTATATGTACATGTGACTGATTTCCTGAAGCTTAGAGTCACTATTTGTAGTTACATGTCATGATATTAACCTCTGTAAAGTAATTTGAAAATAGAGGTTGAGTTTCATGTTGTTTTCAGGGTTTAGGAGTTGAGTTTTTCTCTGAAAATTGTACATGAGATAGTACTCTCCTTAAGCTTGAGGTTGAGCTTTGGAACACCCAAAATGAAGGTCTGTAGCTCTAGTTATGAATTTTTGGAAGTTGAGGGTGGATTTGAAGACGTTTGGGTATTATTCTGGAGGAACACTAATGACGTTGCATTTTTGAATAAGCAAACGAATTTTAAAAATTATGAAAATCTTACTGATGATAGGTGACATGCATAGCTTTAAAGCGGTGTATATTTTGTATCATTCTGAGCTTTGGTCAGTGAGAAAGAAATCTTACAAAATGACTGGAGTAAGATTAAACTGTGAAAATTTCCAGTTGGTTAGAGGACTTCCAGAGCTTTAATTTTACGCATAATAGGTTTTTTTCTGAGCTCTGTGCTCTGTATAGTGAGATATGGATTTTTAAAGATAAGCTTTGAATTCTGGAAGCTTAACAGGACAGTCAGTTGAAACGAAAAACCTAGGAATAATTTGACAAGTTTTAACCTTTGTAATTATTTTTATATGAAAGGGAACTTGTCTAGGAACACGTGAGAGTTGACGGCATATTAAAATGATTTTTGTGCAAATATTTAAAAATAATTGAAGTTGCTGGACTATTAAGGATAGTGACAAATAAAGGCTGAAAGTAACAAGTTTAAGTTACTTAATTAAACCCTAATGAAATAAGGGTTAAAAAGGAAAATAAACATTCATTTTCCCTGGTTTTAAAGGTATGGTTATGTCTCTGGCAAAAAAAAAAAAGGTATGGTTATGTCCTTTGGGCCACAAGGAGAATGAAGAAACTTCAAGCAACTCTGAAGGTTGGTGAAAGAGGAACCTGAGTAAGGATAGTGGTCCTTAAAAGGTAGTGGGCTTACCTTACATGCATGTATTTGATATTATTGCTTATGTGTATATGTATGATTGCTATGCTTGCTTGTTATGTGTAGCATACTTGAATGTTTGAAGCTCTGTTTATGATTATGCTATGGCCATGAGTATGATGTATGAAACATTGAGCATGCAGAAATGTCATTATGTTAACATGAGCTTGTGCAAGGCAAGTATAACATACATTAGCATTTATCTCATGCATTGTTTGGTATTGTTTGCTACTAAGATTCCTCAAAATCTCACTCCTCTACTACCAACCAATAGACAAGCGAGCACAAGAAAGAAGTGCTGCATAGTGCTTAAGGAGGGAGTGTTGCTTGAAGATGGCCCAACAGGAAGGTAGTTGAAGAACTGAGGGACGATGGTGTTTAATTTGTTTAGATGTCCACTGTCGGTAAATAAATGTAAACGTTTGTTAAGGGGTATAAGCCCTCGGAATGTTCCCCTTATGTAATCAAGTTTAAGTTCCACTATATTAGTATATCGAACTATTTCTAATTTTGCCACACTACTGCGTAAGCTTATAGGCTAGAATGACGGCACCCTGAGCGGGTGTTACAAAATCCAAGCCCCTTTAAAAATTTCCAAAAATCCAGTGAATCTGACCCAACTTCAAACATTTTAAATAAATTCCATAAAAATCCTTTTTGTACAAAATCGGTGCCATCTAAACCATTGAGATGTATAGTTTATCATACAAATATTCCCAAAATCCAAAGGTGTTCATACTTTTATGTGTAACCTAATCTTTATCCTTTGGTCGGAATTATCCTGTTGCGTCTAGAGCCTTTTTAAAAAATTAATTTCTCCTAGATGAAAAATCCTAAAGGTGTCTAATTCTATATCAAAATGAAGTCCTGGAAGTATAATTTATGCTTGTAAAATTTCAACTCAAAATGACTTCATTTACTATTTTAAAAATATGATTGAAGCTTCGCTACCCAGATTTCCAGAAACTGGCAGCAAGCTTAATCTTTAGATTTTTGGTGTTTTTGAGTTTGGAAGCCTTAACCATGAACTAATCCCATAAAAAAAATCACATTTTAGACTCGTTGGAACCATCAAAAACACCAAAGTCAGATCATAACACCAAGCTCTAACACCATGCACGAAAATCCCAACTTGAACTTCATAGAGTTGAGTTTTCAGTGTTTACCTGAAATCGAAGATTCGGTTTGGTGATTTGAGTTTTGATTTAAGTGTGGTGAGCTTACTGAAATTTCCTTTTTGATTTAGAAGAGCATGTCCCTTAGGGTCCAAAAATGAATAGTTTGTGCCTTATTAAAATGATCAGGGTGCACTGAATTATTTGGTTCATGCTTTTGTTCACTGGTTAATAGCATGAATCATTGTTTTTGGCTTAATTCTTAAAGAAATCTAGAGAGTTCTAGAAGATGATGATGTGGCGCATTACTTCCCATGGAAGTCATATTTCTATCTTTCATAATGTGTAAATTACCTTATGTTACCCGAAACACCCTTTTGTCCAGTGGTTAAAGCATGCACCCTGGTTAATAGCTTGTACTTTCTTTTCTTTTTCTCCAATAAACTCTAGATATTTTCAGGAGTACATGTGGCCCAAGCAGGGGTATATATGGCACCATCTATGCCCACAAATCTGATCCCCCTATATTTTTTATTTAATTAACCAATCACCCTTTTATCCACTGGTCCTTATAGTACATCACGCGGTTAAAAGGGTGCTCCTGTTGCCACTTTTCTTCAATTTTCAGATCTTTTTCCTTGATATAGCCTACATATATAGTGCCATTTTGGTTCCTTATATGGCCCCACATTTGTCTCATTCATTCCAAAATGAAGCCCCTAATTGGTCCTTATCGGTTCCCTTTTGACCAGTTTACATCCTATGGGACTCGTATTTATGTTTGAGTCTGAGTACAGATAACATCATCTGATTTTCCCTCGCTCTCCTTGGGTGGACAAAATTGCATGTATTAGGGGTAGGGATTTGACTATTTTGCCCCTACTTTTCCTATTTTAACCTTATGGTGACATGTGTCCCTAATGATTACATTGACTTTTCCTCCTCCTTTCTTATTTCCTCCAAAAACGTAGGAAACTCTTACCAATCCAAGAAATGCCATGTGCATATCTATTTTATCATATCTTTTCCTAGCTAATTGTCCCATACCTTAGGACATAGCTAAATGACAATTTTTCCACTCAATTAACACCATATAAGCATTTTGTGCCCTCCTGCACTGGTACTTTAATTTTTATGGCCTATACTTGCTATGTCCACTGACCAATATGGCTAAGTTACTTAGGCACTGAAAGCTATTTTATCTCTTGACATTCTTGGGGCTCTTCTAGAATTGAGCTTAGTTGTCCACCAACTTTAGGCTTATTCTCACGTTTCTAGGCCCAAAATTCAAGACATTACAAACAATTTTCCATTTCATTTTCATATATTGTTTAATTCTTGGTTACTTTTCTTCTTAAAGTCATAATCTTAACTTTAACTTCTTGATACTTAATTTTAGTGTTAAGGGCAGAGCCTCCTCTTAACCATATCATTATTCCATGAATATCCATTACTTTGTAAAGAACCCAAGACATCAAAGCACAAAGTCACAAACAAGCTTAGCTTAAAAGCTTACTTTGCTTGTGACTTGTTTCCTTGGGTTTTCTCCTCCTTAAACCTTGCTAGATGCTTTGGCCTTGAGCATGGGAGAACCATACAAGAAGTGTTCATGAGAATATTGAAGCCATTAAAGAATATTTAAGGGAGATAGAAGAGTAATCCAACATAATCTTGGAACTTACTTACCTTAGTCTTCAAGTTGTGTATTCATCTTCATCTTAGCTTTGCGAACTCTCTTCTCTTCCTCTCCTTCTCTTTAGAGCATGAAATGGGGCATCCAAAATGGGACTTGGAAGTCTTTAAATTATAGTTTGCAATTATGCAAAAATAACTTACAACTTAATTCCCATTGAATCTTTGTTTGACTTCATAATTTGTTGGCTTCTTTTGCAAGTCACTTTCTTTCTTTCTTGTCCCCATATGGGACAAAATGTTAAGGCTCAAAAGAGGGAATATTTTTTTTCCTTAAATGTCCCAAGAAGTGGCCTTGAATTATTCCCTTTTTGTTTCCTTTTTCATTGGTCAATTTCTTAAGCTTCTTGACATCTTTTCTTAGCTTTCTTTGTAGTCAAAATTCATCCTCCTTCCCTTGACCAAGCTGGCCAAAATCTTTTTGCTTGTGGGAGAAGAAAAATTGTTCTTTAATTTCCTTAAATTAGCTTGCACAAATTGTTGCCTTTTGGTCAACTTAAATTCCCAACTTGACACTTGTCTAACTAGGGATTTTTCTTTTAACTTTTGCTTCAAGCATGTGATTTTTATGCTTCTCCCTCTTGTCTTTTTCTTGGCCGACTTCTTGGCTTCTTATGGAAGCAAATTGTGTTGGGATTTGTATTCGCGGCAGAGAAATTAACCAAAAGAAAAAAAAAATCCCAATCACAGGTCTATCAATTACGTTTAATTCGAGTAGTCATAATTGTACCTTTCATGTGCATGTTGTTCGATCACTAGGAGCCAACTGAATGAACCAGCTCCCTTTACTAGTATCCACACAAACAGGACCCCAACACAGGCAACGTGCTAGCGCCTCTAATATTTTTCTATTCTCTAGGGTTTCTCTCTTGTGGCCTTTTTATATGTCTTGCTTATTTTCTTAGGGTTTTTTTAACCCTAATGGGTCATATTATAATATTCAAAATCAATCTTCATCAGTTTTGAAATTTGAATTGGATTAAAATAATATTAATTAAATCTATCTTATAGATTTAATCTAATCTATCTATTAATTTGAATTAAAATCTAGCTGATTTAATTTATCTTCATAAATTAAATCTAAAATATGATATCTATCTTCAAAAATTAAATATGAGATACGATATCCTATTTGTTTTAGTTATTTAATTTATCAAATAAATTAAATACAAAACAAATACTACATAATAATATTATATGTGTGTGTGTGTGTGTTAGGATCCATACACGCAGCAGAAGGAGATTGATTCAAAATTACAAATCCCAATGAGAGGATCTATCAACGACGTTCAAATGATAGTAGTAAGAATCATACCTTTTATATATTTGTGAGCATCTATTCAATCAGTTAGAAGCCAACTCTATGAATCCACTACCTCTACCAGTATCCACATTAAACAGCACTCCAACATGGACGGTAGCATACTAGCGCCTTTAAGCCTTGCGTCTCACGTCTCTCTTTTAGGGTTTTTTTTTGCCGCTCTTCCGTTATTTTTTAATATGACTAGATCATTATCTTATAGGGTTTCTAAAACTCTAAAGGCCTGTATTAAAAATATTCAAAATTAAACTTAGTTAATCTTGAAATTTGGATTCGGATTAAAATAATATTAATTAAATACGTCCAACAGATCTAATCTAATTTATTTATTTAATCCAAATTAAAATCCAACGGATTTAATTTATCTTTATAAATTAAATATTGAGATATTATATCTATCTATTTAATTAAATCTAATATACAATATAACAATTTAAATTAACTATAAGATACGATATCTCTATTCGAAAATTAAATATGAGATACAATATCTCTATTTGTTTTAGTTATTTAATTTATCAAATAAATTAAATACAAAACAAATATTATAATCTATATTAAATAATATTATTATATTATTTTTGAATATGAATATATATATATATATATATATATATATATATATATATATATATATATATATATATATATATATATATATATCCATCGTAGATTAAACTTTACATTCATTAAATCTTAGACATATATAAGATTCAATGAATCTAGACATTATTACTCATGTTGGCCTATTCTTGTGTGCGACCCTGCAGGCCTACATGAGATTGACAGTGAGCTAATATTGTAGCAGCCCACAAGTCACAAGAGGCCTTTAGCAAGACATTGGACTACCTAATTCATATGAGGATCGATGATATGATACAACCTATCATACAACTAGGCCACGTCCCTTTTGTCAAGCGATATTTGGTCAAGGTTAAAGCATGGATAGTGTCATTCTCCTGTTATTGATCATTACTTTCTCAATTATTGAGTAATCTAACAATTGAAATGGAAATTCCTTTTCATCATAGTATGGCCATACTTTTCTCAGACTTACTTATCAAGGGGCCTAGCAATATCTCTCTACAAATGTGAGGGATAAATCCCATCTTGACTATTCATATTCCTTTGCATGAAAACCACTAATCTCAATCGAAGCCTTTATCATTACTCACTCAAAGGTGACTGTTAGTTCTCTATGGGTTTTGATGATAACAATCAATTGTAGAACCAAGATTGAAGATTTATATCAAGAAAGTGAAAACTTGCTGGTTATGGAGAAACTCAAGTATTAGTAGCAATACTCGAATATTGGTCTTTCAAAGAAAAGCTCAATGTTAATGACTAAAGGCAATACTGCAGTATCCCAGTGGATACTCGAGTATTGGACCTTATAGAGAGCATCACAAGTTTTCCATCAGAGCATACTCAAGTATTGGTTTGAATACTAGAGTATAGGCCAAAGAGACTCTTCAGTATTTTTCAAACGAAATGAAAACTTTAGTTTTGAAAACTTAAGTTTTGGAATATGAAAAGTCCAGTTTTCCAACTTGGCTCCAAAATTCAAATATTTTCTCTTTTTAAATCAAAAATTGAGTATGACATTAAGATACTCGAGTATTGGGTCAAGCATAGATGATTAAAAATTTATTACACTTACAAACTTCAGTTTCGGAAACTCTGGTTTCGCACTGACTAATGTTCTCTCGAGTTTTAAAATGAAAGGCCATACTCGAGTATGGTGTTTTATACTCGAGTATCGAGTCACACAGAGAGCAACTATGATTTTCAAAGTTTTCAATACTTAGGTATCAATTGAATACTCCGGTTTTGATGTTTTAGAAACATTTTTATGAAGAGTCCAAAACTTGAGTATGGGTTGTATACTCGAGTATTGGCTTAAGTTAAACTAAAGCTCCAAAGCTTAGATTGCAAGTTTCGTCTCTGGAAGGAGGATACTCGAGTATAGATTTAAGTGCATAGTGACATACTCGAGTATTAATGCACAAACTCAAGTATGCGTCGCGTCAGTTGAAAATTCAAATTTCCAAAATCTGTATAATGTTTGTTGATTAATCTAAATGCTTTCTAATATATATTATCAACATCATTAGATATGTTTAATGTGTTTGCTAGTGGATTTCAGCCATTTTAGAGATGATTCAAGCAGATTTCAAGAGCTGATTTCACTAAAGCAAAAGAGTTGTCAGAGCATTAAATGCAAGGCCACCTAACTTGCTATATTTTGGTCTAACAAGCTCTGCACGGTGCAAAAAGGATAAAGAGACATTCATCTAATCAAGGGACTAACATTCCAATGGATATAAACGTCTAGAAGTAAACATTTATCCTTTCAACACAAAGAATGAACAAAGAGTAGAAAGAGAAGAGACCAAAGTGCTTCCAATAGATAGGAATCATCACCAACGGTCATATGAATGCCTGTAATGGTTATTAAACACTCTCTAAGTATAAATACAGCAGCATTCAATTCTCTTCAACAACTATTGAGCTGAAAATCGAAAAGCAGTAAATTTGTTCATCTACTCTCAAGCTTTTTTGTACAGAGTATCGGTTGATACTAACTGAGCTTCAGTGTTCATCTTATCTGCTCTTTTAAGAGAGTTTATTATCTATATTTCATTTATTATATGTAATCTCAAGTTAGAGGACTTGGAGATTTGGGAGTCATTGATTACAACTTGTAAGGGGGAGCAAGTTCTAGTGAGAGAATTGCTTCAGAGTTATAGAGGGTGTAATCAAGTGACATAGTGAAATACTCAGGGTGCCTGAGGACTGGACATAGGCCGTAGAGTTGGGCCAAACTAGTATAATCCTTTGTGTCCATCTTTTCTTCCCTGCACTCTATTTATTCTCTGCATTATTATCTTAAAATAGAACCAGCAAAAAGAATTTCAAAAATCCCCAATTCACCCCCTCTTGGTGATTTAGCTCCACTTTCAGTGACATTTGACAAGGTCAAAGATTAGCGACTCTCATGTTGGAATCTATGATGATCTCAGGTCAAAGGGCATTGTAACGTGGTTATTTATGAGATAAACTTATGAATTAATCCATGAAACTTTGTTATAGTGGGTCGGTCCAACACCTTGTACTCTTACAATTGCCTAAGACTTTGATTCAAATCTCCATACCTTATCAAAGTCATACTGGTATTATTTCATCTTCGCTCCCACATAGATGACCAATCGGAACATTTAGGACAATCTTTATGGTACATCCAAGGATACAAGCATCATAATAAACATGTAAACGATATGATAACAAAAATGGAGAAATACTTTAAATAACAATAATGTTTAAAGTACAATGATTGGCTCCTATGGCATAATTTCCAACAAATTGTGCTCTTAAAAGCCATTAACCAAGTGTCATCTTATCCCTTTTTAAAAGTTGACCCAAGTTCCTTTTATGACAATTGTCTTTCTAGGTAATAATTCTTGCATTTTGGCAAGAAATTTGGGAAGATTCATCCTTGGCCTCTTCTTCCCTTTCTTTGGCAAAAAATTATAAGGCTTATGGAGGAAGATTTTGTGTAATGCTCCTTTCACTTCTTGTTGAACAAGCCATCTTACATCATCTTGATGATGTAAGCTTGGTTGACATTTCCGAAGTCAAAATCACTTTCCCATTTTTATTATTGACTTCCAAAATACCATTTTATATGGAAATTATTCTTACTCCTTGTTCTTCTAGGTTGGCTGAAATTTTAGGAGTCAAAGAGACAAAATATTGTATCCAATTTCCTTTACAAATTTATGTCACTTAAGTCCTTATCAAGGGAATTTCATGTGTTATATTTTCCAAATATCATTTTGATCCCTTTTTGTCCCCCTTGGCCAAAATATTGGCCCTAGTAATGGTCCAATAATTTGTCCTCTAATATACTTAACATACTTGTTAAAATTGAGAAGTCAACTTACCTTTTATTGGCCCTAATTAATTCATTCAATTCTTCATCCTCCTATTCCTTAACTTGGCCAAAAATTAAGTCATTTTAGTGATTTCCATATTGTCTAAAAGTTATTAAAATGATGACACAATATGTCTTATGAATGTCATCCAATAGTGTTGATCAAGAACGGCTATAGTGTTAGTAGCGGTGAAGATACTTGAGTGAGAAATATTGACAAGAGATTTCCAACCGCTTGCAAAATAACCAAGTTCAGTGAAAAGATTTGCAGTATAAGGAACCTGGATCGTTTCCCATGGAATTGTAGTAGGTTTTAATAGTGACAGAAGTAATGACAGTAAATGATTGGGGGGAGTTTTTCAAATTGCAATAAAACGAAATTAAAACAGAAACAGTAATGAAAATGAGATCAACCAGACTAAAACGAATAACCCAGAACTAGGGATTCCAGAACCTTCATCAGACGAAATTAATTAAAACACCAAACTCGTGATCGATTTCTAGACAAACCGAAATCTCTGTGTTTGCCCAGAATCTCCCTCAACTGAACAATCGTCCAAAATGTTTTTGAAACAGTGGCGTGACACCGAACAATCGCAAAGAAGCTTAGGTAGTTGTTCCACAATTTCTGTAGTGTGTACACCTGAAATCTTGGAAACCATACACAAAGAGGCAGAACTGTGTCTAGGCAACTCACTGTTAGAATCAGAATCCAGCACATCATGCAAAGAAGAAGTCTCACAATCAACATCACAAAGAGCATCACAATCAATATCGGAATGCACAGTGACACTCTCACAATCAAAATCCATGTCATCACACATTGCAACATCAATCTTAGTGCATATAGGGCACCATGTATCATCAGAGCAATCACAAATAGCACAATCACTCATAGATGTAATATGTGGAAAATCAGCATACCAATCAGTAAGAACATCATCCACAACATCATCAATCACATCAATGCAGAAAATAGAATGCTCCTCCCTAGGATGTTTCATGGCTTCAAAAATATTAAAACTCACAGAGATATCACCAAACTCCATAGAGAGAGTACCAGAATGCACATCTATTTTAGTCCTAGTTGTTTTCATGAATGGTCTACCTAATATGATTGGTGACCTACTGTTAGGAGACTCATCCTCCATATCTAAGATGTAAAAATCAGCAGGAAATATCAACTCATTAACTTTGACCAATACATCTTCAAGCAAACCAGAGGGATGAGCATTACTCCTATTAGCTAACTGAACAATAACACCAGTAGGACGCAAGGAACCAAGACCAAGAGATGCATAGACAGAAATAGGCATAACATTAATTGAAGCACCTAAGTCTAACATGCAATCATCAAATCTATAGTTACTAATGATACATGGAATAGAAAACATTCCTGGATTCTTGTACTTCCGAGGCATGATAGGTTGGATGAGTGCTGATACATTCTGGTTCATGCTCACTCGTTCATTTCCCTTCAATCGCCTCTTGTTGTTGCATAACTCTTTTAGAAACTTGGCATACTTAGGAATCTGCTTGATTGCATCCAAGAGAGGAATGTTGATCTCAACCTTTCTGAATGTCTCTAAAATATCCTTCTCTTGTGCTAGTGCCTTTTCTGCCACTTTCTTGGATTGAATAGATCTCTGAGGGAAGGGAAGAGGAATAGGAATGTCCTCTTCAGTTTGCTTCACTGCCTCCTTATCTTTAGAGTCACTCTTCACATTTCCTGACTCTCCATCTGATGTAATCACATCTGCAGCTAGCCTAGGCTCTTCCAATTGCTTGCCAGACCGTAGGGAGATAACACTCACATTCCCCTTAGGGTTGGGAATGGTGTGAGAAGGAAGAGTGTTGTTGGAACCTTGAAGTTGGAGTTGGTTCAATGAAGTTGCCAATTGACCAATCTGGGTTTGCAAACTCTGAATGGAAGTTTCAATTTGCTACTGGAATTGCAATGTATTCTTGGTAAATTGCTTCATCATATCCTCAAGTGAGGAACCAGAAGAACCACTACCACTGCTACTAGGCTGCTGTGTCACTGGAGGGGTGCACATATGGCTGGTGGGGAAAGAGTAGGTGGTGCAGAATGTGGGAAACCTGGTGGTCTGAATTGCCTCTGCTGGTAACTACCTTGATTTTGTTGAAACTGGTTGCTTTGATTTTGGTAGCTCTGATTACCCTGATTCTAGTTCCAACGAAAATTAGGGTGGTTTCTCCAGCCAGGGTTGTAAGTATTAGAAAAGGCATTGTTCTATTGTTGGTATTGAGGCTTCCCTGGAAACACACCAACTGCAGCTACTGAATGGTCCTGATAATTGGGATCTTGGAAGGTAGGGCAGGACTCAGTAGGATGGTAAGGATCAGCACAATATCCACATGAATATCCCATCTGAGGAGGGGAAGCATGTATTGTCTGTGTAACTGCTAACTGTCTAACTAGAGAGGTCAAGTCATCAAGTCTATTCTCAAGTCTTTGTTGATCTGCAACCTATGGTTTGTGAATCTGGTATACAGGGGTACTGGCAGCCATCGTGGATATCAAATCTCTAGCTTCCTCTGGTGTCTTATTTTGCAAAGCCCCACCACTAGATGCATCAACCAAATTTCTGTCATTAGGCAAAAAAGACTCTCATAGAAGTAAGTTATCAAGAGTTGCTCAGTGATATGGTGATGTGGACAACTTGCACACAATCTCTTGAACCTCTCCCAATACTTATGTAGGTTCTCCCCATTCACTTATTTAATGCCACTGATTTCTTTCCGGATGGATGTGGCTCTTGAGGATGGAAAGAATTTCTCCAAAAACAACTTGGCCGTATCATTCCAGCACGCAATAGATTGAGGTTGAAGGTAGAACAACTAGTCCTTAGCTCCCCTTTCAAGTGAGAAAGGAAAAGCTCTCAGTTTGATATGCTCCTCATCAATTGCCTGTGGCTTCATTGTGCTACAGATCACATGAAACTCCTTCAAATGCTTATGGGCACATTCACCTGTAAGACCATAAAACTTGGGAAGCAAATGGTTAAGACCATATTTAAGTTCAAAGTTAGCACAAAGTTCAGGATATTGAATGCATAAAGGTTGATTGACTACTGCAGATGTAGCCAATTCTTTCAAAGTTGGACGGTTTTATTGTTCTGTCATATTTTCAGAGTTAGCAAAAGGACTACTAGAATCAGTAAATTCAGAAAACTCAAGAGACACAAAATCAAATTCAGAATTTGAAACAGGATCCGTAGTTACTAATTGACTTAACCTCACGGTTCGTCTAGCAGCTAGGATGGTTCTGTCTATTTCAGGATCTCTTTCTAATAGATCATGTGGATCAGTAGTACTCCTGGTACTCATACAGCAACATATGGCAGAATGAAAAACTCAGAAAAACAACAAAAAAAAAAACTCACAAAACCACAAAAACAGTCACAAAACAGTAAAACACTAAAATCACACTAAAAGACTCAAAACACAAAAATAGAAAACCACACTAGAAAATAACCAAAATAAATGCAGAAACATTATCAAATGATTTTTAAAATTTATGGGATCTGTACAGAAACACTCCTAGACCATTGGGAGACCTAAAAATGAAGTAAAAAAACTTCAAAAAAAATTCAAAAAGTGGTCAAAATGATGGAATTTGGCTTAAAAATGAAGACCACATGGTAAAGCAATGTGTCTTGATATTTAGGAAAAAATCTATCAACTTGCCAAATTTCAACTCAATCAGAGAAAATTGCAAAGTCTGGTAGAAATCCTAGGAACAATTTCAAAAATATCGGCTACGTCTCGCTGGGAACAAAAAAACAGCAAAAACAGGGCCTAAATGATGGAATTTGGCGATTTTGAGTAGGACCTCCTTTAAAGGGGGTGACTATTGTTTAAAATGTCAATTTCCATATGGGAAAGCCTTGGTTCAAGTGATCTGGGTGAGAAAATTTTCTGCCCAGTCACCCGAACTGATTAAACTAATCCTACGCTACAGTTACTAATCAAACCAATGCAATTCCCCGACAACGGTGCCAAATTTTGACAAGAGATTGCCGACCCCTTACAAAATAACCAAGTTTAGTGAAAAAATTTGCAGTATAAGGAACCTGGATCGTTTCCTATGGAATTGCAGTAGGTTTTAATAGTGGCAGAAGTAATGACAGTAAATGATTGGGGGGAGTTTTTCAAATTGCAATAAAACGAAATTAAAACAAAAACAGTAATGAAAACGAGATCAACTAGACTAAAACGAATAACCCAGAACTAGGGATTCTAGAACCTTCATCAGATGAAATTAATTAAAACACCAAACTCATAATCGATTTTTGGACAAACCGAAATCTCTGCGTTTGCCCAGAATCTCCCTCAACTGAACAATCGTCCAGAATGTTTTCGAAACAGTGGCGTGACACCGAACAATCACACAATAATCACTTAAACCCAGTTTAAAATATGTCCTTGGGATTAATCAATCTAGATTTTTTTATCAAAAACCCAATCTGAATCCATAATCGAATCCGATAAAAGAAGACAGAAACGAGTTTAGATGTTACCGATTAAGCGCGAGTCCTCTGGAATATGGAATCCCTAATCCGTGGGTTAATCATAAACGTTTAGCCAAGCATAGAAGGGAAAAACAGCGAAGAACGCGAAGAACACGAAGAACATATGAAGAACATTTCAGAGAATTTTAAAAGTCTATGTTTGATCTACAAAAGTCTAAAAAACGAAAATACACTTTGTTTTTAGCCACCATCTGACCTAACTTAAAATAGAAAAACGAAATGGGGCTCCAAGTCATAAAATATCCAACCAAAAAAGAAATAGACTAAAATGGTAAATGGGCCTTTACAAAATTCGGGCCCAAATAAAAATCCAGAAAAATGTCTCTGACTTCAGTTCCAAGTTTGACCATCCTCTTGACCGAATTTGCCTTCCGAGTCTTCATAACATTTATAGCTCTTTGAATCATCTGAAATATGAGACAAAAATGAGGCAAATCGGATGTTTGGCTCAAAAGTTATGGTTAAAACAGTGAAACATATTAAATCTGGAATTTTTATCATGAAAATAAATTAAATCCAAATAAAAGCCCAAAGCTCAAATAAGCATAAAAGCCCATTATTTATTAGCTAACAATTCTAAATTTACTACCTAAAAGATACAAATCAGTGTGTAAAATATTCAATTATCAGGTATACGATTCGTTACCCTCATATGATGAACTATTTGCTGAATACAATGTTTTACAAATCTGATTTTTAAAAAGTTACTGAAAAATATAAATCTTTGAAAAAGAAGAACATAGTTCTTGAACAGCAACTCAAGAATGCTACAACTATGAAAACATTGTTTGTGAAGAATGCATTGATTTAGAGAAAAAGAATTTGTATCTTACAAAGACACTTGAGAAGTTCACTCAAGGTAGTCAAATGCTTAATGTTATTTTAAAACAACAAAGGTTTACAGATGATAGATTAGGAATTAGTTATAAACCTGATCTTGATAAAAGGAAAGGCAAAAAAGAAATTTGGAGAAAAATCTTATATGAACTATCTCGAAAATATGTTCATTCTTCAAATCCTTTTGCTCATTGCAACTATTGCAATTGTAAAGGTCATACTACTTCTTCCTGTTTTCATAAAAAGGAAAGAAAAAGTAAACCTGTAGGGAATTATCAATGGGTGCCTATGGGATCTTATAGGATTCCTAAGTCACATGCTAACCCAAAAGGACCCTAGAAAAGATGGGTACCTAAGACTTGATCTCTCTTGTCTTGCAGGTTTGTCTAAGAGCATCAAAATCCAATAAGTGGTACATTGATAGTGGATGTTTTAGATACATTACAGGAGACCAATCCAAATTTGCTTTAATTAAGCTAAAGGATGATAGCAAAGTGACTTTTGGTGGAAACCAATCCAGAAGGAATGCTGGGATTGGAGAAGTTGGGAACAACGAAGGACCTCAAATCAAGGATGTCTACCTTGTGGAAGGCCTTTGTCACAATCTCCTCAGCGTAAGCCAAACTACTGATAAAAGTAACTTAGTTATCTTCGATTCTGAGGAATGTTTGATTGTAAGCAAGGATTTTCTCTTGTTAGAAAATGTAAGATCTAAAGCCTTATTCAGGACTCCTAGAGAAGGTAATTGTTATACTCTTAATTTCTCTAGAAATGACATTTTTGAAAAATGTTTTATTGGAAACTTGGATGAGAGTTGGTTGTGGCACAAGTGATTAGCTCATGTCAATATGATCCAACTTGACAAGTTGCTAAAAAAGGATTTGGTCATTGGTTTACCAAAACTTCATTTTAAAAATGTCATGATCTATGATGCGTGTCAAAAAGGTAAACAAACCAAATCATCTTTCAAATCTAAAAATATGAAATTTCAAGTAATAGACCTCTCCAACTACTCCATATGGATCTAGTTGGACTAGCTAGAGTAAAAAGCCTTGGTGACAATCTTTATACATTTGTCATAGTTGATGATTTCTCTAGATTTGCTTAGACTATATTTTAATCTTCTAAAGATTAAACATTTAATCAGTTTGTTGTTTTTGCCAAGAAGGTCCAAAACGAGAAAGGTTTCTTTATTGCAGAGATTCGTACTAACCATGGTGGAGAATTCGAAAATCATGACTTTGGTGAGTTTTGTGACAATATGGGATTTGATCACAACTTCTTAGCCCCGAGGACTCCTCAACAAAATGGTGTTTTAGAGAGAAAGAATCGAATACTCACCGAGATGGTAAGAGCAATGCTGAATGAAAATAATACTTCTCAAGTATTCTTGGCTGATGCAATGAGTACAGCTTGTTACATATCAAAACCGGGCATTTCTCCAGAAGAAGTTGAACAAAACACCCTATGACTTATACAAAGGAATAAATCCCAATTTGGCTCATCTACATGTTTTCAACTATAAGTGCTTCATCCACAATAATAGTAAGAATAATCTAGGTAAGTTCGATCCTAAGGCAGATGAAGGTATATTCCTGGGTTATTCTAATAGAAGCAAAACTTATAGAGTCTTTAATACTCGTACTCATATCATTGAAGAGTCTATGCATGTTATATTTTGTGAATCAAAGTCTGATATACCAATTGGATGATGATGAAAAAAATGTTTTCAAAAATCAATTCTTTTTTAAAATTACCCCCACTTCAATTGAAAATCATGAGAATGTTTTTGAAGTTGATCCTCAAAACAATTACGAAAATTCTAATCAATCTCAATCTAGAGCTTGGAAGTTCATAAGGAATCACCCTTTAGACCAAGTAATAGGTGATGTAAATCAAGGTATAAGGACTAGAAATAGTACTTTGAATGAAGTCACTTTTTCTGCCTTTATATCAGAGATTGAACCCTTTAAGATTGATAAAGCCCTTTCAGACAATGATTTGGTCAAGTATCAGGCATGGATAATGTCAACATCTTGTTCTTGACCATTACTTTCTCGATTCTTGAGTAGTCTAATAATTGAAATGGAAACTCCTTTCCATTGTAGTATGGCTATACATTTCTTAAACTCACTCATCGAAGGGCCCAGCATTATCTCTCTACAATGTGAGGCACAAATTCCATCTTGACCATTCACATTCCTCTGTATGAAAACCACTGATCCCGATCATGGCCTTTATCATCACCCAGTCAAAGGTGACTTTTGACTAGGTTAAAGATCAGCGACTCATCATGTAGGAATCCATGATGATCTTAGGTCAAAGGGCATTGTGATGTAGTTATACATGAGATAAGCTTATGACTAAATCGATGCAGCTTTCTCATAATGGGTCGGTCCAGCACTTTGTACTCTTACAAGTGACTATGACTTTGATTCGTATCTCCATATCTCATCAAAGTCATACTGGTCATATTTCATCTTCGTTCTCGCGTAGATGACCGACCAGGGACATTTAGGATAATCTATAAGATACATCTAAGGATACAATTATCACTATAAACATGCAAATGAAATGATAACGAAATGGAGAACACTTTAAATAACGTTAATGTTCAAAGTACAATGACTTTCCCATAGGGCATAATTTCTAACAATAACTCATAAGTATTATAAGTACATGGGTTTTCTCTTAGAGAGTTATAGGTTCTCATGAGTACTATAAAGAGTTATGGTATAACTCATGATATCGTAAAGAGTTACGAGTTCTCATGAGCATCGTAAAGAGTTACGGATTATAGCTCATAAGAATTAACTGTATCATTTATAACTTTTAATAATAATCTAGTTTTCGTTGTGATTAAAGAAAGACAATTTTTTTTAATTTTTTTCCTTATCTCATGAGCAATTGCTTGAATGTCAGGCAACACCCCAAAATTAACCAATATTGACTCCCCAGAAGAAAATACAACATAGGTTGTGTCGCTATGCTGCATTAACTAGTTATTAATTTTAGCGCTAATGACAAGTGTGATCATTAGCCACCACACCCTCTTAAAGCATTGATTATAATCACATATGAATTTTAAAATATCAATTATGTCAAGGTGAGTGAGCTTAATTTATTCATATACATGATTAAAATGATCAAATTAATTAATTAATATGTACATATGTACATGCACTTTATTTTGTTTTAACAAACAAAATACATCACACAAAGGTTTAACTACATCAATTGTAATAAATATGTAGTTATAATTAATCTTTGCCCACAAATAGATAATTATGATTGCATATTTAATTACAATGGAATAGAATGGCATTGTATTTTCTAGGTAGCCTATAAGTAGACATAATTGCGTTTTAGTTTAATCAACTCGATAAATTCATGCCATGCTAATGTTTTTGCCCACAACTAGACTTTATTGATACAAATTTATAATTGTATGGTTTGCATTAGTAAATATATGCTTATTTGTAACAATTTTCTTTGCCTCTTATGGTAATTTGCATGCATGGTTAACTTTTATTTTGACTTTGTAGAATGATTGCTATCTATTAAATTGTTTAGTATAACAAAATTTATGAGGGACAATTCTTGAGCCTAAAAGGATATAGATGTAACTTCTTCATCAAACATGACATTCTAGTACATATTGATACTAGCTTGATATAGTACTATGAGACCTAATTTAGTTGTTTTAATACAATGGTCTCAATTAAGAGCTACTTGTCATGGGTACGTAAAGGATAGAAAAAGTCAAAGGTTGCTTATAGGCTGAAATACGAACTTATAAATTCTAATAAATATTATTGTATGGTGTGTTGATTATAAAATGATTCTTTATAATGTTATGAGATGTCTCTATTAATTTAGGTGGAAGAAATTTTCAATATATTTTCTCATTAACATAAGTCATTATATCTTTTTCATGGATATTAAATATACATTGAAAATTCTATATAAAGGTTTGGCTCAAAATTTTGAAAATAATGAGATTCTAAATGAAAACTATCAGGCTACCAACCAAAGACATAAAGTAAAAGGCATATAAAGGTTGATGTGTCATCAGTTAAGAGTTTGATTAGAGGGAGTAATAGATATACTTTTTTCATCAGTACATTTTAAATCTTATATAGTTTAAACTTATAATGAGAAGGATCTCTTCAAGTTAGGTGGAGAAGGAAATTATAAAATATTTCCATTAAGAAGGTTTTAAGGGTTTATAAAGAATGAGATTTAAAGATCTCTTAACCTTATTAACTCTTGTTATTGAATTATTTACATTGAGGAACATGTAAACCATCACACCACTTGAAAAAACTTGAATGATCATGATTAGTTAGAGATCAAATGTACCGTTATTCTATTTTTTTATTTATGTTCTAAATTGGTGAAATACTTCATCTCTCCTTATAGTTGACTTTTTACAAAACCCAAATTCTATTTGCTTTATAATTAAGTGGTTTCATTTGATGCCTTTGGATTATATAAAGCAATATTGTGTGATTTATCTGATAAACAGATTAATATATCAAAATTAATTAGAAGAGATGGATGACATGATATGTACATCATTGGTGGATTATAACTTAGTGTATATGTAAAGTTTCTTCATACTTGAACTTACCTAACCTAGGTAATATTGTTGTGAGAAGAAACTTAATGTTAATAAACATGTTGGATGATACCATTTTCTTCTTAAAGAAGATACTAAAGACAATTATGTATATTTTACATGAGATTCCAACAAAATTTATGATTAAATCCTTTCTGAAATCTCAAAGGATGGAAGCTTGGTTTAAAATTTACTCTTGTACACATTGTCTTATACAAGGAAGAGTTTGAAAGGAAAATATTTTAGAGAGACTGAGATTGCATATTTTAGTGAAGATGCAAAGAGGTCCTAGGAATTCAAGTGAGCTATCTACTTTAGTTTACAATTGTGTAGTATTTGAGAATGCCTAGATATTAAGGAATGCAAAAGTTAGTAGGAGTGATCAAACTCATTGAGAGTGATCAATATGAAGGGTTACATCTCTAATTATGATAGATCATTGGTTTTACATGACACTCACCTTGTTGAGCTTCATTCTAACAATGGATTGAGTTGAGACCACTGGTGATTAAATTTTGGCAATTTATGGCTGCTACTTGATGAGAGTGACCGTAAATTCCAAATGAAGGAATTAAGCCATGATAAATGTAAGGTAAACAAACAACATAAGTATATTTGTGAAGTTGCTAGTATGTAACATTAAGTAATATAAATAAATTTGTTTACTATAATTCTCAACCTATGAAGAAGGAATTGATTTTGTGAGGCATTTTCTACTATATTCATGTAAAATGTTTGCATATTTTCATGATACTTAAATGTTTATCTTAAGTTGGAATGACATTGGTATCTTTCCATTTTGGACATAAGAAGAGATATATGTATGTGTGAATTAGTAGAGATCATCATATAAATAAGGGTTAAGGAGCAATTTGGCTAATAAACTATTACCTCAGGAGCACCCAACACAAAAAACTTTCAAGTGGACCAAAAATACTAAAAAACTTTTAAAAACATGCGATCAGCATAATGCCGTTAAAGTTTATTAGAAAAAGATAACGTCCGTTATCTAAAGTGCAGATTGGCCAACAAACTATTATTCCAGGAGCGCCTAACACAAAAAAGTTTTACTCTAGGAGCGCTTAGCACAAAAAAGTCTAGTGCAATCCACCTAAAGTAGGATTAATTCACTCTTTCTAATCCCATTGCATATGGTTGGGGTCCCGGCAAGGATTTACATCAGTCGCACTTTGGGTGGATTGCACATGAAGTTTTTTGTGCTAAGCACTCTTAGAGTAAAATTTTTTTTGTGATGGGCACTCTTGGAGTAAAAGTTCATTGGCCAATCTGCACCTTAGATAACAGATGTTATCTTTTTCTAACAACGTGGCGCTAACTACATGTTTTTAAAAGTTTTTTTTGGTATTTTTGGTCCACTTGAAGTTATTTGTGCTGGGTGCTCTTGAGGTAATAATTTATTGGCCAAATTGCTCCTTAAACCTATAAATAATAAAGAGAGTTTGGTTAGCAAAATTGAGAGTTCATTTTGTCAAAAGCAAGTCTCACAATGGTGATTGTTAAAGTCTCACTTTTAAGACCAGACATCAAATATACTAGTCTTAAAGGTTAATCTTTAAGACCGTTATTAGTAGTTTTAAGACCGTAAGGAATAGCCTCTGCTCTTAAAAGTCTGACTTTTAAGACCGGACATTCAATAGACCAGTCTTAAAAGTCAAAATTTCCCCTGTTCAAATCAAATTCACCACACAATATAGAATCTAAAAACACAATACTCTAAGCTACAAGCTATAATTGAATTGGGAATGGATACAAATATTATTCACCAGGCATCGTAATAAATCAGCTTGTTACTAGCTATTACAGTACAAGCCTAATAATAAATTAATGTAATTAATACAACAAAACAAATACATACAATGAGTTACAAATAACAGTGTACAGCACCTAAATGAACATATATATACCAATTTCGATCGGATCCTGCAGGAAAACTAAAAACAAGAACAAAAGACAGTTAGTGACATTGTTTAAGAACATAATTAAGAAGGAATTGGATATAGTTTAAAACGTAAATTAAATCCTTAAAGTTTTCAAAAAATTGTGTAGATGAATATTACGTACCTTATGAATTGATGACTCTTTTATAAAGGAATATCCTCCCATATCCCTTCTTAATGATCATTTCTTATGCCGGGTTCATTATCCGCTTCATCTTCTTCGTTGATGTCCGGTAGACCCCTTGAAAAAGGAGTACTCTCAGGAAGACCATAATTTGCATCATTTTCCTCATCAATATTAATGACCCTTTTTCCTTGGAAAGCTACAGACCACATTTTATTTTCTTCATCGGTGATATAGAAAACTTGTTTTGCTTGGTCTGCCATAATAAAAGGTTCATCTCCAAAACTTGTACTATTGAGATCAACTAATGTAAATCCTAGCCGATCGATCTGAACACCATTATTGACATTACCCCACTTGCATTTGAAAATGGGAAATCTAATGAAGACATAGTCCACCTCCCAAATCTCTTCAATAACCCCGTAATATGGTATAACTGCCAATTTAGGCCGCTTGTCTTTCGAACTGGAGAAGTGCATGGATTCAGCCTCTAACATTACAGCACTATTCTGTACGGTGCTCCTACCGTCTAGGGACTTCGTGTAAAATGTGTAACCATTGATCACATACGAATTCCAACTTATGACATCAACCTTAGGACCGCGTGCTAACCATTTGATTGTCTCAGAAATAGATTCCTTTCCCTTGACCTTTTGTTTGAACCAGTTTGCAAATGTTCTGTTATGCTCCCTAATCAACCTTTATTCAGTCATTCGAGGATTTTCTTTCCTCACAGCTTCTTTATGTACAACCATGCTGGCTTAAACTTCATCAACATTATTCAAGATGTATAAGTGGACTTGTGACAATTCATCAGGATCCACATTCTTTAATGAGGCCCCTCGTCTACCTCCTTCAGCATGCTGACGTTTTGGAAGCCCGATATGTCTTACTTTGGCCAAATAATTTTGACAAAATTCCATGGCCTCTTCAAATACATACTTCTGAATAATTGAAGAAGAAACAAAGCCTAGTCAAAATGTGTCGAAGATCATACTCCACAATGCCTCGAATAGCTACTGGGAGTAGCTGTTGCATTAATACATGACAATCATGAGACTTCTGGCCTAATAATTTCAAGTCCTTCATCGATACAAGCCCCTTAAGATTTGAAGAATACCCTGAGCGAACTTTTGTGCCATGGAAACACTCACAAAAACTTCTCTTATCATCCTTAGATAAAGTATGAGAAGCCGGGGGACAATAAGTTCTCTTACCATATGGCCTTGGATGTAAGTCTTCCCATATCCCCATTGCTTGCAAATCCAACCTTGCCTTCACACCATCCTTTGTGCTACCTTGTATGTTGAGAAGCGTGCCAACAATACTATCACATACGTTCTTCTCCACATGCATGACATCAATACAATGTCTCACATCAAGGTTGCACCAATATGGAAGATCGAAGAATATAGATCTTTTTTTCCATATATTTGTTTCTTTTCTACCATTTGCAGTCTTACTGAAGACGACACTTATATTTTTCACCTTTTCATACATTTGCTCCCTAGGCAATGCCACCAGAGCATCTTCATGCTTTTGGCCACCAAAAAAGGCTTTCTTTAATCGAAGATATGGGTGGCCCCGTCTAAGAAATCTTCTATGTCCAAGATAAACTATCGTTCTTCCATGTTAAGTTGATGGTAGCGTGTGCCTTCTTCACAAACCGGACATGGCTTATGGTCTTTTATACTATACCTTGACAAGTTCCCATATGCTGGGAAGTCGTTTATGGTACAAAATATCATGGCTCTCATTTTAAAGACCTCATTCTTGAAAGAGTCAAAAACATCGACACCTTCTTCCCACAACTCCTTCAAGTCTTCGATCAAGGGCTGAAGGTAAACATCAATGTTGTTTCCGGGTTGTTTTGGTTCCGAAATCAACATAAACAACATAATGTACTTTCATTTCATGCATAACATAGGAGATAAGTTGTAAATAATCAGGAGTACAGGCCATGAACTATGTATGCTGCTAAGGCTTCCATAGGGATTCATGCCATCCGTGCTAAGGGCAAGCCTAAGTTCCTAGATTCTTCCCCAAAGGTCGAAAATAATTGATCGATTTTCTTCCATTGAGAAGAATTGGTCAGATGTCGAAGCTTTCCATCAGAAATCCTCTCATTAGCATGCCACCACAAATTTCTTGCATCATTTTCATTAGCAAACAACCACTTGAACCTTGGTATGATTGGAAGATACCACAATACTTTTGTTGGCCCCTTATTTGACTTGTACCTTGGGGTTTCACATATCGGACATTTATCTTCAAACTCATTTCTATACAATATGCAATTATTCGGGCATGCATGGATCTTTTTGTACTCTATCCCCAGTGGACAAAGAATTCTCTCAACATCATAGTATCGATGAGGCAACACATTATCATCCGAAAGCATGTCCTTAAAAGCCTCAAGCATTTTTTAAAAACTCTTGTTGTTGATTATGATTAGTTTTGATGATGTCTCATATAGATGCCATTAGTAAAGAGCAAAAAGTTTATATAATATACATTGTCTAATTGCTACATTTAATGTAGATATGTTCAAATATGACTTTGGAGAATGATCAAGAGAAGAGAAGAAGGGAAGCATAGAATTGTAGAGTCAAATGATAAAGAACAACAGAAGAAAAGAAAGAAAGAGTTGAATCATGGAGAATGATCAAGAAAAGAGAAGAAAGAAAGAAAAACTTGCCAAATGGAATGAGAAAATCATCATACAAGTTTTTAGATTGATTCTTGAAGTCTCCACGATCAATTGGAAGTTTGAATGGCTCGATTCGGAGTTAGAACAAGCAAATATCAGTTTCTGGATAAATAAACTCAAGCCTGCCACTTCTAGACTCGAGTCTGGATGATTTCTAGCAATTCTGGCTCTTCTGGTATAAGCAAACTCGAGCCTAAACATGTAAACTCGAGCCTAGGATGAACAAACTCGAGCCTGTCACTTATAGACTCGAGCCTGGATGTTCTCTAGCGATTCTGGCTCTTTTGGCCTGAGCAAACTCGATCCTATACTTACAGACTCGAGCCTGACTGGTTTCCAGCAACTTTGTCCAGCTCTGTTTCGCATTTCAGCTGAGCGACCTCTGGTAATTTGACAATATCTCCTAGACCAGGAATCGGAATGAGGTGAAATTAAATTTGGCTGAAACTAGACATCCAATGCGTCATCTTGACAAAGTTTCATTCCCAAAGAAGATAAGATGAGAGAGCTATGAATTTTTGAAGTTGACCCATATGTTAACGTCACTCAGCAGACCAAAGTTTAGTAATTTGAGGATATCTCACAATCTACAAATCGAAATGAGCTGAAATCGGTGGCATTTGGAAGAAGACTCACAGGGCTTTCCATCGATACTTAATTCAACTAAAACGAAGTTCAGACCAGGGAGATATGGTCTTTGGAAGTTGACTGAAAAATTCAGGATGTCACAAACTCAAGCCTATCACTTATAAACTCGAGTTTGACTCAGACAGAGAGCTAGTCACGATATGATATTCGACAAACTCAAGCCTAAAACTAATAGACTCGAGCCTAGCTCAGACAGAGAGCTATCAAAGATATCCAAATCGATTAAACTCGAGCCTGGACATATAAACTCGAACCTAGCTTACACAGAAAGTTTCTCAAAGCTTTTCAAAACGTTCAAACTCGAGCCTACATTTACAAACTCGAGTTTGTCACTTACAAAGAGCTTTCAAAGACTTATTTAAGGTAGGAAACTCGAGCACAAAGTTATAAACTCAAGCCTGTAGCAGATCAAGAGTTTTCAAAGATCTTTTAACTGAAGCAAACTCAAGCCTAGAGAAACAAACTCAAGTTTGCATGAACAAACTCAAGCCTGCTGAAACAGACTCAAGCCTAAGGACGCTCTGTTTTACATACACCTTGATCAAATCTGCGAAATCTTCCTAAATGATTTACAAACTTCATATCATCTATTACTACTGTTCCTAATCTCATTTAATCAATTTCCTAGCAAGTTTCAGATGATCAAACGAAGGATTACATGAAAACGTTCAGATTCAAATGCTAACCTATAAAGTCAGAATGGTGTCCAGCATGTGTGTCAGAAGCTGTCTACAACTTGGAATAAACAAACAAAGCAGCCCAAACGTTGCTCATTCTGTAAAAGGAGATTAGTATTATCTTCTAATTGTTTATATTCCAGATCAAAGGACTGTCAGCCATTGTTAGAACCAAAAGCAGAAATCAAGAATATTCAACAGCTACTTTCTTGGTGGACTTGCAATAGAAAATTTCTTAGTGGACCTTCAACAGAAACTTCCTCAGTGGATTTCCAACGTTTACATTCTGAAAAGAAGCCCAACCATTCTTCAAAATAGATAGTAAGGCTCCTATCAACTACAGTTACTGAATATCATCAAACATGACCATATGGGAGACATTCTTGAATAGCCAACATTCAAATATTCAAGTCTGAATTATTCCCAACAGCTATATCTGACAGATATGGTCATAACAGCTATATTTTCGAATGAATCAAAGTCTGAATGGATCTGCAACGTTCACAAGCTTCAACTGGCATAAATACCTAAAGACTTGAAGACTCCATAGACATGAAAAACACAGAGACACAAGCTCACACCTTCAACATGCTAATACTCTGATTTTCACATCATTTACTCTCTGTTCTCAATGCCTACATAGCTTATCATTGAGAGTGAAATGATTAGTATTGTGCTTCAGTGTTTATACATTCACTTCTGAGAGAGAAGATTCATTGTGAATCAATTTATTTGAGAGATACTCAAGATTAGGTGATCTTGAGTGGAAAACACATTGTGTTGATTACAGCTTGTAAGGGGAGTGAATCCTAGTGAGAGGATTCTTTGAATACAGAGTGTATTGATTACAATTTGTAAGGGTGAGTGAATCCTAGGGAGAGGATTACTTCAAGTACAGAACATGTACTCAAGCTCAAAGCAAATAGTGGAATGAAAATCTCAAGTGAAGCTTGGGGACTGGACGTAGGTCAAGGATTGGACCGAACCAGGATAAATCATAGTTTGCATACTCTCTTCCCTTACCTTTTACATTTCCAATACATGCTTATCTTTGAATATCTAACTGTCAAGTTATAAGTTGCAAAAAGATTTTTAAAGTTCTTAAAGTTTTATCAAACACCCAATTCACCCCCCCTCTTGGGTGACAGCTAGATCCAATAGTTGCTCCATCCATGACGTGCTTTCAAGCTGACCAATTTCAAAATGGTGTTCAACAATTGGTATTTTTTACACCCAGGGTATAGTGGGGTCTCATCATCACTGCACATATTACCATATGCATGTGATTGCTTAAAAGCCTTTTCTTCTACATCATGAATAATGTTCTTTATGTGATCATTCATATCCGTGTCATTATCATCAAAGGACACTTCACCACGTTGAGATGCACTTGGAACTTTTTCACCATACCATACCCAAATTGTATAAGTCTTACAAAATCCATCACAAATTAAATGTGTGTATATAACTTCTGGACTTACTCGCCTCTCATTTAAACATTCTACACATGGGCAATAAAACTTCCCACTACGATCATCCAACTATAAATTCCCTCATCCCATTCTCATATTCAACACTCGTCCGTCTCGCATTTATCCAACTACGATCCATAGTATAATTCCTATAGACGAAAAGATTTAACATACATTATCCGAAAAAAATTGAAAATTGCAAATAAACTAAGCAAGTCCAAATGCATATGAGTGAGACTTTGTCCATTAAATGCAACACGAAGAATCACTCGTGTTTGAGAATCTTATTCGTCTTTAAATTTCAATCATGAGGACGCCTGTTTTCTTATCTTGTAATACCTTTTAACAGTAAATGCAACATAAATGTATCATGTACAGTCAATCTAGTATTGTTCCAAAAAAAAGACTTTGGCCATTAAATGCAACATGAAGAATCACTCGTGCTCATAAATGTATCACGTACAGCCAATCCAAGAAGCTAAGGAAAATAAATGCATGACGCGGAAAATAAATGCAAACATTAAAAGTAACAATAAGTGCACTTGTTGGTCATTCGGATAGGTCTCAAGTGCAAACATAAACTTCAAAGTACAATATCAAAATACAACAGAGTAAAGCATTCGGTCCTAAAGGTATAGAAGTTTTAAGATCGGTTATGTATTAAGCATATGCTCCTAAATGAATTCATTAAGATCAGTTACTTATTAAGCATCGCCTCCTAAAATTCTCATTTTTTTTAAGAATTTAGTGAAAGTCCGCATTTTCTTTAAAACTAAACTAAAAGATTGCAGCAGTAGCAACTGAATATTTTTTTGCTCAACAGCAGCAACAACAGAATGAAAATAAAGGATAGTTGAGAATAAGGTTTTTCCATTAATAAGCTTAGTTCATTTTGATTTTTACATTAATGGAGAATGTGCAAGTACAAAAGAAAAATAAGAACAACAAACTTACAATTAACAAAAACAACCTATGTGACTAAAATTCCTAAAGCTAATTATCAGCTAAAGTCTTGTCGATATCGGCTTCAGCGGCAGAAATTTCCTGCCGGATATCAACAATTTCCTGTTGTATGCGCATCAGTATCACTTCATCAGGGTCAGGACCAGGAGAATGGAGAGGGGGAGCGGGAACCTCTTCATCATCCAAAATAACAATGGCAACGACCCGATACTCCTCCGTTTGAATAGAACGCGTTTTCTAGGTCTGAATATGATGTAAACCAACGAGTTATCTCAAGATCATCCAACGAGCTTCAGGAGTAGTCCTGCGAGGGGTTATCTTGTATATAATCATTGTCTTAGTTTAGGGGAGTTAGGGCAGAGATCAGTTTGCAGAGGCGAGCAAAGAGATACAAAATGAGAATGTGAGAATATATGGGATTCAATTGGCAAAATATAATTAGTAATTATATTTAAGACCTAATATTTATATATGTCCAATCCTAAAGGCCTATTACTAATTTTTAATTTGAACCAATCACAATTTAAGTTGAAATTTGTAATATCTTTAAGATCTTTCTTCACAAATGGCTGGTCTCAAAAGTAATTGTAAGACCGTCCTTTTTAAATAATCAGTCATAAAAATATTTTTAAAAATTTATTTTTACTAATTTTTTCTTATTCTATCGGGTCTTAAAAGCTCCAACGTTTTCAAATTATAAATATTGGTAATATAAATAATTTTTTTGCCATTATATTTATAAGAACGGTTGTCTTACAATATGCGGTCTTAAAAGTTTCGTCGATACGAATTCCCATATTGGGAGTTGCATCCTAAAATTTAATGCTTCGGTTAGATGAATCTCTTAATATCCTAGAGTTGTGTACGTGTGTACATATAAGACCGGTTCTCTTAGAATATATGGTATTAAAAGTGACTTCATTCCAAATTCCAAGAGTGCAGTCGCATCCTTACACTCTGTAATGATGATTCATAGTTTCTTTGGCTTCTGAGGACAATTAATCCAATGATGGTGCTCGATCTATTTAAGCCCCTCGTTACTTTAGTTCTTTCACGTTATTCTACAACCTCCGACTCCTATAATGGCTGCACCACCACCACCGGGTCCTCCTTTTCCTCCTCCTCCTCTCCAACCTGTGAGACCTCGTCCTTTGTCGCCGAATCCAACTGTAAAGCAGATGGTGGGGCATCTGCTGGCCCGAGTCGATCACATCGACCGACAACTGGGCAAACTCTGTGGCCTCCTTCATACCATCAACAACAAGATCAACATGGTCCTTGACGCAAACGACGTCAAGCCCCCTACTTCTGAAGCAGACATTACATCCTCTCCTCCTCCAGCAACAAAATGGAGGATTAATTAGATTTTTTTTCTTGTCTTTGTATTTTTTTTTTATTAATGTACTGGCTGTTGCCCTTATAGGGCAGCATAAAATTAAATATATATAATGGCGGCCCCATCTGCCATTGTTGTTTAGTCTTCCTCTCTGTTTTTTTTTTGGACAAGCCTACTTGGATTACCTGATGATTGCGTTTGAGAAGTTACACAAATGACTTTGAAATTAACATCATATAGTTATAATAAAAACATTAATTTGTCAAAAAAAATAACAACATTAATTAAGAACATACAAAACAAGCAAATTAAAGTCCTCTTGAGTCATCGCTAATTGACTTTAAAATTAACCATGATATATTTGCTTAGTTGATTTGATTTGAACATAATTTCAGTTATGTATAAAAGGAATGGAATTAATTAATAAAAAAAGACCTTTAGGACCGTAGGAATATAAACAACCAGTCCTAAAGGTCTCCGCAAAAATTTTTAGTGACGGACATTGATTAAATACATGGTCCTAATAAAAGTCTCCAATATTTTAAAAAATTATTAAATAATCGCTCCTAAAAGTCTCACATATTTTTAAAATTAAAAACATATTTCTAAAAAGACCTTCAGGACCGAACTGTTATGAAATAGACGGTCCTAAAAGTCTCCAATATTTTAAACCAGGACTTGTGGATCTAGTCTTCTATTTTTGGTTGCATGAGGCAACTTGTGAAAAACTTCACAAATGCTTGTTATACAGCATTCCAATTTCCTTCAATTTTGTCCATTTCACATATATATGTGGGTCCCATCATTTCTTGGGTGGTTTCCATCAGAGAAGGAATTTTAGGATCGGACTTTTATTAACTAGTCGCTCCTAAAAGTCTCGCATATTTTTAAAATTAAAAATGTATTTTTTAAAAAGACCTTTAGGACCGAACTGTTATGAAATAGATGGTCCTAAAAGTCTCCAATATTTTAAAAAATTATACGAGGACTTTTAGGACCTGACTTTTATTAACTAGTCGCTCCTAAAAGTCTCGCATATTTTTAAAATTAAAAATGTATTTTTAAAAAGACTTTTAGGACCGAACTGTTATGAAATAGACAGTCCTAAAAGCCTCCAATATTTTAAAAAATTATACGAGGACTTTTAGGACCGGACATTTATTAAATAATCGCTCATAAAAGTCTCGCATATTTTTAAAATTAAGAATGTATTTCTAAAAAGACCTTCAGGACCAAACTGTTATGAAATAGATGGTCCTCAAAGTCTCCAATATTTTAAAAAATTATACGAGGACTTTTAGGACTGGACATTTATTAAATAGTCACTCCTAAAAGTCTCGCATATTTTAAAATTAAAAACGTATTTAAAAAAAAGACCTTCAAGGCCGAGCTGTTATGAAATAGACGGTCCTAAAGGTCTCATTGGACATTCTGAACTTTATAATAAGCTCATTTACAACATCATGTCCTAAAGGTTTAAGAACTAATTCCATGCAATACATTCAGCAACAAAAAAATAGAAAGCATCAATATAATATGTTGGAAATGAATAAACAAATTTATTATTTATTGTTCATTACACTATACAATTGTTCGTTATTATTTATGGAATATGTAATAGATCTACATACAACACATGGTTACAAATTAATCCTGGAGGGCATTTGCGATTTCCTGACTGAGATATTCACTAATGACTTGGTGTAACCCACATAAGTTAGAAGCAGGTGGTTGCTGATGTGTCTAAAATCAAACAAGATATATATATATATATATATAAGAGTGCATATAATTTGTTACCAATGACCAAGTTCACAAGGCAGTGTCCATGCGTACTAACCGTTGGTTTGATCCATACAGGATCTCTGACCTGATGCCCAGCCTTTCTCTTGGCCTTCTTTTGGTATTCCAACATGGCCTTATTACTGAAATTAAAAATTTCATTTTTCATCAATAATGGTAACTAAAAATTCACAGAAGACATTTCAAACAAAAATCAGTGACAAAATGACATGCGCTTACTTATCAACAATCTGCTTTAATGTAGGCACTGACTCGTGGTGAAGGGGGCATAAAAAGACCACTTCATTTTCCTCCGCATTTAGGAGGACCAACTGCTAATGGTTACCTTGGTTGAATGGTGCAAGGTACCACCTTCTCATATGTGAAGACAACCTCCTAGATAGGTATATTGTTCTTTCCTTTACGGTTGTCGCACTGAAGTAGTCTGGGCACAAAAATCCAAAATCATGTTCTCTGCCTTGTACTCCCATTTCACGATGCAACAACCTATAATAATGACATGCATCAGTGAATTAGCTAGTATATATGTATGTGTGTCTAAACACCCCTCTTAAAATTATGTACGTAATCGTAGAAGAAGATACTACTTACTTTATCTATAACAACACAATTGCATTACTTATCTCCTTTTTATGAAAGAGTAGGGAGATTAAATCTTCTTGGTCAACGAAGACCAGTAGCTTCTCTTTTAGGCCAACTTCAGCATTTACAGGCCACGATCTGACTCCAAAATTTTGATTTAATACCATAAGTTCAATTTCATCCTTGGTAGTCAATTTAGGAGTGGGCAAAATATCACGTGGGGCTGCAGCTTCATCAGCACGGGCTGGAGCTTGAGGAGGAGTACAAACACGTACAAGCTTCATTGGCCACGAGATGAAGCCTCCCAAGCAATCACTCACAAGTTTCATTCGATCGGTTTGAAGAGGGATAGGTGCATCAGCGATGATCACCTCATCAATTGACACCCTGAGTTCATCATCAGCCATTTGTCAGTGGTGTATAGTTGATCCCAAGTTGTAAACATTCCCTCTTGCAACCAATCGTCTACCAGGATCCTCCACATAGAGCTCATAATGTTCCGCTAACTGTCCAATAATGCAGCTCCTTTTAGTGCTACGCTGGATAGGTGCAAGTGAGTGTGGCAAAGGAACACTGCTCTCTCCACGAGAGCGGACAATCATCATCATCTCCTCCTTTATCTTTTTCAACTCGTCTTGAAACATTGCACTTAATAAAGCTTCTCGCTCAGCTGCTTTCTTCTCTGCTCTAGCCTCTGCTTCTTCAATTGCTTTGGCTAGCGTACGTTTCATCTCCTCTCAGGTAACCATTGCTTGTTTTTTAACATTTGGATTTACCAAAGTATTGCTTTAGTCCTACCCGTCCTCCAATTCCCCTTACATGCCCCGTGTGATTCGGCTTTCTAGTCGCAACGGTAAGAATATCTTTCCTCCCGTCCGACACAAATGATCCCTCTTGTTCTTACATTTTGAGTTCTTCCTGTAAGATACAGATAACAAGAGCATAATTAGTAACAAAACATGTTTAGTAACTAAAAATAAAAAAATAACGATACTTACAATTCTGTCAGCAACTACACGAGTTTGTTCACTAGAGTATGCTCTGCCTTTCTTTTTGCGAATATAGAGCCATAACTCCCCACGGCGTATTGGAAATGGCGACCGCGGATCAATAATCTCAGAAGGATTGACTTGAGCTTCATCTTCCAATCTCTTTCGCTTGGTGGCCATCAACTCTTTTTCAGCCTTTTCATATCTGCCGTGAGAAGCAGTATGTGGGCAATCATTCTTTCTCCCAATCTCTTGTGCTTGCTGCCTTCTTCTCTGTGAATCAGAATCGAAGACAACTACTAATTATGAATTCCAGACCTCAATTCAAACACTAGTCAAATTCACTTCATCAAGTTTCAAGACTTTGTTAAGGAAGATGTACAATTGTATAATAAATAAGGAGAAACAGAGGAAAGGGAGTTGCAGAACTGTTGCCAACTCAGTCAATTCATTCCTTCATCATAACTGGTTCCAACTCAGTCAAGTTTCAATAACAGCTTGCACATATACCATTACATAGTTAACATACTAACTAACTAACAGCAATGTCTACGTGACCTACTATAACAGAATACCTTCCTAAGCAAGCAACCTGACTAACGACCTCATAAATGAACACAATAACATTCACATATCCGCACAAGTTAATAAGTATACAAGAAGGGACAAAAAAATTAAATATAGACTCACCAAAGCTTCTTCATTAGTCCGCATTTGGACAAATTGTTGTCATGTTGCTTCATCAAGAAAGGCATACTTGGCGCAAGGATTAGGGCGAGGCTCACCAACCGGAACCTCGGCAAAAATATAGTTGTTTTCCAATTGGGTCTTAAACTTCCTCTAGCGATTAGCGCAATACGACAATGTCTTGACTTTCAACTTCTCATCATCAGGAACATTGTACGTAAGCTGGATAGAGGCCCAGATAAGATCCTTCACCTTCTCTTTGTCGACATTTTTCCACTCGTCGACCAAAATGCTTGGCTTACTGCGTGCTTGTAAGCCAACATAACTATTATATCTGCTTTTATTAGGGCCGCAGGGAGCCAAATTTTCATTAAACTATATATCGAGCCTTTCATTGGCACTTCGCGCTAGGGCAAGCTCTTTCAATCGAGCGAGGCCTCTTCTACCACGACGACGTGCAGGGCGGTTACGAGGAGGCTTACTTTGAGAAGGAGATGGTTTGTTCTGACTAACACCAGTCACATCATCAACTGACATTTCACGAACAAGACTACACTCATTTCCTTCATTCATTTTTGAAACAAGAAAAGAGGTTGAGAGAGGTGGTGCAAGAAAGGAATGTCAGAGCAAATGAGAGAGTAACATAGGATGGTGGTGGTTTGCAAGGAAGAGATGTAATGCAACAGGAAGAGGTGTTTGAGTGTTTCACAACAAGAACAGGGGTTTCAGTGTTCAGACAGAAAGATGTAAGACATAAGTTAAGGTTTCGCACAAGAAATATAGTGGGCAGTTTTAAGACCGGAGAAACACAAAACGACAATTTGAAAGGTTAACATTTCATAACGTTCTTTTATTACTTCCGGTCTTAAAAGTAATAAACTATTAGTTTAAAATTTTTCATTATTTAGTACCGGGTAGAAGTCACGTCCGCTCTTAAAAATATTAACTTTAAGAACGTCATTTATATATGTCCGGTCTTAAAAGTTTTTTACCATTTTATATATATTTCCTTATTATTTTGCACCGCAAAAAATATAAGTCTGGCTGTACGGGATTTCTCAATAATTTCATATTATTTACAATTATTTTTAATGAATGTTTTAAGAGCGGTCATTTATATATGTCCGGTCTTAAAAGTTTTATACAATTATTTTTAAAAATTTCTATGTTATTTTTAACAGCATAAAATATAAGTCGGGATGTGTGTGATTTCTCTTTAAAGTAATTAATATTTCAATTTTTTTTAATAAATGTTTTAAGAGCTGTTGGTTTTTCCAGGGATCTGAATAATATATTTAAGACCTATCGAAAAAGATACGATCCAAGATGTTCTTTGATATTTTCAAAATTGCCACTGGTCATATCTTTAAGATTGGAGATTTATTCATCTGCTCTCACTAAGGCGATCTTAAAAATTGATGCGGTGAAAGAAGTTCTTTATATTTATAAAATTGCCACTAGTTATTTCTTTAAGAGTGGGGCATCGATACTCCACTCTAAATGAGGCGGTCTTAAAACACTTTTTTGTACTAGTGTATTGAACAAACGTCATGTATGTCGATTCAAAGACAGTGCAAGAATATAGAATGCTAAAATAATAATAATTAATTATGCACTTCATCATATATTGAGAGGATGAATTATCGAAACCACAAAATAATGATTCTATTTAATAACTAGTATTTATTTAGTGATAAATATGTCTTTGTTTTTGTAAAAATCATCATGTAACACTCACAAATGATTCATCTTCCAACCTTATAAACAAAACCATAACAATTGATAATAAAGTATGAATGAGAAATATTATGTTTCTTAATAAGAACAACTGTAAAGTAATACGTTTAAACGGTTAGTCTTTTCCAATTACTCTTATTTAAATTAACTTTTCATAAATCTCTAATTAAATTAACCCATTTTAATTTTTTTCTTCCTATAATATGGTGGTTGATATATGCAACCATTCACACATTAAAATTTAAAAAAAATGTCAAACAAATAACAATTATTAGGAAAAACCCATCACTTGTTAGAAGACCATTAAAAATTCCTAATGGTTGTTAAAAAATAATTGTCATCATTTATAAAATATAATGATTTGTAAGACTAAAAGATGAAACAACTTGATAATCCACAAAACTCTCTTTATATAAACATTTGAAAATAGAACTCTACTTCTCATAGCCTACTACAAGCTTTTGCTCTTCTTTACCAAAATTATGGACAAATACGAGAACTTTTGCTTGATCATCTAGGAACAAACCAAAAGATGAACTCCCTCCACCAATAAGTTGTCCACGTGACTTATGAGCTCTATTATATGGACTAGGCTTACCTCTGGGAGCAAGGACGCATGGACCAGTGCTTAAAGGAACTTATCGTTCTTATTCACTATTTGAACAAGAAAGTAGACAAGTTACTAGATAATTAGGAAGAGTTTGATAATGTATCAGATTCTTAAAACATCTCCATAAATTTTTATTTTTTGTTTTTTGTTTTTGTAAAATGGTGGTTGCATAATAAACGACAAATTTTTATGAGAAAAATCAAATGCATAATAGTTATGAAGTAAAACCCATCACTTATTAGAATATCATGCAAATAAATAATGATTATAATTAGTAACTGACATATTGTCTCACAAGAATGATAGTTGTTAAGCAAAAACTATCATGAAACTACAAATGGCTTGATGGTTTGAAACCTTTCCCTTCCCCACTTTGATAATAATACTCTGTACATGATTCTTCATTCTTTGATGCTCAGGCATGAGAACAAGTACCAATTCATTACCCATCATTGTGCATGACTGCTACTCTCAAACTTACAATGTGTGCAATTATAGTTTGAGCCCGTCACTTCAAATCTATTTAAACTCCTCACTTCCTTATGTTTTTTTGTACTATTTCGTCTTCATCATCCTTGGTTCTCTCAAGATGAAAAGCCATGTAAACTTACTAGAAAATCCCTTCACTTCAAATCTATTTTTTTGTACTATTTCTTCAAATCTATTTTGCTGCTAGCTAAGCTGGTACTTGTAAATCGCAAGAAGATTTTGCACAGTGAGAAGCAAAGCTGGCATATATGGGCCAACAACACTTACACAAGTCATGTGTTATCTCAGACTTAAATAGTAACAATGGGATCTGATTCTGCATTTCTGGTTTCTGCGTATATAATGAGCTGTACGTGGAATCTAAGAATTCACTAGCCGTTTGCATTATTTTTGTTCTTTTTTTTAATATATATATATCAACTTCATTTTTCAATTTAGCTAGTGATTTGAAACGGCACGTACTTTTCTTCAAATTTGAATTAGCTTAACCGTACCTCTTTTTCAATATCAGTTTCAAGCCCATTCATCAAATTCAAATAATACATATACGTACCATTTGTCTAGCTTGTTCTTCTTCTTTTATTAGATAAGGCCCGGAAGAAGTTAGATACGTATCTCTCATTTGTCATTAGCAAACTGTTAAGATATATAGTTCATGCACCAGCAAGAAAAATATACACATATACATAGTCCATCACTAACTTAACTAATCTCTTTTTGTTTTTTTTTTGGCGAAGATTAGTGTGCATGTGTGTGTGCGCGCGCCACCCCCCCCCCCCCCCCCCCCCCCAACACACACACACACACAACAAAACCACCACAAACACAGATGAATTTCTCATACGAAACCGAAATACTGATGTGTGTGTGCGCCCCCCCCCCCCCCCCCCCCCCCAACACACACACAACAAAACCACCACAAACACAGATGAATTTCTCATCTTGTAAGATTTCCTGGTGTACCTGAAATCCGACTTGTTATTAAAGTACTCATACGAAACCGAAATACTGATGTGGGCCCTGATCATTTTATACATCAAATACATCACTGATAATAAGAATAGGAGAAGGTTTTAAGATGAAGCGAGTGACATATAGTTTAGTGTATTATGTCACGTATCTCTCAACCCTTGTGCAAACACATATATGTAGGGTGCCACGTGCCTCTTTCTTAATCGAGATGATCCCTTCTCATTAGAGAACATGTTGTATTAGTTGAATGATACAAATTAAATTTGAATGATTCAGGAATATCACAATTATTCACCCCAAGCTTTTTATTATTTATCAATGCTATTGGGTTTGGAACCTAGTCCACCCTCCCAACACATCTAATTAAGTTGAAAGTGTAAGTGATGGAGCTCAACGATATATATAATCGGGTTCTTATATTAGGGTCATATCAATTATCTGCTGTTCAAATAAATATAATAAAATGAAAGAAACAAGCATGATGATGGAGGTGAGTGGTATCTGCAGCTTTCAATTGTGCATGCCATTGACGTCCAAATGCACGCAGACAAAGAAGTTGCATAGAGAGACAGAGAGAGAGAGAAGAGAAGAATGAATGTTGGTATGTATGTATGAATGAATGTATGTTTGTCCTTGTCATACATAATTGTTCAATCAAAGCATAATGACCTCCCAACATTATTGCTTCTTCTACACCTTGTCTTCTTCCTCCTGCACTGTGCCCAATTCTTCATCTTTCCATTACCAAACAAAAACAAAACGTTGTTCCTTGCTTGCCACACTATCCTAGCTCGCGTGCTATATATATATATATATGTATAAGTAAACTATTTATACTTTCCGTCTAAGATTATTTAATATTAATATTTGTACGTGATTTGTAGAGATAAGATAACTTACTGCTGTTACGAAAAAAAATAAGTGTCATCTGTAAATTACTCAAATGAAATTTTTGGTTAATTTCCAGTTGTATATAAACACACACACACTAAACTAACAAATCAGATCATGCGAATTAAACAAATAATATGTAGTGTTAAAAAAAGATATCTAGGAGTAGGAGTATAGGTGGCCAAAAAAGAAAGGTGATGGATGTTGTTGGGAGGCAGGGCATCAGTCAACTCATTATTCCTCCAAACACACCCCAACATGTGCTACTTCCGACATTCTCTTTGGACTATTCGCCCACACACACACACACACACCTTTCCCTCCTTTTAATTTAATTTCCATTTACCACTCTCTTAATTTGTAGCCAAAACATATATATATATATATATATATATATAATACTCTATTTGCTTTCGCTTTTGCCTTTTCCTTTGCCTTTGCCTTTGCCTGCTCCTTCCCCACATTCACTTCTCACTTTGGCCAATCAACTTCTTCTATTTGGATTTTTCAACCTCCCTGCCGATTCTCTTTCTTGTCCACACACACATTGCTTCTGGCATTTCAACGACGCCTTCATTATTTTAATTATTCACTATATTTTTCTTCTGCTGTATGTGCGTTGTTAATTATCTTATTTTGAATTCTCTTCTTCAATAAGGAATTAAACATTTTGAGAAATTTTATAATTTAACACGTCGCCCCTTCATGTACGTAGGACAAACTGATAAATAGTATATTAAAACTCTATTTTTCGTATCTCTAATCTCCTTTTAATTATGTATAGAAAACCCTATGAATGTGATCCTAGTTAATCCATTTAGTTATGCATAATCCCTATGATTTCTTTCACGCATCCATATGTGTATAATAATTTTCTTTTTTATTTTTTGAAACTAACATCAGTACACCTCCATTTTCGCTCAGGTAGGTTGCATGCATTAATTAGAACATTATAACTAAATAAAGATACTAATTAGCCCTGAAGAGATAAGAACAGATTTTGCAAAACAAAATCAAGAGCAAGCAAATATCATTAATTAGCCATCAAGATCAAGTCTACAACATAATAATTAGGCCTTATTTTTTGAACACTAATTAGGTCTTATTCATTCAAATAAAGAAAGAACAGTACATTTATGAATCTATACAAATGAAAACTATAATTACATATCAAAGCAAACGACTAGAAGAAGAAGAGCAAAGAGCCAACATTGAAAGAATCATGCATCCAACATACTAATGTCTACAACCACTACAAAAGATATGAACAGAGATTATTTTGCAAACTTGTAAGAGATTAAGTACAATCTAGTCCATACGTTAAGAAAACTTGTCAACATTATTAACGTACAAACCCAATCGGATAGATAGTCTTAATTCAGCTGTAATAAACAACAATAGTAATAACATAATGTATCGTATTTTCATTTAAGAATTCAATAGAAGAAGACATATAATCTATTAAAATTATGTTTTAAATAATATAAGTACTTTATTCTACAGGGAAAATATTAATAACCGATTGACGGAACAGAGCCTTGCTATATAAAGACACGTAAAGCAATACAAGACTCCTGCTAAGTCCATACGTCGTAGCTATGGGTCGGGAAAGCCATGTCCATGACCCCACGCTGCTTCACTCCTCCATTGCACTTCTACAAGAGAGGTTCAGACAATTGCAGAGGGTGAAAGAGATGAGGGAGGAGAGAGAGCTCCTTAGAATGCTCACTCCTCAACCAAAACACGTTATCATCACTAATTCCAAAAGCGAACTGCCGGAGTTAATGACCATACCATCCACGACGACACGACCGCCTTCACCACCTCCTACTCCACCACCTCATAGCCATAATGTTTCTCTTCCCCTTTGGCCATCATCGTCATCGCCACCACGAGAAACAATTTCATTAGTGTCGACTTTTCCGCAGCCTGAGATTCCTCCTGCCTTCGTGACGACTTCATGGAAAACCAACGCCAGTGGCTGTGATGGCTCTGATTATGATTCTGGCGTTGATACTTCTCTTCATCTGTAAAACATTAACCTTAATCTGTGGCTTTCGGGTGAATTACGTTCAATTACATGGGTGGCGTTGTCTTATAACCTTAATCATATATGTCGCTGATTACCAGTACCTAGCTACAAGAGTTTCAATGCCAAATATCGAAATATCATTCACTTAATTAGTCTTCTGTTTCTTCTTGCATGATTTTGCTTCTATATTATCTTCGAGTACCGACACTATAGAATGACTCCAGTACAAGGAACTATTCGCATTCTCAAGAACTAATGCAATACAAAACAATCATTCAAGAGTAGTATAAAATTAATCACAGTTTCCGATGCAATTAATGATTTTACTTAATTTTGATTTTATACAGCTCTGCCTCTTTAGCCAAAAATATATCTAGCTCTATCTCTCTTGTTAATTTATAAAATAGTTTTAGTGTGTATTAGTTAGTACCAAGTTATAGAACCACCCAGCTTTACAGCTTGCTATCTATTATGGATTCCCAAAACGAATTTGAAACAGCACAAAATATGAAGCATCTTAGCATTATAACATAATATATTATATGTATATATACATAGATGGATTGATTTATGTGAAGGCCAAGAAAAATAAAGAAACAACAAGATACTGCCGGCAAAATAAATGCCACAAATGCAAAAACGGAGACCTTTTGAATGAGTCAGCCGACTTTTGCAGAAAGCTCTATCAAAAAATATAGCGACCGAAGATTATTACAAAGCTCTAGGAATCCCAATTTGTCTTTTTCGATTTGTTTGGGCATGAGATAAGATAACCCCAATTAGAATCAGCTTGCCAAATAATAGTACCATTCATATCAAATACTTATATTGGTTTTATATACATGTGTGTGCGTGCGCCAGTGAGAGAGAGGTGCGTGTGTGTGTAGAAACAAGCAAATGAGATGGAAACCGTACCCCACTGTGGCCGAAGACCAGGTTCACAGCAAGAAATGCTCCCGTAAATCGAGGAACAAAAACAGGAGATTGGGGACCAGAAAAATTACTTTATTAGAGCATGAGTGGTTTTTCTTAAAAGAAAATGCAGATGCTAAAGAGTTATGTTATACACAGCTAATGAACTATATATGGCGAAAAATTTTGTTTTCTTTTTTAACTGCAAGGTGAAAGTACGCTTTTTTTCACCTCTAACCAGGAAGACTTATATTTTACATGTTGGACTATAGGTAATTGATCGAAAACTGTTGTGCTCTCGCAAACTAATCAGATATTCCAAAAGATTTGCAATATAGGGAACAATTTCTCCAAGAATTCACAGTAGGTCTTAATGAATCAGTAAAACAGTAAACAAAATTGGGGTTTTCAGTGTAATTAAACTTAAGCAAACAACGAAAACATGATTAATCAGATTAAAACATGATCAACCTAGAATTGGGATTCCAAAGCTTTTGTCATCAAACGAAGAATCATTGAACTCATGATTGATTTAGATAAACTGAAATCTCTACATTTGTCTAGAAACTCTCTCAACTAGATATGATCGCCCAGCATCTATTTGAATGCGTGGCTTATTCACTGTGGGATCGCACAATGCTCATTGTAACTCAGTTCGAACTATGTCCTCGGGATATTGATATGGGTATTAAAAATAACACCCAATCCGAAAGCAAAATCAAATCCGATTGAACAAAACAAAGATGAGTTCATTTCTTGAGTATAGCGTAAGGTCCAATGGAATCGTGGAATGTTCAATCCATAGGTCAATCACAAAAGTTAAGCCAAGCATGGCTTTATAGATAAAAGAACGCTAAGACCTGTGTTTGATCCGAAGAACGCAGCTCAGAGAAAATTCAAACTTTTGTATTTGATATGAAAATCCCAACAAAGGGCGTAAACAATGGAAGGTTCTCACCCTATCCCCGACATTGTTCTCCGACGATGCACGACAAGAATCATATGAAAGAATCGTCATAATATCTATAAGTACCTTTTCTATGAAAATTTTAAAAAAATAATGTGATTTGTGGAATAATCTAACATTTTTTTTTTTGTAATATCTCTAGCTAGTTCTCAACCCAGTTGGGAGATTACGGATTAGGAAAAAAAGTAGGCTCTATTACTTACTCGGTCTTCTGCTATTTTTCCGGAATTCGTTAATTACTTCGTACGAATTTACAATGGAAAAAGTCCTATTTACAAACAGTCTTGAAGCTTATATATTAAATGACTACATCTCGAATCCCCAACCTTACGCATCACAAAACGTAATGACCAGTTTTTTTTCTATTTTACTGAATTAGCCTAATTGAAAACAGACTAGGGCTGCAAATCTGGCCCAAAATAGAAACAACTCATAAATGGTCTGTACTTACAAAATTCAGGCCCAATTAAATACCATTCCAGAAATTCGTATATGACTTTGGCTCTAACTCTAACCATCTTATCTGAATTTGCTTATCAAGTCTTCATATAAATTTTAGATCTCTAAATCATCTAAAAAATGAGATAATAATGAGGTTAATCAAATACCTAGATCAAAAGTTATGGCGAAAATAGTTAAGCACTATAAATCTGGAATTTAATCATAAAAATGAATTAAATTCAAGTAAAAGCCCATTATTTATGAACTAAATAATCCTAAATTTATTAGCCAAGAGATACAAATAAGTGTAATGATATTCAATTATCAAATCTCCCTACACTTATCTTTTTGCACTCATGAGCAAAATTAAAAGATAAAGACTTAAAAGAAAAACTTCTCATTTCTAACAATTGCCAAAAATACAAAAATTGAACAAGGATCATAAAGTTTCAAGAGATCATCCAATCAAGAAATAAATTCTTTCATCTCAAATTAAGAAACATGTCAATTTCACTAAATGATGCTAGTCACACAAGATGGTCTCTCAAAGGATGCCCTCAATCATTTTCTCAAGTGTATAGGGTAAACAAGTATATCACTTAAATTCTACTCAAAGAAATTGTCCTACCATAAGTTTGCTTAAGTTCTACTTCTCCACTACTCAGAGCACATGCATGCAAAAATCAAGAGGACTTATTATTCAAGGTTGTAATGGGACTAGGGTGAAGGTATGTATAAGTATGGAAATGAGAGGCTAAACACTGAAGAAATCTAAAAGAGTACTAATAAAGAATATGAAATCACTTGATTTTCATTTTCTTTTTTTTCCCTTTCTATATTATTTCTTTTTCTTTCCTTTTTTCTCAAGTAGCTATTTACACAATCACAATGACCAAATCAATGCCAAATGATGAATGGCACAGAATCAAAAACCTCCCCCCAACTTAAATTGTTGCACTCTTAGACAACTCCCATACTTAAACCCAAAACTAAGGTGAAACTAATGCTCAATACATTTACAAGGTGCAGTAAAAATTGGTTTTACATTTAGGGTGGTAATGTGGTTTAAAAAAGAATGAGTCATAAAGGCACAAAAAGGCTTACAAAGGGAATGTAATGCAAGGGAAAATCTATTGGCGAAAGTGGGAAAATAAAAGAAGGAAACAAGCCTCTATCATATTTATGCATTTAAGTTAAAAATGTAGTTTTAAAAAGAAAGAGAGCAAGTTCTAGAGAACATAAATCATAAGTAGAAGCACGCATGAAAGAAAGAAAGGTAAAAGATGAATTCCATTCATATAGGACCACAATCTCACAAAGATCAATACCAAATCATGCAATCAACATCACAAAATCAACTACCAAGACATATAATCCAAGAGTCAAGAACTTCAATCCAAATAGAATGATCCATCAAAACCAAAATGTCCATGTTCAAAATATGTATAGCTAAACAATCATAGAAAGAGAGAATGTATTATTGACAAAAACTAATTTTATTTTCAAAAAGGCGAGTTGTAACATCCCATATTTTTTAAGGTGTGATTTATTAAGTATTTTGAGGTTTATAAGAGATTTGGAGGGATAAAATAAAGAGTAATCTTTCATATAATTATATATATTATTATAATAATATAGTATTATATTAAAGAGAAAGTGTAGGACGAAATGATGGAAGGAAAGGAAGAAATAAAGGACGAAAAAAAAGGGGAAGGAAAAAGGTGGGTGGGGCCCATCACATTTAAAAATGTGGGGGGAGGTGCCCACCACATTTTATTGAGGGGAGCAACACCATAATTACTGGGAGGGTGTTGTTCTTGCTTAATGCAAGCGGTGGGGGATTTTCTTATAAATACACTCACCTCAATACACAAACACACATGCATTTTCACCATTCGGTTAAAGGAGAGCATGAGAGAAAGAGAGAGAGGGAAAGAATGTAGTAGAGATTATTTGGGGGTGGTAAAAGACTCAATGAGAAATTTGGAGTAATTTTTGAGGATTTTCTGTAAGCTAGAAAATAACAAGCAACTTTGAATATTCTTCCATATAATTGTGAATTATGTATGATTATATATGTTTATTTTTAAATGGACTAAATTATATGTATAGACAAATATTTTATGGCTTATAAGGTTTTAAGATTTGATATAGGAACTTTAAATTTGTCAAACATGCATTTTTATTTAACAAAACTATTTGTATAGTATTTTACTATTTGCACAGTAAATTATATTTATATGGACGATTATTGCATAGTAATTTACTATTTGCATAGTCAGTTATTATTTGGCACATTAATTTATTATTTGAGTCCTGCATTTTAAAATGACAGTTTAGTCCATTAATTTTAAAAATGACAATTTGGTCCGAAAAAGTTTTATGAGATGTTGGTTTATTTTTATGATGATATTTGATATAAATGGAAACATGATTTAATATACTTATTTTGAAACGAATATATTTTATCATGGTAGTTGTATTTATGACGGGTTAAGGAGGAATTTGTATGATAAAGAACTCTTTATACCATCATTCGGTGCATAGTTGATGGTACTTTTTAAGGCCCCATCTTTCATGTTTTCCTCTTCCCAGAATTGCATTAGAGTTATGGGACATATGACACCTCTTTTATTGTGTTCTTATAAGGAGGGGATCTATAGTCCATACTTAAGCTCTATATCTTGAGCTGGGTATATCTTAAGTTTTAGTGAGCTTAGGACAATCCAGTCAAATGGATGAGTTCCTGTTGGATTATGTTTAGTCTATTACTCTAATGAGCAATATAAGGATAGAAGAGGATATAAGGGAGGCTTCATGTTGCATATTGTATAATTATACAGTTCACATATTGACAAAATGATAATTATTTTTGTAAAAATTTTGTCTACGAATTATGATATATGTTAAAATACATGTAATCAACTCCTACTTTTTGTCATATATGATTTGTTTGTATATGGTAGGAACTTTTAGTAGTTATTAAGACGTGGATCTCATCCTATATTAACATTCTTTAGGTGGAGGTTCTAGTAGGGAGTAAGGAAAGACACCTATAGAGTGGGTTTTGAAGGCTCTTTTTACCCATCTAGATCGAAGTTTACGTCGCAAAAGTTTGAGACTAGAATTTAACAAAAGAACTTTCTAGCCCACAACAAATTCTTTTCTCAATATTTGCTTATCGTGGAATGTCTTTTCCTTTTTCATGTACAATCATGTACTCTCATAAGCATCTAATCTAAGCTCATCCAACTCTTGCAACTGCAACTTTTGTTCCATCATGGACTTAGGCAAATCCATGTTAGACTACTTAATGGCCCAATATACTGGAAGATGACATGCCTTAGCAAAGACAAAATAATAAGGAGACATCCCAATCAAGGTCTTGTAGGCGGTCCGATATGCCTATAAAGCATCATTGAGTCTCTTACCCCATTTCTTTTGGGTGGAGTTAACAGTTTTCTAAAAGACTTACTTAATCTTCTTATTTAAGACTTCAGCTTGACCATTGGTTTGAGAATGGTATGTTGTGGAGACCTAATGAATCATCCCATACTTCCATAACAAAGTACTCATCCTTCAGTTACAAAAATGACAGCCTTGGTCATTGATAATAGCTCTTGGAATACCAAACCTGTATAAAATGTTAAACCTAACAAAATCCACTACTAGAGCATAATCATTAGACCTATAAAATCAATACCCCAAACATAAAAAATTTCACAAAATAGTATAGCTTGTTGAGCCATCTCATGTAATATTCTTAATTTTAGGCTAAGAGACTTGATGATAAGCTTGTATCAAGAAACAAGTAAGCCCAGTTGAGGAAGAGTACCAAAATGTTGAAAGATAGAATAGCTCCCAAGACTATGTGATTCAACCATGATGGGTAGAGGACCTAGTATGCATAGGTCGTAGGATTAAAATGGTGGTATAAAATGGCACAAAATGCTTATATCGTGCCATTGGGTTTATAGAAAAAGTCTACCCAGTAATGTCCTAGTGAATAAGATGACTAGTTGAGCAAAAATGTGCCAGTATAGTTGTACACATGGCATCTCAAGGGCACATATGTGTACCTATGTTTTGAGACATGACCTAGTATATGGAGCCCACATATAGAGTTTAACTTAGTGTCAATTGGCAAGTCTCAATATGGCGTCATAATCCCAAGTAAAACCCAAGCGAAATCTCATATAAACACTAATAAAGTAGCTTTATTAAAATGGCTTAATAAAATAAGTCATGATGAGTAATGATCACTAGTACAAAAAAGGGCTTTATGACCGCCTATTTTGGAGCAAAGTATTGATTCTCTAGTCTTAGAAGTATGACCAGTAGTAGTTTCATAAATATTAAAAACTCCTTGGACATGATCTTTTATTCATAGGTCTAAAATATATTACTTAGACCTGTTTCCAAAACAACCAGTCATAAGCATATTAAAAAAATGAAATATCAATTACTTTTTAGAGAAATCTCATATGACCATACTTACATAGTATCCAGTCCACAATATATGGAAAATTTAAATATAAAGTCTATTAATTTTAAGACCGGATATATTTAGAAGCCGATCTTAAAAGTTAAACTTGTAAGACTGAATGTAAATAGTAGTCGATACAAAAGATAAGAAAAAATTAAATAAAAATTAATTATTTTTAAGACTATTTAACAAAGATCAATCTTAAAGTTTAACTTTTAAGACCGGTTTCTAAATATGTTTGGTCTTAAAATTACAGCGCTAAAAAACATTAATCTTCTCTTTTCGCGTCAAAACCTGAAGTTGCTCTCTCTGAACCTTTCATCCTATTGCAAAACCTCTTTTCCTATCACATTACCTTTCTTCCTTGCCTACCACTACTAGCATCATTTACTATCTTATTCCCTCAATCATTCCTCTCTTGCACCACCCCTCTCAACCTCTCTTACTATTTCAAAAATGAATGGAGAAAGCAATTGTAGTCCTGTTCAAGGAATGCCAGTTACTGGTGTAAATTAGAGCGAACCCTGTACATCTCAAAGTGAGCCTTGTGGCTGGCCTTTACGTCGTGGTAGAAAAGGCAAACAATTGAAAGACCTTGCCTTAAGTCAGACTACTAGGGAGAAGATTGACATTCAGTTTGATGAAAATTTGAATCTTATCAACCCTAATAAAAACACATATAGAAGTTATATCGGCCTACTAGCACATAGCAAGCCTGGCTTCATGATATATGAGTGGAAAAATATCAACAAGGGAAAAGTAAAGAATCTTGTTTGGGACTCTATTTGACTAACATACAAAGTTCCTAATAGTGAGAAGTGGAAAAACAAGACATTGTCGTATTGTGCCGATCATTGGAGGAATTTTATGACCTTGCTATCTAACAATTATATTCATGTCATGGTTCCAGTTGGTTTGCCTCACCCAATCCTTGCCACAAGTATGCATATCTTGATGAAAACACTTGGTAACAAATTTCTTCAGATGTGGACTACTTCAGAAGCTTTGGTGAGTTTATATTTATTTATTTTTTGCCCTTTTTTGTTTGCTTAAGAAATTGTGCGGAAATGTCATATGTTATTATGTTCATCTAATCCTATTAGTGAGATGGTTTGGTGTGTGAATAGTAGAAAAATAAAATCTTTCTACTTGTTAATTCCAGTTTCATGCAATTATAGAATGACAATTCCATCCTTCGTCCTGTATTAGAGGGGCATGTCTTAGTTCTTATGTGAAAATGACTGTAAATGTAGTAATATAGTAAAAGTTCGCTATTGTTCTATGCAAGTCTTGAAACTTGATGAAGTCAATTGACTAGTGTTTGAGGTTCATATCAAGCATAAGTTCTCTAATTTTTGTCAGTTAGATGGTCTATAATTCATAATTAATCTTTGTTCTGAATTTTGATTCATAGAGGAAAAAAGGGAACATGCACAAGAGACAAGTAGAAAGAATGATTGCTCTCATAGAATGTCTTGTAGTGGTTGTGAAAAGGTTAGAAAAGATTTGATGGTAGCCATGCGAAGGAGATTATTATAAGAAGCTCAATCCAATCCTTTTACAATACGTGATCTGCCATCTCCAAACCTTGTGGAAACTTATGGTTGTATTCTCGCCAAAAGAGAAGCGGGGCTTATACGAGTATAACAACTTGTATAGTTGCTAAAAAGATTATAAGTATTATTATTATTATTATTATTATTATTATTATTATTTACTAAACAAATTTCATTATAAAGCTTTTCATTATCTTTATCTTATATGATGAACTTAAAAAGAAAGAAGCAGAGGGATCATTTTTGTCAAACGGAAGGAATCATATTCTGACCATTGTGAATGGAAAACCGGATCGTGCAAGGCATGTAAGGGGAATTAGAGGATGGGTAGGCCTAAGGTAATACTTTGGATCATTTAAACACCACAAACAAAGTATGGTTACCCAGGAGGAAATGAAACATATAGTAGTTGTCATGAGTGAGGAAGCGACAACATGAACAGAGGCGCAAGAAGCTTTATTGAAGGCATTATTTAAAGCCTAGATGACCAAGATGAAGGAGCAAACGATGATGATTGTGAGCTCACATAATGAGACCAATGTTCCCATGGGCATGGCACATTCACCTATACCTATGCAGCAGAGCACTAAAGGGAGTTGCATTGTTGTACAGGTAGAGGGTTCTAAACCTTATGACCTTTATGTGGAGGATCCTTATAGCCGATTAGTTGCACATAGGACTGTCTACAAGTTGGGATCAACTATACACCACTAACAAATATCTGATGATCAATTCAGAATGTCAATTAAGGATGTGATCATTGCTAATACACCTCTTCCTTTCCCAACTGGTGAGCTGAAGGTTGTGAGAGATGTCAAGGGAAGGTTCATCTTGTCGCCAGTGAAGTTTGTACATTTTTCTACTCCACATGTTGAAATCCCGATCAAAACTCCTTATGAAGCTTTAGTCCTTGATGTTGTTGATAAGCCTAAGTTGAATGCTATGGATAAAATTGTCCTTATGGTATTCAATCGATCTTTCAGAACGAGATCATGGCCTGTCAAATAAGTTGTAGGCCTCTTTTATCAGCTACCAGTTTTCATTGACAAGATGATATATTGTCCCGTTGTTTCCTAAACAGGACCTTACTAATGTAATTATGGTCATATTTTAAAAGTGAGTACTTCTTCTATGAGTACATAATTTAAATGTATTGTTTAGACACACATACATATTAATTCCATAATGTTATTATTTTAGGTGCATGCATCGTAAGTTGGGTGAACTGGGCAGAAGCGATGATTTTAGATTCTTCTGCTAGACTGTATAAGTGAGACACCCATAAAGGAAAAGTGTTACTTAGCACTATACATCTATAGGTACATATCATATTTTTTGTCTGCAATTCACTTAATTTGCTACATATCAACTGAGTACTTATCTATTATGAGTTTTCAGTCACCATTGGCAGTTGGTCCTCTTATGCATTGAGGACAATAAAGTAGTCTTCTTATTCTTCCTTTACAATGAACTAGGGCTTGTATTGAGGATACCATGAACTCGTAAGTATGTCATTTTGAATGTCTTGTTTGAAATATCTGCTGTGAATTTTCAATGACCATTATGGATAAATTTGTGATTTTCATGTAGGGCAATGAGGACATTCCAAATCGATGTCAAGAAAAAGCATTCATATCAGGCTAGAGAGCCTAAATGGATCACACCAAAGGTTAGTATGTATATATTTGAACACTGCCTTGTGAACTTAGTTAGTAAGCTATATAAGCTCTCATATATTTCTTGTTCTTTTTTAGACACATCAATAACTAGAGAAATCCAAATTATGTGGCCATTATGTCATGGTTCACATATATAATATTATCATGCAAGGCAAGGCTAAATTCTCCGAAAATGTAAATGTATTTGATGTTAGATATGTTATATCTGGTTGAATTTAGTTTCTGGCTCAATGTTACAATATTTCTTGTTTGCACGCAAGTTAATTCAGTTTCTGTCTTTGATGCTATAGATGTTTGATTGTGCTGACCCCTTCTCTGATGATGATATTGATCTCATACGCAAAGAGTGTTGTGAATACATGTATGAGCTTATACAAACAAAATAATAATGTCCTAAATTTATTTGTATATATATGTAGCAATAATTTGGTCAATGATCAATAATAAATAATTTTCTTTATTATTTTCCAAAAATTTACTTGTGTCCATTTTTCATTGTTGTATATATTAGATGGTGGATAAAGCAATTTACTTCTTATACATACTTCAAGGATAGGATGTTGTAAACAAGCCATATGAAATATAACATTGTTTGAAAAAAATATTAAGGCTAGACTTTTAGGATTGGATTTCTTAAAAAATCGGTCTTAAAAGTCTTAATTTATTTTAAAACATTGTGGCTATACTTTTAGGACTGGATATTGTTAACAAGAGGTCTGATATGTATGATGTTTTTTTCTTTGCATTAAAAAAATGAAGACTAGACTTTTAAGATCGGATATATTGAAAAGTTAAGACTTTTAAGACCGGATTGTTTTAAAATCCGGTCTTAAAAGCTGCTTTATAAAACTCCCTATCGTCGTCTTTGATCTAATAATGCCCTACATTGAAAAAAAAAAATACCTCAGATTCATATCCATGATGCCTTTGTATGTCATCATTTTTACCTCTCCAGATGTTGATCATTATCAATTTGAAAGAGGAAACTGAAAATGATCAACATATAGAGAGTAAAAATGAGGACATACGTTAGGCAAACATTTTTGGGAATTTAGCACTATTTTTTTGTATGTTTGTTCGAACATTATCAACGTCAGCGTCAAAATGTAAACAATGTTTTGTTTGTTTTGTTTCTTCTTGACTACCTTTCCCTACTATTTATAAAGATGGAACAAACTTAAATGTAAACGTCAAAATGTAAATGAAGATAGAACAAACTTCAATAATTATTCATTAATATTCATTGATAATTTTTTTTATGTGGCTCGCTAAGGGCAGCATCTAGTACAATTTTTTTTTTAAAAAAAACTCATTTATCCTCCATATCATCGTCAGAGGAGGGGTCGTCACAAGGATTTTACTCAACGTCATTGACATAGAGTAATTGGTTAAGCTTGCAGTTGACAATATGAAGAAGCTCAACCAATTTTCCTAGTTGTTTGTTGATATGATTAATCCTCGTATACAGATGCTTAAGCATTTACTTGTCTGATACCAGTAGAGGTGGTGGAAAAGGCTTTAGAGTTTGTAGAGGAGGAAGAGGAGGATAAGGAGGACGAATAGAATCATACATTATGGAGTAGGCGTTGAAGAATAGAAGAGGAGAAGGAAGTAGAGATGAACGAAGAAACTAGTTTTAAGATCGAGGAGCTTAAATAGATCACCATAGTTGGAGTGGCCTCAGATTACGAAGAGACACATACTTAGGAAGTTTACTTGGAAACCGAAGAGACTTTGAAGCATTAAACACAAAGTATATTGTAACATCCCACTTTAAAAAACAGTAAAAATGATGGGAAAATTTTTTTTTTTTAAAACACGGTGATCAGAGTAAAGCATTTTTCATAAGCAGAGTAACTGAATTCAAAATACATAACCATAGTGTAATCTCATTATACAGTCATCCCAAAAGAAGATAGTTTCTAATAGTATATACAAATATAAACCGATAAACTTCTTCAACCCTTCCATACCGTCCACCAGCCTCTACCGTCACTCTCTCGGTACTCCCGACCCTGAAGCTACAGCTGAGATCCAATTACCAATTGGATCTCAGGTAATAGTTAACCTTATGCTCAAATAAAACAGTATATTGATAAAAGCATTAACATAATCACATACAGCAGAATATCACTACATAAACACACAGCAGATGTATGATCAAATAATGGCAGAACATAAGCACAAAGCAATATGTAAAGCCCCACATAATGGTTGCACATATCCAGTGCCACGAAGGCCTATCGTGTCCTCAGCGCTAGGCAAACCCAAACGGCATTATCATGACTATAATCCGTAATAAACTGTAAGATAACTGACAACCCTAAACAGAGTTTCAGTATCTAGCATGTCTATCACATATATGTATATAAGCAGCATAAGTGTTAAGGTTACAATACGCGTCCGTACCTCCGTTGACGACTTTTAACACTTCCGTCAAATTCACAGTACGTTTGACAGCGGCTCGACAGGGTTGACAGCGGAAACAGCGGTTCGTGATTCTGGGTATCCTATAAGGATAACATCACCAGTATGAATATCTAAGACCATAACAGGCATTTTTAGGTACAAATTACCATTTTGCCCTTAGTTAGCCTTTTTAGCGGTATTTCGCCAGAGCTTCGCTGTTCCGACTTTTTACTTCCAAAATTTTTGCCATAATCTTTTCTATAATATTTTTCTAAGATAATTATCATATTTATTCTAAAAACATGATATCTAAATTATCTTGAAAAATTAAGACTATCCTAACACTTTTACTATAACTACCGAAAGAACTACTGAACTAAAGACTAGGGACCGAAGACTTACTCAGAGCTTTGCTGCGAAATTCCCCGGACTCCTCCTTCTTCCTTCTCTCTCAAATTTTCGGCCTTCTCAAGAGGAAATGGTGTGAAGAATGGTGAAATGTGAAGGGGTATTTATAGGTGAACTCGATGGCATTTTCGTAATTTCGTTGAACTTTGTCTGGTCGAATTCTGACCGTCGGATCGCACTTTTCTGAGGTGGCTTCATCTTGGCCTTACACCTCTCTCTGCTGACATCATCCTGAGTCATCAAAATGATGTCATGCTTGCTTCATCTCTTGCTTTATCTAATAAGTCTCTGATTCGATGTCCTGTTCGCGTAATTCCGTAAAATCTTAAAATTTTGAGAATAGTATGCTGAAGATCTTTTCTTCCTCTTTAAGAATACTGGGTTCTTCTTCCCTTATACTCCCAGTAAGGACATTCCGTTATCTGCCGAAAATCCTCAGTATTCGTGACCGGTTTCAGAAATAACTTCGGTCGATACTAACTTCTGGATAAAAATCCGCTGACCAATACTATATTCTGGTTTTTCCTAACTCATTCCCAGAATCTCACAACGGGATTACTTTCTATCCGTGATCATTTATCCTGTTCATTTTTCCTCTGATTATTATATTATTATCTAATTAACACATGTTTTAATTATATTATTATTATATTCTAAGATCTTATCTCTTATTTTATTTTATTATTTTTTTTCTTTTTTTTCTTTTTTTTACTACACATACACACATGCACAACACTTAGGCACACACACACTCACAACTCACACATACTCACAACTCACAAATATCTCCACCTTCTCTCTCTCTTTATTTATGTCTAAACAATTAGCCATTAATTATCTAATTAATCATTTACTAATTTTTGACAATTTTCTTAATTAATAATAATTATTATCTCACAACTATTTTATTGATATTAATAATTTATGCATTATGCAAAATATTAAAAATCATGGGGCAATTTATGTTCCCCAAAATGATATTTAATTTTGCCTTATTATTTTCCAAGGAAAATAATCCCATAAATTATCTAAATTAGAGACAACATACTCTCTAATTTTTTAATAAATATTTAATTGTCTCTAAGGATTTTTAGCTCTTTATCTTTCCTAATTACATGAGAAATCACCTTTGGAAATAAGGTAATTATGACACTAGTTTTGAGACCACAAATTCACCTATTTTCAATAGGTATATTCTACCAATTTATGATATTTACCCTAGATCAAATTTTAGGGTATTACATTTCTCCCCCTATTAAATAAAATTTCGCCCTCGAAATTTGCTCTATACCCACAGACCTTGTACTAACTAGACTCCGTTCCACTCAGATTATACACGTTGGAACTTTACCTTATCTTTCAGCCACTCCTCTTAGTGATCGAGAATTCATTCTGGTTTGACCACAACAATCTTGTCATATCGCACTTTGATATATAATGTGACCATGGCGCCCATACACCACAGCAACATTAGATATCAAAAATGTCTCCATGGTGCCCATACACCATGGTAACTCAAAATACCTTAAATGTTTTCATGGCGCCCATACACCATGGCAACATAAGATACCTTATACTGTATGACACGATCGTGGTCCGAATGTATCAATGACTAAAAAAATTTTCCCATCATTTTTACTGTTTTTTAAAGTGGGATGTTACATTTATGGTATCAGAGCTAGTTAAGTTAACCATGATCGGGGGTTCTCACAGTCTGATCTGTGGCGAAGGATTGGCTCTTACCCCGACATGGCCAGGCGTTGTCCGAATGAGGGACCTGGTTGCACTAGGGGCGTGTGAAGCGTACCTTGAGCCGTGAGGCGGTGCGTAAAACTAGCGTCTGAGGTATCCTATGTTGCCACGGCGTTTGGACGCCACGGAGACATTTTGGTATCAAAGCTAGTTAAGTTAACCATGATCGGGGGTTCTCACAGTCTGATCTGTGGCGAAGGATTGGCTCTTACCTCGACATGGCCAGGCGTTGTCCGAATGAGGGACCTGGTTGCACTAGGGGCGTGTGAAGCATACCCTGAGCCGTGAGGCGGTGCGTAAAACTAGTGGCTGAGGTATCCTATGTTGCCACGGCGTTTGGGCGCCACAGAGACATTTTGGTATCAGAGCTAGTTAAGTTAACCATGATCGGGGGTTCTCACAGTCTGATCTGTGGCGAAGGATTGGCTCTTACCCCGACATGGCCAGGCGTTGTCCGAATGAGGGACCTGGTTGCACTAGGGGCGTGTGAAGCGTACCCTGAGCCGTGAGGCGGTGCGTAAAACTAGCGTCTGAGGTATCCTATGTTGCCACGGCGTTTGGACGCCACGGAGACATTTTGGTATCAGAGCAAAGCATTCTGGCACGGATTTAACGAAGTTACTCTGAATAGTTTGGTGTCTAAGGCTGGGTTAATCTATGTGGGAAGCCAATTAGTCGTCGTAAAAGTCGATGAGGCCCCCATAATAGACCCCTACCTGGCCAAGCTGTTTGGTTAACGGAGTTAGATTCTAAGCCTTTTTAAAAAAAAAACTTATTTTGAAAATGAGTATTGATATAGCCAAAGTCGGTGTACCACCTTACCTCGGTATACCAGTCTACACCGGTATACTATCTTTAACCAGTGTACCACCTTCTGTTGGTGCATTACTCTAACCCAGAGTCGTCATATCCACCATCTGTACTGGTATTGATATCAGTCTCTGATAATCTTGATAACCCTGCTATCAGTCTCTGATAACCCTAATAATCTCCAGTTTGTACTGGACGATAATTCTATTCTGGCACAGAGCCTATGTGTGGAGTTGAGTCACACTTCTAAGACCGAAAAAAAAAATTAAATAAATACATGCGGTATTTGACCCATGATGAGAAATCCTATCAGAGAAACTTTTGCTGTGTGTTTCCGTATTCGTTTTTGGGTATAGAGGCCCAACGAAATTCTGATGAAGGAAAGGTTGCCGGAGTCTGTTCGTTTGCGATGTGAATACTAAGTACGATAGAGTTTATGTGCAGAGTGAGTATTAGAGGGATAAGGGCTGGGAGCAGTACGTTCGCGTACTGTAACACTAACTCTGATATTTACAATATGTGTATATGTGGTATGTGTATTGTATGCATGTTGTGGTGTGTTGTTGAATACCTGTTGTTGTTTATTGTACACCTGCATGCACTGGGAGTGATATATCTGTATTCACTGGGAGTGGTAGTTTTTGCTGGGAGCGGTACATTTGCATTCACTGGGAGTGACATAGTTGGTGACATGTTTGGAAGTGAACCAATTGCTGTGATTTTATACCATATATGTAAATATGAGGTTAACCGTTACCTGGGGTCCATATGCATGGGACCTCAGCTCTTAACATAGCGTCAGGGTCAGGAGAACCAAGGACGGAGGACAAAGGAAAGCGCAAGCAGGACACATAGTAGACCCAGCTGAAGATTTCCTTTGACATTCTGGCGGAAGCCTTCCTTTTGTTGTTGTACATCCCTTTTGAACCACGCGGTTACTACACCTCTATTGTATTCAGCCAGACTTACGGCATTTTGATATAAGTATCAGTTACTTTTCCGCTCAAATGCACTACTTTGATGATTTTAAATGATTTTTGTTGGAAAAAAATAATATTCCGCTTTTGAAAATTGGGATGTTACATATATGGATACGATGGTTTCTGAAGAACTAAAACAATGGCACTTTTAAGACTCGATATTATAAAAAAAATCGATCTTAAAAGTATTTTGTTTTTAATTCAATAATCTTACTTTTAAGACCAGAGTTTTAGTTAGAATCAGTCTAAAATTTTACTTTTAAGACTAGAGATTTTAACAAATCCGGTCTTAAAAGTATTTATGAATTATTAAATACCAAAACTACTCTAATTCATTCTCATATCCATTTTGTACCTCTCACCCCTAACTTCTCACCTCATCTCTAATAATCCTCTTTGTCTTTAATCGTCATCTCTAATAAGACAACTGATCGCAGGTGTACTTTTGATTCTCGAGCCTTCCGTAGAATGATTTCCAGGGTGCCTGAAACAAGTGTGCCTTCTATTTTGGCAGAAGAGTCCTGTGTCATTGGATTCAATGTTATTTTAAATGATGAAGAAGTGGTCGCTCCCCCTCCAGCTTTCAACCAGCATTTGCCTGCCTCCTGGCCCCTACATGCATACCACTGTCCTTTCCCTTCTTTGTTTTTATGATGCTTGTGTCGCATCATTTAGATACCGACTTGCTAATCTTTGACGAGACATTGATGTTGCCCACTCCCAGGCCAATAAGGCATTGGCCAATAACCTTCTTATTTTGTTCATTTTCAATTTTTTCTTATTTTTCTTTTGGACATGCATATATATTCTCCAGTACTGTAAGAAGCATAAAAAATTAAGCTTGTATCTTCTTTTTGTTCATATTCTCTTGTAATGAAAGAAGATTATTCTCCAGTTTCTTTTATTTTCATTATCACTTGTTGCTGCTCTGGCCAAAGCCAAACCTCTCTTTTGTTGCTCATTTCATAGAGTATAAAATTGTATGTAATATAAATTATGTTAAGACCGGATATTATAAAACAATTAGTTTTAAAAGTATTATGTTTTTAATTTAATATTCTTACATTTAGGACCAGATATATTATAAAACTCCTGTCTTAAATTTAAATGAATAGAAAAAAATAAATATATATCTTTAAGACTAGATACTTTATAATCAACCAGTCTTAAAAGTATTATGTTTTTAATTTAATATTATTACTTTTAGGACCAAATGTGTTATAAAATCCGATCTTAAAATTAAATGAATAGAAAAAACTAAATGTATACATTTAGGACCGGATACTTTATAATCAATTGGTCTTAATAAAATCCCCAAACACTGAAATCTGTCTTTATCATGCGGAAAATTAAATTTCCCTCTCCAAACTTCTCTTCTTGTCATGCCGAAAGTGATAACTCATGTTCTGTCTCACTCTCCACTTGTTCTATGTTGCTTCATCACTGCTTCATGTTTCTTTGTCAACAAGATAGTGCTAGTCAACTTATCACTTTTTGGTTTCTTAGCTCAACAACGATACACCAAGCTGTCGTAAGATGTGTTTCAGTTTGATATTACTTTTTTTATTTTTCTTCTTATCATTTTTGTTTTTCTAATGGGTTGAATGAAATAAATGAAATGCTCTTATGGGTTCCTCTGTTGTTAATGAATATTGTGTTTTCAAAATTATATTTTCACTTAAGACCTACCTAACTAACCAACAAGTGTTTTTAGGGTTACTTTTGTTGTCTGCAAAAGTAATGTTTATGGAGAAGAATTCCTCAAAAAAAGCATTTGAATTTATTTGCTACAGGTGAGTTCACAAAACCTTCATGCAATGCATTTATTTTCCTCCTCATGCATTTATTTTGCTTGTTAGATTAATAGTAATACATTTATGACGAAGAGTAATTCTTTGTGAGGCATTTATGGGCAAGTTTCTCCTTAAAAAAAAAAAACAAATACATAGCCTACATAGAGCATATGCATTTGAAGTTGGCTTAGTTCATGCAATTTTCAAATTTTTTCGATAATGTATGTTAAATATATTCTACTATGGAACATAGTTGGATAAATGCTTTAGGACAAGTGTTGAATATGAGAATAGGGTGAGGGAATTTATAGAACTTGCTAAACGAGATGTCGATGGTGATAGTTATAATATCCTTAATTTTAGGCACTAAGACTTGAGAATAATCCTAAATTAGTAGGACAATTAAACCCAGTTTGGGAAGAATCCTAGGAATGACAAGAGATAAAATAACTTTTAGGGACTAAGTAAATGGACCTACTATGTATAGGCCATAAAAATTAAAGCACCAATGTAGAAAGGCACAAAACATTGATATGGTACAAATTGGTTAGTAAAAGTTGCTACTTAGCTATGTCCTATAGCATAGGGACGATTAGCTGGACAAAAATATGCTAGAATAGGTATGTACATGACATTTTCTAGACCAATAAGGATGCCTTGCGTTTTTCAGAAAGGATAAGATAATATTTTGAACAATTAGTACATGTTCATATAAAAGTCAATTTGGATAATTATTCTTTGTTGTATGTCTTTATAGGAAGTAAAGTTGACCTTGAAAAAGGACATGTGAAAGTCAAAAAGCTTATACAAGAAGTACCTTTGACTTTGGAATTAATCAAGATATGATTGCATCATCAAGATGACATAAGTTGACTTATTGTGCAAGAGTTCAAAGGCAATTAAAAGTCACAAAAATGTTCCCCAATAAGCTTGAAATTTCGGCCAAGAAAGAGGAAGAAGAAGCCAAGCAAATTTTGCACATGTTTATTTAAAAGTCAACCTAATTAATTCTAGGATGACAAGTGTCTTCATATGGAATTAAGTTGACTTAAAAGGGGATATTTTAAGACCTTATCTCATGACTTTTGGAAGCCAAATTTCTTCCCCTATAAGCCATGAAAAACGTCTAAATAAAGGGGAGAGAAGAAAAGTCAACAAGCTTGTTGAAAAAGCTAGGAGAAAAGAGATATTTTGAGGACACTTTGTCTAATTTCCAAGGAAGAACCATAAGCTTGTCTTTCAAGTAACTTAAGATATTATAAATGTTAGTTCTCTATGTGTTTTGATGATAACTGATAATTGTAAACCTAAGTTAAAGTTTGTCTTTGAAAAGTTGAAAAACTTACTGTCAAAGACAAACTCGAGTTTTGGTTAGAAAACTCGAGCTTGGACTTGACAGAGAGCAACTCCAGTTTTATGAACTAAGACAAACTCGAGTCAAGATTTGAAAACTTGAGTTTGGATAATATAGAGAGCTCCTAAGTTTTTCAAGTACAAAGCAAATCAGAGTTTAATTTTAACAAACTCCAGTTTGACAAATCAAGAAACCTGAGTTTTTCCAAGTATTCTGAAAACTCGAGTTAGAGTTTTGTAAACTCGAGTTTTCAAACCACAGAAATCGAGCATAGCTCTTTGCTTGGCTAAAACTCGAGTTTACAAAACTCAACTTGAGTTTTCTTTAAAACTGAAAATTTTTGAAAACTTTATGTCAAGCCCAAACCTAAGTTTACAAAGATAAACTTGAGTTTTTTCAAAAGTATGAAAACTTAGAAAACTCTTGGCCAATCTCAAACTCAAGTTTAATGTCCAAACTCGAGGTAAGAATCCAATGTAAGAAAAAATTAGTTCCAAACTCATTTTATGTTAAACGATGTGATCAGATTAGTAAATGTTGTCCAAGACTAGTGTCTTTGCAATATCATGAACTGACTATCAACTTTTGAAGGCCATATCTCCCTAGTCTGAAATTCATTTTAGTTGGTTCAAGTCTTGATGGAACACATTTTGAGCATACTTTCATATGCCATCGATTTTAGCTCGATTGGATTTGTAGTTTGGAGATACACTCAAAACATTGAAGTTTGGTTTGTTGTGTGGCGTGAATTACGGTTTCAACTTCTACAATTTATAGCTCTCTTATATGAACTTGTTTAAGCTTGAAATGATGTCATAATGATACATTGGAAGTCCAGTTTCATGCAAAATTGGTTTCACCTCAATCTGAACTCTAGTTTATGAGATATCATCAAATTACCAGACCTTGCACAAGCTAAACATGAAACAAAGGTAAACAAAGGAGCTGAAAGCACGACAAAATCAAGTTTTGAGTGGCTAACTCAAGTTTAACTAGTCCAGAGACACCATAGGTACTGAAAACACTACTAACTCGAGTCATTAAGTGAGTAACTCGAGTATTGATTCCCAAACTCGAGTTTTGTGTCCTTAATTTGAGTTTTCTCGTATTCCAAAGGCAAATCACTGTAGTAAGGTAGCTAACTCGAGATGAAACCTCAGGACTCGAGTTTCCTTATCCAGAACCTTATATTTGCTTGTTTTAACTTTGAATTGAGTCATTCCAACTTCTATTTGATCTTGAAGATTTCTAGTATCAATCTAAGAACTTGATAACTTCTTGCTTCTTTGCAGATTCTTCTTTTTGTCTTCTCATCTTTTGATCATTCTCTATAATTCAACTCTTTCTTTCTTCTCTTCTCTTGATCATTCTTTATCATTTAACTCTTCTTTCACTCAATTTCTTTCTCTCATTCAATACTTCTTTATTTATCTTCTTCTTGATCATTCTTCATAAATGAACTTCACATCTTTGATTCTACATTAAATTTAAGAATTAGTCAATGGAGGAGATAAATATAGTATACAAGCTTTTTGCTCTTACTAATGGCATCTATGTAAGACATCATCAAAACTAATCATATCCAACATTCTCCCCCTTTTTGATGATAGCAAATACTTTAAGAAAAAATATGTATGAATATGAAAATATATTAGACCCAACATATTTTTCTTGCCATTTTCTCCCCCTTTTTTGTCATTAGCAAAAAGTTGAAGTAAAGAAGAAATGCTTTTATAGAATGTGTCAAAAAATTGATTTTTCTCTCCCCGATTTGAAAGAGCTTTCATGATGCAATTTGGGATGCTTTTTATGAAAAACAAATTTGAGAGAATTTGGAGAAATTTTCCCAAAAAAAAAAATATATTTCACAATTAAAGCATATAGATACCAAACATGTGCAAAATTTTTACTGAATATAAAAAGATAAAGATTAGAAATGCTTATGTAGGTTCTACAAATTGATGAATGATCGATGAAATCCATTTGCTTGCTTTCTTGTTGTGTGAGATCTGTGATTGCTTTGAATAGCCTTTGAGATGTGGAATGAGACTAAAGTACAGTCTTCTTAATTTGTATATCATAAATAGGGGTGGAAACAGGCTAGGTTTCACCCTTAACAGGCTAGGCCTGTTCTATAGCACACTGGCCTGAGCTTGGCCTGTAGCATGTTACATGCCTGTTTTTTAGCCGAAGCCTGGATTGTGGCCTAATTTTTTTTTAAAAAAAATTAAATTTTAAAATTTTAAAATTATTAATAATAATTAATTAATTAATTAATTAAGCTAACAAGCCACTGGCCGAAAACATGCCTACTTTAAACAGGTTAAAAATAGGCAAAATTACATAAATTAATATTAATAATATAAACAGGCTAGCTTGACAGGTCTAAAATGCCTCTCATCAAGCTTGGGTCTGGTCTATTAAGCGAAAACAGGCCTTATAAGAGGTTTTGGCCTAACCTTTTAGCCGGTCTGTCAGGCTTTTAACAGGCCAGGCTTTCCACCCTTAATCATAAGATCGAATATGGTCAGTACTCAACTTCAATCCTTTGCCTTCTTTTCATAGAACTCTTCTATAGAGCATATTTCAACTTCAATGATGGAACATGAAGGCATTATTCCTCAATTTGATAGTTTCTCCTTGTAGTGCATTTAAGGAATATCAAGATCTCCTGCTACAAATTGAAAGATTTCTTTGCAAAAGAGATTTGTTAGTGCAACCAAATATCAAAATATCCTTTCTATATAATATTTTCAAATTAAGATAATGAAAGGAAAGATATAAGATATTTTCAAATATAATATTAACTCATCATCAAAACTAATAAAAGAGATAACGAATGCAAATGAGTGTGCTTAAGAAGGTTTTCTTCAAATAAAAGGAGATGAGTTTTTAAGATATAAAACACAAGTGAATGTGAAGCTCCCCCTGATGAATGCATGATTAAAAGGATATGAAGCTCCCCTTAATGAAACCAAATAATAATGTGATACTAAAGTTATGAGATTTGGAGTTATCCTTGCTCACAACATAGTATCTCAGAATTAAGAACTTTCAAGTTCACTTAGGTAGACTTGAAATTGGTATAAAGAAATCACTTATGCTTTCTATGATGATAAAAGAGTTTAAAGAATAATGATCATTTTAAAAATGAGTTTGCTCTGGCTATAATTTCATGAGATAAAATTTGAATGAATAAAATCAAGTTAGCCTGAAGAGTAATACAAGAGCAGAGGAATGAATGAACTGATATAGTAGCACGTCAAACTCAAGTTTTCACTTATTGACTTGAGCTACAGACTTGAGTTCTTCATGCCTCACTCGAGTTTTCTTGTTGTCTATGTTGCAAGTATGTCCTGAACCACAATAACTCGAGTTCAAACAATCTAAACTCAAGTTTTCCTATGAATTCCTGCAATGTGAGTGATATACACAGAATTTGCAGACACTGCAAATGCCACTAAGGTCTGCCTATGTTCTTTGTATTGGACAAAAGAACATTTTGGTCAACTCTTGCAAAAGTATAATATATGTTCTTTGGTGCCCAACTTTTTCTTGGGTCCATACAAGATTAGACATAACAAACTCTTATGCTCTTACACAATTAAATCATATGAAATTTGAGCAAACACCATAGTAAGCCAATCAAAGACTAAAATATAATTTTGCCAAATTAAATGAATTCAATCTAATGAATCACATAGGGTAACAAATAAATGGCACTAAGAATGTTATTTTTCAATGACAATTAGTAAATCACTTTATGTGGAAAGGATGTCATTGATAAAATGCATGTAATCTTTGTGGGATAATACTCTATTCATCATTTTATTACTTGTTTGACTTGTACACTTGCTATATAAAATCATCAACATGTGTCCTTAATCTAAAACAATAAAATAAGTGCTACCGTTCTTAACATTAGCATAAGGCCATCAAGTATCACTTAAATTAAAAGCAAGGCAGAGTAAAATCAAATGCCTCCCTTCCACTTTTCACAACTAGAAAATACAAGTTAGAAATACATATCTCATATAAATTCCATAGCATTTGATTTCAAGTAATCTCCTTCTCTAGCTAACTCCTTCCTTGCTCCATACTATTTCAGAAAGAAAAAGGTCCAACCATATATTGCACAGCCTGCTCACAGCTCACAGCACTCAAGAAACTAGGAAAAGCAATAATGAAGAAGAGTCTTCAACACCCTTCGTCGACGATGCACATGAGAGGGATGACTTTCCCACCCTAGTGAAGAACGACAATGTAGGAAAAGGAGGATGAAAAATATTGGACGGAGCCCAAGCTAATCCACAATAAATTTCAATACACATGCATTAGTGATAAAAGAGAAGAAGACTTGTGGAGACTCTAGATGTCTTTCCCTTTTATGATGTTTTGTTTGCCGATAGAAGAAGCAAATTGAGGAGTGAGGGTTAGCTTCTTCCCTTGATTTCGTTAAATGCCCATCCATATACTTATGTAAATTTCCTAGCTTTGATTCAATTGGTCCATTTGTTTTCTTAATCATCGGTTAATTATCTTCTTGGTGTCCTAATAATCATGTCTTGCCACTTTGGCCTTTTTTTGGTTGTTACGTTTTTTTTTTCTTAATTGCGCATTAACTGTGGTTTGGCCCTCCATGTTTGTTTCATTGTTTGTGCCTTTAGTATGAAGGGATTGTTGCTTTGGGTTTTGCTATCCTTGTGTGCTTTGGTGAGATTTATTTGTTTAAATTCAAGACGGTTATTTAAGTTTATGTTATATTTAGATTTATTTTGTATTGAAATCCAACCATTTCTTTATTCAAAATTTAAAATTTAAAAATTAATTTATTTTTTCATTTTGCTTATATATATATATATATATATATATATATATATATATATATATATATATATATAATGTACTTCCCAAAATTCCCGGTTGAGTACGCTTGCCCGATTTGTACAAACTTACTACATCGGTATTCAAGCCTCTATTTCCTTTGGCTGCTACATATCTTGAAGAACCCAGGTTGATTAGTGTATAAAATTTTCCTTGTCATTACTATATTTATGTAGTCTTTGATTCTTTGTGATTGATGATAATGGTTTGTTGTGTGTTGTTACTGGAAGGGTGAGGTTTCGCTTAGTATGGAAATAGTGCTGAAAATTTTCCTTCTATATTCTTACACTTTCTAGCTTTTGATTTTGTATTTCCTCCAGAGTCGAGAGGCAGTATACTATGGTGGGCTTTTGAAGACTGCAAATCTAGTAGACTTTAGATTCATGTTTTGCCATCAACACCAATCATAGTAGTGTTGCTGATCTTGTACACTTTAAATTCTTGTACTCTTATTAGAATTTTAGATAAGGTTTTAAATCTATATCTATAAGAAATGTTATATGTTGAGAGAGGAACAAAATTGACGCAAGAAGTCAATGGGATTTTAGAATTATTGAATATGATAATTATATACGGCGTTTAATTAAAATTTTAGTTGTTATTGTCTGATAATGTCCTAACTTATAATTACAAAATACCTCACCTTGAACGAATTAGTTGTTGCTGGCGAAGAAGAGTGGTTTTTTCAAGAATCGGTTTCACCAGAATCTTCATAGTTCAAATTAAAGGATGGAGTACAAACCAGAAGTAAAACCAAGATGACAATTAACAAATGCGGTTTATAGATATTATTTTCCAAATTGAAAATCCACTTCTTTTTTTTTAGTTTTTGTTGGCAAAACAATCCATTTTATTGAAGTCTTAATTAGTTACTTGGTGCTTCAGTTACCAAACGACGCCACCTTTCCGACGCTGAAGATTATTGGGTAAAGGTGCAATTTTACACATCACCTTTACCCCGAGGAGCGCCCAGCACCATAACCTTTTTTTGGGAGCAAAAGTACACATAATGTTACGTTTTGGAAGCGTCCAGCACCACGGGCCGTTAGTCAACCGAAAATGACCGTTAAGTCTGACGAAAATGAGCAGTACCTCCGCTAAAATTACCATTTTGCCCCAGTTTTAAGTTGAAATTACCATCTTACCCTTAGTTTTAATAATTTTTTTTTTAAAAAACACTAAAATAACTCCTCTCTGCCGGTGGGCCCTACCACCGGCCACACCACCGGCGGCGGCCGCCTCCCCCACCGCCGGCGACCGGCAGCCACCTCCAGCGACCTCCTTTGACGGCTTTTTTTTGAAAAAATAATAATTTTTTTTTTAAAAAAAATAACACGGGATACTGAAGTAAGTAGAATTCAAAGATGTGAAATGAAGCTACGTTTGCTACTAAAGGAATCTTACGTCCTCCTCCTCACAGACTTAGTCTTCAATGGAGATTTCTTCAGTATGCGGTTCCCCTATACCAACATCCACCACTACCCATGGAACCATTGGACTTCGCTCACAACAGTTTCGACTCCGTTCACTCTATCTCCTCGCATCCATCTTTCTATCTTCTTTGCATTTGCAAAAACATCAATTCTCTTAAGAAGGCCCACGCCTTCCTGCTTGTCCATGGCCTCACTGACGATCTTCTCTGCATTACCAAGTTGGTTAGTCTCTACGGATCTTTCGGGTTCATTCAATATGCTCGCAAGGCATTTGATCAATTTCCAAGCCCAGATTTTTATTCGTGGAAGGTGATGCTCAAGTGGTACTTCTTGAATGATTTGTATTCCGAGATTTTTAGTTTTTTTTAATTATTTTTTAAAAAAAAGCTGCCAGAGGAGGTCGCTGGAGGTGGCCGCCGGTCGCTGGCGGTGACCGGTTGTGGGGCCCACCGACCGGGAGGAGTTATTTTAGTGTGTTTTTTTTTAAAAAATCATTTAAAACTAGGGGTAAAATGGTAATTTCAGCTTAAAACCGGGGCAAAATGATAATTTTAGCGGAGGTACTGTTCATTTCTGTCAGACTGAACAATCAACGTCGATTGACTAACGGCCCGTGGTACTGGACGCTCCCAAAACGTAACGTTATGTGTACTTTTGCTCCTAAAAAAAAGTTATGGTTCTGGGTGCTCCTCAGGGTAAAGGTGATGTGTAAAATTGCACTTTTACCCAAGATTATTTAAATTTATTCTCCATTATTATGTTTTCAGAATAATTTTTTTGAGCATGTCTTACAACATTTAATGAAGTATCAAGACTTCTTCGTTCCTAAAGCCTTAACTCACTAGTGTTAGTTAATAGGTGTCCTAGAGACAATATGTTTTGACATAGGAACACATTTTTCTATTTAGTATTTTGTGATTAATAAAATTGAGCTTCTTTTATCTTTATCATATTTGTGTCTCACTTTTATTTAAAGTAAATATACGTTTAAAGATAAAAACCCTAGGAATAGAACAGGGGTTTACTCGAGGATTTATGATAGGGATCATGATCATAAGGACTCAAGAACACTAAATTCTATTGCTTGAAACATATTCCTAGTCTCGAATCACCAAGAAAGGGTATTGATGATCTCAATAAGACTAATACGACATCATCTACTTGTGTAGAGATACAAGGCAAGGACCTCATGGAATACAGGCATGTGATGTCTTAGTCGATGTCGTGAGTGGATTTGTTGGAGAACAGATAGCACTGAACAGACCCGCCAAGAGACTCCACAAAGATTTGTAGGAAGTGTCATTGGATATAAAAGTCTCTTAACATTTGGTAGTGCGGATCGTGCTAGACTTGAGGATGTCATCGAGCACTGTGTCTTAAGGTCATACTTTAACTGTACAACTCTATCTGCATGAGAATGGGGAGAACAGTGTACTCTTGGGTATGACTCGAATGCATGAGTGTAGATGGAAATGTCGAAAGGACCCACAGTCCCTTACAAGGGATTAGTTTTTCATAGGACCAATAGGGCTTGGATGACTTCTAGTTGACTTGAAAATCTGTGTACAGTAAGTGATCATGAAGAGTCATATTCCATCTTAGAGTTAATAGAAGAAGATTCCTAGTTCTGTGAATTGCTATATTTAGTCAACCAAGAGAGATGATACTCCATCTTTGCTCCCGACTAAATGTGAATGACGATGTGAGAGATGATGCTGGCATGGTATCCAAATTAGAAAAAGTAGATCACTTGATCAACTCAGTTCATTTTAGGGCTACAGAGCATGCTAGTGTCTTATGTAGTCATTAAATAACTTGGGTCCATTGAAGAAGTTTGATTGGTCCAAGATTATTTATGTTACAAGATCAAACAAGGTCTTATGTCAATTTGAATTTTGATTTTGAAATTTGAATTTGAATTTTAAATTCAAGAGTTTGGGTCATAAAGATCATTTTGAATTATCTAATATATTTATGTGTGTGTGTCTGTGTGTGTATGTGTAAATGTCTAATAAAGATTTGATAAAGAAAGGATAAAGAAATAATTAAAGATATGGATGTGATTCATTATCTTAAATTATTAATGCAAAAAATAATTAAAGATATGGATGTGATGAAACGCCCCTCCAAAATACACCTTTTTATTCATCACTACGCATACGGAAACATCTCTTAAAACAAAATCTACTTTTGAAGTTACAAATCCTGTACCATAAATTTACACTTCAGTAAAATAAATCTTAAAGCTAAAATCTTTTTTCATCTTGGTCTCTACCTCCAGCTCTTCCTGCTTAGCTCTCGGGCTACTTGCCCTAACTGCAAAATAAAGCCATTTCAAAAATAGTCCTGGGATTCAAATGAATCCTAGTAGTAACGTTAACATTCACTCACATACAATGTATATACAATACATGCAAGCATAATCATCCCTTATACATACCAATCATACAACACATTCAGCATTCATGCATTTATATAAATACATACAATGATAAATACAAGCATATAAAGATATACATATTATGTGAGAGAAGTGTTACTACCTTGATCTTTGCTTCCTTCCTTCTCTTTCTCCTCCTTGCTCTTACGGTGGCCTTTCTCATGGTCTCACTTTTTATTGTCTGTTTTGAATGACTGGCCGAAAGGAAAGAGCTTGAGGAAGGAAATGGTGCTTGTCGTTATGTCTCTCATCTGCGAGCTTATGTTCTAACCGAAGAGAGTGGAATAGATGGAGAAAACGAATGGAATAGATGGAGTAAATAAGTATGTGGCTGGAACGGTTTGTCTTATCAGCTGGCCGAAATGGAGAAATGGAGGTTTATATATATTAAGCTATGCATACACACGTGGCTTAAGGAGAGAACAAATGGGAGGAAGTATGTGTAGGTATATGTGTCGTGAAGATAAGAAGAGGAAGATTAGACTGTTGTCATGCATAAAAGGGAAAGGTGGCATGATTTGGCTCATATTTAGTTTGCTTTGCTGTTAATGCATTAGGCCGACACGGAGAAATAAAAAATAATGGATATTGGATCTGTTTCTTTGGTCCTTTCGTGTTTGCTGACAGCAAAATGAGAAGCATGCAATGATCTCAAATTACTTTGCTGCTTCTCACGAGAAATGGGCTTGCTGAATTAATAGAGACAGTCAACATTATATTTGGGATAGTTGGGCTGAAAGATTACTGAATTGCAAAGAGTATAGGGTGATGAGGATTAATAATATGCTATGTATATGTGTGTGTTGGCCGAACATACATATATATACTGAGGTGGTTTGTGTGGCTTATATATACAATCTCATCTCCTACTAACCCTTATCATATGATATACACATACTACAATATGCACACACGTCACTTTCTCACCACAAATACTCATTATGTAATACACCCACAAGCTACACGTACACACACATAAAATGCACATACACGTTGCACATATAACACATATTATATATTTTATTTTCCCTTAATAATATTCCATAATCATTCCCCCAAATCTAAAATAATCCTGCTAATTATCTTAAATATTTCCACATAATATAACTTTAGACTTTGAACTATTCTAAAACAGGGTCTAGTAGTCTCTCAAAAATAGGCTAATTCTAAAGCCTGTAGACCCAAAATTCGGGGTGTTACATGTGATCTATTATCTTAAATTGTTAATTCAAGAAATAATTAAAGATATGGACGAGATCCATTACCTTGAATAATTAATTCAAGAAATAATTCAAGATATGGGTTTTATCCATTTTTATTAATTATTTGGATAATATCATTAATGGGCTATTAATATTGAACCCTAATTAGGGTGTTGGCTAATAAATTCATACGATACATAAGTATTGTTAATTATTCGGCCAAGGCATCAAGAAAGGGAACAAGAGGCACTATCCATAGGTAATCCATTCTTGTTCTTCCTTTCCAAAACCTAATCTAAAGAAACCTAATCTTCTTGAGATAAAGAAAACCCAAGAACCTTGACTCCTTAACCTTGTCATCGCCTAGCAAGCATCCAAAGAAGAAAGGAATCAAAGAGAAGGAGTTCTCAAGGCAATCATGAGATAGTTGTGTGGATTGGTGTTAGAGAACCTCATCCACTTTAAAGTCTTTAGTGATCTAAGGTAAATCTAAAACCCACATGTTTTAATGAGTGGGTCTTGAAACTACCCACGAGTATTTCTTTATAATTTGGGATAATTCATGAACGCCAGCAAAGAGTTATAGGATCTGTAATAAGTAATAAAGTTGGAAAACATAATTATAATCATTACCCATAAGTACCGTAAAAGTTACAGCTTCTCATAAGCACCTATAAATAGTCACGGTTTTTTCATAATGATTAGATATTTATTATTTTCACTCTTTAAGCGCTTGTAAAGAATTATGAGATTTAATTTATTGACTCAATCAAAAAGTAACTTATCAATTGGTAACTTGCTAATCATGATTATGGGTTTTAACTCATGAGTACCATAAAAGTTATGGTTTCTCATGAGCACCTATAAAGAGTCACATGTTAGATAATTATTATATTTATCATGGTATTTAGATCCATATTCTCTCGTAAGAGTTACGGGTTCTCATATATTAGCTTATTTAAGTAACTCATGAGTATCGTAAAGAGTTACGATTATAAATTATAAATTCCGCTGCAATTAGTGAAGAACAAAATATTTTGTTTTTCCCACTCATGAATTTGCGTTTAAACGTCAGGTGGCACCCAAATTTAACTAACAACCAAAGCCTGAAGCTTCTTCCCTAGGGTATATATCACTACTTCTCCATTCCTATTACCATGTAATGGAGTATCAACATGCTATTCTGTAGGTACAAGAACTGCCTTGCTCTAATATCAAAATTGTCATATTCCTTAGTATATCGATATAAAGTTCAATAGGAAAAACATAAATAGCGTTATTTAATGATATAAAGTTCTTGATTACAAACAGGAATACCTACAAGGTACATATGAAATATGTAAAAATTCTAAAAATAATCACATAATTCTAAAAATAATTGAGAGCTCTACGCCTTCTTAAAATGACTTCTGGCAACTTATGGTTCCCAACCCTTATAACATACCTATTTTCATGTACAATGTATAAAGTATAAATTAATAAAATATTGTGAGGTTATTGATCAAAGTCAATTGCCTTCTTTTATTGAACTTTTAATTTAATTAATTAGTTAAAGTGACATATCATATAAGTGGTTATAATGAATATGAGACAATGTGAAAGTCACTATAATAGTGACATAAATTCGGCCTAAAGAATGCAAGAGGAGGATGAGGAATTGTTTCAATGAATTAGGGCCAATAAATGGTAAGTTTACTTGTCAGAATTAACAAGTGTCTAAAGGACATTAAAGAACAATTGCTAGTCCTTTAATAAGGACAATTTTTGTCTAAGTAGAAGAATGAAAAGGACAAGGATGAAACCTTGAAGTTGGATAGATAAAGTCAACTAAATTAATACCTTAATGTAACATGTTTGTAAAGGAATTAAGGAGCAACATTCTTACTCCTTTTGACTTGTAAATTTTGGCTAAAGTAATAGGAACAAGAGAAAAAAAAAAAAGAATTTTCATACCGAAGGGAGAAATGGAAGTCAAAGAATTAATGTGAGAAAATACCTTTGACATTAGAAGGCTTATTATGCAAGAATCAAAAGAGCAATAAAGGAGCACAAAAATCTTTTCCCATAAGCCACAATTTTCAGCCTGGAGGGGGGGGGGGGGAGACAATAATGAATTTTCCCATGTTCTTAGCCAAAAGTCAACTATTATACCCTTGAATGACAAGTATCATAATAGGGAATTAGGTTCACCTTTGTAATAGGATAATTAGACACTTAGTTAAGGCTTCTAGAAGACAAAATTCCTTCTCCTATAAGCCATACAATTCAGCCAAGAAGAAGAAGTAAGAAGCCATGCACAAAAATCACATGTAAAATGCAAAGTCAAAGGAAATTTCCCTAGCTTGATGACAAGTGTCAACTTGGGAATTAAAATTGACTTTAGGTAGGCAAATTTTACAAGCTAAATTCAAGCCAATTGAAAGTCAAAATCTCTTCTTCTACAAGCCACAATTTTGGCCAAAGACATGAGACAAGAAGGAAAGAAAGTGACTTGCAATAAAAGGCAACATAAAGAGAAGTCAAAAAGTCTAAACTTCTTGACCAATGAGAGAAGACTTAACCTAAGCTAAAAGAGCGTGTAAAACAAGCCAATGCTATGTCAAGAGAAGAGAACATTTCGGCTAGTATGGAGAGGTCAAGAGAAGTCAAGAAAAATCTAGAGAAAATGAGAGGAAAACAAGCCACAAAGGCAAGTCAAATTAAGGACCAATAAGAATTAACCCTTCAAGATATTTTGCATGATTAATAGTTATTATTTAATGACCTTCTTGCCTTCATTTTTAGCTACCCAAGTCATCCCACCAAGAAAGGAAAAGATTGAAAAGAGAGTTCAGAAACCAAGAAAGAAGAAGGCATAAATTGGAGATCAAGGTAAGTTGGTTCCAAAATTATGTTGGAATAGCCTTCTATCTTCTTCTTTCCTCATAAATATCCTTAAAGTTCTTATAAACATTTTTTTATTGATTCTTTAACCTCAAGGCCGAAACCATAGCAAGGGGCATGGAAGGAGAAATTCAAGTGAAATCAAGTACAAAGCCAAGTAAGTCACTAAACTAGCTTGTTTGTGATTTTGTGTTTTGGATTTTGGATGGGTTTTCATGATATTTGTTGATTCAGGAAATTGATATATCTTAAGGGGAGATTCTACCCTAGTTACTAAAATAGATCATCAAGTGCTCAAAGTTAAGATTATGGCTTAAAAAGGAAGATTAAGCAATAATAAGGATAAATATGAAGTTAAAATGAAAATTGTTGTTGTTCTTATGAAGTGATTTTCAGCCAGCAAGGTGCACATGGTGTTATGATGTGCTTCTGGTATTTTTAAGGTTTCCAAAGTTTTTAAAATGAAAACTTTTATGGGAATAAGTATAGAACATAATTTTGGAACTTAAGCAGCTAAGTTACAAGAATTGGCAAATCTACCAACTTTGGTAGTTTCAATGGCAATCAAGCTTAAGGGATAATTTTAAAATAGTAAATGGTGTAAAATAGTCATGAAATTTTATAGGCTTAAATTAGACATCCAAATATTTAATTTGTTGTATAATTGCTAATTTTTCAAGATGTCTACCAAGAGATATGAATTTTTTAAAATATCCTAGAAAAATGGAATTTGTCTCTGACCAAAGTGTGGTATTTTGATACAGTAAAATCATACAAATTGTTTTAGTCTGAAATTATTCTTAGTAAAAAAAATAGACATGTTAAGGGTTAAATGGCAGCTAGAATCACTTTAGTTGGATTTTTGTAGAATTAATTATGAAGTTTTAAATTTGTAACACAAATTCTGGAATTTCTGTGAGTTGGACGAAAATTATGAAATTAAGAGGAGAGTTTGTATTAATTAGTGAATGGAGTGGAATGTATTTTCTTTATTTTAGGGTAGACACATATCTGGAGTAATATTCGAGCATTGGGAAAACTTTATTATTGCTGATTAGTTGTTAGGTGGTAATTGTTTACTTATATACTCTGTGTTGCTTTTGTATGTTTGTTGTGCCATGATTGGGTTGTGGGGCCTAGTGGACGGAGGGTCCTTGGGTCACTACTGAACCAATGATGTTTTGCTATATAACACTTTAATTCATGTTAATAAGTAACAATTAACTTAAGCAAGGTAATAATAAAGAGGGAATCCCTTTATTCGCCTCCAGAAAAGGTGAGGCTGGTGGGGATGTAGCAGCCCTTATTACAGAACTTTGCCATAATGTCACTGTAAACATCAAAGTCATAGACAAATGGCTTAAGCTCCATTCCGGCCAGCCGACCAGCATGAACAAGCCCAAAGCAAGGCCCTTTATATTCAGACGGCCTCACTTATCTAGTCATCGACTTCTTGCAGCAAGTTGCGACTCTGCTCCTCCAGCACCACTAAATGTAGCGGTATATGGCTAATCGTGTTGTTGCCCTAATCCAATTTCACAAAAAGTTTCTCTCTACCACTATTTCCTCAATCCATATTTGAAACGGTGGACTCGATCGATAACCTCACTACCAACGAAGCTTCTTAGTTTCATAAGTAGTGGAGGGGTAAAGACCTAATGTAGGACATCACTAAGGAGTTAGGGTTGAAGGGAGCTGACGACGTGGACAATAATGCATCCAATGCTTCTGCCAACTTGGTGGAAGAGTAAATAACTTTCCTTGGCACCACCAGTCATATTTTGGTACCCCTGTTCTTGGCCCCTATCTTTGTTGTTTCCATGGTTTTCCCATTTTTTTTTCTTGCTTCTTTTTTAGGTGATCAATACATGTTGGCTAGCAATAATGTTTAAAAAAAGTTGCATAAATTCAATCTTCATCATTTTGTTGCTTGGCACTATCGTAGCTGCCCATTATCTCTCATGACTTAATTGCTTTTCTATGCACCTTTATCTCTATGCTTGGTGTATAGACACTTTGCACACATGATTTTAAGATTGCTTATATTTTGCTTGTTTCCTTTCTGCTTGTCTCTCATCCTTTTGCAATAAGGACAATGCAACTTTTAAGTGTGGGGGAGATTATCTGCATCAATGGGTCTTTGTTATGCTCTATTTTATATTGATCAAACAAAGCATCCTGAAAAAAAGAAGAAGCAAATATCAGGTTCTGTATGAGCAAACTCGAGTTTGCTATCTTACTGCACTAATTTGCCTTTGGAATGCAAGAAAACTCGAGTTTGGGAGTCAAAACTCGAGTTTGGCACTTAATGACTCGAATTTGTAGTGTCTTCAGCATCTCTGGCGTTTCTAGACTACAAAAAATCGAGTTTCCAAGTCAAACCTCGAGTTTCTAGCGTTGATCAGCAACTCTGTTATACTCTGTTTCACGTTCAGCTTAGGCGAGCTCTGATAATTCGATGATATCTCCTAAACCAGAGATTGGATTGTGGTGAAACCAATTTTGTATGAAAATAGATATCAAATGCGTCATTTTGACAAAGTTTCAAGCCCAAAGAAGTTCAGAATAAAGAGCTGTGAATTTTGAAAGTTGGATCAGGAATTCATACCACACATTAGACCAAGCTTCAATATTTTGAGTATAACTCACAATCTACACATCGGAATAAACTGAAATCAGTGGAATATGAAAGTAGACTCATAAGGCTTTCCATCAAGACTTGAACCAACTAAAGTGAAGTTAATACTAGGGAGATATGGCCTTTGAAAGTTGACAGTCAATTCAGAACATTGCAAGAACACTGTTCAAGAACAGCCTTCTTCATCGAATCATAACGGACAAAATACAATGAGTTTGGAGCTGATTCTTTTTGCATTAGAAAGAAGACTCAAAGAGCTCTATGGGGATAAGTATCTTGCCAAATTTGGAGCTATATCAAGTCAGAGAGAAATCAAGGACAGAACAACTTGAAAACTCGAGTTTACAAATGAAAACTCGAGTTTAGCTCAGACGGAGAGCAGAGAACGTGAGAGAATCTTCCAAACTCGAGTTTGTGAGACAAAATTAGAGTTTTGATCAAACAGAGAGGAATCTGGAGTAACAAAACAGGCTCAAAACTCGAGTTTTGAAATGCAAACTCAAGTTTACATCTCTACTTCAGAAAAATCACCGTGTCGAAAATCTCGTTTTTGATAAAGAACATATAGATGATTACCCAAATGATTTATAATACTTCTTAATATCATTTACATCATTTGTGTACATGTTTTAGATGATCAAAGGGCTTTAAACTGAAGATCAAGAGTAAAGTAAATGATGATGTCACAATTGGTTCAGAAAACAAAGTTCTAACGACTAGTTTCCAACTGATCTCTAACGGCTCTATTCATGACAGTCATATTATCAACGTTTAGATTATCTTCATCTATAAGTAAAGCCACATTCAAGACGCACAAAAAGGGTGGCAAGAGCTTGCACTGTAAAAATGCCCAAATTCTGAATCTCATACACACTCTATTTTTCAATGCTTACATAGTTTATCATTTAGAGAGTAAAATGATTTGTATTGTACTTCAGTGATTATCTATTCACTTCTTAGAGAGAAGATTCATTGTAAATCATTCTATTTGAGAGTTACTCAAGATTGGGTGATCTTAAGTGGAAGTTGATTGTAACCTTACATTGAGTAAGGGGGAGTATCTCGGTGATAGATTTGGCTTCACAAGTGCTTGGGTGAACTTGTGGGTTTGTTAAAGGCTTCTCTTGTGCCCAGATAAACAAGAGAATAGTGAATTGAAAATCTCAAATGGAGCTTGAGGACTGGACATAGGTCAAGGATTGGGCCAAACCTTTGCAATTCTCTTCCTTAATCTCCTTTATTTCCAGTATATATGTTTGTATAATTTTCTATAGCTTAATAACTCTTTAATGTCATACAAACTGATTTAACCAAATTGCAAAAAAGATTTTCAAAGGTCCAAATATTTTATCATTAACCCAATTCGCCCCCTCTTGGGTTCAGCCGGTTTTACAATTTGGTCAAACTATATAGTTTTGAATTTTTGTATTTATAAATGGCAATTCATTAATGTTAGTTGTTTAGTATTAACAAAGGGATCTTTAAAAATTCAAGAAGCTTTATGCCCAATGACAAATATAGATTTTTGATATTAAAGAGGTCTTTTATGAATGTTGGTAAAAAGTAATTATTAGTTTGTACAGATACCAATTCATTTATTTATATTTTAAACTTTTTAAGTCTTCAATAAATATAAGCCTAATGGTTAAAACATTTTATGCCCCCAACAAAAGTGATAATCTTTAAAAACTCATACATTTCAGCACATTTTTTCATCATTATATTGGTTTTTGAAATCACTTTGTGCACAAAATAGACATACATAAATGAAAATGAAACTTGATAAAACAACGTTCAAACTTTAGAAATTTTTTAGCTAAATGTGAATAATTTTTGTTATTTAAAGAGATTCAAGTAGCTCATCAATCCTTCTTGATGTAGAACCATGATAACCAAATGTGAAATCCTGAGAAGAACTTGAAGGCTTATGAAAGAAGAAAATGAATACAAGAATCATATGAATGAGGAAAGAAATAATATATGCACTTGTCCTTGATTCGGCCCAGCTAAACCACGATGAATCTAAGCGGACTCTATCTATGTCTCAAGTTCGATTCAACTTCACTGCAGCAAATGCCGTCGAAACTACCTTTAAAAACAAAGTTACTTTTCTAAATTTGCTGGAAGTTCGCCATGGCAAAGCAATGATGAATGCCCGAAAAATGATATTGTGCATTTTGGAAAACTAAAGTAGAAAAAAAAGATAAAAACCTCAACCAGCACCGACAACTCATATTCTCACTTCTGGAGGACGATTTTCTACTAATGGAGCTTGGGAAAAGAGAGTTTTGAAGACCTTGAAGCCTTGGGTTGAAGTTCTTAAAAGATGTGGACCGGAAATCGTTGGTTTATTTTGTTTTTCTCCAGTTTCTTTTTCATTTTTTGATATGAACCCTCCTCTAAAGTTTAGCTTGCAGATCGTAATCTTTCATTTAAAATTACATCATATGGATCGGAACTACTATATTGTTTTGTTTCTGTTTGTTGATGAGAATATATATTGATTTTTCTTTATATTCAATGCTATCTTATGCTTGATCACCACATGATTAAATCAGTTCAATTGGATGACAGAGCTATTTTCACTTTAGAACTAAGAAAAGTCATGTTAGCATATAAATTTATCTAACAATATCTATCATAATCTATTGAAAGATTGTTTTGAAATATAGTTTTCATTAATTATATACAAGAGATTGAATATTTTTTAAAAAGATTAAAATCAATCTTGATTTGAGAGAGAGCTTGGTTGATTATTTTTTTAAAAAAAAGTGTAACTACATATAGACTTATTTAATCAACATAAGTAAATGATTGCATAATTCCATGAAATACAACCGAAAAAAGGTAATCATAATCCATTAATCTTTTAAAGTTAGAAACAATTTCTCAATTGCCATTGTTTTATTTATTTATTTATGTTTCATCAAAAATCTTTATTCAACTTCTCACTTTCATCCTATTCCTTGTAGAACGGTACAACAGTAAACCTAAAAATTGGCCTGGGCATTGAACCCACAGTCACACTCGTTCATTGATAACAAGTTGATCACCACTATGAACGGCTGGATCCGTCCGTCTAAGTTCTTATCTCTTTTCCGTTCTTCATAAGAAAATATATAATCCTCATAGTCCGCTGCTATTACATTAAACACTTTTAAATGAGTAATTCACAAACAAAGCTGAGATTTTGATATTACCAATAACTGCATTACATGCACAAAGAGCTAAGAAACATCCCAAACTAGTATAACAAACAAGAAACAGAGCGTAAGGGTAAGTACTTATCCGATTCTTGAGCACCTATATATATATAATATGCTACTTCAATTCACATCCAAGCCCCTAACCTACCAGCCTGCATTCTTAAGCTTGTAACCACCGTACAAACGAAAGAGAGTGAAAGCGGAAATACAAGAGAGGACCACCATGGAAAGGCTAGCCACGAGAGCACTAGCTATTCCTCCTCCCACTTGGTTACAGAATCTGCCATACATATTACATATCTTCATCCACTGAAGCTCCGTCTGACCCACCTTTGCAAACACTGCTGATTGTAATGCTGCTGCCACTGCTGAAACTGTCACATATGCCATTACCTGCAAGAGTTTACATAACTCTGTTTCTTTATCACTTTCAGCATGCATAGCTCAATTTGTGATTTTTTTTTTTTTTTTTAAAAACAACTTTAGGTTAGAAGTCAAGTTTTAGGTCAGGTTCCATTCTTAGGGAAATGCATAATTCATCTGTGACATCAGTTTTGAGTGTGTTGCTCAAGTGCTAAAAACTGAGGTTAAGGCAAAGGTGATGTAAGGTTGCATTCTGATAAGGAAAAATTGCGTGATTTGTGTTATCCTTAAATCACTTGGGCAGTGAAAATTGTATGATTTTATAATTTATAATTTATAATTTATCTCTCACCGGCTAACTACCTCTTGTTTTAGCCATGTGTCACAATCTAAACCATAATAATAAATCTAACAACTATAAATAAATAATTACTTCAGAAAACTCCTCAAAACTGCCAGACACATAAATTCATCACCAAACCATTTCTTTATGAGGTTAAAAATGCATTTTCTGTAATTTGGAAAGGAAAAGGATGTTCTGGGAAGGCCTAAGGAGTATTGGATAAATTTCATTTTGCATACCATATCCATTGTGCTATAAATGAGGAGTGAGAAAGTGAAGATCTCAACACCCAGAAGGCATTAAATTGGAATTTGGTTTGTCTTACGATGAATGACTTGACTTCCCCATCCTAGAAGTTATGGTGTTTGGTTTCCCTAAAGACCAGAAATAGGTCCGCTCCAATACCAGATACCCCTAGGTTACAAAGTCTTAAATACAAAATACCAACCAACTGGACCCTACTCTGACATAAACGTCCAATAATAATAAAAATAATACATGGTAGAGCAAACATTTATCTTATGAGGGAGGAGGATGCCTTGTTCCTTTCACATTGATTTCCTCCTGTCCTTTTGATGAAGTTAACAGAATAAAAGCAGAACAACTTTGACACATTAGTTAAGAAATGGTTAAGAAAAATAACCCCTTAAACATAGCCACCTTCAACATAAAATCGGTGTATTTTCACCCAAAAAACCTGATCATATGGATATAGAAGAGACAGGCCACAGATGCCCTGAGAATATATATGGTGACAGGCTCAATTTTAAGTTGAAAAAATAGAGTAAGGGAAGGATTCAAATTAGTGATAACGAAAAACTTCATAACTCAAAATTTCTTTCAAGATATATAATGTTTTTATTAAAGATTCCTAAAAAATAACAAGCTGGTCTTTCAAATGTTGCAGAGATGTTTTCGTTGAGAAGTAATAATAAAATCAAAACATTTCTATAGAATCTGAAAGATCCAATCAGAAGCACTGATGGTGATTTATTTGCCTGATCTCTTAGAGATATTTTAAGATACTAAAGATCAAATAAGTTGAGTTCGTAGTTGTCGTTTTTCTTGATCGAATGACGACATTCCTTTTGTAAATAAAAACCATCAAAAAATTGCTGGCAAAGGATCCTTTATCAGTTCAAAAATCCATGAATCAACTCTGCAATTAAACTATATTTCTTTAGAGAAAAAGCATCATTGGGTACGAACCTGATCAGCCAAGAACAAGAGCCAAGCCAAAGGCTTGTTGAAGAGAACGGTTCCTGTTGCCATACTCAAAGCACAGCGCAACCCCTGAATTAAAGAGTAAGCAGCAGCTATGCCATTGGCTACAACCACAAACCTGCAATAGGTTTCGCAATAAAAATAAACGTAGAGAAGCCAAAAATGTTCAGTTCATCAAGTCGGGAACCCCAACCCATACAGAACTTACACTAAAACCTTCATGTCTGTAAACTTGGCCCTCTTCCGAATAGTGAAAATCTGTTTGACTTGTGTATCAGTCGCCACAAGAACAGATGCAAGAATTCCCAGAGCGACAATCACACACCTCAACACCAGCTCTGCGGTTCTTACCCTCCGATCCAAAGCCCTAGCATTGGTGCCGTGATAAACTGGCACAGTCCCAGGACTCAGCCCTACACCTAGATAGCTCATTTTCATTCAGACACAACCAAAATTACGAGCTCTTCACTTCTTAAATAGCAGCTGAGCTTGACAAACACAAAGTTATTGGATCGATTTCTAAAATTTGTCACTCTGATGATGAAGCTGAGCTTGACAAGTGGTCCCACCTTGGGGGGGCACCTCAGCACCTACAAACAAGGGTCATTTAATGGCGGTCTGGTTCTGTAGTCAAGGACTGCAAAAGAAAAACAAAATTGTGGTTTTTAGAGCATAATAATGGTTTCTGGGAACAAGGGTCATTTAATGGCGCTCTAGTAACAGTTTCTCGTCCCTAGAAAGGTGAGGGGTCTGATAGGATGGGGGTGGTGGTGGGGTGCCTTAATTGCGGTCAATCAAGGACGGTGAAGATTGGTTCTATTCATGATGGCCCATGCTCTTTGCTTGAAGATTGGTTCTATTCATGATGGCCCATGCCCTTTGCTTTCGCCGTGCTTTTCTGATTGGCTGCTATTTCATGCGCCTTTTTTCGCTTCTTACCGTAAACCCCACTATTAGAAACTATAAATAAAAATAATGCATATTTGAAGACTCATATTTTACTTATATAATAAATTATATAAATTGGTTTACACCTTAATTTAAATTGTATAATTTATAAACATTCACTCTTAAACTATGTTCGCGCCTGAGCAAGGGGATTTTGGCCAATGTTCAGTTTTTTGTTCAAACTATGCTCAAAATGTTTTTGTCATACTATATTATTTAATTATTTAACTTAAAAATGCTGAATTAATAAGTTAACTTAAAAATGCTGAACATTTGGTTTTTTTTTTTTCATTTCCCCGCCTGAGCAAGACCCAATTGCAAAAATATCATGAATTACATGTACAACAAGTGAAGCAAGCTCTTCATCTATGTAGAACTGCTAATTCTAAACAGTGATTTATTACAAGGATATCACCTAAATCCATCCACGGTGAGGGATCAAATGATAGTGCCTCCGTCTTTGAGGGATGAGGGGTGAAGCCAGAAATGGTAATTAGGGGGTGAAAATTATAGAATATAACCTAGTTTTTTTTTATGAAATTTCATTTTAACCCTATAAATATTTCAATGTTTTTATTTTAATCCCTTCACGAAACTTTTTTTTTGTTTTTTTGCTCAAGCCTTCACGAAACTATTTTTGAGGGCCAAAGTGAAAACATTGAAATTTTTATAAGGATAACATATAATTTCCTGAAAATCAAGGTTGTATTCTATAATTTTGGGATGGGCGGGGGCCAACCCTAACCCCTACCTAATTCCGCCTCAGTGAGTGACTTTAACCTCTTTGATTCCTCATACTGCTTCTACATAATCTTTGGCTCCAAACATAATAAAACTAGTAGTCAAAGCATTAGCTCTGGCCTCAATCAACCATGTAAGCACCTGTTGGACCAAGTTTACTGTCCACTTTAATTCATGGATTCATTCCACAATAGTTCTTTGTCCTTGCAACTAGAGGAAGAAATAAAAGATTCCATGTATTGATTTGATGTCATACCCATAAATCTACCGAAAGCAAACCCTGATTCATCCATTTCCTTTGTTGTTAGAGTTTGTGAAACATGCAAAACGTTGAAAGTACAATGAAGATAATTGGAACTAGTGTCACTGATCTAGTGTAGAATACAAATGTTTAGCCAATGGGCTAGTGGTTTGATATAGGATCAGTAAGCTCTCCCAAATATCTATGAGTGAGATACCATTAAGTGCCGTGGATCACTATGCAGATAAGATGGCTTTCGCCTAAGGGGTGGTGTGTGTGCACAATGACGACAGAATTATAACTGTGAGAGAGTGTGTTCGTATCTCTAGGGTTTATACCCTATTTATAGAGTTACCTAGGGGTTTAGATCAATAGGCCTTGTATGCCTTATGTCCTAAGTTTGGTGCCGCCACTCTTAGTCAAGATCCTTGATTATAACTGATCACTTAGGATCTCCTTGATTTTAGGGGTGGTTAAGATCCGATTATGGATCCAGATACAGATGGTCCCTTGTTGTGTCGTATTATAATTGGGCCTCATTATTAGGTCCGTGACAGTTTCCCCCAACCTAGTAGTCCAAGTCTTTAGGATGTCCGAATGTTATGGTTATCTAACCTGGTCTCTATTCTGAGTTTTGGTACGCTCCAAATTTGCTCATATGATTTTGAATGTGATTGCCCCCAAATGTGCATCCGGGTTGATTTGCACTTTAAATTTTGATCCTGTTCATGATTGTTTGGATTCTTGCATGTCAATATCCAGTCTTCCGGGTTTTCACGTTCTGACATTGTGCTACCCCTAATCCGAAGAATCATAGGTAGAAGTCAGCTTCCGTTTCATATTGGATTTCGAGTGAGCAAATTCTTACGCCAGTTTCCCATATCTTTGCATTCAAGGACCAACTTAATTTGCTTGTGCTAGTTGATCCTGATGATCGAAGTCATAGGCTTTATGAGCCAGGATAGAATTTGACGGTTTCATGTTTGTCTGAGTGGACTGTCATTTCCTTTTCTTGCACCATTATGATTCCCTACCAACTGGCAACACCTGCCTGCTAAGCAAGTAGAAATGCATTATTTAGCCGTCTGCGGTTTTCGTGCGCATTAAATGCACGCATTATTATGCGCACGTCTTTTCTTCCATGTCAACATTGCTTTTCTAAATGAATTTGCTTTGCCCTTTTAGCCATTGATGCTTTAGCTTTCTTCTCTTCAGTGGTCACCTTTAGCGGTTACACTATATATACTCCTTCTTTCCCCCAACCTATTCATTTGAACTTTTTCTCTTTGCTTCCTACGCTGAGAGAAATTGTCCTCCTTCCAAAGTGTCTTTGTTCATCAGAGTCTTTGGCTCGTGCATATCCACTTCCTATAATTTATCTAAAACCATGTACTTCCACCGTTCTTTTTCTTTCCTTTGATTTGCAATTTTCATTTGGTAGTTATAATTCTAAGATTCTTGGTTTGGGTAGATTGTTGATAGGGATTTCTGAATTATGGGTTTGTTTCTTGAACCCTTGTTCTTATTTCTTGTTACATTTCTTTCCAATGTATTGTTTCTGGGCTTTAAGTCTGTCTTTTATTGTCATTTTACCTAAACACCTTATGTGTCCTTGGTAATTCTTTTTACAAGCGATGGGTAAGGATATTCCTCCATCTTCTTTGAGTCAATAATAAGATTTCTCTAGAGGAGGAGGAGGAATTATATTGGATAGTTCCTCCAAGATCTCTGTACTGGTTGTGAGGTATTCTTCTTTTTGATGAACAGAACCAAGAATCTGTGCTTTGTGGGTATAGTAGTGGGGGTAGTAAGAAACGATCCCATTCCTTAGAGCCCAAGAGCTAGGATAAGAGCACGAATATTTCGAGATCCCCTTCCTTAGAGCCAAGAAATGTGAATCAAGGAGAGAACTAACCAATCCCAGAGTTACCTATCTCCCAGCTTGATAACATACAGCCTACCGACTTAAGATCTCGTTCCCATGAACTCGTTGGCCCTTATGATGATTGCACATTTCTCATTTACAATCTCGTTACGAGGGGCCGAGAGTCAAAGGCTAATTTGATTTTGGTCTCCTGTCGCCACAACCTAGCACCAAAAAACATCTCGGCTCCTAGTAGTGCGGCTTTCTCACCGCTAGAATCCTCGTCCCATTTACCAGCTTTCTCTACGGGTCATAGCATTTTAGCTTCAGGTATTCTATGTGTATTTTTCTCATTTATTTTTACCTTTATAGGTAGTATGTCGTCATTTTCTCATCTTGTTGAGGAGTCATTTTCTAGGGAGTTAGGTTCTGTGTGCCCCCAATGACATTTGACGGACAAATTTTCGTGGGTTGCTTCCGGGGTGATCACCAAGTTGTTGGTCATCACAGCAAGGGAAATTGCTCACTTCCTATTGACAATTGCGGTGATTGCATCCTTTCTGCCCCTCCCCGTCCAGATGAACTAGTGTTCTCAACTCGGGTGGGGACTCCACCATCTTTTTTCTTTCTATATCAGGACTTTGTTTCCCGACTCGTTATTTGCTTCCTGTTTACCGAGTTCCAGATAGGGGTGTTGAATCACCTTCACATGGCCCCCACCCAATTTCATCTCAATGCCTAGGGTTTCATCGTCGCTTTTGAGTGACTTTGTAAATCTTTAGATATTTCTAACTCTGTCACTATTTTCTTTTACTTTTTTGTTGTCCATAAAGCTTGTGTTGGTAGTGAGTCCACAAATAAAAAAGGTTGGACCTCGCTTCGAGGGGTGTCCAATAGGAAACTTTTTCATGTTTTTTACTGATTCTTTCAAAAAAATTTAAGACTTCTGTCTTCAAAATTATTGCTTAGCCCGGCAGGAAGCTGTGGTTCTTAAAGGCCTCCGACTCTAAAGATATGGAATGGGAGTTCCCATTGTATTGGAGTTTGGATCATTATAAACTAAATACTTCCACATTTCATTTCAATGAGGGTGAGTAGTCGCCCCTTGAGGCCAGTGTGTTAGTTACTTTGGTTGAGCATGTTAATAAGCACAACCCTACTACTACAGTGGGCTTTATTGTGTAGTCCGTCACCGAATTGTATTTGGCATGAAGTATGATGTAATTTTATGCATATTTCATGTACAACTATTGTTATATGGATAATAACGTCTTATTTTCTTTTTCCCGTAGAGCCAAAAATAGGGAAATGGCCGATGTATCTTAAAGAGGTCAATCGTGGCAAGACTGCCTCAGGAGTGGAGAAAAGTCATAAAAGATCTTCCCCTGCTTTTGGGAAAACCAAAGCCGGACCGAGCGACGATGGCTTGGTCCAGAGGAAGCGTTCTTAGATTGGTCAAGGGTCCTCAGCCCCCTACTTTGAAGTTGGCACGGCCTCTGCTGCTTATGCTGTTGTGGCTTCTCTTCCTCCTCCCCCTTCACCTCTTCCTCCTAATCGCTATTTGCCCCCTTATGGGGAGTTTTAGTCCATTGGGATATCGAAGGACCTTAGTTATGTCGTCCTCTCACCAAGCGCTACTATGAGCTTATTGAGATTTCAGATGTTAAAGAGAGGGAGCTCCAAGCGATTAAGTTGCATGCCATGAGGGCGGTAAGGTTGCCTAATGCCTATGCATCGGTGAAACACAAATACTCCTTTTCTTTCGTCGAGCTAAGGTGGGCTAAATGGGAGAAAGACGAGGTCATTGAGTAGAGGAAGAGGGTTGTTGAGTAGCTTCAAATGACCAAGGCTGAAAAGGATAAGGCCTATGAAAAGCTTGCTAAGGCCAACTCGGATCTCCTCCATTCTTAGGAGACCCATGCTTCAATTGTGCAATCACTGAAGAGTCTCTAGATGAAGCTTGGGGACGCTGAGGCCAAGTTGGCAATGGCTAAAGGCGCCCTTGATGGTGCCAATGCTGAAACATCTCAGCTTTAGGGTATGATCCGGGATACGGCAGTGGACGCCTTCAACAATGCCTTGGAGCAGGTCTGGTTCTTAAATCTCAGCCTTTACCTGACTACTACCGGGGTGGATTTTAGGGCTTGTGTTGGCAATGGCAAGTTCATTCCAGCCCGTTCGTCCCCCTGTGGTAAATCATCCTCTTAGTTGCACGGTAGTCAAGGAGGGGAGGGAGAAGAAGAGGTTAACCTAGTGATCTCTGTGGAGGAAGGAATAGAGGTTCAACCGGGGACCCAACCTGAGCCCAGCTTTAACTTGTACTTCCTTGATGCCTCCAATATATTTGATGAGTCACTAGGTATTTGCAGTTAAGGATGACTCAATTGCCTTATGATGATCTTCTTTTGTAAATCTGCCCGGGTTACTTACTTGGTTTTCCTGTTTGTAGTTCATACGTAACTCGAAATATCAATGAAATTTAATTCAGTTGAAAGTTTCGATTTTGTTTCCATATATATTTCATTTTAGAAAGATAAGCACAAGACCCAAACGTATTTGTAAGAGCTCTATTCAATGACTTGGTCGAAGTCAAAAATATATTGTGTAGAAACTGCTAAGATATTCATCTAGCCTTAATAACCAGGCATCATGTAAGTGACAATTTTCAATAGAAATCCCCTCATGATATCCTGGCTTTTTAACCAGATGTTAATCCAAGGTAAAAGCAAATGTGTCACATGTTCAATACTTAGTTCTTAAATAAGAATTCAAATATTTTGACCTAATCAAAGTCTACATGACAATTTACTGAGTTACCCTTGAATATCTTTGTGATGCATCGTAATTTTGAAAGTTAATTTTTAAACCTTAGTTAAATTTGAGACCGGGTTAAATTACCCTGGTGCCTTATACTTGTGCACGATCGTTTAATCGAGAGTAGGACTTTTTATATCCTAGTAGTGTTTTGTTTATGCTTGGGATCTATCAAATAATTTGCAAGGTAATTCTTTACTAAGAATTGCTTCATTTATTTAATAATAGTTTGCCGAAATAGGCAACTTGCAATAACGAAAAAAGCAAAATAATGCTTAAAGAAAAATAAACCTATCATAAAATGTGGTATCTAACTAAAATATGCTTGGTTTATCCAAGTTTTATTTGATATGGAACTCGGTATTTAACTGTAATACGCTCTCAGCTTATTTGCATTCCACATTCTCTTTATTGTCTCTGTCTAGCTTCTCCAAAGTGTAAGCTTCGTGGCCTAACTTCTCTTTAACCCGGTAAGGGCCTTACCAGTTTGCAGTCAACTTTCCATTCTGTGTGTTTTTATTTCCCACATCTACTCTTTAAAGTACCAAGTCACCTTTTTCAAATGATCGAGTCTTGACTTTTCGATTGTACTTTGCTGCGATGAGTTGTTTGGTGGCCAGATCACGGTAGTGTGACATGATTATGACTTCATCTATTAGATCCAACTCCACCGAAAATTGTTCGATGTTTTTTGCTTCTCCCTCTTGTAGAGCCTTCATTCACCTCCACGATGACTGGCCTATTTCCATTGGGATCATCGCCTCACATCCATAGTGTAACATCCAGAATTCTAGACCTTAAGAATTGAGAATAAGCTTAAAGTAGGCGAACTACTAAGCCCGATTCAGGAAGATTCCCAAGAACATTGATGGTTAGGAAGCCTCTCTGGGACTAAGTAACTTGGATATATGGGTTAGTAGACCTAGTATGTTTAAGCCATGGAATTAAAGTACTAATGGAAAGGGCCACTGAGGACCTATACGGTGTAAATCCAGTTGGAAATGATGCCCCTTAACTATGTCCTAAGGTATAGGAAAAATAGTTGACTGGGAATATGTCAGTATAACTGAGTATACAGCATTTTTAAGGCAGTCAGGTATGTCCTACGTTTTTTAGAGAACGTTGGTATCCGTGAAGAAAACTCGAGCAAAACTCGGGTAAGATCTTGAGCCAACACTAATAAAGAAACTTTAATAAAGTAAGCTCATAATGACTAATGATGACATACTTTTGTGTTGGCCAAATAGAATGGTGACAAATGTCACTTCATGATTACAAAAGTCAAAGGTAATGATGCTAGTGGGACACGTGGCGTTTTAGGATTGGACATTTGACTTGTTGGCACCACAAAGTATGAGGTAATTATGAGACATTAAAATATAAATTTCTTGTTCCCCAAGAATAAAAAAAGGTGCAGCCACATCAAGGGATAGGAAAAGCTTATTTAAACACATATAAAAGCCCAATTACAAGGTCAAAGGCTCAGGGAAACGTTAACCAACAAAGGGGAACCGACTGGGATACTGAAATATGGATATCTTGCTCCCCAAGGCATTAAATTTCGACCACCTGTGGTAAGGGAAAAAAGACTGTTGATTCGGGCCCACACAAGTCTAGAAAAGTGGCACGAGTTACGAGGAAAGGTATAACCGATAAAAGGTAGCTAAGCAGGACCGGATAAGGGTTTTCGGAGTCGGGCTAGGCCCAGATGCAGGGGGAGGGCAAAAATTGTGGGCCCAGAAGAGAAAGTACAAGGTCACATCACTTGACATGAAAGTACAAGGTCATATCAAGTAATAATTAAGAGAGAGGAAATAAAATAATCAAGGATTAATCTGGACCACACAAATTGAACCTAACATAACAATTGAATGACAAGTAATTATGACCTTACAAGAACATTAATGAAATAATCTTGGGAAGATTTGGTAGGCCCTACTGACTTGGAAGAAAAGCGGTTCAAAAAGACCGTTTTACCCCTATACCAAAAACCCACACTTAGCAGCACCAAAAACCACCATCAAGGGCATTTTTGGGAATCTGATTTTTGGGTAGATGAGGGCTTCATTTTCAGCCAAGAATTCTCTTGAATTCTTGAGAAACAAGTCAAGAAAATTATAATTAAATCCGAGTCATCATTCTAACAGATGGATAATAACCAAAATTGGGCAAAAGCCCTCACCCTTAAAGTCTATATAAAGGCACTCCCTCCCCTCATTTCCACCTACCCAAGGACGTGCTCAAGGTGTGAGAGGAGAGTGTCTAGCTGAAGTCTTGGTTTGGGAAAAGAAGGAGGTCATACGCAACCAAAATTCCATGGTAAGCATCTCATCGACAAACTACAAGTTCTTGCTTCAACCCTATAGTATTTTTCATGGAGTTGCAGTAGGATTTTGGTATTCTTAATGTTCTTATGGAGTTCAAAACGTGTTTTTGTGTGGGTACAAGTGGGATCACCTTTTTCCAAACCCGAAAAGTGTAAGTCTTTAATATACGAAAATCTGCCAACTCTTATGGTTTTTGGGCAGCAAAGGGAAATCGATGGTTTTGAAGTAGAAAATGAAGTTTATATGCTTTGAAATTTCACATGGTGAAATTAGACATCATGAGGATTATTTTGATTTGATATTTTGTGTCATTTAGATTTTCCAACCGAGAGATATTTAAGGCTAAAAATGACCTAAAAACATGGTTTTTGTCTCAAACCAGTGGACAAAGTTTGGAAACCAAAAAAGGATTTGAACCCATTTGACTTTGGGAACTATTTTTTTTTTTTGATAAAATATACATCCTCAAGGTTCTAAGGCCACTGATCACGTGTCAATATGATATTTCTAGAATTTATTAACAATCGGCAAAGTTAGATCAGTGTTTTTGGAAAATCTTGGTGGTAGGCGAAATTCATGAAACTTAAGGTAAAGATGGTAATTGTGATTAAGAGTATGGTATTTCGTTGTTAAGTAGGGAAGTGACACGTGTGGAGCCTGGTTCAAACACCGAAGAAGAGGTTGTTGTTTTCAAGAAGTGCCAGGTAGTAACTGTAAACATGCATACTCAATGTTGCTCTTGTATGTGTATGTTATCATGATTGTAGATGTAGGGTAGGTAGTATCTATGGGACCTTGTGTTCTATGAGTGCTACTGAGGCCTAAGGTATGATGGGTAGGTAGTACCTACAGGACTGCGTGTCCTTAAGGTGCTACTGAGGCCCGAGGCATGTAAGGTAGGTAGTACCCATTAGACTATGTGTTCTTAATTGACTATTGAGGCCCAAGGTTTATGGGGTAGGGGGTACTTGTTGGAATGCATGTCCGTAGGTGATGCTAAGGCCCTGAGGTAGGTGGCTAGGGTCTATAGCCCTGGCTATTGAGGCCTTTAAGCACGTTGGTTCTGGGGGCTTGTCTTGACTAGGCGGTCCTGCGGATTGTGGTACATGCCATGTTTGTTTTCTTGATTGTGATTTGCATTACATGCTTTGCATACATATTGTATATGAGTTTAACAGTTAATCTAGGGTTTAATTTTAAACTCTAGACTGGTTTAAGGATACATGTGCTTTAGGTGGAGATGATCAAGAGTTTAAAAGTTAAGGGCCGGAAGTATTGTTACAAAGAGATGAAGACGCTCTAAGGAGGCATAATGTTGTATTTATTCTGGATGAGAGAATAACATTATTTACTGCTCAGTATTTACTTTGGACGAATGTACGTACCCTTAACCCTACAGGGACTTATGTACTTCTTTGGTTTATTATACTTTTACCAGTATATTGTATTTGCCCAAACTAGTAACATGCTCTGTTGCATTCACTCTAATACATAATAAAAGGAACAAGTAGCAATGGAAAGTTAATAAGTAAAAGGAGTCCCTCTAACCTGCCACTCGAAAAGGTGAGGCTAGTAGGGGTGTAACACATAGGTTAGCCTGAACATGGTTTCCTAAGTCGACGTCTGTATAGTGGTCTAATATCCCCATAAGAAAAGATATAGTTGCTCTACCTAATTGGATTTTTCCTCTTCCATTCGCTTTCTAAGACCATCAAATTGACGTTAATTTTAGTGGTTGCTTCAGCTTGGCAATTAAACTTTGAGTGTTCCACAGAGGCAAAGTGGTGCTTGATATGGAGTTCAGACATCATCTTTTAAAACCCTTTGTCGATGAACTGAGTTCCGTTATCCGTTACTACTTCAGCTGGGATTTTGAATCTGGAAATTATATTCCATTTGAAGAATCTTTGTACCCGAGCTAAAGTGATTATCGTAAGTGGCTTGGCCTCAATCCATTTAGCAAAGTAATCAACTACCACATGAGCCATTGTAGTTGTCTTGAAGCCGCTTTGAATGATCTCAACAAGTCCATGCCCTATTTGTAGAATTGCTAAGGAGCTGTGATGGATCTCAGCTCAGCCGCCGGGGGGGACCAAATGATTCTGGCGTGTTTATGGCAGCTTTCACATCTTTTTACATGATCTTTCGAGTCAACTTCCATTGTTAGCCAGTAATATCCAGCCTATAGGGCTTTCTTGGATAAGGCCTTAGCTCTCATATGCTGGCCATATATTCCTTTATGTATCTCAATCAAGATGTATTTTGCCTCCTCCGGGTTCAAACATTTTAACATCAGGGAGTAAAGGCCCTTTTGATATAGCAGATCATCTACAATTGCATGCATAGTCGTAACTCGAACCAATCACTTGGCTTCAACTAAGTTGTTGAGTATGATTCCCTTTTCTAGGTAGTCCACGACTAGCCTTCTCCATTCTTTGGCTGCCAAGATAACCATAACATAGCTTGGCTTACACAAACTTTGTTGAATCACCGTTTTGTGGTTGCCCGAGTTCTTTGTGTTAGATATGATTAGTTTTGATGATGTCTCATATAGATGTCATTCTTAAGAGCAAAAAGCTTGAATAATATGTTTATCTCATACATTGACTAACTGCTATAATTAATATAGATTAGTATAAGTTGAATTATAGAACAAGAAGGAGATAAGAGATTTCAGAAAGAAGAAATTGAAGAAAATGTTAAGTTCAAGAAGAAGAGGAAATATTGAAGAAGGTAAAACTTGCAGAAAATAATGGGTCCATGTTAAATGACGAAGAATGATCAAGATGAGAGATGGAAGATGGAAGAAGTTGATAAATGGAATGAGAATATCAATATTCAAGATCAATTCAAATATAACTGTGGAGAATGTTCAAGAGAAGAGAAGAAAGAAAGAATAGAGTTGTGGAGAATGATCAAGTGAAGAGAAGAAAGAAAGAGAAGATCTTACCAAATAAAATGAGAATATCAATAATCAAGGTCTTAGATTAATACTAGAAGTCTTCACAATCAAATAGAAGTTAGAATGATTCCATTCAACGTTAGAACAAGCAAATATCAAATTCTGTATGAGCAAACTCGATTTAGATGGTCAAAACTCGAGTTTACTACCTTACTACAGCGATTTGCCTCTGGAATATGAGAAAACTCGAGTTTAGGACACAAAACTCGCGTTTGTCAATTAATGACTTGAGTTTGCTCTTGTTTCAATATGTTATCCAAAGCTTAGTCACGATGCTCTCTTGAGAAAGAACCAAACTCCAGTTTGTATTTGCAAACTCCAGTTTTAAGTTCACCCTGTTTTGCACTCTCTGATTTTGAATTTACAAAATCTTCATATATGATATGTATACTCCATATCATCAATCACTAATATTCCTAACTATGTTTAATCAACTTGTTAGTGAGTTTTTGATGATCAAACAAGTGAATTTGTGCATAATTTTATGAGTTTATGTTTTTGAAATGCACAAGTCTAAAATTTGTTTGGATTTCAATTCACTCTGTTTTGTGAAAATTCATACAAATGTTTTGAAAAATATCCATACTTTGATTACATTCAAATGATGTTTCAAAATTGGAAGTTAATATTGTGTACCGAATGTTGGATATGCTTCAAATTTGTGCAGTTGAGTTTTCCTTATCTTTCACATATTGATCTTTGGAATTCAATGTGTTGCTTGAACTCTTTAACTAGTAGGACCTCATTCTAACAAGTTAATCATATGAGTTTCAAGCTTATCTCCAGAAAAGAATTCAATTTGTGAAAATATTATGCCTATTGCATAAATCCTTATTGGTCAAGACATTCCAAGCTTTATGAATGTTCATTAATGCATTGAATCTTAATGCATTAACCATTAGTGGAATAACTTACTAGGATAACATTCTGGAACTCTAAACATTTGGATTAATGAGTATGTGTTTCATTATCTATGAATCCTAGTAGTCATTTTGTTACTCAAATTTATCTTCATCTATTTCTGAGTAACTATATTCAAATTCTTGCCTTGAATGTTCATATATTTCAAGACTCTATTCAAAAAGGCAAGATTATCTCTTGGCTAATAGCAAAGTCATTGTGCTCATATATTTCTATTGTGCAAAGCATGTTTCAATAATGCATTAACTTTATGACTTTTGCTCTTGGGAAAATTCTTCCACATGTAAACTTCAATGTTTCACATGTTCTCTTAATCTTAAAGCATTCTAATTTATTCTTTAAGATGTTGTCTTCCACCATGTTTAGAGTGAGCATTGATCTTAAACATATTTGAAAAATGAACCTTTCATAGAATTTCTTAATACTTCATCAATGTTTGAAAGAAAATTTGAGATTTGAAACTGTTTTCATGTTTGATTATCATTCTTGGAAAATCTAATCCCATTCATAAACTATTAGTTGATAAATACTTATCTTTATGGATAAGATTTTCTATGCTCAAACTTACATGTATTTTATCAATGACATCTTTTTTGCATAAAGTATATTTCCAACTTGTCATTGAGAAATAACATTCTTGGTATCATTTATTTCTTACCCATTATGATTTATTAGCATGAACTTATTTGATTGGGTAAAATTATGTTAGTTTATTGTGTTCTTTGCTTAAGTATCATATGATTTAATCTTCTAAGAGCATAAGGTTGTCATGTCTAATCTTGTGTGGACTCAAGAATCATTCAATACCAAATGACACATATTTTTGCAGGAGTTGACCAAAATGTTCTATTGTCAAATACAAAGAACATAGGCAAACAGAATAGACCATTTTAGTGGCTATGTCTGCAAATTCTGTGACATCACTTGAGTGACATCCCATCACTAGTAAGAGGTTTAGACCAAAATGATAAGGAGCATACTCGCTTGATGAGAAGCTATGAGTAGAAACTAATTTTGAGATCCTATTCAAAGCTCATTTGGGATTTCTACTTCTAAGATGCATTCAAAGCAATTGGTGATTATAGAGACTCATCCTCCTAAAGCTTATCCACATCTGGGAGAGCCTCAGTATGGATCACATTATCATATAATAGCTAGCCAGTGATGCATCTATGGATTACAGATGATTATGACTCAAGTAATTACAATATTAATTGAGTAAGGTATTATAACATGCATATATCATAATCATGCTAGGCTAACTTGATTTCATTCATTCCATTTTATCTCATGAATTTTAGCCTGAGAACACTTATTTTTAAAATGATCCTTATGCTTTAAACATTTTTAATCATCATAAAAAGTATAAGTCATTTCTTCATACCAACTTCAAGTCTACCTAAGTGAACTCGAAAGTACTTAATTTTGAGATACCATGTTGTGTCCTCGGGAGCAGGGATAACTCCAAATCTCATAACATTTAGTGTCACATTATTATTTGGTATCATTAAAGAGAGTTTCAAAATTTTTAGTCATGCATTCTTTAAGGGGGAGCTTCACATTCGCATGTGTTTTATATCGTAAAAGATCATCTCCTCGTATTTGAAGGAAACCTTCTTGAAACATACTCATCTGCATTCACCATCTCTTTTATTAGTTTTGATGATGAGTTAATCTTATATTTGAAAATATCTTATATTTTCCCTTTCATTATCTTAATTTGAAAATATCATATAGAAAGAGATATTTTGATATTTAGTTGTACTAACAAATCTCTTTTGCAAAGAAAGCTTTCAATTTGTAGCAGGAGATTTTGATATTCCTTAATGCACTATAAGGAGAAACTATCGAAGTAGGGAATAATGTCTTCACATTCCATCATTGAAGTTGAAAAATGCTCTACAGAAGAGTTCTATGAAGAGAAGACAAAGGATTGAAGCTGAGTACTGACCATATTTGTTATTATGATATACAATTCAAGAAGTCTATACTTTAGTCTCATTCCATATCTCAAAGGCTATTCAAAGCACATCACAGAACCTACATGAGCATTTCTAATCTTTATCTTTTTATATTCAGTGAAAATTTTGCACATATTTGGTATCTATATACTTTAAATGTGAAAATTATGCACATGTTTTGATTTCATAAAAATATTCCAAATTTCATCATATTAAGATTGAAAATACTTTCACATCGAGGAGAGAAAATCATTTTATTGGCTCATTCTAATTTGATTTCATATTTGTTTTTCCAAGTATTTCTTTACTTCAACTTTTTTGCTAATGACAAATAAGGGGGAGAGAATGGCAAGAAAAATATGCGGGGTCTAATATATTTTTATATTCATACATATTTTTCTTAAAGTATTTGTCATCATCAAAAAGGGGGAGAATGTTGGATATGATTAGTTTTGATGATGTCTCATATTGATCTCATTCTTAAGAGCAAAAAGCTTAAATAATATATTTATCTCCTACATTAACTAACTGCTATAATTAATGTAGATTAGTCCAAGTTGAATTGTAGAACAAGGAGACAAGAGATTTCAAAAAGAAGAAATTGAAGAAAATGTTAAGTTGAAGAGAAAGAGGAAATATTAAAGAAGGTAGAACTTGCAGAAAATAATGGGTCCATGTTAAATGACGAAGAATGATCAAGATGGGAGATGGAAGATGGAAGAAGTTGATGAATGGAATGAGAATATCAATATTCAAGATCAATTCAAATATAACTATGGAGAATGTTCAAGAGAAGAGAAGAAAGAAAGAATAGAGTTGTGGAGAATGACCAAGTGAAAAGAAGAAAGAAAGAGAATATCTTGCCAAATAGAATGAGAATATCAATAATCAAGGTCTTATATTAATACTATAAGTGTTCGCAATCAAATGGAAGTTAGAATGGTTCAATTCAGAGTTAGAACAAGCAAATACCAGGTTCTGGATGAGCAAACTCAAGTTAGATGGTCAAAACTCGAGTTTACTTCCTTATTGCAGTGATTTGCCTCTGGAATACGAGAAAACTCGAGTTTAGGACACAAAACTCGAGTTAGTCACTTAATGACTTGAGTCTGTAGTATCTTTAGCATCTCTGGCGTCTCTAGTCTGGGAAAACTTGAGTTTACAGTGTTGATCAGCAACTCTGTTATACTCTATTTCACGTTCAGCTTTGGCGAGGTCTAGTAATTTGGTGATATCTCCTAAACTAGAGATCGGATTGAGGTGAAACAAATTTTGGATGAAACTAGACTCCCAATGTGTCATTATGACAAAGTTTCAAGCCTAAAGAACCTCATATGAGAGAGATATGAATTTCTGAAGTTGGAACTAGAATTCACACCACACAGCAGACCAAGCTTCAATGTTTTTGGTGTATCTCACAAACTACACATCGGAATGAGCTGAAATTAGTGGAATATGAAAGTAGACTCAAAATTCGTTTCATCAAGACTTGATCCAAGTTAAATGAAGTTTAGACCAGGGAGATATGGTCTTCGAAAGTTGATAGTCAGTTTAAGATGTTGCAAAAACGCTGGTCAAGAAAAGCCTTCATTCATTGGATCATAACGGACAAAATACAACGAGTTTGGAGTTGATTCTTTTTGTATTGGAAAGAAGACTTAAAGAGCTATAAGGGGATAAGTGTTTTGCAAAATTTGGAGCTATATCAAGTTAGAGAGCAACGAAGAACATAACAACTTGAAAACTTGAGTTTACAAATATCAAACTCGAGTTCAGCTCAAACAGAGAGCAGCAAACATCAGAGCATCTTCCAAACTCGAGTTTGTGAGACAAAAACTCAAGTTTCGATCAGACAGAGAGGAACCTGGAGTAACGCAACAACCTCAAAACTCGAGTTTTCTAATGCAAACTCGAGGTTACATCCTTGCTTTAGAAAATCACCGTGTCAAAAATCTCGTTTCTCATCAAGAACATCCAGATGCTTATCCAAATGATTTATAATACTTCTTAACATTATTTATATCATTTGTGTATATGTTTTAGATGATCAAAGGGTGTTAAACTGAAGATCAAGGGTAAAGTAAATGTTGATGTCACAGTTGGTTCAGAAAATGAAGTTCTAACAGGTAGTTCCAACTGATCTCTAACAGCTACTATTCACAACAGTCATATTCTCAACATTCAAATGATCTTCATCTATAAGTAGAGACACATCTAAGATGGAGAAAAAATGATGGCTAAAGCTTGCATTGTCAAAATGCCTAAATTATGAATCCAAAGTTTATCTCATACACACTCTGTTTTTCAATGCTTACATAGTTTATCATTTAGAGAGTGAAATGATTTGTATTGCACTTCACTGATTATGCATTCACTTCTTAGAGAGAATATTCATTATAAATCAGATTATGTGAGAGATACTCAAGATTGGTTAACCATGAGAGGGAAACAGATTGTAACCTTACATTGAGTAAGAGGGAGTATCTCGGTGAGAGATTTGGCTTTACAAGTGCCTGGGTGAACTTGTGGTTTGTAAAGGCTTCTCTTGTGCTTGGATTAAACAAGAGGATAGTGGATTGAAAATTTCAAGTGGAGCTTGAGGACTAGACTTAGGTCAAGTATTAGACCGAACCAGTATAAATCTCAGTTTTCACATTCTCTTCCTTAATGTCCTATATTTCCAGCATATATGTTTGAATGACTATCTATAGTTTTATAACTCTTTATTGTCATACAAACTGATTTTACTGAATTGCAAAAAGATTTTCAAATGTCTTAAGTTTTATCATTAACCCAATTCACCCCCCTCTTGGGTTCAGCTGGTTCTTACACTTTGTACTTGCTAGTTTAGACAAGATGTCTACCCTGGTGTTTTCTCCTCTGGGGATGTGGGTAACGGTTACCTCGTCGAAGTCAGCCATGACTTCCTATACCTTGTTCAAGTGTTTCACAAGAAAAGGTCCTTTAGCTAAGTAAGTTCCTTCGATTTGCGTCACATGAGATGAGAATCAGTCGATATGTAGACTTTTTTAGCCCCATTCTCCTTTGCTTGACTTAAGTCGACCAGAACTGCTTCATATTCTGCTTGATTATTAGACGTCGGGAAATTTAGTCGAAGGGAGTGCTGCATGGAAACCCCTTTTGGGCTTTCAACAATGACTCTTGCTCCGATTCCTTCAGTATTTGAGGAACCATCGACAAACACTTTCCATGGATTTCAAATCCTATAAACCTTGTGAATCTTGTTTGGTTGGTAAAATGACGAAGAGCAAGCTTGAGAAGCTTATGAGTCATAAATCCAATGAGTTGTTCGAACTCAATCATTCAAATATTTGTGGGCCCATGTGTACTTAGGCTAGAGGAGGATACTCCTACTTCATTACCTTTACTAATGATATGTCAAGATTTGGATATGTGTATCTTATGAGACACAAATCCAAAGCCTTTGAAAGGTTCAAAGAATTTAGGAATGAAGTGAAAGATGGAATATCACTTAAGAGGGGGTGAATTAGGTGATTTAAATTTTTTAAGAAAAATACCTCTGTAAAACACAAGTTAAAACAGAGTAATGAAAGAGAAGATAGACATAAGAGATTTATACAGGTTCAATCTAAACTCTTGACCTACATCCAGTCCTAAGACTTTCTAGATATTTCACTATCTCTATCAAATGATTACACACTCTGTAACTCTGAGTAATCCTCTTTCTAGAATTCAGTCCCCCTTACAAGTTGTAATCAATACACCCAATCTCAAGGTCCCATTACCTTAAGTTTCTTTACAGAAATGATGAATATATTTTGACCCTCTTACATAATAGATTGATAAACACTTAAGATCAAAATATTAATAGATATTACACAGTAAAGAGTGAAACACTATTTGCAACAAATTCATTTATGTGTAATTGTTTCAGTGATTGAATCGTATTGAATGTTCCTGCTTATATTTGGTGAAGGAAATTAATGACCATTGAGAAGCTTCAATGAACTATTATGAGTAAACAATGTAGCCGTTAGACTTAAAGTTCTTCTGTTACTCACACATCTTGATTTTGCATATGCTCATCGTCATTCTATCGCTTTGACATTCTTTCTGTTCTTCCCATTGAGTGTTGTGCTTAAGAAAGAGAACATCAATGCCTTCTAAATTTTCAGAGAATGGTTGCTCAAATAATGCTTGGTTTTTTGCAACAACATTAAATGCTTTTGACGTAATCAATGCTTTTTTGATTAATCTACAGTTAAACTTTTATCTAATTATCTGGAACTCATTAACAAACTAATTAAATATAGTTAGGGACAATAATGAGTGATGATAAGAAGTATTTAAATCATAAGCAAGGGGATTCAAGATTTATGGACACAGTGATTTGTAGAACCAAAAAAGCTAACTTGAGTTATTGTTAAACAAACTAGAGTTGCTAACTCGAGTTGATCATTGATCACTCGAGTCATTGTTTCATCTTCTCTAAAACTGTGTTTGATAGGAATAGAGAAGATATCTCTGTATGAACTTAACTAGAGTCATGTATCCATAAACTCGAGTCACAATTTCATTTTCACAAATGTCTTCGAGTTAAGTTTGGAAAAGATTTGATCATAGAGTATGCTCGAGTCATTAATTGATAACTCTAAAGGATGACTTGAGTCACTCAATCCTTAACTCAAGTTTTCAAAATGTTTTGAAAATAAGTTTCACAGAAATACTTGAGTTATTTAATCTTAACTCGAGGCAACATTTTGACTATTAAAAATATTTGGACATGGGACTTAGAATTTTTGAAAAGATATGTTTAAGATTAAGTCCACAAGGATTAACTCGAGTCTAATACCATAAACTCAAGTTAATGTTTTTCATTAAAAACATCTCACAAAGACCTTAACTCAAAGTTTCTAAAGTGTAACTCGAGTTAGTCAAAGTTAAGCACTTTTTGACTGAAGTTTTAAGGCACTTGACTTGAGTCTAGAAACATTAACTCAAGTCATATTTTGACAGAAACTTCAAATGCTTGTTGATTCAAGATTTGATCAAGATAAAACATTTTTATTTGAATCATTAACTTCTTTTTGTTTACAATTGTTTGTTATCATCAAAACTGTTAGTTCTCTATATGTTTTGATGATAACTAATAATTGTAAATTAAGAAATTTATTAATTACTGAGCCAAGCAAGAGATCATTTACATGCTAAAATCCAGTTTGCCTCTATGACTCTTGTGAAGAATGACTCGAGTCATCATTGCGTGACTGCAGTCATTGTCTTGTGAAATATTTTTGCACAAGAATAATGACTCAAGTTGATCCTTGTGACTCCAGTCATAGTGTTTCAGTTCAAAATGTTTTTCAATTAAATGACTCCAATCACAACTAATTCACTCAAGTAAAAGTTTTCTCTTGGAAAATACTTTAAAACATAAATGACTCGAGTCAACATAAGCTACTCCAGTCACTGTGAGCATATTTCAAATTGAGTGTTTTCCAATGGTCAATTGTAACTCCAGTAATTCATTAAAGCATTGCAGTCATCTACTATAGCAACTCACTTTCACAACTTAAACCCGATATCAATTTTATGAAAACTGATATGACTCAACTCAGTTTTCCTTGACTCCAGTCATATTTGATTAGAGGCGCTCTAAGATGTGCTAAAATGTAAAGTGACTCGAGTCACACAATCATGACTCCAGTCAAGTTACTATAAAAGCCCTTCCAGGATTTGTGAAAGTAGGAATGACTCGAGTAACCCGTGAATGACTCCAGTCACATCAATATAGAGAGCTAATTAAATGCTTTGAAATTTTAGATCAATCCAGTTATGAAATTATGACTCCAATCATCGAGTGACAGGCTATGTGTTTCTCAACTAAGTTTTAATGTGACTCCAGTTACAATTTAGTGACTCCAGTCATGTTAACTCGAGTCAAGCTTATGATCTTTGAAAAACACCGTGTCCGTAATATCTAAATCACTGATTATGAGTTTAAATACTTTATATTCTTACTCATTACTATTCCTAATTATGTTTAATCAGTTTGTTAATGAGTTTCAATTGATTTTGATATGGATTAACAACAAATTGAAATAAAGCAATTATGTGTCAGAAACATTAAATGCAAAGCATAGATGAATGCTGGATTTAGACTATCAACCTTTTGAATGTTTTTAAGTGTTGCAACCTCTTCATTTCCACTTCTAACATTGAGTTCCAATGGACAAATGGAACAAGGAATGTCAACACAAGATTATAGTGCTGAATGGAAAAAGATTTCATGTGAGCAATGGTCAAAAGTAATTAGTCTCAACGGTCACCTTCTTCAGTCGCAACGGATAATTCTTGAAGCTTCTCAATGGCCATAAATGCTATCAACTATAAAAGCCAGAAGTATTGAATTTTTCAACTACCTTTGGGTATACAAAAAACTCTTCAGTGATTATTCATTTACTCTTTTAAAGAGTCTTTAAAACTTACTATCATTGTATTAATTTCAAGGTTGTGGAACCTTGGAATTTAGGGATAAGTGATTACAACTTATAAGGGGGAGTTAGTTCTAGAGAGTCTGGGGACTGGACGTAGGTCAAGATTTTGGACCGAACCAGTATAATTTTTTGGTGTCTTTCATTTCCTTATTCTTCTCTGTTTATCCCTGTTTTACATGTGTAATCTAGAGGATTAGAAAAGAAAATTTTTTAATCACCCAATTCACCCCCCTCTTAGGTGATATTCCATCTTTCAAAAACAAACATAGAGAACTAACGTGAAGTAGAAAAACAACTTGGCAAGATGATTAAAACACTTTGATTTGATCAACGTGATGAATATCGAAGTCAGGAGTTTCAATGTTATCTAAGAGAGAATGGGATTCTCTTACAATTGACGGCTCTATACACACCATATCAAAACGATGTGTCTGAAAGAAGGAACCAAACCTTGCTATACATGGTACAGTCAATTATGAGAAGTACTGACCTCCCAAAATCATTTTGGGAATTCTCCCTAGATATGATGTTAAACCTTCTTATCCATCGAAATCTTTTTAGACTACTTTGTATGAGATATAAAAGGGCCGGAAGCCCAACTTGAATAACCTCAAGGTGTAGGGCCGCCCAACTTTTGTCAAAACCCTAGCACCGGACAAGTTAAGAGCTAGGAGAACCTTATGCTATTTTGTAGGTTATCCCAAGGAAACTAAGGAATACTACTTTTACTACCCCGAGGGCTACAAAGTGTTTATGTCTAAGAATGATATTTTTCTTGAGGAGGATATACTCTCTCAAGAAAATAGTGGAGTAAAGTAAAACTTAAAGAAATTCAAGGCCTACAAGAATAGATAACAAATCTCGAGTTTGTTTATTAGTCGTTGTCTTAAGTAGAGGTTGTAGACACCTAACCATATGGGACTTCTTGGATTATTCATCAACCTAAAAGGTATGGTTTTGTGATTGAGAATCAACAAACCATTAAAGATGACGAACCTACTTCCTACATTGAGGCAGTTAAGGATGTTGACTCCTAAGAATGGCTTCAAACCATAGAATTTGAGATATATTCAATGCATGAGAACAAGGTATTGACCTTGGTTCCACCCTGAAGTAATAGTTCTCATTGGATGCAAGTGGGTCTTTAAAAGGAAGATTGATGCAGATGGCAACATACAAACCTATAAAGCTAGGTTAGTTGCAAAGGGTTATCATCGAATGTAAGGAGTTGACTTTGAGGAAACCTTCTCACTTTTTGCCATGATAAAATATATCAAGATTACACTAGCTATAGTCGCATATCATGATTATGAGGTTTGATAGATAGATGTCAAAATTGCCCTCATAAATGGTTTCCTGAAGGAGGAGGTATATATGACACAACCGGAAGGTTTTCAATCCAAAGGCCAACAACATATGGTATGCAAACTTCAAAAATCAATCTATGGGCTAAAGTAGGCATGCAAGAGCTAGAATCTTCATTTTGATGAAGTCGTTAAAGGTAAAAACTTTGTCAAAAATGAAGATGAACCATGTGTTTACAAGAAGGTTAGTGGGAGTACAATAGTTTTTCTTGTGCTTTATGTGGATGACATACTGCTCATTGGAAATGACATTCCCATGTTACAGTACACAAAGATATGGTTATCAAAGAATTTCACCATGAAGGATATGGGAGAAACAACCTACATACTTGGTATAAAGATCTATAGAGATAGATCCAAAGGGTTTCTAGGATTATCCCAATTCACGTATATAGACAAAATGTTAAAGACGTTTAGCATGGATAGGTTGAAAAATTGTTTTCTTCCTGTTAGTCATGGCATTTACATTGCTAAGGTTATGTGTCCTAAGAGCTAAAAGGGAACACATGTATAGGATTCCATATGCATAAGCAATTAGATCCATCATGTATGTCAAGTTATGTACGAGACCAAACGTCTCATATGCTTTAAGCATTATGAGCCGATACCAGGCTGACCTAGGAGAGGGTCTCTAGATAGCAGTAAAGACAATCCTAAAGTACTTAACAATTACTAAGGATGTATTTCTGGTTTATGGTGGTAGCAATTAGCTAAAAGTGAAAGGGTTCATTGATGCCAATTTCTAGAGTGATAGAGATGACTATAAATCCTAGTCAGGAGTCATCTACTTCTTAAATAGTGGGGCAATTTACTGGAAGAGTTCAAAGCAAGAGACCACAACAGACTCTGCGATCGAGGCAGAATACATAGCAGGTTCAAAAGTGGCCAAGGAGATAGTATGGATCAAGAAGTTCATAAATGAACTTGGAGTGGTTCCCGGCATCATTAATCCAATACCATTGTATTGTGACAACTTCAAAGCTATAGCTCAAGGCAAGGAATCTAGGTCTTATAAGAGATCTAAGCATGTACTCTGCAAGTATCACCCCATTTGAGAGATTGTTGAAAGACATGATATAAAGATGGACTACATCTCCACCGATGATAACTTGGCTGATTCTCTGACAAAGGGGATTTATTAGAGAAAACACGATAGTCATTATAAGTCTTTGGGTATAACACAAAGACCTTATTGGCTCTAGACCAAGTGGGAGATTGATAGTAAATAGGTGTCTTAGAGACAATCTATTTTAGCAGAGAAACACCTTTTTCTATTTAGTATTTTATGATTATTGTATTTGAACACATTTTATCTTTACCATATTTATATCTTACCTTTATGTTAAGTTTAATATGCTTTTAAAGATAAACACCCTAGGAATAGAACATGTGTTTACTCGAGGGTCTATAATAGAGATCATGATCATGAGGACTCGAGAACACTGCATCTTTATTGCCTAAAACTTGTTCCTAGTCTTGAATCACTAAGAAAGGGCATTGGTGATCTCAATGAGACTAGTATGACATCATTTACTTGTATAGAGATACAAGGTAGGGACCTCATGGAATATAGGCATGGCGATGCCTTAGCTGATGTCGTGGGTGGATCTGTTGTAGAATACTAACACCTAATTGACCCACCGAAAGACTACACAATGATTCATTGTAGAGAGTATCATTGGATTTGTAAAGTCTCTCAATGTTTGGTATTGTGGATCATCCTAGACTCGAGGATGTCATTGAGCACTATATTTTAGGGTTATACTTTGACTGTACAACTCTATACATTTGAGAATGGGGAGAACAGTGTACTTTTAGATATAACTAAGTGTAGATAAACATGCCAAAAGGATTAACAGTCCCCTACAAGGGATTAGTCGTTCACATAACCGGTAGGGCTTGGATAACTTCTAGTTGACTCGAGAATCTGTGCATAGTAAGTGATCACAAAAAGTCTTGATCCATGTTAGAGTCAATAGAAGAAGATTCCTGGTTCTGTGAAAAAGATATATATAGTTAACCAAGAGAGATGATGATACTCTCTTTGTTCTCGACTAAATGTGAATGATGTTGTGAAGTTCATATCGCACGATATCCAAATTAGAAAAAAGGTAGATCACTTGATCAACTCAAATAATTATGGGGTTACAGAGCATTACTAGTGTCTTATGTGATAATCGGATAACTTGAGCCCATTGAAGGAGTTTGATTAGTCCAAATTTATTTATGTAAGTGATTAATTGGGTTTAATGGGTCACACACAAAGGTTATTCCTTATTCTTAAAACTTAACAAACTTGGGCCAATAATTATTATTGGGCTTTCTTGAGAGAATATGTGTATTTGGGTTACAGTAGATTCCAAGCCCAATATACAAAAATGGTGCCATAGATGATTCATTAGTGGGAAATTAGTTTCTCCACTAATGTGCCCAAATATGTTACAAGACCAAACAATATCTTAGACCAATTTGAATTTGAAATTCAAATTTTAATTTTTAAATTTAAATTCAAGAAATTAGGTTATAAAGATAATTTTGAATTATCTAATAAATTTGTGTGTGTGTGTGTATGTGTGTGTACATATGTCTAATAAAGATTGGATAAATAAATAATAAAGAAATAATCAAAGACATGGATGTGATCCATTATCTTGAATTATTAATCCAAGAAATAACTAAAGATATAGAAGTGATCCATTATCTTGAATTATTAATTCAAGAAATATTTCAAGATATGGATGAGATCCATTATCTTGAATAATTAATTCAAGAAATAATGCAAGATATGGATTTAATCCATTTTATTAATTATTTGGGTAATACCAATTAATGGACCATTAATCTTGAACTCTAATTAGGGTGTCAGCTGAAATTTACAAGACACTTTTTAATCTTGCAAAATTTCGGCCAACTTAATAAACCCTAAGGGAGTTTGACGAAACATTTAACTCTCTTAAGCCATTGGAAAATTTCGGCAAAGCACCTAGAAGGGGAGGAAGAGGTGCCATCCAAAGGTAATCCAATCTTATTCATCTTATCCTCAACCTAATCTCAAGAAATCTAATCTTCTTTAGATAAAGGAAACCAAAAACATTGATTCCTCAACCTTGCCCTCGCCTTAAAAGCATCCAAGAAAAGAGAGGGATCAAAGATAAGGAGTTCTCAAGGCAATCAGAAAATAGCTGTGTGGATCAGCATTAGAGAACGTTATATACTTTGAGGTCTTCATTGATATAAGGTAATCCTAACACCTACTGTATTTTAATGAGTAGATCCTGAAAGAGCCCATGAGTATTTCTTTATCATTTAATTTGGGATAACTCATGAATAGCCGTAAAGAGTTATGAGATCTGTAATGATTAATATATCTATTCTCATATATTAATTCATAAAGAGTCACATCTTAGATAACGACTACAAGTTTATGGTATTTAGTTCCATTAGCAGCTGTAAAGAGTTACGAGTTCTCATATATTAACTTATTTAAGTATCTTATGAGTACCTTAAAGAGTTGTGAGTTCTCATAAGTACTATAAAGAGTTATAGTTCTAAATTATAAATTTCCACTGCAATTAGTGAAGAACAAAAATTTTTTTCCACTTTATGTGTTTGCATTTGAACGTCAAGTGGCACCCAAATTAACTAACACTTGGGCTGCCTATCTCTTACCAATAAAGTTCCAGACTCTACTGGCCTAGGGTGAGGTCCACATACCAATCTAGGCAATACTCACTTTTGAGGAGTAAAATTCTTTCTTACTCTTCCTGGTGCTCGGAGTTGATCAATTCGCCGCTCCTGCTCGAGGATAAGATGATTTACTATTTCAGATCATTCACTTCTCCTAAGTCTCCTTCTTGTCATGTTTCGTGTTATCATATGATCAAGATCATATCAATACACTATTATGATATTGCCTAAAACCTGGCTTTGATACCACAAATGCCATACCCGTCAATATCACGACATGTATCAAAGTTTTATAGCATAATATAGTGGGCAAAATAGATATAACATAGTATACTGATAATAAAATACAATTCGTAGTTACATAATAGGAGACCTACAAGATTTGTTAATCATACTACATTAATCTAAAATAATATAGCTCCATAACACTAACAAACATTAAACAGAAATATTAAAACTAAACTGCAAATATAAGCAATGCCAATCTAATGACCATGTCCGTATCCATCACTTGCCTACATTTATTGCCCTTTCCTAAGAGCTTTGTTTATTGAATTGTTCATGTTTTAAACATTGGAAATTAAAATGTCTAAGATTTAAATAAATCTTAGAGTAACAGTTAATCACACATAAAATGTATAAATGGTACATGATAGTTAACCATAAATAATACAGTCCACAACAACATTGACAGAATTCAAAAAATCACAAAGCACACATCATATGCAGCATCAACTGCAACAAAGATCACATACTACAAACCATAACGCCCGGCATTCAATTGAGAAACAACCCAAGTTGCTAAATGCAGCTAGGTTCGTCACCCAAGGACTACCATTCCATTAGGCCCTATACCTAGCCACTAAGAATATACCCCCTAGACGGTCCTTCCAACCAATTAGTTTACGAGTCGTGCTAGCCTTTACATGCAAGACTTTCACAAAAATGGTTCAAACAAGCATATACATCCATACAAAGTATATGAGATTAGAGTTATTACATGAGTTTCTAGCTTCATTTCGAGTTCTTTGTTTGCTCCGGGCAAGCATTAATTCCTATAGTTGTACATTTACGGACAATAAGTTATTACTTACTCAAGCTCTTCGCATTTCTAAAACATCAGGATTGGTTATCTCTATTGCTACTCATAATTTTGAATATGAAGTAAAAAGGCCCACATTAACCCTTAAGAGCTTATTATTACGTCACCTGCAATTTAATTTCACTACTAAAACCCTTAATTTCTTGTTCTTGCATTACATTCCAAAATTTGGCAAAATTTTCAACAAACTTTGAAAATTCATAACTCATTGTACAAATATCCAATCATGGTAATTTAAAGGCTATGTAGCCATTGTTGAGTCTATTCTATATAAAAATACCATCCATGGCCAGAAACACGCATATTTTTCCAATTCAACAATCATTATACACTGTCTAGAAAGACATTTCAAATTTAATAGTCAACTTTAAAAATGCATACATAACTCAACATGTACAAATTCAAATTTGCCATATGATCTATCAAATTAAAGCTTGTCATGTATAATCTAAATCTGGTAAGTTTCATAGCCATTAGATACCATGCAAGGAATCAAAACTGTCGGCTTAAGGTTTTGAAACAATTCAATTCCAATTCTTCTAAAACAACTTCCTAACCTATACCTTACACAATTTTTCATTTTAAACACATTGGAGACATCAAAATGGAAAAAATCTCATTCCTTATGCATGTCCTATTCTAGCCGAAATTAGAGCTAGTAGAAAAACAAAGTTGATTTTGCAAGTTTCATTCCATAATCACCATAGTTTGTCTTAAATCACTTCTTATCTTATTGTTTAAGCCCTTACTCATGCTTTAACCATTCTTTATTCATTTGGGCAAAACCTCCCCTTGGTAAGGCTTCCAAACTCACAAGAATTCAAGAAGAAATTGGTTTCACCAACAACAACACAAAAAACCATAGCAACAAGGCTAGATTCTTCACTTACCTTGGCTTTTCTTGTGCCTTCTTGCAAATTTCCTTCTTCTTGGCTACCCTAGGGTTTCGGTCACTAAAGTAAAAATCACCATACAACAGTATAGCATCCAATACTCACCTCTTGTTCTTGATTTTCCTTCCTCATCTCGTCTCTTGTTTTGATTTTGCTCTTCCTTGGTGTGCTTGAGTATGGCCGACTTTGAGAGCATGCTAATAGAGATTAGAGTGACTTAGAACTACTTGGAAGCCAAGCTCATGGGCCCCACATGCTCTTTGCCTGACTTGCTCCCTCTCTTCCCTTTTTTTCTTTCAACATGAGATAAATTCATTTGATCAAACTCCCTCCCTTGCTTTTACTACTTGGCCAAAATATGTGTGTATGTGGCTTATTATTTACACCCCAACATGTGCCAAAATCATTTAATCTCATTCTCTCCCTCCCTTGTCCATGTGGCCAGAACTTAAGACATATATGGGAAGCTAGTAGATCACAATTGTTGACTTATGGCACATGCTCATATAATTATTAAAATCCCAACTTATTGGCCAAGTATTCATGTGACAATTGAATCTCACAGTTGCTCTCTCTCTCTCTCTCTTGGTCGAAAATCATTGGCCCTATTGGATTAAATGAATAGTAATCCCACGTAATTTATTCTTGTGTTATGTTAACATGTGTCCCAAAATTCAGTGTTCGGGAACATCAAGACCTTAACCACAATTAACCGTTTCACTCCATTTTATGCGTACATTGTACAAGAAATTTTGATGAAGTAAATTCAGGATATTACTGGTTGCTCCATTGCAATTTGTAGATCGTAAATCTCTTGCTTCCTTTCGTTTGAATCTGTTTGAATCAATTATATAGTGGGATCGCTGCTTGTGAGCTTCATGGTGTACATAATCTTAGCTCTCGCTCATATCTTCACCTTCTGATCTCTCGCCTCCTGTCAACTAAAGCTCCTCTCGTCTTTCTCGATCTGCAGAATGCAGTAGAGTAGCCAGCTAAGAAAACAACATGGAGAGTGATGCGACATCATATTGAATGTGGAAGGATTAGTTGTGGGTTTTCTAGATCAATGAACTTTAGGGCTTTTGTCTTGGGCATTTTAGTTCTGACTGGGGAGATGGAGAATTAATTAGAAGGATTGAGAGTGACCGCGAACAATGGTGATTGGTTTAGAAGAGAGGGAAGGCTGATCGGGTTCATAAGAGAGGGTGAGGTAGGAAGAGGATGATGAGGTGGCATATATGAAGCAATGGTGGTGTCTATGGAGCGCCATGTGGATAAATTAGTTAATTTTAACAATCAAAATTAACGGATTAAATGGTAGTGGCAATATTTTATTATTTTTTGACCCCTTGAAAACTTTCAAACAACCAATGCCATTTTCTAGAATCTTCTCGGGCATTTTTGCCCACTCACCATTTAATTTTTTTAACATGGGGCTGAGATGGAATACCATAAAATATAAGTGGACAAATTGGGCATAAAATTTGGCTCCCTCAAAAAAAAAAACCCCCCAATTTAGATGGGACAAAATAAGAGGAGAGCAGGGAAGATGGGCAGATTTTTGATCCCTTCTCCCCATAATTTCAAACCAAAATGAGGTAAGGGGGCATTTACGACCCTCTCCTTCCATCTTCTCCCATCAAACTAAGTAGGCCCTTAAAGAATTATTAATGATTGTTTTCTAATTTTATCCTTGAAGATGTGAGAGAAAATATGTCCTATAGGTTTTCAATACACATTCTCTAATATATAAGGGTAAACTTGAAAGATTTTATAAATATAAGATATATTTAATGACTTAATTAGAATCTTTTGGTATGTGAGAATTAGTTATTATAAATTTATATATAATAAAGATTATATCGTTATTAGAAATTATAGCATCTATTGTTAGTATTTTTTAAAATTGATATAAGAATTAACTTTGAAAACTAGTACTATGCTATAAATACACTATTATAAAGAATAAAATAATGTATTATCATTCACTCCACCGCAATCTTACTCCTATAAAAAATTTTAAAATTCATCAAAATTTAAAATTTTTTTTAATTCGTACAAAAAATGTCACTTATAAATATTTCGTATTTTTAAATAAAAATTGTATGTCATACATGCCATATTTTATTATATAGTGGATCTCATATATTTCGATTACAAAAAAGATCTCATATTTACCATAGAATACTCTATTTGGTATTTTTGATTTGTGTGTACGGAATTGTAAGATTTTAGAGAAGACTCTTTTTGTAGGAAAAACGCTTAAAAGAATATACGCCATCGGGTATTTTTTATAAGAGCTTGATAACCAACCGTATAATAAAACAATTAAAATTGGTTAAAAGTAATGAATTTGTATGAAATGAATTACTCTCTCCGGTCCTAATTATAAGACATATTTAACCGATTTTGAAAAAATTAAGGAGGGGAGTTAAATTAGTTAATTTTACTTATTTTCCTAAAATGCCCTTATATAAATTTTCAATGACATTAACATACCTCCCCGACCAAAAATCTTCCTTTCCATGCTTTCTAATTGAAATAATTATCTTGCTATATATAAATGTATGTATGTGCATACAACACACACACACACACACATACGTGTGTGTGTGTGTCACACATATTTACCCCAAACAAAAAACACATACACCCCTCATAGACACACATAAATACAAACCCCCACATCTTCCACCCCCACACACACACATGTATACACATACACACACAAATATATGTGTGTGTACATATAAGTGTGTGAGTATGTACACACGCATATAGACACACACGTATACACATAAACACACACACACGTGTGTGTGTGTGTGTGTGTTTATGTGTATACATGTATGTCTATATAATGCGTGTGTATACATATATAAATATGTGTACGGATACACACATATATATGAGTAAATTAACATCAACTCATCGATAAATAAATTAAAATCCAACAATTTACCAACAATTTAAGAGTTTTATTAATTGGAAAAGTCTATGCACCTAAATGTATATACTTACCAAAAACCAAACACACTTGAGAAAATAAAATAGGGGTATTTTAGGAAAAAATTGACAAAAATTTAAATTTTGTCTTATAATTAGGACCAAAACCAACTCACAAATGTTGTCTTATAATTAGGACCAGAGGGAGTATTATTTTGTTCTCAATATGTCCTTATTTATAAGGGAACAAATAAGATAGAAAACGAGCAGTAATTTTATAAGGGAGAAAATGAAATAGAGTAGCAGTAAGAGAAAGTGTTAGTTCTCTATGTGTTTTGATGATAACTAACAATTGTAAACTCAATATAAAGTTTGTTGGTAAGTTGTGAAACTTGATGTCAAGAGAAAACTCGAGTTTAGGAACCCAAACTCAAGTTTGGACTAGACAGAGAGTAGCTCAAATTTTACAAAAGAAGCCAAACTCCAGTTTGCTCAGGAAAACTCAAGTCTGGAAGATACAGAGAGCACTCAGAGTTTCTACAACAAGACAAACTCAAGTCTAGGTATGTAAACTCGAGTTTAGACTAAACAGAAAGAACTCAAAAGCTTCAGTATTTTCACAAGACTTGTAAACTCCAGTTTTGGGTTGTAAACTCTAGGTTTGTTTCAAATAGAAGAAATTTCAAAGTTTCAATTCTTGCTGAAACTCGAGTTGCCATTTGTAAACTCGAGTTTGAGTCATACAGAGAGCTCAACAAAATACCTGACTTTGTAACTCCAATTTATGTTTCTAAACTCCAGTCTTGAAGTTTTTGGACTTAACTCTATCCACTTGTCAAAACCCTAAACTTGAGTTAGTCATTAATTGACTCGAGTTTGGCCATATGTCCAAAATCTCATTCCAAGACCAGAGCCCGACAGTCTTCTCTGCAAGAACCAAAACTCGGGTCAGCCATTTCTAAACTCGAGTTTAGACTTCTGCTTAACATTCATGCCTTCTAAATGAACCTAAAACTCAAGTCTGGGATTACAAACTCGAGTTTGTATCGGTGATTTTGAAAAACCAGATTGTGTCAATCTGCGAAATCTTTATGGGTCAATCTAAAAATATCATATCATGTATTACTATTATTTTTAATGACATTGATGAAGTTTTGAGTAAGTTTCAGATAAGTTCAGCAAAGATCAAGATGAAATCAGATATGGAACAAGTGCAATAAATGAAGAACCAAGAACAGGGTTGATCTTTCTCCTCTATCCCAATAGTTCAACACAAACCGTTATGGATCAAATAAATCACTCTCCAACGGTCAAATAAAGGTTATGGAATGACAGAATATCTGGAAGACCATCTACATCAACAAATTCCAAGATTCCAACTGAGAATTGAAAGAACAGAGGAAAATATGCAACTGTCATTTTCCAGATTTGCAGCTGAACATTAGAGAAGAAAATGCAACGGCTAGTTCAGCTAGCTAGCTTATAAATACTCATGAAGACGCAGAGCAAGATACAACAACTGAATTACAACTGATTTTACTTTTGATTTCTTGCTTTGTTGTGCGAAATTATTTTCTGAGCTTCAGTGTTTTAAGTTTATTTACTCTTTAAGAGAGTGTGATTTCGAAAATCATTTCTGATTACTTGTTTTGTGAGAACTCAAGGTTGTGGAACCTGTGAGTTGGGCTGTTTAATTACAAAGTGTAAGGGGGAGCAAGTCCTAGGTGATTAGGATTGCATGTGATTTACATTGTTGTAATTAAAGCTTGTTGAGATACTGAATATCCAGAAGATATCTTGGGACTGGATGTAGGTCAAAGTTACAATCGAATCAGTATGAATTCCCTGTGTCCAACTTTTCTTCTCTTACTTCTTCGTTCTCTGTTTTTCAAGCTTTTGAAAAGATTCAGACAACTTTCAGAAAAGAATTTTTGAAATCCCCAATTCACCCCCCTCTTGGTGATTTCTTCCATTTTCAGAAAGTATGCAAGAGAATGAACTATACGGAAAAAAAATGATGAGAGATTATATAATTAATTAAGATAAAATGATAAAAGCAAATTAAATATTGAGACAAACCTAAATGAAAGTTTACAAAAAGGACACAGGCAATTTAATTCTTAAGCTGTTGTAAAAAGGTCTTGCGGAAGTAGTTAATTGGTGTGGCCAAGAATTTTCGCCGCTAAAAGCTTTTGAAAATGTAAGGGGAGGGACAAAAGCTGATACATAAATCATTTTGGTCCCGTATATGATAGATGGATTTTTGTTTTTGGTGGTGGGCCATGCGCGAGTAGGTTTATGACTGACTTCGTGTATTGTGATTTGTGTGTGTGTTCACATTGAAATGCGAGCGAGGTTTGGGTCCGTGGTTCAACATAAATCATTTGCTTCATTGACCCACTAAGAGATCAACTACTTCATTCCACTAACACTAGCGATTTTTGTGTGAAATAAATGTTTACAAAGGATTGTAACATATTACATACATCATGAAGTAAGTAGGAGAGCTTGTATCGGCACGAAACATTGTAATTGCAAAATTCCAATTTCGATTGTAGGAGACATGATCCACTGGTAAAGATTTGATTGATTGAAGCATATGTGGATATGTAGTTGGCGCCTACCACCTTTGGTGCGTTTAATCTTGAAGATTAAATACCAATGAGGTACATTTGGGTAAAGGGGAGGAATAACTTTAATATATATTCTCAATTTTTTTGTCATATTGTTAAATTGATTACCCTATTACAAAGTTAATTGATTTTTTATTTTCTAATATTTAAATGTTTAATATTTTTTATTTATTAAAATTACTTGTGATGTAATTTTTAAATACACATGTTAGCTAAATAGTTTTGCAATCATATATATTTATTTTCAATTAAATTACAAAATGACATAATTTTTGAGTTTCTAATATTAATATATAATAATTCAAAATTCTTAAATATATTTGATTAAACATATGTTTATTAAAAAAGTTACTCAAATCTTTGATCAATTTTTTAATATTTATTTGTAAAACAAATTACTTAATTTTTTATAAATTAAATAAAATATTAAATAGATCATTAATAAATATTACGTTTAAATGATAAGTTAGGGATATAGTTTAATGAGGGTAAATTAATAAATATGATTTTCACTTAAAAAATATACTTCAAGATTTTTTGCAATTGTCAATCGAGTTAATGATTTAGACTTAAATACATAATTCTTTTATAGTATTAAATATATAATTTTAAAATAAATATGGGAATGCTCGTTTAATTAAGGCTAAATAGATTGCAATTAAAATTTTTTATTTTATAAAAAACCACTAAACACCCTATCAAAATAGTTGGTTACCATATCAATATGATACACGTAGTACTATTTTTTACAGGGGCAGAGAACAACATTAGTTCCTTTTTTTTTTGTAAGAAAAAAGTTTTGGAAGGGTTCGACACTGTTAGTTCTCAACTTAAGTTTTGATGATAAAAACACTTGTTAGTTGTTGGTTTAACAAGAACTAGAGTTCTGGTTCTTAAAACTAGAGTTCTGGGCATTAAAACTCGGGTTTTAGAAAAGTTGAGCAGTAAGAACTCGAGTTCCTGGTCATAGAACTCGAGTTCGCGGCCTCTGATAAGAAAGTTCTTAATCTGTCGAATTGAGAACTTGAGTTCTTGGAAGTAGAACTCGAGTTCGCGTCTTCTGATAAGAGAGTTCTCACCCAGGCAAGTTGAGAACTCGAGTTCTTGGGAGTAGAACTCGAGTTCGCGGCCTTTGCATCAACAAAATTTTTCAAACCATGAGAACTAGAGTTCTTAAGTGGAGAACTAGAGTTCTTTGGTCAAGAACTAGAGTTCTTCGTTCAAGATCTAGAGTTCTTGGCATAAGAACTCAAGTTCGCGAATTATGTCTCGCTGAAATTCTTCAGACAAAAGAAGGGAATTTAAAACTAGAGTTCTTCATTCAAGAACTAGAGTTCTTGGAATGAGAACTCGAGTTCACAAAATTGTGTTTTGTCCAGAATATAAGAACTAGAGTTCTTGAACAAGAACTAGAGTTTATGACTAGAGTTCTTGAACAAGAACTAGAGTTCTTCATTTTATAAATCAGCGAAGTTTCTTTGAAAACACAAGAACTAAAGTTTTTTTTATCAAGAACTAGAGTTCTCATTCAAGAACTAGAGTTCTTAAGAAAGAACTAGAGTTCTTCACGAGGAAAAACAATCGGACCTTTTTGGAAAGCACAAGAACTAGAGTTCTTGCATGTAGAACTAGAGTTCTAAACTAGAATTCATCTTCAAGAACTCGAGTTCCTTTGAAACCTGGTCTCGGCCAGTATACAGAACTAGAGTTCTTGTGATAAGAACTAGAGTTCTTATAAGGAAAAAACGCGAATCATTTCTGGAACTCTCCAAACATTTTGAACTTAAGCAGATACTTGCCAGATTGATAAATAATCATTTGTAAAAAATCTTTAACCGGTTTGCTAGTGATTTCAGGGTTCAAAATGAAGTAATAAATGAAAAGCAACATAAAGCGAATGCTCACGTCACAACGTCAGGCATTTATTGCAGAGCAGAAAAACAGAGCAACATATGGAATTAACGCTGCAGCAGAACAAAGACATTCTTCGAGACATTCTTATTCCAGCTTTCAAGTACAACCAACGGCATAATACATTAAATGTAAGAAGCTGAAGATTCAATGGTCCATTCTGATTAACGAGGAACGTGAGCCTAACGGAAATTTAAACAAGTGACAACGGTCACCTTCCAGTTTCTCCCAACGGCATTAATGGCGAAGGATATAAAAGCTCAAGCATTCAATATTGCCAACTACCGAAACTCTGCACATTTACTCTGAGTTATTATCTTATCAGTTTCATTACTCTCAACTTGTACTTCAGTGATCATTTATTATTCAACTCGTGAGGAGTTACTTAAACATTCAATTTTCATTTGTTTGTAAAATGTTAAGGTTGTGGAACCTAAAGTAAGGGTGTACAATTACAAGTAGTAAGGGGGAGTGAGTCTGAGGGATCATTCCGAGTTGTGTAATTGTATTCTAAAGATAGTGAAAAATCCCAAGGTGTTCTTGGGGACTGGACGTAGGTCAGGATAGACCGAACCAGGATAAATTCTCTCGTGTTCCTTCTCTTTTAAACTCTTACTCAGTTAGTTCATTAATTTGTGAAAATTTTGATTAAGCAGTTAGATTTTTAATCACATATTCACCCTCCTCTAGGTGATATTCCATCTTCAGACACCAGTCCCCAGGGCACGGCCCCGAGCACTATGAGCACTTACTGGGGACTTACGAGATCGCCTACCAAAGGAGTCCCAGCGACGGCAGAGGGGATTGAACTCATGACCCAAGGGCCTAGTCCTGAATCCCTTACCATCTGTGTCAACTCTCATTGGCTTAACATTAGTTCCTTTATTATGAATATTATATTTGTAGATCTCTATATCTCCCATTATTTTTTATTTTCCATAGTTTTTTATTCTCACCCATTGGTGACTGTGGCACATTAATTGTAAATTATAGAGCTGTGCTTATAAATAAAAGGCATATATTATGTATTTTAGACAACAATAAATAATGAATAAGAATTACTCTTTCTTACTTTCTATTCATTCTTCCTTTCTCTTCTCATCTTTCCCTTTATTTTATAACATATTATCAACACAAAAACTTTAACGAATGTATGATTATCTCATTGTCTCTATAACGATTTCATCTACCTTCTTTAATCATATGTTTATTTTATCTATCTGGGATAATCTGAGCCACTATTTTATTATTGTGTATGTTGATCTCTTTTAAGAGTTCTTTTATATTATTGTTATTATTATTTAGTATGGCCGGAAGTCAAACACCTCTGATTTTAAATAAATTCTAAAATTATATGACCAGAAGTCATATTACCTTACTTTCTTATTTAGAAAATATACGACTAAAAGTCATATTGATTTGATTTCCTATTATATCCTTTTATTTCTATTTTTAAATTATATGACTAAAAGTTATATCACTTTAATTTTTTATTTTGATACAATATAGCTAGAAACCATATTTCTTTGATTCACTATTATATGGCCAGAAGTCATTTTACTTTAATTTCCTATTCTGATATTGGAGATTATTTTTATTTTTCTTTTCATCTCTTTATTTTATATTATCTTTTACATTAATTTATTTTAGTTATGTTTTATTATTTTAGTTTTCAGTCTTAATTTATTTTATTTGTTCATCATTTAATTTATTTTCCATTTTACTTTTGTTATTGCTATCTTCATGTTAAATTTTGTTATTTTATATTTGTTTACACTTAATATTTATCTACATTTTATAACATAGTATTGCTATTTTATTTATAGTATTATATATGATGTGATAAATATGATTTTGGATTTCCTTATCTGTAAATATAAACATCACTTAGATTCTACCTCCTCTTTCTACATTTATTCTTTATATATATTGTTATATGTTATTTATCTTCATATATGTATATTCATTCATGAATTTATGATTTTAATGGTAAAATATTTATTTATGAATATATGAAGAATATTTTCAAGAAAATTTATTTATTGAATTATATATTGACTACTCATGAAAATTTTTCTTCCTTTAATTATGTTGTTTATTGAATATGTTGATCATGATTTATGAATTCTAATGTTTTAATTTATGACGATGCTTTCTGTTCTAATTGTTATTATTATTTTTACTTTGAATCTTGGCCAACTTTACCAAACTCGAGTTTACTGCTCTTGATATCACAGGAAAGAATTTTCAATCATAGATCTTAGATGCTAAGGGTCTAGGAATGACTATTTTACCACGAAATGAAACAACTAGTCAAGATAAGGCCAAGACCATGATTTTTCTTCGCCACCATATTCATGAAAGACTGAAAGCAAAATACCTAACGGTAAAAGATCCACTAGAATTGTGGACTAATTTGAAAGAAAAATATGATCAACAAATAAGGTGATCTTGTCTCAAGCTCATTACAAATGGATACATCTTAGGTTACAAGATTTTTAAGACTGTAAGTGAATATAATCCAACAGTTTTCAAAATAAGTTCTTAGTTGAAATTATGTGGTGAGAAAATAACTGATAAGGACTTATTAGAGAAAAAAATTTCTACCTTTCATGCTTCAAATGTGCTTCTTTAGCAATAATATTGAGAGAAAGGCTTTAAGAAGTATTCTAAGTTAATCTCATACCAATTGGTAGCCAAACAAAATAACGAGCTATTGATGACAAATCATGAAAATCATCTCCCTAGATCTGCTCCATTCCTTAAAGTGAATGGGTATATATAATTATCATGCTAATGATCATGGTTGTAGTTGTGGTCGTGGCTATGGTTGTGGCCATGGATGTGGTCATGGTAGGGAACCTAGTAATTACCGTTAACATTATGGTAGAAGTAATTATTATAATTCTAATACCCATCAGAAGAGGAAATATGATGAAAGACAAAAAAGCGATGAGGGTAGTCCTTCAAAAGTTGTCGAGAATAAATAGTATCGGTGTGGTATGAAGGGGCATTGGGCACGTACCTATCGTACGCCTGAGCATCTAGCAAAACTTTATCAAATTTCCATTGGAAGGAGTGCGACTAATGTGGAAGCAAATTTGATTTTTCAAGATAATAATGTTGAGGCATACAAGAGTGATGATGTCAATGAGCTAGATGATATTAATGGTATTAATGCTATGGCACACTTGGAGGTGGTTGACTTTTATGATTAGATAAGTTTTGATGGAAGAATGATAATTTCTTCTTTTTTTTTTTATGATTTTTCAAATCTAGTTTATGTTTTACTTTCATTTATGCTTTTATATGCAATAAGGCCATTATTGCCCATCATATATTTCTATTTTGTTTTAATACATTTTTTAAAAAAGTACTTGAGCTTTAAAGTGAAAAATAGATTAGTGACCTATTATATACTGGCTTGTCTTTGAAATACATATATAAAGGAGGTATTATAATATGATTCACACTTGAGGAGGAGATTGTTAATAGAGTACAAGTGTGAGCTAATTTTTGAAAAGTTAAACTCATGTTTCGCACACAAAGCCTAATAGTTTCCCAGAATGGATGTCAGATTATGATTCAAATTAATATGTTATAGAAATTGAAATGTTTACGATTGGTTGAGACATACGTTATAGTAAACCAAAAGTTTACTGATCCAAACAAATTAATAGTTGTCATGACTTGTTTGATCATCCGAGTCATATATATAATGCAACAAATTATAAATATAATTATGTATTGACATCCATTAAAGAACTAGAAGATCCTTCATGAATAACCAACATATCATTCAAGCATTATTATGTGATGCTTGTTCTCAAACAAAATTAATTATGAGAATATTATTGGTCATGATTAGTAATGAATATCTACATTTCTAGAAATATATCAAACATAATTATATAGGCCCATTGAAATAACATGTAAACCATACAATTGTTAGATAAATTTGATAGATGCATCTTTAAAATTATTACATGTGAGATTATTAGCTTGCAACCTGAAGTTTGTAATAATGTTTGAATAGATAAAGCACACAATTTCCATATTATACGATTCAGTAATCATGTATTAAAACCTCCACAAATAGCTAGATCAATGCTTTTAAGAACAAAATTTTTATGTCAATGTTAGCATATTTAATCTTACATATTGCAACATTATGCATCAAGACAACAAAATTCTCATAGTAAAATTGACTTTTGGTTAGGAGCTAGACAAATTCCATCATAAATGGTTTGAATGTGCAATGCTTATTAATCCGCCACAATGCACATAAATGGATATAGAAAGAAAGGTGAGATAAATTTTGGATAAGGACCTCCTTTTTTCTTGTTTGTCTCTGTATGAAACAAAATGATGTTTCTAAAGAAAATAAATGGATTTAGGAGACTTATACTGCATGATTAGTCAATTGTCATTTAACATTGTTTTCCTAACATGAGGGGGAGAAATTGAATAGCTGGAAAAAAAAGAATAGATATAATGTATTATCACTATTAATTATCCTCGAATATAGAAGTATGAACCAGAAGTTCATCAGACTATACATTCATAAAATATCATAAAGTATTTACTAGATGGAATTACGAACTAAATGAGATTTACTAACTCTTATATTCCAACTAAAAATGCTCCAATCAATGTAATTACAAGTGAGACATGCTTGAAGCATTAGAAGCTATTTGGTTCCAAATATAAATATTATGGATAAATTGCAGCATATAATTAAGATGATTATATTAAGGAGGCATATACTTCATAAGAGTGTTGAGACATAACTAATTGCAAAAACATCAAGAGAGGTTTATGCACCTAATTAAAAAGTAATATAAATCTTGTTAAGTTATGTCACAACTGGAAAAATGGAAGCGCAAAGATAAAATTTTCGACGACAATTTTGAAAATGATATCATGTGATTAAATGAAGATATTATATAAAGGTAGGTCATAAAAAATATACATAAAGGTGATTTGTCAAAAGGAAAAGTGAATTTTTTTTTTGAAAAAGATGCAAATATGAGTAAGGACCTGTAGTTTAGTTTATAATATATGAATGTTTGTGTGTAACTAAAGATTTTCACAAAGTCTAATATCATTATGATGAGATATATGATTTTGTGGTGGATACAATAATTTTGTATATATTATTAGTCAATAGGTTATAAAAGAAAAGTTATGCGTCTATTATATATTGTTATATATAGCCTATGCATTTGCCTGACTAGATTATGAAGCTTGCATACTAATCTTCAAAGGCTCCAAAATGTCAAAAGCATATCCAAACATAATTTTTTGTTTTCAAAATATATATTATTTGATATTCTAAAAGTACCTTATGATAGTATTTAGATATCATTATACTCATTATGATTTTATTGGTAAAAATTCAGTTCTTGCTGAGTTGCGGTACACAATGGATAATGAAAATAAGATTGAGTAATTTCCATGATAATTAATTATTGGTCCATAACAAATAATAGAATGTTTGACGTCTAAGAGGAAGATATGCTTATAATTAGTGTTGTAAAACTTGCGAGTCAACTCGCCGAGTTTAACGAGTTTGCAATTTTACCTCAAGAAAATGTGTTAACTCGGATACACAATTTTTCAGATTTAAACTCGGTCAAACTCGTTAAACTCAATGATTTAAGACTGAGTTAAGCGAGTTATAGATATGAGTAGAAAAGAGCTAAAAATTGCCCAAAAGAAAAAATAAAAAAACAAATGAGGTTAAAAAAGAAGCCAAATAATACATATTTATTTCTTGAGAACTTTGTGCCACAACCGCCATCTTTGATTTTTCTCCAAGTTCACACCTTTAGTTTTTTTTCTTCTTCATGCCTTCACTTATGGCTCTACTTGTTGTGTTCTCCGTTTGTCCTTGAACTGGAGATTTGAGACGAAGGGACAAAGAAGAGAGAAGGAGAAAGAGAATAAAGAAAACGAATGGAGGAAGAAGAAGAGAGAAAGTGAGAGAGAGAAGAAAGGAGGCTCATTGGATAGTTGGAGTATTGTGATTGTGAAGCAATTCAACAAAATAAAATATCAAAAGGCGTGAGCCGTGAGTTGAGTTCGTATTTTTTTTTCCAAATAAAGTATTAGGTTGTTGGTAGTATGGTACAGGAGGGCTGATTAGAGAAATTATTACCTACTGTGACTTTAGTTTGTCTTGTTACATCATCATAATTATAAGGACTGACCAAAAAGTAAAAAACCACATATGGACTAGTGAAAAAGCAAAAAAACCACTAATTTGGGTGAAGGAATAGACTAGACTCAATAGAGTAATAGTAGTTAGTAGATTAAATCGTTGGGTTTGGGTGAAGCTTCAAACCTTTATTCTTTTTCAATTTTTTATTGAAAATTTTTCTTGGTTCGATTGAAGATTTGACTTGTGTGAGGCTAAAGTATTGGAAACTTGAAGTATTGAGAAACAATTGATCTGACACTACTTTGCTTGGGTGAAGGTATTTTGTCATTTCCTTTATCTTTTCATTGTTTTTAATTAATAAGCATTTCATTATTATATTACTTTTATGAAGATAGGGAGCTTGTTTAAGATAATAATTGAATCTTTTCTTTTTTATTTGACAGTGAGACATTACATATTAGAATCTTGTTTTATCAATGCCTAATATGATCTCTATATAATACTATCTAATAAACACTATCCTACCTTAAACAAACTATGTCCCTGAGAACTCATGAACTAAGGTTGCCTTTTTTTACCTTGAGATATTAGATGCTTTCTTTGGTTGCCTCTTTTTTTATTAATTTGAGAATTTATTCTTACTGTTTATTAATTAGGTAGTATATTAAATTGAAGATGTCTTCAAACACAAAGGAAAATACTAGAAAAAAGTTATTGCTACAAGAAAAAACTATTCGGGGTAATAAATCTGATATAGGATGGATGTTGATGGGAATGGCAAAAAAGTGAAGTGCAATTATTGTGAAAAAATTGTTAATGGGGGTATTTATAGATCAAAAGTCATCTAGCCTGCACTAAAATAGATGTTGAAGCTTGTGGCAATGTTCCTAAAGAAGTAAAGACCACAATACAACTTGTTTATGATGCAAAGTGTGCTTCATCTAAAAGGAAAAACAATGGGTTGATATCAGTGATGAAAATGATCAAGGTGCACATGTACAAGTTAAGTCTCAAAATTCAGAGAAAGGGATGATGAATTTCTTGAGAAATACAAAAAATAATAGCAAAGGGGTAGGCAACACACAATCAACCATTAATCAAATGTTTAAGAGAGATTGGAGGGAAGAAGCTTGTCAACAAGTTGCTCGATTTTTTTATACAAGTGCTATACCTTTTAATTGTATAAGAAATCCTAAATTTATAAAGATGTGTAAAGCTATAGGAAGATTTGGTCAAGGATTTAAGCCTCCTTCTTATCATGAGATCGGAGAAAAATATTTAAACTTGGAATTAAAAAACATTTAAGCCTTACTTTAGAACTTTAATAGTGAATGGCCAACAAGAGGTTGTTCCATAATGTCTAATGGGTGGATAGATAGAAAAAGGTGTTCAATTTGCAATTTTCTAGTGAATAGTCCCAAAGGGACAATATTTTTATATTCATTAGATACTTCTAATATTTCTAAGACGATTGATAAAGTATTTGAGGTGCTTGATGAGGTTGTGGAAAAAAGTAGGTGAAACAAATGTGGCGCAAATAGTAAATGACAATGCTGCAAATTATAAAGCAGGGGCAAAAATTAATGGAGAAAAGAAAACATTTGTATTGGACTTCATGTGGAGCCCATTATATTGACTTAATGTTGGAGGACTTTGGGGGATAAAAAAAAATTATCTTGCATAAAGAAACCATTAGTAGGGGTAGAAAAATCAAAACATATATTTATGTAAGATCAATGCTCATTAGCTTTTTGAGAAAAATACACAAATGGAAAAGATTTAATCAGGCCTGCTACGACTCGATTTGCCACTGCATATATGACTTTATCATGTCTTAATAAGCATAGAGCACCCTTGGTAAATTTGTTTAATTCTCAAGATTGGAAGAATAGCAAATTTTTATCTACCAAAGATGGAAAAGAAATAGCAAAAAGTGCTATGGACAATAATTTGTGGAAGAATATTGTGACATATCTTAAAGGTGTTGCTCCTCTTGTTAAAGTTTTTCGCCTAGTAAATTCAGAAGAGAAGCCAGCTATGAGATTCATATATGAAGCCATGGAAAGTGCAAAGGAAAAGATCAAACAAAATTTTAATAGTGTTAAAAAAAGGTATGTATTAAATGAATTCTTGTACTTAATTTTATTATGCAAGTTTTAAGTTTTTTATAATTTTTTTTTCGTGGAATGCCTTTTTTTTTTTAATGTGATTTGTCAATAGTTATGAGCTTATATGGAATATAATTGATGAAAGGTGAAAAGCTCAACTACATAAGACTTTACATGTAGCAACATACTATCTCAATCCTCATTTCCATTATGACACTAATTTTAAACTTCATTATATGATTAAACAAGGGCTATATGATTGTTTGTCAAGGATGGTTGGGGATCAAGATGAGCTTGACAAAATTGAGTTTCAGTTGACTAACTTTCATAATGCAAGAGATATGTTTGGGCGTGAAGCTGCACAAGCATTAAGAAAAAAACTACCTCCAGTTGAATGGTGGGATTCTTATAGAGATGGATGTCCTGAACTTAAAAGAACTGCAATTTGTATTCTTAGCTTATGCTATAGCTCTTTTAGTTGTGAACGTAATTGAGTGCTTTGGAGATGGTAAGATTTTTACTTTTTTTCTTTTTAAATTTTCAATGTAACTTTTTAAAAATGTTAGAATAATAATGAAGTTTTTTTTCCTTCAAATTTTTTTTTTGTAGATTCATACAAAAAAAAAGGAAACCGTTTGCATCAAAAGAAGATGAATGATTTGGCATTTGTCATGCGCAATTTGAAACTCACAAGGAAGCAAAATACTAGAGCTTTCAAATATGATTTTGATGATATATATTTTGATGGTGAATGGATTACCGAAGGAAGGATAGATGGAGATAATGTGGAGGGAGAGGATGATAAGGTTCTTCAACCTCATGAAATTAATGAGAATATGACTAATCCATTTTTTGGTGTTGACCTTAATGTTAATTTTAACATTGATGATGTTAGGGCAAATTATAATGATAATGATGGCTCGAGTGATGCAAATGGAGATTATAATGGTGAAGGTGAAGAATTTGAAGTTAATGGAGATAGTGATAATCTAACATTTGAAGATCTCTGTTGAATTTATAATTATTCTTATTTAATTATGTTTAGTGATTTTTATATTACTACATGAATTTCATATCAATTTTTATGTTAAGTATGATAAATTGTGAATGTTAATGAATTTAATTATTTGAATTTAAAATATATTTGAATCAAATTCTTGTCATTTTCAGTATTTTATTTTATCATATAATTTTAATTGTTATTTATTTTATTAATATAGGTAAACTCTTACAAGTTTACGATATGAGTTTATGTTTCCAAGTTTACGTCATTTTCACGAGTTTGCTTAAACTCATGAGTTTGACAACATTGCTTATAAGGATATTAGAAGTAATGTAAAAAAACATTGTACTCTTTTCCCTTTATCTAGGTTTTGTTCCACTGGGTTTTCCTACAAAACTTTTTAATAAGACAACTCTGGATAATATATCAATGAATGATATTGTAATATCTCATATTTCTGAGATCTTAAAGCCTGCATGACATGCGAAGATTTATTATGGACTTTGGGCCTTATTGTTATTCAGTTGCTCTAAGCCCAATTAAGTTAACCCGGCCCATGGACAAATAATTCATGTTCTACTAAGAATAGAAGGTCAATCATGTATTGTGATTAAAAAGTGGAAAGATCTGATGAAAAATCTCACTCCCATGTTGCGTCAACGTATTTTCCTCCCTCTCTCTCTCTCTCTGAACACGCAATAGCAATAGCAGTTGAACAAGTTTAATATAAAAGTAGTGTCTAGAAATTCAATCCTCTTGCTGCAAACAAGAACTAAGATTGAGATAGAGAGAGAGAGAGAGAGAGTAAGGAAGCGTCGCTATGATTTAGCTTTGTATACTTCTTATGTGCTTGCATCGAGGGCTAAAGGAGTACGATTTCAGCAAGGATTCCAACGAACTGAAGGTAACTATCGATTTTCTCTTCTTTCCAGTTTCTATCTGTATTTTGAGGGAGCTCTAAGAGAGTTAATTGTAGAAGAAAACCCATAAAGTTTATATGAAGAAGAATTATAAGAACCGAACCATGGAATCTCTTTGTTGCATAAATTGTAAATCTGGGGGCTGGGTAGAAGAAGTGACAGAAGTGTGTTTCTAAGATATATGATAAGAGAAAGGAAACTCGTGTAGTGTGACTACTGATGTGTAGGAAACCATGGAAAACGATTCCAACACCATCGCCTTAACTCTGCCATGTCATTCCCCGACAAAACCATGCACACACAACTGCACCACACCGGAGCTCTATCTCAGCAACCACTACACACGAACCCCACCCTAACAACTACAAGCTCACACCACCTACAACCTATAACTATAACTCAGCAATGACAAATCACAAACAAAACTACGACTACAAACCCAGCAACTACACAACAACAACATACAACTACAACTACAAACCTGACAACTACCCAACGACAACTCACAAACAAAACTACAACTACAAACCCGACAACTACACAACAACTACAACTACAAACCAACCTTACCTCAGCATCCTACAACTCGTCACTTCAACGCACACACTAGCACAACCAGATACCCTTTAAGGAATCTGGGGAAAGAGCAAGAGAGAGATGTAAGGGGTTTCAAACGTCCCAAGTGACTAATGGTAATGATACTGTTTATAGTCATTCCGAGGTTCATTTGCTAATCCTGGCATTTCCGAGAAAGACTTAAGGACGCAATATTGAGGTAGATAACTGTTATCTTATTAGCCTGTATGGTTATGTTCTTGTATGATTAGCCATGTTTGTTAGATAATTGCATATGTGTATCCTAGCTATGGTTGGGGCTGCGTTTCCAGTAGAGTTGTGTGTTCTACGAACAGGGCTGCGTGACCTGAAGGGCTGCGGTCCTTGGCCGTTAACTGTGGTTATGGTGCAACTTATTGTATTGCATATTTATTAGTGCTTAACATATGCTATGTGGTCATTAATGCTTCATATTTGCGTATAAGATTAGCTGTTACCCCTGGGGTCCCTTCATTAGAACTCCAGATTGTATGAAACAGACAGGCAGTGGATTGGGATTACGAGGCAAAATGCGACTGTGAAGAGAAGCGGCTTTGCGATTGTTATATTTAGATCGGATTGTAACTTAACTTGTTTGTCATTTTCCTTATCTCAGATTTGTTCTATTATCCACTATCCCTGACTTACCATGTTAAATTTCTAGAAAGAATGGATTAATGCAATTATACAGTTATTTCCGAGTTATAATGACTAAGTCTCCGAGTTATAATGACTAAGTCGTTTCCCAAAAACTTATGTTTTGCATTATGCCGTCCAAATCATTTCGATGCTATGTGCGATAACTTTGGTAAATAAGAGGCACTAAAGGTCAGGAGTTACAGTTTGGTATTAGAGTAGTCGATTTGGACAAGTTTTCAAAAGGGAAGGCAAGTAAGACTTAGTTAGATCGAAAACCAAATAGAGGCCTAGGTTGGGTACCATATGTCGGATGTAAACTAAATGGATAAGGAAGTCCAGCATATACTAGATAGTATGGTAGGCATATTAACTAACCTCGAAGCCCTAAGGAGGTTATGACAATGAATCACTTTTGTATGGGCAAGTACTTTATGCCTATTAAAATTGTAGATTGTTAATGACAAGTATGGAAAATGTTCTAAGTGTATATTATTACCTGGGATGAACGTAATGCCGTTATTAACAATCGGTTTTCTTGACATATAGTAATAGGGTTGAAAGATGGCCAACCAAAGGGCTAGTCGGAGACAAATTCTTGATCAAGCGCCCCAACATGAAGCAAACCCGCCTACTCGAGGAAGGAGTAGAGGCCGAGGCTGAGGTCGAGGAAGGACTAATCAGCAGGAAGCTCGAGTTCAAGATCCCATGCAATAAGTACTAGGGATTTTGGATGAACACCGAGGTGTTCTTGTTGAGAGCGGAACAAGATGAAGAGAGGCAGTGTGCTGAAGCTACAAAAGCACAACTAGCTCGGGATGCCAAGGTAGAAGAAGAGGACCCTCTGCAGGCTATGATGCCACCTCCAGCCCAATAACAAAGACAGAGAATAGTTAGGGAATCTCAGTTTTGGACCATTCAATTCTATAAACACAACCCTCCCTCCTATACGGGCGAAATGGATGTGCAAGCCGCCAAAAATTGGCTCCTTCGACTATAAAAGATCTTTGTTGTAATGGAGTGCCTGGAAGAACAAAAGGCACAGCTAGCAATCTACAAGCTAGAGGGTGATGCATACCACTGGTGGAAGAGTATAGTTAAAGCTCTGCATACCCAGTACATCCCAATTACTTGGGAATTGTTCTAAGAAAAATTCAATGAGAAGTATTTCCCTCAAATAGCCCAATAAAGATGGAGGCTGAATTTCTATCCATCAAGCAGAGACCAGAGGAATCTTTTGACAGGTATTTGTCGAGATTCATTAACCTGTCTCGCTACTCCTCCTACTTAAATAAAAATGAGGATGATAGATGGAAAGCAAATAGGCTCATCCAAGGGCTAAAGTTTTAGATGGGAGATAGACTGATCTTTCAACAATTTCTTACATTCCCCTAAGTTGAGGAAGAATGTAGGACAATTGAGCGTAACCTGAAGGTGTTGCACGCAAGTAAAAGGGAAATGACTCACAGTGGGACTAGTCATGGGAATCCCATGGATAATTAGAAAAGAAAAGGGAACTAGTTTAGTTACAAGTGCGGAATCAAGAAGCCCAATTACTTCGAGTAAGATGATTCAATACCACCAGCACCCCGAACTTGTGAAAAGTGTGGGAAGAGCCACTCGGGGGCGAGATGTGATGGGAAGCTAATCTACTTCAGATGTAACCAACTACGAAATTTCAATTTTAATTGCCCATAGAAGGTTGAGGAAAGCAAGCCGTAGAATCAAGGAAGGGTCTTTGCATTGACTCAAGAAGAGGCTAGAAAATCTCCGGACATGATCCAAGGTACGATCTCACTAAATGGTAATTCTTTGCAAGCATTATTTGATTCAGGTGCTAGCCATTCTTTCATTGCTTGTGATTGTATTAAACGGCTAGGGATGAACACCCATAGATTACCATATGATTTGATTGTGAATACACTGCTCGGTGTTAAGATTGTAGTGGCTGATGCATGTTTGAATTGTGTATTGGTGGTAAATGGACACGAGTCCACACTAGACTTGATTTGTCTACCATTGGTTGATATTGACATCATATTAGGATTAAATTGGTTGACGACCAATGATGCTTTGATTGATTGTGGTAATAAGTGAATATTGTACCTAAAGTCAAGAGCAAATACCACAGTAGGGAGTTTGAATCTCCTCACCGCCCAAGAAGCAAAGAAATGCCTAAGCCATGGTTGCCAAGGATATATGGTGTTTTTCTTCGTGTAGGCTGAGGTTGGATTACCAATGTCGAATATATCAGTGGTAAAGGAATTCCCAGAAGTGTTTCCGGAAGAGGTGAGCGGATTGCCACCAGTAAGGGAAGTAGAGTTTACCATTGAGCTGATGCCTGGCACGAGATCCATATCTAAAGCACCTTACAGGATGGCACTAAGTGAAATGGCAAAATTGAAGAAACAAATTGAGGAATTACTAGAGAAAGGATTTATCCTACCTAGTGTGTCACCCTGGGGAGCTCCAATATTGTTTGTGAGAAAGAAAGACAGGAGTCTTCGACTCTGTATTGATTATCAGGAGTTGAACAAAGCAACAATTAAAAATAAATACCCTCTTCCCAGTTGTGTGTAAGAGTTGTGGATATTCCGAAGATAGCTTTCAGGACCAGATCTAGGCACTATGAGTTTATGGTAATGCCTTTTAGGTTAACAAATGCACCTATTGTGTTCATGGATTATATGAACTGAATCTTCCATGAGTATTTAGATCGATTCGTGGTAGTTTTCATTGATGATATTTTGATCTATTGTAAGAATTAGGAGGAACATGAACACCATCTGCGACATGTGCTTAATGTATTGAAATAGAAGCAACTTTACGCTAAGCTGAGCAAGTATGACTTTTGGCTTTCAAAAGTTAGATTTATGGGCCATGTGATATCAAGAGATGGGGTCACTATCGACCCTAGTAAAGTAGAAGTAGTACTAGACTAGAAGAGACCAGAAACGGTGACTAAGATCCGAAGTTGCTTGGGTTTAGTGGGGTATTACCACAGATTCATAAAGGATTTCTCTAGACTTGCCTTGCCATTAACAAAGTTGACGTGGAAAAACCAATCATTTGTTTGGGATGAGCACTGTGAGGGTAATTTTAGAGAATTGAGAGAAAGGTTGACCATAGCACCAGTATTGATTATCCCGGATCTGAGTGAGACATGTTGTCTATAATGATGCTAGTAAGCATAGACTGGGATGTGTCTTGATGCAGCAGGGCAGAGTGGTGGCTTATGCCTCTCGACAGTTGAAACCTTATGAGTCTAACTATCTGACTCATGATTTGGAGCTCGTGGCTGTTGTTTTTGCATTAAAGATTTGGCGGCATTACTTGTATGGAACTACTGTAGAATTATACTGTGACTACAAGAGTCTCAAATAACTCTTTGACCAAAAAGAGCTGAATATGAGATAGGGTAAGTAGTTAGAGTTGTTGAAGGATTATGACCTGGAGATTAGATATCATCTGGGGAAGGTTAATGTCATTGCAGATGCTTTGAGCAAGAAAGTGGTGCAAACAACATTTATGATGATCGCCGAAATGAAATTATTAGAAGATTTTCTGGTATCTGAATCTGTCAAATCAAATGGTTGTGAAGCCAAAAGAGCCTCATGAGGTGTACCTTATAGGTCTCCAAATTAGCCGAGGAGAATATGATCTATATGATGAAATTAACAAAGCTTAGAGGTTAGATGAACACACAAAGGTTATCCAAGATTTGATATCTCGGAATGAGACACAAGACCATGACTTATCACTTGGCGGATTGGTGAGGTATAAGAAAAGGGTTTATATACCGCCAAAAGCCGAGTAAAGAGAGAAAATACTGGATGAGGATCATAAAAGTAAGTATACTTTATATCCAAGAATGGTAAAGAAGTACCACAATCTGAGGTCCGAGGTCTGGTGGTCGAGATTGAAGAGAGATGTAACCTGGTATATGGCTAAGTGTTAAACATGCCAGAAGGTAAAGATTGAACACCAACATCCTGCAAGACCACTGTAAAGGCTTGAAATCCCGAAATGGAAATGGGAACTCGTCACCATGGATCTAGTTGTAGGATTGCCCAAGATTAGGCATATGGATGCAATCTAGGTAGTTGTAGATCAGTTGACGAAGTCGGCACACTTCATTTTCATCAGTGCTGGTTGTTCTCCTGAGAAGTTGGCTGAAATCTATATCTAGGAGATAGTGAGACCCTATGGTATACCTAAGAGTATAATCTCAGATAGAGATCTACGATTTATGTCTCGATTTTGGCAAGCCCTGGATGAAGCTTTGGGTTCAAGGTTTAAGTTTAGCACGGCTTATCACCCTCAGACCAACTGTCAATCAGAGCGTACCATACAGATGCTAGAGGACATATTGAGGGCATGTGTATTGGATTTCAAAGGAAATTGGGATTGATATCTCCCATTGGCCTAGTTTGCCTACAACAATGTTATTATTCGAGCATTCATATGGCTCCATTTTGAGGCGTTGTATGGCAGAAGGTGTCAATCACTGATTTATTGGGCCAAGTTGTCGGAAAGAAGACTAATTGGACCCGACTTAGTTGATCAAACTTCCAAACACATTGATCTCATCAAGAAGAGGCTCCTTGTTGCGCAGAGCAGACAAAAAAGCTATGCGGATAGAAGGAGAAGACCTCTGGAGTTTGAGGTAAGGGATCACGTGTTCTTGAAGGTATCCCTTGCTACAAGGTTGGTAGAACATTAAAGAGGAAAAAGTTGAGTCCTCATTATGTCAATCCATTTGAAGCATTGGCAAAACACGGACCAGTGGCCTACCAACTCGCTCTACCCCCAAACATGGGTAAACTTCACGACGTATTCCATGTTTCCCAATTGAAGAAGTACCAACCGGACCCCGATCATGTCATAGAATATGAAGACGTGGAACTCTGACATGATAATACCTTCATGGTTGAGCTAGAAAGGATCATTGACCACCAAGAAAAACAGCTTAGACACAAAAGTATTCCGTTCGTGAAGGTGGTCTGGAAAGGATGGTTTATGGGAGAAGCGACTTGGGAAATAAAGGAAAGCATGAAGAGGAAGTACCCAGAATTTATGGCTTTAAGTTGGCTAAAGGTATAGTAAATTTTGAGGATGGAATTTTATTTAACAAGGGGAGAAATGTAATATCTCATATTTCTAAGATCTTAAAGTCTGCATGACATGTGAAGATTTATTATGGACTTTGGGTCTTATTGTTATTCAGTTGCTCCAAGCCCAATTAAGTTAATGTTAACCCGGCCCATGGATAGATAATTCATGTTCTACTACGAATAGAAGGTCAATCACGCATTATGACGGAAAAGGGGAAAGATCTGACAAAAAATCTCACTCTTATGCTACGTCAGCACATTTTCCTTTTTCTTTGAACACGCAAGAGCAGTAGTTGAACAAGTTTAATATAAAAGTAGTGTTTGAAAGTTCATTCATCTTGCTGCAAACAAGAGTTGAGATTGAGATAGAGAAAGAGAGAGAGAGAGAGAGTAAGGAAGCATCGCTGTGATTCAACTTCGTATACTTCTTTTGTGCTTGCATCGAGGGTTAAAGGAGTACGATTTCAGCAAGGATTCCAACAAATTGAAGGTAACTATCGATCTTCTCTTCTTTCCAGTTTCTATCTGTATTTTGAGGGAGCTCTGAGAGAGTTAACCGTAGAAGAAAACCCAGAAATTTTATGCTAAGAAGAACTATAAGAACCAAACTATGGGATCTCTTTATTGCATAAATTGTAAATCTGGGGGCTGGATAGAAGAAGAGACAAAAGTGTGTTCCTGAGATGTATGATACGAGAAAGGAAACTCGTGTAGTATGACTACTGATGCGTCGGAAACCATGGAAAATGATTCCAATACCATCACCTTAACCCTGCCATGTCATTCCCCGACAAAACCATGCGCACACAATTGCACCACACCTGAGCTCTATCTCGATTACCACTACACACGAATCCCACCCCGACAATTGCAAGCTCATACCACCTATAACCTATAACTACAACTCGACAACGACAACTCACAAACAAAACTACGACTACAAACTCGACAACTACACAACAACAACATACAACTACAACTACAAACCTGGTAACTACAAAACAACTACAACTACAAACTAACCTTACCTCAGCACCTTACAACTCGTCACTTCAACGCACACACTAGCACAACTAGATACCCTTTAAGGAATCCGGGGAGAGAGCAAGAGAGAGATTAAGGGGTTTCCAACGTCCCAAGTGACTAATGGTAATGATACCATTTATAGGCATTCCGAGATACTTACGCTGATCCTGGCATTTCCAAGAAAGACTTAAGGGCGCAAGACCGAGGTAGGTAACTGTTATCTTATTAGCCTATATGGTTGTGTTTTTGTATAATTAGCCATGTCTGCTAGATAATTGCAGGTGTGTATCCTAGCTATGGATTGGGGCTGTGTGTCCCATAGAGCTACGTGTTCTATGAACAGGATTGTGTGTCCTGAAGGGTTGTGATCCTTGGCCGTTAACTGTGGTTATGGTGTGACTTATTGTATTGCATATTTTTCTGTGCTTAACATGTGTTATGTGGTCATTAATGCATTATATTTGCATATAAGATTAGCTGTTACCCATGTGGTCCCTTCATTGGAACTCCAGATTGTATGAAAGAGACAGGCATGGATCGAGATCACAAGGCAAAACGCGGCTGTGAAGAGAAGCGGCTTTGCGATTGTTATATTTAGATCGGATTATAACTTAACTTGTTTTTCATTTTCCTTATCTCGGATTTGTACTATTATCCCCTATCTCGAACTTACCATGTTAAATTTCTAGAAAGAATGGATTAATGCAATTATACAAATATTTTTGAGTTATAATGACTAAGTTGTTTCCGGAAAACTTATGTTTCACATTATGTCGCCCAAATCATTTCTCGATGATGTGCGCAATAACTTTGGTAAATAAGAGGCCCTAAAGGTCAAGCGTTACAGATATATTCTTTTATTTGGTTATGTTTTTGTTCCACTAGCCCATTGTGTTTTTTTTTAGTTAAAGTTTTTAATGAGGTACATTTATAATAGACATTCAAGTGAGAGTGTTATAAATATTATATTTGTGGATGTCCATATCTCCTATTATTTCCTATTCTCTATAGTTTCTTATTTTCACCGATTAATTACAATGATTATGAAATCACATTAATCGTAGATTAAAGAGTTGTGCCTATGAATAGAAGGTATATATTATGTATTTCTGACAACACTAAATAGTGAATAACAATTATTCTTTATTATTTTCTATTCATTCTCCATTTCTCTTCTCATCTTTTACTTTATTTTATAACACCTTAACATTTTTTTGTAATATTTAAAACTTTTGTGCTTCGAATATATTGGGTTTTATATTAAAGATGGGTATTGTATAAATTTATTATGGCGTACTTATTTATCCTTCCATTTTTCAAGAGAGAAACCAAGGAACAGCGCTTGTCTCACTGTCAATGGGATATCTACCTTCAAAAGTTTGCAACGTGGCAGAAATCGATCGTCAATTCCTCTGGTTCAATTTGTTTTTCCTCAAAAAAAAAAAAAAAAAAAAATCCCAGCGATACTTCCAAATAGAACAATGACACGAGTGATATAGTTAAAAATAAATTACTTTACTCTAAGTCAGATTGAGTTTAAAATCAGAATGGAGAGAGCGTGCGAGGAAGAGGGACACGGAGAGCGGCGGTGAGGGGAGTGAGAGGGCGGATCCGGGAGGAGGGGTTGGGGATGAAGGCAAAGAGAGGGATCCTCATCAGGGCATGCCTGATAATGAAGGGAAGGTTTTCTCTTTCGGTCGATCTCAGGCCAATCTGCGGGCTGGTGGAGGTCGAACCGATGGCTCATCCTCTGGTCTGAAGAGTAGAGCTTCCAAGTTATCATACAAAGATAAGCTATTATTGCCAGGATGTGCAGGATTTTTGGTGAAGCATTCAGAGGAGGACGACATTGTTCAGGGCTGGAAGAATTACTTTCATAAGATGAATGCGTCAGAACCCCAGCAACACCAGGAGGACTCGGATGTGGAGGATAACCGTACAACTCGGCGGTTGGAGGGAAAGCCTGGAAAGTTGGATTTCACGGCTGAAGAGTATGCTGCATGGTGTCTACCCTGGATGAACTCCCTGATCATCAAGGTTCTTGGCGCTTCATTTCCTATGTATCTCATTAGGGACAGACTGAATAGAATGTGGCGCCCTAAAGACTCCTTGAAACTGATTCCTCTTAATAATGGCTACTACATTGTTTCTTTCTCAAACAAGGAGGATAAAGAATATGCATTTCAAGAAGGGCCATGGATGATTGAAGATCATTACCTAATTGTTCAAAGATGGATACCGAACTTTAACCCCTGGAAGGCGGATCTGCAATGTAATATTGCTGCCTGGGTACGACTTCCTGATGTACCATTCGAGTTTTATAATGTGGAATCCTTACGAAGAATAGGTAATATGCTAGTTCGACGTACATTTTGGCTTCAATTAGCCATTCCAATTTTGCATCAACCTGTACTGTTGGGCCGAGAGGAATGGTGTTGGAGTTTCAGATCAGCATCTTTTACTTCTTTTCCTCAACTTAAATTGAACCCTCCTCCTCCACCGGGGAAAAAAAGAGGAATTTTCAGAATTAAAATGTCTCTCTCAAAATATGGGACCATGGAAGGAATCCAACTTTGTTTGCCAGGTGTTCAATCTATCAAAAAAGTGACATGATGTGTAATCAATCAGTATGATACATCAGTAATTTACCTTTGGCTGTTGTGGTAACTTATAGTATTGCATTTTGCATCAGTCAATGCAATTTTGTTTTCTATTTCTACTTGGCAGTTTTGATGAATTCTTGATGGACATGAAGCAAAGTAAAAGAAAAAATATCCGCCAAGAGCACAAAAAGGTTGGTATTTGTTGCTGAAGTCTGTGACGTGGAAAGAAAATCTTAAGTTGTGTTCAATGTTAAAATAGAGTAGCGGTTTTCCTTTTCATACTCTTTGCGACAGCATAATAAAAAAATTGATTCTGAGTTGTTGCAAAAATTGTTCTCATTCCTTTGTCCACTGCATGTAAAATGATGGTGTATTTTAGATAGCATCAAAACAGTTGACTTTCTTTGTTGCCTACATTAATTATAGGAACTCTTATGTACAGATTTCAGCCCAGAACTTGATTATGAAACGGCTCCAAGGTTATGAAATAAAGGTAATTTTATTAGTGTTATGTAGGTTTTAATGGTTTTTTTTTTTTTTTTTCCTTTTGGGTTTGCTCCAGGGCTACATTGATTTTGTTTCTTTGTGCTTATTCCTTATAGGTTCCTGTTAGAGATGTCTTCTTCTACTCTTTTGTAACTGTCTCCTTTATTTGAATTTATTTTTCTATGAATATGAAAAATTGCAGTGTCATGCAGTCTTTGCTGTCCTTTTGTGTGTTTGGCTGGAGTGAATGTTCACATTTATGTCTTTCTTGAAATCCTGATATTTGATGTGGTGATAGGGATTTATGTATGGCCACATTTTGGTGTTCTTCCTATGTGTTATTCTAATCTTGAATCCAGATATGCAATGTGATTGAAGAATGTTTTGTCACTAGCAATCTTGTTTCTGTATTTTTTTCCGCTAGGAGGATATAAATTTGTCATTTTGTTTCTACGCTGTCTTCCTCGTTTTGATTTGATTTTTCTTTTACGGCAAAAATTGATCTGATAAACTTATGGTTGTTGGAAAAGTCTTAATGCTTTTAATAATAGTTTACTGATTGACACTGGTCAGTTTTGCTGTGTACTTTTATGTTGCACGTCCATGCGAATAACTTTTCTTTCCATCAAGCAAATTTTACTTGTATTTTATTGGGCAAGCTTCACAGTCGTATTGTTTCAATTTATTATCTCTTTGTTATGATTATGTATTGGCAGGCAAGGCACTGGGACACCTTCTATAAGTTCTACAGGAACACAACTGATAACAAGTCTGTTCCCTGTGATTGAACCTTATTTTAAAAAGAATCAAATTACATTGATGATATGGGGATGTATCAAATATCAGAACTTAAACATTGTAGTTGATTTATTTTGTAGGTGGGGTAGCCCTTACCTGACAAGGGAATTCTTTCATGAAATGGGATCAAGAATAGGAGATCAGGTATTGCTAGTTGTTGCTGAAGAAGGAGATGAACTTGTTGCAGGAGCTCTAAATCTGATTGGAGGAGATACTTTGTTTGGGCGGCTATGGGGATGTAGCCCTCGAAGTTATTATCCAAGTTTGCATTTTAAAGCATGTTATTACCAGGCACACCTTCATTTTTTTATGACTTTAATATTGTTTCTTTATCTTATATATTCTTTTTATATCCTTTAATTGATTCCTTTCCTTTATAATTTTTCTTTCATCTCTGTTAGGGCTAATACCAAAAGTTTCTGGTGTTGAAGGAAAACGATGTTTCTCATTTTCTTCTCTGTACTTTGCTTTTTCAAGCATCAAAGCTATTTAGCATGAATGTGACTTTGATGCTGTTGCATCGATATTTATGCACACTGTAACATTCCCCTCTTGTTTTGCTTGTCTTAAACTTTTGTTGTTTTCTTAGATTGTTTGCATTCTAACAAAAAGGGGGGAAAAGAAAGTTTTGAAATCATACTGTAGGGCGTAAATGGGAATTGGGGAATGGGGAGGAGAAGGAAAGGAATCTAAAGAAAATGAAAGTGGAAAAAAGGAAGTAGAAGGGATAGTCAGATGATAATTTCCCTTTTCCTTGTTTGGCAAAATTTTCTGCTCCAAAATCCCCCAACTTTAAAATGTAAAAGAAAGAGGATTTCAGAGAGTAAGACAGAAATCCTTCATTATCCTTCTCTTATTAACAAATCCCAAACTAGGCATTCTCTTCCATCATCTCCTGTTCAAGTACACTCTAATTGATTTTGTCTCTTTTACCAATGTTGTACGCACATTTTTTTTTTAAAAAAAATAGTTCCCAATAAAAGGAATTTAAAAAGCCCTATTATGACGCTAGCAGTTGCACAAAATCACACAAGGTTTGAGTTGTTCGCACACCAGGTTACTCTGAATTCTTCACTCAGTCTGTGTGAGTTTCCGTTTCTCAAGTATTTTCTGGCACTTTCATGCCTCCTTTATTCCTAGATTGGATCCTTGAATTTCTGATGGTTCACCAAAATTTCAAATAAATGTAGTATAAATCAGGGAAGCGTATAATTTACTTATTGCATTGTTTGGCATCACAGCCAATTGAAGCAGCGATTGAACTCAATCTTCAAGCTGCGGAGGCTGGAGCTCAGGGTGAGCATAAGATCCAGCGACGGTATATGCCAGTGACAACTTATAGCTGCCATTATCTTACGGATAATGGATTTAGGAAGCCTATTGAAGACTTCGTAGTACGCGAAGCTACTCAGGTACGATAATTGTTAGCTAACATGCATTCTTTTTAAACTATGTTTCGTGCTTGATATGTTACTGACTCAATACAATTAAGTAATATTGGCTAATAATGGAAAACGGAGAAAAGAAAAATTAATATAGAGTGATTTTATGGGGATTAACTAACGAACAGAATGATTCCCTAATAAGAAACTTATTTTGGTCGCAAACTAATTAACTAAACTGAATTGGGAAATCCTTCATTCCAACTTGTCAAAGAAGGCACCATGTAGGCAGAGGCTAATAACTTCCAGCATTGACATGGATACATGGCAAAATGATATAAGATACTATACTACTTCAAGATGTATACATAGTATTTAAATTCAATGTTGTGCTTTGTCTCATACAAGTGTCAAATTCATGCATATTAGTCTCATGTTAGTCATGGTAGAACTCCTGTTTCCGGAGTACTGATGCTTCATTGTCTCTAGAGTGGTTAACTAAACTAACAATAAATACAACTCAGCAACTACATGAACAAACAATTACTGTTCTCGTCCCTATAATAGGACACCTTCTAAAAGGTATTCTTGGTCTTTTTATAACACATTTGATAGTCTTAAGGAGCATTAAATATATTTTCTTTTTCATTTACTACAACAACAATAATGCCTTATCCCTCTAAATGGGTCGGCTATATAGATATCATTACACCATTGTGCTCTGTTTAAAAACCAGATCTTTAGATAGGTTCTAAACAAAAAAAATCCCGCTTCGGTCTTCCATAACCTCTTTTTAGAGGACTTTATACTGTTTAATCAACCCTTCTCACCATTGCACTCAATGGCCTTCTTTAAACATGTCTAAACCACCTCAAATGATTTTCTACCATTTTCTCTTTGATAAAAGTCACTCCAACTTGTTTGCGTATATGATCATTACAAATCTTATCTTTTTTGTATGACCACACATCCATCTCAACATCCTTATCTCGGTCACCCCATTTTATGTTCATGTTGTACCCTTTAAAGGCCAACATATATGTTTCTTTTCATATATACCCATATTTAATATGGGCAGTGAGAGAGAGTATACATTAATATGATGTTGGGAAAAACTTGAATTTTGTGACTAACTCAATACTTTATTGTTTTTAATGGTATGTGTGAATTACTTCAAAGTGACTTATATTTGGACTGGAGTAGTACAATAAGCAAAATAAGATCAGAAAACAAAGCATCTCCAACTTCGGATCATTTCACAACATTAGCTCCTTATAATGTTCATGATATAAGATCTCATTTATATTGTAAATTGCAGTAGACACCAAATGTTATATTGAGGACGGTAGGTAGTAGGTTGTGAGCTCCTTTGTATAGAGGATGTAACCATTTTCTTGCTACCAATCAATTTCTTCCAACAGGTCTAAAAACTACTAGCTCTTGTCTTTAATATAAAATATAATTGACTTTTTTTTCTTGGAAAGATTAATGAAGTTGAATAAATTACTATAGTTATTTATATTTATTATTTTATTTCCAAACTAATTTGTTTGACTTATAAACTAAAATATAATCTAATAATATACAACATATCCTATGATTAAGTTGCTTATTTAGCTTTTTCAACATTTCCAAATTATGTCAATTAAGTATTTTAGTAAGGTATTAAGGACCGAAGGGAGTGTCTCTCACACTTTTTAGTGACAGTATATGTCCTTCTCGTTTGTATATAAATTGGGAATTGTATCACAACATGTGATAAAATGAGAATATATTTTCTCTTCAAATTGTCCACACGGTATCAGAGTTGCTTTGAAAATAATCAAATATTAACCTAATTTCTCCGGCATCACCAAAACTCCCAGCACCGTTGAGTTTCACTAGATCTGTCTCACCGTCCGAACACACTGTCGAGCATTAACCCTGCTCCCTGTGATCACCACTACTTGGTACAGAGTACTTTAACCAAACCTTGACCTTGAGTGTCTTCCTCCAAACACATGGTATTATTCACAAAGGCTCATAAGCTCATGTCCTAATACTCCCCAATGGAATGTGATTGCTGAGCATAAAAATCACAAATCCTAGATGTTGCTTAAGTGCTAATGCTAACTTGTAATGTGTTAAAGCTCTATTGGGGGATGCCATCCTACACACCGCCTTTCTTATTAACTGAATGCCCAATTGAGTTATATCCTTTGAAACCCCTCTTCAACGGTTTAAGAGTACCTTTCTCACAACCCACCTTGAATCTATGTTCGGCTGCTCCGTGTACGTCAATATGTACGTTAATCTATTTCTGGAAATAATTTTGCTTGAAGTTTTGAATTTAGACTGAGAAATTCTGCTTTAGTTCATTACCCCACTTGAATCTTGAGTCTTAATTGTAGAACCTTCTGTCACGTGCATCCTTGCTGCTGCACGGACACATTTGAAAGTCATTTGGTATTCTATGATTCTGCTGTTTGGTGTTGCTCCAGTTTCTGCAATACATATGAAATTGTTCTGTAGGGAATTATTGCAATTCAATAGCTAGCTGGCATTACACTAAAATCGTCATTTTCTGTTCTGTGGATTTCATTTATGTGCATGATTGCTAAATTCATTCCATGTATTTTCTGAACATCTTTGAGGACAACTGCATTTGAATTTGCTGATTGAAGTCCCTCCAATTCTGCAGAAATTTTATTTTGACCTGGTGTAGGAGTGACTGCATTAATTGTTTTCTCTCTGCATCTTGCACTTTGACTGAGAATTCTGTTCTATTCATTGTGTTAATTCCCTGGAATCACTTCTGCATTGTGCATTCATGTTATTGTACAGAGCTGAGGCCCCTTGCGTACTTCTAAATTGCTTGCATTAGCATTTGTCACTGTTGAAGTGTGTTCTGTACATGTCATGTAACTGCTGAAAGAGGGGGGGGGGGGGGAAGACAACAAACTATGGCACTAATTATGAGGATATCATTCTCATGTGGGACTGAGTTTTGGCTATTCCCTTCATTTGCAGACTTTGATTTCGTTGACTAGTTTCTGGAACCTGTGGCACTGTGCATACTATGCTTTGATAGGTTGACGCTAGCTCACTGCATCTTCAAATAAGGGCAATGGGTCTGAATTTCTGCTGCTGAATTTGGTTGCATAATTTGAATTGCTATTTAGTTGCCTTGTCGATACAGAAATCTGATTGTTGCTTATAGTGAATGATCTTTGATAACAATCTAAATCATTATGGTTTGATTTATTCTAGGAGAAATAAATGTCTTAGGATGAATTATGAATTATTTATTATTTGTTTTAAGTATTAGTTTTGAGTAGTTGAGAAATAAGTGGAATATCCACAATATCAGGGGTTAGTTGCTAGAATCAGGGTAGTTATCTTTTTTAATTTCATATTTGAATTAGTCTCTCTCTTTGTAAGTTACGTCTATTTAATGGCTTTTCGACTATTGAATAAAACATCAGAGCGTAAATTGATATTGGAGATTCTCCTAGGTTATTCTTAAAGAGTTAGTGAGATGCTTGTTCCTCCTTAAAACATAGTAATTCTATTTCCCTTTTGATTCCAGATTTAATCTCATAATCATGATCAGTACCTTGTCAATCTTGTATTTTAAAGTTGCACTATAGAGAATTTAAATAATCTCAGATTTAATGGGAAACCTCCACTCTATTCCGAAATTTGTGGATTTTCTCTCTGTTCAATTTCCCTGTTCTGTGGTAGATATTTTCCATCAATACTGTCATGTAGTGAAATATTGCTATTCTGCTATTGGAAAACTGGTTTGCTGTGTGAAATTCATTGCTTAGCAAATTGTTGTACCATTCAATCTGAATAGTGCTTTGAAGTCCTTGGGCAACGTTTCTACTTAGAAGATGGCGCAGTTAAAAATTTTGAACACCCAACTGGATCCATTTGGGAATTCAGAGGCACCACAAAAGGAGGGTACGAAAATTCGATTCTCCAAACATTGGATGTGGAAAATGTCATGTGTAGTCCCATGGCCTCTGGATTTCCGCGAAGGACAACAGAATTGACCCATTCTTAAATGAGATTAGCGAACATCCTACGAGCCCTATGTTTGAAAGTTCAGTACCTTCAATCTGAGAGTATTTCAATGATACCCACCCATTGGCATCTTCTACTATAGTACTATTCTCTTTTGTTACTTGTCAAGCCCATTGCCACCTTTCCGCCTCACATGCCTTTTATTTTCACTTTTCTAGCTCTTTTAGTTATCACATCTCTTCTTTTTCTAGTCTTGATGGCCTGCAGCATTGCAAATAGAGTCTTCATTTGTCCAATCCGGCGATTCTCAAGTCCAGAGCTGAACCTAATGAATCTAAGGGCCATTTTCTTGCTTCTACTTGTGTTAAAGGGCCATTTTTGTGTCGAGTTGTCTGGTGTTGAGTATGATTTCCTTAAATTTGCTCATGATTCTAGAATTGAGGGAGGTTATAATCTGATTTGTACTCTTAAGCATATTCACAGTTCTACTCATGAAATCCTCCTCTCTTGCGGCTTGTCACCAGATTTAGCTATACATGAGCATGATCACTTGAATTGCATGTGGTTCATCCTGGACTTGTGGATGATATCAAGTGCTTGTCACTTGATAGCTCACTTTCCACTTCTCAAGGCTTTAATTTTAGATTTGTATTTTCTGACTCATGTAGCTTTAGTATTTCTTCATTTTCTAGCCATGACGCGCCTGTAAAGGATTTTTTATGTTCTTTGGCAGAAAAGACGTTCGAAGTTGCACTTTCTCACTTGATTGACATTTTTGTATTTGTCTCCCTGCTCCTATTGTAGCTATTGATTTAAACTTGTACTCTATCACATTCAGCTTGGTCGTGAGTAGACGAATCAATCCTCCTTAGTAAGAAAATGTTTGTTTTAAACTGAATACCAATTGTTCTCAAGAGGCCAAACTTGACCTAATGAGTTCTTAAGTGCATTTGACTGACATTCTATTTTGTTCCATCTGAACCTGTTGCTGAAATCCCAGGTTCAAAATCTGCTTGCTCTTCCTTTTTTGCTTACTATGGATTTGACTCTCAAGTTGTTTTTTCTAAATTTGACTTGGCACCTTGAACTTATTTCCTCAGTCTAGCAATGCTGAATTTTAGCCACACTGCATGCTAGCTAAAGCTCTCTTGCCCATGGGTGAATGATTTTTTGGTGAAAAACCTGAGCATCCGCTTACACTTCTGTACGTTACTGTCAAGTTGCGCTTCTGCACTGAAATCTGGTTGAACATTGTTGTAGTCTAGCGACTGAATTGAATTCCTAAGGATTTTGAATTCTGGTGTTAAATGAATCATGCATAATATCTGTAAAGTACCTGCTGCTTGATTGCTTAGTGAAAGGATAAGGGCGCTGTGAATTGATTATGTTGTTCTAAGGATGCTTTAGTGTTGCTTTTGATGTACTGAATTTGAACCAGTGCTCATCATCTTTTGTCGTTGCATAGGCGTTCTGGGAATTGAGAAATATTTTTTTCCCTTGTTCTGTGCAACATAATTGATGTGTTGCTCCACAAAGGAATTAAAAATTGGCTTATCAAGGTACACGATTTATCCCCAATCCGTGAGTAGAAATTGCACTAGCCAATTTCAAAGTATCTCAGTGTTATTACTCTAGCTCAGGATTCTCTTACTTTCAACAGTCATGTTCTCTTCCTATTTCTCATTAATGGATGGGAAACATACAATTTAGTGGATAAATTGTTGATATTGCTTTTTTGGTATGTGGTAAAAGTATTTTCACTCCACCTTTCCATAAATGCAAGTTGATTGTTGTATTATTATTATTATTATTAAGTATAATTTTTTTATTAATTAATATGTTATTTCAATTTTTTAAGTTTTTTATTAATTAATATGTCATTTTCAATTATTAATCTTTATTGATATTTTTTATTTTATAACTAAATCATTAATGAATTTGCATTCATTTTTTCTCCTTTTTTTTTTCCTGTCTCTCTTTTTATTGGTTTTAATTAATTATTGGTTTGTTTGCTTGTTTTAAATATTTGTTTGCTTCAGTGTTAATAATTAGTTAAATTTGCTTGTTTTAAATTTATTTTTTTGCTTCATTGCTAATAATTAGCTAAATAACAGTTATTTATTATATTTTCTTCTTTATTTTATTTATTTATTTCTTTGTTTAATTTTTTATTAATTATTTAAGTTGTATACCATACTTTTGTTGTTTATTATTAGATATTTTTCATTTTATTACTAGTTTATTTATTCACATATGTATTAATTATATATTTTGAGAGGTATTATATTGGAATTTATGTAATTGATTGGGGGTTATATTGTGGATTAAATGGATTGGATTTGAGTTTATAAGGGAATGTGAATAATTGAAATTATTGTGTGAAATTTTAACTTTCAACTATCATGTTCTCTTCTTATATCTCAGGGGAAACATACAATTTAGTTCACTGGTATTGCTTTTTTGGTATGTCCTAGAGGTATTCTCACTCAACCTCTCCACCGCTGTCGCTAAATGCAAGCTGAGTGATTATTGTGATTATTATTATTATTTCTATTATTAAGTATAATTTTTTTATTAATTAGTATATTATTTCAATTTTTAGTTTTATTTTTTTTTTTCCATTTTATATTGATTCATTTCTTTCTCTGTTTTTCCTATCTTAATTTTGTTGTTGTTCTAATTAATTATTGGTTTGTTTGCTTGTTTTAAATTTATTTGTTTGTTTGAGAGTTAATAATTTGCTAAATTTGGTTGGTAATTGAGATTTTGTGACAGCTCTTATATCCAAATTTATATAATTGATTGTAATTTATTGGGGTTAAATAGTGGATTAAATGGATTGATTTTTGGTTATAAGGGAATGTGGATATTTAAAATTATTGGTTGAAATTTTGAATTTCAAACGTGATGTTCTCTTCCTATTTCTCATTTATAGAAGGGAAACATATATTTTGTTATTGCTTTTTGGAATGTGCTAAATGTATTGTCACTCCACATCTACCCATTGTTGCTAACATGTAAGTTGAGTGATTAATAATTATTATGATGATTGTAAAGTATAATTTTTTATTGATTAGTATGTTATTTCAATTTTTTAACTTTTTATTGAAATTTTTCATTTTATAAATAATTAATTAATTTACTTACATAGATTCATTTTTTCCCACATCAATTTTTTGTTGTAATAGTGTGTTGTAGTTCATTATTGGTTTGTGTGTGAGTGCCATATTTACTCATTTCTTTTTTCCTATATCAATTTTTTTGTTGTAATTGATTATTAGATTTAATTGTTTACTCTGTGGGTGTGGAATATATATATGTACTTATTCATTTCTTTTTCTCCTACCTCAAATTTTTTTTTTTTGTAATAGTGTGTTATTCCTTGTTTTATATTTTCTTTGCTATTTGTATTGTTCATTTTTTAACTACTTAATTTATCTTCTTTATGCTTTTATTCATTTACTTTTCCTGTGCGTGCCATATTTATTCATTTATTCTTTCCTAGCTCTATTTTTTTTGCTGTACTTGATTATTTGTTTGATTGCTTGTTTTAAATTTGATATTTTTCTCTTTGTGCGTTATATAGATATGTACTTGTTCATTTTTTTTTCCTATTTTAATTTTTTGTTGTAAGTGTGTTGTCGTTATTGGTTTGTTTCCTTGTTTTATATTTTTTTTGGTGTTGATATTGTTCATTTTTTAACTAATTGCTTAATTTATGTTCTTATGCCTTTATTCATTTATTTTTCCTTGTTTGTGAGTGCCATATTTATTCATTTATTCTTTCCTATCTCTATTTTTTGGTTGTAATTGATTATTTGTTTGTTTGCTTGTTTTAAATTTAAGATTTTACTCTGTGTGTGGTATATAGATATGTACTTATTCATTTTTCTTTTATCTATCTCATTTTTTTGTTGTAATAGTGTGTTGGTTGATTATTGGTTTGTTTCCCTATTTTCTATTTGCTTTGGGTTTGATATTGTTCCTTTTATAACTAATTACTTAATTTATGTTCTTATGCTTTTATTCAATTATTTTTCCTTGAGGGTGTGTCATATTTATTCATTTATTTTTTCCTATCTCTATTTTTTGGATGTAATTGATTATTTGTGTGTGCTTGTTTTAAATTTAATATTTTACTCAGTATGTGGTATATAGATATGTATCTATTTATATCTTTTTTTCTATGTGAACTTTTTGTTGTAATAGTATGTTGTTGATTTTTGGTTTGTTTCCTTTTCTTTGGTGGTGATATTGCTCATTTCTTAACTAATTACTTAATTTATGATCTTAGGCTTTTATTCATTTATTTTTCCATGGGGTGCGTGCCATATTTGTTCAGTTATTCTTTCCTATCGCTATTTTTTGGTTGTAATTGGTTATTTGTTTTTTTTTCTTGTTTTAAATTTAATATTTTACTCTTTGTGGTATATAGATATGTACTTATTCATTTTATTTATCTATCTCATTTTTTTGTTGTAATTTTCCTTGTTTTCTATTTGCTTTGGATTTAATATTGTTCCTTTTATGACTAATTACTTAATTTATGTTCTTATGCTTTTATTCAATTATTTTTCCTTGTTGGTGCGTGTCATATTTTTTCATTTATTTTTTCCCATCTCTTTTTTCTGTTGTAATTGATTATTTGTTTGTTTGGTTGTTTTAAATTTAATATTTTACTCAATGTGTGTGGTATATAGATATGTATTTATTTATATCTTTATTTCTATTTGAACTTTTTGTTGTAATAATGTGTTGTTGATTATTGGTATGTTTCCTTGTTTTATTTTTTCTTTGGTGTTGATATTGTTCATTTCTTAACTAATTACTTTATTTATCTTCTCATGCTTTTATTCATTTTGCTTTTCCCTCTGGGTTCGTGCCATATTTATTCATTTATTCTTTCCTATCTCTATTTTTTTTTGTAATTGATTATTTGTTTGTTTGCTTGTTTTAAGTTTAATATTTTACTCTGTATGTGGTATAAAGATATGTACAAGTTGATTTTTTTTCCTATCTCAATTTTTTGTTGTAAAAGTGTGTTATCATTGATTGTGGGTTTGTTTCCTTGTATAATATTTACTTTGGTGTTGATATTGTTCATTTTTTCACTAATTACTTAATTTATTTTCTTATGCTTTTATTCATTTATTTTTCCTTGTGGGTGCGTGACATATTTATTGATTGATTCTTTCCAATCTCTATTTTTAGGTTGTAATTGATTATTTGTTAGTTTGCTTGTTTGAAATTTAGTATTTTACTCGTGTTGTATATAGATATGTACTTGTTCATTTTTTTTTCCTATCTCAATTTTTGGTTTGTTTCCTTCTTTTATATATTCTTTGGTGGGGATATTGTTCATTTTTAACTAATTACTTAATTTATGTTCTTATGCTTTTATTCATTTATTTTTCCTTCGGGTGCGTGCCATGTTTATTCAGTTATTCCTTCTGATCTCTATTTTTTGGTTGTAACTGGTTTTTTTTCTCGTTTTAAATTTAAAATTTTACTCTGTTTGTGGTATATAGATATGTACTTGTTCATTTTTTTTTCCCATCTCAATTCTTTGTTGTAATAGTGTGTTGTCGTTGATTATGGGTTTGTTTCCTTGTTTTATATTTTCTTTGGTGTTGATATTCTTCATTTTTAACTAATTACTTAATTTATCTTCTTATGCTTTTATTCATTTATTCATCCTTGTGGGTGCATGCCATATTTATGCATTTAGTCTTTTTTATCTCTATTTTTTGGTTGTAGTTGATTATTTGTTCGTTTGCTTGTTTTAAATTTAATATTTTACTCTGTTTGTGGTATATAGATATGTACTCGTTCTTTTTTTCCTATCTCAATCATTTTTTGTAATAGTGTGTTGTCGTTGATTTTTGGTTTGTTTCCTTGTGTTATATTTTTTGTTGTTGATATTGATCTTTTTTTAACTAATTACTTAATTTTTCTTCTTATGCTTTTATTCATCAATTTATCCTTGTGGGTGCGTATTTATGCATTTATTCTTTGCCATCACTATTTTTTTTTTTTGTAGTTGATTATTTGTTTGTTTGCTTGTTTTAAATCTAATATTTTTCTCTATTTGTGGTATGTACTTATTTGTTCTTTTCCTATCTCAATTCTTTGTTGTAATAGCGTGTTGTGTTGATTTTTGGTTTGTTTCCTTGTTTTATATTTTTTTTGGTGTTGATATTGTTCATTTTTTAATTAATTACTTAATTTATCTTCTTATGCTTTTATTCATATATATTTCCTTGTGGGTGCGTGCCATATTTATTCATTTATTCTTTCCTATCTCTATTTGCTGCTTGTAGTTGATTATTTGTTTGTTTGCTTGTTTTAAAATTAATATTTTAATCTATTTGTGGTATATAGATATGTACTTGTTTGTTTTTTTCCTATCTCAATTATTTTTTGTAATATTGTGTTGTCGTTGTTTTTTGGTTTGTTTCCATGTGTTATATTTTCTTTGTCATTGATATTGATCATTTTTTAACTAATTACTTAATTTATCTTCTTATGCTTTTATTCATCAATTTATAATTTATCCTTGTAGGTGCGTGCCATATTTATGCATTTATTCTTTGCTATCGCTATTTTGGGGTCGTCGTTGATTATTTGTTTGTTTGCTTGTTTTAAATTTAACATTTTGCTCTATTTGATGTATATAGATATGTATTTGTTCATTTTTTTCTTATCTCAATTCTTTGTTGTAATAGTGTGCTCGTTGATTTTTGGTTTGTTTCCTTGTTTTATATTTTCTTTGGTGTTGATATTGTTCCTTTTTTAACTAATTATTTAATTTATCTTCTTATACTTTTATTCATTGATTTATCCATGTGGGTGCGTGCCGTATTTAATCATTTATTCTGTCCTATCTCTATTTTTTGGTTGTAGTTGATTAGTTGTTTGTTTGCTCTTTTTAAATTTAACTTTTTACTCTGTTTGTGGTATATAGCACTTGTTCTTTTTTTTTTTCTTATCTCAATTTTTCGTTGTAATAGTGTGTCATTGATTTTTGGTTTGTTTCCATGTTTTATATTTTCTTTGGTGTTGATATTGTTCATTTCTTGACTAATTACTTAATTTATCTTCTTATGCTTTTATTCATTGATTTATCCTTATGGGTGCGTGCCATATTTATTCATTTATTCTTTCCTATCTCTATTTGCTGCTTGTAGTTGATTATTTGTTTGTTTGCTTGTTTTAAATTTAATATTTTACTCTGTTTGTTGTATATAGATATGTACTTGTTCGTTTTTTTCCCATCTCAATTCTTTGTTGTAATAGTGTGTTGTCGTTGATTATGGGTTTGTTTCCTTGTTTTATATTTTTTTTGGTGTTGATATTCTTCATTTTTAACTAATTACTTAATTTATCTTCTTATGCTTTTATTCATTTATTCATCCTTGTGGGTGCGTGCCATATTTATGCATTTATTCTTTGTTATCGTTATTTTTTGGTTGTCGTTGATGATTTGTTTGTTTCCTTTTTTTAAATTTAATTTTTTACTCTCTTTGTGGTATATGGATATGTACTTGTTCGTTTGTTTCTCATCTGAATTCTTTGTTGTAATAGTGTGTTGTCGTTGATTATGTGTTTGTTTCCTTGTTTTATATTTTCTTTGGTATTGAAATTCTTCATTTTTTTGACTAATTACTTAATTTATTTTCTTTTTCTTTTATTGATTTATTTATCCTTGTGGGTGTGTGCCATATTTTTTCATTTATTCTTTCCTATCTCTTTTTTTTTTTTTTATTGTAGTAGATTATTTGTTTAATTGCTTGTTTTAAATTTAATATTTTACTCTGTTTGTTTGTGGTATATAGATATGAATTTGTTCTTTTTTTTCCTTTGTCAATTATTTTTTTGTAATAGTGTGTTGTCGTTGATTTTCGGTTTGTTTCCTTGTATTATATTTTCTTTGTTGTGGATATTGTTCATTTTTTAACTAATTACTTAATTTTTCTTCTAATGCTCTTATTCATCAATTTATAATTTATCCTTGTGGGTGCGTGCCATATTTATGCATTAATTCTTTGCTATCGCTATTTTGGGGTCGTCGTTGATTATTTGTTTGTTTCCTTGTTGTAAATTTAACATTTTGCTCTGTTTGTGGTATATGGATATGTACTTATTGTTCGTTTGTTTCCTATCTGAATTCTTTGTTGTAATAGTGTGTTGTCATTGATTTTTTTGTTTGTTTCCTTCTTTTATATTTTCTTTGGTGTTGATATTCTTTATTTTTGAACTAATTTCTTAATTTTTCTTCTTATGCTTTTATTCATCAATTTATCCTTGTGGGTGCGTGCCATATTTATGCATTTATTCTTTGCTATCGCTATTTTTTGGTTGTCGTTAATGATTTGTTTATTTTCTTCATTTAAATTTATTTTTTTACTCTGTTTGTGGTATATAGATATGTACTTGTTCGTTTGTTTCTGATTTGAATTATTTGTTGTAATAGTGTGTTGTCGTTGATTTTTGGTTTGTTTTGTTTTATATTTTCTTTGGTGTTGATATTCTTCAGTTTTTAACTAATTACTTAATTTATCTTCTTATGTTTTTATTCATCAATTTATCCTTTTAGGTGCGTGCCACATTTATTCATTTATTCTTTGCTATCTCTATTTTTTTGTTGTAGTTGATTATTTGTTTGTTTGCTTGTTTTGAATTTAATATTTTACTCTGTTTGTTGTATATAGATATGTACTTGTTCGTTTTTTTCCATCTCAATTCTTTGTTGTAATAGTGTGTTGTCATTGATTATGGGTTTGTTTCCTTGTTTTATATATTTTTGTGTGTTGATTTTCTTCATTTTTAACTAATTACTTAATTTATCTTCTTATGCTTTTATTCATTTATTCATCCTTGTGGGTGCGTGCCATATTTATGCAGTTAATCTTTGTTATCGCTATTTTTTGGTTGTCGTTTATGATTTGTTTGTTTCCTTTTTTTAAATTTAATTTTTTACTCTGTTTGTGGTATATAGATATGTACTTGTTCGTTTGTTTCTCATCTGAATTCTTTGTTGTAATAGTGTGTTGTCGTTGATTATGGGTTTGTTTCCTTGTTTCATATTTTCTTTGGTGTTGATATTCTTCATTTTTTTGACTAATTAATTTATTTTCTTTTGCTTTTATTGATTTATTGTGTGCCATATTTTTTCATTTATTCTTTCATATCTCTTTTTTTTTTTTTTATTGTAGTAGATTATTTGTTTGTTTGCTTGTTTTAAATTTAATATTTTACTCTGTTTGTGGTATATAGATATGTACTTGTTTTTTTTTTTCCTTTGTCAATTATTTTTTTGTAATAGTGTGTTGTCGTTGATTTTCAGTTTGTTTCCTTGTATTATATTTTCTTTGTTGTGGATATTGTTCATTTTTTAACTAATTACTTAATTTTTCTTCTAATGCTCTTATTCATCAATTTATAATTTATCCTTGTGGGTGCGTGCCATATTTATGCATTTATTCTTTGCTATCGCTATTTTGGGGTCGTCGTTGATTATTTGTTTGTTTCCTTGTTTTAAATTTAACATTTTGCTCTGTTTGTGGTATATGGATATGTATTTGTTGTTCGTTTGTTTCCTATCTGAATTCTTTGTTGTGATAGTGTGTTGTCATTGATTTTTTTGTTTGTTTCCTTCTTTTATATTTTCTTTAGTGTTGATATTCTTTATTTTTTAACTAATTTCTTAATTTTTCTTCTTTGGTCTATGGATATGTACCATAATCCCGTATCTTTTAAAGCAAAAAATAGCTTCAATACATCACGATTATTACTTAACAACCATTATGGATGTAAATATATATGTAACGGTTATAATATAACAACCCTAATATATTTAAAAACTACATGATTATTGCTTAACAACTGTTATACATGCCAACTATATATAATGGTTTGTTTAAGTAATGCCGCTAGCATTACTTTTAATACATAACAGGTTTTGTGAATGAACCATTATTTATAATACTTAATAACAATAGTTTTTTGTATGAGACCATAATGTATTATGCCAACATTACTAAAATTACAACGTTTGCTTTTTATGCCCATTATTTATTATGCTAGCATTACACACATGTCCTCACAAAAACCTCAAAATACATAACGGGTATTTTATTAGAATTGTTATATGGGTTTCTCATGTTGTAGGAAAATGGTTTTCTCATGTTACACACACATGAAATGGTGGGACCCACATATACATATATTAATTAATATATGTATATGTGGGTCCCACCATTTCATGTGTGTGTAAGAAACTTTTTTTTTTCAGCGCTTGTTTTATATATATATATATATATATATATATATATATATATATATGTTGCTAAATACATACAAACGGGTTCAGAACAATGATGTACGGTCGAAAATAACTATGATTAAAGCCATCTTTTATAGTTGTGTTCCTAGATGGTTAGGATTTGAAATCACATTTATTGAGACTTTGGGAGTTAAATTTCATAGTGATCAGACATTTATTATTTGATTTTAATTTTATAATTTGATGTTCTTAGTTTATATCTTTGTTCCTCACCTGATTTTTTTATGTTCTTTGTTCAGGGTTATGAATTTAGATTTATGAGTTGTGTTCTTGATTTTTCAAGTAGAAAATTCTTTAGATGACAAATTATATAATTGAACTGAATAACATGCTAACAAAACTTTAATAATTATTTGAGGAATAATGGTAATTTCGAGTATAGTTATAATTACAAATTAATTAGTTAGACATAGCGAGTAGTTAGGGTTTGTATGTTATGCTTAGTTATATAAGGCGGGAATGGGAATGGGGTGGGAAATGGTCGGTCTTAAAAATCTATTCTAGTTTCGGTTGATACTTTTACCTGTTTTTGGTGATGTAATTGCCAGAATTCATCAATATACTTAGAATCAAATCTTTATAGGAGCCTGTTTACAGATTCAAATCTTTTGGTGATGTAATTACCAGAATTCATCAATATACTAAGATTCAAATCTTTATACGAGCCTGTTTACAGATTCAAATCTTTTGGTGATGTAATTACCAGAATTCATCAATATACTAAGATTCTATAGGAGTCTGTTTATACACTATATGTTGTGTGTGAACTATGAACGATTTTTAATGCTTAATATAAATAAATGACTCCAAAGTCATGTTTTACATTAAGTTTACAAAAGAAGATACATTATAATTGTTATCATGACAAATCTCAAGCACTGAATGATTATTTTCTCTGTGAACACAAGCTTATGTTGTAACAATGTCAAACCATCTCTCTAATGACGTATTTGATAGAAACTCACATAGTTGAATGTAGAGGGAAACACAACGTTTATATGTCTGTACAAAGCCATATCCCCAAACTACCTTTTATCAAATATCAATGAAATTTTGATTAATTCAAGAAATAATCTCAGAGTATGTGCATAGCCAATCTCCCTGAACACTTCAAATCAAATCAAGAATCTTCATCTTTCTTTCATATCTCTGCTGCAATAGCATACCAATGACAAGATATGGTATTAGGAAAAATGAAGATAATACACCACCCAAAAAAATAAAAAATTTACTCCACTCAGCCGGGTTTTGGAACACAGAAAACAACCTTTTAGACGAAATCATGCTTCTGCGTTTCTTGTTATCATCAGCCTTTGCCTTTGCCGCATTCTTCTCCCTCGCAGCTGCTTCTGTTTTTGTTTTCTTCCACTCAATTTCCATGGCCTTACTCAGTGTCTCAGCCTTCTTCATGAGCATCTGAACCTCCAATTTAAAAGATCAGCATGTATACTCACATAATATATAGCCTCACTAAGAAATAACTTTAATGAAATTACAACTCGAATGCGAAATTAATCCTTTTCATTAAAAGTGAGAAAATGGGAGGATCCTACCTTTATTTCTTCATCCTTTGCCAGCAAACTACTGTCCTTAGCCTCACAATGCTTTCTCAAGCCGATGACCTCTTTCTGAAGCTTATCATATAGAAAGCCCGAGACAACATCAACATCATCCCTCCCAACTTCACCACTTCTGTGGCATTTGGGCTCTTCATCCTCATTACTATTATTGCCATTAACATTATCCTTCAGCGTTACGGTTTCATTCTCCTTCTCACCACTGTCAGCAACTTTACTTCTTGAAGATGCCCATATACCTTTCTTCATTGCATTTTCTGTAGAACCATATCTGGTGTTGATTTTGATGTTTGTCTGGTGAAAGAGAGAACTTCCCACAGAAGATGCTCTTGGTTGTGATGTGGATCTCTTTCTCAGTGCACCACTAGTTGCTAAGAAACCAAAGATGTTAGACTTTTCTACTTTTGGAGATCCAGACTCTGCAGCAGAATTCATTGGGTAACTTGAGAAATTCTTCATTCCTTCTTCCAGTGTCTTTAGCCTCAGCTTTAGTTTATCCTGAAGAGAAGAATAATGCCAGAGAAAACATAGTTATAACTAAAAGTTACTACATGGTTCAATGGAAGGCTATATTATGTTAGAATAATGCAATTGTTAAACCAATATTTTACCTTTAACTGTGTTTCTGCCTTAGCTGTTCTTTCTGATATGGCTAATTTGTCTTTCATCCTTTGCATCTCTGCCTGCACAAGGAAGGACATTCTTAACTTTTAGGGGAAATTGCATCGAATGACATAAAATAGACAAAATCTCATTAAAGAGGTTTTTTTTTTTTTTTTTTTTTTTTTGCCCGAAACATTAAAGGAGGTTAGAAACTGCTTTTCTGCCCAAGAACTAAAAGTTACACCCTCTGTTGTTTAATGTAGGACCTAATTAAGGGCTCGATCTTGGTCTTTAATGTAAGGCTCATTTCTCATATTTATCCATCTTTTCTATTGATTTTCCCTTGAATAATCAAGTAAGAGAGATATTAATGGAATTAAGGAAGATGATTAGGTATTTTTCAAAAAAAGGTGTCATTTTAACTAAGTTCATTAATAGAATTAGATTCGATAAATACGTCTGTCATTAAGAATAGGAAAGAGTACTATCAATCTTTTAGAGTCCATGTAAATATATATATATTTTTTTCAGTTTTAGGGAAGTTAGGCTTAAAATTTAGGATTTACCTACCTGCATAATCCGTCTCTCCTCAAACCATTGCTTGACAGGCATAACTTTATCATTTTCATCCTTCCACTCATTAGCTACAACAGTAGCTGCTCTGTTGGCTGAAACTTTTATCCTTGTTAGCTCCCTCTCCAACGTTCTCTTCTCATCCTGTTAAACTATACATTGATCAGATCAGCCACAAAGCCTTACAAGTTTAGAGATAGGAAAATAGAAAAACACCTGCAACTCAGAAATCTGTCGTTGATAATCCCGAACAGCGTTAGCCATGCCTCCACTGGCCAAGATGACCTCCTCAAGTTGTTCAATGGTTTGGCTGAGTTTCTCAACTTCCACAACCTTCTGGCGATGGGTTTTCTCTAAGATTTTGTTCTCCTCCTGTCCATGAAACGCTCAAATTTGCTGAATCACAACATCCTAAGAATTCGAATTCTATCAGATAAACAAAGGAATATTGAAAACCATGCCTGACAAATCTCAATCTGTCTCTTCAAGTCCATATTCTGATTTTGAACTTCCTCAACTATCAAAGCCCTCTCTAGTGCACTTCTCAGAATCCTCTCTGCTTCAAGCAATGCCAGTTCTTTTGACTTCGTGAGCCGTTCTAAAGCTTTCTTATCTTCCTGTAAAGCTGCAATCTACATGCATGGACGTGCAATATATATAACTATATTTTATGATAATTAATCCTCCCATTCACTTTCTTAATGTAGTTCATACCTCATTCTTGCTCATTTTGATCTCAGCCTCAAGAGGAGCAATGACAGTCTGAACTGGAACACATTCATCTTCCTTTTGATTTGCGTGTAACCTTCTAAGAGTTGTTTCTGCAGCATATTGTGCAGCCAAAGCATCCTTCTTCTCATCTTTCAATTTTTTGATTTCTAGATTCTGCACATGAAAGCGTTTTGATGGTGGATTCTTGTTAGAGTATGGCTCAAACAAGTTGTTGTTTCCAAGAAAGAAAGAAAGAAAAAATACTAGCTTACACACCTTGTGTTCAACAGTATCCTCTGTAACTCTTAGTTTTTCTTCCAGTTTATTCACTTCATTTCTCAGCTGCATTTTAAACATTATTAGTGAAGGAAATCATGTAATAGTTTTCAGCAGATGTACTTTTTTTGTCCTTGAAAACGTCTCAATTATTATTTAGAGACCTAGAAATATATAATTCAGTCATTCAAAACTGTTTTTTCTTTTCTTTTGTATTTTTTTGGTGAACGGTATTGCCTAGTTGTTTTTGACTAACAGATAAAGAAAAAATAACAAGAAAGAAACTTTGAAGGACTAAAATTACCAGTAACCATGGGTTGAATGATTAAAATATAGCTTTCAACATCAAATATGAAATTTTGTCAGGGTTTGTTTGGTACAAGGGAGGTTACAAAATTTTAATAAAAAGAAGATGTAAGATAAAAGAATATAAGAAAAATTAATTGAATATTGTTAACCACGCTTTTCTAATTTTTTTTTTTTTAAATCCGACTCAAAAAAAAATTTTCCCTTCCCTCCCATCACACCAAACAAGTCCCAAGGATTGTGATTGATGGGAATTAAAAGGAAAGTACCTGTTCTATGGCCTTGTCCTTCAGTGATTCGGTTGCTTTTATGACCTTGATTTCACTGTGGCAAGTTGCTAGATCCCTGACTTTTTCTGAAATCATATACTTGTTAATTTTATATGTTTACAATGAGTTGAAAAAGTAATTAAAAAGCTTTCGTCATTGAGAAACAATTACTGGAGCTATCATTCCCCTGTTATTACTAAAACAGAACACAGAGAAGAATCAAACAGTTAATCGATTTCAAAGAAGAAGAGAGGCACTTTATTCAAACATATATACTGACAAACTTGTGGAGAATCATATTCCAAATATAAATCCACACGAACCCCATAATAGAATATCACAGCCACAACACTTTTTGAATGAAAAGAACGATACGTTTTGTCAGTTACAGAAAGCATCACTGACAGGAATCAGAAAGAAAGAAAAAGAAATGGAGAAACAAAGTTATGACACAGTAACAGAACGCCAGAATAAACAGGAAAACTATGCAAGTTCGTTATGTTCAAGACCGTACATGACAAAGATGAAATCAATAAATGAATGAAAGAACCGACCTTTTAGTTGGTTTTGCATATGGTCAATCTCCAACACGAAGGGGTCAGGTTGAGCATGACGAAGATCTTCTGCAACATGATGTACTTCGTACCCCACCATTTTTGAAACTGCAATAAAGCTTCTTAATTAGGGTAATGCTGAATTGCAGAGTAGTTCTGAAGAGCAAGTGAAGAAGGGTTAAGCCAGTGTGTGTGTATAAATATAATTAAGAAAGAGAAAATGGGGTTAGTGATGAACAAGAAAGATGATGATTCGTACAAGAAATTGACGGAGAAGAGAGGAATGAGTTTCCTCTTCGATGAAGCAAACTTGAGAATGGGATGACGGAGAAGCCGGCCGAGTCTGCTAAGTTTATGTTCTTATCATAACGGTTACTTTCATTTTTTTCCTGCTTAATTACCCCTTTTGTTTTATTGGTAATTATTTTATTTAAAATTCTAAATTTGTTACAAAAGTTTAAACTCTATGTTAAATACCATTTTTGTTATGGAAATTTACCCTAAAGAGCATTGGTCACTCGGAATATTTTTTAGTCTCATTTTTACTCTGGAGTTCAACAACGTAGCAATCTTGCCTATCTGTTGATCTTAAAACCGTTGAATTGTTACTGTTCTTTGTAAATTTACAGGGGCACAATTGCTTATAAAAGAAACTTCTGGGGAAAATTTACTCCTGTAAAAAACTTTCAGGGCATATTTGCTTCATTTTTAAACTTTCGGAACAAAAATGAGATAAAAAAAACTTTGGGGTGACTAATACTCTTTAGGGTAAACTTTCATAGCAAAAATGATATTTAACCCTTAAATTCTCGTATTAACTGTTGCGATAATAACACAGCTATTAATAAATCCACAGGTCACCGTAAAACCAACCACCTTTTCCTTTATGGTTTGAATTTGAAAATAAGTTGAAATTAAAAAAAAATTGAGGATTTGTAATACAAACTCTTAATAGAAAAGACTAAGATTAAAAAGTAAAAGTAAAAGAGAAAATCTCATATAAAGATGGTTGAAATAAGAAAATTTTATATAAGATCGGTAAACTTGACAAATATCAGATCAATGACTGAATTTAGAATATTAAAATGTTAATTGCATTCCAATAATGCCCTCAACGTCATTAGAATATTTGACCCACCACCAAAGCTCCGCCACAAGATATACTTTAGCGTGGAGACTGATCCCTCTGCGAAAGCCATTTGAAAGCCATTTCGAGCCTTCCCGATTCTCATCCATCGTTTGATCCCTGTCAGTCAATCAGATTAGAACAGGACCTAATACTGAAATCGAAAACAGAAAGAGCCCCAAGATTATGATTCTGCAATCCTTCCAAAGCAGAGGACCTGTGAATGAATCGAATCTCAGAAAGGGAAAAGAAGAAGAGATCATTGGAGGGAAATTAGTCATAACATTTTAGTTCAGATTGATTCTCTTGGGAAATCTACTGCACCTTGAACTGTACTCTTTATGTGTGAAATAGTTTCTTGGGTAAAACATGATAAAAATTTTAGTGTTTTCGGTCAAGTAATTCTAAATATGTGGACTCTGAACGGTGATGGTGGGTTTCGGCATTTGCATGTGTTACGGTCCAGATTAATGGATTAACTGTCATAAATGTCTTGCAAGACCAATAATTTGTGATTTGATAGTAATTAGTTGTTCTGATTTGTGAATGAGTTTTTGAGTTTGTATCTTTTTTGTGTTCTCAATCAATTTGGTAGTAAAGAAAAAGAAAGGCAAGAGACTTCGGAAGTGGGTTTATTCATATTTAGCTTTAATTTTCTTGATCTCATCGAAAACTTCCAATTTCAGGAGAGGTGAAGAACATTCTTTCATCGTCAAACCAGCAACTTTTATGTGGAAGGATCTCAAGGTTCTTGGTGAACGAAGTTCTCAATTGTCAAAACTGCAATTTGGAAACTACGCATCTAAGTTGGGTCTTTCCTCTAAGAGTGCTGACAGAAGGAAGATGGCTTCAACTGAAATTACGGGTTCTGAAATTTTTGAACAGTTTTGAGAAATTTAGGAAGAAGGTGAAGCACAATTTGACGAGTGCAGTTTTTCGTAGAAGAAAACTTTAGTGGCCTCCAATAAATTTTCTGCGGTTAGGGTTTTTATGTGTATTGTTCTACTCTAATTATACTTTTCTTTTAATAATTAAGGGATATAAAGGTAATTTGGTCCAATTTCTAAATTCATAATTGTGTCATCTAACCTAATTAATAATTTGTTAAATTTAGTAGCCTAAATTAGAATTTATGTAATTCAACCGTCTTTATATAGGATTCTCTCAAAGTAAAATAATAATAATAATAATTAAAAAATTTTAACCCCACTTTTTTAATTCTTCTAAATCCATTTTCAAAATTTTTTTCGTTCTACTCACTTCCTCTCCTTTTCCCTCATACCAAACAAGCCCTTAGTTTCATTCGTCTCTCTCTAGTCTACAAAACTAGTTCAAAGTGTGAAAATTGAGATTCCAAAAGTTTTACACTATTTTGTACAATCAACTAAGCTCCAACTAAGTTCATACATTTAAAAGTTGGGAATTCAATGCAACTACTTTTCTCTTTTTTATTTTTTTTTTATTTTGATAAGTTTAGGAAACCTTAGTTAACACCTATAGGACTATTACACCCATTACAATCTTGACATAAAATCACTTCCAGTTCCTCAAACGACTGCAAGTCTACCACAAAATTACCAGCTTGGCGGACACAAGTTAGCTTTGTTATCCAATTCATTTGAAGTAACTGTTAGACTTCTTTCATGATGCCTAAGTCTCAGTGATTACTACCCTATGTATGAAGAATAAGCTCTAGACACTCTGAAAAGTTTGTTTCTAGCCACACTTTCTGTAGCCCCAATGCCCATGCAGATTTTAACCCCAAAAGACATTGCCCAAATTTCTACAGAAAGCTTATCCTCATTATCAATAGGATGTATGAATCCTTTAAGAAAGCCTCTAGAAGCGTTACACATAATTCCCCCATAAGCGCACTACTAGTAGCTCTAGAGTATGCACTGTCAACATTCACCTTCACCCACCCCTTCACTGGTGCACACCAACTTTTTTGAGTAGGAGCCAAAGTAACACCTTGAAGTTTCAACCTTGCTAAATTGTTGTTAGTAGAAATCATGCAATTCATCATTGCGCAAGTAATAGCTAGGATATGATCATTCAAGGTACATTTCTTCTCGAGACAAATAAAAACATGTGTCTCCAAATCTAACAACACCAAATAACGAATTTGGAGGCCTACTCTTTACTTGCTATATTTTGATCTCTAACATTCCACCACACCCAATTCGAAAGATTTAGATCGCACAACGTACACCATTGTGCTGGTGGCACCACCTTCCTCTATAGTGATATTGAGTGAGCACAATCTCGTAGAACATGTATAGTTGACTTGAAATTTTGACAAATGTAAGAAATTACAGAAGTTCTCTAACTTTTTTTTTTTCCAAAACAATCCTTAAAATTCCTTGATGGCTACTAGCAACTCTTCACGGAGCTACGATGTCCTTGCTGGAAATGAGTGACTTTGAGCTCCAACATTATTTATTTATTTATCAAGGAAAATTTTTCAATACTATACTTGAAATTTTATTAGCAATACTAAATTTGTAAATGTTTGTTAATATGATTTTCTTAAATTTCTCAGGCAAAAGTTGTCAATATAGATACTTTAGTTGCTAATAGTGATGCTAATTCACTATTAACAACTCAAGTATCCATATTATTGACAACTTTTGCTTGAGAAATTCAAAGAAAAGTATTAGACCGCTAGAGCTTTAGTGAAAGTTATAAAGAAATATTTAACAAATACCTCGTTTACAACTTTGGTATCACTATTAAAAACTCATATCAATATTGATGACTTTTGTTTCGGAAATGTAAACAAAAATATTTGACTGCTAGAGATCTGACAAAAAGTTATTGGGAAATGTTCAACAAATACCTCGTTTACAACTTTTTTTTTTTTATTTTTTTATATACACATAGTAAGGGAGGGGAAGATTTCAAACCCTGGACATGAGGGAGGGGAACCAAGCTCCCACGCCACTGCGCTACTAAGGCGCTGGACCTCGTTTACAACTTTAATATCATTGTTAACAACTCAAGTAATAATATTGACGACTTTTGCTAAAAAAAGCAATAAATAAAAAAAAATAAACCACTAGAGCTCTGGTGAAAGTTATTCAAAAATATTCAACAAATACCTCATTTACAACTTTAGTATCATTATTAACAACTCAAGTATTCATATTGATGACTTTTGTTTGAGAAATGCAATATATATATATATATATTAGATCGCCAGAGTTCTGATAAAAGTTATTAGGAAATATTTAACAAATAACCCATCTACAACTTTCTTGTCACTATTAACAAATCAAGTATTAATATTAATGACTTTTACTTGAGAAATGTAAAAAGAAAATATTGGACCAACGTAGTTATGGTGAAAGTTATTTGGAAATATTCAATAAATACCAAGTTTACAACTTTAGTATCGTTATTAACAATTCAAGCATCCATATTGATAACTTTTACCTAAGAAATTCAAAAAAAAAAAAAAAGTATTAGGCCTTTGGAGCTCTGATGAAAATTATTATGAAATGTTCAACAGATATCTCATTTACAACTTTAGTAACTCTATTAACACCTCAAGGATTAATATTGATGATTTTTGTTTAAGAAATGAAAATATATATATATATATATATATATATATATATATATATATATATATATATATATATTAAACCACTAGAGATCCAGTAAAAGTTATTAGGAAATTTTCATTAATACCTCATTTATAACTTTAGTATCAATATTAACAACTCAAATATCAATATTAATGAATTTTACTTGAAAAATGCAATATATATATATATATATATATATATATATATATATATATATATGTTAGACCTAGTTGTCACCCAAGAGGGAGGTGGATTGGGTATATGCTAAATACTTAGAAACTTTGAAAATCTTTCCACAACTTACTAAAAGCAGTATGTATGATAGTAATGAGTCATAAACCAATAGGCAACATATATATTGGAAATATAAAACTTTAGGGAAGAGAATATACAAACTATGATTTATCTTGGTTCGGCCAAATTTGCAATGACCTATGTCCAGTCTCCTGGCTCCTCTTGAGATTTCAACCTACTATCTTCCTCAAGTCTTAACTGGGTACTTGAGAACCACTACTATCCCACAAGTTTAGTCGGGTACTTGTGCAGCTGTTTACAAATCTCTTATGATATACTCCCCTTACACACCATAAGGATTACAATCAATCTTCTCTCTCATAAGCAAATAAGATGAACACTAAAGTACATTACAAATAATCTCACTTTCTATGATAAAGTATATGATCATTGAGATAACAGAGAGTAGGTGATAAAACACCAAAGTGTTGGCATTTTAACATTGAAGGTGCAAGCACATGTATCTTCATCTATCTTGAATGATTCTCCTTTTATAGTTGATGAAGAGCATTTGATTGTTAACCAATTCTTCTTGTTTAGAATATGACAATTGTAAAGCTTCAAGCTTTTGGTTAGAGACAGATTGGAGTTGTTGGCAAAATACGAGACTTGGTTGATTTTGCTTCATGCAACATATTTGATCACAATATGATTTGGTCTACTTTGGGATTTGCTTAAGGTTCAATTGCTATCATTTTCATCGGAATGGGTATCTCTGAAGATTATCATTTTTTGCCTGCTTTGAATTTCATTATGTTTGTGCTCTTTTTTTTTTTCCTGAAATGACATTTAATGTTCTGACACAATCTTGCTTTTTGATGATTTGCACTTAATCCTTTCACTAATCATCTAAAACTCATTAACAAACATGCTTAGAAGCATTAAGAACAATAATGAGTAATAATCAGAAGCTATGGAATGATAACCAGTGAATTTCAATTTACAAAAATGAAGATTGCAAGACCAGGTGAATCTCTACTCAAGTATTCACTTAGTGTACTTGAGTATACTTGAACTTTGCTCAAGTAACCTTATAAATCTTACATATCAGATTCTTATAATGGCTATTTGTGCTCGTCATTACTCAAGTAATCACTTAGATACTTGAGTACCATACTCAAGTAACTTCAAACATACTTGAGTATTCTTCAAATGTCTCCCAAAAAGCTTCATGAGAGATACTCTGATTTTTTGTAGCTAGCGAGCATACTTAAGTGACTTATACTATACTCGAGTAACATACTTGAGTATTGCTTCAATATACTCAAGTATCAAAATGAAAGAAACTCAATGCCTCGTCCTACTCAAGTAATATGATCCTCTACTCGAGTAACATACTCCAGTACTAGAATTGTGTGCTCGAGTATTCTTTAAAAGGCCAACTAGTGCATCATGATCAATCCTCTGTCCTCAAATAATGACTTGCATACATGAGTATCATGGAATTATACTTTGAGTTCTTTATGATCTTCCTATCATTAGAGTGTCAAGCCTTTCCTCACACTCGATTAATCTTGTGCAAAGATTAATCTCCAAAATGCAGTGACTTCCAAAATACAAGAACATTCGTAGCACAAAAGTGAAATTCCAGTAAGCATAACATCTTCAATATGCTCCAAAATTGGAAAATCACCTAACCCTATAAAGCTCTTTAAGTCTTCTTTCCAATGCAAAAAGAATCAGTTCCAAATTCATTGTATTTTGACCCTTATGATTAGATTAATGACAACTATTTTGGACCAACATTTTTGTAATGTCTTTATATGACTATGAAATTCAAAAATATCACATCTCTTCTACTTTATCCTTTTTCCATGATCTTTATGTTTTTGGAAAGTTATTTGAGTCTAGTTTCAAATGCCACCAGTTTTAGCTCAATTGGATGTGCATTTTGAAACACCCGCCTTAAACACACCATTTTAATATAAAATATGTACACGGAAGCGTTTCTTCAAAATTAATTACTACTGAAGTTACTATTTACGTACAAATAATTTAACCTTCAGTAAAAATAAATCTAGCGGAACTAAAATCTCTTCCCATCTTGGTCTATACATCCATAATCACTAGCATCCTTATGCTCCTTGTATAAACTGCAAATTGAACCATTCCAAAAATATCCCTGGGATTCAAATGAATCCCACTAGTAACGTCAATAATCACTCACATAAAATACGTACACAGTACATGCAAGACAACCATTGATTATACATACAATTCACTCAACACATTCAGTATTCATGCATCTCATATATATTTACATACAATGGTAAATACATGCATATAAAAGATACACATAGTATGTGAGAGAAGAGTTACTACCTTGTGATCCAACCCTTGAACTTAACATTAAATCCTTGGTTTCAAGCTTAGAAGATTTAATTTTATTTTTTCCTACTGATAGACAACACCACTGTTTCTGACAATACAAACAAAGGAGAATAATTTCCATTTCTCTACTCTCTTTACTCGCCTCTTCTCTCATTCCTTTCTGGCCGTGTGTGTGCGTATGACGTATTTATATAAGGTTGAAGAATGGCAATATATCATGATACACACGTAGCACACACTTATTGTACAATAGTTCCACTAACATCATGCGGCCAATATATATAATATATTAATATTACTATAATCTCTACCACCATATTATACACACTACACATTATAATAATACTATATTATAATACTAACACACTCTTATCATGATCACTCCAACAACCACCACCTCTACCAATATTATTACACGACACACACTATAATATATATTCCACATATATCATGCAACACTACTCATTGCATCTCACGCATACACATATACAAAATATATAATATATACTCTTCCATTAGTTTTGATCTGTTCAGCCCACATGTTAACCGAAAAAGTAAAGATAACTCATTTTCTCTATTTTATTCTTCATACTATTCAGTGCAAAGATTGAGAGATAAATGGGACAGCTCACACAAGCATTAATCCACTAACTCTTGTCATTATATGCAAATAATATCTCTATTCTCCATTCATTTTTCCTTGGCTGACCGTCCCTCTGTTCTTTTTATCCTTCATGTGCGCAATGCCTACAATAAATTATTTATCTATATCCTCAACAACACTCCACTTTGGTTTTAGTGGATATTGATAATGCTTGCATACAAATTCCACTTTCGGATGGCTGTTAGTCTCAAATGGGTGTTTAACTATGCGCACTAATGTTTACTCAATGCAGGAAGTAATATTTGCCCAAAATAATATTTCATAATCTTTCCCCAAGCTTAAAAGAATTTTGCTAAATATCTTAAATTCTTCCTTATAATAAACTCAAGACTTTGAACTCTTCTAAAACAGGGCCTAGTAGTCTCCCCAAAATAGGCAAATACTCAAGTCTTTAGACCCAAAATTTGGGATATTACACATTTTGTGAGATACGCTCAATTTATCCAACCTATGTTTGATATGTGGAGTGATTCCATGTGGCAACTTTTAAAATTCATAGCTCTTTCATCTGAAATCCTTTAGGATTGATTTTGGTGTCCAAATGATGCATTGGGAGTCTAGTTTCATATAAAATTTGTTTCACCTCAATCAGATCTATGATTTTGGAGATATCATTAAATAACCAAAGCTCGCTTAAGTGAGTCACAAAAAGAGGCGAACAGTGGTCATGTTTTTCTTATTGTACTTAAGTATTCAGTCCAGTACTCAAGTACATAGTGCAATACTTGCATATTCTACTTGAGTATTAAATCTAAGAGTTGCACTATAGCATCTGGAGTGAGTACTATAGCATTTTAACCTCGAATTGAGTCATTCCAACTTCAATTGGATCGTAGAGACTTCTAGTATCACATCTAAGAACTTGAGTATTGATATTCTTATAATATTTGACAAGATCTTCTTTCTTCATTCTCTTCTTTTGATCATTCTCTATAATTCAACTTGTACTAATATACATTAAACAAAGTAGTTAATTAATGTACAAGATAAATATATTTTGTAAACTTTTTACTCTTGCTAATGACATCTATATTGGACATCATCAAAACTAATCATATCCAACAATATATATATATATATATATATATATATATATATATATATAATATAGACTGTCAAAGCTCTAGTGAAAGTTATTAGGGAACATTAAACAAATACCTCATTTACAACTTTAGTATCATTATTAACAATTCAAGTACCAGTACTGACGACTTTTGCTTAAGGGGGGAATGAAGACTGCTAGAGCTTCGGTGAAAGTTATTAAAAAATATTCAACAAATATCTCATTTACAACTTTAGTATCACTATTAACAACTCAAGTATCAATATTGACAACTTTTGTTTGAGAAATGCATATATATATATATATATATATATATATATATATCTGTATGTATGTATATTAGACCACCAGAGTTCCAATGAAAGTTATTAGGAAATATTCAACAAATACCCAGTTCATAACTATTTTAGTATCAATATTAACAATTCAAATATCCATAGTAGCAACTTTTGCCTGAGAAATTTAAAAAGATATATATTAGGCCGTTGTTTAAGACTTTAGGATATCTCTTAACAACTTAAATAAATACCTATATTGACAAATTATGGTTTGAGAAATAATTAATAATAATAATAAGGATGCTAAAGCTCCGGCCCATCACCATTCACTGGTGACACAGCTATGGCAGTCGTTCGTTGATAAAGACACCAGAGCTCCATTGACGGGTGGGCACAGAAGCTCTGGTGGGTAGCAAGGGGTTTTAGGGATTTTCTTTTTCTTAAAAAAAAAGTAAGGGAGCTTATGTAATTTCACACATTGTCAGCGTTTTAAAATTCCAAATTAGTCAATTTGGAATTACTAAAATTCACCGCCCTTATTTATCTTCTACATAATTTGACAATATTTTTCTGTTATTTTCCCTTTTTCATTGGTAAATGAATTATGACGACCAAAAAAAAAAAAACCCCCTACAATTATGGAGATCCACCTAATACATATTTTCACATAGCAATAGGGGCAAACAAAGTTAAACAGCTATCAGGCTCCGGCAGACTAACCATAAAAGTGCATTATATTAATTAGTTACAATCCGTTATTAATTCTCATTTTTTCCGGCTCTCACACAATATTATTATTTTCTTCAAACTCGAATATAAAATAATTAAAAGGTCTTATTCTTCACCATCTAATGCCTTTTTTACGTGCATATATTGAATCATTGAGGGTAGGTATTATCATTATCATTGTTCTAGGGAAGGCTTATTTTCTTCTAATTAGCTTCTAACTAAAAACAATTGAACTTTATAATACTAATTGAAGTGTAATTATCAAATGAAAGATAACATTTTGGACTATTCAATTGCTTAAGCGTGAAATCCGATTTTATTAAATCATTCTTTCTCCTTTTACTTTGATGTATGAAAAAGATTGGTCTAGTAGCTATATCCAACAAAATTTGGTAACCATTGCTCAAAATTCAAAAGCAATCATCATCGATCTAAAGTGCCGTCCAAGTGTTCCTAGCTCAAATATTATTTTCTTTTATTTTTTAAAAGATCAAATTTAAACTTTTATAATGTTGTAGAATACATATTATATATTGTTTGAGTATACCCAGTGTGAGTCCGCGTAAGGGAGATTAAACAATAAGCAATATTATATTATTTGTCTCATGAAAAATTTGTTGAATAATCTTTTTCGGTTGTTTGATTTTGAAATACTCTATTAAATATGGCCTTTTTTTTTAAATTAGTTCTCTTTCCAATTCTACATATAAGATACAAGTAAGCCTTTTACACCAATTACAAAGATAAAAAATTAATTAAAGGCAATAGATGTGCAAAAACAAATATTTTATTTTTCAAAACACACCCTTATTTACGAGGAAACATAATAAATGTGTTAATTCTCAAAGTTTTAATGATAATAAGATTAGAAATCATTTAAGAATTTGAGAGAATGATCAAGCAATTGGATTAGTGAAGTTTAAGTGTTACTTGAGTATGGAATTTTAGCCTACTCGAGTATTCTTCATCTAACATCTATTTTAAGTGATCATAGGTCATTACTCGAGTAAGGACTTGCTATTACTTGAGTAATACATTAGAGAGCATATTAGAGCAAAGTCTTGAGAATTGTTACTCGAGTACTATAATTCTCTACTTGACTATAAGTCTCTTAAATAATGATTTGATCCCTCCCATAGGGAACTCCTGCATCAGGTGAAATATTTCCAAGCAAGATGGTCAAGTATAGGTAAGTAGTTTGACCTTCTAATGTTAATATGATATTTTGCTGATGGCTACTCAAGTAACATATAGCATACTCGAGTAAGCCAAGGTGCTACTCGAGTAGAAGCTTCACTAATGCTAGTCCAAACAATACTCGAGGATAAATTTCTTGTTACTCGATTATTGTACTCGAGTACAAGATTTCTATACTCAAGTAATGACTACTCTGATAAGCTATTATTGCTATCAGATATATATTCGAGTAACAGAAATGTGTACTCAAGTAGGAGTCAATCTACTCAAAGTATTATCAATCAAACATCTCTCTATATGGTTCAATTAAGGCGTAGTTGAGTGAGCAAAATCTATACTCGAGTGGATTACTTGAGTAGGAGATATTAATACTCAAGTACTCTTATCTGATACTCTCTATTCGAGATTTCCAATGGTAATCTAGAATTTAAATACTTTGGGTTATTACTGTTTTCTATTCTAATATTGCCCAAACTTCATTATACTACATCTAATCATTTTATTGAGCATGTTTGAGTTCATTAAACATCATGTGACTAAAGATTACCCGAAAAGCAAATTTTGTTAAAACACATTAAATGCAGATGGAATAACAGAGCCAACAAACAGAATGTAAACTCGTAGCAAACAAAATCATTCCTCTGAGGCATACATATTCCAGCATTTCTTTGAGACAACTTCTCTACACAAGTACAGCGATGGTGAACGAATTAATGAGGTAACGGTCGACTGTGTCTAACAGAAATCAACTGTGCCTAATGGAAGTTTGATCAAGCCACAACGGCTATTATCAAAGCTTCATAACGGCATTAATGGAAGACAATATAAAAACTCACCGCATTCAATTCCGCTACCTACCAAAACTCTGCGCATTCAATTTTGTATTTTTACAATCTACTGTTTCATCTCTTTTATTTAATATCTTCAGATATTATCTGAACTTCAATGATTATCACTTATCTACCCAGTGAGGAGTTAAACACCATTTGATTATTTGTAAAATTTTAAGGTTGTGGAACCTTAAGTGTAGGCATACAATTACAACTTGTAAGGGGGAGTGAGTTTAGTGTAATAGGATCATCTTGAGTACAGAGTGAGTAAATTGTACCAGTGTTTAAGATAATGAAAATCCTAAGGTGATTGGGGACTAGACATAGGTCGAAGAGTTAAACTGAACCAATATAATTTCTTCGTATTCATCTTCCTTCTCTGTCTTTGTTTTATTGTTCTTAAGCTTTTTCCAAAAATATTTTTAGAATCACCTATTCAGCCTCCTCTATGTGATATTCTTGTTCTTCAAAATGATGAAAAGGAATGAATGGGAAAAGAGATCTATCTACTTCTATTTATTAAATCCAATTATATATCCAGTTAAATCTTAGTATATTGATTGGTTTTAATAATAGAAATTCATATTGATAAAATTTTGAAATTCAATTAAACCACTTTTAACTAGGAATTATATATGATAATATCTCATCCACACCATCAATCATTTATAGAAGTTAGAGCCACCTTTAAAAGTTGTTACAATTTTTATTAACTTTTAAAAAATGATCAAAATTGAACAGAAAAATCATTATTTTGAGATCTCTTAACCTCCAAAAAAATATTGAAGAAATTTATTTTTGGCATTTTACAAGATTTGTGTGTCAATTATTTTTTTTATAATTTAAAAAAGGAATACAATGTTCATCTTTTTGTTACAAATATATGTATTAATTAGTCTGTGAAACATATATATTTATTTATTAGTCTTAAATATGATGGGTCTTGAAAAATAAATAAGTGAAAACTTATAAATGATATTAATTATGTATCAAAAATAATTTAAATATTTTTTAGTTAGAAATATATTTTTTTAATCAAATTATGTGTACATTAAATTGTTTAATCCAGAGGATAGAAGTTAGACGTCACCATTTCAATAAAATATACACACAATAAGCTTTTAATCTGTCATCCCAAAAAAACAAAACATACTTTTTTAAAAAATAATTGTGTTGTATATACTTCTAACAGTTGTCATCTTTGCTTTAAACGTGTAATTAATAATTAGGTAAGATAAGGTGAGGGAAGCATCCAGCTGTTAGTAATATAAAGGCTAAAGCCATTTGGCAATTCTTGGAATGGAGGTGTTCTTCTGATACCCGACAAAAAGAAAGGCTTTTAGCAACAACAAAATATGCAACACTGAGAAAGAAAAACAAAATAAATATTATAAAACTGAAGGAAATCTAGAGAGAAGTCAGAGGAAATTCTAGAGAGATGAATTGAATTCTCATTCAAATGAAATGAATAGTTACAGGAGACCTCTATTTATAGAAGGATGCAAATAGTAGATTACTATGCGTATATACCATGTCATCCTGTATTTGGAGATTATGGGTCAATGGACATCCACATAATAAGAATATTCATAACACTCCCCCTTGGATGTCCATTTATGAATGTGCCTCGTTAAAAACTTTAACTAGGAAAAACCCAGTGGGATAAAAACCTAGCCAAAGAAAAGAGTACATCATCCATTAATACACTATCCAGTGCTGCCTCATTAAAAACCTTTCTAGGAAAAACCCAGTGGGATAAAAACCCAGATAAGGGAAAAAGAGTACAACGTGTATCGTCTCCCCCTCTTGATTACATCAGTGTTACTCCCCCTGATGACTATATTGCTTCAATGTCTTTCTGAGCATATTATACTTTCTGTCATCAAATATTCTGTTAGAAACACCCAATCTGATTGTTCATTATATACCTGCAAGATCTAAATCTGTCAAGTAAAGTCATAATAATCTTTTCATAAATATATATGTGCATATAGAAATTCAATAAATGTTTATTCAGATAATGATGCTATATGCACTATCATCTTGAGTCCTTTTGGGACATATGTGTTTTTGGCGCCTTATGTGCTTCTAGCACATACAAATATATTGTGGCTCATGATCCTCATTATCATTCATTGCAGCATATGCTATCATAGATATTATTAACGTCGACTTCATTTTCAGTCCCATCGGATTTCATTCATAATTTATTGAGATCTCATTATATTCACATATATTAGGTACCTAGGTCTCTCTTGGACCACAATACACTTTTCTTGTAATATCTCCTCTGGAGATAACATCTCATCAAAAGATAACTCTTCTGGAGCTTTACTTAATTATCCTCGACTTAATCATCTATATTTTATAGCTCCTTTTCTCTTTTGAGGATTTTTATCTTTTAAAACCGATGGACCTGCAACGCTTCAGGAGTACTTTATAACAATTCATATAGGAGCATTTGCAGTTGGGATATGTGACTTTGTCACTTTCTTTAGGTCAGTAAATGCTTCTGGCATTCGATTAACTAAACTCTGAAATTGAATTATCATTTTGAACTTTTAGTGCACAATTCCTTGTACAATGATCAATATGAGCCAATGATAATTCATTCTAGTAAATCTTTACCCAATCTGCTTATTTTTCTCCCCCTCATCAAATCATCAATTTTCTTTGTATATCCATCTATGTGCATTGTAATAGATTAATAATCATTACACATTTAAAACATTTCAAGATGGAATTAATCTGGCTCCTGACCAAAAGCCAATTATACGGGGAGAATTCTGTTGGCTTATATAATTGCTGCAAATATACACAACATATAAATTTTGTTCTCATAATCATTGATCTATCCATTCATGGATACTTTAATACATTATTTCTGGATCATTCAATCTGGAAATTGCGCGCATAATATATTGCAAACTTCTGGTTGCAAACATCACTGCTAACTTTGCAAATTTATAATCTCATATGTAAACTTTCAATTTGATATATTTCCAGAGATCCATTTCCAATAATTAATTCTATCTGAGAACATGCAGCACATAATATATGACTCGGATGATCAAACAAGTCATGCCAACATTTCATATGATTTATCATCAAATCTAATATTCATTTTGGGGGAATCAACATAGAAACATTCACAAAGAATTATCACATAAATATTCACACTTGATATATATCATTATCATTCTCCCCCTCAAGTGTGAGACCTTAAAAATTAATTTATGGAATTTTCATACAATATTCCATGATAATAGCATATATGATATCTATTTCATTAAAATTCCACAGATTTCTAAATGCATTATCAATGCATAATTTTGTTACTTCTGGTAACAAAATTTCCATTTTCCAGAATCAACAAACAAATATATATTAAATACAAAATCATCAGGTGTATAATTGCAGATTCACGAGCGCAATACTGTGTAATCACAGGCGCATCACTGTGGAATCACAGGCGCGACAACTCAGATTGTCGTATACATATAAAGTCAAAAAGATTCCAGGCTCGTGCTTTATAGGGAGCAAATCTGTAGAGATTTAACAGGACTACGCAAATCTGCAGAGATTCAATAGGATTTAATTCAACTATAAATAGAGGAAGGCAAACGAACATGCCTCACAAACACTCAAGCATCTGATAATATCAACTACCAGATACTCACACATATTTCTCTAAATTCTATTGCCATGGCAGGACCAAGCAGTTTTATCCCAGTTTCTGATACATCCGAAACAGCATTACTTGATGCTTTGTTGTATGATGATCAGCATAACATGTCATTTACTTCTTTGTTATCTCCTAATCCCTTTGAAATGTTTATTCCTCCTTCTACTATTCCTCCTTCTGCTTCAAATGTACCTACTTCTCCCCCTAGAACAAGTGTTCTTCCTCAATCTACAAGGATTGAAGGTACAACTGAAGCAGGTTCATCAAGGAGGCCTGTTAAGAGGTGTAGAACTATGGCAGAACTAATGGAGTCTACCAATCCAGTTCAGCCAATAGTGTCGGCAGTTAATCAACCAGCATTCACTAGCCAGCAAACTATCATCAGTTTGCCAGCAACAACCAGCCCGACAACAACAATCAGCCAACCAACAACCACTAGCCAGCCAGCAACAATTAGCCAGCCAACAGCTACAAGCCAATTAGCAACTACTAGCTTATTGGAATGTAGTTGCTGTCATGTTTTACGGGAAATTATTCATACCAACGGACTTCAGTACCATAAACTTGAAGTTCACGGAAGAAGAACAGGTATGATTACCCATGCTGTTTTATTTGAAAAAGTACAGGATAAATCTTATAATACTGACAGGCTTCCAATGTTTGATTTCACAAAGAAAAATTTTGAAGAAATCAAACAATTTCTGACACAGTATTGTATAGATTTACAAGCATCAGGACATATCTTGATGCGTGATCCTGTATTAGCCTATCATGAGGTTCTCTGTGTTGGTTCGGAATGGGCTATAAATCCAAATGACCTCCATGGAAGTTCATTTCAAACCAATATTGAACACTCATTAGGCAAAGGAAAACAACCTGCAGTAAGTATACCCTATGATACTTCATCCCTTAACCAGGGTGAATTATATAGGTTATCTATGGAGCAAAGAGAAAGAATAAAGAAAACAACGCTCCATGATTTAAGAAATTATTTTCACTTAACCCTTGATGAAGCGAGTAAACAATTAAATATGTCTACTCACACCATACAAAAAATCTATCAAAAAGGAGGGTTAACTGAGTGGCCACACAAGAAGCTCAAGAAACTTATGACGCAAATCTCGATATTACGAAGAGCTTTGCCTCATCTGGATCCCATCTCAAGAGAAACAAAAGAAGAAGACATTAAATATCTTCAGAATGAGATGATTAAAGTTTGTAATGATGTTGAGCCACTCGCAATTAAACTTTGTTGAAATAATATTTCCTTTTGCTTAATTATTTTGTTTATGAATATTCTTTTCTCGTATTTATAAAAATTGTTATAATCATAGAAATCACATAACAACTATAATAATAATATATTTGCTTCATTCACTTCTGGGAATGAAGTTGGATAAAAATTCATGATCCATAACTCACTGATTTGTTTGATCATGGCAAGAAATTAATCCACAATATTGCTACTACAATAGCAAATTGAATATATTTATTTATAATATCAATCATGATCATACAATCCCTTGTCTCATAATTTAAGGGAATATTTAATGCCAAATATACAATTTTGAGGCCTTTATACAACTGATAACATACAAAATTTATGGATCAAATATTGTTTCATAATTTGTCTCTTGTTATCAGGCTAACTTGCCTCTTGGCTTCAGGCAATCTTGCCTATGAAATTAAGGCTATCTTGCCTCTTAGGCTCAAGCCAATTTATGCCTCATTTCTCTATGGCATTTTGATCTCATAATAATATATATGATCTTTTAACAGTTTATCTTCAAGATAAATAAAATATAAGCATAATAAAATAAATAGATGGAACCCACTAATAGTGTGGTTGCCATAAATAATAAGAAGGGAGAGGGATATATATATATATAGCAATAAATAAATAAAATAAAATAAATGACTGGAAATAAACATGCTAGATAAATAAAAAGAAGATGAGATAGGAATGGTAGTAAACTCACAGCGAGACCTATCTCATCCAAAGATAAGAAAGAAGATGCATATGCAAATGTAAATATATATATATATATAATATATAAAAAAAACGGTAAAATAAAAAGGGAAGGGGATTTAAAGCAGTAAATAAATAATAAATAAATGGAGTCCACTATATCAGTGTTACCACCATGAAGAATAAATAAATGCATAATAAAATAAATAAATGGGGCCCACAAAGTATCACCACCATAAAAGATAAATAAATGCTGAATAAAATATAAATGGGGCCCACAAAGTGTCACCACCATAAAAGATAAATAAATGCTGAATAAAATAAATAAATTGAGCCCACTAATAGATATTAGTGTATCCCCATGAAAGATAAATAAAACAGTAAAGAATTAAATTAAACAAATGATGCCCACTAATATATAGTGTCGCAACGATAAAAAATAAATAAAACAGTAAATAATAAAAAAAAAAAAATGGAGTCCACTAATATTAGTGTTACCGCCATAAAAGTTAAATAAATGTTAGTAACAATAATAAAATATCAAATTAAAACAATTAAAAAGAAAAATTAAATCTAGACTTTCAATATAGAGTCAAATTAATAACAATAATAATAAAGATAAAGTTGAAAATTTTACTCATGCTCCCTTTTAAAATAAAATAAATAATTATTATTATAAAATAAATACAGTCTCAACTGCAAGTCACGGGTTCGAATGGGCATGGAAGGATCGGAGGAGTATTATTATTATTATTATTATTATTTTCTAAAATATATTATTATAAAACATATGGGACAAAATATATATATATATATATATAACTCTCTCCTAATCGCAGAAAAACGCACAAGAGAGAAAAACAAATGAAGCTGGCCCACCATTTCATTCCATTGATTAATGGAATTTGCCTCACGTGAACTATTTACTCTGTCCCCTTCTATTCACTTTTTTTTTTTTTGTCTTTCCCCTTTTTCTTCTCTCTCTCACCCAACCCGTGACACTCCTCTTTTTTTTTTTTTTCTTCTTAACGAAACCGCCTTAGAGGAGGAAGCTATCAATGATTATACCACAACTAGGTTTCATCAGAATGAATAAAAATCACCGAGGAAGAAAAATGCAAACTGAGCATGGAAGGCTATTTGATAAGTAGCCGGAGGGCGAGATCCGGCGGTTATTTGAGATTGATGGAGATGATCATGAAAATAGGAGAGATGAAAACGGATCTTGGTGATTTTAATGATGGGAAATCTTAAAGAATATCCCCCAGTTGTTCAGATCCGCGTGGAGTAGAGGAAGTCGGTGGTGGTGCGCTACCATACGCCACCGCGGCGGTGATGCGCAACATTAGCGACAACTGGGAAGAGCGAAATTGCTAGATGGTAGAGTGGGGTTACAGGAAAGAAGACGGGGACTTCCAAGATCCCAGATCTGAGAGTTTACGCTCACCCTCAAAGTAAATCCAGGTAAAATAGAAAAGAGAAAGCTTCCTTGCATGGCAGATTTCTGAATAAAGAAAATAAGCTATCAGTCGAAGGAGACACACTAGATCTAATGTTGAGTAGAGGTGAGGGAGAGGGAAAAATAGATCTGAAACTGAGAAGGAAGGGTAGAAATGATGCTGAAAAGTTGGAAGGGATGAGTTTGGTGACGGATGAATATGGTGAGTTTTGTAGGAGCACCGGTGAGGGATGAATTTTGTGGAGGAACGTATATAAATCTGGAGTTTTGAAATTCGAAGGCGACCAAGAGTGAAACAGTGAAGGGAATGAGAAGATGATGATGAACGACATGCACACCGCTCGGTTGATTAGAGTTCGTGCTGATAACGTATTATAAAACTGAAGGAAATCTAGAGAGAAGTCAGAGGAAATTCTAGAGAGATGAATTGAATTCTCATTCAAATGAAATGAATAGTTACAGGAGACCTCTATTTATAGAAGGATGCAAATAGTAGATTACTATGCGTATATACCATGTCATCCTGTATTTGGAGATTATGGGTCAATGGACATCCACATAATAAGAATATTCATAACAATAAATAAATAAAACTCCAATGATCAATAACAATTTATCAAAGAGTCTTGATATTCTGCCATTGTAACTGGGTAAAACAAGCTAACCGCAGTTATGTATTACTAGTACATAGTTAAATTTACCCGTAAAAGTGTCAAAGGGTTTTGAAGACTAGAATTTTGAGTTTATATATATATATATATATATATATATATATATATATATATATATATATATTTTATTAATACCCAATTATTTTATCACTTTACCTTCTTTTTTGCCAACGAATTATTCTATCACCAAACGCTGTTTTGAATTTTGATAGTAATGCTGTGATGAAAAGTGCGGTCAAGCTAAGCTTCGATTGATTCTCTTTATGGTCATTCATTTTTAAATGTTAATTTGAGTTGGTAGATTATAATTAATATGATTATTAATATAGTGAAATTTTTTTGATACTGTAATTTTATTTTATACTCCCTTCGGTCCTAATTATAGGACATATTTAACCGATTTTGGGGAGATTAAGGAGAGGAGTTAAATTAGTTAATTTTATTTATTTTCCTAAAATGCCCTTATATCAATTTTAAATGACACTAATAAAAGTGAATCAACAACACCTGCAACATATCTCTCTGACCTAGAATTTTCCTTTTCATGTTTTTTAAAATTGAAATGATAGTCCTCCTATATATACATATATGTGTACACACACACACATGTATATATATGTATATGTGTTGTACATATATACATTTATATATCTGTGTGTATATATGTAATACCCGGATAATTATTATCTGGAAAATATGTTATAATAATAAAAATGTCTATTTATGGAAATTTATGTCTCAACATGTTATAGTTCAAAGAAATGAATTATGAAAAATTAAAGGAAATTTATTGTCAAAAATAACATGTAAAGCCATAAAATATTCCAAGAAAATTATGGAAAATTCAAAAAGAGATAGAATAATTATGAAAATTTAGAAAAACATATTATCCATAATTTAGAAAATTTAACAAAATATTTCCTATGAAAACAAAAGAAGGAAAATTTTAAAAGTGTTCTAGAAATCATAATAGGCTTTAAAATTGATAATAAATTGTATAAAACTTAGATTATTGATGTCAATAAAATATTTATGAGAAAATGATAAATTTTAATTAAGAAAATTATTAGAAAATATTAAGGGATTTATTACGTAATTTTTGGGAATTTTATAAGCCTAAATTCATTATGGACCAATAAGGGATTTTCATGGGGATTTAAAAATAATTATAGGTGGTTGAGATAAATGGGAAAAAAAAATTAATTATATATATATAAGTGTGGGCCGAAAATTTTGGGGGAAAAAGAGAGAAAAAGAAAAAAAAGAGAGAGATAATTACAAATGGATATTTGATTATAATAATAATATAATTAAGGCATATGTTGAATTAGAAATAATATAATAATCAGGAGAAGAAATGGACAGGAAAAACGAGAACGGATAGAAATAAAATCCTACATAGAAAACAGTGAACTAGGTTATTGGAGTCAGAGCATATTACGGACGAGTGAAATTTTATCCCGAGATAGCCGGTCTCCGAATTCATTTCTGTAACTGATAGAGCAATTTGGAGATACGGATAGGAGGATATTTTGAAGAAATTAAGCAGATAATCAAAATAGGAACGGGAATAGGAGGCCCCTTCGAGTAAATCAAGCGGCAGAAAACACGCAATTTTGGGTGACACAGTTCTGCAAAATGAAACCACCGGTCTTCCGAGGAAAGATGGACTCAGCTAAAGATTGGTTGATGCGACTAGATAAAATATTTGAAGTTATGGAATGCCCAGAGGACAGGAAGGCACAGTTGGCGATCTTCAAACTAGAAGGAGACGCTGACCGCTGGTGGAGGAACGTGGCACCAACAGTTCAAACACGAGGTCAACCGATTGTATGGGAGCTGTTCCTGAGTAAGTTTAACGAGCAGTATTTCCCTCCCACTGTTCGTATAACCAAGGAATCAGAGTTTTTGCACATCAGGCAAGGGCAAGAAGAGTCCTTTGACGACTATTACGCCCGTTTTATCAACTTGTCTCGTTATTCCCCTCATCTGAGGCAAGGTGACAATGAGAGCAGTCTTGCCAATATCCTGATCTATGGAGTAAGGTTCGAGATTCGGGAAAGGCTAGTGTCCCAGCAATTCTCGAAAGTTATACAAGCAGCAGAAGCCTGCCGATTGGTGGAGCGGAACTTAAAGCAGCTCCGCAGGTTCAACAACAGTAATTCAGGTCGAGGTAACTCTAGCCGGGGAAACTCTTCACAGAAAAGAAGGGCACCCTGGAATAATTCCCAAGGCGGAAATAAGAGGACAAACCAGTCTAAGCAGCGAAATTCTTATGGCAACAGGGAACCCCAACCCTGCCCAAAGTGCAGAAAGAATCATCCGGGTACTAACTGTGATGGGCTGCAGGTCTGCTATAAATGCCAGAAGCCGGGACACATGAGCCGAAACTGTCCTGAATGGACTACTGGAGCAAGGCCACAGAATGCCGGAAGAGTCTTCGCTCTGACCGACGTTGAAGCCAGAGAATCTCCTGACATGGTGCAAGGTACGATATCTTTGAACGGGAATCTGATACAGGCATTGTATGATTCAGGCGCTAGCCATTCATTTATCTCTCATGATTGTGCAAGTTGCTTAGGAATGCATGCCTCTAGATTACCGTATGATCTTATAGTATCTACACCGCTTGGTATTAAATCTTTAGCTTCAGATGCTTGTGTAAATTGTACTATTCATTTGGATGGGCGAGTTTCTAAGGTAGATCTTATCCTACTACCACTTCATGGCATTGATGCTATACTCGATCTAAACTGGCTCACGGCAAACGGTGCAACCATTGATTGTGGCAGAAAAATGATATCTTTTCCCGGTACGTCTAGCAGAGACAAAATTGAGACCAGCCCAAATTTCTTCTCTGCTTCGGAAGTTGACAAGTGTATGAAGCAGGGATGCCAGGCGTATCTGATATTCTTTTCGGTTAAAGCAGAACCCGAACTTTCTTTCAAAGACTTACCTGTAGTATGTGAGTTTCCTGATGTCTTCCCGGAGGATCTCACTAAACTACCTCCTACAAGAGAAGTGGAGTTCACCATTGAGTTGATGCCGGGCACGGGGTCAATATCAAAGGCGCCGTATCGTATGGCTCCAAACGAGATGCAGGAGTTAAAGAAGCAGCTGGAAGAACTTCTGCAGAAGGGGTTTATTCGACCCAGTGTATCACCGTGGGGAGCCCCAGTATTATTCGTAAAGAAGAAAGATGGCAGTCTTCGACTCTGTATTGACTACCGCGAACTCAACAAGGTGACCATCAAGAACAAGTATCCACTTCCCCGGATCGATGATCTTTTGGATCAGTTATCTGGGTCTACTGTCTTTTCAAAAATTGATTTACGCTCGGGATATCATCAGTTGCGAGTCAGGGATAGTGATATTCCCAAGACAGCCTTCAGAACCAGGTACGGGCATTATGAATTCCTTGTAATGCCCTTCGGACTGACTAATGCGCCTGCAGTCTTTATGGACTACATGAATCGTATCTTCCGACCACACCTAGACCAATTTGTGGTGGTGTTTATCGACGACATACTTGTTTATTCTAAAAACAAGGAAGAACATGAGGAGCACCTGCGACTGGTATTGAGTATACTCAGGGAAAAGCAACTCTATGCTAAGTTTAGCAAGTGCAAGTTTTGGCTGTCAGAAGTCAAATTTCTGGGCCATGTCATATCCAGTGGTGGTGTTGCAGTTGATCCAAGCAAGGTGGAAGCGATTCTAGACTGGAAGAGGCCAGAGACGATGACAGAAATACGTAGTTTTCTGGGTCTGGCGGGTTATTACCGCAGATTTATACGAGATTTTTCACGGGATATTTTGAAGAAATTAAGCAGATAATCAAAATAGGAACTCTTAGAAAGTCAGACCATTGTGGCAATACGGGCATAAGTAGGGAAAAACCAAAGCATATTATTGGTCAGTGGATTTTTATCCAGAAGCTAATACCGGCCAAAATTGTTTCTGGAATCGGACACGAAAACCGAGGATTTTCGGTAGATAACGGAATGTCCTTACTAAGAGTATAAGGTAAGGAAAGTCCAGTATTCTTAAAGAGGATCTTCAGCATACTATTCTCAGAATTTTAAGATTTTACGGAATTACGCGAACATGACACCAAATCAGAGACTTATTAGATAAAGCAAGAGATGAAGCAAGCATTACATCATTTTGATGACTCAGGATGATGTCAGCAGAGAGAGGTGTAAGGCCAAGATGAAGCCACCTCAGAAAAGTGCGATCCGACGGTCAGAATTCGACCAGACAAAGTTCAACGAAATTACGAAAATGCCATCGAGTTCACCTATAAATACCCCTTCACATTTCACCATTCTTCACACCATTTCCTCTTGAGAAGGCCGAAAATTTGAGAGAGAAGGAAGAAGGAGGAGTCCGGGGAATTTCGCAGCAAAGCTCTGAGTAAGTCTTCGGTCCCTAGTCTTTAGTTCAGTAGTTCTTTCGGTAGTTATAGTAAAAGTGTTAGGATAGTCTTAATTTTTCAAGATAATTTAGATATCATGTTTTTAGAATAAATATGATAATTATCTTAGAAAAATATTATAGAAAAGATTATGGCAAAAATTTTGGAAGTAAAAAGTCGGAACAGCGAAGCTCTGGCGAAATACCGCTAAAAAGGCTAACTAAGGGCAAAATGGTAATTTGTACCTAAAAATGCCTGTTATGGTCTTAGATATTCATACTGGTGATGTTATCCTTATAGGATACCCAGAATCACGAACCGCTGTTTACGTTGTCACCCCTGTCGAGCCGCTGTCAAACGTACCGTGAATTTGACGGAAGTGTTAAAAGTCGTCAACGGAGGTACGGACGCGTATTGTAACCTTAACACTTATGCTGCTTATATACATATATGTGATAGACATGCTAGATACTGAAACTCTGTTTAGGGTTGTCAGTTATCTTACAGCTTATTACGGATTATAGTCATGATAATGCCGTTTGGGTTTGCCTAGCGCTGAGGACACGATAGGCCTTCGTGGCACTGGATATGTGCAACCATTATATGGGGCTTTACATATTGCTTTGTGCTTATGTTCTGCCATTATTTGATCATACATCTGCTGTGTGCTTATGTAGTGATATTCTGCTGTATGTGATTATGTTAACGCTGTTATCAATATACTGTTTTATTTGAGCATAAGGTTAACCGTTACCTGAGATCCAATTGGTAATTGGATCTTGGTAATTGGATCTCAGCTGTAGCTTCAGGGTCGGGAGTACCGAGAGAGTGACGGTAGAGGCTGGTGGACGGTATGGAAGGGCTAAAGAAGTTTATCGGTTTATATTTGTATATACTGTTAGAAACTATTTTCTTTTGGGATGACTGTATAATGAGATTACACTATGGTTATGTATTTTGAATTCAGTTACTCTGCTTATGAAAAATGTTTTACTCTGATCACCGTGTTTTAAAAAAAAAAAAATTTCCCATCATTTTTACTGTTTTTTTAAAGTGGGATGTTACAATATAGACACACAGACACTCACATATCTATACATATGTTGTGTGTCTACATACATACATACATACATATATACACACACATATATATAGACACACTGATATATATATGTGTGTAAACCCACACACATATGTATATATATGTATGTGTGTGTGTACATATATACATTTATATATTTGTATGTGTATAGACACACAGACACTCACATATCTATCACACACACACAGAGATATGTGTGTGTGTGTGTAAAATTAATGTCAGATGATCGATAAATAAATTAAAATTCAATAATTTAAAAGTTTTACTGACAAAAAGAGTCTTCACACCTACATACATTTACTCACCAAAAACCAAACACATTTGGGAGAATAAAATAAGGGTATTTTAGGAAGAAGTTGACAAAAATTAAAAACTTGTCCTATAATTAGGACCAAAACTAACTCCTAAATATTGTCTTATAATTAGGACCGGAGGGAGTAATATTATTTTAATTTTATTGCAATGAAATACGAGTATAATTTTTGTGTAGAAGCAAAAACAATAACTTTAATTGAAATAAATAACATACAACACCAGCATTCATACACCATACATGTAGCCCTTTTAACTTATACTCGTGTTTCAGAGCAATACATAAATGCAGTCATTGCAATATAATGAAATAAACAAAAACATAAACACTAGAGATTATTATTATTATTATTTATATTAAAAGATACAAACAGTTAAAATTAAGATGAAAAAAAAGGACCAACCATGGAACTAAAGATCAAGATCAATGGTTAATGAGTTAGATTGGAGCCTACTGAAGGTTAAACCCTATAAGGGGTTAATCAATCATTGATATATCAGTTAGTTCAAGAATACTAGAGAGAATTCACTCTCAAGACTGAAACGAGGCAACTTTTCAATTTTAAAAAAGTCTCATTCAAAATGAGTGAAACAATGTGTTTTAAGGAGAAATTCTTTATATAAATTTGGTTTGTCACGTCATATATAATCTAAGCAATTAAAATAGGAAGAGGATCCACTCAAAATCCTTTTTCTTATTTTCTACTTAGAATCATATCTCCACCCTTAGATCAAAAAATAGATGGTTCATATTTAATATTTTCTAAAACTATTATTATAGTGTTTTATAAATTAATCTTTTTATTAATTTTATTGGTATTGAAATTATGAATTATGCAGATCATGTTTTAATGGTCTAAGTTCACTTATTTATGTTTAAAATAATAGTTTTGTAAAATATGAAATCTAGACCATCTATTTTCTTAAATCTAAAGGTCGAGATGAGATTTTAAGGGGAAAAAATTCAGAAAAATGATTATGAGATAACCCCAAACTCATTAAAATACAACAACTTAGGAGTTGATTTTGCACCTCCTAAATATTAATTATCATATTAATAAAATTAAAAGATTTCACAAGATTCACTTTTTTTTTATTACTTGTGAAATATTAGTTAAGGGATTCATTTTTTTTAAAAAAGAAAAATATGAATACATGAGCAGTCAACTAGGCTAAGTGGTATTTTAACTAGTCAAGCCACAAATGGCATAACAAATTAGGTTCACACAAGAATTTCTCTTGATTTAAGAAATACATTCAAATATGCCATAAAAACATTAAAAGCTAACTTAATTAGAAAATAAATAAATAAGGCTTAATTCAATGACATAGTTAGGAAGTCAAAAGTTAGACTAGCCAACTAATTAATTGGTAATGTTCATATAAATACAACTAATAAAAACTGTCACTAAAAAGAACTTTTAGACCGCCACATTTAGACCGGCTATAGAGAATCGAGTCTAACAAAAGGTATATATAATTGGTAGCAGTTTCATAAATATAAAGAACTTTTTAGATTGGTTCCTTTAATATAAGGTCTAAAAGATATTATTTAAACCAGTTTCCCAAAACACCAGTGAAAAAGGATATCCTATCTCAGATTTAATTTTTGAAGATCGATATCATATCTCATATTTAATTTATGAAGATAAATTAAATCAACTGATTTTAATTCAGATTAAAAGATAGATTAGATTAAATCTGTTCGAAAAATTTAATTAATATTATTTTTATCCAATTCAAATTTCAAAATTAATTAAAATTAATTTCGAATATATATGATAAGCCCCATTAGGGTTGGAAAACCCTAAGGTAGTGAGCGAGAATTATTAGAAAGGCCAGGAGTGAAACCCTAGAGAATTGAGAAAAACATGAGAGATGCTAGCACATTGCTTGTGTTGAGGTCTTGTTTGTGTGGATATTGGTAGGGGAGTTGGTTCATACAGTTGGCTCCTAGTGATCGAACAAGACGGATATGAAAGGTACAATATTTTACATAGTTTGAATTTTATTTCTTTGCAATATTTTACAGTAATAATTTTAAAGAACTTGGAACCAATAAATTAGAAGTTTTAGTTAAAGTTAAAACTCAAAACTAATTGGTGGAATAATAAGAAGAGTAGTCTTGCAGTAAAATTTAAGCAAATGAAAGAAGACTATGTAATACCCTAATTTTCCAATTCTCATAAATTTTATATTTTATGGATTATTAGCAAAATACAAAGGTGAATATGTGTCTCAAAGAAATATAATTTAATGATTATATTTTCTTCCAAATTTAATTAAGAAATTCATATAAACATGAAATTTGAGTGGTAGATGAGGTGGATTTTCATGTGGTATTTGATTGGAGGATGAGTTTTAGTAGATGGAAATGAAGGGTAGATGGTTGTGAGGTATATTACCATGTGATATTTGATTGGAAGATGAGTTTTAGTAGATGAACATATTAATGGTAGATGGATAGTTGGTTTATCATGTGATTTTTGAAAAGAAGTTGAGACCCAAAACTCTATAAATAGAGCTTGAATTCCTCTTCATTCTTCACACCAAAACTCAAAGCAAGATAGAGAGTAAGGCAAGATAGGAGCAAGAAGAAGAAGGAGTAAGAACTTCAAGAGGTAAGTTCTTGAGCTCTAGCTTATAGATATTTGGTAGAATTGTAGTTTAATTCAAGGAATTGTAAACTAAATTTATGTACATGTTTTTTAAGGTCTCTAATGAGTTTAAAACGAAAATTAGAGGGAAATCATGATGAGAAATGGTTTTTGAGACCAAAGGAATAATATTATGAAAATTGAGAAAATTCCCAGATTTCAGTTTTTCTAGAGTCAGTCACGTTGAGGAAATTATTTTAAATAGTAAATGATTTTTAAAAATCATGATATTTTCCATATATAAAGTAGACATCCGGAGCTTTCTATCGATATATAATTTGTAATGTTTTAAGCTCTGGACAAGGAGTTATAAATTTTTGAAGTTAAGCCTTGTTGTCTGGATGTTGAACTGGAATAGTAGTTAAAGAAATTAAAACTGGGAATGACCTAGTGATTACAAGTTAAAGCTGTTATTTTTCCATAAAAATATACTTGTTAAGGGAAATTTTGGCTTTGAAATCACACCATTTCGATATTTGTACAATTAGTTTTGATTTTTCAAAGTTAGAGGAAAAACTGGACAACAATGTTGAAATTTCGTTTTAGGGGAATTTGAGAGATTAACAACTGATAATAATCCTCTAAAATAATTCGCGTAGTTAGTGATGTCAAAAGTGACTAACGGCAATGATAAACATTTATAGGCATAATTTGACACCTCTACTGATTCCAGTACCTTCAGAAGAAAATTAAGGATTCAAGCTTGAGGTGGGTAACTCTAATCTTATAATCATGTGTGTAAGTGTTTATGCATTAATTAGCTGATCATGTATGGTGGTTGATTTACCTGTTATATGTTTTTTCCTGGCCATGGATTAGAGGCTGCGGTCTCATGGGGCTGCACGTCCTAGACAAGGGCTATGGTCCTTGGCCGTTAACTGCGGTTACGGTTATTTGTAAATTCTTCCATGCTTTAACATGTGCTAAACTGTTATTTATGCCTTCATACATGTGCATGAGATTAATTGTTACCCCTGGGGTCCATTCATTTGAACCCCAGATTGAATGAAAAAGACAGGTGAAGGATCAAGATGAAAAGGAAAGATGAAGTTGTAAGGGTTACAGTCGCAGGGAAATAATAAAAGAAATGGACTGTATCAGTTTGTTTATCATTTGCTTGTTATATTTAGATTATTGTAATAAGATTTCTATTAAGGGATAAGTTTCACTCGTGAAAATTTTATCCCTATATTTCCGAACTAAGTAATTTCTATGAAAGTTTTATTCTGCTAATAAGTCGTCCAAATCTTTTCGATGCCTATGCACGAAAACTCTGATAAACAGAGGCCCCTTAAGGCCGAGTGTTACAGACTGGCTCATTAAGGATCTGAAGGACCATTAGGGGATGGGTTATTGAACCCTAGATAAGACAAAATTTCACCTAATAAGACCAAGGAAAAAGAGGTGATGACTGTACCCTAATTTGAAAGAAAGTCAGCTAAACATAAAATACCGAAGTGGTATAAGTCGGCACAATGAATAGGGGATAGAGAGTATTAGCATAACAAAAATTCTTCCCTGCAAAGTGTGTATGCACCATCCACAGGCAGGGAGAGGAAGAGACACTGCAAAAGTCACATGTTAGAAAGGAAAACTCAGTTGTAATCATTACTTGAGGACACGTGTCACTACAAGGATAGAAAGGTAAAAGGCAAGTAATGATTACATTGTAAGAAAAGTCAATTCCTTACCCTTTAAGGAGGAGGTTTTGGCCACACCAAAAAATAAGGGTGAAAATCAAATGATTTTATTTGTAGTGAAGCCCAAACATAAGATACAAGCCCAAAGGGAAGATAACCGATAAAAGGGGACCAACAAGGATCAATAAGAGACTTCATTTTGGACCAAATGGCATAAATATTGGGCCATCTTAGGGTATATAATGGCGCCACACATGAAGGTTAAATCAGGGAGAAAGATTTGAAAAATTTAAAGGAAAGTGAAAGGGGAGCACGCTTCTAGCAATGCACAATAAGGGCCAATGGATAAAAGGGTGCATTGGATAAATCAAATAAAAGCACATGGATCAGATTTTTATGGCCCAGAATGAACCACATTAAGCTCTGAAAACATGCAAAAACCTAGGGAGGGTGCTTTTAACCACTGGATAAAAGGGCATTTTGGGTAATTAGGATAATTTACATATGGTAAATTATAAAAATATGAGCCCCATGGTCATAATTGTGCCACCTTATTAGGTTCTAGAAAAATTTAGAATTTCTTAGGAAGCAAGCAAGAAAACTCTAAAACATGCTCTTAACCATTGGACAAAAGCGTGAACTGGACAATTCCCTACACCCTGACCATTTTATAAAGACAACAACCCTTACATTCTTAACTTCCAAGGATGAACCCAAGGAGAGAAAGGGAATGTCCATCCAAGGCCCTACACCCAAAGGAAAAAGAAAAAAATACTGGTACAAGCTCCAAATTCAGGTAAACCCTGAAAAGTAGCTTCTGAAGCCTAAAACTTAGGATTTTCATACAACTAGTTTATACATGAAGTTATGATGTGATTTTGACATTTTTGAGGGTTCCACTGAGTTTAAAATGAGATTTTGTATTAGATTGGGTCAAAGTTAAGTTTTACGAACTCAAAAACCCTGAAAAAAAAACAAAGAGAAACAACTAGTTGCCAACTTCAGAAATTTTGGGCAGTAAAACTTAATTGGTAGTTTTAAAATAGTAAATGAAGTCCGTTTTCCTTAAAATTTTACAGGCTTAAATTAGAAATCTTGAGTTTCATTTTGATATAATATTTGGTACCCTTTCGATTGTCCTAATAGGAGAAATGAATTCTTGAAAACTACTCAAAAAACTGAAGTATTTCTCTAACCAATGAGCAAAGTATTAGTTGTGTGATAACTTATGAACCCTTTTGGACTTTGGGAGTATTTTTAACATAAACCATACATCCTAATAGTTCGATGGTCACTGATTTCAAGTGAATCGAATTGTTTTGGAATTAATTAAAAATGTTTAAAGTTCACCAAGGATTTTTGGAATTTTGGAGATTTGGCTCCGATTTCTTAAGAGAAAAATGGGAATTTAAAGAAATACTAAAAACATGGTATATTGATGTTGTCTAGTGTAAAAACATATCCAAAAAGGCTTTCGGGCATCATAAAAATTTTGAATTGGTGAGCAATCAACAGGTAGTAATGTTTACTCACATACTTTATATGATATTGTTGTATGTTTGTATGCTATGTTTGTGTTTGTCTAATATGCATCCAGAATAGTTGGGGTTCGAGGCCTTGACTATTGCGTTGTTCCTAGTGCTAAAGATTTTCTGGGGCTGGCCTGGTTCTAAAAGCTCAACGACTTGTGATTTTGGGGTTTGCCTTGGTAAGGCAGCTTGACGGCTTATGGTATATGATATTGTTTTGTGGTTCTGAATGCATATATGGTATGGTTTCCTAGTTAATTGTGATTTTCATTATTTGCATTCATACACCACATACATGTAGTACATGAGTTTAATAGTTACTCTGGAGTTCATTTTTGAACTCCAGACTGATCTATAGATAAAGGTGACCACCCCTGAGCTGTTAAGGCCTTTTTGGAAAGGTAAGGACATATAATGGCAGACTGAAGAATGGGGAATGCCTTATTATGTTATGTATCTTTATTTTGGGATGACTGTATATATATCTACTTTCAGTATTTTATTTTGGATGATTATACCCTTAACCCTACGGGGACTGTATACTTTTTTATTATTGTACTTTTACCAGTACATTAGGTATGTCCAAACCGATAAAATGCTCTATTGCGCATACTCTAATGTATGCTATAAGGAATAAGTAACTAAGGAAAGGTAACAGATAAAAATGATCCCTTTAACCTGTCACCCAAAATGGCGAGGCCAGTAGGGGTGTAACAAAAAAGGGGGTGAATTATAAAACTTAAATCAATCTTAAGAAATAATTAAATATGAAGGAAGGATTTGAAAGATATCATTGAAGTGTACACAGAGATTTATACTAGCTCAACCTTAATATCATGACCTACATCTAGTCCTTAGAGTGTCTCTAAGATTTCCAATATTTTTTCAATGATTGCACAAGTTTAGAGTAATCCTTAATGGGACTCACTTCATAAAGGATTGATAGCAATAAATGCGTAATAAATTTTATCATTCATTTGGTGTTTGCTCTATATTGAATGCTATGGCTTTTATACGTGAAAGCCATTAATAACGTTGGAGTTTTCCATTGGCTGTATCCAATGAGTCTGTTACATTGAATAAACTTTCTTTAGACACAAGCCAAAGTTATTGGAAATTTTGAGGATATGTCGCTTTCACATTGCTACTTCAAATCTTCATATGACATCCCTTTGGTCTCTGTATTTGACTAAGTTTGGGTTGTTTTCACTTTCGTCGAAATGGGTTTCTGAGAGTATGATCATTTTGATTGATCTAACTAAGTTCTCATGTGCATCTCTATTTTTGCTACAACATTTAATATCTTTGACACAAGTCTTGCTTTATCATACTTTGAATGTAATCCTTCAAGTAATCATCTGAAACTCATTTATAAACATGTTTTAAGGCATTAAGAATAGTAATGAGTAATAATAAGAAGTTACTAATTGATAATTAATGAATTTGAATTTACAAACACAAAGGTTCAGTACAAAGACAGGTGACACTTGTGTGTCATTAATCCAAACTCGAGTGTCACACTCGAGAGTTAATGAACTTGATCTCTGGAAGAACACTATTTAAAGACAAAGCTCAGTTGAAAGTATGTGTTTTTTTCCATACACTCGAGTATTGGAAATCAATACTCGAGTGTTAAACTCAAGTGTCTTTTATCGTGCTCGAGTGTTGATGTTTTGTGTGTCTGGTAGGATACTGTTTAAAAGATAGAGCTCGAAGAAGATGCATTGATCTCTACTAGACACTCGAGTGTCATAAAGTGACACTTAAAATGACACTTCAAGTATGACTCAAAGCCTTAGTTCATCATTGAGCATTATGCACTAAGTTTGAAAGAAATTATCTTGACACTTGAGTGTTGATGAGCATACTCAAGTGTGAGCCTTGTTGATTCCGAAATGAATATGAGTGACAAGCATTAATATTGCAATTGTAGGCACAACAATCGAGTGTTTAACGCAACACTTCATATTGCAAAATGAGTTTTAGGCACTGTTCCTGTGATTTTGAAGCCAACACTCGAGTGTGTCTATATCATACACTTTAAAACTGGCTTTCTTATTCAAGTTTTGGTTTCAATAACTGTTGTACACTCAAGTGCTATTTTACATACTTGAGTGACTTGAATCATTAAGTTTATGTTTCATTACAAGTATTTGTTATCGTTAAAACCTATAATCTGAGAACTAACATTCTTCTCCTTTTTTATGTTGACAACACTTGTCAATTTTTTTAAATAATTATGTTAAAGCTTTGAGATCACCAAGGAAGAATATGTTATGCAATAAAACAATATATCATATAATAGGCACAAGATTTCATAATTTAAACACTTGAATTGATAATCAATAGGTTATTACAACTCAAGTGCCATAAACAAAAATATTCTGTCATTGAAAGTACAAGAGATGAAAACATAAAATGAGATGAAAATAAGAAATAGTAAAGGTAGCAAAAGTGAGGTCAAAAGGGAGCAATGGACTAGATAGGAGTAGGGGGAGGTGTGTAAACAATGATAGCAGTGGCAGGTGGAGGTGTGGTAATAGAAGTGGAAGGATTAGGTAAATGAGCAACAGTGGCAGTGTAAGATGAAGTGGAGGAGGAAATTTGGTGAAGTGTGGGGTCAGGAATAGGTTGAGGAGGTGGAAGAAAGTGTGTATGGGCTTTGTAGAGGTAGGCTTAGAAGGGGGTGAAGTCCTTGAAGGACCAGTACTAGCAATAAAGGGCTTAGGAACAAAGAAACCCTTGCTGTGAAACATCGCCTCAAGTCTTTTAAACCTTTTGGTATGCTCATCCTAAGTGTCAAAGAGTCTGTTGAAGTTGATATTCATTTCTCCAACTGAGCCTCTTATCTAAACCTTTAATTCAAAGATCTATTGGTTAAATGAAGTTGTCATAGAGGTAGCTAGAGTACCAACTGCCTTCTGAACAATCTTCTCTAATAGAAGCTGGATGAAGCATCAAAGAATGAAGGAGTCTATATGGAAACATAAGGAGTAGTTGCCAGAGATGATTGAGCTTTATCAACCTGTATAGAGGTCACCTTGGTCTTGGAAAGGAAATTTGATTGCCCTGAACCCTCTTTAAATGTGTTTTCTTCCATACACTCGATTATTGGAAATCCACACTCGAGTGTCATTTATTCATACTCGAGTGTTGATGCTTTGTATGTCTGGTAGGATACTGTTCAAAAGATAGAGCTTGGAGAAGATGCATTGATTTCTACCATGAAAGACAGAATATCACTAAGAGAGGGGCTTGTTAGTTCTCAATGTGTTTTGATGATAACTAGCAATTGTAAACATGATATCAAGTTTGTTTTTGGCAATATGAAAATCTCACTGTCAAAGGCAAACTCGAGTTTAGGTATGTAAACTCGAGTTTGAGGAGTTACAGAAAGCAATCAGAAATTTTCACAACAAGCCAAACTCCAGTTTGCAAAACCAAACCTGAAGTCTGAAAATACAGAGAGCACTCAGAATTCCAAGCAAGCCAAACTCGAGTCTGGATTCCTAAACTCCAGTCTGGACCAAACAGAAAGACACTCGAGTTCCAGGCCAAGTTATAAACTCCAGTCTAGAGTTACAAACTCCAGTCTAGACCAAACAGAAAGATTTGAATAGTTTCAGCTCAAACATAAACTCGAGTCTGTCATTGTAAACTCGAGTTTAGGACAAATAGAGAAACACTCGAATTTCTACCATCTTTCCAAAACTCCAGTTTGTCTCCTAAACTCCAGTCTGGAAAATCACGAACTTAGGCTTGTTCTTCAAACATAGATCAAACTCGAGTCAGTCACTAATTGACTCGAGTCTAGGAGCAGAACCAAAATTCCATGCTAAGTCCAAAGCCCGATAGTTCTCTCTGTAAAAGCCAAACTCGAGTTAGCTTTTACAGACTGCAAGTTTAGACCTCTAATCAACGGACATGCTTTCTGGATGAACCCCAAACTCGAGTCTGGAAGAACAAACTCGAGTTTGCATCGGGGATTTTGAAAACTCAAATGATGTTGATCTGCGAAATCTTAATGGGTCTTCCTGAAATTATTTCATGATATGATATTATTGTTTCTAATGTCCTTGATGAAGTTTTGAGTGTTTTTCAGATAAGGTTTAGCCAAAATCAAGGTGATAACAAGATCCAGAATAAGTGCATTAAATGAAGAACCAAGAACAGGGCTGATTCTTCTCCCTTATCCCAGATGTTCAATTCAGATCGTTGCAACACATTAAGATCACTTCAAACAGTCGAATTAAGATCATGGAATGGCTAAAAATCTGGAAGACGTTCTGCAACAAGTAAATTCCAAGATTCCAGCTAAGAATTCAAAGAACAGAGCAAAATATGCTACTGCCATTTTTCCAGAATTGTAGCTGAACATTAGAGAAAGAATTGCAACGGCTAGCTTATCCATTCGGTCTATAAGAGGCTGTGAAAACTCAAAGCAAAACATACAACGAAGCTATCTTGATTATACTTTGAAATTTGAGTCTGTATTGTTATTTTCAACCTGTTCTTCAGTGTTTATCCTTATCAACTCTTTTGAGAGTTTGTAAATTTTTGAAAGCATTTGTTTGTGAGAACTCAAGGTTGTGGAACCTGTGAGTTGGGTTGTTCAATCACAAAGTGTAAGGGGGAGCAAGTCCTAGGTGATTAGGATTGTGTCTGGTCTTCATTGTTGTAATCGAAAATCTGTTGAATTAGTGGAAACACCCAGAAGGTATCTGGGGACTGGACGTAGGTCAAGGTTGAGACCGAACCAGTATAAATTCTGTGTGTCTAAGCTTTTCTTTTTCTACTCTTTTATTATCCATTTCTTAAGCTTCATTTTTTTAAGAGTTGAAAAGAATTTTTAAAATCCCCAATTCACCCCCCTCTTGGTGATTTCTTCCACTTTCATTTGGTATTAGAGCCTGGTTGTCTACACAAAGGATTGACATCCTAGACATAAAGATCCAAGGGAAGGAATCCTACCAGATGGTGCCTCAATAAACAGACCACCGGGATTTAATGGTGAACACTACTCATTCTGGAAATTCAAATTCAAAGTATTTGTGATAGCCAGTGAGTATGGTCTGTGGGAAGTTATTGAGGATGGCAATTATGTCCCTACAAAGAAAGTAGGAGAAAATGTTGTACCAAAGGCAAAGGCAGAATTTGATGAAAATGATCAAAAGAAAGTTGTCCTTAACAGCAAAGCTATTTTAATGTTGCAGAGTGCACTAAGTCAAAAGGAGTATTTTTGGGTTTGCAATCTGCCCAGTGCTAAGGAGATGTGAGATGCATTGGAAGTGGCCTACGAAGGTACCTCAGGGATCAAGGAAAACCGGATCAACACACTCACCACCGAATATGACTTACTACGCATGAAGACTGGAGAATCAATTACTGAATTCCAGCTCCGGTTCACTCACCTGACCAATCAGTTATCAGCCCTGGGAAAGGTATATGATCAAAGAACTCAGGTAAGAAAAATTTTGAATATACTAACCAAAGATTGGGGAGCCAAAGTGACAACCATAGAGGAAGCAAGAGGAGAATCTATGCAATCTATAGCTGCTCTCTTCGGTAGCTTATCAGAATATGAAGGGAAAATCAAGTTCAGAAAAGGACTTGATGAAATAGAAGGAAAACAGAAAGGAATTGCTCTCAAGACTCACAAGGAAGATAGGAACTCGGATGATGAAGAGATTGATGATGAGGAGATCGGAATGATGGTTCGAAGATTCAAGAAATTCTACAAAAAGGATCAAGCCTTCCGTAAGACATACAAGAACAACAACAAGGAAACAAAGAAACCAATTGTATACTATAAATGTGACAAACCCGGTCATATCAAATCTGAATGTCCTCAGCTGAAGCACAAAGAAAAGGAAAAGCCCAGATTCAGTTCTTTCAAGAAGAAGGACTTTGTCTCTGCTATTTGGGGAGATAGTTCATCAGATGAAGAAGAAGAAGATGAAGAAGAAACAGCTAATCTCTGCTTAGTTGCTCAAGAAGAATGCGCCAATGAAGAGGTAAATGATCTTGAACCTACCTTTGACGAACTACTTTCTGAATATGATAGTCTTCGTTCTGAATTTAAAAAGATTGCAAAAGAACTTATGCTTTCAAAAAGAAAAATAAAGGATTTAGAACAACAAGTTCAGAAAACTTCATCTTCTACTCCCGAAAAGGCTTGTGAAAAGCTTACTGAAAAGATTTGTGAAAACTGTTGTGCTTTACAGAAAAGAAATGACTATCTTTCAAAAATCCTAGAAAAATTCACTCAAGGTAATAAGATGCTTAACGTTATTTTAAAACAGCAAAGATTCACAAATGACAAGTCTGGAATAGGTTACAAACCTGATCTGGATAAAAAGAAAGGCAAAAAGAAAAATGGAGAAAAGAACTACTTAAGTCATTTTCGTAAATCTGTTCATTCCTCTAATCCATTTGCCCATTGTAATTATTGCAATAGAAAAGGCCATACTACTTCGGCATGCTTTCATAGAAAAGAGAGGAAAGATAAACCTATAGGGAATTATCAATGGGTACCTAAAGGAACATATGTGTCTCCTAAGGTGCAAACTAACCCAAAAGGACCCAAGAAAAGGTGGGTACCTAAGACTTAATCTTTCATAAATTGCAGATATGTCTAAGAGCATCAAAATCCAGTAAGTGGTACATTGATAGTGGATGCTCTAGACACATGACAGGAGATCAATCCAAGTTTACAACAATCAAACACAAGGATGGTGGCAAGGTCACATTTGGTGGAAACCAGTCTGGAAAGATAGCTGGTATTGGAAAGATTGGTAACAACGATGGACCACAAATAAAAGATGTCTACCTTGTGGAAGGACTATGCCATAATCTTCTCAGTGTAAGCCAAAGTGCCGACAAAGGCAATCTAGTCATCTTTAATCATGAAGAATGTTTGATTGTGAATAAGGATGATCTCTCCCTAGACAAAGTAAGATCAAAAGCTCTATTCAGGGCTCCAAGGGAAGGTAACGGCTATACCCTTGAACTCTCAACTGCTTTACCTTCTGAAAAATGCTTCATGAGTAACTTGGATGAAAGTTGGCTGTGGCACAAACGTTTAGCACATGTTAATATGTTCCAACTTGATAAACTAATGAAAAAGGATTTAGTTATCGGATTACCAAAACTTGATTTCAAAAAGGATATGATTTGTGAAGCATGCCAAAAGGGAAAACAAACTAAGTCATCCTTTCATTCTAAAACTGAGATCTCAACTAATAGACCTCTTCAATTACTACATATGGACTTTGTTGGTCCAGCTAGAGTAAAAAGTTTTGGTGGAAACTTGTACACTTTAGTAATAGTTGATGATTTCTCAAGATATACTTGGACATTATTCTTATATGTTAAAAGTGAAGCATTTGATCAATTTGCTATATTTGCCAAGAAGGTCCAGAACGAGAAAGGTCTATCTATTGCAGGAATCCGAACCGACCATGGAGGAGAATTTGAAAATCACTCCTTTGAGGGACTTTGTGATAAAATGGGGATACATCACAACTTCTCTGCTCCAAGAACTCCTCAACAAAATGGAGTAGTTGAAAGAAAGAATAGGGTCCTCACAGAAATGGCAAGAGCAATGCTGAATGAGAATCAGACCTCCCAAGTGTTTTGGGCAGATGCAATGAACACAGCTTGCTACATCGCTAACCGAGCTTATTTCAGGAAAAAGCCGAACAAGACTCCATATGAACTCTTCAAAGGAAGAAAGCCCAACATATCTCACCTGCATATCTTTGGAAGAAAATGTTTTATCCACAAGAACGATAAGGAAAATGTAGGTAAATTTGATTCCAAGGTTGATGAAGGTACATTCCTTGGCTATTCTTCTAGGAGTAGGGCTTATAGAATATACAATCTCTCTACCAAAACTATGGAAGAATCTATCCATGTTGTTTTCTGCGAAACCAATTCTAACAAATCCATGATTGATGAAGACGATGAAATTCTGAATCCTCATTCTTCAAAAACTTCTTCTGTTTTGGAAAATTCTGAAAATAACTTACAAAGAGAACCAGAAGCTGAATCTGAACATACTTGTGAAAATCCTGGTCTAACCCAGCCTAAAGCTTGGAAATACAGTAGGAGTCATCCACTGGACCAAGTCATAGGTGATGCAAGTCAAGGAGTTAGAACCAGGCAAAGCATCTTGAATGAAGTTACCTTTTCAGCTTTTATTTCTAAGATAGAACCCTCTAAGATTGAAGGAGCCCTTTCAGACAATGATTGGGTGATAGCAATGCAAGAGGAATTACATCAATTTGAAAGAAATCAAGTTTGGGACTTGGTACTCAGGCCCAAAGACCATCCAGTCATTGGCACTAAATGGGTATTCAAGAACAAACGTGATGAGTCTGCAATCATTGTCCGTAACAAGGCAAGATTAGTAGCTAAAGGATATAACCAAGAAGAAGGAATTGACTATGAAGAAACTTATGCTCCAGTTGCAAGACTGGAAGCCATAAGGGTCCTTCTAGCCTTTACCTGCATCAAAGGTTTTAAACTACATCAAATGGATGTAAAATTAGCATTTCTAAATGGGTTCATTCAAGAAGAAGTTTATGTTGAACAACCTCCTAGTTTTGAAGATGAATTTCATCCAGATCATGTTTTCAAACTAAAGAAAGCTTTATATGGCTTAAAACAAGCTCTTAGAGCTTGGTATGAAAGGCTAAGTAAATTCCTTCTAGACCACGGATTTGTAAGAGGTAAAGTAGATACCACTCTATTCATTAAAAGTAACAAAATGAATGAAATCTTACTTGTACAAATCTATGTAGATGATATAATTTTCGGTGCTACTAACGATGCTTTGTGCAAGGAATTTTCTGAGACCATGCAAGGCGAGTTTGAAATGTCAATGATAGGAGAGCTCAACTATTTTCTTGGTCTTCAAATTAAGCAACGTAAGAACGGGATATTCATATCTCAGACTAAGTACCTAAGAGACCTACTCAAGAAATACGGCCTCCAAGATTGTAATGGAGCAGACACACCAATGAGCTCAACTGCTGCCTTAGATGCCGATGAGAAGGGAAAAGACTTCAATATCACAAAGTACAGAGGCATGATTGGATCATTACTTTACTTGACAGCAAGTAGACCAGACATACAATTCAGTGTGGGAATGTGTGCTAGATTCCAATCCGCACCTAAGGAATCTCATGCCGAACACGTGAAAAGAATCTTCAGATACCTACGCGATACAGAAGAATTGGGGTTATGGTTTCCCAAAGGTCAACCTGCACACTTGGTGGCTTACTCTGACTCAGATCATGCTGGATACAAAACTGATCGGAAAAGCATAAGTGGACAATGTGAATTCTTTGGAAATTCACTTGTCTCATGGTTTAGTAAGAAGCAAAACACAGTAGCGACATCCTCAACTGAAGCTAAATATGTTGCTGCTCACAGGTCCTATGGCTTAAACAACAGATCCAAGACCTTGGAACTCATATGAAAGAAATTCCAATTCTTTGTGATAACACAAGTACTATCAACTTAGCCAAGAATCCTATCTATCATACTAGAACTAAGCATATTGATGTCAGACATCACTTCATTCGAGATCATGTTCAAAAGAAGGATGTCAAAGTATTATTTATCCCAACTCATCAACAGCTTGTGGATATCTTCACAAAACCACTTGCAAAAGAGCAATTTACCTTTATTAGAAGAAAATTGGGAATAGTAAATCCCAATGAACTGTAAGATATCCCTACCTCAATGTTAATTATGTGTTTTGATGGTTAATTGTTACTAACTTAAGCATCGGAGTGTTTAGATATGTTTTTGCAGGATATTTTGTTGCTAATGTTTTTGCAGGATACTCAGAGCCCCTGTAAACAGGCCAAATTCGAGTCAGACACCCAAACTCGAGTTTATCGGGATAAACAACAAATGAGTTTTTAGAGTCAGGCCAAACTCAAGTCATTAAGTGACTGACTCGAGTCTACACTATCCTAAGAAATCCTGAAGTTTATGAAGAGTCTTCAAAACTCGAGTCATTAAGTGAGTGACTTGAGTCTGCATTTCACAGAGAGAAATATGGAAATCAGAGGTGACATCAAACTCGAGTCAGCGTATACAAACTCGAGTTTATCGGGGTTTCAAGGATTCACAGCTACATCCTTGAAGTCCAAGTAAGTATCCCACTCTTCCAAACTCGAGTCTGACTTGTAAACTCGAGTCTATCGGAACTCTATATATATGTGATTGCTGTGACTGTTCATTTTACAACTCTCAGACTTGAGTTTGCCCTAGAGTTCTCTGTACTCTCGTCTTTCTTCATCTTCGAATCCACCTTATTTCTCACCAATGGCTTCAAATCAAACATCCAGACCCTCTAATGATGATGAAACCACGAAATCTTCTTCACACTCTCCCCTTCAACGAAAACCTAGGATGAAATCCATTCCTACTTACAGACCTCGAAGGGAAAAATTGATTCCCAAGAAATTTGCTTCAGGAATCGATAAACAAATCCCTGGAATCCCTCACACTACTTCTCCCAGATCAAAAGGGGTGGTGATTCAAGAACCTATCGAAGAACAAGCCAGAAAGAAGCCAGAACCTGTTTCTAGCAAAGGAAAGGAGAAAGTTGCAGAACCCTTAAAAGGCTCCAAGAGGAAACGAGCTGAAAAGAGTCAAGGATCCTCTAAAGTTCAACAATCTTCTGTTCCATCCTCTGAACAACAACAAGAACAATCTCCAGAAAGGCCACAAACGGTACAGAAGGCAATTACTGACATTTATAATCATTCTTCACCTCCCTCTGATTTCTTCTTTGAGACCACCATCCTCTCCAACCAAGAAGCTGTCAAATTCAAGGAAGAGTTTGGTAAGAAACCATTTTGCCCTGTGGTCTCAGTAGATTTAGAGAGCCTAAAAAAGGAGTGTAACCTTGACCTATCCCCTTGGTTAAGTCAATTCAAGACTCTTCTATCCATTAAAACCCTCTATACTCCCAACATTGTTAGACTATTTTATTTCAATATGGTTTGGGACAATGAAGAGGACAATGAAAAACACAGAGTCTCAACCACAGTTAGGGGAGTCAAGTTTTCTTTATTTGCTGACATTCTGAATAAGATTCTGGACATTGACAATCCCCCTCCTCACCATTCTATAAACTATACCAATAGGCAAATTTTTGAAATTCTTAAACCTAATGAGCCTTTTTCTGATGATCAGCAAATTTCTCTTCACTTTACCCCTGCTTCCATGACTCCTACCTTCCGTGTTCTTTGGTACATCTATTCCAGGAACCTTGTGCAAAAGGGTGGCAACTTCACACACTTCACCAAGAGAGACTATGCACCCTTTGCTGCAGTCGTGGATAAGATGCCAATTAACATAGGGCAATAGGTATTTGAGGAAATGACCAGATTCAGATTTGATTCTAGGATAACTTCTCACATCCCTTTACCTTCTCTCATACCTGTTATCCTGTTCCATTTCAAAATTTGGCATGTAGGAGCCATAGACACCATAGTAAGACCTCCAGCATTTGGGAAGCCCCAATTACACCTCATGAAGATTAGCTTCAATACTGAAGGTTCTGGACAGTCTAGAGCTCCCTCTAGAACAAGAGCCTCATACTCACAAGCTCAAGAAGCCCAGTCAGCTCCTCCACCTCCTCAAACTTCCATTCCTTCTGACTTTACTGTAAAGGTTAAGGAAATTGTTGATGCTGCACTAGAATCCTTTGCTGAAAAGATGGAAACAGAGATTGGGAAGATTGTGTCTGAGTTAACCAAATCAAATCAAGCACTCATATAGACTCAGGATGCAATGAAGAATCAACTTGACAAGATTCTACAGCATCTCAATACTTCCTCCCAGACTACTCGACCTCCTACCCCTCCTGTAGACCTTTCACCCTCATTTGATGATGCCAAAGGGGGAGAGGAAACTGAAGACAAAGGGGAAGAGAAAGGACAGTCTTGAGTCTTGAGTCTTGTGTCTGAGTTTGTCTGTTTTTATTACTTTGCGTTTGTTTGAGCTTGTTTGTACTTATCAAATACTTGGTAGTGCTTTGTATTTTGAGTTCTTCCATACTTGATTAAGGTTTAATATGATAAGTTCAATATAGTTCACCTTGCTTCTGCTTGTGTTTAAATCTGATAGAGCAAACTCTGCAAAATTCATTTCAAAATAACAAACGTAATCAAATCCTTTGCAAAACTCAGTTTACAAGTGTTGTCATCATCAAAAAGGGGGAGAATGTTAGTTCTCAATGTGTTTTGATGATAACTAGCGATTGTAAACTTGATATGAAGTTTGTTTTTGGCAATATGAAAATCTCACTGTCAAAGGCAAACTCGAGTTTAGGTATGTAAACTCGAGTTTGAGGAGTTACAGAAAGCAATCAGAAATTTTCACAACAAGCCAAACTCCAGTTTGCAAAACCAAACCTGAAGTCTGAAAATACAGAGAGCACTCAGAATTCCAAGCAAGCCAAACTCGAGTCTGGATTCCTAAACTCCAGTCTGGACCAAACAGAAAGACACTCGAGTTCCAGGCCAAGTTATAAACTCCAGTCTAGAGTTACAAACTCCAGTCTAGACCAAACAGAAAGATTTGAATAGTTTCAGCTCAAACATAAACTCGAGTCTGTCATTGTAAACTCGAGTTTAGGACAAATAGAGAAACACTCGAATTTCTACCATCTTTCCAAAACTCCAGTTTGTCTCCTAAACTCCAGTCTGGAAAATCACGAACTTAGGCTTGTTCTTCAAACATAGATCAAACTCGAGTCAGTCACTAATTGACTCGAGTCTAGGAGCAGAACCAAAATTCCATGCCAAGTCCAAAGCCCGATAGTTCTCTCTGTAAAAGCCAAACTCGAGTTAGCTTTTACAGACTGCAAGTTTAGACCTCTAATCAACGGACATGCTTTCTGGATGAACCCCAAACTCGAGTCTGGAAGAACAAACTCGAGTTTGCATCGGGGATTTTGAAAACTCAAATGATGTTGATCTGCGAAATCTTAATGGGTCTTCCTGGAATTATTTCATGATATGATATTATTGTTTCTAATGTCCTTGATGAAGTTTTGAGTGTTTTTCAGATAAGGTTTAGCCAAAATCAAGGTGATAACAAGATCCAGAATAAGTGCATTAAATGAAGAACCAAGAACAGGGCTGATTCTTCTCCCTTATCCCAGATGTTCAATTCAGATCGTTGCAACACATTAAGATCACTTCAAACAGTCGAATTAAGATCATGGAATGGCTAAAAATCTGGAAGACGTTCTGCAACAAGTAAATTCCAAGATTCCAGCTAAGAATTCAAAGAACAGAGCAAAATATGCTACTGCCATTTTTCCAGAATTGTAGCTGAACATTAGAGAAAGAATTGCAACGGCTAGCTTATCCATTCGGTCTATAAGAGGCTGTGAAAACTCAAAGCAAAACATACAACGAAGCTATCTTGATTATACTTTGAAATTTGAGTCTGTATTGTTATTTTCAACCTGTTCTTCAGTGTTTATCCTTATCTACTCTTTTGAGAGTTTGTAAATTTTTGAAAGCATTTGTTTGTGAGAACTCAAGGTTGTGGAACCTGTGAGTTGGGTTGTTCAATCACAAAGTGTAAGGGGGAGCAAGTCCTAGGTGATTAGGATTGTGTCTGGTCTTCATTGTTGTAATCGAAAATCTGTTGAATTAGTGGAAACACCCAGAAGGTATCTGGGGACTGGACGTAGGTCAAGGTTGAGACTGAACCAGTATAAATTCTGTGTGTCTAAGCTTTTCTTTTTCTACTCTTTTATTATCCATTTCTTAAGCTTCATTTTTTTAAGAGTTGAAAAGAATTTTTAAAATCCCCAATTCACCCCCCTCTTGGTGATTTCTTCCACTTTCAGGGGTGAATTAGGGATTTAAAAAATATTTTCAATTTCCCCTAAATGCACTAGCTAAAATAGAGTATAACAGAGAGAGTAATAGAAATATTGACACAAGAGATTAATACTAGTTCGATCTCAACTCTTGACCTACGTCCAGTACCCAGATTCTCTAGGATTTTCACTATCACTTTAATTGATAATACACTCTATGCTTGAGAATAATCCTCTTGTTAGGATCCGCTCCTCCTTACAAGTTGTAATCAAATATCTCAATCTTAAAGTCCTAATACTTTGAGATTCTTACAAATATATTGATTTAAAAAAAAATCTCTAAAAGAGCATATAGATAAACACTGAATATTATAAATATCCAAATATATTACTCAAATGAAAGAAACAGTAAATGCATATTGATCGTTTGAGCATTTTTGTTTTCGATGGTTGAAGAAAATTGAATGCTTCAGCTTATATTTGGTGTAGACAATTAATGACTATTAGAAGCCTTTAATGCACTGTTGAGAGTGATCAATATAGCCGTTAGACTTGAAGATGGTTCGTTACTCACAGTGCTTGATTCGTTCAATGATCGCTGACATTCTTCATTAACATTTCTTGTGTTCTTCCCATTGGATGATCTAGCGTTCAAATTCGTGCTTCTTTTTTTTCTGGAGATGCATTTAATACAGGTGACGTAATCAATGCTTTTTTATTAATTTGCATTTAATCATTCATCTAATAATTTGAAACTCATTAACAAAATGATTAAACATAGTTACGAATAGTAATAGTGATGATATGAAGTAAACAAATCATACTTAAGGATTTAAGATTTACGAACACAGTGATTGCAAAACAGAGATATATTTAACTTAAGTTAGATTTAAGCAAACTCAAGCAGATGACTCAAGTTAAGCATTCTAAGCTCGAGTCACAAGTTCATCTTCTTTGAAAATAAATTTCAAGTTTAAAGAAGATGTCTCTATATGACTTTAACTCGAGTTTACAACGTTTACTCAAGTGCATGACTCAAGTTAATTATAGTCTGCTCGAGTCAAGTTCATCTTTTTATGAATGGACTTCGATATTACTTTTGAAAGTGATTTGAAATTGTGTACGCTCGAGTCATTAAATAAAGGCTTAATTCAACTTAGTTCTATTTGAAAAATGATTTTCAAGTTAAGGAACACTCGCTCGAGTCACAAGTTTATTTGTTTTTAAAATTAATTTGAGTACATAATAGATGACTTGAGTTAAATAGTACAGGTTCGAAGCAACAACATTGTTTAAAATATTTCATAAGAGCTTATGACGCATGTCAATCATAGCTAGCTAGCTCGAGTCAATCAAATCCTTAGTGAATTTTAACTAAGCTTTCAAAAGACTTGGCTCAAGTTTGATAACCTGAAATTCGAGTCAATATGTCAGCAAGTTACTGATACAAGTTTGATCAAGTTAACACATTTTGGACTTGAATCATTAACCACATTTTGTTTACAATTGTCAGTTATCATCAAAACACATAGAGAACTAACACACCACACACTTGAGTGTCACAAAGCCACACTCGAGTGTCACTAATGACACTTCAAATATGCTATAAAGCCTTAGTTCATCATCGAGTATTAAGCATTGAGTTTGAAAGAAGTTACCTTGACACTCAAGTGTTAGCCTTGTTGATTACATAATGAATACGAGTGTCAAGCATTGATATTGCAATTGTGGGTGCAACACTTAAGTGTTTACTTAAACACTCGAGTGTCTAACGAAGAACTTCATATTGGACATGAGTGTTAGGCACTTTTCCTGTGATTTTGAAGCCAACACTCAAATGTTGAGAGTAACACTCGTGTATATCTATATCAGACTCTTTAAAACTGGTTTTCCGATTCAAGTTTTGTTTTCAATCACTGTTTGCATACTCGAGTGCTATTTAATACATACCTAAGTGACTTGAATCATCAAGTTTATATTTCATTTAAGTGTTTGTTATCATCAAAACCTATAATCCAATAACTAATAGCTAATGCATTTATCCCTATCCTAACTAGTGATATGAAGATTGTGAGTGATGTCAAGAGTACCTTCATTGTGTGGTCAAAGAACCTTGTTTCTAATCGAGATGAGGAAACCCCGATCAAAACCCCAATTGTAGCTCTATCTACTAAACAAGTTTCTAAGCCTAAGTTGAATACTTTTCAAGAAGTGATTCTTATGGCATACGATACATCTTTCACAACAAGGTTGTGGCCAATAGATGCAGTTGCAAGCAAATCAATGGTACTAGCTTTTCTTGATAGGGAGGATTTAATGCCCCTCATAACTCTAAAACAAAAGCTTACAGTAGGAATTGTTCAAGTCTTTTTAATATAAGTATCTTCTTGATAGGGACCTTTGCTTCTATCATACATGAATATGTTAGTTCTCAATGTGTTTTGATGATAACTAACAATTGTAAACTTGATATGAAGTTTGTTTTTGGCAAAATGAAAATCTCACTGTCAAAGGCAAACTCGAGTTTGGGTATGTAAACTCGAGTTTGAGACTTGACAGAAAGGTATTCAATTTTACATAAAGGCCAAAACTCGAGTCTGCATAGACAAACTCGAGTCTGGGCAGACACAGAAAGGAATCCAAAATTTTCACATCAAGCTAAACTCCAGTTTGCAAATCAAACCTGAAGTCTGGAAGATACAGAGAGCACTCAGCAAGCCAAACTCGAGTCTAGATTCCCTAACTCGAGTTTAGACCAAACAGAAAGGAACCCAGAAAACTTAATAGACTCCCAAACTCTAGTCTGGCCTTCCAAACTCCAGTTTGCACTTGACCCAGATAAACCTCAAATATTTCAGTAGTCACTAAAACTCGAGTTTGCTTCCCAAACTCGAGTTTGGATCATACAGAAAGATCATCCATTTTGGCTACACTACAAACTCCAGTCTATGACCCTAAACTCGAGTCTGGAAAATCACGAACTTAGGCTTGTTCTTCAAACATAGACCCAAACTTGAGTTGGTCACTAATTGACTCGAGTTTAGCTTCCGGACCAAAATTCCATCCCAAGTCCAGAGCCCGATAAACTCAAGTTAGCTTTTACAAACTGCAAGTTTAGACCACTAATCAATAAACATGCTTTCTGGATGAACCCCAAACTCGAGTCTGGAAGAACAAACTCGAGTTTGCATTGGGGAATTTGAAAAATCAAATGATGTTGATCTGCGAAATCTTAATGGGTCTTCCTGAAATTATTTCCTCATATGATATTATTGTTTCTAATGTCCTTGATGAATTTTTGAGTGTTTTTCAGATAAGGTTTAGCCAAGATCAAGGTGAGATCAAGATCCAGGATAAATGCATTAAATGACGAACCTAGAACAGGCCTGATCCTTCTCCCTTATCCCAGATGTTCAGCTCAGACCGTTGTAACTCATAAGAATAATCTCAAACGGTCAAATTGAGTTAAAGGAATGACTAAAAATCTGGAAGACCTTCTGCAACAACTAAATTCCAAGATTCCAGCTAATAATTCAAGAACAGAGCAAAATATGCTACTGCCAGTTTTCCAGAATTGCAGCTGTACATTAGAGAAAGAATTGCAACAGCTAGCTCATCCATTTAGTTTATAAAAGGTTGTGAAAACTCAAAGCAAAATACACACAATGAAGCTATCTTGATTATACTTTGAAATTTGAGTCTGTATTGTTATTTTCAACCTGTTCTTCAGTGTTTATCCTTATCCACTCTTTTGAGAGTTTGTAAATTTTTGAAAGCATTTGTTTGTGAGTACTCAAGGTTGTGGAACCTGTGAGTTGGGTTGTTCAATTACAAAGTGTAAGGGGGAGCAAGTCCTAGGTGATTAGGATTGTGTCTGGTCTACATTGTTGTAGTTGAAAATCTGTTGAACTAGTGGAAACACCCAGAAGATATCTGGGGACTGGACGTAGGTCAAGGTTAAGATCGAACCGGTATAAATTCCGTGTGTCAAGCTTTTCTTCTCTTACCTTCTTAACATTTACTTTCAAAAGGCTTTGAAAAAGAATTCAAAAGTTTTTTTTAAAATCCCCAATTCACCCCCCTCTTGGTGATTTCTTCCATTTTCAGAATAGTTATGAAAGAAGCTCAATGAAACCAAACTTGAGTGTTTCTAGGCACCATATGTGCATGGGTAAGAGGCAAATTTTCTTTTTAGTTGATGGCCAAGCTATTGGTACTGGTTGAAAGCTAACTCCACATATTTATTTATTATTATTTTTTTACCTTTAGCAACTGCATTCTTGGCACCATTATTGTTTTGTATGCTTTGCGTAGACATTTTGTCACTGTCCATTGTTCAAATTCTGCAAATACATATATCTTGTTGGTGGCAGTAGGATAAAGGCTTTTTTTCAATTATCATTGGCAGTTGATGCTCATATTCAATAAGAGTTATATAGTTATCGTCTTATGCTCTCTTCACTATAAACCAAAGAATGAATTGAAGAAGACCATGAACTCATAAGAGTGTTCCATCTTGTGTATTTTTAGTTGTAATATCATAGTTGTGTAATCATTGAAAATTGGATTGAATTGTTGTTACAACTGATGACATGGATAAATATGAGTGTTAACTGATTTTTTCCTACTATAATTGAGCTTATTTTGTTGAAATCTACACACTATTTTTCTGCTACATTCCATTGAGTTTGTGCATTAAATTGAATTTGAACTTTGCACTTGGCTTTCTAAACTTGACTACAAATTGAAAACAATTCTTTTGGTTAAAATTTAAGCTACTATTTTGTGTGGTCTTGAGAACTTGTTGACTATTGGACTGAGTTGTAATTATTAAGTGCATCTAACTCTAAATTTATGAGTGAATCTACATTGACTCTGCACTTGTACAAAATATTGTTTCTCATAATAGGTATTGGAGTGTACTGAACATCATCCATACATTGTTTAATTGAACTCATGAGTACAAATTCTTAAATTTCGTTCTAAATTCAAGTTTCATACTTATAAATTTTCTTAATAAGAGTGAAATTTTGATCATAAACATCAATATTTTTGAGTGTGTAATAGTAATAAATTAAACTATAGAGAATTCACAAGTTGCTTGCATTAATTGAAAGAGCAATGTGAACATTCTGACATGCTAGTAATGGTAAGCATGTGCATGAGGTTAATCACACCAAAGGTTAGTATATATTTGTTTGCTTTATGAACTTGGTCAATAAGCTATGCTCTATTTAGTTTTAATTATGTCATGCTCTATTTTAGACTCGTAGGCAACAACCGGGATCCAACTTATGTAACCTTTATGTGTTGAGACACATATTTAACATTATCATATTAGGCATAACTAAATTCACTCAAGAGGTAAATGCTTATTTCAACATTTTTGTATGACTATATATAGTTTTAATTTTTCTTAACTTAGCACACAAGTTAATGATATTTCCGGCTTTGATGTTATAGATTTTTGAACTTTCTGAACCCTTTGCTGAAGAAGATATTGACTTCATCTGCAAATGTTGTTGTGAATTAATTTATGAGCTCTTAGAACAATAGTGAGTTTAGGTCTTGTGTATTTCATCATTTATGTATTGGCATTTGAATATTATTGCCATTATTGGAACACTAATGAACAATAGTTACTAGGTTGATTTTGTTTCTACTTCAATTGGAATATTGTTGTAATTATATTCATTTTCAATAATTATTAAATTTATATATTCATTTCCAAAAATTTATATTATTTTAGTTGCTAGATATACTAGATATATGGTAGGTAAAAGGAAGAAATATAGTGGATATGTGAAGAAAATGAAAACATTTAGATTGCATGTTAAACATCAAGTCTAAAAAGAATTAAGACACCTTTATGACCGGTTTTAAAAATATAATATGTAAATATTATTTTTAAGACGTGCTTTCGAAACAACCGGTCTTAAAAGCCTTTCGAAACAATCGGTCTTAAAAGCCGGCTTTTAAGACCGGTTGTTGTACAAAATAGGCCTAAAAGTCAGACCTTTAAGATTAGATGTGTTACATAACCGGTCTAAGAAGACAGACTTTTAAGACTAGATGTTTTACAAAACCAATCTAAAAAGTCAAACTTTTTACACCTAATATAAGCCAAATCAAATATAAAAACTTTAACTTTTAGACTTAATATTTGAGTAACTGATCTAAAAAGTTATTCCTAAGACCAGTTGCTCAACTAGTGTAATAGACGTTTTAGACCAGCTTTATCAAGACCTAGTCCAAAACCGGCCTAAAAAGCAAGTTTTGCACCAATGAAAATATAGTTACCATATTAAACCCAATCAATATTACTGGCTCTCCTAATAGTAGTTGGGTTTAAATTGTTGAGCAAAGGTTGTTTAAATTCAAACGATATTAAAGCCATGTAAACTGACAAAGCTGTCTGTGTGACTGATGTATGAGACAAAGATATTGGATCCAAGTTTCCCAGCAGATTCAAAAAGATAACATCCTTAAATTAGGTGGCCATGTATGTATATATAACAAAATCTATATCAATCCTATTAGCTTAATTCAATTTTTGATAAAATACGAGGCCTTAGCCCAAATCTATTGTTCAACAACTCTAATTAGTCTTAGGCATGAGATAACTCAGGCAATCTATGAGGAGGATTCGGCTACTTGGCAACTGGATGGAAGCCAAAATCTTGACTCAGGCTCCAACCAGTCAGCACAAAAATTACCTTCTCTGTATGTGTTTGTGTAAAGGAATCAACCTGTGTATATTTCAACTCTTAGCAATCAACCTGTGTTGTGTATGTGTTTCATGTGCCTATTTATTTTGCACATCAACCCCACAATTATCACCTTCTTCAGCCCCGATCGATCTTTTAACTTTTGCATAATTTCCACTTAACCACTCCATGGTATTTATGTTTTAATTTATAATCATGTAAGAATTAATTAAATGACGAATTATCTTATAGTTGTTTTAAGGTGGTAACTAATTAAAGCTGATTATATTCTTATGTGTATTTTATTATTTTTGTGACGCTAATAATTCAAAAATATAGCTGTTTACATATCTTGACTAAAATGCCGTAAAAAAAAAAAGGGACAAAATGATTATGTATATGATGTACTTATGTGTACATACGTACATATATATGACATTATATGTGTGTGTGTAGTTCTCTTTGAAAAGTTGGATGAAAAACATTAAAAAATTGTTTGTTGATATTTGAATAAATCATATAGTGTTTGGAGAGAGAGAAACAGTATGTCATTCACAGTTTGTGAATTGTGTACATTTACTATAAAATTAAGAGCAGTTAATTGACTGTTTAATAAAATATAATTTATACAATTATTTTTTTTTAATATTATTAAGATTGAAGATTACCTCTTACCTTTGGGAGTCATATATATATGTCACGTATTGCATGTGATTGAAGGTTACATCTCACCTTATCAAAGAGCGGAATAATGTATATGCATGTTATTTAAGAAAATTCAGTCAATAATTAAGTTTTTCTTTATCACTTTGTTGATGGAGGTAGCTTTTTTATTTACCTCCTCCCCTCCCCCGGCCAAAAATAAAAGAAATCATCATCCAATGAGGGATAACTCTTCATATAGAAGGCGTTCTAGTTTTAAAAACAGTGGAATCATATTTGTATTCTTTTTAATATTTTAAATTTCATTCTATTTAATTTGTTAGTCGAGTTGTTATATTTAAACTTTTCTGTCTGGAACACCTGTGATAACTTGTTGCATTTCTTTGATATGATTATATTACGATTTTTGTGTCTCAAATTTACATATCATCAAGGAAATAGTTTCACTAATAATTATTTAATGACAGCTTTTTTATTTTAAATCAATAAATTAATAGTGCCAATATGGTGCAATGATTAATATCTTTTTTTAGTCAATACAATAAGCATATTTATTTATAAGAATGCAAATATTGTATCTTAATTAAATAATAATAATTGACGGAGATACACGTAATTACTAACCAACCATGTATCTCTTTTCAGTTTCATGCACTTTGCAAATAGTGTCTGAGTTAACAAAGAAAGGTATGCAATGCTTATCCAAAAAGTAAAAAGGGGCATATAAAATCAACTAATTAATCAAGTGATCCTTATAAGAAACCCCAAAGGTAAAAAACCAAGGAAAAAAAAAAAGCTAGCTATTACAAAAGAAGCATCGTTACTTGTTTGCTAAAAAAGTAATTAAAAACGAAAACTAAGTCACACGAGGAGCATAACGGAGGCTAGAATCTGCTTTGCTTGTTACTTTAACACACCATTTAACCTAAATTTCACACTAATTTGTCAGGAAAGTATAATAATTCAGATTTCATATTCAAAAGCAGAAGTAAAGGGCAAAATAATAATTGATTATTTTAACAAAACTAAGCTGATCATAGGCTTTTGATCATTTTTGGATGAGGAAAATGATTCTAGAATGCTTTCGTCAAGACAGCGTCTTTCTCCGGGTAAGCCTTAGATTTAAAGGAAGCATAAGAAGTTAGCCCACGAGACTCTCAATCATCTTTTGATTAATTTAATTAAGTGGTATGACATACTCATTACCTTTTTTTTTTTTGATGGAAAGATGTACTCATTATTTCCGTCATGATGAACCATAAGAAAACATATCTATCCTAGATACACTATGTTGTTAATTAGGATATATATATATATATATATATATATATATTAGTGGGCGCGCCCAAAGTGTTATATTTTGCAGATTTTGGAGTTTTGATTTTATTTCAAAGCAATTTTCATTTAGAATTTTAATAAAAAAACATTTTAAACATAATTATTGTAATATTTAGGGGTTGAGATTAAGATTGAGATTGAAAATGGCCAATTTTGATATATTTGCATCAGTGCAAAATACTACTCCCTCTGGTCCTAATTATAAGACAACATTTGAGGGTTGATTTTGGTCCTAATTATAGGACAAATTTTTAGTTTTTGCTAATTTCTTCCTCAAATACCCTTATTTTATTATCTCAAGTGTGTTTAGTTTTTTGTAAGTATATATGTATATGGGTTGCAATACACACACATGCACACACATGTGTATGTCTGTGTATATATATCTGTATGTATATATGTATGTGTACATATATATATGTGTGTATGCGCGCGCACGTGTATATGTATGTGTATATGTGTGTATGTGTCTATATATATGTGTCTGTGTATATATATATGTATGTATATATGTATGTGTACACACACATATATGTATGTATATTTGTGTTTGTGCGTATCAATATATATACCTCTATATGTAGATATATGGTTGTGTGTGTGTGTGTCTATATGTGTATGCATAATAGATTTATATGTGTGTGTGTGTGTATAGACACACACACACATATGTATATCTAGCAAGACCATTATTTCAATTAGAAAGCATGTGGAAAGGAAAATTGGTCGGAGAAATATATGACAGAGCTGTTGATTAACTTTTACTTATGTCATTTTAAATGTATATAAGGACATTTTAGGAAAATGAGTAGAATTAACCAATTTAACTACTCTTCTTAATTTTTTCAAAATCTGTTAAATATGTCTTATAATTAGGACCGGAGAGAGTATATATTTTTTTGAATAAGCATTCTTCTATTCGAATTTTACCGTTGCAGAAAGCTGGAGTGATTTCACGAGCTGGGCTTACAATACTGGGACCTAAACATAGGCTTGCTAAAGACTTGCCATTAATATTACATCAGATCCCTTGTGCGTTTGGGGCCCTCCTATTATAGACCTTGTTACCCCAGCCGCCGTTGTTATTCCTATGTCACCGACGCTTGATAGTCTAGCACTCTAGCTCCTCTAATTAATTTTCTTTTGAAAAATAAACTGTTCAATTTTCGTACGTTGACATGCCACATTTTGGTCTCATCCACATATTTTCTTCATCATTTCTCGTGTTGTTAATTAATTAACCGCTTAATTAGGAATTATACAGATTTTCCAATATTCAGTAGACTTTACTTACTGTTAAATTTATTATATCTTATATTAATATTTGATATGTTATCATGTTGAGATATTATATATCCTATGTTAATAGGTGATATTGTTAGATTTAACATTTAATTATATTTATTTAGATTACATTAGATTAAAGGGAAAATCTATATAGGGGTTCAAGTAACAGAATTTTTTTTTTAAATGCCATAAGATTATGAAAATACCAGTCTTTTCTGGTATAAATTCATTAAAACGTTAAAAACTATATCAGCCCCATTAACAATTAAATCAGCCCCGTCAACAACTAAAGTTTTAATGAATTTATACCAGAAAAGGTCTTGGGGCATTTTCTAGTATTTTTCATAATCTTGGGGCATTTTTTGAATTTTTTTCTATTACTTGGGCCCCTATATAGATTTTCCCTAGATTAAATTCTAGGATTAGTGTAGTCTTCCTGACTCTTACTTATACTCTTAAGAATTACAAATTTAATAATATTCAAATGCGTATATTTCCTCTTGCATTCCTTTGAATTCTAACACTTAGGACTTGTTTGATACACAAAATAGGTGGGGAGGAAAGGGAAGGCTAGGAAGATAAGTAAGTTCTTTTGTTTGGTACACGTTTGTATACAATCCTTCTAGTAACTCAAGTTTCCGGGCTCATCAATCTTCCTTTAGGCCCCGTTTGGATTAAAGAACAGGAAGGAAGGGAAAGGAATGAAAATAAAAAGAAAAGAATGGAAGGGAAAATATTTTACGTTGATGCGTTTGGTTCACACTGGAAAAGAAAATGGTTGGATTATAAAATTTTTGTTTGGTTGGAAGAAAATAAGTAGGAAAATAAAGAAAAATTACATTTTTACCCTTAACATATTTTAAAGGCTATTAAGAAAAAAAAGTGCAGTGGGAACAAAACGCTGCTCTAGCAGCAACCATTACTGCTCGAGCAGCATTGAATTACTGCTCGAGTAGCAATTAATTTTTCTCGTCTGTGTGCTCGTTTTCTCTTCCCTCTTTTTCTTTAGTCATCTTCATCCTCATCAAAATCACTCAAATCAAACTTTTTTAAAAAAAAAAATTAGTCTTCTCCTTTCATTTTCTCAACACTGAAAAATCTCATATTCTTCGATGGAAAGATTTTTGGGCGTCTGTCGCATCCCCAATCCCAACCGTGTCTTTTTTTCCCTTCTCTCTCCACCATCTCGCCTTCTTCAAAACTTTCCATTGACAAGCGGGATCCATGTACAGATGAACTCAGTGAAGGGAAAGTTGGTCTTCTCCATTTGCCGGAAAATGGGTTACACCATTTTTTATGGGAACTGATTTTCATATGTTTAAAGGAAAATCTGCCGCTGCCGGAAATGGGAAAATGAGGAAACAAACGCCCTTGCTAACTGTAAAATCTAATTTTCCATTTCCTTCCTTTGATTTTTAGTGAACCAAACGGTCCCTTAAAGGTTGGAAGATCATATCCCACCAAAATTAGTGGGAACCCAAGTTCCTACATGAATAGTGATGCTTTCAGATATATTTACTCCTCCTGAAATATTTATTTTCTATAAGGCAAGAAAATATGATTCAATTCAAATTTATGTGAAAAATTTAAACTTAAACGATAACTTCGAATTTGGTGAGAGAATATTTTAGAGAAATTTGAACTTTTTTTTTTGAAATAAATGCTTCATCATAAAATTATAATTGGATCAATAAATTTGAATTTAAGTAAGCGAATTTGTATTAAATTCAAGTTATGGAAAAAAAAATCATTTTGAATTAATTACTTTTAAAGATAAAATAGGTATTTCTTGATTCTTTATCAATGGCCACCTCTTTATTTTCTTCCTACCAAACAACACATTTTCTCTCAAGTCATTCTCCTTCATCCCTAAAAATTTTCCCTTCCCTTCTCTTCCTTTCCCTCCCCTAAGTGTCTTTCCCTCTCTAATCTTCACTACAGCAAACAAGCCTTACATCATAGAAGTCAACTAATTAAAAAGATGCTAACGTGGGGGCGTTGGATTTTTCTAGTGATTAAAACAATGTCGTTGCAACCAAGTGGAGGTGACGTAAAATGATAATAATACAAGCGTGATTAAGTTGAGAAAGAGGCTCTCCATTTCCCTCATCGTTTACTTCTCTTCCTTTGAGATTTATTATCCTATAAAAATATTATTGTAATATTAAATAAACAAAAAAATTTATGTAAATAAATTTAATCTAAATAGTTCATATATTTATACTTTTATTAAAGTATTATATAATATTCTTTTTATTACTTTTGGCAAAAATATTCCTTTTTACTTTATATAGGATATTCAATTAAATATCAACTGTGAAATGGACCGTGAGAGACATGGAGAGGCCTCTTTCTCTATTAAGTTTGCAGTTGCCATCAATCCATCATATTAATATTGTTCTTAAATGTTAATATTCTTTGAAATTGAATATGAGTAATTAATTTAAAGATATATTTTGATACAACTCGTTTTAATAAACACTCCAGCAAGCAGATCCTTTCATAATATATTTTTTTTTTCATTATCCTTCATGAGCATATCAAGATTGCTGATTGAGAAGATATAAGAAAAGTTAAAGTGGTATTATGACTTTTTAGATTGATTGGACGAACATAATTTAGAGATTATGAGAAGTGATGAGAAAAAGATGAAAGAATTTCCACCCCAAAACAATCACATAACCTACATATGTCTTTACTTAGGAATTATTCTTTTGATTTGGTTTCAAAATATTAAAATTACCTGCGCAATAAAAGATACTAATGCTACTATAACCATATACTTACTACTACAAAATATTGATACTACTGTCCTAAAAGACGTATTTTTTTTAAAAAAGGAAAGTAAATAGTGAAAAAGGTGGCATTGTCGTAATTATTTATTTGATTTTAAGACTTTAGACGTTCAAAATATTAATTTAGGGCACATAAAATGTTTTTTGACGTCCTAAATATATTTAAGGAAGCAAAAATCAATATTTTTGGCGCAATTTAGAGAAATTTGGAAAATCTTTTAGCTCTAGATTTTTTTTTTGGCGTCCTTAAGTATACTGAGGATGCTAAAAAAAAAATTCTGACGCTAAAACTTTTTCCAAATTTTTTAAGTTACACTAAAAATATTGATTTTTGCTTCCTTAAGTATACTGAGGACACCAAAAATGTTATTTTTGGCTTCCTTAAATATACTGAGGGTGCCAAACAAAATTTCTGGCGCTAAAATATTTTTCAAAATTTTCTAAATTGTGCCAAAAATATTGGTTTTGGCTTCCTTAAATATACTAAGGATGCCAAAAATGTTATTTTTGGCTTCCTTAAGTATACTGAGGACGCTAAAAAAATTTATGGCGCTAAAACATTTTCCAAGTTTTCTAAATCGCGCAAAAAATACTGATTTTGGCTTCCTTAAATATATTGAGGACGCCAAAAATGTTATTGCCAAAAATGTTATTTTTGGCTTCCTTTAGTGTACTGAGGACACCAAAACTGTGTGTTATATGATTATTGAATGTACCGTCAGCTAATTCTCCTCTTGCTATTTGACTCTTCTAAGAGCTCCAAAGGACACAATCACACATAGAAATGACAATCGGATGCATGGAGGTGCTTCTTGTTAAAGTTAAGGGCCTTTCTAAGACTAATATCTTTGGTTCGTTTCAACTTCCATTTCTCTTTTCATCATCTTCCTCACTCATAACTTGAGAGTTTCTACATTATTCCCCAATTTTTGAGTTATTCACTATTTCATCGATTTCATAAAAGGTTTAGAGATATTCAAATTCTTTAGTTTCTAGAAAGTTTGAGGACTGGTTTTGTTATGTTATTTGAGTTCTTACCTCAATGGAAATGGCTCCATTCTTCATTCCTCCACGTTCTGCATTCATCAAATTAAGTTATGTATTTCCCATTTTGCTTATTATTTTAGATCACAGATACATAGCACAAGTTTGGTTATTGCTTGAGAAAATGGGAGTGGGAGATGTCAATCATGGTTGAATGAGACGAAGCTCCAGCACTCCACCGATCTTCAATACATTTTAATTTCACTAAGGCCCAGTTTTACCATTTTAGGTGGCCAACAACGCCAAACCATGCTGGTCATGAATAGTAACATTGTCTCATTCTTCTTCTTTTTGCACATTTACGCATATATGGTACTCTTCTATTTTTAGTGAGTTCGTTGCCCGGATAATTAAGAATCTTAATGAACCTAGTTCAAGTTAACCTTACCTTTAATTATAGGTTCTGCCCAAAAATTAATTTCTTAAATTTATGCTTGATGAAAATAGGGGCCAATCTCTTTATTTAGAATTGAGAATGGCACTTATGACGTCCTAAATATAAACTAAGGAAGCCGTAAGTGGTACTTACGGCTTCCTAAATTAAAATGTAGAACACATAAATGGTACATATGGCATCCTAAATTAAAATTTAGGAAGCTGTAAGTACCACTTACAACATCTTTTTTCTTTTTTTTTTTTATGAGGACGCCGTAAGTATGACACCCCTCACATAGATGTCCTTAGAAAAAAGAACGTTAATTAGGCTAAATTTAGGACGTTAAAAACGTTTTTTTTTATAGTAGTGAGTGATGAATCGCAAGTAAAAATGGGAAAAGCTGAGTTTTGCACAAACATCAAGAACATACCATAGAGAAATACAATATTTAAAAATAATGGGAAACGCTAATTGATTGTGTTCAAAGAATATAGATTACAATAAATTCGTTTCGTTTCAATGGATCACTTCCATGACATTTTATAGTCAAATTTCCATTTATCTACCTACAACGAAGTTATTTGCGACATGTCTGGATCGACACTGCAAGAATGAAGGAAAATGAAATTAAATAAGAATTTTAATCTTCAACAATTTCTTTTATTTGAATTTTTAATAGATTCACATTTTCTTTCTGCCCTTGTTAATTTTTCTGATTCTTCTGGATTCAAACATTTTTCAAGGCAAGACAAAAAAATATATTACACACAAATTCAAAGTGAAGGAAAACATTAAAATTCAGTACTGTTATCTCCTCTTTCACTGTTTTATCAATTCTCCTCAATATAAATAGATACATTTCACCATTTTTGTGGAGACTATTACACCAAACTTCCTTCATATATATTGGTTCAACCTTATGCGAGAGATTAAAGCTAGCTTCACCAAACAAAAATGACCAGGTAAAAGGCATAAAAGAAGGTAAAAATAGGGAAAAAAGAAAACCAAAGGAGGCAAAACAAGGAAGGTTCTGGACTCATGAAATAAGGAAAACCAATGATTGCAGAAAGAAGGAGCAAAACCATAAGCACAGAGGCCACAAGTTTGTTGTTGGCACAACAATTGCCGTCCATTTTTGTTTTCTGCTTCCCGGCTATGCCACTCGCCTCCATGACCACGTATCAATCCCAAGGGTTAATAAATAGGGCTAGTGAATGCTGAAAAATGGTAATGTTCTTGCCCGTTAAAATTCAAATTGATTATTTGTATTTAATATTTATCCAGCATTGCTTTCAATTCACATTCAAATATTTGATTCTATGTATCTTCTTTTTTGTAAATTGTGTAAACAGTTTGAACTTATTAAAGTATTCGGATTCTGTGACATTTAATAGGTGAATGCATATCTTACAATTTGTTTGGGGTGGGGAAATTTCATGAATATAGCTGTACATCCAATTTCACTTGAGAGAAGATTCGCCCCTATCTCACACTCCCCGAATTTTTCATAAACGAGTACAAACCCCACGCGATGCGCAAATGGTCATTGTGGCAGTAATATTGTAACATCCCTAACACGGGTACAAAAAATGCTTTTAAGACCGGACAAAACAAGCATCGTAAGACCGGACTTGCGACTGGTCTTGTTCCAGCCGGTATTAAAAGTATATCTTTAATACCAGACTTAAACCGGTCTTAAATAAACTATTATAAGACCGGACATTTAAAAACATTAGGTCTTAAAAGTGATACTTAATATAACTGAAATATTTTTTTGTCGGTCCTAAAACTCAATTTTCAAGACCGGACAAAACTTTAGCCACTCTTAAAATATCGAATTTTTAAGACCGAACAAAAATAAATGCGCTCTAAAAAATAGCGGCTTGTTAGACCAGACGATTAATTATACACGGTCTTAAAAGACTCACTTTCAAGAATCAAGAATGGATGATTAATACGCCCGGTCTTAAAGATTAACTTTTTAGACCGGACATATTAAACCATCGGTCTTGAAAGACCAACTTTTAATACCGCACTAATATCAAATATGTTTACCTGACCTTTAAGACCGTGCATATAAGTACATAAATTTTTGTTTGGTCGGTCTAAATTTTCCTGAATTTTTTCCCTGTTCTATTATTCCTGATCATATATACATAAATCCATACTAGCCAATCCAGCACATAAAAGGCTATACTTTAAGCTACAAGCTATGAATAATTATAAATAAATTGAATTGGGAAAAAGCAGAATACAAATATTATTGACAATGAGTTACAAATACAAATACAATACGTTATTACAATAAGATATACAATACTTAAATCAACATACATGCCCAATATTCACCATGCCTTCATTTGATTTCCATCCAAGAATGTAACATCCTCTTTTATAACATGCCCCTTTGGATCGGATCCTGCCACAAAAATAAAACAAGAACAAACTTGATAGAGTCAGTGACATTGTTTAAAAACATGGAAGGAATATAATAGTGTTAAAACCTTAAAGTTTTCAAAGATTTGTGCAGTTACCTTACTAATTGACTCTTTTATAAAGGGATATCCTCTCATATCCCTTCTTGATGATCATTTCTTATATTGGGTTCATTTTATAAGACTTTTAAGACCAGATATATAACAAACATACGGTCCTAAAATCTAGGATTATTTTTTTAAAAAAAATAAAGAGCTTTAGGACCATCTCTTTAATAAATTTGCGTTCCTAAAAGTGTCGCTATATTTTATAAGACTTTTAAGATCAAATGTATAACAAACATACGGTCCTAAAACCTAGGCTTATTTTTTTTTTAAAAAAAAACAAAGACCTTTAGGACTGTCTCTTTAATAAATTTGCGTTCCTAAAAGTCGCGAATACTTTTCAAAATCTCTTACTACTGTTTACAACATCCCAAAACTCAAATCTCAAGCAATATCCATCATCCAATACATTCAAAAAAGCAAAATTACACAACCTAAGAAAATTGTTCAAAAAAATAAACAAATTTATTATATATTGAATTATACAAATTGTACAATTGTTCATTTACAGAATGAATTTACAGATGAATATTTACAATTGTTGCCCTACAGGCATATATTTACAAATGAAGTTAGTACTGTAATTGTTGTATTTACTTCAAGAGGTCGGTAAGATTTTGACAAAACACACTGTGTATGTGCTCCACTTCATCATCAAAAAAGGGAGTAGCAGAGGCAAACCTCTATAACATCAAAGATAGAAATTGAATGAATTTGCATGCATATTTCATATGTAACATTAAACCATAAATTGAATTCAGCCATAATATGTAACATCAAATACATTTACCTTTGCAATGAGTTTAGTCCTTGGTTGCATGACAATATCATAGATGTGTTTCATGATGTACATGCCACATAAGTTGAACCCCGTTGGTTGCCGACGGGTCTAAAAAGAACAAGAAATATAAATAAGATGGAGCATATATAGCTTACTGACCAACTTCACAAGGCGGTGTGCCAATGTCCAAATATGTACTAACCTTTGGACAGAGCCATTTAGGTTCTTTGGCATCATTCGATTGCTTTTTGATGACCTGGATTTGGAAGGTCCTCGTGGCACTATCATCAAAATCACAAATTTATCAATAATGTTCGCTGAAAATTCACATCAAGAGAATCAAAATGGCATGCTTACTTGTTGATGGTCTGCAATAATATAGCCCCTGGTTTGCTGTAAGTGGAGCATAAGAAGATCACCGTATGCGCCTTCATGCACATGACAACCAATTGCCAATTATGGCTAAAAATTCACAGCAGTAAAGTACTTAGTGATATATTATGCAGAATTAAGTGAATTGCAACAAGAGATCGATTGTGATATGTACATATAGTAATATGGAAACAAGTACACCTTCCTTCTCACTTCACACTACCTCGTTGATATGTGCTCTTGTCTTTCGTCCTTGGAGGTTGTACTTGCATATATTGGGCACAAGAATCCAAAATCATTGATTCTGCCCTGTTGATCTAATTCTTGATGCATGAACCTACAATAATGATATCGATAAGGGAATTAGTATATATGTATGTGTGTTTAAACAATGCATTTAAATTATGTACTCATAGAAGAAGATACTTCAAAAACATTTGAACAATTGCTTATGTAAGTTCCTGTCTAGGATGCAACAGGGTCTTTATATCATCAGTGTCAACGAAAACCTGTTGAGGATGAGGGACCCTTACTACTTCATTGATATCCCACAATTTTTCTTTAAAATCTCTATTGGATACCATATAGGATATTTTATTCTTGGCACTCAACTTAGCAGTAGGGGATGCACCGGCTTTAGGAGGGGGTGGAGATTAAGGAAGGGATGGAGCTTGACGAGGGAATGGAACTGGAGGAGGGGATGAAGCATCAGGAGGAGTAGAGACATGTATAAGCTTCACTGGCTAAGAGATGAAGGTTCCCTTGACATCACTCACACGCTTCAGCTGATTAGTCGGGAGAGGTTCATCATTGATCACCTTTTCAACTGACACTCTGACTTCATCATCAGCCATTTGTTTGTGGTGTACAGTTGATCCTAAGTTGTGGACAGTCCCTTTAGCAACTAATTGTCTATGAGGTTCTGCCATGTACAGGTCACAAGGTTGCTCTGACTGTCCAACAATGCAGCTCCCTATAGTGCTTTACTGCACAGGTGCAGGTGTATGTGTCAAGAGAACACTGGTATCTAAACGAGAGCTAATAAGCATCTTCATCTCAATCATTTCCTCCTTCATTTTCCTCATATGGGATTCAAACATTTCTTTCAATGCACGTCATTTGGCCGCTACCTCCTCATTTAATTTAGCCACTGTTTGTTCCATCTCCTCCAGTGTAACCATACTTTATTTATGGCTTTGGATTTACCAAAGTATTCCTTTAGGCCTACCCATCCTCTGATCCCCCTTACATGCCCCGAGTGATCCGGTTTTCTGGTCACAACCGTCAGAACATCATTCCTTCTGACTGACACAAAAGATCCCTCTGCTTCTTTCTTTTTAAGATCTTGCTGTAAGATACACATAACGAGAAGCTTAGTAATGAAACATGTTTAGTAACTAAAAAATAACAATACTTACAATTCTTTCAGCAACTATACGAGTTTGTTCACTCATGTAGGAGTCGTCTGACTGTTGCTGAATATACAACCACAAATCCTCGCGATGTATTGGGGATGTCGGCTGATCTACTATCGCAGAAGGATTGGATTCAGCTTCTTCTTCCAATCTCTTCCGCTTGGCCTCCATCATTTCTTTTTTAGCCTTTGCATATCCGCTGCGAGAAGCCCTATGCAGGCAATTATTCTTTCTCCCTATCTCCTGTGCTTGTTCCCTTCTTCTATGTGAATCAAATTGAAAACAACTATTAATTATGAATTCAAGCCATCTCACTAATAGAAATAGAGAACTTCTGCTTCATATGAACTTCAAATACTAGTCAAATTTACTTAATCAAGTTTCAACATTTTATTTAAGGAAGATGTATAATTGTATAGAACTAACATACTAACTTACTAATAGCAATGTCTAACTACTACCTACTATAACAGAACTAGCTAAGAATATAATAACGGTTAACATATCAGACATGCATATAACTAAGACATGTTCCTTTGATGCAAAACAAAGGATGAAAATATATACTTCTATTCACACATTAAACCATCTAACTAACAGGATTAGACGAACATAATAACATTCACATATCCGCACAGGTTAATAAGCAAACAAGAAGGAAAAACAAAACTAAATATGAACTTACCAAAGCATCAGAAGTGGTCTAAAGTTGAACAAATTGTTGCCAAATTTGTTGATAAATAAATGTGTACTTGTCCCAAGGATTATGCTCAGGTTGAACCTCGACAAAAATATAGGTGTTGGCTAGAAAGGTCTTAAACTTCCTCCACCGATCAGCAAAATAAGATAATGTCTTGTCTTTCAACTTCTCAGAGTTAGGGACATTGTATGTAAGCCGGATAGTGTCCCAAATAGAATCCTTCACTGTGTGACGGTCCACATTTTTCCACTCATATATCAAGGATTAAGCCCAACAGAAATACTAGGCTCTGATACCAGATGTAAATGGAATATCACTTAGACAGGGGTGAATAGGTGATTTAAAAATTCTTTTTCAAATTTCGTCTAGGGATAGTGAAACAAAGTATGAGATAGAGATAGTAGACACAAAGAGTTTATACTGATTCAGTCCAACTCTTGACCTGCGTCTAGTCCCCATATCCTTTAGGTTTTTCACTATCTCACAAACACAAATACAATTACACACTCTATACTTGAGATGATCCTATCACACTAAGACTCACTCCCCCTTACAAGTTGTAATTGTACACACACTCTCAAGGTTCCTCAACCTTGAGATTAAATATATAATCAAATAATAATCAAGTGTTTATAATCCTCATTGAGTAGATAAATGACAAACACTGAAGTGTAATGATATCTGAAGATATTAATTGATTAGAGCGAAACAAATAATTGTAGTAATGTCAAATTGATTGCACAAAGTTTTAGTAGGTGGCGAATTGAATGCTCCAAGCACATATACCAGCTTTCATACATGACAATTGTGGTTTGTTAAGATAGTCGTTGTGAAATATTCGGATTTTCGTTAGACTCAGAATATTTTCCGTTAGATTGAGTTTTTCGTCTTTCGTTACTTTCGGCTCATCGTTATTAGCAAATCCCCTTTGGTTTGAAACAGAAGTTGACTTATGAATATGGTAATATCCTTTCGCCACAATGGGTACCTGCGACAAGGTTCATTTTTACTTCTCTTAATTTTTCTGCTTTACGTTAAATGCCTCTGACACAACAGTTACTTTATAATGCTTTTGCTTTAGTTCTTCATTTAACCAACTGAAATCACTAGCAAATGGATTAAAAACATCTGAAGAATAACTTTTAACAATAGTAGGAAGCAATGGTAAGAAGGTCTGTTCATTTGAAATCATGACTTGTCATTTTCATTCAAAAGAACTCGAGTTATAAAATAATGATCTTGAGTTACAAGCTCGAGTTGAGTATAAAGAACTTGAGTTTCTTTTCTTTAACTTCAAATACTTCAGTTTCTTTAAGAGAAGAACTTGAGTTGAAAGTATAAGAACTCGAGTTGATGTTTAATGATTTAAAAAGAACATTCTGATTCTCAAAGAACTCAAGTTGTAAAAGCTCAACTAAAGTTATCAACCTGAGTTCTTTAACAAGAACTCTAGTTGTTAACATCTTGCTCAGTTCTCAAGCTCTACTGGTTTAAAGAATTTGAGTTGATATTCCAAGAACTCAAGTTTAGAACTTGGGTCTTTTATAATGAAACTCTAGTTCCTCAGACCTTTTATGATTTAAAAGAGAGGAGAAGACATGATTCCTCAAACTTGAGTTTATTACTTATGAACTCAAGTTTGTGAGCGTGAACTCGAGTTGATAGGCTATGAACTCTAGTTCATCAGAAAATGATTGTCTTTGAAAATCATTTCGAAAGGAGAGCTTGAGTTTAACAACTGAGAATCGAGTTTATATTTTTGCTAACTTAAGATCAAGTTGGAAAGAGTTTTAAAACTCGAGTTCATGAAGCATGAACTTGAGTTGACCCAAGTCAGTAAGTTGACAAGTGTTATGTTATCATCAAAACGCAAAATGAGAACTAACAATGAGTTCCTATCAAACCTTGCAAACCAAACTATTTACTTTGGGCCTTACTTTTCCATTTTTGCCCCTTTGACCCAATTCCACTAGAGTTCTCTACAATCTTTGAAAAATCATATCTCACTGTACAAGTGTCCAAATGGGGTGGTTCCAAAAGCTATGTAATCATTTTTGAATCTATTTCCAAGCATAAATACTATCAGTAGTCATACATATGCACACAATTATAGTCTTAATCAAATAACACCATTGCCCAGATTCTTATTCCATAATCACAAGTCATTTTAAAAAATTCGTATCTCTACGTGTACAAATCCAAATGAGACATATGACATATTAAATTACATATTGATATGTCTAAATTAAATTCTAGTCATGTGACACCATTTACTAACCAAAAAACTTGACACAAGATCATTACCTCATAGGTGTAACACCCCTATTGTTGTAAATTATGTATTTGTATGCACTAATGAATTAATAAGAAGTTTTGGCAATTACTTAAGTTATTTTTATTTTCTATAATATTTTATTTTAATAATAACGGTAAAGGAGCAAAAATATACATGTGCTTTATCCTCGGGAGCGCCTAGTACCATATGCTTTTTTTGGGAGCAAAAATACACACGTGGTTACCATTTTGAAACAAAAGTCACATCCGACGGTTATGTTACTGTTCACTTCATCTCTTTCTCTCTCATCGCGGTGAACAATAACATAACGGTGGGATATGACTTTTGCTCCAAAATGGTAACCACGTGTGTATTTTTGCTCCCAAAAAAATATATGGTACTGGGCGCTCCCAAGGATAAAGCACATGTGTATTTTTTCTCCTTTACCCTAATAATAATTATTAAAGGACTGTCAAGATGTTGGGAGACAGGATAATGGACCTAAAAAAGGCTTAAAATGTCTCCTAGTATGGGTAGGGAAAAAGGAGATTATGATGGTGCCCAAATTTAGAAAAGAGCGAGCCAAAGGCAAAACATCGGTATAACAAAAGCCTGTATAATGGGGTGGGGCCGGAGAATCTTGATCGGGCGTTAATTCCCACCTTAGGACAGTATGTATGCACCATCCATGGTTAGGAAAAAGGAAGAGACACTAAAAAGTCAATGCAATCATTAATTGGGATGTGTCATCACGAGGATAAAAGAGGAAAAGTTGGGCCAAAATGCTCAACTCCTTACCCGTTAAGCATTCAATTTCATCCACCTTAGGAGAGAGAATGAAAATCAAACAATTTTATCCGTACTCAGACCCAAACACAAAATTCAGGTCCCACAGGACATTAACGGATAAAAAGGGGACCGATAAGGACTAATTAGGGGCTTCTTTTTGGATTAAATGAGACCAATGTGGGGCCACAATAGAAAGTGAACTAGTGCCACATATGTATGTCAAATCATGGAAAAATATCTAAAAAGTTGAAGAAAAGTGCAAAAGAGAGCACCCTTTTAACCAACGGTGCACAACAAGGACCAGTGAATAAAAAACTGAATTTGATAAAGTGAAATAAGCAGATAAAAAGTAAGAGGACAGATTATGTGGGGCCCAGGAGGTGCCACATGCATCTAAAATATCTAGGGTTTCTTGAAGAAAAAGAAAAAGAAATACAAGCTACAAACCAGGGCGCAAGCTTTTAACCAGTAGACAAAGGGTGTTGTTGGCCAACACAGGTAATTTTCACCATTTGAAAAGTAAAAATCTGCCATCCTTGGCTAGGGTTGCACCACATGTCATCTTTTGGAGTTCTCTGGGATGTCTTGGATAACAAGTCAGGAAGCTTGATCCAATTAATTAACTAATGGACAAAAACATACACCAGATATTCCAGACTGCTCAAACCAATTAGAATCATTTTAAAAAGCCTTAACTTTTCACTTTTTGGACTCAAAGTGGTGTACTCAGATGAAGCAAGAGGGAGAGTCCAACAAGCTTCTTACACTTAGATCAAAACTCAAATCGCCAAGTCGAATCTCCGATTTTAGGTAAACACCAAAAACTCAACTCTTTGAAGTTCAAGTTGAGATTTTTGTCCATGGTGTTAGGGCTTGGTGTTTTGATCTGGTTTTGGTGTTTTTAAGGGTTCCAATGAGTCTAAAATATGATTTTTCATGGGATTTGGTCGTGGTTAAAGATTCCAAACTCAAAAACCCAAAGAACAAGCTTGCTGCCAGTTTTTGGAAATTGGGTAGCAAAGCTTCAACCATGTTTTTGAAATAGTATATGAAGTTGGTTTGATATGAAATTTCACAAGAACAAATTATACTTCCTGGGCTTCATTTTGACATACAACTCAACACCTTTATGATTTTTCATCTGGGATAAATTAATTTTTGAAAAAGGCTGTGAAAGCAACAAAGTATTTTTGACTAGAGGATAAATATCTAGCTAGACAACAAAATATGAACACTTTTGGATTATGAGAATATTTGTACTGTAAAATAGACATCGTAATGGTTCAGATGGCACCTATTTTGTACAAAAATGATTTTTTTGGAATTTATTAAAAATGTTTGAAGTTGGGTCAGATTCACTATGTTAGATATGATTAATTTTGATGATGTCTTATATATATGCCATTAGTAAAAGCAAAAAGATTGAGTAATATGTTTATCTTCTTCATTGACTGATTCTTGTATTTAATGTACAAACAAAGATGTGAAGTTCATCTATGAACAATGATCAAGAAGAAGATCAACAAAGAAGCAAGAAGTTATCAAAGAATTTTGGGCATATTCAAGAAGAAGAGGAGTGATTGAAGAAGAAAGATCTAGGTAAATGGAATTCAAGGTCAGCTCAAGTTCTTTAATGAAGCATAATCTAGATGGGAGATGGAAGATAGAAAGAATAGAATTATGGAGTCAATTATGGAGTCAAATGATAAAGAACAAGAGAAGAGAAGAAAGAAAGAGCTGAATCATGGAGAATGATCAAGAAAAGAGAAGAAAGACTTGCCAAATGGAATGAGAAAATCATCATACAATTTTTTAGATTGATTCTTGAAGTATCCACGATCAAATGGAAGTTGGAATTGCTTGATTCGGAGTTAGAACAAGCAAATATTAGTTTCTGGATAATTAAACTCAAGCCTGTCACTTATAGACTCGAGTCTGGCTGATTTCCAGCAACTCTAGTTCCTTTGATACGAGCAAACTCGAGCCTATACTTATAAACTCAAGTTTGGATGATTTCTAGCAATTCTGGCTCCACTGGTACGAGCAAACTCGAGCCTATTCTTATAAACTCGAGTCTAGCTGATTTCCAGCAACTCAGTTCTCCTCTGGCATGAGCAAACTCGAGCCTGTCACTTACAAACTCGAGCCTAACTGATTTCCAGCAACTTTGTCCACCTCTGTTTCGCATTTCAGCTGAGCAACCTCGGGTAATTTGACGATATGTCCTAAACCAGGAATCGGATTGAGGTGAAATCAATTTTGTATGAAACTAGACTCCCAATGCATCATCTTGACAAAGTTTCAAGTCCAAAGAAGATCAAATTAGAGAGCTATGAATTTTGAAAGTTGGATCAGAAGTTCACGCCACACATCAGACCAAGCTTCAATATTTTGAGTGTAACTCACAATCTACACATCGGAATGAGCTGAAATTGGTGGCATATGAAAGTAGACTCATAAGGCTTTCCATCAAGAGTTAAATGAACCAAAACGAAGTTCAGACCAGGGAGATATGGCCTTCGAAAGTTGACAGAAAATTCAGGATGTTACAAACTCGAGCCTATGACTTATAAACTCGAATTTGACTCAGACAGAGAACTAGTTGCGATTTGATATTCGATAAACTCGAGCCTAAAACTGATAAACTTGAGTTTAGCTCAGACAGAAAGCTATCGAAGATTTCCAACATGATTAGACTCGAGCCTACATAGCTTAAACTCAAACCTAACGAATCTCTGTTTTACAAATGACGTCTTCTATCTATCCGATTCAAACTTATGAACTAATTTAATCATTTTTTAGGTTTCGAATCATCATATATATTTACTTGATCGATATACTCATTAGTTTCAAATGAATTCAACAAGGATCAAGGTAAAATCAGATCTGGGTCAAATGCATTAAATGAAGAACCAAGAACAAGTCTGAAACTTCTCTTTCTTCCTAAAGGTTCAGATCAGACCGCTATAGGTCAATTAAATCACTCTCCAACGATCAAATTAAGTTTATGGAATGACGAGAATTCTGGAAGACCATCTACAACCACTATATCCAAGATTCCAACCAAGAATTGAAGAAACAGAGAAAAATATGCAACGGTCATATTCCAGATTTATAGCTGAACGTTGAAACATCATAGAGAAGAATATGCAACGGCTAGTTCCTCTAATTATCCTATAAATACCCATGAAGACTTAGAATACAGACACAAGAAGGAGAGCAAGAACAGGGACGTGAGCTTACACAGTGAAAATGCCAATATTCTAACATCTGCTTCATCTACTCTCTGAATATCTCAATGATCATATATTTAGCTTAGAGAGTGAGATTATATGTATTGTGCTTCAGTATTTATTCACTTACTTCTAAAAGATAAGATTCATTGTAATCATCCTATTATTCTTAGAGTTACTCAAGATTGGGTGATCTTAAGTGGGAAACACTTTATTGTGATTACAGCTTGTAAGGGGAGTGAATCCGAGTGAGGGATTACTTCAAGTACAAAGTGTGTAATCAAACAAGTGAATTGATTATGGTTTGTAAGGGAGAGTGAATCTTAGTGAGATGATTACTTCAAACACAGAACGTGTAATCAAGTTCAAAGCAAATAGTGGATTGAAAATCACAAGTGAAGCTTGGGGACTGGTCGTAGGTCAAAGATTGGACCGAACTAGGATAAATCACAGTTTGCATACTCTCTTCCCTTATCTTTTACATTTCCAGTACATGCTTATCTTTGAATATCTAATTGTCAATTTATACGTTGCGAAAAGTTTTTTTTAAAGTTCCTAAAGTTTTATCAAACACCCAATTCACCCCCCCTCTTGGATGATAGCCAGGTTCAACACACTAGATTTTCTGGAAAATTTTAAAAAGGGCTCGGATTTAAGGAATACACATAATGGTATTTTCATAAATACTGAAAATAAGTTATTTTGGTGTTATTTAGGGTCAAAGAATATTTGAGAAGCTACCAATCACTTTAAAATAATAAGTCAGTGCATACCGTATCAGGTAGTAGTAGTGTAACATCCTAAATTTTTGAGATTTATAAATTGGGATTAAATGTGGAAAAATTGTCCTTCAGGAATGTTAAGTTAATATATGGAATTCAAGGACAGATAATTATGAGAATAATATGTATAAAAATTAGATAATAATTTTTGGTCTAAGGTAACCATAATAATTTATTTAATTGAAATTAAGTCAAACTCTCCTTAAATTAATAATTCATTTAGATATGCAATATTCTCTTAAAAAAAAAAAAAAACGCAGAGGATTCAGTTGCTCATTAATCACTGCTCCCATGCCATTCTCTTCGGCCCAAGCACCTAACCCAAGACAGTTATCCAAGCCCAAACCCGAACCAACAACACCCAGTAACCAGCATCAGTGAAAACCAAAGAAACCAAGCCAATACCTCAGCAAACCGAAAATAGAACGGAAATACTGATAAGCCGAAAGTCAAATCGCAGCCAGCATTAATTAAGCAACAGAAGATAAGCTTATCTGATCAGAGACTAGACGCCTTCTCGAGACACCCAAAACGCCCTCAAACCAGCGGATAAAAACCACTTAACTGGACCTTCAGCAGACTATAAGAGCCATCCTTCTTCAGTTCATTTCTGCACTCTTCATCCATTTGATAAAACCACAGACGGAGAGAGTGAGTTTGAAGAGAAACCGAAGAAGGAAAGGAAGAAGAAGTCGGCTGGTGTTATTCCCTGTTTCGGACCGATAGGAACAGAGCAAGGATCAGTGGCTTATCAACACCTTCTGAGCTTGGAAAACCTGAAGGTGATCCTTGTTTTCCTTTCCCTTTGTTTCCTGTCATCGTGTAACTAGGGGAAAAACCAAAATGAAACTGAAAAGAAAACACCAAGACCGAAACCGAAAGTGGGAATATAAAACAGGGGGCTGTCAACGTTGTTTTTTTTTTCTTTTCTTCTAATAATGCTGTAGATGCTTACCTTGTACTTAAGCTATGTTTTGTTGAAGAAAGCAAGAAAGAAAGCAACCCAAAACCGAAACTAAAACAAAAAGAATGAGAACTGAACATGCATGCTGGAGTTTTCTGTCGGGTTCCTCCTTCTGTTTGTTGGATCTGTGCGTGTATGCCGATAGAGAGAGGCAGGGAGAGAACAAGCTAGGATTTCTTGGGTGTATGAGGGTATCGGGTGCAACATGAGTAAGGAAGAGAAAACATAAGGAAGCATATAAATATATATATTTGTATGTCGAGGGTGTGCTGTGAAGAAAAAGGGAAAGAACGAGAAAAGATATATAAGTCTGTGTGTCGTGTACTCATGTTGCCCAGGGAGAGAGGAGTTCTCGTTTTTACATGTTTATGTGCATATGTTAATGTGTCGCATCTGTGTTGAGAAAAAGGGAGAAGTTTTGTTATTACATCCATGTATATTTGTGTGTCGCGTCTTACTGATACAAGTTATTGTGATTTCCTTGTCATCCAAAATTACTACATATGGAAGAGAGAGAAGGAAAATATTAGGTGTTGGCTTTAGGGAGTGTATACGTGTATGGGTGTGTCTGCTGTGGGAAGGGATGCCTGGAATAAGATAGACACAAATCCAAAAGAGGAAGAATAACAAAGCAGTATGGGTAATAGATAATATTATAATGCAAGTTCTTTTGTCTTGTCTTATATATATGCGCATAAGTCAATAAAAAGGGAAAGAATAAAGTGGAAACTTTTCGTGAATCTGGGTACATACTTACCAAACCATGAGAAATATTAGGTAAAGGCATAAACTCATATTTTATTCAATGGTTGGCATCTATTTCGTTTTTAATAGTAAATAATAAATAAAGAATAATAATTATTATTATTATCATGATTAATAATAATAATAATAGTAATAGTAATAAAGACAATAACAACTAATGTTATTGTTATTGGGAAAGGGTGAAAATAATAAGTAAAGAATTATTATTGAAGGTAGTAATAATAATAATAATAACAATAATAAAACTATTGTGAAGGAAAATTATTAACAAACTGAAAGAGTTAGTATTAATAATAAATAATGAAGGTATTATTATTGGTATTTTTTTTACTAGCAATTATAATTTTGGATATGTGGAAATTTAAGGATGTTATTAATTGTTAGAAAATTGATTTGTATAAATTAAATTGTGGAGTGTATTTGAGCTTTGGAATTAGGAGCAGTGTGAAAATAGTTAGCTCGGACGAGAGGTAACCACTTTCCACTTATTATGTTATTAATATGTTGCTTATGAGTGTTTTCTGGACTGAGTATGAATATTTTAAACAAAAACTGCCTTGTGGAATTTTATGAGTTGAAATACATGCATTTATATGATTTGAGATTGATTTATGATGACATGGATATCGTGAATATTCTAGAAATCCCCCTATTGAATTATAATGACAATTTTGGGATGGGAAGAATTGGGAGAAGATGGAAAGTTATTTACACCACGTGATGAATGCCTCCATTAGTGCACGATGGTTAGCCTTTTTATTGTCCCAACAGTTCAAGAGGGACTATCCCAACAATTCAAGAGGGATTATGACATCCCAATAGTTCAAGAAGGGAAAAAACCCATGGTTTGGGGCAGGTGCTCTGAGGATTTTGGCCGGTCCTCATCACTTGACCAGTGAGCTTTTAGAGTAACCAGTAACATGGGTGTAACTTAGCCCATGAGTTTAGTCGGAAGAAATAAAGCGGTTCGGTTGGATTGATGGAAGGTTTTTTGGGTATTGAATACGAACAAAATTTGTGACACCCATTATGATATTTATTAATATTGTGATAATGAATTGAAAGGATATTGATGAACTGTTTAAGTGTGGATTGATTGTTTTATTTTACTTGACACCTCACTAGTACACGTTAATATTCATAATAAGCTGGACTGATGTTACAAATTTTCCCAGGTGACCACTAAGGTCCAGGTCCGTCCGGGAAGCAAATAGAAGTTTAGTCTACGGTGCTAAGAGTAGGACTTCTGTTCTTTTGTTGTATGTTTTGGATGACTGTATATTGCCATACACTAGGGCTTATCATGCATACTTTGACATGTTTTGTAAAATTTAAATTTCGCGTAAATTTTTAGTATTAGGTTAACTCTGATTATTACGCGATAACTCTAGTCACTATATATGTTAATTTAGTTTATAAAAAGGCGGTTGTTTCAAGTAGTAACTGTTTTATTTAGGTACTTTTATGTGTTTTGATGTATATTTGTCTTACCATGTTTGTTTGTGTATATTTTTGCCAAATGTGCATACAAAGCATGTTAGGGTTTAAGTCCCTAATTATTGTGTTCTTAGCACTAAGGATTTATCCAGGGCTTACCATGTGTGGTGGCTCGACAGGTTGTGATTCCGATAATACCGGGGCTGGCCTGATTTAGGCGGCTCGATAGTGCGAAGACAGATTGTTACATATGTTTATGTTTAAATATATGGTATGTTTGGAATATTACACTGTTTGATTTTATATGAGACATGGTTCCATACACACTCTATACACATTAAGTACATGAGTATTGACAGTTACTTTGAGGTTCATTACTGAACTCTATACACTTATGTAGGCATAAGGGAACGTGCCTGAAGTGAAAGACCTTTTTGGAAAGGTAGGGCATTGCAGTGCAGATGAAGAATAGCGAATGTCCTATTATATTTTGTGCTTATATTTTGAGGATGACTATATATGTTTTTGGTATTTAGTTTTGGATAATTGTACCCTTAACCTTTCGAGGACTATTACTTTCTAATTATTTTACTTTCACCAATATAATAGATTTGTCCAAACCGGTTTAAATGCTTTGGTGTGCTCGCTCTGATATATTTTAAATGGGCCTAATAAGAAGGAAAGGTCACTTATAAAAGGAATCCTCTAACCGCCACCCAAAAGGGCGAGGCCAGTAGGGGTGTAACAGTTTTTGTATCAAAGCATGGTTTGGACAGTACTGGTAAAAGGTTATCGATTAAGGGTACTAACGTAATTATGAATGGAGTTGGCGGACTATGGAACCAAATTCAAGGTATGTATAAGTCTACAGGAGAAGAATGAGAAGGGAACCGAGGGTACTCGGTAGAGCAAGGTACCGAGTAGACCCACTTGTACTTGTATTGGTACCCCCTAAGATACCTTCCTTTGAGCCAGATTTTCCACATTTACCTCGCTAGTACCTATTCTCGATTTTCCGCAAATCCTCGAACTAGTACTTAATGTTGCACCTGTATTTGATTTACCACTCTTTCATGAACCGATACCATATGTACCTCCTGTTATGCCAATACTTCCTTCGACACTCGGTCTAGACCTTGAGTTCACGTGGAATGTTGTGTTAGTTCTCTATGGGATTTGATGATAACAATCAATTGTAAAACCAAGATTGAAGTATTGTCTCAAGAAAGTAAAAACTTGCTAGTTGAGGCAATACTCGAGTATCAATAGCAATACTCATGTATTGGTCTTTCAAAGAAAAGCTCAATGTTAATGACTAAAGGCAATACCGCAATATCCCAGTGAATACTCGAGTATTGGACCTTACAGAGAGCATCGCAAGTTTTCCATCAGAGCATACTCGAGTATTGGTTTGAATACTCAAGTATAGGCCAAAGAGACTCTTCAGTATTTTTCAAAAGAAATTAAAACTCCAGTTTCGAAAACCCAAGTTTTGGAATATGAAAGTCTAGTTTTCCACTTGGCTCCAAAATTCAAATGTTTTCATTTCAAATGAAAACTCGAGTATGACATTAACATACTCGAGCATTGAGCCAAATAGAGTTGATTAAAAACGTGTTACATTTATAAACTCTAGTTTGAAAAACTCTAGTTTTGAAAACTCCAGTTCGCACTAGATGATGTTCTCTCTGAAATTCAAAATTGAAGCACATACTCGAGTATGGGTTTGGAAACTCGAGTATCGAGTCACACAGAGAGCAACTATGATTTTCAACATTTTCAATACTCAGGTATTAATTGAATACTTTGGTTTTGATGTTTTGGAAACATTTTCATCAAGAGTCCAAAACTCGAGTATGGGTTGTATACTCGAGTATTGGCTTAAGTTAAATTGAACGAGTTTTACCTCTGGAAGGAGAATACTCAAGTATAGATGTAGAAACTCGAATATGGGTTTAAGTGCATAGTGACATACTCGAGTATTGATGCACAAACTCGATTATGCATTACGTCAGTTGAAAATTCAAATTTCCTAAATCTGCATAATGTTTGTTGATTGATCTAAATGCTTTCCAATATTTATTATCAACATCATTAGATATGTTTAATGTGTTTGCTAGTGGATTTCAACCATTTTAGAGATGATCCAAGCAGGTTTCAAGAGCTAACTTCACTAAAGCAAAAGAGCTGTCAGAGCATTAAATACAAGGCCATCTAACTTGATATATTTTGGTCTAACAAGCTATGCACGATGCAAAAAGGATAAAGAGGCTATCACCTAATCAAGGGACTGACATTCCAATGGATATAAACGTCTAGAAGTCAACATTTATCCTTCCAACACAAAGAATAAACAAAGAGTAGAAAGAGAAGAGACCAAAGTGCTTCCAACAGATAGAAATCATCACCAACGGTCCTATGAATGCTTGCAACGGTTATCAAACATACTCTAAGTATAAATAGAGCAACATTCAATTCTCTTCAACTATTGAGCTGAAAATCAAAAAAATATTAAATTTGTTCATTTATTCTTGTGCTTTCTGTACATAGTATCTTTAAATACTTCTGAGCTTCAGTGTTCATCATTATCAGCTCCTTAAGAGAGTCTGTTATCTGTATCTCTATTTATTGTAAGTAATCTCAAGTCAGGGGACTTGTTTGGGAGTCATTGATTACAACTTGTAAGGGGGAGCAAGTTCTAGTAAGAAAATTGCTTCAGAGTTACAGAGGGTGTAATTAAATGATATGGTGAAATACTCAGGGTGCTTGAGGACTGGACGTAGGCTATAGAGTTGGGCCGATCAGTATAATCCTTTGTGTCTATCTTTTCTTCCCTGCACTCTGTTTTGCTCTGCTTTATTATCTTAAAACAAAACCAGCAAAAGAATTTTGAAAATCCCCAATTCACCCCCTTCTTGGTGATTTAGCTCCACTTTCATGTTGCAATTGAGCCTACTAGTTGTACCAGTTTTCTGATGCTGGTTTTTCCTCCAGTTCCTGACGCACCCTACGTACCAAGAATCCCTGATTTGCCCAACCCAATAAACTTGAATTAACCTAAACATGTTCTCCCCTTAGATGTTCTTATTTACGCACCACCCCTTACCATAGTGCCTCTGGTACTTGAGGAAGTAGGAGGAGAGATGAATGAAAATGAAATATGGGTTGTGGAGAATGATAATGGGTTTGTGCATTCTTCAGTAGGGGACACAGAAGAGCCTATAGTGTTACCATAGAACCCTGCTCCATTGGTAGACGATAAAGCCGCATCCGATACTGAGGTCCCACCTTATACCTTCCTTACTAAGATTGATAGGGGATTGCTAGGTATAGCAAAAATACAGTACCAGATAGCCTATGCTCAGAAGCCCACTCCAAAAATATATGAATAGGATGAAGAGACTGTATGATAGTAGGATGCTCAACGATATGGATTATTTTCTCGAGCACTAGAAGAATGCCATACTTTACTTTTTCCCTCGAACAACTACCTAGGTTGACCTCCTCAATAGGACAATGGAGCAAGAGTACTATTACGAGTATGATTTTATAGACTTTATCACCTACATATCCACTCACACATTCCCTTACCTATGAACCCTGTCAGCAGTGGGACAACATTATCAAGGTGACTAATGTAAAATAATGGCAATATAGAATAGGAGTAGCAGTACACATATATGACAAAATGTGGATAGTAGAGTGCATGCACTATAGATGTGGATGTAAAATAGATGCAGGGTAAGATGTAACTAGTTGTATGAGTAGGTATTGTAATCAGACAGTGATGTATATGATGCTGACCTATGTGACTGTTTGTACAAATTATCATGTGAATAATATGAGTATGGTTATGTAAATTTTAATGTCCACAATTATTTATTCATTCTTGTCATGTTTTAGCAAGTAATCTAAAATGGTTGTGAGATGACTGTTGATCTGATCTGCTTACCATTGTGTGAGATTGACATAATATTGGGTGTGAACTAGCTGACGGCTAATAATGTAATTATGGATTTTGGAAGCAAGACAGTTGCATACCGAGAGCCATCAAAAAACACTGACAACGATTTCAGTCTTAACTTTCTGTCAGCCATCAAAACAAAGAAATGCCTTGTACAAGGTTGCCAAGGGTATGTAGTAGTTCTCTCAGTATAGGAAGAGGCAAAACTTTCACTAGACAAAATATTGACTGTGAAATAATTCCTTGATGTCTTTCCAGAGGACATTAGTGGATTACCACTTGAAAGAGAAGTTGAATTTTCTATCACACTTATGCCTTTAATTGGACCACTATTGAAAGCACCCTACAGAATGGCACCCAATGAAATGGCAGAATTAAAGAAATAGCTTGAGGAATTGCTTGAGAAAAGGTTTTATCAAGCCTTGTGTTTCATCATGGGGAGCTCTAGTATTCTTTGTGTAAAAGAAAGATGGGAGCTTATAACTCTATATTGATTACAGGGAGCTAAACAAGGTGACAGTCAAGAACAAATACCCACTGCCCAGAATTGATGATTTGTTGGATCAATTATCTGGTTCCTATGTATTTTCAAAGATTGATCTACGATCCGAATATCATTAGTCACTATGAATTTCTGGTGATGCCCTTTGGACTAACAAATGCTCCAACTGTCTTTATGGACTATATGAATCGTGTGTTTTGACCTTACCTAAATCAGTTTGTGGTGGTATTTATTGATGACATACTTATTTATTCTAAAAGTGAAACAGAGATTTCTTCCAAAGAGCAAGTTGTGGGTTTTCTCTAGGACTAACTTTCAGGTGATAAAAGATGTAGTGGAATATAAATGGACCTAAGCTAGAATGTAGAACACTACTGCCTATATGCAATTAACTAACTAAATGTACTAATGCAATTGACTCTAAAACCTATATGAAAATGAGACAAATCTATATGAATTTGAATGCAATTTTTGGGGGGTTTTTCTTATGAGAGAAGAATTAAAATCCTAATAAAAAGATTGATTAAAAGCAAGTAAAATAATAATAATCTAATCAAGTTATGATGTTGAAGAGGAGAACTTAGGATTCACATGGAGTTAACTTTCTTTGCCCAAATTAATTGGTTAGACCAAAGGGAGGTTAATGAGAGATTGAAATTAATGAGTTCAATTACTTAATTGAAACATGGGAAACCCTCAAGCTCAATAACAACTATTCCACTAGAAAACTCATAATGGAATAAGGGTGGCTAGTTAAACTCATTAAAAATCAATCACATTTAATTCCAAATTAATCTTAGGAATCTTGTTTACAATTATCCAATTGAACAACTAGATAATTTATCAACCCAATTAAACAATTAAGATGATAAACCAAATTGACAATTAAATTAATAACGAAACTCAATTAATAATTCAATTGACAATCTAAAGGTTGCAAACAAAAGTCCAGCAAATGTCCCAAGCATAAAAACTTCAAATTATCTATCCAATCCATAATAAATATGTTTGCAATCTAAAACTAGATTGTTCTCAATTAACACAACTTGAAATAATTTAAAACTAAATTATCTCAAGTCTTGAATTAAATAGATAAAAAGAACAACACTCCCTCGTGATCTTCATGTGTAAGTTATAGGCCTTAGCTTCCTCTATGCTCTTCCCAAGTTTCCCCCAAAGGAGTTTAAGCTTCCATGATGGCCCTTCCTTCTCCAAACATCACGCAACCTAGAGCCATTTGAATTGATGAATTTTGATTCAACAGACGATGCAAGGAATTGAGAGTAAAGGAAGATTCAAACACTTTACAATTGGAATAGTTTGCATGCATTGAAATCCTTGATTGATTAATGTATGTATGTGGGCCCGTGGCTAAAGAAGAGAATGAATAATTGATGGATTACCCTCTGGGTCTCACGTTACGGCTACGTATCTCGTCGGTGTTTGTTGGCTCTCAAAGAGAGCATGTGGCAGCGTGATTCTTAACCTAGTAGCTGCTTGGTTAATTGTAAGAGAAGAGAGGGGAGCTATGGGTATTCATTTGAGCCCAATAGAATCTAAGAAGCCCAATAAAATTCTACAATTGGATTTTCTTTTTGGCTTCCTTGAAAAATTCTGCGCTATAGGATATTCCAATATATTTTTTTTATTGGCAGAAATTAAATAAAATCATGATATCATATATTTAGAAATATTATTAAATCATAACATAACGGTCAAAATATTAATTTAAGCTCAATAATCTCATGAATAATTCAGATTTATATTATTTCCTAAAATTGGCTAACTCGAATATTATCTAATAATTCCAAATTAGCCTATAATAGTCCCCAAAATAAATGAATAAGGCGGGATAAAATATATGAAAATCAAGATTTATCACAGTACTAAATTGGAAAAGACTAAATACTGTATTTGAGATTCTAAATATTTACACGAGTTACCCACATGATTCATGTTAGTATTTAGGTGTCCTAGGGACAATCTGTAAGGACAAATCAACACCAACTTTATGTTGTAATATTTCATTATTAATAAATGGGCACATTTTTTCTTTATCATATTTGTGTCTTACTTCTATTTCAAGGTAAATATGTGTTTGAAGATAAAAGCCTTAGGAATAGAATATGTGTTAATCTTGAGGATTAATGATAGAGATCATGATCATAAGGACTCGACCACACTGGACATCTATTGCCTAAAACTTGTTCCTAGTCTTGAATCACCAAGAAAAGGTATTGATGATCTCAATAAGACTAGTATGACATCATCTACATATATAAGATATAAGGTAGGGACCTCATGGAACACAGGTATAATGTTGATGTCGTGGGTAGATATGTTGGAGAACAGATAACACTGAACAAATCCACCGAGAGACTCCACAAAGATTCATTGTAGAGAGTATCGTTGATATGTAAAGTCTCTCGTCATTTGGTATGTGGATAGTCATGGACTTAAGGATGTCATTGAACACTATGTCTTAGGGTTAGACTTTGACTTTACAACTCTATCCACCTAAAAAAGGGGAGAACAATATACTCTTGGGTATAACTTAAATACATGAGTATATATGGTCATGTTGAGAGGACTCACAATCCCTTACAAGGGATTAGTCATTCATAAGGCTGGTAGAACTTGGATAGCTTTTAATTAACTAATAGTCTGTATGCATAACAAGTGATCATGAAGAGTCATGATCCGTTATATAATTAAGATAAGAATATTCATAGTTCTATAAATCACCTACATTTAGTCAATTAAGAGAGATGATACTGCGTCTTTGCTCTTGACTAAATGTGAATGACATTATGAGGGATGATGCATGCACACTATTCAAATATGAAAGGTATATAACTTGATCAAATCAATCAGTTTTTGGGCCACAGTGCATTGCTAGTGTCTTATGAGTGTAAATGGAAGAAATCACCAAGAGAGGGTGAATTGGGGATTTTTTTTAAATCTTTTCGAAACACCCAAGTATAGATTGAAAAACAGAGTATAAGAGATAAGGGAAGAAGAGCTTGACATAGTAAGATTTATACTGGTTCGGTCCTATCCTTAACCTTCGTCTAATCCCCAGATACCTTCTAGGATTTTCAACAATTTTAATAAGCTTTGATTACAACAATGTAACTCTCAAGCAATCCTAACATTTAAGACTTGCTCCCCCTTACACTTTGCAATCAAATAACCCAATTCACAGGTTCCATAACCTTGAGTTCTCTCAAATAAATAATCAAACGATTTTTTTAAAAAACAAACTCTCTTAAAGAGCATATATGAATAAACACTAAAGTTCAAATATAGTAGTATACACAACAAAGAATGAAAGCAAACAAGAATATAATTAGTTCTAATTGTTTGTTGTATTTCATCTTTGAGTCTTCCAGGTATTTATAATCAATTAGAGAAACTAGCCGTTGCATTTTCTTCTCTCTAAATCTTCAATATTCAGCTTGACAACTGGAATATAATAGTTGCATATTTTTCTCTATTTCTTCAATACTTAGCTGGAAATCTAGAATAGAGTTGTTGCAGATGATTCCCCAGGATTCTTAGCATTCTATAAACTTCATTTGATCATTGGAGAGTGATTTAGACGATCTATAATGATCTAAGTTAAGCCGAGCCATTGGAATAGAGGAGAAAGTCCAGGCTTATTCTTGGTTCTTCATTAATTGTATTTAACCCAGATTTGATTTCACCTTGATCCTTGCTAAATTCATCTGAAACTTATAACCAAATCGATCAAGTATAACAGGGAATAATATAAAGTGAAATCATAAAGCATATAAATCATATTAAATCATATCGTAGATTCTAAAAATAAGAGTTTTAAGCTGTGCGATGTAAACTCAGGTTTGCTCAAACAAACTGTAGTTTTCAAGTTTAGCTTAGGAGCCAAACTGCAGTTTAGAAACTCAAACTGGAGTTTGGCTCATTCAAGAAATGACCATCATGATTTGAGTTGAAATACATTTTGAAATAATGGCAAACTCGAGTCATTAAGTGACAAACTCAAATTTGTCTTTTGGAAAGACAAAACATGTTTAAGTCTACAAAGTATTAAACCGCAATTTGTAAACACAAACTGGAGTTTTGTAAGTTCCAAATAGTGAGGAGCTTTCTACCTACATCAAACTTGAGTTTACATTCTTAAACTTGAGCTTTCTACATCAACTAACCCCAATCTCAAAGGTTCTACAACCTTGAGATGAATACAAGAATGACAATTTGAAGACTCTCTAAAAGAGTAGATAGATAATCACTGTAGTATATTTATATCTGAAGATATTCCTCACAGATTAGAAATAGAAAATGCTAATTTTATAAATTGAATGCATAGCATTTCGGTAGTTGGAAAATTCGTTACTTCTGGCTTTTATAGTTGTTGGCATTAATGATCGTTGAGAAGCTTCATGAATTATCCATTGTGACTGATTAAGATGAGCATTGAGACTGATTATCCTTAACCGTTACTCAGACGTCTTCTTTCTTCAATCAGCGTCATCATTCCATGTTGACATTCCTTGTTCTATTTGTTCGTTAAGACTCAGTATTAGAAGTGGAAAGAAGTGGTTGCAAGACTTTAAGATACTCTGAGAGTTGGTTGTCTAATTCTGACATTTGTCTCTGCTTTGCATTTAATGTTTTCGACACATAATTGCTTTATTGTAATTTGGCATTAATTCATATCAAAATCAACTGAAACTCATTAACAAACTGATTAAACATAGTCAGGAGTAGTAATGAGTGATAATATGAAGCATTCAAATCATAATCAGTGATTTAGATAGTACGAATATAGTGTTTTTCATTTTCCATAACATTAACTCGAGTCACAAATCATTTACTCGAGTTACATGACTGGAGTCACATGATTTTGACTGGAGTCATCTTTGATTAGCAATTTGGAAAACATAGAACCAAAGGCATGATAACTGGAGTCATCTAGTTCATAAAAAAAAATTGAGAGGCTCTCTGTAACATCATGACTGGAGTCATTATTAAATGACTCGAGTCACTTGTTTTCTCAACACATTTGAGAGTATCTTTGAACTAATATGACTGGAGTTGATTATGGCTTACTCAAGTCATATCAGTTTTGACAAATTGTTGTCAGGTTAAAGTTTAGAAAGACTTTTGATATAGTTGATGACTGGAGTCATCAAGTGACTAACTAAAGTCACATTTGACCGTTGGAAAAATTTAAGTTTGAAAGTCATCTTGGTGACTAGAGTCACAAAAACTTGACTGGAGTCATAAGACTTCAAAAACGTTTTGCTCTCAAGTGCCATGACTGTAGTCATACTTAATTGACTAGAGTCACTTAACATGATATGAGTTAATTCAAAAGGTGATGACTCGAGTTACACAATGATGACTCGAGTCATCTTTTCTCAGAAAATGTACTTATTGAACAAGACAGTTTTTAACAATGAAAGGGTCTTAGATGTAGTTCAATAACAATATTTTTAATTTACAATTGTTAGTTATCATCAAAAGACATAGAGAACTAACACCTTAGGCCTAGTTCCTCTTTCATTGTGATAACCCAATCATTGTCTGAAAGGGCTTCATCAATCTTAGAAGCTTCAATCGTGGAGACGAATGCAAAAAAAGTGACTTCATTCATTGTACTATTTATGGTTCTTACTGCTTGACTCACATTAAGTATAACTTGGTCTAAAGGATGATTCCTTGAGTACTTTAAAGCTTTAAGTTGAGATTGATCATTGTTTTCACAAATGTTTTCAAAAACATTTTTAGTTTGAAGTTTTGTTTCTAAAGGTTTTGGAGGAGTGTTCAAAATAGAAGGAGTTTTATAAATAGATTGCTTTTGAAGAAGAACATCATTATAATCATCCAAGGATTTATAGATTTGGTTTCATAGAAAACAACATGTACAGATTCTTCAACAACATGAGTTCTATTATTAAACACTCTATATGCTTTCCTTCTAGAGGATGCCTAAGGAATATACCTTCATCCACTTTAAGGTCAAACTTGGCAAAAGTACGGAAAAAACCTTAATTAATTAATTAATTAATTACCAAAATGCCACTGAGGCAAAAGTATTAACCCATCTGCCCCCTGTAATCAATTACAGGCCTTATGTAATCGATTACAAGGGGTCAAATCTCGTTTTTTTCATTTTTTGCACTATGTAATGATTACGTTACTGTTTAGTAATCGATTACAATGAGTGGCGTAATCGATTACATAGGGGAAATTTTATGTAATCGATTACGCTACAGTGACGTAATCGGTTACATTTCGACAGATGTGTTTTTTAAAAGCCAAGTTGAGCTCATTCGGGATCATTTCTCCGTTTCTGCCCTAGAGCTCCTGGTTGCTCGTGTTTTGGACGGTTTTTGTGCGACCCATTAAAGTGTAAGGCCATTCTCCTCTTTGAATGTGGTATTGTTGTGTAATCTTTGTAGTTTAACTTCATCCACCTTTGTTTATATTTAGAATCTGAAACCCACCCCCTTATAGCTCACAATTTCTGTTGTGAAGGATGAGTTCAAGTTCTAACGACTACGTAGCCGTAATCTACCATAGTGGGAGGCATTTTGAAGGACCCGATGGTGTTCAGTTTGAAGGGAAAACCAAAATGTTGAAAATCAATCGGGCCACCACATACAACCCGCTCAAAGAAAGGATTTGCCGAAAATTAGTGCTACATGGCAGCCACTTAATTCATCGATTGATTGCCAAAGTGGAGACTGTTGTCAATTTTGATAGTGTATACTACATTAGTAACGATGTGTATGATGATGAAGACTTAGAGTGCATTATAGATGCCTTTGACAATCGGAAATCACAAAATTTCATTGAGATTTATGTTGAGATTGAGTTCGGTGAAGCATCGTCTGTTCCCATGCGTACAAGATCTCCACAATATTATGGTCAAGAAGACAGAGCCGTTAGTTTATATGCACCGTTACAAGCATTAAGTTAGCTGAGATTAACGGAGGAGGAGGAGGATCACGAAGACGAGTGTGAGGAAGACGAGAATATTCACAGCGGGGAGGGAGAACCTGATAGTGTGGTTCCACTAGGTGACTTGTCAGACACTGATGTCGAGGGTGATTCACCATCACCGCTTTGTGTGGACCCAGTTAGCAGTGGTAAGTTAGTAAATTTGTATTTGTATCTGTAATTCGTATTCAGTGGTTTTGACAAAGAATCATTTGTACAGCTGTCGGGACTGATATTGAGCCATTCTAGAACGAAAGCCTACACTATTCCAACATTAATTGGGCGCATCCTGATGATGAGACGGAGATGTTGTATGGTGATGATGACATGCAAGGTGGTTGGCATTTAGGTGATCCATGCTATTTGTATCAACAGTTTCCTTCGAAGTCTGAAATGCAACATGCCGTGAAATTATATTGCGTGAAGTCTCGTCGCACATGCATAGTTGAGAAAAGAGATGACCATAAGTTTGTCATGAGGTGTCGAAACCACACCGATGGTTGTCCTTGGTACATGAGGTCAATGGTCCCCAAGAATGGAAACTGTTGGGTGATTCGTAAGTGGGTTCAAAATCACACCTGCCATAACCAGGCTCTCGTCCGGGACCACAGACAGTTGGATTCAGACGTTATATGTGCAGCCATCATCGATATGTTTTCTATTTTGTTGCAGTGTCATTCGTCATGTTTATTGATAGCACATTAATGGACTACACGATGTTTTCATTAGGTATGTTAAGAGAAGATCCAACTGTTAAACTAGCACTGATACAAGAGAGGATACAGCGTAGGCATGGATATAACGTAACATACAGGAAGGCCTGGAGGGCAAAAATGAAGGCAATTGGTTAACATACATGACGCAGTGTAATGTGGGTTCAGTGTTCAGGCTTGATACCTTTGAAGCTTTCGATGGACAATGTGTCCACACCGACATGCGCATATTCCGTAGGGTATTTTGGACATTTCACCAGACCGTTGAGGCCTTCAAATACTGTAAGCCCGTACTGCAAATCAATGGCACCCACCTGTATGGAAAATACAAAGGCACTTTATTGATTGCGACTTCACAAGATGGGGATGGGAAGCTACTGCTCATTGCCTTTGCGGTCGTTCCTCCTAGTGAGAAGTACGATGATTGGTTGTGGTTCCTTGATCTCCTGCATGTTCATGTGACCCAGAGGCAGGATATTTGTCTGATATCTGACCGTCACGCCAGTATCAAAAAGGCGGTTAAAGATCACCATGGATGGCAGCCTCTAAATGCCTATCATGTGTATTGTCTGCGTCATTTCGGGAGCAACTTTCACACCAGGTTTAAGGATAATGAATTGAAGAAAACAATTATGACACTAGGTATGAAATTTCACCTTCCATTTACTTGTTGTAATCATTGGTTACGTTTCCATTGTGATGAGTTTACATTTGCGTGTCATGCAGGGTACATGAGTTCAAAGATTCAGTTTGACATAAAGTTTCGAGAGTTCATTGAGGCAAACCCACATGTTTCGTCCTGGTTTGATTAGGCTCCAAAGGAGAAGTGGTGCATGTCGTACGATGAAGATGGAAGGAGGTTTGGTCACATGACGACTAACCTATTAGAGTGTGTCAACAAGGTCCTCAGGGGGCACGTAATCTACCGATAACCGCATTGGTCAAGATCACATGTAGTAGACTTGTCCAATATTTTGTCACAAGGCGTGTTGAGATTACCAAACACATGATTGAAGGTAGGATAGTCTCTAAGAAGGTTGAAGACCGCATACAAAAGATGGACGAACAGACAGTCGTGTGTCGGGTGGTGCTATATGACAGAGAATTATGGTTATTTGAGGTCAAAGACGCACATGCCGGGAACACAATGCGGGTTGACTTAATCACTCACAAATGTCAATGTGGGAGGTTTACAGCAAGACGGTATCCGTTCATCCATGTGTTAGCAGTGTGTAGGGCCGAAAATTTGAACCATTACGATTATGTTGACCCGATGTTCACCTTGCAATACATTAGTCAGGTATATGCTGCACATTGGTACCCTATAGGCAATGAACAATTGATTCAACAAGTAGATGGCCCAATCGTTATCCTGAATGCAAGTTTGTCTCGCAGAAAGGGAAGACCAAAGTCTACAAGGATACAGAATGAGATGGATTGGGTGGAGTCTCAACCGTCAAGCAGTCAATCCCGATGTCGGCATTGCAAGCAAGTTGGTCATAATATTTGTACGTGTCCGTTAAGGAATAGGCAAGGTTAAAGTGGACAAGTTGTGTAATTGTATTGCATTTATGATGACACTGGTGAACTTATGTGTATTAGTATTTGTTGATGTATTGTGACGTTCAGTTTATAATTAGTTGTTTTAGAAAACCATGAATACAAATGTCCAAATAGTTAAGTAAACAGATATAGGGACATCGATGGACTAGGCATAGGGTAGACGGTTAATTGTTGGCAAAAAGACCTTCCCCAAGTCGCATTTGTATGTAAAAAGAAGTTGGAAATCAGTTTGGACATCTACCAACTCGAAATCAGAATGTCATTGTGCTTCTGCAGCTGGTGTAATCGATTACACCAGCGTTGTAATTGCCAGATTGCCTTTTGATTTTATGTAATCGATTATGCCACTCATTGTAATCGATTACATAGTGCCAAATTTTATGTGATCGATTACTAAACAGTGATGTAATCGATTACATAGTGCAAAAAATGAAAAAAACGAGATCTGACCCCTTGTAATCGATTACATAAGGCCTGTAATTGATTACAGGGGGCAGATGGGTTAATACTTTTGCCTCAGTGGCATTTTGGTAATTAATTAATTAATTAAGGTTTTTTTCGTACTTTTGCCGTCAAACTTCCCTAAGCCTTCCTTACCATTATTTACACATAGTACTTGCAACCAAAGATGTGCAAATTGGCAACTTTGAGTTTCCTTCCTTTTTAGAGCTCATAGGGCGTTTTGTTCAGCTTTTTCTGGAGATATGCTCAGTTATAAATGTAGTAGGTTGTACTCATTGCATCAGCCTAAAACACTTGGGAGGTTTGATTCTCATTCAACATTGTCCTTACTGTCTCATTAAGAACTCGATTATTTCTTTCTACAGCACCATTTTGTTAAGGAGTTCTTGGAGTAGAGAAATTGTGATTGATTCCCATGTCATCACAAAATTTTATGAAAGAGTGATTCTCAAACTCACCACTATGATCTATACGAATTCCTACAATAGAGAAACCTTTCTCATTTTTGACCTTCTTGGCAAAAATAGCAAACTAATCAAATGCTTCATCTTTAGAAGAAAAAAATAGGGTCCAAGTAAATCTAGAGAAATCATCAACTATGACCAAAGTATAAAGATTGCCACCAAATCTTTTGACTCTAGCTAGTCCAACTAAGTCCATGTGAAGTAGTTGAAGTGGTCTATTAGTTGACATTTCATTTTTAGAGTTAAAAGTCGATTTGGTTTGTTTACCCTTTTGACATGCATCACAAACCATTTTATTTTTAAAACTAAGTTTTGGTAAACCAATGACTGAATCCTTCTTTAGCAACTTACCAAGTTGAAACATGTTTACATGAGCTAACTACTTATGCCACAGCCAACTCTCATCCAAATTACCAATAAAACAATTTTCAGAAATAGAACTATTGCTAGGAAGATTTAATGCATAACAGTTACCTTTTCTAGGAGCCCTGAATAAGGCTTTGGATTTTAAGGCATCCAAGGAGTGATCTTCCTTTCTCACAATCAAGCATTCCTCAGAATCGAAGATAACAAGATCACCTTTGTCTATACTTTGACTTACACTGAGGAGGTTGTGGCATAATCCTTCTACATAGTATACATCTTTGATTTATGGACCATCGTTTTTTCCAACTTCATCAATGCCAGCAATCTTTCCAAATTAGTTTCCACCAAAGGTTACTTTGCCCCCATCCTTAGGCTTGACTGAAGCAAACTTGAAATGATCTCCTATTATGTGTCTAGAGTATCTACTATCAATGAACCACTTGTTGGATTTAGATGCTCTTTGACAAGCCTCTTTTGATTCTTCTTCTTGAGCCACAAGGCAAATGTTGGCTCTTTCTTCTTCATCAGCTTCATTTTCATCTGATGAACTATATCCCCATATAGTTGAGACATAGGCTTTCTTTTGAACTTGTTGAGTCTTTTCTTTTCTTTCTCTTCGTTTATCAACTGGGGACAATCAGACTTTATGTGGCCATACTTGTCACATTTATAGCATATGATTGGCTTATTTGTTTCATTGTTGTTGTTACCCTTGTGATACTTTTTGAATCCTTGATCCTTTCTGTAGAGCTTTTTGAATCTCTAGACCAGCATCCTGACCTCTTCATCATTGTTTTCGTCATCATCTAAGTCTTTGTCTTCTTTGACAGTTTTAAGGGCAATTCCCTTCTGTTTGCCTCCAATCTTCTCAAGTCCTTTTATGAACTTGATTTCACCTTTGTATACTGATAGACTACCAAACTAAAGCCACTACAGATATCATGGATTCACCACGAGCTTGCTCGATAGTTGTCACTTTAGCTTCCCAATCTTTGGTTAATGCATTTAAAATCTTTCTCACCTCAGTCTTTTGTTCATATACCATTCCCAAGGCTAATAGCTGATTGATAAGGTGGGTGAACTGAAGTTGGAACTCTCCAATTGATTCTCTAAACTTCATACGTAGAAGATCGTATTCAGTCATAAGAGTGTTAGTTCTATTCTCTTTGAAAAGATGCCATGAGACTCGAGTTTGAATAAGGAAAGTCGAGGTTGACACTCCATTTTCCTTGAACAAACTTAAATTTAAAGCGCTCTATTTTAAATTCATTTTGCTCATATTTTTGTAATCTTCTTGTTTGATCTAAATGCTTCATATTATCTTCACTAATGCTCTTAACTATGCTTAATCCATTTGTTAGTGAGTTTCAGATGATCAAGCTAGTCCTAAGGCAATGGTTAGAGCATAAAGCAAAAGATGATGTCAGAACATTTATTCCTGGCCCATAAATCTTAGCACCCTTTTGGAAAGTCATTCTCTAGACCAGGCAAAGGGATAAATGTTTTCTTTCCTCTTGTGGAAGCCACCTCATCCAACGAATTTATTTCATGGGGAATGAACAAAAATGTCTAAGCATCTGGATTAACTCAAAACTTGAGAAAATGGACCAAATTGCAACCTAATAGCTTCATTAATGTCTCCAATAGTTACATTAATGTTTATAACAGTCATTTAATGCTTCCATCATATATAAGCTGAAGCATTCAATTCTCAACAACAATAAGCATACCAAAAAAAAAGCTCAAGTCTTACTTGCATTTACTACTCTTCTGTAAAGTATCTTCTGATACACTGAACTTTATTATTTATTCATCTACTCTTTAAGAGAGATTTATCATTGATTATCATTTATTGTAAAATCTCAAAGTGTGGGACTTTGAGATTGGGTTTTCAGTTTACAACTTGTAAAGGGGAGTGTATCCTTGTGATAAGATAACTTTCAAGTACAGAGTGTGTATCTAAACTAAGAGATAGTGAAAATCCCAAAGAGTCTGAGGACTGGACGTATGTCAAGAGTTGAAACCAAACTAATATAAATCTACTATGTCAAGCTTCTTACTCTTCTCTCTGTTTTACTTTGTTTAAGAGTTTGTCTTTCATAAGTATTTTAAAAAAGTTTTTAAAGTCCCCAATTCACCCCCTCTTGGTAATTTCCTTCATTTACAAAGTGTTGTCATCATCAAAAAGGGGGGAGAATGTTAGTTCTTGGAGTTTTGATTATAACAAAGACTTCGAAGTGATTACATTTTGAATTGAAAATGTTTAAGGTTTTTGAATTAGAAAATGATTAAGATAAGAATGTACTCGAGTATGCCCTTTTGCTTACTCGAGCATGCTAAAACTAATGTGTGTTGAAGTATTCTCAGGCTGTTACTCGAGTATGTGATCAATGCTACTCGAGTATTGTGTCAGAAAAGACTCTTTGTACTAATAGCAGAAGATGATACTCGAGTATGAAAATTATGCTACTCTAGTAAAAGGAAGAATCAGAAGTTCAAAGATCAGGCAACATACTCAAGCAACCTCCCTGGCTTACTTGAGTAGAGTACTCGAGTATGAAGTTTATTATACTTGAGTAGAAGGTCTCTTAGTGAAAGCTAATGAACTCATCAATGTGGTACTCGAGCATTAAGTAAGGGATACGCAAGTTGTGGTAACCTGTTACTCGAGTATGAATGGTACAACATTATAACTGCTTTCTGTATGAAGTGTACCCGAGTACAATTCTCTATTACTCGAGTATGGTACTCAAGTATAAGGAAAATGGTACTCCCACACTTTTGGGTAATGCATTCTATTAAGTATGAACTTCAGCTAAGTTAAGACTATACTCGAGCACAACCATCAGTATGCTCGAGTATGGACTCGAGTAAGGTAACTGTGGTACTCAAGTATTGTTATTGTAAGCCCTCTATAATAATCTTGTTAAAACATTACTCGAGCACTTGAATTGACTTACTCGAGTATGGGACTCATGTAAGAGAGTTTGACTACTTGAGTAGTTTTCATCAGTTACCTTCCTTTCTTCTGTTGTAACAATAATCATAAGTTTCAATATTTTGGGTTATCATTCATTTCTATTTAAATTTTACTCAAACTCATTTACACTATTACTAATCTTTTCTTAAGTGAATTTCATATCATTAACAAATGTTTTAACATTGATTAGCCGAAAAGCAACGTCGTGTGTCAGAGCAATAAATGCTTGTAGTAAAATAGAGCCGCACGCAATAAAAAATAGAGCAATCCGAATGATCACCATGGCAGGTACCCATTCTAGTGAAAAGATATTACCAACTCTTCAAGTCAACCAATGTCCAGACCAAAGGGATGTCTTCTGATAACGATGAGCCGAATGATTTAACCGCGAGAATTCATTTAACTAGCAGCTGTGCCTAATGGAAGATTTTCTGAGTCTAACAAAAATATGAATGTCTCACAATGGCTATCTTAAATGCTTTTCAACGGTCATTAATGGAAGTTGGTATAAATGCTAAAAGCATTCAATTTGCCACCTACTGAAACTATGTGCATTCAATTTCATATATTGCAATCAATTGTTTTATTCACTTCATTTAATATCTTCAAATATTCTTGTACTTCAGTGTTTATTATTCATCTACTCAGTGAGGAGTTTTACATATTGATTTCATTAGCAATTTATTAGTTTAATCTCAAGGTAAAGGGACCTTGAGTGTGGGTATACAATTACAACTTGTAAGGGGGAGTGAATCTTAGTGTGAAAGAATCACTTTGAGTACAGAGTATGTAGTTGTATTTGTGTTTGAGAGTTAGTAAAAAATCCAAAGTGTCTTGGAACTGGACGTCGGTCAACGAGTAAACCAAACCAGTATAATTCCTCTGTGTTCATTCTCTTTATCTATGTCTCTATTTTATCATTATCCATCTAACTCTTGAAAAGAATTTGATATCACCTATTCACCCCTCTATAGGTGATATTCCACTTTCACATAACAGCTTAAGAAGTGGCTAAGGAGGCAATATAGTTCAAGACGTTCATCAATGAAATTGGAGTGGTTCCCAGCATTGTTGACCTAATACATTTATACTACAATAACATTAGAACTATAGCTCAAGGTAAGGAACCTAAGTCTCATCAAAGATTCAAGCATGTGCTCTACAAGTATCACCTCATCAGAGAGATTATTGAAAGATAATATATAAAGATAAACTATATCCCTACCGATGATACCTTGGCTAATTTTCTAACTAAGGGAGTTTCACAAAGAAAACATGATAGTCATTATAAGTCTTTGGGTATAATACGTCGACCTTATTGGCTCTAGGCCAAGTGGGAGATTGTTAGTATTTAGGTGTCCTATAAAGAATCTATAAGGACAGATGAACACCATTTCTACGTTGTAGTATTGCATTAATAAGAAATGAGCACATTTTATCTTTATCATATTTATGTCTGACTTTTATTTTAAGGTGAATATGCGTTTGTAGATAAAAGCCCTAGGAATAGAACATGTGTTAATCTTGAGGATCAATGATAGAGATCATGATCATGAGGACTCGAGAACACTGGATATCTATTGCCCAAGACTTGTTCCAAGTCTTGAATCACCAAGAAAGGGCATTAATGATCTTAATAAGACTAGTATGACATCATCTACATGTATAAGATAGAAGGTAGGGATCTCATAGAATACAAGCATGGTGATGCCTTAGTTGATGTCGTGGTTAGATCATTGTAGAGAGTATCGTTGGATATGTAAAGTCTCTCATCATTTGGTAGTATGGATCGTCCTGGACTTAAGGATGTCATTCAACACTATGTCCTAGGGTTATACTTTGATTTTACAACTCTATGCTCCTGAAAAAGGGGAGAACATTATACTCGAGTATAATTTGAATACATAAGTATAGATGGACATACCGAGAGGACTTATAGTCCCCTATAAGGGATTAGTCATTCACATGGTTGGTAGATCTTAGATAGCTTCTAATTAACTAGGGAGTCTATGTGCACAGCAAGTGATCATGAAGAGTCATGATCTGTTATAGAGTTAATATAAGAATATTCCCAGTCCTATGAATTAGCTACATTTATCAAGGGTTAAGGTGCAATTTTACACATGTGCTTTTCCCTCAGGAGCGCCTAGCACCACGTGCTTTTTTTTGGACAAAAAATACACACGTGGTTACATTTCAGGAGAAAAAAAACCATGGTCGTTAGTTGACTGTTAACTATAATGAAATTACCTTTTTGCCCTTAGTTTAAAATTAAAAGAAAAAGTAAAATACCCCACCCCCGCCCCACCACCGGCCACACCACGCCGGCGGCTGCCACCAGTGACCCGCCCCACCTCCAGCGACCTTTTTAAATAAAAAAAACTATTTTTTTCGTAAGAAAAACCAAGGAGAGGCCGGCTTCCCCACCGCCAGCCATCCCACGCCGGCAACCTATCGCCGCTGCCCCACCGCCGACGACAACCTCTGGTGACTTTTTTTTAACTATTTTTTTTTAAAAAAAACAACTAAGGGGAGGTCGGCCACCCCACACCAGCGACCTACCGCCACCGCCCCACCACCGGTGACCGACCGCCGTCGCCCCATCTCTAGTGACTTTTTTATAAAAAGAAAAAAAAATTCTTAAAACTAAGGGGAGGTGGTCGCCGGCGGAGAGGCAACGGTGGCCAGCCTTCCCTTAGTTTTTATTAAAAAAAGGGGAAAAATTTAGTTTAAAAAAAAAAGTTGTCGGTGGTGTTGCTGGCGGTGGGGGCCGGTCGCCGGCGTGGGTGCCCAGCGGTGGGGATGCTGGCTTCCCGTTAGTGTTTTTTTTAAAACAAAATTAGTTTTAAAAAAAGTCACTAGAGGTTGTCGCCGACGGTAGGGCGGCGGCGACCGGCGGTAGGGCCTACTGGCCGAAGGGGGTTGGGGTATTTTAGTTATTATTATTATTATTTTAAACTAAGGGGAAAAGGGTAATTTCACTATGGTTAACGGTTAACTAACGGCCATGGTATTTTTGCTCTTAAAACGTAACCACGTGTGTATTTTTGGTTCAAAAAAAAAGAACGTGGTGCTCGGCACATGTGTAAAATTGCACCTTAACCCTTTAATCAATTAAGAGAGATGACACTCCATATTTGCCCTTGACTAAATGTGAATGACATTGTGAGAAATGATGCCTACACAGTATCCAAATATGAAAGGTCGATCACTTGATTAACTCAATTAGTTCTAAAGCCGCAGAGCATTGCTAGTGTTTTATAAGGTCATTAGATAATTTGGGCCCATTAAAGGAGTTTTAAATGGTCTAAGTTCATTTATGTCAGTGATGAATTAGGTTAGCAAGCTTAGACCAATTATTGGTGTCCCTAGTGGGAAATCAGTTTCACCACAAAAGGCTCAAATGTGTCAGAAGACCCAACGAGGTCTTAGGCCAAGTTGAATTTGGAATTCTAATATTAAATTTAAGTTTGAAATTTAAATTCAAGATGTTAGGTTATTAAATATAATTATAAATTTTATGAGAGAGAGAGAGAGAGAATGTGTGTGTGTGTGTTTGTTCGTCCAGTAAAGATTGGATGAAAATAGGAGAAGTAATAAATAAAGATAGAATTAAAAATGATCTTGAAAAGATATGGATGTAATATATCACTTTAAATTTTTATTCAATCAATCAATCAAGATATGAATATGATCCTTCATCTTAAATGATCGATTCAACCAAATTAAGATATGGATGTGATCCATCATTTTTAATGCAATCAATCAATCAATCAATATATAGATATAATCATGATATAGATGTGATCGATCATCTTAAATTTTTTTATTCAATCAACAATCAAGATATAGATGTGATCGATTATTTTAAATTTTTGATTCAATCAAATAATCAAGATATGAATTTAATTAATTATTTTAATGACTTGGATGACAACAAGTAACGGGCCTATCATCTAAAACCCTTTTCTTGGTGTGGTGGCTAAAATTCCTATGACAATTAGGTCTTGGAATTTTCAGCCTACCAAGGCTATATAAGGAGATGTTGGCCGAGATTCAATAAGCCTCAAGCTCTCTTGATTTTCAGCCAACTACTATGTTTTAGAAGAAGAGGCGCCATCCAAGAAAGGTAAAGTTCCAATCTTGTTCATCCTTCAAAGAAACCACCATCTCTTCGAAAGAGAAAAAAACCTAAGGAAATGAAACCTTAACTTTGCCATCGCATAGCATGCATCCAAGGAGTGGGAGGTATCAAGAAAAAGAGTTCTTATTGGAATTGGGGGATAGTCATGTGAATAAATGTTTGAGGACATAAACAACATTGAAGTCTTCGAGTAATCTAAGGTAATCGTAATTTCCAATAATCTTATTATGAAGTAATCATAATCCCCAATAATTGTTTTAATGAGTAATCCTAAAACTCATGAATATCATAATTCTTTATGAGTTCTCATGAGTATCGTAAAGAGTTATGGATTAATTAATGAATATAACTAATTAGCATAATGAATTAAGGTTAATAATTCATGAGGACTGTATGAAGTTACAGATTTGTGCAATAATTAAACAAAATTTTTGTTTTCAACCTCATGAAAATTTTCATGAAAGTCGTGTAATAGGCAAATTTAACCAACAGTTCATAAAACATTAATCCAAAATAATGTTGTTCCATATCATTTACAAACTCTAAATAGTAATATTAAAAGTAGACTACAAATAAGCAACCCTAATCTAATGACTATATCTACTTCCATCAATTACCTATGTCCGCAGCCTTGCCCTTGCATTATTCACATCCTAAACCTTAAGAAATGTCTAAGATTCAAATGAATATCAAAATAACAGTTAATCTCATATGCAATGTATGAACAATACATGGTAGTTAACCACACACATAATGATCCACAATAGCATTTATAGCATTCTGGGACTAAACATCACATATCACAATTCACATGCAACATTAATTGTTAGTTCTCTATGTGTTTTGATGATAACTAAAATTGTAAATTCAAAAGATTGCTATTTATTCAAGTCCAAAAGCCTTTCATGTTAAAAACTATCTTGAACAATAATTGTCATCTTTTGTGAAAAGATTACTCGAGTTAATCTAGTTTAACTCAAGTCATTGATTGAAATAAACCAGATCAAGTCTCAAGTAAAAAATAAATCTAGTTAGCCTTAAATGTGTAAGACCTAGCTGAACCCAAGAGGTAGTGAATTAGGTGAAGGATTAAAATCTTGTATCTTAAAAAATCTTTTACATTTTCTAAATCAATAGTTAGATATTCAAATAAACATATATGTTGGGAATATAAGAGTTCAGGGAAGAGAATATGCAAACTGTGATTTATACTGGTTTGACCCAATCCTTTACTAAAGTCCAATCCTCAAGCTCCACTTGAGATTTTCAATCCATTATCCTCTTGTTTAATCTGGGCAGAAGAGAAGCTTTTTACAATCCCACAAGTTCACCCATGCACTTGTGAAGCCAAATCTCTCACTGAGATACTCCCCCTTACATAGTAAGGATATAATAAGTTTCCCACTCAAGATCACCCAATCTTGAGTAACTCTCAGATATAACAATTACAATTAATCTTCTCTCAGAAGTGAATGACTAATCACTGAAGTACAATACAAATCATTTCACTCTCTATGATAAACTATGTAAGTACTGAGAACAAAGTGTGTATAAGATAAACATTGGATTCAAAATATTGGCGTTTTGACAATGCAATCTCTTGTCATCCTTTTTCTCCGTCTTGAATGTGATTCTACTTATAAATGAAGATCATTTGACCACTGAGAATATGACCGTTGTGAATAGTAGCCATTAGAGATCAATTGGAACTAGCCGTTAAAGCTTCTGCTATTTTGACACACTTTTTACTTTATGTTTAAACCTTAGTTTAATCACGATTGATCATTTGAAAATCACTAGCAAATTGATTAAACATAGTTAGGAATAGTAGTAACAGGTGATATGAAGTGTATAGATCATTCATGAAGACTTCACAAATTCAGAGAAGATGATTTCAAAAGAGAGACGACTTAAACTAGAGTTTGTTCAAGCAAACTCGAGTTTGCAATATTTTCTCAAAAGCAAAACTAGAGTTTAGAAACACAAACTTGAGTTTTGTTCTTTCTTAGGTAAACATCATGATTGAGCTTTGAAAAATATCTTGAAACAGTGGAGAACTCGAGTTATTAAGTGACAAACTCGAGTTTGACACTATTCATACTGAAAAGGAGTTTAAGTTCATAAAAGCTCAAACTGGAGTTTTCAAACTACAGAAATCAAGTATAGCTCCTTGTATGGCATAAACTCGAGTTAACAAAACTCAACTCAAGTTTTCTATGAAAATTGAAAATCTTTGAAAACTTTCTGTCAAGCCTAAACCCGAGTTTACAAAGATGAACTTGAGTTTTCTCAAAAGTATGAAAACTTAGAAAAATCTTGGACAATCTCAAACTCAAGTTTAATGTCCAAGCTTGAGGTGAGAATCCAATGCAAGAAAAAATTAGTTCCAAACTCATTCTAATTTGAATGTTGTGATCAGATTAGTAGAAGTTGTCCAGGACTAGTGTCTTTGCAATATCATGAACTGATTGTCAAATTTTGAAGGCCATATCTCCTTAGTCTGTACTTCATTTTAGTTTGTTCAAGTCTTGATGGAACGCATTTTAAGTCTACTTTCATATGCCACCGATTTTAGCTCGATTGGATTAGTAGTTTGTGAGATACACTCAAAACATTGAAGCTTGGTCTGTTGTGTGGCGTGAATACTAGTTCCAACTTCTACAATTTATAACTCTCTCATATCAACTTGTTTAGGCTTGAAACTTTGTGATAATAACACATTGGAAGTCTCATTTCATGAATAATTGGTTTCACCTCAATTCGATCTTTGGTTTAGGAGATATCATCAAATTACAAAACCTCGCTCAAGCTGAACGTGAAACAAAGGAGATGAAAGCACGACAAACTCACGTTTTGAGTGACTAACTCGAGGTTAGCTGGTCTAGAGACGCTAGAGATGCTGAAAACACTGCTAACTTGAGTCATTAAGTGAGTAACTCGAGTTTTGATTCCCAAACTCGAGTTTTGGGTCCTTAACTCGGGTTTTCTCATATTCCAGAGGCAAATCATTGCAGAAAGGTAGTAAATTCAAGTTGAAACCTCGGGACTTGAGTTTGCTCATCCAAAACCTTATATTTGCTTGTTTTAACTTTGAATTGAGTCATTCCAACTTCCATTTGATCTTGGAGACTTCTAGTATCAATCTAAGAACTTGAATAATGATATTTTCATTCCATTCAGCAAGTTCTTCTTTCTTTCTTCTCTTTTATTGATCATTGTCCATGATTCAACTCTTTCTTTCTTCTCTTCTCTTGTTCTTTATCATTTGACTTCACACATCTTCTTTGATTCAATTTCTTTCTCTAATTCAACACTGTTGGTTCTCAACTTAAGTTTTGATGATAAAAACATTTGTTAGTTGTTGGTTTAACAAGAACTAGAGTTCTGGTTCTTAAAACTAGAGTTATGGGCATTAAGACTTAAGTTTTAGAAAAGTTGAGAAGTAAGAACTTGAGTTCTTGGGAGTAGAACTCGAGTTCGCGCCTTCTGATAAGAGAGTTCTCAATATGTCAAATTAAGAACTCGAGTTCTTGGGAGTAGAACTCGAGTCCGCGCCTTCTGATAAGAGAGTTCTTAATATGTCAAATTGAGAACTCGAGTTCTTGGGAGTAGAACTCGAGTTCGTGGCTTTTGATAAGAAAGTTCTCAATTTGTCAAATTGAGAACTCGAGTTCTTGGGAGTAGAACTCGAGTTTGCGTCTTCTGATAAGAGAGTTCTCACCAAGTCAAGTTCAGAACTCGAGTTCTTGGGAGTAGAACTCGAGTTCGCGACCTTTGCATCATACAAAATTTTTCAAACCATGAGAACTAGAGTTCTTAAGTGGTGAACTAGAGTACTTGTTTGAGAACTAGAGTTCTTCACTCAAGAACTAGAATTCTTGGCATAAGAACTCAAGTTCGTGGATTATATCTCACTGAGATTCTTCGGACAAAAGTCAGCGCCTTGAGAACTAGAGTTCATTGGTCAAGAATTAGAGTTCTTGGAATGAGAACTCGAGTTCGCAAAATTGTGCTTTGTCCAGAATTCTTCAGGAACATAAGAACTAGAGTTCTTGAACAAGAACTAGAGTTCTTCATTTTGTAAAACAACGAAGTTTCTTTGAAAACACAAGAACTAGAGTTCTTTATCAGGAACTAGAGTTCTCATTCAAGAACTAGAGTTCTTGAGAAAGAACTAGAGTTCTTCACGAGGAAAAACAATCGGACCTTTTTGGAAAGCACAAGAACTAGAGTTCTCGTGATAAGAACTAGAGTTCTTATACAGAAAAACCGCGAATCATTTCCTGGAACTCTCCAAATGTTTTGAACTTGAGCAGATACTTACCAGATTCATTAATAATCATTTTAAAACATTTTTTAACATGTTTCCCAGTGATTTCAGGGTTCAAAATGAAGCATTGATTGAAAAGTAAATTAAAGCGAATGCTCACGTCACAACATCACAGGCATTTATTGCAGAGCAGAAAAACAGAGCAACATATGGAATTAACGCTGTAGCAGAACAAAGACATTCTTCGAGACATTCTTATTCTAGCTTTCAAGCACAACCAATGGCTATCATACTTAATGAAAGAAGCAGATTCATTTATTGAAGATTCAACGGTTCATTCCGGGTAACGAGGAACTTGAGCCTAACGGAAATTTAAACAAGTGACAACGATCATCTTCCAGTTCCTCCCAACGGCATTAATGGCAAAGGATATAAAAGCCCAAGCATTCAATATCGCCAACCACCGAAACTCTGCGCATTTACTTTGAGTTATTATTCATATCAGTTTCATTACTTCCAATATCTTTGGATATTTCCTTGTACTTCAGTGATCATTTATTATTCACTCGTGAGGAGTTATTTAACATTCATTCCATTCGGTTGTAAAATCTTCAGGTCGTGGAACCTTAAGTGTGGGTGTACGATTACAAGTAGTAAGAGGGAGTGAGTCCGTGAGTGAGAGGATTATCCCAAGTTGTATTTGTAATCGCAAAGATGGTGAAAAATCCCAAGGTGTTCTTGGGGACTGGATGTAGATCAGGATAGACCGAACCAGGATAAATTCTCTCGTGTTCATTCTCCTTTAAATTCCTGCTCAGTTAGTTCCTTAATTTGCAAAAATTTTGATTAAGCAATTAGATTTTTAAATCACCTGTTCACCCCCCTCTAGGTGATATTCCATTTTCAAACACTTCTTTATTGATCTTCTTGATCATTCTTCATAAATGAACTTCACATATTTGATTCTACATTAAATATAGCAATTAGTCAATGTATATGATACAAACTTTTTACTCTTACTAATGCAATCTATATAAGACATCATCAAAACTAATCATATCCAACAAGATGCCTCAAGGCATAGCCTTTATTAAACATTGCAAAAGATTTTCAATGTCTCTTAACTTGAGTTGGTCTATTGTGACTTTAGTCACTAAAATGAATTTCAAACTTAACTTTTTCATATGATTTTCCAATGATCAAAAGTAACTCAAGTTGGTCACTTAATGACTCAAGTCATTTACTATGTCAAAAATTTTCAAAGACCAAACCCGACAACTTTTTGTTTTATGAAAATTGATATGACTCGAGTCATGGCTAAATTGAAAGTGGAAGAAATCACCAAGAGGGGGTGAATTAGAGATTTCAAAAATTCTTTTGAAAGATGTCTAAATTCTTTTCTTCAAAACTTTGAAAAACAAATAATGAAAGAGTAAGAGAAGAATAGCTGGACACAAAGGATTTATACTGGTTCGGTCTTAAACTTGACCTACGTCCAGTCCCCAGATATCTTCTGGGTATTTCCAGTAGTTCAATAGGCTTTAATTACAACAATGTAAACCATATGCAATCCTATTCACCTATGACTTGCTCGCCCTTACACTTTGTAATTAAACACCTCAACTCATAGGTTCCACAACCTTGAGTTCTCACAAAACAAGCAATTAGAAATGATTTTCAAAATCACACTCTCTTAAAGAACAAATAATCATAAACACTGAAGTTCAAAAATATTTCGCATAACAGAGCTTAAAAATCAAAGAAGTAATCAGATATAATTCTGTTGTGTGTCTTGCTCTTCGTCTTCATGGGTATTTATAGGTTAACTAGTGGAACTAGTCATTGCATTTTCTTCTCTAACGTTCAGCTGTAAATCTAGAAAATGACTGTTGCATATTTTCCTTTGTTTCTTCAATTCTTGGCTGGAATCTTGGATATAGCCGTTGCAGATGATCTTCTAGTATTCTTGTCATTCCATGATCTGTTTTTGACTATTGGAGAGTGATTTGGTTGATCTATAACGGTTTGTGCTAAACCATTGGGATAGAGGAGAAGTTTCAGCCTGGTTTTTGGTCCTGCATTAAATGCTCTTTACCCAGATCTGATTTGTTGTAATCTGAAGCTTGAAACGTGTTAATGTAATCTGTAACTCATGAACAAACTTATCAAACATATATATGATGATTCATAAGTTTATTTAAGCGCAAAACACATCATGAGAATGAATTAGAAACATGAAATACGCAAAGAGTAAAACAGAGATCTTATTAGGCTTGAGTCTAACATTGGTAGGCTCGAGTTTGTTCATGAGGACTCAAGCATAAAATAAGTAGGCTTGAGTTTGCCCTTTAGAATTCAGTGTTTATCGTGATGAGTGTTTGAAAGTATTTTGGAATAGTGCACAGACTCGAGTCTATTAGTGATAGGCTCAAGTCTAGAGCTGTTTGCAATGAAGTGAAGCTTAAGTACAAAGGCATAGGCTTGAGTTTAGTAACTTAGGCTCGAGTCGAATCGGGCCATGAAACTTTGATAGCTCTTTGTCTGAGCCAAACTCGAGTCTGTAAGTGTTAGGCTCGAGTTTGCTTCAGCTAAACACTTTTGAAGCTTCTTTCAATCTGAAATAGGCTTGAGTTAACAACGTTATGATTGAGCCTATTTTTGAGTAAAGATTTGATTGCTCTTTGGAAGAGTCAGGCTCGAGTCTACTCATATGAAATTTTGTTTGAGGAGCTCTCTGTAAGTCTTAGGCTTGAGTTAACAAATACATGCTCAAGTGAAAATGCGACATGCTCTCTGTAAGGCACAAGCTCGAGTTTATTTAGGTAGGCTCGAGTCTAACTGAGAGCCAATAATTTAATTTTCTCTCTATAAGACGTAGGCTCGAGTTTACCATAATAGGCTCGAGTCTGCCTTAGTTATAAACATGAAACTTGCTCTCTGTCACGAGCAGACTCGAGTCTAATAAATTAGGCTCGAGTTTGCCTAAGATCAAAACACTTATTTTACTTTCTATTAAGTGTAAACTTGAGTTTATCAATCCTAAACTCTAGTTTAACTAACATCATAAGTTTTAAATCAATTTTAACAATCTTCAAGTATGTTTGATTTTTAGCAACAATAAAAGACTTTTAGTTTACAATGGTCTGTTATCATCAAAACGCATAGAGAACTAACATAAATGACTCGAGTCAGTGTGTTGTAAAGACCTTCTCTAATATTTTAAGAAAGGTCAACTCGAGGAAATACTCAAATGACTCAAGTCAACCTGCCTTAGTAACATTGTCTCTGAATGTTGTCTCATAGATGACTCGAGTCAATATCACTTGACTCCAATCAAATAACTCGAGTCAATGTTTTTAGAAAAATGAAAACACCGTGTTCGTAATGTCTAAATCATTGATTATGATCTGAATACTTTATGCTATCACTCATTACTATTCCTAACTATGTTTAATCAGTTTGTTAATAACTTTCAAATGATTTTGATATGGATTAACACCAAATTACAATAAAGCATTTATATGTCATAGCATTAAATGCAAAGCAAAGACAAATACCAAAATTAGGCAACCAACTATCTGAGTAACGTAAAGCCTTGCAACCATTTCCATTCTACTTTCAAATTGAGTCTTAACGAACAAATAAAATGTGGAATGTCCAAAGAAAATGACAACTCTAATTGAAGAAAGAAGACGTGTGAGTAACAATTAAGTTTAATCGGTCTAAATGGTCATTTTCATTAGACACAACAGATAATTCTCAAGCTTATCAACGATCATTAATGTCTACAACTATAAAAGCCAAAAGCATTGAATTCTCCAACTACCAAAACTCTATGCATTCAATTTGAGAATTTAGCATTTATTGTTCAAACCTTTGAGAGAATCTTCGGATATGAATATTCTTCAGTGATCATATATCTGCTCTTTTAGAAAGTCTTAAATTCATTCACATTGTATTAATCTCAAGGTTGTGGAACCTTTGAGATTGTGTTTATTTGATTACAACTTGTAAAGATGAGTAAATTCTAGTGAGAGAATTACTCAAAAGTTATAGAGTATGTAATCAAGTTTTAAGATAGTGAAATCCCAAGAGTCGAGGGACCGGACATAGGTCAAAGATTTAGACTGAACCAGTATAAACTTCTTGTGTCCACTCTTTCCCTCTTCCTCTCTATTTATCCATATTTTACTAGTGTACTTCAGAAGATTAAAAGAAATTTTTTTAAATCACTCAATTCACTACCCCTCTTAGGTGATATTTCATCTTTCATTAACTACAAACAATCACCACTTTATCCACTACTAAAGCACTGGGTACTCAATTGGGTAATAACCAATAACAACTAAATGCAACTAGGTTCACTACCTAAGGACTACCGGTCCAATAGGCCCTACACCTAGCCACTGGGAAGGTTCACCATAGTTGGCACTTCCAACCAGTTGGCTTAAGAGTGGTATGGCCCCATACAAATGAAACTACTCATAAACGTGATTCAACATACATATACAGACATACATAATATGTGAGAGTTAAAGTTACTACCTAATTGCTTATCAACCCTTTGACTTAACTTTGAATCCTTCGATTGGTTTGGGTAAGTGGTAGTTCCTATAATTGTACATTTGCAAACAATAAATTATTACTTATTTAAACTCTTAACATTCCTAAGGAATTAGGGTTAAATGAGGAAAAAGGTCCACATTAACCCTTAAGAGTCCACTTCAATTCTTGCAATTTAATCCTACAATTAAAGCCTTTACTTTCTTCATTTTCAGAACTTGCCCAAAACTGCCAAAATTCTCAACAAACTTTGAAATTTCATAACTTATTATACAAATGTCTAATTATAGTGATTCCAAAGGCTATGAATCCATTATTGAGTCTATTTTCAAAAAAAAAAATAAAAACAAATACTTCCCACAGTTAGACAACGCATACAGACCAGTGTTCAACAATTATTACATAATGTCTAGAAAGGCATTCCAGATTCAAGAGTCAACTTCAAAAATTTATAACTCAATGTGTACAGATCAAAATTAGCCATATGACCGATCATATTAAAGCTTGTCATGTCTACTTTTGATTTGCAAAGTTTCATAGCCATTGGACACCATTTACTTAGCAAAAAAACACATCACAATTGGACTGCCTCGCAAGGAATCAAAACTGGCATATTAGGGTTTTTATCCAATTCAATTCCAATACTTCCAAAATCACTTCCTAACCTTAACCCCACACAATTTTCCATTGTAAACACATTGGAAACTTCAAAATGGACAAATTCTCATCCCTTATGCATGTCCTATTCTGGCCAAAATTAGGGCTAGAAGAAAACAATTTGATTTTACAAGTTTCATTCCACTATCACCATGAATTAGCCCTTAAATCACCTTCTAGCTTATAATTTAGGCCTTAATCATGCTTTAACCAATTCTTATCAAATTGGAAAAAAGCTCCCCTTAATCATTAAGGCTTCAAAATTCACAAGAATACAAGAAGGAATCCGTTCCACCAACACCACCGCCATAAAACATAACAAGAATGGATTCAACACTTACCTTGGCTTTTGCTTGTGGTTCTTGCAATTTTCCTTCTTCTTAGTCACTCTAGGATTTCTGCCCATACCATGAATCACCATGAAAAGAGAATAATCAGATCTAGAGATCACCACAAGTGAAGGACTAAAAGGAGACGAAGAGTTTGAGTTCACATAGTCACCTCTTGCTCTTGATTTTCTTCCTCTTCTTTTCTCTATGCTTCGGCTATCTCTCATTAGCCTCCTTTTGAGTTTTGGCCGACTTAGGGGAGTAAAAGAGAGAATTAGAGAGGTGTCTTGAATTCCTTGGAGGCCAAGCCATGGGCTCCAAAAGCTTCTTAGCCGACGTTGACCTCTTTCTCTCTCTCTATTTGTTTTTTAATTCAAGATGCACAAAATTTCATTTACTGTCATGTGTCATGCTCTTCCCTTGTGTCCACTTGGCCGAAATCTAAGGCATGCATGAGAGGCTTATTGATCACACTTCTTAACTTATTTTCGCATGCTCATATGATTAATTAAATTCCCAACTTATTGGCCAAGTTTGCATGTGACAAGTTAACCTCACACTTCCTCTCTCTTAGCCGAAATGGGTCATTGAGAAGCTTGTAGATGACATTTTATTGACTAATTAATACAGTATCACATGGTCATTTTAAATTCCCATTTGGACCTAACATTTATTGGGCATGTTTGGATTACAAGCTTTTTTTGTGATAATTTTGAAAAAATTCAGTTAATATTGCCAGCTGATTTTGTGTCCATTTGAGTTGAAATTAAATTTACTTAAGGCTCAAAAAGCCCATTAAGGAAAAAAACTTCACTTCTTAGCTTTTTCCAAAAAGCTCTCAGCTTTTTGACATGAGCCCCACCACTTCTACTATCATCAATCTAAACACACATTATTATCAATAACCTGACTTTTTTCCTATCGAACTTTTTTTAAAGTCAGATAGCTTTTAAGCTACCGCTCCTACCACCAACCCAAACAGGCCCATTTTCCCTTTCCTTTGTTGGTTAGAAATTAATAGCCTTAAGGATTATTTGGATGTCAATCCCTTACGACTCATTCTTAAATTAACATATGTCCCAAGATTTAGGTTTTAGGAAAATCAAGCACTTAACCAAAATTGATTGTTTCACTCCATTGAATAATATTGTACAAGGAAATTTGATAAAGTAAATTCAAGACATTACATTTACTACTTTCTTTTACTTCACCTCCAAGTCAACATCCTGCTCTCCAAGTTTACTTGTTCCCCAAGTTCATGAGTTCTCCAAATTTGCATATAAATAAAAGCATTGTACGAGCTCGAAACACACAAGTGAGTGAGAATTACTCTCTTATGTCTCTGTTGAATTTTTCTATTCTCTTTTTTCTTGCTCTCTTATCCCATATATCTTTATTTTTATAACAGATGCAAACTTCTTTAGAATTTTTCTCATTAAGACGGTTCTTTATCTTCTTATATTTTAACAACTTAGTTTGTGTGTGTATATATAACACTGGTCCCTTGTCTGTTCTATCAAGTTCCCAAATTGTCCTGTTGCTTCAAGCAATCAGAATAACATAGGATGTCTGAATTTATATCCAAGGACCCGAATAAATAAATTTTCATTTCTGGAATGAGAGCCCAACCTACAAGTGCTGTAAAGTAAAGCAAGGGGAAAAACCTCAACGCAACATTGACACAAAAGAAGCCATAAACAAACCACCGGTTACCGCGTAGGATGCATGTAACAAGTTAATCAGAAGAAAAATGAAACTACACACACAAAGCTACAATTATGATCTTGAAAATGAGTTATGCCACAAGAGGACTTACAATATCTGCCCTATTATACAGAGAGGGAGCAACCTTAGCGAACTTGTTTGTCAATTCTAGCTCCCCGGATTCATCATTAACGTTTCACGCCAATGGAGTGATAAACTTTATGATCAATTCTAGCTCACCAGATTCGACTCCTCGAAGCCGTAACCAAACATTTTGCACCAGCTCACCATTTACACTATTGATACTGCTATCTCGAACAAGGCAGTTTTCGCTGTCAGGCACGAGCTTCCTTATTGTTGTCTCACCAGAGGAAACCCTTAAAATGTTTCTTATTCTGGCTGCAGAGACTAATGGTTGAAGGTTGAGGAAGGCATTTCCCATCTTGTCATCACTCTTCAAAAGATCCTTATCAAATACCTCCTATTTGAAAAACGAGTTAGTCATATACAACCCGATAGACTAATCAATGATAATTTGATGTTGAATTCACTACCTGCCCACAAAAATGATCAATTCACTACAGTATAAGGTAAAATTTCCTGTATCTTCAGAACAAAACTATAGTGAGAAGACTAAATAATTACAAAATTCAAAATGTAACTAAGACCCCTTGAATCATTCATTGGATTGACATGGAAACAACAAATTTAATAGCAAGATTTCACTTTCTCACTTAAACAATCTTCATGAAATGACGTTATATTGGGATGAAAACAATTATATATGGGACCTCTTGAAGTTTCTTTTAACTAGGCCTTGGTATTATCATTTTAGACACAAGTTCAAGGAGATGCTTACCTATTCTTGCCTCCAATCCTTAATATAGGAGCTGGCTGGGGGCTGGATTTGGTTCAAAATATTTATCTCCTATATTTATCATTTTTCCCTAAACTAATTTTCCTAACTTATAAATTGATATAAAATCTAATGTTACACAGGGATATTTTAGGGAAATCATGTCACATTTGTTCAAGTTCACCAATTTATTTCATTTTCTTAACCTATCCAAATTAGCTAAGTGGCACTTGTACTAGGGACCAGAGGGAGTAAAATTTGTCATAACAAGATATAGGCCCCTCCTGCTTTGCACGGAGTGGGTGGAATAATGCAGGTTGCTATAGATTTAATATTGTATTATTGATATTGATTTTTGCACGAAATTTTTCATTGGGTCTTAGTTCAATGGGCTTAAAATACAGTATGTTACCAACTCATAAAACTGCAAATACTTATAGAAAACAATATATTGCGGCACCGAAATTTAACAATTAAAGCACAGAAAAACTACCCCAAAAGGGGGAAATTAAAGATACGGGCAGGATCTATGTATTAAGTTCATGTCAACAGGTGCAAAGATGAAGGTAATTAGCACCAAATCTCCAGATCTCAGATGAAGCTCTACAATCCTTTTGACTTTGAGGAGGGGGGGGGGGGGGGGACTCTCAGTGCAGATTTCTCAAACAGTTTGGGAACATGAGAAATAGAAATGTCAAAATTTGCAGATGCAGTAATGAGCAGCACATATATTTTTTAAAAAGGAAAACTTAATAATTACAAACAAGGATTGTCCTGATATTGGTACTTTGAAGCATAAATCAGAATGCTGTCAAGTGAGTTGGAAGAGCTTTCTTTGATTGATTTGTTTGAAGTATTATTCCTAGTCTACGCCACATCAAAATGAGAGGCATGGATAATTAAGTTTTAGAATACAGTTCAATTTTTAGATAAAACAGACACTAATACAATGGCAAGTTTTTAAAATAATACTTTTATTTAGTTTCTTATTGAATGAAAATTTGTTCTGATAAATTCTCTCCTCATCTAAAGTAAAACATGTCTACTTTGTCCAAAAAACAAACTCTATTCTCAAACTTATGTCTCTCCTTTCAATGTATAACTTTAAAAAAACAATTACTACCAACATGAAAGGGCTTGGATATTGATGAGAAATGACCCCATACAGTGATAGGAAAAAAATGAAAAGTGAACATGAAGGTCAGGCAGTGTTCAAAAAAAAAGAAAAGAAGATTAGGCAACCTTATACTATAGGCTTTGCAAACACAGGATCTGTTTGGCCAAACTATCAAACTATAACAAATATATTTGGCCAAAGCTGAGAATCTGCCAACGCTGCAGAATTAGCACATAAGAATCAAAAGATATATCGACTATGATGTAGGGCTAATTATCTGATAAAATAAACCTAATGTAACGAGACATCCAATGGTGAGACTTCGAAGATTGTAGTTTTAAGTTATTAATAACCACATTGATGAAGAAAATGAAGGCAAAATCAACTCTGTATTCAAGAAAAGTTAAAAACATAGAAACTGGCCCTTCAAAGAAATCTCATGTCTAAAAGCTTACCAAATTTAGAACTCCCACTGGTTCTGTCAGTGTGAAACTCAGCTCTTCATTCCAAACTGGGTTCAAGCAACTGTTAATCACCTTAGTCTTTGCTGTCTGATACAGTTTAAAGAGTGTCAACAACACTTGAGATGTATGCTACACAATGTTAATGTCAAGTGAAACAAGTTAAGAATGAATAATACATCCTTGTTACCTGATTTCCTAGCTTGACCACAACATAAGGATCGCTACTCTTGAAATCCCGAATCACTAATCGTTTTCCTTGCACAACTATGACTTTCAAAATCCCCAAGTGTTCACCCATTATACACTCCTAATATCACGTCAGATCCATTCATCATCAATACAATTGCTAAAAAAACATGCGCTTGAAAATTTATTATACTTGTGAGAATGATAATGACCCAAAGAAAAATAAACTCCCCAAGTCATGAACTGTAAACGTCATCAATAAATCACCATAAAACAAGTCATTGATTCCGGCAATGGCCATCAAGCAACGTGTAAGGAATATAATGGTCAGCAAGAATTTCATACAAGAATCTAAGATTATAAGACAAAGATAAGAAGTATGGACAACCTATCTGTCTTAATTTGTCATAAACATTTTGATCCTTAAGAAAGGTAAATAAGCTTAAGTAAAACAAAATAAAAATGAATTTTCTGCTAGAAAAACACAATTAGAGAAGCAGGATTAGCACGCTCACTCAGAAAGGAGAAATAACTGTCTTTTTTTCAAACCACACTCAGCAATATTCTGAACAGGTCAGGAAAGAAAAACAACAACCTTCAAGTGAATGGATAGCAACAACAGAAACCACAGAAAACTGAACTAAAATGAAGAACTGGAGCATGTACTAAAGTGAATTAAGTAAACGAAGGAAAATTATAAATGGGTGGTATGAAAGTAAAATAGAAACTAGAAAGAACTATAAACAAGATCTTATTTTCAATTCTTTAAGCGGAAAGCGAAAAAGCCAAGAACGAAGGAAAGCAGGGAGACAGAGGGAGAGAACTGACCGGCGGAGGAAGACACAGCGTGTTAGTGTCCACTGCTCAGGCGTGGCTGGGGATTTAATGGGCGTGGGACAACCACGTAAAAACCGGCAACTACCGGTGGAGGAGGACAATTTACCTTGAGAGTGACGGACACGTGGCGGTCTAAGGCATCTGAATGGGTGGTCGGTGCTTTGACCGGATCTTGTCGTTGCAAGTTCAAGCGCGTTAGCGTGTGCGCCAGTTCTGCTCAATGGGACGACTCCGACAACGCTTTGCCACTTTTGTTTATCTGAATTTTCTATATTCCCTTAAAAATGTTATACAAATTCTTCATTTATTGGGTTCTGATATAAATTTATCTTAAAAATTTTTGCTCAAAAATAATTTCAACTTTTTTTTATTATTTGATAGACATACTTGGAGAGTTAATTTAAATCATAAATATTAAACATGATTTTGTATTTTGTTACGGATGTGGCTAAAATGGGCTCAACCCAATAGCCAAAAAGCCCAAATACAAAGAAAACACTCATAGTTCCAACAACTCCCTTGGATCAAGGAGTAATTTATCAACATGTCTATCAAAGATCACAACTATCCACAAATCATTTAAAGATATCTTAAAAGCCCAACAATTTAGGGATCAGGTAAACCTATAAATAGGGTACAAATTCTAACAAAGTACACACATTCTGACTCAACTCTTTATAATTCAGTACACACAGAGCACACACCCCTACTCTCCTCTGGCTATAAGCCTATTTTCAATACTCGAACTACGTGAACTTTGATCCTTTAAAGCGGGGCCTACGGCCCCTAGGATTTCAGCCTAGGCAAAGTCCAAATTGTGTTCTATGACAGAACATTGGCGCCAACCGTAGGGACTATAAAGTTCAATTCCCGTGACCAATGATGGCTAACACCAGAAGTCAAAGCCACATGCTCACACATGAGTAGAACTAAGGACGAAATAATGATGAGAATCAACAGCAGGAAGACGTCCAAGTTAACAATGAGGGAACATCAGAGTAACCACAGAATGTGAATCCTCCTCACCCTGAGGATGGGTCCACAGACCAAACGCTGCAGCAGGAGAATCAAGCCAACTCTTTGCTGCTATTCCAAATCGATAACTTGGATATACAACTATTGCATAACATTGTCGGGTAAATGCTTAAGTGGATTAAGAACGTTGAAGAACGCGACAATCTCTAGAATCAAAAGATTGATCGTATTGTCGAGGTGATGGAACAACTCCTCAAACAATCGCAGAGCCCACTGCAGAGGGAATGCCAAGATGATCAACACCATGAGGATGGAGACACTAATCAGCAGATTGTTAATCCACCCGGTCTGATCAACCCGAACAAGGCAGAGTAGCTTCGACTACAAATTCTGATCAAAATAACCATCAGGACATAAACTGGGATGAACAAACTCGAACGCCTTAGAAAAGCAATCGTTCCTCGGATAACCAGGAATCCCAGCCAAACACATTCGGAAAACATAAGATGTGGTACGGAGAATGAGGACAAATTAGCAACCCGTTCTCGGATAAGATTACGGAAGCAGAATATCCAAAGAAGTTCAATACATTCAACTTGCCAAAATATGACGGAAGTCAAGACCCACAGACGCATCTGAATACCTTTGACACCGAAATGCTTGTTCGAGGATTTAAGGGACTAATCATATCCCGGTTATTCACCTCAACATTACGAGGAGCTGCACATATTTGGTTTCGGACCTTACCACCAAAATCCATCACCGATTTTAACGATCTAAGCGAAACATTTCTATTGAACTTTGCAACCAGCAAAAAGCAACCCGAGTCGGTATATACGCTAGACCGAATTAAACAGTAACCTGGCGAAACTCTCCAAAAATAACTGGATCGCTCCAAAGCAACCACCTTGCAAATCCAAAAGCTAACGGAGAGAGTACATGTTCATTTGCTCATCTCAGGCTTGGATAGTGAGTCAAGGATGGGAAGATTGGTTTTATTGGCCGAGATCAAAACCCTGGAAGAATTTAATTGACGGGTCAAGAAATATCTAGACATCAAGCAGATGCAGATAGCCAACGCGCTGGGAAAGGAAAGGAAAAAAAGCCCGCCCTCAAAAGGAAGAGATCAGGCATCAAAGGATTGATCAAGGAACTCGGACCAAAAAACTCGTGGCGGAAGATATGAAGGGAAGTACAAAAAATACACCCCCTGAATGTATCAAACACGCAAATTTGGAGAGAGGTTGCACTGACCGAGATGAAAAAAGTTGAACGACCACGCTCGCTATACAACAGAGGCAAGTTGGATCGATCTTTGTTTTGTGAGTTCCATGATGGACCAGGGCACACCATTGAGGAATGCTGGGATTTAAGAGATGCAGTTGAAATATTCGTCCGAGACGGGAGATTGCGGCAATATGTCATCAAGACACAAGGGCAAAAGAGCAACAAGCGCAAACAGACAAACCGAAGTAAGAGCTCGGTCCCGTAAAGAAAAAAGCAAGATGATGGCCAAGGTAAGAATGAAGAGGATGACGAATTCCTAGAAGCTGAGTTCGATTGTAACTTAATTAGCGGGGGTTATGGTGGAGGAGGTGATACAACAAGCCAGCGAAAGAAATACCTCCGAGAAGTTTTAACAATTAGGGGACGACCAACTTTCAAGCCAGAACCTCTACAAACAGAACCCCCCAAATTATTCTTCACTCAAGACGATTTAAGGGACGTAATCCTAGGCCATCAGGACGGCTTAGTTATAACCAGCCTCTTAGGCAAATGTCATGTGAAGAAGATTTCTATTGACCCCGACAGCGCGGTTGATATCATCCTGTGGGATGCCTTCAAGCAAATGTACCTCGATCCAGAAAATTTGAAGCCATGCGAACAACCCTAAGTGGGGATCAGAAGGAATCTCGACAGTGCTATTCTACAACAGTAAAGAATAATGAGTCGGGAGCATCCTCATCCCAGCAAAAACAGCACAAGACCCAACACTGCCCGGTACGAGCTCGGTGAACGTGGTTGAGCTGGACGTAAGAGAAGCCAAGTTGATGAAAACAAAGCCCGATAGAGTGCTCGTTGACTCTCTCCTAGGAGATGAACACGGTCAGATAACCAAGATAGGCAACACGCTCACGGACGAGGAACGGACTAAACTAGAAGAGTTATTGTTGAAAAACAAAGACATCTTTGATGGAAACCATTTGAGCTACCCGGTGTCGACCCCGACTTCTGTTGTCACAAGTTGACAATAAACCCAAACTCCCTACCTATCGCACAAAAGAAAAGGAAGATCGTTCCGGACAGGCAAACAGCCTTTGCCGAACATGTCAAGGAATCGTTAGACATCAGATTGATCAGGGAGATTCAATATACCACATGGTTATCCAATGTGGTAATGGTTAAAAAACCTAACGGCAAGTGGAGGGTTTGCACGGATTACACCGACCTCAATAAGGCATGCCTAAAGGATGCTTACCCCATGTCAAACATAGATCAATTGGTGGACAACTCCTCTGGATTCCAATTGCTCTCTTTTATGGATGCTTATTATGGGTGCAATCAGATAGCTATGCATCCCGATGACCAAGAAAAGACAGCTTTCATCATGGATAAAGCCAACTACTGCTACAACGTCTTGCCGTTCGGACTGAAGAATGCTGGAGCCACCTATCAGAGAATGATGAATCGAGTATTTGAGACTCAGTTCGACAAAAATGTAGAAGTCTACATTGATGATATGATTGTTAAATCAATCAACTACTTGGACCATATCTGAGATCTTTAGGAAACATTTGATAAACTCCAGGCTCATTGTATCCGACTAAACCCGGCTAAATGCACATTCGAAGTACCCACCGGCAAATTCCTTGGATTCCTCTTAACAAATAGGGGAATCGAGGCCAACCCGGAAAAATGTCAAGCCATTCTCAATATGGAGGAACCACAAAACAAGAAGGAAGTACATCTTTAATGGCAAGGATTAACAAGGATAGCATTAACAAGGTTTCTGCCGAAATTGGCAGAAAATGCACTTCCACTCTTTAAATTATTGAAAAAAAGCACAACACGGAGAATGGAATGCAGAATGCAAAGCTGCATTCGACAAAATTAAGAAGTGTCTATCAGCACCCCCAGTGTTGTCAAACCTGAACCTGGAGAGGACTTCATCCTCTATCTGTCGGTGGGGGAAGAGGCCGTCAGTGCTGCCTTAGTAAGAGAGGAATAGATCGAACAAAAGCCAATCTACTTCATAAGCCAGGCCTTGCAAAATTCCGAGCTAAGATATCAAAAGCTTGAGAAAGTGGTATTTGCACTCCTCACTACAGCTAGACGACTACGCCCTTACTTCTAAGGGCATAGAATAATTGTTCGAACAAGTCAACCAATATGCCAAGTCCTGCACAAGCCAGACTTGGCAGGACGAATGATCAGTTGGGCCATAGTGAAAACATTTTCTTCCTCATCATCGTCCAGGGATTTGTTAGAATTGGTTTCACTGAACACAACATGCATTGTTTCTTAAACGATGCAAGTGTGAGTATTAAATACTCTATAAGCCTTACTTCTGTTTGAATAGCCCAGAAATATACCTTCATCTGCCTTGGGATCAAACTTTCCCAGGCTATCCTTGCCATTATTATGGATGAAGCACTTACAACCGAATATGCGTAAATAAGTCAGAATTGGCTTCCTTGCTTTGTATAATTCATAGGGAGTCTTGTTTAGCTTCTTTCGAAGATAAGCTCTATTAGAGATATAACATGCTCTTTTCATTGCATCGGCCCAGAAAACTTGTGAGGTGTTGTTCTCATTCAGCATTGCTCTGGCCATTTCTGTCAAGACCCGATTCTTTCTTTCCACAACACCATTTTGTTGTGGAGTCCTTGGAGCTGAAAAATTGTGGCTAGTCCCAAAAGTGTTGCAATACTCCTCAAAGGCATGATTATCAAATTCTCATGCATGATCAGTTCTTATTCCTGCAATAGAGACACCTTTCTCGTTCTGGACCTTTTTTGGCAAAAACCACAAACTGATCAAATGTTTCATCTTTAGAGGTAAAAAATATAGTCCATGCAAATCTTGATAAATCATCAACTATAACTAGAGTGTAAAGATTTCCACCAAGGCTTTTTACTCTAATTGGACCAACAAGATCAATATGAAGTAATTGAAGAGGTTTAATAGTTGAAATCTCATTTTTGGGTCTAAAAGATGACTTAGTATGTTTGCCCTTTTGACACACATCACAGATCACATCCTTTTTAAAATTGATCTTTGGCAAGCCAATGACTAAATCCTTTTTCTGTAACTTATCAAGTTGATGCATATTGACATGAGCTAATCGCTTATGCCACAACCAGCTTTCATTCAAGTTACTTACGAAACAATTTCAGAAATAGAACTAGAACTAGAGAGGTTTAAACTATAACAGTTTCCTTCTCTAGGAGCTCTAAATAATGCTTCTGATTTTAATGTTTCGAAAGGAAAATCATTTTTGTTCACAATCAAACATTCTTCAGAGTTAAAGATAACTAAGTTACCCTTATCGGTTCTCTGGCTTACACTGAGGAGATTATGCCAAAGTCCTTCTACAAGGTAGACATCTTTAATCATTCACCCTTCATTGCTTCCAACCTCTCTAATGCCAGCAATCTTTCCAAATTGGTTTCCACCGAAAGTTACTCTACCACCAGTCTTGGGGATGATTGAAGTAAACTTTGAGTGATCTCCCGTCATGTGTCTAGAGCATCCACTATCTATGTACCATTTGTTGGATCTTAAAGCTTTCAGGCACATTTCATTAGCTTTGTCATTTTGCCCTTCTTCTTTAGCAACTAGACAAGTATTGACTTCTTTTTCCTTCTTTACTCCATAGATCATTTCCAGCGCTTCCCATATTTCTTTCGTAGTAGGAAGGGTACATATTCGAACAAATTCTTGTTGACTCAAAGCATTCAGTAATATGAGAATTGCCTTACTGTTTAAAGTGACATTCTTTCTGTCCTTGTCATCATAATCTTCTTCAGGCTTGGGCTTTCTCTGACCATTTATGAACGTGGTTGGAAGATAATTTCCAAGTTCAAATACTCGCCATAAATCACACTCATATGCCATAATAAGGTTTGGAAAACTACAGTTTCAAAAACTAAAGTTTGGAATTTGAAAAGACAGTTTTTCATCTTGGCTCCAGAATTCAAATATTTTGTTTTTCAAATGAAAACTCGAGTATCGTTAGAATACTCAAGTATTGAGCAAGCAAAGATGTTCAAAAAGGATTAACAGTTATAAACCTCAGTTTTGGAAACCACAGTTTTTCACTTACCTAAACAATCTCAGAGTTTCAAAACAAAGGAGAAAACTCGAGTATGGAAACTGAAACTCGAGTTTTGAGCCATATAGAAAGCTATCAAGAATTCTAAGCCTTCAATACTCCGGTATAGAAAGGAAACTACGGTTTTGATGTTTTAGATAATTATTCTTCAAGAGTCCAAAACTCGAGTATTGGCTTAAGTTCATCAGGAACACCAAAGCTCAAATCGCGAGTCTCATCTCTGGAAGGAGAATACTCAAGTATAGACTCAGAAACTTGAGTATAGGCTTAAGTGCATAATGACAAACTCGAGTATTGGTGCACAAACTCGAGTATTGGTCGCGCCTTCTGATAATTCAAATCTGTGAAATCTGTGTAATGTTTATGGAATGATTCAAATGATTTATATTCTTAATTATCATCATTACCAGATATATTTAATGTATTTGCTAGTGTATTTCAACCCAATTATAGATGATACAAGCAGATTAAAAGAGCTGTTAACACTTAAAGCAAAGTCTTGTTAGAAGCATTAAATGCAAACCACCAAACTTGCTGCAAACTCAACTACCAAGCATTACACGGTGGAAAAAGGATAAACAGACTTTCATTTAATTAAGGACTGACAATCCCAATGGATATAAACGACTAGAAGACACTCTCTATCCTACAACTCAAGTTATAAGCACAAGTGTAGAGAGAGAAAAGACCAAACTGCTTCCAACAGAAAGGAGACTTCTCCAACAGTCAAATGAATGTCAACAACGGCTATTAATGTCTCTCTAAGTATAAATAGAGTTGCATTCAAGTCTCTACCAGAACACACAGTTGAAAACGAAATTGTATTAAATTTGTTCATTTATTAGAGTGCTTTGTGTACAGAGTGTCGATTGATAATATAGAGCTTCAGTGATTATCCTATCTGCTTTGTAAGAGAGTTTTATTGATTGTATTTGATTGATTGTGAGTTATCTCAAGTCGGGGGACTTGGAGATTTGGGAAGTCATTGATTACAACTTGTAAGGGGGAGCAAGTTCTAGTGAGAGAATTGCTTCAGAGTTACAGAGTGTGTAATCAAGTGATTTAGTGAAAAGTTCAGGGTGCCTGAGGACTGGATGTAGGCCAAGGAGTTGGGCCGAACTAGTATAAACTATTGTGCACTGCTATTCTTCCTTGCTCACTGATTCTATTCGATCAATCACTATAAGAGGCGAGTTTGCGTAAAATTTTTGTGAATCCGGATTCACCCCCTCTTGGTGATTCAGCTCCTCTTACACATAGAACTATCCAAATTCGACATTATTTATGAGGCCCGACATGCAATTAAATCTCAAGCTCTAGCTGACTTTATCACAAAATGGAAGATGGAAGAAATCACCAAGAGGGGGGTGAATTGGGGATTTAAAAAATTTCTTTTCAAGGATATCTAAGTTTTCAAAAGAAACTTGAAATAAAAAAAAAGGAGAAGGAAGAGAAGCTGGACACAAAAGATTTACAATAGTTCGGTCTTCAACTTTGACCTACGTCCAGTCCCCAGATATCTTCTGGGTATTTCTAATATCTTAGTAAGCTTTAATTACAACAATGTAAATCACATGCAATCCTAATCACCTAGGACTTGCTCCCCCTTACACTTTGTAATTAAACTACCCAACTCATAGGTTCCACAACTTTGAGTTCTTACACAACAAGTAATCAGAAATGATTTTCGAAATCAAACTCTCTTACAGAGCAAATAATCATAAACACTGAAGTTAAAAAATATTTTGCATAAACAGAGCTTAAAGATCAAAGAAGCAATAAGATGTAATTCTATTGTGTGTCTTGCTCTTCGTCTTCGTGGGCATTTATAGATTAACTAGTGAAACTAGCCGTTGCATTTTCTTCTCTAATGTTCAACTGCAAATCTGGAAAATAGCTGTTGCATATTATTTGTCATTTCTTCAATTCTTGGTTGGAATCTTGGATATAGCCGTTGCAGATGTTCTTCCAGTATTCTTGCCATTCCATAATCCATTTTTAACTGTTGGAGAGTGATTTAGTAGATCCATAACGGTCTGTGCTAAACCATTGGGATAGAGGAGAAGTTTCAGGCTGGTTTTTGGTCGTGCATTAAATGCTCTTAACCCAGATCTGATCTGAAGCTCAAAACGTGTTAATGTGATCTGTAATTCATGAACAAAGTTATCAAACATATATATGATTATTCATAATCATTCATAAGTGTAAAACATATCATAAGAGTGAATCAGAAATATGAAAAACGCGAAACGTAAAATAGAGATTTCGTTAGGCTCGAGTTAATATTCAGTAGGCTTGAGTTTGTTCATGTGCACTTAAGCATAAAGTCAGCAGGCTTGAGTTTGCCCTTTGGATTTTAGTGTTTATCGTGATGAGTGTTTGAAAGTATTCTGGAACAATGCATAGGTTCAAGTCTATTAGTGATAGGCTCAAGTCTAGAGCTATTTGCAATGAGAAGAAGTTTAAATGCAAAGACGTAGGCTTGAGTGAAAATCCTTAGGCTCAAGTCTGCTTGGGCCATAAAACTTTGATAGCTCTCTGTTTGTGTTAAACTCGAGTCTGTAAGTGTTAGGCTCAAGTTTGTTTTCAGCCATACGCTTTTGAGACTTCTTTAAATCTGAAATAGGCTTGAGTGAAAAACACTATGCTTGAGCCTATTTTTTAGTGAACATTTGATTGCTCTCTGGAAGGGTTAGGCTCGAGTCTAGTCACATGAAATCTATTTGAGGAGCTCTCTGTAAGACTTAGGCTTGAGTTAAGAAATCCATGCTTAAGTGAAAAACGTGACATGCTCTCTGTAAGCCACAAGCTCGAGTTTATTTTAAGTGGGCTCGAGTCTAACTGGGAGCTAAAAACTTGATTTGCTCTCTGTAAGGCACAGGCTCGAGCTTACCACAACAGGCTTAAGTTTGCCTTAGTTATAAAACATGAACTTTGCTCTCTGTCACGAGCAAGCTCGAGTCTATGAAGTTAGGCTCGAGTTTAACTAAGTTCAAAACTCTTATTTTTACTTTTTGTTAAAAGACTTTTAGTTTTAAAATGGTTTGTTATCATCAAAACACATAGAGAACTAACAAATATTAGCTCCAACGAAACCAACGACAGATGCCAATCTAGAAGTTTGGAAGGTGTTCATCGATGGATCCTCAAATGCTAAGGAAAGCGGGGCCGGGGTCATAATAGAAAGCCCAGAGGGAGTTTCTATGGAACATTCGCTAAAGTTTCATTTTAAAACATCCAACAACCAGGCCGAATATGAAGCAGTTCTGGTCGGGCTAGCCCAGGCGAAAGAAAACGGAGCCAGGAGGATCCACTTATCGACTGACTCTCAGTTAGTTGTGGGTCAAATCAATGGATCATACACTGCCAAGGGGCCTCTGCTGATCAAATATCTGGACAAGGTAAAGGAAGCCATGGTCGACTTTGACGAAGTCGTGGTGGAGGAGAAAATGCCAGAGCGAACATTCTATCCAAACTAGCAAGTACAAAGAGCCCAAGAAACCATCGAACTATAATCCAGGAAAACGTGACCGAGCCCACTTGTGTCATGGTCATTGCAGCAGCAGAGGACTGGCGAAAGCCTTATTAGTTCTCTATGTGTTTTGATGATAACTGACAATTGTAAACTAAATTTGAAGTTTGTCTTTGGTAAGTTGTAAAACTTATTGTTCAAGGCAAACTCGAGTCTAGGTAACAAAACTCGAGTTTGGACTTGACAGACAGAAGCTCAGTTTTTACAAAGCTGGCCAAACTCCAGTTTGTGTAAGACAAACTCGAGTTTACATTACACAGAGAGCAATCAAAATTCTTAAGAACTGTAAACTCGAGTCTATGTTTTGGAAACTCGAGTTTAGGATCAAACAGAAGCCTCAATGCTTTATCAAGATTTCAAAACTCTAGTTTCATATCCACAAACTCCAGTTTACCAAATACAAAAGTCTTCAAGTTTAAAGTTTTCAACTGAAACTCAAGTCTGGACGTAGAAGACTCTAGTCTGGGTTATAACAAAGACACTCGAGCTCTTGTTTATTTTGTAAACTCCAGTTTTGATTTTAGAGACTCAGTTTAAGCTTAACAGGAAGTTTTCAAAGATTCAGCTACCACTGAAACTTGAGTCTAGTTTCTGGAGACTTGAGTTTAGGACAAACTGAAAATACTCGAGTTATTACTTATTACATGATTTCTAAACTCCAGTGTTGAAAACGAAAACTCCAGTTTGAGCCCTCAAAGATGTTTCAAATGTTTCAGTTCACACTAAAACTCGAGTTTAGATTTTGGTGACTTGAGTTTAGCTCAAATAGAAAACACTCGAGTAAATGACTGATTTGAAAACTCTAGTTTGGAAAATGGAAACTCCAGTTTACACTTATGGAGATATTTCAAAAGTTTCAGCTTTCACTGAAACTCGAGTTTTTGATATCAAAACTCGAGTCTGGATCATACAGAGAGCTATACAATATTTCAGGTCTTGTAAACTCCAGTCTGCAGTTCTAAACTCCAGTTTTGAAGCTATGAACTTAAAATTAAGATTTTCATAAAAGCTTCAAACTCTAGTCAGTCACTAAATGACTTGAGATTAGCCATGTGTTCAAAATCTCATTCAAGACCAAATCGCGACTTTCTTCTCTGTAAGAACCAAACTCGAGTTAGCTTTTGCAAACTGCCAGTTTAGACCAATGCTCAATAGTCATGTCTTCTGGATGAACCTCAAACTCGAGTTTAGGATTATAAACTCGAGTTTGCATCAGAGATTTTGAAAAACCAGATTGAATCAATCTGCGAAATCATTATGGGTTAATATGAAATTATCATATCTTGTTGTATTATTATTCCTAACATTATTGATCAAGTTTTTGATAAGTTTCAGACAGGTTCATCACAAGATCAAGGTGAAATCAAGATCCATCATAAGTGCATTTAATGAAGAACCAAGAACAGGGCTAATTCGTCTCCCTTATCCCAGATGTTCAGTTCAGACCGTTGTAACACATTAAGATCATCTCAAACGGTCGAATTAAGATCATGGAATGACTAAAAATTTGGAAGACGTTTTGCAACAACACATTCCAGGATTTTAGCAAAGAATTAAAAGAACATAGCAAAATATGCAACTGTCATTTCCCAAATTTGCAGCTGAACGTTGGAGAAGATATTGCAATGGCTAGCTCATCTAGCTAGGCTATAAAAGGCTATGAAGACACAGAGCAAGACACAACGAAGCTACACTTGAACACATTTGCATTTTTGAGTCTGTATTGTGATTCTTTTATCTATTCTTCAGTGATTATCAATATTCACTCTTTTGAGAGATTGAAATTCTTTTAAAGTATTTGGTTGTGTAAACTCAAAGTTGTGGAACTTGTGAGTTGGGTTGTTTAAATTACAAGGTGTAAGGGGGAGCAAGTCCTAGGTGATTAAGATTGTGTCTTGTCTTCATTGTTGTAGTTAAAAACCTGTTGAACTAGTGGAAACACCCAGAAGGTATCTGGGGACTGGATGTAGGTCAAGGTTAAGACCGAACCAGTATAAATCCTGTGTGTCTGAGCTTTTCTTTCTCTACTCTTTCATTATTCATTTCTTAAGCTTTATTTTTAAGAGTTGAAAAGAATTTTTAAAATCCCCAATTCACCCCCCCTCTTGGTGATTTCTTCCACTTTCAAGCCTATCCTAGATTACCTAGAAAAAGGAATCATCTCGGAGGACACAATGGAGGCAAAATAAATGGCAAGAACCGCAGCGATGTACACGGTCATTGATGACCAACTATATCGGAAAGGTCTCCACTCTCCAATGATGAAATGCTTGAACTTGGCAAAAGCTGAATACGTGCTGTCCGAGATACATGAAGAGATTAATGGGCAGCACATGGGAGCCAAGGCTCTGGCCCGAAAAGCTCTCCGAGCTGGATTTTATTGGCCGACAATGGTAGCCAATTCCATCGAACATGTGAGAAGATGTGAAAGTTGCCTGAATCATGCTCGAATTATATGTCCACCTCCAGCCGAATTAAAATCCATCACGGCCCCATGGCCATTCTACAAGTGGGGCATGGACCTCTTAGGACCATTCAAACCAGCAGCCAGGCAACTAAAGTGGCTAATCATAGCGATTGACTACTTTACCAAATGGATTGAGGCCGAGCCACCTGCAACCATCTCCGCAGCTCGAATACAGAAGTTCTTCTAATGAATCATTGTTGCAAGGTTTGGAATTTCAGCCGAGATCATAATTGACAATGGAACTTAGTTCATTGACAAAGGTTTTCAAAGGTTGATGTCCAAACTCAAGATCAAGCATCATTTCACCTCAGTAGAACATCCGTAGTCCAACGAACAAGCCAAAACAGCAAACAAAATCATTGTTGACAGACTCAAAAAACGGATGACTGACGCAGAGAATGACTGGGTTGAACAGCTGTATCCTGTGCTCTATGGGTGCGAGGCCATGATCCTGATCGAAATCGGGCAAACCTCATTGAGAAAAGCAAAGATCTTGCGAGAAGGAGAAGCGAACAACATTGACAGCTAGCCATAGAGCTGGATCTCATCGATGAAACTAGAATCAAGGCACACTGCCAAGATTTGGCTGCTAAATAGCTAGTTGTGGCTAAATATAATCACAAAGTCAAGCCGCGAGTATTCAGCAAGGGTGATCTGGTACTTCACAGAGCGGATATCGGAAATAAGAATGCCCGGGATGGAAAATTGGCGGCGAACTGGGAAGGACCCCACCGCATTTCAAACCAAGTAGGACAAGGATCTTATGTCCTCGAAGCTTTAGACGGTAAGGCAATAAAGCATACTTGGTGTTGGATATAATTAGTTTTCATGATGTCTTATATAAATGCCTCTCTTAAAAGCAAAAAGATTGAGCAATATGCTTATCTTCTTCATTGATGAATTCTTGAATTTTAATGTATAATCAATGATGTGAAGTTCATTCATGAAGATTGATCAAAAAGAAGAAGAGAGGAGAAATTGAGGAAGAAAGAATCTATTGAATGGATCATCCTTATTCAAGATCAGCCCAAACATATTATTGAAGAATGATTAAGGGATGAGATTTCAGAAAGAAGAAGAAAAATGATAAGTTCAAAAAGAAGAGAGATCTGAAGAAAGAAGGATTTACTGAATAGAATGTTATTATTCAAGTTCCTTGATTGATAGATTTTTGGGGATAATCAAGATGGAAGATGGAAGAAATTAATAAATGAAATGAGAATATATTTATTCAAGAATAGCTCAGATATGTCTATGGAGAATGCTTAAGAAAAGAAGAAAGAAAGAATAGAGTTGTCAAGAATGACCAATGAAGAGATTGAAGAAAAGGAAGATCTTGTAAAAAAGAATGAGAAAAATGAATATACAAGGTCTTAAATTGATATTACAAGTCTTCACAATTGAATGGATGTTGGAGAGACTCAATCCAGAGTTAAAGACAGCAAAAATCAGCTTCTGGAAGAGAAAACTCGAGTTTCCAAGTCAAAACTCAAGTATACAAGCTTACTGAAAAATTTGCTTCTGTATGGAGAAAATTGTGGTTTGGAAAACTGAAGTTTGGGAAACTCCAGTTTGGGAGTCAACTCAAGTTTCCAATTCAAAATTTGGGCTATAAAGGTCAATACTCGAGTATGGGAGTCAATACTTGAGTTTGGAACTTAAATATTCAAATATCGGGTGTTTTCAGCTTCTCTCGCGCTTCTGAACCCGACTAAACTCGAGTTTCCAGCTCTGTCAGCAACTCTGTTCACCTCTGTTCCCCGATCAAAATGGGCAAGGTCTGGTAATTCGATAATACCTCCTGAACCAGATATCGGATTGAGATGAAATCAAATTTGGATGAAAAACGAATTGCATTAACTTTGTTCACTTATTTTGAGTGCTTTCTTGTACAGAGTGTCGGTTGACACCATTGAACTTCAGTGATCATTTATTTACTCTGTAAGAGAGTTTTATCAATTGTATTCGATTGATTGTGAGGTATCTTAAGTCAGGGGATTTGGAGATTCGGGAGATCATTGATTAGAACATGTAAGGGGGAGCAACTTGAGCTATGGAGGTCAATACTCGAGTATGGAACTTAAATATTCGAATATCGGGTGTTTTCAGCTTCTCTGGCACTTCTAGACCTGACAAAACTCGAGCTTCCAATTCAATACTCGAGTATCAGAACTTTCCAGTAACTCTGTTCACCTCTGTTTCATGTTTAGCTATGGGCGAGGTCTAGTAATTCAATGATATCTCCTGAACCAGACATCGGATTGAGGTGAAATCAAATTTGGCTGAAACTAGACATCCAATGAGTCATCTTGACAAAGTTTCAAGTCTAAAGAAGATTAGGTGAGAGAGCTTTGAATTTCTAAAGTTGGATCAAATGTTCACGCCACACATCAGACCAAGCTTTAATGATTTGAGTGTAACTCACAATCTACAAACCGGAGTAAGCTGAAATCGGTGGCATTTGAAAGAAGGCTCATAAGGATTTCCATCAAGACTTGATTCAACAAAAACGAAGTTCAGACCAGAGAGATATGCTCTTCGAAAGTTGACTGATGTTTCAAGATGATGGAAAAACGCTGGTTTAGAACAACTCTCATACATTGGATCATAACAGATGAAATCCAACGATCTTTGAGCTAATTCTTGTTGCATTGGAAAGAAGTGCCAAAGAGCTAAATGAGGATGATTGGTTTGCCAATTTTGGAACTATATCAAGTCAGAAGAGCACCCAAGGACATAACAGCCAGAAAACTCGAGTTTACAAGTAAATACTCGAGTATAGCTCAGACAGAGAGCAATGAACGTTAGAGGATTCTTAATACTCGAGTATGGGAAGCAAAACTCGAGTATAGAAGAGACAGAGACGAATCTGAAGTAATGCTACAAGATCAATACTTGAGTTTCCATCGTAACTTCAGAAAATTCAAGATTTTGAAAATCACGAATTTGATCCTGATTAACCAGAAGTTTTCCCAAATGATTTATAATATTTCTTAACATCTTTTACATCATTTGTGGACATATTTCAGATGATCAAACAAAGGATTTCATGAAGAACCGTAATGTTGAGCCGTCAAGTTGAAAAAGCAGAAATAACGGCTAGTTTCCAACTGCCTCTTCCTCAAATGGTTCAGATTACAACGGCTATATTCTCCAACGTTTAGAAGACCTTCATCTATAAATAGAACCAGATTCAAAATGCAAGAAGGTAGAGGAGTGAGTTTACACAGTCATAATGCCGAAATTCTGAATCCTCTCTTCACTCTGTTTTTCATGTCTTCATAGCATATCTTAGAAAGAGTGAAATGATCTCCTATGAACTTCAGTGTTTATCATAATCACTTCTTTGAGAGAAGAAACATTGTAAATCATATGTTCCTGAGAGATACTCAAGGTTGGGTGACTTTAAGTTGAGAAATTGGTTGTAACCTTACGGGTAGTAAGGGGGAGTCTCTGTGAGAGATTGTGAAGGCTTTATAAGTGCCTGGACAAACTTGTAGGTTGTAAAGGATTGTCTCTTATGCCTGGTTAAACAAGGAGAATAGTGAAAATCTCAAGTGGAGCTTGAGGACTAGACGTAGGTCAAGGGTTGGACTGAACCAGTATAAATATGAGTTTGCAATTCTCTTCCCTTAACTCTTTATTTCCAGCATACATGTTTGAATGATTGTTTATAACTTTATAACTTTTCATTATCATTCAAACTGACTTAACTGAATTGCGAAAAGATTTTAGAAAGGGAGCAAGTTTTTATCTTCACCCAATTCACCCCGCCTCTTGGGTTCAGCCGATTATAATAGAGTTTAGAAATGCTCATGTTGGTTTTGCAAATTGATGAATAATCGATGAAGTCTATTTGCTTGCTTTCTTGTTGTGGGAGATCTTCAATCCTTTGCCTTCTCTTCATATAACTCTTCTATAGAGCACATTTCAACTTCGATGATGGAACATGAAGGCAATATTCTTCAATTTGATAGTTTTTCCTTATTGAGCATTAGAGAAGACCGAATTCTCATTGACCTTATTTCAAGTGTGTATTGAGAACACTTGAATATTCTTGAGAACTGGACCAAACTCTAGTTTCTCTAGACAAACTTGAGTTTCCTCATGAATTCCTGCAGTGAGTAATATACATAGAATTTGCAGACACTGCAACTGCCACTAAGGTCTGTCCGTGTTCTTTGTATTTCGATAACAGAACATATTGGTCAATTCCTGCAAGAATATACATTCTTTGGTACTCAATGATTGTTGAGTCCACACAAGATTATACACAAGGACTATTATGCTTTTATATGATTTAACCATATGATATTGAAGCATAGAGTTTGACATTCAAAGATCGAAACATAGTTTTACCGAATCAAATAAGTTCAAGCCAATGAGTCAAATAGGGTAACAACTTAATGATACCAAGAATGTTATTTTTCAATGACAGTTTGTAAACACACTTTATGTAGAAAAGATGTCATTGATAAAATACATGTAGGTTGGAGCATATAAAATCTTATCCAAGAATGATAATGAAACATGGAAATAGTTTCTAATCTCAAATTTTCTTTCAAACATTGATAATGTAATATGAAATTGAAATTTTAATGTATGAAAGGTTCACTTTTGAAACATGTTTAAGATCGATGCTCACTATAAATGATGGTGGAAGACAACATGTTAAAGAATATGTCGGAATGCTTCAAGTTTTAAAAACCATGTTGAACACCAATATGTTGAAGAGTTTTCCCAAGAACCAAAAGTCATGAAGTAAATGAATTAGCCAATAAGGCCAAGTAGGATAGGCAGTCAAAAGATAATCTTGGCTTTTTGAATAGATTCTTGAAGTATATGAACATTCAAGGCAAGAGTTTGAATATATGGATAAAGTTACTCATAAATGAATGAGGACAAAGTAGATATGTTTGAGTAACAATATGACTACTAGGATTCATGGATGATGAAACAGATACTCATTAGTCCAAATGACTAGAGTTCTAGAATATTATCCTAGCAGGTTATTCCACTAATGGTTAATGCATTAGGATCCAATGCATTAATGAACATTCTTAAAGCTTGGAATATGAATTTAAGCATATCACTTTTCACAGATTGAATTCTTTCATGGGAAATAAACTTAAAACTCATAGATGATCAACTTGTCAGACATGAGGTCTAACTAGTTAAAGAATGAGAAGTGAGGAGTTCAAGTAGCTCATTAAATTCGAAGGATCAATATGTGAAAGATGGGAAAACTCAACTGTACAAATTTGAAGCATATCCAACATTCAGTACACAATATTAACTTGCAAATTGAAACTTCATTTAAATGTAATTAAAGTATGGATATGTTTTCAAAAGATTTGTATGCATCTTCACAAAATCAGAGTGAATTGAAATCCAAACAAATCTTAGATTTGTGCATTTTAAAAAAAAATTATGCACAAATTCTCTTGTTTGATTATCAAAAACTCATTAATAAATTGATAAAACATAGTTCAAGAATATCAGTGATTAATGATATATAAATCAAAACATGTCAAAAATTCAAACTCAAAAAGTGACCTTTGCTTTTGTGAAAGCAGCCCTTTTAGTCTTCTTGAATCATCTAGAAATTGGCTGAAATACACTAGCAAACATGTTAAAAATATCCGGTAATGTTGATAATTGATATTAGAAAATATTTAGATCATTCAACAAGCATTACATAGATTTCGCAAATTTGAATTTTCAGAAGGAGCGACACATACTCGAGTTTGTGCATCAATACTCGAGTATGGCACTATACACCTAAATACATACTTGAGTATCTGCGACTATACTCGAGTATTATCCTTCAAGAAATGAAACTCACAATCTGAGCTTTGGAGCTTCAGTTTAAACTTAGCAAATACTCGAGTATTCTTCCAATACTCGAGTTTTGGACTCTTAATGAATTTTTTTGCCCAAAACATCAAAACTGGAGTATTCATGTGATACCGGAGTATTGAAACTTTTGAAAAAAACATTGATGCTCTCTGTATGACTCGATACTCGAGTTTCTAAAACCATACTCGAGTATGTGTTTCTATTTTGAAATTCAGAGAGAACATCGGCCAATACGAAACTGGAGTTTTCGAAACTGTAGTTGTCAAAACTGGAGTTTCATTTTGACAGTAAAATTGCTTTTCGAGATTAAATCAGTTTTTTAAAAAAATATTAATTTTGCCAAAGGTAAATCAATAATGAATTTCATATAAACACAATATGAGGAAAGAATTAGATATCACCATAATTCCTCTTGCCCTCATAGAAGCTTGCTTGGTTGAGATGGATTGTTGTTGATGGCCCCTTTTCCGACATTCATCATCAACATCAAGCATAGCTTGTTCAGCTTTTTCAAGATTTGAATCATTTCTCTATGTTGCATTATTGAGAAGCCTTCTTTGATCCTACAAAACCATATAAGTCTTTTTCTTTCTTGGTATCTAACCTTACTTGGATCCAATCATCGTTAGCTTGTAGGAATCAAAATTAAATTCACATGCTCTTATGGATATAATCATTTCAGAATTACAAAGCATAGTGAATTCATCATATCTTTATGTATAAAAGGAATATTTTCTTTTCAATTCATCATGTATGCATAAAGAGTCAAACTTATAGAACATTGCAATCTCTTTTACAAATCTATGAAGTGGATATTTAGGAAATGTGAAAACTCAATTTCAAGATGGTTTGCAATGCTCATTCCTAAGGTATCAAAGTATAAAAACCTCAATATATATCACAGATAAGCATGTAAGAGGTTTTACCATTGTATACTTTTACCTTAGGTGCAAGGAGATTTGACTTTGCTTACCCACTGATTCATCATATATTTTCTTGTAGTTGTCGGCAAAGCTCTCTCAAAAGATATAAACTCCAAGAGTCTTCTATTTGATACTTGAGAGAACCTCCTTTTCTTGTTCTCCTCAAGATAATTGAATGACACTCTGTTGTAATTCGTTCTTGAGGTAGATGATACTCTTCTTGCTTGTATCCATGGCTTCCTTTGATGTTTAAACCTTGTAGTTCCAGCAATGGGAGCTCTGAGAGTTCTCTTGTTCGATTCATGAGAGACTCTTGGATTCTTCTTTGTCTTTTCTGTACCCTTATGTCCTTTGCTTTTCAAATCAATCTGCACACACAAATCACTGGATGGACATTTCGGTACCCACTTATACTTGGGTCCTTGGTTGTTAGTATTGGACCTTAATTGTCATTTAGGAACCAAAACATATTTATTTCTCACATTAGAATTTCTCCTAATATAGCATGTTTGAGAAATATGTCTAGACTTTCCATAATAATTGCAAATAATAAAATGATGCTTATTAAGAACATTTTTGCAAGTATTATGTTGGTTGAGTGGATGCAATGTGAAATGACTCATATTTGCAAATTCATTCCTCCTACAAGATTTTCCAGTAATATTTTCGAAAATATTTATGTTTTTCAAATTAGAATCAATGATTGGTTGAAAAATAGTTTTATGAATATTTTCAAAATTATTTTTCTTAAATACACAAGAAGAATTGGAACTTTTTACCGTATGTGCATCTTGCTCTTCTGATGATGATGATTCATAATTTTCCATGATCAGCTCTTCTTGGGAATCCTCTTTCTCTTTTTCTTTTGTGTTGACTAGATCATAGAGGTATTCAAAGATTTCTCCTTCTTCAATCTCCAGTTGTTCATCAGTTGAAGATGTGCAATTTATAGTTTTTGATGAACTGTCAACACTATCAACTTCAACACAATTGTTAGAAGCATAAATAGAATTAAAAGTATCCCAAATATCTTTAGCATAAGAGCAAGGCTTGATTTTCTCAAAATCGTTTTCTGTCAATGCACTGTAAAGAAATTTCATTGCTCTAATGTTCAAAGAAAACATTTTCTTTTCTCTTTTAGTCCAATCCTTTCTTGGTTTGAAATCAAAATCATTTATAAGAACATTCCACATATCGAAATCATATGCTTTAATAAAACTAGTCATTCTAGCTTTCCAAAACAAAAAATCAATATCTTTCAAAATGGTGGAATGGTATAATCAAAACCTTCTGAAAACAAGCTACACCCAGAATCAGCCATTGATAACTCTTAAGACAGTTAAGTCCTTTAAACAAGAGCCTAGCTCTGATACCAAATGAAAATGTCAGGCTGAACCCAAGAGGGGGTGAATTGGGTGAAAAATAAAAACTTGTGACTTTTAAAAATCTTTTTGCAATCCGGTGAAATCAAATTTTAAGATAGGAAAGAGTTATAAAAATGTTGACAATCATTCAACCATATATGCTAGAAATAAAGAGTTAAGGGAAGAGAATTGCAAACTCAGGTTTATACTGGTTTAGTCCAATCCTTGACCTACGTCCAGTCCTTAAGCTCCACCTAAGATTTCCACTATCTCCTTGTTTAACCATGCACAAGAGCAAGCCTTTACAACCTACAAGTTTGTCCAGGAACTTGTACAGCCTCTACAATCTCACCAAGAGACTCTCCCCCTTACAACTCGTAAGGTTACAATCAATACCCACTCAAGATTACCCAATCTTGAGTAACTCTCAAATAGAATGATTTACAGTAAAACTTCTCTCTAAGAAGTGGATAAATGATCACTGAAGTACATAGGAATTCATTTCACTCTCAATATGATAATCTAAGAAAACATTGTAAAAACAGAGTGAGAAGAGGATTCAGAATTTCGGCATTATGAATGTATAAGCTCATTCCTTCATCAAATTGCGTTTTGAATCTGGTTCTATTTATAGATGAAGGTCTTCTAAACGTTGGAGAATATAACCATTGTAATCAGAACCATTTGAGGATGTGGCAGTTAGAAATATAGCCGTTATTTCAGCTTTTTGGACTTGACATGTCAGCATATTGCTCTCCATATAATCCTTTGTTTGATCATCTGAAATATGTCCACAAATGATTTAAATGATGTTAATATGTGTTACAAATCATTTGGGTAAGGATCTGGATGATCTAGATCTGATTCAGGATTTTCGCAACCGTGATTTTTCAGATCTAAAGGTGAAAACTGCAGTATTGCTTTGCATACTCGAGTATTAAGCTTATTTCATTACTTCAGATTCGTCTATGTCTGTTTGATACTGGAGTATTGACTTACATACTCAAGTATTGGAGCTCTATTAACATTCATTGCTCTCTGTCTGGGCTATACTCAAGTATTCATACGTAAGCTCGAGTATTCAACTTGTTTTGGACTTTGGTTGCTTTCTTACTTGATATAGCTTCAAGTTTGGCAAATCAATTATCCCCATATAGCTCTTTTTGTCCTTCTTCCCAAAGCAACAAAAATCAGATCTTACTTTGTTGGAATTCGTCCGTTATGATCCAATGAAAGAAGATTATTCTTTAACCATCGTTTTTGTACCTTTTTGAATTATCAGTCAACTTTCGAAGACCATATCTCTCTAGTCTGATCTTCATTTTTGTTAAACCAAGTGTTGATGGAAAGCCTCATGTGTCTTCTTTCATATGCCACCGATTTCAGCTCATTCCGATTTCTAGATTGTTAGTTATACTCAAAACATTGAAGCTTGGTCTGATGTGTGGCGTGGATATTTGATCCAACTTTAGAAATTCAAAGGTCTCTCATATGATCTTCTTTGGGCTTGAAAATTTGTCAAGATGACTCATTAGATGTCTAGTTTCATCCAAATTTGGTTTCACCTCAATCCGATGTTTGGTTTAGGAGATATCACCAAATTACCAGACCTTGCCCAAAGCTGAACGTGAAACAGAGGTGAACAGAGTTGCTGTTAAGTTCTGATACTCGAGTATTCAAGTGCATACTCGAGTATTGTCGGGACCAGAGAGCCAGAGACACTAAAAAACAACCAATACTCGAGTATATAAGTTCCATACTCGAGTATTGACTCCTATACTCAAGTTTTAACTCTTTGACGCCCAAACCGTGGTTTCCCAAACTGCAGTTTTCAAAACTTCAGTTTTCTCCGTCGAGAAGCAAATTTTTTAGTAAGCTTGTATACTCGAGTATTGACCTGGCTACTCGAGTTTTCTCTTCTAGAATCTGATTTTTGCTATCTTTAACACTGGATTGCCTCACTCCAACATCCATTTGATCGTGAAGACTTATGATATCAATCTAAGACCTTGTATATTGATTTTTCTCAAGCTTTTTGACGAGATCTTCTCTTTCTTTCTTCGCTTTACTTGATCATTATCCATAACTCTATTCTTTTCTTTCTTCTTGATGAAATCTCTTGATCATTCTTTATACTTCAACTCTTTCTTTCTTTCAATCATTCTTCACAGATAAACTTGAGCTGATCTTGAATAAGGATATTCCATTCAAAGTTCTTTCTTCTTCAATCTCTCCTCTTTTTCTTATCCTCATCTACATCCTCGACCTCCTTGATCTTCTTCTTTTTATCATTCAATACTTCTTGATCATTTTCATGATTCAACTCTCTTTCAATCTGAAACTTCTTATCTCCTTCTTGATTAACTTTAACTTGAATTAATCTACATTAAAAGCAACAGTTAGTCAATATAGGAGATAACTGTATTACTCAATCTTTTTGCTATTAAGAATGGCATCTATATAAGACATTATCAAAACCAATCATATCCAACAAAGTAAACACTCATAATCCCAACAACCCCCTTGGATCAAGAAGTAATTTATCAACATGTCTATCAAAGACCACAACTATCCATAAATCAGGGATATATTATTTAAAGATATCTTAATATCTTTAAATGATAAGATAACAAGAGCACAACAATTTAAGGCCCAGGTAAACCTATAAATAGGGTACAAACCCGAACAAGGTACACACATTTTGACTCAACTCTTTATGATTCAGTACAAACAGAGCACACACCCCCACTCCCCTCTGGCTAAAAGCCTATTTTCAATACTCGAACTACGTGGACTTTGATCCCTCAAAGAGGTACGTAGGCCCCTGGGATTTCACCCCAGGCCAAGTCCAAATTGTGTTCTACGACAAAACATATTTGTTAATCTTTTCTGAATTAACTTCTATTGATACTCCCTAACAATAATCAAAGAGGAAATGGAATGACGAATTAAAGAGAATTACTATGATGTTTTAGAAAACATATGTCTTATTAACTATTCCTTTTGGTCCTTATTACATAGTACCAACTAACAATTCTCACAAACCAATAAAAACAGTTAAAATCAATAAAATTGTCATACAATTTAAATAATTTCCAATATTACACATATTAATTGAACTAAACTCTAATATTATATTAATCATTACTCTCACCCACTACCCTTATTAATTATGGGTATACATGAAAAAAAACAATTAATACTCCTTGTAAATAAATAAGTGCCTTATAAAAAGAACCAAATATACTTGCTAGTTGGTACTTTATAATAAAGAACAGTAGGAGTATTAACTAATAACTAATTTAACTAACTTATTTAATTTATTCAAATTAGATAAATATATGTTATACTAATGACAAAAAGGAGTAGCAATGTAGTCCCACCTTAAAGACAAATTTACAGTTAAAAAATTAATATCTAAGGATAAATGACAAATTTTTTATTTCAAAACTAAAAATAATTTTAAGTAGCATTAATGACGCATATTTCAATATTTCAATGTTGACCCTCCCTCAATAATTTAAGATAAAATTAGTTATCACAATAAGTGACTGAAGAAAGAATAATTTTAGGTGAATCATTAATGACGCTTATGTAAACAAAATGATTTAATGATTATTCAGTAAATACAATTATAAAAAATAGGTTATAAATATCTATTCACGTATTTAAATTTGTAAATCAGAGAGTATTTGAATCTATATTTTCAATTTATTTATAAATTTTTTTATTAGACCTAATTATTAATAAATTAATCTTCTAAAACCTAAATGTCATTTTTCCTAATTTTTATATTAATTTCCTTTTTTTCGTACCTGTGTGCCTGAATGAGTATCTTTTACCAACCGTTCTTTCCACTTCTTCTCCACTTATGACCCATTCGATATGCTAGAATTGCACTATTGGAAATGGAAATGGAAATGGAATTTAATTCCATTCCGAATGTCACAACCTCGAGTGCTTCTTGTGATGTCCTCCTCACTTCTCTGCCACAACTTTAAGCACATCCTTTTACCTCCTTTTTGCTACGACTTTGGCCACAATCTCACTCCTTTACCTCTATGGCTCACATTGTTAGTATTAAGTGTCCTCGAGACAATCTATTATGACATATGAACACCATTTTCTTTTTAGTATTTCATGATTAATATAAATGAGCATATTTTATCTTTATTATATTTACGTCTCGACTTTATTTTAATTCCATTCCAAATGTCACATACTAGGAATAGAATAGGTGTGCACTCAAAGATCTATGATAGGGATCATGATCATGAGGACTTAAAGACACTACATGTCTATTGCTTGAAACTTGTTCCTAGTCTTGAATCACCAATAAAGGGCATTGATGATCTCAATAAGACTAGTATGACATCATCTACATATATGGAGATACAAGGTAAGGACCTTATGGAATATATGCATGGTGATGCTTTAGCTAATATTGTAGGTGGATCTGTTGGGGAACAGATAACACTAAACTAACCCACCAAGATACTCCATAAAGATTCATTATAGAGAGTAACATTGGATATATAAAGTCTCTTATCATTTGGTAGTGCAAATCGTCCTGGACTTAAGGATGTCATCGAACATTATGTCCTAAGGTTATACTTTGATTATACAACTCAATCTGTCTGAAAATGGGGAGAACAATGTACTCTTGGGTGTAACTCGAATTTATGAGTATAAATAGACATGCCAAAAAGACTCACAATCCCCTATAAAGGGATTAGTTATTCACAAGATCAATAAAGCTTGGATAGCTTTTGATTGACTCAGGAGTCTGTGAGCACAACAAGTGATCGTAAAGAGTCATGATTCGCCATAGAGTAAATAGAAGACGATTCCTAGTTCTATGAATTAGCTACATTTAGTCAATTAAGAGAAACGATACTCGATCTTTGCTCTCAACTAAATGTGAAAGAGGATGTGAGGGATGATTCCTGCAAGGTATCCAAATTAGAAAGGTAGACCACTTGATCAACTCAATTAGTTCTGAAATTTTTTTAATAACAAAAATATATTACAATAAAAAATAATTACAATATCATCCTTTTAGGCCTTATTTTTTGAAATTCCATCATAATTGCCTTATTATCAATGCTATCAAATACATCTTTTTCAATATAAGATACTAAACAATCATGTTAATGAATTTGGACCTATCCTTTTTCTTTTTGGGTTCAAGCAGACCGTGCTCTCTGCTTCTCTATTTCACCTTTTAAATCATATAATTTAATTAATTAATTTTTTTCTTTTTAAAAAAAATTGAAATTCAAAAGGGGGCATTGCCCCCTTAACTCTTAACGTGGCTCCGCCACTGCTTATGAAGAACTGGAGTAGGTAAATGGTTGATGACATCGGTAGCCATAGCAAAGGCTTCCCACCAATATTATGAGCATGAGCCAACATACTAAGTTCCATTTTAACAATATGGCGATGTTTATACTCTACACAACTGTTTTGAGCTAAAGTATGAGGGCAAGAATGGTGAAAAAGGATGCCAAAATCAACAAGGAATTTAGAAAATGACCTAAATTCACCTCTCCAGTCACTTTGAAAAAATTTAATCTTTCTATCAAACTGAGTTTCTATCATAAGTTTAAAATTTTTGAATGCCCCAAAAGCATCACTTTTATTATGAAGAGGGTAAATCCATGAGAATCGGGTGCAATCACCAAGGAAGCAAATTTAGTATTTATAAGCATGAATAAAGGTTACAAGTGCAGGTCCCCAAAGGTCTATGTGTATAAGATCTAATACTGCCGTAGCATGTGAACTAGACTTGTTGATTTGAAACTTTTAAATGCACCAAAGGCATCACTTTTATTATGAAGAGTGTAAATCCATGAGAATTGAGTACAATCACCAAGGAAGCAAATGTTATATTTATAAGCATGTATAGAGGTTACAAGTGCAAAACCCCAAAGGTATGTGTGTATAAGATCTAATACTGCTGTAGCATGTGGACTAGACTTATTGAAAGGAAAAAAAGATGATATTTTCCATATTGGCAAGAATTACATAAAGTAAGCTTTCTCAACAATAGGAAATGACATATTACAACCTTTAAGGACTTATTTAATAGTATTACAAGAAGCATGACCAAGTTTCTTATGCCAAGTGTCTAAGACAAAAAGGAAAACAATAGGACTAGATGACTTTGTGAATTTGGGAGCACGATCAAGCTTGTATAAACCATTACTCTTTCTTTCAATCAATAGTACCTTGTGTATGGCTTTGTTCTTCACAACACAATGAGCAGAATCAAACACAACAATGATGTTATTATCATTTGTCAATTTAGTAACGCTAACCAAATTTGTCTTCATAACAGGAACAACTAGTACTTGTCTCATGGAAATATTATAAGAATTAGGATTGAATTTTAAGATGAGATCCATTTCCATATTACCTGCCTTGGAATTTCCCTTAGTTTCATTATGAGTAATGTGATTTGTAGCTTCACGGTCCATGTACTATTCTGGATCCTCAATTAATTGAGGAGTTGCAATGTAGGAAGAAGGTTAAGAAGTTTTATATGGACTAGAGTATGAATGGTGAAAGTGATAGAAGCACTGCAAAACACTATGATTAATTTTACTACATAATTGACACATCAGTCTCTTGTACAAGAAAAGGCCACCACAGCCTCTATTACCGCGATAATAACACTGGCCATATTTACACCAAGGTGGAAGAGAAGATGGCTACTATGAACCAAATGAAATAAAGGCAGAGAGATTAGGCTTAATTGCAACTTTGCAACCGAATTACCTATTGAGTTGACATTATTGATATGTTTAAGATGCCTCTCAAATGTTAGAAGATGATATTGAACATCAATCCATGTAATATTGTCTTTGTTAGATAGATAAAAAAGCTATTGGTGTGTACTTTGCATCAAAACTGGCAAGAGTTTGAGTGACTAAGTCAACTTCTGAAATCAGACTTCTTAGCATTACAAGGTTATTGGCGAGACTCTTCATCTTAGCCAAGTACACCTTAATCGTACTTGAACCCTTATGAGTTCGTCGGAGATCATACTTGTACATGGTAATACGTGATCATCAGTGTGCACTCATAAGGTTTGTTTCGGCCTTCCAAAGTTGAACGGAACTGGTGCAATGAAGGAGCTGAGAAGCAATACCGATGGTCATGGTCCTCAATAGCCAACTAAAGATAGTTTGATCAATGGTGCGCTAGTCTTCAAAGTCAAGATTGATGGCGACATTGACATTAGACTAGTCTGGAATATATTCTCATAGACAAATTTTTGTTCCTAGTACATAACCATCCATATGATGACCATAAAGAGCTGGAAGAACGAGATATCACCGCAAGAGATAGTTGGATCTGTCAAACTTGATAGATCCAGACAAATTTAAGTTGTTCAAAAGAAGAATGGACCTTGTCTGAATAGACAACGAATGACTTCTAATGAGAACCACTAAAAAGGAAGAAGATGTTGTTAGTTGCAGACAATCACCTAAGAAGGGGGTGAACTGGATGATTTACAAAAATTTAAATGAATTACCAAATGATTAAATTAGGAAGGAAGAGTTAGAAAATATTACTAAAGTGTGCACACAGACATATACTAGTACAACCTTAACATCGTGGCCTACGTTCGGTAATAATTTTTTGCAGAGTTGATTTTCTATGCTAGGTAATATTATCAATGTCAAGGTCACATTGTTTTCTCTGATCTCATATGTCTTTCACATGTATGGTGGACATATTATACAATAAGAAATATTTTTTTTTAAAAAAATACAACATTAGTTTTTAAAAAACAGACGTTGAAAGTTATGCTATCCACATCCATTTTAAGAAAATGGATGTTAAAAGTCATGTTTGTTAGTTCCCTATATGTTTTGATGATAACTGACAATTGTAAACTAAGAAGTTGCTCTTTGTTGCTAAAATTCAAAAAAGGTAGAAGTTTGTTAACATTAATTTAATCCTTGTTATGTAAGTTAAACCCAAGCCTAAACTTGTTAAACTCGAGTTTATACTTAACATAAAGAAGGACAAGTGTTTTTGAACTTAGGAAAACTCGAGCCTCCTTTGATAAACTAAGCCTACTCGTGACAAAGAGCAAGTTTCATGATTTTATTTGAACAAAACTTGAGCTCATTATATTAAACTCGAGTCTACAGGTTACAAAGAGCAAAACAAGTTGTTCACTCTTAGTTAAACTCGAGTCTATCATAATAAACTCGAGCTTATGCCTTACAGAGAGCATGTCCCCATTTTGTAACTCGAGATGTTTTCTTTAACTCAAGCTTAAGTCTTACAGAGAGTTCTCCATCAATTGTTCATATGAACAAACTAGAGCCTGCTAAGCTAAACTCGAGTTTGTCCCTTACAGAGAGCATTCAAAATATTTTCAAATATGAACTCGAACATGATTATGTAGACTCAAGCCTATCTCTGATTGAAAGAATTTCAAAAGTGTTTGACTAAAGCAAACTCGAGCCTAAAATTATGAACTCGAGTTTGGCTTAGACAGAGAGAGTTATCAAAGTTTGGAAGATGATTAGATTTGAGCCTACATACTTTTAACTCGAGCCTAGTGGAACTCTGTTTCACAAACGACATCTTCTATTTGTTTGATTCAGGCTTACAGGTTGATTTACTCACATGTCAAGTTGCAAATCATCATATATATGCTTGATCGATATGCTTATTAGTTTAAGATGAATTCAATAAGGATCAAGGTGAAATCAAATCTTGGTTAAATGCATTTAATGAAGAACCAAGAACAAGCCTGAAACTTCCCCTCTTTCCCAATGGTCCATCTCAGACCGTTATTGGTCAATCAAATCACTCTCTAACGGTCAAATACAGATCATGGAATGACAAGAATTCTAGAAGATCATCTGCAATGACTAAATCCAGGATTCTAACTGAGAATTGAAGAGAAAGAGAAATATATGCAACTGTCATATTCCAGAAATGAAGCTGAACATTGAAGAATAAAAGAGAAGAAAATGCAACAGCTAGTTTCTTTGATTAAGCTATAAATACCTAGAAAGACTCATAGCAACCATACACAGAATTACAACTGATTACATCTTTTGATTTGGGTCTTTGTGTATTCTACAGTATTTTGAACTTCAATGTTTATCCCTACCTGCTTTTTTTTAGAGTCTTGTTTTTTAAAATCATTTGATTACTTGTTTGAGGGAACTTAAGGTTGTAGAACCTGTGATTTGGGTTGATCAATTACAAAGTATAAGGGGGAGCATGTCCTAGGTGATTAGGATTGCTCGAGAGTTACATTGTTGTAATTAAAAAATATTGCTGGTTGAAAAACCTAGAAGATATCTGGGGACTGGACTAGGTCAAGGTTAGGACCGAACCAGTATAAATCTTCTGTGTCTAAGCTTCTCTTTCTTGCCTTCTTATACTCTGTTTTCAATCCAAAAACTTGGGTGTTTTCAAAAAGAATTTTTTAAAATCCCCAATTCACCCCTCTCTTGGTGATTTCTTCCATTTTCATTTAGTATCCGAGGTAGGTTGTCTATCTAAAAGGATTAACCTCCTAGACAAAAGATCTAATGGAAGGAATATTACCAGATAGCGCCTCAATCAATAAACTACTAGGTTTCAGTGGTGAACACTACTCATTATGGAAATCCAAATTCAAAGTATTTATGATGGCCAGTAAGTATGATCTGTGGGAAGTAATCGAAGAAGGCAATTATGTTCCTACTAAGAAGGTAGGAGACAATGTTGTGACAAAAACTAAAGCTGAATTTGATGAGAATGATCAGAAGCGAGTTGTCCTCAATAGCAAAGCCATCCTGAGCTGCAAAGTGCATTGAGTCAAAAAGAGTATTTTCGCATTTGCAATCTGCCTAGTGCCAAAGAAATGTGGGATGCCTTAGAAGTTGCTTATGAAGGAACTTCAGGAATCAAGGAGAACAGAATCAACACTCTCATGACTGAATACGATTCATTACGTATGAAGTATGGAGAATCAATTGGAGAGTTCCAGCTTTAGTTCACACATCTCATCAATCAGCTGTTAGCCTTAGGAAAGGTATATGAACAGAAAACTCAAGTAAGAAAAATCTTAAATGTACTAACCAAAGATTGGGAAGCTAAAGTGACAACCATTGAAGAAGCTCATGGTGAATCCATGCAATCTGTAGCAGCTCTATTTGGAAGCTTATCAAAATACGAGGGCAAAATCAAGTTCAAAAAAGGACTTCATGAAATAGAAGGCAAACAGAAGGGAATTGATCTCAAAACAATCAAAGACAAAAATTCTAATGATGACGAGATTGATGATGAAGAGATTAGAATGATGGTCCGAAGATTCAAAAAGTTCTATAAGAAGCATCAAGGATTCCGGAAGTTCCACAAGAATAGCAATAGCAAAGAAACAAAGAAGCCAATCATATGTTACGAATGTGACAAACCTAGTCATATCAAGTTTGAATGTCCCCAACTGAAAAACAAAACAAGTTCAAACAGAAAGCCAATGTCTCAGCAATATGGGGAGATAGCTCATCTGATGAAGATGAAGATGATGAAGAACAAACAACCAACATTTGCTTGGTTGCCCATGAGGAATCTGAAAGATAAGAGGTAAGAACTTCTGAACTAACATATGATTAATTACTTTTTGAGTATAATGCCATACAATCTGAATTTGAAAAGCTTTTTGAAAAATATATTGCTTTGAAAAAGAAAAACATAACTCTTGAACAACAAGTCAAAGATTATTCCAGTAAAAATGTTTGTGAAGATTGCACTGATTTAGAGAAAAGAAATCTATATCTTACAAAAACTCTTAAGAAATTCACTAGAGGAAGTGAAATGCTCAAAGTGATTTTAAAGGAGCAAAGGTTTGCAAATGATAAATCAGGAATTAGATATAGACCTGATCTTGATAAAAAGAAAGGGAAGAAGAGAAATGGAGAAAAGAACTACTTAAACTACTTTCAAAAATAGTTCATACTTCTAATCCATTTGCCCACTGCAACTATTGTAATAGAAAGGGTCATACTACTTCTTGTTTTCATAGAAAGGAAAGGGGAAATAAGCCTGTCGGTAATTATCAATGGTTGCCTAAAGGATCCTATAAGGTTCCTGACATACATACTAACCCAAAAGGACCCAAGACAAAATGGGTACCTAAGACTTGATCCCATGAATTTCACAGGTTTGTCTAAGAGCATCAAAATCCAGCAAGTGGTACATCGACAGTGGGTGCTCTAGGCATATGACAAGAGATCAAACCAAATTTACAATAATCAAGCACAAGGATGGTGGCAAGGTCACATTTGGTGGAAATCAATCTGAAAGGATAGCTGGGACTGGTGAAATCGGAAACAATAATGGACTACAAATAAAAGACGTCTATCTTGTGGAAGGCCTATGTCATAATTTCCTCAGTGTGAGTCAAAGCACAGATAAAGGCAATCTAGTTATCTTCAATTCAAAAGAATGCTTGATTGTAAAAAAAGATGATCTTTCTCTAGACGATGTTAAGCCCAAAGCCTTATTCAGGGCTCCCAGAGAAGGTAACTACTGCACTCTAAATTTTTCTAATGGCATATCTTCTGAAAATTGTTTCATTAGTAATTTGAATGAGAGTTGGCTATGGCACAAAAGACTAGCTCATGTTAATATGACTCGACTTGACAAATTACTAAAAGCAGATTTGGTCATTGGTATATCGAAACTTCATTTAAAAAATGACATGATTTGTGATGCTTGTCAAAAGGGTAAACAAACCAAATCTTCATTCAATTCCAAAAATGAAATCTCAACTAATAGACCTCTTCAACTAATTCATATGGATTTAGTTGGACCAACAAGGGTAAAAAGTCTTGGAGGCAATCTTTATACCTTGGTTATAGTTGATGATTTCTCTAGATTTACTTGGACTATATTTCTATCATCTAAAAATGAAACATTTGATCAATTTGTTGTGTTTTCCAAGAAGGTCTAAAACGAGAAAGGAGTTTCTATTGCAGGAATACGCACTAATCATGGTGGAGAATTTGAAAATCATGCCTTTAGTGAATTTTGTGAAACTGTGGGTATTGATCATAGCTTTTCAGCTCCTAGGACTCCTCAACAAAATGGTTTATGGAAAGAAAGAATAGAGTACTCACAGAAATGGCAAGATCAATGTTAAATGAGAATAACTCTTCCCAAGTATTTTGGGCTAATGCCATGAGTATAGCATGCTACGTTTCCAATAAAGCATACCTCAGGAAAAGGTTAAACAAGACTCCCTATGAGTTATATAAAGGAAGGAAGCCAAACTTAGCACATTTGTACATTTTTTGCTGCAAGTGTTTTATCCACAACAATAGTAAGGACAACTTGGGAAAATTTGATCCCAAATCAGATGAAGGTATATTTCTTGGTTATTCTAATATAAGTAAAGCTTATAGAGTATATAATATTCGTACTCGCTCTGTTGAAGAATCAATCCATGTAGTATTTAGTGAAAACAAGTTTGTCAACCCTCTTATGATGAAGTCATCCTTCAAAACCAACCTTCTTCAAAAATACCTTCTGATTTAATAGAATATGAAAAACCTTCTCAAAGAGAATCAGAAGTCGAGCCTGAAAACATAAGTAAAAATTCTGTTCAACCTCAACCTCGTGTCTGGAGATACAGTAGGAATCATCCACTAGATCAAGTTTTAGGTGATGTGAATGAAGGTGTGAAAACCAGAAATAGTATTTTAAATGAAGTAACTTTCTCAGCTTTTATTTATGAAATTGAACCCTCTAAGATTGAAGAAGCCCTTTCAGACAATGATTGGGTGATATCAATGCAAGAGGAATTATATCAATTTGAAAGAAATCAAGTTTAGGACTTGGTACCTAGGCCTAGAGACCATCCAGTCATTGGCACTAAATGGGTATTCAAAAACAAACGTGATGAGTCTGCAATCATTGTCCTGAACAAGGCAAGATTAGTTGCCAAAGGCTATAATCAAGAAGAAGGAATTGATTATGAAGAAACTTATGCTCCAGTGGCTAGATTGGAAGCAATAGGAGTTCTTCTAGCCTTTGCTTGTGTCAAAGGAATTAAGCTTTTTCAAATGGATGTTAAAAGCGCTTTTCTTAATGGTTTTATTCAAGAAGAAGTCTATGCAGAACAACCTTTTGGTTTTAAAGAAGAATTCTATCTTGATCATGTTTTCAAATTAAAAAGGGCCTTATATGGTCTCAAACAAGCTCCTAGAGCTTGGTATGAGAGACTTAGCAAGTTTCTTCTCGATCATGGATTTGTGAGAGGTAAAGCAGATACTACCCTCTTCATCAAAGGTAATAAACTTAATGAAATCTTAATTGTGCAAATTTATGTTGATGATATAATCTTCGGTGCTACTAATGATGTTTTGTGCAAGGAATTCTTTGAGATTATGCAGGGAGAGTTTGAGATGTCAATGATGGGTGAGCTCAACTACTTTCTTGGTTTACAAATCAAGCAACACAAGAATGACATATTTATCTCTTAGACCAAGTACTTAGTGTTGTGATTTGTACACGCAGCGGATTAAAAAAAACTTTACAAATCCCTTTTGAGGATTGTTCAATAGCGTTTAAATTAAGGCTAAGGAATCCAAAAATTACCTGCGCACTGAAACGGTTCGCGTCTTGTTCTCTTTAAACCAGTGGGCTACTGTTACACCCCTACCGGCCTCACCCTTTCAGGTGGCGGGTTAGAGGATCCCTTTTATATTTATTACCTTTTCATATTAGCATATATCAGAGTGTACACGATAGAGCATAAATTCGGTTTGGACAAATATGACATACTGGTAAAAGTATGAACCCACAACAGAAGATAGTCCCCGTAGAGTTAAGGGTATAGTCATCCAAAATAAATACTGCAGAAAGTAAATACTATAGTCATCCTAAAAGCTGTAAAGTACAAAATAATAAGGCATTCCCTATTTCTTCACTCATCACTGTCTGCCCTACCTCAAGTCTCCCGGTCTCCTCAGCTTGAGACACCTGTACCTCTAAAATGATCTGGGATCCAGAGTTGAATCCCAGGGTAACTGTCAAACTCAAATACTATATGTATGCAATGCATATATGCAATCCATAATCAGGAAAATCACAACAACAAACATGGTAACACATATTGAAGATGGAATATCACCTAAGGGGGGTGAATAGGTGATTTAAGAATTTAATTGCTCAATCAAAATTTTGCAAATTAAAGGACTAACTGAGCAGGAGTAGGAGTTTAAAGAAGAATGAACACGAGAGAATTTATCCTGGTTCGGTCTATCCTGACCTACATCCAGGCCCCAAGAACACCCTGGGATTTTTCACTATCTTTGCGATTACAAATACAACTTGGGATAATTCTCTCACTCGCGGAATCACTCCCCCTTACTACTTGTAATCGTACACCCACACTTAAGGTTTCACAACCTTAAGATTTTACAACTAAATGAAATGAATGATTAAATAACTCCTCACGAGTTGGATAATAAATGATCACTGAAGTACACAGAGATATATCCTAAGATATTGAGAGTAATGAAACTGATAAGATAATAACTCAGAGTAAATGTGCAGAGCTTCGGTAGTTGGTTGAATTGAATGCTTAGGTATTTATACTCTTTCGCCATTAATGTCGTTGGGAGGAATTTGAGAGATACCGTTGTGACTTATTTAATTTTCCGTTAGACACAGCTCTGTTCCTTGTTCAGCCAAATGGATCGTTAAGGCTTCATTAAATGAAATCCTTCCTTTCATTAAATGCGTTGATCGTTGAGAGTGCTTTTGCAGAAGAGTGTCTTGATTAAGTAATCCTTGGGAGAATGTTTCTCTCAGGTGCATAGCTCATTCCGTTTGTTGCTCTATTTCTGCTGCTATGTAATAAATGCAGTGACATGAGCATTTGCTTTATGTTGATTTTGAATAATACAACGTTTAAGTCCCTGAAATCACTAGCAAACACATTAGAAACACTTTAAATATTATTCCAAGTGATTCTGGAAGTTTTAAGTCAAGGATCAAATTTTCGCAGAGCCAGATTTCAGTAACAACGATAAGAACTCAAGTTTTCAAAGCAGAACTCAAGTTCTAGAACTTGAGTTCTTATCCAAGAACTCAAGTTCTTTTGATTTCATTTCTGGACACACCTGATCTGCAAGATGAGAACTCGAGTTGATCACCAAGAACTCGAGTTCTTCATTTTTCTTTCAATTTCGTTTTTCAAAGAACTTGAGTTCTCAGACATGAACTCAAGTTCATGAACTTGAGTTCTTAAACTTTGTTCAGATGCTTACAAAGGAACTCGAGTTCTTCACTGAGAACTCCAGTTCATGAACTCAAGTTCTTTTTCACGAACTCGAGTTCTTTGTCTGTCCAAGTTTCTTGTAGAGAGAACTCGAGTTCTTAACCAAGAACTCGAGTTGATGAACTCGAGTTTGCTATTAATGAACTCAAGTTCTTTCAGTCTTTGCACAATTTCCACAGACTAGGGGTCGCGAACTCGAGTTCTTAACCCAAGAACTCGAGTTTTTCATTTTGCTGAAATGAGAACTGGAGTTTTAAAGTTTGAAATCAAGTTCTTATGTAAACCATTGATTCACAAGTGTTTAGTTATCATCAAAACTTGGTTGAGAACTAACACATACCACATGCATTCAGTATACATCTCATGCAGTAACATATAAATAGCATACCACATATGCACATGTTCACTGCAAAAGGACCAAGTCCTTTCCAACCGCAGGACCGCCTAACAAGACAAGCCCCTGGATCCTCAGCGCTAGGAAACACAGTAGCCAGGGCCTCAAACCCTAACCACCCTGAATGCATCTCGGCTCGGTAGCAAACTAAGGACACCGGTCCAATAGGTCCTACAGCCTACATCCTTAACCATGGAAAACAAACATACAGAGTAACATAAAGTATGCGAGTAAGCAGTTACGCACCTGGTACTTTTCAATAACAACAACTCCCTGGTGTTTGAAAATTACTCCAATCACAAGTTGACCCTAAATAAAGCAAATATATCTTGTTTTAGTCACTTATGAGATTTCCCCTTGCTAGTTCATGGAATTCGTCCCCCATTCCACAAATTTCAGAAACATTGTTCTAACTTCGGAAATTCATAATTAATTCTACAAAAATACGATTAACATGAAACTAGAGGCAAAATAACCATTAACATGTCTAGTTTCTAAGAAAAATACTTCCAGAAGTCATAAAACTCAGATTCCTTTTTCTGTGTTAATTCCTAGCTCGCTGGGCAGAGAAGAAAATCCAGTTTTATGGCTGTTTTCACGAATTTGTTTCTCCCAATAGAAAACTCAAAAAGTGGTAAAATATTATATCAAATTGAAGCCCAAGATGTCTACTTCAAACATTCAAAAATTCGTAGCTATCCGACCACGTTTACTATTCCAAAACCATTTAACAATCTTCGCTGCCCAGAAATTGGCAAAATTGGCAGATTCAACATCTTTTAACTTTTAGGGTTTCAGAGTTAGAAATCAAGCCGGTAGCTTAAACCTACCCAAAATTTTGTTCTGAATCCATTGAAACCCTTAAAAACATCAAAAACAAATCACAACTCCAGATTCCATGTGATGGACAAAAATCAACCAAAGAACTGATTTTCCAAAGTTTTAGGCAACTCACCTTGCTTGATGCCTTGATTCTTCTTCTTCTGCACTTCTTCTTCCTTATTCTTCTTTGATGGAGCAGCCTTGGTAATAAGAATACCACAAGGTGTTATTCAAGAGGAATCTCAAGGATTTACATGAATGGAAATTCCAAATCTTGGACCAACTTACCTCAAACTTCACCTTTGCTTCTTCTTCCTCCTTATGGTTGCTTGGTTTAGCTCTTCTTCCTTCTCTCCTCACCTTGGACGAAATGGCTGAGCTAAATGAGGACTTGGGAGGCTTTTAATAAAGCATTAAGGGTTATATGTAGTGTCCATTCATGCCTTTATCCAATGGTCCAAGAGGTGCTCTAGGATTTGACCTATTTTCTTGCTTTTTCTCCAAGTTTTTCAAACTTATCTTGACTGATGTACATGTGGCACATGTCTAATCCATAAGAGGAATATTCCCATCAGTTCATGTGTCCTTTGTGTTTATCTCAAGTACAACCTTGTTACTTCCTTTATGACTTTATACTTATTCCCATAAATGCATATCCTATCTCACATGTACTTCCTTATCCCTTTCTTTTCCTTTATTTTTGATAACATTTCCAACTGAAAGTAGGCTCATATTTTTATTCAAATACTACATAAATAAGCCTATAATTGGTACTTGTTGGTTCCCTCTTATTGGTCAATGTTTTCCCAAGTCTTTGAGCATGTATTTGACCCTTAATATGTGATTTATCCAGTTTTTTCCTTGCCCTAATTTAGCTACACATTTTTTTACTTGATGGACAAGCTAGTTGACTTTTGCCTTCCCCCCATTAATGACTTCATTAATTACCATTACTACATGGTAAAAAAAGTCAAGCCTTCATCAATTCCATGCCACGTGTCGCTATAGGGTTTAGCCATGTGTTCCTTCTCTCTTCTTGCCTTGTTGGCACCTCCAACTTCCACATATTCCACCTACCTGATGATGTGGCTCATTCTGGTCCTTTGATTCTCTTTTTTAATCTTATTGCATGAGATTAATTTTATCTCCATTTGACCCTAATGAGTACCAATAACTTGTTATTTAATAACCTTTAGGCACTTAATAATTAATATGTCATCTTGTCTTTATTCACCCTTTTGTTATTGCAAAACAACTCTCTTGTTGTCCTACTTAGTAGTTTGAAATTTAATTTCAATCATAGAGTTGGTTCATTGTCACAAAGTCTCTAAAATAATGAATATAACATGTCACTCAACAACCAATCACAATTATAGTCTAAAGTTTCCTTAATACTTCATTAATTAATTCCGTACATGGTTTACAAAAGTAAGGATGTTACAACTACCTTCATGATTAGTAGAAGCCGACTCTATGAATTATCCTCCTCTGTTGGTATCCACACGAATAATTCTCGATCACAGCTACAGCAACGTGCTAGCACCTCTTTCTTGTCTGTCTCTCTCTATCGCTCTAGGGTTTTCTCGCGGCTTTCTAATACACTCGATAAAAGTTTTGTATCTCCGATGAAACTGATCAGCGTATTATATAAAATTAATTCCTATTAATTTTGAATATGGATTAACTATATTAATTAAATATATCTGATAGATCTAATCTAATATATTTATTTAATCTGAATTAAAAGCCAGATCTGAAATTCAAATTTTTGAATTTGGATTACAATTATGTTAATTAAATCTATCCCATAGATCTAATCTAATCCATTTATTTAATCCAAATTAAAAGCCATCTGATTTAATTTATCCCTATAAATTAAATCCGAGAAATGATATCTATTTGTTTAATTAAAACTGAGATACTATATCTCAATTTAAATTAAACAGATATATGATATCTTTATTCGAAAATTAAATGAGATACAATATCTCTTGTTTTAAATATTTAATTTATCAAATAAATTAAATGCAAAACAAATATTATATAATAATATCATAATCTCCATTAAATAATAATATTATTATATATATATATATATATATATATATATATATATATATATATATATATATATATATATCCTAGATTAAATATAGTATTCATTAAATCTTAGATTAATCTAAGATTTAATGAATCTGGACACTTTTGCCCGTGTTGGGTTATTCTTGTGTGCGACCTTGTAGGCCCACATGAGATTGGCAATGGGCCAATACTGTACCAGCCCACAAGTCGCAAATGGCCTCTAGCAAGACATTGTGACTACCCAATTCACATGGGGATCGATTACACGATCCAACCTATCGTACAACCATGTCACGTCCCTTTTGTTACGCGATAATTTGGTCAAGGATGAGATATGGATACTGTCAACTTCCTTTTCTTGACCATTACTTTCTTGATTCTCGAGTAGTCTAATAAGTGAAATGGAAACTCATTTCCATCATAGTATGGTCATACATTTCTTAGACTCACTCATCGAAGGGCCCATATTATCTCTCTACAAATGTGAGGGACAAATCTCATCTTGACCATTCACATTCCTCCACATGAAAACCACTGATCCCAATCCCAACCTTTATCATCACCCGGTCAAAGGTGACTTTTAACTAGGTCAAAGGTCAGCAACTCATCATGTAGGAATCCATGATGATCTCAGGTCATAGGGCGTTATGACGAGGTTATACATGAGATAAGCTTATCACTTAATCCATGCAGCTTTCTCATAATGGGTCGGTCCAGCACCTTGTACTCTTACAAATGCTCATGACTTTGATTTGTATCTCCATACCTCATCAAAGTCATACTGGTCTTAACTCATCTTCGCTGCCGCATAGATGACCAACCAGGGACATTTAGGATAATCTGTAAGATATATCCAGGGATACAATTTTCAACATAAACATGCAAATGAATGACAACTTAAAGGAGAATACTTTAAATAACATAAATGTCTAAAGTGCAATGAATTGCCCCTAGGGCATAATTTCCAACACTTAGGAGATCTGCTAAAGAAATATGGCCTCAATGACTGCAATGAAGCAAACACACCAATGAGCTCAACTGCCACCTTAGATGTTGATGAGAAAGGCAAAGCTTTCAACATCACAAGATATAGAGGAATGATTGGATCATTACTATATTTAACAGCAAGCAGACTTAACATCCAATGCAGTGTAGGGATGTGCGCTCGATTTCATTCTAATCCTAAAGAATCCCATGCTGAACATGTAAAGAGAATTTTTAGATACCTTCGTGATATAGAAGAGTTGGGACTGTGGTTTCCTAAATGCCAACCTGAGCATTTGGTAGCATATTCTGACTCAGATCATGCCGGATACAAGACTGACCGTAAGAGCACAAGTGGACAATGTGAATCCTTTGAACGATCACTTGTCTCTTGGCTTAGCAAAAAGCAGACCACAGTAGCTGTATCCTCTACCAAATTGTAAATGTTGGCTAGTCAACTTCTTGCACCATCTAATTGTAAAACGCTTATGCATGAAATACATTTATATATTTCTAGATTTAGGTTTGATTCCTTTTTTATTGTATCTAGTTATATGTGTAAAGGCTTATTTGGTACATGGAAGAGGTGGAAAAGGGAGGGAAGATGAGCAAGTTTTCTTGTTTGGTATATTTTTAGTATATAATCTTCCTGGGAACTCAAGTTCTCGAGCCCACTAATCTTCCTTAAAGGTAGGAAGATAAGATCTTACAAAAATTGATGGGAATCCAAATTCCTTCTATGAACAGTGAAGCTTTTGGACATATTTACCTCCCATTTATTTTATATAAGGCAAGGAAATAGGATTATATTCGAATTTACACAACAAATTCAAATTTGATATATAAGAGAAGATTTTAGAAAAAATCGATTTTTTTTTTTTTGCGAAACATAAAATTCAAATTTGACCCATAAAAATTTGATTTTTTTTGGCGAAAGAAATGTTGTCATAAAATTTTAATTTAACCCATAAATTCAAATTTAATGCAAGAAAATTCATATGAAATTTGAATTATGGAAAAAAAATCCTCTTCATTTTAAATTAATTACTTTTGAGGGTAAAATAAATATTTCTTGATTATTTTCCTATTGTCACCCCTTCATTTTCTTCCTACCAAGCAACTCATCTTCCATCATTCCTCAAAATCTTCCCTTCCCTTTTATTGCCTCCCCAAATCTTCCCCATACCAAACAAGCCTTAGGGTGATATTAAAAAAAATAATTGTATATAAAGATAGTTATAGGCATTCTATTACTTAATTTAAGAAGATTGTGTTTATATATAGGGCTCGGTTATGGCATATTCTGAATGGTTCAGATTTGATTTTTTTTACTTTTTTATTTTTTATAAAAAAAATAATTTTAATGGGTAGAAAATCTAAAATAAAGATACTCTCTAAACTAACATTTTCTTTTTTTGAAAAAATGATTTTTTTTTCATTTTTTTTAAAAGATCTAGATCGACTAGATCTTATCTGGACAATCCAGAGCTCATCCGTAAGGACAAACTCTCCTTGCTCCTTTGGACGAGTAGGAGAAAGAGAAACTAGTTCCTTTATATATATGCCTCATCAAACCATTATGTTTACAATATTTAGCTATACGAAGATGATCTTGATTTTTAAATTGCCTTTAGTTTTTCTTTTCCGTTTCAGTTTAAAATAAAATTAAGGGTTAAGGTGTAAAAATGAACATATGTTTTTTTCATCCAACACCAAGTGCTTTTTTTTACATGTAAAAATGATTACGTGATTACAAAGTAGGTACATAAATATTATTTGACTTTTAAGTTTGACTTTTTTTTGTTGACTGAACGATGACGTGACTTTCAAAAGTGCAAAAAATGCACATGTGATTTAACCAAAAGAGAGACAAACACCAAATACTTATTTTAGGTGCAAAAATACACATGTGGTTTGGCCAAACATGTTGTTTAATGATTAGTTTGACTTTTTTTACTAATTAGACGATGAAGTGGCTTTCAAATCAACGATGATGTGCTAGCTAGAGCGAGTACGCATCAAATGATGCATACCTGTCGTTGTCTTAGAAATATCCTCATGAAAGTCATACAGCTAAAGTGGCATGTGTATGAAAAAAATATCCGCATTGGATATGTTGTAATTTTCAAGTACATTATTGTTATAAGGGCAAATAGAGGGATAAAGATGTTGATATTAATTAATTCTTCCCAACTCAGACTTGCGATGAGTCGGCATGTTTTTTTTCCCCATATGATTGCTTTGAAAGTCATGTCATCATCCAATCAATAAAAAAAATTCAAACTAATGGTCAAACAGTATTTTTGGCCAAACCACATATATTTTTGTACAGAAAAAATACTTGGTGTTGAACGCTCTTTTGACTAAATCATATGTATATTTTTGCATATTTAAAAGCCACGTCATTATCCAATCAGCAAAAAAGTTAAACTTAACGGTCAATCAATATTTTTTTTCCACATAATTTGTAACCACGTAGTCACTTTTATATCTAAAAATAACATTTAGTGTTAGAAGCTCTTTAGAAAAAAAAAAAAAAAAAAAAAACACATGTGCAATTGCGCCTCCTTAACCCTAAAATTACTATGTATTGCAGGTTTGAAAATCGTTCTGCTTCTATATCGTAGTGGAAGTGCGTTCGCTTCGTAAGCGAAATGTCGCGAAATCGATCATCGCTGGGAGCTTGCATTAATTTCTTAATTTTAAAATTACATAGAAAATTCGTCGCATAAGTAATTATCTGATTTCATTTTTAACTACTAAGAAAGAAATATCCTATGAAAATTATAACCAAAACTAAATCATTTACGCATTAAATAAGAAAATGCAAACCCAAGCCAAAAAAAAAAAAAGCAAGCTCTTCCCTCACTTACACATGCATAATCCCAATATCTGTCTTCATAGAGTTTTCCCTCAACAGTATCAACAAACTATAACCATACGTCAGAGTTGGCGCCATGTCGTCATTATTATTGTTGCAGATTTACGTTCACTTGTATTGACCATTTGGTTCAGCTTGTGAAGAAGATCCTCCTCCTCCATTATGATTCTGCGCATGCTCCCTCATGTACCCTCCCATGGCTCCAAAGTACCCATTCGGATTCCCCATGTGAAATGGGTGCACGAAAGCACCTAACCCCGCCGGTGACCCATATGGTAGCTCCACCGTGCGCTTGCCCAGTGGCTCCCCACGCATGGAGGCCCGGTCGCCCTCCATCTCACGGTACCGATGAAGGTACATGGTGAGGGGCTCAATGTAGTCGTCAAACCCAAGCTTGCTCATGGCCCATAGCACGTCCTCGGCCGTGATGGTCTTCCGCTGCTCCCTCTGGCACCGCTCGTTGGCCTCGCCAGTGATGAAGCTGATGTATTCAGACACGCATTCCTGGATGGTCTCCTTGGCATCGTCGGAGATCTTGGCGTGTGGAGGGAGGATCTTCCGCATTATTCTGATGACGTTGGCGATTGGCATGAACCTGTCTTGCTCCCTCACGATGCATTCATTGTCGTCCGTAGCGGCGGTGGTGGATGAGGACGATGAGTTGTTGTGGTTGTTCATCGTCTCCGGTACCGATACTGATGAAGATAACTTCAGCCCTGTCATGATGGTGTTAATAGTATGAAGCTACATCAGTAGCATACAAACTCCCTTAATTTTAGTTATTAAAAACCAAAAAAAGAAAATATATTAAAATTTGAATACTCTCCGTTCGCATCCATATATACACATACATATATATGGATTTTTTTTTTTTTTGAAAAAAAAAACTCTTAAAATATAAAATCCCAAATTTAACTTTGTTTGCTACACTTCATGATTAGCTATTTGATATATATGACAACATAGTTTAATAAAAACTATTTCCGATTTAGAATTTGCACATTTCAAAGGCATTTAATTAGAATTTTTCCTAGCTTCTCTGAACACGAAAACTCAATTTTGTTTGGGTCTTTACCAAGCCTAAATTGGTTATGTGTAAATAAATTTATACCACTCTTACAATAAGTTTGCTGTAAAAGAAATTTTCTATCCTAAATATAAGTTCATTTAGAATTAATGATTTTTTTTTTCAACTTTATCCTTAAGTAGTTTTCACTGGAAAAAATAAAAAGGGGGGGGGGGGGGGAGTAAAATGTTGAGAGAGAAAATTTTAATGAGAGTAAATTTGAAATTTTTTATTAATTTAAGACATCTTTAATTATGTAATTGTCTTTATATATATATATATATATATATATATATATATATATATATATATATATATGAAAACCAGTTAAAATAAAATTATAATACACACCGGTACGGTAAGGGTTAAAAAGGTAGGATTTAAACCATGGCACCTCGTTCATTAGTGGTTTTATTTGTTTCATTGAGACCATATACATTATACTAATTATATTCCAACACCCACCAATACTATTTCAAGTACTCTTGCAAGTGGCAAAAAAGTTCTGTACATATAAAGGTATGTAGTGAGATTCCTTCTTCACTCGTAATTTTTATTTTTATTTTTAAAAACATAACTCTTAATATTTTATATTGAGTTCATTTATATAGAAAATCCGTTGATAATAGATTTAAAGTATTCTTAAATTTGATCCATGGTACACATTGGTACATATTCAACATTTATAACTAATTAACATGACTTGATGAATTAGTGGATGAGTGATAAAAGAAAGGAGAATTTGTGCATTGGTTCTTGGGGATCTTAAATGAGAAAATAATCATAATTAATGAACAATCTTGTGAATACTGTGAAAACGGAAGGGGCAGGTGATGAGAACCAGAGACTATATGGGTGGTATGTATCTGTGAATGGGGTATGCATATAAAAATTGAAGAAGCGCATAATTGGGAAAAGTAATAGAGTATATCTCTTATACATTTATTATTCTTAACTAATTTTAACCAATATTTTAATATGCATAATTTGGGTAGCATTGTCATCACTTATAAAAAAAATTGGCATGAGGGGAGTATTATTTTAGTAGTAACATAAATAAAAATATATAATAAATATTTGGGAATATCATTTCTGCCTTGAGTCAAAACGACACCATTTTGGCTCTTTTTTAAATGAAGAGATGATAATATGCTCTTTTTTTTTTTTTTCCCTTCTTTTCCTTTCATCTCTTCATTTAAAAAAGAGTTAAAACAACGTCATGTTGACTCAAGGCAGAAAAATTTTTCTACCTTAAAGGCAGAAATAATATTCCCATAAATATATTAAAATAATATAAAGTGAGAATATTAAAGTGAAACCCACAATACAAAAAGGAAGGGAAGTTAACTCTATCTAGAGTCAACGACTTTTTTATACATGTTATCAAAAGACTTTTTATATATATGTTATCAGAAAAATTGATTATGTCTGTTTTTACACCCCAAATAGTTAATTATGTTAAGTGTCAATAGAAAAATAATTTATTGCTAAATTTGCACATCAACCCTAAAAATATTTGGGCTAGCTCAGGAGGTAGTGGTGGTGAGAGTGAAGATAAAAAGAGGTGCGCAATATTATCACATCGCTCAAATTTTAAATGGGACCTGTGTGTTTGCTTTGTTAGAAACTTTGAATATACTAATATTGTTTTTGGAATCTTATAATACTAATACGTACTACTATTATTTTGCGTAGTTTGTTTTTCAACAAAGTCTATGACTCAATAATTCGAACAAACTCACATTAATTCAATGAGATTCATATCACGTACAGACTGAATTCATTTGACAAATGAGATGACTTGGAATGAAGAAATTAAATTGTCTACAATCATAGCCGTACGTCAATTTATCATACAAAAATAAACAGTGATACCCCAAAACACAGTGTCATTAATTTTCTCTCGGTACAGTAATTAATTCTCATTACTTTCTGCCTACATTATATGCTAATCACAAAAGATTTGAATTGAAATAGCGCAATAAACTTTTAATTTATTTAAAATACCATGACTGAGTTTAAGGAAAGTAGAAGTAAAAAAGTAAATAGAGAAAATGCAATTAGAGGATGGAGACAATAAATTCATAGAAACGCGTAAAAGAGTCAATAAAAACTCAAAATGTCAGTCAACTTTATCTCTGATAACCCATTTATTAGCAACTTTCTGTTGACTTATTACACACCTAATAACTTGTCCATTTATATTATATATTTAATTGAAAACCTCTCAAACACACATATATGTGTGTCTATATCTATATATATATCTTTATATATCTTTTTAACACAATGCATGAACGCCACTTGTATGTTACTCTCAAGTCTCAGGTAGCTGCTTACATGCATGCATGCGTGCCACTTGTTCATTTCTACACTACACAGCCATTCTATATGTCTTCATCTTCTTCTTTTCTCATCAGTTTTACTTTACTGTTTCTTTGGATAAACACAGAAACAAACAAGAACAGAAACACTTATTCGTACATTCAGAGAAGGAAAAGAAAAACCAAACATATAATCGGATCGATCGATCATGAATTATACTAGAGAGTAAGAGAGAGAAAGATCAAATAAAAAAAAAAAGGAAAGAACAGTGTGAGTGTGTGTGTGTATGAATGAACTGAAGGTGGGAAACATAAATCAATTTGCATGCATGAGCGAGAAAAACTATGAGATCATACAGACTCTCTCTCTCTCTTCCTCTCTCTATATGTGATGAGAAATCCTGCATGCAAGAAACGATCAAATCCAGAGGCATGACCTTGAAGTGACAATAAACAACAGACTGGGCGATATATAGAGGCAAATCTAATTAATGACTGAGACATTAGAGATTTTACCTGGAGAAGAAGTGTTAGGGAGCTTGCGGTAGCCATGAAAGCCTCCAGATTCCATTGGAGCTTCGCGAAGAAGATGGAGAAGGATTGAGCGAAGAAAAGGAGAGAGGTCTCTGAGGAATTTAAGAGAGAGAGAGAGAGAGAGAGAGAGAGAGAGAGAATTTTGGGCGTTGGAATTACTTGGCAAGTGTCTGTGATTTATAGTGCTCAATGTTGCAGTTAACGTGTCGATGGGGGCGACGTGGGCGAGGAAACTGGCAATAGCCCGTAAGGGGAGTCGTTCGAGCTTGTTGGGGAAGCTGATGTGACCGACAGGTGTGGGTGGGAACATCAGTCACGTGAGTTGTCATACATTGGTGGCGAGTTTCTTGCTTTCCCAAGCCGAAAAACTTCATAGGGAAAGAACCAATAAACGCTTTGACCAAGTTAGAATGCAATTGCAAGCCAAAATAAAGTGAAAGAGCCCGCCTGAAAAACTAAAAACACTCCCCACAAGAAACGTTGGAGCCCATTGTGATTTCGTTTTTCTCTTTGACTTACTTTAAGTAATTTTATATGATTTAAAATAAATATGTGAGAAAAATTTTATTTTTGTTCCATCGTAGAACACAGATTGGACTTGGCCTGGGGTGAAATCTTAGGGGCCTACGCACCGCTAGTGGGATCAAAATCCACGTAGTTCGCTTGTATATAATAGGCTTATAGCCAGAGGGGAGTGGGGGTATGTGCTCTGTGTATACTGAATACTAAAAGTTAGAGATCGAGCGTGTGTACCTTGTTAGGGTTTATACCCTATTTATAGACTTACTTGGGCCCTAAATTCCTGGACTTCTGTTATCTGATAGTTAAAGGTATGATGTATCCTTGGCTGATCAGATCCTAACTTGTTGGGCGCTTATGATCTTGGTAGTTATGTTGATAGATTACTCCTTGATCCAAGGAGGTTGTTAAGATATTATAAATAAGCCATTGTATCTGGGCTTCTTGGATCACTGGGCTGAGCTCACTTTTAATATATCCGTAACAATTTCATAAAGCCTAAAAATTGTTTTAAAAACAAGCACTAATTCTTTTACTTAAATTAAAAATTATACTCATTTTATATCCTTACCTATTTGACTTGTTTTTGAAGAGATTAATAAAGTCAAATAAATTATTTAATCATATTATATGTTGAGTATTATTAAATTATATATTAGTTGTAAGAAAAATTATTTTAAAGAAAAATAATAAATATAAATATTTTAAAATAATTTATTTATTTTCTTTAACCTTTCTAAAAGAAAAATCAAATCATTCTTATATTGAGGTGTAACATCCCATTTTCATAAACGTTTCCATACAGAGCTGAGTGTTGAAAATATTTAAAATAAAGAGTAACTGAATAACATTGTATGTATTGTATCTATCTAAACATTTAACTATACAATCATTCATGAGTTCAACGTCTCCACAGGGTCCTCACGCCTGCTTCTTACCCCTATCCTTGATCTTGACTCCCTGGGATTCTGAAGCTATAACAGGGGCTGAGGTTCAATTCCCATTGAACCTCAGGTAACGGTTAACCTCATGCTTATGTAAACAGTATACGACGGATATTATAATAATAAATTCACTACTATCACTTTCAAAATCATATCAGCAAGTAACATAACACAGCCACTGCAATATGTATGTTACCCATAGTTTGCACGTAACCAGTGCCACGATGGCCTATCGTGTCTTCAGCGCTAGGAAAACTCAACGGAGTTATCAAGACTATAACCCGTATTCAATTCAATATATCATAAACAACTTTCAAAATAGAGTATCAATAAGTGAAAACAACTTTCACATATAACCATACCATAAGCATAAGCGTTAATGTTACAATACGCGTCCGTACCTGAATTTGGCGGGTTTTTGGGTACATTTGACGTCGGAACTCGTGCACAGTCTATCCTAAAAGGGTGATATTGTCTCGATTACTTCTCAAACAATATTTCAAGAGACACCTTAGTCATACTTGACATTTTTACCCTTGAAGGATTTATTTTCATTTATTTCCACATAATTTTCGGAAAAAACGCTGGTGCAGAATTTCTGGGCAGAATTTCGCCTAACTTTGAAAAATCATAACTAATTCCAGAAAAATCGAAAAGAGGATCCGTAAAATTTCCCGGAATCCTTGAGATGTCTACTTTCAAGGAAAAATACTGGAACTTACCCAGAACTCATGGATAATTCCCAGTTTCCAGAATTCAAACCGCTGCCCAGAATTTCGCTCAAAAAATGTAGCTTAACTTCTGGGATTTTTATCTTTTTGCACAGAACTTCAATTGACACACTCTTTATATATTTGGAAATCCCTAAATGTCTAGTTTTATCATGAATTTTACCAGAATTTTAGAACATCATCTTCATCATAAAATACTAGCACTTTTACTACTGACTCCAGAAATTCCTGATTACCGAAATTTCGCCAGAACTTCGCCATTTTGATCATACTCTTCCAAAAATTTTGCTATAACTTCTTTTTCATCAAATTTTTGAAATAAAGACAGTGGGGAGCTTAAAAACATGAGATTAAAACTGGAATTGGAAGTTTGATGATCAAAATAACATTTCTAGCATTTCCACTTCATAAACTAAGAACTTAAACTTAAAAACTAAGAACTCTCTTATCTCTTGAAGACCACTTGCTTCCTATTTTCTGCAGCTCTTCCACACTCTCTCTTTCTCTCTAAATTTTCGACCAAGCTAAGTGAATTGGTGAGGAGAATGTGTTGCCAAAGCTCCTATTTATAGCCAAATGTAATGGCATTTTTGAAATTCCTCCCTCTTGCGTTTAACCATTAGATTTTTCTTGGTGAGGAGGAAATAATCCTAGCCCTCCACCACATACAAACCGCCCCCCCTATCCTTCTAGAAATTTTCTTACTTTGTCCCCAAGAAAACCCATTTAATCTCTAATTATTCCCAAATGCTAATTTAGTTAGGTGTAAGTTGGTGTTTAAATTCAAAATCCAATTTCACTTTTGGAATCCTAATTTTATGATTAGATTTATGGTGATTTTTAATTCCCAAAACACTTAGGTATGAATCTTAAAAGTACCCAAAAATAACTTTGGGAATAGCCAAGTTGAAGCTGACAATTCACTGATCTCAAATATGTATTTATCTTAAATACTTGATTTCTATATTTCAAGTTATGATTTAATTTCTATAGGTTTCCATCTAATTCATCCCAATTAAATAAGAACTTGGTCCCTAAGTCTTCCAAATCTTCTTCCACACACCACCTTGTTTGACTTATTGTTTCCCCTCTTCTCTCCTTAAATCCGTCCCATCCCCCTTAATTTTTAATTATCCAATTATGTTTTTAATGTTCACACACCTTTAAGGAAGACATTCTCTCATTGGTCCACTTAGATTTAGAATTTAAAGTTAATATAATTCAATTCTTTCATTTATTTGTATAATTTATTTGTTCATCAACAAATAAGAATTTTGTCCGATAGAGATTAATTTTATGTCTTAAATTAGTCCCACAAACTCAAGAAGAAACTCTCCTATTGGTTCAATTAATTTCACAAAGATTCAAGATTAAGAGTTTATATTAATTTCTTATCTCTTTAACTAGTAATTTTCTCCACCTTTATTAGTAAAAGGGAAAATTAATTTATCCTTGGTTAATATAGTGTTTTAAGGGTTACCAAACTTAATTATCAAAATTTGGTAAGTTCTTAATTTAATTTTGATGATTAACAACTCCTTGTATGCTAATCTTAGCTTCTAAATATCATTTGGTCTTTCACTTAATTGATTTTTCCTTAATTATGACTTTAATAATTTAATTATGAACTAATTTCAAAAATTACTAAAGTATCTCAATTATTGCAATTCCAATTGCCCAATAATTGTTACTAATTCCCTCTAATTGATTTTATCATCCTCTGATGACTTTCAATTGTTAAAATGGTATAATTACGATTACATTAAATTATGATAATCCTGGGATATTTTATGATCAATATAATTTCATAAAATTTCATCTTTAGGTTTTCTAATTCTAGGGAAAATTGCCTAGGAATACAAATAAAGATAAATACTAAAATCCAAGACCTCATATTCACCTATTTAAAATAGGTATCTCCTATCGAAATGTAGTGGTTATGCTAAATAGGATTTTTAGGTATTACAAAGGAGCGGAGGTGGTATCATTTTTTATTTTAATTTTATATATAAAGATTAAAATTGAAAATACAAAATGGAGATCGAGGAATCAAAGTTGGTGAGACGTGTGATAACCTGAGAAGCCTAGAGTGTAGTGAGATGTAGTATTATTCAAACATTCTTCATATGATTAAGAAATATAATGATCATATCATTTTTTTAGAGGGTTAAACTGCAAAAATATACATATACTTTTATCAAGTGTGCACCTATCACCATGTATTAATTACTTGAATGGCCGTTACTTTTTGTTTTGTATGCCCGACACTTGTTCATGTGTCAATTTCTCATTCCTCCATATTCTCGTCTTTCAATTCTCTCTCTTCACTCACCTTTCCTCTCACAAAAATAACAAATGTGGCACTAACTTTTTTACAAAAATTTCATCCAACATTTGTAACGATTATATCACGGGTACAGAAAATCTTTTAAGACCAGACAAAAGAGGCATCAGAAAACCGGACTTGCGACCGGTCTTATTCTAGCTGGTATTAAAAGTATATTTTTAAGACCGGACTTAAACCGGTCTTAAATAAACTCTTTTAAGACCGGATATTTAAAAACATCAGATCTTAAAAGTGATACTCAATATAACTGAAGTTTTTTTTTGTCGGTCCTAAAATTCAATATTTAAGACTGGACAAAACTTTAGCCACTCTTAAAAGGTCTAATTTTTAAGACCGAACAAAAATAAATGCACTCTAAAAAATAGCAGCTTGTTAGACCGACGATTAATTATACGCAGTCTTAAAAGACTTACTTTCAATACTGGATGATTAATATGTCTGGTCTTAAATATTATCTTTTTGACCGGACGTATTAAACCATCGGTCTTGAAAGACCAACTTTTAATATCGCACTAATATCAAATATTTTCACCTGACCTTTAAGACCGCACATATAAGTACATCCGAATACATCCGGTACTAAAAGTTGAACTTTTAAGACCTGCGTTTTTGTTTTGTCGGTCTAAATTTTCCTGAATTTTTTTCCTGTTCTGTTCTTCCTGATCATATATACACAAATCCATACTAGCCAATCCAACACATGCTACAAGCTATGAACAATTATGAATAAATTGAATGGTCATATATACACAAATTCATACCAACCAATCCAGCACATAAAATGCTATACTTTAAGCTACAAGCTATGAACAATTACAAATAAATTGAATTGGGAAAAAACAGAATACAAATATTATCGACCATGCGTTACAAATACAAATACAATAAGCTATTTCAATAAGATATACAACACTTAAATCAACTAACATACATGCCCAATATTCACCATGATTTCATATGATTCACATCCAACAATTTAGCATCCTGTTTTATAACATGCCCCTTTGGATCGGATCCTACCACAATAAAATAAGAACAAGCTTCATAGAGTCAGTGACATTGTTTAAAAACATGGAAGGAATATAATAGTGTTAAAACCTTAAAGGGATATCCTCCCATATCCCTTCTTGATGATCATTTCTTATGCCAGGTTCATTATCCGCTTCATCTTCTTCATTCATATCTGGTAGACCCCTTGAAAAATGAGTACTCTCAGAAAGACCATTATTTGCATGACTTTCTTCATCAATATCTATGACCCTTTCTCCTTGGAGATCTACAGACCACATTTGATTTGCTTGCTCGGTGATATAAAAAACTTGTTTCGCCTAGTCTACCATAATAAAAGGTTCATCTCCAAAACTTCTACTATTGACATTGACTAACGTAAATCTCAGTCGATTGATCTGAACACCATTGTTGACATTAACCCACTTGCATTTGAAAATGAGGAATATAATCATGACATAGTCCACCTCCCAAATCTCTTCAATAACCCCGTAATATGGCATGACTGCCAATTTAGGCCGCTTGTCTTTCGAACTGGAGAAGTGTATAGAACCTCTAACATTACACCACTGTTCTGAACAACACTCCTTTCATCTAGGGACTTCATGTAAAATGTATAACCATTGATCACATAAGAATTCCAACTTATGACATCAACCTCAGGACTACGTGCTAACCATTCGATTGTCTTAGAAACAGATTCCTCTCCCTCGACCTTTTGTTTGAACCAGTTTGCAAATGTTCTATTATGCTCCTTAATCAACCTTTGTTCAGTCATTCAGGGATTTTCTTTCCTGACAGCTTCTTCATGTGCAGCTATGCTGGCTTGAACTTCATCAACATTATTCAAGATGTATAAGTGGTCTTGTGACAATTCATCAGGATCCAAACTCTTTACTGAAGCCCCTCGTCTACCCCCTTCAGCATGCCAACATTTTGGAATCCTCACCACATAGTCCTCCTCCTACCATTCCTCTTCTCAAACCTGCCCTACCTATCAAACCCACACCTCTGTCCCTGCCTCTGATCCCCCCTTCTTTGCTGATGACAAAGGGGGAGAAGAACAGTGAAGAGATCTGTGTGCCTGATAGTTGCTTTTAGTTGTTCTTTTTGTAATTGAATTACTGATAGTTGTTTTTAGTTTGTTTCATTTTGTTGTATTGAAGTTCTTTTGGTACTATCTTAGATATGTTTAAGCATCTGAGTCTAACTCAAGTAAACTTTGCATTTTGCTTAAACTTAATATGTCCAATACTGTCAAAATCTCTATCAAGATAGTTTACAAGTGTTGTCATCATAAAAAAGGGGGAGAATGTTAGTTTCCTATGTGTTTTGATGATAACTGACAATTGTAAACTAAGAAGTAGCTCTTTGTTGTTAAAGTTCTAAGAAAGGTAGAAGTTTGCTAACATTGATTTAATCCTTGTTATGTAAGTCAAACTCGAGCCTAATCCTGTTAAACTCGAGCCTACTCATGACAGAAAGCTAGTTTCATGATTTTATCTGAAATAAACTCGAGCCTATTATATTAAACTCTAGTCTACATGTTACAAAGAGAAAAACAGGTTTGTCGCTCTTAGTTAAACTCAAGTCTGACATAATGAACTCGAGCCTATGTCTTACAGAGAGCATATCGACATTTTGAGACTCAAGCATGTTTTTACCTGACTTAAGCTTAAGCCTTAAAGAGAGTCCTCCCTTAATTATTCATGTTAATAAACTCGAGCATACTAGGATAAACTCGAGTTTGTCCCTTATAGAGAGCATTCAAAAATATTCTTGAAATATGGACTCGAACATGATTGTGTAGACTCAAGCCTATCTCTGATTTCAAAAAGAGTTTAACTAAAGCAAACTCGAGCCTGGAACTTATAAACTCGAGTTTGGCTCAAACAGAGAGTTGTGAATGAGTCTACAGCACGATTAGACTCAAGCCTACATGTTTTTAACTCAAGCTTAACGGAACTCTGTTTCATAAGCGAGATTATATATCTATTTGATTCAGACCTATAGGTTGATTTACTCACATATTAAGTTGTGAATCATCATATATACACTTGACCGATATGCTCATATGTTTCAGATGAATTTAGCAAGGATCAAGGTGAAATCAAATCTGGGTCAAATGCATTTAATGAAGAACCAAGAACAAGCTTGAAACTTCTCCTTCTTCCCAAAAGTTCAGCTTAGACCGTTATAGGTCAATCAAATCATTCTCCAACGGTCAAATATGGATCATAGAATAACAAGAACTCTGGAAGATCATTTGCAACGGCTAAATCCAGGATTCCAGCTGAGAATTGAAAGAATGGAGAAAATTATGCAACTATCATATTCCAGAAATGAAGCTGAACATTAAAGAATAAGAGAGAAGAATATGCAACGGCTAATTTCTCTGATCAAGCTATAAATACCCAGGAAGACTCATTGCAACAACACACATAGAAAACTACAACTGATTACATTTTCGATTTGAGTCTTTGTTGTGCATTCTATTTGAACTTTAGTGTTTATTTATATCTACTCTGTTGAGAGTATCGTTTTAAAAATCATTTTGATTACTTGTTTGAGAAAACTCAAGGTTGTGGAACCTATGAGTTGGGTCTTTTAACTACAAAGTGTAAGGGGGAGCAAATCCTAGTTGATTAGGATTGCTTGAGAGTTACATTGTTGTAATAAGAAAATATTGATAGTTGAAAAACCCAGAAGATATCTGGGGACTGGACGTAGGTCAAGGTTAGGACCGAACTAATATAAACCTTTTGTGTCTAAGCTTCTCTCCCTTTACCTTCTTACATTCTATTTTTTTTAATTCAGAAACTTGGGTGTTTTTCAAAAAGAATTTCAAAATCCCCAATTCACCCCCTCTTGATGATTTCTTCCATTTTCAATTGTATCTTACCTTTCTTGAATTGCCGCCTTTCTTGCTCTTCTTAGATGCCGCCACTTGCCTCTAAAAAACATGACCATCCTCATGCATCCAAGGCCTTAGTGTATTGTTATTACACAGCTAAAACCCTTAATTAAGGTTATTAGAAGAAAAGCCCATTACAAGATTTAATTCGATAAATCAAGATAATGGATCGTATCCATATCTTGACATATATCTTTAACTCAAAATTCAAGATAGTAGATATTATCCATATCTTAAAATATATGTTGAGTTCAAATTCAAGATAATTGATCATATCCTTAACTACTTTTGAAGCTACTATGTATTCTACCTCGGTAGCGGAGTATGCAGTGGCCTCTTGCTTGAAACTTTTCCCAACAAATTGCTCCCCCATTTAAGATGTAGGCAAAGCCTACTTGGGATTTAAAGTCATCTATGTTGCTCTGGAAACTAGCTTAAGTAAACCCTTTCACTTTCAGCTCACCACTACCACTATAAACAAGAAACATATCCTTAGTCCTTCTTAAGTACTTTAGGATTATCTTTACGATTGTCCAATGACCTTCTCTAAGGTCAGCCTGGTATCAGCTCGTAATTCTCAAAGCATAAGAGACGTATAGTCTCATACATAGCATGGCAAAAATAAGGAATCCAATTGTAGGTGTATATTGAATTCTCTTAATGCATCCCTTTTCAGCTAGTACCTTAGGACACAGTCTTAGAAAGATGAATGCCATGACTGACGAAAGAGAACCCCTTTTCGACCTATCCATGTTAAACCTCTTTAGCATTTGATCTATGTACATGGATTGGGACAATCCCAACAATCTTTTAGATCTATCTCTATAGATCTTAATACCTAGTATATAGGCTGCCTTTCCTATAACCTTCATAGTGAAGTTCTCTGATAACCAAATCTTCTTAGATTGAAACATAGAAATATCATTTCCAATGAGCAATATGTCATCCACATAAAGCAGAAGGAAAACACCATCATTCCCACTAACCTTCTTGTAAGCACATAGTTCATCTTAATTCTTGATAAAGTCATTACCATTTAACAATTTCATCAAAATAAAGATTCTAGCTCCGGAATCTTGTTTAAGCCCATATATTGACTTCTTAAGCTTACAGACCATATGCTTTTGGCCTTTGGTTTCAAAACCTTTAGGTTGTGTCATATACACTTCATTCTTTAATAAACCATTCAAGAAGGTGGTTTTGACATTCATTTACCAAAACCATATAATCATGATACGCGGCTATAGCTAGCATGATCCTAATAGATTTGATCATGGCAACAAGCAAGAAGGTTTCCTCAAAGTCAATTCCTTTCCTTTGACGATAACCCTTTATAACTAACCTAATTTTATAGGTTTGATTGTTGCCATCAACATCAGTCTTCCTCTTGAACATCAACTTACACCTAAGGGGAACTATTCACTTAGGTGGTAGAACCAAGGTCTATACCTTGTTCTAATGCATTGAATCTATCTCAGACTCTATGGCTTTACGCCATTCTATGGAGTCAACTTCCTTGACCACCTAAGTGTAAGAAGAAGGCTCGTCATCCTTAGTGATATGTTCATTATCAATCACAAAACTATACCTCTCAGATCAACAGACTTAAGCTCTGTTATCTATTCTTGTAGGTCTTGTATTTCTTCAAGCTTTACCTTACTCCCACTATCTACTTGAGAGAATAGATCCTCCTAAAGAAAGTTGGCATTCTTGGACACAAACACTTTATAATCCTCAAGGTAGTAAAAGTAGTATCCCTTAGTTTCCTTAGGATAGTCTACAAAATAGCACAAAGTGCTCCTAACCCCTAATTTTTTGTATTCTTCCTAACTACGGCTTTGCCATATACATTGCTAATTGTAGTGCCATTAATTTCCCAGGCTTACATAGGTTATATCCCTTAAGATCACTCTATTCTATATAATTCTACAAGCGATTACTTTGCTCTATAATTGTTTTTTCCCTATTGTAAACATTTTGCAATTTAAAATTGGCCTAGATTTTGTAAGAATGCTAAGTGAGGAAGTTAGGAGCATCATGCATTCACAATCCTACTATATTTCCCGCCCCCACACTTAAGGTTGCAAAGTCCATAGTACAAAGGGAGAACCATCAGAGGGGGAGCAAGCAGATGAAACAACAGGAAATTGAGTAGGCGCGGTGTGTGCACTCAGTAAGCCTAATGAGCAAAAAACAGTGAGGGATAAAAGCAAGCGAGAGATAAAGAAATGTGAGAATAAGGCTAAGTGAAAGAAAAGTCTCATAGTTTTATATATATATATATATATATATATATATATATATATATGTATAGTTTTCTTTAGTCCCCTGTTACTATCCAATAAGGGGATACAAAAGACAATAAACAACAGCAGAAGAAAACAAAAGAACAAAAGGCATTCATGGGGGCCTAGGATGTCAGGGAGAAGCACTAGTAGTAGTGTCGCTGACAGAGGAAGAATCCAAGACTAGGTTGACGAGGGGCATGGCCAAGTGTACATTGGAGAAGGTGACAATGGTGGTCACTTGGTCAGCGAAGTTGGTACTTAAGGCTGCGTCAACATCACGACAAAGGGCAGCAACCTCAATATGAAAGGCAGTGATGCGGGTAGTGCGACCTGGTACATGAGCAGGATTAGCATGTGGTGGTGGAACAGGGGATGAAGGTGGTAGCAAAGTAAGAGGCTTAGCGTGCAAAGAGGTATGGTAGGCGAAGTATTCTTGCCAATTACTATTGGTATCATCAGAGGAGATAGAAATGTAGGAATAAGGCAGGGGAGGGAGTGGGGGTATGGGTTGCAATGAGCGAATCGACCGTGTTAGGGTTTAGGAAATGGAAGTGAAAGTATAAGTGCAAGATACGAGCACTAAGGGGGAAGATATTAAGGGAAGGAGGAGTGTGGGTAATGAATAGGTGACATAATGAGGTGGAGGTGGATGGTGGAAGATGAGCAGTTAGTGAGGGAAGAAGAGAGGAATTGTGGTGGGATGGCGTACTTATTAAAAGTGAAAGAATTGTAATTATGATAGGTATAAAGACTAGGAGAGAGAAAAATGGCAGCTTAGGTATAGGGACAGTGGTAGATTTTGTGGGCAAGAAAGGATGGGGCTATAAGTCATAAATATGGGAGTAGAGAATGAAATTTTTAAAAAAATGTGGGCCACCTAGAAAAATATGGAGCGAGGGGAGTATAAACCTAGCTAGTGTGTGGTAAAAGGCTTTGTTATAGTATTGCTATAGCAAAACAGAGATCGCTTAATGTTAACTATAACTTCGTTGACCTTATAGCTAATAATGCATGTTATTCCCTATGGCAGTTGCGTGGTAGAAAAAGGGGCCTTAGACCCCCTGATTATATTGGCTAACTACAAAATAAAAATTAAAGGACAAAGAAGAAAAGAAAACTATAAAATAATAATAATAATAATAATAATAATAATAATAATAAAGGGAAGAAAAGAGTAAACCACTAGGCTGCCTCCTATTGGCTCTTGGTTTTGAGTCCTCAGCCAAACTAGGTTGTGCACATTAGGTTGATGATTGGAGATGGATGAGAGGTTTATCCTGTGGTATTTTCTCATCCCAATAGTACTTAACACGTTATCCATTGACCTTAAAGATGCATCCCGAAGTAGGACTCTACAGTTCCATGGAACCATGAGGAGAGATGGAACAAATTAGAAATGGCCCAGACCATCTAGACTCTAGTTTGCCAAGGAAAAGCTTGAGTCAAGAATTATACAGGAGAACTTGCTACCTGACTTCAAATGTTCATGGGAATAATTGCTTGTCATGCCATATCTTGACCTTTTCTTTATATAGCTTAGAGTTCTCATACGCAAATAGCCGAAACTCATCCATCTCATTTAATTGCAACATCCATTTCTCTCTAACTGTTGTGGCATGTTGAGCTTGGAAATTGCCCAATGGGCTTTGTTTTCCAATTCTAAAGGAAGGTAACAAGCCTTGCCAAAAACCAGCTAGTGTGGGGATGCACCCAATAGTGTTTTAAATGTTGTTCGATAAGCCTATAGCAATCTCATGCTTGACTCCATACTTAACCCATAGTAACTCAAATTGCTTATTGCAAAAGTTGTTAGATATGATTAGTTTTGATGGTGTCTTATATATGCCTTCCTTAAAAGAAAAAAGCTTGAGTAATATAGTTATCTCCTACATTGACTAACTATTGTATTTAATGTAGAATAATCCAAGTTAAGGTCAATCAAGATGGAGATAAGAGATTTCAGATTGAAAGAGTTGAATCATAAAGAATGTTCAAAAAGCTCGATTATGAAGCATAATAAAAAAGAAGAAGATCAAAGAGGTTGAGGATGTAGATGAGAATAAGGAAAAGGAAGAGAAGAAAAAGAAGAGGAGAAGAAATTGAAGAGGTTGATGAATAGAATGGAATATTATCATTCAAGCTCTTAGTTGATAAGAAGAAGAAGAGAATTGGGAGATGGAAGAAGAGGATATTCAAGAATAGCTCAAATATGCCTATGAAGAATGCTCAAGAAAGGAAGAATAGAGTTGTGAAGAATGATCAAGTGAAGCGAAGAAAGAAAGAAATGATCTTGTCAAAAAGATCGAGAAAAATCAATTTACAAGCTTTTAAATTGATATTACAAGTCTTCACAATAAAATGGAGGTTGGTTGGGTCAATTCAGAGCTAAAATCAGTGAAAATCAAGTTCTGGAAGTGAATACTCGAGTTTCCAGGTCAAAACTCGAGTATACAAGCTTACTGGAAAAATTGGCTTCTAGATGGAGAAAACTGTGGTTTTGAAAACTAGAGTTCTGGAAACCAAGGTTTGAGCTATAAAGGTCAAAACTCCAGTATGGGAGTCAATACTCGAGTATTGAACTTAAATATTCAAGTATCGGGAGTTTTCAGCTTCTCTGGCACTTCTGGACTCGACAAAACTCGAGTTTCCAAATCAAAACTCAAGTTTCCAATGCTCTTCAGCAACTCTGTTCACCTCTGCTTTAGTTTAGCTTTGGGCTTTGGATTGAGGTAAAATCAAATTTGGCTGAAAATAGAAATCCAATTCGTCATCTTGACAAAGTTTCATGCCCAAAGAAGATCAGATGAGAGAGCTATGATTTCTAAAGTTGGATCAAATATTCAAGCCACACTTCAGACCAAGCTTCAATGATTTGAGTGTAACTCACAATCTACATATCGGATTGAGCTGAAATCGGTGGTGTTTGAAAGAAGACTCATAGGGGTTTCCATCAACACTTTATTCAACAAAAATGAAGATCATACTAGAGAGATATGGTCTTTGAAAGTTGACTGACTGTTCAGAACGATGAGAAAATGATGGTTAAAGAGCAATCTTCTTTCATCGGATCATAACGGGTGAATTCCAACAAATTAAGATCTGATTCTTGTTGTTGTGGAAAGGAGGATCAATGAGCTATATGGGGATAATTGGTTTGCCCAAATTGAAGTGATATCAAGTCTGGAAGCAACCAAAGTCCAAGACAACGCAAAAACTCGAGTTTACAAATGAATACTCGAGTATAGCTCAGACAGAAAGCTATGAACGTTAATGGATCCTCCATACTCGAGTATGGGAAGCAAAACTCGAGTATAGATCAGATAGAGACGAATCTAAAGTATTAAAACAAGCTCAATACCACAGTATTCAATACAATACTCGAGTTTACAGGCAACTTCAGAAAATTCAAGATTTCGAAAATCACGATTTTGATCCAGATCAACCAGAAGTTTACCCAAATGATTTGTAACACTTCTTAACATCATTTAAATCATTTATGGTCATGTTTCAGATGATCAAATGCAGGATTACATGAAGATCCAAAATGCTGAGCTGTCAAGTCCCAAAAAGCAAAATAACGGCTAGTTCTCAAGTGCTTCATTCTCAAACGGCTCTATTTACAATGGTCCAATTCTCCAACATTCAGAACACCTTCATCTATAAATAGAACCGGATTCAAAACGTAAGAAGGTGGAGGAGTGAGCTTACACAGTCATAATGCCAAAATTCTGAATCCTCCTTTCACTCTGTTTTTCATATCTTCTTGGTTTACCTTTTAGAGAGTGAAATCTATTGTAATGCACTTCAGTGTTTATCATAATCACTTCTATGAGAGAAGAACTATTGTAAATCATACTTTCCATGAGAGGTACTCAAGGTTGGGTGACCTTGAGTTGGGATTTTGATTGTAACCTTACGGGTAGTAAGGGGAAGTCTGTGAGAGAGATTGAGAAGGTTGCACAAGTACCTGGTCAAACTTGTGGGGTGTAAAGGCTTGTCTCTTGTGCCTGGTTAAACAAGGAGAATAGTGGAAATCTCAAATGGAGCTTGAGGACTGGATGTAGGTCAAGGTTGGACTGAACCAGTATAAACCTGAGTTTGCAATTTTCTTCCCTTAACTCTTAACTTCCAGCATATATGTTTGAATGATTAAGTATAACTTTATAATTCTCTGTTATCATTCGAACTGTTTTTACTGAATTTCAAAAAGTTTTCAAAAGTCAAAAATTTTTAATCTTCACCCAATTCACCCCCTCTTGGGTTCAGCCTTGTTTTACAAAAGTGTGTTCACTTGTCACTAATGATCGCTCTTAAGGTCCCAAACTTGGTAAATAAATTCCCTTTTAGAAATTTAATCATTTATCGGAAGGGTGATTGCTTCGACCCATTTTGACACATAATCGACAACAATCAAAATGTATTGATTTCCCATGGAGGGAGGAAAAGGTCCTATGAAATCAATGCCCCAAACATCAAATATTTCAACCTCCAAGATAGGAGTCAATGGCATCTTATGTCGCCTAGATATATTCCCCGTTTGCTGGCAATTATCGCATTTAGACAAAAATGCGTGCGCTTCCTTGAATAACGATGGCCAAAAAAAGCTAGACTGCAGCACCTTTCCTGTAGTTCTTACTCCTTTATAGTGGCCCATAAAAGGTAAGGAATGACATTTTTGTGGGATGGAACCTATCTCATCGTTTGGTATACAATGTTGCAGCAACTGATTAGGACACTATTTAAACAGATAAGGCTCATCCCAGAAGAATTGACGGCTATCGTGGAGGAATTTCTTCTTCTGATGATATGTCATCCTACAGGTAAATCTCCAGTAACCAAGAAATTAGCATTGTATGCATACTAGGGTGCAGAGAAACATGAGATGGCATAGAGTTATTCGTCCGAAAAGAATTCCTGAATTTTTATTTCATATTGATCAAGCAAGTGGACTTTTAATTTGGAAAGATGATCCGTCACTTGGTTCTCTATTCCCTTTCTATCTTTTATCTCCAAGTCAAATCTTGCAACAATAGAATCCAACATATGAGCTATGGCTTAGCATCTTTCTAGGTGGTCAGATATTTTAGTGTTGAATGATCTATGGAAACTATGGCTCTAATGCCAACAAGATATGATATGAAATTTTTAAACGCAAACACCATAGTTAACAGTTTCTTCACAGTGGTGTAGTTTGTCTTAACATTTGTTAGTGTTTTGCTAGCGTAATAAATGGAGTGGCATTGTGCCTATAGCCACATCACTCCCATTATACATTAGTTTAAAACATAGTCACCAGTTAAGTGCTATAATCATAAGGGTCGTAATGAGTTTCTGTTTTAACATAATGAAAGCTTATGCACAAGTAACATCAAATTTGAATAGAGTATCATGCTCCAGAATGCTTAGAGGGATTTGGAAAACTTAGAAAAATCCTGAATGAACCTTTTGTAGAATCCAGCAAGTCTAAGAAAGCTTCGAATACCTCATACCATGGTAGGAGGTGGAAACCTCTCGATAACCGCTACTCTTTCTCTGTTCACTTCAATCCCCTTTTAAGAGATATTGTGACCCAACACTATGCCTTCAATTACCATAAAGTGGCATTTCTCTAAGTTCTGAACTAAGTTTGTTTCCCCTTAACGCTTCAGTAGAGTTTCAAGATTATGCAGATAGTCGTCATAGGAATGTCTAAAAATAGAGAAGTCATCTATGAAGATTTCAATGGATTTCTCCACCATATGATAAAATATAGACATTATGTATCATTGAAACGTTACTGGACCATTACATAGCCCAAAGGGTATTCTTCAGAAGGTAAAAGTACTATATGGACAAGTGAATGTGGTCTTGTATTGGTCTTGTGGTGCTACAACAATTTGGTTGTATCCAGAATACTCATCCAAGAAATAATAGTACTTCTTACTAGCTAATTGGTCCAACATCTGATCTATAAATAGGAGAGGAAGTGATCCTTCATTGTTGAGCTTATGATAATCTATACCTATCCTCCATCCAGTGACCGTTCTTGTGGGAATCGGTTCATTTGTCTCGTTCTTAAATACTATGATGCCTCCCTTCTTTAGCACACATTGAATTAGGCTAACCCACTGACTATCTGAATTAGGGTAAATGATGCCAACATCTAACCACTTGATAATCTCCTTTCTAGCCAATTCTTTCGTTATAGGATTTAATTGTCTCTGTTGCTTTATAGAATGTCTTCATCCTTCTTCCAAGAAAATTTTATGTATACATATTCAAGGACTAATTCCTTTTATGTCTGCAACGGTCTATCCAAAGTCCTTTTTAAACCATTTTAGCACCGCTAGAAGTTTTAATTCTTGTTCATCCGTGAAGTGGGCATAAATTGTTAGTTCTCGGATTATAGGTTTTGATGATAACAAATACTTGTAATAAGATAAATACTTGATGTTCAAGTACTTGAGTGTGTATTAAATAATATTTGAGTATACAATAGTTATTGAAACCAAAGGTTGAATCAGAAAGCTAGTTTCTAATAGTGTCAGAGATATATACTCGAGTGTTACTCTTCAACACTCAAGTGTTGACTTCAAAATCACAAGAAGAATTCCCGATACTCATTTCTATCATGGAGAAAGTGTTAAACACTTGAGTATTGCTTCAACATCAAGAATACCAGTACTTCACACTCATGTTCATTCTAGAATCAACAAGGTAAACACTCGAGTGTATGCATCAACTCTTTAGCATCAAGGTATTGACTAAAACTAATAATGATGGACTAAGGCTTTGAGGCACACTTGAAGTATCATTCTTGACACTCGAGTGTAACTCAGAAACACTCAAGTGTCTGGTAGTAAACAATGCATACTCTTTTAACTCTATTCTTTAAAATAGTATTCTACTACACACAAAGTTTAACACTCGAGTATTGGTAAAAGGCACTCAAGTATGGGATTTTGATGCTCGAGTGTCTGAAAGAAAACACATATTTACAATTGAGCTATTTTTAAACAAGTCTTCTTCCAATGCAATTTCATCAACACTTGAGTGTTGAGGAATAATACTCGAGTTTGTATATTTGACACTCAAGTGTCACTTGTCTTTGTACTTAACCTTCATTTAAACAAATTGAAATTAACTTATTTTCACCTTGTTCTTCTTATTATTAGTCATTATTATTCTCAATACCTTTAATCAGGTTTATTAATGAGTTTTAGACAATTACTTATTGGATTACGTTCAAATTAGTGTAGAGTAAAATTTGTGTCAAAAGCATTTAATGGTGTAACAGAAACAAAGCATGCACATGGAAACTCAGTTAGAGTAGGTTAAATGATCATGGCTTTAGAAACCCATTCCGAGGAAGGAGAAAGTGACTTTTCCTTGGTCAACTACAGACCAAAGGCATGTCTATGAAGATTTTCGACAATGATATGAAAGTGACATATCCTCAATTCTTCCAACGACTCCGACATGTGTCTAACAAAAATTATTGAGTCTAAACGAAAAGTTTGAAATCTTATGATGGATATTTTGAAGCTTCTCCGACATCTATTATGACATTCAACTATAAATTCAAAGAGCATTCAATTTGGAGCTAACAACTAATGATGATAATATCAATAGCTTAGTTATTGCTAACTAATACTATTTGAATTATCTTTGAGATATTCATATTCTTCAATGTTCATTCATCTACTCTATAAGCGAGTTATTATTATTCAATTGAGTTTTGTAAAATCTCAATGTAGTGGGACCTTAAATGTAGTTGTCTAATTACAGTTTTAAGGGGGAGTGAGTCCCGGTGAGGATTACTCTAAGCTTATGTAATCGTTGTTGAAAGATAGTAGAAATCTCAGAGAAGCTTTGAGAACTGGACGCAGGTAACTAGATTAAGGCCAAACTAGTATAAATTTTTGTGCACACTTCGGTGATATCTTTCTAACCTTTTCTTCCTAATTTAATTATTAATTGCAATTGTTTTAAATTTTATAATTCACCCCCTCTTAGGTGATACTTGCGACCAACATTTGGTATCAAAGCAAGGTTTTCCTTTTACTGGATTAACATCCCAAGAAGGATCTATAGAAGGATTAATACCAAATAGTACTTCAATCAATAGACCTCCAGGTTTTAATGGTGAACATTACTCATTCTGGGAGGCTAAATTTAGAGTCTTCATGATGGTTACCAAATATGGCTTGTGACAAGTAATCAAAGATGGAGATTACATTCCACAAAAAGAAAGTGGAAGAACGACTTGTGCAAAAAACCGTAGCAGAGTTTGATGATAATAACAAACGACTAGTAACTCTGAACAGCAAGGCTATTCTAGTGATTTAAATTTCTCTTAGTCAAAAAGAGTACTTTCGTATATGCAATCTTCCAACTACTAAGGAAATATGGGAAGCTATTAAAGTAACTCATGAGGGAACTTCTGGCATAAAAGAAAACAGAGTTAACACACTAATGACTGAATATGACTTGCTTCGTATAAAGTCTAGAGAATTAATTGTTGAGTTTGAACTCAAATTCACTCTTCTGATAAATCAATTAACAGCTTTGAGCAAGACATATGATCAAAACTCTTAGTTGAGGAAAATTTTAAACATCCTCACAAAGAAATGAGAGGCCAAAGTCATAGCCATTGAAAAAGCTTGAGGAAAATCAATAAGATCTGTAACTGCTCTATTTCAAAAGCCTATCTGAATATGAAGGAAAATTAAAGTTCAAAAAGGGTCTATATGAGATTAACAACAAAAGCAGTAGTGTTACTTTTAATGCCATAAAAGACAGAGGCAAAAGAGGAAGATGAAGATGAAGAAAGTAAAGAACTTGGTATGTTTGTCTGAAAGTTCAAAAGATTCTACAAAAAGGACTAAGCTTCTAAAGATTTCAAAAAGGAAGTCAAAATAGCAAATGTGAAATCAAGGATAAGGTCAAACCATCTATTATAGATGTGATAAACCAGGACATATCATATATAAATGTCGACAACTGAAGGGCAATGATGAGGAAATGAAAAAGTGCAACAATTTCAAGAAAAAAGCGTATCTTTCTTCCATTTTAGGAGATAGTTCCTCTAACGAAGAAAGCTAGGATGGAGAAGTTGCAACATATGTCTTGCAGTTGAAAAAGAATGTGAAAGTGAAAATGTTACACCCCAACTGGCCTCGCCCTTTCAGGTGGCGAGTTAGAGGGATTCCTTTTATAGTTTACCTTTCCGTTGTTATTAAGTCCATTTAATTATAAATCAGAGCACACACAGCAGAGCACCGGATCGGTTTGGACAACTACTATACTAGTAAAAGTAAAAGCAACAAAAAGTAAAGTCCCTGGAGGGTTAGGGTACAGTCATCCGAAAGTAAACTCCAAAATATAAATACAGTCACCCTCAAAAAGTAAAATACAAAATATGACTAGGCATCCCCTATCCTTCAACTGCTCTACCATCCTACCTCTGCAAAAAGGCCTTCTCTGCTTAAGCACACCCTCCTATGTTACTAGAAAGTTCTAGAGTCCGTGTGCGGCCCCAAGAGTAACTGTCAATACTCATGCATATATGTGTGGTGTGTATGTGTGCAACTATATGATAAGTACAAATATGGAAATATGCTAAATATACCATATATGCAAACAGAAAACATACACACAACAAACACGTCTTTGCACCGTTGAGCCGCCTTACCAAGGCAGGCCCCGGATTGCGGAATCACAAGCCAAATCGTTAAGCTGCCACACTCATATAGCCGACCTCGGCAGGCACACGCTAGTCCGTTTAGCCGCTACATTCACATAGCCGACCCCGGCAGGCATCCTCAACGCTAGGAACACAATCACAAATATGTTCTCTATGCATATTTGACCAAACACAAGCAAAGACACATATGGCAAGCAAAACATACAAAAACACATAAAAGTGCTGAAGTAAAGAAGTTACTACTACCTGGTGGTAAAAATACCATTTTATATTTTCAAGGGTCCCACAAGTCTCCCAACAGGTTGCTTGACCCTAAATATCATAAAAATAATTTATTTGAGATACCCTTACATTATTTGGTCAAAACCGAGCTCAAACAGATTTTTTTCATAAATCCAGTGTTTTTGTTCTAACTTCAACACAAAAAAATAAAAAATCATTTTTAAGTGAAACCAGCGCCATCTGAACCATTACTTTTCATGAAAAATATTCCTAGGGGTCCAAATTACAGATATCTTGGCGTGATACCACTTTTTTGCCCCCAGGTCCAGATTTGCATCACTGGTCTCATCTCTGTTTTCAACCAATTATTGCAACAAGAAAAATTTATCCAAATCTAACATATTATATATGCAAACTCATGCCCCAGGTTTCTAGTTTTCGTCTTTAAAATCTCAGAGTCAACAAAGTTCGTTTACGCCTTCAAAAACGTTTTAGAAGGTTCGCTGCCCAGATTTTCCAGAGCAAGCAGCAACGCTTCTTTTGGGGTTTTTCAGTGTTTTGATTTTGAAAACTCAATCCCTAATCATACCCCATACAAAATCACGTTCCAAAGCCATTGGAGACCTTAAAAATGCAGAAATCCAACCCTAAAACCATGCTCCTACCTTTTGCACGAAAATAACTTAACAAGACTTCAAGAATCCAAGTTTTTCGAGGTTACCTTAAATCAGAGGATTGATGAAGGAATTTTGGAGCTTGGAGCTTAAAACCCTAGTTATGGCTGTTGTCTGGTCTCCCTTGGTTCTCTTAAAATTTCTTACCTCTTGGGCGAAAAAGAAAGGTTAAACACCTTTTAATAAAGGTGAAACTGATCCAGTAGCTTTAGAATTGACCGATGTAATTTCTAATTGATAGGAAGTAATTTTTGAAATTAATATCTTGACTTCCTCCCCAAGCAGGTCTAGAAACGTCCAGAGAACTCTAGGGATCAGACAAGTGGTGCAACCCTAGCTAAAGAGGGCAGATTTTTATCTGCTCTCAGGATAAATTACTTGTTTTGGCTCGAAACTTTTGAAAATTATAATTTTGGCCTGGAACTTTTGGATAATTACCAACTTTAGCCCAGAACCGTTCACCTACCCAAAAGCACATGTGTGGCGCCATGGTGGGTCCCTCAAACCTGCTCCAATTGACTTTTACCCATTTATTCTCATTTTGCCCTTTTTCTCAGGTATATGATTCTGAACCAACCAATGATGAACTTATATCTTAATATAATGAGTTAATTTTGAATTTAGAAAAATTGTGAAAGAGTTTATAATTTCAAAGAAAAGAATTAAGTTTCTTGAACAACAAGTTCAAGACACTCGTATGACTTTCACTTATGAAAAATGTCCTCATTTAGAAAAAAGAAATTCCTATCTCAATAAAACTCTTAAAAAATTTCACTAGAGGAAGTGAAATGCTTAATTTTATGTTGACAACTCAAAGCTTACAAAGGATAGGTCAGGAATAGGCTATAGTCCTAATTGAGACAAGAGAATGGGCAACAAAAAAAGAGAGGTGACAAATCATGTTTGAACTACTTTTTAAAATATGTGCATTCCTCTAATGAATTTGCTCATTATAACTATTGCAACCGAAAAGGGCATAGCACATCTTCATGATTTCATAAGAAAGAAAGAAAGGATAAACTAGTAGGCACTTATAAATAAGTACCTAAAGGATCATATGTTCCTTCTACAATTCAAACTAACGAAAAAGGACACAAGAAAAGATGGGCACCTAAAACTTGATTGCTAATAAAATTATAGGTATGTCTTGATGGTTAATTTTGGGCTATTGCATGATTTTTCATGTAATGGCTCATGAGGTAGAAAAACAAAAATTTGTTTTTCAATGTAGAACCTGTAACTCCTTACGGTTATCTTGACTTGAGGACATGACAGTTGATCTCATTGTGAATCCTTAACTCTTTACGATACTCATGAGAACATGTAACTCTTTAGGGCATCATGAGTTATAACTCATAACTTTTTACTACACTTATGACAACCCATAACTCTTTACGTCAACATGAGTTATTACTAGGATCTACTCATTAAAACACATAAAGGGTTTTAGGATTACCTTATGATCAATTGAAAATATTACAAAGATTATGAAACCATCTAACGTTGATCCACATGGCTATGTTTCGATTGCCTTTGAGAATTCCTTCTTTTTAACCCCTCCTTCTCCTTAGATACTTGCTAAGCAATTGCAAGGTAGATGTTTCATATTCTTGGGTTTCTTTTCTGAAGTAGGTAATGGTTTTTTGAGGCTAGGTATGATAAAAGATTGAAAGAAGAAGAATCTTCAAGATTGGATGAGTACCCTTCTAGAATTGTTGCCTCTTTATCCAAACTTGGATTGCACCAATTTTTTTTTTAAGAATATGCTATGTGTATGTTGTACAACTCACCTTAAACATTTTTTTGTCTCTACCAAAATCAATCAACTTGTACGGCCAAAACCTAGCTTTAGGTATTTTGAATAAAAACCCATTATCTTATATAATCCAAACAATCTTTATATCCAATCTTTATTGGATATATGTATATAATTTAGAATTATCTTTTATATCATAACCTCTTAAATTTAAAATTCAAATTTAAATTTCAAACATAAAAATTTGAATTCCAAATTTAAATTGGCCTAAGACCTCGTTGGGCCTTCTAATTTCCCACCAATGAGACATATGTGGCGCCATTTTCACTCTATTAGTCTTGGAGTCCCACTCCAACCTAAATGCAACTTTTGTCTTGAAAAAGTCCAATAACAATTATTGGGCCAAATTTGCTAATTTTTTAAGCAATCAAGAATAACATTTATGTGTGATCTATTAAGCCCAATTAGTCATTAACATTAATAAACTTGGACAAATTAAACTCCTTTAATAGGTCCAATTTATTTAATGACCATATAAGACACTAGCAATGCTTAGTGGCCAAGAACTAATTGAGTTGACCAAGTGATCTACCTTTCTAATTTGGATACCATGCTGTTATCATCCCTCACATCGTCATTCACATTTAGTCAAGAGAAAAGGGTATCATCTCCCTTGGATGACTAAATATTGCTTTTTATGGAATAAGGAATCTTCTTCTACTAACTCTAAGACTGCTCATGACTACTCATGATCACTTACTATGCATAGACTCTTGAGTCAACTAGAAGTCATACAAGCTCTACCGACCTTGTGAATGTCTAGTCCCTTGTAGGGGACTATGAGTCCTTTTGGTCATTCCATCTATACTCATGTATTCGAGTTACACCCAAGAGTATACTGTTCTCCCTATTCTCAGGCAAATAGAGTTGTACAGTCAAAGTATAACCTTAACATAGTGTTTGATGACATCCTTAAGTCTAGAACAATCTATACTACAAAACAATGAGAGACTTTATAAATTCAATGGTACTCTTTACAATGAATCTTTGTGAAGTCTCTCGGCTTGTCAGTCAGTATTATCTATTCTCTAACAAATCGACCTATGACATCAGCTAAGGCATCACCATGCCTATATACCATGAGGTCCCTTTCTTGTATCTCTATACAAGTAAATGATGTCATGCTAGTCTTATTGATATCACCAATGCCCTTTCTTGGTCATTCAAGATTACGAACTAGTTTCATGTAATAGATATGTAGTGTCCTCGAGTCGTCACAACCATAATCCTTATCATAGATCCTCAAGTGAACACCTATTCTATGCCTTGGGCTTTTATCTTTTAATGCATATTTACCTTAAAATAAAGGCGAGATAAAATATGATAAAGATAAAATATGCTTATTTGTATTAATCATGATATACTAAAATATAGAAAGGTGTTCATTTGTCAAAAAAAATTGTCTCTAGGACACCTACTTACTAACATGTCTATGAGCATCAAAATCCAATAAGTGGCTTATTGACAGTGGATGCTCTAGACACATGATGGGAGATTAATCTAAATTTGTAGCAATGAGACCAAAGGATGGCGACAAAGTAACATTTGGAGGAAACCAGTCTGGAAAGATAGCCAGAGTCTGTGAAAATGATAGACCTCAAATCAAAGATGTGTATTACGTTGAAGGGCTCTATCACAATCTTCTTAGTGTTAGCCAAAATGCTGACAAAAAGAACTGGATCATTTTTATTAAGACGAGAGTCTCATTGTCAACAAAAATAATCTCCGGATAAATAAATGTCAACTAAATATTTTATTCAATGCATCACGAGATGGTAACTGCTATACCATAATCATGCCTTGTAGTAATTGTGAAAAATGTTTTGTTAGCAACACGAATAAAAGTTGGTCGTGGCATAAACATTTAGCACATGTCAATATGCACTAACTGGACAAGTTGCTTAAAAAGGAATTAGTTCTTGGTTTGCCCAAGCTTTTTCTTCAAAATGACTTAACCTGTTAAGCTTATCAAAAAGGTAAACATACTAACTCCTCTTTTAAATCAAAGAATGAAATCACAACTGATCGACCACTCCAACTTCTCCATATGGACTTAAATGGACTACCAAGAGTTAAAAGTCTTGGTGGCATATTAAAAACCTTAGTCATAGTCGATGACTTCTCTAGATTTTCTTGGACAATCTTTCTTTCATCAAAAGATGGAACGTTTAAATAGTTTATTGTATTTTCCAAGAAAGTGCAAAATGAGAAGGGTATGTACATTTCAGGTATAAGAATGGATCATGGATGAGAGTTTAAAAATCAAGCTTTTGAAGAATATTGCAATGCCAATGGAATCAATTACAACTTTTTAGCTCCAAGGAGCCCTAAGCAAAATGGCAAGAGCTATGATTAATGAGAAAAACATATTGCAAGTATTATAGGCAGAAGCTATGAGCACTGTGTGCTATATCTCCAATAGAACTTATATCCACAAGAAGCTTGACAAAACTCTATTTCCAATATGTGTAAATGAGGAAGCCTAACCTTTCTCATTTACACATATTTGGATGAAAATATTTCATCCACAACAATGATAAGGATAACTTGGAAAAAATTGATTCTAATTCTGACGAATGTATATTTCTTAACTACTTAAATATAAGTAAAGCTTATAGAATATACAACAAATGCAATTGTATTGTTGAAGAATCTATTCATGTTGTGTTTTCTGAAATTGAATCTTCTGAGAGGTCCTTGAATGATGACATGAGATTGTCTATCAAAATCAAACCATTTCAAAAACTCCTACTGTTCTAAAATAAACCCTTTAAAATATTTTGGAAAAGGAGCCTGAATTATTTGATCTTTCCTAACCTAAAGCTTGGAGATACAATAAGAGTCATCCTATGGAACAAGTAATAGGTGGTGTATGTAACACCCTGAATTCTAAACCCTAAGAATTCAGAATAAGCCTAAAGTAGGCGGACGACTAAGCCCGGTTGGGGAAGCATCCCAAGAATGTCGAAGGTTAGGAAGCCTCTCTGGGACTAAGTAACTCGGCTATACGAGTCAGTGGACCTAGTATATTCAAGCCGTGGAATTAAAGTGCTAAGTGAAAGGGGCATTGAGGACCCATACGATGTAAATCCGGTTGGGAAAGATGCCATCTAACTATGTCCTAAGGTATAGGACAATTAGTTAGGCAAAAGTATGTCGGTATAAGTGAGTATGCAGTATTTTTCAGGGCAGTCAGGGGTGCCCTACGTTTTTAAGGAACTATCAGTATTTGTTAAGAAAACTCGAGTGAAACTTGGGCAGGATCTCAAGTCAGCACTAATAAAGTAACTCTAATAAAGTAAGGTAATAATGACTAATGATGACATACTTTTGTGTTGGCCAAATAGAATGGTGACACATGTCCCTTCATGATTATAAAAGACAAAGATATAATGCTAGTGGGAAACATTGCATTTTATGATTGGATATTTGACTTTCGGCACCACAAAGTACAAGGTAATTATGAGATATTAAAATATGCATTTCTTGTTCCCCAAGAGTAAAGAAAAACGTGTAGCTACATCAGGGGATAGGAAAAGCTGATTTAAACGCATATAAGAGCCCAATTACAAGGTCAAAGGCTTAGGGAAACGTTAACCAACAAAGGGGAACTGATCGAGATACTGAAATAAGGATTTCTTGATCCCCCAGGTACTATATTTCATCCACTTGTGGTCAGGGAGAAGAGACTGATGATCCGGGCTCACACAAGTCTAGTTGAAGTGCATGAGTTACGAGGAAAGGTGTGACCGACAAAAAGGAGTTAAATGGACCGATTAGGGTTTACCGAAGTCGGGCCCAGACCCTTGGACACAGAGGGAGGATGAAATTGGTGGGCCCCAGAGGAGAGAGAGAGTGACCTGGGGGAAAAGAAAAGGGTCACATCATGTAATTATGAAGAGAGAGAAGGGTCACATCAAAACCTACAACGAGCAATTTCAGAGACCAAAACCAGGGGCAACTTTGGAATCTCATTTTGGCCTTAGAATGCGTTTCCCATCTGCCCAAAAGAGTTCTCTAGAATTTTTGATAATTGTGCCAATAAATAATATAAAAATCCGAAGCATTCTTCCGACCATTGGGTTATAGCGAGTCCTGGATAATAGCATGAACCAAGGGAGTCTATTTAAGGACCTCTCGCTCATTTTTGGCTGCCTAAGACGTGCTCAAGGAGAAGAGGAGAGTGAGGCAGCAAGGTTCTGGTTCAAGGAGGAGGTGAAGGCTATACGCAACCAAAATTCCGAGGTAAGTTCCCTAACTGACAACTTGGAAACTCTTATCTTTGCCCTATGGTATTTTCATGGGAAGGAAGTGGATTTTAATATTTTTCAGGTTCTAAATGGGTCCAGAGGGTATTTTTGTGTGGGGATATGTAAGATCACCTTCTTCCAAATTTGAAAAAGTTTAAGTCCTTGATATACGAAAATTTGCCAACTTTTACAGTTTATGCGCAGAGGGTGTTAACCGGTGGTTTTAAAATAGTAAATGGATTTATTTTGCTCTCAAATTTTACATGGTAAAATTATACATCATGAGGATAATTTTGGTATAAGATTTTGTGTCATTTTGATGTTCCAACAAAGAGTTATTTGAGGTTGAAAATGACCCAAAAACATGGGATCTGTCTTGGACCAGTGGTTACGTTTTGAGAATCTGAGAGGGACTCAAACCCAGATGGCTTGGGTAATTATTTTTCCTACGAAATAGACATCCTAAGGGTTAAAGGACCACTGATTTCATGTCCATATGATTTTTCTAGAATTTATTAAAAATCGTCAAAGTTGGGACAATGATTCTGAAAAATTTGGTGTAAGCAAAATTAAAGTAAAAGGTGTATAAGTGATTGAAAGCTTAATGTTTTGTTGTGATTAGTGAGATAGAACATGTCGGACACATCTTTAATGTCAAGGGAAGAATCCTCTATATAGCACGGCGTGCTAGGTAGTAACTGTAAACTCGCATACTCTATGTTACTTTCGCATTTGTGTTTTTATCATGAGGTAAGGGATTGGACTGTGGTACCTGTGTGACTGTGTGTTCTTAGGTGACCACTAAAGTCCAAAGTATGTCAGGCTATGAGGCCCTTGGCATGTAGGGTAGGTAGTACTTATTGGACGGCATCTCCTTAGGTAGCTACTGATACCCAGGTTATGTGGGGTAGGTGGAGCCTATATGACTGTGTGTTTATAGGTGTCCACTGAGGCCCTAGGGTAGGTGGTTGGGGTTGGCCTCCCTGACTACTGAGACCCTTTGTGCGCTGAGTCCAAGGACTTGTCTTGACCAGGTGGTCTTGTAGAGGTAGTACATGCCGGTATACTGTGCCTAAGGCAGAATTATTTTCCTTGTTATGATTTGCATTACATGCATTGCATACACATTATATATGAGTTTAACAGTTACTCTAGGGTTCAACTTTGAACTTCAGGCTGGTTTAAGGATACAGGTACTTCAGGTGGAGATGATCAGGAGTTTAAAAAGTTAAGTGCCGGGAGTACTGACTCAGAGATGAAGAGCTCTAAGGAGGCTTTATGTTGTATTTATTCTAGATGAGAGTACAATATTATTTACTGTTTAATATTTTATTTGGGATGATTGTACCCTTAACCTTAGGGGGACTTGTTTACCTTTTGGATTATTATACTTTTACCAGTATATTGTATATGCCCAAATCGGTATATGCTCTGTTGCGTTTACTCTGATGCATGATAAAAAGGTAATAAGAAAAAGGAATCTCTTTAACCCGCTACCCGAAAGGGCGAGGCCGGTAGGAGTGTAACAGTGTAAATGAAGGGGTGAGACTAAAAATAAACTTTTGAATGAAATTATTTTTCCTGCATTTAATTATGAGATTGAATGGTCAAACATTAATGAAGCCCTTTTTAACAATGATTGGGTGTTAGTAATACAAAAGAAATTGAATCAATTTGAAAGAAATCAAGTTTGGACTTGGTATCCAATCTTAAAGAGCATATGATCATTGGCACAAAATGGGTATTCAAGAACAAACGTGATAAATCTGTAATAATTGTTTGAAACAAGGCAATATTGGTGGCCAAAGAAATAATGAAGAAAAAGGTATTTATTATGAGAAAACATATGCTCCAGTAGCTAGATTGAAAGCCATATGAGTTTTTCAGCCTGTACGTGTATCAAGGGATTTAAACTCTATCAAATAGATGTCAAGGTCGATGACAAAAGCTACCTTGTTTTTTGAATCCACCCCAGCATTGAGTTCAATATGTTGCTTCCCTTCAATATTAGCCTTAGCTAAATGGTATGTCCTATTTTTGGCTCCTTGCCATACCACTGCTAAGAAAAAGGGCTTTGATGTGAAGATTCCCTTTGAAAAACGAGGCTGAACCTAAGAGGGGTTGAATTGGGTGAAGATAAAAACTTGCAAACTTTTGAAAACGTTTCGCAATCAAATAAAAACAATTTGAATGATGGTAATAAGCAATCAATCAAACATGTATGTTGGAAATAAAAGAGGTTAGGGAAGAGAATTGCAAACTCAGATTTATACTGGTTCGGTCCAACCTTGACCTACATCCAATCCTCAGGCACCCTGAGCTTTTCTCTATTCTCCTTGTTTAACCAAGCACAAGATACAAGCCTGTACACTCTCCTTGTTTATCCAGGCATAAGAGACAAGCCTTTACACCCCACAAGTTTCTCCAGGTACTTGTGAAACCTTCACAATCTCCCTCGAAGACTCCCCCTTACTTCCCGTAAGGTTACAACCAATTTTCCAACTCAAGGTCACCCAACCTTGAGTACCTCTTATGGAAAATATGATTTACAGTAAATCTTCTCTTATAGAAGGAATTACGATAAACACTTAAGCTCATTACAATTGAATTCACTCTTTAAAAGATAAGCCAAGAAGGCATGAAAAACATAGTGAAAAGGCATATCAGTTTTCGGCATTATAATATTGTAAGCTCACTCCACCACCTTCTTGCATTTTGAATATGGTTCTATTTATAGATGAAGGTGTTCTGGACGTTGGAGAATTGGACCGTTGTAAATAGAGCCGTTTGAGAATGAAGCAGTTGAGAACTAGCTGTTATTTTGCTTTTTGAGACTTGACAGCTCAGCATTTTGGATCTTCATGAAATCCCTCGTTTATTCATCTGAAACATATCCACAAATGATGTAAATGATGATAATAAATGTTATAGATCATTTGGGAAAACTTCTAGTCGATTTGGATCAGATTCAGGATTTTCATAACTTTGAAGTTTCTGAAGTTCCGCTGTAAACTCGAGTATTGTCTTGAATACTGTAGTATTGAGCTTGTTTTAATACTTCAGATTCATCTCTGTCTGCCTGAAACTCAAGTATTGCTTCCCATACTCGAGTATTGAAGATCCCATAATGTTCATTGCTCTCTGTTTGAACTATACTAGAGTTTTCTAGTCTTTTCAGTCCTTGGTTGCTCTCTGATTGATATAGCTCCAATTTTGGCAAGCTACTTATCCTCCATATAGCTCTTCGATTCTTCTTTCCACAGCAACAAGAATCAGATCCAAACTCGTTGGATTCTGTCCATTATGATCCGATGATTGAGAGATGCTCTAAACCAGTGTTTTCTGCAACGTTCTGAACCATCAGTCAACTTTTGAAGAACATATCTCTCTGGTCTTAACTTTATTTTTGTTGAATCAAATCTTGATGAAAATCCTTATGAGTCTTCTTTCCAACGCCACCGATTTTAGCTCATTTCGATTTGTAGACTGAGAGTTATACTCAAATCATTGAAGCTTGCTCTGAAGTGTGGAGTTAACATTTGATCCAACTTTGGAAATTCAAATCTCTCTCATCTGATCTTCTTTGGGCTTGAAACTTTGTCAAGATGGCGCATTGGATGTCTAGTTTCAGCCAAATTTGATTTCACCTCAATCCGATGCTGGTTCAGGAGATATCATTGAATTACCAGACCTCGCCCAAAGTTGAATGTGAAACAGAGGTGAACAGAGTTGCTGTTGAGCTCTGATACTCAAGTATTGAAGTGGATACTCGAGTATTGTTGGGACCAGACGCGCCAGTGAAGTTGAAAACTCCCAATACTGCGGTATGTAAGTTCAATACTCGAGTATTGACCCCCATAGTCAAGTTTTGACTCTTTGATGCCCAAACCATGGTTTTCCAAAACCATGGTTTTCAATACTACAGTTTTCGTCCAGAAGCAGATTTTTATAGTAAGCTTGTATACTTGAGTTTTTACCTGGAAACTCAAGTATTGACTTCCAGAACTCGATTTTTGCAGTTTTTGACTCTGAATTGACCCTACTAACCTTCAATTGATAGTGAAGACTTATAGAATCAATCTAAGACCTTGTATATTGATTTTTCTCCATCTTTTTGACAAGATCTTCATGATCATTCTTCACACTCTATTCTTTTCAATATCTTCTTTCTTGAATATCCTTCGTAAATGAACTTGAGTTGATCTTGAATAGATCTTGAATAAATATATTTCATTCACCAAGTTCTTTCTTCTTCAATCTATCCTCTTCTTCTTTTTCTTCTCTTCCTTTTCCTTATCCTCAACCTCCTTGATCATCTTCAATTCTTCTTGATCATTTTCTTCTTGATTCAGCTCTTTCAATCTTTCAATTTTTCTTTATCAATCTTCTTCTTGACCATTCTTCATAGATGACCTTCATATTTTTGATTCTACATCAAGCTCAAGAATTTTGTCAATGAAGAAGATAAGCATATAAGAATTACTCAATCTTTTTGCTCATACAAATGGCATACATATAAGTCATCATTAAAACTTAATTATATCCAACACCCTTGTTAGAGTAAAGCACTAAAGCAAGCAATCTAAGTAGGAGAGGAATACAGTTCATATGGTTATTCCACATCTCATTCTAGTAATTCTTTATCCTTAAGTTATTTACTTCTTTTTCTCTTCGATGATTCATTTCATTAGTGGGAATAGTCCTTGTCTCTAACTTACTAAAGGCTAGGGTAATAAAGAGAAGAGGCGTTTTTGTTGTGTTGTGGTGATTTTCTTTATTCTTATGTTTGGAGTAGTTTAGATTGGTCTAGAACCATGTTGGAGGTTAGCCAAGTTTCACAAAACAACCAAAGTTAGGGGTCTTAAAGCCTTGAATAATATTCCTTTACTTCAAATAACTGTTGTAAAGCTTGGAAGCAATTCTGTTTTGGTTTGCACTCTTGTCAATCTTTAGTATGGGAAAGACAAGGAGCCAAATTTAGTAAAAAATATCCCTATACCTATACCTCTATGACTTATATCCAATTGTATGGCTTGTCAACTTATTCATGACATAAACTGTAAAATGGAGAGCTTTAAGTTTTCATACCAGCTTAACTTTATAATAGAAGGCTGTGATGGTTAATTTTGCCTATTACATGACTTTCATGCAAAGTTTCATGAGGTTGAAAATAAAAATTTGTGTTTAATTGTTGCGGAAACCCATAACTGCTTATGGTCCTCATGAACTACTAACCTTAACTTATTACGATAATTAGTTATTAATCATTAATTTGTAACTCTTTATGACAGTCATAAGAATTCATAACAATTTATGATATTCATGAGTTTCAGGATTACTCATTAAAACAACTATTAGGGATTAGGATAATTTGATAAAACGACTATTGGAGATTAGGATTACCTTAAATCACTCAAATACTTTAATGTTGTTGATGTCCTCTAACAATGATCCACATGACTATTCCACAATTGCAATGAGAACTCTTACTTTTGAAACATCCTACTCCTTGGTACTTGCTAGGTGAAGACAAAGTTGAGGTTTGGCTTCCTTGGTTTTTCTCCTTTCAAGAAAGTGGTAGTTTCTTGGAATTAGATTAAAGATAGGATGAACAAGATTGGAACCTTACCTTTCTTGGATGGCACCTTTCCCTCTAACACTTTGGTAATGATTGAAATTTAGAGAGCATAAGACATGCATAATTTCAACCAACACCCCCTTTAAATAGCCTTAGTAGGCCGAAAATTCCAAGTCTTAATTGCCTTGGGATTTTTGACCTATGCACTAAGAAAAGGGGTTGGTAATAGGCTCACTACTTATTAACCAATTCATATTAAATTCACATCTTGATTGATTGATTGATTGAATTTAATATGATGAATCATATTCATATCTTGATTGATTGATTAAATTTAAGATGATGAATCAATTTCATATCTTCATTGATTAATTAAACCAATCATTTAAGATCATGATGGGTCACATTTATTTCTTGATTGATTGATTGATTGAGTCAACCATTTAAGATGATGGATCACATTAATCTCTCAAACTAAAATTCAAAATCATTTATAATTCAATCTTTATTTATTATTTCTCTTCTTCCAATATTTGTTGGATCTTTACACACACACACACACACACACACATATTAGATAATTCAGAATTATCTTGTATAACATAACCCCATGAATTAACATTCAAATTTAAATTTCAAACTCAAATTCAAAATTCGAATTCCAAATTCAACTTAGCCTAAGATCCTTTTGGGTTTTCCAACACATTTGGGCCCTTTTATGGAGAAATTGATTTCCCACTAGAGACAACATATATGACGCCATTTTCTCCTTATTGGGCTTGGAGTCCCACTCTAACCCAATTACACCTTTACTCTTGATGAAGTCCAATAACAATTATTTGCCTAATTTTGATAATTTTAAGCAATCGAGAATAACCTTTGTGTGTAACCCATTAGGCCTAATTAGTCATCGACATAAATAAACTTGGACCAATTAGAACTCCTTTAACGAGCCCAATTTATTTAATGACTTTTTAAGACATTAGCAATGTTCTACGCTCTGCAGCCCCATAACTAATTGAGTAGATCAAGGTATCTACCCTTCATATGTGGATACTGTACAAACATCATCCCCCATATCATCATTCACATTTATTGAGAACAAAGATGGCGTATCATCTATCTTAATTGACCAAAAGTAACTAATTCATAGAACTAGGAATATTCTTATATTAACTCCATAACAGATCATGACTCTTCATAATCACTTGTTGTGCACATAGACTCCCAAGTTAATTAGAATTTATCCATGCTCTACCAATCTTGTGAATGACTAATCCCTTATAGAGGACTGCAAGTCCCTTGGTATGTCCATCTATACTCATGTATTTGAGTTATACCCAAGAGTACATTGTTCTTCCATTTTTTAGGCGCACAGAGTTGTAAAGTCAAAGTATAACCCTAGGATATAGTATTCAATGACATCCTTAAGTCTAGGATGATTTGCACTACCAAACGATGAGAGACTTTACATATCAAACGATACTCTCTACAGTGAATCTTTGTGGAGTCTCTTGGCAGATCTGTTCGGTGTTATTTGTTCTCCAACATATCTACCTATGACATCAGCTAAGGCATCACCATGCCTATATTCCATGAGGTCCCTACCTTATATCTTATACATGTAAATGATGTCATACTAGTCTTATTAAGATCATCAATATGCCCTTTCTTAGTGATTCAAGACTAAGAACAAAGTTTAGGCAATAGATATCTAGTGTTCTCAAGTCCGTATGATCATTATCTCTATCATTGATCCTCAAGATTAACACATGTTCTATTCCTACGGCTTTTATCTTCAAACACATATTCACCTTAAAATAAAAGTGAGACATAAATATGATAAAGATAAAATGTGCTCATTTATTAATAATGAAATACTATAATGTAGAAATGGTGTTGATCTGTCCTTACAGATTATTTCTATGACACCTAAATACTAATAGGCTGGGGCCTGAATTACCTCTATCAAATATTGATGCTTACGCTTGACAATTCAAATAGCCTTCATGGTGATCCCAAACCCTTTCAATCGTTAAAGTATAAGAAGGGTGCTCTCCTTAGTCTAAAAGTATAATAATAGGGAATTCGTTGAACTAGTCTCCCATGAGTCTCCCCATAGGGAATGGAGGCTTCTTGACCTTGCCTTTTTTCATAATTGGTTTGGGTAGGCTAGCTACTAGTTAGTAGTCGTCCTGAAATAGAGGTCTTTATTTTTCTTTACTTTAGTGAGACCCCTATTATGCGTAGATACCTTAGTTCTATTAGTTGATATAAACGACACAAATTTTTCATTCTTTCTAAGAAAGATCGGCCACAAGAGCATTAGTTGCTATGATGAAATATTAGAGGCGTCAATCGTTACCCATTCTTTTTGTTCGGACCACTACCCATTCTCAAGGAACTAACACGAAGTCTGGTTAAAAGAAAAAATGGAGGAAGTAATAAAAAGAAAAGATGATAACCCAAAGGAAGTGAATACAAGCACACATGCTTAATTGGGGTACATAAATAATTATACTTTAATTGTTTCTTAGAATTAAAATTCGAAATAGATTTATCTTAAAAGTTATCCAAGTATTATAATTTGATTAGATATAGATTTATTTACATGATTATGTAAACTATAATATCAATCCTTGTTCTAGTATATAAATAAATGTCTAGCCCAATGGACTAGTATGTTGATATTGGATCAAATAGCTCTCTCCTAGGTATCTATAGATGAGATACCTATGAGAATAGAAGATCACTATGCATAAATATGAAGGCTTTCGCTAAAGGGGCTGGTGTTGTTGGACCTGACTATCACCCAAGAGGGGGGTGAATTGGGTGTTTGATAAAACTTTAGGAACTTTAAAAAAAACTTTTCACAACTTATAAATTGACAATTAGATATTCAAAGATGAGCATGTACTAGAAATGTAAAAGATAAGGGAAGAGAGTATGCAAACTGTGATTTATCCTGGTTCGGTCCAATCCTTGACCTACGTCTAGTCCCCAAGCTTCACTTGAGATTTTCAATTCACTATCTACTTTGAGCTTGATTACACGTTCTGTACTCGAAATAATCCTCTCATTAGGATTCACTCCCCCTTACAAACTGTAATCAATACACTTGCTTGATTACACACTCTGTACTCAAAGTAATCCTCTCACTAGGATCCACTCCCCTTACAAGTTGTAACCACAACAAAGTGTTTCCCACTTAAGATCACCCAATCTTGAATATCTCTCAGATAAACTAATTCACAATGAATCTTCACTCTCAGAAGTGAATGAATAAACATTGAAGCACAATACAAATCATTACTCTCAATGATAAGCTATTTAGGCATTGAGAACAGAGAGTAAATGATATGAAAATCAAAGTATTAACATGTTGAAGATGTAAGCTTGTGTCTCTGCATTTTTTCTTGTCTTGTCTATGGAGTCTTCATGTCTTTAGGTATTTATGGGCTAACTAGAGGAACTAGCCGTTACATTTTCTTCTCTAGCGTTCAACTGCAAATCTGGAAAATGACAGTTGCATATTTTCCTCTGTTCTTTCAATTCTCAGCCGGAATCCTAGAATTCGTTGATGCAGATGGTCTTCCAGATATTCTGTCATTCCATAACCCTTATTTGACCGTTGGAGAGTGATTTGATTGATCCATAACGGTCTGTGCTAAACCATTGGGATAAAGGAGAAAGATCAGCCCTATTCTTAGTTCTTCATTTATTGCACTTTGATCCAGATCTGATTTCACCTTGATCTTTACTAAATTCATCAGAAACTTACTTAAAACTACATCAATGATGTTAGAAATAATTGTGATACATGATATGACATTCTAAGATTAACCCATAAAGATTTTGCAGATTGGCGAAATCTGGTTTTTAAACTTCAGCGACTCAAACTAGAGTTTGTAAAACTAAACTGGAGTTTTTCAGTGAGCTAAACTGGAGTTTAGAAATCCAAACTCGAGTTTAGGTTTTCCAGAAAGGAATGTCGTGATTTGAGTTTTGGAGCACACTTGAACTTAAGGCTAAACTGGAGTTTAGAAATCCAAACTTGAGTTTAGGTCTTCCAGAAAGGAATGTCGTGATTTGAGTTTTGGAGCACACTTGAACTTAAGTCTAAACTCGAGTCATTAAGTGACTAACTTGAGTTTTGGACTTTTGAAGTGAAAATAAGCTTAAGTCCACAAAACTCTAAACTGGAGTTTTCAAATGCAAACTGGAGTTTTCAAAGCTCAAAATATTAAGGAGCTCTCTGTCTGCCACAAACTGGAGTTTACTAACTCAAACTCGATTTTTCTTAAAGGATGAAAACTTCTTGCTCTCTGTCAAGTGCAAAACTGGAGTTTGCTAATACAAACTCGAGTTTTCTTCTCCATGGCTCAGTCAAATATCCTTCTCACAAGTTCTTTGCTTTCTGACTTGATAAAGATCAATTCCTAGAATCTAATACCTATCTCCATAAGACTCTTTAAGTCTTCATTCTAATGCAAGAAGAATCAACTTCAAACTCATTGTAATCTGACAATTATGATCCGATGAACGAAGGCTGTTCTTTGGCTAGCGTTTTTTCAGCATCCTGAATTGACTGTCAACTTCAAAGATTCATACCTAACTCATTTGATCTTTGTTTTCCATGTTCTTTATGTTTTTGGAAAGGTATATGAGTCTACTTTCATAAGCCACTGATTTCACCTCATTCTGATGTGTAGATTGTGAGTTATGCTCAAATTACCAAACCTTGGTCTGCTGTATGACGGTAACAGATGGAGCAACTTAACAAATTCATAGCTCTCTCATATGATCTTCTTTGGGCATGAAACTTTGTCAAGATGACGCATTGGGAATCTAGTTTCATACAAAATTGATTTCACCTTAATCCGATCTTTGGTTTGGAAGATATGATCGAATTACCAGAGGCCGCCCGTGCTGTACGTGAAACAGAGTTGAATAGAGTTGCTGAAAGCTTGCTAAACTCGAGTCATTAAGTGACTAACACGAGTTTTGAGTTCCAAACTTGAGTTTACATTGGCTAACTCGAGTTTGGCTGATCCAGAGATGCCAGAGTTGCTGAAGACACTACAAACTCGAGTCATTAAGTGACCAACTCGAGTTTTGAGTTCCAAACTCGAGTTTTCTCATAATCCAGAGGCAAATCACTTCCAATAATATAGTAAACTTGATTTTTGAGTATCTTGCTCGATTTTGCTCATCCAGAACCTGATATATGCTTGTTTTAACTCTGAATTGAGTTGTTCCAACTTTCATTTAATTGTGGAGACTTCAAGAATCAATCTAAAAACTTGTATGATAATTTTCTCATTCCATTTGGCAAGTTTTTCTTTCTTTCTTTTCTTTTCTTGATCATTCTTTATGATTGAACTATTTCTTTCTTTTCTTCTCTTGTTCTTTCTCCATATAAACAAATCTACATTAAATGTAGCAATTAGTCAATGTATATGATATGAACTTTTTGCTCTTACTAGTGGTATCTATATAAAACATCATCAAAACTAATCATAACCAACAGGTGTGTGTGCACAGTGATGGCTGAATAGTAAATAGAGAGAGCATAGAATATGTATACCTTTTAGGTTAATTTCCTTTTTATAGAGATTACCTTAGGGTTAGAGTTTGGACTGTTAGTTCTCTATGGGTTTTGATGATAACAATCAATTGAGAAATCAAGATTGAAGAGTTGTCTCAAAAAGAGCAAAACTTGCTAAAAGAGGAAATACTCGAGTTTCAGTGACAAAACTTGAGTATTAGGATTTCAAAGAAAAGCTCAATGCGCTTGACTTGGGTCAATACTGTTGGTTATGATTAGTTTTGATGATGTCTTATATAGATGCCATTAGCAAGAGCAAAAAGTTTATATCAAAAAGTTTATATCATATACATTGTCTAATTGCTATATTTAATGTAGATTTGTTCATGTGGAGAAAGAACAAGAGAATAGAAGAAAGAAAGAGTTGATTCATGGAGAATAATCAAGAAGAGAGAAGAAAGAAAGAAGAACTTGCTGAATAAACTGAGAAAATCATTATACAAGTTCTTAGTTTGATTCTTGAAGTCTCCAAGATCAAATGGAAGTTGGGATGGCTCAATTCAGAGTTAAAACAAGCATATATCAAGTTCTGGATGAGCAAAATCGAGCCACATACTCAAAAGTCAAGTTTACTGCATTACAAGAAGTGATCTGCCTCTGGATTATGAGCAAACTCGAGTTTATGACACAAAACTCGAGTCTGGAACTGTCAAAACTCGAGTTAATCACTTAATGACTCGAGTTTGTAGTGTCTTCAGCAACTCTGGTGTCTCTGGATCAGCAACACTCGAGTTAGCCAATGTAAACTCGAGTTTGGAACTCAAAAACTCGAGTTAGTCACTTAATGACTCGAGTTTAGCAAGCTTTCAGCAACTCTGTCCAACTCTGTTTCACGATCAGAACTGGCGACCTCTGGTAATTCGATGATATCTCCCAAACCAGAGATCGGTTTAAGGTGAAATCAATTTTGTATGAAACTACACATCCAATACGTCATCTTGACAAAGTTTCATGCCCAAAGAAGCTGAGATGAGAGAGCTATGAATTTCAAAAGTTGGAACAGGAATTAACGCCACACAGCAGACCAAGCTTCAATGATTTGAGTGTATCTCACAATCTACACATCAGAATGAGCTGAAATTGGTGGCATATGAAAGTAGACTCACATACCTTTCCAGAAACATAAAGATCATGGAAAACAAAGATCAAATGAGTGAGATATGATCTTCGAAAGTTGACTATAAGTTTAAGATGCTGCAAAAACGCTGGCAAAGAACAACCTTCATTCATCAGATCATAACTATCAGAATACCAGTTTGGAGCTGATTCTTCTTGCAATGGAAAGAAGACTTAAAGAGCTTTATTGAGATAGATACTGGATTCCAGGGATTGATCATTATCAGGTCATAAAGCAAAGAACTTGTGAGAAGGATGTTTGACTGAGCCATGGAGAAGAAAACTCAAGTTTGTGTTAGCAAACTCCAGTTTTGAGACTTGACAGAAAGATATTCAATTTTACATAAAAGCCAAACTCAAGTCTACATAGACAAACTCGAGTCTGTACAGACACAGAAATGAATCCAAAATTTTCACATTAAGCTAAACTCCAGTTTGTAGATCAAACCTGAAGTCTGGAAGATATAGAGAGCACTCAGAATCCCAAGCAAGCCAAACTCGAGTCTAGATACCCTAACTCGAGTTTAGACCAAACAGAAAGGAACCCAGAAAACTCAATAGACTCCCAAACTCTAGTCTGGCCTTCCAAACTCCAGTTTGCACTTGACCCAGATAAACCTCAAATATTTCAGTAGTCACTGAAACTCGAGTTTACTTCCCAAACTCAAGTCTGGATCATACAGAAAGATCCATTTTGGCTACACTACAAACTCCAGTCTATGACCCTAAACTCGAGTCTGGAAAATCACGAACTTAGGCTTGTTCTTCAAACATAGACCCAACTAAATCCAAGATTCTAGCCAAGAATTAAAGAAACAAAGGAAAATATGCAACTGTCATATTCCAGATTTATAGCTGAACTTTGAAGAATTAAAGAGAAGAAAATGCAATGGCTAGTTCCTCTTCTTCATCTATATAAGAAGCCCAGAAACGAAGAACAAGAGACACATATACAAGAGGGAGAACAAGAACAGTGATGTGAGCTTACACAGTGAAAATGCCAATATTCTAACGTCTGCTTCATCTACTCTCTAAATATCTCAATGATCATATATCTAGCTTAGAGAGTGAGATCATATGTATTGTGCTTCAGTGTTTATTCACTTACTTCTGAGAGAGAAGATTCATTGTAAACATCCTATTATTCTGAGAGTTACTCAAGATTGGGTGATCTTGAGTGGGAAACACTTTGTTGTGATTACAGCTTGTAAGGGGAGTGAATCCAAGTGTGGGATTACTTCGAGTACAGAGTGTGTAATCAAGCAAGTGAATTGATTACGGTTTGTAAGGGGGAGTGAATCCTAGTGAGAGGATTACTTCAAGTACAGAACGTGTAATCAAGTTCAAAGCAAATAGTGGATTGAAAATCTCAAGTGAAGCTTGGGGACTGGACGTAGGTCAAAGATTAGACCGAACCAGGATAAATCATAGTTTGCATACTCTCTTCCCTTATCTTTTACATTTCCAGTATATGCTCATCTTGAATATCTAATTGTCAATTTATAAATTACGAAAAGTTTTTTAAAAAAATTCTTAAAGCTTATCAAACACCCAATTCACCCCCCCCCTCTTGGGTGATAGCCAGGTCCAACAAATACTGCAGTATTCAGATGAATACTCGAGTATTGGAGCAAATAGAGAGCATCGCAAGTTTTCCATCAAGGAAAACTCAAGTATTGATGTGAATACTCGAGTTTGGGTCTATGAGACTCTTCAAACAATTTTAACTGGAAATATAAAACCTTGGTTTGAAAAACCACGGTTTCGAGAACTACGGTTAGGAATTTGAGAAGACAGTTTTCCAATTGGCTCCAAAATTCAAATATTTTGCTTTTCAAATGAAAACTCGAGTATCGTTAGAATACTCAAGTATTGAGCCAAGCAAAGAGGTTTTTAAAATTGAAACAGTTATAAACCTTAGTGTTGAGAACCACAGTTCAACATTAACACAACTAATTTCATAGTTTCAAAAATGAAGAGAAAACTCGAGTATTGAAGTTGAAACTCGAGTATTAAGCCATACAAAGAGCTATCAAGATTTCTAAGCCTGCAATACTCTGGTATAGAGAGAAAACTCTGGTTTTGATGTTTTGGACATTTATTCATCAAGAGTCCAAAACTCGAGTATTGGAAGAATACTCAAGTATTAGCTTAAGTTCATCAGGAACACCAAAGCTCAAATCGCGAGTCTCGTCTCTAGAAGGAGAATACTCAAGTATAGACACAGAAACTCGAGTATAGACTTAAGTGCATAGTGACAAACTCGAGTATTGGTGCACAAACTCGAGTATTGGTCGCGCCTTTTAATAATTCAAATTTGTGAAATCTGTGTAATGCTTATGGAATGAGCTGAATGATTTATATTCTTAATTATCATCATTACCAGATATGTTTAATGTGTTTGCTAGTGTATTTCAGCCTAATAACAAATGATTCAAAGAGATTAAAGGTGTTGTTATTACACAAAGCAATGTCTTGTCAGAAGCAATAAATGCAGTTCACCAAACTTGTTGTAATCTCAACTACCAAGCATTACACGGTGGAAAAAGGATAAAGAGACTTTCATTTAATTGAGGACTGATAATCCCAACGGATGTAAACGACTAGAAGCCACTCTCTATCCTACAAGTCAAGGAACAAGCACAAGTGTAGAGAGAGAAAACACTAAACTGCTTCTAACTGAAAGAAAACTTCTCCAACGGTCAATTGAATGCTAGCAATGGTTATTAATGTCTCTCTAGGTATAAATAGAGCTGCATTCAAGTCTCTACCAAGAACACAGAGCTGAAAAACAAATTGCATTAACTTTGTTCATTTATTTGTGTGCTTCTTGTACAGAGTGTCAGTTGACACTATAGAGCTTCAGTGATTATCATATCTGCTCTGTAAGAGAGTTTTTATCAATTGTATTTGATTGATTGTGAGTTATCTCAAGTCGGGGGACTTAGAGATTTGGGAAGTCATTGATTACAACTTGTAAGGGGGAGCAAGTTCTAATGAGAGAATTGCTTCAGAGTTACAGAGTGTGTAATCAAGTTATTTAGTGAAAATCTCAGGGCGCCTAAGGACTGGACGTAGGCCAAGGAGTTGGGCCAAACCAGTATAAACTGTTGTCCATCACTATTCCTCCCTGCTTACTAGTCTTATTCGATAAATCACCTTAAAAGCCGAATTCGCGAAAAATTTTCAGAATCTCCAATTCACCCCCCCTCTTGGTGTTCCAGCTTCTCTTACATGGACTTGTGGGCCTCTTATGCCTTTAAGCCCAAACGTTGTGTCGTTATGTCTATGTCATGTTGATTGCCCTTTGTTGGGTCACACCTTGGGTAGGGCTCATATTTGAATCTGTAATAGTTGCCCCCTATCTCAATAGTTCAGGTCTCTGGGCTGTCGGGGTGCATTGATTATTTAATCTGGTCTCATGTTCAAGTTGTTTAGCTTTTGTTCGAGTTTTGATGAACTTCGGATTCACTTGATTTTTAATTGAATTGCCCCCAGATGTGAAGTCCAAGTTAATTCACTTTAAAACCTTCCACATCAAATATCTGGGTTTCTGGGTTTGCTTGTCTAATATTCTTTCCTCATTTTTATTTGCCTTGATCTTGGTTATTGATAACAATATTCAAAAAGCCGAGATAGCATTTGAAAATTTGTCCACCGCAGAGGGTTTTGTTCCCTCTTTTCATATCATCATGACAACTTTACAACTGTCCACTTTCTACCCCCAGCCTAGTAGTCCAGTTTTCTAGGCTGCCGGGGTGCATTGATTTTTTAACCTAGATTTCATGTCCAAATTATATCTTCATTTCAATAATAAGTTGACTATATGGACTCAAACATATGTTTGGAGTTCTATTCAATGACTAGGCCAGAGTAAAAAATATTTACGCAGAGTCTGCTTGATTATTCGTCTGGTATTAAAACCAGGTATCATATTTGTGAAGATTTTGAATAATCTGTCATATTACATTCCGGTATACCATAATTCAATCCGGAGTAAAGGCAATCCATTACTTGTTCAAACTCAATTTTTAACCAATGTTTTAAACATTTCGACCTGATCAAGATCAGCCTAACTGTTCACTTCATTACCCTAGAATACAAAATTGTGATGCATCACAGTTTATCCGGGCTCCATATAAGGAGCGCGAATTTAACTGTATAATTTTTAATTTTTATAAGGTTCATTTAAGGAGTCCGAATCCAATTAAGGAGCGCAGATTTAATTGTATAATTTTCAGTTTATCCGGGGTCTAATTAAGAAGCGTGGATTTAACTGTATAGTTTTCAGCTTTTCCGGGGTCCAATTAAGGAGTGCGGATTTAATTGTATAATTTTCAGTTTATTCGAGGTCTAATTAAGGAGCATGGATTTAACTATTCTTCAAACTTTAAGTTTTACCGATGGAAGCATGTTTTAATTGTGAAACTCAAATTTAACCGGGTTTTGTGTTCTTTTCCTTTTAGAGGTGGGTTCCTCCTTTTTTTTGCTGCAATCTTTATATGGAACTTAGATTTTAATTGATTATATACAATTTAACCGAGGTTTGCCTTCTTTTTTTTTTCTTTCCCGCAGCATTAGACGAGATGCTTTGATGGATTGAATGTGCCATAACTCACAAATGACATTTATGATAAAAATTGATTGGACAAGCTATACAGCCAGTTGAAAGTAAGCAAAAACATCTGGAAATGCTTGCTGCTAAGCTTCTTGAGCTATCACTTCACTTTCTTCAACTTCTGCTTTAGCCATTTCAAGCTTTTCTTTTAAGCTAAGCACATGCAGTTGAAGATGATTCCTCTCAGTTGCGAGTTCATTCATTTTGGTACGAGCACTGATCATTTCTGAGATTTTATTTTCAATACTCTCCACAATCTTTCTTTTCTTTGTTAGCTCATCTACTGCCAATCTTTTTGCTGTAAATGCACGTTCAATATGATCTTTAAGTTCCCAATTTTCACTGACTAGTTATTTCACATACTCCTGTTCTCTTGAGATATTTAATTCAAGACTTGCAATAATATATGATTTGACCTGCAACTTAGATTCAGCTGCAGATTCTTGTGTTTGATGCAACAGGCTCAGGTCATACAGTAATCCTTTAATTACATCATCCTTTCTAGATACCTCAGCATGGAGAGTTGAACAAGTCGCTGCCAATTCTTTAGCATTGAACTCCAAGCATTCAATTGGTTTAATGAATTCCGATGTGACAGAGATGGAACACAGAGAGAGTACATTCCTTAACAACAATCTCAGACCATATATTTTTTCCAAGCCATGATTGTAGTAGCTTAGTTGAATACGAAACGGAGACTTGACGCACTGGAAATCACAGCCTAATGAGATGAAATTTTCCTTCACTGTGGATTGGAACTCCTTGATAACATCATCAAGCACAACAAGTATATTCTTTGTCTCATCAGATTTGATTCAACGATGTCTTCTATCTCCTTATTCTTGATATTAATAACTGATATTGAACTCTCTTTCTGAGCAAAAGATCCTTCTTGTTGAGTAATATAACTTCCATTTCTTTAAGTCTTTCTATATCATGTTTCATTGACTCATTATCTATCATAAATTCATTGACCATAATATCCGCTTCTTTAATTGTTTATTGGGCTTCTTCAAATTTGGCAAGAATACAAGAAGCCTCTACAGCTTTTTGAACAGCAATACGCTTTGCCTCACCCACTTCTAGTTCAAAACACTCTTTCGATTGATGCCATAGACAGCCATCTTCCTTCAGAAGTTTGAGATGAGATCCAGCACTTTCAATTAATTCCTTCATTAAGGTAAGTTCAACCGCAATTTTGGACTTCTCCTCATTGCATTTTGGAAGGGAATCTCCAAGCTCTTGCTTTTCTTGCTTGCAACATTCAAGGCTAATCATTGAGCATTCCTTTTCAGCATTTACCAGGTCATAAGCATTCAACAAATTGCATTTTTCAGAAAGTATAGCTTGTAACTCAGCTTCCATGTCCAAGATCTTCATTCTCAGTTCTTCATTTCTTTTTATGTTTGAAGCTTCAGATTTCTTTCTATTCTCTATATCATCAATAGCATCTTGCAGTTTCCATAGCATGTCCTTACTATGCTTTTTGCTACTGTTTTAGTTCTTGCAGCTTTTGTTTCATACTGTTCCTTGATAAATGCAATTCTCAAGGACTCCTGCATAGCAACTTGTGGTCCTTCACGCCTTCTTCTGTCATGAGCATTAAGACATTCAGCATCAACCTTGTCTTTGAGCTCCTTCAAATGAACGGACAAGTTTTTGAACTCTTCGTCTTCAACACTTGTTCAGAAAGCCTCTTCGTAAGTTCATTGCATTGGGTCTGCAACCTTATCAATTCATCGTCTGATTGTTTTAGCGATGACATGAACAAACTGATTACATCAACACACTCTTTATTAGCTTCTTGCATCAATATTTTGATGTAATGCTCACAAATTCCACAATAATGGGAAATAGAAGATCATGATTCTAGGCATGAATTTCTACAAGAACTTCAACAATGCATTTCCTTAAATCTCTAGATGCTACACTACAGCACTTAAATTTTCAGTCCAGTATCATCATTCTATGATCCCAAGGTCCAAGAAGACTGTGGCTGATAGGGACTAGCACAGATTTCAGGTTCATTGATAGTCATACTCTCATTCAAAACTGCTTTTGTTTTAGAAAAGGTTCCTGATTGTTTTCCATTTACTGGAACGATTGAAGTAGGACACATTGCTCCAAAAGTTGGTATGCCTGAAACATTTCATCCTCAGGATTTTGGGCCTTTGATACCTCCCCTGACAATTCATGCTTGTCTACTAAAATCGGTGAAGTTAGACTCGTTCATCCTGAAGTTGATATATCAGAACATTGTTTATTGTCACAGCTCTGGTTATTCAATTCTTCCACTATAGTTTTAGTTGTTACACCTTCAACTGGGTTGTTCTTATCTTTAATACCAACAGAATCATGTGCTTTTGGCTTAGCCAAGCAAGTTCCAGAGAAAACCTCCTTCATCACACGAGCAACGTCATTCACATTTTGAATTCGGCCAATAGCAGTAACCTTATCTAAGGATCCAGGAGCACTATCAAGGAATGCGTGTTATTAATCGTATAGATTTTCATCCAAGGTTTTCCTACTCAGCTTTATTAATGGCAATATTATTGATATTGCATGATGTAGCATATGTGAGCAACTCCATGCGTGTTCCAATCACCTTTGGCTCATTTATTAACCTTCATCAAATGAGCTTTTTATAATGTGACTCGTTGACCAGTAACTATCATGTTGAGTATTAACATGAAGTGAGCAGCTTGACTTTCTTGGACTTGGGGAATTTGACACGTGACTTTCCATCATTCTCGCATGGGAAGACTTCATAAAATGATCGATGATTTATTTCTGATCACAGATTTTATGATAAGCATAATCTAACTTTTCAAATTGGCAAGAATCTTGCATTCAACTATTTACTGCAGTACTCTTTGAGAAGCTTAAAGCAGATGCATAATTCTGTTACTCCAAACTACTTTATAAGGCCAACTACTCAACTGATCAGTCTCAATTTGCTCCTCAGAGTTGTTTGAAGCAGAACTATCAAACAAATAGTATGCATCTTCCACATAGGAGAGAGCTTTTGAATATTAATAAGGGATGATTTTACACCTTGCATGGGATCACCAACCTCACCAAACTTGCTTCAGAGACAGTGGAGAGGTCATAGAGAGGTTAATTTGAAGAGAAAGTTAAAGCATCGGAATGAGAATGAAGCCCACTTTCAACACTTCCTTACTTATTTGTGTTGCAAAGGAGCATAAAGAGAATGATGAACTCCTCCAGTTTAGAAGTAAAAGTTGGAGGGGCTTCCTTACTTATTTGTGTTGCAAAGGAGTATAAAGAGAAGTCAATGGATGTACTTCACACTTCTGAGCATCTAAAACCGTTAATATATACTTTAGTAGATATGCTGAAGTAGAACTCTAGTTGTTCATTAGAGGTTGAAGGACAGACTTCTAGAAATTTTATGGTGAAGAGTGCATTTCAGGAAGTTGATCTTGATACTCTTGATCTAGCCAAAGTGTCAGGTGTTACTGTTGCCTTGTAGTTACTCTCAATTATTGCTTCTTCTAATGTAAAGAATAAAATCGTAATTATGGAAGCTGGTGGACTTGAGTCTTTCTCTAAAAAGCTTGCACACCATACTTCCAATCCATAGGTAGAGTTTGAGGATACTGAAGGACTATGGATAAGTGCCTTGCTCCTGGACATTTTGTTTCAAGATGGAAATGTTGTTCTATCTCCGGTAACAGTACACATTTTACTTTCTCTAACTCATTTACTTCGATCTGAAGAAATGGCATATAAATATTTTCTGCCCAAGCTATGGCTAGTCTTGTTTGTAATGGTGATAAGGTAATAGCTCTTGCTGTTGCAAACTCTGGTGCCATTGCTGGATTGGTTTATATGATTGGCTTTTTGAAATTGAAGATATAAGATTGGGGTCTACTGCATGAAAATCTATACCTCTCTTGGTGGATGTATTGAGACTCGTTACAGAAAGGCCTAGTGCTCTACTGGTTTCTGTCAAACTCTTGGCATGCATTGCAGATGGAAGTGATGCAAACAAAATAATCATGGCTAAAGCAGGCGCTTTGGAAGCTTTGAAAAAATACCTGTGTCTTTGAGCCCTTAAAACTCGACTGAGGTCAGCATTTCTAAGTTATTAAGAATGCTATTTTGCAATTTTGACCTTATTAAACATGAAGCATCAGCAAGTTCCCTGAACCAACTCATTATTGTTTTGCGTGTTGGAAATTCTTCAAAAGCATATTTGTTTTTTTTTTTTCTTTTTGCTGATTAGAAGGGAGCCCTTCACAGTTTATATGAGATATTGTCTTCCGCTTCATCCTTGGAACTAAAGAGCAATGCTGCGGAACTTTGCTTTGTCCTTTTTGCTAGCAAGAAGATTAGAGCTGACCCATTTGCCTCAGAATTCATAGAACCCCTTATTTCATTGGTACAGTCTGATTTTGGTCTGGCAATAGAAGCTGGGATTTTTGCTTTTGAGAGATTATTGGAAGATGAAGAACATGCGGAGCTTGCAGTAGCCCACAATGTTGTGGATCTCTTCGTTAGTTTGGTTGTGGGTTCCAACTATCAGCTGATTGAAGCTACATTATCTGCTCAGATCAAATTGGGCAAAGATAGGATGCCATGCAAACTAGACATGGTTAAAGCTGGCATTCTTGATAATTGTCTGAAGTTACTTGAATTTGTACCTAGCTCACTATGCTCCATAATTGCTAAACTATTCCACATTTTGACAAATAGTAGTGCAATTGCGAGAAGTTCAGTCTGCAAAAATTGTTGAACCCTTTTTTCAAGTTTTGCTCCGTCTTGATTTTGACTTGTGGGGACAACATAATGCCTTACAAGTTCTAGTAAATATATTGGAGAAGCCACAAAGTCTTTCAACCTTAAAACTAACTCCTAGCCAAGTTATTAAGCCCTTAATCTCATTCCTTGAATCAACATCCCAAGCCATTCAATAGCTTGGCACTGAACTGTTGTCTCATCTTCTTGCACAAGAACATTTACAGCAAGATATTAAAATAAAGAATGTTGTTGTTCCTCTTGCTTAACTTGCAGGGATTGGAATATTGAACTTACAACAAATAGCAATAAAAGCATTGGAGAAAATCTCCAAAAGATGACCAAAAGCAGTTGTTGATGAGGGAGGAATTTTTGAGCTTTGCAAAGGTTATTATTCAAGATGATCTTAAGCAACCACATGTACTCTGGGAATCAGTTGCTTTAGTTCTTTCTAATGTACTATCTTCCAATGCTAATTATTATTTTAAAATTCCTGTGGTAGTTCTTGTAAAACTATTACACTTAATGGTTGAGAGTACCATTAGCATGGCTCTTAATGGCCTAATGATTGATGAAAGAATTCATGCTTTAAGCACTGAACAGATGATGGAAGTTGAAGCTATCAATATCTGTTGGACCATATAATCTCAATTTCAAGAGTTCGGGAAGAACCATCTTTGTTTCTGTCATGATTAAGACTGAATATTCCACTGTAATGCATCCAAAAATGAGGAAAGTTTGACTTATGAGGTCAATCTAATGGCAGTGTTGTCCAATAATTCTTCTTCTTTAGCAATTGTTCCCGTTGTCTAGCCACATCTTGTTCTAGAGCCAGCCGACGATCATGCATGAATTTCCATCTCAACTTTTTCTTTAACTCATTTGTCCCCCTGCTTTTCTGAAACAGCAAAACAGTTTACTGCTAATTGACTATTCTAAAAATCGTATGCAAATCTACATCATTTTAGCGATGCCAATTGAGCCAACTGATGATAAGTATCTATAATGTAGACAGACAGCTGAAGAGCCAGGCTAATATCAATTAGCCACTTCCTAGATAAAACATATCTCCAAATTCCAGACATTGCCCTCAAGCATCATTGTTGATCAATGAATGACAATACTTTACACTGATAGCTTTAATAAGATCATTTGGCATAATACCATGCATCATCATATCCTTCACATAACATCACAGCTTGTCCTAGTTTTCCAACTTTGCAGTAACCATAAATTAGAATACTATATGCAATTATATCTAGTACTAAATGCCTATTTTTAGCACAATGCAAGGCAAGTAAAGCTTCTTCCAGTAGTCTTCTTCTGCAAAGGCCATCAATGAGGATGCTGTAGTTAATGATGTTTGGAGAAAGGCTTCTGAGGATCTCTTCATGAAGCTTGAAAGTATCATTCATGTTTTCAGACTTGGAGTATCCATCCATTAAAGAGCTATATGTTACCAAATTAGGCATGGGACCGTCTTTCAACATATTATCAAACATCAGAATTGCATTTTCCATTTGACCTTCTTTGCTTAAGGCGTTAATCAGGATTTGTATAAGTAATGGCATTGGGCTTATGCCACCCTAACAACAGCCTTTTGAAAAGACTAATTCCCTCATCCAATTTATTTAGGAATGTAGATAAGTTCTTGCATTAGGAAGACCCATTTCATGCAGCATAAAGAAACACGTGGAATCTTAATATAGAGGTGGCAAGAACTTATCACCAATGATCCACACCAATTTGATTCACCATTTATTTTATTGTCTGCAGAAATATACACATCAAGTGTAGCTAGTATTTGAGAAATAACCTCAAGCTCAAGAAACAATCTTTGGGCCTTTAACGCAAACTTCTTGGCACCCAAGATATCCTTTGCAATAAGCTTCTTCTCAACAATTCCTTTTGTTCTGGTGGCCTCATCATTATTGCACTCCACTTTTCTACACAGTCTTCTAGTTTGGTTTCTTAATGCTTCGTTCCAATATAACAGCAACACTGAGTTTTGCAAAATCAAATCTCCTCCTTATTTCAAATATTTTCCATTGTGACAAACCCTTAGTTATTTCAACCATATGTTCTGAATTAGACTGCTCCTTGGTCCTGCCGTCCCCAAATTAATATCCTCAGTAGTTGCCTCCTTATTTCAGATCGTTGAGAGCAGCAGAAAATGTGGCGATCTTGGCCTTCAAAAGAGAAAGTTCCCAAAACGTAAGAGCCAAGATCATTGGCAAGAATAAATCAAATGCATCTTTCTTGGTGTTTATTCGACAATATCAGAGAAAACGGCGAACCCTGTAAGGAAAGAGAACATTGTAAATTGAGCAAATCACCAAGAAAAGGGTGAATTAGGGATTTTTTTTAAAAAAAAATTGAATTACCCTGTTTTATAGAAGTAAAACAGAGGTGAACAAAGGGGAGTTAAGAGAAGCTTGACACAGAAAAATTTATAATGGTTCGGTTCAAATCTTTGACCTACGTCCAGCCCCCAAGCACTCTGGAATTTTCACTAACTCATAATATCAATTACACACTCTACACTCAAAAGTTATCCTTTCACTAGAATACACTCCCCCTTACAAGTTATAATATGATATTTTCAATCTCCAAGTCCCACGACTTGAGATTCTTACAATGAATGATTTCAATAAATAAAACTCTCTCTAAGAGTGGATAATGATAATCACTGAAGTAGAAATGTATCAAAAGATACTTAACAATAGAAAACTGAAAGAGTAGTTGGAAACTTAAATGATTTTTGTTTTCTGTGTATTGGTTGTTGAGAAGACGTGAATGCAGCTTTATAAATATCAATAGAACATTAAATGACTGTTGGATTCTTCAATGTAACTGTTGGAGACGTTACTAAATTGATTAAGAACACTTTGGTTTCTTCTCTCTCTACTCTTCAGTTAATCCAAGTGCATAGAAATTCAAGGTTGACTTCCCTTAAGTTTAATCCATTGGAAGAGCAACTTCTAGTTAGGGAAAGGAAGCATTAATCTCTTTGCAACATGTAGAGAATAATTGTCCAAAAGAGTGCAAGCTTTCTGAACTTTTCAATAAATGTTCTGACATTGCTTTTTACTTTTGACTAATTCTTCATTTAATACTTTTTAAATCATCTGAAACTCATTAACAAACTGATTAAACATAGTTAGGAATAGTAATGAGCAAGGTTATTAAACCTGGACCGGTGACTAAACCGATCGGGGTACTGGGTTAAGGGTTAGTGGGTCAGACCGGAGTCAAATCGGAGCCAAACCGGGGCCAAACTGGTAAGGAAGTAAAAATTTTATGTTTGTTTTACTAATATGAAAATATATAAAAAAAATCTTTAATATCTATTGGATAAAAAGATGTATGGTTACTATATATCCATTGGATAAAAAAAAGTACCCATGCCTTTTCACCTCTTCACACGTGATTATTAATGTCTGTCTTGGGGAATGAACTAATCACACCACCAGTTGTCTACCACCTTCTACCACTCTAATATCCATTGAATAAAAAACTTTGATTCAATAATCTGCTCCTTCTCGAGTTCTTTCACACAGGGTTCTCTTTTGAGTTCATTTTTTCTCTTCGTCTCTCTTGTTTCAACCATGGCTCCTACATTTTCTCCATGTTTTTGCAACAACATGCCACGCAAATGCAAGAGGACGAAGAAAGATCTCCTCCATGCAACTGGCCTCCCCTTCCGTTCTCTCCATGTCGTCTTCGATGCCGGAGCCCGACAACACTAGGAGTCTTCGATGCTAGAGTCGACAAAGCTCGAAGTATTCAACTCATCTTCCCATTTTTCTCTCCATCTCTCTCTTTCTTTGTCTATAAATGCTTCACTCGACCTTTTTTATTAAAAAAAACCCGTGACCTCGGTTTCTACCCTTTTCCGGATCGACTTGACGGCTGATTCACCGGTTTCCAGTCCGAACCGGCCGATCCGTGAAAGTGGAAGAAATCACCAAGAGGGGAGTGAATTGGGGATTTTAAAAATTCTTTTCAACTCTTAAAAAAAATAAAGCTTAAGAAATGAATAACGAAAGAGTAGAGAAAGAAAAGCTCAGACACACAGGATTTATACTGGTTCGGTCTTAACCTTGACCTACGTCCAGTCCCCAGATACCTTCTGGGTGTTTCCACTAGTTCAACAGGTTTTTAACTTACAACAATGAAGACAAGACACAATCCTAATCACCTAGGACTTGCTCCCCCTTACACCTTGTAATTTAAACAACCCAACTCACAGGTTCCACAACCTTGAGTTTACACAACCAAATACTTTAAAGAATTTCAATCTCTCAAAAGAGTGAATATTGATAATCACTGAAGAACAGATAAAAGAATCACAATACAGACTCAAAAATGCAAATGTGTTCAAGTGTAGCTTCATTGTGTATCTTGCTCTGAGTCTTCATAGCCTTTTATAGCCTAACTAGATGAGCTAGCCGTTGCAATATCTTCTCCAACGTTCAGTTGCAAATCTAGAAAATGACAGTTGCAAATTTTGCTCTATTCTTGTGATGAACCTGTCGGAAACTTATCAAAAACTTGATCAATAATGTTAGGAATAATAATGCAACAAGATATGATAATTTCATATTAACCCATAATGATTTCGCAGATTGATTTGATCTGGTTTTCAAAAGTTACCGATGCAAACTTGAGTTTGGTGTTCTAGACTCGAGTTTGAGGTTCATCCAGAGAGCAAGGTATGTTTGAAAGTTTCCTAAACTCGAGTTGACAAGTAACTGACTCGAGTTTGGTTCTTACAGAGAGGAAAGTCGCGAGTTGGTCTTGAATGAGATTTTGAACACTTAGCTAAACTCGAGTCATTTAGTGACTGACTCGAGTTTGAAGCTTTTATGAAAACTTAAGTTTAAGTTCACAGCTTCAAAACTGGAGTTTAGAAATGCAGACTGGAGTTTACAAGACCTGATATATTGCATAGCTCTCTGTATGATCCAGACTCGAGTTTTGATATTCAAAACTCGAGTTTCAGTGAAAACTGAAACCTTTGAAAAATCTTTTTATGTGTAAACTGGAGTTTCCATTTTTCAAACTGGAGTTTTCAAATCAGTCATTTACTCGAGTGTTTTCTGTTTGAGCTAAACTCGAGTCACCAAAATCTTGACTCGAGTTTCAGTGTGAACTGAAACATTTGAAACATCTTTGAAGGCTTAAACTGGAGTTTTCGTTTTCAAAACTGGAGTTTAGAAATCATGTAATAACTCAAGTATTTTCAGTTTGTCCTAAACTCGAGTCTCCAGAATCCAGACTCGAGTTTCAGTGGTAGCTGAAACTTTGAAAACATCCCGTTAGTCTTAAACTGGAGTCTCTGAAATCAAAACTGGAGTTTACAAAATAAACAAGAGCTCGAGTGTCTCTGTTATAACCCAAACACGAGTCTTCTACATCCAGACTCGAGTTTCAGTTGAAAACTTTTAACTTGAAGACTTTTGTATTTGGTAAACTGGAGTTTGTGGATATGAAACTAGAGTTTTGAAATCTTGATAAAGCATTGAAGCTTCTGTTTGATCCTAAACTCGAGTTTCCAAAACATAGACTCGAGTTTACAGTTCTTAAGAATTTTGATTGCTCTCTGTGTAATGCAAACTCGAGTTTGTCTTACACAAACTGGAGTCACAAACTGGAGTTTGGCCAGCTTTGTAAAAACTAAGCTTCTGTCTGTCAATCCAAACTCAAGTTTCGTTACCTAGACTCGAGTTTGCCTTGAACAGTAAGTTTTACAACTTACCAAAGACAAACTTCAAATTTAGTTTACAATTGTCAATTATCATCAAAACACATAGAGAACTAACAGTCCGGTTCGGGTGTGATAACCATGGTAATGAGTGATGATAAGAAGTATCTAGATCAAATATAAAGTTTTCACAAATTCATGCAATTTGATTTTCAAACTCTATGACACAAACTCGAGTTTGTTCATCCAAACTGGAGTTTGTAATTTTACTTCAGAAGCCTAAACTCGAGTTTTCAAAGCCTAACCCGAGTTTTCTTCATCTAGAGAAGAATGTCGTAATTTGATCTTTAAGGGAAGTTTTTGAGTAAGGGCAAAACTTGAGTCATTAAGTAACTAACTCGAGTTTTGGACATTTATAGAGAAAACATAGTTTAAGTCCAAAAGTTCAAAAACTGGAGTTTTCAAAAATGTTCAAATAGAGCAAAGCTCTTTGCTTGGCACAAACTCGAGTTTACAAAGTCAAACTCAGGTTTCCACAAAACTTATGAAAACTAGAAAAACTCTTTCTAAGGTTTAAACTAGAGTTTTTAAATCTTTAAAAATATTGAGTTGTCCTCTATAAGTTCTAAACTCAAGTTGTAAAACTAAACTCTAGTTTCCTCATAAGAGAGAAAACTTTGTAAAATACTTTGGCAAATGCAAACTGGAGTTTTCAAAACACAATTCAAGTTTTGTCAAGCTCAAAATGGAGCATAGCTTTTTGTATGTTACAAACTCAAGTTTACTCACACAAACTCAAGTTTCCAATAAAGTTTGAAAAACTTAGATCTCTCTATCTTGTCAAAACTGGAGTTCATTAAAACTAAACTCGAGTTTGCTTTGCCTTGAAAAACTTAGGCTATATGATCTAAACTCGAGTTTCTAAAACCAAACTCGAGTTTGTCTAAATTTGCAAAAACTTGAGCTCCTTTATGTTAAGTCCAAACTTGAGTTCTCAACCAAAACTCAAGTTTGTTTATGACAGTAAGTTTTCCAACTTAACAAAGACAAACTTCAACTTGGGTTTATAATTGTCAGTTATCATCAAAACACATAGAGAACTAACAAACACTCGAGCGGCCAAAGGAAGCTGAAGATTTCCAACAATAAGCATTGCTCATGCCTCTCCCTTGATCAAAGGACTTTGTAGTAGCCTAAGATCAGTTTTGTTGGAATATACAGTGCAAGATCATATCATTTAATGGGTGAAGAATATTGCAAATAAAAGAGGTTGCAAAAATGTCGTAGCAATTCTTGACTGTAACCATAATGGAGCCCTAGTAGAATAGGGCTTTGTGGATAGCATTCTAATGGAGAAGCAAGATTCATCCAATCCTGTTTCATTGAATTGCCTGTATGGATATGGTGTCTTCGTTTTCGTGGTATTTTTTCATAATTGGTCATGGGAATCCAAATTTATAGATCCCCATGGTTGGCGCCAATGTTCTAGTATAGAACACAAATGTCTAGCCCAATGGACTAGTATATTGATATTGGATTGAATAGCTTTCTCCTATGTATCTATAGATGAGATACTTATGAGAATAGATCACTATGCACAAATATGAAGGCTTTCACCAAAGGGGGTGGTGTGTGTGCACAATGACGGCTGAATATTAAATAGAGAGAGCATAGAATGTGCGTATCTTTTAAGTTAATCTCCTATTTATAGAGATTACCTTAAGATTAGGGTTTGTACTTATGGGCCTCTTATGCCTCTAAGCCCAAACGGTGCGCTGTCATGTCTATGTCATGTTGATTGCCTTTTGTTGGATCACACCTTGGATAAGGCTCATATATGAATCCGTAACAGTCCTTAAAATTAATTATTTACCATAAGATTACTTAATATCTCAATAACTTCAAAACATCTAAAATAAAATTGCTTAAACTATAATATTACTTTCACTCTAAAATAATCTATACACATACAATCACATATATTTATTTTAAAATTATACCTTGTCAATGTGTCAAATTAATGTTAAAATATAGAACCTTTTGCTCATAAATCATTATATATTATTTAAATATAACCTGGGTCACAACACTTTCTAAATCCTAATAAAAATAGGATTTGGCAGTGACATAACAACAAAAATTAAAAAAGTAAACTCATTAGAAGATATTAGAGGAGGAAGAGATTGTAGAGTGCTTGAAAGCTCAACAAAAATCAATGAGACTGACAGTGTTAATTTCAATGATTAAAAATAAGCTCTATAAATTTAACAGGCTAAACTAAAACTTGATGTTAAATTAAAGAATCAAACATCTATTTTAACATAACTTTTTAAAGCAATTTTAGCAAAAATTAGAGAATTAGAATGATGAAGGGTTTGTAGTAAGAAAATTTTATTTAATTTTAACAAAAAAAATATCATTTTAGAATATTCTACACCAAATAAACTTAAGTGAATGTTTTATAAATGAAAAGAAGATAGGTAAAATGTAAAGAAAAAGACATAAAAATATCATTTAAACCTTAAAATCCTGTTGACAATAACAATAATAGGATTAATAAAAAAAATAAAGTAATTGACAACTCATTTTGTTAGAATATCACATATTTAAAATTTTAAAGTTTAAGTGATATTTTCTTAAAATTTTCCCTGTATATAAGGGAAAGTAAAATTTTTAAAATAAAAAATAAAATATTTCTAAAATATGTGAATTGAAAAGACAAGCAATAAATTATGGGCAAGTGGGTCATGTTGCTCTTTGCTCTTATCGATCTTATCCTTGCGTATTTAGCTTTCCAACGTACAAGATGATGGGAATAGCGAAGGTGACAATTAAATAAGATTAAAGTATACTTTTAGTTATCTAAATGTAAGAAAAAATTTTAGTCAAGGACTTTCAATAGGATAATTTTAGTCACATAATTCTAACACTATTAATATAATATTGTTAAGAAAAAATTTTGAGACAGTAAATTTTAATGATGGCTGAGTAGATGACAAAGTATATTTAAGTTTTAATATTTAATAAAAATTAAATATGATATATTTTTAATTAAAAATTATAACTCAAATAAGCTTTGCTAGTTGTTTAGCTATCACTCGAGTTGTCTATGTTACTTTTTTCCATTAAGAATGTTAATGGTGTTAAAATTATGAGACTAAAAGTATACTTTATAAAATTAAGGGATTAAAAATATATCTCATGTAAACTTAAATGACTAAATAAATAAATAAAACTCATCTACCGCCTTTCATAATTACAAAAATTTGGTACCGATGCAAAGAAATATATCAATAGGAATTTTAAAAAACGTAATTATTTTCAGGATCAAAAATTAAATTATAAGTTTTTAATTGAAAAATTAACCATGGCCAAACTCTCTATTTTCTCTAGCACCATCTACTTATTTAATGGTTAGTTATCAAATTTGATGATATCTTAATGTATATTTTGATTAAAAAAAATCAATATGCAACCTAATATTTTTATGATACACATTAGACTATCCTTAAAAAGTTACCCAAAATAAAATAGCACATAAAATCTAAAAATAATTAGAAAAGCAAACATTATTATTATTATTATTATTATTATTTGGATAAGAAAGAAAAAGCAAACATCATTGAATAGCTTCCAAAAACAGTGAACTAGTAACAAATTGTATATCAACAGGGACATTGATAACTAATTGTTAAATAATTGAGATTGTTCAAAGAAAATATTAGGAGTTTAGTTAGGGTTAATCTCATAATTGAATTTGTTAGATATGATTAGTTTTGATGATGTCTTATATATATGCCATTAGAGCAAAAAGTTTACATGCCACATTGATTAATTCCTAAATTTAATGTAGATTCAGAATGTGAAATTCATTTATAAAGAATAATCAAAGAAGAAAAGAGATTAAAGAAAGAAGAAGTTGCATATTATAATGGGACTATCAACATTTAGGTTCTTATATGTGATACTAGAAGTTTCTATGATCAAATGTAATGACTCAATTCAGAGTTAAAATGAGCAAAATTGAGCTTTCAGGAAAATATACATGAAAACTCGAGTTCCCACTTAAGAACTCGAGTTCTTAGGGAAAAACTCGAGTTCATTTTTCAAAACTCGAGTTCAAGAACTCGAGTTCTCACTTAAGAACTCGAGTTCATGTTATTCCAGCCCACTCTGTTCTCCCCTATTTCATGTTCAGCCTGGGCGACCTCTGGTAAATCGATGATATCTCTCAAACCAGAGATTGGATTGAGGTGAAACCAATTTTGGATGAAACTAAACATCCAATGCGTAATCTTGACAAAACTTCAAGTCCAAAGAAGATCAGATGAGAGAGATAGGAATTTCTGAAGTTGCACCACCTGTTATCGTCACACAGCAGAGCATGGTTCGGTAATTTGAGCATATCTCACAAAATACACATCAGAATAAGCTGAAATTGGTGGCATATGAAACTAGACTCAAATACCTTTCCAAAAATATCAATATCACAGAAAAAAAGATCAAATGGATGAGATATGGATTTTTGAAGTTGACAGTCAGTTCAGGATGTAGCAAAAACGTGGGCTCAAGAACAACTTTTATTAATGTGATCATAGTGCTCAACATACAATAAGTTTGGAGCTAATTCTTGTTGCATTGGAAAGAAGACTTGAAGAGCTTCATGAGCATGGGTGGTTTGCCAAAATTGAAGTTATATCGAAGACGTTATGGAATCTCCAATGTTCTTAAGTTCTTATGTTTTTCTCAAAGAACTTATGTTTTCAGCCTCGTTCAAAATGAAAAACTTGATTTCATATTTTAAAACTCAAGCTTTGGAAAGACTTAACAGATAGTTCTCGACCAGCAAGGTTGAGAACTCGAGTTCTTGGGTGATGAACTCGAGTTCGCGACCCTTGTCAGCGAAAAATTTTCAAAGAGCTTAAGAACTAGAGTTCTTTAGTACCAAACTCGAGTTCTTATTATGAGGAAGTCGATCAAAGTCTAAGAACTTGAGTTCTTGGAAAAGAACTCAAGTTCATGAACTTGAGTTCTTAGTGAAGAACTCAAGTTCCTTTTATGCGGAATTCAGTCAAAGATTAAGAACTTGAGTTCTCATAAAAGAACTCAAGTTCATGAACTTGAGTTCATGTTTAAGAACTCAAGTTCTTTGAAAATCAATTAGTGCCCAAATTGAAAACTCGAGTTCTTGGAAATCAACTCGAATTCTTGGCTAGCCGACCTAACACGTTCAAAAAGAAAAACGCAAGAACTTGAGTTCTTGTTTAAGAACTCAAGTTCATGAACTCGAGTTCTACTTTGAAAACTCGAGTTCTTGTCGCTGTCACTGATCTCTGATTCTGTAAAAGAACTGATCTTTGGCTCATGGTTTCCAGAATCACTTAGTATGATATATAAAATGCTTTTAACCTATTTGCTAATGATTTCAGGGATTACAATGAAGTATTATTCAAAAATCATCATAAAACAAAATGTGTCAGAGCATTTAATGCGAAAGCATAAAACAAAGCAACATATAGAATGAAATCTTGCAGCAGAAAGAAACATTCCTTTGAGGCTTACTTGTTTTAGTTATACCTCTGCAAAAGCATATTCAACGGACAATGCATTTAATGAAAGAAGTAGACTCATTTAATTAAGCTTCAATGGTCGAATTGGTTGATGAGGAACCGTTGTGCCTAACGGAAATCTAATTAAGTCTCAACAGTCAATTACCAGTTCCTCCCAACAGCATTAATGGTGAAGAGTATAAAAGCCCAAGCATTCAATATAGCCAAGAACTGAGAAACGTTGTGCATTCAATTAGAATTTATTACAATCATCTGTTTCGTTAGTCTCATTTAATATCTTCGGATATTTCTCTGTACTTCAGTGATTATTATTCATCTACTCTGTGAGAGAGTCCAAACACTTATTTCATTACATGTTTAGTGAATCTCAAGGTTGTGAAACCTTTGAGATTGGGTGTACAGTTACAACTTGTAAGGGGGAGTGAATCCTAGGGTGGAAGGATCATCCTGAGTACAGAGTTTGTAATTGTATTTGTAAGGAAGAATATCTCTATGGAGATTGTAAAGGCTGCACAAATGCCTGGGTAAACTTGTGGGTTGTAAAGGCTTCTCTTGTGTCTGGTTAAACAAGGAGAAGATAGTGGAAATCTCAAGTGCAGCTTGGGGACTGGATGTAGGTCAAGGATTGCGCCGAACCAGTATAAATCTTTGTTTGCATATTCTCTTTGCTAAACTTTTACATTCCAGCATATGTGTTTAAATGAATGACCGTTGGTCTGCAACCCATTACTGTCATACAAATTGCTTTCTGTAAGTTGCGAAAAGATTTTTAACATTCTTAAAGATTTATCTGACACCTAATTCCTCCCCCTCTTGGGTGGCAGCCAGGTCTAACAAAATTTTTATATTATAATATTTCGTTCTTAAAAATAACTATAATTTTTAAGACTCTTGTTAATAATTTTCCCCCCCTTAGTCTTCCATCCTAATCCTCTCTTCATAATTTTTGGGTTGTGTAGGATGATTATGTATGTATCAGTATTCTAATACAAGGGTCTTATTGTGGACTGGTGTGTTTATATTGAAAATATATGCATGTGCTGTGGTGGAGCCAGGAAAATCTTTTAGCTCGAGTCAAATAATAACTATATTGAACTATTTATTAAATAGTATCATATAATATTAAAACTATAAATAAATAATAACCGACAATTATAAATTAAAACAAGATATAATATGATTTAACATTTTTAGTAGGTATCTCAAACATGAATTTTACTTTCTTTTCATAGCCCAATGAGTAATGAACTAAACATTATCCTTATAGAGAAAATAATAAATTAGTTAGGGTCAAATTATTGGTCAAAATAAAATATCAAATAAATAAACAAATAAATACATACTGAGAAATTTTAGAAAATCAATTGGCGTCAGTTGGCGTCAAAGCCCCAGCTAGCCAGGTCCCAGTTCCGCCACTGTGCGTGTGTATGCATATATCACTAAAATATGGGTTAAAGTCCAAATTTGCCACGGAAGTTTTGCGAATGAAGCGTTTAGCATTCGAAAGTATTTGTGGTATCAAATTTACCCCGGAAGTATTAAAATGGTACCAAATATACCCAAAACCGACGTGACACCGACGTGGCAAACGGATGTTTGATGTTCTGTCAGTTTTGGGTATATTTGGTCTCATTTTAATATTTTCGGGGTAATTTTGGTACTATTAACAAACCCAGCAAACGGATGCCAAAAACATAGCTCCCTCTGTTTTAGTTTTAGTTTTTAGCTTTGCTTTCAGATTCATTTTCAACGCCTAACAAATGGCATAGAGATGAGAGAGAAACCCCTTTAAATAGAAGTTCATTAGCCAGATAAAATACAAGGGTCTAAACGCATGAACTTTCAAATAAAGAGCACAGGGCTCGAGAGGTATGGCTCATCGCAGATCAGCTGCTTTTGCTCGTTTGGTTGGTTTGTGTTTCACCCTGATCTCTGCTGATTTGGTTATTGATACACGATCTGCTCTGCTTCACATAATGGCGCTAGATCTGTATACGTAAAGCTGTTGGGTCAAAATGAGAGGGAGTGAGGATGACAGAAGATCAATAAGTATATGGATTGGATGTATGGGCCGAGAAGAATAGTACTAGGATCCAGAGAAAATGAAGCTTGCTAAAAACAAAAAACAAAAAAACAAAAATTTGATGTGTTTATATGATGTGACAAAAATCCAGGGTAAATTTGGTACCAAAAAAAAACTTTCGGGTGCTGGACGCTCCATTCGAAATACTTCCGTGGCAAATTTGGATTTTAACAAAAAAAAAAACATTTCCGACGTGCCCAACGGACGTTTGACGTTCCGTCAGTCTTGTGTATATTTGGTCCTTTTTGAAAACTTCCGGGGCAATTTTGGTACCATTTTAATACTTCCGGGGTAAATTTGGTACCACGAATATTTTCGGGTGCTAAACGCTCCATTTTAAATATTTAACCCCTAAAATTTTGGTAAAAATTTAAACATGACATTAATGTAAAACATAATGTAATATATATTAAATAACGAATTTTCACGTGATAAAAAGATATATAGACAGTGTGACCTTTTTCTTTGTCGAAATCCTATTTTCCAAATATACCATAACCAAAAGCCGTTCAAATGAAAGGTATCCCATAACTAGTTAAACCGTTTGATCTCTCAGCCTTAAGAAAATCCTTCACTCATGAAAGTTTATTTCTTTATCTTGACTATTTTTGAGTCTGGGATAGAAAAATATATTTAAACAAATAAAGATAAAATTTCTTTCATATATCTGCTCTTTATTATAAGATATTAATTAATTCGTATATTTAGTTATTTTTATAAAATATTTATTTATTTTTAAAGAGTATTAATTTTTTTTATTTATATCCGTAATTAATAAGTGTAGTATGTGAGAGTAATAATTAATATAATATTATAATTTAATGTAATTAAAAGTGATAATCTTAAAAATTATTTAAATTTTATAATAATTTTATTAATTTTAATTATTTTTATTAATTTATGAGAATTGATAGGCGTAGGATAGTGATAGTAAACTGATACTTTCTGAGAGACAGAGACAGGAAGGGGGAAAAAAAAAAAAAAACTGGTGGCTCCTTATCCCTAAATCTCCGAATCCCTAAAACATGTTAAAAATGCCCGTTTCTACAGCTGAATACCCGCATCTTTCACTTCTTGCTCCAGCTGAGAACGCCTATATCTACGTGAAACTTGATCAATTATTGCTTGTTTCGGAGACAAAGATCTGTTAGGACTCTCAAATGTCGTCACTTGCCGATTCCGTAAAACCTCGAGGTGCGCTTTTATTTACCAGAAGTTCTGAATCTTCCTGACCTTTCATTTATCATTGATTTTACAAGTTCATATGATACTGTAATCATAAATTCATGCTAGGTTGGTAATTTTATCCCTACAGATTCATCTACAAGTGTTTTTCTAAAATCATAATCATGGAAATTGAGCATTTTCAGACTTGGGAGGAAATCAAAACTTGGCATAAATTATTTCTTGTCTGCTTACCGCTGCGCTACTTCTTTAATTACAGATGCTTGTATTGTTGGCGTTGCCCGGACGCCGATGGGTGGCCATCTTGGCATCCTTTCGTCTCTTTCAGCGACGGAGCTTGGTTCTATTGCTATTCAGTGTAATTTTCTTGCAATAACTATAATGACAACTTTATGCTAAACTTAGAATTCTGGGATCTGCATAAATTGATGGCTTGAAATGGAATTAAAGCGGCTGTGTTAGGAGAAAGGGGGAGGGGTTTGAGAGGGACGTAAAAAGAGGAAAAATGCTTCCCATAAACAATAATCTCTCGTGTCTCTTTGTTTTTGATAGATGCTACAGGGCCAATTTAAAAATAAATAAATAAATAAATAAAAAATTCCCCTTTGAATTGTTTACTCTATACAGTTTCAAAAATTTTATCCCGATAAGACTTATTGATGTTGTATATATTTTACTATTTTTGGGAAACAATGTGTGTACGGTTAATCCTCATCGTGATGTGCTATGAACTTGTATTAAAAAAACTTAGTCATGTTCCTGCTAAATTCTACGGACTAAATTCAAATAGGCATAATCGTACTATGACCTACTTGTTTAGTTTGGTCTTCTTGCATTCTTTCTGATGACATCATTCTGGTAAAAGAAAAGATCAAGCAATGCATCTATAAATATATGCCTCTATTCTGTTTTAAGCTATTGAATAAATCTGCAGCTGCTCTCAAGAGAGCGAAAGTTGATTCATCCCTTGTGCAAGAGGTATTTTTTGGGAATGTTCTCAGCGCAAATTTAGGGCAAGCTCCTGCTAGGCAGGCTGCCTTGGGTGCTGGCATACCCAATTCTGTAGTCTGCACCTCTGTGAACAAAGTTTGTGCGTCAGGGATGAAAGGTAAGTCCTTTTTGTTGATATGAAAGGAGATTCTTCACTATAAAAAAATTAATTTTAGTGGGTCAGTTGTGACTTTGTACTGCATTATTTTCATTGCAGCTGCCATGCTCGCGGCACTGACCATACAAATGGGAATTAATGATGTAGTTGTGGCTGGTGGTATGGAAAGCATGTCCAATGCTCCTAAGTACTTTGCTGATGCAAGGTTCCATTCTTTCATGAGTGACTGATGCCTTAATAAATTTTCTCTTTTAAAAGCATTGCTGTCTTGATATCTGCAGAAATCATGACAATAGGGGAGCTTTTTCTATTTTTCTCTTCTTAAATCCCCTTGTTAGATTTGCTTCTTGAAGACAAAATTTAGTTTGCTGATCTTTCTGCTGAAGTTTAACTCCTGTGTTTGGCAATATAGACTTTGTACTATGTAGTTGCATTGTGTACTGTATTAATCTAATTATTTTCCTTAGCATTTGTTGAAGTCTGAATTTCATAGACCATCATTTCTTTTTGTGACTGATTGATGATAGTATTGCCTTATTAGAACCATGAAGGGGTCTCAATTAGAGCATGATTCTATCATCAATAGAATGCATAAAGATGGCCTTTGGAATGCTTACAATAATGTTGGACATAGGATTTAAAGTCATTCTATCTAAACCAGGAAGGGGTCTCGGTTAGGACATGATGCTATCATCGATGGAATGCTCAAAGATGGCCTTTGGGATGTTTATAATGACTTTGCTATGGGAATGTGTGGTGAAATATGTGCTGATCAACATGCCATAACAAGAGATGAGCAGGTACTGGCTCCTAGTCAACTGTCCGTTCAATTTTTATTTTTTAGTTTTTAAATTTATTTTACTTTGTCAAACATGACCTTAATTAGTGGTCATTTAAGCATGTAAGCGCATTCACCGATACGTACTAACATCCTTATTGTTTTTTCTGCTGTGTTTTTATTCATCAATGACACTGTTGTTGATCTTGGGAATGGCCAAAGTATTCACAGGGATATAATTATAGATCAATATTGCTAAGCTGATTTATCTTAAATATTGAAATTTGTATAACCATTTCACACGACATTACTCATCTCTCCCCCTTATGGTATTTTCATATCTCCACGCATGCAGTCCTTTGATACCTAGTGTTTATATGTTTGTTCCATTCTATGTCTGTTACCTTACAGGACTCTTATGCTATTCAAAGCTTTGAAAGAGGAATTGCTGCTCAAAATGCTGGTCACTTTTCTTGGGAAATAGTTCCGGTGTGATTTTCAATTCATGCCCATGAAATTGTTGATATAAAATTATTGATGGCTTATGGAGACAAGATGTTTGTGGTTTCAACTTTACACTCATGCAGGTCAAAGTTTCTGGTGGAAGAGGAAAGCCTTCCACACTTTGTGATGAAGACGAAGGTTTGGGGAAGGTAAATAGATTGGACATACACGTTAACTAGTCTAGAAAGGTTGTCTATTTAAGATTTACTTTAGTATATTTAGATTTACATTATTGAAACTTTTTTGCTTGATGATTAGGGAATCAAAACCTTTTAATCCTAGACTCTTAATAAATTGAAGTAAAGAAATTTGTTTGTTAATGATGGCAACCAAATTGACCCCATTTATGCTTATTTCCTTAACATAGTTTTGTTCTTTTTGCTTAGGGGAGGGATGGGTTGTTGTTTTGAGTGTGCATCTGTGTTCCTCATGACTCCTATATCAGTGTTATTTTGAATACGAAGGATCAAAGAGTTACAGATTCAAAAAAACTATTGATGTTCATGCATTGATATGCTTCCATCAGTTACATAATCTTAGCCTTGACTGCTTTTCATGGCAGTTTTAATTTCTTATATAGCATTTGCTTTGTTCATGGTCTTTGACTTGATTCACTATGGTGTTTCTGAGCAAATTTTTGCTTTTGCTAATAACTTTCTTGCATGCTGTTAGTTTGATCCAGTAAAATTAAGGAAGCTTAGACCAAGCTTCAAGCAGAATGGGGGTTCTGTTACTGCCGGCAATGCTTCTACCATAAGGTCCTTGCTCTCCCCCCAACATGGGTTTTGCTTTATGATAATTAATTTAGTTAGCTAAGAATTAAATTATATTTTGAAGTTCGGTAACATAAATTAGTTTTTATTTATTTAATAAATTTTCAAATTAATTGAATGACTTCTATGATTCTTAAAAATTAGTAGTTGGGTTAGTTAGCTTAACCAATCCGTTTAATATATTTTTCTCAAGTTTCCAAAGTGATGGTCTCTTTTATTGATGATGAGCTGGCATAACAACTTGACTAGTGATGGTGCCGCTGCCTTAGTGCTAGTGAGTGGAGAAAAGGCAATAAAGCTTGGATTGCCAGTGATAGCTAAGATAAAAGGATATGCTGATGCAGCTCAGGTGCATTGAGAGGTTAATGTAACCTGTGGAGTTAGTTATTACTACATTTAGCCCTTAATATAAGAGCTAGTTGAGGATTAGATTCAGTCCTAGATATAAGACCTCAATCAACTTTGCCTCCTAAGTTTATAATTTTTTTCCAAAGTATCCATATTGATTGTACATATTGAGGAGTTTCTATCCAAGTGTAGTCTTAATGAAATATGGCATTTTGGAAAACCAACCGATATTTGTTACAAATAACTACTTTAACTATCTTAATCTACCCAAATTAGTCAACTAGCTCTTATATTAAAAACTGGAGTTAGTATATGGTATAAGCAACTTTAGAGCTGATTGATACAAGATTGTCTGTGCAGGCACCTGAATTATTTCCAACTGCTCCTGCCCTTGCAATACCTAAAGCAATATCGAATGCTGGTCTGAAGGCTTCTCAAATTGACTATTATGAAATAAATGAGGCCTTCTCAGTAAGAATATAGACAGATCATCTAATCCCATTCAGGATTTTATGTTACTTATATAAAATTGTGTTTGCAGGTTGTGGTTCTTGCAAATCAGAAGCTTCTTGCTCTTAATCCAGTAAGTGTTGATGCCACTTCACTCTGTCTGGATCTTCCCTTCATGCAAAATCATATTCCCTTTTTGCCTGTTCCTTCTGCATATGCATATAATTTTTCCTTGTGTCTTTCCTAGCATGAAGCTTAGCTGATTCATGTCTGTTTTATCATGTACAGGAGAGAGTTAATGTACATGGGGGAGCAGTATCATTGGGTCACCCAATTGGTTGCAGTGGAGCTCGAATCTTGGTTACATTATTGGGGGTAATGTTTGAATTTAATATATTGACTGAATCTCTTAGAAATAGACTATAAAAAAAGGCTCAGTAAACAAGGCTCTGGCTAGGTAGTGTCTAATGGGGGATAGATGTACACTGCCTTACTTTACAATTGGAGAAGCTGTTTCCAAGATTTGAACTCGTGACCCCCAGGTCACATGGAGCAACCTTAGCTCACCCTCTTTAGAAATATATTGACTATTGTATAAAAATAAGAAATATATCGACTATATTGTGAATATTTATTTTTGTGGCTTTCTGTGGATATTCTTTACAGAATTCATGTATTGCAGGTATTAAGACAGAAGGGTGGGAAGTATGGTGTTGCTGGAGTCTGCAATGGAGGTGGAGGAGCATCTGCCCTAGTACTTGAACTAATGTAAGCCTTTCTCTATTTGTTTTTTCTTTTTTGCCTCGTTTATTTATCAGGTCATGTTGGGGTTGAGGGGAATGGAGGGAAATGGTACAATAAATAAATTATGCAAGTTTTTGTCCCTAGAGTTGTGGTTAATTTTAGTCAAGGTACCTGTAGAATTTGTTTGTTAAGAAATCAGTTCTTAAAAATATGGTCAACATTGTTCAAGGCAGATCTAGAGATAAGGCATTGCTGATCCGACATTAATATTTGGTAATAACAAGGGCTTTGACAAAAATTGACCACAATTCCTGATACTGACTCTTAATGGGGGAAAAAACTACTCGTAAAAGGGAAAAAACCTTGATAGAAAATGACCTTAACTTCAAGGACGAAACCACATTTTCCCAATCAATTTTGATCTGGACATTTCATTGTTTTAAATCTCCAAATATACCTTTTCTTCCTATTAAGGAACAATATGGTTGAAATACTTTAAATGTATTGAATCCTTTTTGAACAATGAGGGATCAGGTCCCTATGTTTTCTTTATGACATGGAAGATGCTGATGAGTTTCCTGACACTTAACTGATATATAGAAGAATAGAAAAATTAAATGAATCAGTTTTTGACATTTCTTTTTTTTTTTTTCGTAGAATGTTTTGATATTTCTATTTAGACTGAGCATTTTTCCTAAAAGAAATTATGGTTTAATTTCTCTACTTAACGTCAAGCACAAAAGTTTATTGAGGATTTTGCTTTTGCAGGCCAGATGCCAGGGTGAGACGTTCTTCATTATGAGGTTCATCTTGTGCGCTAATAATTATTTAAAAAACAAAAAGAAGTATGGCTTTTCTTCTTTGTTGCAGCAATGTATGGGTCAAAATAATGATGTAATAAACCATCAAAGAAGTCTTTGTTTGTTGGAAGTTAGAGACTCCTTGCAGATTGCACTTGGAATGGAAAAGAGCTGAAACTCCACTTGTTCTAGTCCTAATCTGCTGATATTTTTTCTTTTGAAGCTGTGCGTTTTTCTAAAAATTTGCACTTCGCTAGGGCGAAGTTTCTTTTTCTAGGGTGAAACGCTTTGCTATCTTTTTCTTTCCAATTCTGCCCTTCTAAACTTGAGCCGTCCATTAGTGAACATTTGGGTCTAGAAATCTTCAAAATGAAGCACTATCTACTCGACATCTAATTTTCTTAATTTCAACCAAATAAGTACTAATTTATCGTAAATGATACCAAGATTACTCACTTTTGAAGGCAATTATGAATGTAAACATGATGAAATATTAGGAGTCATCAAGCTAGGACATTCTTCAGTGGAAACCAGCAAATCCCATTCGCAACGTTTAGCAGTGCCAGAAGATGAACAATTAAACACAGTAGTGTCAGTTTCAACCATTGCGCTAGGGATATTCAATATAGATAGAAGAAGCTCCTTTCATATATGTACGAGTGTTAAATCAATCTAGCGCCCTAAAAGGGAGTGAATTGAGTGATCAATAAACTCTTTGCTACAAAATAAAGTTTTGCAATTAAAATGAAGTGCAGAACATCGAACTCGAAAAATGCAACGACAATGGCGTGATGTGGTTCAAAAGATAGAGTTTGAATTCATGAAGAAAAGATGAAGAATGGTGTGATATGGTTCATTTAGAAGGTAATGATTATTGTTTTGAATTGTTCTTGATAGAAAGATATGAATTTAAATTCATATCTGGAGGAAGAAGATATGGGTTTGAATTAGGGTTTGTGGAAAAGATTAAAAAGATAGAAAATATGAATTAAATGATTATTTGACGAATAAAAGGGATAAGGTGATGTGATTTAGTGGGGGGATTGAGATTTTGTAGATTTAGGCTAATGCATGCGAGGAGAGAGTGTGATAAAGATGAAACAATGATTTAATTTGATGAAGATTATGGTGAGGTGGTGTGATCTATGGCTTGGAGGGGAAGAAGGGATGAATAATAATAATAATAATAATAATAATAATAATAATAATAATAATAATAATAGTCAGAGTTAATTTAATCAACTTCTCTTGAGATGATGACATGTGGCACCATGAGAATCAAGATTTGAAAGCATTATCTCTTTGATTTTCATTAATTATTTTCCACTTTAATTCTCATGAAGACATGGAAATTTGAGGTATAACTTGTATAAGGCTTGGTTGATTGCTTTTGAAAATCCTATCTTGCCCTTCAATTGCCATAGACGGCACCATTTAGAGTTTTGTTGCGAGAGAAACCATGCATAATGAGCTTTTGACCCTTCATTAATTGATGTGGCACTAGTAAAATATTTTCCTTAAAACTCAATTATCTATATTTAATCACATCTTTGGATAATAAATAATACTATGTGTAAAAGAGAAAACTTAAATCTGAAAGTCTATCATAGTAAAAAAGATTACAACTCATCTTTCAAAAGTCAATTATAGTTGGAAAAAGAGTTCAACCAACCATTTGAAAACACTACATACTATAGTTATAAAGGTTTTAAATCACTACAAATATCTATCCATGTTGGAAAAGAATAAACTAATCGTTTCAAAATTTATCATGAATAATTAAACATTTCTAAGTAGTCATACACTAAGCCATTTCAAATGAACACATTCAAATGGTTAGTCATATGCAATGAACTGGGAATACTGTCTTGGAGGATATTTTATCATTTCTCTCTTTATTTACTAGGTTAGATTTAATGTTAGTTAATCCTTCGTTGTTTGTATTTACTAACCTATTTGCCTTGTCGCCTTTGGTAATGTCCTTGTGATGTACTTTTACTTGTACTATTAATATCATTTGGCCTTTTATTAAAAAGAAAGTCATTTCAATCAACAGTTGGAACTTGAGCTTCTTGAACTCCCGAATATACTTATCCAACCACAAGCTCAATATCAAATTCAATTATCAAAATACTTAAATAATAATTTTTCAAATATTCACTTGAGTTACTTATCTATGATAAAAAGTAGTATAATCCAAAACATAATAACACATCAAAGTATGCAACATGAGCCCTACAGTGGCATTACACAACAATTCACCACATAAATAAAAAAGGAGGAGGATTTACAATAATTATCATAATAATCATGCTTCTATAGCCTTCCCCAATTGACTAGCAGAAGAACTATTACCTAAAAAATGTTAAACCATTGGGGTGAGACAAAAGCCTCAGTAACCAACTATTCAATTCATTACACATGCTAATATATGCTCATGAGGTGTCAAGTAGAACAATTTATATAAATAGTATAAAGAGATATAATTCCCAAAATTCGATATCTCATTCCATTTTGCAAACTAAATATCACAAATTTTGTATCACAAACTCCATGTCACAAATTATGTATTACAATTTTCATATAAAAAATTTAATATCACAAAAACTATATCACAATTTCCATACACAAATTTTGTATTACAATTGTCATATCACAAATTCCGTATTAGAATTTCCATATCACAATTTTCGTATAACAATTCTCAAGTTGTCTCCCATCAATTCAACTAAACCGCCTTATTTCCACTGACTAGACCAATGAGCTAAGTTACTATCTATGTTACTAGCCACTCAAAAGCTCACTTATCATGTGATGAGGACATGCTAAAATCCAAAGAGCATATGCCCATACTACAGGCCTTTTCCCCTTATTGAATTAGTAAGGAGTCGCCGCCACTCATTAAACTAGTGGGACAGTCTCTCATTGAACTAATGGGACAACAAAAAGCCAACCTTCATGCAACAATGGAGGCTACATCATGTGGTGGAACAAATTACTCCATCTCATCACAGTAATCATCAATAAATAGCTCAAGGAGAATTTCTTAAGATTTTCACATTTATATCATGCTATTCAAATCATTTTCATATATATGTCATAATATCTCAATTATCAACACACACACACACACACAATAACTTTTTCAATTTCAATAAACATTTCAAAGTATTTGTTGAAATATCTAGTCAATATTAATATACCATTTTCATTTTCATAATCATTTTGCAAAATATACACTTGAGTCATTTACTTGAGTTGTTCATTTCATACTTGAGTCACAAGTTGATTTTAGCATTATGAGCTCTCTGACCTCTGGTGACTCGAGTTAACCATGTTTTCCCTAGAGTGACGAGCTCGCTTCAAACTTGTTTGCTCTCTGACCTTGATTAACTCGAGTCTTTCACTTGTCCACTCGAGTCATTTACTTGAGTTATTCTTTGTACACTTCTAGTGAAAGAGAGATCTGCAAAATTTAGACAAGAGTCAAATACTTGATTTATGGCTAACTGGAGCCATTTACCTTGCACTCAAGTTAGCGTTTATTCACTTATAGTAAGACATTTTGAGTAAATTATCTTTTAATTTTGAGGAAGATAGGAATATAGTTGCTCGAATTTTTGTAGAACATTTAAGTCATTGACTCGAGTTGTCATTCTCTAACTCGAGTTAATGTAAGTTCTACACTAATGATAAACATTATAAATATAGTTTGTATAAGGTAGAATTTTCACAAGCTTGATTGTATACTCCCTGAATTGAGTTGTCTACTCGAGTGAGGGAATACAGACTCAAGTAATCCAAAGAGTTTAGCAATTGAGCATAAGTGTAAAACACAAACAAGAAGCACTACTTGAGTTAAGCGTTGTCAACTTGAGTTATCTACTAGAGTTTCAACTTAACCACTTAAAGTGTTATTGATTTCGTTTTTAATTTTTAGAAAATTCACGATATGATTTGAGTGTTCTCATAGTAACTCAAGTTACTGTAACTCTTTTAGCCTCTATTCCATTCCTTCTTCTTAGTGGTCTTGCAAAAACAATGTATAGACACTTCAAAGCTTAAGTTAGTGATTATATATCATCAAAACATAAACAAAATGGATAAGAAGAGATAACTTACATCTCATTGGGATTTACCATTCCCAATTCTCTTCTAATGAACATGAATTGCTCCTTGGCTAAAGGCTTAGTGAAAATATCAGTAAGCTGTAGATGTGTGGAAATGAACAACACCTATACATCCTTTCTCTGCACATGAACTTTGATGAAGCAATGTCTTATGTCAATATACTTGGTTATTGTATGTTGAACTGGATTCTTTACTAAGCTTATTGTATTAGTGTTGTCACAGAAGATTGAGATTTCTTTCAGATAGATTCCTAAATCTTGAAGTTGTTGCTTAAGCCACAATACTTGTGCATAGCAACTTGATGCATCGATATACTCAGTTTCAGTCAAAGATAACGAGACAACCGTTTGCTTCTTGCTAAACCAGGAGACAATTGATCCTCCAAGAAACTCACATTTGCCACTTGTACTCTTTCTATTTGTCTTATAACTGACATGATCTAAATCTAAGTATGCCACTAGATATTTTGATTGACTTTTGGAAAACCACAATCCAAGATCCTCGGTGTCGGCAAGGTATCTAAATATTATCTTCACATGTTCAGCATGAGATTCCTTTGGACCAGATCGATACCTTACACACATTCCCACATTAAATTGGATGTCTGGCTGACTAGCAGTCAAGTATAACAATGATCCGATCATTCATCTATACTTGGTTATACTAAAATCTTTACCCTTTTCATTAGCATACAGAGAAGTCGTGGAACTCATTGGAGTATTAGCTCTATTGTATTGGTCCATCCCATGCTTTTTTAGGAGATCTCGGAGATATTTGGTCTGAGAGATGAAGATTCCATTCGTCTGTTGTTTGATTTGAAGACCAAGGAAATAGACTAGTTCTATCATTATAGACATCTCTAATTCTCCCTGCATTGTCTTAGAGAAATATTTGCACAAAACATCATTAGTTGCACCAAATATAATATCATCGACGTATATTTAAACAATTAATAAATCATTTCTCTTATTGCTTTTAATGAAGAGAGTTGTGTCTACTTTGCCTCTGAAAATCTTAATCAAGAAGGAATTTACTTAATCTCTCATACAAAGCTCTAGGAGCTTGCTTAAGACCATATAAGGCTTTCTTAAGACGAAACACATGATCTGGATGATAATCATCTTCAAATCCAGTAGGTTGTTCAACATAAACTTCCTCTTGGATAAAACCATTTAGAAAAGCACTTTTCACATCCCTTTGATATAATTTGAATTCTTTAATGCAAGCAAAGGCTAAAGGAACTCGTATAGCTTCCAATATTGCCACTGGAGTATACGTTTCTTCATAATCAATTCCTTCTCCTTGATTATAGTCTTTTGACACTAATGTTTCCTTATTACAAACAATGATTGCATATTCATCTCGTTTATTCTTGAATACCTACTTAGTACCAATAATCGGATGGTCCTTAGGCATAGATACCAAGTCTTAAACTTAATTTCTCTTAAATCAATGTAATTCCTCTTGCATTGCTATAACCCAATCATTGTCTAAGAGGGTTTCATCAATCTTAGAAAGTTTAATCTCAGAAATAAAGGTTGAGAAAGTAACTTCATTCAAAGATCTTTTTCTTGTTCTCACACCTTCATTTACATCACCTATTACTTAGTCTAAAGGATGACTCCTACTGTATATCTAAGCTCTAGGTTGAGATTGATCAGCACTTTCGCAACCATTTTCATTTTCTGGTTCTATTTCCAAAACATTTTCAGTGTTTTCCAAAATAGAAGAAATATTTGAAATGGATTGACTTTGATGAATTGGCTCCTTATCATCTAAGGACTTGTCACATAACTTCACAGAACACAACATGCATAGATTCTCCAACAATACGAGTATGTTTATTAAAGATTCTATGCATCTTTACTTTTATTAGAATAGCCAAGAAATATACCTTTGTCAAACTTAGAATCAAACTTTCATAAGTTGTCCTTACCATTATTGTAAACAAAGCATTTACATCCAAAGATATGTGGGTGGGCTAAATTTAGCTTCTTTCCTTTTTGTAGCTTGTAAGGAGTCTTTTCAAGCTTCTTTCACATGTATGTTCGATTTGAGATATAACATGTAGTACTCATGACGTTTGCCTAGAAAAGTTGGGAAGTTTGATTCTCATTCAACATAGCTCTAGCCATGTCAATGAGGACTAATGAGTCATGTTTATGCCATGTTTTCCATGAGTGTTTTGACTATTTTAAATGATAAATCCAAGCTTAACTGTGTTTATTTGATAAAATGTGCAAGAATTCATGCATATAGGAAAATAAAGGATAAATTCTACAAATTGTTGTATCCACATCATTATCCTGCTCGTGTGCATAAGAAAAGGGTCACTTTATGGTTTAATGAGAAAATGCATAACAAAGATGATATAATGCTACAACATATGGTATGTTAGGATTCATACAAGCAGAGGAAGGAAATTTATCTAATAAATTACAAATCCTAGAGGAGGATCTATCAACGATGTTTAAATCGGATTAGTCAGAACCATACCTTTCGTGTGCATGTGCATCTTATTCGATCAATAGGAGCTGACTAAGAGAATCCACTCCCTCTACCGGTATTCACACTGAACAACACTTAAACATCAACGGCAGCGTGCTAACACTTTCAATGTCTTACGTCTCTTTCTCTAGGGTTTATCTTTCACGGCTCATCTATCTTTTAATACAACTTGAACATTATCTTATAGGGTTTCTAAAACTCTAAAAGGTCATATTAAAATATTCAAAATTAATCTTAATTAATCTTGAAATACGAATTTGGATTAAAATAATATTAATTAAATCTGTCCAATAAATATAATATAATCTATTTATTTTAATTTGAATGAAAAGCCTGCTGATTTAATTTATCTTTATAAATTAAATCTGAGATACAATATTTTTATTTATTTTAGTTATTTAATTTATCGAATAAATTAAATACTACATAATAATATTATTATCTATATAAATAATAAAATTATTATAATCAAAATAACATTTTAAATGTTGTATTCATTAAATCTTAGACATATCTGAGATTCAATGAATTTGTACATTATTGCTCATGTTGGGCTATTCATGTGTGCGACCATGCAGGCTAATACGAGATTGGTAGTGGGCTAATACAGTATTAGCCCATAAGTCGCAAGCGGCCTTTAGTAATACATTGTGACTACTCAATTTATATGAGGATCAACGATATGGTACAATCTCTCATACACGCATACCACGTCCCTTTTGTCACGCGATAATTTGGTCAAGAATGAAGCATGGATAGTGTAATACTCTTGTTCTTGACCATTACTTTCTCGATTCTTGAGTAGTTTAACAATTGAAATAAAAACTTCTTTCCATCGTAGTATGGCCATACATTTTGCAGACTCACTCATTAAGGGGCCCAGTAATATTTCTCTACAAATGTGAGGGACAAATCTTTTCTTGACCATTCACATTCCTTCGAATGAAAACCACTAATCTCGATCGAAGCCTTTATCATTACTCAGTCAAAGGTGACTTTTGATTAGATCAAAGATCATTGACTCTCATGTAGGTATCCATGATGATCTTAGGTTAAAGGGCATTATGACATGGTTATACATGAGATAAGATTATGACTTAATCAATGCAGCTTTCTCATAGTAGGTCAATCTAATACCTTGTACTCTTACAAGTGCCTAAGGCTTTGATTCGTATCTTTATACCTCATCAAAGTCATACTGGTCTTGTTTCATCTTTGCTACTGCATAGATGACTGACCAGAGACATTTAGGATAATCTTTATGATACATTCAAGGATACAACCCTCATAATAAACATGCAAATGATATGATAACAAAAAAGAGAAATATGTTAAATAACCATTGTGTTTAAAGTACAATGATTTGCCCTTTGGGCATAATTTCCAATATGGTAATGCCCACATCTGTGCTAGCAATACAATGCGAACACTATGCTTTATCATCGTAAGTAATGCGGACTTATGCTCTATGTTACTCTAACCTTTCCTCAAGAGTTTTTAGGAGTTTAATACAAGTTATCTAGACAAACGTTTAGATGGCATTGAATTGGTGAAGACTGAATTAGAAGTTGCGGAGAATTAAAGGAAAGATTTGAAGAATCCCGTAGTATTAAAAGAGGATCAATTAACCAAATCTAGGGATATGCACCTAATAGATTTGGAAGGCCTAGTTCACTGGACGTATGGTGTGAAAGGGCCTGATTATAAGAGGAAAGCACAACTAAACATAAATTCATCGAAACCATGAGAGTCAAGCTGTTAGTACAATTCCAATTCGACTGGACTCACCTTTGAAGGAACGAGAGAATTACCGATCAAGAGAACTGCAAATGAGACCCAGTTCTTCCCTGGAGCTAGATGGACTATAGAAGACGTAGAGACGTCGCGTGACAGGATGCTCCCTATGCCATCAATCATTTCGACGAGCTTTTCTGCTTTCTTCTTTATTTTATCTCCATAAACCTTTCCATGGGCTGTTCTACTATACAATGTTTTGTGTTTCCCTCATCAATCATGAAATAAATTCTCGTTGGCTGAGGGATGATGGATTTCTAAGTTGTAGAATGAACCTAGTTTGCTAAGCTTTTAATTTAATATATTCAATTTGTTTAACCGTAATTTAATCTCTTGTCCAATTAGCGGCCACTAAGGGGCTAGATCAGTGGCTTCAGCTTACTGGAAGAGAGTCGGGATTAGACCTCTATTAAATGATGTTTACTGGGTGAGCTTGTGCAGGGCTTGACTTAAATTGTAGGCTACAGAAACGGGTCTACCACTTATAACCAAAACACCTAGGTTAAATTAACACTTGTAACTAGAAAATCGCCATAGGAATATGGGAGAAGTAGAGCGAAGCGTGTACTTACAGGATGCGGACACTTTTGTACATGATAGTGGTAGGTTAACTGAATAACATTGTGAAAGGAAGTTATGTTGTAGCATTGCGGAAGCTATGCAGCATAATTGCTATAGCAATGTGTTACATGCAAACTGGGAGAATAATACGACTCATGATGAAATCCGAACTCAACCTATCTTTAAACCGATATCTTCCTTGAGTCTTCCAATCATTTATTTACTTATTTGTTATTAGTAATAGCTAAAACAAAACAACCAATTATACTTTTAGTACACACACAATTGTCACAAGAAACTAGCATTATCTTTGGTATCAATAATCTATGTGGGATGATAACTCTACTTACTCTTTATTACTTGTTTAACTGATTCACTTACCACAAGGAAATCCACCAACAAGGACTCTATTCTTCCTTTCTACAACTCCATTTTGTTGTGGATTCCTCAAGGCTAAGAAGTTATGATCAATCCCTTGAGCATCGCAGAACTCTGCAAAAGGCTTGATTTTCAGATTCTCCTCCATGATCAGTTTGTATTCTTGAAATAGAGAAACCTTTCTCGTTTTGCACCTTCTTGGCAAATATGACAGATTCATCAAAAGTTTCATCTTTAGAAGAAAAAAAAAATATTGTCCATGAAAATCTTGAGAAATAATCAAGAATGACCAAAGTATATAAATTGTCACCAAGGCTCTTTACTCTAGCAAGTCCAACTAAATCCATATGAAGTAGTGGGAGAGGTTGATTAGTTGAGATTTCATTTTTTGATTTGAAATATGACTTGGTTTGTTTACCTCTTTGACAAGCATCACAGATCATATCATTTTTAAAATGAAGTTTTAGTAAACCAAGAACCATATCTTTTCTTAGCAATTTGTCTAGTTGAAACATGTTGACATGAGCTAATCGCTTATGCCACAACCAACTTTCATCTAGGTTACTAATAAAACAATTTTATTGCTAGGAAGGTTTAGAGCATAACAGTTACCTTCTCTAGGAGTTCTAATAAGGCTTTCAGATTACCTTTGTCTAATGGAAGATCATTCTTGCTAACAATTAGGCACTCCTCTGAATCAAAGATAACTCAATTATCCTTGTCTGTATTTTGACTAACACAAGGTAAACATCTTTGATTTGTGGTCCATCATTGTTTCCAACTTTACCAATTCAAGCAATTCTTCCATATTGGTTCCCTCCAAAGGTCACCTTGCCATCATCCTTTAGTTTGATTTTAGCAAAGTTGGATTGATCTCCTGTCATGTGACTAGAGAATCCACTATCAATATACCACTTATTGGACTTTGATACTCTTAGGCAAACCTGCAAATCAGTAAGGATTAAGTCTTAGGTACCCATATTTTCTTGGGTCCTTTTGGGTTAGTCTATGTCTTACGAACCTCATAGGATCCTTTAGGAACCTATCTATAATTCCCTACTGGTTTAACTTTTCTTTCTTTTTAGTGAAAACAAGAAGTATTATGCCCCTTTCGATTGCAATAGTTACAGTGAGCAAATGGATGGGAAGAATGTATGGATTTTGAAAATAATTCTAATATGTTCTTTCTCCAGTTTTCTTCTTTCCTTTCCTTTTGCCAAGATCATGACTATAACTAATTCTTGATTTATCGTTTGTAAATCTTTGTTGTTTCAAAATCATATTGAGCATTTCACTGAGTTTTGTTAAGATAAATGTTCTTTTACTCTAAAGCTAAACAATTTTCACAAACTTATTCACAAACTGTAGGGACATCTTGAATTTGTTGCTCAAGAGCTTTAACTTTCCTTTTTGAGGAAATAAGCTCTTCAGAAAGTTTTCAAAATTCAGAATGAAGAGAATTGTATTCAGATAGAAGTTCATCAAAAGAAGGTTCTAAGTCATATACCTCATCATTTTCTAGTTCTTCCTAGGCCACAAGATAGATGTTGGCTAACTCTTCTTCATTACCTTCTTCTTCATCATAATAGCTATCTCCCCATATAGCTAATACATAGGCCTTTTTTCTTAACTTGTTGACTTTTCTCTTATCTCTCTCCTTGTTCTTCAATTAAGGACATTCAAATTTGATGTGTCTTGGCTTTTCCCATTCATAGCAGATGATGGGCTTCTTAGGTTAGTTACTGAAGCTACCTTTGTGAAATCTCTAAAATCCTTGATCCACTAGTGCAAAAAAGCGTTTTAAGACCGCCTCATTTACAGCGGAGTATCGACGCCCCGCTCTTAAAGAAATGACCGGTGGCAATTTTGTAAATATAAAGAACTACTTCACTTGCATCAATTTTTAAGACCGCTTCATTTAGAGCGAATTATCAACGCCCCGCTCTTAAAGAAATGACCGGTGGCAATTTTGTAAATATAAAAAAATTCTTCACCCGCATCAATTTTTAAGACCGCCTCATTTACAGCGGAGTTTATAGGCACCAGTCTTAAAGATATGACGGTGGCAATTTTGTAAATATAAAGAACTTCTTCTAACGTATAAATTCTTAAATATAATATTCAGGCCGCTTAAAATAACCAACCGCTATTAAAAATGTTTTTAAAAAAATAAAATATGGATTACATTATAGAGAAAACTCATACATCACCGACTTTTATTTTCTACGGTCAAGAACAATAACGAAATATTTAAATATAATCGTATAAAACTTTTAAGACCGGACATATATAAATGAGGTTTTAAAGTTAATACTTTTAAGAGTGGATGTAACTTTTACATTAATAATGGCCGGTCTTAAAAATGGAAACATACACTTCTTCGCGCGAAACCTTACTTATGACTTACGTCTTACTGTCTGAACTCTGAAACCCCTGTTCTCTTTGTGAAACCTCATTTCCTGTTGCATTACGTCTATTCCTCACCAACCACCACCTTTCTCTGTTACTCTCTCACTTTCTCAGGCGTAACTCCTTCGCACCATCACTCTCTTACTTTCTCGAAAATGAACGGAGAAAACCATTCTCTTCCTGTTCAGTCAACGCCAGTTACTGATGTTACTGGTGTGAGCGAGAACCAACCCTCTTCTTCTCAAAATGAGCCTTGTGACCGCCCTGCACGCCGTGGTAGAATGGCACACGAATGAACATCGTATCCATAAAGCGGAACGCTGGGTTAAGGATCGAGATTTAGTTTAATGACAGGTTGGAACCTGTCGGTCCGAATAAACACGAATATAATAGTTATGTTGGCTATATGGCACGCAGCAAGGTCAGCATTTTGATAGATGAGTGGAAAAATGTTGATCAACGCACAGTGAAGGATCCTATCTGGGACACTATCCGGCTTTCATACACTGTCCCTGACTCTGACAAGTTGAAAGCTAAGACCTTGTCTTATTGTGCTGATCGATGGAGGAAATTTAAGACCTTTCTAGCCAACGAGTATATTTTTTTTAAGGTTCGACCTGATCATAATCCTTGTGACAAGTACACATTCATTGATCAACAAATTTGGGATCGATTTGTTCAGCTTCGGTCCACTTCTGATGCTTTGGTGAGTTCATATTTAGTTTTGTTTGCCCTTTCTGTTTGCTTATTAACCTGTGTGGATATGTGAATGTTATTGTATTTGTCTAATCCTATTAGTTAGATGTTTTAATATGTGAGTAGAAGTATATATTCATGTAAGTCAAAAGTGAATTTGAGTATGATGGTTTAATGTGTGAGTATGCATGTCTTATATGTTAACCGTTATTATATTCTTAGCTAGTTCTGTTATAGTAGGTAGTGGTTAGACATTGCTATTAGTAACTTAGTATCTTAGTTCTATACAATTCTACATCTTCCTTAAATAAAATGTTGAAACTTGATGAAGTGAATTTGACTAGTGTTTGAGGTTCATATGAAGCAAAAGTTCTAAAATTTCTTTTAGTGAGATGGATTGAATTCATAATTAATAGTTGTTTTCAATTCTGATTCACATAGAAGAAGGGCACAAGCACAATAGATAGGGAGAAGGAATGATTGCCCGCATAGGGCTTCTCACGGGGGATATGCAAAGGCCAAAGAAGAAATGATGGAGGCCAAGCGGAAGAGATTGGAAGAAGAAGCTGAATCCAATCCTTCTACTGTAGTTGATCAGCAGGCATCCTCGATACATCGTGAGGATTTGTGGCTTTATATTTGGTGACCAAAAAAAGGCGCTTACATAGTGAACAAACTCGTCTAGTTGTTGAGAAAATTTTAAATATTATTATTGTTATTTTTTAGTTACTAAACATGTTTCATTACTAAGCTTCTCGTTATCTGTATCTTACAGGAAGATCTAAAAAACAAAGAAGCAGGGGGATCTTTTATGTCAGGCGGGAGGAATGATGTTCTGACCGTTGCGACCAGAAACCCGACTTAGGCAAAGTATCGGAGGACGGGTAGGCCTAAAAGAATACTTTGGTAAAACAAAACGACTTAGGCAAAGTATGGTTACTTGGGAGGAGATGGACCAAATGGTTAGACAATTAAATGAGGAGGCAGCGGCCAAAGAACGTGCATTGAAAGAGATGTTTGATGCCCAGATGAGGCTAATGAAGGAGGAAATGATGGAGATGAAGAGGCTTATTAGCTCTCGGCCAGAGACCAGTGTTCCCCTCACACATACACCTGCACCTGTGCAGCAGAGCACCAGAGGGAGCTGTATTGTTGGAAAGTCAGAGCAACATTGTGACCTGTATATGGCAGAACCAACTAGACAATTAGTTGCTAAAGGGATTGTCCACAACTTGGGATCAATTGTACACCACAAACAAATGGCTGATGATGAAGTTAGAGTGTCAGTTAAGAGGTGATCATTGATGCACCTCTCCCTCTCCCAACTGATCAGCTGAAGCGTGTGAGTAATGTCAAGGGAACCTTCATCTCTTGGCCGGTGAAGCTTGTAAGTGTTTATACTCCTCCTGATGCTTCATCCCCTCCTCAATCTCCATCCCCTCATAATAAAGCTGCATCCCCTCCTCAAGTTCAATCCCCTCCTCAATCTCCATCCCCTCATAATAAAGCTGCATCCCTTCCTCAATCTCCATCCCCTCCTAATAAAGCTGCAACCCTTCCTAAAGCTGCATCCCCTATTGTTGAGTTGGGGGCCAAGGATAAAATAACCCAAATGCTATCTAAAGGAGAATTTTCATGTCAATCATGGGATATACAGGAAGTGGTAGGGGTTCCTCATGACTCTCAACCGGTTTTCTTTGACACCGTTGATATAAAGCCCCTGCTGCTTCCTGGACAGGAGATTACATCAACAGTTATTCAAATGTGGTGCAAGTAAGTATCTTATTTTATGAGTACATAATTTAAATGCACCGTTTAGACACACATACATGTATACTAATTCGATGATCGATGCCTTTATTGTAGGTTCATGTATGAAGATTTGGAGCAACAGGGCAGAATCAATGATTTTGGATTATTGTGCCCAGTATATGCAAGCACAGCCACCGTGGAACAAAGATAGGAGTACATATCAAATAGGTTGTGTGAAGTGAGAAGGAAGGTGTACTTGTTTCCATATCACTATAGGTACATATCACAATCGATCTCTTATTGCAATTCACTTAATTTTGCATAATATATCACTGAGTACTTTACTACTGTGAAATTTCAGCGCCCATTGGCAGTTTCTCGTCTTGATCATGGACTCAAATACAGTGTTATTCTTATGCTCCACTCATGGCCAACTAGGGTTTCTGTTGAAGGAGATCATCAATAGGTAAGCATGTCATTTGATTCTCTTGTAAGAAATCTCTGATGTGAATTTCCAGCGAACATTATTGATAAATTTGTGATTTTGATGATAGTGCCATGAAGACCTTCCTAAACCAGGTCAGAACAAAGCGAGGGAGTGATCTCAAAGATCCTAGATGGCTCACACCAAAGGTTAGTACATATTTAGACACTGGCATACTGCCTTGTGAAGTTGGTCAGTAAGCTATATATGCTCAATCTTATATATATTTCTTGTTCTTTTCAGACCCGTCAGCAACCAATCTGATCTAACTTATGTGGCCTGTACATAATGAAACACATGTATGATATTATCACTCAATCAGATAATAAACTCACTGCAAAGGTAAATGTATTTGATGTTATATATTATGGCTAAATTCAGTTTCTGTCTTAATTAATGTTACATATGAAATATGCACGCCAATTAATTTAGTTTCTTTCTTTGATGTTACAGAGGTTTGCCAATGAAAAATCCTTTTCTGCTGATGAGGTGGACCACATACGCAGTGTGTTTTGTCAACGTGTTATTGACATCTTAGAGTAAATACATCAATCACAGTACTAATTCATTTGTAAATATATGCTTGTAAAGCAACAATTGTAATTACAGTACTACATTAATTTGTAAATTCATTCTGTAAATGAACAATTTTACAATTTGTATGATTCAATATATAATAAATTTATTTATTTTTTCGAACAATTTTCTTAGCCTGTGTAATTTTGGTTTTATGAATGTATTGGATGGTAGATATTGCTTGAGATTTGAGTTTTGGAGAGTTGTAACTAGCAGTAAGAGATTCTGAAAAGTATTCGCGACTTTTAGGACCCTATATTTATTAAATAGATGATCCTAAAGGTCTTTGTTTTTTTTTAAAAAAAAAATAATCCTTGATTTTAGGACCGTATGTTTAATAAATATCCGGTCTTAAAAGTCTAAAAAATGTGACGAAACTTTTAGGAACGCATATTTATTAAAGAGACGCTCCTAAAGGTCTTTCTTTTTTTTTTTAAAAAAAAAATAAGCCTTGATTTTAGGACCGTATGTTTGATAAATCTCCGGTCTTAAAAGTCACTTTTAAGACCGCATATTAATTAGAAAGACACTCCTAAAGGTCTTTTTTTATTAAGACCGCACATTTATATAAAGTTTGGTCCTAAAAGTCTTTGATAACTCTAAATTAAAGATGGCTAGATATTTAGGATTGTCTATTTGTTAAATATCCGGTCTTAATAATCAAAAATGATTACTCACTTTTTAAGACAAATAATTAGGGTTCAAGAACGCTTCGAGTTTCTGGCGTTCAACTCAAGCTCAGGACCCTCGTCATCGTCAGTTTTACCTCTCCAGAAGTTGAAGAGCGTTGTCGGAAAAGAAGTAAGATAATGGAAATTTTCAACTCTGGGTGTGGTAAAACTGAAAGCAACGGTGGTCCAGGCTTGAGAAGAGTTGTTACTGTGTTTTTTTATTCTTAAAAGGTAAAAGTTGTTTTTTTTCGCTTTGTTTTGTATATTGTTAACTGTATTCTGTGAACTTTTATCCTTGATCACATTTCAGTTATTGTTTTGTTTGTTTCCTTTTTGTCTGAAATAACTGTGTTTGTTTTTATTCTTGAAAGGTAAAAGTTGTCTTTCTCTTTGTTTTGTACGTTTTGTATGTTGTTCCTGTATTCTGTGAACTTTTATCGTTAATCACTTTTCAGTTATGGTTTTGTTTGTTACCTTTTTGTCTGGAACAAAATGGAGACAACGAAAGTATACTATACTCAGACAATCAAAATGGGAAAAAAATTTATTTATCAATTTTTTTCCTGCCCGCTACGGCAGGAAGAGTACAAAAAAAACATTAAAAAAAACATACAAATATTTAATCCCCCCCCCGTCATTGTCGGAGGGGAGGGAGGGATCGGAGGAGAGGTTGGAGACGTTGTTGTCAGAGAGATTGTACTCGACGTCATTGGCGTCGAGTAACATGTTCAGCTTGTTGATGACGACGTGGTAGACTTGAAACATTTGCCCATCGTCGGTCTATATGAGTGACACGGGCCAGGAGGTGCTACATCATCTGTCGAGTGGAGGGTTTTAGAGGCATGAGAGGAGGGTACGGAGGTGGCTGTTGGGGTGGAGGAGGATTGTTGGGCGGTGGTGGTGGTGGAGTGGGAGGACCATTGTTGTGAATTCCTGGTGGTGGTGGAGCGGCCATTATAGAGGTTGTAGAAGTGATTGAGAAGAATGTGAAGAACGTAAAGTAACAACGGTTTTAAATAGAGAAGCCATCCTGAAGAATGTGAAACGCGGGAACCATTACCGAGGAGACGCATAGTTCATCAGAATACGAGGAGACGCCTAGTTAGGAAGTTTATCTAGAAGCCGAAGAGACTCTGAATCATTCATTTAAACAGAGTGTAAGGATGCGACTTTGGTGTCTCTCACTGAGAAGAATGAACTTTTAATACCGCATATTGTAAGAGATCAGTTCTTAAATTTATTATTTTTTTAAAAAAAAATTAATAGACTTTTAGGACCGGTTATAAGATAAATGAACTGTCTTAAAGGTAATTGAATGGAAAAATATTAATAGACTTTTAGGACCGGGTATAAGATAAATGAACGGTCTTAAAGGTATTTTAATGAAATAATAAATAATAGACTTTTAGAACTGTGGATATGTTATATGACGGTCTTAATACACTTTTGAGTATTAACTATTGCTGTCCTACCTTTATTATCATCCACACGCTTCCTCTCTGTCCTTTTTAAGTCCTCATTACCTTATAACTCCACACTACGTAGCTCTCTGCCCCTCCTTCCCCAACTGCTCAAACAATGGTTAGATACAAGATAACCCCTCGCAGGAGTACTCCTGAAGCTCGTGCCCACGCCAGATCTCTCGTGGTTTCTCTTCCAGTGCGTCGTTCCATTTCGACGGAGGAGTCAGGGGTAGTTGGTCCCATTGTTATTTTAGATGATGAAGAGTTGACGGCCCTCTCCAGCCTTCAGACCACGAAGAGGTTCCTGCTCCCCCTCTCCAACCTCCTGGTCCCAACGCTCCCGTGGTTGATGATGATGAAGTGAGACTGAGGCGCATAATATAGGAAATTGCTGATATCTGGCGTGAAATTGCCGCTGTTGAAGCCTCTATCTCCAAGACATTAGATGATACCAAGGACTAGGATTTTTAATCACATTATAATCTTTGTTTTTGTTAATTTTCAGTTTGTTGTTCTTATTTTCCTTTTGTACTTGTATGTTGTCATAGTGTTCTAAAATTTAATAAGAGTGAAGATTATATTTTATTCTCCATTATCCAGTGTTTTTTATTTTCATTCAATTGCTGCAACAATTTTTCTTTTTAATATTAAAAAGTATTTGACTTTTAAGACCGCAACTTTATAAATCATGTGGTCCAAATTTAATTGAATGTTATGACCGCTGTATTATTAACCTCTGGTCTTAAAATTTCTGATATAAAATTTAAATTAAATTAAGTTTAGGAACGCAGTTTTATAAAAGTTCGGTCATAAAAAGTTCAATATAATTTAAATATATCTTTAGGACCATATTCCTTTTAATTGACCGGTCTTAATAATATCCCAAATAATAAATGTCTCTCTTACGCCACTCGTGCGGAAAAATTAAATTTCCCTGTATGAACTTTTCTCGTCTAGCCGAAAGTGATTACCCAGGTTCTGTCTCCAGTGTTTGTGTGTTGCTTCGTTGCTGCTTCGCGTTTCACTCTCGACAACAACTTTCTTGTCCCTTAGCTCAACGTTTGAAGACCAAGCTGTACGAGTTGTTTCGACTATATAACTATATGATTTTCCTACTTATCATTTAGGGTTTTCCATGGGTTGACCAAAATCGATGAAAGCTTCTTTTGGGACCTACCCAACTGACCAACAAGTGTTTTCAAGTTACTCTTATTGTCTGCAACATTAACATTTGTGGCAGGATAAGAGAGACTTAGCAAACGCATTTGACTTTATATGCTACAGGTGGGTCCACAAGACCTACTTGTGATGCGTTTAATTTCCTCGTCATGCATTTATTTTGCTTCTTGATTCACTGTCATAAATTTATAACCATAAGACAGAATCGACATATAGCTTATATACGCATTTGTAGATGGCTTATTTTATATGCAAGTTTCAGTTTTTACGGAATATGTATGTTAATTCTTTCCATCTATAGGAATTCTACTATGGATCGCAGTTAGATAAATGCTTTACAGACGAGTGTTGAATATCAGAATGGGGTTAGGGAATTTATAGAATTTGCTAAACAAAACGCCCATGATGATAGTGGGAAGTTTTATTGCCCATGTGTACGATGTTTTAATGAGAGGTGACTAAGTCCTGAAGTTATACACACACATTTAGTTTGTCAAGGATTTTGTAAGACTTATACAGTATGGGTATGGCATGGTGAAAAAATGCCAAGTGGGTCTCAACACGTAGAAGTGACATATGATGATAATGATGCTGATATGGATGATCGCATAAAGGACATTATTCATGATGTAGGAGAAGAGGTTTTTCATCAATCACATGCATATGGTAATATGTGCAGTGATGCAGAGACCCCACTATATCCTGGGTGTAAGAAATACCAACTGTTGAACGCTGTATTGAAATTGGTTAGCCTGAAGGCATGTCATGGGTGGAGTGACAAGAGTTTTTCTGAAATGCTTAAGGCTTTTAAGGACATGCTTCCGGATGATAATGTGTTGCCTCATCGATACTATGATGCTAAGAAAATACTTTGTCCATTAGGGATGAAGTACAAAAATATCCACACATGCTCGAATAATTGCGTGTTGTATAGGAACGAGTTAGAAGAGAAGCTTAATTGTCTGATATGTGAAACCCCAAGGTACAAGTCAAATAGGGGGCCTGCAAAAGTGTTTTGGTATCTTTCAATCATACCAAGGTTCAAGCGCTTGTTTGCTAATGAAAATGATGCAAAAAATTTAAGGTGACATGCAGATGAGAGGATTTCTAATGGAAAGATTGGACATCCTGCTGATTCTTCTCAATGGAGGAAAATCGATCAATTATTTCTGACCTTCAACCAAGAACCTAGGAACCTTAGGCTTGCCCTTAGCACGGATGGCATGAATCCATATGGAAGCCTTAGCAGCATACATAGTTCCTAGCCTGTACTCCTGATTATTTACAACTTATCTCCTATGTTATGCATGAAATGAAAGTACATCATGCTGTCCATGTTGATTTCGAGACCAAAACAACTCGGAAACGATATTGATGTTTAACTTCAGCCTTTGATCAAAGATTTGAAGGAGTTGTGGGAAGGTGTCAATGTTTTTGACTCTTTCAAGAAGGAGGTTTTCAAAATGAGAGCCATGATATTTTGTACCATAAACGATTTCCCAGCATATGGGAACTTGTCAGGGTATAGTATAAAAGGCCATAAGGCATGTCTGGTTTGTGAAGAAGGCACACGCTATCATCAACTTCAACATGGAAGAAAGACGGTTTATCTTGGACATAGAAGATTTCTTAGACGGGGCCACCCATATCGTCGATTCAAGAAAGCCTTTCTTGGTGGTCAAGAGCATGAAGATGCTCCGGTGGCATTGACTGGGGAGTAAGTGTATGCAAAGGTGAAAAATATAAGTGTCGTCTTCAGTAAGACTGCAAAGGGTAGAAAAGAAACAAGAAAAAAGATCGGTATTCTTCAATCTTCCATATTGGCGCAACCTTGATGTGAGACACCGCATTGATGTCATGCATGTGGAGAAGAACGTATGTGATAGTATTGTTGGCACGCTTCTCAACATACAAGGTAGCACAAAGGATGGTGTGAAGGCAAGATTGGATTTGCAAGAAATGGGAATACGCGAAGACTTACATCCAAGGCAATATGGTAACAGAACTTATTGTCCCTCGGCTTCTCATACTTTGTCTAAGGATGAGAAATGTAGTTTTTGTGAGTGTTTGCATGGCACAAAAGTTCCGTCAGGGTATTCTTTGAATTTTAAGAGGCTTGTATCAATAAAGGACTTGAAATTGGTAGGCCAAAAGTCTCATGATTGTCATGTCTTGATGTAACAGCTACTCCCAGTAGCTATTCGAGGTATAGCCGAGTATGATCTTTGACACATTTTGTCTAGGCTTTGTTTGTTCTTCAATGCTGTTTGCAGTAAAGTGTTCGAGATTGAACAATTGGATGAATTGGAGAATGAAGGATATCTTATCTTGTGCCACCTTGAGAGACTTTTTGTTCCTTCATTTTTTGACATTATGGTTCATCTAATTGTTCATCTAGTGAGGGAGATCAAGTTGTCCGGTCCTGTCCATTTACGGTGGATGTACCCAATTGAAAGATTTATGAAATTCCTAAAAGGGTACGTGAAGAACGCATAACGGTCAGAAGCATCAATTGTTCAGAAGTATGTATCTGAAGAGGCCATGGAATTTTGTCAAAATTATTTGGCCAAAGTAAGACATATCGAGCTTCCAAAACGTCAGCATGCTGAAGGGGGTAGACGGGGGGTCTCAGTAAATAGAGTAGATCTTGATGAATTGTCACAAGTCCACTTATACATCCTAAATAATGTTGATGAAGTTCAGGCCAGCATAGCTGCCCATAAAGAAGCTGTAAGGAAAGAAAATCCCCGAATGACTAAACAAAGGTTGATTAGGGAGTATAACAAAACATTTGCAAACTGGTTTAAACAAAAGGTTGAGGGAGAGGAATCTGTTTCTGAGACAATGAAATGGTTAGCACGTGGTCCTGAAGTTGATGTCCTAAGTTCGAATTCGTATGTGATCAACGGTTACACATTTTACATGAAGTCCCTAGATGAGAGGAGCACCATCCAGAACAGTGGTGTAATGTTAGAGGCTAAATCCATGGACTTCTCCAATTCAAAATACAAGCGGCCTAAATTGGCAGTCATGCCATATTATGGGGTTATTGAAGAGATTTGGGAGGTGGACTATGTCTTCATTAGATTTCCTATTTTCAAATATAAGTGGTTAATGTCAACAGTGGTGTTCAGATCGATCGGCTCAGATTTATGTTAGTCGATCTCAATAGTACAAGTTTTGGAGATGAACCTTTTATTATGGCAGACCAAGTGAAACAAGTTTTTTATATTACCGATCAAGCAAATAAAATGCGGTCTGTAGCTCTCCAAGGTAAAAGGGTCATCGATATTGATGAGGAAAGTCATGCAAATTATGGTCTTCCTGATAGTACTCCTTTTTCAAGGGGTCTACCGGACATGAACGAAGAAGATGAAGCGAATAATGAACCCAGCATAAGAAATGATCATCAAGAAGGGATATGGGAGGATATCCCTTTATAAAAGAGTCAATTCATAAGGTAATATTCATCTGCACAATTCTTTGAAAACTTTAAGGTTTTAAGTACTGTATTATATTCCTTCTATGTTCTTACCGATGTCACTGACTCTATGAAGTTTGTTCTTGTTTTAAGTTTGTGGCAGCTGGATCCGATCCAATGCTCTCAGCCGAGGAAAGCTGTAAAGCTACAGAAGCAATATCTTGAAAATTTGGCCCTCAAAGATCAATGTTAAGGTAAATTTTCTCTAATATGTAACAACCAGCTTAATCAGTAACGAATTTTATTATCTCTTGATTTTTAATATTTAAGTATTGATTATTGTTTTTGCTCAGTCACACAGAGAAGAGATCATACAAGAACTCCACAAAACTTATCAGGATCCTGTTAAGGGAGTTGTACATGGTGGAATGATCAGGGAGTTGTTAGGTGGGAATTGAATGAAGGCATGGTGAATATTAGGCATATATGTTGATTTAAGTGTACGTGGTATATCTTATTGCAACATCTTATTGTATTTGTATTTGTAACTCATAGTCAATAATATTTGTATTCCAGCTATGATATGCTTTTTCCCAATTCAATTTATTCATAATTGTCCATAGCTTGTAGCTTGAAGTGTAGCCTTTTCTGTGCTGGATTGGCTTGTATGGATTTGTGTATAGATCATTCAATTTATCCACAATTGTTCATAGCTTGTAGCTTAAAGTATACCGTTTTATGTGCTGGATTGGCTGGTATGGATTTGTGTATATATATGATCAGTAAGAACAGAACAAGGAAAAATGCAGGAAACTTTAAACCGATAAAACAAAAACGCCAGTCTTAACTTTTAAGATCGGATGTACTCGGATTTACTTAAATGCGCGGTCTTAAAGGTCAGGCGACATATTTGATATGCGGTCCTAAAAGTTGGTCTTACAAGACCGTTGGTTTTAATATGCCCAGTCTTAAAAGTTAATCTTTAAGACCGGACTTATTAATCAACCAGTCTTGAAAGTGAGTCTTTTAAGACCGCGTATATTATTTTTGTCCGGTCTTAAATAATAGACCTTTTAAGAGTGGTTAAATTTTTGTTCATTCTTAAAAATTGAGTTTTAGGACCGACAATAAAAAATATTTCGGTTAGATTTAGTATCACTTTTAAGACCTGACGTTGTTAAATGTCCAGTCTTAAAATTGTTTATTTAAGACCGGTTGAAGTCCGCTCTTAAAAATATACTTTTAATACCGGCTGGAACAAGACCGGTCGCGAGTCCGGTCTGCGGATGCCTTTTTTGTCCACTCTTAAAAGCTTTTTTTGTACTCGTGATCCTTCTTCTATAATCTTTTGAATCTCTGGACCATCATGTCTAGTTCTTCATCTTCATCACCATCGTCATCGTCATCTTCCTCTTTGATAGAATTAAGAGCAACTCCCTTATGTTTGTTCCTGATCTCATCTAAAACTTTATTGAACTTCATCTTTCCTTCATACTCGGATAGACTTTCGAATAAGGCGGCCATAGATTGCATAAACTCTCGATGAGCCTTCCAAAACGAGTAATGTTCTCCATCAAAACCTAAAGGTCTATTGATTGAAGCTTCATTAGGTAGGATTCCGTCTATATTTGTTCTTCTCAAGATGTTACTCCTTTCAGAGAAGTTCTACCTCTGATACAAAATGAAAACGAAATATCACCTAAGATGGGGGGTGAATTGGTTAATATCAAAAAAACTTTTGCGATTAAGCCCGATAATGAAAATGATAGAACAATTAAGGGAATAATAATAGACACAAAAGATTTATACCGGTTCGGTCCAAACTCTTGATCTACATCCAATTACTAAACACTTTGGGTTTTTCATTAACACTTTTGATTACACACTCTGTAACTCTCGAGTAATCGTCTCTCTAGGATTCAATTCCCTTTACAAGTTGTAATCGATACACCCACTTTCAAGGTCCTTCTACCTTGAGTTTCTTACGAAATTAATGTTCAGATAATAACTCTCGTATAGAGTAGATAATGAATCACTAAAGCACAAAATATTTGAAGATATTACATAGTAATGAATGAAACAGTATTCACAATAAATTCGTTTGAGCGTAAATGTTTCAGTTTCGATAGGTAATTCATATTGAATGCTTCTTCTTATATTTGGTGGCAGCAATTAATTATCATTGAGAAGCTTCAATGAATCCCTTGTGAGTAAAGAATATAGCCATTAGACGTTGAATCTTTTTTGTTACTCATAACTCTGCAGAATAATTGCAGTCTTTCTGTCGTTTTGACATTCTCTTTGTTCTGTTGGTTGTGTTGCACCAATTAATATGGAAAGAGATCAGGAAAGCCTTTTGGGTTGCTCAGAGAATGGTTGTCGTGTTAGTGTTTCATTTTCTACAATTGCATTTAATGCTTCTAACATAATTAATGTTTTTTTTTTTGAGATTTTGAAGTTAGTCACCTGCACAATCATCCAAAACTCATTAATCACTAGTTAAATATAGTCAGGAACAGTAATGAGTGATGATAAGAAGATATGAATTCATAATCAATAATTTTAACTTTATAGAAGCAGAAAAGACAATTCAAGTTAATCATTAATTGACTCAAGTTAATGACTCAGGTTGATTCTTTCTATGCTCAAGTAAAATGATTGAAACATGAGTTTTGAACTGAGAAAATCATTTTGCAAAGTATGACTTGAGGCTAACAAATATTGACTTGAGTTATTCACTCGAGTCTAAAGATATGTTTCACCAACAGTGTGAAAGACCTGGCTGAACCCAAGATGGGAGTGAATTGGGTGAAAGATGAAAATCTTGAAACTTAAAAAAATATTTTTTGCGTTTTCTAAATTAACAGTTAGATATTCAAATAAACATATATGCTGGGAATATAAGAGTTCAGAGAAGAGAATATGCAAACTGTGATTTATACTGGTTCGGCCCAATCCTTGACCTATGTCTAGTTCTCAAGCTCCACTTAAGACTTTCAATCTACTATCTTCTTGTTTATCCGAGCACAAGAGAAGCCTTTACAGTCCCACAAGTTCACACAGGCACTTGTGAAGCCAAATCTCTAACTCAGATACTCCCCCTTACACGTTGTAAGGTTACAATATGTTTCCTACTCAAGATTGACCAATCTTGAGTAATTCTTACATAAATTGATTTACAATGAATCTTCTCTCTCAGAAGTGAATAAATAATCACTGAAGTACAATTCAAATAATCTCACTCTCTAAGGTAAATTATATGATCATGGTGATAATCAGAGAGTAGATGATATAGACATCAAAGTATTGGCATTTTGACGATAAAGCTGTAATATCTTGTCTATCTGTCTATTTGAATGCTTCTCCTTTTATAGTTGATGAAGAACATTTGTCTATTGACCAATTATTGAATGTGACCATTGGATATCCACTGAGAAATAGCTATTGAGAATATAACCGTTAGATGTCCATTGAAAAGTAGTTGTTGAGAATATTGTCTTTTTTACTTTACAGCTCAGCATATGAATCTTCATGTAATCCTTCATTTGATCATCTGAAACTTACTAGAAAAACTGATTAAACAAGGTTAGGAACAATAGTAATAGATGATATGAAGTATTAAGATCAAATATGAAGTTCTCACAAATTCGAGCAATTTGAATTTCAAACTTAGCAACACAAATTGGAGTTTGTTTATCCAAACTCGTGTTTGTAACTTTGCTTCAGAAGGAAAAATTGGAGTTTCCAAATCCAAACTCGAGTTTGTCTATTCCAGAGAAGAATGTCACGATTTGAGCTTTGAAATATATTTTGAAACAATAGCAAACTCGAGTTTGGCACTATTTATACTAAAAAGGAGTTTAAGTCCATAAAAGCTCAAATTGGAGTTTTCAAAACTTAACTGGAGTTTTCAAACCACAGAAATTGAGCATAGCTCTCTATATGACATAAACTCGAGTCAACAAAATTCAACTTGAGTTTTCTTTAAAAAAACTGAAAAGCTTTGAAAACTTTCTATCAAACTCAAACCCGAGTTTACAAAGATAAACTCGAGTTTTCTCAAAAGTATGAAAGCTTAGAAAACTCTTAGCCAATCTCAAACTCAAGTTTAATGTCCAAGCTCAAGGTAAGAATCCAATGCAAGAAGAATTAGTTCCAAACTCATTCTATGTTGAACGTTGTGATTAGATTAGTAGAAGTTGTCCAGGACTAGTGTCTTTGCAATATCATGAACTAACTGTTAACTTTTAAAGGCCATATCCCCCTGGTTTGAAGTTTATTTTAGTTGGTTCAAGTTTTGAGGGAACTCATTTTGAGTCTACTTTCATATGCCATCGATTTTAGCTCGATTAGATTTGTAGTTTGTGAGATACACTCAAAACATTGAAGCTTGGTCTGTTGAGTGGCATAAATTCCAGTTCCAACTTCTACAATTTATAGCTCTCTTATCCAAACTTGTTTAAGCTTGAAACTTTGTCATAATGACAAATTGAAAGTCTAGTTTCATGCAAAATTGGTTTTACCTAAATCCGATATTTGGTTTAGGAGATATCATCAAATTACTAGACCCCGCCCAAGCTGAAAGTGAAACAGAGGTGGACAGAGTTGCTGAAAACACGGCAAACTCGAGTTTTGAGTGACTAACTTGAGTTTTAAGTGACTAACTCGAGTTTAGCTGGTCAAGAGACGCCAGAAGGTGTTGAAAACATTGCTAACTCAAGTCATTAAGTAACTAACTCGAGTTTTGAGTTTCCAACTCGAGTTTTGTGTCCTTAACTCAAATTTTCTCGTATTTCAGAGGCAAATCACTACAGTAAGATAGTAAACTCAAGTTGAAACCTCAGAACTCGAGTTTGCTCATCCACAACCTTATATTTGCTTCTTTTAGCTCTGAATTAAGTCATTCCAACTTCCATTTGATCGTGAGGACTTCTATAATCGATTTAAGAACTTGAATAATGATATTCCATTCAACAAGTTCTTTGTTCTTCAATCTCTCCTCTTCTTCTTGATTATCCCCAAAATCTTTTGATAGCTTCTTGCTTCTTTGCAGATTCTTCTTTCTGTCTTCTCATCTTTGATCATTCTCCATAATTCAACTATTTCTTTCTTCTCTTCTCTTGACCATTCGTTATCATTTGACTCTTCTTTGATTCAATTTTTTTTTTCTCATTCAATACTTTTTTATTGATCTTCTTCTTGATCATTCTTCATAAATGAACTTCACATCTTTGATTCTACATTAAATTTAAGAATTATTCAATGTATATGATATAAACTTTTTGCTCTTGATATTGATATGTATATTTGTCATCATAAAAATTAAGCATATCTAACACAGTGTCTTTGAAATGTATTTGAAAAAACGAGTTCTAGAAAAGGACACTCGAGTCTTAAAAAGCCGACTCTAACAAGTAACTCAAGTGTGTCAATACTACCTCGAGGCTAAGCTTTTGACTGTGAAAAAGACATTTGAGTGCGAGTCTTAAGTTTTGAAAAAATAAGTTTAGGTACTCACAAAGATAACTTAAGTCATATGCTGGTAACTCAAGTTAATGCTTTTCATTCAAAACGTTACACAAAGCCTTAACTCGAGTCAATCAAAAACTGAAAGTTGTTTTGACTGAGGTTTTAAGACACTTGACTTGAGTCCTTTAACCATGACTCGAGTGTGACCATGAAAGACACATGAAAAACACTCTTTGATTCAAGAATTGATTGAAGCTAAAGGTGTTCACTTAAGTGCTATTAAACATACACTTAAGAGACTTGAAGTAATAAGTCTATTTCTTTACAATTGTTTGTTATCATCAAAACATAGAGAACTAACAAGTGCCTCGTTGGGACTCACAAGTGATTGTCATCACTAGAGTGATCACCACATCATTTGAGTGATCTTGAGCATATCACTCAAATTCCCCAAAACATCACTTAGTGATTATTCCAATTTTAAAACTTTTGCGAGTCATTTGCAAGAGCTTACAAGGGATGTTGAATCACTCGAGTGGTTATGCCATCACTTGAATAATCTTGCATAACTTCAACTTTTTATAGAGTGACTTGCAAAATTTGTGGAAGTGGAGATACATCACTTGAGTGTATCCACTGCCACTTGAGTGATCTTCTTTGATCACTTGAAGTGAAAGATATTCATTCCAATGACTTGTTGATTCAAGTATTCTTCAAATACAATTCTATCACTTGAGTGTTTAGAAACTCACTTGAGAGTTACTGAAATCATCGAGTCAACTTTCTGTTATGTTTTGTATATCAAGATTTGTTTCCATCAAAACACAATTATATGAGAACTAACAAGTTGGTTTGGGTTAGGAATTTTGGGCATTGGGAATGGAAAGACAATTTTGAGCTAGTTTCCACATTTTGCTCTTTTTGGCTAACTTTATCAATTTGGGTGCTTAAAGGATGGTATGGGATTAGGAAACCCCATCCTGAGGAAGGCCTTGTGATAGCAATGGTATCCCAGTCCTGATCCTGAGACATTCCTAACCCAGTCGGGACAGGAACTTCTCGAAATTCTAGACTTTGTTTTTTTTCTCATACTTTTGGCCTAATTTTGACCTGAATTGAGTTTAATTTCCTATATTTCCTTGAGAATGGCTAAGATAAAATTATCATATTATACCAAAAAAATATATAAAAATAAATATCAAAGACATTTAAAACTCCTACGCTCATCACATGATTCAAGTAAATTACATATCAAAGACATTAATCATAAAAGACAATAATAATTCATAGAGAAAGGACATAACACTGACAGAATACGGATATAAAAGAATAATTGATTGTTAAGATTGTTGGCATCACAGATTTTTTTGCTTAGTTATGTCCAGGTAACTATATTGCATAAGATTATATTACAATTTTCTACGTGCTTTATAAGATTTAATTATGTATCCAGCAGTAGATTAGATACCCAAGAATGCTGCTATGACACTTCAATTTTCAAACATGGAATACGAGAATTGAAGATTCCTACTACAAGTTAATTAACCTTTCTATTTCTGTCTTGCTAATGGAACTTTGATCATCACTTTGGAAAAATACCTCACTTGTAAAAAATTCTGTGTTTTATATCTATATAATATAAACTATCTTTTCTGAAAGTGGAAGAAATCACCAAGAGGGGGGTGAATTGGGGATTTTAAAAATTCTTTTCAACTCTTAAAAAAATAAAGCTTAAGAAATGAATAACGAAAGAGTAGAGAAAGAAAAGCTCAGACACACATGATTTATACTGGTTTGGTCTTAACCTTGACCTATGTCCAGTCCCCAGATACCTTCTGGGTGTTTCCACTAGTTCAACAAATTTTAACTTACAACAATGAAGACAAGACACAATCCTAATCACCTAGGACTTGCTCCCCCTTACACCTTGTAATTTAAACAACCCAACTCACAAGTTCCACAACCTTGAGTTTACACAACCAAATACTTTAAAAGAATTTCAATCTCTCAAAAGAGTGAATATTGATAATCACTGAAGAACAGATAAAAGAATCACAATACAGACTCAAAAATGCAAATGTGTTCAAGTGTAGCTTCGTTGTGTCTTTTGCTCTGAGTCTTCATAGCCTTTTATAGCCTAACTAGATGAGCTAGCCGTTGCAATATCTTCTCCAACGTTCAGTTGCAAATCTGGAAAATGACAGTTGCAAATTTTGCTCTATTCTTTCAATTCTTTGCTGAAATCCTGGAATATGTTGTTGCAGAATGTCTTACAGATTCTTTGTCATTCCATGATCTTAATTTGACCGTTTGAGGTGATCTTAATGTGTTCCAACGGTCTGAACTAAACATCTGGGATAAGGGAGAAGAATCAGCCCTGTTCTTGATTCTTCAGTAAATGCACTTATTTTGGATCTTTGATTCTCTCTGATCTTATGATGAACCTGTCTGAAACTTATCAAAAACTTGATTAATAATGTTAGGAATAATAAAGCAACAAGATATGATAATTTCAGATTAACCCATAATGATTTCGCAGATTGATTTGATCTGGTTTTTAAAAGTTACCAATGCAAACTCGAGTTTGGTGTTCTAGACTCGAGTTTGAGGTTCATCCAGAGAGCAAGATATGTTTGAAAGTTTCCTAAACTCGAGTTGACAAGTAAGTGACTTGAGTTTGGTTCTTATAGAGAGGAAAGTCGCGAGTTGGTCATGAATGAAATTTTGAACACTTGGCTAAACTCGAGTCATTTAGTGACTGACTCGAGTTTGAAGCTTTTATGAAAAACTTAAGTTTAAGTTCACAGCTTCAAAACTGGAGTTTAAAAATGCAGACTGGAGTTTACAAGACCTGAAATATTGCATAGCTCTCTGTATGATCCAGACTCGAGTTTTGATATTCAAAACTCGAGTTTCAGTGAAAACTGAAACCTTTGAAAAATCTTTTTATGTGTAAACTGGAGTTTCCATTTTTCAAACTGGAGTTTTCAAATCAGTCATTTACTCGAGTGTTTTTTGTTTGAGCTAAACTCGAGTCACCAAAATCTTGACTCGAGTTTTAGTGTGAACTGAAACATTTGAAACATCTTTGAAGGCTCAAACTGGAGTTTTCGTTTTCAAAACTGGAGTTTAGAAATCATGTAATAACTCGAGTATTTTCAGTTTGTCCTAAACTCGAGTCTCCAGAATCCAAACTCGAGTTTCAGTGGTAGCTGAAACTTTGAAAACATCCTGTTAATCTTAAACTGGAGTCTTTGAAATCAAAACTGGAGTTTACAAAATAAACAAGAGCTCGAGTGTCTCTGTTATAACCCAGACTCGAGTCTTCTACGTCCAGACTCGAGTTTCAGTTGAAAACTTTTAACTTGAAGACTTTTGTATTTGGTAAACTGGAGTTTGTGGATATGAAACTGGAGTTTTGAAATCTTGATAAAGCATTGAAGCTTCTGTTTGATCCTAAACTCAAGTTTCCAAAACATAGACTCGAGTTTACAGTTCTTAAGAATTTTGATTGCTCTCTGTGTAATGCAAACTCGAGTTTGTCTTAGACAAACTAGAGTTTGGCCAGCTTTGTAAAAACTGAGCTTCTGTCTGTCAAGTCCAAACCTGAGTTTCATTACCTACTCTCGAGTTTGCCTTGAACAGTAAGTTTTACAACTTACCAAAGACAAACTTCAAATTTAGTTTACAATTGTCAGTTATCATCAAAACACATAGAGAACTAACATTTTCTATATATATATGTATGTATGTATGTATGTATCTATGTATGTATGTAAGTAAACATACATATGTACATATGCATATGCAGATGCACACACACATGTGTATGTATTAGTGTTGTGAAAACGACGTTCCAGAACGTAGAAACGTTCGTTTCTATGTTTTGCAGCCGGAAAACGAACCAGAACGGTGGTTTGGATGGGATCTAGGTCGAAACGGTGAGAACGCCGAGTTAACTCGGTAAACTCGGTAAAAACGGCGAGTTTACCGACTTAACTCAGTTAATTTTTTTTTTTAAAAGCCAGATTTAGTCGAAATGAAAAAGAAGCTCAACCCTATTCGACAATTTCGACTTCTCTTCTCCATCAGCGCGTTGCTTCTTCTCTTCTCCATTAGCCGCTTCTTCTTCGTCGTGACTCGTGAGTGGTGCTTCTTCTCCATCGGCTTCTTCTTCTTCATCGTCGACGGTCGACCGACAAGCATACACAGGTTCGATTATCTAGAATAGAAAAATGGTGCTTCACTGCTTCTTCTTCATCGTCTACCTGCTTCTTCGCAGTTAATCTGTCTAAAATAGAATCTAGATGATCTATTAGGTGGTTGCTTCTCTGAGTTCTCTTCTCCATCACTTGCACTGATTGTATTCTGTTCTGTTTTTTCATATGAGCTTATATTTAAGCTGCCTGTGTTTCTGGGTTCTGTTCTGTTTTTTCATATGATCTTCTATTTGTCTAGTATAGAATCTAGAAAAATGGTGTTTCTTCTTCATCGTCTGTCTACTTCTTCACTGTGCTTCTCTGAGTTCTGAGTTCTCTTCTTCATATAATACTTTTTTGAGGCCTATGATGTCTTTCTGGGTTTTACTATGGAGCTGGAATTTCTTCCCCTGAATTTCAGTTGAGAAGACGTTAGATTTTTGCTAGTAATGAATGTTAGTGTGTTTTCCTGAATAGTTGTTCAACACCTCCTACTGCAATTGTAGCATTTAATACTAAAATTTGCGACTGCACCTTTGAAGTCATCTTGGTGAAGTAATGTTGTTAACTTGTTATTATTTATTTTTTTTTTGGCTGAAATTTGAAAGCCTTAAATTGAGATAATTTCTTTGAATTTTAATTAAATATAGTTTGAAATCACATGGCTTCATCAAGTGCTCATGATAGTACTAGCACTCCGGCTTCTTGGAGTGGGAGTGGGAGTGGGACTGCAAGTGCAAGTGCAAGTGCAGGTAACGCTAATATTGGGGGGAAGAGGGCTAGAAATGCTCCTGGAAATAAGTCAGATCCTAGATGGAAGCATGCAATTGAAGTTCTAGGAACAAAAAAGCTTAAATGCAACTATTGTCCCAAAGTAATGTCTGCTGGAATTTTTCGTGTGAAGAACCATTTGGCAAGAATATCTAGAGACGTTGAACCATGTATAGCAGTGCCTAAGAAAGTAAAAATAGAGATGTTGAATCTTATTGTTGAAGCAAAACAAGGAAAATCATCTCAAATACAAGAGAAAGTTGTTAGTGGTGCTACAACATCCTCTGAAATTTTTAAGAAAAGTAAATCATCCACTCCCGTAACCCTCAACACCATATTGAAGAAGAATTTGAGGGAGGAGGCATGTCTTGACATTTGCACTGCTATTTATAACAATGGAATTCCTTTCAATTTTGTGAATAGCAATGATTTCAAAAAGATGTGTGAATCAATTGCTAAGCATGGACCAGGTTTCAAGCCACCATCTTATCATGAGTGTAAGGTAAGATACTTGAAGCAAAAATATGAGATGACGATGGCTATTGTTGAAAAGCATAAGGCTTTGTGGAAGAAAACTGGATGCTCAATAATGACTGATGGGTGGACTGATAAAAGAAGATCAATAATCAATTTTTGTGTGCATAGCTCTATGGGAATTGTGTTTCTCAAGTCCATTGATGCATCTCACATTGCCAAAACAGCTGACAATATTTTTTAGATGATTGATGAAGTGGTGGTGGAGGTTGGTGAAGAAAACGTTGTCCAAGTTGTCACGGACAATGCTGCAAATTATAAAGCTGCTGGGGCTTTGTTGATGGAGAAAAGAAAGAAAATATATTGGACACCATGTGCTACTTACTGCATTGATTTGTTGTTGGAAGATTTAGAGAAGAAAATACCCATTCATAAAGACACAATTTTCAAGGGGAAAAAAATTACGACTTATATCTATTCAAGAGCATCTCTTATTCCAATATTGCACACCTTCACCAATGGCAAAGATTTGATTAGACCCACCATGACTCGCTTTGCCACATCCTATATGACTTTGAAATGCCTCCATGATAACAAAAATGCAGTGAAAAGAATGTTCTTGTCAGAAGAATGGAAGAAAACCAAATATGCAAAGTCAAAAGATGGAAAGCTCATTGAAAATATAGTGATGGACAAAGTCTTTTGGAGAAAGGTTGAGGTTTGTTTGCTAGGGGCACTTCCTTTGATTGAAGTGCTTAGGTTGGTTGATTCAGATGAGGCAGCAATGGGCTCCATTTATGAGGCAATGGATCGTGCCAAGGAGAAAATTGAAGAGGGTTTCAAAAAAAAAAAACTTACATTGTAAGTTATCATTTAATTTATTTAATTAAGAGTTATAGACATTTTAACTCAAAATTAATTCAATTGTTATCTTTTTTTGTCTTTTTAGTTATCAACCTGTTTGGGATTTCATTGATGCAAGATGGGAGAGGCCCTTAACCCAAAACAACATTATTCTCCTACATTTAAAGTTGATTATGAAGTAAAGGTTGGATTATATGATTGTATAAAAAGGATGGTGGCAGATATGGCTCTTGAAAGAATTATTGATGAGCAACTTGAGGAATTCAAGCATCGTAGAGGCCTTTTTGGGAGTACCTTTGCTATAAATGGAGTTGAAACCAAGAGTCCAGCAGCATGGTGGGAATCTTATGGTGATGGTGTTCCATAACTCCAAAAATTTGCTATCCGTGTGCTTAGCTTGACATGTAGTTCCTCTGGGTGTTAGAGGAATTTGAGTGCTTTTGAGATGATATATTTTTAATATGAATTGCATTTCATTTCAAAAATATGATATTAGTCTAGTATTAAATTATTTTCTTGTATTTGTTTAAGTCCACACAAAGAAAAGAAATCGTTTGAAGCAAGAGACAATGAATAATGTTGTTTTTGTGATGGCTAACTCAAGATTAGGCAACACAAAACCTAGAGTGTCTCCTCAAATTGATTATAACTTTGATGACATTGAGTCGGATGATGATTGGATTGTGGAACCAACATGTGAAGATTGTGGAGAAGATGTTGGAGTTGGAGAAGATCAAGATCCCCTTGCCTTGGATGATCATGATCTAAATGAAGAAGAGGGGAACTTGAATGATTTGGATATTCCCGAATTTCTAAGTGGGGGAGGGGATGAAGAAGATGATATTGACTTTGACTCCAATGAGTTAAATCAGAGATGTTGATCTCTTTTATATTTTTATTGCCTTAGTGTTTTGACTTTAATATGTATTATGAATTTATGATGATTGATGATTAAGTGTTTGGATTTAAATTTGTGATAACTTTAATGTATTGGTGTTTTTTAGTTTTATATATGTTGGATTTTATTTTTTTTATCGTACGAAGTAAACTCTTACGTTTCGTTTCTGTTTTTCGTTTTTACGTTTTGGTTCACCCTTACCGTTTCAAAGTAGAAACTACGTTTTAACAACATTGGTATGTATGTATCGAACAACTCTTGACCTCTGGCTATTCACAACATTTTTTATTTACTCATCCTATATAAGTATGCATGTATCAAACAACTCTCAGGAACATTTCTTACTCATCCTAATTTCAGGAGTAATTAATATCCTGTCCCACGAAGAAGTCTTTAGACGTCTTAAAGAAGCTCAGAATAATCAGCCTGTAGCCTGAAATCCACTACCAAGAGCTTCCTGCAAAAACAGGCTCCTCTAAAATCTTGGTATCGGACTTATATATACAAACATTAGTACCTACCAATTTGCATACTAATGAGCCCCCTAACCTAAGGGACAAGGAAACCAAGAGCCTCACAATAAATGATCCCCTCACTTTCTCGATTCTTACAGTGGTTGCTAATCAGACTCAGAGCTCACCATTGCCAGGAGCGCAAGGTCGAGAGAATCGAAGAAAAGTTCCCAAGGCAGTAGAAGACAAGGCCTACGCTCTTGCAAATGCTTCGGTAGAATGAGGAAAGATGTTTACTCATCAAAACTAAAACACAAAAAAGAATACAGTCTTTCATAACTAGGCAGAAAAGCAGGGATAAACTATTATATCTAACATTTCTCTACTGCCTCCATAGCATAATTTGAAGATGGGAACTGTATTATGCCGACTACCCCCCGAGATTTCGGAGACTTACATCAAGACTAATACTGCAGAGTAATTGTAGAAACAGCATAAAAACCTCCTACCACATAAGTACAAATCATTTTAGATGGCCAAATACACCTTAGGCTGCTAACTCCTCTTCAGGGCAAATCCTCAACTCCATTAGGAGTTAACACAACAGCCTCAATCACCGTTGATTTTGAGGTTAAACTTGTTCAACTCAGATTCTATAGTCTTGGCAATCTCAGATCCTTCGGCTTGAGGCTCAGGAAAATCCACATGAAAAGATCCCTGCTTGATGGGTTCAGCAGCTTCATGCAGCCTGGATTGCTGGCTGATGTAATCGTAGAGCTCTTGGTGGAAGGGATGATCCAAGGAATAGCAGTTTTCACTTCCACTATCTGTATGTCTAGATGATCCAGACCCTTCTTTTCTACAGAAATGTGGCAAGCATGCGTAATCCATGATCTACACACAATTTATGATGGTTAAATTCAACTAAACAAAAGAACATAAAAAAGTTAAGACAATCTCATAATCAATTTATCCACTACCAAAAGAATGACTCCTAAAACAAACAGTGAGCACACCAATTTTCCACAAAGCACAACTTTCTCAGAAGTGAGGTCAACAATTGCCAAGTTTTATTTAACCTTGTAGACAAAAAGCTTCAATATCTCAGCCACGAGTTGAACGCAAAAACGAAAAACTTTGCATTTCCATTGACATGTCTTATTGGCTTGCATGGACGCATCACTTCTTTAATGGTTGATTTTAATTACGTAAAACATTTTAAACTGAGTTTAGTTGATTGATTGATGATTCAATTATATAGCCTTCCAATTGGCCTTTTTATGGTTTTTTTTAAATAAATTTCAGACAGATGTTAGTCAATTCCAAACATGCATGCATTGGGATGCACACTCACCTGCACATGTATTGAGACAGACAGGTGGAGAAAGATGACCTTTTTTGGGGGGGAGGGGGACAAGAAACACACATGCGGCTTTGGTCCTTTGCGGACTCCCACCTGCTGAGCTCCTCTGCTTAAAACAACGCTGTTTTGTACCATTACACTGAGCAGCTGTGCCTTTATTTTTGTTAAAAAAATATTTTAGGGTATTGGACTGCTAATAAAAAGATACTACAAGATACAAGATACTAACTGATACTGAAAAATTATTTCAGGATCTTGCAAAATTATTTTAAGATCTTAAAAAAATATTTCAAAGCTGACTGGTACTCCAAAAATACTTCAGGATACTGACTTAATACTGAAAAAATACTTAATGATATTAAAAAATTATTTCGAGATGTTAAAAAAATATTTCAAGGTACTGAATGTTACTAAAAAGATACTTCAAGAATTTTTTTCAAAATCCTAAAATAATTTTTCAAGATCATGAGGTATTTTTTAAGTACCATGTAATATCCTGAAGTATCATTTTAGTACCAGACAATAACCTAAAATATTTTTCTTAAGATCCTAAAATAATTTTACAAGATCATAAAATATTTTTTCAGTACTAAATAGTATCCTTAGATATCTTTTTAATAACAATCAGTGCCCTGAAATATATATATACATTTTTTTAAAAAAAGGCACAGCTTCTCTGTTTTAGCACAAAACAGCGCCATTTTCAGTAGAGGAGTGCAGTGGACAGGAGTCCACAAAGGAGCAAAGCCGTGTCCAAGAAACACTGGCATCAAACTAGTCAAATGACTGGTCTTGCTTTCTCTAAAATGTAGCTTGTTATAATTGTTTTTCTTTCTTTCTTTTTTTGAGTATCCTACCTTCGCTTGCTATGGTTCTTAAAATTATCCATTACAATTTATTCCATTAGGAAAACTTCCAAAGAAAAATGTCACCTTACCTTCAACAGTTCATCTCGCCCGCTACCTGGCAAGACTTGCACTTTTTTCCTTGTTCTCTCTTGTAGAAGTGGCTTCACAACCTGCCAATGGCACATGTTAACATAACGCTTGTCTAACTCCCCATAGGTATTTCATATCAGAAACCATGTCATAAGGACCAAATTATAATTTTACCTTCCAGCAAGCTGAAAATATGTATGGGGCATTCACAATGTAATAAGTATTTGTTTTCTCAGGATAGTTAAGATCATCAATGGATGATATAATTGTTAACAACTGCAAATACATGAAAGACAACTCAGTGTACAGGACATGTAAAAAACACAAATGGAAAAAAAAAAAAAATTAGTAAGATTCTCTGTTTTACACATCTTTTCGTCAAACAATAATAGTACTCCCTCTGATCCTAAATATAAGACAAAGTTAACTTAAGGAAGCTAAATAAGTTACTTAATCATATTATATGTTATGCATTATTAGATTATAGATTAGTTCATAAATTTGGGAAAATAGTTTGAAGAAAAAAGCGATAAATTAAATAATTTAAAATAATTTAATTAGCATTCTTAATATCTCCAAAAAAATCAACTTTGACTTGTATTTAGAATCAGGGGGAATAGTTATTACAACTAAACCAAGACAGGGTTACATTTATTTATTTTCTGTGTTTGGGGAGTTTTTTTTTTTTGGGGGGGGGGGGTCGGTGTAACATTATATATATCAAGTACGAACATGGTGGCACTTTTTATAATTTTAGGTCTTACTAAGTTGACTTAATCCTAAATACTCCCTCCAGTCCTAATTATAGAGCATATTTAACCGATTTTGGGGAGATTAAGGAGAGAAGTTAAATTAGTTAATTTTACTCATTTTCCTAAAATGTCCTTATATCAATTTTAAATGACACTAATAAAAGTGAATCAACAACGCCTGTAACATACCTCTCCGACCTAGAATCTTTTCATGTTTTTTAAAATTGAAATGATGGTCTTGTTATATTTACAGATATGTGTATGTGTGTGTGTACAGACACACACATATGTATGTATTTATATATACATATATCTACACAACATATACCCCCCACAAACACACACATATACATATATACACATATATATGTGTGTGTGTAGACACACACATATGTATATATATGTATGTGTTGTACATATATACATTTACACACACACACATATATGAATTTATATATACATATATCTACACAACATACACCCCCCATAGACACACACATATATATGTGTGTATGTGTATACATCCATACACACACACACACATATATATGTAGACACACTTGTGTGTGTGTGTGTGTGTAGACACACACACATATGTATATATATGTACATGTGTAGTACATATATACATTTATATATCTGTGTGTATATAGACACACAGACACTCACATATCTATACATATGTGTGTGTAGACCCACACACATATGTATATATATGTATGTGGGTGTACATATATATATTTATATATTTGTGTGTGTATAGACACACAGACACTCACATACCTATCACACACACACACACACACAGATATATATATATATATATATATATATATATATATGCAAAATTAATATAAGCTAATCGATAAATAAATTAAAATCTAACAATTTAAAATTTTTACGGACAAAAAGAGTCTTCACACCTACATACATTTACTCACCAAAAACCAAACACATTTGGGAGAATAAAATAAGAGTATCTTAGGAAGAAGTTGACAAAAATTTAAAACTTGTCCTATAATTAGGACAAAAGCTAACTCCTAAATATTGTCTCATAATTAGGACCGGAGGGAGTAAGTGACTGGCATAATCAATACACAATTTATCTCACATGAGTCAACGCCAATCTGGCTGGTCCAAGTTGTTGGTCAACCTAAAAGGTACCTTAATCTGATTCAAGGCTGATAGCTTCAGTCCAGTCATATCTAAGACCTTCACACTTGTGGTAATAGGCCGCCCATGCTTCTTTGATGTATTAGGCTGCAGCCAAATATAAGGGTCAAAAGTAACATAAGGGCAAAGGCTTAACTTACTACTGGTTATTGAAAAAGGCTAAAAACACATACCAATATTACACGATCACGATATTCGTTAACTTGAATATGAGACTGCACATAATAATGGACCTGCAAAAACAAAAATATATAATAATATAAGACATTAGAACACCTAATACTATAATAAAATTAAAAATGTACCAAACAAAGCAGGGTTTCTTTCTTTTTCTCAATAATTCAACTTACAGATGCTTTGTCAAATGTACTAAGACCAACTCCAATAGCAAAGACAGGTAGCCCCTAGAAAGGATGGAAGGCTGATTAGAAATGGAGTATGAAAACAAAGAGCCATAAAAGTCATAATGTTGATATTTGTTGATAAAAATATATTATGCATGCTTATGACATAAGTTTCCATCTTTGACAAACAATGCCAAGCACACAAGACAGCAGCTTATTTATTTGAAAAATTAAAATCACCTCTCTTGAGTATCCAGACAACCCAATTAGTTGTGAATCCCGCACAGCTCTGTACAAATCAGGAGGAATTATGGGTTTCTGAAAAAAGAAAGACCAACCACCATAAGCACAGAACCACAAGTTTCAGGCACAAGAAACAATAAGTAATTGATAGCATCCAAAAAATAAACAAGTATAATATTTACAGAAGGAAGAACCTTCCTAGTCAAGTTCACTCAGAGTGCTGTCTGTTTATTCTAATAAACTCTTAACAGACTAATGCCAGACAGCATATTGCTTGACTCATGTAATCTCTTAAGTTTCTCACTTGCACATCTCGAACTTAAAGTTTCTGTTATGTTTTAAAATGAAAAAAAATATATATATATATTGACAAAATGAACCACAATATTGGTAAAAAAAAATTGATAAGATGAATCACAATATTGCCGGTCTTTCAAAAACAAGTACTTATCATGATAAATGTAACATATATTTTCTGAATGAATTGGAAAAGATAAGGTATAGCAGATTTCAGCCTTACAGATAATATGTTGTCAATCTCATTTTGTACTCTCCAGTTCAAACATTCGACCAGCTGAAACATAAAATAACAAATGTTATAAATTGAATCTTAACTAGTTCACAACATACATGAGAAAGTGAAGGCAAAAGGTGCTCTAAAGGTGTTAGGCCTCTAAAACACATTGGCTAAAACGAACTAGAACGAGGAATACCTGAGTAAAGTAAGGCGCAGAAGTAGTAAAAGGTATGTGAATTTGGAATGACATTTGACATATAAATTAATTATTCAAACACAATAGATCAAGTCAAAATACGTGACAATCATTAATTCATAACCTATAATAATATTTAGTGTCTCATAAAGTCACGGTTTAAGTCATATGTTAGAGTATAAAGTTAACGAATTCACTTTACCACTACAAAAATGCTTGTGGTTGTAGTCTCGTGGGTGGAGTTTTTCGTTTATTTTTTAGATTGTATTTGTTTATAGCATTACATGTGTTAAAATTAGCGGCTCTGTTATGAATTATACAACATTTTAAAATAAAAATACCTATTTTATCATATTCTTTTTTGATATTGGATTTCTTAGTTTCCTATGTTATCCACCAGAACCATTGTTAACCATTAATTGTTAAGGTGCTCAAAATACAGATATCTACAACTATGGCAATAAGCACATGATTTGGAAAAACACAAATTTTTCCCCATCATTAGATAAAATAATTTCCTCCATTTATAAATTTTTTGTACTTTTCTAATTGTTTAAAAATAGTATATAACTTGAATTAATGAAATCTTTTGGGCTAGGTTTTGTGAGCTAACTCTTCCTTTATTCCATTTAAAAGGGCAAAAACACCTAAGGCAATTGACTACAAAACAGGAATAACAGGCCCTTGTATGGTAAAAAGGAAATAGCACCAAAAACACTCGCCAAGCACCAGGTTGAAGGTAGTGTCTCTTATGGTGCAAGAGGCACTAGCCCTGTATAATGCCTATTTTACCATATTCTAAACCCAGTAAGGCTTGGCTGGACTTTTGATATTGGCTTTCTTAGTTTCCTACTTGATCTTATTACTGCTTTTAAATTTTCAGGCAAAGTTTATAAGTTAACTCTTCCCTTTTTCTTTCAAAAACCACAAAAGTGACTATAGCACTCGCCAAGAAAATACTAAAAAGTGGCTTAGACACTTGTACACGAAGCAGAAATCATGCCAAAAGCAGTCGCCTAGCAACACCCCGTTGAAGACAGCAGTTCTCATGGTGCGTAATGTGGTAACCTTGAATAACTCATCTAAGAGCCTTTGACTACCAAACATATCGTAAGTCAATAATATATTTCCAAAACATACAATAAAAATAAAAATTGACACGTGCACACACAAACATACCATTTTATGGGCCTTTGAAACATTCCACTCCCTTGCTTTTAGAAAACGCACCAAGGTTTCATTGATATATCGTTGATGAACATTCTGCAAATTACACCAGTCAAAAATGAGAGGAAGAGTTAGAAGAAAGACAATTAATGTTCATAACGTGATAAAGAAATCAGGCACGATCCATAGGATGGAGATGACCAGAAATATGTATCAAGACAAATACACAACTTTCAATGACCAGCAATGACAATGACATGAAACTTTATGATTCATCCCACATATCATTAAATTTGAACCCTAGCAACATTATACTGATATTTAAGTTCTTCAAGCACATGTCTAATTCAATTTATACATTTTAATACAAACACCCTCATCAGATCACGAAGGAGGAAAAAGTTTTCAATGACATTTCTAGAAAAATGTTTTATAGTCAAATAAATTGTTCCTAGCTACCAGTCAAATATTGGTTGATGATAAAGAGATCCCCAATATTTCGTTAAATCCCATATCCCCAGATTTTGTTACATGAGTCTGAGGATCAAGACTGAACATACTTAAGATAAATTGGGGGATATTAGAAAAGATGATATACTAAAAACATTTTGGTTGAGTAGAGGATACACCTTGAAATTTTCCATATTGAACGTTGAACTTCAAAACAGATCTTATTATGGATCCTAGAGAGTCATCATGACATCACGCGCCAGATATCCTGGATACCAGGCGCCGTCTAAGGGAGCGTACATTAGTAAAGTAAAAAACAATTTTAACACACCAATTACGAGGATTCAAGGACACCATAAAAATAAAACCCACTAGACTGTAGTTATGGAAGACACAGATCAGCCATGAGTACAGAGGAATAAACTTCAGAGTGATTTGCTCGAGAATAAGCAAGAACATAAACAAAGTAAACCAGATATTTACAGTTGAAATTTGCAAAGCCGTGCTAAAACCAGATCAGATTGAGTAATGAGGAAGGAAAGAGGGCAAACCTGAAATGTCGCCCGCAATGGCTCACTAACTAGCAATATTCAAAATTGAAGCCCGAAGCAAAACAAGAAAAGAGCACTAATCAGAAACAGAGTATAGGAAATTAGCAAGCATTAGATAGATCCAAGCAATTAGTGGAAGAAGACCTAGATCCATCAATGCTCGTAGCTGGTCGATGGCATCCTGGGAAGCGACTCCCATTTTCTTCAAGCCCCTGAAAGATCAGAATTTCTGGGGATATAAATTGTATCGGAAAACCACCGAATTCGAGTACTTTTTTTCACTTTAGCTTTAGTTTCTGGTATCGATTATGTTTTCCGTGAGTATTACTCAAAAGGCAAATTTGGTAAAGACATGCTAAACAGTATAAGGGGAGACTATATTGACTGTGTGAAGTCCTGGGTGAGGGAGAAAGGCGAGAGAGGTCAAGATTCAGGAAGGCGGACCTATGTATGTAAATCCCACCTTCATTTCCACCTAGAAATAAGAGCAATCCGCCATTATATCTCTCCTTTCTCCCTTCTGTTCAAATTATTTTTATATAATATATTTAAATCGGCGCCATGCATTGTTTAGGGGAAATAATAAAATTAATGGGTCAAAAGACGTCCTTGTGAAATTTTCACCGCACCGCCTGATTCTGAATTCTAGAACTTTTTTCGGGAAAAAATTTCAGACTGCCCTGATAACAAAATGAAATTAAATTATGTTTTGAAAAGATATTGGTATTCTTTATTTTTTAAAAAATACAGGTCAATTGCCGTCGGCTGGCCACTTAAGTTCATCTACAGATAAGGGAATTAACAGTTATTGCTAAAATTTCACCTGTGCACTTACTCATAAGAATAAGGGTTTAAGGTGTCAATTGGCCAATCAAATGTTATGATAGGATCATCTGGTACAAAAATATTTAGAAGTTATCAAAAATCCCAATTAATAATTGAAAGAGGGTAAAAATATCAATGAAAAATTTAAAACTTCTGAATAGACCAAAACGGAGATTGTGCTAGTTTTATCAGAATTTATTTTTTTATTGGTATTTTTTCTCCCTTTCAATTGTTCATTGTTATTTTTGATACCTTCAAAACATTTTTGTGCCTAATTTTAAATTCACGACTAGTATGCATGTTGGTATTAAACACAGTCACTCTACGACTAGTATGTATGATAAGACAAGCCATTAAAAATTAATTATATGATAGTTAGTCAGTTTGTATGTCTAATTATGCATGCAAGATAAAATCCATTTTAAGGTAAGATAAAATCCCTTATAGCATTAGAAATTAACTATATGTGATTAGTTATTTAATATGAGACCTAAAATGAACCCTCACGAAAACTTATCTAACGCGTTTGATTACCTCCCATCATTTGTTGGTGCTTAAATCCCTTCTACATGGTAGGTGTAAGTTGTAGTATATCAGCCAAGAAGGGGTGAATTGGGTGAACTATAAAAATTAAACCAATCTTAATAAATAATTAAAGCACAAAAGAATGATTAGAAAGATATCACCAAAGTTTGCATAGACATTCATACTAATTTGGTCTTAATATCATGACTTACATCTAGTCCTCAAAGTGTTTATGAGATTTCTACTATTTTTCAATGATTACACAAGTTCAGAGTTATACTCACTAGGACTCACTCCCCTTTGCAACTGTAATCGGATAGCTACACTCAAGGTCCCACTAACTTGAGATTTTACAACAATCAATTGAATGATAAGAACTCCCTCACAAAGTAGATATATGACTACTAAAGAATTGACTATCAAAAGATATTTCACACATAATTTATATCAATATATGAGAAATAAATGTCATCGTTCGTTGGTTGTTAGCTCCCCATTGAATGCTCTTTGTAGTTATAGGTGAATGTCATTAATGACTAGGGGTGAGCAAATGAAGACCGAAATTGAAAACCGAACCGAACCGAAGCTTATTCGGTTATTTTGGTTTTCGGTTTCGGTTCGGTTTGTAAAATAGACTTATATCAGTCTTTGGTTTTTGGTTTGGTTTTTCTAAATTAATTCGATTTTAACCGAAATAACCGAATAAACACTGTATTTCCTATCCCCCCTTTTTTTATAACCCCATTCCCCCTTCACAGCCCACTCGCCCTCATTCCTCAGCTCGCCTTATCTCTAGGCCTAATTACCCTAACTCTAACCCAACCCAAGTCCCCTTTCCAAATTTTAATTACATCCCTCACTTTTAGCTCAGAGCCTCAGACGTCAGACCCTCACCTCAAATCCCTTTCGTCTTCGATTCGTGAGTTGCTGTGAAACTGAAAACCCTACAAGCCTACCCCTCAGTCGCTCATCGTCGGCTCTTCGCTCTCACATCGCGCACTCGCACAGTCCCTCAGGCCTCAATCCAGACCCTCACTGTCCGGCTCGATCTCCCTCGCCCCTCGTCGTCTCCGCTTCAATCTCGCTCGTCATCTCCAGTAGGCGCAACCCTCTCTTAAAGCTTGTTCATCATCTGGGTAAGCCTCTTTTCGAAAATTTTAAATTGTTTCTTTAGTCTAGAATCAACATACCCTCAAGAACAAGGAGAGCCTCATTTTAGGATGCAGACTCTGCAACAGAAGGCCTCCGAATGGAGCAAAGTTCCCACGGACGACGCTTTTGCTATTGATGAAACCAATCTCTTTCAAAAGCTCGGCTTTCAAACCTTCATTAACCTCTCCACTAATTTCTACAACAGGTACCCTATTCATTCATTTATGTTTGGCTATCAAAATGTTCTTATTTCTAGTTTTCCCCCTTTTAATCTTTTCATCCCTTTCCTATTACGACCGTTGACGTGTTGCCATATCTGGTTGTATATTTTGTTGATGCTTTGAGCAATTTGGATCAGGGTGTATGATGATGAGGAAGAATGGTTCTGATCGATATTTGCCGGTTCTAAAAAGGAAAACGCAATTTAGAACCAATATGAATTCTTCATCCAAAGAATGGGCGGTCCTCCTCTCTTTTTCACAGAGAAGAGGTGACCTTACTTCTCTATTTTTATTTTGCTTTGTTGACTTTATTGCTCCTTGTGTCTTAAGAGTCTAATATTCTTTACATAAACCTATATTGAATGATGCCAAATTCTGAAATTATTAGTGAAACAACTGCTATTAGTCTCTGCGGAACTTTTTATTAGTATAAACCGTGAGTTCATTTTACTCAGACTATTTCATTAAAATGATGGTCTGCTTGTATGAGCTACTCTTTGACTACAAATCTGTATAATGCTTTGAATTTCACTATACTTTCTCTCATAATTTTGAAGGTTTAGAGCATCTTTATTATGATATTTGGGAAATATATTTGCTTGAATGGACTCCACGAAAATGATCAAGGTGTATAAATAAGAGTAACAGCTAATGTTCTATCTGATTTCAATTTTTAAAAGGTCTTGATATGAGGTCTTCCTCTTTGTGAAGAGGCAATCTGTTAGTTCTCTATGTGTTTTGATGATAACTGACAATTGTAAACTTGGCATAAAACTTGTCTTTAGTAAGTTGAAAAACTTACTGTCAAAGGCAAACTCGAGTTTAGGTATGTAAACTCGAGTTTGAGACTTAACAGAGAGTTGCTCAATACTGCAAGAAAGCCAAACTCCAATTTGCTTAGGCAAACTCAAGTTTGCAAAGTCACAGAAAGCAATCAAAGTTTTTCACAACAAGCCAAACTCCAGTTTGTGAAAGCAAACTTGAAGTCTAGGAGATACAGAGAGCGCTCATAATTTTGAGCAAGACAAACTCGAGTCTGGACCATCAAACTCAAGTTTAGACTAAACAGAAAGAATCCAGAAACCTCAGTATTTTCATAAGTCTTGCAAACTCCAGTCTTTGCTTCCAAACTCCAGTTTACACTTGACCAAGTTAAATCTCAAAGGTTCAGTTCTTACTGAAACTCGAGTTTGCTTCCCCAAACTCGAGTTTGAGTCATACAGAAAGACCACCAATATGTTTGCTTTGCAAACTCCAGTTTATGCTTCTTAACTCCAGTCTGGAAGTTCTTGAACTCAAGCTTATCCTCTTAACATAGACCCAAGCTCGAGTTAGTCATTAATTGACTTGAGTTTAGCTACAGGTCCAAAGTTCCATTCCAAGACTAGAGCCCGACAGTCTTCTCTGTAAGAACCAAACTCGAGTCTGATATTTATAAACTCCAGTTTAGATCGTTGATCATCATTCATGCCTTCTGGATGAACCCCAAACTCGAGTTTGCATCGGTGATTTTGAAAAACCAGATGGTGTTGATCTACAAAATCTTTATGGGTTAATCTGAAAAATGTTTTATGATATGATTCTATTGCTTCTAACATATTTGATCAAGTTTTGAGTGATTTTCAGATAAGTTCAGCTAAGATCAAGATGAAATCAGATATGAAATAAGTGCATTAAATGAAGAACCAAGAACAGGGTTGATCCTTCTCCTCTATCCCAATGGTTCAGCACAGATCGTTATGAATCAATTAAATCACTCTCCAACGGTCAAATGAAGGTTATGGAATGACTGAATACCTGGAAGACCATCTGCATCAACATATTCCAAGATTCCAGCTGAGAATTGAAAGAACAGAGCAAAATATGCAACTGTCATTTTCCAGATTTGCAGTTGAACGTTAGAGAAGAAAATGCAACGGCTAGTTCATCTAGTTAGCCTATAAAAAAGCTATCAAGACTCAGAGCAAGATACACAATGAAGCTACATTTGATTATATTTGCTATTTGAGTCTGTATTGTAATTTGATCCTCAATGCTTATCATTATCTACTCTTTTGAGAGTCTTGTTTCTTTGAAAATATTTTTCAAACTTTTGTTTGTATAAACTCAAGGTTGTGGAACCTGTGAGTTGGGGTGTTTGATTACAAAGTGTAAGGGGGAGCAAGTCCTAGGAGAGTAGGATTGCATGTGATTTACATTGTTGTAGTTAAAGCCTATTGAACTAGTGGAAATACCCAGAAGATATCTAGGGACTGGATGTAGGTCAAGGTTAAGACCGAACTAGTATAAATTTTGTGTGTCTAGCTTTTCTTCCCTTACTTTCTCATTATTCAGTTTCTTCAAAGTTTTAAAAAGTTCAAAAGATTTTTTGAAATCCCCAATTCACCCCACTCTTGGTGATTTCTTCCATTTTCCCAATCCTGAGTAATGAATGTTGAGCTTTACAGAGCTTCATCTCTCCCTATTTTAGCTTATGATTTACTAATCTTCAACCATTTGTTGTATTTAAATATGTTTTCTTAGCATTAGAGTGGGTAGGAGGGAATCACCTAGTGAATACAAAAACTTTTTAAGACTCAAGATTGACCCCTGCAGAATAAGAATCTAGAACTCTGACGTTAGAGATCATAAGATTAAACTTGTTTATAGGAAATTTAAATTACAGACAACTTTTATAGCTTATATCTCTGAAATGTTGCAGAAGTATTTTGTGCATGTAGGAATCTTGTGAAAGTCCTGGTTGAACCCAAGAAGGGGGTAAATTGGGTGAAGATAAAAATTTGCAACATTTGAAAATCTTTTCACAATTCGGTAATAATCAATTTGAATGAAGCTAAAGAGTTATAAAGTTATAGATAATCATTCAAACATATATGCTGGAAATAAAAAAGATTAAGGAAGAGAATTGCAAACTCAGATTTATACTGGTTCGGTCCAATCCTTGACCTACGTCCAGTTCTCAAGCTCCACTTGAGATTTCCACTATCTCCTTGTTTAACCAGGCACAAGAGAAAAGCCTTTACAACCTCACAAGTTTAACCAGGTACTTGTTCAGCCTTTACAATCTCTCTCAGAGACTCTCCCTTACAACCCAAGGGATACATTCAATTTCCCACTCAAGGTCACCCAACCTTGAGTATCTCTTAGAAAATAGAATGTTTTTCAATGTATCTTCTCTTTAAGAAGTGAATTGATGATCACCAAAGTGCATTACAACTCATTTCACTCTCTAAATGATAAACTAATAGAGCACGGAAAAATAGAGAGTGTTGAGATTCAAAATTTGAGCATTATGACTATGCAATCTCCTTTCATTGTCATCTTGCGTTTTGAATGTGGCTTCATTTATAGATGAGGATGATCTGAACATTGTAGAATATAGTTGTTGTAAATAGAACTGTTTGAGAATGAGGCTGCTGAAAAAAACTAGCAGTTATTTTCAGATCTACTTTTTGACCTGACAGCTCAGCATTTTGATCTTCATGGAATCCTTCGTTTGATCAACTGAAACATGTCCACAAATGATATAAACAATGATAATAAGTGTTATAGATCATTTGGGTAAGGATTTGAATGATCTAGATCAGATTCAAGATTTTCGACACTTTGATTTTTCTGAAGTTATGGTGTATACTCGAGTATTGACTTGAATACTGTGGTATTGAGCTTATTTCATTACTTCAGATTCGTCTCTGTCTATTCGATACTCGAGTATTGACTTATATACTCAAGTATTGAAGATCCTCTAACGTTCATTACTCTTTGTCTGAGCTATACTCGAGTATTCACTTGTGAACTCGAGTATTCAAGTTGTTCTTGAATTTAGTTGCTCTTTGACTTGATATTGCTTCAATTTTGGCAAACCAATTACCTCCATACAACTCTTTGAGTCTTCTTTCCAATGCATCAAGAATTAGATCCAAACTCATTGTGATTTGTTCATTATGATCTGATGAATGAAGATTTGTTCTTTACAAGCGTTTTTGCAATGTCTTGATCAGTCAGTCAACTTTTGAAGGTTGTATCTCTCTGGTTTGATATTAATTTTTGTTGAATCAAGTATTGATGGAAAGCCTTATGAGTCTTCTTTCAAATGCCACCGATTTCAGCTCATTTCGATTTGTAAATTTTGAGTTACACTCAAAATATTGAAGCTTGGTCTGATGTGTGGCGTGAATATTTGATTCAACTTTAGAAATTCACTGCTTTATCATCTGATCTTTGAACTTGAAAATTTGTCAAGATGACACATTGGATGTCTAGTTTCATCCAAATTTGGTTTCACCTCAATCTGATGTCTAGTTTAGGAGATATCATCGAATTATCAGACCTCGCCCAAAGGTGAACGTGAAACAGAGGTGAACAGAGTTGCTGTAAGTCCTGGACACTCGAGTATTGAAGAGGATACTCGAGTATTGTCGAGTCCAGAGACGCCAGAGAAGCTGAAAACACCCAATACTCAAGTCATTAAGTTCCATACTCGAGTATTGACTCCCATACTCGAGTATTGACTTGGAAACTAGAGTTTTGACACCCAAACTCCAGTTTTCTCTCATATAAGGTAGTATACTCGAGTTTTGACCATCATACTCGAGTTTTCTCATCCAAAACTTGATTTTTGCTGATCTTTACTCAGAATTAACCCACCCAACTTCCATTTGATTATGGGGACTTCTAGGATCAATCTTAGAGCTTGAATAATGATATCTTCAGCAAGTTCTTCTTTCTTTAATCTCTCTTCTTCTTCTTGATTATTCTTCATCGTTCAACTTTAGCTCATCATTCTCCACACCTTCTACATTCTTCAGTATTTATTCTTCTTCTTAAACTTATCATTTTCTTCAATTTCTTCTTTCTGAAATCTCTTATCTTCTTCTTGTTCACCTTTTTCCTTTCTTTCAATTCTCTTGAACATTCTTCACAAATATATTTGAATTGATCTTGATTGAAGATGTTCCATTCAATAAACTCTTTCTTCTTCAATTTCTCCTCTTCCTTTTCCTTATCCTCATCTACATCCTCGACCTCCTTGATCTTCTTCTTTTTCTTCTTTGCTGATTCTTCTTTTTGATCATTCTTCTTGAATGAACTTTTCACCTTTGATTCTACATTCAATTCAAGAATTAATCAATGGAGGAGTCAAATATAGTATACAGACTTTTTTCTTTTACTAATGGCATATATATAAGTCATCATCAAAACTAATTATATCCAACATCTTGTTTGTATTGGGATGTTGCTGGAATTTATGAATTTCCTCTTCCTCTCGCCTGTATTATGTACTTAGATATGAATATGCTTTAGCTGTTTCAACCAAAAAAAATAATAAGAAGGCACACAAAAAGGCCCAACTGAAGCCCAAAAACTGAAAATTTCCCAAAACCGAACTGAAATATTTCGTTTTTCGGTTCGGTTTTTCGGTTTCGGTTCAATAGTGAGAATGATAATATTTTGGGTTTTTGGTTTTTTCAGTTTTTACCAAAAAACCGAACCGAACACCGAATGCTCACCCCTAGTGACCATTGAAGGTTTCCACTGGGTGTATTCAATGTTTCCGTTACATTGAATAAACTTTCCGTTATATACGAAAAGGAGTTGTTGGAAGATTTGAGGATATGTCAATTGTGCATTGCTTCTACAAATTTTCATATAACATCCCTTTGAACTTTGTATTTGACTAAGGTTGAGTCTCTTTTCACTTGCGCCGAAATAGGTGCATGAGTTTATGATCATTTAACTTGCTCTGACTAAGTTTGTGTGTGCATGCTTTATTTTTGCTACAACATTTAATGCTTTTGGCAAAAAGCAAACAGAAGCGAATGACAACCCTTGTTGGCAAACAGGTGCATCGTATGAACAGACGCACCAAAACAAATGGTCACAATGATCCAATATTACAGTCCGCTAAGTGAACGACCAGGATAGATAGGTCACAATGATTTGATATTACTGTTTGCTTACAACCACTGGTTGGGAGAATCTCAGAGTGGAAAAAAAGGAATTAATAAAAGTTCAAGGACTATTTGGTTTGTCAAAATTTAAAAAATTATTTTTAATTTCACACAAGCGCGAATTGAACTGGACTAAGAGGGTGGCACATGCGTGTATGGTGGACTAAGGGTCACCTACGTCCTCACCTCACTACAAAAGTAGGCTGGCCCAAGGGCCCAATTTAAAGGAGCAAAGTTTAGGCTTACACACCCTTTCACTCCTCTTCATTTATCCAATGTGGGACTTCTATCTACACACTCATTTTTTCTTCCCTTTTCCTCTTCTTCTCCAACCTACTCTTATTCATAACCCATGGGATCACATCTAAAATTCCAATAGTCCCCCACACGAATAAGAAGTTAGTTCATCATGACCAAATGCAATTGATCATGCATGCAAAGTGTGATTCCTCTACAAGAAGCAACTACATTGAGATAGGTAGGGGTTACCTTTAAACCTTCTCTTGTAAAAACCTATTGAATATACTCAGTCAATCAGCGGACACGTTGTCTTGAACTATCAACCTTTTAGTGTATACCGAGAAAATAAGAGTCACACAATTGCTCCTATAGCATAGTTGGTTCTCATGTTGTGAATTTTGGCCCAGAACACCTTTCTGGTTCTACGAGTATTCTAAAGAATTGGTTGTTTTAAATTCTTATAGAAGCAGCCCATACTTTACATTGACATAGGAAATTCCTTGTGATATAAGTCAACATACATCATCTGAACACATCAAATTAAGAAACCATTAAAAGCCAAAAAGCTTATCCTTATATATATGCATTGTCTTGTCATAAGAATGAGTATGAGTTTTAAAACTCCATAGTGTTGACAGTCGATCATTACATAGTTGTCTCTTTGAGCCTAGTTTATGGGATATTCACTCTTCTAAGTAGAGTTACCACAACAATAAACAAAGGATCGGCCTTAAATCCATTCCTTTTGACAAATTTCTAACAAACTCCCATGGAATCCCTTTAGTCAATGGATCCATTATATTCTCTTTTGATTTCACATAATCAATTGAGATTATTCCATTCGAGAGTAATTATCTAATGGTATTGTAACACCCTTACTGTTGTAAATGATGTATTTGTAAACGATAATGAATCAATGAGAAGTTTTGGCTGGTAATTCAATTATTGTTTTCTATATTATTTTATTTTAATAACAAATATTAAAGGATTGTCAATAAGTTAGGAGACGGGATAATGACCTCCAAAAAGGCTTAAGACGTTGCCCATTTCGAGCAGGGAAAAGGAAATCAGGATGATGCCTAAATTTGGAAAGAGCAGGCCCAAGACAAAATACCGATGTAGCAAAAGCTGATACAATGGAGTGGGACTGAAGATCTTGGTAGGACACATATCCCTACCTTAGGGAAGAAGGTATGCGCCATTTATGGTCAAGGAAAAGGAAAAGATACTGAAAAAGTCATATGCTAAAGAGCAGAATTCAATGCAATCATTACATTGGGACATGTGTGACTACGGGATTAAAAGAGGAAATGTAGGGGCAAAATAGTCAAATCCTTACCCCTTAGACATGGAATTTCGTCAACCCTATGAGAGAGGAAATGGAAAAGGGAGTATCCTTTTAACCAGTGGTGCACTACAAGGACCAGTGGATAAAAAGGTGAACCAGTTAATTAAAGGAAAAGCAAGGATGGCCTGATATATGGGCATAAATGGCACCACATATGCTCCTATATCGGCCACATGTACTCCTAAAAATATCTAAGGTTTCAAGGAGAAGAAGAAAAGAGGGTACATGCTAATATTCAAGGTACATGCTTCTAACCATAGGAAAAAAGGTGCTTCGGGGCAAAATAGGTAATTTGCACATTTTGAAAAGTAAAAATCTACCTTTCTTGGTCAAGGTTGCGCCACATCAGCTGTTTCTAGAACCTTCTAGAGTTTCTTAAGAAACAAGTTATAAACCTTGATTCTGAAAATTACCTAGAGGGGGGTGAATAGGTGATGTTGATTAACTCAGAAATTTTTCATACAATGTAAAACAGAAAGACAGTGAGTAGGAAGATAAACTTGCACACAAACAATTTATCCTGGTTCGGTATCAAACTTGACCTACATCCAGTCCCCAGGACTCCCGGGATTTCCACTAAAACTCTTTTCATAATTACAGAAAGATCTCTCACTGATCACTCCCCCTTACAGGCTGTAATTGTTACTCCCAATCACTTCAGATCCCTACCTCAAGATTCATAATACAATCGAGTAGGAAAATGCAGAACTCCTAAGGAGAGTAGATAAGATAATCACTAAATTGCGTGTGCATGTTTAATACAAACTGTTACAGAAACAGAGTAGTAAATGCTATTGAATAATTTTGCGGCGTAACAGTAACTTCGGTAGGTGGCTCAATTGAATGCTTGTTCAATTTATACCTTTGCCATTAATGCCGTTGTAAACTAGTCATTGTCTTGATGCGTAATCTTGGTAGATTGGTGAAAGTAATATGACCGTTAGCATTTAATTCTAGTGGTTGGCCTTGGACAAATAACCAAGCTTGACCAACATTCCTATTCCTGGAGAATGTTTGTGCTTCATTCTTTAATATCTGATCGTTGGAGTTCAGACAGAAAGAATGTTGTCACTCTTTATCTTCAAATGTTGCTTTTCGTCTGATATATGCTATGATATTAAATGCTGATTACATTATGATTTGCTTTTTATTAGAGCATAAGAATTCCTAAAATTTTTCATGGTAAAGTAAACTTGAAGCATAATTAGTAATAAAAGTGTAATCACAACAAGAAAACAAGATCAGATACAGATAAATCAGATACAGTTCGATCGCAGAAATTATGCACAAACATATATCAGTTCAAAGCATTTTAACCTCAAGTCAAGAGAACAGCCTCGAGTTTCTTAGTAAACTCAAGTCAAGATAATAGCCTCGAGGTTATGAAACAGATGCAATCACAGCGATAAACTCATATAACCTCAAGTTTTGTGGACCACCTCAAGTTTTTGCTTAACCTCGAGGTTCATTTTCGTACCTCGAGTTTTTGTATATTCAATTCACAAGTAACAGATACCTGGACAAGATACACTCAACCTCAAGTTAATATGATAGCCTCGAGTTTTGGTCTAACCTCGAGGTTACTGGTTAAGCCTTGAGGTTGTGAAGAGGATTATCCAGAAGACGAAGACTTGAAACCTCGAGTTTACTTTTCAACCTCGAGTTTTGGATCAACCTCGAGATGAAATTCTCAACCTCGAGGTAATTTGACAGCAAAACTCTGGTTCCATTTTTTATGATTTTTGACAGAGAAGATCAATTCCATTTTTCCTTATAATGTTGAATCATCATCAAAACATGGAACCTAACAGATTCATGCTATTAACCAATGGACAAAAGCATGAACTAGATAATTCAGTGCACCCTGAATAATTTAATAAGACTTAAACTTCTCATTTCTGGACCATAGGGGAAGTTTTCAACTAAAGCAAGAAGGAAGGTTCAGCAAGCTCACCACATTGAAATCCAAACTCCAATCACCAAGCCGAATCTTCGATTTCAGGTAAACACCGAAAACTCAACTTTCTGAAGTTTAAGTTAGGATTTTCATGCTTGATGTTAGGGCTTGTTATTGTTATCTGATTTTGGTGTTTTAAAGGGTTCCAATAAGTCTAAAACGTGATTTTGTTTGGGATTAGTTCATGGTTAAGGTTTCTGAACTCAAAAACACCAAAAAACCCAAGATTAAGCTTGCTACCAGTTTTTGGAAATCTGGGCAGTGAAGCTTCAATGATGTTTTTAAAATAGAAAATGAAGTTTTTATGAGCTAAAATTTTATAGGTATAAATTAGACTTCCAGGGCTTCATTTTGATATATAATTAGACACCTTGATGATTTACCATCTGGGAGAAATTAATTTTTGAAAAAAGGTCTGGACGTATCAGGACAATTCCAATCAGAGGATAAAGATTAGGTTACACATTAAAGTAAAAACACTTTTGGAATCTGGGGATATTTTTATTGTAACATATAATCTTAGTGGTTCTGATGGCACTAATTTCGTGTAAAAATGATTTTTATGGAATTTATTTAAAATGTTTGAAGTTGGGTTAGATTTACTAGATTTCTGGAAAAATCTGAAAAGGGCTCGGATTAAAGAGAAAAATGTAAGGGCATTTTTGTAAATATTGAAATATGGTGTTTTGATGTCACTTAGGGCTAAGATGTTAGATATAATTAATTTTGATGATGTCTTATATAGATGCCATTAGAGCAAAAAGTTTACATGCTATATTTATCTCCTACATTGACTAATTCCTAAATTTAATGTAGATTCAAAATGTGAAATTCATTTATGAAGAATGATCAAGAAGAAAATAAATAAAGAAGTATTGAATTAAAGAAAGAAATGGAATCAAAGAAGATGTGGAGTTAAATGATGAAGAACAAGAGAAGAGAAGAAAGAAAGAGTTGAATTATGGAGAATCATCAAGAGAAGAGAAGAGAAGAAATAAAGAAAAAAAATTGTTGAATGGAATGAGAAAATCATTATACAAGTTCATAGATTGATTCTAGAAGTCTCCACGATCAAATAGAAGTTGAAATGGCTCAAATCGAAGTTAAAATAAGCAAAATCATGTTTTGGGATGGATTGACTCGAGCCAGAATCATTTGACTTGAGTTAGGGCTAAAACTCGAGTCAAATTCAGTTGACTCGAGCCAAATGTACTTTCAGCAACTCTGATCTACTCTGTTTCATTTTCAGTTCGAGCGAGGTCTGGTAAATCGATGATATCTCCTAAACCAAAGATCGGATTGAAGTGAAATCAAATTTTAATGCAACTAGACATCTAATGCGTCATCTTGAAAAAATTTCAAGTCAAAAGAAGATCATATGAGAGAGCTATAAATTTCGGAAGTTGCCCCATTTGTTACCGTCATACAGCAACCAAGGTTTGCTAATATGACGATATCTCACGATCTACAAATCAGAATGAGCTGAAATTAGTGGTATATGAAACTAGACTCATATACCTTTCCCAAAACATAAAGATCTAAAAAAAATCAAATGGGAGAGATACGATTTTTGGTAGTTCAGAGTCTGTTCAGGATGGTGAAAAAATGTTGGCTCAAGAACAACTTTTACTAATCTGACCATAGTGCTAAACTTAAAATGAGTTTGGAGCTGATTCTTCTTACATTAGAAAGAATACTTAAAGAGTATTCTTGGGATATATGTGATTTGCGAAGATTTGGAGGTTAACAAAGTGTTATGGTTACTGGAACTTAGCCAACAAAGCGTGAAAATCTTGTATGCTGAAGTTTTCTGTCACATTAACTCGAGCCAAGATTGTTAGTTCTCAACCAAGTTTTAATGATAACTAAACACTTGTAAGACAGTGGTTTAAATAAGAACTCGACTTCATGTTTTAAAACTCCAGTTCTCAGTTTAGTAAAATGAAGAACTCGAGTTCTTGGGTCAAGAACTCGACTTCGCGGCCCTTGGCCGTGGAAAATGTTCAAAGTCTGAAAGAACTCGAGTTCATTAGTACCAAACTCGAGTTCATGAACTTGAGTTCTTAGTAAAGAACTCGAGTTCTCTCTGTAAGAAATTCGGTCAAAGCTAAGAACTCGAGTTCTTGGAAAAGAACTCGAGTTCATGAACTTGAGTTCTCAGTGAAGAACTTGAGTTCCTTTATGAGCATCTGATCAAAGTTTAAGAACTCGAGTTTATGAACTTGAGTTCATGATTAAAAACTCAAGTTCTTTAAAAACCAATTTGAATCGAAATGAAAACTCGAGTTCTTGGTTGTGAACTCGAGTTCTTGTCATGCAAATCTAAGATGATAAAAAGGAAACCAAAAGAACTTGAGTTCTTGGTTAAGAACTCAAGTTCTAGAACTCGAGTTCTACTTTGACAACTCGAGTTCTTGTCGCTGTCACTGATCTCTGATTCTGCGAAAAATTTGATCTTTGGGTTATAACTTCCAGATTCACATAGAATGATATTTAAAGTGTTTCAAACGTGTTTGCTAGTGATTTTAGGAACTTAAAGCAAATGATCACGTCATTGCATTTAATGCTTAGCAGCAGAAACAGAGCAACAAACGGAATGAGCTGTGCAGCAAAGAGAAACATTCTTCTAAGGATTACTTAATCAAGACATTCTTTTGCAAAAGCATTCTTAACGATCAACGCATTTAATGAAAGAACGGATTTCATTTAATGAAGCCTCAACGGTCCATTTGGTTGAACGAACAACAGAGCTATGTCTAACGGAAAATTAAATAAGTCACAACGGTAACTCTCAAGTTCCTCCCAACGGCATTAATGGCGAAAGGGTATAAATACCCAAGCATTCAATTCATCCAACTACCGAAACTCTGCGTATTTACTCTGATTTATTGATTTTATCAGTTTCATTACTCTCAATATCTTCAGATATTTTTCTTCTTCTTCAGTGATCATTTACATCTACTCGTGAGGAGTTATAAAAACATTCATTTCATTTAGTTGTAAAATCTTAAGGTTGTGGAACCTTAAGTGTGTATGTACGATTACAAGTAGTAAGGGGGAGTGAGTCCGTGAGTGAGAGGATCATCCCAAGTTGTATTTGTAATCGCAAAGATAGTAAAAAATCCCAAGGTGTTCTTGGGGACTGGATGTAGGTCAGGATAGACCGAACCAGGATAAATTCTCTCGTGTTCATTCCTTTTAAATTCTTGCTCTGTTAGTCCCCTAATTTGCAAAAATTTTGATTAAGTGATTAGATTTTTAAATCACCTATTCACCCCTCCTCTAGGTGATATTCCCTCTTCATTTGGTATCAGAGGCTCGTTGCTTAGTTTGGATTAACATCCAGAGTTTGATCATGGACGAAATATTGCCTGATGGTGTATCAATTAATCGGCCTCCTGGTTTCAACGGACAACATTATTTGTTCTGGAAAAACAAGTTCAAAGTGTTTGTGATGGCAACGGAGTTCGGATTGTGGAGAGTTTTCAAGAGAGGAAACTACAAGCCAACCATTCTTGACAATGGTCTCAGACTTCCAAAGCCGAAAGAAGATTACGATGATAATGATAGATGAAATGTCATTCTAAATAGCAAGGCCATACTCTTGCTTCAGAGTGCACTTAGTCAACAAGAATACTTTCGTATTTGCAATTTGGAGACAGCTAAAGAAATGTGGGTGTCCCTGGAGGTTGCTTATGAAGAACAATAGCTATAAAGGAGAACCGAGTCAATACTCTCACAACAGAGTGTGATCTGAACGAAGAATCAATAGCTGAATTTCAACTGCGGTATACCCATCTGATAAACCAGCTAGCTGCATTGGGTAAAGCCTATGAACAACGTGCCCAAGTCAGAAAGATCCTCAACGTACTAACCAAAGACTGGGAAGCTAAGGTCACAACTATAGAAGAGGCTCGAGGTGAATCAATGGCTTCGGTTGCAGCTTTATTCGGAAGTTTGTCTGAATATGAAAGCAAATTGAAGTTTAAGAAAGATTTGGACGAGATCAATGGCAACAACGAAAACAAAGGAGTTGCCCTCAATGCAGTTAAAGAAAAGGAAGAAAGTGATGAAGATGACGAGGACGATGAAATGGGTATTTTCGTGAGAAAATTCAAGAAATTTTACAGAAGGGATCAATGTTTCAGAAATCGATTTCAAAAGGGAGGTTCCAATAGCAGACGTGAATCCAAAGAGAAAGATCAAATCATCCGCTATGAGTATGAAAAGCCTGGTCACTACAAATCAGAGTGTCCTCAATTGAAAGGAAATGAGAAAGACAAAAAGAAGAAGTTCAACAACTTCAAAAAGAAGGCATATGTTTTAGCTATCTGAGGAGATGACTCTTCAGAAGAAGAAAGTAAAGAAGAAACAGAAACAACAAATGTTTGCCTAGTTGCAGAAGAACAACAACCAGAAAATAGTAAGGTAAACAATTCATTACCCACCTACGATGAGCTGTTTGATGAATACAATGAAATGCAATCAGATTTTGAAAAACTTGCTGATAAATATTTTAATTTGAAAAGAAAAAATACCTCTCTTGAAATGCAAGTTAAAAATTTTACTGACAAAAATATACTTTGTGAGGATTGTCTTGATTTGGAGAAAAAGAACTTATATATTACAAAAACTCTTGAAAAATTCACCAGAGGAAGTGAAATGCTTAATGTGATCTTAAATGCCCAACGTTTTACAAATGATAGATTAGGTATAGGATATAATCCTGTTTTTGACAAAAAGAAGGGCAAAAAGAAAACTGGTGGAAAATCATACTTAAATTATTTTCAAAAATCAGTGCATTCATCAAATCCTTTTGCTCATTGTAATTATTGTAATTAGAAGGGTCGTAACACATCATCATGTTTTCATAAAAAGGAAAGAAGGGATAAACCTGTAGGAAATTATCAATGGATACCCAAAGGAACATATGTTCCTAAACTCCAGACTAACTCCAAAGGACCCAAGAAAAGATGGGTACCTAAAACTTAATCTCTCTTGTCTTGTAGGTGTGTCTAAAAGCATCCAGAGTAAATAAGTGGTACATTGACAGATGATGTTCAAGACACATGACGGGTGATGAAGAGAAGTTCATCGCCTTAAATTCAAGAGATGGTGGCAAAGTTACTTTCGGAGGAAATCAGTCTGGAAAGATCACTGGTATAGGTGAAATTGGAACTAAAGAAGGACCTCTTATCAAGGATGTCTATCTAGTAGAAGGACTATGTCATAACCTCCTAAGTGTGAGTCAAAGTACCGACAAGAACAATTGGATCATCTTTGACTCAGAAGAATACCTCATTGTCAATAAAAATGACTTTTCAATTGACAAAGGTAAACTCAAGGTATTATTTAAAGCTCCTAGAAAAAGTAATTGTTATACATTAGATCTTCCAAAAACTGTTTTAGAAAAATATTTTGTTAATAACTTGGATGAAAGCTGGCTATGGCACAAACGTCTTGCACATGTGAATATGCACCAGCTGGACAAGTTGTTGAAGGACTTAGAAATTGGTTTGCCCAAAATACATTTCAAAAATGATATGGTATGTGATGTATGTCAAAGAGGCAAACAAATTAAATCATCTTTCAAAAATAAAATTGAGATTTCAACAAATAGGCCTCTTCAGCTACTTCACATGGATTTGGTTGGACCTGCAAGAGTGAAAAGCTTAGGAGGAAATTTATACACCTTAGTTATAGTAGATGATTACTCTCGTTTTACATGGACAATATTTTTATCCTCAAAGGATGAAACATTTGATCTGTTCTGTGTGTTTGCCAAAAAGGTGCAAAATGAGAAAGGTATATGTATTGCAGCTATTCAGACTGATCATGGTGGTGAATTTGAAAATCAAGCTTTTGAAAGCTTCTGTGAGGATCATGGCATAGACCACAATTTCTCAGCACCAAGGACACCTCAACAAAATGGTGTGGTGGAAAGGAAAAATCGGGTGCTAACTGAGATGGCCCGAGCAATGCTGAATGAGCATCAGATTTCACAAGTTTTCTGGGCAGACGCCATGAGTACTACTAGCTACATTTCAAACAGAGCCTATGTGCGAAAGAAATTGAACAAACTTGGCTCACTTATACATCTTTGGTTGTAAGTGTTTCGTGCATAACAATGGTCAGGATAATCTGGGTAAGTTTTACCCTAAATTAGATGAAGGTATTTTTCTTGGCTATTCTAATAGGAGTAAAGCATATAGAATTTTCAATAAACGTACTCATATAGTTGAGGAGTCAATTCATGAAGTGTTCTGTGAGTCAAGATCAATAAATCCTGTGGATGAAGATGATGAACTTGTTCAGAAAAACCAATTCTTTTCAAAATCTACTCCTGCCTCTATTGAAAATTCTGAAGATGTTTTTGAAAATGATTCTTAAAACCTTCCTGATAAATCTCAACCTAGAGCTTGGAAATTCATTAGGAATCATCCTCTTGACTAAGTTATAGGAAGTGTAAACCAAGGAGTGAGAACCAGAAACAATGTTTTAAATGAGGTCACGTTCTCTACTTTCATATCTGAGATTAAGCCCTCAAAAATTGACGAGGCCCTATTAGACAATGATTGGGTCATTGTAATGCAAGAGGAATTACATCAATTTGATAGAAATCAAGTTTGAGACTTGGTACCTAGGCCTAAAGACCATTCGGTCATTGGCACTAAATGGGTATTCAAGAACAAACGAGATGAATCCGCAATTATAATTAGAAACAAGGCTAGGCTTGTTGCCAAAGGCTATAATCAGAAAGAAGGGATTGATTACGAAGAAACGTATGCTCCTGTAGCTAGATTAGAAGCCATACGTGTTCTTCTAGTCTTTGCTTGCATCAAAGGGATCAAGCTCTATCAAATGGATGTTAAAAGTGCTTTTCTAAATGGCTTCATACAGGAGGAAGTTTATGTGGAACAACCTCCTGGCTTTGAAAATGACCAATACCCTGATCATGTCTATCGTCTAAAGAAAGCTTTATATGGTCTTAAATAAGCTCCTAGAGCTTGGTATGAGCGATTAAGCAAATTTCTGTTAGATCAAGGTTTTGTTAGAGGAAAAGTAGACACTACACTCTTTATTAAAAATAATAAGCTTAATGAACTATTGATTGTGCAAATATATGTTGATGATATCATTTTTGGCTCTGCTAATGAATCTTTGTGTGAGAAATTTTCAAAGAAAATGGAGAGTGAATTCGAGATGTCTATGATGGGTGAGCTGAACTACTTTCTTGGTCTGCAAATTAAGCAACGAAAGGATAGGATATTTATTTCTCAGACCAAGTACTTGCGAGATCTACTCAAGAGATTTAGAATGGAGAATTGCAATGGTGCAGATACTCCAATGAGCTCAACTACCTCTCTTGATGCTGATACAGAAAAAGGAAAATATTTTAACATTACCAAATATAGAGGAATGATCGAATCTCTACTGTACCTGACACCCAGCAGACCAGATATTCAGTTCAGTGTGAGCATGTATGCTAGATTCCAAACTGCCCCAAAGGAATCACATGCGGAGCACATGAAGAGAATATTTTGATATCTAGTTGATATAAAAGAGCTTAGACTGTGGTTTCCAAAAGGAGGACAAGAATATATGGTTGCCTATTCTGATTTAGATCATGCGGGCTACAAAACTGATAGAAAAAGAACCAATGGGCAATGTGAATTTCTTGGTGGTTCTCTGGTGTCATGGTTCAGCAAGAAACAAACAACTATGGTCGTTTCATCCACTGAAGCTGAGTACGTTGCAGCCTCTAGTTGTTGTGCCCAAGTCCTGTGGTTGAAGCAACAATTATCAGACTTAGGAATTCATCTGAAAGATATTCCAATCTTGTGTGACAACACAAGTACCATAAGCCTAGCAAAGAATCCATTTCAATACACAAGGACTAAGCATATTGATGTTAGACACTACTTTATCCGAGATCATGTGCAGAGAAAAGATGTTAAAGTGATGTTCATTCCAACACATCTGCAGCTTGCTGACATTTTTACAAAGCCTCTAGCCAAAGAACAATTTATGTTTATTAAAAGAGAATTGGGAATGGTAAATCCCAATGAGTTGTAAGAATTTCATTTCCTTTTAGTATATTTGAGTTTAATCTACTAAAACATTGACTAACTTAAGCTTCGGAGTGTCTAGACATTGTTTTGCAGGTTTCTGTTTTCATCGCATATATCAGGGAAGATCAGAACTTGAGTTTAGATCCAACAACTCAAGTTCTTCTGAAAGCAAAAAACAAGAACTCGAGTTCATCAGGAAGAACTCGAGTTCACAACTCTTGAATCCGATTTTGATGATAACAACTCCAGTTCTTAGGAAAGAACTTGAGTTTGTGAACTCGAGTTGATAAACAAGAACTAGAGTTCTTCTTGAGCGTGTTTCTGTGGGAAATTAAAGAACTCGAGTTGTTAAACAACAACTCAAGTTCAAGAACTTGAGTTCTGGTCAAAAAACTCGAGTTCTTCACTAATGAACTCGAGTTCATATAAGGCATATGTATGCGTCTTCGCTGAAACTCTTCCTATTCCTCTGTCTTCCTCATTTCTAGCCCTATCTCTCAAATCCTCTGCAAATCTCACCATGAGAACGAAAAACCCAGAGCATCGTGATGGCTCCTCTACTTCATCTCTCTCACTTGAATTTACATCCAGTGATTCCTCACCACAACCTAAACCCCCTTCACCCAAAAGACCTCGCCATGAGAAAATCTCACTTCTTCGCTATCGGCCTAAGGTCACGAAGAATGTAGGTCCTCCTGAGTCTTCACCTTCTCGCCCTCAAACAAGGGGTATGGTGATTCGAGAGCCAACGGAGGCTCAATCATCTCAACAGAGAACTTCCGTTACTCCGGTGAAGGGTCGGGGAAAGGAGAAATTAGCTGAGCCTTCCAAGAAAACAACTCAATCTCAAGGACCAAGTTCATCATCTAAAGCTCCTCCATCTCGTTCTCAGTCCAATATTGGTACCCCCTTATTCTTAGCCATAGCTAGAAATCCTATTCCTTCGAATGATTTTATCTTTAATCCAGTTTCTGTTCCTGAGTCTAATCGTCGTACCTATCTTTCTGATTATGGAATTAGAAATATTTGTTCAAATGTTTATCTTGACTTCCAAAGCTTTCTGTCTGAATGTGGCTTGGATTTATCACCATACTTGAACAGTTTCAAGCCACTTCTAGGTATTTGAGCTCCTTATTACCCTTATGTGATTAGAGTCTTCTATTTTTTCCTTCGAATTTCCAATGTAATAGCCCCTAATAGAACTCTAGAGTAAGAAAGGATGATATCACATGTTAGGGGCAAACGCATTACTGCAACTGCTAAGATCCTGAATAATATGTTAGGAATAATAGATCCTCCTTCTCCACCTATTATGGAATTCTCAGACACTGAAATTTTTGAAATTCTCAGACCAGGGAAGCCAATTGGGCCACTGAATTTTAATCCTAAAGATATGCCTTCCCTTCACAGAGTTATCTGGTATATTTACACTAGGAGTCTAGTACCTAAGGGCAAAAATTGCATACATTTTGCCAATAGAGACTATAGTCTACTAGTTGCAATTATGTCCAAAATAACTTTCAACCTTGGTTACTGGATCTACCAAAACAACTTTCAACCTTAGTTGCAATTACTGGATCTACCATGCAATTATGTCCAAAACAACTTTCACCTCTCCTACATAGCCCTCTACATCTGTTCCTCCTCAGGCACTTGAGCCAGTTTCCATGTTTGGTACATCTATCCAGACTATTATGGATAGAGCTATCTCAGTAGCAATCAATTCTCTCCAGACAAATTTGATTGCTGAGTTATCCAAGAAAATAGAGGCTGAGGTGAAGAAAGGGGTTGATGAGATTCTCAAGAGCTTCAAATCTTTGGATAAAACTCAAGATGAACAAGTAGATGAGTTAGCAGGAATAAATGAGAAGCTTGAAGCTATCACTGGTCATTTTGTAGATCTTGGCCCCAGATTTGAAGCCACTCATGCTGCATACCAATCCCTGGACAGGAAGGTGGACCAGCTTCTGAAGCAGACTGCTGAACCATCTGGCTCATCACCTCCTCCATTTTCACCTCCACCATTTTCACCCCCACATACATATATGCATGATCCCATCTATCAATCTACTCCCCATCTTTCTCCACATGTCTCACCAACCACTCATCCTTCTTCTACATCTCCAATCCTCACTCTTGCTCTCTCTCCATTTGTTCCAGTAACCTCCTCTCCAGCTCCCCAGACATTTGCTTTTGCATCTCTTCCTGCTCATCAGCCTACCTCTTCCACCATTCCTCCAAAATCTCCATCCACATTTGCATAAGCTCTACATTTGCTTAAGACTCCTCTATCAGTGTCTCCTATCTCCATGCTTCCTCCAATTGATGATGACAAAGGGGGAGAAGAACGTAGCTGATAAAGAGAGTAGCTGTGTTTTGAGTTTTGCTGAAGACTGATGAATGAGTTTTTATTGATCTCTAATGTAGCCACTGTTTTATTGATCTCTAATGTAGCCATTTTTTTGTGTGAATTAATATAGTCTTGCTAATATGCACTAGTGTGGTTGATATTGAACTAATGAATGTCTAAAAGCTTGCTGATCTAATGTAAGCTTTATGTTTGTTAAAATCTATTATGGTTTCTTGTACCCATTTGTTATCAAACAATTACCTTGTGACAATCAGCTTACTTTGCACTGGAAAATATTTCAGATCTCAGCTATTTTTTTTCAAAAATTTGCACAAGTGTTGTCATCATCAAAAAGGGGGAGAATGTTAGTTCTCAACCAAGTTTTAATGATAACTAAACACTTGTAAGACAATGGTTTAAATAAGAACTCGATTTCATGTTTTAAAACTCCAGTTCTCAGTTCAGTAAAATGAAGAACTCGAGTTCTTGGGTCAAGAACTCGAGTTCGCGGCCCTTGGCCATGGAAAATGTTCAAAGTCTGAAAGAACTTGAGTTCATTAGTACCAAACTCGAGTTCATGAACTTGAGTTCTTGGTAAAGAACTCGAGTTCTCTCTGTAAGAAATTCGGTCAAAGCTAAGAACTCGAGTTCTTGGAAAAGAACTCGAGTTCTCAATGAAGAACTTGAGTTCCTTTATGAGCATCTGATCAAAGTTTAAGAACTCGAGTTCTTAGACTAGAACTCGAGTTCATGAACTTGAGTTAATGATTAAGAACTCAAGTTCTTTAAAAACCAATTTGAATCGAAATGAAAACTCGAGTTCTTGGTTGTGAACTCGAGTTCTTGTCATGCAAATCTAAGATGATAAAAAGGAAACCAAAAGAACTCGAGTTCTTGGTTAAGAACTCGAGTTCTACTTTGACAACTTGAGTTCTTGTCGCTGTCACTGATCTCTGATTCTGCGAAAAATTTGATCTTTGGGTTATAACTTCCAGATTCACATAGAATGATATTTAAAGTGTTTCAAACGTGTTTGCTAGTGATTTTAGGAACTTAAAGCAAATGCTCACGTCATTGCATTTAATGCTCAGCAGCAAAAACAGAGCAACAAACGGAATGAGCTGTGCAGCAGAGAGAAACATTCTTCCAAGGATTACTTAATCAAGACATTCTTTTGCAAAAGCATTCTCAATGATCAACGCATTTAATGAAAGAACGGATTTCATTTAATGAAGCCTTAACGGTCTATTTGGTTGAACAAGGAACAGAGTTGTGTCTAACGAAAAATTAAATAAGTCACAACGGTAACTCTCAAGTTCCTCCCAATGGCATTAATGGCGAAAGGGTATAAATACCCAAGCATTCAATTTAGCCAACTACCGAAACTCTGCACATTTACTCTGATTTATTGATTTTATCAGTTTCATTACTCTCAATATCTTCAGATATTTTTCTTCTTCTTCAGTGATCATTTACATCTACTTGTGAGGAGTTATAAAAACATTCATTTCATTCGGTTGTAAAATCTTAAGGTTATGGAACCTTAAGTGTGGGTGTACGATTACAAGTAGTAAGGGGGAGTGAGTCTGTGAGTGAGAGGATCATCCCAAGTTGTATTTGTAATTGCAAAGATAGTGAAAAATCCCAAGGTGTTCTTGGGGATTGGATGTAGGTTAGGATAGACCGAACCAGGATAAATTCTCTCGTGTTCATTCTCTTTTAAATTCCTGCTCTGTTAGTCCCCTAATTTGCAAAAATTTTGATTAAGCGATTAGATTTTTAAATCACCTATTCACCCCCCCTCTAGGTGATATTTTCTCTTCAAAGATAATATGACTCGAGTTTGTGCTTAAACTCGAGGCAAAGAATGTGATCGAGCCAAGGTGCTTGAGAAATTTTAATGAATGAGTTATACTAATTCGAGCCAGGAAAATATGACTCGAGTTTGTGATAGGATAGATGTAGAATTTAGAAGAAAAGGGGAGAAACAAAGAGGGAAGAGAGGCAGAACTGCTGCACTCCTCATTCATTCATCTTTCACATCTTTCAAAATCTCAAGCATAGGATACAATGAAGGGTTATATGCCTTATATAGGCAACACCTCAAAGTGATTACTAACCAACAACTAACTAACTAATATAACTAATCCTCTAACTAACTAACTAACTAATATCTTTATTTATGGTTTACATATCAATACCCCCTTCCCAAAAACATCCTTGCCCTCAAGGATGTGAAATAACAAAACACAAACCTAAAGATCAAAAATACAATTCTAAATCAATAAAAAATATCCTCTTCGAAAGCCCACTTCCCGATGACTTCACTCCACAATACTTTACATGGCGCTTCACTCAACTTCTTGCCGGTCAGCCCCTCCAGTCAGAATCCTTCGTAGGTAGCCCTCCCGGTTAGCCGTTTCTCACAGAACATACCAATGATTGATAGAGTTTCTTGGTTTCCTTCACTTGCTGTCCCATACCAACAAGAAGAGGAATCTTTTTTTTTTACTTTTTTTTTCCTTCAGCTGTTGTCCCATACCAACAGGAAGAATTTTATTTTTTTTCTCAACACATCAGCTTGCAAACCTCATGGGCGAACCCGTAACCGCGACGAATAGAAGCAGAACCCACGACGAACAAGGGCCCCACAAACACAGACACAGAGCCCCTTCATGCGACGTGACTCAAAATTTGACAAGGCCATGAATCCAATGAAACAAAGCATCAACCTTCAAGAATTGACGACTGCCCAAATGATCACTCAGAGCCCGATATCTGCATATATTCAGCGTTGAACGAGAACTAACAGTGAGAACCGGATGCAACTTTATGAGATGACAAAACCAGAGTGCGACGCAACCATAATGTGACAATGACGGGAACCCAGAGACGAAGAACTCTGAAACCGTCATGAACCAACTCTTGAACCAGTCGACAGGAACCCAATATCTTGGATAATCAAGAACGGACGACCCCCATTGTTGCTGCAATCAGAAATGACGAACCAGAAGTATTCGACGATGCAACCCAGAATCCACTCATATGGTGCAACCACGAATCAAATAATGACTATAGGAAGAATACCCAGAGCCCTTCGACGCATGTGGAATGAAGAAATAGTCGATAACGTGGCTCCCAGCACTCTTCGGACCTCAAACCAATGAAACATAGTAGTGATGCTAGGATTCGTTTAAAATAGATGAACAGGACTAGTAGCATTAGACGCATGCACAGGTGTCTATTTCATTGTTCTTGAGTTCAGAATACCGTTGGGAATTTCGCTCCAGGACTAATGATGCTACCAAATTCAATTACTATTTAAAATTTGAAATTTCCGTTGGTCCTCCGAAGTCGACTTGAGTTATATTAAGCTGATTCCTACTGCCCAACCTGAAAAATGGTTGTTCTCAACTTTTCTTGATGATTTCCGTAATTCTTTTGGTGTTGCCACTGCAGCTTGATACGTAACTCTGATTTTGCAGAGGCTGTTTTGACTTCTTGACTTTCTTTTTGTCTTTTCTGGAGAACCTTGAAACAGGAACTGGACCGAAGAAAGAAGAATGGACCAGACACTTTCCCAAGAAGTTCAAAGATTATACAGCGGAGGAGCCGAGGATGACTCGCTCTAATACCATTGATAGGATAGTTGTAGAATTTAGAAGAAAAGGGGAGAAACAAAGAGGGAAGAGAGGTAAAACTGCTGCACTCCTCATTCATTCATTTTTCACATCTTTCAAAATCTCAAGCATAGGATACAATGAAGGGTTATATGCCTTATATAGGCAACACCTCAAAGTGATTACTAACTAACTAATATAACTAATCCTCTAACTAACTAACTAATATCTTTATTTATGGTTTACATATTATTTTGATCCAAAACTCGAGCCAGGCCAATTTGCCTCGAGCCAGCAGCACAATACTCTGAATCTTGAGTAACAGGATTTTGACTGGTATATTCAAAATTACATCTTTTGACTCGAGCCTACAACTAGTGACTCGAGTTCAAGCCAAAACTCGAGTCACAGAACTTGACTCGAGCCAAGCATATCAGTTTGTGATAAATCTTCATTTACATTATGACAAATCCTGAATATAATCTAATTGGCTTATATCTTCCCTCATTATTATTCTTAACCATGTTTGGTGAATTTGTTAATGAATTTCATATGATCATAACTCGTATTAACATCAGATTATCAAAAGGTGAATGATTATGTCAGAGCTCACAACGGTAACATTGAGCAAGTCACAACGGTCATATTCCAACGGGAAGAATTACTTAATAGATGAATCAATCTTCATTGCCTATAAATAGAAAAGTCTTCAAACCAAAAGAAGTGACAACGATTGATGAAAGAATCGACGAAGACAATGAAATGATTTTACTACTTCACCGTCAATAGCTCATATACTCTGTTTCTCAATGTCTATATAGTTTACAATAGAGAGTGAGATGATCGATTATGTACTTCAGTGATTATTATTCATCTACTCTGTGAGAGAGTCCAAACACTTATTTCATTATTTGTTTAGTGATCAAATCTCAAGGTTGTGTTATGGAACCTTTGAGAGTGGATGTGCAGTTACAATTTGTAAGGTGAGTGAATCCTAGTATGAAAGGATCATCCTGAGTACAGAGTGTGTAATTGTATCCTTACAGTGTGTAGGGGAGTATCTCGGTAAGAGATTGTAAAGGTTGCACAAGTGCTCGATTAAACTTGTGAGGTTGTAAAGGCTTTTCTCTTGTGCCTGGAGACAATGGATTGAAAATCTCAAGTGGAGCTTGGGGACTGGACGTAGGTCAAGGATTGGGCTAAACCAGGATAAATCATAGTTTGCATATTCTCTTCCCTAAACTATTATATATCAGCATATGTGTTTGAATGAATGACTGTTGGCTTACATCTCATTACTGTCATACGAATTGCCTTCTGTAAGTTGCGAAAAGATTTTCAAAGTTCTTAAAGTTTTATTAGACACCCAATTCACCCCCCTCTTGGGTGACAATCAGGTCTAACATTTCGTATCAGAGTTAGGCTCTTGTTTAAAGGACTTAATCGTCATAAGAGTTATCAATGGCTATTTCTGGGTGTTGCTCATTTTCAGAAGGTTTCGATTATATCATTCCTCCATTTTTCAAAGATATTGATTTTTGGTTTTGGAAAGCTAGAATGACATCGTTTATAAAATCATTTGATTTTGATGTGTGGAATGTTTTTATAAATGATTTTGATTTCAAACTAAGAAAAGATTTAACAGAAATAGAAAAGAAAATATTTTCGTTGAACATTAGATTGATGTGTATGTTTTTGTTTGCATATATGGTGTATTTGGCATATTACATGTGATTTGATATATGTCATGGTTGCATGTATACACTATACAAATTGGGTACATGACTATTGACAGTCACTCTGGAGTTCATTATTGAACTCTAGATACTTTTGTAGACACAGAGGAGCGTACCTGAAGAGAATGACCTTTTTGGAAAGGTAGGGCTTTGTGATGTAGATGAAGATTAAGGGATGCCCTATTATGTTTTGTATTTGTAATTTTGGGATGACTGTATATTTTTTGTATTTATTTTGGATAACTATACCCTTAACCCCATTGGGGATTTTTACTTATTGTTTATTTACTTTTACCAATATAGTAGATTGTTCAAATTGGTTAAAATGCTCTGTTGTGCACACTCTGATGTATGTTAAATTAACCTAATAATGAAGGAAGGGTAACCACTAATAGGAATTCCTCTAACCCGCCACCCGAAAGGGCGAGGCCGGTAGGGGTGTAATAGGTATATGTCTACAATATATATGTCTAGACTTGCCGTCCTACATGACATTTTCGGCCCTGCCAATAGCTGCTTGACCATAACAATGTATTCATACTACCGATACCAGCTTTAGCCAACTAGGAATGTCCTTAAGAAAATTACGAAGCCACTTAGCTTGCTTACCAGCTTTATCTAAAATAATACATTATACTTCCATAGTTGATCTTGCAATGCAAGTCTACTTGGATGACTTTCAAGACACAGCACCCCCACTAAGGGTGAATACATATCCTTTGAACACTATTGGGTACTTCTCATAATACAAAACAAAGTTTTGGGTGTGCTTCAAATAACCCAAAACTCTTATCATAGCTTTCCAAAGAAGCTTGTTTGGATTACTTGTAAAGTGACTCAACATGCTTACTGTGTATGCAATATTAGGTATAATGTGATTCATAGCATACATAAGATTGCATAATAATGAGCATACACCTTTTGTTTTTCAACTTCGCCAGTATTTCTCAATAGTTGAAAACTAGGATCTATAGGGTTCATCATAGGAGCTATGTTCAAACTCTTCAATTTCTTAAGAATTTTAACAATATAGTATGCTTGTGATAAAGCCAACCCATTATAAGTTCTATGGATTTTAATTCCCAAAATAACATCTACTAGACCTATATCTTTCATGTCGAACTTACAAGTATGCAACTGCTTAGTAGCTTTAATCATTTGATTATTACTACCTATTATCAACATGTCATCTGCATAAAAAGAGACTATGGCAAACCCATTTTCAGTATTCTGAATATAGACATACTCGTTACATTCATTCATAGTAAATCCATTTGATAACATAACTTCATCGAATTTTGCATACTATTGTTTTGCGGCTTGCTTAAGTTCATAAAAGGACTTTATCAAACAACAAACTTTTCATTCTTGTCTTGAGATAATAAATCCCTCAGGTTGTTCTAGATAAATCTTTTTCTCTAATTCACCATTCAAAAAGGTTGTCTCTACATCCATTTGATGTAACTCCAACCCAACAAATGTTGTTAATGTGATTAACATATGAATGGAAGTAATTTTTGTAACAGGTGAATAGGTATCAAAATAGTCTAGGCTTTCACATTATCTGTAGCCTTTTACCACTAACCTAACTTTGTACTTATCAATAGTGCCATATACTTTTATCTTGGGTAAAGGTGCAATTTTACACATAACCTTTACCCCGAGGAGCGCCCAACACCACGACCTTTTTTCTGGACTAAAAATACACACGACGTTACGTTTTGGGAGCAAAAACACCACGGGCTGTTAGTTGACTGACGTTGACCGTTAAATCTAACGGAAATGAATAGTAACTCTGCTAAAATTACCATTTTGCCTATAGTTTTAAGCTGAAATTACCATTTTACCCCTAGTTTTAACTAATTTAAAAAAAACACTAAAATAACTCCTTCCCGTCGGTAGGCCCCACCACCGGCCACCTCCGGCGGCTTTTTTCTTTCAAATAATTTTTTTAAAAAAAACAAAAACTAAAATAACCCCCCCTCGCTGGTGGGCCACACCACCGGCGGCTGATACCCTCCTTATCACTGGCTGCCACCTCTGGTGACCGGCGGCAACCTCCAGTGACCTCCTCCGATGCCTTTTTTCTTAAATAATTTTTTTACAAAAACTAAAATAACCCCTCTCCCACCAGTGGGGCCCACCACTGCAGACGGTGATCAACGATCATTGGCCAGAGGCGGTGTATTTTAGATTTTGGTTTTTTTAAAAAATTATTTAAAAAAACAAAGCCGCCAGAGGAAGTTGCCGGAGGTGGTTGCCGGCAGTGGGGAGGGCAGCGGCCAGCGGTGGTGTGGCCGGTGGTGGGGCCCACCAGCGAGGGAGGGGTTATTTTAGTTTTTTGTTTTTTTAAAAAAGAAATTATTTAAAAAAAAACCTCCGGAGGAGGTCACCGGAGGTGGCTGCCAGTCGGCGGCGATGGTGTGGCCGGTGGTGGTGCCCATCGACGAGGGAGAGGTTATTTTAGTTTTTTTAAAAAAAAAGCCGCCGGGGTTGGCTGCTGGTCATTGGCGATGGGGAGGGCGTCCGTCGGCGGTGTGGCCGGTGGTGGGGCCCACCAGCGGGGAGGAGTTATTTTAGTGCTTTTTAAAAAAAATTATTTAAAACTAAGGGCAAAATGGTAGTTTTAGCTTAAAACTAGGGGTAAAATTGTAGTTTTAGCTTAAAACTAGGGGCAAAATGGTAATTTTAGTGGAGTTACTGTTTATTTCCGTCACACTTAACGGCCAACATTGGTCAATTAACGGCCTGTGGTATTTTTGTTCCAAAGACGTAACGTCGTATGTATTTTTGGTCCAGAAAAAAATTCATGGTGCTAGGCGCTCCTCGGGGTAAAGGTTATGTGTAAAATTGCACCTTTACCCTTTTATATTCTTTTTAAAGACCCACTTAGTTCCTAAAGGCTTATTGCTAGTAGAAAGGTCAACCAATTCCTAGGTGTAGTTTGATAGAATGGATTCAAATTCACTATCGATAGCCCCCTCCTAGAATAGTGCTTCAAGAGAACCCATAACCTCTCTATATGTTTGAGGCTCATTTTCCAATAAATAAGTCAAAAAATTAGGCCTAAAGGATATTGTAATCCTTTGCCTTATACTACATTTAAGTTCCTCCTCTATAAGATCATTATTAGTCATAGTATCTTGAGATACCACGGTGTTATCATCATAATTATCTTTACTATACAGAAAAGCATTCTCAAAGAACATAGCGTTCCTTGTCTCAATAACCGTATTCATTGGATATCTAATACATCAGATTTATAAACCAGAAAATGATATGCACCACTGTTAAGTGCATAGCCAATAAACACACAGTCTACTGTCTTAGGTCTGATTCTCAACCTTCTAGTTTTAGGAATCTCACCATTTGCCAAGTAGCCCCATTTGTTCAAATATTTCAAGGAGGGTTTCTTTCCTTTCCATATTTTGTATGGTATATTTTATATCATTTGTGAGGTACTCTGTTACTTATAAAGTTAGCCATTAGAATTGCTCCCCCCTCCCCCCCATACACACAAATGTTATGGTAAACTGGACGCATTTAACATTGCATTTACCATTTGTTTCACTATATGATTTTTGATCTCTACAATCTTATTTGATTGCAAAGCGTAAAGAGCAATCATCTAGTATATAATACCAAATTCTGTGCATAATTCCTTGAAAGGGCCATCATATTCTCCCCCGTGATCGCTCCTTACTACTTTAATTTTCTTATTAAGTTGATTTTCAACTTCATTTTTATATTGCCTAAAAGTAATAATAGTCTCATTTTTACTATTAAGCAAATACATATAACAATATCTACTGCAATTATTAATAAACATAATAAAATATTTCTTATTACCAATAGATGGTATAGATTTCATGTCACATATATCAGTATGTATTAAATCTAATAACTCAGTTGATCTTTCAACAAGAGGAAATGATAATTAGAAAATTTTGATTCAATGGATATTTGACATTTATTATATTTGAACAATCAACTCTAGGCAATGAATCTAAATTAATTAAACTTTTAATCGATTTAAAATTAACATATCCTAATCTTTGATGCCATAAATTAGAGGACTCGATCATATAAATAGGATCAATATATATTATTATTATTAACACCATCATTGGTGACCGCCATTACATTAAGTTTGAAAAGGCCCTTGCTAAGTTAACCTTTTCCTACATACATATCATTTTTAAAAAGTACAAACTTATTAGAAACAAATACAAGCTTAAACCTATTCTTGCTCAAAAGGGATCCAGACACTAAATTCTTGCGGATGTTAGGCACATGAAGCACATCACTAAGTGTCACGACTTTTCCAAAAGTCATCTTTAAGGCCACCTTTCTAACACCTTCAACCTTTGAAGTAAAAGAATTTCCCATATAAAGTTGTCCATCTTACTTCATAAGGGGTAAGAAGAGAACATCCATCTGTTGGCACACACATGCCTGGTGGCACCAATGTCCATCTGTGGGATTCATACATGCAGTGGAAGAAATTTAATCAAAATAAAATTATGAATCCCATCAGATGATCTATCAATGACGTTTAAACTAGGGTAGTCAAAACCGTAACTTTATGTATGTGTCTTGTTTGATCACTAGGAGCTGACTAGGCGAATCAACTCCCTCTACCGATATCCACATGAACAGAACTTCAACACAGGTAGTGTGCTAGTGCCTTGAACGTCTATCTCTGTATTGTCTAGGCTATGTCTCTTGCAGCTTATCTTCAATACGACCTACTTATTATCTTATAGGGTTTTTCAAACCTTATAGGGCCATAGTAAAATATTCAAAATTAATCTTAATTAATTTTGAAATCGAATTTGGATTAAATAATATTAATTAAATATGTCCAACAGATATAATTTAATCTATTTATTTAATCTATTTCATTTAATGCATTTATCCTGAATCTTGATCTCACCTTGATCTTGGCTAAACCTTATCTGAAAAACACTCAAAACTTCCTCAAGGACATTAGAAACAATAATATCATATGAGGAAATAATTTCAGGAAGACCCATTAAGATTTCGTAGATCAACATCATTTGATTTTTCAAAATTCCCGATGCAAACTTGAGTTTGTTCTTCCAGACTCGAGTTTGGGGTTCATCCAGAAAGCATGTCTGTTGATTAGTGGTCTAAACTTGCAGTCTGTAAAAGCTAACTCGAGTTTATCGGGCTCTGGACTTAGGCTGGAATTTTGGTCCGGAAGCTAAACTCGAGTCAATTAGTGAGCAACTCGAGTTTGGGTCTATGTTTGAAGAACAAGCCTAAGTTCGTGATTTTCCAGACTCGAGTTTAGGGTCATAGACTGGAGTTTGTAGTGTAGCCAAAATGGATGATCTTTCTGTATGATTCAGACTCGAGTTTGGGAAGCAAACTCGAGTTTCAGTGACTACTGAAATATTTGAGGTTTATCTGGGTCAAGTGCAAACTGGAGTTTGGAAGGCTAGACTAGAGTTTGGGAGTCTATTGAGTTTTCTGGGTTCCTTTCTGTTTGGTCTAAACTCGAGTTAGGGAATCTAGACTCGAGTTTGGCTTGCTTGTGATTCTGAGTGCTCTCTGTATCTTCCAGACTTCAGGTTTGATTTGCAAACTGGAGTTTAGCTTAATGTGAAAATTTTGGATTCATTTCTGTGTCTGTACAGACTCGAGTTTGTCTATGTAGACTCGAGTTTGGCTTTTATGTAAAATTGAATATCTTTTTGTCAAGTCTCAAACTCGAGTTTATATACCTAAACTCGAGTTTGCCTTTGACAGTGAGATTTTCATTTTGCCAAAAACAAACTTCATATCAAGTTTACAATTGCTGGTTATCATCAAAACACATTGAGAACTAACATTCTCCCCTTTTTTGATGATGATAACGCTTGTAAACTTTGAAGTTTCAGAAATTTGATATTCAATTCAAGATTTTAGAAGTTGTTAAGCATAAATCAAGGTAAGTCAATCATTTGTCATTTGATTTAGCAAGAATACACAAATGATTGCAATCACAAGAAAAAAAGTTTTCAAACATAAGAGCAACAAGAAGAGGATAAGCAGTTAAGCAATTGCAGTTACAACTCAAGACTTAAAACTCTTTAAAAAAAACTCTAGACTACTCAAGATTGCTCTGAAGTGTTCTCTCCCCCTTTGTCATCATCAATAGGATGGGTGGGATCAACTGGAGGAGTAGAAGGATGAGAAGTCTGAGTGGTGGTTGGATCAGTAGGAATATTGAGATGTTGTATGATATGGTCAAGTTGGGCTTTCATGGCATCTTGTGTGTCAATCAAGGCTTGATTTGTCTTTGTGAGCTCAGACACAATCTTTCCTATCTCAGTTTCCACTTTAGCAGCAAAGGTATCTAATGCTGCAGCAACAATCTCTTGGACTTTAGTGGTAAAATCTGAGGGAAAGGAAGTTTGAGGAGGTGGAGGAGCTGATTGGGCCTCATGAACTCGAGAGTAGGTAGCTCTGGTTTTGGAGGGTGCTCTTTATTGGCTAGACCCTTCAAGATCAAAGCTGATCTTCATGAGGTGCAGTTGTGGCTTCCCAAAAGCTGGAGGTCTGACTATAGTATCTATGGTTCATTTCTTGAAATTTAGCCAAACTCAAACGCCGCAGTTGTGGTTTGGCTGATGAAATCAGAAGGAAGTGAATTGTGTTTGTAAATTTCAAGAATAGCTTTTGTTACCGTTTGAGTTTTAGGCTGATCAAGGGAAGAAGGATTTGTAGAGGCTTGAGCTCTGGAGGATGCTTGGCTCGTTCTCTTCCTTTTGGACCCCCTTGAAGGTTCAGAACCTTCTCTTTCCCTTTGTCAGCTATAACTTCTGGTTTCTGCCTTGATTGAGTCTCAGTGGGCTCTTGAATTGAAATACCCTTCGGTCTGGGGGAAGTGTGAGGGATCCCTGGGATTTGCTTATTGATTCCTGAAGCAAACTTCTTGGGAATCAATTTTTCTCTTCTAGGTTTGTGAGTAGGAATGGATTTTATCCTAGGTTTTCGTTGAAGAAGAGAAGGGGAAGATGATTTCGAGGGTTCTTCATCATTAGAAGGTCTGGATGGTTGATTTGAAGCCATTGTGGTGAGAAATAAGGTGGATTCGAAGATGAAGAAAGAAGAGAGTACGGAGAACTCTAGGGCAAACTTGAGTCTGAGAGTTGTAAAATGAACAGTCACAGCAATCACATATATATAGAGTTCCGATAGACTCGAGTTTACAAGCCAGACTCGAGTTTGGAAGAGTGGGATACTTACCTGGACTTTAAGGATGTAGCTGTGAATCCTTGAAACCCCAATAAACTTGAGTTTGTATAAGCTGACTCGAGTTTGAGGTCACCTCTGATTTCCATATTTCTCTCTATGAAATGTAGACTCGAGTCACTCACTTAATGACTCGAGTTTGGAGACTCTTCATAAACTTCAGGATTTCTTAGGATGGTGTAGACTCGAGTCAGTCACTTAATGACTCGAGTTTGGCCTGACTCCAAAAACTCATTTGTTGTTTATCCCGATAAACTCGAGTTTGGGTGCCAGACTCGAGTTTGGCCTGTTTACAGGGGCTCAGTTTCAAACTCAAGTTTACTTCATATCATTAGCAACTATTAGCAACAGAGCATCCTGCAGAAACATATCTAAACACTCTGATGCTTAAGTTAGTAACAATTAACCATCAAAACACATAATTAACATTGAGGTAGGGATATCTTACAGTTCATTGGGATTTACCATTCCCAATTCTCTTCTAATAAAGGTAAATTGCTCTTTTGCAAGTGGTTTTGTGAAGATATCCGTAAGTTGTTGATGAGTTGGGATGAATAATACTTTGACATCCTTCTTTTGAACATGATCTCAAATGAAGTGATGTCTGACATCAATATGCTTAGTTCTGGTATGCTAGACAGGATTCTTGGCTAAGCTGATGGTACTTGTGTTATCACAAAGAATTGGAATTTCTTTCAGATGAGTTCCAAGGTCTTGGATCTGTTGCTTAAGCCATAGGACCTGTGAGCAGCAACTTGATGCAGCAACATATTCAGCTTCAGTTGAGGATACCGCTACTGTGTTTTGCTTCTTGCTAAACCATGAGACAAGTGAATTTCCAAAGAATTCACATTGTCCACTTATGCTTTTCCGATCAGTTTTGTATCCAGCATGATCTGAGTCAGAGTAAGCCACCAAGTGTGCAAGTTGACCTTTGGGAAACCATAACCCCAATTCTTCTGTATCGCGCAGGTATCTGAAGATTCTTTTCACGTGTTCGGCATGAGATTCCTTAGGTGCGGATTGGAATCTAGCACACATTCCCACACTGAATTGTATGTCTGGTCTGCTTGTTGTCAAGTAAAGTAATGATCCAATCATCCCTATGTACTTTGTGATATTGAAGTATTTTCCCTTCTCATCGGCATCTAAGGCAGCAGTTGAGCTCATTGGTATGTCTGCTCCATTACAATCTTGGAGGCCGTATTTCTTGAATAGGTCTCTTAGGTACTTAGTCTAAGATATGAATATCCCGTTCTTACGTTGCTTGATTTGAAGACCAAGAAAATAGTTGAGCTCTCCCATCATTGACATCTCAAACTCACCTTGCATGGTCTCAGAAAATTCCTTACACAAAGCATCGTTAGTAGCACCGAAAATTATATCATCTACATAGATTTGTACAAGTAAGATTTCATTCATTTTGTTACTTTTAATGAATAGAGTGGTATCTGCTTTACCTCTTACAAATCCGTGGTCTAGAAGGAATTTACTTAGTCTTTCATACCAAGCTCTAGGAGCTTGTTTTAAGCCATATAAAGCTTTCTTTAGTTTGAAAACATGATCTGGATGAAATTCATCTTCAAAACCAGGAGGTTGTTCAACATAAACTTCTTCTTGAATGAACCCATTTAGAAATGCTTATTTTACATCCATTTGATATAGTTTAAAACCTTTGATGCAGGCAAAGGCTAGAAGGACCCTTATGGCTTCCAATCTTGCAACTGGAGCATAAGTTTCTTCATAGTCAATTCCTTCTTCTTGGTTATATCCTTTAGCTACTAATCTTGCCTTGTTACGGACAATGATTGCAGACTCATCACGTTTGTCTTGAATACCCATTTAGTGGCAATAACTAGATGGTCTTTGGGCCTGGGTGCCAAGTCCCAAACTTGATTTCTTTCAAATTGATGTAATTCCTCTTGCATTGCTATCACCCAATCATTGTCTGAAAGGGCTTCTTCAATCTTAGAGGGTTCTATTTCAGAAATAAAAGCTGAAAAGGTAACTTCATTCAAGATGCTTTGCCTGGTTCTAACTCCTTGACTTGCATCACCTATGACTTGGTCCAGTGGATGACTCCTACTGTATTTCCAAGCTTTAGGCTGGGTTAGACCAGGATTTTCACAAGTATGTTCATATTTAGCTTCTGGTTCTCTTTGTACGTTATTTTCAGAATTTTCCAAAACAGAAGAAGTTTTTGAAGAACGAGGATTCAGAATTTCATCGTCTTCATCAATCAAGGATTTGTTAGAGTTGGTTTCGCAGAAAACAACATGGATAGACTCTTCTATAGTTTTGGTAGAGAGATTGTATATTTTATAAGCCCTACTCCTAGAAGAATAGCCAAGGAATGTACCTTCATCAACCTTGGAATCAAATTTACCTACGTTTTCCTTACCGTTCTTGTGGATAAAACATTTGCATCCAAAGATATGCAGGTGAGCTATGTTGGGCTTTCTTCCCTTGAAGAGTTCATATGGAGTCTTGTTCAGCTTTTTCCTGAGATAAGCTCGGTTAGCGATGTAGCAAGCTGTGTTCATTGCATCTGCCCAAAACACTTGAGAGGTCCGATTCTCATTCAGCATTGCTCTTGCCATTTCTGTGAGGACCCTATTCTTTCTTTCAACTACTCCATTTTGTTGGGGAGTTCTTGAAGCGGAGAAGTTGTGGTGTATCCCCATTTTATCACAAAGTTCCTCAAAGGAGTGATTTTCAAATTCTCCTCCATGGTCGGTTCGGATTCCTGCAATAGATAGACCTTTCTCGTTCTGGACCTTCTTGGCAAATACAACAAATTGATCAAATGCTTTACTTTTAACAGATAGGAATAATGTCCAAGTATATCTTGAGAAATCATCAACTATTACTAGAGTATACAAGTTTCCACCAAAACTTTTTACTCTAGCTGGACCAACTAAGTCCATATGAAGTAATTGAAGTGGTCTATTAGTTGAAATCTCAGTTTTAGAATGAAACGATGATTTAGTTTGTTTTCCCTTTTGGCATGCTTCACAAATCATATCCTTTTTGAAATTAAGATTTGGCAAACCAATAACTAAATCCTTTTTCAACAGTTTATTAAGTTGGGACATATTAACATGTGCTAAGCGTTTGTGCCACAGCCATCCTTCATCTAAATTACTCATGAAACATTTTTCAGAAAGTAAATTAGTTGAAAGTTCAAGGGTATAGCAGTTACCTTCCCTTGGTGCCCTGAATAGAGTTTTTGACCTTACTTTGTCTAGGGAGAGATCATCCTTGTTCACAATCAAACATTCTTCTGAATTAAAGATAACTAGATTACCTTTATCGGCACTTTGACTTACACTAAGGAGGTTGTGGCATAGTCCTTCCACAAGGTAGACATCTTTTATCTGTGGTCTATTATTGTTACCAATCTCTCTAATACCAGCTATCTTTCCGGACTGGTTTCCACCAAATGTGACCTTGCGACCATCCTTGTGTTTGATTGTTGTAAACTTGGTTTGATCTCCTATCATGTATCTAGAGCATCCACTATCAATGTTCCATTTACTGGATTTTGATGCTCTTAGACATACCTGTAATTTATGAAAGATCAAGTCTTAGGTACCCACCTTTTCTTGGGTCCTTTTGGGTTAGTTTGCACCTTAGGAGACACATATGTTCCTTTAGGTACCCATTGATAATTACCTATAGGTTTATCCTTCCTTTCTTTTCTATGAAAGCATGCAGAAGTAGTATGACCTTTTCTATTACAATAATTACAGTGGGCAAATGGATTAGAGGAGTGAACTGATTTTTGAAATAACTTAAGTAGTTCTTTTCTCCATTTTTTTTCTTGCCTTTCTTTTTATCTAGATCAGGTTTGTAACCTATTCCAGACTTGTCATTTGTGAATCTTTGCTGTTTTAGAATAACATTAAGCATCTCACTACCTTGAGTGAATTTTTCTAGAGTTTTTGAAAGATAGTCATTTCTTTTCTGTAAAATACAGCAATTTTCACAAACCTTTTCAGTAAGTTTTTCACAAGCCTTTTCAGAAGTAGAAGATGGAGTTTTCTGAGCTTGTTGTTCTAAATCCTTTATTTTTCTTTTTGAGAACATAAGTTCTTTTGCAATCTTTTTAAATTCAGAGTGAAGACTGTTATATTCAAAAAGTAGTTCATCAAAGGTAGGTTTGAGATCATTTACCTCTTCATTGACACATTCTTCTTGAGCAACTAGGCAGAGATTAGTTGTTTCTTCTTCATCTTCTTCTTCTTCATCTGATGAACTATCTCCCCAAATAGCAGAGACAAAGCCCTTCTTCTTGAAATAACTAAATCTGGACTTTTCTTTTTCTTTGTGCTTCAACTGAGGACATTCAGATTTGATGTGACCGAGTTTGTCACATTCATAGCAAACAATTGGCTTCTTTGTTTCCTTGTTGTTTTTCTTGTATGACTTATGGAAGGCTTGATCCTTTTCGTAGAATTTCTTGAACCTTTGGACCATCATTCCGATCTCTTCATCATCAATCTCTTCATCATCTGAGTTCCTATCTTCCTTATGAGTCTTGAGGACAATTCCTTTCTGTTTCCCTTCTATTTCATCAAGTCCTTTTCTGAACTTGATTTTCCCTTCATATTCTGATAAGCTTCCAAAGAGAGCAGCTACAGATTGCATAGATTCTCCTCTTGCTTCCTCTATGGCTGTTACTTTAGCTCCCCAATCTTTGGTTAGTATATTCAAAATTTTTCTTACCTGAGTTCTTTGATCATATACCTTTCCCAGTGCTGACAACTAATTGATCAGGTGAGTAAATCGGAGCTGGAATTCAGTAATTGATTCTCCAGTCTTCATGCGTAGTAGGTCATATTCGGTGGTGAGTGTGTTGATCCAGTTTTCCTTGATCCCTGAGGTACCTTCGTAGGCCACTTCCAATGCATCCCACATCTCCTTGGCACTGGGCAGATTTCAAACGCGAAAGTACTCCTTTTGACTTAGTGCACTCTGCAACATTAAAATAGCTTTGCTGTTAAGGACGACTTTCTTCTGATCATTTTCATCAAATTCTGCCTTCGCCTTTGGTACAATATTTTCCCCTACTTTCTTTGTAGGGACATAATTGCCATCCTCAATAACTTCCCACAGACGATACTCACTAGCCATCACAAATACTTTGAATTTGGATTTCCAGAATGAGTAGTGTTCACCATTAAATCCCGGTGGTCTGTTTATTGAGGCACCATCTGGTAGAATTCCTTCCATTGGATCTTTATGTCTAGGATGTCAATCCTTTGAGTAGACAACTTTCCTCTGATACCAAATGAAAATGGAAGAAATCACCAAGAGGGGGGGTGAATTGGGGATTTTAAAAAAAACTTTTGAATTCTTTTTCAAAGCCTTTTGAAAGTAAATGTTAAGAAGGTAAGAGAAGAAAGGCTTGACACACTGAATTTATACTGGTTCGGTCTTAACCTTGACCTACGTCCAGTCCCCAGATATCTTCTGGGTATTTCCACTAGTTCAACAGATTTTCAACTACAACAATATAGACCAGACACAATCCTAATCACCTAGGACTTGCTCCCCCTTACACTTTGTAATTGAACAACCCGACTCACAGGTTCCACAACCTTGAGTTCTCACAAACAAATGCTTTCAAAAATTTACAAACTCTCAAAAGAGTGGATAAGGATAAACACTGAAGAACAGGTTGAAAATAACAATACAAACTCAAATTTCAAAGTATAATCAAAATAGCTTCGTTGTGTGTATTTTGCTTTGAGTTTTCACAGCCTTTTATAGACTGAATGGATGAGCTAGCCGTTGCAATTCTTTCTCTAATGTTCAACTGCAATTCTGGAAAACTGGCAGTAGCATATTTTGCTCTATTCTTGAATTCTTAGCTAGAATCTTGGAATTTAGTTGTTGCAGAAGGTCTTCCAGATTTTTAGTCATTCCTTTAACTCAATTTGACCGTTTGAGATAATTCTTATGAGTTACAACAGTCTGAGCTGAACATCTGGGATAAGGGAGAAGGATCAGTCCTGTTCTTTATTCGTCATTTAATGCATTTATCTTGGATCTTGATCTCACCTTGATCTTGGCTAAACCTTATCTGAAAAACACTCAAAACTTCATCAAGGACATTAGACACAATAATATCATATGAGGAAATAATTTCAGGAAGACCCATTAAGATTCCACAGATCAACATCATTTGATTTTTCAAAATCCCCGATGCAAACTCGAGTTTGTTCTTCCAGACTCGAGTTTGGGGTTCATCCAGAAAGCATGTCTGTTGATTAGTGGTCTAAACTTGCAGTCTGTAAAAGCTAACTCGAGTTTGGCTTTTACAGAGAGAACTATCGGGCTCTGGACTCGGGATGGAATTTTGGTCCGGAAGCTAAACTTGAGTTAATTAGTAACCAACTCAAGTTTGGGTCTATGTTTGAAGAACAAGCCTAAGTTCGTGATTTTCCAGACTCGAGTTTAGGGTCATAGACTGGAGTTTGTAGTGTAGCCAAAATGGATGATCTTTCTGTATGATCCAGACTCGAGTTTGGGAAGCAAACTCGAGTTTCAGTGACTACTGAAATATTTGAGGTTTATCTGGGTCAAGTGCAAACTGGAGTTTGTAAGGCCAGACTAGAGTTTGGGAGTCTATTGAGTTTTCTGGGTTCCTTTCTGTTTGGTCTAAACTCAAGTTAGGGAATCTAGACTCGAGTTTGGCTTGCTTGGGATTCTGAGTGCTCTCTGTATCTTCCAGACTTCAGGTTTGATTTGCAAACTGGAGTTTAGCTTAATGTGAAAATTTTGGATTCATTTCTGTGTCTGCCCAGACTCGAGTTTGTCTATGCAGACTCGAGTTTTGGCCTTTATGTAAAATTGAATACCTTTCTGTCAAGTCTCAAACTCGAGTTTATATACCTAAACTCGAGTTTGCCTTTGACAGTGAGATTTTCATTTTGCCAAAAACAAACTTCATATCAAGTTTACAATTGCTGGTTATCATCAAAACACATTGAGAACTAACATAACAGCCTGAGCTGAACCATTAGGATAGAGGAGAAATTTCAGGCTTGTTCTTAGTTCTTCATTAATTGCATTTAACCCAGATTTGATTTCACCGTGATCCTTGTTGAATTCATCTGAAACTAATGAGTATATCAATCAAGTACATATATATGATGATTCAAAACATAAAATGTGAGTAAATTAGTGTTAGATATGATTAGTTTTGATGATGTCTTATATATGCCATTAGAAAAGAGCAAAAAGCTTGTATACTATATTTATCTCCTCTATTGATGAATTCTTGAATTTAATGTAGATGAGGATAAGGAAAAGGAAGAGAAGAAAAAGAGGAAGAGGAGAAATTGAAGAAAAAAGAATCTATTGATGGATTATTCTTATTCTAGATCAGCCCAAACATATTTTTGAAGAATGATTAAGAGATGAGATTTCAAAAGAAGAAGAAAATGATATGTTCAAGAAGAAAAAGAAATATTGAAGAACTTACAGAAAAATGATAAGCTGAAGTTAAATGATAAAGAGTGATCAAGATGGGAGATGATGGAAGATGGAAGAAGTTGATGGATAAAATGAGAATATCAATATCATCTCAAATACAATTATGAAGAATGATCAACAGATGGGAAAACAGAGAGAAGACCATGAGATTCTGGAAGAAGTTTAGTATAGGCTTGACTCTCTGAATATTGAAGGATGTAGAAGGTGTATAGGATGATGAGGTAAAGATTGATCAAGATGGAAGATGGAAGATGGAACAACTTGATAAAAATATCATTATACAAGTTCCAAGATTTGTTATAGAAGTGACCATGATCAAGTAGATGTTGGAGAGGCTCAATTCAGAGTTAAAGATAGTAAAAATCAGATTTTGGAAGAAAATACTCGAGTTTCCAGGTCAAAACTCGAGTATACAAGCTTATTGCAGAAATTGGCTTCTGAATGAGAAAACTGGAGTTTGAAAAATATCATTATACAAGTTCCAAGATTTGTTATAGAAGTGACCATGATCAAGTAGATGTTGGAGAGACTCAATTCAGAGTTAAAGATAGTGAAAATCATATTCTGGAAGAGAATACTCGAGTTTCCAGGTCAAAACTTGAGTATACAAGCTTATTGCAGAAATTGGCTTCTGAATGAGAAAACTGGAGTTTGGGAAACTCCAGTTTCCAAGTCAAAAAGTCAAAACTTGAGTATAGGAGTCAATTCTCGAGTATGGAACTTATATACCCGAGTATTGGGTGTTTTCAGCATCTCTGACGTTTCTGGACCTGACAATACTCAAGTATCCTCTTCAATACTCGAGTATCCAGTGTTCTTCAGCAACTTTGTTCACCCCTGTTTCACGATCAGCTTTGGGTGAGCTCTGGTAATTCAATGATATCTCCTAAACCAGAGATCGGATTGAGGTGAAACCAAATTTTTATGAAACTAGACATCCAATGTGTCATCTTGAAAAAGTTTCATGCTCAAAGAAGATCATATGAGAGAGCTTTGAATTTCTAAAGTTGGATCAAATATTCACACCACACATCAGACCAAGCTTCAATGTTTTAAGTGTAACTCAATCTACAAATCGAAATGAGCTGAAATCGGTGGCATTGGAAAGAAGACTCATAATGATTTCCATCAAGACTTGATTCAACAAAAATGAAGATCAGACCAGTGAGATATTATCCTCGAAAGTTTACTGATGTTTTAGAACGTTGCAAAAATGCTGGTAAAGAACAATCTTCTTTCACCGGATCGTAACGAACAGATCACAATGAGTTTGGATCGGAATCTTTTTGCATTGTGAAGAAGACTTAAGGAGCTATATGGGGATAATTGGTTTTCCAAAATAGAAGCTATATCAAGACAGAAAGCAACCAAAGTCAAGAACAACTTCAATACTCGAGTTTACGAATGAATACTCGAGTATAGCTCAGACAAAGAGCTATGACCGTTAGAGGATCTTCAATACTCGAGTATGTAAGTCAATACTCGAGTATCAGACAGATAGAGATGAATTTGAAGTAATGATATAAGCTCGATACCGCAATATTCAAGTTAATACTCGAGTATACACCGTAACTTCAGAAAAATCAAAGTGTCAAAAATCCTGAATCTGATCTAGATCATCCAAATACTTACCCAAATGATCTATAACACTTCTTAACATCATTTAAATCATTTGTGGACATGTTTCAGATGATCAAACAAAGGATTACATGAAGATTAAGTTGTTAAGCTATCAAGTCGAAAAAGAAGAACTAACGGCTATATTTTTCCAACTGTTATATTCTCAACGGTTCTATTTACAACGGTCAGATTCTTCAACGTTTAGATCATCCTTACCTATAAATAGAGCCAGATTCAAAACTCAAGAAGATGATGGAGTGAGCTTATATAGTCATTGTAACATCCCAAATTTTAGGCTTTGGGAATCAAAAATTAATTATGGAAAATGTGGCCTTAAAGAATTTTAAAGATTGAGAATTTGAGATTTAAGCCATATTTTTCATAAATTAAGGAATATTATTGAAGGATAAATTAGGCCAAAGAATTATAGAATCTAAAAATTGGCCTTAATTATTTCTAGAAGTAATTTTGAAAATAAGGCCTATATTTTCCCTTAATTTATTTTGAGAAAAGAATAAATTTAAAAAAAATGGTGAATGATAATTGAGGCCTAAAATTATAGAATTGGTATTTCAAGGCCTAGGAAATTAAGAATTTAATTTCCTTGAAATTATTGCAATTAAATATAATGGCAATTGAAATTGCCTATTTTAAAATAAAGTATTAAAAAAGAAAGAAAGAAAGAAATGAAAGCCCAATACATTAAAGCCTAACATGCAGGGAGATATATATACATGGATCAGATGTGTTGGTTATTCATTCATCTATTTCGTGTTTAAGCCCAGCCAACATGTAGAGAAGGAACATAGGTAGAAACAGAAAAAAAAACATGGACCACGTGAATAAGAGCAAATGAGAGACTTTATGGGCTGTAGAATTGAAGTAAATTAGGAATCCATATTGAGCCCAAACCAATCTCAACTCTTGCCAAAACTACAAGCCACGTGGGAAGCATTAATCAAGAAAATCAAACCCCTCATTCTAGCACCTGTCCCGACAGCGAGAATAAGAGAAAGCAAGGGAATGAATTAGTGGAAATAACATATATATAACTTCAGCAAATCACAATCAAGGCACAAAGCAACATGTCTTAGTCCAGCTGTCAGCTTGCATGCGGGATAATTAATCTATCTGTAACCATTCTCACCTGGACCGAAGGTTTAAACTTGAACTGAGTCTCTATATAAATGTTTCATCATTCCATGCTCTCCCATTTCTCTTCGGCCAGCCACAGAAAGAAACCGAGAGAGGGTCCAGCCAACACTAAGAGCCGAGACTGGTGAGCATGAAGAGGTAAGAGGAAGCTGAAGACTTTCTGCTCTGTTTCAGACCGATGGAAACAGAGAAGGGAATATCAGCACTATTATTCATCTTTTTGGATAAAATTTTGAAAGTTTCTGGTAATCCTTCTCTTCCTTTGTTTCTGTTTTGTTTTAACCTGAATACAACCAAGAACAAACTGAAATAAAAGCAACTAAAACTGAAACAGAAAAGAAAACGAAAAACAGGGGGTCTTTGGTCTTGGTATCTGTTTCTTGTGTCATTTTGCTGCTGTATATATTTTTCCTTGCTGCATGATATATATATGTATAAGTGTGTCTATGCATGACAGATATAAGGAGAAGAGAGCGATTCTTGTTTTGCATGGTTATATATATATATATATATATATATATATATATATATATGAGTGTATGCGACTGTGTCTGTGTGCTGAAACTGAAAAGAGAAAAGCATGAAAAGATTAGTGGATGCGTGTAGAGTTTATATGAGAAGAAGGAAATGCTTTGGTGTCATTTTCTGGAAGCATGGCATCGATTAAAACAGGAGATTATCACCCAAAACGTCTTGCTTGCTAAGTGTATTTGTGTGTCTGAAATATATATGTATGTGTGCCGTGTCTGTGTGTGGTGAGGGAAGGAAAAGAAAAGAGTAGATATAAAAGTAAGTATGTGTGATTTTTGTGTGTCGTTCCACATGAAGAAAGGAAAAGAAAATAAAACAATGAAATATGCTGAACATGTGTCGTGACTTTGTTGCCAGTGAAAAAGGAGAGAATGAAACATGTTGTACATATATATGCAATAGGTCTGTGCGTGAAACTTGTGGAAAGGGAAGAAAGTTTAGTAAACTATATATATTTATATGTACATTTTCACGGGTTTTGTTCTTCCTTATGTCAATGCATATTGGAATATACACATGAAATCTGTAAAGGTGTTATTTTTAACCACTGATGTTTTTTAGGTGTAGGTATAATTAAATAAGTATAAATGTTAGGGAGTCCAATTATTGTAATTATGTGATTAAATGAAAATGAATTCATGTGTTAGAGCTAATTGTTAGAAAATTTATGTTAATGTGATTTTTGGGGAATTAATTTGTAAAATGCATTTTTATGTATTAAACCCTAATTAGCATATTATTATGGATAGTGAACATTTATCAATTTTGATTAGTCATTAATAATAACAAAAATAATAGTAATGATTGGTAAAATAATAATATTAGGATAAATAGACGGAAATTAGTGTGGTTATTAGGATAATTATAATAATAACAAATAATGTTATTATTATAAGAAAGGAGTGATAATGATAAATTATAGATGGGGAGATTATTATTATTATTATTTGCAATAATAATAATAATAATAATAATAATGTTAATAATACTAATAGTGATAATAATAAAAAATTATTATTATTATTATTGTTAGAGAAAAAAAATCAAGGGATTAAAGTTTACATAATTAGTTTAATTGCGATTCGAATAAGAGATTGATAGCGATGATAAACATTATTTTTAGGCAGACCTGGATATTGTTCTGATCCCAACAACTTCAGTACAAAGGAAGAATAAGGAATCAAGGTTGAGGTGGGTAACTCTAATCTTATAATCATGTATGTTAATGTTATGCATTTATTAGCTGATCATGTATGCTGGTTGAATTACTTGTTTATATTTTCCTGATTGGCCGTGGAAATTGAGGCTGAGGTCTCATGGGGCTGCGGTCCTAGACAAGAGCTGCGGTTATTGGCCGTTAACTGCGGTTACGATTATGTGTAATTTCTTCCATGCTTTAAAACATGTGCTATTATGTCATATTTATTTTCATACATGTGCATGAGATTAACTGTTACCCTGGGGTCCATTTATTTGGACTCCAGCCTATGTGAAAGAATACAGGAACTAGTTCGAGATCAGAAGGCAAGGAGCAGCTGTAAGGGTTACAGCAGTTGAAGCTTCCTGGAAGAGTTAGGATTAATTAGTCTGTTTATCATCCGTTTGTTCTGGATTATTGTATTCACATCCCTCCATGGGATAGATAACGAATCACAAAAAACTAGTGCGTATTTTCATACTATTGTAATTTCAAAAACTTCGATTTATAAAAATCAAGTCGGTTTTTCAAGATCAAGTCGTCCAAATCACCTCGATTCTTGTATTCCGCGCTAACTCTGATTAATTAAAGGCCCCAAAGGCCTGGGCGCCACAGTCATAATGCCGAAATTCTGAATCCTCTCTTCACTTTGTTTTCCATGCTTTCATAGTATATCATTTTAAGAGTGAAATGTCTTGTAATTCACTTCAGTGATCATCTATCTACTTCTTAGAGAGAAGATACATTGTAAACCATTCTATTCTCTGAGAGATACTCAAGATTGGGTAATCTTGAGTGGGGAATTAGATGTATCCCTTGGGTTGTGAGGGAGAGTCTCTGTGAGAGATTGTAAAGGCTGCACAAGTTCCTGGACAAACTTGTGGGATGTAAAGACTTGTCTCTTATGCCTGATTAAACAAGGAGATAGTGGAAATCTCAAGTGGAGCTTGAGGATTAGATATAGGTCAAGGATTGGACCGAACCAGTATAAATCCGAGTTTGCAATTCTCTTCCTTAATCTCTTTCATTTCCAACATATAAGTTTGAATGATTGTTTATAGCTTTATAACTCTTTATTATCATTCAAACTGATTATTACCGAATTGCAAAAAGAATTTAAAAAGGTTGCAAATTTTTATCTTCACCCAATTCACCCCCTCTTGGGTTCAGCTAGGTCTTTCAATTAGTTCATAAGTTTAAATCAGATAGATAGAAGATGTCATCCATAAAATAGAGATTTGTTAGGCTCGAGTTTAAGCAATGTAGGCTCGAGTCTAATCGTGTTACAAACTTTCATAGCTCTCTCTGTCTGAACCAAACTCAAATTTGTAAGTTTTAGGCTCGAGTTTGCTTCAGTCAAACATATTCGAAATTCTTTCAATCAGAGATAAGCTTGAGTCTACATAAACATGCTTGAGTTTATATTTGAGAAAGATTTTGAATGCTCTCTGTAAGGGACAAACTCGAGTTTAACTTCATAAGCTCGAGTTTGTTCACATGAAAAATTGTTGGAGAGCTCTCTATAAGACTTAAGCTTGAATTAAAGAAGACATGCTTGAGGTTAACAGTATATAATATGGCGACATGCTCTCTGTAAGGCATAGGCTCAAGTTTATCATGACAAACTTGAGTTTAACTAAGAACAAACAACTTATTTTGCTCTCTGTAATCCGTAGACTCGAGTTTAACATAATAGGCTCGAGTTTTCCTAAATTTAAAACACTTGTCTTGCTTTCTGTTAAGTATAAACTCTAGTTTAACAAATCCAGGCTCGAGTTTAACTTATATTACAAAGATTAAATCAATTTTAACAAATTTGTACCTTTTTTGAACTTTAGCAACAAAGAGCAATTTCTTAGTTTACAATTGTCAGTTATCATCAAAACACAGAGAACTAACAATATCTTGAGAAAGAAAGCACATGTCTACTCAGACCATGTGCTAATAATATTACTTTCTCCAAAATTGAATTATGATCAACATTATACTTCTCATCCACATGCTACTTCAACCATGCTGTTAATTGTTTATTATGTTCTTTGGCATACCAACTCTGTACTTTGTTGGGGTTTTCCCTTATAAGCTCATCCATATGAATATCTACATACATGTCAATTTGTTCGAAGTTTTGAAGTATGTGTAGGTGTGCTTGCTCCTACTGTTGGTTTAAGATAGCGATAACTTTATTTCCCATCAACCATTGTCCATATGTCCTTCCTTCATTTTGACAAGCCAGAAGGTCAATATTACATGCATCTTTCAAGTAATCAATATAGTATTTAGGCACCTCTTCACAAATATATCATCCAACAATGCAACCCTTTGGCTGACTCCAATTTTTCATATACCCTTTCAGGTCCTTCATCTTACTTTTGACTAGGTACATCCATCTTATATAGACTGGGCCACATAGTTGTACATCTCTAACCAAGTGAACAATTAGGTACATCATTATGTTAAAGAAAGCTAGAGGGAAAAAATCTCCAACTCACATAATGTAATCACAATTTGGTTTGTAGCCTAGACAATATATTGGGGTCAATTAGCTCACTGCATAGTGACTCAAAGAAGAAATAGAACTTTATGATTGTAGCTCACGTTATTAGGTAAAATACCTCATATTGCAATCAAAATAAAGTTTGCAATAAATATATGGCAATCGTGTGATTTCAGACCCTTAAATCTCAAGTCCTTCATTGACCCAATATTTCTAATGTTTTATGAGTAACCCTCTAACACTTTCATTAAAGCAAGAAACTCACAACCTTTTTTATTTTTGATTAGATCGTGTGAAAGCCATTGGACGAAGGAATGCATGAGATCCCCTATCCTCCATTGCCAATTCCTCCCTTATTCCCATCTTAACCATGTCTATGTTAGTTCTCTATGTATTTTGATGATAACTGATAATTGTAAACTCAATATGAAGTTTGTCTTTGGTAAGTTGTAAAACTTACTGTCAAGGGCAAACTCGAGTTTTGGTAGCAAAAATCGAGTTTGAACTAGATAGAGAGTAGCTTAGATTTTACAAAGGAAGCCAAACTCCAGTTTGCTTAGGCAAACTTCAGTTTGCGAGATACAGAGAGCACTCAAAGTTTTCACAATAAGACAAACTTGAGTTTCGGTCTTAAAACTCAAGTTTAGACTAAATAGAAAGAATTCAGAAACTCATGTCTTGTAAACTCCAGTCTTGTTTCACAGACTCCAGTTTTGTCTCAAACAGAAAGCACTCGAGTTACAACTTGTTTTCTAAACTCTAGTCTTAATTGTGTAAACTCCATTTTCCATTTGACAAAATGTTTCAAAGTTTCAGTTTTCACTGAAACTCGAGTTTATATACTGTAAACTCGAGTTTTGTGACTTATAGAGGGCACCGCAATATGACTGATTTGAAAACTCCAGTTTATGTTTCTAAACTCTAGTCTTGAAGTTTTTGACTTAACTCTATCTTCTTGTCAAAACCCAAAACTCGAGTTAGTCATTAAATGACTCGAGTTTGGCCATATGTTCAGAATCTCATTCAAAGACCAGAACTCGACTCTCTTCTCTGTAAGGACCAAAAACTCGAGTCAGTCACTTATAAACTCAAGTTTAGACTTTTGTTCAAAATATAGTTCAAAGCTCATGTTGCGACCCTGCTTTCTGGATAAACCGTAAACTCGAGTCTTGAGAGAAAACTCGAGTTTGTATCGGTGATTTTGAAAAAACCAGGTTGTGTCAATCTGCAAAATCTTTATAGGTTAATTTGAGAATGTCATATCATGTATTACTACTATTTCTAACATCATTGATGAAGTTTTGAGTAAGTTTCAGATAAGTTCAGCAAAGACCACTATGAAATCAGATCTGGATCAAGTGTAATAAATAAAAAACTAAGAACAGGGCTAATCTTTCTCCTCTATCCCAATGGTTCAGCACAGACAGTTATGGATCAATTAAATCACTCTCCAACGGACAAATAAGGGTTATGGAATGAAAGAATATCTTGAAGACCATCTACATCGACGAATTCCAAGATTCCAACTGAGAATTGAAAGAACAGAGGAAAACATGCAACTGTCATTTTCCAGATTTGCAGCTGAACGTTAGAGAAGAAAATGCAATGGCTAGTTCCTTAGATTAAACCTATAAATACTCTTGAAGACACAGAGCAACACACACAACTGAATTACAACCGATTACATTCTTGATTTTTAGCTGTGTTATGCAAAATATTTTTGAACTTCAGTATTTATGCTTATTTGCTCTTTAAGAGAGTGTGATTTTGAAAATCATTTGATTACTGCTTTTGTAAGAACTCAAGGTTGTGGAACCTGTGAGTTGGGTTGCCTTATTACAAAGTGTAAGGGGGAGCATGTTCTAGGTGATTAAGGATTGCTTGAGTGTTACATTGTTGTAATAAGAAAGCATTGATAGTGAAAAACCTAGAACATATCTGGGGACTGGACGTAGGTCAAAGTTAGGACCGAATCAATATAAATCTTCTGTGTCTAAGCTTCTCTTCCTTTGCTTTTGTACATTTCATTTTTGAAAACTTGACTATCTTTCTAAAAGAAATTTATGAAATCCCCAATTCACCCCCCTCTTGGTGATTTCTTCCATTTTCAGTCTAGTCTTGCATTTATGCCATCTTTTGTCTTCCAAAGAATGTAGAGTAACATTTCGAAAAGACTCTCACATTTTGCTCAATGTGCATGACATCAAAAAAATGTCTAATATTAAGGGAACTCCAATATGGCATATCAAAGAAAAGAGACCTTTTTCCTAACTGCTTGTCCCAACATATTTCCCAAATGGCTTCCCAAATTTACAGTCTATATGTTTTGCATTTTCAAAAGCCTCCTTAGCAATTAAAGATTCAGGTGCCATCATTTCATTTGATTCCACATTGAAGTAATTTTTCATATGGCGATACGGAGACCTTATTGCAACCATCTGTGATGTCCCTTATAGGAATTCTTCATACTATGCTTCAACTTGATCAATTATGTACCTCTTCATAAATTGGACATACAAGTTGGCCTTTAATGTTGTACCCTAACAAATTACCATACAAAGGAAAGTCATTGATTGTTTTAAACAACATGGCCTTTATATTGAATGTTTCTTTCTGGTGAGTGTCATATACAGCTCCTCATTGTCCCACAACTTCTTCAAGTCTTCAATTAGTAGTGCAATTCATACATCTATGTCATTCCTTGGTTTCATTGGCCCTGATATTAGAATTGACAACATCATGTACTTTTACTTCATATAGAGCCGTGGAGGAAGGTTATATATAAACAACATAACCATCTATATACTGTGAGTACTGCTCTACATCCTAAATGGGTTCAACCCATCAATAGGCAATGCAAGGCGAATGTTTCTTGTTTCTTCAGCAAATTCGAGATACTCAAAGTCAAACTTCATTTTACAGAGTCTGTAGGATGCTAAAGCATGCCATCTTTAATCCTTTTATCCACATGCCACCTTAAATTTTTTGCATCAATTGTACTGCTATACAAGTGTCTAAATCTAGATATAATTGGAAAATACAATAACACATAGAACACTTAGTTAACAATTCATAGTCTTTTCTAAAATGAACACCATCATTAGAGAAAGCATATATATTTTTATAACTCAAGCCAGTAGTGCATATCACTTATTTTGCTTTATAAGTCTTGGTTGGTGTTACACCCCAACCGGCCTCGCCCTTTCGGGTGGCGGGTTAGAGGGATTTCTTTTAGTGGTTACCTTTCCTTCGTTATTAGGTCCATTTAACATACATCAGAGTGTGTACAATAAAGCATTTTAACCGATTTGGACAATCTACTGTACTGGTAAAAGTAATTAAACAATAAGTAAAAGTCCTTCGAAGGGTTAAGGGTACAGTCATCCAAAAGTAAATACCAAAGTATATAGGTACAGTTATCTCAAAAAGTAAAATACAAAATGCGATAGGGCATCCCCTATCCTTCAACCGCACTGTCATCTTACCTTTTCAAAAAGGCCTTCTCGGTACAAGCACGCCCTCCTGTGTCACTAGAAAGTTCTAGAGTCCGTGTGCGGCCCCCAGAGTAACTATCAATACTCATGCACTATATGTGTGGTGTGTATAGGTGCAATCGTGCCACAAATGTGAGTACAATAAATAAGCCAAATATACCATATATGCAAACAAAAACCATACACAACATACACATCTTCACACTGTCGAGCCGCCTTACCAAGGCAGGCCCCGGATTGCGGAATCACACACTTGTTTCCATTGAGTCGCCACACTCAAGTGACCAACCCCGGCAGGCACCGCCTGTTTCCGTTGAGTTGCCACACTCACGTGGCAAACCCCGGTAGGCACCCTCAGCGCTAGCGACACAGTCACAACATGTTCTGTATGCATATTTGGCAAAACATATACAAAAACAAGAATGGCAAGCAAACATACATCAAACACATAAAAGTATCGGAGTAAAGAGGTTACTACTACCTAGTAATAAAAATACCATTTTATATTTTCAAGGGTCCCACAAGTCTCCCCACAATTTGCTTGACCCTAAATATCATAAAAATAATTTATTTGAGTATTTCCAAAAATACCCTTACATTATTTGCTTAAAACCGAGCTAAAAATAGATTTTCCAGAGATTCAGTGTTTCTGTACCAACTTTGACAATTTCTAAAAAATTCCAAAAAAAAATAATTTTTGAGTGAAACCAAAGCCATCTGAACCATTAGCATGTCTACTTTTTAGGAAAAATATTCCCAGGGGTCAAAAGTGTAGGTATCTGGGCATGATACCACTTTTCTGCCGTTTGGTCCAGATTCGCGCCACTATTTCCTTTTCTGGTTTCAACCAATTATTTCAACAAGCAAATCTTATCCAAATCTTTATTATTATATATGTAAACTCATGCTCCAGATGTCTACTTTTCACCTGTAAAATTCCAGATCAAACCAAGTTCGTTTACCCAGTCAAACACGTTACTGGAGGTTCGCTGCCCAGATTTTCCAAAACTGGCAGCAACCTTCCTTTTAAGGTTTTTCGGTGTTTTGATTTTGGAAACTCAAACCAAACGCATACCCTACACAAAATCACGTTCCAGAGCCATTGGAGACCTCAAAAACTCTGAAATACAACCCTAAAACCATGCTCATACCCTTTGGACGAAAATAGTTTAATAAAACCTCAAGAATCCAAGTTTTCGAGGTATACCTTCAATCGAAGGATCGGTAGATGAACTTGGATGTTAGGGTTTGAAGCTTGGCTATGGTGGCTATCTGATCCTTCTCTCTGGCCTCTAGAAATTTTGGCCCTTTAAGGTGAAAAAGAAGGGTGAAAAAACGTTTAAAATAAAGTAATTTTGATTCGGTGAGAGTAGAATTAACTGGCGTAATTTTCGATATAAAACTCTACTGGCTTTTTGACTTATTTACCAAGTAATTCCAGAGGCTTCTAGGCATTCAAAGTGGTGCAGAACATCTCCAAAAATATCTGGGATATTTTCATATTTTCGGGAAAATTACCCGTTTTGGCCCGAAACTTTCGAAAATTATAATTTTGCCCTGGAACTTTTGGATAATTACTGACTTTGACCCAGAACTTTTTACCTTCATAGGGGCACATATGAGTCGCCATGTGGGTCCCTCAAATCTGATCTAATTGAATTTTACCCATTTATTCCCATTTTACCCTTTTTCTTTGATCGTGGGACCCGGAGTTGACTTTTTTGTTGACTTTTCTTTACTTGCTCTCCAAGCCACGTTTTTTATTAATTAAGGAGGGTTATGTGGTGCCTAATGGGGTCCACATATCTGACCCTCTTTAATTACCTCCTATTCTCCACTTTATCAGTCCAGTTCTCGACTAACCGATCCCTGCCAGGCCCTACCGGATACAATAGTGCTCCTTTTTGTACTTTTCTACAATTTTTCCAGATATTCTTCCTTGAATAGACATTCACATGTGGCGCCCTTCCATCTTCCCAAAGTGGCCCCACACTTGTCCCATTTAGTCTAAAAAGAATCCTAGCTAGTCACTATCGGTTCCATTCCTACCGAACATTTGTTTAGGGACCCGCCTTGCAGGTCTAAATTTGAATATGACTTAAATCTCCTATTTTTCTCATGTTAGGCGAAATTCCTTATTATGGGGATTGGAAATTGACCATTTTGCCCTTGCTTTTCCTCTTTTACCCTTAGGGTGACACGTGTCCCGATGTAGTCATTACTCTGACTCTTACTTTTTTGACACATGACTTTTTAGTGTCTCTTTCTCTTCTTGTTTCCTCAAAAATGCAGAGGATCTTTATTTGTCTAGGAAATGTCACACTCCTTGAACCGGGCTTGGTAGTCTGCCTAATTTAAGCCTATTCTCAAGTCTCTATGCTTGAATTTCAGGATATTACAGTTGGCATATCATTTCTAGTGGTAGCATTCTTCTAAAAAATGCAAGAAATTCTATGAAACCTGAGTCACTCAACCCATATTTTGCTTTCCAATTGTACAAGTTCAACATTGTACATAATAATGTGAACTCAATACAATTCTCATACAATGGCTTCTTTGCATTACTCTTCTTCATCCCAAAATTTTATAGGCATTCATTGAATTCCACTTCAATTGCATTGGCCATATCTTGAAGATGATCATCCTCAAATATACTTGTGTTGAAGTTAGGTGATTCACACCTTTCCAAATTCAGTTGACTCGCATTGCTGCCTACATCCTTCTCCTTATGTTTTGTCCAATATATACAAGTCTAATCAATTCTATACATCACTAAGTGTGACTCACAATTTGTCTAAATCAACACACTTCACAATGTCACATTTAACGCAAGGAAAAATAATGAAACTATGATCGTTAGCATTATTACAAATTGCATACCTTATGAAATCCCCCACCCCATCCTAGTACTCCTTCAACAAACCATTGCCAGACATCCATTCTTTATTTGCAATATACATATAGAGCATATATAAAAAGCAATTTTTACATACTCTTTACCGCAATCTATACTAACAAATAACAAATTTAGTAAAAACAAACACTTAAAATCAGTTCCAAAACCCTATGCACATATAAAGTGACTAAAAAAAACAATCTTTAAATATTCTTTACATAAATCAATACCTACAAATAACAACTTTAGTAACAACAAGAACTTAAAATTAGTGGCAAAACCTTATGCACATACAAAGTCACTTAGAGAAACAATATTTAAAAACTATTTACCCAAATTTGTACTAACAAATAACAACTTTAGTAACAACAAACTTTTAAAATCGGTGGCAAAACCTTACATACATACAAAATGACTCAAAAAGCAATATTTACATACACTTTGCACAAATCAATATCCAAAAAAAAAAGAGATCAAAAACCACTAGTATGAAAAAATGAATTGAACTCACCTGTAGCAAGAAGAGACGAGCTCAAAGCCCTTACCCACAAACCCTAGAAGAAAAAATCATGATACCACTCCAGAACCAACTTCATAAATGCGCGAAACCCATGAACTCACAAATGTGACGACGGACAAAGGTGAGCTATGAAGGAGAGTGGTTGAGGAAAAAGAAGTTAAACAATCAAGGGAGCGACAGAGGAGAGCAAAATGGCGGTGGAGGATCCAGAATGAATACGTCCAAGGTGTAGAAGTGATATCCCTATAATTTTGTAAGTTTCAAATGTCGAACAAAAATGGTTTTGGAGGGGGTTTTAAAAGAGTATACTTAAAAGTTGTTATTAAAGAACCATTAAGTGTATTATATTTTATGGTTGTTTTTGAAAAACCATCAAATACACATAAACTATATTTGAAGATATTTCACAAACAATCGTCAAGTAAAAGATACCATTTCTTTTTCAAAAAAAAAAAAAAAAACTAATCTATAATGGTTGGACTATAAAACTATTAAATACGTTTTCATATACTTAACGATTTTTTTTATAAAAAAAAACCGTTATATATGTCATCCCCGAAACTCTGCCTCTACATATTTAATGGTTTCTTTAAAATCGTTAAGTATGGAGCATCAAATATAGATAAATCCGTAGTAGTGCAATAGGCTAAAAAAATTTAAAAACTTTGGGGGAAAACATTGTCCTATTACTACATACAAATTAAAGAGCAAGCCCTTTTGTGCGCTCATATTATGTACTCCCTCCAATTCACAATATAAGTCACTTCAACTGATTCATTGAAACCTAGAAATGATAGTTAACTCATTAAATTTGTTTTGAATTCATAGAAATATTCAACTTTACCCATATTAAATGTGGATTTTAAGGAGATAGAGAAATACAATGAGTCATTGTTTAAACATTAACTATATGGGCAAAACTGACAAATTAGTATTAATTACTCTCAAAATAACTTATATTGTGGATTAAACTATTATTCAAGAAGTGATTTATATTGTGGACTGGATGGTGTATATACACTTTACAAGGTTACTATCAAATTCTAATTAGGGGAAGCATTCTATGAAATTCATTATTATCATTGAACTGGAGTAATGGTTTGACTGTCTTCTAAACTCGCTAACTCGGTTTGGATTAGAAAATTATTTTTTAATTTTTTATGGTTGGTGATTGGACTGGAGTTGAGTTGTTATTGAGCCAAAACTCGGAATTATTCAATTAGGTCTAACACTGTAACGATTTTTAGAAAACTGGTTTGATGGAAAAATGCTGAAATTTTAATAACCTTTTAAAAAAATTTGACCAAATAAGAAACTCCAATATATTTTCATAACATTTGTAGCCATGTAGTGTTACCTCATTAAAAATTTTATATATTATAGTGTTATTATATTGACAATTAAATTTCTTATGGATTCATTTAAATTATTATAAATAAATATAAATATTTTCATTAAATTTTTATTTAATTATTATATTACAAATTTAGTTGGGCACCAAGCCGTAAATCTAACTAGTTGAACTATGAATCACTGAAAGATGAGGAGAGAGAATATGATTAATAAGGAGAGAAATTAAAAAAAAAAAAGTTAAATGCTCAAACAATCTAGATAGGATTTTATAAAAAAGAACAAAGGTAATTCAATTTCAGATTTTTATAAAAAAGAGCAGAAGAGAAGTATTACACGTAGCATATATTAAACATTAAAAAATCATTCTAGAAAGGAGCTATGGCTATGATAGTAATGGGAGGGAAGTACAAGATTATATTGGAAGAACATCTTAATTAGGAAACTATCGTATTCATTGGATACCAGTTCACACCTTAATACTTGAATAAAAGAAAACTAAAAAGTACCCGTTAAAGAAGGTAAGGTAACATTTCTTGGCACACATTACTGGGCATTGAAGTATTAATTATACTTAAGCTTTTCTCGGTCCAGTCATCGCAGAAAAGAAAGGAAGGTTTTATCCCTTGATTTGATTGATGATACAAACTTGGGACTTAAAAACACATTAATAAAACACCCATACAAGAGGCCCGAGCTATAATAATAAGTTCATAACTCAAACTGAAAAAGCTCCAAATATTTAACAATGAAAAACTTACCAACATATAATTTGTTTAGTGGTATAACGTCCCACTCCCACTAAACTCTTGAGTCTCAAGTTCGAGACCCATAAGAAACACTAGTATTGAGAGAGGCGGTGACAAATATTAAGGTTGGAGTAGTTAGTTGTTTAAATATTTAATAATAAGATTCAGAAAAAGTGTTGGAGACCAATTGATAATATAAAAAATGAAAAGCCTACTCGAAGGGTGAGATCAGATGATATCCATCTTATTGTCCCCCGGGCCATTTGCAAGAGCGAAGTATCACCCATCTCTGTTAAAGCCTCTAAGGGCAAAGGGTATCTCATATATAGGATATGGTGATGGCAACAAGTACCTCGTCCCAAAGTCTTGATCAATAGTGAAGCCAAAGAATAACTGCGTTCTATTGAGCAAAAAAGAATAACTACGTCTCTTATCCTTCTGCATTATTGTTGCGACCTTACGAACAGCACAATTAGGAGAACAAAGTCAAGCAAGTGCACAAATAATGAAAATAGTATAATAGCGAATCGAAATTGCCCCACAGATATTCAATTGAATTAGTGATTAGGTATAAAATTCCCATTTCATTTAAGTTGAGAAAATCAAATGAGGAAATTAAACATTAATTTAAATAAGTGCAAAGATAGTTAATCTCTTGTTTTTAAGATTTCAGTTGATAAAAACAACATAGAGCGGCTATTCCTTCTTGTCAAGTTTGAAAGACTATGTAATCACCCAAGATAAATACATTTAACATTAGTCTGTTAACCTAAAGCATTGATGGATATAAGTATCTCCCAATTACTTATACCACCTATTACGGATATCTCATAAATGGGTCCAGCCCAATAACCAAAGAGCCTAGTCAAAATGACTTCAGTTATGCTCATAACCGCTTCCTTGAAAATAGGAGTGGTTTTATCAAGAATATCTATCGTTATGGTAACCGCCTATGAAAGAAAGAGATTATTCAAAAAAGCATATCTTGATATCCCTAAAATAAAGGATAAATCCAACTGATTAAGATAGGGCCCAGGTACGCCTATAAATAGGGTAAACCCCTTACAAGGTACAGACTTCTAAAACCCTAGCTTTTCTATTCACACAGCGCACACACACCACCCCCTCTGGCTATCATTAGCCTGCCGTATACTCTCAAACTACGTGAACTTTGATCCACACTGTGGTACGTAGGACCCCGGGATTTCACCCCGGGCCAAGTCCAACCCAACTTGTGATCCACACAGGATCATTGGCGCCGTCTATGGGGACTGTAAAGTCCTATTCCCGTGACCCGTGATGGCTAATACCAGAAGCAAAAGCCACCCGCATGCACACGAGCAAGGTTAGGAACAAAATTTTAGCGAGACCCAACAGCAGAACGTTCAAGGCGTTAATCAGGAATAAATGGAGGAGCCCCCGGACTCGAACCTGGATGGACGAGTAGGCCAAACGCTGGAAAATACTAACCACACTGGTCCCTCAAAGTTTCAGATTGGCAGCCCGGACATACGGCTCCTACATAACATTGCTGAATCAATGTTGAAACGAATCGAGAATGTGGAAGAACGCGACAATCTTCAGAACCAGAAGACTGACCATATGACCGAGGTGATGAACCAAATCCTTAAACACTTACAAGACCCTCTTCAGGAGGAACGCCAGGATGATCAGCAGAATGAGGACGAAGAAACCAATCACCAAACTGTTGATCCCCTACAGGAGGACCATCCCGGGCAAGGCCGAATAGTTTCAACAAAAAATTCTCAGCAAAGTAATCACCGGGATGCGAGTCAGGAGGATCAAGCCCGTGCACTTAGGAAAGACAGTCGTACCTCGGACAATCAGGGAATTCCGCCAGACTCCGGAAGGTACAAGATGTGGTATGGGGACGGAGGACAAAACAACAGCCCGTTCTCAGATGAAATTACGGAAGCTGAGTACCCAAGGAAATTTAGTACATCTGACCTCCCTATGTACGACGGAAGTCAGGATCCCCAGACACACTTGAACACTTTCGACACTGAGATGCTGGTCCGAGGATTCAAGGGGCCAATCATTTCCAGGCTGTTCACCTCAACGTTACGAGGAGCCGCTCAAATTTGGTTCCGGACTCTATCTCCCAAGTCCATTATCGAATTCAACGACCTGAGCAAGAAGTTCTTGCTGAATTTCGCGACAAGTAAAAAGCAACCCAGGTCGGTCTACACGCTGGACAGAATCAAGCAGCAACCCAGTGAAACCCTTCAGAAGTATTTGGATCGTTTCAAGGCTACCGCATTGTAAATCCAGGGATTAACGGAAAGCATCCACGTACACTTGCTCATCTCGGGCTTAGATAGCGAATCCAGAATGGGGAGATCGGTCATATCTGGCGAGATCAAGACGCTGGAAGAATTCCATAGACGAGCCAAAAAGTATTTGGACATCGAGCAGATGCAGATAGCCAACGCGTCGGGAAAAGAGAGACAGAAAAGCCCACCCCCGAAAGGGAAGGACCGGGCAGCAAGAGACCGACCCAGGAACTCGGACCAGAAAACACGAGGACAAAGGCATGAGGGGAAGTATGAGAGATATACTCCACTAAATATCCCTCGTTCACAGCTATGGAGAGAGGTAGCCTTGACCGAGATGAGGAAGGTGGAGCGACCACGACCACTTTATAACAAGGGTAAGTTGGACCGCACACAATTTTGTGAATTCCACAATGGACCCGGGCACACAACGGATGAGTGCTGGGACCTTAGAGATGCGGTTGAAAAGTTTATCCGAGATGGAAAATTACGTCAGTACGTTATCAAAACACAAGGGCAAAAAGCCAAGCGCAAGCAGACGGATCGGAGTACAAGCCCGGTCTCCCAGAGGAGAAAGCCGAACGAAGGCCGGAGAAAGCACGACAATGAGGACGAGTTCCTGGAAGCAGAGTTTGACTGCAATGTCATTAGTGGAGGTTACAGAGGTGGCGGCGATACCGCCAATCAGCGGAAGAAATACCTTCGGGAAGTCTTAACCATCAGGGGACGACCGACCTTCAAGCCGGAACCATCGGAAACAGAAGAGCCTCCTAAGCTGTTCTTTACTCAGGAAGATCTGAGGGACGTAATCCCGGGTCATCAAGACGGACTGGTTATAACCGGCCTCCTGGGAAAATGCCGTGTAAAGAAGATATTCATCGATCCTGGCAGTGCAGTGGATATCATCCTGTGGAACGTCTTTAAGCGCATGGACCTCGACCCAGAGAATCTAAAGCCGTGCAGGACAACCTTAATCGGGTTCAACGGACAGGATACAAGTCCTAAAGGGTGTATAGAACTAAAAATGACCTTGGGCTCTAAAGAAGCCTTTAAGACTGAGCGAGTCAAGTTTATTGTAGCGGATTTCCCTTCGTCCTACAATATAATCTTAGGCAGACCAACTATTCATAGTTGGGACATGCTCATATCAACTAAGCATCAGAAGCTGAAAATGGTAAGTCGGAAGAATGAAGTCGTCACCATCAAAGGTGATCAGAAGGAATCCCGGCAATGCTACTTCTCGACGGTTAAAAACAATGAACCCGGAACATCCAGCTCGCAGCAGAAAGGAACTCGAAATTCAGCGCCAATTGCACCGAGCTCGGTCAACGTGGTAGAACTGGATGTAAGAGAAGAAGCAAAGTTGATGAAAACAGAGCCTGATGGAGAGCTCACAGGCTACCAACTAGGAGAGGAGCCCGGACAAATAACCAAGATCGGGAGTTCGCTTGCCGAGCAAGAAAAAATCGAGCTCAAAAAGCTGTTATGGAGAAACAAGGACGTATTCGCATGGAAACCTTCGGAGTTACCAGGAGTCGACCCGACGTTCTGTTGTCACAAATTGACCATAAATCCACGATATACGCCAGTCTCGCAGAAGAAAAGAAAGATTGCACCGGACCGACAGAAAGCCCTAGCCGAGCATGTAAGAGAACTGCTGGATGCGGGATTCATCAGGGAAATCCAGTATACCACATGGTTATCAAATGTGGTAATGGTCAAGAAACCCAATGGCGAATGGAGGGTGTGCACCGACTACACCGATCTCAACAAAGCATGCCCCAAGGATGCTTACCCCATGCCAAATATTGACCAACTGGTGGACAATTCTTCGGGATTCCAGCTGCTCTCATTCATGGATGCGTATTCCAGCTATAACCAAATAGCTATGCATCCCGAAGACCAGGAGAAAACAACTTTTATCACGGAAAAAGCTAATTATTGCTATAATGTCATGCCTTTCGGGCTGAAGAACGCATGAGCTACTTACTAGAGGATGATGAATCAAGTGTTTGAGGCACAGCTCGGCAGGAACGTCAAAGTTTACATCGACGATATGATCGTAAAGTCAGTTAAGCGATCCGACCACATCCAAGATTTGCAAGAAACATTTGATAAGCTCCGGGATCACAGAATCCGACTTAACCCAGCTAAATGTGCATTCGGGGTACCAACGGGTAAATTTCTCGGATTCCTGTTGACAAACAGGGGGATTGAGGCCAGTCCGGACAAATGTCAGGCCGTCCTCAATATGGCTGCCCCAAAAAACAAAAAAGAGGTACAGCAGTTGACTGGCAGACTGGCCGCGCTGACAAGGTTCTTACCGAAATCGGCAGAAAATGCTCTTCCTTTGTTCAAGTTATTGAAGAAGGAAGCACAACATGGAGAATGGAACTCAGAGTGTGAAGCCGCGTTTGACAAGATCAAAAAATTCCTGTCATCACCACCCGTGCTGTCGAAACCCGAGCCCGGGGAAGATTTGATATTATATCTATCCGTGGCCCCAGAAGCAGTAAGTGCCGCCCTGGTGAGAGAAGATTGGATGGAACAGAAACCGATTTACTTTACAAGCCGGGCTTTGCAGAGTTCGGAGCTAAGATATCAAAGGTTGGAAAAGGTGGCCTTTGCGCTCCTCACTGCCGCGAGGAGATTACGTACCTACTTCCAGGGGCATAGAATAATTGTGCGAACCAGTCAGCCGATACGCCAAATACTCCACAAGCCTGACTTGGCAGGAAGAATGACTAGTTGGGCTATCGAACTGTCCGAATTCGACATAGTATATGAAGCTCGGCATGCTATTAAATCCTAGGCTTTAGCCAACTTCATTGCAGAACTAGTACCAACAGAGGTAGTCCCGAAAGCCAACCTTGACGTTTGGAAAGTATTTGTAGACGGCTCGTCAAACGCCAAAGGAAGTGGAGCCGGAATCATAATCGAAAGCCCGGAAGGAGTCGCCATGGAACACTCCTTGCAATTGCACTTCAGAACGTCCAATAATCAGGCCGAGTATGAGGCTGTATTGGCCGGGCTATAGCAGGCAAAAGATAATGGGGCCAGGCGGGTTCATCTCTCCACCGACTCTCAACTAGTCGCGGCCCAAATCAACGGTTCATACACGGCTAAGGGACCCTTGCTAATCAAGTATATGGGGAAAGTCAGAGAGGTAATGGCCGACTTCGATGAGGTCGTAGTCACCCACATCCCCAGGGGAGAAAATGCGAGGGCAGATATCCTCTCCAAATTAGCAAGCACCAAGAACCCGGGAAATAATCGGACTGTAATACAACAAAGTCTGAAGGAGCCCACGTGTATCATGGTCATCGCGGTAGCAGAAGACTGGCGAAAGCCAATCTTAAATTACCTAGAAAAGGGAGTTAGCCCAGACGATCCCGGGGAAGCAAGGCAGATAGCACGGACCGCGTTAATGTACACGGTGGTCGATGACCAACTCTACCGAAAAGGCCTCCAATCCCCAATGATGAGATGTTTAAACCAGGCAGAGGCCGAGTACGTGCTATTAGAGATACACGAAGGGATAAACGGACAACACATTGGGGCAAAGGCGTTAGCCTGGAAGGCCCTTAGGGCTGGATATTACTGGCCGACAATGGTCGCAGATTCCAGAGAGCATGTACGGACGTGCGAAAGTTGCCAAAAACATGCTCGGATTCTCTGGCCACCTCCGACCGAGTTGAAGACCATCACGGCTCCATGGCCATTCTTTAAATGGAGTATAGACCTCCTTGGACCGTTCAAACCGGCCGCAGGGCAACTGAAATGGCTTGTGGTGGCGGTGGATTATTTCACTAAGTGGATCAAGGCCGAACCACTGTCGACCATCTCAGCCGCTCGAATACAAAAGTTCTTCGAAAGAAATATTGTTGCAAGGTTCGGGATTCCTGCCGAGATCGTAAGTGACAACGGTACTCAATTCGTTGACCAAGGCTTCCAAAGGTTGATGTCCGAGCTCGAAATCAAGCACCATTTCGCCTCGGTAGAGCATCCGCAATCTAATGGGCAAGCCGAGGCAGCCAACAAAATCATTGTTGACGGGCTCAAGAAAAGGATGAGCAATGCAGAAAGTAACTGGGTCGAGGAACTATACCTGGTACTCTGGGGATACCGAACTAGTGTCCAAACCTCGACCCAGGAAACACCCTTCCAAATGACATATGGATGCGAGGCCATGATCCCAGTTGAAATTGGGCAAACATCATGGAGGAAAGCCAAAGTCATGGAGGAGGGTGAACACGCTAACAGCAAGCAGTTAGCAGCCGAGCTAGACCTCATCGATGAAGTCAGAACGACGGCACACTTCCGAAATCTGGCAACGAAGCAGCTGGTGGCGGCTAAGTATAACCGCAAAGTTAGACCACGAGCATTCGATAAAGGTGACTTGGTATTACGCAGAGCGGATATCGGAAATAAGAATGCTCGGGACGGAAAACTTGCAGCAAACTGGGAGGGTCCTTACCGTGTTTCAGACAAAATAGGGCCCGGGACCTATGTCCTTGAGACGTTAGATGGCACGCCCATTAAACGAACATGGAACGCAGACAAACTAAGGACTTACTACAGCTAAAGACTGGGATGCACTCGGAATAAGCGCACAGCGGATATCAGTGGTGACTGAGAACCGCTTTTCAGTTTCAACGGATGTCGGTGGTGATCGAGAACCGTTTTTTATTACGCATTGTTTTGCTTTTGGCAGTATTTTCCATTGATTTTAAATTGTGTAATCCCAATTATTTCAATCAATAAAAAAGGTGGTTCAATTCATGGGCCAACCAAGTTATTACTTGTGAAATCAATGCAAAGATAGGCCGTGACAAAGGCAAGATAATTAAACAAAGACTTGGGTTTTGCGATCCCGGTCATGATAAGATTTGTCAACAAGTCTTGTAAACGTTACGATGCATCGGAACTGTCCCCTGGGGTGGTGTGAGATTGCCATAAAAGATCCTGATCAAGTCGAAATGTTTAGGCTCCTATTCAAAAAGGATATTAGGGCCCAAACATGTGGCGGTTGGCTACCATCTCGGTAAGGTACTCTACAAGATAAAGTGCTTAGATGATTTTTGAAAATCGTCTGTTGTTTAGAATGCCCGACCACTAATAAACGTGGCCCGTTTGTTAAAACGTCGGTTGAATATCCAACAGATTCTGCGCAATATATCTTGACTTTGGCCAAGTCATAAAATAAAGAATCGAGCTTCGTGCACGGATTACGTTCCCCTTTACTCATCAACTGGTGAATTAAAACACGAGTTTGGTTTAAAGGATGAAAATAAAAACATGTAAGATGGACGAGCTGAGGATGCTAGAAATATCCGGGAACACCGGCTTGTCATAGTATTAATTTTGAGGGCAAAGGCCCCAGATTACAGAAAAACAAAAATGAAAGTGAAAATACTACATAACAAAGGAAAAAATAAAAAGGTCCTAGAAGGACAGCATCAAAATTGGGCTTGGCCGGGCACAGGAGAGCCAGGGGCGTCAGTCGTCGGAGCATCTTCCTCAGCTAATTGACCACGGTCATTCTCCGCGAGATGCTCGGACTCTTCGACCGGAGAAAGCAGCGCTGGTATAAATTGCCCGTCCTCTACCGAAGCTCTGAAATCCACAGCGTCCAAATTCATCGTAATGTCAGGATTCAGAGCTCGGACTTGGGCTAGGCATAGGTTGAAAGCTTCAGCAACCGTCTCCACGACCAAGACTTCCAGCTTATCTACCTCGGCAGCAGACGCCACTAGCTCAACCTTGGAAGCGTCGAGGTCGGAGTGGGCGAGATGGAGGTCCTTTACCACCCCCGCATACTAACCCTGCAGGGCGTGCAGTGAGGCATTGAGGGTGTCTTCCCGGGCCTGACTGGCGTCAAGCTCAGCAGAGAAATGATCCCTTTCAGCAAGGGCCTTTGATAGCTCCTCCACCGCCTTTATTTGCACCTCTTCCGCTTTTAGGCGCGCCTCCTCAGCCTCCCTTTGCCTAATCTCGGCCTCTTTCTGTTCAACCCGAGCTTTGGCAATCTCGGCTGCAGCCTTGGCGTACTTATGCTTAACGGCAGCATAAGCGTCCAACACGCCGGCCGTCTCCATTAGATGGTCCTGCAGGACCTGCAGGTGATCGAGATCGGAGTCGGCAAAGGCCTCACCACTAAAATACTTGCTGGGGGGCTTCACCGCGTATTTGAGCTCCTCCGAGACCCCATCAGTCCATACCTCACCCCGCGAGTGAAGGCGAGACTTGCCAGGAAGTGGGGGAGGAGGGACGCTTGTGGCAGCACCGGCGTCCGGGACAAAGGCCGGACTCTCTTCTACGACCGAGATCGATGACGCTGCCACCGACTTCGATCGCTTGCGCGGAATGAGGTCCGTAGAGGCCGGAGAAGGCACAGCCCTCTTCTCAGTAGTAGTCCTGGCAGGCGAAGGAGCAACCACAGCCTTCTTCTGGGAAGAGGACTCCCCTTTCTTTTTGGCCTTAGCCCAGAGCTTCTCGGCCAGTTCTTGGAAAGGAGCCTTCCCCATGTTGGGCACTACAAAAAACATAACGAATATCAGAAAGGACAAGACACATATAAAAAAAAAGAAATCCAAAGAACAAACAACCAACAGAAATCATACTCGGTGGGTACAATTCCTCCACCGACTGTCGGATGAAAATCCGGGAATCAATGACATCCCTCTCGGCCACATGATCAACCAGAGCTATCACAGTCTCAACCTCGGCCGGCTCTAGGCTATCATCGGAGGATGCAAAAATGTTCTGGTCTTGGTCATAGTGAGTTTTAGACCAATACAGAGGAAACAGCAGCTCCACCGAGCTGGAATCGACACCCTGAAGAAACCACGGTTTATGACCGGGTTCAGCACTAATTTTGAAGAAAGAAACCTTGAAGCCTTTCCAGGTGTTGGTCGCCACATGGAAAAGCTTCTTGTCCGGTTTCCCTCGGAAAGAAACCCAACCCCTCTTTTCTTTGGGCTCCCCGGGTTGACGAGCCCTTTGGATATTAAAAAAATAAAAGAATGTTCCGGTGGTGGGAGTACGATTTAAAAAACGGCAAAGCCGCTCGAATGCAATAATAAAACCCCAGGAGTTAGGATAAAGCTGAGTAGGGGCCAGCTGAAGAATGTTCAAAAGATCTACTTGAAACCTAGAAAATGGAAAGCGAAGGCCGAGTTTTTTAACAAAATCTAGGTAGAAGAAGAAAAAAGAACGCTCATTCCCTTCCCGGGCAATGCACACCGGTTCAGAAGGGCTGGGAAGAGATAAAGAACAATGATCCCGGTCACCTAATGGGAGCTCGGCGATCTGATTGGCCGTGGCTTTCGAGAGCCTGGATAGCACCCCGGTCGCAACCCAGTCATACTTTTCAGCAAGATGACGAGGAATACTGGCGGCCGCTGACTCCACGGATCCGGAATCCTCGACAGGACGGGGAGAAGTTGACATACTACCTAGAAAAGGCAAAACAAAAATAAATTAGAAACCAGGAAGATGATACCTGAAGGTAGTAAAGCGGGACGGGTAGAAACGGCTTCAACAACCCGCGGTTGGATATGCCGGCATCGCGAAGCTATTTCCTCAGCTTCCCATGACCGGCCAACCATCGTGGCCTCGGATATCAGCCAGGAACATTCCTCGCACGGCCCGATAGGCCGGGCAAGGGAGATGAGGGGCTCCGCGCGTTGAGGAAAGGAAGAAACGGGTAGAGGAGGATTTTCCCTCCTACTCTTTCCTAAAGGCGGCTCTAAAGAAAAAACCCTATTGGCAGCAATCCCCTGGCCTAGACTTTCGGGCTCCACAGACTGAGACCGACCTCGAGCCCTTCCCCTAACCCGACCAGACCGTCCTGGTTGACTACCACCTTCTCCACCATAACCACGGAGAACGTTTTCCCTCTTTTGTTCTTCGGTCAGAGGTTTCTCGTACAGCCACCAAGCTGTCCGGGGAGGCATGCGCTGAATAAGCTTGGCCTCTTCCGGGGAAAAAGCATTTGGATTAAAAGGCGGAGGAGAACCTTGATGGCTCATCCTGAGAAGATAGAATTTAAACAGGAAACTGAAAACCAAAGACGGAGAAAAAGGATTTAATAGACCAGAAGTTCAGAGAAGTTCAAGAACAAAGCAGAAGCTAGAACCCAGAGGGGAAGAAACTCGAAAGAACTCACAATAAGCTACCCAGAAAAAAGAAAGACCAAGAGATAGAGAAAGAAAGGAGAAAACACAGCCAAATAACCAGAGAAGGAAACAAGGAAAATACCTGGTTTGAGATAAGTTAAGGGAAGAGGAAACGCGCGAGCCACGAAGACCAGAAATGGGAATCTGAGAAAGATGAACAGGTGACTGGTTGCAAGTTTCTCTCAAAAAGAAAACTCAAGGTTTGGCGGTTTTCAAAATGGAAGAAGCAGAAAAGTCGAAGGCTCTTATAAGCAAAGCAAGCAGGCGGATGAGAGTCAGGAAACTCAACCGCCAAAGGCCCAAAGGGCCTATACACAAATGGTGACTTGGACGTTAAAAGGCGTGCGCATTTAATGCTGATGGTAAGCAAACACGAAAACCAAGATAATGGGGCAGTTGCTCTACTCAGAGGCCGGCTAGTAAACATCAAATCAGCAGGAGGCAATGATGACACTCGTGGCCTCGAGATAAGACGAGCGTTGGATCAACAGATGAGGCGGACAACAATCCCGGATTGAAATGCTCACGTGGCCGACCACGTGAATACACCCCGGTCGCCCGACCTAACTCCCCATGCAATCTCAAACTTGGGGGCAACAAGTCCCGATCCACGAAAAACTGGACAAAGTACCTGTAAACGCGGAGTAAGACCAGATAGAAATATCAATATTACCCGACACGAATAAAGAAGGAAAGTTCGAGAAGGCATGGGAGGAGTTCGGCCTGGAATCAAAATTATAGAACATTAGGACTGAACATTAATGTTCTCTCGGGATAGCAAACGAATGCAACCCGCGTTAACCGGGCTGGGGGGCAACGCACCCGTGTCCCACTCAAATAAACCGGAATGCAAATTGATGACAGATGGGGTAGCCCGGGGACCAAAAATGTCCGACCTCGGAAAAAGAACTAGAAATCAAAAACCTCAGGACAGCGAAATGAACTAGGACACAGGACGTAACCTGACAAGTACATCCCGGCTGCTCGGAGCTCTGAACAACCGGGCTGGGGGGCAACTGTTACGGATATCTCATAAATGGGCCCAGCCCAATAACCAAAGAGCCTAGTCAAAATGACTTCAGTTATGCTCATAACCGCTTCCTTGAAAATAGGAGTGGTTTTATCAAGAATATCTATCGTTATGGTAACCGCTTATGAAAGAAGGAGATTATTCAAAAAAGCATATCTTGATATCCCTAAAATAAAGGATAAATCCAACTGATTAAGATAGGGCCCAGGTACGCTTATAAATAGGGTAAACCCCTTACAAGGTACAGACTTCTGAAACCCTAGCTTTTCTATTCACACAGCGCACACACACCACCCCCTTTGGCTATCATTAGCCTGCCGTATACTTTCGAACTACGTGGACTTTGATCCACACTGTGGTACGTAGGACCCCGGGATTTCACCCCAGGCCAAGTCCAACCCAACTTGTGATCCACATAGGATCACCACCCTCTCAAGTTTAAATGTTATTTCTAACTAATTTACTCAAGAGTCAATAAATCAAGAGTCAATAAATGTCTAAATTCATTCTAGTAGAATTATATTGTCCAATTGGTTATATTGACAAATAAATTTGAAACCACATTACTTAATCATATGTAGTTCAATTAAGATCTCTCTCGTAAAACTAATCTAAATTTCTCAATTTCATACTTAGCGGTGATCAAACACAAGCACTAAGTAGAAAGTAGACAAAACAGAAAAACAAATAAATGGTTCAAATATGCTCAATAGTTTATAGCTACTCCAGGTAAAAGGAAAAATCAGCCAAATTTAATCCAGTTCATTGCAGCTAAACCAAAAATTCAGAGTCCAATAAACATTGAAAGGGAAGGATGAACAGAATCAAAATACTGTCAGTGAATTACTGAATTTAACCATGAGCAAAATTAACAATGCGTGCTGAAACAGCTCCCTTGCTTCTTCTTATTTCCATCGATTCCTCTCTCTCTTGCATAACACAACGTCACAGCTCGTCAGGACCTTCCTCTGGCCAAGCTCACCGGAGAAGATGATGAATAGTGGAGCACGGCCTCCTCTGCTCCGGTCCAAACAGCGTCAGAAAGGAGAGGAAGAAAAAGATTCTCGTCAACGTCTCCTCTCTTGTTCACTCTGGCGATGGTGACACCGAAGTTAACCTCTGCTTCGATTCTCGAGCTCTCAGGTTTTCTCTGGTTCCCCAATCTCCAGAAGACGATGATGAATTGTCCCCTCCATAACCGGCTGCCCCTCTGCTCTCGAGTTCGTTCCAATCGCCGCTGCACATCTTGGACGAGGATGAACGAATCGTGTATTGGAGCTGCCGACAAGAGATACCCCAACAGCCCTGAACGGCCAGGCTAATAGGCCGGCTCTAGAGGATCTAGGCAAAAAAAAAAAAAAACACTTGTTTTCCTACCCAAGAGCATCAGGGCCGGTTTCTATCAAGCTCGAAAGTTACAATTTCAAAATTTAATTATTCTTCTTTTTTTTTTTTCCAAAAAGTTAATTAGTAAATTATAACAATTAAAATTCTAATTTATCATATAAATGTTATCAATATAGGAAATTTAACTAAATAAGTTTTTTTAAAAAATACCAAAATAAAACACTATTCAAAATATTTATCGGACTAATATAGTTAATGGTGTCACTTGACACGACGCCACAAATGACGTCGTGTCATCTGATAATGTGGCATCAGGTCACATGACGAGACAAGTGGCATCAATCATGCGTTAAAATGATGCCTTAAAGGCGTCAACTCAAGTGACGCCTTTAAGGCGTCAATTGTATTGACGCGTCATTTTTTTATTTAAAAATATAATTTTATAATTATATTAATAATTAAAAAAATAAAATATTTAAAATTCATTTTAAATCTCAGGATACAAGAATAATTAACAAATTATTTAATCAATGAATTTATTTTAAACCATAAGATAATTGATTAATTATTTAATATTTTTATATATTAATGATTTGATATATAAATGGTAAATTATTATTAGATAAATTTAATTAAAAAAATTGTGAGAATAATAATTAGTGATTAATAAAAGTATTTTATGAAATATGTTGTATATTATTTTTTATAGAGTACATTAGGATAGATAAGATGAGCTTAAATGGAGAATAATAATTAGTCAAATAATTTAATTAATTAATTAGATAGATAGGATAAGCTTAAATAGAAAAGACTAAAGTATACTTTTAGTCTATTAACTTTATAAAGTATACTTTTAGTCCTATAATTCTAACACCATTAATTTTGCTGACAGAAAATGCAAACTCAAGTGATAACCTTGTAAATTTAAGTGATGACTGTATAATTAAATGCTATTATACTTAAATTTAAAATATTGGTAAATTGAAGAATATATAAAATTTGTATAATTAAATGCTATTAGTTATCATTTGAGTTCATTGTGTCAGCATTTTCTGTTAGCAAATTAACGGTGTTAGAATTTTAGGACCAAAAGTATATTTTATAAAGTTAAGGGACCAAAAATATACCTTATGTAAAATTTAAAGGACTAAAAGTATACTTTAGCCAATAGAGAATAATAATTAGTCACATAATTTAATTAATTAATTCTCTAACTAATTAATGATTTGACTAATTATCAATATACAAAATATTAAATAATTAATTAGTTAGAGAATAATTAATTAAATTATTTGACTAATTATTATTCTCCATTTAAGCTTATCCATCCTAATGTACTCTATAAAAAATAATATACAACATATTTTATAAAATATTTTTATTAATCACTAATTATTATCCTCACAATTTTTTTAATTAAATTTAGCTAATAATAATTTACAATTTATATATCAAACTATTAATATACAAAATATTAAATAATTAATCATCTATCTTATGATTTAAAATAAATCCACTAATTAAATAATTTATTAATTAACCTTGTATCCTAAGATTTAAAATAAATTTTAAATATTTTATTTTTTAACTAATATTTATTATTAAATATAATTATTATTTATAACTTTACATATAATTATAAAATTATATTTATAAAAAAAATTTAAAAAAATGACGCCTAAATGCGTCAATAATTGAAAGGTGTCATTAAAATTGACGTCAATTTATTTTGAGGCCGACTTGTCTTGTCATGTGGCCTGATGCCACATCGTCAGTGGCGTCAGATGACAGACGTCGTGTCAGGTGACGCTATTAACTGCATTAGTCTGGTAAATACTTTGAACAGTGCCTTATTTTAATATTTTTTTTAAAAAAATTCTTATTTGGGTAAATTTCCCTATCAATATTAATATCCAAACAACACGAATCATTCAAGAAATAATTACATTCAATAATTCGTAATAAAAAAGAAACTATTATCCATGAATAGATCACATAAAATAGAAGACGCATACCAATAAGCAATATTAGTACGATGACTATCATTATCATCTTCTTCGCTACTATCATCAATTTCAAAGATATTTAGTTGTGATTCAGTTTGAGTAGTAAGCTCTGTTTTTAGACTAAGAATATCATGAATTTTTTTTCTCGTATCATGAATGCATCCCTTAAAAGGGTTTGCAGGGTCGACCGGAGATCCTGCAGGGCTAGCCCTTTTAAACCTGAGGCCTTATAGGGCCGGCTCTACAACAAGGCTTATTTCATTTAGTTTATCTAATTTTCAAGCTCGGCCCTAGAAAGGCTGGGGCTTAAAAGGGTCTGTCCGACGGACTCGATCCGATTTCCTGAATCTACCATTTTCAATTGTCAAAACAATGTTGCTTTATTATTTTAGTCAAACATCTTAATTCAAAATTCATTCTCTTCATCTCCATGTGCACTGTACTCAGATTGTAAAAAAGAAAAGGAAATTATATTATAACAATATTAACAATAAGATTGAATATTTTATTATTTTAGAAAACTTCTCATTACTATTATTTATTTCCTAAACTCAAACTTTCTACTTTAAATTGAAATCTCACTAATAATATACCAATTTGATTTGATTTTATAATAATATAACCTCATCGAAATTTTCTAAAATTTATTTAAATAACTCTTCAAATAACTTTAAAATATACTTTAAAACACAAAGCTTGAACAAACTAAGCATTAATCCAAGCATATTATTATTCTGAAACCATAAAGATAGAAAACATGCAAATAAACTGAGAACATCATTACAAAAGTAGATTATGAGTAGCCTTAACAAAAAATGGTGACCATGAGGACGCGACCCATTTCGTGGTTGCAAGAGGACCATCTTATCCCAAGGTGAGCTCTTATTTTTGTAGATGAGCGTTTACCAAGAAACCAATTCCAAAATTTGATAAAAAAAAAAAAAAGAAACCAATTCCAAAAGTCGAACAACAAAAAGCATAAGCTTGATAAATGTAATATTCTGAAGGTTGAATATTGGTTAAATAAATACGAGTATTAGGTCTAAATTTGAAAAATTTAGCAAGTTCTGGAGTAAAAGTATAATTATGGAAAAAATATTAAAAAAAAAATAGAGAAAACGAACTACAAATTAGAAAGGATATTTATATGAAATATTTGAGGCCTATATATATTATTTAAAATTTAAATGCCTCAAAAATGACTTTTTTTTTTTGTTTAAAAACCTTTTTTGGGGGGGGGGGTGTTTGAAATTTTAAGGAAGTAAAGGAGAAAAATAATTATTAAAATCATTTAAGGGCCCAAAAAAATGAGAAAACATTATGAAATATTATGTTATGGATTTAGAAAAATCATGAAGAGATTTAATTACTTAAAAGTGGAGAACATAATTTTGGAAATTAAGCTTACAATTTTTACAAAAATTCAAAAAAAAAAGTTATAGGTTAATTTTAAGACAAAAAATTTGCGCCGAATTTATTTATACAATATTAAAAACGAATTGCGGGCATGTAATTATTATATAGTAATTTGGGAAAATTAGAATGAAGGAGCAGGATGAAAAAATATTTAATAAGAAGAACCATAAAAATTGTAATTATTTAGAAGGGCCAAATCTCATAATATAAATTAAAAATGACTAAATTGTCCTTAATCAAACCTCCTAATTTATCTCTTGCATTCATAATAAAAAAAAACCAAAATTAAAAGTAAAACCACTCATTATTCACATTATTCACATGTAATATCATGGTAGATTTTTTTTTTTCTAGATTTCAAACTCATACAAAATCAATATCTTTTTTAATCAACTACGGTTGGAACTCATTCTTTTTTAATTTTTATTTTTCAACAAGTTCCATATTCATATAATCAATAGGTTATTTACTTAACAAATATATGATGAAGCTTTTGGATTTATATTGTTAAGTATCAATGTTGATATCCATTAAGCTCTTTTTATTAAAAAAAAAACTAAACTCATTTAATTTTTTTTTTCAAGATATAATAGATTTTTTAGATTTTTTTAATTTTATCTCATTAAATGAATTTTTCAAAACACATAAATTTTTCTAAAATAAAAAAAAATTAAATCATATAATTTTTTTTCTTTAACATATATAATAAACTATAAAACACCTTGAGTCCTATTAAAATAATATAATAATATTTTTAATTAAAAATTGTGTTTATTTTATCAAATTATAATTTCAATAAAAACTGAAGAATGTGAAATAAAAAATTTCATAGATATCTATAAAATTTTTGGAAAATGAAAATTGAGAAAAAATTTATTTAATTTATTGAAATTTAAAATTTTGTGTTAGTTTTCAAAATAAAGTGTGGGAGAGAATGTGGAAGGAAATGGAGGACATTTTCTTAAGGGTAGTTTAGTATTATTAATTTTATATTCTTGTATTTGGTTCTTCTAAATAATTACAATTTTTATGTCATTTTCAATAAATATCTTTTCCTTTAGGTCCTTCATTAATTTTCCCTAGTAATTTTTTATTAGGTCTTCAAAAGTTTAGATTAGTTAGGTTTTAGAGGTTTACTAGAGTTAGAGTATACCTCTGAGCTAAAAGAAAGTTTACACAAGTACTTATAAATCACATACCAACAAAATCTTTATTTCAGTAGGATTCAAATTCATAACCTTAAGGTTATGAGCCAAAGCCTTTTACCAACTAGACCAACTTTGATAATTTCTTTTTTTTTTTTATATATATAACCTTGATATATATATATATATATATATAGGATAAATAAGATGGCTAAAAAGCCAGAAATTACATACGGCATAAACTCAACATGGGGAAAAATTCCCATACTCTCCTGATTAACCCATGACTGTAAACATAAAGGGAAGCTCTTAGTAGTATAAGAACTATTAATGCCTTGCTTTGCCAACGCATCAGCAACACAATTTGTCTCCTGCGGTATATGACATAAACGGACCTGCCAATCCCGTTGTAGTAGCTCTTGGATCTTTACCAATGGTAGGCTTCCATAGAATAGAGCTGCATCAGACAATCTTGTGGTGAGCTCCAAAGCATCTGACTCTAAGATAAGCTTCTTAAAGCCAAGGTCCTAAGCTAGGATTAGACCTTCAAAAACCGCCCATCCCTCTGCCGTATATGCAACCCATGTTCCTATTTCCTGCATAAAACCACATAACTAGATCCACCTACTACCTCTCATGAGGCCCCCAGAGGAAAAACCAAGAATTAGTATAGTATTGTGATTGAGATTGTTACCTCACTACCACAAGCCCGATAATGGGGTTGGGCCAAGCTTAAGTAAAAAATATGAAGTCCAAAACGTGCCTTACATGATCAAAAAGATAAGCTTTAGTTTCCATTGATTTTATTCCAATTAATTGCTGTAAGCATCATAAATAGGGGATAAGCTTTTGTCTGTGGGACCAAGGAACATCAAACAATATTTTCTCCCACAAATGCGATTTGAAGTGGTGCTCATCATAATGTGCCCGTTTAATTTTAAAAATAGAGGATCATGATTGTTTGTCACATTTTAATTTCAGCCATCTATTTATTTCTTCATTTCTTTTCATTTAATTAACCCCTCCGTCTTCAGCGTTCCTTTTCAATTCAATCCGACATCTGAAAACTTTCATGTGCTATTGGCTTTCTTTCCTCCATCAGTTTGTCAAAGGTCTCTTGATCAGTCATCCATCTTCATTGAAGATCTAAAGATTAATTTGGTGATCATCATCATCAAAATTACCTTATCGTTCATGGTGTATGAAGTCAGGATCAAAAAGAAATGCTCTTCTAATGAAATTATGTATATTCATCATAGCACACAATTTTTAACCTGTGTTGGAAAGTCATAGCTACGCATTTTCGGTAAGATTGTAAACTTATTCTTTCAAACCCCAAAAATTTTTTCTATTGTACGCCTTAGACTTGAATGCAAGTAATTGAAGGTCTCATTGTCATTTGCAAGCCTAAATCATCTCTTAAAATCGAGTAGATGGTAATGCTCACATCTATATGGACCAAGGTAGTCAATTAGTGTTAGATAGCCAATATCCACCAAATAATAATTATCTGAAATATGTAATTAATGTCAACATATGTGAAATTAGTTAATGGTAATTAAATTGTAGGAACTATACACATACCTTTAGATGGATGGGGAATATTCATAGGAGTTGTGAGGGTATAATCAAATATGCGATCTTTATTCGTAGTACATTCCCATTCGGACAATACAAAAGTAAAGCACATGTTTCAATCACAAACAACCATTACACTTTGTGGCATAAATCCTTTTCTTCCAATATATTTTGTTTTTTCTATTGCTTTCACAATGTATGGAATGTGTGTGCCATCAATTGCTCCAATAACATTTTTAAAAAAAAAAAATGATCAGTTTCAACTATTGTGGCATATCTTTATGTGAATATTCTCAAATTTAGAATTGGAGTTTTCACAGGGGTCAAAATCTATGTTATTAAGATGAGATTATCTATGAACGAATAACAATTCTTGCATAAGAGAATAAATAGTAAAACTCACAAGACTGCCGAAAATAATGATAATGAAATTGATGAAATCCTATCTCAACGTACATTGTTTCCTTAAGACAATTTGTTCCCTCTATATAGATGCCCAATGATCATGAACAATTGTCTCCCAGGATAGAATTGATTACGTCTCCAAAATGATAGTAGTACTAATCAAGAGACCAAACGAACACAATGAAATACCTTTAAAATCGCACAGTATATGAGATATGCATAATGCAGATTATTGTATTTATGGTAGTGGAGTAACGGAAAAATGAGTTAGTTATTCTATCACATGCACGTCTATTTATAGACGATGAAACAGTCAGATAGACACCTATTGGTAAATCGACACGACCGTGGTGAACTAATGCGACTAGTGGTGGCGAACCAGCACGTACTTCTTATTCATAACTCGTGGGATTTAGACACAAAATCCAACAATCCCCCCACATGCATTAGTCCATTGTGATCAAATGAAAATGAACATGTATGTAAAGTGTGATTCTTCTATAAGAAGCGATTGCATCGAGCAAATAGGTAGGGGTCACCTTTGAACATTCTCTAATAAAAACATATTAGATATACTTGGTCAATCAGTGGACGTGTTGTCTTGAACCGTCGACCTTTAATGTATACCAAGATAATAGGAGTCACACAATTGCTCCTCTAGCATGGTCTATCTTCATGTTGTGCCCATTTTGGCCTTAAACACTTGCTTGGTTTTGCGAGTGTTCTAGAGAATTGGCCTTTATAAATTCTCATAGAAGCGGCCCTCACTTCACACTCACATAGGTGATTCCTTGTGATGTAAGTTAACATACATCATCTGAATACATCAGATTAAGAAACCATTAAAAGCCCAAATGCTTACCCTAATATATATGCATTGTCTTGTCATATGAATGAGTATGAGTTTAAAACTCCACAGTGCTTTACAATTGATCATCACTTAGTTATCTCTTTGAACCTATGTGGGATCTCTACACAGCTAGGTAGAATTATTACTGCAACAATCAACAATTGATAGACCTTAAACCCTTTCATTACAAAAAATTCTTAATAAACTTCATAGGAATCCCTTTAGTCAATGGATCCGCTCTACTCTCTTTTGATTTCACATAATCAATTGAGATTATTCCATTAGAGAGTAGTTGTCTAATGGTATCATGTTTATGACGTCTATGTTTGGATTTATCGTTGTACATAACATTCTTGGCCCTACCAATAACTGCTTAATTATCACAGTGTATACACACTATCGGTACCGACTTTGGCCAAATAGGAATGTCCAAAAGAAAGTTATGAAGCCACTTGTCTTCCTCACCAGCTTTATCTAAAGCAATCAAATGTGTTTCTATAGTTGATCCTAAATGCAACTCTGCTTAGATGATTTCCAAGACACAAAACCCCTACCAAGGGTGAACACATATCTACTTGCTAGTATTTTTCAGCAGTCAAAGACTAGAATCTATAGGGTTCTTCACAGGAGCTATGTTCAAACTCTTGAATTTCTCAAGAATTTTAGCAATATAGCGTGCTTGTGATAAAGCCAACCCATCATATGTTCTATGGATTTTAATTTTCAAAATAAGATCTGCTAGACCTATATTTTTCATGTCGAACTTACTGGTAAGCAAACACTTAGTAGCTTTGATCATTTGATTATTACTAATTTATCAACATGTCATCTACATAAAGACAAGTTAAGGCAAACCCATTTTCAGTATTCTGAATATAAACACACTTGTCACATTCATTAATACTAAAGCCATTTGATAACATAACTTCATCGAATTTCGCATGTTCTTAAGTCCATAAAGGGACTTTATCAAGTGACAAACTTTCGTTCCTATCATGAGACAACAAATTCCTCAAGTTGTTTTAGATAGATCTCTTCCTCTAAGTCACCATTCAAGAAAGATGTCTTTACATCCATTTCATGTAACTTCAACCCATTTAGTGTCGCTAAGACAATTAACATCCAAATGGATATAATCCTTATAACAAGTGAATAGGTATCAAAGTAGTCTAGGTCTTCACATTGTCTGTAGCCTTTTACTACCAGCCTAGCTTTGTACTTATCAATAATAACATCTACTTTCATCTTCTTTTTAAAGACTCACTTAGTTCCTAAAGGCTTATTGTTGGAAATTATGCCCTAGGGGCAAGTCATTGTACTCTGAACATTAACGTTATTTAATGTATTTTCCATTTTGTTATCATTTCAATTTACATGTTTATAGTGATAACTGTATCATTGGATGTATCTTATAGATTATCCTAAATGTCCCTAGTCGATCATTTACGCAGGAGCGAAGATGAAATAAGACCAGTATGACGTTGATGAGGTATGAATATACGAATCAAAGTCATAGGCACTTGTAAGAGTACAAGGTGCTGGATTGACCCACTATGAGAAAGTTACATGGATTTAGTCATAAGATTATCTCATGTATAACCGCGTCACAACGCCTTTTGACCTAAGATCATCATGGATTCCTACATGATGAGTTGTTGATCTTTAACCTAGTCAAAAGTCACCTTTGGCAGGGTGATGATAAAGGCTATGATTGAGATTAGTGGTTTTCATGTAGAGGAATGTGAATGGTCAAGATGGAATTTGTCCCTCATATTTGTAGAGAGAAGTATTGGGCCCCTCGATGTTTGAGTTTGAGAAATGTATGGCCATACTACAATGGAAAGAAGTTTCCATGTCAATTATTAGACTACTCAAGAATCAAGAAAGTAATGGTTAAGAACAAGAAGTTGACATTATCTATACCTTATCCTTGACCAAATTATCACGTGACAAAAAGGGACATGACATAGTTGTATGATAGGTCGTATCATATCATTGATCCCCAAATGAATTGGGTAGTCGCAATGTCTTGCTATAGGTTGCTTTCGATTTGTAGGCTGGTACAGTATTGGCCCGCTGCCAATCTCATGTGGGTCTGTAGGATTGCACACAAGAATGGCCTAACATGAGCAATTGTGTCCAGATTTAATGAATACAAAGTTTAATCTAGAGTGGATATATATATATATATATATATATATATATATATATATATATAATAAATTTTAAAAATAATAATATTATTATTTATAAAGATAATAATATTATTATATATATAGTATTTAATGTATTTGATAAATTAAATAATTAAAATAAACTGAGATATCATATATATGATTTAATTTGAATTGAGATATAATATCTTATATTTAATTAAATAGATAGATATCATATATCAAATTTAATTTTTGAATAGAGATATAATATATCTGATTTAATTTGAATTGAGATATAGTATCTCAGATTTAATTAAATATACATATATTATATCTCAAATTTAATTTATAAAGATAAATTAAATCATCGGGCTTTTAATTCAGATTAAACAAATATATTAGATTAGATCTATTAGATAGATTTGATTAATATATTATTTTAATCCAAATCCAAATTTTAAAATTAATAAGGATTAATTTTGAATATAATTCACCTATCGGATTTTGAAAAACCCATGGGACCTTTTGTCAAGCATTATTAGAAAAGCTGCAAGAAACCCTAGAGAAAAATAGAGAGATGTGGGAATACTGAAGGTGCTACCATGCTACCGTTGGTGTTGGAGGCCCTTCATGTATATATCGGTAAAGGGAGTAGATTCATAAAGTTGGCTCTTATTGATCGAGTAGGTAGCCCACGAGATGAAATTTGAATGATACGCTTATTAAATTCGCATAGGTACGGTTTCTAACAAACAATCTAATTTAAATGTTGTTGATAGATCCTCCGATGCGATTCATAAAATTTTAATTCTGCTACATGTACGGATCCCAGCACTTATTGCCAGGAGGAACGTCAACCAATTCCTTGGTATGGTTTGACAGAATGGATTCAACTCACTATTGATACCCTCTTCCCAAAACAATGCTTTAAGAGAGCCCATAGCCTATCCATATATTTGAGGCTCATTTTCCAATAAAAATGTCAGAAAATCAAGCCCAAAGGATGATGCGGTCCTTTGCCTTTTACTATGTCTAGGTTCCTCTTCTACAAAATAGTCATTAGTCGTAGTATCCTAAGGTATCATAGTATAAGTATTGTTATCATCATTTCCCTTGTTTTACGGAAATACATTCTCAAAGAATGTAGCGTCCCTTGACTCAATAACCATATTAAGATGGATATATGATACATTAGAGTTATAAACCAAAAAATGATATGTACTACTATTAAATGTATAGCCAATAAGTGCACAGTCTATTGTCTTAAGTCCAATTCTTAACCTTTTGGGTTTAGGAATCACAACCTTAGCCAAGCACTCCCATACTTTCACATATTTCAAGGAAAGTTTCTTTACTTTTCATATTTCATATGGTATGCTTTGCATCCTTTTGTAGAGCACTCTATTAATTAGAAAGTTAGTCGTTAAAATGGCTTCCCCCAAAAATTTTATGGCAAACCAGATGTAATCAACATGCATTCATCATTTCTTTCAATGCCTGATTTTTCACTAATACACACAATTTAACCATAATAAGGCTATAAAGATTTCACATAATTTGATAGTGATGCATACTCCAACTAGAAATCTTTATCATCTTTAGATGTCTGAATAGATAACACCAACATTTATGTTCATTTATTATAAAGAATAATAACCAACCTTTGGCTTGATCCATAATTGCCCTATAACAAACTTCAATTCCCCACAACACAAACATAACTTTATAGTATCAAGGTTATGTGTAATTGAAAAATCACCATAATATTTGGAATTAAAATAATTCATAAATATTTGGCCACTTTAGTGACTAACAAAGCCACCATACTTAAATTCCAAAACTTAAATATTTAACCTATCATAATATTTGAAATTAAAATAATTCATAAAGACTTGACTACTTTGGTGACTAATAAATCCACTATATTTAATTCTAAAAATTAAATATTTGACATTCATACAATTTCTATTCTCAATATTTAAAAGACATAAAATCATAGCTATAAAATCATCCATAATTATAAAACTAACGCTATAATTGTATTTCTACCAATACATGAAACCAGCTCTGTTCATCATATTAATTGATCAAGTAAGTGCAAATCTAGTGGGAGTGTGCTAATGTAATGATGACTAATTAAATAACCACTAAATCAAGGCTTAACCTTTGAACCACTTTCCTAAACATCAATGTTATGAATTAACTTTATATGATTCCACCACCAATATTTCATGATATCATGCATGCTTATATCAAGAGAAATAATAATACTATGAAAAATTAAAGCACATTTATCTCTACATTAGATAATTGAATAAATTTTCATCCTACTGCCATATGCTTGTCACACAAAATATTTGATAATTCACAAAATGCCATATGTTTCATTTAAGAGGAGAGAAAGCCACTATCTAAACTAAAACAACATGACATTTAGATCTTCTTCGATCTTCATCTAGGTCATTTTAATCCGGTTGGTTCTTGTGGTCAAGTCCTTCAGACTCGATGACTCATCCCTCCATAATCGGCATTTCTGACATCGATTTTTAACGTTCTTAGTGTCTATCTCTTCATTTTTTTTACGAGATATGCTCAGTGAAAGCAATTTTTAGCCTAAAAACACAATTTTAGAGGGACCTAACTTCTTCAAAGATTAAACTCATGGGTTCTGCACTTGTCTGATCTAGAATTTTATAAACATGTCTTTTAACAATTATACAACATGATAAGAGGTAGATTTTTACAGATAAAACTAGAACAACAAACACGAACAGAGATATCAAAATATTCATCCTCATATGGTAACTAATGTAATTCAAAATATTAATTAATAAAACCAATAAAATCTCCCAATGAAACCAAGGCTTATAAGATATACATTATTTTTACTTTATTAATTTAATATTCATCAAATTCTCATCAAAATAAGGAGAGATAATAGGAGATTTATTAACTACGCTATCAATCAAAACTAATATATTTATTAACTAAAGATAATCAAACTTTCAATGGAAGTAAATTCACTGTGCAAGTAATCAATAATAAGCATAAATAATAACATATTGATTTCTATGGGCACATCCATACTGGAAATTCAGCACATCAAATATTGAAAGCTATAAATCATACTATTAAATTTTTAATATATGCCCAATTTTGATTAATCACACAAATTAATCTAAGAACAATTAAACAATATAATAATTAAAAATTAAAAATACTAAACACATATTCAACACAAATTGTCTCAAGATTGTTGTTGAAAATACTTTAGAATTAGAATGTCCACAAGAGTTAGAATCTATCTTACTAAGATGAGACCATCTATGAACATATAACAATTATTGCACAAGATAATAAACAATAAGACTCACAAGACTGTAGAAAATAATGATAATGAAATTGATGAAATCTGAGCCCAACGTACATTGTCTCCTTAAAACAATTTGTTCCCTTTATACGAATGTCCAAGGATCATAATAATTGTCTCTAGGATAGAATGGATTACGTCTCCAGAATAATGACACTACCAATTAGGAGTCCAAACGAGCACAACGAAATGCTTTTAGAATTGCACAGTATATGAGATATGCATAATGTTGATTACTGTATGTATGGTAGCAGAGTGATGGAAAAATGAGTTATTTTTGTTAGTTCTCATGTTTTTGATGTTTTGATGATAACAATTATAATGTAATTAAAGCCTAATTTCTTATGAAAATTTGAAGTTTCAATTTGCCTCTAGGTGATTTAATTATACCTTGAGTTATCTTTCTTAAATATTTGAAAATTCATTTTCGAGCGTTAAGGATGCCTCTAGTTACTTAATAAGTGCCTCGAGGCATGTGAGTATTTTCATTTTCTTGATATGCATCTATTTGACTATTTAATGGCAAACTCGCAATTATGATAAAATCTCCTTTTTGCCTCAAGTCATTTAGTGTCTCGCCTTTAGTTAAAACTTTCTAATGTCTTTTTGAACTTGAACGTTGTATGCCTCTAGTCATCTCAAAATTGCCTCTAAGCAATATGACTCAAGGCATCTAATGGTTAACTCATTATTACCATGCTCAAATTGACTTTGACTCTAGGCAATAAGTGAGTTGCCTCAAGGCATTTTGCCTCTAGGCATGTCTTTTGCCTCCAGGCATATAACTCTTGTTTCAAAATATCATCTTGCCTATTTGCCTTAAGGTAGTCTATAATTACCTCTAGGCAATATGACTCTAGGCATATTATTTAAACGCAGGGCAAATTTTCCAAATGTCTTTTATGTGAAAATCGTTTTTACCTCTAGGCAATAAGTGACTTGCCTTTAGGCATAGTGACTCTAGGCACTGTATTTTTGACTCAAGGTAAATTCTCTTTCAACATGTTTTTCAAATGTTTTGAAGTCATATGCAGTGAGTGGTGTTATATTGGATAACAAAAGTACCATGACGTCGTAAGAATTTCCAAATCTCTGACTTTCTGATGGGGAGGGGTATACGTTACATTTACCTTTAGACGGAGAGTCCATTGCTTCCTACCGAGCTAGGGACTCCGGCCCCCACTTCTTTTTCCTCTACCGAGACCTAGTAACTCGTCTCAGCTTAAAACTTCCTTTTTCTGATTTCCAAATCCGCCTTCTCAGCCATCTTCATGTTGCTCCCACACAACTCTATCCTAATAGCTAGGCCTATGCCAAAGCCTTTGAATCTCTTTGTGTGGAGCAAAATAAAGACCATATTGTACCCCTTTTCTTTCTATTTCTTTTCCCTTTTGGAGTCATATACTTCGAACGAAAAACCTATAGAATTTACTTGGACCTCACTTAGGAGTATCCGAAATCAAAAACTTTTCACGCCCTTTACTGATTCTTTCAAGGCTTCCAAACTTATCTTCTTCAAGGTTGAGGCTATCCCAGAGCAACAACCTTGGTTTCTTGAAAAATTTGATCTTAGAGAGATTGAGGGGAGATTCCCCCTCTATTGTACAAGCAACCACTACAATCTATCCCCCAAATCTTTCAATCTATAACTAAACTGCATTGCCTTCGACGAGGAGAAGGCGATAATTTTCTTAGACGATCTTAGAAAAACTATGGGCCCTTCGATGTAGCTGACTATATCGATGCACCTCTGGTTAGGAAAAGGAAACCCTTGATGAGTATGAATATTACTGTGGTTGCCTTCTTGCATTATATTTTATGCATTTCATTTACCAAGTTTACTGATAATTTACGCGTTACATGAATGGAGTGGAAAGGGAGGAGGCTACCCAGGACCCTGGCTGGACGACCAAGAGAGCCGCTTTGAAGTTCGGGATAAGCAAACACTGGCCCCCCGAAAAGGTCCAAGACAGCCAAAGGGACCTCGGTTCCAAAGCCCACGGCCAACCTTGCTTCATCCACCGAGGTTCCTATTTCAGAGCCTTCAGTAATACCTTCAGAGTCTATCCTGTCTATGTAGGTGAAACAGAACCCACCATCACCTTCCATTACCATACCTCAGTCTTATCTTTAGGACCATGGAATGGACAACAATAGCCAGCCTAGTCTTCATCCTCCGAAAAGCTTTTTCAAGCCCGAGCGCATACTGATGAGGAAGACGAAGTGCTTGTTGAGATTGAGTGCAATACTATAAGGCCGGCAGGATTGCCTTATTCTGTCACCTTTTCTAAGAATAAGTGGGCCGAACAATGGTAAAGATGGAGTCTGTTGCCACAGATTCCGAGCGAGCACTGAAGATGGCAGAAGAGGCAAGGGACAAGGCCCTTGAAGATGCTCGGGTGACTTTGCTAGCCAAAAAGAAGACTGAGGAAGATACGACCATCCTTCCGGAAAATCTCCGGACTGTAAGGCTTGACTTCGTTGATGAGAAATTAAAACACTAACAATATATCAACGCCTTGAACCGGATGACAGCAGCAAACAAAAGGCTTGAGAAGCAGCTCAAAACTACTAATGCTAATTTAGCCGACCTGAGGGATAGGGCCGAGGAAGCTTTTGTCATTGCCTTGGAACGAGTGGCCCATCTAAACCCTACCCTTACGCTGAATATTGAGGGTGTTAGCTTCAAGGCCTATATTGATGCAAATGGGAACTTCTTCTCGGTCGCTCGCCCTACTGCCTCTACTGCTAAAGAAGCTATGGCTGATAAGTCTACTGGCCAGTCAAAGGGTGGCCAACAAAGTGGGGGTGAAAATGGGCCATCGAAGCTCGGGCTGAAGTCTGGAGCTCCCACCTCTTAAGCATTAACATGTGAAGACACTTTTTTTTTGTCCGGGTTAGTAACCTAAATTAACTTTGTACTTTTTTCTATATGAATGAAATCCACTTTTTTCTTTCAAGTATTCTCATAGAGTACATTTTCACAATTATAACTTGTCAAAAATCACAACATATTGGAATAATTTACCAAGATTGCTCTCTAAGTTATTCCTTTAATTTGCTGCCATTGCATTGACAAGCAATTGGATTAATCAATCGCACAACCTTGCATAAAAATAATGTATTCTGAGCTAATAATAAACTCGTTACATGCTTAAGTTTAGTTTTCTTTAATCGAATCTTAAACAATCTAACTTGAACAAGGTCGATGTAACTATTTTTATTAACTTGAACAATATCATTATATGTCGGCTTCACGTGCCTTTAAAAAGGTTGTTAATTGAACTTGGTTTTTGAACCTTTCACTCATCATTAACTAAGCTTGGCGATAAAAACTGTCGCAAATAATATTTTAAAATGGGTTTTTTGACCCAAAATTCATTTATTGAAATAGGCTTAGCAGCATAGCCGTCGCAATTGGTTCCATAGGAACTTACATAGATTTGGTAGCATTGCCATCTCATTAATCCATTCAGGGATTTTACATAGGCTCACGACTAGGTGACCTCAAAATAGACTCATGACTAGGTCACCTCAAAATAGACTCGCGACTATGTCACCTCTATTAAACTCGGCTTCAACTGTAATAAGCCTTCAGCTTGTCTGTGTTCCATGTTCTCTTGATCACCTTCTTTTCCAAGGTCTCAAGCATATAGGCTCCTTGACCTAGTTTTTCTTTTACTCGGTAAGGGCCTTCCCAGTTTGCAACCAGTTTCCCCTCACGAGCATTTTTATTGCCTATGTCGGGCTCTTCGAAGCATCAGATTGCCTTTTTCAAACGACCGAGGTCTCACCTTATTGTATCTGGCTACAATGAGTTGTTTGGTGGCGATATCTCGATAGTGTGTCGTGATTCTTACTTCATCAATTAGGTCCAACTCGGTCGCAATGTCCTTGTTATTGTTGTTCTCCTCATGTAAAGCCTTAATTCTCCTCCATGAGGGTTTGCCAATTTCCACTGGGATCATTGCTTCACATCCGTACGTAAACCTAAAGGGGGTTTACCCCGTATTCGTTTGAACACTGGTCCGATATCTCCATAAGACTGAATATAATTGCTCCACACAGTCGGACTCAGCCTCTTCCATCCTCTTTTTAAGTTCGTCGAGAATGACTTTGTTTGCGACTTCGGCTTGGTCGTTGGATTGTGGATGCTCAACGGAGGCAAAATGCTGGGTGAAGTAGAAATCAGATATCATCTCCTGGAAACCCTTATCAATAAATTGGGTACTATTGTCCATGACCATCTCTGCTAGAATCCCAAATCGGGAAATATTGCTCGTTGTGAGGAATTTCTGCACCTAAGCCGAGGTTATCGTGGCCAATGGTTCAGCTTTGATCCACTTTGTAAAGTAGTCTACCACCACTACCAGCTAACGCAATTGCCCTAAGGCCGTCTTGAATAGACCTAAAAGATCTATGCCCCATTTATAAAATGGCCATGTAACCGAGATAGATTTCAGCTTTGCTGGTGGAGACCAGATGATGGTGGCATGCTTTTAACAACTCTCACATTTTCGGATATGGTCTTTGGAATCTGCTGCCATAGTCGGCCAATAATAGCTGGCGAGCTAGCGCCTTGGCTTCTATATGTTAGCCTTTAATGCCCACATGGCGAGCTAGCAACTCAATCAATTAATTTGGAGCAAAATTGGAGAATAATAGGAAGCGACAATTGGCAAAATGTGAAGCATATCCATATTTGTCAATTCTTCTCCTAGAATTAATGTTCGAATATGAATCTTTGTATTTTTATCTCATTTAATACTTCATTTAATATACGTAAAGTTAGAAATTCCTTCAGTTGGAAAATGTGAATTATAGAAGAAGGAAATACTCATGAAGCCAAACTGAACTACAAAGTGCCCAATCAGGTATTTCCAACACCAAATTGGGTCCTTGTCGCTTATTTGACCATGTATTCTATCCACCTTTTAAAGGAATATATATCAAGTGACAATCATCCAAAACAACGTCCAAATTCTGATGCACCTTGCAAAGAACTAAAACAACTATATTTGTCTATAAGGTCACTAATATGATTCATATATCTCCAATCATTAACCAAGGGCTTATCAATAGTAGATGCAACACCCCTCATATAATCCCACAACATTAGAAAAAACCATACACAACAGTTATACATAATATTTGATTAACATCATAAGGATTACATAGCACGTGAAACTAGTTCGATGATTGATCAAGTATTTTACAACAAAATGAACTAGCAATACCTAAAGAAATATCACCCTTACGACCTTTAGGGCTATATGTACATAAAAAAGAGAAAAGCCTCTAAACTTAGCAAGTAACTTTTTATCTTGCAATGATATTTAACTAGGAAACCAAAAAGTCAGGCTAATATTTACAAGAAAATGAACTAGCAACACTCAAAGAAAGACCACCCTTATGAACTCTATGGCTAACTATATATGTACATTGACAAAAGAAAAGCCCCTAAACTTAGCAAGTAACTTCGCATCTAACAATAAAGTTCGACCAAGATCCAGTTTCTATGGAGAACGCTTACGAAGCAATGTGAAAGTAGAGGCAGATGAAGAGAGTTGAGAATGAGGTGTAGCATCCATATCCATGTTGAAAGAAAGAGGGAGGACACAGACATATGTCTTTATTCTTGAAGTTATAAATGATAAACGGATCACAATTGTCTCTTGGATACACAACTTGTACTAATGGATCAAGGAAGTCTATTATAACCAGCACCCATGACAAAATATTCTTTGAGGGAGGAGAAAACCCAAACTAAGAGAGGACAAGAAAAACCACATTCACCTATCTAAATCTAAAATTCCCTTCAAAATCCCAAGTAGTAAAAGCCTCTAGCTATGGGCCTTCCATAATCATATAGTCGGACCAACTCCTATAGGCTTCAAAAGATGAAATTACATCATATGGCCCACAATAGTTTCAAGTCTCACTATATTACCCACCTGCCATTGTTAAACAACTTGTCCAATGGAATACGTTGCATTCAATTTCATTTTGGTAGCATCAAAAGTAACCAAATATACAACTTTATCTGGTTTAATCTCGTTAGACAAGATTGAATGAGAGCCCCAAGCAAATAAAGATCTAGAGTAATAATATTATGAAATCCCTCATAAGTCATAGGCTTCAGGCTATCGTGGAAGGAAGAAAGAGAGGCCACATGTTCTAGCTGCTGCGTGTAATTCTCCAGAGTTATTAACCTGTGAAAAATCAAAAGGATTGAGTTGAACAATACTCCATGTGGTTGACCTTGCAGAGTTGACTAAAGAAGAATGGACTCACAAGAGGGTTGATTGTCTACCAGAATTTGACTAGACTTAGTTCCTGTAATATCAACAAACCCATCGATGGAGGAACTATTAACCTTACTGTGAGACCTAGATGATTGAGATGAATGGTAAAGATTTTGAACTAGCCGAACTGAATAGTAACCTCCATCATTACTTGGAATCCAAGAAATTTCAGTAGTCCATAGTTGACGAGTTCATAATAAAAGACAATATATTCTTTAGACATCATTAGATGAGAGAAATCATTAATGAGATTAATGTTAGTTCTCAATGTGTTTTGATGATAACTAGCAATTGTAAACTTGATATGAAGTTTGTTTTTGGCAATATGAAAATCTCACTGTCAAAGGCAAACTCGAGTTTAGGTATATAAACTCGAGTTTGAGACTTGACAGAAAGATGTTCAATTCTGCATAAAAGCCAAACTCGAGTCTGCATAGACAAACTCGAGTCTGGGCAGACACAGAAAGGAATCCAAAATTTTCACATCAAGCTAAACTCCAGTTTGCAAATCAAACCTGAAGTTTGGAAGATACAGAGAGCACTCAGAATCCCAAACAAGCCAAACTCGAGTATGGATTATCAAACTCGAGTTTAGACCAAACAGAAAGGAATCCAGAAAACTCAATAGACTCCCAAACTCCAGTCTGGCCTTCTAAACTCCAGTTTGTACTTGACCCAGATAAACCTCAAATGTTTCGGTAGTCACTGAAACTCGAGTTTGCTCCCCAAACTCGAGTCTGGATCATACAGAAAGATCATCCATTTGGCTACACTACAAACTCAAGTCTATGACCCTAAACTCCAGTCTGGAAGATTACGAACTTAGGCCTATTCTTCAAACATAGACCCAAACTCGAGTTAGTCACTAATTGACTCGAGTTTAGCTTTATGCCCAAAGTTCCATCCCAAGTCCAGAGCCCGACAGTTCTCTATGTAAAAGCCAAACTCGAGTTAGCTTTTACAGACTGCAAGTTTAGACCACTGACCAACCGACATGCTTTCTGGATGAACTCCAAACTTGAGTCTAGAAGAACAAACTCAAGTTTGCATCGGGAATTTTGAAAAATCAAATGATGTTGAGCTACGAAATCTTAATGGGTCAATCTAAAATTATTCTATCATATGATATTATTGTTTCTAATGTCTTTGATGAAGTTTTGAGTATTTTTCAGATAAGTTTAGCTAAGATCACCAAGATCCAGGATAAGTGCATTAAATGAAGAACCAAGAACAGGGATGATCTTTCTCCCTTATCCCAGATGCTCAGTTCAGACTGTTGCAACACTTCAGGATCACTCTAAACGGTCAAATTACGATCATAGAATGACTGAAAATCTGGAAGACCTTCTGCAACAACTAAATTCCAAAATTCCAGCTAAGAATTCAAAGAACAGAGCAAAATATGCAACTGCCATTTTTCCAGAATTGCAGCTGAATGTTAGAGAAAGAATTGCAACGGCTAGCTCATCCATTTTGTCTATAAAAGGCTGTGAATACTCAAAGCAAAAGACACACAACGAAGTTATCTTGATTATACTTTGAAATTTGAGTTTGTATTGTTATTTTCAACTTGTTCTTCAGTGTTTATCTTTATCTACTCTTTTTGAGAGTTTTGATTCTTTGAAATCATTTGTATTTGTGAAAGCTCAAGGTTGTGGAAACCTGTGAGTTGGGAAGCTTAATTACATAGTGTAAGGGGGAGCAAGTACTTGGTGGATAAGATTGCTTGTAGTTTACATTGTTGTAGTTTAAGCTTGTTGAACTAGTGAAAATACCCAGTAGATATCTGGGGACTGGACGTAGGTCAAGGTTGAGACCGAACCAGTATAAATTCTCTGTGTCCAGCTTTTCTACTTTTACTCTCTCATCATTTACTTCTCACGATTTTTAAAAAGGAGTCCAAAAGAAATTTTAAATCCCCAATTCACCCCCCCTCTTGGTGATTTCTTCCATCTTCAATTAATAGAGTTAGTTATTGAAGTTACTTAGTTATTGTAATTACATAGCTTGTTTGAATAACTTAAATTAGTTAGAAATAGAAGCATTGAGTTGAAAAATTATTTAGAAATAGAGGTGATGAGATAGCTCAGTCTTTGTTGCTATTATGACACATGTACATAAGCAAGCATGTGTAAAACATTCAATTTCAATCTAATTGTTCATTCTCCAAATTCATGTTATGGTATCAAAGCTATAGAAACTCTCTCTTGCGTTTATCCTTCTCTTCTTCTTTGATTTCTTCATTTTCTCCCTTGAGTTTCTCTTCCATTCGTTCCTTTCTATTGATTTCTTTGAACTTTGTTTTGTGTTTTAATGGCCGATGAGTCTGTTGGTTAAATTTGCCTATTACATGACTTTCATGCAAAGTTTCATGAGGTTGAAAACAAAAAATTCATTTAATCAATGTGGAAACTAGTAACTTCTTAGGGTTTTAATTATTAACTTTAACTCATTATGCTAACTAGTTATATTCATTAATTAACCCATAACTCTTTATGGTAATCTTGAGAACTAGTAACAATTTATGATATTTATGAATTTTAGAATTACTCGTTAAAACAACTATTGAAGATTAGGATTACTTGATAAAACAACTATTGGAAATTAAGATTACCTTAGATTGCTTGAAGACTTCAATGTTCACTAGTGCAAAAAAGTGTTTTAAGACCGCCTCATTTATAGCGGATTATCAACGCCCTGATCTTAAAGAAATGACCGATGGCAATTTTGTAAATATAAAGAATTTCTTCACCCGCATCAATTTTTAAGATCGCCTCATTTACAACGGAGTTTCGAGGCACCGGTCTTAAAGATATGACCGGTGACAATTTTGTAAATATAAAGAACTTCTTTTAACGTATAAATTCTTAAATATACTATTTAGGCCGCTTAAAATAACCAACCGCTCTTAAAAATGTTAAAAAAAATTTAAAATATGGATTACATTATAGAGAAAACTCATACATCACCAACTTATATTTTCTACGGTCAATAATAATAAGGACATATTTAAATATAATCGTATAAAGCTTTTAAGACCGGACATATATAAATGGGGGTCTTAAAGGTAATACTTTTAAGAGCGGAAGTAACTTGTACCCGGTACTAAATAATGAAAAAATTTTAAATAATAGTTTATTACTTTTAAGAACGGACATTCATAACGGAAGATCTTAAATGTTAACATTTAAGACCGTCGTTTTAGTTACTCCGATCTTAAAAATGGAAACATATACTTCTTCGCGCGAAACCTTACTTATGACTTACGTCTTATTGTCTGAACTCTGAAACCCCTATTCTCTTTGCGAAACCCTATTTCCTGTTGCATTATATCTATTCCTCGCCAACCACCACCATCCTTTGTTACTCTCTCACTTTCTCAAGCTTTACTCCTTCGCACCACCACTCTGTTACTTTCTCAAAAATGAACGGAGAAAACCATTCTCTCCCTGTTCAGTCAATGCCAATTACTGATGTTACTGGTGTGAGCTAGAACCAACCCTCTTCTTCTCAAAATGAGCCTCGTGACCGCCCTCAACGCCATGGTAGAAGTGGCACACGAATGGGCAACGTGTCCGTAAAACGGAACGTTGGGTCAAAGATCGAGATTCAGTTTAATGATAGGTTGAACCTTGCGGTCCGAATAAACATGAATATAATAGTTATGTTAGCTACATGGCACGGAGTAAGGTTAGCATCTTGATAGATGAGTGGAAACATGTTGACGAACGCATAGTGAAGGATCCTATTTAAGGCACTATCCAGCTTTCATACACTGTCCCTGACTCTGAGAAGTTGAAAGCCAAGACATTGTCTTATTGTGCTAATCAGTGGAGAAAATTTAAGACCTTTCTAGCCAACACATATATTTTTGCTGAGGTTTGACCTGATCATAATCCTTGGGACAAGTACACATTCATTGATCAACAAATTTAGGATCAATTTGTTTAGCTTCAGTCCACTTCTAATGCTTTGTTGAGTTCATATTTAGTTTTGTTTGCTTATTAACCTATGCAGATATGTGAATGTTATTGTGTTCGTCTAATCCTGTTAGTTAGATGGTTTAATGTGTAAGTAGAAGTATATATTTCTATCCTTTGTCCTACATCAGAGAAACAAGCAAGTAAGTCAGAAGTGAATTTGAGTATGATTGTTTAATGTGTGAGTATGCATGTCTGATATGTTAACCGTTATTATATTCTTAGCTAGTTCTGTTATAGTAGGTAGTGGTTAGACATTGCTATTAGTAAGTTAGTATGTTAGTTATATACAATTCTACATCTTCCTTAAATAAAATGTTGAAACTTGATGAAGTGAATTTGACAAGTGTTTGAGGTTTATATATCAAGCAGAAGTTATCTAATTTCTATTAGTGAGATGACTGGAATTCATAATTAATAGTTGTTTTCAATTCTGATTCACAGAGAATAAGGGCACAAGCACAAGAGATTGGGAGAAAGAATGATTGCTCGCATAGGGCTTCTTGCGGGGGATATGAAAAGGTCGAAGAAGAAATGATGGAGGCCAAGCGGAAGAGATTGGAAGAAGAAGCTGAATCCAATCCTTTTGCTATAGTTGATCAATAGGCATCCCCAATACGTCGCGAGGATTTGTGGTTGTATATTCGGCAACCAAAAAAAGGCGCCTACATGAGTGAACAAACTCGTATAGTTGCTGAGAGAATTGTAAGTATCGTTATTGTTATTTTTTAGTTACTAAACATGTTTCATTACTAAGTTTCTCTTATCTGTATCTTACAGGAAGATCTTAAAAAGAAAGAAGCAGGGGGATCTTTTGTGTCGGGCGGGAGGAATGATGTTCTGACCGTTGCGACTCGAAAACCCGATCACTCAAGGCGAGTAAGGGGGATCGGAGGACGGGTAGGCCTAAAAGAATACTTTAGTAAAACCAAACGCCTTAGGCAAAGTATGGTTACCTGAGAGAAGATGGACCAAATGGTTAGACAATTAAATGAGGAGGCAGCAGCCAAAGAACGTGCATTGAAAGAAATGTTTGAAGACAAGATGAGGCAAATAAAGGAGGAAATGATGGAGATGAAGAAGCTCGTTAGCTCTCGGCCAGAGACCAGTGTTCCTTTCACACATACACTAACACCTATGCAGCAGAGCACCAGAGGGAGCTGCATTGTTGGACAGTCAAAGCAACTTTATGACCTGTACATGGCAGAACCAACTAGACAATTAGTTGCTAAAGGGACCGTCCACAACTTGGGATCAACTGTACACCACAAACAAATGGTTGATGATAAAGTCAGAGTGTCAGTTGAGGAGGTGATCATTGTTGCACCTCTCCCTCTCCCAACTGATCAGCTGAAGGTGTGAGTGATGTCAAGGGAACCTTCATCTCTTGGCCAGTGAAGCATGTAAATGTCTATACTCCTCCTGATGCTTCATCTCTTCCTCCAGTTCAATACCCTCTTCAATCTCTATCCCCTGATAATAAAGCTGCATTCCATCCTCAATCTCCATCCCCTCCTAATAAAGCTTCATCCCCTCCTCCTAAAGCTGCATCCCCTACTGCTGAGTTGAGGGCCAAGGATAAAATATCCCAAATGGTATCCAAAGGAGAATTTCAAAACCAATCGTTGGATATTAATGAAGTGGTAGGGGTTCCTCATGACCCTCAACCGGTTTTCTTTGACACCGTTGATATGAAGTCCCTGCTGCTTCCTGGACAGGAGCTTACATCAGCATATGTGTTTTCTTTAGACACACATACATATATACTAATTCCCTGATCGATGTCATTATTGTAGGTTCATGCATCAAGATTTGGAGCAATAGGGCAGAATCAATGATTTTGGATTCTTGTGCCTAGTATATGCAAGCACAACCCCCAAGGTTGAAAGACAACAGTACATATCAAAGAGGTTGTGCGAAGTGATAAGGAAGGTGTACTTGTTTCTATATCACTATGGGTACATATCACAATCGATCTCTTGTTGCAATTCACTTAATTCTGCATAATATATCACTAAATACTCTACTGCTGTGAAATTTCAGCGCCCACTAGCAGTTGCTCGTCTTGATCATGGACTTGAATACGATGTTATTCTTATGCTCCACTCATGGCCAACCAGGGGTTCTGTTGAAGCATATCATCAACGAGTAAGCATGTCATTTTGATTCTCTTGTATGAAATCTTTGATGTGAATTTTCAATGAACATTATTGATAAATTTGTGATTTTGATGATAGTGCCATGAGGACCTTCCAAAACCACGTCAAAAAAAAAAAGCGAGGGAGTGATCTCAAAGATCATAAATGGCTCACACCAAAGGTTAGTACATATTTGGACACTGGCACACTGCCTTGTGAAGTTGGTCAGTAAGCTATATATGCTCGATCTTATATATATTTCTTGTTCTTTTCAGACCCATCGGCAACCAATCGGATCCAACTTATGTGACCTATACATAATGAAACACATGTATGATATTATCACTCAACTAAATATTATACTCATTGTAAAGGTAAATGTATTTGATGTTACATATTATGGCTGAATTCAGTTTCTGGCTTAATTAATGTTACATATGAAATATGCACGCGAATTAATTCAGTTTCTTTCTTTGATGTTACAGAGGTTTGCCTTTGAGACTTCCTTTTCTAAAGATAAGGTGGACCACATACGCAGTGTGTTTTGTCAACATGTTACTGACCTCTTAAAGTAAATACAACAATTACAGTACTAATTCATTTGTAAATATATGCTTGTAGAGCAACAATTGTAATTACAGTACTACATTAAACTGTAAATTCATTATGTAAATGAAAAATTTTAAAATTTGTATAATTCAATATATAATAAATTTGTTTATTTTTTCGAACAATTTTCTTAGCCTGTGTAATTTTGGTTTTCTGAACGTATTGGATGGTGGGTATTGCTTGAGATTTGAGTTTTGGAGAGTTGTAACTAGCAGTAAGAGATTCTGAAAAGTATTCGTGACTTTTAGGACCGCATATTTATTAAACAGACGGTCCTAAAGGTCTTTATTTTTAAAAAAAATCCTTGATTTTAGGACCATATGTTTGATACATCTCCGATCTTAAAAGTCTTAAAAAAAGTGATGACACTTTTAGGAACACATATTTATTAAAGAGACGCTCCTAAAGGTCTTTGTTTTTTTTAAAAAAATAAGCCTTGATTTTAGGACCGTATGTTTGATACATCTTCAGTCTTAAAAGTCTTATAAAATTTGGCGAAACTTTTAAGACCGCATATTTATTAATCAGACGGTCCTAAAGGTCTTTGTTTTTTTTTTAAAAAAATAATCCTAGATTTTAGGACCGTATATTTAATAAATCTCTGGTCTTAAAAGTCTTATAAAATATGGCGACACTTTTAAGACCGCATATTTATATAAAGTTCAGTCCTAAAAGTCTTCAATAATTCTAAATTAAATATGGCTAGATATTTAGGACTGTTTATTTGTTAAATATCTGGTCTTAATAATCTTCCTTTAAATAGAAATGATGACTCATTTTTTAAGACAAATAATTAAGGTTCAAGAACACTTCGAGTTTCTGGCGTTCAGCTCAAGCTCAGGACCCTCGTTGTCGTCAGTTTTACCTCTCCAGAAGTTGAAGAGCATTGTCGAAAAAGAAGTAAGATAATGAAAATTTTCAACTTTAGGTGTGGTAAAACTGACAGCAACGGTGGTCCAAGCTTGAGAAGTGTTGTCACTGTGTTTGTTTTTATTCTTAAAAGGTAAAAGTTGTCTTTTTTTTTCGTTTTGTTTTGTATGTTGTTAACTGTATTCTGTGAACTTTTATCGTTAATCACATTTCAGTTATGGTTTTGTTTGTTTCCTTTTTGTCTGAAACAAAATCGAGATAACGAAAGTATATACTAATAGACAATTGAATATGGAAAAAAAAATTTATTTATCATTTTTTTCCTACCCGTTGTGGGGCAGGAATAGTACAAACAAAAAAAACATAAAAAAAATTAATCCCCCCCGTCGTTGTTGGAGAAGAGGGAGGGATCGGAGGAGAGGTTGGAGACGTCGTCGTTAGAGAGATTGTACTCGATGTCATTGGCGTAGGAGTAACATGTTCAGCTTGTTGTTGACGACGTGGTAGACCTGAAACATTTGGCCCACACATCGGTCTATATGAGGGACGCGGGCCAGGAAGTGCTGCATCATCTGTTGGGCGGAGGGGTTTAGAGGCCACGAAGGAGGGTACGAAGGTGGCTGTTGGGGTGGAGGACCATTGTTGGGCGGTGATGGTGGTGGTGGAGTGGGAGGACCATTGTTGTGCACATCTGGTGGTGGTGGAGTGACCATTATGGGGGTTGTAGAAGTGATTAAGAAGAATGTGAAGAATGTAAAGTAACAACGGGTTTAAATAGAGAAGCCATCCTGAAGAATGTGAAACGCGAGAACCGTTAACGAGGAGATGCATAGTTCATCAGAATACGAGGAGATGCCTAGTTGGGAATTCTATCTGGAAGCCGAAGAGACTCTGAATCATTCATTTGAACAGAGTGCAAGGATACTGGTGTCTCTCACTTGAAAAGAATGCATTTTTAATACCGGATATTGTAAGAGATCCGTTTTTAAATGTATTATTTTTTTAAAAAAAATTAATAGACTTTTTGACCTGGTAAAAGATAAATGATCGGTCTTAAAGGTAATTGAATGGAAAAAAAAATTAATATACTTTTAGAACCGGGTATAAGATAAATGATCGATCCTAAAGGTAATTTAATGAAATAATAAATAATAGACTTTTAGGACATGGATATGTTATATGACGGTCTTAATATACTTTTGAGTATTAACTACCGCTGTCCTGCCTTTATTATCCTCCTCACACTTCCTCTCTGTCCTTCTTAAGTCCTCATTACCTCGTAACTCCACACTACGTAGCTTTTTGCCCCTCCTTCCCCAACTGCTCAAACAATGGTTAGATACAAGATAACCCCTCACAGGAGTACTCCTGAAGCTCGTGCCCACGCCAGATCTCTCGTGGGTTATCTTCGAGTGCATTCTATTCTGACGGAGGAGTCACGGGTCATTGGACCCATTATTATTATGGATGATGAAGAGGTTGACGGCCCCCTCCAGCCTTTAGACCATGAAGAGGTTCCCGCTCCCCCTCTCCAACCTCCTAGTCCCAACGCTCCCATGGATGATGATGATGAAGTGAAACTGATGCGTATAATACAGGAAATTGCTGATATCCGGCGCGAAATTGCTGCTGCTGAAGCCGATATCTCCAAGACATTAGCTGATGATAAGCATTAGGATTTTTAGTCACATTATAAGCTTGTTTTTGTTAATTTTTCAGTTTGTTGTTCTTGTTTTCCTTTTGTACTTGCATATTGTCATAGTAATCTAAAAATTAATAAGAACTAAGCTTATATTTTATTTTTTCCATATTATCCATTAAAGAAAAAGCTTATTCTCCAATCTCCAGTGTTCTTTATTTTCATTCAATTGCTGCAGCAATTTTTTGTTTTAATATTAAAAAGTATTTGACTTTTAACACCGCAGTTTTATAAAACATGCGATCCAAAATTAAATATATTTTATGACTGCAGTATTGTTAACCTCCGATCTTAAAATTTTCAATATAAAATTTAAATTAAATTTATTTTAGGACTTCAGTTTTATAAAACTTTGGTCTTAAAAAGTTCAATATAATTTAAATATATCTTTAGGACTGTATTCCTTTAAATTAACCGGTCTTAAAAATATCCCAAATAATAAATGTCTATCTCGCGCCATTCGCACGGAAAAATTAAATTTCCCTGTATGAATTTCTCTTGTCGAGCCGAAAGTGATTACTCAGGTTCTATCTCCAGTGTTTGTGTGTTGCTTCGTCGCTACTTCACGTTGCTCTCTCGACAACAACTTTTTGGTTCCTTAGCTCAACGTCTAAAGACCAAGTTGTACGAGTTGTTTCGGCTATATAACTGTATGATTTTCCTACTTATCATTCTGGGTTTTCCATGGGTTGACCAAAATCGATGAAAACTTCTTTTGGGACCTACCCAACTGACTAACAAGTGTTTTCAGATTACTCTTACTGTCTGCAACATTAACATTTGTGGTAAGAGAAGAGAGACTTAGCAAAACGCATTTGACCTTATATGCTACAGGTGAGTCCACAAGACCTACTTGCGATGCGTTTAATTTCCTCGTCATGCATTTATTTTGCTTCTTGATTCACTGTCATACATTTATAACCATAAGACAGAACCGACATATAGCTTATATACGCATTTGTAGATGGCTTATTTTATATGCAAGTTTCAGTTTTTACGGAATATGTGTGTTAATTCTTTCTGTCTATAGGAATTCTACTATGGATCGCAGTTGGATAAATGCTTTACAGACGAGTGTTGAATATCAGAATGGGGTTAGGGAATTTATAGAATTTGCAAAACAAAACGCCCATGATGATAGTGGGAAGTTTTATTGCCCTTGTGTATGATGTTTTAATGAGAGGCGACTAAGTCCTGAAGTTATACACACATATTTAGTTTGTCAAGGATTTTGTAAGACCTTTACAGTATGGGTATGACATGGTGAAAAAATGCCAAGTGGGTCTCAACACGGAGAAGTGGCCTCTGATGATAATGACGCGGATATAGATTATCGCATAGAGGACATTATTTGTGATGTAGAAGAAGAGGCTTTTCATCAATCACATGCATATGGTAATATGTGCAGTGATGCAGAGACCCCACTATACCTTGGGTGTAAGAAATACCAATTGTTGAACGTTGTATTGAAATTGATCAGCTTGAAGGCACGTCATGGGTAGAGCGACAAGAGTTTTTCTGAAATGCTTGAGGCTTTTAAGGACATGCTTCCAGATGATAATGTGTTGCCTCACCGATACTATGATGCTAAGAAAATACTTTGTCCACTGGGGATAGAGTACAAAAAGATCCACGCATGCCCGAATGATTGCGTGTTGTATAGGAACCAGTTAGAAGAGAAGCAAAATTGTTCGATATGTGAAACCCCAAGGTACAAGTCAAATAAGGGGCCTACAAAAGTGTTGTGGTATCTTCCAATCATACCAAGGTTCAAGTGCTTGTTTGCTAATGAAAATGATGCAAAAAATTTGAGGTGGCATGCAAATTAGAGGATTTCTGATGGAAAGATTCGACATCCTGCCGATTCTTGTCAACGGAGGAAAATCGATCAATTATTTCTGACCTTCGGCGAAGAACCTAGGAACCTTAAGCTTGCCCTTAACACGGATGGCATGAATCCATTGGAAGCCTTAGCAGCATACATAGTTCCTGACTTGTACTCCTGATTATTTACAACTTATCTCCTATGTTCTGCATGAAACGGAAGTACATCATGCTGTCCATGTTGATTTCGGGACCAGAAAAAACCTGAGAATGACATTAATGTTTACCTTTAGCCCTTGATCGAAGACTTGAAGGAGTTGTGGGAAGAAGGTGTCGATGTTTTTTACTCTTTCAAGAAGGAAGTCTTCAAAATGAGAGTCATGATATTTTGTACCATAAATGACTTCCCAGCATATGGGAACTTGTCAAGGTATAGTATAAAAGGCCATAAGGCATGTCCGGTTTGTGAAGAAGGCACACGCTACCATCAACTTCAACATGGAAGAAAGACGGTTTATCTTGGACATAGAAGATTTCTTAGACGGGGCCACCCATATCGTTGATTAAAGAAAGCCTTTCTTGGTGGCCAAGAGTATGAAGATGCTCCGGTGGCATTGATTGGAGAGCAAGTGTATGAAAAGATGAAAAATATAAGTGTTGTCTTCGGTAAGATTGCAAAGGGTAGAAAAGAAACAAATATATGGAGAAAAAGATCGGTATTCTTCGATTTTCCATATTGGGCAACCTTGATGTGAGACACTGTATTGATGTCATGCATGTGGAGAAGAACATATGTGATAGTATTGTTGGCACGCTTCTCAACATACAAGGTAGCACAAAGGATGGTGTGAAGGCAAGATTAGATTTGCAAGAAATGGGAATACACGAAGACTTACATCCAAGGCCATATGGTAACAGAACTTATTGTCCCTCGGCTTCTTCTACTTTGTCTAAGGATGAGAAATGTAGTTTTTATAAGTGTTTGCATGGCACAAAAGTTCCGTTGGGGTATTCTTCAAATTTTAAGAGGCTTGTATCGATGAAGGACTTGAAATTGGTAGGCCAAAAGTCTCATGATTGTCATGTCTTGATGCAACAGCTACTCCCAGTAGCTATTCGAGGCATAGCCGAGTATGATCTTCAACACATTTTGACTAGGCTTTGTATGTTCTTCAATGTTGTTTGCAGTAAAGTGTTTGAGATTGAACAATTGGATGAATTGGAGAATGAAGGATATCTTATCCTATGCCACCTTGAGAAGCTTTTTGTTCCTTCATTTTTTGACATCATGGTTTATCTAATTGTTCATCTAGTGAGGGAGATCAAGTTGTTCGGTCCTGTCGATTTATGGTGGATGTACCCAATTGAAAGATCTATGAAATTCTTAAAAGGGTACGTGAAGAATGCATACCGGCCAAAAGCATCAATTGTTCGGAAGTATGTATCTGAAGAAGCCATGGAATTTTGTCAAAATTATTTGGCCAAAGTTAGACATATCGGGCTTCCAAAACGTCAGCATGCTGAAGGGGGTAGACGGGGTGCCTCAGTAAAGAGAGTGGATCCTGATGAATTGTCACAAGTCCACTTATACATCTTGAATAATGTTGATGAAGTTCAGGCAAGCATAGCTGCACATAAAGAAGCTCTGAGGAAAGAAAATCCCCGAATGACTGAACAAAGGTTGATTAGGGAGCATAACAGAACATTTGCAAACTGGTTCAAACAAAAGGTTGAGGGAGAGGAATCTGTTTCTGAGACAATGAAATGGTTAGCACGTGGTCTTGAGGTTGATGTCATAAGTTGGAATTCGTATGTCATTAACGGTTACACATTTTACACAAAGTCCCTAGATGATAGGAGCACCGTCCAGAACAGTAGTGTAATGTTAGAGGCTGAATCTATGCACTTCTCTAGTTCGAAAGACAAGCAGCCTAAATTGGCAGTCATGCCATATTATGGGGTTATTGAAGAGATTTGGGAGGTGGGCTATGTCTTCATTAGATTTCCCATTTTCAAATGCAAGTGGGTTAATGTCAACAATGGTGTTCAGATCGATCGGCTAGAATTTACGTTAGTCGATCTCAATAGTACAAGTTTTGGTGATGAACTTTTTATTATGGCAGACTGGGCGAAACAAGTTTTTTATATCACCGATCAAGCAAATAAAATGTGGTCTGTAGCTCTCCAAGGAAAAAGGGTCATTGATATTGATGAGTAAAGTCATGCAAATTATGGTCTTCCTGATAGTACTTCTTTTTCAAGGGGTTTACCGGACATGAAGGAAGAAGATGAAGCAGATAATGAACCTGGCATAAGGAATGATCATCAAGAAGGGATATGGGAGGATATCCCTTTATAAAAGAGTCAATTCGTAAGGTAACTGCAAAAATCTTTGAAAACTTTAAGGTTTTAATGCTATTATATTCCATCCGTGTTTTTAAACAATGTCACTAACTCTATGATGTTTGTTCTTGTTTTATTTTGGTGCCAGGATTCGTTCCAAAGGGGCATGCATGTTATAAAAGAAGATCTATGTGTTACGTTGTTGGATGAGAATCAGATGAAGGCATGGTGAATATTGGGCATATATGTTGATTTAAGTGTGGTATATCTTATTATAACAACTTATTGTATTTGTATTTGTAACTCATGGTCAATAATATTTGTATTCTACGATCTGCTTTTTCCCAATTCAATTTATTCATAATTGTTCATAGCTTGTAGCTTAAAGTGTAGCATTTTTTGTGCTGGATTGGCTTGTATGGATTTGTGTATAGATCATTCAATTTATCCATAATTGTTCATAGCTTGTAGCTTAAAGTACATTGTTTTATGTGCTGGATTGGCTAGTATGGATTTGTGTATATATATATAATCAGTAAGAACAAAACAGGGAAAAAATTCAGGAAAATTTAGACCAATAAAACAAAAACGCCGGTCTTAAAAGTTCAACTTTTAAGACCGGATGTACTCAAATTTACTTAAATGCGTGGTCTTAAAGGTCAGGCGACATATTTGATATTAGGTGGTATTAAAAGTTGGTCTTACAAGACCAATGGTTTAATATGCCCAGTCTAAGAAGTTAATCTTTAAGACCGGACGTATTAATCATCCAGTCTTGATAGTGAGTCTTTTAAGACTACGTATAATTATTCGTCGGTCTAACAAGCCGTTACTTTTTAGAGCGCATTTATTTTTGTCCGGTCTTGAAAATTAGACCTTTTAAGAGCAATTAAATTTTTGTCCGGTCTTAAAAATCGAGTTTTAGGATCGACAAAAAAATATTTCGGTTGGATTTAGTATCACTTTTAAAACCTGATGTTTTTAAATGTCCAGTTTTAAAAGAGTTTATTTAAGACCAGTTGAAGTTCACTCTTAAAGATATACTTTTAATACCGGCTGGAACAAGACCGGTCGCGAGTCCGGTTAACCGATGTCTCTTTTGTCTGGTCTTAAAAGCTTTTTCTATACCTGTGGTTGTTGATGTCCTCTAATGTTGATCCATACGGCTATCCCCAGTTGAGATTTTGTTTTCTTGGGTTTTTCTCTTTTCAAGAAGATGGTGGTTTCTTGGAATTAGGTTAAAAATAGGATGAATAAGATTATATCTTTACCTTTCTTGGATGGCACATCTTCCTCTAAAACTTGGTAGTTGGCTGAAAATCAAGAGAGCTTGAGGCTCCTTGAATTTTGGCCAACACCTCCTTATATAGCCTTGGTAGGCCAAAAATTCTAGGACCTAATTGTCATAGGAATTTCAGCCACCACACTAAGAAAAGGGTTTTAGATTATAGGCCCATTACTTGGTGTCGTCCAAGTCATTAAAATAATTAATTAAAATCATATCTTGATTAATTGATTGAATCAATTAATTTAATATAAGAATCATATTTATATATTGATTGATTGATTGAATCAATCATTTAAGATGATACATCAAATCCATATTTTTAATTAAAATTCAAGATCATTTTTAATTCCATTTTTAATTATTATTTCTCCTATCTTCATCCAATCTTGATTGGATCTTTATACATACATACATACATACATATATTAGGATTCTTTTACAACATAACCTCTTGAATGTAAAATTCAAATTTAAATTTCAAACTTAAATTCAAAATTCAACTTGGCCTTAAGACCTCATTGGCTCTTCTAACATATTTGGGCCTTTTTGTGAAGAAACTAATTTCCCACTAGGGACTCCAAATATGGTGCCATTTTCACTATTGGGTTTAGAGTCATACTCCAACCCAATTACACATTTATTTTTGATAAAGCCAGATAACGATTATTGGCCCAAGATTGCTATTTTGAAGCAATCAGAAATAACCTTTGTGTGACCTAGTAGGCCCAATTAGTCCTTGACATCAATAAACTTGGACCAATTAAAACTATTTCAATGGGCCCAAATTATTTAATGACCTCACAAGACACTAGCAATGCTCTGTAGCCTTAAAACTAATTGAGTTGATTAAGTGATCTATCTTTCATATTTGAATACCATGCAGGCATCATCCCTCATTTCATATCTGTTTATGTCTTTGTGCATTTCAAACTGATTTTGCAAATTCATTTCAAAATGCCAAAATCTGTCAAACTCTTTAAACTTTTGGTTTACAAGTGTTGTCATCATCAAAAAGGGGGAGAATGTTAGTTCTTTACGTGTTTTAATGATAACTGACAATTGTAAACTCTATATGAAGTTTGTCTTTGGTAAGTTGAAAAACTTATTATAATAGACAAAATCAAGTTTTGGATGTAAAAATTGAGTTTGGACTTGACAGAGAGTAGCTAAATTTTTATGAACTAAGACAAACTCCAATTAGTGTAGACAAACTCCAGTTTGTATAGACAAACTCTAGTTTGTAAGATACAGAGAACACTCAAAGTTTTTCACATTAAGACATACTCGAGTTTAGTTGTGCTAACTCAAGTTTGCACCAAACAGAAAACCTTCAATATTTTATGAAGTATGACAAACTCTAGTTTGCTTCCGCAAACTCAAGTTTATGTCTCCGAGAGAGTTTGTCAAGAGTTTGATAACTTGACAAAACTCGAGTTGAGTTTTCATAAACTCAAGTTTGTGTTTGGCTGAGAGTTTTAATGTTTTTAATCCTGAGCAAACTCCAGTTTGTATTTGGCCAAGAAGTTTTTTAAGTTTTCTAAATTTTAAGAAAACTCGAGTTTAATTTTGTAAACTCAAGTTTTGGGATCAACAGAGAGTTTTCAAAGATTTACAGTTTTATAGGAAACTCAAGTTGAATGTTCTAAAACTCGAGTTTCAGCCAAGCAAAGAGCTATGCTCTATTTCTACGATTTAAAAACTTCAATTAAGTTTTGAAAACTCCAATTTTGAGCTTTGTAGACTTAAACTTATTTTCTCATCATAAGTCAAAAACTTGAGTTAGTCACTAATTAACTCGAGTTTGCTCATATATTCATATTGTGCTGCAATGCTCAAATCGCGATGTTCTTCTCTGGAAGAACTAAACTTAAGTCAGAGTTTGGAAACTCGAGTTTAGTCTTTAATGCTCAAACTCGCGATGTTTGATCTTAATAATTTTTAACATCACTCATTACTATTCCTAACTATGTTTAATCAGTTTGTTAGTAAGTTTTATATGGTTTAAAGAATATTAAATGAAGATTTAGCCAAAAAGCAAAAATCAATGTTAGAACATTTATCGCAAGTCCAGAAAGTTACATTCTTTTGGACAATTATTCTACACACATTGCAAAGGGATTAACGTTTTATTTTTCTGTCAAGAAGCTGCTCTTCCAACAGATTCATTTCAAAAGAAGTCAACCATAAACTTCTGTACAGTTGATCCAACTGAAGGTTAGAAAGAGAAGACTAAAGTTTTTTCAACAGCCACTCCAATGTCTCCAACGGTTACATTAAAGAATCAAACGATCATTAAATGCTCTCTTCATATATAAGAAACTGCATCAAGTCTTCAATACAACATACAACAACCAAGATATAGAAAGCAAAAATTATTTAAGTTTCTAACTGCTATTTCAGTTTTCTAGTGTAAAGTATCTTTTGATACATTTATACTTCAGTGATTATTTTTATCAACTCTTAGAGAGAGTTTCATTTATTGTAAGAATCTCAAGTCGTGGGACTTAGAGATTGGGAATATCAGTAATTATCTTTATCAACTCTTAGAGAGAGTTTCATTTATTGTAAGAATCTCAAGTTGTGGGACTTGGAGATTGGGAATACAGTGTACAACTTATAAGGGAGAGTGTATCCTAGTAAGAGGATAACTTTGAGTACATAATGTGTAACTGATTCTAAGTGTTAGTGAAAAGCCTAGAGAGTCTGAGGACTGGATGCAGGTCAAGGAGTTAGACCGAACCAGTATACATCTTGTTGTGTCTTACTTCTTCTTCTTCTCTACTCTATTATGCTATGTTTTTGTGTTCAAGTTTCAGAGCACTTTGAAAAGAATTTTTAAATCCCCAATTCACCCCCTCTTGGTGATTAGCTTCCCTTCCATTACATTATCCACTTGGTCATTTGTCTCATAATGTTCTAGATGTTTGAATCATCAATTTTTTTTTTCATTTCTTGTAAACATATTGGTACTAGTTATGATGTTTGTCATTTTGCAAAGCAAAGAAAGATCCCTTTCCCTACTAGTACTTCTAATTATTCTCATTGTCTTCAATTGTTGCATGTTGATATTGTAAGAACCGGCTAAACCCAAGAAGGGAGTGAATTGGGCTTGTGTTAAAAACTTATGAGCTTCAAAAATCTTTTCGCATCTCAGTAAATGCAGTATGTATGATAGTAATGAGTTGTAAGCCAACAGTTAGTCATTCAAATGATTATGCTAGAAATATAAGAGATAAGGGAAGATAATATGCAAACTAAGATTTATCCTAGTTCAGTTCAATCCTTGACCTACGTCTAGTCCCCCAAGCTCCACTTGAGATTTTCAATCTACTATCTTCTTGTTTAATATGGGCACAAGAGAAAAAGCATGTACAATCCCAAAAGTTTACTCAAGCACTTGTGAAGTCGAATCTCTCACCAAATACTCCCCCTTACACATCGTAAGGTTAAAATTTGTTTCTTACTCAATATCACCCAATCTTAAATAACTCTTAGATAAACAGATAAAATGATATAATGAATCTTCTTTTTCTTAGAAGTGAATGAATAAACACTAAAGTACCACACAAATCATTTCACTCTCTATGATGAGTTATGTAAGCATTGAGAATAGAGAGCGTTTAGATGATCAGGCATTCAGATATGGAAAGAAACAATAAATGCCTTTTGAATGCACATAGGTTGATTTCTTAAATTAGTGCTTCATTTTTTCTGAAGCAGCATTTAATGCATCTGATGTAATCATTTTCTTTTTGATTAATCTACATTAACTCACTCCTTTGATCTTCTGAAACTCATTAGTAAACTGATTAAACATAGTTAGAAATAATAATGAGTGAAGATATGAAGTATACAAATCACGCTTGAAAATTTAGCATTTACGAAGATGGTAATTATACTCAAGATTATTTTAGGTAAATTGGAGTACTTGACTCGAGTTAAGAGTTCTAGGCTTGAGTCACTGGATCATCTTCTTTGAAAATAAGTTTGAAGTTTAAATGAAGATATCTTTGTATGACTTAGGCTTGAGGTTAAAATGTCTAACTTAAGTGCATGACTCGAGCCAATTAAGGTTAGCTCAAGTCAAGCTCTTCTTTCGAATATGAACTTCGAAATAGCATTTTGAAAGTGGTTTGAAATCATGTCAGCTTGAGTCATTAAATGACTAACTCATGTTAGCTAGTTCACCATAAAACATGTTTCAAACACTAAACTCGAGTTAAGAAATATAGGCTCAAGTCTGAAGATGGAATATCACCTAGAGGGGGGGTGAATAGGTTATTTGAATTTTTAATAGCTTAATCAAGATTTGGCGAATTAAGGCAATATACTAACTGAGCAGGAATTTAAAGAAGAGTGGACACAAGGCAATTTATCCTAGTTCGGTCTAATCCTGACCTACATCCAATCCCCAAGAACTCCTTGGGATTTTTTACTAACTTTCCAGAGATTACAAATACAGCTTAGGATGATCCTTACACCCTTGGACTCACTCCCCCTTACAACTTGTAATCGTACACACAATTAAGGTTCCACAACCTTAAGATTTCACAACTGAATGAAATAAGTGTTTAAATAACTCCTCACGAGTAGATAATAAATGATCACTGAAGAACAGGAAAATATCCGAAGATACTGAGAGTAATGAAACTGATAAGATCAACAACTCAGAGTAAATGCGCAGAGTTTCGGGGTCGTGGGTTGAATTGAATGCTTGGGCATTTATATTCTTTCGCCATTAATGCCGTTGGGAGGAACTTGAGAGATACTGTTGTGACTTATTTAATTTTCCGTTAGACATAGCTCTGTTCCTCGTTCAACCAAATGGACCATTGAGGCTTCATTAAATGAAATCCGTTCTTTCATTAAATGCGTTGATCGTTGAGAGAGCTTTTGTAGAAGAATGTCTTGATTAAGTAATCCTTAGAAGAATGTTTCTCTCTGATGCACACCTCATTCCATTTGTTGCTCTGTTTCTGCTGCTATGCATTAAATGCAGTGACGTGAGCATTTGCTTTATGTGGTTTTTGAATTATACAGCGTTTAAATCCCTAAAATCACTAGCAATTGTGTTAGAAACATTTTATATATCATACTAATTGATTCTGGAAACCATAAGTTAAATATCAATTCATCTGCAGAATCAGATATTAGCGACAGTGACAAGAACTCGAGTTTTCAATGTAGAACTCAAGTTCTAGAACTTGAGTTCTTAAACAAGAACTCAAGTTCTTTGGTTTTCTTTCTGAACAACTCAGATCCGTAAGACAAGGACTCAAGTTGATAATCAAGAACTCGAGTTTTCATTTCAGGGTCAAATTCATTTTCAAAGAACTTGAGTTCTTAATCATGAACTCAAGTTCATGAACCCGAGTTCTTGTCTAAGAACTCAAGTTCTTAAACTTTGATCAGATGTCTCATAAAGGAACTCAAGTTCTTCACTGAGAACTCAAGTTCATGAACTTGAGTTCTTTTCCAAGAACTCAAGTTCTTAGCCTTGACCGAATTTCTTATAGAGAGAACTCGAGTTCTTTACCAAGAACTCAAGTTCTTGAACTCGAGTTTGGTACTAATGAACTCGAGTTCTTAAGACTTTGAAAATTTTTCTTCGGCCAAGGGTCGCGAACTCAAGTTCTTAACCAAAGAACTCGAGTTCTTCATTTTGCTGATTATGAGAACTAGAGTTTTAAGTCTTGAAATCGAGTTCTTATTTAAACCATTGATTCACAAGTGTTTAGTTATCATCAAAACTTGGTTGAGAACTAACAGAATCAAGGACTTCTTAATTTGGAAATACGTTTAAGTCCACAAAATATGACTTGAGTCAAATAACACAAGCTCGACTCACTGACATTTCATAAATATTTCATAAGAGCTCATGACTTGAGTTAAGCAAGATTGGCTCGAGTCAATATATGTTTAAAATATATTGGTAACTCTTTGCCTTGCATTGACTCAAGTTAGTTATGACAAGCTCGAGTCAAGCGTATGTCCAAATATTCTTGGAAGCTCTATGTCTTGTGTTGACTCGAGTTTTACAACTCTAAACTCGAGTCACTTTTGACAATAAGTTGTTGGTTTAAGTTTCTTCAAGTTAAAAGCATTTTGACTTAAGCCATTAACTTCATTTTGTTTACAATTGTCAATTATCATCAAAACACATAAAGAACTAACATATAAGATAAATGTTGAATTCAAAATGTTAGTATTTCGATAGCGCAAGCTCATGTCTCATTTGTCTATCTTGAATGCTTCTTCTTTTATAGTTGACCATCATTAATGATTGTTAAGCATTTTCAAGTTATCTATTGTGAGTATTGAAAGTAGCCATTAGATCGAGAAGTTCGTTCGATACTCATCATTGTTGTTTTGCAAAGCTTCCATTGTTTTTGTGTCGTTTTGACATTCCTTTTGATTTGCCCATTGATTTTCCATAATAGTCATAGGAATGGGAATAGCATAGAAGTTTTTTGATTGCTCAGAGATTGGTTATCGTGTTAGTGTTTGTTTTCTGTAATAGCATTAATTCTTTTGACATAATTAATGTTTTTTTTGATAATTTGCAGTTAATCCTTCATATAATCATTTGAAACTCATTGATACACTAGTTAAATATAGTTAAGCAAACTAATGAGTGATGATAAGAGGATAATAAATCATAATCAATGATTTAAGCTTTTATGGACATGGTGATTTACTAAGGCATAGATGGTGACTCACGTTTTCATTAATTGACTCAAGTTGAAGACTCAATTTGGTCTTCCAACACTCGAGTAAAGATTTTTTTTTTCCTGAAATGAAAGCTTGTTTAAAACAGAAGTTGAACTGAGAAGATCATTTTGTAAAACATAACTCGAGTCTAAAAATACTAACTTGAGTTGATGACTCGAGTCATGTCTTCACAACTTGAGTTGTGAAGTATGATTCTTAAAGTGGAGACTGAGAGTTATGCGTAAAAAGACTTTGAATAAAGGACATTCGAGTTCTGAATTGCTAAGTCTAACGCACAACTCGAGTACACGAAGTCATAACTCGAGTTTCTAGGTTTTGTTCTTTTGGAAATGAAAACCAGAGTTATGTTGACAAGATGTAAACTCGAGTCTTGTAATGTCAACTCTAACGAGTAACTCAAGTTGTCACAACTAAACTTGAGTTTTGGCATCTTGAGAGTTTTGAGAAGAAAAGTCTTATGAAATACATCTTAGCGAAAGAATACCATAACTTGAGTTTCAATTGATGACTCTAGTTATAAACTCAAGCTTCATGAATTGAAACTTCAAATGCCAAAGTACATCATCGAGTGGACTAAGAGTTAAAGAATTACCTTGGCACTCGACTTTAGTTTAGGAGAACTCGAGTGTTACTTTTGTTTATTCTAGAAAAAGAGTGTAATAAGAGTGGTGTCCTTGATATTGTTGCATTCTGCCATTTATGTATGTCTGTTGCAAACTTCATCAAACTCTTCAACATCAAAAACGCTTCTGACTGATTTAGACTTCTATCCCCATAAAGTTCTTTAAGTATTATTTCCAATGCAAAAAGAATCAGCTCCAAACTCATTATATTCTAACTGTTATGACATGATGAATGAAGGTTGTCCTTGACCAACATTTTTGCAACATCCTAAACTGAATGTCAACTTTAAAAATTCATATCTCATCCATTTGATCTTTTTTTGTCTATGCTCTTGATGTTTTTGGAAAGGTATGTGAGTCTAATTTCATATACCACCAATTTCAACTCAATTAGATGTGTAGTTTATGAGATACACCCAAAAAACCGAAGCTATGTTTGGTATGTGACGTTAATTAATGTGGTAACTTGTGACATTCATATCTCTTTCATTTGAACTCCTTTGGGCTTGAAGTTTTGTCAAAATGACTCATTGGGAGGCTAGTTTCATAAAAAATTGGTTTCACCTCAATTGGATCTTTGGTTTAGGAGATATTATCGAATAACCAAACTTTGTGCATGCTGAACGTGAAATAGAGGTAAACAGAGAGCTAATAACTCGAGTCATTGGTGGCCAACTCAAGTAAACAATTTTGCACTTGAGTTGGCTCATATCTGAGGAGCAAATCACTACGGCAAAGTAGTAAGCTTGAGTTTTGAGTTCTACACTCGAGTTTGCTCATTGTGAAGCTTATTTTTGCTTATTTTAACTTTTGCAAGTTTTTCTTTCTTTCTTCTCTTCTCTTAATCATTCTCCACAATTAAATTTAGACTAATCTATATTAAATATAGTAGTTAGGTAATGTATATGATACAAACTTTTTTCTCTTGATATTGATATGTATATTTGAAATCATCAAAATTAAGCATATCTAATAGCCCTTATAGTGTCTCTTCCATACATGGCCATCATATTTTTCAATAGTTGTTGGTGATTTTACATGCCATACTTGGGTTTGTTTGCTCAGGTTAAAATATGAGGCTAGGTTTTCTCAACAAAATCTTATCATTTTCCTTGAAAATCAGTATAATCAAATGGTTAAATCTATTTAAACTAATAATGGTGTAGAGTTTCAAATGACTTCATTTTACTCGTCTAAAGGTACTTTATATCAAACATCTTGTGTTGAAACCCTTGAACAAAACAATACCGTTGAAAGAAAAAATCAACACATTTTAAATGTAGTTAGAGCTTTAATCGTTTAATCTCATCTCCCTCTAGATTTTTGGTTTTATGCTACTTTACATGTGGTTTATCTTATCAATCAATTTCCTACTCATATTTTTGTAAAAACTAATCCCCATATTAGCTACTTTATGATAAATATCCTGATCATCCTTTTTAAAATTATTTGGCTCTTTTTGCTTTGCATGTACATCATCTGCTAATCGCACTAAGTTCTATGTTAGAGCCCAAAAATGTGTCTTTCATGGCTTTAAACCTAGCACCAAAGGTTACATTATACTTAACCTGTGCACTAATCATACTTTTGTCTCACGACATGTTATTTTCTGAGTCTATCTTTCCATTTCCCTTAGATTATCAATAACTGGACTCTTCTTTGCCTATGCCTCAATCTTTTACAGCTTTAGACTACCTGACTTTTGCTTCCTCTAATTCGTCTTCTCCCTCACCTACTACTTCTTGTCCCTCCATTTCTCCTCCAAGAATTAGATGATCTCACAAAAAGCACAAGTAGCCATCTTATCTTCATTACTATCATTGTTCTTTATTAACATAGGCACTATCAATTTCTATGGCTATATCATGCATGTATCCCTTATCTTTTGTTTTATCTTTCGGTCATGTCTCACTTTCTTAAAAACATTTCACTTTGTCCATTACCACCCCTCATGAACCTAAATCCTATCATGAAGCCATTAAATATAAAGAATGGTAGCATGATATGGAGGCTAGAATCACTGCATCAAAGCAAAATCATAATTGGATCTTGACAAAATTACCACAGGGCAAATCTCCAATTAGTTGTAAGTAGGCTTTTAGGACAAAAAAAATTTGTGCTGATGGGAATCTTTAGAGGTATAAAGCTCGGTTAGTGGCAAATGGCTATACTCAATGGAAGGTATTGATTAATTTAACACATTTTCTCCAATTGCTAAGATGACCACTATTCGTTTATTACTTGCTGCTACTGCTGCTTCTAATTGGCATCTCGAACAACTTGATGTCAATAATGCTTTCTTGCATGGTAATCTTAATTAAGATGTGTATATGAGTCTTCCTCCAAGTTTCTTTTCTAATAATCCTAAGTTGGTTTGCAAACTTTAGAAATCATTGTATGGTTTAAAGCAAGCTTCTCGTCAATTCTTTGTAAAACTATCTTCTGCATCTTGTGGATATACTCAATCTAAATCTGACAATTCTTTGTTTGTTCAACATAATGGGGATTCTTTACAACTTTTTTAGTCTATGTTGATGATATCATTCTTGTCAACAATGATTCTAATAAGATTGCTCGAATTAAAATTTTCCTTGATTCATCTTCCAAGATTAAAGATTTTGGTAAGCTAAAATTTTTTCTTAGTTTAGAGGTTACTCGATCCTCTTCTAGTATTACATTGAATCAGAGGAAATTTGCACTTGATATCTTATTTGATGTTGGTTACTTAGGTTGCAAACCTCTTTCAACCCCCATGGCTTGTACTAGCCTTTCTCAAGATGGTGGCACTCTTCTTTCTTATATGGTTCCTTATCGTCGGCTTGCAGGTCGTCTCCTTTACCTCACAACTACATGACCTAACATTTCTTATGTTTTTCAACTGTTATGTCAATTCACACAGGCTCCCACTGCAATTCATTATAAAGCTACATTTCGTGTCCTTCGATATCTCAAACGAAGTCCTAGAAAGGGTCTCTCTATTTTCCAACGAGTTCTTCTCTCCACCTCAAGGCTTTTGATGACTCAGATTGGGCTGGTTGTCTTAACACACGTCTGCTGGGATCCGTACACGCAACGAAATTAAAAAGTTACGAATCCCATCAGAGGATCCATCAACGATGTTTAAATCAAGTTAGAAAAAGAATTGTACCTATGCAAATTATAAGCATCTCCTTTAATTTGATCTCGTGGGCTACCTGATCAATCAACAGGAGCCAACTTTGTGGATCCACTCCCTTTATCGGTATCCACACAAACGGCCTCTAACACTGACGACAGCGTGCTAATGCCTTCAATATTCTCACGTCTCTCTATTTTCTTTTTAGGGTTTCTTGCAACTTTTCTCATACGTTTGACAAAAAGTCCTGTTGTTTTTTCAAAACCTGATAGACGTATTATATTCAAAATTAATCCTTATTAATTTTGAAATTTGAATTTAGATTAAAATAATATATTAATTAAATCTATCTAATAAATCTAATCTAATGTATTTATTTAATCTGAATTAAAAGCCATCTGATTCAATTTATCTCTATAAATTAAATTTGAGAAATGATATCTATCTATTTAATTAAATATGAGATACTATATTTTAATTTAAATTTAAATCACATATATGATATCTTTATTCAAAAATTAAATCTGAGGTACAATATCTCTATTTGTTTTAGATATTTAATTTATCAAATAAATTAAATACAAAACAAATATTATATAATAATATTATAATCTCTATCAAATAATATTATTATATTATTTTCAAATTTAATATATATATATGTGTATATATATATATATATAAGATTCAATGAATCTAGACACTTTTGCTCGTGTTGAGCTATTCTTGTGTGCGACCCTACAGGCCTACATGAGATTGGCAGCGGGTCAATACTGTACCAGCCCACAAGTCGCAAGCGGCCTCTACCAAGACATTACAACTACCCAATTCATATAGGGATCAATGATACATTACAACCTATCGTACAACCATATCATATCCCTTTTGTCACGTGATAATTTGGTCAAGTATGAGGCATGGATAATGTTAACTTCCTGTTCTTGACCATTACTTTCTCGATTCTTGAGTAGTCTAATAATTGAAATGGAAACTCCTTTCCATTGTAGTATGGCCATACATTTCTCAGACTAACTCATTGAGGGGCCTGATCTCTACAAACGTGAGTGATAAATTCCATCTTGACCATTCGCATTCCTCTGCACGAAAACCACTGATATTGATCATAACCTTTATTATCACCTGAGGTGGCTTTTGACTAAGTCAAAGATCAACGACTCATCATGTAGGAATCCATGATGATCTCAAGTCAAAGGGTATTGTGACACAGTTATATATGAGATAAGCTTATAACTAAATCCATGCAGCTTTGATTTGTATCTAACATATTTACAAAACCACTTGATCCCCAACCTTTTCATGGTTTCCTATCCAAGCTAGGCATAATCAACATATATTAGTTACATTGTGGGGGTAATTGAGTTAGTTACTGAAGTTACTTAGTTACTATAATCACATAGTTTTTTTTTTTTTGCTCGAACTATAATCACATAGTTCGAATAACTTAAACTAGTTAGAAATAGAGGTGGTGATCAAGTAAATTAGTTAGAAATGTGTTTGCTCAGTCTTTGTTACTATTATGACACATGTATAGAAGGAAACATGTACATAACATTCAATTTCAACTTGATGATTCATTCTTCATTCTCCAAATTCGTGCTAGAGATCAGAAGTAAAGCTGGCTATAATTCTAGCACGATGAACTTCCATAACAGAGTCTATTAAAAACGCATCCCAAACACATTCCTGCTCAACATGCCCTATACGATCGCATGCACAACAAACTCAAAACATTCTTTCATATTTAAATTGAACCCATTCAACACATGGGTTTATTTACTGAAAGACAAATCTGAAGTAGCCATAGTGTTTCAAAACTTCTATACCTGTGTTCAAACCCAATTCAACACTTCCATTAAGGTACTACAAAGTGATAATGCGAAGAATACATGAGTAAAGCCTTTAACAAATTTCTTGATCATCAATGAATTCATTACCAAACTCTTGCCGTTAGACCCCTCAACAAAATGGAGTGGCTAAGTGAAAAAATCATCACCTTTTGGGAGTAACCCGAGCCTTAATAATGGAGTGGAATGTACCTACCATATTCTGAGGTGATGCCATCCTCACAGCCGCTTACCTCATTAACCGCATGCCTTCCAAAATTCTCAATTATGACACTCCAATTCAAAAACTCCTTCGACTCTTCCCAAATTGCCCTCTAATCAATTCATTGCCTCCCAAGGTCTTTGGTTGTGTTGTCTTTGTACACAAAAAGGATGGCAACAAATTTGGAGCCCGAACCGACAAATGTATATTCCTTGGCTACTCCTCTACTCAAAAAGGGTACAAACTCTACTGTCCATCTTCCAAGAAACTTATTATGTCCCAGGATACTGTGTTTTCAGAAGATGAAGCATATTATCCTAAATTACCCATTCAGGGGGAGAATAATGAAATTGAATGGCTAATCCTGGATACATCTAATCCCGAAAACTTCAGCCCACCTAACACATCATCACCTAACCTTATAGCTACTCTTGACTCACTTGCTCCCACAAACCAGCCTAGCCCACCTCAACCTGAACCCAATGAACTAGAAACACATGTTGAGATCAATTCAAGGATGGATGTTGAAACACGACGTCCAGCTCACAAGTTCAAGCTGAACCAGACACTGGTAGAACTATCTCTCCCATTCAAAGGAACGACCATGAATCCGATCCGAGATTAAATCCCGAAGAATCAGGTTGGCCTATTGCCTTAAGAAAAGGGATAAGATCATGTACTCATCATCCAATTCAACGATTTGTTTCATATGGTAATCTGTCTGCAAAAATGCGAAATTTTGTTGTAAATAGTGCACAGATAACTATTCCAAATACATTTCAATAAGCTATGGCTAATCCAAATTGGAAGCAAGCTGCAGAAGAGGAATTAAGGGCACTCAAGGAAAATAGAACGTGGGAGATCACGACTCTACCTAAAGGAAAGAAACCAGTAGGATGCAGGTGAATCTTTACTCCGAAATTCAATCACGATGGCAGTACAAACAAATACAAGGCAAGACTTGTTGCAAAAGGATATACTCAAACATACGGGATCAACTATCAGGAGACATTTGCTCCAGTGGTCAAGTTCAATATCATTCAAGTACTTTTATCACTCGCAGCAAACTTGGATTGGTCACTATACCAACTGGACGTGAAAAATGCATTCCTAAATGGCAACCTAGAGGAGGAAGTGTACATGGAGATTCCAGATGGAGTCTTAGCTCCTAATAACTCTGTGTGTAAGCTAAGCAAGTCATTGTATGGCCTGAAACAATCTCCGAAAGCATGGTTCGATAGATTTACCAAAGCAGTGAAAGGGGTTGGATATACTCAAGAACGAGCAGATGACACGTTCACCAGACGTGTTAATGGCAAAATCATCATATTGATCGTTTATGTTGATGACATAATCATTACAGGTGATGATGAAGAATCCATTGACCAACTAAAACGGGACTTGTCGACTGAATTCTAGGTGAGAGATCTTGGACAAATGAGGTATTTCTTAGGCATGGAAGTAGCAAGAACCAAGAAGGGCATCAACGTCTCTCAACGCAAGTATACACTAAACTTGTTACATGAGACAGAAATGTTGGGCACTCAGCCAGAAGGGATACCAATGGAAGAGGGAAGTCACCTAGAGATCAAGCCACAAGGTGTTCCAGCTAATGCGAAGAGATACAGAAGACTTGTGGGAAAATTGATATATTTAACCCACATACGCCCTGACATTAGCTATGCAGTTGGAATAGTAAGTCAATTTATGCATCAGCCCCAAGAAGAACATATAGAGGCAGTATACAAAATTTTGAGCTACCTGAAGGTTAACCTTGGAAGGGGAATATTCTTCAAGAAAGGTACTACCAGAAACATAGAAATCCACACTAACACAGACCATGCAAGAGATAGAGAGACCAAGAGGTCAACCACAGGGTACTGTACATATGTGTGGGGAAATCTAGTTACCTGGAGAAGCAAGAAACAGACAGTGGTGTCAACAAGCAGTGCCGAAGCAGAACTAAGAGCTATCAACAAAGGAGTATGTGAAGGAATCTGGATTATAAGATTACTGACGGAGTTGGGAATTCAACATGAGGGACCAATGCAACTTTGGTGTGATAATAACGCCAACATTGAAATGGTCAAGAACCCCGTCTATCATGATAGAACCAAACATGTTGAGATAGACAGACACTTCATTAAAGAAAAGATTGAAGCATTATGACACTGTCTCACATAAGATTTGCTGACCATATTGCAGATATCTTGACTAAACCACTAGGCAGAACAAAGTTTGAAGGGTTTCAAGGCAATCTGGGAATGATCAACATATACTCTCCAGCTCGAAGAGGAGTGTTAAAATATTAGGAAATAAATAAGGAGATTAAGTTTAAGATCCCTTGATTCTCTCCTTGATTATAGCTAATTTGATGTACTTCTTATTTGTCATAATTGTAATCCCTGATCTTCCTCCTCTAAATCTCTCATTCTTAGCCTATATATTGTAAGTTATATTCATCTGAATAAATCATCAGAAACAGAGTTTTATGCCTCTAAATTACAATACTATATAACTAATCAAAATAGAAATATCTAATTCAAGCAAAATAAAATACAAAGGCATTTTAAAATTAAGGAAGATTATGATTTCAATTTAGCAAACACGAGGACTGTAATATTATAAATTTTAATTTCAGTAAAAAATATTGTCCTCTTTTAGCATACTTAGCACAATATCTTAATTATGGTTTTTAGCTGAAGAATACAAGCATTTTACATCACCAGGAAGAACATTTGAATAATACAAAGCTGTTCAAGTTGAATAATCGCTAGTTGCTTAAATTTCTATAATATGCTCATGAAGAACTATGCCTCTTCAGGTCTCCAGAATTGAAGTACAAATACCTCTGCTTGTCAGAAAAATTTGATGAGACAGGCAAATGATTAAATCCAGAATATTGTCCGTTGAACTTTTCCCAGCATATATCATTGATGTGCTTCAGAAGTTGATTCTTCTGGACAAACGGCTGAGCTGCATATTCCTCAAACGGCATCCACTGAAGCATATAATCATTATAGTGTTCTTGCTCTTTTAAGGGAATTCAAATCCATGATTTATACTCATACTTGTATAGATTTCAGCCAAAAAAAAAAAAAAAAAAAAAACCTAGAAAGGGCAGGACAATAAAGCATGGAAAGCATTGTTAAAGAACAAAGATATTAATATAAATTAATCCTCAGCCCTTTCTAACATATAATCTTGAGGTCAAGCAGTTTTCAAAAATTCTATTAGAACTTCCATCACCAAATAGTCTAGTTTTCAAACTTTCTGACTAGGTACTGTCTTAAGGATGATAGGCCTCACCCTCATTTCACTCTATAAGTCTAAAGGGCTTTTGTGTCATGGTTGCCTATTTAACCCAAAGGGCATTTGGCTGAGCGTATGTGTTGGAGATACTCTCTCTGATCCTAAATATAAGATAAAATTGATTTTTTTTATAGAGATACTTGATCATATCATATGTTGTATATTCTTAGATTATATATTACTTTGTAAGTTGAGCAAAATAGTTTATAGAAAAAATGATAAATATAATTCTTTTAAAGTAATTTAACTAACTTCCTTGGTCTCTCTAAAAAAGCCAATTTCGTCGTGTATTTAGGACTCGGGAGTATTTGTTAAACTATAGGCCTGTTTGGTCGTTTGAAATGGGTTTTGACCAGGTCCTTTGGTAAAGAAAATTAGTAAAAGAGAAACATAATCTTGAGCCATTTTATATATGAAAAGAATTATAAATTAATCCATTATTTCATTTATTTTTCAGGGGTAACTTTTATCACTTTCGCATTACCACTCCATTTTATTTTCACCTACTCAAGCATGCAAAACAAGTGATCCTATTTCTCGTTATATAATTCAAGCATGGGTCAAAAGTTTCCTTTATATTCCTTCTCTTTTCTTCCCTTTTGAGTAATTTTTTTCCATTTGCCAAAAGCTAATCTGGGATGTCTTTTCAAAAAATTACAGATAGCTTTTTCAACAACTTTCAGTTACTTTTCAATGATAAAAGCTAGTCCGGTTTACTTTCCAAAAAACTCAGTTTATCAAACTACAAAAATGTATCTAAACATACTGACTTTTGGCAAATGAACCTTTTTTCTAAAAAAAAAAAAAAAACTGACAATCAGAAAACCGAACCTAATGTTTTTGCGATCTAGCTATCATCCCCCCTCTATTTTAGAAGTCTATATATTTTGAAAATAGAAAAAATGTTGCGCAATTTCAATATCTCAATAATGCAGCATATTTAACTTCCTGTTTCAAGAGAGTTTGCTCAAGCTCTTCAAATAGAGGGTAAATATATAAATTTAGGCAAAACTCAGGAGTTTAGAATCATTTTTTAAAATAAGGGCAAATCTATGTAATTTCAACAAAAATCGTGTGGTCCCATGTGTTCCGTGAAGTTTGAGAAATGAGCCATATCATTCATGGTTTATAAGTCGTGAGAACAGCTAGAGTTTTTATATTATGTAGATACATAGATTTACTGATTTACAGACAGCCTTTACAAAAGTGGTGCCTTCACTAAGGTTTTAAGTTGAAATAATCATAATGCGAGGGAAGAATTAAAAATGATAGCTTAACATGAAATCATAATCAAGACAAATGATGATATCTCGATCCAAAACAGTTGACCATTCTAAAAGAAGCAAGTACGGAAAAACCATGATTGCATAACTTGGCTTCAATCTAAGTGCCCGTTTGGTTCACAGAATCAGAAGTAATGTAATGGAATGTAATAATGATTATATGAATTTGTTAGGTTTGTCATTAAAGAAAAATGATGCATATACATAAAAACATTTGGTTAGATTATTTCGAACATAAGAATATGTGGAAATAATATATCAAAAGAAAAAATTACCTATATCTACACACACACATATATATAATGTACATATTGGTTCTTGGTCATTTTTTCAATTTGTGCACTCTACACTTTGTGTTCATAGTAATATTTTAATATTTAATGGTGGAAATATAATACAATGTACATGTTGGGTTCATGGTAATTTTTTAATATTTTATGGTGAGAATATTATTTAATGGGATATTTTAATATTTTCAATGGTGGAATATATTTTTTAAATTTTATATTACTATTAATTGATTTGTTAATATTTAATGGTGGTAATTATTTCATATTTAACAGCATTTACGGGTGAGCACTTTGTTCAAGTTAAGAAATTATAATTGCAACAGTGTCCTTTTCACTTGTAGGATGTTTACATTCTCATTTATCAATCCTAGAATGATGTAATCATGATTACAAAATATATCCTCTTTATATTATATAGGCCCAACCAAACATTATAATCAGCTTGTTGTATCATGATCACATGTAATCCTCTCTCATGGTTGTAGGATGTTTACATTCTCATTTATCAATCCTAGAATGATGTAATCATGATTACAAAATATATCCTCTTTATATTATATAGGCCCAACCAAACATTATAATCAGCTTGTTGTATCATGATTACATGTAATCCTCTCTCATGGAATTGAACCAAACAGTCTATAAGAGTACACGTACCTGAGCAGCCTCTAATTCCACATCTTGGATTTGAATGTCAAAAGAAAGTGGGCGCAGCATGCACACAAAGAACAGATCCGACTTGTCAAAGAATGACTTATGACTTTGTCTGAAGACCAAAGGAAGAAGAAAAGAATGCTTAGCTATCCAAACTGGTATGATTCTCTAGATAATACAGTAGAGAATAAGTGGCAGCTCCTAGCTTTCCAGTATAAAGCAGTAAAATGTGCGGTATGACATGTACAAGATATGATGCAACTCATCCTTTAAAAAAAAACGAAATTTTAAAACTTATGACCCAATATTTTGTGCTTGCACCATGTGATGCTTCATTATCGTATCTATGCTTAGAGTACCAACAGAAACATTAGCAAATTTAAGATTATTACGATCACCATCTGTGACCTAGAATAGAATTTTCAGTTGCTTGTTAATGATGAAATAGTAGAGAATTGAGAATTATTTGAGATCCATGGGATTTTAAATTTTGAACAACATAACGTTGATAAACTGATCCTTTACAATAATGTCTGGCTCCTCATCTCAAGGACAAGAAATGATAGACTTTTACGCAAACATAATGTTGATGACATGTCATGCTTAACCATCGTATCGATGCTTCTTGGAGTACCCAACCACATTGGCAAATCTAAGATTAGTACATCACCCTCTATAACCTAGAATAGAACTTTCAGTTGATTATTAACTATTAAATAGTTGAGATTCGAGAATTATTTTAGCGCCATAGGATTTTAACAACATAATGTTGAAGGAACCCGTTTTCATTAATTTTAGGCTCCGAATCTCAAGTACAAAAAAGATAACCTTTTACATAGCACATCGTTGATGAATCTAATGCATCTAAGCAAATTTAATGGTGTTTTAGCTCAAGGGCAAGAAAATGATATAGTTTTCAAAAACATGCTACCTGAACGCTAATACCTCCAAAAATTCTGAATCGACCTGAAAATTTATCATCAAATAACTGATTTCAGGACTAGTCCACATTTAACAATGACACACCAGAGAACTTACTCCTGTTTCTTCTTTGACCTCTCTTACCGCTGCTTCACAAATATCTTCTCCCTGAATTAGTCATTTAATGGGTTGTGGATTATATACTCACAGCATAGCTTATGACATTAATTATAATGATACAAAATAGAAACCTGATCAACAACTCCAGTAGGAAATTTCCAGACTCCAGTGCCCTGAAATAGCCCACTTTTTTCTTGAACTACTAGGACCTAAGATCATAATATAAGAGAATGAGTCCATAAAGAATATTAACAATAAACATTATGAAGAATCCTTGGGTAAATTGCATCTTGACAAATTTATTCTCAGACCTTAAAAACCATAATTGCTTCTAATGCTACCAAATTTTTAGGGCAGTTTTAGGAAAGTTACTATTGCTATCAAGTTTTAGAAAAGCTATTGCAATTTCCCAAAAATTTAGTAACAGCTTTCCTAAAACTTGATAGTTACTTAGGACTTCAGATAATTACAATTTATAAGGTTTTTGAATGTACTTTTCCCAATATTTGGAGGAAAGACTACTAATTTTCCAGTAGTGTGCACATTTTGGAAATCAATCATGCAGAATATTGGACCCCGACAAATATATATATATATATTCCAAAAAAAAAGAAAGAAAGAAAGAAAGAAAAAGGAGAGAATTCAAATCGCTACATGGTTAGGATTTAGAATTATTGATTATCTATTAAAATTTCATATTAGAGTTACTCTCTGTAAACCTAGTCCTATTTATTGGCTCTTAGCCTATCAATAAGATCGTCGAATATTCAGAGAGTAAATTAATCACTGGAGTATACTCCTAGACTTTGTTAATTAGTTAAGTTGCAGATTCTGGCTTTCCTAATTATTAGAGTGAAGGTTGTACTTATTGAATTAGTTAGATTCTTACTAATTCTCAAAGATCAGAGATTAAATCAGTTCACTACCTGAGCATACTTTACCACATGTGGATCCAAAAATGCTAGCTTTAACTGACAACCTCAAAGACAACAAGGGGGTTGCTAGGAAATTTACTTGGCATCAGGAACTATTGAGAAGGGGAAGTCGATTCGTGGTGGGAAATGAACCAAGAGTGAGACAAAAGATCTTAGAATGACTTCATGCTTCTTCTCAAGGGAGTCACTCAGGAATACATGCCACCTATCAGCTTTTTAAGTCTCTTTTCTGGTAGGAAACATTTGTTTGAGGAAAGAAGGGAGTTTATTCGACATTGTGATGTGTGCGCTAGGCGCAAGTATGAGACAGTGGCTTATCCGAGGCTGCTGCAACTGTTGCCAATTCCTAACAAGGTTTAGGAGAGTATCGCTATAGATTTTATTGAAGGCCTTCCAAAATCAAATGGGAAGGACACAGTTTGGGTCATAGTGGATCGCTTGAGTGAGTATCATTGTTATGTAAGCAGTAAATAATAAATAATTAGGTAATTAGGGTTAGTAATTACCAAATTAGGGTAAATGATTAGGGTTAAATAGTAATGGCACGACACTAATTTTGAGGCCACATGGCACAAGATTAATCCTATGAGGCCATACCTAAAGGATTAGTTATAGGTTAGTTATAGTTAGTTAAAATAGCCGTTGGAGGACTATGCCTAAATCTGTCCAAGTGACTATCCTATAAGATCTTAGACTACTTGTTGAATCATGAATGAATGAATGAGAATATTCAGTGTAGCAGTTCAGTCTCTCTTTCCTCTCTGTTCCTTCACTCTTCTTCCTTCTTTTCCCCCAAATTTCTCTAAATTCTACAAACAATATATCGGAAAGGGACACAGAAATTCTGAACTGAATACTTCAATTACTCATCAAGATAACAACCAATTCACAATGATGGGATGCATTTAACTATAAGCAGGGGTCAGGTGTTAATAACAGGGGCGCCTAATCCTAATCCTAATCATTGGTTAATTACACACAGCTAAGGCCATGTTTGGCTAGGGCCACTCTTCCTAAGGGCTTAGGCCACTAATAGCTAATGCCGCTCATATAATCAACTAACATTTAAACACTAATTACGATTGCATAACAAATTGATAATAGGCTCAAAACCCAGTTAACCTAAAAACCTGAACCAAAAAAAAAAAGTAAAGTATAATTAAAAGTTGGAAAATACCTCTTGTTTTCCATTCATCACAAATGCACCAACACCCACTCGGTGTGTGGCATTTGCTGGAATAGTGTTCGCACTTTCAGGAATCCAGTATACAAGCATTAAATATTTTGGTTCCGCATGGTGGTACCAGAACCCTTCCTGTATGAAAGTTCCAGAGAACCAACAGTTAATACACAAAATCAGCCACAACAATCTAAGTGGAACTGAAGATTTCACTAATCGAAGTAACAATTAACAGTAAAATACTACTATTTTGCTAGCAACAAATTCACCTTAACTAGAGGTTCAACAAGGTTGACCAGACGAATAGGTAACTTTATCCAAACACCCTTCTTGCCCTGCATGATAAGGTTGATTCAGTAATTCTATCAAATGTTTTACATTTTAAATTCTAAATTTCCATAAGATGAAGTACTAATAAAGATAAGCCAGGAGAACATAGCATGGGTACAACATGTAGCACATGATTTTAAGTTTGGTTGCATATGCCTGATAGTGTTATCATTTTCTCTCTCGCTTTATAATATTTAGTTGGCATTTACTCCTAAACATGTGTGTTCCTAACAAAAACAACTATATTAAAATACGTGTGTTGATGAACAATGTCTGTACTTGCACTAATGTATGATGTGATCCTAGGTTGCATCCTAGGTAGGATCCAGCATGGCATCCAAGTCCTATGTAGCCCCAATGTGGCATCCAACATGACAACTAAGTCCTAGGTCGCACCTAAGATAATCAAGGAGGCAGACAAGTCATCAAGCATCCCTAAACCCATTGCAAAGTAGAAGGCCAAAATTCATGCTCCATCAAGAGGCCAAACGCATTGAGGGAGAAGATTTCCTTAAGCGGCTTGGGGGCATGAAGACTCATTACAGGAGGCTAAGAAGCATGAAGGCTTCTTTATTTGGGCTGTCATGAAGATCCATTATTTGATGGCAGATGGCATGTCTTGTATTGACTAGAACCCAATATCAGTCTAGACTCTGTTTAGTTGTTTTCATTTGTTTCATATTAGGTTTAATGCAAAGTAGTCAATCCCGGATAGCGGCGTGTAGCGGCTAACCCAAAAAACGCTAAAGCGGTATAGCACATAGCGGGATGACCGCTATACCGAAGATAATAGATACACACATAAAGGTTCAAAAATAGAAATGTACTCAAAACTCAAGACATATCCATCATGAATAATAAAAAGTCAACTAAAGAAACAAACATCATTAAATTAGTCTCTAAAGCTATAAATTAAATATTCATATTTTTACTGTAGTTAAGGTCTATGGTTGTTGTGATTGGGAAGATGAGACCATTTTCACTGTACCAACTATTTTTACTGTACCAACTAGTCAACACAACAACAGAACTGTAGCAAGCAGAAATCAGAACTCTCGTAGTGACTATTATTTATATCTCTTCCTTTGATTTCTCATCGCAAGTAGAAATCAGAACTCGTCATCTCAACCTTCGAACTCTCGTAGCAAGCAGAAATCTCAACCTTCAAACTGTAGAAGGCAGAACTCTCATTGTCTCAACCTTCGAATTGTAGCAAGCAGAAATAAGAGGCGCCGAAATCAAAAATCGGAGAAGATTAGGTCTCGTCGTCTTCAGGAATAAGCCGGAAATGTCATTGTCTTGTTTTAGGAATGTCTTTTTTTTTTACTGTTTGTTTTAAAAAACTAAATAGCGCGAGACGCGGCGCAACCAGGCGCGCTGCAGCGGGGGCAACGAACGCAATGCAAAAACGCACCGCAACGGATTTGCTGTAGCAGGCAGCCACTGTTCTGCTCCGCACCGCCGCAATAGCGCCGCTATTGTGTGCTATTGACTACTCTGGTTTAATGAGCTAAAATTTTAATTAGTAGGTCCTCATCATTGTATTTCCTTTTATATTTGACACTGTAGTGTCCATGATACAAGCAGCTTGGGTAAATTAGTCAGATCCCATTCAAATGACTCTTCTGTTCTTTTCCTCCTAAGAAAAGCATACGTAAAACCATTTGAAGATAGGAAACACATGCTTATGAACATTTGTGAAATAATAAACCTTGAAAAAAAAAACGGTTCCAATAGAAGTTGGATGCCATGTAAATCAGCAAACATGATGGCTAAATTTAGAGAGTAATGAGTTCAATATGATGAATGACTCAGATGAACAATATTAACTTCTAACAACAGAGAAAATGGGATCACAAAACCATTTGGAGTGTGTATATTTCTGTGTATGTATAAGAAAACACTACTACCACACAACACGAGAAAACAAAGTAGAAAAAGATAGATAAAATAGACAACAACCAATTAAATTAAATCAGCTAAATCCAATGTTTCTTTTTTATTTTGATGCCCTGAGAACCTTTTGAGAACCATGACATGAAGTACAAAAAATAGCCAACTAATTATGAATAATTAGACATGGAAAAAAAACCCTCATGTCTTCTCCACAATTGTTCCATTAAATTCCAACATGAACGAAATTCAGAATAAAGTTGACTATTATATGAAATGAATACTAGAAAACTACCAGCTGTTTCCAGCGGGAAATTGAAGCTCTGAGAATTGAGATAAAGGTTGTAGGGTTCATAGGCTCATCCATTTCCACAATGACACCACCATATTTGTCATTGGTTGATGTTAGTAGTTTAACCTGTTGCAATTCATCCCCAGCAGCTACTTGTATAGCTTTCGGCATTGAACTTGTTGGGCTTGCCATGTTCCAAATAGGATAAGGTGCAGTCGCTTTAATCCTGACTACAAGGTACCATGAGGAGATGTTACATTAGACTCCATGCAGAAGAGTAATTTAGTTGTAATAATCATTCTAGACAAAGCTGAACAGTATTCAATAGGCATTTTATTTAAAAAGAAAGGACAACCCAGTATACACTAGGCTACTCTAACCCCATAAATTAGAGATATTAAACAGAATCTTTCAAAACTACAGAGTTGTAGTACATTGAAAATTTCTGAATGCTTTAATAAAACTCATGAATTTAATATCAGGAAATCATGTTAAGTGGACCACCAAAAATGTATTAACAATCTGCTTGATGCCTTGACCAAACAAAATGCAAGTGCAAGGAGTAACAAAAATGCTATGATCGGTTCAAGCTGTTGCTTTTCAAGCTAAGTGAGAAAGTATATATCTAATTGCACAAAAAATGATCAAAATTCAGACATTACTTAAAACTGAAGATGAGATTTTTTTTTATCTTCAAATTTTGAATGAAACAAGATTTAATAGAAAATGAAGTAGGAAAATATATCTGCTTATCAATTGATGTAATGGATTAAACAAATTGATAGAAGGAGGAGCTATTAAGAATGTGAGAGCAAGAATATTTGAAGAAACAAGATATTTTCTCAATAAAACATGTATGTTTTTTTCTTTTTTCTTTTTAACAAACATTGTGATACTGAACTATAAAATAATCATTATATTGTATCACTTGTTAAATTTTTATTAACAAATTAAATAGCAAACACCTAAAAATAAGCTATCATCACCTTGGTTAAAAGTAAAGAGAGGAAAATGTCATACAAAAGCGAATGCTTCTGTTAAATGGCCAAAGCCAAAGACATATCTGAAAGATAAGAGACCACCCACATAAGAAATATTCACTTAACGATCTCTTGACAACTGGCATAAAGAACAGAACAAACAGCATTGACAAAGAAATAGTTGTTTATGTGTTCCATGATACACAGAAAAAAGTATAACAATTCCAAATTGGGACATGTAATAACAGAAACAAGCCATAGCTTGTTTCAGTACCTCCTGTAGCTTCTCTTCTTATTGTTCCACATGAAGATATCAAACGCCAAGTTTTTGCAAAATAATGAGGGTTTCCAGGTCTTAAAAAGATGAATGATCGTGTCGGCAGCAGTCTGAACATGTTATTTGATTGTGTGAATCAAATACCAAATAGACTAAGCTCTCAAATGTGTCATACTATCAGTTCCCTCATCACTTTTTGCTCCAAATTTCTTCTTACCTGCGTAAATAGTCCTCAAAATTCTCAGTGGCTGAGCTAAATTTGCCCCCTCTGGGTTTGGTTCAATGGTGGGGACTGGGGAGGGCAAGGGTCAATGTTCCAGTGTATGGTTTTGTTGGAGGGGAGGAGAGAATAGGGACTTTTAACGACCCCTTATTTGGTTCAAGAGGGGAGGGAGGGAGGGATAATGACTAATTTATCATTATACCCTTACATGTTTCTTTTCTCTCTCTCTGGGTGTTTTTTTCTTTTTCTTTTTTTTTTTTTTTACTACATCTGCTGCTCGATAAATTATTCTACACCTTAACCAAAATTGCAAGATGAAAATTTCGCTCTAATCCCAACAAACTGTTAATATGTGAATAAAAATGTGTTAATGCAATGATAATAACAATTGTTTAAACGCCCTTAAATATATAATATAATAAAATGCATAGTTGTTAAATAGGGTTAAGTAGCAAATATGCTTGGAAATATACTTTGAGGAGCAATGTTGCTCTAAAAGTTTTTTCAAGCTCAATTTCGTACTCGAAGTCTAAAAATGTATCAATGTTGCCCTTTTCCGTTAAAAAACTAACGTTGACTGTTAAAATATTGATGTTAACCATTAACTTTTTAACGGAAAAGGGCAACATTGCTATGTTTTTAGACTTCCGAGGGCAAAATTGAGCCCAAAAAAAAATTCTAAGGCAATATTACTCTTGGACGTGTACTTGCGGGGCGGACTTGCTATTTAACCCTATTAAATATATCATAAAATCCCTTTTTGGAGGAAAAACCCTCTTAAACCTCTTTAAGTGCACCTCAAGTCAACATAGAAGCCAATTTATCATCCAAAGGTCTGGGTTAATTCAGCATACAAAGTGTGTCACCCGTTCTAAGTTTGTCAAAATATATCAATAAATGACTCAATAATCAGACCAGAGACTCTAAACTAAATTATAAATGAGTCAATAATCAGACATACATAGGACATAAACAGCCACAATCAGACCAATCATAAACAATGAGAAAACATGTAAACCAGACTAGTACACGTCTCATCAGACCAACCAACCACATTATCTAACACACATATTTAACTCAGAAACCATAGTTATATCTCTTCAGACCAATCCAACACACAGTTCATCAGCCATAAGGGACGGGAAAAAATAGATTTCATCAGCCATAACATAAGGGGCGAGACGCGCAGGACGGAGAAGGGAGAGCATAATCAGCCAAGGATGACGCACATAAAGCATAGAAAGGAGAGCATAAATAAGCCATAACGAACAGAAAATAGTTTATCATCAATTTGTGTGGAGCATATATATGAAGGAGAAAGGAGGCACAGAAAGCACAAAAATAAAAAATTCGGTCATAAAGGAGAAATGAGATCAATTTGTGTACATATATACCCAAAAGTCAGGGGAAACGCAAAGAAAGCACAAAACCATTTGTTGATTATACACAGATCGAGTAAAATCGTCGGCAGAGGAAAGGCGAAGAAACAACGGCTGCAAACTCACCTGCAAGGAGGCGGGGCCACCGCGAGACGAGGTTGAGGTCACACAATGACGTCGCAAGCTGGGTGAGTGAAGCAGGGGGCAAAAAGGTCCCGAGGCAAGCAGTAGAGAAAGTACCCACGAACCAAGGGGCCCGAAGCAGGAGCACGAACGATTTCCTCCAGGAGGATGGCAGTTATTCAACTCTAAGGCCCGTCCGTTTGGATCGAAGAAAATCGACCTACAGAAAAGGAAAATTAGAATTTTTTGGTGGCAGCTGCTGTTTTTTGCATCAAATTTTCCCTGTAAAATATTTTCCTGCCAACGCATAATTCTTCATGTTTAAATGAAAATGGGTTCCCATAAAAAATGGTGGGAAGTCATTTTCCAACGCCATGTAAAGTCCATTTTGCCCTGATCGTGATAAAGAGAGAAGAGAGTGATGACTGGGAGTGGAAGAGAGAGAAGAGAGTGATGACAATGAGAGGAGGAGGGATAAGAGTGAGTTTAATCAATTGAAATCAACTCAAAAAGTTGTTTAGATATAATATAAATAAGTTTGAGAGTGAAAGGAAGAGAAAACGAAAACCTGTTTTGGTCTTTTGGACTTCACTATTCACCATTGTTGTCCATTTCAAGCTCCAACTCCACCCTTCAACAAATTAACCCAACAGTAGAAGTAGATTGATTGAATTAATCACTATAAGAATAAAGTTGACTAGATAATTTAAATTTATTGTTGATCAATGAGGGAGTAAAAAGAAAAAAAAAGTTGCAGAGTCGAACACTGGAAAAAAGTTGCAAACGGGCTGCTACTCAAACAGTAATTGAATGCTGCTCGAACAATATTTAATTGATGCTCGAGTAGCAATTAGCTTTTTGCTCCTCGAGCAGCAATTTGTGAACATATGGGCCGTAATTTTTTAAGGCAAAAATGTAATCTTTTCTTATTTTCCTACTTATCAAACAACAATTTTCCAATCCAACCATTTTCTTTTCCACCATAATCAAACGCATCAAAGGTAAAATATTTTCCCTTCCATCCCTTTCTTTTTTATTTCCATTCCTTTCCCTCCATTCCTCCTCTTTGATCCAAACAGGCCTAACTTACTACTTGTGTGTGTGTGTGTTATTTTAATTGCAGCAAGTGACAATTAACACAATGGCATTCAAGTCTCTCGAAATAATCAAATTTTTATAGTGAAGGTTGAAAAGATCTAGGTGCTATTAATTATAATCATCAAGATACAATTTTGCCCCTTGTTAGTAATGAAAAATTTAGAGCAATTGATGATAAGTTTAGAGCATCTAAAGATTGTTAATTATATATATGATGACTTTATGAATTATGTTGTTGCTTCATTAAGTATTAAATGTGTGAGAGGGTATGAATTTCTGTTATGAAGATTGTATAATGTTTTTGTGTGCTTAAATAGGGATAAGTAGAAAGTTGAAGTTTTTTTTTTTGGGTTAAAAGAAAGATGAAGTTTTATGCAATTCAAAACGTGTCATCAATACAATACTTTAAAGTTGTTAATGTTGCTAATGTAGTTGTAAGAAACAACTTTATTCTACAAGGTGACAGAAAAGATGGCAAGTACATTTAAAAAGCATATATTATGTTTTTTTTTTTGCATATAGTGGACAATTTTTAAATGGAGAAGATGTTGTAAATTATGTCTTAGGGGCTAATCATTATATAACTAAAACTAATTGAGATATCGTATCTCAGATTTGATTTATGAAGATAAATCAATCATTTAATTAAATAGAGATATTGTATCGCATATTTAATTTTTGAATTAAATATATCATATATCTGATTTAATTTAAATTGGGATATAGTATCTTAGTTTTAATTAAATAGATATATATCTTTTCTCAGATTTAATTTGTAGAGATAAATTAAATCAAAAGGCTTATAATTCGGATTAAATAAATAGATTAGATTAGATTTATTAGATAGATTTAATTAATATTTTTTTAATCAAGATTCAAAATTCGAATTTCAAAATTAATGAGGGTTAATTTTAAATATAATACACCTATCGAGTTTAGAAAAACCTACAGGACTTTTGTCAAGCGTATGAGAAAGCCACGAGAAACCCTAGAGAAAAAAGAGAGACGCGAGAATACTGAAGGCGTTAGCACGCGGTTGTCCGTGTTTAAGGTTATTCGTTTGGATATTAGTAAAGGAAGGCGATTTGAAGAGTCGACTTTTGTTGATCGAAGAAGATAGCCCACCAATTCAAATACAACGAGACGCACACCAGTTCGGCATAGATATGATTTAGCATCGGTTGAGCGATCCTCTTCGGGGTTCGTAAAAAATTTTAATTCCTCTGCATGTACGGATTCCAACAGAAGAATAGGATTTGTAATATGTGGGGATGAGCGTTAGAACAATAACCATAAAGAAATGCACTATCTATGAGAAGTTGAGAGAAATTATAGAATCAATAATCAAAAAAGAAAGGAGTACAATTTTCATGAAATTCACGCCGACCTTTGATATAACAACCTTTGTGGATCTTATAGATAATGAAGGAGTAGAACATTTTATTAAATTCAATGGAGAAAATAGTCATCTATATGTAGGAGTAAATATAGATAATAATACACAACTAACATGGGATAATGAAAGAGAGGAATAGACACATGTGTAAGTTGTATTTGTTTTTTGAATTAATATTTTCTCTAGTCACTTCTTAACGTGTAAGTGTTAGTAAATAGGTGTCTTAGAGACAACTTGTTTTGACAAATGAACACATTTTTTATTTGTTATTTTATAATTTATGTATTTGAACATATTTTATCTTTATCATATTTATGTTTCACCTTTATGTTAAGGTTAATATGTGTTTAAATATAAAAGCCGTAAGAATAGAACATGTATTCACTCGAGAATCTATGATAAGGATCATGATCATAAGGCCTCAAGAACATTGCATATCTATTGCCTAAAACTTGTTCCTAATCTTGAATCACTAGGAAAGGGCATTGGTGATCTCAATAAAACTAGTACGAAATCATCTACTTGTATAAAGATTCAAGGTAAGGACCTTATGGAATGCAAGTATGGCAATACCTTAGCTGATGTCTATTGGAGAACATATAGCATTGAACTAACCTACAAAGAGACTCCACAAAAATTTGTTGCAGAGAGTATCATTGGATAGGTAAAGAGTTTGATGGTCCAAGGTTATTTATGTCAATGATTAATATATTGGGCCTAATGGGTTACACACAAAGGTTATTCCTAATTGCTTAAAATTAGCGCAAGCTTGGGTCAATAATTGTTATTGGGCTTTTTCGAGGGAATGAGTGCATTTGGGTTGGAGTGGGACTCCAAGCCCAATATCCAAATTGAAAATGGAAGAAATCACCAAGAGGGGGGTGAATTGGGGATTTCAAAAATTCTTTTTGAACTCTTTTCAAAACCCTTGAAAAGTAAATAACAAGAGAGAAGGGAAGAAAAGCTTGACACATAGAATTTATATTAGTTCGGTCTTAACCTTGACCTATATCCAGTCCCCAGATATCTTCTGGGTATTTCCACTAGTTCAACAAGCTTTAACCACAACAATGTAAACTACAAGCAATCCTATTCACCTAGGACTTGCTCCCCCTTACACTTTGTAATTAAGCTACCCCACTCACAGGTTTCCACAACCTTGAGTTCACACCAACAACTTTTGATTTCAAAGAATCAAGACTCTCAAAAAGAGTAGATAATGATAAACACTGAAGATCAATTCAAAATCACAATACAGACTCAAATTGCAAAAAATAATCAAAGTAGTTTGGTTGTGTGTCTTGATCTGAGTCTTTATAGCCTTTTTATAAGCTAACTAGATGAACTAGCTGTTGCATTTTCTTCTCTAACGTTCAGCTACAAATCTGAAAAATGACAGTTGTACATTTTGCTCTGTTCTTTCGATTCTCAGCTGGAATCTTGGGATATGTTGATGCAGAAGGTCTTCCAGGTATTTAGTCATTCCATAACCTTCATTTGACTATTGGAGAGAGATGTAATTGATCCATAATGGTCTGTACTGAACCATTGGGATAGAGGAGAAGGATCAACCCTGTTCTTGGTTCTTCATTTAATGCACTTTATTCCAGATTTGATTCCATTTTGATCTTAGTTGAACTTATCTAAAAATCACTCAAAACTTCATCAAAGACATTAGAAGCAATAGTATCATATGATAAAGATTTCGCTGATCAACATCATTTAGTTTTCCAAAGTCACCGATGCAAACTCGAGTTTGTAATCCTAGACTCGAGTTTGGGGTTCAACCAGAGAGTATGAATGTTGATCAACAGCCTAGACTGGAGTTTACAAATATTAGACTCGAGTTTGGTTCTTACAGAGAAGACTGGCAGGCTCTGGTCTTGGAATGGAACCTTGGACATGTTGTCAGACTCGAGTCAATTAATGACTAACTCGAGTTTGGAGCTAGGTCAAGAGCATAAGTCTGAGTTCAAGCACTTCCAGACTAGAGTTTAGAAGCATAAACTGGAGTTTGCAAAGCAAACATATTGATGGTCTTTCTGTATGACTCAGACTCAAGTTTGAGGAAGCAAACTCGAGTTTCAGTAAGAGCTGAAACTTTGAAATTTATCTAGGTCAGGTTTAAACTGGAGTTTGGAAGCAAAGACTGGAGTTTGCAAGACTTGTGAAAACACTGAATTTTGTGGATTCTTTTCTGTTTAGTCTAAACTCGAGTTGTATGGTCTAGACTCGAGTTTGTATTGTTCAAGATTCTGAATGCTCTCTGTATCTTCCAGACTTCAAGTTTGTTTTCACAGACTGGAGTTTGGCTTGTCGAGAAAAACTTTGATTGCTTTCTGTGACTTTGCAAACTCGAGTTTGACTAAGCAAACTGGAGTTTGACATTTATGCAGAATTGAGCAGCTCTCTGTCAAGTCTCAAACTCGAGTTTACATACCTAAACTCGAGTTTGCCTTTAACAGTAAGTTTTTCAACTTACCAAAGACAAACTTTATGCAAGTTTACAATTGTCAGTTATCATCAAAACACATAGAGAACTAACACAAATGGCACATGTATGATTTCTTAGTGGGAAATTAGTTTCTCCACTAATAGGCCTAAATATGTTAGAAGACCAAACGAGGTCTTAAGCTAATTTGAATTTTGATTTTATAATTTAAATTTGAATTTTAAATTCAAGAAATTAGGTTATAAAGATAATTTTGAATTAACTTAATATATTTATGTTGCTATGTTTGGGTGTAAGTGAATGTCCAACAAAGATTGGACATATAAAGGATAAATAATTAGTAAAAGATTGGATGGAAAGGTGATCTTGAATTTCAAATTCAAGATGCAATAATTAAAAATATGGATATGATTTATTATCTTGAATTTTTATTTCAAGAAATAATTAAAGATATGAATATGATCCATTATCTTGAATATTTCAAGAAATAATTCAAGAGATGGATTTAATCCATTTCCTTAATTAATTGGATAATACCAATTAATGGGTCATTATTCTTTTAATTGTAATGAGGGTTTTAACCCTGTAAATGATAAGATAATTAATGTCTTATTATTTTTCGAATATAGCTTGGTGAACCGTAGGTTTTCGACCGTGAAAAAATGTAAGACATTCTGGTAGTCTTATGTTTTGCGGCTAGCTTGGAAATCCTAGGGAGATATTGGCTGAAACATTGAGAGCTCTTTGAAAGCTTGGTGATAACATTTGAGTTTATGTTATTTTACATGCAAAAATGAGTTAAAAAGTTTGTCATTGTCATGGTTTAATGGATCAAATTAGTTAAATATGTGGTTTCATCTTCATAATTAGTTTTTAGACTTCATTTGTCTTGATCTTGGTTATATTTGAAGTTTGGCTAAAAATTGGGCTGAAATGACAGTTTTACCAGAATTGGTAGTGAACACTATTCGGTATTTTGCTCATAACTTGAGTTCTATAACTTCAATGGATCTGAAATTTATATTTTTGGAAAGCTAAGAGAAAGCCCTATAACTTCTATGAAGAGCCCAGAAGCTAAATCAGACATTTAGAGGATCAAGGTGGGCCTGGAACATAGAACAAGACGCTGGAACTGGACTTTGGACCAATGTGCAGTGTTTGATCCATAACTGGAGCTACAGACCTCGGAATGGGTTGAAATGTGCGCGACGGGAAAGCTAAGATCTGGGGCTTCATTTCATATGAAGACCATAAAGCCCAATTCCACCGAAATCTAGGTCAAAAACAGCTTGCCAAAAGGACATGGTTTTGGAGGTGCAAAAGTGAGTCAAAGATTCCTCTAAGTTGGCCACTAAGAAAAGTGACGAATTTGAGTTGGAAAATGCATGAATGGGATGCTCCAAGCTGCCTATAAATAGAAGGGAATTGTGAAAAGCAACACACGCTTGAAAATGCTCAAGATCTCTCCTCTTCTAATTTCTCTCTTGTAGTTCTTGCCTCCTATATGGTATGGCCTAGATTTTCTTTGTGATTTATGCATTGTTTTCCTTTTTAGTGTCCTATATGGAAGTGCTTAGATCTTCTTTATGATTATTATGTATTGTTTTTCTTTATTGTCCATTTGACTCCTACATGGAAGATTCTACCTCCTACATGGAAGTCTAGTTGTAATATTTCATTTTGATTGTTTTAATTTAATTTTATGTTCTTTATCTTCTACTATTTTTATGCATTATTTTTCTTCTTGTTTATTTGACTCCTACATGAAAGGTTCTACCTCCTACATAGAAGTCTAGATTTAATCTTTCATATTGTTTGTTTTAATTTACTTTTATGTTCATCTTTTACCCTTGTTATGCTTAGTCATGAATAGCATGAACTAAGTATTTTTCTAGGGTCATGTATGGATTCTTTATGAAGTTTAATTGAAATTTTGTTTTTAATTACATAATGATTGTCTTGAATATGTTTCTTTAATCCACACTTAATGTCTTAATTAGTTTGATCACCTAATTAAGGAATTGAAAGATTAATTAGACCTTGGAAAAGACTAGTTAATTCTAGGTTCAATTGATTAAAGAACATAAGGTACTAGCAAGGAAACTTGACATAGGCTTTATGCAACCAAAAGAATTTTGGACTTAATGCAAGAATTAATTCTAATAAGCATGGGAACATGGTCTTCTGGATTAAGGATTAGGCTAATTGACTTAGGAATAAGCAATTAGATTAAAATCAGAAATTTGGTTGACATATTCCAATTCAAGAGTTATGTAGTTAAATTCTACCTTAAAAGAAGTTTAGGTCTTAATCTAGCTTTTGGTAAAGGAAGAACAATTAAATGAATTATTGATGATATACATGACCCTAGCCTTTTGTTAATTTTGATTCTACAAAATTGGATTCAATTTCTTTGTAATTTTATTGACATTTATTATTTCCATCAAAAACTCATACGATTGCATCAACTATAAAGTAAAGTACAGTGAGTTGGTAGTTGGAACTTTGATCCCTGTGGGAACGATATTTTATTACTCTGAGATACTTGCTAGTATTACATTGATAGTGTATACTTGCACTTGTCACCCAACCATCACTTGGTAATTTAGGTCAAGCACAAAGAAAAAGAGGAAGAGGCCTCATCCAAAAGGAATCCAATCTTGTACTTCTTGTCCTCAACATAATCTCAAGAAACCTAATCTTCTTGTGATAAAGAAAACCCAAGAACCTTGAGTCCTCAACCTTGCCATCACCTAGCAAGCATCTAAGGAAAGAAAGGAATCAAAGAGAAGGAGTTCTCAAGACAATCGGGAGATAGACATGTAGATCAGCATTACAGAACATCATACAATTTAAGGTCTTCAGTGATATAAGGTAATCCTAAAACCCCTCATGTATTTTAATGCGTAGAGCCACAAGTGTAAATGATGATCAATTATCATGAGTGCCATAAAAGTTATGGGTTCTCATGACAACCTTATAGGAACCCATGAGTTTTTCATTTATAGTTTAATTTGGGAAATCTCATGATAAAATAAAGACAATATTTCAATGGTTGCATTTGGGAAAAACTCATGAGCACTTGTAAAGAGTTATAGCTCTTGGGTTTATGAAATTAAGATCTATGCTCTCCCATAAGAATTACGGATTTTCATAAATTAACTTATTTAACAAATGCAATCAAGAGTATATAGGAGTTAGTTCCTAAACATAAATCATGAGCACCATAAAGAGTTACAAGTTCTCATGAGTATCGTAAAGGTTACAGTTTCTAATTTTCACTGCAATTAAAGAAAGACAAAAAAATTTGTTTCTTCTACTCATGAGTTTGCGCTTGAATGTCAGTCAACACCTTAAATTAACCAATAGTAAGTTTTCATGGGATGCTCCAAATTTGTCATTAGCTACTCTAAACTTATCATTTCTAACGAAGCGGTAAAATTGTACTTTCATGTTTGGAATTAATAGAACTAGGTCCCTTAGGACTTCACTGCAATTTGATGATTTTGAGGGACCTGGTTGCAATTACGTCCCAAAAGTTTTTTGGACGGCAATTTTGCTTGTGTCAAATCTCGAGCAATTTTTGAAAGACTCGGCTAAACCCAAGAGGGGGTTGAATTGAGTGAAGATAAAAACTTAGAACCTTTGAAAATCTTTTTGCAATTCAGTAAAATTAGTTTGTATGATAGTAAAGAGTTATAAAATTGTAGACAATCATTCAAACATATATGCTGGAAATCTGTTTGCAATTCAGTAAAATTAGTTTGTATGACAGTAAAGAGTTATAAAATTGTAGACAATCATTCAAACATATATGTTGGAAATAAAGAAGATTAAGGAAGAGAATTGCAAAGTGAGATTTATACTGGTTCGGTCCAATCCTTGACCTACGTCCAGTCCTCAAGCTCCATTTGAGATTTTTAATCCATTATCCTCGTTTATCCAGGCACAAGAGAAGCCTCTTACAAACCCACAAGTTGACCCAGGCACTTGTGAAGCTAAATCTCTCATCGAGATCCTCCCCCTTACTCAATGTAAGGTTACAATCAACTTCCACTCAAGATCACCTAATACTCTCAAATAGAATGATTTACAATAATTCTTCTCTCTAAGAAGTGTATAGATAATCATTGAAATGCATTACAAATCATTTCACTCTCTATATGATAAGAAAAGTAAGCATTGAAAAACAGAGTGTGTAGGAGCTTCAAAATTTTGGCATTTTTACAGTATAATCTCTTGTCATCCTCCTTGTGTGTTTTGAATGTGGCTTTATTTATAGATGAGGATGATCCGAACGTTGGGAAATATGACCGTTATGAATAGTCATTACAGATCAGTTGGAAACTAGTCGTTAGAACTTTGTTTTATGAACCAACTATGACATCAGCATTTGCTTTGTCCTTGATCTTCAATTTGACGCTCTTTGATCATCTGAAACATGTCCACAAATGATATAAATGATGTTAAGAAGTATCACAAATCATTTGGATGTTCTTGATCAAAAACAAGATTTTCGACACGTTGATTTTTCTGAAGCGAAGGTGTAAATTCGAGTTTTGACTTGGAAACTCGAGTATTGAGGCTATCGTGTTACTCTAGGTTCCTCTCTGTCTGATCAAAACTTGAGTTTTGATTCACAAACTCGAGTTTGGAAGATCCTCTAACGTTCACTGCTCTCTATCTAAGCTAAACTCGAGTTTTCTCTTGTAAACTCGAGTTTACAAGTTGTTTTGTCCTTGGTTGCTCTCTGACTTGATATAGCTCAAAATACTTATCCCCATATAGCTCTTTGAGTCTTCTTTCCCATGCAAAAAGAATCAGCTCCAAACTCGTTGTATTTTGTCCGTTATTATTCGATAAATGAAAGTTGTTCTTGACCATCATTTTTGTAACATTCTGAATTGAAAGTCAACTTTTGAGGACCATATCTCACTGGTCTGAACTTCATTTTTGTTGGATCAAGTCTTGATGGAAATCCTTATGAATCTTCTTTCATATGCCACCGATTTCAACTCATTCCGATGTGTAGATTGTGAGTTATACTCAAAACATTGAAGCTTGGTTTGTGTGTGGCGTGAATTCCTGATCCAACTTTCAAAATTCATAGATCTCTCATCTGAACTTCTTTGGGCTTGAAACTTTGTCAAAGTGATTCATTAGATGTCTAGTTTCATCCAAAATTGGTTTTACCTCAATCCGACGTTTGGTTTAGGAGATATCATCAAATTACCAGACCTCGCCCAATCTGAACGTGAAACAGAGTAGAATAGAGTTGCTGATCAGCGCTGGAAACTCAAGTTTTGATTTGAAAACTCGAGTTTGTCGGGTCTAGAGACACTGCAAACTCGAGTCATTAAGTCCCAAACTCGAGTTTTGAGTTCGAAACTCGAGTTTTGACTTCGAAACTCAAGTTTTGACACACAAACTCCAGTTTTCTTGCATTCCAGAGGCAAATTACTGCAGTAAGGTAGTAAATTCGAGTTTTGATTTGGAAACTCAAGTTTTCTCATCCAAAACTTGATATTTGCTTGTTTTAACCTTGAATTGAACCACTCTAACTTCCATTTCATCATGGAGACTTCTAAGATCAATCTTTGAACTTGGATAATGATATCTTAAGCAAGTTCTTCCTTTTTCCATCTTTCATCTTGATCAATTTTCATCATTTAACTTAGCATCATCATTCTTTGCAGCTTCTACCTTCTTCAATATTTCCTCTTCATTTTCTTCAATTTCTTTTTCTTGAAATCTCATCTCTTGATCATTCTTCATAAATATATTTGAACTGATCTTGAATGAGGATGATCCATTCAATAAATTCTTTCTTCTTCAATCTCTCCTCTTTTTCTTGATTATCCCCAAAATCCTTTGATAACTTCTTGATTCTTTGCAGATTCTTCTTTCTATCATTCGATACCTTTTTATTGATCTTCTTCTTGATCATTCTTCATGATTCAACTCTTTCTTTCTGAAATCTCTTATCTCCTTCTTGATTAACCTTTACAATTCAACTTGGATTAATTTACATTAAATACAACAGTTAGTCAATATAAGAGATAACTATATTACTCAATCTTTTTGCTTTTAAGAATGATGTCTATATAAGACATCATCAAAACTAATCATATCTAACAATTTTGCCATGCATGTTATCCTAGTGACCATTAGTTGAACAAATATGTAGAGTTGGCAGTCAAAGTGTCATCTACATCATTTTTGCTATGGTGTAAATTTGCCTCTGAAGTTTCCAAATCGTAGCAATGTCGCCATGATAGTTATGTAGGTTAGATTTGACTATTAGTTAACCGAATATGTTGAGCTAGCAATGTGAACAATATTGAAAAACAAGAAGAAGAAGAAGAAGTTACATATGGAGAAGGAGCTTACATTCAACAAAGAGTAATAAAGAAAGAGATTCAACAACACTAAGGAAGATTGTTGAGAACAAGGCCACTAGAAAATCTATGTCACTATACCTTAACAATGCTGAGATAGGCAAGTACCTCTTTGATTTGCTCTTCACCGCACAAGATGTTTTTGTTGGGATCCATACACGTAGCAAAATAAAAAACTTATGAATCCCATCGGTGGATCCATTAATGGCGTTTAAATCAAGTTAGAAAAAGAACCATACCTATGCGAATTAATAAGTGTCTCCTTCAATTTGATCTCGTGGGCTACCTACTCGATCAACAGGAGCCTGTTAGAAATTATGACCTAGGAGCTAATTATTATATAACTAAAACTAATTGAGATATTGTATCCCATATTTGATTTATGAAGATAAATCAATTATTTAATTAAATAAAGATATTATATCTCAGATTTAATTTTTGAATTAAATATATTATATATCTGATTTAATTTAAATTGAGATATAGTATCTCAGTTTTAATTATATATATATATATATATATATATATATATATATATCTTTTCTAAGATTTAATTTATAGAGATAAATTAAATCATAAGGCTTTTAATCTGGATTAAATAAATAGATTAGATTAAATCTATTAGAAAGATTTAATTAATATATTTTTAATCCAGATTCAAAATTCGAATTTCGAAATTAATGAGGATTAATTTTGAATATAATACGCCGATTGGGTTTAGAAAAACTTATGGGACATTTTGTCGAGTGTATTATAGAAAACTGCAAGAAACCCTAGAGTAAAATTGAGAGAGACGCAAAACATAAAAAGGCGCTAGTACGCTGCTGCAATCAGGTTCGAGGATTATTCGTGTGGATACTAGTAGAGGAAGCCGATTCGTAGAGTCGATTTCTGCTGATCGTGAAGGTAGCCCACCAATTTAAACAGAACGAGACGCAGAACGTTTTCAGCTGCAGGTAATATTCGGTTCCTTAGCCTTGATTTAGACAATGGTTAAGCGATCCTCCAGATGGGATTCGTAGAATATTTTGATCCGCTACATGTACAGATCCCAACAGTGGTATTAAAGCCAACTCAACCAATCGTTTAAATTGGGTTTCTCTACATGCTATTGATATATGTATGTTTTTAACCAAGTTTACCGTGCGTTCATAGCCGTAGTTTGCGTTAGGGTTTCAGTTGGATTTTTAGGATGGTGCTGCGGCCGTTTTGTACGGTTCTGAATTGTTCAGAACATCGGACCATCAGGTTGAATCATCAATCCAATCAAACCTAAGTCACATTTCTGAAAAGTTTGGAAACTCGATCACGCAGGGAACGTTTGGAAACTTGATCACACTGGAAGAGTCAGGGTTGGAATCGCCAGACGCATTTGATAATGATCGAACGTCGGTGATTCTCAGACGGCTTGTTGTTCGTGTATGAGACAGATTCTGAAACATTCAAAGATGATGATCATACTCGACATAAGTTAAAGCTGAGTTGAACACGTACAGATTCGCGAGGATGTTAGGGACGACCTTCTTCATCTACTCGAATTCATGTTTGTTGGACCTAGCTATCACCCAAGAGGGGGGTGAATTGGGTGTTTGATAAATTTTAGGAACTTTTTAAAAAAAATTTTCGCAATTTATAAATTGACAATTAGATATTTAAAGATGAGCATATACTGGAAATGTAAAAGATAAGGGAAGAGAGTATGCAAACTGTGATTTATCCTGATTCGGTCCAATCTTTGACCTACGTCCAGTCCCCAAGCTTCACTTGAGATTTTCAATCCACTATTTGCTTTGAACTTGATTACACGTCCTGTACTTGAAGTAATCCTCTCACTAGGATTCACTCCCCATTACAAACCGTAATCAATTCACTTGCTTGATTACACACTTTGTACTCAAAGTAATCCCACACTCGGATTCACTCCCCTTACAAGCTGTAATCACAACAAAGTGTTTCCCACTCAAGATCACCCAATCTTGAGTAACTCTCAGAATAATAGGATGTTTACAATGAATCTTCTCTCTCAGAAGTAAGTGAATAAACACTGAAGCACAATACATATAATCTCACTCTCTAAGCTAGATATATGATCATTGAGATATTCAGAGAGTAGATGAAGCAGACGTTAGAATATTGGCATTTTCACTGTGTAAGCTCACATCACTGTTCTTGTTCTCCCTCTTGTATCTGTGTCTCTTGTTCTTCGTTTCTGGGCTTCTTATATAGATGAAGAAGAGGAACTAGCCGTTGCATTTTCTTCTCTAATGTTCAGTTGCAATTCTAGAAAACTAGCAGTAGCATATTTTGCTCTGTTCTTGAATTCTTAGCTGGAATCTTGGAATTTAGTTGTTGCAGAAGGTCTTCCAGATTTTTAGTCATTCCTTTAACTCAATTTGACCGTTTGAGATGATTCTTATGAGTTACAACGGTCTGACCTGAACATCTGGGATAAGGGAGAAGGATCAGCCTTGTTCTAGGTTCGTCATTTAATGCATTTATCCTGGATCTTGATCTCACCTTGATCTTGGCTAAACCTTATCTAAAAAACACTCAAAACTTCATCAAGGATATTAGAAACAATAATATCATATGAGGAAATAATTTCAGGAAGACCCATTAAGATTTCGCAGATCAACATCATTTGATTTTTCAAAATTCCTGATGCAAACTCAAGTTTGTTCTTCCAGACTCGAGTTTGGGGTTCATCCAGAAAGCATGTCTGTTGATTAGAGGTCTAAACTTGCAGTCTGTAAAAGCTAACTCGAGTTTATCGGGCTCTGGACTTGGGATGGAATTTTGGTCTGGAAGCTAAACTCGAGTCAATTAGTGACCAACTCGAGTTTGGGTCTATGTTTGAAGAACAAGCCTAAGTTCGTGATTTTCTAGACTGGAGTTTAGGGTCATAGACTGGAGTTTGTAGTGTAGCCAAAATGGATGATCTTTCTGTATGATCCAGACTCGAGTTTGGGAAGCAAACTCGAGTTTCAGTGACTATTGAAATATTTGAGGTTTATCTGGGTCAAGTGCAAACTGGAGTTTGGAAGGCCAAACTAGAGTTTAGGAGTCTATTGAGTTTTCTGGGTTCCTTTCTGTTTGGTCTAAACTCAAGTTAGGGAATCTAGACTCGAGTTTGGCTTGCTTGGGATTCTGAGTGCTCTCTGTATCTTCCAGACTTCAGGTTTGATTTGCAAACTGGAGTTTAGCTTAATGTGAAAATTTTGGATTCATTTCTGTGTCTGTACAAACTCGAGTTTGTCTATGCAGACTCGAGTTTGACTTTTATGTAAAATTGAATATCTTTCTGTCAAGTCTCAAAACTGGAGTTTGCTAACACAAACTCGAGTTTTCTTCTCCATGGCTCAGTCAAACATTCTTTTCACAAGTTCTTTGCTTTCTGACCTGATAAAGATTAATCCCTGGAATCCAGTACCTATCTCCATAAAGCTCTTTAAGTCTTCTTTCCATTGCAAGAAGAATCAGCTCCAAACTCACTGTATTATGATAGTTATGATCTGATGAATGAAGGTTGTTCTTTGCCAGCGTTTTTGCAGCATCTTGAATTTATAGTCAACTTTCGAAGATCATATCTCACTTATTTGATCTTTGTTTTCCATGATCTTTATATATCTGGAAAGGTATGTGAGTCTACTTTCATATGCCACCAATTTCAGCTCATTCTGATGTGTAGATTGTGAGATACACTCAAATCATTGAAGCTTGGTTTGCTGTGTGGCGTGAATTCCTGTTCCAACTTCTGAAATTCATAGCTCTCTCATCTCAGCTTCTTTGGACATGAAACTTTGTCAAGATGACGCATTGGATGTCTAGTTTCATACAAAATTGATTTCACCTTAAACCGATCTCTAGTTTGGGAGATATCATCGAATTACCAGAGGTCGCCAATACTGATCGTGAAACAGAGTTGGACAGAGTTGCTGAAAGCTTGCTAAACTCGAGTCATTAAGTGACTAACTCGAGTTTTTGAGTTCCAAACTCGAGTTTACATTGGCTAACTCGAGTTTTGCTAATCCAGAGACACCAGAGTTGCTGAAGACACTACAAACTCGAGTCATTAAGTGACTAACTCGAGTTTTGACAGTTCCAGACTCGAGTTTTGTGTCCTAAACTCGAGTTTGCTCATAATCCAGAGGCAGATCACTTCTTGTAATGCAGTAAACTTGACTTTTGAGTATGTGGCTCGATTTTGCTCATCCAGAACCTGATATATGCTTGTTTTAACTCTGAATTGAGCCATCCCAACTTCCATTTGATCTTGGAGACTTCAAGAATCAAACTAAGAACTTGTATAATGATTTTCTCAGTTTATTCAGCAAGTTCTTCTTTCTTTCTTCTCTCTTCTTGATTATTCTCCATGAATCAACTCTTTCTTTCTTCTATTCTCTTGTTCTTTCTCCACATGAACAAATCTACATTAAATGTAGCAATTAGACAATGTATATGATATAAACTTTTTGCTCTTGCTAATGGCATCTATATAAGACATCATCAAAACTAATCATAACCAACAATGTTCAGAAGAGGCCTTTTGGGGTTTCAAATTTTGGAAGTAATTTTCGAAAAAAACAATGTGTTTTTTCCAAAAAAAAGTTTTCGAAAATAATATGTCGTTTTGAAATATTTTTCTAACAGGGGCAGCACCCCCGCAAGGGGTGCTGCTCCTTGACCCCGCCCGCTAACCGACTAGTAAGACCGCCGTAAGGATCGATTGATTTCTCGTAGCGCGAAAATTGAAATCATAATATATTATATAATTTAAATTGGAGAATCTATTATATTATATGTATTATATAATATAATATAAATTAGAAAATTTTAATCATGAATTAAAATATGTTCTAATTTACCTTTCAATATGTTGTTTGGGTATGGTGAACAATATGGCTCTAGATTTTACAATTGTTGTAAATTTAAATATGACCTGCGAGCCATGCCTCTCTCTTTAAATAATCTTCATGTACATTCTCTTCTCATCTTACTCCCCTCGAATGTTAAACGAGGTTTCTCCTTATGTATTTTCTTTTATTATTTAGAGAAGTGTCCTCATTGGCTTGAGAGGACTCTAGGTTAGGTGAGCTATGTTGTATCACGAATTTTAATTATGTTGTTGATATGATCAATGCATGATTAAGTAAGACACTATATGATATACAATAATGATTGCATTCACATAGGTACAATTAATAGGATTAATTAGATAAAATATCAAATAATACTCTCTAAATAAAATCTTAAGTAACAATGCTGTCGATTAATGAATACTTGTCAAAACCTAGATCACCCATTTGTATGTTCCACAAAAGTGGACGCATTTGAGTAATCTTGGTGAGACAAGAGAGAGTAATGGTGATACTCTACATTCATTATTGTCTTGACTTATTTGAGATCATCAAAACGGTTTTGGATCTCAAGGCATTGGAAGGGATTAAACATGCTAGGTCATATGATGATCCAATCCCATAAAGATCTAAGAATTACGTATGATGTAATTGGCAAACTAGTTGCCTACCTAAATAACTTAATTTTAATCGTCTTGCCAAAGTGGACTTAAATTTAAGCCAAATATGGATCTTAACTCACTAATTATAATGAGGGTTATTAATTCAATGGGAGATTATTAATTAACTTTGCATATCTTTTATTTGTAGAATCATGTCGACTAGTAACACTGCCACACTATCACTGCGATCAGTCTTTGAGAAGGACAAACTTAATGGGACAAACTTTCTTGATGGTTCAGGAACTTGAGAATTGTTCTCAGGCAGGAAAGAAAGGCTTATGTCCTTGATCAACCCATTCCTAAGGAGCCTGCAGCCAATGCTCCAAGAGCTAAAAAGGATGCTTACACGAAGCATCATAATGACTCTGTGGATGTAGGATGCTTGATGCTTGCAACCATGGTTCCAGAACTCTAAAAGGATCTGGAGGATATAGAGGCTCTTGAGATGATTGTACATCTCAAGGAAATGTTTCAGCAACAAGCAAGGCAAGAGAGGTATGAGACCACTAAGGTCTTACATTCCTGCAAGATGGCTAAAGGTGCATCAGTTAGCTCTCATGTTTTGAAGATGAAAGGCTACATTGATCACCTTGAGAGGCTTGGATTTCCTATAAGCTAGGAGTTAGCTATAGATATGATCTTAAACTCACTCTCGAAAAGTTATGACCAATTTGTCATGAACTACAACATGAACAACATGGAGAAATCCATTTTTGAACTGAATGGGATGCTCAAAACAGCCGAGTAGGGTATTAAGAAGAAGCCCAGCTTTGTTTTGATTGTTTAGAAAGGAAAGGGTATGAAAAAGAAAGGCAAGGGCAAAAGAAAGGGTAAAGGCTCAATTGGTAAGACCAATGAGTCAAATAGGCCTGAATCTAAGTTTGCAGCCAAGAAGGCAAAGCCTTCGACAGACGGGGTCTGCTTCTTCTGCAATGAATCTAGTGATTGGAAGAGGAACTGCAAACTCTACCTTAAAGATCTGAAAAAGAACAAGAAGGATGGTGGGGCTATCGCTTCAGGTATCTATGTCATAGATATTCACTTTTCCACTTCCTCTACATGGGTATTAGATACTGCATGTGGATCTCACATTTGTACAAATGTGCAGGGTCTCAAGGAAAGTAGAAAATTGAAGAAGGGCAAAGTTGACCTACGAGTTGGAAACTGAGCAAGAGTTGCTGCTTTAGCCATAAGCACTTATGAATTAGTTCTGCCCATTGGGCTTTTGTTAATTTTGAACAATTGCTTTTTATGTTCTTGCTTTGAGTAGTAACATTGTTTCACTTTCTTATTTGGATAAGGAAGGTTATACTTCCATTACTAGGAACTGTAAATGTTCAATTTATCGTAATAACATTTTATATGTTGATGGTGATTGCATGTTGGTCATTATGTACTTAATTTAGAACATCCTAATAATAGATGAATCTATAACATAACTACTAAAAGGTTCAAGTCAAATGATTTGAATCTGACCTACTTATGGCATTGTCGTCTAGGTCATATAAATGAGAAACACATTTCAAAACTCTATCAAGATGGATTTCTTAACTCATTTGATTTTGAATCATTTGATACATATGAGTCTTGTTTATTGGGAAAGATGACAAAGGCACCTTTTACTGGGCATAGTGAGAGGGCCACCGATTTATTGGGCCTCATAATACTGATGTGTGTGGACCAATGAATATATCTACCAGAGGAGGTCATTTGTACTTCATAACATTTATAGACGATTTTAGTAGATATAGGTATATCTATTTAATGAAACATAAGTTTGAATCTTTTGAAATGTTCAAAATATTCCAAAATGAAGTGCAAAACAAACTTGGCAAAGCAATTAAGGCACTTCCATCTGATCGGGGTGGTGAAAATTTGAGCCAAGAGTTCATTGACCATCTAAGGAGTTGTGGGATCATCTCACAACTTACTCCTCCAGGAACACCTCAATGGAATGGTGTTTCTGAACGGAGGAATCGAACTTTATTAGATATGATTCGATCTATGATGAGTCAAATAGATCTTCCACCTTCTTTTTGGGGTCATGCCCTAGAAACAACTGCGTTCACGCTAGATCGTGTTCCATCAAAGGCAATTGAAAAGACACCATATGAGATATAGACTGGGAAGAAACCCAGTTTGTCATTTCTTAAAATTTGGGGATGTGAGGTCTATGTTAAACAACAGGCCTTTGATAAATTATCATCTTGATCCTCAAAATGCCTTTTTGTGGGGTATCCTAAGGAAACTAAAGGATACTATGTCTGCAATCCCTCCGATCACAAAGTGTTTGTTATTTAGAATGATATTTTTTTGGAAAAAGAGTTTATCTCTAAAAGAACCAGTGGGAGTAAGGTGAACCTCGAAGAAGTTCGAGAGTCACAGGACAACGTAGAATTACAGATGGAAACCGGAGAAGACTCACAAGTTGTTGAGCCTCCTCAAGTAACACAAGGCCCACGAAGGTCCGATAGATCACGGCTACAGCCTCAAAGATATGGATTTCTGATTACTGGAAGTCGTGATATCTTGTTCATTGAATAGAATAAGTCAACTACCTTTCGAGAAGCCTCAAAGATATGGATTTCTGATTGCACCTAGTGCAAGTAGGAGTGTGTTGGAAATTATGCCATAGGAGCTAATCATTATATAACTAAAACTAATTGAGATATTGTATCTCAGATTAGATTTATGAAGATAAATCAATTATTTAATTAAATAGAGATATTATATCTCAATTTAAATTAAATCAGATATATAATATATTTAATTCAAAAATTAAATCTGAGATATAATATCTCTATTTAATTAAATAATTGATTTATCTTCATAAATCTAATTTGAGATACAATATCTCAATTAGTTTTAGTTATATAATGATTAGCTCCTAGGGCATAATATATATATATATATATATATATATATATATATATATATATCTTTTCTAAGATTTAATTTATAGAGATATCTCAATTTAATTTAATAAAAATATATCTTTTCTCAGATTTAATTTATAGAGATAAATTAAATCAAAAGGCTTTTAATCTGGATTAAATAAATAGATTAGATTAAACCTATTAGATAGATTTAATTAATATATTTTCAATCTACATTCAAAATTCAAATTTCAAAATTAACGAGGATTAATTTTGATTAATTTTGAATATAATATGCCTATTGGGTTCAGAAAAACCTACGGGACATTTTTTTGAGTGTATTATAGAAAGCCACGAGAAACCCTGGAGTAAAATTGAGAGAGACACAAAACGTCAAAAGGCGCTAGCACACTGCCGCAATCAGGTTCAAGGATTATTCGTGTGGATACCAGTAGAGGAAGCCGATTCATAGAGTCGATTTCTGCTGATCGTGAAGGTTGCCTACCAGTTTAAAGAGAACGAGACGCGGAACGTTTTCAGCCGCAGGTAATATTCAGTTCCTTAGCCTTGATTTAGACGATGGTTGAGCAATCCTCCAGATGGGATTCATATAATATTTTGATCCGTTGCGTGTATGAATCCCAACAAAGCCGATTTTATGAATCTACTCCCTTTACTAGTATCCACACAAATGACCTCCAATACCAACGGCAGCGTGCTAGTGCCTTCAGTATTCTCACGTCTCTCTATTTTCTTTCTAGGGTTTCTTGTGGCTTTTCTAATACGTCTGACAAAAAATTCCGTAGGTTTTTCAAAACCTGATAGGCGTATTATATTCAAAATTAATCCTTATTAATTTTGAAATTTGAATTTGGATTAAATTAATATATTAATTAAATCTATCTAATAGATCTAATGTAATCTATTAATTTAATCCAAATTAAAAGCCCTCTGATTCGATTTATCTCTATAAATTAATATGAGAAATGATATCTATCTATTTAATTAAACCTGAGATACAATATCTCTATTTGTTTTAGATATTTAATTTATCAAATAAATTAAATACAAAATAAATATTATATGATAATATTATAATCTCTATTAAATAATATTATTATATTATTTTCAAATTTAATATAGATATATATATATATATATATATATATATATATATATATATTCATCCTAGATTAAAATACCATGTTCATTAAATCTTAGATATATCTAAGATTCAATGAATCTGGACACTTTTGCCTGTGTTGGGCTATTCTTGTTTGCGACTCTGCAGTCCCACATGAGATTAGCAACGAGCCAATACTGTGTCAGTCGGTAAGTGGTAAGCGGCTTCTAGCAAGACATTGTGACTACCTAATTCATATGGGGATCGATGATACGATGGAACCTATTGTACAACAATGTCACGTCCTTTTTGTCACATGATAATTTAGTCAAGTATGAGGCATAGATAATGTCAACTTTCTGTTCTTGACCATTAGTTTCTCAGTTCCAAAGGCTATGTAATACTTGTTGAGTCTATTTTGAAGGAAAAATATTGCCAACATTCATATATACGTACAGTAATCCAAGTTCAACAATAATTACATACTTCCCAGAATGACATTCTAGAATCATAGTCATTTTCAAAAATTCATATCTCTACATGTACATATCCAAATGAGGCATATGACCTATCAAATTAGAACTTGAAATGTCTACTCCAATACTAGAAATTTTATTAGCCATTGGACACCATTTACTCATTCAAAAACATGACACAAGGTGTCTACCTCATAGGAAACTAACATTGGACATATTAAGTTTTTGTACAATTTACTTCCAATGCTTCCAAAACCACTTCCGAACATTAAACTTACCCAATTTTTCATTTTAAACAGTTTGGAAGCATCAAAATGAACAAAATCACACTCCTTATGGGTTTCCTTTTTTGGCCGAAATATAGGGGTAGAAGAAACCAAAATTGTTTTATCAATTTTGACTTCTAGAACACCATAACTTGGTCTCTAATCACACTCTAACCTACTATTTAGGCCTTAATCCCACTTTCACCCATTTCTAAACAAACGGACAGCACCTCTCCTTCAAGTTTAGGGCTTCCAAAATCTCAAGAAAGTGAGAAGAAACCACCATAAGTCCCAATACACAACAAGAAGGCTAGAAAAGCGCTCACCTTATCTTTGTCTTATACTTCTTGAAATTTGCATCTTCCTCCTTGGCTATTAAGGGTTTTGACCCTCTCCTCTAAATACCTTAAGCAAGAGCTTTTAAGAGGCTAAATGTTGATATAGGTTAAGAACTAGAAGGGATGGAAACATATACACCACACTCACCTTGCGTCTTCAAGTTTTCCTCTTCCTCTCCTTCTCTTCTATGTTTCGGTTTCCTTTTCTCTTGGGTATGTGTGCGTGTGTGTGTGTACCAATCCAAATAGAGAAGGAAGAAGGGATTTAATGGATCAATAAGTGTCCAAGTCGGCTAGGAGGAGGAGAAAATTTGGGCACCAACTAGCCACTTATTTACTAGTTTGCCATTTGGTTACAACTAAACTATGTAGTTAGAATCTTGGGCTTTTCTTTCATCCCTTCGCTTAAGCTTCTTGGCAAAAAATTAAGGCCCATTTTAGGAGCTTTAATAATTTCATATTTTGAATTAAGGAGTGGCTTGGAGAGTAAAGCATGGGCTCTACACTCCTTGACCAACTTTGACCATTTTACCATTACAAAACTCTTTTTCTCACAAGAGTCATGCTGGTAGAATTTTCAACCAACTTTGAAAATCATATCTCATAGTACAAATATCCAATTGTAGTAATTCCAAAGGCTATGCGATGATTAATAAGTCTATTTTTAGGAAAAAATACCTCTTATGGTCAAACACTCGTGATTTGTCCCAGATTCATCAATCTTTACACACTAGACCTAAAAACATTTCCAAATTCAAGGGTCATTTCAAAAATTCATATCTCCACTGTACAATCCAAATCAATCATATGTCCTATCAAACTAAAGCTTGATATGTCTACTTTAAATCTAAAAAAAATTCACAGTCATTGGATATCATTTGTGCAGTCAAAGGTACGTCACAAATTGACTGCATTCAGAAAATCCAATTTGCCAGCATCAAGGGAAATTCCCTTCAAACCATTAGTCACGCTTCTTGAACTAGGTTTAGTTATTTGCCAAAAATAAGCTTATCCTCAAGTCTCTGGGCCCAAAATTCAGGATATTACAGTTATACCTTTATATGGGATTAAGGTAAGGATATCCATTATCTCCTTACTTATTTGTGTTAGGAATGGAAAATCTGACATATTTAGTTGTGGACTGTGTGAATGGTAATAAGTGGAAGCTGATGCAAATGGGAAGAAATGGCACTGCTGTATTACAATCTAATGTTTGCAGATGATCTATTGCTTATATGTGAAGCTAATCTAGTCATCTTCTAGGTTGATTTTGATTCTTTTTCATGTTCTTTTTCTAAATCAAAAGGTGTTTTCGAAATATTTTGATTTTCCTCTTGATGAATCTCTTCAGGTTCATCATTTAAGGGTTCATTTTTAGAAAATATAACATGAGTAGACTCTTCAACAACACAAGTACATTTATAATAAATTTGTATGTTCTACTTCTATTAGAATAGCCCAAAAATATACATTCATCTAATTTAGGATTGAACTTTCCTAAATTTTTCTTACCATTATTATGAACAAAGCATTTATTGTCAAATATATATAAATGAGTAAGATTTGGTTTTCTTCCTCTATACAGCTTGTAGGGAGTGTTTTCAAGCTTCTTTATGATATAAGCTTTGTTTGAGATGTAGCAGGCTGTGCTTATTGCATTTGCCCAAAATACTTATGAGATATTCTTTTCATTTAGCATTGCTCTCGCTCTTTATATGAGAACTCTATTCTTTCTCTCTACAACTCATTTTGTTAAGGAGTTCTCAGAGCTGAGAAGTTGTGTCAATGGCATTTGCATTGCAATATTCTCCAAAAGGTTGATTTTCAAATCCTCTTCCATGATCTGTTCTTATTCCTAAAATACATATACCTTTCTCATTTTCTACTTTCTTGGCAAAAACAATAAATGATTCAAAGGTTTCATTTTTTAAAGAAAGGAAGATTGTCCAAGAAAATCTAAAGAAGTGATTGACAATGACCAAAGTATAAAGATTGCTCCAAGGCTTTTAACTCTTGCTAGTTCAACTAAATCCATGTGGAGAAGCTAGAGTGATTGACATGTTGTGACTTCATTTTTTTGATTTAAAAGACAAATTAGTTTGTTTACCCTTTTGATAAGCATCATAAATGAAATCATTTTTTAATTGAAAATTGGGTAAACTGAGAACTAATTCATTTTTTAGCAACCTGTCTGGTTAATGCATATTGACGTATGCCAATCTTTTATTCCATAACCAACTTTCATTGGAGTTGCTAAAAAAACAATTTTTAGAATTAGTATTATTTCTTGGCCTATTGGTAGTATAACATTTACCTTCTCTTAATACTCAAAACAGAACCTTCAGTTGATCTTTGTTTATCTGGAGATCCTTTTTATCCATAATAAGACATTCTTCTAAATTGAAGATGATCTAGTTGTCATTGTCGACATTATGGCTATGCTAAGGAGATTATTGTAGAAACCTTCAACATAGTACGCGTCTTTGACTTGAACTTTGTCTTTCTTGTCAATTTCACCAATGCCAGCTATTTTGCCAAATTGGTTTCTTCCAAGGCTTAGTTTGCCACTGTCTTTGTATCTTATGGGGACAAATGTAGATTGATCTCCAGTCATGTGTTTAGAGCATCCACTATCAATATACCATTTGCTGGTCTTTGATGTTCATAGACATACTTGCAATCAATGACAATTAAGTCTTAGGTACTGATCTTTTCATAGGTCCTTTTTTGTCAATTCGGATCATAGGAAATACATATGATCCCTGTTAGACCTGGCTATCACCCAAGAGGGGGTGAATTGGGTGTTTGATAAAATTTTAGATAACTTTGAAAAACTTTTTACAACTTCTAAATCTACAGTTAGATATTCAAATTGTTGGTTATGAGTAGTTTTGATGATGTCTTATATAGATGCCATTAGTAAGAGCAAAAATTTCATATCATATATGTTGACTAATTGCTACATTTAATGTAGATTTGTTCAAATATGACTGTGGAGAATGATCAAGAGAAGAGAAGAAAGAAATAATAGAATTGTGGAGTCAAATGATAAAGAACAAGATAAGAGAAGAAAGAAAGAGTTGAATCATGGAGAATGATCAAGAAGAGAGAAGAAAGAAAGAGGAACCTGCTGAATAAACTGAGAAAATCATTATACAAGTTTTTAGATTGATTCTTGAAGTCTCCACAATCAAATGGAAGTTGAAATGGCTCGATTCAGAGTTAGAACAAACAAATATTAGTTTCTGGATAATTAAACTCGAGCCTGTCACTTATAGACTCGAGTCTGGCTGATTTCCAGCAACTCTAGCTCTTTTGGTACGAGCAAACTCGAGCCTATACTTATAAGCTCGAGTTTGGATGATTTCTAGCAATTCTGGCTCCTCTGGTACGAGCAACCTCAAGCTTATACTTGCAAACTTGAGCCTAGTATGAACAAACTCGAGCCTGTCACTTATAGACTCGAGTCTGGATGTTTTCCAGCAACTTTGGCTCCTCTAGCCTGAGCAAACTCGAGCCTATACTTACAAACTCGAGTTTATTGTGTTCTTCAGCACTAGTGTTCTACTCTGTTTCACGTCCAGCACGGGCGACCTCTGGTAATTCGATGATATCTTCCAAACCAGGAATTGGATTGAGGTGAAACCAATTTTGTATAAAACTAGACTTCTAATGCGTCATCTTGACAAAGTTTCATGCCCAAAGAAGATCAGATGAGTGAGCTATGAATTTCGCAAGTTAGATAAGAAGTTCACGCCACACAGCAGACCAAACTTCAATGTTTTGAGTGTAACTCACAATCTATATATCGAAATGAGCTGAAATCAGTGGCATATGAAAGTAGACTCATAAGGCTTTCCAACAAGAGCTAAATGAACCAAAAAAAAGTTTGGACCAGGGAGATATAGCCTTCGAAAGTTGACAGAAAATTCAGGATGTTACAAACTCGAGCCTATCACTTATAAACTCGAGTTTGACTCAGACAGAGAGCTAGTCACGATATCATATTCGATAAACTCGAGCCTGGACATATAAACTCGAGTTTACCTTACACAGAGAGTTTCTCCAAGCTTTTTAAAGCATTCAAACTCGAGCCTACATTTTACAAACTCTAGTTTGTCACTTACATAGAGCTTTCGAAGATCTTTTAAGACAAGAAACTCAAGCATGAATTTATAAACTCAAGCCTATAGCAAATCAGGAGTTTTCAAAGGTCTTTCAACTGAAGCAAACTCAAGCCTGCTGAGATAGACTCAAGCCTGACAGATCTCTATTTTCCAAATCACGTCTTCAACTCTCTGATTTAAACTTATGATACATTTTATCCATATCTTAAGTTGCGAATCATCATATATACATATACTTGATCAATATGCTTATTAGTCTCAGATGATTTCAGCAAGGATCAAGGTAAAATTAGATCTGGGTTAAATGCATTTAATGTACAGCCAAGAACAAGCCTGAAATTTCTCCTCTATCCCAATGGTTCAGCTCAGGACGTTATAAATCGTCCAAATCACTCTCCAACGGTCTAATAAAGTTATGGAAATGACAAGAACGTTGGAAGACCATCTACAATAGCTAAATCCAAGATTCCAGCCAAGAATTGAAGAAATAGAGAAAAATATGCAACGCTCATATTCTAGATTTACAGCTGAACGTTGAAGAATCATTGAGAGGAAAAATGCAACGGCTAGTACCTCTAATTATCCTATAAATACCCATGAAGACTCAGAATACAGATACAAGAGGGAGAGCAAGAACAGGGACGTAAGCTCACACAGTGAAAATGCCAATATTCTAACATCTGCTTCATCTACTCTCTGAATATCTCAATGATCATATATTTAGCTTAGAGAGTGAGATTATATGTATTGTGTTTCAGTGTTTATTCACTTACTTTTGAGAGAGAAGATTCGTTGTAATCATCCTATTATTCTGAGAGTTACTCAAGATTGGGTGATCTGAGTGGGAAACACTTTGTTGTGATTACAGCTTGTAAGGGGAGTGAATCCGAGTGAGGGATTACTTCGAGTACAGAGTGTGTAATCAAGCAAGTGAATTGATTATGGTTTCTAAGGGGGAGTGAATCCTAGTGAGAGGATTACTTCAAGTACAGAATGTGTAATCAAGTTCAAAGCAAATAGTGGATTGAAAATCTCAAGTGAAGCTTGGGGACTGGACGTAGGTCAAAGATTGGACTGAACCAGGATAAATCACAGTTTGCATACTCTCTTCCCTAAACTCTTATATTTCCAGTATACATATTTGGATAACTGATTACTGACATAGAATTGATTTCAAATTGTTACGAAAAGTTTTTAAAGTTATCCAGAGATCTATCAAACACCCAATTCACCCCCCCTCTTGGGTGATAGTCAGGTCCAACACAAATAAGTATATACTGGAAATGTAAAAGATAAGAGAAGAGAATATGCAAACTGTGATTTATACTGGTTCGGCCCAATCCTTGACCTACTCTAGTCCCTAAACTTCACTTGAGATTTTCAATCCACTATCTGATTTCAACTTGATTACACGTTTTGTACTCGAAGTAATCCTCCCACTAGGATTCACTCCCCCTTACAAACTGTAATCAATACACTTGCTTGATTACACACTCTGTACTTGATGCAATCCTCTCACTAGGATTCACTCCCCTTACAAGCTGTAATCAACGCAATGTGTTTCCCACTCAAGATTACCCTATCTTGAGTAACTCTCAGATAAACTGATTTACACTAAATCTTCTCTCTCAAAAGTGAATAGATAATCATTGAAGTACAGTACAAATAATCTCACTCTCTAAGTAAATTATATGATCATTTTGATAATCAGAGAGCAGATAATATAGACATCAAAGTATTCACGTTATGATGAAGAAGCTGTAATCTCTTTTCTCTGCTTCTAAGAATGTTATTGATAAAATGCATGTAAGTTTGATAAAAAAAACATAGAAAATCTTATCCATAACGATAAGCATTTATCAACTCACAGTTCATAAATAAGATTATTTCTCAAGAATTATAATGAAATATGCAAATTGTTCCAAATATCAAATGTTCTTTTAAAACATGATAGTGCATTTCGAAAATTAAGATTTTAATGTATGAAAAATTATTTTTGAAATATGTTTAAAATTGATGCTCACTCTAAACATGGTGGAAGTCAATATATCAGAATGTATCAGATTGCTTCAGTTTTGGAGGATATGTCAAACATTGAAGTTAACATGTAGAAAAATTTTCCCAAAAGCAAAGATCATAAGGATAAAAGCATTAGCAAGACATGCTTAGCACAATAAAGATATATATGCATAATGACTTTGCTATAACCAAGAGATAATCTTGCCTCTTAGAATAGAGTCTTGAAATATATGAACCTTCAAGGCAAGAAATTGAATACACGACTATAGTTACTCAAGAATGAATGAAGACAAAGTTGATGACTTTAAGTAACAAATTGAGTACTAGGGTCCATGGATGATGAAATACATACTCATTAGTCCAAATGACTAGAGTTCTAGAATATCATCCTAGTAAGTTATTCCATATAATGGTTAATGCATTAGTATTCAATGCATTAATGAACATTTATAAATCTTGGAATAACTTAGCCAACTAAGAATTTATGCTTAAATAACAGATTCACAAATTGAAATATTTTCTTGAAGATAGACTTGAAGCTCATAAGATCAGCTTGTTAGACATAAGGTCCAACTAGTTAGAGAATGAAACAAAAGAATTCAAGCAACACATTGAATTTCAAAGATCAATCTGTGAAAGAAATGGAAAATTCTAGGACAAATTTGAAGCACGTCTAACATTCAGTATATAATAATATTAACTTCCAATGCAATCAAAGTATGAATATTTTTCAAAAGCACTTGTATGCATTCTTATAAAATAGAGTGAGTTGAAATCCAAATAAATTTTAGAATTGTGCATTTCAAAAGCATAAACTTAGAAAGTTTTGCACAAATTCACTTATGGTCCTTTAACAATCTGAAAACATTTTGAAAACCATAAACGGTTGATTGTTAATGGAATGCAATAATGGATAAGTATTCATTATCCTCATATGTAATCATTTAAGAGTAAGATAAGATAAAAATTAGATATCACCATAATTCCTTTTGTCCTTGTAGTAACTTTCTTAGTAGAGATGAATTGATGTAGACATCTCCTTTTTCGATGTTCTCCATCAACATCAAGCATAGCTTGTTTAACTTCCTCAAGACTTAGAATTATTTCTCTATGTAGTCACATTCTTGAGAAGTTTTCTATGATCCTACAAAACTGTACTAATATTTTTCTTCTTTGGTATCCAACCTTGGATCTACTCATCGTTAGCTTGTAGGAACACAATTCACATGCTCTTATGAATATAATCAATTCAAAACAATTGAGCACAAAGAATTAATCATGACTTTATGCACAAAAGAAATACTTTGTTTTCAAATCATCATGTATGCATAAAGAGTTAAGCTTCTGAACATTGAAATCCCTTTTATAAATCTATGAATTGGATTTTTAAGAAATGTGAAAAAAACTAGCTTCAAAATAATTTGAAATACTTATTCCTAAGATTACAAAATATAAATCCTTAATGAATATTTCAGATAATAGCGTAGGAGGCTTTATGGCTGTATACCTTTACCTTAGACACTTGAAGGATTGGCTTCGCTTACCCACTGATTCCTGATATATTTTCTTGTGGTTGTCAGCAAAGCTTTCTCAAAGGATATAGACTTCAGTAGTCTTCTATTTAATACTTGTGAGAATTTCCTCTTCTTGTTCTCCTCAAGATAACTGAATGGTACTTTATGGTAGTTTGTTCTTGAGATAGAACATACACCTCTTGCTTGTATACATTGCTTCTTTTGATGTTTAGACCATGTAGTTCTAGTAATGGGTGCTCCAAGAGTTTTCCTATTTGATGTGAGTTTCCTTTTAGGCTCATGAAATACTCTTGGATTTTTGTTCATCTTCTTTATACCATTTTGTCCATTGCTTTTCAAGTCATCCTGTACACATAGAACACTAAATGGACGTTTTGGTACCCACCTATACTTGGGTCCTTATATGTTAGTATTGGACTTTACTTATCCTTTTGGAACCCAAACAAATTTATTTCTCACATTATAATTTCTCCTAATATAGCATGAGTGAGAAATATGTTCAGACTTTCCACAATAATTACATATAATAGAATGATGTTTATTATGAACAGTTTTGCAAGTATTGTGTTTATCATCAGATTGAAGATTGAAATAAATCTTATTTGGATATTCTTTCTTCCCAATAAACTTCCCAGCATTATTTTCGAAAACATTTTTGTTTTTTAAATTATAATCAATAATCGGTTGAAAAACAGTATTATGCAAATGTTCAAAATCATTATTCTTAACTGCATAAAAAGAATTAGAAATGTTTACCATATGTGCAACTAGAGCTTCTGATTATGATTGATCACAATCGTCTATGAGCTCTTCCTAGGAATCCTCTTTCTCTTGTTCTTTCGTGTTGACTGGTTCATAGGAGTATTCAATAATTTTCCTTCTTCAATCTCCAATTGTTCATCAGTCGAAGATGTGCAATTTATAATTTTTGATGAGCTATCAACATTATCAACTCCAACACAATTATTAGAAGCATATATAGAATCAAGAGTATCCCAGATTTCTTTAGCATTAGAGCAAAACTTGATTTTCCCAAAATCATTTTCGGTTAAAGCACTGTATAAAATTTTCATTGCTCTAACGTTCAGTGAAAACATTTGCTTTTCTTTTTCTGTCCAATCCTTTCTTGGTTTGAAATCAAAAGCATTTGTAAAAACTTTCCACATATCAAAATCAGATGCTTTAATAAAACTTGTCATTCTAGATTTCCAAAACCAAAAATCAATATCTTTCAAAAATGGTGGAATGGTATGATCAAAACCTTATGGAAGCCAGGAACAACCAAAATTAGCCATTGTAACTCTTGAGACGGTTAAGTCCTTTAAACAAGAGACCTTGCTCTGATACCAAATGTTAGACTTGGCTATCACCCAAAAGGGGGGTGAATTGGGTATTTGATAAAACTTTAGATAACTTTGAAAAACTTTTTCGCATTTTCTAAATCGACAGTTAGATAATCAAATAAGCATATACTGGAAATGTAAAAGATAAGAGAAGAGAATATGCAAACTGTGATTTATACAGGTTCGGCCCAATCCTTAACCTACGTCTAGTCCCCAAGCTTCACTTGAGATTTTCAATCCACTATCTGATTTCAACTTGATTACACGTTTTGTACTCGAAGTAATCCTTTCACTAGGATTCACTCCCCCTTACAAACTGTAATCAATACACTTGTTAGATTACACACTCTGTACTTGATGTAATCCTCTCACTAGGATTCACTCCCCTTACAAGCTGTAATCAACACAATGTGTTTCCCACTCAAGATTACCCGATCTTGAGTAACTCTCAGATAAACTGATTTACACTAAATCTTCTCTCTTAGAAGTGAATAGATAATCACTGAAATACAATACAAATAATCTCACTCTCTAAGTAAATTATATGATCATTTTGATAATTAGAGAGCAGATGATATAGACATCAAAGTACTCGCATTATGACGATGAAGCTGTAATCTCTTTTCTCTGCTTCTATTTTGAATGCCTTTTCTTTTATAGTTGATGAAGAGAATTTGCATGGTGAGCAATTCTTCCAGTTTCGAATATGACCGTTGGATGTCAGTTGGAAGTAGCCGTTGAAATATAGCCGTTACACTTGTCGTTACTTGTTCCGTCAAGTGCTTCACTGGATTCATTAGTTTCGTCTTCTACTCAGCTTCATTGAATATCCATTGATTTGCCAAGTTAGTCATAGGAATGGGAATAACCTGAATGACTTTTGTTTGCTTAGAGATCGGTTGCCGTGATGGTGCTTAGTGTTAGTTCTCTATGTGTTTTGATGATAAGTAACGATTGTAAACTCAAAAGAAGTTTGTTTTGACTAAAACAAGGTTGAAACTTGTTAAAATTGATTTAATCTTTGCTGTTTAAGCTAAACTCAAGCTTAGATTTGTTAAACTCAAGTTTATGGTTAACAGAAAGCAAATCTCATTTTTGAACTAAGATAAACTCGAGCCTAACTTAATAAACTCGAGTCTGCTTGATAGGGCAAAACTTTATAGCCTATAAATCCGCAAGTGCAAGGGCCGTATCAAGTAATAAAAAGTGAGTAAGATATCGTTCCCACGAGGACTTGGTATCCACAACTTTGATCAGGCATTGATTTTACACTTTCATTTAAGTTGAGCAAACCAAAGTGCATGTAATTAAATAAAAAGAAATTAAAATCAACTAACTACCACAAATATCAAATAAGCAACCCAGAGTCACTAATTCCTTATTAACTTCATAAACCTTTATTTCACCAATTTGATTACTCTTAATATTAATTTTGTTAATATCGAGTATTAACAGCTATAAGTGCCTGTTGGTCTACTTACAACCCTATCTTAAGTAGAAACTGTTATGTCTAACAAATTTACTCAAGAGGCAATTTAATTCGGATACACTCTTCTACAATCATAAGGGGCTATTAGGTATATGTCTATCCTAATTGCAAATTAAATCATAATTTAATCCCATATTGCTTAATCTAGCCTAATTAAAATCTCCTTCGTCAAGGTAAATCCTAATGCTTGAATTCATATTTAATGATGGCAAGTCACTAAATAGATAAAACTAAATAAGATTAAGCAACGAAAATTAATACTAATTATAATTAAACGATGAAACTAAGTCTAATCCATTAATAAATTTATAGCTCCTCTAGGTTACAAAATAAATTAGCCACACATGGCTTCCAGCAACAGTGATAATCAATATTTAGACGTAGAGACATATCAAAAAAATGATAATAATTGAATGGGACTAGAGTCAATTAAGATAACAAAACAAAGATTAAGAACAAAGGAAACCAGCCGTCACGTCTTCCTTCTATTCTGCGTCTCTAGTCTTCGCAATTGTTCTTATCTTTTTTTTTTCTTTTTTTTTTTTTTGCGTTCTGTTTTCCTTCAGCGTGTTCTCGTTTTGCGCCCTCCAATCTGTATGTCCAGTCTCTGCTCTCCAGCCGTCACTTGTTGCGTCTCTGCTCCTTCGTTCTTGTTTTTTTTTTTTTTTTTTGTCGTTCAGCGCGTCTGCCTCTTCTATTCGTTCCAGACCCTTCTTTCTAATGGATAAAGGTTTTGGGTCTTCAATTCGTGTGGGCCCCACGCTTTGATTGATTGCCACTTCACTCTCACAATTCGTCCAGCCTCCTCTTCTTTGCATTTAGCTTTAGGTCTTCTTCCATTCATTGATCCATCATACTACCCTGATCCAATTTCATTCAATTCATTAGCCCAAAGCCCAATATGACATGCTCCCTCCTGATCCTTCAATTCTCCATATTCTCCCGTTCACAATTCAGCCCAATTCCATTTAATTGCTCAATGACGTGATTTGTGAAGCAAAAGCAATAGAAAGTCACATAATAATAATATTAATAGTAATACTAATAAATAATAATAATAGAAATAATTATTTATTTCTTCTTTTCTTTTTTTTTTTTTAAACTTCTAATTACTATTATTTATTTCCTAAACTCAAAAACATTTATTTTAAATTGAAATCCCACAAATGATGTACCACTTTAATTTGATCTTATAATCATATAATCTCATAGAAATCTCTCAAAATCGTTTAGATAATTCTCCAAATATCTCCAAAATATACCTTAAATATATAAAATATGGAGAGTTATCACTCCTCGTGATAGAGAAAAAGCTTGAACATTTGAACTGATGCAAACTTGAGCTGGCCATGTTAAACTCGAGCTTACGCGAGACAAAGAGCAAATCAAGTTATTTGATCTCAGTTAAACTCGAGCCTATCATGTTAAACTCAAGTCTATGCATTATAGAGAGCATTCAAGGATTTGTTGCGATATAAACTCGACTAAGACTATATAGACTCAAGCCTATCTCTGATTGAAAGAATTTCAAATGTGTTTGGTTGAAGCAAACTCGAGCCTAAAACTTACAAAATCAAGTATGGCTCAGATAAAGAGCTATCAAAGTTTGTAACATGATTAGACTCGAGCCTACATTTGTCAAACTCAAGCTTACATCTCTAGACTAAAGCTTATGTTCACTTCAAACAATTTCAAACTCGAGCCTGCCACTTATAAAGTCGAGTTTGTGTGTTATTCCAAAACGATTTCAAAAGGTCATCTTGATGATTTCAAAAGTTTTTCTAATGGCATATCTTCTGAAAACCATTTCATTAGTAATTTGAATGAGAGTTGGCTATGGCACAAGAGATTAGCTCATGTCAATATGACTCAACTTGACAAACTATTAAAAGCAGATTTGGTCATTGGTATACCCAAACTTCATTTCAAAAATGACATGATTTGTGATGCTTGTCAAAAAGGTAAACAAACCAAATCTTCATTTAAGTCCAAAAATGAAATCTCAACTAATAGACCTCTTCAACTAATTCATATGGATTTAGTTGGACCAACAAGAATAAAAAGCCTTAGAGGCAATCTTTATACCTTAGTCATAGTCGATGATTTCTCTAGATTTACTTGGACTATATTCCTATCATCTAAAAATGAAACATTTGATCAATTTGTTGTGTTTACCAAGAAGGTCCAAAACGAGAAAGGAGTTTCTATTGCAGGAATACGTACTGATCATGGTGGAGAATTTGAAAATCATGCCTTTAGTGAATTTTGTGAAACTATGGGTATTGATCATAATTTTTCAGCTCCTAGAACTCCTCAGCAAACTGGTGTTGTGGAAAGAAAGAATAGAGTACTCATTGAAATGGCAAGAGCAATGTTAAATGAGAATAACTCTTCTCAAGTATTTTGGGCTGATGCCATGAGCACAGCATGCTATGTTTCCAACAGAGCATATCTTAGGAAAAAGTTAAACAAGACTCCCTATGAGTTATATAAAGGAAGGAAGCCAAACTTAGCACATTTGCACATTTTTTGTTGCAAGTGTTTCCTCCACAACAATGGTAAAGACAACTTGGGAAAATTTGATCCCAAATCAAATGAAGGTATATTCCTTAGTTATTGTAATAGAAGTAAAGCTTATAGAATATTTAATATTTGTACTCGCACTGTTGAAGAATCAATCCATGTAGTATTCAATGAAAACAAGTTTAACAATCCTCCAGATGATGATGATGATGAAGTCATCTTTCAAAATCAACCTTCTTCGAAAATATCTTCTAATTTAACAGATTTTGAAAAACCCTCTCAAAGTGAATCAGAAGTTGAGCCTACAAATATTTGTGAAAACTCTGTTCAACCTCAACCACGTGCCTAGAGATATAGTAGGAATCATTCACTTGATTAAGTTCTAGGTGATGTGAATGAAGGTGTGAAAACTAGAAAAAATATTTTAAATGAAGTAACTTTCTCAACTTTAATTTTTGAAATTGAACCCTTTAAGATTGAAGAAGCCCTTTCAGACCATGATTAAGTGATATCAATACAAGAGGAATTACATCAATTTGAAAGAAATCAAGTTTGAGACTTGGTACCTAGGCCTTAAGACCATCCAGTCAGTGGCACTAAATGGGTATTCAAGAACAAACGTGATGAGTCTACAATCATTATCCGTAATAAGGCAAGATTGGTTGCCAAAGGCTATAATCAAGAAGAAGGAATTGATTATGAAGAAACTTATGCTCCAGTGGCAAGATTGGAAGCAATAAGAGTTCTTCTAGCCTTTGCTTGTGTCAAAAGAATTAGTGGTTGGCTCAAGTTAAGACCTTAACTTGAGTCTATAATTTCTCGGCTCGAGTTTTGGCTTCCTAGAACTCGAGTTTGACTTTCTTGCTTGATTTTTTACTTCTTGGAGCTTGATTTTGCTTGTTTTAACTTCGATTTAAATCATTCCAACTTCTATTTGATCGTGGAGACTTCTAGAATCAATCTAAGAGCTTGTATAATGATTTTCTCATTCCATTCAGCAAATTATTCTTTCTCTCTTCTCTTATCTTGATCATTCTCTATAATTCTACTCTTTATCATTTGACCCTACATATTCTTTGATTCAATTTCTTTCTTTGATTTAATACTTCTTTATTGATCTTCTTCTTGATCATTCTTCATATATGAACTTCACATATTTGATTCTACATTAAATTTAAGAATTAGTCAATGTAGAAGATAAATATAGTATGTAAACTTTTTACTCTTACTAATGGCATCTATATAAGACATCATCAAAACTAATCATATCCAACACCCTGTCTGAAAACATATCACCAATCTACCCATGTTTAGTCGATTACATAATATATGTAATTGACTAAATAATGACAGATTGATTTTTTTTTTTTTTGGTTTTGCAATATGTAATCAACTAAGCTATAGTGTTTAGTCGATTACATATCACGGAAGCAGTTTTATCTCACTTATCATGCTATGTAATCGACTAAGCTACAGTATTTAGTTGATTACATAGCGACAATTCAAATTTTTTTTTCAGTTATAACATTATGTAGTCAACTAAGCTACAGTGCCTAGTGTTGGCTCCCAAGGTTTTGATGATAACAAGGGTCTTAAAGATTGTAAGATTTTGAATAAGAATTGAAAAATGCACATTTGCATAATACATTGATTCTCGAGAATGAGTAACCAATTCTTGAGAATGGTTCTCGAGAATGAAAATGATTCTTGAATAACTCTTAAGAGTGCTAATCACATTGAAATGATTTTTTTGATATGACTCTTGAGAATTAGGAATTAATTCTCGAGAATGGCTCTCAAAGAAGAGGATCTCACCAAAACAATTTTTCTGATGTAATTGTTGAGAATTAGAAATCAATTCTTGAGAATGAGAATAATTCTCGAGAGCGTGTAAATGTCTCTCGATAATGCCTCGACTGATCTGATATCAATGAAATAATGCTTCTAATGTGATTCTCAAGAATTAGTAATCAATTTTCGAGAATGGTTCTCTAGAATAAGAATGCTTCTCAAAAGCTTGTGAGTGATTATGCCTTGACAGAATCACAATTTTTCTAAAGTGATTCTCGAGAATCAGCAATCAATTCTCGAGAATGGTTCTTGAGAATAATGGAATCAATTCTCGAGAATTAATGATAAATCCTCTGGTCATATTTTTCTTCAGTATTATCTTGAAGTGTGATTCTCGAGTATGATAAGATAGCTCTCAAGTATTATTGAATGATTGCATCTGCTAAGGCTTCCCTGACTATGGTATTCTTAAGTATCAGTAAGATGGCTCTCGAGTATTAACGAGTAACAACAATTTCAAAGTACTTTTCTTAAGACATACTTGAGAATGTCATGGGTGATTCTCAAGAGTATAATGTTAGCATATTCTCAATATTACTTTGCTAATCATTTTTTAATGATTGATTAATTATCTATTCGTTCTTAATCATACTCAAGGCTTTATATCATATCTAATAATCTATTTGATTAAGTTTTATCTGATTAATCTTGCCTAAATTGAGATTAGCCAAAAGCAATCCTACGTGTCAGCAACATTAAAAGTGTCTAAAAAACAAGGCCAACAATCAGAACTAAAGTACGTGGTAGATAAGAACATTCCTTCGAGGAATACTTATTCCAGCTATCATCCTGAGTCACTATCTGCACAAGTATAGACGACGATGAATGCATTTAATGAACCAACAGTCGATTTAGTTCAATGAAGAACAACTATAACTAACGGAAATTCAAATAGTCACAACAACTACATTCAAGTTCTTCACAAAGGCGTTAATGGCGAATGCTATAAAAGCTCATCACATTCAATTCCGCCAGCTATTGAAACTTTGCACATTTAATTCTGCATTATTGCTATCAATTGTTTCATTAACTTCACTTAAATATCTTAGGATATTTCTTGCACTTTAGTGTTCATTTATCATCTACTTGTAAGGAGTTATTAAACACTTATTTCATTCAGTTGTTAAATCTTAAGATTGTGGAACCTTAAGTGTGGGTATACAATTATAGCCTGTAAGGGGAAGTGAATCCTAGTGAGAGGATCATTCGAGTACAGTGTGTAATTGTAATTGCTTTGAAAGATAGTGGAAATCTCAGGTGTTTTGGGGACTGGACATAGGTCGAAGAGTTAGAGTTTATACCGAACTAGGATAAACTCTTGTGTCTTTCTGTTTATTCTCTCAGTCTTTGTTTTTAGTGTTCTTGAGCAATCGATGAAAGAATTTTAAAATCACCTATTCACCCCCTCTAGGTGATATTCCATCTTCACTTAGTCAATTACATATCGTGGATTCAGTTTTTTAAAAGGCCAAATTGCATCATAAATTAAATATATACTAAGTTAGGGCAGCTGACTATTGATGCCCATATCCTCTTATATGTCATCACACTCATTTTGTTCCCTCGGCCTTACAATCATTCGAGGGTGTTGGAGGGTGACATACCTATCATGTGGGCTATTCGTCATGACCTTCAGGTAAATTGGAGGCATTATATCTGTTGGATGATATACAAGGTCAAGCAGAAGGACAATGCTGCATTCCTACCCAACCATTTCCATTCTTAGGGGCCATTGCCCATATATACTAGGGACATCTGTCGGCATGGTTTTGACACCTCATCACAAACCTATGCTCATCGCTTTTTTCAACTGTAGTTGTATGACGAGACTTCATGCAATATAATTTCACAACATGTTGCATTTCAAGCTTAGAAGGAAACTGTTGATACAAATATAATGGATCACCTAAATACCAACCACCTTGCAAGTCATCATCACCATACAACATCTCTGTCTCATCATCACTATGTGCCCAATTAATGAAGGAATAGTGCGGACTTTCGTTCCAAAATGGCTCAACCTCAGGCCCTACATCTGTCAATTTTTTTTGTCAGAACCACTAAACAAAATTACAAATACAAATACAAATTTACTAACTTATCACTGCTAAATGGGTCAACACGTAGTGGTGGCGTTCCTAAGGTATTTAGGTTTACAGGGTTCATGTTAGCATCAAAATCACCCTCCACATCAGTATCTGAAGTGTCACCTAGTGGAATAACACTCTCAGTTTGCCCTCCTCGTTGTGCATATCCTTGTCTTCCTGATCCTCCTCTTCCTCCATCAATCTTATTTGACTTAAGACTTGTAAAGGTGCAGATAAACTGACAGCTCTGTCTTCTTGACCATAATACTATGGAGAACTTGTATGCATGGGAACAGATGATGATTCACTAGATAGATTCAAGCTCAACATATATCTTAATAAAATTTTGTGATTTTCGATTACCAAATGCATCTATAACACTCTCTATGTCTTCATCATTACATACATCATTACTAATGTAGTATACACTATCCTTACCGACAATAGTCTCTACTTTGCCAATCAACCGATAAATGCAATGGTTGCCATGTAGCCCCAATTTTGGGTAAATTCTTTCTTTGAGCTCGTTGTACGTAGTGCCTTGTTTGATTTCTCATTTTTGTTTTCCCTTCAAATTGAACACCATCAGGACCTTTAAAATGCCTCCCATTATGGTAGATTACAGCAACATATGTGTTTGAACTTAAACTCATCCTTCACACTAGAAATTGGGAGTTGCAACGGGGTGGGTTTCAGATTCTACACAAAAACAAAGCTTAACAAAGTGAAACTACAATGATTACACAACAATACTACTTTCAACAAGGTGGGATTGTATTACACTTTGATGGGTCACACTAAAAATGACCAAACAAATAGCAAACAGAGAGCATTGGGGTGGAAATGTGATAAGGGTTCCGAATGAGCTCAAATGGCCTTTTAATCGACTAAGCATTATAGCTTAGTCGATTACATAGCGTGAAAACTGATGAAAAACTGCTTCCACGATATGTAATCGACTAAGCATTGTAGCTTAGTCGATTACATATCGTGAAACTTGAAAAAAAAAAATCAATCTGCCACTATTTAGTCAATTACATATCCTATGTAATTGAATAATTGGGGCAAATTGGTGATATGTTTTTAGACAGGGGCATTTGGATAAATAATAATTTAATTAGGGGCAAAATGGTCAAAAAGCCTTATTAAAATTACTTTATCAGTGCCTGAGTTTTTCTCGGTTTTCTTCAAGAATACTGATGGTTTCTTAAAGACGCAGGGCATACTTGATTGCCCTGAAAATACTGCATACTCACTTATATGGTCATATTTTCGCCCAACTAATTGTCCTATACCTTAGGATATAGTTAGGTGACATCTTTTCTAATTAGATTTACACCGTATAGGCCCTTGATACCCCTTTTTATTAGCACTTTAATTCCATGGCTTGAACATACTAAGTCCACTGGCCCATATAACCAAGTTACTTAGTCCCAGAGAGGCTTCCTAACCCTCGACATTCTTGGGACTTTTCCTAAATCAGGCTTAGTCGTCCGCCTAATCTAGACTTATGATCGCCCCTAGCTAGTAATTTCATAATTTGCAAGTGTGATGTTCATATGTACAATTATCTATATTAATATTTTTGCAACTCATTTTCAGAAAAAATTTATTAAAATTTCATGTAATTTAATTAAACATCGGGGACATAGATGTTATTATTCGTCATATAAAATCTATATTGTACCTAAATATTATAAATACTTTTTATAAAAAATAAAACTTGCATTATACTTAAATTTAACTTTTCCTCTCTTTTTCCACCGTAATTTATATTTATTTGAAATTCATCTTCCACCACTTAACTTGGGACAATCTCTAATGGTAAAATTGAAATTAGGTGTTTGTAGTTATCAAGTAAAAACTCAATATAATACTCCTTCTAGTCCTTAATGTAAATAAATGCCATTTAACTTTTGTTTTTTTAGAAAGATTAAAGAAGTGAAATAAATTACATTAAGATATTTATATTTATCGTTTTTCTTCAAACCAATTTATATGACTTATAAACCATCATATAATCTAATAATACATAACATATACTATATATAATTTAGTTAGTTAACTTCCTTAATCTTAAAAAAAAAAAAAAAAAGAAGAAGTTAAACTTCTCTTATATTAAAGACTTAAGTAGTAACTAAAAAGGATCTCCTCTCCTCACCAACTCTTCCAAATTTTTCAAGAAATTTTCAAGATAATTTTTGTTGTGATTTTTCATAAAATTAATAATACAATTGTGTGAAAAGTAAAATTGTTTACAAGAATCATTTCATTTTTATATCTTTCTCTAACTTTTTTACTATAAAATAAACATATTAGATAATTACAAAAAACAATTAATTACTAAATCATTCATAAATTGATGGTGCCATGGAAAATCCAAAGGATTTGCCCTGAAAATGTTATACACACTTTAAAGTTGCTGCATCAGAGCAATGGGTGGAATGCTTATAGTGGCATGGATGATAGCCTTGATAACACAAAATAAATAAATATATATATATATATATATATATATATATATATATATATATATATATATTCCAAAAAAAGAAATTGCAATTGAGTGTAAGGCTAAATAAAGATGAGAGTTCAAATTAACAAAGGAGTCAAATATTGAGAGGAAAAATATGATACTACATTTCTTTTACCAACAAGAATAATGTACACTGAGAGAAGACATTCTATACATTTGCATTATCAAGTAGAAACATATCCCAAAAATTCTACATTACTTAATAACAACAATGGTACAATAATCACCTCTACGCCTGTACAATAAAACCCGTGTTGTGATCTTTATGATCAAGTCTAATTCTCTTCAATAATTGATGGGGGCAAGCTGCAACCTTTTTTGGTTGCTGTTAACAAACCACCTAACCCAAAATTGAAGAACTGAATATATCTGCAAGTGCTATTCATAAGTGCTCTTTGAATCGTGAAATTAGATCTCAGGAATCCAACTTAACTCATCTGAACTTTTTTTCTGCATAAAGAAAAAAACCCAGAATAAAATCCAATCAGAATTGCTCATGAATTATAAGTATCTTTCTACAACTAGTTGCTGCTAGGTTAGCCTTAAGGACATTGCTCATTTACTTACATTCATTCACATGTCATGTCTCTCTTTTTTCCAACACTACTACAATAGAGAATCCAAATTCAATCTTAAGGGAGAAGAGATATCATGGGTTGAAAGAGAAATTCGTAAGTGAACTCGAGTTATAACAAAATTGATAAGTCAAAATTAAATCACAAAAGATTATATAATGTTGTTCTAACAGTATGAATATATTAACTAATTACAGAACCGAGTTACCTATGAATATTTTTTGATTGAAGGACAAAAACTCTGACATCAAGTCCCTTGCCACCAAAGAAGTGAAGCAATACTACCTTTGGTTCTTAATATATGATCTTGTTCATAGTACAAATTGCACTATGAATAAGATCTTATACTAAAAACCGGAGGTAGAATCTAGTAGGGGTCAGATCAGATGTTTCCTTGTACAAGTTCTGTCTACCACAGAAGTTAGGATTGTCATTAAACTAACCTTGAAACTAATACAGGTTCTGTTGAAGAATGAGGAAAACATTTGCGGATTGTGATAATACAAGCGGCACGAGGACTTTGTGTGCTATGTTGATGAAAATTCCTTCTCAATCACTCCGAAAGTCAACTTCAAACGTTCTTGCAGACCTCTCAAGATGTTCTTTGTAATCTTTTTATGATTCTTTGAACTTTTTAGCCATTCAATTCCATAGTAAACATGTACTTTGCAACCCTTTTTTGCAGGCAAATCCTCCATTTGGTAACGAAGGTGTAGCTGAGAAATGTAGATATCAGGAAAGGTAGATATATGCATAGAAAATATGAAACGAAACAACAAAAAAGTTGGCAAATCTCACGTTGAAGTATTCACTTAGAGGAACTCCATGAAGATTCATAACCTCTTCCAAAATCCAACCTTTTCTGTCTCGGAGACTAGTTCTTTGCTGAGTACTTGTAACTTCACCTTTGAAACGTGCATTACTCTTGTCATATTTGTAATACAGTGCCCTCTCATAGACGTCATTGTTCTCAGACACCCAAGGTGTGAAAGAATAATTAATACAACCAGATTTTTCCATGAACTGACGGTCCAAATCTCCTCCATTAAATAACTCCATAAAGAAGCTGGTCTACATTAACCAAAGGGATATGGTCAGACAATAAAATCTGAAAAATTCTCATACTGAAAACCATGTAAGGAACCAATGAGGTATATAGTTATGATGAAATGCAAAATATGGATAGATTAATACATTCATATCAAGCGTGTCGACTGTCGAGTCCCTTTTGGTTAGCTTAACTGGTAAAAAGAGAGAGCATCACTCTTTAACAGCTTGGATTCAATTCCTTTAGGTAACAATGAGAGTATTACTCCCTCAAAACTTAATCGTAGAGGTTAGTTAACTAATTTACGAGGATTAGAGAAACTAGTTAAATTAGTTATTTGTGAAAAAAATGTGTGTTGATTCCCCTAAAATTATCAGGTTGATCATTTGCATTGAAAACTCCCCCCATTAATGAAAACCCTTTAATATATGCAATCAATTATAAGGATAGTATGGGGAAAAATTATACATTTGGGAGGTCTTACATCTAAGACTAATGCAAGCCTCTTAACTAACTCCTATATTTAGGTACTATGACTAAGCATACTTATATATTATTCCATTCAATTATTTACAAGCCCCCTTTACAACTTTCCCAATCACCCTTGTTTACAAGCACACTTAATTATATAACTCCATTCAATTATTTATAGGCCTAATTAAGGACTTGTTAACTAACTCTCCCTTTTACTGCAACTATGTATGATGTATCAGTGTATTTGACAAGTGATTTAGTGAGACAGTGTGAGATAGATAGTGAGAGAGAGAGAGAGATTACAGGAATTGGAAGAGTAAAACAATGAACCTCAGACATGCTAACGTCGTCAAGGTCAACAAATGACCCATTCTCTTCACTTGCAAGGCTTTTGCCTTCAGAGTCATCTTCAACCATTTGATCTTTTTGTTCAGGACTGCAGGATCTGGTCTTCCAAACAGCCATGATGGTCCTGTGTCAACACCAGAACAATTTCTTACTAACATAAATATGAAAAGTACATTTCACAACATACTAGCACACATAACTATGAATCTCAGAAGTAGTTTGATGAAGAGTTCGAGTACAAGGAGGTGTGGACTGATAAATGCCAGTTAACTTGTATTTCAGTCAAATACAAATTAAAATTGTCCCATAGAAATGAGCCTTTTCCATGAAAATAAGTGCCCAGTCACATGTATTTATTGTACGGGGTAACAATGTAAAATAAAATAAAAAAGGCCAAAATATGAATTTGTTGTCATGGGTTTAAAGGGCTTTCACAACTTTCTAGTACACCAAGCACGAAATATTTTAATAATAAATGCCAATGCTACACAAATTCAAGCTCAATTGTTTGAGATCAACACAAGAAGAAAATATACAATGATGACAAATTGTAATAATGTTGCTGTGAGCCCTAGTAGAAGATAATAACAAAATTGTGCATAAAAAATCAATAAAATCATTCAAGAGAATAGTTTCATGGAAGTTGCAGAGAGATATATGGAAAGAGAATACTTGACACAACATTTATAAATTCTTTCCCATCTACCTGTAGGCAACATTAAAAGATACAAAGGATTGGAAATGGAACTTGAGCCTGCCTTCTTCATCTTGTGATTTTGCACAATGCTTTGCATCCATACCTCTGCCAGGTTGAAGAGTTATGGCGATTATTGGACTCCCCATTGACGCAAATGTGGGGCGAATGACCTGAATATCTTCAATGTCATCCCAAAGCAAGAAGAACGTAGTTTTGCGTCCAAATATATTTGCATGAAATCCAATAATTCTTGCGGAAAGAAAAATCCGACCCTACATAAAAACCGACAACATTTTACATTAATGCTTTTGTCAAGAGACTTAGGGATGCCAAGGTAAATAACTTGTTAAAAAGGCTGTTACTTTTAAGGATCCATTTATATAATTTCAAATTTCAGGAAGTATGGAACCATTTTATTAACTTACTCAAAGATAAGTATGTTAGATCCAATGTTTTGATGATAACAAAGCATAAAAAGATTTTTCATAGGATTTGGATAATCATCAAAGAATTTTGAACAAGAGTGACGGCATTTATTACTGTGAGTCAATGGAAATTGCAAAAATAGATCACTCGAGTAACCACTCGAGTGATGTGATAGATCTTGAATAAATCATCATGGTGATCTCTTTGATAAAATGGTTTCACAAAAGAAAAGATCACTCGAGTAATCACTGGAGTGATGTGTTTATCACCATAGTGATTCATCCATTGACAATGGTTGCAAAGACTTTCAAAAAAGAAATCACTCGAATGATGTTCTAACTTCACTCGAGTGATGGGTTAAACAAGGAGATAGTAGAAATCTCAAGTGTAGCTTGGGGACTGGACGTAGGTCAAGGATTGGGCCGAACCAGTATAAATCTCTGTTTGCATATTCTCTTCCCTAAACTCTTACATTTCAGCATATATGTTTTAAATGATTGTCTAATTGTTTATAAATTATTATTGTCATCCAAACCTCCTTTAGTAACTTGCGAAAAGATTTTCTAAGTTTCCAAAAGTTTTATCCGACACCCAATTCTCCCCCCCTCTTGGGTGACAGCCAGGTCTAACATTTGGAGGTTCCCAAGGAGTGCAATCAATGGTTAGCTTTAGCCGAATGGTGGTACAATACAAGTTTCCATACAGCCACCAAAGCTACTCCACATGAGCTACTATATGGCCAAAAACCAGCTGTTTACATCCCTTATGTGCCTAGGACAGCAGTGGTAGAGGTAGTTGACAAAAGTTTTACAGTGAGAGAGAAGATGCTTGTTGTCCTAAAGCATCATCTCCACAAGTCAGTGAATACCATGAAACAAGAAGTTGAGAGAAGCGCTCAGATAGGAATTTCGAGGTTGGGCAATGAGTGTTTTTGAAGTTGTAGCCCTACCATCAAATTTCAGCAGCCATTAGAAGCAACCAAAAACTAGCTCCTCGCTTCTTTGGTCCATAGAAGGTATTGCAGAAAATTGTATAATTAGTAGGATAATGATATTAATTATCCTACTAGCAGCATATTAGTATTTGGGGAGGGCTATCATGATATAAATAGCCCAAGCCTTTCATTTGTACAATCATGTTTGACATGACCATGCAGAATGCATTATGAGAGCCATAGTTAGTTCTCTTCTCTATCTCTTCTAGCCTCTTTCTTGTGTCTTTTCTACTCCTATTCTCTATTCTAGATCAACAAGCATATCATTGAGGCACTAAAAGCCTGATGAATCTTGGAGTATAGTGAAAATCTCAAAAGACTTTTAAGGACTGGACGTAGGTCAAGAGGTTTGAACTAAATTAGTGTAAATTTTGTGTGGTTTAGAACTTAGGGTTTAGGGTTTAGGATGGTGTAAATTGGGTGATGATAAAAATCTTAAACTTTAAGGTGTAAATTGGGTGATGATAAAAATCTTAAACTTTTTTAAAGTTTAAGATTTTTATCATCACCCAATTTACACCCTCCTAGGTGAAAGTATAATTCTAACAAAGTATTGTCTTTTAACTTCAAAATTCAAATAAACTACAAAACAAACCTGCATTGGCATTTTTCTTTTCAAATAGCAGGCGAAATCATTGATTAGAAATTCTTCATGGGGAAGCCCAAAGAGTTTCTGAAAGGCTGAATTTGTCTGAGGAGATCGCAAACTGATCTACAAGTTTTCCAAGAGGGAAAAGATAAGCCAAGATGAATATTGAATACATGAAGAAAAATACAAAATGGTTGACACACAATTACATACCTTCTTTCCCACTTCTTTCTCCATCTTACTTATATATTGCTTTATAACACTACTACCTCTTGTGTTATCCAAGAAAATTCTTAAGTGCAGCTTGGATTGACTAGCCAAAGCAAACTTTCCTTCAAGAGGAACCCATATGTCAGCAAGATCTGAGATGTTTGTTTTCAGAAAATTGATTTTAGCTTTTCCTAATGATGCTTTTTCATCAAAAGGCCCATCAAAATAAAAAACCTCCACATTCAACACAGATGGAGGGTCATCCATTGCATCAAACTCAAATACTTCTGCAAATTACATTGGTATTTTTGTAAGCAAAAGGAGGGAAAAGAAAGAAACTATAACATACAAGGACAAGTCTTAACTTATAAGCACAACCAATGGACTATCAAATAGCAAATAATATAGTCACCATTCCATATAGGATTAGAGTTCCGAAACTTGGCTGAGCTAGTTCTAGTTTTCCCATTGCAAGAGAAAACCACATATGGATCTGAGATTTCACTTGAATTGATAGAAGCTATGTTGCTTCCTTCAATCAAGGCAACAGTTAGTTGCCAACCATCTCCTTGTGCTTTAATTCCATGATCACCACCTAATGTTGAAGTGAATAAATATGAGAATAAGTAAAGATTCAAGCCACTGATTTAAGTGAAAAAAGCAGTAAACACAAAATTGAAGACAGTAGCTCTCGCCATAAAGGAATCACTTGATCAATGAGAAAGGAAAAAAGGGTCAAATCAGCAAAAAAGAATTTAGTGTTCACCATTAGTTTTTAGGAGGGATTTTTGGTGGGTTTAGAGGCTTCTTGAAATTTCTAAGCTTCGCTTTCATTTGGACTCTAACTATACACCCTACTGAGAAGGATTCACACAAAAGGATTCCGATCAGGCAGATAAGCAATATATTAGACCCCAAATGTTGCTTTTAGTTTTCAAGAGACTAGTTATTTTCCTATATTTGAAGAATAACAGGCTTGCTTTGATAACTTCTATTTACAAGGTCTGGTGCATTTTTCTAGAGTGTCTAACTTCATTATGAGCCTTGATGATAGCTTCTAAAGGGCCTTTATTCTGACAGGATGGTAGAAGAATTAAGAAGTTCTGTTTAGTTGATGTGTTTAACTCTGGTCTAGTGTGTTTAACGTTGTTTTAAGGAGAATTCTACCTCTTCTACAGTTATTGAATCTGTTTACTAATAATAAACAAAAATATTGAAAGACAATGTAGCATTTGCTCTCCCACATCAAGATGAATGATTACAAAATTAATATATGATAAGCAAGAAAAAACCAAAAAAAAAAAAAAAAGCAAAAAAGAGACTACCCTTTTGTCTTCTAGCTCGCATGAAGTGTGAAATCAAACCCAGCAATTTTTGACCTTGAACAACCAAAATAGCACTTGCAACAAATTCACCAATTGAATCTGGCAAGTCAACCCCAATAACTTCAAGCCCTTGAACTATGCTGGGTGCAGCTATCCAAATGTGGACAAGCAAATACATTCCAATTACAACCGTTGTCAATAAAGTAAAATTCACAAAATACTGCACCGCCAGCTCCCAATCTGATTGTTTCTCTGCTTGCAGTGATGCCAAGATTTGTTCCTTACTAGAACCAAGGTCCTTTGAATCAACAGGCTTAACAGTTTCACATATTAAACTAGCATATTGGTTAAAGCTGTCCTTCATCCCCTGGCGAGCCCCATTTTCTATCATTCCTTTCATCATGGTACTCTGCACAAAGTTCAACCGCCATGATATCAATAGGCGAGAACAGTGTTCTTCTGATGGCAACTCAGGCCCTGGAGTAATAACATAGAGTAATTCTGCCTTAAAGGTGCTTCCATACATGACATCTGGAGTGCTAACATTGGCAAAAACAGCAAAGTTCTTTCCATCAGCTTTTACATATGTTTGTTCTTCATAGGCTTTGACAGCTTTAACTAACTTAGTGGCAGCCTTGACATAAGTAAGTGATCTTTTCAATGAGGATTCAGTACCTTCATTCTCAAACTTCCAAGGTCTTATTTGTAATTCTGTAGTGCTCTGAAAATCTGCCAATGACTTGGGGAAATTTGAATCAGGCGAAAAAAGTAGCGTGTTCAAATCCTCTGGTGCTATGATATATAGTTGGTCTATGAGCACTCCTCCTGGTAAATTGCTTGGGATTTCAGTCCCATTGTCCAATGCTTGCATTTTTTTCACAACTTCTTCAAAATTCTCATGTTGAGAGAACTGATCCTCAATTTTGATGTCATCAATTCCAGCTTTAATACTTTCATCTTGCTCCGAGTCATTGCTTTTTATGGATACTGAAGAGATATCAATACCTTTGTTAAAAATTTGAGCTATCCGGCATGCAAATGTTTTCTGAAGTTTTTCATCTTTAGACGACGTGACCTCTTCATATCTCCAAGGAGAAGATGAAGCCGAACAGCTCGAGAAAGACATTAAAGGTGATTCCACAAATAATGCATCAGAACATTTCCTTGAATGTGAAAATTGGTCACTATTGGGGTTTGACTCCTCCAAAGCATCAGTCTTGTGTGTTAGGCAGATACTTAAGTGAATCTCGCCTATTCCAACAAAGTAAATGCATGTTAGATAGTGATTAAATTTACTTCGTGTTATTAATCTAATAATGTTATCTTGAATTCCATACAATAACTGCATGATCTTGGCTTAATCAATAATCGAACATGAAATTTGAATAAGAAGGGAAAAGAAAACCTTGGAGGCATACATATTAAGAAAAGTTCAAGGAAACTGAATTTTCATAAGCGGTGAACAAATAATGAAGTAAATGCAGCTTAATTAGTGCAATGCATGGGAAAACATATATATACTTTACAAAGGAAAAAAGGGGAAATTTTTTGGATTATATCATACCACATTCCTTGGGTTTGGATTTCTTGCTTTTGGGTTGCAAAGAAAACCAAGAACTAAGAGATTTACTTTCCTCCTCAAAAACAAGCGAAATTGGCATCTTGAGCTGTCCCACAAAATCATCATTGAAGTACTTATCTTCATCCATGACACAAACCATTAGTTCTTCGTCCAAATCCTCAATGCGAAAACTAAACTCTTCGTCCCACTTGGCATTGACGCACTTCTTTAGCACTTTGGTCTTAAACTTCTGTTTCCCCAACTGCACCCTCACGTATGGATCGCTTAATCCATAATCATTTGGTATTCTTGCTTCAACAACACGAACCACAAGCTTCATTTTTCTACAAACCAGGAATCGCAAAGACAAGATGACGATGGTAGCTGTAATTACACAACGATTTTTTTTTTAAAAAAACAAATGAATCAGACAGAAACGTAAAAAATGCCGATACTGTCGATGAAGTTTGTTGTTGTTGTCATGTTATAATTAAATTGATGGAGGTGACAAACAGGAAGATCATGGGATTCTGAGAGAATTTGAACCCAGAATCCCCAAACAGCAAACCCACACCGAAAAAAAAAACGGTTAATTTTTCTGATGGGTGATAAGAATAGGCCTATTAAGGAAAATTAGAAAATCCAAAACGAGAACTTGGGATGAGAGGGAGGTGTAGATTTAACTTGAAAAAGAATAATTATTTTTCATACTATATAATTACTTTTTCCTTTTCCATTTTTTTCAACTAACCTGTTCCGGGTAAACATTAGGGTTAAGTAGAAAATCTGTTTTAAAAGTAGAAGCTCAGGAATAATATAGGTCTAAAAGTTTTTTGGTCTCAATGTTATTTTAAAAGTTTTAAAATATAGTCATGTTGTCATATTCTATTAAAAAATTAATATTGATTATTAAAAAAGTTGACGTTGATAGTTAACTTTTTAATAAAAATAAATAACATCACTTCATTTTGAAACTTCTACAACAAGTAAGCAACATTAAGACAAAAAAAATTTTGAGGGCAGTATTGCTTCTCAACGAAAACTTTCGGGACAAATTTATTAGTTAACCCTAAATATTAAATTAATACTTCAAGATCAACTACTTAACCCTAAATATTAAATCAATACTTCAAGATCAAACACTTTCCTATAGTTACCTCAATCATTATCCGTCTATCGCCAACTTTACTTACTTTTAAAAACTTGTAATACTACTAAGAAATGGGAATTCGGGTGGCAATCTACACACGTTATTAATGATTATTCTCCTTTATTTATATTTACACTTTCTTAATGTTGTATCATTGTAAAATTTAAATTTAAAAGGTAATTTCTTAATTTATTTTTTAGTATACTTGTTCACATTTACAATTAGACATTTTCAAATGCATTTGAGATTTTTGAAAATATAAAATGGAAAATCCTCCTCAAGGCTTAAAAGATCAATATATTCTCAAAAAAGGCCCAAAGAAAAGTTACAAGTTAGAAAATGCATTAGGGCCTTTACTAACATACAATTCTAAAGTGAACTGACAAAAAACATCACTGACACACGCGCGCGCGCGCGCGCGCGCACACACTCTCTCTCTGTCTCGGCTCTTGTCTTTAGACTCTACTCTTTGCTCTTTCGACTCTCACACTCACGTCCCCGATGTCGTTATCGCTCATGTCGGAAAGGTGAAACCGTCAACCACCATCGACCCACAGAAGTTGATAGGGTCTCCGTTGTAGTCAAGCAAATCAAAATTAATGATTGTTTTAATGAAGACATACCTAAAAAAGTAGGAGGTGGCACTGTTGTAATTTTCTCCTTACTTTTAAGGTCTATTTTACAAAAATTGACATTAAAAGTGAACATTTAATGTCCGTCTTAGAAAATGGATGTTAAATGTCATAATATTACGACTATTTTAATTAATATAGTCATTATATCCTAGACACAATAGAATTCTTTAAGGAAAAAAAAGTGAGAAACAGCTACCGATTTAAGTAAAATGGACGTTAAAAGTGAACATTTAACGTCTATTTTACAAAACAGACGTTAAATGTTGTGATATTACAACTATTTTAATTAAAACAGTCGTTATATCCTAGACAACATTGATTTTTTTTTAAAAAAAATTCTTTTGAGAAAAAAACTACTATTTTAAGTAAATAAAAAGTGAAAAATTAGTGCTACTTACCATTAGAATAAAAATTTAAAAAATATATGACCACTGTGATTTTATCCCATATTTATAGATATTTCTTAGTATGTAGCCTAGAATTTTGATAGTTAATTAAGAGAAGAAATCCGTATTTTTATTTAGTTAGTTTCTAATTAAATTTAATAAATTAAACAATATATCTCTTTTATATATTTCTATGTGCGTGCACGCGCCATATTTTCATTTAGTTAGTTCCTAATTAAATTTAATAAATTAAACAATATATCTCTTTTATATATAAAGAAAAGATTTTATCTCATATTTATAGCTATTTCCTAGTATGTAGCCTAGAATTTCGATAATTAAGAGAAGAAATCTAATTGTATTTTCATTTAGTTAGCTCATACTTAAATTTAATAAATTAAACAACATATGTATTTTACACACACACACACGCACGCACGCACACGCACACGCACACCGTATTTTCATTTTGTTGGTTCCTAATTAAATTTAATAAATTAAGCAATAATACTCATTGTATTTTAATTTTGTGAGTTCCTAATTAAATCTAATACATCAAACAATATCTCTCTTTTATATATATTTGTAAAAAAATATATATCAATATCATATTGATATATATTTTTTTACAAATATATATAAAAGAGAGATATTGTTTGATGTATTAGATTTAATTAGGAACTCACAAAATTAAAATACGGTGCGTGTATAAAAAAGATATATTGTTTAGTTTATTAAATTTAATTAGGAGCTAACTAAATGAAAATACAATTAGATTTTTCCTCTTAACTATTGAACTTCTAGGCTACATACTATAAAATAACTATAAATATAGGATACAATCACACTGATCATATAATCTTGAAGTTTTTATTCTAACAGTTAGTAGCACTAATTTTTTTCTTATTGTTTACTTAAAACAGTAGTTGGTTCTCAATTTTTTTTTTAAAATTCTATGGTGTTTAGAATATAACAATTGCTTTAATTAAAAGTCATAATATCATGACATTCAAAGCATCCCTAATAGGGGCAGGCTAGCGAGTGCATTCGTTTTTCAGTTGGGCCCAAGAGAATGAGGTTCAAGACCTGTTTAAAGCGAACCGACAGTGTAGTAAGCACAAAGCGAGCACATGGTAGATACAAACAATATCGAGGTAAGCGAATTCAACCTAATGGAGCATAGATACAATTGACATTGCCTCCTCTTGCGAAGATTGGGTTAAGTTCAGCCATACCTAGGCCTTTCCGTATCCTTTGGAGTCGATTAAGGACTGAAAGAAAGAGAAGTCTCTAGTAAGGTTTTGGTTAAAGTTTAAGATGGGCACACCTGGCGAAAGGATATGTAGTTTTTTCTTCCTGGGATCATCCTCACCGGAAAGTTCCGCTTTTGGGCTGGAACTGTAAGTAGCCTTAAGGCTACTTACAACAAGTATAAGTCGGATCAGAGCTCCAATTAATCCCAATCTAAACCTAAAAAGAGGTAAAGCTCACTCCTAAGAGTGGTGTGCTCCTTATCTTATAGACCTTTTTTCACTTGACTTTGATTCTTAGATGATATTCCCAGTCTAATTAGAATGATAAATCTGTGTTGGTTATGAATAGTTTTGATGACGTCTTATATAGATACCATTAGTAAGAGCAAAAAGTTCATATAATATGTGTTGACTAATTGCTACATTTAATATAGATTTGTTCAAATATGACTGTGGAGAATGATCAAGAGAAGAAGAGAAAAAAAGAATAGAATTGTGGAGTCAAATGATAAAGAACAAGAGAAGAAAAGAAAGAAAGAGTTGAATCCTAGAGAATGATCAAGAAAAGAGAAGAAATAAATAAAAACTTGCCAAATGGAATGAGAAAATCATCATACAAGTTTTTAGATTGATTCTTGAAGTCTTTACGATCAAATGGAAGTTGAAATGACTTGATTCGAAGTTAGAATAAGCAAATATCAGTTTTTGTATAAATAAACTCGAGCTTGTCACTTATAAAATTGAGTTTGGCTATTTTCCAGCAACTCTGGCTCCTCTAGTACGAGCAAACTCAAGCCTAAATTTATAAACTCAAGTTTGGCTGGTTTCCAACAACTCTGGCTCATTTGGTACGAGCAAACTCAAGCCTAAACTTATAAACTCGAGTCTGGCTGATTTCTAGCAACTTAGTCAAAGAGCTATTGAAGATTTCCAACACGATTAGACTTGAGCCTACATAGCTTAAACTCAAGCCTAACGAATCTTGTTTTACAGATGACGTCTTCCATCTATCTGATTCAAACTTATGAATTAATTTACTCACATTTTAAGTTTTGAATCATCATATATATGTACTTGATCAATATACTCATTAGTTTCAGATGAATTCAGCAAAGATCAAGGTGAAATCAAATCTGGGTTAAATGCATTTAATCAAGAACCAGCAACAAGCCTGAAACTTCTCCTTCTTCACAAGGGTTCAGCTCAGACTGTTATAGGTCAATCAAATCACTCTCCAATGGTCAAATAAGGTTTATGGAATGACAGAAAAACTGGAAGATCATATGGAACGTCTAAATCCAAGATTCCAACTGAGAATTGAAAGAAAAGAGAAAAATATGCAATTGTCTATAACATCCCAAATTTTGGACTTTAGGAATTAAGGATTTATTTATGGAAAATTTGACCTTGAGGAATTTACAAAAAATTGAGGATTTGAATTTAAGGCATATTTTTCATAAATTATAGACAATCTAATTAGGGAATAATTTTGACCTAAATATTATAGGAATTTATGGCCAAAATAAATTATTGGAAATAAGGATTTAAATTCCATCACTTAAGTAATGTTGTAATTAAATTGGAGAAGACTATTGTTGAAGTTTTATGATTAAAAGAAATGAATGAGTGAAAACGCAGGAAATGAATCAGTAATACAAGATACAACTTCAGCTGTATTTTTTTGGACCTTCAGAACCAACCCGAAACATTACACTTCCCAACCATTAAATCACTTCAGCCCAAAACCGAAATGGAAACCGAAAGAAGCGGATAGCATGTAAATATATCCAACTGTCAAAAATCGAAAGAGACACCTAAGTATGTTTAGGTGTCAGTTTGTGGTAAATTTCACTTGCCACCTTAATCACCACCAAATTCCCCTCAACACCTTGGTGTTTTATTTAAATAATACCCATCGCCTATTTCACCTTTAATATTCAGCTCGGCTAGGAAAGAAGAGATACAGAGAGAAAGAGAGAGTGAGTCGAAGAGAAGAGGAAGGAAGCTAGCCGTGAGTATGCATTGAGCCTTCTTCCTCTGCTCAGTCCTTCAGTAAACAGGGGAAGTTTCAGCACCATTCCCATTTGTTTCCAACATTATCCAGTAAAGGTGAGTTTCACGTTTTCCTTCCTTTTAGTTCTGTTAGCTTCTAGTTGCGCCTCTGGATGAGCCTGGAATAAATTAAAAGAGAATGATTAAATGGGGTAGAGGAATGTGTGAACATGAGTTATATGCTCCTGCATGTGATTTTGTTCTATGAGCATCGAAACAGAACTTGAAAATCTTGCTGCACATGTGTTTGAATTGTTAGAGCATTTTGATTTCATCACCGATGTTTTGAGTTCGATCTGGCAGTAATGATGGATGATGATCAACAATGCATGAATTTGCGAATTTAGCTTCTCTGTTTCAATGAGTGAAGGACTTAAAGGAAAAAGAATATATACATAGATAAATATATATACATGATAGTTACTGCATCTTGGTTTTTCAAAGAAGAAGGTTTAAGCATATAGTTCATCAGTTTTGTATGATTATGACATTACCCTATTTCATGAGCACCAAATAGAGAACTTGAAAGTTTAACGTGCATGGGAGTTAATGAGCTAAAAGCATAATCAGTTGCTGCGTGGTATCTCTGTTTTTCGGGAGTGAAACAGAGTTTTATCACCAGCTGCTACAGTAATTTCGTAAGTGAACAGTGCTCGGTTACTGTAGCAACGTTACTGTTCACATACAGAATTTCCAGCTGGGCAATGATTTTTAAATAAGACAAAAAAATAGTAAATGATCTTCTTTGACCCTGAAATTTTATGAGCATTTAGTAGATATGCAAAAGTTTAAAATGAGCTTTGGTTCACCTCAATCCGAGGTCTATAGCTCAAGATATGATGTTTGAATGATGAGTCAAAATCTGAGAACTTTTCGGTAACGTTTTCTGAATAGACCTGATGGTTTTGTGAACTGGGAATTATTGGAATAAGATAAAATTATGGAATTTTTCAGGAAACAATTAGAGACGCGTAGCTTTCTTTTGGTGGATATTTTGTAATTTTCTAAGCTTTGAGTAAAGAGTTATGATTTTTTACAAATGACCCTAAGTTTTGGAAGCTAAAACTGAACAGTCTGAATGTTTTCGAAATCTAGGAAATAATTTCGTGTGATTAAATGTTGGAACCAATTTTCCCAAAAACTAGACTTAATATGGAGTTCATAGGTTTTTGAAGCACTTGAAATTGATACTTAGAACTCCAGATATGAATTTTTAAAGTTAAGCTATGAAATCTTGAAGCTTAACAGGACAGTCCAGGAAAACATAAATTCTAGGAATTATTTGACAAGTTCTGACCTTTGGAAATATTTTTATATGAAAGGGGACTTGTCAATGAACACGTGAGAGTTGACGGCACATTAATATGATTTTGTTCAATTAATTAGAAATGATTGAAGCTGCTGGATTTTTAAGGACAACGAAAGATAAAGGTTGAAAGTAACGAGTTTAAGTTACTTAATTGAACCCTATTGAAATAAGGGTTAAAAATGAAAATAAACATTCATTTTCCCTGGTTCTAAAAGTATGATTATGTTCATAGGGCTAAAAGGAAAAGGAATGAACTTCAAGCAATCCTACCAGTTGGCGAAAGAGGAATCCGAGTAAGAACAGTAGTTCTTAAAAGGTAGTGGGCTTACCTTACTTGCATGTATTCGATATTATTGCTTATGTGTATATGCATGATTGCTATGCATGCTTATTATGTGTAACATATTTGAATGATTGAAGCTCTGTTTATGAATATGCTACGGCCATGAGTATTATGCATTGAGCATGCAGAATTTCATTATGTTAACATGAGCTTATGCAAGGTAAGTATATCATACATTAGCATTTATCATGCATGCATGGTTTGGTATTGTCTACTACTGGGATTCCTCAGAATCTCACCCTCCCCTACCAACCAATAGACAGGTAAGCACATGAGAGGAGTGCTGCACAAGATTCAAGGAGGGAGTGTTGCTTGAAGTCGGCCCAGCAGAAGGACAACAGAAGAACCAAGGGATGACAGTGATGTAAAGTGTATTTAATTCTCACTGTCTATAACCAATGTAAGCGTTAGTAAAAGGGGTATTAACCTTGGGATTACCCCTGTCCTGCTATTAATTTAATTTTCGTTGTATCAGTATAATTATTTCTGGTTCTTGCCACACTATTGTGTAAGATTAAGGTAAAAATTTAGGCACCGAGGGAGGGTGTTACATTGTCATATTCCAGAAATGAAGCTGAACATTGAAGAATAAAAGAGAAGAAAATGCAACGGCTATTTTCTCTGATTAAGCTATAAATACCCAGGAAGACTCATAGCATCGACACACACAGAATTACAACTGATTACATCTTTGAATTTGAGTCTTTGTGTATTCTACAGCATTTTGAGCTTCAGTGTTTATTCATATCTACTCTTTTTGAGAGTTTGTTTTTGAAAATCATTCTATTACTTGTTTGAGAGAACTTAAGGTTGTGGAACCTGTGAGTTGGTTTTTTACAAAATGTAAGGAGGAGTATCTCAATTAGAGATTTGGCTTCACAGGTGCCTGGGTGAACTTGTGGAATTGTAAAGGCCTCTCTTGTGCCCGGATTGAACAAGAGGATAGTGGATTGAAAATCTCAAGTGGAGCTTGAGGACTGGACATAGGTCAAGGATTAGACGGAACCAGGATAAATCATAGTTTGCATACCTCTTCCCTTATCTTTTACATTTCCAGTATATACTTATCTTTGAATATCTAACCGTCATTCAAATTGATTTCAATATGTTTCGAAAATATTTTTAAAGTTCATAAAGTTTTATCAAACACCTAATTCACCCCCCTCTTGGGTGATAGCCAGGTCCAACAATCTGTTGGAAATTATGCCCTAGGAGCTAATCATTTAGACTAATTGAAATATTGTATCTCAGATTTGATTTATGAAGATAGATATCATATATTAGATTTGATTTATGAAGATAAATCAAATCATTTGACTTTTAAATTGGGTTTATGTTCTTAAACAGTGGCATTAGAGCCAGATCAATTGTATGTTTAAATTGGGTTTATGTTCTTAATGCGACTATATATGGGATATATTGTGCGTTTATGCTTAACCATATCTTGTATGCATTTAAATCAAAAGTTGACGTTAGAGTTATGATCGGCTAGGAAAGATATATATTTTATTGTTATTGTGATTAACAATATATATAACGAAATATAAATAGAATGATTAGTTATAATGGCATCACGTTATAAAATATACTATTAAACGCACAATGCCCACGTCACAAATGATTGTAATTTTTGTGAGATGATCTCACAATTATATATTTATTGTCACGTTATCAATTGTGCGTTTCTTGGGCATTGTGACGTGATAAAATATTTTATAACAATAATAGCATCACGTTAACAATATATATTTTATTGTTAATAATGACATCACATTATAATTATTAATTGATGGAAAAATCATGACATTTTCTTTTATATTGTATGAATTATTACTTGTTGTGATTTACTTTCAAATTATTTGGATATGGTGAACAACATGGCTTTAGTCTTTACAATTGTTGTAATATTTAAATATGGCCTGCGTGCCATGCCTTTTTTCTAAATATTCTCTATATATATTCTCTTCTCATCTCACTCCCCTCGTATATTTAAACGAGGTTTCTTTTGATGTAATTTTCTTTTCTTATTTAGAGAAGTCCCCTTATTGGCTTGAGAGGATTTTAAGTTAGTTGAGTCATGTTGTATCACGTTTTCATTATGCTTTTGATTAGATCATGACATGTTTATTTTGCGTATTATGTGTTGTTTGTATGAAATACAACTATCATTGCATTCACATAAATAGAATTAATTAGATTAAACCCTCTAAATGAAATCTTAAGTCGTAATGCCGTCAATCAATGAACACTTGTCAAAACCGAGATCGCTCTTTTGTATGTTTACCAAAGTGGATGCGCTTTAGTTATCTTGGTGAGACAAGCGTGTGTAATGGTGATACTCACAACATTCATTATTGTTTTGACTTAATTGATATTATCAAAATAGTTTTGGATCTCAAGGCATTAGATGAGATTAAACGTGTTGGGTCATATGATGATCAAATCTCATAAAGCTCTAAGAGTTGCATATGATGTAATTGGTAAAGAGATTGCCTACCTAAATAACTTGACTTTAAGCGTCCTGCAAAAGCGGACTTAAATTTGAGCCAAATATGGATCTTAGCCCACTAATAATATTGAGAGTTATTAATTCAGTGGGAGATTACTAACCAACTTTGCATATTTTAATTGTAGAATCATGTCGACTAGTAATACCGCTACATTATCACCGCAATCAGTCCTTGAGAAGGACAAATTCAATAGGACAAACTTTCTTAATTGGTTTAGAAACTTGAGAATTGTTCTTAAGCAGGAAAGAAAGATTTATATCCTTGATGAACCCATTCCTGATGAGCTTGCGGCCAATGCTCCAAGAGCTCATAAAGATGCTTACACGAAGCATCAGAATGACTTTGTTGATTTAGGATGCTTAATACTTGCCACCATGGTTCCAGAACTCCAAAAAGATCTAGAACATATGGAGGCTCTTAGATAATTGTACATCTCAAAGAAATGTTCTAGCAACAGGCAAGACAAGAGAGGTATGAGACCACAAAGGCCTTACATTCTTGCAAGATGGCTGAAGGTGCATCTGTTAGTCCTCATGTATTGAAAATAAAAGGCTACATTGATTACCTTGAGAGGCTTGGATTTCCCATGAGCCAGGAGTTAGCTACAGATATGACTTGGACTCACTCCTGGAAAGTTATGATCAGTTTGTAATGAACTACAACATGGGCAACATGGGGAAATCAATTTCTGAACTGCATGGGATGCTCAAAACTGCTGAGCAGAGTGTTAAGAAGAGGCCCAACATTGTTTTGATTATTTAGAAAGGAAAGGGTACGAAAAGGAAAGGCAAGGGAAAATGAAAGGGTAATGGCTCAGCTTGTAAGACCAAAGAGTCAAACAGGCCTGAAACTAAGCCTATAGCCAAGAAGGCAAAGCCTTTGAAGGACGGGGTTTGCTTCTTCTGCAATGAACCTGGTCATTGGAAGATGAGCTTGCAAACTCTACCTTGAAGATCTGAAAAAGAACAAGAAGGATAGCGGGGTTATCACTTTAGGAATTTATATTATAGACATTCATTTTTCTACTTCCTCTACATGGGTATTAGATACTACATGTGGTTCTCACATTTGCACAAATGTGCAGGGTCTCAAGGATAGTAGAAAGTTGAAGAAGGGCGAAGTGGACCTACGAGTTGGAAACCGAGCAAGAGTTACTGCTTTAGCCATAGGCACTTATAAATTAGTTTTGCCCAGTGGGCTTTTGTTAATTTTGAACAATTACTTTTATGTTCTTGCTTTGAGCAGTAACATTGTTTCTCTTTCTTATTTGGATAAGGAAAGTTTTACTTCCATTACTGGAAATGATAAATGTTGTATTTATCATAATGACATTTTTTATGTTAATGGTGATTTGCATTCTGGTCATTATTCACTAAATTTAGATCATCCTAATAATAGACATATCTATAACGTGTCTACCAAAAGGATCAAGTCAAATGATATGAATCCGACCTACCTATAGCATTGTCGTCTAGGCCATATAAACGAGAAACACATTTCAAAACCCCATCAAGATGGATTTCTTAACTCATTTGATTTTGAATCATTTGATACATATGAGCCTTGTTCCTTGCTGGAGATAATCGTGACATTTTCTTTCATATTGTATGAATTAATACATGTTGTGATTTATTTTCAAATTGTTTGGGTATGGTGAACAACATGGCTTTAGTCTTTACAATGGTTGTAATATTTAAATATGGCTTGCGAGCCATGCCTTTCTCTAAATAATCTTTATGTACATTCTCTTCTCATCTCACTCCCCTCGTATGTTTAAACGAGATTTCTCTTGATGTAATTTTCTTTACTTATTTAAAGAAGTTCCTTTATTGCCTTGAGAGGATTTTAGGTTAAGTGAGTCATGTTGTGTCACATTTTGATTATGCTTTTGATTAGATCAAGACATGTTTATTTTGCGTATTATGTGTTGTTTGTATGAGATACAACTATCATTGCATTCATATGAATATAATTAATTAAATTAAACCCTCCAAATAAAATCTTAAGTCGTAATGTCGTCAATCAATTAATACTAGTTAAAACCCATATTGCTCTTTTGTATTTTCCACCAAAGTGGATGTACTTGAGTTATCTTGGTGAGACAAGAGTAGGTAATGGTGATACTCAACATTTATTATTGTCTTGACTTAATTGAGATTATCAAAACGGTTTTGGATCTCAAGGCATTAGATGGGATTAGACATGCTAGGTCATATGATGACTAAATCTCATAAAGATCTAAGAGTTACATGTGATGTAATTGGCAAAGAGGTTTCCTACCTAAATAACTTGATTTTAAGCGTCCTGCCAAAGCGGACTTAAATTTAAGCCAAATATGGATCTTAGCCCACTAATTATAATGAGGGTTATTAATTCAGTAGGAGATTACTAGTTAAACTTTGCATATATAAGTTGTAGAATCATATCGTCTAGCAATACTGTCACACCATCAATGCGATTTGTCCTTAAGAAGAACAAACTCGATGAGACAAACCTTTTTTTCTTGACTTATTTGGGAACTTAAGCATTGATCCCAAACACAAAAGAAAGGAGTATCTCGTCGATCAACCTATTCCTAACGAGTGAACAGCTAATGCTCCAAGAGCTCAGAAAGATGCTTACACAAAGCATCTGGATGACTTCATGGATGTAGGATGCCTGATGCCTACCACTATGGTTCCAGACCTCGATGGAGATCTAGAACATGTGGAGGCCTTTAAGATGATTGTTCATCTTAAGGAAATGTTCCTACAACAGGTAAGGCAAGAGAGGTATGAGACCACAAAGGCCCTACATTCCTGCAAGATGGCTGAAGGTGCATCGGTTAGTCCTCATGTGTTGAAAATGAAAGGCTATATTGATTACCTTGGAAGGCTTGAATTTCTCATAAACCAAGAGTTAGCTACAAATATGATCTTGAACTCACTCTCGGAAAAGTTATGACCAGTTTATCATGAACTATAACATGAACAACATGGAGAAATCAATTTCTAAATTGCATAGGGTGCTCAAAACAGCTGAGCAAAGCCTTAAGAAGAGGCCTAACACTATTTTGATGGTTTAAAAAGGAAAAGGTATGAAAAAAAGGCAAGAGCAAAACAAAAGGGTAAAAGCTCAGCTAGTAAGACCAATAAGTCAAACAGGCCCGAACTTAAGCTTGCAGCCAAGAAGGCAAAAACCTCTGAAGGATGGGGTCTGCTTCTTCTACAATGAACTTGGTCATTGGAAGAGGAATTGGAAACTCTACATCGAAGATCTGAAAGAACAAGAAGGATAGCGGGGCTATCGCTTCAGGTATCTATGTCATAGATATTCACTTCTCTACTTCCTCAACATGGGTATTAGATACTGCATGTGGTTCTCATATTTGTATAAATATGCAGGATCTCAAGGACAGTAGAAAATTGAATGGACATATCTATGACATAAACTACCAAAAGGATCAAGTCAAATGATTTGAACCTGACCTACTTATGTCACTGTCGTCTAGACCATATAAATGAGAAACGGTTTTCGAAACTCCATCAAGATGGATTTTTTCACTCATTTGATTTTGAATCATTTAATACATGTAGGTCTTGTTTATTGTGAAAGATGACAAAGGCACCTTTTACTGGGCATAGTGAGAGGGCCACTGATTTATTAGGCCTCATACATAATTGTTAGTTCTCTATGTGTTTTGATGATAGCAGACCATTGTAAACTAAAAAGGATTTTATTTTTGCTAAAGTTCAAACATGCTTAAAGATTGTTAAAACTGATTTAAATCTTATAATGTAAGATAAACTCGAGTTTAGTTTTGATAAACTCAAGTTTACACTTAACAGAAAGCAAAACAAGCATTTTGAAGTTAGGCAAACTCGAGCCAAACTTAATAGACTTGAGCCTGCTCGTGACAGAGAGCAAGTTTTATGTTTATAACTAAGGCAGACTCGAGCCTGTAATGGTAAACTCAAGCCTACGTCTTATAGAGAGCAAATTAAGTTATTGGCTCTCAGTTAGACTCGAGCCTACCTAAATAAACTCGAGCTTGTGCCTTACAGAGAGCATGTTGTATTTTTCACTTGAGCATGCATTTCTTAGCTCAAGCCTAAGTCTTACAGAGAGCTCTTCAAACAAACTTTCATATGAATAGACTCGAGCCTATGAAGCTATACTCGAGCCTGTCTCTTCCAGAGAGCAAACAAAGATTTACTCAAAAACAAACTCAAGCATAACTTTGTTAACTCAAGCCTATTTTAGATTGAAAGAAGTCTCAAAAGTGTTTGGCTGAAGCAAACTCGAGCCTAACACTTACAGACTCGAGTTTGGCTCAGACAGAGAGCTACCAAATTTCACAGCCTAATCAGACTCAAGCCTAAGTTTTCAAACTCAAGCCTGCGCCTTTGGACCAATGCTTATTTTCATTCCAAACAGTTCCAGACTCGAGCCTGTCACTAATAGACTCGAGTTTGTGCACTCTATCAAAATGATTTCAAAAACTCATCACGATAAACTCTGATCTCTAAAGGATAAACTCAAGCTTAATTATTTTATGTTTGAGAGTTCATGAACAAACTCGAGCCTACTGAACTTAGACTCGAGCCTAACAGATCTCTGTTTTACTATTCGCGTGTTTCATCTTTCTGATTCACTCTCATGATCTGTTTTGCACTTAAATGAAATTACGAATCATAGGGCATGCAGGTGGCGCAGATCATATCCCAAAATATTTGGGATATTTTCCAATTTTTAGGAAAATTATGCGTTTTGGCCCGAAACTTTCAAAAATTATAATTTTGCCTCGGAACTTTTTAATAATTACCGAATTTGACCCGGAACTTTTTACCTATCTTAGGGCTCATATGGGACGCCATTTGGGTCCCTCAAATCTGCTCTCATTGATTTTTACCCATTTATTCCCATTTTACCCTTTTTCTTTAATCGCGGGACCCGCAGTTGACTTTTACTTTGACTTTAACTTTCTTGGCCACCAAGCAACGTTTTTCTTTAATAAAAAAGAGCCATGTGGCGCCTAATGGGGCCCACACATCTGCCCCCTATAATTATCTCATTCCCATTCACTTTATCAGTTCGGTTCCCAACCAACCGGTCCCCGCCGGGCCCTATCGGGTACAATAGTGCTTCTTTTTGTACTTTTCTACAACTTTTCCAAATATTTTCCCCTAAATGGACACTCACATGTGGCACCCTTCCATCTTCCCGAAGTGGACCCACACTTGTCCCATTCAGTCCAAAAAGAACCCCAACTGGTCACTATCGGTCCTGTTACTATTGAACGTTCGCTTAGGGACCCATCTTGTAGGTCATAACCTGAATATCACCTATTTTCCTCATGAACGTAGAGGATCTTTATCTTTCCAGGAAATTTCACATTCCTTGAACCTGGCTTGGTAGCCTGCCTAATTTAGGCCTATTCTCAAGTCTCTATGCCCGAATTTCAGGATATTACATTTAAACCATTCTCGAGAACTATTTATTCATTCTCGAGAATTGCTTTAATCAAAACAATGTCAATTCAATTTTGTTAAATCAAAACCTTTAGACTTGTTATCATCAAAACACTAAGAGTCAATAGAACCTTATGTTTATAAGAAGGTTAGTGGGAGCACAGTTGTATTTTTGGTGCTTTATGTAGATGGCATCCTACTTATTGGGAATGACATCCCTAGCTTGCAGAGTATCAAGTCTTGGTTAGGAGAGTCTTTTTCAATGAAAGATTTAGGCGAAGCCACTTACATCCTAGGGATCATGATCTATAGAGATAGATCCAAGAGGCTAATAGGCCTAAGTCAAAACACATATATAGACAAGATACTACATAGATTTAGTATGTAGGATTCAAAAAGGGGTTACATGCCTATGTCTTATGGCATCCATCTTAGTAAAGATCAGTGTCCTAATACACTTGATCAAAGAGATCGCATGAGTAAGATTCCATATGCCTCTGCCATTGGATCTATTATGTATGCCATGTTATGTACTCAATTGGATGTCTCATTTGCCTTAAGTATGACAAGCTGATATCAATAAGATCCTGGGAAGGGTCAATGGACTGCTGTCAAGAATATCCTAAAGCACTTAAGAAGGACAAGGGACTTATTCTTGGTATATGGTGGATTGGGTAATGAGCTCTATGTGACTGGTTACACAGATTGTAATATGGATATATATTCCTTTTGAATGGTGGTGCGATAAGCTAGAAGAGCTCTAAGCAGACCACTGTAGCAGATTCTATAACGGAAGCTGAGTATATAGCAGCATCGAATGCAACTAAGGAAGCCATTTGGATTAGAAAGTTCATTATTGAACTAGGGGCGGTGTTGGTTATGATTAGTCTTGATGATGTCTTATATAGATTGCCATTAGCAAGAGCAAAAAGTTTATATCATATACATTGTCTAATTGCTACATTTAATGTAGATTTGTTCATGTGGAGAAAGAACAAGAGAAGAGAAGAAAGAAAGAGTTGATTCATGGAGAATAATCAAGAAGAGAGAAGAAAGAAAGAAAAACTTGCTGAATAAACTGAGAAATCATTATACAAGTTCTTAGTTTGATTCTTGAAGTCTCTAAGATCAAATGGAAGTTGGGATGGCTCAATTCAAAGTTAAAACAAGCATATATCAGGTTCTGGATGAGCAAAATCGAGCCAGATACTCAAAAGTCAAGTTTACTGCATTACAGGAAGTGATCTGCCTCTGGATTATGAGAAAACTCGAGTTTAGAACATAAAACTCGAGTCTGGAACTCAAAACTCGAGTTGGTCGCTTAATGACTTGAGTTTGTAGTGTCTTCAGCAACTCTGGCGTCTCTGGATCATCAAAACTCGAGTTAGACAATGTAAACTCGAGTTTGGAACTCAAAACTCGAGTTGGTCACTTAATGACTCGAGTTTAGAAAGCTTTCAGCAACTCTGTCCAACTCTGTTTCACGTTCAGCACGGACGATCTCTAGTAATTTGATGATATCTCCCAAACCAGAGATTGGTTTAAGGTGAAATCAAATTTGGCTAAAACTAGACATCCAATGCATCAACTTGACAAAGTTTCATGTCCAAAGAAGATCAGATGAGAGAGATATGAACTTTTGAAGTTGACCTATCTGTTAACGTCACAAAGCAGACCAAGGTTCAATAATTTGAGGATATCTCACAATCTACACATTGAAATGAGTTGAAATCGGTGGCATATGAAAGTAGACTCACATACCTTTCCAGAAACATAAAGAGCATGGAAAACAAAGATCAAATGAGTGAGGTATGAATTTTTGAAGTTGACAGTTAATTCAGGATGCTGGAAAAACGCTGGACAAAGAACAGTTTTCGTTCATTAGATCATAATTCTTAGATTATAATGAGTTTGGAGTTGATTCTTCTTGCATTGGAAAGAAGACTTAAAGAGTCTAATGAAGATAGGCACTTGATTCCAGGAATTGATCTTTATCAAGTCAAGAGAGCAAAGAACTTGTGAGAAGAATATTTGATTGAGTCATGGAGAAGAAAACTCGAGTTTGAGTTAGCAAACTCCAGTTTTGCACTTGACAGAGAGCAAGATGTTTTCATCTATGAAGAAAACTCGAGTTTGGGTTAGTAAACTTGAGTTTATGACAGACAGAGAGCTCCTCAATATTTTGAACTTTGGAAACTCCAATTTGCGTTCGAAGACTCCAGTTTTGAGTTTTGTGTACTTAAGCTTATTTTCACTCCAAAAGTCCAAAACTCGAGTTAGTCACTTAATGACTCGAGTTTAGGCTTATGTTCAAGTGTGCTTCAAAACTCAAATCGCGACATTCCTCTCTAGAAGACCTAAACTCGAGTTTGGATTTCTAAACTTCAGTTTAGCCCGCTGAAAACTCTAGTTTGGATTCTAAACTCCAGTCTAGCCGTTGCAAACTCTAGTTTCGTTTTGCAAACTCCAGTTTCAGTCGCTGAAGTTTTAAGAATCAGATTGTGCCAACTTACAAAAACTTCATGGTTGATCTTAATACTTCATATCATCTATTGCTATTGTTTCTAATCATGATTAATCAGTTTTCTAGCAAGTTTCAGATGATTAAAAGCTTGAGATAACATCAAACTTGACAAAAATCATAATCTGTCATAAGCATGAAGATGAAGGTTGCTGCAGATTTTCAGAAATGGCAAGGAAGGCAGAACCAAATGAGAAATTTGGAGAAACGAAGCTGAATGCTCGACTATAATGAATTCAAACGTTCTACAATCTTGATATGCTTGAGTTTAAGATTTTAGAAGATATAGACTTGCTTTAAAATCAATAAAGCAACTCCATGAACCACTTGTATTATTTTAATATATCTTCTCAACCAAAGCAAATGGATGACAGCCTGGAAAGAAGCCCAACCTTTTCTCAATGCAGACAATAAGGCTCCCACCAACAAAGGCTGCTGAACATCATGGGAGACATTCTTGAAGGGACAAAACTCAAATATTCAAATCTGTAAATGTTCCCAACAGTCATATTCAAACAAAAGTGGTCACAACAGCTAGATCCATGAAGAAACACTCACAATAGCTATATTTTCGAATGGGTTCAAGTCTCAACGGATCTACAACGTTCATATACTCTAAATCAGTATAAATACCTGAAGACTTGAAGACTCAAGAGTGGAAGAAGTGCAGAAAAACGCAGAGAGATATGCTTACACCTCCAACATGCTAATACTCTGATTTTCACATCATTTACTCTCTGTTCTCAATGCCTACATAGTTTATCATTGAGAGTGAAATGATTTGTATTGTGCTTCAGTGTTCATCATATTCACTTCTGAGAGGGAAGATTGATTGTTAATCATTTTATTTGAGAGATACTCAAGATTGAGTGATCTCGAGTGGGAAACACTGTGTTGTGATTACAGCTTGTAAGGGGAGTGAATCCTAGTGAGAGGATTACTTCGAGTACAGAGTGTGTAATCAAACAAGTGTATTGATTACAGTTTGTAAGGGGGAGTGAATCCTAGGGAGAGGATTACTTCGAGTATAGAACGTGTAATCAAGCTCAAAGTAGATAATGGATTGAAAATCTCAAGTGAAGTTGGGGACTGGACATAGGTCAAGGATTGGACCGAACCAGGATAAATCACAGTTTACATACTCTCTTCCCTTATCTTTTACATTTCCAGTACATGCTTATCTTTGAATATCTAACTGTCAAGTTATAAGTTGCAAAAAGATTTTTAAAGTCCCTAAAGTTTTATCAAACACCCAATTTACCCCCCTCTTGGGTGATAGCCAGGTCTAACAGGTGGTTCCTACCATCTAAAATCTAATAAACTTGTTTTGTGACAATAGCGGGGCTATTGTGTAGGCCAAGGAGCCTAGGTCACATCAAAGGACTAAGCATATACTCAGGCGTTTTCATCTTATCAGAGAAATCAATGATAGAGGTGACATAAAAATATGTAAAGTACCAGGAGATGACAATGTTGTTTATCCTTTTACTAAGCCGCTTGCACATATAATACATGAACGTCATGTCAGGACAATGGGAATTAGGGAAATTAATGATTGTACCTAGTGCAAGTGGGAGTCTTTTGTTGGAAAGGCTAATCATTGTATTTTAAACATTATTGTTATTTAAAGTATTTCTCCATTTTGTTATCATATCATTTGCATGTTTATTATGATGACTGTATCCTTGGATGTATATTAAAGATTATCCTAAATGTCCCTGGTTAGTCATCTATGCGGGAGCAAGGGTGAAATAAGACCAGTATGACTTCGATAAGGTATAGAGATACAAATTAAAGTTTTAGGCACTTGTAAGAGTACAAGATGCGAGACCGACCCACTATAAGAAAGCTGCATAGATCAAGTCATAAGCTTTTCTTATGTATAACCATGTCACAATACCCTTTGATTTGAGATCATCATGGATTCCTATCTCGCTGATCTTTGACCTAGTCAAAAGTCACCTTTGACCGGGTGATGATAAAGGCTTTGATCGGGATTAGTGGTTTTCATGTAGAGGAATATGAATGATCAAGATAGAACTTGTCCCTCACATTTGTAGAGAGATAATACTAGGCTCCTCGATGAGTGAGTCTAAGAAATGTATGGCCATACTATGATGGAAAAGAGTTTCCATTTCGAATATTAGACTACTTAAGAATTGAGAAAATAATGGTCAAGAACAGGTGGATGACACCATCCATGCTTCATCCTTGACTAAATTATCGCGTGACAAAAGGGACATGACATGGTTATATGATAGGATGTATCATATCATCGATCCTCATGTGAATTGGGTAGTTGTAATGTCTTGCTAAAAGCCACTAGCAACTTGTGGGCTAGTATAGTATTGGCCTGCTGCCAATCTCATGTGAGCCTACAGGGTCACACACAAGAATAGCCTAACACGAGCTATAATGTCCTGAATCATTGAATCTAAGATATGTGTAAGATTAAATAAATACAACATTTTATCTAGGGAGGATATATATATAATGACTACACCTAGTGCAAGTAGGAGTCTGTTGAAAATTATGCCCTAGGGGCTAATCATTTAGACTAATTGAGATATCATATCTCATATTTGATTTATAAAGATAAATCAATGATTTGATTTATGAAGATAGATATCATATCTCAGATTTGTCGATCCTCAGGTGAATTGGGTAGTCCCAATGTCTTGCTAAAGGCCGCTTGCAACTTGTGGGATGGTACAGTATTGGCCTGCTGCCAATCTCATGTGAGTTTACAGGGTCGCACACAAGAATATCCTATTGGAATACAAAGATGGTGATACTCAAGACAACCACACCTTTGTGGTAGAACCTGAATGAATTATTGATCATAAGAAGGAACAGCTTTGGTGGACGAATATTCCTTCGGTTAAGGTTGGCTGGAAGGGATTGTCTCTGAAGGAAGCGACGTGGGAAACAATTGAGGATATGAAGAAGTGTATCCAGATTTTATGTCTAAAGGTATGACTGAAGTATAACCAAATTTCGAGGACAAAATTTATTTAACAGGGGAGAAATGTAATATCTCGAATTTTGGACCTTGAGAAGTGAGAATAAGCCTGAAATAAACGAACGACTAGGCCCAGTTCAGGAAAAGTCCCAAGAATGTTGAGAGTTAGGAAGGATCTCTAAGACCAAGAAACTCGGCCATACAGGTCAGTAGACCTAGTATGAATAAGCCATGGAATTAAAGTGCTGATGAAAGAGGGCCACTGATATTTGATAATTGAATATTATTCCACTTATTTTTATCTCTTGGTTAATAATTTAGGGATGTTTAATTGAGAAATAATGGGTTTTATTACTGAATTGGGCATTCAGCTTTTAATTAGATTAAATTCGTTTTTGGTAATAAAATTCCAGATTTACAACGCTTCACCATTTTTGCCATAACTTTTGATCTAGATATCGGATTAGCCTCATTCTTCTTCCGTTTTTCAGATGATTCAGAGAGCTACAATTGTTATGAAGACCTCGAAGGCTGATTTGGACAAGAAGATGGATGAAATTAGAGCTAAAGACAGACCCATTTTGTTGGATTTCTATTTTTGGATGAATTTTGTAATAAAGGACCAATTATTAGAAGTTTCCTAATTTATTAGAGATTTCATATTGATTAGAGTTTTCCTATGATTAGGGGATTGATTCTTAATTGTCAGTCATCTTGATTCATCCTTCCTGTATAAGAAAAATTGTATGGTGGCTGAAAACAACAGATTATTACGTTTTACATTGTTATTGGATTAAAAACGTTTTAATTAAATTCTCTAAGATGTTCTTCGTCTATTCTTCATTGTTTTGCCCAGCCATGCTCGGTTAAGCCTCTCTGATTAACCCATGGATTAAGGATTCCGTATTCTAGAGGACTCACGCTTAACCGGTAACATCTAAACTCGTTTTTGCCTTCTTTTATTGGATCCGATTTCTGAATTCGGATTGGGTTTTTGATTAAAAACCCAAATTGATTTATCCCAAGAACATCATTCGGACTGGGTTTAAGTGATTACTGGGAGATTGCTCAGTGACACACCACTGTTCTGAACATATTCTGGACGATCGTTCAGTGGAGGGAATTTTTGGACAAACGCAGAGATTTCGGTTTGTCCAGAATCAATCACGAGTTTGGTGTATTATTTTAGTCTGATGAAGGTTTTGGAATTCCTAATTATGAGTTAGTCGTTTTTACTCTAATTAATGTCGTTTTCCTTAACTGTTTCATTTTGCTTTCATTATTAATTGCATTAAAAAACTCTTTGCCCCCATTCTGTTACAATTTTCCTATTTCTATTGAACCTACTGTGAATTCCATGGGAAACGATCCAGGTTCCTTATATTGCAAATCTTTTTACTGAACTTAGTTATTTTGTAAGAGGTCGGCATCTCTTGTCAAAATTTGGCGCCGTTGCCAGAGAATTCGCATCGGTTTGATTAATAATAGATTAAGAGTAGATTAGTAGGTTTGGGTGACTGGGCAGCAAATTTTTTCACCCAGATCACTTGAACTAAGGCTTTCCCACATGGAAATTGGCATTCTAAACAATAGTCACCCCCTTTAAAGAAGTGAGGTCCAACTCAAAATCGCCAAATTCCATTGTTTAGGCCTTGTTTTTGCTGTTTTTTTGGTCTCGGTGGGACGTAGCTGGTATTTTTGAAATTGTTCCTAGGATTTCTACTAGACTTTGCGATTATCTCTGATTGAGCTGAAATTTGGTAGGTTGATAGATTTCGGCCTAAATATCAAGACACATGCTTTTCTTTGTGGTCTTCATTTTTAAGCCAAATTCCATCGTTTAGACCACTTTTTCAATTTTTTAAGTTTTTTATTGCATTTTTGGGTCCCCCAATGGTCTAGGAGTGTTTCTGTGGTGATCCCATCAATTTTAAAAATCATTTGGTAGTGTTTCTGCATTTGTTTTGTCTAATTTCTAGTGTGATTTTTTGTTTGTGTTTTGAGTCTTCTAGTGTCATTTAGTGTTTTTGTTCTCTTGCAGGGCTTTTGCTATTTTGTAGGTGTTTTTGTTATTGTGTGAATCCATCCATTCTGCCATGTGCTGCTATATGAGTACTAGGAATACTACCAACCCAGAAGGTTTGTTAGAAGGAGATCCTGAAATTGAGAGGACTATCTTAGTTGTTAGAAGGGTTGTCAGGTTAAGTCAAGTAGTCACTATAGAGGTTGTTTTAGATTATGAGTCTGACTCTATTTCTATTCCTGAATCTGCTGATTTTACTAATTCTAGTAGTACTTTTGCGAATGGAGAGAACATGCATAAGTATTGGGAGAGGTTCAAGAGATTGTGTGCAAGTTGTCCACACCATCAGATCACTGAGCAACTCCTGATTACTTACTTTTAAGAGGGTCTACTAGCTAATGATAGAAATTTGGTCGATGCTTCTAGTAGTGGGGCTTTGCAAAATAAAACACCAAAGGATGCTTGAGACTTGTTATCCACTGTGGCTGCCAACTCACAACAGTTTGGTACTAGAGCAAACAGTACTCCTGTATATCAGATTCAAACACCTCAGATTTCAAATCAACAAAGACTTGAGAACAAGCTTGATGACTTGAATTCTCTGGTGAGATAGTTGGCAGTTACACATACAGTACAGACTTCCCCTTCTCAGATTGGGTATTCATGTGGGTTTTGTGTTGATCCCTACCATCCTACTGATTCCTGCCCTACCTTGCAAGATCCTAATTACCAGGACCATTCAGTAGCTGTAGTTGGTGTGTTTCCAGGAAAGCCACAATACCAGCAACAGAACAATGCATTCTCTAATACCTATAACCTTGGCTGGAGAAACCACCCTAATTTTCGTTGGAACCAGAATCAATGCAACCAGTTTCAACAAAATCATAATTCTGGAAGTTACCAGCAGAGGCTGTTTAGACCACTAGGTTTCCCACATTCTACACCACCTCCTATTCCAGTTCCTCTTCCCTTACCAGCCATATGTGCACCCCCTCTAGTGACACAACAATCTAGTAGCAGTAGTAGTGGTTCCTCTAGTTCCTCACTTGAAGATATGATGAAACGATTTGCCAAGAATACATTGCAATTCCAGCAGTAAACTGAAACCTCCATTCAGAGTTTGCAAAGTCAGATTGACCAATTGGCAACTACATTGAACTAGCTCCAACCTCAAGGTTCCAACACCTTTCCTTCATAGACCATTCCCAATCCTAAGTGGAACGTGAGTGCTATCTCTTTACGGTCTGGTAAGCAATTGGAAGAACCTAAGCAAGCTGCAGATGTGATTACATCAGGTAAAGGGTCAGAAAATGCGAAGAATGACTCTAGAGATATAGAGGCAATAAACCAAGGTGACGAGGACATTTCTATTCCTCTTCCTTTCCCTCAGCGATCCATTCAATCTAAGAAAGTGGAGAAAAAGAACAAGCACAAGAGAAGGACATTATAGAGACCTTCAGTAGGGTTGAGATCAACATTCGTCTCTTAGATGCAATCAGGCAAATGCCCAAATATGCCAAGTTTCTAAAGGAGTTGTGTACCAACAAGAGGCGACTGAAGGGAAATGAACGAGTGAGCTTAAACCAGAATGTATCAGCACTCATCCAGCCTACCATGCCTCGTAAGTGCAAGGACCCAGGTATGTTTTCTATTCCTTGTATTATTGGTAATTATAGATTTGATGATTGCATGCTGGATCTCGGTGCTTCTATTAATGTCATGCCTGCATCTATATATACATCTCTTGGTCTTGGTCCCTTACGTCCTACTAGTATTATTGTTCAACTAGCTAATAGGACTAATGCTTATCCCTCTGGTTTACTTGAAGATGTACTGGTCAAAGTTAATGAATTGATATTCCCTACTGATTTTTACATCTTAGATATGGAGGATGAGTCTCCTAATAGTAGGTCACCAATCATTCTAGGTACACCTTTTATGAAGACAGCTAGGACTAAAATAGATGTACATTATGGTACTCTCTATGGAGTTTGGTGATATTTTTGTGAATTTCAATATCTTTTATGCCATGAAACCTCCTAGGGAGGAGCACTCTATTTTCTGCATTGATGTGATATCTGATGTTGTAGATGATGTTGTTGCTAATTGGTGTGCTGATTTTCCTGATATTGCATCCATAAGTGATTATGTTATATATGACTGCTTTGATAATGTATGGTGCCCTATATACACTGAGATTGATGCTGCATTGTGTGATGACATTGATTATGTTAGTTCTCTATGTGTTTTGATGATAACCGACAATTGTAAACTCAATTTGAAGTTTGTCCTTGGAAAGTTGTAAAACTTTCTGTTTAAGGCAAACTCGAGTTTGGGTTGCTAAACTCGAGTTTGGACTTGACAGACAGATACAATGTTGGCCAAACTCCAGTTTGTATAGGCAAACTCGAGTTTCCAGAGTTACAGAGAGCTATCAAAGTTTACAAGAATTGTAAACTCGAGTCTATGTTTATAAACTCGAGTCTAGATCAAAGGTAGTGACACTCGAATTTCAACTTGTTTCCAAACTCTACCTTTGATTCTGAGAAACTTCAGTTTACAAGAAAGTTTATGTGCTAAAAGTTTAAAGACTTGTAAACTCGAGTCTATGATTTGGAAACTCGAGTTTGAGATCAAACAGAAGCTTCAACGTTTTATCAAGTTTTCCAAACTCCAGTTTCAGTTTTACAAACTCTAGCTTGCAAAATGCAATAGCCTTCATGTTTTCAGTTTTCACTGGAAACTCGAGTCTGGATTATGTAGACTCGAGTTTGGCATATACAGAGATACTCGAGTTGATACTTGTTTTCTAAACTCCAGTTTAAATTTCAGTGACTCCTGTTTGTACTTAAATGAAAAGTTTTTCAAAGTTTCAATATACACTGAAACTCGAGTTAGATTTCTGGAGACTCGAGTTTAGGACTATTTGAAAATACTCGAACTATTACATGATTTCTAAACTCCAGTCTGCATTTCTAAACTCCAGTTTTGAAGCTGTGAACTTAAACTTAAGTTTTTTCATAAAAGCTTCAAACTCGAGTCAGGCACTAAATGACTCGAGTTTAGCCAAGTGTTCAAAATCTCATTCAAGACCAACTCGCGACTTTCCTCTCTGTAAGAACCAAACTCGAGTCAGTTACTTGTCAACTCGAGTTTAGGAAACTTTCAAACATATCTTGCTCTCTGGATGAACCTCAAACTCGAGTCTAGAACACCAAACTTGAGTTTGCTTCGGTAACTTTTGAAAACCAGATCAAATCAATCTGCGAAATCATTTTGGGTTAATATGAAATTATCATATCTTGTTGCATTATTATTCCTAACGTTATTGATCAAGTTTTTGATAAGTTTCAGATAGGTTCATCACAAGATCAGAGAGAATCAAAGATCCAGAATAAGTGCATTTAATGAAGAACCAAGAACAGGGCTGATTCTTCTCCCTTATCCCAGATGTTTAGTTCAGACCGTTGGAACACATTAAGATCACCTCAAACGGTCGAATTAAGATTGTGGAATGACAAAGAATCTGGAAGACGTTCTGCAACAACATATTCCAGGATTTCAGTAAAGAATTGAAAGAACAGAGCAAAATTTGCAACTGTCATTTTCCATATCTGCAACTGAACGTTGGAGAAGATATTGCAACGGCTAGTTCATCTAGTTAGGCTATAAAAGGCTATGAAGACTGAGGTAAGACACACAACGAAGCTACACTTGAACACATTTGCATTTTTGAGTTTGTATTGTGATTCTTTTACCTGTTCTTCAGTGATTATCAATATTCACTCTTTTGAGAGATTGAAATTCTTTTAAAGTATTTGGTTTTGTAAACTCAAGGTTGTGGAACCTGTGAGTTGGGTTGTTTAATTACAAGGTGTAAGAGGGAGCAAGTCCTAGGTGATTAGGATTATGTCTTGTCTTTATTGTTGTAGTTAAAAACCTGTTGAACTAGTGGAAACACCCAGAAGATATCTGGGAACTGGACGTAGGTCAAGGTTAAGACCGAACCAGTATAAATCTTGTGTGTCTGAGCTTTTCTTTCTCTACTCTTTCATTATTCATTTCTTAAGCTTTATTTTTAAAAGAGTTGAAAAGAAATTTTAAAATCCCCAATTCACCCCCCTTTTGGTGATTTCTTCCACTTTCAGATTGTGATTGTGAGAGTGTCAATTTGCATTTTGATATTGATTGTGATGCTGTTGATTGTGAGAGTTCTTTGTTGCATGATGTGTTGCATTCTGATCCTAACAGTGAGTTTCCTAGACATAGTTCTGCTTCTTTATATATGGTTTCCAAGATTTTAGGTGTACACACTACATAACTTGTGGAACAGCCACCCAAGCTCCTCCCGTCCATTGAACAACCACCCAAGCTGGAGTTGAAATCCCTTCCGGATCATTTAAAGTATGCTTAACTAGAGGTGGGTGAACAGTTGCCAGTTATTGTGGCAAACAACCTTCTACCGGAGCAAGAAGAGAAGCTGCTAAGCTTATTGAGGGCAAACAAGAAGGCGATTAGGTGGACACTAGCTAATATTGTTGGTATTAGCCCTTCTATGTGCATGCATCGGATTTTGTTAGAAGAAGAGGCTAAACCAGTGAGACAACCCCAGAGACGCCTAAATCCCCTTATCCTTGATGTAGTGAAGAAGGAGGTCACTAAGCTTCTGCAAACTGGTATAATCTATCCTATTTCTGATAGCCGGTGGGTTAGCCCGGTTCAGGTGGTTCCCAAGAAATAAGGAGTAATTATGGTGGCCAATCAGAAAAATGAGCTCATTTCTACACGAGTTCAGAACAGTTGGAGAGTTTGCATTGATTATAGGAGACTCAACCAAGCTACTTCCAGATCCATATTGCTCCTGAGGACCGGGAGAAGATGACCTTCACATGCCCCTTTAGAACATATGCCTATTGAAGGATACCTTTTAGCCTTTCTAATGCATTGGGCACCTTCCAGCGTTATATGGTAAATATTTTCTTTGAGTTTCTAGAGGATTGCATGGAGGTGTTTATGGATGATTTCACTGTATATGGGTCTGGTTTTCATGCATGCTTAGCTAACTTGTCTAGAGTTTTGCATAAGTGCATAGAGTCCAATCTTGTGCTGAATTTTGAGAAGTGTCACTTTATGGTTGAGTCAGGGATTGTTTTTGGGCATATAGTGTCTAATAAGGGTATTGAGGTAGATCCTGCTAAGATTGATGTTATTACTGCTTTACCTTACCCCACATCTGTGCGAGAAGTTCATTCTTTTCTTGGTCATACAGGTTTCTACAGGAGATTTATCCAGGATTTCAGTAAGATTACCTGACGTTTGTCCAACCTTTTGCACAAGTGAAAATGGAAAAATCACCAAGAGGGGGTGAATTGGGGATTTCAAAAATTCTTTTCAAAGATGATTACAAGACTCGAGAAAACAAAGACCGGAAAAAGCAAGGGAAGAAAAGCTGGACACAAAGGATTTATACTGGTTCGGTCTTAACCTTGACCTACATCCAGTCCTCAGATATCTTCTGGGTATTTCTACTATCTCAATAGTTTTTAATTACAACAATGTAAAACACACGCAATCCTAATAACCTAGGACTTGCTCCCCCTTACACTTTGTAATAAAACAACCCAACTCACAGGTTCCACAACCTTGAGTCTTACAAAAGCAGTAATCAAATGATTTTCGAAATCACACCCAAAGAGCAAATAAGCATAAACACTGAAGTTCAAGAAAATATTTTTCACAACAAAGATTTAAAATCAAGAATGCAATCAATTGTAATTGAGTTCTGTGTTTTACTCTGTGTCTTCATGGGTATTTATAGGTTTAATTTGAAGAATTAGCCGTTGCGTTTTCTTCTCTATGAGTCTTCAACGTTTAGCTGTAAATCTAGAATATGACAGTTGCATATTTTTCTTTATTTCTTCTATTCTCAGTTGGAATGCTGTAATTAGTTGATATATATAGTCTTCCAGATATTCTGTCATTCCATAAACCTTATTTGTCCGTTGGAGAGAGTTTTAATTGACCCATACAGCTGAACCATTAGGATAGAGGAGAAAGATCAGCCTTGTTCTTGGTTCTTCACTTATTGTATTTGATCCAGATTTGATTTCATCTTGATCATTGTTGAACTTATCTGAAACTTACTCAACACTTCATCAATGATGTTAGAAATAATAGTAATACATGATATGACATTTTCAAATTAACCCATAAAGATTTCACAGATTGACGCAGTCTAGTTGTTCAAGATCTGTTCGTTACAAACTCGAGTTTTCATAGACAGACTCGAGTTTATAGTTCATCCAGCGAACATGATCGCGATAAGAGTTTTGAACACATTTTGAAAAACTTCCTAAACTTGAGTTGATAAGTGACTGACTAGAGTTTTGGTTCTTTCAGAGAAAAGAGTCGAGTTCTGGTCTTTGAATGAGATCAAGGACATATGGCAAAACTCGAGTCATTAAGTGACTAACTTAAGTTTTGAATTTTGATAAGAAGATATAGTTAAGTCCAAAACTTCAAGACTGGAGTTTTCAAAATTAAGACTGGAGTTTCCAGAACCTGAAATTTTGCAGAGCTCTCTATATGATACAAACTCGGGTTTCCAATATGAAAACTTAAGTTTCAGTAATATTTGAAGTTTTGAAATCTTTTGTCAAATGAAAACTGGAGTTTACAAAATCCAGACTGGAGTGTTTTCTGTTTGAGCTAAACTCGAGTCTCTTAAATCAGACTCGAGTTTCAATGACAACTGAAACTTTGAGATCTTTCTGTCAAACAAAAACTGGAGTCATCAAAAATCAAAATTGGAGTTTTCTTGGCTGAAGTTTCTGAAGTCTTTCTGTTTGGTCTAAACTCGAGTTTTCAAACTAAAAATCGAGTTTGTCTTGTTGTGGAAACTTTGAGTGCTCTCTGTATCTTGCAAACTTGATTTTGCCTGAACAAACTGGAGTTTGGCTTTCTTTGAAAAACTTAAGCTACTCTCTGTCAAGTCGAAACTTGAGTTTTGCTACCAAAACTCGAGTTTACCTTTGACAGTAAGTTTTACAACTTACCAAAGATAAACTTCATATTGAGTTTACAATTGTCAATTATCATTAAAACACATAGAGAACTAACAACAAGGACATTGACTTTGTATTTGATGATGAGTGCAAGTTGGCCTTTGACCATTTAAAGCAGTGCTTGACTACAACTCCTGTGATCTAACCACTGAATTAGCTGCTTCCATTCAAGATTATGTGTGATGCCTCCAACTATGCTATTGGTGCTATCTTGGCTGAGCGGGTTGACAAAGCTTCTCATGTCATTGCATATGCATCCAAGACCTTGGATTCTGCCTAGTCTAATTACACCACTACTAAGAAGGAGTTGCTAGCTATAGTGTTTGCCTTTGATAGGTTTAGATCATATCTGTTAGCTAGTAGAGTTATTGTTTACTCTGACCATGTTGCATTGAAGTTTCTTTTGAAAAAGGCAGATGCTAAGCCTCGACTTTTCTGGTGGATGTTGTTGCTCCAAGAGTTTGATGTTGAGATTAGAGATAGAAGTGGAGCACAAAACTGGGTAGTTGATCACTTGAGTTGCATTTCTCATTCTCCCTCTCACCCCTCTCCTATTCAGGATGATTTTCCTATGAGCAACTTCTTCAGCTGCAGGGTAAGATTCTATGGTATGCTGATTTGGTTAATTATTTGGTTGCTAGAGTTTTACCTGCTGATTCCACTAGGGCCCAGACTCTGAAATTGCAAAGTGATTCTAAATATTATGTTTGGGATGACCCTTATTTGTGGAGATTTTGTAATGACCAAGTAATTAGGAGATGTGTGCCTTAAAAGTGGAGCTATATCATCAAGAGGGGGGTGAATTGGGGATTTACAAAATCTTCGCAAATTCTCGCTCAAATACTAATTAAGCAGAGCACAACAGAGAATAGAGAAAGAAGAGCAGTACACACAGGTTTATATTGGTTCGGCCCAACTCTTTGGCCTACGTCCAGTCCTCATCCCCCCTGAGTATTTCACTAAGTCACTTGATTTACACACTTTGTACTCTGAAGCAATTCTCTCACTAGAACTTGCTCCCCCTTACAAGTTGTAATCAATGACTCCCCAAATCTCCAAGTCCCTTGACTTGAGATTCCTTACAGTGAATGAATACAAGTAATTAACTCTCTTGGAAGAGTAGATATGCTAATCACTGAAGCTCAAGCAGTGTCAATCGACACTCTATACAGATGGCACAATTGAATGACCAAATTTAATGCTTTTTCATTTTTCAGCACAATAGTTGTTAAAGAGAATTGAATGCTACTCTTTTTATACTTAGAGTATGTTTAATAACTGTTGTTTGCATTCATTTGACCATTGCAGAAGATTTATGACTGTTAGAGGCAACTTAGTCTCTTCTCTTCCTTTACTTTGTTCATTCTAAGAGTTGGAAGGATGGATGCTGACTTCCTTGTGTTTATAGCTGTTGGGATGACATGGATTTAAGTAGATGATTGTCTCTTTAATCTTTTTGAATCATGCTTAGCATGGTAGGTCTGATTGAGACAAGTTTGGTAGCCTTCCATTTAATGATTCTGACAGTTTTGCTCTTTGTGGAGTCAGCACCTTAATTCAGGTTAATCCATCTATAAAACTTGCTGAAATACACTAGCAAACATATTAAACATATCTAGTAAAGCTAAGGATTAATAAATAGAAACATTCAGATCAAATAACAATCATTACACAGATTTCGTAAATTCAAATTTCTAACTGTCACGGCCAATACTCGAGTATGTGGATCAATACTTGAGTATGTCACTATGCACTTAAGGCGATACTAGAATATTTGAAAAAACCGGAGCAAATCACCAAGAGGGGGGTGAATTGGGGATTTGAAAAATTCTTTTGTTCAATTCTGGAAATTAATCGCAGGAATAGGATAGTTCAGAGAATGTGAGAGAAGAACAAGACACAACAAGATTGATACTGGTTAAATAACGTTAGAAACAGTAGCAATTAAATATATGAAGTATAAGAATCATTCAAATGATTTCGCAATTTCGCGCCATCTGGTTTTACAAATCTGTGTGTTACAAACTCGAGTTTACAAAGCTAGACTCGAGTTTGGAGTTTATCCAGAGAGCAAGGCATTTTGAAAAACTTCCTAAACTCGAGTTGATAAGTAACTGACTCGAGTTTGGTTCTTACAGAGAAGAAAGTCGCGAGTTGCTCTTGGTTGAAGTTTTGAACACAGTGCTAAACTCGAGTCATTTAGTGACTGACTCGAGTTTGAAGCATTTATGAAAGTCTTGAGTTTAAGTTCAGAGCTTCAAAACTGGAGTTTAGAAAATGTAGACTGGAGTTTACAAAACCTGAAATGTTACTTAGTTCTCTGTATGGTCCAGACTCGAGTTTTGATATCAAAAACTCGAGTTTCAGTGAAAACTGAAACTTCTAAATAATTTAGCCAAGTGTAAACTTGAGTTTCCATTTCTCAAACTTGAGTTTTTAAATCAGGTATTAACTCGAGTACTTTCTGTTTGAGCTAAACTCGAGTCACCAAAACCTTGACTCGAGTTTCAGTGAAACTGAAACGTTTGAAATAACTTTGAAGGCTCAAACTAGAGTTTTCATTTTCAAGACTGGAGTTTAGAAATCATGTAATAGCTCAAGTGTTTTCAAACAATCCTAAACTCGAGTCTCTAGAAATCTGACTCGAGTTTCAGTGTGTTTTGAAACTTTGAAAACTTTTCATTTAAGTGCAAACTGGAGTCACTGAAACTAAAACTGGAGTTTGTAAATCTGAAACTGGAGTTTAGAAGATATGATAAAACGTTGAAGCTTATGTTTGATCTCAAACTCGAGTTTCCAAATCATAGACTCGAGTTTACAAGTCTTTAAACTGTTTAGTTCTTAAACTTTCTTGTAAACCGGAGTTTCTTAGAATCAAAGGTAGAGTTTGGAAACAAGTTGAAATTCGAATGTTATAAACACAAACTCGAGTTTACAACTCTTAAAAACTTTGATTGCTCTCTGTAATTCTGCAAACTCGAGTTTGTCGACACAAACTGGAGTTTGGTTTGCTTTGTAAAGACTGAGCCATTGTCTTATCAAGTCCAAACTTGAGTTTGGCTATCAAAACTCGAGTTTGCCTTTAAACAGAAAGTTTTACAATTTTCTAGAGACAAACTTCAAATTGAGTTTATAATTGTCAGTTATCATCAAAATACATAGAGAACTAACAGTATTCATATTAATACTGGAGTATTCTCCTTCCAGAAGCGAGACTCGCGATTTCAACTTTGGACCTTCCTTTGAACTTAGACCAATACTTGAGTATTCTTCCAATACTCAAGTTTTGGACTCTTAGTGAGTTTTGCTCAAAACGTCAAAACCGGAGTATTCTTTCCATACCGCAGTATTGAAGGCATGTGAACTCTCTCAGTTGCTCTCTGTATAACTCGATACTCGAGTATTCAACCCAATACTCGAGTATGGGTTTGCCACTTGAAGCATAAGGAGCAACTCAACCAGTGACATACTACAGTTTTGAAAACTGTAGTTTTCCATACCAGAGTTTATGAGTGTGTTAAATTTGTCAAACATATTTTCTTGGCCCAATGCTCGAGTATTCTAATGTCATACTCGAGTTTTCATTTTGAATAGAAAACTTTTGAATTTTGGAGCCAAGATGAAAACTGAACTTTTCATATTCTAATCTGTGGTTTTCAAAACTTTGGTTTTCGAAATTGTGGTTTTAGTTTTAACTTGAAAAGTTACTGAAGAGTTTCTTAGGCCAATACTCGAGTATGGGGATCAATACTCGAGTATCCCTTGATACAAAAATTTGCGAAGCTCTCTGTGAGGATCAATACTCGAGTATCCATTAGGATACTGTAGTATTGCCTTTGGTTAATTACATTGAATTGTTCTTTGAAACTCAATACTTGAGTATTGTTATTGATACTCGACTATTGCCTCAATTTGCAAGTTCTCAACTTTTTGAAACAACTCTTTATTCTTGATTTCTCAATTGATTGTTATCATCAAAACCCATAAAAAACCAACATTCTGCCCCTTTTTGATGATGACAACACTTGGAAACCAGAAATTCTTCAGATTTTGAAAGATAGTTTGAAACTTTTAAGTTTATGAAAAGCGTTCTGTTCAAAGGTTTTGTATGAGAGATAATTAGCCATTTATTGACAAAACCTTGAGAAGTTTAAAGTTTCAGCATTTATGTTTTTTTTAAATCATATTTTTCAATTAAGATGCAAAGCATAAATTCAATAAAATATCAACCATCATAGTTTATAACAAGGATACTTCATTCATACTATAAACATGAGTACTTCATACATATTATAAGGTTGTTGGATATAATTAGTTTTGATGATGACTCATACATATGCCATTGTTCAAAGTAAAAAGATTGAGTAGTATATTTATCTTCTTCATTGATGAATTCTTGAATTTTAATGTAGAATCAATGATGTGAAGCTCATTCATGAAGATTGATCAAAAAGAAGAAGATCAAGAAGGTTGAGGATGTAGATGCGGATAAAAAAAAGGGAGAGGAGAAATTGAATCAGAAAGAATTTATTCAATGGAACATCTTCAGTCAAGATTAGTTCAAGAAGCATGTTCAATGGAAGAAGAAATATTGAAGAATGATTAAAGAGATAATATTTCAGAAAGATGAGGGATAATCAAGAAGAAGAGAATTGGAAGATAGAGGAAGAGGATATTCAAGAATAGCTCAAATATGTCTATGGAGAATGCTCAAGAAAGAAAGAATAGAGTTGTGAGGAATGACCAAGTGAAGAGATTGAAGAAAAGAAAAATCTTGTCAAAAAGAATGAGAAAAATCAATATACAAGGTCTTAAATTGATATTACAAGTATTCACAATCAAATGGATGTTGAAATGGGGCAATTCAGAATGAAAGACAACAAAAATCGGGTTCTAGAAGTGAATACTCGAGTTTCCAGGTCAAAACTTGAGTATATAAGCTTACTAGAAAAATTTGCTTCTAGACGGAGAAAATTGAAGTTTTGAAAACTGCAGTTTTGGAAACTACAGTTTGGGCGTCAAAGAATCAAAACTCGAGTATAGGAGTCAATACTCGAGTATGGAACTTAAATATTTGAATATCGGGTGTTTTCAGCTTCTTTGGCGTCTCTGGACCCGACAAAACTCGAGTTTCCAAATGAAAACTCGAGTTTCCAGCTCTTACAGCAACTCTGTTCACCTCTGTTTCAAATACAACTTTGGGCGAGGTTTGGTAATTCAATGATATCTCCTGAACCATATATCGGATTGAGGTGAAATCAAATTTGGCTGAAACTAGACATCTAATGCGTCATATTGACAAAGTTTCAAGTCCAAAGAAGATCAGATTAAAGAGCTTTAAATTTCTAAAGTTGGATCAAATATTCTGCCACACTTTAGACCAAGCTTCAACGTTTTGAGTGTAACTCTCAATCCAAAAATCGGAATGGGCTGAAATTGGTGGAATTTGAAAGAAGACTCATAAGTCTTTCCATCAATACTTTAATCAACAAAAATGAAGATCATACCAAAGAGATATGGTCTTCAACAGTTGACTGATAATTCAAAACGTTGCAAAAATGATGGTTAAAGAACAATCTTCTTTCATCTGATCATAATGGGCGAATTCCAACAAATTAAGATCTGATTCTTGTTGCTATGGAAAGAAGTATCTAAGAGCTATATAGAGGATAAGTAGCTTGCCAAAATTGGAGCTATATCAATCAGAGAGCACCGAGGACTGAAAAAGCTCGAAAACTCGAGTATATCTCAGACAGAGAGCAATGAACATCAGAGGATCCTCAATACTCAAGTATGGGAAGAAAAACTTGAGTATAGGACAGACAGAGACAAATCTGAAGTAGCTCGATGAGCTCAAAACCGTAGTATTCAAGCCAATACTCGAGTTTACATCGTCACTTCAGAAAATTCAAGATTTCGAAAATCCTGAATCTGATCCAGATCAACCAGAAGTTTATCCAAATGATCTTTAATACTTATTTTCATCATTTATATCATTTGTGGATACATTTCAAATGGTCAAATGAAGGATTTCATGAAGAACCAAAATGCTGAGCTGTCAAGTCTCAAAAAGCAAAATAACGGCTAGTTTTCCATCTGCTGGATTCTCAACGGCTCTATTTTCAATGGCTCTATTCTCAATGTTCAGACCATCTTCATCTATAAATAGAGCTAGATTCAAAATGTAAAAAGGTGGTGGAGTGAGCTTACAATGTTATAATGCCAAAATTCTGAACTACCTTCACACTCTGTTTTTCATACTTTCTTAGTTTATCATTTAGAGTGTGAGATGATCTCTTATGCACTTCAGTGTTTATCATAATCACTTCTTTGAGAGAAGAATTATTGTAAATCATATTTTCCTGAGAGGCACTCAAGGTTGGGTGACCTTGAGTTGGGAATTTGATTGTAACCTTACGGGTAGTAAGGGGGAGTCTCTATGAGAGATTGTAAAGGCTGTACAAGTGCCTAGACAAACTTATAGGGTGTAAAGGCTTGCCTCTTGTGCCTGGTTAAACAAGGAGAATAGTTGAAATCTCAAGTAGAGCTTGAGGACTGGATGTAGGTTAAGGTTGGACCGAACCAATAAAAATCACAGTTTGCAATCCTCTTCCCTTAACTCTTTATTTCCAGCATATATGGTTGAATGATTGTAAACATTTTTAGAACTCTTTCCAGTCTTACAAGTTGATCTCACCAAATTGCAAAAATATTTTTTAAAAAGGAGGCGAGTTTTTATCTGCACCCAATTCACCCCCCTCTTGGGTTCAGCTGGATCCTAACAAAGGTCAGTACATTACTGATCACAAAAGTTCATGCTTGCTAATAATTTATCCTAAGAAATAAACCCCATAAGAAAACTTAGTCAAGAGATAGAGTAAATGATCAAAAGATTTATAAAAGGATTCAAACAATCAACACAAGACTAACTCCTAGACCAAGTTTCTGGTTTCTAACTATGTATCTATCTCTCTTCCCCTTTGTCATCGTCAAAAGTAAGGAGGAACTGAAATTAAAACCAGTCATGGATGAGGCAGAATATGATCCATCTTTGCATCTTGCTGCTGTAAATGAATCTTGAAGATAGTCTGTTCATTTGCAATGTGAGTTTGAGACTGTTGAAGACCAGCAATAATCTGCTTAAATTTAGCTTGAAGTTTCATAGAGATGTCTGAAACTGCCTTGTCAACTGCTTTGTCAACTGCTTGTTGAATATTGTCATCAAGAGAAGATGGATCTGAAGGGGCAACAAAAGAGGAAGGAGCTGAGGCAGTCTTGGAGGATGATGGCTTGACTGGGGTAGTTCCTGTGGTAGTGCCAGCCTCAGGGACAATCTTCATGTAATTCAAATGTGATCTTCCAAAACTACTTGGCCATTTAAGAGAGTCAGAAGAAGAGAGATGCCAAATTTTATTATGAAACAGAATAACAGATACAAGACAAGCAAAGGGGATGTGAGATACCGGTCGAGGAGAGAAACAAAAATTAGAAATTTCTTGGAACAGCCATTGACCTAGATTGAATGGTCACTTGTGAACTAATGCAGTGAACACAGGGTAGTCTCTTTAGGAAAACTTGGTATAATTTCCTCCCTTTTGTAGGAAGTTTCTGGAGGAAATATACCAGTTTCTGGAGGAAATATACCAGAGAACGTGGTAGTTAGGAGACATGGCCAAAGGAGAAAAAGATAATTTTTCAATTTGGTCATCTGGGATAGGAATACCAGGCCTTAGAATTTTGAAAATTTTAGTTTTGGAATAGTTCATCTTTGGAGTAGGTGGGGGATTTTTGATTCCAAGAATGGAATTTAAAACAGAAGCATAAATTGTAACTTTGTCTCCCTGATGGAAGTTGAAAGACATTCTTCCACTACATTACCCTCATCATCCTTCAGATTGTCTTTAATTATATTAAAGTAAAAGATTTTGACAATTGTAGGAGAAAATGGGGCTTTAATCGAAAGATAGGAAATGTAGGGCTTCAACTAGGAAGATAAGTCCCCTGACTTGAGATTCTTTACAATTAAATGATTAACAAAAACAAACTCTCTCTAAGAGTAGATATTGATAAACACTAAAGAACAGATAAAAGAATCACAATACAGACTCAAAAATGCAAATGCTTTCAAGTGTAGCTTCGTTGTCTGTCTTGCTCTGAGTCTTCATAGCCTTTTATAACCTAACTAGATGAACTAGCCGTTGCAATATCTTCTCCAACGTTCAGTTGCCGATATGGAAAATGACAGTTGCAAATTTTGCTCTGTTCTTTCAATTCTTTGTTGAAATCCTGGAATATGTTGTTGCAGAACGTCTTCCAGATTCTTTGTCATTCCACAATCTTAATTCGACCGTTTGAGGTGATCTTAATGTGTTCCAACGGTCTGAACTAAACATCTGGGATAAGGGAGAAGAATCAGCCCTGTTCTTGGTTCTTCATTAAATGCACTTATTCTGGATCTTTGATTCTCTCTGATCTTGTGATGAACCTGTCTGAAACTTATCAAAAACTTGATCAATAACGTTAGGAATGAAAAAGCCGGAGCAAATCACCAAGAGGGGGTGAATTAGGGATTTGAAAAATTCTTTCGCTTAATTCTGGAAATTAATCGCTGAAGCAAAGTAGTGCAGAGAAAGGGAAGAGAGAACAAGACACAGCAAGATTTATACTGGTTCGGTCTAACTCCTTGACCTATGTCCAGTCCCCAGACTCTCTGGGATTTTCACTATCACTCACAATCAGTTACACACTCTGTACTTGAAAGTTATCCACTCACCAGGATACACTCCCCCTTACAAGTTGTACACTGATATCCCAATCTCCAAGTCCCCTGACTTGAGATTCTCACAGTAAGTGATATATCAAAACACAGTACACTACACACTCTGTAACTTGGGATGATCCTCTCTCTAGGACCCACTCCCCCTTACAGGTTGTAGTCGTACAATCAATCTCCAAGTCCCCCGACTTGAGATTCTTTACAATCAAATGATTAACGAAAACAAACTCTCTCTAAGAGCAGATAATGATAAACACTAAAGCTCAAATCTCTCAAGACTATTTACAGAAGAATGAATACAGAAATCTGATTGTTGCACACTGTAATTGTCTTGTATCTTGTTTGTCTCAGTTCTTCTTCGAATCTGAATGATATTTATAGCTGTTGAAGTCCAATTTGAATGAAGAACTTGACTGTTGGAAGAGCACTACTAGTTTGAACGTTGGAGGCTCCACTTCCAGAACTAGCTGTTGAGAATCCACTAAAATCTTCTTGATGGATGGATTCTGCTTTTGTCCAATCTGTTGTAGACATTCTAGCAATGTGGGACTTAATTAATATGAAGATAATGTTGATGTCCCTGTGTTGGAATGGGCTGTGGTTAAAGTTGTAATTATTTAATCTAAGTTGGAGCACTTTAAAAGACAACATATTCTCTCTCTCTTGCTTTACAGCTCATTGACTGAATCTTTATTGTTTCCTTCAATAAACCATCTGAAACTTGCTAACAAACTAGTTAAAAGACGTTAGGAATAATAGCAATTAAAGATATGAAGTATTAAGATCACTCAAATGGTTTTCACAAATTCGCGCCTTCTGGTTTTACAAATCTGTATGATACAAACTCGAGTTTACAAACCAAGACTCGAGTTTGGAGTTCATCCAGAGAGCATCTTGTTTTGAAAGACTTCCTAAACTCGAGTTGATTAGTGACTGACTCGAGTTTGGTTCTTACAGAAAGGAAAATCGCGAATGGCTCTTGGATGAAGTTTTGAGGCCATGCCTAAACTCGAGTCTTTTAGTGACTGACTCGAGTTTGAAGCTTTTATGAAAATCTTGAGTTTAAGTTCAGAGCTTCAAAACTGGAGTTTAGAAAATGCAAACTGGAGTTTACAAAATCTGAAATATTGTTTAGTTCTTTGTATAGTCCAGACTCAAGTTTTGATATCCAAAACTTGAGTTTCAGTGTAAACTGAAACTTAAAAATCTCTTCATATGTAAAGTGGAGTTTCCATTTTTAAAACTGGAGTTTTCAAAACAGTCATTTACTCGAGGCTTTCTGTTTGAGCTAAACTCGAGTCACCAGAACCTTGACTCAAGTTTCAGTGAAAAACTGAAACATTGAAATACCTTTTGAAAGCCCAAATTAGAGTTTCCATTTTCAAGACTGGAGTTTAGAAATCATGTAATAGTTCAAGTGTTTTCAAAACAGTCCTAAACTCGAGTCTCCAGAAATTTGACTCGAGTTTCAGTGTATATTCAAACTTTGAAAACTTTTTATTAAAGTGCAAACTGGAGTTACTGAAACCAAAACTGAAGTTTACAAAGCAAGTAACAACACAAGTGTCTCTGTTTATCCTAAACTCGAGTTTGCTTAACCCAGACTCGAGTTTACGAGTCTTTAGCTCTTAAACTTTTCTTGTAAACTGGAGTTTGAAAGGTTCAAAGATAGAGTTTGAAAACCTGCTAAAACGTTGAATCTTCTGTTTGATCCCAAACTCGAGTTTCTAAGACATAGACTCGAGTTTACAAGTCTTTGAAACTTTTTGGCCTTTAAACTTTCTTGTAAACTGGAGTTTTAGAAAGACTGAAGGTAGAGTTTGAAAACAAGTTGAAATGCAAGTGTTACTGTCTTTGTTCTAAACTCGAGTTTCAAGACTTAGACTCGAGTTTACAACTCTTGTAAACTTTGATAGCTCTCTGTAACTCTGCAAACTCGAGTTTGCCTATGCAAACTGGAGTTTGGCATATTATGTTAAAATTTGAGCTTCTGTCTATCAAGTCCAAACTCGAGTTTAGCTACCTAAACTCGAGTTTGCCTTAAACAGAAAGTTTTACAACTTTCAAAGACAAACTTCAAATTAAGTTTACAATTGTCAGTTATCATCAAAACACCTAGAGAACTAACAAGGAATAATAATGCAACAAGATATGATAATTTTAGATTAACCCATAATAATTTCGCAGATTGATTTGATCTAGTTTTCAAAAGTTACCGAAGCAAACTCGAGTTTGGTGTTCTAGACTCGAGTTTGAGGTTCATCCAGAAAGCAAGATATGTTTGAAAGTTTCCTAAACTAGAGTTGACAAGTAACTGACTTGAGTTTGGTTCTTACAGAGAGGAAAGTCGCGAGTTGGTCTTGAATGAGATTTTGAACACTTGGCTAAACTCGAGTCATTTAGTGCCTGACTCGAGTTTGAAGCTTTTATGAAAAACTTAAGTTTAAAGTTCACAGCTTCAAAACTGGAGTTTAGAAATGCAGACTGGAGTTTAGAAATCATGTAATAGTTCGAGTATTTTCAAATAGTCCTAAACTCGAGTCTTTAGAAATCTGACTCGAGTTTCAGTGTATATTGAAACTTTGAAAAACTTTTCATTTAAGTACAAACTGGAGTCACTGAAATTTAAACTGGAGTTTAGAAAACAAGTATCAACTCGAGTATCTCTGTATATGCCAAACTCGAGTCTACATAATCCAGACTCGAGTTTCCAGTGAAAACTGAAAACATGAAGGCTATTGCATTTTGCAAACTGGAGTTTGTAAAACTGAAACTGGAGTTTGGAAAACTTAATAAAACGTTGAAGCTTCTATTTGATCTCAAACTCGAGTTTCCAAATCATAGACTCGAGTTTACAAGTCTTTAAACTTTTAGCACATAAACTTTCTTGTAAACTGGAGTTTCTCAGAATCAAAGGTAGAGTTTGGAAACAAGTTTAAATTCGAGTGTCACTGCCTTTGATCTAGACTCGAGTTTATAAACACAGACTCGAGTTTACAATTCTTATAAACTTTGATAGCTCTCTGTAACTCTGCAAACTCGAGTTTGCCTATACAAACTGGAGTTTGGCCAACATTGTATCTGTCTGTCAAGTCCAAATTCGAGTTTAGTAACCCAAACTCGAGTTTGCCTTAAACAGAAAGTTTTACAACTTTCCAAGGACAAACTTCAAATTGAGTTTACAATTGTCGGTTATCATCAAAACACATAGAGAACTAACATTCTCCGCCTTTTTGATGATGACAACACTTGTAAACTGAATTTGCCAAGAGTTTGATTAAATTTGTCATTTTGAAACATATTTTACTTTTATAGAATGAAGATATCAGAGTTAAGCACAAATAGAAGCAAGATGTAATATCAGAGCAAAGTGAATCAGGCTGAACTTAGCATTTAAACCATTTACATAATTGAAAATACCAAGTACTTAATACAGACTCGAAAATGAACAAACAAAGTTAAAACAGATTAATGAAACATAACTCAAGACTCAGCAGTTTTCTCTCCCCCTTGATCTTGCTCTTCAGTTTCCTCTCCCCCTTTGTCATCAGCAAAAGAGGGGGTAGGCTCAACAGGAGGGGTAGAAGGTCGAGCGGAGGTGGTAGCTGGATCAAGAGTGGCTGGTGCAGAGGTAGAAGCTGGATTAGGAATGGGTTCAGATGAAGGTGCAGGAGTAGGAATGCCCAAGTGCCTCATGATTTGATCCAATTGAACCTTCATAGCTTCTTGAGCCTCAACCATTTCATGATTTGTCTTGGTGAGTTCTGAAACTATCTTCCCAACCTCCTTCTCAATGTTTGTGGCCAGATTTGTAAGAGCAACATCCACAATCTCTTAGATCTTGGTAGTTAAATCTGAGGGAAAAGAATGCTGAGGTGCAGCTGATTGAGCTTCCTGAGCTCTAGCATAAGATCCTCTTGCCCTTGAGGGAGCCCGTGAGTGACCAGAGCCTTCCTCATTGAAGCTTAGCTTCATCAAGTGCAGTTGAGGCTTTCCAAACTCAGGAATCTTCTGAATTGTGTCAGAGGCACCAAAAGGCCAAATCTTGAAGTATAAGAGGATCACAGAAATCAAAGAAGGGAACGGGACATGCAAGGATTTTCTGGATCCAAAGCTAAACTTCACTATTTCATCAAAAATCCATTAACCCACATTGATTGGCTTTTTGTCAATGATAGAAGTGAAGGGCTGATAGTCCCTCTGAGTGAAGTGTGGGAAATTTCCTCCCTTCTGAACCAAATTCCTCGAATAAATGTACCATAAGACCTAATGGATGAGTGACATGGAGGCAGGGGAAATGTGAAGGGATACCAATTTAGCCTCTGAAACAGGTTCATTTGGTTTTAAAATCTCAAAACACTGCCTATTGGTATAATCAAAGGAATGTGGAGGTGGAGGATTTTCAATTTGTAAGATTGTGCTTAAGATAGCAGCAGAAATGGTAATCTTGACACCTCTCACAGTTGTAGACAATCTCTCTTCAACTAGAATGTCATCACAGTCCTTCAGATTGTCCCAGTCCATATTAAAATAAAATACTCGGACAAAATTGGGTGTATAATTGGCAGAAATTGAAAGAAGAGTCTCGAATTGTTTAAGCCATGGGAGAAGATCAATATTACAATCTTTCTTCAAGTTCTCGAAGTTTACTGATACTATTAGGCAAATGGGTCTTTTAACATAATTGTCTTTAAACTTAACACCCAATTCATCAGATAGAATAGTATTGGTAGTAGTAAAACTAGGTGGAGGAGAATTGTGATTATAAATTTCCAAGAGGGCATTTGGTACCGTAGGGGATTCCTTAGAAGGGTGGTCGGGTTGTTGTGCAAAAGAGGTTGGAATAGTAGCAGATTGGACCTTGGAGGATGCTTGGCCTGTTTCTTTCCTTTTTCTCTTAGAGGTCTTTGATGGTTCTGCAGCCTTCTCTTTTCCTTTCCCAGAAACAGTCTCTGGCTTGTTTCTCACTTGCTCCTCCGTTGGTTCTTGAATTACAACACCTTTCGGTCTAGGAGAAGAGGTATGAGGAACTCCTAGGATTTGTTTATCAATCCCTGAAGCAAATTTCTTCGGAATCATCTTGCTCCTCATGGGTCTGTGGACTGGTATGGATTTCTTCCTTGGTTGTCGTTGAAGAGGGGATGGAGATGATGATTTAGAACCTTCGGCATCTTGGAAGAATGTGTTAGACGGTTGATTGGAGGCCATTTTTTGGGTTTGAGAAAGAGAAATTGAAGATGAAGCAGAAGGGTCGAGAGAAACTTTAGGGCAAACTTGAGTTTTGAAGACGATAAAATGAACAGACACGGCAAACCCATATATATAGTTTTTCCTAGACTCGAGTTTCACATTAACTGATTCGAGTTTACATGAGTTTTAGGCTTACTTGGACTTCAAGAATGTATCTGTGAATCCTTGAATCCCCATCAAGACTCGAGTTAAAGCTTCCAGACTCGAGTTTTGAATGTCTTTAAATCTTCTTGTTGATCTTTGGTTGCTCCAAACTCGAGTCACTCACTTAATGACTCGAGTTTTGATCTTCTTCAAAACTTCACGTTGGTTTCTGTCTCTCGTAGACTCGAGTCACTTACTTAATGACTCAAGTTTAGAACTTCCTTAAATCTTCAGCTTGCTTCTGTCTCATTTTGACTCGAGTTAGTCACTTAATGACTCGAGTTTTCAGGCTTCTTGCAGTTCCATCCTGTACTTTGACTTGCGCAGACTCGAGTCATTCACTAAATAACTCGAGTTTGCCTGCTCAAACTCGAGTTTGCTTCACACTGAAAGCAAACATTAGTAGACAAATATCCTGCAAAAACATATCTGAACACTCCGATGCTTAAGTTAGTACAGTTCAATCATCGAAACACTCAATTAACATTGGGTAGAGGAGGACTCACAGCTCATTGGGATTTACCATTCCCAATTCTCTTCTTATGAGAGTAAATTGCTCTTTTGCTAAAGGCTTGGTGAATATATCTGCTATCTGTTGATGAGAGGGAATGAAGATCACTTTGACATCCTTCTTCTAAACATGATCTCGAATGAAGTGATGTCTCACATCAATGTGCTTGGTTCTTGTCTGATGGACAGGATTCTTTGCCAAGCTTATCGTGCTTGTGTTGTCACACAGAATTGGGATTTCTTTGAGGTGCATACCCAAGTCTTGAGTTGTTGCTTTAGCCATAAAACCTGAGAGCAGCAACTTGAGGCAGCAATGTATTTAGCTTCTGTTGATGACACTGAAACAATGGCTTGCTTCTTGCTGAACCAAGAGACAAGTGAGCCACCAAGAAATTGACATTGGCCACTTGTACTCTTTCTATCTGTCTTATATAAGGCATGATCAGAGTCTGAGTATGCTACCAGATGTTCAGGTTGACCTTTGGGAAACCATAGTCCCAATTCTTCTGTATCATGTAGATATCTGAAAATTCTTTTAACATACTCAGCATGTGACTCTTTTGGAGCTGATTGAAATCGAGCACACATCCCTACACTGAATTGGATGTCTGGTCTACTTGCTGTCAGGTAAAGCAAGGATCCAATCATGCCTCTATATCTTGTGATGTTGAAATCTTTTCCCTTTTCATCGGCATCTAATGCAGCCGTTGAACTCATTGGTGTGTCAACCCCATTGCAATCTTGAAGGCCATATTTCTTGAGCAGGTCTTTCAAGTACTTGGTCTGAGAAATGAATATGCCATTCTTGCGCTGCTTGATTTGAAGACCAAGGAAATAGTTGAGTTCTCCCATCATTGACATTTCGAATTCACCCTGCATGGTCTCAGAAAATTCCTTGCACAAGGTATCATTGGTAGCACTGAAAATAATATCGTCTACATAGATTTGTACAATAAGGATTTCATTGAGCTTGTTACTTTTAATGAATAATGTGTTATCTGCCTTTCCCCTAACAAATCCTTGATCAAGAAGGAATTTGCTTAACCTTTCATACCAAGCTCTAGGAGCTTGTTTTAGACCATATAAGGCCTTTTTCAGTTTGAAGACATGATTTGGATGAAAATCATCTTCAAATCCAGGAGGTTGTTCAACATAAACTTCCTCTTGAATAAAGCCATTTAGAAAAGCTGATTTTACATCCATTTGATAGAGTTTAATGCCTTTTATGCATGCAAAAGCTAAAAGAACTCTTATTGCTTCCAATCTTGCCACTGGGGCATAAGTTTCTTCATAATCGATTCCTTCTTCTTGATTATAGCCTTTAGCAACTAATCTTGCCTTATTTCGGACAATGATTGCAGATTCATCACGTTTGTTCTTGAATACCCATTTAGTCCCAATGACTGGATGGTCTTTGGGCCTAGGTACCAAATCCCAAACTTGATTTCTTTCAAATTGGTTCAGCTCCTCTTGCATTGCTATCTCCCAATCATTGTCTGAAAGGGCTTCTTCAATCTTAGAGGGTTCTATTTCTGAAATAAAGACTGAAAAGGTTACCTCATTTAAAATGCTTTTCCTAGTTCTCACACCTTCATTTACATCACCTAGAACCTGATCCAGAGGATGGTTTTTATTGTATCTCCAGGCTTGAGGCTGAAGTTGTGATTGAACAGGTTGTTCAGAAATATTTTCAGTCTCGTTTTCTGGTTCTTCTTGAGAGGAATTTTCAGAGTTTGAGACAGATGGGATTTTTGAGGTAGATTGATTTTGTAGAACATTAACATCTTCCTCATCATTAGATTGGTTAGATTTGTTTTCACAGAATACTACATGAATTGATTCTTCAACAGTGCGAGTACGCAAATTAAATTTCTAAAGGATTTACTTCTATTTGAGTAACCAAGAAATATACCTTCATTTGATCTGGGATCGAATTTTCCCAGATTGTTCTTACCATTGTTATGGATAAAGCATTTGCAACCAAAGATGTGTAGGTGTGCTAGATTTGGTTTCCTCCCTTTGTATATCTCATAAGGAGTTTTGTTTAACTTTTTTCGGAGATATGCTCTGTTGGAGACATAGCATGCAGTACTCATGGCATCAGCCCAAAATACTTGGGAGGTGTTGTTCTCATTCAGCATTGCTCTTGCCATTTCAGTGAGTACTCTATTCTTCCTTTCCACAACACCATTTTGCTGAGGAGTTCTAGGAGCTAAGAAGTTATGATTGATGCCCATATCTTCACAGTATTTGCTGAAAGCATGGTTTTCAAATTGTCCTCCATGATCTGTACGAATTCCTGCAATGACAGTACCTTTCTCGTTTTGGACCTTTTTGGTAAACACAACAAATTGATCAAATGTTTCATCTTTAGATGATAAGAATATAGTCCATGTAAATCTAGAGAAATCATCAACAATGACTAATGTGTACAGATTTCTACCAAAACTCTGGACTCTAGCTGGACCAACTAAATCCATGTGCAATAGTTGAAGAGGTCTATTAGTTGAAATCTCACTTTTTGATTTGAAGGATGATTTAGTTTGTTTTCCCTTTTGACATGTATCACAAACCATGTCCTTTTTGAAATTAAGTTTTGGCAAACCAATAACTAAATCCTTTTTCAATAATTTATCAAGTTGGGACATATTAACATGTGCTAAATGTTTGTGCCACAGCCAACTTTCATCTAAGTTACTCACGAAACATTTTTCAGAGGGTAAAACAATTGAAAGTTCAAGAGTATAACAGTTACCTTCCCTTGGTGCTCTGAAAAGAGCTTTGGATCTTACTTTGTCTAGGGAGAGATCATCCTTGTTGACAATCAAACACTCTTTTGAATTAAAGATGACTAGATTACCTTTGTTAGCACTTTGGCTTACACTAAGGAGATTATGGCACAATCCTTCCACAAGGTAGACATCTTTTATTTGTGGTCCATCATTGTTACCAATCTCACCAATACCAGCTATCCTTCCAGATTGGTTGCCACCAAATGTGACCTTGCCCCCATCTTTGTGTTTGATTGTTGAAAACTTGGATTGATCTCCTGTCATGTGTCTGGAGCATCCACTATCAATGTACCATTTACTGGATCTTGATGCTCTTAGACATACCTCTTCATTGTCTGATTCTTCCTGAGCAACAAGGCAAATGTTTGTTGTTTGTCTCTCATCCTCTTCTTCTTCATCAGACGAACTGTTTCCCCAAATGGCAGAGACATATGCTTTCTTTCTGAACGAGCTGAATCTATTCTTTTCCTTTTCCTTGTTTTTTAGCTGAGGGCATTCTGACTTAATGTGACCAGGTTTATCACATTCATAGCATAAGATGGGTTTCTTCGATTCTGAGCTTGATCCACCTTTATGAGACTTTCTGAACCCCTGATTCTTTTTGTAGAATTTTCTGAACTTTCTGATTATCATGCCAAGCTCTTCTTCTTTGTCCTCATTATCCAATTCTTTAGACTCATTGATGGTCTTGAGTGCAATTCCTTTGTTTCTAACATCAATTCCATCTAGCTCTTTTCTGAACTTGATTTTTCCCTCATATTCGGATAGGCTTCCGAAGAGAGCAGCTACAGATTGCATGGATTCTCCTCGGGCTTCTTCAATAGCTGTCACTTTAGCTTCCCAATCCTTGGTTAGTATATTTAAAATTTTTCTTACCTGAGTCTTTTGTTCATATACCTTCCCTAAGGCTGACAATTGATTGATGAGGTGAGTGAAACAGAGTTGGAACTCTGCAATTGATTCTCCAGATTTCATGCGTAGAAGATCATACTCGGTTGTGAGTGTATTGATCCTGTTCTCCTTGATTCCTGAGGTTCCTTCATAGGCCACCTCCAATTCATCCCACATTTCTTTAGCACTGGGCAGATTGCAAATGCAAAAGTATTCCTTTTGGCTCAATGCACTCTGTAACATCAAAATAGCTTTGCTGTGAAGTACAACTTTCTTTTGATCATGTTCATCAAATTCTGCCTTTGTTTTTGGCACAATATTCTCTCCTACTTTCTTAGTAGGGACATGGTTGCCTTCGTCAATTACTTCCCACATACCATACTCACTGGCCATCACAAATACTTTGAATTTGGATTTCCAGAATGAGTAATGTTCACCATTAAAACCCGGTGGTCTGTTTATTGAGGCACCATCTGGTAGAATTCCTTCCATTTGATCTTTTTGTCTAGGATGTTAATCCTTTGAGAGGACAACCAGGCTCTAATAGCAAATGAAAAACCGAAGCAAATCACCAAGAAGGGGGTGAATTGGGGATTTGAAAAACAAAATTCTTTTGCTCGATTCTAGAGATTAAATGCTGAAGCAAGGTAATGTAGAAAAGGAGAAGTGAGAACAAGACACAACAAGATTTATACTGGTCGGTCTAACTCCTTGACCTACGTCCAGTCCCCAGACTCTCTGGGATTTTCCACTATCACTTACAATCAGTTACACACTCTGTACTCGAAAGCTATCTGCTCACCAGGATACACTTTCCCTTACAAGTTGTACACTGATATTGTTAGTTCTCAATGTGTTTTGATGATAACTAGCTATTGTAAACTTGATATGAAGTTTGTTTTTGGCAAAATGAAAATCTCACTGTCAAAGGCAAACTCGAGTTTAGGTATATAAACTCGAGTTTGAGACTTGACAGAAAGGTATTCAATTTTACATAAAAGCCAAACTCGAGTCTACATAGACAAACTCGAGTCTGTACAGACACAGAAATGAATCCAAAATTTTCACATTAAGCTAAACTCCAGTTTGCAAATCAAACCTGAAGTCTGAAAGATACAGAGAGTACTCAGAATCCCAAGTAAGCCAAACTCGAGTCTAGATTCCCTAACTCGAGTTTAGACCAAACAGAAAGGAACCCAGAAAACTCAATAGACTCCCAAACTCTAGTCTGGCCTTCAAAACTCCAGTTTGCACTTGACCCAGATAAACCTCAAATATTTCAGTAGTCACTGAAACTCGAGTCTGGATCATACAGAAAGATCATCCATTTTGGCTACACTACAAACTTCAGTCTATGACCCTAAACTCCAGTCTGGAAAATCACGAACTTAGGCTTGTTCTTCAAACATAGACCCAAACTCGAGTTGGTCACTAATTGACTCGAGTTTAGCTTCCGAACCAAAATTCCATCCTGAGTCCAGAGCCCGATAGTTCTCTCTGTAAAAGCCAAACTTGAGTTAGCTTTTACAGACTGCAAGTTTAGACCACTAATCAACAGACATGCTTTTTGGATGAACCCCAAACTCGAGTCTGGAAGAACAAACTCGAGTTTGCATCGGGGATTTTGAAAAATCAAATGATGTTGATCTGCAAATCTTAATGGGTCTTCTTGAAATTATTTCCTCATATGATATTATCGTGTCTAATGTCCTTGATGAAGTTTTGAGTGTTTTTCAGATAAGGTTTAGCCAAGATCAAGGTGAGATCAAGATCCAGGATAAATGCATTAAATGACGAACAAAGAACAGGGCTGATCCTTCTACCTTATCCCAAATGTTCAGCTCAGACCGTTGTAACTCATAAGAATCATCTCAAACGGTTAAATTGAGTTAAAGGAATGACTAAAAATCTGGAAGACCTTCTGCAACAACTAAATTCCAAGATTCCAGCTAAGAATTCAAGAACAGGGCAAAATATGCTACTGCCAGTTTTCCAGAATTGCAGCTGAACATTAGAGAAAGAATTGCAATGGCTAGCTCATCCATTCAGTCTATAAAAGGCTGTGAAAACTCAAAGCAAAATACACACAACGAAGCTATCTTGATTATACTTTGAAATTTGAGTCTGTATTGTTATTTTCAACATGTTCTTCAGTGTTTATCCTTATCCACTCTTTTGAGAGTTTGTAAATTTTTTAAAGCATTTGTTTGTGAGAACTCAAGGTTGTGGAACCTGTGAGTCGGGTTGTTCAATTACAAAGTGTAAGGGGGAGCAAGTCCTAGGTGATTAGGATTGTGTCTGGTCTACATTGTTGTAGTTGAAAATCTGTTGAACTAGTGGAAACACCCAGAAGATATCTGGGGACTGGACGTAGGTCAAGGTTAAGACCGAACCAGTATAAATTCCGTGTGTCAAGCTTTTCTTCTCTTACCTTCTTAACATTTACTTTCAAAGGGCTTTGAAAAAGAATTCAAAAGTTTTTTTTTAAAATCCCCAATTCACTCCCCCTTTTGGTGATTTCTTCCATTTTCAGATATCACAACTACACACTCTGTACTTAGGATGATCCTTTGCGTAGGACTCACTCCCCTTACAAGTTGTAGTTATACAACCAATCTCCAAGTCCCCTGACTTGAGATTCTTTACAATCAAATGATTAACAAAAACAAACTCTCTCTAAGAGTAGATATTGATAAACACTGAAGAACAGATAAAAGAATCACAATACAGACTCAAAAATGTAAATGTATTCAAGTGTAGCTTCATTGTTTGTCTTGCTCTGAGTCTTCATAGCCTTTTATAGCCTAACTAGATGAACTAGCCATTGCAATATCTTCTCCAACGTTCAGTTGCCGATATGGAAAATGACAGTTGCAAATTTTGCTCTGTTCTTTCAATTCTTTGTTGAAATCCTGGAATATGTTGTTGCAGAACGTCTTCCAGATTCTTTGTCATTCCACAATCTTAATTCGACCGTTTGAGGTGATCTTAATGTGTTCCAACGGTCTGAACTAAACATCTGGGATAAGGGAGAAGAATCAACCCTGTTCTTGGTTCTTCATTAAATGCACTTATTCTGGATCTTTGATTCTCTCTGATCTTGTGATGAACCTGTCTGAAACTTATCAAAAACTTGATCAATAACGTTAGGAATGAAAATGCAACAAGATATGATAATTTCAGATTAACCCATAATAATTTCGCAGATTGATTTGATTTAGTTTTCAAAAGTTACCGAAGCAAACTCGAGTTTGGTGTTCTAGACTCGAGTTTGAGGTTCATCCAGAGAGCAAGATATGTTTGAAAGTTTCCTAAACTCGAGTTGACAAGTAACTGACTCGAGTTTGTTTCTTACAGAGAGGAAAGTCGTGAGTTGGTCTTGAATGAGATTTTGAACACTTGGCTAAACTCGAGTCATTTAGTGGCTGACTCGAGTTTGAAGCTTTTTTGAAAAAACTTAAGTTTAAGTTCACAGCTTCAAAACTGGAGTTTAGAAATGCAGACTGGAGTTTAGAAATCATGTAATAGTTCAAGTATTTTCAAATAGTCCTAAACTCGAGTCTCCAGAAATCTAACTCGAGTTTCAGTGTATATTGAAACTTTGAAAAACTTTTCATTTACGTACAAACTGGAGTCACTGAAATTTAAACTAGAGTTTAGAAAACAAGTATCAACTCGAGTATCTCTGTATATGCCAAACTCGAGTCTACAAATCCAGACTCGAGTTTCCAGTGAAAACTGAAAACATGAAGGCTATTGCATTTTGCAAACTAGAGTTTGTAAAACTGAAACTGGAGTTTGGAAAACTTGATAAAACGTTGAAGCTTTTGTTTGATTTCAAACTCGAATTTCCAAATCATAGACTCGAGTTTACAAGTCTTTAAACTTTTAGCACATAAACTTTCTTGTAAATTGGAGTTTCTCAAAATCAAAGGTAGAGTTTGGAAACAAGTTTAAATTCGAGTGTCACTGCCTTTGATCTAGACTCGAGTTTATAAACACAGACTCGAGTTTACAATTCTTGTAAACTTTGATAGCTCTCTGTAACTCTGCAAACTCAAGTTTGCCTATACAAACTGGAGTTTGGCCAACAATGTATCTGTCTGTCAAGTCCAAACTCGAGTTTAGCAACCCAAACTCGAGTTTGCCTTAAACAGAAAGTTTTATAACTTTCCAAGGACAAACTTCAAATTGAGTTTACAATTGTCGGTTATCATCAAAACACACAGAGAACTAACAGTGTTTTCTCCAAACTTCTTTTTACCTGTTCCTTTATCAAAAATAGGTTTATAACCAATTCCAGATCGATCATTTATAAATTTCTGTTGTTTCAAAATGACATTGAGCATCTCACTACCTCTAGTGAATTTCTCAAGTGCCTTTGTAAGTTTTGAGTTTTTCTTCTCTAAATTAATGTAGTCATCACAAACTAATAAATCAGGAGTCGAAAGATTTTTTACTTGCATTTTAAGAGTTATGTTTCTTCTTTTCAAATCAAGATATTTTTCTGCCAATTTTTCAAATTCAGATTGGATGAGATTATATTCATCAAATAATTCAACATAGGTTGGCTGAGAATCATATACCTCACTGTCTTTAGCAAGTTGCTCTTCTTCTTCTTCAGCAACCAGACAGATATTAGCTTTTTCTTCCTCTTCGGCTTCATCTACATCTGATAAGCTGTCACCCCAAATAGTTGAGACATAGGCTTTCTTTTTGGATTTACCAAACCTCTTCTTTTCTTTCTCTCTATTTTTCAGCTGGGGGCATTCAGATCTAATATGTCAGGTTTCTCACATTCATAGAAAATGACAGGCTTTTTAGTTTCAAAGCTAGAGCTACCTTGTGACTTTTCTTGAAACCTTGGTCCCTCTTGTAGAATTTCTTGAATCTCCGAACCATCATACCAATCTCTTCATCTTCATCTTCATCTTCCTCATCCTCATCATTAGATTCGTTGTCCTCTTTGACTGATTTAAGAGCAACTCCCTTGCCCTTACTATTTACTTCATCAAGCTCTTTTCTGAATTTGAGCTTTCCTTCATATTCAGATAAGCTTCCAAACAAAGCAGTCACTTAGCTCATTGATTCTCCTCTAGCCTCCTCAATGGCAGTGACTTTTGCTTCCTAATCCTTGCTGAGAATATTGAGGATTTTTCCAACTTGAACTGGTTGTTCATACGTTTTTCCCAAGGCAGCAAGCTGATTAATCAGATGGGTGAATCTTAACTAAAATTGAATAATAGACTCTCCTGGCTTCATACGAAGCAGATCATACTCTGTCATGAGAGTGTTGACTCTATTCTCTTTTACTCCAGTAGTTCCTTCATGAGCTACTTTCAGTGCAAGCCACATTTCTCTCGCGGAAGGCAGATTGCATATTCGAAAGTATTCCTGTTGACTTAGAGCACTCTGAAGCATAAGAATCGCTTTACTGTTGAGAGTAACATTCCTTTTGTCATTATCATTGTAGTCTTCCATAGGCTTAGGCTCTCTTAAAACATTTATAAGCACACTTGGTCGATAATCCCCAACTTCAAATACTCACCATAAACCAAATTGGTAGCCATAACAAAAACTCTGAACTTTGCTTTCCAGAAAGAGTAATGTTCTCCACTAAAACCCAACGGTCTATTGATCGAAGCTCCATCAGGTAAAATGCCTTCCATGAGGATCCTTCTCGAGTTGTTAAGCTCGTCTGAGAAGACCTTGCTCTAATACCAAATGAAAGTGGAGCTATATCACCAAGAGGGGGTGAATTAGGGATTTACAAAATTTTTGCAAATTCTTGCTCAAATAGTAATTAAGCAGAGCACAATAGAGAATAGAGAAAGAAGAGCAGTACACACAGGTTTATACTGGTTCGGTCCAACTCTTTGGGCTACGTCCAGTCCTTAGTCCCCCTGAGTATTTCACTAAGTCACTTGATTTACACACTCTGTACTCTGAAGCAATTCTCTCACTAGAACTTGCTCCCCCTTACAAGTTGTAATCAATGACTCCCCAAATCTCCAAGTCCCCTGACTTGAGATTCCTTTACAGTGAATGAATACAAGCAATAAACTCTCTTGGAAGAGTAGATATGCTAATAATTGAAGCTCAAGCAGTGTCAATCGACACTCTGTACAGATGGCACAATTGAATGAACAAATTTAATGCTTTTTCATTTTTCAGCTCAATAGTCGTTAAAGAGAATTGAATGCTACTCTATTTATACTTAGATTATGTTTGATGACCGTTGCTTGCATTCATTTAACCGTTGTAGAAGATTTATGACTATTAGAGGCAACTTGGTCTCTTCTCTCTCTTTACTTTGTTCATTCTAAGAGTTGGAAGGATGGATGCTGACTTCCTTGTGTTTATAGCCGTTGGGATGACATGGATTTAAGTAGGTGACTGTCTCTTTAATCTTTTTGAATCGTGCTTAACTTGGTATGTCTGATTGAGACAAGTTTGGTAACTTTCCAGTTAATGTTTCTTACAGTTTTGCTCTTTGTGGAGTCAGCACCTTAATCCAGCTTAATCCATCTGTAAAACTTGCTGAAATACACTAGCAAACATATTAAACATATCTGGTAATGCTAAGGATTAATAAATAAAAACATTCAGATCAAATAACAATCATGACATAGATTTCATAAATTCAAATTTCTAACTGTCACCGCCAATACTTGAGTATGTGCATCAATACTTGAGTATGTCACTATGCACTTAAGGCAATACTGGAGAATTCATTTTAATACTGGAGTATTCTCCTTCCAGAAGCGAGACTCACGATTTTAGCTTTGGACCTTCCTTTGAACTTAGACCAATACTTGAGTATTCTTCCAATACTCGAGTTTTGGACTCTTTGTAAGTTTTGCTCAAAACGTCGAAATCGGAGTATTCTTTCCATACCATAGTATTGAAGGCATGTGAACTCTCAGTTGCTCTCTGTATAACTCGATACTTAAGTATTCAACCCAATACTCGAATATGGGCTTGCCACTTGAAGCATAAGGATCAACTCAGCCAGTGCCATACTACAGTTTTCAAAACTGTAGTTTTCCATACCATAGTTTATGAGTGTGTTAAATTTGTTGAACATCTTTTCTTGGCCCAATACTCGAGTATTCTAATGTCATACTCGAGTTTTCATTTTGAATAGAAAACTTTTGAGTTTTGGAGCCAAGATGAAAACTGAACTTTTCATATTTTAATCTGTGGTTTTCAAAACTGTGGTTTTCGAAACTGTGGTTTTAGTTTTAACTTGAAAAGTTATTGAAGAGTTTCTTCAGCCAATACTCGAGTATGGGGACCAATACTCGAGTGATACAAAAATTTGCGAAGCTCTTTGTGAGAATCAATACTCGAGTATCCATTAGGATACTGTAGTATTGCCTTTGGTTAATTGCATTGAGTTGTCCTTTGAAACTCAATACTCGAGTGTTGTTATTGATACTTGACTATTGCCTCAATCTGCAAGTTCTCAACTTTTTGAAACAACTCTTTATTCTTGATTTCTCAATTGATTGTTATAATCAAAACCTATAGAGAACCAACATGCCTAATCATGAGTTTGGTTCTATCTTGCACTTTTGCCATGCTTTTGCTTGTGGTGGTCACTTTAGGCCATAAAGAACTGCTAGGAAAGTGTTAGACTGTGGTTTATTTTTCCCTACCCTATTTAATGATTCCATATGTTTTGTAAGTCTTGTGATAACTGTCAGAGAGCATAGAGTATTTCCCATAGGCATGTGATGCCCCAAAACCCTATATTGTTTTGTGAAGTTTTTTATGTTTGGGGTATTGATTTCATGGGTCCATTTCCTGTTTCTTATGGTCATACTTACATACTATTGGCTGTGGATTATGTTTCGAAATGGGTTGAGGCGAAAGCCACCCGGACTAATGATTCTTCTATAGTGGTGGATTTTGTTAGGTCTAACATTTTCTACAGGTTTGGTATTCCTAGAGCCATTATCAATGACCAGGGTTCCCATTTTTGCAATCGAAGCATGGGTGCCTTGTTACGCAAGTATAGAGTGCTTCACAAGGTCTCCACAGCATATCACCCTCAGACCAATGGCCAAGCTGAAGCTTCAAATAGAGAGATTAAGCAAATCCTTTAGAAAACTGTTAACTCTACACGGAAAGATTGGAGTAAGCGATTAGATGATGCTTTGTAGGCATATCGCACAACCTATAAAACTCCGATTGGTATGTCTCACTATCGTCTTGTCTTTGGTAAGGCATGTCATCTTCCAGTTGAGTTGGAGCATCAAGCCTATTGGGCTATTAAGCAGTGTAACATGGATTTGGCCAAGTCTGGTATGGAATGAAAGCTACAACTGCAAGAGTTAGATGAGATTAATTGGATGCCTATGAAAGTTCACGGTTGTACAAGAAGAAGACAAAGGCATTCCATAACAAGCATATCTTGAGGAAAGAATTTTTTTGTGGGCCAAAAAGTTCTTCTATTCAATTCCCGTCTGAAGTTTATGCTTAGAAAGCTTTGATCTAGATGGGATGGCCCTTTTGTTATTACTAACGTCTTTCCTTTTGGTGGTGTCGAGTTGTGTGATCCACCTATAGGATGGACCTTCAAGGTAAATAGACACCGCTTCAAGCAATTTCATGAGGGATCCCAGCAACAGCCTGGGGAAGTAGAGATCCTCCTCATTGATGCCACTTATCCTACATAAACGTCTGGGAAGTATTCTTCTTTCTCTCTCTATTTCCCTTTTTCTTTTATTTCTTTCATTTTCACACTTTGTTTTTTCTTTCTTTCTTTTTTTTAAAAAAAGGAAGTCTCTTTCTATGATTTCCACATATCATGACCTTGGACATTTTGGCTTGAATGGATCATTATGATTAGATTGCGATTCTGAACTCTTGGATATGTCTTGGTAGTTGATTTTGTGGTGCTGATTGCATGATTTGATATTTACCTATGTGAGATTTTGGGCCTGTACGAATGGAACTCATATTTTACCATTCTTTCTTTCCTGTGTGCATCTGCTCATGATCTTGTTGGACCTGGCTATCACCCAAGAGGGGGGGTGAATTAGGTGTTTGATAAACTTTAGGAACTTTTAGGAAAAATTTTTGCAATTTATAAATTGACAATTAGATATTCAAAGATGAGCATATACTGGAAATGTAAAAGATAAGGGAAGAGAGTATGCAAACTGTGATTTATCCTGGTTCAGTCCAATCTTTGACCTACGTCTAGTCCCCAAGCTTCACTTGAAATTTTCAATCCACTATTTGCTTTGAACTTGATTACACGTTCTGTACTTGAAGTAATCCTCTCACTAGGATTCACTCCCCCTTACAAACCATAATCAATTCACTTGCTTGATTACACACTCTGTACTCGAAGTAATCCCACACTCGGATTCACTCCCCTTACAAGCTGTAATCACAACAAAGTGTTTCCCACTCAAGATCACCCAATTTTGAGTAACTCTCAGAATAATAGGATGTTTACAATGAATCTTCTCTCTCAGAAGTAAGTGAATAAACACTGAAGCACAATACATATGATCTCACTCTCTAAGCTAGATATATGATCATTGAGATATTCAGAGAGTAGATGAAGCAGACGTTAGAATATTGGCATTTTCACTGTGTAAGCTCACGTCACTGTTCTTGTTCTCCTTCTTGTATCTATGTCTCTTGTTCTTTATTTCTGGGCTTCTTATTTAGATGAAGAAGAGGAACCAGCCATTGCATTTTCTTCTCTTTGATTCTTCAAAGTTCAGCTGTAAATCTGGAATATGACAGTTGCATATTTTCCTCTGTTTCTTCAATTCTTGGTTGGAATCTTGGATTTAGTTGTTGTAGATGGTCTTCCAGAATTCTTGTCATTCCATAAACTTAATTTGACCGTTTGAGATGATTTTTATGAGTTACAACGGTCTGAGCTGAACATCTGGGATAAGGGAGAAGGATCAGGTCTGTTCTAGGTTCGTCATTTAATGCATTTATCCTGGATCTTGATCTCACCTTGATCTTGGCTAAACCTTATCTGAAAAACACTCAAAACTTCATCAAGGACATTAGAAACAATAATATCATATGAGGAAATAATTTCAGGAAGACCCATTAAGATTTCGCAGATCAACATCATTTGATTTTTCAAAATTCCCGATGCAAACTCGAGTTTGTTCTTCCAGACTCGAGTTTGGGGTTCATCCAGAAAGCATGTCTGTTGATTAGTGGTCTAAACTTGCAGTCTGTAAAAGCTAACTCGAGTTTGGCTTTTACAGAGAGAACTATCGGGCTCTGGACTTGGGATGGAATTTTGGTTCGGAAGCTAAACTCAAGTCAATTAGTGACCAACTCGAGTTTGGGTCTATGTTTGAAGAACAAGCCTTAGTTCGTGATTTTCTAGACTGGAGTTTAGGGTCATAGACTAGAGTTTGTAGTGTAGCCAAAATGGATGATCTTTCTGTGTGATCTAGACTCGAGTTTGGGAAGCAAACTCGAGTTTCAATGACTACTGAAATATTTGAGGTTTATCTGGGTCAAGTGCAAACTGGAGTTTGGAAGGCCAGACTAGAGTTTGGGAGTCTATTGAGTTTTCTAGGTTCCTTTCTGTTTGGTCTAAACTCGAGTTAGGGAATCTAGACTCGAGTTTGGCTTGCTTGGGATTCTGAGTGCTCTCTGTATCTTCCAGACTTCAGGTTTGATTTGCAAACTAGAGTTTAGCTTAATGTGAAAATTTTGGATTCATTTCTGTGTCTGTACAAACTCGAGTTTGTCTATGCAGACTCGAGTTTGGCTTTTATGTAAAAGTGGATATCTTTCTGTCAAGTCTCAAAACTGGAGTTTGCTAACACAAACTCGAGTTTTCTTCTCCATGGCTCAGTCAAACATCCTTCTCACAAGTTCTTTGCTTTCTGACCTGATAAAGATCAATCCCTGGAATCTAGTACCTATTTCCATAAAGCTCTTTATGTCTTCTTTCCATTGCAAGAAGAATCAACTCCAAACTCACTGTATTCTGATAGTTATGATCTGATGAATGAAGGTTGTTCTTTGCCAGCGTTTTTGAAGCATCTTGAATTTATAGTCAAATTTCGAAGATCATATCTCACTCATTTGATCTTTTTTTTCCATGATCTTTATGTTTCTGGAAAGGTATGTGAGTCTACTTTCATATGCCACCGATTTCAACTCATTCTGATGTGTAGATTGTGAGATACACTCAAATCATTGAAGCTTGGTCTGTTGGGTGACGTTAACAGATGGGTCAACTTCAAAAATTCATAGCTCTCTCATCTCAGCTTCTTTGAGTATGAAAATTTGTTCAAATGACGCATTGAATGTCTAGTTTTATACAAAATTGATTTCACCTTAAACCGATCTCTGGTTTGGGAGATATCATCAAATTACCAGAGGTCGCCAGTTCTGATCGTGAAACAGAGTTGGACAGAGTTGCTGAAAGCTTGCTAAACTCGAGTCATTAAGTGACTAACTCGAGTTTTGAGTTCCAAACTCGAGTTTACATTGGCTAACTTGAGTTTTGCTGATCCAGAGACACCAGAGTTGCTGAAGACACTACAAACTCGAGTCATTAAGTGACTAACTCGAGTTTTGAGTTCCAGACTCGAGTTTTGTGTCCTAAACTCGAGTTTGCTCATAATCCAGAGGCAGATCACTTCCTGTAATGCAGTAAACTTGACTTTTGAGTATCTGGCTCAATTTTGCTCATCCAGAACCTGATATATGCTTGTTTTAACTCTGAATTGAGCCATCCCAACTTCCATTTGATCTTGGAGACTTCAAGAATCAAACTAAGAACTTGTATAATGATTTTCTCAGTTTATTCAACAAGTTCTTCTTTCTTTCTTCTCTCTTCTTGATTATTCTCCATGAATCAACTCTTTCTTTCTTCTATCCTCTTGTTCTTTCTCCACATGAACAAATCTACATTAAATGTAGCAATTAGACAATGTATATGATATAAACTTTTTGATATAAACTTTTTGCTCTTGCTAATGGCATCTATATAAGACATCATCAAAACTAATCATAACCAACAGATCTTTGGTTTCTAGAACTTGCCCCCTTTCTTTTTGAAACTTTATTTTTCACTTACATGCATAAATATGATGGAGGCTTATTTTCCTTCTTTCATTTTCCTACTTTGGCCAAATAGCCTTTCCCTTGCATTCTATTCCCTTTGCTAGCCCCTTTGTGCCTATTTGACTCATTCTTTTATAAACCACATTACTAGCTAAAGTGTAAAACCAATTCTTACCGCACCTTAGAAATGTATTGAGTATTGATCTCACTTTTGTTTTGTGTTTAAGTGTGGGGGTTGCCCAAGAGTGCAACATTGTAAGTGAGGGAGGAGCATTTGAATTTATGCCATACATCAATTGACATTTCTTAAAAAAAAAAAAAAAGAAAGAAAGAAAAACAAAAAACGAAAAGAAACGAAAAGAGAAAGCGAAGAGAAAAAGAAAAGAGGGAAGGAAAGGAAAAGAAAAGAAAAGAAAAGAAAAAGAGGAAGAAGAAGAAATAAAAATTTTACATATATCATTTCAGTGATTCCATTTTCTTGAACTATACTCTTTGTATTTCTTTGGTGCTTAGCCTCTCTTTTCCATACTTATACATACCTTCACCTTAACCCCATTACAACCATGAATAATAATAAGCTCTCTTGATTTATGCATGCATGTGTTATGAGTAGTGGAGAAGTAGAAATTGAGCAAGCCTATGGTCAAACAATTTTCTTGAGTAGAATTTGAGTGATACACTTATTCCCTTATACACTTGAGAGATTGATTGAGGGCATCCTTTGAGAGATCATCTCGTGTGATTAACATCTTTGATTGAAATTACCATGCTTTGTAATTTGAGATGAAGGGATTTTAGTCTTGATTGCTTGGTCTTTTGAAGCCTCATGTGTTTCCTTGAATTTTTACATTGTTGGCAATTGCTAGAAATGAGAATTTCTTTCTTGCATTTCCTTTTCTTTGATTTTGCCCAGGAGTGCAAAAGAATAAGTGTGGGGGAGTTTGATAATTGAATATTATTCCACTTATTTTTTTCTCTTGGTTAATAATTTAGGGATGTTTAATTGAGAAATAATGGGTTTTATTACTGAATTGGGCATTACGCTTTTAATTAGATTAAATTCGTTTTTGGTAATAAAATTCCAGATTTACAATGCTTCACCATTTTCGCCATAACTTTTAATCTAGATATCGGATTAGTCTCATTCTTCTTTCGTTTTTCAGATGATTCAGAGAGCTACAATTGTTATGAAGACCTCGAAGGCTGATTTGGACAAGAAGATGGACAAAATTAGAGCTAGAGACAGACCCATTTTGCTGGATTTCTATTTTTGGACGAATTTTGTAATAAAGGACCAATTATTAGAAGTTTCCTAATTTATTAGAGATTTCATATTGATTAGAGTTTTCCTATGATTAGGGGATTGATTCCTAATTGTCAGTCATCTTGATTCATCCTTCCTGTATAAAGAAAATTGTATGGTGGCTAAAAACAACAGATTATTACGTTTTACATTGTTATTGGATTAAAAACGTTTTAATTAAATTCTCTGAGATGTTCTTCGTGTTCTTCGTCTGTTCTTCATTGTTTTGCCCAGCCATGCTCGGCTAAGCCTCTTTGATTAACCCATGGATTAAGGATTCTGTATTCCAGATGAGTCACGCTTAACCGGTAACATCTAAACTCGTTTCTGCCTTCTTTTATCGAATCCGATTTCTGAATTCGGATTGGGTTTTTGATTAAAAACCCAGATTGATTTATCCCAAGACCACCATTCGGACTGGGTTTAAGTGATTATTGGACGATTTCTCGATGACACACCACTGTTCTGAACATATTCTGGACGATCGTTCAGTGGAGGGAGTTTCTGGACAAATGCAGAGATTTCGGTTTGTCCAGAATCAATCACGAGTTTGGTGTATTATTTTAGTCTGATGAAGGTTTTGGAATTCCTAATTATGGGTTAGTCGCTTTTAGTCTAATTAATCTCGTTTTCCTTAACTGTTTCATTTTGCTTTCATTCTTAATTACATTAAACCACTCTTCCCCCCCCCCCCCAATTCTGTTACAATTTTCATGTTTCTATTGAACCTACTGCGAATTCCGTGGGAAATGATCTAGGTTCCTTATACTGCAAATATTTTTATTGAACTTGGTTATTTTGTAAGAGTTCGGCATCTCTTGTCAGGCACAGCAGGCCTGTACAGTGTAAATCTGGTTGGAAAAGATGTCACCCAACTATGTCCTGAGGTATAGGACAATTAGTTGAGTGAAAATATGCCAGTATAGGTAAGTATATGGCATTTTCAGGACAGTCATGGGAGTCCTGCGTTTTTGAAGAAAATAAGAGAGGAAGAAAGAGAGAATGTGTATATGGACCATGTATAGAAGGAAAAGTCAGTAATAGTAGTGTTATGTCGGAACCGTGGCATTTCGAGGCCGGAAGTTGGATTAACAGGTAGCACGTAGTATGAGGCGGTTATGAGATACTGGAATAAGGGTTTCTTGCTCCCTAAGGCACTATAGTTCGTCCACCTATGGTTAGGGAGAAGAGACTGATGATTTGGGTCCACACAAGTCCCACAGAGTTGCACGAGTTACGAGGAAAGGTGTACCCGGCATAAAGGAGCTACGTGGGACCGGTTAGGGTACCGGAGTTGGGCCTAGACCCCTGGACATAGAGGGATGACAAAATTGGTGGGCCCAAAAGAGAGATAAAGTGACTTGGAGGAAAAGAAAAGGTCACATCAAGCAATTATGAAGAGAGAGAAGGGTGACGTCAAGCAATTATGATGAGAGAGAAGGAATAAAATAATCCGGTTTAATCTGGACCACATCTTTTGCAATTGATATGACAATGAGGTGACATGTAATTATGACTAATAAATAGCATTTATGACACAAATCTAAGGGCAGATTTCGTGGGACCTAGGCCTTGGAGAAAGAGAACGTGAAATGACCATTTTACCCCTAGACCTAAAACCTACTACTAGCATCTTCAGTGACCACAACCTGAGGCAATTTTGGAATCTTATTTTTGGCCTTGGAATGTGTCCCCCATCTGCCCAAGGAGTTCTCTAGAAGCTTTGAGAATTGTGTCAAGAAATCATATTTTAATATGAAACATCCTTCTGACCAATGGACAATAACTGAAAGTGGGTAAAAGCTTGCACCCTTGGGACATATATAAAGACACTTCCTCCCCTCATTTCCACCTGCCCAAGGACGTGTTGAAGGTGTGAGAGGAGAGTGTCCAGCTGCAGTCATGGTTCAGGAAGTGAATGAGGTAATACACAACAGAAATTCCAAGGTAAGCATCTCATTGACAAACTTCAAATTCTTGCTTCTGCCCTATGGTTTCTTCATGTAAATGTAATGGGATTTCAATATTGTTGAGGTTCTAAATGGGTCCAGAGGGTGTTTTTATTTGGGAACGTGTAAGATCACCAATTTCCAAACTCTCAAAGCTTAAGTCTTTACTATATGAAAATCAGCCGATTCTTTCGGTTTCTGGGCAGCCAAGACAAATCCGTGGTTTTCACATATCACATGAACTTCAAATGCTTTTATATTTTACATGGTGAGATTAGACATCCTAGGCATGATTTTGATATGATATTTTGTGTCTTTTTGATATTCCAACCGAGAGCTAGTAAAGAATTAAAATGACTTAAAAACAAGACTTTCCTCTCGGACAAGTTGCCAAAGGTTGGGAATCAGGGAAGGATTCAAACTCAGATGGCTTTAGGAATTATTTTTCCTATAAAATAGACATCCTAAGGGTTCTAAGGCCACTAATTGGACATCAATATGATTTTTGTAGAATTTATTAAAAATCTGTGAAGTTGGGACAGAAACTCTGAAAATTCTGGTGCTATGCGAATTTCATGGAACTTGAAGTAAAGTTTGAATATGTAATTGAAAGTGTGGTATTTTTGCTGTATCTAGGATGTGAACACGTGTGAGACATATTTCAAGTGCCAAAGGAAGGGTTTTCCATTTTCAAGGCGTGCTAGGTAGTAACTGTAAACTTGCATACTCTATGTTAATTTTGCATGTGTGTTTTATCATGATGTAAGGGATTGGATTGTGGTGCCTATGTGACTGTGTGTTCTTAGGAGACCACTGAGGTCCAGAGTATGTCAGGCTGTGAGGCCTTGGCATGTAGGGTAGGTAGTACCTATTAGACTGCGTGTGCTTAGGTAGCTACTGAGACCCAGGTTATGTGGGGTAGGTGGAGCGATATGACTGTGTGTTTATAGGTGTCCACTAAGGCCCTAGGGTAGGTGGTTGGGGTTAGACCCCTGAATACTGAGGCCCTTTAAGCGCTGGATCCGGGGGCTTGTCTTGACCAGGCGGTCCTGCGGAGGTATTACATGCTAGTTTACTGTGCCTGAGGCAAAATTGTTTTCCCTGTTATGATTTGCATTACATGCATTGTATACATATTGTATATGAGTTTAACAATTACTCTAGGGTTCAATCTTGAACTCTAGACTGGTTTAAGGATACAGGTGCTTCAGGTGGAGATGATCAGGAGTTTAAAAGGCAAGGGCCAAGGGTTGAGACGAAGAAATGAAGATGCTTCAAGGAGGCTTTAAGCTGTATTTATTTTAAATAAGAGTATAATATTAATTACTGTTTAACATTTTATTTGGGATGACTGTACCCTTAACCCATTGGGGGACTTGTTTACCTTTTGGATTATTATACTTTTACCAGTATATTGTATTTGTCCAAATTGGTACATTCTCTGTTGCGTTTACTCTAATACATGATAAAAGAAACAAGTAGTATTAAAAAGGTAATAAAAAGAAAAAGGAATTCCTCTAACCCGCTACCCGAAAGGGTGAGGCCGGTAGGGGTGTAACATAAGGTATGTTTTGATTAAAACAGTCATTAATTTGGAATGTCAATATATATTAACAACTAGATCAGTATACATTGACAATTATATCAGTATACACTAACAACTATATCAGTATACACTAACAACACTATTAGTACCCATTAGCAACAACATTAGTACCCACCCCTTCATCGTCTACAAGATCTACAAATGTCGATGTATCTATACATAAAGTTAGTATTAACAACTAAAACTGAAGGTATTAACAACTAAAACTTTAGATAATAAGAACTATCCCATATCAACAATTTTCACATTCAATCATTCCCACTAACAAACTGACCTCTCTATGTTTCCATGCCCAAACAATAGAGCAACCTACCCTGCAACGTTTTCACATTCAGTTCATACTAACAATTTAAACAGTTATATTAACAACTAAAACTGAAGGTATTAACAACTAAAATTGTAGGTATTAACATCTATCATATTTCAACATTTTTTTCAGCCATAATACCTTCATAACTTTCAACTGTTCCCACTCAAATACAAACCTTCTCATTTGTTTCCATGCCCAAAAGCAGAACAAGATTCTATTAACCCTACCCTAGAATGATTAAAGACCAAGTAGAATGGTGATGATGATATCTTAATCAAAATCTTAGTATTTCATACCTATCTCTTACTCGATAATAACATAAATAAGACCAAACTCCAACCTTTCAACCACCCAACCTTCAAACTAAAAAAAAAATCACAAATAGCACAAAACAACCAGCTGAGTTGAAACTCTAATACAGTGGATGAAAATTTCAATGTTGGACCTTCAACCTTGATTGCTTCCCCCTTATGTGTGCCTTGCATTCTCTGCCTTATATTGTCCATTCATGTTAAGTGTTTTTTCTAGAACGATAGTGAATTTCATTCACTGATCAAAAGGCTCCAAAAAACATATCCATACCTTCCTTTTTCTTTTTTGATCTCAGGGCATCAATATAATTTCGTAATGTAACTTAATACCCATAAAGGCCCTAAGACCTTTTCTGACATGTGAATGTTCAGCAAAAGTACGGAAAAAACCTTAATTAATTAATTAATTACCAAAATGCCACTGAGGCAAAAGTATTAAACCATTTGCCCCCTGTAATCGATTACATGCCTCATGTAATCGATTACAAGAGGTCAGATCTCTTTTTTTTCATCTTTTACACTATGTAATCGATTACGTCACTGTTTAGTAATCGATTACGTGAAATTTGCACTGTGTAATCGATTACACCAGTATGGTGTAATCGATTACACCAGCTGCAGAAGCACAATAAAGAAGAGATTTCGAATTGGTGCATAACGAAACCGATTTCCAACTTCTGTTTACATACAAATGCGACTTGGGGAAGGTCTTTTTGTCAACAATTAACTGTCTACACTATGCCTAGTCCATCAATGTCCCTATATTCGTTTTTCGTCCTACGACATATCATTTGCAAGATTTATCACCTCAAATCATATAAACTGAAAGCATAAACATTCATAACTAAATTAAATGCCATAGTCAGTACAACTTCACTAAGTATAAAAAAAATTACAAGATCCAAATACAAATATCATGTCCGACAAAAAAAACATAGATATCTAATTTGCATCCTCCTCCCCCTCCTCATCGGAGACATCAGGCACCTGGTCCTCCTCTCCGGCTACCTCCGGTGCTGTCCGTCCTGTAGCTGCCAAAGTCCAACCTCCAGTCTGTGCATCTGGCTCTGCATCCACTGCCACCGCTCGTTCTCTTTCTCAACGTGGCTCCTCCACCGCTGCTAGTGGCTCCTCCACCGCTGTCTCCGTCGGATGTCCATCTACCTCATCTGCAGCATGACGTCACGAAGCTGGAATCCACTATCCGGCTCAACCATCTCCTCATCCTCATCATCGTCATCGTCTGACATAGGGACCTCAGGATGAACCACGGGGGGAACAAGCGGTGCATTGTCCTCGTCAGCGATAGTGCATATCCAGGCACCCTGTGCATTCTGTTGTATCTTGCACTGCTCCAGTAGACGCCTCCCAAAGACGGCGTTCCAATGCTGCTGGTCCACCATCTTAAACAACTGCATCGACACACGGAAGTGGAGCAATATACGGTGGACTAGGTAGGCGAATGGGAGGGCAGCGTTCTCCTTCTGCTTCACCTTGGACATCATCCAGCAAACATAGTGTCTCCAGTTCACCGGCACAGTGTGAAGGATGGCCCACATGATTGGGAGATCAACCTCCAACACCTTGGAGTGATTGTAGGCTCGGGGGAACAGAATATGGGTCAGCACGTAGAAGAGGATCCGTTCATCCATAGTCAACTGGCCCACAGTGAAAATGGCTCTCTGACCCAATGGCCTCCTGATAGCGTTGACGGCGGCGGCTCGGTCATATCCAGGCAGGTTGACATTGGTGTCCCCATCTTACAGAATGGCACCCACCCCATCAAAATCATATCCCAGCATGTGGGCCCATATTGGAGCAGTCATCTCTATGTCAATGCCGCAGACGCGCGACTTCTGCACTCCATTGATGTAACTGAGGTTATGGTAGAAGGCTCTAACCATATCCTCTGAGTAGGGACTGACGAACTCCGCCAAGCCACGTAGATGTGAACCCTTCACCAGTGGGACTATGTCAAATCCCTCCTCTACAAACAACTGCATGTCCAGTGACTTGGGCTTGATGACGGGTCTACCCGCAAAGTGCTGGACGAAGGATCTGTGGGATGCTGCATTATTGCCCAGGTGAATTCCGTATCGGAGATCTGCCGGCTGTGCCTGAGAGCCGGATGCCTCACCCTCCATCCGTGCCTTCGAACGTCTCTCGCTCTGAGGGTCAACTCTTCTGCGTGGAGGCATGATCACAACAAATACCTACAAAGATACAATATAAACCACCAACAAACATGAAACAAATATGTGATTAATGGCATAATCACAATCCAAGATCAATATCGGTCAACGGAGACAGTGTAATTGAAAGAAAAATGCACAATCAACAATCAAACTCCATGTAATCAATAATCTTCAACATCCATACATACAATAACATGTAATTTGTGCTTCAATCTCACTGTTTACATCAATTTCACATGCAAACATACACACATTGTTTCCGAAACGCACAAAAACATCAATTTAATCTATTACTTGTTCAAAAACAACAACAAACAATTCAAATCAATGATCAAAACACTACATACCCAAAGAAAACAAACCCTAATCGATTACATGAACCATATCTTTAGAAAAACGGAGAAAATAGAGACAAATTCGCAATAGGTACCGAAAACCTACCGAAATCAACGCAAATGAGAGCAAATCTTTGATTTTTCCTCAACCCACGGCTTGAATCTGCAGCTTTTTGGCCGAAAATCGCAATGGGGGAGAGTTGGGGGGGGGGAGCCCTAATCGGTTAGAGGAATGAGAAATGAGGGAAAATGAAGTGTTTGACTTTTTTAAAAACTGATTCCGCGATATGTAATCGATTACGGCCCGTGCCGTAATCGATTACATATCGTGGTAACTGCCACATTTGCCTTCAGGTTTTATGTAATCAGTTACGCCACTCATCGTAATCGATTACACAGTGCAAATTTCACGTAATCGATTACTGAACAGTGACGTAATCGATTACATAGTGTAAAAGATGAAAAAAAGAGATCTGACTCACTGTAATCGATTATAGGGGCAGATGGGTTAATACTTTGCCTCAGTGGCATTTTGGTAATTAATTAATTAATTAATGTTTTTTCCGTACTTTTGCCAGAATGTTCTTTGGACCCTATTTGAGATACATGTTATTAATTATTACTTTTAATTTTTGTATATTTGATTATTAGAGACAATCATATAAGAATCCATCAAAACATATTTATGTTTATTTTTTTCATTTTTTTATGGTTAAGTAGCAAATCTGCCTCGGAAGTATATGTTAAGAAACAATGTTGGCTTGGAAGTTTTTTCATTTCAAAGTTTGCCTCGGAAGTCTGAAAACATAGCAATGTTGCCCTTTTTTGTTAAAAAACTATGTTGACTATTAAAAAATTAACGTTGACTGTTAACTTTTTAACGGAAAAGGGAAACATTACTACGTTTTCATACTTCCGGGTTAACATTTTAAAAAAAAAACTTCCAAAGCAATATTGCTCCGGGCATATATTTCTGGGGCAGATTTTCTACTTAACCCTTTTTTTCTATAATAATTGGTAATTTTCTAACAATAATCATTCATGATAAAAATAATTATAATATTTCAAAATTTTGTTGTAATATTCAAAATATATACAAATCATTGTGGTTAAAAACATACAATCAAATGAGACCTTATTCAATAAAAAATCAAATCCATAATAAACATAGTTTTTGTTGCGTTATGAATCTAAAGCATTGCAATTATCTTAGTTGTGTAGCTTCTATTTAAACTTTTAATAATAATTAGACATTTCCTAATCATAATGATTCATAATAACCATAATTATTGTAACACTGCCCTACTTTGAGCCTAAAACAAAGTGACGCTTTCGTTTTAAACACAAGTTAGATGTATTATTAAACAAAAAATTTAAACTACTACAGGTTTGGTCATGATAAATAAAAACATCATCATAAAGAGTTTAAAACTAAACCCAAACATAGAATATAATATTGTAATTCGAATGGGCTTTTAAAAAAAATTAAAACTTTTGAAAAGCATTTTATCAATGGTTCAAGCTCATTTTTTTAAAAAATTACTTGGCATTATCAGAGTACTTCTTTATTATTGTATTTAACCTAGTGCTCTATTCTTCACTTAATCAGCCACCACATTATGAGCTCGTGACATATGTGCCCATCCCTACAGCAACATCTCATATATATATATATATATATATATATATATATATGAGATGTTGCTGTAGGGATGGGCGCGCGCGCACACACACACACACACACACACACATATATATGGGTTTCTACTTCTATGAGGTCTTAAGTATCTGTACACACACACACACACCTCATATCATATTTTTAATTCTCAAATTCTAAACTTTGGGATGTTACAATTTTCCCTCCATACTTTAGGGTATAAAATCTGGATATTGCTTTTCCATGTCTTCTTCCACTTCATAAGTTGCTTTGTTAGGATATAATCCTTTTCAGACTACTTTCACAAATGGGATACTTCTGTGTCTGAGCCACCTCTCTTGACGATCAGTAACTCATGCTCAATGAAATGGTCTAGTTGATATTTCTTTAATTGTGATACATAGAAGACATTATGAAGCTTACTCAAGTTCGTGGTAGCGCTATTCGGTATGTCACTGGTCTAATTCTTGTCAGAATTTCAAAAGGACCAATATACCTAGGGCTTAGCTTCTTTGTTTTCATTGCCCCACCAACACATATATTGGTGATATTTTAAAAAATATGTGATCGCCAACCTTTAATTCCAAAGGTCTCCTTCTCTAATAAGAATATAATTTTTGTCTACTATGTGCCACAAGGAGCCTCTTTTTGGTCAATCTAATTTTCTTTGAAGTCTGGTCAATTAAATCCGGCCCATACAATCTCCTCTCGGACAATTCTATCCAGCACAATATGTAACATCCTACCTTATACTTAATAAATTAGCCAAATTTTAGATATATAGTAATTTAATAAACTGCAATATTAAAATAAACATCCCACAAGATATCAAAGCATGCATAATATGTCCTAATGTGGCATTATACAGTCATCCAACAAAAACCAAAATAGATAGAAATACTACTTTTAGCCAAGTAGTCTAAGCTTCTGCCGCCTTCCCTGAAGGACCTGGATTTGAGCTCTCACCTGAAAAATGTGGTAACCATCAATCTAACTTATTAAGAATATTAATAAGTGCCAGTGAGGTGCCAAGTGGAACAATTTTTAAACAAAATTTTAACAATAAAAATTATCAATATTCATATTGTGAGAGTTTCGTATCATAATGGATGTGTCATAAATATTTCAATTTCTCATTACAATAATTCCCAAGGTGCCACCCTTCATACCAACCGAACCACCTTATTTCCTCCGATTAGACCCATGGGCTAAGTTACATCCATGTTACTGGTTACTCCGAAAGCTCACTGGTCATGTGATAAGGACCGGCCAAAATCCTCAGAGCACACAGCCCAGACCATAGGTCTTTCCCCACTTTAAACTAGTGAGGTGTCGTAAGCCCATCACTCTGGTGGGCAAGTTCCCATCACTCTGGTGGGAAAATAGTAAGCCAACCATCATGCACCAATGGAGGCCTCACCACGTGGTGGAATAACATAATCTCCATCTCTACCCAATTTACCACTTTTCCTTAATTATCATAATACATGCATAATTCTCATAATTCAATATAATAATGTTCCCACAAGGAAATTTCAATAACAATTATTCATAATTATACAACATAATACTCACAAACAACATATCAATATACATAATAAGTTGAAAAGTAGTTACCTGTCACCCAAGCTAACTAATTTACACTATTCTTAATCCGAGAGCTCCACTAATGCCAAAACTCAATATATCACAATCAATTTATTATCCGTCAACAACTCTTTAAAACTCGACATATTAGAAGTATACGAAGAATAATAATAAATTTGGAATGTTAGAAACCCATTCATTTTCCTTTTTAACACTTATTTCACTATAGTGTATTTACATAACCTTAAACTTGCTACTTTCAGACTTTATCTTTTACTGTCCTTAAATGTCCAGCAACTTCAGGTATTTTTAATTAATTGCACAAAAAATCATTTTGATATGCCGTCAACTCTCACATGTTCATATACATGTGCTCTCCCATATAAAAATATTTTCAAAGATCATAACTTTCCCAATAATTCCCAGATTTCGAAAACATTTAAACTGTTGAGCGAGCTTTCCAAAACATAGGGTCATTTTGTAAAAATCATATCTCTTTACTCAGAGCTTAGAAAATTACAAAATACCCACCATTTTAAAACTATACATGTCCTCTATCTCTCGGAATATTTTCACAATTTTAAATTTTTCCATTCAGTCCCAGTTTATAAAAACATAAGCATTGCCCAGAAAACGTCACATAAATGTTCCCAGATTTTGACCCATATTTTAAAAATCATATCTTGAGCTACAGACCTCGGATTGAAGTGAAGCAAAGCTCATTTTAAACTTTACCATATCTACTAAATGCTCATAAAATTTCAGGGTCAAAGAAGGTTGTTTACTATATTTTTGACCTACTCAAAAATCGTTGCCCAACTGAAAATTCTGCACGTGAACAGTAACTTGCTACAGTTACATGACACTGTTCATCTGCGAAATTACTGTAGCACCGGTGATAAAACTCTGTTTTCAGTCTAGAAAAACAGAGATACCATGCATGTCTTATGGATATATATTTACTTCCATGTGCAGTTACTCATGCAAGAAGAATATGACAGCAGATAACGTTACACCTATATATATATATATTTTTTTTTTTTTCATTCAGAAAACGCACAGGCAGTAAAGAAAATGCAGCAAGTAAGATTCAGCAGCTTATCTCTCACTTCTCTCTTTTCTTCACACGCACACATACTGCACGCACACACACACACTATCCTATAATTGTGTCCAGACTTTTACCTATGATTTTATGAGATCAAGACACAATGATACAACATATATATTTATACGTTAATGAAAGAAAACAGCTGCAAGTTTTCCTATCCTTTCTTTTCTTTTCTGAAACTTAGTTAGACACACACACACACACACACACACACACACACACACGTACAGATCCAAATACAAAGCCTAGGAGTTTCGGTAATATAGAACCTGAATGCAGAAGAAGAATACAGACCACAAACATAAAACTCCGGTGTTCTTTTCTTTCTTTCTTCTATCGTTATGACTATATATATGTTTCATGTTTTCCTCTTCCTTGTTTTAGTTTTCAGCATGCTTATGGTTTGTCTCTTAAGGTTCAGTTTCAGCAATGACATTTCAGATTTCTTTAGCTTCATGTTACGCAAGATGGTAACGGAAAACGAAGGAAGAAGAGATCGATGCTTACCTTCGCTGCTCTAACTGAAACGGTGAAGGATGCTTGCTGTTTCCTCCTCCTCTGTTTCGCCGATGACAGAACAGAGGAACACTGGATTCAATTCTCTCACCCTCTACCTTCAGTAGCTCACTCTCTCTCTCTCTCTCGGTTTCTAGCTGTATCTTCTGTGGTTGGACTGGGTACCCGAAATGAATGAGAAAGAAGAAGATATATAGGAAGTCGTGTGCGTTGCTGGTTTCAAAAGGAAATGGTGGAGCATGAGCTACTACAAACACGAGGGAGACCACGGAGCATGCGTGGCCGAGACCCAAGACAATGGAGTATGGAAGAATCTGCTTCTTCATTTTCTAGTGTTTTACGCGGTCTACTTCTACTTTTTACGAATGAATAAATAACAATGAGGGTGAAGTGGTTCTGTGGAGCAAATAACGGGCTAATGAAGTATGGATTAATGATGAATTGATGATATTCTTCTCGTGCTGCAGGGTTGAGGTGAGAAGAATGAATTGGATAAATCTACTGTGGGCCTGCTGGACTAATAACACGTTTGGGCCGAAGGAAATATGGACTGTTCAAGGTGACTTGGCTTGGGCTTTAAGATATCGGACTTGTTTATAAAGACTGGTTTTTGGGCTGGGTTTTCCTATTGAATTAGACCCAATATTTGAACTATAATTTATCCTAAATTTTAGGAAAAATTATGCCTTAAATTTTTATTTATTTATTTTTTTCCAAATAATAAATTTTAAAGTAAGTAAAGCCAAGTTTTATTATTTTATTTTTCTTTAATTCCCAAAAATCCTAAAATTTTGAGATGTTACACAATAGGTGATTGGAATTTCCTTCCATACAATGGTTCATAAAAAGCCATTTGAAAGCTCGCATGGTAACTGTTATTGTAACCAAATTCTGTTGGATATAATTAGTTTTACTGGTGTCTTATATAGATACCATTAGTAAGAGCAAAAAGCTTGTATACTATATTTATCTCTTCCATTGATCAATTCTTAAATTTAATGTAGAATCAAAGATGTGAAGTTCATTTATGAAGAATGATCAAGAAGAAGATCGATAAAGAAGTATTGAATGAAAGAAAGTGTTCAATTATGGGGAATAATCAAGAAGGAAATAAGAGAATACAAAAAGAAGAATCTGCAAAGAAGCAAGAAGTTATCAAAGAATTTTGGGGATAATCAAGAAGAAGATGAGAGATTGAAGAAGAAAGAACTTGTTGAATGGGATATCTTTATTCAAGATCAATTCAAATTTAACTATGGAGAATGTTCAAGAGAAGAGAAGAAAGAAAGAATAGAGTTGTGGAGAATGACCTATTGAAGAGAAGAAAGAAAGAAAGGATGTTCAAGTTCTTAGATTGATGCTAGAAGTCTTCACAATCAAATGGAAATTGGAGTGGTTCGATTCAAAGTCAGAACAAGCAAATATCAGCATCTGGATGAGCAAACTCGAGTTAGATGGTCAAAACTCGAGTTTACTACCTTACTGCAGCGATTTGCCTTTGAAATAAGAGAAAACTCGAGTTTGAAACACAAAACTCGAGTTTGGAACTCAAAACTTGAGTTAGTCACTTAATGACTCGACTTTGTAGTATCTTTAGCATCTCTGGCATCTCTGGACTAGGAAAACTCGAGTTTACAGCGTTGATTAGCAACTTTGTTTTACTATGTTTCATGTTCACCTTGGGCGAGGTCTGGTAATTTGATGATATCTCATAAACCAAAGATCGGATTGAGGTGAAACCAATTTTGGATGAAACTAGACTCCCAATGTGTCATTATGACAAAGTTTCAAGCCTAAAGAACCTCATATTAGAGAGGTATGAATTTCCAAAGTCGGAACTAGAATTCATGCCACACAGCAGACCAAGCTTCAATGTTTTTAGTGTATCTCAAACTACACATCGGAATGAGCTGAAATCGATGGCATATGAAAGTAGACTCAAAATGCGTTTCATCAAGACTTGAGCCAACTAAAATGAAGTTAAAACTAGGGAGATAAGGTCTTCAAGAGTTGACATTCAGTTCAGGACGTTGCAAAAACACTGGTCAAGAACAACCTTCATTTATCGAATCATAACGGACAAAATACAACGAGTTTGGAGCTAATTCTTTTTGCATTTGAAAGAAGATTCAAAGAGCTATATGGGGATAAGTAGTTTGCCAAATTCGGAGCTATATCAATTTAGAGAGCAACCAAGGACAAAACAACTTGAAAACTCATGTTTACAAATATCAAACTCGAGTTTAGCTCAGACAGAAAGTAGAGAACGTCAGAGCATCTTCCAAACTTGAGTTTGAGAGACAAAAACTTGAGTTTTGATCAGACAGAGAGGAATCTAGAGTAACACGACAGCCTCAAAACTCAAGTTTTCAAATGCAAACTCGAGTTTACATCTCTGCTTCATAAAATCATCGTGTCAAAAATCTCATTTCTCATCAAGAATATCCAGATGATTACCCAAATGATTTATGATACTTCTTAACATTATTTATATCATTTGTGTACATGTTTCAAATGATCAAAAGGTGTTAAACTAAAGATTATTGGCAAAGTAATTGGTGTTGTCTCAGTTGGTTCAAAACTTGAAGTTCTAACGTCTTGTTGCAACTAATCTATAACGGCTACTATTCACAACGATCATATTTTCAATGTTCAGATGATCTTCATCTATAAGTAGAGACACATCCAAGATGGAGAAAAATGATGGCTAGAGCTTGCACTGTCAAAATGCTCAAATTCTGAATCTAAAGTTTATATCATACACACTCTGTTTTTCAATGCTTACACAGTTTATCATTTAGAGAGTGAAATGATTTGTATTGCACTTCAGTGATTATCCATTCACTTCTTAGAGAGAAGATTCATTGTAAATCAGATTATCTGAGAGATACTCAAGATTGAGTGATATTGAGAGGGAAAGAGATTGTAATCTTACATTGAGTAAGGGGGAGTATTTCAGTGAGAGATTTGGCTTCACAAGTGCTTGTGTGAACTTGTGGGTTTGTAAAGGCTTCTCTTGTGCCCGGATTAAACAAGAAGATAGTGGATTGAAAATCTCAAGTAGAGCTTGAGGACTGGACATAGGTCAAGGATTGGGTCGAACCAATATAAATCTCAATTTGCACATTTTCTTCCTTAATCTCCTATATTTCCAGCATATATGTTTGAATGATTGTCTATAGCTTTATAAATCTTTACTGTCATACAAACTGATTTTACAGAATTGCAAAAAGATTTTCAAAGGTCCTCAGTTTTTATCATTCACCCAATTCACCCATCTCTTGGGTTCAGCTGGTTCTTACAAATTCTGTAAGTGGAAGGTAACAATCCTAACTTTCCTTAAAATCTTATACACATGCTCTCATCATATCTTCCAATGTCTGTATTGTTCTTTTTTAATTGTCCATCTTCTTGAGGATGATAGGCCGTACAAAATCTAAATTGTGTACCCAGAGCATCAGGTAAAGCTTGTTAGACCTGGCTGTCACCCAAGAGGGGGGTGAATTGGGTGTCGAATAAAACTTTTGAAAACTTAGAAAATCTTTTTGCAACTTACTAAAGGAGGTTTGAATGACAATAATAATTTATAAGCCAATAGACAGTCATTCAAAACATACTGTAAGGATAATTTGCAACTTACCAGGCACTTGTGAAGCCAAATCTCTCACCGACTCCCCCTTACACACTGTAAGGATATAATCGGTTCCCACTCAAGATCACCCAATCTTGAGTAACTCTTCAAGTCTTAAATAGAATGATTACAATAGATCTTCTCTCTCAGAAGTGAATATGCAAACACTGAAGTACAAAATCATTCATCTTACTCTCTACTCTCTACTGTGACTATGAATATTGAAAAACAGAGTATATGAGTATCAATGGTGAAGCGGTAACATCATTCCATTGACTTCATCGAAATCATTCATCTATCGTCACTTCTTCTAGTTTGAAGAATTCACAATTTATAGGTTATTGCGTTTCGACTGTTGCGAGCGTTCGAACGTTGGACATCAGTTGGAAGTAGCCGTTAGAGAAATAGCCATTGAAGCTCATGTCATCATCTGCTTTTTATTTAAGAGTAGTAATCCCTTCCTAAAATTCTTCATAATCATAACTCTTGAAGTATCATTAGTAGCAACAATAAACATAACATGAAACAGAAGAATAGCAACAATAAACACAACATGTATCCCTAGAATACTCTTTAAGTATTCTTTCCAATTCCAGAAGAATAGCTCCAAACTCATTGTATGTTGAGCACTATGATCAGATCAATAGAAGTTGTTCTTGAACCAATCGTTTTTGCACAATCCTGAACAAACTTTCAACTTCCAAAAATCATATCTCTCTAATTTGATCTTTGTTTTTTGTGATCTTAATGTTTTTGGAAAGGTGTGTGAGTCTAGTTTCATATTCCACCTATTTCAGCCCAATCTGATTTGTGGTTTGTGAGATATCCTCAATTTAGTGAACCTTGGTCTGCTGCATGACGGTGACAGATGGCTCAACTTCAAAAATTGATAGCCCTCTCATATGATCTTATTTGGACTTGAATTTTTGTCAAGATGACGCATTGGATGTCTAGTTTCATTCAAAATTTATTTCACCTCAATTCGATCTCTGGTTAGGGAGATATCATCGATTTACTGAACGTCGCCCGAAATAGAGTAGAACAGAGTTGCTGGAAGCCATATTTACCTCGAGGTTGGTTGGTCTACCTCGAGTTTTGGCTCAAACTCGAGGTCAATTACTCTACCTCAAGGCAATCCATCAGAAAACACGTTTTTGCTGATTTTAACTCACCCCTAAGCTTATTTTAACTCCGATTTGAGTCATTCCAACTCTCATTTGATCGTAGAGACTTCTAGAATCAATATGCAGGCTTGTACAATGACTTTCTCATTCCATTCAACAATATTTTTCTTTCTTTCTTCTCTTCTCTTGATGATTCTCCATAATTTAACTCTTTCTTTCTTCTCTTCTCTTGTTCTTCATCATTTGGCTCCACATCTTCTTTTCTTCTTCTTCATAAATGACTTTTACATTTTGAATCAGAACAAGTTCCCACTATCTATGGCGTCCAAAGACGTTGACTTGAACCACATTTCCTTAGATCCTTACCTGTATCGATATATTAACTAGAGGATTTTAAGATGGTCTGGAATGTGTAATTTATCTCAGCAAGCTTGCTGATAGAGAAAAAGCAAGGATATCAACTAAATGCAATCATGGATGACTTGATCAATGTGGCATGTAAACTTTTTGCTCTAATGGCATCTATATAAGACATCATCAAAACTAATCATATCTATCATTCTCCCCCTTTTTGATGATGACAAATACTTTCAGAAAAATATATTTGGATATGGAAGTATATTAGACCCAACATATTTTTTCTTGCCACTCTCTCCCCCTTATTTGTCATTAGCAAAAAGTTGAAGTAAAGATGATAAACTTGTGAAGAGGCAAATATGAAAATAATTTTTCTTGCTATTTCTCGTCCCTTTAATCATATTTCTGGAAAACAATTTTCTCTCCCCCTCTTCGAAAGTATTTGATTTTTCATATGATGCAAGTAGAAAAGGATTTTCATGAAGATATGTCTAAAAACAATTTGGAGAGGTTTTTCAAGAAATTTAAACTTTCATGATTAGAACAAACTGAAACCAAACATGTGTAAACTTTCTACTAAATATAAAAGATAGAGATTAGAAATGCTCATATAGATTCTACAACTTGATGGATGATTTACTTGCTTTCTTGTTCCTTAATATCACTTCCATCTTTTTTTCTTTTTCTTCATATAGCTATTCTGCAGAACATGTCACAGCTAGCTTCAAGAGGTAAGTTATTGCACAGATCGAATTCTCCTGTTAGACTTGTAAAAACTTTCTGGCAAGAGAGAATTATTAGTGCAATCAAATATCAAAGTATTTTCCTTTGTATATGATATTTTCAAATCTAGGTAATGAAGTAAAATATCAGTTTAACTCATCATCAAAACTAATATCAGTTTAATTATGGTGAATGCAGATGAGCAAACGTAAAAAGAGTTTTCTTTAAGAAAAGGAGACGAGCTTTGAAGATATAACACATGCATGTGAATGTGAAGCTCCCCCTTAATGAATGCATGATTAAAATGATATGAAGCTCTTCTTAATGATACCAAATAATAATATGACACCAAATGTTATGAGGTCCTGAGTTATACATGCTCCGGTGAACACAACATGGTATCTTCAAATTAAGAACTTTCAAGTTCACTTGGATGGACTTGAAATTGGTATGAAGAAATCACTTATGCTTTTTATAATGATCAAGGAATTGAAAGCATAAGGATCATTTTGAAAATGAATGTGCTCAGACTAAATTACATGAGATAGAATCGAATGAATAAAATCAAGTTAGCCTAGCATGATTATGATATATGCATATTACAATACCTTACTCAAGTAATATCATAATTACTTGAGTCATAACCATCAGTAATCCATATATGCATCAACCACTATTTGATAATGTGATCAATATGGAAGATTGCCCAGATTTGATGCATACGGATGAGTTTTGTAAAATTATTGAAGTTCCTTTCCCACATAGCTCGAGTGGTTACTCATGTGATGTCCATGACTCTATAGCCACCACTTATGGTTCACAAGAGAGGACCTTACAAGCTTATCTTCCTCTATTTGTCCCTGTTTCCTAATGCAAGAGCAGAGTATTCTGCAAAACAAATATATGTTTTTTGGTACCCAATGTTTCTTGGGTCTACATAAGATTAGACATGACAACTCTTATACTCTTATAGAATTAAATCATATGATATTTGAGCTAAGACTATAACAATCACATATCAAAACATAGATTTACCCAATCAGATAAGTTCAAGCCAATGAATCATAAAGGGTAACAACTACATGATACCAAGAATGTTATTTTTCAATGACAATTTGGAAATACTTTTTAAGTAAAAAAGATGTCATTGATACACATGCATATAAGGCATAGACTCAAGTTTCTGAAGCTCAACTTGAGTTTATGTTGAAACTTGAGTTAATCCTATGAAGCTTGAGTCATTTGCTTTCGAAAATAACTTTTTTAAAAAATAGATGTCTTAGTGAAATACCAACTCTAGTCACTAAGCCTTGGCTCGAGTCATGTGTGAAACTCGAGTCTGACAGTATCTATGATAGCATTGTTTGGTTTAAGTTTGATCAAGTAGCATCGAAAACCATTTCCATAAAGATATGAATTTATCAACTCACATATCATGAATAAGATCAAATTTTTTTAAAAAATTATGATGAATTATGCAAATTGTTTTAAATCTTTTTCAAAAATGTGATAAAAGATAAAATTCTGATGAAAGAAAGATTCAATCTTTAAAACATATTTGAAATCAATATTCACTCTAAAGCATGGTGGAAGTCAATCAGTTTAATGAATATATCAGAATGCTTCAAGTTCAAAGAACAAGTCAATCATTGCAATTAATCATGTTGAAGAATTTTTCTCAAAAGCTAAAGTCATGAAGGTAGAGCATTATCAAAATATGCTTAGCACAGTAGAAACATATGAGCACAATGACTTTGTTATTGTCCAAGTGATAATCTTGCCTCTTAGAATTGAATTTAGAGATATATGAATATTCAAGGCAAGAATTTGGATATACGGCTATAGTTACTCAAAATATGGATGAAAAACAAGCATTGATGAATTTGAGTAGGAAAATGAATGCTAGGATTTATGTATGATGAAGCACATACTCATTAGTCCAAATGACTAGAGTTCCAGAATATCATCCTAGTAAGTTATTCCATATAATGGTTAATGCATTAGTATTTAATGCACTAATGAACATTTATAAATCTTGAAATAACTCAGCCAGAATTTACGCTTAGGACATAACAGATTCACAAATTGAATTCTTTTCTTGAAGATAGACTTGAAACTCATATATGATCAACTTGTTAGACATAAGATCCAACTAGTCAGAGAACAAAGAATGAGGAGTTCAAGTAGCACATTAAATATCAATGATCAATATGTGAATGACTGTGAAAAACTTAACTGGACAAGTTTGAAACATATCTAACATTGACATTTAGTACACAATATCAACTTCCAATTTTGAAACAACATTTGAATGAAATCGAAGTAAAATATTTTTCAAGACATATGTATGCATTTTTACAAAACATAGCGAATTGAAATTTGAACCAAATTTTAGAATTGTGCATTTCAAAAACATAAATTCAGAAAGTTATGCACAAATTTATCTACGGTCTGTTTAGCAATCTAAAAGTATTTAAAAGACATAAGTGATTGATTGCTAATGGAATGCACCAATGGACAAGTGTTAATTACCCACATGTGTGATTCATTTAAGTGCAAAATAGGGTAAGGATTAGATATCACCATAATTCCTCTTGTCCTTGTAGAAGCTTGCTTGATTAAGATGAATTGATATAGATGACTCCTTTTCCGACGTTCACCATTAACATCAAGCACAACTTTGTTTAGCTTTCTCAAGACTTGAATCACTTCTCTATGTTGCATTCTTGAGAAGCTTTTTCTCTTCCAACAAAACCATATCAGCCTTTTTCTTTCTTGGTATCCAACCTTACTTGGATCCAATCATCGTTTTTTTGTAGGAATGAAAATTCACATGCTCTTATGAATATGATTATGAAGAGGAAATTGAGCATAATGAATTAATCATGACTTTATATATAAAAGAGATATTTCCTTTTCAATTCAACACATATGCATAAAGAATTAGATTATCAAACATTGCAATCCCTTTGAAAAATAAATCAGGATGTGAAAACCCAATTAAAAAATAGTTTGCAATGTTCATTCCTAAGGTTACAAGATATAAAACCTCAATAACTTTTACTGATAATAGCATAGGAGGCTTTACCATTATATACCTTTGCTTATGTACTTGGAGGATAGGCTTTGCTTACCCACTTCATTTGTTTTCCTTTGGGTGTTGGCAAAGCTTTCTCAGAAGATATAGACTTCTAGAGTCTTTTCCTTAGTGCACGAGAGATCCTTCTTCTCTTATTCTCCTCAAGACAGTTAAATGGCACTTCATGGTAGTCCATTTTTTAGGCAGAATGTATTCTTCTTACAGATGTCCATTGCTTCTTATGAATTGACTTTGTAAGTCCAGCAATAGGTGTTCTGAGAGTTTTCTTGTTAGTTTCATGAGAAACTTTGATTCTTCTTCATCTCCTTAGTACCCTTTTGTCCATTCTTTTTGGAATCAATCTGCACACACAAGGCACTAGATGGACATATTGGTACCTAATTATACTTGGGTCCTTGATCGTTAGTATTGGACCTTGCTTGTCCTTTAGGAACCTAAACAAATTTATTTCTCACATTAGAATTTCTCCTAATATAGCATGTGTGAGAAATATGTCCAGACTTTCCACAATAATTGCATATAATAGAATGATGATTATTATGAACAATTTTGCAAGTATTGTGTTTATCATCGGATTGAAGGTTGAAATGAATCTTATTTGGATATTCTTTCTTCCCAATAAACTTCCCAGCATTATTTTTGATAACATGTTTGTTTTTCAAATTCGAATCAATAATCGGTTGAAAAACAATTTTAGGCAAATATTCAAAATCATTTTTCTTAATTGTACAAGAAGAATTAGAAATGTTTACCACATGTGCAACTAGAGCTTCTGATGATGATTGATCGCAATCGTCCATGAGCTCTTGGGAATCCTCTTTCTCTTGTTCTTTCATGTTGACTGGTTTATGGGAGTATTCAATGATTTCTCCTTCTTCAATCTCCAGATGTTCATCAACCATGGATATGCAACTCTTAATTTCAGATGAATTGTCAACACTATCAACTTCAACATATTTGTTAGACGCATATATAGAATTAAGAGTATCCCAAATATCTTTGGCATTAGAACAAAATCTGATTTTCTCAAAATCATCTTCAGTTAAAGCACTATACAAAATTTTCATTGCTCTAATGTTCAACGAAAACATTTTCTTTTCTTTCTCTGTCCAATCCTTTCTTGGTTTAGAATCAAAAGCATTTGTAAAAACTTTCCACATATCAAAATCAAATGCTTTAATAAAACTTGTCATTCTAGATTTCCAAAACCAAAAATCAATACATTTTAAAAATGGAGAAATAGTATAATCGAAACCTTCTGAAAATAAACAACAACCAGAAACAGTCATTGATCACTCTTGAGATGGTTAAGTCCTTTAAACAAGAGACCTTGCTTTGATACCAAATGTTAGACCTAGCTGTCACCCAAGAGGGGGGGTGAATTGGGTGTCGAATAAAACTTTTGAAAACTTAGAAAATCTTTTTACAACTTACTAAAAGAGGTTTGAATGACAATAATAATTTATAAGCCAATAGACAGTCATTCAAAACATATATGCTAAAATGTAAGAGTTTAGGGAAGAGAATTTGCAAACAGAGATTTATACTGGTTCGGCCCAATCCTTAACCTACATCCAGTCCCCAAGCTGCACTTGAGATTTCCACTATCTCTTTGTCTAACCAAGCACAAGAGAAGCCTTTACAACCCACAAGTTTACCAGGCACTTGTGAAGCCAAATCTCTCACCGACTCCCCCTTACACACTGTAAGGATATAATCGGTTCCCACTCAAGATCACCCAATCTTGAGTAACTCTTCAAGTCTCAAATAGAATGATTACAATAGATCTTCTCTCTCAGAAGGGAATATGTAAACACTGAAGTACAAAATCATTCATCTTACTCTCTACTCTCTACTGTGACTATGAATATTGAAAAACAGAGTATATGAGTATCAACGGTGAAGCGGTAACATCATTCCATTGGCTTTATTGAAATCATTCATCTATCTCACTTCTTCCAGTTTGAAGACTTCAAAATTTATAGGTTATTGTGTTTTGACCATTGCGAGCATTCGAACGTTGGACATCAGTTGGAAGTAGCCGTGAGAGAAATAGCCGTTGAAGCTCACGTAATCATCTACTTTTTATTTAAGAGCATTAATCCCTTCCTAAAATTCTTCATAACGATAACTCTTGAAGTATCATTAGTAGCAACAATAAACACAACATGAAATAAAAACGTCAGAAGTAGATTGACAGATGTTTAAGTTATTAGCGACCAGTTCAATGATTTGAGCATCTGTTTAGCCAGTTATTTTACCTTGAGTCACTGATGCAACCTCGAGTTTCTTAGAAACCTCGAGTTAAATTAACTACCTCGAGGTTATGAAATAGATGTAAACTCAGCGAAAGAAGCATATAACCTCGAGTTTTGTTGACCACCTTGAGTTTCGCCTTAACGTCGAGGTTCAGTTTCCTACCTCAAGGTTTTGTATGTTCAATTTTAAAAAAACACGGACAATGTAAGACATGGACTCAACCTCGAGTTATATTTTCAACCTCGAGTTTGCTTACAACCTCGAGTTACAAATCCCAGCCTCGAGTTAATTTGACAACAAACCTCAGCACTCAAGATTTTTCACTTTGTTGGCTAAGTTCTAGTAACCATAGCATCTTCGTTCGTTAAGTGTCTTGGAAAATCACATGTATCCCTAGAATACTCTTTAAGTATTCTTTCCAATTCCAGAAGAATAGCTCCAAACTCATTGTATGTTGAGCACTATGATCAGATCAATAGAAGTTGTTCTTGAACCAATCGTTTTTGCACAATCCTGAACAGACTTTCAACTTCCAAAAATCATATCTCTCTAATTTGATCTTTGTTTTTTGTGATCTTAATGTTTTTGGAAAGGTGTGTGAGTCTAGTTTCATATTCCACCTATTTCAGCCCAATCTGATTTGTGGTTTGTGAGATATCCTCAATTTAGTGAACCTTGGTCTGTAGCATGACGGTGACAGATGGCTCAACTTCAAAAATTGATAGCCCTCTCATCTGATCTTATTTGGACTTGAATTTTTGTCAAGATGACGCATTGGATGTCTAGTTTCATTCAAAATTTATTTCACCTCAATTCGATCTTTGGTTAGGGAGATATCATCGATTTACTGAACGTCGCCCGAAACAGAGTAGAACAGAGTTGCTGGAAGCCATATTTACCTCGAGGTTGGTTGGTCTACCTCGAGTTTTGGCTCAAACTCGAGGTCAATTACTCTACCTTGAGGCAATTCATCAGAAAACACGTTTTTGCTGATTTTAACTCATCCCAAAGCTTATTTTAACTCCGATTTGAGCCATTCCAACTCTCATTTGATTGTGGAGATTCTAGAATCAATATGCGGGCTTGTATAGTGACTTTCTCATTCCATTCAACAATATTTTTCTTTCTTTCTTCTCTTCTCTTGATGATTCTCCGTAATTTAACCCTTTCTTTCTTCTTTTCTCTTGTTCTTCATCATTTGGCTCCACATCTTCTTTTCTTCTTCTTCATAAATGACTTTCACATTTTGAATCAAAACAAGTTCCCACTATCTATGGCGTCCAACGACGTTGACTTGAACCACATTTCCTTAGATCCTTACCTGTATCGATATATTAACTAGAGGATTTTAAGATGGTCTGGAATGTGCAATTTATCTCAGCAAGCTTGCTGATAGAGAAAAAGCAAGGATATCAACTAAATGCAATCATGGATGACTTGATCAATGTGGCATGTAAACTTTTTGCTCTAATGACATCTATATAAGACATCATCAAAACTAATCATATCTAACAAAGCTTTCTAAAATCAAGAAGTAAATCGAGGATCTCTGTTAGAGATAAAACTCTTTAGTATACCATAAAGTCGCATGAACTCTTTTATATAGATTTTTTCTTATTTCACATGAGAATAATGATCACTTATGGGTTTAAAGTGTACCAACTAAGTTAGACGGTCGACAATCACCCAAATCACATTATAATTCCTGATTTGGGCAATCCTACCACTAAATCCATAGTGACACTCTCCTATTTCCATTTGGGAATTTCTATTCCTTGCAAAAATCATGTTGGTTGCTGATGTTCAATTTTCACCTTTTGACAAGTTAGACATCTAGCAAAATATTCCTTTACATTACACTTCAATCCAGGCCACCAAAACTCAGATTTTAAATTTTGGTACATTTGACTACTCCTAGATGAATAGTATATTTTATTTTATGTGCTTCATCTAGTATCATCTTGTTGGTTATGATTAGTTTTGATGATGCCTTATATAGATGCCATTAGCAAAAGCAAAAAGTTTATATCAAAAAGTTTATATCATATACATTGTCTAATTGCTACATTTAATGTAGATTTGTTCATGTGGAGAAAGAATAAGAGAATAGAAGAAAGAAAGAGTTGATTCATGGAGAATAATCAAGAAGAGAGAAGAAAGAAAGAAAAACTTGCTGAATAAACTGAAAAAATCATTATACAAGTTCTTAGTTTGATTCTTGAAGTCTCCAAGATCAAATGGAAGTTGGGATGGCTCAATTCAGAGTTAAAACAAGCATATATCAGGTTCTGGATGAGCAAAATCGAGCTAGATACTCAAAAGTCAAGTTTACTGCATTACAGGAAGTGATCTGCCTCTGGATTATGAGCAAACTCAAGTTTAGGACACAAAACTCGAGTCTGGAACTCAAAATTTGAGTTAGTCACTTAATGACTCGAGTTTGTAGTGTCTTCAGCAACTCTGGTGTCTCTGGATCAGCAAAACTCGAGTTAGCCAATGTAAACTCGAGTTTGGAACTCAAAACTCGAGTTAGTCACTTAATGACTCGAGTTTAGCAAGCTTTCAGCAACTCTGTCCAACTCTGTTTCACGATTAGAACTGGCCACCTCTGGTAATTTGATGATATCTCCCAAACCAGAGATCGGTTTAAGGTGAAATCAATTTTGTATGCAACTAGACATTCAATGCGTCATTTGAACAAATTTTCATACTCAAAGAAGCTGAGATGAGAAAGCTATAAATTTTTGAAGTTGACCCATCTGTTAACGTCACCCAACAGACCAAGCTTCAATGATTTGAGTGTATCTCACAATCTACACATCAGAATGAGTTGAAACCGGTGGCATATAAAAGTAGACTCACATACCTTTCCAGAAACATAAATATCATGGAAAGCAAAGATCAAATGAGTGAGATATGATCTTCGAAAGTTGACTATAAATTCAAGATGCTGCAAAAACGTTGGCAAATAACAACCTTCATTCATCAGATCATAACTATCAGAATACAGTGAGTTTGGAGCTGATTCTTCTTGCAATGGAAAGAAGACTTAAAGAGCTTTATGGAGATAGGTATTGGATTCCAGGGATTGATCTTTATCAGGTCAGAAAGCAAAGAACTTGTGAGAAGGATGTTTGACTAAGCCATGGAGAAGAAAACTCGAGTTTGTGTTAGCAAACTCCAGTTTTGAGACTTGACAGAAAGATATTCAATTTTACATAAAAGCCAAACTCGAGTCTGCATAAACAAACTCGAGTCTGTACAGACACAGAAATGAATCCAAAATTTTCACATTAAGCTAAACTCCAGTTTGCAAATCAAACCTGAAGTCTGGAAGATACAGAGAGCACTCAGAATCCCAAGCAAGCCAAACTCGAGTCTAGATTCCCTAACTCAAGTTTAGACCAAACAGAAAGGAACCCAAAAAACTCAATAGACTTCCAAACTCTAGTCTGGCCTTCCAAACTCCAGTTTGCACTTGACCCAGATAAACCTTAAATATTTCAATAATCACTGAAACTCGAGTCTGGATCATACAGAAAGATCATCCATTTTGGCTACACTACAAACTCCAGTCTATGACCCTAAACTCCAGTCTGGAAAATCATGAACTAAGGCTTGTTCTTCAAACATAGACCCAAACTCGAGTTGGTCACTAATTGACTCGAGTTTAGCTTCCGGACCAAAATTCCATCCCCAGTCCAGAGCCCGATAGTTCTCTCTGTAAAAGCCAAACTCGAGTTAGCTTTTACAGACTGCAAGTTTAGACCACTAATCAACATATATGCTTTCTGGATGAACCCAAAACTCGAGTCTGGAAGAACAAACTCGAGTTTGCATCGGGAATTTTGAAAAAATCAAATGATGTTGATCTGCGAAATCTTAATGGGTCTTCCTGAAATTATTTCCTCATATGATATTATTGTTTCTAATGTCATTGATGAAGTTTTGAGTGTTTTTCAGATAAGGTTTAGCCAAGATCAAGGTGAGATCAAGATCCAGGATAAATGCATTAAATGACGAACCTAGAACAGGCCTGATCCTTCTCCCTTATCCCAGATGTTCAGCTCAGACCATTGTAACTCATAAGAATCATCTCAAACGGTCAAATTAAGTTTATGGAATGACAAGAATTCTGGAAGACCATCTACAACAACTAAATCCAAGATTCCAGCCAAGAATTGAAGAAACAGAGGAAAATATGCAACTGTCATATCCCAGATTTACAGTTGAACTTTGAAGAATCAAAGAGAAGAAAATGCAACGGCTAGTTCCTCTTCTTCATCTATATGAGAAGCCCAGAAACGAAGAACAAGAGACACATATACAAGAGGGAGAACAAGAACAGTGACGTGAGCTTACACAGTGAAACTGCCAATATTCTAACGTCTGCTTCATCTACTCTCTGAATATCTCAATGATCATATATCTAGCTTAGAGAGTGAGATTATATGTATTGTGCTTCAGTGTTTATTCACTTACTTCTGAGAGAGAAGATTCATTGTAAACATCCTATTATTCTGAGAGTTACTCAAGATTGGGTGATCTTGAGTGGGAAACACTTTGTTGTGATTACAGCTTGTAAGGGGATTGAATCCGAGTGTGGGATTACTTCGAGTACAAAATGTGTAATCAAGCAAGTGAATTGATTACGGTTTGTAAGGGGGAGTGAATCCTAGTGAGAGGATTACTTCAAGTACAGAACGTGTAATCAAGTTCAAAGCAAATAGTGGATTGAAAATCTCAAGTGAAGCTTGGGGACTAGACGTAGGTCAAAGATTGGACTGAACCAGGATAAATCACAGTTTGCATACTCTCTTCCCTTATCTTTTACATTTCCAGTATATGCTCATCTTTGAATATCTAATTGTCAATTTATAAATTGCGAAAAGCTTTTTTAAAAGTTTCTAAAGCTTATCAAACACCCAATTCACCCCCTCTCTTGGGTGATAGCCAGGTCTAACACATCTGCCTTAAGGCGACCTTTGGAGGTACATATTGAAAGTGGAAGAAATCACCAAGAGGGGGTTGAATTGGGGATTTTAAAAATTCTTTTTAGCTCTTAAAAAAATAAAGCTTAAGAAATGAATAATGAAAGAGTAGAGAAAGAAAAGCTCAGACACACAGGATTTATACTGGTTCGGTCTTAACCTTGACCTACGTCCAGTCCCCAGATACCTTCTGGGTGTTTCCACTAGTTCAACAGGTTTTTAACTACAACAATGTGAAAGTGGAAGAAATCACCAAGAGGGGGTTGAATTGGGGATTTTAAAAATTCTTTTTAGCTCTTAAAAAAATAAAGCTTAAGAAATGAATAATGAAAGAGTAGAGAAAGAAAAGCTCAGACACAAAGGATTTATACTGGTTCGGTCTTAACCTTGACCTACGTCCAGTCCCCAGATACCTTCTGGGTGTTTCCACTAGTTCAACAGGTTTTTAACTACAACAATGTGAAAGTGGAAGAAATCACCAAGAGGGGGTGAATTGGGGATTTTAAAATTTCTTTTCAACTCTTTTAAAAATAAAGCTTAAGAAATGAATAATGAAAGAGTAGAGAAAGAAAAGCTCAGACACACAGGATTTATACTGGTTCTGTCTTAACCTGGACCTACGTCCATTCCCCAGATACCTTTTGGGTATTTCCACTAGTTCAACAGGTTTTTTAACTACAACAATGAAGACAAGACACAATCCTAATCACCTAGGACTTGCCCCCTCTTACAGCTTGTAATTAAACAACCCAACTCACAGGTTCCACAATCTTGAGTTTACAAAACCAAATACTTTAAAAGAATTTCAATCTCTCAAAAGAGTGAATATTGATAATCACTGAACAACAGATACAAGAATCACAATACAGACTCAAAAATGCAAATGTGTTCAAGTGTAGCTTCGTTGTGTGTCTTGCTCTGAGTCTTCATAGCCCTTTATAGCCTAACTAGATGAACTAGCCGTTGCAATATCTTCTCCAACGTTCAGTTGCAGATATGGAAAATGACAGTTGCAAATTTTGCTCTGTTCTTTCAACTCTTTGCTGAAATCCTAGAATATGTTGTTGCAGAACGTCTTCCAGATTCTTTGTCATTCCACAATCTTAATTCGACCGTTTGAGGTGATCTTAATGTGTTCTATTGATCTGAACTAAACATCTGGGATAAGGGAGAAGAATCAACCTTGTTCTTGGTTCTTCATTAAATGCACTTATTCTAGATCTTTGATTCTCTCTGATCTTGTGATGAACCTGTCTGAAACTTATCAAAAGCTTGATCAATAACGTTAGGAATAATAATGCAACAAGATATGAAATTTCAGATTAACCCATAATGATTTCGCAGATTGATTTGATCTGGTTTTCAAAAGTTACCGAAGCAAACTCGAGTTTGGTGTTCTAGACTCGAGTTTGAGGTTCATCCAGAGAGCAAGATATATTTGAAAGTTTCCTAAACTCGAGTTGACAAGTAACTGACTCGAGTTTGGTTCTTATAGAGAGGAAAGTCGCGAGTTGGTCTTGAATAAGATTTTGAACACTTGGCTAAACTCGAGTCATTTAGTGACTGACTCGAGTTTGAAGCTTTTATGAAAAAACTTAAGTTTAAGTTCACAGCTTCAAAACTGGAGTTTAGAAATGCAGACTGGAGTTTAGAAATCATGTAATAGTTCGAGTATTTTCAAATAGTCCTAAACTTGAGTCTCCAGAAATCTGACTCGAGTTTCAGTGTATATTGAAACTTTGAAAAACTTTTCATTTAAGTACAAACTGTAGTCACTGAAATTTAAACTGGAGTTTAGAAAACAAGTATCAACTCGAGTATCTCTGTATATGCCAAACTCGAGTCTACATAATCCAGACTCGAGTTTCCAAATGATAGACTCGAGTTTACAAGTCTTGTAAACTTTGATAGCTCTCTGTAACTGTGCAAACTCGAGTTTGCATATACAAACTGGAGTTTGGCCAAATTGTATCTGTCTGTCAAGTCCAAACTCGAGTTTAGCAACCCAAACTCGAGTTTGCCTTAAACAGAAAGTTTTACAACTTTCCAGGGACAAACTTCAAATTGAGTTTACAATTGTCGGTTATCATCAAAACACACAGAGAACTAACATTCTCCCCCTTTTTGATGATGACAACACTTGTAAACTGAATTTGCAAAGAGTTTAATTAAATTTGTCATTTTGAAACATATTTTACTTTTATAGAATGAAGATATTAGAGTTATGCACAAATAGAAGCAAGATGTAATATCAGAGCAAAGTGAATCAGGCTGAACTTAGCATTTAAACCATTTGCATAATTGAAAATACCAAGTACTAATACAGACTCGAAAATGAACAAACAAAGTTAAAACAGATTAATGAAACATAACTCAAGACTCAGCAGTTTTCTCTCCCCCTTGATCTTGCTCTTTAGTTTCCTCTCCCCCTTTGTCATCAACAAAAGAGGGGGTAGGCTCAACAGGAGGGGTATAAGGTCGAGTGGAGGTGGTAGCTGGATCAAGAGTGGCTGGTGAAGAGGTAGAAGCTGGATTAGGAATGGGTCCAGATGAAGGTGCAGGAGTAGGAATGCCCAAGTGCCTCATGATTAGATCCAATTGAACCTTCATAGCTTCTTGAGCCTCAACCATTTCATGATTTGTCTTGGTGAGTTCTGAAACTATCTTCCCAACCTCCTTCTCAATGTTTGTGGCCAGATTTGTAAGAGCAATATCCACAATCTCTTGGATCTTGGCAGTTAAATCTGAGGGAAACTCGAGTTTGGTGATCCAGACTCGAGTTTTGATATTCAAAACTCGAGTTTTAGTGAAAATTGAAACCTTTAAAAAATTTTTTATGTGTAAACTGGAGTTTCCATTTTTCAAACTGGAGTTTTCAAATCAGTCATTTACTCGAGTGTTTTCTGTTTGAGCTAAACTCGAGTCACCAAAATATTGACTCGAGTTTCAGTGTGAACTGAAACATTTGAAACATCTTTGAAGGCTCAAACTGGAGTTTTCGTTTTCAAAACTGGAGTTTAGAAATCATGTAATAACTCGAGTATTTTCAGTTTGTCCTAAACTCGAGTCTCCAGAATCCAGACTCAAGTTTCAGTGGTAGCTGAAACTTTGAAAACATCCTGTTAATCTTAAACTGGAGTCTCTGAAATCAAAACTGGAGTTTACAAAATAAACAAGAGCTCGGGTCTCTCTGTTATAATCCAAACTCGAGTTTCAGTTGAAAACTTTAAACTTAAAGACTTTTGTAATTGGTAAACTGGAGTTTGTGGATATGAAACTGGAGTTTTGAAATCTTGATAAAGCATTGAAGCTTTTGTTTGATCCTAAACTCGAGTTTCCAAAACATAGACTCGAGTTTACAATTCTTAAGAATTTTGATTGCCTCTGTGTAATGCAAACTCGAGTTTGTCTTACACAAACTGGAGTTTGGCCAGCTTTGTAAAAACTGAGCTTCTGTCTGTCAAGTCCAAACTCAAGTTTCGTTACCTAGACTCGAATTTACCTTGAACAGTAAGTTTTACAACTTACCAAAGACAAACTTCAAATTTAGTTTACAATTGTCAGTTATCATCAAAACAAATATCATCAAAACACATAGAGAACTAACACATATATACACCCTTTATATCTAACCAATCCACTTTGTAACACCCCTACTTCTGTAATACACGTACAAGCATAAAATTGGTATAGTAATAAGAAGCCTTGAGTTGATTTCAAAGTATTTATTTCCCATAATTTATGGTGTAAATTATTTTAAATGCCCCACGATGGAAATCCATTGCTTACAGTTAAATAAAGGGTACTAATTCAAGATAAGAAGGAAACTATGTTAAGTTATGTGGTAACTTGTACACGAAGTAAGCTCAAAGATGTAGACCGGTATAATGTATAAGTGACAAAAGACATTATGGGACAAGGAATATGTTCTCAACCAAGGAGAAGAGCGAGAGGACATGTGTCTAGACCCAATATAGAAGGAAAAGTTAGTGGTAGTAGTGCTATGTCAGATACGTGGCATCTCAGGGCCAAGAGTTGGACTATTGGGTAGCATGCATTACAAGGTGGATTTTAGGTACTGGAATATGGGTTTCATACTCCCCAAGGCATTATAATCTGTCCACCTGTGATCAAGGAAAAGATACTATTGACCCGGGCCTACATAAGTCTAGTTGAAGGGCACGAATTACGAGGAAAAGTGTAATCGGTAAAAAGGTGTGAACGGGACCAGTTAAGATTTTCTGGAATCGAGCCCAGGCCCAGGACATTGTAAGGGGTGAAATTTTGATGGACCCAGAGGAGAAAGAAAAGGTCATGTCATGTGATTATGAAGAGAGAGAAAGTCACATCAAGTAATTATGATGAGAGAGAAAGATAAAATAATTCAATTTAATCTAGACCACATCTTTTAAAACTAACATGACAATGGAATGACATGTAATTATGACTCTTAAGGGCATTTATGGAACATCCAAGGGAAAATTTTGTGGGTCCCACGGCCTTGGAGAGAGAGAAGTACGAAATGATTGTTTTACCCCTAGACCTAAAACCTACAACTAGCAATTTCAGAGACCTCAACCAAGGAAAATTTTGGAATCTCATTTCTAGCCTTGGAATGCAACTCCTGTTAGTTCTCTATGTGTTTTGATGATAACTGACAATTGTAAACTTAGCATGAAGTTTGTTTTTGGCAAGATGAAAAACTTACTGTCAAAGGCAAACTCGAGTTCAGGTATGTAAACTCGAGTTTGAGACTTAACAGAAAGCTGCTCTATTATGCAAGAAAGCCAAACTCGAGTCTGGTTAGACAAACTCGAGTCTGAGGAGTCACAGAAAGCAATCAAAGTTTTTCTCAATTAGCCAAACTCCAGTTTGTGAAAATAAACTTCAAGTCTGGGAGATACAGAGAGCAATCAAAATTTTGCACGAGATAAACTCGAGTCTAGACCATGAAACTCGAGTTTAGACTAAACAGAAAGAATCCAGAAAAACTTAGTATTTTCATAAGTCTTGTCAACTCCAGTCTGTATTTCCAAACTCCAGTTTACACTTGACCAAGATAAAATTCAAAGTTTCAGTTCCTACTGAAACTTGAGTTTGCCTCCCCAAACTTGAGTCTAAATCATACAGAAAGAACATCAAAATGTCCACATTGCAAACTCCAGTTTATGATCCTAAACTTCAGTTTGGAAGTTCTTGAACTTAGGCCTATCCTCCTAACATTGACCTAAACTCGAGTTAGTCACTAATTGACTCGAGTTTAGCTTCATGCCCGAAGTTCCATCCTAAGACCAGAGCCCGACAATTCTCTTTGTAAAAACCAAACTCGAGTTAGCATTTGTAAACTGCCGGTTTAGACCACTGATCAACAGTCATAGTTTCTGGTTGAAACCCAAACTCGAGTCTAGAAATACAAACTCGAGTTTGCATCGGTAATTTTGAAAAACCAGATTAAATCAATCTGTGAAATCCTTATGGGTTAATATGAAATTATCATATCATATTGTATTATTATTCCTAACATTATTGATCAAGTTTTTGATAAGTTTCAGACAGGTTCATCACAAGATCAAGGTGAAATCAAGATCCAGAATAAATGCATTTAATGAAGAACCAAGAACAGGGCTGATCTTTCTCCCTCATCCCAGACGTTCAGTTCAGACCATTATAACACATTAAGATCACTCTAAATGGTCGAATTAAGATCATGGAATGACTAAAAATATGGAAGACCATCTGCATCAACCACATTCCAAGATTCCAGCTGAGAATTAAAAGAACAAAGAAAAATATGCAACTGTCATTTTCCAGATTTGCAGCTGAACGTTGGAGAAGAAATATAACGGCTAGTTCATCTAGCTAGGCTATATAAAAGGCTATGAAGACTCAGAGCAAGACACACACAACGAAGCTACACTTGAATACATTTGCAATTTGAGTTTGTATTGTGATTTTTGATTTGTTCTTCAGTGTTTATCAATATTTACTCTTTTGAGAGTTTGTGATTCTTTGAAAGCATTTGTTTGTGTGAACTCAAGGTTGTGGAACCTGTGAGTTGAGTTGTTTAATTACAAGGTGTAAGGGGGAGCAAGTCCTAGGTGATTAGGATTGTGTCTGGTTTACATTGTTGTAGTTAAAAACTTAAACTAGTGGAAACACCCAAAAGATATCTGAGGACTGGACGTAGGTCAAGGTTAAGACCGAACCAGTATAAATTCTATGTGTCTGAGCTTTTCTTTCCCTACTCTTTTGTTATTTGTTTCTTAAGTTTCTTTTTAAGAATACAAAAGTTTTTTTTAAATCCCCAATTCACCCCTCTCTTGGTGATTTCTTCCACTTTCAACTCCCATATTTCCAAAATAGTCTTCTATAAGCCTTGAGAAACAAGCAAAGAAATGACCATTTAATCCAAAGAATTTTTTTGACTATCGGATCGTGACCAAGGTTGGATAAGAGCCCCACCTTTGGAGTATATATAAAGGGTAGTTCTCCCTTCATTTTCCCTACACCAAGCATGAGCTCAAGGTGAAGAAGGAGGGTGCTCAGCTGAAGGCTTCGGTTCAGGAGGTGAAGAAGGCTATACACAACTGACATTCCAAGGTAAGTTCCCTCACCGGCAACTTAACTACTCTTACATCTGCCCTATGGTGTTTTTGTGAGAAGGCGGTGGGATTTTCATATTTTTGTGGTTCTAAATGGGGATAGATGGTGTTTTCTGTGGGGACATGTGGGATCACCTTTTTCCAAACTCTCAAAGCCTAAGTCTTTAATATGCAAAAATTTGTCGATTCTTACTGGTTTTGGGTAGTAAGGGGAAATCGATGGTTTTAAAGAATTAAACAAGGTTAAAATGATTTAAAATTTTACATGGTAATTTTAGACATGATGAGAATGATTTTGATATCAGTTTTTGTGTAATTTTGATGTTCCAACGAGAGATATTTAAGAATGAAAATGACCTAAAAACAAGATTTTTCTCCCAGACTAGTGGCCAAAGATTAGAAACCCAAAAAGGATTAGAACCCAGTTGGCCTTGGGAATTATTTTTCCTATAGAATATACATCTTAAGGGTAATAAGACCTCTAATTTCATGTTGATACGATATTTATAGAATTTATGAAAAATAAGCCAAGTTGGGTCAGAATCTCTGGAAATTTTGGTGCTATGTGAATTTTATGAAACCTGAAGTAGAGTTTGAATGTGTGATTGATAGCATGGTTTTTAGCTATATCTAGGGTATTTTTATGTGTAAGATACATCCCTAAGGCTAAGAGAAAAGTTCACCGCTTTCAGGAAGTGCCAGCTAGTAACTATAAACTTGCATACTCTATGTGGCTCTTGTATTTTATGTGTTATCGTGATTGCGGATGTAGGGTAGGTAGTATCTATGAGACTTCGTGTTCTATGGTTACTATTGAGGCCCGAGGTATGCAAGGTAGATAGTACCTGTAGGGGTGCTATTGAGGCCTAAGGCATGATAGGTAGGTAGTACCTGTAGGGGTGCTACTTAGGCCCTTGGCATGTAGGGTAGGTAGAGCCTATGTGATTGTGTGTTCATGGATGTCTACTAAGGCCTAAGGTATGTGGGGTAGGTGGAGCCTATATGACTGTCTATTTATAGGTGTCTACTAAGGCCCTGGGGTAGGTGGTTGGGGTTAGCCACCTTGACTATTGAGGCCCTTTGCACATAGAGTTTGGAGGCTTATCTTGACCAGGTGGTCCTGCAGAGTACATGTAATAGTTATTTCCTGATTGTGATTTGCATTACAGGCATTGCATACATATTGTATATGAGTTTAACAGTTGCTTTGGGTTCAACCTTGAACTCCAAACCATTTTTCAGACATAGGGGTAAGGCAGTAGCAATTGGTGGCGTAGAAGAAGGTAGGGCGTGAAGCGGTGAATGAAGAAAATAGGGGATGCCCTATCTCGTTTTGTACTCTATGTTTTGGATAACTATTGTTTATAATTAGTACTTTATTTGGATGATTGTATTAACCCTTCGGAGACTTATTTGCTACCTAAACTATAAATGCTTACCAATATGTTAAACTTGTCCAACCAGATCCTATGATCTGTTGTGCTAACTCTGTGATAAGTTAATTGGACTAAGCAATAAGAGAAATGTTAGACCTGGTTGTCACCCAAGAGGGGGATGAATTGGGTGTCGTATAAAACTTTTGGAAACTTAGAAAATCTTTTCACAACTTACTAAAGGAGGTTTAAATGACAATAAAAATTTATAAACCAATAGACAGTCATTCAAAATATATATGCTGAAATGTAAGAGTTTAGGGAAGAGAATATGCAAACAATGACTTATACTGGTTCGACCCAATCCTTGACCTACATCCAGTCCCCAAGCTACACTTGAGATTTCCACTATCTCCTTGTTTAACTAGGCACAAGAGAAGCCTTTACAACCCACAAGTTTACCCAGGCACTTGTGAAGCCAAATCTCTCACTGACTCCCGCTTACACACTGTAAGGATATAATTGGTTCCCACTCAAGATCACCCAATCTTGAGTAACTCTCAAATAGAATGATTACCATAAATCTTCTCTTTTAGAAGTGAATAAGATAAACACTGAAGTGCATTACAAATCATTTCACTCTTTATGAGCTATATAAGCATTGAGAATAAAGCGTATGGGATAAATGTTGGATTCAGAATATTATCAGCATTTTGACAGTGCAAGCTCTTGTCATCATCTCTTCCGTCTTGAATATGTCTCTACTTATAGACAATTGATATTAGTCCGTTGAAGCATTGGTCCATTATAGAATGTTACCGTTGCAAGATTTCAGTCCGTTGGAGAAATAGTCGTTGAGAAATAGTCGTTGAAGCTTCTCACATCATCATCTGCTTTATTGCTTATCAGGAATAATTGATAATCTTCTCAAACTCATTAACAAACTCATCAAACATGGTTAGAAGCAATAATATGAAATATCAGAAAATAGTCCAATCATACTTAGAATCAATTATGTTCAATCAGCGATCTGACAGAATAGGAATATCTGGTCTGTAACACGATTTGCCTCGAGTCTTGGCATAAACTCGAGTTACCATTTGTAGACTCGAGTCAAGATATGCAATTTGAAAAAATAACAGTCAGGAGAGATGTTCTAGGAGAAATTGACTCAACCTCGAGTTATAGATTCTGCCTTGAGTTTTGCCCCAGCCTCGAGGCAATATCTTCTGCCTCAAGGTTGTATGGATAATTTTGGTGAGATCACTTAGGCACTCAACCTCGAGTTTCATTTACAACCTTGATTTTAGATGCAAAATCAAGGTACACCTACCTCGAGGTAATTTGATAGTAAGCTCGGTATATGACTTTTATACTTTGTTGACTAAGTTCAGGTAACCATAACATCTCCGTTCATTAAGCATCTTGGCAAATCACATATATCTAAAGCAAGAAGAATCAGCTCCTAACTCATTGTATGTTGAGCACTATGATCAGATAAATAAAAGTGGTTCTTGAACCAACGTTTTTGCACAATCCTGAACAGACTCTCAACTTCCAAAAATCATATCTCTCTCATTTGATCTTTTTTCCTGTGATCTTTGATGTTTTTGGAAAGGTGTTTGAGTTTAGTTTCATATGCCACCGATTTCAGCTCATTCCGATTTGTAGTTTGTGAGATATCATCAATTTAGCTAACCTTGGTCTACTGTATGACGGGGACAGATGGGTGAACTTACGAAATTCATAGCTCTCATATGATCTTATTTGGACCTGAATTTTTGTCAAGATGACGCATTGAATGTCTAGTTACATACAAAATTGATTTCACCTCAATCCGATCTCTGGTTTGGAAGATATCATCGATTTACCAGACCTCGCCCGAAACAAAGTAGAACAGAGTTGCTGAAAAAGCATATGTAACTCGAGTTAACTGAATTTGCCTCGAGTTTTGGCCCTAACTCGAGGAAAATGACTCTGACTCGAGGCAATCCATCCAAAAACATGATTTTGCCTATTTTAACCCCAATTTGAGTCGTTCCAACTTCTATTTGATCATGGAGACTTTTAGAATCAATCTATGGGCTTCTATAATGACTTTCTCATTCCATTCAACAATTTTTTCTTTCTTTCTTATCTTCTCTTCATGATTCTCCATAATTTAACTCTTTCTTTCTTCTCTTGTCTTTGTTCTTCATCATTTGACTCCACATCTTCTTTTCTTCTTGATCATTCTTCATAAATGACTTTCACATTTTGAATCTACATTAAATTTAGGAATTAGTCAATGTGGCATGTAAACTTTTTGCTCTAATGGCATCTGTATAAGACATCACCAAAACTAATCATATCTAGCATTCTCCCCCTTTTTGATGATGGCAAATACTTTAAGAAAAATATGTATGAATATGAAAATATATTAGACCCAACATATTTTTCTTTCCATTTCTCTCCTCCTTATTTGTCATTAGCAAAAAGTTGAAGTAAAGATGATAAACTTGCGAAGAGGCAAATATCAAAATAATTTTTCTTGCCATTTCTTTGCCCCTTAATCATATCTCTAGAAAACAATTTTCTCTTCCCCTCTTTGAAAGTATTTGATTTTTAATATGACGCAAGTAGAAAAGGGTTTTCATAAAGATATGTCTGAAAACAATTTGGAGAGGTTTTTCAAGAAACTTAAACTGTCATGATTAGAGCAAACTGAAACCAAACATGTGCAGAATTTTTACTGAATATAAAAAGATAGAGATTAGAAATGCTTATGATCAATGAAGTCCATTTTCTTCCTTTCTTGTTCCATAATATCACTTCCATCTTTTTCTTTTTCTTCATATAGCTATTCTGCAAGAACATGTCTCAGCTGGCTTTGAGAGGTAAGTTCTTGCACAGATCGAATTCTCCTGTCAGACTTGTAGGGAAAAAAACTTTCTTGCAAGAGAGAATTATTAGTGCACTCAAATATCAAAGTATTTTCCTTTATATATGATATTTTCAAATTAAGTTAATGAAGGAAAAAATCAGTTTAACTCATCATCAAAACTAATAAATCATAATGAATGCAAATGAGCAAACTTAAAAAAAGTTTTCTTTAAGTAAAGGAGATGAGCTTTTAAGATATACCACATGTAAATGTGAAGCTCCCCCTTAATGAATGCATGATTAAAAAATATGAATGTCCTTTTCAAAACCCCTTAATGATACCAAATAATAAGGTGATACCAAAGTTATGAGATTTGGAGTTATCCTTGCTCCAGTGGACACAACATGGTATCTCAAAAATTAAGAACTTTCAAGTTCACTTAGGTGGACTTGAAATTGGTATGAAGAAACTACTTATGCTTTTTATGATGATAAAAGAGTTGAAAGCATAAGGATCATTTAAAAAAAAAAAAAGAGTATGCTTAGGATAAGATTTATAAAATAAGATGGAGTGAATGAAATCAAGTTAGCCTGAATAGTAATATGAGAACAGAGAAATGAAATGATATTATAGCAGCGTGTCAAACTCAAGTTTTTCATTTTCCAAAACAATGATTGGAGTCAAATGATCTTGATTGGAGTCATCTATGATTAGCAACTGAAAAGCATAGTTATTAAGATACGATGACTAGAGTCATTATCATGTTGATTGGAGTCACACCTAACTGACTGGCATCACTCGACATTGATATGATTCATTTCAAAAGACGATGACTAGAGTCACCAAAACTTGATTGGAGTGGGTAAAATCATTCTACATAAGAGTTTTGACTGGAGTGACAATAGAATGACTGGAGTCATGAGGTTTCAAAAATGTTTTGCACTCAAGCTTGACTAGAATCGCTGATATGGTTCAGTTCAAAACGTAATGACTTGAGTTGCACAATGATGACTCGAGTCATCTTTTCTCATAAAATGTAGTTATTTATAAAAAAAAAATAAACATGAAAGATTCTTGGACTTGAATCAATAACAATCTTTTGAATTTACAAATGTCATTCATCAAAATGCACAGACAGCTAACATTAACAAGCCAGTCAAAAACCAAAATGTAATTTTACCCAATTAAATAAATTCAATCCAATGAATCATAAAGGGTAAAAAATAGATGATACTAAGAATGTTATTTCTCAATGACAATTGGTAAATATACTTTATGTAGAAAAGATGTCATTGATAAAAATGCAAGTAAGTTTGATCAAATAGCATAGACGATGTTAATCGTCTAGATAAGCATTTATCAACTCACAGATCATGAATAAGATCATATTTTTAAAAAAAACATGATGAAATATGCAAATTGTTTCATATCTTGAATGATATTTCAAGTCATGATTATGAAATTGTGATCTTGAAAACATGAAAACTCATTTTTGAAATATGTTTAAAAACAATGCTTACTTTAGAAACATGGTGGAAGTCAATCGTTTAAGAATATATCAGAATGCTTCATATTTGGGGAACAAGTCAAACATTGCTGTTAACATGTTGAAGAATTTTCTCGAAAGCAAAAGTCATGAAGAAAATGAATTAGCCAATAAGGCCAAGTAGGATTGAAATATATAAGTACAGTGACTTTGCTATTGACCAAGACATAATCTTGCCTCTTAGAATTGAATCATAAAACATTTGAGCATTTAAGTCAAGATCTTGAACACATGGCTATAGTTACTCAAAAGATGAATAAGGACAATTGATGATGTATCTGAGTAACAAAATGAATACTAGGATTTATGGAAGATGAAACACATATGACTAGAGTTCCAGAACATTATCCTAGTAAGTTATTCCATATAATGGTAAATGTATTAGTATTCAATGCACTAATGAACATTTACAAGTTTTGGAATAACTCAGCAAACTAAAAATTTATGCTTAAGGCATAATAGATTCACAAATTGAATTCTTTCCTTGAAGATAGGCTTGAAACTCATATAAGATCAACTTGTTAGATATGAGGTCTAACCAGTTAGGGAATAAGGAATGAGGAGTTCAGGCATCACGTTAAATACCAAAGATCAATATGTGAATGACAGGGAATACTCAACTGGACAAATTTGAAGCATATCCGACATTCGGTATACAACATTAACTTCCAATTTTGAAACATTATTTGAATGTAATCAAAGTATGAATATTTTTCAAAAACATTTGTATGCATTTTCACAAACAGAGTGAATTGAAATTTGAAACAAATTTTAGAATTCTGAATTTAAAAAACATAAACTCAAAGTTATGCACAATTTCATTTTTACTGTCCATTTAGCAATCTGAAAAACATTTTGAAAACCATAAGTGATTGATTGCTAATGGAATTCAATAATGGACAAGTATTCATTACCCAAAGATGAATATATAATCACAGTATAGGGGTAAGAATTAGATATCACCATAATTCCTCTTGTCCTTGTAGTAGCTTGCTTGGTTAAGATGAATTGATGTAGATTTCTCCTTCTACAATGTTCACACCACCATCAAGCATAGTTTGTTTAACTTCCTCAAGACTTGGAGTTATTTCTTTATGCAGACACATTCTTGAGAAGCTTTTTCTCTTCCTACAAAACCATATAAATCTTTTTCTTTCTTGGTATCCAACCTTACTTGGATCCAATCATCGTTAGCTTGTAGGGACTTTAACAAAATTCACATGCTCTAATGGGTAAACCAATTCAAAATAATTGAGCACAAGGAATTAATCATGACTTTATGCACAAAAAAGATACTTTATTTTCAAATTATCATGTATGCATAGAGACTTAATCTTTTGAACATTGCAATCCCTTTTATGAGGTGGATTTTTAGGAAATGTGAAAAATCAATATCAAAATGGTTTGCAAGGCTCTGTCCTATGGTTACAAAATATAAACCTCAATAAATGTCAGAGATAAAAGTCTAGGAGGTTTTACATTGTATACCCTTGCTTATGTACTTGGAGGATAGACTTTGCTTACCCATTGATTCTTCATTTGTTTTCCTCTGGGTGTTGGCAAAGCTTTCTCAAAAGATATAGACTTCCAGAGTCTTCTATTTGAGACTTGAGAGATTTTCTTCTTCATCTTCTCAAGATAATTGAATGGTACTCTATGGTAGTTTATTCTTAAAGTGGAACAAATTCTTCTTACAAGTGTCCATTTCTTCGTATGATTTGACTTTGTAATTCTAGTAATGAATGATCTGAGAGTTCTCTTGCTTGATATAGATGATGTGATCTTCTTCATTAGTGCATGAGAAACTCTTGGCTTCTTCTTCATCTTCTCCATACCTTGATGTCCATTTATATTCAAATCATCCTACACATATGGAGTACTAGATGGACATTTTGGTACCCACTTATACTTGTGTCCTTGATCGTTAGTATTGGACCTTGCTTATCCTTTAGGAACCCAAATAAATTTATTTCTCATTTTGGAATTACTCTTAATATAGCATGTATGAGAAATATGGCCAGATTTACCACAATAATTGCAAACTATATGATGGTGTGCATTATGAGATTTTATGCAAGAATTGTGTCGGCCAACAGAGTGAAAAGTCAAACAACTTTCATTTGAATATTTTTTCTTCCCAATAAACTTTCCAGCATTATTATTGAAAACATTTTTGCTTTTCAAACTAAAATCAATGATTGGTTGGAAAACAATTTTATGAAAATTTTTTAAATCATTTTTCTTAGAAGCAAAGGAATTGGAACTTTTTACCAAAACAACATCGTGAGCTCCAAATAATGATTCATCGTAATCATGTATGATCATCTCTTCCTGGGAATCATCTTTCTCTTGTTCTTCTGTGTTGACTGGATTGTGGAAGATTTTTCTAATTTCGCCTTCTTCATTCTGAACTTCCATTTGTTCATCAATGATGGATATACAACTTATAGTCTCAGATGAATTGTCAATACTATCAACTTCAACATATTTGTTAGAGGCATATATAGAATCAAGAGTATCCCAGATATCTTTAGTACTATAGCAACATTTGATTTTCACAAAATCATTTTCGATTAAAGCACTATACAAAATTTTCATTGCTCTAATATTCAACGAAAATATTTTCTTTTCTATTTTTGCCCAATCCTTTCTTGGTTTGAAATCAAAATCATTTATAAAAACATTCCACATATAAAAATCAAATGATTTTATAAACGACGTCATTCTAGCTTTCCAAAACCAAAAATCAATATCTCTGAAAAACAGAGGAATGGTATAATCGAAACCTTCTGAAAATGAACAACTCCCAGAAATAGCCATTGATCACTCTTGAGACGTTAAGTCCTTTAAACAAGAGACCTTCCTCTGATACCAAATGTTAGACCTGGCTGTCACCCAAGAAGGGGGTGAATTGGGTGTCGGATAAAAATTTTGGAAACTTAGAAAATCTTTTCGCAACTTACTAAAGGAGGCTTGAATGACAATAATGTTAGTTCTCTATGTGTTTTGATGATAACTGACAATTGTAAACTAAATTTGAAGTTTGTCTTTGGTAAGTTGTAAAACTTACTGTTCAAGGCAAACTTGAGTCTAGGTAACGAAACTCGAGTTTGGACTTGACAGACAGAAGCTCAGTTTTTACAAAGCTGGCCAAACTCCAGTTTGTGTAAGACAAACTCAAGTTTTCATTACACAGACAGCAATCAAAATTCTTAAGAACTGTAAACTTGAGTCTATGTTTTGGAAACTCGAGTTTAGGATCAAACAGAAGCTTCAATGCTTTATCAAGATTTCAAAACTTCAGTTTCATATCCACAAACTCCAGTTTACCAAATACAAAAGTCTTCAACTTTAAAGTTTTCAACTGAAACTCGAGTCTGGACGTAGAAGACTCGAGTCTGGGTTATAACAGAGACACTCGAGCTCTTGTTTATTTTGTAAACTCCAGTTTTGATTTCAGAGACTCCAGTTTAAGTTTAACAGGAAGTTTTCAAAGCTTTAGCTACCACTGAAACTCGAGTCTAGTTTCTGGAGACTCAAGTTTAGGAGAAACTGAAAATACTCGAGTTATTACATGATTTCTAAACTCCAGTTTGAGCCTTCAAAGACGTTTCAAATGTTTCAGTTCACACTGAAACTCGAGTTAAGATTTTGGTGACTCGAGTTTAGCTCAAACAGAAAACACTCGAGTAAATGACTGATTTGAAAACTCCAGTTTGGAAAATGGAAACTCCAATTTACACTTATGGAGATATTTCAAAAGTTTCAGTTTTCACTGAAACTCGAGTTTTTGATATCAAAACTCGAGTCTGGATCATACAGAGAGCTATACAATATTTCAGGTCTTGTAAACTCCAGTCTGCAGTTCTAAACTCCAGTTTTGAAGCTGTGAACTTAAAATTAAGATTTTCATAAAAGCTTCAAACTCGAGTCAGTCACTAAATGACTCGAGTTTAGCCATGTGTTCAAAATCTCATTCAAGACCAAATCGCGACTTTCTTCTCTGTAAGAACCAAACTCGAGTTAGCTTTTGCAAACTGCCAGTTTAGACCAATGCTTAATAGTCATGTCTTCTGGATGAACCTCAAACTCGAGTCTAGGATTATAAACTCAAGTTTGCATCGGAGATTTTGAAAAACCAGATTGAATCAATCTGCAAAATCATTATGGGTTAATCTGAAATTATCATATCTTGTTGTATTATTATTCCTAACATTATTGATCAAGTTTTTGATAAGTTTCAGACAGGTTCATCACAAGATCAAGGTGAAATCAAGATCCAACATAAGTGCATTTAATGAAGAACCAAGAACAGGTTGATTCTTCTCCCTTATCCTAGATGTTCAGTTCAGACCGTTGTAACACATTAAGAGCATCTCAAACGGTCGAATTAAGATCATGGAATGACTAAGAATCTGGAAGACGTTTTGCAACAACACATTCCAGGATTTCAGCAAAGAATTAAAAGAACAAAGCAAAATATGCAACTGTCATTTCCCAGATTTGCAGCTGAACGTTGGAGAAGATATTGCAACAACTAGCTCATCTAGCTAGGCTATAAAAGGCTATGAAGACTCAGAGCAAGATACAACGAAGCTACACTTGAACACATTTGCATTTTTGAGTCTGTATTGTGATTCTTTTATGTGTTCTTCAGTGATTATCAATATTCACTCTTTTGAGAGATTGAAATTCCTTTAAAGTATTTGGTTGTGTAAACTCAAGGTTGTGGAACCTATGAGTTGGGTTGTTTAATTACAATGTGAAAGGGGGCAACTCCTAGGTGATTAGGATTGTGTCTTGTCTTCATTGTTGTAGTTAAAAACCTGTTGAACTAGTGAAAACACCCAGAAGGTATCTGGGGACTGGACGTAGGTCAAGGTTAAGACCGAACCGGTATAAATCCTATGTGTCTGAGCTTTTCTTTCTCTACTCTTTCATCATTTATTTCTTAAGCTTTATTTGTTAGAGTGGAAAAGAATTTTTAAAATCCCCAATTCACCCCCCTCTTGGTGATTTCTTCCACTTTCAAATAATAATTTATATATATGCTGAAATGTAAGAGTTTAGGGAAGAGAATATGCAAATAGCGATTTATACTGGTTCGGCCCAATCCTTGACCTACATCCAGTCCCCAAGCTGCACTTGAGATTTCTACTATCTCCTTGTTTAACCAGGAACAAGAGAATCCTTTACAACCCACAAGTTTACCCAAGCACTTGTGAAGCCAAATCTCTCATTAACTCCCCTTTACACACTGTGAGGATATAATCGGTTCCCACTCAAGATCATCCAATCTTGAGTAACTCTCAAATAGAATTATTACAATAAATCTTCTCTCTCAGAAGTGAATAAGATAAACACTGAAGTGCATTTCAAATCATTTCACTCTCTATGAGCTATATAAGCATTGAGAATAAAGCGTATGGGATAAATGTGGGATTCAGAATATTATCAGCATTTCGACAGTGTAAGCTCTCGCCATCATCTCTTCCGTCTTGAATATGTCTCTACTTATATACAGTTGATATTAGTCCGTTGAAGCATTGGTCCATTGTAGAATGTTACCGTTGCAAGATTTCAGCCCGTTGGAGAAATAGTCGTTGAAGCTTCTCACATCATCATCTGCTTTATTGCTTATCAGGAATAATTGATAATCTTCTCAAACTCATTAACAAACTCATCAAACATGGTTAGAAACAATAATATGAAATAGCATAAAATAGTCCAATCATACTTAGAATCAATTATGTTCAATCAGTGATCTGACAGAATAGGAATATCTGGTCTGTAACACGATTTGCCTCGAGTCACAGTATTTGCCTCGAGTCTTGGCATAAACTCGAGTTATCATTTGTAGACTCGAGTCAAGATATGCAATTTGAAAAAATAATAGTCACGAGAGATGTTCTAGGAGAAATTGATTCAACCTCGAGTTATAGATTTTGCCTTGAGTTTTGCCCTAGCCTTGAGGTAATATCTTCTGCCTCGAGGTCATATGGATAATTTTGGCCAGATCACTTAGGCACTCAACCTCGAGTTTCATTTACAACCATGATTTTAGATGCAAACTCAAGGTACACGCTCCTACCTCGAGGTAATTTGACAGTAAGCTCAGTATATGACTTTTATACTTTGTTGACTAAGTCCAGGTAACCATAACATCTCCGTTCCTTAAGCATCTTGGCAAATCACATATATCCCAAGAATACTCTTTTAGTATTCTTTCTAATGCAAGAAGAATCAGCTCCTAACTCATTGTATGTTGAGCACTATGATCAGATAAATAAAAGTTGTTATTGAACCATTGTTTTGCACAATCCTGAACAGACTCAACTTTCGAAAATCATATCTCTCTCATTTGATCTTTTTTTCTGTGATCGTGATGTTTTTGGAAAGGTGTGTGAGTCTAGTTTTATATGACACCAATTTCAACTCATTCCGATTTGTAGTTTGTGAGATATCCTCAATTTAGCGAACCTTAGTCTACTGTATGACGGTGACAGATAGGTGAACTTACGAAATTCATAGCTCTCTCATCTGATCTTATTTGGATCTGAATTTTTATCAAGAGACGCATTGGATGTCTAGTTTCATACAAAGTTGAGTTCACCTTAATCCATTCTCAGGTTTGGGAGATATCATCGATTTACCAGACCTCGCCCGAAACAGAGTAGAACAGTGTTGCTGAAAAGCATATCTAACTAGAGTTAACTGAATTTGCCTCGATTTTTGGCCCTAACTCGAGGTAAAGGACTTTGACTCGAGGCAATCCATCCAAAACATGATTTTGCCTATTTGAACCCCGATTTCAGTCATTCCAACTTCTATTTGATCGTGGAGACTTCTAGAATCAATCTATGGGCTTCTATAATGACTTTCTCATTCCATTCAACAATTTTTTCTTTCTTTCTTCTCTTCTCTTCTTGATTCTCCATAATTTAACTCTTTCTTTCTTCTCTTGTCTTTGTTCTTCATCATTTGACTCTACATCTTATTTTCTTCTTGATCATTCTTCATAAATGACTTTCACATTTTGAAGCTACATTAAATTTAGGAATTAGTCAATGTGGCATGTAAACTTTTTGCTCTATTGGCATCTATATAAGACATCATCAAAACTAATAATATCTAACAAGAAGGTGATTAAATAAAAGGAATCCCTCTAACCCGCCATCTAAAAGAGCAAGGCTGGTAGGGGTGTAACACGCTTGGTGACACCTCATAATCTTGAGTTCCACCTCGCAAAACCAGTTCTCAAATGGATTATGCTTGCTTATCTTGTATCGATGCTTCTCCTATTCTAAGCCTCAATTGATTCTCTTCTTGACCAACATTGAGGTTAACAAGGAATATTTCATGTGCATTCATATTTAGTAAAATTTGATTTAACAAATTCGGATCTCGAAAATCTTCTAATAACTTTTGTTCATGTATCACCATATGTATACCACCTGTACTACTTTTCTACTTATAGCATTTGCTACAACATTTGCTTTCCCTATATGGTATTTAATTTTCAGTTTGTAATCTTTTAGCAACTCCATCCATCTACGCTATCTCATATTAAGTTCTTTCTGATCATAAAGATACTTGAGACTTTTATGGTCGCATACAATTCTATAATAGTACCATCAAATAATATCATCATAACCTTAAAGCAAACACGATAATCGCGAGTTCCAGATCATGAGTAGGCTAATTTAATACATAAGGCTTCAGTTATCGAGAAGCATATGCCACCACTCTACCCCTGTTGCATTAGAATGCATCCCAATCCTTGCTTACTAGTATCACTTAGACTACATAGGTCAAACTAGGATTTAGGAGAATTAATATTGATGCAGATGTTAACCTCTCCTTCAGCTGTCAGAAGCTCTTTTCACAACCTTCATCCCACATAAATGGTTGGTTCTTTCTTGTGAGCTTTGTCAATAGCAAGGCAATTTGAGAAAAATTCAGTATAAATCGGCAATAATAACCAGTAAGGCCTAGAAAATGTCGTATCTCGGCTATAGTCTCTAGCCTTTTCCAACTCAATATTGCTTCCACTTTACTGGGATCTACAGAAACCCTGTCCTGTGAAATAGCATGGCCCAAAAATCTAACTTCTAAAAGCCAAAACTTGCATGTACTCAGTTTGACATGGAGTTACTTTTCTTATAAAATGTTCAACACCATTCACAGATATCTTTCATGTTCTTCTTTAGATATTGAGTAAATTAGAATATCATCAATAAAGACTACTACACATTGATCCAGACATTAATGGAATATCCGGTTCATATAATCCATAAATACAATAGGTATAATTGGTCAAACCAAATGGCATCATCATGAATTCAAAGTGATCAAATCTAGTTCTAAAGTTGTCTTTGGAGCATCCTTAGTTCTTACTCTCAACTAATGGTAACTTGATCACAAGTCAATTTTTGAGAAAACACAAAAACCAAACAACTAATTAAGCAAATCATTAATTCTGTAGAGTAGATACTTGTTCAACTCTCAGTAATTGATACACAATCTCAAGCTTTCATCTTTCTTCTTTATAATAATACCAAAGCTCCCTGCAGTGAAACACTAAGTCGGATAAACGCTTTCTCTAGCAACTTTTCAATTTGCTTCTTTAACTCAGTCATTTCATTAGTTGCCATTCAATAAGGTGCTTTAGATATCAGTCCGGTTCCATACATAATTTCAATAGTAAATTGCACTTCCCTTTATAGAGGTAATCTACTTATATCTTCTGGAAATACCTTGGGGAATTCGTTCACTAGTGGTATACTCTCTAGCAAAGTTTCAATTTTTGCTTATACTAAAAAGAACACAATATACCTTTGGCAACCCATTTTTAGGCATTTCATGGCCTTAGCTACTGAGAGGGAATTCAAGTTTACATCAACATTGACATCAATGTCTTTCACGGATTTAGACATATAATCCTCTTTCCACCACAATCTAATAGCACATTATTTGTCGTTGGCCAATTTAAACCCAATAGAACGTCAATACCATGGAGTGGCAAACAAATTAAGTTTACCGTGAATTCATATCTATCAATAGTCACAACACAATTTAAACATAAATTGGTAGCCATAAATTTCATACCAACCAATGTCAACATACTTAGATTATAGGGTAACTTATGAGTATTCAAATCTAATCGTTCAGCACAATCATACGTAACAAAAGAATGACTAACTCCTTAATCAAATAGTGCTTGTAATTAAGGTATTACTATAAAGAATAATGGTACTTTGAATCATCTCAGGAGACTTTCTAGCCTCCTCATGTGTCATAGCAAATACCTTACCCTAATTTTGAGGCCTAATCTCCATATCACGCCGGGAATAATCCCAACTAAAATATCCTAGTTTTTTATAGACAAAACAGATTAGTCGTCCACCATAATTTCTACTAGGAAGTTATTAACCATAATTAGAATAAGATTGTGGCTTTGAGGATTTTTGAGAAGCTTGCTGGCCAGTTTGAAGAAATTTTTTATTACCTCCTTGAGGTTTAAGCCATTGCCCTTTTCTTTTCAATGGAAAATTCCCTCGACTGGAACTATTACGATAGATATTACTCTTAGATGCTTGCACATCATACAAGTTTCTTTCAATAATATGACAATCCTCAATTGCCAGATTAAGTTCTTGAAATTGTCGAGAAACCAATTTTTTTTAATCTCCTATTTTAATCCCCGTATCAACATATCAGAGCCCCAGCTTTCATCATCTTGAAAATTCAAATAAGTAGAATAACAAGATAGACTAATAAATTGTCACCTTGCTTGATTGTCAAGTCTGACTCTTTGCAACTTTAACAAATTGGGAAAAATATTTTTCATCGTCATCCTGCTTGATTGTCAAGTCTGACTCCTTGCAACTTTAACATATTGGGAAAAATATTTTTCATTAAACTTTTTTTTGGGAATAATTCCTAGGTAATAGTAATACTCAGGCTTGTAAAGTAATTTCCATATTTTCCTACAATATGTCTGCATCACCTTCCACCTTGTAAATAACCATTTGTACCTTTTTCTTAGCTAGGCATTCCATAACCTGAAAAATCTTCTTTATCCTAAGCATCCAATCTTCTGTTACCTGTAGGTTTTAATCCCCACGGGAAATATGAGGTTGATGTTTACAAGATTTGGCCACCCAATATTGCGTTGTTTCCTCAGCTCTATTATTCCAAAGTTCACGATCATGTGCCTTAAGTTGAGAGGATTCTTGAACTTGCTCCTCTTCATTATTTTGGGTGCGTTCTCTATCCTTATCTTGTCTAGTTCGCACCTTACGTATTTGAACTCAGAGTTCATTAATTGATTCGAATAATTTTTGCATTTGATTTTACTCATGCAGATTCTGCTCAGGTGGGTTTTGTTCATGTTGGTTATGATTAGTTTTGATGATGTCTTATATAGATGCCATTAGCAATAGCAAAAAAATTTATATCAAAAAGTTTATATCATATACATTGTCTAATTGCTACATTTAATGTAGATTTGTTCATGTGGAGAAAGAACAAGAGAATAGAAGAAAGAAAGAGTTGATTCATGGAGAATAATCAAGAAGAGAGAAGAAAGAAAGAAGAACTTGTTGAATAAACTGAGAAAATCATTATACAAGTTCTTAGTTTGATTCTTGAAGTCTCCAAGATCAAATGGAAGTAACTCAATTCAGAGTTAAAACAAGCATATATCAGGAGCCAGATACTCAAAAGTCAAGTTTACTGCATTACAGGAAGTGATATGCCTCTGGATTATGAGCAAACTCGAGTTTAGGACACAAAACTCGAGTCTGGAACTCAAAACTCAAGTTAGTCACTTAATGACTCGAGTTTAGCAAGCTTTCAGCAACTCTGTCCAACTCTATTTCACGATCAGAACTGGCGACCTCTGGTAATTCGATGATATCTCCCAAACTAGAGATCAGTTTAAGGTGAAATCAATTTTGTATGAAACTAGACATCCAATGCGTCATCTTGACAAAGTTTCATGCCTAAAGAAGCTGAGATGAGAGAGCTATGAATTTCAAAAGTTGAAATAGGAATTCACGCCACACAGCAGACCAAGCTTCAATGATTTGAGTGTATCTCATAATCTACACATCAGAATGAGCTGAAATCGGTGGCATATGAAAGTAGACTCACGTACCTTTCTAGAAACATAAAGATCATGGAAAACAAAGATCAAATGTGTGAGGTATGATCTTCGAAAGTTGACTATAAATTCAAGATGCTGCAAAAACGCTGGCAAAGAACAACCTTCATTCATCATATCATAACTATCAGAATACAGTGAGTTTGGAGCTGATTCTTCTTCCAATGGAAAGAAGACTTAAAGAGCTTTATGGAGATAGGTACTGGATTCCAGGGATTGATCTTTATCAGGTCAAAAAGCAAAGAACTTGTGAGAAGGATGTTTGACTGACCCATGGAGAAGAAAACTCGAGTCTACATAGACAAACTCGAGTCTGTACATACACAGAAATGAATTCAAAATTTTCACATTAAGCTAAACGCCAGTTTGCAAATCAAACCTGAAGTCTGGAAGATACAGAGAGCACTCACAATCCCAAGCAAGCCAAACTCGAGTCTAGACTCCCTAACTCGAGTTTAGACCAAACAGAAAGGAACCCAGAAAACTCAATAGACTCCCAAACTCTAGTCTGGCCTTCCAAACTCTAGTTTGCACTTGACCCAGATAAACCTCAAATATTTCAGTAGTCACTGAAACTCGAGTTTGCTTCCCAAACTCGAGTCTGGATCATACAGAAAGATCAACCATTTTGGCTACACTACAAACTCCAGTCTATGACCCTAAACAGAGTCTGGAAAATTACGAACTAAGGCTTGTTCTTCAAACATAGACCCAAACTCGAGTTGGTCACTAATTGACTCGAGTTTAGCTTCCGGACCAAAATTCCATCCCGAGTCCAGAGCCCGATAGTTCTCTCTGTAAAAGCCAAACTCGAGTTAGCTTTTACAGACTGCAAGTTTAGACCACTAATCAACAGACATGCTCTCTGGATGAACCCCAAACTTGAGTCTGGAAGAACAAACTCGAGTTTGCATCGGGAATTTTGAAAAATCAAATGATGTTGATCTGCGAAATCTTAATGGGTCTTCCTGAAATTATTTTCTCATATGATATTATTGTTTCTAATGTCCTTGATGAGGTTTTGAGTGCTTTTCAGATAAGGTTTAGCCAAGATCAAGGTGAGATCAAGATCCAGGATAAATGCATTAAATGATGAACCTAGAACAGGGATGATCCTTCTCCCTTATCCCAGATGTTCAGCTCAGACCGTTGTAACTCATAAGAATCATCTCAAACGGTCAAATTAAGTTTATGGAATGACAAGAATTCTGGAAGACCATCTACAACAACTAAGTCCAAGATTCCAGCCAAGAATTGAAGAAACAGAGGAAAATATGCAACTGTCATATTCCAGATTTACAGTTGAACTTTGAAGAATCAAAGAGAAGAAAATGCAACGGCTAGTTCCTCTTCTTCATCTATATGAGAAGCCCAGAAACGAAGAACAAGAGACACATATACAAGAGGGAGAACAAGAACAGTGACGTGAGCTTACACAGTGAAAATGCCAATATTCTAACATCTGCTTCATCTACTCTCTGAATATCTCAATGATCATATATCTAGCTTAGAGAGTGAGATTATATGTATTGTGCTTCAGTGTTTATTCACTTACTTCTGAGAGAGAAGATTCATTGTAAACATCCTATTATTCTGAGAGTTACTCAAGATTGGGTGATCTTGAGTGGGAAACACTTTGTTGTGATTACAGCTTGTAAGGGGAGTGAATCCGAGTGTGGGATTACTTCGAGTACAGAGTGTGTAATCAAGCAAGTGAATTGATTATGGTTTGTAAGGGGGAGTGAATCCTAGTGAGAGGATTACTTCAAGTACAGAACGTGTAATCAAGTTCAAAGCAAATAGTGGATTGAAAATCTCAAGTGAAGCTTGGAGACTAGACGTAGGTCAAAGATTGGACCGAACCAGAATAAATCACAGTTTGCATACTCTCTTCCCTTATCTTTTACATTTCCAGTATATGCTCATCTTTGAATATCTAATTGTCAATTTATAAATTACGAAAAGTTTTTTTAAAAGTTCCTAAAGTTTATCAAACACCCAATTCACCCCCCTCTTGGGTGATAGCCAGGTTCAACAGTTTAGGCTCTTGCTCTTACCTGCGAGGTCTACTTCTACCCTTACCTATCGTTCTTGCTCTTATCGTCTTTAAATACTACTACTATATAACAAAGAAGAGAGGGTTGTCAACACTAGTGGTATAATAGTCATTTTGCAGCATTTCACATATTAATATTCATAATCTATTATAGACGATCTGGCTAATTTCTTTCCATGTCAGCTAATGGTCTCACTCTCCTATCACACAGGTTGACCATATTTCCTTTTCATTACCATGAAAAGAATTGACCATTAATATCAAATTTGATATAAAACCTCGATTTCAGCAACAAAAAAGACAAAAACATAGTATTCCACTTAAACCACAACAATCTAGGTTTATAAATAATAAAAATAAGATTACATTCATCCAACATGTGCAAAAAAAATTGCTTCATGTACTCTATAAAATCAAAGATTTTAAGGGACCACAATCCCTAATTTGAATTTTCTTTCTTCCCTAAAAGGCATAGTTAGGGAAATAATGCAGAATGGTACTAATCCATCTTGATCAGTCGCCTTAATCCATCATAAGGCATTGTCCCAAAATAACCTGGATACCCATCTAAGAATGCAATGTAGCGACCAAGTGGAGTCTCTTAAGCTCTACATGCATTCTTGTGTACTTTCTCTAAATATCCTAGAAGGTCGAGATGGGGTTGCCACCAATATTTTATGGAGTTCCTTCACTCCTTAACTTCCTTAACTTCATTTTCATCCATACTTGATTCCTCATTAGATACCAGGTTTATTATTTCAGAGGTTATGGGCGAACGCCTTAGGTTTGTCCTCCTACCTATACGCCTTCAAGGCATTGCATTATATATTGACTCATCTCTTACCCCAGATGGTTGGTTCACTGATGGTTTAGAATCATTCCCTTGACTTCTTCTATGACTCATTATGACACATAAGCACTAAAACTTGTTACTAACCCAATATATATATATATATATATATATATATATATATATATATTTCATAGGGGTAGAACACCTTAATCTATTGTCATAAAATATGCTTTAATACCAAAACTGTAATGCTGCCCTGTTGGGATTTGTACATGCATTGGAATGAAATTTATCCAATAAATTACGAATCCCAATAAGAGGATCTATCAACAGCGTTTAAATCGGATTAGTCAAAACCGTACCTTTCTTTTGCATGTGCACCTTGTTTGACCAATAGAAGTTAACTGAGCGAATCCACTCCCTCTACTAGTATCCACACAAATAGAACTCCAACACAGGTAGCGTGCTAGTGCCTCGAATGTCTATCTTCATATCGTAGGGTATCTCCCTGTGGCTTTTTTCCTTTCTTATCATCCGTATTACTCACAGCCTAAGGGTATTTATAAACCTAATGGGCCGTATTAAATATTCAAAATCAATCTTAATTAATTTCAAAATTGAATTGGAAATTAAATCTATCTAATAGATAAAATCCAATCTATTTATTTAATGTGAATTAAAAGCCAGGTAATTTAATTTATCTTCATAAATCAAATATGAAATATGATATCTATCTTCAAAAATCAAATATGAGATATGATATCTATCTTCAAAATTCAAATATGAGATATGATACCTCAATTAGTTTTAGTTATTTAATTTATCAAACAAATTAAATAAAAAAATAATACAACATAGTAATATTATTATCTATATATATTGTTAGTAAATAGGTGTCCTAGAGACAATCTATTTTGATAGAGGAACACCTTTTTTTGTTTAGTATATCATGATTTATATATTTGAGCACACTTTATCTTTATCATATTTATGTCTCGCTTATATTTTAGGTTAAGATGCAATTAAAGGTAAAGGCCATACTAATAGAACATGTGTTCACTTGAGGATCTATGATAAAGATCATGATCATGAGGACTCGAGGGCATTATATGTCTATTACCTAAAACATGTTCCTAGTCTTGAATCACCAAGAAGGGGCATTGGTGATCTCAATAAGACTAGTACGATGTCATTTACTTGTGTGGAGATACAAGGTAGGGAATTTATGGAATGCAAGCATGGTGATGCCTTAGCTGATGTTGTGGATGGATCTGTTAGAGAACAGATAGCACTGAATTAACCCGCTAAGAGACTCCACAAGGATTCATTTTAGAGAGTATCATTGGATTTGTAACGTCTCTCATCGTTTGGTAGACTGAATCGCTCTAGACTTGAGGATGCCATCGAACACTATGTCCTAGGGTCATGCTTTGACTATACAACTCTATCTGCCTAAAAATGGGGAGAACAATGTACTCTTGGGTATGACTTGAATGTGTTAGTTTTCTATGTGTTTTGATGATAACTGACAATTGTAAATCTAAGTTGAAGTTTGTCTTTGAAAAGTTGAAAAACTTACTATCAAATGAAAATGGAAGAAATCACCAACGGTCTGAACTGAACATCTGGGATAAGGGAGAAGAATCAGCCTGTTCTTGGTTCTTCATTAAATGCACTTATGCAGGATCTTGATTTCACCTTGATCTTGTGATGAACCTGTCTGAAACTTATCAAACACTTGATCAATAATGTTAGGAATAATAATACAACAAGATATGATAATTTTAGATTAACCCATAATGATTTTGCAGATTGATTCAATCTGGTTTTTCAAAATCTCCGATGCAAACTTGAGTTTATAATCCTAGACTCGAGTTTGAGGTTCATCCAGAAGACATGACTATTGAGCATTGGTCTAAACTGGCAGTTTGCAAAAGCTAATTTGAGTTTGGTTCTTACAGAGAAGAAAGTCGCGATTTGGTCTTGAATGAGATTTTGAACACATGGCTAAACTCGAGTCATTTAGTGACTGACTCGAGTTTGAAGCTTTTATGAAAATCTTAATTTTAAGTTCACAGCTTCAAAACTGGAGTTTAGAACTGCAGACTGGAGTTTACAAGACCTGAAATATTGTATAGCTCTCTGTATGATCCAGACTCGAGTTTTGATATCAAAAACTCGAGTTTCAGTGAAAACTGAAAATTTTGAAATATCTCCATAAGTGTAAACTGGAGTTTCCATTTTCCAAACTGGAGTTTTCAAATCAGTCATTTACTCGAGTGTTTTCTGTTTGAGCTAAACTCGAGTCACCAAAATCTTGACTCGAGTTTCAGTGTGAACTGAAACATTTGAAACATCTTTGAGGGCTCAAATTGGAGTTTTCGCTTTCAAAACTGGAGTTTAGAAATCATGTAATAAGTAATAACTCGAGTATTTTCAGTTTGTCCTAAACTCGAGTCTCCAGAAACTAGACTCGAGTTTCAGTGGTAGCTAAGGCTTTGAAAACTTCCTGTTAAGCTTAAACTGGAGTCTCTGAAATCAAAACTGGAGTTTACAAAATAAACAAGAGCTCGAGTGTCTCTGTTATAACCCAGACTCAAGTCTTCTACGTCCAGACTCGAGTTTTAGTTGAAAACTTTAAACTTGAAGACTTTTGTATTTGGTAAACTGGAGTTTGTGGATATGAAACTGGAGTTTTGAAATCTTGATAAAGCATTGAAGCTTCTGTTTGATCATAAACTCGAGTTTCCAAAACATAGACTCGAGTTTACAGTTCTTAAGAATTTTGATTGCTCTCTGTGTAATGCAAACTCGAGTTTGTCTTACACAAACTGGAGTTTGGCCAGCTTTGTAAAAACTGAGCTTCTGTCTGTCAAGTCCAAACTCGAGTTTTGTTACCTAGACTCGAGTTTGCCTTGAACAGTAAGTTTTACAACTTACCAAAGACAAACTTCAAATTTAGTTTACAATTGTTAGTTATCATCAAAACAAATAGAGAACTAACACATAACGGTCTGTGCTGAACTATTGGGATAGAAGAGAAAGATCAGCCCTGTTCTTAGTTCTTTATTTTATACACTTGTTCCAGATCTGATTTCATCTTGATCTTTGCTGAACTTATCTGAAACTTACTCAAAACTTCATCAATGTTGTTAGAAATAATAGTAATACATGATATGATATTTTCGGATTGACCCATAAAGATTCCCTAGATTGACACAATCTGGTTTTTCAGAATCACCGATACAAACTCGAGTTTGTAGTCTCAGACTCGAGTTTTGGGTTTGTCCAGAGAATAAGATAGCGACATGAGTTTTGAACATAACTGGGAAAGGTTTCTAAACATCATCAAAACAAATAGAGAACTAACACATAACGGTCTGTGCTGAACTATTGGGATAGAAGAGAAAGATCAGCCCTGTTCTTAGTTCTTTATTTTATACACTTGTTCCAGATCTGATTTCATCTTGATCTTTGCTGAACTTATCTGAAACTTACTCAAAACTTCATCAATGTTGTTAGAAATAATAGTAATACATGATATGATATTTTCGGATTGACCCATAAAGATTCCCTAGATTGACACAATCTGGTTTTTCAGAATCACCGATACAAACTCGAGTTTGTAGTCTCAGACTCGAGTTTTGGGTTTGTCCAGAGAATAAGATAGCGACATGAGTTTTGAACATAACTGGGAAAGGTTTCTAAACATCATCAAAACAAATAGAGAACTAACACATAACGGTCTGTGCTGAACTATTGGGATAGAAGAGAAAGATCAGCCCTGTTCTTAGTTCTTTATTTTATACACTTGTTCCAGATCTGATTTCATCTTGATCTTTGCTGAACTTATCTGAAACTTACTCAAAACTTCATCAATGTTGTTAGAAATAATAGTAATACATGATATGATATTTTCGGATTGACCCATAAAGATTCCCTAGATTGACACAATCTGGTTTTTCAGAATCACCGATACAAACTCGAGTTTGTAGTCTCAGACTCGAGTTTTGGGTTTGTCCAGAGAATAAGATAGCGACATGAGTTTTGAACATAACTGGGAAAGGTTTCTAAACTCGAGTTAATAAGTGACTAACTTGAATTTTGATCTTTGATATGAAAATGAGCGCTAAGTTCAAAACTTCAAAACTGGAGTTTAAAAACACAAACTGGAGTTTCTAAATTAGATATGTTGAGCAGCTCTCTGTATGGCCTAGACTCGAGTTTTGAAACTCAAAACTTGAGTTTTAGTGTAAACTGAAATTTTGAAATTTCTTTGTTAAATGTAAACTGGAGTTTCATATACAAGACTGGAGTTTAGAAAACAAGCTGAAACTCGAGTGCTTTCTGTTTGAACTTAACTTGAGTCTGCAAAGTCAGACTCGAGTTCCAGTGAAGACTGAAACTTTGAAATCTCTTCTGTTTGAAACAAAACTAGAGTTTACAAACCAAAACTAGAGTTTACAAGACTTGTGAAGATTCTGAAGTTTCTGATTTCTTTCTGTTTGGGCTAAACTCGAGTTTTAAGACTGAGACTCGACTTTGTCTTGTTGTGAAAACTTTGAGTCCTTTCTGTATCTTGCAAACTCGAGTTTGCTTAAGCAAACTGGAGTTTGGCTTCCTTTTAAAATCTGAGCTACTCTCTGTCTAGTCCAAACTCGAGTTTTGCTACCAAAACTCGAGTTTGCCTTTGACAGTGAGTTTTACAACTTACCAAAGACAAACTTCATATTGAGTTTACAATTGTCAGCTATCATCAAAACACATAGAGAACTAACATCAAAGACAAACTCGAGTTTTGATTTAGAAAACTCGAGTTTGGACTTGACAGAGAGTAGCTCTAGTTTTGTGGACTAAGACAAACTCGAGTCAAGATTTTGAAAACTCAAGTTTTGATGATACAGAGAGTTCTTAAGTTTTTCAAAGACAAAGCAAACCAGAGTTTAGTTAAACAAACTCCAGTTTGTGAAATCAAAGAAATCTGCGTTTTTCCAAGCTTTGTGAAAACTTGAGTTAAAGTTCTCCAAACTCGAGTTTACACTCGAGTCATGATTTTGGAAACTCGAGTTTACACTTATTAAAATGTTTTACAAAGTTTTTTCTTTTAAGGAAACTCAAGTTTAGTTTTCACAAACTCGAGTTTAAGACTCTCAAAGAACAATACATATTTCTAAGGTTTTGAAAACTTAAGTTTCAAAATAAAAACTCCAGCTTTATATGAAAACTCCAGTTCTGAGCTTTTGGACTTAAAGTGTGTTTTTGACCTTAAGTGTCCAAAACTCGAGTTAGTCACTTCATGACTCGAGTTTAGGCTCTACTCAAAACCTGTTTAAAAGTTCAAATTGCGACTTTCTACTCTGTATGAAGAAAACTCGAGTCGAACTTATAAAACTTGAGTTTATGCTTTCAAATGTGAACTACAAACTCGAGTCTTGATGAACTAACTCGAGTCTATATCACAAAATTCAAAATTTTAATTACCTGAATCTGCGAAAATCTCTGTGATTGATCTATATACTCTTTATCATCACTCATTACCATTCCTAGATATGTTTAACCTATTTACTAGTGCATTTCAGATTATTTAAAGATGTTTTAAAGAGGATTAAAGTGCAGTTTCAACACAAATGAAAAAGCATGTCAGAGCATTTATTGCAAAGTACAGATAACTTGCTATATTCTGGACAATCATCCTTTGCACGATGCAAAATAGATTAATGCTTCTTTCCTAAACTAGCTTTTGACATTCCAGCGGACTCATTTCAAGGAAAGTCAACAATTAATCCTCTGAATAAAAGGAATTAACTAAAGAGTAGAGAGAGAAGAAACCAAAGTGCCTCCAATAGCTAAATTAATGCACCAACGGTTATAATGAAGATTGCAACAGTCATTTAATACTCTCTTCGTATAAATAGAGTTGCATTCAAGTTTTCTCAACAATGAAGTGGTTGAAAACAAATTATATTCAAGTTTACTAACTACTCTCTTATTTTTCACTAGAAAAGTATCTTATGATACTTAGTACTTTAGTGTTTATCTATCCACTCTTAGAGAGAGTTTATTTGATTGTAAATCATCTATTGTAAAGAATCTCAAGTCTGGGGACTTGGAGATTGGGATATTGATTACAACTTGTAAGGGGGAGTAGATTCTAGTGAGAGAATTACTCTTAAGTTATAGAGTATGTAATCATTTGAGATAGTGAAAATCCCAGAGAAACTGGGGACTGGACGTAGGTTAGAGATTAGACCGAACAAGTATAAATTATGTTTCTTGTTTTACATCCCTATACTCTGCATAGTTCTATTTTTAGTATTCGAAAACAGAGCAATCGAAAAAAGACCCAATTCACCCCTTTGGTGATTTGCTCCATTTTCAGAATGCCTGAATATAGATAGACATGCCAAAAGGACTCACAGTCCCCTACAAGGGATTAATTGTTGACAAGAGATTGCCGACCCCTTGCAAAATAACCAAGTTCGGCAAAAATATTTGCAATACAATCAGAACGCGGATCGTTTTCCCAACGAATTCGCAGTGGGTTTAAATCAGTAACAGTGAAACAGAAACAGGTAAATCTGGGGGTTTTTGATGCAAACAGATGAAAAACTAGAATAAGCAGAAACGAAATGAAATGGACAAGCAAATATTAAAATCAATCAACCCAACATTTCAGATTCCAGAGACTTCCATCATTGAACGAAATATAAATAAACTCGCATTTGGATCTGGACAGATCGAGATCTCTGCATCCATCCAGAAATTCCCTCAACTAGATGATTGCCTAGAATTTGTCCGAACAGTGGGGTCTCACTATGCTATCGTACAGCAACACTTAAACCTAGCCCGAACTCAGTCCTTGGGATGAACCAAACCGAATATTAAATCTAACATTCGAACTATTTCCAGAAATCGAATCCGATTAGATAAAAACAGAAACGAGTAACGTTACCGATTGAACACAAGCTCTCTGGATGAATCATGGAATCCTCAACGTTGGGTTAATCTGGAGAATTTAGCCGAACATGACTGGAAAAAATGAAGAACAGACGAAGAACATTGCAGAGAAAATGAAACTTCTGTGTTTGATCTCCAAAAACCTAAAAACAAAAATGATAGGATGTTCTTTGTGGCTGCTGCCTATCTCCAACTTAACCTAATTGGAAATGGTCTAGGCTCCAATATTTTGCTCCAACATGGCCCAAAAACGAAATAAATAGCAAAAAGGGTTTTTAATTACAATATTTGGGCCCAAAAGTCTAGAAAAATGTCTCTAACTTTGGCTCCAAGTTTGATCATCCTCTTGACCGAATTTGCCTTCTGAGTCTTCATAACATTTGTAGCTCTTTGAATCGTCTTAAATATGAGACAAAAATGAGGCCAATTCGATGCCTGCTTCAAAAGTTATGATTAAAACAATGTAGCATTGTAAATCTGAAATTTTTATCATGAAAATGAATTAATCCAAATACAAACCCAAAGCTAGCATAGTAAGTGACTTTTAGATACAAATAAGTGTGTAAAATATTCAATTATCAATTGTTCATAAGATCGGTAGGGTTTTGGTGACTTTTAGTTGACTCGGGAATCTAGCATAGTAAGTGATAATGAAGAGTCATGGTCCATCTTAGAGTTAATAAAAGAAGATTCCTAGTTCTATGAAAAAGCTACATTTAGTCAACTAAGAGAGATGATACTTTATCTTTGCTCTCAACTAAATGTGAACAACTCTAAGGTAGATCACTTGATAAATTGGGTCTGTTAAAGGAGTTTAATTGATCCAAGTTTATTTATGTTAGTGACTAATTAGGCCTAATGGGTTACACATTAAGGTTGTTCTTGATTGCTATATTTAGCAACTTTGGGCTAATAATTGTTATTGGGTTTTGTCAAATACTATAGGTGTAATTGTGTTGGAGTGAGAATTCAAGCCCAATCACAAATGGCGCCATATTTGGATAATTGGTGAGAAATTAGTTTTCTACTAATAGGTCCAAATATGTTAGAAGGCCCAATGAGGTCTTGGGCCAATTTGAATTTGGAATTTAAGTATTGAATTTAAAAGAGTAATTTAAATTCAAATTTTAAATTCAAGAGGTTAGTTAACAAAGGATAATTGTGAATTATCCAAAATAATATTCAATAAATATTAGATAAAAAAATCCAATAAATATTGGAAAGATATCTAATAATGATTAAATAAAGATCCAATAAATATTGGATAGTAATCTAATAAAGATTGGATAAAGATCCAATAAATAGTGAAAAGATAAATAAAGATTAGTTAAAGATCCAATAAAGATTGGATAGATATCTAATAAAGATTGGATAAAGATTAATAAAGATTATATAAAGATCTATTAGGTATTGGATAAGATCCAATAAAGATTGGAAAAAAGATTGGGCCTTTCTAGTTGGATTAGGCCTTTCTTTTAAGCATTAGAATTAGGGTAAAACCCTAATTTAGGTGGCTGATTTTTTAAGCACCTATTTTTGGACGTTTTTCAAGAATGAAAAACATGCACACAATTGTTCAAGAAAAGGTCGTTTGTTCTTGTTCAAGAAAAGAGTCGCCATCTCTAATCTTTCAATCTTGCGTCTCACCTAATCTCAAGCCACCATCATCGTCTTGAAAAAAGAAGATCCAAAGAATTAAAGTCTTCGCCTTGCAATTGCCTAGCAAGCATCCAAGGAGAAGGAGGAGTCAAGGAGAAGATGTTCTTATTGCAATCAAAAGGCAGCTGTGTGGATTAACATTAGAGGACCTCATATACTCTGATGTCTTCGAGTGATCAAAAGGTAATCCTAAAACCCCAATAGTTGTTTTAATGAGCACATCCTTTATATAGCTCATGAGGACCGTAAGGAGTTACAGGTTCTGCAGTGATTGACATAGATTCCTAATTTTTTATATCTTAATATTCTTTATCATTTAGTTATGAGTTCTCATGAGCATCGTAAAGAGTTACAGGTTCTCGTGAGTACCGTAATGAGTTATAGGTTATAACTTATGAGCGTCGTAAAAGAGTTACTAGTTCATCAATGGTAAAGAAAACCAATTTGGGATAACTTATGAGTACTGTAAAGAGTTACAAGTTTTCATGGGTACTGTAAAAGGTTACGGGTTATAATTTATGGGTACATAACTCATGAGCGATAGAAAAATTTCAACATTTTGTTATTCAACCTTATAAGCAATTACTTGAACGTCAGGCAACACCCCAACATTAACCAACATATATATCCTTCCTAAATAAAACATTGTATTCATTAAATCTTAGACATATCTTAGATTCAATGAATCTGGACATTGTAGCTCGTGTTGGCTATTCTTGTGTGTGACCTTGTAGACCCACATGAAATTGGTAGCGGGCCAATACTGTACTAGCCCAGAAGTTGCAAGCGGCCTCTAGCAAGACATTACAACTACCCAACTCATATGAGGATTGATGATACGATACATCATATCATACAACTATGTCACGTCCCTTTTGTCACACAATAATTTGGTCAAGGATGAAGCATAGATAGTGTCATCCTCTTGTTACTGACCATTACTTTCTCGATTCTTAAGTGGTCAAATAATTGAAATAGAAACTCATTTCCATCATAGTATGACTATACATTTCTCAGACTCACTCATCGAGGGGCCCAATAACATCTCTCTACAAATGTGAGGGATAAATCTCATCTTGACCATTCATAATCCTCTACATGAAAACCACTAACCCCAATCGAAGCTTTTATCATCACCCAGTCAAAGGTGACTTTTAACTATGTCAAAGATCAGCAACTCTCATGTAGGATTCCATGATGATCTTAGGTTAAAGAGCATTGTGATGTGGTTATACATGAGATAAGTTTATAACTTAATCTATGCAGCTTTCTCATAGTGGGTCAATCCAATACCTTGTACTCTTACAAGCATCTAAGACTTTGATTCATATCTCTATACCTTATCAAAGTCATATTAGTCTTATTTCATCTTCGCTCTCGCATATATGACTGACAAGGACATTTAGGACAATCTTTATGATACATCCAAGGATACAGTGATCATAATAAACATGCAAATGATATGATAACAAAATGGAGAAATACTTTAAATAACAGTGATGTTTAAAGTATAATGATTAACCTCTAAGGCGTAATTTCCAATATGCTCTACTTTGAGCCCAGAACAAAGTGACGCCTTTTTTTAAACAAAACAAATCAGATTTATTATTTAACAAAGAATTTGAACCACCAAGCTAGGTTTGGTCTTAGGAATTAAAAACCTTTTTATAAAGAGTTCAAAAGTTAATCCACACATAGAATATAATATTGTAATTCAAATAGGCTTTTCAAAAAAATAAAAAATAAAACTTTTGAAAAGTAATTTATCAGTAGTTCAAAGTTATCATTAAAACACATCATACCTTAAAGCTTGCTTGGTATTGTAACACCCTGAATTCTAGACCCTAAAGATCGAGAATAAGCCTAAAGTAGGCAGACAACTAAGCCCAAAGTAGGCAGACGACTAAGCCCGGTTCAAAAAGAGTCCCAAGAATGTCCAGGGTTGGGAAGCCTCTCTGGGACTAAGTAACTCGGCTATATGAGTCAGTGGACCTAGTATGTTTAAGCCGTAGAATTAAAAAGCTAATGGAAAGGGGCACCGAGGACCTATATGATGTAAATCTGGTTGGAAAAGATGCCACCTAACTATGTTCTAAGGTATAGGACAATTAGTTGGGCAGAAGTATATCAGTATAAGTGACTATGCAACATTTTCAGGGCAGCCAGGGGTGTCTTGCGTTTTTTAAAGAACATCAGTATTCATGAAAAAACCCGAGTAAAACTCAGGCAAGATCTCGAGTCAACACTGATAAAGTAACCTTAATAAAGTAAGGTCATAATGACTAATGATGACATACTTTTATGTTAGCCAGATAGAATGATGACGCTTCCCTTCATGATTACAAAAGTCATAGGTAATGATGCTAGTGGTCGTGGCATTTTGGGATTGGATATTTGACTTTTTGGTACTACGAAGTATGAGGTAATTATGAGACATTAAAATATACATTTATTGTTTCTCAAGAATAAATTAAAAACATGCAGCCACATCAGGGGATAGGAAAAGCTGATTTAAGCACATATCAAAGCCCAATTATAAGGTTTAAGGCCTGGGGAAACGTTAACCAACAAAGAGGAACCGTTTGGGATACTGAAATATGGATTTCTTACTCCCAAAGGCATTGAATTTTGACCACCTGTTGTCAGGGAGAAAAGACTGTTGATCCGGGCCCACACAAGTTTAGCAAAGAGGCACGAGTTACGAGGAAAGGTATAACTAGCAATAAGTAGCTAAGTGGGACTGGATAGGGGTTTCCAGAGTCGGGCCCAAGCTTAGATATAGGAAGGAGGATGAAATTATGTGGACCCAGAAGAGAAAGTGCAAGGTCACATCACTTGTTAAGAAAGTACAAGTCACATCAAGTAATAATGAAGAGAGAGAAAATAAAATAATCAAACGATTAATCTGGACCACACAGATTGAATATGACATGACAAGTGAAATACAAGTAATTATGACCTTTCAAGAGGATTAATGACACAATATTGGGAAGATTTGGTGGACCCCACTGACTTGGAAGAAGAGCGGTGCAAAATGACCGTTTTACCCCTGGCCAAAAAACTTACAACTAGCAATTTTAGGGACCACAACCAGGGGCAATTTTGGAATCTCATTTTTGTCCTTGGAATGTGCCTCTCATCTGCCCAAAATAGTCCTCTAGAAGCCTTGAGAAACAAGCAAATAAACAACAATTTAATCTAAAGAGTTTTCCCAACTGTTGGATCGTGATCAAGGTTGGATAAGGGCCCCACCTTTGAAGTCTATATAAATAGCACTACTTTCTTCATTTTTTCGACACCAAGCACGAGCCCAAGGTGAAGAAGAAGGGTGCTCAGCTAAAAGCTTCAGTTCAGGTGGTGAAGAAGGCTATACACAATCGACATTTCGAGGTAAGTTCCCTAACTAGCAACCTAGCTACTCTTGTCTTTACCCCGTGGTGCTTTTCATGGAAAGTGTTGGACCTGGCTATCACCCAAGAGGGAGGGTGAATTGGGTGTTTGATAAAAATTTATGAACTTTAAAAAATCTTTTCGCAACTTATAAATTAACAGTTAGATATTCAAAGATAAGCATTTACGGGAAATGTAAAAGATAAGTAAAGAGAATATGCAAACTATGATTTATCCTGGTTCGGTCCAATCCTTGACCTACGTCCAGTCCCCAAACTTCACTTGAGATTTTCAATCCACTATCTGCTTTGAGCTTTATTACACGTTCTGTACTCGAAGTAATCCTCTCACTTGGATTCACTCCCCTTTACAAATTGTTATCAATACACCCACTTGATTACACACTCTGTACTCGAAGTAATCCTCTCACTAGGATTCACTCCCCTTACAAGTTGTAATCAATACAAAGTGTTTCCCACTCAAGATCACCAATCTTGAGTAACTCTCAGATATAATGTTTACAGATAAATCTTCTATCTCTCTCAGAAGTGCATAAATAATCACTGAAGTACATAATCACTCATCTCACTCTCTACTGTAAAATATATGAATATTTTGAAACAGAGAGTTAAGTATGTGTTATTGCTATGAGTCTTCCTGGGTATTTATAGTTTAATCAAAGAAACTAGCCATTGCATATTATTCTCTCTTATTCTTCCATGTTCAGCTTCATTTCTGGAATATGACAGTTGCATATTTTTCTCCATTCTTTAAATTCTCAACTGGAATCATGGAAGTAGCCATTGCAAGTGATCTTCCAGAGTTTTTGTTATACTATGATCCATTTTTTACTGTTGGAGAATGATTTGATTGACCTATAATGGTCTGAGTTGAACCTTTGGGAAGAAAGAGAAGTTTCAGGCTTGTTCTTGGTTCTTCATTAAATGCATTTGACCCAAATTTGATTTCACCTTGATCCTTGCTGAATTCATCTGAAACTAATGAGTATATCGATCAAGTACATATATATGATGATTCAAAACTTAAAATGTGAGTAAATTAGTTCATAAGTTTGAATTAGACAGATAGAAGACGTCATCTATAAAACAAAGATTCGTTAGGCTTGAGTTTAAGCTGTGTAGGCTCGAGTCTAATTGTGTTGGAAATCTTTGATAGCTCTTTGTCTAAGCTAAACTCAAGTTTATTAGTTTTAGACTCAAGTTTATAGAATATCATATCGTGACTAGCTCTCTTTCTGAGTCAGACTCAAGTTTATAAGTGGGAGGCTCGAGTTTGTAACATTCTGAATTTTCTATCAACTTCTAAAGGCCATATCTCCTTGGTCTAAACTTCATTTTGGTTCATTTAACTCTTTATGGAAAGCCTTATGAGTCTACTTTCATATGCCACTGATTTTAGCTCATTATGATGTGTAGATTGTGAGTTACACTAAAAACATTGAAGCTTGGTCTTTGTGTGGCGTGAACTTCTGATCCAACTTTCAAAATTCATAGCTCTCTCATATAGTCTTCTTTGGGCATGAAACTTTGTCACGATGACGAATTGGGAGTTTAGTTTCATACAAAATTGGTTTCACCTCAATCCAATTCCTGGTTTGGAAGATATCATCGAATTACCAAAGGTCACCCGTGCTGAACGTGAAACAAAGTAGAACACTAGTGCTGAAGAACGCTGTAAACTCGAGCTTATAAGTATAGGCTCAATTTTGCTCATGCCAGAGGAGAACTAAGTTGCCAGAGATCAACCAGACTCGAGTTTATAAGTGTAGGCTCGAGTTTTCTCATACCAGAGGAGCCAGAGTTGCTGGAAATCAACCAAACTCAAGTTTATAAGTGACAGGCTCGAGTTTATTTATCCAGAAACTGATATTTGCTTGTTCTAACTCCGAATTGAGACATTCCAACTTCCATTTGATCGTAGAGATTTCAAGAATCAATCTAAAAACTTGTATGATGATTTTCTCATTCCATTTGGCAAGTTTTTCTTTCTTTCTTCTTGATCATTCTCCATGATTCAACTCTTTCTTTCTTTTCTTCTCTTGTTTTTTATCATTTGACTCCACAATTCTATTCTTTCTTTCGTCTCTTCTCTTAATCATTCTCCACAGTCATATTTGAACAAATATACATTAAATGTAGCAATTAGTCAACATATATGATATGAACTTTTTGCTCTTACTAATGGCATCTATATAAGACATCATCAAAACTAATCATAACCAACTGAAAGACAGTGGGATTTTCATAATTTTAAGGTTTTTAATGGGTCTAGAAGGTGTTTTTTTTTGTGTGGGGACATATGGGATCACCTTTTTCCAACTCAAAAAGTTCAAATCTTTAATATACAAAAATCTACCCTTTCTTATGGTTTTTGGGCAGCGAAGACAAATTGATGGTTTTCACATATTAAATGAACTTTAAACACTGACATTTTTCATGGTGAAATTAGACATCCTAGGATGATTTTTGATATAATATTTTGTGTCATTTAGATTCTCCAACCGAGAGTTATTTAAGGCTAAAAATGACCCAAAAACATGGTTTTTGTCTTGGACAGATGGCCAACGTTTAGAAACCAGAAAAGTATTCAAACCTAGATGACCTTGGGGATTATTTTTATCATAAAATATAAATCCTAAGGGTTCAATTTCCATTGATTTCATGTAAATAATATTTTTTTATAATTTATTAAAAATTGACAAAGTTGGGTTAGAGATTCTGGAAAATTCTAGAGTTAGGCGAAATTTATGGAACTTGAAGTAAAGTTGGTTCTAGTGATTGAAAGTGTGATATTTTGTTGTATTTAGGGTAATAGCATGCGTGAAACATATTCCAAGCACCGAGAAAGAGTTCTCTGATTTTAAGGAGTACCAGGTAATAACTATTTACTCAAGTGCTTGATATGTGTTTGTTGTATGTTTATTTGCCATATGTGTTGTTTTTGCCAAATATGCATACAGAGCATGTTAGGGTTCAAGTCCCTAACTATTGTGTTCCTAGCATTGAAGATTTTCTAAGGCTTGCCTTAAGTGGTGGCTCGACGGTTTGTGATTCCAGTAATTCTGGGGCTAACCTGGTTCAGGCGGCTCAACGGTGCAAAAATTATGGTTCCAGTAATTCCCGGGCTGTCCTAGTAGAAACGGCTTAATGGTGCAAGGGTTTGTGAATCCGGTAATTATAGGGCTTACCTTAGTAAGGCAGCTCAACGATGCGTGATGATTAGTAATTGTGTATTTTTCTAAATGCATGTGTGATATGTTTGGCTTATTACTTGATTTTACATGTCATGGGTGCATGCATACACTATACACATATAGTACATGAGTTTAATAGTTACGCTGGGGTTCAACTTTAAACTCCAAAACATTTTGAAGATACATATGCGAGGCGATAGACCGGTGAGACTTGGAGCAGGTAAGGCATGATGTGGTAACTTGAAGAAATAGGGAACACCCTATCACTTTTTGTACTCTATCATCTTAGGAGATCTGTATAATTTATCTTTATTCGATACCTACTTTGGACGAATGTACCCTTAACCCTACAGGAACTTATTTACCTTTTTGGTTTCTTATACTTTTACCAGTATATTGTATTTGTCCAAACCAGTATCATGCTCAGCTGCGTTTACTTTGATACATGATAAGAAGGAACAAGTAACATTAAAAAGGTAATAAGTAAAAGGAATCCCTCTAACCCGCCACTCGAAAGGGCGAGGCCGGTAGGGGTGTAACAGGTATTATAGAGTACTTCTTTATTATTTTGTTTAACCTAGTGCTTTACTCTTCACTTAATCAACCATCACATTATGGGCTTGTGACATACGTGCTCATCCCTGTAGCAATATCATATATATATGGGTTTCTACTACTAAGAGGTTTTAGGTATCTGTTTTTATATATACACACATCCCATATCATTTTTTTAATTTTCAAATTCCAAAATTGGGATGTTACAATTATAATATTCCATATTCCTAACCGAATATGCAAGATTGGAAAGTACAAAACATTGAAAATTTCAAAATTAAATTGACCTTTGATTTGAATAAATGATAGTAATTATCTTCATAAGCAACCAATCATATTTCAAAACAAAAAATTCATAATTTTTCAAATGGTTTTGAGATTTTTGAAAATATAAAAATGAAGTTTTTAAAATAACATATTTTTTTATTAAACCAGATATCACAAGTTTTTAAAAGTACACATTATTAATTATTAATTTCTAATTTCCTTTATTTATATTTATTCATATTTAATTGATTAAAAAAATCATATAATGGATCCATCACAAGAACACATCTATTTAAATTTTTCAATTTTTTTAGGGTAAAGAAGCAAAAATACACATGTGCATTATCCTCGTGAGCGCCCAAACCATATGCTTTTTTTGGGAGCAAAAATACACACGTAGTTACCATTTTGGAGCAAAAATCACATCCCACCACTATGTTACTGTTCACCGTGATGAGAGAGAAATAGCTGAAGTGAATGGTAACATAATGGTAGGATGTAACTTTTGCTCCAAAATGGTAACCATGTGTGTATTTTTGCTCCCAAAAAAAGCATACGGCGCTAGGTGCTCCGAGGATAAAGCACATGTGTATTTTTCGCCCTTTATCCTTTTATTTTATAATAACTTGGCATTTTCTAACATAATAGCATAATGATTCATTTTTTTTTTTGGACCATGCATAATGATTTATCATAACCATAATAGTTATGGTATTCCATATTTTTGTTTTAATATTCAAAATACATACAAAATCAAAGATATCTTATTCATTAAAAACAAGTGTATAGTACATTCACCACATCCTCTATCTTACTTTATTTATACACACCTCTCGTCTATTTTGAAAAAGTATATAAACCACCCTTAAAATTAAAATATGTTACACAAGCATCCCTTGAACACACATTGTAATAGCCCACCGGTATATTGTCAATCATCAAAGTACTTATAAGCAATTCAGTAGGCAAAACAGAAATAGCACAATATACTAAAATAAAACTCTTGATTGCAAACAAGAATAACCATAGGGTAACATATGAAATATTTAGAAATTATTAAATAATCACATAATTCCACTGCTAATAACGAACGACCAAATTGGAATGGGTTTGGCATCTCTATTTGTTGACATCGTCATCTTGGCCTGTGAGTTGCATCTAATACATGTTCATTTCACAAGTAATAACGAGGGCTGAGATCCCAAAGAATCCAAGAGTAACAGTCAATCTCCCATAGAATGTATAAATAGTACATGATAGTTAACCATAAACAATACAATCCACAATAGCATATACAACATTCAGGGATCAAACATCATATATCACAAATCACATGTAGCATTAACTGCAAACAATTATCACATGATCCAATACTACAATGTTGGGTATTTAACAGAATAATAACCCATAACAACTGAATGCAACTAAGTTTTCCATCCAAGGACTATTGGTCCAACAGGCTGTACACTAGCCACTGGGAAGATAGCCCCATGGTTGACCCTTTTAGCCAATCAACTCTTGAGTTGTGTTGTCCCCATATAGGTGGGACTTTCATAAACATGGTTCAAGCATGCATTTACAATCATATAGAGTAAGTGAAATTAGAATTACTACCTAAACACTTTACCAATTCTTAAATTGACTCCTAATCCGTTGGTTATCCGGGGCAATAACAACTCCTATCAATTCACATTCATAGATGGCGAGTTATTATTCATCCAAATCCTTCATAATCACAACAAACTAGGGTTGGTTATCTTTGCTACTCATTTCCCTTACATTCTTATTTTCACATAGCAACCTACATTACTATATTTTTCACCTATATTTGAAAATTCATAACTAAATCTACACAGACCCAATTAAGGTGGTTCTAGAGGCTAACTAACCCTTACTAAGTCCAGATTTAGGGACAAATAATGTTCTTACCCAACTAGAAGTCCTAAAACAACCAAATTGGTTGGAATTCATTCTAGTTTCACTGCCCATACTTCAACAATTCATCTTACAGTATACTGACCCAAATGACATATATTATATGTCAAATTAAAGATTAAGATGACAACTAATATCTTGAAAAGCTTCATAATTATTGGACATTATTTGGCTAGTTAAAAACACATTACAATTGAAATGTTACTTAGAAACATTAATCTAGTGGCTTCACACAATTTTCATTTTCAATTCTATTTCTTCCAAAATCACTTCCTTGTCTCTACCATACACAATTTTCCATTTTAAACTCATTGGAAACATTAAAATGGAAAAATGGCTTTCCTTATTCATGCCCTGTTTTGCCCGAAATCATAACTAGGGAAGACAAAATTGGTTTTTTAATCTTACATGTCAAAACACCATGATTTGGCCTTTAATCACTTCTTAGCTTATGATTTAACCCTTAATCATGCCTTAACCCTTTTTTATATAAATTTGGGCAAAACCTCCCCTTAATATTTCATGCTTCCAAAATGACAAGAATTCAAGAAGAAGGCTTTACAATCATCAACAAGACCAAAAGCAACATCAATAAAGATAGAAACACGTCTTACCTTAGCTTTTCTTGTGTTTTCTGGCAACTTCTCCTCCTTTGGCCTTCTAGGGTTTTGGTTTCTCTTCGCTAAAAACCACCATAAATACCATACCAAGAGAGCTTATTTGGGCTAGGAGTGGCTACAAGAATAGGATTAAAAGAGATGAAGACCATAGCATACATACTTACCCTTCCCTCTTGGCTTCCTTCCTCTTCCTCTTCTTTATATTTTAGGCTAGTTCTATTCTTTGTGCTCCCTTGGTGTTTGGCTGACTTTGAGAGCATGAGAGAGGAGTTTATAGTGTCTTGGAACTACTTAAAGAGCGCGCACATGGACCCCATCATTCTCTTGGCTGACTTGCTACCCCCTCTCTCTCCCCCCTTGACCAAAGACTGCCATAATTTTCTACTAAATTTAAAAATTCATAACTCATTAACAAGTATCCAATTATAGTGACTCTAAAGGCTTTATAATCATTTTTTAGTCTAATTTTAAGTACAAATGCCTCCCACAATTAATCACATGCAACTATTCCAAGTTCAACATTTAATACACATTGTGCCAAAAAATTTCCAGATTCAAGGGATAACTTCAAAAATTCATAACTCATGATATTCATATTCAATTGACCTATACGACCCATCGAATTAAACCTTATAACGTCCATTTTGATTATGAAATTTCATAACTATTGGATATCATTTGCTCAATCAAAGGCACGTGATAAGCTAACTGCCTTTCAGAAACTCTATTCTTCCAGCATTAAGTGAAATTCCCTTTACAATATTTGTCGCACTTCTTGAGATAGGCTTAGTCATCTTCTTGATGCAGGCTTATTCTCAAGTTTCCAGGCATAAAATTCAAGATACTACACACACACACACCAACAACAACAATAATAACAATAAAGTCTTATCCTATTAGGTAGGGTCGGCTATATGGACTACATATAATGTTATTATGCTCAATCAGAAATTATATCTTTCAATAGATAATTATCAAAAGATCATGCTCTATTACCTCATTAAATGTATTCTTCAATGCTCCTCAACTTTTTTTAGAGGACTCAATACAAACTACTTGATCAACACTCCTTACCAACCAACTCAATGACCTTCTTTGAACGTGTACAAAACCACCTCAAACTATTCTATGTTTTCTCTTCAATAGATGCCACTTCAACTCGAGTTTATATATGATCATTATGAAGCTTATCTTTTATTGTATGACAAGATATCTATCTTAACATCATCATCTTGGCTATCCCTACTTTATGTTTATGTTATCCCTTTAAAGCTCATCATTCACTACCATATAACATTGTTGGTCTTATATTAGTGTGAAAAAAAAAACTTTCCTTTTATCTTATTAGCTATTTTTAACAACAAATCACTCTATCAGTTTTTCTTTATTTATACCATCTAGTTTAAATTGTGATTAACATCTCCATCGATTTCAACATTTTTGTTGTATAACTGATCCAACATATATAAACTTTGTGATTTGCAAAATGACTTGCCCCCAATATAAGTTCATATGTGCGTGTATACACTTATATACATAATGTGTGTGTGATTATGCCAAAATATATGTGTATATTTATATATATGTATGTGTATATATATCTAAAAACATATTTTAGTTTCTTTTAAATCTCTAAAAACATATTTCTGCAACATATTTTTATTCATCGTATAGTATAAATGACATAAATTTTAGAGATTATATAATTAATTTAAATTTATAATTTGAAATTCTTAAACACAACTTTTGTTACAAACATTTGGAAACACATTTAATCAAGTGTGTGTGTGTATTTTAAACAAGAACTAATTGAATTTGTAATCAAGTTTTAATTATAAAAATATTAAGAAAAAGAAAAAGAAAAAACTCTTAAATTCTTCAAAACAATTTTAATCAAAATGTGCAATACTAAATAAACATGCTAAACACATGTGTAAGTGTATGTATAATATCCAACAAATTTCAATATGATATTATAAAGGAAAACTATCAAAATTGAAATCCAATTCTAGAAGAGCAACTGAAGGCATTAGAGAAGTAGTTGAACTATGATTGCTAGTAACTTTGCCTTACATAATACTATTCAAGATCATAGAAAAATTCATGTTAAAGAAAGTGCCCCAACATACTATACAAAAGACAACCAATGTGATAAATTTGACGTGCATACCTTCTTTGTTCGTCTAACTTCAACTTTTGACTTTGTTCTTGAAGAGTAGGAATATCACCTAGATGGGGTGAATAGATGATTCTAAAATTCTTTTTGAAAATGATTTAAAGACAGTGAAAAACAGAGACTGAGAAGAAGAATGGATACAAAGTGTTTATGCTGGTTCGGTCTAATTTGTCGACCTACGCCAGTCCCCAATTACTTGGGTATTTCACTATCTCAAACACTTGTACAACATACACGCTCTATGCTCGAAATGATCCTATCCCAAGGACTCACTCCCCTTTACAACCTGTAATTGTACATCCTCTCTCAAGATTCCACAACCTTAAGATTTACGGATAACTTGAATAGAATGAACTCCTAACTGAGTCAATAAAATAATCACTAAAGTACATAGAAATGAATATTCAAAGATATTTAGTGAATTTAATGATACAACAAATTTCAATAAGTTCGAATTGAATGCAAAGTATTTCGATAGTTGGCGAATTTAATGTTTCTTATATTTATAGATGTTGTATTAAATGACTGTTGTAGAAGCTTGAAGATTGATCATTGTGACTCTTGAGTATAGCCGTTAGATAGATGAAGCTTTGTTGGTCACATTCGTCGTAAATGCTTTGTTCTTCACAAACATTCTTTATTCTATTTGATTTGTCTGTTGAGAGATAGCATTAATTGCGCAGCCGGAATATCAAAGAAAGCTTAGAGTATTGGTTATGGAGATTATCAGCGGTTTAGGTAGCTATATTTAATGCTTTTCTGATAGAGATATTGCTTTATAGAAATTTGTTGTTAGTCCATAATAAAATCATTTGAAACTCATTAGCAAACTTATTAAAAGCAATTAGCAATAGTAAAGAGTAATGATATATGGAAATGAATTCATACTTGATATTTTAGGATTTATGAAGACAGAGATTTAAAAACAGAGATGATCACACTCGAGCATGATTATATGTGTGCTTGGGCATCGTTCAAAATATGCATTGAAAAACTAGAAGTCACCTCATGCTTGGGCATCATTCCAAGCTTGCTCGGGCAAGCTTATTTGAAAGCTTTAAAAGATGTTGTTTATGTCGATGTTGCTTGAGCAAGAATGTCTCTATGATGAAGCAACATATCGCTAGTGCTCGAGCATGCCTTTAGCCATGCTCGGGCACAACAACATATAGAGAGAGAGGGCATCGTTCAACATCTCTGCTCGAGCATGAATTTTCATTTGCTTGAGCATGCTGCTCAAGATGATAATTTTATGCTCGGGCACAGGCACCAAACAGTTAGCCAAGACGTGATTTCACTCCACTGCTCAAGCATGCTTTTTCCTTTGCTCGAGCATGACATGACTCCTTACTTTTAAACACTCGTCCTTGCTTGAGCATGTTGATTCCTTGCTTGAGCATGGCTTCACAAAGACTCTTCATTACTTTTGGTTTGCTGATGCTCAAGCATACTAACCCCTTGCTTGAGCATGGCTTTAATATCCTCTTCATTTTGCCTCGTTGATGCTCGAGCATGTCAATGTCTTGCTCGAGCATGGCTCACCATATTGCCCTCCTTTGCTTTAAGCCCGATGATGATTGGGCATTCCAAATGTTGTGCTCGGGCATGCCTTAACTTAAGCATATACTACTTAATTCAATAACTTAGAATTTGTGATCATCAAAACATCGAGAGCTAATAGTTCTTGCTTGTACTTGAGTATGCTTTTGAGTTACTTCTTTAGTTGAACTTTTGGTGCACTAATAGAGGATTGCTACAAAGATAAATGAGTAAATAAAGTAGAAAACATTTTATGTAATTGTTAATAAGAAATTAAAGTAATTTATTACTTGTTTATTTCTCTTGGCATTGAGAGGAGCTCTTTGACAACTCCTTTCATTGCATCCTTAATCTCCAATTAGTGCACTTGACAATTGATAGTCTTTGTCTTACATCTTAAGGTGCATCATCTTCTTTTTCTCTTTTTCTACTAACTCATGGCCTGACTGGCATTCTGTGGAATGGGGGTGGAAGAATATCTATTTCTTCCATCATGCTTAAATCTGGCAAGGGGCTAATTTTGCCATGATAGGTAGGCCACTAAGTTGCCATACTTTGCATTTACAAGTATGAGAATTCAAGTTCACAGGAAATCTTGTAAACCCATCATATACTTGGAATATATTATTACCAGCTATCCCTACTTTATAATGCTTGTTAGTTCTTGGATTAATGTTTTAATAATAACAAACTTGGAAAAGAAAAATGTGTTGATTAAACACTATTGTTTGTCAAGCTAGATTAGAATGATGTGATGCGAGATGATCACACTTGAGTATTGGGATCAATACTTGAGTATGATAGCTCAAAATACTCATGTATTCTAGTGATTACTCAAGTATAACATAAACCACAACCCGACACTCACCTTTCTCGTTGCTGATTGAATCTCTTCTGATGAGTACTTGAGTATTGTGTCTGTACTTGCAGGAACTAAAGATGATACTCATTGACTCTAGCCTCAAGCAAGGTTGAAAACTCAAGTATGCATAAGCAATACTTGAGTATGACACTCTGGTATGGCATCCTTATACTTGAGTATAAGCATCTGATAAGTAAAAGCACTAGCCATCCTCTGATAAACACTTCAGTATCAATGGTGATACTTCAGTAAGATACTCTAGTATTAGTATCCGGTACTTGAATATCCATAGTTGACAACTAGGATTTTTTGAGTGATACTCACGACATTCTTCAGGAATGATCAGATGAGTACTCAAGTATTGTTTAGCACATAAAGACACTGCCAGATGATAATTATAAGGATACTCGAGCAAAATTGAAGGTACTAGAGTATGGCACTTGAGTATACTGAAGAACACTAGAGTATTGGTTCAAAATCTCAACATTGGACCCTTTGTCTCCTAGAATTCAAACTTATTGTTTTAGTTCATAGTATCACTCATTATTTTTCAATACCTTTGATCACATTTATTAATGAGTTTCAGATGATTAGTTGAAGGATTATGTGCAAATCCTCCAAAAGCAAGATTTGTGTCAGAACATTAAATGTTGTAGCATAAAACAGAGCACACATGGAATGCTATTCAGAACAAGTTAAATAATCATCTTCCGAGACACCCATTTAGTGAAAGCAAAAGCAACTTATCCATAGTCAATTACAAAGACCAAAAGGATGTGTATGTGTAACATCCCAATTTCTGGGATTTAAATATTTGTAATATTGATGGAAATTAAATTATGAAATTTGGACCAAAATATTTATGGGAATAGTTATTGGGAATTAAGGCTTATATTTTCCCTAAATCTCTTCTGGGAAAAGAATAAAATTCAAAGAATAATTGAAAGTGATAATTGAGGTCTAAATATTGTAAAATTAATATTTTATGGCCTAGGAGAAATAAATTGGAGATTTGGGTTAATTTTTCTTAATTAAGGATTTATTAGGAATTTTATTCCAAGGCCTAGAGAATTGAGAATTTCATTGTTTTGCAATTAAACTTAATTGCAAATAAAAGAGTATATAAAAAAAATGGAACAAATAAATCAAATGGGCTCAATACAATCCAAGCCCAGATCCAACGTGAAGCAGTATATTAACTTAAAAGAATTATATACTATAAGCCCACCGAAAAGAAAAGAGAAAGAAGTAGACCCACGTGAAAGTGCAACAGCAAGATGGAATGAATATCAGCAAATAAGTAATCCTCTCCTTCCAGCTCCAGTTCCAGCGGGAATAAGAAAAAAAATGCAGAAGCAAATGAATTATCCTATTGGGCTACTTAGCTAACTATATATTATGCCCAAGTATTTCAAAAGTTATACATAGTTATGGGCTAATGGGATAAAAAAGAAACCCAAACCATTTCTTCATGAAAGCCCAAAACGTATTGGTTGTGCAGAACATCATTTTCGGCCCATAGTAGATTTATCCAATTCATTCTTCTCATCTCAGCCCATGAGCAAAGCCCATAAAGCATCCCACTTCTTTAATTATTTCGGCCAGCTCATGTGCATGCATTTTCGGACCTTTCCATATCAGTTCGGCCAGACATGTAGAAACACAAAGAAGAGAGGCACGAATCACAGAAACATTGGGTTTATGCATTTCGGACAGCTTCCATACTCCACTACCTCTGCTTTTGCGACATTCAGCAACGCATGCGAGCTGCTCCTTCGTGCTTGCAGCAACCCACGAGTATTTGTCCCTTAAATGTCGCAGTATGTAAATAATTCTGCAGCATACTTCTATATTTCCCATTCTCATTCATTCGGCCAGAGACGAGAAAGAGTAAAAGAGAGAGTGAAAGAGACTGAGAGTTAGAGGATGAGAGCGAGAGTGTAAAGTTGAGAGAAAAGCTGAAGAATACTCTCCTATTCTTGCTGTCGGTAGCAGAGGCTGAGATCGACCTGAACACAGAGAAGCTGAGAGTGAGGGAGTTGAAACCGAAGAGTTGCAAAGTTTGCTCTGTTGTGGGTGCCGTGAAACAGAGCAAAGGATCAGCAACCATTCATCACCCTTGGAGCTTGGAATTTGAAGGTAATTATCGGGACTCTTCCTTCTCAAGACTTCCATCAGTTTCTCGCTGAAAATGAAGCTTTAAACACTAAAACCATGCGTTGCCAATAATCAAACAGAAACTGAAAAGAAACAGGGTCATGGGTGTAGTGTCGGGTTGAGTCTTATCCTTGGTTCTTCCTGTGTTTGCTCTTGTGGCTACTCGGTATATATATATGAAAAAGAGATAAGTATGTGTGTGTGTGTGTGTGTGTGTGTGTGTGTGTGTGTGTGTGTGTGTGTGTGTGTGTAACAGTGTGTGTATCGGGTTGCCCAGTGAAGAAAAGGGAAAAAGAGATGAGTTGCCGTGTGTGTATGTATATATGCGTTTTGAGAAGAGAAAGAAAACACATTGAAACTTCCCCTTGCTGTCAACGGTTTTGCTGCATGAAAGGGGTCTTGTCTTGCTGTCAACAAAGAAGGATAATAATGATATTAAATATTAAAGGGGGGAGGCTGTTGAACTATGAATATAGGTTCCTTATTCTTCTTTTGCTGAACGTGTGTATATATCAGGAAGGAAGAAACTGAAAACATTGAAGCTTTCAGCATGTGTTCCTCTGTTTTTTTTTTAACCTGAAATAGAGTTTTTCAGCGGTAGCTACAGTAAAATGGTAAAGGAACAGTACCCATTTTACTGTAGCAACGTTACTGTTCACATGCAGAAATTTCATCTGGACACTGATTTTTAAATAGGACAAAAAAAATAGTAAACGACCTTATTTGACCCTGAAATTTTATGAGTATTTAGTAGACATGTTAAAGTTTAAAATGAGCTTTGGTTCACCTCTGTAGCTCAAGATATGATTTTTGGAAGATGGGTCAAAATCCTGTAGCTTTTCTGTTACGCTTTTCTGGGCATTGATGATATTTTTATAAACTGGGAATTATTGGTATAAGATGAAATTATGAAAATATTCCAACAGATAAAGAACACCCGTAGCTTTATTTTGGTGGGTATTTTGTAATTTTCTGAGCTCTGAGTAAAGAGTTATGATTTTTATAAAATGACCCTAAGTTTTGGAAGCTATAACTGAATAGTCTGGATGTTTTTGTGATCTGGGAATTTTTTTGACAAGTTATAACCTTTGATAATATTTTTATATGAAAGGTGGCTTGTCTAAAAACACGTGAGAGTTAATGGCACATTAAAATTATTTTTGTGCAATTAATTAAAAATACCTGAAGTAACTGGATTTTCTTTAGGACAATTATGATTGTAACAAATCTTAGTGTTAGAGAAAAATTAAGGGATTAATAGTTATTAGTCCTTTAAACTAATTCACGTAATTAGTTTCTCTGCAATTTGAGTAAGTGTTTAATGATGATGATAAATGTTTATAGGCAGACTCAGACACCTCTTTTGATCCCGATGTTTTCAGACATAGAACTTAAGGAATCAAGGTCGAGGAGGGTAACTCTAATCCTATAATCATGTATGCAAATGTATATGTTTCATTTAGCTGATCATATATGCTAGTTGAATTACCTGTTTTTATATTATCCTGATTGGCCATGGATATTGAGGTTGAGGCCTCATGGGGTTGCGGTCCTAGACAAGAGCTACGGTTCTTGGCCGTTAACTGTGGTTACGGTTTGTGTGTAAATTCTTCCATGTTTCTGCATGTGCTAAAATGTCATATTTAATTTCATACATGTGCATAAGATTAACTGTTAACCTTCCATTCATTTGGACTCCAGACCATGTGAAAGAATACAGGAACTAGTTCGGGATCAGAAGGTAAGGAGCAGCTGTAAGGGTTACAGAAGATACAACGCCTTGGACAATTAGGTTTAATTAGTCTGTATATAGTGTTTGTCATCCGTTCATTTTGGATCAATGTATTAACATCCCTCTATGGGATAAATATCGAATTGCGAAAAACTAGTTCGTATTTTCATACTATTGTAATTTCAAAAACTTCGATTTACAAAATCAAGTCGTCCAAATCACCTCGATTCTTATATTCCGCATTAACTCTAATTAAATAAAGGCCCCGAAGGTACATTTCTGGGATTTGAATATATGTTTTGTAAATAAATGAGAGATATGTGTGATTGAGGCAAACTATAATTATAGTAAGAGTATTTTACTCCTAAACAAATAAGGGTTAAATAACATTTTTACCATAGAAGTTTAACCTAAGGAGCATTGATCATCCAAAAGTTTTTTTTGGTTCATATTTGCTCCAGAAGTTTTAAAACAAAGCAAATATGCCCTAAAAGCCTTTTTTTTTTTTTATGAGCAAATTTGCCCCGGGAGTTTTTTTTTTTTTGAGCAATTTTCTCCTTAGAAGTTTATAAAGAGAAGCAACAATTCAAAGGTCAAGATTAACGGATGGGTAAGATTGCTAGTTTTTAAACTTATGGGGCAAAAGTGATACAAAAAAAACTTATGGGTGATCAGTGTTCCTCAGGATAAACTTCCATGGCAAAAATGATATTTAACCCAAAGTGTATTTGTTGCAATATGCATCAAAAGCTCCACAATGATCTTCCCAATGCCTAGCTTCTATTTCACTTTTTGATAATAATTATGCATTTCCTAAATGATTCATAATAACCATAATTATAATATTACACTTTTTTTGAAATGTTCAAAGATATAGACAAATCAGCGAGATGTTATTCATTAAAAAAAATCAAATGACATAATAAATATAGTTTTTGTTGCTTATATATCTAAAGCTCCGCAATGATCTCCCCAATGCGTAGCTTCTTTTTCAACTTTTGATAATAAGTAGACATTTTCTAACTGTAATAATGATTTATACTAACTATAATTATAATATTTTGTATTTCTAATAAAAAAAATAGTAGACCAATTGAACATGATTTTAAAATAAAAAATCTTGAAATATAGAAATATAAAATTTGAAATTAAATTGACCATTATTTTTAATGAATGATAGTAACCAACAGCAATCAATCAGATTTTAAAAAAAAAATCATAATTTTTCTATGGGTAAAGGTGCAAATTTAGCAAGTAGTTTTTTTATTATGAGCTCCCAGCACAATTATGGTAAATGATGTCATATTCCGGTGGAATTGGAGCACAAAATCTATTGCACAATGAAACTATGCAATCTGGATGTGGAAGAAGCTGGCTTGGAAAGGAAGTTGCAACTACAAAAACTTGATGAAATGCGATTGGATGATTATGATAGCTCCCACATTTACAAAGAAAAGACCAAGTTGCTTCATAATAAGAAGATTGTGCAGCCATCGTGTGTTGTTGTATAGGATCCGATTCAAGTTGTTGAATGAGAAGCTTATAAATAAATGGTATGAGTCTTTCACTGTCACCAAAGTGCATTCATTTGGCAAGGTAGAGATGCTTGATGAGACTACTTGAAAGGAATTCTAAGTTAATGGACACCTCTTCAAGCTCTACCGTTATTAATCATCAAAGCTTTCTTAAGGTCAGGTTGCTTATTCTCCATTCACTTTCTTTTACTTTCAGGTGGTTATTCCCCATGTATGCTTTACATTTTTGGCTACTACCCTATTTAATTACCATTGTGTCTTTTCACCTTGATTTTCTCTATTATTATGACATGTTTCTTCTCTCCCCTTTTTATGTGATGTTGACGTGTTGTGCTCTAACTGCAATTGGACTTCACAATTTTTAAATTCATTGAATAACAAGTTAGAATAATAGCGTTGCTTATCTCTATTCTTCAAGCTCTCGGGTTAGTGATTGACTCAAGGTACAACTTGTTGGCTCGAGTCAAAAACCCCTCTGCAATCCTCAATCTCTCGGGTAGGCGATTGACTTTAGGTAAGAATTGTTGGCTTAAGTCAAATAGGTCTTTCAAATTGTCTAACCGTCAACCTCAACTTTGACTCGAGTTGGCACTTACTGTCTCGGGTCAAAGTGTTTCTTTGTGACTTCTTTGATCTTTAAGTCGGATTGGAATTTACCTCTCGAGTCTGCATAACAATTGTAGCCCTTTGAATCATCTGAAATATGAGATAAAAATGAGGCAAATCCGATGTTTGGTTCAAAAGTTATGGTAAAAACAATGAATCATTGTAAATCTAGAATTTTTATCATGAAAATGAATTAAATCCAAATAAAAGCCCAAAACCCAAATAATCATTAAAGTCCATTATTTATTATCTAACAATCCTAAAATTATTACCTAATAGATACAAATAAGTGTGTAAAATATTCAATTATCAAATTCCCCCACACTTATCCTTTTGCACTCCTGGGCAAAATCAAAAAGAAAATAAAATTGGAAGAAAGAAAATTCTCATTTCTAGTAATTGCCAACAATGTAAAAATTTGAACAAGGAACATAAGGTTTCAAAAGACCAAGCAATCAAGATTGAAATCCTTTCATCTCAAATTACAAATCATGACAATCTCAATCAATGATGCTAATCACACAATGTGATCTTTATAAGGATGCCATCAATCAATCTCTCATGTGTATAAAGAGATAAGTATATCACTCAAATTCTACTCAAGAAAATTGTTTTACCATAGGCTTGCTCAATTTCTACTTCTCCACTACTTCAAACACATGCATGCATAAATTAAGAGAGCATATTATTTATGGTTGTAATGGGGTTAGGGTGAAGGTATGTAGAAGTATGGAAAAGAAAGGCTAAACACCAAAGAAATGTAAAAGAGCACTAGTCAAATGAAATACTAAAATGATATATGTATATTCTTATTCTTCTTTGTTTTTGCATTTCCTTTTCCCTTTCTTTTTGTTTCTTTCTCTCTCTCTCTCTTTTTCTTGTTTATTTTTTGGTTTTTTTTCAATGATTTCCAATGACCAAATCAATGCCAATTAATGAAATGGCAAAAAATCATATATCTCTCCCCCACACTTAAACTGTTGCACTTCTGAACAACCCCCATACTTAAACACAAAACAAAATTGAAACCAATGCTTAATGTAATTCCAAGGTGCGGTAAAAAAATGGTTTTACACTTAGGCTAGTAATGTGGTTTGTAAAAGAATGAGTCATAAAGGCACAAAGGGGCTAGAAAAGGAATACAAAGGGGATATGATGCAAGGGAAAGGTATTTGGCCAAAGTAGGGAAATGAAAGAAAGAAAACAAGCCTCCATCTTATTTACACATGTAAGTGAAAATGTAGTTTCAAAAAGAAAGGGAGCAAGTTCTAGAAAACATGAATCATGAGTAGATGCACACATAAAAGAAAGAATGGTAAAAGATGAGTTCCATTCAAATAGGCCCAAAATCTCACATAGGGAAATATCAAATCATGCAATCAGCACCACAAAATCAACTACAAAGACATATAATCCAAGAGTCCAGAATTGCAGCCCAATAGAATAATCTATCAAAACCCAAATGTCTAAGTTTGTAAGATGCGACAATCATAGAAAGAGAAACTGTATTATTCACCAACTAATTTTATTTGGAAAAAGTAAGGTGTGAAATGGAAGAAATAAAAGAAAAGAAAAGAGAGGTATAGAAGGAAAGAAAGTGTTAGTTCTCTATGTGTTTTGATGATAACAGACCATTCTAAACTAAAAAGGTTTTTATTGTTGCTAAAGTTCAAACATGCTTAAAGATGGTTAAAACTGATTTAAATCTTATGATGTAAGTTAAACTCGAGTTTAGTTTTGATAAACTCAAGTTTACAATTAACAGAAAGTAAAACAAGAATTTTGAACTTAGGAAAACTCGAGCCTAACTTAATAGACTCGAGCCTGCTCGTGACAGAGAGCAAGTTTCATGTTTATAACTGAGGTAGACTCGAGCCTGTTATGGTAAACTCAAGTCTTCATTTTACAGAGAGCAAATTAAGTTATTGACTCTCAGTTAGACTCGAGCCTGTGCCTTACAGAGAGCATGTCACATTTTTCATGATTTTAAACTTGAGCATGCATTTCTTAACTCAAGCCTAAGTCTTACAGAGAGCTCTTCAAACAAACTTTCATGTGAATAGACTTAAGCCTGTCTCTTCCAGAGAGCAAACAAAGATTTACTCAAAAAATAGGCTCAATCATAACTTTGTTAACTCAAGCCTATTTCAGATTGAAAGAAGTCTCAAAAGCGTTTGGCTGAAGCAAACTCGAGCCTAACACTTACAGACTCGAGTTTGGCTCAAACAGAGAGCTACCAAAATTTCATATCCCGATTAGACTCGAGCTTGTATAGCCAATCTCAAGCCTACGCCTTTGAACCAAAGCTTATTTTCATTCCAAACAGTTCCAGACTCGAGCCTGTCACTAATAGGCTCGAGTTTGTGCACTCTTTCAAAATGATTTCAAAAACTCATCACGATAAACTCTGATTTCTAAAGGATAAAGTCAAGCTTACTTATTTTATGCTTGAGAGTTCATGAACAAAATCGAGCCTACTGAACTTAGACTCAAGCCTAACAGATCTCTGTTTTACTCTTCGCGTTTGTCATCTTTCTGATTCACTCTCATGATCTGTTTTGCACTTAAATGAAATTACGAATCATCATATATATATTTGATAAGTTTGTTCATGAGTTACAGATTACATTAAAACATTTCAAGCTTCAGATTATAAGCAAGCATGGATAATTACAACAAATCAGATTTGGGTTAAGAGCATTTAATACAGAACCAAAAACCAGGCTGAAACTTCTCCTCTATCCCAATGGTTCAGTACAGACCGTTATGGATTAACTAAATCACCCTCCAATGGTCAAATAAAGGTTATGGAATGATAGAATATCTGGAAGACCATCTGCATCAATGAATTCCAGGATTCCAGCTAACAATTGAAAGAACAGAGGAAAATATGCAACAGTAATTTTCCAGATTTGCAGCTGAACGTTAGAGAAGAAAATGCAATGGCTAGTTCCACTAGTTAGCTTATAAATACCCATGAAGACGCAGAGCAAGACACACAATTGAATCACAACTGATTGTATTTCTGATTTCCTGCTCTGTTGTGCGAAAATATTTTCTGAACTTCAGTGTTTAAGCTTATTTACTCTTTAAGAGAGTGTGATTTCAAAAATCATTTCTGATTACTTGTTTTGTGAGAACTCAAGGTTGTGGAACCTGTGAGTTGGGTTGTTTAATTACAAAATGTAAGGGGGAGCAAGTCCTGGGTGATTAGGATTGCATGTGATTTACATTGTTGTAATTAAAGCTTGTTGAGATACTGAAAATACCCAGAAGATATCTGGGGACTGGATGTAGGTCAAAGTTAAGACCGAACCAGTATAAATTCCTTGTGTCCAACTTTTCTTCTCTTACTCCTTCTGTAGCACCCCAAATTTTGGAATTAGAAGTTTAGGAATAAGATTGTGATAAGTAGATTGTCAAGCCCGTAAGAGCTAAAGGTCTTAAGCTTATTATGAGAAAAATCTTAAGATAATTATCAAAGTCATTTTTGGACTATGGGAAAAAAAACTTAGGGGGTTAATTATGTCAAGTTTGGCCTAATAGTTAAAAATAGTTAGAGGATAAATTTTGACCCAGAAATTTTAGAATCAATAATTATGGCCTAGAGGGGTTGATTGAGAAAGAAAAAACTTTATATGGGATTAAGGATTTTAATTCGGGAGTTTATCTAGTGGCCAACATTAGAAAGAAAAGGAAAATCTTGGGACTAAGAGGTATTATGGGTTGGATAATGCATGCAAGTCACGTGTTTTAATTCATGCAAAACCAATTTGGACAAAAGCATGAATTTCGGACAGCAAAGTATATTCTCAATGATTATTCATTTCTCATCCATATTCCCCACGACCCAACAGTAAAAGCCATTTGAGACCAAGAAGGAAAAAAAACATACTCCCTGTAACATTATTCTTCCTTCGGCCCATATACCTGTCGACTAATAAGTGTTTTATTCCTTTCATTATTCAATTAACCATTCGGCCAACATTTAAACAACCTCATTCATTTATTTCTCATCCCATTCTTTTCGACTAGACAGAGAGAACGAAGAAGAGATTGAGACCGAGGGGGTGAGAGACGGAGGAAGTGATCATCAATCCCAGAAGCAACTCTGATCTTCAACTAGGTGAGCAACCTAAGCCTCTTTGAGTCTTTTATCTTTGTCATTGGGTGGTTTCTGTTGTAGTAGGGGTGCTGGAAATCTGATCTTTAGTAAGAGAAATTTGAGAAAACTAGTAGGAAAACCATAAATTGAAGCTAATGTTTGTGATATTTGATGTTGCATGTGAGGTGATGTGATTTTATGGTTCTGCATGATGATTTTCTCTACTGATTAAGGGGTACCGAAATAGAACAAAAAAAAGACTTTGAAAGCTTAAAGTTGCATGCATGTGTGCTCTTTTTTAATGGGAGCTGAAACAGAGAATGTTTCTTATGTCTAAAACTCTAGATTTTGTCTTCTAGCTTCACGCACCATTAAATAATGTTCTAGGATATATGCTTAAGTTGATGATATAAAGTGTTATTTGGTTTACTTAGGTAGTATTTCAGAAACTGGAAAATAATTTCCAGACTCAATATGAAGATGAAGGCTGGTTAAAAAAAAAAAAAGAATTACTCTTAAAGTTAGAATAATTGTGTGATAGGTGTGATTGAAGGATATGTTGGTACTTAAGGATTTCTAATTTAAGTAGGTAAATTCCATTATAGGTTGATATATGAAATTCAAAGTTTATAGGGAATAACAATTGCCAGAACTCAAGAGAAAAGAGAACCAAAAAGGATTTGATGAAGGTATAGTTTCGAAAGGAGCAATAGGTGAGTGAATAGCGTCTCTAATTTCTATAAATGAGACTTTTGAGATATTTTTCATAAATTTTATATTAGAATGATCTTGGATTTTAGAAAGTTCTTAAGTTAGAATTTATTATTTGAAATGAAATGTTTTTACGTGAATTCTTGATGATTTAAAAGGGTTTTATCGACAGATTAAATTTGAAGGAAGTTTTGAAATATTATTTCTGAAACTTCATGCTAGGGAATTTGATTGTAAAGTATGAGGTAGACCTATTATTATCTTAAAAAAAGAATTTTATTATTCGATAAATTTACCCCAAGCATGCTTGAAAATGTTTTTGGGAGGGCTGAATACAGAACGTTGGTTACTAACAACCGTACTGTTAGTTCTTGGTGCACCATGGTTAACCTCGAGCTCGCTTGTTATTCAAGAGATTTGTTCTTATGCTTGTCTCAGGGACTGTGTGTCCATGCTTGTTTCATGGCCTTGAGTCATGCTTGGTTAGTTACCCTCGTGGACTGTGTGGCCACGCTTGTCATCCGTTCTGTAAGAAGTTCTAGGGAAAGATGAGATTTAATTTGATAATTATGTTTAAATTGATTACATTAAATCAAAGGTTTTATTTCGTATATGAAATTATTTGAATAACGATATTTATATAGAGTTCTATTTTATTCATGATTGTATGGTTTATATTTTGAAATTTATTGCTATATTGTTATTGTTAAAAGGTAAAGTTGTTTAAATTATTATTATTATTATTATTATTATTATTATTATTATTATTATTATTATTATTATTATTTTCTTTTGCTTTGTATTATTTTAATGTATAAGAAGGAGACACTATTCACCGAAAAATTTGTTTTGGTTCAGAGGATATTGCTGATCCTGTGCCTCCTGCTTAGCGGTGAAGGATCAGCATGACGACTTAAAGCTTGCGGTCTCATTTTGGAGTGCTACTAGTTGATGTATATATAAACCTAGACTTTTTGTATTATTAATTAATGTTAGATGCTCTACATAGTCTATAGGCAGGATCCCTACCTTCCTTTTGTTGTTTGGAACACATGAATATTCTAGATTATCGTATTATGAGTATTAAATTAGTATTTGTATATAAGTTTAAGGCTTAAGGGATGTGTGTCCTCTCATATTCCGTACCGGTCACCCCTTGGGTTTTTAGGGCGTGACACCTTCGTTCTCTGTTTTTCAAGGGGTTTTTTTTTTTTTTATAAAAGATTCAGACATTTTTTAAAAGAATTTTTGAAATCCCCAATTCACCCCCTCTTGGTGTTTTCTTCCATTTTCAGAAAGAAGAATACTCCCCAAAGGGTTTATGGAGGATATGTGGCATCAATGAGGAGGATCTCTACTTCCTCAGCTTGCTTCACGTCTCCCCATGAAATTGATTGCTTGAGGCAGTGTCTATTGACTTTGAAGGTCCGTCCGGTGGGTGGATCACACAACTCAACAACACCAAAAGGGAAAACATTAGTAACCACAAAAAGGTCATCCCATCTAGATTGAAGTTTACCTGGCATAAACTTCAGGCGGGAATTGAATAAAAGAACTTTCTGGCCCACATAAAACTCTTTCCTCAAGATGTGCTTATCATGGAATGCCTTTTACTTTTCCTTATACAACCGTGAACTCTGATAGGCATCTAATCTAAGCTCATTCAACTCTTGCAGCTGTAGCTTCCATTCCATCCCAGACTTAGCCAAATCCATGTTACACTGTTTAATGGCCCAATAGGCTTGATGCTCCAACTTAACCGGAAGATGCATGCCTTACCAAAGACAAGCCGATAGGGAGACATCCCAATCGGAGTCTAATAGGTGGTGCGATATGCCCACAAAGCATCATCCAATCACTTACTTTAATCTTTCCGGGTAGAGTTAATAGTCTTTTGAAGGATTTGCTTAATCTATCTATTTAAAGCTTTAGCTTGACCATTGGTCTGGGGGTGGTATGTTGTGGAGACCTTGTGAAGCACTCCATACTTGCGTAACAAGGCACCCATGTTTTGATTGCAAAAATGAGAGCCTTGGTCACTAATGATGACTCTAAGAATGTCAAACCTGCAGAAAATATTAGATCTAACAAAACCCACCACCACAAAAGAATCATTAGTCTGGGTGGCTTTCGCCTCAACCCATTTCGAAACATAATCCACAGCCAACATTATGTAAGTATGACCATGAGAAACAGGGAATGGACCCATGAAATTAATACCCCAAACATCAAAAACTTCACAAAACAGTATAGGGTTTTGGGGTATCTCATGCCTACGGGAAATACTTCATACTCTCTGACAGTTATTGCACGACTTACAAAACATATGGGCATCATGAAATAGGGTAGGCCAAAATAAGTCACAATCTAACACTTTCTTAGCAGTTCTTTGTGGTCCAAAGTGACCACCACAAGCAGAAGCATGACAAAAATGCAAGATAGAATCAAACTCATGATCAGGCACACATCTCCTAATTACTTGGTCACTAAAAAATCTCCACAAATAAGGGTCATCCCAAACATAATATTTAGAATCACTTAGCAATTTCAGAGTCTGGACCCTAGTGGAATTAGCAGGTAAAACTCTAGCAACCAAATAATTAACTAGATCAGCATACCATATAATCTTACCCTGCAGCTGAAGAAGCTGCTCATCAGGAAAATCATCCTGGATGGGAGAGGGGTGAGCGGGAGAATGAGAAATGCAATTCAAGTGATCAGCTACCAAGTTTTGTGTTCTACTTCTATCTCTAATCTCAACATCAAACTCTTTGAGCAACAACATCCATTGAATAAGTCGAGGCTTAGCATCTACCTTTTTCAAAAGAGACTTCAATGCAGCATGGTCAGAGTAAACAATAACTCTACTAGCTAACAAATATGATCCAAACTTATCAAAGGCAAACATTATAGCTAACAACTCCTTCTAAGTGGTGGTGGAATTAGACTGTGTAGAATCCAAGGTCTTGAATGAATATGTAATGACATGAGAAACTTTGTCAACCCGCTGAGCCAAGATAGCACCAACAACATAGTTGGAGGCATCACACATAATCTCGAATGGAAGCAGCCAATTCAGTGGTTGGATCACAGGGGTTGTAGTCAAGCACCGCTTCAAATTATCAAAGGCCAACTTGTACTCATCATCAAATACAAATTTGATGTCCTTGTGCAAAAGGTTGGACAAAGGGCGGGCTATCTTGCTGAAATCCTGGATAAATCTTCGGTAGAAATCTGCATGACCAAGAAAAGAACGAACTTCCTGCACAGATGTGGGGTAAGGCAAAGCAGTAATAACATCAATCTTAGTAGGATCTACCTCAATACCCTTACTAGACACTATATGCCCCAAAACAATCCTTGACTCAACCATGAAGTGACACTTCTCAAAATTCAGCACAAGATTAGACTCTATTCACCTATGCAAAACTCTAGACAAGTTAGCTAAGCATACATCAAAATCAGACCCATATACAGTGAAATCATCCATAAACACCTCCATGCAATCCTCTTGAAACTTAGAGAAAATACTTACCATACAACGCTAGAAGGTGCCCGGTGCATTGCAAAGGCCAAAGGACATCCTTCGGTAGGTATATGTTCCAAAAGGGCATGTGAAGGTAGTCTTCTCCTGGTCTTCAAAAGCAATATGGATTTGGAAGTAGCCGGAGTATCCATCATGGAAGCAATGAATGGTAAAGGATAATGATCCTTGCGAGTAGCTTGGTTGAGTCTCCTATAATCGATGCAAACCCTCCAACTGTTCTAGACTCTAGTAAGAATGAGCTCATTCTTTTGATTGGCCACCACAGTCACTTTAGACTTCTTGGGAACCACCTGAACCAGGCTAACCCACTGGCTATCAAAGATGGGATATATAATACTAACTTGCAGAAGCTTGGTGACCTCCTTCTTCACCACATCAAGAATAAGGGGATTAAGGCATCTCTGGGGTTGCCTCACTGGTTTAGCCTCATCTTCTAACAAAATCTGATGCATACATATGGAGGGGCTAATACCAACAATATCAGCTAGTGTCCACCCAATCGCCTTCTTATTTGCCCTCAATAAGCTTAGCAGCTTCTCTTCTTGCTCCGGTAGAAGGTTGTTTGCCACAATGACTGGCAACTATACACCTACCTCTAAGTAGGCATACTTCAAATGATCCGGAACGGATTTCAATTCCAACTTTGGAGGTTGCTCAATGGAGGGACGAAGCTTGAGTGGTTGTTCCACAAGTTCTGTAGTGTGTACACCTGAAATCTTGGAAACCATACATAAAGAAGAAGAACTGTGTCTAGGCAACTCACTGTTAGAATCAGAATCCAACATATCATGCAAAGAAGAAGTTGAAAGTGGAAGAAATCACCAAGAGGGGGGGTGAATTGGGGATTTTAAAATTTCTTTTCAACTCTTTTAAAAATAAAGCTTAAGAAATGAATAATGAAAGAGCAGAGAAAGAAAAGCTCAGACACACAGGATTTATACTGGTTCGGTCTTAACCTTGACCTATGTCCAGTCCCCAGATACCTTCTGGGTGTTTCCACTAGTTCAACAGGTTTTTAACTACAACAATGAAGACAAGACACAATCCTAATCACCTAGGACTTACTCCCCCTTACACCTTGTAATTAAACAACCCAACTCACAGGTTCCACAACCTTGAGTTTACAAAACCAAATACTTAAAAAGAATTTCAATCTCTCAAAAGAGTGAATATTAATAATCACTGAAGAACAGATAAAAGAATCACAATACAGACTCAAAAATGCAAATGTGTTCAAGTGTAGCTTCGTTATGTGTCTTGCTCTGAGTCTTCATAGCCTTTTATAGCCTAACTAGATGAGCTAGCCGTTGCAATATCTTCTCCAACGTTCAGTTGCAGATCTGGAAAATGACAGTTGCAAATTTTGCTCTATTCTTTCAATTCTTTGTTGAAATCCTGGAATATGTTGTTGCAGAACGTCTTCCAGATTCTTTGTCATTCCACAATCTTAATTTGACCGTTTGAGGTGATATTAATTTGTTCCAACGGTCTGAACTAAACATCTGGGATAAAGGAGAAGAATCAGCCCTGTTCTTGGTTCTTCATTAAATGCACTTATTGTGAATCTTTGATTCTCTCTGATCTTGTGATGAACCTGTCTGAAACTTATCAAAAACTTGATCAATAACGTTAGGAATAATAATGCAACAAGATATGATAATTTCATATTAACTCATAATGATTTCACAGATTGATTTGATCTGGTTTTCAAAAGTTACCGAAGCAAACTCGAGTTTGCTGTTCTAGACTCGAGTTTGAGGTTCATCCAGAGAGCAAGGTGTGTTTGAAAGTTTCCTAAACTCAAGTTGACAAGTAACTGACTCGAGTTTGGTTCTTACAGAGAGGAAAGTCGCGAGTTGGTCTTGAATGAGATTTTGAACACTTGGCTAAACTCGAGTCATTTAGTGACTGACTCGAGTTTGAAGCTTTTATGAAAAAACTTAAGTTTAAGTTCACAGCTTCAAAACTGGAGTTTAGAAATGCAGACTGGAGTTTAGAAATCATGTAATAGTTTGAGTATTTTCAAATAGTCCTAAACTCGAGTCTCCAGAAATCTGACTCGAGTTTCAGTGTATATTAAAACTTTGAAAAACTTTTCATTTAAGTACAAACTGGAGTCATTGAAATTTAAACTGGAGTTTAGAAAACAAGCATCAACTCGAGTATCTCTGTATATGTCAAACTCGAGTTTACATAATCCAGACTCGAGTTTCCAGTGAAAACTGAAAACATGAAGGCTATTGCATTTTGCAAACTAGAGTTTGTAAAACTGAAACTGGAGTTTGGAAAACTTGATAAAACGTTGAAGCTTCTGTTTGATCTCAAACTCAAGTTTCCAAATCATAGATTCGAGTTTACAAGTCTTTAAACTTTTAGCACATAAACTTTCTTGTAAACTGGAGTTTCTCAGAATCAAAGGTAGAGTTTGGAAACAAGTTGAAATTCGAGTGTCACTGCCTTTGATCTAGACTCGAGTTTATAAACACAGACTCGAGTTTACAATTCTTGTAAACTTTGATAGCTCTCTGTAACTCTGCAAACTCGAGTTTGCCTATACAAACTGGAGTTTGGCCAACATTGTAAAATCTGAGCTTCTGTCTGTCAAGTCCAAACTCGAGTTTAGCAACCCAAACTCAAGTTTTCCTTAAATAGAAAGTTTTACAACTTTCCAAGGACAAACTTCAAATTGAGTTTACAATTGTTGGTTATCATCAAAACACACAGAGAACTAACAGAAGTCTCGCAATCAACATCACAAAGAGCATCACAATTAATATAGGGCACCATGTATCATCAGAGCAATCACAAATAGCACAATCACTCATAAATACAATATTTGGAAAATCAGCATACCAATCAATAAGAACATCATCCATAACATCATCAATCACATCAATGCAGCAAATATAGTGCTCCTCCCTTTCATGGGATCAAAAATATAGAAATTCATAGAAATATCACCAAACTCCATAGAAAGAGTACCAGAATGCACATCTATTTTGGTCCTAGTTGTTTTCATGAAAGGTCTACCTAATATGATTGGTGACCTATGTTGGACCTGGCTATCACCCAAGAGGGGGGGTGAATTGGGTGTTTGATAAACTTTAGGAACTTTTAAAAAAACTTTTCGCAATTTATAAATTGACAATTAGATATTCAAAGATGAGCATATACTGGAAATGTAAAAGATAAAGGAAGAGAGTATGCAAACTGTGATTTATCCTGGTTCGGTCCAATCTTTGACCTACGTCCAGTCCCCAAGCTTCACTTGAGATTTTCAATCCACTATTTGCTTTGAACTTGATTACACGTTCTGTACTTGAAGTAATCCTCTCACTAGGATTCACTCTCCCTTACAAACCGTAATCAATTCACTTGCTTGATTACACACTCTGTACTCGAAGTAATCCCACACTCGGATTCACTCCCCTTACAAGCTGTAATCACAACAAAGTGTTTACCACTCAAGATCACCCAATCTTGAGTAACTCTCAGAATAATAGGAAGTTTACAATCAATCTTCTCTTTCAGAAGTAAGTGAATAAACACTGAAGCACAATACATATAATCTCACTCTCTAAGCTAGATATATGATCATTGAGATATTCAGAGAATAGATGAAGCAGACGTTAGAATATTGGCATTTTCACTGTGTAAGCTCACGTCACTGTTATTGTTCTCCCTCTTGTATCTGTGTCTCTTGTTCTTTGTTTCTGGGCTTCTTATATAGACGAAGAAGAGGAACTAGCCGTTGCATTTTCTTCTCTAATGTTCAGCTGCAATTCTGGAAAACTGGCAGTAGCATATTTTGCTCTGTTCTTGAATTCTTAGCTAGAATCTTGGAATTTAGTTGTTGCAGAAGGTCTTCCAGATTTTTAGTCATTCCTTTAACTCAATTTGACCGTTTGAGATGATTCTTATGAGTTACAACGGTCTGAGCTGAACATCTGGGATAAGGGAGAAGGATCATGCCTATTCTAGGTTCGTCATTTAATGCATTTATCCTGGATCTTGATCTCACCTTGATCTTGGCTAAACCTTATCTGAAAAACACTCAAAACTTCATCAAGGACATTAGAAACAATAATATTGTGGCACCCGGCCTTTGGGGCCTTTAATTAACCAGAGTTATCGCGGAAATAGATCGAGGAGATTTGGACGACTTTTATTTACGAAATAAAAATTTCTGGAATTCACTGTTATATAAAAATACGGGTAAATTTTTCGCGATTCGGTCTCATCCTATAGTTGGACATTAGATACAATAATCCAAAAATAAGTGAAATGATAAACATAAAATATATTACAGTAATCCCAAATGTCCAAAAGATTCAACTGTTGTATTCCTTACAGCTACTTCTTGCTCTTTGATCCCGAACTGGTTCCTGTATCTTTCACGGGTGCTGGAGTCCAAATGAATGGACCCCAGGGTAACAGTTAATCTCATGCACATGAATGAAAATAGAAATGACATAATATCACATGTTTAAAGCATGGAAGAAATAACCGTAATCGCAGTTAACGGCCAAGAACCGCAGCTCTTGTCTAGGACCGCAGCCCCATGAGACCTCAGCCTCAATATCCATGGCTAATCAGGATAATATAAACAAGTAATTCAACCAGCATACATAATCAGCTAATATTTGCATAACATTAACATACATGATTATAAGATTAGAGTTACCTACCTCAACTATATATCCCTTTTCTTTATACTGAAGTCGTTGGGATCAGGTTTATCAAGGTCTGCCTAAACATGTTTATCATCGCTGTTAGAAACTTATTTGAATCACGAATAAACTAATTACATGAATTAGTTTAAAAGGGTTAATAATAGTTAATCCCCTTAATTTTCCTCTAACAATAATAATAATTTATTATTATTGTTATTTATTATATATATATATATATATATATATATATATATATATTAACATTTCTCATGGTTTCCCTAAAATCTTAATTATACATTTACTTAAAAATAATTGAGCTTCACAACATATATAATTAATTACATTTCTCCCTCTAAACATGTATCATGTACTTTAAGTTGAACATATTTATATAACTATATATTGTGCAAATTAATTCCGAAGAATCATAAATTTTAAAAATACTTATTTTATATAAATAATACTTCAAAAGAAATATATTTTAGTGTATATATTTTGCACAAATCCACAGCAACATTTTCTTCATGATAATTATTTATCTTGTAGCCATATATTCATATACTCATTCACATATCATATATAACTTATACCTTATAAATATAAAAAAAAATTAAAAAAAAAAAACACTCTTCCATTCTCTATTGGATGAAACCACACACACATACATACATATTTCAGCCTTGACTTTTCAATCCTATCTTCCACTATTAGCAAACACACTGATATTTATATGTTTCTCATGCAGCAAAACAAAATCCCATGACATGCATCACACACTTCATATAAACATGTAGAAATACACACACACATATATTTAGCTTTGACTTTTGTCTTTTATGAGCAAGATCTTCCAGCAAACATTCACACTTAAAACCATATATAAATACCTATCTTAATTTTTTTTTTTCTTCACAGCATACATACGACACACACATATATATTTACTCTTTTCTTTTCTTTTTATTCTCGTTGACAGCAAACCACCCTCATATTCATATGTTTTTCTTTCTACTGCAACCCTACAAAAACTCACGGCACACTCACGCCTGAAATATAGCCATTTATTTCCTTCCTTTTTCTTTATGCAGCAACTCTACAACCTACACACACATATCCAACCGAAAAAAAAATCATGCAACCACACCCAACGATAGAAACTTCAGCATGCATGCTTAAGTGGTAGCAAACTCATACATACACCTGAACATATATATATATATATATATATATATATACACACACATCAAAACACTTCTTCCTCTTTTTCTCCTAACACCCGATGCACACAAAAACATTGAACTACCCGAAAGAAACACATGCAACAATTCATAACACTTATATATCTATTTAATCTCTTTCTTTCTTTCGGTTTTACAGAGACTTCGGTACACACAGATTCAACATATATATACACATCATGCAGACACCAAACATGCAATACACACATATATATTTATCATTAAGGTTTCTTTTCCTTCCACAACCTCACAGCATATACCCAAGAAAAAAAAAAAAAAACAAAACTATTATTTCTTCTTCATTTGCATATGACTGAAAAATGCTTCTTTGCTAGCTAAACCATGACAACAAATTACCTACTATCATAGTATATTTTCAGTTTAAAACAGCCCCTGCTTTTGCTTTTGTTTTCGGTTTGGTTTCAGTGGCTTACATTTCAGATTATTTTTTGTTTTAAAACTATCCTAAGATATAACAGAAATGTTAAAGCAGCAGGAGTAAGAAGAATCACCTTCGTTTCCAAGTTTTTGAAGGTGATGATCCAATGTTAGTCTTGCTCTGCTCCACGGATGATGAAACAGAGGAAATAGGAAGCTCTCCAAAACTCGTTCTCACTTTCTGTCTCAACGTGTCTTATACAGAATGGGAAAACAAAGAAATAGAGACATGCATATATAATCCTAATGATCTCCACATGCACGATGAAATGTTGACAGCTGGTCCATTACGTGTTGCTTAAATGGAGATTTACTAAACTTAATGATAGTTTTCGGTGGGTAGAAGAAATGATTGTTGGATTGGGTTTTGGGCTTCCTTTAATAATTTTCTGGCCGTCGAGTTCAGTGGAAGAGAGAAGAGAAAGCTGATCCAATTGCTGCTGCATTATCACGTGTTGGGGTTCATCCAGAAAGCATGTATGTTGATTAGTGGTCTAAACTTGCAGTCTGTAAAAGCTAACTCGAGTTTGGCTTTTACAGAGAGAACTATCGGGCTCTGGACTTGGGATGAAATTTTGGTCCGGAAGCTAAACTCGAGTCAATTAGTGACCAGCTCGAGTTTGGGTCTATGTTTGAAGAACAAGCCTAAGTTCGTGATTTTCCAGACTGGAGTTTAGGGTCATAGACTGGAGTTTGTAGTGTAGCCAAAATGGATGATCTTTCTGTATGATCCAGACTCGAGTTTGGGAAGCAAACTCGAGTTTTAGTGACTACTGAAATATTTGAGGTTTATCTAGGTCAAGTGCAAACTGGAGTTTGGAAGGCCAGACTAGAGTTTGGGAGTCTATTGAGTTTTTTGGGTTCCTTTCTATTTGGTCTAAACTCGAGTTAGGGAATCTAGACTCGAGTTTGGCTTGCTTGGGATTCTGAGTGCTCTCTGTATCTTCCAAACTTTAGGTTTGATTTGCAAACTGGAGTTTAGCTTAATGTGAAAGTTTTGGATTCATTTCTGTGTCTGTACAGACTCGAGTTTGGCTTTTATGTAAAATTGAATATCTTTCTGTCAAGTCTCAAAACTGGAGTTTGCTAACACAAACTCGAGTTTTCTTCTCCATGGCTCAGTCAAACATCCTTCTCACAAGTTCTTTGCTTTCTGACCTGATAAAGATCAATCCCTGGAGTCTAGTACCTATCTCCATAAAGCTCTTTAAGTCTTCTTTCCATTGCAAGAAGAATCAGCTCCAAACTCATTGTATTATGATAGTTATGATCTGATGAATGAAGCTTGTTCTTTGCCAGCATTTTTGCAGCATCTTGAATTTATAGTCAACTTTCGAAGATCATATCTCACTAATTTGATCTTTGTTTTCCATGATCTTTATGTTTCTGGAAAGGTATGTGAGTCTACTTTCATATGCCACTAATTTCAGCTCATTCTGATGTGTAGATTGTGAGATACATTCAAATCATTGAAGCTTGGTCTGCTGGGTGACGTTAACAGATGGGTCAACTTCAAAAATTCATATCGCTCTCATCTCAGCTTCTTTGAGCATGAAAATTTGTCTAGATGACGCATTGGATGTCTAGTTTCATACAAAATTGATTTCACCTTAAACCGATCTCTGGTTTGGGAGATATCATCAAATTACCAGACGTCGCCAGTTCTGATCGTGAAACAGAGTTGGACTGAGTTGCTGAAAGCTTGCTAAACTCGAGTCATTAAGTAACTAACTCGAGTTTTGAGTTCCAAACTCGAGTTTGCATTGGCTAACTCGAGTTTTGCTGATCCAGAAACACCAGAGTTGCTGAAGACACTATAAACTCGAGTCATTAAGTGACTAACTTGAGTTTTGAGTTCCAGACTCGAGTTTTGTGTCCTAAACTCGAGTTTGCTCATAATCCAGAGGCAGATCACTTCCTGTAATGCAGTAAACTTGACTTTTGAGTATCTGGCTCGATTTTGCTCATCCAGAACCTGATATATGCTTGTTTTAACTCTGAATTGAGTCATCCCAACTTCTATTTGATCTTGGAGACTTCAAGAATCAAACTAAGAACTTGTATAATGATTTTCTCAGTTTATTCAACAAGTTCTTCTTTCTTTCTTCTCTCTTCTTGATTATTCTCCATGAATCAACTCTTTCTTTCTTTTATTCTCTTGTTCTTTCTCCACATGAACAAATCTACATTAAATGTAGCAATTAGACAATGTATATGATATAAACTTTTTGCTCTTGATAATGGCATCTATATAAGACATCATCAAAACTAATCATAAGCAACAACCTACTATTAGGAGACTCATCCTCCATATCTAATATGTAAAAATCAGCAGGAAATATCAACTCATTAACTTTGACCAATACATCTTCAAGCAAACTAGAGGGATAATCATTACTCCTATTAGCTAACTGAACAATAACACCAGTAGGACGCAAGGGACCAAGACTAATAGATGCATAGACAGATGTAGACATAACATTAATTGAAGAACCTAAATCTAGCATGCAATCATCAAACCTATAATTACCAATAATACAAGGGATAGAAAACATTCATGGATCCTTGCACTTTCAAGGCATGGTAGGCTGGATGAGTGCTGATACATTCTGGTTCATGCTCACTCATTCATTTCCCTTCAATCTCCTCTTTCTGGTGCACAACTCCTTCAGAAACTTGGCATATTTAGGAATCTACTTGATTGCATCCAAGAGAGGAATGTTGATCTCAACCTTTCTGAATGTCTCTAGAATATCCTTCTCTTATGCTAGTGTCGTTTCTGTCACTTTCTTGGATTGAATAGAGCTCTGAGGGAAAGGAAGAGGAATGAGAATGTCCTCTTCAGTTTGCTTCACTGCCTCCTTATCTTTAGAGTCACTTTTCACATTTCCTGACTCTTTATCTGATGTAATCACATCTGCAGATGGCCTAGGCTCTTCTAATTGCTTGCCAGACCGAAGGGAGATAGCACTCACGTTCCCCTTAGGGTTAGGAATGGTCTGTGAGGGAAGAGTGTTGTTGGGACCTTGAGGTTGGAGTTAGTTCAATGAAGTTGCCAATTGGCCAATCTGGGTTTGCAAACTCTGAATGGAAGTTTCAGTTTGCTGTTGGAATTACAATGTATTCTTGGCAAACTGCTTCATCATAACCTCAAGTAAGGAAACAGAAGAACCACTACCACTGCTATTAGGCTGCTATGTCACTAGAGGGGGTGCATATATGGCTAGTAGTGGAGGAGGAGCTGGAAGAGGATGTGGGAAACCTGGTGGTCTAAACTGTCTCTACTGGTAATTGCTAGAATTATGATTCTGTTGAAACTGGTTGCCTTGATTCTTGTTCCAGCGGAAATCAGGGTGGTTTCTCCAGCCAGGGTTATAGGTATTAGAGAATGCATTGTTCTATTGCTGGTATTGATGCTTCCTTGGAAACACACCAACTTGGGAAGCAAATGGATAAGACCAGATTTAAGTTCAAAGTTACCACTAAGTTTAGGATATTGAATGCACAAAGGTTGATTGACCACTGCAGATGCGGCTAATTCTTTCAAAGTTGGACGAATTACTTATTCTGCCATATTTTCAAAGTTAGTAAAAGTACTACTAGAATCAGTAAATTCAGAAAACTCAAGAGACACAGAATCAAATTTAGAATCAGAAACAGGATCCGTAGTGACTAATTGACTTAACCTCACAGTTCGTCTAGCAGCTAGGATGGTTCTCTCTATTTCAAGATCTCTTTCTAATAGATCATGTGGATCAATAGTATTCCTGGTACTCATACAACAGCATATAGCATAATGGAAAACTCAGAAAAATAGCTTAAACAAACTCACAAAACCACAAAAAACAATCACAAAACAGCAAAAACACTAATATGACACTATAAGACTCAAAACACAAAAATAGAAAACCACACTAGAAAATGACCAAAACAAATGCAGAAACACTATCAAATGATTTTTTAAATTTATGGGATTTGTACATAAACACTCCTATACCATTGGGAGACCTAAAAATGCAATAAAACAACTTAAAAAAAAATTGAAAAAGTGGTCAAAACAATGGAATTTGGCTTAAAAATGGAGACCACATTGCAAAGCATGTATCTTGATATTTAGGCCAAAATCTATCAACTGGAAAAATTTTAGCTCAATCAGAGATAATCGCAAAGTCTAGTAGAAATCCTAGAACAATTTCAAAAATACCGGCTACGTCCTACCGAGAACAATAAAACAGCAAAAACAGGGCCTAAAATGATGGAATTTGGCAATTTTGAGTAGGACCTCACTCCTTTAAAGGGGGTGACTATTGTTTAGAATGCCAATTTCCATGTGGAAAAGCCCTGGTTCAAGAGATCTGGGTGAGAAAATTTTCTGCCCAGTCACCTGAACCAATTAAACTACTCCTATGCTACTATTACTAATCAAAATAATGCAATTCCCCAGCAACGATGCCAAATTTTGACAAGAGATTGTCGACCCCTTGCAAAATAACCAAGTTCAGTAAAAAGATTTACAGTATAAGGAACCTAGATCATTTCCCACAAATTGCAGTAGTTTTAATGGTAATAGAAGTAAAACAGTAAATGATTAGGGGAAGTTTTTCAATTTCCAATAAAACGAAATTAAAACAGAAATAGTAAAGGAAAACGAGATTAACTATTCTAAAATCACTAACCCAGAACTAGGGATTCCAAAACCTTCATCAGACAAAAATAAAACACCGAACCTGTGATCGATTTCTGGACAAACCGAAATCTCTACATTTGTCCAGAATTTCCCTCACTGAACAATCGTCCAAAATGTTTTCCAAACAGTGGTGTAACGCCGAACAATCGCACAGTAATCACTTGAACCCAGTTCGAAATATGTCCTTGGGATTAATTGATCTGAGTTTTTAATCAAAAACCCAATCCGAATCCAGAATCGAATCCGATAAAAGAAGACAGAAACGAGTTTAGATGTTATTGATTAAGCGCGAGTCCTCTGGAGTATGGAATCCCTAATCCGTGGGTTAATCAGAGAGGTTTAGCCAAGCATAGATGAGTAAAACAGTAAAGAACACGAAGAACAGATGAAGAACATTTCAGAGAATTTTAAAAGTCTATGTTTGATCTTCAAAAGTCTCCAAAACAAAAATAAAAAACTGTTTTTAGCCACCATCTAACTTAACCTAAAATAACAAAACGAAATGGGGCTCCAAGTCATAAAATATCTAGCTCAAAAGAAATAGCCTAAAATAACAAATGGGCCTTTACAAAATTCGGGCCAAATAAAAATCTAGAAAAACGTCTCTGGCTTCAGCTCCAAGTTTGACCATCCTCTTGATCGAATTTGCCTCCCAAGTCTTCATAACATTTGTAGCCCTTTGAATCATTTGAAATATGAGACAAAAATGAGGCAAATCCGATGTTTGGTTCTAAAGTTATGGTAAAAACAATGAAGCATTGTAAATCTGGAATTTTTGTCATGAAAATGAATTAAATCCAAATAAAAGCCCAAATAAGCATTAAAGCCCATTATTTATTAGTTAACAATCCTAAAATTATTATCCAATAGATACAAATAAGTGTGTAAAATATTCAATTATCAGGCATAAACTCGAGTTTTCACAAAAACTTAGGAAAACTGGAAACTCTCTGTTTGGATCAAACTAGAGTTTGCAATAGAAAACTGGAGTTTTCAAATCTTTAGAAATATTGAGTTGTTCACTGTGAGTCCTAAACTCGAGTTAGTAAAAACTAAACTCGAGTTTCCTCATAAGAGAAAACTTTGTTAAATACTTTGGCAAATGCAAACTAGAGTTTTCAAAAGGATGACTCGAGTTTTCTCAAGCTTAGAAAAAAGTATAGCTTTCTGTATGCTATAAACTAGAGTTTACAAAACACAAACTCGAGTTTCTAACAAGGCTTGGAAAACTTAGATTTCTTTTGCCTTGTCAAATTAGAGTTCATTAAACTAAACTCTAGTGTGCTTGTTTTTGAAAAACTTGGAGCTCTCTGTATGATCTAAACTCGAGTTTCCAAATCCTAACTCGAGTTTGTCTAAGTGCTCAAAAACTTAAGTTGTTCTCTGTCAAGTACAAACTCGATTTTTCTAACCAAAACTTGAGTTTGTCTTTGATAGTAAGTTTTTTCAATTTGCAAAGACAAACTTCAACTTGGTTTTACAATTGTCAGTTATCATCAAAACACAGAGAGAACTAACATATACATGGGTTCATCATCATCTAAGGATTTGTCTATCTTCGATTCACAGAACACAACGTAAATTGACTCTTCAATTAAATGAGTGCGCTTATTGAAAACTCTATATGCTTTACTTTTATTAGATTATCCAAGAAATATACCTTCATTGGATTTGGGATCAAACTTGCCAAAATTGTCCTTAACATTATTATGAATGAAGCACTTGCAGTCGAAGATATGTAGGTATGCCAAATTGAGCTTCCTTCCTTTATAAAGTTCATATGGTGTCTTATTAAGCTTCTTCCGAAGATAAGCTCAATTAGAGATGTAGCAGGCCAAGCTTGTTGCATCTACCTAGAAGACTTGTGAAGTCTTGTTCTTGTTTAGTATTGCATGGGCCATTTCGGTGAGCACTCGATTCTTTCTTTCAACTACACCATTTTGCTGTGGTGTCCTTAGAGCCGAGAAATTGTGACCAATGTCGTGTGCATCACAAAAGTCTCTAAAAGTGTGATTCTCAAACTCACCTCCATAATTAGTTCGAATTCTTGAAATACATATACCTTTCTCGTTTTTCACTTTCTTTGCAAATACAACAAACATATCAAATGTTCTATCCTTAGAAGATAGAAAAATTGTCCAAGTAAATCAGGAGAAATTGTTGATAACGACCAGAGTATATAAATTTCCACCAAGGCTTTTAACTCTTACCGATCCAATTAAGTCCATGTGAAGTAGTTCAAGAGGTCTGTTGGTTGAGTATTCAAATTTATTTTTGAAGGATGATTTAGTTTGTTTAGCTCTTTGACAAGAATCACATACCATGTTATTTTTAAATCGTAGTTTAGGTAAACCAAGAATTAAATCTTTTCTTACCAACTTATCAAGTTGAAACATACTGACATGAGCCAAACGCTTATGCCATAGCCAACTTTCATCTAAATTGCTAACAAAACATTTTTTAAAATCAACATTTGGTAAACCTAAAGTATAACAATTTCCTTCTCAAGGTGCTTTAAATAATACAAGTTTACCTTTATCGATTGGGAGATCATCTTTATTGACAATAAGGCATTCTTTTAAATCGGAGATGATCCAGTTGTTCTTGTTAGCATTTTGGCTAATGCTCAAGAGGTTGTGGCATAGTCCTTCCACCAGATATACATCTTTGATCTGAGGTCTATCCTTTGCACCAATCTCACTAATTCCAGTGATCCTTCTAGATTGGTTGCCTCCAAAGGTGACTTTGCCACCCTATTTTGATCTCATTGCGATAAATTTGTCTTGATCCCCTGTCATATGTCTAGAGCACCCATTGTCTATATACTATTTGTTAATTCTTGATGCTCTTAGACAAACCTGCAATTCACAAAAGATTAGGTTTTAGGTAACCATCTTTTCTTAGGTCCTTTTGGGTTAGTTTGAGCTACAAGGAATACATAGGTTCCCTTTAGCACCCATTGGTATTTGTCAACATGTTTATCATGTCTTTTCTTCTTATGAAAACCAAGTGAAGTGTTATGCCCTTTACAGTTACAATATTTACAATGAGCAAAGGGGTTTGAAGAATTAACGGATTTTTTTAAAGAAGTTCAAATAAGATTTTTATCCTGTCTTCCTTTTCCCTTTCCTTTTATCAAAAATGGGATTGTAACCTATGCCCGATTTGTCATATGTAAATCTTTGAGCTTTCAAAATTACGTTGAGCATTTCACTGCCTTTGGTGAATTTCTCAAACGTTTTTGTGAGATACAGGTTCTTTTTCTCTAAATTAAGGCATTCTTCACAAACAATGTTTTCAAAAGAAGCATTCTCAACTTGTTGTTCAAGAACTATGTTCTTCTTTTTAAAAGCTATATATTTCTCAGTAACCTTTTCAAATTCAGATTATAAAACATTGTACTTAGTAAATGATTCATCATATGTAGGTTAGAAGTCGTACACCTCATCATCATCGTTTTCAAGTTGCTCTTTTGCAATGAGACAAATATTCACAACTTCTTCTTCATCACTTCCTTCTTCTTCCAAGGAACTATCTCCCCATATGGCAGATACATAGGCCTTCTTCTTGAAGTGATTGAACTTCTTTTTCTTCCCCTTTTCTTTGTCCTTCAACTGAGGACATTCGTATTTAATGTGGCCAAGCTTCTCTCACTCATAACAGATGATTTGATCTTTGAAATCTTGTCTGTTGTTACTTGTGCTTCATTTTTGGAATTGATATCTAAAGCCTTGATTCTTGTTGTAGAAATTTTAAAATCTTCACATAAGCATGCCTATTTCTTCTTCGCCATCATCTTCTTCTTCCTCTTCCTTAGACTTCTTATCTTTCACACCATTAAGAGCAATACATTAGTTTTTGCTTGTGTTGATCTCGTCTAAGCCCTTCTTGAATTTTAGTTTTCTCTCATATTCAGACAGGCTTCTAAACATAGTAGCTACTATTTGCATTGATTCTCCATGGGCTTCTTCAATAATTGTGATCTTTGCTTCCCACTCTTTTGTTAGAACATTAAGTATCTTTCTGACTTAGGGAGCTTGTTCATACACTTTACCCAAGGCTGCTAACTAGTTTATCAAATGAGTGAACCAAAGTTGAAATTCATTGATGGATTCTCCGGTCTTCGTCCGAAAGAGATCATATTCAGTTATCAGCGTATTAATATGATTCTCCTTGATGTCGGAAGTTCTTTCATAGGCTATTTCCAGAGCCTTCCACATCTCTTTTGTAGTTGATAGATTGCAAATACGAAAATACTCTTGTTGGCTGAGAGCACTCTGGAGCATCAAGATGGCTTTGTGATTAAGAGTGACCAGTCTTATGTCATTCTCATCATACTCTTCTTCTAGCTTCTTGATGTGAACTCCATCTTCAATTGATGTAGGTTCATAGTTTCCTCTTTTGAAAACATTCCAGAGGCTAAATTCAATGGCCATAACAAACACTCTAAATTTAACCTTCCAAAAGGCTTAGTGTTCTCCGTTAAAATCGGGAAGGCGATTGATAGATGCTCCATCTGGTAATATTCCTTTCATGATCTTTTTCTCGGGATGTTAAGCTCAACTGAGAAATCTACCTCTGATACCAAATAAGGTAGAATATCGCCTAGAGGGGGTGAATAAGTGATTTAAAGAAAACCTTTTTCATTCAAACACTATAGAACACTGAGATAAAAAGAGAGGAAAGTGTACACAAAAATTTATACCGGTTTGGTCAAATTCCATAACCTATGTCCAATAAATATAGTTACATGCTTACTTGAATAATCCTCTCACAGGACTCACTCCCCCGTACCAATTGTAAATGTATACCCAAACTTAAAGTTCTACAACCTTAACATATGACAGCGAATGAATAACTAACTCTCTTACAGAGTAGATAGAATATGAACACTGAAGTACAATAAAGATATCCGAAGATATTAGCTTAATGAAATAGTGTAATGTAATTGAGTAATTAATTGGACAATGTTTCAGTATAAGCTTGAAATAAAACTGTTGTGACTCTCTAGTAGATGATTGAAGATGAAGCATGAAAGGTCTCTTTATTTACTGTCATAAATACTCTTTTGGTTCTTTTGTTCCAACCATTTATGATCGTTGGAGAGCAACAATGAGAATGAAGTGTTTTTTTCCAAGATAGCTTTCAAATGATCAGAGGTGTATCTGCTGGTTTAGGTAAGAGCATTAAATGGGTGACACATCGAATTGCCTTATTTGAAACCAGAGTTAGTCAATATGGTCAGCATTTGAAACTCATTAGTAAACTAGTTAAATGTATTAAAAAGCAATAATAACAGTTAAATGAAGAGTTTGAAAAACATGATTTTCAAGAATATCGAGACTGAGATTTCAAGAACGAAGTATATTAACTCGAGTCAAGATATTATTGTTGGTTATGATTATTTTTGATGATGTCTTATATAAATGTCATTAGCAAGAGCAAAGAGCAAAAAGTTTATATCATATACATTGACTAATTGTTACATTTAATGTAGATTTGTTCATGTGGAGAAAGAACAAGAAAAGAGAAGAAAGAATGAGTTGATTCATGGAAAATAATCAAGAAGAGAGAAGAAAGAAAGAAAAACTTGCTGAATGGAATGAGAAAATCATTATACAAGTTTTTAGATTGATTCTTGAAGTTTCCACGATCAAATGGAAGTTGGAATGGATCAATTCGGAGTTAAAATGAGCAAGTTGAAGCTTTATGATGAATGGCGCCTAAGTTACTCTAGTCATACACATATTACTCTAGTCATATATGTGTTCTTGTGTTCATTACTCTAGTAACCGTTGGCTTACTCCAGTAAGAGTTACTCCAGTAATCATTTAAGTATTCCAGTAACTCATTATTCTCAGCCACTTCCAGATCAAACCCGATAATATGTTAACTGTATAGACACATTACTCTAACAACTCCATGATTACTCCAGTAATAGTGGCTCCAGTAGTCACTTTCTTACTCCAGTAATATATGTGGTTCAACAGCTCAGTTTGCCTTTGCTCGACGATTACTCCAGTCATTAAATGATTACTCCAGTTATAAGTGTGTTTCAGCAACTCTGTCACGTTTCACCTGGGCGACATTTAATAAATCAACGATATCTCCCAAACCAGAGATCGGATTGAGATGAAATGAAACTAGACATCCAATGCGTCATCTTGACAAAAATTCAGGTCCAAAGAAGATCAGATGAGAAAGCTATGAATTTTTGAAGTTGCCCCATCTGTTAACATCACTCAGCAGACCAAGCTTTGATGTTTCGAGTGTATCTCACAAAATACACATCGAAATGAGCTAAAATCAGGGGGATATGAAACTAGACCCACATACCTTTCCAAAAATATCAAGATCACAGAAAACAAAGATCAAATGAGAGAGATATGATTTTTGGAAGTTCAGGGTCTGTTCAGGATTATGCAAAAACGCTGGTCAAAGATCAACTGTCATTTTTGCAACTGGAAGTCTTGCTGGATGTTACTATAGTAATACATAAGTTCCTACAGTCACATACGTACAAAGAGGAATTAAGCATTTAGCTACTGCAGTCAAACAAGAGCTACTGCAGTAATCTTAAGATAGAGAACAAGTGTCATCTTAACTACTGCAGTCATCCACATGTTATTGCAGTCACACGAGCACAGAAAGCAACTACTAGTTTTGTGACTCAAGTCTTGATGAATGCTATTGTAGTCATACATGAGCTACTGCAGTCATATCGAGACAGAAAGTAATTATCATTTATGTTACTCCAGTCATCTATGACCTACTCTAGTCATCGTATCACAGAGAGACTCTCAAATGTTTGAAACCAAATTGACTCCAGTCACTAGACACAGAAGCGAGACTCTGTTTCCTGAGGCTTACGATTTGATCTCATTTGCTTTATGTGTTTCATAATTTCAATCTACAATTATCCTCTGTTATACTTGATCAATTTTCTCATGAGTTTTAGATAAACACAGCAAAGATCAAGAAGAAAACTAACTGGGTAAAATGTAATTAATAATAAAGAACCAAGAACAAGCCTGAAATTTCTCTTCTATCCCAAGAGTTCAGATCTGGCCATTCAAGGACGATTAAATCATTCTCCAATGGTCTAATAAAGTTATGGAAATGACAAGAACATTGGAAGACCATCTACAACAACTATATCCAAGATTCCAGCCAAGAATTGAAGAAATAGAGAAAAATATGCAACGGTCATATTCCAGATTTACAGCTGAATGTTGAAGAATCATAGAGAAGAAAATGCAACGGCTAGTTCCTCTAATTAACCTATAAATACCCATAAAGACTCAGGGCAAAGAGACACCGAACTACAAATGATCATATATTTAGCTTAGAGAGTGAGATTATATGTATTATGCTTCAATGTTTATTCACTTACTTCTGAGAGAGAAGATTCATTGTAATCATCCTATTATTCTGAGAGTTACTCAAGATTGGGTGATCTTGAGTGGGAAACACTTTGTTGTGATTACAGCTTGTAAGGGGAGTAAATCCGAGTGAGGGGATTACTTCGAGTACAGAGTGTGTAATCAAGTAAGTGAATTGATTATGGTTTGTAAGGGGGGGTGAATCCTAGTGAGAGGATTACTTCAAGTACAGAACTTGTAATCAAGTTCAAAGCAAATAGTGGATTGAAAATCTCAAGTGAAGCTTGGGGACTGGACGTAGGTCAAGGATTGGACCGAACCAGGATAAATCATAGTTTGCATATTCTCTTCCCTAAACTCTTATATTTCCAATATATATATTTGGATAACTGATTACTGTCATAGAATTGATTTCAAATTAGTTGCGAAAGGTTTTTAAAGTTATCCAGAGTTCTGTCAAACACCCAATTCACCCCCTTCTTGGGTGATAGCCAAGTCCAACAATTATGGCTCGAGTCACTCCTTCATTAATAAGGCATTGACAGCACTTACAAGACATAGACTCGAGGTAGCAATTTTATGGCTTGAGTTTTGGCTTAGGCTCGAGTCAGCATAAGCTATAACTCGAGTTAAAGTCAATTGATCGTTTAATCGCATAGAAAACACTTGACTTAAAGTAGATATTCCTAGTTTGAGTCAACCTCTAGACTCGAGGCAGGTTTTTTGGCTTGAGTCAATTGCGAGTAAAACTAATTCAAAGATCAACAACAAGACTCTGGCTCAAGTCATGAAGTTATGGCTTGATTCAAAGACCATTTTCAAATATAACACTCAAAACTTTGGCTTGAGTCAACATACATAGGCTCGAGTTAAGAGGTCAATGGTTTTCAAAATTATAAGTTCTTTAAGCAGTTGGCTTGAGTCATAGGCTACGCTAGATCAAGTTTAGTACCAAACTCAAGTCAGGTATTTAGTGGTTCGAGTCAATGAAGTTTATTTTTGGTGATGAACAAGAGGGATTGAGTTGAGTCAATAACCACTAGCTCAAATCAATCTAATAGTAACAATGCCTAAGTTCATGTTTTTGACTCTCTGCCTAGATGATTACTTTCTTATTATTTTCAACGGTTAATTATCGTCAAAACGCATATGGAGAACTAACATCCAATTCAAAGTCAACTTATATTCCCATGAAGACACTTGTCAAACTAGGAACTTAGGCTTTTGACTTTTACAATATCATGTGATATTTGTGTTATTTCTTTCCATATCTCATCTTGGTTGAAATTTTGGCTTCTAGAGGAACGAATTTGGTCTTTCTAAATGCCTTTAAATAAGAGTGTTAAGGTGTTCTTATACAAAGTCAACTTAGTTCCTTTTGTGACATTTGTCATCCTAGGATTATCTTGGTTGACATTTGTAATAAATGTTGGTTAAATTTTGGGGTGTTATCTGATGTTCAAGCAATTTCTCTTAAGGTTGAATAACAAAAATGTTGAAAATTTTCAATCGCTAATGAGTTATGTACTCATAAGCTATAACCCGTAACCTTTTACGGTACTCATGAAAACCCGCAACTCTTTATGGTACTCATAAGTTATCCCAGATTGGCTTTCTTTACTATTGATAAACCTGTAACTCTTTTAAGACACTCATAAATTAAAAAATGTAACTCTTTATGGTACTCATGAGAACCCGTAACTCTTTATGGTGCTCATGAGAACTCATAACTAAATGTGAAAAAATATGAGGATGTGAACAATTAGGAAGCTATGTTAATCATTGTGAAACCCATAACTCCTTACAGTCCTCATGAGCTATATAAAGGATGCGCTCATTAAAACACCTATTGGGGTTTTAGAATTACCTTTTGATCACTCGAAGACCTCAAAGTATATGAGGTCCTCTAATGTCGATCCACACAGCTGTCTCTTGATTGCAATGAGAACACATTCTCATTGACTCCTCCTTCTCCTTGAACGCTTGCTAGGCAATCGCAAGGCAAAGGCTTCAATTCTTTCGATCTTCTTTTCGTAAGATGATGATGGTGTCTTGAGATTAGGTGACATGCAAGATTGAAAGATTGGGGATGGCGCCTCTCTTCTTGAACAAGAACACACGACCTTTTTCTTGAAAAATCATGTGCGTGTTTTTTATTCTTGAAAAAGGTCCAAAAATAGGCGCTTTAAAAACGAGCCACCTAAATTAGGGTTTAACCCTGATTCTAGTGCTTAAAAGAAAGGCCTAATCCAACTAGAAAGGCCTAATCTTTTTCCAATCTTTATTGGATCTTATCCAATACTTATTAGACATCTAACCAATATTTATTGGATCTTTATTAGATATCTATCCAATTTTTATTGGATCTTTATCTAATACTTATTAGATATCTATCCAATCTTTATTGGATCTTTATCTAATATTTATTGGATCTTTTATCTAATCTTTATTGGATATTATTTTGGATAATTCATAATTATCCTTTGTCATCTAACATCTTGAATTTAAAATTTGAATTTAAATTACTCTTTTAAATTCAATATTTAAATTTCAAATTCAAATTGGCTTGGGCCTTCTAACATATTTGGACCTATTAGTGGAAAAACTAATTTCTCACTAAGTATCCAAATATGGCGTTATTTATGATTGGGCTTGAAGTCCTACTCCAATCCAATTACACCTATAGTCTTGACAAAGCTCAATAACAATTATTAGCCCAATGTTGCTAAATATAGCAATCAAGAACAACTTTAGTGTGTGACCCATTAGGCCAATTAGTCACTAACATAAATAACTTGGACCAATTAAACTCCTTTAATGGGCCCAATTTATCTAATGGTCACATAAGATACTAGCAATGCTCTGCGGCCCCACAACTAATCGAGTTGATCAAGTGATCCACCTTTCTAATTTGGATACCATGCTGACATCATCCCTCAAGAGCAAAGATAGGGAAGCATCTCTCTTGGTTGACTAAATGTAGCTTTTTTTCACAAACCTAGGAATTTTCTTTTATTGACTCTAAGATGGACCATGACTCTTCATGATCGCTTACTATGCAAAGATTCCCAAGTCAACTGTTAGTTCTCTATGTGTGTTGAAGATAATTGACAATGGTAAAACCAAATTTAAGTTTGTCTTTGAAAAGTTGAAAAACTTACTGTAAAGACAAACTCGAGTTTGGACTTGACAGAGAGCAACTCCAGTTTTGTAAACTAAGACAAACTCGAGTCAAGATTTTAAAAACTCGAGTTTTGATAATATAGAGAGCTCCTAAATTTTTCAAAGCAAAGCAAATCAGAGTTTAGTATAATAAACCCCAGTTTGACAAATCAAAGAAATCTGAGTTTTTCCAAGCCTTATTGGAAACTTGAGTTAATGTTTTGGAAACTCGAGTTTACAACATACAGAAAGTTATATTATCCTAAGCTTGAGAAAACTCGAGTCATGCTTATGAAAACTCCAGTTTACATTTGCTAAAATATGTCACAAAGTTTTTTCTTATGAGGAAACTTGAGTTTAGTTTACATTAACTCGAGTTTAGGACCCACTGAGAACAACCTTATATTTATAAATTTTTGTAAACTCTAGTTTTCTATTACAAACTCTGGTTTGATAAATCAAGAAAGTTTTACAGTTTTCATGAGTTTTGTGAAGACTTGAGTTAAGCTTCACAAACTAGAGTTTGCACCTCACAGAGAGCTTCACTCTATTTACATTGTTTGAGAACTCCAGTTTTGAAATGAAAACTCTAGTTTTGAGCTTCTGGACTTAAAATGTGTTTTTCACCTTAAGTGTCCAAAACTCGAGTTAGTCACTTAATGACTCGAGTTTAGGGTTTACTCAAAACCCGTTTCAAAGTTCAAATCATGACTTTCTTTTCTGTATGAAGAAAACTCGATTCATTCCTATAAAACTCGAGTTTATACTCTCAGAAGTGAACTACAAACTTAAGTCTTGATGAACTAACTCGAGTCTGTATTGCATAATTTAAAATTTGAATTACCTGAATCTGCAAAATCTTTGTAATTGATCTACATACTTCTTATCATCACTCATTACTATTCCTATATATGTTTAACTTGTTTGTTAGTGAGTTTCAGATAATTTAAAGAAGATTAAAATGGAGTTTTAGCTAAAAGCAAAAGCATGTCAGAGCATTTATTATAAAGTACAAATAGCTTGCAATATTATGAACAATCTTCCTCTGCACGGTGCAAAAGGGATTAATGCCTCTTTACTTAACTAGCTTATGTTATTCCAACAGATTAATCTTAAGGAAAGTCAACCATAAATATCTGTGCACCTATATTAACTAAAGTGTAGTGAGAGAAGAAGACCAAAGCTTATGCTAATCTTCATTTAATGCCTACAACGGTTATATATAAGATGGAAACGGTTATTTAATGCTCTCATGTAAACATGTTCCCACTAGACAAATGGTTAAGAAAAGACTTATTTCTTGGTTTAGCTAAACTTTGCTTTAAAAACAACATGATTTGTGGCTCATGTCAAAGGGGTAAACAACCTCAATCATCTTTCAAAACTAAACTTGAAATTACAACCAATCGACCACTCCAACTATTTCATATGGATTTAGTTTGACGAGCAAGAGTAAAAAGCCTTGGTGACAATTTATATACTCTTGTTATTGTTGATGATTTCTCAAGATTTGCCTAGACTATTTTCTTAGTTTTAAAAGATGAAACATTTGATATGTTTGTTTAGTTTTCCAATAAAGTGCAAAACAAGAAAGGAATGTGTATTTCAGGTATCCGAACTGATCATTAAGGAGAATTTGAGAATCAAGCCTTCGGAGAATTTTGCAATGCTCATGGAATTGACCACAATTTCTAGGTCCCAAGAACTCCACAACAAAATGGAGTGGTTGAGAGAAAGAATAAGTTCTAACTGAAATGGCTCGAGGGATGCTAAATGAGAACAAAACTTCTCAAATCTTCTGGGTTGATGCAATGAGCATGGTGTGTTATGTTTCAAACTGAGCATATCTGCGAAAAAAAACTCAATAAGACTCCATACGAACTCTATAAGGGAAGGAAGCCAAACTTGGCCCATTTACACATATTTGGATGCAAATGCTTTGTCAACAATAATGGTAAGGATAACTTGGGAAGGTTTGATCCGAAGTTTGACAAAGGTATATTTTTGGGTTATTCAAATAGAAATAAAGCTTATAGAGTCTTCAACAATCATAGTCATGTTTTAGAAGAATATATTCATGTTGTATTTTGTGAAACTGAGCCTGAAAACTCCCGTGATGAAGATGAAAATATTTTTCAAAACCAACCCATCTCAAAATCTACTCTTGTTCCTGATAATTCTAAAAAAGTTTTAGAAGTTGAGTCCCAAAATATCGATGACTGATTGGATCTCGATAATACTTGATAGTAAGCAGACCTAATATTCAATTCAACGCGAGAATGCGCGTAAGATATCAGTTAGCTCCAAAGGAATCTCATGCATAGATTGTAAAATGTATTTTTAGATATCTTACAAATATTGAAGAACTTTGAATTTGGTACCCTAAAGAAACAAAGGAATACCTTGTAGCCTGCTTGGACTTAGATCATGCTAGATACAAAATTGATAGAAAAAGCACTAGCGGACAATGTGAGTTCTTAGGAGAGAGGCTCTCTTATATCATGGTTTAGCAAAAAACAACCATAGTCTTGATATCCCCCACTAAAGTCGAGTATGTAGCTAATTCAAGTTGTTGTGCTCAAGTCCTATTGCTTAAACAACAACTTCAAGATTTGGGGGTTCATCTCAAAGAAATTTCAATACTTTGTGACAACATAAGTATAATCAGCTTGGCTAAAAATCCAGTACAACACTCAAGAACCAAGTATATTGATGTGACACATCACTTTATCAGATATCATATTCAAAAGAAAGATGTCAAAGTATTGTTCATCCCCACTCATCTTCAACTTGTTGACATCTTCACCAACCCTTTGCCTAAAGATCAGTTTCCCTTTTATCAAACGGGAATTAAGAATGGTAAATCCCAATGAATTGTAAGCAATCTCTCTAATCTTAGCCTATTTAAAGTTTAAATTGTTTAATCTTTGACTAAGTTAAGCTTCAGAGTGTCTAGATATTGTTTTGCAAGTATCTCTGTCAATGCCATAAAATTCAGGGATGAACAGAAGAGAATCAACTTGAGTTTAGAGCTCAAGAACTCAAGTTTGCTCTAACAAAGTGAAAATTAAGTGAGACAAAGTTCTTAAACCTCGAGTTCATTGGTAACAACTCGAGTTCATCGTTCGAGTTCTCCTTTTACTAACTCAAGTTGTTACTATTATCTCTTATACTTATCTTCTGATATGCTCATAGAATGTTAGAAGCTTTACAAAACTTAAGCTTTTTAACTAGAACTCGAGTTTAGTTTCAAAAACTCAAGTAAATGTTATTCTCAGTTTAACTGTGTTCTCAACCATATGTAGGAAATTTTTTAAGAATCGAGTTGCTGTGACAACAACTCTAGTTCCAAACTCGAGTTCATGGTTTAAAACTCAAGTTCTTGGTTTGTTATTCTATTTGTCTAACTCTTGTTGATTGCATCATCTTATCACAACTAGAGTTGATCTATCACAACTCAAGTCTCAAACTCCTGTTTTGAGGCTAGAAACTCGAGTTTATCTAGTAACTCTTCAGCTTCCTCAGTTTGCAAAACTTCGTGGGAAAGTATAACTCCGTTTATACAATAACTCGAGTTCCTATCAACAAGGAAGAAAACTAAACATGGACAACTAGAGTTCATAATGAACAACTCAAGTTTGGAACTCGAATTTTACATTGCAAACTCAAGATAACTTGAAGGTTCTCATAACACCCTTGAGACGAGGTTAGTGTTTTTCTTCTCGTGTAACTTGAGTTAACTATTGCAGAACTCGAGTTCTTGACTAATAAACTCGAGTTGTGAAGCTCTCTCTATATATATATTAGCGACTCCTCTCTCCCTCATTTCACATAAACTCCAAAACCCTAAACTTGAGTTTCTCTTCAATGACTCTCAAATGCAACCCAATGAGGACCAAAAATCCTGAAAAGTGAAATGAATCCTCCACTTCTTCACCTTCCTTAGATCTAAAATCGTCCAATTCCTCTCCTCCAATCTTTGAAACCCTTTCGTTGAAGCGTCCTTGTCGAGAAAAGCTTCCCCCACAATGCTATCGACCTAAGGTCGTGAAGGATGTAGGACCTCTTCCTCCCTCTTGACCTCGAACCAAGGGAGTTGTGATTAAAGAGCCTTCAAAAAACTCTCACTCCAAACCCTCAGAATCACCAGTCAAGGGCAAAGGAGAGTCCATAAAAATCATCGAGCCTGTTATTCACCAAGCTTCTGCGCCACCCATAAGGCCTCCATCTCAGTCTTTTTTTCACTCAGCTGGTACTCCTTCCCTTCTAACTATTACTCACAATCCAATTCCTCTGATGTCATTCACTTTTCAATCCTATCTCTATTCCTGAATTAGATTCTCAAACCTTTTAATCTGATTGTGGGATTAGAGGTTTCTGTCCTAATATTTTCATTCATTTCTCTTAATTTTTAGCTGATTGTGGTTTAGACTTATCTCCCTATTTTATCTCTTTCAAACCACTTCTAACTCTTCAACCTCCTTTCTGCCCTTCAGTAGTGAGAACATTCTATTTTTATCTATGGATTGCTAATGTGTTCAGTCCTGATGGCAATCTTGTAGAAGAAAGAATGATAACATTTGTCAGAGGTAAACAAGAAACTTTCTCTACTAAAAACCTTAATAATATTAGGATTCATTGAGCCCCCTCCTCCAATTGTTGACTTAATTGATGAGGAAGTCTTCTAAATCCTAAGACCAAGGGAGCCTATTGAATCATTAACTTTCTCTCCAGTTGAAATGCCTCCTTTGTTAGTTCTCTATGTGTTTTGATGATAACAGAACATTGTAAACTTGTTGCTAAGGTTTAAACATGTTTAGAGATAGTTAAAATTGATTTAATTCTCATAATACATGTTAAACTTGAGTTTGGATGTAATAGACTCGAGTTTGTGATCAACAGAAAGGATAATAAACGTTTTGGAGTGGAGCAGACTCGAGCCTGTACGTGACAGAGAGCATATTTCATGTTTTTACTTCGAGCAAACTCGAGCCTAACATAATAGACTCGAGCCTGCTCGTGACAGAGACAAACTTCACATTTTTTAACTAAGGCAGACTCGAGCCTATTAGGTTAAGCTCGAGCCTAAGCCTTACAGAGAGCATGCAAAATTTCTTAAGTTTTTAAACTCAAGCCTATTATGTTTAACTCGAGCCTATGTCTTACAGAAAGCTCTTAAAATCATTTTTCTTGAGAACAGACTCGAGCCTAAGATTTTTAACTCGAGCCTGTCCCTTCCAGAGAGCAGTTAAAGATTTTCTCAATCATAGGCTCAAGCATAAGCTCATAGACTCGAGCATGTTTCAGTTTGAAAAGCATTTGCACAACGTTTTAGTGAAACAGACTCGAGCCTGTCACTAATAGACTCGAGCCTAAGTCAGGCAGAGATCTATCTAAGTGACAGGGCCTAAGCAAACTCGAGCCTAAGTTTTTAGACTCAAGCCTGTGCCTTTGAACTTAAGCTTCAGCATGTTGCAAACAGTTCCAGACTCAAGCCTATCACTAATAGACTCGAGCCTATGCGCTACCCCAAAATATTTTCAAAGATTAAACACGTTATACAAAGGGGAGACTCGAGCCTACCAAGATTATACTTGAGTGTTGATAAACAGACTCGAGCCTATCAGTCATAAACTCAAGCCTAACAGATCTCTGTTTAAATGTCATGCTTCTCTTTTCTCAGATTCGATCTTATGAACTGTTTTACACTTAAATGGAATTACGAATCATTATATATATGTTTAATATGTTTGTTCATGAGTTTCAGATTCCATTAACACATTTCAAGGTACAGATTAATGCTCTCGCTGAAAACGCTCCAAAGTGAATAAAATATTCAGAAATTCAACTTTACAGCAAAGAAGTCCACTAAATTGCCAACTGAGCCTTATCATCAGACAAAAAGAATATTCAAACACTATGGCAGACAGTCAGACGTGGGCAAACAATGGAGAGGAGCCTAATGTCTAAATCTGAACTTGCTTCCAACGTCACTTTCCAACAGAAGCTCCAACGGTCATCAATCTTCAGTTCTATATATAGACAGCTTCAGCAACTGGAAATACAGTGAACCCAGTGAACGAATTAGCAAGAGACACTAAGCTTTCATCTTGTATTCATTTCATTAGTCTTATTCATTCACATTGAGCTTTAGTGATTATTTTATCTTACTCTTAGAGAGAGTCTTTGTGAAATTCGAATGAATCTTGTTGTGTAAACTCAAGGTAGTGGGACCTTGAGTGTGGGATCAGATTACAACTTGTAAGGGGGAGTGAGTCCTATTGAGAGAGGATCATCCTAAGTTACAGAGTGTGTAATTGATCAAAGAGATAGTGAGAAATCTCAGAGTCTGGGGACTGGACGTAGGTCAAGAGTTAAGACCGAACCAGTATAAATCTTCTATGTCAAGCTTTCTCTTCCCTTCTTTGTTTGATTCGCATCTAGCCAGTTTTTCAAAAGCAAACGAAAAAGTTTTTGAAATCCCCAATTCACCCCCCCTCTTGGTGATTTCCTTCCTCTACATCCTTTACATAGGGTCCTATAGTACATTTACTCTATGAACCTTTTACCTAAAGGCAACAATTTTACTCATTTTGCTATAAGGGATTATCTTCTGTTAGCCTTTATCATTTAAAAAACCCCTTCAATCTTGGTCAATAGTTGTTTCATGAAATTAAACGTTTTATTATGAAGGTCAAAAGAAAGCTCATATCCTATGTCCTCATCTTATCTCATTAATTATTTTCCACAACAAGATCTAGTATCTCAAGTTGGATGAGAAACCAATCAAACCCACAAAATTTGGCCAAAATCAATTGTATTATATGAGAATTTCTTTTACTGAGGGCTCTGGTCAGTCTAAAGCTCCATCTCGATCTAGAATTAGGGCCACCTCTACTAGAGCTAATATAAGCCTCAATCATCTCCTGTTAGACCTTCCTCTTCCACTCATGCATCTCCCTCCATCTTTGGTGCTTCCCTCTAATCCATGTTTGAAAAGGCTATCTCAGTGGGTGTATCTTCCATACAGACTTCTATGACAGCCCAGTACCACAAGCTAACTGAGAAGATTGAGATTGAGGTTGGGAGACTAGTTTCTGAAGTAACCAAAAGCCATAATGCATTGGTAGAGGTCCAAGATAAACAAGTTGAATAGCTTGAGGAAATGACTGAGAAATTGGAGAACATTGAAGGCCATTTTGAGAGCATGCACTCTCTGTACTTGTCCTTGAACTCCAAGCTATCCAAGATAATGTAGGTTTATGATGTTGTTAGCCTTTCTAGATCCATCCCCTCTCTTCCTCATACCTCCATTCCTGATTCTTCTCTTCCTCTAACCAAAGCCCATATCTCACTATCTACCTCCATAGAAAGCATCCCTCTCACCATACTCCTTCATCTCCCAGACTGTCCTTTCCTACTCCCATTCTCTCTCCTAGACCCTCATCTCCTTCACACACACCTAACCTTTCTACTCCCTTACCTGAGAGCACTACTCCTATCTTGGCTCTTACTCTTGTCAATGTACCTATCCCATCTTCAGTTACCTCTACTATTCACATCTCTTCTTCACCAGACTCCTCACCATGAGTTCCTCCACCTCCCTTCACTACTTCCACCTCTCTCCCTTTCCTCAAAACTACCTTACTTGCCATCCCTATCTCCTTTTTGCCTCCTTCTGATGATGACAAAGGGGAAGAAGAGTAGTTGATGTTGATATTGTAAAGTAGCTGATGATGATGTTGATATTGTAGTATTTAGATGCATCTTTGTTTAGTTTCTCTTTTCTGTCTTTTCACTAATATTTATCTTCAAATGTACATGTACTTTTGCATATATGCGATCTCATCTGTGTATTAGGACTTTAAGTAGTAATATAAGCGTCTTTTGCAAATATTTGCATTTTGATCTTGTTTCAAAGTATAAATTCATCTTTTATCTCAAAAGTATTTTTACAAGTGTTGTCATTATCAAAAAATGTGAGAATATTAGTTCTCAGTTTGAGTTTTGATGATAACAAACACTTGTCAACTTATTGACTTAAGTCATCTCGAGTTCATACTTCATCAACTCGAGTTCTAAAACTCTTTCCAATTTCATCTTGAGTTAGCAAGGTTACAAAATCGAGTTCTCAGCTAAAAAACTCGTGTTCTATCTTTTGAAAAATTTTCAATGGCTATCTCTTTTTGATCAACTGGAGTTCGTAACAACTTAAGTTCGTGTTCACAAACTCGAGTTCATAAGCAATAAACTCAAGTTCGAGGAAACTTGGCTCATTCTCTATTTTGAACACAAAAGGTATAAGGAACTAGAGTTTCATTTTAACAAACTTGAGTTCTTGGTCTATGAACTATGAACTCAAGTTCTTCGAACCAGTAGGACTTGAGATCTCAATGAAATGTTAAGAACTAGAGTTCTTATTTAAGAACCCAAGTTGAGCTTTTTACAACTTGAGTTCTTTGTGAAATAGAAAGCTTCATGTTTTCATCCTTAACATCAACTCAATTTCTTATTCTTACAACTCGAGTTATACTCAGACAAAAACTGAAGTTTTTCTTTCTAGTCAATGAAAAAGAACTCAAGTTCTTCATACTCAACTCGAGTCTATAACTTTAGTTCATTATTTTACTACTCGAGTTCTTCTGTAAGAAATGACAATCAATATCTGTGCGATTTCAAACAATCATTCTTTCTTACCACTACTTCATACTTTTGCTGAGAGTTACTCTTAAGATGTTTTTAACCCATTTGCTAGTAATTTCAATTGGTCAAATGAAGATTTAAACCAAAAGCATTATAAAGCAACTCTTGTGTCAAAGGCATTTAATGCACAATAGAGATATAGAGCTGCACATGGAATAAACATCAGAGTAATCTAAATGAACCTTGTTGCATGTACCCATTTTGACGAAAAGTATTACCAACTTCATAAGTCAACCTCTGTCCAAACGAAAGGAGGTTTGTTGATAACGATGAGTTGAAAGTAATGAAAGGGGGAGAATTCAGCCTAATGGAATATTTTCTGAGTCTAATGGAAATATGAATATTTCTCAATGGCTATCTCAACAAACCTCAACGATCATATATGGAAGTTGGTATATATGCTCGAAGCATTCAATTCGCCACCTACTGAAACTCTGTGCAATCAATATGATATTATTGCAATTCTCTGCTTCACTCAAATTAGTTAATATCTTCGGATATCATTGTACTTCAATTTTTAACATTTATCTACTCAGTGAGGAGTCTAAACACATGTTAATTATTTGATTATTTGTTTAATCTCATGGTTGAGGAACCTTAAGTGTGGGTGCACAATTGCAACTTGTAAGGGGGAGTGAATTCTAGTGTGATAGGGTCATCTTGAGTACAAAGTGTGTAATTGTATTGATGTTTGTAAGATAGTAAAAAACCCAGTGGATCTGAGGACTAGACGTAGGTCAAAGAATTGGACCGAACCAGTATAATCTCTTTGTGTCTACTCTCCTTGTCTCATACTCTTCTTACATTGTCTTTAAAGTAGATCCACAAAAGATTTTTTAAATCACTTATTCACCCCCCTCTAAGTGATATTTCTCTTTCACATATCACTCGAGTGATATGCTCCAACTCTTAAATCACCTTGCCAGTTACTTGTAAAATCCTTTGAGTGACACTGAATCACTAAAGTTGCAAAAACCATCACTTGAATGATCACTTCCAACTTTCAAAATCTATGCAAGTCACTCGCAAAAATCTTGTGAGTGACATTGAATCACTTGAGTGCAAAAAACCATCCCTCGAGTAATCTTCCTCTAACTCTTAGAAGCTTTATGAGTCACTTGCAAATGCTTTGGAGTCTAGTTTCATATGAAACATGTTTCACCTCAATTGGATATGTGTTTTGATAGATATGACAAAATTACTGAACCTCTTATATACTCAACAAAATCAAAGATGAATAGAGTATGTTGAAATATGATAATCACTCGAGCGAATAGTGTATCACTCTTGAACATCACTCTAGTGATATTCTTGTAGCTCAAGAGTGATATTCCTGTAGCTGAATAGTGATGTTACTATAGCCAAAAAATCATTATTCTTGGTGAAACTTGAAATAGCTTATTTTAACTCTAATTAAGATATTCCAACTTCCATTTGATCAAAGACTTCTAATATCAAATTTAAGAACTTGAATATTGATATTTCCATTATATCTTGTAAGTTTTTCTTTATTTAATCTCTTATCTTGATCATTCTCCACAATTCAACCTGGACTCATCTACATTAAATATAGTAGTTAGTCAATGTAGAAGATAAAATATACTGTGCAAACTTTTTATCTTAATATTTAGTATTATATTTAACATCTTCAAAACTAATCATATCTAACAATATGTGATTATGAGGTTTTAAGTGAAACAGTTTCAAAATAAACAGAATAATAGTCAAGTATGTATAAATATATCAAAATGCAGCATATGTATACATGTAAGTCTTAACTCTAATATCATAACACGAGATGATCCCCACAAGATAATCATTATAATCTCCATAGTTCTGACAACTGAACTCTTGGGCTAAGTGTTCAGTCTACATCACTGGCCACTATAAATTTGTTGCTGTGTTACTCTCTAACTCTATCTCTTTCAAATTGCATTTAAATTTCTATTATCCAATCAACATAGTTAATATTGTGGACCAATTAACCCTGTAAATATATATATATATATATATATAGTAATTGAAAATATATTATCCAAGTCATTTTTGTTATTAATTATGCATTATATAAATTATTGTAGGATCATAATTAATCTAAATAACACAATTTTTAAAATTTTAAATTAGCGACAGAAAATTCTATGGCAAGCAATTTAACGTAAAAAAATTTTCATCGGTAAACTGAAATAAGTTAACTTTAAGCGACAGAGAAATTCCTACGCTCTTTTGCTTCAAAATTTTTGTAATAGAAATTAGTGGCATATTAGTCATAGACAAATTTCGTAGCTAAGTTCTGTCACAAATCCTTTTACCACAGAATTAGTGTAGTGTCATTACTACATAAAATAAATTATTAACACTAAAAAAAAAAAAGACATATTGTAGCAATTAAAATTATGTAGTTATAGTGGTTTTAACTGCTACAAGAACCGCTATAAAATATACCGTTGTAAAATATTTTGTAGCATAGTTTTAGAAAACCGTTACTCATGTAATAAAATCATTACTGCATTGATAGAAGTTTTGTATCACCGCTACAAAATGCAATTGAGATGAAACATTTCAAAAAAGTTGGCACCAAAAAACCTCTATAGATATTGGAAAATTGGAAAAAACAAAACCATTATTTGAGTCCATTGTTAGAATATTATGTTGAATATTTTATTATTTAAGTGACAAATTAAATGATAATAGTTTATATTTAAAAAAATGGTTAACTTAAGTTAGATAAGTATAAATATTATGTAGGTATAATACTAAGAATGTGTGAATAAAAAGGGCTTAATAATATATGATATCTAATTAGGGATAGAATGTTAATGATAGAATGAATGTTGAGGAAATGTCCTTAAAGTTTTAGATAAGAAAAATAATAATAATAATTAGTATCAATATTATAAGAATGAAAATAAAATATTGAAATCAAAGATTTAATTTTTTTTTATCATATTTGATAAGTTTGCTCAACACTTAATCTCTTTTAAAAAAAAAAAACCTTTACAAATGAGAGAAAACAAGAGATAAAGGACTAGGAAGAAATGGAGAAGTGTCTAAAATGAGATATGATGGAAGTATTTAATTATAGGGATCTACGTAGCTTTTATAACGGTTGACGTGACATATTTTGTGGCAGTTCATGTGACAATTTTTGTAGTGATTTCACATTTATAGTGGTTGTTATTTGTTTTGTAGATGTTTAATTTGTTGGTATTTTTTAAAAAAATATTAAAATTTCACATTTTAAGGTGGTTATACTAAAAAATTCTATAAATTAATTCATTGGTGGGATACAAAATATTTAAAGCTACACATTTTATAGTGATTTATTTATTAAAATCACTACAAACTTCAAGACCATTGGCGGTTTCCAAAATATTCAAAACTTCACATTCTGTAGTGGGTTGTCTACTAAAACCGCTACATACTTCATGACTATTAGTGGGATACAAAATATTCCAATTTCAATATTACACACTTTATAGTAGTCACTACAAATTTCTGTTTGTAAATAGGACAGAAACGTGGATTCATCATATATTGGAGAAAGCAGTGTGGAGAGAAGAAAAGCAAGAGCTAACGTAGAAAGAGAAGGAGCATTCATTAATGGGGATGTTGTCGTTGTGTTGGTACTTTAGAGCAGGAGGCTAAACCTGAGAGTTTAAACGATATGTGAGTCATGGTATCATCAGCCCATTTACTCAGAGTCTGAGGAAAGGAAAGGTGCAAGACAGACAGGGGATATGGGGATGTGAAGTTAGAGTAAGTATGGCGAACGAATCCTGTTGGAGTACCGAAACTTGCAGCGGTTTAACAAAAGGCGCTACCTTAACGGCTACAAATTAAAAAAAAAAACCCTACATTGTACACCATGAAACTTTATAACATTTATTAAAAATCGCTATAAAAATTCAAACTCTTGGCATTATGTAGCAGTTTTTATGTATAACTGCTACAAATGTGTGTGGACTCTTTTGTATTATGTAGGGGTATGTTTTATATAAATTAGTCAATACGGAGGAAGCAGAAGGTGGGAGGATATTGGTGTGTCTTCCCAAATGTGGAAGAGACACGCACAAAGCCATTGCTTCACTCAAATAATTTAAACATCGTTGGACCATGATCATGGAATGACCTTTGACTAACTCCATTTTTAATGTTAGCCTTTCCAAACCGCACTTATTGCTGTTGAACTAATAAATCAATCACAAAATATTCACCCATGATAATTGAATTGAGTAGAAAAAATTTATTTATGTTTTTAATACATCAAGAGAGCGTTTGAACTTGCACACAACTGTTTGAGTTAGTGTTAAAATAACAAAATTTTATTTCTTTTTAATTAATACGGTATATAGTTCAAACTAAACAAAAGACGGTAAACTATGCCATGATAACTTTCCTTTAACTTGGGCATAATTGTATGTATTAAATACAAAATATTGCCAAGAATATTGAGTAGCCTTGATGTTTTGATACTTTTTAAGTGAGGTTCGCTTTTTTAAAATTCAAACATTACGGACAAAAAATTTCATATTTTTCCCCATTTAGAACCTGGCTGGCGCAACTCGAATTCCAATTTATTGATATTAGTCGGGTTAAGAATGATTATAAAAGAAAATTAGCTTTGAAATGAAGTTGACATGCATGCAGTGGTATGTCATTGGCATAATTAATGATGATGTCTACGCACCATTTCATAGATGTTTCGTGCATGCTTGACCATATTGTCTCTTGGGAATAATAATAATAATAATAATTATTATTATTATTATTATTATTATTTATAAAATTTATTTTTATATTATTATAATTATTATTATATATTTAATAATTAATAATGACTTAAAAGCATGATCAATTGTTCAAGATGATCATTTAATACGTTTAACTCGTTTCTTTGTTCTCAAGTTTTCGACTCTTTCCACTATATCCTATAGTCAGACATAATCATCAGTAGTTCATCTTCTAAGGAATTAACGATGCGATCTATTGTGTATATTAACTAAACATATTACCGTTTTTGTTTTTACAGTGAATTAAAAAATTAAAAAAAGTTACAGAGACACACACACTAAAGTATGTCCTTTTAATAATTAATAATAATTATTGATAACAATAACATAATTACATTTATTAAGAAGCTTTATGTACTTGAGAGAGATTTATGAGGAATTATCAATAAAATCATGATCATGCTTTTTATATGCAAATCATGATCATGTTAATTACACACACACAATTTAGATCGATCATGAACATTTCCATGAACTTTATCAAAGCATTAATTAACATGATAAGGCAACAAAATGATAAAATTGTATCACATCTTTATCTAATTTTCATATAATTTTGAGGGAATAATATAATTAAGAGCAAAATACTCAACTTCTTTGCATTTTGACTTAATTACACAAACCTCCTATCTATTATGAAAACAAGGATTAAGGTGAAAATTTGACCTAGAAGTTTTGCAATTGAACAGATTTCGTTGCATATCCATTTCTGTCGGAGAAAAGGTCAATTCCGTGGCAATTTCAATTGGCAATTCAATGTGTGTGTGTGTGTGTTTTTTTTTTTTTTTTTTGTTTGGTATGGTTGATGTAAATAAATTCTCAAATATATAAGGAAAGTTTGTGCATACATTTTAGTTTTAAGGGATATTTAGTTACATTTTCACAATAATGTTTATATAACTATGGTAAAGATTAGAGGGGTTGTTAGTACATTTTATTCTATAATATATACACATACGCAAAGTGTATATTCATCAGTTACATTACAAGCTTTAATTTTAAGGTCAGGATCTATATACAAGGGTAAAAAAAAAAAAAAAAAAAAAAGGAAAGAAGTTAAAACTTTTAACTTTTTTTTTTCATTTGAATTAAAATACGTTAGCACTTAAAGTAACGAGCTTAATTAGTAGAAAACAGGATTGATAAATTAATTAATAAAAAAGGCACAACTAAATCTTCAAATATAAGTGTAATTAGTCTAATAATAATAATTATCAAAACTAAACATGATTAATTCCTAATTAAACCCAAATAGCAGACAAGTATGAGTGAGATGAGAAGTTCGTGCTTCAAAACTTGGATTTATTTTTCATACCTTGCATGGAATTTGATATGTGATATACATAGTATATTCAAATAATTTATGTATAATATGGTTAAACAAAGTTTATACTTTATCCTACACTGATATTTAATTAATGTATTTGACCGGGGATTTAAAAAATTAAAAGTAATAGTATAAAGATGTGGAGGATAGTCTATTGTGAATATAGTTACAAATTGAAAAACTGCGCTATAAATACAAATTAGGAAGTATCACATATAAATCTGATAATTCCAAACTATCAACAAACTTAAATTAGCTGCTCTTAGTACTTTATGCACCTTTAATTTATTTTCTGGTTTTTAAATATATTTTGGTTTTATAATTATTGAATCAATCAATACATAAAATAAAAATTTATAAGAACCCTGACTCATTAACAAATCATGAACCATGTGATTTAAACTTTGTAAAAATACAGAAAAATGTTTAATCTTAGGTAAGATTTATAGCTATATAAAGTTTCTTTACTTCTGATCATAGTCTTAGTTTTTTCAAATTTAACAATAAATTAAAATGTTTAAATTTAAAACATTTCTTTGTTTAATTTTAGCAATTCACATTTTTCATAACTTATGAATAATCCAGCTTTTTATATAAGTTTTAAATTATATATAGATCAGTCAATAATATCATCATTCATCGGTATCATAAAATATAAAATTTGCAACAGGCTACATTATTTTAGCTATAAATAACAATGTTTATCATTCTTTCGGGCATGAAATGTGTGCGAGATCTAAATGTTAAAAATATAATAGTTATAAGAATTCATACTTTTCAAAAGTCAATAAAACTCATGGCTCAAATGGAAGGGTAACGCAAGGATATCCATATCACAGTACTTTTACCTCCAATTTAGATGGAGATAAATAAATTTTTCCCAGTTTGAATGAATGAGGAAAAGCAAAAGGTCGAAGTTAAAAAAAATAAAATAAAATAATAATAATAATAAATTAGGATATGATTATTTTCTTTTATGTAACAATAGAAATATAAGAAGAGAATTGAAATAATATAATGTTCTATTTTTCAATTTAGGTAACAATAATCCCCTACTCCTTATAGTTTTACCCAAATTTTAAGTAGGTCTTGTAGTTTTTTTCCTTTTTATTGGATCTTCATACTTTCTTTATACTAAAATTGACACATACACTGAAAAAGTGGGGGTAAAAACGGATCAGAATCTTGTAAAAAGACTGATCAGAAGCTTGGGTCAAAGAAGGGAAAAGAGCCCAATCGTTGTGGAGAAGCACTGCAGGGAAATTCAAACAGGTCGGCACAAAGCATACTCTGATATGGAGTTGAGCAAGATGGGCAGCGTCTTGAGAGGAACAAGCATTTCAAGGACAGAGAAGCGAGTATTCGCCTTTCTTTTCGCGCAAGAGGCCACTGCAGATTTTATGATTTTTGATACCCATCCTTAATGCAAGCTAAGAAACTATGGAAGAAGATAAATCAAGGATATATATACACATTACTTGAGGTTTATGCTGCTTTTTAATTGTCATTTTTGAACCTTTTCTCATAAATAATGTTAATGAAGCCAAAAGATTTCATTGAGTTCTTACCCTTTGAACTCGGTCCCCTTCCTATCTCTGGTGTTTAAAGGAGAAGCACAGGTAAAAAAAAAAAAAAAGCTTTTAAGACCGGACAAAAAAGGCATCAGCAGACCGGACTCGTGACCGGTCTTGTTCCAGCCAGTATTAAAAGTATATCTTTAAAAGCGGACTTCAACCGGTCTTAAATAAACTCTTTTAAGACTGAACATTTAAAAACATCAAGTCTTAAAAGTGATACTAAATCCAACTGAAATATTTTTTTTTGTCGGTCCTAAAACTCAATTTTTAAGACCAGACAAAAATTTAACTGCTCTTAAAAGGTATAATTTTTAAGACCGGACAAAAATAAATGCGCTCAAAAAAGTAGCAGCTTGTTAGACCGATGAATAATTATACGTATACACAGAAGAACAGACGGGGGAAAATGAAGTAACAACAACAGCAGCATACACAGAAGAAATTAGAAGTAGAGAAACCAAAAAACAAAAAACAAAAAGGAAAAATACTCAGATGAACAATGAGCTTCGAGCCGGCACCGGATCTGTGACTGAGCGAAGTGAGGGATCGGACTGATGCCTGAGCGAAGAGCCGACGGTGAGCGACTGACTGAGGGACCAAAGGGAGAATTTGACGGTGAGCGACTTTGACTGAGGGAGTGAGGGGTAGGGCATTTGGGCGATGAGGCGGGCTGATGAAGACAAATGAAACAATAACCTTAAGAAATTTTCAGAGTCCGCCAAGTTTTTTTTTCCTTCTCATTTTCAGAGTTTACTCTTATAGGGAAACAAGAACAAGTTTTTTTTTTTTTTTTTTTATAGACTTTTCTTCTCTTTAGAAAAACAAGCTAGATTTGTAAGTCTTATGCGAAATTATCATATATTTTTTTTAAAATTTTTTTATTTCATATTAAAATATGTGTTGTCCTCTTGGAAAAAAAAAATCCCTTGATAACCATTTCAATTCTTTAAGAAATTTGCGTATCGATTTTAAAAATAGGCATAAGAGCACAAAAGCTTTTTGTGGCTTAATTAATTTAATTTGGTTGGGTGCAGGTGGAGATGGAGATGGAGATTTTTTTTTGCACGAAAATAGAGATTTAATTAATCGGTTAATTTAATAAATATATTTATATCTCATCAGTCTTTATCTCTATAAAAATGACTATGAGTTCTATCATTTTCTTTTCATAATCTCATATATATCCACAAGTATATGGTTCAAATTTAATATTTTATGAAATTATTATTAAAATCACAACAAAAATAATTTTAAACTGTTAAAATCTGATCTACACAATTTATAACTACAATTGTACTGAAAAAATTTAAAAAAAAATCTATAAAATACTATATCAGTAGTTTATAAAATATTCAATCTAAACAATCTATTTATTTTTTTTATCTAAAAGTAGAGATAGAGATAGGATGACAACTATGAACCCCGATAGAAATAAGATTCTGAGGGGGGGAAAATAAGAGAAAAAATTATGAGAAGATCTTCTTCCTTATATAAACAGTGAGTTGCCTTTAAGAACAAAACAAACCAAGAGTGATTAAGAAAAATGGGATCATTTAAAGTTACAATAATGCTGCTGGTCCAATTTTCTTTTGCTTTTCATGCTTTTGCTTCTCACAATCCAACTCCTTCACTGGTTGTCAATGCTCAATCTGGAACAAAAATTGCAGAAACATTTTTTAGAATATTTTTCGAGGTGAGTATATATATAAAGCGAGAAAGAAAGGAAATAGTTTTTTCAAGCACATAACAAAAATTTCTCCCATTTGATAGTTTTTTGGAATATTTTTCGAGGTGAGTATATATTGAATATTTTTTTGTTGATCTTATAGTTTTCTCCCATTTAATGATAATCACTGACTGTTCTTGAAAACCAATGTATTACAAAATTTATTTCCCTTTTCTTTGAATTTGTCCATAAAGACAATCCATCTTAACAATGGAAGAGCACTTTGATGATATATTGCTTCACAATTCATAGTAAGTGTACTAGAAAAAACAATATCTATAGAAAAAGCTATAAAAGTAGATGCAACTGCTTGGTCAAGTTCCTTGAATGACATTATGGCTATCATAAACATTAAACAATAAAACGAAGTAATAGCTCCAATCTTGGTTACTTTTCATCTTGATTAGCTAATTTGATTAGCTAATTTAATTGGGTAATGGGTAGGGAAAAACAAGTCAAGATGAAGGAGGGAAACAAATGAAACTTTTTAATACTTTTTCATAGGGACGGAAACAAGTCCGCCTTAAAATAGAATTAAAGAAATGAGAAACATGAATATTAAATATTTATATTTTTAAAATAAAAATATTGCAAAACCGCCTCCAAAACCGCCTCTAAATATAAATATTTCAAAACCGCCTCAAAAACCGCCTCTAAATAATCAACAGAGGCGGTTTATGTAAACCGCCTCGAATTAGATTGATACATGAAAACGGGAAACGCCTCAATAACCGCTGCTTTTTGATTCATTTGGAGGCGGAGTAACAAAACCGTCGCAAGATTATGATAATATGGAGGTGGTTCGAAAATCCGCCTCGCGAACCGCCTCTAAATGTTATTTAGTGGCGGTTTACTGAAAACCGCCTCTAATAGTCGGTCGGTATTTACCCTTTTTCTTGTAGTGTACGCAGTCTTAAAAGACCCACTTTCAAGACTGGATGATTAATACGTCCGGTCTTAAAGATCAACTTTTTAGATCGGGCATATTAAACCATCGGTCTTGTAAGACCAACTTTTAATACCATCTAATATCAAATATGTCGCTTGACCTTTAAGACCGCACATTTAAATAAATCCAAGTACATCCGATCTTAAAAGTTGAACTTTTAAGACCGGCGTTTTTGTTTTATCGGTCTAAATTTTCTTGAATTTTTTCCTTATTATGTTCTTACTGATCATATATACACAAATCTATACCAGCCAATCCAGCACATAAAACAGTATACTTTAATATACAAGCTATGAACAATTATGGATAAATTGAATGATCTATACACATATCCATACAAGCCAATCCAGTACAGAAAAGGTTACACTTTAAGCTATAAGCTATGAACAATTATGAATAAATTGAATTGGGAAAAAGCATATCGTAGAATACAATTATTATTGACCATGAGTTACAAATACAAATACAATAAGCTGTTACAATAAGATATATCACACTTAAATCAACATACATGCCCAATATTCACCATCCTTCATCTGATTCCCATCCAACAACGTAACACATCCTCTTTTATAACATGCATGCCCCTTTGGAACGGATCCTGACACCAAAATAAAACAATAACAAACGTCATAGAGTTAGTGACATTGTTTAAAAACACGGATAGAATATAATAGCGTTAAAACCTTAAAGTTTTCACGTACCCTTTTAAGAATTTCATAGATCCTGGCCGGTATGCGTTCTTCACGTACCCTTTTAAGAATTTCATAGATCTTTCAATTAGGTACATCTACCGTAAATGGACAGGGCCGGACAACTTGATCTCCCTCACTAGATGAACAATTAGATGAACCATGATGTAAAAAAATGAAGGAACAAAAAGCTTCTCAAGGTGGCACAGGATAAGATATCCTTCATTCTCTAATTCATCCAATTGTTCAATCTCGAACACTTTACTGCAAACAGCATTAAAGAACATACAAAGCCTAGTCAAAATGTGTTGAAGATCATACTCGGCTATGCCTCGAATAGCTACTGGGAGTAGCTGTTGCATCAAGACATAACAATCATGAGACTTTTCGCCTACCAATTTCAAGTCCTTCATTGACATAAGCCTCTTAAAATTTGAAGAATACCCCGACGGAACTTTTGTACCATGCAAACACTCACAAAACTACATTTCTCATCCTTAGACAAAGTATGAGAAGCCGGGGGACAATAAGTTCTGTTACCATATGGCCTTGGATGTAAGTCTTCGTGTATTCCCATTTCTTGCAAATCCAATCTTGCCTTTACACTTTCCTTTGTGCTACCTTATATGTTGAGAAGCGTGCCAACAATACTATCACTTATGTTCTTCTCTACATGCATGACATCAATACAGTGTCTCACATCAAGGTTGCACCAATATGGAAGATCGAAGAATACCGATCTTTTTTTCCATATATTTGTTTCTTTTCTACCCTTTGTAGTCTTACCAAAGACGACACTTATATTTTTCACCTTTTCATACACTTGCTCCCCAGTCAATGCCACCGGAGCTCTTCATATTCTTGGCCACCAAGAAGGGCTTTCTTTAATTAACTATATGGGCGGCTCCGTCTAATAAATCTTCTATGTCCAAGATAAACCGTCTTTCTTCCATGTTGAAGTTGATGGTAGCGTGTGCCTTCTTCACAAACCGGACATGCCTTATGGCCTTTTATACTATACCCTGACAAGTTCCCATATGCTGGGAAGTCATTTATGGTACAAAATATCATGGCTCTCATTTTGAAGACCTCCTTCTTGAAAGGGTAAAAAACATCGACACCTTCTTCCCACAACTCCTTCAAGTCTTCAATCAAGGACAGAAGGTGAACATTAATGTCGTTTCCGGGTTGTTTTGGTCCCGAAATCAACATGGACAACATGATGTACTTTCATTTTATGCATAACATAGGAGATAAGTTGTAAATAATCAGGAGTACAGGCCAGGAACTATGTATGCTACTAAGGCTTCTATGTGGATTTATGCCATCCGTGCTAAGGGCAAGCCTAAAGTTACTAGGTTCTTCGCCGAAGGTCGGAAATAATTGATCGATTTTCCTCCATTGAGAAGAATCGGCAGGATGTCGAATCTTTCCATCAGAAATCCTCTCATCTGCATGCCACCTCAAATTTTTTTGCATCATTTTCATTATCAAACAAGCACTTGAACCTTGGTATGATTGGAAGATACCACAACACCTTTGCAGGTCCCTTATTTGACTTGTACCTTGGGGTTTCACATATCAGACAATTCAGCTTCTCTTCTAACTCGTTCCTATACAACACGTAATCATTTGGGCATGCGTGGATCTTTTTGTACTCCATCCCTAGTAGACAAAGTATTTTCTTAGCATCATAGTATCGGTGAGGCAACACATTATCATCTGGAAGCATGTCCTTAAAAGCCTCAAGCATTTCAAAAAAACTCTTGTCGCTCCACCCATGACGTGCCTTCAAGTTAACTAATTTCAATACAACGTTCAATAGTTGGTATTTCTTACACCCAGGGTATAGTAGGGTCTCTACATCACTGCACATATTACCATATACATGTGATTGATGAAAAGCCTCTTATGCTACATCACGAATAATGTCCTCTATGCGATCATCCATATCCGCGTCATTATCATCAGAGGCCACTTCTCAATGTTGAGACCCACTTGGCATTTTTTCACCATGACATACCCATACTGTATAGGTCTTACAAAATCCTTGACAAACTAAATGTGTGTGTATAACTTCAAGACTTAGTCGCCTCTCATTAAAACATCGTACATAAGGGCAATAAAACTTCCCACTATCATCATGGACATTTTGTTTAGCAAATTCTATAAATTTCCCAACCCCTTTCTGATATTCAGCACTCGTCTGTAGAGCATTTATCCAACTGTGATCCATAGTAGAATTCCTATAGATGGAAAGATTTAATATACATAATTCGTAAAAACTGAAACTTGCATATAAAATAAGTCAACTACAAATGCATATATAAGCTAAATGTCGGTTTTGTCTTATGGTCATAAATATATCACATTGAATGAAGAAGCAAAATAAATGCATTACGAGGAAATTAAACGCATCGCAAGTAGGTCTTGTGGACTCACCTGTAGCATATAAGGTCAAATGCGTTTGCTGAGTCTCTCTTCTCCTGCCACGAATGTTAATGTTGCAAACAGTAAGAGTAACCTGAAAATACTTGTTGGTCAGTTGGGTAGGTCCCAAAAGAAGATTTCATCAATTTTGGTCAACCCATGGAAAACCCAAAACGATAAGTAGGAAAATCATATAGTTATATAGCCGAAACAACTTGTACAGCTTGGTCTTTAGATGTTGAGCTAAGGAACCAGAAAGTTGTTGTCGAGAGAGCAATGTGAAGCAATGATGAACCAACACACAAACACTAGAGACAGAACCTCGGTAATCACTTTCGGCTAGACGAGAGAAGTTCATACAAGGAAATTTAATTTTTCCGCGCGAGTGGTGCGAGATAGACATTTATTATTTGGGATATTTTTAAGGCCGATCAATTTAAAGGAATACGGTCCTAAAGATATATTTAAATTATATTAAACTTTTTAAGACTGAAGTTTTATAAAATTGCGGTCCTAAAATAAATTTAATTTAAATTTTATATTGAAAATTTTAAGACAAGAGGTTAATAATACTGTGGTCATAAAATATATTTAATTTTGGACCGCGTGTTTTATAAAACTGCGGTCTTAAAAGTCAAATACTTTTTAATATTAAAATGAAAAATTGTTACAACAATTGAATGAAAATAAAGAACACTGGAGATTGGAGAATAAGCTTTTTCTTTAATGGATAATATGGAAAAAATAAAATATAAGCTTAGTTCTTATTGATTTTTAGATTACTATGACAATATGCAAATACAAAAGGAAAATAAGAACAACAAACTGAAAAATTAACAAAAACAAGCTTATAATGTGACTAAAAATCCTAATGCTTATTATCAGCTAATGTCTTGGAGATATCAGCTTTAGTAGCAGCAATTTCGCGCTGGATATCAGCAATTTCCTATATTATGTGCATCAGTTTCGCTTCATCGTCATCATTCATGGGAGCATTGGGACCAGGAGGTTGGAGAGGGGGAGCAGGAACCTCTTCGTGGTTTGAAGGCTGGAGGGGGCCGTCAACCTCTTCATCATCCGTAATAACAATGAGTCCAACAACCCGTGACTCCTCTGTCGGAATAGAACGCACTGGAAGAGAACCCACGAGAGATTTGGCATGGGCAGGAGCTTCAGGAGTACCCCTGCGAGGGGCTATCTAACCATTGTTTGAGCAGTTGGGGAAGTAGGGGCAGAGAGCTACGTAGTGTGGAGTTACGAGGTAATGACGACTTAAGAAGGACGGAGAGGAAGCGTGAGGAGGATAATAAAGGCAGGACAATAGTAGTTAATACTCAAAAGTGTATTAAGACCGTCATATAACATATCCACGGTCTTAAAAGTCTATTATTTATTACTTCATTAAATTACCTTTAGGACCGATCATTTATCTTATACCCAGTCCTAAAAGTATATTAATTTTTTTCCATTCAATTACCTTTAAGGCTGATCATTTATCTTTTACCCGGTCTTAAAATTCTATTAATTCTTTTAAAAGAAAAATAATATATTTAAGAACGGATCTCTTAGAATATCCGATATTAAAAGTTCATTCTTTTCAAGTGAGAGACACTAGTATCCTTACACTCTGTTCAAATGAATGATTCAAAGTCTCTTCAGCTTCTAGATAAACTTTCCAACTATGGGTCTCCTCGTATTCTGATAAACTATGCGTCTCCTCATTAATGGTTCCCGCATTTCTCATTCTTCAGGATGGCTTCTCTATTTAAACCTGTTGTTACTTTACCTTCTTCACATTCTTCTCAATCACTTCTACAACCTCCATAATGGTCGCTCCACCACCACAGGTGTGCACAACAATGGTCCTCTCACTCCACCACCACCATCACCGCCCAACAATGGTCCTCTACCCCAACAGCCACCTCTGTACCCTCCTCCGCTGCCTCCAAACCCCTCCGCTCGACAGATGATGCAGCACCTTTTGGCCCGCGTCGCTCATATAGACCAACATATGGGCCAAATGTTTCAGGTCTACCACGCCATAAACAACAAGCTGAACATGTTACTCGACACCAATGACGTCAAACATAATCTCTCTGACGACAACGTCTCCGACCTCTCCTTCGATCCCTCCCTCCCCTCCAACAACGACGGGGGGGATTAAATATTTTTATGTTTTTTTTGCATGTTTTTTTTGTTTGTACTATTCCTGCCCCACAGTAGGCAGGAAAAAAATGATAAATAATTTTTTTTCCATATTCGATTGTCTGTTAGTATATATTTTTGTTATCTTGATTTTGTTTCAGACAAAAAGGAAAGAAACAAAACTGTTAATTCTCTATGTGTTTTGATGATAACGGACAATTGTAAACTTAATTTGAAGTTTGTCTTCAGAAAGTTGTAAATCTTTCTGTTTAAGGCAAACTCGAGTTTTGGTGTAGAAACTCGAGTTTGAACTTGCCAGACAGAAGCTCAGTTTTTATCAAAGCAAGCCAAACTCCAATTTGTGTAGACAAACTCGAGTTTGCAGAGTTACAGAGAGCAATCAAAGTTTTAAGAGTTGTAAACTCGAGTCTGTGTTTTATAAACTCAAGTTTAGATCAAAGGGAGTGACACTTGAATTTCAACTTGTTTTCAAACTCTACCTTCAGTCTTTCTAAACTCCAGTTTACAAGAAAGTTTAAAGAGCTAAAAGGTTTAAAGACTTGTAAACTCGAGTCTGGGATATGTTGACTCGAGTTTAGCATAAATAGAGTTACTCGAGCTGTTGCTTATTTTGTAAACTCCAGTTTTGTTTTCAGAAACTCCAGTTTAAGTTTAACAAAAGATTTCCAAAGTTTCAGTTTCCACTGAAACTCGAGTCTGGGTTCTGGAGACTCGAGTTTAGGACTGTTTGAAAACACTCGAGTTATTACATGATTTCTAAACTCCAGTCTTGAAAATGAAAACTCCAGTTTGAGCTTACAAAGGTATTTCAAATGCTTCAGTTTTCACTGAAACTCGAGTCTAGGTTTTGGAGGCTCGAGTTTAGCTCAAACAGAAAACACTCGAGTAAATGCCTGTTTTGAAAACTCCAGTTTGAAAAATGGAAACTCCAATTTACACTTATAGAGATTTTTCAAAAGTTTCAGTTTACACTGAAACTCGAGTTTTGTATATCAAAACTCGAGTTTGGACCATACAGAGAGCTAAGTAACATTTCAGGTTTTATAAACTCCAGTCTACGTTTTCTAAACTCCAGTTTTGAAGCTCTGAACTTAAACTCATGATTTTCATAAAAGCTTCAAACTCGAGTCTGTCACTAAATGACTCGAGTTTAGGCATGATTTCAAAACTTCATCCAAGAGCAACTCGCGACTTTCCTCTCTGTAAGAACCAAACTCGAGTCAGTCACTTATCAACTCGAGTTTAGGAAGCTTTTCAAAATAAGATGCTCTCTGGATGAACTCCAAACTCGAGTCTAGGTTTGTAAACTCGAGTTTGTGACGCACAGATTTGTAAAACCAGATGGCGCCAATTTGCGAAAACCTTATGAATGATGTTATTACTTCATATCCTTATTTGCTACTGTGCCTAACGTTGTTTACCCAATTTATTAGCAAGTTTCAGATGAATTATTGAAGGAAACAGTGAAGATTCAGACTATGAGCTGTAAAGCAAGAGAGAGAGAGAATATATTGTCTTATAAAGTACTTCAACTTAGATTAAATTAATACAACTTTGAGAACAACCCATTCTACTCAGAGCCATCAACATTATCTTCATATTAATTAAGTCCCAAATTGCAAGAATGTCTACAACAATATAGACAAAAGCAGAATCAATCCATCAAGAATATTGTGAGTGGATTCTAAACAGCTAGTTGCTGGAAGTGGAGCTTTAACAGCCAAATTTGTAGTGCTCCTCCAATAGTCATGTTCTTCATTCAAAATGGACCTCAACTGCTATAAATATCATTCAGATTCGAAGAAGAAGAACAGACAATATACAAGACATTTACAGTGAACAACATTGAGATTTTTTGTATTCATTCTTCTGTAAATTATCCTGAGAGATTTGAGCTTCAGTGTTTATCAATATCTACTCTTAGAGAGAGTTTGTTTCTAAATCACTTGTTTGTAAGAATCTCAAGTCGGGGGACTTGGAGATTAGGAATATCAGTGTACAACTTGTAAGGGGGAGTGTATCCTAGTGAGAGGATAACTTTTGAGTACAGAGTGTATAACTGATTGTGAGTGATAGTGGAAATCCCAGAGAGTCTGGGGATTGAACGTAGGTCAAGGAGTTAGACCGAACCAGTATAAATTTTGTTGTGTCTTGTTCTTTTCTCACATTCTCTGAACTATCCTATTCCTGCGATTAATTTCCAGAATTGAGCAAAAGAATTTTTTAAATCCCCAATTCACTCCCCTCTTGGTGATTTGCTCCGGTTTTTCATTTGGTATCAGAGCAAGGCCTTCTCTTAAAGGATTAACATCCCGAGAAGGATCCAATGGAGGGAATTCTACCTGAAGGAGCTTCCATTAACAGACCTCCAGGTTTTGATGGGGAACACTATTCATTCTGGAAATCAAAATTCAGAGTCTATGTCATGGCCATTGAATTTGGTTTATGGAATGTGTTTGAGAAAGGAGATTATGTACCAACCTCAATGGAGGATGGAGTCAGAACTCCCAAGCTAGAAGAGGAGTACACTGAGAATGACAGAAGACTTGTCACTCTCAATAGCAAAGCCATTTATGTCCTTCAAAGTGCTCTAAGTCAGAGAGAATACTTTTGTATTTGTACTCCACCTTCTGCAAAAGATATGTGGAAGGCCTTAGAAATTGCTCACGAAGGAACTGCTGGAATCAAAGAAAACCGAATCAACACTCTTATGACTGAATATGATTTACTTCGTATGAAGTCAGGAGAATCCATTGGCGAGTTCCAGCTCAGATTCACTCATCTGATTAATCAACTTGCTGCCTTGGGAAAAGAATACAATCAACAAGTTCAAGTAAGAAAAATTCTAAATGTTCTTACCAAGGAATGGGAAGCAAAGGTGACAGCCATTGAAGAAGCACGTGGTGAATCAATGACATCAGTTGCTGTTCTCTTTAGAAGCCTATCTGAATATGAGGGAAAAATCAAGTTCAGAAAAAGGACTTGATGAAATTGATGGTAAAAACAAGGGAATTGCTCTTAAAACCATCAATGACTCTAATGAATCAGATGATGAGGATGAAGAAGAGGATTTTGGCATGATGGTTCGAAAGTTCAAAAAATTCTACAAAAAGAATCGAGGATTCAGAAAGAACATCAAAGGTGGCTTAAGCTCGGAATCAAAGAAACCCATCATATGTTATGAATGTGATAAGCTTGGCCACATTAAGTCAGAATGCCCTTAATTGAAAAACAAAGACTAGATTCAACAAATTCAAAAAGAAGGCATATGTCTCTTCCATATGGGGAGATAGTTCATCTGATGAAGATGAAGATGATGAAGAGCAAACAGCAAATATCTGTCTAGTTGCTCAAGAGGATGAAGAGGTAAGTGATTCAGAACCAACCTTTGATGAATTACTTTCTGAATATAATGAACTACATTCTGAATTCAAATCTCAAGCAATATTCACCATCCAATACATTCAGAAAACCAAAGTTACACATGCTAAGAAAATTGTTCAAAAAAATAAACAAAGTTATTATATATTGAATTATACAAATTGTAAAATTGTTCATTTACAGAATCAATTTACAATTTAATGTAGTACTGTAATTACGATTGTTGCTCTATAATCAAATGTTTACAAATCTCAAGCAATATATGCTTGTTGCTCTTTAAGCATATATTTACAAATGAATCAGTAACATGTTGACAAAACACACTGCATATATGGTTCACCTCATCATTTGAAAAAGAAGTCTCAGAGGCAAACCTCTGTAGCATCAAAGAAAGAAACTGAATTAATTCGTGTACATATTTCATATGTAACATTAAGCCAGAAACTGAATTCAGCCATAATATGTAACATCAAATACATTTACCTTTGTAGTGAGTTTATTACTTGGTTGAGTGATAATATCATATATGTGTTTCATTATGTACAGGCCACATAAGTTGGATCCGATTGGTTGCCGACGGGTCTGAAAAGAACAAGAAATATATATAAGATCGAGCATATATAGCTTACTGACCAACTTCACAAGGCAGTGTGCCAGTGTCCAATTATGTACTAACCTTTAGTGTGAGCCATTTAGGATCTTTGAGATCACACCCTCGCTTTTTTTTACCTGGTTTTGGAAGGTCCTCATGGCACTATCATCAAAATCACAAATTTATCAATAACATTTGCTGAAAATTCACATCAGAGATTTTAGACAAGAGAATCAAAATGACATGCTTACTCGCTGATGATCTGCTTCAACAGAACCCCTAGTTGGCCATGAGTGGAGCATAAGAATAACACCGTATTCGAGTCCATGATCAAGATAAGCAACTACCAGTGGGCGCTGAAATTTCATAGCAGTAAAGTGAGAATGGAAGAAATCACTAAGAGGGGGTGAATTGGGTATTTCAAAAATTCTTTTAAAAGATGACTGAAGTCTTTTTCAAAACTTGAAAATCAGATAACGAAAGAGTAAGAGTAGAAAAGCTGGACCCAAATGATTTATACTGGTTTGGTCTAAAACTTGACCTACGTCTAGTCCCCAGATATCTTATGGGTATTTCCAGTAGTTCAATAGGCTTTAATTACAACAATGTAAACCACATGCAATCCTATTCACCTAGGACTTGCTCCCCCTTACACTTTATAATTAAACTACCCAACTCATAGGTTCCACAACCTTGAGTTCTCACAAAAACAAGTAATCAGAAATGATTTTCGAAATCACACTCTCTTAAAGAGCAAATAATCATAAACACTGAAGTTCAAAAATATTTCGTATAACAGAGCTTAAAAATCAAAGAAGCAATCAAATGTAATTCTGTTGTGTGTCTTACTCTGTGTCTTCATGAGTATTTATAGGCTAGCTAGATGTACTAGCCGTTGCATTTTCTTCTCTAACATTCAACTGCAAAACTGAAAATGACAGTTGTTTATTTTCCTCTGTTCTTTCAATTTTCAGCTGGAATCTTGGAATTCTTTGATGCAGATGGTCTTCTAGATATTTTGTCATTCCATAACCTTCATTTGACCATTGGAGAGTGATTTAATTGATCCATAATGGTCTGTGCTGAACCATTGGGATAGAGGAGAAAGATCAACCCTGTTCTTGGTTCTTCATTTATTGCACTTTTTCCAAATTTGATTTCATCTTGATCTTTGCTGAACTTATCTGAAATTTACTCAAAACTTCATCAAAGATGTTAGAAGTAATCGTATTACATGATAAAACATTTTCAGATTAACCCATAAAGATTTCGCAAATTGACACAATCTGGTTTTTCAAAAACCACGATACAAACTCGAGTTTGTAATTCCAGACTCGAGTTTTGGGTTTATCCAGAAAGCATGAATGTTAAGCAAAAGCCTAAACTCGAGTTTAGAAATGGCTGACTCGAGTTTTGGTTCTTACAGAGAAGACTATCGAGCTCTGGTCTTTGAGTGAGATTTGGACATATGGCTAAACTTGAGTCAATTAATGACTAACTCGAGTTTTGGGCTTTGCATGAAGATAAGCCTAAGTCCAAAAACTTCAAGACTGGAGTTTAGAAACATAAACTGGAGTTTTGAAAATTAAGAGTGGAGTTTTGAAAACAGGCTATAACTACAGTGTCTCTGCCTTGAGCTAAACTCGAGTTTCAAAACTTAGACTCGAGTTTACAAGACCCCTTTTTAATTTATAAACTTTCTTGTAAACTGGAGTTTTCAAAAACAAGAAGTAAAGTTTTGAAAACAGATTGTAACTCGAGTGTCTCTGCCTTGAGCTAAACTCGAGTTTACAAGTCTTAAAAAATTTTCAACTTTTAAACTTCCTTGTAAACTAGAGTTTCCATGACTTGAGAAAATACTGAAGTTTCTAAAGTTTTCTTGTTTGGTCTAAACTTGAGTTTCCATACTTAGACTCGAATGTGGCTTGTTGTGAAAAACTTTGATTGCTCTCTGTGTCTCTGCAAACTCGAGTTTGGCTTTCTTTGCAAAATTGAGCAACTCTCTGTCAAGTCTCAAACTCGAGTTTTCATACCTAAACTCAAGTTTGCCTTTGACAGTAAGTTTTACAACTTAACAAAGACAAACTTCATACTGAGTTTACAATTGTCAGTTATCATCAAAACACATAGAGAACTAACATAAAGTACTCAGTGATATATTATGCAGAATTAAGTGAATTGCAACAAGAGATCGATTGTGATATGTACCTATGGTGATATGGAAACAAGTACACCTTCCTTCTCACTTCACACAACCTCTTTGATATGTACTATTGTCTTTCTTCCTTAGGGGTTGTGCTTGCATATACCGGGCACAAGAATCCAAAATCACTGATTCTGCCCTGTTGCTCCAAATCTTGATGCATGAACCTATAATAATGACATCGATTAGAGAATTAGTATATATGTATGTGTGTCTAAATGGTTCATTTAAATTATGTACTCATAAAATAAGATACTTACCTACACCACATTTGAACACATGCTGATGTAAGCTCCTGTCGAGGAAGTAGTAGGGACTTTATATCAACGGTGTCAAAGAAAACCAGTTGAGGGTCATGAGAAACCCCTACCACTTCATTGATATCCCACGATTGGTTTTGAAATTCTCCTTTAGATACCATTTGGAATATTTTATCCTTGGCCCCCAACTCAAAGTAGGGGATGCAACTTTAAGAAGAGGGGATGAAGATTAAGGAGGGGATGCAGCTTTATTATCAGGGGATGGAGATTGAGTAGGGGATTGAACTGGAGGAGGGGATGAAGCATCAAGAGGAGTATAGACATTTACAAGCTTCACTGGCTAAGAGATGAAGGTTCCCTTGACATCACTCACATGCTTCAGCTGATCGGTTGGGAGAGGGAGAGGTGCATCAATAATCACCTCTTCAACTGACACTTTGACTTCATCATCAACCATTTGTTTGTGGTGTACAGTTGATCCCAAGTTATGGACAGTCCCTTTAGCAACTAATTGTCTAGTTGGCTCTGCCACGTATAGGTCATAAAGTTGCTCTGGTTGTCCAACAATGCATCTCTCTCTGGTGCTCTGCTACACAGGTGCAGGTGTATATGTGAAGGGAACACTGGTCTCTTGCTGAGAGCTAATAAGCTTCTTCATCTCCATCATTTCCTCCTTCATTTGCCTCATCTGGGCTTCAAACATTTCTTTCAATGCACGTTCTTTGGCCGTTGCCTCCTCATTTAATTGTCTAACCATTTGGTCCATCTCCTCCCGAGTAACCATAGTTTGCCTAAGGCATTTGGTTTAACCAAAGTATTCTTTTAGGCCTAACCATCCTCCGATCCCCCTTACCCGCCCCGAGTGATCCGATTTTCCGGTCGCAATGATCAGAACATCATTCCTCCCACCCGACACAAAAGATCCCTCTGCTTCTTTCGTTTTAAGACCTTCCTGTAAGATATAGATAAGAGAAGCTTAGTAATGAAATATGTTTAGTAACTAAAAAATAACAATAACGATACTTACAATTCTCTCAGCAACTATACTAGTTTGTTCACTCATGTAGGCGCCTTTTTTTGGTCGTTGAATATACAACCACAAATCCTCACGACGTATTGGGGATGCCTGCTGATCAACTATAGCAGAAGGATTGGATTCAGCTTCTTGTTCCAATCTCTTCAGCTTGGCCTCCATCATTTCTTCTTCGGCCTTTACATATCCCCCGCGAGAAGCCCTATGCAGGCAATCATTCTTTCTCCCAATCTCCTGTGCTTGTGCCCTTCTTCTCTGTGAATCAGAATTGAAAACAACTATTAATTATGAATTCCAACCATCTCACTAACAGAAATTGGATAACTTCTGCTTGATATATGAACCACAAACACTTGTCAAATTCACTTCATCAAGTTTCAACATTTTATTTAAGGAAGATGTAGAATTGTATAGAACTAACATACTAACTTATTAATAGCAATGTCTAACCACTACCTACTATAACAGAACTAGCTAAGAATATAATAACAGTTAACATATCAGACATGCATACTCACACATTAAACAATCATACTCAAATTCACTTCTGACTTACTTGCTTGTTCCTCTGATGCAGGACAAAGGATGGAAATATATACTTCTACTCACACATTAAACCATCTAACTAACAAGATTACACGAACACAATAACATTCACATATCCGCACATGTTAATAAGCAAACAAAAAGGGCAAACAAAACTAAATATGAACTCACTAAAGTATCAGAAATAGACCAAAACTAAACAAATTGATCCCAAATTTGTTGATCAATGAATGCATACTTGTCCTAAGGATTATGATTAGGTCAAACCTCAGCAAAAATATACGTGTTGGCTAGAAAGGTCTTAAATTTCCTCTACCGATCAACACAATAAGACAATGTCCTGGCTTTCAACTTCTCAGAGTCAAGGACAGTATATGAAAGTCGGATAGTATCCCAAATAGGATCCTTCACTGTGCGTTCATCAACATGTTTCCACTCATCTATCAAGATGTTGACCTTGTTGCATGCCATGTAGCCAACATAACTATTATATTGGTGTTTATTCGGACCGAAAGGTTCTAACCTGTCATTAAACTGAATCTTGATCTTTGACCCAGCGTTCCGTTTTACGAATGCGTTGCCCATTCGTGTGCCACTTCTACCACGACGTTGAGGGCGGTCAGGAGGCTCATTTTGAGAAGAAGAAGGTTGGTTCTGGCTCACACTAGTAACATCCGTAACTGGCGTTGACTGAACAAGGAGAAAATGGTTTTCTCCTTTCATTTTCGAGAAAGTAATAGACTAGTGGTGCGGAGTAATGCCTGAGAAAGTGAGAGAGTAACAGAGGATGGGGTGGTTGGCGAGGAATAGACGTAATGCAATAGGAAATGAGGTTTCACAAAGAGAACAAGGATTTCAAAGTTCAGATAATAAGACGTAAGTCGTAAGTAAGGTTTCGCGCGAAGAAGTATATGTTTCCATTTTTAAGACCAGAGTAACTAAAACAATGGTCTTAAAGGTTAACATTTAAGACCGTCCGTTATGAATGTCCGCTCTTAAAAGTAATAAACTATTATTTTAAATTTTTTCATTATTTAGTACCGGGTACAAGTTACATCCTCTCTTAAAAGTATTACCTTTAAGACCGTCATTTATATATGTCTGGTCTTAAAAGTTTTATATGATTATATTTAAATATGTCCTTATTATTGTTGACCGTAGAAAATATAAGTCGGTGATGTACGAGTTTTCTCTATAATGTAATCCATATTTTAATTTTTTTAATATTTTTAAGAGCGGTTGGTTATTTTAAGCAGCCTGAATATTATATTTAAGAATTTATACATTAAAAGAAGTTCTTTATATTTACAAAATTGCTATCGGTCATATCTTTAAGACCAGTGCCTCGAAACTCCACTGTAAATTATGCGATCTTAAAAATTGATGCAGGTGAAGAAGTTCTTTATATTTACAAAATTGCCACCGGTCATTTCTTTAAGACTGGGGCGTTGATAATCCGCTGTAAATGAGGCGGTCTTAAAACACTTTTTTGTACTAGTGAAGGTTTCTTTCTTCAGTTCATCAACACTATTACATATTCATCAACATATGACCGTTATTATTGACCAAAAATAACAGTTATGAACCGTCATATATGGAGGCACTATATGCACTTGAGCAAATAAATAACAATTATAAACCACGATTTATCATGTATATATTATAATGGTTATAATATCACATTCATCATGTATTCAGGCTTAGTGAGGCCATGATGTGTGTGATACATGCATAATAGCTCACGTAAACAACTGTTACAATAATGCTTGCATGATACATAATGGTCTCGTGTAAACAATCATTAGTTATTTAATAACAAACATAATGTTTTTTATGTTAAAACCATGACTTTTAATAATAACAAATAATGGATTTTTGAAATAATGACACTTGAGTCTTAAAATCATGACTCTAACTGATAACTTGAGTGCAACAAGAATATAACTCAAGTCTTTAAAGATTTGTTCACATAATACATTGAAAAACTAGTCAGAACAAATGACACTTGAGTGTAGCAATGTTAACTCTAATGAGTAACTCAAGTGCAACTACTATATAAACTTAAGTTTAAAGCTTTTGACTCTTGAAAATAACATTTTAACGTGGTAATTAAGATTTGAAAAGATAAGTTTTAGCATTTACCAAGTCAACTAGAGTCTAGCATGAAAAACGTGGCTGAACCCAAGAGGGGGGTGAATTGGGTGAAGATAAAAACTTGCTCCCTTTTAGAACATTTTCGCAATTCGGTAATAATCAATTTGAATGTAGGTAAAGAGTTATAAAGTTATAGATAATCATTCAAACATATATGCTGGAAATAAAGGAGTTTAGGGAAGAGAATTGCAAACTCAGATTTATATTGCTTCGGTCCAATCCTTCACCTACAACCAGCCCTTAAGCTCCACTTGAGATTTCCACTATCTCCTTGTTTAATCAAGCACAAGAGACAAGCCTTTACACCCCACAAGTTTGTCCAGACACTTGTGCAGCCTCTACAATCTCTCACAGAGACACTCCCTTACAACCCAAGGGATACATCCAATTTCCCACTCAAGGTCACCTAACCTTGAGTATCTCTCAGAAATTAGAATGATTTACAACAATTCTTCTCTCAAATAAGTTATTATGATAAATACTGAAGTGCATTACAACTCATTTTACACTCTATGTAATAAGCAATATAAGCAATGGAAAACAGAGTGTAGAAGATTCAGAATTTTGGCACTATGACATTGTAAGCTCATTCCTCTATGTTCTTACATTTTCAATCTGGTTCTATTTATAGGTCAAGATGATCTAAACATTGAAGAATAGAACCGTTGTAAATGTAGACGTTGAGAATATGACAGTTGGAGAAACTAGCCGTTATTTCTACTTTTTGGCTCAGCAATGACATCAACTTTTTCTTCATTCTTGATCTTCAGTTTAATGCCCTTTGACAATCTGAAATATGTCCAAAAATGATATAAATGATGTTAAGAAACATTACAAATCATTTGGGAAAGTTTCTAGATGAACTAGATCAGATTTAGGATTTTCGCAACGGTAATTTTTCTGAAGCATAAATGGAAACTCGAGTATTGAATTTGAAACTCGAGTATTGAGCTTGTAGCATTACTTTAGATTCATCTATGTCTGATCTATACTCGATTTTTGCTTCCCATACTCGAGTATTGAAGGTCTATTAATGTTTATTGCTCTTTGTCTGAGCTATACTCGAGTATTCATGCGTAAACTCGAGTTTTCAAGCTGTTCTGCACTTTGGTTGCTATCTGACTTGATATAGCTTCTAATTTAGCAAACCTTTTATCCTCATATAGCTCTTGATGACTTCATTCCAATGCAACAAGATTCAGATCCAAACTCGTTGGATTTTGCCCGTTATGATCTAATGAATGTAAGTTGTTCTTTGACCAGCGTTTTGCATCGTTCTAAATCATCAGTCAACTTTCAAAGACCATATCTCTCTGGTCTAAAGTTCATTTCAGTTAAATTAAATATTGATGGAAAGCCTTATGAGTCTTCTTTCCCATGCCACCGATTTCAGCTCATTTTGATTCGTAGAATGTGAGTTACACTCAAAATATTGAAGCTTGATCTGATGTGTGGCGTTGATATTTAATCCAACTTTAAAAATTCATAGCTCTCTCATCTGATCTTCTTTGGGCATGAAACTTTGTCAAGATGACGCATTGGATATCTAGTTTCAGCCAAATTTTATGTCACCTCAATCCGATGTCTGGTTTAGGAGATATCATCGATTTACCAGACCTCGCCCAAAGCTGAATGTGAAACAGAGGTGAACAGAGTTGTTGATCAAGCTGAATACTCGAGTATTGAAGAGGAAACTCGAGTATTGTCGAGTCCAGACGCGCGAGAGAAGCTGAAAACACCCCAAACTCGGGTATATAAGTTCCATACTCGAGTATTGACTCTCATACTCAAGTTTTAACTCTTTGACGCCCAAACCGTGGTTTTCCAAACTGCAGTTTTCAAAACTTCAATTTTCTCCGTCCAGAAGCAAATTTTTCTAGTAAGCTTGTATACTCGAGTATTGACCTGGATACTCGAGTTTTCTCTTCCAGAAGCTGATTTTTGCTATCTTTGACTCTGGATTAAGCCTCCCTAACATCTATTTAATTTGAAGACTTTTAGGGTCAATCTAAGACCTTGAGTATTGACTTTTCTCATTCCTCTTCTCTCTATTTGGATATTCTTTACATCTTTATTTCTTCTCTTTGAAATCTCATCTCTTGATCATTCTCCATAAATAAATTTAAACTACTCTTGAATAAGGATGATCCATTCAATAGATTCTTTCTTCTTCAATTTCTCCTCTCTTCTTCTTTCTCCTCTCTTCCTTTTCCTTATCCTCATCTACATCCTCGTTCTCCTTGATCTTCTTCTTTTTCCTCTTTGCTGATTCTTCTTTTTGATCAATCTTCATGAATGAACTTCACATATTGCTCAATCTTCATCAAGAAAAATATGTATGATTTTTCCTCTTTGTTGATTCTTCTTTTTGATCAATCTTCATGATTCTACATTAAAATTCAAAAATTCATCAATGAAGAAGATAAACATATTGCTCAATCTTTTTGCTCTTACTAATGGCACATACAAGACATCATCAAAACTAATCATATCTAACATAGCGTTGGTAACTCAAGTTGTTACCTTTGATTCAAAGCCTATACAAAACCTTTAACTCGAGTCAAAGATAGTTAACTCGAGTCTATCAAATTTGAACATATTTTGACTAAAGTTTTAAAGAACTGACTCGAGTTCTTGAACCATAACTCTAGTTTGTCTTTGAAAAACATATAAAGGTACTTTTTGATTCAAGATTTGATTGTAATAAAAAGGTTATTTACTCAAGTACAATTAAACATATACTTGAGTGACTTGAATCATTAAGTCAAATGCTTTTATAATTGTCTGTTATAATCAAAACATAGAGAACTAATAGAGCCTTTACACAACTTTTGCACTAATTATAAAACACTTCAAGATCTCCCTATGCACGCCTAAAGTCAACCAAAACTCATCCCAAAGGAGAGAGAGTACTGGCTAAAAAACAAGTAACAAAAGGGAAGGAAAATCAAAGGAACCCAGGTAAGGTTTCATGAGAGATCTTGTAGTTCTTCTTCCCATATTCTTTTATACGCCTTTGCTCCTAAAAAACAACTTTTCTATGGTGTTTTATGGGGAAGGCTGAAGGAGTTAAGTCGCTAAGAAGGAAGTGGAGGTTTTTCAAAGTTCAAGATCAAGACAAGTAAGTATAGTCTCTAGCTTCTCTTACACTTATCTTGATGTTTTTGGTTTGGAAAACAACTTCATGATTTCTTGATGAAACCCTAAGGGAAGGTACTACCCAAATTTCTAAAAATAAGGAAAAATATGTTAAAGGGAAAAATACTAAGTCCAAAGTAAACTTAGGGTTAAAACCATAGTATTTGTGAATTAGTTTGGGAGTTGGTTGTGTGCCATGTTTCCTAAACCAAACTTAAAGAACAAAAGTATTTTCCTGATTTTGGTGTTTCCAAAGTGTTCAAAATGACAAATGGAGAAGGACAAAGATTGGAAATGATATTTAGAAGCAAAGAATTCAAGTTATATAGATAGTAAAAACTGCCAATTTTGAGTTTTTCTAAAACAGTCGACTTGTGACAAGTTTTTGAATAAATAAATAGTGTTCAAAGGCTATGAATTTTCCTATTTAAAATAGATAGAAAGATATTTAATTTGATAGGTCATTTGAAATTTTTTGAATTTTTACGTGGAGTTATAGATTTTTGAAGTTGACCTATGTTTTTGGAAGTGCAATCTAGACATTAGGGTAATTTAAATTATTCTGGAATTGTATATGTTGTTTTGATGATTGGTGACATTTTTCCTCAATAATAAACATGTCAAGGGACCCATAGCCTTTGGAATCACCTTATTTATATTTTTTTGCAATTAATTATAAATTGTCAAAGTTCAGTGAAAATTATAGCAAAATTTAACCCAAGTCCTAAAACAAGGACAATTAAAATCAAAGATGTATAATTAATTACGTATGGATTGTAAGTGATGACAGGAACCCTTTTTAATATTTTTAGGGAAACGAAATGATAATTAATTTCGGTACCTCATAAATGGAGAGATTAATATTAGGGTTAAGGTGCAAAAATACACATGAGCTTTTTCTCCAGGAGCGCCCAGCACCACGTGCTTTTTTTGGGAGCAAAAATATACATGTGGTCGAGCAAAAGTCACATTCCACCGTTAAGTCAATGTTCACCGCCGTTAAATTACTGTTCATGTCATCTCTTTCTCTCTCATAATGGTGAACAGTGACTTTAACGGTGGAATGTGACTTTTGCTCCAAAATGGTAACCACATGTGTATTTTTACTCCCAAAAAAAGCACGTGGTGCTGAGCGCTCCTGGAGAAAAAGCTCATGTGTATTTTTGCACCTTAACCCTTAATATTATTTATAATGGTACTATTTTAAGAGCTGACAATTATTCCCAAGCTGTACAAGGACCCAATAAACTACTTTTAACTATTTGGAGTCTAAGTAGTAACTTTAATATTCTATGCTATGTGTGTCTGTATATGCTTGATGTTGCCATGATTATGGATTCGTGTCTAGGACAAGCATTTGTTTGCATTTAGTTGTTGTGGATTATTCTATTAATCTGCTTGTTTTGGAAGAAATCACCAAAAGGAGGTGAATTGGGGATTTTAAAAATTCTTTTCGATACACCTAAGTTTAGACCGAAAAACAGAGTATAAAAGACAAAAGGAAGAAAAGCTTGACACAGTAGGATTTATACTGCTTTTTCAGCATTCTTGTCGTTCCATACGCTTCATTTGATTGTTGGAGAGTGATCTAGACAATCTGTAATAATCTGAGCTGAACCATTAGAATAGAGGAGAAAGTTCAGGCTTGTTCATGGTTCTTCATTAATTGCATTTAACGTAGATTTGATTTCACCTTGATCCTTATTAAATTCATCTATAACTCATAAACAAATTGATCAAGTATAACAGGAATAATATAAAGTGAAATCATGAAGTATATGGATCAAATAGGATCAAATCGCATATTTCCAAAAATCAAGAGTTTTAAACTGTGCGACGAAAACTCAAGTTTATTAAAACAAACTGGTGTTTTGTTCATTATAGGAATGGCCATCACGATTTGAGATTTGAAACATATTTTGAAACAGTGGCAAACTCGAGTCATTAAGTTACACACATGAGTTTGGTCCATTCTAGGAATGACCTTTGCAATTTGAGATTTGAGATTTGAAATACATTTTGAACATATGATTAAACTCGAGTCAATTAGTGACTAACTCGAGTTTTGGACTTGTTGATGAGAAACTAAGTTTAAATCCACAAAGTTCAAAACTAGAGTTTCCAAAGCTTAATTGGAGTTTTCAAAACTTAACTTTTCAAGTTCAAGAAATAGAGCATAGCTCTCTTCTTGACATAAACTCGAGTTTCCTTTAAAAATGAAGAACTTTGAAAGCTCTCTACTTGAGTCAAACTCGAGTTTATATGTATAAAATTGAGTTTTCTTAGTTTATAGAAAACGTTGATAGTTCTTTGTAAATGACAAACTGAAGTTTACAGATGTAAGCCGTAATTTGTTTTAAACATGAAATCTTTGAAAAGCCCCGGCTTGAAACAAACTCGAGCTTGTAAACTTAAACTCAAGTTTTCTCAAAACATAGAAAATTTTATATAGTTGTTAGCTGGTTGTAAAACCAAGGTTTAGAATATCAAATTGTAGTTTCCAAAAGGGTGTGAACTAAACAAAACATTTTGCAAACAATGTAAGCAACAAAAGTATCATTCTCTGCATTAATCATAGGATATTCATAGTTAACACATAGAGTATATATCAAAACCAAGATAAGACTAAAAAATATATGACTCTTCAACTCTTCATTCTTCTCCCCCTTTGTCATCTTCAAATAAGGGTTGGGTTGAGGTATAAGCAACAGGAGAGTCAGGTGGTAGGACAAGGAGGACTGAAGCTAGGGCAAGTAGGGGTACCAGAATTTAGATTAGGGGCAGATAGGAGCTGCAAAATTTTGTCCATATTGGCATCTTGATCTTGCAAGTGACTTTTTAGTTTAATTTGCTCATCTATCATGTTATTCTAGCTCTTATGTACTCCAGCAACCAGCTGCCAACCTTTGATTCAATTTTATTAGTCATTGCAAAGATTGCCTTTTTCATAATTTGTTTGATCCTTTCATCAAGATTAGTAGGCATGGACGAAGGAGGAGGGACAAATTGAGCTTCTTCAGCTCTAGCCTGAAATGCTCTCATTTGGTTTCAGAATTTCAAAGATTTGCCTATTGCTGTAATTTATGGTGCAAACTGGAAGAGGATTTTCAATTTTTAAAACAGAGTTAAGGATAGAAGCAGAGATGGTGATCTTGACATTTCTAACATAGGTGGAAATTCTTTCTTCCACTAGTTTTCCCTCAAAATCTTCTATATTATTTCAGAACATGTTGTAATAAAACATTTTCACTATATTGGGAGTATAGGTAGCAGAGATTGAAAGGACAAATGCATATTGACTCAACCAAGGAGAGAGGTCAATGTTATAGACACGACAAAACATAAATCTTTATTGAGGAAAGTTTCTCGATATTTAGAGGCCATGTCAATTGGAAGAATAACAGTTTGAGTTTCAAAACCTTCAGGAGTTTGAAGTGATTGTAAATCTCAATAATGGCAATGTATACCTTTGAAGGTGATGCCTCATTAGGCTGAGGAGCAGAAGACTAAACCTTGGTTGTCTTTCTCTTTTTCTTTGCTGCTTTAGAAGGTGAAACCTTCTCTACAACTTATTCCTTTTCTTTTTGCTTAGTTGCTTCAAGGTCGATTTCTTGACATTTGAGAGACGATGAGGGTTCTTGAATCGAAACTCCCTTTAGTTGTTAAGAAGTATGACCTCTTATAGTCCTTCTTTTAAGCCTATAGTGATAGCATTAAAGAAAAGATTTCATTCACACTGGGCGTTTTGAAGGAGGTGATAGAGATGATTCAGAAGATATAGTAGTATACTCAAGGGTTTAAGAAGCTTGAGCAAATCTTTTGGAGGCCATTGTTTGGGTTGAAGAGATTGAAATTGATTATAGTAGATAAGAGAGTTTAGAGAAGAGCTAGGGAAAACTTGAGTTTGATCAAGGGTTTGAAGAACGACAACCAAGAGTCATATATATAGAACATGATGAACTTGAGTTACTACTAATTAATTCGAGTTTGCATAAAAACAAACTTACCTGGAATTCAAGGGTATATGTGTGAACCTTTGAACTTCTGTGACAAAACTTGAGTTTATACTTACTGAATCGAGTTTGTACTTCTCTTCAGCAAGGTTGTTGCTCTCTGTCTAATGGAAACTCTAGTTACTTACTTATTGACTCAAGTTTTGGCTGACTCCAAAATCTCATATTGATCTCTGACCTCGATAAACTCAAGTTTGACATCTTAAACTCGAGTTTGCCTTTTTTGACTGCAAACTTCAGTATTTTGTCAATTTAATCATGTGTCCTGCATAAGACATTACTAGAGACTTCGATGCTTAAGTTAGTAGTAATCAATCATTAAAAAAAAAAAATAACTAACATTTTAAGTAAGGATTACTTACAACTCATTGGGATTTACCATTCCCAATTCTCTTTTAATGTATATGAATTGTTCCTTAGCTTGGCTTTGTTAAAGATATCAGCAAGTTGAAGATGAGTAGGTATGAACAACATCTTGACATCCTTTTGTTGAACATGATCTCTGATGAAGTTATCCCTAACATCAATATGCTTGATTCTTGTATGTTGAACTAGATTTTTAGCCAAGCTGATTGTGCTAGTGTTGTCACACAAAATTGGAATTTCTTTGAGGTGAATTCCTAAGTCTAAAATTTGTTGCTTGAGCCATAGAACTTGAGCACAACAACTGGATGCAGCAACATACTCAACTTCAGTTGAGGATACAGCTACAGAAGTTTGTTTCTTGTTGAACCAAGAGACAAGTGGGCCATCAAAGAATTCACATTGATCACTTGTACTCTTTCTATCCGTTTTGTATCCATCATGATCTGAATTATTGTATACTACAAGATACTTAGCTTGACCCTTGGGAAACAAGAGACTAATGACTTAGTGTCAGCAAGATAGCAAAAGATTCTTTTTACACTCTCTGCATGAGATTCTTTAGGTGCTGATTGGAATCTTTCACACATTCCCTTACTAAATTGGATGTCAGGCCTACTAGTAGTCAGAGAGATCTAATCATCCCTCTATACCTAGTTATATCAAAGTTCTTGCCCTTCTCATCAACATCCAAAGAAGTAAGCTTATAGGAGTACCAACTCCATTGCAATTTTCCATTTCATACTTCTTTAGAAGATCTAAGATATTTGGTCTGTGATATGAAGATACCATCTTCTCTTTGTTTGATTTGCAAACCAAAGAAGTAATTTAGCTCTCTCATCATTGACATCTCAAATTCTCCCTGCATTGTCTTAGAAAATTCTTCACAAAAGGCCTCATTAGTAGAACAAAAAATAATGTCATCAACATATATCTGCACTAATAAGACATTATTTCATTTAGTTGTTTTTATGAAAAGAGTTGTATCTGATTTTTCTCTAGTAAATCATTGATCAAGCAAAAATTTGCTTAATTGCTTGTACTAAGCTCTAGGAGCTTGCTTAAGTTCATAGACAACTTTCTTGAGACAATAAACATCATTTGGATAATGTTCATTTTCAAAACTAGGAGGTTATTCAACATAAACTTCCTCTTGAATAAAACCATTTAAAAACGCACTTTTAACATCCATTTGATAGAGCTTGATTCCTTTGACACAAGCAAAGGCTACAAGAACTCTTATGGCTTCCAATCTTGCAACTAGAGTATAAATTTCTTCATAATCAATTCCTTCTTCTTGATTATAGTCTCTAGCAACCAATCTAGCCTTGTTACGGACTATGATTGCTGATTCATCACTTTTATTCTTGAATAGCCATCTAGTGCTAATTACCGAGTGATCCTTAAGCCTAGGTACCAAGTCCCAAACTTGATTTCTATCAAATTGATGTAATTCCTCTTGCATTGTGATAACCCAATCATTGTCTAAAAGGGCTTCATCAATGTTAGAGGGTTCTATAGTGGATATGAATGCAGAAAAAGTTACCTCATTCAAAGTGTTGTTTCTAGTTCTTACTCCTTGATTCACATTACCTATGACTTGGTCTAGAGGATGATTCCTTGAGTACTTCCAAGCTTTAGGTTGGATGTTGTTTTCACAAATGTTTTCATAAACATTTTCAGTTTAAGGTTTTGTTTCTAAAGGTTTTGGAGGAGTGCTCAAAATAGAAGGAGTTTTAGAAATAGATTGCTTTTAAAGAAGAATATCATCATCATCCAAGGATTTATCAGTTTTGGTTTCACAGAAAACATGTATAGATTCTTCGACAACATGAGTTCTAGTATTAAATACTCTAAATGCTTGACTTCTAAAGGAATACCCAAGAAATATACCTTTATATGTAAATGGGAAATATTGAGCTTCTTTCCTTTATAGAACTCATAGGGTATTTTGTTCAACTTCTTCTGGAGATATACTTGGTTGGAGATGTAGCAAGTTGTACTCATTGCATTAGCCCATAATACTTGGGAGGTTTAATTCTCATTTAACATTGCCCTTGCCATCTTAGTAAGAACTTAATTCTTTCTTTCTACAATACCATTTTGTTGAGGGGTTCTTGGAGCAGAAAAATTGTGATCAATTCCTATGTTATCACAGAATTCACCAAAAGAGTGATTTTCAAAAACACCCCCATGATCTATATGGATTCCTACAATAGAGAAACCTTTCTCATTTTGGACCCTTTTGGAAAAAATAGCAAACTGATCAAATGCTTCATCTTTAGAAGATAAAAATAGGGTCCAAGTAAATCTAGAGTGTTAGTTCTCTATGTGTTTTGATGATAACTGACAAATGTAAACTAGAGAAAGGTAGAAGTTTGCTGTCATTAATTTTAATCCTCACTATGTAAGTCAAACTCGAGCCTAATCTTTTTAAACCCGAGTTCATACTTAACATACAGAAGGATAAGTATTTTTGAACTAAGGCAAACTCAAGCCTTCTTTGATAAACTTGAGCCTACTCGTAACAAAGAGCAAGTTTCAAGATGTTGTCTAAAATAAACTTGAGCCCATTATATTAAACTCGAGCCTATAGGTTATAGAGAGCAAAACAAGGCATCCTTGTTTAGTCAAACTCAAGTCTAGCATGACAAACTCGAGCCTATGGGTTACAGAGAGCATGTCGACATTTTGAGACTTAAGCATACTTTTACCTAACTCAAGCCTATGTCTTACAGAGAGTACTCCTTTCGATTCTTCATAAGAAAAAATTCGAGCTTGCTAATCTAAACTCGAGTTTGTCCTTTACAGAGAGCCTTCAAAATATCTTTGTAATATAGACCCGAACATAGTCATATAAACTCAAGCCTATCTCTGATATGTAAAGTGCCTAACTAAAGCAAACTCGAGCCTAAAACTTATAGACTCGAGTTTGGCTAAGACAGAGAGTTCTCAAAAAGCCTACTGCACGATTAAACTCGAGCTTACACCCTTTTAACTCGAGCTTAATGGAACTCTATTACATAGACAAGATCCGAAGTCTATTTGATTCTGATTTACAAGTTTATTTACTCACATATTAGATTGCGAATCATCACAGATACATATGCTTGATCAATATGCTTGTTAGTCTTAGATGAATTCAGCAAGGATCAAGGTAAAATTAGATCTGGGTTAAGAGCATTAAATGAAGAACCAATAACAAGCCTGAAACTTCTCCTTTTTCTTAAAGGTTTAGCTCAGACCGTTATAACTCAATCAAATCATTCTCCAACGGTCAAAAACGAATTATGGAATAGCAAGAAATCTGGAAGATCACCTGCAACGGCTAAATCCAATATTCTAGCTAAGAATTGAAAGAACGAAGAGAAATGTGCAACGGCCATATTCCAGAATTGAAGCTAAACTTTGAAGAATAAAATAGAAGAAAATGCAACGGCTAGTTTCTCTGATCAAGCTATAAATACCCAGGAAGACTCATTGCATCTACACACAGAACTACTACTAATCACATTCTCAACTTGAGTCTTTATTGTGCATTTTAGTTGAGCGTCAGTGTTTATCAATATCTGCTATGTTTGAGAGTATTATTTTTTAAATTCATTTTGATTACTTGTTTGTGAAAACTCAAGGTTGTGGAACCTGCGAGTTGGGTCTTTTAATTACAAAGTATAAGGGGGAGCAAGTCCTAACTGATTAGGATTGCTTGAGTGTTACATTGTTATAATAAGAGAATATTGATAGTAGAAAAACCCAGAAGATGTCTGGGGACTGGACGTTGGTCAAGGTTAGGACTGAACCAGTATAAATCTTTTGTGTCCTAGCTTCTTTCTCTTTACCTTCTTACATTGTGCTTCAAAAACTTGGGTGTCTTTCAAAAGAAGTTTTAAAATCCCCAATTCACCCCCTCTTGGTGATTTCTTCCATTTTCATTTGCTATCAGAGAGTTGGTTGTCTACTTAAAGGATTAACATCCTAGATAAAAGATCCAATGGAAGGAATACTACCAGATGGTGCTTCAATCAACAAATTACCAGGTTTCAGTGGTGAACACTACTCATTTTGGAAATCTAAATTCAAATTATTTGTGACAGTTAGTGAGTACGGTCTGTGGGAAGTAATTGAGGAAGGAAATTATGTTTCTACTAAAAAGGTAGGAGAAAATATTGTGCCAAAAACAAAAGCTGAATTTGATGAAAATGATCAGAAGAAAATTGTCCTCAACAGCAAAGCCATCCTTATATGGCAAAGTGCATTAAGCCAAAAGCAGTACTTTTGCATGTGTAATTTGCCTAGTGCCAAGGAAATGTGGTATGCATTAGAAGTTGCTTATGAAAGAACTTCAGGGATCAAGGAGAACAAAATCAAAACTATCATGACTGAATACAATCTATTATGTATGAAGTCTGGAGAATTAATTGCAGAGTTCTAGCTCCAACTCACACATCTCATCAATCAGCTATCAGCCTTGGGAAAGGTATATGAACAAAAAGCTCACGTAAGAAAAATTTTAAATATACTTACCAAAGATTGGGAAGCTAAAGTGACAGCCATTGAGGAAGCACAAGGAGAATCCATGCAATATGTAATAGCTCTTTTTGGAAGCTTGTCAGAATACAAAGGCAAAATAAAGTTCAGAAAAGGACTTGACGAAATAGAAGGCAAACGGAAGGGAATTGCTCTCAAAACTATCAAAGAAGACAGAAATTCTGATGATGTCGAGATTGATGATGAAGAGATTGAAATGATGGTCCAAAGATTCAAAAAGTTCTATAAGATGGATCAAGGATTCCTGAAGTTCCACAAGACCAGCAACAACAAGGAAACAAAGAAGCCAATCTTCTGCTACGAATGTGACAATCCTGGTCATATCATGTCTGAATGTCCTCAGCTAAAAAATTGTTGGTTATGATTAGTATTGATGATGTCTTATATAGATGCTACTAGTAAGAGCAAAAAGTTTATATAATATACATTGTTTAATTGCTACATTTAATGTAGATTTGTTCATATGGAGAAAGAACAAGAGAAGAGAAGAAAGAAAGAATTGATTCATGGAAAATAATCAAGAAGAGAGAAGAAAGAAAGAAGAACTTGATGAATAGCCTAAGAAAATCATTATACAAGTTCTAAGATTGATTCTTGAAGTCTCCACTATCAAATGGAAGTTGGAATGTCTCGATTCAGAGTTAGAACAAGCAAATATCAGTTTCTGGATAAATAAACTTGAGCCTGTCACTTATAGACTCGAGTTTGGATGATTTCTAGCAACTCTGGCTCCTCTGGTACGAGCAAACTCAAGCCTACACTTATAAACTCGAGTTTGGTTGATTTCTAGCAATTCTGGCTCCTCTGGTACGAGCAAACTCGAACCTATACTTATAAACTCGAGTTTGCCTGATTTCCAGCAACTCAGTCCTCCACTGGCATGAGCAAACTCGAGCTTGTCACTTACAGAATCGAGCCTTACTGATTTCCAGCAATCTTGTCCACCTCTGTTTTACGTTTCGGCTAAGTGACCTCTGGTAATTTGACGATGTCTCCCAAACCAGGAATCAGATTGAGGTGAAATCAATTTTGTATGAAACTAGACTCCCAATGCGACATCTTGACAAAGTTTCATGCCTAAAGAAGATTAGATGAGAGAGATATGAATTTTGAAAGTTGGATCAGAAGTTCACGCCACATAGCAAACCAAGCTTTAATGTTTTGAGTGTAACTCACAATCTACACATCGGAATGAGCTGAAATCGGTGGCATATGAAAGTAGACTCATAAGGCTTTCTATCAAGAGTTAAATGAACCAAAACGAAGTTCAGACTAGGGAGATATGGCCTTCGGAAGTTGACAGAAAATTCAGGATGTTACAAACTCAAGCCTATCACTTATAAACTCGAGTTTGACTCAGACAGAGAGCTAGTTGCGATATGATTCGATAAGCTCGAGCCTAAAACTAATAAACTCGAGTTTAGCTCAGACAGAAGCTATCAAAGATTTCCAAGTCGTTTAAACTCGAGCCTGGACATGTAAACTCGAGTTTACCGTACACAGAGAGTTTCTCCAAGCTTTTCAAAACGTGCAAACTCAAGCCTACATTTTACAAGCTCAAGTTTGTCACTTACAGAGAGCTTTCGAAGATCTTTTCAGATAGGAAACTCAAGCATGAATTTATAAACTCAAGCCTATATTAGATCGAGAGTTTTCAAATCTCTTTTAACTGAAGCAAACTCAAGCCTGCTAAGACTAGACTCAAGCCTGACAGATCTCTATTTTCCAGATCACGTCTTCAACTCTCTGATTTGAACTAATGATACATTTTATCCATATATTAAGTTGCGAATCATCATATATACATATACTTGATCGATTTACTCATTGGTTTCATATTAATTCAGCAAGAATCAAGGTGAAATCAAATTTGGATCAAATGCATTTAATGAAGAGCCAAGAACAAGCCTGAAACTTCTCCTCTATCCCAATGGTTCAGCTCAGGACATTACAAATCATCCAAATCACTCTACAACGGTCAAATTAAGTTTATGGAATGACAAGAACTCCAGAAGACCATCTGCAACAACTAAATCCAAGATCCCAGCCAAGAATTGAAGAAATAGAGAGATATATGCAACGGTCATATTCCAGATTTACAGCTAAACGTTGAAGAATCATAGAGAAGAATATGCAACGGCTAGTTCCTCTAATTATCCTATAAATACCCATAAAGACTCAGAATACAGACACAAGAGGGAGAGCAAGAACAGGGTCGTGAGCTTACAAAGTGAAAATGCCAATATTCTAACTCTGCTTTATCTACTCTCTGAATATCTCAATGATCATATATTTAGCATAGAGAGTGAGATCATATTTATTGTGCTTCAGTGTTTGTTCACTTACTTCTGATAGAGAAGATTCATTGTAATCATCCTATTATTCTGAGAGTTACTCAAGATTGGGTGATCTTGAGTGGGAAACACTTTGTTGTGATTACAGCTTGTAAGGGGAGTGAATCCGAGTGAAGGGATTACTTCGAGTACAAAGTGTGTAATCAAGTAAGTGAATTAATTACGGTTTGTAAGGGGCAGTGAATCATAGTGAGAGGATTACTTCAAGTACAGAACGTGTAATCAAGTTCAAAGCAAAAAATGGATTGGAAATCTCAAGTGAAACTTGGGGACTGGACATGGGTCAAAGATTGGACCGAACCAGGATAAATCACAGTTTGCATACCTTCTTCCCTTATCTTTTACATTTCCAGTACATGCTCATCTTTGAATATCTAATTGTCAATTTATAAGTTGCGAAAAGTTTTTTAAAGTTCCTAAAGTTTTATTAAACACCCAATTCACCGCCCCTCTTGGGTGATAGCCAGGTCTAACAAAAACAAGGAGACAAGATCCAACAAGCTCAAACAGAAAGCCTATGTTTCAGCTATATGGGGAGATAGTTCATTTGATGAAGAAGAAACAGCCAACATCTGCCTGGTTGCAAATGACGACTCTTAAAGAGAAGAGGTAAGAATTTCTGAACCAACCTACGATGAACTGCTTTCTGAGTATAATGTCATACAATCAGAATTTGAAAAGCTTGCCAAAAAATACATTGCTTTGAAAAAGAAAAACATAGTTCTTGAACAGCAAGTCAAAGAATATTCCAGTAAAAATATTTGTAAATATTGCATTGATTTAGAGAAAAGAAATTTATATCTCACAAAAACTCTTGAAAAATTCACTAGAGGAAGTGAGATGCTCAAAGTAATCCTAAAAGAACAAAGGTTTACAAATGATAAATCAGGAATTGGATATAGACTTGATCTTGATAAGAAGAAAGGAAAGAAGAGAAATGGAGAAAAGAACTACTTCAACTACTTTCAAAAATCAGTTCATACCTCTAATCCGTTTGCCCACTGTAACTATTGCAATAGAAAAGGTCATACTACTTTTTCTTGTTTTCATAGAAAGGAAAGTAAAAACAAACCTGTTGGCAATTATCAATGGGTGCCCAAAGGATCCTATAAGGCTCCTGAGACACATACTAACCCAAAAGGACCCAAAACAAAATGGGTACCTAAGACTTGAATTTCACAGGTTTATCTAAGAGCATCAAAATCCAACAAGTGGTACATCGACAATGAAGCTCTAGGTATATGACAGAATATCAAACCAAATTCACAATAATCAAGCACAAAGACGGTGGCAAGGTCACATTTAGTGGAAATTAGTCTGGAAGGATAGTTAGGATTGGTGAAATCAAGAACAATGATGGACCACAAATAAAAAATGTCTATCTTGTGGAAGGCCTATGTCATAATCTTCTTAGTGTAAATGATAATGGTAATCTAGTTATCTTCAACTCAGAAGAGTGCTTGATTGTGAACAAAGATGATCTCTCTCTAGATGATGCTAAGTCCAAAGCGTTATTCAGGGCTCCCAGAGAAGGTAATTGCTACACTCTAAATTTTCCTAATGAAATATATGAAAATTACTTCATTAGTAATTTAAATGAGAGTTGGCTATGGCACAAGAGACTAGCTCATGTTAATATGTCTCAACTTGACAAATTACTGAAATCAAATTCAGTCATTGACATACCTAAACTTCATTTTAAAAATGACATGATTTGTGATGCTTGTCAAAAGGGTAAACAAACCAAATCCTCCTTTAAGTCCAAAAATAAAATCTCAACTAATAGACCACTTCAACTAATTCATATGGATTTGGTTGGGCCAGCAAGAGTGAAAAGCCTTGGAGGCAATCTTTATACCTTGGTTATAGTTGATGATTACTCTGGATTTACTTGGACTATATTTCTATCATCTAAAAATGAAACATTTGATCAATTTGTTGTGTTTACCAAGAAGGCCCAAAATGAGAAAGGAGTTTCTATTGCAAGAATACGCACTGATCATAGAGGAGAATTTGAAAATCACGCCTTTAGTGAATTTTGTAAAACTATGGGCATTGACCTTAACTTCTCAGCCCCTAGGACTCCTCAACAAAATGGTGTTGTGGAAAGAAAGAATAGAGTACTCACATAGATGGCAAGAACAATGCTAAATGACAATAATTCATCCCAAGTGTTTTGGGCTAATGCCATGAGTACAGCATGCTACATCTCCAATAGAGCATACCTCAGAAAAAGGTTGAACAAAACTTATTATGAGTTATACAAAGGAAGGAAGCCAAACTTAGCACATTTACATATCTTCGGCTGCAAGTGTTTCATCCACAACAATGGTAAGGACAATTTGGGAAAATTTGATCCTAAATCAGATGAAGGTATATTTCTTGGTTACTCTAACAGAAGTAAAGCTTATAGAGTATTTAATATTCACACTCACACTGTTGAAGAATCAATCCATGTAGTTTTCAGTGAAAACAAGTTTGACAAATCTTCTAATGATGATGATGATGAAGTTATCTGTCAGAATCAACCTTCTTCGAAAACATCCTCTGATTCAACGGATTCTGAAAGACCTACTCAAGAAGAAATTGAAGTTGAGCCTGAAAACACTTTTGAAAATTCTGATCAACCTCAAGCACATGCTCGGAAATAGAGTAGGAATCATCCTCTGGAACAAGTTCTAGGTGATGTGAGTGAAGGTGTGAAAACCAGAAAAAGCATTTTAAATGAAGTAACTTTCTCAGCTTTCATTTATGAAATTGAACCCTCTAAAGTTGAAGAAGCCCTTTTAGATAATGATTGGGTGATAGCAATGCAAGGGGAATTACATCAATTTGAAACAAATCAAGTTTTGGACTTGGTACCTAGGCCTAAAGACCATCCAGTCATTGGCACTAAATGGGTATTCAAGAACAAATGTGATGAGTCTGTAATCATTGTCCAAAATAAGGCAAGACTAGTTGCCAAAGGCTATAATCAAGAAGAAGGAATTTGTTGGATATAATTAAGTTTTGATGATGTCTTATATATATATGTCATTAGTAAGAGCAAAAAGATTGAGTAATATGTTTATCTTCTTCATTGATTAATTCTTAAATCTTAATGCATAATCAAAGATGTAAAGTTCATTCATGAAGAATGATCAAAAAGAAGAATCGACAAAGAAGGAAAAGAAGAAGATCAATGAGGACGAGGATGTAAATGAGGATAAGGAAAAGGAAGAAAATAAAAAGAAGAAGATGAGAAATTGAAGAAGAAAGAGTCTATTGAATGGAACATCCTCATTCAAGATCAGTTCAAATTTATTTATGAAGAATGTTCAAGAGAAGAAGAAAGAAAGAATAGAGTTGTGAAGAATGACCAAGTGAAGAGAAAGAGAAGATCTTGCCAAAAAGAATGAGAAAATTAATATTCAAGATCATAGATTGATATTATAAGTCTTCAGAGTTAAAGACAGCAAAAATCAGGTTCTGGAAGAGAAAACTCGAGTCTCCGGGTCAAAACTCGAGTATACAAGCTTACTGCAGTAATTTGCTTTTGGATGAGAAAACTGGAGATTGGGAAACTCAAGTTTGGGTGTCAAAACTCGAGTTTCTAAGTCAAAACTCGAGTCTGAGAATCAATACTCGAGTATGGAACTTAATGACTTGAGTATTGGGTGTTTTTAGCTTCTCTAGAAGCTCTAGACTTGACAATACTTGAGTATACTCTTCAATACTCGAGTATCAGCACTTACCAGCAACTCTATTCACCTCTATTTCACGTTCAGCTTTGGGCGAGGTCTGGTAATTCGATGATATCTCTTAAACCAGACATCGAATTAAGGTGAAACCAAATTTATATGAAATTAGACATCCAATGCGTCATCTTGAAAAAAATTCATGCTCAAAGAAGATCAGATGAGAGCTTTGAATTTGGATCAAATATTCACGCCACATATTAGACCAAGCTTTAATGTTTTGAGTGTAACTCACAATCTACAAACCGTAATGAACTGAAATTAGTGGCATTTGAAAGAAGACTCATAAGGATTTCCATCAATACTTGATTCAATAAAAATGAAGATCAGACCAGAGAGATACAACCTTTGAAAGTTGACTGACAATTTAGAATAATGTAAAAACGCTGGATAAAAAACTATCTTCATTTATTGGATCATAACAGATGAAATCAAACGATCTTTGAGCTGAATCTTGTTGCATTGGAAAGTAACACAAAGAGCTATATAGGGATAATTGGTTTGCCAAAATTGAAGCTTTATCAAGTCAGAGAGCAACCAAAGTCAAGAATAACTTGAATACTTGAGTTTACAAGTGAATACTCGAGTATAGCTCAGACAGAGAGCAATGAACGTTAGAGGAACTTCAATACTCAAGTATGTAAGTCAATACTCGAGTATCAGACAGACAAAAATGAATATGAAGTTTCTTGACAACCTCAACATTGTAGTATGTAAGACAATGCCGTAGTATTCACCTTCAGTTTAAATTACAAAAATCTTGAATCTGATCTAGATCATCCAAATCCTTGCCCAAATGATTTGTAATACTCCTTAACATCATTTACATCCTTTGTGGACATGTTTCAGACGATCAAAAGGCATCAATCTGAAGATCAAGATTAAAGAAGTTGTTGATGTCACAGATGAGTCAAAAAACAGGTCTGAATTGACGGCTAGTTTCCAACAGCCTCATTCACAAACGGCTTTATTTACAACGGCTATATTCCTCAACGTTCAGATCATCCTCATCTATAAATAAAGCCAGATTCAAAACGCAATAGTAGGATGGAAGAGATTATGTTGTCATAATGTTGAAATTCTGAAGCCTCTTCTCACTCTGTTTTTCATGCTTTCTTGATTTATCATTTAGAGAGTGAAATCATTTGTAATGTACTTCAGTGATCATCTATTCACTTCTTTAAGAGAAGATACATTGTAAAACATGTTAGTTCTCTATGGGTTTTGATGATAACAATCAATTGTAAAACCAAGGTTGAAGAATTGTCTCAAGAAAGCAAAAATTTGCTGAAAGAGGCAATACTCGAGTTTTAGTAGCAAAACTCAAGTATTGGAGTTTCAAAGAAAAGCTCAATGTAAATGACTAAGGGAAATATCGCAGTATTCAAATGAATACTTGAGTATTGGACCTTACAGAGAGCATTACAAGTTTTCCATCAAGGAAAACTCGAGTATTAATATGCATACTCGAGTTTAAGCCTATATGACTCTTCAACAAATTCAACAGAAATAGAGACTTCAGTTTTGAAAACTCCAGTTTCGAAAACTCAGGGTTGGAATTTGAAAAGATAGTTTTCCACCTTAGCTCCAGATTTCAAATGTTTTCATTTTCAAATGAAAACTCGAGTATCACATTAGAATACTCGAGTATTGGGCCAAGCACAGTTGTTTTTAAAACTCTATCTGTTATAAACTCCAGTATTGAAAACTTCAGTTTTGGAAACTCCAGTTTAGCACATTCTAAAATAATTTCTGAGTTTCAAAACTAAGGAGAAAACTCGAGTATTGAGTCAAACAAAGAGCTACCAAGGTTTCTAAGCTTTCAATACTCCGGTATAGCATGAATACTTCGGTTTTGATGTTTTGGACAATTATTCATTAAGAGTCCAAAACTCGAGTATCAGCTTAAGTTCATCTAGAACTCCAAAGCTCAAATCGCGAGTCTCGTCTCTGGAAGGAGAATACTCGAGTGTAGACACGGATACTCGAGTATAGGCTTAAGTGCATAGTGACAAACTCGAGTATTGTTGCACAAACTCGAGTATTGGTCGCGCCTTCTGATAATTCAATGTTATGAAATCTGTGTAATGTTTATGGAATGATCCAAATGATTTATATTATTAATTATTATCATTACCAGATATGTTTAATGTGTTTGCTAGCATATTTTAGCCAAATTACAGATGATTCAAAGATATTAAAAGAGCTGTTATCACACAAAGCAAAAGGGTTAAAGAGCCATATACCTAACTCAGTACTGACAATCCCAACGGATACAAACGGCTAGAAGTCACCCTCTATCCAGAAGATCAAAGAACAAGCTATAAAGTAAAGAGAGAAGAGACCAGAGTGCTTCCAGCTGATAATCATCTTAACTAACGGTCAAATGAATGCCTACAACGATCATTAATTATACTCTAAGTATAAATAGAGTTGCATTCAATTCTCTCAACAGAATAACTGAGCAGAAAATCGATTAAGCATTCATTTTATTCATCTACTCTTAGAGTTTTCTGTACAAAGTATCAGTTGATACCACTTGAGCTTCAGTGATTAACTTATCTACTCTTTAAGAGACCATTTCATTTGTATTATCATTTGATTATAACAATCTCAAGTCAGGGGACTTGGAGATTTGGGGATCATTGATTACAACTTGTAAGGGGGAGCAAGTTCTAGAGAGAGAATTGCTTCAAAGTTACAGAGTGTGTAATCAAGTGATTTAGTGGAAAACTCAGGGTGCCTGAGGACTGGACGTAGGCCAAGGAGTTAGGCCGAACCAGTATAAACTTTCTTGTATTGCTATTTTCCCTGCTCACTGATTTTCTCTAATCGATCACCATTAGAGCCAAACTTTTTTTGAGAATCCTCAATTCACCCTCTTCTTGGTGATTCAACTCCTCTTTTAAAACATTCTATTTTCTGAGAGATACTCAAGGTTGGGTGACTTTGAGTGGGAAATTGAATGTATCCCTTAGGTTGTAAGGGAGAGTCTCTGTGAGAGATTGTAAAGGCTGCACAAGTGCTTGGCTAAACTTGTGAGGTTGTAAAGGCTTGTCTCTTGTGCCTGGTTAAACAAGGAGATAGTGGAAATCTCAAGTGGAGCTTGAGGACTGGACGTAGGTCACGAATTGGACCAGACCAATATAAATCTGAGTTTGCAATTCTCTTCCTTAATCTCTTTTATTTCCAACATATATGTTTGAATGATTATCTATAACTTTATAACTCTTTACCTTCATTCAAACTGATTATTACCGAATTGCAAAAAGATTTTCAAAGGTTGCAAATTTTTATCTTTACCCAATTCAACCCCCTCTTGGGGTCAACCTGGACTTTCAGAATTGACTATGAAGAAACTTATGCTCCAGTGGCTAGATTGGAAGCAATAAGAGTTCTTCTAGCCTTTGCTTATGTCAAAGGAATTAAACTTTTTCAAATGGATATTAAAAGAATGGTTTTATTCAAGAAGAAGTCTATGTAGAATAACCTCATGCTTTTGAAGATGAGTTCTAACCTAATCATGTATTCAAATTGAAAAAGGCTTTATATGGTCTCAAACAACCTAGAGCTTGGTATGAGAGGCTCAGCAAGTTTCTTCTCGATCATGGATTTGTGAGAGGTAAAGCAAATAATACTCTCTTCATCAAAGGAAATAAACTTAATGAAATCCTAATTGTACAAATCTATGTGGATGATATAATCTTCGGTAGTACTAATGATGTTTTGTGCAAGGAATTCTTGAGATTATGCAGGGAGAATTTGAGATTTCAATGATGAGTGAGCTCAACTACCTTCTTAGTTTACAAGTCAAGCAACACAAGAATGAGATATTTATCTCTCAGACCAAGTACTTAAGAGACTTGCTAAAGAAATATGGCCTCCAAGACTGCAATGGAGCAGACACACCAATGAGCTCAACTGCCACCTTAGATGCTGATGAGAAAGGCAAAGCCTTCAATATCACACGATATAAAGGAATGATTGGATCATTACTATATCTAACAGCAAGCAGACCTGACATCCAATTCAGTGTAGGGATGTGTGCTTGTTTCCAATCAAATCCTAAAGAATCCCATGCTGAACATGTATAGAGAATCTTTAGATACTTGCGTGATACACAAAAGTTGGGACTATAGTTTCCCAAAGGCCAACCTGAGCACTTGGTAGCATATTCAAAATCTAATCATGCTGGATACAAGAATGACCGCAAGAGCACAAGTAGGCAATGCGAATTCTGTGGAAGATCACTTGTATCTTGGTTTAGCAAAAAGCAGATCACAGTAGCCGTATCCTCTACTGAAGCCAAATATGTTGCTCAATCAAACTGTTATGCTTAAGTTTTATGGCTTAAGCAACAGATCCAAGATCTGAGAATTCATCTGAAAGAAATTCCTATCCTCTGTGACCATACAAGCACAATAAGCTTGGCCAAAAACCCAGTCCATCACACTAGAACCAAGCATATTGATGTTAGACATCACTTCATCTGCGATTATGTCTAAAAGAAAGATGTCAAGCAGATATTTTCACTAAACCGCTTGCAAAATAACAATTCACCTTCATTAGAAGAGAATTGGGAATGGTAAATCCCAATGAGTTGTAAGTTGTTTCTATCCCATTGATAATTATGTTTTTGATGAAAAATTGTTACTAATTTAGGAATCGGAGTGTTTAGCTATGTCTTATGCAGGACAGGTACTGATCATCGATTGAAGTTTGCTATCAGGAGTAACAAACTTGAGCCTATCTATACCATGCTCAAGTTCACTGAATGCAGAAAGCAAAAACCATATCTTATGGGTACACAAACTCGAGCCTAACGAAGACAGAGAACAACTCAATAGTTATCAAGAAAGGGAAACTTGAGTCTAGAAAAGCGAACTTAAGCCTACGCGGGAGGAAAACCAATCCATCCTCAAAACGACTCTAAACTCGAGCCTATTAGTGATAAGCTCGAGTTTACCAACGAATGTCAAGTGTTCACAGATACACACTTAACGTCCAGGTCAGTACATTTTTATCCAAACTCAAGCCTGTTCTTGCAAACTCGAGTAGGTAACTCTAGCTTGCAAGTCCTATGCTCGAGTTTGACATGTATTATATATACTAGACGCTCGACCGTCGCTCTTCACTCATCATCTCCCTTGAGCCTAACCTAAAACTACTAAGACTTTCCTTCGTTTCTCTCGAACTTAACCAAACCATCCTCTGAAATGGCTCCCAAACGATCCACCACTAAGGCTTTATCTGATTCTACTACAGACTCTGCATCTCTGCCACTCTTGAAATTACCTATAAGGGAGAAATTCGATCCCAAGAAGCTCCAGACAGGAATAGATAGCAGGATTCCTAGGGTTGCTGCCAATGAACCCATTCCCATTATCAAACTGAGAAAACTGGTTATCCAATAACCTACTGGAAGTCCTAAGAGGAAGGTCATAGACCCTGAAACGACTTATCAGAAAGACAAAGAAAAGATTACTGAAGTTGCCTAGCTGGTCAAGAAAAAGAAATCAAAAGATTCCGTTTCTGATTTTAAGGGAACCAGTAAAGATCAAACTTCCTCTAAAGCTACCCCCTCCAAATCTTAGTCTAAGGTATCTACAGAACCTCCTGCAATCTTCAAGATTAATGACATTTCCTCAAAGCCCAAAGATTTCCTTGATAGAACTATAGAGTTTCTGGGTAGGGAAGCTACCAAGTTCAACGAACAATTTTCTCACAAAACTTTTGTCTAGTAGTTTCAGTCGATTTGCAAAAGGTTAAGGAAGAATGCAATATTGACTTGTCTCCTTGGCTTAAACCTTTTGAAACTTTGTTATCCATTAAAGCCACTTACAGTCTATCGATTGTCAAATCCTTCTACTTCTTTATGCAATCTGACAACATACTAGATGGTGAAGGAAACCTTCTAGAAGAAAGAATTACCACCAGCATAAAAGGAAGGAAAATTACCATATCTCCTGCATATTTGAACTCCTTACTCCAAATTTCCAAACCACCACGTGCTGCTGAATACAGATACAACAACAGAGAAATTTTCAAGCTTCTTCAGCTAAATAAACCCATCCCTACCTCAGGAAAAGTCCTCTCTTTTACTCCAGCTACCATGCCTACTGAGTATAGAGCTATTTGGTACATTTATGCCAGGAATTTACTACAAAAGGGAGGCAACTTTACTCATTTTGCAAAGAAGGACTTTCCTATCTTTACCTCTATTATTGATAAAAAGCCTCACAACGTTGGGTATTGGATCTTCCAAGATATGTCAAGATTCAGATTTGCCTTAAGACACTTTTCCTAAATTCCCTTTCCCACTCTAGTTTCAGTGATTCTGTTCAATGAAAAGATCTGGCATTTGGCCTCCAATAAACAACCTGTTCCAACCCCAATCTTCGGAAAACATCATCTGAACCTTATGACAATTAACTTAGAAGAAGGTTCAGGACAGTCAAGAGCTCCATCTCATTCAAGAGCTCCAAAATCCAGAGTCAATGAAGCCCAATCAGCTCCACCTCCACCTCCATCCTCTCATTCAGCTAACATGGCCACTTATTTAAAAGATCTTGTAGCACATGTTGTATCTGAAGCCTTCTCGTCCTTCTAAGTCACAATGGTAGCCCAATATCATGAGCTTACAGGGAAAATTGAGATGGAAGTTGGGAAGTTGGTTTCTAAGGTAACCAAGAGTCACGACAAGTTGGTAGAGATAGAAGATGAGAATGCTAACATACTTGAGGATATTGCTGACGATGTAGAAGCTCTTCAAGGACATTTTGATTACTTTAAGGTCAAAATTGGGGATATCCACACCCTGTATTTGTCGGTTAATTCCAAACTTGAAAAACTATTGCAGACTCCAGAACATGCTAGTCCTTCCAGAACCATTTCATCTCCCACAGTCAAAAGATCACCTTCTTCTTCCTCCACAGAAAACTTGCCTTTTAACCATTCTCCTTCCCCTCCTAAACCCTCCTCTCCCACTCACATTATATCTTCTCCTACCAATCCTCCCACTCAACCTGAGCAGTCCAATCCTATCATGGATATTATACTATATGTTCCTCCTATTCCTACCTCTTCATCTGTTCCAATTATCTCTCTCCCATATAAAAATGGAAGAAATCACCAAAAGGGGGGTGAATTAGGGATTTCAAAAATTCTTTTGAACTCTTTTTCAAAACTTGAAAAGTAAATAATGTGGCACCCCGCCTTTGGGGCCTTTATTTAACCAGAGTTATCGTGGAAATAGATCGAGGAGATTTGGACGACTTTTATTTATGAAATAAAAATTTCTGGAATTTACTGTTATATAAAAATATGGGTAAATTTTTTGCGATTCGGTCTCATCCTATAATTGGACATTAGATACAATAATCCAAAAATAAGCGAAATGATAAACATAAAATATATTACAGTAATCCCAAATGTCCAAAAGATTCAACTGCTGTATTCCTTACAGCTACTTCTTGCTCTTTGATCCCGAACTGGTTCCTGTATCTTTCACGGGTGCTGGAGTCCAAATGAATGGACCCCAGGGTAACAGTTAATCTCATGCACATGTATGAAAATAGAAATGACATAACAGCACATGTTTAAAGCATGGAAGAAATAACCGTAACCGCAGTTAACGGCCAAGAACCGCAGCTCTTGTCTAGGACCGCAACCCCATGAGACCTCAGCCTCAATATCCATGGCCAATCAGGATAATATAAACAAGTAGTTCAACCAGCATACATGATCAGCTAATATTTGCATAACATTAACATACATGATTATAAGATTAAAGTTACCTACCTCAACCGTGAATCCCTTTTCTTTGTATTGAATTCGTTGGGATCAGATTATCAAGGTCTGCCTAAACATGTTTATCATCGCTGTCAGAAACTTATTTGAATCGCAAATAAACTAATTACATGAATTAGTTTAAAGGGTTAATAATAATTAATCCCTTAACTATTCTCTAATAATAATAATTGATTATTTATCATTATTTATTATTATTATCATTAATTAATAATGATAATAATAAGCTTCCCAACTATTACATAATAACATGATTTATTATTATTATGACCCTAATAATAAGGGTCTATCTTCAATTAAGAAGACAATTAATTATCTTAAAATTTCTCATGGTTTCCCTAAAATCTTAATTATACTAATTAAATCATCATTTGTTTCCTGATTATTAATTTGCTTGCAATTAGCCTTATGAATTTATTTTTCATTTAATCCTACACTTAAATAAAATTATATACATGGAAACTACTTCATAAGTGTGAAAGCCAAATAAATTTCCTTTCCCTTTATAATATAAACATACACACAGCCAGCCGAAAGAAAGAAAAGAAAACATGCAACAAAAACAAACACAACAAACAGAATTTCGACGATAGGAGGTTACAGCAAGAACTTATGATTTCATGCAGCAAAACACACATACACGTTTTCATGTCAGCAAGGGAAAAGAAAAATGCACATAGTAACTTATTTCTCTTTCCTTCAGTACTTAACAGCAAAATGAATCCATTATTTATCTATCTAAACATAGAAGACAAACATGAAACATCAACTTCCCAAAGAAAAACCCGATGCACACATACAGAAACAGGAATCCTTTTCTTCATGCAGAACACGATACACACATAAACATATATCTATGCTTTTATTTTGCAAAAACAGAATCTTATGACAGCAAATTGAGACAGAACCCGAAAGTAACAAGGATGAATGCATGCATAGCTTTGGACATACATAAATATATTTATATTCTTTTACACCTAAAGCAAAGTCAACGACACCCATATAATTACTCCAAACCGATGACAGCCCCCCAAAAATGAACCTAGTATTTATTCAACATAGCAAAGTTGATTTTCAGTTTCGGTTTTCAGTTTCAAAACACAACACTGTCAGCAACGTCTTCACTCGTACATGGGCAGCTATCAAAACCACACACTCTCTCTTTCTATCTCGTGCATGGCAGATTTACGGCAAACAGAAGCATTATGCAACAAAATAAACACAAGAAACAGATGCAAAAACCTAACATGCACCACAAACATATATTTATCCAACCGAAAGAAAGAAATGAAGATCATGCAGCAACAAGGTATATAAAAAAACAGAAGCAAACCCATTAACAGCTAAGGAAGATCATTTCCTACCGTACCCATGATCCTACATGCATGAAAACTCAATTTCTACTTAACCGAAATAACCCCCCTGTTTTTCATTTCATTTTCTGTTTCAGTTTTTGTTGCTTTTATTTCAGATTACTTCTGGTCTTTAAGCTATTCTAAAATATTATGGAAAGGTTAAAGCAACAGGAGTAAGAAGAATCACCTTCGTTTCTAAGTTTTTGAAGGTGATGATCCAATGTTCACACTCTCTGCTTCTCGGACCGAAGAACAGAGGAAAGAAATTCTCAAAACTTTCTCTCGGCCTCACTCTCTTGCTCTTGATATGCACATTTCTGATGATGAAGAAACAATCCGAAAAAAAAAACTGAGATGGTTTATATACTTCTCATTGGTTATTACATGCATGATCAGGGACGGACAGCTGGAAGTATTAGGTGTTGATCATCTATTGATGATGTTTACTGTAGCTGTTAAATGACTTTGTTAAACACTGGTTCGGTTTGAGTATAGGCTGAGATTATCGGGCTTTATGTTGGGCCAGCGAAGATGGATCATCTGGCTATAATGATTTGAAACCAATTTGTGTTCTGTCTTCCGTTTTTGCTGTCGGTTATGGTGCTGAAAATATGGAACCTATTTGTTTTTTTATCATGTGTGCCGAGTTGCTGGAAATAGAAAACCAAATAAAATTGATATACTAATGCTACCATGCGTTTTGTACAATGGAAAGTTTTGGAGTATTTTTTTTTTTCTTCCTTGGGCCAAACCGTGGCCCATTATTTTTTTTATATTTATTTTATATATTTTTTTTATCTCATTTCTTCATTTGCAATTTATCTATTATTGTCATTTATGGAAATAAGTCCCTTATTATTTATTATTTTCCTTAAATTTATTTTCTTCTCAAATAAATTAAGGAAAATTAGACCCTAATTTCAAATAATTATCCTCATAATTATTTTGGCCCAAATTTCGTATTTCAATTCCATATAATACTCCAATATTAGAATCCCAGAAATTTGGGATGTTACAAATAACGAAAGAGTAAGGGAATAAAAGCTAGACACATAGGATTTATACTGGTTCGGTCTTAACCTTGACCTATGTCCAGTCTTCAGATATCTTCTGGGTATTTCCACTGGTTCAACAAGCTTTAACTACAACACTGTAAACTACAAACAATCCTATTCACCTAGGACTTGCTCCCCTTACACTTTGTAATTAAGCTAGCCAACTCACAGGTTCCCACAACCTTGAGTTTACACCAAGACTATTTGTTAGTTCTCAATGTGTTTTAATGATAACTAACAATTGTAAACTTGATATGAAGTTTTTTTTTTTGGCAAAATGAAAATCTCACTGTCAAAGGCAAACTCGAGTTTGGGTATATAAACTCGAGTTTGAGACTTGACAGAAAGGTATTCAATTTTACATAAAGGCCAAATCTCGAGTCTGCATAGACAAACTCGAGTCTGGGCAGACACAGAAAGGAATCCAAAATTTTCACATCAAGCTAAACTCCAGTTTGCAAATCAAACCTGAAGTCTGGAAGATACAGAGAGCACTCAGCAAGCCAAACTCGAGTCTAGATTCCCTAACTCGAGTTTAGACCAAACAAAAAGGAACCTAGAAAACTCAATAGACTCCCAAACTCTAGTCTGGCCTTCCAAACTCTAGTTTACACTTGACCCAGATAAACCTCAAATATTTCAGTAGTCACTGAAACTTGAGTTTGCTTCCCAAACTCGAGTCTGGATCATACAGAAAGATCATCCATTTTGGCTATACTACAAACTCCAATCTATGACCCTAAACTCGAGTCTGGAAAATCACGAACTTAGGCTTGTTCTTCAAACATAGACACAAACTCGAGTTGGTCACTAATTGACTCGAGTTTAGCTTCCGGACCAAAATTCCATCCCAAGTCTAGAGCCCGATAAACTCGAGTTAGCTTTTACAGACTGCAAGTTTAGACCACTAATCAACAGACATGCTTTTTGGATGAACCCCAAACTCGAGTCTGGAAGAACAAACTCGAGTTTGCATCGGGGAATTTGAAAAATCAAATGATGTTGATCTGCGAAATCTTAATAGGTCTTCCTGAAATTATTTCCTCATATGATATTATTGTTTATAACGTCCTTGATGAATTTTTGAGTGTTTTTCAGATAAGGTTTAGCCAAGATCAAGGTGAGATCAAGATCCAGGATAAATGCATTAAATGACGAATCTAAAACAGGCCTGATCATTCTCCCTTATCCCAGATGTTCAGCTCGGACCGTTGTAACTCATAAGAATCATCTCAAACGGTCAAATCGAGTTAAAGGAATGACTAAAAGTCTGGAAGACCTTCTACAACAACTAAATTCCAAGATTCCAGCTAAGAATTCAAGAACAGAGCAAAATATGCTACTGTCAGTTTTCCAGAATTGCAGCTGAACATTAGAGAAAGAATTGCAACGGCTAGCTCATCCATTCAGTCTATAAAAGGCTGTGAAAACTCAAAGCAAAATACACACAACGAAGCTATCTTGATTATACTTTGAATTTGAGTATGTATTGTTATTTTCAACCTGTTCTTCAGTGTTTATCTTTATCCACTCTTTTGAGAGTTTGTAAATTTTTGAAAGCATTTGTTTGTGAGAACTCAAGGTTGTAGAACCTGTGAGTTGGGTTGTTCAATTACAAAGTGTAAGGGGGAACAAGTCCTAGGTGATTAGGATTGTGTCTGGTCTACATTGTTGTAGTTGAAAATCTGTTGAACTAGTGGAAACACCTAGAGATATCTGGGGACTGGATGTAGGTCAAGGTTAAGACCGAACCAGTATAAATTCCGTGTGTCAAGCTTTTCTTCTCTTACCTTCTTAACATTTACTTTCAAAAGGCTTTGAAAAGGAATTCAAATTTTTTTAAAAAAAATCCCCAATTCACCCCCCTCTTGGTGATTTCTTCCATTTTCACTATTGATTTCAAAGAATCAAAACTCTCAAAAGAGTAAATAATGATAAACACTGAAGATCAACTCAAAATCACAATACAGACTCAAATTACAAAATATAATCAAAATAGCTTGGTTGTGTGTATCTTGCTCTGAGTCTTCATAGCTTTTTATAGGCTAACTACAGGAACTAGCCGTTTCATTTTCTTCTCTAATGTTCAGCTGCAAATCTGGAAAATGACAATTGCATATTTTCCTCTGTTCTTTCAATTCTCAGTTGGAATCTTGGAATATGTTGATGCAGATGGTCTTCCAGATATTCTGTCATTCCTTAATCTTCATTTGACTGTTGGAGTGTGATTTAATTGATCCATAACGGTATGTGTTGAACCATTAGGATAGAGGAGAAGGATCAACTGTAACACCCCAAATTTTAGGCTTTGGGAATCAATAATTAATTATGGGAAATGTGGCCTTAAAGAATTTTAAAGATTTAGAATTTGAGATTTAAGCCATATTTTCCATAAATTAAGGAATAATTATTGGCCAAGATATTTTGGAGATAATAATTTATGATCTAAAATGATTATTGGGAATTGAGGCCTATATTTTCCCTTAATTTATTTTGGGAAAAGAATAAAATTTCAAGAGTAATTGAAAATGATAATTAGACCTAAATACTATAGGATAAATATTTTTGGCCTAGGAAAAGTAGGGAATTTAAATTTCTTTGGACAAATCAATAATTACAATTTATTAATCAAAATGAAAATAAAAAAAAAAAGTGAAATGATACAACAAGCCAAGACGTGGATAGGCATCATCAAAATGGGATTAGGCATATTTGTTTGTAATAGCAAGAAGAAGTCCACAACCTAGATCCGATAAGCATTTGTTTTGGCCCACATGAAGACTCATTTATTTCCTCCATTCAGCCACAAACCTGACGAGAAAGAAGCAGTAACAGTTCGGTTTTTCTCTTAGTCACCGAAAATAATCCACAAATCATAATTAAGCTCAAAGTAACACGTCTTAATTCCAGCTGTCGGTATGCATGCGAGATTAGTAACCTACGTGTATCCATTCTCACTGAGGTTTGGGATGTTATATAAGTAATTTGTGACCTCAACTCTTCCAATATCTTCTCGGCTATCACAGCGGAAACGCAGAGAAGAGGGAAGGAATAGAGAGACAGCCCGAGAGAGAGAGTGTGAGATGGAGAAGAGAGGGAGACTGAGGTGAAGAGAAGAGGGAGGGACCGAGAGTATAGGAGCCTTAGAACTGCCCTGTTTTAACGGTGACAAACAGGGGAGAATTGGCTTTGCTTCATCGTCGGCCACACTGAAGTTTAGAAGGTGATTTTCATTTTCTCTCTTTCTTTCGTTTTTCTTGTCATAGTTGGCTCAAAACAAAGCCAAGAAGAACTAACATGAAGACATCTAAAGATGAACTGAAATGAAAACGCAAAACAGGGAGCTAAGAAATTAAAAAAAAGAAAAAAAAAACTGAAACATAAAACAGAGATATATACATGTATGCTTACTGTCATACCGTCGGTTTCTGCATTTAGGTTCGGTATTGCCGAAACTCATGGCTGTCATAACGTCAATATACATATATATCACGTGAATGAGTTGCTGAACATAAATATAGAACATGTCATCGGTATCTTTGATTTGGTGTAGGAGTTTCTGTTTTTGCATCTATTATGATAATGACGTGAAACTTGTTGCTAGATAAGAGGAAGAGAAAGAAAAAAAAACGTTGTTTTTTCTGCATTGAAGCTTCTGAATGTATCCCTCTGTTTTCTTAGAGCCAAAACAAAGAATTTTTCAGCGGTTGCTACAGGAAAATCGTAAAGGAACAGTACCGTGTGTACTGTAGCATTTCACTGTTCACATGTAGAAATTTCACCAGAACACTGATTTTTAAATAGGTCAAAAAAATAGTAAACAACCTTATTTGACCCTGAAATTTTATGAACACTTAGTAGACATGCTAAAATTCAAAATGAGCTTTGGTTCACCTCAAACTGAGGTCGATAGCTCAAGTTATGATTTTTGGAAAATGGGTCAGAATCCTGTAACGTTTCGGTAACGTTTTCTGGACAGACCTGATGGTTTTGTGAACTGGGAATTATTGGAATAAGATAAAATTATGAAAATATTCCATGAGATAAAGGACATGTATAGCTTTAAAATGGTGGGTATTTTGTATTTTTCTAAGCTCTGGTCAGAGAGAAATAAATTGTACAAAATGACCCTACGTTTTGGAGAACTCACTGAACAGTCTAGATGTTTTTGAAATCTGGGAAATAATTACGTGTGATAACATGTTCGAACCAATTTTACCAAAACCTAGACTTGATGAGGAGTTCATAGGTTTTTGAACCACCTAAACACGATTCCTGGAACTCCAGATATGAATTTTTAAAATTTAGCCATGGAATCTGGAAGTTTAACTGGACAGTGAAGGAAAACGTAAAATCTTGGAATTATTTGACAAGTTATAACCTTTGAAAATATTTTTATATGAAAGGTGAGTTGTCAATAAACACATGAGAGTTGACGACACATTAAAATGATTTTTGTGCAATTAATTAAAAATACCTAAAGTTGCTGGATTTTCTTTAGGACAATTATGAGAGTAACAGACTTTAGTGTTAAAGGAAAATTAAGGGATTAATAATTATTATTAGTCCTTTAAACTAATTCACATAATTAGTTTATTTGTGATTCGAATAAGTGACTGATAGCGATAAAAAACATTATTTTTAGGCAGACTTTGACATCTCTCTGATCCCAACAACTTCAATACAGAGGAAAATGAAACAAGGTTGAGGTGGGTAACTCTAATCCTATAATCATGTATGCAAATGTATATGTACATTATTTAGCTAATCATGTATGTTAGTTGAATTACTTGTTTATATTATCCTGATTGGCCATGGATATTGAGGCTGCGGTTTCATGGGGCGCGGTCCTAGACAAGAGCTGCGATTCTTGGCCGTTAACTGCGGTTACGGTTTGTGTGTAAATTCTTCCATGTTTCTGCATGTGCTAAAATGTCATATTTCTTTTCATACATGTGCATAAGATTAACTGTTACCCTGGGGTCCATTCATTTGGACTCCAGATCACGTGAAAGTATACAGGTACTAGTTCGGGATCAGAAGGCAAGGAGCAGCTGTAAGGGTTACAGCAGATGCAACGCTTTGGACAATTAGGTTTAACTAGTCTGTATATAGTGTTTATCATCCGTTCATTTTGGATTAATATATTAACATCCCTTTATGGGATAGATAACGAATCGCGAAAAACTAGTCCGTATTTTCATACTATTGTAATTTCAAAAACTTCGATTTACAAAAATCAAGTCGTCCAAATCACCTCGATTCTTGTATTCTGCACTAACTCTGATTAAATAAAGGCCTCGAAAGGACGAGCGCCACATCAACCCTGTTCTTGGTTCTTCATTTAATGCACTTATCCCAGATCTGATTCCAACTTGATCTTAGCTGAACTTAACTGAAAATTACTTAAAACTTCATCAAAGATGTTAGAAGCAATAGTATCATATGATAAAACATTTTCAGATTGACCCGTAAAGATTTCGTAGATCAACATCATCTGGATTTTCAAAATCACCGATGCAAACTTGAGCTTGTAATGCTAGACTTGAGTTTTGGGTTCATCCAGAGAGCATGAATGTTGAGCAACGGCCTAAACTGGAGTTTAGAAATATCATACTCGAGTTTAGTTCTTACTAAGAAGACTGTTGGGCTCTGGTCTTTGAATGAAACTTTGGATATATGCCTAGACTCAAGTCAATTAATGACTAACTCGAGTTTAGGTTTTTGATAGGCAGATAGAGTTAAGTCCAGAAACATCAAGACTGGAGTTTCGAAATATAAACTGGAGTTTACAAAGGCAGGTATTTTGGTTGAGCTTCTTTGTATGACTTAGACTCGAGTTTACAGATGTAAACTCGAGTTTCAGCAAGAACTGAAACTTTGAAGTCTCTTCTGTTTTTGAGATAAACTGGAGTTTGCAGACAAAGGTGTTGGACCTGGCTATCACCCAAGAGGGGGTGAATTAGGTGTTTGATAAAGCTTTAGGAACTTTATAAAAAACTTTTCGCAACTTCTAAATTGGCAATTAGATATTCAAAGATGATCATGTACTGGAAATGTTAAAGTTAAGGGAAGAGAGTATGCAAGCTGTGATTTATCCTGGTTCAGTCTAATCTTTGACCTACGTCCAGTCCCCAAGCTTCACTTGAGATTTTCAATCCACAATTTGCTTTGAACTTGATTACACATTCTGTACTTGAAGTAATCCTCTCACTAGGATTCACTCCCCCTTACAAATCGTAATCAATTTGCTTGCTTGATTACACACTCTATACTCGAAGTAATCCCTCACTCGGATTCACTCCCCTTACAAGCTGTAACAACAACAAAGTGTTTCCCACTCAAGATCACCCAATCTTGAGTATCTCTCAGATAAACTAATTCACAATGAATCTTTTCTCTCAGAAGTGAATGAATAAACACTGAAGCACAATACAAATCATTTCACTCTCAATGATAAGCTATGTAGGCATTAAGAACAGAGAGTAAATGATATGAAAATCAAAGTATTAACATGTTGAAGATGTAAGCTTGTGTCTCTGCGTTTTTCTTGTCTATGGAGTCTTCAAGTCTTCAGGTATTTATAGGTTAATTAAAGGAACTAGCCATTGCATTTTCTTCTCTAACGTTCAGCTGCAAATCTGGAAAGTGACAGTTGCATATTTTGCTCTGTTCTTTCAATTCTCAGCTGGAATCTTGGAATATGTTGATGCATATGGTCTTCCAGATATTCTGTCATTCCATAACTTTCATTTGACCGTTGGAGAGTGATTTAATTGATACATAACGGTCTGTGCTGAGCTGTTGGGATAGAGGAGAAAGATCAACTCTATTCTTGGTTCTTCATTTATTGCACTGGAGTTTAGAATTCAAAACTCAACTTTAGGTCTTCCGAGAGGAATGTCGCGATTTGAATTTTGGAGTATACTTGAACTTAAAACTAAACTCGAGTCATAAAGTGACTAACTCGAGTTTGGGGCTTTGTTACGAGGATAAGCCTAAGTTCAAGAACTTCCAGACTAGAGTTTAGAAACACAAACTCGAGTTTTCTTCTCCATGGCTCAGTCAAATATCCTTCTCACAAGTTCTTTGCTTTCTGACTTGATAAAGATCAATTCCTGGAATCCAGTACCTATCTCCATAGTCATATTTGAATAGATCTATATTAAATGTAACAATTAGTCAATGTATATAATATGATCTTTTTGCTCTTACTAATGGCATCTATATAAGCCATCATCAAAACTAATCATAACCAACAAAAGGCTGGAGTTTACATAACTTGTGAAAATACTTAAGATTCTGAATTCTTTATGTTTAGTCTAAACTCGAGTTTTAGGGTCTAGACTCGAGTTTATCTTGCTCAAAATTCTGAGTTCTCTCTGTATCTCCCAGACTTCAAGTTTGTCTGAGCAAACTGGAGTTTGGTTTGTTGTGAAAAACTTCGATTGCTCTCTGTGTCTCTGCAAACTCAAGTTTGCCTAAGCAAACTGGAGTTTGGCTTTTTTTGAAGGTTTGAGCAACTCTCTATCAAGTGTCAGACTCGAGTTTACAGACCTAAACTCGAGTTTGCCTTTGACAGGAAGTTTTACAACTTACCAAAGACAAGCTTCATACCAAGTTTACAATTGTCAATTATCATCAAAACACATAGAGAACTAACACCATATTCTCCAGACTCCCCATCACATGATCTATCTTCTCCACCTTGCTCTACCTCCATTCCTCTTCTTTGAACCGCCCTACCTATCAAACCCATTACCTCCATCCCTGCCTCTGATCCACCCCTATTTGTTGATGACAAAGGGGGTGAAGAAAAGTGAAGAGAGATCTTGGTCTAGAGCAGAACTTAGAGCCTACTAGTTTTTACATGTTATTTCGAGCTTTGCTTGTTTTGCTACTATTTCACTTTGGATGTATTGAATTTGCTTGTTTGATATCTCATTTTGATTGTATTGAAGTTCTTGTGATACCATCTTAGATCAATCTTATATATTGAACTCGATACAATGAATGGTCTAATTTATCTGGAATGAATGTCTAAGCATTTGAGCTTAACTTGACTAAAGTATAAACATTGCCACCAAGGCTTTTGACTTTTGCTAGTCTAATGAAGTCCATGTGAGGTAGTTGAAGTGGTCTATTAGTTGATATTTAGTTTTTAAATTTAAAGGATGATTTGGTCTGTTTACCCTTTTGACATGCATAACAAATAATATCATTTTTAAAGCTAAGTTTTGGTAACCAATAACTGAATCCTTTTTCAGCAACTTGTCAAGTTGGAACATGTTTACATGAGCTAACCGCTTTTTGTTAGTCCTCTATGGGTTTTGATGATGACAATCAATTGTGAAATCAAGAATGAAAAGTTGTCTCAAGAAGTTGAAAACTTGCAGATTGAGGCAATACTTGAGATTGGGATTTCAAAGAAAAGCTCAATGCACTTAACTTAGGTCAATACCGTAGCATTCAAAGGAATACTCGAGTATTGGGAGTTACAGAGAGCATCGCAAATTTTCCATCAGGGAAAACTCGAGTATTGACATGAAAACTTGAGTTTGAGCCTATGTGACTCTTCAAACAATTTTAACTGGAAATAGAAAACCTCAATTTGGAAAACCACAGTTTTGAGAACTATGGTTTGGAATTTGAAAAGACAGTTTTCCAACTTGGCTCCAGAATTCAAATGTCTTTCTTCAAATGAAAACTAGAGTATCACTGGAATACTCAAGTATTGGGCCAAGAAAAGAGGCATTTAAAATTGAATAAGTTATAAACCTCAGTATTAAGATCCACAGTTTTGGAAACCACAGTTTATCATTTTCTCAAATATTTTCAGTGTTTCAAAACTGAAGAGAAAACTCGAGTATAGAAGCTTAAACTCAAGTTTCGAACCATACAGAGAACTATTCAGACTTCTAAGCCTTCAATACTCCAGTATAGAGAGGAAACTCCGGTTTTGTTGTTTTAGACAATTATTTATCAAGAGTCCAAAACCTGAGTATTAGAAGAATACTCTTGTATTGGCTTCAGTTCATCAGGAACACCAAAGCTCAAAACGCGAGTCTCGTCTCTGGAATAAGAACACTCGAGTATAGACACAAAAACTCGAGTATTGGTACACAAACTCTAGTATTGGTCGCAGCTTCTGATAATTCAAATTTGTGAAATCAGTGTAATGTTTATGGAATGATCTGAATGATTTATATTCTTAATTATTATCATTACCAAATTTGTTTAACGTGTTTGCTAGTGTATTTCAGCCTAATTACAGATGATTCAAAGAGATTAAAGGTGCTGTTATTACACAAAGCAATATCTTGTCAGAAGCATTAAATGCACACCACCAAACTTGCTGTAATCTCAACTACCAAGCATTACACGATGGAAAAAGGATAAAGAGACTCTCACTTAATTGAGGACTGACAATCCCAATGGATATAAATGCCTAGAAGTCACTCTCTATCCTACAAGTCAAGAAACAAGCAAAAGTGTAGAGAGAAAAAGGATCAAACTGCTTCTAACTGAAAGGAAACTTCTCCAACGGTCAAATGAATATCAACAACGACTATTAATGTCTCTCTAAGTATAAATAAAGTTGCATTCAAGTCTCTACTAAGAACAAAGAGCTAAAAAACAAATTACATTAATTTTGTTCATTTATTTGTGTGCTTCTTGTACAAAGTGTCGGTTGACACTATAGAGCTTCAGTGATCACTTATTTGCTATGTAAGAGAGTTTTATCAATTGTATTTGATTGATTGTATGGTGTCTCAAGTTGGGGGACTTAGAGCTTTGGGAAGTCATTGATTACAACTTGTAAGGGGGAGCAAGTTCTAGAGAGAGAATTGCTTCAGAGTTACAGAGTGTGTAATCAAGTGGTTTTAGTGAAAAGCTCAGGGTGTCTGAGGCCTGGACGTAGGCCAAGGAGTTGGGCTGAACCAGTATAAACTGTTGTGCATCGCTATTCTTCCCTGCTCACTGATTTCATTCTATCAATCAGCATAAGAGGCAAAAATCGCCAAAATTTTCAGAATCCCCAATTCACCCCCTCTTGGTGATTCAGCTCCTCTAACACTTTTGTCACAGCCAACTCTCATCCATGTCACCAATAAAGCATTTTTCAGAGCTAGAATCATTGCTAGGGAAATTTAATGCATAGCAGTTATCTTCTATAGGAGCCCTAAATAAGGCTTTGGATTTTAAGGCATTCATATAGAGATCTTTCTTTCTTACAATCAGGCATTCCTCATAATCGAATATAACAAGATTACATTTGTCTGTACGTTGACTCACATTGAGGACATTGTGACAAAGTCCTTTTACATAGAAGACATCTTTGATTTGTGAACTATTGTTGTTTCCAACTTCACCAGTGCCAACAATCTTTCTAAATTGGTTTCCTCCAAAGGTTACTGTTAGTTGTGCTTAGTTTTGATGATGTCAAATATACTTATCGATATCAAGAGCAAAAAGTTTGCATACTATATTTATCTCCTATATTAACTAATTCTTAACTTTAATGTAGAATCAAAGATGTGATGTTCATTTATGAAGAATGATCAAGAAGAAGATAAATAAAGAAGTATTGAATTAAAGAAAGAAATGGAATTAAAGAAGATGTGGAGTCAAATGATGAAGAATAAGAGAAGAAAGAAAGAATTAAATTATGGAGAATTATCAAGAGAAGACAAGAAAGAAAGAAGAACTTGTTGAATAGAATGAGAAAATCATTATACAAGCTCTTAGATTGATTATAGAAGTCTCCACGAGCAAATGGAAGTTGGAATGGCTCAAATCGGAGTTAAAATAAGCAAAATAAAGTTTTATGATGAACTAACTCGATCCAGGAAGTATTTGACTCAAGTCAGAGGCAAAACTCGAGTCAAACCAACAAAACTCGAGCCAGGAGTGTCTTCAGCAACTCTGTTCTACTCTATTTTCACGTTCAATTCAGGCGAGGTCTGGTGAATCGATGCTATCTCCTAAACCAGAGATTAGATTGAAGTGAAATCAATTTTGAATGAAACTAAACATCCAATGTGTCATCCTGACAGAAATTCAAGTCCAAATAAGATCAGATAAGAAAGCTATGAATTTCTGAAATTGCTCTATTTGTTACCATCATACAACAAACCAAGGTTTGCTAATTTGAGGATATCTACAAATCGAAATAAGCTGAAATCGGTGGCATATGACACTAGACTCATATACCTTTCCAAAAACATAAAGATCACAGAAAACAAAGATCAAATGAGAGATATATGATTTTCGGAAGTTCAAAGTATGTTCAAACGTTGGTTCATAATAGTATGTATTAATCTGATCATAATGCTCAACTTAAAATGAGTTTGGAGCTGATTCTTCTTACATTGGAGAGAATACTTAAAGAATATTCCAGGGATTATGTGATTTGTCAAGATTTAGATTTAGAGCTTAACGAAGTTACTGGAACTTAGCCAACAAAATGTGAAAATCTTGTACGCTGAAGTTCTCTGTCAGATTGACTCGAGCCAAGAGAATATGGCTCGAGTTCAAGCCCAAAGTCAAGCTAGAGAATGTGACTTGAGTCAAGGTGCTTGAGAAATTTTAATAAATGAGTTATACTGACTCGAGACAGGAAAATATGACTCAAGTTTAATCCAAAACTCGAGCCAGGCCAGGTTGACTCGAGTCAGCAGCAATGTATTCTAAATGTCTGCCTAAATTTCCTTTAACCATTGTTTTCAAAATTATGTCGTTTGACTCAAGCCTACACCAGGTGACTCGAGTTTGTGCCAAAACTTGAGCCAGGGTCACTTGACTCAAGTCTAAAGTGATTCAGACAAAGAACTTGACTCGAGCCAGAGAATTTGACTCGAGCCAAAATATATCAGTTTTTGATAAATCTTCGTTTAAACTGAGACAATCTTTAGATATGATCAACTTGGTTTATATCCTTTCTTATTATTATTCCTAACTTGTTTGATGAGTTTGATAATGAGTTTCAGATGATCATAACCCCATCAGATTATCAAAAGGTGAATGATTACGTCAGAGCTCACAACGGTAACTTTAAGCAAGTTACGACGGTCATATTCCAACAGGAAGAATTACTCAACAGATGAATCGATCTTCATTGCCTATAAATATAAAAGTCTTCAAACCGAAAGAAATGACGACGATTGATGAAAGAATAGACGAAGCCAACAAAATGATTTTACTACTTCACCGTTGATAGCTCATACACTATGTTTCTCAATGTTTATATAGTTTACAGTAGAGAGTGAGATCGATTATGCACTTTAGTGATTATTATTCATCTACTCTATGAGAGAGTCCAAACACTTATTTCATTATCTGTTTAGTGATCAAATCTAAAGGTTGTGGAGCCTTTAAGAGTGGGTGTACAGTTACAACTTCTAAGGAAAGTGAATCATAGTATGAAAGGATCATCCTATAGAGTGTGTAATTGTATCCTTACAGTGTGTAAGGGGAGTATCTCGGTAAGAGATTGTAAAGGCTGCAAAAGTGCTTGATTAAACTTGTGAGGTTGTAAAGGCTTTTCTCTTGTGCCTGGTTAAACAAGGAGATAGTGGAAATCTCAAGTGCAGCTTGGAGACTGGACGTAGGTCAAGGATTGGGCCGAACCAGTATAAATCTTTGTTTGCATATTCTCTTCCCTAAGCTCTTACATTTTAGCATATATCTTTTGAATGACTGTCTATTGGTTTATAAATTATTATTGTCATTCAAACCTCTTTTAGTAAGTTGCGAAGAGATTTTCTAAGTTTTCAAAATATTTATCCAACACCCAATTCACCCCCCTCTTGGGTGATAGCCAGGTCTAACAGTTACTTAGCCACCATCCTTAGGCTTGATTGAAGCAAACTTGGACTGATCTCCTATCATGTGTCTAGAGCATCCACTATCAATGAACCATTTGTTAGATTTAGATGCTCTTAGACAAACCTGTAAGACACAAAGGATCAAGTCTTATGTACATATCTTTGCATGGGTCCTATAGGGTTAGTTTGTGTCTTAGGAACCTTATAGGATCCTTTAGGCACCCAATGATAAATTTCAATGGATTTGTTCTTTCTTTCCTTTATGTGAAAGCAAGAAGAGGTAGTATGACCCTTTCTATTACAATAGTTACAATGGGCAAATCGATTAGAGGAATGAATTGATTTTCTTACAATGATTTAAATCATTATTTTCTCCATTTTTCTTCTTGCCTTTCTTTTTATCAAGATCAAGTTTGTAACCAATTTCTGATCTATCATTTGTAAATCTTTGCTTTTTGAAAATCATATTGAGCATCTCACTGCCTCCAGTGAATTTCTCAAGAGTTTTTGTGAGATATAAATTATTTTTCTTTAAATCAGTGCAATCCTCACAAGTGTGTTCACAAGAAGAGTTTTTTACTTGTTGTTCAAGAACTACATTTTTCTTTTTCAAAGCAATATATTTTTTAGCAAGTTTTTCAAATTCATATTGTATAATATTGTATTTAGAAAATAGTTTATCATAGGATGGTTCTGAAATGATTACCTTTTATGATTCTTCTTCTTGAATCATAAGGCAAATGTTGGCTCTTTCTTCTTCATCAGCTTCATCTTCATCTGATGACCTATCTCCCGATATAGCTGAGACATGTTTTCTTTTTGAACTTGATGAATCTTTTCTTTTCTTTCTCTTTATCCTTCAGCAGGGGACATTCAAACTTGATATAGCCAGGCTTGTCGCATTCAAAGCATACGATTGGCTTCTTTGTTTCATTGTTGTTGTTGCCCTTGTGATGTTTTTAGAAACCCTTGATCCTTTCTATAAAATTTTTTGAATTTTCGGACCATCATCCCGACCTCTTCATTATCATCTTCGTCATCATATGAATCCTTGCTTTCTTTGACAATTTTAAGGGCGATTCCCTTCTGTTTGCCTCCAATCTCTTTAAGTCCTTTTTTGAACTTGATTTTACCTTCGTGTTCTAATAAACTTCCAAATAGAGCTGCTACAGATTAAATAAATTCACCACGAGCTTCCTCGATAGCTGTCACTTTAGCTTCCCAATCTTTAGTTTGTACATTTAAAATCTTTCTCATCTGAGTCTTTTATTCATATTCCTTTCCCAATGCTGAAAGTTGATTGACGAGGTGGGTAAAGCAAAGCTATAACTTCCTAATTGTTTCTTTAGTCTTCATACATAGAAGATCATGTTCAGTCATAAGTGTGTTGATTCTGTTCTCTTTTCACTCCCATGGTTCCCTTATATGTGACCTCCAAGGCATCCCACATTTCTTTATTACTGGACAGATTGCAAATGTGGAAGTATTCCTTTTGACTCAATGCACTTTGCAGCATTAGAATGGCTTTGTTGTTGAGGACAATTTTCTTCTAATCATGCTCATCGAACTCAACTTTAGTTTTTAGCACCACAGCATCTCCTTGCTTCTTGGTAAGAGTATAATCACGTTCCTCTATTACTTCTCACAATCCATACTCACTTGCCATCACAAACACCTTGAATTTGGATTTCCAAAAAGAGTAGTTTCGCCATTGAAGCCTAATGGTCTGTTGATTGAAGCACCATCTAGCAATATACATTCCATTGGATCTGTTATCTAGGTTGTTATACCTATATAGACAACAAAGCTCTGATACCAAATGTAAATGGAAGAAATCACCAAGAGGGGGTGAATTAGGGATTTTAAAAATTCTTTTCGATACACCCAAGTTTATGAAAATGGAAGAAATCACCAATAGGGGGTGAATTGGGGATTTCAAAAAATTCTTTTGAACTCTTTTTCAAAAGCTTTGAAAAGTAAATAATGAAAGAGTAAGGGAAGAAAAGCTGAACACACAAGATTTATACTGGTTCGGTCTTAACCTTGACCTACATCCAGTCCCCAGATACCTTCTAGGTATTTTCACTAGTTCAACAAGCTTTTAACTACAACAATGTAAACTATAAGCAATCCTATTCACCTAGGACTTGCTCCCCTTTACACCTTGTAATTAAGCTACCCCACTCACAGGTTTCCACAACCTTGAGTTTACACCAACAACTGTTGTTTTCAAAGAATCAAGACTCTTAAAAGAGTAGATAATGATAAACACTGAAGATCAATTTAAAATCACAATATAGGCTCAAATTGAAAAAATATAATCAAAGTAGCTTAGTTGTGTGTCTTGCTCTTGAGTCTTCATAGCTTTTTATAGGCTAGCTAGATGAACTAGCCATTGCATTTTCTTCTCTAACGTTCAGCTGCAAATCTGGAAAATGACAGTTGCATATTTTGCTCTGTTCTTTCAATTCTCAGCTGAAATCTTGGAATATGTTGATGCAGATGGTCTTCCAGGTATTCGGTCATTCCATAACCTTCATTTGACCGTTTGAGAGTGATTTAATTGATTCATAATGGTCTGTGCTGAACCATTGGGATAGAAGAGAAGGATCAGCCCTGTTCTTGGTTCTTCATTTAATGCACTTATTCAGATCTGATTCCATCTTGATCTTAGCTGAACTTATCTGAAAATTACTCAAAACTTCATTAAAAACATTAGAAGCAATAATATCATATGATAAAACATTTTCAAATTGACCCATAAAGATTTCGCAGATCAACATCACCCGATGCAAACTCGAGTTTGTAGTCCTAGACTCGAGTTTGGGGTTCTTCTAGAAAGCATAGATGTTGAGCAGCGGTCTAAACTGGAGTTTATAAATATCATACTCGAGTTTGGTTCTTACAGAGAAGACTGTCGGGCTCTGGTCTTGGAATGGAACTTTAGACAAGTTGCTAAACTCGAGTCAACTAATGACTAACTCAAGTTTGGAGCTGTGTCAAGAAGATAAGCCTGAGTTCAAGAACTTCCAAACTGGAGTTTAGAAGCATAAACTGGAGTTTGCAAAGCAAACATATTGGTGGTCTTTCTGTATGACTCAGACTCGAGTTTGGGGAAGCAAACTCGAGTTTCAGTAAGAGCTGAAACTTTGAAATTTATCTTGGTCAGGTGTAAACTGGAGTTTGGAAGCAAAGACTAGAGTTTGCAAGACTTATGAAAATACTGAAGTTTCTGAATTCTTTTTTTTTAATCTAAACTCGAGTTTCATGGTCCAGACTCGAGTTTGTCTTGCTCAAAATTCTGAGTGCTCTCTGTATCTCCTAAACTTCAAGTTTGTTTTTACAAACTAGAGTTTGGCTTGTTGTGAAAAACTTTGATTGCTTTCTGCGACTTCGCAAACTCGAGTCTTCCTAAGCAAACTGGAGTTTGGCTTTCTTGTAGTATTGAGGAACTCTCGGTCAAGTCTCAAACTCGAGTTTACATACCTAAACTCGAGTTTGCCTTTGACAATAAGTTTTTCAACTTACTAAAGACAAGCTTTATGCCAAGTTTACAATTGTCAGTTATCATCAAAACACATAGAGAACTAACAGTTTACACTGAAAAACATAGAATAAAAGACAAGGGAAGAAAAGCTTGACACAGTAGGATTTATATTGGTTCGGTCATATCCTTAAACTGCATCCAGTCCCTAGATACCTTCTAGGATTTTCAACTATCTCAATAACCTTTAATTACAACAATGTAACTCTCAAGCAATCCTGACTCGAACCTGGATCATTTACCTCGAGCCTAAAGTATTACGCACTTAAAGTATTTTGTTTAATTGGCTCTAGCCTAAAAGGATTGGCTCTAGCCAAGATTTTGACCATTACCTTTAAAACATTCTTTCTACCTCTAACCTATAAAGTGTGGTTCGAGTTCATGCCCAAACTCAAGCCTAAACCATTTAACTCGAGCCTATAGTATTTAGACAAAACAATTTGGCTCTAGCCATAAATCATAACTCGAGCCAAAATGTATCAGTTTTGAAAAATCTCCTTTTAAACCTTGACAAACCTTTAAGCATGATTCATTTGGTTTATATCTTCTCTCATTATTATTCCTAACTATGTTTGATGAGTTTGTTAATGAGTTTCAGAAGATTGTTAATTATCATTGATCTACCATAAAGCAACGATGATGTCAAATGCATTTAATGCAAAAGTAGACATTCACCATTTCAGTAAGATAACTTTTTAGGCAATGATAAAGTTTCACGTCTACTTCCCTCTCACGTTTTCTACTCAGTCTCAACAAACAATTTGAATGAGGAATGTCAACGATGAATTGTTCTGGAGAAGATACAAGTCCAAGAAAACATTCTTCAACGGAACTATTTATTTCCCTCAACGGCCAATCCAAAGAGTTTCAATAGGTCATCTTCAAGGTCATAAAAGCCATCGTCTGTACACGCCAAAATAGAGTAAAATCATAGCAAGCAACTGGAGTTAAACTCTGTGATAGAAGAATATATCCTTTTCAGACATATCTATACAAGTACACCAACGACCAAGACATTTAATGAAAATGGCGCATTTAATGAAGCAACGGTCATTTTGTTTTAACGCCAAGACTAACAGAAATTCAAACAGAGACAACGGCTACATTCAAACTCTCCACAACGACATTAATGACGAAGGGTATAAAAGAATCAAGCATTGAATGTCCCCAACTACCAGAAATGTTGTGCATTCAATTAGTATTGATTGCAATCTACTTTTTCACCAATATCTTAGGATATTTCTCTACACCTCAGTGTTTAACATTCTATCTACTCTTGAGGAGTCAAAAACTTTTATTTGATTACTTGTTTGTAAAATCTTGAGGTTGAGACCTCAAGTGTTGGGTAAACAATTATAGCTTGTAAGGAGAGTGATCTTAGTGAGAGGATCATCCGAGTACACAGTGTAATTGTTGTTAGTTATAATTAGTTTTGATGATATCTTAAATAGATTTCATTCTTAAAAGCAAAAAGATTAAGTAATATAGTTATCTCTTACATTGACTAATTGTTGTTGGATCTGGCTATCACCCAAGAGGTGGGTGAATTGGGTGTTTGATAAAACTTTAGGAACCTTAAAAATCTTTTCACAACTTATAAATTGACAGTTTGATATTCAAAGATAAGCATATACTGGAAATGTAAAAGATAAGGGATGAGAGTATGCAAACTGTGATTTATCCTGGTTTGGTCCAATCCTTGACCTATGTCCAGTCCCCAAGCTTCACTTGAGATTTTCAATCCACTATTTGCTTTGAGCTTGATTACACGTTCTGTACTTGAAGTAATCCTCTCCCTAGGATTCACTCCCCCTTACAAACTGTAATCAATACACTTGCTTGATTACACACTTTGTACTTGAAGTAATCCTCTCACTAGGATTCACTCCGCTTACAATCTGTAATCACAACACAGTGTGTTTCCCACTCAAGATCACCCAATCTTGAGTAACTCTCAAATAGAATGATTTTCAATCAATCTTCTCTCTCAGAAGTGAATATGATGAACACTGAAGCACAATACAAATAATCTCACTCTCTAAGCTAAATATATGATCATTGAAATATTCAGAGAGTAGATGAAGCATATATTAGAATATTGTCATTTTCACTGTGTAAGTTCAAGTCTCTGTTCTTCGTCACGGTGTGTCTTCGTTTTTGGTCTTCTTATATTTGAAGAAAACTACTTTGAATCTTGAATATGACTATTGTAAGTCCACTCAAAGATAGCTGTTGGAAGCCCACTGAAAATATTCTTGATGGAGAGGTTCTGCCTTTGTCCCAATAGTTGCTAACGAGAATATGTCTGTTAGACACATTTGAACATTATTTTTTTTATTCCTCTTACTTTTGGTTTCAGCAGTAGCAGTCATTTCTTTGATCTGAAGAATAATTAACTTGAAGATAATATTGATGTCCCATTAACAGAATGGGTAGCATTTGGAACGTTCTAATTGTTTACTCCAAGTTGCAAACATTTCCTGACATATACAAAGGCACGCAGCAGAGCATTTTCCACTTTACAGCTCAGCATTTGAATCTTCATGAAATTCTTCATTTGATCATCTGAAACTTACTAGAAAACTGTTTAAACAATGTTAGGAATAATAGTAAGTCAAGATATGAAGTAATAAAATCATAATCAATGATTTCCATTTTTCGAGCACGGTGATTTTCAATTCTGTTTCTCGCATGACTGCAGTAAGTTATGCATTACTGGAGTCATTTAAGTATCAGTTGCTCTCTGTCTTCGATCTTACTGGAGTAATCACTTAGTTACTGGAGTAACTAAGGTTCATGTCGTTTCTGTGATAGATCTGACTGGAGTAGCATCTTGATAACTGGAGTAACCAAGGTGAAGAATTGCTTCTGTAACACACTTACTGGAGTAGCCTTCAATTACTCAAGTTAATTTCAGTTTTGCAAAGTTACTATCTCGACCTTATTGGAGTAGGAACTTAGTTACTGGAGTAACTAAGGTTTATTTTGTTTCTGTCCTCAAGCTTACTGGAGTAAGGATTTGGCTACTGGAGTAATTCAAGATCATTTGCTTCTGTCTCTGACATTACTGGAGTAACGTTTTAGTTACTGGAGTAACTCTAGTGTAAAAGTGCCAAGATGACTAGAGTAACCAAAAACGTTATTGGAGTAAGATGACAGACTATCGAGTTTTGCTTCTGGACAAGACTGAAAATGGTGACTTACTGGAGTAAGTAAGTGACAACTGGAGTAAGGCTTACTGGAGTAGCCATTTCATTACTGGAGTAATGTGAAAACATAAATATCAATTCCTCTCTGTAAGTGTCTGACTGCAGTAGCTAACTTGGGAACTCGCGTAAAGATGGAATCAAATATTCTTGACTTCGCATTACTGCAGTAAGCCATGAGTTACTGCAGTAACCAAATGTCCATTTTCCTTCTATCTGAGTATGACTGCAGTAATGTTGTTCATGACTGCAGTAACAAATGAATTAATTGTTCTCTGGACGTGTTTCGCTGCAGTAGCATCTGATATGACTGGAGTAATCATAATTCTTCACTTGTTTGAAGATCAGTTCCAGAATTCTGAACAGTCATTCAATTTCCAAAAATCATATCTCTCTAATTTGACATTTTGTTTCTTTGATCTTTATATTTTTGGAAAGGTGTATGAGTCTAGTTTCATATGCCACTGATTTCAGCTCATTACAATATGTAGTTTGTGAGATATCCTCAAATTGTTGAACCTTGGTCAACTGCATGACAGTAACAGGTGGTGTAACTTCAAAAATTCATAGCTCTCTCATCGGATTTTCTTTGGACCTGAATTTTTGATATAATGACGCCTTAGATGTCTAGTTTCATCCAAAATTGGTTTCACCTTAATACAATCTCTGGTTTGGGAGATATCATAAATTTATTGAACGTCGCCCAGGTGAAACGCTGACAGAATTGCTGGAACAGTCGTATGACTGGAGTAATGCGATCCTTACTACAGTAATTTCGCACTAGAAGCTTTCTGTCTGACCCGTTACTGCAGTAGCCTAATGATTACTGCAGTAACCATCTGACAGAAACGAAATCAGCAGCTAGAACACCCGAATTACTGCAGTAACTAAGTGACGACTGGAGTAATGAGTACCCATATCACATATATGACTGGAGTAAGGCGTATGTGACTGGAGTAACTCGACCAATAATCACCTAAAAGCTTCTGAAACACATATATTACTGGAGTAACACATGGATGACTGGAGTAACTCACTCATTAATCATCTGGAAGCTTCAACTTGCTCATTTTAACTCTGAAGTGACTCATTCCAACTTTCACTTGATCGTAGAAACTCCAAGAATCAATCTATGAACTTATGTAATGATTTTCTCAATCTATTCAACAAGTTCTTCTTTCTTTCTTCTCTATTCTTGATTATTCTTCATGAATCAACTCATTCTTTCTTCTCTTCTCTTGTTCTTTCTCCATATGAACAAATTTGTGATTGTAGCAAATCTACATTAGATTGTTCTCCATGATTATTCTCCATGAAACAACTCATTATTTCTTCTCTTCTCTTGTTCTTCCTTCACATGAACACATCTACATTAAATGTAGCAATTAATCAATGTATATGATATGAACTTTTTGCTCTTACTAATGACATAAGACATCATCAAAACTAATTATAACCAACAATTGTTGTGTTTAATGTAGATTAATCCAAGTTGAATTGTAAAGGTTAATCAAGAAGGAGATAAGAGATTTCAAAAAGAAAGAGTTGAATCATGAAGAATGATCAAGAAGAAGGTCAATAAAGAAGTTATCAAAGGATTTTGGGGATAATCAAGAAGAAGAGGAGAAATTGAAGAAGAAAGAACTTATTGAAGAGAACATCTTTATTCAAGATTAGTTCAAATATATTTGTGAAGAATGTTCAAGAGAATTGAAAGAAGGAAAGAGTTGAATTATGGAGAATGATCAAGAGATGAGATTTCAGAAAGAAGAAATTTAAGAAGAGGAAATATTGAAGAAGGTAGAAGCTACAGAGAATGATGAGCTGAAGTTAAATGGTGAAAATTGATCAAGATGGAAGATGGAAGAACTTGATAAATGGAATGAGAATATCGACATACAAGTTCCAAGACTGATTTTAGAAGTCTTCATGATCAAGTGAAAGTTAGAATGGCTCAATCAAAAATTAAAACAAGCAAATATCAGGTTTTGGATGAGAAAACTCGAGTTTGGGAGTCAAAACTCGAGTTTGGAACTTAATGACTCAATTTTTGAGTGTTTTCAACATCTCTAGCGTCTCTAGACCCGACAAAATCAAGTTTCCAAATGAAAACTCGAGTTTTCAGCGCTGATCAACGACTTTGTTCACCTCTGTTTCAGATTCAGATTGGGCGAGGTATGGTAATTTGATGATATCTCCTAAACCAGATATTGGATTGAGGTGAAACCAATTTTGGATGAAACTAGACATCCAATGCAACATTTTGACAAAGTCTCAAGCCCAAAGAAGTTCATATGAGAGAGATATGAATTTTGAAAGTTGGATCAGGAATTCACGCCCACATCAGACCAAGCTTCAATGTTTTAAGTATAACTCACAATCTACACATCAGAATGAGCTGAAATCGGTGGCATATAACAGAAAACTCATAAGAATTTCCATCAAGACTTGATCCAACAAAAATGAAGTTTAGACCAATGAGATATGGTCCTCGAAAGTTGACTTTCAATTCAGAACGTTACAAAAACGATGGTCAAGAACAACTTTCATTCATCGAATCATAATGGACAAAATACAACGAGTTTGGAGCTGATTCTTTTTGCATTGGAAAGAAATCAAAGAGCTATATGGGGATAAGTGGTTTGCCAAATTTGAAGCTATATCAAGTCAGAAAGCAACCATAGACAAAATAAGTTGAAAACTCGAGTTTACAAGTGAAAACTCAAGTTTAGCTCAGACAGAGAGTAGCAAACGTGATAGCATCTTCCAAACTCGAGTTTTGATTAGATAGAGAGGAATCTGGAGTAACACGATAGCCTCAATACTCAAGTTTCCATGTCAAAACTCAAGTTTACACCTTCGCTTCAAAAAAATCACCGTGTCGAAAATCACATTTTTTATCAAAAACATCCAGATGATTATCCAAATGATCTGTAATACTTCTTAACATCATTTATATCATTTGTGCACATGTTTCAGATGATCAAAGGGCGTTAAACTGAAGATCAAGGATAAAGCAAATGCTGATGTCACAGTTGGTTCAAAAAACGAAGTTCGAACTGCTAGTTTCCAACTGAACTGTAACAGCTCTATACACAGCGGTCATATTGTGGGGTTCTAAGGATGATGGGTAACATTCGACCAAAGTCAAGCATGTTAAGTGTAATGACTTGGGAATGTGAAGATTTGCGAGATAGCATATGTTTTAAAAGACTTGTGAAAACTTGCTCGCGATTATAAGTTTAGAATTGTTATGAAAGGTGGCATTTTCTTAGGTTTTTAATTTACAACCTAATGAACCTTTGAACGAAAGTTGATGATTTTACATCACAAACATTAGGTTTTATAAGCGTTGACAACTTTTTCTTAATAACCATTACGTATTCAACATGGTACTCTACAAAGTAATGGGTTTTACATAACAATCTTTACTTATTTTAATAATTTTTTAGGATTATTATTCAAGCCCATAATACAAACAAAAAAAAAAGAAAGAAAATGAGAGTGTGAATAAACAAATAAAAATAAAAGTTATGAGGATGAATGATCTACCGCGTCGTTAGATTCATCCTTCTCTATTAATTTGTCTACCTTATCAATTAGAGAGTGAATGAGAGAAGTCAATTTCTTCACACACTTGTCCATTCGTCCTTCCTTTCCCATGTAATCATTGTTCGTATATTGGAGATCATAGTTCAATAGATTAGCCCTTCAATGCTTATCAATAGATGGTGATCAAGGATATCAAGAGATAATGAACTAGAAGATCTCTTGCATTTGTCTATGATATTAGAAGTTGGAATAGAAGTGGATGGATAAATGGAGTTCATTTTTTTGATGTTTAAATAGAAAGAGTTTCATGGATTATCTTACTAACAAACACGCCATTTAGTAGTATATTAAGAAACATTATTTATGAAGATCATTTGAACATTGAGAATATGACCGTTGTGAATAGTAGCCATTAGAGATTGGTTGGAACTAGCCATTAGAACTTCATTTTTTGAATCAACTATGACATCAACATTTACTTTACCCTTGATCTTCAGTTTAACACTCTTTGATCATCTGAAACATGTAAACAAATGATATAAATAATGTTAAGAAGTATTATAAATCATTTAGGTAATCATCTGGATGTTCTTGATGAGAAACGAGATTTTCAACACGGTGATTTTCTGAAGCAGAGATGTAAACTCAAATTTGCATTTGATAACTCGAGTTTTGAGGTTATTGCGTTACTCCAGATTCCTCTATGTTTGATCAAAACTCGAGTTTTTATCTCACAGACTCGAGTTTGGAAGATGCTCTGATGTTTGCAGCTCTTTGTCTGAGCTAAACTCGAGTCTATATATGTAAACTCAAGTTTTCAAATTGTTCTTATTGGACCTGGCTATCACCCAAGAGGGGGGTGAATTGGGTGTTTGATAAACTTTAGGAACTTTTAAAGCAACTTTTCGCAATTTATAAATTGACAATTAGATATTTAAAGATGAGCATATACTAGAAATGTAAAAGATCAGGGAAGAGAGTATGCAAACTGTGATTTATCCTGGTTCGGTCCAATCTTTGACCTACGTCCAGTCCCCAAGCTTCACTTGAGATTTTCAATCCACTATTTGTTTTGAACTTGATTACACGTTCTGTACTTGAAGTAATCCTCTCACTAGGATTCACTCCCCCTTACAAACCTAATCAATTCACTTGCTTGATTACACACTCTGTACTCGAAGTAATCCCACACTCGGATTCACTCCCCTTACAAGCTGTAATCACAACAAAGTGTTTCCCACTCAAGATCACCCAATCTTGAGTAACTCTTAGAATAATAGGATGTTTACAATGAACTTCTCTTTCAGAAGTAAGTGAATAAACACTGAAGCACAATACATATAATCTCACTCTCTAAGCTAGATATATGATCATTGAGATATTCAGAGAGTAGATGAAACAGACGTTAGAATATTGGCATTTTCACTGTGTAAGCTCACGTCACTGTTCTTGTTCTCCCTCTTATGTCTGTGTCTCTTGTTCTTCGTTTCTGGGCTTCTTATTTAGATGAAGAAGAGGAACTAGCCGTTGCATTTTCTTCTCTTTGATTCTTCAAAGTTCAGCTATAAATCTAGAATATGACAGTTGCATATTTTCCTCTGTTTCTTCAATTCTTGGCTGAAATCTTGGATTTAGTTGCTGTAGATGGTCTTGCAGAATTCTTGTCATTCCATAATCTTAATTTGACCGTTTGAGATGATTCTTATGAGTTACAACGGTCTGAGCTGAACATCTGGGATAAGGGAGAAGGATCAGGCCTGTTCTAGGTTCATCATTTAATGCATTTATCCTGGATCTTGATCTCACCTTGATCTTGGCTAAACCTTATCTGAAAAACACTCAAAACTTCATCAAGGACAATAATATCATATGAGGAAATAATTTCAGGAAGACCCATTAAGATTTCGCAGATCAACATCATTTGATTTTTCAAAATTCCCGATGCAAACTCGAGTTTGTTCTTCCAGACTCGAGTTTGGGGTTCATCCAGAAAGCATGTCTGTTGATTAGTGGTCTAAACTTGCAGTCTGTAAAAGCTAACTCGAGTTTATTGGGCTCTGAACTTGGGATGGAATTTTGGTCCGGAAGCTAAACTCGAGTCAATTAGTGACCAACTCGAGTGTGGGTCTATGTTTGAAGAACAGGCCTAAGTTCGTGATTTTCCAGACTGGAGTTTAGGGTCATAGACTGGAGTTTGTAGTGTAGCCAAAATGGATGATCTTTCTGTATGATCCAGACTCGAGTTTGGGAAGCAAACTCGAGTTTCAGTGACTACTGAAATATTTGAGGTTTATCTGGGTCAAGTGCAAACTGGAGTTTGGAAGGCCAGACTAGAGTTTGGGAGTCTATTGAGTTTTCTGGGTTCCTTTCTGTTTGGTCTAAACTCGAGTTAGGGAATCTAGACTCGAGTTTGGCTTGCTTGGGATTCTGAGTGCTCTCTGTATCTTCCAGAGTTCAGGTTTGATTTGCAAACTGGAGTTTAGCTTAATGTGAAAATTTTGGATTCATTTCTGTGTCTGTACAGACTCGAGTTTGTCTATGCAGACTCGAGTTTGGCTTTTATGTAAAATTGAATATCTTTCTGTCAAGTCTCAAAACTGGAGTTTGCTAACACAAACTCGAGTTTTCTTCTCCATGGCTCAGTCAAACATCCTTCTCACAAGTTCTTTGCTTTCTGACCTGATAAAGATCAATCCCTGGAATCCAGTACCTATCTCCATAAAGCTCTTTAAGTCTTCTTTCCATTGCAAGAAGAATCAGCTCCAAACTCACTGTATTCTGATAGTTATGATCTGATGAATGAAGGTTGTTCTTTGCCAGCGTTTTTGCAGCATCTTGAATTTATAGTCAACTTTCAAAGATTATATCTCACTCATTTGATCTTTGTTTTCCATGATCTTTATGTTTCTGGAAAGGTATGTGAGTCTACTTTCATATGCCACCGATTTCAGCTCATTCTGATGTGTAGATTTGAGATACACTCAAATCATTGAAGCTTGGTCTGCTGGGTGACGTTAACAGATGGGACAACTTCAAAAATTCATAGCTCTCTCATCTCAGCTTCTTTGAGCATGAAAATTTTTCCAGATGACGCAATGGATGTCTAGTTTCATACAAAATTGATTTCACCTTAAATCGATCTCTGGTTTGGGAGATATCATCGAATTACGAGAGGTCGCCAGTTCTGATCTTGAAACAGAGTTGGACAGAGTTGCTGAAAGCTTGCTAAACTGGAGTCATTAAGTGACTAACTCGAGTTTTGAGTTCCAAACTCGAGTTTGCATTGGCTAACGCGAGTTTTGCTGATCCAGAGACACCAGAGTTGCTGAAGACACTACAAACTCGAGTCATTAAGTGACTAACTCGAGTTTTGACAGTTCCAGACTCGAGTTTTGTGTCCTAAACTCGAGTTTGCTCATAATCCAGAGGCAGATCACTTCCTGTAATGTAGTAAACTTGACTTTTGAGTATGTGGCTCGATTTTGCTCATCCAGAACCTGATATATGCTTGTTTTAACTCTGAATTGAGTCATCCCAACTTCCATTTGATCTTGGAGACTTCAAGAATCAAACTAAGAACTTGTATAATGATTTTCTCAGTTTATTCAGCAAGTTCTTCTTTCTTTCTTCTCTCTTCTTGATTATTCTCTATGAATCAACTCTTTCTTTCTTCTATTCTCTTGTTCTTTCTCCACATGAACAAATCTACATTAAATGTAGCAATTAGACAATGAATATGATATAAACTTTTTGATATAAACTTTTTGCTCTTGCTAATGGCATCTATATAAGACATCATCAAAACTAATCATAACCAACAGTTCTGTCCTTAGTTGCTCTCTAACTTGATATAGCTCCAAATTTGGCAAACTACTTATCCCCATATAGCTCTTTGAGTCTTTTTTCCAATACAAAAAGAATTAGCTCCAAACTCATTGTATTTTATCCGTTATGATTCGATGAATGAAGGCTATTCTTGACCAGCGTTTTTGCAGCGTCCTGAACTGACTGTAAACTTTCAAAGATCATATCTCCCTGGTATGAACTTCATTTTAGTTGGTTTAAGTCTTGATGGAACGCATTTTGAGTCTACTTTCATATGCCACCGATTTCAGCTCGATTGGATTTGTAGTTTGTGAGATACAATCAAAACATTGAAGCTTGGTCTGTTGTGTGAGATGAATTTCAGTTCCAACTTCTACAATTTATAGCTCTCTCATCTTAACCTTTTTAGGCTTGAAATGTTGTCATAATGACACATTGGAAGTCTAGTTTTATACAAAATTGGTTTCACCTCAATCTGATCTCTGATTTGAGAGATATCATCAAACTACCAGACCTCGCCCAAGCTGAACATAAAATAGAGGTGAACAGAGGAGCTGAAAGCAAGACAAACTCGAGTCAATTAGTAACTAACTCGAGTTTAGTTTGTCCAGAGATGCCAGAGGTGCTGGAAATATGGCGAACTCGAGTCATTAAGTAAGTAACTCAACTTTTGACTCCCAAACTCGAGTTTTGTGTCCTTAACTCGTGTTTTCCGTATTCCAGAGACAAATCACTTCTAGTAAGGTAGTAAACTCGAGTTGAAACTTTGGGACTTGAGTTTGCTCATCCAGAACATGATATTTGCCTGTTCAAACTCTGAATTGAGTCATTTCAACTTCCATTTGTTGGATATAATTAGTTTTGATGATGACTTATACATATGCCATTATTCAGAACAAAAAGATTGAGTAATATATTTATCTCCTCTATTGATGAATTCTTGAATTTAATGTAGATGAGAATAAGAAAAAGGAAGAGAAGAAAAAGAAGAGGAGAAGAAATTGAAGAGGTTGATTAATAGAATGGAATATTATCATTCAAGCTCTTGGTTGATAGATTTTGAAGAAGAGGATATTCAAGAATAGCGCAAATATATCTATGAAGAATGCGCAAGAAAGGAAGAATAGAGTTGTGAAGAATGATCAAGTGAAGTGAAGAAAGAAAGAAAAGATCTTGTAAAAAAGATTGAGAAAAATCAATTTACAAGGTCTTAAATTAATATTACAAATCTTCACAATGAAATGGAGGTTGGTTGGGTCAATTCAGAGCTAAAGACAGTGAAAATCGAATTCTGGAAGTCTATACTCAAGTTTCCAGGTCAAAACTCGAGTATACAATCTTATTGGAAAAATTGGCTTCTGGATGAGAAAACTGTGGTTTGGAAAACTGAGGTTTTGGAAACCACCGTTTGGGCTATGAAGGTCAAAACTCGAGTATGGGAGTCAATACTCGAGTATGGAATTTAAATATTCAAGTATCGGGAGTTTTCAACTTCTCTAGCACATCTGGACCCGACAAAACTCGAGTTTCCTCCTCAATACTCGAGTTTCCAACACTTACAGCAACTCTGTTCACCTTTGTTCAACGATCAGAATGGGCGAGCTCTGGTAATTCGATGATATCTCCTAAACCAGAGATCGGATTGAGGTGAAATCAAATTTGGCTGAAACTAGACATCTAATGCGTCATCTTGAAAAAGTTTCAAGTCCAAAGAAGATCAGATCAAAGAGCTTTGAATTTCTAAAGTTGGATCAAATATTTCTGCCACACTTCAGACCAAGCTTCAATGATTTAAGTGTAACTCACAGTCTACATATCGAAATGAGTTGAAATCGGTGGCATATGAAAGAAGACACATAAGGATTTCCATCAAGACTTGGTTCAACAAAAATGAAGATTAGATCAGAGAGATATGATCTTCATAAGTTGATTGATATTCCAGAACGTTGCAAAAATGATGGTTAAAGAGCAATCTTCTTTCATTGGATCATAACGGACGAATTCCAACAAATTAAGATCTGAATCTTGTTGCATTGGAACGAAGATACAAAGAGTAGTATAAGGAGAATTGGTTTGCTAATTTAGAAGCTATATCAAGTTAAAAAGCGACCAAGGGCCAGAACAAGTCGAAAACTCGAGTTTACGAAGATCTGATTCTTGTTGCTATGGAAAGAGGAATCAAAGAGCTGTATGGGGACAATTGGTTTGCCAAAATTGAAGCGATATCAAGTCTGGAAGCAACCAAAGTCCAAGACAACGCGAAAACTCGAGTTTACGAATGAATACTCGAGTATAGTTCAGACAGAGAGCAATAAACGTTAAAGGATCTTCAATAATCGAGTATGGGAAGCAAAACTCGAGTATAGGACATACAGAGATGAATTTGAAGTAATGCTATAAGCTCAATACCACAGTATTGAAATCAAAACTCGAGTTTACACCGGAACTTCAAAAAAATCAAAGATGGAAAAGTCCTGAATCTGATCCAGATCAACCGGAACCTTACCCAAATGATTCATAACTTTTATTATCATCATTTACATCATTTGTGGACATGTTTTAGATGATCAAACGAAGGATTTCATGAGGATCAAGTTGCTGAGCTGTCAAAGTCCAAAAAGCTGAAAATAACGGCTAGTTTCCAACTGCCACTTCCTCAAATGGTTCTGATCTCAACAACTATATTCTCCAACGTTCAAAACACCTTCATCTATAAATAGAACCATATTCAAAACGCAAAAAGGTGAAGGAGTGAGCTTACATAGTCATAATGCCGAAATTCAGAATCCTCTCTTCACTCTGTTTTCTGATGCTTATTCTGATTATTATTTAGAGAGTGAATTCAATTGTAATGCTCTTCGGTGTTTATCATAATCACTTCTATGAGAGAAGAATTATTGTAAACCATATTTTCTGAGAGATACTCAAGGTTGGGTGACCTTTGAGTGAGAAATTGGTTGTAACCTTACAGGTAGCAAGGGGAGTCTCCGAGGGAGATTGTGAAGGTTGCACAAGTACCTGGATAAACTTGTGGGTGTAAAGGCTTGTCTCTTGTGCCTGGTTAAACAAGGAGAATAGTGAAAAGCTCAGGGTGCCTGAGGGCTGGACATAGGTCAAGGTTGGACCGAACCAGTATAAATCACTGTTTGCAAATTTCTTCCCTGAACTCTTTATTTCCAGCATACATGTTTGAATGATTGTTTATAGTTTTATAATTCTTTAATGTCATTCAAACTGATTTCAACAAATTGCAAAAAGATTTTTAAAGAATGGAAATTTTTATCTTCACTCAATTCACCCCCCTCTTGGGTTCAGCCGATCCTTACACCATTTGATCGTAGAGACTTCTAGAATCAAATTAAGAACTAATATAATGATTTTCTCATTTCATTCAGCAAGTTCTTCTTTCTTTCTTCTCTTTTTTTACTCCACTCTCTTTGCTGATGACAAAGGGGGAGAAGAAAAGTGAAGATATATTTTGAGCTCTAGTCTTTTTCTTTTTGGATGTGTCTTTTGCTTTTTGGATATATTCAATTTGATGTGTATTGAAATTGCTTGTATGATATTTCTTTTTGATTGTATTGAACCTCTTGTGATACTATTTTAAATCAATCTTATGTTGAACTCAATACAATGAATATTCTAAGCTATCTAAAATGAATGTCTAAACATCTGAGTCCAAATTAAGTATCATTGTCAAATTCTCTATCAAAGAAAGTTTACAAGTGTTGTCATCATCAAAAAGGGGGAGAATGTTAGTTCTCTATGTGTTTTGATGATAACTGACAATTGTAAACTAAGAAATCACTATTTGCTCAAAGAGAGGTGGAAGTTTGCTAGTATTAATTTTAATCCTTACTATGTTAATCAAACTCGAGCCTAATCATATTAAACTCGAGTTCATACCTAACATACAGAAGGATAAGTACTTTGAACTTATGCAAACTCGAGCCTCCTTTGATTAACTCGAGCCTACTCGTGACAAAGAGCAAGTTTCACGTTTTTATCTGAGATAAACTCGAGTCCATTATGATAAACTCGAGCACACAGGTTACAAAGAGCAAGACAAGTTGTTTACTCTAAGCTAAACTCGAGCCTAGCTTAATAAACTCGAACATATGTCTTACAGAGAGCATGTCGACCGTTTTTGAGACTCAAGCATGATTTCTCTGACTCAAGTTTAAGTCTTGCAAGAAGATGTCTTTTAGTTGGTCATGAAAGTAAACTCGAGCATAACAAGCCAAACTTGAGCATAAAGCATACAAAGAGCATCTCTGAAAAATAGACTCTAACTCAACTGTGCAGACTAAGCCTATCCTTTAAGTTGCAACGTGCCTAAATGAGGTAAACTCGAGCCTGGCACTTATAGACTCAAGTCTGGCTCAGACAGAGAAATGTCAAGACATCTATAACACAAATAAACTCGAGCCTACATAAGTTTGACTCGAGTTTGTCGAAGCTCTGTTTCATAGACGAGATCTCATATCAATTTGATTCAGATTTTCAAGTTTATTTACTCACATATTAAGTTTCGAATCATCCTACATACATATACTTGATCAAAATTCTTATTTATTTCAAATAACATCAGCAAATTAAAACTGGGTCAAGTGCATTTAACGCAAAACCAAGAACAAGCCTGAAACTTCTCCTCTATCCCAATGGTTCAGCTCAGATCGTTATGACTCGATCAAATCATCCTCCAACAGTCAAAAACAGATCATAGAATAGCAAGAACTCTGGAAGATCACCTGCAACGGTTGAATCCAAGATTCCAACTGAGAATTAAAAGAATGGAGGAAAATGTGCAATTGACATGTTACAGAAAATGAAGCTGAACATTGAAGAATAAAAGAGACGATTTTGAAACGGCTAGTTTCTCTAGTTAAGCTATAAATACCCAAGAAGACCCATTGCAACGACACTGATTCAGAACCACAACTGATCACATTTTCAATTTGAGTCATTATTGTGCATTTGATTTGAACTTCAGTGTTTATCAATATTTGCTCTTTTGAGAGTACTGTTTTGAAAATCAATTTCTGATTACTTGTTTGTGTAAACTCAAGGTTGTGGAACCTGTGAGTTGAATCTTTTGATTACAAAGTGTAAGGGGGTGCAAGTCCTAGTTGATTAGGATTGCTTGAGTGTTACATTGTTTGTAATAAGAGAATATTGATAGTATAAAAACCCAGAAGATATCTAGGGACTTGACGCAGGTCAAAGTTAGGACCGAACCAGTGTAAATTCTCTGTGTTCAAGTTTTTCTCTCTTTGCCTTTTACATTGTGTTTTAAGAACTTGAGAATTTTTCCAAAAGAATTTCTTAAAAAAAATCCCCAATTCACCCCCTCTTGGTGATTTCTTCCATTGTCAAACATAACATTTTCTTCAATTTCTTCTTTTTAAAATCTCTTACCTCCTTCTTCATCATTCTTCATAAATAAACTTTACATCTTTGATTCTACATTAAATTTAAGAATTAGTCAATGGAAGAGATAAATATAGTATACAATCTTTTTGCTCTTACTAATGGCGTCTATATAAGACATCATCAAAACTAATCATATACAACATTCTCCCCCTTTTTGATGATGGCAAATACTTTAAGAAAAATATGTATGATTATGAAAATATATTAGACCCAACATATTTTTCTTGTCATTCTCTTCCCCTTATTTGTCATTAGCAAAAAGTTGAAGTAAAGAAATACTTGGAGAGACAAATATGAAATCAAATTAGAATGATTCGAGAAACTGATTTTTTCTCCCTAGTTTGAAAGAATTGTCAGTCTTAACATGTGCAATTTAGAATGTTTTTATGAAAACAAGTTTGAGACAATTTGTAGAGATTTTCAAGAAATCTTTCACAATTAAAACATATAGACACCAAACATGTGCAAAATTTCTACTGAATATAAAAAGATAGAGATTAGAAATGCTCATGTAGGTTCTGCAAATTGATGAATAATCGATGAAGTCCGTTTGCTTGCTTTCTTGTTGTACGAGATCATCTAAAGTGGGCTCAATAGAAGGATCATGAATATCAGTAGAGATGTGAATAGGACAAAAGTACTGGCTTTTTTAGGATTATCTTCAATGAATATAGTTAGTACTCAGCTTACATCCTTTGTCTCTTCTTTATAGAACTCTTCTATAGAGCATAACTCAGTTGACACCAAGAGGTTTTTCGCCTACTTTGTAGAGCATATCTCAACTTCAATGTGATTGAGCGGCAAAACATCTTTCTAGGATCATACTTCAAATATTTTGAAACAGTGCAAAACTCGAGCCATTAAGTATCATACTTGAGTTTGGTTCATTCTAGGAATGACCATCACGATTTGAAGCTTGAAATTCATTTTGAGCATATGAGCAAACCAAGTTATTTAGTGACTAACTTGAGTTTCTCACTTTTGATGAGAAAGTAAGTTTAAATCTGCAAAGCTCAAAACTGGAGTTTCCAAGGCTTAACTGGAGTTTTCAAGTTCAAGAAGTAGAGCATAGCTCTCTGTCTGACATAAACTCAAGTTTCTTTTGTAAGCAAATAATGTTGAAATCTCTCTGCCTAATATAAACTTGAATTTACATTATTAAACTCAAGTTTTTTAAGTTTATAGAAAACGTTGACAACTCTTCTAAATGACAAACTGGAGTTTACATATATAAGCCATAGTTTGTGTTGAACATGAAATCCTTGAAAACTCTCGTTTAATTCAAACTCGAGTTTGTAAACTTAAACTCGAGTTTTCTTAAAACATAGAAAACTTTTTATAGCCATTAAGTGTAAAACCGAGGTTTAAAAGTATCAAAATGTAGTTTGCTTAGTCTTCAAAATATTGAAGTATTTTTGTCTTTCACAAACTCTAGTTTTTCAATACAAACTCGAATTTGCCTTAGTGTGAAAGACTTTAAGAGCTCTGTGATCATCATAAACTACAGTTTGTAAATGCAAACCACAATTTGCTCTTACTTCATAAAACTAAGCTACTCTGTCAAGTCCAAACTTGAGTTTTGGAACTTTGAACTCGAGTTTGTTTTTGACAGTAAGTTTTTCAACTTTCTAAAGACAAACTTTAGTTTGTGTTTACAATTGTCAGTCATCATTAAAACTCATAGAGAACTAACAGAGATCATATTTAACACAAGGATGTCAAAGCGTTGTTCATCCCTACAAATCTCCAACTTCTTAATATCTTCACAAAGCCATTAGCTAAGGATCAATTTATGCATATTAGAAGAGAATTGGTAATGGTTAATCCCAATAAGTTGTAAGTTATCTCTAATTCAATGTTGTTATGTTTTTGATGATAAATAGTCACTAACTTAATCTTCGGAATGTCTAGACTTTAATTTTGTACCTCTAAAAAGAAGAAAAATTGCAGAGACTAATAAAATTAAGAAGTTAACTCAAGTTTAACATCCATTAACTCGAGTTATATCGAGCTGCTCATCACAAATACAAGAGGAATTGGTCTTCACTTCAAGTGGATAAGTGACAACTCGAGTTGGTATCTCCAGTTGGAATTTTGTAACTCAAGTATAATTAATTCTGCTTGCGTTATACTTGTATAAAATTGCCAAATTTTTTATACAACTTGAGTATAGAAAGGTAAACATAAGTCAAGCATTATATGCTTATTCGTTTGCTCTAACATTTTTTTTTGTGAAGTTATGTTAACTCGAGTTTAGGACATGTAAACTCGAGTCAATTTTAGACAAAGAGCAAACCAAGTTTTGATGAGCTCTTAACTCAAGTCAACGAATGGAAGACTCGAGTGAGACTCGAGTGACTTTCAAACAGTCAACTTCAGACAGAGAGCAAAGGTTAAGAAGACTCCTTAACTCAAGTCACATCTTAGTCAACTTGAGTCAAGTCCAGACAAAGAGCAAGCTAAGACTAAGATGACTTGTTAACTCAAGTCAACAATAACTCGAGTCAAAGTTATTTCTTCAAGTATTCTCCTATACACACTCAAGTCCATGTTAGTACATTTTCATGAAAACTTGAGTTGGTAACTCAAGTCATGCATTACATATATATACCTACATAGTCTATTTGCTCTTCACTTTCTCAAACCCTCGAGTTTGCTCTCTTTATCTCCACAAACTCTCTCAACTTAAACCTAAAACTCAAGCCAAGCCACCATGAGATCCAAAAACCCCAATAAAGCGTTCTCAGCATCATCAACTTCTGATTATGAAGTGACTGCATCACCATCCCCATCTCCTCCTCCTACTAAGCAACCCAGACGAGCAATACGACCTCTTAAGAGGTATCAACCAAGGGTTGGATCTGAGAAAGTAGAGGTTGCTAAAGGTAAAGCCAAAGGAGTAGTGATCAAGGAGCCATCTAATCAACCTCCTAAGGCTCCTTTGAAGGCTGAGGTAACTGAGAAGCTCTAAGGGAAAGTGACTGATGTAGTGGTACCCAAGAAGCCCAGAAAAGGGCCCTGTCTCTACTCCCTCTCAAGGACAATCTTCCTTTAACATACTTGTACCTGGACTTTCTACCTCCTTCATCACATCTTCCAATATTCATAAACTAGCCCCACACTTTTTGTGTAACCCTATCGTGTTACACCCCTACCGGCCTCACCCTTTCGGGTGGCGGGTTAGAGGGATCCCTTTTATATTTAGTACATTTCCTTTATTGATTTCATATTAGCATATATTAGAGTGTACGTGGCAAAGCATTAATTCGGTTTGGACAAATAAAACATACTGGTAAAAGTACGACCAAAAGCAGAAAGTAGTCCCCGCAGGGTTAAGGGTATAGTCATCTAAAAGTAAATACGACAGAAGGTAAATAATACAGTCATCCAAAAGCTGTAAAGTACAAAATAATAGGGCATTCCCTATTTCTTCAATTCATCACTTCTAGCCCTACCTCAAGTCTCCTGGTCTCCTCAGCTTGAGACACCTATACTCCTATAATGGTATGGGATCCAAAATTGAATTCTACAGTAACTGTCAAACTCAAATACTATATGTATTCAATGCATGTATGCAATCCACAATTAGGAAAAACACAACAACAATCATGGTAACACATACCACATGCATTCAGTACACATCTCATGCAGCAACATGTAAAACAGCATACCACATATGCATATGTTCACTGCAAAAGGACCAAGTCCTTAACAACTGTAGGACCGCCTAATAAGACAAGCCCCAAATTCTTAGCGCTAGGAAATCATAGTAGCCAGGGCCTCAAACCCTTACCATCCTGAATGCATCTCGGCGGGGTAGCGACTTAAGGACACCAGCCCAATAGGCCCCACAGCCCACATCCTCAATCATGGCAAAACAAATATACAGAGTAACATAAAGTATGCGAGTAAGCAGTTACCATATACACACCTGGAACCCTTAGTAGCAATAACTCCCTAGTGTTTGAAAATTATTTCGAACACGAGTTGACCCTAAATAAAGCAAATATATCTTATTTTAATCACTTATATAATTTCCCCTCTCTAATACATAAAATTCACCCCTTTTCCACAAATTTCAGACACGGCGTTCTAACTTCGGAAATTCATAACTAATTCTACAAAACCCCTAATTGACATGAAACCAGAGACAAATGAACCCTTAAAATGTTTAGTTTCTAACAAAAATATTTCTAGAAGTCATAAAACTCAGGTTCCTTTTTCTGTGTCAATTCTTTGCTCGCTGGAAAGAGAAGAAAATCCAGTTTTTGGGCTGTTTTCACAAATTTATTTCTCCTAGTAGAAAACTCAAAAAGTTGTAAAATCTTATATCAAATTGGATCCTAAGATGTCTAATTTAAGCATACAAAATTTAGTATCCATCAAACAACGTTTACTATTTTAAAACCATTTAACAAGCATTACTGCCCAAAATCCGGCAAAACTGGCATATTCAACATCTTTCTAGCTTTTAGGGTTTCAGAGTTAGAAATCAAATCGGTAACTTAAACCCACACAAAATTTCGTTCTGAACCCATTGAAACCCTTAAAAACATCAAAAACCCATCATCACTCCAAGTTCCACCTGCTGGACAGAATCAACCAAAGAACTCCAGATTTCAAAGTTTCAGACAACTCACCTTGCTTGAGGCCTTAATTCTTCTGCTGCACTTCTTCCTCTTTGTTCTTCTTAGATGGAGTAGCCTTGGTCATAAGAATACCATAAGGTGTTATTCAAAAGGAATTTCTAGGGTTTACATGAATGAAAATCCAAATCTTACATCAACCTACCTCAATCTTCACCTATGCTTCTTCTTCTTCCTTCTTGTTGCTTGGATCAGCTCTACTTTATTCTCTCCTTACCTTGGACGAAATGGCTGAAGCAAATGAAGACTTAGAGGCCTTTATTAAAGCATTAAGGGTTATATAAGGTGTCCATTCATGCCTTTATCCAATAGTCCAAGAGGTGCTCTAGGATTTGACCCATTTCCTTATTTGTTCTTCTTCAAGTATTTCAGATTTATCTTGGTAGATGTACATGTGGCACAAGTCTGGTCCATAAGAGAAATATTCCATCTGATCATATGTCCTTCATGTGTCCTTGGTGTTTATCTCAAGTACAACCTTATGAATTCCTTTTTAACTTTATACTTTTTCCCATAAATGCATATCTGATCCCACATGTACTTTCCTTATCCCTTCCTTTTCCTTCATTTTTTGGCAGCATATCCAGCTGAAAGACGGTTCAGATTTTTCTTCAAATACTTCATAAATAATCCTCTAATTGGTACTTGTTGGTTCCCTCTCATTGGTTAATGTTTTCCCAAGTCTTTGATCATGTATTTGAGCCTTAATATGTGACTTATTCAGTTTTTTTCCTACCCCAATTTAGCTGCACATTTTTTTTGGTGACTTAATGAGCAAGTTTATTTGACTTTTACTTACCATTATTAATTACACTTAGTAATTACCATTGTACTACCTTGTAAAAAGTCAAGCTTGCATCAATTATGTGCCACGTGTCACCTTAGGGTTCAGCCATGTGTTCCATCTCTCTTCTTCCTTTGTTGGCACTTCCATGTTCCATACATTCTATCTACCTTATGATGTGGGTCACTTTGGTCCTTTGATTTTCTTTTTTAATCTTATTGCACGACGTTAATTTTATCTCCATTTGGCCCTAATGAGTACCAATAACTTATTCCTTAGTGACCTTTATGCACTTAATAATTAATATGTCATCCTGTCATTATTCACCCTTTTTTATTGCAAAACAACTCTCTTGTTGTCCTACTTAGTAGTTCGAAATTTTATTTCAATCATATAGTTGGTTTATTGTCACAAAGTCTCCGAAATAATACACATAATATGTCACTCAACAACCAATCACAATTATAATCTAAAGTTTCCTCAATACTTCATTAATTCTTTCATTAATTCCATACATGGTTTACAGAAGTAGCGATGTTACACATCGCCTACTTTAAGTCTGACTCAAAGCTTTTCTGAGAGCATTACAGGATGAGTGCAATTTTGACTTATCCCCATAGCTAAAACCTTTTGAAAACCTTTTGGTCATAAATCCCCCTTATGGTCCTTTGATTGTCAAAACCTTTTACTTTAATATGACTATTACCAATCAATTTGATAGTAATGGAGAACTTATTGAAGAAAGGATTATTACTTATGTTAGGTGTAGAAGAGTTCTTATTACTCCAAATTAAATTCTTCAATAAGAATCTCTAATGATCCTCCTATTCCTGAAATTAATTATGATGTGGAAGATATATTTCAAATTATAAGGCCAGGTGAACCATTAAGGTCACTGACCTTTCCCCTTGTTGTTATGCCTCCCATTTATAGGGCTTTGTGGTATATTTACTCCAAAAACCTAATTCAAAAAGGGAAAAATTTTACTCACTTTGCAAAGAAGGACTACTCTCTTTTTGCTTTTATTGTTGACAAAGTCCCTCACAATGTAGGCTAATGGGTCTACAATGAGATCAAAAGGTTTAGATTTAACTCTAGAAAATCCACTCCTATTCCATTCCCAAATCTTGTTTCTTTACTTCTTTTTCCAGAAAAGATTTGGTATCTAGAGTTGTATGAGTCTCCAATCAAACCTCCTTACTGAAGTATCTGCCAAAATATTACTTGAGTTAAGGTTTCTAAACTCGAGTCACGTGCTTTAAAACTTTAGTTAAAAAGTGTTTAACCTTGACAAACTTGAGTTACTCTTTGGAAACTCAAGTTAAAGTCTTTGTGAGATGATTTAAAGAAAAACTTCAACTCAAGTTTATGGCATTAGACTCGAGTTATTATTTGTGGACTTAATTTTAAACATGTATTTTAAAAATCTTAACTCCCACATTCAAATATTTTCTAACAGTCAAAATGTTGCCTCGAATTTAGATTAAATGATTTGAGTGTTTCTGTGAAACTTACTTTCAAAACATTTTGAAAACTCAAGTTAAGAATTGAGTGACTTGAGTTATCCGTTAGAGTTATCACTTAATAACTCAAACATACTCTATGTTCAAATCCTTTCCAAACTTAACTTGAAGACCTTCGTGAAAATGGAGTTGTAACTCAAGTTTGCATATACATGACTCGAGTTAAGGTCATACAAAGACATCTTATTTATTGCTTTCAAACATATTATTTAGAGAAGATGAATCAATGAGTCAAGTGAACTATGATCAAATCGAGTCAGTAACTCGAGTGTGAAAAAGATCAACTCCAGTTATTCTTTCTCTGTTTTGCAAATCAATGTGTTCGTAAATCTTAAATATTTGCTTATGATTTCAATACTTCATATCATCACTCATTATCATTCCTAACTATGTTTAATCAGTTGGTTAATGAGTTTCAGATGATTAGATGAAGGTTTAACTACAGATCAATCAAAAAGCATTGATTACATCAGAAGCATTTAATGTTGTTACAAAAAACCAAGCAATATATGGGCAATCATACTCTGAACATTCTGAAGGCATTGATGTTCTTTTTCCTTTAGTAAATGCTATCTCACAACAAGCAAAAGGAATGAAGGAATATTAAGTAAAAGAATGACGCTGAACATTTGCATAATTGAAGCCTGTGAGTGACAGAAGAATTTCAAGTCTAACGGCTACATTTATTACTCACAACAGTTCATTAAAGCTTCTCAACAGTCATTAATTGCCTTCACTAAATATAAATATAAGCAATCAATTCGATTCATCTACAGAAACAATTTACTCACAAACGAATTTATTGCTTAAAGTCTTTTATTCTTTATTGTACAATATCTACTAGTATTCTAAACTTCGGTGTTTATTAATCTACTATGTAAAAGAGTTAAACAAAATTCATCTTTTATGTAAGGAAAATTAAGGTAGTGGGACCTTGAAATTGGTTGTATTGATTAAAACTTGTAACGGGGTGAATCATAGTGAGAGGATTAATCAGAGTTACAGAGTGTGTAATCATTTGATAGAGATAGTGAAATACCCAAAGAGTCTGGGGACATGATGTAGGTTAAGAGTTTAGACCGAATCAGTATAAATCTCTTGTGTCTATCTTCACTTTCATTAATCTGTTTTAACTTGTGTTTTACAGAGGTATTTTTAAAGAATATTTTAAATCACCCAATTCACCCCTCTCTTAGGTGATAATCCATCTTTCAATAATTGTGAATGTGCCTTGTAAAATGCTTAAATTAGTAACGGTTACTTACTAATAATTGTGAAGTGACAATTGTTTTTTTAATATTCTTGGGCTATATTTTCCTAACGATTAAATTTTTTTAAATATTCAAAAAATAAGAAAAGTAGTAGTGGTGTTTAATCATCATCACTACTGCCATCCTTTTGCTCCTACCTATCCCCTTCACTCGACACATCATCGACGTTTGAGGAAGGAGATAAAGGGTCTAACTGAAAGTGGTTATAACAACCTAATTGTGATGAAAGATGATGAGGTTCATCTTCATGTTCAGAACATGAGCTTGTCTACTAAAACACCTTGTGGAGCAGTCAAGGCTAGCCAACAGCTAGAACGTCCATTTAAGGAGGAGACAAAAGAAGAGGAGGAGGAGGAGCTTGTTGAGGTAGTGGGGCTTGTAGAGGAGGGTTAAGAGGAAGAGAGGAGGAGGATGGCTAATGGAAAGAGCTCTCTGACCATGATGAGGGAGAGAAGCACAAGGTCATGAAAATGCACTTTATAGAAAATTACTAAGAACAAAAGGAATATGTCAGTATAATGTCAAATTAGGATCAATTAGGATAGAAATAAAGCACTGGTCAAACTCTTCTTTGCTAGAGTTGAATACTTCGCTCTAAAGTATTTAACTTAGGAGAATTGATACTTGGTGTTAGGCCAAAAGAGGTTCTTAATTTTTTTTTTTTTTTTAGATTTGTTCTTTACATGATAGTTGTTTATTATGAAATGTTGCTTTAATTTTGTCGTTCACACCTTACGGTCAATAGATATAACCATTATGTTTGTGTTTTCGTTGATATAAGGTTGTAAGACGAATCATTTATAAGTATTAAATGATTTTTGCACTTTAAAAATCTTCATTTTTGTAACCAAAAAAATTACACATATTGATTGCAACTATAATTTTTGTGTTTTCGAATTAAGCATTATGCATTAATCATTTATTAATTGTAACCATTATGCATTAAGCATTATAAACGCGCAAATCTGTAGTATTATAGTATTATGTAAAGATATTTACAGAGTGTCTACCAATAAAATCCTCACAAATTTGTAGTGGTATTTAAAATCTTAAGGAGTATGAGCCAACGCCCTTGCTAGGTGGACTCTTTCTTGGCAAAATAGGTCTAAATATCCTAAAATATTCATCTATGGAACCAAAAGAACAAGTTGGATTAAGTAGCTGAGATTTCTTATCATGGAGCTGCACAAAATGTTGGGGGTTGCATAGCCAAAACTGTTTTGCGCTTTAATTTTGTTGGTTGTTGATGATGCCTAGTGAGCTTTATTGCTGTAAGAGAGGCACTTCTTATTTAATAGTTAGCATATGTCTTTTAACATGGAAAGATTGAAGAAATAAAGAAGAAACAAATGAATGACAGAAATCATGTGGGGCCCGAATTGAAAACAATGACTCACGAGTGAATGAGGTGAGACGATGAACACGAGAGGATAGAATAGAAGAGAAGCCTGCACGCATCAAACAAACTAGAATCATAAGGGGCACGTCCGTGTCACTAACACTGATTTGAGTACCCATTTCCAGTGATTTGAAGAGTCCAATCAGATTTCTATATTGCTTGAATCGGATTTATGTGAAAATACATGTTCTATTGAAAAGTTGTTTCAGTCAAACTTATAGGTCAAAAGAAACTTATTTAAAAAGTTACTTTAGGGAGCTTTTTTGAGCTCCTTTTCAAGATCATTTCTTTAATACCGTTCAATATCCTGAAATATATTTTTAGTACCATTCAGTACCCTAAAAAATATTTTTTCTGACTGAGTGCTACTAAAAAAAAAATTAATTGAAGATCCTAAAATATTTTTCAAAATCATGAAGTATTTTGTTATTACCATTCAGTATTTTACAGTATATTTGTAGTACCAATTAGTACCCTAAAAAATATTTCAAATTGACTATTTAAATTTAAATATTAAAAGCTACCGATGTTACTACTATTCCAAACATAAATCACATTTTACTATCTGACTTTTTCATAAGTCCGATCAACTATAAATCATTTTTCCCATCGGTATCACAAATAAGATCGATATCTTTCAAATATTGAAAGAGTGAAAACAAATTTAAGTAGTTGGTAAAAATGCAGGTTATATATATTTATATTCCCTCTAATCATTAACATAAAACATATTTATCATATTTGATTAGATTAAAAAAATTAGTTAAGTTAGTTAATATAACATATTTTTTCTAAAACCCTCTAATAATCTCCTTCAATTATTTCTTCCATCTCTCTCTTCCTTAATTATTGTTAAGAAAGTATCAATAGGGATAAATTAAGAAAAGATTGATAAATATGTTAAAAAAGTATTACATTTAGTAACAAGATCATCACCTCCAATTAAGTCTTATATTAAGGACCAAAGGTAGTACATCATAAAAATATATGCACAACATGTGAAACATTTGATATTCAATACTAGTCAAATTTGAGAATTGTCGGGTTTGAAATAAAAGTAGCTAATTAAAAAATATTTCCTTTTGTCCAAAATATAGGAATTGGATAATTAATTTTAAGAGATTAAGAAAAATTAGTTAAATTAGTTGTTTATATAGTGTGTTGGTCTTTTAAAAAGTTGATGAAGAATATTGTGCCACTAACTTCTTCACTGTCGATGGAGGAAAAATGGGCATCTACGTACGACAGAGAATGGCTATGGATAGTGCGAAAGTTTGTAATACTTGGAAGTTCGACCAAGGTAATACTTGATTATGTTACTCCGTTAACATCTTGATTTTAGAACCTACAAAAAACACAAAGAACAAAAACATAAACACCAAAGAAGCCATGGGTGATTTCCCAATCCTTGAAGCAATCACAGCATGACCCCAACTATAATAGCTTCTCTAATTTCATGAGTCCCCCAGCGGGTTTTTTCTTATAGTTGAACCTGCCAAAATCTAAAAGGCGTGCCACGCAGTTGCCACCAATGGCCTGCTAGAAAAACCATTATCAACATCTCCCTTCTTGATACTTTCTCCCTTAAACCTGGCTTGTCAACTTTTCAAAATTAAATGACGTCGTTTTATGTTCATTAAGAAAAACTATATAATACAAAATACAGCTCAGTATCCCATCCTAAACTTTGAACTTGATAAGACAAGTTCACTGATTCACTAGTCCAATTGTCCAAAAGAAGATTAGGTTTAATATCATACATATTAGATAACTGCAAAAGGAAAAGCAATGGGGGACACACACCACAGTAAACTATTGGCATATAGAAATCCCATTATCATCTTTTCCAAAAATCATCATTGTTTTGTGTTTATCAAGAGAAAACATAGAATACAACTTTGTCAATTCCGTCCAAAACTCTTAACTAGACGTGGTAGGGATTAGTACACTGGTTCACTAGTCTATCATTAGGTTTTAATATCATGCATGTTATATAATTATTAAAAAAAAAAAAAACAATGGTGGGCACAAGGTACAAAACAAATATACTCCATATTGGCTGTCTGTGTTTCGTTTCCCAAACAATAACCACCCCACAAATGTCATTCCCATCTCTTCACTCTGCTTCAATCTTTCACTTTCCCTTCTCCTTTTTCACATTTCGTGGCGTCGTGATGAATGACACAATAATTAATTTGACTTTCTGTCTTTTCTTCGTTTATTTTAACTGCATAATAAACTTACTCATTTCAACTGCACGGAAAGCAGCAAAAACGTTGAGATTGAATTTCTTTAATTTCCACATAGATAGATAGAATTTGAATATATACGAATTATTTTTAAAATAAATAAGTGTAAACAATAGTGATAAAATATTAAAAAGTAAAACTTATAAAAACCAAAATATTGAAAAGTAATAGTTGTGTTGAACATGAGTGATGTATAAAAGAATATAATACCTCTCAAATATGATCATCAACTTGAAAAATATTTTGTGGATGGAAAAGAAAAAGAAAAACTACCTAACTTGTGTCCAACAATTTTTGGAAAAATTGTAAGATAAATGTTAAGTTATATTCTTTCACTACAAAAATAAATTTAGGTAAGCTGATCGAATCATGATATATACTTGCTGAATTTTTCAAGACCTGCTTCAAATCTAACAAATACTTAGCTGTAAAGGAAAATAAATTTTTGATGAGCTATAAAGATAAAATAACATAAAATAGCAAAAATTGAGCATTACATATATCATTAAATCCAATTTTTGATCATCTGTAACGTAACTAAATGAAGGGTTATCAAAGCTAAATATAAGGCTATCTCTCAATGATAGCAAAACACTACATGAATGGGCAATTAAGTTATTGTGGGGTGTGAGTTAAATGAAAAAAATAAAGTTAGAAAACTTAAAAAATTTAGTTCCAATGTTTTCTATTTGATGAGGAAGAAAAAATTATTTCCTATCCTTTACCTTCTGTAAAATTAAAAATTAAAAATAAAAATAAAGGATTTTTTTTTTTGGCATAATAAATAGGGTTAAATATCATTTTTACCCCATAAGTTTTCACTAAGGAGAGCAGTTGGTATCAAGAAGTTTTTTTATGAGTAATTTTGCCCTAATGTTTACAAAATGTAGCAATTTTGTTAATTTTGATGGTTAAGGTTGACTGATATGCACATGTGGTACCCAATGCTTGCCAACTCATCAATCAAAATAGGGTTAAGTATTATTTTTGCTCTGTATGTTTTTACTGAGAAGTAGTAGGTATTAGGAAGTTTTTATAGGAGCAATTTTACCCATAAATTTTACAAAATGAAGCAATTTTGTCCCACCGTCCCAAATACTAAATTTGATTAATAAATCAATCAAACAACACGCATGTCATGTCACTTCATAATCCACATCATTGAGGAGCAAAAAGAAATGAATACGGAAAAATATCAAACCCTTATTGTGGGAATTGGGTAGATTCAAATCCTTAAGACCCTACCATGATGAGCATAAAAAAAATGAATACGGAAAGAGACCAATCTCATCTTGTTGAAAGAATCATTGATATTGAGGGAATTAAAGGTATAAACAAAATCAACAAGATTGAACTGAAGAATGCAAGAAATCTCGTCTTCTCTGAGTTGTTGAAGTACACATAGCCATAATTCGAGGTTGCAAAAGAAGAAGCCAACCTTAGAAAGGTTGAGCTTGGAGTCGAAGAGGGAGATTCTTGAGATGTTGGTCTCAAGGTAGTTGGAATTTGTGAAGCCGAACTCGTTAAAGGGACCGAAAGGTCTGTCATAAAAACCAGAGGAAGCATAACTTATGATCTAAGCAAATAAAACACAAAACAAGATATGAATTGTTCCAAAGGTTGGTTCAGTAAGACAAAGCTATAGTGATTATATTTACCTTTGTAAAGATTAATCTAGGCCACCCTCTCTTATCACAAACCACAATGACAGTAGGTGGTTTTTTGAAGAAATGATTGGAGATATTAGTGTTTCAATTAGGACAAATCTTTTACCTATACATGGCTCCTATACTGGGCTTAGTGATGTGGATAATGAGTTGGCATGACATGTGCGTTGTTTGGCTGATTTAAAAGTTTAATTTCATATTGGGGGACAATAGGGCTTAATTGCTATGTTTTATAAACTTCCAAGGAAAAATCACTCTTAAAAAAGCTTATTAATACCCACTACTCTTTAGCTAAAACTTCTAGGACAGTAATGATACTTAACTCTATTTTGATTGATGATGTGACAAACATTGGGTGCTATATAGAGCTGGGAATCAAGGCCGGCCCGGCCCTCCAGGGCCTGAAGTAAGAAAAACACCTATTTTTTAAAGCCCGGCCTGAGAGCACCAAGGCCAAGGCTGGCCCTCAAGGACCAAAAATTACTATTCCAAATTTTAACTATTTTTCCTTCATTTTTTTAAAAAAATATAAGTAGTAAATTACAACACGAATTATTCAATAAATAAGCACAGTCACTAATTCATAATCAAAAGCAAACTATGTTCACAAATAACTCATATAAAACATAAAAAGCATATCACTAAGTGACATTAATACGATGACTATTATTGTCGTCATTTTTATCACTATCATCGATTTTAATGACATTTGATTTTTCTTCACTTTGTGTAGTAGCCTCTGGCTCATGAGTAAGAATATCATGAAATTCTTCTCCTGCATCATGAACACATCCATAATCTTTATTTGAAACAAATAATAAATCAAATCATAAAATTAGAGTATAGTTATTATGTATTTATAGTTAAATAGATAAATAACTCTATAACAAATACAATATATATATATATATATATATATATATATATATATATATATATATATATATATATATATATAAATTAACAAATTTAAAAAGTAAAAAAAGAAAAAACTACAATGAAAAGGGCCTGCAGGGCCGGCCCGTTTAAGCCCAAGGCTCGTCAGGGCCGGCCCGTTTAAGCCCAAGGCTCGTCAGGGCCGGCCCGTTTAAGCCCAAGGCTCGTCAGGGCCGGCCCGTTTAAGCCCAAGGCTCGTCAGGGCCGGCCCGTTTAAGCCCAAGGCTCGTCAGGGCCGGCCCGTTTAAGCCCAAGGCTCGTCAGAGCCGGCCCTCCAGGGCTAATTTCAAATAACTCGTCCATTTTTCAAGCCTGACTCTTAAAGGGTCAGGGCTTAAACAGGCTGGCCCAATGGGCCTGGCCCGTTTTCCCGGCTCGAGTGCTACATGTGTATATTAGTTAAACATAACAATCAAAATTAATAGAGGGGTAAAATTACTACGTTTTGTAAACTTATAGGATAAAATTGCTTATAAAAAAAACTTTCAGGACAAAATTGCTTATAAAAAAACTTCTAAATACCAACTCTCTTTTAAGATAAAAATGATAGTTAACCCTAATAAAAAAGTGAGTAGGATGAAAGAGGACAAAACACGTGGCCGACATTTATAAAGGGTGGGCCCACAAATTGGGCATGAGAAGAAGAATATCCCAAGATATAGTGGGGGGAAGCATGATGACGAATGCACACAAGATCTTTCCCCTAAGCTCTCCCGTGGTCCCCACCCGTTTCTTTCTCTATTGCATTGCATGCTTTTTCTCATCTCATCATTCTCCATTTCTCAACCTACCCCAGTTCTTTCATCTCTCATTTATATGGATGAAATTAAATGACGATAGTTACAATTTATAATAGTGTGATAATGGTCCTTATTATAAGGCATCAACCACCATTTCTCACAAACCAAAAAATGGAAGTTAAATCATTAAATTGGTTCAAAAATAATAAATATTTCCAACTTTACCTCTACTTTAATGATTTGAATTTAAATAGTTAGTTAAAAATGAGGATATAATTGGAAAATAGTAATAAATGAGTTGGTTAAAGGTAGTTGGTGCCTTATAATAAGAATCAAAATATTTTGGTAGTTAGTGCCTTATAATAAGAACCAAAGGGAGTAAAATAGAAGATGAAAAAAAAAGAGACAACTAATTCTTATATAATAAGTAACACTATTATTATTTCTTCTTAATTTGCATGCTTTTCTGTAATAAGGATAAATAAATAGAGATGAAGAAAGTATTATAACCTGTCTACAAGTGGTAAGAAGCAATGATAATGAAAAATGAAATGGTATGATTCTGTGTAAATTCCAAATGAAATATTATTTGTCTGTTTAATTACGAAGTGACACTGTTGGAATGTATTTTTATTATTCTTAGATTTTTTTTTTTTGGGCAATTTGATTGTTATTTGTTAAATGTATCCGTTATTATCACATCCAAAAATGTGGAATAACTAAATTGTAGGTCTAAATTCTCGCAAAATTTCAGATTTGTTATATACTATTTGTAATTAGCATGCAGCTCACAGAAATCAATTGATTCTATGAGCCGAAACACTGACTGAATTGTAAATGGATGGATGAGGTGAATTAATTTAATAATTTTTTATATATAAATTCAATATATATTATCACTAATCACTACCAACACGCATAATTTGGATCCCACTAATCCCATCTTTTAAATATATGACCCTTTCTTTCTCTATCTTATTTGAATATATCAATGTGCGAACAAAAGAAAAGAGGATTTGATTTTATTATTTTTCACTACCTTCTCCTTCTTCTCTACCTTTCTGTTCCTCCTTTTCATTTTCTTTCTTCTTTCTTTTATTCCTGTTCTGTTGTGTTCCGTTTCCTTTTCAAGCTGCTTAATCAATTATCATCCATCATCACGCTTTGCTTTTGATGCATTACTATGTTGACTAATCCCAACGAACCTCTCTTCCTCTTTCTCTTTCCCTTGTTTTCCTGCTCCCCAAACACTCTCACTTAGTCTCTCTCTGGCTGCTTCTAACCGAAACAAATTAAGCCCATTATTCGTCTTTCTCAAGATTACTTGAATGTAACAAATAAACCACTTATTCTTTGAACTCTTCTTCTCTGCTTCTTCTACGTAGAGGTCTAATTTATATGCTCCGTTCTCAAGTTTGGCCTTCGTATCCGCTCCTCGCTGCTTCTCCTTCGTTCATCAATCTCTTCCTTCAATTTGAAAAGTTTCTACGAAAATAATGCAGCGCTTTCCGATCCGCTCTGAATGCTTCGTCTGACCAAGATTCAATTCATCCTGATCAGTTTGATGTAATGGGTATGTTCTATATTCCTGCTTCTGTTTTCTCTTGTTTTTCTTTTCAATTCTTCAAACAATTCCCTCTTACCCCCCCCCCCCCCCCCCCAAAAAAAAAAAATAGTCTCTTAGGTGTTTGACGAAATGCCTGACTCTGTGGTGAGTAATTTGATTGAAGCATTCTCGTTGACTTGTTGAACGATTAAAAGCTTAAGATATATTTTGAAGATGGAGAGCACTTTTACGGTTTTACCAGATGCATCTTTTCTTTTTCCTGAAAAAAGAAAATTGTGTGGAGAATAACTCTGTGTAGGTTCTACTTTAAAAACTCCAAAAGGATACAGACAAAAAGGAAATGATAAATCTTCCTTGGGATGGACAGAAGTTGACCTGTAATGAATAACTTTATCAGTTTCAGAGGTCAATGGCCACGGCCACATAATTGGCCAAACACATTGCTGGATGCCAATTAGTAATCAGAATATGGATGTCAACGGTTCTGTACAGAGAAAAGCTACTCTTACAGTAGCCGGGGTCAATTTCTGAAGTTTCATGATGTTCATGGAATTGGAATCTGTTGGAGCTAATTCTAAGAAATAGGATGCTTGTGAGCATTTTGTTTCTTGAAGCATGAATACTTCAAAAAAGGAGTCATGTTATATTTAGCACTCATATTTAGCAAAGCACTTCAAATTGTACTAAAATGTTTTATTCTGCCACTTCGTTGTGCCGTTGTATTTGTATCATTTGGTGTCTCCTTCAGTGCATTAGTGCATTTCTCCTGTATGAGGTAGAATAATCTGTAGTCTGATGTAAGACAATCAATTCAGTCAACTTCACCATTAAGCTTTCAAGTTTATGTCAAGTAACTTAAAAATATACCAACAGACAGACATTTGCATTACATCTTTCCAAGGTGTTAAGCAGTTGCTATTCTGTAGACTATTTTGTCATCCTCTTTCTCAGAGCATGATAGCATATACTGGAGTGGAGTATTATATTTTTTTTTTGGTCTGTAGGTGGGGTCACTTTCTTCTACCCGCTGAAGAGCTCTTAAGAGTTCTGTACAGTGAAATGAGAATAACTAGGGCTTTATTCAATGAAACTTGAGGTAAGGCTCTACTGCAAACTGTGATTTCTTCATTTTTTTTTTTTGGTATTTTTAGTAAACTTTCCTCAATTGTTTTTTTTATTCATTTGCTTTCTTATCTTTGTCTTTTTTTCCCCTTTTTTTGCTGATTTATCTTATCTAGTTTTTTAGTAGAATTGGCAGTTGGCACATGTTAATCTGTCTTCTGCTGCTACTGAAACTTGTTAGTCGTTGCTGAAAAGGCATGAGCTGATTGGGTCCTGTGCATTGACCCTAGTGTGTTTTGATTGATTCCATTGAACAAGTTAGTTCAAGAAGTTAGTTTTTACGCATAACACTTCACCTGCTAAAATGTTCTGTAAACGCCATTTACAATTTCTCTCTCTTTCCAAAAATAATGGTTTTCCATTTAAGTTTCATCATTTCCTTGCAAGAGCTTTTTCAGTCTTTATACTTTAGATATTTCATACCTATGCAACTGCAGTTGTCTCTTACAATGTACAAGCCATCTCTTTTCAGTCACACTTCTGAAGTAGGGACTTAGTTACTATTGGGTATAGACCAAAACAATCAACAATGAAGTTTATGAAACTTGGAACAAGGCCTGATACTTTCTACTCAGAACAAGCCACTAGGTACTAATAATAATACCTTTCTAAGATGCTGAACACAATATTTTTCTACCCCTGATATGCTAATAAAGGTGAATTCTGATTATGCAGGACTCTAGTTTCAGATATACCTTCAGATTTTGTGATACAAGTCAGTAATATCACTTTTCTAGTGCACAAGGTACACATGAAAGAGGGAGGGAGAGATAGAGATACCAAAATTTAATCTTTGTTCACATTTGACTCTACTTTTGTTTGCCGCAGTTTCCACTTCTTCCAAAATGTGGCCTTCTGCAGAGGCTTTGCTCCGATTCTAGTGATTCTGAGTCTGTTTCTCTAGAGCTTCATGATATTCCTGGAGGGGAAGAAGCTTTTGAACTATGCGCTAAGTTTTGCTATGGAATTGCAATAAACATAAGTGCTCACAACATCGTCCCTGTGCTCTGTGCTGCCAAGTTCCTCCGAATGACCGACTCCATTGAGAAGGGAAACTTCGTCGGTAAACTGGAGGCTTTCCTGAATTCCTGCATACTCGAAGGTTGGAAGGACTCCATTGTGACACTGCAGACCACTGCTAGGTTACAAGACTGGTCTGAGAATATTGGTATAGTCAGAAAGTGCATTGATTCGATTATTGAGAAAGTTCTGACACCCCCACAACAGGTCAAGAATTTGGTCCTTTCTGCTTCCTCAAATTTCTTAAATTTCCATAAAACATGGTTAGATAGAAACACTATAAAAGGTAGATAAACCTAACAAAATAATAAATATACAATTATGTCATATGAGTCATACTGGAAACTGCACATAAAATACTTGCATGTCTTTTCATGAATGACTTGATCTATTGCTTGTCTGGGCAAGTTTTCTCAAAATATTAGAGCAGGCTCTGTGCATTTACACAGAGTTTGAGATGATTGTGATGTGCAGTTTCTTACAACTTTTATAGATATTGATTTTTAATTGTTACGCATTAGAACTTTTGCTGAATAAATGAAGATCTTCATGTGCAGGTCAAATGGTCCTACACTTACACTAGGCCAGGGTACAACAAAGAAGAGAACCCTGCTATCCCAAAGGATTGGTGGACAGAGGATGTTTCTGATCTTGAGATAGACCTTTTTCGCTGTGTAATCATGGCTATCAGATCGGCCTATGTGCTACCACCACAGCTTATAGGTGAAGCCTTGCATGTCTACGCCTGTAGGTGGCTCCCAGGGCTCACAAAGCTCAGAAGTTCAACAAGCTCAGCTTCTCAAACAGAAGAATCCAAGGGGAAAAATAGAAGGATTCTTGAAACAATTGTAAGCATGATTCCATCAGATAGAGGGTCAGTTTCAGTTGGCTTCTTGTTAAAACTTCTCAGAGTTGCAAATTTTCTTGGGGTCTCCCCAATGACGAAAACTGAACTAATAAAGAGAGCCAGCCTACAATTTGAGGAGGCAACAGTGAGTGACCTGCTATACCCTTCAACATCATTTTCTGACCACTCTTATGATATAGACACGGTTCTAGCAGTGTTGGAAAGTTACTTGAAGCTTTGGAAAAGAATGGCTCCTGGTGCAGTAGAGAGCAGCAACTTTTTAAGATCAATTAGACATGTCAGCAAGCTAATTGATTCATATCTTCAAGTAATTGCAAGGGATGATAATATGACGGTGTCAAAGTTTGTTTCTCTTGCTGAAACTGTACCTGATGTTGCCCGAGTAGAACACGGTGACCTGTACAAGGCCATTAACATCTATCTTAAGGTGAAGTATTGATATTACACCTGTGTTGACATAAAATTTTGTAACCTTCTATGTCTAATTCTTATATTTTAGAAAATACCTTTCTAAAATGGCCATGAAAAACTGCACTTTTTTTTTCTTTTTTCATTTAAGTCCCTTTCTTAAAATCCATTGTTTTCAAAATTTCTGTAACAAAGGAATAGGTTAGTAGCGTCTAGTTAAAAACGGGGGCTCAGTGCACAAGGCTCTCACTAGTTGAGGTCTAAAGAATAGGTTAGCAGCAACTAGTTAAATCTTTCAGGAATTGCTTTTAGCAGATATTTAATTTGATACTTTATCATTTGATAGAAGTTTTTCCTATCTAAAAAAATTTCTCTCTGTTTCTTCCCCAGAAACCAGAAAGGAGGGAAAAAACAAGATTTTCCTGCCATCATTTGTTTTGATCAAGAGTAGAAGCTCTTACCTTCTTTCAAACACCCACCAAATTCTAATCCATTAATAGAACTATTTCAATATACTTAATGAACTGTATATAATTAGTTCCATGTTTTAACAAGACAATATGATGCATATGCAAAAGAGTTGTATTACCTCATACTATATTAATGGCATTAACAGGAGCATCCTGACCTGACCAAGGCTGACAAGAAGCGGCTGTGTCGTATTCTAGACTGCCAGAAACTGTCACCGGATGTGCGAGCTCATGCAGTGAAAAATGAGCTTCTTCCTTTAAGAACAGTCGTGCAACTTCTCTACTTTGAACAAGAAAGAGACTCCTCCATGTCAACCACTACCCACCATAAACTGCCAAAACCTCATGAGCTTCTTCTTGGAGCCAAAATGAGAACAAAAACCAGAGACAGCAACGGGAAGCAATATTCTATAGGCCCAGACAAAGAACTTAAGAGAGAAGAAGACACAAGAAGCATCTCTCTTTCTTTAACCAGAGAAAAAGATCAACCCAAAATTAAGAGATCAGACAGTAAGTTGCCAGTGGAACTAGAGAGGAAGATGGTTATAAGAGGAGCGCTTGAAGAAATGGAGTTAGAGAAGGGAAGGGAAATGAAAGAAGAAAGTACATCAGGTGGTAGCAGGTTGAACATGGATCCTAAGAAAAGTATGAGAAGGACAAGAAGTAAATCAGAAATTGGGCGTGAAAAAGGAAGATAGATAGAAATATATATCATCATAGACACAACATCTATTTAATTACTTCTATATGTGAACTTGGTAATTTCAATTCTACAACTTTCTTTTGCCAGTGACATAAATGAGGTACTATGAGTACAAGCTGATAAATCTTTGCACTTTACTCTTTCATGAGTTGTGGTTATTAGGAAGTTTTTGACTTTTTGAGAAATTTCTGTTGTATTTATATATTAAAGAGGTCGATGCTACATTTGGAATCGGATTATTCTGAGATTCGAACATTTTCCATCACATTTCAATTGTAATATATCATTATATCCCGATCGTTAAATTGAGATAAGATTTAGCCTTTGCTTGATTACTTTTTATTTATATGTTCTTAGAGTAGTTTTATGAAGTTATTTTTCAGAACAAGTTTTGGAAGAAAAAACAAGTTTTGAAGATCGTTATAGCACTTTTAGTGAATTCTTCAATGTGGACACCACATGGATCTTGTACGTTATCTTGCTGGGCTTGTCGCTTGACCCAACATACCTTCAAGCTTCTTCCATGCTTAAACTACATCAATTTTGTGGACTTTCCAATGATACAAAAAAGGGTTTTTAGACTGTCTTATTTAGACCAGAGTATAGAGGATCCAGTCTAAAACGTATAATTGGTGACAGTTTCGTAAATATTGAAAACTTTTTGGATTGGATCCTTTAATCATATGTCTAAAATATATTATTTGGACTTGTTTCCAAAACAAATGGTCTAAAGAGTTAAAAAAAATTGAAATATCAAGTATTTTTTAGAGTAAACTATTAAGACCGGTCGTAAATAGTAGCCTGTCCAAAAGATAAGAAAAATTAAATAAACATTTTATTATGTTTAAGACCAAATGTTAATACGTATAGGTCTAAAAGGTTAACTTTTAAGATTGGTGTTTAAGAATATCTGGTCTAAAGCTCGCTCACTATATCCTCTCTTCTTCATGCCGAAACCTAAAGTTGCACTCTTTGAACCTCTCTTCCTTTTTCAAAACCTCTCTTCGTGTCGTATTATCTCTCTTCCGCACCACCATCAGCAGCTTTTGTTACTCTCGCGTTTACTTCTCCCACTACCTCTCTTAACCTCTATTCATGTCATAAGAATGAACGAAGAAAGTGAATCTAGTCCTGTGTTCAAGGCACGCCATCTACTAGTGTGAATTTGAGTGAACCTAAAACATCTTAAAGTAAGTCTTGCAACTGGTCATTACGGCGTGGTAGAAGGGGCACACGATTGAATGAGATTGCCCTAAGTTGGACTACTGGGGAAAAGATTGAAATTAAGTTTGATGGACATTGGAATCTTATTGGCTCTAATAGAAGCTGATATAGGAGTTATGTTAGTGTCCTAGTACACAACAAGCCTAGCATCTTGATAGAAGAGTGGAAAAATGTCGACAAGAAGAAAGTAAAGGATCATATTTGAGACTCTATATGTTGGCATATGATGTTCCTAACTGTGAGATGTTGAAAAAGAAGATATTGTCATATTGTGCTAAACATTGGAAGAAGTTTAAGACAAACCATCTAATAATTATGTGTATGTCAAGGTTAAAGATGTTTAGCCTCGCCTTAATCCTTATAGGAAGTATACATATTGATGAAAACACTAGGCAACAATTTTTTCAAATACAGACCACTCCAGAAGCTTTGGTGAGTTTATAATTAGTTTTTTTGCCCTTTTTTGTTTGCTTAAGAACTTGTGCAAATATGTGATATGTTCTTGTGTTTATCTAATCCTATTAGTGAGACAGTTTGTCGTGTGAATAGAAGAAAAATAAAATCTTTCTACTTGTTAATTCTAGCTTCATGCAATTATAGAATGACATTTCCATCCTTTGTCATGCATTAGAGCATGTCTTAGTTCTTATGTAAATATGACTGTAGGTAGAGTAATACAATAAAAGTTCATCACTGTTTTATGCAAGTCTTGAAACTTGATGAAGTGCATTTGATCAGTGTTTGAGGTTCATATCAAACATAAGATGGTCTGTAATTCATAATTAATAGTTGTTTTGAATTCTTATTCATGGAAAAAAAGGGAAAAGGCACAAGAGACTAGTAGAAAGAATGATTGCCCTCATACAATGTCCATGGTAGTTATGAAAAGACTGAAAAAGAGTTGATGGCAGCCAAGCAAAAAAGATTGGAAGAGGAAGCTCAATCTAATTCATCTGTGATATGTGTCCACTATGTCTAATATGTTGTGAATGTTGGTTATGATTAGCTTTGATGATGTCTTATATAGATGCCATTATCAAGAGCAAAAAGTTTATATAATAAAGTTTATACCATATACATTGACTAATTGCTACATTTAATGTAGATTTGTTCATGTGAAGAAAGAACAAGAGAAGAGAAGAAAGAAAGAGTTGATTCATGGAGAATAATCAAGAAGAGAGAAGAAAGAAAGAAGAACTTGCTGAATAAACTAAGAAAATCATTATATAAGTTCTTAGTTTGATTCTAGAAGTCTCCATGATCAAATGAAAGTTAGAACAGCTCAATTCAGAGTTAAAACAAGCATATATCAGGTTCTGGATGAACAAAATCGAGCCAGATACTTAAAAGTCAAGTTTTCTGTATTACTGGAAGTGATCTTCCTCTGGATTATGAGAAAACTCGAGTTTATGACACAAAACTCGAGTCTGGAACTCAAAACTCGAGTTAGTCACTTAATGACTCGAGTTTGTAAAGTCTTCAGCAACTCTGGTGTCTCTGGATCATCAAAACTCGAGTTAGCCAATGTAAACTTGAGTTTGGAACTCAAAACTCGAGTTAGTCACTTAATGACTCAAGTTTAGCAAGCTTTCAGCAACTCTATCCAACTCTGTTTCACGATCAGAACTGGCGACCTCTGGTAATTTGATGATATCTCCCAAACCAGAGATCGGTTTAAGGTGAAATTAATTTTGTATGAAACTAAACATCCAATGCGTCATCTTGACAAAGTTTCATGCCCAAAGAAGCTGCGATGAGAGAGCTATGAATTTCAGAAGTTGGAACAGGAATTCACGCCACACAGCAGACCAAGCTTCAATGATTTGAGTGTATCTCACAATTTACACATTAGAATGAGCTGAAATCAGTGGCATATGAAAGTAGACTCACATACCTTTCCAGAAACATAAAGATAATGGAAAACAAAGATCAAATGAGTGAGGTATGAATTTTTGAAGTTGACAATCAATTCAGGATGCTGGAAAAACGTTAGCTAAAGAACAACCTTCGTTCATCGGATCATAACTATCAGATTGCAATGAGTTTGGAGCTGATTCTTCTTGCATTGGAAAGAAGACTTAAAGAGCTTTATGGAGATAGGTACTGGATTCCAGGGATTGATCTTTATCAGGTCAGAAAGCAAAGAACTTGTGAGAAGGATATTTGACTGAGCCATGGAGAAGAAAACTCGAGTTTGTGTTAGCAAACTCCAGTTTTGAGACTTGACAGAAAGATATTCAATTTTACATAAAAGCCAAACTCGAGTCTGCATAGACAAACTCGAGTCTGTACAGACATAGAAATGAATCCAAAATTTTCACATTAAGCTAAACTCCAGTTTGCAAATCAAACCTGAACTCTGGAAGATACAGAGAGCACTCAGAATCCCAAGCAAGCCAAACTCGAGTCTAGATTCCCTAACTCGAGTTTAGACCAAACAGAAAGGAACCCAGAAAACTCAATAGACTCCCAAACTCTAGTCTGGCCTTCCAAACTCCAGTTTGCACTTGACCCAGATAAACCTCAAATATTTCAGTAGTCACTGAAACTCGAGTTTGCTTCCCAAACTCGAGTCTGGATCATACAGAAAGATTATCCATTTTGGCTACACTACAAACTCAAGTCTCTGACCCTAAACTCCAGTCTGAAGACTCTGGGAATAAGGCTAAGTCTTCTTTGCTTATCCCCAAACTCGAGTCAGTCACTAGTTGACTCGAGTCTAGGAGTAGGACCAAAATTCCATCCCAAGTCCAGAGCCCAATAATTCTCTCTGTAAAAGCCAAACTCAAGTTAGCTTTTACAGACTGCAAGTTTAGACCACTAATCAGCAGACATGCTTTCTGGATGAACCTCAAACTCGAGTCTGGAAGAACAAACTCGAGTTTACATCAGGAATTTTGAAAAATCAAATGATGTTGATCTGCGAAATCTTAATGGGTCTTCCTGAAATTATTTCCTCATATGATATTATTGTTTCTAATGTCCTTGATGAAGTTTTGAGTGTTTTTCAGATAAGGTTTAGCCAAGATCAAGGTGAGATCAAGATCTAGGATAAATGCATTAAATGACGAACCTAGAACAGGCCTGATCCTTCTCCCTTATCCCAGATGTTCAGCTCAGACCGTTGTAACTCATAAGAATCATCTCAAACGGTCAAATTAAGTTTATGGAATGACAAGAATTCTGGAAGACCATCTACAACAACTAAATCCAAGATTCCAGCCAAGAATTGAAGAAACAGAGGAAAATATGCAACTGTCATATTCCAGATTTACAGCTGAACTTTGAAGAATCAAAGAGAAGAAAATACAACGGCTAGTTCCTCTTCTTCATCTATATAAGAAGCCCAGAAACGAAGAACAAGTGACACAGATACAAGAGGGAGAACAAGAACAGTGACGTGAGCTTACACAGTGAAAATGTCAATATTCTAACGTTTGCTTCATCTACTCTCTGAATATCTCAATGATCATATATCTAGCTTAGAGAGTGAGATTATATGTATTGTGCTTCAGTGTTTATTCACTTACTTCTGAGAGAGAAGGTTCATTGTAAACATTCTATTATTCTGAGAGTTACTCAAGATTGGGTGATCTTGAGTGGGAAACACTTTGTTGTGATTACAGCTTGTAAGGGGAGTGAATCCGAGTGTGGGATTACTTCGAGTACAGAGTGTGTAATCAAGCAAGTGAATTGATTACGGTTTGTAAGGGAGAGTGAATCCTAGTGAGAGGATTACTTCAAGTACAGAACGTGTAATCAAGTTCAAAGCAAATAGTGGATTGAAAATCTCAAGTGAAGCTTGGGGACTGGACGTAGGTCAAAGATTGGACCGAATCAGGATAAATCACAGTTTGCATACTCTCTTCCCTTATCTTTTACATTTCCAGTATATGCTCATCTTTGAATATCTAATTGTCAATTTATAAATTGCGAAAAGTTTTTTTAAAAGTTCCTAAAGCTTATCAAACACCCAATTCATCCCCCTCTTGGGTGATAGCCAGGTCCAACATTTGGTATCAGAGGTAGGCCTCTTGTTTAAAGGACTTAACAGTCTCAAGAGTCAAAATTGCTAATTTTGGGTATTGCTTGCTTTCACAAGGTTTTGATTATACCATTCCACCATTTTTAAAAGATAATGATTTTTGGTTTTGGAAAGCTAGAATGACAAGTTTTCTTAAAGCATCAAATTTTGATATGTGGAATATTTTTACTAATGCTTTTGATTTCAAACCAAGAAAGGATTGGACAGAAGAAGAAAAGAAAATGTTTTCACTGAACATGAAAGCAATGAAAATATTATACAGTGCTTTAACTGAAAATGATTTTGAGAAAATCAAATTCTGCTCTAGTGCTAAGGAAATATGGGATACTCTTGATTCTATATATGCTTCTAACATTTGTGTTAAAGATGAAACTGTTGACAGGTCCAACAGTGAAGAGTTGTGGTTGAATGCTCACTGAAAGAGTAGCGGGTCATATACGAGTGAACAAACTTGTATAGTTGCTGAAAAAACTGTAAGTATTGTTATTGTTATTTTTTAGTTACTAAACAAGTTTCCTTACTAAGCTTCTCATTATTTGTATATTACAGGATCAACTTAAAAATGAAAAAGCAAACGAATCATTTTTTATGGACGGGAGGAACAATATGCTGACTATTGCGATGAGAAAACCTGATCATGAGGGGTATGTTGAGGGAATTAGAGGAGGGGTAGGGCTAAGGCAACACTTTGGATCATCCAAATGCCATAAACAAAGTATAATTACCCAGGAGGAGATGGAACATATGGTGGTCGCCATGAATGAGGAAGCAGCGACGTGAGAAGCTTTATTATCCGTAATATTTCAACTCTAGATGAGCAAGATGAAGGAGGAAATGATGATGATTGTGAGCTCACGTAATGACACTAGTGTTCCTATAACACATTCACCTACACCTATATAGTAGAGCACTAAAGGGAGTTTATGCATTGTTAGACATCCAGAGGGTCTTGAACCTTGTTACCTTTATTTGGAGGATCGTGAGTGATAATTAGTTACATGTAGGACTATGCACAACTTGGGATTATTTGTATACCACCAACAAATGGCTTATGATCAAGTCAGAGTGTCAATTGAAAATGTGATCATTGTTGATGCACCTCTCCCTCTCCCAACTGGTGATTTGAAGATTGCTTGTGAGTGATGTCAAGGAAATCTTTATCTCTGTTAGTATGTAGGTGTCCTAGAGACAATCTATATTATCAATTGAACACCTTGTATTATGTAATATTTCATAATTTATATATTTGACAATACTTTACCTTTATCATATTTATGTCTCTCCTATATTTTAGGTTCATATGTGATTAAAGATAAAGGCCCTAAGAATAGAATAGGTGTTTAACTGTTACACCCCTACCAGGTTAGAGGGATCCCTTTATATTTCTTGCCTTTTCTTTAGTTATTCCATGTTAGCATGCATCAGAGTATTACGCAGCAGAGCATTGAATCGGTTTGGACGAATACGATATAATGGTAAAAGTAAATAAATTTACTACAACCTCCAAAATATAAATTCCCATAGGGATATGATATAGTAATCCCAAATAAAATATTAAACAGTAAATAACATTATACTCTCATCCATAATAAATACAACATTAAGCCTCCTTAGAGCATCTTCATTTCTTCATATCAATACTCCCGGCCTTTACCTTTTATGTTCTTGATCAGCTCAACTTGAAACACCTGTATTACTAGAATGGTATGTGATTCAAAATTGAATCCCAGGGTAACGTCAAACTCAAATACTATATGTATGCAATGCATGTATACAATCCACAATTAGGAAAATCACAACATCAATCATGGTAACACATACCACAAGCATTCAGTACACATCTCATGCAGAAACATATAAAACTGTTAGTTCTCTGCGTGTTTTGATGATAACCGACAATTGTAAACTCAATTTAAAGTTTGTCCTTGGAAAGTTGTAAAACTTTCTGTTTAAGGCAAACTCGAGTTTGGGTTGCTAAACTCGAGTTTGGACTTGACAGACAGATACAATGTTGACCAAACTCCAGTTTGTATAGGCAAACTCGAGTTTGCAGAGTTACAGAGAGCTATCAAAGTTTACAAGAATTGTAAACTCGAGTCTGTGTTTATAAACTCGAGTCTAGATCAAAGGCAGTGACACTCGAATTTAAACTTGTTTCCAAACTCTACCTTTGATTCTGAGAAACTCCAGTTTACAAGAAAGTTTGTGTGCTAAAAGTTTAAAGACTTGTAAACTTGAGTCTATGATTTGGAAACTTGAGTTTGAGATCAAACAGAAGCTTCAACGTTTTATCAAGTTTTCCAAACTCCAGTTTTAGTTTTACAAACTCCAATTTGCAAAATGCTAAGCCTTCATGTTTTTAGTTTTCACTGGAAACTCGAGTCTGGATTATGTAGACTCGAGTTTGGCATATACAGAGAGATACTCGAGTTGATACTTGTTTTCTAAACTCCAGTTTAAATTTCAGTGACTCCAGTTTGTACTTAAATGAAAAGTTTTTCAAAGTTTCAATATACACTGAAACTCGAGTTAGATTTCTGGAGACTCGAGTTTAGGACTATTTGAAAATACTCAAACTATTACATGATTTCTAAACTTCAGTCTGCATTTCTAAACTCTAGTTTTGAAGCTGTGAACTTAAACTTAAGTTTTTTCATAAAAGCTTCAAACTCGAGTCAGCCACTAAATGACTCGAGTTTAGCCAAGTGTTCAAAATCTCATTCAAGACCAACTCGCGACTTTCCTCTCTGTAAGAACCAAACTCGAGTCAGTTACTTGTCAACTCGAGTTTAGGAAACTTTCAAACATATCTTGCTCTCTAGATGAACCTCAAACTCGAGTCTAGAACACCAAACTCGAGTTTGCTTCGGTAACTTTTGAAAACCAGATCAAATCAATCTGCGAAATTATTATGGGTTAATTTGAAATTATCATATCTTGTTGCATTATTATTCCTAACGTTATTGATCAAGTTTTTGATAAGTTTCAGATAGGTTCATCACAAGATCAAAGAGAATCAAAGATCCAGAATAAGTGCATTTAATGAAGAACCAAGAACAGGGCTGATTCTTCTCCCTTATCCCAGATGTTTAGTTCAGACCGTTGGAACACATTAAGATCACTTCAAACGGTCGAATTAAGATTGTGGAATGACAAAGAATCTGGAAGACGTTCTGCAACAACATATTCCAGGATTTCAACAAAGAATTGAAAGAACAGAGCAAAATTTGCAACTGTCATTTTCCATATCGGCAACTGAACGTTGGAGAAAATATTGCAACGGCTAGTTCATCTAGTTAGGCTATAAAAGGCTATGAAGACTCAGAGCAAGACAGACAACGAAGCTACACTTGAAAACATTTGCATTTTTGAGTATGTATTGTGATTCTTTTATCTATTCTTCAGTGTTTATCAATATCTACTCTTAGAGAGAGTTTGTTTCTGTTAATCATTTGATTGTAAAGAATCTCAAGTCAGGGGACTTAGAGATTGGTTGTACAACTACAACTTGTAAGGGGGAGTGAGTCCTAGGGAAAGGATCATCCTGAGTACAGAGTGTGTAGTTGTGATATCAGTGTACAACTTGTAAGGGAAAGTGTATCCTGGTGAGCGGATAGCTTTCGAGTATAGAGTGTGTAACTGATTGTAAGTGATAGTGGAAAATCCCAGAGAGTCTGGGGACTGGACGTAGGTCAAGGAGTTAGATCGAACCAGTATAAATCTTGCTGTGTCTTGTTCTCACTTCTCCTTCTCTACATTACCTTGCTTCAGCATTTAATCTCTAGAATCGAGCAAAAGAATTTTTTTTTTTCAAATCCCCAATTCACCCCCTCTTGGTGATTTGCTCCGGTTTTTCAAAAACAACATACCACATATGCACATGTTCACTGCAAAAGGATCCAGTCCTTAACAACTGTAGGACCGCCTAACAAGACAAGCCCCTGGAGAAATCAATTTCTGAATTGCATGAGATGCTCAAAACATATGAGCAAAGCATTAAGAAGAAGCCCAACACTGTTTTGATGGTTCAGAAAGGAAGGGGTATGAAAAAGAAAGACAAGGGCAAAAGATGGGGTAAAGGCTCAGCCGGTAAGACCAATGAGTCAAACAGGCTCAAATCTAAGCCTGCAGCCAAGAAGGTAAAGCCTCCGAAGGATGGGGCCTGCTACTTTTGTAATGAACTTGGTTATTGGAAGAGGAATTGTAAGCTCTACATCAAAGATCTGAAAAGAACAAGAAGGATAGTGGGGCTATCGCTTCAGGTATCTATGTCATAGATATTCACTTCTCTACATCCTCAACATGGGTATTAGATACTGCATGTGGTTCTCGTATTTGTATAAATATGCATGATCTCAAGGACAGTGGAAAATTGAATGGTGTTTCTGAACAGAGGGATCGAACTCTATTAGATATGGTTCAATCTATGATGAGTCAAACATATCTTCCACCTTCTTTTTGGGGCCATGCCCTAGAAACAGCTACGTTCACACTAAATTAAGTTCCATCAAAGGCAGTTGAAAAGACACCATATGAGATATGGACTGGGAAGAAACCGAGTTTGTCATTTCTTAAGATATAGGGATGTGAGGTTTATGTTAAACAACAAGTCTCTGATAAATTATCATCCATATCCTCAAAATGTCTTTTTGTGGGGTATCCTAAGGAAACTAAGGGATCCTATGTCTACAATCTCATGGATCACAAAGTATTTGTTATCCACAATGGTATCCTTTTAGAAAAAGAGTTTATCTCTAAAAGAACTAGTGGGAGTAAGGTGAACCTTGAAGAAGTTCGAAAGCCATAAGACAACGTAGAACCACACACAGAAAATGGAGAAGACTCACAACAAGTTGTTGAGCCTACTCAAGTAACACAAGGCCCACGAAGGTTCGATAGAACACAGTACAAACCTCAAAGATATGTACTTCTGACTACTGGAAGTCGTGATATCTTGCTCATTGATCAGAATGAGCCAACTACCTATCAATAAGCCATAGTGGGACCAAACTCCGAAAGATGGCTAGATGCCATGAAGTCTGAAATGCAATCCATGTATGACAATAAGGTATAGACCTTAGTCGATCCACCTGAAGGTATAAAAACCATTGGGTGTAAGTAGGTTTTCAAGGAGAAAATTGACATAGATGGCAAAGTAAGTGTCTTCAAAGCACGACTGGTTGCAAAAGGATTCACTCAAACTCATGGTGTGGACTATAATGAAACCTTTTCCCCAGTTGGAATGGCCAAATCAACCAGAATCCTTCTTGCCATTGCATCATATTATGAATATGAGATATGGCAAATGGACGTCAAAACAACCTTCCTTAATGGAAAGCTCCTTGAGGATGTGTACATGACACAAACTGAAGGATTCATGCGTCTGGAGGAATTTGGTAAAGTTTGTAAGCTTCAAAGATCCATTTATGGATTGAAGCAAGCATCTCGGAGCTTTGATGTCAAAGAGTTTGGATTCATTCAAAACATAGATGAACCTTATGTTTACCAGAAGGTTAGTGGGAGCACAATTGTATTTCTGGTACTTTATGTTGATGACATCTTACTCATTTGGAATGATATTCCTACCTTGCAGAGTGTCAAGTCTTAGTTAGGAAAGTCTTTCTCAATGAAGGATTTAAGTGAAGCCACTTACATCCTCGAGATCAGGATCTATAGAGATAAATCCAAGAGGTTAATAGGCCTAAGTCAGAGCATATACATAGACAAGATACTGCATAGATTCAGTATGTAGGATTCTAAAAGGGGTTACATGCCCATGTCTCATGGCATCCATCTCAGCAAGGATCTGTGTCCTAATACACAAGATCAAATAGACCATATGAGTAAGAGTCCATATGTCTCCGCCATTGGATCTATCATGTTTGCAATGTTATGTACTCGACCAGATGTGTCATTTTCCTTGAATATGACCAGTAGATATCAACAAGATCCCGGTGAGGGTCAATGGACCGCTGTAAAGAATATCCTGAAGTACTTAAGAAGGACTAAGAACTTATTCTTGGTACATGGTGGCTTGGAGGATGAGATCTTTGTGACTGGTTACACAGATACGAGTTTCCAAACTGATCAAGATGATCTAAGATCACAATCAGGATATGTATTCCTGTTAAATGGTGGTGTGGTAAGCTGGAAGAGCTCAAAGCAAAGCATTGTAGCTAATTCTGCAACAGAAGCTGAGTATATAGCAACATCAGATGCAGCTAAGGAAGCCATTTGAATTAGAAAGTTCGTTACTGAACTAGGGGTAGTTCCTACCATCTCAAATCTAATATACTTGTTCTGTGACAACATTGGGGCTATTACGCAGTCCAAGGAGCCTGGGTCACATCAAAGGACCAAGCATATACTCAAGCACTTTCATCTTATCAAAGAAATCAATGATAGAGGTGACATAAAGATATGCAAAGTACCAGGAGAAGACAATGTTGCTGATCCTCTTACTAAGCCGCTTGCACAAACAAAACATGAGCGTCATGTTAGGACAATGGGAATTAGAGTAATTAATGATTACGCCTAGTGCAAGTGGGATTCTAGTGGAAAGGCCAAGTCATTGTACTTTAGACGTTTATGTTATTTAAAGTATTCTCTTTTAGTTATCATTTTATTTGCATGTTTATATTGATAATTGTATCCTTGGATATGTATTATAGATTATCCTAAATGTTCTTGGTCGGTCATCTACGTGGGAGCAAAGATGAGATAAGACCAGTATGACTTTGATGAGGTATGCAGATACGAATCAAAGTCATGGGCAATTGTAAGAGTGTAAGGTGTTGGACCGACCCACTATGAGAAAGCTACATGGATTTAGTCATAAGCTTATCTCATGTATAACTGCGTCACAACACCCTATGACTTGAGATCATCATGGATTCCTACATGATGAGTCACTGATCTTTGACCTAGTCAAAAGTTACCTTTAACCGGGTGATGATAAAGGCTTGGATCGGGATCAGTGGTTTTCATGCAGAGGAATTGAGTGGTCAAGATGGAATTTGTCCCTCACATTTATAGAGAGATAATACTGGGCCCTTGATGAGTGAGTCTGAGAAACGTATGGCCATACTACGGTGGAAAGGAGTTTCCATTTCAAGTATTAGACTACTCAAGAATCGAGAAAGTAATGGTCAAGAAAAGGAAGTTGACATTATCCATGCCTCATCCTTGACCAAATTATCGCGAGACAGAAGGGACGTGACATAGTTATACGATAGGTTGTATCGTGTCATCGATCCCCATATGAATTGGGTAGTCGCAATGTCTTGCTAGATGCCGCTTGCGACTTGTGGGTTGGTACAGTATTAGCCTACTGCCAATCTCATATGGGTCTGCAAGGTCGCACACAAGAATAGCCCAACACAAGCAATAGTATCCAAATTCATTGAATCTTAGATATGTCTAAGAATAAATGAATACAAAGTTTTATTTAGGGAAGATATATATATATATATATATATATATATATATATATATATATATATATATATAATGATTGCACCTAGTGCAAGTGGGAGTCTGTTGGAAATTATGCCTTAGGGGCTAATCATTATATAACTAAAACTAATTGAGATATCATATCTCATATTTGATTTATGAAGATAAATCAATTATATATTTAATTAAATAGAGATATTGTATCTCTGATTTCTCTGATTTTCAAATTAAATATATCATATATCTAATTTAATATAAATTGAGATATAGTATCTCATATTTAATTTATAAAGATAAATTAAATCTGTAGGCTTTTAATTTAGATTAAATAAATAGATTAGATTAGATCTATTGGATATATTTAATTAATGCTATTTAAATCTAAAATTCGAATTCAAGATTAATTGAGATTAATCTTGAATATTTTAATATGGCCCAATTAGGGTTTTAGAAACTCTATAAAAAGACATTGATCTAGTCGTATTAAAATTAGAGAATAGTCACAAAAGAAAACCCTAGAGAAAAGAAAAGGCGTAAGACGCAAAAAGTAAGAAGGTGCTAACATGCTAACATTCGTGTTGAAAAGCTGTTCGGTGTGGATACCGGTAGAGGAAGGCGATTCGAAGAGTCAACTTCTGCTGATCGAGAAAGTAGCCCACCAGTTCAAATAGAACGAGATGCACACGAGCCTTTTGAAAGGTACAGTTTCTTATAATGAATCTTGATTTAAATGCGGTTGAGCGATCCTCTTCGGGATTCGTAAAGTTTTTTTAATCCCGCTATGTGTACGGATCCCAACACATTACTCGAGTAGCCAAACTCTCTTACTTGGAGTAGTTGTTAGAAACACTTAGGTTTTCTTCTCTTTCTATCCTTCAGTAGGATTAGCTGCACATAAGTTTATGGTTGACTTCTCTTGAAATAAATTCGTTGGAAGAGTAGCTTCTTGATAATGAAACAAAACATTAATCCCTTTGCAATGTGTGTAGAATGATTGTCCAAAAGAATGCAACTTTTTGGACTTGCACTAAATGTTCTAACATTGCTTTTTTACTTTTGACTGAATCTTCATTTGATATTCTTTAAAACATCTGAAACTCATTATCAAACTGATGATTAAACATAGTTAGGAATAGTAATGAGTAATGTTAAGAAGTATTGAGATCAAAATGAAGATTTCATAAATTCGAGCAATTTGATTTTCAAAAACAAGCGACATAAACTTGAGTTGATTTATCAAAACTGGAGTTTGTAACTTTGCTTCAGAAGACTAAACTCGAGTTTTGAAACTCAAACTCGAGTTTAGTTCTTTCAGAGAAGAACGCCGTGATTTGAGTATTATATTGAATCACAATATGAATGAATGAATAAAACTCGAGTCGATTAGTGACTAACTCGAGTTTTAGACTTATGATGAGAAAATAAGTTTAAGTCCACAAAGCTTAAAACTGGAGTTTTAAAAACTTAGCTGGAGTTTTCAAATCATAGATGTAGAGCTTAGCTCTTTGCTTGGCTGAAACTCGAGTTTACAAAACTCAACTCGAGTTTTCTTTAAGAACTGAAAATCTTTGAAAAACTCTATGCCAAGGTAAAAACTAGAGTTTGTTAAATGAAACTCGAGTTTCCTCAAGGCAAGTAAATTTTGAAATCTCTCTGTCAATTCTAAACTCGAGTTTATAAAAATAGACTCGAGTTTTCTCAAAATTACAAAATCTTAGAAAACTCCTTGGCTAAGTGCAAACTAGAGTTTGTCATAACAAACTGCAGTTTTCTCAAGATTGAAAACATTAAGACTCTAGGCCAAACACAAACTCGAGTTTATAAAAACTCAACTTGAGTTTTGTCAAGTTCTCAAATTCTTGAAAAACTCTCTTAGAGACATAAATTCGAGTTTGCAGAAGCAAACTGGTGTTTGTTATACTTCAGAAAATATTGAAGGTTCTCTGTTTGGTGCAAACTCGAGTTAGTACAACTAAAACTCGAGTTTGTCTTAATGTGAAAAACTTTGAGTGCTCTATGTTTCTTACAAACTAGAGTTTGTCTATACAAACTGAAGTTTGACTTAGTTCATAAAAATTAAGCTACTCTCTATCAAGTCTAAACTCAAGTTTGACAACTCAAACTCGAATTTGCCTTTGCTAGCAAGCTTTTCAACTTACCAAAGACAAACTTCATTTGAGTTTACAATTGTCAATTATCATCAAAACACATAGAAAACTAACATTCTCCCCCCTTCTTGATGATGACAACACTTGTAAACTAGAAGTTTATAGAGTTTGACAGATTTTCGCATTTTGAAATGGATTTGCAAAATCAGTTTGAAATGCATAAAGACATAGACAAATATCAAAGTTTAAGGCATAAAAAGCAGAAGCAAATGAAATTGACATTCATATTATATATCAAAATAGATTTCATCACATGTCATTTCACAGCTCATTACATCAAATATACAAGATGCACAACTAAATCTTAGAAAATAGAAGACTTAAATTCTCTACAAATTTCTTACAACTCAAGTCTATTGTTTGCTTTTCTCTCCCCCTTTGTCATCACCAAAAGAGGGTGGAGCTTGTTAGTAAATCGGTGTCCTAGAGACAATCTGTTTTGACAGATGAACACCTTTTTTTATTTTGTATTTTGTGATTAATAAAATTGAGCATCTTTTATCTTTACCATATTTATGTCTCACTTTTATTTAAAGTAAACATGTGTTTAAAGATAAAAATCCTAGGAGTAAAATAGGTGTTTATTCGAGGATCTATAATAGGGATCATGTTCATGAGGACTTGAGAACATGAATGTCTATTGCCTGAAACTTGTTCTTAGTCTTGAATCACCAAGAAAGGGTATTGATGATCTCAATAAGACTAGTACGACATCATCTACTTGTATAGAGATACAAGGTTGGGACTTCATGGAATACAGGCATGTGATGCCTTAGCTGATGTCGTGGGTGGATTTGTTGGAGAACAAATAGCACCAAACAGACCAGACAAGAGACTCCACAAAGATTTGTAGGAAGTATCATTGGATATAAAAATCTCTCAACATTTGGTAGTGTGGATCGTCCTAGATTTGAGCATGTCATCGAGCACTGTGTCCTAGGGTCATACTTTGACTATACAACTATATCTACTTGAGAATGGGGAGAACAATGTACTCTTGGGTATAACTCGAATGCATGAGTGTAGATAGACATGTTGAAAGGACTCATAATCCCCTACAGGGATTAGTCTTTCACAGGACCGGTAGGGCTTGGATGACTTCTAGTTGACTTGGGAATTTGTGCATAGTAATTGATCATGAAGAGTCATGTTCCATCTTAGAGTCAATGGAAGAAGATTCCCGATTTTGTGAAAAAGCTATATTTAGTCAATCAAGAGAGATGATACTCCATCTTTGCTCTCGACTAAATGTGAATGACGATGTGAGGGATGATGCCAACACGGTATCCAAATTAGAAAAGGTAGATCACTTGATCAACTCAATTAATTCTGGGGCTATAGAGCATTGCTAGTGTCTTATGTAGTCATTAGATAACTTGGGCCCATTAAAGGAGTTTGATTGGTCCAAGGTTATTTATGTTAGTGATTAATTAGGCCCAATGGGTCACACACAAAGGTTATTCCTGATTGCTTAAAAATTAGCAAACTTGGGCCAATAATTGTTATTGGGCTTTCTTAAGAGAATAGGTGTTTTGGGTTGGAGTGGGACTCCAAGCCCAATATATAAAATGACGCCATAGATGGTTCCTTAGTGGGAAATTAGTTTTTGTACTAATGGGTCCAAATATGTTACAAGACCAAACAAGGTCTTACGCCAATTTGAATTTGAAATTTGAATTTTGATTTTGAAATTTAAATTTGAATTTTAAATTCAAGAGATTGGGGTATAAAGATAATTTTGAATTATCTAATATATTTATTTATATGTGTAGATATATATAAATAAATAAATGTCCAATAAAGATTGGATAAAGAAATAATTAAAGATATGGATGTGATCCATTATCTTGAATTATTAATCCAAGAAATAATTAAAGATATGGATGTGATCCATTATCTTGAATAATTAATTCAAGAAATAATTCAAGATATGGATTTAATCCATTTTATTAATTATTTGGATAATACCAATTAATGGGCCATTAATCTTGAACCCTAATGAGGGTGTTGGCTAATAAATTTAGATGATACATTAGTATTGTTAATTCATTTGGCCAAAGCACCAAGAAAAGGGAACAAGAGGTGCATCCACAGGTAATCCGTTATTGTTCTTTCTTTCCAAAACCTAATCTTTTTGAGATAAAGAAAACCCAAGAACCTTGATTCCTCAACCTTGTCGTCGCCTAGCAAGCATCCAAGGAAGAGAGGAATCAAAGAGAAGGAGTTCTCAAGGCAATCGAAAGATAGCCATGTGGATCAGCGTTAGAGGACCTCATACTGTTTGAAGTTTTCAATGACCTAAGGTAAATCTAGAACCCATGTGTTTTAATGAGTAGATCTTGAAACTACCCATGAGTATTTCTTTATAGTTTAAATTGGGATAATTCATGAGGTACCTTAAGAGTTACGGGTTCTCATAAATTAACTTATTTAAGTAACTCATGAGTACCGTAAAGTGTTACGGGTTCTCATGAGTACCGTAAAGTGTTACGGGTTCTCATGAGTACCGTAAAAAGTTACGGTTATAAATTATAAATTCCGTTGCAATTAGTGAATAACAATTTTTTGTTTTGTTTTTCCTACTCATGAGTTTTGCACTTGAACGTCAGGTAGCACCCAATTTTAACTAACAGAGCTGAGATAGATTCTTCAGGAAAAGGGTTTATCAGAGGAATAGGAGGAGGTGAATCAAGTTTGACAGTGGAGGTGTGCGAGGGAGGTATAATCTCAGTAAGTAGAGGAGAAGATGCAGGTGAGGTGTTGGCAATAAGTATGGTGAAGGTGAATGATGGTGAGGCAGAAGGTGAAGGTTCTTGTTTATGAGAGCTAAAACTAGGGCCAGATGCCAGAATCTATAGAATCTTATTTACTTTGTCAGTCAATATGACATCGTTGATCATCAAGGTGGACAACTTGGCATCATGGTCTTCCAAATGACCAGTGAGGTTCTCAACTTGTTCCTTCGGTTCATCCTGGGCATCAACCATCTCATGGTTGCCTTTAGTCACCTCAACCACTAATTTACTTACTTCAACCTCAATTCTCTCCGTCATGTCAACAATGGCAACATCCATAATGGCCTTGACTCTAGCATCAAAGTAAGAAGGCAATGATGATTGAGGAGGAGGAAGTGCAGATTAGGCCTCTTGAGTTTTAGTATGAGACACTCTTGATCTTGAGGCAGCCCTCGATTGGCCAGATCCTTCTTCCTCAAAGTTTATCCTCATAAATTTCAACTACTGATTCCCAAACATTATTGGAATCTTGACAGTCTCGGCAGTACCAATATTCAGACTTTGAAGTAGAATCGAATGACTAAGATAGGAGATGGAAATGGAATGTGAGAAGGCTTTCTAGATGAAAATTTGAATCTGACCATTTCCTGGAAAATCCAGTGGCCAACATTTATAGGCACCTTCTTCACAATGGTAGCAAAGAGAGGGTTATCCTTCTTTGTGAAATGAGTGAAATTACCACCCTTCTGAATGAGATTTCTAGAGTACATGTACTAAAGGGCATAATGGAGAAGGGGCATAGAGATAGGGGCAAAAAACAAGGAAACCAACTGATCTTGAGGAATAGGTTCATTTGGCCTTAGAGTTTCAAAACATTCCTTGTTACTGATTTGGATTGTGGGAACTGGAGGAGGATTATCGATTTTCAAAATAGTGTTTATAATTGAAGCAAGCAAGGTAATCTTTACTCCTTTAACAGAAGTAAAGACTCTCTCTTCTACAAGAATTTTGTCACAATCCTCTAAGTTATCCCACTCCATATTAAAATAGAATAATTTCACAATGTTTGGAATATAGGAGGTAGAAATTGAAAGAAGAGGTTCAAATTGGCTAAGCCAAGGTGAAAGGTCTAGATTACATTCTTCTTTCAGAGTTTGGCTAGGTTGATTGACACAACTAGACAAAATTCTTTCTTAAGGAAAGATTCCTTGAATTTTGTAGTCAAATCATTTGATAAAATAGTTCATTGAAAAGAAAAACCAAGAGGAGGAGATGACTGATTATAGATTTCAAAGATGACATTTAGTACCATGGGTGGTTCCTCAGCAGGTTGGTTGTAACATCCCAAATTTCTAGGATTTGAACATTGGAGAATTATATGAGAATTAAATTATAAATTTGGGCAAAAATAATTATTTGCAATTAAGGTTTAATTTTTCCTTAATTTATTTGAGAAAAGGATAAATTTAAGGAAAAATGATGAGTGACAATTGTAGGTTTAAATATGATGGGATTTATTTCCATAATTGCAATTAAGTCTAATTGCAAATAAATTAAGTGTTATGGAATAAAAATGATTAAAGGAAATGATAGTTAATTGGAAATAAAAATAGGAATTTATAAATAAGCTAATTAAAAAAAAGAGAGAGGTGCTGTTGGGCCACGTTTGAGCCCATGTTAAGAAAGCCCAAAACCAACTCATCTACTTGCCCAAAACATGAGTCACGTGAGAGGCAGAATAATTCAGACAAAATCAACTCCTCTCCTATCCAGCTCCAGACCGACAGCAAGAATGAGAAGCAGTTTCGTAGCTAATGAATCACAGCCTTACATCATTTTTCTTTCGGCCCAAATACTTGATCCATATGATATCCATTTCAGCTGCTTAGCTTCAACCCAACACGCAAAAACCATCATTAACTTCAGCAAATCATAAACAAAACGCAAGGCAAACACGTCATGGTCCAGCTGTCAAATTTTTGTTCTGCATGCAAGATCATCAAGCTCTATATATATGCGTCTCATGTTTCATTCCGTAAGAGAAAAACGCTGAGACAGAGAGAAGGACTGAGAGTGAAGCTCATCACTTGGCTCTGTTTTCTTTTTACATTGGAAGACAGAGGAATGGTTCAGCATCTGATCATCACTCTTGGAGTTTGGAAGCCGAAGGTGATCATCATCCTTTCTTTTGTTTTCGTTTCTGTCATAGTTTAGCTAGGATAAAACCAAAAAGAATCTGAAATGAAGACACCAAAAACAAACTGAAAAGAGAAAACGAAAAACAGGGACTGTCATCGGGTAACTGTAGGTGTTTCTTTTCTGCATGTAGGAAATTTCGTTTGCATCTGTATATATGAATCGGTTCTGTTTATACCGAAAATCATAGGCTTTATATATGGACCTGTATGTGTGTGAGTCTAAATAGGTATGTAGATTTTCTGTCAAAGAGGTTGCTATTGTCGGGTTTATAAGGGAAGAAGAGGCATGGGTGCTGTCAAAGAAATAAAAGGAAAGAAAGTTGCTGAACCATTGTGCTTTTCTGTTTAAAAACGTTGTTGCATTATTTTTCTTTGGCTGCATGCATTTCAAAACTTGATGTCCTGCTCTAATATATATATGAGAAGTTTTGCTGATATATATATTAAAGCATGGTGTAGGTTTGGGCATATGTATAAAGAGTTGCTCACATACTTTTGTATATAAGAAGAGAGTCGCATGCATGAGCTTCTGCACGTTTTTCTCTGTTTTTTCGTTACTGAAACAGAGTTTTCAACGTCTGCTACGGTAAAATAGTAATTGAACAGTGCCTATGTTACTGTAGCAACGTTACTGTTCATATACAGAATTTTCAACTGGGCAACGATTTTTAAATAGGTCAAATGTAAACGACCTTCTTTGACCCTGAAATTTTATGAGCATTTAGTAGACATGCTAAAGTTTAAAATGAGCTTTGGTTCACCTCAATCCGAGGTCTAAAGCACAAGATATGATTTTTGAAAGATGGGTCAAAATTTGGGAACTTTTCGGTAATGTTTTCTGGACAGACCTAATGGTTTTGTGAACTAGGAATTATTTGTATAAGATAAAAATGTGAAAATATTCCAGGTGATAGAGGACACACATAGTTTTCTTTTTGTGGGTATTTTGTAATTTTCTGAGCTCTGAGTAAAGAGTTGTGATTTTTACAAAATGACCCTAAGTTTTTGAAGTTATAACTGAACAGTCTGGATGTTTTCGAAATCTGGGAAATAATTATGTGTGATTAAATGTTGGAACAAATTTTTCCAAAAACTATACTTAATGAGGAGTTCGTAGGTTTTTGAAACACTTGAATTGGATACCTAGAACTTCATATATGAATTTTTAAAGTTAAGCTATGGATTCTGGAAGCTTAACAGGACAGTCCAGGAAAACGTAAAATCTGGGAATTATTTGACAAGTTATAACCTTTGGTAATATTTTTATATGAAAGGTGACTTGTCTAAGAACGTGTGAGAGTTAACGGCACATTAATATGATTTTTTTGCAATTAATTAAAAATACCGGAAGTTGCTAGATTTTTAAAGACAGTGAAAGATAAAGGCTGAAAGTAACAAGTTGAAGTTACTTAATTGAACCCTACTAGAATAAGGGTTAAAAAGGAAAATAAACATTCATTTTCCTTGGTTCTAAAAATATGATTATGTCCTTAGGGCAAAAAGGAAAATGAATGAACTTCAAGCAATTCTACCGGTTGGCGAAAGAGACCTGAGTAAGGATGATAGTTCTTAAAAGTTAGTGGGCTTACCTTACTTGCATGTATTTGATATTATTGCTTGTGTTTATATGTATGATTACTATGCTTGCTTGTTATGTGTAACATATTTGTAAGATTGAAGCTCTATTTATGAATATGTTATGGCTATGAGTATTATGTATAGAGCATTGAGTATGCAGAATTTCATTATGTTAACATGAGTTTGTGCAAGGTGAGTATATCATACATTAGCATTTATCATGCATGCATGATTTGGTATTGTCTACTACTGGGATTCTTCATAATCTCACCCTCCCCTACCAACCAATAGACAGGTGAGTACTTGAGAGGAGTGCTGTACAAGATTTAAGGAGGGAGCGTTGCTTGAAGTCGGCTCAACAGAAGGATAGCAGAAAAACCAAGAGATGACAGTGATGTGAAGTGTATTTAATTCTCACTGTCTATAATGAATGTAAGCGTTAGTAAAAGGGGTATTAACCTTGGGATTAACCATGTCCTGTTTTATTAATTTAATTTCCATTGTATCAGTATAATTATTTATAGTTCTTGCCACACTACTGCGTAAGACTAAGGTAAGAATTTAGACACCCTCGGGCGGGTGTTACATTGGTTAGCAGCAGAGGAAGTGGCCTTAGAAGATGCTTGGCCTTTCTCAGTTCTCTTCCTATTGGGAGCCTTGGAGGTTCATCTGCCTTTTCTTTCCTTTTTCCCGCAACAGGCTCAGGCTTTTTCTTTGGTTTTTCTTCAGTAGGCTCTCAAATAGTAAGCCCCTTGGGTTTAGGAGGTGAAGCAGCAATCTCAGGGATAGATTTGTCAACTCCTAAGTCAAATCTCCTGGGAATAGCCTTCATTCACCTGGGTTTGTGCACAAGGATGGACTTCATCCATACTGGTTTCTTCAGAGGAGAACCTGAACCCTCACAGTCTGAGTCTGGTTCTTGGTAGGTTTTGGCTGGTTGATTGGAGGTTATTTTTAGGGCTTGATAGGTTGAAAGTTGAGGAAGGAGATAAGGGATCGAGAGATGCTCTTAGGGCAAAACTTGAGTTTTGAAGAGAGTGTGGACGAACAGGTAAATCACACATACATACATATATACACACACACACACATATATATATATATATATATGACGCGGCAAACCCGAGTTGCTACTAATTAACCCGAGTTTATTGGATATGATTAGTTTTTTTGATGTCTTATATAGATGCCATTAGTAAGAGAAAATTTTTGTATCATATACATTGGCTAACTACTATATTTAACGTAGATTAGTCCAAATTGAATTGTATAGAATGATCAAGATAAGAAAAGAAAGAAGGAGAAACTTGCAAATGATTAATCCAAGTTAAATTGTGGAAAATAATCAAGAAAGAAGAACTTGCATATTATAATGGGACTATCTACATTCAAGTTCTTAAATGTGATACTGGAAGTTTTTGTGATCAAATGAAAGCTAAAATGGATCAATTTAGAGTTAAAATGAGCAAAATCAAACTTCCAGCAAAATATGCATGAAAACTCGAGTTCTCACTTAAGAACTTGAGTTCTGAGGGAAAAACTCAAGTTCATTTTTCAAAACTTGAGTTCACGTTTCGACAACTCAAGTTGATGTTATTTCAGCTACTCTGTTCACCTCTGTTTCACGTTCAACCTGGGTGAGGTCTGGTAATTTGATGATATCTCTCACACCAGAGATCAAATTAAGGTGCAACAAATTTTGTATAAAACTAAACATCCAATGTGTCATCATGAAAAAAATGAAAGACATTTATATGAGAGAGAAATGAATTTCAGAAGTTGGAACTGAAATTCATGTCACACAGCAAACCTAGCTTCAGTAATTTAGGTGTATCTCACAAACTACACAACGAAATGCACTAAAATTAGTGGCATATGAAACTAGACTCACATAACTTACCAAAAACATCAAGATCACATAAAAAAAATCAAATGGATGAGATATGAATTTTTGAAGTTGACAGTCAAATCAGGATGTTGCAAAAATGCTAGTCAAGAATAGTCTTCATTTATTGGATCATAACGGTTAGAATGCAATGAGTTTAGTGCTGATTCTTTTTGCACTAGAAAGAAGACTTAAATAGATTTATGGGAATAATTGGTTTAAAAAATTTGGAACTATATCAAAGACGTTTCACCTACTGGAATATAACCCTTATACAACTAATGTTCTTAAGTTCTACATCATGAAGATTGTGGAGAATGCTAGTTATCATTCTATAACAATCAGGTAATAACTTAAGCTCTAATGCAACAAATTGAATTGGTTACTCAATTTTGAACATTGGCAACTCGAGTTCTTATGTTTTCTCAAGGAACTTGTGTTTTCAGCCAATCATTTAAAATGACAAAAAATTTGAGTTCATAAGTAATGAACTCAAATTCGCGGATTATGCCACGCTCTCTATTTCAAATCATGAAAAGCCTAAGAAACTAGAGTTTCATCATAAAAGATTTGAGTTCTAAACTCGAGTTCATGGAATGTCAACTCGAGCTCTCTGACATGTAAAGCTTGTCAACTGAACGAGATGTTAACAACTAGAGTTCTTGTTTAAAAAATCAAGTTGATAACTCTAGTTAAGCTTTTATAACTCAAGTTCTTTGAGAATCCAAAACGTCTTTAAACTGAAAACTTGAGTTTTTATGCTATCAACTTGAGTTCTTCTTTTAGTAAAACTGAACCATTTGAAGTTAAAGAAAAGAAACTCAAGTTCTTCACAGTCAACTCGAGTTTGTAACTCGAGTTCATTATTTTGAAACTCGAGTTCTTGTGAATGAAAATGATGAGTTGTTGTCTGTTTAATTTCAAATGAACTAATCTTCTTATACTATAGCTTCCTATTATTATTAAGAATTATTATTAAGATGCTTTTAACCCATTTGCTAGTGATTTCAATTGATAAAATGAAGATTTAAACCAAAAGCATCATAAAGTAACTCTTATGTCAGAGGCATTTAATGCAAAGGAGAAAACAGATCTGTGCACAGAATAAACATCAGAGCAGTCAAAATAATCCTTGTCACAAGTACCCATTTTGGAGAAAGAATATCACCATCTTCATAAGTCAACTTCCGTTCAAACCAAAAGAAGTTTGCTGATAACGATGAGCCGAAAGTAACCAAACTGGGATAACTCAGTCTAACGGAATGTTTTCAGAGTCTAACAGAAATATGAATATCTCTCAACGACTATCTTAAAAGTCTTCAACGATCATAACTTGAAGTTAGTATAAAAGGAGAAGCATTTAAGATAGATGAGAAGACACGAAATTCCAACATTCTGAATGTAACATTTATCTCACATGCTCTTCATTCTCAATGTTTATATAGTTCATCATAGAGAGTGAAATGATTTCTATTGTACTTCAGTGTTTATTCACCCACTTCTCAGAGAGAGAAGATTCATTGTAATCATTTTATCTGAGAGTTACTCAAGATTGGGTGATCTTGAGCGAGAAACAGATTGTAACCTTACATTGTGTAAGGGGGAGTATCTCAGTCGATTGGGCTTCACAAGTACCTGTGTGGACTTGTAGAATTGTAGAGGCTTCTCTTATACCCGGATTAAACAAGAAGATAGTAAATTGAAAATCTCAAGTGGAGCTTGGAGACTGGATATAGGTCAAGGATTGGGCCGAATCAGGATAAATTATAATTTGTATATTCTCTTCTTTAAACTCTTATATTCCCGGCATATATGTTTGAATGACTGACTATCGCTTTATTAACCATTACTATCATATGAACTACTTCCAGTAAGTTGCAAAAAGATTTTCAAAGTTATCAAAAGTTTTATCAAACACCCAATTCACTACCCTTCTTGGGTGACAACCAGGTTTAACAAAGTTTACGTAAAGGCAAGCTTACCTGGACTTCAAGGACGTATGTGAGAACCCTCGAACTTCTGCTACAAAAACTCGAGTTTATATTTACTGACTCAAGTTTTCACTTCTCTTCAACAGGATGGTTCCTCTCTGTCCCCGATAAACTCAAGTTTTGTTTCTCAAACTCGAGTTTGCTTCTTTCGACAGCAAACATCAATATTTTTTAGTATCCTACATAAACCACAACTATATACTTCGATGCATAAGTTAGTATCTAATAATCATAAAAAACATAACTAACATTGAGTAAGAAATACTTGCAACTCATTGGGATTTACCATTCCCAATTATCTTCATATGAAATTGAATTTCTCCTTATCCAATGGTTTGGTAAAGATGTTAGCAACTTAAAGATGAGTTGGGATAAACATGACTTTGAAATCCTTCTTTTGGACATGATCTCTTATGAAGTAATGTATCATATCAATATGCTTGGTCTGAGTATGTTGTGTTAGTTCTCTATGTGTTTTGATGATAACTGACAATTGTAAACCCAAGTCGAAGTTTGTCTTTGTTAAGTTGAAAAACTTACTGTCAAAGACAAACTAAAGTTTTGGTTGAAAACTCGAGTTTATACTTGACAGAGAGCTCCTAAGCTTTTCAAGACAAAGCAAATTAGAATTTAGTTCAATAAACTCCAGTTTTGACAAGACAGAAGAAGTCAAGTTTTCCAAGCTTTGTTGGAAACTCAAGTTTGTGTGAGTAAACTTGAGTTTGTAACATACAAAGAGCTATGCTCCATTTTGAGCTTGAGAAAACTCGAGTTCTGTTTTTAAAATTTTAGTTTGCATTTGCCAAAGTATTTTACAAAGTTTTCTATCTTATGAGGAAACTCGAGTTTAGTTTTACAAACTCGTCGAGTTTAGAACTTACATAGTACAACTCAATTTTTCTAAAGATTTGAAAACCCCAGTTTAGACCATACAAAGAGTTTTCTAGTTTTCCTAAGTTTTGTAGAAATTTGAGTTTGACTTTGTAAACTCGAGTTTGTGCCAAACAAAGAGCTTCACTCTATTTGAAATTTTTGAAAACTCCAGTTTAAACTGGAAACTCTAGTTTTGAGCTTTTGGACTTAAAATATGTTTGTACTATAAATGTCCAAAACTTGAGTTATTCACTTAATGACTTGAGTTTTGCCCTTGCTCAAAACTTGCCTCAAAGATAAATATTGCAATATTCTTGTCTAAATGAAGAAAACTCGAGTTACGATTTAGAAACTCAAGTTTAGGCTTCTAAAGTAAATTACAAACTCCAATTTGGATGAACAAACTCGAGTTTGTGTTGCAGAGTTTGAAAATCAAATTGCACGAATTTGAGAAATCTTTGTGTTTGATCTAGATACTTCTTATCATCACTCATTACTATTCCTAACTATGTTTAATTAGTTTGTTAGTGAGTTTCAGATGATTTAAAGAATATTAAATGGAGATTTAGTCAAAAGCAAAAAGCAATGTCAGAACATTTATTGCAAAGTCCACAAATCTAGCACCATTTTGGACAATCATTCTGCACACGTTGCAAATGGATTAATGTTTGGTTTCCCTATAAAGAAACTGGTCTTCTAACAAAGTAAACTCAAGGGAAGTCAACTCTAAATCTCTATGCACCTAGATTAATTAAAGTGTAGAGAAAGAAGAGACCAAAGTGTTTCTAATCAACTTAGCAATGTCTTCAACGGTTACATTGAAGAACCCAATGGTCATTTAATGCTCTCTTGATATATATAGAGCTGCATTCAAGTCTTCTCAACAACCAATACACAAAAAACAAAAATCATTCAAGTTTACAACTACTCTTTTATTTTTCTACTATTAAGTATCTTTTGATACATTTGTACTTGTGTTTATCACTATCAACTCATAGAGAAAGTTTCATTTATTGAAATCATTTATTGTAAGAATCTCAAGTCGTGGGACTTGGAGATTGAGAATATCATATTACAACTTGTAAGGGGGAGTGTATCATAGTGAGAAGATAACTTTCGAGTACAAAGTGTGTAATTGATATTGTGAGTTAGTGAAAATCTCAGAGTGTCTAGGGACTAAACGTAGGCCAAGGATTTGGACCGAACCAGTATAAATTCCTCTGTGTCAAGCTTCTCTTAAATCTCCTCTGTTCACCTATATTTTAATTCTTTAAAACATAGTAATTCAAAAAAGTTTTAAAATCCCAAATTCACCCCCTCTTGGTGATTTCCTCCATTTACATGTCGCACTGAGGAGGTTGTGGCATAGGTGTTCCACAAGGTAGACATCTTTGATTTGAGGTCCTTCGTTGTTTCTAACTTCTCCAACTCCAACAAATCCTTCCGTATTGTTTTCCACTGAAGGTTACCTTGCCACCATCCTTAGGCTTGCTTGTAGCAAACTTAGATTGGTCACCCGTCACGTGTCTAGAATATCCACTTCTAATGTACCATTTATTGGATTTTGATGCTCTAAGGAAGACCTGTAAGACACAAAAGATCAAGTCTTAGGTACCTATATTTTCTTGGGTCCTTTTGTGTCTTAGGAACCTTATAGGATCCTTTAACTACCCATTGATAATTACCTATAGTCTTACTTTTTCTTTTTAATGAAAGCAAGAAGAAGTAGTATGATCTTTACGATTGCAATAGTTGTAATGAGCAAAAGCATTAGTGGAATGAACCGTTTTTCAAAAGTAGTTCATATAAGATTTTTCTCCTTTTTTTTGCCTTTCTTTTTATCAAAATTAGGCTTAAAACCAATTCCTGATTTGTCATTTATAAACCTTTGCTGTTTTAAAATAACATTGAGCATTTCACTACCTTGAGTGAATTTCTCAAGTGTTTTTGTAAGATAAATATTTCTTTTCTCTAAAACACAACAATTGTCACAAATCTTTTTTGAAATCTTTTCTCAACCTTTTTCAGAAATCTTTTTGCAAGTAGAAATAGGAGAAGAGATGTTTTCAGCTTGTTGTTCTAAAGATTTTATTTTCCTATTAGAAACTAGAAGCTGTTTTGCAATCTTTCAAAATTCAAAATGAAGAGAGTTGTATTCAGATAATAATTCATCAAAGGATGGATCCGAATCATTTACCTCTTCATTTTCTAGTTCTTCTTCTTGAGCCATAAGGCAGATATTGGCTCTTTCTTCTTCATCAACTTCATCTTCACCGGATGGGCTATCTCCCCATATAGCTGAGACGTAAGCTTTCTTCTTGAATTTATTGAATTTCTTGTTTTCTTTCTCTTTGTTCTTCAGTTGGGAACATTCAGACTTGATGTGGCAAGGCTTTTCACATTCGTAGCATATCATTGGCTTCTTTGGCTTAGTGCTAGAGCTAACCTTGTGAAACTTTTAGAATCTTGGTCCTTCTCTTCTCTTGAATCTTTAGACCATCATGCCTAGCTCTTCATCTTCATATGATTCTTCAACCTCTTTGACAGTCTTAAGAGTGATTCCCTTACTTTTTCCACTGATCTTATCAAGTCCCTTTCTGAACTTGATTTTTCTCTCATACTTAGATAAGCTGCCAAAGAGAGGTGCCACTGATGCCATTGGCTCACCAAGAGCCTCTTTGATTGCAATGACTTTAGCTTCCCAGCCATTCTTTGCTGAGGATATTCAGAATCTTCCTCACTTAAATAGGTTGATCATATTCTTTGCCCAAGGCTGTAAGTTTGTCAATCAGATGAGTGAATCTAAGCTAGAATTCACCAATGGATTCCCCAAACTTCATACTAAGTAAATCATACTCGGTCATATTTACTCGATTCTCCTTGATTCCAGTCGTCTCCTTATGTGCAATCTCAATCACATCCCATATGGCTTCAGTGGATGATAATGTGCAGATACGGAAGTACTCTTTCTGACTAAGAGCACTTTGAAGCATGAGGATTGCTTTGTTGTTGAGAGTGGCCTGTCTTCTATCATCCTCATCATATTCTTCTTCTAGCTGTGGAGTTCTAACACCATCTTGAATAGAAGATGGAGCATAGTCTCCTCTCTTGAACACTCTACATAGGCAATATTCAATGGCTAATATGAAGACTTTGAAATTAGTCTTCCAGAATGAGTAATGCTCACCATTGAAAACCGGTAGCCTGTTGATCGAAACTCTATCAAGTAATATTCCTTCTATTGGATCTTTTATCTGGGATGTTAATCCTCAAATAGATAACTAGGCTTTGATACTAAATTTAAATGAAGGAAATCACCAAGAGGGGGTGAATTGAGGATTTTAAAAACTTTCCGTTTGCTTCTGATAAACAAACTCAAAAACAGAGTATAACAAAGAAGGAGAGAAGAAGCTTAACACATAAGTTTATACTGGTTTGGTCTTAAATCTTGACCTACGTTCAGTCCCCAGACTCTCTAGGGATATGATATCTATCTTATTAATTTTGAAGTTGAATTGGCAATTAAATCTGTCTAATCGATTCAATCCAATCTATTTATTTAATGCAAGAGCCAGCTGGTTTGATTTATCTTCATAAATCAAATCTGAGATATGATATCTATCTTCAAAATTCAAATCTAAGATACGATATCTCAATTAGTTTTAGTTATTTAATGATTAGTCCTTAGGCATAATTTCCAACAGACTCCCACTTGCACTAGGTGCAATTATTATATATATATCCTCCCTAGGTAAAACGTTGTATTCATTGCTAACATTGTACCAGCTACAAGTCATAAGCGGCCTCTAGCAAGACATTACGATTACCCAACTTAGATGAGGATTGATAATTCGATACATCCTATCATGCAACTATGTCACGTCCCGTTTGTCATGTGATAATTTTGTCAAGGATGAAGCATGGATAGTGTTATCCTCCCGTTCTTGACCATTACTTTCTCGATTCTTGATTAGTCTAATAATTGAAATGGAAACACGTTTCCATCATGGTATGGGCATACCTTTCTTAGACTCACTCATTGATAGGCCTAGTATTACCTCTCTACAAATGTGAGGGACAAATTTCATCTTGACCATTATCATTTCTCTACATGAAAACCACTAATCCCAATCGAAGCCTTTATTATCACTTGGTCAAAGTGACTTTTGACTAGGTCAAAGATCAGCAACTCTCATGTAAGAATCCATGATGATCTCAGGTCAAAGGGCATTGTGACATGGTTATACTTCATAAAAGCTTATAACTTAACCATGCAGCTTTCTCACAGTGGGTCGGTCTAGCACCTTATACTCTTACAAGTGCCTAAGACTTTGATTTATATCTCTATACCATATCAAAGTCATACTGCTCTTATTTCATCTTTGCTCCCGCATAGATGACTGACCAGGGACATTTAGGACAATCTTTAAGATACATCAAAGGATACAGTCATCACAATAAACATGTAAATGATATGATAACAAAAAAGGAGAAATACTTTAAATAACAAAAATGTTTAAAGTACAATGATTATCCCCTAAGGCATAATTTCCAATAGACTCTCACTTGCACTACATGTAATCATTATTTTTCCTAATTCCCATTGTCCTAACATGACGCTCATGTTTTATCTCCACAAGCGGCTTAGTATGACGATCAGCAACATTGTATTCTCCTAGTACTTTGCATATTTTTATATCACCTCTATCATTGATTTCTCTGATAAAAAGAAATCGTTTGAGTATGTGCTTGGTCCTTTAATGTAACCTAGGCTTCTTGGCTTGCACAATAGCGCCGTTATTATCACAGAACAAATCTATTGGATTCAAGATTGTAGGCACCACTCCTAGTTCAATAATGAACTTTCTGATCAAAACGGCTACTTTAGCTGCATCCTGTTACACCCCTACTGGCCTCACCCTTTCGAGTGGCGGGTTAAAGGGATTCCTTTTAGCGGTTACCTTTCCTTCGTTATTAGGTCCATTTAACATACATCAGAGTGTGCACAATAGAGCATTTTAACCGGTTTGGACAACCTACTGTACTGGTAAAAGTAAATAATCAATAAGTAAAAGTCCCCGAAGGGTTAAGGGTACAGTCATCCGGAAATTAATACCAAAATATAAGTACAGTTATCCCCAAAGAGTAAAATACATAATATGATAGGGCATCCCATATCCTTTAGCTGCTCCGTTATCCTACCTCTGCAAAAAGGCCTTCTCTGTTTAAGCACACCCTCCTGCGTCACTAGCAAGTTCTGGAGTCCGTGTGCGGCCCCCAGAGTAACCATCAATACTCATGCACTATATGTGTGGTGTGTATGTGTGCAACCGTACAATTACGGAAAACATGCCAAATATACCATATATGCAAACAGAAATCATACATAACATAAACGTCATCGCACCGTTGAGCCGTCTTACCAAGGTAGGCCTCGGACTACGGAATCACAAGCCAGTCCGTACAGCCACCACACTCATGTGTGCGGCCTTAGCAGGCACACGCCAGTCCGTTAAGCCGTAAAACTAACATGTGCGACCCCGGCAGGCATCCTCAGCGCTAAGAACACAATTACAAGTACGTTTTGTATGCATATTTGGTCAAACACAAACAAAAACACATATGGCAAGCAAAACATACAACAAACACATAAAAGTGCTAGAGTAGAGACGTTACTACTACCTGGTGGTAAAATATCGTTTAATATTTTCATGGGCCCCACAAGACTCCCGACTGATTGCTTGACCCTAAATATCATCAAAATAGTTCATTTGAGTATTTCCCATAATGCCCTTACACTATTTAATTAAAAACCGAGCTAAATAGATTTTTCCAGAAAATCCAGTGCTTCTGTACCAACTTTGAAAATTTCTACAAAATTCAAAAAAAATAATTTTTGAGTGAAACCAGTGCCATCTGAACCATTAGTATGTCTACGGTTTAGGAAAAATATTCCTAGGGGTCAAAAGTGCAAGTATCTCGGTGTGATACAACTTTTCTGACCCCTGGTCCAGATTCGCACCACTGTTTCCTTTTCTGTTTTCAACCAATTATTTCGACAAGAAAATATTATCCAAATCATTATTATTATATATATAGACTCATGCCCCGGATGTATACTTTCCACCTATAAAATTTCAGATCAAAAAAAGTTCATTTACCCAGTAAAAAACGTTACCGGAGGTTCGTTGCCCAGATTTTCCAAAACTGGTAGAAACCTTCCTTTTTGGGTTTTTCGGTGTTTTGATTTTGGAAACTCAAATCAAACCCATACCCTACACAAAATCAAGTTCCAGAGCCATTGGAGACCTCAAAAAGACAGAAATCCAACCCTAACACCATGCTCCTACCTTTTGGACGAAAATAGTTTAATAAAACCTCAAGAATCCAAGTTTTCAGGGTTTACCTTAAATCAGAGAATCGATGGATGAACTTGGAAGCTAGGGTTTGGAGCTTGGCTATGGTGGCTGCCTGGTTCTTCTCTCTGGCCTTTGGAAATTTTGGCCCTCCAAGGTGAAAAAGAAGGGTGAAAACACTTTTAAATTAAAGTAATTTTGATATGGTGAAAGTAGAATTGATTGGCATAATTTTCGGTATAAAACTCTACTGGCTTTTTGACTTATTTCCCAAGAAATTCCAGAGATTTCCAAGGGCTTCTAGGGTCTATCCAGGTGGCACAGCCCTCCCCAAAATATCTGGATATTTTCTGTTTTTTGGGAAAATTACCTGTTTTTGCCCTAAACTTCCGAAAATTATAATTTTGCCCCGAAACTTTTCACCTGCCCAGGAGCATATATGGGACGCCATGTGGGTCCCTCAAATATGCTCAAATTGAATTTTACCCATTTATTTCCATTTTACCCTTTTTCTTTGATCGCGGGACCTGTAGTTGACTTTTACTTTGACTTTTCTTTTCATGGCCACCAAGCAACGTTTTTCTTTAATGAAAGAGAGTTATGTGGCACCTAATGGGGCCTAAACCTCTAACCCTCTTTAATTATCTCATTTCCCTTCACTTTATCAGTTTGGTTCCCGACCAACCGGTCTTCGCCGGGCCTTACCGGGTACAACAATGCTCCTTTTTGTACTTTTCTACAATTTTTCCAGATATTCTCCCTTGAATGGACACTCACATGTGGCACCCTTCCATCTTCCTCAAGTGGTCCCACACTTGTCCCATTCAGTCTAAAAAGAACCCTAACTGGTCTCTATCGGTCCCCTTTTTACCAGTTAACATCCCATGAGACCCATCTTTCATGTTTATGCCTGATTATGGATAAAATCATGTGATTTCTCCTTCTCTCTCCTTGTTAGATGAAATTAATGACTTAAGGGGTAAGGATTTGACTTTCTTACCCTTACTTTTCCTCTTTTACCCCTGAAGTGGCACATGTCCCACCGCAATCATTACTCTGACTCTTGCTTTTTGACATATGACTTTTAGTGTCTCTTTCTCTTCCTATTTCCTCAAAAACACAGAGGATCTTTATTTGTCCAGGAAATGTCACACTCCTTGAACCGGGCTTGGTAGTCTTCCTAATTTAGGTCTATTATCAAGTCTCTATGCCTGAAATTTAGCATATTACACATTCGATGCTGCTATATACTCAGCTTCTGTTGCAAAATTAGCTACAGTGCTATTTTTAATGCTCTTCCAGCTTATTGCACCACCATTCAAAAGGAATATATATCTAGATTGCAATCTTAGATCATCTTAGTTTGGAAACTCGCATATGTGTAACTAGTCACATATAGCTTATCACCCAATCCACTATATACTAAGAATAAGTCATTTTGTCCTTATTATGTACTTCAAGATATTCTTGACAACAGTCCAATGACCTTCACCGGGATCTTCTTGATATCTGCTGGTTATACCTAAGGCAAATGAGACATCTAGTTGAGTACATTGAAAACTGGAATATCACCTAAGAGAGGGGGTAAATTGGGTGATTAAAAAATTTCCTTCTTAATCCTCTGGATTACATAGGTAAAACAGGGATGAATAGAGAAGAGCAAGGAAATGAAAGACACCAGAAATTTATACTGGTTTGGTCTAAAAATCGTCGACCTACGTCAAGTCCCCAGACTCTCTCGGATTTCACTATCTCAAGAAGCAATTACACATTCTGTAACTCTTGGAGTTATTCTCTTTATAGAACTAACTCCCCCTTACAAGTTGTAATCACTTAATCCAATCTCTAAGGTTCCATAACCTTGAGATTAATACAATGATAATAAATTTAAAGACTCTCTAAAAGAGTAAATGAATAATCACTGAAGAGTTTTTGTATATCTGAAGATATTACTGAATGACGGAAACTGTAAAAACTTAATCACAAATTGAATGCATAGCATTTTGGTGGGTGGAAAATTCAATGCTTCTTGTTTTTATAGTTGATAGCATTTATGGTCGTTGAGAAGCTTCATGAATTATCCGTTGCGACTGATGAAGGTGACCATTGAGACTAATTATTCGTGACCATTGCTCACACAAATTCTTTCTTCATTTAGCGTCGTAATTCTATGCTGACATTGCTTGTTCCATTTGTTCGTTGGGATTCAATATTGGAAGTGGAAAGGAAGAGGTTGCAACACTTTAAAACTTTCAGAAGATTGATAGTCTAATTCCGGCATTCATCTCTACTTTGCAGTTAATGCTTCTGACACATAATTGCTTTATTGCAATTTGTTGTTAATCCATATCAAAATCAACCGAAACTCATTAACAAACCGATTAAACATAATTAGGAATAGTAATGAGTAAGAACATAAGGTATTCCAAGTTATAATTATCGATTTTAGATACTACATACATGGTGATTTTCAAATATCATAAGCATGACTCGAGTCATAATAGGTTGACTTGAGTTAACGTGACTGGAGTCACTAAATTGTAACTGGAGTTGATATTGAAACTTAATTGAAAAGACACAGAGCTTAATACTTGATAACTGGAGTCATGATTACTTGACTGGAGTAATCTTAAATCACAAAACACTTAAATAGCTCTCTGTATCAATTTGACTGGAGTCATTTAGGGGTTACTTAAGTCATTCTTACTTTCACAAAACTTGGGAGCGCCTATGTGCCAACATGACTGGAGTCATGATTGAGTGACTCGAGTCACTTTATATTTTAGCACATCTCAAATCGCCTTTGTTCAGACATGACTGGAGTTAAGGAATACTGACTCAAGTCATATCAGTTTTCAAAAAACTGATATCAAGTTTGAGTTTAAGAGAATGGTTTGCTACAGTAGATGACTTCAGTTCTTTAATGAATCTATGCAGTATCTTGTCTTTGTATGTGCTTTGACTTAGGCCTATTAGCCTCTTGGATCCATCTCCATAAATCTTGATCCCTAGGATGTAAGTGGCTTTGCCTAAATCTTTTATTGAGAAAGACTTTCCTAACCAAGACTTGACACTTGCAAGGTAAGGATGTTATTCCTGATGAGTAGGATGTCATTTACATTAAGCACCAAAAATACAACTATGCTCACACTAACCTTCTTTTAAATACAAGGTTCATCATTGTTTTGAATGAATCCAAACTCTTTACTACTTCATCAAAACAATGATTCCAGCTTTGAGATGCTTGCTTCAATCCATAAATGGATCTTTGAAGCTTGTAAACTTTACCAGATTCCTTTGGACGCATAATGTAATATCCTAAATTTTGGGCATAGAGACTTGGGAATAGGCCTAAATTAGGCAAACTACTAAGCCCGGTTCAAGGAGTGTGACATTTCCTAGACAGATAAAGATCCTCTGCATTCTTGAGGAAATAGGAAGAGAAAAAGACACTAAAAAGTCATATGCCAAAAAGCAAGAGTCAGAGTAATGATTACATTGGGACACATATCACTTCAGGGGTAAAAGAGGAAAAGCAAGGGCAAAAGGGTCAATTTCCAATCCCCGTAATAATGAATTTCTCCTAACATGAAAAAATGGGAAATTTAAGTCATATTCAGGTTATGACCTGCAAGGCGAGTCCCTAGGCGAATGTTCGGTAGGAATGGGACTGATAGGGACCAGCTAAGATTCTTTCTAGACTAAATGGGACAAGTATTGGGCCACTTTGGGAAGATGGGAGGGCGCCACATGTGAGTATCCATTCAACGGAAAATATCTGGAAAAGTTGTAGAAAAGTACATAAAGGAGCGCTATTGTACCTGGTGGGGACCAATTGGTCGAGAACTAGACTGATAAAGTAGAGAATATGAAGTAATTAAAGAGGGCCAGTTGTGTGGGCCCCATGAGGTGCCACATAACCCCCCTTAATTAATAAAAAAACGTTGCTTGGTTGCCAAGAAAAGTAAAGTCAAGGTAAAAGTCAACTACGGGACTCGTGATCAAAGAAAAAGGGTAAAATGGGAATAAATGGGTAAAAGTCAATTGGAGCGGATTTGAGGGACCCACATGGCATCTCATATGTACTTTAGGGCAGGTGAAAATTCCCAGGCTAAAGTTGGCAATTATCCAAAAGTTCCGGGCCAAAATTATAATTTTTGAAAGTTGCGGGCCAAACTAGGTAATTTACCCCGAGAGCAGATAAAAATCTGCCCTCTTTAGCTTGGGTGGCGCCACATGGAGGTTTGGGAGACCTCTGGAATTTTCTGGATTGTCTTGGAGAGCAAGTAAAAAAATATCAGACCTAAATTACTCCCTACCAGTCAAAAATTACACCGGTTAATTCTAAAGCTACTGGATCAATTTTAACTTTTATTTAAAAGTGTTTCATCTTCATTTTACCCTAGGGGAACGAAAATTCCAGGAGAACTAGGGGAAGGCAGTCAGCCACCATTGTTAGGGTTTCAAACTCAAGATCTCAAGCTCATCTACCGATTCTCCAATTCCAAGGTAACCGAAAATCCTTGCTTTCTTGAGTTCTTCTTAGGGGATTTTCGTGCAAAAGGTAGAAGCATGGTCTTAGGGTTGGATTTATGTATTTTTAAGGTCTCCAATGGCTCTGAAATGTGATTTTGTGTAGGTTATGGGTTTGGTTTGAGTTTCCTAAATCAAAACACCGAAAAACCCTAAAAGGAAGGTTGCCGCCAGTTTTGAGAAATATGGGCAGTGAACCTCCGGTAACGTTTTTTACTGGGTAAAAGAACTTGGGTTGATCTGAAATTTTACAAGCAAAAATTAGACATCTGGGGCATGAGTCTACATATATAATAATAAAGATTTGGATACTATTTGCTTGTTGAAATAATTGGTTGAAAACAGAAAAGGAAACAATGGCGCGAATCTAGACCAGAGGGCAGAAAAGTGGTATCACGCCCATATACCTGAACTTTTGACCTCTGGGAATATTTTTCCTAAAAATTAGACATGTTAATGGTTCATATGGCGCTGATTTCACCCGAAAATAATGCCCTATCATATTTTGTATTTTACTTTTTGGGATAACTGTACCTATATTTTGGTATTTACTGCTGGATGACTGTACCCTAACCCTCCGGGGACTGTACCAGTACAGTAGTTGTCCAAACTGATCCAATGCTCTGCTACGCATACTCTAATTTGTAAATTAAATGGACTTTATAACGAGGAAATGGTAAAATATAAAAGGAATCCCTCTAACCTGCCACTCAAAAGGGCGAGGCCGGTGGAGGTGTAACACATAAAACCTTCAGGTTGTTTCATGTGGACATCATCAAGTAGCTTTCTATTAATGAAGGTTGTTTTGACATCCATCTGTCATATTTCATAGTCATAATATGTTGCTATGGAAAGAAGGATTCTGATTGATTTGGCCATTCCAACTGAGGAAAAGGTTTCATCATAGTCCACACTATATGTTTGAGTAAATCCTTTTGCAACCAATCGTGCTTTGAAGACACTTACTTACACCCAATGGTTTTTACACCTTCAGGCGGATTGACTAAGGTCCATACCTTATTGTCGTACATGGATTGCATTCCAGACTTCATGGCATCTAGCCAACTTTAGGAGTTTGGTCTCACTATGGCTTCTCATTAGGTAGTTGGCTCATTCTGATCAATAAGCAAGACATCACAACTTCCAATAATAAAAAATGCATATCTTTGAGGATTTTGCCATGTCCTATCGAACCTTCGTGGGCCTTATGTTACTAGAGCAGGCGTATCAACTTGTTGTGAGTCTTCTTTGTTTTCCATCATGGTTCTACATTGTCTTGTGACTCTTGAACTTCTTTGAGGTTCACCTTACTCCCACTGGTTCTTTTAGATATAAACTCTTGAAAGACCCAGCTGAACCCAAGAGGGGGGTAAATTGGGTGAAGATAAAAACTTACAACCTTTGAAATCTTTTCGTAATTCGATAAAATTAGTTTGAACAATAATAAAAAGTTGTAAAGCTATAAACAATTATTCAAACATGTATGCTGGAAATAAAGGAGATTAAGGAATAGAGTTGCAAACTCAGATTTATACTGGTTCGGTCCAATCCTTGACCTACATCCAGTCCTCAAGCTCCACTTGAGATTTCCACTATCTCCTTGTTTAACCAAGCACAAGGGTAAAGCCTTTACAACTTCACAAGTTTAGCAAGGCACTTGTGCAGCCTTCACAATCTCTCACAGAGACTCTCCCTTACAACCCGTAGGGATTCAATCAATTTCTCACTCAAGGTCATCCAACCTTGAGTATCTCTCAGAGAAATATAATTTACAAAGATTCTTCTCTCAAAGAAGTGAATTGATGATTACTGAAGTGCATTACAAATCATTTCACTCTCAAAATGATAAACTATGAAAGCATGAAAAACAGAGTGAGAAGAGGCTTCAGAATTTTGGCATTATGACAGTGCAATCTCCTTCCATCCTCTCATTGCGTTTTGAATCTGACTATATTTATAGATGAGGATGATCTGAATGTTGAAGAATATAGCTGTTATGAATAGCGATGTTAAGAATAAGGTAGTTGGAAAACAAACTAGCTGTTGAAAACTTTTTGGACTTGACAGCTCAGCATTTTGATCTTCATGTTAACATCCTTTGATTATCTAAAACATGTCCACAAATGATGTTAAGAAGTATTACAAATCATTTGGGTAAGCATCTGGATGTTCTTGATCAAAATCGTGATTTTCGAAACTTTGATTTTTCTGAAGTGATGGTGTATACTCGAGTATTGACTTGAATATTGCAGTATTGAGCTTGTTTCATTACTCTAGATTCATCTCTGTCTGTCCGATACTTGAGTATTGACTTACATACTCGAGTATTGAAGATCCTCTAACATTCATTGCTCTCTGTCTGAGCTATACTCGCATATTCACTTGTAAACTTGAGTTTTCAACTTGTTTTTGACTTTGGTTGCTCTATAACTTGATATAGCTTCAATTTTGGCAAAACCATTTATCCCCATATAGATCTTTGAGTCTTCTTTCCAATGCTTTAAGAATCAGATCCAAACTCATTGTGATTTGTCCGTTATGATCCGATGAATGAAGATTGTTCTTTACCAGTGTTTTTGCAACATCTTGATCAATTAATCAACTTTTGAAGATCATATCTCTCTAGTATGATATTAATTTTTGTTGAATCAAGTCTTGATGAAAAACTTTATGAGTCTTCTTTCATATGCCACCGATTTCAGCTCATTCCGATTTGTAAATTGTGAGTTACACTCAAAACATTGAAGCTTGGTTTGATGTGTGGCATGAATATTTGATCCAACTTTAGAAATTCAAAGCTCTCTCATTTGATCTTCTTTGAGCATGAAAGTTTGTCAAGATGACGCATTGGATGTCTAGGTTCATACAAAGTTAGTTTCACCTCAATCCGATCTCTGGTTTAGGAGATATCAACGAATTACCAGAGCTCGCCCAATCTGATCGTGAAACAGAGGTGAACAGAGTTCCTGTCAGAGCTGGATACTCGAGTATTGTCGGGTCCAGACGCGCCAAAGTGAAAGTGGAAGAAATCACCAAGAGGGGGGTGAATTGGGGATTTTAAAAATTCTTTTCAACTCTTAAAAATAAAGCTTAAGAAATGAATAATAAAAGAGTAGAGAAAGAAAAGCTTAGACACACAGAATTTATACTGGTTCAGTCTCAACCTTGACCTACATCCAGTCCCCAGATACCTTCTGGGTGTTTTCACTAGTTCAACGGGTTTTTAACTACAACAATGAAGACAAGACACAATCCTAATCACCTAGGACTTGCTCCCCCTTACACTTTGTAATTAAACAACCTAACTCACAGGTTCCACAACCTTGAGTTCTCACAAACAAACGCTTTCAAAGAATTACAATCTCTCAAAAGAGTAGATTTTGATAAATATTAAAGATCAAATCATAAAACACAATACAGACTCAAAAATGCAAATGTATTCAAGTGTGGCTTCGTTGTGTATCCTTTTCTTTGAGTCTTCACAGCCTTTTATAGCCTAGCTAGATGAACTAGCCGTTGCTTTTCCTTCTCCAACGTTCAGTTGCAAATCTGGAAAATGACAGTTGCAAATTTTGCTCTGTTCTTTCAATTCTTTGCTGAAATCCTAGAATATGTTGTTGCAGAACGTCTTCCAGATTCTTTGTCATTCCATGATCTTAATTTGACAGTTTGAGGTGATCTTAATGAGTTCCAACGGTCTGAACTAAACATCTGGGATAAGGGAGAAGAATCAGCCCTGTTCTTGGTTCTTCATTAAATACACTTATTCTGGATCTTTGATTCTCTCTGATCTTGTGATGAACCTGTCTGAAACTTATCAAAAACTTGATCAATAATGTTAGGAATAATAATGCAACAAGATATGATAATTTCATATTAACCCATAATGATTTCGCAGATTGATTTGATCTGGTTTTCAAAAGTTACCGATGCAAACTTGAGTTTATAATCCTAGACTCGAGTTTGAGATTCATCCAGAAAGCATAATTATTGATCATTGATCCAAACTGGCAGTTTACAAAAGCTAACTCGAGTTTGGTTCTTACAGAGAAGAAAGTCGCGATTTGGTTTTGAATGGGATTTTGAACACATGGCTAAACTCGAGTCATTTAGTGACTGACTCGAGTTTGAAGCTTTTATGAAAATCTTAAGTTTAAGTTCACAGCTTCAAAACTGGAGTTTAGAAATGCAGACTGGAGTTTACAAGACCTGAAGTATTGCATAGCTCTCTGTATGATCCAGACTCGAGTTTTGATATTCAAAACTCGAGTTTCAGTGAAAACGGAAACCTTTGAAAAATCTTTTTATGTGTAAACTGGAGTTTCCATTTTTCAAACTGGAGTTTTTCAAATCAATCATTTACTCGAGTGTTTTCTGTTTGAGCTAAACTCGAGTCACCGAAACCATGACTCGAGTTTCAATGTGAACTGAAACATTTGAAATATCTTTGAAGGCTCAAACTGGAGTTTCTATTTTCAAGACTGAAGTTTAGAAATCATATAATAACTCGAGTGTTTTCAGATAGTCCTAAACTCGAGTCTCCAAAATCCAGACTCGAGTTTCAGCGGAAACTGAAACTTTGAGAACTTTCTGTTAAGCTTAAACTGGAGTCTCTGAAATTAAAACTGGAGTTTACAAAATGAGCAATAGCTCGAGTGTCTCTGTTATAACCCAAACTCGAGTTTCAGTTGAGAACTTTAAACTTGAAAAAAAACTGTGTTTGGTAAACTGGAGTTTGTGAATATGAAACTGGAGTTTTGAAATCTCAACAAACAATGAAGCTTCTGTTTGATCCTAAACTCGAGTTTCCAAAGCATAGACTCGAGTTTACAACTCTTAAGAACTTTGATTGTTATCTGTGTAATGCAAACTCGAGTTTGTCTTTACACAAACTGGAGTTTGGCTAGCTTTGTAAAAACTGATCTTTTGTCTGTCAAGTCCAAACTCGAGTTTCGTTACCTAGACTTAAGTTTGCCTTAAACAGTTTGTTTTGCAACTTACCAAAGACAAACTTCAAATTTTGTTTACAATTGTCAGTTATCATCAAAACACATAGAGAACTAACACAAAGAAGCTGAAAACACCTTATACTCGAGTCATTAAGTTCCATACTTGAGTATTAAGTTCCAAACTCAAATTTTAACTTGGAAACTCGAGTTTCCCAAACTTCAGTTTTCTCATCCAGAAGCAAATTTCTGCAGTAAGCTTGTATACTCGAGTTTTGACCTGGATACTCGAGTTTTCTCTTCCAAAACCTGAGTTTTGTTGTCTTTAGTCTTGAATTGACCCTCTCCAACATCCTTATGATCATGGGGACTTCTAGAATCAATCTTGTGAAATGACGCCGTTTAATTAACTAAGTAACCTAACATTAATCAGAGTTCATTAGAATAATAGGATTTACGCGGAAATTAAAAATTTTCAAAATATGTTAAAGTATGCATCATGAGCTCTAGAGTATGGCAATATACAGTCATCTAAATCATTCAACAAAAGAACAGAAGTCCTACTCTTAGCGCAGTAGACTAAACTTCTGTTTGCTTCCCAGAAGGACTTGGACCGAAATGGTCACCTGGAAAAATTTTGTAACCATCAGTCCAGCTCATTATGAATCAATATGTGCTAGTGAAGTGCCAAGTGGAATAAAACAAATCAATCCAAAATTAAGAAGTTCATCAACATTCTCTCAATTCATTATCACATTAATAATAAATATCATAATGGGTGTCACAATTTTGTTCATATTCAATACCCAAATACCTTCCATCAATCCAACTGAACCGCCTTATTTCCTCTGACTAGACCCATGGGCTAAGTTACACTTATGTTACTGGTTACTCCGAAAGCTCACTGGTCAAGTGATGAGGACCGGCCAAAATCCTCAGAGCACCTGCTCAGACTATAGGTCTTTTCCCCACTTTACCCTAGTGAGGCGTTGTAAGCCCTCTTGAATTGGTGGGCTAGTCCCTCTTGAATTGGTGGGCTAGTCCCTCATTAAACTGGTGAGACAATAAAAAGCCAACCATTGTGCACAATGGAGGCATCACCACGTGGTGGAAGTAACTACTCCATCTTTTCCCAATTCATCCCTTTCCATAATTATCTTCATAAATTAACAGGGAAATTTCCAAAATATTCACAATGCCATGTCATTATATATCAGTTTCCAATACATGTATTTCAACTCATAAAAAAAATTCCATATGGCAACTTTATTTAAAAACATGCACAATCAATTCAGAAAAATACCCACAAGCAGCATATTAATAACATAATAAGTGGAAAGTGGTTACCTCTCGCCAGAGCTAACTACTTCCACACTGCTCTCAAACCAGGGGCTCAACACATTCCCTAATTCAATCTATCAAAATCAATTTTGTTATCAATTAATAACCCTATAAAAATCCCACCAATTCAAAATTATAACTATAATTTCATAAACTTAAAATTTACAATATTTTAAATAATAAATTATGGGTACTTGAGATTGCAAATTTTGAAGGTACTAAATAAGGAAAACTATTGTATGCATTAATTCTCCTTCTCATTTTTACTATTAATAATGATATTTTCCCCATTTATTATGTATTAGAAATTTCCTAAATTTATTTATTCCATTTCTAGTAATGGAAATAATCCTTATTATTCATTCCTATTTTTAACAATAATTTCAGTATCTATTATTCATTTATTTTATTAATTTGAATTCCTCAACAACCAAAATCACACGAACAATTTCTTAATAATCATCATTTATTATGAATCATGACATTTATCATGGCCTTTACAAACTATAATATTAGTCATATATAAGATTTAAAATCTTGGGTTAAATAAATATATAAACACCCAATTAAATATTCTTTATAAGGAGTAATCTTCATTTAAATTAAGTAAATAATTCATCTACATTACATTATTTATTTCTCCTTTAATAATTAATAAATTTATTTAATTTATTAATTATTTCTTCTCATAATATTATTAGTATTATTTTAATTTGATACATAATAATATATTCATTAATATTATTTAATAATTTCCTTTATTAATTAATCCATTTTCTAAATATTATTATTTTTTATTTATCTTCTTTATTTTGTAAAAGATATTATAAGTTAGATAATATATGAATTAGTTAATCTAGATCCTATTATTTAGGATCTTAGATCAAACCCTATCTTTTTAAAATTCACTTCTAATATATATTTATTTATTTCATTATTTTTACTACTATTATTATAACTTATCTACTTTTATTTATGCATACCATATTCCTCTATATATTATCACATATAAATATGTTTTATTAATTTCATTCATATTATATATGTACATATACAGCAAGTCCACACCACACATATGGGAACTCGCAACTAGGAAGAACAGAGAATTGTTATTAATCTCAAGAATAATGTCTTACACCACTATCTTACACATGACACATTAGGAAGACTATTTATATACACCTAATACCTGATGTGTCACAAGAAAATAACAACAGAATAACAGAACTGAAGTATCTCGCAACTGTATATTGTAACCAACTGTATTACAATAATTAATAAAATAATTAACTGAATCCACATAACTCATACTATATATTCTAACACTCCCCCTCAAGTTGGGGGCGCAAACATGTCAACGGACCCTAACTTGCCTAATAATCTTCGCTGTATATCTCCAGAGACAACTTTTGTTAATAGATAAGCTTCATATTCATGGGACCTTACATGTTTAAGATCTATAACCTTTTCTTGCCATTTATCATGAACAAAATGACAATCTACTTCAATGTGTTTGGTCCTTTCATGAAAGACCGGATTTGCAGCAATATGAATTGCAGCAATGCTGTCACAATGAATTGGAACAGGTCTGGACAGTGGAATCCGAAGGTCACGCAGAAAACTGAGAGCCCATATTATCTCTGATGTAGCCATACTCAACGCCCGATATTCAGCCTCTGCAGATGACTTGGAGACCATGGTTTGCTTTTTGGTTTTCCACATCACAAGGGATCCTCCAAACTTCAGTAGATACCCAGAAACTAAATGCCTTGTAATCCCACAGGATGCCCAATCTGAATCACAATAACATTCCAAATTAGCATTACCACTAGAACTTAATTTAATGCCCAGACCTATTATACACTTTAAGTACCGAACAACATTCCTGGCTGCTGCCATATGCACTTTCGTTGGTGTCTGCATAAACTGGCTTAAGTTCTGTACACAGAAACAAATGTCAGGTCTAGTCATAGTTAAGTAAATCAATTTACCAATCAACCTGCGATATTGTCCTGGATCACGGCACAAAAAATGGCGACTGTCCTTCCCTTTCTGAAATGGCATTAGTTTCAAATTCTGTGCCATAGGAATACTCAGTAGCTTACATCCACTCATTCCTGTTTCAGACAATAAATCCAAGACAAATTTCCGTTGTGACAAGATCACACCCGTTTCTGTTTTAGCTATTTCTATGCCAAGAAAATATTTCTTGTGTCCTAAATCTTTGATTCTAAAATTATCATGCAACAATTCCTTAGCATATTTAATACCTTCTTCAGAGCTACCAGTTATAAGTAAATCATCAACATACACTAAAACATGTATTACACAACCATTCCAATCCATAGTAAACAAGGAATAATCACTTTTGCTTTGAACAAAGCCACCTTTAATAAGGGCTTGTGATAACTTTTGATTCCATTGTCAGGAAGCATGTTTAAGTCCATAAAGAGACTTTTTAAGCTTACAAACATAATGCTCCCCTTACCCTCAAAACCAGGAGGCAATTTCATGTATACCTCCTCTTGGAGATCACCCTACAAAAAAGCGTTATATACATCCATTTGATAAATGTACCAAGAATACATTGATGCCAATTTCAGAACTAGCCTAACTGTGAACATCTTTACTACAGGTGAGAAGGTTTCATGATAATCCACTCCTTTTTGTTGACTATACCCTTTGGCTACTAGCCTAGCCTTATATCTATCTATGGTTCCATCAGAGTTGTATTTAATCTTATACACCCACTTGCATCCAATTGGTCGTTTATTTTTAGGCAAACTTACTATTTCCCATGTGTTATTATCCTCCAAGGCTTGCATCTTTGCCTTTATTGCCTTCACCCATTCAGGATTTCTAATAGCCTGCTTATAGGTTGAGGTCTCAGGCACTAGATCAATGAAAGATAAAAAAGCCATATGGTCAGCTGATATATAATCATAAGAAACAAATTGATTAATGGGATATAAACAGTTAGTTTCATGTGCAAGATTTGTTCCAGAGATTGCAAGTGAACATATATAATCATTAGACCAAATGGGTGGTCGCCTATCCCTCATGGGACGTGGCTGACCTAAAATACCTGAACCATCGCCAACATTATCAGGGGAATTCTTATGAGTTTGTTGGTTTTCCTTGGTCTGAGGAACGTCATATTTATCTTATATCAAGGTTGGCGGATGTTCAGGTTCAAACTAGAACATTTCCCGCAAGTGAGGATTGATTCCTTGTTGCTGTTGTGGGTCTGTATTGGTGAAAGGGAAAATTTTCTCTGCAAAGCTGACATGTCAGCTTACAAATAACATGTTAGATTTAAGATTCAACAGCAAATAGCCCTTTTGATTATCAGGATACCCCAAAAACACACAAGGAATAGCACGGGGTTGTAATTTATCAAGAACCTTCAAGTCTGTTGCATAGGCAAGAGACCCGAAAACTTTTATATGTTTTAGTTCAGGTTTCCGTCCATATACCCTTTCAAATGGAGTTTGATAGTCAAGAATCCTAGAGGGTAATCTATTTATCAAATAGGCAGCAACCTTTACACACTCACCCCAATATTGAACGGGAATATTTGATTGCAACATTAAACTTCTTGTAATTTGCATAATAGTCCTATGTTTATGCTCTACTTACCCATTTTGTTGAGGAGTATAAGGACATGTTGTTTCATAGAGAATACCCTTTTCTTGAACAAGCATTTTAAAAGAATTACTTAGAAACTCACTCCCATTATCACTCCTAATCCTCCTAACTCTCGAGTCGAATTGAGTCATAACATACATGATAAAATTACGAATGTAAACAATGGAATCAGACTTATGTCTCATTAAAAAAATCCATGTTGCTCTCAAATAGTCATCAACCACTGTAAGAAAATAGGTAAACCCTTGATGAGTGGGAATCCTATATGGTCCCCATATATCTATATGTATCAACTCAAAACACTGATTTCTCTTAATACAAGAGGATGAAAAGGGAAATTTTGTTTGTTTAGACTGAACACATACATCACAACTATGATTTAATATGTCTGCATTGTCAATTGCAAAATGTAAATGTCTCAATATAGAAAGAGGAGCATGGCCTAATCTCCTATGCCATAAATGCACATCATCAATTTTTATAGACAACGCATTATTGTGTGTGTGCGGAACATGTTTCTGGGTAGTGTGTTTCTTTGTAGCGCTTATTACATGTGTATGACTAAACTTGGGAACTCTAACAACGTACAATCCATCAATCACTCTACCAGTCAGCTTCATCCTTCAATGCAGAAGGTCCTATACAACACAATGATCAGGGAAGAAAGAAGCTACACAATCTAGTTCTTTAGTGATTTTAGAAACATCTATCAGATTAAATTGTAGTTTTGGAGAATATCGTACGTCGTGCAGTTTAATATGAGGTGATAAAGTGACTATTCCTACATGCGTAACTGGTATTCTTTGGCCAACTGGAATCTTAATCAAGTTAATAGGTCCATTATACACTACATATTTATCTAATAGGGAGACATCACTCACTAGATGTGTGGTAGCTCTTGAATCTAAGACCCAGCAGGAATGGATTGAATATGTAGAAGGAGAAGTAGGCAAACCTGTATCGGTCAAGGCATGCATAGTGGCCTCTGAGTCCTTCTGCAACATAAGGAGGAGTCGCTCATACTGCTCTTTGGAAAAAGAAGGTGCCACCACGGTGCTTGTAGCATTTACTTGTAGGTCTGGATCACTTCCTGATTCCATCCCCAACTAGCTTGATTCCCGCTGTTGTTTCTATTTAGTTCCCCTGAAGCCAGGTTGGTATCCGACCAACTGGAAACACTGCTCACCTAGGTGCCCTTTCTTATGGCAGTGAGTACAGTCAATGGAAGGGTCTCCACGGTCCCTTCCCTTGCCGCGACCATGTGTTCTAGCGGCCATGGCAATGCCTTCAATAGAGTGCCCACGGTCTGAGATGGTTCTCTGAGTCTCGTCTTGAATAACCATGGAGTAAGCCTCATTCACGGTTAGTAATGGAGTCATGAGCAAAATTTGTCCGCTGGCTTGATTGAATGTTTCGTTCAATCCCATTAAGAATTGTAGAAGTTTTTGTTCTTGCATCAGATCAGAATAAGCTTTCGAGGTGTTGCATGTGCACGATGGAAGAGTGATAAGAGCTGACTTCTCCTCCCATAATTCTTTCAGTTTGGAAAAATACATAGAAACTGAAGATGAACCTTGATGGTGCATAGCTATATCGCGATGCAAACCAAAAATCCGTGCCCCGTTCTTCTTATTAAACCGCTCATTCAAATCTACCCAGACATGATGTGCGTTTTAGAAGAAGATTACCCCGTTTGCCAATTCTTTTGAAATGGAGTTCAGGAGCCAGGAAAGGACTATGGTGTTGCATCGCTCCCACTGGGCCTGCAACGTCGGTTCTTGATCCTCCTTCCGGCATGTACCATCAATTAGCCCAAGCTTGTGCTTCCCTAACAAGGCAATTCGCATGGCTCTACTCCATACGGTATAGTTTTCGCATCCGGTGTGCGTATGTTGTATGATCGAGACCCCCTGGGTGTCCGATAGATGCAAGAACAGAGGATGGGAAAATGGGAGAGATTCAGAGGAGATAGACTAGGCTGTTTGCACAGCGCTGGAAACTTCCTTCTCAACCATTTAGGGAAATTGATCAAGAAGTAATGGTTGTTTTGGTTGGAAGCGAGGCAAAGGAATTGTTGCAATTCTTTACAAAGAATGAGTGCAAATCTTGTTGCCATAAGAGCCTGGATTCAAAATTTCTGGATGAATCTAGAAAATTTGCTCAAATCGGGTTGTAATCAAGAGAAAATCCGTCGAGAAAGTCGCGAGAGCTGGAGTTGGGATTTGTTCGTGATGATAAATCCCCTTCTCTGGTGCTCAAATCGCCTGGAGCCTTCTCGAACCGGGGTTATGAATAATTGGGTCAAGTTTCTTGGACTGGATCTTGAAAAAGCGTTGTTTCTTGTCTGCTACTGCGCTGGTCCAGTTTGTTAAACGTCGTATCTATCTGCGTATGGCAACAGGGACTCAAGGAAAGTGGGCCTGATTCTTGACTTGTGGCCCAAACTTCTTGAGAAATATCCTGCGCTTTACAAAGAGTCAGATAGGTCCATAAGGATAAGTGGCTTTGATACCATGTTGGAGACTACAACTTGATGGTTACCACAGCAAGGAACTCGCAACTAGGAAGAACAGAGAGTTATTATTAATCTCAAGAATAATGTCTTACACCACTATCTTACATATGACACATTAGGCAAACTATTTATATACACCTAATACCTGATGTGTCACAAGAAAATAACAACAGAATAACAGACCTGAAGTATCTCGCAACTGTATCTTGTAACCCAACTGTATTACAATAATTAATAAAATAATTAACTGAATTCACATAACTCATACTATATATTCTAACATATATATATCTTTATTCGTGTATAAAGTAAGACGTGATTCAGTTTTTGATCTTCCTCTACCCAGCCACAACCGAACAGACACACACACAGTGCTTTTCTTCTTCTTTGTGTTTATATCTATCCTCATTTATACTCACAAATATCCACTAATAACTACAACACATGCATTTTCTTTCTTGCTTTTTTTTTTTTTTTTTTTGCTCATATCTTTCTTGCTTTTCACTGTTACACATCCAGCTAATAAAGGAAACAGGGAACAGCAACATGTCCTCCTCTGCTCTTTCGACACACACACACTAATACAAAACGATGGCAGCTAAAACACCTAAACACACAGCAAGATCCATGCAGCAACCCTCATGGCTTCAGCGTCTTTCTTTGCCCAACACCAACGGTTATATATATATATAGGGCGGTGCCCTTCTTTCTTTCTAATAGCTTATGTTAAAATGATAGCATGTTTATATATATATATATATATATATATATATATATATATATATAAGTATACATCCAAGAGCAGCAAAACAAATCCACAACTCAGCAACCTCACATGTTTCTCGGCCCAAACAGGAAGAAAGTAACTTATGTAACATCTCAAAATTTTGGAATTTAAAACTTGAATATTATAAGGAAATTTAATAATAATTTTCTTTTATTATTTGACATAAAGATTTGTCTTCCCTAAATTAATTTGGGAAAAATAATAATAAGAAATAATATTTTTGGAATTAGGAAATCCTTAAATGAGATTTGGGGTTTTTTTTTAACATATACCTATAATTAAATAAAATAATCTATGGGACCTATGTAACACCATATCTTTTTTTTTTATATAGATAGGTGATAGGGGATGGGGGGATCGAACCTAGTACAAGGGGTGAGGAGACTACTCCCAATACCACTGTACCACTAGTAGTGCCTGTTGTAACACCATATCCTCTTAATCTACCTACAACCCAAGTTTTGCAATTCCTATCTTCATTGGCCCAACAAGTTTTCTTATCTTCTTGGCCCATACACATAAATGAAGCCCATATGAGCAACCCAATCCTCCAACCCATGCGTGGAACAAAAAAACAAAAGGAAAGGAAGCAGAAGCAATGTGTACAACAGCTGTCAAATACAGAAGCATATTGCGACTCATAAGGCCCTCCGGTCCTTACCCGTCAACCAACCTCCTTCCACTTCTATATAAATATACATTGTGTTTTCTTCAGCCTACCAGTTCTTTATCGGCAAAAACCAGAAACGCCGAAAGATAGCAAACAGAAAACAGAGTGAGAGAGCAGCAAGAGAGAAGGAGAGAGAGGAAGAGGGTGAGTAAGAGAGACAAAAACCAAGAGCATAGTTCCCCTGCTTATCACCGACAAAACAGAGGAGACTCAGCGTCACTGTAAGTCTTCTGTCGCATGTCCTTTTCTGTCTTTCCTCTGGTTTTGCCGTTGTGGTTTTGCTGGTTTTTGGATGTTATCGTTTTTCATCACTGCGCTGAAACGGAACGAACAGGGTCTGCGTGTGTATGCGTGAGTTTAGGTAAATATAGATGTAAGGAAAAGAGAAGGGAAGTCACTGATATAGGGTCCCTGGAAATTCTCTTTTGCTCTGTGCATGTCTTTCGTTGTGTATGTATATGTATTTACGGGTGGGTGCACGAGGAATGGAGAAAGGAAATATGTGCACTACCCCGTTGCGTTTTTGCTGTTCTGGTGTGTGGAAGTTCAAATAAAAATAGATATAAGGAAGAAGAAAAAAAAAAGCCTCTAAACTTGCGTCTTTGATCACCTATGGAAAAATAAATAAAGCAAGCATATGTAATGTGAGCATTGTGGTTAGTTAGATATTTGGTTTATGTTTTACGTGGGTATGTATATTGTGGATGGATGAATAAACATAAACTTAGGAAGAAGAAGAAGAAGCCGCTGGTTGGTGTGTATATAATATATTATATGCCGTGTGTGTGCGTTTAAATTGATTCCATGAAGCTAAATGTAAAATAAATTGTTAAATAATAATGATAAAAAAATAATTAAACAAAGATAAAAGATGTTAATATTATAAGATCATCACATAATCAGGAAATCAAAAGAGGTAGAAATTTGATGTAATTTGTTCCTAAATAATAGGATCTTAGTTAACTAATTGATTTTGATATTATTGCACTTATCATGTCATGGACAAAATAAAGAGAATAAATAAAGATAATGAATATAATTAAGGAAAGAGATTAAATAATAAAAGAAGTTATTAAATACTAAATGATATAATTAAGTAATAGTAATGATTAATGTTATTAATTATTATAGGTAATCATAGTAATGGAATTATAAATTTTTAAGTAAGATATTAATGAGAAATAAATGGGATAAATAATAATAAATATATTATCAAAGTGAAATAATAGTAATATAGGAAGAAATAATTAATAATAAAAAAAATAAGATTATTATTTATTTAAGAGAAATAAATAATATATTGTGGATAAATTGTTTACTTAAATTAAATGCTAATCACTTCTTGAAAGGAATATTTTGGGTATTTATATATATATTTACTTATTTAACCCAAGGTATTAAATCTTATGTATTACTAATGCAACAATTTAAGAAAGCCATGGTAAATTTTGTAATTCATAATAAATAATAATGAATAATGTTACCCCTTTATAAAAAGGGAATCAATAACATATATTATAGGAAACCATGAGAAACATTAAAAATTATATGGTAATTACTGTCTATTTAAGGTATCAATTCCATAATTTGGGAATTCAAGTTATTAAATAAAAGAATAATATTAATGATAATAATGTGTCCTTAATAGGAATAAGGGAATAAATAATGAGAGTATTATTATTGGTCTGCTGTTAAAATTAAGAAATTATAATTCTTAATGTGTGGAATTTTTAGAATGTTATTAACTGTTAGAAAATTTATTTGTATAGATTAAATTATGGAGTGTATTTGAGCTTTGGAATTAGGAGCGGTGTGAAAGTAGTTAGCTCCGACGAGAGGTAACCACTTTCTACTTATTATGTTATTAATATGCTGCTTGTGGGTATTTTTCTGAACTGATCGTGCATGTTTCTAAATAAAGTTGCCATATGAAATTTTTATGAATTGAAAGGAAACTAATATATACAATGACATGGCATTGTGAATATTCTAGAAGTTTCCCTATTAAATTATGATAATAATTATGGAAATTGATGAATTGGAAAAAGATAGGAGTAGTTACCTCCACCACGTGGTAATGTCTCCATTGATGCACGATGGGTGGCTTATTATTGTCCCACCAGAGAGATGGGACTTGCCCACTAGAGTGATGGACCTATAATACCTCACTAAGGTAAAGTGGGGAAAAGACCTATGGTCTGGGACAGATACTCTGAGGATTTTGGCCGGTCCTTATCACTTGACCAGTGAGCTTTCGGAGTAACCAGTAACATGGGTGTAACTTAGCCCATGGGTCTAGTCGGAGGAAATAAGACGGTTCGGTTGGATTGAAGGGAGGTATTCTGGGCATTGAAATTAAAGAGATTTATGACCCCCAATAATGATGTATAATAGTAATGTGTTATTATGAATTGTTTATTTGGAATGTATTGTTTTAAATCCACTTGGCACCTCACTAGCACTTATTGATATTCGTAATGAGCTGGACTGATGGTTACAAAATTTTCCTCAAGTGACCAGTTCGGTCCAAGTCCTTTAAGGACAGAATCATAGGATATTTATTACAAGTAGGACTTTTGTTTGTCTTTTGTTTCATGGATAACTGTATATTGTCACATATTAGGGCTTATCATGCATACTTTAGCATATTTTGAAAATTTTAAATTCCGCGTAAATTCTAATATTAGATTAACTCTGATTATTATGTAATTATCCTAATTAATAGATGGTAATTTAGTTAATTAAAACAGTGGTCGTTTCAACTTACCTAGAATCCTAGTTCTTTGCCTCCACATGGCTCTTGCTTGCTGTTTCGTTGCTCTGTTTTTCGGCGCATAAACAGAGAAAAGAGAAAATGAGTTTTAGTTGGAAACTCCCTCTTTGTTTCACTCTCTCTCTCACGTTTTTCTGTTCTTGGATTTCGGTGAGGTAGGCAAGAATGAATGGATCGAAATGAAGAATATGGCTGAAGTGATTAATTAATGGAGGGGGAAATGGTTTTGTAAGTTGCAGACCAAGATAACAATTAGAGAATGAGGTGTCAAAAATTCTCATTGGAAACTCTACACAGTTGACATTTAATGGCTTAAGTGTCTTTCAATAGAACCTCACGATGACACCTGTTATCTCTAATGTTAATTTAATGGCTTTAACCTTCTTTATGCTGGTCGAATATGCATTCGTTTAGGCAGCCAAGGATCACAACAAAATGACACCTAATATGTATTGGTGTCTTGCAATCAAGACAACATGTGTCAATGTTTCCATGATTCTTAAATTTCTGCATTTCTCTACTTCTTGGCCGAATTGCTTTGCTTGGAGAGGAAGAGTTTGTTTGTTTTGTTTTTTGTTTTGTTATCATTCGTGAGTTGTATAAATGAGTCTAGGTCTTAGTGTCTATGGGCTTGTTTTTGTTATTAAATTAGACGCAACACATAAACTGTAATTTATCCTAAATTTTGGGAAAATTGTACCTTAAAGTTTTCTTAAAAATAAATTTTTAAAATAATTAAAGCTAAATTTTAAATTTATTTATCTCAAACAATATCTTTAATCATTAGGCCTAAAATAATCATTAATATTTAATTTTCTTATAATATTTAAGTTTATGTTTCCAAATTTTTGGGATGTTACATCTTAGAACTTCAATAATGATATCTTCAGCAAGTTTTTCCTTTTTCCAACTTCCATCATGATCAATTTTCGTCATCCAATTTTAGCTCATCATTCTCTACACCTTCTTCCTTCTTCAATATCTCCTCTTCTTCATTTTCTTCAATTTCTTCTTTCTCTTTGTCCATAATTATATTTGGCAAGATCTTCTCTTTCTTTCTTCTCCTCTTGAACATTCTCCATAAATATATTTGGATTGATCTTGAATGAAGATGTTCTATTCAATAAATTCTTCATTCCTTTTCTTCTTGATTATCCTTTATAAATGAACTTGAGCTGATCTTGATATTCTCATTCTTTTCATCAACTTCTTCTTTCTTTTCTTCGCATTTCTTGATTATCCTCTATGATTTCTTTCTCTCATTCAATACTTCTTTATTGATCTTCTTCTTGACCATGCTTCATAAATGATCTTCACATCTTTAATTCTAGATTAAATTCACGAATTAGTCAATGAAGAAGATAAACATGACATAACATGATACATAAGCTTTTTGCTCTTACTAATGGCATCTATATCGGACATCATCAAAACTAATCATAACTAACAACTCTTTCTCCAGAAAGACACCATTTCAAAGAACAAACATGTTGTGATCGGTAGGATTGTAGATATAGTATCCTTAGTTTCCTTAGGATACCCCACAAAAAGGCATTTTGAGGATTTGGATGATAATTTATCAGAGGCTTGTTGTTTAACATAAACCTCACATCCCTAAATTTTAAGAAATGACAAAATGGGTTTCTTCCCAGTCCATATTTTATATGGTGTCTTTTCAACTGCCTTTGATAGAACATGATTTAGTGTGAACGCAGTTGTTTCTAGGACATGACCCCAAAAGGATGGTAGAAGATCTGTTTAACTTATCATAGATCAAACCATATCTAATAGAGTTTGATTCCTCCACTCAGAAACATCATTCCATTGTGGCGTTCTTGGAGGAGTTAGTTGTGAGATGATCCTGCAACTCCTAAGATGGTCAATGAACTCTTGGCTCAAATATTCACCATCTTGATCAGACCGAAGTGCTTTAATTGTTTTGCCAAGTTGGTTTTGCACTTCATTTTGGAATTTTTTGAACATTTCAAAAGATTCAGACTTATGTTTCATTAGATAGATATACCCATGCATACTAAAATCATCTATGAATGTAATGAAGTACATATAACCTCCTCTAGCATATGTATTCATTAGTCTACACACATCAATATGTATCAGGCCCAATAAATCAGTACCCTCTCACTATGCCTAATAAAAGGTGCCTTTGTCATATTTCCCAATGAACAAGACTCACATGTATCAAATAATTCAAAATCAAATTAGTTAAGAAATCCATCTTGACGGAGTTGTGAAATGTGTTTCTCATTTATATGGCTTCGACGACAATGCCATAGGTAGGTTGGAATTCAAATAATTTGACTTGATCCTTTTGGTAGCCACGTTATAGATATGTCCATTATTAGGATGTTCTAAATTTAGTGAATAATTACCAAAATGCAAATCACCATCAGCATAAAAAATGTCATTACTATAAGGGTGTGCATGGTAATGCTCCCAGAATGAGTTTTTTTTTTTTAATTTATGTTCCTGGGAATAAAAATGGATGAGAATTGTGTTTGGTAAATTTGGGTTTTTTTTTTTTCTGTTCTCGGGCTAGACCGGTTTAGTTTTTTGTGCTGGGGAACAAAAAAAAAGCTAAAAATTTCTGCTTTTCTATTCCTAGACACAAAATCAAAATCATTTTTCCCTAACCCTATTTGACTTCATCCTCCCACCTGATCACGATTCAGTCGCATAGCTTCCTTCTCTTCTTCATCTTCTTCCGTTCCAGTTCTCCCTTTCTATGTTTGTGCTCACCGAGAGTCACCGTCTTCCCCTCTCTTCGTCAGTCGTCGCATCTCTTCTCTCTTTCGGAGTCATCGAGTCACCGTCCTCTCCCCTCTCCATCGGCGTCCTCTCCTCTCTCGAACTCTCTCTTCCTCGGCTCATGGGGGCAGTAGCATATCAACAACTCAGGTAAGTATTTGGTGTTTCTTAATTTATTTTGGCTACCTGTTTTTATTTGCATCATCTGAGGTGAATGATTGATTCTTTGCTTTTGCTTTCTCGAATTATCCATTCTTATTGTCATTCCACATTTTTCAAATTTATGTCAAAGGGTTGGAGGGATTTTGTTGAATGTTGAATTCATTGGTAGGCTCAATCACTTGATAATTGAGCTGAAGGATGGCCTGATTTTATAAGCCAAATAGAAAACAAAGGCATTGAGACCTTGACTTAAATCTGTTATAATTGAAGTAAATCGATGATTTTGGTGCCTGGCATTATAGCTCTATCTGCTACCCTGTATTTTGGCTCAGCTCAGGATCTTCTCACAATAACCAGCCCTCAAAACACCAGAGTTTGAACACCAAAGAAGCCATATACAAACAGTAAATTTAAGAATTTTAAGACTGCTTCAGCAACAGGATGGGCTCCTAATCTTTAATTCACTGCTAATTGTGCAGTTCTATGGCAACTTGTTTGATATTCATGAATTTCTAACATTCCTTCCCTTCGTGTTTGTACCTTCTATGACTTAATCCGTGTTTGATGCTTTTATTGGTATTGTAATTTGGTGCATTTGGTTGAGCAAATGTATTTGAATAGAGTAAAATATGCATGAGCCGCTGATGCACTACGTTCAAAAATTCTTCTTTTGATGGCAATACCAGATGCACAATTGCCATTCCCATTAGCCTTCCTTTTTAATTTATGTGCCTTACCACTTTTTATTACTCTGGACCAAAATCTAAGCCTAGAACTAGGAAATTTCACCCCAAATGATTTTTCCATTCCCATTCTCCTTACTTTTTATTACTCATGCTTCTCCTCAGAAACGTGTAGTAGCCCGCCTCAGCAGCTTCCCTAGCTGCAGCATCCCTTTTGTTAGTTCTCTGTGGGTTTTGATGATAACAATCAATTGTGAAACCATGATTTAAGACTTGGCTTGAGAAAGCAGAAACTTGCTTAAAAAGGCAATACTCGAGTTTCAGTAGGAAAACTCGAGTATTGAGATTTCAAAGAAAAGCTTAATGCACTTGACTTGGGACTATATCGCAGTATTCAAATGAATACTCAAGTATTGGAACTAACAGAGAGCATCACAAGTTTTCCATCAAGGAAAACTCGAGTATTGGTATGCATACTCGAGTTTCGGTCCTATACGACTCTTCAATAATTTTCAAAAGGGACAGAAACTTTGGTTTGGAAAACTACAGTTTTGAAAACTAAAGTTTGGAATTTGAAAAGTCAGTTTTCCAACTTGGCTTCAGATTTTCAAATATCATATTCTCAAGTGAAAACTCGAGTATCACATTGGAATACTCAAGTATTGACCCAAGGAAAGATGTTCTTAAAATTGAATCACTTATAAACCTCAATTTTGAAAACCTCAGTTTTGGAAACCTCTCAGTTTAGCATTTACACAACTAATTTCAGAGTTTCAAAACTAAGGAGAAAACTCGAGTTTGAAGATTGAAACTCGAGTATTGAGCCATACAGAGAACTATCAAGGATTCTAAGCCTTCAATACTCTGGTATAGAATGGAAACTCCTGTTTTGATGTTTTGGACAATTATTCATCAAGAGTCCAAAACTCGAGTATTGGTAGAATACTCGAGTATTGGCTTAAGTTCATCAAAAACAGCAAAGCTCAAATCGCGAGTCTCGTCTCTGGAAGGAGAATACTCGAGTATAGACACAGATACTCGAGTATAGGCTTAAGTACATAGTGACAAACTCGAGTATTGGTCATGCCTTCTGATAATTCAAATTTGTGAAATATGCGTAATGTTTGTGAATGATTCAAATGATTTATATTCTTAATTATCATCATTACTAGATATGTTTAATATGTTTGCTAATGCATTTCAGCGCAATTACAGATGATACAAGCGGATTAAAAGAGCTGTCAACACATAAAGCAAAGTCTTGTCAGAAGCATTAAATGCAAACCACCAAACTTGCTGCAAACTCAACTACCAAGCATTACACGGTGGAAAAAGGATAAAGAGACTTTCATTTAATTAAGGACTGACAATCCTAATGGATATAAACGACTAGAAGTCACACTCTATCCTACAACTCAAGAAACAAGCACAAGTGTAGAGAGAGAAAGGACCAAACATCCTCCAACAGATAGGAGACTTCTCCAACGGTCAAATGAATGTCAACAATGGCTATTGATGTCTCTCTAAGTATAAATAGAGTTGCATTCAAGTCTCTATCGGAACACAGAGTTGAAAAACAAAAGAACATTACATTTGTTCATTTATTAGAGTGCTTCGTGTACAGAGTGTCAGTTGACACTATAGAGCTTCAGTGATCATCTTATCTGCTCTGTAAGAGAGTATTATTGATTGTATTTGTTTGATTGTGAGTTATCTCAAGTCGGGGGACTTGGAGATTTGGGGAATCATTGATTACAACTTGTAAGGGGGAGCAAGTTCTAGTGAGAGAATTGCTTCAGAGTTACAGAGTGTGTAATCAAGTGATTTAATGAAAAGCTCAGGGTGCCTGAGGACTGGACGTAGGCCAAGGAGTTGGGCCGAACCAGTATAAACTGTTGCGCATCGCTATTTTTCCTTGCTCACTGTTTTTTATTCGATCAATCACCATAAGTGTTGGACCTGGCTATCACCCAAGAGGGGGGGTGAATTGGGTGTTTGATAAACTTTAGGAACTTAAAAAAAAAACTTTTCGCAATTTATAAATTGACAATTAGATATTTGAAGATGAGCATATACTGGAAATGTAAAAGATAAGGGAAGAGAGTATGCAAACTGTGATTTATCCTGGTTTGGTCCAATCTTTGACCTACGTCCAGTCCCCAAGCTTCACTTGAGATTTTCAATCCACTATTTGCTTTGAACTTGATTACACGTTCTGTACTTGAAGTAATCCTCTCACTAGGATTCACTCCCCCTTACAAACCGTAATCAATTCACTTGCTTGATTACACACTCTGTACTCGAAGTAATCCCACACTCGAATTCACTCCCCTTACAAGCTGTAATCACAACAAAGTGTTTCCCACTCAAGATCACCCAATCTTGAGTAACTCTCAGAATAATAGGATGTTTACAATGACTCTTCTCTCTCAGAAGTAAGTGAATAAACATTGAAGCACAATACATATAATCTCACTCTCTAAGCTAGATATATGATCATTGAGATATTCAGAGAGTAGATGAAGCAGACGTTAGAATATTGACATTTTCACTGTGTAAGCTCACGTCACTGTTCTTGTTCTCCTTCTTGTATCTATGTCTCTTGTTCTTTATTTCTGGGCTTCTTATTTAGATGAAGAAGAGGAACCAGCCATTGCATTTTCTTCTCTTTGATTCTTCAAAGTTCAGCTGTAAATCTGGAATATGACAGTTGCATATTTTCCTCTGTTTCTTCAATTCTTGGTTGGAATCTTGGATTTAGTTGTTGTAGATGGTCTTCCAGAATTCTTGTCATTCCATAAACTTAATTTGACCGTTTGAGATGATTTTTATGAGTTACAACGGTCTGAGCTGAACATCTGGGATAAGGGAGAAGGATCAGGTCTGTTCTAGGTTCGTCATTTAATGCATTTATCCTGGATCTTGATCTCACCTTGATCTTGGCTAAACCTTATCTGAAAAACACTCAAAACTTCATCAAGGACAATAATATCATATGAGGAAATAATTTCAGGAAGACCCATTAAGATTTCGCAGATCAACATCATTTGATTTTTCAAAATCCCCGATGCAAACTCGAGTTTGTTCTTCCAGACTCGAGTTTGGGGTTCATCCAGAAAGTATGTCTGTTGATTAGTGGTCTAAACTTGCAGTCTGTAAAAGCTAACTCGAGTTTATCGGGCTCTGGACTTGGGATGGAATTTTGGTCCGGAAGCTAAACTCGAGTCAATTAGTGACCAACTCGAGTTTGGGTCTATGTTTGAAGAACAAGCCTAAGTTCGTGATTTTCCAGACTCGAGTTTAGGGTCATAGACTGGAGTTTATAGTGTAGCCAAAATGGATGATCTTTCTGTATGATCCAGACTCGAGTTTGGGAAGCAAACTCGAGTTTCAGTGACTACTGAAATATTTGAAGTTTATCTGGGTCAAGTGCAAACTGGAGTTTGGAAGGCCAGACTAGAGTTTGGGAGTCTATTGAGTTTTCTGGGTTCCTTCTGTTTGGTCTAAACTCGAGTTAGGGAATCTAGACTCAAGTTTGGCTTGCTGAGTACTCTCTATATCTTCCAGACTTCATGTTTGATTTGCAAACTGGAGTTTAGCTTGATGTGAAAATTTTGGATTCCTTTCTGTGTCTGCCCAGACTCGAGTTTGTCTATGCAGACTTGAGTTTTGGCCTTTATGTAAAATTGAATACCTTTCTGTCAAGTCTCAAACTGGAGTTTGCTAACACAAACTCGAGTTTTCTTCTCCATGGCTCAGTCAAACATCCTTCTCACAAGTTCTTTGCTTTCTGACTTGATAAAGACCAATCCCTGGACTCCAATACCTATCTCCATAAAGCTCTTTAAGTCTTCTTTCCATTGCAAGAAGAATCAGCTCCAAACTCACTGTATTCTGATAGTTATGATCTAATGAATGAAGATTGTTCTTTGCCAGCGTTTTTGCAGCATCTTGAACTTATAGTCAACTTTCGAAGATCATGTCTCACTCATTTGATCTTTTTTTTCCATGATCTTTATGTTTCTGGAAAGGTATGTGAGTCTACTTTCATATGCCACCGATTTCAGCTCATTCTGATGTGTAGATTTGAGATACACTCAAATCATTGAAGCTTGGTCTGCTGGGTGACGTTAACAGATGGGTCAACTTAAAAAATTCATAGCTCTCTCATCTCAGCTTCTTTGAGCATGAAAATTTGTCCGAATGACGCATTGGATGTCTAGTTTCATACAAAATTGATTTCACCTTAAACCGATCTCTGGTTTGGGAGATATCATCAAATTACCAGAGGTCGCCAGTTCTAATTGTGAAACAGAGTTGGACAGAGTTGCTGAAGGCTTGTTAAACTCGAGTCATTAAGTGACTAACTCGAGTTTTGAGTTCCAAACTCAAGTTTACATTGGCTAACTCGAGTTTTGCGATCCAGAGACACCAGAGTTGCTGAAGACACTACAAACTCGAGTCATTAAGTGACTAACTCGAGTTTTGACAATAAGAACCGAATTTGTGAAAAATTTTCAGAATCCCCAATTCACCCCCCTCCTGGTGATTTAGCTCCTCTTTCACCTTTCTCCTGTCCATTGAGCACCTGCATCCTCTCATGCAAGCCTCCTGATTTTCGTCCTATGATCTATTTGAATAGAGTAAAATGTTAGCGGGTTTTACAAAGTAAAACAGTTCTACTTGTTATTGAATAGGGATGGGTTTTTCTTAATGGCGGGTTTTATTTCCTGTGTGCTACTTACTTTAGGAGCTTATAGATTTGTGTGCCTCTTATGTCTTTGACATGTTATCAGTAAGGAGAATGACATCCGAAGGGTTCACAGCAAGATAGACTGATAAAAACACAACTATTTTAGTCACTTTGATGGCTGAAGAAGTAAGAAAAGGGAATAGAACAACCTATACTTTCAACAAGAAAGCATGGAAGAGCATTAAAGATGAATTTACAAAACAAACAAGGCTTGATTACACACTTCCTCAACTGAAAAATAAGATGAATAAACTTAGACGAGAATATTCAAGTTTCAGGAAATTACTAAGCATATCTAGTTTTGGTTGGAACTCTGTTTTGAAAACTGCTACAACCAAGGATGCATCTTTATGGGATGTCCATATTAAGGTAACTTTTAACATAGTGTTCCATATGATTTCTTATAACTTTGTTGGTTTTTTTAAACAACATTAGGTAAATCTTTTGTACAGGACAATCCTCAATGGGAGAAATTTCGGAAGAATGGTCTTCCTTATTGGGAACAGTTAGTTGAGACATTTGGGGATGTCTATGCAAGTGGAGATGGTGGCGTGGGAAATGCTGAGGTACACCAAATTTCAAATGGAGATGGTGATATGCTTAATGAAGATTTATATATACCAGAATTTGAGGTACCTGTTGGGACGACCAGCCCTGATTTATATAAAGAAGATGAGCATATGCTTAATGAAGATTTATTTGCATCTGATCCTATTGAGATGCCCAATCCTGTACTATATAGACAAGATAGGACCCCAAATGCAAAGCATAGAAGACGTAGTGGGAATAAAGATATTGCAATGGCATGAGAAGCCATTCAGGATCTAGTTAAGATTAGACAAAACCAATGCCACCATAATTGTACTAATTTTGCTACTGCAAAAGTGAATGAGGATCCATACTCAATTGATGTTGCAATGGATGTATTAAATGACATGGTGGGATTGGAGAATGAAGCATACCGCAAAGCAGTTGATCAAATGGTTGAGAGCTCAGCATGGAGAGTAGCCTTTATAAAGGCTCTTCCTGAGAGGAGAGATTCACTCATATAAATTTTTAAATTAATGAACTTATGTTTCAACCTTTTAATTTAGTCTTTTGTTTAATGGCGTTAAAGACCATATTGTAATTTTCATTTTTCGTATGACTATGATGTGGATATTTTTTTTGTTAATGTGATTTACTTTTTCAAATATACTAGCATGAAATTATTGATGATTATTTGTATTGATGCAGTATTCTCATGGCTGGTGCTCCTCTGTGTCTGACTTATGGGCAATATTTTGAATCTCATATTGACGATGAATAAATAGATGAAGATCTTGTTATATCAAATTTATTGAATATTATTATTAATACTTCAATATATACCAAAGAACCAATTAGAGATAGTACCCTGACAGGTGCTGAATGGGTTGCGGAACTTAGATTCGGCCACTCAGATAGAATATATGAGGAATTTAGAATGGAAAGATTTGTGTTCGACAAACTTTGTACATTGATGACACAAAAAGGTTAGTTAGCAGATAGTAGATATATTAGGGTTGATGAACAATTAGGAATTTTTTTGTACTTGATTGGACATGGGAGTTCAAATAGGAATATTTGTGAGAGATTTCAGTGCTCAGGGGAAACAATTAGCAAGTATTTCAGGAAAATATTGAAAGCAATGCTTCACTTAGCACATGAAATCATCAAACCACCTCCTTTAGATATGGTTCCAAAGGAAATTAGGGACAATCCTAAACATTTTCCATACTTCATGGTAAGTTTTTCTTAAGCATTTACGCATTTTTTAATTTTCAGATTTTAATTTACTTATTTTTCATTTTAATATTTCATTTTAAATTTTAGTATTGTATTGGCGCAATAGATGGCACTCACATAAGTGCTACATTACCTGAGAATAAGCAAATACCATCTAGAGGAAGGAAACAAATTACAACCCAAAATGTCATGTGTGCATGTTCCTTTGACATGAAGTTCACTTTTGTATATTGTTGAGTTTGCCTCAAACTAACTCGAGTTAAAAGTATGTCTGTTTTGCAATCACCGTGTCTGTAAATCTTAAAGCTTTAAGAATGATTTGTAAATTAATCAATAAGCATTGATTACCCCACCTACATTAAATGCATCTCCAGAAAACCAAGCATAAATTTGGTTAATCATTCTCTTTACATCTGAATGAATTTATGTTTCTTTCATCATTTAAATGCCAAATCATCCAATGGGAAGTGTAATATCCTGAATTTTGGGCCTAAAGATTTGAGAATAAGCCTAAAGTTGGTGGACAACTAAGCCCAGTTTAGAAAGAGCCCCAAGAATGTCAAGAGAAAAAATAGCTTTTAAGGGATAAGTAACTTGGCTATATTGGTCAGTGGACATAGTATGTATCAGTCAAAGAAATTAAAGTGCTAGTACAGAAAGCCACAAAAAACGTATATGGAATTAATTGGGTGGAAAAATTGTCATTTAGTTATGTCATAAGGTATGGGGCAAATAGCGAGTAAAGATATGCTAAAATAAATATGCACATGGCATTTCCTGGACTGATAAGCGTTACATGTGTTTTTGGAAGAAATAAGAAAGGAAAAGTCAGTTGTAATCATTACTTGAGGACATGTGTCACCACAGGGTTAAAAGAGGAAAAGTATGGGTAGAAAAGTTGATTCTTTATCCCTTAAGAATTCAATTTCATACACCCAAGGAGAAAAAGGGAAGATCAGATGATTTCATATGTATTTAGACTCAAACACAAAGTGTTGGATATGATTAGTTTTGATGATGTCTTATATAGATACCATTAGTAATAGCAAAAAGCTTGTATACTATATTTATCTCCTACATTGACTAATTATTATATTTAACGTAGATTAGTTCAAATTGAATTGTGGAGAATGATCAAGAGAAGAGAAGAAAGAAAGTGTTCAATTGTAGGGAATAATCAAGAAGGAAATAAGAGATTACAGAAAGAGGAATTTGCAAAGAAGCAAGAAGTTATCAAAGGATTTTAGGGATAATGAAGAAGAGGAGAGATTGAAGAAGGAAGAACTTGCTAAATGAAATATCATTATTCAAGTTCTTAGATTGATACTAGAAGTCTCCATGATCAAATGGAAGTTGGAATGATTCAATTTTGAGTTAAAATTAGCTTTACCATGAGCAAACTCGAGTTAGATAAGTCAAAACTTGAGTTATCATCTTTGCTACAGTAATTTGGACTTTGATATAAGTTGACTTGAGTTATTACTTCATAACTTGAGTTGGATATGTGCATGACTTGAGTCAAATTTAGTTTTTAGCTCTCTGTTCACCTTTGTTTCACAATCAGCTTAGGCGAGGTCTGGTAATTTGATGATATCTTCCAAATAAGAGATCAGATTGTGGTGGGACCAATTTTGTATAAAACTAGATGCTCAATGCGTCATATGGACAAATATTTAAGCCTTGAGAAGGACAAATTAAATGGGACTAACTTTCTTGACTGGTTTAGAAACTAGAGAATTGTTCTCAAGCACGAAAGAAAGGGTATAAAAACGAAAGGCAAGGGCAAAGGAAATGGTAATGGCTCAATTAGTAAGACTAAAGAGTCAAGCAGCCCCGAAACTAAGCCTGCAGCCAAGAAGGCAAAGCCTTCAAAGGACGTGGTTTGCTTCTTCTGTAATGAACATGGTCATTGGAAGAGGAACTGCAAACTCTACCTTAAAGATCTGAAAAAGAATAAGAAGGATGGCGAGGCTATCTCTTCAAGTATTTATGTCATAGATATTTATTTTTCTACTTCCTCTAAATGGGTATTAGATACTGCATGTGGTTCTCACATTCACACGAATGTGCAAGGTCTCAAGGACAGTAGAAAATTGAAGAAGGGTGAAGTGGACCTACGAGTTGGAAACCGAGCAAGAGTTGCTGCTTTAGCCGTAGGCACTTATGAATTAGTTCTGCCTAGTGGGCTTTTGTTAATTTTGAACAATTGCTTTTATGTTCCTGCTTTGAGTAGCAACATTGTTTCTCTTTCTTATTTGGATAAGGAAGGTTTTACTTCCATTACTAGGAATGACAAATGTTCTATTTATCATAATAACATTTTCTATGCTGATGGTGATTTGCATTTTGGTCATTATTTACTAAATTTAGAACATCCTATTTATCATAAAGAGTTCATTGACCATCTTAGGAGTTGTGGGATCATCTCACAACTTACTCCTCCAGGAACACCTCAATGGAATGGTGTTTCTGAACGGAGGAATCAAACTCTATTAGATATGGTTTGATCTATGATAAGTCAAACAGATCTTCTACCGTCCTTTTGAGGCTATAGAAACAGCTGCGTCTACACTAAATTGTGTTCCATCAAAGGCAATTGAAAAGACACCATATGAGATATGGACTGGGAAGAAACCCAGTTTGTCATTTCTTAAGATTTGGGGATGTGAGGTTTATGTTAAACAACAAGCCCCTGATAAATTATCATCCAGATCCTCAAAATGCCTTTTTGTGGGGTATCCTACGGAAACTAAGGGATACTTTGTCTACAATCCCACGGATCACAAAGTGTTTGTTATCCACAATGGTATTTTTTTGGAAAAGGAGTTTATCTCTAAAAGAACTAGTGGGGAGTAAGGTGAACATCGAAGAAGTTCGAGAGCCACAAGATAACGTAAAACCACAGATGGAAAATGGAGAAGACTTACAACAAGTTATTGAGCCTACTCAAGTAACATAAGGCCCGCGAAGGTCCAATAGGACAGGCAAAAGCCTAAGAGATATGTACTTCTAACTACTAGAAGCCGTGATATCTTGCTCATTGAGCAGAATGAACCAACTACCTATCTAGAAGCCATAATGGGACCCAACTCTGAAAGATGGCTTAATGCTATGAAGTCTGAAATGCAATCTATGTATGACAATAAGGTATGGACCTTAGTCGATCCACCTAAAGGTGTTAAACTATTGGGTGCAAGTGGGTTTTCAAAGAGAAAACTGACATGGATGGCAAAGTAAATGTCTTCAAGGCACGACTGGTTGCAAAAGGATTCACTCAAACCCATGGTGTGGACTATGATGAAACCCTTTCCCCAGTTGCAATGGCCAACTCAATGAGAATCCTTCTTGCCATTGCATCATATTATGACTATGAGATATGGTAGATGGACGTCAAAATAGCCTTCCTTAACGAAAAACTGCTTGAGGATATGTACATGACACAACCTGAGGGTTTTGTGCGTCCAAAAGACTCTAGTAAAGTTTGTAAGCTTCAAAGATCCATTTATGGATTGAACCACGCATCTCGGAGCTAGAATCATCGTTTTGATGAAGTAGTCAAAGAGTTTGGATTCATTCAAAACATAGATGAACCTTGTGTTTACAAGAAGGTTAGTAAGAACACAGTCGTATTTTTGGTGCTTTATGTTGATGACATCCTACTGATTGGGAATGACATCCCTACCTTGCAGAGTGTCAAGTCTTGGTTAGGAAAGTCCTTCTCAATGAAAGATTTAGGCGAAGCCACTTACATCCTTGGGATCAAGATCTATAAAGATAGATCCAAGAGGTTGATAGGCCTAAGTCAGAGCACATACATAGTCAAGATACTACATAGATTGAGTATGCATGATTCTAAAAGAGGTTACATGCCCACGTCTCATGGCATCCATCTCAGCAAGGATCTGTGTCCTAGTACACAAGATCAAAGAGACCGCATGAGTAAGATTCCATATGCCTCCGCCATTGGATCTATTATGTATGTCATGTTATGTACTCGACCATGTTAGATATGATTAATTTTGATGATGTCTTATATATATGCCATTAGTAAAAGTAAAAAGATTGAGTAATATGTTTACCTTCTTCATTGATTGATTCTTGTATTTAATGTTAAAACAAAGATGTGAAGTTCATCTATGAATAATGATCAAGAAGAAGATCAACAAAGAAGCAAGAAGTTATCAAAGAATTTTGGGCATATTCAAGAAGAAGAGGAGTGATTGAAGAAGAAAGATCTTGGTGAATGTAATTCAAGATCAGCTCAAGTTCTTTTATGAAGCATAATCTAGATGGGAGATGGAAGATAAAAAGATTAGAATTATGGAGTCAATTATGGAGTCAAATGATAAAGAACAAGAGAAGAGAAGAAAGAAAGAGTTGAATCATGGAGAATGATCAAGAAAAGAGAAGAAAGAAAGAAAAACTTGCCAAATGGAATGAGAAAATCATCATACAAGTTTTTAGGTTGATTCTTGAAGTATCCATGATCAAATGAAAGTTGGAATGACTCGATTCGAAGTTAGAACAAGCACATATCAGTTTCTTAATAAATAAACTCGAGCTTGTCACTTACAAACTCGAGTCTGGCTTATTTCCAGCAACTCTAGCTCCTCTGGCCCGAGCAAACTCGAGCCTACACTTACAAACTTGAGTTTGGCTAATTTCCAGCAACTTAGTTCTCCTCTGGCCTGAGCAAACTCGGGCCTATACTTACAAACTTGAGTTTACAGCGTTCTTCAGCACTAGTGTTCTACTCTGTTTCACGTTCAGCATGGGCGACCTCTAGTAATTCGATGATATCTTCCAAACCAGGAATCAGATTGAGGTGAAACTAATTTTGTATGAAACTAGACTCTCAATGTGTCATATTGGCAAATTTTCATGCCCAAAGAAGATCAGATGAGAGAGCTATGAATTTTGAAAGTTGGATCAGAAGTTCACGCCACACAGCAGACCAAGCTTCAATATTTTGAGTTAACTCACAATCTACACATCAGAATGAGCTGAAATCGGTGGCATATAAAAGTAGACTCATAAGGCTTTCCATCGAGAGTTAAATGAACAAAAATGAAGGTCATACTAGGGAGATATGGCCTTCGGAAGTTGACAGAGAGCTAGTCGCAATCTGATATTCTATAAAATCGAGCATAAAACTAATAAACTCGAGTTTAGCTCTGACAGAAAGCTATCGAAGATTTCCAACACGATTAGACTCGAGCCTACATAGCTTAAACTCAAGCCTAATGAATCTCTGTTTTACAGATGACGTCTTCCATCTATCTGATTCAAACTTATGAACTAATTTAATCATTTTTTAGGTTTCGAATCATCATATATATTTACTTGATCAATATACTCATCAGTTTCAAATGAATTCAGCAAGAATCAAGGTGAAATCAAATCTGGATTAAATGCAATTAATGAAGAACCAAGAACAAGCCTGAAATTTCTCCTCTATTCCAATGGATCAGCTCAGACTGTTATGAAATGTTCAGGTCACTCTCCAACGGTCAAATTAAGTTTATGGAATGACAAGAATTCTGGAAGACCATCTGCAACAACTAAATCCAAGATTCCGGCCAAGAATTGAAGAAATAGAGAGATATATGCAACTGTCATATTCCAGATATGAAGCTGAAAATTGAAGAATCAAGAGAAGAAAATGCAACGGCTAGTTCCTCTGATTTAACTTTAAATACCCAGGAAGACTCATAGCAACAACACACATGTACAATTACAACTTATTGCATTTTTATTTTGACACTTCATTGTGCATACTTCAGTATGTGAACTTCAGTGTTTATTCATATCTACTCTTCTTAAGAGTCTTGTTTTTGAAAATCATTTGATTACTTGTTTGAGAGAACTCAAGGTTGTGGAACCTGTGAGTTGGGTTATTTAATTACAAAGTGTAGGGGGGAGCAAGTCCTTAGTGATTAGGATTGCTTGAGAGTTACATTGTTGTAATTCAAGAATATTGAGATAGTTGAAAAACCCAGAAGGTATCTGGGGACTGGACGTAGGTCAAGGTTAGGACCGAACCAGTATAAATCTTATGGTGTCTAGCTTTTCTTCCCTTGATTTATTATACTCTGTTTTCGATTTAAAAACTTGAGTGTTTCGAAAAGTTTTTCAAAGTTACTAAAGTCTTATCAAACACCCAATTCACCCTCCTCTTGGGTGATAGTCAGGTCCAACAGACCGGATATCTCATTTGCCATAAGTATGACTAGTAGATATCAACAAGATCCCGGTGAGGGTCACTGGACTGCTGTCAAGAATATCCTGAAGTACTTAAGAAGGACTAAGGACTTATTCTTGGTATATGGTGGCTTAGAGGATGACTTCTATGTGACTGGTTACACAAATGCGATTTTCCAAACTGACCAAGATGATCTAAGATCGCAATCTGGATATGTATTCCTTTTGAATGGTGGTGCGGTAAGCTGGAAGAGCTCTAAGCAGAGCACTGTAGCAGATTCTACAGCAGAAGTTGAGTATATAGCAGCATTAGATGCAGCTAAGGAAGCCGTTTGGATCAGAAGGTTCATTAGTGAACTAGGGGTGGTTCCTACTATCTCAAATCTGATAGACCTGTTTTGTGACAACAGTAGGGCTATTACACAGGCCAAGGAGCCTAGGTCACATCAAAGGACCAAACATATACTCAGACGTTTTCATCTTATCAGAGAAATTAATGATAGAGGTGACATAAAAATATGCAAAGTACCAGGAGAAGACAATGTTGCTGATCCTCTTACTAAGCCGCCTGCACAGATAATACATGAATGTCATGTAAGGACAATGGGAATTAGGGAAATTAATGATTGTACCTAGTGCAAGTGGGAGTATTTTGTTGGAAAGGCTAATCATTGTACTTTAAACATTATTGTTATTTAATGTATTCTCTTTTAGTTATCATTTAATTTACATGTTTATATTGATAACTGTATCCTTGGATATATTTTATAGATTATCCTAAATGTCCCTGGTCAGTCATCTACGTGAGAGCGAAGATGAAATAAGACCAGTATGACTTTGATGAGGCATGGAGATACAAATCAAAGTCATGGGCACTTGTAAGAGTACAAGGTGTTGGACTGACCCACTATGAGAAAGTTGCATGGATTTAGTCATAAGCTTATCTCATGTATAACTGCGTCACAACGCCCTATGACCTTAGATCATTATGGATTCCTACATGAGAGTCACTGATCTTTGACCTAGTCAAAGTTGAAAGGCGGAGCAAATCACCAAGAGGGGGTGAATTGGGGATTTAAAAATTTTCTTGACAATGCTCTGGAATGTATGCGCTAGAACAGGGATAAACAGAGGTAAGAAGAGGAAAGCAAGACACAACAAGATTTATACTGGTTCGGTCTAACTCCTTGACCTACGTCCAGTCCCTAGACTCTTTGGGATTTCCACTATCACTCACAATTAGTTACACACTCTGTATTTGAAGTTATCCTCTCACTAGGATACACTCCCCCTTACAAGTTGTAAACTGATAATCCCAATCTCCAAGTCCCCAGACTTGAGATTCTTACACAGAAATGATTTTAACAACAAAAGACACTCTCTAAGTGTAGATAATGATAAATACTGAAGTACAGATTTCTCTCAAAGTATTTTACAGAAAAACTGAAATGCTAGATGTAATCTTTTATATTTGAGCTTCTATCTTTTTCTGCGTTTCTGAGTCTTCATTTATACTTGAAGAACTTCATTTGAATGATGCTTATCAGATTCAGACCGTTGGAGCTCTTCTGGAATTTTTGACGTTGGATACCCACTAAGAACTTTGACCGTTTGAGCATGTCTGGATTCCAGCTTGATGATTCAGTACTGTCTGCTATTGAAGAGTATTTAATTTGATGATAATGTTGATCATCTTTATCAGGATGGGCAGCAGAAGAATGTCCAAAATTATTTAATCCAAGTTGCAAAATATTCCCTGACACTTGTGCAGCTAGCCATACTGTACTTTTTCACTTTCTAGCTCAGCAACCAGAGCCTGCTGATTTCTGCTTCAAAACTCATCTGAATTTTACTTAACAAAGTGGTTAATCATGGATAAGAGTAATAATAAATGGAAAAAATAAATATCCAATTAATCCATATTGATTAGAACCAGATTTCTATCGTTTTCAAAATGAATCGCTGCAGTAAGATATAAGTGACTGGAGTAGTTCATAACTGTTGAAAGTTTACTGCATGTAAGCTTACTGGAGTCAACATTAAGCTACTGGAGTAATATTGCATCTTATAATGTTTCTGGCTAGAGTAATCATTAAATACTGGAGTAATCAGTCTTCATTTTGTTTCTGTCCTCGATCCTACTGGAGTAGGCACCTGACTACTGGAGTAACTAAGGTTTGTTTTGCTTCTATCTGTATTGTTACTGGAGTAGTCATTAAATGACTGGAGTAATCTCAGTCTTATGATGTTACTGTCTCGACCTTACTGGAGTAAGACATTGGTTACTGGAGTAGCTGAGTGTCATTTTGTTTCTGTCTGTGATATGACTGGAGTAATCATTTAGCTACTTGAGTATCTGAGGTCTGTTTTAATTTCTATCATCGAGACTACTGGAGTAAGTCCTTGCTTACTGGTGTAACTAAGGTTCATTTTAGCTTTTGTGACAGATATGACTGGAGTAACCAAAACCTTACTGGAGTAATATCGGGCTAATACTTCTGGAAGTGTCTGACAGTGAAGCCTTACTGGAGTACTTAAGTGACAACTCCAGTAACGTTACTGGAGTAACAAAATAGTTACTGGGGTAACTTCGACAAACTATCAGGTTTTGGTTCTAGAGATGTCTGAGAATGAAGTGTTTCTGGAGTAGCTAAGTGACTACTGGAGTAACCTTACTAGAGTAGCAAAAATATTACTGGAGTAACATGAACACAGAAACATTTTACTGATAGCTTTATGACAGACTTACTGGAGTAGCTTTCGATGTTACTGGAGTAATGCACTTTGAAAAATACTTTGGACTAAGACATATTATTGGAGTACCGTGAGCACTACTGGAGTAAGATTACCTTTGAAAAGCATTATGAATCAACACATGTTACTGGAGTAGCGTAAGCTTACTAGAGTAATCAGACTTGAAGACCTTTTGAATACAGTCATGTTACTGGAGTAACAAAGCCATTACTAGAGTAACTTTTTACTGAAATGTGATTTAACAAGCCAAGCTACTGGAGTAACGCACAACTTACTGGAGTAAGACAAGTTAAAAAACAAATGATATTACTGGAGTAATATAATCATTACTGGAGTAAGATTTTTCTAAAAACTTAGTGAATGCATGAAATCTTATTCTTTTAATTTACAATTGTCAAATTATCATCAAAACACATAGAGAACTAACAAAAGCCATCTTTGACCGGGTGATGATAAAGGCTTGGATCGGGATCAGTGGTTTTCATGCAGAGGAATCTGAATGGTCAAGATGGAATTTGTCCCTTACATTTGTAGAAAGATAATACTGGGCCCCTCGATGAGTGAGTCTAAGAAATGTATGGTCATACTATGGTGAAAAGGAGTTTCCATTTCAATTATTAGACTACTTAAGAATCGAGAAACTAATGGTCAAGAAAAGGAAGTTGACATTATCCACGCCTCATCCTTGACCAAATTATCACGTGACAAAAGGGACGTGACATAGTTGTATGATAGGTTGTATCGAAAATTTATCCTCATGTGAATTGGGTAGTCGCAATGTCTTGCTAGAGGCCGCTTGCAACTTGTGGGCTAGTACAGTATTGGCCCACTACCAATCTCATGTGAGCCTGCAGGGTCACACACAAGAATAGCCTAACACGAGCTATAATGTTCAGATTCATTGAATCTAAGACATGTCTAAGATTCAATGAATACAAAGTTTTATCTAAGGAGGGTATATATCTAATGATTGCACCTAGTGCAAGTGGGAGTCTGTTGGAAATTATGCCTTAGGGGCTAAAATTTGATTTATGAAGATAAATCAATGATTTAATAGATATCATATCTCAGATTTGATTTATGAAGATAAATCAAATCAACTGGCTTCTAATTTGCATTAAATAAATTGATTGGATTGAATCAATTAGTCAAATTTAATTTCCAATTCAATTTTAAAATTAATAAGATTGATTTTGAATATTTAATATGGCCCATAAGGGTTATAAAATACCCTTAGATTGTAAGTAATTTGATCACACACACAAGAGAATTCAAGAGCCACAAAGAATCCCTAGAAGAGTGACGTGAGACAAAAGCTTGAAGGCGCTAGCACGCTGTCGTTCGTGTTGGACTGCTGTTTGGTGTGGATATCGGTAGAGGGAGTGAATTCATAGAGTCGGCTCCTAGAGATTGATTGATCAAGAAGGTGTTAGCCCACGAGTTTGCAAAGTACGCACACGGGTTCGCATAGGTAAGGTTCTTATTTACTAACCCGATTTAAACGCTGTTGATAGATCCTCTTCTTGGGATTTGTAATTTATTGGATAAACTTAATTCCGCTGTGTGTATGAATCCCAACAGAAACTTACTCAAGAGAATGATTAAATGTAATAATAATAAGTTTAAAGATGATTAACAAGTAATGAACAATAACCAAGAGTCATTAAATAATTTTAATGATATGTGTAAAGCCAATACTGATACTGATACAATTAATGTATTCTTGAGAATCCATCACTCAATACTCAAGAATCATATAATGAAAAGAGATTTATATCAGGCATATGACAAGATTTAGGTAAGCCATACTTGAGAATCAACATGCGTGTTCAATCATGTGTTCTTGCTTAAGACATTATCGAGAATCCATATACCATTCTCGAGAATCAACGTTGAATGTGAGCAGGAATCATTTATTCAGAAATTCTCGAGAATCAAGTCTCCATTCTTGAGAATCAACATGGACATAAGTTATTGATGGTTGGGTGACAAGTGCAAGTATACACTATCAATGTAATACTAGCAAGTATGCCAGAGTAATAAAATATCGTTCCCACAAGGATCAAAGTTCCAACTACCAACTCACTTCACTTTACTTTATAGTTGATGCAATCGTATGAGTTTTTGATGGAAATAATAAATGTCAATAAAAGTACAAAGAAATTGAATCAAATTTTGTAGAATCAAAATTAACAAAAGCCTAGGGTCATGTATATCATCAATAATTCATTTAATTGTTCTTCCTTTACCAAAAGCTAGATTAAGACCTAATCTTCTTTTAAGGTAGAATTTAACTACATAACTATTGAATTGGAATATGTCAACCAAATTTCTGATTTTAATCTAATTGCTTATTCCTATGTCAATTAGCCTAATCCTTAATCCAAAAGACCATGTTCCCATGCTCATTAGAATTAATTCTTGCATTAAGTCCATAATTTTTTATGGTTGCATAAAGCCTATGTCAAATTCCCTTGCTAGTACCTTATGTTCTTTAATCAATTGAACCTAGAATTAACTAGCATTTTCCAAGGTCTAATTAATCTTTCAATTCCTTAATTAGGTGATCAAACTAATTAAGACATTAAGTGTGGATTAAAGAAACATATTCAAGACAATCATTATGTAATTAAAAACAAAATTTCAATTAAACTTCATAAAGAATCCATACATGACCCTAGAAAAATACTTAGTTCATGCTATTCATGACTAAGCATAACAAGGGTAAAAGATGAACATAAAAGTAAATTAAAACAAATAATATGAAAGATTAAATCTAGACTTCCATGTAGGAGGTAGAACCTTCCATATAGGAGTCAAATGAACAATAAAGAAAAACAATACATAAGAATCATAAAGAAGATCTAAGCACTTCCATATAGGAGGCAAGAAAGGAAAACAATGCATAAATCATAAAGAAAATCTAGGCCATACCATATAGGAGGCAAGAACTACAAGAGAGAAATTAGAAGAGGAGAGATCTTGATAATTTCCAAGTGTATGTTGCTCCTCACAATTCCCTTCTATTTATAGGCAGCTTGGAGCATCCCATTCATGCATTTTCCAACTCAAATTCGTCACTTTTCTTAGTGGCCAACTTGGAGGAATCTTTGACTCACTTTTGCACCTCCAAAACCGTGTCCTTTTGGACAGCTGTTTTGGACCTAGATTTCGGTGGCATTGGGCTTTGTGGTCTTCATATGCAATGAAGCCCCGTCTCTTAGCTTTCCAGTCGTGCAAATTTCAGACCATTCCGAGGTCTGTAGCTCCAGTTATAGATCAAACACTGCACATTGGTCCAGAGTCCAGTTTCAGCGTCTTGTTCTGTGTTCCAGGCCCAATTCGATCCTCTAAACGTCTGATTTAGCTTCTGGGATCTTCATATAAATTGTAGGGATTTCTCTTAGATTTCCAGAAATATAAATTTCAGATCCATTGAATGTATATAACTCAAGTTATGAGCCAAATACCAAGCAGTGTTCACTGCCAATTCTGGTAAAACCTGTTATTTAAGCCCAATTTTTAGCCAAACTTCAAATATAACCAAGATCAATACAAATGAAGTCTAAAAACTAATTATGAAGATGAAACCACATATTTAACTAATTTGATCCATTAAACCATGACAATGACAAACTTTTTAACCCAGTTTTTCATGTAAAATAACATGAATTCGAAGGTTATCAGTTTTATACTAAACAGACATAGTCCATTCTCGAGAATTAAACCCCTATACTAGAGAATCACTTCTGTTTGAATTGAGTTTCACTAGTACTCAAGAATTAAAATGTTCATTCTCGAGAATGAAGACCCAATACTCGAGAATTGATTCCATTTAGAGATCTAAGGAAGTCACGAGCATGAGGAGTACCCCTACGAGGGGTTATCTTGTATCTAACCACTGGAGAAGAGCAGAGATATCTAAGGAAGGCACGAGCATGAGGAGTACCTCTACGAGGGGTTATCTTGTATCTAGCCATTGTCTTTGGATAGATGATTATCAGGGACGCAGTGAGGAGTTAAGGCAGAGAGGTAGCTAGTAAGAGTTAGAGCAGAGAGATACGAAATATGTGAGAATGACTAACTTTTCATTTGGCATACATAATTAGTGAATAATTTTTAGGAGCGTATTTTATAAATATTTGGTCCTATTTATTTTTAAGTTTTTTTTTTGCTTGATTTTTTTTTTTTTTTTAAGTTGAAACAATCAGACTTTAAGTTGAAATTTGTAAATACCTTTAAGACTTCATTTCACCAATGACCGCTCTTAAAAATACTTTTAAAATCGTCCTTTCAAAATATTAGGCCCCAAAAGTCTACCCTTAATTTTTTTGTAGGAATTTTTTATTATATAAATAAATGCCTTATATTTATAAGAACAATTGTCTTACAATATTCGGTTTTAAAAGTTACATCATTTCAAATTTCCAGATTGCAGAGTCGTATCCTTTAAACTCTATGTTCAATGAATGCTTCAGAGTCTTTTTGGCTTAGTATGCGTCTCCTCGTATTCTGAGGACACTCCAACGATGGTGCTCTATTTAAGCCACTTGTTACTTTAGTTTCTTCACATTCTTCTTCACATCCTCATTTTCTTCTACAACCTCCACTTCGATCCTAGCCTCCACCATAATGGTTATCCCACCACCGAGTCCTCCTTTTCCTCCTCTTCCTCCCCAACCACAAAGGCCCCCTCTACTGTCGCCGAACCCATCCTCCAAGCAGGTATTGGAGCACCTAATAGTCCGTGTCGATTACATCGACCGACGCCTCAGCAAATTGGTTGGCCTGATTCACACCGTCAATTATAAGCTCAACATGGTACTCCATGCCAAAGAGTGGAGTGCCATTCTTTTCAAACTAATCAGGACTCCAGTGACTCCTCCTCCTTTTGCAACGATACGGAGGATTAATTTGAAGCTTTTATCTTCTTTTTCTTTCCTCTTTTTTTATGTTAGTTCTCTATGAGTTTTGATGATAACAATCAATTGAAAAACCAAGGTTGAAGAATTGTCTCAAGAAAGCAAAAACTTGCTGAAAGAGGCAATACTTGAGTTTTAGTAGCAAAACTCGAGTATTGAAGTTTCAAAGAAAAGCTCAATGTAAATGACTAAGCGCAATACCGTAGTATTTAAATGAATACTTGAGTATTGGACCTTACAGAGAGCATCGCAAGTTTTCCATCAAGGAAAACTCGAGTATTGATATGCATACTCGAGTTTAGGCCTATATGACTCTTCAACAAATTCAACACAAATAGAGACTTCAGTTTGGAAAACTCCAGTTTCGAAAATCCAGATTTGGAATTTGAAAAAATAGTTTTCCAATTTGGCTCCAGATTTCAAATGTTTTCATTTTCAAATGAAAACTCGAGTATCACATTAGAATACTTGAGTATTGGGCCAAGAAAAGTTGTTTTTAAAACTCTATCTGTTATAAACTCCAGTATTGAAAACTTCAATTTTGGAAACTCCAGTTTAGCACATTCTAAAATAATTTCTGAGTTTCAAAACTAAGGAGAAAACTCAAGTATAGAGATTGAAAACTCGAGTATTGAGTCATACACAAAGCTACCAAGGTTTCTAAGCTTTCAATACTCCGGTATAGCATGAATACTCTAGTTTTGATGTTTTGGACAATTATTCATCAAGAGTCCAAAACTCGAGTATTGGTTAAATACTCGAGTATTGGCTTAAGTTCATCTGGAACTCCAAAGCTCAAATCGCGAGTCTCGTCTCTGGAAGGAGAATACTCGAGTATAAACACAGATACTCGAGTATAGGCTTAAGTACATAGTGACAAACTCGAGTATTATTGCACAAACTCGAGTATTGGTCCTGCCTTCTGATAATTCAAAGTTGTGAAATCTGTGTAATGTTTATGGAATGATCCAAGTGATTTATATTATTAATTATCATCATTACCAGATATGTTTAATATGTTTGCTAGTGTATTTAAGCCAAATTACATATGATTCAAAGAGATTAAAAGAGTTGTTATCACACAAAGCTAAGTCTTATCAGAAGCATTAAATACAAGGCCACCTAACCAGCTATACTTTGATCTACCAAGGCTTAGACGAAGCAAAAGGGTTAAAGAGCCATACACCTAACTCAGGGTTGACAATCCTAATGGATACAAACAGCTAGAAGTCACCCTCTATCCAAAAGATCAAAGAATAAGCTATAAAGTAGAGAGAGAAGAGACCAAAGTGCTTCCAACTGATAATCATCTTCACCAACGGTCAAATGAATACCTGCAACAGTCATTAATTATACTCTAAGTATAAATAGAGTTGCATTCAATTCTCTCAACAGAACAACTAAGCAGAAAATCGATTAAGCATTAATTTTGTTCATCTACTCTTAGAGTTTTCTGTACAGAGTATCAGTTGATACTACTTGAGCTTTAATGATTAACTTATCTACTCTTTAAGAGAGTATTTCATTTGTATTATCATTTGATTGTAACAATCTCAAGTCAGAGGACTTGGAGATTTGGGGATCATTGATTACAACCTGTAAGGGGGAGCAAGTTTTAGAGAGAGAATTGCTTCAGAGTTACAGAGTGTGTAATCAAGTGATTTAGTGGAAACTCAGGGTGCCTGAGGACTGGACATAGGCCAAGGAGTTGGCCCGAACCAGTATAAACTTTCTTGTATTGCTATTCTTCCCTGCTCACTGATTTTCTTTGATCAATCACCATTAGAGCCAAACTTGCAAAAAAATTGAGAATCCCCAATTCACCCCCTCTTGGTGATTCAGCTCCTCTTTCATTTTTTGTACTGGGTATGTATTGCTGCCCAATAAATGAATTTACAATAATAAATAATTTATGTTTGTTTAAATGTTGCTAGAGTCTTTGAGACATGCATTTCGATCTGTTCAGGTAGAGGGTCATATTTTTTCATTCTGGACAACCCTTAGATTACCCTTGAGTTATTTTTGCATTTAACAAATTAAGAACAAACAAAACAAAGTCCTCTCATGAGTGCTTGGTAATTAATTAATTGACTTTTAAATTAAAATTCACAGAATACAACGTTAAGAACAAACAAATACAATGAAAGAAGACTAGGTGAGACTTACACTACAATATTGAAACCCCATGCATGTGAGAATGCGACATGATGGGGTTATGCATTATAACGACTCTAGTTAGTTCTCGGTAACTCAAGCCTGAGTTTGAACTATTGCATTGAAATATATTTTGATAAGTCGAGCTAATACTCAGTGACTCGATTTTTATTTGCCAAGTTAAGGGCAATCAGAGGACTGAGACTTCAACAACATATCCACTTTGTTGGTCAAAGTCCATAGTGTTTTGTAAATATTGGTGGACTTATACTAAGATCTTCCATGTGGCCACTAAGATTTCCAACTTCCTCTTTGATTTCCTCTTGATCAGCATGTACCTTGGTGACCTCACTAACCAACTTGCTAATCTCAGTCTCCAATTTCTTTGTTAGCTCATAACATTGAGCTATCATAGCTACTTGAAGATGACTAACACATTTAGAGATAGCCTTCTCCACTATAGTCTTAATTGTGGCTCCAAGTGTAAAAGGTGGAAGTTGTGAACATTGTTCTTGCCCAGGTTTAGATTGTGCTTCTTAAGATCTAGACTTGGAAGGTTTTGATCTAGGCAGGGCTAGGGCTCTTGATTGCCCAGATCCTTCTTCAAATGAAATCCTCATCAAACTTAAATGATGTTTTCCAAACATCTCAGGCTTCTTAGGAGGCTCATTCTTCTCTAGGTACCAAACCTTTTCATGAAACAAAATAATATAGACAAAGTTTGGGAAAGGGATGGCGAGATTCTTCTTAGAGTGAAGAAAAAATCTCTTCATTTCATTGAAAATCCAGTGTTCAATATTATGAGGAATCTTATCCACAAAAAAAGAAAAAAAAAAAAGAGTAGTCCTTTTGAGTGAAGTGTGTAAAATTCTTCCCCTTTTGTATTAAATTCCTTAAGTAAATATACCATAAGGCCTTATGCACTGGGGGCATGACAGCAGGAGAAAAACTGAGTGTCCTTATTGGTTCACTTAGTGGTTGATCTGGTCGAAGGATTTTAAAAATCTGCTCATTGTCATAATGAAATTCAGGAGGAGGAGGAGGAGGATCAGAGATCAAAAGTGGAGAATTTATGTAATTGGCAATAAGAACAATTCTTTTGCCTCTTACATAGGTAATTATTCTTTCCTTAACTATGTTATCATGCTTATCTAGAAGGTTGTGGATAGTCATATTGAAATAAAAAGTCCTAACAGGAGTTGGATTGAAAGAAGCACGAATAGACAAGAAATTTTCATAAGGTTTATACCAAGGTGAAAGATCAAGATTGTAATCTTGCCTCAATTTTTCCATGTCTACATAGATAGTTAGACAGAAGTTCCTATGGGCATAATCATCTCTAAATTTCTTTCCTTCATCAACATAAAACATATTAGGTCCACAAGCGAATTCAGAATAAGGGACAGGTTGATGATAAATGGCTTCAAGAGTCGATTTTTGAAATGGTACCTTAGAGCTATATGGCTCTTGAACCTTAGAAGCAGAGGATTGACCTTCAGGAGAAAATGATTTACTTTGAGGACTACCTCAAAATTGAAATAAAGGAACAGGTTTCTTCTTCGATTTCTTAGGAATGTCAGGGTTTCTTGAATCAACACTTTCTTTGATTTCTTGGGCGATGGTTCATTGGACGCCACCTTTAGTTAACATCATCTTGGAGGTTGCTTGGATTATCTAGGGCATTTCTATTACACCCCTATCGGCCTCGCCCTTTCAGGTGATAGGTTAGAGGGATTCTGTTCACTTATTACCTTTCCATTTCTACTTAATTATTCCTTTTATCATGCATTAGAGTGAACACAACAGAGCATGTAATAGTTTGGACAAATATAATATACTGTCAAAAGTATAATAAACCAAAGAAGCACATAAGTCCCCGTAGGGTTAAGGGTACATTTGTCCAAAGTAAATACTGAACAGTAAATAACGTTTTTCTTTAATCCAGAACAAATACAACATTAAGCCTCCTTAGAGTGTTTTCATCTCTTTGTAACAATACTTCCGGCCCTTAACTTTTAAAATTGAACCCCAAAATAACTATTAAACTCAAATATAGTATGTATGCAATGCATGTAATGCAAATCATAACAGGAAAAATAAATATGCCTTAGGCACAGAATACATGCATGTACTACCTCCGCAAGACTGCCTGGTCAAGACAAGCCCTTGGATCCAACGTGCTACTGGGCCTTAGTAGCAAGGGCAGTCGACCCAAACTACTAATCCCAAGAGATCTCAATGGATACCTATAAACATAGTCATATAGGCTCCACCTACTCCATGTAACCTGGGCCTCAATAGTGACCTAAGGACACGCAGTCTAATAGGTACTACCTACCCTACATGCCAGCCAAGGGCCTCCATAGCCCGACATACTCTGGACTTCAGTAGTTGACCTAAGAACACACAATCACATATGTACCACAGTCTAATCCCTTACGTCATGATAAAGCACACATGCGAAAGTAACACAAAGTATGCAAGTTTACAGTTACTACCTGTTACTTCTTGAAAGTAGTGAACTCTTACCTTAGTATTGGAGATGCGCCTTACACATAATAATACCCTAGATATTGTTAGTTCTCTACGTGTTTTGATGATAACTGACAATTGTAAACTCAACATGAAGTTTGTCCTTGGTAAAGTTGTAAAACTGACTGTCAAAAGCAAACTCGAGTCTAGGTATGAAAACTCGAGTTTAGGACTTGATAGAGAGTTGCTTAATTCTGCAAAGAAAGACAAACTCCAGTTTGCTTTGGCGAAATCGAGTTTGAGAGACACAGAGAGGACTCAGAGTTTCTCACAACAAGACAAACTCGAGTCTCAGTATGAAAACTTGAGTTTAGACCAAACAAGAAAACTTTAGAAACTTTAGTATTTTTTCAAGACATGAAAACTCCAGTTTACAAGGAAGTTTATAAATTAGAAATCTTTCTTGAGACTTGTAAACTCGAGTCTCATTTATAAAACTCGAGTTTAGGACAAACAGAGACACTTGAGTTACTACCTGTTTTGAAAACTCCAGTCTTGTCTATGAAACTCCAGTTTACACTTGACTAAGAAAATTTCAAAGTTTCAGTTTACATTGAAACTCAAGTTTTGAGTCTCAAACCTCGAGTCTGGGCTATACAGAGAGCTACACAATACTTCTGTTTTGCAAAACTCTAGTGTGTCTTTAAAGACTCCAATTTTGAAGTTTTGAACTTAAACTTAAGTTTCTCATCAAAACTCCAAACTCGAGTCAGTCACTTATCAACTTGAGTTTAGATAGCTTTCCCAATTATGCTCAAAACTCATGACGCGACCTTGCTCTCTGGATAATCTCAAAACTCGAGTATGGGGCTACAAACTCGAGTTTGTGCCGACGTTTTCAAAAACCAAATTATGCCAATATGAGAAATCTTCATATGTTAATCTTAAAATGTCATATCAATGCTGCTATTGATTCTAACATTGTTTAATGAGTTTTTCTAGTAAGTTACAGATGATTTCAGCAAAGATCAAGGTAAAATGAAATATGGGTCAAAAGTAATTAATGAAGAACCAAGAACAAGCCTGGATTTTCTCCTCTATCCCATTGGTTCAGCTCAGGCCGTTACAAATCAATCAAATCTGACTTCAAACGATCGAAACAAAGATTATGGAATGACCGAATATCTGGAAGACCATCTGCATCAACTAATTCCAGGATTCATACTGAGAATTGAAAGAACAGAGGAAAATATGCAACAGCTATATTCCAAAAATGAAGATGAATTTGGAGAAAGAAGAAGATGAATTTGCAACGGCTAGTTTCTCAGATTAAACCTATAAATACCCATGAAGAGACAAAGCAAAACACATAACTGAATTACAACTGATTACATTCTTTATTTTTAGCTGTGTTATGCAAAATACTTTTTGAACTTCAGTATTTATACTTATTTGCTCTTTAAGAGAGTGTAGTTTCAAAAATCATTTGATTACTGCATTTGTAAAAACTCAAGGTTGTAGAACCTGTGAGTTGGGTTGTTTTATTACAAAGTGTAAGGGGGAGCATGTCCTAGTTGATTAGGATTGCGTGTGTTTTACATTGTCGTAATTGAAAGCTCATTGATATACTAGAAATACCCAAAAGATATCTGGGGACTGGATGTAGATCAAGGTTAAGACTGAAGCAGTATAAATCCTTTGTGTCCAGCTTTTCTTCCCTTGCTTCTTGTTCTTTGTTTTCTCAAGTTTTTGAAATCATTTTTTAAAAGAATTTTTTTTTGAAATCCCCAATTCACCCCCTCTTGGTGATTTCTTCCATTTTCATTTGGTATCAGAGGGTGGTTGTCTACTTAAAGGATTCACATTCTAGACAAAAAGATCCAATGGAAGGAATTCTACCAGACGATGCTTCAATCAACAGACCACCAGGCTTCAATGATGAACACTATTCATTCTGGAAATCCAAATTCAAAGTTTTTGTGATGGCCAATGAATACGGTCTATGGGAAGTAATTGTGGAAGGGAATTATGTCCCTACTAAGAAAGTTGGAGAGAATGTTGTCCCAAAAACGAGAGTTGAGTTTGATGAAAATGATCAAAAGAAAATTGTTTTTAGCAGCAAAGCCATCCTGATGCTGCAGAGTACTTTGAGCCAAAAGGAGTACTTTCGCATTTGCAATTTGCCTAGTGCCAAAGAAACGTGGGATGCATTAGAAGTTGCCTATGAAAGAACTTCAGGAATCAAGGAGAACAAAATCAACATACTCACAACTGATTATGATCTATTATGCATGAAGTCTAGAGAATCAATTGCAGAGTTCTAGCTCCGTTTCACTCACTTGATCAATCGGCTATCAGCCTTGGGAAAGGTATACGACCAAAAATCTAAGGTAAGAAAAATCTTGAATATACTAACCAAATATTGGGAAGCTAAAGTGACAGCTATAGAAGAAGCCCGAGGAGAATTAATGCAATCTGTAGCTGCCCTCCTTGGAAGCCTGTCAGAATACGAAGGCAAAATCAAGTTCAGAAAAGGACTTGATGAAATGGAAGGGAAACAGAAGGGAATTGCTCTCAAAACTATCAAGGAGGATAGGAACTCTAATGACGATAGGATAGATGACAAAGAAATTGGAATGATGGTCCGGAGATTCAAAAAATTCAACAAAAAGGATCAAGCATTCCAGAATCTCACAAGAACAGCAACAACAAAGAAGCAAAGAAGCCAATCATATGCTATGAGTGTGACAAGCCTGGTCACATTAAGTCTGAATGCCCTCAACTGAAGAACAAAGAAAAGGAAAAATCAAAATTCAGCTCATTCAAGAAAAAGGCCTATGTTTCTGCCATCTAGGGAGATAGTTCATCTAATGAAGAGGAAGAGGATGAAGAGCAAACAACAAATCTTTGCCTGGTTGCTCAGGAAGAATCTGACAATGAAGAGGTAACTGCTTCTGAACCAACGTTTGATGAATTACTTTCTGAATATAATAGTCTGTGTTCTGAATTTAGAAAAATGGCAAAAGAACTTCTAACTTCGAAAATAAAAATAAAGATTTTGGAACAACAAGCTCAGAATATTCCATCTCCTACTTCTGAAAAGATTTGTGATAAAAATCTGGGAAAGATTTGTGAAAATTGTTGCATCTTACAAAAAACAAATGACTATCTTTCGAAAACTCTTGAAAAATTCACTCAAAGCAGTGAAATGCTTAATATTATCTTAAAATAGCAAAAGTTTACAAATGACAAATCTGGAATTGGTTATAAACTCGACCTTGATAAGAAGAAAGGGAAAAAGAGAAATGGAGAAAAGAATTACTTAAGTTATTTCCAAAAATCAGCTCACTCTTCTAATCCATTTGCTCACTGTAATTATTGCAATAGAAAGGGTCATACCACTTCATCTTGTTTTCATAGAAAGGAAAGAAAAGGTAAACCAGTAGGTAATTACCAATGGGTGCCTAAAGGATCCTATAAGGCTCCTAAAACACTTACTAACCCAAAAGGACCCAAAAGAATATGGGTACCTAAGGCTTAATTGTTGGTTATGATTAGTTTTGATGATGTCTTATGTAGATGCCATTATCAAGAGCAAAAATTTTATATCATAAAGTTTATACCATATACATTGACTAATTGCTACATTTAATGTAGATTTGTTCATGTGGAGAAAGAACAGGAGAAGAGAAGAAAGAAAGAGTTGATTCATGGAGAATAATCAAGAAGAGAGAAGAAAGAAAGAAGAACTTGCTGAATAAACTAAGAAAATCATTATACAAGTTCTTCGTTTGATTCTAGAAGTCTCCATGAAGAAATGAAAGTTAGAACAGCTCAATTCAAAGTTAAAACAAGCATATATCAGGTTCTGGATGAGCAAAATCGAGCCAGATACTTAAAAGTCAAGTTTACTGCATTACTGGAAGTGATCTGCCTCTGGATTATGAGAAAACTCGAGTTTAGGACATAAAACTCGAGTCTGGAACTCAAAACTCGAGTTAGTCACTTAATGACTCGAGTTTGTAGTGTCTTCAGCAACTCTGGTGTCTCTGGATCAGCAAAACTCGAGTTAGCCAATGTAAACTCGAGTTTCGAACTCAAAACTCAAGTTAGTCACTTAATGACTCGAGTTTAGCAAGCTTTCAGCAACTCTGTCCAACTCTGTTTCACAATCAGAACTGGCAACCTCTGGTAATTTGATGATATTTCCCAAACTAGAGATCGGTTTAAGGTGAATCAATTTTGTATGAAACTAGACATCCAATGCGTCATCTGGACAAATTTTCATGCCCAAAGAAGCTGAGATGAGAGAGCTATGAATTTTTGAAGTTGACCCATCTGTTAACGTCACGCAGCTGACCCAGGTTCAGTAATTTGAGGATATCTCACAATCTACAAATCGAAATGAGCTAAAATCGGTGGCATATGAAAATAGACTCACATACCTTTCCAGAAACATAAAGATCATGGAAAACAAACATCAAATGAGTGAGGTATGAATTTTTGAAGTTGACAATCAATTCAGGATGCTGGAAAAACGTTAGCTAAAGAACAACCTTCGTTCATCGGATCATAACTATCAGATTGCAATGAGTTTGGAGCTGATTCTTCTTGCATTGGAAAGAAGACTTAAAGAGTCTTATGGAGATAGGTACTGGATTCCAGGAATTGATCTTCATCAAGTCAGAGAGCAAAGAACTTGTGAGAAGAATATTTGATTGGGTCATGGAGAAGAAAACTCGAGTTTGTGTTAGCAAACTCCAGTTTTGGACTTGACAGAGAGCAAGATGTTTTCATCTCTTAAGGAAACTGGAGTTTGAGTTAGTAAACTCGAGTTTGTGGCAGACAGAGAGCTCCTCAATATTTTGATTTGACAAACTCCAGTTTGTGTTTCTAAACTCCAGTCTAGAAGTTCTTGAACTTAGGCTTATCCTCGTAACAAAGCCCCAAACTCGAGTTAGTCACTTAATGACTCGAGTTTAGCCTTATGTTCAAGTGTGCTCCAAAACTCAAATCGCAACATTCCTCTCTGGAAGACCTAAATTCGAGTTTGGATTTCTAAACTCCAGTTTAGCCCACTGCAAACTCCAGTTTAGTTTTCCAAACTCCATTTTGCGTCGCTGAAGTATAAGAACCAGATTGCACCAATTTGCGAAATCTTTATGGGTTAATATGAAATTATCATATCATGTTATATTATTATTCCTAACATTATTGATCAAGTTTTTGATAAGTTTCAGATAGGTTCATCACAAGATCAAGGTGAAATCAAGATCCAGAATAAGTGCATTAAATGAAGAACCAAGAACAAGGCTGATCTTTCTCCCTTATCCCAGATGTTCAGTTCAGACCGTTGCAACACATTAAGATCACTTCAAACGGTTGAATTAAGATCATGGAATGACTAAAAATCTGGAAGACGCTCTGCAACAACATATTCCAAGATTCCAACTGAGAATTGAAAGAACAGAGCAAAATATGCAACTGTCATATTCCAGATTTACAGCTGAACTTTGAAGAATCAAATAGAAGAAAATGCAACAGCTAGTTCATCTTCTTCATCTATATAAGAAGCCCAGAAATGAAGAACAATAGATACAGATACAAAAGGGGGAACAAGAACAGGGACATGAGCTTACACAGTGAAAATGCCAATATTCTAACGTCTGCTTCATCTACTCTCTGAATATCTCAATGATCATATATTTAGCTTAGAGAGTGAGATTACATGTATTGTGCTTCAGTGTTTATTCACTTACTTTTGAGAGAGAAGATTCATTGTAATCATCATATTATTCTGAGAGTTACTCAAGATTGGGTGATCTTGAGTGGGAAACACTTTATTGTGATTAAAGCTTGTAAGGGGAGTGAATCCGAGTGTGAGATTACTTCGAGTACAGAGTGTGTAATCAAGCAAGTGAATTGATTACGGTTTGTAAGGGGGAGTGAATCCTAGTGAGAGGATTACTTCAAGTACAGAACGTGTAATTAAGTTCAAGCAAATAGTGGATTGAAAATCTCAAGTGAAGCTTGGGGACTGGACGTAGGTCAAAGATTGGACCGAACCAGGATAAATCACAGTTTGCATACTCTCTTCCCTTATCTTTTACATTTCCAGTATATTCTCATCTTTGAATATCTAATTGTCAATTTATAAATTGCGAAAAGTTTTTTTAAAGTTCCTAAAGTTTATCAAACACCCAATTCACCCCCTCTTGGGTGATAGCCAGGTCCAACATTAATCTCACAAAATTACAGGTATGTCTAAGAGCATCAAAATCCAGTAAATGGTATGTTGACAGTGGATGCTCAAGACACATGACAAGAGATCAATCCAAATTCTCAACTATCAAACACAAGGATGGTGGCAAGGTTACATTCGGTGGAAATCAATTTGGAAGAACAGCTGGTATTGGTGAAGTTGGCAACAATGATGGACCAAAAATAAAAGATGTCTACCTTGTGGAAGGGCTATGTCATAATCTCCTCAGTGTAAGCCAAAGTGCAGATAAAGGTAATCTAGTTATCTTTAACTCAGAAGAATGCTTGATTGTTAACAAGGATGATCTCCCCTTAGACAATATTAAAGCAAAAGTCCTGTTCAGGGCTCCAAGGGAAGGTAACTGTTACACTCTCAACCTCTCTAATGACTTATCCTCTGAAAATTGCTTCATTAGTAATATAGATGAAAGTTGGTTGTGGCACAAACGTTTAACTCATGTCAACATATTTCAACTTGATAAGCTAATGAAACAGGATCTGGTTATTGGATTGCCAAAACTAAATTTCAAAAAGGATATGATTTGTGATGCTTGTCAAAAGGGAAAACAAACTAAATCATCTTTTAAATAAAAAACTGAGATCTCAACCAATAGACCACTTCAATTACTGCATATGGATTTAGTTGGCCCAACTAGAGTGAAAAGCTTTGGTGGAAATTTGTACACTCTAGTAATAGTTGATGATTTCTCAAGATATTCATGGACTTTATTCTTGTCTACTAAAAATGAAGCATTTGAAGAATTCACTGTTTTTGCCAAGAAGGTTCAGAACAAGAAGGGTTTATCTATTGTAGGAATCCGAATTGATCATGGAGGAGAATTTGAAAATCACTTCTTTGAGAAGTTATGTGGTGAGATGGGGGTAAATCACAATTTCTCTGCTCCAAGAATTCCCCAATAAAATGGAGTAGTATAAAGAAAGAACATAGTCCTCACAGAAATGGCAAGAGCAATACTGAATGAAAATCAGACCTCCCAAGTGTTTTAGGCAGAGGCAATGTACACAGCTTGCTACATCTCTAACCAAGCATATCTCAGGAAGAAGCTGAACAAAACTCCATATGAGCTTTACAAAGGAAGAAAGCCCAACTTAGCTCATCTGCACATCTTCGGGTGCAAGTGCTTTATTCACAAGAATGGTAAGGTAAACTTAGGTAAGTTTGACTCTAAAGTTGTTGAAGGTATATTCCTTGGCTATTTATCTAGAAGTAAAGCATTTAGAGTATATAATCATTCTACTCGAACTATAGAAGAATCAATTCATGTTGTTTTCTGTGAAACCAACCCTAACAAATCCATGGTTGATGATGATGATGAAGTTCAGGATCAATCTTCTTCAAAAACTTCTTCTATTTTGATAAATTCTGAAAATAACTCACAAAGAAAACCAAAAGCTGAAACTGAACATAGTTGTGAAAACTCTGGTCAAACTCAACCTAGAACTTGGAAATACAGTAGGAGTCATCCACTGGACCAAGTTATAGGTGATGAAAATCAAGGAGTTAAAACCAGACAAAGTATTTTGAACGAAGTCACTTTCTCAACTTTTATTTCAGAAATAGATACCTCTAAGATTGAAGAAGCCCTTTCAGACAATGATTGGGTGATAGCAATGCAAGAGGAATTGCATTAATTTGAAAGAAATCAAGTTTGGGACTTGGTACCCAGGCCCAAAGACCATCCAGTCATTGGCACTAAATGGGTATTCAAGAACAAACGCGATGAATCTGCAATCATTGTCCATAACAAGGCAAGATTGGTTGCAAAAGGATATAATCAAGAAGAAGGAATTGATTATGAAGAAACTTATGCTTCAGTGGCAAGATTGGAAGTAATAAGAGTACTTCTAGCCTTTGGTTGCATTAAAGGTTTCAAACTCTATCAAATGGATGTGAAATCAACTTTTCTAAATGGTTTTATTCAGGAAGAAGTTTATGTAGAACAACCTCCTAGTTTTGAGGATGAATTTCATCCAGATCATGTTTTCAAACTAAAAAAGGCTTTATATGGTTTAAAACAAGCTCCTAGAGCTTGGTATGAAAAACTAAGTAAATTTCTTCTAAATCATGGATTTGTAAGAGGAAGAGCAGATACCACACTTTTTATTAAAAGTAACAAGCTTAATGAAATCTTACTTGTGTAAATCTGTGTGGATGATATAATTTTGGTGCTACTAATGATGCTTTGTGCAAGGAATTTTATGAGACTATGCAGGGTGAATTTGAAATGTCAATGATGGGAGAACTCAATTATTTTCTTGGTCTACAAATCAAGCAACGGAAAAATGGCATGTCCATTTCTCAGACCAAGTATCTAAGAGACCTACTCAAGAAATATGGTCTTCAAGATTGTAATGGAGCAAACACACCAATGAGCTCAACTGCTACCTTAGATGCTAATGAGAAGGGAAAAGATTTTAACATAAGAAGATACAAAGGAATGATTGGATCATTACTCTATCTAACAACAAGTAGACTTGACATTCAATTCAGTGTGGGAATGTGTGCTAGATTCCAGTCAGCTCCAAAAGAATCCCATGCTGAACATGTAAAAAGAATCTTAAGATATCTGCGAGATATAGAAGAACTGGGCTTATGATTTCCCAAAGGTCAACCTAAGCACTTTGTTGGACCTGACTATCACCCAAGAGGGGGGTGAATTGGGTGTTTGATAAGCTTTAAGAACTTTTAAAAAAACTTTTCGCAATTTATAAATTGACAATTAGATATTCAAAGATGAGCATATACTGGAAATGTAAAAGATAAGGGAAGAGAGTATACAAACTGTGATTTATCCTGGTTCGGTCCAATCTTTGACCTACGTCCAATCCCCAAGCTTCACTTGAGATTTTCAATCCACTATTTGCTTTGAACTTGATTACACGTTCTGTACTTGAAGTAATCCTCTCACTAGGATTCACTCCCCCTTACAAACCGTAATCAATTCACTTGCTTGATTACACACTCTGTACTCGAAGTAATCCCACACTCGGATTCACTCCCCTTACAAGCTCTAATCACAACAAAGTGTTTCCCACTCAAGATCACCCAATCTTGAGTAACTCTCAGAATAATAAGATGTTTACAATGAATCTTCTCTTTCAGAAGTAAGTGAATAAACACTGAAGCACAATACATATAATCTCACTCTCTAAGCTAGATATATGATCATTGAGATATTCAGAGAGTAGATGAAGTAGACGTTAGAATATTGGCATTTTCACTGTGTAAGCTCACGTCACTGTTCTTGTTCTCCCTCTTGTATCTGTGTCTCTTGTTCTTCGTTTATGGGCTTCTTATATAGATGAAGAAGAGGAACTAGTCGTTGCATTTTCTTCTCTAATGTTCAGCTGCAATTCTGGAAAACTGGCAGTAGTATATTTTGCTCTGTTCTTGAATTCTTAGCTGGAATCTCGGAATTTAGTTGTTGCAGAAGGTTTTCCAGATTTTTAGTCATTCCTTTAACTCAATTTGACCGTTTGAGATGATTCTTATGAGTTACAACGGTCTGAGCTGAACATCTAGGATAAGGGAGAAGGATCAGGCCTATTCTAGGTTCGTCATTTAATGCATTTATCCTGGATCTTGATCTCACCTTCATCTTGGCTAAACCTTATCTGAAAAACACTCAAAACTTCATCAAGGACATTAGAAACAATAATATCATATGAGGAAATAATTTCAGGAAAACCCATTAAGATTTCGCATATCAACATCATTTGATTTTTCAAAATTCCCGATGCAAACTCGAGTTTGTTCTTCCAGACTCGAGTTTGGGGTTCGTCCAGAAAGCATGTCTGTTGATTAGTGGTCTAAACTTGCAGTCTGTAAAAGCTAACTCGAGTTTGGCTTTTACAGAGGGAACTATCGGGTTCTGGACTTGGGATGGAACTTTGAGCAGGAAGCTAAACTCGAGTCAATTAGTGACCAACTCAAGTTTGGGTCTATGTTTGAAGAACAAGCCTAAATTCGTGATTTTCCAGACTGGAGTTTAGGGTCATAGACTGGAGTTTGTAGTGTAGCCAAGTGAATGATCTTTTTGTATGGTTTAGACTCGAGTTTGGGAAGCAAACTCGAGTTTCAGTGACTACTGAAATATTTGAGGTTTATCTGGGTCAAGTGCAAACTGGAGTTTGGAAGGCCAAACTAGAGTTTGGGAGTCTATTGAGTTTTTTGGGTTCCTTTCTGTTTGGTCTAAACTCAAGTTAGGGAATCTAGACTCGAGTTTGGCTTGCTTCGAATTCTGAGTGCTCTCTGTATCTTCCAGACTTCAGGTTTGATTTGCAAACTGGAGTTTAGCTTGATGTGAAAATTGTGGATTCATTTCTGTGTCTGTGCAGACTCGAGTTTGTCTATGCAGACTCGAGTTTGGCTTTTATGTAAAATTGAATATCTTTCTGTCAAGTCTCAAAACTGGAGTTTGCTAACACAAACTCAGTTTTCTTCTCTATGGCTCAGTCAAATATCCTTCTCACAAGTTCTTTGTTTTCTGACTTGATAAAGATCAATCCCTGGAATCCGGTACCTATCTCCATAAAGCTCTTTAAGTCTTCTTTCAATTGCAAGAAGAATCAGCTCCAAACTCACTGTATCCTGATAGTTATGATCTGATGAATGAAGGTTGTTCTTTGCCAGCGTTTTTGCAGCATCTTGAATTTATAGTCAACTTTCGAAGATCATATCTCATTCATTTGATCTTTGTTTTCCATGATCTTTATGTTCTGGAAAGGTATGTGAGTCTACTTTCATATGCCACCGATTTCAGCTCATTCTGATGTGTAGATTGTGAGATACACTCAAATCATTGAAGCTTGGTCTGCTGCGTGACGTGAATTACTGTTCCAATTCTGAAATTCATAGCTCTCTCATCTCAGCTTCTTTGGGCATGAAACTTTTTCAAGATGACGAATTGGATGTCTAGTTTCATACAAAATTGATTTCACCTTAAACCGATCTCTGGTTTGGGAGATATCATCGAATTACCAGAGGTCGCCAGTTCTGATCGTGAAACAGAGTTGGACAGAGTTGCTGAAAGCTTGCTAAACTCGAGTCATTAAGTGACTAACTCGAGTTTTGAGTTCTAAACTCGAGTTTACATTGGCTAACTCGAGTTTTGATGATCCAAAGACGCCAAAGTTGCTGAAGACTTTACAAACTCGAGTCATTAAGTGACTAACTCGAGTTTTGAGTTCCAGACTCGAGTTTTATGTCCTAAACTCGAGTTTTCTCATAATCCAGAGGCAGATCACTTCCAGTAATGCAGTAAACTTGACTTTTAAGTATCTGGCTCGATTTTGCTCATCCAGAACCTGATATATGTTTGTTTTAACTCTAAATTGAGTTGTTCTAACTTTCATTTGATCATAGAGACTTCTAGAATCAAACTAAGAACTTGTATAATGATTTTCTTAGTTTATTCAGCAAGTTCTTCTTTCTTTCTTCTCTCTTCTTGATTATTCTCCATGAATCAACTCTTTCTTTCTTCTCTTCTCTTGTTCTTTCTCCACATGAACAAATCTACATTAAATGTAGCAATTAGTAATGTATATGGTATAAACTTTATGATATAAACTTTTTGCTCTTGATAATGGCATCTATATAAGACATCATCAAAACTAATCATAACCAACACACTTGGTAGCATATTCTGATTCAGATCACGTTGGTTACAAGACTGATCATAAAACCACAAGTGGACAATGTGAATTCTTTGGAAATTCACTTGTCTCTTAGTTCAGCAAGAAGCAGAACATAGTGGCTATATCCTCTACTGAGGCCGAATATGTTGTTGCATCAAGTTGTTGTGCACAAGTTCTGTGGCTTAAACAACAAATTCAAGATCTAGGAGTCAGTTTGAAAGATATACCTATACTCTGTGACAATACGAGCACTATCAGTCTTGCCAAAAATCCTGTCCATCACACCAGAACTAAGTACATTGATGTCAGACATCACTTCATAAGAGATCATGTCCAGAAAAAGGATGTCAAAGTGAGATTCATTCCTTCTCATCAACAGCTAGCAGACATTTTCACCAAACCATTAGAAAAAGAGCAATTTACATTCATAAGAAGAGAATTGGGAATGGTGAATCCCAATGAGTTGTAAGTTTTTCCCTACCACAATGTTAAATGGTGTTTTGATGATTATACCCAGAAGATATCTGAGGACTAGACGTAGGTCGAGGTTAAGATCGAACCAATATAAATCCTTTGTGTCTAGCTTTTCTTCCCTTGCTTTTTCATTCTCTGCTTTTCAAGTTTTGAAAACTTAGACATCTTTGAAAAGATTTTTTTAAAAATCCCCAATTCACCCCCCTCTTGGTGATTTCTTCCATTTACAGTCTTTTCATCAATGTATGTATACTTGATGGAAGGATTAGGACAATGCCTACCCTTTTTAACCTCGATATGCACATATTTGTTAGATAGCACTGTCTTAAACTTCCTTTAGTGTTCAACACAATATGACAACATTTTCTTTTTCACGTTCTCACTTTGAGGAACATTGTGTATGAGTGGGATAATGTCCCAAATATGATCATTTACCTATTGATTGACATTTTCCTACTCATCTATCAAGATGTCAAGCTTGTTGTGTGCTCAAAGGGTGACATAACTCCTATATCGGCTTGCATTAGGGTTGATATGTTTCCAATATTTATCAAACTGAATTGCAGTCTTTTGCCTGGTACTCCAACTTAGGGCAACCTCTCTCAATCATGTGCCACTTCTACCAGCTCATAAAGACAATTATTTGGCTCACTTTGAGATGTGTATCTCGCTCTGATTCACACTTTTAGCTTGTGTACCTTAAAAAGGACTAGATTTACTTTGACCCGTTTTCTCATGATAAGAAAAGAGGTTGTGAGAGGTGTTAGGAAAGACGAATTCCTCAGGGAAAGCGAGAGTAACAGAGGTTGGTGGTGGTGGGCAAGGAGGAGAGGTTCAAAGAGAGAAATTTTAGTTTTCAGTGTGGAGAAGAAAGGATATAGTGAGCAAGTTGTAATTTGGGGCTAATCTTTCAAATAACCGATCTTAATAGTTCACCTTTTAGAATGGTTATTCTTCACAACTGGTCTTAAAAGTAATAAATTTTTTCCCTTATCTTTTAAACCAGTTATTAATAACAATCAAGGCATTGACTTCCTACTTCTTTGTCTTATTTTCACAAGTCTTCATCAACAATGAAAGACATTGAACTTAAGACTCAAGTTGAGAAATAGGGCTAGGCCTAAGAAAGGAGGGCTTTCAAGGACTGGGGAAGACGAGTGGATTATAAAGCTACAGGCAGATTGAAGGTTTGTCCATTAGAATTAGGGTCTTAAAAGTTTCACCTTATAGACCAGTTAAACATAACAACCAGTCTTATAACTTATCGATATTTTTTAAAAGCTTTTTAGACCTGTTTTTTTGGTAACTAGTCTAAATAATATCTTTTAGACCTCATATTAAAGGAAATAATCTAAAAATTTCTTTGTATAAATGAAACTTCCACTGATCATACTTTTTTGACATGATCCTCTATATCCAATCTATATGTGGCAGTCTAAAAGCCCTACTTTTGTACTAGTGGCACTTGATAGGACTGTAAAGGATGTTATTCATTCCTACAATCTTTTCAATGGGAAGCATGTATTAATGAGTGGTGATTTTCAACAACCTTTACATGTTATTCCAAAGGGATTGAGAGCTACTGTTGTGAATGATTGCAGTATTTCATTGTTTGTGGGATTCATGTAAATTTTTCAATCTCACAAAAAACATGAGACTTTCATCTTCATTGAATCAAGACAAATATAAATTAGAAGTGTTCTCAAAATGGCTTTTAGATTAGGTTATGATAAATTATATCTGCCACGTGATGGTATTTCAGATGTTGAAATTCTTGAACAATTGCTTATTCATTATTTTGAAGATCTTATACACACTGTTGTTTTAGCTACTTAACCAAACCTATTAGAAAATCTATGTAATCAAGATTACTTTAATAGCTGAGATATTTGATGTCTTATTATTGAAAGTTCCAATAATGTAAATCTATACATGTTTTCTTTATTGCCTGGTGATTTATGAAGTATTATAGTTGTGATTGAAAGACCCGGCTGAACCCAAGAGGGGGGCGAATTGAGTGAAGATAAAAACTTAGAACATTTGAAAATCTTTTAGCAAATCGATAAAATCAATTTGTAAGATAGTAAAGAGCTGTAAAACTATAGACAATCATTCAAACATATTTGATGGAAATAAAGGAGATTAAGGAAGAGAATTGCAAACTCAGATTTATACTGGTTCGGTCCAATCCTTGACCTACGTCCAGTCCTCAAGCTCTACTTGAGATTTCTACTATCTCCTTATTTAACCAAGCACAAGAGAAAAGCCTTTACAACCTCACAAGTTTAACCAGGCACTTGTGCATCCTTTACAATCTCTCACAAAGACTCGCCCTTACAACCCGTAGGGATACAATCAATTTTCACACTCAAGGTCACCCAACCTTGAGTATCTCTCAGAAAAAATATGATTTACAATGATTCTTCTCTCAAAGAAGTGAATAGATAATCACTGATGTACATAGGAATTCATTTCACTCTTTCTAAGATAAGCTATGAAACATTTGAGAAAACAGAGTGTACAAGAGATTTAGAATATGGGCATTATGACAATGCAAGCTCTCTCCATCATCACTATGTGTTTTTAATCTGGATCTATTTATAGATGAAGGTCTTCTAAACATAGAGAATATGACCGTTATGAATAAAGATGTTGAGAATATAGCTATTGAAAAAAAATAGTCGTTAGATGCTTTTTGACTTGACAGCTCAACATATTGTTCTTCATGTAATCCTTCATTTGATCATCTGAAACATGTCCACAAATGATATAAATGATGTTAAGAAGTATTACAAATCATTTGGGTAATCTAAATGATCTTGAGCAAAAACGAGATTTTCACAACGGTCATTTTTCTGAAGTGAAGGTGCAAACTCTAGTATTGACTTGGAAACTCGAGTATTGAGGTTGTCGTGTTACTTCAAATTCCTCTCTGTCTGATTAAAACTCGAGTATTGACTTACAAACTCAAGTATTGAAGATCCTCAAATGTTCATTGCTATCTATCTGAGCTATACTCGAGTTTTCAAGTTGTTCTTCACTTTGGTTGCTCTCTGACTCAATATAGGTCCATATTTAGCAAACCACTTATCCCCATATAGCTCTTTGAGTATTCTTTCCAATGCATTAAGAATCAGCTCCAAACTCATTGTATATTGTTCGTTATGATCAGATGAAAGGAAGTTGTTTTTTACTAGCGTTTTTGTAATGTTCTGAATTATCAGTTAACTTTCGAGGACCATATCTCACTGATTTGAACTTCATTTTAGTTGGATCTATTACTGATGGAAATCCTTATGAGTCTACTTTTATATGCCACTGATTTCAGCCCATTTCGATATATAGATTGTGAGTTACACTCAAAACATTGAAGTTTGGTCTGCTGTGTGGCGTGAATTCCTTATCCAACTTTCGAAATTTACTGCTCTCTCATCAGGCTTCTTTGGGCTTGAAACTATGTCAATATGGCGCATTGGATGTCTGGTTTAGTCCAAAATTGGTTTCACCTCAATCCGATCGCTGGTTCAAGAGATATCATCTAATTACCAGAGCTCGCCCAAAGCTGAACGTGAAACAAAAGTGAACAGAGTTGCTGATCAACTCTGGATACTCTAGTATTGAATGAGATACTCAAGTATTGTTGGGTCCAGAGACACCAGAGATGCTGAAGACACCCTATGCTCGAGTCATTAAGTTGTATACTCGAGTTTTGACTCTCAAACTCGAGTATTGACCTGGAAACTAGAGTTTTGACACCCAAACTCCAGTTTTCTCGCATTCCAGAGGCAAATTACTGTTGTAAGGTAGTAAACTTGAGTTTTGACCTGGAAACTCAAGTTTTCTCTTCCAGAACCTGATTTTTGTTGTCTTTAACTCTAAATTGACCCACTCCAACTTCCATTTAATCATGGAGACTTTTAGGATCAATCTTAGAACTTGGATAATGATTTCTTCAACAAGTTCTTTCTTTTTCCATCTTCCATCTTGAACAATATTTCCTCTTCTTCATTTTCTTCTTTTTGAAATCTCATCTCTCTTGATTGATCATTCTCCATAATTCAGCTCTTTCTTTCTTTCAATTCTCTTGAACATTCTCCACGTTTATATTTGAGCTGATCTTGAATATTGATTATCAACTTCTTCTATCTTCCATCTCCTATCTTGATTATCCCCAAAATCTATCAACTAAGAACTTGAATAATAATATTTCATTCAGTAAGTTCTTCCTTCTTCTTCTTCTTCTTGAGTATCCTTCATAAATGAACTTGAGCTGATCTTGAATAAAGATATTTCATTCACCAAGTTCTTTCTTCTTCAATCTCTCATCTTCTTCTTGATTATGCCCAAAACCCTTTAATAACTTCTTGCTTCTTTGCCGATTCTTCTTTCTATCCTTCAATACTTCTTTGTTGATCTTCTTCTTGATCATTCTTCATGATTCAACTCTTTCGTTCTGAAATCTCTTATCTCCTTCTTGATTAACCTTTACAATTCAACTTGGATTAATCTACATTAAATAAACCAAATTAGTAAATGTAAGAGATAACTATATTAATCAATCTTTTGCTTTCAAGAATGGCATCCATATAAGACATCATCAAAACTAATTATATCCAACATTCTCCCCCTTTTTGATGATGACAAATACTTTAAGAAAAATATGTGTGAATATGAAAGGATGTTAGACCTCATATACTCTCCCCCTTATTTGTCATTAGCAAAAAGTTGAAGTAAATAAATACTTAGAGAGACAGATATGAAATCAGATGAGAATGAATCAAGAAAATGATTTTCTCTCCCCAATGTGAAAGTATTTTCTCTCCCCCTCATGAAAACAAAACATGTGCAGAATTTTCATAATGAAAGCATATAGATACCAAACATGTGCAAGATTTCTACTGAATATAAAACAATAAGGTTTAAAATTGCTCATGTAGGTTTTGCAAATTGATGAACGATCTGAGAACTCCATTTACTTGCTTTCTTGTATGAGATCAACTGAAGTTTGCTCATGAATATTCTTTGAGATTTGGAGATGAAAAGTACTGGCTTCTTGTGGGTTATCTTTAACGGATATACTTAGTACTCAACTTCCATCCTTTGTCTCTTCTTTATAGAACTCTTCTGTAGAGCTTAACTCAGCTGACTCCAAGAGGTTTTTCCCTACTTTGTAGTGCATATCTCAGCTTTAGTGTGATTGAGCATCAAAACATCTTTCCTGAATGTAATGATTTCTCCTATGACAGTTGTGAAATGTTTTTCTTGCAGGAGAGAATTATTAGTGTAGATATCAAAATATTCCTTTTTATATAATATTTTTAATTTAAGATTATGAAAAGAAAATATGATATTAACTCATCATCAAAACTAATAAAAGATACATTGAATGTAGATGAGTATCCTAAAAAAAATTCTTCAAAGGAGATGAGCTTTTAAAATATAAAACATATGTGAATATGAAGCTCTCCCTTAATGAACGCATGGCTTAAAAAAATGTGAAACTCTCTTTAATGATGCCAAATAATAATGTGACACCAAATGTTATGAGATTTGGAGTTATCTTTACTCACAACATACTAATGTGATACCAAATAAGAAATCACTTATGCTTTTTATGATGATTAAAAAAATATGTTTAAAGTATAAGGATCCTTTTAAAAGTGAGTCTACTCAGGCTAAACTTCATGAGATAAAATGTATGGATAAAATCAAGTTAGCCTGAAGAGAGATGCAAGAGTAGAAAATGAATGAACTGATATATGGCAGCAGACAAAACTCAAGTTGTTAGTTAATGACTCAAGTTACCAACTAGAGTTTTTCAAGCATATATTGACATCATTTCAAGTATGTTATGAGAACACTTGAATATTCTTGAGAAATGGCACAAACTCAAGTTTCTCTAGGAAAACTTGAGTTTTCTCATGAATTTCTACAATGTGAGTGATATACATAGAATTTGTAGACACTGCAACAGCCACTAAGGTCTGCCCATGTTCTTTGTATTTCGAAAACAGAACATATTGGTCAATTCCTGCAAAATATACATTCTTTGGTACTCAATGATTGTTGAGTCCACACAAGATTAGACATAAGAACTCTTATGCTCTTATACGATTTAACCATATGATATTAAAGCAAATAGTAGAACAATCAAATAACGAAACATAGTTTTACCCAATCAGATAAGTTCAAGCCAATGAATCAAATAGGGTAACAACTAAATGATACCAAGAATGTTATTTTTCAACGACAGTTTGTAAATATACTTTATGCAGAAAAGTTGTCATTGAAAAAAAAAAATACGTGTAAATTTGAGCATAGAAAATCTTATCCATAAAGATAAGCATTTATCAACTGATAGTTTATGAATGAGATCAGATTTTCCAAGAGTGATAATAAAACATGAAGATAGTTTCAAATCTCAAATCTTTCTTTCAAACATTGATGAAGTATTAAGAAAGTTAATGAAAGGTTCATTTTTGAAACATATTTGAAATCGATGTTCACTTTAAATAATGGTGGAAGTCAACATGTTAAAGAATATATCAGAATGCTTCAAGTTTTAAAGACGATGTTGAACATTAACATGTTGAAAAGTTTTCCCAGAAGCAAAAGTCATGAAGTAAATGAATTAGCCAATAAGGCCATGTAGGATTGGAATGTATAGACACAATGACTTTGCTATTGCCAGCAGATAATCTTGCCTTTTTGAATAAAGTCTTGAAATAAATGAACATTCAAGGCAAGAATTTGAATATAGTTATTCAGAAATGGGTGAGGATAAATTTGATGAATTTGAGTAACAAAATGACTACTAGGATTCATAAATAACGAAACACATACTCTTTAGTCCAAATGACTAGAGTTCCAGAATATTATCTTAGTAAGTTATTCCATTAATGGTTAATGCCTTAAGATTCAATGCATTAATGAACATTTATACAGCTTTGAATAACTTGGCCAATAAGAATTTATGCAGTGGCATAACACTCACAAATTAAATTATTTTATAAACTTAAAACTCATAGATGATCAACTTTTTAGACATAAGGTCTAACTAGTTAGAGAATAAGGAGTGAGGAGTTCAAGTGTGACGTTAACTTCAAAAGATCAATATGTGAATGATAAGAAAAAACTCAACTGTACAAATTTGAAGCATATCCAACATTCAGTATACAATATTAACTTCCAATTTTGAAACATTATTTGAATGCAATTAAAGTATGGATATGTTTTCAAAACATTTGTATGCATTTTCACAAAACAAAGTGAATTGAAATCCAAGCAAATTTTAAACTTGTGTATTTCCAAAAATATAAACCCAAAAAGTTATACAAAAATTCACTTGTTTGATCATAAAAAAACTCACTAATAAATTGATAAAACATAGTTAGGAAGATTAGTGATTGATGATATGGAGTATTTAGATCAAATATGAAGACTGCGAAAATTCAAAATCAGAGAGTGCAAAACAAGGTGGACTCAAAATTGGAGTTTCCAAATGGAAATTGGAGTTTGTCACTATGCACTTAAGCACATACTCAAGTATCCACATCAAAACTGGAGTTTTGAAATTATTGAAAAACATTGATGCTCTCTGTGTGACTAAAACTTGAGTTTTCAAACCAATACTCGAGTTTCCATTTTAAAAATTGAAAATTAGAGAGATCTATGTTATTTCAAAACTAGAGTTTCCAAAATCGAAGTTTCCAAAACTAGAGTTTTGAAAATATTTTTAAAAATAGTGATCCTCTTTGTTTGGCCAAAACTCAAGTTTCCAAAACCAACCTCGAGTTTTCTTTTAAATATGAAAGTTTTGAGAAATCTATGCTAAGTCAAAACTGGAGTTTACTACTTCAAACTGGAGTTTTCTAAAAAAAACTTGAAGATCTTTTAAAACTTTCACCCATACTCAAATTGGAGTTTACAATGATAAACTGGAGTTTTGCTTTGACAGTAAGGTTGCTTATTGAGATTGAATCAGTTTCAAAAACCTTTTAAGTTATCCAAAGACAAATCAACAATGAACTTTATATAATCATAGTATGAAGTACGAATTAGATATCACCGAAATTCCTCATGTCCTCATAGTAGCTTGCTTGGTTGAGATGGATTGTTGTAGATAACTCCTTTTCCGACATTCACCATCAACTTCAAGAATAGCTAGTTTAGCTTTCTCTGGACTTGGATCATTTCTCTATGTTGCATTCTTGAGAAGCTTTCTTTGATCCTACAAAACCGTATAAAGCTTTTTCTTTCTTGGTATCCAACCATGCTTGGATCCAATCATCATTAGCTTGTAGGAACCAAAATTCACATGCTCTTATGAATATAATTGATTCAAAACAACTGAGCATAGTGAATTAAACATGACTTTATGCATAAAGAGAATACTCTCTTTTCAAATCATCATATGTGCATAAAGAATCAAACCTGTTGAACATTGCAATCTCTTAAAAAAAATCAGGATGTAAGAACCCAATTTTTTTAAAAAAAAAAATGGTTTGCAATGCTCATTTTTAAGGCTACCGGAAATAAAACCTTATTGAATATTCCAGATGATGGTATAGGAGGTTTTACCATTGCATACCTTAGCCTTTAGATGTTAGGAGGATTGACTTTGCTTACCCACTGATTCTTCATATGTTTTCGTGTAAGTGTATGCAAAGCTCTCTCCAAGAGTTTTCTATTATATACTTGAGAGATTCTCCTCTTCTTGTTCTCCTCAAGATAGTTGAATGGTACTCTGTGGTAATTCATTCTTAAGGTAGATGATACTCTTCTTGCTTGTGTCCATTGCTTCCTTTGAGGTTTAAGCCATGTAGTTCCAGCAATGGGTGCTTCAAGAGTTCTCCTATTTGATGTGAGTCTCTTCTTGGGCTCATGAGAGACTCTTGGATTCTTCTTCATTTTCTCAGTACCCTTATGTCTATTCTTCTTGGAATCAATTTGCACATGTAACATCCCATTTTGGGACCTACCCATTGTGTAGCAAGAACGTGATAACAATCTCCTCAAATATTCAATAAACCATTATCTGATTAATGCTTCCAGCGCCATAACCACTAGCAAGCTACTGCTTTTGGCCTAATAATTAAGCATTATCACAATCCATTATCCTTATCGGCCCACATGTTAAACACCAACACATTAATAAATATATTTATATATTAGTTGAAAAAGCAGGAGCGGATCATGCAGCAAACCACCAAGATACATAATTCAGCAAACAATGGATAACAGCAAATTAATGTGTTTTCCACTTTCGCTTAGCGACAGATTACAACGCATAAACTCCACTGAATGCATTATAGAATCCACTTTCTTATCCTCAATTTTGGATAAGCTCACCTACTCTCCCATCTTTAGCAAGGACAGAAAATACCTACGTCCATTTTTGCCTATTTCATGTCTTCAGCAGCACATACATTATATACTCCACTAACTTTGCTTTTCGGATGGGATCTGTCGTGATTATATTATTCCCTTCATTTTTCATTCGCGTCCCATCTATGAAAACTGACTGGAACCGAGAGGCAGAGAGCAACGGAGAGAGAGAAACTAAAACTGGAAACAAGGGGGGGCTGTTAGCATTTGAGAATCTCATTTGTGTTCACTGCTGCACACGTTGCTGTTGTGTGGGTAAGTATATATATTATTGCGTTTGAAAAGTCTTGCTGCACATGAGTATATAAAGTTATTAAATCAGAGGTTTACTATATATATATAAAAAAAACGCTATTGAGCGTGCTATTCGAATATACATATGTATATACATATAAATCTCATACATGCGTGAACTGGTGAGAAGGTATTGAACAAAATAAATATATAATGCTATGATGTTTTATATATCCTATAAGTTGCTGCAACTTCGTTCTTTGTTCTGCATGTGCGTTTTTCTCTTATAAGCCAATGAATATATATATATATAATAATGAGTATGTTAAAAGAAGGAAAAAAAAAAATCATACATGATGGCTCTATTAAAATATTAGTGTAATATTATATACTTTCGTGGTCTTATCATTGAACACAGCAAAAACCTTTAGTTGGACATATGTATATTTATCTATATTATAATCGGTGCATATAAGACAAAGGGAAGGTTTTTACAACATGTGTGTATGGAAATGTATGATTAAAACATATTTTTGTGAGATGATCTTTATTGAATTAACGTTTGAGTCATTATTTAATAAGCTCAATTTGTTATTTTTATAAGAGTTAGTATTTATTTAACTTCTAAATTTTAAGTGTTAATATAGTCTCTAGAAGTTTTAAAAAAAAAAAAAAGTTGTTGTAAGCCAATAACAACAATATTAAATGTTGTTATTTTTGAGAAGGAGTGGTAATAATAATAAATTATTATTATTACTAGGTGAATTTTTAGGGACTAATAACTATTATTAATAACCTCCTATAATCCTCTACGAATGATTCGTGTATTAAGTACCTTGTGACGTCAAAAGTGACTAACAACAATGATAAACAATTATAGGCATACTTTGACACCTCTATTGATCCCAGTACCTTCAGAAGAAATTGAGGATTCAAGCTTGAGGTGGGTAACTCTAATCTTATAATCATGTGTGTAAGTGTTTATTGATTAATTAGCTGATCATGTATGCTGGTTGATTTACCTGTTATATGTTTTTTTTTTCTTGGCCATGGATTTGAGGTTGCGGTCTCATGGGGCTGCGCGTCCTAGACAAGGGCTGCGGTCCTTGGCCGTTAACTGCGGTTACGGTTATTTGTAAATTCTTTCATGCTTTAACATGAGCTAAACTGTCATTTATACTTTCATACATGTGCATGAGATTAATTGTTACCCCTGGGATCCATTCACTTGAACCCCAGATTGTATGAAAAAGACAGGTGAAGGATCAGGATCAAAGGAAAGATGAAGCTGTAGGGCTACAGCCGAAGGGATTTAATAAAGAATTTGGACTGTATCAGTTTGTTTATCATTTGCTTGTTATATTTGGATTACTGTATTAAGATTTTTATTAAGGGGTAAATTTCGCTTGCGAAAAATTTATCCCTATATTTCCAAACTAAGTTATTTTCATGAAAGTTTTATTTTGTTAGTAAGTCGTCCAAATCATTTCGATGCCTGTGCACGATAACTCTGATAAATAAAGGGCCATAAGGTCGGGTGTTTCAGTACACACCAGGTATTAGATGGACATTTCGGTACCCACTTATACTTGGGTCCTGGTATGTTAGTATTGGACTTTACTTGTCCTTTTGAAACCCAAACAAATTTATTTCTCAGATTAGTAATTTCTCCTAATATAACATGTGTGAGAAATATGTCCAGACTTTCCACAATAATTGTAAATAATAGAATGATGCCTATTGTGAACAGTTTTGCAAATATTGTGCTGGTTAAGAGGGTGCAATATCAAATAACTCATATTTGTAAATTCTTTCTTCTTATATGATTCTCCAACATGATTGAAAATATTTTTTCTTTTCAAAATAGAATCAATAATTGGATGAAAAACAATTTTATGTAACCTTTCAAAATCATCTTTCTTAAATACACAAGAAAAATTTGAACTTTTTACCATAGGAGCATCTTGAGCTTCTGATGATGATTCATCATAATAATACATGATGAGCTCTTATTGGAAATCCTTATTCTATTGTTCATTCATGTTGACTGGATCATGGAAGTGTTCTAAGATTTCTCCTTCTTCATACTCAACTTCCAGTTGTTCATCAATGGATATGTAGCTAATTTTTCGGATGAACTGTCAACACTATCAACTTAAACACAATTGTTAGAAGCATAAATAGAATCAAGAGTATCCCAAATCTCTTTAGCATTAGGGCAAAACTTGATTTTTCTCAAAATCATTTTCGGTTAAAATATTGTATAAAATTTTCAATGCTCTAATGTTCAGTGAAAACGTTTTCTTTTCTCTTTCTGTCCAATCCTTTCTTGGTTTGAAATTAAAAGCATTTGTAACAACTTTCCACATATCAAAATCAAATGCTTTAATAAATCAAATGCTTTTAATTGCTCTAATGTTCAGTGAAAACACTTTCTTTTCTCTTTCTGTCCAATCCTTTCTTGGTTTGAAATTAAAAGCATTTGTAACAACTTTCCACATATCAAAATCAAATGCTTTAATAAAACTAGTCATTCTAGCTTTCCAAAACCAAAAATCAATATCTTTGAAAATGGTGGAATAGTATAATCGGCTCCTTCTGAAAACGATAAACACCCAAAATTAGCCATTGAAACTCTTGAGACTGTTAAGTCCTTCAAACAAGAGACCTTCATCTGATACCAAATCAAAGACCTAGCTGAACCCAAGAGGGGGTGAATTGGGTGAAGATAAAAACTTAGAACCTTGAAAATCTTTTAGCAAATCAATAAAATCAGTTTGTAAGACAGTAAAGAGTTTTAAAACTATAGACAATCATTCAAACATATTTGCTGGAAATAAAGGAGATTAAGGAAGAGAATTGCAAACTCAGATTTATACTGGTTCGGTCCAATCCTTGACCTACGTCCAGTCCTCAAACTCCACTTGAGATTTCCACTATCTTCTTGTTTAATCAGGCACAAGAGAAAAAGCCTTTACAACCTCACAAGTTTAACCAGGCACTTGTGCAGCCTTTACAATCTCTCACAGAGACTCGCCCTTACAACTCGTAGGGATACAATCAATTTTCCCACTCAAGGTCACCCAACCTTGAGTCTCTCTCAGAAAAATATGATTTACAATGATTCTTCTCTCAAAGAAGTGAATAAATAATCACTGAAGTACATAGGAATTCATTTCACTCTTTCTAAGATAAGCTATGAAACATTTGAGAAAACACAGTGTATAAGAGATTGAGAATATGGGCATTATGACAATACAAGCTCTCTCCATCATCACTATGAGTTTTTAATCTGGATCTATTTATAGATGAAGATCTTCTAAATGTTGAGAATATGACCGTTATGAATAAAGACGTTGAGAATATAGCTGTTGAAAAAAAAAATAATCGTTAGATGCTTTTTGAATTGACATCTCAACATATTGTTCTTCATGTAATTCTTTGTTTGATCATCTGAAACGTGTCCACAAATGATATAAATGATGTTAAGAAGTATTACAAATCATTTGGGTAATCATCTGGATGATCTTGAGCAAAAACGAGATTTTCACAACGGTTATTTTTCTGAAGTGAAGGTGCAAACCCGAGTATTGACTTGGAAACTCGAGTATTGAGGTTGTCGTGTTACTTCAAATTCCTCTCTGTCTGATCAAAACTCGAGTATTGACTTACAAACTCGAGTATTGAAGATCCTCTGATGTTCATTGCTCTCTGTCTGAGCTATACTTGAGTTTTCATGTGTAAACTCGAGTTTTCAAGTTGTTCTTCACTTTGGTTGCTCTTTGACTCGATATAGGTCCATATTTGGCAAACCGCTTATCCCTATATAGCTTTTTGAGTATTCTTTCCAATGCATTAAGAATCAGCTTCAAACTCATTGTATATTGTTCGTTATGATCAGATGAAAGGAAGTTGCTTTTGACCAGCGTTTTTGTAATGTTCTGAATTATCAGTCAACTTTCGAGGACCATATCTCACTGGTCTAAACTTCATTTTAGTTGGATCAAGTATTGATGGAAATCCTTATGAGGCTACTTTCATATGCCACTGATTTCAGCTCATTTCAATATATAGATTATGAGTTACACTCAAAATATTGAAGCTTGGTCTGCTGTATGGTGTGAATTCCTGATCCAACTTTCTTTCTTTCTTTCAATTCTCTTGAACATTCTCCACATTTGTATTTGAGTTGATCTTGAATATTGATTATCAACTTCTTCTATCTTCCATCTCTCATCTTGATTATCCCCAAAATCTATCAACTAAGAACTTGAGTAATAATATTTCATCCAGTCAATTCTTCCTTCTTCTTCTTCTTCTTCTTCTTCTTGATTATCCTTCATAAATGAACTTGAGCTGATCTTGAATAAAGATATTTCATTCACCAAGTTCTTTCTTCTTCAATCTCTCCTCTTCTTCTTGATTATGCCCAAAACCCTTTGATAACTTCTTGCTTCATTGTTGATTCTTCTTTCTATCCTTCAATACTTCTTTGTTGATCTTCTTCTTGATCATTCTTCATGATTCAACTCTTTCTTTCTAAAATCTCTTATCTCCTTCTTGATTAACCTTTACAATTCAACTTGGATTAATCTACATTAAATACAATAGTTAGTAAATGTAGGAGATAACTATATTACTCAATCTTTTGCTTTTAAGAATGACATCTATATAAGACATCATCAAAACTAATTATATCCAACAGTGATACCATCTGCATGTCTCAAGAAATTGATGGATTTTAAGATTTATATACCACTAAATTCTTGAATACAATTAATTGATCAAGCCTGCCTACGAATAGTCTTATTCTTAAGGTAGGAGTACCTATAATGTTGTTAAAGAATGTAGACCAAGCTACTGGATTATGTAATAGAACTCAGTTACACATCACTCTTCTTAGAACAAATGTTATCATAGCAATAACATTAAATGGGTTAGACCCAAATCAAAATGTTTTAATTCATAGGATGGATATGAATCCACCAGATATTAGTCTTCCTTTCTAGGTGTAGAGAAGGTAATCTCCAATTGCTTTGTCTTTTACAAAGACAATTAATAACATTCAGGGGCAATCATTACAATATCTTGGGTTATACCAATCAAAACCTATGTTTATACATGATCAAATATATGTTTCTTTGTTAATAGTAAAGAACATTGAAGGTTTGAAAATTCTACTAGATGGTGGGAGCAATCATCAAAAGTTTACAGCAACCAACGTGATTTATAGGGAGGTATTTAGAAATATTTAAGACAGTATGTTATTTTAAGACCGGAGTAACTAAAACAATGGTCTTAAAGGTTAACATTTAAGACTGTCCATTATTTATGTCTGCTCTTAAAAGTAATATACTATTATTTTAAATTTTTTCATTATTCAGTACCAGGTATAAGTTACATCCGCTCTTAAAAGTATTAGCTTTAAGACCGTTATTTATATATGTCCGGTCTTAAAAGTTTTATACGATTATATTTAAATATTTCCTTATTATTATTTACCACAGAAAATATAAGTCAGGGATGTATGCGTTTTCCCTATAATGTAATCCATATTTTAATTTTTTTAACATTTTTAAGAGTGGTTGGTTTTTTTAAGCGGCTTGAATATTATATTTAAGAATTGATATGTTAAAAGAAGTTCTTTAAGAAAAAAGGAAGAAATCACCAAGAGGGTGGTGAATTGGAGATTTTAAAAATTCTTTTTGAAAGACACCCAAGTTTTTTAAAACACAATGCAAGAAGGCAAAGAGAGAGAAGCTTGGACACAGAAGATTTATACCGGTTTGGTCCTAACCTTGACCTACGTCCAATCCCCAGATATCTTTTAGGTTTTTCTACTATCAATACTTTCTTATTACAACAATGTAACACTCAAGCAATTCTAATCAACTAGGACTTGCTCCCCCTTACACTTTGTAATTAAAAGACCCAACTCACAGGTTCCACAACCTTGAGTTTTCAAAAACAAGTAATCAAAATGATTTTCAAAACAATACTCTCAAAAGAGCAGATATTGATAAACAATGAAGTTCAAATAAAATTGCACAACTTAAACTTAAGTTGAAAGTATAATCAGTAGTAGTTCGATGTATGTTGCAATGAGTCTTCCTGGGTATTTATAGCTTGATCAGAGAAACTAGCCGTTGCATATTCTTCTCTCTTATTCTTCAATGTTCAGCTTCATTTCTAGATTTCTGGAATATGACAGTTGCACATTTTTCTCTACTCTTTCAATTCTCAGCTGGATTCTTGGATATAGCCGTTGCAAATGATCTTCCAGTTTTTCTATCATTCCATAAACCTTATTTGACCGTTGGAGAATGATTTGATCGATCTATAACCGCTTGAGCTGAACCATTGGGATAGAGGAGAAGTTTCAGGCTTGTTCTTGGTTCTGCACTAAATGCTTTTGACCCAAATCTGATTTGTTGAATTCATCTGAAACTAATAGGAATTTTTGATCAAGCAAATGTGTATATTATGATTTACAACTTAATATGTGAGTAAATAAGCTTGTAAGTATGAATCAAATGGATTTCAGATATCGTCTATGAAACAGAGTTCCAATAGACTCGAGTTAAAACTATGTAGGCTGAAGTTTAATTGTGCTGTAAACTTCGTGACAGCTTTCTGTCTGAGCCAAACTCGAGTTTATAAGTTCCAAGCTCGAGTTTGTTTCAATCAAACTCTTATTGACATTAAGGATAGGCTTGAGTCTGCACAGTTGTGTTCGAGTCCATATTTCAAAAATGCTCTCTATAAGCGACAAGCTTGAGTTTAGTTTATTATGCTCGAGTTTTCTTTCATGACCAACTAAGAGACATCTTCCTACAAGACTTAAACTTGAGTTAGATAAAAACATGCTTGAGTCTCAAAAATTCAACATGCTCTCTGTAAGACATAGGCTTGAGTTTATTATGCTAGGCTCAAGTTTAACTAAGGGCGAACAACCAGTTTTGCTTTCTGTAACCTGTAGGCTTGAGTTTAAACATAATGGGCTTGAGTCTATCTTAGATAAAAACACATGAAACTCTTTCTGTCGCGAGTATGCTCAAGTTTATCAAAGGAGGCTCGAGTTTAAACAAGTTCAAAATTCTTATCCTTCTGTATGTTAAGAGTGAACTCGAGTTTAGTAGGATTAGGCTCGAGTTTGATTAACACGAAAGGATTGAAATCAATCTTAACAAACTTCTACCTTTCTTTGAACTTTAATAGCAAAGAACAATTTCTTAGTTTGCAATTGTCAGTTATCATCAAAACACATAGGGAACTAACACTTTATATTTACAAAATTGCCACCGGTCATATCTTTAAGACCGGTGCGTCGAAACTCCGCTGTAAATGAGGCGATCTTAAAAATTGATGCGGTCGAAGAAGTTCTTTATATTTACAAGATTGCCACTGATCATTTCTTTAAGACTGGGACGTTGATAATCCGCTGTAAATGAGGCGGTCTTAAAACACTTTTTTGCACTAGTGGTATAAGAGTATAAGAGTTTGTTATGTCTAATCTTGTGTGAACCCAAGAAAAAGTTGGGCACCGAAGAACATGTAGTTATACCTCTGCAAGAGTTGACCAAAATGTTATGTTGTCAGATACAAAGAACATAGCCAAACCTTAGTGGCAGTTGCAGTGTGTGCAAATTATGTTTATATCACTCGCATTGCAAGAATTCATAAGAAAACTCGAGTTTAGATTGTTTGAACTCAAGTTGTTACGGACCATGATAGACTTGCAACACAGACAATAAGAAAACTCAAGTGAAGAGTTAAGAACTTGAATTTGTCTAGAGAAACTCAAGTTGTGCCAGTTCTCAAGAATATTCAAGTGTTCTCAGAACACACTTGAAATGAGGTCAATGTATGCTTAAAAAACTTAAGTTTTACTGTAACAACTCGAGTTGGTAACTTAAGTAATTAAATGAAAACTTGAGTTTTGCTTGCTGCCATATATCAATTTAGCCTTTTCTCTACTCTTGCATCTCTCTTTAGGCTAACTTGACTTTATTCATTCAAATTTTACCTCATAAAGTTTAGCTTGAGCAAACTAATTTTTAAAATGATTCTTATGTTTTAAACTCTTTTATTATCATAAAAAGCATAAGTGATTTCTTCATACCAATTTCAAATCCATCCAAGTGAACTTAAGAGTTCTTAATTATGAGATATCATGTTTTGTCCACTGGAGCATGGATAACTCCAGACCTCATAACTTTTGGTATCACATTATCATTTCGTAACATTAAAGGGAGTTTCATATTTTTTTTAGTCATGCATTCATTAAGGGGGAGCTTTACATTCACATGTGTTTTCATATCTTAAAAGCTCATTTCCTTTACTTGAAGAAAACTCTTTTTAAGCTTGCTCATCTACATTCACTATGTTTTATTAGTTTTGACGATGAGTTAAACTAATATTTTCCTTCATTACCTTAATTTGAAAATATCATATAGAAAGGGATACTTTGATATTTGGTTGCACTAACAAATCTCTCTTGCAAAGAAAGCTTTCAATTTGTAGCAGGAGATTTTGATATTCCTTAATGCACTATAAGGAGAAACTATTAAATTGAGGAATAATGTCTTCACATTCTATCATTGAAGTTAAAATATGCTTTACAAAAGAGTTCTATAAAGAAAAGGCAAAGGATTGAAACTAAGTACTGACCATATTCGTTCTTATGATATTCAACTCAAAGAATCTGTACTTTAGTCTCATTACATATCTCAAAGGCTATTCAAAGCAATCACAGATCTCACACATCAAGAAAGCAAGCAAATGGACTTCATTGATCATTCATCAATTTGCAGAACCTACATTAGCATTTCTAATCTCTATCTTCTTATATTCAGTGAAAATTTCATAAATGTTTGGTATCTATATGCTTTAATTGTGAAAGATTTTGTTTGAAAATTTCTCCAAATTCTCTCAAATTTGTTTTCACAAAAACATTTCAAATTGCATTATATTCAGAATGAAAACTCTTTCAAATCGGGGAGAGAAAATCAGTTTCTTGACTCATTCTAATTTGATTTCATATTTGTCTCTCCAAGTATTTTTTTACTTCAACTTTTTGCTAATGACAAATAAGGAGGAGAGAATGGCAAGAAAATATGTTAGGTCTAATATATTTTCATATTCATACATATTTTTCATAAAGTATTTGCCATCATCAAAAAGGGGGAGAATGTTGGACATGATTAGTTTTGATGATATCTTATATAGATGTCATTAGTAAGAGCAAAAAACTTGTATACTATATTTATCTCCTCCATTGACTAATTCTTAAATTTAGTGTAGAATCAAAGATGTGAAGTTCATTTATAAAGAATGATCAAGAAGAAGATCAATAAAGAAGTATTGAATGTGAGAAAGAAATTGAATCAAATAAGAGTCAAATGATAAAGAATGGTCAAGAGAAGAGAATAAAGAAAGAGTTGAATTATGGAGAATGATCAAAAGATGAGAGATCATCTTTTAGGGATAATCAAGAAGAAGAAGAGAGATTGAAGAAGAAAGAACTTGTTGAATGGAATATCATTATTCAAGTTCTTAGTTGATACTAGAAATCTTCAAGATCAAATGGAAATTGGAATGACTCAATTCAGAGTTAAAATAAGCAAATATAAGGTCTTGGATGAGCAAACTCGAGTTTACTACCTTACTGCAATGATTTGCCTCTGGAATACGAGAAAACTAGAGTTAAGACACAAAACTCAAGTTTGGGAATCAAAACTCGAGTTACTCACTTAATGACTCGAGTTAGCAGTGTCTCCATCACCTCTAGTGTCTCTGGACTAGCTAAACTCGAGTTTCTCATGCTTTCGGCTCCTCTGTCTCACGTTCAGCTCGGGCAAGGTCTAGTAATTTGATTATATCTCCTAAACCAGAGATCAGATTGAGGTGAAACCAATTTTGCATGAAACTAGACTTCCAATGCGTCATTTGAAAAAATTTCAAGCCTAAACAAGTTAATATTATAGAGTTATAAATTGTAGAAGTTTGAACTAGAATTCACACCACACAACAGACCAAGCTTCAATGTTTTGAGTGTATCTCACAAACTACAAATCCAATCGAGCTAAAATCAGTGGCATATGAAAATAGACTCAAAATGTGTTCCATTAAGACTTGAACCAACTAAAATGAAGTTCAGACCAGGGAGATATGGCCTTTGAAAGTTGACAGTCAGTTCATGATATTGGAAAGACACTAGTCCTGGAGAACTTCTACTAATATAATTACAACGTTAAACATAGAATGAGTTTGGAACTAATTCTTCTTGCATTAGATTCTTCAAAGCTCAATCATGATCTTTACCTAAGAAAGAACGAAACTCGAGTTTGTGTTTCTAAACTCCAATTTTGCTTTTGAGAAAATATTGCAAACTCGAGTTTGCTTGAACAAACTCTAGTTTAAGTTGTGTCTGTTTTGAAATCTTCTTATCCGAATTTGAGAAATCTTCATGAATGATCTATACACTTGATATCATTTGTTACTACTATTTCTAACTATGTTTAATCAATTTGCAACTGATTTTCAGATGATCAAACGTGCATTAAACTTAGGTTTAAGCATGAAGTAAAAAATGATGTTAGAACAACAGAAGCTCTAACGGCTAGTTCCAACTGATCTCTAACGACTACTATTCACAATGGTCATATTCTCAACAATCAAATGATCTTCATCTATAAGAAGAATCACATTCAAGATGGAGAAAGAGGATGACAAGAGATTGTACTGTCAAAATGCCAATTTTCAGAATCCAACTTCTATCTCATACGCACTCTATTCTCAATGCTTATATAGTGATCATCATAGAGAGTGAAATGATATGTATTGTACTTCCATGGGTACAAAAAAGTATTTTAATACCAGACGAAAGAGGCTGCGTAAGAATGGACCTGCGACCGGTATCGTTCCAGGCGGTCTTAAAAGTATGTAACTTTTAAGACCAGACCCGAACCGGTCTTAAAGAAATACTACAACACCGAATAATAAAAACAATAGGTCTTAAAAATCGCACTATATAGACCTTATATATATATATATTGTTTGGTCTTGAAACACTAATTTATTGGACCAAGCAATAAATTATCTGGTCTTAAATATATCACTTTCAAGACCGGACCAAATAAAATATCCGGTCTTAAAAATATTACTTTTAAGACCGGACTAAATTATTAAATGCGATCTTAAAGGTTAGTATTTTTTATATTATATTAGTACTTTTAAGATCGTAAGCAATAGAGTCCGCTCTAAAAAGTCTAACTTTAAGACCAGACATTATAAATGCACCAGTCTTAAAGGTTTGTCTTTTTTATACCGTTATTGGTACTTTTAAGACCGTAAGGAATAGCGTCTGCTCTAAAAAGTCTGACTTTTAAGACTAGACATTATAAATGCACCAGTCGTAAAAGTGGAATTTTCACCTGTTGCAAAACAAATTCGCCACACAATCGAGCATCTAAAAGACAGTACTCAAGTTATATATATATATATATAAACAATCCTTTATAAATTACTATAAATGAATTGGAAATGGATACAAATATTATTCACTCTCCATGAGTTATATTGTCGCATCATAATGAATGTATGTAGCTTGTTACTAGCAATTACAATATACACACCTAAGAATAAATGAATGTAACAAATACATACAATGAGTTACAATTACAGTGTACAGCATCTAAATGAACATATATACCAATTCACCTTGTCTTCATCATCGGATTCCCACCCGGCTAATAACAGCATAACTAATAACATTCCTCTTCTTTTGTAACAAGCCCATTTCGATCGGATCCTACGAAAAATATAAAAATAAGAACAAAAGACAGCCAGTGAGATTGTTTAAGAACATAATTAAGAAGGAATTAAATATAGTTAAAAACGTAAATTAAAACCTTAAAGTTTTCAAAGAATTGTGCAAATGAATATTACTGTATGAATTGATGACTCTTTTATAAAGAGATATCCTCCCATATCCCTTCTTGATGATCATTTCTTATGTCGGGTTCATTATCCACTTCATCTTCTTCGTTAATGTCCGGCAGACCCCTTGAAAAAGGACTACTTTCAGGAAGACCATAATTTGCATCATTTTCCTCATCAATGTCAATGACTCTTTTTCCTTGGAGAGCTACAGACCACATTTTATTTTCTTCATCGGTGATGTAGAAAACTTGTTTCGCCTGGTCTACCATAATAAAAGGTTCATCTCAAAAACTTGTACTATTGAGATCAACTAATGTAAATCCGAGCCAATCGATCTGAACACCATTATTGACATTAACCCACTTGCATTTGAAAATGGGAAATCTAATTAAGACATAGTCCACCTCCCAAATCTCTTCAATAACCCCATAATATGGCATGACTACCAATTTAGGCCGCATGTCTTTCAAACTGGAGAAGTACATAGATTCAACGTCTAACATTACACCACAGTTCTGAACGGTGCTCCTATCATCTAGGGACTTCATATACAATGTGTAACCATTGTTCACATACAAATTCCAACTTATGACACAACCTCAAGACCACATGTTAACCATTTGATTGTCTCAGAAACAGATTCCTCTCCATCGACCTTTTGTTTGAACCAGTTGGCAAAAGTTCTATTATGCTCCCTGATCAACCTTTATTCAGTCATTCATGGGTTTTCTTTCCTCACAGGTTCTTTATGTGCAGCTATGCTGGATTGATTCATCAACATTATTCAAGATGTATAAGTGGACTTGTGACAATTCATCAGGATCCACACTCTTTACTGAAGCCCCTCGTCTACCCCCTTTAGTATGCTGACGTTTTGGAAGTCCAATATGTCTTACTTTGGCCAAATAAGATTTACAAAATTCCATGGCCTCTTCAAATACATACTTCTGAATAATTGATGCTTCAGGCCGGTATTCGTTCTTCACGTACCCTTTTAGAAATTTCATAGATCTTTCCATTGGGTACATCCACCGTAAATGGACAGGGTCGCACAACTTTATCTCCCTTACAAGATGAACAATTAGATGAACCATGATGTCAAAAAATGCAAGAACAACAAAGTTTCTCAAGCTGGCACAATATCAAATATCCTTCATTTTCCAATTCATCCAACTGTTCAATCTCGAAAACTTTACTGCAAACAACATTGAAGAAGAAACAAAGCCTAGTCAAAATATGTAAAAGATCATACTCGGCAATGCTCGAATAGCTACTGGGAGCAGCTATTGCATTAATACATGAAAATCATGAGACTTATGGCCTGCTAATTTTAAGTCCTTCAACGATACAAGCCTCTTAAAATTTGAAGAATACCCCAAGGGAACTTTTGTGCTATGTAAACACTCACAAAAACTTCTTTTCTCATCCTTAGATAAAGTATGAGAAGCTGGCAAACAATAAGTTCTCTTACCATATGGCCTTGGATGTAAGTCTTCCCGTATCCCCATTGCCTGCAAATCCAACCTTGCCTTCACACCATCCTTGGAACAACCTTGTATATTGAGAAGCGTGCCAACAATGCTATCACATATGTTTTTCTCAACATGCTGACATCATGCATGACATCAATACAGTGTCTCACATCAAGGTTGCGCCAATATGTGTAACACCCGGCCTTTGGGGTTGTTATTCATCAGAGTTATCGTGGAAAAGGGATCAAGGAGATTTGGACGACTTGATTTCGTAATAGAAGTTTTTGAAAATAACTGAGTTTGGAAAATACTAACTAACTTTTCGCGATTCGAATTCATCCAGTAGATGGATGTTAATACATTAATTCCAAAACAGACGAATGATAAATGTTAAAAATACAGACTAGTTACTCCTAATTCTCTAAAGGATTCCAACTGTTGTATCCCTTACAGCTGCCTCTTGCCCTTAGATCTCGAACTGGCCCCTGTATCTTTCATGTGAGCTGGGGTCCAAATGAATGGGCCCCAAAGTAAACAATTAATCTCATGTACATGTATGAAAATAGAAAAAGTAGAAATGACATAATAGCACATGTTTACAGCATGGAAGAAATTACATATAACCGTAACCGTAATTAATGGCCAAGGACCGCAGCCCTTGTCTAGGACACGTAGTCCCATGAGACCGCAACCTCAAATCCATGGCCAGGAAAACATAAACAGGTAATTCAACTAGCATACATGATTAGCTAATAGTTGCATAACATTAACATACATGATTATAAGATTAAAGTTGCCTACCTCGACCGTGTATCCCTCTCCTTTGTAATGAAGTTGTTGGGATCAAATTTATGTCAAGATATTCCTAAAAGTGTTTATCATCGCTGTCAGTCACTTAATTGAATCGCAAATAAACTAATTATATAAATTAGTTTTAAGGGTTAATAATAATTAATCCCTTAATTTTCCTCTAATAATAATAATAATTTTTTAATAATAATAATAATATTATTATTATTATTATTTATTATTCCCGATAATAATTACAATAATTCCCTATTTATAGATCAATTATTATTTCTATCATAATAATAATAACAACATTATTTGTTATTATTATTATCCTAGTGTTTATACTAATTTATTAATTTTTTCTTAATTTATTTCTAATAATTAGTTAATTTTAGACCACTTAATTACATGCAACAAACAGCAAAAGCATTTCCTAACTATTAATTTGAATGAATTCATTTACATTTAATCATGCACTTAAAATAATTGGGCTCCATATTTAGTTATACATATAGGTATGTTTTAAGTTAGTTCCTTTCCTTTTTCATGGCTTTCCCACATTTTGAACAGAACCCAAATGGTGCAATAAAAATAATCCTATGACAACAAACCCAACACATTTAGCAAGGCAAGTTTCACTGACTTATGCGCATATATATAAAAGCAATTGAACTTGCATTATACTCTCATCTTATTACATATATGACTACCAAATATGTACTAATGGGACCACACGAGACACACCAACAATGCAGCAAACAAGCTCAATTCGAGCAGCACACACACATGAAATAAAGCTACTTTATTTTCTTTCCTCTTTTATATTTGTGTCTATCTTATTTTATTCCCTCTTCACAGCATATACACGACACACACTTGCATACAACATACACAAAACTCTTTCTTTTCTTTTCCCAACAGCAACCCTTACATGCAAACATGAATAAGAAACCAAACCTTTCCCTCTTATACCCAATACACACCCAAACCGAAAGCAAAAGAAGAAAAAACAAAAACACTTCATAGTCATCTTTTCTCTCACATCGCACACCCAACACACACATATATTTTTAACTTGACTTTACATTCCTTTAATATACCATCAGCAAAACCCACGACACACAAACAGAAGCCAGAATCCGACATTCAGAAACATTTTTGACAGCAAAATCATATGTTTACATGCAGCAAAATAAACACCAAAAACAGATGCAAAAACCAAAGACCCGACAGCAAAAACTCATGCAGCAACGGTTATTTATACACACATATAAATATCAAAACTTTCCTCTCTTCTCTTTCTTTATCTCGGCAAACTTACATAGACATATTCTTTTTTTTTTTTTTCATGCAGCGACACAACACACACACATTTCCATCCGAGAGAGAGGAAAAGAAAATCATGCCGCAAAGTAAATGTATACAGCAGCAAAGAAGAACAAAGACAGCCCCCCACGCAAGAAAGAGAACGCAGACAGCATATATATATATATATATATATATATATATATATATATATATATATATATATATATACAGCAAAATAAACTCACACACACTCTCTCTCTCGTGCATGACAGATTCACGGAAACAGAAGTATCATGCAGCAAACAAAATATATCAAACAGAAGCAACACTCATAAGCCGAAAGTAATACACATACAGTAGCTTGTATACATATTTATATCATTTAACATCAACATGAGATCACTTCATGCAGCAACACTAAACATCTAAAGCAACCCAAAACAACCCCTGTTTTTCATTTTCTTTTTTCTGTTTTGACTTCGGTATCTTCATTTTAGCTTCTTCTTGGTTGTATTCAAGCTAAAACATGACAGAAACGAAGGAGGAAGGAAAGATGAATGTCACCTTTGGTTTTTTATCCCCAAAGGTGATGAACAGCCGCTGCTTACTTGCTCTGTTTGTTGAATGACGGAACAGAACAGAGGAATAAGAACTCTCAAGGACACTCTCGGCCTCACTCTCTATCTCTCGCTGTGTGTTTTCAATGAACAGAAGAAAAACCGAAGGAGCAGAGATGGCTTTATATAATCCTTAATGATCATTTCATGCATGTTGAGACACGGACAGCTGTATTCTTACGTGTTGATTATCTGCTGTTTATGTTTTACTGAATATTAATGAAAGTTTTCGGTGAGATGAAGAAATGAGGATTGGATCAATTTGGGCTTGAGAGAAAAAAAAAAGTCTGGGCCGAAGGAACATTTATTAGAATTGATATTAGCTTTCCTCATCTGCTTCTTGTGCCGTCATGTTCGGTGGAAGAGAAGAAAAACAAGGAAATTGATTTTTGTCTTACTACTACCATGCGTTTTGTGTATTTCTCTATTGGACTTTTTTTTTTTATTATTTCAATTCTTCATTTGCAATTTAAATCATACTAATTGCTTAAACCAAAAATTAGATTCCTAAGTTCTTCATCAATTAACTTCTCACATTATGATTATTATTTAATCATTAGTGATAATTTATTTTATTGCACCAATTTATTTGCAATTGGTCTTTTATTGTAATTTATGGAAATAAGTCCCTTAATATTTAATCCTACAATTATTATTCACTATTTTCCTCAAATTTATTTTCTTCTCAAATAAATTAAGGAAAACTTAAAACCTTAATTGCAAATAATTATCTTCGCCCAAATTTATCATTTAATTCTCATATAATAATTCAATGTTAAAATCCCAGAAATTTGGGATGTTACATATATTTGTAACATCGAAGAAGACGGGTCTCTTTTTCCATATATTTGTTTCTTTTTTACCCTTTGCAGTCTTACCGAAAATGACAATTATATTTTTCACCTTTTCATACACCTACTCCCCAGTCAATGCCACCGGAGTATCTTCATACTCTTGGCCACCAAAAAAGGCTTTCTTTAATCGACAACATGAATGGCCCAATCTAAGAAATCTTCTATGTTCAAGATAAACCGTCTTTCTTCCATGTTGAAGTTGATGGTAGCGTGTGCCTTCTTCATAGATCGGATATGCTTTATGGCCTTTTATACTATACCCTGATAAGTTCCCATATGCTGGAAAGTCATTTATAGTATAAAATATCATGGCTCTCATTTTAAAGACCTCCTTCTTGAAAGAGTCAAAAACATCGACACCTTCTTCCCACAACTCCTTCAAGTCTTCGATCAGGGCTGAAGGTAAACATCAATGTTGTTTCCGGGTTGTTTTGGTCCCGAAATCAACATAGACAGCAAGACGTACTTTCTCTTCATGCATAACATAGGAGATAAGTTGTAAATAATTAGGAGTACAGGCCATGAGCTATGTATGCTGCTAAGGCTTCCATAGGGATTCATGTCATCCGTGCTAAGGACAAGCCTAAGGTTCCTAGGTTCTTCTCCGAATGTCGGAAATAATTGATCGATTTTCCTCCATTGAGAAGAATCGGCCGGATGTCGAAGCTTTCCATAAAAAATCTTCTCATCTGCATGCCACCTCAATTTTTTTACATCATTTCCATTAGCAAACAATCGCTTGAACCTTGGTTGATTGAAATATACCACAACACTTTTGCAAACCCCTTATTTGATTTGTACCTTGGGGTTTCACATATCGGACAATTCTACTTATCTTCAAACTCATTTATATACAATATGCAATCATTCGGGCATGCATGGATCTTTTTGTACTCCATCCCCAGTGTACAAAGTATTTTCTTGGCATCATAGTATCGATGCGGCAACACATTATCATCTGGAAGCATGTCCTTAAAAGCCTCAAGCATTTCTGAAAAACTCTCGTCACTCCATTCATGACGTGCTTTCAAGCTGACCAATTTCAATACGGCGTTCAACAATTGGTATTTTTTACACCCAGGGTATAGTGGGGTCTCTGCATCACTGCACATATTACCATATGCATGTGATTGATGAAAAGCCTCTTCGCCTACATCACGAATAATGTCCTCTATGCGATCATCCATATCCGTGTCATTATCATCAAAGGACACTTCACCATGTTGAGATGCACCCGGGACTTTTTCACCATGTCATACCCATACTGTATAGCTCTTACAAAATCCTTCACAAATTAAATGTGTGTATATAACTTCAGGACTTACTCGCCTCTTATTCAAACATTCTACACATGGGCAATAAAACTTCTCACTATCATCATGGGCATTTCGTTTAGCAAATTCTATAAAGTCCCTCACCCCATTATCATATTCAACATTTGTCCATCTCGCATTTATCCAACTGCGATCCATAGTAGGACTCCTATAGACGAAAAGGTTTAACATACATTATCCGAAAAAATTGAAAATTGCATATAAACTAAGCCAAGTCCAAATGCATATGCTTAATGTAGGTTATGTATTTATTATTTTATTTTTTACATGAGTGAGATTTTTCCCATTAAATGCAACATGAAGAATCACCTAGGCACATAAATGTATCACATACAGTCAATCCAAGAAGCTAAGGAAAATAAATGCATGACGTGGAAAATAAATGCAGACAACAAAAGCAACTCTAAGTGCACTTGTTGGTCATTCGGATAGGTCTCAAGTGCAAAGATAAAACTGAAAGTACAATATTCAAATACAACAGAGTAACCCGTGACAACATTTCATTGAGTTCGTGCAAACCATGAAAAACCAGAACGGAAAACAGAAAAATAAAAAAATATATATTTAATTGAAAACACCTCTTACAGGTCTATCGCCGTTTAGCTAAGGAACCAACCAGACAATGATAAGCTGACTAGCAATGGCTTGTCTAAAGATCTGTCTTCCGGCAGCGACGAAGCAACACACAAACACTTGAGAGTTGAGGGTGATAGGATTTATAATCTCTTTCGGCGGGACAAGAGAAGTTCAAAGTGGAAAATTTAAATTTTTCTGCACGGCAAAGTCATTTAATTTACTTTCATTAAGAACGGTTAATTATAAAGCATCCGGTCCTAAAGGTATTCACTAAGAAGTTTTAAGATCGGTTAATTATTAAGCATCCGCTCCTAAAAGTTTCATTTAAAAAAAAAATTCAATGAAAGTCCTCATTTCCTTTAAAATTAAACTACAAGATTGCAACTGCAACAACTGAATGGAAATAAAGGATAGTTGAGAATAAGCTTTTTCCATTAATAAACTTAGTTCATTTTGATTTTTACATTAATGGAAAATATGCAAGTACAAAAGAAAAATAAGAACAATAAACTTAAAATTAACAAAAACAACCTACAATGTGACTAAAAATCCCAAAGCTTATTATCAGCTAATGTCTTGTCGATATCGGCTTCAGCAGCAGAAATTTCTCAACGGAGATCAGCAATTTCCTATTGTATGCAATCAGTATCACTTCATCAGAGGAAACAAGGGAGGTGTCAGATGTAAGCGCGCTGGGACCGGGAGGCTGGAGAGGGGGAGTGGGAACCTCTTCATGGTCCGAAGGTTGAAGGGGGCCAACAACCTCTTCATCATCCGACATAACAATGGGTCTAACAACTCGAGACTCCTCTGTTTGAATAGAACGCACTGGACCTAAACTAACGAGAAATCTAAAGAAGGCATGAGATTCAGGAGTACCCCTGCAAAGGGCTATCTTGTATCTAACCATTGTTTTGGTTTAGGAGAGTTAGGGCAAAGATCAGTTTGCTAGTAGTTAAGAGTTAGAGCAGAGAGATGTGAAATGGGAATGTGAGAATAAGGAATTCAATTGGCGCCATAAATAATTAGTAATAATATTTAAGACCTAATAATTATATACATTCGGTCCTAAAGGCCTATTACTAATTTTTTATAATTTGAACCAATCAGAATTTAAGTTGAAATTTGTAAAACCTTTAAGATCTCATTTCACAAATGGACGGTCTCAAAAACACTTTTAAGACCGTCCTTTTAAAATAAGCGGTCCTAAAGATCTTTATAAAAATTTTCTTATTATAATTAAATGCCTTATATATATTTACAAGAACGATTGTCATATTCTATCGGGTCTTAAAAGTTCCGACATTTTCAAAATTATATAAATATTGGTGTAGTCGTAACCTAAAATTTAATGCTTTAGTTCAGGAACTTCAGGTGAGTACTGCCCATAACCTAAAATTGTGTCCTTACTTTTAAAAAAAAGTACTTATTTTCTTACATTATATTTATAAGAATGGTTGTATTAAAATATGCGGTCTTAAAAGTGTCGTCGTTCCAAATTCCAATATTAGTGCAGTCGCATCCTAAAATTTAATGCTTCATTCAGATGAGTCTCCTAGTATCCTAGAGTTATATCCTAAAGTACATATAAGACCGGTTGTTTTATAATATACGGTCTTAAAAGTGTCGTCGTTCCAAATTCCAAGAGGTGCAGTTGTATCCTTACACTCTGTAATGATGATTCAGAGTCTCTTCGCCTTATGAGGACAATCCAACGATGGTGCTCGATCTATTTAAGCCCCTCGTTACTTTAGTTTCTTCACATTATTCTCCACATCCTCATTTTCTTCTACAATCTCCGACTCGATCCTATAATGGCTGCCCCACCACCTAGACCATCGGGTCGACAATCGGGTCCTCCTTTTCGTCCTCCTCCTCTCCAACCTGCTAGACATTCTCCTCTGCTGCCAAATCCAACTGTCAAGCAGATGGTGGAGCATCTACTGGCCCACGTTGATGACATCAACCGACGACTAGGCAAACTCTGTGGCCTCCTTCATACCCTTAACAACAAATCAACATGGTCCTCGACGTTAATGACGTCGAGGTCCCTACTTCTGAAGCAGATACTATATCCTCCTCCTCCTCCGGCGACAATATGGAGGATTAATTAGATTTTTTTTATTTTCTGGTCTTTTTTTAATGAATGTACTTAAGGCAGCATAAAAATATATATAATTTGCGGCCGCCATTTTGTTTCAGTCTTCCTCTCTATTTATATATTTTGGACAAACCTGCTTGGATTATACCTCGCGTTTGAGAACATTACAAAAATGAATTTGAAATTAAAATTATAGTTATAATAACAACATTAATTAAGAACATACAAAACATGCAAATTAAAATCCTCATGAGTTATCGTTAATTGACTTTAAAATTAACCATGATATATTTGCTTAGTTGATTTGATTTGAATATAAAATAGCCAGTCCTAAAAGTCTCACATATTTTTAAAGTAAAAAAAAACATAATTTTAAAAAGGGAAAATTCCATTCAGGGCCCAAGGTAGGAAAATATTGTCAAAAAAGCCCTAAGAAAAGTCAAATGTCAAAAAAGGCCCTAGGGCCTTTTCTGGTATTATTTTAGAAAACGTTAAGAACTTTATCAGTTCCCGTTAACAACTAAATCAATATAATTAACAACTACATATTAACAACTAAATCAGTCTTATTAACAACTGTATCAATAGCCATTAACAACATATCCGTACAATTTTTTCTGAAATGATATCAGAAAATGTCATAGGGCCTTTTTTGACATTTGACTTTTCTTAGGGCCTTTTTTGACAATATTTTCCTACCTTGGGCTCTGAATGGAATTTTCCCTTTTAAAAAGAACTTCAGGACTGGATTGTTATTAAATAGATTGTCCTAAAAGTCTCCAATATTTTAAAAAATTATATTTTGGATCTCTCATACCTTTAGGAACGAAGATATATTAAATAGTCGGTCCTAAAGGTCTCCACAAAAACTTTTAATAACGGACATTAATAAAATAGTCGGTCCTAAAATTCTCCCATATTTTTAAAAAGAAAACATAGACCTTCAGGACCGGACTGTTATTAAATAGAGGGTCCTAAAAGTCTCAAATATTTTAAAAATAATTATATGAGGACTTTTAAGAACGGTCTGTAATTAAATAGTCGCTCCTAAAAGTCTCTCATCGCAATCAAACGTTTGTAACATATTAAAGACAAAAATATTAGTCCTTATTAATTCCTTGCATCAAAAGGGTCAGCACGCCAAACTACGTATTTAAAATCAAATACATTTACCTCTTCAGTGATAGTCAGAATTATTAGTGTGATAATATCATACATGCATCTCATGACGTAAAACCCACATAAGTTAGAAGCAGTTGGTTGTCGACGTGTCTAAAAACAAACAAGAAATATATATAAGAGCGCATATAATTTGTTAGATGACTAAGTTCACAATGCAGTGTGTCAGTGTCCATGTACTAACCTTTGGTTTGATCCATATAGGATCTTTGACCTTATACCCAGCCTTTCTCTTAACCTTCTTTTGGTAATCCAACATGGCCCTATTATCGAAATAAAAAATTTCATATATCAATAATGGTAACTAAAAATTCACAGAAGAGATTTCAGACAAAAATAAGTTACAAAATGACATGTGCTTACTTATCAACAATCTGCTTTCATGTAGGCACTGGTTCATTATGAAGGAAGCATAAAATGACCACTTTATTTTCCTCACGGAAAGGAGGACCAACTGCCAATGGTTAGCTTGGTTGAATGGTGCAAGGTACCACCTTCTCATATTGGTGCACAACCTCCTAGACATGTATGTTGTTCTTTCCTTTACGATTGCTACACTTATGTAGTCTGGGCACAATAATCCAAAATCATGTTCTCTGCCCTGTACTCCCATTTCACGATGCATCAACCTATAATAATGACATGCATCAGTGAATTAGCTAGTATATATGTATGTGTGTCTAAACGACCCCTCTTAAAATTATGTACGTACTCATAGAAGAAAATACTACTTACTTTATCAATAAGAACACAATTGCATTAGTTATCTCCTTCTTAGGAAAGAGCAGGGAGATTAAATCTTCTTGGTCAATGAAGACCTTTGGCTTCTCTTTTAGGCCTACTTCAATATTTACAGGCCACGATCTGACTCCAAAAGTTTGATTGAGTACCAGAAGTCCAATTTCATCCTTGGCATTCCACTTAGGAGTTTGCAAAAGATCACGTGGGGCTGCAAGGGCTGTAGCTTGAGGAGGAGTAGAAACATGTACAAGCTTCACTGACTACGAGATGAAGCTTCCAATGCAATCACTGACAAGTTTCATTTGATTGGTGTGAAGAGGGATAGGCTCATCAATGATCACCTCTTCAACTGACACCTTGACTTCATCATCAGCCATTTATCAGTGGTGTACAGTTGATCCCAAGTTGTAGACATTCCCTCTTACAACCAATCATCTGTCAGGATCCTCCACGTAGAGGTCACAAGGTTCCGTCGACTGTCCAACAATGCAGCTCCTTTTAGTGCTCTGTTGGACAGGTGGAGGTGAGTGTGAAAAGGGAACACTGCTCCCTCCATGAGAGTTGTCTATCATCATCATCTCCTCCTTCATCTTTTTCATCTACTCTTGAAACACTGCAATTAATGAAGCTTATCGCGCAGCTGCTTTCACCTTTGCTTCCTCAGTTGCTTTTGCTGAAAATGGAAGAAATCACCAAGAGAGGGGTGAATTGGGGATTTCAAAAATTCTTTTTGAACTATTTTTCAAAACCCTTGAAAAGTAAATAACAAGAGAGTAAGGGAAGAAAAGCTTGACACATAAAATTTATACTGGTTCGGTCTTAACCTTGACCTACATCCAATCCCCAAATATCTTCTAGGTATTTCTACTAGTTCAACAAGCTTTAACCATAACAATGTAAACTACAAGCAATCCTATTCACCTAGGACTTGGTCCCCCTTACACTTTGTAATTAAGCTACCCCACTCACAGGTTTCCACAACCTTGAGTTTACACCAACAACTTTTGATTTCAAAGAATCAAGACTCTCAAAAAGAGTAGATAATGATAAACACTGAAGATCAATTCAAAATCACAATACAGACTCAAATTGCAAAATATAATCAAAGTAGCTTGGTTGTGTGTCTTGCTCTGAGTCTTCATAGCCTTTTTATAGGCTAACTAGATGAACTAGTCGTTGCATTTTCTTCTCTAACGTTCAGCTGCAAATCTGGAAAATGACAGTTGCATATTTTGCTATGTTCTTTCAATTCTCAGCTAGAATCTTGGGATATGTTAATGCAGAAGGTCTTCTAGGTATTTAGTCATTTCATAACCTTCATTTGACCGTTGGAGAGAGATGTAATTGATCAATAACAGTCTGTGTTAAACCATTGGAATAGAGGAGAAAGACCAGCCCTGTTCTTGGTTCTTCATTTAATGCGCTTTATTCCAGATCTGATTCCATTTTGATCTTAGCTAAACTTATCTGAAAATCACTCAAAACTTCATCAAATACATTAGAAGCAATAGTATCATATGATAAAACGATTCCAGGTTGACCCATAAAGATTTCGCAGATCAACATCATTTGGTTTTTCAAAGTCACCGATGCAAACTCGAGTTTGTAATCCTAGACTCAAGTTTGGGGTTCAACCAGAGAGTATAAATGTTGATCAACGGCCTAGACTAGAGTTTACAAATATTAGACTCGAGTTTGGTTCTTACAGAGAAGACTGTCGGGCTCTGGTCTTAGAATGGAACCTTGGACATGTTGTCAGACTCGAGTCAATTAATGACTAACTCGAGTTTGGAGCTAGGTCAAGAGCATAAGCCTGAGTTCAAGCACTTCTAGACTGGAGTTTAGAAGCATAAACTAGAGTTTGCAAAGCAAACATATTGATGGTCTTTCTGTATGACTCAGACTCGAGTTTGAGGAAGCAAACTCGAGTTTCAGTAAGAGCTGAAACTTTGAAATTTATCTAGGTTAGGTGTAAACTGGAGTTTAGAAGCAAAGACTGGAGTTTGTAAGACTTGTGAAAATACTGAGTTTTGTGGATTCTTTTCTGTTTAGTCTAAACTCGAGTTGTATGGTCTAAACTTGAGTTTGTATTGTTCAAGATTCTGAATGCTCTTTGTATCTTCCAGACAAGTTAGTTTTCACAGACTGGAGTTTGGCTTGTTGAGAAAAACTTTGATTGCTTTCTGTGACTTTGCAAACTCGAGTTTGGCATTCATGCATAATTGAGCAGCTCTCTGTCAAGTCTCAAACTAGAGTTTACATACCTAAACTCGAGTTTGCCTTTGACAGTAAGTTTTTCAACTTACCAAAGACAAACTTCATGCCAAGTTTACAATTGTCAGTTATCATCAAAACACATAGAGACCTAACATTGGCTAGCGTACGTTCCATCTCCTCCCGAGTAACCATACTTTGTTTTTGGCATTTGGATTTACCAAAGTATTCCTTCAGGCCTACCCGTCCTCCAATTCCCCTTACACGCCCCGCGTGATCTGGTTTTCCAATCGCAATGGTAAGAATATCTTTCCTCCCGTCTAACACAAATGATCTCTCTTGTTCTTGCATTTTGAGTTCTTCTTGTAAGATACAGATAACGAGAGCATAATTAGTAACAAAACATGTTTAGTGGCTAAAAATTAAAAAATAACGATACTTATAATTCTTTCAACAACTACACGAGTTTGTTCACTAGAGTATGCCTTGCCTTTCTTTTTGCGAATATACAACCATAACTCCTCACGGCGTATTGGAGATGGCGGCCGCGAATCACATATCTCAGAAGGATTGGCTGCAGCTTCATCTTCCAATCTCTTTCACTTAGCGGCCATTAGCTCTTTTTGGGCCTTTTCATATCCGCCACAAGAAGCCGTATGTAGGCAATCATTCTTTCTCCCAATCTCTTATACTTGCTACCTTCTTCTCTATGAATCAGAATTGAAAACAACTATTAATTACGAATTCCAAACCTCAATTCAAACACTAGTCAAATACACTTCATCAAATTTCAAGACTTTGTTAAGGAAGATGTAGAATTGTATAATAAATTGGGGGAAATAGAGGAAAGGGAGTTGCAGAACTGCTGCAAACTCAGTCAATTCATTCATTCATCAATCAATTCATTCATACTTGGCGTAAGGAAGATGTAGAATTGTATAACAGCTTGCACATATACCATCTCATAGTTAACATACTAACTAACTAACAGCAATGTCTACGTGGCCTACTATAACATAATACCTTCCTAAGCAAGCAACCTGACTAACGGCCTCATAGATGAACACAATAACATTCACATATTTGCACAGGTTAATAGGTATACAAGAAGGGACAAAAAAATAAATATAGACTCACCAAATATTCGTCAGTAGTCCGCATCTGAACAAATTATTGCCATGTTGCTTCATCAAGAAAGGCATACTTGGCACAAGAATTGGGCAAGGCTCACCAACCGGAAACCTCGATAAAAATATAGTTGTTTGCTAACTGGGTCTTAAACTTCCTCCAACAATCAACACAATATGACAATGTCTTGTCTTTCAACTTCTCATCGTCAGGTACATTCTATGTAAACCGAATAAAGGCCTAAATAAGATTCTTCACCTTCTCTTTGTTGACATTTTTCCACTTGTCAACCAAAATGCTTGGCTTGCTGCGTGCTAGTAAGCCAACATAACTAGTATATCTGCTTTTATTAGGGCTGCAAGGAGCCAAATGTTCATCAAACTGTATATCAAGCTTTTCACCAGCAGTCCACTCTAGGGCAAGCTCTTTCAATTGGGTGGGGCCTTTTCTACCACCACCACGTGTAGGGCGATTACGAGGAGGCTCACTCTGAGAAGGAGATGGTTCATTCTAACTATCACCAATCACATCATCAAATGGCATTTCACGAACAAGACTAGACTCATTTCCTTTGTTCATTTTCGAAACAAGAAAAGAGGTTGAGAGAGGTGGTGTAAGAGAGGAATGCCTGAACAAATGAGAGAGTAACAGAGGATGGTGGCAATTTGCAAGGAAGAGATGTAATGCAACAGGAAAAGGTGTTTGAGTGTTTCGCAACAAGAATAGGGGTTTCAGAGTTCAGACAAAAAGACGTAAGATGCAAGGTAAGGTTTCGCACGAGAATATATTTGGCAGTTTTAAGATCAGAGAAACAAAAAACGACAATCTTAAAGGTTAACATTTCATAACGTCCTTTTATTATGTCCGATCTCAAAAGCAATAAACTATTAGTTTAAATTTTGTTCATTATTTAGTATCAGGCGGAAGTTATGTCTGCTCTTAAAAATATCAACTTTAAGAGTGTCATTTATATATGTCCGGTCTTAAAAGTTTTGTACAATTATTTTTAAATTTTTCCATGTTATTTTGCACCGCATAATGTATAAGTGGGGCTGTATGAGATTTCTCTTTGAAGTAATTCATATTTCAATTTATTTTAACAAATGTTTTAAGAGTGGTTGTTTTTATCAGCGGTCATATCTTTAAGACCAGAGCGTCGATCATCCGCTCTAAATGAAGCGATCTTAAAAATTGATGCGGTCGAAGAAGTTCTTTATATTTATAAAATTGTCACCAGTCATTTCTTTAAGACCAAGGTGTTGATACTCCACTGTAAATGAGACGGTCTTAAAATACTTTTTTGTACTAGTGTTCAGTGATTATTTATTCACTTCTGAGAGAGAGAAGATTTATTGTAATCATTCTATCTAAGAGTTACTCAAGATTGGGTGATCTTGAGTGGAAAATCGATTATATCCTTACAGTGTGTAAAGGGAAGTATCTCAGTGAGAGATTTGGTTTCACAAGTGCCTAGGTGAACTTGTGGGATTGTAAAGGCTTCTCTTATGCCTAGATTAAACAAGAGGATAGTGGATTGAAAATTTCAAGTGGAGTTTGAGGACTGGATGTAGGTTAAGGATTGAGCTAAACCAATATAAATCACAATTTATATATTCTCTTCCCTGAACTCTTATATTCCCAACATATATATTTATTTGAATATCTAATTGTTGATTTATAAAACGTAAAAAGAGATTTTAAGTTACAAGATTTTAATCTTTCACCTAATTCACCCCCCTCTTGGGTTCAATCAGGCTTCACAGCATCACAATAGTTAATGGTTTTACAAAATGGCATTGAAAAAATCTTTACTTTTAAATTTTTAAAATATTCACACATACTTAGGGCCTATTTTTGTTGGTGGTAGGAATGGTGGCTTAAAAGCTACTGACTTTTAAAAAAGCCCTGTAGAAAAAAAGTCAAGTTAAGCTATCGAATTTGTGTTTGGATTGTCCGTTTGGCTTTTTGTAGAAGTGTTTTTTTTTCCTAACTGATGTGTGTTTGAATTTTTATTTGAAAAGTAAGTTGAGATAGAAAATGATTGAAAATGATATGAATTATATTATTGAATATTACATATACATATTAGTTGTATATATTGAGTTAATGAAAATTTTAATTTGAAAAAAAAAATAATTATTATTAAAATGAATTTAATTGCAATCCAAACAGCTCATAGTCAGCATCACATCATTTAGTCTTTTTTAAATACTCTATTTTTTTCTTTTTAGCCAGAATAGTCTTTTCCAAATACTCGAGAGCTATTTTTTCCCAGTTATAATACTCGAGTGATCCTAATTTCATGTTTCTAAATTTTGTGTTTTTTTTTTCTCCTTTTTGGACAGCAAAACGAAAAAGGAGAGACTATTATGCGTCCATGATGATAAGGGAGAAAGTAAAGTCTCAGGATTTGCGGTTCTTGCCATTGTTACTGAGAGTGTCTCTGTTTTGGTGCGGTGGTGCTGACGAGAAGATCTGATAAACGATGGTCGGAAACGTTGAGATATGTTTTGGTGCAATGGTGCTTCAACTACATCTTACTTCTAAGACCAGAGGAATAGATGAACTGCTGAATTCTGCTACGTCGGACCTTATTTTTGTTCCATTGAATTTGGAACGACGGTGGAGGCATCAATTAAGGAAAAACAAAGATCCATTGAATTTGGATCGGCCTGAGACACATGTAGTGTGAAGCATTTGTAAAAAAGCCTGGATTTTGAGCTTATTTTTTAGCCGAGCACGTTAGACTTTAAGCAAAAAGCCCAGTACGCAATCCAACAGACTAGCTTTACTTTTTGTGACCTGACCCTGACTTTTTTGGGCAAAAACCCAGCTCAGCTTAAAATGCACTCCAAACAAAAAGTGTTATGTATATGACATTAATATATAATATATGGTGGTTATTTTTTAAGCGATGTGAAATTTATATATTAAACAGTTGTTCAAAATAAACGACGAAAGTAATATGGTTATAAAATCCAGTTCTAGCTCTATTCATTCATTCATTCATGATTTCAAACTTCCCACCATTTTCTTGCGCATTCGGCATACACCTCCAACCACTCTTTCCCACCAACCACGATTTTGCTCTCCATTGTTGTTGGACTAGTCACTATCCTCCATTACATGTCCGTTGCGGTCTATGAAGGCATTCATCATTCGTCCTGGATCCGAATCTTCATTTTTGAGCCACAAGTTCATAAAGGTGAGTACTTGCTAGTCTTAGTTCCTTGTAAAGTCAAAATGCAAACTTTAAATTGCTATTTCTGGATCATTTTTTCAGTTACTGTACTTATGGGTTTATTTTGGTTTATGGGTTTAGGTTTTGAAGTTTAAATTGGTTTTTGTGGCCTAGTTTCTGGTTTTTCCGGTTTGTGTTGTTTCTGGGTTCGTTTTGGAAGGTTATATTTATCTTTGGAGGCAATTGTGCTAAATTGGTGCTGAGATTTCGGATTTAGAATTGGAAAATTTCCTTCTCCCACGTTCAGCCACCCACAGTTTCATCATAAAAATCAGAGATGTATGTGTTTAGGTTGCTCAGTTTGAGACTGAATCTGGTTTGTTGATTGTGTGTGTGTGATGACATTGTGCTCTGCATTTTTGTGCTGTTTGTTACTTTGGAACTATTAGCAATGGTTTAGATGCCTTATGTGGAAGTGGGAGGATGATTTTTAATGCGGGAAGATAGCCTAAGCAAGGAGCTGATATATATATATATATATATATATATATATATTGCCAAGTTAAAATCTTGAAGACATTTCCAAAGCCCTCTACACTCCTTTTTTTACTGCAGCAACTGCTTCCAACTGACTAGCAAATTTTGAGTCCTCTTTGATACGAACAGAATAACTCAGGGAGTGTATTTAATTTTACGTGAGAAACTACCCAAGGGTTTTGCTGGAAGTGGCTGGATAGCATGATTTTAGTAGTTTACAACATCTAAATTTAGAAGGGATTTTCTTCTATTATGGTTTTGTAAAGTTATAGGAACCCTTTCTTGCATCAACATTTGAACTCCAAAACACAAGAGGAATATTAGTATGTATTGGTACAACATATTAATCAATATTCACACCAAATCAGGCTCTAAGGGGGAAGGCTCTCCCAATATACTGCAATTCATTTTCAAAACAAACCAAATTTTCAACTAAAATTATTATGCCCAATTTAACTTTTTATATATCATTTCCTTAAAAAAAAAGTTGGCGTGATTCACTATAACATAAATATAAACATTCATAATATTCTCAGGAGTGTACAAAACTGATACACATCTTTTACAAGTCAGAGAAGTGCACCCACACATATATAAGGAGGCTGGAATTTCAGTAAGTCTTAGCATCAAGTCTGGTATTTCTGTCAGTGAAGCTTTCTTCTGCATTATTCTCTAACATTTGATGGTGTGAAGAAGAACCTTGAAGATGGACACCATTATTATTATTATTGATGTCACCACTAACATAAACAACTCTATAAATATCATACTTTATATCAAAAGTAGAGAAACGTTCAAGGTAAGGAAGCACCCATTTTCTGTGATCAAAGTTCAGAATGCAAGAGTAGCAAAACTGGAGGGATTTCCAGACTTGGATGCATATAACTCTGGGCATGCTTTGGCCTTTCAAACACAACCCCGAAGCTATGCCATCAGTTTTCGCAAACCGGGAGCGGAACAGTGCGAGCACAGCGTAGCACAGGTCACTAAGGTCCTTGTTGGTGGTGGAAACTGAGTTCATGGTGATTATATCACCACTGCAGAATTTTGCGGCAGAGGCTCCATCTCTTGATTCTCCAGCATATGTATCAAGGAAGTTGTGCTCTACTAACACTCCCATTCTTGATAGACCTTTTAGCATTGATAGCTGAACAGGAAACAAAGCAGAATTATCAGGGCTTGCTCACACACACACGCACACTCATGAATCGGATATGCAACTAAAGAATATGCTATTCCTTCAATATCTATACACTACAGGACGGCATCTAGTGAGAGTGATGGGTAGTACTACCTCATATCCTTGATATAAGATTAACTTTGTAGTGCAGCCGGAGGTAGTACTCTTAGTCCCTCACATCAACTATTCGATTAATGAATATCTCTTACAAAATTCATTATTTCTTTAAATTTTTAATTTATTACTCTCTTCAATCCTAAATGCAAGAGTTAGTAGAGGGCTTTAATTTGGTCTTAAATGTAAGACCTTAATTCATTTTGTTTCCCAAATTAATAACTTTCTTCCCAAACTGTCCCTACTTTTGGCACATATTAAGAGGGAATCAAAGGGTAGTTCCAATGGAAATAATTAAATAAGGTATTTTAAAGAAACTAAAACACATTGTTTTTTTTTATCTCTCCAAATTAGTTATTGAATTCCTACTCAAGGACCAGAGGATGTCTGTTAATACTTATCCAATTAGATTTAAATCATGGTGGATCCCATATTGAAAAACATTTTACTTCATGATATTTTTTCATTATAAAACTCGAACCTAAGACTTTACTTAACAGATATGAAGCCTCTTGTTTCCAACCCACCCATATTTTAATCATGTTGTGTATATACAGAAATTAATCTTGAATTAACAACAAATTAAATGCCGTAAAATAATGCAAGGAAGAAGATAAAGCAGTGAGTGATACAGCTGTTATTGCTCTTACAAGAGTTTCTGTCAGTTGCTCTTTCTTCTCACTTGACCGCTTCTGCCATGCTGCAAACCAAATGATCTGTTATTGCAGAACAAGTATATTAAAGCACCATAACATCACAATGTATATGTAGTATTAAAGAAAACAAATGACCAGGAAGAGTCTGAATCTTTTAAATTTCTTAATTGTCAATGGAAAACAGAGAATTATTATTATTATTATTTTTTTTTTTTTGGGGGGGGGGGGGGGAGGTTGTAAGTTTTGTTGCCTTCGTTGATACGTCCTCCTATCCTTGATATTATTTAACTAATTTTCGTTAAGGAAACTAATCATAGTTATTTGTAAAAAAACTGCGTGATTATTTATTTAAAATACTCTACTAAATCAGTTGCATTCAATTAATAACTTGATGCAAAAATCTCGTGAAATTAATAGATATAAATTTATAAAAAAAATGATAAATATGAAAGAGATAGAGAATTGAAATGTTATATTTAGATCAAATTATTCAACCTGACTTTCAACTAGCTTATATATTATGAGCCCAAGCTATTAATAACAAAATACTATTACAGCCTTGAGGTCATTGACCAAATTAAAGAAAGTTAATTATATTAGTTATTTATAATAAATATAAGTTCATTTTCTTAAATACCATTTTTATAATAACTATTTTTAGATAGAAACTCTTCAATCACTATAATAAATAGGATGCTCCATGAATTATAAATAGTAGTTTTGAATCCAGTCTTTCAACAAGAATTGGAGTTAGTCGGTTTACCCACGGAAACCAAATCACAAACCAGAATCTGTTCATATTAAACAGCAAAATCACCAATGGAGGGAGAGGGAGGGTTAGTTGTAGAACGAAAACTGTTACTTTCAGTTTTTTTTAATTCTTTTAGCATCTAATTTTTGTGATTCAGTTTCGCGTAGGTGAACCACCACTTCGGATTTGAAGGTGCCCATATTTTCTTCAAGAATCATCAGCGCCAGTAATAAGAAAAAGTACAAATTTCCGACAAGAAGAAAGATCTTGTTACCAGGTTTCCATGGATGCTTCTGAATATAGAACTCTGCAAACAACCAAGGCTCTGTGTTTGTGAGGAGAACTGTTTGAGACCTTGAACAAGATTTTCGACGATAACAACCGTTGGTTTGAACACGAAAAAGCTCATGTCCAGATTTTTGCTGTTGAAGGGCACATAGCAAGCAGCCATGATTTTTATTTTTCTTTCCTTTTTGTTTTTTCTGTTCTTCGTGTCTGAAATTAAACTAACAAAAAGGGATTCAAATATGAGAAAGATAGTCTTAGATCAACGCGCTTACCAGAAGCTTCGATCAGCTTATATCTTGTCCAAAAAGTTTCTTTCTGAATGTTTCCAAATATCGAATTTTTGTGCAAAGGAATTCAGTTGGTCGCTTCTTTCCTTTTGTTTTGTTTTTTGTTGTGGTATGGGTTTGTTTGAGTAAGGGAATAAAAATAATTAATAATATTATAAAACGGAGATGACTTTGAATTAAAAGGGAAGACTATCACGTTTCTTGACTGCCTCAATTTGGTTGCTTTCTAAGAAATTTCTCTTTGATTTTTGTTCATAAAAATGCCTGTTGAATACTTCCAATTTCACTAATTATTTTTTAGTTAATAATTAAAGGGGTTGTTATTGTTATGTGGTTCGAATACGTTAACTTTTATATTAATTTTCAATTTCATCTCCTTAATTTTGTTTAGTTCAAATTTAATCCCTGAGTTTTATTTAGGTTTTACTTTTGTGCTTAATCTTTCATTTTTATCACGCTGATCTGTAATTTCAGAATTTAAATTTAGTTTCAATTTTATACCCAATTTTACCTCATGCTTATTTTTAGTTTAATATAATTACATCATAAATTTTTTGTAGAGAAAATTAATACTCAAATATTATGTTTCACTACGACGCTATCGAATTGAAGTATTCAACAAAAAATTAAGGGTTAAGGATCAAAAGTACACATGTGCTTTTTCCCGGGGAGCGTCCAGCACCAAGTGTTTTTTTGAAGTGCAAAAGTACACACGTGGTTACAAATTAGGTGTAAAACTATTGTTTGACTGTTAAGTTTGACTTTGACTGTCAAGTTTGACTTTTTTTTTTTTAACTTTCAAATGTGCAAAAAAAACACATGTGCTTTGTCAAAAAGAGAGCCTAACACCAATTGTAAACACAAAGTGAAGTTTGTGTTTGGTAAGTTGAAAAACTTATTGTCAAAGGCAAACTCGAGTTTGAGGTTCCAAACTCGAGTTTGTATTTGACAAAGAGTAGCTCAATTTTTATCAACATAAAGCAAATTGCGGCTTGCATTTGCAAACTGTGGTTTATGTCAAACAGAGAGCACTCAAAGTTTTTAAAAAGCTAAAGCAAACTTGAGTTTGCATTAGTAAACTCGAGTTTGTGTTAGATAGAGACACATCAATATTTTGAAGTTAAGCAAACTATAGTTTGATATTCTAAACCATGGTTTACACCCAGCTAGCGGCTATATAAAGTTTTCTATGTTTTGAGAAAACTCGAGTTTAAGTTTACAAACTCGAGTTTGATTCAAGCCGAGAGCTCTCAAAGATTTCATGGTTAAAACAAACTCTGGGTTGCATCTGCAAACTCTAGTTTGTCATTTGCAAAGAACTATCAACGTTTTCTATAAACTTAGAAAACTCGAGCTTGAGAATGTAAACTTGAGTTTGATTCAAATAGAGAGCTCATCACTATTTTGAACTAAGAAAACTATAGTTTGTATTTACAAATTGTGGTTTGATACTTTGTGGATTTAAACATGTTTTGTCTTTCCAAAAGACAAACTCAAATTTGTCACTTAATGACTCGAGTTTGCCACTGTTTTAAAATGTGTTTCAAGTTCAAATCACGATGGTCATTCCTTGAATGAACCAAACTCCAGTTTGAGTTTTTAAATTGTGGTTTGACTCCTGAGCTAAACTTCCAAACTGCGGTTTGTTTAAACAAACTCGAGTTTGAGTTGCACAGTTTAAAACTGATTTTTAGAAATTTGCGATATGATCCTATTTGATTTATATGGTTCATGATTTCACTTTATATTGTTTTTCTATTATAATTGATCGATTTGTTCATGAGTTACAGATAAATTTAGCAAGGATCAAGGTGAAGTCAAATCTGGGTTAAATACAATTAATGAAGAACCAAGAACAAGCCTGAACATTCTCCTCTATCCCAATAGTTTAGCTCGGACCGTTATAGAAGATTATGGAATGGCAAGAATTCTAGAGAATCATCCGCAACAACTCTATTACAGATTTCCAGCCAAGTATTGAAGAAACAGAGAAAAATATGCAACTGTCATATTCCATATGTCAAGCTGAACATTGAAGATTCAAAGAAAAGAAAATGCAACAACTAGTTTCTTTGGTTGACTACAAATACCCAGGAAGACTCGAAGATCATACAAACACACACAACAACAAACAATTGCAACTGATTATCTTCTTTCATTTCTTTGTTGTGCATACTACTATATTTGAACTTCAGTGTTTATTCATATCTGCTTTTTAAGAGAGTTTGTCTTCAAAAACATTTGACTATTCATTTAAGAGAACTCAAGGTTGTGGAACCTGCGAGTTGGGTTATTTGATTTCAAAGTGTAAGGGGGAGTAAGCCATAGGTCTTAGGATTGCTTGAGAGTTACATTGTTGTAATCAAAGCTTATTGAGATAGTTGAAAATCCCAGAAGGTATTTGAGGACTGAACGTAGGTCAAGGATAGGACTAAACCAGTATAAATATCACTGTGTCAAGCTTTTATTCACTTATCTTTCATACTCTGTTTTTGATCTATACTTGGTTGGTTCGAAAAGAATTTTTTAAAATCCTCACCCCTTCTTAGTGATTTCTTCCATTTACACTAATCTCAGTGAGAAAAATGTGTACAATTTTTGCCTTGAGGTGCAAAATTCCTAAAGTAAATATACCATAGGACTCTATGTAAGGGTGGCATTTCAATTGGAGAAAAAGTTATGGGCCCAATAGGCTCCCTTAGTCTTAGAATTTGGAAAGCTTGCTCATTAGATAACTCAACAATTGGAGGAGAAGAGGATAAATGACTCCTAACATATTATTAAGGATTTCAGCAATGAGAGTTACTCATTTTCCTCTAACAAATGTTATCATTCTTTCTTCTACGAGATTACCATCAGGACTAAATTCATTGGCAATTTGTAGATAAAAATAAAATGTTCTCACTACTGAGGGACAGAAAGGAAATTGAAGAGCTAGAAGTAGTTTGAAAGAGATAAAATAGGGAGATAAGTCTAAACCACATTCAACTAAAAATTGAGAGGAATCAACAAAAATATTAGGACAAAAACCTCTAATCTCATGATCAAATTGAAAGGTTTGAGGATTTGATTCATGAATAGAGATAAGATTGCAAGTAAATAACCACGGAGGGATTAGATTGTAAGTAATGGCTAGAAGAGAAGGAGTACCAGTTGAGTGAGAAGTAGACTGACATGGAGGCCTTCTAGGTGGTGCAGAGGCTTCACGAACAACATGCTCAGCTATTTTTACAGACTTTCCTTTGCCCTTTATTGGTAATTTTGAGGGCTTTGAGTAAGGGTTTTCCGAGGGTTCTCGAATCATAACCTCCTATGATTGAGGTTGAGAGGGAAGAGGAGGATGACCAACATTCTTCATGACCTTAGGTCGACAACGTCGAGAGGGAAGTTTTTCTCGACGAGGGTGCTTCGATATAGGGATTTCAGAGGCCAAAGGTGAGGAATTAGACGATTTTGGATCTGAGAAGAGTGAAGAAGTGGATGATTCATCCCGCCTTTCAGGATTTTTGGTCCTCATTGGGTTGAATTTGAGAGTTGATGGAGAGAAACTCGAGTTAGGGTTTTAGAGTTTCTGAGAAGATATGAAATGGAGAGAGAGAAAAAGCCGTTGATATAATATCCTGAATTCTAGACTATAAGAATTGAGAATAAACCTAAAGTAGGTGGACGACTAAGCTTGATTCCGGAGGAGTTCCAAGAATGTCGAGGGTTAGGAAGCCTCTCTAGGACTAAGTAATTTAACTATATGGGTTAGTGGACCTAGTCTATTCAAGCCATGGAATTAAAGTACTAATGGAAAAGGGTACCGAGGACCTATACGATGTCAATCCAGTTGGAAAAGATGACACCTAACTATGTCCTAAGGAATATAGCTATTAGTTGAGTGAAAATATGTCAGTATAATTGAGTATATATCATTTTCAAAGCAGTCAGGTATGCCCTGCGTTTTTTAGAAAACATCGGTATTCGTGAAGAAAACCCGAGTAAGACTCGGGCAGGATCTGATAAAGTAACTTTAATAAAGTAAGGTCATAATGACTAATGATGATATACTTTTGTGTTGGCCAAATAGAATGGTGACATAAGTTCCTTCATGATTACAAAAGTAAAAGGTAATGATGCTAGTGGGACACGTGGCATTTCGAGGTCAAAAGTTGGATTTTCGATAGCATAAGGTATGAGGTAATTATGATATACTGAAAAATGTATTTCTTGCTCCCCAAGGAAATAAATTTTGGTTCCTCATGGTCATGAAGAAGGGACTAATGATCAAGCCCCGCACAAGTCCAACTAAGTGGCACGAGCTACGAGGAAAAGTGTAACTGGCAAAAAGAAGGTGAGCGGGATTGATCAAGGGTTTTTCAGGATGGGACTAGACCCCCCAGATATAGAGAGATGGCATCACATGGTGGGCCAGGGGAGAAAAAGTGGTGACTTGGAAAGTAAGGCAAAAGTCACATCAAGTATTATGAAGAAAGAGAAAATAAAATAATTAGAATTAATCTGGACCACACAATTTAAATCTTACATGAAAAGGAAATGACAAGCCATCATGACCTCACATGGCTCATAAATGACGTCATTAATGGGCTGCCAAGGTGGGTCCCACTGTCTTAAAGAAAAAGTAACCCAAAATGACCATTTTACCCCCAAAACACTATTTTAACTACTGGATAAAAGCTTGCACCTAGTAAATCCAAAAACCATCAGTAAGGGGCAGCCAAAGGATCTGATTTTGTGGGCCTAGGTGACACCACATGTCTGCCCAAAAAGCATCTAAATGGCTTGGAGGGCAAGTGAAGTAATTATATAAAAATCTGAACCATTCTTCTGACTATTGGGTAATAGTGAGTCTTGTATAATAACATGAACCAAATGAGTCTATTTAAGGACCTATCCTTGCTCATTTTTGGCTGCCTAGGACGTGCTCAAGAAGAAGAGGAGAGTAGGGTAGCAAGGTTCTAGTTCAAGGAAGAGGTGAAGGTCATATGCAACCGAAGATTCAAGGTAAGCTCCTAACTGACAACTTGGTAAATCTTTCTTTAAAGTTTTTGTCCTATGGTGTTGAACATGGGAATGCAATGGGAGTTTGATGTTTTTAAGGTTTTAAATGAGTCCAAAAAAATATTTTGTGTGGGGATAGGTCAAGGTCCACTTTTTTATACATGAAAAACCCTATGACGTCAACTACATAAATCTACCGGTTCTTGCATTTTCTGGGCAGCGAATGGAAATCGATGGTTTTGAAATAGTAACTGAAATAATTTTTCTCTGAAATTTTATATGGTAAAAGTATACATCCTGAGGATGAGTTTGATATAATATTTCGATTCATTTTGATTTTCCAACTAAGAGTTCTTTGTTGTTGAAAATGACCCAGAAACATGGACTTTGTCTCAAACCAGTGGCTAGGGTTTGGTTATAATAAAGGAATTTGAACCCAGATAACCTTTGAATTTATGTTTCCTATAAACTAGGAATCCTAAGGGTTCAATGGCCACTGATTTCGTGGTAATAAGAGTTTTATAGAATTTATTAAAAATCGACAAAGTTGGGTCAGAGATTCTGGAAAATTCTGGAGTTAGGAAAAATTTATGGAACTTGAAGTAAAGTTAGTACTAGTGATTGAAAGTGTGATATTTTGCTATATCTAGGGTAATAGTGTAGATGGAAGAAATCACCAAGAGGGGGTGAATTGGGGATTTTTTTTAAAAAAAATCTTTTCGAAACACCCAAGTTTTTGGATTGTAAAATAGAGTGTAAGACAGCAAGGGAAGAAAAGCTAGACACATAAGATTTATACCGGTTCGGTCCTAACCTTGACCTATGTCTAGTCCCCATATATCTTCTGGGTTTTTCAACTATCTTAATATTATTTAATTACAACAATTTAACTCTCAAGCAATCCTATTCACCAAGGACTTGCTCCCCCTTACACTTTGTAATTAAATAGCCCAACTTATAGGTTCCACATCCTTGAGTTCTCTTAAACAAGTAATCAAACAATTTTCAAAACAAGACTCTCAAAAAGTGCAGATATGGATAAACACTGAAGTTCAAATATTATAGAATGCACAATAAAGACTCAAATCGAAAAATGTAATCAGTTGTAGTTCTGTGTGTGTCGTTGTTATAAGTCTTCCTGGGTATTTATAGTTTAATCAGAGGAACTAGCCATTGCATTTTCTTCTCTTTGATTCTTCAATGTTCAGCTTTATCTCTGGAATATGACAGTTGCATATTTTTCTCTATTTCTTCAATTCTCAGCTGGAATCTTGGATTTAGTCGTTGCAGGTGGTCTTCTAGATTTTTTTTCCATTCCATAAATATTATTTGACTGTTGAAGAGTGATCTGGATGATCTATAACGGTCTGAGCTAAACCATTGGGATAGAGGAGAAATTTCAAGCTTGTTCTTAGTTTTTCATTAATTGCATTTGACCCAGATTTGATTTCACCTTGATCCTTACTGAATTCATCTGAAACTAATGAGTATATCAATCAAGTACATATATATGATGATTCAAAACTTAAAATGTGAGTAAATTAGTTCATATGTTTGAATCAAACTGATAGAAGACGTTATCTGTAAAACAGAGATTCGTTAGGCTCGAATTTAACTATGTAGGCTCAAGTCTAATCATATTGCAAACTTTCATAGTGATCTCTGTCTGAGCCAAACTCGAGTTTGTAAGTTTTAGGCTTGATTTTGCTTCAGTCATACATATTCGAAATCCTTTCAATCAGAGATAAGCTTGAGTCTACATAAACATGCTTGAGTTCATATTTGAGAAAGATTTTGAATGCTCTTTGTAAGGGACAAACTCAAGTTTGACTTTATAGGCTCGGGTTTGTTCACATGAAAAAAAAATTGTTGGAGAGCTCTCTGTAAGACTTTAGCTTGAGTTAAAGAAGACATGCTTGAGTGTTGACAGTATATAAAATGCCGATATGCTCTCTGTAAGGCATAGGCTCGAGTTTATCATGATAGGCTCAAGGTTACCTGAGAACAAACAACTTGTTTTGCTCTCTGTAATCTGTAGACTCGAGTTTAACATAATAGGTTTGAGTTTTGTTTAGATAAAATCATGAAACTTGCTCTCTATCATGGGTAAGCTCAAGTTTATCAAAGAGGGCTCGAGTTTGCCTAAGTTCAAAAACACTTGTCTTGCTTTATGTTAAGTATAAACTCGAGTTTAACAAATCCAGGCTCAAGTTTAACTTATATTACAAGGATTAAATTAATTTCAACAAACTTTTGCCTTGTTTGAACTTTAGCAACAAAAAACAATTTCTCAGTTTACAACTGTTAGTTATCATCAAAACACATAGAGAACTAACAAATAGCACGTGTAGGACATATTTCTGACGCTAAGAGATGAGTTTACCATTTTCAAGGAGTGCCAAGTAGTAACTATTGACTTGCATACTCTATGTTACTTTTGCATGTGTGTTGTATCATGATTGTGGATTTGGGCTGTAGTACATAGTGGACTGTGTGTCCTTGGGTTATTGCTGAAGTCCAAGATATGTCGAACTGTGGTGCCTATAAGACTGTGTGTTCTTAGGTTACTATTAAAGTTCGAGGGCATGTAGGATCGGGATGTGGTGCCTATTGGACTACGTGTTCTGAGGTCTCAACTGCAATACCAAGATTATGAGGTAGGTAGGGCCTATTGGATTGCGTGCCCTTAGGTGGCTACTGAGTCCTCAGGAGAGGTAGGTGGTTAAGGTTTGGCCACCTTAACTATTGAGGCCTTGAGCATGCTAATAGTTCCAAGAAGCTTATCTTGACTAGGTGGTCCTATAGATTCTGCCAGAGGCAGGAAATACATGCTAGCTTATTGTGCCTGAGGCAGATTTACTTTCTTTAGTGTGATTTGCATTATATGCATTGCATACATATTGTATTTGAGTTTAACAGTTACTCTGGGGGTTCAATTTTGAACTCCAGATTGGTTCAAAAACATAGGTGCTTCAGGTTGAGGTGATTAGGAGTTTAAAAGGTAAGGGTTAAGATTATAGATACGAAGAGATGAAGATGTTCTAAGGAGGCTTAATGTTGTATTTGTTCTCAATGAGAGTATATTATTAATTATTATTTAATGTTTTCTTTGGGATGACTGTATCCTTAACCTTACGAGGACTTGTTTACTTTTGGGTTTATTGTACTTTACCAGTATATTGTAATTGCCCAAACCGGTAAATACTCTATTGCATTCACTTTGATACATGATACAAGGAACAAGTAGCAGTCGAAAGGTAAAAAGTAAAAGGAATCCCTCTAACTCGCCACCTAAAAGGGCAAGGTTGGTAAGGGTGTAACATCAGATATATATAGAGGACTGCATAACTCAAGTTCTTGCTTTATTAACTCGAGTTCTGTAATCGTCAACTTGAGTTACTTAAGAAGAAAAACACTAACCTCGTCTCAATAGCGTTCTGAGAACCCTTGAGTTGTCTTGTGAAATTGTGAGAACTCAAGTTTGCAATGTAGAACTTGAGTTCGAAACTTGAGTTTTTCGTTGTCAACTCCAATTCTCCATGTTCAGTTTTTTTCGAGTTGTACTGTCCTGCGAAGTCTTGGAAGCTAAAGAGTTACTGGATGAACTCGAGCTTCTGGCCTTTGAATTATAGTTTGAGACTCGAGTTGTGATAGATCAAATCTAGTTGTAATAAGACACTGCAATCAACAAGAGTTACACAGATAGAAGAACAAGCCAAGAACTTGAGTTTTAATCTAAGAACTCGAGTTATGAACTAGAGTTATTGTCACAGCAACTTGATTTTTTATTAATTTCCTACACATGGTCGAGAACATAGTCAAACTGAGAATAACATTAACTCAGGTTCTTGAAATTAAACTTGAGTTATAGTTAAAGAACTTGAGTTCTGTAAATCTTCAGACATTTTATCAGCATATCAAATGATAAGTATAAGAGAAAATAGTATCAACTTGAGTTAGTAAAAAGAGAACTCGAACGATGAACTCGAGTTGTTACCAATGAACTATACAACTCGAGTTTTAAGAATTTTATCTTAGTTATTTTTCACTTCTCCAAAGTGAACTTGAGTTCTTGAGCTCTAAACTCAAGTTGATTCTCTTTTGTTTATCTGTGAATTTTATGGCATTAACAGAGATTCTTGCAAAACAATATCTAGACACTTTGAAGCTTAAATTAGTAAATGATTTAATGATTTAAACTTTAAATAGGCTAAGATAAGAGAGATTGCTTACAATTCATTGCGATTTGTTATTCCCAATTCTCGTCTGATAAGGAGAAACTAATCTTTGGCCAAAGGTTTGATGAAGATGAGTGGGGATGAACAATATTTTGACATCTTTCTTTAGATTGTGATCTCTGATAAAGTGATGTCTCACATCAATATGCTTGGTTCTTGAGTGTTGCATTGGATTTTTGGTCAAGCTGATTGTACTTGTGTTGTCACAAAAAATTGGAATTTCATTAAGATGTGTTGGTTATGATTAGTTTTGATGATGTCTTATATAGATGCCATTATCAAGAGCAAAAAGTTTATATCGTAAAGTTTATACCATATACATTGACTAATTGCTACATTTAATGTAGATTTGTTCATGTGGAGAAAGAACAGGAGAAGAGAAGAAAGAAAGAGTTTATTCATGGAGAATAATCAAGAAGAGAGAAGAAAGAAAGAAGAACTTGCTGAATAAACTAAGAAAATCATTATACAAGTTCTTAGTTTGATTCTAGAAGTCTCCATGATCAAATGAAAGTTAAAACAGCTCAATTCAGAGTTAAAACAAGCATATATCAGGTTCTAGATGAGCAAAATCGAGCCAGATACTTAAAAGTCAAGTTTACTGCATTACTGGAAGTGATCTGCCTCTGGATTATAAGAAAACTCGAGTCTGGAACTCAAAACTCGAGTTAGTCACTTAATGACTCGAGTTTGTAGTGTCTTCAGCAACTCTGGCGTCTCTGGATCAGCAAAACTCGAGTTAGACAATGTAAACTCGAGTTTGGAACTCAAAACTCGAGTTAGTCACTTAATGACTCGAGTTTGTAGTGTCTTCAGCAACTCTGGTGTCTCTGGATCAGCAAAACTCGAGTTAGCCAATGTAAACTCGAGTTTGGAACTCAAAACTCGAGTTAGTCGCTTAATGACTCAAGTTTAGCAAGCTTTCAGCAACTCTGTCCAACTCTGTTTCACGATCAGAACTGGTGACCTCTGGTAATTTGATGATATCTCCCAAACCAGAGATTGGTTTAAGATGAAATCTATTTTGTATGAAACTAGACATCCAATGCGTCATCTGGACAAATTTTCATGCGCAAAGAAGCTGAGATGAGAGAGCTATGAATTTTTGAAGTTGACTCATCTGTTAACGTCACCTAGCTGACCCAGGTTCAGTAATTTGAGGATATCTCACAATCTACAAATTGAAATGAGCTGAAATCGGTGGCATATGAAAATAGACTCACATACCTTTCCAGAAACATAAAGATCATGGAAAACAAAGATCAAATGAGTGAGGTATGAATTTTTGAAGTTGACAATCAATTCAGGATGCTGGAAAAACGTTAGCTAAAAAACAGCCTTCGTTCATCGGATCATAACTGTCAGATTGCAATGAGTTTAGAGCTGATTCTTCTTGCATTGGAAAGAAGACTTAAAGAGTCTTATGGAGATAGGTACTGGATTCCAGGAATTGATCTTCATCAAGTTAGAGAGCAAAAAACTTGTGAGAAGAATATTTGATTGGGCCATGGAAAAGAAGACTCAAGTTTGTGTTAGCAAACTCCAGTTTTGGACTTGACAGAGAGCAAGTTGTTTTCATCTCTTAAGGAAACTCGAGTTTGAGTTAGTAAACTCGAGTTTGTGGTAGACAGAGAGCTCCTCAATATTTTGATTTGACAAACTCCAGTTTGTGTTTCTAAACTCCAGTCTGGAAGTTCTTGAACTTAGGCTTATCTTCGTAACAAAGCCCCAAACTCGAGTTAGTCACTTAATGACTCGAGTTTAGCCTTATGTTCAAGTGTGCTCCAAAACTCAAATCGTGACATTCCTCTCTGGAAGACCTAAACTCCAGTTTAGCCCGCTGCAAACTCCAGTTTAGTTTTCCAAACTCCAGTTTGCGTCGTTGAAGTATAAGAACCAGATTGCGCCAATTTGCGAAATCTTTATGGGTTAATCTGAAATTATCATATCATGTTATATTATTATTCCTAACATTATTGATCAAGTTTTTGATAAGTTTCAGACAGGTTCATCACAAGATCAGAGAGAATCAAAGATCCAGAATAAGTGCATTTAATGAAGAACCAAGAACAGGGCTGATTCTTCTCCCTTATCCCAGATGTTTAGTTCAGACCGTTGGAACACATTAAGATAACCTCAAACGGTCAAATTAAGTTTATGGAATGACAAGAATTCTGGAAGACCATCTACAACAAGTAAATCCAAGATTCCAGCCAAGAATTGAAGAAACAGAGGAAAATATGCAACTGTCATATTCCAGATTTACAGCTGAACTTTGAAGAATCAAAGAGAAGAAAATGCAACGGCTAGTTCCTCTTCTTCATCTATATAAGAAGCCCAGAAACGAAGAACAAGAGAGACATATACAAGAGGGAGAGCAAGAACAGGGACGTGAGCTTACACAGTGAAAATGCAATATTCTAACATCGGCTTCATCTACTCTCTGAATATCTCAATGATCATATATCTAGCTTAGAGAGTGAGATTATATGTATTGTGCTTCAGTGTTTACTCACTTACTTCTGAGAGAGAAGATTCATTGTAATCATCCTATTATTCTGAGAGTTACTCAAGATTGGGTGATCTTGAGTGGGAAATACTTTGTTGTGATTACAGCTTGTAAGGGGAGTAAATTCGAGTGTGGGATTACTTTGAGTACAGAGTGTGTAATCAAGCAAGTGAATTGATTACGGTTTGTAAGGGGGAGTGAATCCTAGTGAGAGGATTACTTCAAGTACAAAACGTGTAATCAAATTCAAAGCAAATAGTGGATTGAAAATCTCAAGTGAAGCTTGGAGACTGGACGTAGGTCAAAGATTGGATCGAACCAGGATAAATCACAGTTTGCATACTCTCTTCCCTTATCTTTTACATTTCCAGTATATGCTCATCTTTGAATATCTAATTTTCAATTTATAACTTGCGAAAAGTTTTTTTTTAAGTTCCTAAAGTTTATCAAACACCCAATTTACCCCCCCCCCTCTTGGGTGATAGCCAAGTCCAACAAGATGGACACCCAAATCTTGAAGTTGCTTAAGCCATAAGACTTGAGCACAACAACTTGAAGTAGCTACATACTTGACTTCAATAGAGGATATCGAGACTGTGGTTGCTTTTTGCTAAACCATGATACAAGAGAGCCTTCTATGAACTCACATTGTCTACTTGTGCTTTTTCTGTCAATTTTATATCCAACATGGTCTGAGTCCAAGTAGGCAACAAGGTATTCCTTTCTTTCTTTAAGGTACTAGATTCCAAGTTCTTCAATATCTACAAGATATCTAAAGATGTGTTTTACAGTCTCTACATGAGATTCCTTTAAATCTGGAGAATATCTTGCGCACATCCCTACACTGAATTGAATATCAGGTCTGCTTGCTATCAAATACAATAAGCATCCAATTGTTCCTTGATATTTAGTTATATTGAAGTCTTTTCCCTTTACATCAAAATCTAGGAGAAAGGTTGAGCTCATTAGAGTATCGACTCCATTACATTGTTCCATTCCATACTTCTGATGAAGATCTCAGAGATATTTGGCTTGAGAGATGAAGATCCCATTTTTTCGTTGCTTGATTTGAAGACCAAGAAAGAAATTTAATTCTCCTATCATGGACATCTCAAATTCATTCTGCATTTTCACCAAAGAGAGATTGTATGTGTGTGTGTTTGTGTGTATAGATATACATGTATGTATAAAGTACACACACACACACACATGTAGATACGTATATATATGTATGTACGTACATTTTCTTGAATATGTGTGTGTGTGTGTGCACACACACACTCACACATATAATATAAATTTGAAAATAATAATAATATTACTATGTAGTATTTGTTTTGTATTTAATTTATTTGATAAATTAAATAACTAAAACAAATAGAGATATCGTATTTTTGAAGATAGATATCATATCTCAGATTTAATTTATGAAGATAAATTAAATAACTAAAACAAATAGAGATATCGTATTTTTGAAGATAGATATCATATCTCAGATTTAATTTATGAAGATAAATTAAATCAACTGGCTTTTAATTAAGATTAAAATATAGATTAGATTTAATTAATATTATTTTAATCTAATTCAAATTTCAAAATTAATTAAGATTAATTTTGAGTATATAATATGGCTTATTAAGATTGGAAAACCCTAAGACGGTGAGTAAGATATATTAGAAAGGCCATAAGAGAAACCCTAGAAAATTGAGAAAAACCTTAGAGGCATTAGCACGTTGCTTGTATTGGGGTCTTTTTTGTGTGGATACCAGTAGAAGGAACTGGTTTGTTCATTTGGCTCCTAGTGATAGAACAAGATGCATATGATTGGTACAATTTTGACTACTCAAATTAAACACCATTGATAGATCCATAATTGGGATTCGATGTTTCTTTTGGTAAATTTCTTCTTCTGCTTGTACGAATCCCAACACCTTTAACAACGCTTTGAAACAAATGAAGGTTTTGAATCCCGACATTGAATTAAACACCTTCTGTCTGCATTATAAAGCCTATGTTAGTGACGAGAAGTTAATCCCACCCCCTTTCTTTCCTGGTGGTGATTTTATAATCCAGTTGGATGGGGTCTAGGTGAGGAGGGAGGTTAAGAGATCAGTGCCGCTGACCTGGCTGGAGGAGAGGTTCAACCAGAGGTTGAAGTTCCTCAAGAGTGAAGGGCCATGATGTTGGTTTTATTTGTACCTTTTGTCTGGGGCTCTTAAGCCCATTTTTTCTTTGTAACAAATATTATCGGATTATTAATTTGGTTTATTTTTTTCTAAATTTAACTTCCTTATTGCTCTTGATAATATTATCGGTAATCATTATTCAATTTGAAACTTTATTCATTCCTTGATCAACTTGGATATACTTTCGAGTTTTATCTTAACATAACAAGAGGTTAATAATATGAACTCAAACATATTTTTAGAGTTCTATTAAATGAATGGGCTAAAGTCAAAATTATATTATGCAGAGTCTATTGGATATTCATCTAGTATTGAGAACCAGGTGTCACATTTGTGAAGATTTCTAATTATACCTTCACAACATTTCGGTTTACTCAACTAGAATTCAATCTGGAGTAAAGGCAATCCGTCACATTTTCAAACTCAGTTCTTAACCAACATTTTAAACATTTTGACCTAATCAGGGTCAATGTGACAATTCACCTCATTACCCCAAAATAAAATTTTGATGCATCATAACTATGAAGGCTTATTGCTATACATTTGCTTTATCTGAAACTCAATTCAACTACCTTTCATTCATTCGTTAACACTTGACACAATTTGAAACATAATTTTCAACTGAATTTTTTTTTCATTTATTTGCTTTGAAAATGAAATTGATTAGATGAATTTGTCGATATAATCGACTTTAAACAATCTCTAAAAGGAAAATTGTGCTTAAAACAAAGCAAACTTAACATGGAACTTTGATTTAACTGTAATATAATTTCAATTTATCTGCTTTCCATGTTCTTTTAATTGATTTCTTATCCCAAGTCTTCAACATATAAGCTCCCTCGTGAAGCTTTTCTTTAATTTGATACGAGCCTTCTTAGTTTGCAGCAAGCTTTCTATCTTTGGCATTTTTATTTCCTATGTCTGCTTTTCAAAGCACCAAATCACCATTTTCAAATGACCTGGGTTTCACTTTCTATTATATTTAACTTGGTGGCCATATCGCGACAGTATGCCGTAACTCTGACTTCATCCACTAAATCCAACTCCATAGCCAAAACTTTGTTATTCTTCTTCTCTTTCTCTTGAAGAATCTTTGTTTTTCTCCACGATAGCTGACTTATGTCAACCAGGATCATAGCCTCACATCTATAAGTTGATCTGAATGAAGTTTCCTTAGTTGACATTTGAACATTGGTCCTGTAACCCCATAAGACAAAGTATAGCTGCTAAACCCAGTTGGACTCTACATCCTCCATACACTTCCTTAATCCATCAATGATTATTTCATTTGTTGCTTCAACTTGTCCATTTGATTGCAGTTGCTCTACCGAAGCAAAGTGATGCTTGATGTGGAATCCATATGTAACATCTCAAATTTTGGACCATAAGAATTGAGAATAAGCCTGAAATAGGCAGACAATTAAACCTGATTTGGGAAGAGTCCTAAGAATGTCGAGGGTTAGGAAGCCTCTTTGGGACTAAGTAACTCGCTATGTGGGTCAGTGGACCTAGTATATTCAAGCCGCGGAATTAAAGTGCCAATGGAAAGGGGCACCGAGGACCCATACAATGTAAATCTGGTTGGAAAAGATGCCACCTAACTATGCCATAAGGTATAGGACAATTAGTTGGGCAAAAGTTTGTTGGTATAAGTGAGTGTGCAATATTTTCAAGGCGGTCAGGGGTGCCCTGCATTTTTTAGAGAACATCGGTATTCGTGAAGAAAATCCGAGTAAAACTCAGGCAGGATTTCGAGTAGCACTGATAAAGTAACTTTAATAAAGTAAGGTCATAATGACTAATGATAACATACTTTTGTGTGGGCCAAATAGAATGGTGACACATGTCCTTTAATGATTACAAAAATCAAAGATAATGATACTAGTGGGGCACGTGGCATTTTAAGATTGGATATTTGACTTTTTGGTACCACAAAGTACGAGGTAATTATGAAACATTAAAATATACATTTCTTGTTCCCCAAGAATAAAGAAAAATCGTGTAGTCACATTAGGGGATAGGAAAAGCCAATTTAAACATATATAGAAGCCCAATTATTAGGTCAAAGGCTTGGGGAAACATTAACCAACAAAGGGGAACTGACCGAGGTACTGAAATGTGGATTTGTTGCTCCCCAAGGCATTGAATTTCGACAACTAACAAGAGATGCTGACCTCTTACAAAATAACCAAGTTCAGTAAAAAGATTTGTAGTATAAGGAACCTGAATCGTTTCCCACGGAGTTCGTAGTAGGTTCAATAAAAACAGGAAAATAGTAACATATTGGGGGGAAGATTTTTTTAATGCAATTAAGAATGAAAGCAAAATGAAACAGATAAGGAAAACGAGATTAATTAGACTAAGAACGACTAGCCCAAAATCAGGAATTCCAAAACCTTCATTAGACTAAAATAATACATCTCACTCGTGATTGATTCTAGACAAACCAAAATCTCTGCGTTTATCCAGAAATTCCCTCGACTGAAAGATCGTCCAAGATGTGTTAAGAACAACGACGTGTCACTGTACGATTGCCTGGTATCACTTAAACCCAGTTCGAATTGTGTCTTTGGGATAAATCAATTTGGATTTTAAATTAAAAACCCAATCCAAATTCAGAAATCGGATTTGATAAAAGAAGGCAGAAACGAGTTTAGATGTTGCTGATTAAGCGTGAGTCCTCTGGAATACGGAATCCTTAATCCATGGGTTAATCAGAGAGGCTTACCGAGCATGGCTAGGTAAAACAACGAAGATCAGACAAAGAACACGAAGAACATCTCAAAGAATTTAATTAAAACGTCTTTTCTTAAATCCGTAACAATGTAAAAATGTATTAATGTAATTTCTCAGCCATCATCTAATTTTCCTTATACAAAAGGATGAATCAAGATGACTTAAAATTAGGAACCAATCCCCTAATCATAGGAAAAATCTAATCAATATGAAATCTCTAATAAATTAGGAAACCTCTTATAATTAGTCCTTTATTACAAAATTCGGGCAAAATAAAAATCCAGCAAAATGGGTATGTATTTAACTCCAATTTTGTCCATCTTCTTGTCCGAATTAGCCTTCCAAGGCTTCATAACAATTGTAGCTCTCTAAATCATCTGAAAAACACAAGAAGAATGAGGCTAATCCGATATCTAGATCAAAAGTTATGGCAAAAATAGTGAAGCTTTATAAATCTAGAATTTTATTATCAAAAACAAATTTAATCTAATTAAAAACTTAAAGCCCAATTAAGTAATAAATGAAGATGGAAGAAATCACCAAGAGGGGGGTGAATTAGGGATTTTAAAAGTTTCTTTTCAAAGATATCTAAGTTTTCAAAAACCTTAAAGTAAAAAGGGAGAAGGAAGAAAAGCTGGACACAAAGGATTTATACTGGTTTGGTCTCAACTTTGACCTACGTCCAGTCCCCAGATATCTTTTGGGTATTTCTAATATCTCAATGAGCTTTAATTACAATAATGTAAATCACATGCAATCCTAATTACCTAGGACTTGCTCCCCCTTACACTTTGTAATTAAATTACCCAACTCACAGGTTCCACGACCTTGAGTTTCTTACACAACAAGTAATTAGAAATGATTTTTAAAATCAAACTCTCTTAAAGAGCAAATAATCATAAACATTGAAGTTCAAAAATATTTCGCATAAACAGAGCTTAAAGATCAAAGAAGCAATCAGATGTAATTTTGTTGTATGTGTTGCTCTTCGTCTTCATGGATATTTATAGGTTAACTGGTGAAACTAGCTGTTGCATTTTCTTCTCTAACGTTCAGCTGTAAATCTGGAAAATGGTTGTTGCATATTTTTCGTCATTTCTTCAATTTTTGGCTAAAATCTTGGATATAGTCGTTACAGATGTTTTTCCAGTATTCGTGCCATTCCATAATCCGTTTTTGACCGTTGTAGAGTGATTTGGTTGATCCATAACGGTCTGTGCTAAAGCATTGGGACAGAGGAGAAGTTTCAGCCTGGCTTTTGGTTCTGCATTAAATGCTCTTAACCCAGATCTGATTGAAGCTTAAAGCGTGTTAATGTAATCTGTAATTCATGAACAAACTTATCAAACATATATATGATGATTCGTAATCTTATATAGGCCTAAAACACATCATGAGAGTGAATAAGAGAAATGAAAACACGAAGAATAAAACAGAGGTCTCGTTAGGCTCGAGTTCAACTTCAGCAAGCTCGAGTTTGTTCATGTGCACTCAAGCATAAAGTCAGCAGGCTTGAGTTTTCCCTTTGGATTTTAGTGTTTATCATGATGATTGTGTTGGTTATGATTAGTTTTGATGATGTCTTATATATACCATTATCTAGAGCAAAAAGCTTGCATACTACATTTATCTGTTACATTGATTAATTCTTATATATTAATGTAGATATAAAGTTTTAACAATGAAGAATGATCAAGAGATGAGATTGATGATGTCAGAATATTAATATGAAATTCTCTATGATCAAATGGACGTTGGAATGATGCAATTCGGAGTCAAAATAAGCAAATTCAAATTCAGCATGAATAGTACCGAGTTGCTATAGTATAACGAGTTGCTACAGTACCACACTGAGTTGCTACAGTGAACGAGTGCTACAGTGTCACGCTACAGTACCTTCTCAATTAATATTCATTAATGAACAGTGAATTTTCTTCAATGCCTCAAGTCATTCGGGAGTGTCTCGAGTCATTCGGATTCTGATTGCCTATAGGTACACACTAATTGCCTCGAGTTAGATTGATTTCTCAACACTCTATTCTACCCTGTTTCACGTTTTAGTTTGGGCGACCTCTGGTAATTCGATGATATCTCCCAAACCAGAGATCGTATTGAGGTGAAACTAATTTTGAATGAAAGTAGACATCTAACACGTAATCTTGGCCAAAATTAAAGTCCAAAGAAGTTCAGATGTGAGAGGTATGAATTTTGGAAGTTAGAACAGTAATCACCATCATATAGCTGAACGACCTTCGGTAATCTGAGCATATCTCTCAAAATACACATCGGAATGCGCTGAAATCGGTGACATATGAAACTAGACTCATATACCTTTCCAAAAACATATAGTTTATGGAAAATAAAGATCAAATGAGAGAGATATGATTTTTGGAAGTTGACGGTATGTTTCAGAATTATGCAGAAAGCGCTGATCAAGAACAACCTCCATTCATGTAATGATAACAGATGAACTACAATGAGTTTGGAGCTGATTCTTCTTGCATTGAAAAGAAGATTTAAAGATATTTCTAGGGATACTTGTGATATGTCAAGATTTGGAGCTTAACGAAGAAATGTTGGTTATTGGAACTTCAGTTTCGTAATGCCAACGTTCTTGCATTTTGAAGTCATTGGACTCTGGAAGTTTAGTTAATCAAATGTGACGATCAGACAAAGAGCAAATCCTTGTGTGAATGAGTCTATGAGTTATGTTATCATTTGCCTCGAGTTGCTGGAGTAGTGCCTGGAGTTGAGGACAAGCCGAAAGCAATCACTTGCCTCTAGGTAGTTGTGGTGCCTGGAGTTAAGGAAATGTTTGCTGCCTCAAGGCGTTTCACTAATTGCCTCAAGGCAAACCCGATGCCTCACGTTATCTCAAGTTGACTACCTGTAGGTACATATTTATGCCTCGAGTCAGCTAGTTATCACAAGATCCTCGAGTCATCTTCACATATGCCTCGAGTCATCCTCTCTCTGTTTCTGAAAATCACCGTGTCCGTGATTGCAAAATCTTCAAGTACAATCTGCTTACTTCATATCATCACTTACTACTATTCCTAATCTTGTTTAATCAGTTTGCTAGTAAGTATCATATGATCAAATGGAGTATTTCTTGAAAAGCATTGAGATTCAAATGTTTAGCCGTAAAGTGAAAAAGCACTATGCCGTGTTTGTCAGAGAATGTCTGCGCCTCGAATGAAGAAATAGAATCATCCAAATGCTACCCATCCTGATAAATGGACATGGAGCCGTCAGACCATGAGAATGTCAGCCACTGATGAATCTGTCGAAAAATTCAAAGTCACAATGGCTTTTTCTCTTTGAGCAAATGTACGACACAACGAAGGACAACACGCAGCAAAGTATAGACGCTTCAAGAAACATGAATGGCATTGTAGAATATTTCAAGTTCAATGATTTCGTCCGCCATTCCCAACGGATACTTATTCAAATTCTTCCAATGGTCGAATGCTCGCAATTGTGAAAAGACGATTAGCTATAAATAGCAAAGCCTTCAAAAAGGAAGAGGTGACGATAGATGATGGATGATGATTGACGATTGACAAATGATTCAACTAAGCCAATGAGATGATACTCACGATCAATATGTCAAAATACACTTAGCCAATATACTCTCTGTATCTCCGTGTTTTATATTTTACCGTAGAGAGAGTAAGAAGATTGATTATGTACTTCAGTGATTATTCATTCACTTTTGAGAGAGAAGATTCTTTGTAAATCAGTTTATCTGAGAGTTACTGAAGATTGGGTAATCTTGAGTGGGAAACAGATTGTAACCTTACAATGTGTAAGGGGGAGCATCTCAATGAGAGATTCGGCTTCACAAGTGCCTGGATAAACTTGTGGGATTGTAGAGGCTTTTCTCTTGTGCCCAATTAAACAAGGAGATAGTGGATTGAAATCTCATGAGGAGCCTGAGGACTAGACGTAGGTCAGGATTTGGCCGAACTAGGATAAATCACAGTTTACATATTCTCTTCCCCTAAACTCTTTTATTTCCAGCACATATGTTTGAATGAATGATTATTGATTTACAACTTACTACTGTCATACAAATTGCTTTCTGTAAGTTGAGAAAAGTTTTTCAAAGTTCATAAGTTTTAATCGAACACGCAATTCACCCCCCTCTTGGGTGACAGCCAGATCCAACAGATTGTTTGAAAGTATTTTGGAACATTGCACAGGCTCGAGTCTATTAGTGACAGGCTCAAGTCTAGAGCTATTTGCAATGAGAAGAAGTTTAAATACAAAGATGTAGGCTTGAGTGAAAATCTTTAGGCTCGAGTCTGCTCGAGCCATAAAACTTTGACAGCTCTCTGTCTATCCTAAACTCGAGTCTGTAAGTGTCAGGCTCGAGTTTGCTTTATCCATATGCTTTTGAGACTTCTTTAAATCTTAAATAGGCTTGAGTTAAAAACATTATGCTTGAGCCTATTTTTGAGTGAACATTTGATTGCTCTCTGGAAGGGTCAGGCTCGAGTCTAGTCATATGAAATTTTGTTTGAGGAGCTCTCTATAAGACTTAGGCTTGAGTTAAGAAATACATGCTCAAGTGAAAAACGTGACATTCTCGAGTTTATTTAGGTAGGCTCGAGTCTAACTAAGAGCTAATAACTTAATTTGCTCTCTGTAAGACGTAGGCTCGAGTTTACCACAACAGGCTCGAGTTTGTCTTAGTTGTAAAACATGAACTTTGCTCTCTGTCACGAGCAGGCTCGAGTCTATTAAGTTAGGCTCGAGTTTGCCTGAGTTCAAAACACTTATTTTACATTTCTGTTAAAAGACTTTTAGTTTACAATGGTCTGTTATCATCAAAACACATAGAGAACTAACAATAAAACCCATTATTTCTCAATTAAACATTCCTAAATTATTAACCAAGAGATAAAAGTAAGTGGAATAATATTCAATTATCAACAACCATTGGTCAAGGAGAAGAGACTGATGATCTGGACCCACATAAGTCCAATTGTGTGGCAGGAGTTACGAGGAAAGGCATAACCAGCAAACAATAGCTAAGCGAGTGGGATCGGTTAGAATTTTCTGGAGTCGAGCCCAGGCCTAGTACATTGTAAGGGGAGAAATTTTGGTGGGCCTAAAGGAGAAAGAAAAGTTCATGTCATGTAATTATGAAGAAAGAGAAAGTCACATCAAGTAATTATGAAGAGAGAGAAAGTCACATCAAATAATTATAATGAGAGAGGAAGAATATAATAATCCGGTTTAATCTGGACCACATCTTTTGAAACTGACATGTAAATGAAATGACATGTAATTATGACTCTTAAAGAGCATTTATGGCACAACCCAAGGGCAGATTTTGTGGGTCCCTCGGCGTAGGAAAGAGAGCAGTGCGAAATGACCATTTTACCCCTAGACCTAAACCCACAACTACCAATTTTAGAGACTACAACCAGGGGCACTTTTGGAATCTCATTTTTTTCCTTGGAATGTGTCTCCCATCTGCCCAAAAGAGTCCTCTAAAAACCTTGAGAATCAAGCAAAGAAATAATAATTTAATGTGAAGAATTTTCCTGACTGTTGGATCGTGATCAAGGTTGGATAAGGGCCCCACCTTTGGAGTTTATATAAAGGGCACTTCTCCCTTCATTTTCCCCTCACCAAGCATGAGCTAAAGGTGAAGAGGAGGGTGCTCAGCTGAAGGCTTCGGTTCAGGAGGTGAAGAAGGCTATACGCAACCGACATTCCAAGGTAAGTTCCCTAATCGGCAACCTAACTACTCTTACCTCTGCCTTATGGTGTTTTCATGAGAAGGTAGTAGGATTCTCATATTTCTTTGGTTATCAATGGGTCCAGAGGGTGTTTTTGTGTGGGGACATGTAAGATCACCTTTTCCAAACTCTCAAAGATTAAGTTTTTAATATACGAAAATCTGCATGTTCTTTTAGTTTCTGGGCAATGAATACAAATTGATGGTTTTCACATAGTAAATGAACTTCAAATGCTTTGAAATTTTTCATGGTAAAATTAGACATCCTGAGAATGATTTTGATGTAAAGTTGTGTGCCAAGATTGGAAACCAGAAAATAATTCAAACCCAGTTAACCTTGGGAATTATTTTTCCTATAAAATATACATCCTAAGGGTTCTAAGGCCACTGATTTCATGTAAAAATGAGTTTTCTATAATTTATTAAAAATCTGTGAATTTGAGTTAGAGATTTTGGAAACTCTGGTGCTATGTGAATTTTTATAAAACTAGAAGTAAAGTTTGAATGTGTGGTGAAAGCATGGTGTTTGGCTATTTCTAGGGTATTATTACGTGTAAGATGCATCTCTGGTGCCAAGTAGTTACTATAAACTTGCATACTCTATGTTACTTTCACATGTGTGTTTTATCATGGGGTAAGGGATTGGACTGTGGTACCTATATGACTGTGTGTTCTTAGGTACATGTGTATGTAATTACTAAGACCCTTGGCATGTAGGGTAGGTAGTACCTATTTGACTGTGTGTCCTTAGGTGATTACTGAGACCCAGGTTACATGGGGTAGGTGGAGCCTATGTGACTGTGTGTTTATATGTGTCCATTAAGGCCTCTTGGGATTGGTAATTAGGGTCGGCTGCCCTAGCTACTGAGGCCCAGTAGCGCGCTGGATCCGGAGGCTTGTCTTGACCAAGCAATCCTGCAGAGGTACTATATGCCAGTATACTATGCCTGAGGCAGATTTATTTTCCTTGTTATGATTTGCATTACATGCATTACATACATACTGTATTAGAGTTTATCAGTTACTATGGGGTTCAATTTTGAACTCCATACTAGTTTAAGGATATAGGTGCTTCAGGTGGAGATGATTAGGAGTTCAAAAGTTAAGGGCTGGAAGTATTGTTACAAAAAGACGAAGACGCTCTAAAGAGGCTTAATCTTGTATTTGTTCTAGATGAGAGAATAACGTTATTTACTTTTCAGTATTTACTTTGGATGAATGTAACCTTAACCCTACGGAGACTTATGTACCTCTTTAGTTTATTATACTTTTTCCTGTATATTGTATTTGTCCAAACTATTACATGCCATGTTGAGTTCACTCTGATACATGATAAAAGGAATAAGTAGAAATGGAAAGGTAATAAGTAAAAGAAATCCCTCTAACCTATCACCCAAAAGGGTGAGCCCGGTAGGGGTGTAATACTAGACATCATTTCTTGGAACGTCTTATCAATAAATTGGGTTCTGTTATCTATAACCACCTTAATTAGGATTCCAAATCTGAAAATAATGTTTCTTTCAAAGAACCTTTGCACTCAAGTAGAGGTAATTGTCGTTACACGTTTAGCTTTATCCATTTAGTAAAATAATCGACAACCATGATAAGCCACTATAGTTGTTTTAAATAGTCCCAACAAAATCCATGCCCCATTTGAAAAAGAGCCATGGAGCCAAGCTAGATATCAATTCAGCTAAGGGAGACCAAATTATTTTGGCATGTTTTTGACAACTACTACAGTTCTTAACATGATCCTTGGAATTCGTCTCCATTGTTGGCCAATAATAACCCGCTTGTAGAGCTTTCCTAGCTAAAACCTTGGCACCCATATGTTGGTCATATTAGTTCTCTATGTGTTTTGATGAAACTAAAAATTGTAAACACAAGGTGAAGTCCGCCTTTAGTAAGTTAAACAACTTACTGTCAAAGGAAAACTCGAGTTTGGGGTTCCAAAATCATGTTTGGACTTAACAGAGAGTAGCTCAGTTTTTATGAACTCAGAGCAAACTATTGTTTGCATTTACAAACTGTGGTTTTTATCAAATAGAGAGCACTCAAAGTTTTTCAAGCTAGAGCAAACTCAAGTTTGTATTAGTAAACTTAAGTTTGTGTTTGACAGAGGCACTTCAATATTTTGAAGTTAACCAAACCACAGTTTGATATTTTGAATCTTTCCTTTCTTACTCTTGAAATCAATTAAAGCTTGTTTTCTGATTTTTGCTCTTGTTTTGAGATTAGGAAATAATAAATGTTTTGTTATGGATTCTTTCACGTTGCTATTAATTTTCTAGGCTAAGTTTTTACTACATGGAGTCATAAACTTGAGCAAAAAATGATGAGTTAATAAGGAAAGGATAGAAATCAATGATTCGCCAACATAAATGACAACTACTATGAGTGAGTAATATATGAGAAAGGACTTTTTGAGCTCTAATTAAGAGTATGCAGTTAAATGTTTCAATCTTCTCTTTCTATGTGTCAGTGTGCGTGAGAGAGAAAAAGAGCTTGTTGTGATAATTAATGAATGAGGTACTCCATCGTGAAACTTAAGCAAATAGTACTTGTTTCTTTCCATAGCTAATGAGTAGCTTACTTTTCAAACTTTGGTTTTAGGATAACTTCCAATCCAAGATTGATTGGGGTTTGGTATGAATAAGTTTGTAAGTTTGTTCCTTTGATGCCTTTATTTATATGACTAGTACAACATTTAGTATAAATGATTTAACTATATCACTTGTATAAGATGATGAAAAACTTAGAATAAGTTGAGGTATCATTATATCTTGTGTTGGAAACATACCTTACTTGTGGTGATCGATTAGGTAATTGGAAAGAGTAGCGTTTGATTCTTTTGGTCGTATGTAACTTTTTATTAACACGTGAAACTTCACTATCAGAATTCAATTCCCAATGAAGCTAGATGGTAAATGGAAGAGAAGTTGGGGGATTTTTGGGAAGTGGGGTTCATGTAGACACTATAGCACTCAATGGAATAGTTACTAAAATACTTTTTAACTTTTGAACAAAGCATTTCCTGATAATACATGCTCTATCTTCTGCCATAGGGCTTCATAATTCCATTTGTTGCATAATATATTAATTCCTTTTCCCTACAATGGAGCAGGCAGGTCATTTCACATTCATGGGTTTCTTATCTCACACTTATACTAGTCTCTAGGCATGCATTAATAAAAAAAGATGCTCATTCTATATCGAGGCACCAAATTTTCAGGTTCGGATTATAAGTTTGTACTTTCAACTTTTGGGTTTGTTTGAGTGAAATATACATATACTGTGTGTGTGTGTGTGTGTGTGTGTGTGTGTGCTTGTGTCTAGTAATATGCTTTTAGGATTCCCTTGTTGGAACACCCGCCACCTTTTAACTGATCTACTTAAAGAGGGAGAAGAATTGAAACTTTTAATTTCATGGTATTGTATATGTTGTTGAATTGGTTAGAGGATTGGAATTATGCTAAACCAATGATGTTTTAAATAAGTTATTTTCTCCTTTAATGATTGATAATTTCATCATGCTAATACAGAGGACAATCTTGCTTATCGCTGGAAGTATTTTCTCTACATGTCCCACTAGCTCGTTTATCACCTCTTTTGCTCTCTCTCTTATTTCATTGTTGTACCATTTGAAAAACCAGAGCCCCTTCCCTATACATTGAAATTAGTTAAATGAACGCCTCCAAAATTAAATTATTAGAAAGCAATCATAACAATCAAATCCCACGATTTACACTTACATGTTGATAATTTTTGCTTGGTCTAGGACATATACAGTCATGCAACCACCCCACAGTGGCATATCATTGACAAATGAGGTTCTCCAACAACTCTGTGAACTCGTGGTTGCATTGTGGCCCTCTTTCACCTTGTTGATGTTGTAGAGGCCATCAACTCCCCCATTCCTCTTCTCTGCTCCATCCTTAGATGTTCCAGGGTACAAATAGTCAAGAACATTTGGCATTTAAACACCTATACCTCACAAAGTCACGATGCATTTGTCACCTAATCATACAGGGAAGATGTTTGTTAGTCTCACTATTAGTGGAGGGCAACATTGCTCCTGGGTGTGTACTTCCGAGGAAAAATTGCTACTTAACTCGGGAATGGCTTATGGAGATTTTGTATATGTTATCTTATATGACTATATATTTTAGTTCATGTGTAGTATTTATTTTGGGATGACTATACCCTAAACCTTCAGGGATTTATTTCTAGTAGTTATCTAGTACTTATTTACTTTACCAATATTATATTCTCTTCCAAACTGATTGCATGCATGTAATTATACTCTGATGTTTGTCATTAAGTAATAATTAAGTAAAATAAGGTAATAATAATAATAAAGAGGTCACTCTACCCACCATCCTAAAGGGCGAGACAAGTAAGGGTGTAACACTTATGTGCAAGTTTAAATAATTATGAGACATACATCACATACAATTTCATAAAAATTGAAATTTCAACCTTTAATTTTTCTCATAACTTCTAATAAATCTCATGCAAATTTTTTCCATTCCTTTCGATCATATTTAAGACACTAAAATGGAACAAAGAAATATTAATTCCATATCTGCAATTGATGTCAACATATGTCTAAAAATTTTTAGTTTCAACGAAATTGGGTACTTCGAGTAAAATTGACCTTTTGTCAAAATTTCACAATTTCATTTCTCCAAATTCACATACATCATACATGGAATTTGTCAGATAAATTTTTGGATTTACATTTATCCCCTTGTTAATTAAATTTCATCATTAAAATTTGCTATTTGCTCTAACCCATAAACTTTGAATATCACTTCTTTATGTCTTCCTCTGCTTCCCACATTACTTCTCTTGATGATAACCCTTTTCCAAACCACTTTCAAAAATGGAATACTTCTGTGTCTAAGCTACTTCTCTTGATGAACAATGAGTCACTCAGGCTCAGCCACATAAGTACTGTTATCTTGTACATCAATATCTTCATACTCAATGATATGTTTATTGTCTGGTTGATACTTTTTAAATTAGGAAACATGGAATACACTGGGAAGTTTGCTTAATTTCAGGGGTGATGATAGCTAGTAAGCTATTGGTTCATGTTTTGCTCAAATTTCAAATGGACCAATGTAACATGGACTCAACTACCTGCTCTTGATTGCTCTGCCAACTCCTGTAACTGGAAATATCTTTAAAACTACATGATCTCTAATCTAGAACACAAGAGGCCTCCTTCTTTTATTAGTGTAGATTTTATGTTGACTTTGTGCTGCTATAAGCCTCTTTCTAATCAATTTAATATGTTCCGAGGTTTTGTTCAACAAGATCTGGCCCAACTGATTTCCTCTCAAACAACTCTGTCAACATAATGGGGGATTGACATTTCCTTCTATACAATGCTTCATATGAAGCCATCTAGATGCTCGCATGATAGCTATTGTTGTATGAAAACTCAACAAGTGGAAGGTAATGGTCCCAATTTCCTTTGAAGTCTACTACACACGCTCTTAGTATATCCTCCAACATTTGAATAGTCTTTTTGTTTGTCTATCTCTTGGCATCTTGTCTTGGATGGTTTTGGCATGCAAAAATGGAAGTGTAAAGTGTCTTAAAATAGGCCAAAAAGACACTTAAAATCCCCCAAGTCAAATGACTAAAGTGCCCTTACAAAATATCCCTTAAACTTGACTCGTTTTCCAAGTTTTGTTGACCTTTCTCTCCTCCTCCTTGCCTTGGACAAAATTTGAGGTTTATGGAGGAAGAATTATGTGCTTCAAATGTTGTTAAATAAGCATGCTAAAGTGTCCCTCTTAAAGTCAACTTGTGTTCCTATGAAGATATTTGTCAAATTAGGAACTTATGCCTTGCCTTTTTGCAACAACATGTGACAAATGTGTATTTCCTCCCTTTGCTTCATTTTGGCCAAATTCAATAGCTTATGGGGGAAGAATTTTATTCTTCAAACTTCATAAATAATAGTGTCCAAGTGTCTCTTACAAAAGTCAACTTCAGTCCCCTTTGTGACATTTGTCATTCTAGGATTATGGTAGCTGACTTTTGAATAAACATATGCAAAATTGTTTGTCTTCTTCTTCCCCCTTGTTTGGCTAAAATATTGATGCTTATTGGGGAAGGTTTTGTGCCTTTTAATTGCCTTTGGACTCTTGCACAATATCAACTTATGTCATCTTGATGATGCAAGCATATCTTGATTGATTTCCAAAGTCAAAGGATACTTCTTGTATAAGCTTCTTACCTTTTCATGTGTCTTATTTCATGATAATTTTCTTTGTCCCTTCCTCTTCTCTATGTGGCCGAAATTCTTGGCTTGTTGGCCAAGGATTTGAGTCATCAAATGTCAACATAAATCTATAAGATTGTTGACTTATCTCTTACTTAAACATGTGGCCAAATATTGATACACAGTTGGAAAGCTCCTCTAATACTCATCTTCGACTTTTTTGACATGAAATCACCTCTTTTCTGTTGGTTATGATTAGTTTTGATGATGTCCTATGTAGATGCCTTTAGCAAGAGCATTAGCAAAAAGGATTTGTTCATATGGAGCATGATAAAGAAAAGAGAAGAAAGAAATAAGAACTTGCGTATTATAATGGGACTATCAACTTTCAAGTTCTTATATATGATACTGGAAGTCTCTACGATCAAATGGAAGCTGGAATGACTCAATTTGGAGTTAAAATGAGCAAAATCGAGTTTCCAGGAAAATATGCATGAGAACTAGAGTTCTCACTTAAGAACTAGAGTTCTTAGGGAAAAATTAGAGTTCATTTTTGAGAACTCAAGTTCAAAACTCGAGTTCTCACTTAAGAACTCGAGTTCGTGATTATTCAACCTACTCTGTTCACCTCTATTTCACGTTCAGCCTGGGCGACCTCTGGTAATTTGACGATATCTCCCAAACCCGAGATTGTATTAAGGTGAAACCAATTTTGGATGAAACTAGACATCCAATGCGTCATCTTGACAAAATTTCAAGTCCAAAGAAGATCAGATGAGAGAGCTATGAATTTCGGAATTTTCACCTTCTGTCACTGTCACACAGCAGAGCGAGGTTCGGTAATTTGAGCATATCTCATAAAATACAAATTGTAATGAGCTGAAATTGGTGGCATATGAAACTAGACTCATATACCTTTCCAAAAACATAAAGATCACAGAAAAAAAATATCAAATGTGAGAGATATTAGTTTTGGAAGTTGAGAGTCTGTTCAGGATTATGCAAAAACGTTGGTTCAAGAACAATTTTTATTAATCTGATCATAGTCCTCAACATACAATGACTTTGGAGTTGATTCTTGTTGCATTGAAAAGAATACTTGATTAGCTTTATGAGCATGGGTGGTTTGTCAAATTTGAAGCTATATCAAAGACGTTACGCCTACTGGAATCTCCAATGTTCTCAAGTTCTTATGTTTGTCTTTGTCTCAAAGAACTTATGTTTTCAGCCTCATTCAAAATTACAAAATTGATTTCATATTTTAAAACTCAAGTTCTGAGAAGTTTAATAGATCAGTTCTCAATCTGTCAAATTGAGAAGTTGAGTTCTTGATAGTAGAACTCGAGTTCGCGGTCTTTGCATCGCACAAATCTTTCAAAAATCAGAAAGAGTTATGAGAACTAGAGTTCTCAGGTAATGAACTAGAGTTTGGAACTAGAGTTCTTGTTTGAAAACTCTAGTTCTTCCTTTTATCATCGAACAAAGTCCTTAAGAACTAGAGTTCTTGGTATAAGAACTCGAGTTCGCGAGTTGTGTCTCACTGGAATTCTTCGAACAACAAAAGAGAGTTTGAGAACTAGAGTTCATTAGTCAAGAACTAGAGTTCTTCATTATTGAAGATTCAAGAACTAGAGTTCTTGGTCTAAGAACTCGAGTTCACGAAATTGGCTCATTCAAAATTCTTCAAGGAACTCAAGAACTAGAGTTCTTGAACAAGAACTAGAGTTCATAACTAGAGTTCTTGTAAGAGAACTAGAGTTCTTCATTTTGGAAAACAGCTGGGTCTCTTTTGAAATCACAAGAACTAGAGTTCTTATTCAAGAACTAGAGTTCTTCACTTTGGAAAACATCTGGGTTTCTTTCGAAAGACTAAGAACTAGAGTTCTTATTTAAGAACTAGAGTTCATGACTAGAGTTCCGGTTTAAAAACTCGAGTTCCTTCATAAATCAGTCTGTGCGCAAAACATAGAACTAGAGTTCTTTACCTAAGAACTAGAGTTTCCTGCGAACAGAAATTGCGAATTGTAGATTGTAACCTTCCAAATGATCTGATCTTTACCTGATACTTTCCAGAATCATTAATAATCATTTATAAGATGCTTTTAACCTATTTGCTAGTGATTTCAGGCATTAAGATGGAGTATTAACCAAAAAGCATCATAAAGCAATTTTGTGTCAGAGACTTGAAATGAGATTGCAAAAACTAAGCACCATCACAGCAACCAATCTCTGAGCAAACAAAAGTCATTTTTGTTATTGCCATTCCTATGACTAACTTGGCAAATCAACGGATATCAACGAAGCTGAGTAGGAGATGAAACTGATGAATCCAACGAAGCACTTGACGAAACAAGTAATGACAAGTCTAACGGCTATATTTCAACGGCTACTTCCAACGGACATCCAACGGTCATATTCTACTGGAAGAATGCTTAACAGTCAAATGCTCTTCATCAACTATAAAAGAAGCTTCATTTAAAATAGAAGGATAGACGAGAGACATGAGACTACTGCTGCATCGTCAAAATGCCTACTCTGACATTCATAGCACTTACTCTCCGAATATCTCAATGATTGTATAATTACCTTAGAGAGTGGATTATTTGTCATGTACTTCAGTGTTTATCTTATCCACTTAGGAGAGAGAAGATTTATTGTAATCATTCTATTTGAGAGTTACTCAAGATTGGGTAATCTTGAGTGGGAAACTGATTATATCCTTACAGTGTGTGAGGGGCAGTATCTCAGTTAGAGATTTGGCTTCACAAGTGACTGGGTGAACTTGTGGGTTGTAAAGGCTTCTCTTGTGCCTGGATTAAACAAGAAGATAGTGGATTGAAATCTCAAGTAGAGCTTGGGGACTGGACGTAGGTCAAGGATTCGGCCGAACCAGGATAAATTATAGTTTGCATATTCTCTTCCCTAAACTCTTATCTTCTTAGCATATATACTTGAATGTCTTACAAGTGCTCTATAGATTATTATATTCATACGAATTGATTTCAATAAATTGCGAAAAGATTTTCAAAGTTATCAAACATTTTTTTTTCAGACACCCAATTCACCCCCCTCTTGGGTGACAGCCAGGTCTAACATTTTCTTTTTAGACTTGTGTTTTGGATGTTTTTTAGTCTTATTTAAGAAGCCTTTGAGTCATCCTTTCCATATTAATTACATACACATGTATCTTTTGATGACAAGTGACTTTTCTTAGTACAAGATGCATAAATTATTTCCCTAAAACGTAGGGTATCATTATTGGTCCAGAAAATGTCATGTGCTTGTCTATTATGGCCAATTTTTGTCTGGTTAATCATCTCATGGCTTAGGATATATCTAAGTGGCATATCTTACCAATTGGTTAGCACTGTATAAGTGTTTTGCACCTTTTTGTACTGGCACTTTAATTTTATGGCATATACATACTAGGTCTACTTACTTAGTTCCTGAAAGTTATTTTATCTCTTGTCATTCTTAGGAATCTTCCTAAACTAGGTTTAGTTGTCTGCCTAATTTAGGCTTATTCTTAAGTCTTAGTGCTCAAAATTCAAGATATTACAATAAAAAAGTGACCTTTGAGGAATATACCATCAATACTGATGATGGGCCTACATCCTGCCTTCCATCCAATTTGAAAGAAAAAAAAAATCAACTTACAACAAACTTTACTAAAATCTAAACAAATAACAAAATTAAAATATTTACCTTTGCATCATTTAAACACACATCTAGGATGCTTAAGAGCCTTTTACCATCTTTAAGAGCGTCTTTGCTTAGTTCAACAATCACATTTGAGCCTAGATTGAGTTTCTCAACTCATGGAAGTAAGATTCTAAGTAGTTGAACTCATCAATGTAACTTCTCTCCATTTGCAAATAATGAATTTTTTTTTTTTTGCCATTTTTCACACACATATAAATAATCATATTAATCTTAAAGCCATCTTCTCCATCCTTCTTTATCTTCTTGACTTTGTAATTTAGCTTCTCTTGCACTTTCCTTTTGAAATAGTTAGTCAGCCACTTCACAAAAGCCCTAAGGTTTTCAAACACCTAACTGCAACTTTGTTATAATAATAGGGTCTTTACTTTACAGCTCGGATTTGACCCATCCTTGGAAGAATACAACACAAATGGGCACTCTTTCTCACTCCTTGCCTTAACTCTCAAAGGCTTACTTTTAATGAGCTTCAACTTAACTCCAAAAGTAATGTCATACCTATTTATGGCTATCATCAATTCTATCTTATTTTCTTGTCTCTCCTAAAATGAAAAAGGGCCTACCTTGAGACCAATCCAGTTCTTCTCGCACTCTCACTTTTGCATGTGGTCCATTAGTCTCATTAATGACTAATTTATTCTCCTAGTCCTCCTCTTCATCATTATGTGCATCATTACCAACATCGACTTCTAACACTTCTTTTATGGCTAAGTAGTTGTCATCTTCACTAATAGTATGAAACAAACTATCACATTCACAATCACAATCATCCATAGACTTGGTATCATCTTCTGCATCCTCATCTCCACCCTCAACTTCACTTAGAATCAACCCATCATTCTCACCAATATTGTACCATATTTCAAGGAACTCAATGTCAACAAATTTCTTTCTCACCTTTCCTAAGTCCAATAATTTATTTTTAATTTAACTATTCTCTTCCCTTAATATCATTCTCATTATTTCCATATACCATATCATCAAAATATGAAATCTCATTTGGCCCACCCTTGGGACCCCCTTTCACCACCATAAGGGAAATCATAAATTAATTAATACAAATGAAACTTAATTATCTTAAAATCACAAAAATAGATAAAGGGCGAGAATATGAATTCACTAAGAAAATGAATAAAGAAAACAAAAATTTCTAATCACAATCTACTTTACATCTGATTCTTAGATTCCTTACCTATGAATTGAGGATAAATCTTTGCTCTAATTCTTCTCGCGACTCAAAATGCACATGCATCCCATTTTATCTCTCGCTCACCTCTTTTTTTTTTTTTTTTTTCAGTTTTTCTTGATTGGCATTTTATGCCATTTCATCAGTGCCTTACCCTTTTTTAGCTTGACTAAAGCACATGCTTTTTAAACATATGTGACACTTAATCCTTGTTTTAGCCAACACTCACACCATCAAGTAATTTTGCCTACCGTCGTGTTAATTGAATAGTAAATGTTAAGTCACCATTAGGTTAGAGTGACATTGCTATGTTTTGGAAACTTCTAAGGCAACATTGCTCCAAACAAAACTTCAAGATACATCGTGCTCCTCTAAGGAAACTTCTGAGGCATAAATGGCACTGATTTGATTCATTATTGGAAAAGCCCGCACTATAAAAGAAATAGTTTTTTATTACCTACGCATGCACATTGAGTTGTCCACATCACAAATTGGTTGCATTTTGTAACCAAGGGAGAATTCAAACATAAGATGTACCTCACGTGCACATGTCGAAGCCTTAACTAGTTGAGCTTTGATCACTACTATAGAATCCTATATATATAACACTTAATACTTAATGGTTATAGAAAATAAGCATCATATATGTTGAGGTGGAGTTTGCGCCACTAATACTTAATGGTTAAATATATGCACCGTCATGTATTAAGAGTGAAATTCAAAAAAAGCAAAAAATAACGATTGTAAGTACTAACCGTAAATTATGATTGACAGGCATGATGATTCTTATGAAACAACTATCATGTAACCCTTCTAAAAAAATTTGTGCCCCAACTTTTTATCATCAAAATAAAAAACATAATGGTCATAACAACTAATCGTAAAGTATGAATGATTAAAATGATTTTTCTTAAGGAACAACCATGATATAACACTTTCAAATGACTTGTATTCTTAGCTTTAAATTCTAACGACCTATTTGGTTCTATCTCATTACACCCCTTAGTTCAGAGCCATGCAATATGATGGGAATGCAATGTAATATTAAATTACATGATAGTGTTTGGTTTTTATGGGATATATGTAGTGAGATGGTTTTTAATACTTATTTAAAATTAATATATAATAAAAGACCATTTTTTCCATGGAATTGTGAGTTCTCTTTGGCTACTATAAATAATCATTCGGCAACCTTAAGACTTTATAAATGCCAACCACACCTCTACCATCACAGGTAGCACTAAAGTTGACCGGACGTTGGTTAGACACAAACGACAAACAATAGGACTAAGGTTTCAAAATTGGTGAAGGTCGAATGAAAAGAATCAAAGGATGATTGGTAGGTCATCAGAAAACATAGAGGAAGAACTAGACAACAAGAAAACTGTGACACCCCTCGATATACTTTTATTTATCGGAGTATTGTCGTAGAGCATAACAGGCAGTAAATAGTGGCAAACAAAAATAGCATTAGTGTATTGATACAAAATTTAATTTTATTACATATCAAGAGTGTTTGCAAGGTTTGCGTTCCCATTGTAGACATTGAAAATTTAAACACTGTCATCTTTTGATTCTTCAACAATCCCTTCGCTGGTTCGTCTTCAAGCAACCTTCACTTTGAAATCTAGTGCAGTGCTTCTTGTTAGTTCTCTATGATTGTTTTAATGATAATAGATAACTGTTGTTACACCCCTACCGGTCTCGCCCTCTCAGGTGGCAGGTTAGAGGGATTCCCTTTTACTTATTACCTTTCCACTGTTACTTGTTCCTTCTTATCATGTATCAGAGTGAATGCGAAAGACCATGTACCGGTTTGGACAATTACAATATACTGGTAAAAGTACAATATGAAAAATACCTGGCTGAACCCAAGAGGGGGTGAATTGGGTGAAGATAAAAACTTGCAAACTTTTGAAATCTTTTCGCAATTCAGTAAAATCAGTTTGAATAATAATAAAGAGTTATAAATCTATAAACAATCATTCAAACATGTATGCTATGAGTAAAGAGTTAAGGGAAGAGAATTACAAACTCAGATTTATACTGGTTCGATCCAACCTTGACCTACATCCAGTCCTCAAGCTCCACTTGAGATTTCCACTATCTCCTTGCTTAACCAGGCATAAGAGACAAGCCTTTAACACTCTCCTTGTTTAATCAGGCACAAGAGACAAGCCTTTACACCCCATAAGTTTGTCCAGACACTTGTCCTTACAATCTCTCACAGAGACTCTCCCTCACAACCCAAGGGATACATTCAATTTCCCACTCAAGATTACCCAATCTTGAGTATCTCTAAGAAAATAGAATGTTTACAACATATCTTCTCTCTAAGAAGTGATTATGATAAACACTGAAGTGCATAAGAGATCATTTCACTCTTTCTAAAATAAGCTGTGAAAGCATGAAAAACAGAGTGAGAAGAGGATTCAGAATTTCGGTATTATGACTGTATAAGCTCACACCTCCACCTTTTTGCGTTTTAAATCTAGTTCTATTTATAGATGAAGGTCTTCTAAACGTTGGAGAATAGAGCCTTTGTAATCAGAACCCTTTGAGGATGTGGTAGTTGGAAACTAGCCGTTATTTTCTGCTTTTTGGACTTTGACAGCTCAGCAACTTGATCTTCATGTAATCCCTCATTTGATCATCTGAAACATATCCACAAATGATGTAAATGATGTTAAGAAGTGATATAAATCATTTGGGTAAACTTCTGGTTGATCTAGATCAGATTCAAGATTTTCGCAACTTTGATTTTTCTGAAGTTACGGTGTATACTCGAGTATTGAATTGGAACTCGAGTATTGAGTTTGTAGCATTACTTCAGATTCATCTTTGTCTGATCTATACTCAATTTTTGCTTCTTATACTTAAGTATTGAAGATTATCTCACGTTCATAGCTCTCTGTCTAAGCTATACTCAAGTATTTACTTGTAAACTCGAGTTTTTAACTTGATATGACTCTTGGTTGCTTTTTGACTTGATATAGCTTCTAATTTAGCAAACCATTTATCCTCATATAGCTCTTTGATTCTTCTTTCCCAACCAACAAGAATCATATCCAAACTCGTTGGATTATGTCTATTATGATCCGATGATTGAGAGATGTTTTTAAACCAGCGTTTTTGCAAGGTTCTGAATCTTCAGTCAACTTTCAAAGAGCATATCTCTTTGGTTTGATCTTCATTTTTGTTGAATCAAATCTTGATGGAAAGCCTTATAAGTCTTCTTTCCAATTACACCAATTTCAGCTCATTCCGATATGTAGATTGTGAGTTATACTCAAAACATTGAAGCTTGGTCTGATGTGTGGCGTGAATATTTGATCCAAATTTAGAAATTCAAAGCTCTCTGATCTGATCTTCTTTGAGCATGAAACTTTGTCAAGATGACGCATTGGATATCTAGTTTTAGCCAAATTTGGTTTCACCTCAATCTGATCTCTGGTTTAGAGATATCATCGAATTACCAGAGCTCGCCCAATCTGATCGTGAAACAGAGGTGAATAGAGTTACTGACAGAGCTAGAAACTCGAGTTTTGTCGGGTCCAGAAGCGCGAGAGAAGTTGAAGACACCCAATACTCGAGTCATTAAGTTCCATACTCGAGTATTGACTCCCATACTCAAGTTTTGACTCTTTGACGCCCAAACTGTAGTTTCCAAAACTGCAGTTTTCAAAACTTCAGTTTTCTCCGTCTAGAAGCAAATTTTTCAGTAAGCTTGTATACTTGAGTTTTGACCTGGAAACTCAAGTATTCTCTTCCAGAGCTCAATTTTTGTTGTCTTTCACTCTGGATCGAGTCTCTCCAACATCCATTCAATTGTGAATACTTATGATATCAATCTAAGACCTTGTAAATCGATTTTTCTCATTCTTTTTGACAAGATCTTCTCTTTCTTTCTTCTCTTCACTTGGTCATTCTTCACAACTCTATTCTTCCTTTCTTGAGCATTCTCCATAGACATATTTGAGCTATTCTTGAATATCCTCTTCTTCCATCTTCCAATTCTCTTCTTCTTCTTGATTATCCCAAAAACTATCAACCAAGAGCTTGAATGATAATATTCCATTCTATTCATCAACCTCTTCAATTTCTTCTCCTCTTCTTTTTCTTCTCTTTCTTTTCCTTATTCTCATCTACATCCTCGATCTTCTTCTTTTTGTCATTCAGAGCTTCTTGAACATTCTTCATGATTCAGCTCTTTCAATCTGAAATCTCTTATCTCCTTCTTGATTGACCTTAACTTGGATTAATCTACATTAAATACAATAGTTAGTCAATGTAGGAGATTAGCTATATTACTCAAGCTTTTTGCTTTTGAGAATGACAACTATATGTGACATCATCAAAACTAATCATATCTAACACAATAAACCAAAAGGTAAATAAGTCCCCATAGGGTTAAGGGTACAATCATCCAAAAAAAATTAAATAGTAAATAATATAATACTTTTATCTAGAATAAATACAACTTTAAGCCTTCTTAAAGCATCTTCATCTCTTCACATCAATACTCCCGGCCCTTACCTTTTCAACTCCCGATTACCTCAACTTGAAGCACCTTTATCTTTGAACCAGTCTGGAGGTCAAAATTGAACCCCTGAGTAACTGTTAAACTCATATACAATATGTATGTAATGCAATCACAAACAGGAAAGTAAATCTACCTTAGGAACAATAAAACTGGCATGTATTTCCTGCCCGGTCAAGACAAGCCCCTCGGAACTATCAAAGCACTCAGGGCCTTAGTAGTTAGGGTGGCCAAACCCTAACCACCTTCCCCTCCTAAGGACTCAGTTGCCACATAAGGACACACAGTCCAATAGGCCCCACTTACCTCATAAACCTTAGGCCTTAGAGTCACCTAAGGACACAGAGTCCAATAGGTACTACATACTCTACATGCCTCGGGCCCAGTAGCACCCTAAGGACACACAGTCCTGTAGGTACTACCTACCCATCAAATCTTAGGCCTCAGAAGTCACCTATAGAACATGAAGTCCCATAGGTACCATCTACCCTACATCCATAATCATGATAAAACACACATGCAAGAGTAACATAGAGTATGCAAGTTAACAGTTACTACTTGACACTCCTTGAAAATGGTAAACTCTTCTCTTAGAGTTGGAAATGTGTTCCACAAATTTTAATCATAAAGCAAACTTTGCTTCAAGTTCCATAAATTTCACCTAACTCTTGAATTTTCTAGAATCTTTGACCCAACTTTGACAATTTTTAATAAATTCTAGAAAAATCTTATTAGCATGAAATTAGTGGCCATTGAACCTATATGATGTCTAGTTTATAGGGAAAATAGTTTCCAAGGTCATATGGGTTCAAATTCATTTATTATAACTAAACCCTAGCCATTCATCCGAGATAAAGTCCATATTTTTGGGTCATTTTCAACAACAAAGAACTCTTGGTTGGAAAATCATAATGACACGAAATCTTATATCAAAATCATCCTCATGATGTCTACTTTCACCACTAAAAAATTTAGAGTAAAAGGATTTCATTTACTATTTCAAAAGCATTGATTTCCATTCGTTGCCTAGAAAATGCAAGAACTCACAGATTTATGTAGTTAATGTCTTTAAGGTTTTTCGTGTGTGAAAAAGGTGACCTTTGTAACATCCCTTATTCTGGACCCTAAGAATTGGGAATAAGCCTAAAGAAGGCAGACAACTAGGCTTGGTTCGAGAAGAGTCCCAAAAGTGTTGAGGGTTAGAAAGCCTCTCTGGGACTAAGTAACTTGGCTATATGGGTTAGTGAACCTAGTTCAAGCCGTGGAATTGAAGTGCTAATGAAAAGGGGCACCAAGGACCTATATGGTGTAAATCCATCAAAAATGATGCCACCTAACTTTGTCTTAAGGTATAAAACAAATAGTTGAGTGGAAATTTGTCGATGTAAGTGAGAATACAACATTTTCAGGGCAATCAGGTATGCCCTGCATTTTTTAGGAAACATCAGTATTCGTGAAGAAAACCCGAGTAAAACTTAGCAAGATCTCAAGTAGGCACTAATAAAGTAACTTCAATAGAGTAAGGTCATAATGACTAATAATAATATACTTTTGTGTTAGCCAAATAGAATGGTGACTCATATCCCTTCATGATTATAAAAGTCAAAGGTAAGGATGCTAGTGGGATATATGGTGTTTAGGGTCAGAAGTTGAATTTTCGGTAACACGTAGTACAAGGTAGTTACAAGATACTAAAATATGGATTTCTTGCTCCCCAAGGCATTGAATTTCGACCACTTTTGTGTTAGTTCTCTATGTGTTTTAATGATAACAAGACATTGTAAACTTGTTCTAAGTTTTGAACATGTTTAGAGATCCTTAAAATTGATTTAATTCTGATAATACATGTTAAACTCGAGTTTGGATGTAATAGACTCAAGTTTGTGCTCAACATAAAGGAAAATAAACGTTTTGGACTCGAGCAGAATCGAGCCTAACATAATAGACTTGAGCCTGTGCGTGACAGAGAGCCTTTTTGCTGTTTTCACCCCGAGCAAACTCGAGCCTAACATAATAAACTCGAGCCTGCTCGTGACAGAGACAAAAGTCACATTTTATAACTAAGACAGACTCAAGCCTATCATGTTAAACTCGAGCCTAAGTCTTACAGAGAGCATGTCAAATTTCTTAAGCTGTTAAACTCGAGCATAAATGTTTTTGACTCAAGCCTAAATCTTACAGAAAGCTCTTCAAAACGTTTTTTTCTTAAGAACAGACTCGAGCCTAAGCATTTTAACTCGAGCCTGTCCCTTCCAGAGAGCAACCAAAGTTTTTCACAATCATAGGCTCAAGCATATATTCATTAACCCGAGCATGTTTCAGTTTAAAAAGCATTTGCACAATGGTTTAGTGAAACAGACTCGAGCCTGTCACTAATAGACTCGAGCCTGTCATTAATAAACTCGAGCCTAAGTCAAGCAGAGAGCTATTCAAGTGACAGAGCCCGAGCAGACTCGAGCCTAAGTATTTAGACTCGAGCCTGTGCATTTGAACTTAAGCTTCAGTACGTTGTGAATGGCTCCAGACTCGAGCCTACCCAGATTATGCTTGAGTGTTGATGAACAGACTCGAGCATAGCAGTCTTAAACTCGAGCCTAACAGATCCCTGTTATTTAAATGATGCGTTTTTCACCTCTTGGATTCAATCTTAAGCATTGTCTTACACTCAAATAGAATTATGAATCATTATATATATGTTTAATGTGTTTGTTCATGAGTTTCAGATTACTTTAACTCGTTTTTGAGCATCAAATCAACTCTGGGATAAGAGCATTTATTGCAGGACTAAAAACCAGGCTGAAACTTCTCCCTGATCCCATTTGTTCAGCTCTGACCGTTATGGATCAATCTAAGCACTCTACAACGGTCTAAAACGAATTACGAAAAGGCAAAAGTACTAGAAAACATCTGCAACGTCTATATCCAAGATTCTAGCCAAGAATTGAAGAGATGGCTGAAAATATGCAACGGCTATTTTTCAAAATTACAGCTGAGGATTGGAGAAGAAAACGCAACGGCTAGTCTCACTGATTAATCTATAAATACTCACAAAGACGAAGAGCAATACACACAACAGAATTACATCTAATTGCTTCTTTGATCTTTAAGCTCTGTTTTATGCAAAATATTTTTTGAACTTCAATGTTTATGATTATCTACTCTTTAGGAGAGTTTGATTGTGAAAATCATTTCTGATCATTTGTTGTGAGAAAACTCAAGGTTGTGGAACCTGTGAGTTGGGGTAGTTTAATTACAAAGTGTAAGGGGGAGCAAGTCCTAGGTGATTGGGATTGCATGTGATTTACATTGTTGTAATTAAAGCTTTCTAAGATATTAGAAATACCCAGGAGGTATCTGGGGACTGGACGTAGGTCAAGTTGTGACCAAACCAGTATAAATTCTTTGTGTCAAGCTTTTCTTCCCTTACTCTCTTGTTATTTGTTTTAAGATTTTGAAAAAAAAAATTCTTAAAATCCCCAATTCACTCCCCCTCTTGGTGATTTCTTCCACTTTCACTTTGATTAGGAAGAAGAGACTGATGATCTGGGCCCACGCAAATCCAACAAAGTGGCACGAGTTATGAGGAAAAGTTAACCAACAAAAAGTAGCTAAGTGGGACCGGTTTAGGGTTTTCTTCTGTCTTGTCAAAACTGGAGTTCATTAGACTAAACTCTAGATTTCTTTGTCTTGAAAAACTTAGGAGCTCTCTGTATGATCTAAACTCAAGTTTCCAAAACTAAACTCGAGTTTGTCTAAGTTTACAAAAACTTAAGTTGCTCTCTATCAAGTCCAAACTCGAGTTTTCAACCAAAACTCAAGTTTGCCTTTGATAGTAAGTTTTTCAACTTAACAAAGACAAACTTCAACTTGGGTTTACAATTGTCAATTATCATCAAAACACATAGAGAACTAACAGAAAGAACTAGAGGTCTACTGAGGTGAAATTGGCTCATCTATAGTGATGTATGTTAGTATGATTAGTCTTGATGATGTCAAATATAGATGCTAATATCAAGAGCAAAAAGTTTGTATAATATATTTATCTCCTACATTGACTAAAGGCTATATTTAAATTAGATTAGTCCAAGTTGATTTATGGAGAATAATCAAGAAAAGAGAAGAAAGAACAACTTGCAAAATAGAATGGGAATGTCAACATTCAAGTTCTTAAATTAATACTAAAAGTCTCTACGATTAAATAGAAGTTGGAATGGTTCAATTCTCCATTAAAATGAGGTATTTCAATCTTTTGATCAACATACTAAAATGCTTGAAGTAATTGGAAAATGGCAATTTGAGCTTGAATTTCATAAATGACAGTTTGGTACCACAAATTTAAAAAAAAAAATGATAGTTTAGTTCAACAAATTTCTAGAATGCAAATTTAGACCACATTACATTGATACACTTGAGTGATTTTTCAACACTTGATTGCACCACTATTCACTCAAGTGAAGAATGCATTTTTCATGTCCTCTATTAGCCTTTGTTTTGTGAATCACATGTATTAGGTTCAATTATTCAATAATATCTCCTAAACCATATATTTGATTGAGATGAAACTTGTTTCATATAAAACTAGACTTCTAATGTGCGATATAGACACCAAAATCAAGCTCAAAGGATTCAAAAGAATGATAAATGAATTTTGGAAGTTGAAAGTGAAATTCTTGCCACATATTAGACAAAGGTTCCTTAATTTGGATCTATCTCATAAACTACTGGTCCAAATGAAGTGAAACCAGTTGTATATGAAACTAGACTCACAAGAAGAAGCACAAACACTAAGAACAAGTTCAAAGGAGTTTGGACTAGGGAGATATGGCTTTCAAAACTTGACATTGGAAATTCTTGTGTCATTTCAAAGTAGATTTGGTTATTTTGATGTATCTCTAAATGTCCAATTTAAGTGAAAACATTTCCATATATATAGAGTATGCAAGAAACCACAATTTGAAAAAATAACAATAGCAAACTGCAAAGCATTCAATACAATCCACATGTCATCACGTGCAGTAACATAAAAATAGCATATCACATATGCAATGTTAACTATGGAAGGACTCTACCAGTCCTAAATAAACGTAGGACCTCTCAACAAATCCCAAATCCACAACACTTGGAAAATCAACAATAGATAGGCCTCAAACCCAACATAATTGAATGCATACCAAGCCCAATAGCAACCCAAGGACCTCCAGTCTACTGGGCCCTACGGCCATAAATTCATGTCCCCCTCATGAGACATAAGTCCATAACTATGGTAAAACATACATACAAAGATACACAAGGGATGTGAGATAGAGTAACAACTACCTGGAAGCTGATCAAGTGATAATAAGTTTCCTGATGCTTGAGTAGAATTCCAAGTAACCGACAATCCTAAAATAGTAAGAGTATAAATAATTTCATCACTTATACAAACTCTCCTTTATAAAATATATGACTAAATGACTTGTGATAAGGGTTCTCTAATCATTTGAAACTTATTAAATTCCTTTACTAGTGAATAAATTATCATTGGCCATACTTCCTTTATTTCTAGCTAATTTCCAAAAAATTACTAGAATTATTAATTAAATTCAAAAATTCATAATTAATTGTAGAAAATTTTTATTGAGGTGATTCCAAAGGCTATGCGACCCTTCAAAAAAATCCTTTTTGGGACTAGGGAAGTTTGTGCTATTTTAATATACCAAATATATCCCTTCTGGTCACATGTTCCGGATTCATGAGCTATCTTCAAAAATTCATATCTCTTTGAATATAACTTTGAAAATTATGAATAAAGCTTGAGATGTATACTTTACAATTTCAAGAGCCATTGGACACCATTTACATACTTAAAATTACATCATAAGCCATTTGCCTCATTGGGTTTCAAAATTGGTAGATTTACAAAACTTTGTAATTTGGCCTTTATGTTTCCAAAATCATATTCCATGCTTACTCTTATATAATTTTTCATTCTAAACACTTTGGAAACACGTAAATTATATAATTTCGTCATGTTCTTATGGCTGGCCGAAAGTAAACCCTAAAGGCATCCATAAAAAGATTTCATACCATCTTCATATTCATCATAGTTATTGATTTTCCTCTCTCTTTAGGTCATAATCTTGGCTTAAAACACTTGTTAATCCATTTTATCAACATGACATGTTCCTTTTCGATTAACGAAGGGGCAATCATTTCAAATTTGTTTTCATACCTACCTCTCACCAAGCATTTTTTCTTTGTACTCCAAACTTTTTGCTAATGTCAAATAGGGGGAGAGAATATGGCCAAAAAAATATGTTGCACCTAATAAGTTTTCATACTCATACATATTTTTCTTAAAGGATTTGTCATCATCAAAAAGAGGCAGAATGTTAGATATGATTAGTTTTGATGATGTCAAAAATGTTGGACCTGGCTATCACCCAAGAGGGGGGTGAATTGGGTGTTTGATAAGCTTTAGGAACTTTTAAAAAAACTTTTCGCAATTTATAAATTGACAATTAGATATTCAAAGATGAGCATATACTGGAAATGTAAAAGATAAGGGAAGAGAGTATGCAAACTGTGATTTATCCTGGTTCGGTCCAATCTTTGACCTACGTCCAGTCCCTAAGCTTCACTTGAGATTTTCAATCCACTATTTGCTTTGAACTTGATTACACGTTCTGTACTTGAAGTAATCCTCTCACTAGGATTTACTCCCCCTTACAAACCGTAATCAATTCACTTGCTTGATTACACACTCTGTACTCGAAGTAATCCCACACTCGGATTCACTCCCCTTACAAGCTGTAATCACAACAAAGTGTTTCCCACTCAAGATCACCCAATCTTGAGTAACTCTCAGAATAATAGGATGTTTACAATGAATCTTCTCTCTCAGAAGTAAGTGAATAAACACTGAAGCACAATACATATAATCTCACTCTCTAAGCTAGATATATGATCATTGAGATATTCAGAGAGTAGATGAAGCAGACGTTAGAATATTGGCATTTTCACTGTGTAAGCTCACGTCACTGTTCTTGTTCTCCCTCTTGTATCTGTGTCACTTGTTCTTCGTTTCTGGGCTTCTTATATAGATGAAGAAGAAGAACTAGTCGTTGCATTTTCTTCTCTTTGATTCTTCAAAGTTCAGCTGTAAATCTGGAATATGACAGTTGCATATTTCCCTCTGTTTCTTCAATTCTTGGCTAGAATCTTGGATTTAGTTGTTGTAGATGGTCTTCCAGAATTCTTGTCATTCCATAAACTTAATTTAACCGTTTGAGATTATTCTTGAGTTACAACGGTCTGAGCTGAACATCTGGGAAAAGGGAGAAGGATCAGGCCTGTTCTAGGTTCGTCATTTAATGCATTTATCCTGGATCTTGATCTCACCTTAATCTTGGCTAAACCTTATCTGAAAAACACTCAAAACTTCATCAAGGACATTAGAAACAATAATATCATATGAGGAAATAATTTCAGGAAGACCGATTAAGATTTCGCAGATCAACATCATTTGATTTTTCAAAATCCCCGATACAAACTCGAGTTTGTTCTTCCAGACTCGAGTTTGGGGTTCATCCAGAAAGCATGTTTGTTGATTAGTGGTCTAAACTTGTAGTCTGTAAAAGCTAACTCGAGTTTGGCTTTTACAGAGAGAACTATCGGGCTCTGGACTTGGGATGGAATTTTGGTCCTGCTCCTAGACTCAAGTTTAGGGATAAGCAAAGAAGACTTAGCCTTATTACCAGAGTCTTCAGACTGGAGTTTAGGGTCAGAGACTTGAGTTTGTAGTGTAGCCAAAATGGATGATCTTTCTGTATGATCAGACTCTAGTTTGGGAAGCAAACTCGAGTTTCAGTGACTACTAAAATATTTGAGGTTTATCTGGGTCAAGTGCAAACTGGAGTTTGGAAGGCCAGACTAGAGTTTGGGAGTCTATTGAGTTTTTTGGGTTCCTTTTTATTTGGTCTAAACTCGAGTTAGGGAATCTAGACTCGAGTTTGGCTTGCTTGGGATTCTGAGTGCTCTCTGTATCTTCCAGACTTCAGGTTTGATTTGCAAACTGGAGTTTAGCTTAATGTGAAAATTTTGGATTCATTTTTGTGTCTGTACAGACTCGAGTTTGGCTTTTATGTAAAATTGAATATCTTTCTGTCAAGTCTCAAAACTGGAGTTTGCTAACACAAACTCGAGTTTTCTTCTCCATGGCTCAGTCAAACATCCTTCTCACAAGTTCTTTGCTTTCTGACCTGATAAAGATCAATCCCTGGAATCCAGTACCTATCTCCATAAAGCTCTTTAAGTCTTCTTTCCATTGCAAGAAGAATCAGCTCCAAACTCATTGTATTCTGATAGTTATGATCTGATGAATGAAGGTTGTTCTTTGCCAGCGTTTTTGCAGCATCTTGAATTTATAGTCAACTTTCGAAGATCATATCTCACTCATTTGATCTTTTTTTTTCCATGATCTATATGTTTCTGGAAAGGTATGTGAGTCTACTTTCATATGCCACCAATTTCAGCTCATTCTGATGTGTAGATTGTGAGATACACTCAAATCATTGAAGCTTGGTCTGCTGTGTGGCGTGAATTCCTGTTCCAACTTCTGAAATTCATAGCTCTCTCATCTTAGCTTCTTTGGGCATGAAACTTTGTCAAGATGACGCATTGGATGTCTAGTTTCATACAAAATTGATTACACCTTAAACCGATCTCTGGTTTGGGAGATATCATCGAATTACCAGAGGTCGCCAGTTCTGATCGTGAAACAGAGTTGGACAGAGTTGTTGAAAGCTTGCTAAACTCGAGTCATTAAGTGATTAACTCGAGTTTTGAGTTCCAAACTCGAGTTTACATTGGCTAACTCGAGTTTTGATGATCCAGAGATGCCAGAGTTGCTGAAAACTTTACAAACTCGAGTCATTAAGTGACTAACTCGAGTTTTGAGTTCCAGACTCGAGTTTTGTGTCCTAAACTCGAGTTTTCTCATAATCCAGAGGCAGATCACTTCCGGTAATGCAGTAAACTTGACTTTTAAGTATCTGGCTCGATTTTGCTCATCCAGAACCTGATATATGCTTGTTTTAACTCTGAATTGAGTTGTTCTAACTTTCATTTGATCATGGAGACTTCTAGAATCAAACTAAGAACTTGTATAATGATTTTCTTAGTTTATTCAGCAAGTTCTTCTTTCTTTCTTCTCTCTTCTTGATTATTCTCCATGAATCAATCTTTCTTTCTTCTCTTCTCTTGTTCTTTCTCCACATGAACAAATCTACATTAAATGTAGCAATTAGTCAATGTATATGGTATAAACTTTATGATATAAACTTTTTGCTCTTGATAATGGCATCTATATAAGACATCATCAAAACTAATCATAACCAACAAAAAATAGATGCCAAGTATTAATAGTAAAATGTTTATAAAGTATTTTTATCTCCCATGTTGACTAATTCCTATATTAATGTAGATTAAAAGATATGAAGTTCAACTATGGAGAATAATCAAGAAGATGAATAAAGAAGCTATTGAATTGGATCGATTAAGAGGAAGAAGAAAGAAAGAAAGTAATTGGGGCTTAAATTTCAAAAATGATAGTTTCGTACCACAAATTTCAAAAATGACAGTTTGGTACCACAAATTTCAAAAATGACAATTTGGTACCATGAATTTCCAAAATGTCAATATGGTCCAAACTTGAAGTGCTGGATGTGTACACTTAAAGGGGTGGACGTGAAGTGTTGTACATGGACACTTGAAGTACAGAATGTGTACACTTGAAGTGTTGAAGATTTACACTTGAAGTGCTGAGCATACTCGAGTGTAAATTTTTATCACTTAAGTGAGGATAATTTGCACTCGAGTGTGCCACTGGACACTCGAGTGTTAAAGCATAGTTCACCTCCTCTATTCGCCGCTCTTCAACGTTTTACTCAAGTAAGCTTTGGTTATTCGATGATATCTTTCAAACTAGATATCCAATTGAGGTGAAACCATTTTCATAAGAAAAATATACTCCCAATACATCACAAAGAAACCAAAATCAAGCCCACAATAGTTCAAATGACATAGCTATGCATTTTAGAAGTTGACATTTGAATTCATGCCACATATTAAATATAAGTTCAATAATTTGGGTGTATCTCACAAAATACACATCCAATTGAGCCAAATTAGTGGTATATGAAACTAGACTCAAATATCTTTTAAAAAAAATCCAAGTTCAAGGAAAACAAAGATCAACTGGAAGAGATATGATTTTTTAAAGTTAACAGTCAGTTCAAGATATTGCAACAATGCTGATCAAGAACAACCTTTATTGATCTGATCAAAATTCTCAGAATACAATGAATTTAGAGCTTGTTCTTTTTGCATTGGAAATATGACTTAAAGAGCTTTTTGGGGATAGGTGATTTTCCAAATTTGGAGGTATTGAAAACATTTTTCTTACTTGAATGGATCTTCATGCTACCAATGTTCTTGTGTTCTATAAGTCACTAGATTTTGGAAATGGAACTTTGTACAAGATCAATCGAGTGAACGTGGTTCCCAATAGAAGTTTGCTCGACACTTGATGTTCTCTGAAAGAAAGAACTTGCACTTGTGTGCTATCGATATGTTTCACACACAGTTGCTTCAAAACTGACAACACCTCAAGTGCATAAGTAAGAACTTAAGTGTTGCACTTGAGTGTTGAATCTCAGGTACTCGAGTGTTGAGTTATTCATGTGTATTTAGAAAACTAACGATACAGGTATTCGAGTATAGATTCCAAACACTCAAGTATACCTTGCAGCACTCGAGCTGATGCTTATGTTCCAAAGTGTCTCCAAGAATTGAAAAATTGTTGTTATCATCTGATAACATTTGATTATTACTCATCATACTTGTCAATTCTACTAATCTTATTTATGTATGAGTTTCAAATGTTAAGATCATGAATTAGCTCCAAAAACAATAAATCCATTCATGTGTGTCAAAGTATTAAGTGCGCTATAGAAAACAGAGTAGATGAAAAAAATTGCATAGAAAACCAAAAAGATTGAGTCTGAAGTATTTGTTGAAGCGAAGATGAAAGCGGCTTATCATTAAAATCCTTCAACAGCTCTAATTTGTTTCTAAAAGACATATTAGAATATCATAATGGTTATTTAATGAAGTTAAATGATAAACAAAACATAGGTAAATCACAGAAGCTTAACGACCACTTCCAACGCTCATATTTTAAGATACTTAACTGAAGAATGTGCTCAATTGTCGTATAATCTTCATTGAATATAAATAGGGAAGCATTCAAGACAAAGCAGACGAAGCCAATAATGATCGCTTACAAATTCACCATTGAAATCCAATAGTCTAACTCCAACGCTTATCTCATCTCATACGCTCTATGTTTTTTTAATGTTTATATATCTTACCATAAAGAGTGAGATGATCTATAATGTGCTTCAATGTTCATCTTATTCACTTCTTATAGAGAAGATTGATTGTAATCTTCATCATAAAGGATGTATCCTTACAATATTTAAAGGGAAGCATCTCGATAAGAGATTTGTGAACAGTTGCAAAAGTGTCTGGCTAAACTTGTGGGATTGTAGTGGTTTTCAAGTATCCGATTAAAACTTGAGCAAGATAGTGGCTTGAAATCTCAGAAAGAACCTAGGGGCTAGATATAGGTCATCACGAAGTGGACCGAACCAAAATAAATCATAGTTTGCAAGTTCTCTTCCCTAAAATCTTATATTTCCAATATATGCTTATTTGAATACATGAATGTTGACTTAAGAGATGTGAAAAGATTTATGAAGTTCCCAACATTTTATCATACACCCAATTCACCCCCTCTTGGGTGTTAGCCAATGCTAACATATTTAGGCATGATTAATGGTTACCTTTGAGGTAGAATTAGAACCTCATGATTATGTTGATATTGTGAGAATGATACTCAAATGTTTTGAGGATTAGACTAAGAGATGTGAAACACGATCCTAGTATGTACAATGGGTGTTGTTTAGGAAACATGATTTTCTAGCTCAATTGATGTTGAGGTTCTATGACTCAAATTGTAAATTTGACGATTGTTGCTTGGGGAATCTTTGAGGATAGTGCTTGAATGTTATAAGCTATGAATCATGAATATTCTAGTATGTTTATTGGGTATGGTTAAGGTTTTCAAAATAGGTTGATAAACCTAAACATTGGATGCGCATCCAAAGGGTACTATCAATCAAAGTCTAACCTAAGAATTTGATATGATAGTAGAGTGATTCTTTCCATGTGTAATCAACTTATACCAATTGAGGTACTAGGTTATGGTATCAATTAATTTGAATGAACTCAGACACTATAACGTAGTACCAATATGTATGAGGTATCTAGAGGTTGTTAGTTGCTGATCTAACATAGGGAAAGATCTTAATCTCAGAATATTCCCTAAAATGAATGATTGAGAGATTGTTCCTTAATGGAAACTAAGTGGTAGCTAGAATTTCGGTAGCCATAGGTTATGGCCTTATGATTGGATTGATAACCGTAGATATATATTTGGCTAATAGATTCTCTAAGATATGAGTTAAATACCTAATATAGGGAAATCAAATATATGGCTATGCCTAGAGTTGGACTAATATCGAAAGTCTACACATAGTGACCCCAGATGAGAGGCAGGATTAACTAAAGCAATGTATTTCCATAGGGTGCTCCAGTATATGGTGGGTAGTTCTTAGGTCGACAAACTTGATATATGTTTAATGAGAAGCCCTAAGTCCTATAAGACTAGTGTGTCCAAAGGATGGTAGAAGCCCATGATCGTTTGACCATGAATATTGGGCTGTGTCCCGAAAAGGTTGTGAAGCCTTAGAATTATGAGTATTATCCTAGAACAGCCAGAAGGTTAGAATGAAATGGAATGTGTATGCACTGTGAATGGCTTGAGTAGTAAGAGTTAAAGACTGGGATGTGTTTAGCATTGATGACCTTCTAGAATAGTTGTTTGATTCCTCGTATATTTGAAAATTGAATTTTGAACTTACCAATGCACCTGCCGTGTTTGTGAATTTTCTGAACTGAATTTTCAAACAGAATGTTTTTCAATAGAATTTAAGACTAGTTGTAATGGTCATTTCTGAACTATGTTGTCTCTTCTGACCCTGAGATTCTGTAGACACATAGTAAACATGCTAAGCTTTTAAAAGAGTCATAAATCATGTTGTAAATCGTAAAAATCACCAACAAGGCGGTGAATTGGGGATTTTTAAAAAATTGCTTTTCAAAACACCCAAGTATAGACTGAAAAATAGAGCATAAGAGATAAGGGAAGAAGAGCTTCACACAGTCAGATTTACACTGGTTTGGTCTTATCCTTGACCTACGTCTAGTCCCCATATACCTTCTGGGATTTTTGACTATCTTCATAAGCTTTGATTACAACAATGTAACTTTCAAGCAATACTAACACTTAGGACTTGCTCCCCCTTACACTTTACAATCAAATAACCCAACTTACAGGCTCCATAACTGAGAATTCTCTCAAATGGATAATCATCAACTGATTTTCAAAAACAAACTCTCTTAAAGAACATATATGAATAAATACTGAAGTTCAAATACAATATATGCACAACAAAGAATTGAAAGCAGATATGAATATAATCAGTTGTAATTAGTTGTTGTTTTTTGTTATTCAAGTCTTCTTAGGTATTTATAGTCAACCATAGAACCTAGTCGTTGCATTTTCTTGTCTCCGAATCTTCAATGTTAAGCTTGACATCTGGAATATGACAGTTGACTAGTTTTCTTTGTTTCTTCAATACTTAGCTGGAAATCTAGAATAGAGTTGTTGCAGATGATTCCCCAGCATTCTTAACATTCCATAAACTTCATTTGACCGTTGGAAAGTGATCTGGACAATCAGTAACGGTCTGAGCTGAGACGTTATAATATAGGAGAAAGTTCAAGTTTTTTCTTGGTTCTTCATTGATTATATTTAACCCAGATTTGATTTCACATTGATCCTTGCTAAATTCATATGAAACTCTTGAACAGATCGATCAAGTATACCATGCAATAATATAAAGTGAAATCATGAAGCATATAAGTCAAATTAGATCATATCACAAATTCCATAAATCAAAGTTTCAAACTATTCGACTCAAACTCGAGTTTGCTCAAATAAACTACAGTTTGGAAGTTTAGCTCAGGAGCCAAAACACAGTTTAGAAACTCAAACTGGAGTTTGGTTCATTTAAGGAATGACCATCGCGATTTAAGCTTTGAAACACATTTTGAAAATAGTGGCAAACTTGAGTTTATCTTTTAGAAAGACAAAACACGTTTAAGTCCACAAAGTATCAAACCGCAATTTGAAAATACAAACTGGAGTTTTGTAAGTTCAAAATAGTGAGGAGTTCTCTGCCTGAATGAAACTCGAGTTTACATTCTTAAACTCAAGTTTTATAAGTTATAGAAAACATTGATAGCTCTATGCAAATGACAAATTGGAGTTTACAAATGCATATCGCAGTTTGTTTTAAACATGAAATCTTTGAAAGCTTTCAGCTTCATTCAAACTCGAGTTTGTAAACTTAATCTCTAGTTTTGTCAAAACATGGAAAACTTAATATAGTCGTTAGTTGGGATCAAACCATGGTTTAGAATATCAAATCGTGGTTTGCTTAACTTCAAAATATTGAAGTGTCTTTGTCTAACACAAAACTCAAGTTTACTAAAACAAACTCGAGTTTACTTTAGCTTGAAAAACTTTGTGCATTCTCTATTTGACATAAATTGCAGTTTATAAATGCACACCGCAGTTTGTTTTAAGTTCAAAAAAAATTGAGCTATTATCTATCAAGTCCAAACTCGAGTTTTCCTTTGACAGTAAGTTTTTCAACCTACCAAAGACAAACTTCACTTTGTATTTACAATTTTCATTTATCATTAAAACACATATAGAACTAACGTTCTCCCCCTTTTTGTTGATGACAACACTTGTAAACTACGATTTAAAGATTTTTAGCATATTAGAGCGTTTTGAAAAAAAAACTTGTGAACTCAAACAAATATTAAATTTATCATGGCCAGCAAAAGCATCACTCTTCTCCATTGATAATTCACAGTTTGTATCAGAGTTTAGATATTAGAGTCTTAAGAAGTAGAATACATATCAGGAAAAAAAGATGCTAAGACTCTAAACAAAACAAAAAAAATATGACTATCAATTCTTCATTCTTCTCCCCCTTTGTCTTTATAGAAAGAGTTGTATTTGATTTTCCTCTAATGAATCCTTGATCAAGCAGAAATTTGCTTAATCACTCATACCAATCTTTAGGAACTTGTTTAAGTCTATAAAGAGCTTTCTTGAGGCGATAAACATGATTTGGATAATGTTCACTTTCAAAACCATGAGGTTGTCCAAAATAAACTTCCTCTTGAATAAGACCATTTAAAAATGCACTTTTAACATCTATTTGATAGATTTTGATTCCCTTGACACAAGTAAAGGCTAGAAGAACTCTTCTAGCTTATAATCTTGCCACAGAAGCATAAATTTCTTCATAATCAATTCCTTCTTCTTAATTATAGCCTTTAGCAACCAATCTAGCCTTGTTACAGACTATGATTTCTAATTCTTCACGTTTGTTCTTTAATACCCATTTAGTACCAATAATCGTATGAGCCTTATGTTAGTTCTTTATGTATTTTGATGATAACTGATAATTGTAAACACAAAGTGAAGTTTCTCTTTGGTAAGTTGAAAAACTTACTGTCAAAGGTAAACTTGAGTTTGAAGTTCCAAACTCAAGTTTGGACTTCACAAAGAGTAGCTAAGTTTTTATAAACCTAAAGCAAATTGCAGCTTGCATTTGCAAACTATGGTTTATGTCAAACAGAGAGCACTCAAAGTTTTTTAAAGCTAAAGCAAACTCAAGTTTGTGTTAGACAGAGACACTTCAATATTTTGAAGTTAAGCAAACTACAGTTTGAAATTCTAAACCACGGTTTACTTCCAGCTAACGGCTATTTAAAGTTTTCTATGCTTTGAGAAACTCGAGTTTAAGTTTACAAACTAGAGTTTGATTCAAGGCAAGAGCTCTCAAAGATTTCATGGTTAAAACAAACTGTGGCTTACATCTATAAACTCCAATTTGTCTTTTGCACAGAGCTATCAACGTTTTCTATAAACTTATAAAACTAAAGCTTAAGAATATAAACTCAAGTTTGATTCAAATAGAGAGCTCGTCATTATTTTGAACTAAGAAAACTCCAGTTTGTAACAAACTGCACTTTGATACTTTGTAGACTTAAACGTGTTTTGTCTTTCCAAAAGACAAACTAGAGTTTGTCACTTAATGACTCGAGTTTGCCATTGTTTCAAAATGTGTTTCAAATTCAAATCACGATGGTCATTCCTTGAATAAACCAAACTCCAATTTGAGTTTCTAAAATGCGGTTTGGATCCTAAGCTAAATTTTCAAACTGCGGTTTGTTCGAACAAACTCGAGTTTGTGTCGTACAGTTTGAAACTCTAATTTCTAGAAATTTGTGATATGGTCCTATTTGATTTATATGGTTCATGATTTCACTTTATATTATTCCCTGTTATACTTGATCGATTTGTTCATGAGTTACTTTACCAAGGATCAAGGTGAATTCAAATCTGGGTTAAATACAATTAACGAAGAACCAAAAAAACTTGAACTTTCTCCTCTATTCTAATGGCTAAGCTTAGACCATTACAAATTGTCCAGATCACTCTCCAACGGTCAAATGAAGTTTATGGAATGGCAAGAATACTGGAGAATCATCTACAACAACTCTATTCTAGATTTCCAGCCAAATATTGAAGAAACATAGAAAAATATGCAATTGTCATATTCCAAATGTCAAGCTGAACATTGAAGATTCAAATAGAAGAAAATGCAACAACTGGTTTCTTTAGTTGACTACAAATACCCAAGAAAAATTGAAGTTATACACAACACACAACAACAAATAATTGCAACTGATTATTTTCTTTCATTTCTTTGTTGTGCATACTACTGTATTTAAACTTCAGTGTTTATTCATATATGCTCTTTAAGAGAGTTTGTCTTTAAAAACATTTGATTACTCATCTGAGAGAACTCAAGGTTGTAGAACATGTGAGTTGAGTTATTTGATTGCAAAGTGTAAGGGAGAGCAAGTCCTAGGTGTGAGGATTGCTTAAGAGTTATATTGTTGTAATCAAAGCTTATTGAGGTAGTTGAAAATCCCAGAAGGTATCAAGGGACCAGATGTATGTCAATGATAGGATCTAACTACTATAAATCTCATTGTGTCAAGCTTTTCTTCCCTTATCTTTCATACTTTGTTTTTGGTCTATACTTGGGTGGTTCGAAAAGAATTTTTAAAATCCCCAATTGCCCCCCCTCTTGGTAATTTCTCCCATTTACACCTTAGGCCTAGGTATCAAGTCTCAAACTTGATTTCTATCAAATTGATGTAATTCCTCTTACATTGTGATAACTCGATCTTTGTTTCAAAGGGCTTCATCAATCTTAAAGGGTTTAATTGTGGAGATGAATGCAAAAAAAAGTGACTTCATTCAAGGTGCTATTTTTGGCTCTTACTCCTTGATTCGCATTACTTATAACTTGGTCTAAAAGATGATTCCTTGAGTACTTCCAAGCCTTAGGTTGAGATTGAACATTATTTTCATAGATGTTTTCATAAACATTTTCAGTTTGAACTGTTGTTTCTAAAGGCTTTAGAGGAGTGTTCAAAACAGAAGGAGTTTTAGAAATAGATTGGTTTTGAAGAATAACATCATCATCATCATCCAAGGATTTATTAGATTTGGTTTCACAGAAAACAACATGAGTTCTAGTATTAAACACTCTATATGCTTTACTTTTAGAGGAATACCCAAGGAATATACCTTCATCAACTTTAGGGTCAAACTTCCCTAAGCTTTCCTTACCATTATTGTGCACACAGCACTTGCATCTAAAGATGTGCAAATGGGCAACATTGGGTTTCCTTCCTTTGTAAAGCTCATAAGGTGTTTTGTTCAACTTCTTTCAGAGATATGCTTGGTTAGAGATGTAGTAGGTTGTACTCATTGCATCAGCCCAAAACACTTGAGAGGTTTAATTCACATTCAACATTGCCCTTGCCATTTTAGTAAGAACTCGATTCTTTCTTTCTACACACCATTTTGTTGAGGAGTTCTTAGAGCAAAAAAATTATGATTGATTCCCATGTCATCATAGAATTTTACGAAAGAGTGATTCTTAAATTCACCACTATGATCTGTACAAATTCCTACAATAGAGAGACCTTTTTTTTTTACCTTCTTAGCAAAAATAACAAACTTATCAAATGTTTCATCTCTAAAAGATAAGAATAATGTCCAAGCAAATCTAGATAAATCATCAACTATGACCAAAGTATAAAGATTGCCACCATGACTTTTGACTCTAGCTGGTCCAGCTAAGTCCATGTGAAGTAGTTGAAGTGGCCTATTAGTTGATATTTCATTTTTTGAGTTAAAAGATGGTTTGGTTTGTTTACCCTTTTGACATGTATCATAAACCATGACATTTTTAAAAGTAAGTTTTGGTAAACCAATGACTGAATCCTTTTTCAACAACTTGTCAAGTTGAAACATGTTTACATGAGCTAACTACTTATGCCACAGCCAACTCTCATCCAAGCTACCAATAAACCAGTTTTTAGAAATAGAGCTATTGCTAGGAAGATTTAGTGCATAACAGTTACCTTCTCCAAGAGCCTTGAATAAGGCTTTGGATTTGAAGGCATCTAATGAGAGATCTTCCTTTCTCAATATCAAGCATTCCTCAAAATCAAAGATAACAAGAGTACCTTTGTCTGTACTTTGACTTACACTAGGAGATTGTGGCATAGTCCTTCGACATTCTTGATTTGTGGACTATCGTTGTTTCCAACTTCACCAATGCCATCAATCTTTCTGAATTGGTTTCCACCAAAGGTTACTTTACCACCATCCTTAGGCTTGATTGAAGCAAACTTGAAATGATCTCCTATCATGTGTCTAGAGCATCCACTATCAACAAACTACTTGTTGGATTTAGATGCTTTTAGACAAACATGTAAGACACAAAAGATCAAGTCTTAGGTACCCATCTTTTCATGGGTTCTTTTGAGTTAGTTTGTGTCTTACGAATGTTATAGGATCCTTTAGGTATTGATAGTTTCCTATAGGTTTATTCTTTCTTTCCTTTCTGTGAAAACAAGAAGGAGTAGTATGACTCTTTCTATTACAATAGTTACAATGAGCAAATGGATTACGATAATGAACTGATTTTTTAAAGTGATTCAAATAATTATTTTCTCCATTTTCTTCTTGCATTTCTTTTTATCAAGATCAAGTTTGTAACCAATTCCCGATCTATCATTTGTAAATCTTTTCTTTTTCAAAATCACATTGAGCATTTCACTACCTCTAGTTAATTTCTCAAGAGTTTTTGTGAGATATAAATTATTTTTCTCTAAATCAATGCAATCTTCACAAATGTTTTCACAAGAGCTTTTAACACCCAAATATAGACTAAACAACAGAGTATAAGAGATAAGGGAAGAATAGCTTGACATAGTAAGATTTATACTGGTTCGATCCTATCCTTGACCTATGTCCAGTCCCTAGATACCTTTTGGGATTTTCAACTATCTCAATAAGCTTTGATTACAACAATGTAACTCTCAAGCAATCCTAACACTTAGGACTTGCTCCCCTTTACACTTTGCAATCAAATAACCCAATTCACCGGTTCCACAACTTAGAGTTCTCTCAAATGAATAATTAAATGATTTCAAAAAAAAAAACCTCTCTTAAAGAGCAAATATGAATAAACACTGAAGTTCAAATACAGTATATGCACAACAAAGAATTGAAAGCAAATAAGAATACAATCAATTGTAATTGCTTGTTATTTTTTGATCTTTAAGTCTTCCTCAGTATTTATAGTCAATCAGAGAAACTAATCGTTGCATTTTCTTCTCTCGGAATCTTCAATGTTCAACTTGACATCTGTAATATGACAGTTGACTTTTTTTTATGTTTCTTCAATACCTAGCTGGATATCTAGAATAGAGTTGTTGCAGATGATTCCCCAGCATTCTTGCCATTCCATAAGATTCATTTGACTGTTGGAGAGTGATCTGGACAATTGGTAACAGTCTAAGCTAAGCCATTAAAATAAAGGAGAAAGTTCAGGTTTTTTCTTGGTTCTTCATTAATTGTATTTAACCCAAATTTGATTTCACCTTGATCCTTGCTAAATTCATCTGAAACTCATGAACAAATCGATCAAGTATAACAGGCAATAATATAAAGTGAAATCATGAAACATATAAATCAAATTAGATCATATTGCATATTCTAGAAATCAGAGTTTCAAACTGTGTGACACAAACTCGAGTTTATTCAAACAAACCGCAATTTGGAAGTTTAGCTCAAGAGCCAAACCCTAGTTTAGAAACTTAAACTGGAGTTTGGTTCATTCAACGAATGACCATCAAGATTTGAGCTTTGAAACAAATTTTGAAATAATGGCAAACTCGAGTCATTAAGTGACAAACTCGAGTTTATCTTTTGGGAAGACAAAACACGTTTAAGTCCATAAAGTATGAAACCGTAGTTTGTAAATACAAACTGGAGTTTTGTAAGTTCAAAATATTGAGGAGCTCTTTGCCTCAATCAAACTTGAGTTTTCTAAGTTTATAGAAAATGTTGATAGCTCTTTGCAAATGACAAAGTGTAGTTTACAAATGCAAATCGCATTTTGTTTTAAATATGAAATCTTTGAAAGCTTTCGGCTTGATTAAAACTCGAGTTTGTAAACTTAAACTCAAGTTTTCTCAAAGCATGGAAAAACTTATATAGCTGTTAGCAGGGAGCAAACCATAGTTTAGAATATCAAACTGTGGTTTGCTCAACTTCAAAACATTGAACTGTCTTTGTCTAACACAAAACTCGAGTTTACTAAAACAAACTCGAGTTTTCTTTAACTTGAAAAATTTTGAGTGCTCTCTATTTGACATAAACCGCAATTTATAAATGACCACCGTAGTTTGTTTTAAGTTCATAAAAACTAAGCTATTTTCTGTCAAGTCAAAACTCAAGTTTGGAAACCTCAAACTCGAGTTTGCCTTTGACAGTAAGTTTTTCAACCTACCAAAGACAAACTTCACTTTGTGTTTACAATTGTCAGTTATCATCAAAATACATAGAGATCTAACAAATGTTAATTGGATATCAAGAACTTAGGTTATGAATTTTCAAACTTGGACAGAAAAAAACTGGAAGAATTCTTTGTTTCTAGAAGTGAGGTACATAATCATGTAAAATTTTGACTGAGCAAATAGACCTTACTATCTATGAAACTTAGTATGTAGATAGTACACATAATAAGCTTTAAAATGGGTCCCAACAAACATTAATTGGATGTGTATAAAGGGAGTTATGATTTTTCAAAGTTAGACGATGAAAACTATAAATTTTCTGTTTCCAGTCTTAGGCTACTATTTTTAGACAAGGTTTTGACTAAGCAAATGATCTTATTTACTTGTGAAATTTGGTTAGAATATAGTAGACCTCATAAGCTTTAAAATGAGTTCAAGAATGTTATAATCGAAGGTCTAGAACCCAAGTTATAAATTTTCTAAGTTTAGTCATGAACTTCTAGAAAATCCTAATTCAAAATTCAGGTAGTGATTTTTTTGTGAAATTCTAGTAATGACTCAGTTATCTTTTGGTTCATGGATTATTTTTCCTCTAACATAGACTTACATAGCTTTAATTATGAACTAAAATCACATGATTTGAAATTTCTTAGACCAAGATATGATTTTTCCAAGTTCTTAGGGAAATTGAAAGCTAAATTTTTATTAAGTCTAGAAATAATCACATTTTTAGCAAATTGCAACTAGCTTTAAATTCAGAATTTTTGAGTGAGAATTGAAGAGTTAGATAGCTAAACATAGGCAGATCACAAAGTTCATAACGTTTGATTACCAACTAATGAAAATAAAAAGAATAAGTTCTATGGGTAGGTCTTTTAGAATGTAATCTTAATATTATTATTAAGATTAAATTGAATAATGACCCATCTCTATATATTATAGGATTTGACATTTGTCTTAGCCCAAAGGATAAGCAAAGCAAGAAGAACTCAAGTAAAGGGACGAAGTTGGCAAGAAATTCATATAGTAACTCTAATTTCACATACTTTGTGTGGCTATGTATGTTGTTTGAACCATGTATGTGAATGTCTCATCCCATTTTGGGCCAACACCACTCATGGCTCGATTGTGCGGAAGGGCTGACCATAGAATACCTTCCAGGGGCTAAGTGTAGGGTCTATTGGACCAGCAGTCCATAGGTGGCGAACCTAGTTGCATTCAGACAATATGGGTAGTTCCCAGTCGGTTATTCCTAGATATAAGTTATGTGATCTATGTATGCTGATATTACTACATATGATCTGGATTATGATTTCTGAATGTTGTTATGTTGTTGTAAACTGATTTTGTTGCTATTTATGCTTTATCTGTGAAATTAATATGTTACTCTGAGATTCATTTGAATCTCATATATTCCCAAAGGTTCAGGTCATGAACATAGCAACGAGCAAAGCTCAAAGGGAAAAGCAACAATCACAAATAACTAATGATTGCAGCATAAGCATCAAATGGAATTGCTTACTTCTAGTTCCAGTTTACATTAACATTATGTGTTGTAGTAGTTTAACTCTATAGCATTCTAGATGGTCATATTTTGGACAACTAAATTATGAACCATGTGTGGTAATTACTATCATTTAACCAAGAATTATAATTTAGTATCAATATACTATGCCCAAACCATTCATACACGCTTTGCTATGCTATATTGCTATGATGTATAGCGTGTCATCGGATGGGTGTGACATTATAAGCCTTTTTACAAGTAGTGATAAGGTCTCTAATGTTGAATATTTTCTAATAACTACTTTTGTTTTGCTATTTACATTTTTGGTTTCACTATTGACTACTTTGTACAATTGTCAACAAAGTTCCTAATATATATTTGTTAAAAGCAAAACTTAAGTAGTAAATAGCGAGACCAAATTAGTAAAGAGGGTCCTTATTCCTAAATATTCACTAATAACTACGTTTGTTTTGATATTTATTACTTTAGTTTCGATATTTGACAATTTGGTTGGTTGTCGGCAAAGTTCCAAATACATTTTTTGAATTACTGAAACTAAGAGTAGGAATAGCGAAACTACAATGATACATAGCAAAACAAAAGTAGTTATTATGAAAAACTTGGCAACAGAACTCTGAACTCTGTTTACTACTTTAATTCACTATTAACTATTATGGTTTCACTATTCACTACTTTTATTTTAGAAATTCAAAAAAGCATATGTGGCCATCATAGCTTCGGTGATAAGTCACTGGAATTCTAGCAAGCAAGCCGCCGGAAAGGCAATCCAAAGGTCACCAGCGCCAAAGCTCTAGCAGGAAGCAAGGGTTTTAAGGGGTTTTAGAAAACAAGAAAAGTGAGGGCAATTATGTAATTTTCCAAATTTCTTAATACTTCAAAATTTAAAATCAATTCATTAGGAATTATTGAAATTAAACATCCTCATTTATCATTTTGATAGTTTAAAGGTATTTATTTGGAATTTTCCTTTATATTCTGTTGTATTATATGATTTTATTTAAATAATATCTCAATATCTGAATAAAAATGACATATTGTCCACATAATATTTATTTTAAGAGACTTTAATACTATTAAGGGTGAATTATATGCATATCTAAATCAATTACCCAAATGTTTTACTATTTGTGAATATGAAAAGTTTTCATGTAAACACATATATTTAACTTGTAAATGAGACTGAGAAAAATTAATTTTCTTATTTAGGATATGTTTGCAATTCTTCATATTTTAAATTTTGTTTAAAAAGGGGTTACAACTATTTTAATGGTAAAAATATAGTATTAATCTCAACGTCAATTTTTAGTATAAAATATAAAATTTATAATATGTCATTAAAATATAAATATAAAATTTATAATATGTTAAAGTATACTTTTAATCTTTTGAGTTTTATATGAAGTATACTTTTAGTCCCTTAACTTTATAAAGTATACTTCTAGTTCAATATTCTCAACACTGTCAATTTTGCTAACAAAAAATTTTGACGCAACAAACTCAAATAATGATTGAACAATTGACAAATCATATTTTAATTTTAATTTTTAAGGTTAAGTGCAAAAATACACATGAGCTTTTTCCCCAGGAGCGTCCGGCACCACTTGCTTTTTTTTGAGCAAAAATACACACATGGTTACCATTTTGAAGCAAAAGTCACATCTTACCGTTATGTTACTGTTCACCGCTGTTATATTTCTGTTCACTTCATCTCTTTCTCTCTCAACACAATGAACAATAACATAACGGTGGATGTGACTTTTGCTCCAAAATGATAACCAAATGTGTATTTTTGCTCTAAAAAAAAGCATGTGGTGCTGGGCGCTCCTGGGGAAAAAGCCCATGTATATTTTTGCACATTAACCCTAATTTTTAATATAATATATTTAGATTACTCAGATAAAATAACTCAATAAATCATTGCAAATGAAATCAAGGTTTTACTATTTATATTATGGGTTTAATATTTATGCTAACATTTTTTCTGTTTCACTCGCATGAAAATGAGTGGGAAAGTGAATGGATCTCATTATAAAGAGAAAAGAGAAAATTGGAACCCACTCACTTTCATGTGAGTGAAGCAGAAACATTAGACCCTTATATTATTAAACTAAACTTTTTTAATAAACTAATATATTTAGATTGTTAAACTAATTTTTAATACAATGAAAGTCTTGATATAGACTATTTTATTAGATTTTTATATATTTTTCAACTTACATAAACTATTTTAAATTTAATATTAGTAACATTTTATTAAACAAACATCACTCGTGTTTATTGCCTTAGTATTTTCCGTTAACAATATTAACAATATTAAAATTATAAGATTAAAAATATACTTTATAAAATATTAGCAATATTAATAATTTGTTCATAAAATATTGTGAAGTTGTAGTTCACACTTTGACAAGTTTTCATGTGTGGTTTTTGGATATTGACAACTTTCTGATAGAATATTAACAAAATGAAATTCTGAGTTTTGACGAGTTGTTATTTGATCATGGTTCTGACCGGATCAACCGATTCAGACCGGAAACTGGAGAACCGGGCGGAAAACTGGTCTGAGGTCAGATCGGGGTCACAAGTTGACCTAGAATCAACTCGACCTAAACCAGCCAAGTTGACCGAGTTATAGAGTCTGAGGCTTTTTGTTGAAAAATAAAATCTCCTGAAACTAAACATAAACTCGCGTCCGATCAGCAATGGGAAAAGAGAGAGGAGGAGAGAGACATCTGAAGAGTCAACAAGATGAAGGGGGGAGAGAGATCTGATCTGAGTTAGGTGCTGATTTTATCGTAACAGAGATTGAAACCAGAGGAGTTGCATATCAAAGAGAGAGAAGCCAACCAAGGTATGTTTTCCTTACTTCATCGATCAATGAGAGGTCGCTGGCGGCGATGGAAGGAGGCTTTTGGTGATAAATGAGAACAATGATATCTGACTTTCTTCAAAGAAGACAAATCACAGTCCTCAGCGCTCTTTCTCTCGCTTGATCTTGATCTGGTCGCCTCCTCTGTTTTCAGTAAAATGAATGAAGAAGACGCTCTCCCCCTTTGTTCTAATCGTTTCCCTGCAAAGAGAAGATCTGTGATGCTCATTTTTGAATTTTTCTGATATGCCATCCTCTTTCTTTCTTCCCAGTTGTCTCTTGCCGCGTGCATCATGCCTTTTTTTTATTGTAGCCCCATTTTCTCTTGATTCAAGATATCATCCTGCTCTGATATTTCTGACTACCTTCTTTAATGTCGCCGCCCATTAGGTTTATAGGTTCTCGAGATCTATTGATTCAACTGTTCAAAAAAATATATTGATTCAAGAATTAAAATATTGTATATTGTACTGTGCGTTGCTATTAAGATAACATAAAATGGAGATATCTGGAAATAATAATATTCTAGAATGTTTTTATTTTATTGTATTTCATTTCATTTTCAGAATCTCACATTATTATTATTATTTATTATAATATATATCTATCTCCTAATCTTTGATATTTATAATCAAATCCTTCTAAATCCATATCTTATCAAAATCTCACTTAAATCTTTATAATTTATCAAAAATAACTTTTAAATATATTAAAATAAGTCTTAAAATAATCTAAAATTAGGGAATCATCAAATCTGTTTTTATAAATATTTTTTATTTATTTTAATTTATCACCGGTTTGACTTCGGTCTGACCCACTAACCCTTGACCCAATACCCTGACCAGTTTGATAACGGATGTGGGTTTAAGAACCTTGTATTTGATAGATTATTGAAAAGACAATGATTCCTGACTTGTAATTGACAAGTTGTTCTTTAAATTTTGACAACTTCACCGTGAGGTTTCAGAATTCTATTTTGATAAATTTTGATAATATGCTGCTTGTAGGGGCGCTAATTCTCCCTTGAAAGTTGGGAGAATGACAAATAGGTCACCAAAAAAATCGAATTATAAGTTACAAATATTGATTTAAAATTTCAACCTTAACTCTCAGTTTGCAACGGTGTAAATTAATTTTTCCAATTTATCTTTTTTTTTTAATTATCATTTCAAGGATGTACTTGTTAGTTCAACCTTTTGAAACTTAAATGTCATTCTTTCTTAAAAAGTTTGGTATCGAGTAATGAATAAAGAGAAAAAAGGGAATTAAAGCGGCCAAATCATATCAACACTCGTCATTTAATAAAAATCATAGGCGCTATTTTTATACGGAGTATAAAATAACGTTAATATTCTCAAGAGAAATGGCATTTATACAAAATAATAAAGAACTTCTAAAAGTTTTGAATTATAAAATATTTTAAATAAAAAAGTGTCAACATGGTTTTATTTTTATTTTTTTGTTTTTTTGTTTTGTAATTTAGGAAAAAAATTGACGACACATTTTTTTCCCACATTAGCATATTTGCTTATGGCCCATTTGAAGGTTTGCTTCTTTTGCGTAATGAAAATATTAACTCCTCTTTGGGCAAATATATATATATATATATATATATAAACTCCTCAATAACTTACATAATGCATACCAAATATGTCAAAAGAATGATTTCTCTCCTCCCTCTTCCTCTACTTTTGCCACTACCAATATAGTACCCCACCTAGAGCTGTAGAGACGGCGCCAGCATTCTCAGAAAATCAAATTATAGTTATTAACCATAAGTTTAATGGAAGAACCCATCTTCAATGGTCACAAAGTGCTAAGATACATTCGTGGTAAGGGGAGGGAGAAATATATCAATAGAGCAACCCCTCAACCAGCCCCTTATGATCCAAGTTTTGACACATGATTTGCTCAAAATAATCAAATCATGACTTGATTATATAACTCCATGACTCTTGACATTAGTGTGAAGGTTACCTCCTGGCAAACATTGTAGCAAAAAATCGCCTACTCTTCTCTTAATGACGCCATTGCCTTAATCCATTTGAAGCGGCAGCTTCGAGATTTGGGATAAAATAATATGGTGACTGATTAATACAATGCTTTGTTGAAACTCTGGCAACAAGACTTGTTTGGGGTGCACCCATAGAAGAACATCGAGGATGCTTCATTATACAGGGAGAAGGAAGATTATACAACTTTCTCCTTAGACTTAACAATTCTTTTGAGGAGATAAGAGGCATAATTATGGGGTTTAAACCCATACCATATCTATTTGATGTAGTCAACCGTGGGTAGTTTGAAGAAAGCAAAACACTCATGAATCGAAGCAGCCCAAGTCAAATTGAGGGTTCGGCTCTTGCAATAAATGGACCACAAGATGGACAAAGAAATAATGAACGGTGCAATTATTGCAGAAGGCACATACCAAAGAAGAATGTTGGAAACTGCATGGCAAACCATCAACTGAAAAACAACACTTCCAACAAAGTCATCTCACCTACAACTAAGCAGAAAGTTGAGGATGGTAATCCCTAAACCAGGAGGAATTGCATCTGCTTCACATGATACTTGACAAACATAATAAATCAGACTCTATGACTGGTGTTAATTTGGTGCAATCAGGTAATTCTATTATAACTCTGAATGTTGTATGGAATAGTGAAGATACAAGGATTGTTGACTCATGAGCTATAGATAATATGACTAGTACTCAAACGTTGTTTACAACTCTTAAATTTTGTCCTGAAAACCTCCTGATCAAAGTTACTAATGGCTTGTTCACGGAAGTTAAAGGAATTGGCATAGTCACATTATCTAATTATCTGAGAGTTCACAATGTTCTGTTTGTATCTGCACCTACTTGTAATATAATATCTATGAGTAAATTAAATAAAGAGCAAATATGTTGATTGATCTTTGATGATGATTTGTATCTCTTTCAAGATTTAAACTCAGGCAAGACAATTGGAATTTCTAGAGAGCATGATAGGCCTTTCTACCTGGAAAGATCAGAGTTGAAGAATAAAGATATTTAGAATGCACAAAAAGCACTAGTTAGCTCAAGTTTTTAAAATAAAGATGTATTTTTATGGCATTGTCGCTCAGGCCATCCTAGTTTTGACTATATGAAACATGTGTTTCCAAGTATATTCAACAAAAATTGCATTTCTTTTCATTGTAAAACTTGTCAATTCACTAAACAAATGCAACCCTCATACCCAAAAAAGTCGCACCCTCCACTCCTTTCCAACTAATCCATAGTGACACATGGGGTCTCGCAAGAACAAAACCTTGGGAAACGCCAAATGGTTTGTCACTTTCATATATGATCACACCAGAACCACATGGGTTTACTTAATGAAAGAAAAATCTAAGGTAGCCAAGGTTTTCCAAATTCTATACCTTAAAACTCAATTTCAAACTTCTATCAAGGTCCTATGTAACGACAATACTAAGGAATACGAGTGGCACCTTTAAGGAGTTTCTTGATTAGCAAGGAATTCATTACCAAACCTCCTGTCCCTACACACCTCGGCAAAATGGGGTAGGTGAGCACAAAAACCACCACTGATGGGAAGTAACCAGAACTTTATTAACAAAACAAAATTTGCCCACAATCTTCTGAGGTGATACAATCCTAACTACCGCCTTTCTTATCAATTGAATGCCCTCCAGAGTTCTTAACTATGCCACTCCTATAAAAATAATAATAAAAAAATAAAAATAAAAAAACACTCCTTGACACATTTCCAAATTGTCCTCTTGTCAACCCATTACCCCAAAGGATATTTGGTTATGTTGTTTTCACACACAACTATGATGGAAGCAAATTTGATGCCCAAATCCAGAAGTATATATTTCTTGGTTACTCCTCCACTCAAAAAGGGTACAAGTGTTACTATCCTACCTCAAAAAAACTATTTGTCTCCATACATATCGTATTCTATGAGGAGGATGACTATTATTCCAAATTCCCCATTTAGGAGGAGCACTCAAATATTGAATGGCTAATTTCACATGATCCAACTTCCAAAGCCCCTAATACCAATGATACTTTGCCATAAGTCCTTGACACCTTATCAATCCCTAATACCTTACCATCATTACCTTCTAACACCACTCTTCCAACCAACCAACCAAAACATGTCCCACCTCAACCTGAATTTACACCTAAATCTGAGAAGGCCAAAAAGAGGGGCCTAAATGTGAACTTAAAGGACACTTAAGCCAAGCTAATTTTGTGCCAAAAACATGAGACATTTTGGCCAAGAAAGAGAATAAGTACAATGCAAGTCAAGAGAAATTTAGAATTTTGACAAAAAACACATGCCAAGAAAAGAATAATGCAAGTACAATTTGATCAAGACCAATAGAGATATTTTGCATGCTTTCCATCTATATTTAAAGACTTCCTTCTCTCAGTTATGCATGCCAAGGTTGGCATACTCAAGCGAGAGAATAGAAGAGAAGAGAACTCACAATAAGCAAGAAGGAAGAAAGTCAATAAGTTCAAGAATAAGGTCAATAAGTTCAAGAATAAGGTAAGTAAGTTCATGAACTTTGTTATATTTCTCTATATCTCCATAAGCATGCATAAGGTCTTGACAAGTAACTTTTGCATGGTAGTTTGAAGCCAAGATCGAAAGGTATAAGGAGTTTAAGAAAAAGGAAATTCAAAGAAAGTTCAAACCTAAAGACAAGTAAGTTGCCTCTTCAACTTCCTTGTAGTTGTTGTGGCTTTATGGCTTGAAATATGGTTTCTTTTCATGATGTATGGTTGTTATGGAAACCAAAATGTTTAGGGGAGGTTTTGTCCAAGTTGATAAAATGGGCTAACAAATATTTAAAGCCAAGATTATGGTTTAGGAAGAAGTTAAAAGCAAGAACTAAGGTGATTATGAAGTTGGTATGAAAATTTATTAAGGTTGCGTTTAGGGTTGATTTTTGGCCAGTCACAAGAACATAATGAAATGATATGATTTTGTAAAATTGTAAAAGAATAAGCTTGGAACATTATTTTAGGTACACCAAGATTAAATTACAAAGTTTTACAAATCTGCCAGTTTTGAAACCCTAAGAGACAGTCGACTTGTGGTGTGATTTTAAATAGCTAAATGGTGTCCCATGGCTATAAAATTTTACAGTCTTAAAATAAACACCTCAAGCTTTAATTAGATAGGTAATTTGTAATTTTTGGAATTATATTTGTAAAGATATGAATTTTTGAAGAAAGCCTATGAATCTGGAATCTATTTTTGACCAAAGGGGATATACAGTAAAATAGTACGAATTTGTCTGGTCACAGTATTTTTAGTCGAAGATAGACATGTTAAGGGTTAGCCTTTGGAATCACCTCAATTGGATTTTTCTACAATTAGTTATGCATTTTCAAAATTGATTCATAATTCTAGAAATTTTCTAGAATTAGCCAAAATAAAGGAAATGAGGGCCAATGAACAATTTCTCACTAGAAAAGGGATTTAACAAGTCATAAATGATTAAAAAGCCCTAATCACAAGTTAACTAGTTGAATATGTTATGAAGGAGAGTTTGTATAAGTGATAAAAGTTATTTGTGCTTGTATTCATTTAGGGTTGTTAGTTACCCAGAGAACTACTCAAGCATTGGAAAATTTATTAACACTTAATCAGTCACCAGGTAGTAATTGTACTCTCATATGCTATGTGTTGCTTTCTATGTACAATTTACCATGATTGTGGATCCATGTCTCGTGAGGGGGCATGCATTTGTGGCTGTAGGCCTAGTGGATTGGATATCCTTGGGTCGCTATTAAGCCTATTATGCATTCAGTGATGTTGGGTTTAAGGCCTGACATCTATTGATTTCTTCTAACATTGTTGATCCAATACTCTTTTGAGAGGTCCTGCGTTTACTTAGGACTAGTGAGGCCCTTCCACAGTTAATATTGCATATGTGGTATGTTGTTTTATGTTAATGCGTGTGATGATGTGATTTGTACTAAATGCTTTGTGATATGTTACTTTCCTAATTGTGGTTACTTGCATACTTTGCATACATTTTGTATATGATATTAACAGTTACTCTAGGGTTCAATTTTGAGTCCCATACTATTCTAAAGATACAGGTAAAACTACTTGAGCTGATCAGCATTAAAAAGGCAAGGGCTGGAGCAATGATGAGAAGTAAAGAAGATGCCCTGTGGAGACTTTATGATGTTAATTTTGGATGACCATATATTATTACTTACTGCTTAGTATTTTATTTGGGATGACTATATTATAGATAACCCTATGAGGACTTATCTCTTGGTTACCATATTTACTTTTACTAGTATTTTATCATCCAAACTGATTTATGCTCTACTGCATAATTTACTCTAATGCATGTTGTTAAGTAACAAATAAGTAAAATAAGGTAATAATATAAGAAAATCGCAGTACCCGCCACTCGAAAGGGCAAGGTCAGTAGGAGTGTAACATGAAGGCACTTGAGGAAAATAAAACATGCTAAATCACAACTCTTTCCACAGGAAAGAAACTGATAGGATGCGAGTGGATCTTCATTGTGAAGTTCAATCCTGATTGAAGTATCAACAAGTACAAGGCAAGACTAGTTGCAAAAGGGTATATTTAGACTTATGAAATTGATTACCAAGAAACCTTACCCAAGTGGCTAAATTCAATAAAATCCAAGTACTATTGTCAATGGCAGATAACTTGGATTAGTCACCACATTAGCTGAATGTAAAGAATGCATTCTTGAATGATGACTTGGAGGAAGAGGTTGACATGGAGATCACTGATGGAGTACTAGCTCCAAACAACTTAGTTCGAAAACTTACAAGTCTTTGTCTCAACTAAAGCAATCTTCAAGGGCATGGTTTGGACGATTCACCAAGACAGGAAGAAACTTGGGGATGGCCAAAGGCAAGAAGTTGACATGTTTATCAAGCATAGGAGAGTCACTATCCTGATTGTCTATGTTGATGACAGTTATTACTAGAAACGATGAAGATTCTATTGCCCATCCAAAGAGGGACATGTCAAATGAATTCTAGGTGAAGGATCTCAATCAAATGACATATTTCTTAGGTATGGGAGTGGCAATAACCAAAAAGGGGATCAATGTATCCTAGCGAAAATATACCTAGATTTATTACATGAAATAGGAATATTAGGGGCACAACTCAAAGAAACACTGATTGAAGAAGGTTGTCACATAGAGATCAAACCAAATGGTATCCCAATTAACTCATAACAATAGAGAAGACTTGTATGTAAGCTAATATATTTAACCCACACACGTCCAAATATCAGCTATGTAGTTGGAATATTAAGTCATTTTATACATCAGTCATAGGAAGAGTACATGGAGGCTACATACAAAATCCTGAGCTATCTGAAGCTTAATCCTAGAAGAGGAATCTTCTTTAAGAAAGGATTTGCTAGAAACATTGAAATCTACACCGATGCAGACCATACAAGAGATAGAGAGAACAGGAGATCAACCTTAAGATACTACACATGTCTGAGGAAAGCTGGTTAAAAAGAGAAGCAAGAAACAAATTGTGGTTTCAAGAAGTAATGCAAAAGCAAAGTTAAGAGCCGTTAATGAAGGAGTATGTGAAGGACTCTAGGTTGCCAAGCTATTGACAAAGTTGGGAATTCCATATGAGGGACCCATGCAACTCTGGTGTGACAACAAGGCTAGCATTGAAATGACGAAATATTGTTTATCACAATAGAACAAAACATATTGAAATAGGCAGGCACTTTATTGAAAAGGTCAAAGCATGCATCATGAATATGTCCTACATATAATCTATAGATCAAATTGTGGACGCAATGATAAAACCTCTAGACATAGCTAAATTTGATGGGTTTCGCTGCAAAATATTCTTCGACTTAAGGGGGAGTGTTGGGAATCAGAATCAAGATCCCATCAATCTCTTAGTTTGATTGACTCTATATTACTCATAATTTGTAGTGATCTGATTAGGGTAATTATTATATAATGTAATTGCATACTTCTCTCCTCTAATGGCTCACTCTTAAGCCTATATATTGTAATGCTTTCTACTGAATAATATACACAACCCAGAAAGTGTTGATACCTCTGATTCAATGAAAAGAAAATCAAAATAAAATACATAAGAAAATAAAGAAAATTGCATTATTCACAAGCTGCTAATAATAAACCAGCTCATATTGGGCACTCTATTATGTTGTAATGAAAGGATAAAGGGGGGAAAGCAATAGAAAAAAATGGAAATGTATTTCTTTTCATTCCTATTTGAATGTGGATAAGAAAAAGGAGAGGTTTCCATCCGGTGTTAATGGCACACAAGGTAATTTCATAAAAGATACACCTATAGACAAGTTAACGGCAAGTTGCCATTAAGCTCACGATTATCAAACAGAACAAGGGAAAAAAATTGTAATAGTATGCTACCAATGTGCTTATTTATTTAGGAGGGCCACCCATTCCAAAAAGGGTGAGACATCCCACAAATGCATGTTTCTCTCCTTCATAATCTTCTCATCTATGTAAGTAAAACCAATCCTAATGTGAAGAAATAGAGGTTCAGATCCACCTGGAATGCCTTAACTTACTATAAGTCTATGGGGACTCTCAAACCATCACGCGCGAGCTGAACTGGAATTCCCTCCCTAAACACAATCATCAAAGTTACTCTTATTTAATCACATACACAAAATAAGATCACTTAAAATTACCTGTGCACTAAATTCATAAGGTTCATTTTTTATGAGCATGTCTGTTACTATCTCCGGTCCCTAATAAAAGAGTTAGTTTATGGGTTGGATTGGATCCTAAATTTTCGACATCAATCCACTTTGTCCCTCATATTGATCATTTTTTTTCCTTAAACTATCCCTGTTGATTGCACATATTAATTAAGGGGGTTTGCATCAAGGGATCAATGCAAATGATTTAAGAAAGTATTTAGGGAAAACAACACACATTGTTTACAACTAACTAATTTAATTAGTTTCCTTAATCTACCCATATTAGTTAAGTAGATCTTATATTAAGGACCGGAGGTAGTATTACTTAATGTATTTACAAAAGGGAAACTATTATTGCTTTAAAGGAATGACAAGAACATGTACCTTCTGGACCACTCCATTAAGTATTCATTGTCCTTGTGGTAGTCAAACTCGTGAGTCATTCCAATTAATAGGGTCTGCTTTGGACATAATCTTTTCACAGCTTCTAGAGCCTGTTTGATTATAAATTTATAAAATTTAATTCAGGTAGATAAAAGTATAAACATTAGTTTTAAAATGCAATGCAAACCTGCGGAAGGCAAAAGTGCACGTTATGTGACCCAGTCTGCAAGCAGAACATCAGGAAGGAAATATTTATTGCGAGGTCTAGCAATAAGAATACATATAAGAAGGAACTCACAAACAAGCATGAAAGATACAAAGATTGGGGGGAAAACAGATAAGAATGGGTTTGCAAAAGCACAATCAAGATTTATCAAAATATTAATCAACTGATAATTGTTCTTCCTCATTTTCAAGATTCTAAAGGTTATAACAAATAACAATGACTGTATCTTGCTGAAATAAATTAGTGTCCAGAAAAGATTGAGAGCACAACAGACATGGCAAGCATACCTAATTCTCCATAAGTACTTATAAGTTTAAAAAAATCTGAATTCTTTATCAAATGATAAGGTCTCTCAAAAAAAGGTGCTTTAGCTTATTCTGGTACGAGTTACAAACTTCAAATTCCTCTAACAAGCATTACTGATGGACCACTCCAAGGCGGCGAAATTCCCTCTACTAATGAATCTTGGAGTGACTAAACTAAGATTTATGCCACATATCTACCCATAAATTAAAAGAAATACAGCTGCATTTTGATTGCCTGTGCATGTTGGTCCTTTTAATATGTACTAAATACTTGCACCTCAAATATTTGATTTCCGAAATATATTGAAAATGGATATTACAGACCTTGTATAGAGCGTCCAATATAAGAAGATCCAATTGCCCAGCTCCACTTTTTGAAATGACTGAAAATGACAACATTTATGGCCAAATGTCAGAAAGCAGACCTTTGAAGGTTGTATGCGAAATTGGGTTGTTTTAATGAGTTGATGTACTCTTTTCATGTTTATACATATCAATCACATAATACTGGAGGTCTCACTGTCTCTTATAATAAACTGTTTTTTATTTTTCTTTTTAAAAAAGCAAGCATTGGCTGCTGTTAATAAAATCAATAATGACCTACCAAATATGACCAATGCAAGTTTAAATATGATATGTATGGTGTAGAAAGTAAGGTGTAGAAAATAGAAAATATTAGAGTTAGTTAAATAGTTGAGAAGTTAGAGTTAGTTAGGAAGTTAGTTAACAATAATTAGTTAGCATTAGTTGTTATTGACAGTTAAGAATTAGCTTTTGAAGTCTAAGGACCAATCCTATATATATGGAAATCCTAGACTATTGTAAGGTGGTTGAATATGATTGAGTAAAGGAATAAAGATTCCAGTTTCTGTTCTTTCCCCCTCTGTCTCTCGTTTCCATCTCATCTTCTCTTCCCAATTCCTCTAATCTTCTACACTAATCCTATCAAAATAAGAGCATGAAGAGTTGATGGCAAAGAAAACAGGGTAACAAGAGTTGATAGGTAACTTGTCAATCTTGATGTCCTGTTGTATTCACACACATTTTATTAAGGAACGAGAACATTAGCTCAACTTCAAAGACAACCAACAATATTGCTCATCCAATTAATAAACCATCAATTGAAATCCAAAAATAAGCCAGAAAAAATTCTATCCAGAAAAATATAATATGCAAATTTTTTACTGAAATTTTCCTTGAAATTTTCTTATAATGCTATCACATGCCCAAAGATTAGGACAAACAGTAAAATAAACACAATAATGGTAATGGACAGAATTATGGATGTCTATATAGCTTTGCAACAAAAGCTATGATTCAGCTGAACTTATTAGGCTTGTTTCAACTTATTAACAAGGAAGGTAAGTTAATGCATTGTCGTCGTAGGTAAAACAACAGCAGAGCTTTTCTCATAAAAAGAGACATCAAAAGATTCATAACTGTAAGAGTTTTAAAATAATTGATTCCAAATTCTGTATAACAATCTATTAAATGGTCTCCTGCAACAACTTAAGCCTGGCTTCGCAAGATAGCACTGACAAATAAACATACATTTCCAAAAAGGAGAAAAACTGATTCAACACATACCATAATCTGTGCTAGCAGGAATCCGTGAAACATCAGATATGTAAGCCACCTTGTTTTTCTCACCAAAAAGAAAGCCCAAACAGATGTAGTCCTCTCCATGCATAACCTACATTCAGAATAGTAAATCCTTGTAATATAGGAGCACGGAATTCGTATGGTGATGACAAAGATCTGTGGTCATTAACTGGTAGAGGAATGAATTTTAAGCCTGATGCATAAAATGGTTGCTTGCAATCATCGCCAATTATCTTCCAGTCCATCTGAGCTACTCTTCTTATTTCTTGCCCTTTCTTCAGTTTCTTTTGAACCAGATAAGGAAATTTCTCTGCTATACTGTTGTAAATGTGTATCATAAGAATTCAATTATCATGAAGCAGAGGCAGCCATAAAAGCAAATAAAATGAATATAAATATAAAATAATCCTGACATAAGTTTATATAATAACCAAACAATTTTTCAATTGCACATGAAAAGGTTTTACGTTGGGCTAGTGCTCCCATATCATATCAATATCATTGATGAAAAAATACAGCTGCAACAATCCAACACTGGAGTACAGTTAGAAAAAATTAATATCATGACCATTTTATATGACTGATTTTTTGCATATAATTATAAAATCATAGCAACAAGAATGGCAGAACTTACGTTGAAATTTGGAGACCACATTACCTTTTATTTCTAGAATTGGAAAAATGGTCCAACTTTTGCCTATTTTTGCTAATTAATTAGTTAAGTGGACATAAATATCATTTATGAGTTAAAAGAAGACAAATAGGATTAAGGTGTGGTTTTCTACAACTTAAAACAAAAACCTTAACTAATAGCGTGAGTGATGTACATCAGAACTTCTTACTCACTAAGCAATGCAAGGTATATTTATAGCAACGGTAATAGCTACTATTGTCCTTCTGAAATGGTGGTTCGAGAGGTATTTAATGCCTCAGTAAGACAACTCCAAATAAACATACAATCAGAGTATGAGAAAACTTTGCATTCTTTGGTAATTATGAGGGATCAAATCAACTTTACTCAATAGCTTAAGCCATGTGAGATGCCAAGTATAATTTAGTTTCTCTCTACAATACCTTATCACATGAAAGCCTCTAGAGCTTTAAATGTGAACAGAGAACATGCAAGCTATACCTTAAGTTGAATAATAATTTTAGTTAAGAGATTGAGGGTGACAAGGATCAAATTCTAATTACTCAGTCATAGAAGCTCTAATATCATGTTAAGGAAAAGTTCAACTCAATAGCTTGAGCTATTAAGTGATGGTGTAGAAAGGATTTTGTCACAATCCCTGTGAAAGATCAAATATATGCAAAGGAACAATTATCATAAGCATATGTAAATTTAGTCACCTTTCCCTATTTTTGAAAAACAGACTGACGAGGTAAGTGGATAAAGCTAAATCAGAGGAAGTAGTAGTAATATTCTCAGTAGATAAATAATACACCAGAGAAAAGGTTACTAGAGATACCTGTCCATTGATTGACGACTTAAATATATGGGAGTGGGATCAATATCATTTGTAGGACTAAATGGCTGTACAGCACGTATATCATCTAATCCAAGGACTGCGTCAGCATGCTCATGCGTCAAAATAATCTGCATTCATGCAAAAGTTCATTATTCCCAGAGAATGTGAGCAACAGCTTGACAGTTACAAAAAAACCAAGAAATAAAAATATCAGGCAAGATGATTTCGAATTCTAAGCATCAGTAGCAATTACCATTCACAACTAGCAATGATGCAGATTTGTCAGCATCCGATTGTTATAATTTCTTTTCCCCAAATGATTTAACTTTTTTGACCCCTTATCAGAATATTGAATTTTGTATTCCTTTTTTAATGGAATTTGAATTTTGTATTTTATTTAATACTTATATCAATGTGATATGAAATTTTAATACTAATGTTATATTGTAAATGTTAGGCAAGCTAGTTAAGGGAAGAGCAATGTTAGTTGAGAGTAGCATTAGCTATTATTAGAATAGCATTAGCTTTACAGCACTTAATTGTGTCCCTTAGCTAATAATGTAGGATTAGAGCATTATTACCACTGAACCCTTTAGCTCTATATAAGTGACATCCCTCGCACGTTTTAAGGTTGTTGCCTATTGTGAATGAATGCAGATTCAGTGTGACTCTTGTGTCTGTCTCTTCTCTCTTCCCTCAACTCTCTCTAATCTCTCTTCTACTCAATTTCTCTTCTTCTTCCTAAATTCTTCAGATCGGTTCTGTCCAGATTACAGCACTGATAACAGTGGTATCAGAGCATATACTATCCTTGGCCACTCTTCTTCTTTCATGGTTCAGACTCGCCTTCAAGAACAGTCAAGAATGTCGAAGGAACGCATTCAAGCCATTGAGAAGAGGTTGTAGTCTGTTGATGACTTGCAAGAATTAATTCTGAAACTCGATAACAATTTTGAAAGCTTCAAGCGAGAAACCCAAGAAAGGATATTGGCAACCCAAAATTCTCAAAACCCAAATGACCACCGGAATTATGATCGCCGTCAACCACCGCAAAATTCCCACAGGTACCAAAAGCCGACGCAATTTACCAAAGTAGAATTCCCCAGGTTTGACGAAGACAACATACTTACTTGATTATTGAAGTGTGAGAGATATTTCGAATTGGATGAAACCCCTAAAGCTAATAAAGTCAAGAGGCACCTTTGAATCTCAATGAAAAGACATTCCAATGGTATCGCGAGTTAGAGCGATGGCTACGGGGGCGATTACCTCCCTAGGAAGAGTACGTTGTAATCCTTCAAGATAACTTCAGACCTCCTTTTGAAACGCCCATTAGCGACCTTGCACATTAACAGAAAATTGGTTCATTGAGTGATTATAATGCCGCATTTGATTATATTACGGCAAAAGTGGATTTGCTTGAGGATTATCTTGTGGATGCTTATGTGTCAACGCTGAAAAGGGAATTGGCCAGCCCAGTTAAGATGCTTTGCCCACAGACCCTATTAGAGGCTCGGATGCAATATAAGATCTAGAAGAACAAAATTTTAAAATTACTCCAACAAATCCACTAGAAACACGCCATCGGTGATTCCAATGTCATTTGCAGCCCGTTCCACGAATAACACAAATTCAACAACCTATCCAGCAGGATTGATGTTGTCCAAATCTTCCTCGGTAGAGAAGAAAATTGGGACCAATGTTGTGTAAAAACATAAACACTCAATCTTTAACTCCCAAGATCCCGAGCAAAACCTTCAAACCCCTCACCCCAGATAAGGAACCAGAGCATCATAAAAAAAATCTCTGTTTTTATTGCCATGGCCCCTTCTCTCATGATCACAAATGCCCTCAAAGGCAGAAATCACAGCTGCACTATATTGAGCAAGAGTCAGACCTTGATGATGATTTTGATGATCCCAATATTTGATCCGGCTTTGCTAGAAGAAGAACCAAGCATCTCATTACATGCCATAGAAGGAGTCGACAGCGCCACCTCCATGAGAATACAAGGACAAGTTGGGAAACGTATTGTGCAAGTATTGATAGATAGTGGTAGCACCCATGACTTCCTAGACCTGAATTTAGCATGAAAATTGGGATGGAAGGAGGATAATTCTGTCCTTCCTTCAGTAGAAGTGGCTGGTGGCCGGAAACTCAAGGTATATGGGGTTTGGAAGGGCTTTAAATGGCGTATGCAGGGTATGGATTTTGTTTTCGATTTCAGAATTATGGAACACATCACATATGATGATATTCTGAGGCTCCATTGGCTGAAAGTATTAATACTGCTTTCTGGGATTATAATACACTGTCTATGTATTTCTGGAATGCTGGTAGTCTCTGGAAATTGCAGGTTGTTTCTCCAAATTCTTGGCAGCTAATGCACCCCAACAAAGCTGAAATCCACCCCATTCAACAAGGTCAGCTTTTTCTTCTTGGGTTGATAAAGAACAAGTGGAAAACGACCACTGCTTAGCTCTTTCTGATGGTGCCAGCAGTGCACCCACTGAAATTCAGTGGGTTTTGAGCAAACTTCAGGATGTGCTTGAAGAGCCTAAGAGCCTCCCTCCACTAAAGGAAGGTCACAACTACCCTATAATGCTCAAGGAAGGCACCAATCCTCTAAGTGTGAAGCCTCGGCATCCTCTTCCAGACTTCCCAGAGCCTCCACCTTCCTTACTTCCGGAGAAAACCCTTAATGAAAGGTCTGTTAGGAGGCAACGAAGGCTCATTATAGAAGTACTTGTTCAATGGGAAGGGTTGCCTGATGAAGAAGCTTCATGGATACCACTTCTTCGATTCCAAGAGCACTATTACCCCTGAACCTTTTAGCTCTATATAATAGACATCCCTCTCACTTTGTAAGGCAGTTGCCTAGTGTGAATGAATGCAAATTCAGTGTGACTCTTGTGTCTCTCTCTTCTCTCTTCTCTCTTCTCCTCAATTTCTCTTCTTCCTAATTCTTCACATCAGTTCTGTCCAGATTACAGCAATGATAACACAATGGCCAGTCACCATATACATTTCAACCGTTTGGGGTTCTGTTAAGTTGTCTCTGCTTGGCATTGAATACAAATTCCAATCGAAACTTCAACACATAATGGAGGAGAAAACAATTCTTACAATGAAAAGGCGTAGAAGAAAATAGAAAATGACGCCTCAAACTAGAAGGTAAAGCTACTTACAACCAAAAAGATGATGTATAATGCCCTTCCTCTATGCCTGAATCTGTAGTCTGTAGTGTTTTAATAAACAAAACTAGGGACCGACTTCTAATCCTTAAAAGACTAGAATGAGGCATTGAGTTCAGTGGCACTACTACTTCATACAAGGAGGTTATCCGAAATTATTGGCATATTCTGATTATGTATACACATATTCCAAGTACACAATGACTGGGAAGCATATCTATACAATTCAATGTGTGATGTAATGGGAGGTAATAAAGATGCTGGAAAGAAATACCGATATGCAAAATGAAAAGATATTTTCCTCTAGTTGAAAGATGTTTGAATTTCATCAACAGATGCATAAATTTTAGCATCCAAAACGTCATAAATTAGTTGCTACAATTTTGCAGATTTTATACTTTTCCTTATAAAAATCTGTTATATGGAGTGTGAAATATTATTAGAATAGTGAGAGTTTGCTTGTCTGGAACTAAACTAATTCTATGAGGCCTTAGGACTTAGGACTAATTAAGCATAATAGAATATAGTGAAGGGTATTAATGGCATAATACTAATTCTATAAAGCCAGGGGTAGTTAGTTAATATAGCGGGAGATACTTCTGTTTGCTAGCTGATATATGTTATCTGTTATATTACATGGGAGTCAGCCTATATATATATAAAGGACTGGACTAAGAAATGCATGTATGATCAGAATTATTGTGTATGAAAGAATAGACAAGGACAACAGTTCTATCAAGTCTCCCTCTCCTCTCCCTCCTCTACAAGAATCTTAACAGTGGTATCAGAGCGAGTCATCATCAGCTCTCCGGCTGTCATCTTTGCAAACCTTGACTCAGTCATTGCTATTATCCTTCCACAAGGACTGAAAGTCAAGAAATAATCAAGAATCCCAAGTGCAACTTTGAACCTTTCGAGTCATTCTCTTCTTGATTCAGCTTGGCATGGGAGAATTAATCAAGAAAACGCCAAAACAGAAACAAGTGTAGTCGAAACCACCCAGGGTTATTCCCTCTTCATTTCCGTCGACACTTGACGATTAACCATGAAACTGTCAACGAAGTGCACGAACATCCAAGAAGAATGCAAGGCACCTTTGGAAGAGCTTTTCAATCGACCCAAATATCTTAAGTGCTGAAAGTAGTCAGCAACAAAACAAGACTCTCTAGTGGATGATTACTGAGGCACTCTGTTTTTCTACAAGTTGATGGTCACAACTCATTCCCAGACTGCCGAAGCAATGTCGAATGATCTGGTTGAAAGTGTTCAAGCATTGGAGTCGACCATAGCAAACCTGCCAAGAGTGGTTCAAACGGCCATTGCCAACCAGTTAGCAGCCTTCACTGCTCCCCAAGAAGAACAACGTCATCGGGTTGAAGACATTCAAGAGAATAATGATGGCAATCGCATAGCACCTCACCGACCAAGACAAAGGGCCGAATATACTCCTTCGACTCGACAAACCAAGTTTGACTTCCCAAGGTTCCTACGAGACGATACCGACGACTGGTTATATAACTGCAAACAATACTTCAAAATTGATGGCACTTCGGATAATTAGAAAATCAGGCTGGCAAGCGTTAATTTGGATGACAAGGGATACATTTGGAACCAATCTCTCATGGACAACGCCCAAGGACAAGCCATTACATGGAATGAATACAAGAGAGTAATTAAGGCTCCATTTGGAGCACCCTATGAATCTCCAATGGCGGAATTGAAGCGTCTATACCAAACAGGTACTCTGGCTCAATACAACAATGATTTTAACATCTTGCATTTTAAACTAAGGTTGGGTGAGGAGCATGCAATTCAAGCTTTTATTAAAGGTCTTCAAAGTGACTGTGCTCAGCAGGTTAGATTACAACAACCATGTTCCTTGATTGACGCAAGAAGAATAGCACAGATTCACAAGTTTAACATGCAAGAGGAATCAGGCACAAGAAAAGACACAACGCAAGGCTTACGGAAAACCAACAGTAATCAATGTTTTTTTAGTGGGCCACCGAAGACAATGCCCAAACCATCATTGTTGACCAAGAACACGTGGTCTTCAGGAATATCTACCACCAACTCACAATCAGGCTCGTCAGCAATCTCTATAGCAAGAACAGGGGATTATACCGCCAAATGAGCATCAGCTTACAACGAGAGATGATTTGGATGACTTAAGGGTTCATAATCTTTGTTTTTATTGTAAAATGTCTTACTCACAAGGCCATACGTGGCTCTAACGTCAGAGACTACAATTGCAACTAATTGAGTTGGACTCCAGCGAAATTGAAGAGAATGCTACTACACAAGACGGGAATGAGCAACAACTAGTGGAGGTTTTGGACTCTGCACTTGACCAATGCCTACAAAAAGTGTTGTTAAGATCTAGAGTCTACGTAGAAACAGTAATGGTGAGCAAAAACGTAAAATCGTAAAACGTAAACGAAACATAAGAGTTTACTATATACTACAAAAAAATAAAATCCCACATATATAAAACCAAAACACACCAATACATTAAAGTCATCACAAATTTAAGTCCAAACACTCAAGGAAATAATTAAGTTCAAACTAAATCATCACAATACATATTTAAATGATTAATTTGGATTAATGGCACAAGTTATAAAATTTTTAGTTTAGTCCCTCTATGAAACCTTCTAAAAGTTTCAATTAGGTCCCTGCATTAAACACTACGTTTTGACCAAATAGGGTAGCTGACCTATCTCCATTCAGTTAGCAGACTGTACACCCGCATTAAAGAGAGTACATAATAGTGCCACGACAGACCTTCGAGTTTCAACCCACACACACAGACCTTCCTTCTCCACTTCCATCACCAGCGATTCTGAACTTGATGAAGCTCAGGTCAGGTTTGCAGCGCTGAATCTCTCGATGGTGTCGGGTCGCCTAGTCTAATTTATTTTCCACGACGCCCCAAGCTCCAATCGCATCTATCAGCTCCTCTTCTCACGATGAAGGCGGTCGCCGGCGGCAATAGTGAGGAAGATGAGGGCCACCAACGACAAAGGAAGAGGTAGCAAAGAAGAGGTTGAAGCTTCCGTCCTCCCCTTTCTTTTTTTTAAGTAACTGAGTCAACTCAGTAAACTCACCAAGTTAACCGAGTTTACCGAGTTGACAGGACGTTTCAACCCAAATTTCGTTCCTACCTCTGTCTTGACTTGCTTTTCAGCCAAAAAACGTAGAAACGGAGTTTCTACTATCTACTCTACATTTTTACAACACTACCTACAGATTTCCCTACACGCAATTCAAGGAAGCATAGGAGTGGTGTCTATGTGAATTCAAGGCTATGTAGGAAGGCCACCAGTCCAAATCCTGATTGATAATGGGGCCTCCCATGGGTATTTGGATTGTGCATTAACCCAAAAAAAGGGCAGAAAGGTGACTCCACAGAAGCAAGGGAAGTGGAAGTGGCTGGAGGTGCAAAATTAAAGCTTTTGGGGGGTTTGGAAGGGGTTTAAATGGAAGATGCAAGGCAGGGAATTTGTCTATGATTTGAGGGACATGGAGATCAAGACTCATGATACTGTTCTAGGGCTACATTGTGATATGAATTTTGATCTTAAGTTTAGAAATGAGGGATAGAAGAGAGTAGAAGAGAAGAAGAGAACTCCTATTGTTCTCACAAATCTGTATTCTGCAATGCCATGACTAACATGATTGTACAATTAGGAGGATTGGACTATTTATAATAAGATAGCCTCCCTCAAGTTCTAATCTAGTGGTTAGTAGGATATTATAATACTTATCCTACTAACCATGCAGTTTATACTTGAGTCCCTAGAGAATCTTTACAAGTAGGTCCCTAAGTACATATTATCATGGTTTCTATATCAATGCCCCCTCCTGAAATAACCCTTGTCCTCGAGGGTTTGGCAATGGAAATTCTGGGAATTGGTGCTTCAAGTTGAATAGGGACACCCAAGTAGCTTTCTCCTCTGGGTATCCTTGCCACTGAACCAACACTTCTGTATTGATTCTTCTACGTTTCCTACCAACTCGTTGAGATAATATCTGTTGGGGATAAAGAGAATTTGGAACATCTGGCCAATCGGTAGTTGGGTGCCGTAGTTTGACACTTGAATCCAGGCATAATTTTAACAAGGATACATGAAAGGTAGCATGAATCCTTGTCTCTGGAGGTAATTTTAACCTATATGCCACTGGTCCAATTTTCTGCAATACTTTTTATGGACCAAAGAAGCGAGGAGCTAGCATTTGGTTACTTCTAGTGGTTGATAAAATCTGACGGTAGGGCTGCAACTTCAAAAACACCCATTGCCCAACCTCGAAATGCCAATCCGAGCGCTTCTCATTAGCTTTTTGCTTCATGGTATTTGCTGATCTATAGAGGTAATGCTTTAAGACAGCTAGCATCTTTTCTCTTGCTGTAAAACTTCTGTCAACTGCTTCTACCATTACTGTCCTAGGCACATATGGGGTATAAACAGCTGGTTTTTGACCATATAATAGCTCATGTGGGGTCTCTTTGGTGGATGTGTGAAAACTTGTATTGTACCACCATTCAGCTAGAGCTAACCATTGATTCCAATCTTTGGGAACCTTCCAACACATACACCTCAAGTAGGATTCTAGACATCTATTAAGGACCTCAGTTTGACCATCACTTTGAGGATGATAAGCTGAAGATGGGCTTTGTTACACCTTTAAGATCTTCAAAAATTACTAAGGAACAAAGGATCTCGATCACTTATAATTTCGGCTGGTGCACCATGTAGATTGTAAACTTGATCCAAAAACACTTGTGCTAAAGTAGAGGCTGAATAAGGATGAGAGAGTGATATAAAATGGGCATATTTAGTCATTCTATCCACAATAACCCATATTACTTCCTTACCACCAAAGTTGGGCAACCCCTCAATGAAGTCCATAGAAATACTTTCCCAAACCTTACTTGGAATAGGAAGGGGCTGAAGCAACCCAGGCGCAGCCACAGTTTTATATTTGCATCAGGCACAAGTATCACATCCTCAGATAAATTCCTCAACATCCCTATGGAGATGTTTCCACCAAAATAGCCCATTTACCTTGTAATAGGTAGCATAAACTCCTGAATGGCTCCCTTGAGGGCTTGAATGTAACCATTCCAACAGCAACCTTGATTTAGTTTAGCCAAATTGCCTACCACCAATCTGTTATTCTTCCTCAAATAAGTGTCATCCCATGAATAAGAGTGGAAGATACCATCGTTTTCTTTCACTTGAACTAGAACAATGGCTATTTCATGATCTAATTCCCAACTTTGCTTGATTTCTTCCATTAATTATGAAGTGTCCAAAGAGATCTGCAAAATTTGATAACCATGCAATCTAGACAATACATCAACCACAACATTCTCATTTCCCTTGTATTGAATCTCATAGTCATAACCTAAGATTTTGCTATCCAATACATTTGAAATGGGGTTTTCAATTTATGTCCCAAGAGTTATTTAAGACTTTGTTGATCAATCCTAATTACAAATTTGCCTCTTTCTAGATATTGGTGCCAATACTCCACTGCTTGCACAACAGCTAGTAATTCTTTTTCATAGATAAAGAGGCTTACATGTTGAGGAGCCAAAGCCTTGCTGAAATAAGCTAAGGGCTAACATTGTTGCATTAGTACAACACCTATGCCCCCTTCACATGCAGCAGCTTCAACCACAAAATCCTTGGAGAAGTCCGGTATGGCTAAAACAAGTGCTGAAATAAATGCAGATTGCAATTCTTTGAAGGATGCAGCAGTTGCTTCACACGATTTAAACCCCTCTTTTCATAATAAAAGAGTAAGAGGTTTAGCTATCGAACCATACCTTTTTATAAACCTCCGGTAGTACCCAGCCAAGCCTAGGAAAGCCCTTAACTGTTTTACTGATTTTGGTTCAGGCCAATCAGCAACCGCCTGAATCTTCTTGGGATCCGTAGCCACTGTACCCTTACTGATTATGTGCCCCAAATACTCCACACTCTTTGCAGCAAAAGTACATGTACTCCTTTTAACAAAATGTGATGATTTTGCAATATTTGTAACACTTCCTCAAGATGTTTGGCATGTTCTTGTAAATCAGTACTATAAATCAAAATGTCATCAAAGAAAACAAGAACAAACTTCCTTAATAGAGGTCGAAAAATGTCATTCATTGCACCTTGAAATGTAGCCGGAGCATTAGTCAATCCAAAAGGCATCACTGGCCATTCAAAATGTCCCGAGTGTGCTTTAAAGGCTGTTTTGTAGCAATCTTCTGGCTGCATTCTTGTTTGATGGTAACCAGCCCTCAAATCAAGTTTGGTGAAACACCTAGCCGTATGTAACTCATCCAAAAGGTCTTCAACTAGAGGAATAGGGTATTGATTCTTTACCGTTTTCTTGTTTAGTTCCCGAAAATCAATGCACATCCTCTAAGACTCATCTTTCTTTTTAACCAATACAATGGGGCTGAAAAAGGGGATAAGCTCTCTTGAATCACGCCCGTTTGAAGCAAATCCATCACTTGCCTCTCAATGACATCCTTTTGGGCTGCTGAATAACGATATAGCTTGAGACTTATAGGATTAGTGCCTTCTTAGAGTACAATCGGGTGATTATGGCCTGAATAGTGGAGGAAGGCCCCTAGGTTCATCAAATAGACCCTCAAATCTTCCAAGTACCCTCTGGATTTCTGTGGGCAGACCTGTACTTCATGCAACGTCAATATTACCATTGCCAATAGTATAACAATCTGAAATTTTAGGTAAAGGTTGCAAGAGTTGAACCAAATACATTTGGGGACCATGTTGCTTATTACCCCCCAAGTTTTGTAGAAGACATCACCTTAAGGGAGCTTGTGGGGCTTGCTTGCAATTCACACAATTTTTCCCTATACCAAAATTGCATGGCGAGTTTCTCATAATCCCACAAGGCACTCTTAATAGTTTTCAGCCATGTCAATCCCAATACAATGTTGAATGTATTTAATTTGATAATTCGGAGATCACAAACAAAATCCAACCCTTGCATTTTCCATCTAAACCCATGCCAAACACCAAAGACTGGCAACTTTTGCCCTCCAGCAACTTGAACTGCAGCAAGAGGAGGTCTTGAATTTTTCCATCCCATTTTGACAGTAAAATCATAATCCATAAAATCATGAGTACTTCCATTATCAATTAACACCTGAATAGGTCTTTTCCCCACATTCCCTTGAATCCTCATAGAGTCATTTGTGTCCACTCCATTGATGGCATGAAGTGATATAAGGGGCGCATACTCATCTACTATGTCTAGAGTAACTTCTGCGTTGGCTTAGGTGTCATTATACTCGACCAATTCCATGCATTGCAACCTCATCCGTTCCCTTTGGGGGCAACTATGGTTGCAGGAGAACTGTTCATGATAGTAAAAGCACAAATTCTTGGCGCGATGTTCAGCCTCATCTTCTGCTAAGGAATTCCGCCAAGATTTGTTCACATTTTATTTGTAACAATGGTATTCGGATTTGCAGGCACAATAGTGGTTAATGGGTTCACAATATTACCCAAGATTGCTTTTTGTGGGAGCCCAACTCGCTGGCCCAGTGTTTTATTTCCTTCTTTATTCGTGGCAGTCGTCTGTGCCGCCACCCAACCCGAGCCTGACAAGGCTCGGTTATATTTCTCGCATGACACCTTCGATTCTTTCCTTGTAATCGACATGTCCTGAATCTTTGCTAATCGTCGAGCCTCTCCCAGTGTCCAAGGATCGAACATGAGCACTGCATCAGCAATGTCTTCGTTCGATCCAGTCAAATATATCTCGATGAGGTATTCTTCAGACAAATCCAGCTTGGCTGATAGCGAGTCGAGCCTTGTGTTGAATTCCATTAACGTGCCTGTCTGTCGTAGTCGTGACAATCCTCCCATTGGTTTATACACAGGCAGTCCGAAGGTATCACGAAGTAGCACCACATATTCATTCCAGCGCATCAGACGCTGCCATCTTCGTTCTAAAGCCACATGCCACGCAATACTCGCCTCATCCAGACCCATAAAGGCCATCATCACTTTCTCAATTTCTGTCACACCATCCAAATGAAAGAAACGCTCACATTTCGATATCCAGCTGTCAACCTCTGTTCCTTGGAATCTCGGAAATTCCATTTTGATGGTTTTCTTGCTGGTTTATTGGTGAACAGCCCAAATAGACTGAGATTCTTGCGATTCTTGATCAGTTCTGATTACCAAATGGATTTGGAGTTGGACAAAGGCGCACAGACAGACCAAATATTCTTTAAACTTTGTTTCTTCACAAACAGAATAGAACTGGGTAAAACAGAGCAAACAGGGCAGAACCAAAAGTCTGTCTTTTTGTTGATTCTTTTTTATTTTCCAAATCAGAACAAAAAGGGAAAGAGAACAAAAACAGCGAATGAGAGCCAAAGAAGGAGGGCTCTGATACCACTGATAGGAATTTTGATCTTAGGTTTAGAAATGAGAGATAGAAGAGACACAAGGAGAGTAGAAGAGAAGAAGAGAACTCCTATGGTTCTCTCAAATCTGTATTCTGTAATGTCATGACTAACATGATTGTACAATTAGGAGGATTGGACTATTTATAATAAGATAGCCTCCCTCAAGTCCTAATCTAATGGTTAGTAGGATATTATAATACTTACCCTACTAACTATGTAGTTTATACTTAAGTCCCTAGAGAATCTTTACAAGTAGGTCCTTAAGTACATATTATGATGGTTTCTATATCACATTGGTAACAAGAGATAGTTCATCACGCCACTTGGAATTATGATGATCTATCCATAACTTTTAAGTATAAGGAGTCCCTGTGAACTCTGAAACCATCTTCTCTACATAGCAGCAAGGTTGTTAGTAAATTACAGCAGCCTAAGACTGAGGGCAGTCAACTCTTCCTTCTACAATCACGAGAGGAATCTATAGGGACAACTTGCAATCAGTCCAATGGTAAAACTGAAGCAACCAGCAGTGCAAGGAAGCTTCTCAAAGGCTTTGAGAATGTTTTTGCAAAACCCAAGACCTTGCCACCATTGAGAGGAACCCACAACCACCCGGTGCTATTAAAAGAATGGGTTGACCCGGTAAATTTGAGACCTTACGCTACCCTTCTATACAAAAAAATGAAATTGAGAAGCAAGTCAAGGGGCTGTTAGAATCAAGAGTCATATGGGAAAGCTCCTCCCCTTTTGCTTCTCCAATTGTCTTGGTCAAAAAGAAAGACGGGTCCTCGCACATGTGCATCGATTATCGAGAACTAAATAAACTCGCCGTGAAGAACAAGTATCCTATTCCCTTGTAGATGAGTTGCTAGATAAATTGAGGGGCGCGAGGTGGTTTACAAAGCTAGATTTAAGGGCAAGTTACCACCAGATCAAGATGGAGACATGTGATTCCTATAAGATAGCCTTCAGGACTCATTTTGGCCATTATGAGTGGATGGTTATGCCCTTTGGGCTACAAATGCTACAGCTACGTTTCAAGGGAATTTAGACCACATCTAAGGAGGTTTGTCCTAGTTTTCTTAGACGATATCCTCATTTATAGCTTTAGCCTGTTTTCACACTTGGAGCATCTCAAGATAGTTTTAGGAATTTTAAGGCACCACCACTACTTTGTTAAGGAATCTAACTGTACCTTTGCTGCCACAAGAGTTAAATACTTGGGATATATCATACAAAATGGTGTAGTTGCCACAGATCCACAAAAGATTAAGGCAGTCATGGACTAGCCTAAACCATCCTTAGTCAAGCAACTCCGTTCCTTCCTCGGTTAGGTTAAGTATTACAGGAAATTCATCAAGGACTATGGTATAGTAGCAAGACCTCTGACAAACTTGCTACGTAAGGACCAATTTCAGTGGTCCCAAGAAGCAACGGATGCTTTTAGGGGTCTGCAGAAAGCCCTTAGCACCCCTGTGTTGGCTTTGCCTGATTTTTCAAGGCCTTTTATAGTGGAGACTGATGCATGTTCCACACGAATTTGTACTGTGTTGATGCAAGGAGGGCATCTGTTGGCCTTTTTCAGCAAGGGGCTTGCACCAAGACATCATAGCCTATCAATCTATGAAAAGGAATTACTTGCAGTTGTTCAAGGAATGGAGCATTAGCACCAATATTTAGAGGGGTGCCATTTTGTGATCAGAACAAATCAGCAGAGCCTGAAATATCTGCTGGATCAGAAATTGAAGACCTCTTTTCAGATGTACTAGATTTCTAAATTGATGGAGCATGATTAGGAAATCCACTACAAAAAGGCTACAAATAACAATGTCGCAGATGCTCTATCTAGGCTTCCTAAATTTCAGGTATTTCAGATGGCTTTATCTACAGAGGTGTTATTGACAAAAATTAAAGAGAGTTGGACTGATGATTCCGAGATTCAAGGTATTGTTGATCAGCTAAAAGACAGCAATGGGACCATAGGTAAATTTTCATGGGAAGGAGAACTCTTAAGAAGAGGAACTCGCTTGGTTGTAGGGAATGAGCCTACGGTCAAGTTAAAAATCATGAAATGGCTCCATGCGTCACCACAAGGGGGCCACTCAGGAATTCATGCCACTTATCAAAGGGTAAAGCCACTGTTTTTGGTGGAGGAAATTGTTTAAGGAAATTAAAGACTTTATTTGTCATTGTGATGTGTGTGCAAGATGCAGATATGAGACGGTGGCATCCCCCAGTTTACTTCAGCTCTTGCCCATTCCTAGTAGGGTTTGGGAGAGGGTGACTGGATTTTATTGAAGGTTTGCCTAAATCTCATGGCCGAGACACTATTTGGGTGCTAGTAGATCATCTAAGTAAGTATGCACACTTCTTGGCTTTGTCTCACCCATTTTCAGCTTCTAGCCTTGCCCAACAATTCCTAGATGGGATTTATAGACTACATAGGGCTCCTACGGAAATTATATCAGATGGATTCCATTTTTATCAGTAATTTTTGGCAAGAGTTCCTAAAAATCCTGAAGATAGACTGGAAATTGTCCTCCTCCTACCATCCTCAAACCGATAGACAAAGTGAAGTTTTGAATCGCTGTTTGGAGACTTACTTAAGGTGCATGTGTTGGGAGTTCCCTAAGGACTATAAGTATTTGCCACTTGCATAATGGTGGTATAATACTACTTATCACTCCTCTACTCAAATGACCCCTCGTGAGTTACTTTATGGGCAAAAACTAGCAGTTTATGTGCCTTATTTGCCCAGGTCAGCAGCGGTTGAAGCTGTTGACAGATCCTTTATGGCAAGAGAAGGTGCTATGATTGTGGCTAAGCATCATTTGCACAGGGCAGTGGATATAATGAAGCAGAAGGCAAATGCACATCGCACAGATAGGAAGTTTCAAGAAGGACAATGGGTTTTTGTGAAACTCTAGCCATATAGACAAATTTCAGCTGCTTCTAGGAGCAACCAAAAGTTGGCTCCCAAATTTTTTGGGCCATACAGAATCAAGAAACGTATTGGGGCAGCCGCTTATCAGTTGGATCTGCCTAAAGTAACAAGGATTCATGATGTTTTTACATTTCCTTGTTAAAGTTATACCCAGATCCCTCAGTTAGAGCCAGGCATCCACCACTTGATTGGCCTGAGCCACCTGCTATGAAAAAACTAGAACAGATATTGCAGAGGTGAGTAGGACGAAGAAAGAGACACATTGTGACAGAAGTTTTAGTCAAATTGAAGCAATCTCCGGAAGAAGAAGCCTTTTGGATGGTGTTATACAATTTCCAGCATCAGTTTCCAACATTTGTCCTTCCTAACCCTTGAGAACAAGGGCTTTTATGGGGGGAGTATTGTTATATAGAGTGAGAAATATTATTAAAATAGTGAGTTTGCTTGTCTGGCACTAAACTAATTCTATGAGGCCTTAGGACTTAGGACTAATTAAGCATAATAGAGTATAGCAAAGGGTATTAAGGGCATAATACTAATTCTATAAAGCCAGGGGAAGTTAGTTAATATGGGGGTAGTTAGGTAATATAGCGAGAGATACTTCTGTTTGCTAGCTGATATATGTCATCTGTTATATTGCTTGGGAGTCAACCTATATATATATATATAAAGGGCTGGACTAAGAAAGGCATGTATGATCAGAATTATTGTGTATGAAAGAATAAACAAGGACAGCAGTTCTGTCAAGTCTCCCTCTCCTCCCTATCCCTCTTCTTCTCTACAAGAATCTTAACAAAATCCTGGGTTGTCTTATATATATAATCAAACACCATGGTATTTAAATATTTTTTACATGTTTTCAGCCATACCTGCTTAGCATTGAAGAAAATCAATTGCAACTTCAAAGCACAATGGTGGAGAGAGGCACAAACAAGGAACAAAACTAGAAACTGACCACCAAATTATAGGGTAAAGCTACATACATTTCGGTAATGTATATTCAGATTGGAACCCTGAAGTTGAAGTACTTTGAGGTGGAAACTTCAAGGCAAATTTCTAAGACTCGAGAAGATAATTAAGTCATATTTCAATAATCTATGTACAGTGCTAAAAACAAAGAGATCACTAGCTGCTGCAGGTCAAGGAACCATCTCTAACTTATGAAGTTGCTTAAATCACTTGTGTCTCCTAAGCCCTCAACAGAGTTTATTAACAAGGATCTCAACAGTGGCTGTATAAGGATAGATTGATGTTCAATTGGAATTGAAATTTTCAAATAAAACCATCAATACCAGTAGTTTTAGAGGATTGACTCACAGAATCAATTCTTGGAATCTTATGGAAAGTAAACCATCTAAGTACTGTCTCCCGAAATGTCTTTCCAACATCAATCAACATATAGTTGTGTTTACCATCATTTTGGCAATAATCAATTAGAAGGGATGTATTGCACCTGCAATGGCAAAAAAGACTTAAAAATGCCACTAAATCAACACATTTAATGAAAGAGGAGAACATCAATCACAATATATACAATCAAAAAACAAAAGCACGTAGTTCAATATTGCTTGAACAGGCACAGATGCTGTTCAAATATCAACTTCTATTGCGAAGGCTCAGCTTGAGAAAATGTCCTTCGCTATAAGCACAAAGAACAAGATACTGTTCAACAATAATGACACTGACATATTATAAAGCTTTGTTTACCATTGAAAATTAACAAAGCTTTGCCTATCATTGCAAATTAACAAAGCTTTGTCCCATTGCACATTGCCTTCTTAGCTTTCAAAACCTTGTTGGCTTTTTTTTTTTGGACAATAAACCTTGTTGGTTATGATACTTAAGCTGCTAAACGATTCATTCCCTCTTAAAGTCAAAAACAAAAGAAGACTACCAGCACTCCATAATAAAAACAGATGTCATGCCTCGCTCCGAGACGGAGTGACGAAACATTCAACATTGTTAGACCCATCTCATTCACTGAAATCAACACAAAAAACAAAGAGAGAATACACAATATAGTTCCAACTTTAAGAAAGTAAACCAAATCAGATCTACACTACCATTCCCCAAACGCCGAAAATACCTGTAATTAGGGTTGCGCTCAGGTGGGACCGACAATGCCTGAAAACAGACGTTGCAGGGAGGATCTGCAGGCTGGAGCAGGCACAGCAAGTTGGGGACCATGCTAGAACACCCGGTCCCAAGAAAGATTAATGCCGATCCGGCACCGGCGGACGGCGGAGCAGGGTGGTGGTTGATGTCAATGGACATAGCTTGAGGATTGCAAGGACGACCAGAGAAAGAAAATGGAGAGAAAATAGAAAAGTCTGGTGAAGAAGAATTGCATGGGACAAGAAAAGCAAAAGACACGGAATGGAAGAGAAATAATCTCCCAGGAAAAAGAAATTGTCCCAGGGAATTTTCAAGGCAGCTTCGCTGGGACATCTAAAATTTTGGGTTCTTTTATGTAATTTTTGTGAGACCATCCCTTCCCTCAAAATCTTTTTCGAACATTAGCCTGATCTGGCCTATAGCCTATTAAGAAGGCCTGTAATTTTAAAAATTGTGTAACCAGCCTCACAAACCACAGGCCTCACCTCAAAACAGGTCTACTTCAAAACAAAGCGAAAACATAATTACTTTAAACAGGCCAAAAACAGACCTACTTTAAACAGGTTGTTAGATGTAGGTCTATTTTCGGCCTATATAAAGTAGGTTTGTTTTCACTCTGTTTGAAGTAGGCTTGTTTTAAGGAGAGCCTTGTAATTTGTTAGGTTACTTACAAATTTTTTAAAATTACAAGCCTCATTAATAGGCCACAGGTCAAGCTAAAGCCAAAAAAACAGGCCTGTAACCAGAGGTAGATTTTGAGGGGTATGGATGGCCCCGCAAAAATTACAGAAAAGAACCCAAAATTTTAGAAAATTGTCTTGCCACCCCAAAATTTTTTTTATACTTTTTAGTTTAGTCCCTTCATATAAGTACGTGGAGGGACTAAAATATAAATTTTTTAATTTTTTTGGGGTTTAAATATAGTTTAATAAACATATGAGTCCTATTCTGTAATTTTTGCATGAAGGCAGAAGACGGACGTTAGGCACAATTAACAGCGTTGGCGAAATTGCTCCTGAACCAATAATTTGTTGGTAATTTTGGTCCACTGGAGAGCTTATTAGTGAAATTGCTCCTAAGCCAATAGTTCATTAGCAAAATTGCACCTTAATACATTTAAAATAAATATCCTCATTTAAAAAAATTAATTTGATTTTGTTAGTTCTCTATGTGTTTTAATGATAACTGACAATTGTAAACTTGGCATGAAGTTTGTCTTTGGTAAGTTGAAAAACTTACTGTCAAAGGCAAACTCGAGTTTATGTATGTAAACCCGAGTTTGAGACTTGACAGAGAGCTGCTCAATTCTGCATGAATGCCAAACTCCAGTTTGCTTAGTCAAACTCGAGTTTGCAAAGTCACAGAAAGCAATCAAAATTTTTCTCAACAAGCCAAACTCCAGTCTGTGAAAACAAACTTGAAGTCTGGAAGATATAGAGAGCATTTAGAATCTTGAACAATACAAACTCGAGTCTAAACCATACAACTCGAGTTTAGACTAAACAGAAAAGAATCCACAAAACTCAGTATTTGCACAAATCTTGCAAACTCCAGTCTTTGCTTCCAAACTCCAGTTTACACCTAATCTAGATAAATTTCAAAGTTTCAGCTCCTACTGAAACTCGAGTTTGCTTCCTCAAACTCGAGTCTAAGTCATACAGAAAGACCATCAATATGTTTGCTTTGCAAACTCCAGTTTATGCTTCTAAACTCCAGTCTGGAAGTACTTGAACTCAGGCTTATGCTCTTGACCTAGCTCCAAACTCGAGTTAGTCATTAATTGACTCGAGTCTGACAACATGTCCAAGGTTCCATTCCAAGACCAGAGCCCGACAGTCTTCTCTGTAAGAACCAAACTCAAGTCTAATATTTGTAAACTCCAGTCTAGGCCGTTGATCAACATTCATACTCTCTGGTTGAACCCTAAACTCGAGTCTAGGATTACAAACTCGAGTTTGCATCGGTGACTTTGAAAAACCAAATGATGTTGATCTGCGAAATCTTTATAGGTCAACCTGGAATCATTTTATCATATGATACTATTGCTTCTAATGTCTTTGATGAAGTTTTGAGTGATTTTCAGATAAGTTCAGCTAAGATCAAAATGGAATCAAATCTGGAATAAAGTGCATTAAATGAAGAACCAAGAACAGGGTTGATCCTTCTCCTTTATCCCAATGGTTCAGCACAGACCGTTATGGATCAATTACATCTCTCTCCAACGGTCAAATGAAGGTTATGGAATGACAAAATACCTATAAGACCTTCTGCATCAACATACCCCAAGATTCCAGCTGAGAATTAAAAGAACAGAGCAAAATATGCAACTGTCATTTTCCAGATTTGCAGCTGAACGTTAGAGAAGAAAATGCAACGGCTAGTTCATCTAGTTAGCCTATAAAAAGGCTATGAAGACTCAGAGCAAGACACACAACCAAACTACTTTGATTATATTTTACAATTTGAGTCTGTATTGTGATTTTGAATTGATCTTCAGTGTTTATCATTATCTACTCTTTTTGAGAGTTTTGATTCTTTAAAATCAAAAGTTGTTGGTGTAAACTCAATGTTGTGGAAACCTATGAGTGGGGTAGCTTAATTACAAAGTGTAAGGGGGAGCAAGTCCTAGGTGAATAGGATTGCTTGTAGTTTATATTGTTGTAATTAAAGCTTGTTGAACTAATGGAAATACCCAGAAGATATCTGGGGACTGGATGTAGGTCAAGGTTAAGACCGAACCAGTATAAATTCTGTGTGTCAAGCTTTTCTTCCCTTACCCTCTTGTTATTTACTTTTCAAGGGTTTTGAAAAAGAGTTCAAAAAGAATTTTTGAAATCCCCAATTCACCCCCCTCTTGGTGATTTCTTCCATTTTCATATTTTTCTTTGAAAAAAGAGGATTTAACTCTTTAATTCACGGCTTTCGTGAAAAAGGAAATAAATAGTTTTTCCCAAATGTTTTTTTTTTGGAAATTCCACCAAAATCAATTTGATATGGAAACAGAAGTTGTGCCAATGGTGCTTTGAAAATAATTTGTGTTCCAATGTCTTTTACCAAAATATCTTTTACCAAAATAAATGTAGTTTTGACTTGCAAACTTCTGTTTAATACTGCAACATTTGAAATTTTACACTGAACAAATACCCTTAATCTATTAATAGCACTAAATCTCTGTTTTTTTTCAAAATATTTAGCAGGGATCATGCCTTCTCGAAAACAATTGGCTTGAGCCCATGTGTCAAAAAAAGTAGTTTGTTCTAAAACAGGATCATTATTGATAATGATTTAAAATTGAATATAGAACTTTTGGTTCATAATTCTTGAAATCAAGTTTAAAAATGGCTCAAAAAGATCTTCATTTTCCTAGTTTTCTAACATTTGGTCATCATTTTCTTTTGAAAGAGTTTATGGATTAGTTTGAAATTCTTGGATTTGGGCCAAGGCAATTTCATGGGTATCTTGACAAAGTTTTAGAATTCAAACTTCTGTTTTAAGAGTAGCGATCACAAATTGAAGATCTTGGACAGTTGTTGGTTTGATAGAATGTTTGAATTTGTCAAGAGTTTTTGTCAAATCGTATTTGTTGAAAGGAATAGAAAGTTTAGAAGTTGATGAAGATGACAAAGTTAAATCAAGAACATCTTTAAATTGAAGAAGATATTCACCTCTATTAGGATCTAGAAGTTTGTTAATGACATCTAAGAGAAGGTCATGTTCTCTAGTGATGACATGTATTGCAAAAGATGAATTTTCAAATAACCCAACAATGAGAAGATTGTTTATTTGCTCAAGGAGCGGTTCCTCGATTTGAATGTTTCTGATTTTCTAGGAAAAGCAACAGTATCTAGAGATATGTCTTGGTTTTCCACATGTGAAACAAGTTACCTTGTTTTGTTTTGGAAAATCAACATTTGGCTTGGAACGGAACTGTTTTTGAGTGTTTGTAAAGGAGTTTGGGATTTTTAGCAGAGGTAAGGATATTTGTACCTTTTGTGATAAGGTTTGCGAGATTTGGGCTTTGATTGTTTGCAAGCTGGGAAGACAAATTGTTCACATAAAGAACCTAATTCTTTTCTGTTTATGGCCTTTTCTTTGGAGAGTTGATGTTGAATTTTGTTGTCTTGACAGATTTTGAGAGTATTTTTCTGGAATTTGAAGGCAGGTTGAAAATCTAGTGTTTCTGCCTTTGAGCTAAACTCGAGTTTATATATCCAGACTCGAGTTTGTATGTGTTTCAAAAACTTATGCTCTCTGTTTCTTCCAGACTTGCAGTTTGCATTGTAAACTGGAGTTTAGCATTGTTGTAAAAACTTTGATTACTTTCTGTTTCTTTGCAAACTCGAGTTTGTATACACAAACTGGAGTTTGGCTCTTTTTCAAAAATAAGCAATTCTTCTGTAAAGTCCCAAACTCGAATTTGCCTTAAACAGAAGGTTTTACAATTTTCAAAGACAAACTTCAAATCAAGTTTACAATTGTCAGTTATCATCAAAACATATAGAGAACTAACAGCTCCCACTACGCCTATGTGCCATGTGGCAATTTTGGATAATTTTTTTTTAAAATTTAGAAAAGCTTTTTTGAAACTGTTAATGGTCAATGTCTAATCGTTGACTGCTGACCCTAGATTGTGACATGGTTGTAAATGGAAGAAATCATCAAGAGGAGAGTGAATTGGGGATTTTAAAAAATTCTTTTCGAAATACCCAATTATAGACCAAAAATTAAGTATAAGAGATAAGGAAGAAGAGCTTAACACGGTGAGATTTATACTGGTTCGATTCTATCCTTGACATACATCTAGTTCCCAAATACCTTCTAGGATTTTCATCCATCTTACCAAACTTTAATTACAGCAATGTAACTTTCAAGTAATTCTAACACCTATGACTTGCTCCCCCTTACATTTTACAATTAAATAACCTAACTCACAGGTTCCACAACCTTGAGTTCTCTCAAATGAATAATCAAATGATTTTCAAAAAATAAACTCTCTTAAAGAGCAAATATGAATAAACACTTAAGTTCAAATAGTAGTATGCACAACGAAGGATGAAATCAAATAAGAATATAATCAGTTGTAATCATATGTTGTTGTGTTTGTTCTTCGAGTCTTCTTGGGTATTTGTAGTCAAAGAAACAAGTCGTTGCATTTTCTTCTCTCTAAATCTTCAATGTTTAGCTTGACATCTAAAATATGACAGTTGCATATTTTTCTCTGTTTCTTCAATTCTTTGCTAGAAATCTGAAATAGAATTATTGCAATTGATTCTCTAGCATTCTTGTCATTCCATAAACTTCATTTGACCATTAGAGAGTGATCTGGATGATCTGTAACAGTCTGAGCTTAACCATTGGGGTAGAGGAGAAAGTTCAAGCTTGTTCTCGGTTCTTCATTAATTTTAGTTTATCCAGATTTGATTTCACCTTGATCTTTACTAAATTCATCTGAAACTCATGAATAAATTGATCAAGTAGAATAAGGAATAATATAAAATGAAATCATGAAGCATATAGATCAAATAGGATCAAATCACAAAATTCTAGAAATCAGAGTTTCAAATTGTCGATGCAAACTTGAGTTTGTTCAAACAAACTGGAGTTTGGTTCATTCTAGGAATGACCATTATGATATGAGATTTGAAACATATTTTAAAATAGTAGAAAACTTGAGTTGGGTTCATTCTAGGAATGACTATCATGATTTGAGATTTGAAATACAATTTGAACATATGAGCAAACACGTGTCAATTAATGACTAACTCGAGTTTTGAACTTTTGATGAGAAAACAAGTTTTAGTCCACACAACTCAAAAACTGAAGTTTTCAAAACTTAATTGGAGTTTTTAAATCTTAATTGGAGATTTCAAAACTTAACTAAAGTTTTCAAGTTCAAGAAATAGAGCATTGCTCTCCGATTGGTATAAACTCGAATTTCCATAGATCAACTTGAGTTTCCTTTAAATGTAAAAATCTTTGAAAGCTATTTATCAAGAGAAAACTGGAGTTTGTTAAAACCAAACTAAAGTTTCCTCAAATTGAGTAAAACATGAAATCGTTGAAAGCTCTCGGCTTGATTCAAACTCGATGAAACGTCCTACCTTATACTTAATAAATTAACCATATTTTAAATAGATAATTAATTTAATAATCCACAATATTAAAATGAACATCCCACAGGATACCGAAACATGCATAATATGTCCTATTGTGGCATTATACAGTCATCCAACAAAACCAAAGTAGATAAAAACACTACTTTTAGTAGGGTAGTTTAAGCTTCAGCTGCCTTCCCTGAAGGACCTGGATTACAGCTCTCACCGGAAAAATGTGGTAACCATCAATCCAACTTATTAAGAATACTAATATGTGCTAGTGAGGTGCCCAGTGGAACAATTTTGTATACAGAATATTAACAGTACATTTTAGCAATATTCATATCACAAAATATCATATCATAAATGAAATAATAATAAAATATCTATTTTCAATTTTCTCGTTAACACAGATCCCAAAATACCTTCCTTCACGCCAGCCGAACCACCTTATTTCTTCCGACTAGACTCATGGGCTAAGTTACATCCATGTTATTGGTTACTCCAAAAGCTCATTGGTCATGTGATGAGGACCGACCAAAATCCTCAGAACACACAGCCCAGACCATGAGTCTTTTCTCCTCATTGAACTAATGGGGTGTCGTAAGCCTTCTTGAACTGGTGGGCAAGTCCCTCATTGAATTGGTGGGACAATAGAAAGCCAACCATTGTGCACCAATGGAGGCCTCACCACGTGGCGGATTAACCTAATCTTCATTACTTCCCAATTTACCTCTTTTCCATAATTATCATAAAATAATGCATATAATGCTTAACTCATAAAAATTCCACAAGGTAATTTTATTTAACATAATCATAATTAATTTAACAAATACTCAATAGCAGCATAATAATAATTATAACAAGTGAAAAGTGGTTACCTGTCACCCAAGCTAATTAATCTACACTGATCCTAATCCGAGAACTCCTCTAATGCCAAAACTCCATCTTCATTGCTCCAGTCAAAAAGATGAAGAATGTTACTGATTTGCTTCCTCTGTTCTTGATGGCACAAGCGTAGAAGAAGATAAATCCAGTTGCTTCTTTTTTCCTTCTCTCTGGGTTCTCACTAAAGCTCAACTCTCTCTCACTCTCTCACTCTCTCACTCTCTGTTTTCTGTCTCCTTCTCTCGGTGTCGCTCTGAAACGCTCAGCTCCCGCTCTCCCGTTTCCACCGAAAGAAAAATACCAGAAATGGAAGATAATGGCGCTTGAGAGAACAATAGAGCATGAGGCTGGACTGGTTTAATGATTATATGCGCGCCTGAATCGTTGGTAAAGCAGAGACAGTGAGGTATGGTGGGTTGTTGTGAGGCTGCAGACGCGGAAGGACAATGGAGTATGGGAGCTGCTGCCATACTTTACCGAAACACAAAGAAGCGGAGTATGGCTTGGCTGACATTTCACGTGATCATCGCTGGAAAAGTACTGAGGTATTGATTTTGTTAATATCTCAAAGCTTCTGCGTTTCTTACGGACTGGAATAAGAGAAACAGATATGGTGGAGTAATTTGGGTTGGGTTGGAGGAGATAATGGGCCGAATGAGAAGTAATGAGAGATGGGAGTTGTGAACTAAAAGGACGAAACAACTTCTGCATCTTTCCTCTTCAGGTTGAACTTCATTTTGCTGATGCTTCATGTTCCCTCACGTGGGCCATATTTAGGTTATTGGGTATGTTGTGTTTTGGACCATCTATGGCATGATTTGGGCTTGCTAAACTAATCCTACGTTTTGGGCCCAATTGGTGTTTCCATTGTGATCGGTTTGTGTCTCTCAAATAAGCCCAATGCACATTGTTTCATTTATTATATTAATACACTATTTAATTTGCAATTAAGTTTAATTGCAAAACAAGGAAAATTCTTAATTTCCTAGGCCTTGGAAATTAAATTCCTAATATTTTAGACCCAAAATTATATTTTGCAAATATTCCTCACTCAATCTCTTCCCAAAATAAATTAAGGAAGAAAAAGGCCTTAATTTTTCACTAACTATTTACATAATTATTTTAGCCATTTTTTAAAAATTTAAATTCTCATAAAATATTAAATTCCAACTCCCAAACTTTGGGATGTTACACTCGAGTTTGTAAAGTTAAATTCGAGTATTTTCAAAACATGGAATACTTTATATAGCCGTTAGTTGAGAGTAAACCATGGTTTAAAATATCAAACTATAGTTTGCTTAACTTCAAAATATTGAAGTGTCTCTGTCTAACACAAACTTGAGTTTATTAATACAAACTCGAGTTTTCTTTAGCTAGAAAAACTTTGATGCTATTTGTTAGATATAAATTGCAGCTTGTTTTAAGTTCATAAAACTGAGCTACTCTGTATCAAGTTCAAACTTGAGTTTTGGAACCCCAAACTCGAGTTTTGGAACCCCAAACTCGAGTTTGTCATTGATAGTAAGTTTTCCATCTTACTAAAGACAAACTTCACTTTGTGTTTATAATTGTCAATCATCATCAAAACTCATAAAGAACTGACAATGGTGACGTGGCAGCATGTAATAACTTAAACTTCATGACTAGAGGCTAGAGAATAAGCCTGAATTAAATAGACTACTAAGTCTAGTTTACCAAGAATCCCAAGAATGCATAAGAAATAGAATGACTTTTAGAAGTCGCAACTAGAATACAGAATGAATATCTGTGCAAATTAGTCGAAAGAAAGTACCCAATTCCTTTAGGATGTGTTAAAAGGAAATAAAACCTAACTCAAATCCAAAGGGAAAGGGAAATGGTGCCTAGAAAGAAGTAATATATAGAACTAAAAGAGTTAATGGCACAAGAAATAATATTGCCATAATCAAGGGCAAAAGAGACAATTGCCACTTGATCTTGAGGTTAAAATTGGAAGACAAAATGAAGGGCCAAGACTTGCTCTTCATAAGTAAGAAGAAATTATGAGAAGGAAAAGCAAATCAACTCTCCCTTTTTAAGAGTGAATTTAAGTCAAGACATGAGGAGAGAGTGAAAGAATGAATTAACTTGGTGATTTTTTGTCAAGACAACACCGTATATTGACACATAATCTTTTCTTACTATCTTGGACTCCAACTTTGGCCAAGCATTCAAGAATGATGGAGATTAATATTAAAGATCATATAGTCCTCTCCAAGACCCTTAAAGTTTCAGTCAAAATGAGAGAAGAAAAAGATAAGAGGATAAAGGGGCAAATGAAGACTTCTTATTGGGGGGAATTTGGAGAAGTCAAACATGGATCAATTGACCAATTAAACACCACCTCCTCTCCTTCATGTTTGTCACTTTCCATTCAGTCAAAAGAAAGAAGAAATGGGAAAAAGAAAAGAAAAGAAGAGAATAAGGAAAATAAGAAGGGACAAGTAGGAGACTTTTATTGCTGGAACCTTTTTGTAACTAAATATAGTTTTTCATGCCAATTAATGTCATCATCTCCTCCCTATATTTGTCATTCTCATTCAGTCAGCCAAGAAATTAAGAAGTGAGAGAGAGCTCTTAAATCATTCAAAAATGGTGAAGAAAATGGAAGAGGAAAGAGACATATGAACCAAGCTAAGTCTTCTACTTAACCACCTCAAACCCAAAAACACCCTTCACAAAAGTTTATCTACTCCTTGAGAGCTTCCTTTCTGCAGTTTTAGTTGTATGATTGGAGGATTTTTGTGCCATCTAACTAGAAGAAGTGCCACCAGATTTCTAAGTTGATTGTAGAAATGAGATAAGGTAAGCATAATATTCATTTTGAACCGACTGACTTGAGGTTTTGATGAGTTTTATGAATACTTTGTGACACCTTTATGTTTCAGCCAAGATGATTTTATTAGGGCTTCATGATGATTTGTTCATATACATGTGGTTATATGAAGATTTGGAAGCATACGAACCTAATTTGGTGACTAAATTGTGAATCGGTGAATTGTTGTTTAAAACCCTAATTTTTGTCAAAATAGGGCTGTAAGAAGGAGAGGTATTTTGTCCATTTTAATGCTTTACATGAGTTTAAAATAAAAAAATTATGTAGGATAAATATGAGAAAGTAATTATGGAAGGAGTAGAGTTGGAAATAGAATTTTGAATATTGCTGTCAGATTAGGGTTCCTACATGAAAGTCCATTTGTGACATGGTTTTTACCAACTAAATGATACCCAATGGGTATGAAATTTTTTAGGATAAAAGTATATTTTTCAAGCTTTAATTTGAGAGGTCATATAGGTCAATTGGATCTATATAGTATGAGTATGAATTTTTAAATTTTGTCATGTAAAACTTGCAAGTTTATGGAGTAGTGTCCAATGAATTGTAATTTTGGAATTTTGTATGTCCAATTGGCTAAGGAAAACATTTTTCCCTAAGACTATACTTAATAAAAATCACATAGCTTTTGGAATCACTACAATTGGATATTTGTACATGGAGATATGAATTTTCAAAGTTCATTGAAAATTCTGTCAGCTTTTGACTTTTGCTTGAAAATGAGAAAGTAAAGGCAAATGGTAGTAAAGTTGATTTCCAAAGCTTAAGATAAGCACTTGAAATTAATGTAGGTTCTTTAGCTACATGTTGGGCTTAATACAATAACATTAAAGATAACTAACCTTAGTATCTTGAGATACATAAAAGCTTAGATAACTAGTAACTCGTCCGTTTGTGATTACGTAAATATAGGATTTAATGTTTGCACAGAAATAACAAAGGACAAGGAACCCGTTCAAGAATTGGAAAGGCCACCAAGTACTAATTTTTCTCTCACATACTATGTATGCCTTTATATGCATGCGTGAACCATTATGTTATTTGTGATGTGAACACAAGATAAGCAGTAGAGTCTAGTGAACCAATGGGTAATGGTAATTGGGTCAAAAAACCTATTAAGAATTCATATGAGAAGACCTAGTTGAATACCCAACGTTATGGGAATGGACCGATTGGGTCATATGTTTACGATTGATGTTGCATATCATGTTTATCTCTGAATGTTGAATGTGTTGTTTACGCATAGTTGACTACCATATGTTATATATGCATTTTATGTGAGTAATTAACGATTACTCTGAGTTTTGTATGAATTTTAGTCCTTTCCACCAGTTTAGGAGGTGATTAGCACAATGGATATGGCTCTCAAGGCAAGGTGGCAGATACCGACAATTAAAGATTCCAATTGTTACACCCCTATCGGCCTCGCCCTTTTGGGTGGCAGGTTAGAGGGATTTCTTTTACTTATTACCTTTCACTATTACTTATTCCTTTTTATCATGTATCAGAGTGAACGCAATAGAGCATGTTAACAGTTTGTACAAATACAATATATTGGTAAAAGTGCAACAAATAAACAAAATAGTCCCTAAAGGGTTAAGGGTACAGTTAGAGTTGGGAATCAGGGCCGACCCTTGAAGGGTCAGGGCCGGTCCTCAGGGCCCAGAAATTACTATTCCAAATGTTCACTATTTTTTATCTGTTTTTTTAAGAAATATGATTAGTAAAATACAACAATTAAAGTTCTAATTTATCAAATAAATATTATCAACATTAATATCCAAGCAACACAAATTATCCAATAACTGAACACATTCATCAATTCGTAATAAAAAACAAACTATTGTCTACAGTCCATTACTGTCTACAAATAAAACACATAAAATATAAGAAGCGTACCAGTAGATGACTACACATCTTCTTCATCACTATCATCAATGTCAAAGATATTTGATTGTGCTTCACTAACCGCAGTAGACTCTGCTCCATGAGTAAAAATATCATGTATTTTCCTTGCTCACATATATGATATATCGTTTCTATCAAAACTTAATTTCTGCATAAACATTTTGTTTATTGTGTCCATGAGTGTGATGATTCATGTCTTCAAAATTCAAGATAACCTTTCAAAATTTTGGCATTAATTAGAAGTAGCCTGTCAATTTCAATCAATAACGCTTCTTGTTTGTCAGTCTCTAGTAGACTAGGACACATATTTCTATGGGAATCAATTTTTCATTAAAACCTAATTTGTATTATATACGATTGGAAAAATCTATAATTAACTATTCACTCTACTATTTTCCTATTTCATTTTCAATGGTTACATATTCTAATGGACCAACATCGTATGTGAAGTCCCTGTCCCTGAATCCTTTTATTTTATTCTTAAAGGCCCTTGCCTGTTAAAAAAAATTTGACGAAGTTTTCTTTTGTTAAGTTTAAAATTTTCAAATAACTTATTTAAAAATAGATTATTATGTTAGAATGTACATAAAAGAAATGTTAGTTCTCTGTGTGTTTTGATGATAACCGACAATTGTAAACTCAATTTGAAGTTTGTCCTTGGAAAGTTGTAAAACTTTCTGTTTAAGGCAAACTCGAGTTTGGGTTGCTAAACTCAAGTTTGGACTTGACAGACAGATACAATGTTGGCCAAACTCCAGTTTGTATAGGCAAACTCGAGTTTGTAGAGTTACAGAGAGCTATCAAAGTTTACAAGAATTGTAAACTCGAGTCTGTGTTTATAAACTTGAGTCTAGATCAAATGCAGTGACACTCGAATTTAAACTTGTTTCCAAACTCTACCTTTGATTCTGAGAAACTCCAGTTTACAATAAAGTTTATGTGCTAAAAGTTTAAAGACTTGTAAACTCGAGTCTATGATTTGGAAACTCGAGTTTGAGATCAAACAGAAGCTTCAAGTTTTATCAAGTTTTCCAAACTCCAGTTTCAGTTTTACAAACTCCAGTTTGCAAAATGCAATAGCCTTCATGTTTTCAGTTTTCACTGGAAACTCGAGTCTGGATTATGTAGACTCGAGTTTGGCATATACAGAGATACTCGAGTTGATACTTGTTTTATAAACTCCAGTTTAAATTTCAGTGACTCCAGTTTGTACTTAAATGAAAAGTTTTTCAAAGTTTCAATATACACTGAAACTCGAGTCAGATTTCTGGAGACTCGAGTTTAGGACTATTTGAAAATACTCGAACTATTACATGATTTCTAAACTCCAGTCCGCATTTCTAAACTCCAGTTTTGAAGCTGTGAACTTAAACTTAAGTTTTTTCATAAAAGTTTCAAACTCGAGTCAGCCACTAAATGACTTGAGTTTAGCCAAGTGTTCAAAATCTCATTCAAGACCAACTCGCGACTTTCCTCTCTGTAAGAACCAAACTTGAGTCAGTTACTTGTCAACTCGAGTTTAGGAAACTTTCAAACATATCTTGCTCTCTGGATGAACCTCAAACTCGAGTCTAGAACACCAAACTTGAGTTTGCTTCAGTAACTTTTGAAAACCAGATCAAATCAATCTGCGAAATTATTATGGGTTAATATGAAATTATCATATCTTGTTGCATTATTATTCCTAACGTTATTGATCAAGTTTTTGATAAGTTTCAGACAGGTTCATCACAAGATCAGAGAGAATCAAAGATCCAGAATAAGTGCATTTAATGAAGAACCAAGAATAGGGCTGATTCTTCTCCCTTATCCCAGATGTTTAGTTCAAACCGTTGGAACACATTAAGATCACCTCAAACGGTCGAATTAAGATTGTGGAATGACAAAGAATCTGGAAGACGTTCTGCAACAACATATTCCAGGATTTCAGCAAAGAATTGAAAGAACAGAGCAAAATTTGCAATTGTCATTTTCCATATCGGCAACTGAACGTTGGAGAAGATATTGCAACGACTAGCTTATCTAGTTAGGCTATAAAAAGCTATGAAGACTCAGAGCAAGACAGACAACGAAGCTATACTTGAAAACATTTGCATTTTTGAGTATGTATTGTGATTCTTTTATCTGTTCTTCAGTGTTTATCAATATCTACTCTTAGAGAGAGTTTGTTTCTGTTAATCATTTGATTGTAAAGAATCTCAAGTCAGGGGACTTGGAGATTGGTTGTACAACTACAACTTATAAGGGGGAGTGAGTCCTAGAGAAAGGATCATCCTGAGTACAGAGTGTGTAGTTATGATATCAGTGTATAACTTGTAAGGGAAAGTGTATCCTGGTGAGCAAATAGCTTTCGAGTACAGAGTGTGCAACTGATTGTAAGTGATAGTGGAAAATCCCAGAGAGTCTGGGGACTGGACGTAGGTCAAGGAGTTAGACCGAACCAGTATAAATCTTGTTGTGTCTTGTTCTCACTTTTCCTTCTCTACATTACCTTGCTTCAGCATTTAATCTCTAGAATTGAGCAAAAGAATTTTTTTTTTCAAATCCCCAATTCATCCCCTTCTTGGTGATTTGCTCCGGTTTTTCATTACACTTGAAACGAAAAAGAATATGAGCAAATGAATGTATGAAACACACAAGAAAATAAAACTGTCAATAAAAATAATGAGCAAAGTCCAACTTCAACTTCAATTAAAAAAAATAAAAAATTATGTAGGGCCTAACGGGCCGGCCCATGGCCCTCTAGGGCTCGGCCCTTAAAGGACCAGGGCTGGCCCGACGGGCTCGGCCCAATTTCCCGGCTTTAGGTACAGTCATCCAAAAGTAAATACTGGACAGTAAGTAATTATACAATCATCCTCCACAATATAAAGTACAAAACAAGATAGGGCATCCCCTATTTCTTCAATCCTCCTCCTCATGCACTTACCTTTTGAATAGCTTAGCATCTTTCATCTGTGTCTTTACAGAGGTCTAGAGTTCAAAATTGAACCCTAAAGTAACTGTTAAACTCAAGTATAATATATGTACAGTGCATGCAAGTAAACCACAATCAGTAAAGCAAATCACATTGGCATACATACCATAAATGTGTTCAGAAACATATCACAATCACCCAGACATACCATTGAGCTGCCTTACCAAGGCCAGCCCCTGATGCCTGCATGTCGTTGAGCCGTCTCCCAAGACAGGCCCCGGATGCCCACATACTGTTGAGTGGCCTAAAAAGGCAAACCCTGGTATCCTCAACGCTAGGATCAACACCCCCAACTACCTTGAATGCATCTTAGGCTCAATAGCGACCTAAGGACACACAGTCCATTATGCCCTACAACCTTGCATCTTCAATCATGGAAAACAGACATACAACAACAACATAGAATATGTGAGTCAACAATTACTACTTTGTGTGTATGAGGTCAGTAAATTTCTCTCAGGTACTTGAAAAGTTACTCCAAACTTGTGCTATTCCCTAGATACAACAAGCACACCTCATTTAAACACTTTATATAAATTTCCTCTTCGAAATTATGAAATTCTCACCTTTCCCCAAATTCCAAAAATGTTGTACAATCTTCAAAAATTTATAACTAATTCAAGAAAAATCTGATCGATGCGATTCTTACAACCACGAAACCCTTATTATGTCTAGTTTACAATAAAAATAGTTTCTAAGGTCATTTAGGTTCATATACTTTTTTCATACTCAAACCCTAGCTGTGGTCAGAGAAAAAGTTCAAGTTTTTGGCTTGTTTTCAAAAATAAACTTCTCCTAGTAGAAAAATAAAAAACGCACAAAATATTATACCACAATGAAGACCCAGATGTAAAATTTAATCATGTAAAATTTCAAAGCAAATAAACTTCGTTTACTATTTTAAATCCTTCAATTAACCTTCACTGACCAGAAAACACAATAGCTAGCAGTTTTGTGTTGTTCGTAAGACTTAGGGTGTTTCGAGTTTAGAAATGATAACCCTAACTTATCCCAACTCAAAATATTTTTTTTGGACTCAATGGGAACCTTAAAAACATCAAAATCCTACAGAAACACCATCATATCATCACTGGGCAAAAAACTCAAAGTTACAACCATCAAGTTAGAAGTTGAGCCCTTACCTCAAATTTTCGATTTCGTATGCTTTCTTCTTCTTCCTGAACCAAGGACTCAACTGGACACTCCCTTTCTTCTCCTTGAACATGTTTTAAGGTGGCAACAAAATAGGCAGAAGGGGTCCTTAAATAAACTCCATGGGTTAAGGAAATTATCCAAGTCTTTCTATTGTCCAATGGTCCAAAGAATGCTTTAGATTATTACTTGATTCATTGGCTTGTTTTCCAAGTAAATTTAGAGTCTTCTAGGAAGTAGATGTAGTGCCTTCCATGACAAAAAAAATCAGATTTATTTGCTGCCCATAATCATTACTTTTTGTAATTACTTGATACAAGCTTTTGTCCCATGGTTAATACAATGTCCTGTAGGTAAAAGCTTGTACTTGTTTCTTTTTCTCCAAGAATATGCAAATCCTCCTTGGCTGATCAGATGGCATGAAATTTTCACCTTGTGGGCCTTATAATTACACGTCAAATCATATTCAAATGTATGGTGTAGGCTAATCCTATTTTTTGATCTTATCTCATGATTACTAGATTTGACCTATTTTTTTATCTCCAAGTAAATCTTGATATTTCTTGGCTGATGCTTATGTGGCACAATATGGTCCTCTTCTTTCCTTGCATTGTTGGCCACTTCTATATCACATATTTTACCTACCATATCATGCGGCATTCTATGGTTTTTTATTTTCTCTTTTAATCTTATATTTTTATTGAATCTTCTTCAATACTCTTCCTTTCTTATTCCCTCCAAAAATGCAAGAAACCCTTATCAGTCCAGGAAATGCCATATGCATATTTATCTTAGCCCATCTTTGCTAAGCTAATTGTCCTATACCTTAGGACATAGCTAAATAGCATTTTTACCACTCGATTAACACCGCATAAGTGTTTTGTTTCCTTCTGCACTGACACTTGAATTTCTATGGCCTATACATACTATTCCATTGACTAATATGACCAAGTTACTTACTTAGCCCCTGAAAGTTATTTTATCTCTTGACATTCTTGGGGCTCTTCCTGAACTAGGCTTAGTTGTTCACCAACTTTAGGTTTATTCTCAAGTCTTTAGGCCCAAAATTCAGGATATTACACCAGTCATGTTCCAATTTTGACGTTGGTTATCTGTAGTGACGTAATAATATTTTGGAATATGTAAATGTTATGTATGAACCTTAGGGGGATTCATCTAATGTAATCAAGTACTTTATATCAGTATGTTTATGCTATTTCTATCACTCATTGAGATGTGCCTTATTACTCTGATAAATGTTGAAATATTAAAGGGTTTGACAAAGAGTGATATGATCTTTTATTGAAGATCACTCGAGTGATCCAAGATCACTTGCAAATGAATGCAAGTGATCCAAATATTCACTTAAGTCAATGGAAATGCTGAAACATTTTCCAATCAAATAGAAGATCACTCGAGTAATATACCTTTCAACAAAACTTCACTACCAAAACTCAAAGTTCATATAACACTCAAATTACACCACAAGCACTGAGTGATGAGTGCTCACTTGAGTGATCTTGATTCACACTTGAGTGCAAGTTCATTGTCTATTGAAAATCAACTTTTCGATAAATTTAAAAATTACGATGAACATCTGTTAAAGCTTGATTATTACTTATACAACTTCTAAATGTTACTAATCTTGTTTATGTATAAGTTTCACATGATTAAACCGATTAGCTCCAAAAGCAAAATTACCTGTTAGAACATTAAATGTGGAGCAGAAAAGGGATTGCATATAAAGCCTTTCTTGAAGCGAAGACGAAAGCAACTGAACATTGAATTCCTTTAACGGCTCCAACCTATCTCTAATGGACAAATTTGAATGCTCACAATGTTTATTAATGGTGAAAGCTTATAAATAGCCAAGCATTCAATACAAAGCAACTAACAAAAGCCAATGACAAAATCATATTCATTTATTGTTTAGTTCATTCTCTGTAATATCTTTTGATATTCCATTTATTCTTCAGTTATTATCTATTTACTCTGTGAGCAAGTTTATACCAACCATATTCAATTTTGTAAAATCTAAGGTAGTGGAATCTTGAGTGTGGTTGTGAAATTACAAAGTCAAAGGGAGGAGTGAGTGTCCTTGCTAAGGAGCTCTCTTTGTACTGTGGTGCCAAGAACTCGTCAAGTCTTAAGAATATAGTGAAAATCTCAAAGGGGCTCTGAGGGCTACATGTTGATCAAGAGGTTAAGGCCGAACCAACATAATCCCATGTGTACACTTCAGTGATATTTCTCTAACCCTTATCTTTTGATTTAGTTATTGAATACATTCGATTTAAATTCTTAATATCATATCATTCATCCCCCTTCTCGTTGAAACGTTGGCACTAACACTTCCTCCTCAACTCCTCCCAATGTTACTCTTAGATCTAGACCTACCTCTCCTACCACCCTTTTTGATGATGCCAAAAAGGGGGAAAAGGAATCTGGAACCAAAGATAAGGATCAGTGCACTGGAGTTGATTCTCAGTGTGTGATGGTGGTGTGCTGCCATATAGTTGTTACTTAGTGCTGATTAGCTTCATTGCCTTTATATATTATGTCTTACTTTGGATATTTTGTTGATATGTATTATACAAATATTTCCTTATATTGTGATGTACATGTTTTGGCTTGCACTAATCTAGCTTGTTATGGATTTATGCAACAAATATGAATATATATTGTTAACTTCTAATATTATAAGTTATAATTATTAGATCAATTGACTTAGATGAGTATCAATATTTTTTTACAGATTTTCAAAACTTGTTTTTCAAAGCACTTGTCCATTTAAGTTTTGTCATCGTAAAAAAGGGGGATAGTATTAGATCCTATGTTTTGATGATAGCCAAGCTTAAAGAAGGTTATTTGTAGGAGTAACACTAATTTACAACTTTTAAAAATGTTTTTAAAACATACAATGGTGAATCACTCGAGTGCCCACTCGAGTGATGCATCCAAACTTTGTCACACTCACTTTACTAGGCAATGCTCAAGCTAGTTGTAGACATTTTGGTTGATCAATCAGTGACCACTAGAGTGGTATGTTTTGGAAAGATCATCACCACAACAATCAATGGAAGTGATCAAGTGTCTTCATTAAAGATCGCTCAAGTGACCACTCGAGTGGTGCAACAATTTCTCATCACTTACACTTCACCATGGTGATTCTGATATTGATCTCATTTTTTAAATATATTTTTCCAAAATATATTATTCGAGTGACCATTAGAGTGATATGTTCTAAATCTTATCTCGTTCAATCCACCACAGTAAAGTTAGCCTATGATCAGTTTTTTGAAAATAATTTCAAAGTTGATCACTCAAGTGATGTATCCAATTTCACATTACTTCCTTAAGACCACAGTGATTTGGCCAAGTGATTAAGCTTTTGGTTAATTTTGGGTTGTTGCATGACTTTCAAACAAAAGCTCATGAGGTTGAAAAACAAAATTTTTTGTTAATCATTGTGGAACCCGTAACTCCATAACTCCTTACAGTCCTCATGAGTTATTTACCATAACTCCTTATAACAATGAGTTATTAAATATATCTATATTGTCACATGAAATTTAATATTTGCTCATGAGTTATAACCTGTAACTCTTTACGGTTCTCATGAATTATAACCCATAACTCTTTACAGTGCTTATGAGTTATGAAAGATGTTTTCATGTGATTTGAGTGATGGAAACAGATGAATATAAAATTGAAATGAAACCAATCAATATTTGAGCACGATTTTGAGTAATTCAAGGCCAAAGTAGGCTAAGCTTCTATTTCCTCCTTTTCTACAACTTCTACCCAAAATGCTTTAGCAATGTTCTTCAGCTAACCCACCTATTTTGTATACAGAAGTTTTCCAATAGTCCTGTATATTTAACCATAGCCCTAATTTCATCACATACGTATGTGAAATCTAAGCTCAAAACAACATGAAGTACAAGGTGTATGGTTGTGTAAAACAAACCCATTCTTGAAGTTTGCTAACTTGAGCTTATGCAGTAAATCCACTAACTCACTATTAAATGGATGTCTAGTTTTAATCCCCTTCAAGTAAATTAAAACTACATCTCTTTCCTATTAATGGCTAGTCAACAAACAAAATGCACACCATTAAACAAATTGAATCGCATTTATATTTATGCTAAGTATTCAAGTAAAAGTATAAATCAGGATTCCATCATAAGCTTAGCCATGGAAAGTTTAGCTTATGGCTTTCAAAATCATTCCAACTATGATGAACATAATTCCTTCCATAATAGAACAAAGAAACAAAATAAGAATGAAGAATATAAGAAGTCGGAAATAGTGGCAGCCCAAGAAAGAAAGTTGCTTTTGTCACAAACTGAGTTCCATCTTTCTCCTCAAATTCTATATAAGAAGTCGAAAATAGTGGCAACCCAAGAAAGAAAGTTGCTTCTGTCACAAACTGAGTTCCATCTTTCTCCTCAAGATTTTTCTCTCTCAACTCTGGTCGTTACTCTGTTTTCATGCTCTCTTTTACGTGCTTTATGTGCATGTTTAATGAATGTCCTTTATTTTCTTTTTAAAGGCTAGGGTTGTCTTTCCCTCCACTAGTGGAATAGACTTTTCCTTTTATGCAAGCCTAACATGAATATTCTTTATGTTTTCTCTCTCCCCAATTGTCCTTCCTTGGCTTTTTCACCTCTTTTAGCTTTTCCCTCTAGCAAGTAGCCCTTTTGAATTCATCTTTAGTCTACAAGGCCCAACTTCAATGAATAGTACAATTGAATTTAATTTACAACTAGGAGACGCTACTACATATTTTTATCATTTAGTACAGATGTGATGTTGTAACAACACTATAGCAACAAAGTGAAATTAATGCATAAGCCCAAAAATAATAGCAGTTTAATCCCTTTTCTACCAACACTCAAGATAAATTATAAAATGTATCATTTAAGCTTTTTTAATCATTATTTCCAACTAATCATTCTTAATCATAATTGATCATAACAAGGTTGTTTTAAGCATGATAATCCCAAAAAAACCCCCCTAAAAACAGCTATGGAAATACATGGCAAAATTTGAACTAATCACTAAGTCTTGAGCTCCATTTCTATGTGATTCTATACTTCAGTGATTATTCATTTACTCTTAGTGAGAAAGCATTTATTTAATCATTTATTACGCTTAAGTTACTTAAGGTAGTGGGACTTTGAGTGTAGGCATTATTTACAAAGTTTTTTTTGGAGGGGGGGGGGGAGCAAGTGTTCTTTGAAGAAGAACTTGCTTGTATTGAGGCACCAAAAGCCCGGTGAATCTTGAGATGATAGTGGAACTGTCAAAAATATTTTTGAAAATTGGACGTAGGTCAAGTAGATTGAACCGTACTAGTATAAATCCCTTGTGTCTCCCTTCATTAAGTATGTGTTTGATTTTTTTAAAATTTTTAATATCGCCCACTTCACCCACCTCCTCTTGGGCAAAAAACTTGAACTAATAGTTTATTCTCAAGTCCGTTACTTGTAAGATTACATTAGGTTTCCCACTTAAGCTCCCCTAATATTGAGAAACACTCACAAAGATAGAATGATTAAAATGAAAGCATACTTCTATTTCTATGAAGTACATTATGTTGAACACTAAAGTACAAGATGGGAGCATAATTTCAAACTTTTGATTGTAGATGTGTAAGATTCAAAGTTTTGGCATTTCAACATTATGCGCACAAGTTCTCTCTTCCTTCTGTTTTGAAAGCTCTTACATTTATAGTTGATGATGAGTATATGTCCGTTGGGCACATTCTTCTTCCCATTGAGCTTTTCAAAATACAACCATTGGAGTTTTGACATAAAGCAAATCTAATGTGTAATATCGATGTTGAGACATAATCCTCAGTTCATCACATATAAACTCAGATTAAACATGAATAGAGATGTTTATGATTAGAGAGTTTAATCTTAGTTTGATTGAGTTTTAAAGAATTTAGAAAAATATGAGACAAAGCTATAAACTATGGGTAAATGACTCAAGTTGAACCTGCAAGTTATCAAGAACATTTTGATAAAACTTGTATGATACTTTTTGTACATAGACTTTTGAACTTGAATAAAACTTGCAAGTTGAACTTGGAAGTAATTTTTGACATAATTCAGTTATGATTAGAGTGATTAACACTCAAGTGATCTTGAAGACTTTTACAAGCAAGGGAGTCACTCGCAGTAGGTTTCAAACGAGTTGAAGCTTGACTCGAGAGATTTTCAAAAGTGACTTGAGTAATAAATCTTTGCCAATACTTAAGAACCAAATACAAACTTGCAAGTTGAACTTTCACATATAAGAGTGGCAACTTAGGTGAAGAATAATGACTCGAGTTATGTTTCTAAAGTTTCGAATTTAAAAATGTAGCTCACAGGTTTCATGTTAGTTTGGCATTGGGGTCAAATTTGAATTGGCATAACTCTTTCAATTTAACTCCAAATTTGGCAAGTGACATATCCCCAAAAATCTTGTTAATTCTACTTTTCAATGCAACAAGCATTAGTCCAAAATTCATGGTATTCTCAAAGTTATGATCAAAGTCATAACTACTAGTCTAGAACAAAGAGTGAATTTCAAGCACCAAGTTTCAAAAGTCATATCTCCTCAACATGAAACTCTTTGAGCTATGTATTCAATGTCAATGAATTGCATTTTGAGTCTAGTTTCATATAAAACAAAATTTTCCTCAATCGGATTTGTGGTTTGAGAAACATTGCCAAAATACTAAACACGTATCAAATTGAACAAAAAAAAATAACAGGACAGAGTATATAAGATTTGGAGGTTAAGTAACATGCAAATCTAGAAACTTAATCTTGATATTCCCATTTAGTTATGCAAGTTATTCTTTCTTAATCACTTCTCCTCTTCTTGATTATCCTCCACAATCCAACTTGATAACTTCTTTTTTTCACTAATCTATAGGATATTTTTACATTAAATGTAGTAGTCAAAATAGGAAATAAATACATGATGCAAACTTAATATTTAACATCTTCAAAATTAATCATATATAACAAATCTCTTACCTCCCTCCCTCCTGATGCTTGACATCACTCCATCATACCTTTTAATCACTCTTGCACATACAAGGAATGGGTTGACGGCCACATTTGGGAAGAAAATCAGAAGATAGAGGAAGGAAGAGCGTGAAGCGATAGAGGGAGGGGCTGATTTTATTAATTTTTTTAAAAATAAATTAATGAAAATGACTCGGTTGACATGTTTATTAAAATGATGTGTTGATTAAAACTAGGAAAATCATAATAAAGGATCTAAGAAAATAATATTTATTAAGAAGGACCATAAAAATGGTGAAATTAAAATATTAAAATAGAAAGACTAAATTTCCTTTAGCTAGATTTCATATATTCTTTCTAGTTAAATCAGGATTTAGAGTAATTGATGGATAATGACCAATAGAGATTAAATCAGAATATGCTAAGTCACCAAATTTACAGATTTCCTATCCTCATGCCTCCTTCTACTCTTCGCCATAGTTATTGTGAAGTTTCTTAGACACAAATATATGGGAAGAATACACTTGCAATGTGCCAACCGAAGTTTTTGCACTGTCCTAGATTTATACCCATGTTTCCTCCACCACTTTGTCATTTAACCAGATGTATTCATCGAACTTCGCCCCTTGATCCTCCTAAATTTTCTTCCTAACAATTTAGAAATTTTTCCTTCAGATATAACTTTTCAAGGAAACTCTGGTTATCCCATCCTTTTCTGATTGTGCTGGGTAGATTTATGAGTTTGTTTTTTTATCTATCAATCAGTCTAGATTCTTATTTGATTAGAGAGAATATATGAAATCTAGCTAAGGGCAACTTAGCCTTTCTATTTTAATGTTTTAATTTATGGTCTTTAAAATAATTACCATTTTTATGGTCCTTCTTAATAAATATTATTATTCCTAGGTCCTTTATTATAATTTTCCCTTAAAATTATTTAAGTAAAAACAATTTTATTAGCCCGGATTCATATTTGCCTAGCACTTAAGAGTATGTAAGTATTTCTCCATTTTAGTTCTTAATTTTTTTTAATAGATTATATTGGTAAGCATTTAATTGCATAGTGTTACTTAAGTTTGATAAGTCAGCAATTTCGGTTAAATGAAACTAATGATGTTAAAATTGAAAGACTAAAAATATACTTTATAAACTAAAATGAGACCTAAGGACTAAACATATTCTTTAACCAAAACATTTTCATTCAAGGATATTATGCAGAACACTCCTTTTCTTTCTTCATTTTTTTCCTCTTTTCTTTTGTTTTATTGTGTTTCTTCCTTTTCAGTTGCAATATTCTCACATTCTGAGTTTTCCTTCGCACTTTCCAGAGCATAGAATCTACTCACAACCCCATAAATTTTAACCAAGAATCTAATATTATCATCACCACACTTTTATTTCCATGTCTGAGATTGATTATCAACTCTCTTTAGTCCACAAAATTTACAAAAAATCATTACACATAATTAGGTTTATCCAACCACTTTAATGTACCAATAAAAACATTATTTTACAGGCTCGATCACAAACCATCGTACACAGTTTATTTCAAGCAAGCACTCACACCCCTCCAACAAGGCATATGTACAATACAGTCACAAAGATTCAAGATTCCATTATGCAGATGCTCTCGCACCTGTACATACTTTCAACATAAGAAAAATAGGGAAGACCTCCAAATCAATATATGTACCTATTCATTTGAAGGCTCATCCGCCAATAAACACATGAATAATACTAACCATCAGGTTCTTCATCAATGGGATCCGCTTTCCAGACAATGTCTTTCAGTCCAGTGGACAGGTTCTTGTAGAACTATAAAGTCAAAATTCAAGCTAATATAAGTCATAGGAAAAGGGACATTCAGGTCCAGCCAATTGAAGCAGAATACTGTTTTTGACTTCCAAAATGAATGATTCATATAGCATGTGCGTGATTTAGTTTGGAAAAACATGAGGGTTCCATGCAAGACAAACAGACTTTTATTAATTGAATTTATCCGCAGGAAACCAGACTCCCCAACTTTTTTTGAGACGAAGATTCTCAATTTTGACACCCTCTTTTGTTCCAAAAGAAATTTGCTTCAAACAAGACTAGAATGGCTGCCTAAAAAATATGAAACTCATCCTCAGAGAGGGCTATGGCCGTTACCTAGTGGCTGTTGCTGGATAAAGGGGGTGTTACTTAGTGGATGTTGGTGGATAATATCCACCATAGAGGGATATGGCTGTTACTTAAAGGGGTCGGGTAGTTGATTGTAGGCAGGCAAACAAGTAATTAGTTGCGCAGTAAACATTATGAATCTGATGTAGAAGTTTCAGAGCATATTGACAAATCATTTAGAGAAATTCCAGTGGATAAGAGAATTGATCTAAGGTTCTTGTCCGTAATGGAAAAGAAGGGCATGAGTAGGGAGTGTAGGTGCAGCAAGGGGCATGTTTAGTCTTTTGTAACTTTTGGTTCTTTAAATCTTCTCTTTCATTAGAGAGTGGGGAGTTGGAGTTCTGGCCTCTCAAATGCCCAGAGTCATTGTATTGTGCCTTTTGTTCTGTTTCTTGTTGATTTGTAATTGTCATTTTGATTGAAGTTTATGCATCTGGAAGTACAAAATCATCATTTTCCTTGTTACGCATCAACAGTATTAACAATCTCAAGTTATTCTCACTTTCTATTGTCTATTTCTTGTTTTTGGTCTTGTTATCTACTTGTTTAGGAGAGGGTTCTATCAGAATCTTACCTTGTGAAATTCCAAAGTATCTCCTCCAGCTTTGCGAATCTCAACCATACAAAGTGATGGAGCCACCTCAAATACCTTAAAAACAGACGTCAAAACAAAACCTTTAGAATTGACATAACATATAAAACCAGAATCATCTACCACCATTTATTCATGAGTCATTTATATGACATCAAATATAAAACTAAATTATCCATTACGATTGTATTTACCATTCACTGGAGTGATATTTTTTAAACACATGGACACTATATACTTGTTCAAGTCAGATCATCAACAGTAATGTGTCACTTATTTGGGGGGGAAAAACTTGAAAATCCCATACAATTAACAGAAAACATGACTAATTTATAGGTAATCTTGATCCTAATTCCAGTCAAAATTGACTTGTACCCTTGAATATAAGAAAAGAAACACTTGAGAATCATTTACCTCAGTCACTACAGAAAGATGACCTTTGCGTCCCGTCTTTTCCCCTTGAATCTTCAACTGAGATGGATAGTTAGAGATGTTATCAGAAGTAGACATATCCAATACAAAGATGTTGACTTTAGAAATCAGCCATGAAAAGTTAATTGCAAAAACACGTTTTTGGTCCTTGACAGATGGGGGAAATTTCAAATTTTGACTCTAAGATTTATTTTTTCCAATCTCAATCATTAAACATTCACGTAATCTTTCCTTTCCACTCTCCTTCGGTCCAAAATTTAACACCAAACTTAAAAATTTGTTAAGTTTGATATTTTTGGCGCAAATTTGGCAAGAGTAACAATTGCAAGTATTATAAATGAGTGACTAAATTGAAAGAAAAAATCTCTAGAGGACCAAATTGATAGTTCTCCTATCTCTAATATCTAGCAACATTACATAGTACTTTTATAGCAAAAAGAATGAAATGTGGTACAGACTGGGTTAGAAATAGAAATAAGATGACACAAATTAGAGACAGGGACAGGAAAAGTATTAAAGTAGTACTTTTACCTTACAGTTGTTCTTCTTAACATCAAAACCCAGAGGCATTGAAGCTTGCTCAATTTTTGAAATTATCTCGTTTGCTGAACATTTGGATGTGAATCTTGTTTGCCTTTTTACAAGTCCCTAGTTGCAAGAAAGGAGTATGAAAGGTGGACAATTCAAGCAACCTTCAAAGGGAAATTACTTTATTTTATTTTCTCTTTAAAATTTATCCTTCACCCATTCCATAACTATATATTTCCTTTCCAAAATTGAGTAAAAGAAAGCATACCATATGAAAGCATGAATAATTCAGTATTTCAAATATGTCATTCGCTCTTAATAGATATAACACGGCACTAAAATTAATTATATATGAATTCTTTAGGCTTAATTGTGTCATAGTATTCCCACGATGTTATGACTTGAGCGTCCATTTTCCTAGTGCATGCTACTAATTGTTTCACTAAGATAAACTAAACATACCATTTGCTTCTCAAAAAGACTGCTGAGGTTGAGGCCTTGGGATGTAGAGATGAGCTCAAATGCATTCATAGTTAGAGGAGCTGCTGGCGCATCTTCCCGCCTCTCGACCACAAGATTTTCAGAATTCTATGCACCAGACATACATTGAGATCAAGCTTAGAATGCATATAATTGATATACGGAAATAAGAATAGCAAGGGTAGTTGGTAAATATCATACATTGAGATCAAACTTAGAATGCATATAATTGATATGTGAAAATAGCAGTAGCAAGGATGATTAGGTACATTGGGATCAAACTTAGAATGCATATAATTCATATATGGAAACGAAGTAGCAAGGATAATGAGCTAAATAACAAGAAAAGGGTAGTTTGGGAGTAGGGCATGTAAGCCACAGGTGGTCGCCGAAAAGTCAATCTTCATACGAAGTCAAAGTTAGGACAGCTGAAGTATGTTTCAACAGTGAACGAGTAAGTACGAGCGTTAAGGGACCATCCAAGTTTCGAACCACAATCACAGCCACGACTCAAGCACCATCGAAGGATTTCCCACCTATTTCGGCAACCAAATCAAACATGCATCACCTTTGTGATTCGTCTTGTTTTCAGACTGCTGTCGCACCATTAAGCAGTAGTATTTACAGCGGGCTTCTATCAACTCATTCGGTTACAGCGATGAACAAATTCTCGCAATGATTTCTTGGTCGAGCAACTCCATAATGATCATCCACCTCACCGACGCTAACTGCGTTGTGTTCACCGGAGCAGTTTGCATCGTTCATCAATGGGAGGAGTTCCGACCTGACACCGGAAGAGGGCTATCAATTGATGAAAGCCGACGACCCAGAGGCCCATTACATCGAATGATCAAATTTTTCAATAATCTCAGACTTCAGATAGCTCCCAACACTCAGTTTGTTTCACAGGGCCAGAAGCAAACAGCAAACAGCACCTCACTTGAAATGGGTTTAGCATAAATCCAGTTATGCCCTCTTATTGGAAAGAAATTTGGGCTCCTAAAACATATATGGGTTCAAAAGCCTTTGGATAAATGTGGGGCGCACTGTCCCTGAAGCTTCAGCAATGGGGATCACATGGGCATGCATGGAGGGTGACAATAAGCCTCGGGACTGAAGGAATTATACTGCAGCATGATTGGGTTCTTAATGTTCATTAGTTTTGTTTTCAAATTATTGTCCTTCTACGACTCTTAGCAACTCATTTGGTACAAGGGATTAGAATGGGAGGGGAGAAAAAATCTTTAGGATTTGAATTTCAAAAAATTTAAAAATAGAGTTTTACAATTTCAAAAGATAAGATACAACATAAAAGGGTAAAAAAATAATTAAATTTTTTTAACTCCACTTCTCTAACTTTTTTATTCTATATATTTTACTTCCTGTAGGCTGATCCTTGAAGACAAAATTCTTTTGTCAGAGAGAGTATATTGACATGTAAAAATATGAATAGTATGAGTAATTAGATAAATAATAAGAAAATGGGTAGTTTGGAATATACTTAATAGGTTTATAGACAAGATATTGAAGGATACAATCGGGCAATCATATCTCAATGTTTTGATCTCACTTAGCCTTCTATATCTTATGGTTAAAAACGTTCATGGAAAAATGATATCGTCCTCCATCAATTTAAAGTCATCTTAATTGTAGAATACATTTCTTCACTATCATCTTTCAGTATTTAAAGTGTGCTTATTCTCGTGTTTAAAAAAGATGCTACCTTTTCTTTACACACATATATAAACAAAACATACTTCATCTGGTCTTAAACATAATACCCAGTTAACTTTCTTTGAAAAAATTAAAAAAATTAAATAAGTTATTTAATCATATCATATATGGTGTATAATTATATTACATACTAGTTTACAAGAAGTAAAATAGTTTGGAGTAAAACCATTAATATAAATACTTTTGAAGTAATTTATTTAACATTGTAGCATCTCTAAAAAAATTAATTAGGTTTTATATTTAGGGCGGAATATAGGACATTGTGTGTGTATATGTATGTATGAATGAATGTGTGTGTCTCACTACCTCAATTGTGTCATTTGCTGATTCCACACGATTGGAGCGGGCCATTTGATCAATGAAAAAAGCATTAATGAAGTATCTCCATTATTGCATTTGCCGTTACAAGAAATGGACAAAAGGATTTAAATCATGAAATTCAATAGTTGAGGGACATTTTTTGTTTTTGAAAAATGAAGTCACATTTCCAAATAGGAGGTATTGTATTTTTTCCCCCAAAAAATCAATCAGCAAGAATGAAAACAAAAACTCTTACCGTTGAATCACCAAAAATTGCATCTACATCATCAAGACTGACACTGGCCTGCTCAAATCTAGGAGGCATATATCCCTTCTTAAACCATTCATTTTCAATGAGCTCGGCCATTGTAATTCTCTGTTTTAGATCATCAAAATAGGAATGAAGTTGATGTTTTCAGCCAAGATGGAAAAAAAAGGTAAAATATTTCACATAAATCAAATTGGCGGATCTGTGAACCCAATTAATTTAAAACATAATTCAGGGGCATACTGTAGCAGGATTGGGATCAAGAATTCTCTTGATTAATTTCTTTGCGCTTGAAGAGAACCATGGTGGACATGTGAACTCAGCCTTGAATATCTGTAAGGCATAGCAAATCAGAAACCTTGCGAAGCAGCACCATGAACAAAAAAGTTCAAACAAAATATAGTACCCAATCTAGGCATAGGTGTAATAAAAGCTATAATGCTTTGAAGTCAAGTCTTCAAGGTATTAATTACTAGTACTTCAAATAACATTCAATTGGTGGAACAGATTCCTTCATACCCCATCCCCAACAGAAAAACAAAAAACATGAGTGTTAGGACCCCATAGCAATTATTAGATTTTAACCATATTGGAAGTTTGAGGACATATTATAGGATATACTCAGTATCTACAAACTTATAAGCTAGCTTTCAAAACATAGTTCCCGCAAAGGTTCTTATCAACTAATATCAGAGCCTTTCACTACTTCCTAGATGCAATTGATGCCATGTGTGGCCACACTAAAACTAAGCCTTCTTGTAGAATTTTAAAACCCAATTGCAAGGTCATGGGTATTTTGATTAGAATTCATAGGCGATACTGCAAAAGTACAACCTGATTTTAGCAATGAACTCCACTTTCACTTCAAGATGCTTCAGCGTACTGCATTTTAAATTAAGTTCAACTAGGGGTAAACAAGAATCACCTTTTTATACAAAGCCACAAGGTTTTTTTCTTCAAAAGGTAAAAAGCCAGCCATTAGAACAAAGAGAATAACACCACATGACCAAAGATCAGCTTTCGCACCATCATAACCTTTGTTGTGGAGCACCTGTAATAGGGAAGCAGTGATAAAGGAAGAAAAAGGCCAATGAGACAAAGGTATAGTAAATTGTAGCAGCAGCTACCACACCTCTGGGGCAACATAATTTGGTGTACCGCATGTTGTGTGCAGCAATCCATCTTCCTGATGCAGACATGATCATGAATTACAACTTGGATAAGATTGTTATAATTTTGTAAGGACTTATTCACAGTACCCACTCGGACTTGTTGAGGAAGTGCACTTAATCCAAAATCCGATACTTTAAGTACTCCGCTAGCATCCAACAACAGATTCTCAGGCTGTAACAGACAAAATATAGTAACATGTTAAACTCCCAAGAAAACACAGCAAATCACAATTATTGTTCATACAATACTACATGCTTCCACTCTGATCCTCCAAAACTCAAGTTTCTCACATAACTTTTATTGAATAGCTTTCACTTTGATTCTCCAAAACTCAAGTTTCTAACATAAATTTTATTGAATAACTAATCCGAATGAGCAGATTCTTACACTACCATTATTTGATGAAGCAACCCCAAAAAATGAAGAATCTCCAAAAATTTGGTCACTCAAATGTAACACTTTGGTTTTTTGGATGATTGCATGGCTACTTTATCATTTTCATGGTTAGCCAAGCATTCCATCAAGTTAGGTTGGCAAAGTTCAATCAATTTATATCATTTTAACATGATAAGGAGCAACATTGATTAGGAAAACTCAGCGCATCAAACAGAGATAAGGAGTCTACTTCACTCAACAATGAATTATTTATTGAAGATATTATTATAGCTTCATTGTCACCCCTCTTCTTCCACAAAAAAAAAAAAGGAAAAAGAAGTCAAATATAAAGACGGAACAACTAAGTTACGATAGAGACACACCTTTAGGTCTCTATGGAAAACACCTCTACTGTGACAGTAATCCACAGCACATATAAGCTGCTGAAAATATTTTCTGGCTTCATCTTCCTTCAACCTCCCATTGCTTGCCTGTCTCATGAAAGTAAAAATAAAGCACATAAAACTAAAGATACAACTCAAGAGGGGAAACCCTTGATTTCTATCAAAAGAAAGAAATTTACGATACACATATATTGGACTTTGATTGCCATCAGAACAAAATAGAAAGGCAAAACAGTCTTACAATTTTATCAAATAATTCCCCTCCAGTAACAAATTCCAATACAATGTATATCTTTGTTTTGCTGGCCATGACCTACATCATGAATGCTGTTGTAAGTCAATTACAATTTAGATAGAAGCAAGATAGATTTTGATCAAGTGAAAAAATTGCATAGCTGCAATAACAGTAGGAGGGGTTCATTCACCGCCTGCTAACCTCGTACAAGCGTATGACATTTGGATGTCTAATCAATTTCATCGTTGAAATTTCTCGTTTTATCTGCATAATGATAGACAACAGAAGGTTAAGCAAGAGAGAACATTCGCGTTTCCACAACTAAATTAGTGAACTCAGATCTATATGGCCATGGCAAGTTAAAATTCAACTCCAAAAACCATACCAATTATATTTGATATCGTACAAACTAGCTAGTGATGAACATAAAAGCATTAACTTATCATTCTGTTCGTAGACAAATTAGATACAAAGATATTAAAAGCACCATCACATAAATATTACCAAGCATACCAGCCAAATTAAATTACTTTTGTTTTATGTTTTTCTCCTTAAATCTACAAAATAAGATAATTCCTTTGTCTTGGGTTGAAATAGTATCTTTTAAGCTTAACCTAGATTTAAGCAAACAGTATATACTAATTTACACAGAAGTTCACCTATTTCTAAAGCTCAGTTTACCCAAGCCATCTGCTTCTTCTACCCTTTACTATTTTAGTGCAACATATTGAAAGTCTATAAGACATTATTACACAATGACCAGAAACATCTACTTTTAGGCATATTGCCATGATATACTAAAGACACGTCTGAGACTAGTTCAGACAGAAATATATCGCTGAGGTTGAACACTTGTCAACTAGGACATGGCTTGTACATAAATGTTCTGAATGTTAAGAGCATATGCCATTCTTGTTTACAGAAAGTATTTTGGAAAATCACACTATCAGATGCTCACAACACGAAGCCTCCAGGTTTTTCTTTTCTTTGTTTTTTCCCCCTTTTGGTGAGAGGCCAATCGAATGGCAAGATTTTGGCTAAAACAAAAACAACAGGTTAAGATTTGGAAAAATCAATCATTTTGGACAAGTAGTTTTCACTTAGTTACAACTCAATCCCTAAACTTTAACTCAGTACAACTCAATTCTTATAGTTGACTCAATTAAAACTCAGCCCCTGAACTTTGACTTAATGCAACTCAATCCTTATAGTTTAACATTTTAAAATGTCCATCATCATATTTTAAAAAACTCAGGGACTAAAGTTTTAAATGACTAAACTATAGGTACTGAATTGCACTAAATTTTACTGAGTCAAAACTTTAGGGCCTCTATTGCATTAAGTTAAAGTTTAGGGATTGAATTACAATTGAGGCAAAATAATGGGGACCAAATGATTATTTTCCCCTAAAGATTTATATATGAACCGGGCACACTGTAGTTAATATTTATTTTTACATTAAAATATTAGATAATTATATATATTAACTATCTAATATTTGAATAGGGAACACTCTAGTTATTAGAAATTCTGTCACCAAAAAAAAAAAAATAGATATATTAGTGTTAGGTGGATGCTTGTCGATGAAGAAACTTTAGAATTCAAGAGAAAAGGAGAGATTTGATTGTATATAAAAATCAATTTATATATATAACCAAATCAAAAGCCATTGTTTTCGTTTAAAAAAAAAAAATCTCAGCTTACTTTTGTTCTCAAGCCCGTGCAATCCTTTAAATCATTCTATATATCCCTGCAATTGCAGGGAGTTGGTCTAGTTCTATTATGTTATGTAATTGGTTTATTTATTGTGTGTGCGCGTGCATTTTATTTTAAAATGATAAATTGTAATTTAGAAGTCTATATATATGTTATTTGAAATTTTAAATAAACTTTATTTAAAGGAAAAAATATATTAAATGAATTTAAAATTAATGAAAAAGTCAAATGGTCTGGAGCTGACTTAACATATTTGGTGTTTGGTACAATATTATGAATGTGTCAAAAAACTAATAATGTGCTTTATCATAAAATAAATTATCTTCAAGTGTTTGAAGAGAAGGCTTGTAGAAAGTCAACGTTTAGAATTTTATAATACAGTCGGTGGTACCTGTTGTGAAGTTAAATTAAAAAACAATGGATTGCATTATTAAGGCTAATAAAGAAAAAATAATAATTGCATTATTCATGACATATCACAATGAAATAACAGTTAATTAATTCCTAATTCAATACCTTGGGGCAAAAAATAAAAAGATCTTAATTCAATAGGGGGCAAAAGAAACAGAGACGGAAGAAAAGTTCAACAAGCAACATTTTGAAAGTTAAGGCACAGGTAACTGTAGCAAATATGACTTTTAACAATTGTCCTAAACAAGAAAACTGTAAGAGATGCATCATGGAATTAGATCCCAAAGGCACAGTTTTGGTGTTTTAGATGAAGTGGAGAGAAATATGGAGAATAAAGGATGCACCCTACTTATGTGTGACCCACTTTTTCCCTCTATCTTTCTCCACACTTGTAATTTGGATCCAGTTCAACTGTTCAGGCGCACCATGGAATCCCAGCAAGCATACTTGAATAATTAAGAAATCGAAACCAATACAAAATTTTGGAAAATTTTCCCTGAGATTATGAAAAAGCAATCTACATATACATACGTGAAATCAAAGCATATCCAATAATCTAAATCATGCATTACAAAAGGAAGTGATTCAAAAGTATGTATTATATATGGCACCATCTTATTTACCAACTGGATCTGTAGTAAGATTCATACCTGACCAATCATTTTGTGCTTGAGAAGCTTTTCTTTGCCAAGAATCTTGATGGCCACGCTGTCTCCAGTCTCAGTGTTGCGCGCAAACTTGACTTTGGCGAAATTGCCTTCTCCCAAAGTCCTACCCAACTCGTACTTCCCCACTCGGACCGTGCTATTGCTAAAGCCCGAACGCGACGTCATCTTCTCGGATTCTTCTCACAATTCCGATTTCCAATATCTCCTTCTCCCCTCTATCAATCTCTCAATCACTCTCTCTCTCTCTATAGTCTAGAGTTTCTCAGACTAGCTATCAGGACCTTTTCTTCTTACATGGCTGCCATACCTGAGACTTTGCGATCCTCATTTCTCCTTCCTTTTCTTGAGGTACGCTAACAAATAACTTGACCTCTGAACTGGGAGGGACCCTATAATTGATGAATCGAAGCCCAGATTCAAAGATCTTTGTGCTTGAAGAACGAGGTTGGGGAGCCGTTGACCGTCCAATATGACGAATATACCATGATTTTAACTCATGAATTCAAAATAATCGAATCAGCATGAGCAATTTTGGCGCAAAGAGGAAAAGAAATCGGGGTTAAGTGGGAGAAGGAATCGGTATGGACCATGGAGGAAAATTGAATAATATCGGGAAAAGCATTTTTCCGACTTCCTTTGAATCTTTTCTCGAGGATGTTCTGGACGGGAAAGATTTTAACTGGATACTAGTTCTGAGAGAGATGTTAATCTCCTCTAGGGCATTATTATTGGCCAATTATTCTCATTTTATGTTGGGATAAGATATTTTTACTATCATTTTTTTTTTGTTACTACCACTATCAATGTTATTATCATTTTTCCACTGTTAGATTATAATTTTATCTGTCTTTATCATTTCTCTCTCCTATTGAGATTCTGATCTAATGTGAAAAATTGGTAGTAACATTAGTAATAACAAAAAATGGTAGTAAGAATATCATATCTCTTTTATATTACTTAATTAATGAATTAACTAAACTGAGGCGAGGAAGTTTTCAATTTCTTCACGCTAATCGAGAATATACGGACAAAAATAATAAAAAGAAAATAATTTCCTTGCTTGTCTTCTTACTCAAGTTTTTTTTTTTTTTAATATTATCATCCGAAAATTTTTGGAATGAATTACATGGCTTTCCTTTTTAGTGTCTGTTTGAATCTTTTTTTTTTTTTTTAACTTATCTTTTCCTTATAATCAAAAGTTATGTTAAACAAGTTTTTACAAAAGCTCATATAATTAAAAGATTTTTTTACCATGAAAAAAAAAGAAGCCAAAAGCCAAAAGCTCTATGTGAGGAGCTTTTTTTTTAAGCTCGTTTTTGTTTTTTTTTAAGAGAACCCTACCCTAATCCTAATGACTCATCATCTCCTTGGCTCCTTTGCGACTCTATACTCCAGATTCAAAAACACACCAAGGTTCGTCTACCGGGAGACTATTGGAATTTAGGATATGTTATGGTCTCTCACATTGGGCCTGAAGGATATGCGGCACAGTAAGGAGACTTTATGGCAAAATCCCTTAGGTAAAACGTTAATCACCTCATAATCATGCCTATAATCCAGGATAGTACAGGTAGTGGAGCAGACATGACCAAAACATGGGCGCACATGATCAGGACGTGGGGGCAAATGCTCCCTGGAGGCACGCACTTTGATGAAAGGACCAAAACCCTAAAGGTAATCTCTATAAATAGCAGATCACCCAACAGGTATACTTTCTCGATTCATTCTACATTCAGTCTCACTGTGCCACATACCACTCCCTTTAGCTATCACCACATTTGTATAGCATAGTGATCACTAGACACTCTGTGATATCTCGTTTATAGATATCACTGAGTAATCTTCATTTCTTTAGTGTTCTAATCCATAGACATCTTGGAGAGTTCATTTGATCTTATATAAACTACTTACTATTCCATTGAGGTAGACATCTGTGTTCTACAATCCCCATGACCAAGATGGTTGGTACAAGAAGTACACACCGACTACCTCAACAGGAACAACATCCTGAAAACGCAGTGCAGCAGAACCTTGAGCTGCCCCCTCAGGAGGAACAAATGGTTCAGAACCAGATTCAGCATGGTGTTGTAGCCATTCTGGGGCATAACCATGTAGAGGTCGAAGAAGTAGCTGATACCGTGTCTTCACCAGCACTAACGGTGACACGACAACATGTGGTTGCCTAACAACAGGTTCCATAAATTCCTCAAGTCATGAGCTCCGGTGACCGATACCTGCAAAGCGATCTTAATGCTTTGATGACTCGCATGGACCAGATGGAGCAACATAATCGCTTGTAACGGCAAGAAGACATCAGGGCATCCAAGAGGATATGGACCGCCAGAATGCAATCCTGTGACAGGAGGAGATGCAATGAACACACTTGTTTGAGGAACAGATTAAGCAAATAGAAAATTTTGTAAGCGGAAGCAGCTGTGATACCATTGGCATAGGTCGAGGTGGTGTCTCAACTTTAACTTAAATGGCAAATCAAGCACTTCATGCCAAACTACTGAGAATAGCTCGGCATACCAAGGCCAAAATCGAGATAACCAAACTCGAAACCGGGTTCAAAATGATGGGGCGTGAGGCCCTGAGAATACACCTACGAATGACCAGCAATCCAAGCCCAACTAGGGGTAGAAACTCCCAACCGAGATACTGGATTCTCTAACCAAGCAAAGGCTATGATTCCCCTGAGGTTAGTTGCGCTGAGGAGATATAAGAGAAAGTACGATAATGGGTTAGATAACATCAGTCCTTTCTCTGATGAAATTGCTAACGCCCCACACCCCTAAGATTTCGACTCAGCTGAGCTCCCTATGTATGATGGCACCCAGGACCCTAGGCTCATTTAAATACCTTTAATATAGACATATTTGTGAAAGGATTCTATGATCCCATTATTTCCCGGCTGTTTATTGCAACATTGTGAGGAGAAGCCCAAAGGTGGTTTCATACTTTGCCACCTAAATAAATACGGAGTTTTGAGGAGTTGAGAGAGAAGTTCTTGTCAACTGATTAGAATCCAGGGGAAACTCTGCACAAATACCTCAACTGATTCAAAGATGCCGCGTTGTAGGTGCGCAAGCTGACTGACAGTGTGCATGTCCATTTGCTGATAACTAGGTTGGATTTTGAATCTCGTTTCGCGCAGTCAGTAATCAAGGATGAATTCAAGACTTTGGAGGACTTCAGGGCTTGAGCAAAGAAGTATTTAGAGCTTGAGCAACTCTAAATAGCCAATGTTGTTGGAAAAGAGAAGCAGAATGATTCGCCCCACAAGAAGAAGGAGCAACCCGAAAGCTGGAAATAAGACTTCCGAGGGAGAAACTCAGACAACAAATTTCGGGGCAGAAAGGTGGAAGGGAAATATGAGAAGTATACGCCCTTGAACATGTCCAAATCCCAAGTCTGGAAGGAGGTCGCACTAACCGAAATGCATAAAGTAGATCAACCTCGACCTTTAAGCAATAAGGTAGCCTTGGATTAGTCCTGCTTTTGCGAGTTTCATGTCAGTCAGGGTACACCATGGACCAATGTTGGGATCTAAGAGATGCCATAGAGAAATTTCTCTGAGAGGGCAAACTAAGGCAGTTTATGATCAAGACACAAGGACGTAGCAAGCAAAACAACTGCCAGCAAGAAGGATCGAGTTCTGCACTCGAGAAAAGAAGGAAGGAGCGGAACTTTAAGAAGCCGGAGGGCGACAACAATGAATTCCTTGAGCCAGAATTCGAGTGCAATGTCATAAGTAGTGGATTAGGAAAAGGAGGAGACACGAAGAATCAGAGGAGGAAATACCTAAAAGAAGTCTTGTCTATACAAGATCAGCCCAAAGAGGGTCTAAAGGATGTAGTTCTCGACCATCACGATGGATTGGTCATCTCAGGAACCATTGAAAAATGCCTTGTAAGAAAAATCTTTATTAATGCCAGAAGCACATGCGATATTATCCTCTGGGAGGCATTTAAGAAGATGGAACTCGACCTAAAGAACTTAAAGCCATGCAAAATAACCCTTATTGGGTTCAATGGGCAATACACCCAACCCAAGGGTTACATTGACCTGAAAATTAACCTTGGGGATGAAGGAAGCATTCAAATCTAAGTGGGTCAGGTTCATTATGGCCAACTTCTCATCTAGCTATAACATAATCCTTGGAAGACCCACCATTCACAACTAGGATATGTTGTTGTCCATAAAGCATCAGAAGATCAAGATAGTGAGCACCAAGAACAAAGTCGTGACTGTGAAGGGAGACCAATATGAATCGTGACAATGTTATTTCGAGACGGTTAAAGGGAGCGAAGAGGGATCGTCATCCTGGCCACCCCAATCCAATAGTGAGGGTAAGGATGTGAGTAAAGATAAAGTCGGCTGTTTTGATAAGTTAGTGAACATGGTGGAGCTAGACATGCGCAAGATGCTAAAGTGTTAAGACTAGAACGGGGTGGATAACTGGAAGACTTCGTCCTGAGCATGAAGCCGGGACAAATCAAGATGTATTCGCTTGGAAATCGTCCAAAGTTCTTGGTATTGATCCCGATTTTTGTTGCCATAAGCTGGCTATTTATCTGAGCTCAACCCCAGTATCTCAGGAGAAAAGAAAGCTCGACCCAAAGAGAATATAGGCCCTGGAGAATCATGTGAAGGAGCTACTCGAAGTCGGCTTTTATACAGGAAGTACAATACACTACTTGGTTGTCTAACACAGTGTTGGTCAAGAAGCCAAATGGAAAGTGGAGGGCGAATACGAATTATATGGATCTCAACAAAGTTTGCCCAAAGGATGCATACCCAATGCCCAACATAGACCAACTTGTGGACAATGCATCCGGTTTCCAACTCTTGTCTTTCATGGATGCGTATTCTAGTTATAATCAAATTGGACTTGGCTTTCCTCCTATACTCTTTACCATCCTTTTCTCTCCTTTTCCTTTTTGTATCGTTGGATTAAGATCTCAACGGCCCAGATTTATCATATTTCATTATCATCATTTTCCCTCCTTTTCCCTTATAACAATATTTTAATCATATGATAAATTTGGGCCGTTGAGATCTTAATCCAATGGTACAAAAAGGAAAAGGAGGGAAAAGGATGGTAAGGAGCATAAGAGGAAAGCCAAGCCAATCAAATTGCGATGTACGTTAAAGATCAAGAAAAGACAGCGTTTATAATCGAGAAAGCCAACTACTGTTACAATATGATGCCTTTTAGATTGAAAAATGCCGAGGCAACATATCAGAGGATGATGAACTGAGTCTTTGAAGATCAACTGGGTAAAAATATGGAGGTTTTACATTGACGATATGATTGTCAAATCAACAGACTACTTGGGCCATATTTAAGATATGCAACAGAAGTTTAGAAAGCTAAGAGCTTTTCAAATCCGGTTAAATGTAGCGAAATGTGCATTTGGGGTCCCGACTGGGAAATTCCTTGGATTCTTGTTGACCAACAGAGGAATTGAGGCAAACCCGGATAAATGCAAGGTTGTATTAGATATGAAGGCCCTAAAGACTAAGCGGGAGGTCCAACAACTCATAGGCAGATTGGCCGCCTTGACAAGGTTCCTTCTAAGATCAGCTGAGAATGCTCTTCCGTTCTTTAAGCTCTTAAAAAAGAAGGACCAAATTGAGTGTAACCCAGAATGTGAGACTGCTTTTGTAAAGATAAAACAATGCTTAGCTGCACCTCCAGTGTTATCCAAGCAAAACCTGGGAGAAACACTGATTTTGTACCTCTTGGTGGGAGAGGAGGTAATAAGCGCGACACCGGTTAGAGAAACCGAAGATGGCCAAATATCGGTTTACTTTGTCAGCCAAGCTTTGGAAGCCTCCGAGCTAAGATATCAAAAGCTTAAGAAGATGGCATTCTCCTTACTCATCGCTATAAGAAGACTTCACCCTTACTTTCAGGGATATAGAATCATCATGAGAACAAGTCAGCCAATCTGGTAGGTGTTGTATAGACCAAATCTGGCAAGTAGAATGATTACTGGGCAATAGAATTGTTCGAGTTTGACATCTCATATGAAGCTTGACATGCCATCAAGTCATAGGCCTTGGCAAATTTCGTAATAGAACTGACCCTAGTGGATAAAGGAGAGGTTGGAAGTTACGAAGTATAGAAAGTGCTTGTCGATGGCTCTTCAAATGATAAGGGGAGCAGGGCCGAAATCATTATGGAAAGCCCGAAAGGAGTCTCGTTAGAGCATTCTTTACAGCTGAATTTCACAACGTCCAATAACCAGGCGACATATGAAGCACTTCTAGCCGGGTTAATCTAGGCCAAAGAGGTTGGAGCCAAGAAAGTCCATGTATCAATCAACTCCCAGCTCGTGGCCTACCAAATAGACGAGACATACCAAGTGAAAGGCTCATTACTAGCAAAATACTTGAATAGAGTTAGAGAAGCCATGGAAGAATTTGAGGAAGTAGTCGTCACTCATATTCCCCGGGGGAAAATACTCGAGCTGACATTCTATCTAAGTTGGCAAGTACCAAGAACCCTGGTAATCATAGAATCGTGATTCAACAAAGTTTGTTCGAACTAAGTTGCATCATGATGATCTCCGTGGCTGGTGATTGGAGAAAACCAATTGTAAATTACCTAAAAAGGGGGTACTACCTAATGATACTTTCAAGGCAAAGAAGTTAGTTTAAGATTCTGCGATGTACACAGTGGTTAAAGATCAATTAAATCATGAAAGGGTTCCATTCACCAATGCTCAAGTGTCTAAACCCAAAAGAGGCCGAGCATGTTTTGGCCGAGATACATTAGGGAATTAATGGACAACATATGGGCGCCAAGGCCTTGTCAAGAAAAGCCCTTCAAGCCAAGTATTTTTGGCCTACGATGGTAGCAGACTCAGAGGAGCATGTCTGGAAATGTGGTAGTTGTTAGAAGCATGCGAAAATAATATGGTCCCCTCCAACAGAGTTGAAATCTATCTCGGCTCCATGGCCTTTTTATAAATGGAGTATGGATTTACTCGGACCATTCAAGGTGGCTCCTAGCCAATTGTGATGGTTGGTAGTAGCTGTCGACTACTTTACCAAATGGATAGAAGCTGAGCCCCTCATTACAATCACCTCAACACGAGTTCAGAGGTTCTTTGAGAGAAATATCATTTCACGTTTTAGGATTCTGGCAAAGTTGATTACAAATAGTGGAACCCAATTCATCGACAAGGGATTCCAAGAGATGATGTCAACCTTCCAAATCATTGTTTCCCCTCAGTAGAACACCCGCAGTCAAATGGGCAGGCGGAGGTGGCAAATAAAATCATCATAGATGGATTAAAGAAACAGATGGAGGACGTAGAGACCAGTTGGGTTGAGCAGCTACACTTTGTCTTATGGGGATACCGGACCAGTGTTCAATCTTCCACTGGGGAAATTCCATTCAAATTAACCTATGGTTGTGAGGCAATGATCTCGGTAGAGATAGGCCAACCTTCTTGGAGGCGAATCATGGCCCTGGCAGATGAGGAAATGATTAATAATGAAGCCATGTTGCTTGAGTTGGACGTGATCGATGAAGTAAGAATCGCAGCATGAAAATGGAAGAAATCACCAAGAGGGGGATGAATTGGGGATTTCAAAAAAAAAAATTCTTTTCAAAAATAATTTCAAAAACTTGAGAAAATAGAGAACAAGAAGCAAGGGAAGAAAAGCTGGACACAAAGGATTTATACTGGTTCGGTCTTAACCTTGACCTACATGCAGTCCCCAGATATCTTCTGGGTATTTCTAGTATCTCAATGGGTTTTAATTACAATAATGTAAAACACATGCAATCCTAATCAACTAGGACTTGCTCCTGCTTACATTTTGTAATAAAACAACCCAATTCACAGGTTCCACAACCTTGAGTTTTTACAAATGCAGTAATCAAATGATTTTCGAAATTACACTCTCTTAAAGAGCAAATAAGTATAAACACTGAAGTTCAAAAAGTATTTTGCATAACATAGCTAAAAATCAAGAATGTAATCAGTTGTAATTCAGTTGTGTGTTTTGCTCTACGTCTTCATGGGTATTTATAGGTTTAATCTGAGGAACTAGCCGTTGCAAATTCATCTTCTTCTTTCTCCAATGTTCATCTTCATTTTTGGAATATAGTTGTTGCATATTTTCCTCTATTCTTTCAATTCTCAGCTGGAATCCTGGAATCAGTTGATGCATATGGTCTTCCAGATATTCGGTCATTCCATAATCTTTGTTTCGACTGTTTGAAGTCGGATTTGATTGATTTGTAACGGCTTTAGTTAAACCAATGGGATAGAGGAGAAAATCCAGGCTTGTTCTTGGTTCTTCATTAATTGCTTTTGACCCAGATTTCATTTTACCTTGATCTTTGCTGAAATCATCTGTAACTTACTAGAAAAACTCATTAAACAATGTTAGAATCAATAGCAGCATATGATATGACATTTTAAGATTAACACATGAAGATTCCTCAGATTGGCGTAATCTGGTTTTTGAAAACGTCGGCACAAACTCGAGTTTGTAGTCCCAGACTAGAGTTTTGAGATTATCGAGAGAGCAAGGTCGCGTCATGAGTTTTGAGCATAATTGGGAAAGCTATCTAAACTCGAGTTGATAAGTGACTAACTCGAGTTTGGAGTTTTGATGAGAAACTTAAGTTTAAGTTCAAAACTTCAAATCTTCAAAGACAAACTGGAGTTTTCCAAAATAGAAGTATTGTGTAGCTCTCTGTATGGCCCAAACTCAAGTTTTGAGACTCAAAACTCAAGTTTCAGTGTAAACTAAAACTTTGAAATTTTCTTGGTCAAGTATAAACTGGAGTTTCATAGTCAAGACTGGAATGTTCAAAACAGGTAGTAACACGAGTGTCTCTGTTTGTCCTAAACTCGAGTTTCATAAATCAAACTCAAGTTTACAAGTCTTAAGAAAGATTTCCAACTTATAAACTTCCTTGTAAACTGGAGTTTTCATGTCTTGAGAAAATACTGAAGTTTCTAAAGTTTTCTTGTTTGGTCTAAACTCAAGTTTTCATACTGAGACTCGAGTTTGTCTTGTTGTGAGAAACTCTGAGTCCTCTCTGCGTCTCTCAAACTTGAGTTTGCCAAAGCAAACTGGAGTTTGGCTTTCTTTGCAGAATTGAGCAACTCTCTATCAAGTCTTAAACTCGAGTTTTCATACCTAGACTCAAGTTTGCTTTTGACAGTCAGTTTTACAACTTTACCAAGGACAAACTTCATGTTGAGTTTACAATTGTCAGTTATCATCAAAACACATAGAGAACTAACACAACACATTGCCGGGATATGGCTATGAAACAGCTTATCACGGCCATATTCAATAAGAAAGTGAGGCCTAGGTCTTTTCACAAGGGGATCTAGTACTCCAACGGGCTGACATAGGAAACAAAAATGCTAAAGCCGGAAAAACTGGCGGCAAATTGTGAAGGACCCTACTGGGTTAGGGAAAAGCTCGATAGAGGAGCCTACCACTTAGAAACTTTGGAGAAGAAGCCAATCAAACGAATGTGGAATGCAAATAAGTTGAAAATTTATTACAGTTAAGCCCGAGCTCCATGTAAATGACGACTATGTCACCAAGTCTATTCAAAATTCCTTTTAAGGAATGATGTAAGACAACTATGTCACCAAGTCTATGTAAAATTCCTTTTAAGGGATCATGTAAGACGACTATGTCACCAAATCTAAAGATGAATGAATTCTCGAAATGAGAACAATTTCAAATATTTGAGTGTTTGGTTTATTAAAAATCAATTTCAAACTCCATATCAAATAAAGCCGGGATCGAAAGACCTGCTTCAAAAATGAAGAACGTTCAATAAGGTCCATTGAGACCGAGATACGTCAAATATTAATTTCTAGGGTAATGAAGTGACCTGTCATATTGACCCTAATAAGGTTGAAATGTTTACAAAACGGATTACAATCCAATTTTGAACACGTAACAAATCACCATTACCTCAGATAGAATTCTTGTTATAAAAAATCGGAATGTTTATGTAAAGATTGAAGAAAATTTTTACAAATATTATGCTTGGTTCTATTACCGGATGAATATAAATGCGAATTTTGTGATAATATTTTTGGCCGTGGCCTGGCCATTCAATAAGAACCTTACACTTTAAGTTTAAGTTTGTGATTAAATATTTCATTGTGATTGTGGTGAATGCAGGGGATCGAAATGCTTTTAGATTGAAAAATAAAAATTCTCATTCATCAAAGTCAATTTGTGTAAATAAACTCAAGTTTAAAAGATACAGAGAGCACTCAAAGTTTTTCACATTAAGACAAACTCAAGTTTAGTTGTATTAACTCGAGTTTGCAACTAACAGAGAACCTTCAATATTTTATGAAGTATGATTGTTAGCTCCAAATGTTTTGATGATAACAACTTCCAACTTTAAGGTTTTTGAATCAAGCTTCAACAAAGAAATTAAATATTCAGATGACAATTCTCGAGTATAACTTCCTAATTCTTGAGAATGACCTTCGATTAGGTATCAGTGGGAAGATAAAGATAAAAGAGTTAACTAAGTATCAGATCGACCAAATTGAACAAATGATAGGTCAAGATCATGTTGTTCATTGGTAATTGAAGAGGGGAGAACGAGCAGACATTGAACGATTCATTTCTATTTCTTGTTATCGTGGAATTCGTCATCAAGATGGATCGCCCTTACGCGGTCAACGAAACAATTCTTGAGTATTAACTTCAAGTTCTCGAGTATTAGTGAGTTTGATCATATTTAAATATCCAAAACATCAACGGAATCAATTCTCGAGTACTAGGTCTGGATTCTCGAGAATGGATATCACAATTCTCGAGTACAAGCATTGATTCTCGAGTACTTGTACGTATAGTCATAATTCAATTCAAACAAAGATGATTCTTGAGTATAGGTGATCAATTCTCGAGAATGGGTTATATTTGTTTGCCATGTGGTCACACTGATTCTCGAGAATGGAAACTTAATTCTCGAGAATGCTAGTACAAATCATGACTGTTCCTGTTCCATTCAATGCTATGATTCTTGAGTATTGTATATAGATTCTCAAGAATGTCTTAAGCAATAACACATTGTATGTTTGAATACTTACGTTGATTCTCAAGTATAGGTTTATAATTCTCGATTATAGCATATCTGAATCTTGTCATATGCCTGATACAAATCTCTTTTCATTATATGATTCTCGAGTATTGAATGATGGATTCTCAAGAATACATTAACTATATCAGTATTCAGTATTAGCTTTTCATGCATCATTAAAATTATTTAATTACTCTGGGTTATTATTCATTACCTATTAATCATCTTTAGACTTAATATTATTACATTTAATCATTCTCTTGATCAGATTTCAATAGATTAACCCCGTTTAATTCAAGATTGAGTGAAAAGTAATCCAACGTGGCACTAGCATTAAATGCTGACAGAAAAATAGAGAAACAATTAGAATAAGACTTTGTAGCAAATGAAACATTCTTTCGAGGCACGCCTATTCCGGCTAACATTCTGACTCATACTCTGCATTAGTACAAACAATGGCCAACACATTTAATGAAAGCAGAGAACTCATTTAATGAAGCAACGGTCGATTTGGTTCAATGAAGAGCAGCTGTGACTAACGGAAATTCAAAATAGTGACAACAGCGATATTCAAGCTCTTCTCAACGGCATTAATGGCGAATGGTATAAAAGCTCATGCATTCAATATTGCCAATTACTGAAACTCTGTGCATTCATTTTTGAGTTATTGTAATTAATAGTTTCATTTACTGTACTTCAATGTTCATTAATCATACTCATGAGGAGTTGTAAAAACACTTTTATTATTTTCTGTTTGAAACTTAAGGTTGTGGAACCTTAAGTCGTGGGTGTACAATTACAACAAGTAAGGGGGAGTGAGTCCAAGAGTGAAAGGATCATCTTGAGTTGTAATTGTATATTGAAGAGTTAGAGGAAATCTCAAGGTGTACTTGGGGACTGGATGTAGGTCAAACGATGAGACTGAACCAGGATAAATTGCTCTGTGTCCATTTCCTCTTTCACCCCTTGTCTCTTTATTGCTTTAACATAACCTGCAAAAAGAATTTTTTTTTTAGATCACCTATTCCCCCCCCCCCCCCGCCCTCTAGGTGATATTTCATCTTCAATGACAAACTCCAATTTGCTCCTACAAACTTGAGTTTATGTCTCTGAGAGAGTTTTTCAAGAATTAGAGAATTTGACAAAACTCGAGTTGAGTTTTCATAAACTCGAGTTTGTGTTTGGCCAAGACTCTTAATGTTTTCATCCTGAACAAACTCTAGTTTGCACTTGGCCAAGAAGTTTTCTAAATTTTCTAAATTTTGATAAAACTTGAGTTTAGAATTGACAAAGAGTTTTCAAAGATTTTTAGTTTTAAAGGAAACTCAAGTTGGATTTTCTAAAACCTGAGTTTCAACTAAGCAGAGAGCTATGCTCTATTTCTGTGATTTGAAAACTCTACTTAAGTTTTGAAAACTCCAGTTTTTGAGCTTTATGGACTTAAACTTATTTTCTTATCATAAGTCCAAAACTTGAGTTAGTCACTAATCGACTCGAGTTTGCTCATGCATTCAAATTGTGCTTCAATGCTCAAATCACGACGTTTTTCTCTGAAAGAACTAAATTCGAGGTAGAGTTTGGAAACTCGGGTTTAGTCTTCTGAAGCAAAGTTACAAACTCTAGTTTGGATAAATCAATTTGAGTTTGTGTCACTCAATTTGAAAATCAAATTACTCAAATTTGTGACATCTTCATGTTTGATCTTAATACTTCTTTACATCACTCATTACTATTCCTAACTATGTTTAATCAGTTTGTTAGTGAGTTTCAGATGGTTTTACTTTCTTCTTTTTAATTTTCCTTCCACCCATAACCTTTAAGTCTTAGAATTGCCTTGGTGTTTCGTGCTTTCCTCGTCTTCAATTGTGAATAGCCTGAACGCTGCTGATTACTCATGTACAGTTCCTCTTACCAAGCCCCCTATTTTAATTTTTCAAATTCTTCAAAGATCCGATTTATATTTTTATTTTGGTTTCCCCCTTTTCCTCTCTCCTTGGAGACCATCTCTAAAGTCCTAATATGTTTTATTATTAGTTATTTATGAAGCTATGGAGGACATGAAACTGTTCTTCCATTATGAAGGTAATTTTAAATCAAGAAGAAATTATTTTTGAACTGTAGCTTGTGTTACTTTTGTTTGCCTTGTGGCTTTCATAGGAGAGAACATTTAGCTTTCATGTTGCTTGGAAGATGGGGTTGGGAGGGTTTAGGTCTTGGTGTTGTAATTTCCTTTTGTTGGCATTTTCTTTTGATGATGCCATCCATTAGATTTCGAAGTCACTTTTGGGAGAAGGTTGCAACTGGCTTATATATAGGTTGAATGAGTTGAACATTTCATTGGTATTTGTCATGCACTCTAAATTTCTGGAACATATTCTTTTTTTAAACATCCTATTATGTTTTGACGATAGTACTGAAAGAGCTGGCTATCACCCAAGAGGGGGTGAATTGGGTGAATGATAAAAACTTATTATCTTTGAAAATCTTTTCACGACTTACTAAAAGTAGTTTGTATGACAATAATGATTTATAAAGTGATAGATATTTATTCAAACATATATGCTGAAATATAGGAGATTAAGGAAGAATATGCAAAGTGAGATTTATACTGGTTTGGCTCAATCCTTGACCTACATCCAGTCCCCAAGCCCAACTTGAGCTTTTCAATCCACTATCACAATAACATATACAATTACATACTAGTTTCTCAGATGATCCTCTCTCAGGACTCACTCCCCCTTCCTAACTGTAAATGTACACCCACATTTAAGGTCCCACAACCTCAAGATTTGATAATAAATTCACAAGTGATAAACTCTCTTACAAAGTAGATAAATTATGAACAATGAAGTACAAGACAAATCATTTCACTCTCTATGATGAGATATATGAGCATTGATAACAAAGAGTGTATGAGATAAATGTTGGATTCTGAATATTAGCATTTTCGACAGTGCAAGCTCTCATCATTCTTATCTCTGTCTTGAATGTTCTCTACTTATAGATAGATGATATTAGTTCGTTGAAGCATTGGTCCATTGTAGAATATTACCATTGTAATGTTTCAGTCCGTTGGAGAAAGATCCATTGAAACTTCTGATTCCGCTTTTGAAAAGCTATTGTTAATCCTTCATATAATCATCTGAAACTTATACACAAATGATATAAACAATGTTAAGAAGTAGTATAAGTCCTTTTGGAATTCATCTGAATGTTGTTAAAGGAATTTAAAACAGAGTCACATTAACTCGAGTTAAATGAATACTGGCTCGAGTCAATCCTTCATTCAAGGCATAGAAAACAACAACATAACACTAATTGACTCGAGGCAATAAAATTCATTACTCGAGTCTGGGCTTGGGCTCGAGTCGCAAGAATCATGGCTTGGGCAAGAATCAGATAATCATTTAAAAGCATAGAGGATATTTAACTCGAGGCAAAATAACCTGGCTTGAGTCGACCTTTAGACTCGAGGTAGGTAATTTAGGCTCGAGTCAATCGTGAATGAAAACTGATCAAGGATCGAAAACAAGACTCTGGCTCAAGTCATTAAGTGGTGGCACGAGTCAAAAACTCTTCTCAAAACGGCTTGCTCTCTATATGACTTTCTCTCGAGTAAGACAACCCTTGACTCGAGGTAAGAGCTCATATAAATTGATTTCTCCTAAATTCTATGAAATACTTGATGAGTGTATATTCATATGGAATTGGTTTCACTTCATTTGGTTGTGAGTAATGTGAGCTATATCTAGAAAACCGAGCCTATACTGAAATGGTTCTAGAATTTCTAGAGTCAACTTTCGAAGGCCATATCTCCCTGTTCTAAACTTGGTTTTGGCCATTTTGAGTCTACTTTCAGATGTCACTGATCTGAACTCATTCCGATGAGTAGATTGAGAGTTACACTCAAAACACTAAAGCTTGGTCTGTTGTGTGACGTGAATTGTAGTTTCAACTTCCGAAATTCATAGCTCTCTCATCTAAACTTCTTTGGGCTTAAAACTTTGTCAAAATGACACATTAGATGTATAGTTTCATGAAAAATTGGTTTAACCTCAATCCAATATCTGGTTTGGGAGATATCATCAAATTTCCAGACCTCGCTCAAACTAAACGTGAAACAGAGGTGAACAGAGTTGCTGAAAATCACTATTAACTCAAGCCAATTAGTGGCTGGCTCGAGTTAAGACCTTGACTCGAGTCTATGATTTCCTGGCTTAATTTTGGCTTCTTGGAACTCGAGTTTGACTTCATGGCTCAAGTTTCTTGATTTTGCTTGTTTTAAATCCGATTTGAGCCATTCCAACTTCCATTTGATCGTAGAAACTTCTAGAATCAATCTATTAACTTTGTATAATGATTTTCTCATTCCATTCAGCAAGTTCTTCTTTCTTTCTTCTCCTCTCTTGATCATTCTTCATAATTTAACTCTTTCTTTCTTCTCTTCTCTTCTCTTGTTCTTTATCATTTGACTCCACATCTTCTTTGATTCATTTCTTTCTTTAATAAAATATTTCTTTATTGATCTTCTTTTTTATCATTCTTCATAAATGAACTTCACATCTTTGATTCTACATTAAATTTAAGAATTAGTCAATGTAGGAGATAAATATAGTATACAAGCTTTTTACTCTTACTAATGGCATCTATATAAGACATCATCAAAACTAATCATATCCAACAAGTACAAATTCAGAAATATAATGACAAATATCTTGTTTAGATGCTGAGTAAATTAGGTATTTTTCTGCTTGTTGACTTATAGTTTCTAACTTTGTGAATTCATCTGATTGCATTTGTAGGTTAAAGAAGAACCAGTAGATAAGAGAGGAGTGGTGACAATTGAAAATAGAAAGAGCACTTAAAATAATCTACAAGCTGTCACTGACAGAAGATAGATCATTGTGGAGTTCCATATATGCAAGGTAGGACAAATATTTAAAATCCAAGCATCAATTTTAAGGAATAAATAGACGGTGCAAACTTCTTTAGTTGTAGTCACTATTGGTTGTTAAAAAAATCACAAACCCAAAGGAAATGCTTAAATTATTGGAAGATGTGATGAAAGAGAAGTAGTTGCAGAGGGCATTAAGCAATATTAAACCAACCAACATACACTATTAAATTGAAGTTGCCTTAGACCATGAATGATGATATTTTAATTTCTCCTTTTCCCAATAGTACTTCAAATGCGTTTGGCACTTTTTCTTTGACCTTTCATTCTAAAGTTTTGGGTTATTAGGTCTCGAGATGAGCATCTCAATGTCAAGTTGGTGTGTTAGACTTTTGCAAAGCTTGGTTAGGAAATGATAGTATTTTAGTAGCGACCAGTTGTGTTTGTGGGGTAAGCTGAAAATGTCTCCTCCCTCCATTTTTTTTTTGTTTAATAGAGTGATCACATTCACTTATTATGTATATTAGCTAGGCTAGTACTTTCTAATATATTAGTAAAATAAGAGCCCTTGTAGGCAATATATTTCTATATGGTTGTTTTGGAAGAACCAATTTGATGGTGGATGTAACATATTCATATTTAAGTTGTCAGCTTTTCATTACCCACTCTAATCTATCAAAAACCCCACAAGTAGCACAAGTAATCTTTTCACCCCTTTCTTTTCTATAAATTGTTGGTTTGCCTAAATATATGGTATTTTTCTTTACGAGTTCAAATGTTATGCTTCCTTATTTTTCAAGCTTTTATAAAGTTGCAAATTGTAGTCCCTTTATGCAGTCTCTCTATAAATTGTCACTTCTTGAATAAAAATTGCATTTTCAGTCTCAATTTAGGTATCCCCAATTTAAAAAAGTTGCAAGAAAATTGAAGTGGCATTGGAAACAGCAGCTTTTCACTGAAGTATGAACTATACTCTATAATGAAGCCCCAACTCCTCAATCTACTTAATATGGTTAACTGATCCTTTTTCCCTCTACTATAATTTATTTATGATTTATAATTATTATTATAACCATTAATAATTATTATCTTCTTATGCTTGTTCCTAATTCACCCTTCTTCATTGTTTTTATTAATAATATTTATCTATCTATTTAGTATTCATTTTTCTCTATTTGATCTTTTTATTGTGATGCTAATTCATCCTTCCTCAATTTGTATTATATTAATTTGGTCTCTTTTTCCCATAAATTTATATGACTTAATGAACTTTAGAGTATTTGAAGTTGCTTAGTATATTTATGTTGTTTAGACTATTTAACTTAATATTGTCATGTTTGTGCTATTCAAATTATTTGATATTTAATTAGTTAAATTATGCATTCGTTGATTTCCCTTTTTTTCCTCATAATGAGATTTTTTAAATAATTCTTTAATTTAATGTTAATACTTAATTACTTAAATTTGTTTCTATTTACTTATTGTTTATCACAGTCATTTAGAGTTATTTGTCATCTAAAGTTGTAGGTTATATTGAAAGCGGAGCTAATCACCAAGAGGGGATAAATTGAGGATTTAAAAATTCTTTTCAAAGTGCTCTGAAACTTAAACATAGAAATAGAACAGAACGGAGTGGAGAAGAAGAAGTAAAACATAGCAAGATTTATACTGGTTTTGTCTAACTCCTTGACCTACGTCTAGTCCTCAAACTCTTTGGGTTTTTCACTAACACTTAGAATCAGTTACACAGTCTGTACTCGAAGTTATCCTTTAACTAAGATATACTCCCCCTTACAAGTTGTACATTGATATTCCCAATCTCCAAGTCCCACAACTTGAGATTCTTACAATAAATGATTTCAATAAATGAAACTCTCTCTAAGAGTTGATATAGACAATCACTGAAGTACAAATGTATCAAAAGATACTTTACAATAGAAAACTGAAATAATAGTTAGAAACTTGAATGATTTTCGTTTTCTGTATCTTGGTTGTTGTCTGTTGTTCTAAGAAGACTTGAATGCAACCTCTTATATATGAAGAGAGCATTTAATGATCATTTGATTCTTCCATGTAATCGTTGGAGACATTGGACTAGCTGTTGGAAACACTTAGGTCTTCTTCTCTCTCTATCCTTCAGTAGGATCAGCTGCACAGAAGTTTATGGTTGACTTCTCTTGAAATAAATCCGTTGGAAGAGCATCTTCTTGTAATAAATGTTCTGACATTGCTTTTTTCTTTTTGACTAAATCTTCATTTAATATTCTTTAAAACATTTGAAACTCACTAACAAACTGATTAAACATAGTTAGAAATAGTAATAGTGATGATAAAAAGTATTAAGATCAAATATGAACATTTCATAAATTCGAGCAATTTGATTTTTAAAAACGAGCAACACAAAACTTGAGTTGGTTTATCCAAACTGGAGTTTGTAACTTTGCTTCAGAATACTAAACTTGAGTTTCTAAACTCTGACTCGAGTTTAGTTCTTCCAGAGAAGAACGTTGCAATTTGAACAATGAAGTATATTTTGAACACATGAGCAAACTCGAGTCAATTAGTGATTAACTTATGATGAGAAAATAGGTTTAAGTCTACAAGGCTCAAAACTAGAGTTTTCAAAACTTAACTGAAGTTTTCAAACCATAGAAATAGAGCATAGCTTTCTGTATGGCATAAACTCGAGTTAACAAAAACTCAACTTGAGTTTCTTTAAAAACTAAGATCTTTTGAAAAACTCTCTGCCAAGAAAACTAAAGTTTGTTGAATCAAAACTGGAGATTTCTCAAAATAAAAAATATGAAAACTTTCTATCAATCCAGAACTTGAGTTCACAAAATTAAACTCGAGTTTTCTCAAAACTTTGAAAAACTTATTGGCCAAGTGCAAACTGGAGTTTGTCATAACAAACTAGAGTTTGCTTAGGATGAAAAAATATTAAGACTTCTGGCCGAACACAAACTCAAGTTTATGAAAACTCAACTCGAGTTTTGTCAAGTTCTCAAATTCTTGAAAAACTCTCTTAGAGACATAAACTGGAGTTTGTCATTCTTCAGAAAATATTAAAGGTTCTCTGTTTGGCGCAAACTCGAGTTAATCAAACTAAACTCGAGTTTGTCTTAATGTGAAAAACTTGGAGTGCTCTCTATATTTTGCAAACTAGAGTTTGCCTATGTAAACTAGAGTTTGCCTTAGTTCATAAAAATTGAGCTACTCTCTGTCAAGTCCAAACTTGAGTTTGTCTTTGACAGAATGTTTTTCAACTTACCAAAGACAAACTTCATCTTGAATTTACAATTTTCAGTTATCATCAAAACACATAGAGAACTAACATATGTTAACATTTAAGAGGGCTTTTTTTTTACATATTTGTTTTTCTTATTGTTAGGCCTGACTATCACCCAAGAGGGGGGTGAATTGGGTGTCCAAAAAAAAACTTTTGATAACTTTGAAAATCTTTTCGCAACTTATTGAAAACAATTCGTATGACAATAATAATCTATAAAGCACTTGTCAGATATTCAAGTATATATGCTAGGAAGATAAGAGTTTAGGAAAGAGAATATGCAAACTATGATTTATCCTGGTTCGGCCGAATCCTTGACCTACGTCCAGTCCCCAAGCTCCAATTGAGATTTCAATCCACCATATCTTCTTATTTAATCTAGGCACAAGAGAAGCTTTTACAACCCAAAAGTTTACCTAGGCACTTGTGAAGCCAAATCTCTAACTGAGATACTCCCCCTTACACACTGTAAGGATCTAATCGGTTTCCCACTCAAGATTATCCAATCTTGAGTAACTCTCAAATAGAATGATTACAATAAATCTTCTCTCTCAGAAGTAGATAAGATAAGCACTAAAGTACATTGCAAATAATCTCACTCTCTAAGGTAATTATATAATCATTGAGATATTCGGAGCGTAAGTGATATAAATGTCAGAGTATTGGCATTTTGACGATGCAACTGTAATCTCGTGTCTCTCTTCTCTACTTTGAATGCTTCTCCTTTTATAGTTGATGTAGAGCATTTTACTGCTGAGCAATTCTTCCTGTTAGAATATGACCGTTTGATGTCCGTTGGAAGTAGCCGTTGAAATATAGCCGTTAGACTTGTCGTTACTTGTTCCGTCAAGTGCTTCACTTGATTCATCAAATGCGTTACCCGTTGATTGTACTTGATAGCCGGAATAAGTATGTCTTGGAAGAATGTTTTGTTTTGTTGCAGCGTTAATTCCAAATGTTGCTTTGTTTCTACTGCCTTGCAATAAATGTTGTGACGTGAGCATTTGTTTTTTCTTACTTTTTGCTTAACAACCATTTCATTCCTGAAAAACACTAGCAAATGGGTTAAAAGCATCTTATATATCTTACTAAGTGATTCTGGAAACCATGAGCCAAAGATCAGTTCTTTCGCAGAATCAGAGATTAGTGACAGCGACAAGAACTCGAGTTTTCAAAGTAGAACTCGAGTTCATGAACTTGAGTTCTTAAACAAGAACTCAAGTTCTTTCGTTTTTCTTTCTAAACGTGTCAGGTCTGCTAGCTAAGAACTCAAGTTGATTTCCAAGAACTCGAGTTTTCAATTTGGGCACCAATTGATTTTCAAAGAATTTGAGTTCTTAAACATGAACTCAAGTTCATGAACTCGAGTTCTTTTATGAGAACTCAAGTTCTTAATCTTTGACCGAATTCCACATAAAAGGAACTTGAGTTCTTCACCAAGAACTCAAGTTCATGAACTTGAGTTCTTTTCCAAGAACTCAAGTTCTTAGACTTTGGCCGACTTTCTCATAATAAGAACTCGAGTTTGGTACTAAAGAACTCTAGTTCTTAAGCTCTTTGAAAATTTTTCGTTGACAAGGGTCGCGAACTCGAGTTCATCACCCAAGAACTTGAGTTCTCAACCTTGCTGGTTGAGAACTATCTGTTAAGCCTTTCCAAAGCTTGAGTTTTAAAATATGAAATCAAGTTTGTCATTTTGAACGAGGCTGAAAACATAAGTTCTTTGAGAAAAACATAAGAACTTAAGAACATTGGAAATTCCATAACGTCTTCGATATAACTTCAATTTTGGCAAATCACCCATGCTCATAAAGCTCTTCAAGTCTTCTTTCCAATGCAACAAGAATCAGCTCCAAACTCATTGTATGTTGAGCACTATGATCAGATTAATAAAAGTTGTTCTTGAGCCCATGTTTTTGCTACATCCTGAACCGACTGTCAACTTCAAAAATCCATATCTCATCCATTTGATCTTTTTTTCCTGTGATATTGATGTTTTTGGAAAGATATTTAAGTCTAGTTTCATATGCCACCGATTTCAGCTCATTCTGATGTGTATTTTGTGAGATATGCTCAAATTACCGAACCCTGCTCTGCTGTGTGATAGTAATAGGTGGTGAAACTTCAAAAATTCATATCTCTCTCATTTGATCTTCTTTGGACTTGAAATTTTGTCAAGATGACGCATTGGATGTCTAGTTTCATCCAAAATTGGTTTCACCTCAATTCGATTTCTAGTTTGAGAGATATCATCGATTTACCAAAGGTTGCCCAGGCTGAACGTGAAACAGGGGAGAATAGAGTAGGCTGGAATAACATGAACTCGAGTTTTGAAAAATGAACTCGAGTTTTGCCCTAAGAACTCGAGTTCTTACGTGGGAACTCGAGTTTTCATGTATATTTTCCTGAAAGCTCGATTTTACTCATTTTAACTCTGAATTGAGTCATTTCAGCTTCCATTTGATCATAGAAACTTCCAGTATCACATATAAGAACCTAAATGTTGATAGTCCCATTATAATATGCAAGTTCTTCTTTCTTTAATCTCTTTTCTTCTTTGATTATTCTTTATAAATGAATTTCACATTTTGAATCTACATTAAATTTAGGAATTAGTCAATGTGGCATGTAAACTTTTTGCTCTAATGGCATCTATATAAGACATCATCAAAACTAATCGTATCTAACACTTATTATTTTTCCTATTGGCTTTTTTTTATTTGATTTATATTTGATTATTATTATTCTTCCCTCTCTTTTCCTTCTCTTTCATTTATATTCATTATTTATTAATTTTAATATTTATTATTTAATAATTGATAATATTTTTGAATTATCTTTATATGTAATGATAATTATTTACTCTTATGCTTTTTCCACGTCTCTAGTTTCTATTTGATTGCTTTTATGGTCATGTTAATTCACCATTCTTCATTTTTTATTTATTTATCATATTTATCTCTCTATTTATTATTCATTTTTTCTATTTGAAATTAATCCTTCCTTGTTTTGCATTTTATTAATTTGGTCTCCTCTTCCCATAAATATTCATAATTTAATAGACTTTAGAGTATTTGAAGTTGTTTAGTATGTTTGTGTTGTTTAAACTATTTAACTTAGTATTATCATGTTTGTGCTATTTAAATTATTTGATATTTATGATTTTCCTTTTTTCCTCATAATGAGATTTTTAAAATAATTTCTTAGTTTAAAGTTAATATTTAATTATTTTAATTTTTCTATTTACTTATTGTTTATTACAGTCACTATTTTTCTTTTTTCCTCATGATAATTATTTATTTTAATATTAATATTTATTTACTTATTGGTTATTATAGTCATTTAGAGTTGTTTATCATCTAAAGATATGGGTTTATATTAAAATTTTAAGCAGACTTTTTTTGACATATTTGTTTGTCTTACTTTTTTTCTGTTGGTTTTTTTTATTTGATTTGTATTTGATTATTATTATTCTTCCCTCTATTTTCCTTCTCTTTCATTTTTATTTATTATTTATTATTGTTAATATTTATTAATTATTAATTGATAATATTTATGAATTATCATTATATGTAATGATCATTATATTATTCTTGTATTTGTTTCATATCTCTAGTTTCTATTCGATTGCTTTTATGGTCATGCTAACTCACCATTCTTCTTTCTTTCTTTTTTTAATCAAATTTATCTATCTATTTATTATCATTTTTTCTATTTGAAATTAATCCTTCCTCGTTTTGCACTATATTGATTTTGTCTCATGTTCCCATAACTTTATAGACGTTAATGAACTTTAGAGTATTTTAAGTTGCTTAATAAACTGTTTAACTTAGTATTGTCATGTTTGTGCTGTTGGGATTCGTACATGCAGTGGAATGAAATTTATCCGATAAATTATAAATCTTAATAAGAGGATCTATCAACAACGTTTAAATTGGGTTAGTTATTAAGAATTGTACCTATGCGAACTCGTGGGCTAACACTTTTTTGATCTATCAATCTCTTGGAGCCGACTCTACGAATCCACTCCCTCTACTGATATCCACACCGAACAGCACTCCAACACGAACGGGAGCGTGCTAGCGCCTTCAAGCTTTTGCCTCACGTCTCTCTTCTAGGGTTTCTTTGTGGCTCTTCAATTCTCTTATGTGTGATCAAATTACTTACAACCTAAGGGTACTTATAACCCTTATGGGCCGCATTAAATATTCAAAATTAATCTTAGTAATTTTGAAATTGAATTGGAAATTAAATATGTCTCACTGATTCAATCCAATCTATATATTTAATGCGAATATTCACCACCTCGATCAAATCGAAGTGCTTTAGTTGTTTTGCCAAGTTGGTTTTGCACTTCATTTTGGAATATTTTGAACATTTCAAAAGATTCATACTTATGTTTCATTAGATAGATATACTCATACCTACTAAAATCATCTATAAATGTAATGAAGTACAAATAACCTCCCTTAGCAGATGTATTCATTGGTCCACACACATCAATATGTATAAGGCCCAATAAATCAGTGGCCCTCTCACTATGCCCAGTAAAAGGTGCCTTTGTCATTTTTCCCAATAAACAAGACTCACATGTATCAAATGATTTAAAAAATCTATCTTGATGGAGTTTTGAAATGCGTTTCTCATTTATATAGCCTAGACGACAATGTCATAGGTAGGTCGGATTTAAATCATTTGACTTGATCCTTTTGGTAGCCACATTATAGATATGTCCATTATTAGGATGTTCTAAATTTAGTGAATAATGACCAAAATGCAGATCACCATCAGCATAACAAATGTCATTACGATAAATAAAACATTTACCATTCCCAGTACTGGAAGTAAAACCTTCCTTATCCAAATAAGAAAGAAAAACAATGTTGTTACTCAAAGCAGGAACATAAAAGAAATTCTTCAAAATTAACAAAAGCCCACTAGGCAAAACAAATTCATAAGTGCCTATGGCTAAAGCAGCAACTCTTGCTCGATTTCCAACTCGTAGGTCCACTTCGCCCTTCTTCAATTTTCTATTGTCCTTGAGACCCTGCACATTTGTGCAAATGTGAAAATCACATGTGGTATCTAATACCCATGTAGAGGAAGTAGAAAAATGAATATCTATAACATAAATACTTGAAGAGATAGCCCCGCTATCCTTTTTGTTCTTTTTCAGATCTTCAAGGTAGAGTTTGCAGTTCCTCTTCCAATGACCAGGTTCATTACAAAAGAAGCAGACCCCGTTCTTTGAAGGCTTTGTCTTCTTGGTTGCAGGCTTAGTTTTGGGCCTGTTTGACTCTTTGGTCTAACCAATTGAGCCATTACCCTTTCCTTTGCCCTTGCCTTTCTTTTTCATACCCTTTCTTTCGTGCTTGAGAAAAATTCTCAAGTTTCTAAACCAGTCAAGAAAATTGGTCCCATTAAGTTTGTCCTTCTCAAGGACTGATCGCAGCGATAATGTAGCAGTATTACTAGTCGACATAATTCTACATTTAAAATATACAAAGTTAGTTAGTTATCTCCCACTGAATTAATAACCCTCACTATTATTAGTGGGCTAAGATTCATATTTGGTTTAAATTTAAGTCCGCTTTGGCAGGACGCTTAAAGTCAAGTTATTTAGGTAAGCAACCTATTGCCAATTACATCATATGTAACTCTTAGATCTTTATGAGATTCGATCATCATATGATCCGGCACGTTTAATCCCATCTAATGCCTTGAGATCCAAAACTATTTTGATAATCTCAATTAAGTCAAGACAATAATGAATGTTGAGTATCACCATTACTCACACTTGTCTCACCAAGATAACTCAAGTACATCCACTTTGGTGGAACATACAAATGAGCGATCTAGGTTTTGACAAGTATTCATTAATTGACGGCATTACGACTTAAGATTTCATTTAGAGGGTTTAATCTAATTAATTCTATTTTTATGAATGCAGTGATAGTTGTATCTCATACAAACAACATAGAGTACGCAAAATAAGCATGCCATGATCTAATCAAAAGCACAATTAAAATGTGACACAACATGGCTTACCTAACCTAAAATCCTCTCAAGCCAATGAGAAGATTTCTTTAAATAAGAAAAGAAAAAATTACATCAAAAGAAACTTCGTTTAAACATTTGAGGGGAGTGAGATGAGAAGAGATTGTACATTAAGAATATTTAGAGAGAGGCATGACTCGTAGGCCATATTTAAATATTACAACCAATGTAAAATCTAAAGTCATGTTGCTCACTATACCCAAACAATTTGAAAGTAAATCATAACAGGTATTAATTTATACAATATGAAAGAAAATGTCATGATTTTTCCATCAATTAATAATTATAATAATTATAATGTAAAAGCCACATGATACCATTAATATATAATCATGTAAAATCCACGTTAACAACATATTTTAACGTGATACCATTGACGTGATGCGAAACTTAACAATATATTTTGTATTCGCATAGGAATCAAGACCAAATCTGGTATCATGTTAACATAATATATATTAATATTTCGTTATATATATATATATATATATATATATATATATATATATATATATATATATATATATTCCCGCAATGAATACCCTATCCCGCAACTCATTTATACCGTTAATATTATAATATTATTTTGTGAAGCCATTATCCTGCAACTCATTTAAATATATAACTATTGTTAACCACATTAATAATAAAATATATATCTTTTTGATCCGATCGTAACTCTAACGTGAATTTTTTATTTAAACGCATACAAAATACGGTTAAGCATATACACACAATATATCCCATATATAATTGCATTAAGAACATAAACCCAAGTTTTAATCACACAATTGATCTGACTTTGATACCACTGTTGGGATTCGTACACGTAGTGGAATGAAATTTATCCAATAAATTACAAATCCTAATAAGAGGATTTATCAACAGTGTTTAAATCGGGTTAGTTATTAAGAATCGTACCTATGTGAACTCATGTGTGTGCTTTGCAAATTTGTGGGCTAACACCTTCTTGATCTATCAATCTCTAGGAGCCGACTCTACGAATCCACTCCCTCTACCAGTATCCACATCGAATAGCACTCCAACACGAACGACAGCGTGTTAGCGCCTTCAAGCTTTTGTCTCACGTCTCTCTTCTAGGGTTTCTTTGTGGCTCTTCAATTCTCTTGTGTGTGATCAAATTACTTACAACCTAAGGGTATTTATAACCCTTATGGGCCGCATTAAATATTCAAAATCAATCTTATTAATTTTGAAATTAAATTGGAAATTAAAATTGTATAACTGATTTAATACAATCTATTTATTTAATACGAATTAAAAACCAACTAATTTGATTTCTCTTCATAAATCAAATCTGAGATATGATATCTATCTTCATAAATCAAATTATTGATTTATCTTTATAAATCAAATATGAGATATGATATCTATCTTCTTAAATCAAATCTGAGATACAATATCTCAATTAATCTAAATGATTAGCTCCTAGGGCATAATTTTCAACATGTGCTATTTAAATTATTTGATATTTAGTTAAATTATGTATTTGCTTATTTTCCATTTTTCCTCACAATGAAATTTCTTCAATAATTCATTAGTTTAATGTGAATATTTAATTAGTTAAATTTGTTTCTAATTACTTATTGTTTATCATAGTCATGATTTTCCTTTTTTCCTCATACTAAGATCTTTTAAATAATTCCTTAGTTTAATGTTAATATTTAATTTGTTAAATTTGTTTCTATCTACTTATTATTTATCACCTAAAGTTGTGGGTATATATTAAAATTTTAAGTGGACATTTTTTGACATATTTGTTTTTCTGTTTGATTTTTATTATTTGATTATTACTATTCTTCCCCCTCTTTTCCTTCTCTTTCATTTATATTTATATTTTTTAATTTTAATATTTATTATTTAATAATTGGTAATTTTATGAATTATTATTATATGTAACGATAATTATATTGTTCTTCTACTTTTTCCATTTCTATCTTCTCATTTGTTTCTATTTGATTGCTTTTATGATCATGCTAATTCCACATTCTTCATTTTTTTTAATTTACCATATTTATCTATGTAACACCTCACTACTCTATACCTAGAACAGAGTAATGTTTTCTAAACTTGGTATAATGCATAAGTCAATAAATAATTTAAATCACTGAGCCAGGTTTGATCCTGGGATTAAAAGCCTTCTTCAACAAGAATTTTTAAAAAAATATTATAGTTCTGAATGGACTTTTCTAAAATATTTAAAACATTTTATTAGTGATTCAAATATTTTATCTAAAATGCATTATACTTAAAAACCTTGTTAAATACTATCGGAGTATTTCCTTATTTCTCCAATTAACCTAATGCTCTGCTACTCATTCACCATATTCGGAACTTGGTATAAACATACTCATTCTTGCAATAATAGTATGCAGCACACATACACACTTATAACATGTCTACTTCACACAACCATATGTTTCTAAATAAATATACACCCCAGTAGCCATATACGGCTATTTTAAAATAAATACTTAATCCAAATAAGTCAAAGGAAATTTAGATAGTGGGTGAAATAAAATAAAGTAAGCTGCTCTATCAGCTTCACCACCTTCTTTGCATCACGCAGTATTTCCACCCTTTCCTTTTGAACCCTGATTACTATTTTGCTCACGTCCTAGATTGTTGGAAGGTCCTGAGATTCAAATGAATAAATCCTAGAGTAACATATTAATCTCAATTTCTAGTATAATCAATACATGTAAATCAACCAAAATAGAGTAGTCCACACAGCATATAAAGCAAATAGATTTTATACAACAAGTATTACATTCTATATGCAACACTTAATACAAGTAATCTTTAAATGATTTCAAAATACTTTAGCGTTAGAAAATTCATTTCTTTTGATAAATTAATTACCAAAAATTACTGAATACACTAGGCTCTGCCTAGCCACCGGGAAGTTAACCCTATGGTCGGCTCTTCCGCTCAATCGAACCATGAGTGGTGCTGGCCCCATACAGGCGGGACATACAAATATGGTATACATAAACATATATTGGTATACAAAGAATGTAAGATTAGAGTTACTACCTGTTGATCTTACCGACAGAAACACCTTCCGTACGTTTCTTTCAAATTTGCTTGTCCTTCAAGCTTAGGCAAATATCACTTCCTATAATTGGCATTTATATGGAGAGTAGGTCATTAACTAATTTAATCTTAATAACATAATTAAGATTTAGTCCTAAACCTTCCCCAAAATACTTGTCCTTTAGTATCCTTATGACTTACAGATAAATACTTATTGGGGCTTATTTATTTAGATACCATATACTATGGAATAAATATCATCTCAGCTACTTAACCTTTCATTTTATCCAAAGAAACCTTTTCTTTCAAGGTTAAGCACAATTAGCAACTTAGGTGACTCTTCTAAGACTTATCAGAAATTGACCTTTAATTTTCCACGGGCATTTAGAAAATTCATAACTTGGTTTGTATAACTCCGAATGGAGTGATTCCAATTTCTATTTACTCCTTAATAAGTCTATTTCCATAAATTAAATTCACCAAGTTGATTCATGGCTAAGAAAATTCCCACAATAAATACACTCTTCTTGATAACCAATAATATACTTTATACGTGTATATATGTATCTTTAATATATACGCATATAAAAATAGTAGACTTTTGCTTTGGCTCTTTTATAATATTCACATGACAACAACTAAAGTTCAGCCACGTTTTATACTTCTTTGGTGTTAAGATACACACACCAATACTTATATATATAGAATAGCAATACCGATGCAAGGAATTCAAAAACAAACTCAGATTCATACCTCCTACTTCAATCTCCAGCAAGCTAAATAATTTATCCTCAATGAGTCAGCTAAGTGATGAGATTCCTCTCTTCTATTTCGACGCGCAAGACCAGAGAATTATGATCTGGATTCTAACTCTCTCTCTCTCTCACACACACTCTTTGAGTTCTCAGACAAGAGTGAAGAATGAGAAAAATGAGTAAACGAAGAGACATAGCTTTGTATATAATTAGCATGAGAGGGAAATGTTTCACTCGTGACTGAACAGGAACATACACCTATGAAGCAACAATTGCACAATAAATTATCCTTGATAGAAAATGTGTCTTCCACCCTTGTGTTTCTTTAACAATTGAAAAGACAAGATAAGTGTAGTATGCGTATAATTGAAGCAGATGATGTTGCCTTCTGTATGCATGTGAGTTTATGTTCCCAATAATTAAAATAAAGGAATGAGAAGTGTTGCCCATTACAAGAAACGCATCAGCCACACCACCAAAGAAAAAATTACAATTACTTTAAGAAAAGAGATCTATAAGGTGTTGGCCACTAGCATATGAAGACAATGTTTTCGACATTCATTAGCTTTCTGTCAAGGTCGCTAGGTAACACAAATATGGCAAACACATGGTCCCACTTGAAAGAAAAATAACGGATATTACAATCTATCTATTTATTATTCAATTTTTATCTATTTGAAATCCATCCTTCCTCATTTTGCATTATATTAATTTGGTCTCCTCTTCCTGTAACTTTACATAACTTAATAAACTTTAGAGTATTTAATATGGCTTAGTATGTTTGTTTTGCTTAAATTGTTTAACTTAGTATTGTCATGTTTGTGCTATTTAAATTATTTGATATTTAATTAGTTAACTAATGTATTCGATTTCCTTTTTCCCTCATAATGAGTTTTCTTAAATAATTCCTTGGTTTTATGTGGATATCTAATTAGTTAAATTTGTTTCTATTTACTTATTGTTTATAACAATCATGATTTTACCTTTTATCCACATAATGAAATTTGTTAAATAATTCCATAGTTTAATGTTAATATTTAATTAGTTAATTTTTTCTATTAACTTATTGTTTATGACAGCCATGATTTTCCTTTTTTCCTCACAATAATTCCTTGGTTTAATGTTAATATTTATTTACTTATTATTTATCATAGTCGTTTACAATAGTTTATCATCTAAAGATATGGGTTTATATTAAAATTTAAGTGGATTTTTTCTGATATGTTTGTTTTTCTTATTGTTTTTCTGTTGGCTTTTTCTTATTTGATTTGTATTTGATTATTATTATTCTTTCCTATCTTTTCCTTCTTTTTCATTTATATTTCTTATTTTTAATATTTATTATTTAATAATTGATAATATTTATGAATTATCATTATATGTAACGATAATTATATTGTTCTTCTACTTTTTTTTCATGTCTCTAGTTTCTATTTGATTGCTTTTATTGTCATGCTCATTCACCATTCTTCATTTTTATTTATTTATCATATTTATCTATCTATTCATTATTCATTTTTTCCTATTTGAAATTCATCCTTCCTTGTTTTTCATTATATTAATTTGGCCTCCTCTTCCCATAACTTTACATAACTTAATGAACTTTAGAGTATTTGAAATCAGTTAGTATGCTTTTTTTTTTCTTTTGTTTAAATTCTTTAACTTAGTATTTAAATTATTTGATATTTTATGTATTCACTGATTTTCCTTTTTTCCTCGTAATGAGATTTCTTAAATAATTCCTTAGTTTAATGTGAATACTTAATTAGTTAAACTTTTTCTATTAACTTATTTTTTTATCGTAGTCATGATTTTCCCTTTTTCCTTTTTTCTATTTGATTGCTTTTATAGTCATGCTAATTCACCATTCTTCTTCTTTTTCTTCTTTTTTATATCATATTTATCTATCTAGTTATTATTCATTTTTTTTATTTGAAATTCATCCTTCCTCATTTTGCATTATATTAATTTGGTCTCTTCTTCCCATAACTTTGAATATTAGAGTATTTGAAGTTGCTTAGTATGTTGGTGTTGTTTAAACTATTAAATAGTCTGGTCATGTTTGTGCTATTTAAATTATTTTATATTTATGATTTTCATTTTTTCCTCATAATAAGATTTTTTAAAATAATTTCTTAGTTTAATGTTAATATTTAATTAGTTAAATTTGTTCCTATTTACTCATTGTTTGTCACATTCATGATTTTCCTTTTTTCCCTTGTAATAATTCCTAAGTTAATATTTATTTACTTATTGTTTATCACAGTCATTTAGAGTTGTTTATTATCTAAAGATGTGGGTTTATATTAAAATTTAAGTGGGTTTTTTCTGACATATTTGTCTCTTGGTTTTTCTATTGGCTTTTTCTTTTTTTCCCCCTCCTCTTTCTTATTATCAAATTTTACAATAACAACTTCACTTTCATTTTTCACAATTTAACTTAGGGCAGTTTGGTTATTTGTTCAGAATTGGAAATCACACATTCCTACATCAATGACTTGAGATTTGATAAATTCGTAGCACCAATTAAGTTACTTATGAGACCATAACTCCCTACATAAAAAATAAGATACCATTGTGTATTAAGACCTATAAAAAGAAGGGAAAATAAGATAAGTCAAAGAAGATTGCAAAAAGGAAAACATATACTTTTAGTCCTTTAAGTATAACAAAATGAAATATGCATACTCATTAGAAGTAATTATTTAATATGTTCAAATTTTAAATCTTTAATATCATATTTTTTATATTTTAAAGAATAAATTATTAAAGTTGTACTTTCGCTCCCCACGGTCCTTTTCATAAGCAACTTTTTCTCTTTTGGAATTAGTCTTTTTGATATACAACTTTCTCCTTGTGTCTCTAAATTTAAACTTTTTCTACCTCTATTAAACATACATCTTTATGTTAATTACCTCATATCCACCACTAATTCTATTTGATTTACACATTCTCTACTCTGTGATATTTTCATAAATAGAGCCATATTTGGAGTTTACAAGAAACATAACATTTTTGACACATACATTGTTTTTTAACTATTTTTAATCAACGTAGTTAGGGTAAAAGTAACTTATCAAGAGAACCTAAGTGAGTAAAACTTGATAAAATAAAATGATAGAATGGTAAATTAGTATGAGTGAATGCATATTGAATGGTCAAAAGCAATTCTTGTACTACCGGCAAGCGAAATGGGAGCAGCCTAAATTGTGAAAATTGGGTTGTAGGAGTTGTAAGCTGTGTTTGGGGGGAGTTATTATCTATCATTCGCCTCTATGGTAGAATCAATCGGGGGCTTGAGAGGCGGTGGTGTACCTGTGGCTGATGTTAGCGACCACCATTGCCACCACCACTTCTACTACCACTACCACTACCACTACCTACTACTACTACTACGACTATGACTACTCAAATACAATGGGAAGAGCAGAGAAAACAAGTAAAGCCAACAACCAAAAAAGAATAGAAAAACATAACAAATAGTACTTCTAAGTCAATAGCATCAAGAGACAGAAGAAGATAATGAATTGCAAATTTAAGGCAATAGAAGAGGAAGTTAAATATTAATGTAACACATTTAACAAATAATTATATAATTGATAGATATAATTATAATTCATAAATATGAAAATAATTAAATAATAAATATTACAATAAATAGGATAAGAAATAGCCCATTAAATGATACAAATATATTTACCAACTACAAGTGGCGCAAGAAATAGGATAATAAAGTAAGTATTAATGGTCATAATTATAAATCATAGATATCTATCAATTATTAAATAATAAATAAATTTAAATAATAAATATGATAAACAATAAATAAATTGTAAGGAATTTAATAGTAACAAATAATTAAATAATAAATATTACAATAAATAGTCCATTTAAATATTTTAGAAATAACTAATATATATCCACCAATTTAGATGATAATTAAATTTAAATTAATATGAAAAATAATAAATAAATAGAAACAAATATAACTTATTAAACATTGACTTAGAAGAATTATTTGAAAACATTATCAAGAGAAAAATGAAAAATCATCGAATACAAATTCACATATTAAAAAAGCACATTTAAATAATACAAAATATATTTAGCAACTCCAAGTGGCACAAGAAATAGAATAAGAAAATAAATATTAGTGGTGATAGGTAATAATTATAAATCACAAATATCTATCAATTATTAAATAATAAATATGATTAAAAATAAATAAATAGTATAGAATTTAATAGTAACCAATAATTTAAGTCAAATATAACAGAAAACTCAAAAAGACAACAAAATAAAAAATCTAAATCAAATAATTTAAATAGCACACACATATTAAGTTAAATAATTTAAACAACACAAACATATTAAACAACTTCAAATGCTCTAAAGTCCACTAAGTTATATAAAGTTACAGAAAAAAACATAATATAATACAAAATGAGGAAGGATGGATTAGCATGACAATAAAAAAGATCAAATACAAACGAAAAGAGAGTTACCTATAGGAAAGAATTTACTAATAATAAATAAATAAATACAATTTAACTAATTGGGGTGAGGGCATTCGGCGATGAGATTTAAAGGCAAAAATAATAATAATAATAATAACTAACACAACAAATAATAAATCAAACATGACAACAAAATAGCTCATTTAAATCAAACAACTTAAATACCATAAACATATTAACTCAAACAATTCAAATAGCACAAACATATTGAGCAACTTAAATTACACGAAAGTCCATAAATTATAAAGTTATAGAAAAAAGAGAAAAATTAATATATTATTGAAGAATGGTGAATTAGCATGATGATAAGAGACGGATGAAAAAAAAAGGTAGGAGAATAAAATAACTATTGTTACATACTTTATATATATTAAAATTATTAAATTATAAGTACTACAATAAATAAATAATAAATATTATATACCATAAATAGTAACAAATAATAAATAAATGGAAGAGAAGGAGGAGCAATCTTTTTTTCATAGGTAATAATAATAATCATCAACTACAAATCAAATAAGAAGGGGAGAAAATAATAAAATTTTAAAAAAAATGAACATGAAATATGACTACAGAAGTCCATTTAAATATTTTAAACATTAATATATACCCAAACCTTTAGAATTATAAAATTATGGGGAAAAAAGAGAAAAGAATTAATATAAGAAACAAAGGGAGACATGAAAACAGAAGAAAAATTAACTAGTTAAATAGAAGGAATTATTTGGAATCATATAAAATTATTGGGAAAAAAGGAGAAAACAATCAATATAATATAATATAATACCAAATGAGAAATAGTGAAATATCATAAATCAAATAGAAACAACTAAGAAAGGAGACATGAAAAAAGTAGAAGAAAAATTTAACTAATTAAATAGAAGGAATTATTTGGAATCATCAAATACAAATTTAAATATAATAAAATAGCACATTTAACTCAAATATGACCAAAACAATTAATAAATAATGAAACATGTTAAGCAACTCGAAGTCTTGGAAATAGAAGAAAATAAGTATTAATTGTTATCAAACAAAATAGCACATTTAAATATAAACAGCACAAACACGTTATAGAAACAAGAGAAAACAAATAAAAATATAGTTCAAGGAATGCTAAATTAGCATGAAAATTAAAATTAGAAAGAAATAAGGAGACCCGTGGAAAAAGTAGAAGAGTAAAATAATTATTAATTGTAATATATATTAACGATTCATAAATACTATTAATTATTAAATAATAGAAATCTTTTTGAATAATAAGTATTATAAATAAAAAATAAAAAGTAAAAAATAACAAATAATGGATACCAACAAAAAAAGAGAGTAACAAATAATAAATGAAAAACAACAAATGGAATAGTTTGAAAATCTCATCATAGTGAAAGAAGGAAAAAGAGGAAAAGAGGAGGATGAATATTAAAAACAAATATGACAATAGTATTTAAATAATTTAAATAGAAACACATATTAAGACTTAAACCACTCAAAAGTCCATAAGGTCAATTATACAAAAGAGAAAACTACTAAAATGATACAAAATGAAGAAGGGTGAACTAGGAAGAAGCATAAGAATATAATAATTATTAATAGTTATTATAATAATTATAAATCTCAAATAAATTATAGAAGAGGGGAAAATGATCAATTAACCATATTAAGCAAATTGAGGAGTTGGGGCTTCACCATAGCGCGACCAATGGAGTATTAATTCAGGATTTAGTGAAAAGTAGTTGTTTCAGATCCCACTTCAATTTTCTTGCAACCTTTAAAATTGGGACATCTAAAAGGGATTGAAAATGCAAGTTTTATTCAAGAAGTGACAGATATATAGAGATATTGCATAAAGGGATTACAATTTACAACTTTATAAAAGCTTGCAAAATAAGGAAGCATAACATATGAACTTGTAAAGAAAAATACCATATATTTAGGCAAACCAACATTTCATAGAAGAGAAAGGGGTGAAGAGAATACTTGTGCTAGTTGTGGGGTTTTTGACAACTTAAATATGAATATGTCCCATCTACCATCAAATTTGTTCATCCAAGACAATCAGATAGAAATCTATTGCCTACAGAGGGGCTCTTATTTCACGAATATATTAGAAAGTACTAGCCTAGATAATATATATAATAAGAGAATGAGATTACTATCAAACAAAAAAAAATGGAGGGAGGAGACATTTTCAACTTACCTCAAACACAAATGGTTGCTATTAAAAATACTATCATTTCCTAACCAAGCTTTGCAAAAGTCCAACACACTAACTTTCAATTGAGATGCTCATCTTGAGACCTAATAACCCAATACTTTAGAATGAAAGGTCAGAGAAAAAGTGCCAAACGCATTTGAAGTACCATTGTGAAAAGGAGAAATTAAAATATCATCATTCATGGTCTAAGGCAACTTCAATTTAATAGTGTATGTTGCTTGGTTTAATCTTGCTCAATGCCTTTAGCAACCACTTCTCCTTCATCGCATCGTCCAATATTTTAAGCATTTCCTCTGGGTTTGTGATTTTTTTCAACAACTAATAGTGACTACAACCAAAGAAATTTGCATCATCTAATTATTCCTTAAAATTGATGCATGGATTTTAAATATTTGTCCTACCTTGCAGATATGGAACTCCACAATCATCTTTCTTTTGTCAGTAACAGTTTGTAGACTATTTTCAGTGCTCTTTCTATTTTCAGTTGTCACAACTCCTCTCCTATCTACTCTCATCCAAGATCTCCAACTTACAAATGTAGTCAGGTTTACAGATGAATTCATAAAGTTTGAAACTGCAAGTCAACAGGCAGAAGCATCTACACCAAGATATTTGTTATTATATTTTTGAATTTGTACAATTGTCAAATCATAATGGGATGTTAAGAAAAAAAAAAAAGAATATGTTCTAGAAATTTATAGCGCATGACAAATACCAATGAAATGTTCAACTCATTTGTTATGTAGGGTATAAATAGGTTAAATAAGTAGGGAATTAGTAAGAGCACAACATTAAGTCTATGAGGCCTCACTTAGGATATTATGAGTAGGATTAGAATAAATAGTGATGTAATGATTAGGATTACAATTAATAAGTGGAAAGGCGATAAACTAGCTATTGAAGAATAAAGGAATGACTCACGACAAACTACTACTACATATTGATCATTAAGTGCCTAAGGCTATATATAAAGACTTAGGCCAATTTTATAATTAGTTTGCATTGTGTATGAATGAATAGCAGGACATCAGTTCTATCACCTGCCTTGTCTTCTCCCTCCTATTTCTCTTCTCAACCCCTCCAATTTCTTCTTCCTTAATTATTCTATAATTTCTACACTGATCCTAACAGTGGTATTAAAGTTGAGTCATCCTCGGCTCCTTACTATACAAATTAATGAACAAAATGTAAGTCTGGTTGTATCTTTCCATGACAACTCAAACTAGTATACAAGAAGCAACAAAAGAAACTCCAAAAAGAAAGTCAAGAACTACCAAGAAGGTAGAAGTATTGAGAAGGGATACCAAGATTAATTCTTGTGATTCCCATAACATCGTCAGACACCAAGAATTGACGACGGGGCTTATTGAAGTAATGGTCTCAACCCGAGCACAACTAGCAGCAATGACAATGGCTGACCAAATGGATACATATGTACAAGTGGTGGAAGACTATGGCTGGGATACCAACGACCATACAAGCCTTAATTGAGCAAGTGGCGGTGTTAGTGTCCAACCAAGAACAGCTCCGGTAAAGGGTGGATATGCATAATCAAGATGAACCCAGGCAATGTGAACAACTTTGGCAAGGGGCAGATATACATAACCAAGAAGAGCCTAGGCAATAGGACCAGTGTCGAATACAAAGGGACTAACAGGATGAAAATGATTATGCACCCTCGACAAGGTTGACTAAGATGGAATTCCCACAGTTTGAACGACAAGATATTATGGGCTAGTTATATAACTGTGACAGGTATTTTGACTTAGATGGCACACTAGAGAACTAGCCGATTAGCAAGTGCCAATCTTGACGAGAAGGGATATATTTGGCACTGGGCTTACATGGAAGAGGAAAACGATCATTTGGTTTAATGGTTAGAATTCAAGATTGCTCTAAGGACTCAATTTAGTTCTCCTTATGAGTCTCCCATGGGCGACTTCAAAGGACTATACCAAATGGGATCTCTCAACGAGTATAATGATGAGTTTGATGTCTTCCGATGCAAATTGCGCCTCCAGGATGATCACACCATTTAAACCTATATTGAGGGACTTCAAGATGATTGTTCACGGCAGGTGCGGCTTTAATGGCCAAGATCATTAGTGGACGCTCAAAGTATCACTAAAGTCATCAAGTATAATCATGGCAATGAATCAACTTCCAAAATATGGCCACGACGGACCAACATCAATGCTTCAACATCTCAATTCTAATAGAGGAACGCGAAGAATCAATCTTTTTCCAACAGGTCTTCAAGAATCCTCATGAAACCAAATATGGTGATCAGAATGCAGGATACATGAGTAAAGAGGGTGCAGGGTGAGCATGAATTCCTTTATATTGTCAACGGCATGAATAGGGGTGGGCAGTGTAACGGGAAGTTCGAGGGTGGGCAACGATGAGTTGGATGAATTGCCACCAAGAATTTGTGTTTTTATTGCCAGAAGCCATATTCCGTGGCCATACGTGCCCCCGGCAACAATGATTACAACTACAATTGGTTGAGTTAAAAGAGGGCTGAAGATCCTGCTAAGGAAAAGGTGTTACAAGAGGAGCCTAATCCCGACTTAGAGGAATGTCTCTAAATATCCCTAATGCAATCCAAGGGTATGTAGGATGATGACCAGTCTAGATTTTCATTGATAATGGGGCCTGTCATGGTTACCTTGATTACAAATTGGTTAGGAGGTTAGGATGGAAGGAACCTTCACAATTAGGGGGCAAAGTTGAGGTAGCAAGGGGTGTGTGCGAGGCTAAAGATTTACGTGGTCTAAAAGAACTTCCGATGGTGAATGCAAAAGAATCAGGATTTTTCATTTGATTTATGTGTGATGGAAATTAACACCTATAACATTGTCTTGGGCTTACAATGGTTGCAATAAGTTGTTCATCATGCTTCTTCGAACTATGATGACTTATCCTGAGTTTTTGTTACAAGGGATCCATGTGTGTGTTGAAGCCAAATCCCCCAACTAACTGTAAGGTAGTCAATAGAATCAATGACACTAACATGTAAGGTAGCCAACTGTTCTTTCTACATTCTTTTGAAGAGTATACAACTTCAGACAACACTCTTTCTAATAGCAACAAGGAAGCTTACGGGTGCGTAAGGAGCTTGTTAATAGAATTTTAGGATGTATTTTCAGAACCTAAGGGACTACCCCTTCTCTAGTCTAACCATAATCTGCTAGGATCCGTACATGCAACAAAATTAAAATTTTTTACAAGTCCCATCAGAGGATCTACCAACGACGTTTAAATCTGGTTGTTTGTTACAAAAACATACTTATATCAACTCGTATGCGTGCCTTGAGAACTCATGGGCTAAACCTTCTTGCTCGATCAATCTCTAGGAGCCGACTCTATGAATCCACTTCCTCTATCGATATCCACACCGAACAGTTCTCTAACACCTATGGCAGTGTGCTAGTGCCTTCTTACTTTGTGTCTCACGTTTTTCTCTCTAGGATTACTTTCGTGGCTTGTTCCCTTATTTTAATACGACTAGATCAATATCTCTTATAGAGTTTCTAAAACCCTAATTAGGTCGTATTAAAATATTCAAGATTAATCTAATTAATCTTGAATTTGAATTTTAAATTTAAATAGCATTAATTAAATCTGTCTAACAGATCTAATCTAATCTTTTTATTTAATCCAAATTAAAAGCTAGCTGATTTGATTTATCTTCATAAATCAAATATGAGATATGATATCTATCTTTATAAATCAAATCATTAATTTATCTTCATAAATCAAATCTAAGATATGATATCTATCTTCATAAATCAAATCATTGATTTACATTCATAAATCAAATCTGAGATATGATATCTCAATTAGTTTTAGTCATTTAATGATTAGCCCCTAGGGCATAATTTCCAACAAACTCCCACTTGCACTAAGTGCAATCATTATATATATTCTCCCTAGATAAAACGTTGTATTCATTAAATCTTAGACATATCTTAGATTCAATGGATCTGGACATTATAGCTCATGTTAGGCTATTCTTGTGTGCGACCTTACAGGCCCACATGAGATTGGTAATAGGCCAAGACTGTACCAACCCACAAGTCACAAGCAGCCTCTAGCAAGACTTTGCGACTACCCAATTCATATGGGGATCGATGATACGATACAACCTATCGTACAACCATGTCACGTCCCTTTTGTCACACGATAATTTGGTCAAATATGAGGTATGGATAAGTCAACTTCCTGTTTTTGACGATTACTTTCTCAATTCTTGAGTAGTCTAATAATTGAAATGGAAACTCCTTATCACCTCCACCTAAAGCACATGTATCCTTAAACTAGTCTGGAGTTTAAAGTTGAACCTCAGAGTAACTGTTAAACTCACATACTATATGTGTATAGTGTATGGGTGCACCCATGACATGTAAATCAAATCATAAGCCAAACATACCACATATGAATTCAGAAACATACATAGTTGTTGGTTATGGTTAGTTTTGATGATGTCTTATATAGATGCCATTATCAAAAGCAAAAAGTTTATATCATAAAGTTTATACCATATACATTGACTAATTGCTACATTTAATGTAGATTTGTTCATGTGGAGAAAGAACAAAAGAAGAGAAGAAAGAAAGAGTTGATTCATGGAGAATAATCAAGAAGAGAGAAGAAAGAAAGAAGAACTTGCTGAATAAACTAAGAAAATCATTATACAAGTTCTTAGTTTGATTCTAGAAGCCTCCATGATCAAATGAAAGTTAGAACAGCTCAATTCAGAGTTAAAACAAGCATATATCAGGTTCTGGATGAACAAAATCGAGCCAGATACTTAAAAGTCAAGTTTACTGCATTACTGGAAGTGATCTGCCTTTGGATTATGAGAAAACTCGAGTTTAGAACACAAAACTCGAGTCTGGAACTCAAAACTCGAGTTAGTCACTTAATGACTCGAGTTTGTAAAGTCTTCAGCAACTCTGGCGTCTCTGGATCATCAAAACTCAAGTTAGCCAATGTAAACTCGAGTTTGGAACTCAAAACTCGAGTTAGTCACTTAATGACTTGAGTTTAGCAAGCTTTCAGCAACTCTGTCCAACTCTGTTTCACGATCAGAACTGGCGACCTCTGGTAATTCAATGATATCTCCCAAACCAGAGATCGGTTTAAGGTGAAATAAATTTTGTATGAAACTAGACATCCAATGCGTCATCTTGACAAAGTTTCATGACCAAAGAAGCTGAGATGAGAGAGCTATGAATTTTAGAAGTTGGAACATGAATTCACGCCACACAGTAGACCAAGCTTCAATGATTTGAGTGTATCTCACAATCTACACATCAGAATGAGCTGAAATCGGTGGTATATGAAAGTAGACTCACATACCTTTCCAGAAACATAAAGATCATGGAAAACAAAGATCAAATGAGTGAGATATGATCTTCAAAAGTTGACTATAAATTCAAGATGCTGCAAAAACGCTGGCAAAGAACAACCTTCATTCATCAGATCATAACTATCAGAATACAGTGGGTTTGGAGCTGATTCTTCTTGCAATGGAAAGAAGACTTAAAGAGCTTTATGGAGATAGGTACTGGATTCCAGGGATTGATCTTTATCAAGTCAGAAAGCAAAGAACTTGTGAGAAGGATATTTGACTGAGCCATGGAGAAGAAAACTCGAGTTTGTGTTAGCAAACTCCAGTTTTGAGACTTGACAGAAAGATATTCAATTTTACATAAAAGCCAAACTCGAGTCTGCATAGACAAACTCGAGTCTGTACAAACACAGAAATGAATCCAAAATTTTCACATTAAGCTAAACTCTAGTTTGCAAATCAAACCTGAAGTCTAGAAGATACAGAGAGCACTCAGAATCCCAAGCAAGCCAAACTCGAGTCTAGATTCCCTAACTCGAGTTTAGACCAAACAGAAAGGAACCCAGAAAACTCAATAGACTCCCAAACTCTAGTCTGGCCTTCCAAACTCCAGTTTGCACTTGACCCAGATAAACCTCAAATATTTCAGTAGTCACTGAAACTCGAGTTTGCTTCCCAAACTCGAGTCTGAACCATATAGAAAGATCATTCACTTGGCTACACTACAAACTCCAGTCTATGACCCTAAACTCCAGTCTGGAAAATCACGAACTTAGGCTTGTTCTTCAAACATAGACCCAAACTCGAGTTGGTCACTAATTGACTCGAGTTTAGCTTCCTGCCCAAAGTTCCATCCCAAGTCCAGAACCCGACAGTTCCCTCTATAAAAACCAAACTCGAGTTAGCTTTTACAGACTGCAAGTTTAGACCACTAATCAACAGACATGCTTTCTGGATGAACCCCAAACTCGAGTCTGGAAGAACAAACTCAAGTTTGCATCGGGGATTTTGAAAAATCAAATGATGTTGATCTGCGAAATCTTAATGGGTCTTTCTGAAATTATTTCCTCATATGATATTATTGTTTCTAATGTCCTTGATGAAAGGTGAGATCAAGATCCAGGATAAATGCATTAAATGACGAACCTAGAACAGGGCTGATCCTTCTTCCTTATCCCAGATGTTCAACTCAGACCGTTGTAACTCATAAGAATCATCTCAAATAGTCAAATTAAGTTTATGGAATGACAAGAATTCTGGAAGACCATCTACAACAACTAAATCCAAGATTCCACCCAAGAATTGAAGAAACAGAGGAAAATATGCAACTGTCATATTCCAGATTTACAGCTGAACTTTGAAGAATCAAAGAGAAGAAAATGCAACGGCTAGTTCCTCTTCTTCATCTATATAAGAAGCCCAGAAACGAAGAACAACAAACACAGATACAAGAGGGAGAACAAGAACAGTGACGTGAGCTTACACAGTGAAAATGCCAATATTCTAACGTCTGCTTCATCTACTCTCTGAATATCTCAATGATCATATATCTAGCTTAGAGAGTGAGATCATATGTATTGTGCTTCAGTATTTATTCACTTACTTCTGAGAGAGAAGATTCATTGTAAACATCCTATTATTCTGAGAGTTACTTAAGATTGGGTGATCTTGAGTGGGGAACACTTTGTTATGATTACAGCTTGTAAGGGGAGTGAATCCGAGTGTGGGATTACTTCGAGTACAGAGTGTGTAATCAAGCAAGTGAATTGATTACGGTTTGTAAGGGGGAGTGAATCCTAGTGAGAGGATTACTTCAAGTACAGAACGTGTAATCAAGTTCAAAGCAAATAGTGGATTGAAAATCTCAAGTGAAGCTTGGGGACTGGATGTAGGTCAAAGATTGGACCGAACCAGGATAAATCACAGTTTGCATACTCTCTTCCCTTATCTTTTACATTTCCAGTATATGCTCATCTTTGAATATCTAATTGTCAATTTATAAATTGCGAAAAGTTTTTTTAAAAGTTCCTAAAGCTTATCAAACACCCAATTCACCCCCCTCTTGGGTGATAGCCAGGTCCAACAATAGTAACCAATCATCACGCACCGTTGAGTTGCTTTACCAAGGCAAGCCCAAAATTACCAGATTCACAAATCCCCACATCGTCGAGCTACCCAATCCAAGCTAGCCTCGGAATTATCAGAACCATAATCTGTCGAGCCGCCACTCAAGGAAAGCCTCGGAAAATCCTCAGCGCTAGGAACACAATAGTTAAGGAATCGAACCCTAACATGCTCTATATGCATATTTGGCAAAAACAACACACATAGCAAACAAACATACAACAAACACACATCAAGTACTTGAGTAAACAGTTACTACCCGGCACGCCTTGCAAAACAATGAAATCTTCCCTTAATGTTAGAGATGTGTCCCACACATGCTATCTCCCTAAATACAGCGAAACAATAAGCTTTCAATAACTTATACACCCTTTACTTTAATTTCCATAAATTTCGCCTACACCAAATTTTTCAGAATCACTGTCCTAACTTCGCTGATTTTTAATAAATTCTAGAAAAACAATATTAACATGAAATCAGTGACCATCGAACCCTTAGGATGTCTAGTATATCATAAAAATAATCCCCAAATTCGTCTGGGTTCAAGTCCTTCTCTGATTCCCAAACCTTAGCCACTAGTCTGAGACAAAGCTCATGTTTTTAGGACATTTTAAACTTAAAAGAACTCTTGGTTGGAAAATCATAAGGAGACATAATATTATATCAAAATCATCCCGAGGATGTCTACTTTCACAAAGTAAAATTTCAAAGCATTTGAATTTCATTTACTATGTGAAACCCACAGATTTGTCTTCGCTGCCTAGAAACTATAAGAACAGGCAGATTTTCGTATATTAAAGACTTAAACTTTTTGAGTTGGAAAAAGGTGATCCCACATGTCCCCATAAAAAAAAACTTCTGGAATCAATGAGAACCTCAAAAAAATGGAAATCCTACTACAACTACCATGAAAACCTCATAGAGCAGAAGCAAGAATCTTTAGGTTGATGGTTAGGGACTTACCATGAATTTTCGGTTGCGGGTGCCTTCCTCTTCCCTTGGATCAATACTTTCAGCTGAACCCTCTACTTCCTCACCTTGAGCTCATCCTTGGTGTGGGGAAAATGAAGGGAGAAGTGCCCTTTATATAGACTCTAAAGGTGGAGAATGTTAGTTCTCTGTGTTTTGATGATAACTGACAATTGTAAACTCAATATGAAGTTTGTCTTTGGTAAGTTGTAAAACTTACTGTCAAAGGCAAACTCAAGCTTTGATAGAAAAACTCGAGTTTTGACTTAACAAAGAGTATCTCAATCTTTGCAGTGAAAGCTAAACTCCAGTTTGCTTAGACAAACTCAAGTTTGCAAGACACAGAGAGCACTCAAAGCTTTCACAACAAGACAAACTCGAGTTTCAGTCAAAAAACTCAAGTTTATATCAAACAAAAACTTCAGTATTTTCTCAAGTAAGGAAAACTCCAGTTTTCAATAGAGTTTATATGTTGGAAAGTTTTCTAGGTTTTGTGAACTTGAGAAAACTCGAGTTTGGTCTCTGGTAACTCGAGTTTATACTGAACAAAGAGTCCCTTGGATTCTTAGCCTTTGAAAACTCAAGTCTCATCTTTACAAACTTCAGTTTTACTTATGCAAAAGATTTTCAAAGTTTCAGTTTTCACTGAAACTCGAGTCTTGATTTTGAAGACTCGAGTTTTGATTAAACAGAGACACTCGAGTTGTTACTTGTTTTGTAAACTCCAATTTTTCTTTTGATAGAGATTTCAAATTTTCAGTTATTACTGAAACTTGAGTTTTCATATTGGAAATTTGAGTTTGTATCATACAGAGAGTTCTGCAAAATTTTAGGTTCTGGAAACTTCAGTCTTAATTTTGAAAACTCCAATCTTGAAGTTTTGGACTTAACTATATCTTATCAAAATCCAAAACTCGAGTTAGTCACTTAATGACTCGAGTTTTTTCATATGTCCAAAATCTCATTCAAAGACCAGAACTGGACTCTTTTCTCTGTAAGAACCAAAACTCGAGTTAGTCACTTATCAACTCGAGTTTAGGAAGTTTTTCAAAATGTGTTCAAAAATCTTATCGCGATCTTATTCTGAATGAACTCAAAACTTGAGTCTACCGATGAAAACTCGAGTTTGTGACGAATAGATTCTGAACAACCAAATTGCGTCAATCTGCGAAATCTTCATGTGTTAATCTTAAAACATCATATCATATATTACAATTGATTCTAACAATGTTTAATGAGTTTTCGAGTAAGTTTTAGGTGAATTCAGTAAAGATCAAGGTGAAATCAGATTTGGGTCAAATGCAATTAATGAAGAACCAAGAACAAGCCTGAACCTTCTCCTATATCCCAATGGTTCAGATCAGACTGTTATAGGTCAATCAAATCTCTCTCAAACGGTCAAATAAAGTTTATGGAATGACAGAATATCTGGAGAACTATCTGCATCAACTAATCCCAGGATTCTAGCCAAGAATTGAAGAAAGAGAGAAAAATATGCAATGATCATAATCCAGATTTACAGCTGAACTTTGAAGAATCAAAGAGAAGAAAATGCAATGACTAGTTCCTCTTATCAACCTATAAATACTCATGAAGACTCAGAGCAACTAACACACAATTACAACTGATTATATTCTTGTTTTAGATCTTTGCTGTGAAAACTACTATTTCTTGAACTTCAGTGTTTATTCATATTTGCTCTTTAGGAGAGTTTGATTTTGAAAAATTATTTGATTACTTGTTTTGTAAGAACTCAAAGTGGTGGAACTTTTAAGTTAGGCTGTTCAATTACAAAGTGTAAGGGGGAGTAAGTCCTAGGTGATTAGGATTGCGTGTGTTTTACATTGTTATAATTAAAGCATATTGAGATACTAGAAATACCCAAAAGATATCTGGGTACTGGATGTAGGTCAAGGTTAAGATCGAACTAGTATAAATCCTTTGTGTCCAACTTTTCTTCCCTTGCTTTTTCGTTCTTTGTTTTCTCGAGTTTTGAAATCATCTTTGAAAAGAATTTTTGAAATCCCCAATTCACCCCCCTTCTTGGTGATTTCTTCCATTTTCAGAGCCCTTATCCAACCTTGATCATGATCCAACGGTCGGGAAAATTCTTCGGATTAAATTATTATTTCTTTGCTTGTCTCTCAAGGCTTCTAGAGGACTCTTTTGGGTAGATGGGAGACGCATTCCAAGGCCAAAAATGATATTCCAAAATTGCCCCTGGTTGTGGTCTCTGAAATTGCTAGTTGTAGGTTTTAGGTTTAGAAGTAAAACGGTCATTTCACACTACTCTCTCTCCAAGGCCGTGGGACCCACAATATCTTCCCTTGGATATGCCATAAATGCTCTTTAAAGAGTCATAATTATATGTCATTCCATTGTCATGTCAGTTTCAAAAGATGTAGTCAAGATTAAATCGGATTATTTCATTCTCTCTCTCATCATAATTACTTGATGCGACTTTCTCTCTTTTCATAATTACATGACATGACCTTTTTCTTTCTCCTCTGGATCCACCGAAATTTCGCCTCTTATAGCGTCCTAGGCTTGGGCCCGACTCTGAAAAATCCTAACCGGTCTCACTCAGCTACCTTTTGCCGATTATTCCTTTCCTCATAACTCGTGCCACACAATTGAACTTGTGTGGGTCTGGATCATCAGTCTCTTCTCCTTGACCACATGTGGTTGAAATTCAATGCCTTGGGGAGCAAGATATCTATATTTTAGTATCCCGGTCGGTTTCCCTTTGTTGGTTAACGTTTCTCCAAGTCAAAACCTTATAATTAGGCTTTTATATGTGTTTAATCAACCTTTCCTATCCGCTGATGTTAATGCACATTTTTCTTTATTCTTGGGGAACAAAAAAATGTATATTTTAATGTCTCATAATTACCTCATACTTTGTGGTGCCAAAAAGTCAAATATCCAATCTTAAAATGCCACATATCTCACTAGCATCATTACCTTTGACTTTTATAATCGTGAAGGGACATGTGTCACCATTTTATTTTGTCAACACAAAAGTATGTCATCATTAGTCATTATGACCTCACTTTATTAAAGTTACTTTATCAGTGCTGACTCGAGATCTTGCCTGAGTTTTACTCGGGTTTCCTTCATAAATATTGATGTTATCTCAAAACGCAGGGCACCCCTAACTGCCCTGAAAATGTTGTATACTCACTTATATCGATATACTTTCGTCCAACTAATTGTCCTATACCTTAAAACATACTTAGGCGACATCTTTTCCAACTGGATTTACATCGTATAGATCCTCAGTGTCCCTTTCCATTAGCACTTTAATTCCACGGCTTGAACATACTAGTCTACTAACCCGTATAGCCGAGTTACTTAGTCCCAAAGAGGCTTCCTAACCCTCGACATTTTTGGGACTCTTCCCGCACTAGACTTATTCGTCCGCCTACTTTAGGCTTATTCTCAATTCTTTAGGTCCAAAATTTGGGATGTTACACTTTCCATCGTAGAATGGCCATACATTTCTCAGACTCACTCATCGAGGGGCCCAGTATTATCTCTCTAAAAATGTGAGGGACAAATTCCATCTTAACCATTCACATTCCTCTGCATGAAAACCACTTATCTCGATTATAGCCTTTACCATCACCCGGTCAAAGGTGACTTTTTACTAGGTCAAAGATCAGCGTCTCATCATGTAGGAACCTATGATGATCTCAGGTTAAAGGGCGTTGTGACGCAGTTATACATGAGATAAGCTTATGACTAAATCCATGCAGCTTTCTCATAGTGGGTCGGTCTAGCACCTTGTACTCTTACAAGTGCCTATGACTTAGATTTGTATCTCCATACCTCATTAAAGTCATATTGGTCTTATTTCATCTTATCTCTCATGTAGATGACCAACCAGGGACATTTAGGATAATCTATAAGATACATCCAAGGATACATTTATCACTATAAACATGCAAATGAAATGATAACGAAATGGAGAATACATTAACTAACATAAATGTTCAAAGTACAATAAATTAGCCTTTCCAACAGAAGACTCCCACTTATACTAGGTGCAATCATTAATTTCCCTAATTCTCATTGTCCTAACATGACGCTCATGTTTTACTTGTGCAAGTGGCTTAGTAAGAGGATCAGCAACATTGTCTTCTCCTGGTACTTTGCATATCTTTGTGCACCTCTATCATTGATTTCTCTGATAAGATGAAAATGCTTAAGTATATGCTTAGTCCTTTAATGTGACCTAGGCTCCTTGGCTAACGTAATAGTCCCGTTGTTGTCACAAAACAAGTCTATTGGATTTAAGATGGTAGGAACTACCCCTAGTTTGGTTGAACTTTCTAATCCAAACGGCTTCCTTAGTTGCATCCAGTGCTGCTAAATAATCAGCTTCTGTTGCAAAATCAGCTACAGTGGTCTGGTTAAAGCTCTTCGAACTTACCACACCACCATTCAATAGGAATACATATCCTGATTGCTATCTTAGATCATCTTGCTCAGTCTGGAAACTCGCATCTGTTTAACTAGTCACATTGAGCTCATCCTCCAAGCCACCATATACCAAGAATAAATCATTGTCCTTCTTAAGTACTTTAGGATATTCTTGACAGCAATCCAGTAACCTCATTGGGATCTTGTTGATATTTGCTGATCATACTCAAGGAAAATGACACATCCGGTTAAGTACATAACATGACATACATGAGAGATCCAATGGCAGAGGCATATGGAATCTTACTCATTTGGTCTCTTTGATCCTGTGTACTGGGACACCAATCCTTGCTGAGATGGATGCCATGAAACATGGGCAAGTAACCCCTTTTAGAATCCTGCATACTGAATCTATGCAGTATCTTGTCTATGTATGTGCTCTGACTTAGGCCTATCAACCTCTTGGATCTATCTCTATAGATCCTAATCCCAAAGATGTAAGTGGCTTCGCCTAAATCTTTCATTGAGAAAGACTATCCTAACCAAAACTTGAAACTATGCAAGTTAAGGATGTCATCAACATAAAGCATCAGAAATACAATTGTGCTCCCACTAACTTTCTTGTAAACACAAGGTTTATGTATGTTTTGAATAAATCCAAACTCTTTGATTACTTCATCAAAACGATGATTCCAACTCCGAGATGCTTGCTTCAATCCATAAATGGATCTTTGAAGCCTGTAAACTTTACTAGATTCCTCTGGATGCACAAAGTCTTTAGGTTGTTTCATATACACATCCTCAAGCATCTTTCCCTTAAGGAAGGATGTTTTGATGTCCATCTACTATATTTCACAATCATAATATGATGCAATGGCAAGAAGGATTCTGATTGATTTGGCCATGGAAACTAGGGAAAAGGTTTCATCATAGTCAATACCATGAGTTTGAGTGAATCCTTTTGCAACCAGTCGTGCCTTGAAGACATTTACTTTGCCATCTATGTCAGTTTTCTCCTTGAAAACCCACTTACACCCAATGGTTTTTACACCTTCAAGTGGATCGATTAAGGTCCACACCTTATTATCGTACATTGATTGTATTTCAAACTTCATGGCATTAAGCCATCTTTTGGAGTTGGGTCCCATCACGGCCTCTCAATAGGTAGGTGGCTCATTCTACTCAATGAGCAAAACATCACAACATCCGATAATCAGAAATCCATATCTCTAAGGTTGTAGTCGTGATCTATCAAATCTTCGTAGGCCTTGTGTTACTTGAGTAGGCTCTACAACTTGTTGTGAGCCTTCTCCATTTTCCATTTGTGGTTCTAAGTTGTCTTGTGACTCTCGAACTTCTTCGAGGTTCACATAACTCTAACTGGTTCTTTTAGAGATAAACTCTTTTTCCGAAAAGATACTATTACAGATAACAAATACTTTGTGATCCATGGGATTGTAGACATAGTATCCCTTAGTTTCCTTAAGATACCCCACAAAAAGGCATTTTGAGGATCTGAATGATAATTTATCAGAGGTTTGTTGTTTGACGTAAACCTCACATCCCTAAATTTTAAGAAATGACAAACTAGGTTTCTTTCCAGTCCATATCTCATATGATGTCTTTTCAATTGCCTTTGATGGGACACGATTTAGTGTGAACGCAGCTATTTCTAGAGCATGGCCCCAAAAGGAGGTAGAAGATCTGTTTGACTCATCATAGATCAAACCATATCTATTTAGTGTGAACTCTTAGCTCAAATATTCACCACCCCGATCAAATCAAAGTGCTTTAATTGTTTTGCCAAGTTGATTTTGCACTTCATTTTGGAATATTTTGAACATTTCAAAAGATTCAGACTTATGTTTCATTAGATAGATATACCTATATCTACTAAAATCGTCTATGAATGTAATGAAGTACATATGACTTGCTCTGGCAAATGTATTCATTGGTCCACACACATTAATATGTATGAGGCCCAATAAATTAGTGGCTCTCTCACTATGCCCAGTAAAAGGTGTCTTTGTCATCTTTTCCAATAAACAAGACTCACATGTATCAAATGATTCAAAATTAAATGAATTAAGAAATCCATCTTGATGAAGTTTCGAAATGCATTTCTCATTTATATGGCTTAGAGGACAATGTCATAGGTAGGTCGGATTTAAATCATTTGACTTGAACCTTTTAGTAGTTATGTCATAGATTTGTCAATTATTAGGATGTTCTAAATTAAGTACATAATGACTAACATGCAAATCACCATGAGCATAATAAACATCATTATGATAAATTGAACATTTACAGTTCCTAGTAATGGAGGTATAACCTTCCTTATGCAAATAAGAAAGCGTAATAATGTTACTACTCAAAGCAAGAACATAAAAGCAATTATTCAAAATAAACAAAAGCCCACTGGGCAGAACTAATTCATAAGTGCCTACAGCTAAAGTAGCAACTCTTGCTCGATTTCCAACTCGTAGGTCAACTTCACCCTTCTTCAATTTACTACTGTCCTTAAGACCATGCACAGTTGTACAAATGTGAGATCCACATGCAATATCTAATACCCATGTAGAGGAAGTGGAAAAATGAATATCTATGACATAGATACCTGAAGCAATAGCCCCGCTATCTTTCCTATTCTTTTTCAAATCTTCAAGGTAGAATTTACAGTTCCTCTTCCAATGACTAGGTTCATTATAGAAGAAGCAGACCCTGTCCTTTGAAGGCTTTGCCTTCTTGGTTGCAGGCTTAGATTCAGGCCTGTTTGACTCATTGGTCTTACCAGTTAAGCCTTTACCCTTTCTTTTGCCCTTGCCTTTCTTTTTCATTCCCTTTCCTTTCTGAACCATCAAAACAGAGCTAGGCTTCTTCTTAATACTCTACTCAGCTGTTTTGAGCATCCCATACAATTCAGAAATGGATTTCTCCATGTTGTTCTTGTTATAGTTCATGATAAACTGGTCATAACTTTTCGAGAGTGAGTTGAAGATCATATTTGTAGCTTACTCCTAGCTTATGGGAAATCCAAGCCTTTTAAGGCGATCAATGTAGCCTTTCATCTTCAAAACATGAGGGCTAACTGATGCACCTTCAGACATCTTGCAAGAATGTAAGGCCTCAATAGTCTCATACCTCTCTTACCTTGCCTGTTGCTGAAACATTTCCTTGAGATGTACAATCATCTTAAGAGCCTCCATATGTTCTAGATCTTTTTAGAGTTATGGAACCATGGTGGCAAGCATCAAGCATCCTACATCCACTGAGTCATTCTGATGCTTCGTGTAAGCATCTTTTGAGCTCTTAGAGCATTGGCTGCAGTCTCCTCAGGAATGGGTTGATCTAGGACATAAGCCTTTCTTTCTTGCTTGAGAACAATTCTCAAGTTCCTGAACCAGTCAAGAAAGTTTATCCCATTAAGTTTGTTCTTCTCAAGGATTGATTGTAGTGATAGTGTGGCAGTATTACTAGTTGACATAATTCTACAAATAAAAGATATGCAAAGTTAATTAATAATCACCCACTAAATTAACAGCCCTCATTATAATTAGTATGCTAAGATCCATATTTGGCTTAAATTTAAGTCCGCTTTTACAAGATGCTTAAAATCAAGTTATTTAGGTAGGCAACCTTTTTGCCAATTACATCACATGTAACTCTCAGATCTTCATGAGATTCGATCATCATATGACTGGCACATTTAATCACATGTAATGCCTTGAGATCCAAAATCGTTTTGATCATCTCAATTAAGTCAAAACAATATTGAATGTTGAGTATCACCATTACTCACTCTTGTCTCACCAAGATAACTCAAGTGCATCCTCTTTGGTAGAACATACAAATGAGCAATTTAGGCTGTGACAAGTACTCATTAATTGACAACATTACGACTTAAGATTTCATTTAGAGGGTATATTCTTATTAATCCTATTAATCCTACTTACATGAATTTAATCACAATTATATGTCATATAAACTCAAGCAAGCATGCCATGATCAAATCAAAAGCATAACTAAAAACGTTACACAACATGGCTCATCTAACCTATAATCCTCTCAAGCCAATAAGGGAACTTCTCTAAATAATAAAAGGAGAAATACATCAAGAGAAACCTCGTTTAAACATACGAGGGGAGTGGGATGGGAAGAGAATGTACATAAAGAATATTTAGAGAAAGGCATGGCTCGTAAGCCATATTTTAAAATTACAACCTCTTGTGAATTCTAGAGCCATGTTGTTCACCATACCCAAACAACTTTTAAAGGTTAAATCACAACCAATATTAATTCATATAATATGAAATAAACAAAAGGTGTTATGATTAAAATTTATCTTGCGCTACGAACAATTAGTGTGACCATGTTCGATGAGTCCAATCATCATATTCAGAATGTCACGTATTGAACGATTTAGAGTCATTATGGTCCGATGTGAACGAACGTGACCGAGCATGAATGACGCGCGAACATCCGATCATGACTGAGTCGTTACACGCGAACATGTTTGACGCACGAACATGGTTGATGTTGTTTGAGCATCTTCAACATCCGATCATGATCGACCTTTGAGCATGATCACCGCTAACCCTAGCGTGACCTTGATCCATGATCACTTATAGTAAGATTTAATCTTTCCACACAGTCATAGGAGATGAAAGAATATGTAGAACCAGAATCATATATAACACATAAATAATGACCTCGAAGAAGAGCATTACCTCAGATCAAATTAGGAGCATCTCTCGCTTTCTTTGATGTCAAAGAAAACTCTCACCCAGGTGCCAACTGTCTATATGTCTTATCCTCCTTCCTTCCCTTATAGCAATACATCGCAATATGACCCTTCTCCCTACAAATAAAGCAAGTCCAACACTCGCCAAGATGTGCTCTTCTATAATGAGTACAAGGAGGGAACTGAGTCACACTAGGAGCTTATGCTATTGATCCATACTAAGAGCCTTGACTTACTTTGGTGTGGCTTATGTGGCTCTGGCTCATAGGAGGACAACTCCTTTGCTAGGAGCTCTCCTGATTGAAACTCCTTCTTCTAGATCTACTAAAGCTTGGAGGGTAATTCTTTTTGTTAACATCCCCTGATATTCCCATGTGACCACTGTATCACCTATGAGAATCTCTTTTCACATATTTATCGGCATCTCTATACCTTCTATAGACTTCTTGAATTTTTGCTATCAATCTCTTAAGAGTAATGACATCATAAACCCCCATTTTTTGCTTTGACCTTATCATTGCATTTCTCAAACATTTGTATCTGTAACATCCCAATTTTGGACTTTGGGAATCAAGAATTAATTATGGAAAATTTGGCCTTAAAGAATTTTTAAATATTAAGAATTTGGAATTTAAGGCGTATTTTCCATAAATTAAAGGCAATTTAGTTGGGAATAATTATTGGCCAGAATATTTTGGAGATAATAATTTATGGCCTAAAATAATTATTGAAAAATAGGAATTTATTTTCCTTGGAACTAAATTCATGGAAAATTAATTGGGGAAGAAAAATCCCTATATGAAATTAAGGATTTATTTCTAACATTTATCCAATATTTGCAATTAAATCTAAATTGCAAATAAAGCAATGTTTTGGAAAGAACAAAGAAAATCATATGAGCCTTGAAGCATGCAGTAATGATAATTACAAGAGCCCATTAAGCCAAAATCAGTTTCTCTTCTCTCTCCCACCGAACTTAACGGCCAAAATGAGAAGCAGTTTTAGTAGCTAATCACAGTCTTATATTAGATTCCTTTCGGCCCAGATAATTATTAGAGGAAGCCCAAACCAAAACACTTTAGTTAAAACACTCATTCATCCATCAGCTCGTCGGAAACCCAATTAAATCAGGAAGCAATCTATTTAGCAAATCACAATCAAAACACAAAGCAACACGTAATGGTCCAGCTGTCCACCCATCACTCTGCATGCAAGATCATCAAGTTCTATATATATGCATCTCATGCTCCATTTTCGTAAGAGAAAACGCTGAGACAGAGAGCGTGACCGAGAGTGGGAGGTAGCTGGAGGAGTTTTTACTCAGTTAGAGCCGCTGAAAACAGAGGAGGACCGATCGAGCTACTTTTGTCATTAAAGTGATCAATTAAACTATGTCCTAATTAATTATGTAGTTTAGGGTCAACCTAGGTCATTCTCCCAAGGAGCAAGTTGTGGGTTCTCTTTAGGTTAAATTTAGGTGATGAAAAGATGCAATGGAATGTGAATGGACCTAAACTAGAATGCAAACACTACTACCTATATGCAATTAACTTAACTAAATGTACTAATACAATTGGCTCTAAAACATATATAAAAATGAAACTAATCTATATGAATTTGAATGCAATTTTTGGGGGGTTTTCTTATGAGAAAAGAATTAAAATCCTAAGAAGAATATTAATTAAAAGCAAATAAAATAATAAAGATCTAGTTCGGTTATGATGACGAAGGGGACAACTTAGGAATTGCATGGAGTTAACCTTCTTAGCCTAAATCAATTAATTAGACCAAAAGAAGATTAATGAATTTAATTACTCAATTGAACATGGGAACCCTCTAGCTCAATAACACATATTCCATTAGAAAACTCATAATGAAATAAGCCATGGCTAATTAAACCCATTAAAAATCAATCATAAAATAATCTTGGAAATCTTGTTTATAATTATCTAATTGAACAACCAGATAATTTATCAACTCAATTAAACAATTAAGATGATAAACTAAATTAACAATTAAATTAATAACGAAAACTCAATTATCAATTTAATTGACAATCCAAAAGTTGCAAACAAGAGTCTGCCAGAAAAGAAAAAGCGAGGGGGGCATCATTCCGTTTCGAGGACTCACAGAAATCCCTCGAATGGTTCCACAATCCGTTCTACGAGTGTAATAGGAGCATCCGTCAATAAAAGGATCACCGTAAGATGATCATCTCGTGGCTAAGAATAGAAAGGAATAACCAAATTGAGTTAATGGATTTACCTAGGTCAAGAGACCACTAAATGATAGATCTTTTTTTGAGGGGATAGCCAGATTAATATTATATATATTATATAAGAATTTATGGATATATATTATATAATTATAATAATTTATGGTTGGCGAAATGTTTCAAAAAAAGTAGGCATACGACGTACAAAAAGTTCACGCCCCTCTTTATCTCTAAAGATAGGGTGTCCTAACCAACCAACCGGTTAAGGAAAGTAGAAATGGAAGCAGATCAGTTTCGAGTGAATGGCTATTCTGAGAAAAGTCTAATTCACTTTATTTCTACTATAAAAAAATCAATTTGTAATATTAGGAATACGAATTCATTTCTTTCATTTCCATGTAAAGATCATTTCCCTCATAAGTACGTTCACCTACTCCCCCAAATACGGATCTTTAATTCGGAATGAATGAAATCTCCCCAAGTAGGATTCGAACCTACGACCAGTCAGTTAACCATTAGCCCCACACGGGGTTTGTGAATAAGTGATTGTCTGATAATGAGCAAGGAATAACGCTATACCTACGGGATAGGGATAGAGAAAGAGGAAAAATCGAAGATTTCACATAGTACTTTTGATTGAAAAAGTGATCCTGCTACTGTGAAAAAATATGCTAGACGTGCTCAATTGGGTGAAATTTTTGAATTAGAACTACGAGATCACCCCAAGGATGCCTTCGGCATCCAGGGGTCGCGGACCGACCATAGAACCCTGTTCAATAAGTGGAATGAATCATAATTTTTCTTCTATGATTGATCAGTATAAACATCAACAACTCCGAATTGTCAATAAGCATAAAACTTCAAATTATTAGTATAATTCAAAAGAAATAAGTTTACAATATAAAACTAGATTGTTCTCAATTAATACAACTTGAAATCCTTTAAAAATAAATAATCTCAAGTTTGAATTAAAAAAGATAAAAGAAAGACTCCCTTGTGGTCTTCAAGTTTAAGCCCTAGGCCTTAGTTTCCTCCATGTTCTTCCTAAGTTACCTCCCAAATAGTTTAAGCTTCCATAGAATTTCCTTCTTCAAGCTTCAAGCAAGATGGCGTGGCCATAATCCAAAGGAGTTGGTGAATGAATTAATTGATAATGGCTACGTGGCTCTCTGCGTGATTGGGAGAGGAGGTGAATTTATGGAATTGTAGGTGGGACCGTGGGTGAGTTGATGAATATTGGAAGTGAGAGGAATTAATTGATGAATGAATATAGCCTCTGTGTCTCAGCTCCTCGGCATCTTCGGTCTTTAGCCCTTTCCGTGATGATCTCAATCTTTCAGCGTGGTTCAGCGTCTCATCATCTGGCCGCCTCCCCAAAACCTAGCAGCTGCTAGGTTATTTTAAAAGGGAATGAGAGTTTTTGGGTACCAACTTGAGCCCAATAAGATTTAAGGAGCCCAATAAAATTCCACCGTTATATTTCCTTTTAGCTTCCCTGAAAAATTCTGCAGTACAAGATATTCTAATATATTTTTTATTGGCAGAAATTAAATAAAATCATGATCTCTCATATATCTAGAAATATTACTCAACCATAGGATAATAATTAGAATATTATTAATTTAAGCCCAATAATCTAATGATTAATTCAGATTTACATTATTTCCTAAAATAGGCTAATAATCCAAATATTATCTAATATATCCAAATTAGCCTAAAATAATCCCAAAATAAATGATTAATATGGGATAAGATATAGTAAAATTGGGATTTATCAAGGACCAACAAGCTAGAGTCTGTCGTTCAGGCCTTGAAAACCGAAGGTAACTGCTAAAGTTTTCCTTTGCTTGTAGTTCCTTCATTTTCTGTTATAGCTTAGCGGGAATAAAGTCATAAGAATCTTAAATGAAGCTAGCCAAAAATGGAAACATAAAACAGGGACTTCACTGATGACGTTAGTTTTTGTATCAAAGTGAATGTGTGTGTGTGTGTGTGTGTCATTTGTGAGCCTGAGTGTGAATAGTTTCTCTTGCATCCTTGCGTGCATGCCGTAGAAATAAAAGAAAAGAGAAAGGAAGAAACACTGAAACTTTTCTTAACTATCATCGGGTCTTTGTTTTCTTTTCTACTGTATAAGGATTATATATTTGTGTGTGTTTTAATTTTGGAGAAAAGAAGGGATGTGAGTCATGTACATGAGCACGTGTTTGCTGTCATCAATCCAAGGAAAACAATAAAACAATGCAAGTAGGATGTTTAAGTTCCCACTGTAGGTGTGTTTCATAAGATCATAGAAAGAAAAGGAAACCTTGAGGAATAAAAATATATATATATCAGTGTCTGGGTGTCGGGTTTACTGTGAGTGAAAAAGAAAGAGAATGTGAGGAAATAATGAATGTATACTGTGAACATGGTGGCTGTTTGTAAGGGAGGAATATATGTGTGTGTGTGTGTGTGTGTGTGACATTGTCTTGCTGTCGTGTATGGGAGAGATGAGGGATTAAATGTTTTGCATTTCTTATGTGTGTATCGGGTTGCCCAGTAAAGAAAAGAAAGAGAAATGAGTTAATATATATGCATAGCTATAAGGGAAAAAGAAAAGGAGCAAGTGGGTGTATAATATGAATGTGTGTGCTCCTTATATGTATGTGTGTGCGTAAGTTGATGAAGAAAAGAAAATATTATATACTATGCATAAGTTAGTTTCTCAAAAAGTCAAAAGCCTAACTAGAATATAAACATGAAACTAAAATATATACTGCTTTATATGTGTAGGTACATGTAATGTTCACTATGTGCATTGCATTTTTTTTCCATATGAATATATATGCAATAATTATCATCATTAGCAAAATAATTAAATGCTAGGAGGAAGGAAATTAGCAATAAATAAAATTAATTATCTTCTTAATTGAAGATAGACATTTATTTGTTTGGTGTTACTATTAGGATAATGATAATAACAAATAATGTTATTATTATTTAGGAAGAAGTGATAATGGCAAGTAATAAATGGGGAATTATTATTATTATTATTGGGGATAATAATAATAATAATAATAATAATAATAATAGCAATAACAATAATAATAAATTATTATTGTTAGGGAAAAATTAAGGGATTAATAATTATTATTAATCCTTTAAACTAATTTAAGTAATTAGTTTATCTGCAATTCGAATAAGTGACTGACAGCAATGATAAACATTTTTAAGCAGACCTTGATATTTACCTGATCCCAATGACTTCAGTACAGAGGAAGGAGATACAAAGTCAAGGTAGGTAACTTTAATCTTATAATCATGCATGTTAATGTTATGCAATTATTAGCTGATCATGGATTTAATTATTGCTAATTTCCTTCCTCCTAGCATTTAATTATTTTGCTAATGATGATAATTATTGCATATATATTCATATGGAAAAAAAATGCCTTTGACGCTTCCCTTGGCCTCTAGTAAAATTAGAGGCCTCATTTGAAAAATAATAATAATGACGGTGTGAGACATGAAGTCCCAGTAACCAAAATTAATTTATAAAATATGTAGGAAAAGATTGCAAGTCAGAGAAGAGAAGTAGGTTTAATGATATAATAATAATATTCTCAATAATTAAATAATACAAAATGATAAACAATAATTAGAACCACCCTCATTCATCCATCTTGTTTCTCCTTATATCTTCTGGACATGGTATAGCCTAGACATGGCATAGCTTGTCAGTGCTAGTATACCTAGCTAAGGTTAGCTAGTTACTTTAAAAATATTGTCCCCTCCCATGCCACCACTAATATATCATAACAAGGGGTGTCCATCCAAAACACTCAACTCCACAAGAATGAGAAAGCGATGGGCACAATTTCACCATAAATCTCTTCCACACAACCCAACATAACCCAAATGAGAAAATACTATGTCACTAAAATTTTTCAAAACATCTTACAAAATTATTATTCCATCTACAACATCCCATAACAAACATCATAACTATCACAACAATAACAATCTTAATAATAATATTTACTTATGGGAAAACATTTTCTCATGTTGTAGGAAAAACGTTTTCTCATGTCACACATACATAAAATGGTGGGACCCACATATACATATATGAATTTATATATGTATATATGGGTCCCACCATTTCATGTGTGTGTAGGAATCTTTTTTTTCTCATGTAACATGGGAAAACCAAAGCCCTTTACTTATATATACAATTTGGAAAATACACTTCTTCACTGAAATAATTTTATATTCAAATATACACTTAATTTTTTTAAACACATACAAGTAGTACATATGAAAGTAAGCTTTAGAAAATACCTTATAGCATAAAACAAGCATATAGAATAAACTAACCCCGCTTACCTCAATTCCAAGCTTAATTTTAGCTTGAGGAGTAAAACACGAACAATCACTGGTCACAACAACACTCTACATCATCACAATTATAACTTATAATTTCATGTAATTCAAAATACACAAATTCTAATAATAATATATTATAAAACTGAAAATAACTATTTGGGGTTTAAATTTTAAAAATGACCATTTAGTCCTTCAAATTTCATAAATGATAGTTTAGTCCTTCCAATTTTTTGAAATGATAGTTTAGATTTACTAATTTCAAAAATGACAGTTTAGACCTACAAATTTAAAAAATAATAGTTCAGTCCTTAAAATTTCAAAACTAAATCGATTAAAATTTCAATAATATCTCCATTAACCCAAATAAATTATTTAAACAACATTTAATCAATAAAAATAACATATAGGACATAAATCCTAAACTTTTCAAATAAATATTAATTTTAAAATTCGTACAACAACAAACCAACAAATGTAAATTGGTGCATCCTCTACATATATATAGTCATCTATTGATAAAACTTAAAATACTCCAAAAATCATAACCCCAAAATTTTTAGTATATAACACAATATTACGCTCAATAGAAAGAGAAAAATATGTAGAATAACATTTATGAAGAAATTTTGTTGAAAAAAAGTTATTTTAGCTACCTAAATGATCTTATATGGTAAATAACTTACCTTAAATAACCTCCATACCCTTCTTTTCTTCCTCTCCTTCTTCCCTTCCTCTCAATTCTCTCTTGGTCATGCTCTCACCACACCGCCCCTAGTGTTAATATAGAGGGGAGTTATTGTGGTTGGGAGGGGTTTAACTTCTCCCCCACAAAGTCAAATATGGGGCACCTGATGATGCAATAGCCACCACGTTGTTGTTGCTTGTTTTATTTTTATAATTATTTTTTTCATTTTTTTTTCTAGATTTGTTTATTTTTTCCAACAATTAGATAATAAATACATTGGTCATATATAATTTTTTTCATAATTATAATTAAATCCTAAAAGTAAAAAATAGGATGTTACAAATTGGGTTACATAAGGTTCTTTAAAAAAAAATTGTATTTTGACCCCCTTTTTATCAATGAAAATAAAATGGAAAAATTCTCTTTTTATATATATAAAAAAAAAGTAAATCAATTTCAAAGTATTTTTATGCCGTTTGTGATGTTTGGAACCTTTGTAAGCATAAAAATGATCATTCTTCTGTGTCAAGTTATTGTAACCTTTGCAAGAAGATTAATCCAAAATATTTTTAAAAAATGAAAAAATTAAAAAAAAAATGAAAAACAGAAACCAACAAAAAATAATTTTTTCAAATAAATTAAATAAAATTTTTCCAAAATATTACAAGATTTATGGTTTACAAGCTGGTAACATGGTATAATTTTTTGCATGAGCATACTAAAATAACATTGATTTTTTTTGGGCATAATACCAAGAAGATGAAACACTTCTATTTCACAAGGGAATAATATTGTTTTAATGTTTCTATTGATGTGTCTAATCGATGGATTTGATTGACAAATGCGCTGATACATTTATTGCATTATCTAGTGAGCAAGAGTTCAGAGAAATGCATTGTTCGCCATTATTCCAAATCCAATGACATGTTTTTCGGTTACAATATACTCTAAGAAACACAATTCCTCAGGGTTTCTTCAATGACATATGGGTTGGTGCCCAATTAAATGCCCAGCGCTATGGTATGGGTTATATGGTATTTGTTTGCAATTGATGCTACATATGATCTGTGATATGTGATCTTTTAATGCTGAATATATGTCGTTAATGTATTTTTGTGGTTGCCTATTATATATTGTGCATGCATTTTATGTGAGATTAACTGTTACTCTGGATTCTTTGAGATCCCATCTTTTCTCAATATTTGTTATATGAATAGTGTACTGGATGCGGCTCCCAAGGCAAGGCGTGAATACAATAACTGATCTTCCCATTTTGGGCTAAGAGTTTCTCTAAGTTGTTACCTGTACCATGTAATAGAATTATCAAAGTTTTGTAAAGAATGTGTGGCTATTCTTGGTATGTAATCAAGTACTGAATATGAATTATTGCTATTCTTGTTCACCCACTTTGCATTGCAATAATACTCTATTTATTATTGGTAACTAAGGGGATGTGACATTTTGGGTTGTTACTATGTTCCTGTGAAGATTGTGCTACGTTTTCTTGTGCTCATATAGGGATGAATGAAAATAATAAAGTTTCATGTATTTATAACCCATATTATGCAATTTCAAAACATGTCGTTAATACAATGCTCTAACGTTGTTAATGTTGTAATATCATGAATTTTGGGCATAGAGACTTGAGACAAACCTATATCAAGCAAACGAATAAGTCCAGTTCAGGAAGTGTAACAAATATTGTGAAAGGAATTTTCCTTGATATTCCAGTTAAATGAATTAGTAAATTTTGATTAAGTTCTCGATTTACCCCAAATACCCGATTTTTTCAAACTTGGAAATTTTGAGACATTTGTTGGTGTTGGAAATTATGCCCTAGGGGCTAATCATTAAATAACTTTCATATTTGATTTATGAAGATAAATCAATTATTTTATTTATAAAGATAAATCAAATCAGCTGGCTTTTAATTCGCATTAAATAAATTGATTGGATTGAATCAATTAGATAGATTTAATTCCAATTCAATTTCAAAATTAATAAGATTGATTTTGAATATTTAATGCGGCCTATTGGGGGTTATAAAATACCCTGAGGTTGTAAGTAATTGGATTACACATACAAGAGAATTGTAGAGCCACAAAAGAACCCTAGAAGAAAGACGTGAGACAAAAAGCTTGAAGGCGCTAGCACGCTGCCGTTCGTGTTGGAGTGTTGTTCGGTGTGGATACCAGTAGAGGGAGTGGATTCGTAGAGTCGGCTCCTAGAGATTGATCGATCAAGAAGGTGTTAGCCCACGAGTTTGCAAAGCATGCACACGAGTTTGCATAGGTACGGTTCTTATTTACTAACTCAATTTAAATGCTATTGATAGATCATCTTCTTGGGATTTGTAATTTATTGGATAAATTTAATTCCGTTGCGTGTACGAATCCCAACAGTGGCATCAGACCCAAATCAATTGTGCGTTTAAATTGGGTTTATGTTTTTAATGCGATTATATATGGCATATATTGTGCATTTATGCTTAACCGTATTTTGTATACATTTAAATCAAAAGTTTACGTAAGAATTACGATCGGATCGGAAAGATATATATTTTATTGTTAATGTGATTAACAATATATATATAATTTAAATGTAAATTATGAATATATATTATATATAAAATAACGTTCAATATATATATATATATATATATATATATATATATATATATAATTGTGTATTTGCGTGACATATATATTGAATATGAATGTTAGCATCACTGAACATTATAATCAATATATATTGATTATATTCTATTGTAATTTTAATATTCAAACTCAATTATAATAACATTATTATCATGTGTTTCCTAATTAGGTAATAATGTTATTGAGAAATCATATAATTATTATAATTATTAATTGATGGTAATTGGGAATTAGCATCATGTTATAATTATTATAATTAGGCAATTGATGAGAATTGAGAATTGGCATAATGTTATAATTATTATAATTATCAATTGATGAGAATTGGGAATTGTCATCACGTTATAATTATTATAATTAGGCAATTGATGAGAATTGGGAATTGACATAACGTTATAATTATTATAATTATCAATTGATGAGAATTAGGAATTGTGATCACGTTATAATTATTATAATTAGGCAATTGATGAGAATTGAGAATTTGCATCATGTTATAATTATTATAATTATTAATTGATGGTAATTGGGAATTGACATCACGTTATAATTATTATAATTATTAATTGATGGAGAAATCATAAAATTTTATTTCATATTGTATGAATTAATACCTGTTGTGATTTACTTTCGAATTGTTTGGGTATGGTGAACAATATGGCTTTAGTTTTTACAATGGTTGTAATATTTAAATATGGTCTGCGAGCCATGCCTCTCTCTAAATATTCTTAATGTACATTCTCTTCTCATCTCACTCCCCTCGTATGTTGAAACGAGGTTTCTCTTGATGTAATTTTCTTTTCTTATTTAGACAAGTCCCCTCATTGACTTGAGAGGATTTTAGGTTAGGTGAGCGATGTTATGTCACGTTTTAATTATGCTTTTGATTAGATCATAGCATGTTTATTTTGCGTATTATGTGTTGTTTGTATGAGATACAACTATTATTGCATTCACATAAATATAATTTATTAGATTAAACCCTCCAAATGAAATCTTAAGTTGTAATGCCCTCAATTAATGGATACTGGTCACAGCCTAAATCGCTTATTTGTATGTTCCACCAAAGTGGATGCATTTGAGTTAACTTGGTGAGACAAGAGTGGGTAATGGTGATACTCAACATTCATTATTGTCTTGACTTAATTGAGATTATCAAAACGGTTTTGGATCTCAAGGCATTAGATGGGATTAAACATGTCAAGTCATATGATGATCGAATCCCATAAAGATCTAAGAGTTACATGTGATGTAATTGGTAAAGAGGTTACCTACCTAAATAACTTGATTTTAAGCGTCCTGCCAAAGCTGACTTAAATTTGAGCCAAATATGAATCTTAGCCCACTAATTATATTAAGGGTTGTTAATTCAGTAGGAGATTATTAACTTTGCATATTTTTTTTAATTGTAGAATCATGTCGAATAGTAATACCGCTACATTATCACTGCAATCAGTCCTTAAGAAGGACAAACTAAATGGGACCAACTTTCTTGACTGATTTAGGAACTTGAGAATTGTTCTCAAGCACGAAAGAAAGGGTATAAAAAGGAAAGGTGTAATACCCCAGATTATTATTATTATTGTTAATAATAATATTAATAGTAATAATAATAATAATATAGATATTAAAATTAATAATATAGTAATAAAAAATTAATTAGAATTTAATGAATGATTTCTTTTATTTTTATATATAGTAAAAACTTAGAAATTAATAAATGATTTGTTATTATTTTATTCATTAAACTAGCAATAGTTAAAAGCCCAACCCACAAAGCCCAGCTAATAACTAAACCCTAAGAGTCTAATTATAATTTAGGTTTAGCCACCTAACTTAAGTCATCGTTCAGTAGCTCTCTCTCTGAAAAAAATTCCTTGCGGCAGAGTTTCCCTTCTAGGGGCTTAGCAACCACGGAGACCAGGTAATCCTAATCCCTAGAATGATCTGTTCCCCTTTGTGACTTAACCGAAATAGTTAATTTGTGATAGTATGAATCAATTCACGTCAGTAATTGAATATGGCATGATCTCTTGTTTTCCTTTGTATGCACATATATTTTGCGTCTCGTTCTGCCTGAGCCCCTATTCTTCCTGTACTTCTTTCTTGTGTTTCTTTTATGTTTGATTGATTATATATATAAATATATTGTTTTGTCCTTTAGCAAATCATCTTCCATATATATTAAAATTTTCTTTCTCATTTTGCCTTTCTCTGTTGTGCGTGCGTACCTGAAAGAATGCCTTTGTTTCCATTGATATACAAAACCTCCTACTCAATTTCAATTGCCGTGGGGTCCACGTGTTTTGTTTTCTTTTTAATTCTTGATCCAAAATCTTTGCTAAAGCTATTTGAATTGGAATTGCTGCAAGGTTCACACACAAATACCATCCGAATTACTTTGAGATTTTGATAGAACTATGCCTATTCACGTGGGGTCCACTTCTTTCTTTTCTTAATTTGACTTTTTTGACTAAGCTTTTAGATCTCATAATCTCTCCTACAAAATAAAAACAGGATATTGATATATTTTGTATTAAACTTTTCTTATATCCTATAATTAATAGAAAAATATATAAAATATAATTAAATAAGTATAAAATACAATCTAATATTCTCGAAATCCATACTTATTTAAGTGTGGAAGTTATGATCCACACTTTCTTGTAGGATTAAGGGTTTTATTGTTATTATTGTTATAAATATTTGATTACGCATAATAATAATAATAAAAGAATAATTTAAGAATTTTATTGTGAGTTTAAATTATTTAAAATAAATTAATAGTGGGAGGATAGCTTTGGGAAGGTACCTCCTAAAGTGATGAACACACTTTTAAGGCTTTATGCCTTCGAGAATTTATTTGATGTGAACCAATATATCCGTTCTTCCCAAAGTGGTGTCTGGTAGGGTTTCCTAGGACACTAGTAGCAACTTTGGGAAGAGGTGTGCACACTAGGAAAAAATTATTGATATGGCCAATTTTGATGATTTGTGACTAGCAGGGTTTCCCGGGTCACAAAGTAGACTGGCAGGGTTTCCTGGGTCTACCATGGTTCTCTTCCCACTAAACAGACTGGCAGGGTTTCCCGGGTCTAAATAAATATTAAAAAGATAATGATTAAGTTGGTTGCAATCACCACATGATTACATATATTTTATAATTATTCTATTTTATTTCAATTTATTTAAATTTATTTATTTACTTATTTATTTTATTTTATTTTATATTACCTTTACCTAATTAGGATTACCAGCGTTTGCTGATGTGTGTATTCTTGGGCTGCGATGATCCTTCGGGGGAGCAGAATTTCAGTGAAACAAGTGCCAAGAGTTTGGGGCTAGCAATGAGAAGTGAGGAGGACGTGCAATTTCAATTTTGATTTTATTTAATTATTTTATTTTATTTTGTTTTGTTTTGTGTAAAACATTTCTACTTAGGTTTAGATTTATTTAATGTAGTAAGAAGCCTTGCACTTGTACCATACAAGTGCGGCGGTGACATCTTCCGGAAGTTGATTATTTTGGATTTCTATTATTATTTATGAAAACCATTTTTATGTTATTTGAACTCTAGAAATCCGGGGTGTTACAAAAGGCAAGGGCAAAGAAAAGGGTAATGGCTCAATTGGTAAGACCAAAGAGTCAAACATGCCCAAAACTAAGCTTGCAGCCAAGAAGGCAAAGCCTTCGAAGGACGGGGTTTGCTTCTTCTGCAATGAACCTGGTCATTGAAAGAGGAACTGCAAACTCTACCTTGAAGATCTAAAAAGGAACAAGAAGGATGGCGGAGCTATCTCTTCAAGTATTTATGTTATAGATATTCATTTTTCTACTTCCTCTACATGGGTATTAGATACTGCATGTGGTTCTCACATTTGCACGAATGTGCATGGTCTCAAGGACAGTAGAAAATTGAAGAAGGACGAAGTGGACCTACAAGTTGGAAACTGAGCAAGAGTTGCTGCTTTAGCCGTAGGCACTTATGAATTAGTTCTGCCCAGTGGGCTTTTGTTAATTTTGAACAATTGCTTTTATGTTCCTGCTTTGAGTAGCAACATTGTTTCTCTTTCTTATTTGGATAAGGAAGGTTTTACTTCCATTACTAGGAATGGTAAGTGTTATATTTATCATAATGACATTTTTTATGCTGATGGTGATTTGTGTTTTGGTCATTATTTACTAAATTTAGAACATCCTAATAATGGACATACCTATAACGTGTCTACCAAAACGATCAAGTCAAATGATTTGAATCTGACCTACCTATGGCATTGTCGTCTAGGCCATATAAATGAGAAACGCATTTCGAAACTCCATCAAGATGGATTTCTTAACTCATTTGATTTTGAATCATTTGATACATGTGAGTCTTGTTTATTGGGAAAGATGATAAAGGCACCTTTTACTGGGCATAGTGAAAAGGCCACTGATTTATTGGGCCTTATACATACTGATGTGTGTAGACCAATGAATACATCTGCCAGAGGAGATTATATGTACTTCATTACATTCATAGATGATTTTAGTAGGTATGGGTATATCTATCTAATGAAACATAAGTATGAATCTTTTGAAATGTTCAAAATATTCCAAAATGAAGTGCAAAACCAACTTGGCAAAACAATTAAAGCACTTCAATTTGATCAGGGTGGTGAATATTTAAGCCAAGAGTTTATTGGCCATCTTAGAAAGTTGCGGGATCATCTCACAACTAACTCCTCCAGGAACGCCACAATGGAATGGTGTTTCTGAGAAAAGGAATCGAACTCTATTATATATGGTTCCATCTATGATGAGTCAAATAGATCTTTCGCCGTCCTTTTGGGGCCATGCCCTAGAAACAACTACGTTCACACTAAATCGTGTTCCATCAAAGACAGTTGAAAAGACACCATATGAGATATGGACTAGGAAGAAATCTAGTTTGTCATTTCTTAAAGTTTGTGGATGTGAGGTTTACGTTAAACAACAAGCCTCTGATAAATTATCATCCAGATCCTTAAAATGCCTTTTTGTGGGGTATCCTAAGGAGACTAAAGGATACTATGTTTACAATCCTACCGATCACAAAATGTTTGTTATCCGGAATGGTGTCTTTCTAGAGAAAGAGTTTATCTCTAAAAGAACCAGTGGGATTAAGGTAACCCTTGAAGAAGTTCAAGAGTCACAAAACAACGTAGAACCACAAATGGAAAACAGAGAAGACTCATAACAGGTTGATGAGCCTGCTCTAGTAACACAAGGCCTACGAAGGTCCGATAGGACATGACAAAAGCCTCAGAGATATGTACTTCTAACTACTGGAAGTCGTGATATCTTGCTTATTGAGTAGAATGAGCCAACTACCTATCGAGAAGCCATAGTGGGACCAAACTCCGAAAGATGGCTAGATGCCATGAAGTCTAAAATGCAATCCATGTATGACAATAAGGTATAGACCTCAGTCGATCCACCTGAAGGTGTAAAAACCATTGGGTGTAAATGGGTTTTTAAGGAGAAAACTGACATGGATGGCAAAGTAAGTGTCTTCAAGGCACGACTGGTTGCAAAGGGATTCACTCAAACTCATGGTGTGGACTATGATGAAACCTTTTCCCTAGTTGCAATGGCCAAATCAATCAGAATCCTTCTTTCCATAGCAGCATATTATGACTATGAAATATGGCAGATGGACGTCAAAACAGTCTTCCTTAATGGAAAGCTACTTGAGGATGTGTACATGACACAACCTGAAGGCTTTGTGCGTCCAGAGGAATTTGGTAAAGTTTGCAAGCTTCAAAGATCCATTTATGGATTAAAGCAAGGATCTCGGAGTTGGAATCATCGTTTTGATGAAGTAGTCAAAGAGTTTGGATTCATTCAAAACATTGATGAACCTTGTGTTTACAAGAAGGTTAGTGGGAGCACGGTTGTATTTCTGGTGCTTTATGTAGATGACATCCTACTGATTGGGAATGACATCCCTACCTTGCAGAGTGTCAAGGCTTGGTTAGGAAAGTCTTTTTCAATGAAAGATTTAGGCGAAACCACTTATATCCTAGGGATCAGGATCTATAGAGATAGATCCAAAAGACTGATAGGCCTAAGTCAGAGCACATACATAGACAAGATATTGCATAGATTTAGTATGCAGGATTCTAAAAAGGGTAACATGCCCATGTCCCATGGCATCCATCCCAGCAAGGATCTGTGTCCTAAAACACAAGATCAAAGAGACCGTATGAGTAAGATTCCATATGCCTCCGCCATTGGATCTATTATGTATGTCATGTTATGTACTCGACTGGATGTCTCATTTTCCTTAAGTATGACCAGCAGATATCAACAAGATCCCAGTGAGAGTCATTGGACTGCTGTCAAGAATATCCTAAAGTACTTAAGAAGGACTAAGAACTTATTCTTGGTATATGGTGGATTGGGTGATGAGCTCTGTGTGACTGGTTACACAGATGCGAGTTTCCAAACTGACCAAGATGATCTAAGATCGCAATCTGGATATGTATTCTTTTTGAATGGTGGTGCGATAAGCTAGAAGAGCTCTAAGCAAAGCACTGTAGCAGATTCTACAATAGAAACTGAGTATATATCAGCATCAGATGCAGCTAAGGAAGCCGTTTGGATCAGAAAGTTCATTACTGAACTACAGGTGGTTCCTACCATCTCAAATCCAATAGACTTGTTTTGTGACAACAGGGGGGCTATTGCACAGGCCAAGGAGCCTAGGTCACATCAAAGGACTAAGCATATACTCAGACGTTTTCATCTTATCAGAGAAATTAATGATAGAGGTGACATAAAAATATGCAAAGTACCAGGAGAAGACAATGTTGTTGATCCTCTTACTAAGCCGCTTGCACAGATAATACATGAACGTCATGTGAGGACAATAGGAATTAGGGAAATTAATGATTGTACCTAGTGCAAGTGGGAGTCTTCTATTGGAAAAGCTAATCATTGTACTTTAAACATTATTGTTATTTAAAGTATTTCTCCATTTTGTTATCATAACATTTGCATGTTTATTATGATGACCGTATCCTTAGATATATCTTAAAAATTGTCCTAAATGTCCCTGGTCGGTTATCTATGCGGGAGCAAAGATGAAATAAGACCATTATAACTTCGATAAGGTATAGAGATACGAATCAAAGTCATAGGCACTTGTAAGAGTACAAGGTGCTGGACCGACCCACTATGAGAAAGCTGCATGGATTAAGTCATAAGTTTTTCTCATGTATAACCACGTCACAATGCCCTTTGACCTGAGATCATCATGGATTCCTACATGAGAGTCGTTGATCTTTGACCTAGTCAAAAGTCACCTTTAACCGGGTGATGATAAAGGCTTCGATCGGGATTAGTAGTTTTCATGTCGAGGAATATGAATGATCAAGATGGAATTTGTCCCTCACATTTGTAGAGAGATAATACTGGGCCCCTCGATGAGTGAGTCTAAAAAATGTATGGCCATACTATGATGGAAAAGAGTTCCCATCCAATTATTAAACTACTCAAGAATCGAGAAAGTAATGGTCAAGAAAAGGAAGTTGACATTATTCATGCCTCATCCTTGACCAAATTATCACATGACAAAAGGGACGTGACATGGTTGTATGATAGGTTGTATTAAAATTTGATCCTCATGTGAATTGGGTAGTTGTAATGTCTTGCTAGAAGCCGCTTGCAACTTGTGGGCTGGTACAGTATTAGCCTGTTGCCAATCTCATGTGAGCCTACAGGGTCGCACACAAAAATAGCCTAACACGAGCTATAATGTCTAGATTCATTAAATCTAAGATATGTCTAAGATTTAATGAATACAACGTTTTATCTAGGGAGGATATATATATATATAATGATTGCACCTAGTGCAAGTGGGAGTTTGTTGGAAATTATGCCCTAGGGGATAATCATTAAATAACTTCCATATTTGATTTATGAAGATAAATCAATTATTTTATTTATAAAGATAAATCAAATCAGCTGGCTTTTAATTTGCATTAAATAAATTGATTGGATTGAATCAATTAGATAGATTTAATTCCAATTTAATTTCAAAATTAATAAGATTGATTTTGAATATTTAATGCAGCCTATTGGGGTTATAAAATATCCTGAGGTTGTAAGTAATTGGATTACACACACAAGAGAATTGTAGAGCCACAAAAGAACCCTAGAAGAGAAACGTGAGACAAAAAGCTTGAAGGCGCTAGCACGTTGCCGTTCATGTTGGAGTGTTGTTCGGTGTGGATACCAGTAGAGGGAGTGGATTCATAGAGTCAGCTCCTAGAGATTGATTGATCAAGAAGGTGTTAGCCCACGAGTTTGCAAAGCATGCACACGAGTTCGCATAGGTATGGTTCTTATTACTAACCTGATTTAAACGTTGTTGATAGATTCTCTTCTTAGGATTCGTAATTTATTGGATAAATTTAATTCCGCTACATGTATGAATCCCAACAGTTGGCACAAAATGGAACCTATAGGATTAACATTTCTTTGTTCCACTCTAGCTCAATATTTCAGTCTAGTCTAAAGGGATGAGAAATGAAACCACATGAATTTTATTTGATGGTCATGAGAATAGTCAAAGAATAAATAAATATTGCTTCCTTTATAAATTTGTGCCATATGTCCCATATTTTAATAGATAATCCATAAAACTGCAAGAATTACAAGTCAACATGATTGATCAAGAAGCCTCCCAAGGGTTCATAAATTTTAGCCTAATAGGTAAGGAACAAAAAGAAGAAGCAAATTATCAACAATTGATTAATAAGATGTAATCAATTAGATTCCTTAATCAAGTGGCTAGGTGGCAAGTTGAGAAGGGAGGAATATTAAGTGATTAATAGAACATGTGATATAGTCAATGAAGTAATCTCCAAAAAATTCAAGAAAGCCTTAGATTTGTGCCATGTGTACAAAAGTGAAAGACTTTGGAGACAAGCCAATTGACACATGATAAGGAGTCTTTATGAAACTTCAATCTTATTTCCCTATTTGTACAACAAGATGAGAAAGGGAGTTCATATAAATTAAATATTTATAACATGCCAAAATGCTAAAAGAACAAGATATAACTCCTTCTTGCATTATGAATTGTCATTTGTCATATTAGAAAACTATGGTGACGTGATGACAATGGACACATGTGTATGCAATGAATATGGAAGGATAACTCACAGACTTCTTAAATAAGCCTTAAATTCGTCCAAGGCAAGGAGCAAGAATGAAGGCATAAAATCAAATGGCACATACACAAGTCAACTGGTCACATGAGAAGTCAAAGAGGTATAATTGAGAAGCTACCTAGTTAGGGCCAAGTTTTGGCCACACAATCAAAAGAAAGAAGGAGCATGAATTTAATGAGATTGACCTATGAAAGGAGTGTTCCATAAGTCTCCAAATTCGTCCAAAACACAAGGCTATAAAAGAAGAAGTGTGAACATAACCTAATGGTTAAAAAGTGTCAAAAACAAGCTTCCTTGCTAAGGTATTTTTGGCTAAAGCACATGAGGGTGATTAATGAGCTAAGAGTTGATGATAAGATTAACGTAGAATATTTTGTCATCAAGGGACACATAAGCCTTTATTATGACATTGGATGATCTCATCAACTTGCCCAAGAAGTCTTTATTTTCGGTGAGCACGTGGGCTGATTAAGGCCAAGTTTATTGAGGATAAGATAGTCATAAATGCAAGATAAGAGCATATGCCTCTTAGGCTAAGAATATCTCGATATTTCTTGAGTTGTCTTGGCCAACAAGGAGGGGGTAAGACCATAGGGATTTGACATATGTCAAAGCAATGTAAGGTCCTAAATGGATAATCAAAAACATCCAAGATGAAGGGGTGAGATGGAAGAAGAGAAAACTTGTTGATTAAGTCTTGAAAATGGGATATTTTACAAGGGTATAATGGTAATTTAACTTGTGAGGCCCACAAGGGGCTTATCTTCCACTATAAATACATGGTCCCTCCCCATGCATATCACCACAAATTGAAACACTCAGCTGGTCCTAGAGTGAAATAGAGGGATGAATTTGAAGAAGGAAGGAGGAAGGAGCAAAAGTTTCAATAACAATTCTTGAATTCAAACTTTATGATTTAATAAAATTATGTACATGATTTTAAGGACACCATGAGTTTCAAAATGAAAAATAAAGGAAAAAAATAGTGGAAAATGATTTTTGGGATCAAATGATCAAAATAGTAAAAGTTGAGAAAATTTTCAAATTTGAGCTTATTGGAGTCAGTCAGTTTATGAACGGCATTTTAAGTAGAAAATGATCTCTAAAAATCATGAAAAATTTTAAAAAGATAGTAGACATATACATATTTATTTTGATATATAATTTGTCATTTTTGAAAATTTGTACAAAAAGATAAAAAAATTTTGAAGTTGAACCTCATTTCTGAAAGTTCAATCTATACAATGATTGTTGTGTGTGAAGTTTGGCTAATCAAATGATGCCTAAAAATCCTGAAAATTTTCATAATCAAAGTAGAAAGAAAAATATTTCTTTTCATATATTACAACTAAATTTTAGATATTTGTACAAAAATATATGAATTTTTCAAGTTGATCCATGTTTCTAGACATGTGATCAAGACAGTGGTGAAAGATATTAAAACTGGGAATGACTCAGATATTTTGAGCATATGAGATTTTTTTTTCATGAAAATATACATGTCAAGGGTCATGTATATTTTTAAAGCACATCAATTAGATTTTTTTACAATTAGTTATGAATTTTTTAAGTTGTTGCAAATTTCTGGACAGTTTTGGGAAAAATCCGAAAATGAAGGTTTTAAAGATCAAGATTAATTATTTGATGTTTTTTCAATTAATAAAGGACCTTTAGCCATAAGTTGGGCCAAATGATGATGAATTCAAGTATTATTTAAATTATGAAGAACTTACATAAGTATCACAATTATAGGAATTGTCATCGATGGGAGCCTTTAAAAGAATTTGGGAGTGATGGTCAGTTTAAAATCTATCAGGTAGTAGTAACTATAATCTCTTTTGTCTTGTGTATCTTTGTATATATGTTTTAATATGATTGTGGGCCCATGTCCCATGAAGGGAACATACATTTATGGCTATAGGGCCTGGTGTGTAACATGCCAATTTTTCTAATAGTAATTAAGTGCTATTAGGATATGATTTATTAAGTGATATGGGTTTAGAAAAGATCTAGAAGTATAAAATTAAGAGTTGACAATAATCATTATATATATATAATCAATTTTTTTTAATTAAAGTTGATTAATTAACAATGGTAAATGATATTGATAAGAATAATAAGAAAAAGAAAATATGTAAGAGAAATAACTTCATGAAATAATATGATCTATATCTAAATAAAAAAGAAAGAGATAAGAGATAACATTATTATTTATTATTATATCTTTTAAAATAATATTATTTTAATAAGAGAGTCAAACCCTAACCCTATTCATAAAAAACCTCTTTTCTTCTCACACTTCTCACACTTTGCTTACAGTCGCATAGGTGCATTTCCTCTTCTTCATCTTAATCTCTTGCTCAATGTCTTGTGAACGCCTTTTTTTTCATGTTGTTTTCTCTTCCTTTCTTCAATGAATGCTATTGTGTCTTGTCAACCACACATATATGTATAAAATTATCCTTATTTCACATCTTCCCTTGGTCAGTGTTGGTGTGTGTATTTTATTATCTCTTCATGCCAAGTTTTCTACGTGACTATGTGGGGGTTTGTGTATTAGTATACATATTTTAAAATTTACTCCCATGGACTTTTCCCTTATTGTGTACCTAAAGTCTGGGGATCTATATGTTGAAACGTATTTCCTGTTGTTCCTATTTCAACTCCAGGCTTGAGGTTTATAAAATATACATATATAAATCTATTTAAATCAAATCGCTCCCCTTAGATTTTTATCTTTCCCACTTCTAGTCCTTCTTTATTTTTGTGTGTGTATCTCTTGTCAATCTTGCCTCTGCCATCCCTATTCCTCCAACACGTGTTGGGTTGTGCTACAAGGGACATCCTTTCAACCTTTTATTTGTGAGGGTACACACACACACACACACACTTCATTTTAAAGGCATCACATTCATCTCCTCAATCCTTAGGTATATTATATATACACATTTGTTCTCATAAACCCTTATCTTTTATTTTGTGTGTGTAGTATAATAAGTTGTTATTCGTAAAACTATCTTATAAGGAAATCTTTATTTTTCCAAATAACATTTCTCATTGATAAAAATAGTAAAATATGTCGAAGCTCATATGTATATGTATAATATGACTTTAGATGGTAGTCTTAGGATGTAAGAGTAGCTTTTAAGTAACATATTGATAAGTGTTTCCACATATAATCTTTGTAGACTCTCATTGAAAACTTTGGATCCAGGGCTTGTTGAGAAGTTCTACGTTTATTTAGGGCTTGTAGAGTCCTTCCGCAATTAACATTGCATATGTGGTATGTTGTTTTGTATTATTTCGTATGATGATATATTGAATGCTTTGTGGTTTGTTATTTTTTTCTAATTGTGGTTGCATGCATACTCTGCATATACTTTGTATATGAGATTAATCTGTTACTCTGGGATCCTTGGGGATTCCAGCCCCTATTACTGCTTGTGAATTGTACAGCATATTGGACATAGCTCCCAGGGCAAGGTGGCGGATGTTAGCAAATGGAGGTGCCGAATCGATTCCAAATTGGTTGAGGGATATTTGTAGCAAGATTTGTGTAATTATGTTTAGAATTTGCAACTAAGGTTTGTAACATATTATTAGTATACTATACCCAAATTGGTTTTCCATTGCACTACTCTGTTGTATGATGTATTATCGGAGGTGGTGTGACAAATGTTGCTCATGAAGTTGCCAATAACAATTTTATTCTTCATGGTGATAGAAAAGATGGTTAGTGCGTCTGAAAAGCATATATTATATTTCTTGCATGTAGGGAGACAATTTCTAAATGGATAAGAAGGTGATTTGCAATATGTAAGGAGTAGCATTAGAATGAAAACTATAAAGGAAGACACTACATATGAAGAGTTTATAACGATCAAAGCATCAATTGTTTGAAAAGAAAATAATGGAATTACCATGTAATACACCTTGACCTTTGACGATGCAACAACCTTTGTAGATCTTATAGATGATGAAGGAGTAGAACATTTTATTAAATTTAATGGAGAAAGTGATCATATGTGTGTAGGAAAGAATGAAGATGACAATACATAACCAACAAGGGATGATTCAAGAGAGGAAAAATATGTGTAAGTTGTATTTTCCTTTTGGACTAATATTTTATGTAAGTTGTATTTTCCTTTTGGATTAATATTTTATGTAGTCACTTGTTATCATGTAACTTGTCATTGGTTGCCATGTAACTTATCACTGGTTGCCATGTAACTCGTCATTGGTTACTCTAAACTTGTCTATATAACTTGTCATTGGGAAAAAAATTGTACTTTCATGTTTGAAATTAATGGCATTAAGGTCTCTTAGGACTTCACTGCAACTTGATGATTTCAAAGGGCCTAATTATAATTAATTTTGTTAATTGAGACCTTGTCGCAATTTTCCCTTAATAGCTCACCGATGTTGAGTAAATATTAGAGATGAGATCTTGGTGACACTGTTTGTTATCAAATTACTTGCCGTAAAGAAGGCTGTCAATTGAACAAGATCTAAAACCCTCCAATACCCAGTGGTTCCATTGATTTCATAAAAATTAGTTTCTTGGCTTTGTGCCTTCACTGTGCGCATGAGTAGGGTTCGAGATTCATCTTTCTTCTATGGGTTAGACCACATAATGTTCTTGTTCTATATATGAATTTACAATTTGAAAGTCTAACCAATGAACATTGAGTCTTGTGGAAGGAGTTAATATCTCACAATATAGCAAACGAAGGTTTGAATCACTTTTGAAAGATGTGCCTACATTTAGTGCTAGACAAAACCTCAAAGAAGATTTCCTTCAATAGGATGATGCCTCTATGGCTCTATCCAGTGGTGGAGCCACACTTACGCCTACGACCGCACTTGCAGACACAAATATATGTTCTAAAGTAATTAGGAAATAAGTGAGGTGTGCTTTAATTTTTCTTCTACAATCTAATTAAATTGTTGTGACTGACATTCTAAGATTTGATGGTTTCCTTGTATCTGGGTGGGTATAGGTTGAAGGCCAAGAAGACAAATCAGAAGAAACAGAGGGAACCGAGATTTGCGTTCATGATGAAAAGCGAGGTCGATCATCTGGATGATGCATATAGGTGGAGAAAGTACGATCAAAAGGCAGTGAAGAATAGCCCCTTTTCCAGGTGATGCTTCAATTTCTGTTGCATATATATCTCTTTTTCTAACCCATCTATCTGCACCGACCTCTAGTAATTCTTTTCTTTGTAGATTAAAATGAATATTAAATATTGTTTTAAAATTTTGAATAGAAGCTACTATCGTTGCACGGACCGATGTACGTGTGTGTTAATTAGCAGCAACATATTAGGTTGATTAATGAAGAAAAGTTTATTGGCAGCAACATATTAGGCTGGTTAATGAAGACAAGTTTATTGAGTTTGCTAGATTGTAACCGTTGGAGTTGGATGACCTTGTAGATATTTCTTTTCTTTCTTTAAGTCTCAGTAATTTTATTGTTGATGTAAGAGCTTATTTTGATTTTGTCAATTTCAAAATAATTTCCTACCTTGCTTTAAAGATGGTTGAGAAGAGAAAAGATATTATTTATCCATTGGTTTATTTGTTGATAAAGTTGCCTCTCGTTCATTCTATCGATAGCAACTGCTAGTGTTAAATGAGTTTTTTCTGCAATGACTTTTATTAAGGATAAGTTGCGCAATCGAATAAATGATCATTATTGGTTTAACTCATGCATGCTAACTTGAGCGTAATATGTTTGATAAGATTGATGATGAAGATATAATACAATATTTTTAAGGAATGAAGAATCAAAAAATGTTTTTGTAATCGTTTTGTTGTATTTGTAATAGCTTAGTTAACTTTTGATTATTATTTTTCTATATTAAGTTAAAGCTTTCTTTTCTTTTTTGGTTTATATTCTTTTTTTAATACATTTAAAACTTTCTTTTAAAAAAATATTCAGGGGCATTGCCCCTGAACCTCCGAATCCTCCCACTAATTATGCAGACATAAACAAAAAATCCTAGCTCCGTCATTGCCTCTATCTAAGGGGGAAAAAAGTGGACCACTATTGATTTGTCCTCTTGTAGGAGTCATATCTAAAAGAAATTTGTGAGCCACATGTTTATCGAAATATTAAGATTGTTAGTGGGATCAACCTTTTTTTTTTGTTCCGTCATCATTCTTATACATTTGAACTGAATAGCACGGACTTGAACAATGAACAATACATTTGAACTCTACCTTTAGAAAGAAAGATCATTTGTTATCTAGTCATTTGATGCGATCCAAATGACAACTTTATGAGTTCAAACACAAATTATGTTACAATAAACTATGTTTTGTGAAACTAATGAAAATAGAGAATAATGTTAAAGAGAGAATTTTAGAGAGAGAGAGAGTAGGGAGAGAAGTTCTATTCTAGTGTATTCAGAATGTTTACAGAAGGTCTCTATTTATAGAAGGAAAATGGGCCTTTAGTGTAATTTCCACATATGGGTCATTTGGTGTAATTTCCTCTAAAACCCAAATTACTATGCGCTCGTGAATCCTCCCGTGAAGCAATCCGTGATTGTATAATTGCATGTGGGTCCCACCAAATAGTAAATTACTATGCATGGTACTATGCGTGGGTCCCATGTCATCTTGTAATATTTGGAGATCCTGAGTCAATGGACATCCACATAATAAGTATATTCATAACACTCCCCCTTGGATGTCCATTTATGAATGTGCCTCGTTAAAAACTTTAACTAGAAAAAACCCAGTGGGATAAAAACCTAGCTAAAGAAAAGAATACATCATTCATTGATACACTGTTGAGTGCTGCCTCATTAAAAACCTTTCTAGGAAAACCCAGTGGGACAAAATCTAGATAAGGGAAAAAGAGTACAGCGTGTATCGACTCCCCCTGTTGACAATATCAGTTGAGATCTCTGAATCTTCGCAGACTAATACCATGAACAAGTTTTTCAAAGGTTGTACATGGAAGAGATTTAGTAAATAAATCTGCTAGATTTTCACTTGAACTGATTTTCTGGATATCAATTTCACCATTTTGTTAAAGATCACGAGTATAGAAGAATTTTGGTGAAATATGCTTTGTCCTATCACCCTTGATATAACCCTCCTTGAGTTGGGCAATACATGCAACATTATCCTCATATAGAACTGTTGGAACCATTTTATCAGAAGATAAATGACAAGTAGTTCGTATATGATGAATTACTGACCTCAACCACACACATTCCTGACTTGCTTCATGCATTGCTAGAATTTCTGCATGATTAGCTGAAGTGGCTGTTATAGTCTGTTTCATAGATCTCCATGAAATAGTTGCACCTCCACATGTAAATAGATAGTCTGTTTGTGATTTTCCATCATGTGGATCAGACATAAATCCAGCATCTGCATAACCAATCAGTTCATGCTTCGATACATTTGAGTAGTATAATCTCATATCCATAGTACCTCTGAGATAACGAAGAATTTGCTTTACACCATTCCAATGCCTTTGTGTTGGTGTAGAACTATATCTTGCTAATAAATTTACAGCAAACGATATATCAGGTCGTGTATGATTAGCAAGATACATTAGTGCCCCAATAGCACTTAGGTATGGTACTTCTAGACCAAGTAGTGCTTCTACACCTTTGTCATCAATTATTTGAGGTCGAAATGGATCTTGATCCTTATCTAAAAGCCTTACTACCATTGGAATACATAATGGATGTGACTTATCCATATAAAATCGTTCTAGGATCTTCTTTGTATAAGTTTCTTGATATACAAAGATCTCATCCTTCAGGTACTCGATTTGTAATCCAAGGCAAAATTTTGTTCTGCCCAAATCTTTTATTTCAAATTCTTTCTTCAAACAATTAATTGCTTTCGAAAGCTCTTTAGGAGTTCCAATAATGTTGATATCATCAACATAAACAGCAATTATAACAAATTCGTTTCTCGATCGTTTCATAAAAATGCATGGGCATATTGGGTCATTTTTATACCCTTCTTTCAACAAATATTCCTTAAGACAATTATACCACATGCGCCCTGATTGTTTTAAACCATATAGGGACTTATTTAATTTGATCGAGTATTGTTCTCGAGAATTTGAATTAGATGCTTCTGGCACCTTTAGTCCTTCAGGAACTTTTATATAAATATCACTATCAAGTGATCCATATAAATATGTAGTCACTACATCCATTAGATGTAAATTAGGCCCTTCATTTACTGCTAGGCTAATCAAATAACGAAAAGTAGTCGAATCCACTACTGGTGAATATGTTTCTTCATAATCAATACTAGGTCTTTGTCTAAATCCTTGGGCTACAAGACATGCCTTATATCTTGCAATTTCACCCTTTTCATTTCTTTTTCTTACAAAAACCCATTTGTATCCGACTGGCTTTACACCTTCAGGTGTTTGGACTACAGGTCCAAATACTTTTCGTTTTTCCAGTGATTTCAATTCTGCATTAACAGCATCTTTCCATAAGGGCCAATCTTTTCGCTGTTGACATTCTCTAATAGATTTAGGCTCATGATCCTCTTCATTATTTATTACATCATATGCTATATGATTAGCAAAGATGTCATCAACGTTGACTTCATTTCGATCCCATCGGATACCATTCATAACATAATTAATTGAGATCTCATTATTTTCATACATCCCAAGTACCTGAGTCTCTTCTAGGACTGCAACATTCTCTTCTGGAGATAACTCTTCAAGAGATGACTCTTCTGGAGCTACTGACTTTTCTTGATTAACCTCGACTTGACCATCAATATTTTTAGCTCCTTTTCTCTTTCGAGGATTTTTATCTTTTGAACCGATGGGTCTGCCACGCTTCATGTGTGCTTTAGATTCATTCATTATAGGTTGTCCTTCAGGAACATCAATTCGAATATGAGCATTCGCAGCTGGAACATGTGACTTTGTCACTCTTTTTGGGTCAGTGAATGCTTCTGGCATTCGATTAGCTAAATCCTGTAAATGAATTATCTTTTGAACTTCTAGTTCACATTGTTTTGTACGAGAATCAAAATGAGCCAATGATAATTCATTCCAGCTAATCTCTTTACCCAGCTGCTTATTCTCTCCCTCTAATGTTGGGAAGACTGATTCATCAAAGTGACAATAAGCAAATCATGCAGTAAATAAATCTCCTATAGATGGTTCTAAATATTTTATGATTGAAGGAGATTCATACCCAACATATATTCTCATCCTCCTTTGAGGACCCATTTTAGTGCATTGTGGTGGTGCTACTGGCACATATACTGCACATCCAAAAATTCTTATATGGGAAATATTAGTTTCTTGACCAAAAACCATTTGTAAGGGGGAAACCTTTAGGTAACTAGTAGGCCTGATGCGAATTAACATTGCAGCTTGCAAAATGGCATGGCCCCAAGCAGAAATCGGTAGATTAGATCTCATAAGTAAAGGTCTTGCAATAAGTTGCAATCGTTTAATCAATGATTCTGCAAGTCCATTTTGCGTATGAACATGAGCTACAGGATGTTCAACATCAATTCCAAGGGACATATAATATTCATTAAAAGCTTGTGAAGTAAATTCACCAGCATTATCAAGACATATTTTCTTGATAGGATAATCAGGGTAATGTGCTCTTAATCAAATCAATTGAGCAAGTAATCTCGCAAACGCCAGGTTACGAGAAGATAGTAAGTAGACATGTAACCATTTGGTTGATGCGTCAATTAAGACCATAAAATATCTAAATGGTCCACATGGTGGATGTATTGGTCCACAAATGTCTCCCTGTATCCGTTCTAGAAATATAAGAGATTCATCTCCTACTTTGCTTGGTGAGGGTCGAATAATTAATTTTCCCTTGGAACATGCATTACATAAGAAATCATGGGACTGTGGTATTTGTTTACACTTCAGGGTATGTCCACATGAATTTTCAATTATTTGTCGCATCATAGTTGACCCAGGATGGACTAATCGATCATGTCAAACATTAAATTCATGAGTAAACTTCTGGTTTTCATTGTCAAACTGCTGGTTTCCATCGACAAACTTATGGTTTGTATTAAACTTCTGGTTTACAATAGCATGTATTTCAATTGTACTTATAAATGCATAATACAAACCAGAAGATAAAGCAGGAAAATTTTCTAATATGCATATTCTATCAGAAATTATGCTCGTGATAGTAAGACATTCCTGATTATTTTTAGTTGTTGTTTCTATATGATATCCATTTCTGCGGATATCTTTGAAACTCAACAAGTTCCTTTTTGACTTGGTAGAATAAAATGCATTTTCAATGCATAATTTTGTTCCTTCATGTAACAAAATATTAGCTCTTCCGGAGCCTTCAATCAAATTTATACTACCAGATATAGTCTGAACATTGGCTTCTCGCATTACCAATGAAGAAAAATATTTGTCATTTTTTAGTATGGTGTGCGTTGTTGTGCTATCAACGAGACACAAATCTTTAGGATTGTTGCCAACAAGATTCATTCTTCATTAAAGATACATGAAAATAAAAATAAAACATAATTAAAAGAAATACATATAACAGAAGAAAGTTTCAACATATTAAAACATAATCATTAATCATGAAAAATGATGTATACTAAGTGATCAGCAATATCAAAATGAGTCATCTCAACATCTTCATGCCCAAAATTTTCAGCCTTATCCACATGATTTGCTTCAATCTTTGACCCTTTACCATTATTTTTCAATGATTCTTGGTAAAGGTCAACCAAATGTCTTGGCGTACGGCAGGTACGTGACCAATGACCTTTGACACCACAACGATAACATGCATTTTCAGCATGTTTGCTATTTCCACTTGTTTCCCTTCTGGGGTTCTTATCAAACTTTCTCGATTTAGGGCAGGAATTTGATCCACCATAATTTGGACCACGGCCATGGCCACGACCACGCCCACGATTGTAGCCACCTTTACGTCCACGTCCTCAGCCACTTGAAAATTCATTAGTTACTACATTCACTTCTGGGAATGGAGTTGAACATGTTGGACGTGATTCATGATTTTTTAATAAAAGCTCATTATTCTGTTCAGCTACTAAAAGACAAGATATTAAATCTGCATATCTCTTAAAACCCTTCTCACGATATTGCTGCTGCAGGAGCAAGTTAGATGCATGGAATGTGGAGAAAGTTTTTTCTAGCATGTCTTCATCAGTAATATTCTCTCCACATAATTTTAGTTGAGAAGTAATCCTGAACATAGCTGAGTTGTATTCACTTACAGATTTAAAATCTTGTAAACGCAAATGAATCCAGTTATATCGAGCTTTTGGTAGAATGACCATCTTCTGGTGGTCATATCTTTCCTTCAAATTGTTCCAAAGAACAAGTGGGTCTTTTACAGTTAAATATTCAACTTTTAGATCATCATGCAAATAGTGGCGTAACAAAATCATGGCTTTGGCCTTTTTTTTGATTGGATTCCTCATTTCCTTCTTTAATTGTGTTTTCTAGCTCATGGGCATTCAGATAGATTTCCGCATCCAGCATCCAGGATAAATAGTTCTTTCCGGTGATGTTAAGAACCGCAAACTCAATTTTTGAAAGGTTTGACATGATTCAAACTAATTAAAGAAAATAAACATGAATTAAAAATATGAATAATAATAACAATAAAATATTAAAGACAATAATTATAATTAAAGCATTACGGCTTCAAGTCATTTATATCTCATAATGAGAAAATTAAATTTATATGTCTTCTGGCCATAAAAACAACATGACTTCTGGTCATGAAGGCAATATGACTTCTAGTCATATAATTTCAGAATAAGAAAATATAAGTATATGGCTTCTGGCCATAATAACATAACATTAAATGTTAATAACAATAAAAGTAAATGTTATGTTAGCAACAGTAAAAATAAAATGACAATATCTGCAAAAAGTGAATATCAAATCTAGATATCTATGTAGGAGGTAAATCTCTTCCATGTAGAAGTAAAATGAACAAAATGTAAAATTACCATGAATAGTAGAAATTACTATTCACTGAAAATAGTAAATAAGGTAAAATTACTGAAAGATTAAATCTAGACTTCCAAGTAGGAGTCAAATGAATAAAATGTAAAATTACTGGAAAAGGGTAAATTTACTGTGAATAGTAAATTACTATTTACCGTAGTAAAATAGTAAATAATCTCAAATCCTAACCATGGAACCCGATATTTAAAATAATCGGTAAAAGTATATCATTAATTCCATATTATGGTTAAGATTATCCCAGATAGATAAAATAAACATATAGTAAAGAAGATGGTGATAAAATCTTATCTTGGTAGAGTCTTCGTACTGATAACGTTTTGTGAAACTAATGAAAATAGAGAATAATAACAAGAGAGAATTTTAGAGAGAGAGAGAGTACGGAGAGAAGTTCTATTCCAGTGTATTCAGAATGTTTACAGAAGGCCTCTATTTATTGAAGGAAAATGGGCCTTTAGTGTAATTTCCACATATGGGTCATTTGGTGTAATTTCCTCCAAAACCCAAATTACTATGCGCCCGTGAATCCTCCCGTGAAGCAATCCGTGATTGTATAATTGCATGTGGGTCCCACCAAATAGTAAATTACTATGCGTGGTACTATGCATGGTACTATGTGTGGGTCTCATGTCATCTTGTAATATTTAGAGATCCTGAGTCAATGGATATCCACATAATAAGTATATTCATAACACTATGAACTTAATTGCAATAATTTTTTGTAGTTTCTCTATTGAAAACGAACACACCAAATGTGAAAACACTTAGTGCATTTTTTAAAATATATAGTGAATATAGAAAGGAAAAAAGAGAGCTTGCCCATCATCTGGGTATAACCACGCTTTGATGATATAGATAATACGCAAAAATTGAGGTCCTCAAAAGACAAAAAGCTTAGTCAAAGGTGATATACATTGAAGGCTATTAACTCATGGATTTTTTATTATTATTATTTTTTATTTTTTATTTTTTTTGCTCGGGGACTCATGGATTAGTTATTTCGATCCTTATAACTTGTTCTTATGTTTATTGTGGTCCATATAATTTCAATTCAAATCATAGGTTATTTTATACTTCAAGTTTCTTTTTTCTTGTTTTCTTTCTTTTTTTTTTTTTTTTTTAATCACAAGGGTTACAAGCGGGATCTAACTCGCCAATTTCCACAAAAAAGGGAGTTTTTATGTCACCAGGTGAGGGCCATTGGATGCCCCTGAGGTTTCTTTCCATCTAAAACATTTATCCTTAAATTTTTTTTTTTTTTTTTAAAAAAAGAATCTAAACCATTTTACCTTTGAAGGATCAAAACCTATAGTTTCAATCTATAAATACCAAACCAAAATAAGAGCCAACTATATGGACCGAAGTATTAATCCTAAATCATTAAAGCAATGGGTTCGTCTCCGCATAAAACTGCTACATTGAGGTTTTGAGGACTTGATCAAAAAAATAAAAAAAAGGTTTTGAGGATAACACTTGTACGACCAAAGTAACTGGGAATCTCAAGAAAGAAAACATAACATTGTAAATTAACTCACAAGTTCACTAATAAAATAGGCAGGGACAAGAAAGAAAAGGTAACTTTCAGTCTTCTCTTCATCACGGAAAGTTTCCATGGAGGAAGCCATAGCTTTCCCAGATATGCCGATGTTTCTACTTCTTTGAGCATGAAAATGACATTGGATTGTTCTTCAAATTAGAAATGTCAAACAATTCTATAAACCTCTGATCGGACACCCTTGCTTTTGCAGCAGCAAACCTTTGGTACTCATCAAATACAGATGATAGACACCACCTCTGCAATCTCCTTAAGCACCCCACAATGCATCCAGTGCGATGCTGTTCGTGGTAAAAGCAGAGAACATTGATGATTAAGTCCAAATAACAAAAGTGTAAAAGTAAAGATCCATTAATTACCTTTCCTCGCTTGCAATGAATTAGCACAGGGTGGTTCCTAACATCTGGCGTAAAATAAACAGCCATGACTAAAGTAAATAAATCTCTGAACAAGCTTTCTTAGTTTAGGTAGGATATAATAAATGAAGTTAAAGTGGAAGTTATACCAAGGACTACTTGCAATGCTTCACGCACTGTATGCTCTGGGATGTTAACAAAGGGTTCCTGCCCACAACACATGTTAGCAAAGTGGAGGATACAATGCTTTCTTACATATCAATCCATCAAGTCACATAAGATTTCTGGTACCAGTTACGGCTCAACAATGTTAAATAAAAAAGCATAATTCGTAGGAAGATATACAACAAATCTTCCCCTTTCCCTTTCCCTGGCATTTACTGCCAAGAAGATACCATTAAAAAAAAAAAAAAAAAAGGAAACGTCTAGAACAGTATATTTTACATGAGATTAATACAGCTGAAGGATAGGGCGGGCTAAAGCTTCTATAAAATTGACAGAAGATTGCGAGGAAAACAAGTGAGGGAGAATGCAAGTCCAATAAAGGAGGCAGCTTTAAAATTCTTGACACAGGCTTTGATCTCAGGTAAAGAAAATTATGAGAAACTGGGTTGACTGAGCAAGGGAAGCTGTAAAGATTACAATTACATCATAGCAGAACTTAAAAGATGCATCAACTAACTCATTAGTGATCACTTTGAATAATACAATCCTGTAAACTAAGGTTAACTGCTTTTAAAATAACTATCGTGTGTGAGTTACTCATCACATTCTCCTAGAATTACACATTATGGCTACAGATATCCTAGGACAACTAATCACCCTGTTTGAAAGTAATAAGCACCTGTAAGGTTCTTTTTCAATTGACAAATGTAAATCTGACTGCAACACGTGACCGATTAATTAGCAAACCCTTTTACCATACGTGGCAATGGTCTGCAACATGGATGTTCAAGTTCAAGTAAACATAATTTATATTTTAAAAATAAAATTGGAGTAGTCGCCAGAACAACAATTCACATCTTAGAGGAAATGAAAATGATAAGGAAGGACATAATGCGGGTACGTGAGCTGGGTTCAGAACGTCGTGAGACAGTTCGGTCCATATTCGGTGTGGGCGTTAGAGCATTGAGAGGACCTTTCCCTAGTACGAGGGGGGGGCAGGTCAAGTAAATCTAATTCCAAGATTCTAGTACAGAAAAGTTAAATCACAAAATGATGGCAGAGTGCTGGAAATAGATCGTACTCCATTATCATAGCCAATCACAAAAGTCTGCCTCAGTTACTGAAGATAGGTTTCATCATAGTAATAAAGATGGTCCTATTATCTTATTTCTTCAAAGAATGAGAAGATCAAGGAACCCACGGAAGTGAATTAAGAACAACATGTGTGGTAAAAGTAAAAAACACTTGACCAGAAAAAAAGAAAAGAATGGCTTGACAGGTAAATTCACACCTCTTACAACCAATATAATCCTAAGCTGTAGGAGAAGTAATTTGCTTAGGTTTATTTGTCTGTTCAAGGATATCATATAAGATGCATTTAATGTAAAATTCTTATTTGATTGCAAAATCATTTAATATAATAGAATCCAATAAGAATGTCTTCTTCATTTGTTTTCACTTTGACACATGGTAACTAATATAACTAAGTAAATAATCAATAATCTTTATGTAAAATGATGAATTTTAAGATAGAACTGCAGTCGTTTAGTTTGTTGTCCATTGATATATCAAACTTTCGAATGAATGACAGATGGTTAACTTAGAAATGTTTAAAAAAAAAAAAAAGACGACGACGAAGACAACAACAACAAAGAAACAGTGCTTCAGTTGGAAGAAGTTACTTGGTTTAGTTAGCCGACTAGCTTCCAAAGAATTTTGAAAGGACTTGATCGAGTTTAAAATTTGACATAGACATATGAATCTTAATGCCCAAATTAAACTGTACTAATCCAATAATTTTTCCCTTGTTACATTTAATATTCTTGCCAAGTAGACTGATTAGTGGTTTTCAAATGAATCAATCTCACATTTAAAATGTCATAGAACTCATGCAAGTGAAAAAGCAAATTATGAGCAAATCATTTTGGTGCATGCCAATACTATTGCTATCACAGTTGGATTATTTCAGAAGCATTAATGCGAACATGCTGGAACAACCAAATCTCGACAATTACCAACAATCAGACAGTATAATTAAAAAAAAGGGGTCAGTGGTGGCAATTAAGACCAGAAACAATACAAACCTTGAAGGCATCGATCCCAAATTGATAAAGTTTTATTCCATTAGCATTTAAAAATTCGGAAGTTGCTTCTGGATATGGTTCAGGGCACAAACATCTGAACAACATCAGAACTGAATCAAAATCAAATACCCAAAATACAAAATGAAGAACAACAGCAATTTCGGTTAACAAACAAAACGAAAGCAGAAATTGAACTCACATAACCGAGCGGAGGCGAAGAGATTTTAAGAACCCGAAATTGGCAGAATCAGGGAACCCAGCCCTGAAAATGCCATTATCGACCATTGCGAAGTTCAGAGGAGGGACGAATATCTCGTCCCCATCTTTATCGACATCAACCCCATTTGCCATAGAAGAATTTGGCGACTGAAGACCATCGGAGAAGCTGACGAGGGATTCAGAACCATTGTTTTCGGCAAAGATCTCTCCGTTTGAGTTCTCCACCTTCATTTTCTGGTCGCCGAAAAGCGTGAACAATGAAAAAGCAGAGAGAGAAAAATATTAAAGGAGGATTCAGAGAATCAGGAGGTTCGAAGAAGATCTACCTGATACGGTCTACTTCGCTTGAGGTGGCTTTATTTATTGTTTCAGAGAGAGGGAGAAAAGAGCCAAAGGATCTTCGATGAGATGCTTTGGACTGAGGTGGCGGAGGTGGCGGATAACTGCAGAGTTAAGAGACAGAGGCGTACACAGAAAGGAAATTACAGGAATATGCTCTGATCGGAAACCAGTGAGAAATTTACCAACGGAAAATAATGATACCAATAATAAAGACAAAACTTACCGTTATTTTTTTTTTAGTTTTTTTAATTATTATTCTTTAGCATCTAAAATAATATGCCATGGCTGATGATTACAGAAATGTGGACGAGTCGGATTATATTTTTTACATAATTTTTAAGAAATTATTTTGATATATATATAATCTAAAATAAAAAATTTAAGGGAAAATATCATTTAAATATCATATGAAATACCAAAACCCCAAAATGTCTATTAAAATTTATAAAGAACGTAAAGTTGACACGGATCAAATTGAGATTTTAAAATGTTTATGAATTTACCATTATGTCATCTTTTTCTCTCCTCTCCCTCTCTTCCTCCTCTTCTTCCCGCCGCTATGTCTGAACACATTCTCTCTCGCAACGGTAGTGTTGTTGGTTATGGTGGAGTGATAGTTGTCTGTGGTGAGGAAGCAAATCGAAGATGGAGGAAGGTTAAAATTGATATTTTTGAAAGAAACCATAAGGTTGAGAAAGGAAAAGGTCAACAATAAATAATGAGTTTGACAAGTTTCATTTTGAGATTAACAAGTGTAATGATGGTTTCGACAAGTCTTATAATGAGTTTTATAAAAGTATTTTCTAGTTGGGGAAAAAAAAGTTGAGGAAGAAGAACGTGAACTATGGTAGTTAAAAACTCGTTTTATCATTACGATTTTACGATTTTGTGATTTTTTTCATTAAAATGATTTTACTAATTTTTCAAACGCTTTTATGTTTTTACGATTTTACTACGTTATGATTTTACGTTTTACGATTTTTTATCCCTCTACCGATTTTACGTAAAATCTCAATTTTAACAACATTGATATGAACAGTAAATAATGAGTTTGACAAGTTACATAATGAAATTTAACAAGTTCATTAATGGTTTGCACAAGATTTGCAATAGGTTTAACAAAGACATTTGTCAGGTGAAAACATGTGAGTCTGAGTTTACCAACATCTAAGTACTATGAACAAGAGTCATAATGAAATTAACAAGTTCGTCAATGATATTTACAAAACTTGTCCTAAGTTTCACTAATGTGGGTAAACCATGACTAATAAGTTTTCACCTGACGAACACCTTTATTAAACCTATTATAAATCTTATGAAAACCATTGATAAACTTGTTAACCCCTTAATAACTTTTGTTTATAGTGCTCAGATGTTGGCAAACTCATACTCACATGTTTTCACCTGATAAACCCCTTTGTTAAACTCATTACAAATCTTGTGAAAACAAGTGATAAACTTGTTAATCTCATTACAAAACTTGTCCAACTCATTATTTACCATTTAACCTTTTTCCTCAACCTCTTTTTTTAATTAGAAAATGTTTTTGTGAAACCCATTACAGGACTTATCAAAATTATTACTAAACTTATTAATTACATTATGAAACTTGTTAAATTCATTATTTATTATTCTCATTCTTCTTCCTCAGCCTCACTTCCTCCAAAAACATCAATTTCAACCTTTATCCACCTTCGCTTCTCTTCCTCACCACAGACAACTACCACTCCACCATTGTTGTGTGAGAGAGAGAGAGAGACATGGTAGTGGGGAGAAGAGGAGAAAGAGAGGGCATAATATCAAATTCATCAACATTTTAAAATCTCAATTTGATCCATGTCACATTTATGTCATTTACAAATTTTAATAGATATTTTGAAGTTTTGAAATTTTATATAGTATATAAATGAAAATATTCCCAAAATTTAACTATTAATTTTGTAAAAAATAAATTCTTATTTAAAAGTGATCCAAGGAAAATCTTGAGCCTAGATAATTAAAATTATAGATGGTTTTGATGTTGTAATTAATATCGAAATTGGTTTGGATGGAAAATACGACATCCATATATAATTACTTACTCCTTTTTTTGGGTCAAATATATAATTATTTATTACTCTAACTAGATCATGCTTTTCAATTTGAACCATGTCTTTAACGGCGATCGTGTTGATCATGTTTGGCCAGATTGATGGTTGATCGCATAAAGGAAAACATAAATCATTGTTATTATTATTTTTATTTTTATTTTTTATATATAGTAATTAAAATTTCAAGAATTACTCCTTTTGTCAGATAAAATAAAGAAAGTATGGAATATTCTCTTCATTTATCTATTTCCATTTTTTTTCAAAATGACTTTATCACATCAGATAATAACATGACATGATAACCTAACAAATTAAATATAAATATTAAACTATAAAAAGAAGAGACCTAATATCCAACTCAAAAACAAAAAAGACGGAACAAGATAGCCACCCCACCACTGAGGATTAGACAATATTTTCCTTCCTTGAAAAGAGAAGTAATAAAACAAAATCCTTAAAGTTAGAGATGTACGAATCTTGTAATACACACGCATATATATATTTGATCATTTTACCAAAAACAAACATTAAATAATAAAAATTTTAAAGAAATACTAATAATATTTTTTTTGAAACTCCTTTATTTATTAAAATGTAGGTGAGAGCGAGAAATAGTGTGGGAAATTCAAAGAAGATGAAAGTGAATGTATAAAAAATGATAATGACAGAAAATATATTAATTATGGGTAAAATAAGTAAAAATGAATAAATATTCAGATAACCCAAAGTTGATTTTATAAAAAAAACCAAATCAATTAAAAAATTTGAATCTTATAAAAATACTAGAGGTAACATATCTTAGTATTTGGGCAACCATTACAGAATTTAATTTTTTTAGTTCACATAAGTCATCGTCTGAAAAATTTATTATTTTATAAAAAAATATTAAATTTGATTATGTATCAATTGAACATTTTTGTTTTCATTAATTTAAAAAGAACCCATATTTAATATGAAACTTATGATTTTTTTTTTTTTGGGGTGTAACAAGGCTTTTCTATCAAAGCACAGCTTGTGATAATTTTAAATAAACATGTAAGATATTTGAGTATTGTACAAAAGAATTTAGTTTTCCATGCTTAAATTTCAGAGAAATTTCAGCGGCAGTTAGAATAATTTTTCATAACATCAAATACATTTTTCTGAAACAAGGAATAATTTGGTTTTCACACATTATTTGTTTTTATAGAAAAGGACCTTATATAAGCCTTCATAATAATTTCTCATATTGAAGGTTGTTACGAAAAAACTATTTATTATATTAGCCTTTGAGCATAATATTTCCTATAATTTAATGAAGCTTGGAGGCGTGAGAAGGACAGGGAAAGTTGACCCAATTAAACAATTGAAACAGGAATAATTCCCACATAATGCTTTTTGTTCATTTTTTATGAGCCAATTTTTGTCCTTTTATTTTGATAATAATAAAATTATGTCAGGTAATTCTTCAATTACCTCCTTCAGAACTATTGTGTATTATTTTATTTTCATAATGATTAAGGCCTTATTTGTCCCAATGGAGAGATGGGAGTTAATTACTTTTAAAGGTGGTGTTTTGATTAGTGTCTATTTAGATTAGCTTTTGAGATTTATGAGATAAGTTTGTTGTAATATGAGTTTTATCTCGGTTTAGACAAACCTATATTTTGAAATAGCTGGTCTTAAAACGTTTCAATTTAGAATAAAAATGTCACTCTTTGGACCAAGCAATTTTATACCCAATCTAAAAAATGGGCAATTTTTTTTAAGAAATGAACATTTTATTTTGTTTCACAAAATCTCTGTAAGATAATATTATATTTATACTACCACAAATTTTCCTTTATTTGACACTCCATACTTAATGACTTTAATGAAGTTGTTAAATATGCAGAGACAAAGTTATGAGAATGACAACCATTAAGTATACGACAAAATGTTTAACGATTTTATACTTTAACCGTTATATGTTTGTTGATTTGTTTGGTAAAAATGGTATATATTATTTGATGGTTGTTTGTGAAAAACCGCCAAATATATATGATATATATTTGACATTTGTTTAAAAAAGGGTTAAGGAGCAAATTTACCAACAAACTATTGGCCTAAAAGCGTTCAACACAATAAACTATTAAGTGGACCAAAACTACCAACAAACTTTTAAAAATGTTAAAGCAGCACAATATCGTTAAATTGGAGCTAATGTCTGTTTTCTAAGTTCGAGCAAAAATTACAGAATAGGACCCAAATGTTTATGAAACTATATTTAAGCCCAAAAAATTTCAAAGTTTTTATTTTAGTCCCTCCATGTATTTTATATGGAGGGACTAAAGTGAAAATTATAAAATAATTTGGGGCTAAAAGATAATTTTCTAAAACTTTGGGTTCTTTTCTGTAACTTTTGTGGGGCCATTCCTACCCCCAAAATCCACCACTGGTTACAGGATTTTTTTTTTTTTTTGCTTTAGCTTGACCTTAAATTTCATGTGGGATGCGCTTGAAATTGCTCATGAAGGAACAACTGAGATCAAAGAAAATCGGGTAAACACCCTGATGACTGAGTACGATCTACTTCATATCAAGTATGGGGCATTTATCGGTGAATTCCAATTGAGATTCACACACTTGCTCAATCAACTTTCCGCTCTGGGAAAGGAGTATGATCAGCTTGTTCAAGTGAGGAAAATCCTAAACATCCTCAGCAAGGAATGGGAAGCAAAGGTCACGGCTATTGAAGAAGTTCGTGAAGAGTCAATGGTGTAGGTGGTAGCCTTGTTTGAAAGCTTGTCTGAGTATGAAGGCAAGCCCAAGTTCAGAAAAGGACTTAATGACATCAACGACAAAAATAAGGGAATCGCCCTTAAGTCCGTCAAAGAAGAAAAAAAATTAGATGACGATGATGAAGAAGTCGGGATGATGGTTCGGAGATTCAAGAGATTCTATAAGAAGGATCAAGGATTCTAAAGCCGTAACAAGGGTAGCTCCAGTAATGAGCCTAAAAATCCGATCATGTGTTACGAATGTGAGAAGCCTGGCCACTTCCAATCAGAATGCCCCCAGCTAAAGAACAAGGAGAAGGACAAGAAGAAGTTCTCTAAGTACTAGAAAAAGGCTTACATCTTAGCTATATGGGGAGACAGTTCATTTGATGAGGAAGAAGGAGATGAAGAAGAAAGAGCTAACATCTGTCTGGTAGCTCAATAAGAGAATTCAGAAAGCAAAGAGGTAATAGACACTGAACCTTCCTTTAACAAATTACTTAATGAATACAACTCTCTTTGTCATGAATTTCGAATACTTGCTAAAGAACTTCTTACTTCAAAGAGAAAAGTATAAACTATTGAAGAACAAGTTCAAAACTCTTCTCCTCCAGTTTCTCCTGCTTGTAAAACCATTTGTAAGAATTACCCAATTTTGGAGAAAAAAATGTTTATCTTACAAAAACTCTCAAGAAATTCACTCAGGGCAGTGAAATGCTCAATGTGATTTTGAAACAACAAAGATTTACTAATGATAAATCAAGTATTGGTTATAAACCTGACTTTGGTAAAAGAAAAGGAAAAAAAGAAAATTAGAGAAAATAATTATTTAAATTATTTTTGAAAATCAATGCATTCTTCAAATCTTTTTGCACATTGCAACTATTGCAATCGTAAAGGTCATACTACTTCTTCCTATTTTCATAAAAAGAAAAGAAAGAGTAAGCATATAGGAAAGTATCAATGGGTACCTAAAGGATCTTATAAGGCTTCTAAGACACAAACTAACCCAAAAGGACCCAAGAAAAGATGGGTGCCTAAGACTTGATCTCTTGTGTTTGGCAAGTCTATATTAGAGCATCAAAATCCAACAATGGTACATTGATAGTGGATGCTCTAGACATATGATGGGAGATTAATCCAAGTTTCCTACAATCAAGCCTAAGGATGGTGGCAAGGTAACCTTCGGTGGAAACCAATCTGGAAGGATTGCTGGAATCGGAGAAGTTGGAAACAATGAAGGACCTCAAATTAAAGATGTCTACCTAGTAGAAAGTCTCTGCTGCAATCTCCTCAATGTGAGTCAAAGTACAAATAAAGCTAACTTAGTTATCTTTGACTCTGAGGAATGTTTGATTATAAGAAAGAATGATCTACCCTTAGATCATGTTAAGACCAAAGCCTTATTCAGGGCTCCTAGAGAAGGTAACTATTATGCTCTTAATCTTCCTAGCAATAACTCCATTTCTAAAAATTGATTTATTGGTAACTTGGATGAAAGTTGGCTTTGACATAAACGATTAGCTCATGTCAATATGTTTCAACTTGATAAGTTGCTAAAAAAGGATTTGGTTATCGGTTTACCAAAATTGAGTTTTAAAAAATGACATATTTGTGATGCTTGTCAAAAGAGTAAACAAACCAAATCATCTTTTAAATCAAAGATTGAAATCTCAACTAATAGGCCTCTTCAACTACTCCATATGGATCTAGTTGGATTGGCTAGAGTGAAGAGTCTTGGTGGCAATTTATATACTTTAGTCATAGTTGATGATTTCTCAAGATTTGCATGGACTATATTTTTATTATCTAAAAATGAAGCATTTGATTAGTTTGTTACTTTTGCCAAGAAGATCCAAAACGAGAAAGGATTCTCTATTGCAAGAATTCATACTGATCATGGTGAAGAGTTTGAAAATCATGCTTTTGGAGAATTTTGTGACAACATGGGAATGGATCACAATTTCTCTGCCCCAAGGACTCCTCATCAAAATGGTATTGTAGAAAGGAAGAATCTAGTCCTTACTAAGATGGCAAGGACAATGTTGAACGTGCTGAACGAGAATCAAACCTCCTAAGTATTTTGGGTTGATGTCATGAGTACGGCTTGCTACATCTTAAATCGGGCATATCTCCGAAAGAAACTGAACAAAACACTGTATGAGCTAAACAAAGGGAGAAAGCCCAACATAGCTCATCTATACATTTTTGGATACAAGTTCTTTATGCACAATAATGGTAAGGAGAATCTTAGGAAATTTGATCCTAAGTCGGATGAAGGTATATTTCTTGATTATTCAAATAGAAGTAAAGCTTATAGAATATTTAATAATCGTACTCATGTTGTAGAAGAGTCTATTAATGTTGTATTACATCACATATAACTCTTAGATCTTTATGGGATTCAATTATCGTATGACCCAGCACGTTTAATCCCAACTAATACCTTAAGATCCAAAACTGTTTTGATAATCTCAATTAAGTCAAAACAATAATGAATGTTGTGAGTATCACCATTACCCACATTTGTCTCACCAAGATAACTCAAGTGCATCCACTTTGGTAGTTCTTGTAAATGAGCGAACTAGGTGTTGACAAGTATTCATTGATTGACGGCATTGCGACTTAAAATTTCATTCAGAGGGTTTAATCCAATTAATTCTATTTATATGAATGCAACAATAGTTGTATCTCATACAAACAACACATGATACGCTAAATAAACACGCCATGATCTAATCAAAAGCATAATTAAAATGTGACACAACATAGCTCTCTTAACCTAAAACCTCTCAAGCCAATGAGGGGACTTCTTTAAATAAGTAAAGAAAATTAGATCAAGAGAAACCTCGTTTAAACATATGAGGGGAGTGAGATGAGAAGAGAATGTACATAGAAAATATTTAGAGAAAAGACATGATACGCATGCCATATTTAAATATTACAACCATTATAAAAACTAAAGTCATGTTGTTCACCATATCCAAACAATTTGAAAGTAAATCACAATAGGTATTAATTCATACAATATGAAAGAAAATGTCATGATTATCTCGCACTACAAACAGTTAGTTACAACGGTCTAGCTAGTTGATTAGCGGGTAGGGTCAAGGGGTATGACTGAACATGACCGATCATTTCAGCCCCCGGTGACGGCGTTGTTTGAATGTTTCAGAACTTTCTAAACATGACCAATCGTAACTTTAACGTGAACTTCCGATTTAAACGCATACAAAATATGTTTAAGCATAAACGCACAATATATCTCATATATAATCGCATTAAGAACATAAACCCAATTTAAATGTACAATTGATCTGCCTCTGGTGCCTCTATTAAGATTCGTATACGCAGTGGAATGAAATTTATCTAATAAATTATGAATCCTAAGAAGAGGATCTATCAATAGCTTTTAAATCGGATTAATCATTAGGAACCGTACCTTTGCAAACTCGTGTGCGTACTTTGCGAACTCATGGGCTAATGTTTTCTTGTTCGATCAATATCTAGGAGTCGACTCTACAAATCCACTCCCTCTACTAATATCCACACAGAACAGCGCTCTAACATGAACAGCAGCGTGCTAGCACCTTTAAGCTTTTCGTCTCATGTCTCTCTTCTAGGGTTACTCTGTGGCTCTTCAGCTCTCTTGTTTGTAATCCGAATTACTCACAGCTTAAGAGTATTTATAACCTTATAGGCCACATTAAATATTTGAAATCAATCTTAATTAATTTCAAAATTGAATTGGAAATTAAATCTGTCTAACATATTCAATCCAATCTATTTTAATGTGAATCAGAAGCCAACTGATTTGATTTATATTCATAAATCAAATCTGAGATATGATATCTCAATCAGTTTTAGTTACTTAATTTATCAAATAAATTAAATACAAAACTAATACAACACAATAATATTATTATCTCCTAGATAAAACATTGTATTCATTGAATCTTAGACATATCTTAGATTCAATGAATCTGGACATTGTAGCTCTTGTTAGGCTATTCTTATGTGTGACCTTGTAGGCCTACATGAAATTGGTAGCGAGCCAACATTGTATTAGCCCACAAGTTGTAAGCGGCCTCTACATTACGACTACCCAACTCATACGAGGATCGATGATATGATACATCCTATCATACAACCATGTCACGTCCCTTTTGTCACAGATAATTTGGTCAAGGATGAAGCATAGATAGTGTCATCCTCCCGTTCTTGACCATTACTTTCTCGATTCTTGAATAGTCTAATTATTGAAATGGAAACTCCTTTTTCATCATAGTATGGCCATACATTTCTTAAGCTCACTCATCGAGGGGCCCAGTATTATCTCTCTACAAATGTGAGGGACAAATCCATCTTGACCATTCACATTCCTTTGCATGAAAACCACTAATCCCGATCTAAGCCTTTATCATCACCCGATCAAAGGTGACTTTTGACTAGGTCAAAGATCAACGACTCTCATGTAGGAATCCATAATGATCTCAAGTCAAAGGGCATTATGACGTGGTTATACATGAGAAAAACTTATGACTGAACCCATGCAACTTTCTCATAATGGGTCGATCTAGCACCTTGTACTCTTACAGGTGGTGCCTAAAACTTTGATTTGTATCTTCATACCTTATCAAAGCCATACTGGTCTTATTTTATCTTTGCCCCTACTTAGATGACCGACCAAGGACATTTAGGATAATCTTTATGATACATCTAAGGGTACAATCATCATAATAAACATGCAAATAATATGATAAAAAATGGAGAAATACTTTAAATAACAATAATGTTTAAAGCACAATTATTAGCCCCTAGGGCATAATTTCCAACACCTGAGACTCAAAAAGAAGTACAAGCTCAAGCAAAAAAAAAAAGGGCTTCTGAGACTCAAAAAGAAGCGCAAGTCCAAGAAAAAATAAAGAGCCTCTAAGACTCAACAAATAACTACAAGCCCATAATACTAGATTAGAGTCATCCAAAAATGAAAGGAGTGACAAGCCAGAGGAAAGAAGAGAGACCACTGTGAGCTTGATTTGAACAAGCTAGAGGTAAGTAATCGTGACCTTGATTTGAATGAACCAGAGGTGATACATACCACCATCTTGCTCCATCACCGCCGTTGTTGATCTGAACATCGCAAAAAGAGACGAGACGTGAAGGAAGTTGAAGTTTGAAGGATTTCAAGGCAAGTTGGGAATGATCGACATATACTCTCCATTTTGAAGAGGAGTGTTAGAATATTATGGATTATTTAGATTTAATCATTATCTTATTAAGTTTGATATTTATCATATCTTAGGATTAGATTGGATATATTATATCTTAATTATTTTGATTTATTAGATTAGATTAGATTCTAGGGTTAACTATAGGTTTGCCTATAACTCTATTTTGTATAGATGAATAGAGTATGCTTTATCCCTCTAAATTCAACATTAAAGAACTATTGAGTTCAAAGAAAATGATTAAGCTTCTTGAACAACAATTCGAAGAAACTCCTCTGAGTACTTTGAAACTTGCCCAATTTTAGAAAAAAGAAACTCTTATCTCAATAAGACTTGTGAGAAATTCATGAGAGGTAGTGAAATGCTCAAGGTAATCTTAAAAGCTCAAAGAGTCACCAATGATAGATCTAGAATAGGCTATAACCTAGATTTAGACAAAAAGAAAGGGAAAAAGAAAAGAGTAGCAAAAGCGTATTTATATTATTTTCAACATTCTGTCAATTCATCTAATCCCTTTGTTCATTGTAACTATTGTGATAGAAAAGGGCACTATATATCTTCCTATTTTAATAGAAAGGGAAAGCCGATATGTATCTACAAATGTGTACTAAAAAGATCATTTGTTCCTCTAATGATATGTACTAACCATAAAGAACCCAAAAAATATGGGTAACTAAAACTTATTTGTCGTTATTTATAGGTATGTCTAAGAGCATCAAAGATCAACAAATGATATATTGACATTGATTGCTCTAGACACATAATTGAGGATCAGACCAAGTTTTCCACAATGAGACCAAAAAATGGTGGCAAAGTGAGCTTTGGAGAAAACCAATCTGGCAAAATAGTTGGAGTCAGTGAGATTGGTGAAAAGGATGGAGTACATGTAAAAAATGTCTACTACATCATAGAAGGACTATGCCACAACCTCCTTAGTGTCAACTAGAGTAATGACTTAGACAACTGGGTCATTTTTTATTTAGAAAAATGTCTCATTATGAGAAAGAGGATCTCTTGCTCAACAACGACCAATTTAAAGTTAAGTTAAGAGCTTCAAGAGATAGTAATTGCTATATTATTAATATGAGAAATTATAACATTGATTCTTAATAAATTTAGTCCTTTTAAGATTTTTGGATATAGTGCAGCATAACTCTCAAATTTTGATCTTAAACGGATTCAAATACAATAAGTAATATGGAAAGAATGTACACGTCAAAAATAGATATGGAGACCTTTTTTTTTCCTCTTAGAATACAAGGCCACAACTAGTGTGATATGGGGAAGTGTAACTTCAAATCACAACAATAAATTTAGACAAAAATGATTTATTTTATTCATTCATTTATTTAGAGAATCACTAGATACAATTTACCACCAAAATTTTCAATTTTTAGGCTAAATCAAGTAATAGCTCAATCTAACCTTTTGCAATTTTAAAAACAAACACAATTTATTATGGCAACTCAAATTTTAAACAAACCACTTTAAGAAAGGAATTTTTTTCCCTTTTTAACTTGCAATTAAATTTAAGAATTACATAGATGCAGCGATATGAGAATTCACGTTCACTAAGGATAAAATGAGCTATCTAGTAGTAGTTTTATTCTCACAATAATGCAAAGCTTCCTAAATGTTCATTTTCTAAGCAAGCCAGCAAGTAAATTTGAATCTTTTACTGGCATGCACACAACAAGCTAAGTCAATTCCAATTGGTGAAAGTGCTTAACTCAATTGAGTGTGAGGAATGTTCTCAAAAGCCGTAGTTAAATAGGAAACATTAGAAACTAAAGGAATGCAAAACCAAGTAAATTCACATCATGACAATTTTGAGATAAATTCAAAGAACATACAGTTTTAAATTAGAAGACAAGGACTTTCACAATATGAAATTCAGTGGCTCAAATTAATTTGGAGAAAAGTTGAACAAATTGCATATGATCCCACTTCCCCATCCAACTCAAATATGTCTTTAGATCAGGAAAATTTAAAGAGACATGCAATTTCAACCAAAATTATAAATGTAAATGTCACTTAAGTTATATCATACAACAATTCCAATGAACTCAATAGAGCTTAATCACAACATAAACAAATAGTTAAAGCTAAGAACAGATTAGCTCAAGACTATCTCGATCACAATTGTTTCTCTCTTTTTGTTTTCTCTTCTCTTTCTCTTTTATGCATCTTTGAAGAATATATCATTATATGATTCATCATAATCATATGCACCCTTATGTTAGTTATGTAGCAAAATGATTGATAGATATAGTTGTTTTATATATGTACTAAAATAATTGATGCACCAACCTGTACTTTTTCTCTCAAGTAGATGTTTTATGAGAAAATCTTCCATTACTAGTCCTTCTACTTGGCACTTGCAATCTTCAAGACATCTTTTCTATATATAAGCAAACATAAGATATATTAAATTCAACATATAGGGCTTATGAACTAACATATCTAGAAGAAAGAAGAAAGACACAAGTGGACCGCCTATAAGGCCTTCAATGATGTCTCAATTATGATTATGCCCAGCTTCATAATGATAATCGAGACCTCAAAGAAGAGTCCTTTCTCCATGTAACTATAGGAAACCTAACTCTGATACCAAAATGTCACACCGTATAAATTGAAGTGTGATCAGTTCAGAATATGGGAAAACCCACATCCATTGTTGCCTTACTTATGTATAAAACTCTTCATTCATATCTATGGACATACTTACTATACAAAATATAAAGAGTCATACAAAAAGTTATCAGATATCGAAAGAAATTTTGGTAGAACCTCCCATACAATTGGGACCTCCCAAAAAGTTCTACAATATCACATTTGGCAACAATCCCATAAAAGGTTTTATGCTCCATAATAACGAATATACAACATGTATGACTAAAGGCAAGAATCTTAATATAGTGTACATGGAACTCCTATAACAAAATTTATAGAATGTAATACATAAATTTAAATTTTACGTTGAAAGGAAGACTATTCAGCATTGCACTTCAACTCCAAATCAACACAAAAGCCTCTCATTGATGAATAGAAGTACAAGTTCAATTACGATATTTGAGACCACAATATTTTCCAGTGAATAATGTCCCACTAATAAAAATAACTAAAATACAAAAAGAAATAACTTGATATGATGAAAAAATTATAATAAACAGATAATAATTAATTTCAACTTCCAAGTACAAAATCATAACCATAGACAGATTTATATAAAATATTATTATACAAAGCTAGTGAACAAGATGGATTATAAAAGAGTGTGAGAGAGACAAACCTTCTATAACACCCCTATTTAGCAATCAGTATACAAGCATGAGTCAATGGAATACTGAAAAGTTTGATTACAAATTGAGTTATTTCCTTATGTAATGTGTTACATAAATTATTCTAAGGTCCTTGAGTTGATAAATTAAATCTCATGATTAAGATAGGATTCACTAAGTTAAGATAAGAAGAAAACCATGATAACTTGTGAGTAAAGTAAGCTCGAAAAGGTGTAAGTTGGTATAATGTAGAAGAGGCAGAAGTATTAGCAGGATGTGAACTCCGACCCTGTAGGGCATGGTATGCGTGTCTAACCAGGGAAGAGAGAGAGAATGAGTATTTAGAACATGTGCAAAAGTAAAAGTCAATAGTAGTGATGATTTGCTGAACACGTGGTGTTTCGGGGTCAGAAGTTGGATTTTTAGTAGCATGTAGTACGAGATAATTTTGATATACTAAAATATGGATTTCTTGCTCCCTAAGGCACTATGTTTCGGCCACGTATGGTCAAGGAGAAGAGATAGCTAGTCCGGACCCACACAAGTCCCATCAAGTAGCCCGAGTAGTAAGGAAAAGTATAGTCAGCAAAAAGCAGCTGAGCAAGACCAGTTAGGGGTTTCTCAGGACGGGCCCAGACACAGGGAAAATGACGCCACATGGTGGGCCAGGAGGGAGAAAGTAGTGACTTGGAGAGCAAGGCAAAAGTCATCAAGTAATTATGAGGAGAAAGAAAATAAAATAATAAGAATTAATCTGCACCACACATTTAATCTGATGTGACAAGGTGAATGACATGTAATTATAATCCTACATGGACATAAATGGTACCATTTTAGGGCAGCTAGGTGGGGCCCGCTGTCTTGAAGAAAAAGTAACCTAAAATGACTATTTTACCCTCAAGGCACTGTTTTAACCACTAGATAAAAGCTTGCATCTAATAAATCCAACAACCATCATTAAGGGCAGCTAGCGAATTTGATTTTGTAGATCTAGATGGTGCCACACATCTGCCCAAGAAGTCTCTAGAATTACTTGGAGGGCAAGCCAGAGAATTTTGTAAAAACCCGAAGCATCCTTCTGACTACAAGGTAATAACAAGTCTTGGATAATAACCCTAACCAAAAGAGTCTATTTAAAGACACCCCTAGCCCATTTCTTGGCTTCCTAGGACATGTTCAAGGTGTGGGAGGAGAGTGTTCAGCTGAAGTCTTGATCCAAGGAGAAGAAGAAGTTATAGGCAACCGAAGATTTAAGGTGAGCATTCAATCGACAACTCAGTAATTCCTAAGTTTCTGCCAGTGATGGTTAACATGGTTTACAATGTTATTTTGGTATTTTTGAGGTTTCCATTGAGTCCAAAACATGATTTTGAGTAGGGATAAGTAGGATCACCTTTTTCCGAACCTAAAAAGCCCTAAGTTTTAAACCCACACAAATCTGTTGAATCTTCTGATTTCTGGGCAGTGAAGGTTAATTGGGTGTTTTGACATAGTAAATGAAATTAAATTGCTTTTAAATTTTACAGGGAGAAAATAGACATCCTAAGCTTCATTTTGATATAATATTTTGTGTCCTTTCGGTTATTCTACTAAGAGATATTTATTTTTGAAAATAGCCCAAAAACCTAGACTTTTCCTGGAACCATCGGCTAGGGTTTAGGCATAAGGAAAAGATATGAACCTAGATAACCTTGGGAATTATTTTTATGGTAAACTAGACATTCTAATGGTTAAATGACTATTGATTTCATGTCAATCAAATTTTTTGGAATTAATTAAAAATCTTTGAAGACAGACCAAAATTTCTGGAAAATTCTAGTGTTAGGCGAAATTTATGGAGTTTGAACTAAAGTTTGTATATGTGATTGAAAGTGTGATACTTTGGGGTTCAACTTTGAATTCCATAATGTTTTGAAGATACAAGTGTGAGGCAGTAGATTGGTGAGACTTGAAACAGGTAGAGCATGATGTAGTAACTTGAAGAAATAAGGGATGCCCTATCATTTTCTATACTTTATCATTTTGGGATAATTGTATAATTTACCTTTGTTCAGTACCTGCTTTTGGATTACTGTAACTTAACCCTTTGGGGCCTTATTTTTTGTTGGATACTGTATGTTTACTAATACATAGTACTCATCCAAACCGATACCATGCTTTTCTACGTTAACTCTGATATATGTTTAAAGTGATTAATTAACAAAGGAAAGGTAGTAAGCGAAAAGGATTCCTTTAACCTGCCACCCGAAAGGGTGAGGCTGGTAGGGATGTAACACCTTTGTCACAGCCGAGCTTGACGCTCTTAAATGGAGTGTGAGTATGCAAAAACTCAAGCACAGTGGTTGTAGGGTTAACACTTGAGAGCTCAATCATCCTCTCTCCATTCACTTCAAATACCAAACTCTCTCTAAAAAGACATTATTTATATTTTTAATCTAAAATTGCTCATGAGATTATGATAAGAATTAATGATGAAAAGAAAGGAGAGAAACCTAATCATACATGATTCGCATTGCTTTTAAGAGAACCTTGAAAAGGGATGCTATAGTTTGCTGATTTATTCTCTTGAAGGAAGCGACAAAAAACTGCATGAGAAGATAATGATATTAGTTTTTAATTACTAGAATTATTGTGAACCTACCATTAGGTTATTGATCGTGACTTAGGTCCAACTTTTGGCCGAATACCAAAACAAATAAAAAATGAAAAAACCAACAGGCTTGGGTATATGAAAAACAGTTTAAACTATAAAGTATGTTAATTTAATAATTTTATTGAAGTTATATATAATTTAAATTAATTTCTATGAATGCCTTCAATCTTTTATCTCTCCATTTTTTTTAGCCTGATTTCTCTCTCCAAGGTATTGATCTAACCATTTCCAATTTTCAATTCTCTCTTCCCCCTCTCCATTCCTCGTATCTAGGTGTGTATGTGGACAAAATAAATATAAGGGTTAAGGTGTAAAAATACATATGAGCTTATATCTAAAGTATGTTCAACACTATGTTTTTTAGGTGCAACAGTGACTTTGTGATTATGAAAAAGGGGCAAAAATCACATTTCTGTTGTGTTGACTATTACTTTGACTAAAAATGCTAACATGGATGATGACTCTAGTGAATTTTTATCCTAGTTGCGGTGAAGGAAAAAAAAGAATAAATTAAAAAAAATCCATATGTGATTCTAACATTAATTAATTGATATAAAAAAAAATAAATAACTCTTAATCCTTGTAGCGTCATCACATCCCTCAACCTACATCACATCTTCATGGCCACACCTTGTCTCCTTCCTCTCTTCATCCTTCATCTTGTGTCTCCCTTCCTCCCATTGTCCCCTTGTTTTCCTCTCAGTAGAGAAAGTTGGATGAGGAAAAGAGAGAGAAAGAGAGGGAGGAGGGGCGATGACTCAACACCATTGCAGCACTGTTGTCGTTGCATCTTATTGTCACCATTTGGTTTTGGACCTTCAAAGCTTTAGAGATTGAGTCACCACTGTCACTTCATCTTTCTCCATTCCCACAACATTATGGGTCATTATTTCTAGTTTCCTGGGGAGGTTATGTTTATTCCATGCTGGGTGTTGCATCTTTCCAGTGACGTTCTTCTCTCTCGCCATCTTCCCTCAACTCAGTCACTATAGTTGATCTCGCCTCCACACTAACATCATTTTCCGTTCACCACTGCTGCTTATCTCTAGCCTTTTCTTCCTCACCATCACAGATCCCCTTCTTTGTTTTCACCATAGCAGACAAACCTACTTTTTATATACACCCTTCATTGTTGAACACTCCTATAGAAAGTCGAGCGCCGACACTGATGATGATGCTAGACTTGAGATGATGATGCTGGACCTAAGACTATGGAAATATTGATTGATAGTGAAAGATCTCTAAGAGAAAGAAGCCGATTGAAACGAGTGTGTTACGTGACATGGTGCATGGCTCATTGATCAATGTGCAGATATGGGACTAGGTTTTCTTATTCATATCATCCCATGTTGTTTTAACATGTTTTTTTTATTTAGCTTCTGGCTTGTTGGTTTCTTACTTTTTGGTTATGAAAGTGTGTTATTTGGTCACCGGGTTGACTGTTGCTTTGATTTAGTCACTAGTGTGACGTTTGCTATTATATTTAGAGGATACTTAAGCCTTTTTTTTTGTATATTTCCGTCCCTGGTTCGCTAATCTATTAGTTTTCATATTGTTGTGTTGTAATTTGGTTGTGTGACTGCCTTCTATGGTTCCTACTATGATTGTTGCTACTGTATTTTGAGAATTTTTGAAGCCTTTGCAATATTCCTTTTTAGTTCGAATATGTTTTGACATGTTTGGAGGTGAAACTTGGTCATTTGTGGGACCTTATAAGAAGGCGGTGGGTTCTCAACAAATTCTACAAAGAACATGGGCTAAGTGTCTTGTTCGAAAGTTAGTTTGTGTAAGAATGAGTTGGAGACCTTGAGGATAGTGAAATGGTAAGCACCCTATGTAGGAAGTCTCGAATTTAGGGCCTATTTAAGTTGGTGATGGAAAATCACGTTAATGGAAGTCGAGACAAAACTCCTCTCACAAATTTACCTCATATACTATAAGTCACATTGGAAAAGCAACTTCTACCGCTAATCCATATATGCACTTAATGTGAATAGATCCTACGTGATAGAGAAGGACATAGTGGCATGTGGCGGCGTTGCTCGAGACCACGAAGGCAAGGTAGTTAATGGTTTAATGTAGAATGTGGGAATAGTTTCCTAGCTGAAGCTTAGGGAGTTTTATGGTGTTTGCATAGAGCATGGGATCTACAATGGCGGTGGGTTGTAATCAACATAGATTGTTGGGATGTGATGGGAGGAGGATAACATAACTACAGGTATTCATAATGAAATCCATGTCATGTTGGGAATGGACTGAGGGCATGCATAGAATGGTGTTGCCATGAAAAAAATGTTGTTGCAAATACTTTACCCAAGGAAGCCCTAAATGTGGGGGAGGGTATTGTTTTCGAGACCCCTCTTACATGTATTTTAATATTTTACTTCATAATGTAAGCACTTAGTGCAAGTTATGTTGTATTAATCAGGAAAAAACATATCTTAACAACTAATCAGTATATATATATATATATATATATATATATATATATATATATATATATAAATAGTTTTGCAAGTAATAAATTTATAACAAAGAAATCACTAATTATAAAATAAACATATAACATGTCTCATGAAATATTTGTGAAATTTAAATTTTTGCTTTTAATTATATAATAAGTTTTAAAAAGAAACACAGTTTCCGTATAATTCTAAAAAAAAAAATCAAAATAATTATTTATAAAAAAATAAAAAATTGTAGTTTGCAAAAAAAAAAAAAACTAAAAAATTGTGGCTAAATATGATATACTTATTGAAGGTCTTTTTTTTGGGTTAAATACCATTTTTGCCATGGAAGTTTACCCTAAAGAGTACTGGTTGCCCGAAAGTTTTTTTAGTTTCATTTTTACCTTGATTTTTTTAGGAGCAATTTTGATCCTAAAAGTTTACAAAGAAAAGTAACAATTTTACGGTCAAGATCAATATATGGGCAACATTGCTACGTTTTTAAACTTCCGGGGCAAAAATGAGAGAAAAAAAACTTCTAGGTGACCAGTGTTCCCAAGGTAAACTTCCATAGCAAAAATTGTATTTAACTATTTTTTTTTGACAATGTGCATGTGAAGTGCAGCTCTTTAAAGGTTTGTTTTGGTATGCGGGATTTAGAGGGGAGGGGGGATTTGTATGCGTTGGATTTAAGAAAATTGGAGAAATGTGGTTACAAAATTTTAATTAAGAGAAGATTGAAGATAAAAGAGTAAGAAAAATTGATTTAAAACTTTTATCCCAACTTCTCTCGCTCTTTTTTTTGCCTCTTAAAATCCAACTCAAATATTTTTTTTTTCTTCTGCTCACTTTCCTTTCTCTCCCCTCATACCAAACAAGTCCTAAAGATAAGGTAAAGTAGTAAAGTCCAATTATGCAAACTTTAGGCTTGAAAAGTTGTATGAAACATGACACTATAATTTTGATAGACAATGAAAGGACCAAAATAAAAAAATTATTTTGTTTTAATTTCTTTGAATTAAAGAAATTTATAATTTTCTTAGATTTCGAATTTCTTGCGTTTAAGTCCACCTTTATACACATAAGTAGACATGGGAGATGAAAGAGCTCAAGATAATTTTTGCTTCCAGTAATTATTATTTTACTTTGTGCAGGATATTGATAAAAAAGCCATTATTATTTTACTTTGTGCAGGATATTGATAAAAAAGCCTAACATTTTCCCTACTTTTAATTTTTGCTTTCAATAATTATTAGTTAGTCTTACTGTGTTAGTTAACAACTCATTCTCTTTCATATACTCTTCCTTTGTAAATAAGAATATTAGTAAAAATATTTTTTTAATATATTTATTGATTTTAACCCATTTAAACTAAAATTTTTAATTTAAATTATATGATTATTTTATTTTATAATAAAATGGGAGGCAGTATGTTACTTTTCCAATTATGGGAATGAGAATAAGAGGAGATGTATAACGACATCTCATCTCTTTAAAGTTTGCAAAACATTATCTAAACAAAACGGTGACAAAATGTTTGCACCCATGTCACATAGCTTCCACATCTAAGCTAAATAATTCATACAATAATATCGATAAATCTTCTGCCTCTATCTATCTTTCAAAAATTCCTCAAATACAATATAAGAATTAAAATGTTGATATTATTTACTTTTTTTTATTTTTTATTTTTGTAATAAACTCATCTCTTCCTAATAGAAAAAACTTAAATCATCAGCTTATATTATATTAATTGTGTTTTGTTCAAAAGTGATAATGTGTGATAATTTTCATTTAAATTTATAATTTTTTGATTAATAATTTTTTCTGAAAGAAAAATTAATACTTATTTTACCACTATCATAACAAAATTACTCACTCTCTAGCAAAAGAAAATAAAATTGGCTAAGAAGATAAGAATATTCACTTTCTTTATATTTATTATGCAAAAAATATTCATTGCATTTGAAATTTCAATAGATATATGAGCACCCCTCCATTTAAAATTGTTTTCAAAAGATGAAATTGTAATTTAGTATTAAAAAAAATTTGGTTGCATCTCGATTTACTTTTGTAGCCGTTGCCAATCCGTTGAGAAGATGGACCGGTCTAGTAGCCATTAGCCCAAGCCCAAGCCCAAACCCACCAATCATTCCCGTACCACGGTTCAAACCCTAGCCTTTTCCCCTTCACTCTCAATATTCCCGTTACTTCCCGACTTGATCGTCTTTCCTTAACCCCTTTACTTCCGACTTGCGCTCGTCTCTTCGCCCTCAGACTTTTGCTTTTCGTCCATTCAATTTGAGTTTCCACTTGGGTTCACAGAGCCGCGAACCTCCGTCCTCTTCGTCGCTTGAAGCTGTCAAAGCCGAGTTCGACATAATTGGGTAAGAGGAAGACGCACTGAGAGGGGAGAAATTGGGGGCTACGGAAACACCGAGACCACCACTGGAATCATGACAGAACCACTGTCCCTCCACCAAAGCCGCGGCCCTGAGATCGAAAACGGCGACCTTCTTCTCTCTCGCTCGATCTGAACAGAGCCAGATCTTCGCTCTCTCACAAAAACCCAACCAAGCTGTCGTCCTCCTTCCTTTGCCACCGCCGGTTGACCTCATTCTCACCGTCGCTCTGTTTCTCAGACTTTATTTTTCTGCCGTTAGGGTCTGTTCGTTGCTGTCTTATGAGGTAAAATAAAGCTCATGCCTTTTTCCCCAACCTCGTTCTTCGAGCACAAAGACCTTTGAATCTGGGCTTCGATTCATCAATTATAGGGTCCCTACCAGTTCAGAGGGCAAGTTATTTGTTAGCGTACCTCAAGAAAAGAAAGGAGAAATGAGGATCGCGAAGTCTCAGGTATGGCAGCCATGTAAGAAGAAAAGGTTCTGATAGCTAGTCTGAGAAACTCTAGACTGTAGAGAGAGAGAGAGAGAGTGATTGAGAGATTGATAGAGGGGGAAGGAGAAATTGGAAATCGGAGTTGTGATAAAAATCCGAGAAGATGACGTCGCGTTCGAGGTTTAGTCCGAGTGGGGAAGTACGAGTTGGGTAGGACTTTGGGAGAAGACAATTTGGCCAAAGTCAAGTTTGCGCGCAACACTGAGACTGCAGACAATGTGACCATCAAGATTCTTGGTAAAGAAAAGCTTCTCAAGCACAAAATTATTGGTCAGGTATGAATCTTACTACAGATCCATTAGGTAAATAAGATGGTGCCATATCTAATACGTACTTTCGAATCACTTCCTTTTGTAATGCATGATTTAGATTATCGGAGATGCTTCGATTTCACGTATGTATATGTAGATTGCTTTTTCATAATCTCGGAAAATTTTCCTAAATTTTGTATCGGTTTCGATTTCTTAATTATTCAAGTATGCTTGCTGGGATTCCATGGTGCGCCTGAACTAGATCCAAATTACGAGTGTGGAGAAAGATAGGGGAAAAAGTGGGTCCCTCATATGTAGGGTGCATCCTTTATTCTCCGTATTTCTCTCCACTTCATCTAAAACACAAAAACTGTGCCTTTGGGATCTAATTCCATGATGCATCTCTTACAGTTTTCTTGTCTAGGACAATTGTTAAAAGTCATATTTGCCACGGTTACCTGTGTCTCAACTTTCAAAATGTTGCTTGTTGAACTTTTCTTCCCCCTCTGTTTCTTTTGTCCCCCTTGTTGAATTAGGAATTAATTTTTTTTTTCCTTGCCCAAGGTATTGAATTAGGAATTAATTAGCTGTTATTTCATTGTGATATGTCATAAATAATGCAATTATTTTTTTCTTTATTTGCCATAATAATGCAATCCATTGTTTTTTTATTTAACTTCACAACAGGTACCACTGACTGTATTATAAAATTCTAAACGTTGACTTTTTACAAGCCTTCTCTTCAAACACTTGAAGATAATTTATTTTATGATAAAGCACATGATTAGTTTTTTGACACATTCATAATATTGTACCAAACACCAAAGATGTTCAGTCAGCTCCAGACCATTTGACTTTTTAATTAATTTTTAATTAATTTAATATTTTTTTCCTTTTTTCAAATAACATAAATGTAGACTTCTAAATTACAATTTATCATTTTAAAGTCAAATGCACGTGCACACACAATAAATAACCTAGTTACATAACATAATAGAACTAGACTAACTTCCTGCAATTGCAGGGATATATAGAATGATTTGAAGGATTTCACGGGGTTTGAGAACAAAAGTAAGCTGAGAATTTGTTTTTTTAGAAAGAAAACAATGGTTTTTGATTTGGTTATATATATAAATTGATTTTTATATACAATCAAATGATTTTTATATACAATCAAATCCCTCTTTTTCCCTTGAATTCTAAAGTTTCTTCATCGACAAGCATCCACCTAACACTAATTTATCTAATATTTTTTTTTGGTGACAAAATTTCTAATAACTAGAGTGTCCCCTTTCAAATATTAGATAGTTAATATATGTAATTATCTAATATTTTAATGTAAAAATAAATATTAACTAGAGTGTGCCCGGTTCATATATAAATCTTTAAGGAAAAATAATCATTTGGTCCCCATTATTTTGCCTCAATTGTAATTCAATCCCTAAACTTTAACTTAATGCAATAGAGGCCCTAAAGTTTTGACTCAGCTAAAATTTAGTGCAATTCAGTCCTTATAACTTAGCTTAGTCATTTAAAACTTTAGTCCCTAAGTTTTTTAAAATGTAAGGATGGACATTTTAAAAACTTAAACTAGAAGGATTGAGTTGCACCATTTGCACTGAGTCATAGTTCAGGGGCTGAGTTTTAACTGAGTCAACTATAAGAATTGAGTTGCATTGAGTTAAAGTTCAGGTGTTGAGTTGTAACCAAGTCAAAACTACATGTACAAAATGATTGGTTTTTCCAAATCTTAACCTGTTGTTTTTGTTTTAGCCAAAATCTTCCCATTTGATTGGCCTCACCAAAAGGGGGAAAAACAAAGAAGAGAAAAACCTGGAGGCTTCATGTTGTGAGCATCTGATAGTGTGATTTTCCAAAATATGGCATATGCTCTTAACATTCATATACAAGCCATGCCCTAGTTGACAAGTGTTTAAGCTCAGCAATATATTTCTGTCTGAACCAGTCTCAGACGTGTCGTTAGTATATCGTGGCAATATGCCTGAAAATAGATGTTTCTGGTCATTGTGTAATGTCTTCTAGACTTTCAATATGTTGTACTAAAATAGTAAAGGGTAGAAGAAGAAGATGGCTTGGGTTTTAAACTTGTAGTGGCACTTAACTTTGGAGCTTTAGAAATAGGTGAAATTCTGTGTAAATTAGTATATACTTTTGCTTAAATCTAGGTTAAGCTTCAAAAGATAATATTTCAACCCAAGGCAAAGGAATTATCTTATTTTGTAGATTTAAGGAGAAAAACATAAAACAAAAGTAATTTAATTTGGCTGGTATACTTGGTAATATTTATGAGATGGTGCTTTAAATATCTGTGTTACCGCTTGACTTTTGTTTGTAATTTGTCTACAAACAGAATGATAATATTTCAACCCAAGGCAAAGGAATTATCTTATTTTGTAGATTTAAGGAGAAAAACATAAAACAAAAGTAATTTAATTTGGCTGGTATACTTTGTAATATTTATGAGATGGTGCTTTTAATATCTGTGTTACCGCTTGACTTTTGTTTGTAATTTGTCTACAAACAGAATGATAAGTTAATGCTCTTATGTTCATCACTAGCTAGTTTGTACGGTATCAAATGTAATTGGTGTGGTTTTTGGAGTTGAATTTTAACTTGCCATGGCCATATAAATCTGAGTTCACTAATTTAGTTGTGGAAACGGGAATGTTCTGCTCTTGCTTAACCTTCTGTTGTCTATCATCATGCAGATAAAACGAGAAATTTGGACGATGAAATTGATTAGACATCCAAACGTCATACGCTTGTACTAGGTTAGTAGGCGGTGAATGACCCCTTCCTACTATTATTGCTGCTATGCAATTTTTTCACTTGATCAAAATCTATCTTGGTTCTATCTAAATTGTAATTGACTTACGACAGCATTAATGATGTAGATCATGGCCAGCAAAACAAAGATATACATTGTATTGGAATTTGTTACTGGAGGGGAATTATTTGATAAAATTGTAAGCCTGTTTTGCCTTTCTATTTTCTTTTGATGGCAACAATGTCCAATATATTTGTATCTTAAATTTATTTCTTTTGATAGAAATCAAGGGTTTCCCCTCTCGAGTTGTATCTCAAGTTTTATGTGCTTTATTTTTACTTTCATGAGCAGGCAAGCAAGGGGAGGTTGAATGAAGATGAAGCCAGAAAATATTTTCAGCTGCTTATATGTGCTGTGGATTGCTGTCACTGTAGAGGTGTTTTCCATAGAGACCTAAGGTGTGTCTCTATCGTAACTCAGTTGTTCCATCTTTTTATCTGACTTCTTCCATATTTTTTTGTGGAAGAAGAGGGGTGACAATGAAGCTATAATAACGAGTAGATAACAAGGTAAGATTCTGATTGAACCCTCTCCTAAACAAGTATATAACAAGACCAGAAACAAGAAATAGACAACAGAAAGTGAGAATAAGAGATTGTTAATACTGTTGATGCGTAACAAGGAAAATGATGATTTTGTACACACCCACATGCATAAACTTATATCAAAATAGCAATTACAAATTAACAAGAAACTACTTTCATTATTACACCTTCATACATTATTACATCCATTGCTAACCACTTTGAGCCTTTAAGTTATGCCTCCTTTCATTACCCGTGGCCAAAAAAAATTTGTGGATATTTCCTATCATGTTATTTATAGCTAGATCCAAATTGCTAACCTTGACGCATTATCACATCCATCGCTTAACCACTTTGAGCTTTAATTGTGATGGCTAAAATGATTATATTATGAAGGTTAGCCTTATAAACAGGTAAGGCAAATGCTCTGTGATCATTTAGTCTTCAATTGGATTTTGTGAATATCTCACGAGAGAGACAACCTTGTTGGAAGGATCTTTGAGGCTATATTTCCAAAAATTGTGTGATTAACCACCTCCTACGCTGGTAACTCTTCAGAACTTGTTCTAATTCTCTTTATGGCTACTTTGCGCATGTGCAGTTCTTTAAAACGAGGGAGGCATTCATATTCTAAATCCCCTTTTTATCCCAAACACAAGCCACAAATATAATTATCCCTTGTTATCCCCTTTGAGCCCATCACTTTTCTTAAATTCCATTTATATTGTGGTAAGTTATTGTGCATGTAAATATATTTCTAAGCATTCTCACCAGTTACTTATTGGATTACATCTTGTGGTATTGTTGCTACTATTTAACCATGCGTGGGATGACAAATGGGAAAAATAGAAGTTGGAAAAAAAGAGAGAGAAAGATAAAAGGAAAATAAACTGTGGCTCCCCTAAAAAGAAAAGGAAAGATGGGGGGGAGAAAAGAAAAAATGTACCCCATAAAATGGGAGAAAGGAGCCAAAGAAAAGCAAAGAAAAATATATAGCTCCTTGGAAGAAAAAAAAAAAGGCAAGAAAAAGAAAAGAAAATCAAGAAAGCAAAGAAAAAATGTAGAGGGAAGAAATAGAAAAGGGAAAAGCATCCCACCAAGCTCTCTTGATTAGCAACATTATCACTATTTTATATATTGTACGACAAAATTTTGGATGCTATTTACTTCTTTTTACATGCATAATACTTACCACCTCCATCATCCATTCCCACATGGCCTATTTCCAACATTACAAGCATGAAAGACCTCTTGATTCTTGAATGCACATGTAAGTGGTGGTAATAATTAGAATTATCACAAGCCTATGGTAGAGCCTAGCCTAGGTTGGTTTGAGAGAAAACCCCCACATAAAGGTGAGATGAGCGAAACACTTACATCCCTGAGAGACTGACTCTCTCGATTATATTCCTCTTTCCTAATTGTGTTCATAATTTGATCGCTTAGCATTATTATCTGTAACTTTTGCTAACTGGGAGGATATAATTGTTTGAACCATCACTTTTATGCTCAAATATGAATCTAAAAGGGAAGAATAGAGAAAAGGAAACCAAAACAAGAAAAAAAGAAAAGGAAAATAAAGAAAGAAGAGAGAGAGAGAGAGAGAAATTTGTCTCTATTTAGTTTAGTTTTTTTTTGGTATACAGATTACTTTATATTTTTTCATTTTCAATTGTATTAATTATATTAGTCGTTTATTTTTTTTTTCTTTGATAATATTTGTCTGTTTTTTATTTAATGTATTTAACCTTTTATTGTATCTCATCCTCCCTCCTCTCTTGTTTCGTAGCTCATCCTCCCTTTATTATTTGTTATTTATATTTATATTTTTAAATGAATTTTTTTTATTCAAAAGTAAAGCACGTATTATATGTTTTTTTTTATGAAATTATTTATAATATTTATTGGTTTTTATTGTTAATAGTGTGTCATTTTCACTTGTTTTTATTTATTTTCTTTTTAACTAACCGTATTTATTTTGGTTATAATTTTGGTTATTTATCTGTGTATCATATATGTATAATGTATTTAATGGGTTTAATTTCTTTGTTTTATTAATTTTATTTAAATAAACTATAATTTCTTGTTATTTATATTTATTTTTACAAATAAAATACATGTTATTTATGCATTCAGATATTCTTCTCTTTATATTAATAAATTCATCACTTGCATGTTTACACCAAAAAAAAATGTTTGCCTCTAAATTTAATTTTGTTTGTTTGATATTTTGCTTATACATTTTTTTCTTTTGATACTTTCAGTCACGTCACTAAAAGTTATCATTCTCACTTTATAATTCCCTTTCTATTATCTATATTGTTTATGTATTTATCAATAATCATTCTTTATCCAAAATTATTATTTATTAGTCCATGTTATTTACATTTATTTTTTCTTTTCATTTGAATTTTTTATTTCTAAATAAAATACATGTTGTAATTTATTAATTTTTTATACATTGATTCAGTTATGACTCTCATTATGTAATCCTCTTATTTTTGTTATTTATATTATTTATATTGTTTATTTATTTATCAATAATCATTCTAGACCTTTTACGAATCATTTATTTACTTGCCTCTGTTTTTGTTGTTATACAGTTTATTTTACATTTTACCATTCTCATTTATACTAATTAGATTAGTCATGGATTTATTTATTGTATTTGATAATATATTTCTGTTTTTTATTCAATCTATTTAACCCTTTATTTGATATCTTCCTCCCTTTATTATTTGTTATTTATATTGATATTTCATATGAATTTTTTTTATTGATAAATAAAGAAAATATTACTTAGTTTTTTTGATGAAATTATTTATAACACTTATTTATAACGCAGGTCGTTTAGAATGTTAATAGTTTATCATTTTCACCACCAATCGTATTTGTTTTGGTTTACTTTTTTATTTATGTATCATGTATGTATAATCAAATTCTAATTTGTTTAATTTCTTTCTTTTATTATTATTTAAATAAACTAGAATATTCTTTTTATTTATATTTATTTTATATTATTACATATGGATGGTTGTTTTGATTTTTTTTTCCACGTTTTGCTTCTATTTATTTTGGTTTACTTATTTATTTATGTATCATGTATGTATAATCAAATTTTAATTTCTTTCTTTTATTATTATATAAATAAACTACAATTTTTTCTTGTATAATCAAATTTTTTCTTGTTACATATGGATGGTTTTGATTTTTTCACCTTTTGCATCTGTGTTGTGGAACTTTTTTTAGTGTTCTTACCCCATATTACAAAGAGGATGTGTTGTATTCTGTTGTGGAACTCTAAAGAAAATGAAAATGGGATTTCAATTTTATTTTATTTAAAGAAGATGAGTCTTCGGTTGGGAGCATCTTCGGTTGATTTGCTCCCAGGTCCTTTTTAATACTTACTTTTCTAAATGCACCGTAGATGAATGGACCAATTTCCATGAGACTTGAGGATTATTATCCTGAGGGTGAGTTAACTTGTCAGGGGTTCTCTATTGTAAAAATATAGTTTTCTTTGTTATCGCACATATAATATATATATATAAATAATTTTATTTCTTTTCTTTTTCTAGTCAAAGGAATGATGTACTACAGGCAAGCTCTGAGGTCTGAACCTTCAATGCTTTCTAGAATATGCTGTAGACAATGGTTAGTTTCCTATTTTGTATGCTATTTAAATCCCAACTAATGAAATAATTTTGTTCCTTGTAGGACTGTAGATTTCAGTGGAGATCAGAGAAACACTCTTTGAATCATGCCCAAGCTCGGGTTGATTTGAATCACCTATGAAGTTCACCTATGTTCTCAATCTTACGTTAAATATAACCATGCAGAAATCTAGCTCTTCGCGTAGCTTACATAGATGAAAAAGAAGAGATGGTGGATAAGAGCTGAGTTTATTACTCTATTCTTGTCAAAGGACGGGACAAGTATGATGAGGTAAGGACACAATAATTTAGTCATACTTAGTGATCTCTGCTTCATTCTTAACGCTCGTACTTAGTCGTTAACTGTTGAAACATACTTCAGCTGTCCTAACTCTCTGACTTCGTATGAAGATTGACTTTTCGGCGGTCACCTGTGGCTTAACATGCCAAACTACCCTTTTCTTGTTATTTAGCTCATTATCCTTGCTACTTCATTTCCATAGATGAATTATATGCATTCTAAGTTTGATCCCAATGTAGCTAATTATCCTTGTTACTCCTATTTTCTCATATCAATTATATGCATTCTAAGTTTGAGATCTCAATGTATGAGATTCACCAACTACCCTTGCTATTCTTATTTCCGCATATCAATTATATGCATTCTAAGTTCGATCTCAATGTATGTTCTGGTGGATAGAATCCTGAAAATGGTCGAGAGATGCACCAGCAGTTCCTCTAACTATGAATGCATTTGAGCTCATCTCTACATCCCAAGGCCTCAACCTTAGCAGATTTTTTTGAGAAGCAAATGGTATGTTTAGTTTATCTTATTAGTTAAGCAATTAGTAGCATGCACTAGGAAAATGGACGCTCAAGTCATAACATCGTGGGAATACTATGACTTTAAGCCTAAAGTGTTCATATATAATTAATTTTAGTGCCGTGTTATATCTATTAAGAGCTGAATTATTCATGCTTTTATATGGTATGCTTTCTTTTGCCCAATTTTGGAAAGCAAATATATAGTTATGGAAATGGGTGAGGATAAATTTTAAAAGATAAAATAATTCACCAACTACCCTTCACTTGCTTGAATTGCCCACCTTTCATACTCCTTTCTTGCAACTAGGGACTTGTAAAAAGGCAAACAAGATTCACATCCAAATGTTCAGCAAACGAGATAATTTCAAAAATTTAGCTAGCTTCAATCAATGCCTTTGGGTTTTGATGTTAAGAAGAACAACTGTAAGGTAAAAGTACTACTAGTCCTGTCCCTGTCTCTAATTTGCGTCATCTTATTTCTATTTGTAACCCAGTCTGTACCACATTTCATTCTTTTTGACTTTTTGTAATATGTAATGTTGCTAGATAATAGAGATAGGTGAACTATCGATTTGGTTCTCTAGAGATTATTTCTTTCAATTTAAATTTTGGACCGAAGCAGAGTGGAAAGGAAAGATTACGTGAATGTTTAATGATTGAGATTGAGAAAAATAAATCTTAAGTCAAAATTTGAAATTTCCCCTATCTGTCAAGGACCAAAAACGTGACGTGATTTTTGCAATTAACTTTTCATGGCTGATTTCTAAGGTCAATATCTTTGTATTGAATATGTCCACTTCTGATGACATCTCCAACTATCCATCTCAGTTGAAGATTCAAGGGGAAAAGACGTCATCTTTCTGTAGTGACTGAGGCAAATGATTCTCAAGTGTTTCTTTTTTTATTATAAATTAGACATGTTTTCTGTTAATTATATGGGATTTTCAAGTTTTTTTCCCCAAATAAGTGACATTACTGTTGATGATCTGACTTGAACAAGTACATAGTGTCCATGTGTTTAAAATGAATATAATTCTATTGATTGCATTCATAATCAGGCTGCTAAGTTATGTGGTTTTTCTCAACTTAAGGCTACTCATATACACTTTGCAATGAAAAAGATGTAATCATCTTCATGTTTACTAAATTATATGCAGGTGTTAGCTTTTAGAGAATTTTATGTGAACTTCTTCCTCATGCAGTTTATTGATTGTTGATGGTTATATAAATTTAAGCTGAGTATTCTATAAATGGATTATGATTATTGTTTGGAATGAATGTCCCAATTGTTTTTAAAAGAAATCTATAGATTGTTTAACTTTAAGGAAATTGCATCATGTACTTTATCCAACTTGCTTTTAAAACTGATTTTAAAACTGAGTTTATTTTGAAGAAATTTATTTTGTTCGTGTCTTGTGAAGGCTAAGAAAGAGACTGTTGGGCTAGCCTTTTGAAGTCTTTCTATATGGAATTCCCCACACATAAGATGAGGAGCAGGTTGTTCAAGATGCAACTTACTCAGCCCATGTTTTCCTTTCACACTTTTATATCGTTTTGTTTTTCATTTGATTGGGTTGGATTGATTGCATATTTTTTTTAGTTTTGTGTTTCTTTTGTTTTTATGTTATGAGGGGAAAGTCAAGTTTTTTGAAAAAACAGTTGAAAACAAATTTGTTTTGGATGTGAGAATTGCAAGGTCAAGATTATCCATGGTTTGGATGCATTCTTGAATTTATGAGTAATTGATCATGTGTTGAGTGAAAGAGCTACATGGCAATTGTTTTAGGTGAATCTTAAGTGGGTAGTCATGACCTAGTGAGGTTTTTGGGCCTATTCACATTTATTTCTTGTGTGTACCTCCTATCTTTTCCTTACTCTAGAATTTGGTTTGGGTCTTGTTTGAAACCATATAATATGCATTTGTTAGACATGGAAATGAGAAAGACATTCATTTTATTTATAGCTAGATCCAAGTTGCCTACCTTCATATACTACATCCATTTGCTTACCATTTTGAGCCTTTAAGTTATGCCTCCTTTCATTACCTATGGCAAAAAAAAAAAAAAAAAAATTTGTGGATATTTCCTATCATGTTATTTATGGCTAGTTCCAAATTGCTAAACTTGACGCATTGCCACATCCATATCCATCGCCTAACCACTTTGAGCTTTAAATTATGTTTTCTTTCATTACACTGGCCAAAAAAAGAACTTGTAAATATTTCTCATCATTTTGCAGCATCCTTTGTGCCTTAAATTATGCATATTTATATTTTACGGCATATTCATTTTGAATGGATTTGATTAATGACTTATCGTTTACTTGTTTACCGGAAAAAAAATTTGTCTGCCTCTAAATCTTGTTTATTTGATGTACTTCTTACACATTTTTGATACATTGATTCAGTTGTCACCTCATTATGTAATCCTCCTTATTTCTACTTTTTATATTGTTTATTTATTTATCAATAATCATTTTTTAACCAGACATTCCATTATTTCTTAATTCTTAATAATCTATCACTCATTTGCTTACCTCAATATAGTCTCCTTTATTATTTGATATCATCCTCCCTTTATTATTTGTTATTTATATTTTGATAAATAAAGAGCATATTACTTTTTTTTTTGATGAAATTATTTATAACACTTATTTATAATGCATGTAGTTTTTACTGTTATTTTCACTTGTTTCACTTTGTTGTTATTTATTTTCTTTTTAACTAACCATAATTGTTTTGGTGTACTTACTTATTTATGTATCTTGTATGTATAATCGAATTTTAATGTGTTTTGTTTATTCCTTTTAAATAAAATACTTTTCTTGTTATCTATATTTATTATTGTCTTTTCATTTGAATTTTTATTTGTGAATAAAATACCTGTGCATGCAAATATTGTAATGTTTATTAATGATTTATCATTTACATGTTTACCCCAAAAAAAAATTGTCTTTATTTAAAATTTTATTTTGTTTGATGTACTTCACGTATTTTTTTTTATATACATTGAATTCATCACCTCATTATGTAATGCTCCTTATTTCTGTTATTTATATTGTTTATTTATTTACCAATAATCATTCTTTAACCGGACTTTCCGTTATTTCTTAATAATCTATCATTCTTGCTTGCCTTGATATAGTTTTGTTGTTCATTTGTACTAGTTAGATTAGATTAGTCGTTTATTTACTTTTTTCCTTGATAATATATTTTTTATTTAATATAATCTCCTTTATTATTTAATCTCATCATCCCAAAAGTTACTTGTTATTTATATTGATATTTTCACATTTTTTTATTGATAAATAAAGAGCATATTACTTTTTTTTTATGAAATTATTTATAACATTTATTATTTGTGTTTTGTTTATTCCTTTTATTATTATTTAAATGAATTATATTTATTGTTATCTCTTCATTTGAATTTTTATTTTTGAATAAAATGTGCATGCAGATATTGTAAGGTTTATTAATGATTTACATTTACATGTTTACCCCAAAATTTACACGTATTTTTTTTAATACATTGATTCAATTATCATCTCATTATGTAATCCTCCGTAATCCTCCTTATTTCTATTATTTATATTGTTTATTTGTTTATCCATAATCATTCACTGTTTCTTAACAATTTATCATTCATTTTGCTTGCTTTAATATAGTTTGGTTATTTTTTATTGTTATACAGATTAGTTTATATTTTGTACCAATTAAATTATTTTTTTCCTTGACAATATATTTTTTTATTTAATGTATCAAACCTTTTCTATAGGATTTGTTATTTATATTGATATTTTCACATGAATTTTTTTATTGATAAATAAAGAACATATTAGGTATCACATTTATAATGCATGTAGTTTTTACTATTACTTATTTGTCATTTTCACTTTGTTATTTATTTTCTTTTTAACTAATCGTGTTTATTTTGGTGTACTTATTTATATGGATCTTGTATGTATGTATAATTGAATTTTAATATGTTTTGTTTATTCCTTTCATTATTATTTAAATAAAAGAAATCCTATTATTTATATTTATTTTTGTCTTTTCTTTTGAGTTTTTATTTGTGAATAAAATACATGTTATCTGTGCATGCAAATATTGTAATGTTTATAATGATTTATCATAAATTTAAAAAAATAATTGTTTGCCTTACACGTTTTTTTTTTTTGGATAAATTATATAGTCCTCTCCATATTTCTGTTATTTATATTGATATTTATTTATCAATAATCATTCTTTAACCAGACCTTCCATTATATTTTAATAATCTATCATTTCATTTGGCTTAATATAGTTTTGTTGTTTTTTTTATTGTTATACATATTAGTTTATATTTTACCATTCTCACTTGTACTTGTTAGATTAGTCGTTTATTTATTTTTTCCCTTGTTAATATATCTTTTTATTTAATGTATTGAACCTTTTCTCCTTTATTATTTGTTATTTATATTGATATTTTTACATGAATTTTTTTATTGATAAATAAAGAGCATATTACTTTTTTTAAAATGAAATTATTTATAACATTTATACTTGTTTGTCATTTTCACTTGTTTCACTTTGTTGTTATTTATTTTCTTTTTAACTAACCGTATTTGTTTCGGTGTACTTACTTATTTTTGTATCTTGTATACAATAATCAAATTTTAATGTGTTTTGTTTATTCCTTTTGTTATTAATAAAATAAAAATTTTCCTTGTTATTTATATTTATTCTTGTCTTTTCATTTGAATTTTTATTTGTGAATATATATATGTTATGTGTGCATGCAAATATAATGTTTATTAATGATTATATGTTTACTTGGGGGGAAAATTGTTTGCTTCTAAATTTTGTTTGTTTGATATACTTCTTATACGTATTTTTTTTTTCATTGATTCAATTATCACCTCATTATGTAGTCCTTCTTGTTTATGTTATTTATATTGTTTATTTCTTTATCAATAATCATTCTTTGGACGTTCCATTATTTATAATGTTGTTTTTTTTTTAATTGTTATACAGATTAGTTTATATTTTACCGTTCTCATTTGTACTAATTAGATCATTTGTTTATTTATTTTTTCCCTTGATAATATTCTTTTTATTTAATGTATTGAACCTTTTCTCCTTTATTTTTTGATCTTATCATCCCTTTATTATTTGTTATTTATATTGATATTTTCACATGAATTTTTTTATTGATAAATAAAGAGCATTTTTTTTTTTTACGAAGTTATTTATATTGCATGTAGTTTTTAGTATTACTATTTTATCATTTTCACTTGTTTCATTTTGTTGTTATTTATTTTCTTTTTTTCCTAAGCTTATTTATTTCGGACTTATTTATGTATCTTGTATGTATAATGTATAGCCGAATTTTAATGTCTTTTGTTTATTTTTTTAAAAATACAAAAGTTTCTTGTTATTTATTTTTGTCTTTTCATTTGAAATTTGTTTTTGTGCATTGAAATATTGTAATGTTTATTAATAATTTATCGTTTACATATTTACCCAAAAAGAAAAATTGTTTGCCTCTAAATTTTCTTTGTTTGATGTTTTTCTTATTATAGGTATTTTTTTAATACATTGATTCAGTTATCACCTCATTATATAATCAACATTATTTCTGTTATTTATATTATTTATTTATTTATCAATAATCATTCTTTAACCCGACCTTCCATTATTTCTTAATAGTCTACCATTCATTTGATTGCCTCAATATAGTTTTCTGATTTTTTTATTCAGATTAATTTATATTTTACCATTCTGTTGTACTAATTAGATTAGTCGTTTATTTATTTTTTCCTTAATAATATATTTATGTTTTTTATTTAATGTATTGAATCTTTTCTCCTTTATGATTTGATATTTTCACATGAATTTTTTTATGTTTTTTTTATGATTTGTTTATTTTCATTTTAACTAATAGTATTTATTTCTGTTTGTATGTATTTATGTATCTTTTTATGTATCTTGTATGTATAATCGAATTTTAATGTTTTTTTTATTTCTTATTTTTATATTAATTTTCACATGTTATTCATTTATCATTTACATGTTTACTCAGGAAAAAAAATTGTCTACCTCTAAATTTTGTGTTTGATGTTCTTATACGTATTTTTTCAATACATTGATTCATTCAGTTAACACCTCATTGTGTAATCCTTATTATTTCTGTTATTTATATTGTTTATTTATTTATCAATAATCTATTTTTGTTTTTTATCTTTTGTATTGAACCTTTTCTCCTTTATGATTTGATATTTTCACATGAATTTTTTTTATTAATAAATAAAGAACATATTACTTATTGTTTTTAACGAAATTATTTATAACACTTATTTATAATGCATGTAGTTTTTACTGTTACAAGTTTATCATGTTTTACTTTGTTGTTATTTATTTTCATTTTAACTAATAGTACTTATTTCGATTTACTTATGTATTTATGTATCTTATATGTATAATCCAATTTTAATGTGTTTTGTTTATTTCTTTGATTATTATTTAAATACATTACTGATTTTTCTTGTTCTTTATATGAATTTTTCTTTTTATTTGAATTTTTATTTCTGAATTAAAATACATGTTATTTCTGCATTCAAATGTTGTAATGTTTATTAATGATTTATTATTTACATGTTTATCCCAAAATGCCTCTCTAAATTTTGTTTGTTTGAACTTCTTATACATATCTTTTTTAGTACATAATTTAGTTATCACTCAATATGTAATCCCCGTTATTTCTGTTTTTTATATTGTTTACTTATTTATCAATAATCATTTTTTAACTTGGCCTTTCAATATTTATTAATAATTTATCATACATTTACTATCAATGTGTGTGTGTGTAAACATCAAACCAACAAATTTTAGGGGGAGACAATTTTTTTTTCTCTCGGTAAAATGTAAATGATAAGATATTAATAAGTAAACATTACAATATTTGAATGCACTTTTAGACTACATGCATTATAATAGTAAAAATGATAAACAAATAATAGTAAAAACTACATGCATTATAATAAGTGTTATAAATTAATTCATCAAAAAATATGTAATATGTTCTTATTAACATAAAAAGGGATGATGACATCAAATCAAATATATTATGAAAAATGAATGGTGAAAAGTAAAATAATCTGTATAAGAAAAAATAATAATAAATAAAATATTAATCAATAAGCAATATAAAAAATAGAAATAGCAAAGATTATCGAAGGCGAGCAAACAATCTAGCAATTCCCTATACACTCTTGTGATCAATAAGTAAATAAATATTAACATTAAGCCACAAAATTATTAAGAGTAACAAAGGAAAATCACGACAGTGATAATAATAATAAGTAAATAAAACCAAATTTAATGAATTAAATATTAACATTAAATTAAGAAATTATTTAAAAAATCACATTATTAGGAAAAAAGGAAAATCATAAATATCAATTAATTTAAATAGGTTAAGCCGTTTAAATGGCACAAACATACCAACTTCAAATACTCTTAAGTTCAAAGTTATGGGAAAACAAGACTGAATTAAAATAATGCAAAACAAGGAAGGATGAATTTCAAATAGAAAAAATGAATGATAAAAAGATGGATAAATATGATAAAAAATGAAAAAGTTGCATATAATGATAATTCATAAATATTATGATAATAACAAGTGAATAAAAATAAATTTAACGAATTAAATATTAACATTAAACTCGGAAATTATTTTAAAAATCTCATTTTAAGGAAAATCATAAATACCAAATAATTTAAATAGCACAAACATCACAATACTAAGTTAAACCGTTTAAACCATACAAACATTTATGGGAAGATGAGACCGAATTAATATAATGCAAACGAGGAAGGATGAATTTCACATATGAAAAAATGAATAATAGATAGATAGATAAATACGATAAAAAAAACTGAAGAATGGTTAGCATGACCATAAAAACAATCAAATAGGAACAAATGATAAGAGAGACATAGAAAAAGTAGAAGAACAATATAATTATCGTTGCATATAAAGATAATTCATAAATATTACCAATTATTAAATAATAAATATTAAAATTAATAAAAAAATAAATATAAATGAAAGAGAAGGAAAAGAGAGGGAAGTAATAACAATTAAATATAAATCAAATAAGAAAAAAAAAATTAGAAAAAGTTCACTTAAATTTTAATCTAAACCCACTTCTTTAGATGATAAATAACTCTACATAACTGTGATCAACAATAAGTAAATAAATATTGAAATTAAGCTAAGGAATTATTACGAGTAAAAATCATGACAGTGATAATAATAATTTAAAGAATTAAATATTAACATTAAACTAAGAAATTATTTTAAAAATCTCATTTTAAGGAAAAAAGGAAAATCATAAATATCAAATAATCTTAAGATCAAAGTGATGGGAAGATGAGACCGAATTAATATAATGCAAAATGAGGAAGAATGGATTTCAAATAATTGGAAAAAATGAATAATAGATAGATAGATTAAAAAAAAAAAATGAAGGATGGTGAATTGGCATGACCATAAAAACAATCAAATAGAAACAAATGAGAAGCACAATATAATTATCGTTGCATGTATGGTAATATTAAATAATAAGTATTAAAATTAATAAATAATAAATATAAATAAAGAGAAGGAAAAGAGAGGGAAGAATCATAATCAAATAAGTGAAAACTATAACAAAAACAAATATGTCAGAAAAAGTTCACTTAAATTTTAATGTAAACCCACATCTTTAGATTAAATAACTCTAAATGACTGTGATCAACAATAAGTAAATAAATATTAACATTAAGCTACAAAAATATTACGAGTAAAAAAGGAAAATCATGACAGTGATAATAATAAGTAAATAAATATTAACATTAAACTAAAAAATTATTCTAAAAATCTCATTAACAGGAAAAAAGTAAAATCTTAAATATCAAATAATATAAATAGTACAAACATCACAATACTAAGTTAAACCGTTTAAAATACACAAACATACTTAGCAACTTCAAATATTCTTAAGTTTAAAGTTATGAGAAGACGAGAGCGAATTAATATAATGCAAAACGATGAAGGATGAATTTCAAATAGGAAAAAATGAGTAATAAATAGATAGATAAATATGATTAAAATAAAGAAGAAGAACGGTGAATTAGCATGACCATAAAAACAATCAAATAGAAACAAATGAGAAGAGAGACATAGAAAAAGTAGAAGGACAATATAATTATTGTGGCATCTAATGATAATTCATAAATATTACCAATTAGTAAATAATAAATATTAAAATTAATAAATAATAAATATAAATTAAAGAGAAGGAAAAGAGAGGGAAGAACATAAATATAAATCAAATAAGAAAAGCCTATAAAAAAAACAAATGTTAGAAAAAGTTTTCTTTAATTTTAATATAAACCCACATCTTTAGAAGATAAATAACTCTAAATGACTGTGATCAACAATAAGTAAATAAATATTGAAATTAAGGTAAGGAATTATTACGAGTAAAAAAGCAAAATCATGACAATGATAATAATAAGTAAATAAAAACAAATGTAACGAATTAAATATTAACATTAAACTAAAATTATTTTAAAAATATCATTTTAAGGAAAAAAAGGAAAATCATAAATATTGAATAATTTAAATAGCACAGACATCACAATACTAAGTTAAAGCGTTTAAACCGTACAAACATATTAAGCAACTTCAAATACTCGAGTTCAAAGTCATGGGAAGATGAGATTGAATTAATATAATGCAAAACGAGGAAGGATGAATTTCAAATAGGAAAAAATGAATAATAAATAGATAAACAAATATGATAAATAAAAAAATGAAGAATGGTGAATTAGCATGACCATAAAAACAATCAAATAGAAACAAATGAGAAGAGAGACATAGAAAAAATAGAAGAATATAATTTTCGTGGCATCTAATGATAATTCATAAATATTACCAATTATTAAATAATAAATATGAAAAATATAAATGAAAGAGAGGGAAGAACATAATAATCAAATATAAATCAAATAAGAAAAACTATTAAAAAACAAAAATGTTAGAAAAAAGTTCTCTTAAATTTTAATATAAACCCACATCTTTAGATTAAATAACTCTAAATGACTGTAATTAACAATAAAAAAATAAATATTAACATTAAGCTACGGAATTATTACAAGTAAAAAAGGAAAATCATGACAGTGATAATAATAAGTAAATAAAAACAAACTTAACAAATTAAATATTAACATTAAACTAAGAAATTATTTTAAAAATCTCATTTTAAGGAAAAAAAGAAAAATCATAAATACCGAATAATTTAAATAGCACAGTTAAACTGTTTAAACCGTACAAACATACTAAGCAACTTCAAATACTCTTGAGTTCAAAATTATGGGAAGACAAGATTGAATTAATATAATGCAAAACAAGGAAGGATGAATTTTAAATAGGGAAAAATGAATAATAAATAGATAAACAAATATGTTAAATAAAAAATGAAGAATGGTGAATTAGCATGACCATAAAAACAATCAAATAGAAACAATTGAGAAGAGACATAGAAAAAGTAGAAGAACAATATGCATCTAATGATAATTCATAAATATTACCAATTATTAAATAATAAATATTAAATATAAATGAAAGAGAAGCAAATAGAGGGAAGAATCATAATAATCATATAAGAAATAGAAGACAAAACAAGAAAAACAAATGTCAGAAAAACTCCACTTAAATTTTAATATAAACGCACAACTTTGGATAATAAACAACTCTAAATCATTGTGATAAAAAAATATATAGAAACAAATTTAACTAATTAAATATTCACATTAAACTGAGGAACTATTTAAGGAAACAAGTAAAAACATGACTATAACTATGATAAAAAAATAAATAGAAACAAATTTAGCTAATTAAACATTCACATAAAATTAAGGAATTATCAGAAATCTCATTACGAGGAAAAAAGGAAATCACCGAATACATAATTTAACTAATTAAATATTAAAAAATTCAAATAGCACAAACACGACATAATAAGTGAAACAGTTTAAGCAACATAAACATATTAGACAACTTTAAATACTATAAAGCTCATTAAGTTATGGAAAGAGGAAACCAAATTAATATAATGCCAAACGGGGAGAGATGAATTTCAAATAGAAAGATAAATATGATTTTAAAAAAATGAAGAATGGTGAATTAGCATATAAAGCAATCAAATAGAAACTAGAGACATGAGCCATGGAAAAAGTAGAAGAACAATATAATTATCGTTACATATAATGATAATTCATAAATATTACCAATTATTAAATATAAATATTAAAATTAATCAATAATAAATATAAATTAAAGAAAAGGAAAAGAGACGAAAGAATAATAATAATCAAATGAGAAAAAGCCAGCAGGAAAAAAAATAAGAAAAACAAATAATGCCAGAAAAAGCCCACTTAAATTTTAATATAAACCCACAACTTTAGATGATAATTAATAATAAATATATAGAAACATATTTAACAAATTAGATATTAACAATAAACAAAGGATTTTTTTAAAAAAGCTCAGTATGAGGAAAAGGAAAAAAAATCATGACTTTAAATAGCAACTAAGTCAGCAACTACATAATTTAACTAATTAAATATTCACATTAAACTAAAGAATTATTTAAGAAACCTCTATGAGGTAAAAAAAGAAAATCAGCAACTACATAATTTAACTAATTAAATATCAAACAATTTAAATAGCACAAACATGATGATACTAAGTCAAACAATTTAAACAACATAAACATACTAAGCAACTTGAGACGTTCATTAAGTTATGCAAAGTCATTGGTAGAGGAGACCAAATTAATACAATGCGAACCGAGGTTGGATAAATTTCAAATAGTAAAAGATGGATAATGGATAGAAAGATTAATATGATAAATTGCAAAAAATAAAGAATGGTAATTTAGCATGACCATAACAACAATCAAATAGGAACAAATGAGAAGAGACATATGAAAAAAGTATAAGAATACAATTATTGTTACATATAAAGTTAATTCATAAATATTACCAATTATTAAATAATAATTAATGAAAGTAAGGGAAGAATCATAATAATCAAATAGAAATCAAATAAGAAAGAGAAAACAAAACAAAAAAAAAAAAGTCACCAATGAAAACAAAAGAAAAACAAATATGCAAGAAAAAGTTCACTTAAATTTTAATATAAACCCACATGACAAACAATAAGTACATAGAAACAAATTTAACTAATTAAATATTAACATTAAACTAAGGAATTATTTAAGAAACCTCATTATGAGGAAAAAAAGAAAATCAGTGAATACATAATTTAACTAATTAAATATCAAATAATATAAATAGCACAAACATGACGATACTAAGTTAAACAGTTTAAACAACACAAACATATACTCTAAAGTTCATTAAGTTATATAAAGTCATGTTGCTAATCAAGCAAAGCATCTATTTTCCATTTTTTCTTTACCACAATATATAAGAAAAGTGATAGCTCAAAGGGTTAACAAGGGATAATGATATTTGTGGCTTGTGTTTGGGAAAAAAAGAGATTTAGAATATGAATGTCTCCCTCATTTTAGAGAATTGCACATGCGTAGAGTAGTCATAAAGAGAATTAGAACAAGTTTTGAAGGCTGACCAAGGTAGGAGGTCAAGAACACAATTTTTGGAAATACATGCTCAAAGATCCTTCTAACAAGGTTGTTTCTCTTGTGAGATATTCACAAAATCCAAGTGAAGACTAAATGATCACAAAGCATGCCTTACCTGTTTCTCAAACTAACCTTCATAATATATTCATTTTAGCCATCACAATCAACAATGAATGAGATTTATGCATGTATCTAAATATTCAAGATATGCACACTCCCCAATCAATCAAATCCATTCAAAGTAAATATGCTAGATATGCATTATTTAAGGCACAAAGTGGTTAGGCAAGGGATGCTGCAAATTTATGAATTCTTTTTTTGGCCATTGTAATTAAAGAAAACATAATTTAAGGCTCAAAGTGGTTAGGTGATGGATGTGGTAATGCGCCAAGGTTGGCAATTTGGATCTAACTATAAATAACATGATAGAAAATATCCACAAAATTTTTTTGGCCATGGGTAACGAAAGGAGGCATAACTTTAAGGCCCAAAGTGGTTAGCAGGGATGTAGTAATGTATGAAGGTAGGCTACTTGGATCTAGCTATAAATAAAATGAATGCTTGTCTCATTTCCAAGTTTAGCAAATGCAAATATGTGGTCTCAAACAAGACTCAAGCCAAGTTCTAGAGTAAGGAAAAGATAGGTGGTACACACAAGAAATGAATGTGAATAGGCCCAAAAACCTCACTAGGTCATGACTACCCACTTAGGATTCACCTAAAGTCAAAACAATTGCCATGTAGCGTTTCCACTCAACACCTGATCAATCACTCATCAATTCAAGAATGCGTCCAAACTAAGGATTAAGGATTACCTTGAGCTTACAATTCTCACATCTAAAACAAATTTGTTTTCAACTATCTTTTCAAAACAACTTAACTTTCCCCCCATAACATAAAAACAAAGGAAACACACAAAACAAAAACAAAAAAAAATATGCAATCAATCCAACCCGATCAAATGAAAAACAAAACAATATAAAAGGGTGAAAGGAAACCTGAGTAAGTTGCATCTTGAAGACAGCTCCTCATGTTATGAGTGGGCAATTCCATGTAGAAAAGACTTCAAAAGGCTAGCCCAACCGTCTCCTTCTTAGCCTCCACAAGACACTAACAAAATAAATTTTCTTCAAAATAAACTCAGTTTAAAAAGCAAAGCAAGTTGAATAAAGCACATGACACAATTTCCTAAATGTTAAATAATCTATAGATTTCTAAAAAAAAAAAAAATTGGGACATTCATTCCAAACAATAATCATAATCCATTTATAGAGCATCAAGCAGCAAAATAAACTATCACATAAAAATCCACCATGCATCAACCAATCAAAATAAACTGTATGAGTAAGAAATTCACATCCATTAAAATTCTCTAAAAGCTAACAGCTGCATATAATTCACTAAACACTAACATGTTTACATCTTTTTCATTGCAAAGTGGACATGAGTAGCCTTAAGTTGAGAAAAAACACAACTTAGCAACCTAATTTTGAATGCAATCAATAGAATTATATTTGAAAGCCCCTGACAATTATGCTTAGTTTTTATTAACATTCACAAGGAATCATTTTCTACTTGAATCGTGCTGATTTATTGGGGTTAATTGAAAGGATTGTTCTCATCTCCCCTCTATGTATGTGCTCTACTTTACTGCTTCAAGACCTATAAAAGATGGCATTTTCAGCCTCCTGTTTTAGTTTTCTACAGTAGAAAAAGGATCACATTAATAGCAAACAAATCACCTTCCTGACATCAGTACTACTTCAGCAGTATTTACCTCCTTAAGCTTGCCTAATTTTGTAAAATGGCAACCAAAGGAAGTATATCTCTTCCAATGAAGAAAAGATGCCAGATAGACCTTGAGCTGCCTCTGCAAGCAAACTTATAATCAGCATTATTTGTCTAAAATGCTTCTAATCATTTTGACAGATAGTCAGTCATTGATGTCTATAATACAACTCTAATAATATCCAAGTAATGTTAAAAGTCAAACAGTGCATGGAAAATTATATAAATAGTTCTCCCTCATTTTAAATAAATACAAGATGACAAAGATAAAGAGCAAACACAACCACTAGAGATAGAGACAGAGAGTGACGATAGGCACAACCTCTGACTTTAAAGAAGGTTGGGAAGGGAAATGGTATAAGAAAGAGAAACTCCAGTGGATAAAGAAGGTTCTTGTCCGTAACGGAAGAAGGGCATGAGTAGGGAGTTGGAGAGTTCTGGCCTCTCAAAAGCCCAGAGTCATTGTATTGTGCCTTTTGTCCTGTTTCTTGTTAATTTGTAATTGTTATTTTGATTGAAGTTTATGCATCTGGGTGTACAAAATCATCATTTTCCTTGTTACGCATCAACAGTATTAACAATCTCAAGTTATTCTTACTTTCTGTTGTCTATTTCTTGTTTTTGGTCTTGTTATCTACTTGTTTAGGAGAGGGTTCTATCAGAATCATACCTTGTGAAATTCCAAAGTATCTCCTCCACCTTTGCGAATCTCAACCATACAAAGTGATGGGGCCAGTACTAATACCTGAGAAACAGAAATCAAAACAAAACCTTTAGAATTGACATAACATATAAAACCAGAATCATCTGCCACCATTTATTCATGAGTCATTTATATGACATCAAATATAAAACTAAATTATCTATTACGATTATATTTACTATTCATTGGAGTGCTATTTTTTAAACAAATGGACACTAGGCACTTGTTCAAGTCAGATCATCAACAGTAATGTGTCACCTATCTGGGGGGAAAAAAACTACAGAAAGATGACCTTTGCGTTGTTGGTCAATACAGTAATGTGTCACCTATTTGTAAAGTCAATATTCACCTTAGAAATCAGCCATGAAAAGTTAATTGCAAAAATCACGTTGTTGGTCCTTGACGAATAGGGGAAATTTCAAATTTTGACTCTAAGATTTATTTTTTTCAATCTCAATCATTAAACATTCACGTAATCTTTCCTTTCCACTCTTCTTCGGTCCAAAATTTAACACCAAATTTAAAAAATTTGTTGAGTTTGATATTTTTGGCCAGCAAATTTGGCAAGAGTAACATTGCAAGTATTATAAATGAGTGACTATATTGAAAGAAATAATCTCTAGAGGACCAAATTGATAGTTCACCTATTTTATAGCAAAAAGAATGAAATGTGGTACAAACTGGGTTAAAAACAGAAATAAGATGACACAAATTTATAGACAGGGACAGGACTAGTAATAACTTACAGTTGTTCTTCTTAACATCAAAACCCAAAGGCATTGATTGAAGCTTGCTCAATTTTTGAAATTATCTTGTTTGCCTTTTTACAAGTCCCTAGTTGCAAGAAAGGAGTATGAAAGGTGGACAATTCAAGCAACCTTCAAAGGGAAATTACTTTATTTTTTTTATCTTTTAAAATTTATCCTTCACACATTCCATAACTATATATTTCCTTTCCAAAATTGAGTATAAGAAAGCATACCATATAAAAGCATGAATAATTCAGTATTTCAAATATGTCAGTCGCTCTTAATAGATATGACACAGCACTAAAATTAATTATAAATGAACACTTTAGGCTTAATTGTGTCATAGTATTCCCACGATGTTATGACTTGAGCGTCCATTTTCCTAGTGCATGCTACTAATTGTTTCACTAATAAGATAAACTAAACATACCATTTGCTCCTCAAAAAGAATGCTAAGGTTGAGGCCTTGGGATGTACAGATGAGCTCAAATGCATTCATAGTTAGAGGAGCTGCTGCCGCATCTTCCCGCCTCTCAACCGTAAGATTTTTAGAATTCTATGCACCAGAACATACATTGAGATCAAACTTAGAATGCATATAATTGATATGCGGAAATAAGAATAGCAAGGGTAGCCAACGGAAAAGTCAGTCTTCATACGAATTCAGAGTTAGGACAGCTCAAGTATGTCTAAACAATTAACGACTAAGTATGCGCGTTAAAGCACAAATCATAAAGTATGTTTTAGAAAATTTGCATAAAGCAGAAATCACAAGAAAATATCAGACTAAATTATTGTGTCCTTACCTCATCATAAAGAACAGAGTAATAAACTTGCTGCGTTTTCTTATCCACCATCTTTTCTTTTTCATCTATGTAGGCTACGCGGATTTCTGCATGGTAACATCATATATTATGCAACTATCTACAATTCTGCAACGATTATATTGAGTGTAAGATTGTGAACATAGGGGAACTTCATAGGTGAAACAACATAGGTGATTCAAATCAGCCAGAGCTTGGGCATGATTCAAAGAGTTAATCTACAGTCCGGTAGCCACCAAAGATAGCTGCACTTATTTCATTTATAAACAGGCTTCTGCTACAGTTGGGATTTGAATTTGAAAACATAGCATACAAAATAGGAAACTAACCATTATCTCCAGCATATTCTAGAAACCGTTGAAGGTTCAGAGCTTGCCATCATTCCTCTGACTAGAAAAAGAAAAAAATTATAAACCGCGCATGTCTAACAAAGAAAACTATATATCCATCATGATATTGACCTGTACAATAGAGTGTCCTTGACATGTTAACTCACCCTCATCAAGTTCAGGATAATAATGTTTTAGATCTTCAAGTCTCATGAAAATTGGCCGCATTTAGAAAGTACAATAAGCATAGTCTAGTAAGTATTAAAAAGGACCAGGGAGCAAATCAATCAAAGACTCACCAAGATATATCTTCTTTAAATAAAATAAAATTGAAATCCCATCTCCATTTTATTTATTGAGTTCCACAACAGAATACAACGCATCCTCTTTGTAATATGGGGTAAGAACTTAAGTTCCACCACAGAAGCAAAAGGTGAAAAAATCAAAACAACCATCCATATGTAATAATATAAATAAAAATAAATAACAAGATTAGTTTATTTAAATAATAATATTAATAAAAGAGAGAAATTAAACACATTAAAGTTCGATTATAGATACATGATACATAAATAAATAAGCAAACCAAAATAAATACGGTTAGTTAAAATGAAAATAAATAACAACTGAGTGAAAATGATACAGTTTAAACTACATGCATTATGAATAAGTGTTATAAATAACTTCATCAAATGTGTTCTTTATTTATGAATAAAAACATTCATGTGAAAATATCAATATAAATAACATATAATAAATGGAGGATGAGATCAAATCATAAAGGAGAAAGGGTTCAATAAATTAAATAAAAAACAGAAATATATTATCAACTAAAAGAAATAAATCCACCACTAATCTAATTAGTACAAGTTAGTACAAGTGAGAATGGTAAAATGTAAAATAATTTGCATAACAATAAAAAAAAATAACAACACTAAATATAGGGAAGCAAATAAATTATTAATAAATAATGAAAGGTCTAGTTAAATAATGATTATTGATAAATAAATAAATAAACAATATAAATAATAAAAATAAGGGGACTATAGAGAGTCATAACTGAATCAATGTATAAAAAACAATTTAGAGGCAAACAATTCTTTTTATAGACATATAAATGGTAAATTATTAATAAACATACAACATTTGAATGCGTAAATAATCTGTATTTTATTTAGAAATAAAAAATTCAAATGAAAAGATAAAAATAAATGTAAATAACATGAATTTTTTTTATTATATTTATAAAAATAATAGCAAACTAAATAGAAACAAGTAAATGAATGAAAATTATTAATAAATAAATAATCAAACCTCTGGATAAAAACTGACAATTGATAAATAAATAAACAATATAAATAACAGAAATAAATATGGTTAGTTAAAAAGAATAACAACTAAGTGAAACAAGTGAAAATGATAAACTATCAACAATAAAAACTACGTATATTATAAATAAATATTATAAATAATTTCATAAAAAATATATAATACATACTTTACTTTTGAATAAAAAAAATTCATTTGAAAATATAAATATAAATATAAATAACAAATAATAAATGGAGGATGAGATAAAATCATAAACGATAAAGGGTTAAATACTAATTGAAAACATATTATTAAAGAAAAAAATAAATGACTAATCTAATTAATACAATTGGCAATGATAAAATATAAAGTAATCTATATGTATAAAAAAAAAAAACTAAACTAAATAGAAACAAACAAATGAATGATAAATTATTAATAAATAATAAAAGTTACTGTTAAAGACTAATTATTGACAAAGACTAATTATTGACAAATTTCTCTCTCTCTCTTGTTTCTTTCTTTCATTTTCTTTCTTTCATTTTCTTTTCCTTTTCTTTTTTTTCTTGTTCTGTTTTCCTTTTCTCTATTTCTTCCCTTTTAGAAATTCTTCATATTCAAGCATAAAAGTGATGGTTCAACAATCATATCCTCCCAGTTAGCAAAAGTTACAGATAATAATGCTAAGAGATCAAATTATGAACACAATTAGGAAAGAGGAATATAACCGAGAGTCTCTCAGGGATGTAAGTGTTTCGCTCATCTCACCTTTATAGGGTTTTTTTCTCTCAAACCAACCTAGGCTAGGCTCTACCATAGGCTTGTGATAATTCTAATTATTACCACCACTTACATGTGCATTCAAGAATCAAGAGGTCTTTCGCGCTTGTAATGTTGGAAATAGGCCACGTGGAATGGATGATGGAGGTGGTAAGTATTATGCATGTAAAAATAAATAAATAGCACCCAAAATTTTGTCGTACAATATATAAAATAGTGATAATGTTGCTAATCAAGAGAGCTTGGTGGGATGCTTTTGCCCTTTTCCATTTTCTCTCTCTACATTTTTTCTTTGCTTTCTTGATTTTCTTTTCTTTTTCTTGCCTTTTTTTTCCCTTCTAAGGAGCTATATATTTTTCTTTGCTTTTCTTTGGCTCCTTTCTCCCATTTTATGGGATACATTTTTTCTTTTCTCCCCCATCTTTCCTTTTCTTTTTAGGGGAGCCACAATTTATTTTCCTTTTATCTTTCTCTATCTTTTTTTCCAACTTCTATTTTTCCCATTTGTCATCCCACGCATGGCTAAATAGTAGCAACAATACCACAAGATGTAATCCAATAAGTAACAAGTGAGAATGCTTAGAAATATATTTACATGCACAATAACTTACCACAATATAAATGAAATTTAAGAAAAGTGATAGGCTCAACGGGGATAACAAGGGATAGTTATATTTGTGGCTTGTGTTTGGGATAAAAAGGGGATTTAGATTATGAATGCCTCCCTCGTTTTAAAGAACTGCACATGCGCAAAGTAGCCATAAAGAGAATTAGAACAAGTTCTGAAGAGTTACCAACGTAGGAGGTTAATCACACAATTTTTGGAAATATAGCCTCAAAGATCCTTCCAACAAGGTTGTAACTCTCGTGAGATATTCACAAAATCCAATTGAAGACTAAATGATCACAGAGCATTTGCCTTACCTGTTTATAAGGCTAACCTTCATAATATAATCATTTTAGCCATCACAATCAACAATGAATGAGAGAAACATAATTTAAAGCTCAAAGTGGTTAAGTGATGGATATGACAATGCGTCAAGGTTAGCAATTTGGATCTAGCTATAAATAACATGATAGGAAATATCCACAAAATTTTGTTGGCCACGGGTAATGAAAGGAGGCATAACTTAAGGCTCAAAGTGGTTAGCAATGGATGTAATAATGTATGAAGGTAGGCTAAACAAAATGAATGCCTTTCTCATTTCCAAGTCTAACAAATGCAAATTATGCGGTTTCAAACAAGACCCAAGCCAAGTTCTAGAGTAAGGAAAAGATAGGTTGTACACACAAGAAATGAATGTAAATAGGCCTAAAAACCTCACTAGATCATGACTACCCACTTAGGATTCACCCAAAGTCAAAACAATTGCCATGTAGCTTTTTCACTCAACACACAATCAATCACTCATAAATTCAAGAATCTGTCCAAACCATGGATAACCTTGACCTTGCAATTCTCACATCCAGATCAAATTTGTTTTCAACTATTTTTTCAAAAAACTTTCCCCCCATAACATAAAAACAAAGGAAACACACAAAACTAAAAAATAATATGCAATCAATCCAATCCAATAAATAACAAAACAATATAAAAGTGTGAAAGGAAAGCGTACAACCGGGCCGAGTAAGTTGCATCTTGAACAGCCACCTCCTCATGTTATGTGGGGAATTCCATGTAGAAAGACTTCAAAAGGCTAGCCCAACGGTCTCCTTCTTAGCCTTCACAAGACACGAACAAAATAAACTCACTTTTAAAAGCAAGTTGGATAAAGCACATGATGCAATTTCCTTAAAATTAAACAATCTAAAGATTTCTTAAAAAAAAATTGGGACATTCATTCCAAATAATAATCATAATCCATTTATAGAGCACTCAGTATAAATTTATAGTGTCAAGCAGCAAAATAAACTGTCACAGAAAAATCCACCATGCATCAACCAATCAAAATAAACCGCATGAGTAAGAAGTTCACATCCATTAAAATTCTCTAAAAGCTAACAGCTGCATATAATTCAGTAAACATGGAGATGATTACATCTTTTTCATTGCAAAGTGGATACAAGTAACCTTAAGTTGAGAAAAAACACATAACTTAGCAGTCTTATTTTGAATGCAAACAATTATGCTTAGTTTTTATTAACATTCACAAGGAATCATTTTCCACTTGAATCATGCTGATTTATTGGGATTAATTGAAAGGATCGTTCTCATCTCCCCTCTATGTATGTACTCTACTCTACTGCTTCAAGACCTATAAAAGATGGCATTTTCAGCCTCCTGTTTTAACTTTCTGCATTAGAAAAAGGATAACATTAATAGCAAACAAATCATGTTCGTCACATCAGTACTTCAGCAGTATTTCACCTCCTTTAGCTTGGCTAATTTTGTAAAATGGCGACCAAAGGAAGTATATCTCTTGCAATGAAGAAAAGGTCCCAGATAGACACCCCGAGCTGCCTCTGCAAGCAAACTTATAATCAGTATTATCTGTCTAAAATGCCTCTCTAATCATTTCTACCGATATTAAGTCATTGATGTCTATAATACAATACAAATCTAAGAATATCCATAATGTTAAAAGTTAAACAGTGCACCGAAAAGTATATAAACTGACATAGTGGCTGCTGGTGGATTAAGGGGATGTTACTTAGTGAATGTTGGTGGATAATATCCATCATAGAGGGATATGGCTGTTACGTAAAGGGGTCAGGAAGTTGATTGTAGGCAGGCAAACAAGTAATTAGTTGCGCAATAAACATTATGAATCTGATGTAGAAATTTCAGAGCATATTGACAAATCATTTCCAAGGGCCTATATCCACAATTATGGGAAGGGAAATGGTATAAGAAAGAGAAATTCCAGTGGATAAGAGAATTGATCTAAGGTTCTTGCCCGTAACGGAAAAGAAGGGCATGAGTAGGGAGTGTAGGTTTGGCTAGGGGCATGTTTAGTCTTTTGTAACTTTTGGCTCTTTAAATCTTCTCTTTCATCAGAGAATGGGTAGTTGGAGAGTTCTGGCCTCTCAAAAGCCCAGAGTCATTGTATTGTGCCTTTTGACCTGTTTCTTGTTAATTTGTAATTGCTATTTTGATTGAAGTTTATGCACCTGGGTGTGTAATTGCTATTTTGATTGAAGTTGATGCACCTGGGTGTGTACAAAATCATCATTTTCCTTGTTACGCATCAACAGTATTAACAATCTCAAGTCATTCTCACTTTCTGTTGTCTATTTTTTGTTTCTAGTCTTGTTATCTACTTGTTTAGGAGGGGGTTCAATCAGAATCTTACCTAGTTATCTACTCGTTATTATAGCTTCATTTTCACCCCTCTTCTTCCACAAAAAAATGTGGAAAAATAAGTCAAATAAAAAGATGGAACAACTGAGTTATGATAGAGACACACCTTTAGGTCTCTATGGAAAACACCTCTACAGTGACAGCAATCCACAGCACATATCAGATGCGGAAAAAAATTTCTGGCTTCATCTTTCTTCAACCTCCCCTTGCTTGCCTGTCTCATGAAATAAAAATAAAGCACATAAAACTTAAGATACAACTCGAGAGGGGAAACCCTCGATTTCTATCAAAAGAAAGAAATTTAAGATACAAATATATTGGACATTGATTGCCATCAAAAGAAAATAGAAAGGCAAAACAGGCTTACAATTTTATCAAATAATTTCCCTCCAGTAACAAATTCCAATACAATGTATATCTTTGTTTTGCTGGCCATGACCTACATCATGAATGCTGTCGTAAGTCAATTACAACTTAGATAGAAGCAAGATAGATTTTGATCAAGTGAAAAAATTGCATAGCTGCAATAATAGTAGGAGGGGATCATTCACTGCCTACTAACCTCGTACAAGCGTATGACGTTTGGATGTCTAATCAATTTCATCGTCCAAATTTCTCGTTTTATCTGCATAATGATAGACAACAAAAGGTTAAGCAAGAGCAGAACATTCCTGTTTCCACAACTAAATTAGTGAACTCAGATTTATATGGCCATGGCAAGTTAAAATTCAACTCCAAAAACCACACCAATTATATTTGATACCGTACAAACTAGCTAGTGATGAACAAAAAAGCATTAACTTATCATTCTGTTCGTAGGCAAATTACATACAAAAGTAAAGCGGTGACACAAATATTAAAAGCACCATCTCATAAGTATTACCGAGTATACCAGCCAAATTAAATTACTTTTGTTTTATGTTCTTCTCCTTAAATCTACAAAATAAGATAATTCCTTTGTCTTGGGTTGAAATATTATCTTTTTAAGCTTAACCTAGATTTAAGCAAACAGTATATACTAATTTACATAGAAGTTCACCTATTTCTAAGCTCCAAAGTTAAGTGCCACTACAAGTTTAAAACCCAAGCCACCTGCTTCTTCTACCCTTTACTATTTTAGTACAACATATTGAAAGTCTAGAAGACATTACACAATGACCAGAAACATCTATTTTCAGGCATATTGCCATGATATACTAAAGACACGTCTGAGACTGGTTCAGACAGAAATATATTGCTGAGCTTAAACACTTATCAACTAGGGCATGGCTTGTACATGAATGTTCTGAATGTTAAGAGCATATGCCATTCTAGTTGACAGAATTCACACTATCAGAGATGCTCACAACACGAAGCCTCCAGGTTTTTCTCTTCTTTCTTTTTCCCCCTTTTGATGAGAGGCCAATCAAATGGGAAGATTTTGGCTAAAACAAAAACAACAGGTTAAGATTTGGAAAAATCAATCATTTTGTACATGTAGTTTTGACTTGATTACAACTCAATACCTGAACTTTAACTCAATGCAACTCAATTCTTATAGTTGACTCAGTTAAAACTCAGCCCCTGACCTTTGACTAGTGCAACTCAATCCTTCAAGTTTAACTTTTTAAAGTGTGGATCCATCCTTACATTTTAAAAAAACTTAGGGACTAAAGTTTTAAATGACTAAGCTAAGCAATAGGTACTGAATTGCACTAAATTTTAACTGAGTCAAAACTTTAGGGCCTCTATTGCATTAAGTTAAAGTTTAGGGATTGAATTACAATTGAGGCAAAATAAAGGGGACCAAATGATTATTTTTCCCTAAAGATTTATATATGAACCGGGCACACTCTAGCTAATATTTATTTTTACATTAAATTATTAGATAATTATATATATTAACTATCTAATATTTGAAAGGGGACACTCTAGTTATTAGAAATTTTGTCACCAAAAAAAAAAATATATTAGATGAATTAGTGTTAGGTGGATGCTTGTTGATGAAGAAACTTTAGAATTCAAGGGAAAAAGAGAGATTTGATTGTATATAAAAATCAATTTATATATATAACCAAATCAAAAACCATTGTTTTCGTTCTAAAAAACAAAAAAATTCTCAGCTTACTTTTGTTCTCAAGCGCCGTGAAATCCTTTAAATCATTCTATATATCCCTGCAATTGCAGGAAGTTAGTCTAGTTCTATCATGTTATGTAACTAGGTTACTTATTGTGTGTGCGCGTGCATTTTATTTTAAAATGATAAATTGTAATTTAAAAGTCTATATTTACGTTATTTGAAATTTTAAATAAACTTTATTTATAGGCAAAAAAATATTAAATTAATTTAAATTAATGAAAAAGTCAAATGGTCTGGAGCTGACTGAACATCTTTGGTGTTTGGTACAATATTATGAATGTGTCAAAAAACTAATAATGTGCTTTATCATAAAATAAATTATCTTCAAGTGTTTGAAGAGAAGGCTTGTAAAAAGTCAACGTTTAGAATTTTATAATACAGTCGGTGGTACCTGTTGTGAAGTTATATAAAAAAAACAATGGATTGCATTATTATGGAAAATAAAGAAAAAAAATACTTGCATTATTCATGACATATCACAATGAAATAACAGTTAAGTAATTCCTAATTCAATACCTTGGGCAAGCAAAAAAAAAAAAAAAAAAAAAAAATTCCTAATTCAAGAAGGGGGCAAAAGAAACAGAGAGGGAAGAAAAGTTCAACAAGCAACATTTTGAAATTTGGGACACAGGTAACTGTGGCAAATATGACTTTTAACAATTGTCCTAAACATGAAAACTGTAACAGATGCATCATGGAATTAGATCCCAAAGGCACAGTTTTTGTGTTTTAGATGAAGTGGAGAGAGATACGGAGAATAAAGGATGCACCCTACGTATGTGGGACCCACTTTTTCCCCTATCGTTCTCCACACTCGTAATTTGGATCCAGTTCAACCATGGAATCCCAGCAAGCATACTTGAATAATTAAGAAATCGAAACCAATACAAAATTTTGGAAAATTTTCCGAGATTATGAAAAAGCAATCTACATATACATACGTGAAATCAAAGCATCTCCAATAATCTAAATCATGCATTACAAAAGGAAGTGATTCGAAAGTATGTATTATATATGGCACCATCTTATTTACCCACTGGATCTGTAGTAAGATTCATACCTGACCAATCATTTTGTGCTTGAGAAGCTTTTCTTTGCCAAGAATCTTGATGGCTACATTGTCTGCAGTCTCAGTGTTGCGCGCAAACTTGACTTTGGCCAAATTGCCTTCTCCCAAAGTCCTGCCCAACTCGTACTTCTCCACTCGGACTAAACCCCGAACGCGACGTCATCTTCTCGGTTTTTTATCACAATACCGATTTCCAATTTCTCCTTCTCCCCTCTATCAATCTCTCAATCACTCTCTCTCTCTACAGTCTAGAGTTTCTCAGACTAGCTATCAGAACCTTTTCTTCTTACATGGCTGCCATACCTGAGACTTTGCGATCCTCATTTCTCCTTTCTTTTCTGGAGGTACGCTAATAAATAACTTGCACTCTGAAACCCTAGAATTGATGAATCGAAGCCCATATTCAGATATCTTTGTGCTTGAAGAACGAGGTTGGGGAAAAAGGCATGAGCTTTACCTCATAAGACAGCAAAGAACAGACCCTAACGGCAGAAAAATAAAGTCTGAGAAACAGAGCGACGGTGAGAATGAGGTCAACCGGCGGTGGCAAAGGAAGGAGGACGACAGCTTGGTTGGGTTTTTGTGAGAGAGCGTAGGCAGATGTGGTTCTGTTCAGATCGAGCGAGAGAGAAGAAGGTCGCCGTTTTCAATCTCAGGGTCGTAGCTGTAGTGGAGGGACAGTGGTTCTACCATGATTCCAGTGGTGGTCTCGGTGTTTCCGTAGCCGCCAATTTCTCCTCTCTCAGTGCGTCTTCCTCTTACCCAATTATGTCGAACTCGCCTTTGACAGCTTCAAGCGATGAAGACGATGGAGGTTCGCGGCTCTGTGAACCCAAGTGAAAACTCCAATTGAAGGGACGAAAAGCAGAAGTCTGAGGGCGAAGAGACGAGCGTAAGTCGGAAGTGAAGGGGTTAAGGAAAGACGATCAAGTCGGGAAGTAACGGGAATATTGAGAGTGAAGGAGAAAAGGCTAGGGTTTGAACCGCGGTATGGGAATGATTGTTGGGCTTGGGCTAATGGATCTTCTCAGCATTGATAGGCAACGGCTACAAACTTAAATTGAGATGCAGCCAAATTTTTTTAATATTGTATAAACAAAAATTAATACTAAATGAATGAATTTAAATGAACTCATCATTACTATATGATCTTTTGAAAACAATTTTAAATGGACTGGTGCTCATATTTGAAATGCAATGAATATTTTTTTCATAATAAATATAAAGAAAGTGAATATCTTTACATTCTTAACCAATTTTATTTTCTTTTGTTAAAGAGTTAGTACTTTTGTTATGATAAATTATTTTGCAATTTCAAAACGTTGAAAAAGTTCGTGTTCTTATGACCTCAAACGGCCTACTTAGCCGTTCTGGGCCCAGACGGAGGAATCTCACAACAATTTTAAGCATTCTGGAATCCTTATAAAAATGAGGAGGGTGGGTGAGTTTGCACACAATTCCGAGACGTTTAAAAGTTTGTGTTCTTATGACCTCAAGTAGGCCCAAATGCCTTATGTGGCCGTTATGGGCCCAAATGGAGGAATCCCGTAACAATTTTAGGCATACTGGAATCCTCAAGAAAAATGAAGGGAGGAGGTGAGTGAGTTTCCACGCAATTCCAAGACGTTGAAAAAGTCTGTGTTCTTATGACTTTATGTAGGCCCAAATGGCCTATGTGGCTGTTATGGGCCCAAACGGAGGAATCTCGCAACAATTTTAGGTATTCTGGAATCTTCAAGAAAAATGAGGGGGGTGGGTGAGTTTCCACGCAATTCTGAGACGTTGAAAAAGTTTGTGTTCTTATAACATCAAATGGCCTACATGGCCGTTCTGGGCCCAAACAGTGGAATCTCGCATCAATTTTAGGTATTCCAGAATCCGCATGAAAAATGAGGGGGTGGGTGAGTTTCCACGCAATTCCAAGACATTGACAAAGTTCGTGTTCTTATGACCTCAAATGGCCTACGTGGCCTTTTTGGGCCCAAACAGAGGAATCTCACAAGAATTTTTGGCATTCTGGAATTCTCATGAAAAATGATGGGGGTGGGTGAGTTTCCACAGAATTCTGAGACGTTGAAAAAGTTCGTGTTCTTATGACCTCAAATGGCCAACGTGGTCGTTCCAAGCCCAAAGGGAGGAATCACGCAACAATTTAAGGCATTCCAGAATCCTCATGACAAATGAGGGGGTGGGTGACGTTCCATGCGATTCCGAGACGTTGAAAAAGTTCGTGTTCTTATGAACTCAAATAGCCTACGTGGCCGTTCTGGGCCCAAACGGAGGAATATCGCAATAATTTGTTGCATTATGGAATTCTCATGAAAGATGATAGGGGTGGGTGAGTTTCGCACAGAATTCTGAGACTTTGAAAAGCTTCGTGTTCCTATGACCTCAAGTGGCCTCCATGGACGCTCCGGGCGCAAAGGGAGGAATCTCGCAACAATTTTTGGCATTCCGGAATTCTCATCAGAAATGAGGAGGGTCGGGTGAGTTTCCACGTAATTAAGAGACATTGCACAACTTCGTGTTCTTATGACATCGAATGGCCTACGTGGCTGTTTTGGGCCGAAACAGAGGAATCTTGTAACAATGTTAAGCATTCTAGAATCCTCAAAAAAAAATGAGAGGGGTGGGTGAGTTTCCACACAACTCTGAGACTTTGAAAAACTTCTTGTTCTTATGACCACATGTAGGCCCAAATGGCCTACATGCTCGTTATGGGCCCAAACGGAGGAATCTCACAACAATCTTAGGCATTCTGGAATCCTCAAGAAAAGTGAGGGGGTGGGTGAGTTTCCACGCAATTCTGAGACGTTGAAAAACTACGCGTTCTTATGACCTCAAGTGGCCTACGTGGCCGTTACGGGCCCAAAGGGAGGAATCTCGCAACAATTTTTGGCATTCCGAAATGCTCATCACAAATGAGGGGGGTGGGAGTTTCCACGCAATTCCGAGACGTTGAAAAATTTTGTGTTATTATGACCTCATGTAGGCCCAAATGGCCTATGTGGCCGTTATGGGCCCAAATGGAGGAGTCTCGCAACAATCTTGGGAATTCCGGAATCTTCATCACAAATGAGGGGGGTGGGAGAGTTTCCACTCAATTCCGAGACGTTGAAAAATTTTGTGTATTTTTTACCTCAGATGGCCTACTTGACCGTGCCTAGCCCAAAGGGAGGAATCTGGCAACAATTTTAGGCGCTCCAGAATACTCATCACAAATGAGGGGGGTGGGTGAGTTTCCACTCAATTCCGAGACGTTGAAAAAGTGTGTGTTCTTATGACATCAAATGGCCTACGTGACGGTGCCGGGTCCAAAGGGAGGAATCTCGCAACAAATTTAGGCATTCCGGAATCCTCATCAGAAATGAGGAGGGTCAGGCGAGTTTCCACATAATTAAGAGACATTGCACAAGTTCGTGTTCTTATGACATCGAATGGCCTACGTGGCCGTTTTGGGCCGAAACGGAGGAATCTCGTAACAATGTTAGGCATTCTGGAATCTTCAAAAAAAAGGAGAGGGGTGGGTGAGTTTCCACGCAGCTCTGAGACTTTGAAATACTTCTTCTTCTTATGACCACATGTAGGCCCAAATGGCCTACGTGCTCGTTATGGGCCCAAACGGAGGAATCTCGCAACAATCTTAGGCATTCTGGAATCCTCAAGAAAAATGAGGGGGTTGGTGAGTTTCCACGCAATTCCGAGACGTTGAAAAACTATGGGTTCTTATGACCTCAAGTGGCCTACGTGGCCGTTCCGGGCCTAAAGGGAGGAATTTCGCAACAATTTTAGGCATTCCGGAATCCTCATCACAAATGAGGGGGGTGGGTGAGTTTCCACGCAATTCCGAGACGTTGAAAAAGTTCGTGTTCTTATGACCTCATGTAGGCCCAAATGGGCTACGTGGCCGTTTTGGGCACAAACGGAGGACTCTCGAGACAATCTCAGGCATTCTGGAATCCTCAAGAAAAATAAGGGGGGGCGGGGGTGAGTTTCCAAGCAATTCTCGAGGCGTTGAAAAAGTCCGTGTTCTTATCACATCAAATGGCCCATGTGGCCCTTCTGGCCCTAAACGATGGAATCCCGCAACAATTTTAGGGATTCCGGAATCCTAATGATTAATGTTGGGGGTGTGTGAATTTTCAGGCTAATCCATGACATAGCCTAAGTTCGTGTCTTATGACCTCAAATGCCCTAGGTGGCCGTTTCGGGCCCAAAGGGAGGAATCCCGCAACAATTTTAGGCATTCCGGAATCCTCAAAAAAAATGTGGGGGGTGGGTGGAGGAATCTCGCAACAATATAAGGCTTCCTGGAATCCTCAAGAAAAATGACGGGGGTGGGTGAGTATCGACGCAATTCAGAGACGCTGAAAAAGTCCGTGTTCTTATGACCTGAAATGGCTTACGTGGCTCTTCTCGGGCCAAACGGTGGAATCTCGCAACAATTTTAGGTATTCCAGAATCCTCATCACAAATGAGGGGGGTGGGTGAGTTTCCATTCAATTCCGAGACGTTCAAAAAGTGTGTTCTTATGACCCCAAATGGGCCTACGTGACCGTGCCGGGCCCAAAGGGAGGAATCTCGCAACAAATTTAGGCATTCCGGAATCCTCATGACAAATGAGGGGGCTGGGTGAGTATCCACGTAATTCAGAGAGTTGAAAAAGTCCGTCTTCTTAAGACCTGAAATGGCTTGCGTGGCCCTTCTCAGGGCAAACGATGGAATCTCGCAACAATTTTAGGTATTTCGGAATCCTCATCACAAATGAGGAGGGTGGGTGAGTTTCCACTCAATTCCGAGATGTTGAAACAGTTTGTGTTCTTATGACCCCAAATGGGCCTACGTGGCCGTTCCGGGCCCAAAGGGAGGAATCTCGCAACAAATTTAGGCATTCCGGAATCCTCATCACAAATGAGGGGGTGGGAGTTTCCACGCAATTCCAAGACGTTGAAAAAGTTCGTGTTCTTATGACCTCATGTAGGCCCAAATGGGCTACGTGGCCGTTTTGGGCACAAACGGAGGACTCTCGAGACAATCTCAGGCATTCTGGAATCCTCAAGAAAAATGAGGGGGTGGGTGAGTTTCCACGCAATTCCCGAGGTGTTGAAAAAGTCTGTGTTCTTATCACATCAAATGGCCCACGTGGCCCCTCTGGGCCCAAACAGTGGAATCCCGCAACAATTTTAGGGAATCCGGAATCCTAATGATTAATGTTGGGGGTGTGTGTAATTTCACGCTATTCCATGACATAGCCTAAGTTCGTGTACTTATGACCTCAAATGCCCTAGGTGGCCGTTTCGGGCCCAAAGGGAGGAATCCCGCAACAATTTTAGGCATTCCAGAATCCTCAAAAAAAATGTGGGGGGTGGGTGGAGGAATCTCGCAACAATATAAGGCTTTCTGGAATCCTCAAGAAATATGAGGGGGATGGGTGAGTATCCACGCAATTCAGAGACGTTCAACAAGTCTGTGTTCTTATGACCTGAAATGGCTTACGTGGCCCTTCTCGGCCCAAACGGTGGAATCTCGCAACAATTTTAGGTATTCCGGAATCCTCATCACAAATGAGGGGGTGGGTGAGTTTCCACACAATTCCCGAGGCGTTGAAAAAGTCCGTGTTGTTATGACATCAAATGGCCTACGTGGCACTTCTGGGGCCAAACGGTGGAATCACGCAACAATTTTAGGGATTCTGGAATCCTCATGAATAATGTGGGGGGTGTGTGACTTTTCACGCTATTCCATGACATAGCCTAAGTTCGTGTTCTTATGACCTCAAATGGCCTAGGTGGTCGTTCTGGGCCCAAACGGAGGAATCTGGCAATAATTTTTTGCATTCTGGAATTCTCATGAAAGATAATGGGGGTGGGTGAGTTTTCACAGAATTCTGAATTCTGACACGTTGAAAAACTTTTTGTTCTTATGACCTCAAGTTGCCTACATGGCCGCTCCGGGCCCAAAGGGAAGAATGTGGCGAAAATTTTAGGCATTCCGGGATCCTCATCAGAAATGAGGAGTGGCGGGTGAGTTTCCACGCAATTAAGAAACATTGCACAAGTTCATGTTCTTATGACCTCAAATGGCCTACATGGCCGTTGTGGGCCCAAACGGAGGAATCTCCTAACAATGTTAGGCATTCTGGAATGCTCAAAAAAATCAGGGGGGATGGGTGGAGGAATGTCGCAATAATACAAGGCTTTTTGGAATCCTCAAGAAAAATGAGGGGGGTGGGTGAGTATCCATGCAATTCAGAGACGCTGAAAAAGTCCGTGTTCTTATGACCTGAAATGGCTTACGTGGCCCTTCTCGGCCCAAACGGTGGAATCTCGCAACAAATTTAGGTATTCCGGAATCCTCAACACAAATGAGAGGGGTGGATGAGTTTCCACTCAATTCGGAGGCGTTGAAAAGTTTGTGTTCTTATGACCCCAAATGGGCCTACGTGACCGTGCCAGGCCCAAAGGGAGGAATCTCGCAACAAATTTAGCCATTCTGGAATCCTCATGACAAATGAGGGAGGTGGGAGTTTCCACGCAATTCCGAGACGTTGAAAAAGTTCGTGTTCTTATGACCTCATGTAGGCCCAAATGGGCTACATGGCCGTTTTGGGCACAAACGGAGGACCTCGCAACAATCTAAGGCATTCTAGAATCCTCAAGAAAAATGAGGGGGGTGGGTGAGTTTCCACGCAATTCCCGAGGCGTTGAAAAAGTCCGTGTTCTTATGACATCAAATGGCCCACGTGGCCCCTCTAAGCCCAAACGGTGGAATCCCGCGACAATTTTAGGGAATCCGGAATCCTCATGAATAATGTTGGGGGTGTGTGAAATTTCACGCTATTCCATGACATAGCCTAAGTTCGTGTACTTATGACCTCAAATGGCCTAGGTGGCCATTCTGGGCCTAAAGCGAGGAATCTCGCAACAATTTTAGGCATTCCGGAATCCTCATCACAAATGAGGGGGGTGGGAGAGTTTCCACTCAATTCCGAGATGTTGAAAAAGTTTGTGTTCTTATGACCTCAAAGGGCTTACGTTGCCCTTCTCAGCCCCAACGGTGGATACTCGCAACAATTTTAGGTATTCCGGAATTCTCATGAAATATGAGGGGGGTGGGTGAGTTTCCACAGAATTCTGACTTCGTGTTCTTGTGACCTCAAGTGGCCTACGTGGTCGTTCCGGGCCCAAATGGAAGAATCTCCCAAAGAATTTAGGAATTCCGGAATCCTCATGACAAATGAGGGGGGTGGGAGTTTCCACACAATGCCGAGACGTTGAAAAAGTCCGTGTTCTTATGACCTCATGTAGGTCCAAGTGGCCTACGTGGCCATTTTTGGCCAAAACGGAGGACTCTCGCAACAATGTCAGGCATTCTGGAATCCTCAAGAAAAATGAGGGGGGTGGGTGAGTTTCAACGCAATTAAGAGTTGTTGAAAAAGTCCGTGTTCCAGTGACCTCAAATCGCCTACTAGGCCCTTCTCAGCCCAAAAGGTGGATCTTGCAACAATTTTAGGTATTCCGGTACGCTCATAAAAAATGAGGGGGGTGGGTGAGTTTCCACAAAATTCTGACTTCGTGTTCTTCTGACCTCAAGCGGCCTTCGTGGCCGTTCCGGGCCCAAAGGGAGGAATCTCGCAACAATTTAGGCATTCCAGAATCCTCATCACAAATGAGGGGGGTGGGTGAGTTTCCACGCAATTCAGAGACGTAGAAAAAGTCCGTGTTCTAATGACCTCGAATGGCATACTTGACGCGTACAAGGCGCTTCTCAGGTCAAACGGTTGAATCCCGCAACAATTTTAGGTATTCCGGAATCCTCATGAAAGATGAGGAGGGTCGGTGAGTTTCCACAGGATTCTGACTTCGTGTTCTAATGACCTCAAGCGGCCTTCGTGGCCTTTAAGGGCCCAAAGGGAGGAATCTCGCAACAATTTTAGGCATTCCGGAATCCTATTCACGAATGAGGGGGGTGGGTGAGTTTACACGCATTTTGGAGACGTTGAAAATTCCGTGTTATGATGACCTCGAATGGCGTACATGGCGCTTCTCGGGTCAAACGGTTGAATCTCGCAACAATTTTAGGTATTCCGGAATCCTCATGAAAGATGAGGAGGGTGGGTGAGTTTCCACATGATTCTGACTTCGTGTTCTTCTGACCTCAAGCGGCCTTCGTGGCCTTTAAGGGCACAGAGGGAGGAATCTCGCAACAATTTTAGGCATTCCGGAATCCTTTTCACAAATGAGGGGGGTAGGTGAGTTTGCACGCATTTTAGAGACGTTGAAAAGTCCGTGTTCTGATGACCTCAAAGGGCGTACATGGCGCTTCTCGGGTCAAACGGTTGAATCCCGCAACAATTTTAGGTATTCCGGAATCCTCATGAAAGATGAGGAGGGTCGGTGAGTTTCCACAGGATTCTGACTTCGTGTTCTTCTGACCTCAAGCGGCCTTCGTGGCCTTTAAGGGCCCAGAGGGAGGAATCTCGCAACAATTTTAGGCATTCCGGAATCCTATTCACAAATGAGGGGGGTGGGTGAGTTTACACGCATTTTGGAGACGTTGAAAAGTTCGTGTTTTGATGACCTCGAAGGGCGTACCTGGCGCTTCTCGGGCCAAACGGTTGAATCTCGCAACAATTTTAGGTACTCCAGAATCCTCATGAAAGATGAGGAGGGTGGGTGAGTTTCCACAGGATTCATCTTCGTGTTCTTGTGACCTGAAGCGGCCTTCGTGGCCTTTAAGGGCCCACAGGGAGGAATCTCGCAACAAATTTAGGCATTCCGGAATCCTGTTCACAAATGAGGGGAGTGGGTGAGTTTGCACGCCTTTTGGAGACGTTGAAAAGTCCGTGTTCTGATGACCTCAAAGGGCGTACATGGCGCTTCTCGGGCCAAACGGTAGAATCTCGCAACAATTTTAGGTGTTCCGGAATCCTCATGAAAGATGAGGAGGGTGGGTGAGTTTCCACAGGATTCTGACTTCGTGTTCTTCTGACCTCAAGCGGCCTTCGTGGCCTTTAAGGGCCTAGAGGGAGGAATCTCGCAACAAATTTAGGCATTCCGGAATCCTATTCACAAATGAGGGGGGTGACTGAGTTTGCAGGCATTTTGGAGACGTTGAAAATTCCGTGTTATGATGACCTCGAATGGCGTACATGGTGCTTCTCGGGCCAAACGGTGGAATCTCGCAACAATTTTAGGTATTCCGCAATCCTCATGAAAGATGAGGAGGGTGGGTGAGTTTCCAGAGGATTCTGACTTCGTGTTCTTGTGACCTCAAGCGGCCTTCGTGGCCTTTAAGGGCCCACAGGGAGGAATCTCGCAACAAATTTAGGCATTCCGGAATCCTTTTCACAAATGAGGGGGGTGACTGAGTTTGCACGCATTTTGGAGACGTTGAAAAGTCCGTGTTATGATGACCTCAAAGGTCGTACATGGCGCTTCACGGGTCAAACGGTTGAACCTCGCAACAGTTTTAGGTATTCCGGAATCCTCATGAAAGATGAGCAAGGTCGGTGAGTTTCCACAGGATTCTGACTTCGTGTTCTTCTGACCCCAAGCGGCCTTCGTGGCCTTTAAGGGCCCAAAGGGAGGAATCTCGCAACAAATTTAGGCATTCCGGAATCCTATTCACGAATGAGGGGGGTGGGTGAGTTTGCACGCATTTTGGAGACGTTGAAAAGTCCGTGTTATGATGACCTCAAAGGTCGTACATGGCGCTTCACGGGTCAAACGGTTGATTGTCGCAACAATTTTAGGTAGTCCGGAATCCTCATGAAAGATGAGGAGGGTGGGTGAGTTTCCACAGGATTCTGACTTCGCGTTCTTCTGACCTGAAGCGGCCTTCGTGGCCTTTATGGGCCCACAGGGAGGAATCTCGCAACAAATTTAGGCATTCCGGAATCCTATTCACGAATGAGGGGGGTGACTGAGTTTGCACGCATTTTGCAGACGTTGAAAAGTCCGTGTTATGATGACCTCGAATGGCGTACATGGCGCTTCTCTTGCCAAACAGCTGAATCTCGCAACAATTTTAGGTATTCCGCAATCCTCATGAAAGATGAGGAGGGAGGGTGAGTTTCCACAGGATTCTGACTTCGTGTTCTTCTGACCTCAAGCGGCCTTCGTGGCCTTTAAGGGCCCACAGGGAGGAATCTCGCAACAAATTTAGGCGTTCCGGAATGCTTTTCACAAATGAGGGGGGTGGGTGAGTTTGCACGAATTTTGGAGACGTTGAAAATTCCGTGTTATGATGACCTCCAAGGTCGTACATGGCGCTTCACGGGTCAAACGGTTGAATGTCGCAACAATTTTAGGTAGTCCGGAATCCTCATGAAAGATGAGGAGGGTGGGTGAGTTTCCACAGGATTCTGACTTCGTGTTCTTCTGACCTCAAGCGGCCTTCGTGGCCTTTAAGGGCCCAAAGGGAGGAATCTCGCAACAAATTTAGGCATTCAGGAATCCTATTCACGAATGAGGGGGGTGGGTGAGTTTGCACGCATTTTGGAGACGTTGAAAAGTCCGTGTTATGATGACCTCGAATGGCGTACATGGCGCTTCTCGGGTCAAACGGTTGAATCTCGCAACAATTTTAGGTACTCCAGAATCCCCATGAAAGATGAGGAGGGTGGGTGAGTTTCCACAGGATTCATCTTCGTGTTCTTCTGACCTCAAGCGGCCTTCGTGGCCTTTAAGGGCCCAGAGGGAGGAATCTCGCAACAAATTTAGGCATTCCGAAATCCTTTTCACAAATGAGGGGGGTGGGTGAGTTTGCACGCATTTTGGAGACGTTGAAAAGTCCGTGTTCTGATGACCTCAAAGGGCGTACATGGCGCTTCTCGGGTCAAACGGTTGAATCTCGCAACAATTTTAGGTACTCCAGAATCCTCATGAAAGATGAGGAGGGTGGGTGAGTTTCCACAGGATTCATCTTCGTGTTCTTGTGACCTGAAGCGGCTTTTGTGGCCTTTAAGGGCCCACAGGGAGGAATCTCGCAACAAATTTAGGCATTCCGGAATCCTATTCACAAATGAGGGGGGTGGGTGAGTTTGCACGCATTTTGGAGACGTTGAAAAGTCCGTGTTATGATGACCTCGAATGGCGTACATGGCGCTTCTCGGGTCAAACGGTTGAATCTCGCAACAATTTTAGGTATTCCGGAATCCTCATGAAAGTGAGGAGGGTGGGAGAGTTTCCACAGGATTCATCTTCGTGTTCTTCTGACCTCAAGCGGCCTTCGTGGCCTTTAAGGGCCCAGAGGGAGGAATCTCGCAACAATTTTAGGCATTCCGAAATCCTTTTCCCAAATGAGGGGGGTGGGTGAGTTTGCACGCATTTTGGAGACGTTGAAAATTCCATGTTATGATGACCTCGAATGGCGTACATGGCGCTTCTCGGGTCAAACGGTTGAATCTCGCAACAATTTTAGGTCTTCCGGAATCCTCATGAAAGTGAGGAGGGTGGGTGAGTTTCCATAGGATTTTGACTTCGTGTTCTTCTGACCTCAAGCGGCCTTCGTGGCCTTTAAGGGCCCAGAGGTAGGAATCTCGCAACACATTTAGGCATTCCGGAATCCTACTCACAAATGAGGGGGGTGACTGAGTTTGCAGGCATTTTGGTGACGTTGAAAAGTCCGTGTTATGATGACCTCGAATGGCGTACATGGCGCTTCTCGGGCCAAACGGTGGAATCTCGCAACAATTTTAGGTATTCCGCAATCCTAATGAAAGATGAGGAGGGTGGGTGAGTTTCCACAGGATTCTGACTTCGTGTTCTTCTGACCTCAAGCGGCCTTCGTGGCCTTTAAGGGCCCACAGGGAGGAATCTCGCAACAAATTTAGGCATTCCGGAATCCTATTCACAAATGAGGGGGGTGATTGAGTTTGCACGCGTTTTGGAGACGTTGAAAAGTCCGTGTTATGATGACCTCGAATGGCGTACATGGCGCATCTCGGGCCAAACGGTGGAATCTCGCAGCAATTTTAGGTATTCCGCAATCCTCATGAAAGTGAGGAGGGTGGGTGAGTTTCCATAGGATTCTGACTTCGTGTTCGTCTGACCTCAAGCGGCCTTCGTGGCCTTTAAGGGCCCACAGGGAGGAATCTCGCAACAAATTTAGGCCTTCCGGAATCCTTTTCACAAATGAGGGGGGTGGGTGAGTTTACACGCATTTTGGACACGTTGAAAAGTTCGTGTTTTGATGACCTCGACGGGCGTACCTGGCGCTTCTCGGGCCAAACGGTTGAATCTCGCAACAATTTTAGGTGTTCCGGAATCCTCATGAAAGATGAGGAGGGTCGGTCAGTTTCCACAGGATTCTGACTTGGTGTTCTTCTGACCTCAAGCGGCCTTCGTGGCCTTTAAGGGCCCAGAGGGAGGAATCTCGCAACAATTTTATACATTTCGGAATCCTATTCACAAATGAGGGGGGTGGGTGAGTTTGCACGAATTTTGGAGACGTTGAAAATTCCGTGTTATGATAACCTCGGATGGCGTACAGGGCGCTTCTCAGGTCAAACGGTTGAATCTCGCAGCAATTTTAGGTATTCCGCAATCCTCATGAAAGTGAGGAGGGTGGGTGAGTTTCCATAGGATTCTGACTTCGTGTTCGTCTGACCTCAAGCGGCCTTCGTGGCCTTTAAGGGCCCACAGGGAGGAATCTCGCAACAAATTTAGGCCTTCCGGAATCCTTTTCACAAATGAGGGGGGTGGGTGAGTTTACACGCATTTTGGACACGTTGAAAAGTTCGTGTTTTGATGACCTCGACGGGCGTACCTGGCGCTTCTCGGGCCAAACGGTTGAATCTCGCAACAATTTTAGGTGTTCCGGAATCCTCATGAAAGATGAGGAGGGTCGGTCAGTTTCCACAGGATTCTGACTTGGTGTTCTTCTGACCTCAAGCGGCCTTCGTGGCCTTTAAGGGCCCAGAGGGAGGAATCTCGCAACAATTTTATACATTCCGGAATCCTATTCACAAATGAGGGGGGTGGGTGAGTTTGCACGAATTTTGGAGACGTTGAAAATTCCGTGTTATGATAACCTCGGATGGCGTACAGGGCGCTTCTCGGGTCAAACGGTTGAATCTCGCAACAATTTTAGGTATTCCGGAATCCTCATGAAAGTGAGGAGGGTGGGTGAGTTTCCACAGGATTCTGACTTCGTGTTCTTGTGACCTGAAGTGTCCTACGAGACCGTTCCGGGCCCAAAGGGACCAATCTGGCAACTGTTTTAGCATTCCGCAATCCTCATCACAAATGAGGGGGTGGGTGACTTTCCACGCATTTTGGAGACGTTGAAAAGTCCGTGTTCTGATGACCTCTAATGGCGTACATGGCGCTTCTCGGGTCAAACGGTTGAATCTCGCAACAATTTTAGGTATTCCGGAATCCTCATGAAAGTGAGGAGGGTGGGTGAGTTTCCACAGGATTCTGACTTCGTGTTCTTGTGACCTGAAGTGGCCTACGTGGCCGTTCCGGGCCCAAAGGGACCAATCTGGCAACTGTTTTAGCATTCCGTAATCCTCATCACAAATGAGGGGGTGGGTGAGTTTCCACGCATTTTGGAGACGTTGAAAAGTCCGTGTTCTGATGACCTCTAATGGCGTACATGGCGCTTCTCGGGTCAAACGGTTGAATCTCGCAACAATTTTAGGTATTCCGGAATCCTCATGAAAGATGTGGAGGGTGGGAGAGTTTCCACAGGATTCTGACTTCGTGTTCTTCTGACCTCAAGCGGCCTTCGTGGCCTTTAAGGGCCCAAAGGGAGGAATCTCGCAACAATTTTAGGCATTCCGGAATCTTTTTCACAAATGAGGGGGGTCGGTGAGTTTGCACGCATTTTGGAGACGTTGAAAAGTCCGTGTACTGATGACCTCGAAGGGCGTACCTGGCGCTTCTCGGGCCAAACGGTTGAATCTCGCTACAATTTTAGGTATTCCGGAATCCTCATGAAAGATGAGGAGGGTGGGTGAGTTTCTACAGGATTCTGACTTCGTGTTCTTCTGACCTCAAGTGGCCTATGCGGCCGTTCCGGGCCCAAAGGGAGGAATCTCGCAACTATTTTAGGCATTCCGGAATCCTCATCACAAATAAGGGGTTGGGTGAGTTTGCACGCCTTTTGGAGACGTAGAAAAGTCGGTGTTCTGATGACCTCTAATGGCGTACATGGCGCTTCTCGGGTCAAACGGTTGAATCTCGCAACAACTTTAGATATTCCGGAATCCTCATGAGAGATGTGGAGGGTGGGAGAGTTTCCACTGGATTCTGACTTCGTGTTCTTCTGACCTCAAGCGGCCTTCGTGGCCTTTAAGGGCCGAGAGGGAGGAATCTCGCAACAATTTTAGGCATTCCGGAATCCTTTTCACAAATTAGGGGGGTAGGTGAGTTTGAACGCATTTTGGAGACGTTGAAAAGTCCGTGTTCTGATGACCTCGAAGGGCGTACCTGGCGCTTCTCGGGCCAAACAGTTGAATCTCGCAACAATTTTAGGTACTCCAAAATCCTCATGAAAGATGAGGAGGGTGGGTGGGTTTCCACAGGATTCATCTTCGTGTTCTTGTGACCTCAAGCGGCCTTCGTGGCCTTTAAGGGCCCAAAGGGAGGAATCTCGCAACAATTTTAGGCATTCCGGAATCCTATTCACAAATGAGGGGGTGGGTGAGTTTCCACGCATTTTGGAGACGTTGAAAAGTCCGTGTTCTGATGACCTCTAATGGCGTACATGGCGCTTCTCGGGTCAAACGGTTGAATCTCGCAACAATTTTAGGTATTCCGAAATCCTCATGAAAGTGAGGAGGGTGGGTGAGTTTCCACAGGATTCGGACCTCGTGTTCTTGTGACCTGAAGTGGCCTACGTGGCCGTTCCGGGCCCAAAGGGACCAATCTGGCAACTGTTTTAGCATTCCGCAATCCTCATCACAAATGAGGGGGTGGGTGAGGTTCCACGCATTTTGGAGACGTTGAAAAGTCCGTGTTCTGATGACCTCTAATGGCGTACATGGCTCTTCTCGGGTCAAACGGTTGAATCTCGCAACAATTTTAGGTATTCCGGAATCCTCATGAAAGATGTGGAGGGTGGGAGAGTTTCCACAGGATTCTGACTTCGTGTTCTTCTGACCTCAAGCGGCCTTCGTGGCCTTTAAGGGCCGAGACGGAGGAATCTCGCAACAATTTTAGGCATTCCGGAATCCTTTTCACAAATTAGGGGGGGTAGGTGAGTTTGCACGCATTTTGGAGACGTTGAAAATTCCGTGTTCTGATGACCTCTCATGGCGTACATGGCGCTTCTCGGGTCAAACGGTTGAATCTCGCAACAATTTTAGGTATTCCGGAATCCTCACGAAAGTGAGAAGGGTGGGTGAGTTTCCACAGGATTCTGACTTCGTGTTCTAGTGACCTGAAGTGGCCTACGTGGCCTTTAAGGGCCCAGAGGGAGGAATCTCGCAACAATTTTAGGCATTCCGGAAACCTTTTCACAAATGAGGGGGGTCGGTGAATTTGCACGCATTTTGGAGACGTTGAAAAGTCCGTGTACTGATGACCTCGAAGGGCGTACCAGGCGCTTCTCGGGCCAAACGGTTGAATCTCGCTACAATTTTAGGTATTCTGGAATCCTCATGAAAGATGAGGAGGGTGGGTGAGTTTCCACAGGATTCTGACTCCGTGTTCTTCTGACCTCAAGCGGCCTTCGTGGCCTTTAAGGGCCCAAAGGGAGGAATCTCCCAAGAATTTTAGGCATTCCGGAATCCTATTCACAAATGAGGGGGGTGGGTGAGTTTGTACGCATTTTGGAGACGTTGAAAAGTCCGTGTACTGATGACCTCGAAGGGCGTACCTGGCGCTTCTCGGGCCAAACGGTTGAATCTCGCTACAATTTTAGGTATTCCGGAATCCTCATGAAAGATGAGGAGGGTGGGTGAGTTTCTATAGGATTCTGACTTCGTGTTCTTCTGACCTCAAGTGGCCTATGCGGCCGTTCCGGGCCCAAAGGGAGGAATCTCGCAACTATTTTAGGCATTCCGGAATCCTCATCACAAATAAGGGGTTGGGTGAGTTTGCACGCATTTTGGAGACGTAGAAAAGTCGGTGTTCTGATGACCTCTAATGGCGTACATGGCGCTTCTCGGGTCAAACGGTTGAATCTCGCAACAATTTTAGGTATTCCGGAATCCTCATGAAAGATGTGGAGGGCGGGAGAGTTTCCACAGGATTCTGACTTCGTGTTCTTCTGACCTCAAGCGGCCTTCGTGGCCTTTAAGGGCCCACAGGGAGGAATCTCGCAACAATTTTAGGCATTCCAGAATCCTATTCACAAATGAGGGGGGTCGGTGAGTTTGCACGCATTTTGGAGACGTTGAAAAGTCCGTGTACTGATGACCTCGAAGGGCGTACCTGGCGCTTCTCGGGCCAAACGGTTGAATCTCGCTACAATTTTAGGTATTCCGGAATCCTCATGAAAGATGAGGAGGGTGGGTGAGTTTCCACAGGATTCTGACTTCGTGTTCTTGTGACCTCAAGCGGCCATCGTGGCCTTTAAGGGCCCAAAGGGAGGAATCTCGCAACAATTTTAGGCATTCCACAATCCTCATCACAAATGAGGGGGTGGGTGAGTTTCCACGCATTTTGGAGACGTTGAAAAGTCCGTGTTCTGATCACCTCTAATGGCGTACATGGCGCTTCAAGGTCAAACGGTTGAATCTCGCAACAATTTTAGGTATTCCAGAATCCTCATGAAAGTGAGGAGGGTGGGTGAGTTTCCACAGGATTCTGACGTCGTGTTCTTGTGACCTGAAGTGGCCTACGTGGCCGTTCCGGGCCCAAAGGGACCAATCTGGCAACTGTTTTAGCATTCCGCAATCCTCATCACAAATGAGGGGGTGGGTGAGTTTCCACGAATTTTGGAGACGTTGAAAAGTCCGTGTTCTGATGACCTCTAATGGCGTACATGGCGCTTCTCGGGTCAAACGGTTGAATCTCGCAACAATTTTAGGTATTCCGGAATCCTCATGAAAGATGTGGAGGGCGGGAGAGTTTCCACAGGATTCTGACTTCGTGTTCTTCTGACCTCAAGCGGCCTTCGTGGCCTTTAAGGGCCCACAGGGAGGAATCTCGCAACAATTTTAGGCATTCCAGAATCCTATTCACAAATGAGGGGGGTGGGTGAGTTTGCACGCATTTTGGAGACGTTGAAAAGTCTGTGTTCTGATGACCTCGAAGGGCGTACCTGGCGCTTCTCGGGCCAAACGGTTGAATCTCGCAACAATTTTAGGTATACCGGAATCCTCATGAAAGTGAGGAGGGTGGGTGAGTTTCCACAGGATTCTGACTTCGTGTTCTTCTGACCTCAAGCGGCCTTCGTGGCCTTTAAGGGCCGAGGGAAGGAATCTCGCAACAATTTTAGGCATTCCGGAATCCTTTTCACAAATGAGGGCGGTGGGTGAGTTTGCACGCATTTTGGAGACGTTGAAAATTCCGTGTTATGATGACCTCGAATGGCGTACATGGCGCTTCTCGGGTCAAACGGTTGAATCTCGCAACAATTTGAGGTATTCCAGAATCCTCATGAAAGTGAGGAGGGTGGGTGAGTTTCCACAGGATTCTGACTCCGTGTTCTTCTGACCTCAAGCGGCCTTCGTGGCCTTTAAGGGCCCAAAGGGAGGAATTTCGCAACAATTTTAGGCATTCCGGAATCCTTATCACAAATGAGGGGGGTCGGTGAGTTTGCACGCATTTTGGAGACGTTGAAAAGTCCGTGTACTGATGACCTCGAAGGGCGTACCTGGCGCTTCTCGGGCCAAACGGTTGAATCTCGCTACAATTTTAGGTATTCCGGAATCCTCATGAAAGATGAGGAGGGTGGGTGAGTTTCCACAGGATTCTGACTTCGTGTTCTTGTGACCTCAAGCGGCCATCGTGGCCTTTAAGGGCCCAAAGGGAGGAATCTCGCAACAATTTTAGGCATTCCACAATCCTCATCACAAATGAGGGGGTGGGTGAGTTTCCACGCATTTTGGAGACGTTGAAAAGTCCGTGTTCTGATCACCTCTAATGGCGTACATGGCGCTTCAAGGTCAAACGGTTGAATCTCGCAACAATTTTAGGTATTCCAGAATCCTCATGAAAGTGAGGAGGGTGGGTGAGTTTCCACAGGATTCTGACGTCGTGTTCTTGTGACCTGAAGTGGCCTACGTGGCCGTTCCGGGCCCAAAGGGACCAATCTGGCAACTGTTTTAGCATTCCGCAATCCTCATCACAAATGAGGGGGTGGGTGAGTTTCCACGAATTTTGGAGACGTTGAAAAGTCCGTGTTCTGATGACCTCTAATGGCGTACATGGCGCTTCTCGGGTCAAACGGTTGAATCTCGCAACAATTTTAGGTATTCCGGAATCCTCATGAAAGATGTGGAGGGCGGGAGAGTTTCCACAGGATTCTGACTTCGTGTTCTTCTGACCTCAAGCGGCCTTCGTGGCCTTTAAGGGCCCACAGGGAGGAATCTCGCAACAATTTTAGGCATTCCAGAATCCTATTCACAAATGAGGGGGGTGGGTGAGTTTGCACGCATTTTGGAGACGTTGAAAAGTCTGTGTTCTGATGACCTCGAAGGGCGTACCTGGCGCTTCTCGGGCCAAACGGTTGAATCTCGCAACAATTTTAGGTATACCGGAATCCTCATGAAAGTGAGGAGGGTGGGTGAGTTTCCACAGGATTCTGACTTCGTGTTCTTCTGACCTCAAGCGGCCTTCGTGGCCTTTAAGGGCCGAGGGAAGGAATCTCGCAACAATTTTAGGCATTCCGGAATCCTTTTCACAAATGAGGGCGGTGGGTGAGTTTGCACGCATTTTGGAGACGTTGAAAATTCCGTGTTATGATGACCTCGAATGGCGTACATGGCGCTTCTCGGGTCAAACGGTTGAATCTCGCAACAATTTGAGGTATTCCAGAATCCTCATGAAAGTGAGGAGGGTGGGTGAGTTTCCACAGGATTCTGACTCCGTGTTCTTCTGACCTCAAGCGGCCTTCGTGGCCTTTAAGGGCCCAAAGGGAGGAATTTCGCAACAATTTTAGGCATTCCGGAATCCTTATCACAAATGAGGGGGGTCGGTGAGTTTGCACGCATTTTGGAGACGTTGAAAAGTCCGTGTACTGATGACCTCGAAGGGCGTACCTGGCGCTTCTCGGGCCAAACGGTTGAATCTCGCTACAATTTTAGGTATACCGGAATCCTCATGAAAGATGAGGAGGGTCGGTGAGTTTCCACAGGATTCTGACTTCGTGTTCTAATGACCTCAAGCGGCCTTCGTGGCCTTTAAGGGCCCACAGGGAGGAATCTCGCAACAATTTTAGGCATTCCGGAATCCTATTCACAAATGAGGGGGGTGGGTGAGTTTGCACGCATTTTGGAGACGTTGAAAAAACCGTGTTATGATGACCTCGAATGGCGTACATGGCGCTTCTCGGGTCAAACGGTTGAATCTCGCAACAATTTTAGGTATTCCGGAATCCTCATGAAAGATGAGGAGGGTGGGTGAGTTTCCACATGATTCTGACTTCGTGTTCTTCTGACCTCAAGCGGCCTTCGTGGCCTTTAAGGGCACAGAGGGAGGAATCTCGCAACAATTTTAGGCATTCCGGAATCCTTTTCACAAATGAGGGGGGTAGGTGAGTTTGCACGCATTTTAGAGACGTTGAAAAGTCCGTGTTCTGATGACCTCAAAGGGCGTACATGGCGCTTCTCGGGTCAAACGGTTGAATCCCGCAACAATTTTAGGTATTCCGGAATCCTCATGAAAGATGAGGAGGGTCGGTGAGTTTCCACAGGATTCTGACTTCGTGTTCTTCTGACCTCAAGCGGCCTTCGTGGCCTTTAAGGGCCCAGAGGGAGGAATCTCGCAACAATTTTAGGCATTCCGGAATCCTATTCACAAATGAGGGGGGTGGGTGAGTTTACACGCATTTTGGAGACGTTGAAAAGTCCGTGTTATGATGACCTCGAATGGCGTACATGGCGCTTCTCGGGTCAAACGGTTGAATCTCGCAACAATTTTAGGTATTCCGCAATCCTCATGAAAGATGAGGAGGGTAGGTGAGTTTCCACAGGATTCTGACTTCGTGTTCTTGTGACCTCAAGCGTCCTTCGTGGCCTTTAAGGGCCCAAAGGGAGGAATCTCGCAACAATTTTAGGCATTCCGCAATCCTCATCACAAATGAGGGGGTGGGTGAGTTTCCACATGATTCTGACTTCGTGTTCTTCTGACCTCAAGCGGCCTTCGTGGCCTTTAAGGGCACAGAGGGAGGAATCTCGCAACAATTTTAGGCATTCCGGAATCCTATTCACAAATGAGGGGGCTGGGTGAGTTTGCACGCTTTTTGGAGACGTTGCAAAATCCGTGTTATGATGACCTCGAATGGCGTACATGGCGCTTCTCGGGTCAAACGGTTGAATCTCGCAACAATTTTAGGTATTCCGCAATCCTCATGAAAGATGAGGAGGGTAGGTGAGTTTCCACAGGATTCTGACTTCGTGTTCTTGTGACCTCAAGCGGCCTTCGTGGCCTTTAAGGGCCCAAAGGGAGGAATCTCGCAACAATTTTAGGCATTCCGGAATGCTTTTCACAAATGAGGGGGGTCGGTGAGTTTGCACGCATTTTGAAGACGTTGAAAAGTCCGTGCACTGATGACCTCGAAGGGCGTACCTGGCGCTTCTCGGGCCAAACGGTTGAATCTCGCTACAATTTTAGGTATTCCGGAATCCTCATGAAAGTGAGGAGGGTGGGTGAGTTTCCACAGGATTCTGACGTCGTGTTCTTGTGACCTGAAGTGGCCAACGTGGCCGTTCCGGGCCCAAAGTTACCAATCTGGCAACTGTTGTAGCATTCCGCAATCCTCATCACAAATGAGGGGGTGGGTGAGTTTCCACGCATTTTGGAGACGTTGAAAAGTCCGTGTACTGTTGACCTCGAAGGACGTACCTGGCGCTTATCGGGCCAAACGGTTGAATCTCGCTACAATTTTAGGTATTCCGGAATCCTCATGAAAGTGAGGAGGGTGGGTGAGTTTCCACAGGATTCTGACTTCGTGTTCTTGTGACCTGAAGTGGCCTACGTGGCCGTTCCGGGCCCAAAGGGACCAATCTGGCAACTGTTTTAGCATTCCGTAATCCTCATCACAAATGAGGGGGTGGGTGAGTTTCCACGCATTTTGGAGACGTTGAAAAGTCCGTGTTCTGATGACCTCTAATGGCGTACATGGCACTTCTCGGGTCAAACGGTTGAATCTCGCAACAATTTTAGGTATTCCAGAATCCTCATGAAAGATGTGGAGGGTGGGAGAGTTTCCACAGGATTCTGACTTCGTGTTCTTCTGACCTCAAGCGGCCTTCGTGGCCTTTAAGGGCCCAAAGGGAGGAATCTCGCAACAATTTTAGGCATTCCGGAATCCTATTCACAAATGAGGAGGTGGGTGAGTTTGCACGCATTTTGGAGACGTTGAAAATTCCGTGTTATGATGACCTCGAATGGCGTACATGGCGCTTCTCGGGTCAAACGGTTGAATCTCGCAACAATTTTAGGTATTCCGCAATCCTCATGAAAGATGAGGAGGGTGGGTGAGTTTCCACAGGATTCTGACTTCGTGTTCTTGTGACCTCAAGCGGCCTTCGTGGCCTTTAAGGGCCCAAAGGGAGGAATCTCGCAACAATTTTAGGCATTCCGGAATCCTTTTCACAAATGAGGGGGGTCGGTGAGTGTGCACGCATTTTGAAGACGTTGAAAAGTCCGTGTACTGATGACCTCGAAGGGCGTACCTGGCGCTTCTCGGGCCAAACGGATGAATCTCGCTACAATTTTAGGTATTCCGGAATCCTCATGAAAGTGAGGAGGGTGGGTGAGTTTCCACAGAATTCTGACTTCGTGTTCTTGTGACCTGAAGTGGCCTACGTGGCCGTTCCGGGCCCAAAGGGACCAATCTGGCAACTGTTTTAGCATTCCGTAATCCTCATCACAAATTAGGGGGTGGGTGAGCTTCCACGCATTTTGGAGACGTTGAAAAGTACGTGTTCTGATGACCTCTAATGGCGTACATGGCGCTTCTCGGGTCAAACGGTTGAATCTCGCAACAATTTTAGGTATTCCAGAATCCTCATGAAATTGAGGAGGGTGGGTGAGTTTCCACAGGATTCTGACTTCGTGTTCTTGTGACCTCAAGCGGCCTTCGTGGCCTTTAAGGGCCCAAAGGGAGGAATCTCGCAACAATTTTAGGCATTCCGGAATCCTATTCACAAATGAGGGGGCTGGGTGAGTTTGCACGCTTTTTGGAGACGTTGCAAAATCCGTGTTATGATGACCTCGAATGGCGTACATGGCGCTTCTCGGGTCAAACGGTAGAATCTCGCAACAATTTTATTTATTCCGAAATCCTCATGAAATATGAGGAGGGTGGGTGAGTTTCCACAGGATTCAGACTTCGTGTTCTTCTGACCTCAAGCGGCCTTCGTGGCCTTTAAGGGCCCAGAGGGAGGAATCTCGCAACAATTTTAGGCATTCCGGAATCCTTTTCACAAATGAGGGGGGTCGGTGAGTTTGCACGCATTTTGAAGACGTTGAAAAGTCCGTGTACTGATGACCTCGAAGGGCGTACCTGGCGCTTCTCGGGCCAAACGGTTGAATCTCGCTACAATTTTAGGTATTCCGGAATCCTCATGAAAGTTAGGAGGGTGGGTGAGTTTCCACAGGATTCTGACTTCGTGTTCTTCTGACCTGAAGTGGCCTACGTGGCCGTTCCGGGCCCAAAGGGACCAATCTGGCAACTGTTTTAGCATTCCGCAATCCTCATCACAAATGAGGGGGTTCGTGAGTTTCCACGCGTTTCGGAGACGTTGAAAAGTCCTTGTTCTGATGACCTCAAAGGGCATACCTGGCGCTTCTCGGCCAATCGGTTGAATCTCGCAAACATTTTATGTATGCCGGAATCCTCATGAAAGATGAGGAGGGTGGGTGAGTTTCCACAGAATTCTGACTTCGTGTTCTTGTGACCTCAAGCGGCCTTCGTGGCCTTTCCGGGCCCAAAGGGAGGAATCTCGCAACAGTTTTAGGCGTTCCAGAATACTCATCACAAATGACGGGGGTGGGTGAGTTTCCACGCAATTCAGAGACGTACAAAAAGTCCGTGTTCTTCTGACCTCGAATTGCGTACGTGGCTCTTCTCGGGCCAAACGGTTGAATCTCGCCACCATTTTAGGTATTACGGAATCCTCATGAAAAATGAGGAGGGTGGGTGAGTTTCCACAGAATTCTGACTTCGTGTTCTTCTGACCTAAAGCGGCCTTCGTGGCCTTTCCGGGCCCAAAGGGAGGAATCTCGCAACAGTTTTAGGCATTCCGGAATCCTCATCACAAATGAGGGTGGTGGGTGAGTTTCCACGCAATTCAGAGACGTACAAAAAGTCCGTGTTCTTATGACCTCGAATGGCGTACGTGGCCCTTCCCGGGCCAAACGGTTGAATCTCCCAACAATTTTAGGTATTCCGGAATCATCATGAAAAATGAGGAGGGTGGGTGAGTTTCCACAGAATTCTGACTTCGTGTTCTTCTGACCTAGAGCGGCTTCGTGGCCTTTCCGGGCACAAAGGGAGGAATCTCGCAACAGTTTTAGGCATTCCGGAATCCACATCACAAATGAGCGTGGTGGGTGAGTTTCCACGCAATTCAGAGACGTACAAAAAGTCCGTGTTCTTATGACCTCGAATGGCGTACGTGGCCCTTCTCGGGGCAAACGATTGAATCTCGCCACCATTTTAGGTATTCCGGAATCCTCATGAAACATGAGGAGGGTGGGTGAGTTTCCACAGAATTCTGACTTTGTGTTCTTCTGACCTCAAGCGGCCTTCGTTGCCTTTCCGGGCCCAAAGGGAGGAATCTCGCAACAATTTTAGGAATTCCGGAATCCTCATCACAAATGAGCGTGGTGGGTGAGTTTCCACGCAATTCAGAGACGTACAAAAAGTCCGTGTCCTTATGACCTCGAATTGCGTACGTGGCCCTTCTCGGGCCAAACGATTGAATCTCGCCACCATTTTAGGTATTCCGGAATCCTCATGAAAAATGAGGAGGGTGGGTGAGTTTCCACAGAAATCTAACTTCGTTTTCTTGTGACCTAAAGCGGCCTTCGTGGCCTTTCCGGGCCCAAAGGGAGGAATCTCGCAACAGTTTTAGGCATTCCGGAATCCTCATCACAAATGAGCGTGGTGGGTGAGTTTCCACGCAATTCAGAGACGGACAAAAAGAGCGTGTTCTTATGACCTCGAATGGCGTACGTGGCCCTTCTCGGGGCAAACGATTGAATCTCGCCAACATTTTAGGTATTCCGGAATCCTCATGAAAAATGAGGAGGGTGGGTGAGTTTCCACAGAATTCTGACTTCGTGTTCTTCTCACCTCAAGCGGCCTTCGTTGCCTCTTCGGGCCCAAAGGGAGGAATCTCGCAACAATTTTAGGCATTCCAGAATCCTCATCACAAATGAGGGTGGTGGGTGAGTTTCCACGCAATTCAGAGACGTACAAAAAGTCCGTGTTCTTATGACCTCGAATGGCGTACGTGGTCCTTCCCGGGCCAAACGGTTGAATCTCCCAACAATTTTAGGTATTCCGGAATCATCATGAAAAATGAGGAGGGTGGGTGAGTTACAACAGAATTCTGACTTCGTGTTCTTGTGACCTAAAGCGGCCTTCGTGGCCTTTCCGGGCCCAAAGGGAGGAATCTCGCAACAATTTTAGGCATTCCAGAATCCTCATCACAAATGAGGGTGGTGGGTGAGTTTCCACGCAATTCAGAGACGTAGAAAAAGTCCGTGTTCTTATGACCTCGAATTGCGTACGTGGCCCTTCTCGGGCCAAACGGTTCAATCTCCCAACAATTTTAGGTATTCCGGAATCCTCATGAAAAATGAGGAGGGTGGGTGAGTTTCCACAGAATTCTGACTTTGTGTTCTTCTGACCTCAAGCGGCCTTCGTTGCCTTTCCGGGCCCAAAGGGAGGAATCTCGCAACAATTTTAGGAATTCCGGAATCCTCATCACAAATGAGCGTGGTGGGTGAGTTTCCACGCAATTCAGAGACGTACAAAAAGTCCGTGTCCTTATGACCTCGAATTGCGTACGTGGCCCTTCTCGGGCCAAACGATTGAATCTCGCCACCATTTTAGGTATTCCGGAATCCTCATGAAAAATGAGGAGGGTGGGTGAGTTTCCACAGAAATCTAACTTCGTTTTCTTGTGACCTAAAGCGGCCTTCGTGGCCTTTCCGGGCCCAAAGGGAGGAATCTCGCAACAGTTTTAGGCATTCCGGAATCCTCATCACAAATGAGCGTGGTGGGTGAGTTTCCACGCAATTCAGAGACGGACAAAAAGAGCGTGTTCTTATGACCTCGAATGGCGTACGTGGCCCTTCTCGGGGCAAACGATTGAATCTCGCCAACATTTTAGGTATTCCGGAATCCTCATGAAAAATGAGGAGGGTGGGTGAGTTTCCACAGAATTCTGACTTCGTGTTCTTCTCACCTCAAGCGGCCTTCGTTGCCTCTTCGGGCCCAAAGGGAGGAATCTCGCAACAATTTTAGGCATTCCAGAATCCTCATCACAAATGAGGGTGGTGGGTGAGTTTCCACGCAATTCAGAGACGTACAAAAAGTCCGTGTTCTTATGACCTCGAATGGCGTACGTGGTCCTTCCCGGGCCAAACGGTTGAATCTCCCAACAATTTTAGGTATTCCGGAATCATCATGAAAAATGAGGAGGGTGGGTGAGTTACAACAGAATTCTGACTTCGTGTTCTTGTGACCTAAAGCGGCCTTCGTGGCCTTTCCGGGCCCAAAGGGAGGAATCTCGCAACAATTTTAGGCATTCCAGAATCCTCATCACAAATGAGGGTGGTGGGTGAGTTTCCACGCAATTCAGAGACGTAGAAAAAGTCCGTGTTCTTATGACCTCGAATTGCGTACGTGGCCCTTCTCGGGCCAAACGGTTCAATCTCCCAACAATTTTAGGTATTCCGGAATCCTCATGAAAAATGAGGAGGGTGGGTGAGTTTCCACAGAATTCTGACTTTGTGTTCTTCTGACCTCAAGCGGCCTTCGTTGCCTTTCCGGGCCCAAAGGGAGGAATCTCGCAACAATTTTAGGAATTCCGGAATCCTCATCACAAATGAGCGTGGTGGGTGAGTTTCCACGCAATTCAGAGACGTACAAAAAGTCCGTGTCCTTATGACCTCGAATTGCGTACGTGGCCCTTCTCGGGCCAAACGATTGAATCTCGCCACCATTTTAGGTATTCCGGAATCCTCATGAAAAATGAGGAGGGTGGGTGAGTTTCCACAGAAATCTAACTTCGTTTTCTTGTGACCTAAAGCGGCCTTCGTGGCCTTTCCGGGCCCAAAGGGAGGAATCTCGCAACAGTTTTAGGCATTCCGGAATCCTCATCACAAATGAGCGTGGTGGGTGAGTTTCCACGCAATTCAGAGACGGACAAAAAGAGCGTGTTCTTATGACCTCGAATGGCGTACGTGGCCCTTCTCGGGGCAAACGATTGAATCTCGCCACCATTTTAGGAATTCCGGAATCCTCATGAAAAATGAGGAGGGTGGGTGAGTTTCCACAGAATTCTGACTTCGTATTCTTCTCACCTCAAGCGGCCTTCGTTGCCTCTTCGGGCCCAAAGGGAGGAATCTCGCAACAATTTTAGGCATTCCAGAATCCTCATCACAAATGAGGGTGGTGGGTGAGTTTCCACGCAATTCAGAGACGTAGAAAAAGTCCGTGTTCTTATGACCTCGAATGGCGTACGTGGCCCTTCCCGGGCCAAACGGTTGAATCTCCCAACAATTTTAGGTATTCCGGAATCATCATGAAAAATGAGGAGGGTGGGTGAGTTACAACAGAATTCTGACTTCGTGTTCTTTTGACCTAAAGCGGCCTTCGTGGCCTCTTCGGGCCCAAAGGGAGGAATCTCGCAACAATTTTAGGCATTCCAGAATCCTCATCACAAATGAGGGTGGTGGGTGAGTTTCCACGCAATTCAGAGACGTACAAAAAGTCCGTGTTCTTATGACCTCGAATGGCGTACGTGGCCCTTCCCGGGCCAAACGGTTGAATCTCCCAACAATTTTAGGTATTCCGGAATCATCATGAAAAATGAGGAGGGTGGGTGAGTTACAACAGAATTCTGACTTCGTGTTCTTTTGACCTAAAGCGGCCTTCGTGGCCTTTCCGGGCCTAAAGGGAGGAATCTCGCAACAATTTTAGGCATTCCAGAATCCTCATCACAAATGAGGGTGGTGGGTGAGTTTCCACGCAATTCAGAGACGTAGAAAAAGAGCGTGTTCTTATGACCTCGAATGGCGTACGTGGCCCTTCTCGGGCCAAACGATTGAATCTCGCCAACATTTTTGGTATTCCGGAATCCTCATGAAAAATGAGGAGGGTGGGTGAGTTTCCACAGAATTCTGACTTCGTGTTCTTCTCACCTCAAGCGGCCTTCGTTGCCTCTTCGGGCCCAAAGGGAGGAATCTCGCAACAATTTTAGGCATTCCAGAATCCTCATCACAAATGAGGGTGGTGGGTGAGTTTCCACGCAATTCAGAGACGTACAAAAAGTCCGTGTTCTTATGACCTCGAATGGCGTACGTGGTCCTTCCCGGGCCAAACGGTTGAATCTCCCAACAATTTTAGGTATTCCGGAATCATCATGAAAAATGAGGAGGGTGGGTGAGTTACAACAGAATTCTGACTTCGTGTTCTTTTGACCTAAAGCGGCCTTCGTGGCCTTTCCGGGCCCAAAGGGAGGAATCTCGCAACAATTTTAGGCATTCCAGAATCCTCATCACAAATGAGGGTGGTGGGTGAGTTTCCACGCAATTCAGAGACGTAGAAAAAGTCCGTGTTCTTATGACCTCGAATTGCGTACGTGGCCCTTCTCGGGCCAAACGGTTCAATCTCCCAACAATTTAAGGTATTCCGGAATCCTCATGAAAAATGAGGAGGGTGGGTGAGTTGCCACAGAATTCTGACTTTGTGTTCTTCTGACCTCAAGCGGCCTTCGTTGCCTTTCCGGGCCCAAAGGGAGGAATCTCGCAACAATTTTAGGAATTCCGGAATCCTCATCACAAATGAGCGTGGTGGGTGAGTTTCCACGCAATTCAGAGACGTACAAAAAGTCCGTGTCCTTATGACCTCGAATTGCGTACGTGGCCCTTCTCGGGCCAAACGATTGAATCTCGCCACCATTTTAGGTATTCCGGAATCCTCATGAAAAATGAGGAGGGTGGGTGAGTTTCCACAGAAATCTGACTTCGTTTTCTTATGACCTAAAGCGGCCTTCGTGGCCTTTCCGGGCCCAAAGGGAGGAATCTCGCAACAGTTTTAGGCATTCCGGAATCCTCATCACAAATGAGCGTGGTGGGTGAGTTTCCACGCAATTCAGAGACGGACAAAAAGAGCGTGTTCTTATGACCTCGAATGGCGTACGTGGCCCTTCTCGGGGCAAACGATTGAATCTCGCCACCATTTTAGGTATTCCGGAATCCTCATGAAAAATGAGGAGGGTGGGTGAGTTTCCACAGAATTCTGACTTCGTATTCTTCTCACCTCAAGCGGCCTTCGTTGCCTCTTCGGGCCCAAAGGGAGGAATCTCGCAACAATTTTAGGCATTCCCGAATCCTCATCACAAATGAGGGTGGTGGGTGAGTTTCCACGCAATTCAGAGACGTAGAAAAAGTCCGTGTTCTTATGACCTCGAATGGCGTACGTGGCCCTTCCCGGGCCAAACGGTTGAATCTCCCAACAATTTTAGGTATTCCGGAATCATCATGAAAAATGAGGAGGGTGGGTGAGTTACAACAGAATTCTGACTTCGTGTTCTTTTGACCTAAAGCGGCCTTCGTGGCCTCTTCGGGCCCAAAGGGAGGAATCTCGCAACAATTTTAGGCATTCCAGAATCCTCATCACAAATGAGGGTGGTGGGTGAGTTTCCACGCAATTCAGAGACGTACAAAAAGTCCGTGTTCTTATGACCTCGAATGGCGTACGTGGCCCTTCCCGGGCCAAACGGTTGAATCTCCCAACAATTTTAGGTATTCCGGAATCATCATGAAAAATGAGGAGGGTGGGTGAGTTACAACAGAATTCTGACTTCGTGTTCTTTTGACCTAAAGCGGCCTTCGTGGCCTCTTCGGGCCCAAAGGGAGGAATCTCGCAACAATTTTAGGCATTCCAGAATCCTCATCACAAATGAGGGTGGTGGGTGAGTTTCCACGCAATTCAGAGACGTACAAAAAGTCCGTGTTCTTATGACCTCGAATGGCGTACGTGGCCCTTCCCGGGCCAAACGGTTGAATCTCCCAACAATTTTAGGTATTCCGGAATCATCATGAAAAATGAGGAGGGTGGGTGACTTACAACAGAATTCTGACTTCGTGTTCTTTTGACCTAAAGCGGCCTTCGTGGCCTTTCCGGGCCTAAAGGGAGGAATCTCGCAACAATTTTAGGCATTCCAGAATCCTCATCACAAATGAGGGTGGTGGGTGAGTTTCCACGCAATTCAGAGACGTAGAAAAAGAGCGTGTTCTTATGACCTCGAATGGCGTACGTGGCCCTTCTCGGGCCAAACGATTGAATCTCGCCAACATTTTAGGTATTCCGGAATCCTCATGAAAAATGAGGAGGGTGGGTGAGTTTCCACAGAATTCTGACTTCGTGTTCTTCTCACCTCAAGCGGCCTTCGTTGCCTCTTCGGGCCCAAAGGGAGGAATCTCGCAACAATTTTAGGCATTCCAGAATCCTCATCACAAATGAGGGTGGTGGGTGAGTTTCCACGCAATTCAGAGACGTACAAAAAGTCCGTGTTCTTATGACCTCGAATGGCGTACGTGGTCCTTCCCGGGCCAAACGGTTGAATCTCCCAACAATTTTAGGTATTCCGGAATCATCATGAAAAATGAGGAGGGTGGGTGAGTTACAACAGAATTCTGACTTCGTGTTCTTTTGACCTAAAGCGGCCTTCGTGGCCTTTCCGGGCCCAAAGGGAGGAATCTCGCAACAATTTTAGGCATTCCAGAATCCTCATCACAAATGAGGGTGGTGGGTGAGTTTCCACGCAATTCAGAGACGTACAAAAAGTCCGTGTTCTTATGACCTCGAATGGCGTACGTGGCCCTTCTCGGGCCAAACGGTTGAATCTCCCAACAATTTTAGGTATTCCGGAATCATCATGAAAAATGAGGAGGGTGGGTGAGTTACAACAGAATTCTGACTTCGTGTTCTTTTGACCTAAAGCGGCCTTCGTGGCCTTTCCGGGCCTAAAGGGAGGAATCTCGCAACAATTTTAGGCATTCCAGAATCCTCATCACAAATGAGGGTGGTGGGTGAGTTTCCACGCAATTCAGAGACGTAGAAAAAGAGCGTGTTCTTATGACCTCGAATGGCGTACGTGGCCCTTCTCGGGCCAAACGATTGAATCTCGCCAACATTTTAGGTATTCCGGAATCCTCATGAAAAATGAGGAGGGTGGGTGAGTTTCCACAGAATTCTGACTTCGTGTTCTTCTCACCTCAAGCGGCCTTCGTTGCCTCTTCGGGCCCAAAGGGAGGAATCTCGCAACAATTTTAGGCATTCCAGAATCCTCATCACAAATGAGGGTGGTGGGTGAGTTTCCACGCAATTCAGAGACGTACAAAAAGTCCGTGTTCTTATGACCTCGAATGGCGTACGTGGTCCTTCCCGGGCCAAACGGTTGAATCTCCCAACAATTTTAGGTATTCCGGAATCATCATGAAAAATGAGGAGGGTGGGTGAGTTACAACAGAATTCTGACTTCGTGTTCTTTTGACCTCAAGCGGCCTTCGTTGCCTTTCCGGGCCCAAAGGGAGGAATCTCGCAACAATTTTAGGAATTCCGGAATCCTCATCACAAATGAGCGTGGTGGGTGAGTTTCCACGCAATTCAGAGACGTACAAAAAGTCCGTGTTCTTATGACCTCGAATTGCGTACGTGGCCCTTCTCGGGCCAAACGGTTCAATCTCCCAACAATTTAAGGTATTCCGGAATCCTCATGAAAAATGAGGAGGGTGGGTGAGTTTCCACAGAATTCTGACTTTGTGTTCTTCTGACCTCAAGCGGCCTTCGTTGCCTTTCCGGGCCCAAAGGGAGGAATCTCGCAACAATTTTAGGAATTCCGGAATCCTCATCACAAATGAGCGTGGTGGGTGAGTTTCCACGCAATTCAGAGACGTACAAAAAGTCCGTGTCCTTATGACCTCGAATTGCGTACGTGGCCCTTCTCGGGCCAAACGATTGAATCTCGCCACCATTTTAGGTATTCCGGAATCCTCATGAAAAATGAGGAGGGTGGGTGAGTTTCCACAGAAATCTGACTTCGTTTTCTTATGACCTAAAGCGGCCTTCGTGGCCTTTCCGGGCCCAAAGGGAGGAATCTCGCAACAGTTTTAGGCATTCCGGAATCCTCATCACAAATGAGCGTGGTGGGTGAGTTTCCACGCAATTCAGAGACGGACAAAAAGAGCGTGTTCTTATGACCTCGAATGGCGTACGTGGCCCTTCTCGGGGCAAACGATTGAATCTCGCCACCATTTTAGGTATTCCGGAATCCTCATGAAAAATGAGGAGGGTGGGTGAGTTTCCACAGAATTCTGACTTCGTATTCTTCTCACCTCAAGCGGCCTTCGTTGCCTCTTCGGGCCCAAAGGGAGGAATCTCGCAACAATTTTAGGCATTCCCGAATCCTCATCACAAATGAGGGTGGTGGGTGAGTTTCCACGCAATTCAGAGACGTAGAAAAAGTCCGTGTTCTTATGACCTCGAATGGCGTACGTGGCCCTTCCCGGGCCAAACGGTTGAATCTCCCAACAATTTTAGGTATTCCGGAATCATCATGAAAAATGAGGAGGGTGGGTGAGTTACAACAGAATTCTGACTTCGTGTTCTTTTGACCTAAAGCGGCCTTCGTGGCCTCTTCGGGCCCAAAGGGAGGAATCTCGCAACAATTTTAGGCATTCCAGAATCCTCATCACAAATGAGGGTGGTGGGTGAGTTTCCACGCAATTCAGAGACGTAGAAAAAGAGCGTGTTCTTATGACCTCGAATGGCGTACGTGGCCCTTCCCGGGCCAAACGGTTGAATCTCCCAACAATTTTAGGTATTCCGGAATCATCATGAAAAATGAGGAGGGTGGGTGAGTTACAACAGAATTCTGACTTCGTGTTCTTTTGACCTAAAGCGGCCTTCGTGGCCTCTTCGGGCCCAAAGGGAGGAATCTCGCAACAATTTTAGGCATTCCAGAATCCTCATCACAAATGAGGGTGGTGGGTGAGTTTCCACGCAATTCAGAGACGTACAAAAAGTCCGTGTTCTTATGACCTCGAATGGCGTACGTGGCCCTTCCCGGGCCAAACGGTTGAATCTCCCAACAATTTTAGGTATTCCGGAATCATCATGAAAAATGAGGAGGGTGGGTGAGTTACAACAGAATTCTGACTTCGTGTTCTTTTGACCTAAAGCGGCCTTCGTGGCCTTTCCGGGCCTAAAGGGAGGAATCTCGCAACAATTTTAGGCATTCCAGAATCCTCATCACAAATGAGGGTGGTGGGTGAGTTTCCACGCAATTCAGAGACGTAGAAAAAGAGCGTGTTCTTATGACCTCGAATGGCGTACGTGGCCCTTCTCGGGCCAAACGATTGAATCTCGCCAACATTTTAGGTATTCCGGAATCCTCATGAAAAATGAGGAGGGTGGGTGAGTTTCCACAGAATTCTGACTTCGTGTTCTTCTCACCTCAAGCGGCCTTCGTTGCCTCTTCGGGCCCAAAGGGAGGAATCTCGCAACAATTTTAGGCATTCCAGAATCCTCATCACAAATGAGGGTGGTGGGTGAGTTTCCACGCAATTCAGAGACGTACAAAAAGTCCGTGTTCTTATGACCTCGAATGGCGTACGTGGTCCTTCCCGGGCCAAACGGTTGAATCTCCCAACAATTTTAGGTATTCCGGAATCATCATGAAAAATGAGGAGGGTGGGTGAGTTACAACAGAATTCTGACTTCGTGTTCTTTTGACCTAAAGCGGCCTTCGTGGCCTTTCCGGGCCCAAAGGGAGGAATCTCGCAACAATTTTAGGCATTCCAGAATCCTCATCACAAATGAGGGTGGTGGGTGAGTTTCCACGCAATTCAGAGACGTACAAAAAGTCCGTGTTCTTATGACCTCGAATGGCGTACGTGGTCCTTCCCGGGCCAAACGGTTGAATCTCCCAACAATTTTAGGTATTCCGGAATCATCATGAAAAATGAGGAGGGTGGGTGAGTTACAACAGAATTCTGACTTCGTGTTCTTTTGACCTCAAGCGGCCTTCGTTGCCTTTCCGGGCCCAAAGGGAGGAATCTCGCAACAATTTTAGGAATTCCGGAATCCTCATCACAAATGAGCGTGGTGGGTGAGTTTCCACGCAATTCAGAGACGTACAAAAAGTCCGTGTTCTTATGACCTCGAATTGCGTACGTGGCCCTTCTCGGGCCAAACGGTTCAATCTCCCGACAATTTAAGGTATTCCGGAATCCTCATGAAAAATGAGGAGGGTGGGTGAGTTTCCACAGAATTCTGACTTTGTGTTCTTCTGACCTCAAGCGGCCTTCGTTGCCTTTCCGGGCCCAAAGGGAGGAATCTCGCAACAATTTTAGGAATTCCGGAATCCTCATCACAAATGAGCGTGGTGGGTGAGTTTCCACGCAATTCAGAGACGTACAAAAAGTCCGTGTCCTTATGACCTCGAATTGCGTACGTGGCCCTTCTCGGGCCAAACGATTGAATCTCGCCACCATTTTAGGTATTCCGGAATCCTCATGAAAAATGAGGAGGGTGGGTGAGTTTCCACAGAAATCTGACTTCGTTTTCTTATGACCTAAAGCGGCCTTCGTGGCCTTTCCGGGCCCAAAGGGAGGAATCTCGCAACAGTTTTAGGCATTCCGGAATCCTCATCACAAATGAGCGTGGTGGGTGAGTTTCCACGCAATTCAGAGACGGACAAAAAGAGCGTGTTCTTATGACCTCGAATGGCGTACGTGGCCCTTCTCGGGGCAAACGATTGAATCTCGCCACCATTTTAGGTATTCCGGAATCCTCATGAAAAATGAGGAGGGTGGGTGAGTTTCCACAGAATTCTGACTTCGTATTCTTCTCACCTCAAGCGGCCTTCGTTGCCTCTTCGGGCCCAAAGGGAGGAATCTCGCAACAATTTTAGGCATTCCCGAATCCTCATCACAAATGAGGGTGGTGGGTGAGTTTCCACGCAATTCAGAGACGTAGAAAAAGTCCGTGTTCTTATGACCTCGAATGGCGTACGTGGCCCTTCCCGGGCCAAACGGTTGAATCTCCCAACAATTTTAGGTATTCCGGAATCATCATGAAAAATGAGGAGGGTGGGTGAGTTACAACAGAATTCTGACTTCGTGTTCTTTTGACCTAAAGCGGCCTTCGTGGCCTCTTCGGGCCCAAAGGGAGGAATCTCGCAACAATTTTAGGCATTCCAGAATCCTCATCACAAATGAGGGTGGTGGGTGAGTTTCCACGCAATTCAGAGACGTAGAAAAAGTCCGTGTTCTTATGACCTCGAATGGCGTACGTGGCCCTTCCCGGGCCAAACGGTTGAATCTCCCAACAATTTTAGGTATTCCGGAATCATCATGAAAAATGAGGAGGGTGGGTGAGTTACAACAGAATTCTGACTTCGTGTTCTTTTGACCTAAAGCGGCCTTCGTGGCCTCTTCGGGCCCAAAGGGAGGAATCTCGCAACAATTTTAGGCATTCCAGAATCCTCATCACAAATGAGGGTGGTGGGTGAGTTTCCACGCAATTCAGAGACGTACAAAAAGTCCGTGTTCTTATGACCTCGAATGGCGTACGTGGCCCTTCCCGGGCCAAACGGTTGAATCTCCCAACAATTTTAGGTATTCCGGAATCATCATGAAAAATGAGGAGGGTGGGTGAGTTACAACAGAATTCTGACTTCGTGTTCTTTTGACCTAAAGCGGCCTTCGTGGCCTTTCCGGGCCTAAAGGGAGGAATCTCGCAACAATTTTAGGCATTCCAGAATCCTCATCACAAATGAGGGTGGTGGGTGAGTTTCCACGCAATTCAGAGACGTAGAAAAAGAGCGTGTTCTTATGACCTCGAATGGCGTACGTGGCCCTTCTCGGGCCAAACGATTGAATCTCGCCAACATTTTAGGTATTCCGGAATCCTCATGAAAAATGAGGAGGGTGGGTGAGTTTCCACAGAATTCTGACTTCGTGTTCTTCTCACCTCAAGCGGCCTTCGTTGCCTCTTCGGGCCCAAAGGGAGGAATCTCGCAACAATTTTAGGCATTCCAGAATCCTCATCACAAATGAGGGTGGTGGGTGAGTTTCCACGCAATTCAGAGACGTACAAAAAGTCCGTGTTCTTATGACCTCGAATGGCGTACGTGGTCCTTCCCGGGCCAAACGGTTGAATCTCCCAACAATTTTAGGTATTCCGGAATCATCATGAAAAATGAGGAGGGTGGGTGAGTTACAACAGAATTCTGACTTCGTGTTCTTTTGACCTAAAGCGGCCTTCGTGGCCTTTCCGGGCCCAAAGGGAGGAATCTCGCAACAATTTTAGGCATTCCAGAATCCTCATCACAAATGAGGGTGGTGGGTGAGTTTCCACGCAATTCAGAGACGTACAAAAAGTCCGTGTTCTTATGACCTCGAATGGCGTACGTGGCCCTTCTCGGGCCAAACGGTTGAATCTCCCAACAATTTTAGGTATTCCGGAATCATCATGAAAAATGAGGAGGGTGGGTGAGTTACAACAGAATTCTGACTTCGTGTTCTTTTGACCTAAAGCGGCCTTCGTGGCCTTTCCGGGCCTAAAGGGAGGAATCTCGCAACAATTTTAGGCATTCCAGAATCCTCATCACAAATGAGGGTGGTGGGTGAGTTTCCACGCAATTCAGAGACGTAGAAAAAGAGCGTGTTCTTATGACCTCGAATGGCGTACGTGGCCCTTCTCGGGCCAAACGATTGAATCTCGCCAACATTTTAGGTATTCCGGAATCCTCATGAAAAATGAGGAGGGTGGGTGAGTTTCCACAGAATTCTGACTTCGTGTTCTTCTCACCTCAAGCGGCCTTCGTTGCCTCTTCGGGCCCAAAGGGAGGAATCTCGCAACAATTTTAGGCATTCCAGAATCCTCATCACAAATGAGGGTGGTGGGTGAGTTTCCACGCAATTCAGAGACGTACAAAAAGTCCGTGTTCTTATGACCTCGAATGGCGTACGTGGTCCTTCCCGGGCCAAACGGTTGAATCTCCCAACAATTTTAGGTATTCCGGAATCATCATGAAAAATGAGGAGGGTGGGTGAGTTACAACAGAATTCTGACTTCGTGTTCTTTTGACCTAAAGCGGCCTTCGTGGCCTTTCCGGGCCCAAAGGGAGGAATCTCGCAACAATTTTAGGCATTCCAGAATCCTCATCACAAATGAGGGTGGTGGGTGAGTTTCCACGCAATTCAGAGACGTACAAAAAGTCCGTGTTCTTATGACCTCGAATTGCGTACGTGGCCCTTCTCGGGCCAAACGGTTCAATCTCCCAACAATTTAAGGTATTCCGGAATCCTCATGAAAAATGAGGAGGGTGGGTGAGTTACAACAGAATTCTGACTTCGTGTTCTTTTGACCTAAAGCGGCCTTCGTGGCCTTTCCGGGCCCAAAGGGAGGAATCTCGCAACAATTTTAGGCATTCCAGAATCCTCATCACAAATGAGGGTGGTGGGTGAGTTTCCACGCAATTCAGAGACGTACAAAAAGTCCGTGTTCTTATGACCTCGAATGGCGTACGTGGCCCTTCTCGGGCCAAACGGTTGAATCTCCCAACAATTTTAGGTATTCCGGAATCATCATGAAAAATGAGGAGGGTGGGTGAGTTACAACAGAATTCTGACTTCGTGTTCTTTTGACCTAAAGCGGCCTTCGTGGCCTTTCCGGGCCTAAAGGGAGGAATCTCGCAACAATTTTAGGCATTCCAGAATCCTCATCACAAATGAGGGTGGTGGGTGAGTTTCCACGCAATTCAGAGACGTAGAAAAAGAGCGTGTTCTTATGACCTCGAATGGCGTACGTGGCCCTTCTCGGGCCAAACGATTGAATCTCGCCAACATTTTAGGTATTCCGGAATCCTCATGAAAAATGAGGAGGGTGGGTGAGTTTCCACAGAATTCTGACTTCGTGTTCTTCTCACCTCAAGCGGCCTTCGTTGCCTCTTCGGGCCCAAAGGGAGGAATCTCGCAACAATTTTAGGCATTCCAGAATCCTCATCACAAATGAGGGTGGTGGGTGAGTTTCCACGCAATTCAGAGACGTACAAAAAGTCCGTGTTCTTATGACCTCGAATGGCGTACGTGGTCCTTCCCGGGCCAAACGGTTGAATCTCCCAACAATTTTAGGTATTCCGGAATCATCATGAAAAATGAGGAGGGTGGGTGAGTTACAACAGAATTCTGACTTCGTGTTCTTTTGACCTAAAGCGGCCTTCGTGGCCTTTCCGGGCACAAAGGGAGGAATCTCGCAACAATTTTAGGAATTCCGGAATCCTCATCACAAATGAGCGTGGTGGGTGAGTTTCCACGCAATTCAGAGACGTACAAAAAGTCCGTGTCCTTATGACCTCGAATTGCGTACGTGGCCCTTCTCGGGCCAAACGATTGAATCTCGCCACCATTTTAGGTATTCCGGAATCCTCATGAAAAATGAGGAGGGTGGGTGAGTTTCCACAGAAATCTGACTTCGTTTTCTTGTGACCTAAAGCGGCCTTCGTGGCCTTTCCGGGCCCAAAGGGAGGAATCTCGCAACAGTTTTAGGCATTCCGGAATCCTCATCACAAATGAGCGTGGTGGGTGAGTTTCCACGCAATTCAGAGACGGACAAAAAGAGCGTGTTCTTATGACCTCGAATGGCGTACGTGGCCCTTCTCGGGGCAAACGATTGAATCTCGCCACCATTTTAGGTATTCCGGAATCCTCATGAAAAATGAGGAGGGTGGGTGAGTTTCCACAGAATTCTGACTTCGTATTCTTCTCACCTCAAGCGGCCTTCGTTGCCTCTTCGGGCCCAAAGGGAGGAATCTCGCAACAATTTTAGGCATTCCAGAATCCTCATCACAAATGAGGGTGGTGGGTGAGTTTCCACGCAATTCAGAGACGTACAAAAAGTCCGTGTTCTTATGACCTCGAAAGGCGTACGTGGCCCTTCCCGGGCCAAACGGTTGAATCACCCAACAATTTTAGGTATTCCGGAATCATCATGAAAAATGAGGAGGGTGGGTGAGTTACAACAGAATTCTGACTTCGTGTTCTTCTGACCTAAAGCGGCCTTCGTGGCCTTTCCGGGCCCAAAGGGAGGAATCTCGCAACAATTTTAGGCATTCCAGAATCCTCATCACAAATGAGGGTGGTGGGTGAGTTTCCACGCAATTCAGAGACGTAGAAAAAGTCCGTGTTCTTATGACCTCGAATTGCGTACGTGGCCCTTCTCGGGCCAAACGGTTCAATCTCCCAACAATTTAAGGTATTCCGGAATCCTCATGAAAAATGAGGAGGGTGGGTGAGTTTCCACAGAATTCTGACTTTGTGTTCTTCTGACCTCAAGCGGCCTTCGTTGCCTTTCCGGGCCCAAAGGGAGGAATCTCGCAACAATTTTAGGAATTCCGGAATCCTCATCACAAATGAGCGTGGTGGGTGAGTTTCCACGCAATTCAGAGACGTACAAAAAGTCCGTGTTCTTATGACCTCGAATGGCGTACGTGGTCCTTCCCGGGCCAAACGGTTGAATCTCCCAACAATTTTAGGTATTCCGGAATCATCATGAAAAATGTGGAGGGTGGGTGAGTTACAACAGAATTCTGACTTCGTGTTCTTCTGACCTAAAGCGGTCTTCGTGGCCTTTCCGGGCCCAAAGGGAGGAATCTCGCAACAGTTTTAGGCCTTCCGGAATCCTCATCACAAATGACGGGGGTGGGTGAGTTTCCACGCAATTCGGAGACGTAGAAAAAGTCCGTGTTCTTATGACCTCGAATGGCGTACGAGGCTCTTCTCGGGCCAAACGGTTGAATCTCCCAACAATTTTAGGTATTCCGGAATCCTCATGAAAAATGAGGAGGGTGGGTGAGTTTCCACAGAATTCTGACTTCGTGTTCTTCTGACCTAGAGCGGTCTTCGTGGCCTTTCCGGGCACAAAGGGAGGAATCTCGCAACAGTTTTAGGCATTCCGGAATCCTCATCACAAATGACGGGGGTGGGTGAGTTTCCACGCAATTCGGAGACGTAGAAAAAGTCCGTGTTCTTATGACCTCGAATGGCGTACGTGGCCCTTTTCAGGCCAAACGATTCAATCTCGCCACCATTTTAGGTATTCCGGAATCCTCATGAAAAATGAGGAGGGTGGGTGAGTTTCCACAGAATTCTGACTTCGTGTTCTTCTGACCTCAAGCGGCCTTCGTGGCCTTTTCGGGCCGAAAGGGAGGAATCTCGCAACAATTTTCGGCATTCCCGAATCCTCATCACAAATGAGCGTGGTGGGTGAGTTTCCACGCAATTCAGAGACGTACAAAAAGTCCGTGTTCTTATGACCTCGAATTGCGTACGTGGCCCTTCTCGAGCCAAACGATTGAATCTCGCCACCATTTTAGTTATTCCGGAATCCTCATGAAAAATGAGGAGGGTGGGTGAGTTTCCACAGAATTCTGACTTCGTGTTCTTCTCACCTCAAGCGGCCTTCGTTGCCTCTTCGGGCCCAAAGGGAGGAATCTCGCAACAATTTTAGACATTCCGGAATCCTCATCACAAATGAGGGTGGCGGGTGAGTTTCCACGCAATTCAGAGACGTACAAAAAGTCCGTGTTCTTATGACCTCGAATGGCGTACGTGGCCCTTCCCGGGCCAAACGGTTGAATCTCCCAACAATTTTAGGTATTCCGGAATCATCATGAAAAATGAGGAGGGTGGGTGAGTTACAACAGAATTCTGACTTCGTGTTCTTCTGACCTAAAGCGGCCTTCGTGGCCTTTCCGGGCCCAAAGGGAGGAATCTCGCAACAATTTTAGGCATTCCAGAATCCTCATCACAAATGAGGGTGGTGGGTGAGTTTCCACGCAATTCAGAGACGTAGAAAAAGTCCGTGTTCTTATGACCTCGAATGGCGTACGTGGCCCTTCTCGGGCCAAACGGTTCAATCTCCCAACAATTTAAGGTATTCCGGAATCCTCATGAAAAATGAGGAGGGTGGGTGAGTTTCCACAGAATTCTGACTTCGTGTTCTTCTGACCTCAAGCGGCCTTCGTTGCCTTTCCGGGCCCAAAGGGAGGAATCTCGCAACAATTTTAGGAATTCCGGAATCCTCATCACAAATGAGCGTGGTGGGTGAGTTTCCACGCAATTCAGAGACGTACAAAAAGTCCGTGTCCTTATGACCTCGAATTGCGTACGTGGCCCTTCTCGGGCCAAACGATTGAATCTCGCCACCATTTTAGTTATTCCGGAATCCTCATGAAAAATGAGGAGGGTGGGTGAGTTTCCACAGAATTCTGACTTCGTGTTCTTCTGACCTAAAGCGGTATTCGTGGCCTTTCCGGGCCCAAAGGGAGGAATCTCGCAACAGTTTTAGGCATTCCGGAATCCTCATCACAAATGACGGGGGTGGGTGAGTTTCCACGCAATTCGAAGACGTAGAAAAAGTCCGTGTTCTTATGACCTCGAATGGCGTACGTGGCCCTTTTCAGGCCAAACGATTCAATCTCGCCACCATTTTAGGTATTCCGGAATCCTCATGAAAAATGAGGAGGGTGGGTGAGTTTCCACAGAATTCTGACTTCGTGTTCTTCTGACCTCAAGCGGCCTTCGTGGCCTTTTCGGGCCGAAAGGGAGGAATCTCGCAACAATTTTCGGCATTCCCGAATCCTCATCACAAATGAGCGTGGTGGGTGAGTTTCCACGCAATTCAGAGACGTACAAAAAGTCCGTGTTCTTATGACCTCGAATTGCGTACGTGGCCCTTCTCGAGCCAAACGATTGAATCTCGCCACCATTTTAGTTATTCCGGAATCCTCATGAAAAATGAGGAGGGTGGGTGAGTTTCCACAGAATTCTGACTTCGTGTTCTTCTCACCTCAAGCGGCCTTCGTTGCCTCTTCGGGCCCAAAGGGAGGAATCTCGCAACAATTTTAGACATTCCGGAATCCTCATCACAAATGAGGGTGGCGGGTGAGTTTCCACGCAATTCAGAGACGTACAAAAAGTCCGTGTTCTTATGACCTCGAATGGCGTACGTGGCCCTTCCCGGGCCAAACGGTTGAATCTCCCAACAATTTTAGGTATTCCGGAATCATCATGAAAAATGAGGAGGGTGGGTGAGTTACAACAGAATTCTGACTTCGTGTTCTTCTGACCTAAAGCGGCCTTCGTGGCCTTTCCGGGCCCAAAGGGAGGAATCTCGCAACAATTTTAGGCATTCCAGAATCCTCATCACAAATGAGGGTGGTGGGTGAGTTTCCACGCAATTCAGAGACGTAGAAAAAGTCCGTGTTCTTATGACCTCGAATGGCGTACGTGGCCCTTCTCGGGCCAAACGGTTCAATCTCCCAACAATTTAAGGTATTCCGGAATCCTCATGAAAAATGAGGAGGGTGGGTGAGTTTCCACAGAATTCTGACTTCGTGTTCTTCTGACCTCAAGCGGCCTTCGTTGCCTTTCCGGGCCCAAAGGGAGGAATCTCGCAACAATTTTAGGAATTCCGGAATCCTCATCACAAATGAGCGTGGTGGGTGAGTTTCCACGCAATTCAGAGACGTACAAAAAGTCCGTGTCCTTATGACCTCGAATTGCGTACGTGGCCCTTCTCGGGCCAAACGATTGAATCTCGCCACCATTTTAGTTATTCCGGAATCCTCATGAAAAATGAGGAGGGTGGGTGAGTTTCCACAGAATTCTGACTTCGTGTTCTTCTGACCTAAAGCGGTCTTCGTGGCCTTTCCGGGCCCAAAGGGAGGAATCTCGAAACAGTTTTAGGCATTCCGGAATCCTCATCACAAATGACGGGGGTGGGTGAGTTTCCACGCAATTCAGAGACGTAGAAAAAGTCCGTGTTCTTATGACCTCGAATGGCGTACGAGGCTCTTCTCGGGCCAAACGGTTGAATCTCCCAACAATTTTAGGTATTCCGGAATCCTCATGAAAAATGAGGAGGGTGGGTGAGTTTCCACAGAATTCTGACTTCGTGTTCTTCTGACCTAGAGCGGTCTTCGTGGCCTTTCCGGGCACAAAGGGAGGAATCTCGCAACAATTTTAGGCATTCCCGAATCCTCATCACAAATGAGCGTGGTGGGTGAGTTTCCACGCAATTCAGAGACGTAGAAAAAGTCCGTGTTCTTATGACCTCGAATGGCGTACGTGGCCCTTTTCAGGCCAAACGATTCAATCTCGCCACCATTTTAGGTATTCCGGAATCCTCATGAAAAATGAGGAGGGTGGGTGAGTTTCCACAGAATTCTGACTTCGTGTTCTTCTGACCTCAAGCGGCCTTCGTGGCCTTTTCGGGCCGAAAGGGAGGAATCTCGCAACAATTTTCGGCATTCCCGAATCCTCATCACAAATGAGCGTGGTGGGTGAGTTTCCACGCAATTCAGAGACGTACAAAAAGTCCGTGTTCTTATGACCTCGAATTGCGTACGTGGCCCTTCTCGAGCCAAACGATTGAATCTCGCCACCATTTTAGTTATTCCGGAATCCTCATGAAAAATGAGGAGGGTGGGTGAGTTTCCACAGAATTCTGACTTCGTGTTCTTCTGACCTAAAGTGGCCTTCGTGGCCTCTTCGGGCCCAAAGGGAGGAATCTCGCAACAATTTTAGACATTCCGGAATCCTCATCACAAATGAGGGTGGGTGGTGAGTTTCCACGCAATTCAGAGACGTACAAAAAGTCCGTGTTCTTATGACCTCGAATGGCGTACGTGGCCCTTCCCGGGCCAAACGGTTGAATCTCCCAACAATTTTAGGTATTCCGGAATCATCATGAAAAATGAGGAGGGTGGGTGAGTTACAACAGAATTCTGACTTCGTGTTCTTCTGACCTAAAGCGGCCTTCGTGGCCTTTCCGGGCCCAAAGGGAGGAATCTCGCAACAATTTTAGGCATTCCAGAATCCTCATCACAAATGACGGGGGTGGGTGAGTTTCCACGCAATTCAGAGACGTAGAAAAAGTCTTTGTTCTTATGACCTCGAATGGCGTACGTGGCCCTTCTCCGGCAAAACGATTGAATCTCGCCACCATTTTATGTATTCCGGAATCCTCATGAAAAATGAGGAGGGTGGGTGAGTTTCCACAGAATTCTGACTTCGTGTTCTTCTGACCTAGAGCGGTCTTCGTGGCCTTTCCGGGCACAAAGGGAGGAATCTCGCAACAGTTTTAGGCATTCCGGAATCCTCATCACAAATGACGGGGGTGGGTGAGTTTCCACGCAATTCGGAGACGTAGAAAAAGTCCGTGTTCTTATGACCTCGAATGGCGTACGTGGCCCTTCTCGGGCCAAACGATTGAATCTCCCAACAATTTTAGGTATTCCGGAATCCTCATGAAAAATGAGGAGGGTGGGTGAGTTTCCACAGAAATCTGACTTCGTGTTCTTGTGACCTAAAGCGGCCTTCGTGGCCATTCCGGGCCGAAAGGGAGGAATCTCGCAACAGTTTTAGGCATTCCGGAATCCTCATCACAAATGAGCGTGGTGGGTGAGTTTCCACGCAATTCAGAGACGTACAAAAAGTTCGTCTTCTTATAACCTCGAATGGCGTACGTGGCCCTTCTCGGGGCAAACGATTGAATCTCGCCACCATTTTAGGTATTCCGGAATCCTCATGAAAAATGAGGAGGGTGGGTGAGTTTCCACAGAATTCTGACTTCGTGTTCTTCTGACCTCAAGCGGCCTTCGTGGCCTTTTCGGGCCGAAAGGGAGGAATCTCGCAACAATTTTAGGCATTCCCGAATCCTCATCACAAATGAGCGTGGTGGGTGAGTTTCCACGCAATTCAGAGACGTACAAAAAGTCCGTGTTCTTATGACCTCGAATGGCGTACGTGGCCCTTGTCAGGCAAAACGATTGAATCTCGCCACCATTTTAGTTATTCCGGAATCCTCATGAAAAATGAGGAGGGTGGGTGAGTTTCCACAGAATTCTGACTTCGTGTTCTTCTCACCTCAAGCGGCCTTCGTTGCCTCTTCGGGCCCAAAGGGAGGAATCTCGCAACAGTTTTAGGCATTCCGGAATCCTCATCACAAATGAGGGTGGTGGGTGAGTTTCCACGCAATTCAGAGACGTACAAAAAGTCCGTGTTCTTATGACCTCGAATGGCGTACGTGGCCCTTCCCGGGCCAAACGGTTGAATCTCCCAACAATTTTAGGTATTCCGGAATGATCATGAAAAATGAGGAGGGTGGGTGAGTTACAACAGAATTCTGACTTCGTGTTCTTCTGACCTAAAGCGGCCTTCGTGGCCTTTCCGGGCCCAAAGGGAGGAATCTCGCAACAATTTTAGGCATTCCAGAATCCTCATCACAAATGACGGGGGTGGGTGAGTTTCCACGCAATTCAGAGACGTAGAAAAAGTCTTTGTTCTTATGACCTCGAATGGCGTACGTGGCCCTTCTCCGGCAAAACGATTGAATCTCGCCACCATTTTATGTATTCCGGAATCCTCATGAAAAATGAGGAGGGTGGGTGAGTTTCCACAGAATTCTGACTTCGTGTTCTTCTGACCTAGAGCGGTCTTCGTGGCCTTTCCGGGCACAAAGGGAGGAATCTCGCAACAGTTTTAGGCATTCCGGAATCCTCATCACAAATGACGGGGGTGGGTGAGTTTCCACGCAATTCGGAGACGTAGAAAAAGTCCGTGTTCTTATGACCTCGAATGGCGTACGAGGCCCTTCTCGGGCCAAACGGTTGAATCTCCCAACAATTTTAGGTATTCCGGAATCCTCATGAAAAATGAGGAAGGTGGGTGAGTTTCCACAGAAATCTGACTTCGTGTTCTTGTGACCTAAAGCGGCCTTCGTGGCCTTTCCGGGCCGAAAGGGAGGAATCTCGCAACAGTTTTAGGCATTCCGGAATCCTCATCACAAATGAGCGTGGTGGGTGAGTTTCCACGCAATTCAGAGACGTACAAAAAGACCGTGTTCTTATAACCTCGAATGGCGTACGTGGCCGTTCTCGGGGCAAACGATTGAATCTCGCCACCATTTTAGGTATTCCGGAATCCTCATGAAACATGAGGAGGGTGGGTGAGTTTCCACAGAATTCTGACTTCGTGTTCTTCTGACCTCAAACGGCCTTCGTTGCCTTTTGCGGGCCCAAAGGGAGGAATCGCGCAACAATTTTAGACATTCCAGAATCCTCATCACAAATGAGGGGGGTGGGTGAGTTTCCACGCAATTCAGTGACGTAGAAAAAGTCCGTGTTCTTATGACCTCGAACGGCGTACGTGGCCCTTGTCAGGCAAAACGATTGAATCTCGCCACCATTTTAGGTATTCCGGAATCCTCATGAAAAATGAGGAGGGTGGGTGAGTTTCCACAGAATTCTGACTTCGTGTTCTTCTGACCTAAAGCGGTATTCGTGGCCTTTCCGGGCCCAAAGGGAGGAATCTCGCAACAGTTTTAGGCATTCCGGAATCCTCATCACAAATGACGGGGGTGGGTGAGTTTCCACGCAATTCGGAGACGTAGAAAAAGTCCGTGTTCTTATGACCTCGAATGGCGTACGTGGCCCTTCTCGGGGCAAACGATTGAATCTCGCCACCATTTTAGGTATTCCGGAATCCTCATGAAAAATGAGGAGGGTGGGTGAGTTTCCACAGAATTCTGACTTCGTGTTCTTCTGACCTCAAGCGGCCTTCGTTGCCTTTTGCGGGCCCAAAGGGAAGAATCGCACAACAATTTTAGGCATTCCAGAATCCTCATCACAAATGAGGGGGGTGTGTGAGTTTCCACGCAATTCAGAGACGTAGAAAAAGTTCGTGTTCTTATGACCTCGAATGGCGTACGTGGCCCTTCTCAGGCAAAACGATTGAAACTCGCCACCATTTTAGGTATTCCGGAATCCTCATGAAAAATGAGGAGGGTGGGTGAGTTTCCACAGAATTCTGACTTCGTGTTCTTCTGACCTAAAGCGGTCTTCGTGGCCTTTCCGGGCCCAAAGGGAGGAATCTCGCAACAGTTTTAGGCATTCCGGAATCCTCATCACAAATGACGGGGGTGGGTGAGTTTCCACGCAATTCGGAGACGTAGAAAAAGTCCGTGTTCTTATGACCTCGAATGGCGTACGAGGCTCTTCTCTGGCCAAACGGTTGAATCTCCCAACAATTTTAGGTATTCCGGAATCCTCATGAAAAATGAGGAGGGTGGGTGAGTTTCCACAGAATTCTGACTTCGTGTTCTTCTGACCTAGAGCGGCTTCGTGGCCTTTCCGGGCACAAAGGGAGGAATCTCGCAACAGTTTTAGGCATTCCGGAATCCTCATCACAAATGAGCGTGGTGGGTGAGTTTCCACGCAATTCAGAGACGTACAAAAAGTCCGTGTTCTTATGACCTCGAATGGCGTACGTGGCCCTTCTCGGGGCAAACGATTGAATCTCGCCACCATTTTAGGTATTCCGGAATCCTCATGAAACATGAGGAGGGTGGGTGAGTTTCCACAGAATTCTGACTTCGTGTTCTTCTGACCTCAAGCGGCCTTCGTTGCCTTTTGCGGGCCCAAAGGGAGGAATCGCGCAACAATTTTAGGCATTCCAGAATCCTCATCACAAATGAGGGGGGTGGGTGAGTTTCCACGCAATTCAGAGACGTAGAAAAAGTCCGTGTTCTTATGACCTCGAATGGCGTACGTGGCTCTTCTCAGGCAAAACGATTGAATCTCGCCACCATTTTAGGTATTCCGGAATCCTCATGAAAAATGAGGAGGGTGGGTGAGTTTCCACAGAATTCTGACTTCGTGTTCTTCTGACCTAAAGCGGTCTTCGTGGCCTTTCCGGGCCCAAAGGGAGGAATCTCGCAACAGTTTTAGGCATTCCGGAATCCTCATCACAAATGATGGGGGTGGGTGTCCACGCAATTCAGAGACGTAGAAAAATTCCATGTTCTTATGACCTCGAATGGCGTACGTGGCCCTTCTCGGGCCACACGGTTGAATCTCGCAACAATTTTCGGTATTCCGGAATCCTTATCAAAGGTGAGGAGGGTGGGTGAGTTTCCACAGGATTTTGACTTCGTGTTCTTTTGACCTGAAGTGGCCTACGCGGTCGTTCCGGGCCGAAAGGGAGGAATCTCGCAACAGTTTTAGGCATTCCAGAATCCTCATCACAAATGATGGGGGTGGGTCAGTGTCCACGCAATTCAGAGACGTAGAAAAATTCCGTGTTCTTATGACCTCGAATGGCGTACGTGGCCCTTCTCGGGCCACACGGTTGAATCTCGCGACAATTTTCGGTATTCTGGAATCCTTATCAAAGATGAGGAGGGTGGGTGAGTTTCCACAGGATTTTGACTTCGTGTTCTTTTGACCTGAAGTGGCCTACGCGGTCGTTCCGGGCCCAAAGGGAGGAATCTCGCAAGAGTTTTAGGCATTCTGGAATCCTCATCACAAATGAGGGGGGTGAGTGAGTTTCCACGCATTTTGGAGACCTTGAAAAGTCCGTGTTCTGATGACCTCGAATGGCTTACGTGGCCCTTCTCGGGCCAAATGGTTGAATCTCGCAACCATTTTCGGTATTCCGGAATCCTCATGAAAGATGAGGAGGGTGGGTGAGTTTCCACAGGATTCTGACTTCGTGTTCTTGTGACCTGAAGTGGCCTCCGCGGTCGTTCCGGGCCCAAAGGAAGGAATCTCGCAACAGTTTTAGGCATTCCGGAATCCTCATCACAAATGATGGGGGTGGGTGAGTGTCCACGCAATTCAGAGACGTAGAAAAAGTCCGTGTTCTTATGACCTCGAATGGCGTACGTGGCCCTTCTCGGGCTAAACGGTTGAATCTCGCAACAATTTCAGGCATTTCGGAATCCTCATCACAAATGAGGGGTGTGGGAGAGTTTCCACTCAATTTCGAGACGTTGAAAAAGTTTGTGTTCTTATGACCTCAAATGGCTTACGTGGCCCTTCTTAGCCCAAACAGTCGATTCTCGCAACAATTTTGGTTATTCCGGAATCCTTATGAAAAATGAGGGGGCGGGGGCTGGGTGAGTTTCCACAGAATTCTACTTCGTGTTCTTATGACCTCAAGCGGTGTTCGTGCCCGTTCCGGGCCCAAAGGAAGGAATCTCGCAACACTTTAGGTATTCCAGAATCCTCATGAAAAATGAGGAGGGTGGGTGAGTTTCCACAGAATTCTGAGACGTTGAAAAGACTTCGTGTTCTTTTGACCTCTAGCGGCCTACGTGGCCGTTCCGGGCCAAAAGGGAGGAAACTCACAACAATTTTAGGCGTTCCGGAATCCTCATCACAATTGAGGGGGGTAGGAGATTTTCCCCTCAATTCCGAGACATTGAAAAAGTTTGTGTTCTTATGACCTCAAATGGCTTATGTGGCCCTTGTCAGCCCAAACGGTGGAATCTCGCAACAATTTTAGGCATTCCGGAATCCTCATGAAAAATTAGGGGGTGGGTGAGTTTCCAAAGAATTCTAACTTTGTGTTCTTGTGACCTCAAGTGGCGTACGTGGCCATTTCGCGCCCAAAGGGAGGAATCTCGCTACCAATTTAGGCATTTCGGTATCCACATGACAAATGAGGGGGGTGGGAGTTTACACGCAATTTAGAGACGCTGAAAAAGTCCGTGTTGTTATGACCTCGAATGGCGTACATGGCGCTTCTCGGGCCAAACGGTTGAATCTCGCAACAATTTTAGGTATTCTGGAATCCTCATGAAAAATGAGGAGGGTGGGTGAGTTTCTACAGAATTCTGAGACGTTGAAAAGACTTCGTGTTCTTATGAGCTCAAGCGGCCTAGGTTACCGTTCCGGGCCCAAAGGGAGGAAGCTCGCAACAAATTTAGGCATTCTGAAATCCTCATGACAAATGAGGGGTGTGGGAGAGTTTCCACTCAATTTCGAGACGTTGAAAAAGTTTGTGTTCTTATGACCTCAAATGGCTTACGTGGCCCTTCTTAGCCCAAACGGTCGATTCTCGCAACAATTTTAGTTATTCCGGAATCCTCATGAAAAATGAGGGGGGGGGCTGGGTGAGTTTCCACAGAATTCTACTTCGTGTTCTTATGACCTCAAGCGGTGTTCGTGCCCGTTCCGGGCCCAAAGGAAGGAATCTCGCAACACTTTAGGTATTCCAGAATCCTCATGAAAAATGAGGAGGGTGGGTGAGTTTCCACAGAATTCTAAGACGTTGAAAACTTCGTGTTCTTTTATGACCTAACGTTGGCCGAAATGGCCTACGTGGCCGTTATGGGCCCAAACGGAGGAATCTGACAACAATCTTAGGCATTCTGGAATCCTCAAGAAAAATAACTGGGGTGGGAGAGTGTTCATGCAATTCCGAGACAGAGACAAAGTTCGTGTTCTTATGACTTCAAATGGCTTACGTTGCTATTCTGGGCCCAAACGGAGGAATCTCGCAATAATTTTTGGCATTTTGCATTGCTCATGAAAAATGATGGGGGTCGGTGTGTTTTCACAAAATTCTGAGACGTTGAAAGACTTCGTGTTCTTATGACCTCAAGCAGCCTATGTGGCTGTTCCGAGCCCAAAGGGAGGAATCTCGCAACAATTATAGGCAATCCGGAATCCTCATCACAGATGAGCGGGGTGGGTGAGTTTCCATGCAATTGCGAGACGTTGACAAAGTTCATGTTCTTATGACCTTAAATGGCCTACGTGGCTGTTTTGGGGCCAAAGAGTGGCATCTCGCAATAATTTTACGCATTCCTGAATCCTCATGCAAAATGAGGGGGTGGGTGAGTTTCCACGCAATTCGGAGACGTTGAAAAAGTTCGTGTTCTTATGATGTCAAATGGCCTACGTGGCCCTTCTAGGCTAAAACGGTGGAATCTCGCAACAATTTCAGGTATTCTGGAATCCTCATGAAAAATGAGCGGGGTGGGTGTGTTTTCACGCAATTCCATGACATAGACAAAGTTCGTGTTCATATGACATCAAATGGCCTACATGGCCGTTCTGGGCCCAAACGGAGGAATCTAGCAATCATTTTTGGCATTCTGGAATTCTCATGAAACATGATGGGGGTGGGTGAGTTTCCATAGAATTCTGAAACGTTCAAAAATTTTGTGTTCTTATGACCTTAAACGGCCTACGTGGCCGTTCGGGACCAAAGAGAGGAATCTCGCAACAATGTTAGGCATTCTGGAATCCTCAGAAAAATGAGGGGGGTTGGTGAGTTTCCACGCAATGAAGAGACGTTGAAAGAGTTCGTGTTCTTATGACCTCAAATGGCCAATGTGGCCGTTCTGGTCCCAAACGGAGGAATCTCACCATAATTTTTGGCATTTTGGAATGCTCATGAAAAATGTTGGGGGGTGGGTGAGTTTCCAAAGAATTCTGAGGCATTGAAAAAGTTAGTGTTCTTCTGACCTCAGGTGGCCTACATGGTCGTTTGGGCCCAATGGGAGGAATCTTGCAACAATTTTAGGCATTCCGGTATCCTCATCACAAATTAGGGGGGTGGGTGAGTCTCCATGCAATTCCAAGACTTTGAAAAAGTTTGTGTTCTTATGACCTCATGTAGGCCCAAATGGCCTAGGTGGTCATTATGGGCACAAACGGAGGAATCTCGTAACAATCTTGGGCATTCTGGAATCCTCAAGAAAAATGAGGGAGTGGGTGAGTTTCCGTGCAATTCCGAGACATTGAAAAAGCAAGACACAACAGATTTATACTGGTTCAATCTAACTCCTTGACCTACGTCCACTCCCTTGACTCTCTGGGATTTCTACTATCACTCACAATCAGTTATACACTCTATATTTGAAGTTATCCTCTCACTAGGATACACTCCCCCTTACAAGTTGTAAACTGATATACCCAATTTCCAAGTCCCCAGACTTGAGATTCTTGTAAGAAATGATTTTAGCAACAAAAGACACTCTTTCTAAGTGTAGATAATGATAAACACTGAGTACAAATTTCTCTCAAAGTAATTCACAGAAACACTGACATGCTAGATCTAATCTTGTATGTTTGAGCTTCTGTATCTTTCCTGCGTTTCTGTGCTTCCTTTTATACTTGAGGAACTTCATCTAAATGTTCCATATCAGAATATAGATTTTGGAGCTCCACTCAGAATTTTGACGTTGGAAGTCCACCAAGAACTTGACTATTGAGCATTTCTGAATTCTAGCTTGATGAGTCCATTCAGTGATGTCTGCTACTGAAGAGTATTTAATATTATGATAATGTTGATCATCTTTATCAGACTGGGTAGCAGAAGAATGTCTTCAATTATTTAATCCAAGTTGCAAAATGTTCCCGACAAGTGCACTGTACCCCATACATTCACTTTCCAGCTCAGCAAGCATGCTCACTTGATTCTCTTGATCTCAGCTTCGGTTTAACAGAAATTCACTTGAATAAACTAGTTAATCTTGAATCAGAACAATAACGAATGAGAATGACAAATAACTAATCAATTAACATTGATTAAATCAGGATTTCAACGCCTTCAAGATTAGTTACTGCAGTAAAGGAATGGTGACTGGAGTAGTCTAATTCATAGCACAGCTGAATAACTTTCTTTCATAAGCTTACTGGAGTCATCTCAATGTTATTGGAGTAGTATCGCATCTTATAACATTCCTGACTCAAGACTACTGGAGTAGTTACTTTGATACTGAAGTAACTGAAGTGCATTTCACTTTTGTCTTAAATCTTACTGGAGTAACCATTTGTTACTGGAGTAGCTTGGCTCTCAGAACGTTTCTGCCTTTAATGTCACTGAAGTAATAACCTTGTTACTGGAGTAATTAAGGCTCATTTAGCTTCTGTCTACGATCTTACTGGAGTAAGATTTTTGTTACTGGAGTAATCTGAAAGTCATTTTGTTTCTATCTGCAATATGACTGGAGCAATCATTTAGCTACTGGAGTAATTGAGGTCTGTTTAGTTTCTGTCATCGAGACTACTGGAGTAGGTCCTTGGTTACTGGAGTAACTAAGGTTCATTTTAGCTTCTGTGACAGATATGACTGGAGTAACCAAAACCTTACTGGAGTAATATTGGGCTAAGACTTCTGGAGTAACCTTACTGGAGTAACCAAAACCTTACTGAAGGGTTATTGGAGTAATTAAGTGACTACTGGAGTAACCTTACTGGAGTAGCAAAAAGACTACGGGAGTAACGTGTTTCACAACAGATGGGCCATCAGGTTTGACTTGGAGACAACTAAAAAATGACTGAAGGACAATGACTTACTGCAATACGTTAGTGACTACTAGAGTGACTCTTACTGGAGTAAGCCTCTGTTACTGAAGTAATGTCATTTAAAAAACGAGGTTCAAAGAGCAGTATTACTGGAGTAACTTGGTCATTACTGGAGTAATTGAGACTTGAAAACAGTTTGAACATGCGCACATTACTGGAGTAACATTTCACTAAAATGCAATTTAACATGGCAGATTACTAGAGTAACAGACCACTTACTGAAGTAATGTATGTGGAAATACAGTGAATAAAAAAACTAAGGAATCCTAGAATTTCATTAGAAAATGGAATTCTGAATTCTAATATTATCGTTATCATTCTAATGAATTCGAATATAGTAATTCTAGTTAGCTAGTTAGAAAGTATGTTACTGGAGTAATGTAACCGTTACTAGAGTAAGATTTTTCTGAAAAACTTAGTAAATTTATGAAATCTTATTCCTTTAATTTACAATTGTCAAGTTATCATCAAAATACATAGAGAACTAACATTCTCCCCCTTTTTGATGATGACAACAATTGTATCTTAAAGAGAATGATTTTTGACAAATGAAGCAAGAAATGAATTTAACCAGTAAGTAGATAACTGAACTTCATATCATTTAAACCAAGACAGAACAGGATAAAAGCTAGTCTGAACAATACAAGATTAAATGAAGACAAAGCAAATATTGAAAGTACAAGAACATAAAATCCATATAATTCCTAGGTCTAGAATTGCAACTGCTGCTTCATTTCTTTATTTCTTCTCTTGCTCTTCCCTTTTGTCATCAGCAAACAGGGATGGATTAGTGGCAGAGATGAAAGAGACAGGTGTAACTGGAAGTGGTGTTCTGAGAAGAGGAATGAAGGAAGAGGTTTGAGGAGGAGGTGGAGGATTTGGTGAAGGATGATCTGAGGTGGAGGATTCAGGAGAGGAAGGAATATGAATGATAGGATCTGTGGTGGATGTGGTGATGGGACCAACATAAGGGATGATAGCCAAAGGGTTAGTGTTTGTCTCAGGGGCTGGAGAAAGAACAGTGGGAGTGGATGATTGTTCTTGAACAGGAGAGGAGACAACTGGAGAAGGTTGGTGAAAGGAATGGTGAGAAGGAAGACTTTTAGTGGAGGAAGAGGAAGGAGAAATGTGGATGGATGGTTGAGGAGTGGGTTCTGGAATGGTTTCTATTTTGTTCTCAGGATGTGCCTTCATCAGTTTGGTAAGTTGCTCCATGTTTTCACTCAAAATCTTTAATTGCTCACTCTGAGCAATTTGGACTGTGACCAAAATTGCAGTTACCAATTCTAGGTATCTGACATTCAAATTGGTCTGCAGATTGTGGAAGATGTCGATTATAGTCTTTTCAACTGTGCTTTTGATGAAGGCTTGAAGTTTTGATGAAGGAGGCTGAGACTCAATGTCTTGTGGCTCAGTTGGAGAAGAAGTAGCCTCAGTGGCCTAGGATGCAGAAGCTTTGGACCTTGAAGGGGCTCTGGACTGCCCTGGACCTTCTTGGAAGGAAATCTTCATGTAATTTAATTGGACTTGACCAAACATAGGTGGCTTGACTAGCTTCTCATAAAGATCAAGATACCAGCTTTTATTGGCATATAAAAGAAGAGAAACCAGATTGGGAAATGGAATTGGAGAAGAAGGTGACTCAAAACGAAACTTCTTCATCTCTTAAAAGATCCAGTGTCCTATGTTGAAGGATACTTTGTCTATCAAGGCTACAAAAAGGCCATAGTCTACCTAATTGAAATGTGTATAACTTTTGCCTTTTTGTACAAGGTTTTGGCAATAAATATACCAAATTGCCCTGTACAATGGTGGCAAAAGACAAGAGAAAATTTTATCTCAAAGGAATTTTCATCAGGTCTAAGGATTTGGAAATATTGTTCAGCAGTATAATCAATGTCAGGCACAAGAGGTGGATTTTCAATCAAAATCAAGGAATTTATAGTTTTTGCAAAAACTATAACTTGCCTACCCCTAACAGAAGTGAGAATTCTTTCTTCTTTGATTTTGCCACGTTTGTCTACTATATTGGATTTATATATGTTGAAGTAAAATTGTTTGACAATGGTAGGGCTGTAAGGAGTATTAATGGCTAAGAGATTCTTGAACTGATCTAACCATGGAGATAAGTCAAGATTACATTCCCTTTTCAATTTATCTAAATCCACATACACTGTGGGACAGAAACTACGGTGTTCAAATTCTTCCCTAAATTTTTTGAGCTCAAGTTCAGAAAATGGAGTGGGATTACAGATATAATCAGACTTATGGGGAGGTTTCAACAGGTCTGGAATAGTAAAAGTTTTAGGGAGTCCAGAAACCTACACCTAGTAACTCCAAAAACCAACACCAAGTGCATTTTGGGAATCTGATTTTTGGGCTTAAAAAGGCACACCTGTATGCCAAGAATTCTCTAGAATTCTTGAGAATCAAGTCAAAGAATTATATTTAAATATGAGACATCCTTTAAACTATTGGGTAATAAACAAAATTGGACAAAAGCCCTAACCCTTGAAGTCTATATAAGGACACTTCCCTCATTTCCACCTTCCCAAGGACATGTTCAAGGTGTGAGAGGAGAGTGTCCATCTAAAGTCTTGGTTTATGAAGTGAAGGAGGTCATACACAACTGAAATTCCAAGGTAAGTATCTCACCGACAAACTACAAGTTCTTGCTTCTACCCTATAGTGTTTTCGTGGAGTTGCGGTAGGATTTTAGTATTTTTAAGGTCTCCCCTGAGTTCAAAACGTGTGATTGTGTGGGTACAAGTGGGATCACCTTTTTCCAAAGCCAAAAAGTTTAAGTCTTTAAAATGCGCAATCTGCTGATTTAGGAGTTATCTGGGCAGCGTATACTAATCGATGCTTTTGGAGTAGCAAATGAAGTTGAAACAATTTTAAATTTCACATGGTGAAATTAGACATCCTGAGGATGATTTTTATATAATATTTTCTGTCATTCTGAATTTCCAACCGAGAGTTCTTTTAAGTTGAAAATGGCCTAAAAACATAAACTTTATCTCGGACCTGTGGCCAAAGTTTGGGAATCAGAGAAGGATGCGAACCCAAATGACTTTGATAATTATTTTTCCTATAAACTAGACATCCTAAGGGTTCAATGACTACTGATTTTATGTCAATACGATTTTTTCTAGAATTTATTAAAAATCAATGAAGTTGGGTCAGAAATTTTTGAAATCTAGTGTTAGGCGAAATTATGGAAGCTTGAAGTAAAAGTTGTATATGTGATTGAAATCATGATGACTTGTGTATCTAGGGTGTTAGCTCATGTGGACCATATCTTTAACATCTAGCGAAGAGTTGCCAATCTCAAGAAGTGCCAAGTAGTAATTGTTGACTTGTATACCTTATGTTGCTTTAACATCTATGTTTTATCATGATGTAGGAGATTGGGCTGTAGGACCTATTAGACTATGTGTCCTTAGGTTTATGTTGCAGTACCAACATCGAGCTGTAGTACCATTGGACTGTGTGTCCTTAGGAGTTTGCTACAGTACCAAGAGCATGTAGGATTAGGCTGTAGTGCCTATGAGACTGTGTCCTAGGGTTTTTTTACAGTATTGAGATATGAGGGTAGGCGACGCCTATTAGACTGTGTGTCCTTAGGTGACTACTGAGGCCCTGAGGTAGGTAGCTAGGGATTGCTAGTTTCGAGGACTTGTCTTGATGAGGCGGTCCTGCAGAGATGCTACATGCCAGTATATTGTGAAAGAGTCAGGTTTATTTTTACTTCCTGATTGTAATTTGCATTGCATGCATTGTATACATATTGTATATGAGTCTAACATTTACTAGGGTTCAATTATGAACTCCAGGCTGGTTTAAGCATATAGGTACTTCAGGTTGAGATGACCAGGAGTTTAAAAGTTAAAGGCCGGAAGTATTGATACGAAGAGATGAAGACCGTTTAAGGAGGTTTAATGTTGTATTTATTCTGGATGATAGTATAATTTTGTTTATTGTTTAATATTTTAATTGGGATGACTGTACCTTTAACTCTATGTAAACTTATTTACTTTTGGGTTTAGTGTACTTTACAAGTATATTATATTTGTCCAAACATATAACATGCTCCGTTGTGTTCACATTGATATATGATAAAATGAATAAGTAGCAGTTGAAAGGTAATAAGTAAGAGGAATCCCTCTAACCCGCCACTTGAAAGGGCGAGACGTGTAGGGATGTAACAACTGAGATGTAGAGGGACCAATTAAACCACCAGAGACTTGCAGAGTCTGACTTCTTGAATCTTCATAGTGTCTCTTAATCCTCTTTGCGTTGGAACTAGATCGCCCTTCCTCTTGGGGATCCACGGTTGGGAGTGTCTCCTTGCCTTTCTTGGATGGCAAAGATGACGTCTGTTGGCAAGTGAAAAGTTTCAATTGTTCTTGTATTAGAATTCTTTTGGCTTTGGGTTTGGGTCAATGTTTATCAACTTGAACCTTTAGACAATAAGAGGAGTGAGGTTTTTTGGTTAGTGGTCAAGGAGGTGATTTTGGTGGCAAATCCAGCTGCAATTGAGAGCCTTGGGCAATGTTAAGGTTCTTTGTATGGGCCATTTGAGAATCATGCTAGAAGTTTCAAGAATATTAAGGATATCGACGAGAAGAAAGTATGCAAGTTTATTGGTGAAGGTGAGGAAATCAGAGAACTTAGAGGAATTTATGGAGGAGGGAATGAGAGTGAGTAACGATTGGTAATGACAATTTGAGGAATCTGTTGGGGGGCATCAAAATGGTTTGTTCAAATAAATGACAATGGATTGGAATGAGAAGTTGTATGGTTTTGGGAGAAAAAGGAGTGATGGAACGAGACAGAGTGAGTGAGAAATTAAATGTTGGGATTGGGATGTAAGTTGATAAATGACGATTTTACTCGAGCAAGCCCATATCTGCTCGAGCAAGTAGCCTTTGCTAGAGTAAACAGGGGTTTGCTCAAGTAAAGATTGCTTAGAGGTCATGCTCAAGTAGGCACTTATGTTCTTGAGCGTGATTGGAAATATGCAAAAATGCTGAAATACCTTATTTTAAATGTGCCATGTGAACACTTGAACCCCTTTGAGGAGATATTTGATCCTTGTGATTTGATTTGGGCACTCAAAGTTTGCATTTATCAACTGGTTGAGAGGTTGCTAAAGCACTGCTATGGGTTTGCTTGAGTAGGCTTTAATCTATGCCTCAACGCCTGTGTTTTCTCTTGACTTTGCTCAAGCATGTTGCTTGAGCATGCCCTTTGGTTTGCTCGAGCATGCCCTTATTTATGATTCTGCTGTGCTTTGCTCAAGAATCCCTGATTGTCTGCTTGAGCATGCTTCTCAACCAAGCTTGTCCTTGCTTGAGCACACCTTCCTGAAAACACTAACAAACCTATTAAAACGCGATATTGCTTGAGCATAAAACTATTATGCTTGAGTAAGATATTAGTTTTTGCCCTGTCATAGTGTAACTTTCTATGATATTACTTGAGCAACTAAGAGTCTACTTGAGCATCATTAGGTCTCTATTATACTCTGTGTTTACGTTAGAACAAAGCGTCGCACAAAACGAAATTTTAGATACTTCGATGCTAAAGTTAGTAATAATATGTCAAATTAAACTTGAAATTGACAAGGAAGAGATTACTTACAACTTCTTGGGGTTTACCATACCCAATTCTCTTTTGTTGAAAATGAACTTTTCTTTGGCTAACAACTTGGTAGAGATGTTAGCAAGTTGTAGCTGAGTGGGAATGAACAACACCTTAATATCCTCCTTTTGTACATGATCTCTGATTAAATGATAACTTATGTCAATATGCTTGGTTCTTGTATGTTGAACTAGATTTTTGGCCAAGCTTATTGTACTTGTGTTATCATAAAGGATTGGGGTTTCTTGAAGATGGAATCCCAAGTCTTGAAGTTATTGCTTTAGCTATAATACTTAAGCACAACAACTTGATGCAGTAATATACCTAGCTTTAGTGGAAGATAACGATACAATGGTATGTTTTTTGTTGAACCAAGATATAAGAGATCCTTCAAGGAACTCATAATGTCCACTTATGCTCTTCTTATCTGTCTTATAACCAGCATGATCTGAATTTGAGTAAGCGACAAGAAATTTTCTTCAACCTTTGGGAAACCATAGTCTAAGTTCCTCAGTGTCTGTAAGATATCTGAAGATTCTCTTCATTATTTCAACATGAGATTCCTTAGGAGCGGATTGATATCTTGCACTTATTTCCATGCTGAATTGAATGTCTAGTCTACTTGCTATCAAGTATAGTAATAAGCTGATCATCCCTCTTTACTTAGTTATATTGAAATCTTTTGCCTTTAACATTAGCATCAAGGAGAGTTGTTGAACTTATTGGAGTATCGGCACCATTACACTAATCTATCCCATACTTCTTGAGAAGGTCTTGGAGATATATTTTATTTGAGAGATGAAGATTACATTATTTCGTTATTTGATTTGAAGTCCAAGAAAGTAGTTCAATTCTCCAATCATATACATTTCAAACTCTCCCTCTATAGTTTTAGGGAAATCTGCACACAAAGCATCATTAGTAGCACAAAATATAATGTCATCAATATATATTTTTACAATTAGTAACTCTTTTCCTTATTGCTTTTGATAAAGAGAGTTGTGTTTATTTTGCCTCTGACAAATCTTTAATCAATAAGGAATTTTCTTAATCTCTCATACCAAGCTCTAGGAGCTTGTTTAAGGTCGTATAGAGCCTTTTTTAGTCAAAAGAAATGATCAGGATGGGAATTATCTTCAAAACCAGGAGATTGTTCAACGTAAACTTCTTCCTAAATAAAATCATTTTAAAAAAAAAACTTTTCACATCCATATGATAGAGCTTGAATCCTTTGATGCATGCAAAGGCTAAGAGTACTATTATAGCTTCCAACATAGGCATTGTAGCATACGTTTCTTCATAATCAATACTCTTTTCTTGATTGTAGCCTTTTGGCAACCAATCTTGCCTTGTTTCTAACAATTATTGCAGATTCATCACGTTTGTTCTTGAATACCCATTTGGTGTCAATGACCTGATGGTCCTTAGGCCTAGATATTAAGTCCCAAGCTTGATTTCTCTCAAATTGATTTAGTTCTTCTTGCATTGCTATTACCCAGTCATTATCTGGGAGGGCTTCGTCAATTGTTTAGGGTTCAGTCTTAGAGATAAAGGCATAGAAGGATACTTCATTTAAAATGCTATTTCTAATTCTCACACCTTCACTCACATTACCTATTATTGGTGTTGGTTGATTTTCTTATAACAAGTGAATCAGTCGAACAAGTAATAAAAAGTAAGTAGAGTTATCTTCCCATAGAGACTGTTGATACTACAAAAGATAATGTTGGTTTCCCATGACAATTGTGTGTGTACTAAAAGTATATTTGATTGCTTTGTTTTAGCAAACTAACGACAAATAAGTAAATAAATGATCATAAGTCGAAATGACCATATTAGTTTAAAGATATGCTAAGTTCAGATTTCATCATAAGTCACATTATTCACTTAGTTTTGCACACAATGCATTGCTATAGGAATTATGCTACACAGCATCCGCAATGCTACAACATAACCACTCTTCACAACATTATTTAGCAACCCACCATTATCTTATACAGAAGCATTCGCAATCCTATAAATACACTCTTCATTCTACTTCTACTATATTCCTATAGCGATTTTATATTTACGAGTGTCAGTTTAACCTAATGTTTTGGTTATGCGCAGTATACCCATTCCTATAGCCTACAATTTAAGTCGAGCCATGCACAAGCTTACTTAGCAAACACTATCTAATGAAGGTCTAACCCCGACTCCCTTCCAGTAAGCTGAGGCAACTGATCTAGCCCCCCCTAACGGCCACTAATCGAACAAGAGATTAAATTACTGTTAAACAAACTGAATATTTTAAAATAAAAAATTAGCAAAGTGGGTTCATTCTACAACTTAGAAATCCATCCCCACTTAGCCACAAAGAATTTAGTTCATGACTGATGAGGGAAACAGAAAATAAAGTATAGCAGAATAGCCCATGGAAATGTTTATGTAAATAAAATAAAGAAGAAAACATAAAAGCTCATCAAAATGATCGACGGTGTAAGGAACGTTGACAATGCTAGGGTTCGGATGAATTTTGAATTCAAGATATATTTTGAGATATGGATAGGATCCATTAACTTGAAATTTGAATTCAAGATATATTTCAAAATATGTATAGGATCAATTATCGTTGATTTTCTTGAATACAAGCTTGGATTGGGCTTTTCTTGTAAGCACTTGAATTTGGGTTAAACTCTAACGAAGTGATTGATTTTAGGTGCCTTTTGTTGGACTTTTTCAAGAGAGAAAAACAAGACACCAATTTTATTGGTGTTTACCACCAATGCAATAGGTAAAAACCAATTTTGTTCATCCTATCCTCCACTTAACTTTAAGACACCATCAAGATAGAATCCATTAAGTTGAAATTTGAATTCAAGATATATTTCAAAATATGTATAGGATTAATTATCGTGTATTGGATTGAGATTTTCTTGTAAGCACTTGAATAAGGTTTAAACTCTAATTATGTGATTGATTTTTGGGTGCCTTTTTTTTAGAAGTATTTCAAGAAAGAAAAACAAAACACCAATTTTATTGGTGTTTGCTGCCAATGCAAGAGGTAAAAAACAATCTTGTTCATCCTATCCTCCACCTAACCTCAAGACACCATCATAGTCCTGAGGAAAGAAACCCAAAAACTTGAAGCCTCTACCTTGCGATCACCTAGCAATCATCCAAGGAGAAGGAGGAGTCATGGAGAAGGAATTCTCATTGCAATTTAGAGATAGTCGCGTGGATCAACATTAGAGGACATCATAATCAATGTTGTCTCTTCAATTGATCAAAGGTATATTCCTAAACCCCTCTGATGATTTTTTACGAGTAGATTTTAGACATAGCTCTTGAGGATTGTAAAGAGTTATGGTTTCCATAATGATTAACATTAATTAACATTTTTCACCTATTAATTTGATCTGAAAAGCTATGGGTTATAATTCATGAGCACCGTAAAAAGTTACAGGTCCTCATGAGTTCCATAAAGAGTTACAAGATTATAATTAATGAGTGCTTTAATTATATTGTCTTCAGTATTCAATATTTTATTTCATCAACAAGCTCCTTTGAGCATCTGGTTATAACTTATTGGAACCCGTAAAGACTTACAGGTTATAACTCGTGAGAACTTGTAAGGAGTTATGGGTTAAAGAAAAGGAGATGATTTGCATAGAGTTATGGATATAACTCATGAATACTATAAAAAGTTATGAGTGTTACTCATGAGTATCGAAAGATAAAAATTTTTGTTATTTGACCCATGAGCATGTTACTTGATTGTTAGACAACACCTTGAATTCAACCAACATCCATGAATTGCATTTTGAGGTTTACAATTTCATGAGTCTTGTGTTTCTATAATAAGAGAAAATGGAAGATTAAAAGTGAGAGAGGCTGGGGGTTCAAAGGAGTGAGGGAGGCTGGGGGTTCGGTGGAGCTATGGAGGCATGGGCTTCAGAGGAGCTACAGAGGTAGGGGCTTTAAACGACCAACAGAGATGGGGGGTTTGGATGAGTGATGAAGGCTGGGGGTTCAGACAAGTGATAGAGGGTAAGGGTTTAGAGGATCAAAGGAGGTTGAGGGTGTGGAGGATGCATGAAGGTTGAAGGACGCAGCATGTGCCATTCCTCATTCTTTGGAGCCTTTTGCCTTTTTATTCCTTTGGTGCAACTTAGTCATTTCACATTGACAACTAATCACACAAAAATCCCTCTCGACTTTTTTGATAGGGAAATTCGGTATGATATTTCATTTATTTATTGATTTTTTTGTATTTTTTTATGGTCCTAGGACCTAACAACAATTTTCCCATATTGTTACTACTACTAACTATTAGTGCTACTACTAGCTCTATCACCAATAAAAATTACTTCTTACTGCAAGGTAAATTCAATTCAATTTTGCTCATATTTATTTTGTAAAATGTTTTTATTCCTAGTATTAATTATTTAAATTAATTTAAATTTAATATGTTATTATATGAAAATCCGTTTACAAATTGTTTAATGTACAAATCAGACATGAGTAAGAAGCATGTATAAGAAAAAAAAATGAAATGCATGTAGGGGACAAAATTGTCGCAATATTTTAGAAGTGGTTTGATCATACAGATCAAAAACAGAATTATTCCAAACTCAATTATTAAATTATTACAACACTCTACAAAACTTGCATATCAAAAGTTTCTTATATGAATGCAATAATAACTAGAAAGAAAAAGAAATTAAAGAAATACTAGAAGAAAGAAACAATGAAGGTACAAGCTAATTAATTAAATTAGGTGTATAAAGGAGGAGGCACCGGCATATCCTTAACGATGCCACATTTCAAGACGTAGTCCGGAAGGTTGTACTCATCTCTCAAAGATTTGTTTTCAGACAAGTTGCTGATGTAGAACTGTTGTCCCAAGTAGCGATTCTCAAGGATCTCCGACTTCAAGTTCCACATTCCTGCGTTGTCGAACGTCAGCAGTATAGCCGCCCAAGATTTGGGGAACACTTGAATGGTGTGCCTGCTGAGAGCATCAAGAAGGTTATAGTTCTTCCTCTTCTCTGGGCTCCACTTGCCAGGCTCAATCCTGCAAAATTATTATACAACAACAAGGCAAAGAGATGAGGAATTATTATGCATGCACGCATAAATTAATTAATTAAAGCAGAAATTCACAAGTTCGACGCAATTAATTAAATACTAACGCGACAGCAAAGAAGGAATAACCATCCAGGTTATAGGACTGGACGCTCTTCTCGGGATTCTCAATGATGATCTCAACGAATTGACGGAATGTGATGTTCATGACATTAGGGGCCTCAACCATATTGTCCAAATTGGTGGCTGGCTGATCGGGCATAGTGTTATATTTGAACACCTTATCAACAATTCCGTAGTATTCTGCAAGCTTCATTGGAGTCTCAGGATCAACATGAGACACACCATTTAGTGCGTAACGGAGCTTCCCTTGACCCCTACTAATTGAATGCACCAACTTGATTGTGCGGTTAATAGGAATCTGACCGTATTTGTAAGAGCCTTGAGGGTTAGGTCTGGCAGCGCTTGCAGTAAGGTTCCAACGGAAAGAGCGGAACTGGTTAAGAGACCAAGCCCACCCCACGGGTGCTTCAGGGAGCTCGGGTGAAGCCGGACCCTTCCCGTTTTGGTAGCGGATAATGCCTTTGCCAACAACTTGAGTCTTAGAGAATCGCGTGGAGGCCACCACATAATAGTCTTTGGGTTCTTCATCAGCAATGACCAGTGCTGTAAAGCATTGCCCTACATGCACGTCGAGCGAGTCGTACATGTTTTGAACAACGTGAGATCCTTCCATTTCCACAAGCTTCAGGGGATGGTTTTGCACCCTGAAGTTGAGCGAGTTTTTAATCCCTACATTGCAAACTCTGAACTTATAGGTCTTGCCAGCCTTCATTGTAAAGAGTGGCTCGTCCTTGCCATCACCTTTCGCTGATTTGCCGTTGATGAGAACCCCATCTGGTCTTCCAATAGATCGCCCGCTGTCCAAGAACTTTCTAAGAGTTGAATGGCTCTTTGTGTGCCAATCACCAATGACGAAATCAAACTCGTCTTCAGGGTCTGGGTAGGGAACAGGTATCAAAAGGCGACTGAAGACGCGAATCAGACCAAAACCACCGGCAGCTCTGTGTAAACCTGTGGTGGGATAGTAGAAGAAAGTTCCGATCTGGTCCTTAATCTGGAAGTGATACGTAAAGTTTGTTCCCGGAGGGATAGGACACTGGACACCTGGTGTACCATCTTGCCATGAATTCTTCCTGTGTTGGACGCCTAGGAAAGTCAAGAGAATAGGCTCGTCGAGCTTGTTGAAGACGTTGATGACGAAATTGTTATTGGATGAACCATTGATGCGAGGTCCAGGGAATTGGCCGTTGATGAGAATAACTTGTTGAGGAACTCCCAGAGGCGAGAGGGTGCCATAACTGACATCCCATGTATAGAATACGTAAGGGTCTTCACCTTTAACCACTGAGAAAGCTCCAGCCAAGAGGCAAACTAGAGACACCAACATGATCTTCCCACGAGCCATTTTCCTTTCTTGGTTCGTGATAACCTCCCTCTTTTTTCTTTATTATGCTTTGGATCACTTGTTTTTGGTACATGAATGAATCATATATCTGTATTGCTCCTAGCCTCGCTCATTTTTGTAATGTGGAAGGAGATTATATCTTTCTGTTCTGACAATTCGCATTTGGCCTCCCGTATATATACTGGGTTTCTTCTTGTAAAAGATAGAAAATTCATTTTCTAAACTTAACACTTAGTTTCAATGACGTAAATCACTCTCAATTTGAACCACAGATCTAATTTTAGACAACGGTTATAGAAAAAGCTACGCAGACACTAATCGTTAGCTTTGACATAGGACTTGGTCGCTTATTAAGTAGATTTAATTTTATAAACATTTTATTTTCCCAACTTAAATCGTACGCGCAAAAACTCACTTAAACATTCCATGTAGGATAATTTGATTTATTAGTTTATAAATTGTCCATAAGCTTGATAGCTCAATTGATCAAAAAAGAAAACGAGAACTTCCACTAGCATTAATTGTGGATGTGATTTCTTTTAGTTATTTTGCTAAATACCTTTTTTAAACTTTAGTCTAGCACACTTCTATTTTATTTACTATTAATACTTGAAAGCAATTTTTGTATGTGAACTATTATTAAAAATTATATGGTAAAATTAAGGTCGTGATAACTTTTTTTTTTTTTTTAATATAGACATAGGATATCCATTTTTGGAAATACTAAAAATAAGGTATTTTGATGTTGTTTAGTTTAATGCACGTGTGGGAGGATGACCAGACATCATAAAATTTTAAGTTGGTAGATAATCCATAGGTTGTAATTGTTTACTTATCATGTACTTGATATGTGTTTGTTGTATGTTTGTTTGCCATGTGTATATGTTTTTCCCAATATGCATACAGAGCATATTGGGATTTAAGTCCCTGACTATTGTATTCCTAGCATTGAGGATTAATCCATGGCTTGCCTTGAGTGGTGGCTCGACGGTTTGTGATTTTGATAAATCTGAGGCTGGCCTGGTACAAGTGGCTCAACAATGCGAGGTTTATGATTTCGATAAATTTGAGGTTTACCATGGTAAGGCAGCTCAATGATGTGTGATGATTGGTTATTGTGTATGTTTCTTGATGCATATGTGGTATGTTTGGCTTATTATTTGATTTTATATGTCATGGTTACATGCATACACTATACACATATATTACATGAGTTTAATAGTTACTTTGGAGTTCACTTTTGAACTCTAGACAGATCTATAGATACAAGGGAATGTGTCTGAGTTGGAAGAACCTTTTTGGAAAGGTATGGCATATCAGAGCTGATTGAAGAACAAGGAATGCCCTATTATACTCCGTAGTTATTTTTGGGATGACTGTAATTATCTTGGTATTTTATTTCGAATGACTATACCCTTAACCTTTCGGGGACTATTTACTTTTGTTTATTAAGCCTTTACTAGTACAGTAGGTAGTCTAAACCGGCATAATGCTCTGTTAGATGCATTTTGATATAAGTTAAAATGGAACAAGCAATAAAGGAAAGGTAACAATTAAAAGGATTCCCTCTAACCCGCCACCCGAAAGGGTGAGGCCGATAGGGGTGTAACAAAGACGTCCTGGCAAAAGGATAGTTGAAGAACCGAGGGATGACAGTGTCTAATGTCTTTTTTTCAATTTGCATTGTTTGTAATGAATGTAAACATAAGTAAAGAGATATAAACCCTAGGAATACCCCTATTATGTAATCCAAAGTTTAAGTTTATACCAGTATGTTGTGTTATTTCTGATTTTGCCACATAACTGTATATGAGCTGCATATGATTACGGTCAAGAGTGCCGGCACCCCAGATGAGCGTGTTACACCCCAAACTAGGAATTGAAAACAAGTCTAAATTAGGCAAACAGATAAGCCCGATTTGGGAAGAGTCTCAACGGACTAAGCAACTCGACTATACGAGTCAGTGGACCTAGTATGTATCGGTCGTAGAATGAAAGTGCCAATGAAAAAGGGGCATAGAAAACCTATACGGTGTTACTCCAATTGGAAAATATGCCACCTAACTATGTCCTGAGGTATAGGACAATTAGTTGAGCAAAAAAATGCCGGTATAAGTAAGTATATGACAATTTTAGAGTAGTCGTGTATGCCTTGCTTTTTTCAGAAAATATTGGTATGTGGTATCGTTTGTTGGGTCTCAATATTCGTGTCGCAATCCTAAGTAAAACCTAAGGAAGAATTCCAAATACGTCACAGAAACCAAGGACATGAACATCGAAAAATCAACATATATGACACTTTCTTGAAAACCGTGAGACAAGACAACATGAACACACACCAATATGCACAAACACCAACACACTCACAAATCAAGACACTTGTCACACACATGCAATAAACAAGACACTTGGCACCTTCCACTAGTGCAAAAAAGCGCTTTAAAACTGCATCGTTTAGACTGGAGTATTGACACTAAGGTCTTAAAAATATGACTAGTGGCAGTTTCGCAAATATCAAGAACTTCTTGGACCGTTGCAAAAACCAACTAGTCTTAAATATATTATTAAAACAATTGAAATATCAATTAATATAAAAGTATAAAAATATAGAAACCGTATATATTAAAAGATCGGTCTTAAAATTTAAACTTTTAAGACCGGACCTAAATTGTGTCTAGTACAAAATAATGAAAGAAAGTAAAAAAAAAAAATTGAATTACTTTTAAGACCGGAGTTTCATAAAGTCAGGTCTTGAAGATTAAGATTTAAGACCCTCATTTTAAAAGTTACACTTTTAAAACTGGACATATTTTGTCTGGTTCAAAATATTGAAAGACATAAAATAAAAAATTAATTACCTTTAAGACCGGACATTTAAAATGTACGGTCTTGAAGGTTAAATTTTAAGACCTGCGTTATAATATATCCGATTTTAAAAGTAAACATAATACACGTCTCTTCTCGCGAAACCTCGTTACTCTCTTTGAAGTCTGAACCCCTGTTCTTGTTGCGAAACCTCAGTTGCATTACATCTCTTCGTTACAAACCACCACCATCATCTGTTACTCTCTCATTTGCTCAGGCATTCCTCTCTTGCACCACCTCTCTCAACCTCTTTTCTTGTTTCGAAAATGAACGGAGGAAATGATTCTAGTCTTGTTCGTGGAATGCTAGTTGATGATGTGACTGGCGTGAGTCAAAACAAACAATGTTCTTCTTAGAGTGAGCCTCGTAACCGCCCTACACTCCAAGGTGGTAGAAGAGGCCTTATCAGATTGAAAGAGCTTACCCTAGGGTGGACTGTCGAGCAAAAGCTTGATATACAGTTTGATAATCATTTGGCTCCTTGCGGCCCTAATAAAAGAAAATATACCAGTTATTTCAGATTACTAGCATGCAACAATCCTAACATTTTGACCGACGAGTGGAAAAATGTCGACAAAAAGGTGAATGATCTTATTTGAAATTCTATCCAGCTTATGTACAATGTTCCTGACAATGAGAAGTTGAAAGTTAAGACATTGTCATATTGTGCTAATAGCTGGAGGAAGTTTAAGACCCAATTAGCAAACAAGTATAATTTGGCCGAGGTTCCGGTTGGTGAGCCTCGCCCTGATCCTTGCGCCAAGTATGCTTTTCTTGATGAAGAAACTTGGCAACAATTTGCTCAAATGCGGACTACTAAAGATGCTTTAGTTAGTCTATATATTTAGTGTTTTTGTCCCTTCTTGTTTGCTTATTAACATGTGCCGATATGTGAATGTTATTGTTCTTCTATAAGGCCTTTAGTCAGTTAGCTAGGAAGGTATTTTGTTATAGTAGGTCAGGTAGACATTGTTGTTAGTTAGTTAGTATGTTAACTGTGTAATGGTTTTTGTGCAAGCTATTATTGGGCCTTAAAGGTCAAGCCTCTAACTATATATAAGAGACTAATATGTGTAGGAACCAGTTATAATGAATGAATGAATTGACTGAGTTGGCAGCAGTTCTGCAACCCCCTTTCCTCTGTTTCTCCCAATTTATTCTACAATTCTACATCTTCCTTAACAAAGTCTTAAAACTTGATGAAGTGAATTTGACTAGTATTTGAGGTTTATATCAAAAAGAAGTTCTCTAATTTTTGTAATGGTCATGAATTCATAATTAATAGTTGTTTTAAATTCTGATTCATAGAGAAGAAGGCAGCAAGCATAAGAGATTGGGATAAAGAATGATTGCCCACATACGGCTTCTCGCAACAGATATGAAAAGGCTGAAAAAGAGTTGATGGTGGCCAAACGAAAGAGATTGGAAGATGAAGCTGAATCCAATCCTTCTGCGATATATGATCCGTCATCTCCAATACGCCGTGAGGAGTTATGATTGTATATTCGCCCAAGGAAATGCGAGGCATACTCTAGTGAACAAACTCATATAGTTGCTGAAAGAATTGTAAGTATCGTTTTTTTTTTAATTTTTTAGTTACCAAACATGTTTTGTTACTAATTAAGCTCTCGTTATCTGTATCTTATAGGAAGAACTCAAAATGAAAGAAGTAAGGGGATCATTTGTGTCGGAAGAGAGGAAAGATATTCTTACTGTTGCAACTAGAAAACCAAATCATGCGGGGCGTGTAAGGGGAATTGTAGGATGGCTAGGCCTGAAGGATTACTTTCGTAAATCCAAATGCAAAAAACAAAGTATGGTTACCTGGGAGGAGATGGAACATTCACAAGCCATAGCAACTGAGGAAGCAGAGGCGAAAGCAGCTGAGCGAGAAGCTTCATTAAGTGCAATGTTTCAAGACTATCTGAACAAGATGACGAAAGAGATGATGATGATTGTGAGCTCCCATGGAGAGACCACTGTTCCCTTGCAACACTCACCTGCACCTGTTCAACAGAGCACTAAAGGGAGCTAATGTTGGATAGTCAGCGGAACCTTGTGACCTTTACGTGGAGGATCCTGATAGACAATTGGTTGCAAGAGGGAATGTCTACAACTCTTGATCAACTGTACACCATCGAAAAATGACTGATGATGAAGTCAGGGTGTCAGTTGAAGATGTGATCACTGACATACCTATCCCTCTTAAAACCAATCAAATGAAAGTTGTGAGTGATTGCATGGGAAGCTTCATCTTGTGGCCAGTGAAGCTTGTACATATTTCTACTCCTCCTCAAGCTCTAGCCCCTACTGATGAAGCTGCAACCGCACGTGATAGTGTGCCTATTACACCCCTCCTGGCCTCGCCCTTTTGGGTGACGGGTTAGAGGGATTCACTTTTCTTATTACCTTTTTACTGCTACTTGCATCTTTTATCACGTATAAGAGTGAATGCAACAGAGCATGTTATCAATTTGGACAAATACAATATACTGGTAAAAGTATAATAATCCAAAAGGTAAACAAGTTCCCATAGGGTTGAGGGTACAGTCATTCCAAATAAAATATCAAACAGTAAATAATATGATGCTCTTATCTAAATTGAATACAACTTAAAGCCTCCTTGGAGCATCTTCATTTCTTCGTCTCAAACCCCGGCCCTTGCCTTTTAAACTCCTGATCATCTCCACCTGAAGCACCTGTATCCTTAAACCAGTCTGGAGTTCAAGATTGAACCCTAGAGTAATTGTTAAACTCATATACAATATGTATGCAATGCATGTAATCAAATCATAACAGGGAAAATAATTCTGCCTCAGGCACAGTATACTGGCATATACTACCTCTGCAAGACCGCCTGGTCTAGACAAGCCCCCAGATCCAGCGCACAAAAGGCCTCAATAGTTAGGGGGCCAACCCCAACCACCTACCCTAGGGCCTCAGTGGACACCTATAAACACATAGTCATATAGGCTCCACCTGCCCCACATAACCTGGGTCTCAGTAGCTACCTAAGGACACGCCATCCAATAGGTCCTACCCCTACATGCCAAGGGCCTCCTCAGCTCGACATACTCTAGATTTCAGTGGTAACCTAAGAACACATAGTCACATAAGTACCACAATCCAATCCCTTACCACATGATAAAAACACACATGCGAAAGTAACATAGAGTATGCAAGTTTACAGTTACTACATGGCACGCCTTGCAATATAGATGACTCTTCTCTTAACATTAAAGATGCTTCCCACACGTGTTATTTCCCTAAATACAACAAAACATTAAGCTTTCAATCACTTATACACTGTTTACTTTATTTTCGTTTACACCAGATTTTTCAGAATCATTGTCCCAACTTTTCCGATTTTTAATAAATTTTAGAAAAATCACATCGACATAAAATCAGTGACCTTAGAACCATTAGGATTTTTATTTTGTATGAAAAATAATTACCCAAGCCATCTGGGTTCAAGTACTTCTCAGATTCTCAAAACTTAACCACTGGTCCGAGACAGAATCCATGTTTTTAGGTCATTTTCAACTTTATAGAACTCTCGATTGGAACATCAAAATGACACAAAATCTTATACCAAAATCATCCTCATGATGTCTAATTTTACCATGTAAAATCTTAGATAAAACTAAATCCATTTACTATTTTAAAACCACCGATTAACACCCTCTACCCAGAAACCGAAATAGTTGACAGATTTTCGTATATTAAGGACATAAACTTTTTCAATAATACCAGAAGGACGTAAGGGACCAAGACCAAGAGATGTATAGACAGATGCAAGAATGACATTAATAGAAGCACTGAGATCTAGCATGCAATCATCAAATCTATAATTACCAATAATACAAGGATTAGAAAACACACCTGGGTCCTTGAATCTCAACATCAAACTCTTGGAACAACAACATCCACCAAATAAGTCGGGGCTTAGCATCTAACTTTATCAAAAGAAACTTCAATGTAGCATGGTCAGAGTAAACAATAACTCCACTAGCTAACAGATATGATCTAAACTTATCAAAGGCAAACACTATAGCTAACAACTCTTTCTCAGTGGTGGTGTAATTAGACTGGGCAGAATCCAAGGTCTTGGATGCATATGCAGTGACATGAGAAGCTCTGTCAACCCTCTAAGCCACGATAGCACCAACAACATAGTTGGAGGCATCACACATAATCTCGAATGGAAGTAGCCAATTCGGTGGTTGGATCACAGGGGTTGTAGTCAAGCACCCGCTTTAAATGGTCAAAAGCCAACTTGCACCCATCATCAAATACAAAGTTGATGTCCTTGTGCAAAAGGTTGGACAAGGGTCGAGCAATCTTACTGAAATCCTGGATAAATCTCCTGTAGAAACCTGCATGACCAAGAAAAGCACGAACTTCCCGCACAGATGTAGGGTAAGGTAGAGCAGTAATAACATCAATCTTAGCAAGATCTACCTCAATACCCTTATTAGACACTATGTGCCCCAAAACAATCCCTGACTGAACCATAAAGTGACACTTCTCAAAATTCAGCACAAGATTGGACTCTATGCACCTGTGCGAAACTCTGGACAAGTTAGCTAAGTATGCATCAAAACCAAACCCACATACACTGAAATCATCCATAAACACCCTTATGCAATCCTCTAGAAACTCAAAGAAAATACTTACCATACAACGCTGGAAGATACCTGGTGCATTGCAAAGGCCAAAGGGCATCCTTCGATAAGCATATGTTCCAAAGGGGCGTGTGAAGGTCGTCTTCTCTTGGGTCCTCAGGAGCAATATGGATCTGAAAGTAGCTAGAGTAGCCATCAAGGAAGCAATAGTGAGACTTACTAGCCAACCGCTCAAGCATCTGATCAATGAAAGGCAGGGGATAATGATCTTTACGAGTGGCTTGGTTGAGTCTCCTATAATCAATGCAAACTCTCCAACTGTTCTGAACTCATGTAGGAATGAGCTCATTTTTCTGATTGGCCACCACAGTTACTCCTGATTTCTTGGGAACCACCTAAACCGGGCTAACCCACCGGCTGTCAGAAATAGGATAGATGATACCAGCTTGCGGAAGCTTAGTGACCTCCTTCCTCACTACATCAACGATAAGGGGATTTAGGCGTCTCTAGGGTTGTCTCACTGGTTTAGCCTCTTCTTCTAACAAAATCCGATGCATGCACGTAGAAGGGCTAATACCAACAAAGTCAGCTAGTGTCCACCCAATCGCCTTCTTGTTTGCCCTCAATAAGCTTAGCAGCTTCTCTCTTCTTGCTCCGGTAGAAGGTTGTTTGCCACAATGACTGGCAATTGTTCACCTACCTCTAGGTAAGCATGCTTTAAATGATCCAGAAGGGATTTCAACTCCAGCTTGGGTGGTTGTTCAATGGAGGGGAGGAGCTTGGGTGGCTGTTCCATAAGTTCTGTAGTGTGTACACCTGAAATCTTGGAAACCATATTCAAAGAAGCAGAACTATGTCCAAGCAACTCATTGTTAGGATCATAATGCAGCACGTCATACAACGAAGAACTCTTACAATCAACAACATCACAATCAATATCAGGATGCAAAGTGACACTTTCACAATCACAATCAATGTCATCACACAATACAGCATCAATCTCAGTGCATACAGGACACCATGCATTATCAGAGCAGTCACCTATAACATAATCACTCATGGATGCAATATCAGGAAAATCAGCACACCAATTGGCAACAACATCATCTACAACATCAGATATCACACCAACGCAGAAAATAGAGTGCTCCTCCCTAGGATTTTTCATGGCATCAAAGATATTGAAATTCATAGAAATATCACCAAACTCCATAGAGAGAGTACCGGAATGCACAACTATTTTAGTCCTAGCTTGTTTTCATGAAAGGTCGACCTAGAATGATTGGTGACTTACTATTAGGAGACTCGTCCTCCATATCTAAGACGTAAAAATCAGCAGTGAATATCAATTCATTTACTTTGACCAGTACATCTTCGAGTAAACCAGAGGGATGGGCATTAGTCCTATTAGCTAGTTGAACAATAATACCTGTAGGACGTAAGGGACCAAGACCAAGAGATGTATAGACAGATGCAAGCATGACATTAATAGAAGCACTGAGATCTAGCATGCAATCATCAAATCTATAATTACCAATAATACAAGGAATAGAAAACATACCTGGGTCCTTGCACTTACGAGGCATGGTAGGCTGGATGAGTGCTGATACATTCTGGTTTAAGCTCACTCGTTCATTGCCCTTCGGTCACCTCTTGTTGGTACACAAGTCCTTCAGAAACTTGGCATATTTAGGCATTTGCTTGATTGCATCTAAGAGATGAATGTTGATCTCAACCCTCCTGAAGGTCTCTAGAATGTCCTTCTCTTGTGCTTGTGTTTTTTCTACCACTTTCTTAGATTGAATGGACCGCTGAGGGAAAGGAAGAGGAATAGAAATGTCCTCATCACCTTGGTTCATTGCCTCTATATCTCTAGAGTCATTCTTCGCATTTTCTGACCCTTTACCTGATGTAATCATATCTGCAGCTTGCTTATGTTCTTCCAATTGCTTACCAGACCGTAAAGAGATAGCACTCACGTTCTCCTTAGGATTGGGAATGGTCTGTGAAGGAAGGGTGTTGGAACCTTGAGGTTGGAGCTGATTCAATATAGTTGCCAATTGGCCAATTTGAGTTTGCAAACTCTGAATGGAGGTTTCAGTTTGCTGCTAGAATTGCAATGTATTCTAGGCAAATTGTTTAATCATATCTTCAAGTGAGGAACCAAAAGAACCACCACTACTACTACTAGGCTACTGTGTCACTAGATGGGGTGCACATATGGCTGGTAAGGGAGGAGGAACTAGAAGAGGAGGTGGTGCAGAATGTGGGAAACCTGGTGGTCTAAACTGCCTCTACTGGTAACTTCCAGAATTATGATTTTGTTGAAACTGGTTGCCTTGATTCTGGTTCCAACGAAAATTAGGGTGGTTTCTCCAGCCAGGGTTATAGGTATTAGAGAATGCATTGTTCTATTGCTGATATTGTGGCTTTCCTGGAAACACAGCAACTGCAACTACTGAATGGTCCTAGTAATTAGGATCTTGCAAGGTAGGACAAGAATCAGTAGGATGGTAGGGATCAGCACAAAACCCACATGAATATCCAATATGAGGAGGGGAAGTCTGTACTATATGTGTAACTGCCAACTGTCTCACCAGAGAAGTCAAGTCATCAAGCCTGTTCTCAAGTCTTTGTTGATCTGCAATCTGAGGTGTTTGAATTTGGTACACAGGGGTACTGTTTGCTCTAGTGCCAAATTACTGTGAGTTGGCAGCCATGATAGATATCAAATCTCTAACTTTCTCAGGTGTCTTATTCTGCAAAGCCCCACCACTCGATGCATCAACCAAATTTCTGTCATTAGGCAATAGACCCTCATATAAGTATGTAATAAGAAGCTGCTCAGTAATTTGATGGTGTGGACAGCTTGCACACAACCTCTTAAACCTCTCCCAATACTCATGTAGGTTCTCCCTATTCACTTGTTTAATGCCACTGATTTCTTTCCGGATGGATGTGGCTCTTGAGGATGGAAAGAATTTCTCCAGAAACAACTAGGCCATATCATTCTAGCACGCAATAGATTGAGGTTGAAGGTAGAACAACCAGTCCTTAGCTCCCCCTTCAAGTGAGAAAGGAAAAGCTCTCAGTTTGATATGCTCCTCATCAATTGCTTGTGGCTTCATTGTGCTACAGACCACATGGAACACCTTCAAGTGCTTATGAGGATATTCACCTGCAAGACCATGAAACTTTGGCAATAAATGGATAAGACCGGATTTCAATTCAAAGTTAGCTCCAATTTCAGGGTATTGGATGCATAAAGGTTGATTGACTACAGTAGGTGCAACCAATTCTTTCAAAGTGGGACGAATTCCTTCTTCAACCATATTCTCAGAATTAGCAAAAGTACTACTAGAATCAGTAAAATCAGCAGATTCAGGACTAGAAATAGAGTCAGACTCAAAATCTGAAACAACCTCTGTAGTGACTACTTGACTTAACCTGACAGCCCTTCTAGTAGCTAAGATAGTCCTCTCAATTTCAGGATCTCCTTCTACCAAATCTTCTGGATTGGTAGTATTCCTAGTACTCATACAGTAGCATATGGCAGAATGGATGGATTCATACAACAGCGAAAAACACCTACAAAACAGCAAAATCCTTGAGGGAGAACAAAAACACTAAATGACACTAGAAGATTCAAAACATAAACAGAAAATCACACTAGAAATTAGCCAAAACAAATGCAGAAACACTACCAAATGATTTTAAAAATTTATGGGATCGCCACAGAAACACTCCTAGACCATTGGGGGACCTAAAAATGCAATAAAAAAATTAAAAAATTGAAAAAGTGGTCAAAACGATGGAATTTGGCTTAAAAATGAAGACCACATGGCAAAGCAATGTGTCTTGACATTTAGGCCAAAATCTATCAACTTGCCAAATTTCAGCTCAATTAGAGATAGTCACAAAGTCTAGAACAATTTCAAAAATACCGGCTATGTCCCACCGTGACCAAAAAACAAATAAAACATATCCTAAACAATGGAATTTGGCAATTTGGAGCAGGACCTCATCCCCTAAAGGGGTGAGTATTGTTTAAAATGCCAATTTCCATGTGGGAAAGCCTTGGTTCAAGTGATCTGGGTGAGAAAATTTTTTGCCCAGTCACCCGAACCACTAATCTACTCCTAATCTGTTACTAATCAAACCAATGCGAACTCCCCGGCAACGGCGCCAAATTTTGACAAGAGGTGTCGACCTCTTACAAAATAACCAAGTTCAATAAAAAGATTTGCAGTATAAGGAACCTGGATTGTTTCCCATGGAATTCGCAGTAGATTTATTAGAAAGAGGAAAATAGTAACAGGATGGGAGGTAGTTTTTTAATGCAATTAAGAATGAAAGCAAAATGAAACCATTAAGGAAAACGAGATTAATTAGACCAAAAACGACTAACCGAGAATTAGGAATTCCAAAACCTTCATCAGACTAAAATAATACACCAAACCCGTAATTGATTCTGGATAAACCGAAATCTCTGCGTTTGACCAGAAATTCCCTCCACTGAATGATTGTCCAGAATATATTCAAAACAGTGGCGTGTCACTGAGCAATCGCCCAGTAATCACTTAAACCCAGTTTGAATTGTGTCCTTGGGATAAATCAATCTGCGTTTTTAATCAAAAAGCCAATCCAAATTCAGAAATCGGATCTGATAAAAGAAGGCAGAAACAAGTTCAGATGTTACCGGTTAAGCGTGAGTCCTCTGGAATACGGAATCCTTAATCCATGGGTTAATAAGAGAGGCTTAGCCGAACATGGCTGGGCAAAACAATGAAGGACAGACGAAGAATACGAAGAACATCTCAGAGAATTTAATTAAAACGTTTTTAATCCAACAACAATGTAGAATGTAATAATGTGTTATTTTCAGCCACCATACAATTTTTCTTATACATGAAGGATGAATCAAGATGACTGACAATTAGGAATCAATCCCTTAATCATAGGAAAACTCTAATCAATATGAAATCTCTAATAAATTAGGAAACTTCTAATAATTGGTCCTTTTATTACAAAATTCGTCCAAAACAGAAATCCAGCAAAATGAGTCTGTCTTTAACTCCAATTTCATCCATCTTCTTGTCCAAATCATCCTTTGAGGTCTTCATAACAATTGTAGCTCTCTGGATCATCTGAAAAACAAAAGAAAAGTGAGGCTAATCCGATATCTAGATCAAAAGTTATGGCAAAAATGGTGAAGCATTGTAAATTTGGAATTTTATTACCAAAAACGAATTTAATCTAATTAAAAGCTTAGTGCCCAATTCAGTAATAAAACTCATTATTTCTCAATTAAATATCCCTAAATTATTAACCAAGAGATAAAAATAAGTGGAATAATATTCAATTATCAGATGTACCCAATTGAAAGATCTATGAAATTCCTAAAAGGGTATGTGAAGAACGCTTACTGGCTAGAAGCATCAATTATTCAGAAGTATGTATCTGAAGAGGTCATGGAATTTTGTCAAAATTATTTGGTCAAAGTAAGACATATTAGGCTTCCAAAACGTCAGCGAGCTGAAGGGGGTAGACGAGGGGCTTGAGTAAAGAGTTTGGATCCTGATAAATTGTCCCAAGTCCACTTATACATCTCTAATAATGTTGATGAAATTCAAACAGAACTTTTGATTAGGCAGCATAACAGAACTCTTGCAAACTATTCAAACAAAAAGTAGAGGGAGAGGAATCTGTTTCTGATACAATCAAATGGTTAGCATGTGGTCCTGGGTTGATGTCATAAGTTGGAATTTGTATGTGATTTACATTTTACACGAAATCCCTAGATAATAGGAGCACCATCCAGAATAGTGGTGTTATGTTAGAGGCTGAATCTATGTACTTCTCCAGTTCAAAAGACAAGAGGCCTAAATTGACAGTCATACCTTATTATGGGGTTATTAACGAGATTTGAGAGGTGGACTATGTTAAAATTAAATTTCTCATTTTCAAATGCAAATGGGTTAATGTCAGTAATGGTGTTCAAATCGATCGACTAGGATTTACATTAGTCGATATCAATAGTAGAAGTTTTGGACATGAACCTTTTCTTATGGCAGACCGGGCGAAACAAGTGTTCTATATCATCAATCAAGAAAATAAAATGTGATCTGTATCTCTCCAAGAAAAAAGGGTCATTGATATTGATGAGAAAATTCATTCAAATTATGGTCTTCCTGAGAGTGCTCATTTTTCAAGGGGTATGGGAGGATATCCCTTTATAAAGAGACAATTCATATATAGGGTAATCTTCATATACAAAATTCTTTGAAAATTTTACGATTTTAACTATATTCAATTCCTTCTTAAACAATGTCACCCACTAACTTTTGTTCTTGTTTTTATATTTTTTGCAGATTTCGATCGAAAAGGGCTTGTTACAAAAGAACAGGAATGTTAGTTATGTTGTTATTGGGTGGGAATCCGATGAATACAAGGTGAATTGGTATATATGTTAATTTAGGTGATGTACACTGTCTTTGTATTTCGTTGTATTTGTAACTTATCTTATTGTATAATTATATTCATTTGTTTGTTAGGTATGTATTGTAATAGCTAGTAACTATATTCATTACGATGCCACAATATAACTCATGGCCTGGTGAATAATATTTGTATCCATTTCCAATTCAATTATAGTAATTTATAATGGATTGTTCATATATATATATATATATATATATATATATATAGCTTATAGCTTAGAGTACTGTCTTTTAGATGTTGGATTGTGTGGCGGATTTGGTTTGAACATGGGAAAATTCCACTTTTAAGATCGGTGTATTTAATGTCCGGTCTTAAAATTCAGACTTTTTAGCGGACGCTATTCTTTACAGTCTTAAAAGTCCTAATAAATCGGTCTAAAAAAGACCAACTTTTAAGACCGGATTTGTAATTAAGTCTAGTCTTAAAAGTAATATTTTTAAGACCGGTGTATGTTATATAGTAAGGTCTTATTTCGGTGTTTTGAGACAGGTGCATATGTTTTTCCGGTCTTATAGTTGATAAGTTTTAGACTAGATGTTACTTGGTCCGGTCTTGAAAGTGGTATATTTAAGACCGGCCCTTTTATTGCCCGGTCCAATAAATTCTGGTTTTAAGACCGAACAAAATATATGTTACGTCTATATATAGTGCGACTTTTAAGACCTATTGTTTTTAATGTCCAGTCTTAAAATATTTCTTTAAGACCGGTTCACGTCCGGCCTTAAAAGTTACATACTTTTAAGACTGCTTGGAACAAGACCAGTCGTTGATCCGGTCTTACAGTGCCTCTTTCGTCCGGTCTTAAAATACTTTTTTGTACCCGTGTTCCTTTCACACAAACCAAACACATGTCTTCCTTACATGTACACTTGGCAAGCCTATATGAAATCAGATTTTCCCATCTCTTTTCTCCTCCTTGATGTGGTTTTATTCACTGATTTCATTCATTATCTCCCTCTCATTCTCTCCTTATCGTGAACCCTTGCTCAACATAAACCAAAATCCTCTCAACTCCCATGGCTTCCTCTCCTCTCCAACACCATTAATGTAACATCCCAAATTTTGGGCTCTGAGAATTGAAATTAAGCCTAAATTAGGTAGACATCTAGCCCAATTTTGGAAGAGTCCCCAGAATGATGAGAGATATAAAGCCTCTTAATGACTAAGTAACTCAGCTATACGGGTCAGTGGACCTAGTATCTATAGGCTGTGAAATTAAAGTACCAATCAAAAAGGGCCACAGAAGACCCATACAGTGTTAATCTGGTTGGAAAATATGCCACCCAACTATGTCTTGAGGTATAGGACAATTAGTTGAGTGAAAATATGATGGTATAAGTAAGTATACAGTATTTTCATGGCAATCGGGTATGCCCTGCATTTTTGAAAAAACACCGGTATGTGGCATCGTTTGTCAGGTCTCGATATTCATGTCACAATTCCAAGTAAAATTTGAGCAAGAGTTCGAAGTACACTATGTCAACAGAGGAAAACACGCAAACCGAGACAACACACATATCTTTCCTCCTCTCCTTGTGACACATGGCTTGATAAGAGCATGACAACACACACACACATATGTACACAAACCACCAAGCCACATGTCACACACACACACACACATTAATGGCAAATTGATTTCACTCTTCTCTCTTTAATTCACGGCAACACACACACACAAACATAATTGACCTCACTTCCCTCAATTCCCTCTCTCATACCATGGACATACACACACATTCATTAATCAATATCACATTCTAAACTCTTCATCCTCTTCTCTCAAAAACACAGCTATTCCTTTTCTTCAATCACCAACAATTTTACCTTCTCTCAACTCCTCTCCTCCACGGTCAACAACTCCTCTCCAACATTCATCTTTTGTTCAACTAGGAGGAGGAAGAAGAAGGAAGATCCAAGAAGAAAGAGGTAGGTATGTGCAAGAACATCTCCTCTAACTTCGTAATCTTCCTTTGCATGTTGATTTGGTGAACAAGAAATCAACATGCATGTGTTGTTTTTGGGTAGAGGCTGAAGGATTGAGCAGGAAAAGTGAAAAGAAAGTGGCTACCAAGTCAAGAACAAGAACTAGTGGTAAGCTCATCAATCTTCTATTGACATTTTGGAAATTCTGATTTAAAAATCCAGATTTTGTAATCTGAGGGAAATTCAAAGAAATGAGTGAAATTTGGTAAATCTGAGTTCACCATGGTGTTCACCTCGAACAATTGTGTGGGAATAAAGTGGTAAATGAATTTTTAAAGGGATTTTAAAACATAAAATCACAAGTTTCATAAAAATGTTGAAACTGCCAGTTTTGGAAGAATGGAGTCAGTCGACTTGCATGCATTTTTTTATTGATCATATGGACTTATAAAATTATGAAAGTATTCCAAGAGATATAGGACATTCATAGCTGTAAAATGGTGGGTATTTTGTATTTTTCTAAGCTCTAGTAAGAGAGAAATAAATTGTACAAAATGACCCTACGTTTTGGAAGCAAAAACTGGGCAGTGAGCTTGTGTGTGGAATTTTAATGGGTAAACGAACCTATAAAATTCTGAAACCTTCCAGAATAAAATAAGACTCATATAGAGTTAATTTGATATATGATTTGTAATTTTTAAAGCTCTGTACAATGAGATATGAATTTTTAAAGATAAGCTATGAATTCCGGAAGCTTAATAGGACAGTCAATGGAAATGTAAAATCTAGGAATAATTTGACAAGTTCTGACCTTTGGAATTATTTTTCTATGAAAGGGGACTTGTCTAGGAACACGTGAGAGTTGACAACACATTAAAATGATTTTTGTAAGTTGCTGGACTGTTAAAGATAGTGTTAGATAAAGGTTAAAAGTAACAAGTTTAAGTTACTTAATTAAACATTAATGAAATAAAGGTTAAAAGGGAATGCAAACATTCATTTTCATTGCTTCTAAAGGTATCGTTATGTCATTAGGGTTAAATGGAAAAGAAAGGAACTTCAAGCAACCCTGATGGTTAGCGAAAGAGGAACCCGAGTAAGGACAGTAGTCCTTAAAAGGTAGTGGGCTTACCTTACTTGCATGTATTTGATATTATTGCTTATGTGTACATATATGATTGCTATGCTTGCTTGTTATGTATAACATACTTGAATGTTTGAAGCTCTATTTATGATTATGCTATGACCATGAGTATGATGCATGAAGCATTGAGCATGCAGAAATGTCATTATGTTAACATGAGCTTGTACAAGGCATGTATATCATACATTAGCATTTATCTTGCATGCATTGTATTGGTATTGTCTACTATTAGGATTCCTCAGAATCTCACCCTCCACTACCAACTAGTAGGCAGGTGAGCATAGGAGAGAAGTGTTGCACTAGGTTCAAAAAGGGGGTATTGCTTGCAGATGGTCCAATGGAAGGATAGTTCAAGAACCGAGTGGCGATAGTGATTCAATGTGTTTAATTTTCACTCTCTATAATGAATGTAAACGTTTATAAAGGGGTATATATAAGCCCTAAGAATACTCCCCTTATGTAATCAAGCTTAAGTTCCACTGTATCAGTATATTGAACTATTTCTGATTTTGTCACACTACTGTGTAAGCTTATAGGCAAGAACACCGGCACCCTGAGCGAGTGTTACAATTAACATCATCATCATCAACCTCAACATCATCTTGAATCATCACGGTTTGAAGGAAGAAGAAGAGCTACAAGAAGTTCAAGGTAAGGAACTTGAAATCTAGCTTGGTATCTTGAATGATTCTTTCATACATGTTATTGTGAAAGGTTAAAAACTCACATGCATGTGGTTTTCCAAGTCTAGGCTGAAGGTTGATCAAGGATTTGAGTGATAAAATTGAACACAAGCTCAAAGATTAAGCCTAGTGGTAAGAACATCCACTTTTTTAAGATTTTGAAGCTTAATTTTGATTGAAACCCAGATTTGTCATCTGAGGTAAACTCAAAGAAATAAGTGGAATTTGAAAAACATGGTCTCACCAACGTGTTCACCATTGAATGGAGTGGGAATATATTGGTGAATGAATTTTTAAAAGGATTTTTGAACATAAAATAAGGAGCTCAACAAAGAGGTTAAATTTGCCAGTTTTGAATCACTGAGGCCAGTGAGTTGTGAGCGTGGTTTCACTGAGTAAAAGACCTCTAACAATTATTAAAATATTCCACAATATAGAGGACATGCATAACTTTAAAAGGGTTCATATTTTGTATTTTTATGAGCAATAGTCAGTGAGCAATAAATTGTACAACATGACCCTACATTTTGGAAATCAAAACTAGGCAGAAAGCTTGAGAATGGTTTTTTTCAGGGTTAATTTACTCATAAATTATGAAATTTTACACAAATACAGAGGACTGTCAGAGCTTTAATTTGATATATGTTTGGTAGTTTTTAAAACTCTGAGTAGTGAGTTATCAATTTTTAAAGTTGAGTCATGTTTCTAAAAAAATCACCGAACAATCTGTATTTCTTGGAAACTGGGAACAATTGCCGTTTGATAAAATCCTAAAATTTTTCAAATATAGATTATTGGCATAGCTTTACTTTGAAATAAGGGAATTTTTAGAGTTCTTTACAATTAAATATGAATTTTCAAAGATAAGCCAAGTTTATGGAAACCAATTTGGACAGTAAGGTTAAAATAGGAAACTGGCATTAATCTGACGTGTTCTGACCTCTAGGCTTATTTTTCTATGAAATTGGACCAGCCTAGGAGCATGTGAGAGTTGGAAGCACATTAAAGTTATCTTTTTGCAATTAATTAAAAATACCACAAGTCACTGGATTTTTAAGGGCAGTCAAGGTTAAAGGCTGAAAATAATAAGATTAAGTTATTAAATTGAACCCTAATGTAATAAGGGTTAAAAAGGAAAATGGACATTCATTTTCCCCGGTTCTGAAGTTATGGGTATGTCCTCAAGACCATAAGGAGAAGGAAGGAACTTCAAGAAACTCTGAAGGTCAGTGAAAGAGGAACCCGAGTAAGGACAGTAGTCCTTAAAGGTAGTGGGCTTATCTTACTTACATGTATTTGATAGTATTGCGTATGTGTATATGTATGATTGTTATGCTTGCTTGTTATGCTTAAGATACTTGAATGGTTGAAGCTCTATTTATGATTATGCTATGGCCATAAGTATGATGCATGAAGTATTCAGCATGTAGAAATGTCATTATGTTAATATGACCTTATGTAAGGTAAGTATATCATACATTAGCATTTATCTTGTATTCATTGTTTGGTATTATCTGCTGTTGAGATTCCTCAAAATATCACCCTCTACTACCAACCAATAGCTAGATGAGCAACTGGGGAGATGTGCTGCACAAGGATCAAGGAGGGAGCGTTGCTTGAAAATGACCCAGCAGAAGGATAGTAGAAGAACTAAAGGACGACGGTGATTTAATTTGTTAAATTTTCATTGTCTATAATGAATGTAAATATTTGTAATGGGTTATAAACCCTAAGAATACCCTTGTTATGCAATCAAAAGTTTTAAATTTGTATTAGTATATTGAGTTATTTATGATTTTGCCTCACAATTACGTATAAGCTGTATATGATTATGGCGAAGATTAAGGCGGGTGTGACAGTTGTGGTATTAGAGTAGTCTAGGTATGGCAATTCGTAATCATTAGTAGCCATTAGGATTTACATATACCATCACACCTTTTGTAGTATATATTATACATACTTTTTCGTTAGTCCCTAACCTCAACTTATTTACTTCCATATAGACACTATAATATAGATCTAAATATATATAATCTATAAAAATTATAATCAATAATCTATTATTTTACATTTTCTTCCTACAATTATCTTAGACCTGCCTATCTATATAATGTTTTTTTTTTGGCGCTCAAAATTAGTTGTTATTACCATCAACTAAAAGAATAGTAAATTGGAAAAAAGGCAATGCCACAAGGAAAAGGTTCTAATTTTATTAATCATAAACAAATGTAAATTAAGGGTTGATTAGTAAAATATTACAGCATTACCCCTTCTTGAATGGTCAAAAGTGAAAAAGATGGAACAAGAAAAACAGTAATTGGGAGATCAATTGTAATGAATTAGGAGGAATATGGGGTAGGCATGGGCAAATCCTTAACTAAGCCACAAAGCAAAGTTGTGTTTTGAAGGTTGTATTCGTCTCTGAGAGATCGTTCAGGGGACAAAACACTCATGTATAGTTGTTGGCCCAAGTAGCGATTTTCTGCTAACTCCGACCTCAAGTTCCACATTCCACAGTTATCGAACGTCAACATTATGGCTGCCCAAGAATTAGGGAAGACTTGGACGGTGTGACGGCTCACAGCATCAAGAAGGTTATAGTTCTTCCTCTTCTCTGGGGCCCATCTCCCAGGCTCATTGCTGTATCAAGATATATAGACACATAAATGTCAGTCAAATTAATATAATCCTGCTGCCAACAAGCTAGGTAACTAACTTAAGAAATTAATTAATACTCACGCGACTGCGAAGAAGGAATATCCATCCAAGTTATACGATTGCATGCTCTTTTCATGGTTCTCAATGATGATCTCAATGAAGGTGCGGAATGTGATATTTAGGACATTGGGTGTGACAGTGAGGCTACCCAAATTGGATGGCGGCTCATCAGAGATGGTATTATACTTGAACACTTTGTCGGCAACTCCATAGTATTCGGCCAACTTCATAGGGGTATCAGGATCGACATGTGAAACCCCATTCAGGGCATATCGATTTTTGCCTTGTACCTTGCTGTTTGATCCCACCAATTTGATAGTGCGAGTGATTGGGATTTGACCATACTTGTAAGAACCTTGAGGATTAGGCCTAGCAGCACTAGCAGTAAGGTTCCAACGGAAGGAGCGGAATTGGTTAAGAGACCAAGCGATGCCGCCAGCAGGTGCCTCGGGGATGTCCGGTGAGACGGGTCCTTTGCCATTTTCATAGCGAATGATGCCTTTACCAGTAAGGACAGCCTTGGTAAAGCGAGTGGAAGCCACAAGGTAGTAATCCTTAGGCTCTTGATCGGCGGTGACAAGAACGGTAAAGCATTGGCCAACATGGACGTCGAGGGAGTTATAAGTGTTCTGAACCACGTGAGATCCCTCCATCTCAACCAGCTTCATGACATGGCCTTGGATCCTGAAGTTGAGGGAGTTCTTAGCCCCAGCATTGCAAATTCTGTACTTGTATGTCTTACCAGGCTTCATGGTGAAGAGGGGCTCGTCGCTTCCGTCGCCCTTGGCTGTTTTGCCGTTGATGAGCACGCCAGCAGGCCTGCCAATGGATCGCCCACTGTCTAAGAGCTTGAGTAGTGTGGCATGCGTCTTAGTGTACCAATCACCAATCAGAACATTAAACTCATCCTCAGGATCTGGGTAAGGAACTGGGATCAAGAGGCGGCTAAACACACGTATCATGCCATAACCACCAACAGCCCTATGCATGGATGTGGTGGGATAATAGAAGAAGGTTCCGATTTGATCCTTAATTTGGAAACGGTAGGTGAAGTTGGTTCCTGGAAGGATGGGGCATTGGGCTCCAGGTGTACCATCCATCCATGAATTCTTCCTGTGCTGGATACCGCTCCAGGTGAACAGCAGAGGCTCATCAAGCTTGTTGAACACGTTCACCACGATGTTATTGTTGGATGAGCAGTTTATTTGAGGCCCTGGGAATTGGCCATTAATGAGAATAACTTGTTGTGGAACTCCTAGAGGCGACGCTGTCCCGTATGTCACATTCCATTCGTAGAACACGTATGGGTCTTCCCCCTTTACCCCTGACATTGCCCCAACGGCCAGACATATCAGAAACATCAACATCTTTCCACGGTCCATGTTCATTTGTTATCTCCTTCCTAACAGAATCAACCCCTTATATACTGCGTACTCTCTCCCACTTTATATAATCTCTTCTGTGAAGCGGAAGAAAGTTCTTCCCCTTGTTTCAATTCGCAAAGGTCTAGCTTATATATATAACGTTATTACTATTATTATGTGTAGCAACCATTTTTAAATAATCTAAATATAGGAATTCATCCCTAAAGGTAGTATGCTTTTCAAAATAGGTCCATGCCTATCTCGCAATCGTTGGTTAAAAATCATTCATTCCTTGTTATGAGTTTCACCATTTCTATTACCTAGCTTTCTAAATTTTGCCACTTTATGTGAAAATAAAAACATAACATGACAAATGGCATGGTGAAAACTAACCAGATCTGGACATTGACTATGTTCTTAGAACCTAAAATTCATTACAAACAAATGAATTACAACAAGTCAATGTGTCTTCGTTATTAAAATAGTCTTAGTGCCTTAAATAAAAGCATATGGACCTGTTTGAGTTGGTGGTAGGAGCAGTGGTTTAAAAACAATCTAACTTTTATAAAAGCTAGGTAGGAAAAAAGTCAGGTTAAACTAATTGATGTATGTTTAGATTTGTCCTTTATTCTAACTGAGGTATATTTGGATTATCATTTGAAAAGTTAGTTCAGATGGAACATGACTGAAAAGGACATGAATCATTATGAAACTACATATACATATTAGTTGCATATATTGAGTCAGTGGAAATTTTAATTTTTTAAAAATTAAATATTATTAAAAAAATAAACTTTAAAAAACCTATGTTTGGAATTTTTGTAAATTGCTTTTAATTTTAATTTCAAGTAAATTGCTTTAAAAAAAATAAACAATAAAAACCTACGTTTGGAATTTTTGTAAATTGCTTTTAATTTTAACTTTAAGTAAATTGCTTTAGGAGCTCCAGGGAATTTTTGTCCTTTTGCTAGTGAAATCGCTAATGAGTCAGTGAAAATGAAATGATGGCAGCGAAATCATTCATTTCGCATAGTACCAAAACGCAGCCCAACGTTTGAGAAAAAGCTACAAAACCAGGCTTTTAAAAAAGTGGCATTTTGGCCTTTTTTTAAAAAAAAAATTCAGCCCAGTGAACTCACCACCAATTCCAAACAGGCTGCGTTTTGGATTTTCAAGAAAAGTGGCGCTTTTGGCTTTTTTTTTTTTTTTTATAGAAAAAGCTGAGTTAAATACATATCCAAACAGGCCCTATCTCTACCAATACACAAAAGATAATATTAGCATTTCTCTCTATTAATCTATTATCGTATTTATTGAATCCTTTTATTTGTCAAAAATTTAATTCATTAATTTCATGTTTATGATTTGACTGTTGTTTTTTATTTTGACCTATTTAACCCATCAAATGTGAAATATATAATTTTGATGTTAAGATATTGAGAAAAGTAATCTATCAGTCTTCATGAGTCTCTATAGTTTTACCATATTTTTAATACGGTCTTTATATTTTGCCCCCTATTAGAACAGTACTTCTGATGATCGATGTGACTTTCACTAAGAATTCACATGGATTAATTTTGTCATATGGATAGAAACAAAATAAGATCGATTGCATATTATACATGTAAAGAGACAATAATAATAATTTTTATATTTATTTTGATAATGAATATGTTTTATTCCATCATTTTTTTTATTAAAACCTATTTTTTATTTTGCATTTTTTAAAAGCTTATAGGTCCTTTAGTCAACATCTACATCGATTGTAATATATAAGAAAAAGGACAAAACTTTGTTAGATCCAATGTTTTGATGAAAAGAAAATTAGAGAGGTATTTGTTTTGCTAGATAATATCAAATAAGATAAAACCGTAAGAATATGAATAAAATTTTGTTATTCAAGACAGTGGATTTATTCGGGTCATATCAAATGATAAAGCTATATTTTTACCCCAAATCTGAGTATAAATGTAGTGAGTCAAAATAGCCCTGAGTATTGTATCTATCCGAATATCAATATATGGGAAAGATAGCTATTATGCCTCGAACAGTCGATTGTGATTATAAGTCCTGTAGGTCAACAATTATTTAAAATGGTATGTGTGATTTTTATCTCGAATATGAGGATACTTATGCAAAGAATATGAAAATAATTCTTCATGGTAAAAAATTATTCGAGTCAAGTGCCTTGTTGGAGTCATTTGACTTGAATTTTTCTATTGGTAATGGATTTGTGAAATCTAAGCTTAAGAAAAGATTAGTGTCTTTTGTAACATTGACTTTAGAGTCATTTATCGGAGCATTTTAACTATTTAAGAATCACATGTGACCCAAAAGTACCATTGATTTTACTAAAAACTGAAAATCTTTCTCGAAGCTTGTTGGTTACCATGAATAATGAATTTACCTGAAACTTTGGACATTCATAAGATATTCAATATAACTCTAAAATTAGTTTTCCAAAGCTCTATTTCTAGATCTTGAAAATCTATTTGATAAAATAAGACTTAGGTTCGTTTATGTTCCATTTGGTCTAGAAACATCCATTTTTCAAATCTGGACCGGGGCAATTCTTGCAGCGCTTTACAGATTTCTAGATCAAATTTGAAAAAACATATTTTTTTCCCTGCACATCCAAAAATTATGAATTAGGACTCATTGTAAAGCTCTAGATGGGTACAAATTTTCCTGTAAATCTAACCCAATGTTTTGCGTTGTGTTTAAGCACTGACATTTTTGTGGCATATAGACAAGTTATCTACTAATAATTACTTCCATGCATACTTGAGATGCTCTTCACATGGCACTTATCTTGGGCTTGAGAATAGTCATACTTAATCCTCCTAATGTAAGTAATTAGATACATCTCTTAATAGAAAATTAATCTACTTAAGCAGGTATATAAAAACATCCACAAGTTATAACAAATTAAGCAAAATAACAATAGCAAAAGTGGCTCCTACACTACAAAGAAACTGTCTATTTGTAGTAATTACAAAAAACCACTACAAATGTCAAATTTTGTAGCTATTTAGGCCCAAACCACTACAAATTTGTAATGAGACCAGTACACTAGTGCAAAAAAGTGCTTTAAAACCATCTCGTTTAGTGTGTAGTATTAACGCCTCGGTCTTAAAAGTATGACTGATGATAGTTTTGTAGATATTAAGAACTTATTGGACCGGATACTTTATTCATCGATCTTAAATATATTTTTCAGATGATGTAAAAAACAACCATCTTAAATATATTATTAAAAACAATTAAAATATCAATTAAATTTAAATATAAAAGTGTAAAAATGTGAAGAACGGACATATTAAAAGGTTGGTCTTAAAATATACACTTTTAAGACCTGATCTAAATTGAAGTCGGTACAAAAAGATTGAAGGAAATTAAACAAAAAATTAATTACTTTTAGGCCTGGAGTTTCATAAAGACCAATCTTAAAGGTTAAATTTTAATATCATCGTTTTAATATAGCTGGTCTTAAAATTTACACTTTTAGGGCCAGATTAAATTGTGGCCGATACAAAAGATTGAAAGAAATTAAATAAAAAATTAATTACTTTTAAGATTGGAGTTTCATAAGGACCGGTCTTAAAGGTTAAATTTTAAGAATTGCGTTTTAATATATTTAATCTTAAAATTTCACAAAATTTATTATTCTTCACACAAAACCTCTAGTTACTTTCTCTAAAGTTTGAACCTTTGTTCCTATTGCAAAACCTCTGTTGCATTACCTCTATTCCTTGCCCACCACCACCATCCACTATTACTCTCTCATTTGCTTAGGCATTTCTCTCTTGCACCAACTCTCTCAACCTCTCTTCATATTTCAAAAATGAATGGAGAAAACAATTCTAGTCCTGTTTGTGGAATGCTAGTTACTGATGTGACTAGTATGAGTCAAAACGAACCCTATTCATCTTAGAGTGAGCCTCATAACTGCTATGCATGTTGTTAGTTCTCTATGAGTATTGATGATGATTGACAATTATAAATACAAAGTGATGTTTATCTTTGGTAAGTTGAAATACATATTATCAAGGACAAATTCAAGTTTGGACTTGACAGAATGGCTCAGTTTTATGAAATTAAGAGCAAACTACGGTTTGCATTTACAAATTGCAATTTATGTCAAATAGAGAGCACTCAAAGTCTTTCAAATTAAAACAAACTCGAGTTTGTGTAAGACATAAACACTTCAATATTTTGAAATTAAGCAAACTACAGTTTGATACTCTAAACCTCATTTTTACACCTAGCTAACAACTATATAAAGTTTTCTATGTTTTGAGAAAACTCGAGTTTAAGTTTAAAAACTCGAGTTTGAATCAAGCAGAGAGGTTTTAAAGATTTCATGTTCAAAACAAACTGTGACTTACATTTGTGAACTCTAGTTTGTCATTTACAAAGAGTTATCAACCTTTTCTATAAACTTAGAACACTCGAGTTTAATAATGTAAAACTCGAGTTTATCTTTAGGCACAGAGATTTCAATGTTCTTTGTTTATAAAGGGAACTCGAGATGAGTTTTGGAAACTCGAGTCTGTGTCAAACAGAGAGCTAAACTCTATTTCTTGAACTTGAAAACTCTAGTTGAGCTTTGGAAACCCCAGTCTTAAACTTTGTGGATTTAAACTTAGTTTCTCATCAAAAGTCAGAAACTCAAGTTAGTTACTAAATGACTCAAGTTTGCTCATATGCTCAAAATGAATTTCAAACCTCAAATCGCGATGGTCATTCCTCGAATGAACTAAACTCGAGTTTGATACTTAATGACACGATTTTTGCACTGTTTCTAAACATGTTTCAAAAATCTGATAGTGCGATGGCTATTGCCAGAATGAACAAAACTCCAGTTTGTTTTGATAAACTCGAGTTTTTGTCACATAGTTTGAAACTCTGATTTTTGGAAATTTGCAATTTGATCCTATTTAATCTATATACTTCATGATTTTACTTTATATTAATCCATGTTATACTTGATCAATTTGTTCATGAGTTACAGATGAATTTAGCAAGGATCAATGTGAAATCAAATCTAGGTTAAATACAACCAATGAAGAACCAAGAACAAGCCTAAACTATCCCAATGGTTTAGCTTAGATCGTTACAGATTGTCCAGATCACTCTTCAACAGTCGAATAAAGTTTATGGAATGACAAGAATACTAGAAGACCATCAGCAACAACTAATCTAGGATTCCAGCTAAGAATTGAAGAAATAGAGAAAAACATGCAATTACCACATTCCAGATATCAAGCTGAAGAATCAGAGAGAAGGAAATGCAATGGTTAGTCTCTTTGGTTGATTACAAATACCCAGGAAGACTCGAAGAACAAGACACAACAACAACACACGAATACAACTGATTACATTCTTGATTGATTCTTTGTTGTGCATACTATTATTTGAACTTTAGTGTTTATTCATATATGCTCTTTAAGAGAGTTTGTTTTTGAAAATCGTTCGATTACTCACTTAAGAGAACTCAAGGTTGTAGAACCTCTGAATTGGGTTATTTAATTGCGAAGTGTAGGGGGAGCAAGTCCTAGGTGATTTGGATTGATTGAAAGTTACATTATTGTAATTAAAGGTTATTGAGATAATTGAAAATCTTAGAAGGTATTTGGGGACTGGACGTAGGTTAAGGTTAGGAGTGAACCAGTATAAATCTCACCTTGTCAAGCTTTTCTTCCCTTGCCTTGTTATACTATGTTTCTGGTTTAAAAATTAGGTGCTTTGAAAAGAATTTTTTAAAATCCCCAATTCACCTCCTCGTGGTGATTTCTTCCATTTACACATGTCATGTTAGAAGAGGCACCACCCGATTTAAAGAGCTTGCCCTAACTCGGATTGCCAGGGAAAAGCTCGTGATTCAGTTTGATGAACAGTTGGCTCCTTGCAACCCTAATAAAAGAAAATATACTAGTTATGTCTGCTTACTAGCATGCATCAAGCCTAACATTTTGACATATGAGTGGGAAAATGTCGACAAGGCCACCGTGAAGGAGCTTATTTGGGACTCTATCCAGCTTACGCACAATGTCCCTAACAATGAGAAGTTGAGAGACAAGACATTGTCATATTGTGCTGATCACTGGAGGAGGTTTAAGACCCAGCTAGCTAACAAGTGTATTTTTGTTGAGGTTCCAGTTAGTGAGCCTCACCCTAACCCTTACGCCAAGTATGCATTTCTTGATAAAGAAACTTGGAAACAGTTTGTTCAAATGCGGACTACTCCATAAGCTTTGGTGAGTCCATATTTAGTTTTTTTCCCTTTTTTGTTTGCTTATTAACCTATGCCGATATATGAATGTTATTGTATTCATCTATGAGACCGTTAGTCAGTTAGCTAGGAAGGTATTCTGTAATAGTAAGTAGTAGATAGACATTGCTTTTAGTTAGTTAGTATATTTAACTGTATAATGGTTTCTGTGCAAGCTATTATGGGCCTTAAGAGTCAAGCCTCTAACTATATATAAAAAGTTAGACAATATGTGTAGGAACCGGTTACGATGAATGAATGAATTGACTGAGTTAGTAGTAGTTCTGCAACTCCCTTTCCTTTGTTTCACCCAATTTATCCTACAATTCTACATCTTCCTTAACAAAGTCTTGAAATTTGATGAAGTGAATTTGAATAGTGTTTGAGGTTCATATCAAGTAGAAGTTCTCTAATTTCTTTCAATTAGATGGTCTAGAATTCATAATTCATAGTTGTTATCAATTCTGATTCACAAAAAAGAAGGGAGCAAGCACAAGAGATTGGGAGAAGTAAGATTGCCTACATAGAATGTCTCGTGGCAGATATGAAAGGGCGGAAAAAGAGTTGATGGCAGCCAAGCGAAAGATATTGGAAGATAAAGTTGAATCCAATTCTTTTGCAATAAGTGATCAGTCATCTCCAATACGCCACGAAGAGTTATGGTTGTATATTCGCCAAAAGAGGGGCGGGGCTTACACTAGTGAACAAACTTGTGTAGTTGTTGAAAGAATTATAAGTATCATTATTTTTTATTTTTTAGTTATTAAACATGTTTCGTTACTAATTAAGCTCTCGTTATTTGTATCATATAAGAACAACTCAAAGTGAAAGAAGCAGAGCGATCATTTGTGTTGAACGGGAGGAAAAATATTCTTATCGTTACAACTGGAAAACCAAATCACGTGGGGTGTTAGGGGAATTGGAGGATGGGTAGGCCTGAAGGAATACTTTGTTAAATCCTAACACCAAAAACAAAGTATTGTTACCCAAGAGGAGATGGAACGTACACGTTGGGAATTATGCCTTAGAGGCTAATCATTATACTTTAAACATTATTGTTATTTGAAGTATTTCTCCATTTTGTTATCATATCATTTGCATGTTTATTATGATGACTGTATCCATGGATGTATCATAAAGATTGTCTTAAATGTCCCTGGTCGATCATTTATGCTGGGGAAATGATGAAATAAGACCAGCATGACTTTAATAAGGTATGGAGATACGAATCATAGTCTTAGGCACTTGTAAGAGTATAAGGTGTTGGACCGACCCACTATGAGAAAGTTGCATGGATTAAGTCATAAGCTTCTCTTAAGTATAACCACATCACAATGCCCTTTCACCTGAGATCATCATGGATTCTTACATGAGAGTCCCTTATCTTTGACCTAGTCAAAAGTCACCTTTGACAGGGTGATGTAAGGGCTTTGATCAAGATTAGTTCTTTTCATGCAGAGGAATGTGAATGGTCAAGATGAGATTTGTCCCTCACATTTCTAGAGAGATATTACTGGGGCTCTCGATGAGTGGGTACGAGAAATGTATGGTCATACTACGATGAAAGGAGTTTCTATTTCAATTGTTAGACTACTTAAGCATCCAGAAAGTAATGGTCAAGAACAGGAAGATGACACTATTCATGCTTCATCCTTGACCAAATTATTACGTGACAAAAGGGATGTGACATGGTTGTATGAAAGGATGTATCTATCAACATCCTCATATGAGGTAGGTACTCGTAATGTCTTGTTAGAGGCCGTTTACGACTTGTGAGTTGGTACAGTGTAGGCCCACTTCCAATTTTATGTGGGCCACACAAGAACAGCTTAACATGAGCTATAATGTCCAGATTTATTGAATCTAAATTATGTCTAAGATTCAATGAATACAACTTTTTATCTAGGGAGGACATGTGTGTGTGTGTGTGTGTGTGTGTGTGTGTGTAATGTTGTATTAGTTTTGCATTTAATTTATTTGATAAATTAAATAACTAAAACTGATTGAAATACCGTATCTTAAATTTGAATTTTGAAGATAGATATCATATTTTAGATTTGATTTTGAAGATAGATATCATATCTCAGATTTGATTTATGAAGATAAATTAAATCAGCTGGCTTTTATTTCGCATTAAGGAAATAGATTGGATTGTGTTGGTTTTGTATTTAATTTATTTGATCAATTAGATTAGATCCATACATGCAATGGAATTAAAAACTTAAAAATCCCATCGGAGGATCCATCAATGGCATTTAAATAAAGTTAGAAAAGGAAACGTACCTATGTGAATCAATAAGTGTCTCTTTTAATTTGATCTCGTGGGTTACCTACTCGATCAATGGGAGCCGACTCAACGAATCCACTCCCTTTACCGGTATCCATACAAATGGCCTCCAACACCGACGACAACGTGCTAGCGCCTTTAGTATTCTCACATCTCTCTATTTTCTATCTAGGGTTTCTCGTGGCTTTTCTAATACGTCTAACAAAAAGTCCCATAGGTTTTTCAAAACTTGATAGGTGTATTACATTCAAAGTTAATCCTTATTAATTTTGAAATTTGAAATTGGATTAAAATAATATATTAATTAAATCTATATAATAGATCTAATCTAATCTATTTATTTAATCCAGATTAAAAGCTCTCTGATTCAATTTATCTCTATAAATTAAATCTGAGAGGATAAGAAAGAAATATAATAATAATAATAATAATCTTTTTTTAACTTCATTAAAAATTTATCTTCTAAGTTGGAATCCCCAAATAATGTATCCAAATTGGTTTCTCTTAAAATCTTAAGAAAATTTCTTTAATTTAGTATTAATGACTTCCTAAATATATTAAAATATACCTCAAATCTATTAAAATTAGGAAGTCATCACCCCTTTACTTTCCATGTATTTACAATTCAAGGCATTTGTTTAATTTCAATCAATTTTCTTTTCTTTTTTATTTTTCCTTCTTTTGGCCGAAATTTTGTCTCTCTCTTAGGATGATTTTAATCCATTATGATATATTTTGTCACTCTCTTAGGATGTATTTACAAGTATTATTTACATATGTCTCATTTCCACTAACAATTCTCTCAAAATTGTTGGTTTTGGCAAAATCGGGTATTTAGAGTAAAACTGACCTTTTAGTCAAAATTTACCATTTCCTTTTTCCAAATGCAAATACGTCATCCATGGAATTTGTCAGAGCAAATTTAGGATATTACATTTTCTGCATAATTGATTTCTATAAAACTACTTTTTTCATATTCATCTATTATAGTTATTATTTCTTCCTATAAAGCTCATTTCATTATTTCTAATTTGATATAATTTTTATCTTTTAAATTTAATTGTCTACTTGTTGGTCTTGTTTTTGTTAAATTTGATGTTATTGGTAATTATGCTAATAAATTTCTTTGATAATCTTCATTGTATATACTGTTAGTTTCCTATATGTATTTTGATGATAATTAACTTCTGGAAACAATGTGAAAGTAATCATCTAGGCAAAAAGTAAAAAACGTGAACCCAATTAGTTACTTGCATTTTTCTGTTAGATTGACTCGAGCCAGGATTTATTGACTCAAGTCACTCTCCTTGTTATACATCGCTGAAAAGATGCATTGACTCGAGCCACTAAAAGTCTGCCTTGAGTTTAGGACTAAACTCGAGCCAGCATCATCTATGACTCAAGCCAATTGCTTTTCAAACTTAAAATTTCAAAAACTGAGGTTCATTTGACTCGAGCCAGATTGGGTTAACTCTAGCCAGAATAATTGACCGTTATATTTCAAAATGAAGTTTGACTCAAGCCATCACTTAATGACTCGAGTCAGAGTCTTATCTTCAATCTCTAAAATATTTTCACTCACGATTGACTTGAGCCTAAATATCTGCCTCAAATCTAGAGGTTGACTCGAGCCATGATTAATTTTCCTTGAGTTATATATCTTCTTTGTGTTTGAATGATTTATTGACTTTCACTTGGGCCATGTTTCATGTAACTCAAGCTATGAATTTTGTTGCCTATGAGCCTACTATAGTTGAAGATGGAGTTCGAATCAAAAAGCTAGAAGAAGAATATGATGAGGACGACAAAAGACTGGTCACTCTTAATAGCAAATCCATCTTAATGCTTTAGAGTACTCACAACCAACAAGAATTTTTTTGCATTTGCAATCTATCAACACAAAGGAGATCTGGAACATGCTGGAAATAGCTTATGAAGGAACTTCTGACATCAAAGAGAATTGCATCAATACTCTGACAACCAAGTATGATCTTCGGATGAAGACCGGAGAATCCATTAGTGAATTTCAACTTTGCTTTACTCATTTGATCAATTAGCTAGAAACTTTAGGTAAAGTGTATGAACAAGCCCCCCAAGTCAGAAAATACTTAATGTTCTAACAAAGGAATGGGAAGTAAAAGTCACAGCAATTGAAGAAGCCCATAGAGAATCAATGCAATCAATAGATGCTCTATTCAGAAGCTTATCTGAATATGAGAGCAAACTAAAATTCAAGGAGGGCTTGGACGAAATCAACACAACAGAAGCAAAGGAATTGCTCTTAATGCTGTGAAGGAGAAGGAAGCTAAAAATGATGATGAGATAATGTGGTTGTCGTGAGAAGATTCAAGAAATTCTACAAAAAGGATCAAAGCTTCATAAAATCAGTTTCAAAAAGGAATCACAAGCAATAACAATAGACGAGAATTCAAAGACAAAGATCAAATAATCTATTATGAATGCGAAAAGCCTGGCCACATCAAATCTGAATGCCCTTAGCTGAAAGGAAAAGAAAAGGAGAAGAAAAAGAGGTTTAGTCACTTTAAGAAGAAGGCTTACGTGTTTGGCATATAGGAAGACAACTCCTTAAAAGAAGAAAGTAGAGAAAAAGAAGTTGCCAATGTTTGCCTCGTTGCAGATGAAGAGCAATCTAAAAACGACGAAGAGGTATATGATTATGAACCTTCATATGATGAATTACTATCTGAATATAATGAATTACATACTAAATTTCAAAAGATTGCGAAAGAGCTTATTGCTTCAAGGAGGAAAATTAAACTTCTTGAACAACAAGCTAAAGATCTTCCTCCGGTTTGCGAAATCTTTGTTTGTGAAAAACCTCCTGATATTGAAAAGAAAAATGTTTATCTTACAAAAACACTTGAGAAGTTCATTAGAGGTAATGAAATGCTCAATGTAATCTTAAAGACTCAAAGATTTACAAATGATCGATTAGGCATAAGATATATTCCTATTTTCAAAAAAAGGGTTCATTCTTCAAATCCTTTTGCTCACTGTAACTACTGTAATTGTAAGGGTCACAGTGCTTCATCATGCTTTCATAAGAAAGAAAGAAGAGAGAAACATGTTGGTAATTATCAATAGGTACCTAAGGGAACTTATGTTTTCCCTGTGGCCTAAGCTAATCTAAAAGGACCCAAGAAAAGATGGGTACCTAAAACTTAATCTTCTCTTATTTGTAGGTTTGTCTGAGAGCATCGAGAATCAACAAATGGTATATTAACAGCGGATGCTCCAGACACATGATAGGGGGTCAAGCCAAATTTATTGCAATGAGGTCAAAAGAGGGTGGCAAAGTCACTTTTGGAGGCAACCAATCTGGGAGGATCACTGGAATTATCGAGATTGGTGCAAAGTGTTACACCCCTACCGGCCTCGCCCTTTCGGGTGGTAGGTTAGAGGGATCCCTTTTATATTTATTACCTTTCCTTTATTTTTTCCATATTAGCATATATCAGAGTGTACGCGGCAGAGCATAAATTCGGTTTGGACAAATACGACATACTAGTAAAAGTACGACCAAAAACAGAAAATAGTCCCTGTAGGGTCAAGGGTACAGTCATCCAAAATAAATACTACAGAAAGTAAATACTACAGTCATCCCAAAAGCTGTAAAGTACAAAATAATAGGGCATTCCCTATTTCTTCCATATTTCATCCCGCCCTACCTCAAGTCTTCTAGTCTCCTCAACTCGAGACACCTGTACTTTTAAAATGGTCTTGGATCTATAGTTGAAACCCAGGGTAACTGTCAAACTCAAATACTATATGTATGCAATGCATGTATGCAATCCATAATCATGCAAATCACAACAACAGATATGGTAAAACATACCACATGCATTAAGTACACATCTCAAGCAGTAACATATAAACAACATACCACATATGCACATGTTCACTGCAAAAGGACCAAGTCCTTTCCAACCGCAGGACTACCTAACAAGACAAGCCCCCAGATCCTCAACGCTAGGAAAACATAGTAGTTAGGGCCTCAAACCCTAACCACCTTGAATGCTGTTGGATCTGGCTATCACCCAAGAGGGGGGTGAATTGGGCGTTTGATAAAACCTTAGGAACTTTTAAAAACTTTTCGCAACTTATAAATCAACAGTTAGATATTCAAATATAAGCATGTACTGGAAATGTAAAAGATAAGGGAAGAGAGTATGCAAACTTTGATTTATCCAGGTTCGGTCCAATCCTTGACCTACGTCCAGTCCCCAAGCTTCACTTGAGATTTTCAATCCACTATTTGCTTTAAGCTTGATTACACATTCTGTACTTAAGGTAATCCTCTCACTAGGATTCACTCCCCTTACAAGCTGTAATCACAACAAAGTGTTTCCCATTAGAGATCACCCAATCATGAGTATCTCTCAAATAAAATGATTACTAATCAATCTTCTCTCTCAGAAGTGAATATGATAAACACTGAAACATAATACAAATCATTTCACTCTCAATGATAAACTATGTAGGCATTGAGAACAGAGAGTAAATGATGCGAAAATCAGAGTATTAGCATGTTGGAGGTGTAAGCTTATCTCTCTATGTTTTTCTCTACTTGAGTCTTCAAGTCTTCAGGTATTTATACTGATTTGAAGTATATGAACGTTGTAGATCTGTTGAGACTTGAACCCATTCGAAAATATAGCTGTTGTGAGTGTTTCTCCATGGATCTAGCTGTTGTGACCACTTCTGTTTGAATATGACTATTGGGAATAATTCAGATTTGAATATTTGAGTTTTGTCCCTTCAAGAATGTCTCCCATGATGTTCAGCAGCCTTTGTTGGTAGGAGCCTTATTGTCTGCATTGAAGAAAGGTTGGTCTTCTTTCCAGACTGTCATCAATTTGCTTTGGTTGAGAAGATATATTAAAATAATACAAGTGGTTCATAGAGTTGCTTTATTTAATTTTAAAGCAAATCTGTATCTTGAAATCTGAAACTTAAGCATGTCAAGATTGTAGAACGTTTGAATCCATTACTGTTGAGCATTTAACTTCATTTCTCCAAGTTTCTCATTCGGTTCTACCTTCTTTGCTATTTCTGAAAATCTGCAGCAACCTTCATCTTCATGCTTATGACAGATTTTGATTTCTGTCAAGTTTGATGTTATCTCAAACTTTTAATCATCTGAAACTTGCTAGAAAACTAATTAATCATGATTAGAAACAATAGCAATAGATGATATGAAGTATTAAGATCAACCATGAAGTTTTCTTAAGTTGGCGCAATCTGATTTTTAAATCTTCAGCGATTGAAATTGGAGTTTGCAACAGGCTAAACTGGAGTTTTCAGCGGGCTAAACTGGAGTTTAGAAATCTAAACTCGAGTTTAGGTCTTCTAGAGAGGAATGTCGCGATTTGAGTTTAGAAGCACACTTGAACATAAGGCTAAACTCGAGTCATTAAGTGACTAACTCGTGTTTTAGACTTTTGAAGTGAAAAGAAGCTTAAGTCCACAAAACTCAAAACTAAAGTCTTCAAATGCAAACTAGAGTTTCTGAAGTTCAAAATATTGAAGAGCTCTCTGTCTGCCACATACTGGAGTTTACTAACTCAAACTCGAGTTTCCTTAAGAGATGAAAACATCTTGCTCTCTGTCAAGTGCAAAACTAGAGTTTGCTAACACAAACTCGAGTTTTCTTCTCCATGACTTAACCAAATATTCTTCTCACAAGTTCTTTGCTCTCTGACTTGATAAAGATTAATTCATGGAATCCAGTACCTATCTCCATAAGACTCTTTAAGTCTTCTTTCTAATGCAAGAAGAATCAGCTCCAAACTCATTGTAATCTGACAGTAATGATCCGATGAACGAAGGCTGTTCTTTGGCTAGCGTTTTTCCAGCATCCTGAATTGACTATCAACTTCAAAAATTCCTACCTCACTCATTTGATCTTTTTTTTCCATGATCTTTATGTTTCTGGAAAGGTATGTGAGTCTACTTTCATATGCCACCAATTTCAGCTCATTCTAATGTGCAGTTTATGAGATACACTCAAATCATTGAAGCTTGGTCTGCTGGGTGGCGTGAATTCCTGTTCCAACTTCTGAAATACATAGCTCTCTCATCTCAGCTTCTTTGGGCATGAAACTTTGTCAAGATGACGCATTGGATGTCTAGTTTCATACAAAATTGATTTCACCTTAAACCGATCTCTGGTTTGGGAGATATCATCGAATTACTAGAGGTCGCCAGTTCTGATCATGAAACAGAGTTGGACAGAGTTTCTGAAAGCTTGCTAAACTCGAGTCATTAAGTGACTAACTCGAGGTTTGAGTTCCAAACTCGTGTTTAAATTGGCTAACTCGAGTTTTTCTAATCCAGAGACGCTAGAGTTGCTGAAGACACTACAAACTCGAGTCATTAAGTGACTAACTCGAGTTTTAAGTTCCAAACTCGAGTTTACATTGTCTAACTCCAGTTTTGTTGATCCAAAGACTTCAGAGTTGCTGAAGACACTACCCACTCGAGTCATTAAATGACCAACTCGAGTTTTGAGTTCCAAACTCGAGTTTTATGTTCTAAACTCGAGTTTTCTCATAATCCAGAGGCAGATCACTTCCTGTAATACAGTAAACTTGACTTTTGAGTGTCTGGCTCAATTTTGCTCATCCAGAACCTGATATATGCTTGTTTTAACTCTGAATTGAGACATCCCAACTTCCATTTGATCCTGGAGACTTCAAGAATCAAACTAAGAACTTGTGTAATGATTTTCTCAGTCTATTCAGCAAGTTCTTCTTTCTTTCTTCTCTCTTTTTGATTATTCTCCATGAATCAACTCTTTCTTTCTCCTCTTCTCTTGTTCTTCCTCCACATGAACAAATCTACATTAAATGTAGCAATTAGTCAATGTATATGATATAAACTTTTTGCTCTTGCTAATGGCATCTATATAAGACATTATCAAAACTAATCATAACCAACAAATGCATCTCGGCTCGGTAGCGACCTAAGGACACCAATCCAATAGGCCCCACAACCTACATCCTCAACTATGGCAAAACAAACATACAAAGTAACATAAAGTATGCGAGTAAGCAGTTACCATATACACACCTAGTACCCTTAGTAACAATAACTCCCTGGTGTTTGAAAATTATCCCGAACATGAATTGATCCTAAATAAAGCAAAGATATCTTGTTTTAATCATTTATGAAATTTCCCCTTTCAAATTCATGAAATTCGTCCCCCTTTCCAAAAATTTCAGAAACATCGTTCTAACTTCGGAAATTCATAATTAATTCTACAAAAATCTGATTGACATGAAACCAGAGGCAAATGAACTCTTAAAATGTATAGTTTCTAAAAAAAATGCTTCCAGAAGTCATAAAACTCAGATTCCTTTTTATGTGTCAATTCCTTGCTCGCTGGACAGAGAAGAAAATCCAGTTTTAAGGCTGTTTTCACGAATTTGTTTCTCCCAGTTGAAAACTCAAAAAGTGGTAAACTATTATATCAAATTGAAGGTCAAGATGTCTACTTTAAGCATACAAAATTTCATAGCCATCCAACCACGTTTACTATTTTAAAACCATTTAACAAACTTTGCTGCCCAGAATTCAGCAAAATTGGTAGATTCAACATCTTTTTAGCTTTTAGGGTTTCGGAGTTAGAAATCAAGCCAGTAGCTTAAACCCACACAAAATTTCATTCTAAACCCATTGAAACCCTTAAAAACATCAAAAACACATCACAACTCCAGGTTCCACGTGCTGGACAGAAATCAACCAAAGAACCGATTTTTCTAAGTTTTAGGCAACTCACCTTGCTTGATGCCTTGATTCTTCTTCTTCTGCACTTCTTCTTCCTTGTTCTTCTTTGATGGGACAGCCTTGGTAATAAGAATATCACAAGGTGTTATTTAAGAGGAATATTAAGGATTTAAATGAATGGAAATTCAAATCTTGAACCAACTTACCTCAAACTTCACCTTTACTTCTTCTTCTTCCTTATTGTTGCATGGTTCAGCTCTATTTCTTTCTCTCCTCACTTGAACGAAAATGGCTGATGCAAAAGGAGACTTGGAGGCCTTTAATAAACCTTAAGGGTTATATGGGGTGTCCATTTATGCCTTTATCCAATGGTCCAAGAGGTGCTCTAGGATTTGACCCATTTCCTTGCTTTTTCTTCAAGTATTTCAAATTTATCTTGGCTGATGTACATGTGGCACATGTCTGGTCCATAAGAGGAATATTCCCATCTGTTCATGTGTCCTTCATGTGTCCTTTGTGTTTATCTCAAGTACAACCTTGTTACTTTCTTTTTCACTTTATACTTCTTCCCATAAATGCATATTTTATCCCACATGTACTTCCCTTATCCCTTTCTTTTCCTTTATTTTTGGTGCTATATCCAGCTGAAAGAAGGCTCAAATTTTTATTCAAATACTACATAAATAAGCCTCTAATTGGTACTTGTTGGTTCCCTCTCATTGGTAAATGTTTTCCCAAGTCTTTGAGCATGTATTTGGGACTTAATATGTGATTTATTTTGTTTTTTTCCTACCCCAATTCAGCTGCACGTTTTTTTTATATGACTTGATGAACAAGCTTAGTTGACTTTTGCCTTCCCTTATTAACGACACTCATTAATTACCATTGTACTACATGGTAAAAAGTCAAGCCTTCATCAACTATATGCCACGTGTCGCTTTAGGGTTTAGCCATGTGTTCCTTCTCTCTCCTTGCCTTGTTAGCACTTCCATCTTCCTCATATTTCCACCTACCTTATGATGTGGCTCACTCTGGTCATTTGATTTTCCTTTTTAATCTTATTGCATGAGATTAATTTTGTCTCTATTTAAACCTAATGAATACCAATAACTTGTTCCTTAATGACCTTTAGGCACTTAATAATTAATATGTCATCATGGCTTTACTCACCCTGTTTTATTGCAAAACAACTCTCTTGTTGTCCTACTTAGTAATTTGAAATTTAATTTCAATCATAGAGTTGGTTCATTGTCACAAAGTCTCCAAAAATAATGAATATAACATGTCACTCAACAACCAGTCACAATTATACTCTAAAGGTTCCTTAATACTTCATTAATTAATTTCGTACATGGTTTACAAAAGTAGGGATTGTAACACCTTGAATTATACCCTAAGCATTGAGAATAAGCCTAAAGTAGGTGGACGACTAAGCCCGGTTGGGGAAGAGTCCCAAGAATGTCGAAGGTTAGGAAGCCTCTCTGGGATTAAGTAACTCGGCTATACGAGTCAATGGACCTAGTATGTTCAAGCCATGGAAATAAAGTGCTAAAGGAAAGGGGCACCGAGGACCTATACGATGTCAATCTGGTTGGAAAAGATGCCACCTAACTATGTCGTTAGGTATAGGAAAATTAGTTAGGCAAAAGTATGTCGGTATAAGTGAGTATGCAGAATTTTTAGAGCAGTCAGGTGTGCCCAGCGTTTTTTTGAGAACATCGGTATCCATGAAGAAAACCCGAGTGAAACTCGGGCAAGATCTCGAGTCAACACTAATAAAGTAACTCTAATAAAGTAAGGTCATAATGACTAATGATGACATACTTTTGTGTTGGCCAAATAGAATGGTGACACATGTCCCTTTATGATTACAAAAGATAGAGGTAATGATGCTAGTGGGGCACATGGCATTTTATGATTGGATATTTGACTTTTTGGCACCATGAAGTACAAGGTAATTATGAGATATTAAAATATACATTTCTCGTTCCCCAAGAATAACGTAAAACGTGCAACCACATCAGGGGATAGGAAAAGCTGATTTAAACGCATAGAAGAGCCCAATTACAAGGTCAAAGCTGAGGGAAACGTAAACCAACAAAGGGGAACTGACCGGGATACTGAAATAAGAATTTCTTGATCCCCAAGGTACTATATTTCATCCACTTGTGGTCAGGGAGAAGAGACTGATGATCCAGACTAACACAAGCCCAATTGTGTGGCACGAGTTACGAGGAAAGTTGTAATTTGTGAAAAGGAGCTAAGCAGACCGATTAGGGTTTACCAGAGTCGGGCCCAGACCCCTGGACACAGAGGGAGGACGAAATTGGTGGGCCAGAGGAGAGAGAGAGTGACTTGGGGGAAAAGAAAAGGGCCACATCATGCAATTATGAAGAGAGAGAAGGGTCAGATCAAATAATTATGATGAGAGAGAAAGAATAAAATAATTCAATTTAATCTGGACCACCTCTTTTGAAATTGACATGACAAATGAATGACATGTAATTATGACTAATAAATGGAATTTATGACACAAATCCAAGGGTAGATTTCGTGGGACCCTCGGATTTGAAGAAAGAGAGCATGAAATGATTGTTTTACCCCTAGGCCTAAAACCTACAACTAGCAATATCAGAGACTACTACCAGGGGCAATTTTAGAATCTAATTTTTGGTCTTGGAAGGCACACCCATCTGCCCAAAGGATCTCTCTAGAAGCCTTGAGAAGCAAGCAAGAAATAATAATTTAAATCCGAGGAATTTTCCTGACCGCCAGATCGCAATCAAAGTTGGACAGGGGCCCCACCTTTGGAGTCTATATAAGGACACCCTCCTTGGCCATTTTCTGTTGCCTAGGACGTGCTCAATGAGGGAGCAAGGAGTGGGCAACAAGGTCTTTGTCCAAGGAGAAGAAGAAGGTCATATGCAACCGACATCCGAGGTAAGTTCCCTAAACCGGCAACCTAGCTACTCTCACTTCTGCCCTGAGGTGTTTTCGTGGGAATGCAGTAGGATTTGCATATTTTTAAGGTCTTCAATGGGTCCATAGGTCGTTTTTGTGTGGGGGCATGTTGGATCACCTTTTTCCAAACCCCCAAAGCTCAAGTCTTTATTGTACGAAAATCTGTCGGTTCTTACGGTTTCTGGGCAGCAAATGGAAATCGGTAGATTTCAAATAGTAAATCAAGTATAAATGACTGAAATTTTACATGGTGAATGTAGACATCCTGACGATGATTTTGATAATATTTTGTATCATTTTGAGCTTCCAATCGAGAGATCTTTTGAGAATAAGGACAATTTTAGAAGCCCGATGACATTTTTAATTATTTTTACTATAAAATAGACATCCAAAGGCCACTAGTTTCATGTCAATACAATTTTTCTATAATTTATTAAAAATCGGAGAAGTTGGGTCAGAGGTTTTGAAAATTTCAGTGCTATGCGAATTTTATGGAACTTCAAGTAAAGTTTGAATATGTAATTGAAAGTGTAGTATTTTTTTGTATCAAGTTCCAAAGGAAGGATTTTCTATTTTCAAGGCGTGCCAGGTAGTAACTGTAAACTTGCATACTATATGTTACTTTTGCATGTGTGTTTTATCATGAGGTAAGGGATTGGACTATGGTGCCTATGTGACTGTGTGTTCTTAGGTGACCACTGAGGTCCAGAGTATGTTGGACTGCGAGACCCTTGGCATGTAGGGTAGGTAGCACCTATTGGACGGTGTGTGTCCTTAGGTAGCTACTGGGACCTAGGTTATGTGGGGTAGATGGAGCCTATATGACTGTGTGTTTATAGGTGTCCATTGAAGCCCTAGGGTAGGTGGTTGGGGTTGGCTCCCTGACTATTCCCCCTTTGCGCACAGGATCTGGGGGCTTGTCTTGACCAGGCAATCTTGCGGAGGTATTACATGCCGGTTTACTGTGCCTGAGGCAGAATTATTTTCCCGTTATGATTTGTGTTACATGCATTGCATACATATTGTATATGAGTTTAACAGTTACTCTGGGTTCAATCTTGAACTCGAGACTGGGTTAACGATACAAGTGCTTCAGGTGGAGATGATCAGGAGTTTAAAAGGCAAGGGCCGGGGGTTGAGACGAAGAAATGAAGGTGCTCCAAGGAGGCTTTAAGCAGTATTTATTTTAAATAAGAGTACAATATTAACTATTACTTAAGATTTTATTTGGGATGACCGTACCCTTAACCCTTAAGGGGACTTGTTTACCTTTTGGATTATTATACTTTTACCAGTATATTGTATTTGTCCAAATTAGTACATGCTCTGCTGCGTTTACTTTGGTGCATGATAAAAGGAACAAGTAGTAGTAAACAGGAAAAAAAAGGAATCCCTCTAACTCGCCACCCTAAAGGGCGAGGCCAGTAGGGGTGTAACAGGGATGTTACACAAAGGATGGACCTCAAATAAAAAATGTATATCTAGTGGAAGGACTATGTCACAATCTCTTGAGCGTTAGTCAGAGTGCTGACAAGAACAACTAGATCATCTTCGATTCAGAAGACTGCGTCATTGTCAACAAAAATGATCTCCAAATTGATAGAGGTAAACTTAAGGTATTATTTAAAACACCTCGAGAAGGCAACTGTTATACTTTAGATTTACCAAAAGCTAACTCTGAAAATTGTTTTGTTAGCAACCTAGACGAAAGTTGGCTATGGCACAAGCATCTGGCTCATGTCAATATATTTCAATTGGATAGGTTAGTAAGAAAAGATTTGGCTCTTGGTTTACCTAAACTACAATTTAAAAATGACATGGTTTGTGACTCCTATAAAAAAGGTAAACAAACTAAATCATCTTTCAAAAATAAATTTGAAATCTCAACCAATTGTCTTCTTCAACTACTTCACATGTATTTCAGGAATTCGAACCAATCATAGGGGTGAATTTGAGAATCAAGCTTTTGGAGAGTTTTGTGATGCTCATGGCATTGATCACAACTTCTCGGCTCCAAGGACACCACAATAGAATGGTATGGTTAAAAGAAAGACCCGGTGCTCGCCGAAATGGCCTATGCAATGCTGAACAAAAACAAAACCTCACAAGTCTTCTGGGTAGATACAATGAGCACGGCCTGCTACATCTCTAATCGAGCCTATTTTCAGAAGAAACTCAACATGACATCATATAAGCTCTACAAAGGAAGGAAGCGAAATTTGGCACACCTTCATATCTTCGTCTATAAGTGCTCTATTCATAATAATGGCAAGGACAATTTGGGTAAGTTTGATCCCAAATCTGACGAATGTATAATTCTTGGATACTTTAATAAGAGTAAATCGTAGAGTTTTTAATACGCGTAGTCGTCTGGTTAAAGAGTCAATTCATGTTGTGTTCTGTGAATCCAAGATAAATGAACCTTTGGATGATGATGAACCTATTTATAGAAACCAATTCTTTTTCAAAAACCACCCCTGCCTCTCTTGAAAATCCTAAAAATGTTTTTGAAAACTCTTTTGAAAATCCTAATCAATCTCAACCTAAAGCTTGAAAGCTCATTAGGAATCATTCTTTGAACCAAGTAATAGGAGATATAAATCAAGGTATAAGAACCAGAAAAAGTACCTTGAATGAGGTTACATTTTTTGCTTTTCTATTTGATATTGAGCCCTCTAAGATTGATGAAGCTCTATTAGACAATGATTGAGTGATAGCAATGTAAGAGGAATTACATCAATTTAATAGAAATCAAGTTTGGGACTTGGTACCTGAGCTAAAAGATCATCTGGTCATTGGTACTAAATGGGTATTCAAGAACAAACATGATGAATCCGTAATTATAGTCAGGAATAAGGCTAGATTGGTTGCCAAAGGCTATAATCAAGGAGAAGTAATTGATTATAAGGAAACGTATGATCCAGTAGCTAGATTGGAAGTTGTACTCTTAGTCTTTGTATCAAGGGATTTAAACTCTATCAAATGGATGTTAAGAGTGCTTTTCTAAATGGTTTTATTCAATAGGAAGTTTATGTTGAACAACCTCCCAGTTTTAAGGATGATCTTCATCCATATCATGTTTACCATCTCAAGAAAGCTTTATATAGTCTTAAACAAGCTCCTAGAGCTTGGTATGAGTGGTTAAGCAAATTCCTCTTAGATCAAGGTTTTGTTAGAGGAAAAGCAGACGCAACACTCTTTATTCAAGAATAATAAGCTTAATGAAATCTTAATTGGGCAAATATATGTATATGACATAATATTTGGTGCTACTAATGATTCTCTTTGTGAGGAATTTTCCAAGAAAATGCAGGGTGAATTTGAAATATCTATGACGAGTAAGTTGAATTACTTCCTCAATCTACAAATCAAGCAGAGAAAGAATAGAATTCTCATCTCTCAAACAAAGTACCTTTGAGATCTACTTAAGAAGTTTGGAATGGAGCATTGCAATGGTGCAAACACTCCAATGAGTTTAACTACTTCTTTGGATGCAAATGAAGAAGGGAAGGAATTCAATATAACTAAATATAGAGGGATGATTGGCTCTCTATTATATTTGACTGCAAGTAGACCAGACATTTAATTCAGCATGAGGATGTGTGCAAGATTCAAGCTACTCCAAAGGAATTACATGCGAAGCATATGAAGAGAATCTTTCATTATCTTGCCGACACAAAGGAGCTTGGTCCTTGGTTCCCAAAAGGTCAAGAAGCATATTTGGTTGCATATTCAAACTCAAATCATGCTGAGTGCAAGACCGATAGAAAAAGTATAAGTGGCTAGTGCCAATTTCTGGGTGGATCACTTGTTTCCTAGTTTAGTAAAAAGTAGACCACTGTTTCCATATCATTGACCGAAGCTAAGTATATAGTTGCCTCAAGTTGTTGCGCTCAAATTCTATGGCTTAAGCAACAACTATCTGACTTAGGAATCAACCTAAAGAAAGTTCCAATTCTATGTGACAACACCAACACAATAAGCTTGGCGAAGAATCTTATTCAACGACAAGAACCAAACATATTGATATAAGACATCATTTTATCAGAGACCATCTACAAAGGAAAGATGTCAACGTGATGTTCATTCCTACCCATCTTCAACTACATTTTTACAAAGCTACTAGCAAAAGAGCAGTTTAATTTCATCCAAAGGGAATTAGGAATGGTAAATCCCAATGAACTATAAGTATTGTTAGTTTAGTGTAAATAATTATGTTTTGATGATTAACAAAAACTAACTTAAGCATCAAAGTTTCTATATTACATTTTTGTAGGACTCTATTACAACATAAAGGAATAGAGATTATCAAAGTGGACTTGACTCGAGCCAACCTATGAGTCAACTCAAGCCAATCCAAATCAAAAATAAAAAAAAGTCACAAAGGAAAAAGTTGACTCGAGTCAGTAAGTGTCAACTAGAGTCTATGGCGAGGTCGACTATTGGACAATTTGAAAGGCCTTTTTGACTTAAGCCAACTAGTCTCAACTAGAGTCAATGGCCAACCCGAGAGTTTGAAGAACAGAGAGGAGTTTTTAACTCGAGCCAACAATTCGCAACTCAAGTCAATGGCCAACCCGAGAGTTTGAATAATGGAGAAGAGTTTTTGACTCGAGTCAGTAAGTAGTAATTCAAGCCAATAGTTCATCATCAATGCTCCAAGTTAATACAAATTCTTCATTAACTCGAGCCAAATGTTATAGCCTCAAGCCACTAACTCAAGCCAATAATGTTAGACTCGAGTTGATCGCTGGTTATATATATGAAATTGCCTGTGTCGCTTTGTTTCTCACTATTATTTGTGTCTCTACCTTCAACTCCCCTCCATTTGCTCTCTCCCCATTTTCTAAAACCTTAACCTTCCAACCTTCTAACCTTCCAACAATGCCTCCAAAATTGACCTCAAAATCTCTAGCCAAATCCAAGAAGTTAGACCCCAACTATGAAGCTACTAAATCTTCATCACCTCTAAAAAAAAAAAAAAAGAAGAAATCACCAAGAGGGGGTGAATTGGAGATTTTAAAAATTCTTTTTGAAAGACACACAAGTTTTTTAAAACACAATGCAAGAAGGCAAAGAGAGAGAAACCTTGGACACAGAAGATTTATACTGGTTTGGTCCTAACCTTGACCTACGTCTAGTCCTTAGATATCTTTTGGGTTTTTCTACTATCAATACTTTCTTATTACAACAATGTAACACTCAAGCAATCCTAATCAACTAAGACTTGCTCCCCCTTACATTTTGTAATTAAAAGACCCAACTCACAGGTTCCACAACCTTGAGTTTTCACAAAAAAGTAATCAAAATGATTTTCAAAACAATACTCTCAAAAGAGCAGATATTGATAAACACTGAAGTTCAAATAAAATTGCAAAGCAAAGACTCAAGTTGAAAGTATAATCAGTAGTAGTTTGGTGTATGTTGCAATAAGTCTTCTTGGGTATTTATAGCTTGATCAGAGAAACTAGCCGTTGCATATTCTTCTCTCTTATTCTTCAATGTTCAGCTTCATTTCTGGATTTCTGGAAATGACAGTTGCACATTTTTCTCTACTCTTTCAATTCTCAGCTGGATTCCTGGATATAGCCGTTGCAAATGATCTTCCAGTTTTTTTGTCATTCCATAAACCTTATTTGACCGTTGGAGAATGATTTGATCAATCTATAACGGCCTGAGCTAAACCATTGGGATAGAGGAGAAGTTTCAGGCTTATTCTTAGTTCTACATTAAATGCTTTTGACCTAGATTTGATTTGCTGGATTCATCTGAAACTAATAGGAATTTTTGATCAAGCAAATGTGTATATGATGATTTGCAACTTAATATGTGAGTAAATAAGCTTGTAAGTATGAATCAAATGGATTTCGAATCTCGTCTATGAATAGAGTTCCGATAGACTCAAGTTAAAACTATGTAGGCTCAAGTTTAATCAGGCTGTAGACTTCGTGACAGCTCTCTGTCTGAGCCAAACTCTAGTTTATAACTTCCAAGCTCGAGTTTGTTTCAGTCGAACTCTTTTTGACATTAAGGATAGGCTTGAGTCTGCACAGTTGTGTTCGAGTCCATATTTAAAAAATGCTCTCTGTAAGCGATAAGCTCGAGTTTAGTTTATTATGCTCGAGTTTGCTTTCATGACCAACTAAGAGACATCTTCCTGCAAGATTTAAACTTGAGTTAGATAAAAACATGCTTGAGTCTCAAAAAGTCGACATGCTCTCTGTAAGACATAGGCTCGAGTTTATTATGCTAGGCTCGAGTTTAACTAAGGGCGAACAACTAGTTTTGCTTTCTGTAACCTGTAGGCTCGAGTATATCTCAAATAAAAACACATGAAACTCGTTCTGTCGCGAGTATGCTCAAGTTTATCAAAGGAGGCTTGAGTTTAAACAAGTTCAAAATTCTTAACCTTTTGTATCTTAAGTGTGAACTTGAGTTTAGTAGGATTAGGCTCAAGTTTGATTAACATAAAAGGATTGAAATCAATGTTAACAAACTTCTACCTTTCTTTGAACTTTAATAGCAAAGAACAATTTCTTAGTTTACAATTGTCAGTTATCATCAAAACACATAAGGAACTAACATTCTCCCCCTTTTTGATGATGACAACACTTGTAAACTTTCTTGATAGAGATTTTGACAATGAAACTCAAGTTAGGCTCAGATGCTTAGTCATTCATTCCAGATAACTTAGAACATTCATTGTATCGAGTTCAATATATAAGATTGATCTAAGATGGTATCATAAGAACTTTAATACAATCAAAATGAGATATCAGACAAGCAAATTCAATACATCTAAAGTGAAATTAACAGTAGTAAAACAAGCAAAGCTCGAAATAACATGTAAAAAAAAGAAACTAGTTGACTCTAAGTTTTGCTCTAGACTAAGATCTCTCTTCACTTTTCTTCTCCCCCTTTGTCATCAGCAAATAGAGGTGGATCAGAGGCAGGGACAGAAGTGATGGGTTTGATAGGTAGGGCAGTTCAGAGAAGAAGAATTGAGGTAGAACGAGGTTTAGATAAATCATGTGATGGAGAGTCTGGAGAGGATAGGAGCGACATAATGGGAACATAGGAAGAGGTAGGAATAGGCAGAACATATGGAATGATATCTAGAATGGGATGGGATTGTGCAGGTGGGGAAGGAGGAAGAGTGGGAGAGGATGTTAGGGGATGATTGTGAATGGTGAGAAGGTGCAGTTGGTGAAGAAGAGGGTGAGATATGGGTTGTGGAAGGAGGAATAGGGACGGAAGGTCCTGCTTTCTCTTCAGTCTTCAGTAGCCGTTCGAGTTTGGAGTTGAATAACAAATATAGGGTGTGAATATCCCCAATCTTGACCTTAAAGTCATCAAAATGTCCTTGAAGAGCTTCTACATCATCAGCAATATCCTCAAGCATATCAGCATTCTCATCTTAGACTTCAACCAACTTGTCGTGACTCTTGGTTACCTTAGAGACCATCTTTCCAACTTCAGTCTCAATGTTTCTTGTTAGCTCATGATATTGGGCTACCATTGTGACTTGGAAGGATTTGAAGACATCTGAGACAGCATGAGCAACAAGATCTTTCAGATAGGTGGCCATATCAGCTGGAAAGGAGGGTGGAGTTTGAGGTGGAGCTGATTAGGCTTCAGTGGCTCTTAATTTTGAAACTTTTGTATATGATAAAGCCCTTGACTATCCTGAACCTTCTTCCAAGTTTATCCTCATGAGGTTCAGATGATGTTTTCCAAACACAGGGGTAGGAACAGGTTGTTCATTTGAGGCCAAATGCCAAATCTTTTCGTGAAAAAGAATTATTGAGACTAGAGTGGGAAAAGGAATCTGTAAGAGTGTCTTGAGGCAAATTTGAATCTTGACATCTCTTGGAAGATCCAATATCCTACGTTGTGAGGCCTTTTATCAATAATAGAGGCAAAGATAGGAAAATCCTTCTTTACGAAGTGTGTGAAGTTCCCTTCCTTTTATAGTCATTAAGAACTGTACCTATGCGAACTCGTGTGCATGAGTTGCAAACTTGTGGGCTAACGCCTTCTTGCACGATCAATCTCTAAGAGTCGATTCTACGAATCCACTCCCTCTACCGGTATCCACACCGAACAGTACTCCAACACAAACGACAACTTGCTAGTGCATTTAAGCTTTTTGTCTCATGTCTCTAGGGTTTCTTGTGGCTTTTCAATTCTCTTGTGTAATTCGATTACTCACTACCTAAGGTATTTATAACCCTAATGGACAACATTAAATATTCAAAATCAATCTTAATTAATTTCGAAATTGAATTGGAAATTAAATCTATCTAACACAGATTCAATCCAATTTATTTATTTACTGCAAAATAAAAGCTAACTGATTTATTTTATCTTCATAAATCAAATCTGAGATATGATATCTATCTTTAAAATTCAAATATGAGATACGATATCTCAATCAGATTTAGTTATTTAATTTATCAAACAAACTAAATACAAGTCTGATACAACATAATAATATTATTATCTATATATTATTATTATTATTGTTATTATTATTATTATTATTATTATTATAAGAGATCATGCCAACCAAGGGTTTTGGAAATAAAAGTTTTTAGCTGGATTACCAAAATCATTTGGTGATACCAATATATATATATATATATAATCCAGCTAAAAAATTTTCTTTCCCAAACTCTTGATTGGCATCATCTTTTATAAGAACTCTAATTAGGAAAGTGTCTTTATATCATCTAAAATCAGACAAAGTCCAACATTGGATGTTAGAAAGAAGTTCTGAAGAGCGATCTTTCCAAATATTTAGATTGCCAACAAAATGTTTAATAATTGTAAAAAGAAGGGTATTGACTTAATCCAAAATAGGCTCACTATTGTGAAGAATTGGAGTTCTGTTAGGTTTAGTTTTTACAAAAAAAAAAATATTCGATTTTTCTTCAAAAGACAAATAGTACTCTCGCCAACCTTTAAGTTGTCCAATAAAACCAAAAACTAAAAGATTAGTTATTTGTGCATCTGAATAATCATTTTTTGTTTGATTAGTAGTTCTTACTATAGTCATTTATTGTAAAATATTTGTTTCACTTTGCCCATCGATATTCCATTCATAAATATCGTTGGAATTAAAAGACTTAAAAGTTTGATCTTGGCGTTCTTCAGTTAAAATATCTAAAGGACTAGCTCTTGAATAATGTAATTTTGAAGAATTTTTCTAGTTTGAAGAATTTTTTCAATGTTGATGGTTAATTTCAAAAGTAGATTTTGGGGATTCAACATAAAAAACTTTATTGAAATTCATAACATATTTAGAAGAAGTTTCAAAAGAAGGTGTTTCAGGAACAACCTGTTGTTTTAAAGCAATATCAGGAGTTTGAGGTTCAGAACTTGATTAAGATGTCTTAATCTCTGGTCAATTTATGCTATAAGTTTTGCCTTGTTTTTTTTTCTTGGATTCTAGCTTTGATTTTTGGATCAATTTATAAAGGTTAAGTTGATGGAGATGGTTTAGAAGGAGTTGGATTAGAAGAGGACAAAGAGGTTTTAGTAACTTGATCTCGAACGATCCAAAGATACTGATTCGTGTAATTGTTTTGTTCCATAAGAATTTTATTGTCTTTTGCTGGCTTCTTCAAAAATTCAAGTCTTGAATGGAGAAGCAACAAGAGGAGTTTGTTGCCTACTATCTGCAACTCCAAGGATTTGATATGACTGTTTTAGAGGGACTTCTGAGGAAATAATTTGTCCTTCAGGAGTCTTCCAATCTCTTTTAGTCATATTGATCATTTTTTTAAAATAGATTATCTATCTTTTGTTGTAAAGCGTATGCTTCAAACCAATCAAAAAATGGAATATTTACCTTACTTTTCAAGGAAACTGGAGAATTTTTCTTGGATTTGTTATCTAACTAATCCTTTGAAATTCTTCAAGTACTATTTTCTTTGTAAGTATTTGATTCTAAATAGAATTCCTTTTTGCAAACTTTGCTTATCAATATAAAGTTGATGTTTAAGAGCTGTAATAGTTTGAGGTTCACCTAAATCTGTGTAACTCAAAGAGTCAACCAAATTTTGATCATCCTCTCTCTTTGATAGTTTGCATGAGAAATTGTATTAGAATTATCAATCCCTGGAATTGAAACATTAGTGGGCTGATTCTCAACTTGTTGTGAATGAGGACCAAAAGTTTGTGGAATAGTTAGTTGAGGAATAAAAGGTTGTTGTGGTGGTGGTGGAAGATGAATAACCGGAGGTAAGGAGCATTCAGAACAACTAGAACTCCTTGGTAATTCAAAGTTTACAGATCTAAAATGCTCATATCTTGAGGACATAGATGAGGTAAAACTTCTAGGCCTGTCAAACATCATTCTAACAAATTTTGATTGGGTTTGGGAAATTCTATTGATTTGTGAAATAGGTTTTGGAATAGCCTATGTAGCTTTTTCCATTACCCATTCATCAGGAAGAGACACATCTCTAAACATGATAGTTTGAGGGATACTGATATTTGTGTTTGAATGATTAGTCATGAAAACAACAGTTTGTCCATTGTCAGGTAAACGATGAACATTTGGAGAGGAATTTGAGACCTTATATTGTACTCTATACATTAGAGTAATTGGTATAGATCCTGATTTCATGTTGAGACCATGAAGTTTGAGATTGAGTTTGAGAACATCAAGGACATTCTTATCTTTTAAATCGACAATTTGACTTGGAAAACAATTAAAATAAACTGGACCATTATGAAGCTCGAACTTAGTAGTAGCTAACAAAGAGTCAGCAAAAACATAATGCCTTGAATCTCTGAGACAGACTAGACCTAAAGCATTAAAGCCTTATTGAACCAGAGGTTTGAGAGCAACTTGTATACAGCTAATATGTAAAAATTGTAAGCTTCTCGATGTTTAAGAATGGAGTTTGAAGATAGAAGAGAGAATTCTTCATTTTCAAGTTGGATGGAAATGGATTCATCAATAGTCTTGATTACATAATTAGACTTTCCCAACCATCTCTTTTTATCTTTAAAAATATCTTTTTAATCAATGAGAGGAAGAGTCCAATCATTAATGGTTTGGTTTAGATCTTTGAATTGAATTTCTTTATCAAAGATATTGTTTGTTGAAGAATGGATGCTCTCAAAGTTTATGAGAGAGTTTGGAGTGGGGGTAAAGGAAGAAGAAGAACGACGAGAAAAGGAATGGAAAACAGAAGACATATTTAAAATAGAAAATAAAATGCGGAAAATGAGATAACACTTAAAAGGAACAAAAAATAAGAGTACAAACAGAGAAAAAAAATGAGGTAAACAATAATATAAATCTCCCTTCAATTAGTATCTTCACCATCAACTTTCATAGGGGTATATTAATTAAAAATTTACTGGAATTTAACAATCAAGATGTTTGGTTGATCATTTAGTATGGATTTTAGATCCAGCTCTCCATGAGTAAATTAAGACAAGAAATTAAAATATCCTAAACCATCCATGGAGGAGGTACTATATCTAGTTTTCATTCAAAACGATATATAAATCTAGACATATGATATCCTACAATGGGGCAAATGTCCTGCCTGCCCCTCATGGGCCTTACAAACTTATAGCCTTAGCCATCTCACTTCTAAAAATCAGATACCATAAGCAAAGATCATATATAATTTCTTCAGAATTCCAGACTCTTTTTTTTTTTTTTTTACATCGGAGCATAGATACCATAATACTAAATAAAGCAACGAAACATCCTGAGGAGATAAGTCCTCAGTTCAGATCTAATTAATACATCTCTACTTCCCCTTTTGGCTTTGATACCAATCTACCGAAGTGACCCCGAAAGGATCGAAAGTGGGAAAGGGAGAATCATGAGCAAGAGAAGCAGAGTTCTTGTGTGACCCTGTAGGCCCATATGAAATTGGCAGTGGGCCAACACTGTACTGGCCCATAAGTCGTAAGCGGCCTCTAGCAAGACATCACATCTACTTAACTCATATGAGAATCAAAGATACGATACATCCTATTATACAACCATGTTAAGTTCCTTTTGTCACGCAATAATTTGGTCAATGATGAAGCATGGATAAAGTTATTCTCCTATTCTTGACCATTACTTTCTCGATTATTGAGTAGTCTAACAATTGAAACAGAAACTCTTTTCCATCATAGTATGACCATACATTTCTAGACTCACTCCCTAGGGGCCCAGTAATATCTCTATACAAATGTGAGGGACAAATCCGATCTTTTCCATTCACATTCCTCTGCATGAAAAACACTAATCTCGATCGAAGCTTTTATCATCACCTGGTCAAAGGTGACTTTTGACTAGGTCAAAGATCAAGGGCTCTCATGTAGGAATGTGGTTATACATGAGAGAAGCTTATGACTTAATACATGCAGCTTTCTCATAGTGGTTCGATCTAGAAAGACTTTGATTCGTATCTCCATACCTTATCAAAGTCATACTGGTCTTATTTCATCTTTGCTCCCGCATATATGACCAACCAAGGACATTTAGGATAATCTTTATGATACATCCAAGTATACAATCATCATAATAAACATGTGAATGATATAATAACAAAATGGAGAAATACTTTAATAACAATGATGTTTAAAATACAATAATCAGCCCCTAGGGCATAATTTCCAACAATTTGGTCAACATATTATGAATATGATGAAGATGAGTTTTCAAGAAGGATCTAGCTAGTCTCAAGCTCCAGGACCTTCTAGATCAAGAGCTTCAAAGCCAAGAGTTCAAGAGCATTTTGAGCCTAGTCCTGAGTTGTCTTCACAGCCAGCCCCTTTCTCTATTGGAGCAAATATTAAGGTTATAATCGAAAAGGCTATCACTGACTGTTTAGGGCCTCTCCAAATTTCTATGGTTGCTCAGCATCATCTTTCAAAAAAGTTGGAGACAGATATTAGCAAGCTTCTAAAAGAGGTCACTCAAGTGCAAGAGAGCCAATAAGAGCTAAAGGAAGAAGTTGAGAACTTCAATGGAAATCTTGAAGACCATGGTGCTAGTATCACCAATTTACGCAACACTTTATGGACTCTTACCAACAAGGTCGATAAACTACTCTAGTTTTAGTCTAGCCTTAGTATACCTGTCATATCCTAGCTCCCAGTTACTACCCTAGCCACTATCCATGTCCCTTCAACTTCGTATATTTCTTTGCGCTTGCATCGAGGGCTAAAGGAGTACAATTTCAGCAAGGATTCCAACGAACTGAAGGTAACTATCAATTCTCTCTTCTTTCCAGTTGCTATATATATTTTGAGGGAGCTCTGAGAGAGTTAACTATAGAAGAAAATCTAGGAAGCATATGCTAAGAAGAACTATAAGAATTGAACCATAGGGTCTCTTTGCTGCTTAAATTGTAAATCTAGGGGCTGGATAAAAGAAGAGATAGAAGTGTGTTCCTGAGATGTATGCTAAGAGAAAGGAAACTCAGGTAGTGTGACTACTAATGTGTAGGAAACCATGAAAAATGATTCCAACACCATCGCCTTAACTCGGCCATATCATTCCTTGACAAAACAGTCACGAACCCTACCTCGACAACTACAAGCTCACACCACCTACAACATATAACTACAAAACTGGCAACTACACAACATTACAACATAAAACTACAATTACAAACCCGACAACTACATAACATTACAACATAAAACTACAACTACAAACCTGTCAACTACACAACATTACAACATAAAACTACAACTACAAACCTGACAACTACACAACATTACAACATACAACTATAAACCTAGCAACTACACAACATTATAACATACAACTACAACTACAAAACCCGGCAACTACACAACATTACAACATACAACTACAAACCCGACAACTACACAACATTACAACCTACAACTACAACTACAATCCGGCAACTACACAACATTACAACCTACAACTACAACTACAAACCTAGCAACTACAACAAATAACTACAACTACAAATCCGACAACTACGACACACAAACCTTACCTCAGCACTCAACAACTCGTCACTTCAACGCACACAATAACACAGCTAGATACCCTTTAAGGAGTTCGGAGAGAGCAAGAGAGAGATGTTGGTGGTTTCTGATGTCCCAAGTGACTAATGGTAATGATACCGTTTATAGGCATTCCAAGATACTTTTGTTGATCCCGGCATTTATAAGAAAGACTTAAAGACACAAGACCGAGGTGAATAACTGTTATCTTATTAGCTTGTATGGTTGTGTTCTTGTATGATTAGCCACGTCTACTAGATAACTGCATGTATGTATGTATCCTAGCTATAGATTGGGGTTGCGTGTCCTGTAGAGCTTCATGTTTTATGAACAGGGTTGCATGTCTAGAAGAGCTGTGGTCCTTAGTCATTAATTGCGGCTACAGTGCGACTTATTATATTGCATATTTATCTGTGCTTATCATGTGCTATGTGGTCATTAATGCTTCATAGTTGTATATAAGATTAACTGTTACCCCTGGTCCCTTCATTGGAACTCCAAATTGTATGAAAGAGACAGGCAATGGATCAGGATCACGAGGCAAAACACGGCTGTGAAGAGAAGCATCACAATGTAATGATTACACTGACTCTTGCATTTTGACATATGACTTTTTCATTATCTCTTTCTCTCTCCTGACCATAAATGCAACATAGACACTAACCAAGGACAAGAAACTGGGTTTTGACATTATTCCCACCCCCGCTTCATCATACTGGCTTATATTACATCAGCATTTTGTGTTGGGCTCGCTTTTCTTTGAACACTTCAATTCCACAACTTGAACATACTTGGTCCACTGACCCATATAGCCGAGTTACTTGGTCCCAAAGAGGCTTCCTAACTCTTAACATTCTTAGGACTCTTCCCGAACCGGGCTTAGTTGTCCCCCAATTTTAGACTTATTCTCAAGTGTCTAGGTCCAAATTCAGGATATTACATTTTAGAACCTTGTTTGTAGGAGTTGTTAAACTCTTTTTGTGTTTTTAGACTTACGTTTTATATAGTTATGTGACTTGTATATTTTAAATATGAAGTTGTTCATTGAATTTTGAGTAGTAATTTATGTTTTATTTACATACATACATACATATATAATTTTGTTTCTAACCTTAAATAGTAGAAACTTTAACGTTTTGTGTCATTTCTACTATTTATGTTTCTACCAGCCCCTTCCATTTCTGCGTAGAAACTCAATTTTGACAACATTAGTGTCAAGTCATCTATCTTTTCAAACCTAAGCACAAACTCTCACTGTCACTTGCATAGCAAACATCACAGAACTTAATGACAAGCTTCAATTGCAACCAAGTTCATATGGAAATTCTAGTTAAGATGCGCAAATTTTTAATTGAAGGTTCAATTTACATCCCCAAAAATAGTCAATTAAATTTGAATCATAAAGAAATCTGTTAACACAAATTCTTTATAGTTCAATATAATTCAGATTTTGCAGCCTAAAGTTTAGTTGAAGATCAAATTGAGAAAATGTGTAGTTAGTGAAGAATATGCAAATTGAACAAAGAAAATGCTCATGACCTCAAATCTGAAGCCATGCACTTTCCAATTGGCTATAAGATAAAAGTCCATAACTCAATCAATTTAAAACACAAACTAAGCCTCAAATCAACAATATACAAATTTTATAGGCTCCAATAAAGTTGGACGATGCTAAGTTCACGGTAACAATCCAATGATCCAAAACAAATCACAATAACATTGAATGCAGTTTGAGGACTTCGCGTGTTCAAATGTAGTGCTTCCTCATAAATACCTTACTTGCAGACAATAATTTGTGGAACGACAAGATTTTAGAGAAATTGCTAAGCTGCAAAAAAAATTAATTAGTAAACAATTAATCCACTTATTGAGACTCATTTCCCAGCATAAACCATGGTTCAAAACTTATGCAAAAACTTATGTAGCAATTGCATGTTCCAAATCAGTGGAGTAAACACAAAAATAAGTCCAAGACATATTCATATGGAGTAGCACCATAGTTAGCTTCCAATTCAACGATAGGGAAGTGAAGTGCAGAGACATGCATGCAACTAAAGCCCAATTATGCAAATGAGATTAGCAAACTTGAAGTTCACAAGGTTCAATGTATAACATAGCAATCATAATCATGATTATAAATAGAAAAATTTAGCATACTTAATGTGACGGTAGCCCCAAAATCTCATAGAATGAGTCACACCAGCATAAACCCTAACTTGCTCTTTTGTACTTCTAAGCAAAAGATTCAACTAGGAAAATCTAATACAAAACTGAATACAGATAAGTGAGAATGAGGCAAGCTTGAATCAAAACATGCAAGCTTAACAAGAGAAATGCACAAATGCACTTCAAATAGTATATGTGCTTAACCTAGCTAATAGTGATTAATGCTTTAGAACACAACTTGGGTGCAATTTCACACTTCTCATATTTCTCTCTTAGGGTTATTTCATTCCGCTTTACTAATCCAATCCCTACCATAGGTTTTTAGTGTTTCTACTATCCCCACTACCCGTCAAGTATTAAAGTAATGAATTAGGGCTTTGTTTTGGTTGTAATGTTATAAATGTCCAAGTATAAAATGGTAGTAGGAATGTACATAACTTGAATGCATACACAAGCTAAATGACAATTGAAGAATCAAATGAGTGGCTTGTATTCTAGAAACATCTATGTCATGTACTATAGAAAAGAAGCATGCAACTCATTGTTCACACAACACTTTAAAAGCTGAAAGTTTTTTGGACAATTTATTCTTCTCTCTTTCAACTTTTTTTCTTTGCCTTCCTTCCTCCTATTCATCTATTTCTTTCCTTTATACCACTCTTTTTTTTTTTTGTACATATGTATTGTTTTCTCTTTTCTACAGATTTTGACTTTTCTTCTTTCTTTTCTTGACTTTTTTATCATTTTTTCCTCATATTTTTTATTTTTTGCTTTTTTTTCTCCTTCTGTTCTTTTCAAACTTTTTTTGCTATCTAATGACAGTCATTCACTCAAGCAAGCTCAAAATATCGTATCCATATTCAATCATGTGGTCATGTATTTTGACTATACAGTAGGTTCAATCTTTATAACTTCCCAAATTTTACAATTCTTATATAGATTCTATAGAGTATATAGAAAATCATCATGCATATATACATCCATATCATATGCAGTTGTGAAGAAGAAATGAAAGCGGAGGGCTCCAGGGGCTTGACAAATGGTTGACTAAAATGGCTTGTGTTTAGGATAGTAAGGTGTAGAATCATGTTCATAAGCTCTTGTGCAATTATGTGGCCTTGGTTGAGAAACAAGACAAGTTCTAGAGAAAATTGAGTCTAGGTGGAGCATGCTCACTAATTTTGAATAATATTGAGGCTTAAATCCTTCTATCAAGGCTTGTGCATTATAAGCTAACTCACATAAGTCCTTGTCATTTTCATTGCAAATGAACATTCCACTCATGATGCAAATTTTTTGGATAATAAACCACAGGCAACCTCACAATGTAAATCAAACTTGCTTCATTTATTCATGATAAATTCAGTTCTACATGTATATCTCAAAATTATCAAAGTGCAGTGAAGAGAAATTCATGGATCTAGCATTAATTTTAGCAAAAACAAACTTTAATGTAGCTTCTTATCACCACAAAAGTGCAATTCAGTAAAGAATCTTATCTAATCACTTAAAGAATAAGTCATACTTAGCTCCCCCCATACTCACCCTTTGCATTGATCTCGATGGAATTAAATCAAGATAAGAATTCAGTCACCGTGCAAAAAATGTAAGTGCAGGTGCAAATGTGAAACTACTTATGTGAGTAGTTTCACCCCCATTTTTCGAATCAGGTTTGTCCTATAAGTCAAAAGATGCTTGATGCTAAAAGCTTTCTCGCTAGTGAGAAAGTTAATAATGATGTTAAATGTAGCATCAATATAGAGGCTATGTGTGATGATCCTAGTGGCAAAGATGTTTTTCATATTCATATCATTGCTTGCACAGATTTGATAAATGAAATGTCTCTTGGACACAAATATAATGGCTTGGATATGATGACACTCCAATTGCATCTAATAACCTTGATAAGCATAGCAGAGGTATTTGTAGTGTTTTGATAGATTATAACAGTGCATTTGAAGATAAAATCATTGAAAATCCAAAAGGAAGATTGGAGCAACTAATGAAGAAATTCTTAAGCAATTAAAGGGAATCAAGTTAAGATAAAACAAAGGCAAAGAGAAGAAAGCATTTGCTTGAGAGAATTAAGCAAAAGTTATTGCACATCACACCAACAATTCAAGAAACCAAAGAGGAAAGAGACACAATCCATGGAGTCTATTGAGAATACTTTATTTGCCCCATATCTTAGTGGGACTAACCCTTTGATGATTTCTCTTCTATTTCTTCTAATAATTTTTGACGACCTTGAGAATGATATTTGTAGTGTTTTCCTAGATCATATATTTAAAGATAGAAATCATTCTCAATCCTAAAAGAAAGATTGAAGCAACTAATGAAGAAATTCTTATAAAATTAATGGAGATCTAGTTAAGAAGAACCAAGGCAAAGAGAAGAAGGCCTATGCTCAAGAGAAGCAATAGCTAGATTAGAATGGAATTGAAAATGATTTTCTCTTAAGCATATGCCTTCTTCTCTTTCTATTGATTCTTCTTAACTTAATCCCCTTTAATTGCTTAAGAATTGCTTTATTAGTTGCTTTAATCTTTCTTGTGGGATTGACAATGATTTAATCTTCAAATGCACTATTAGAATCTAGCAAAATATTATAATTACCTTTCTTAAACTCATCAAGATTATTAGAAACAACTAAAGAGAAATCGTCAAACAAATGGTTAGTCACAAAAGGAAAAGAGGCAAATAAAGGATTCTCATTAAACTCCATGGATTGTGTATTCTCTTCCTCCTCAGTTTCTTGAATTTTTGGCATGATGTGAGATGGCTTTTGCTTAATTCTCTAATGCAAATGCCATCTTCTTTGAACTTGTCAATGTACCTATTGTATTTGTGAATTTTCTCTGAATTTTTGAAAATGAATGTTTTCAATAGAATTTAAGACCAGTTTGTAATGGTCATTTATGAACTATGTTGTCTCTTAGAAAGGATCCTTGTGGAACCTAGAATTGTGGATGCATTACAGAACTGAAAAGAGTCCAGAAAGTGTTGTAGAAATACGCAGTTTACTAGGTTTTTCCAGATGCATTTTGAATGTTTCTTACGTCGTTGGCCATTGATAAAAAGCTCATTTGAATAGAAATTTGAAAGAAAGAATTGTTTTTGTTGGATAGATCTGCGAGTGAATTTCAAAGGGATGTAAGAGAGATTGAAATGCTCTCGATCTGAGAAAATTTTGCCTTGTAAGGTCGTATTACTACTCACAGCTCGATTAGGTAGAGGAACCTTCAATATGTGTTACTGGGTAGCTTCCTGGTGGTGGCTGAATGTGAAAGAAAGAAAGGATTGGATATGTCCTTGTGAAGAAGGACAAAATTGTGGCATGTGCCTCTCAACCATTAATCCTCACAAGATGAATTATCCCATTCATGAATTTGAGCTAGCAATGATTATGTTTTTTTGAAAATGTGAAAGCACTATTCTCTTATAGTATGCTTATGAAAATGTATTATGACTACAAGAATTTAAATAATTGAAAATCACAAAAGTTAAATATGAGACAGCATAGAAGAATTGAAAAGCGGTGATATGATTGTCATCACTGATGTTTTGAATTGAAAATCGATACAATTGGTAATCATATTGATACAAGGACATAAATTGATAAAATGGTCTAGAAATCTAATTGGTTAAGCTAGATAGTACTTACCAGCTACAGTGCTAAGCAAGAGGAAAGTAGGCTAAGAGCTTAAATTGAAGAAGCTTAGACACAAGATAGACAAGTAGAGGCTCAAGGCTGTAAGACTTTGTCTGCAATTCTATATGGGGGTGGTGTCCCTAGGCCATAAGACCTATGTGCATAACACTATGTTTGTTGCTTAGCATGGTGACTTTGGACCAGTGTGTCTAGGGTATATCTTGAGCCTTACAGAATATTCAGACTATACTAGGTTGTAATCAAGATGCTTGTGTCATGGGGTGATTCCCTAGGCAGTAAGGCTAGAATATCCAGCACTGTGGTAATAGAATGAGCCAAAAGGCTAGAATGGAATATGTTGAAAGTTAGAATGAATCAAAAATGAGGCTTGTGTAACCATGCACTTAGAGAATGGACCAGTGGTCCTGATTTTGAATATTACACATTGGGTACAAGAAGAAAAAGAATGTTGTATGATTATGTTGCATGCTTAATGAGCATGCATAGGAAAGGGATATATTGAGTGTCTATAATGATTCCTCGAGGTATACATGTTCAAATTTTAAGGATGAAATTTATTGAACAGGAGGAAAATTGTATTATCCTGAATTTTGGGCTTAGAGACTTAAGGATAAGCTTGTATTAGGCAGATGACTAGGCCTAGTTTGGGAAGCGTGATAGATATTGTGAAGGGAATTTCCCTTGATGCTGGCAAATTAGGATTTCTATAGGGCAATTAGTTTTTGACATGCCTTTGTCTAAGTAAATGACATCCAATGGCTATGAAACTTTTTATATTTAAGGTAGACATAATAAGCTTTAATTTGAAAGGTCATATGGGTCAATTGAATCTGTATACCATGAGTTACAAATCTTTGAAGTTAGATATTCAATTTGGAATGTTTTCTGGAATAGTGTGTAATGATTGATGAATATGGACATTAGTATATAACAATATGAATTGGACATTAATAAAAACACATATTAGTATAACATGTGTTTGACCATAGCAGATGCTTTTCCCTAAAAATAAAATTACTAAACATTATATAGCCTTTGGAATCACTACAGCTGGACATCAATATATAATTAAATGAATTTTCAAAGTTGGTTGAAAATTCTGCCAGTTTGACTTGAATGCAAAAATGAGCCTTATATAAGGGTAACAAGGTTGAATAATGTTAATAAATTGTGGACCCCACATAGGGCGTCTCCTTTTGACTTGTTTCCAAGATGCCACCTCCTTCCTCTAGCTTGGACAAGATGCCACTTGCCCCTGACTTGCTTGCCAAGCCGTTCCCTTGCTTATTCAAGAAGCCACCTCTCTTTTTCTTTGGCTTATCTAACAAGCCTTTTGACTTTCCATATTTCCTCTTTCCCATCCATTTATTTCAGCCAGCCATAGAGAAATAGGAAGAGAGGGACCAAAAATGGAGAGGGAGGAAAAAAAAGTGATCGGCGCTGAGTGACTTTAGCGTTTTTGGCTTGTAACGCCTTCTCCAATATTGTTCCTCTTATTGATAGCAACATTTCTACAGTTTCAGATTCTTAATATAAGGTGTTCAGTTCTGTCTACATAGAGGAGGTGCCGCCAAAATCGAGAACCAACTACAAAATCAAGTAGAGGTACGTATAAGCTCTAATTTTGCCAAATATCTTAAGGTTTTTTCGAGTTGTTGAGTTTCCCTTGATTTTGTTTTGTACTATTTTGATATGAAGGAGTGTAGTTTTGTTACTTTTTAGGCTTCCAATGAGTTTAGAAAGAAAATTTGTGTGGGATAAAGGTGATAAGCTAATATTGGAAGCATCGGTAGAGAAAATTGAATTTTTGGCCCGAGAACCCCTATTTTGGTCTAATCAAGGTAAATGGAAGGGCAGTGATTTTGCTATTCTTGAGGTCTCCAATGGATTCCTTGGGAACAATTATGTATAATGTAATGCTCGCTTGTATCTCCTGACATGCATCAAAGTTATTATATAGAAGAGCGTTGGATTTGGTTTGGATAAAAGATTAATTGATAATTTAAACAAAATATAACTTGTTAATGATTTAAAACTAATCCCTCCGGGATATTTACTTACATTCATTCCAAAATAAAACTTCAAAGTTAAATCCTTATACATCATCCCAAAACTAAACTTTAAAATTTATATACAACAATAAAAAATAACTCTTTTTTTGAGTTCATCTTCCTTTTCCTTCACCTACAACACCGCCTTCCCCTTCTTCACAATCCCACTACCTGTAGCTTTAGTATCAATGCACAACAACAATCAATAGTATATCATACATGTAATGTTGACTATGAATACACAGGACCAGACAAGTCTCAAATTCCACAGTGCTAAGAAAGTAAACACAGAACCTACCCAGTTTGGAATTCCATCGTACTAGGAACATGAATGTAGAGCCTACACAGTCCCAAATTCCTCTACTCGAGGAACATATAAATGTAGAACCTACCCGACTCCGAATTCCGTTAGTATATAGGAAGACACATGTTATTGGCCAAAAAATAGAATGCATGAATGTAGTCAACCATGTGTGCAAGACACAAATCCATAAGCATGGCAATTAACATATAAACATACACATGTCAAAGAGAATTAGAGTTACTACCTGATTGCATAGTAACCTTAATTGCGTGCAAATATCTCGAACTACGTGCAGTCTCAGAAATTCCAATAATTTTAGGATAATAACTAATACTTAATTCATATATGTAAACATGAGAAAAGGATTTGTAATTATCATGTTAGTGCCCTTTTTAACCCATATTATATTAGGGTACAACTTAAGTACCCAAACTTATCATTTTCAATCCCTAAGCTTGACTGTCCTGAAAATCTAGTAACTTCAAAAAGTTTTAATAAATTGCACAAAAATCATAACTATGTGCAATCTAAACCTACATGCTCCCTGACATGTCTACTTTTATAGAAAAATAATGGGAAAATCCCCCTCAGGGCCCAAGATAGCAAGATAATTTCAAAAAATGCCCAAATAACATTCACATGTCAGAAAAAGGCCCTGGGGCCTTTTTAGGTATTATGTTAGAAAACAAAATGACATTAGTGCCCTTAGTGAAAGTTTGAAAATCAAGACGAAGAATCAATTTAAAAGCCATCTCTCTATCTTCAAAAGTGATGATATTCACTCGCTCCCTTCCCTCTGCCGTATTCGAAATCGACGCTACCCTTCTCTGTCGCTCCCTTATCTCTGCCTTCTCTGATCTCCAACCTCATCCAGTTGTCTGTCATCGATCTCTACCTTTGCGCCTCTATCCTCCAAAAGGAAAGGTATGAAATATTTTGAACCTTTGATTTTGTGATTTATCATAAGCTAGAAGAGAACCAATTCACAAAAGTATTTGAGATAAATTCACTGATCTTTCTGTCTCCCATGATTAGTTCGTTTCTTTTCCTTCATCTGCTCAAGGATTAGGATTTTGGATCTTGTTTGAAATTTTTAGATTTTGGTAAGCAGTAGATCAACATTTGATATTGTATGAAAAAAATTACTTATTTGATGATAGCTTTATTCACATGCGAGGTTGAGTTGTTTTTAGAAGTTCTTTAACTTTTTGTGTAGTAGGGCGATATTTTAGTTTTTTGAGTTCTTTTTTTTTTTCCGTACCTTTGGAATTTCTATTAGTCAAGGGTTAGGCTTTTGTGGGTATGATGAGAAAAGTAATTTAATTTGCGAATCCTATAAGATTAAACTATAACATATATTTAAGTTGTCTGAAGCTTTTTACATCTAAATTCAATTACCTGATTCACTGATATATGAAGCCCATGTTTATAGACAACCTTGCGAATTTCTAATATGAAAGCTGTGAGGTTCAAGTATAATGTTGATTTAGAAATAAAAAAGAACTAAAAAGAAGCTAATTCAGACATTGATTGCTATGCTTTGGTTCACTTTTCTCCAGTTGCTGGAAAGTTAATAGTAGTGTGTAGAATCTTCAATTAATAATTGATTACTTGTATTAAGCCAGTGATTATGGGTCTTCTGAAGGCACTCATGATGAAGATTCTATCAAGTCAAACAAGGCATGTTCTACCATAGTTAATTTCATATGATCTAAGTTTTTAATTCTGCTTAATTTTGTTATTCAATAGTATTCTGTTTTATAAAGATGCTATTATCATAAGCTTGTTATTTATATTGCTAAACTTATTAAACATTTTTTCTTGAAATCCTTTTTTGTTGCCATAATAAGTTATACTAATAGGCAAATGTCAAAACAGGTTAAGCTCATCATCAAAACATTAATATTTGCCCATGATATCCGCCTTGAAGTCTGAGAAGAATAAGTGAGGGAATCAACCAAGCTATTGATCTTACTGAACGACTTCCACAATTGACCATACAAAATTTTCTATTTCTTCTCCATTGGTACATCTGGACAGTATTAATGGTCATATGGAGATGTGTACCCTATTTTGAGACTCATTTTAAAGTGTTATTTATTCTTTTCCTTTGGTGAATTGTAAGACAGACCAGTGAAATCAATCAGAAGAACTATAATTAGAGTTTGGTGATCTCTTGCCATCTGATTCTTTTTGTCAACCACTGAGCTACTGCTTATGCTTCTAATGTTATCATTAAGCTTATACAATCTATTTGAGTTTAGTTTTCACTGGTTAAGACATTTTAGATATTCCTACTATTCATGTTATTTAATGTTCATTGTTAATTTGCTTCCTAGCACTGAGATACTATATGTTTAAAATGTTGTTTATTTCAGCATTTAGTGCAAAGAAATCCTTCTTTATTGAGCAAACCTGGAGTAACACTTTTGGTACTTGAGATATTGAACTATCGATTGCTTCCACTTTACAGGTGATTATTACTCTCCCCTGTCACATAAAATAAAGATAGTTGTTTAACATTCATAATTATAATGTCCAAGTAACATGATGCATGTTGTTAACACCTTTGTATATTTCTTATTTATAGGGACTCGTGTGGTGTTCATGTAGTTTCATGGCTGCAAACATGGGATGGCGCGGAGCAAGAGGATGGATACATAATGCCTTCGTATTCCATGAATGATTTCCAGGAATTGAAGATTGGCATGTTGTGGTGGTTGGTCAATCATCCAAACAAGACACATCGAGATAAAGTGTTGTCGCTAATCAAGGACTCTCAAGTACGGAAGATGACCTATTAGGAAGCAATTTTGTTACGGAAAAATAAGCTGAATTGTTTTGATGTGTATTGAATTTCACTAGATATTTGATAGATTTCACTACACAAATTGTACAAAACACTTGAGTTCATTTTTAAGACACAGTTTTGTAAATCTACTGATGTAGATGACTTGACATTTTAATATGAATGACAACTACAATTGGTTCATGCATCTCTTTGCCCCTACTTTTCCTCCTTTAACCTTGTGGTGACACATGTCTCAATGTAATGATTATACTGACTTTTGCTCTTTGGCATATGACTTTTTCAGTGTCTCTTCCTTTTCTCTAACCATAGATGGCATATAAATTCTTCCTGAGGTAGGAATCTGTGTCCTACCAAGATTCTCCAGCCCCACTTCATTGTATCATATTTTGCTACATAGGTATTTTGTCTTGGGTCTGCTCTTTCCAAATTTAGGCACCATATTGATTTCTTTTTCCCTACCTATACTAGGCAACATCTTAAGCCTTTTGGAGGTCATTATCCTATCTCCCAACTTACTAACAGTCCTTTAATACTTTTCCTTCTTGATCGTTGGGGTGCATGGCCATCTGGTTATATCCAAAATAAGCGTTCATGAAAGAAAGCAACTGGAATCCAGTAAGCTATTGACCAACTAGTCTATATTGGGCATAGGGTATGTGTCTTTAGGGCACACCTATTGAGGTCGGTATAATTAGTACAAACTCTCCATTTTCCATTTGGTTTTTTAACCATGACTATGTTGGACAACCAAGTGGTGTATCGCACCTCACGAATGAAACTTGTGTCCATTAATTCTTGTACATGTTCTGCTAGAGTCATTCTCCTTTCCAAGCTGAGTTTTCTCTTCTTTTGTGCTACGGGTACTGATCCTGAATTGATAGCCAGCTTATCGCAATAGAATTCAGGATCCACCTTAGGCATCTCAGACGATTTTCAGGGGAAGACATCCTGGTTTTGCTTTAGGAATTTCTCCAATTCGGCTCGTTCCCCTTCTTTCAATATTTTGCCGATCTTGGTTACTTATCCCAATTCAGTTCCTAAGAGATCTTTGAGTTCACCATCAAGCTTTGCTCTCATGTGTCCGGTGTCTTCTCGCAAGTCAAGCTCAACCAGGTTTACTAGTTTTCCTTGTTGTGATTGTTTAACCCTACTTGTATTTCTTCCTCCTTTGTGAATCCAAGGTTGGGAAGAATGTCCCTGTTCCCTGTAATATCCCGAATTCTAGACCATAAGAATTGAGAATAAGTCTAAAGTAGGCGGATGACTAAGCTCAGTTCGGGAAGAGTCCCAAGAATGTCGAGGGTTAGGAAGCCTCTATGGGACTAAGTAACTTGGCTTTACGGGTCACTGCACTTAGTGTGTATAAGCTATGGAATTAAAGTGCCAATGGAAAAAGGGCATAAAAGACATATACGGCATAAATTCAGTTCAAAAATATGCCATTAAACTATGTCCTAAGGTATTGGACACTTAGTTGAGTGAAAATATGCCAATATAAGTAAGAATACGACATTTTCAGGGCAGTTGAGTATGCCCTGCGTTTTTGAGAAAATACTAGTATGTGGCATAGTTTGTCGGGGCTCGGCATTTTGTGTCCCAATCTTGAGTAAAACCCGAGCTGAATCCTGAGTAGACACCGATAAAGTAACTTTAATAAAGTCAAGACATAATAACTAATGATGACATACTTTTGTGTTGGTATAATAGAATCATGACACGTGTCCCGTCATCATGATAAAGGAAAAAAGCTACTTTTGTGTTGGACTAGAAAAAGCATGACACATGCCCTTCATAATTACAAGCGCAAAAGTCAAAAGCTTGTGAAAGGAGATATTTTGAAGGCATTTTGGTGGACATACGTGCATGCAATTAATATGAAATGATGACTCAAAAGCTTCTTAGATAATCTTCAAATTCGTGCAAAGCAAGGAGGAGAGAAAAAAGTCTACAAAACTTGCAAAATAAGCCAAGTTAAGAGGATATTTTGCAAGGGCGCTTAAGTCATTTGATTTGGGGGATTTTTAAGTATCCTTTTGACATATTCTAAGACATTTTGCACTCCTATTTGCATGAGTATTTTGACCAAGAGATCAAGGACCATAGAAATTAAAGTGATGGTGCATAAGGGCACATAATTTCTTATACAGTGTTAATTTGTTGATAAAAATGCCATTTAGCTATGCCCTAAGGTATGGGACAATTAGCGGAGCAAAAATTTGCTAAAATAAATATGCACATGACATTTCCTGGATGGATAAGGGTTCCCTGCGTTTTTGAAGTAAAAAGAGAGGTGAATAAATGACATGAGGTAGGTAAGATATGTGAAGTGGAAGAGGCCAACAAGGCAAGAGAGAGAAGGGAGAAAGAGTTGATCTCATCACCTTTATGACCATGAAATTTGGCACCACAAGAAAGTGACACACAACGCGTTCTGGATCGGACAAACGGTGCATTCTGGACGTGATAAGCGGTGCGTTTTGGACATGACACACGGCATGTTCTGGACCAGACACTTGGCACGTTTTGGACCACACCTATGTTCTATATATACCTCTTTCCCTTATTGGTCTTTAGGCCATTTTTCGGCCAAAACATGAAAGGAAGAGAGAGAGAGAGAGAATGAAATAGAAAAGAAAGAGAAGAGGGAAAAGGAGCAGGAGGAAACGAAGCATACATTGAAGATTAAGATAAGATAGTGCAAGATTTAGTTAGAAAAGCCTTCTATCTTCTTCATCTTCATGAAAACCCTTAAGATTCCTCTGAATAACATTCTTATAGTTCTTTTATGTTTAAGGCCAACGCCATCAAAGGGCACAAAGAAGGAATCCAAGTTGAATTAGGTTCAAGATCAAGTAAGTCATTGAACTAGCCTCTTGTGATTCTATAGTTTGGATTCTTAGATGATTTTCATGCAAGGTTGTATACATGGTGTTATGATGTGATTTTGATGTTTTTGATTCTTCCAATGAATTCAAGATGAAATTTTGTGTGGGTATAAGTAGGAAGCATTATTTGGAACTCCAAAACCCTAAAAGTTGGAAAGAAACCTGAATCTACTAGCTTTGCTGAATTCTGGGCAGACACACTTGTTAAATGGTTTTAAAATAGTAAATGTTGCTTGATGGCCACGAAATTTTATATGCTTAAATTAGACATCTTGGGCTTGAATTTGATATAATATTTTACAACGTTTTGAGTTTCCTACTAGGAGAAATAAATTTGTGAAAACAGAAACTAGATTTTGCTTCTCTATCTAGCAAGCAAAGATTTGACACAAAAAAAGGACTTGATGTTTTTTATGATATCTGAATGTATTTTTACTAGAAACTAGACGTTTTAAGGGTTCGTTGGCCACCGGATTCACGCCGATCGGATTTTTCTAAAATAAGTTATGAATTTTTGAAGTTATAGCATATTTTCTGGAATTTCTAGGTGATGGTCGAATTTAATGAAATTAAGAGGCAAGTTTGCATAAGTGTATGAAGTAGAATGTATTTGCTATGTTTTAGGACAATTCCATATCCGAAGTAACTTTTGGACGTCAGGGAAATTTTATTAAGATTGATTGGTTGTCAAGTGCGGTAACTGCTTACTCGCATACTCTATATTACTTTGTATGTTTGTTTTGCCATGATTGAGGATTTGGGCTGTAAGGCCTAGTGGACTGAGTGTCCTTGGGTCGCTAGCTATCGATCCGAAATGCATTCAGTGTGGTTAGGGTTTGAGGCCCTGGCTACTGTGTTTTCCTAGCACTGAGGATCCGGGGGCTTGTCTTGTTAGGCGGTCCTACGGTTATGAAGGACTGGGTCCTTTCACGGTGAACATATGCGTATACGGTATGCTGTTTTATATGTTACTACATGAGATGTGTATTGATGCATGTGGTATGTGTTACCATAATTGATGTTGTGATTTTCCTAATTATGGATTGCATACATATAGTATTTGAGTTTGACAGTTACCCTTGAATCCCAGACCGTTATAGGAATACAGGTGTGTCAAGTTGAGCTGATCAGGAGTATAAGAGGTAAAGGCCTAGAGTATTGATATGAAGAGATAAAGACGCTCTAAGGAGGCTTAATCTTGTATTTATTCTGGATGAGAGTATAACGTTATTTATTGTTTAATATTTTATTCGAGATTATTGTATCATAATGCTATGAAAATTTATATTTTGGAGGTTGTAATAAATTTATTTACTTTTACCAGTATATTGTATTCATCCAAACTGATTCAATGCTCTGCCACGTAATACTCTGATGCATGTTAACATGGAATAACTAAAGAAAAGGCAATAAATATTAAGGGATCCCTCTAACCCACCACTCGAAAGAGCGAGGCCGGTAGGGGTGTTACATTCCCCATTTTTTACAATGGTGAAGTAGCACTGCCGAGATTCCTTCTGATCTCCCCTGATGCTAACCACTTCATGTTTATTGCTTACCATCTTCAGTTTTTGATGTTTCGTGGATACCAACTTATCCCAGTTGTGGATAGTTGGTTTGCCTAAATGATGTTGTAAGAGGATGGGAAGTTGGCTACGATGAACCTTATGTGTCTAGTCTTGAAAGCTTCTTTGGACCTAGCGTCAATTTAAGCTCGATGTATCCCTTAGGACATGTGTCTTCTCCATTAAACCTTATAAGAGTTGTTCTGCATGGCTTTAAATCCTCCGAATCGAAGTTCATTCTCTTGAAGGCGTCCCAGAGGATGATATCTATAGCGCTGCCAGCATCCACGAAGATCTTTTTTACTCAGCACTTTCCTAGCACTCTAGTTATTATTGAACCATTTTGGTGTCCCAACATTACGTCTTTCAAATCTTCCTTGGTGAAGCATAACTGAGGAGGTTCTGCCTTCAGAGGATCCTCTTTAAACGTCGGATGACCCCTGATTGAAAGGACCTCTCTGAGGTATTTCTTCCTTTACCTCACCATATTGGCTCCTCCGCCATAACATCTACTGATGACGTTGTAATCAAATTCAGCTTCCAGGAACTTGTCATCTGCGCTAGGTTTCCTTCTCTTGTCATCATGGTTCTTCTTCTTGGGTGCGGGGCTGTTGCTACGACCTATATGCTTACGTTTGTTACTCTTTGCCCTTGGGTTTTGATAACGTGTTGTCGTAATCTTCCTGCCTTGACAAATTTCTCCACTGTATCTCTGAGGTCCCAGTACTCGTCAGTCGTATGCCCTAGCCCATCATGGAACTCACAATACTGGGATTGATCTAAACCGCCTTTATTGTATAATGGACAAGGTTGGTCCACCTTCTTCATTTCGGTTAAGGCCACTTTTCTCCATAGCTAAGCTCGTGAGACGTTCAAGGAGGTGTATTTCTCATACTTCCCTTTGTATTTGCCACCTCGAGGCTTATGATCCAGATTCCTTGTGAGGGAATCAAGCATATGGTTTGCAGGCCGGTCCCTTCCTTTCGGAGGTGGACTCTTTCTCCTTTCTTTCCCCGGGGTGTTGGTTATTTCCATATGCTCTATCTCTAGATACTTTTTAGCCCGTCTATTAAAATCCTCTAAGGTTTTGATGTTTGACGCTGATATTGATCTCCCTATTCGTGACTCGCCATCAAGGCCGGATATGAGTAGGAGTATGTGCACACTTTCTTGTAGTCCTTGTACTTGCAATGCAGCCACTTTAAAGTGATCTAGATACTTTTGGAGCATCTCGCTAAGGTGTTGTTTGATTTTACCAATGATGAATATAGACTGTTGGACCTGGCTATCACCCAAGAGGGGGGTGAATTGGGTGTTTGATAAGCTTTAGGAACTTTTAAAAAAACTTTTCACAATTTATAAATTGACAATTAGATATTCAAAGATGAGCATATACTGGAAATGTAAAAGATAAGGGAAGAGAGTATGCAAACTGTGATTTATCCTGGTTCGGTCCAATCTTTGACCTACGTCCAGTCCCCAAGCTTCACTTGAGATTTTCAATCCACTATTTGCTTTGAACTTGATACATGTTCTGTACTTGAAGTAATCCTCTCATTAGGATTCACTCCCCCTTACAAACCGTAATCAATTCACTTGCTTGATTACACACTTTGTACTCCAAGTAATCCCACACTCGGATTCACTCCCCTTACAAGCTGTAATCACAACAAAGTGTTTCCCACTCAAGATCACCCAATCTTGAGTAACTCTCAGAATAATAGAATGTTTACAATGAACCTTCTCTCTCAGAAGTAAGTGAATAAACACTGAAGCACAATACATATAATCTCACTCTCTAAGCTAAATATATGATCATTGAGATATTCATAGAGTAGATGAAGCAGACGTTAGAATATTGGCATTTTCACTGTGTAAGCTCACATCACTGTTCTTGTTCTCCCTCTTGTATCTGTGTCACTTGTTCTTTGTTTCTGGGCTTCTTATATAGATGAAGAAGAGGAACTAGCCGTTGCATTTTCTTCTCTTTGATTCTTCAAAGTTCAGCTGTAAATCTGGAATATGACAGTTGCATATTTTCCTCTGTTTCTTCAATTCTTGGCTGGAATCTTGGATTTAGTTGTTGTAGATGGTCTTCCAGAATTCTTGTCATTCCATAAACTTAATTTGACCGTTTGAGATGATTCTTATGAGTTACAACGGTCTGAGCTGAACATCTGGGATAAGGGAGAAGGATCAGGCCTGTTCTAGGTTCGTCATTTAATGCATTTATCCTGGATCTTGATCTCACCTTGATCTTGATCTCACCTTGATCTTGGCTAAACCTTATCTGAAAAACACTCATAACTTCATCAAGGACATTAGAAACAATAATATCATATGAGGAAATAATTTCAGGAAGACCCATTAAGATTTCTCAGATCAACATCATTTGATTTTTCAAAATCCCCGATGCAAACTCGAGTTTGTTCTTCCAGACTCAAGTTTGGGGTTCATCCAGAAAACATGTCTGTTGATTAGTGGTCTAAACTTGCAGTCTGTAAAAGCTAACTTGAATTTGGCTTTTACAAAGAGAACTATCGGGCTCTGGACTTGGGATGGAATTTTGGTTCGGAAGCTAAACTCGAGTCAATTAGTGACCAACTCGAGTTTGCATCTATGTTTGAAGAACAAGCCTAAGTTCGTGATTTTCCAGACTGAAGTTTAGGGTCATAGATTGGAGTTTGTAGTGTAGCCAAAATAGATGATCTTTCTGTATGATCCAGACTCGAGTTTGGGAAGCAAACTCGAGTTTTAGTGACTACTGAAATATTTGAGGTTTATCTAGGTCAAGTGCAAACTGGAGTTTGGAAGGCCAGACTAGAGTTTGGGAGTCTATTGAGTTTTTTGGGTTCCTTTCTATTTGGTCTAAACTCGAGTTAGGGAATCTAGACTCGAGTTTGGCTTGCTTGGGATTCTGAGTGCTCTCTGTATCTTCCAAACTTTAGGTTTGATTTGCAAACTGGAGTTTAGCTTAATGTGAAAGTTTTGGATTCATTTCTGTGTCTGTACAGACTCGAGTTTGGCTTTTATGTAAAATTGAATATCTTTCTGTCAAGTCTCAAAACTGGAGTTTGCTAACACAAACTCGAGTTTTCTTCTCCATGGCTCAGTCAAACATCCTTCTCACAAGTTCTTTGCTTTCTGACCTGATAAAGATCAATCCCTGAAATCCAGTACCTATCTCCATAAAGCTCTTTAAGTCTTTTTTCCATTGCAAGAAGAATCAGCTCCAAACTCACTGTATTCTGATAGTTATGATCTGATGAATGAAGGTTGTTCTTTGCCAGCGTTTTGCAGCATCTTGAATTTATAGTCAACTTTTGAAGATCATATCTCACTCATTTGATCTTTGTTTTCCATGATCTTTATGTTTCTGGAAAGGTATGTGAGTCTACTTTCATATGCCATCGATTTCAGCTCATTCTGATGTGTAGATTGTGAGATACACTCAAATCATTGAAGCTTGATCTGCTGGGTGATGTTAACAGATGGGTCAACTTCAAAAATTCATAGCTCTCTCATCTTAGCTTCTTTGAGCATGAAAATTTGTCTAGATGACGCATTGGATGTCTAGTTTCATACAAAATTGATTTCACCTTAAACCAATCTCTGGTTTGGTAGATATCATCAAATTACCAGAGGTCGCCGGTTCTGATCGTGAAACAGAGTAGGACAAAGTTGCTGAAAGCTTGCTAAACTCGAGTCATTAAGTGACTAACTCGAGTTTTGAGTTCCAAACTCGAGTTTACATTGGCTAACTCGAGTTTTGCTGATCCAGAGACACCAGAGTTGGTGAAGACACTACAAACTCGAGTCATTAAGTGACTAACTCGAGTTTTGAGTTCCAGACTCGAGTTTTGTGTCCTAAACTTGAGTTTGCTCATAATCCAGAGGCACATCACTTCCTGTAATGTAGTAAACTTGACTTTTGAGTATCTGGCTCGATTTTGCTCATCCAGAACCTAATATATGCTTGTTTTAACTCTGAATTGAGTCATCCCAACTTCCATTTGATCTTGGAGACTTCAAGAATGAAACTAAGAACTTGTATAATGATTTTCTCAGTTTATTCAGCAAGTTCTTCTTTCTTTCTTCTCTCTTCTTGATTATTCTCCATGAATCAATTCTTTCTTTCTTCTATTCTCTTGTTCTTTCTCCACATGAACAAATCTACATTAAATGTAGCAATTAGACAATGTATATGATATAAACTTTTTGCTCTTGCTAATGGCATCTATATAAGACAGTATCAAAACTAATCATAACCAACATAGACTTCGGCTATTTTTTGCTTGCTGCAAAGTTGAGTAGGAAATTATCTCCTAATTCATCAAAATCCGAGAACGACCTTGTGGTATGGAACCATACTTGCGTAGGCCCTCGTAAAGTTGAAGTAAACAGACGAGAAATGATAGGCCCTTTATACCCTCGAACAAGCATTTCCGTATCAAAGGTATTGAGATGGGCTTGGGGATCCTGACTTTCGTCATACTTGGCCATGTCGAATGCATCAAAGTTTTTCATGTATAGTGCATCTGCTATTTCGTCTGAGAACAGGCTGTTGTGAAGACAGAATATCACCTAGAAGGGGGTGAATAGGTGATTTCGAAATTTTTCATTTAATTGAATGAACTGAGAATATAAAGAAAAACTGAAAGATAAAGAACACGGAGGAAATTATACTGGTTCGGTCAAATCAAGCGACCTACATCCAGTCGCCAAACAACTTGGGTATTTCACTAATTCTCAACAAGAATACAATTACACAATCAGTTTCTCGACACTATCCAATCACTCAGGACCCACTCCCCCTTACTGATTGTAATCGTACACCCTTGCTTAAGGTTCTATAACCATAAGCTTCACAGATAAACAAAATGATGTAATTGATTTTCACTCCACAATGAGTAGATATAAGCTAAGCACTGAAGTACTAAGAAATATTGAATGTAAGCTAATAGAACAGTGAACTGAATTAATTTCAAATTGAATGCTTCGTGTTCCGGTGGTTGGGATATTGAATGTTCTGCCTTTTATATGATCGCCTTGTCATGCTTCTTTGTCTTGCATTTAATATATCCGTTGTCTCTATTTGAATTTCCATTAGATTCAATCCTTCGTAAAGCCCACTCGACCTTTGTCTTCATTAAATGCAGTGGTGCCTCTCATTAAATGAGTTTTCCGTTGTTTGTCCTTCTGTCAGAGAAGTAGCCGGAATAAGTATTGCTTAAAAGAATAACAGCTGCTACCTCAGTATCTAATTCTGATTGTTGCCTTATTTTTCTGCCAACATTTAATGCTCGATACACGTCGGATTTGTTTTTCCTTGAAACTGGATTTAATCATAACTGATAAATCTACGAAATACTTAGACAAAGATTAAGCATAATATAATTATGTGAGAGAAAAATTAACTAGCCCGTTGGATTATTCTGACGAAGTTTATGCTGACACACACAATGACATTCTTAAAATTCAAATTAATGATAACATTCCTAAAAACTACATGATAGCAAGGATATTATATGCACAACATTACTTGGTCATAGCATTCCCAAGAATCATATAGGTTATTTTCGAGAGTGCTTATTTCCATTTGCTTATTCTCGAGAATGTCCCTTTCATTCTCGATAATCAACAATAGTGAAGAGAACATGGATGTGTTATAAGCTTTCAGAATCATCATTGAAGTCCTTTATTTGCTCTGGGCATTCTCGAGTATTGAAACATCATTCTCGAGAATCATATTGAACAAGAGAGAATACATGTTTCTTATATATATATATAAAAGCCATTCTCTTATTACATTGCATTCTTGAGAATCACAAGCTAATTCTCGAGAATCAACGAGACTCATATAAAGTTCATGTTGATTGTATTCTCCAGAGTTGATTTCAATAGCCGAGAACTATATGGATTGGTTACTTTCAGGTCAAGCACATTTCCTTGTTTAAGAACCAACATTCTCGAGAACCTCCTACCCATTCCTTTTCGCCTTGAGTTCATTCTTGAGAATCAAATGACAATTCTCAAGAATCAGTGTCAATGCATTTTTGATCATTTTGCTTTGAGTTTATTCTCGAGAATCAATGAAAGGGTATTGATTTCGAATAGCAAGAGTTAGCTTGGAGCAAGTATATGATATTAGGCCGAAATACTTCATTCTTGAGAATTGAATCACAACTCTCGAGAATCAAGTGGAGGATATGTTCAGATGATGATTGGATTAAATCATTCTCAAGAATCAGTCATCTATTCTCGAGAGTCAATATGTTTCAATTGTTAATCTTTGTTAAATCATAACTTTTTCATTTGTTATCATCAAAACAACATTCAGAGTCAACATGTTGTTTTTTTGACCCTCGCCATACCACATTTTGTACTTTCCGATGGCGTTTGGTCTGTTATCCTGTTACCTGGAGACTATTTGTTTCTCTTTAGCGACCATTTTAAGGTCCGAGTTTCATTGTTTTGAGCTCGGTCTTGATTGGTTGTGTTCCGCTCAGCATTATTGGTTGGAGCATCCTTCCCGGATCCTAGTTCTTCAACACGAGGAGGATCAATGTCCTATTGATTGGTGTTTCCTTTCCTCGTGGGTTGGTCATCTTGGTTCTCTTCTTGAGTCAGGGTCTTTGTTTGCTTCAATAGTTTCTCCAGCAGCAGCGTCATTCAGGTGTTCTCTTGGCTTTAGAGGTGGTTACTAATGGAAATTATGCCCTAAGGGCAAGTCATTGTACTTTGAACATTAACGTTATTTGAAGTTTTCTCCATTTCGTTATCATTTCATTTGCATGTTTATAGTGATAACTGTATCATTGGATGTATCTTATAGATTACTCTAAATGTCTCTGGTCGGTCATCTACAGGGAAGCATAAGAATACAAGGTGTTAGACCAACTCACTATGAGAAATCTGCATGGATTTAGTCATAAGCTTATCTCATGTATGATCGTGTCACAACGCCCTTTGACCGGAGATCATCATGGATTCCTACATGATGAGTCGTTGATCTTTGATCTAGTCAAAAGTCACCTTTGACCGGGTAATGATAAAGGCTATGATCGGGATTAGTGGTTTTCATGCAAAGGAATATGAATGGTCAAGATGGAATTTGTCCCTCATATTTCTAGAGAAATAATACTGGGCCCCTCGATGTGTGAGTTTGAGAAATGTATGGCCATACTATGATGGAAAGAAGTTTTCATTTCAATTATTAGACTACTCAATAATCAAGAAAGTAATGGTCAAGAACAGGAAGTTGACATTATCCATGCCTCATACTTGACCAAATTATCGCGTGACAAAAGGGACGTGACATGGTGTTACGATAGGTTGTATCGTATCATCGATCCCCATATGAATTGAGTTGTCGCAATGTCTTGCTAGAGACCATTTGCGACTTGTGGGCTGGTATAGTATTGGCCCACTGCCAATCTCATGTGGGCCTGCAAGGTTGCACACAAGAATAGCCTAATACGAGCAAAAAGTGTTAAGATTCATTGAATCTTATATATCTGTGTGTGTGCGCGCGAATAATATAATAATATTATTTAATAGAGACTATAATATTTTTCTTGTATTTAATTTATTTGATAAATTAAATATCTAAAAAAATAGATATATTGTATCTCAAATTTAATTTTTGAATAAAGATATCATATATCTGATTTAATTTAAATTGAGATATAATATCTCAAATTTAATTAAATAGATAGATATCATCTCTCAGATATAATTTATAGAGATAAATTGAATCAGAGAACTTTTAATTTAGATTATATAAATATATTAGATTAGATCTATTAGATAGATTTAATTAATATATTATTTTGATCCAAATTCAAATTCAAAATTAATAAGGATTAATTTTGAATATAATACTGCTATTAGGTTTTGAAAAATCTACAGGACTTTTGTTAGGCGTAATTAGAAAAGCTGTAAGAAACCCTAGAGAAAAAATAGAGAGACGTGAGAATATTGAATGCGCTAGCACGCTGTTGTTGGTGTTGGAGCCCGTTCGTGTGGATACCGATAGATGAAGTTGATTCGTAAAGTAGGCTCTTGTTGATCAAATAGGTAGCCACGAGATCAAATTTAAAAGAGATGATTATTAATTTGAATAGGTACGGTTCTTTTCTAACTTGATTTAGACGCTGTTTGTTACACCCCTACCGGCCTCGCCCTTTTGAGTGGCAGGTTAGATGAATATTGAATGCGCTAGCACGCTGTCGTTGGTGTTGGAGCCCGTTCGTGTGGATACCGATAGATGAAGTTGATTCGTAGAGTTGTTGATTGAATAGGTAGCCAAGAGATCAAATTTAAAAGAGATGATTATTAATTTGAATAGGTACGGTTCTTTTCTAACTTGATTTAGACGCTATTTGTTACACCCCTACCGGCCTCGCCCTTTTGAGTGGCAGGTTAGAGGGATTCCTTTTAGTGGTTACCTTCCCTTCGTTATTAGGTCCATTTTAGCTTATAACAGAGTGCGCGCAACAGAGCATATTACCGGTTTGGACAACCTACTATACTGGTAAAAGTAAATAAACAGTAAGTAAAAATCCCCGAAGGGTTTAAGGGTATAGTTATCTAAAATAAATACCAACAAAAAGCACATACAGTCATCCCAAAAATATAAGTACAAAACATAATAGGGCATTCCCTAATCTTCATCGGCATCGCCAAGCCCTACCTTTCCAAAAAGGTCCTCCCACTTCAGGCATGTCCCCCTGTGTCTACAGAGGTGTCTGGAGTTCAATAATGAACCCCAGAGTAACTGTTAAACTCACGTACTATATGTGTATAGTGTATGCATGCAATCATGACATATATCAAATCACATGTAATGTGTCAAATATACCATATGTGCAAACAGAAACACATACAATGTACACGTCTTCACAATGTAGAGCCGCCTTACCAAGGTAGGCCCTGGATTGCGGAATCACAAACCAGTCCATAAAGTCGCCACACTCACATGGCCGACCTTGGCAGGCATAATTACAAGCCAGTCCGTTAAGCACCACACTCACATGGCCGACCCCGGCAGGCATCCTTAGTGTTAGGAACACAACAAATTAAGGACTCAAACCCTAACATGTTCTGTATGCATATTTAGCAAAATATATACACAAAACAAGCATGGCGGAACAAACATACATCAAACACATATCAAGTACTTAAGTGAACAGTTACTACTTGGTGGGATATGCATTGCCTTAATATTTTAATAAACCTGATAGGTTCCCCAAGTATGTCTTAGCCCTAGATGACACCAAAACAACATATTTCAGTATTTACAAAAATGCCACTACATTCTTTTCTTAAAACCGAGCCTTTTCCAGATTTTCCAGAAATTCAGTGAAACTGGCCCAACTTCTAACATTTTTAATAAATTCCAAAAAAAATCATTTTCCACAAAATTGGTTCCATCTGAACCGTTACGATGTCTTTTTACAGTAAAAATATCCCCAGATTCCAAAAGTGTTTGCACCCTGATTTGAAACCAAATCTTTGTCCTCTGGTCGAATTCGTCCTGTTGCGTCCAGACCAGTTTTCAAAAATTAATTTCTCCTAGAGTAAAACTCATAAGGGTATCAAATTATATATCAAAATGAAGCCCTAGAAGTCTACTTTATTCCTGTAAAATTTCAGCTCAATCCAAGTTCTTTTACTATTTCTAAAACCGATTTGAAGACTCACTGCCTAGAATTCCAGATTTGGCAACAATCTTATTCTTAAGGTTTTTCGATGATTGGGGGTTCGGAAACTTAAACCATAGCACCCTATACAAAATCACGTTTTGGACACTTTGAGACCATCAAAAACATAAAAATCATATCATAAAACCATGCCCTAACCACTTGAACGAAAACCTTGAGTTTTCAAGGTTCGGTTTTTTGGTGTTTACCTGAGATCGAAGTTCGGTTGATAATCCTTATAGCTTAGAGTTGATTTGGCCATGGAAACTTGTTGAGCTTCTCCCTCTTTCTTCTGCAAATTTTCGTGCTCCCTTGGTCTAGGAGAGAGAGAGCATATGAATTTAATAATATTAAAAGTATCTGATTAGTCTGGAATAAATGGAGTAAAACTCTGTCCAGTAATTAATAGAATTCATCTGACTTTTTGACTTCTCCTCCAAGAAATTCCAGAGAATTCCAGGCCTCTAGGGAGATGACATGTGGCACCTCCCTATCCAAAGAGAGTAGATTTTTATCTGCTTTTGGGGCAAATTACCTGTTTTGGCCTGAAACTTCCGAAAATTTAATTTTAGCTCGGAACCTTTGGATAATTACCAACTTTGGCCCGGAACTTTTCACCTGTCCAAAAGCACATATGTGACGCCATGTGGGTCCCTCAAACCTATACCAATTGATTTTTATCCATTTATTCCCATTTTACCCTTTTTATCTAATCGTGGGACCTGCGATTGACTTTTTCATTGACTTTTCTTTTCTTGTTCTCCAAGTAACATTTTTAATAATTAAAGAGGGTTATGTGGCGCCTAATGGGGCCCACACATCTGATTCTCTTTATTTAATTCATTTCCTTCACTTTATCAGTCCAGTTCTCGATCAACCAGTCCCCGTCGGGCCCCACCGGGTACAACAATGCTCCTTTTTGTCATTTTCTTCAACTTTTCAAATATTTCCCCCTGAATGGACATACATATGTGGCGCCCTTCCATCTTCCTAGTGTGTCTCCACACTTGTCCCATTCAGTCTGAAAGAAGCCCCTAAATGACCCCTATTGATCCCCTTTCTACCGGTTAATATCATGTGGGACCTGTATTGAGTGTTTGGGCCTGAGTACAGATCAAATGGTCTAATTTTCCCTCTCTCCTCATATGTGGACGGAATTCACTCCTTAAGGGGTAAGGGATTGACTTTTCTATACCTGTAATCATTACTTACTTTTTGCCCTTGCTTTTCGTCTTTTACCCTTAAAGTGATATGTCTCCCAATGTAATCATTACTCAGACTCTTGCTTTTTTGACATATGACTTTTTAGTGTCTCTTTCTCTTTCTATTTCCTTAAAAACGCAGAGGATCTTTATTTGTCCAGGAAATGTCACACTTCCTAAACCGGGCTTAGTTGTCTGCCTAACTTAGACTTATTCTTAAGTCTCTATGCCTGAAATTCAATATATTACACTGTTGATAGATACTTCGATAGGATTCATAAGTTTTAATTCCGTTGCGTGTACAGATCCCAACAGCTACACTTCTCCTTCATCTCTATCCACCTTAATAATGATCCCATCGTGTTGTGTAAGAGGCAAATGTCCGGGTTCTCAACCTATAATTGCTGAGGAGGATCTGGCTGACTAGTCTGCTGGAGTGCCATGTTTGGAGGATGGGCCCTAGGTGGGGAGGAAGTCGTGTCTGACATGTTTTCAGCTTGCACAACATCACGGTCCGGGCTTCCTTCCTGTTGCTGACAATCCTGGTCATGGTGTTCTTGGTTCTCCTTTTGCACAAGCATCTAGCTTTTGGTTCTAGTATCAACCATAGTCAATCACAGGAATTGAAATTTATCTTTCCCCACATCGGGACCAATGTTCTTATGTAGAACACAAATGTCTAGCCAATAGGCTAGTGGTTTGATATTGGATCACCAGGCTCTCCTAGATATCTACGGATTAGATATCAGTAAGTGCCATAGATTATTGTGCAAACAATATGGCTTTCGCCTAAGGGGTGGGGTGTGTGAACAGTGGCAATAGAATAGTAATTGAGAGAGAGCGTGCGTACCTCTAGGGTTTGTACCCTATTTATAGAATTACATGTGGGCTAAGATCAATGTGCCTTGTGTGCCTTATGCCCTAAGTTTGGATCTCCTTGATTTGGGGTGGTTAAGATATGATATAGGTCCTAATACGGATTGTTCCTTATTGGGTCGTATTTTAAGTGGGCTTCTGTTGGTTCCATAACAGTTTTTATATGTGATTTTTCAAGTTTCGTTATACATTTCTTTTTGCATCTTTGGATGAATTAGACGGTTAGGATTTATAAATTTTGCAAAAGCAGTCACTGAGAGTATTTACTCCTAGAGTAATACTTTTATCCACAAGTTCAAAAAGTGTCCGATAAGAAATACATTATTTAAAGATTAGAGTGAAACTTTGTAACTCAAAATTTTAATAAAATTTAATTAAATTATAAATTTATATTTGTAAATAAATAAATAAAAAAGAATTTTAGTCTATTTGTCAAAAAAAATAAAATGGAGTAAAAGAGTGCGAATTGTTAATTTTTTTAAAAAAAACAACAGACAAAAACAAAAACAAAAAAAACAAGAAGAAGCGCCTTTATCCACAAGTTCAGCAATTACGCGGATATGAATGAACGGCAATGGCTTCAGTAGCTTCATCTTCATCGTTTTTCTCTGCCCTCACTCGTTTGCATATTCCTCCATGGAGTAACAGAATCAAATCAACGAGATCCAATTTTCTGAGGATCCTCACTCGCTCTTGTCTCGATGACAGTTCCTCTCTATTTCAAGCAGCTCAATATACTGTATGATTTTCATTTAAACAATAACCCCCAAAATATATATACAAACGGTGTTTTCCTTAGCATTTGCAGTAACAGAAGCGAAGAATGGATCGCATTTTATTTTGTGCAATGTGTTCCCCTTGCTGGTTAAAGCACTATTTGATGAACGTTGTTTTTGTTATGGATCAGATTCGCTGTTTGTCGGTTAAATCTTCTACGGTTGCTCAGCTTATATTTAACTAAATAGCGAAGTATTGAAATGCAATTGACCTCTTCCTATTCTTCTCTTTAACTGATCGTTTCTATGATTTGATTAGTGATATATTTTTCATTGCTAGGTGAATACATACGTAAAAAGTGGCATGGTTGTAGGGTTGGGGTCTGGTCAGGCTTCTGGAATAGCCATTAGGCATTTGGGCCAGCAACTTCGTACCGGTGCTTTAAAGGATGTAGTAGGGTCCCTATGTGAGTTTTACACCCTTGTATAACTAATATATCCAATATATATTTACCTAATTTAATTAATTAGATTAAAAAAAATTGATTAAGTTAGTTAATATGATATATATTTTTTTAAAATACTCAAGTTATCTTTTTTAATTCCTAATCCATTTTCTTCTTTGATTATTGTCACGGAAACAGAGGTAAATTAGAAAAATATTGAGAAATATAAATACTATGTTTTATATTTAAAACTAAGATAAACTCCCTAAATATATCTTATATAAGAACCAGAGGAGTATAATTTTAATTTCATTTCTATGCCAATTTCAGCTTTGGGTTTCTTGGTCTCTTTCACACTTCTTTCCTTTGAATTATTATTCTCCCCTCCCCTCCCACCAAACACACCCTTAGACAAAGCGTATAACAAGTTTAGATCGCTATTGCTCTGTTATGGGAACCTACTTCCAATTAATAACTTAACATGTAACTTCCACCGAATCAGGTGACACAGATGCTTTACTCTGTGCAGGTCTGTCACAAGTGCAAGTGAGGGAGCAAAGGCAGGAATTCCACTGGATAGCTACCAAGAGGGTTGTCAGGTGTGCACAAATGACTATCATTTTATCCATTTTCCTGTTTTGCTTGACGAGTGTTTTGTTTAATAAGGCTCTTTAACATATGCTAGAAATTTTAGAATGACTTGTTGACTTGTAAACATTCCTTTTTGAAGCCTTTGCCAACATAGAAGTGTCCAAGTTAAATGCATTTCTTGAAACCTCTTCTGAAACAATGGTTGTTAAGTCAAGGAAAAAATATTAGATTAATACTAGATTATAGTGTTGATGACCTAAAAAGTCAAGTGCATTAGAAATTTTTTGCTATGTTATGCTGAAAACTTAGTATTGATTCATGCATACTTTCTCTGTTGCAGATTGACTTTGCATTTGATGATGCTGATGTTATTGAAGAAGGATCACTTATTGCTGTCATTGGACGCCGGAAATTGCATGGTGAGGAATCCATACTAGAAAAGAAGGTGGGTTGCTGTAACTTACATTATTTTCCTAGTGTTTCTTTTTTATTTTGTCTAGATGAACGTTCATCTTTGGCAATTGAAGTTTTCATTTTTATCCCTTCGCTTGCAGTCCATACTAAATGCTGCCAGTAAACTTGTATTTATTATTGAAGAAAACCAGTACAAAGGTGGTCTGGAAGGTTCTATTCCCGTTTTAGTTCAGTCTGTAAGTGGATATGCAAATTGTTCGGTCAGTACTTTTTTCTTGTGTATACTTTACTACTAATCAACTTTTGTCTTTTCCTAGTTAAACTGGTTGGATACTGCTGAAGAGATTGATGATATGTTTTTGGGCGATGCTGAGGTTTGTTATACATACAAACATTTAATAAGTTTGTGTTGGACCTGGGCTATCACCCAAGAGAGGGGTGAATTAGGTGTTTCATAAAACTTTAGAAATTTTGAAAAACTTTTCACAACTTCTAAATCGACAGTTAGATATTCAAATAAGTATATACTGGAAATGTAAGAGATAAGGGAAGAGAATATGCAAACTGTGATTTATACTAGTTCGATCCAATCCTTGACCTACGTCCAATCCCCAAGTTTCACTTGAGATTTTCAATCCACTACCTTCTTGTTTAATCCGGCTCAAGAGAAGCCTTTACAACCCATAAGTTTACCCAGGCACTTGTGAAACCAAAACTCTCACTGACTCCCCCTTACACACTGTAAGGATATAATCGATTCCCACTCAAGATTACCCAATCTTGAGTAACTCTCAAATAGAAGTATTACAATAAATTTTCTCTCTCAGAAGTGAATAAGATAAACATTGAAGTGCATTACAAATCAATTCACTCTCTATGATGAGCTATATAAACATTAAGAATAAAGAGTGCGTATGAGATAAATGTTGGATTCAGAATATTATCAGCATTTCGACAGTGCAAGCTCTCATCATGGTTTTTTCTTACTTGAATGTGTCTCTACTTATAGGCAGTTGATATTAGTCCGTTGAAGCATTGGTCCATTGTAGAATATTACCATTGTAAGATTTCAGTCCGTTTGAGAAATAGCCGTTGAGGCTTGTGACGTCATCATCTACTTTTGGATAATCTGATGTTAATCCTTCATATAATCATCTGAAACTTATACACAAATCATATAAATAATGTTAAGAAGTAGTATAAGTCTTTTGGAATTCATCCGAATGTTCTTGATGAGAATCTAGGATTTCAGATACGGAAACTTTTCGAAACTGATACAGTTTGGCTCGAGTCAAGATCTCTGGCTAAAGTCAAATTGTTTTGGCAGAACACTCTAGGCTCGAGTCAAGTGGCCCTGGCTCGAGTTTTAGCACAAACTCGAGTCACTTGTTGTAGACTCGAGTCAAAAGACGCTATTTTGAAAATAACAGTTAGAATCCATAAGCAGGAAATTCAGAATCTATTGTATCTGCCTCGAGTTAGCCTGGCCTGTCTCGAGTTTTAGCACAAACTCAAGTCTCTCTTTCTTGCCTCGAGTCATTATCTTTCAAATGATAGATTTACTCAGAACCTAGACTCGAGTCAACTTGCCTTGGCTCGAGTTTAGTCATGAACTCGAGCCACCTTTGCTTGGCTCAAGTCAACCTGACTCATTAATTGAAATTTCTCAAACACTCTGGCTCGAGTCACATTCCTTGCCTCGAGTTTAAACACAAACTCGAGTCTCATTCTCTTGGCTCAAGTCATAGTGACATATAAAAACGTAGAGATAATTTTCACAAAATAAAACACTTTGTTGACCAAGTTCCAGACCATAACATCTCCGTTAAACTCCAAATCTTGATAAATCACATATATCCCTAGAATACTCTTTAAGTATTCTCTCCAATGTAAGAAGAATCACCTCCAAACTCATTGTATGTTTAGCACTATGATCAGATTAGTAAAAGCTGTCCTTGAACCAGCTTTTTTTTCACCATCCTGAACAGACTCTGAAATTCCAAAAATCATATCTCTCTCATTTAATCCTTTTTTTCTATGATCTTGATGTTTTTGAAAAGGTGTGTGAGTCTAGTTTTATATGCCACCGATTTCAGCTCATTCTAATTTGTGGTTTGTGAGATATCCTCAAATTAGCGAACCTTGGTCTGCTGTATGACGAGAACAGATGGGGCAAATTCAGAAATTCATAACTCTCTCATATGATCTTCTTTGGACTAGAATTTTTGTCAAGATGATGCATTGAATGTCTAGTTTCATTCAAAATTGGTTTCATTTCAATCTGATATCTGATTTAGAAGATATCATTGATTTACCAGATCTCGCCTGAACTGAACGTGAAACAGAGTAAAACAGAGTTGCTGAAAGCACATCTGACTCGAGTTTTTGCCCTAACTTGAGTCAAATGATTTTGGCTCGAGTCAATTAATCCCAAAACATGATTTTGCTTATTTTAACTCTAATTTGAGTCATTCTAACTTCCATTTGATCATGGAGACTTCTAGAATTAATCTATAAGCTTGTATAATGATTTTCTCATTCCATTCAACAATTTTTTTTCTTTCTTTCTCTTATCTTCTCTTGATAATTCTCCATAATTCAACTCTTTCTTTCTTCTCTTCTCTTGTTCTTCATCATTTAACTCCACATCTTCTTTGGTTCCATTTCTTTCTTTAATTCATTACTTCTTTATTTATCTTCTTCTTGATCATTCTTCATAAATGAATTTCACATTTTGAATCTACATTAAATTGAGGAATTAGTCAATGTGGGAGATAAATATAGCATGTAAACTTTTTGTTCTAATGGCATCTATATAAGACATCATTAAAACTAATCATATCTAACAGTTTGGTCCCATACACATAATGGAAAGTGTTATGAATTTTTATGTGATCTGGATATTAAGAATGTTAGATCTTATTTCTAGCTTTTTTGACTTTCTAAAAGATTGTGGACTTGAAAATCACCACACATTGTTTTTAAGGAATCTGTTTGCTTTTATTTATATGATTTATGACAGTTTCATGAAACACCATGTAGACCATGTAGTTACAGAAGTTATACGATATGACGTAAAAAATGAACAAAGCCCCCTAATTTTGCTACTTGATTATTTATTCAACTTCCCGTGTGAAGAAACACTTTGTCTAATGCATAGCTATAGTCTTTTTTATTATGAAGTATCTCCACATAAGAAGTTGTACAGCTTATTCAGTGGTGCTTGGTTACAATACTTGCATGTCCTGATTGTATTCATGGTTTATCACTGTAAACAAAGGTCTGGAGAAGACCATCTATTGGGCAAGCAGGTCCCCTAGGAGGTGACTTCCCACTAGTCACCAAAGAAGGACATAATTTGCTTGATGTTATGCAACATGAGAAAACTAAAACTCATATTTTAAATATTCGAAACACTTTTTTACCCTTTAATATTTTTAAATTTCTTTTCTAACCAAAACGGAGTGACGCCACCACCTTTCGAAGCACCTCTTAAAATACCAAAATACCCTTTCTTGTTAATCGTCTTTTTTTTTTTGTCAAAATTAATCGTCTGACAACAAAGGACAAAAAGGCACAGCACAACAAATCGTACCATGTTCCTCGATCCTCATGTAATTTGAAAAATGGGCCTTACACCTCTACTATCAACCATCAGATTCGGATTTCCTTACGAGTGAAATTCTTACCATCCTTTTTTTGGGTCGAAAAAGCTACTTGTATTACCACAGAAGTCATAATAATACAGCTCAAATGAAAACAGCAGGACATAACATAAGCAAAGAACCAGCAAGCTAAAAAGCAACCCGAAAGCTTACAGACAATAACAATAAACAATCACAAAGCAATAACATAAGGGATTTATCAGCGCATCCCCATATTATGACTAGAAACACAGGGGTCTTCCACATTACAACTGGCTTCTTCCGCATCCAAGGCTAGTAGAGAAGTCACAGAAGGTGATGGTTGAAAAACCCACCCAACTGGGCACACCTCCTTATAAGCAATCGCCGCAAGATATTCAGCTACTTTATTACTCTGTCTTGGGATAAAAGATAACGAAAACCCAACCTTGTTTGCAAAGAGACTGATGATATCATGCAGAATACTCCTACTCTTTCAATCATAAGAATTTGGGGACTTTGCCTCAATACAGGATGCTAACAGCAAGTAATCAGTTTCAAGTACAACTTTTTCATGACCTAAGTCCATAGCTAGCATCAACGCTTTTTTTAAAGCAAGAGCTTTTGTCATAAACGCAGATAAGGATTTAATCTTGTCAATATAACCCCACTTAAAAGACCCAGTCCAGTCTCGGCGGACCACACTAATGGCAGCAAAATTATCTTTTGAAACAAAAGCTCCATCACTATTGAATTTCAAGAAATCAGATGCAGGTGGTACCTATCAAACAGATGTAATCTCATGACTACCCAAAACACTCTCGACAAACATGGTCATTTCACTATGACTCCAGAACTCAGAATTACTCAAACGGGCTGCTTCTATAACAGCAAAAGGACTAGGGGAAAGTTGATTAAAGATGAAACCGTTCCTTTGCCTCCATAGGTACCATAACAACCAACAGAGTAAAGAAATATCCTTGGGACAGAGAGATTGCATACCTGATATCTTCAACCACCATTCATTGACATTTGGAATTCTGTCGTAATCAATTCAAGCACCAAGGTTGCTGCCAAACCACACACACCTAGTCCAACAACAATGGAAGAAAAGGTGTTCAATGGTTTCTTCAGCCTCCTTACAAATGGGGCATTGTTTAACCAAAGTTCTTCTTCTAACACATATAGCAGCATTTGTTGCCAGGGCATTGTTGAGGACTCTCCACACAAATTGTTGAACCCGTGGAATTGTTTTGAGCCGCCAAATGGATTTCCAACAAGAGGGGGGAATCACACAGGAAGAGCTAGCTTTGTTAACAGAATCAGCGGCCCCTTCTTTTGCAGCATGGTAACTAGCCTTAACTGAATAATCATCGTTTTTGGCTTTAACCCAGATCAATTTGTCCTCCAGGTCATTGCTAGGAATGGGAATTACATAGATAGCATTTTTAACTTCCTCAGATAGGAACTCAGCAATGGGGGTGAGGTTCCAACACCCATCAGAAATAAGGTCTCACACTCTCCACTGATTGACATAAAAATCATTCTCAGTCATCGACTTATCAGGAAACTTTACTTTCGGCACCCACTTATCCCCCCAAATTCTGATGTTGCGGCCTGATCCAACATCCCAGAAAAGTTCCTTCTGCAAAAATTCCCTCCCCTCAAGAATACTACTCCAACACCATGAGGCTTTGTGTCCTCTGGTTGCATCAAGGAACTCCAATCGTGGGAAATAAATACTCTTCAATACCTGCACCCATAAAGCATCAGGGGTAGACATCAACCTCTATGTTGATTTTGCTAATAAGGCATTATTCATAATAATCAAATCCCGAAAGCCCATCTCTCCTTGACTTTTCCCCAACGTGAGATAATCCCATGCTCTTCAATGGGTTTTACCACCGAAAGCATTTCCATCCCACCAGAAATTAGCAACTAGGCTATGGATTTCTTTGCAAGTCTTGAGGGGGAATTTAAAACAGTTCATGGGGTAAATAGGGATGGCTTGAATCACTGCCTTAATCATTACTTCCCTTCCTGCATAATAGAGAAAATTGAATCTCTATCCTTGAAGCTTATTGGTCACACGCTCCCTTATATATGCTAAGGCTTGTTGTTTGGGTTTTCCCCATATACTTAGGATCCCAAGATATCTTCCATGATCCTCAGAGCCAACAATACACAGTAAATTACATATAGAATTTCGAATTTCCTCTGGAGTGTTAGCTAAAAAAAATATGCAGGACTTGTCCAGGTTTATAGCTTGGCCTGAGGCTTTACAATACCGATTCAAAATAGAGGCTAGGTGATCACAGTTGCCCAAATCAGCACTCATGTAAATTAAAACATCATCAACAAAAAAAGAGTGTGAGAGAATTGGACACGTTAAGCTCAGTTCAATTCCTGTCAGCACACCGGATTCTTGGTTTTTGGTGATCATCGACAAGAGGACTTCAGCTACTAGAATAAAGAGATATGGCGAGATTGGGTCCCCCTGGCGCAAACCCCTACTAGGGGTGAATGAGTGGACTACTTCTCCAGACAAGCATAAATTCATCTTAACATACTTGATGCACTTCATGATCAATGAAACCCAATCAGCACAGAAGCCAAATCTTAATAGCACTCTCTCCAGAAAAATCCATTCCACTCGATCATACGCCTTACTCATGTCCATTTTGAGAGCAAACTCATGCTTCTTCCCTTTCTTTTTCCTCCTCAAATAGTGATAGACCTCATGGGCAATGATGATGTTATCTTGAATACATCTACCCGGAACGAAAGCGCCTTGATTAGGAGAAATACACTTATCCAGCAACGGCCTCATTCGATTAGCCATTAACTTCGAAATGATCTTGTATGAGAAATTACATAGACCAATTGGGAAAAACTGAGAGACATGCTCAAGTTTGTTCACCTTGGGGATTAAGGTAATGTTGGTCATATTAATTGATCCTAAAGATGACTTGCCCACAAAAAACTCCATAACCATATTACACACTTCTTCACCAACCTCAGGCCATGCTTTGTGATAAAAAGAACCAAAAAACCGTCTGGACCAGGCACCTTGGAGCTCCCTAGGCTGAATGCTGCTTTTTTAATTTCTTCAGATATAACTTTAGCCATAAGCTGCTACTTCATTTCCGATGTGATCTTAGCATCAATATAGGACAGGATATGGTCCATATCAGCCGTCTCATGAGTTGTAAACAATTGCTGGAAAAAGGTTGAAATATTACCCACAACCTCATCTCTCTCCATTAACCACTGACCCTCATCATCCTTTATGCTAAGGATACTGTTCCTATGTCTTCTCTACATAGCAGTTGAGTGAAAGAAGCGAGAGTTTTTATCTCCAGCTACCAACCAATTTACCTGAGCCCTTTGCCACCAGAACTTCTCTTCCAAATCATACAGGAAATCAATCGATGCCTTAGTTTCACTTATAGCCCTGGATATCAAAGTTCCTAGCTCTTGCTGTGATAGGTGAGCAAGCTAAGCCTTCAACTCTTCAATTTTTTTAACATTATTAGGGAATTCTTGTTTGCTCTATTTGATCAAGTCATACATACACCTCTTAAGCCTACTCGAGAAGCTAGATATCGCATTAAAGCAGCCATCAAGGGTGGGGCCCCAACTATTCTTATCTACCTGATTGAAATTTCCATGATGCGACCAGGATTCTTTAAAGCGGAAGGAATGTTTTTTCCTAATTGGATCTGGTTGGCATCTTACAAACAACATATGGTGATCAGACCCGACTAAGTCAACGTGATGAACTTGGATATCAGGTAGCAGATCCTTGAGTTGATGATTTCCTATAGCTCTATCAATTCGCTCTCGAACAGTATCCGGTGCCTCTCTGTTGTTACACCAAGTAAATTGGGATCCATGAAAACCCAGATCATCCAATCTGCAATCAGCTAAGAAGCATTTGAAGTTCAAAATTTTTCTCCATGCTTTGGGTCTCCCCCACAACTTCTCCGATTGAGATAAAATGTCGTTGAAGTCACCAAGACATAACCAGGGTTCACTGATATTCCTGCCAAATCAAGTAATCTCCTTCCAACAGAGTAATCTATCTTCTTCCACCGGTGGACCATAGACCAGGGTAATGTATGACGGGGCCTCAAAACGCGATGAATCAATACTAACTTGAATAACATTGGATGATGAGGAAAGAATATTTACCTGGATTGTCTCATTCCACCAAACCGCAAGCCCTCTACTTTGACCAACTGGGTTAACAATCCACTCCTCAGCATACCCACACCGGCGCCTCAATTTTCTCATATAGACTGCTTTCTGCTTGGTCTCCATCAAGAAGACCAAATGGGGTTTCTTACGGAAGCATTCTTCCTTCAAGTTTCTTGCTGTCAAGGCAACCCCTAGGCCTTGACAGTTCCAGGCCAAGATATTCATGGCGAACTGGTGGTTAGTCCCATCCAACCACCGGCGGTATGATCAAGATTAGACGAATGATCATTAGCTTCCTCAGATTCCTTAGAAAGCCAGCTTGCTTGGAAATCGATCTCAACAGAAGGAGTCAGGCTCACCTTACTTATGTGCTGCTTCTCTTCTTTGATGCGAAGGAGTGCTTTAACAGAGCGAAAGCTTTTCTGACTGCCTCTAAAGGACGATGATTCCATGGTACGGGGGGTTGGTTCTGGTGGGCTCTCATAGCCGAGCTTCTTCTGCCTTTACAAACAGCCTAAGCCTAATTCAAATTCATAGGGCCTCGTAATGTGAAAATATTTTAGGGACATGGATACAGCAAAGATAGGCGAAAGACCAGGGACAAGAGTAATTGATTGGGAAGTGGGCTCGGGCTCATTTGGGAACTCCACTGTATAATTATGGGCCTCATCAGGGGAAACTATGTTACCTTCTGGATTACATAATGGACCCATTCCATGGGCAAGCCCAATTGCAGAGTTCAACAAAGAATTATCTTGGCCCCGAGAGTGTGCGAGAAAGTCATTAGGCCCCAAGCTCGATTTGTCCCTTTCACAAAAGGAGCTGACTTCAGCCACCTTGTCAGGAGTAGTCAACCCCTCTGACCCTGCAAAAGCCTCTGGAGTCACACTAGACGTTGAAATCCTCTGATGTACACTAATCATCTGACAATTCACAACCCCTCTACCAACCTATCCTTGATTCAAACAAGTCTCAAACCTAGGACCCGATATGCCTCCGGTCGTCCTCTCCGGCTCCGGGGATACACTTCGCCGATGATCCTTACCTAGTTGGAAATTCACAGCTTGAGGAGCTTCGACCCAGCCCTCCTTCCTCACTTCCAGGATATCCTCAAGGGTTCTCATTGAGGGGGTTCCGAGCCCACTTCCATGCTCAGGAGAATCCTCAACTTCACCCCCCTTCTCCGATGAAAAGCGACATCCCCGATTATCATGACCAATGCGACCACAACTATTACAAAAGTTCTATAATCTTTCATACCTGACAGAAACCCAGGCTGGTTCTTTCTTCTCACGGGGGACCCAAAATCCAATGGCTAACGTCTCCCTTAGGTTAATCAGAGTTCGGACCCATATAAAACCTCGCACCAGTTTTTCATCCACATATGGCTTCTCATACATCACTGTTTCCCCAACCACATCTCCAAGGGTAATAGCATTTGAATTTACAAAGGCCTCCAGGGGAAGACCATGGAACTGAACCCAGAATGGTTCCGATTCAAACTTCATATCTTTAAGCACCATTCCATTCCTCTAAGGATGCGGAGGTAATCTTTCTCATATTTAAAATGGAACAAAAAGATAAGCTGACCTCGGTCTAGGTCATGAATCTCCAGATCCTTGTCTAAAAGCCATCCTTTCCTAATCATTGACATAACTGACAGTATATTCAAGGGTTTAGATGATAAAATTTTACCCACTAGAGTGCGGCCTGAAGATGCTAATTTGTTACCCATATCTAGGACCACTTGCTTCCTTTGACCCACATTGCTTCTTGCTTCCATTTCTAATTCCATATACTTTAGCAGTTGCTTCCCAAAAGAATCACACGCACTAGCTTCCGCACCAATGAGGGAGAAAGCTAGAGATTGAAACCCAATGGCGACGGTGCGCCAGAATATGAGGTGAAAAGAGAAAGCTCCTACAAAACCTCACACAGGAGGGAGAAGCGCCCACACAGGAGAGGATCCCGTTGCATTCAATGCAACTATAAAAAGTCAATACATCAAATTCTTCTTTTTCCACATAAATTCTTAGCATCCTTCAGTAACGTTGATTTCCAGCCATCCATATCAATCTAAGATCCCATAGTGTGTAAAATAATTTTTAAAATTTAAAAATCTAAACCATTTTTAGATAATTTTGAAATAAATATTACTACCTCCAGTTAAAGGTTGAAATAGGCCAGGCTAGGTCAAGTTTCACCCTTAATAGCTAGACCCATTTTACAACAAGGTAGCTTAAGCCTGTAGCCTATTATTGGCCTTATTTTTTGCCTAAGCTTGTACAAAGGTTTGGCATGTCTGAGGCCTATTAGATTTTTTTAATACAATTATGTTTTTCTGAGATAAAATAATTACTTTTTTTTAGACAAGATGATTACCTTCTTTTCAGATTGAGTAAATAACTTGTTTTTTTTTTTGTAAGCATAAAGTAATTAATTGGCTCAAGTTGCCCTAACAAGCCTAATAGGTTTCTTAGTAAGCCTAGACTTGACCTATTAACTAAAACATACCTTTAAATTGGCATTGGTCTGAACTTTTCTTACTAATAGACTAGCCTTGACTAGGTTCTTATCAAGCCACAGGCCACTTGACCTGTTTCTACCCCTACCTCCAGTCCTAAATGTATGATATAGTTGATTTTCTTAGGAAATTTAGGAGTCTAAATAAGTTATTTAATATGGATTAAATAACTAATTTAGCTTCCTTTATCTCCCAAAAAAAACATCAACTAGGTCATAAATTTAAGACTGGAGGTAGTAATATTTATTTCAAAATTATCTAAAAATGGTTCAGATTTTTAAATTTTTTTAACTTTAAAAGGTATGATTGTGTGACACACTATTAGATGTTAGATTGATCTAGGTAGTTGGAAATCAACATTATTGAGGGACTCTAGATCCATCAATCATCATGGCAGCACCTAACTTTATTTAAAATTTTAAATAATATTATTGCTTATAAGCCAAAAACCACCAAAAGTGGCTATCCCTTCTATGGTAGCTTATGAGATGGCTGAGTTTAAATTTTAAAGTAATCCTAAACAAGTCAAAAATCATCTCATCTTGCTTTTATGTGTCTACTGTACGTTTGATCCCACAAACCGCAAATCCAATAGGCTATTATTGAAAGTTAAAAAATGTTTTGCTTGATGTTCAAACAACTTGCTCATGAGGTTGTGATAACTGAATATTATTCCACTTATTTTTATCTCTTGGTTAATAATTTAGGGATGTTTAATTGAGAAATAATGGGTTTTATTACTGAATTGGGCATTAAGCTTTTAATTAGATTAAATTCGTTTTTGGTAATAAAATCTCAGATTTACAATGCTTCACCATTTTTGCCATAACTTTTGATCTAGATATCGGATTAGCCTCACTCTTCTTTCGTTTTTCAGATGATTTAGAGATCTACAATTGTTATAAATACCTCGAAGGCTGATTTGGACAAGAAGATGGACGAAATTGGAGCTAAAGACAGACTCATTTTGCTAGATTTCTATTTTGGACGAATTTTGTAATAAAATGACCAATTATTAGAAGTTTCCTAATTTATTAGAGATTTCATATTGATTAGAGTTTTCCTATGATTAGGGGATTGATTCCTAATTGTCAGTCATCTTGATTCATCCTTCCTGTATAAGGAAAATTGTATGGTGGCTGAAAACAACACATTATTGAAAAACGGAGCAAATCACCAAAAGGAGGGGTGAATTGGGGATTTAAAAATTTTCTTGCCAATGCTCTGAAAAGTATGCACTAGAACAGGGATGGACAGAGGTTAGAAGAGGAAAGCAAGGCACAGCAAGATTTATACTGGTTCGATCTAACTCTTTGACCTACGTCCAGTCCCCAGACTCTCTGGGATTTCCACTATCACTTACAATCAGTTACACACTCTGTATTTGAAGTTATCCTCTCACTAGGATACACTCCCCCTTACAAGGTCCTTGGTTACTAGAGTAACTGAGGTTCATTTTGCTTCTGTATGCGATCTTACTGGAGTAGGGTATTTGTTACTGGAGTCATTTAGGTTCAGGTTGTTTCTGTCTGGGATGTTACTGGAGGAGCCGAAAACTTACTGGAGTAATATCGGGCTTGGTCTCTAGAAACTATCTGACAGTGAAGCATTACTGGAGTAGTTAAGTGACTACTACAGTAATGTTACTGTAGTAACAAAATAGTTACTGGAGTAACTTCGAAAGGCTATCGGGTTTTGGTTCTGGAGGTGACTGAGAATGAAGGGTTACTGGAGTAGTTAAGTGACTACTGGAGTAGCAAAAACCTTACTGGAGTAACGTGAACACAGAAACATTTTACAGAAGGCTTTATGACAGACTTACTGGAGTAGCTTCCGGTGTTACTGGAGTAATGAACTTTGAAAAGTATTTTGGACCAAGACATATTACTGGAGTACCGTGAGCACTACTAGAGTAATATACTTTTGAAAGCATTTTGAATCAGTATGTATTATTGGAGTAGTGTGGCATTACTGGAGTAATTTGACTTGAAAACAATTTGAACACAAGCGCATTACTGGAGTAACTAAAACATTACTGGAGTAACGTTTCACTGAAACAAGTCAGGTTACTGGAGTAATGGTACACTTACTGGAGTAATTAAAGTTTAACACACGTGATATTACTGGAGTAAGATAATCAATACTGGAGTAATGTTTTTCCAAAACTTTTGCTAACTTTTCAGAAACTTAGTGAGTGAATAAAATCAAGATCTTTATTATTTACAATTGTCAAGTTATCATCAAAACATATAGAGAACTAACAATTTTACATTCTACATTGTTATTGGATTAAAAACGTTTTAATTAAATTCTTTGAGATGTTCTTCGTGTTCTTCATCTGTTCTTCATTGTTTTGCCCAGCCATGCTCGGCTAAGCCTCTTTAATTAACCCATGGACTAAGGATTCCATATTCCAGAGGACTCACGCTTAACTGGTAACATCTAAACTCGTTTTTGCCTTCTTTTATCGGATCCGATTTTTGAATTCGGATTGGGTTTTTGATTAAAAACCCAGATTGATTTATCCCAAGGACACAATTCGAACTGGGTTTAAGTGATTACTGGTTGATTGCTCGGTGACACGCCACTGTTCTGAACATATTCTGGACAATCGTTCAGTGGAGGGAATTTCTGGTCAAACTGTCTAGAATCAATCATGAGTTTGGTGTATTATTTTAGTCTGATGAAGGTTTTGGAATTCCTAATTCTGGGTTAGTCGTTTTTAGTCTAATTAATCTCGTTTTTCTTAATTGTTTCATTTTACTTTCATTCTTAATTGCATTAAAAAACTCTCCCCCCATTCTGTTACTATTTTCCTATTTCTATTAAACCTACTGCAAATTCCGTGGGAAACGATCCAGGTTCCTTATACTGCAAATCTTTTCACTGAACTTGGTTATTTTGTAAGAGGTCGACATCTCTTGTCAGGTTGAAAAACAAAATTAATTGATCTTTGTTAATAATTACGGAACCCATAACTTTTTACAGTGCTCATGAGTTATGCCTAAAGTCTACCCGTTAAAACACATATTGGAGTTTAGTATTACGTTTGGTTTCTTGAAGATGTTAGAGTGCATGATTTCTACTAACGTTGATCCTCATGATTGCCTCTGAATTGCAACAAGAACTTATTTTCCTTGAATCCTCATCCTCCTTGGGTGCTACTAGGATCCATACATGCAGCAGAAGGATTTCATCCATTAAAAATTTACGAATCCTATGAAGAAGATCTATCAACGACATTTAAATCAAGTTAGTAAGAACCATACTTTTCATATATTTTTGTGCGTCTATTCCATCGGTTAGAATTGGACTCTACGAATTCACTCTCTCTAACAGTATCCACACCGAACAACACTCCAATACGAATGGCAGCGTGCTAGCGCTTTCAAGCTTTGCGTCTCATGTCTCTCTTCTAGGGTTTTGTTTTACGGCTCTTCACTTATATTTTTAATACTACTAGATCATTATATTATAGGGTTTCTAAAACCCTGAAGGCCCGTATTAAAATATTCAAAACTAAACTTAATTAATCTTGAAATTCGAATTTGAATTTAAAATAATATTAATTAAATCTGTTCAATAGATCTAATCTAATTTATTTACTTAATCTGGATTAAAAGCTAGCAGATTTAATTTATCTTTATAAATTAAATATGAGATACAATATCTCTTTTTGTTTTAGTTATTTAATTTATCAAATAAATTAAATACAAAATAAATATTATATATATAATAATATTATAATCTATATTAAATAATCTTGTTATATTATTTTCGAACACACACACACACAGACACACACATTAATCCTAGATTAAGTGTTACATTTATTAAATCTTAGACATATCTAAGATTCAATGAATCTGTATATTATTGATCGAGTTGGGCTATTATTTTGTGCGACCCTGCAAGCCTACATGAGATTGGCAACGAGCCAATACTGTATCAACCCATAAGTTGCAAGCAGCCTCTAGTAAGACATTGTGACTACCCAACTCATATGGGGATCGATGATACGATACAACCTATCATACAACAATGCCACGTCCCATTTGTCACGCGATGTTTGGTTAAGGATGAAGCATGGATAACATTATCCTCCTATTCTTGACCATTACTTTCTCGATTCTTGAGTAGTCTAACAATTAAAATGGAAACTCTTTTCCATCATAGTATGACCATACATTCCTCAGACTCACTCATCGAGGAGTCTAGTATCATCTCTTTACAAATGTGAGGGACAAATTCCATCTTGACCATTCACATTCCTCTACATGAAAACCACTAATCCCGATCAAAGCGTTTATCATCATCCGGTTAAAGGTGACTTTTAACTAGGTCAAAAGTTAGCGACTGTCATATAGAAATCCATGATAATCTCAGGTTAAAGGGCATTGTGACATGGTTATACATGAGAAAAGCATGACTTAATCCATGCAGCTTTCTCACAGTGGGTCGATCTAACACGTTATACTCTTACAAGTGCATAGACTTTGATTCGTATCTCCATACCTCATCAAAGTCATACTAGTCTTATTTCATCTTCGTTCCCGCGTAAATGACCGACCAGGGATATTTAGGATAATCTTTATTATATATCTAAGGATACAATTATCATAATAAACATGCAAATGATATGATAACTAAACGGAGAAATACTTTAAATAATGTTAATGTTTAAAATGACTTGCCCCTAGGTATAATTTCCAACATGTGCTTGCTAGGAAATGGTAAGGTAGAGGCTTCAAATGTTTAGGTTTATTTCCTCAAGACAATAATAGTGTCTTGAGATTATTTGAGGCGCAACAATGGAGGATTGGATGAACAAGAATATGCGACAAAGATTAGGGTTTTTGGTGCAAGAGTGGGGCATAAGTTTTCTTGTAAAAGAGGCACCAAAAAAGTAATGTCTTATTCAACCGCTTAATTAGGGTTTCATATATATTTTATATTATAATATAAAGAATATATTAATATAATATAATATAATATAATATAATAATATATTATATTCCCACTCCAAATTCTATCCTATGATCATCTATCCTTCAAGGTTGTTGCTTCAATTTTGAGTTCGCAATTCAAATAAAAAAGCATGTTGCAAAAAGCCTTATCTAATCCTAATTGCAAATATGAGAACTACAGTCGGTATCCAATACCCGTGAAACTAAATCAACACTTGCAAAATAAATTTCTATAGTAGCATACTAGAGGTAGAAGCATTACCATGCTTTTTTCCCTTGACATTCACAAGGTATAATAGGCAGTTCCTTCTCCAATCTCCTTTCTTTGGCGATAGAAGCATACAATAGTAGCAATGTCATTAGGCTTCTCCTTTTCATTCCCCTTTCCTTTACCCTTGTCCTTTTTCTTGGGTTTGGCCTTGGGCTTGGGCTTGGGCTTGAGCTTGTTTGTCTCCTTTAACTTACCCTTGCCCTTAACTTTAGAGGGCCCACCAATAAGAAGAGCTTGGGTCCTGTTTTTCTTAATAGCACTCTCAACAGTGGTCAACAAACTCAATAACTTAAGGAGTGTTGACTCCACCTTATTCATATAATAATTGACCACAAAACCATTAAACAAATGTGTAAAGGATTGCAAGACCAAGTCAATACTAAGCTCATAGTCCATGATAAAGCTCAGAGAAGCAAGCTTCTCTATTAGCCCAATCATCTTGAGGATGTGTAGTACAACCACCATGTCTTCAATAATCTTACAACCAAATAGCTCCTTGGAATCATAAAGCTCTTGTATATGCAAGATAATAGAGGGAGAATCCATATGCTTGTGCTAATGTTGCTGTTGTTTATGGGCTTCATAGTCAACATGAACATACCTAGCTTGTCCTTTAGTAGGGGTAACAAGAATTAGAGAATCTAAGACATAAACTATCTTATCAAAACATAAAACTATTATTACATTTAGATACCAATCCTTAAAGTTAGGTCCATTTAACTTATCAACATCCATAATAGAGCACAAGTTAAAAATTCCAGCCATGACTCAAATGCTGGAAATAAAAGATAGACATATGTAAGTATTTCATGAAATTCAAACAACCATATACAAAGGCTTTTTGAAATGTATGTAGCCCTCCCACTGTTTTCTATAAAATCAATTACCCTCAATGGTTGATTTAGGGTTATCCTTCATAATGATATTCGTAGTGGGCTAAGAGAATAACTAGAATCATTAGTGTTTGGCTGACTCTGCAAAACTAGCTTATCTATTAAGTTAATCTAATCAACAACATCTCTATGAGTTATAACTTGTAACTTTCTACGGTACTCATGAGTTATAACCTGTAACTCTTTATGGTACTCATAAGTTATGTTTAGGATCTACTCGTTAAAACATATATAGGGGTTTAGGATTACCTTTGATCAATCAAAAAGACGACAATGATTATGAATTTTTCTAACATTGATTCACACAGCTGCCTTGACGATGATGGGGCAAGGTGGAGGCTTTAAGTCTTTGGGTTTTCTTTTCCCAAGATGATGATGGTATCTTGAGGTTAGGTGAGGTGAAAGATTGGAGGATAGGATGAACAAGATCGGGTACTTATCTTTCTTGAATAGGCAGCTTACAAGTGCAAAAGCGGCGCCTTTGGACCCGTAAATAATGGCACTTCTTGCCTTCTTGAACCCTTTGAGAATGGTGCCTTTTTGAACCTTCAAGAATGACACCTTATTGCCTTCTTAAGCACTTCAAGAATGTTGTACACACCAAGAAAGACGCCTTCTTGCCTTCTTCTCCCTTTCCAAACCATAGCCCCTTCATTCGAACACCAACAATCTTCATCTGTTTTCTTCTCTACCAAACCATACCCTTGTCCTTCCAAGAACACCAAACTTTCTTCAACCATTTCCCCTATTCCATACAGTCATCATCTCATCACTTAGCTTGAAGGATCAGCTAGGAAGATTAAAGGAGAAAGAAGAAGAAATCACAGGAAGATTAAGGTATGTGTATGAACACTTACCATAGCTTCTTCATCTTTCTTTGCATGTGGTGTTGAAGAGCAAGAACCAACATGCATATGGGTTTTTATGGGTTAGGCTGAAGATATGAAGTTTTCAATGAGTTTATTTTGTAAAATGAAGTAAAAATGTGGTGGAAAACAATTTTTGGAACTAAAGGATCAAAATCATACAAGTTGTAAAAACTGCCAGCTTTTGAGTTTCTAGACATAGATGTCTTGTGTGAGGTTGTTAACTAAGTAAATGGACTCCAAAAATTGTGAAACTTTCCAAATTTGAAGTAGACACAAAGAGATTTAATTTGATAGGTATTTTGTAATTTTTGGAGTTTTATACAAGGATTTATGATTTTTACAAACTAACCTAAGTTTTTAGAAAGTTAACTTAAGAACAGTTTTTAAATATGTAAATAAAGTCCATAAATTATGACACTTTCTAGATTTATATAGGACTTGTGGAGATTTAATTTGATGGGTCTTTTGTAATTTTTAGAGTTCTGTGCAAAGAGTTATGAACTCTACAAACTGACCTAAGCTCTTAAGTTTCATATTGGACAATAAGGGAAGTTTTGAAAACTGGGAATAATCTAATGTGTTCTGACTATTGGTGTCAATTTTGTGTGGAAATAGACTTGTCTAGGAACACATGAGAGCTGGATTCACACCATTTTGTTTCTGTGCATTTAAATATGAATTTTCAAAGTTTAATAAAAATTCTAAGAATTTAAGGGTGGTTCCAAAAGTGGAAAATTAGGGTAATTGAAATAATACCCTAATATGAAAAAGATTAAAAAAAGGATTAACATGATAATTAAAGACCCTTTTATCATGTTTAAATGAAGTAACTTTCTCTGCCTTCATCTCTGAGATTGAACTTTCTAAGATTGATGAAGCTCTATCAGAAAATGATTGGGTTTTAGCAATGCAAGAGGAGTTATATCAATTTGAATGGAATCAAGTTTTAGACTTAGTACCTAGGCCAAAAGACCATCTAGTCATTGTCACAAAATGGGTATTTAAGAACAAACAAGATGAATCCAAAATAGTCAGAAACAAGGCTGAATTGGTCGCCAAAGGCTATAATCAAGAAGAAGGTATTGATTATGAGGAAATGTATGCTACAGTGGCTAGATTGGAAGCTATACGTGTACTCTTAGCCTTTGCGTTATCAAATGATTCAAACTCTATCAAATGGATATTAAGAGTGCCTTTCTAAATGGTTTTATACAAGAAAAAGTTTACGTAGAACAACGCCTTGGTTTTGAAAATGATGATCATCCACATCATGTTTACAAACTCAAAAAGGCCTTATATGGTCTTAAGCAAGCTCCTAGAGCTTGGTATGAGCGGTTAAGCAAATTTCTTCTTGACTAAGGCTTTGTCAGAGGAAAAGTAGACATAACACTTTTGTTAAAAGCAGTAAGTGTAATGAGATGTTAATTGTACAAATATATGTAGATGATATAATATTTGGTGCTATTAATGATTCTCTCTATGAGGAATTTTCAAAGAAAATGTAGGGTGAATTTGAGATGTCGATGATGGGTGAACTCAATTACTTCCTCTGTCTGCAAATCAAACAATGGAAAAATGGAATTTTCAAGTGTCTTGAGTCACTCCCCCCATTAGACTCAATATGTCTTGTCTCAATTAACTGGAGTCAAGAATTAATTAACTCCAGTAATAGAAATTTGTTTGAAAAAACTCTAAGTTATTTAGATGACTCGAGTCATTAAATGAAAAACTCGAGTCACATATTTGTTCCTCGACTAATGATTTTCTTATGAGGTATTAATGACTCCAAGCACTCTAGATGTTGCTGCAGCCAAAAGCTTACAAGAGATAACATTGGAATTTGAAAAGTCACCTCAACTCGAGTAATGACAAGAGCTACTGCAGTCAAATGTTTACAGAGAGCAACTGAATCTGGCTGACTTGAGTCATGGAAAATCTTCCTGTAGTCAATCCCAGACAGAGAGCAATTGATCACTTTGTGCCTTGAGTCATGGTGAAGCTTTTTGCAGTCAAATGGAGACAGAGAGAAATTGATCACTTTTTGCCTCAAGTCATGGTGAAGATTCCTGCAATCACATGGAGACAGAGAGCAAATACCCATTTGGCGACTGGAGTCATGGGAAAAGTTCCTGCAGGAGACTGAAGTCAGAGAGCAACGAAAGACAAAAACACTATAATAACTCGAGTCACAATAGTCTAACTCGAGTCACAGGTATGGTTCATCACCTTAAGTCAGTTATTTTTGTAAACTGACTCGAGTCAGTCATTAAATGATTCAAGTCATGTGAGTTTATATATATTAAATTGTGATTGTTGCACTTCACTTCTACAATTCCTGAACCGTAACTCTAGGAATTCTCTTGACTCTCTCTCATCTACTTTCAAATTTTTCCAAAATGTGAACCACAAACATTTCCAAAACCAAAGTTTCTTCCTCAAACTATGAGGGAACTGAATCTGCTACTCCTCCAATGTCGACTAGATCAACAAGGAAGATAAAGCTTGACAAAAAGTTCAAACCATCTGAGGAGACTCCTTCCAAACCCAGGAAGCTGAGGATACAACAGGAACCTTCTGAGGTTCCAATCAAGAAGAAAATAAACCCTGAAGATGTGAAAAGACGCGATAAAGAACCCATCGTGGTTCCATCTAAAAGATAAAAAAGGACAGTATCCAACTCAAAATTTTGAGGGTCCACTAGGCAAGAAGCCTTTGGGATAAAATCTTCTGGACACCCTACTCATTTTAACATTCTTGATCCGCTTAAGCCTCCTCTTAAGTCAAACTTTCTATGAAATCCAACTCCATTTTCTGAATTTGAATTCAAAAAATTTAAGGAGGAGTTTGAAACTCGTAGCTTTTGTCCCACCGTGTATGTGGACTTTGCTAAGCTCAAGGAGGAATGCAATCTTGACTTATCTCCTTGGCTATAGCCATTCAAAAATTTGTTAGCTATTCACACACCTTATAGTCCCACCTTAGTAAGACAATTCTATTTTAATGTGTCCTTAGCCATTGTATTAGACAATTATGGGAATCTTGTAGAAGATAAATGTCTTACTTATATTAGGAGAAAACAAATTGTTATCTCTGCTGATATCATAAATTCTCTTTTTATGATTGAAAATCCCCTATACTTGAAATTAGATATGATGCAATAAAATTTTTCATAATTCTTAGACCAGGAGAACCTGTCCAGGCTTTAAAACTTTCCCCTGTCTGCATACCACCTTTATATAGGGCTATCTGGTATATTTACTCCAAACACCTTGTGCAAAAAAGCATAAATTACACTCATTTCAACCATACAGACCAAGTTTATTCAATCTCCATCAGTTGCTGGTCCCTCAAGAGAAGCCCAATCTTCTCCTCAGTCTCCCATCTAGCCTTCACCTATTATCTTCACTACTCCTATACATACCTCACCTCCTAACTTCACCACTTCCACCATGCCTATTGCACCTCCCACCATCCCCATACCTCCATCTCATCCTTCCACAGTTAGACTATCCCCATCAAGAGACAATGCTATTCTTTTTTATGAGAAATCATCTGACCCCTCCATTTACCCTCCTTCCTCCCATATTGCTCTATCAACTGTGCCTATCATTTCACCTCCTCCTTCCTCATTATCTCTCACTCTCTACTCTCTCTTACTTATTCTTCAAGCTCTTCGAGCATCTCTCGCCTCTACTCCTCTCATTTTGCCTGATGACAAAGGGGGAGAGAAAGATAAGTCTGAGTTGAAGAAACAAAGAAGCAATTGCAGTTTTTTATTTTCTTTGCATTTTTTTTGTGCTGCTTATGTACTCATTTTGTTCTTTCTATGTTTATGAACCTTAATCTCAATAAGTAATATAAGCAAGTTTGTTCATATGCATGTGTGTTTGCATATATAATTTTATCCATGCTTCAATTCTGGCAAAACTTCTTCTCTTTAATTTACAAATATTGTCCTCATCAAAAAGGGGGAGGACAATATATGTTCTCTATATAATTTTATCCATGCTTAAAGTTAGTTCTCTATATGTTTTGATGATAACTAATATTTATAAATTAAGAAATTTATTATTGAGCCAAGCAAAAGATTATTTACATGCTAAAATCTGGTTTGCCTTGTATTTGTGTCCTTTGTGCAGAATGACTCTAGTCATCATTGCGTGACTCCAGTCATTGTCTTGTGAAATATTTTTGCTCAAGCATAATGACTCAAGTTGATTCTTGTGACTCCAGTCATAGTGTGTCAGTTCAAAACGTTTTTCAATTGAATGACTCCAGTCACAATTGACTCACTCCAGTTAGAGTTTGCTCTTGCAAAATACTTTCAAACATAGGTGACTCAAGTCAACATAAGCTACTCCAGTCACTTTAAGCATATTTCAAATTGAGTGTTTTCCAACGGTCAATTGTAACTCCAGTAATTCATTAAAGCACCACAGTCATCCACTATAATAAATCACTTTCACAACTAAAACCCGATATCAATTTTTATGAAAACTGATATGACTCGAGTCAGTTGTCCTTGACTCCAGTCATATTGATCAGAGGCGCTTTGAGATGTGCTAAGATGTTAAGTGACTCAAGTCACAAAATCATGACTCCAGATTAGCACAGAGATGTTTCCAAGATTTGTGAAAGTATGAATGACTTGAGTAACCTCTAAACGACTTTAGTTAGTTCAATACAGAGAGCTATTTAAATGTTTTGAAAAATATGATCACTCTAGTCATGTAACTATGACTCTAGTCATCAAGTGATAAGCTTTGTGTTACTTCAATTAAGTTTTAATGTGACTCCAGTTACATTTTAGTGACTCCAGTCACGTTAACTTGAGTCAAGCTATTATGACTCAAGTTATGTTGATGATCTTTGAAAAACACCGTGTCCATAATATCTAAATCATTGATTATGAGTCTTAATACTTTATATTCTTACTTATTATTATTCCTAACTATGTTTAATCAGTTTATTAATGAGTTTTAGTTGATTTTGATATGGATTAACAACAAATTTTGATAAACAAATTATGTGTCAGAAGCATTAAATGCAAAGCAAAGATGAATTCCAGATTTAGACTATCAACCTTCTGAAAGTTTTAAAGTGTTGCAACCTCTTCCTTTCTACTTCCAACATTGAGTTCCAACAGACAATGGTGCAAGGAATGTTAACACTGAATTACGATGCTGAATGAAGAAAGAATTTGTGTGAGCAACGGTCAAGAGTGATTAGTTTCAACGGTCATCTTCATCAGTCACAATGGATAATTCATGAAGCTTCTCAACGGTCTTAAATGTCATCAATTATAAAAGCTAGAAGCATTGAATTTTCTACCTACCGTAATGCTGAGCATTCAATTTGTGATTAAGCATTTACTATTTCTTTTATTCAGTATTACCTTTGAGTATACAAAAACTCTTCAGTGATTATTCATTTACTCTTTTAGAGAGTCATTAAAACTTACTATCACTGTATTAGTTTTAAGGTTGTAGAACCTTGGAATTTGGGGATAAGTGATTACAACTTGTAAGGGGCAGTTAGTTCTAGACAGAGAATAACTCAGTACAGAGACTACTCCAGGATTTTCCTTTAACTGATCATTCTTGAGTATCCATACTCAGTACTCGAGGATTGCTCATCCTTCTTCAGCTGTTCATACATCAGTTAATCCTCAACCTTCCTCTCAGCTTGACCTCTCTAAACCCACTTAGCCTGACCTCTCTAAACCCTCTCGGCCTTTCCCCTTTTTGACTGATGAGAAAGGAAGAGAGAAAAATGATGAATGAAGTTTTTAGCTAGTGTTTTTTTGCTTACTTTTCTCAATAGGTCAATAGTTTTATGATTTCTTTTTCATATCTTGACCAATTATATTTTGTGGCTGACACTACTGAGATTTTTTTGTTAATGAAACACATATTTTGTTCTACTCGTTATCACTTTCTTATTTACTGACTTCATAATCTGATTTGCTCCTTCATTCAATTTCAGATTGGTTTATCTAAATGTTGTCATCATCAAAAAGGGGGAGAATGTTAGCTCCCAGTGTTTTGATGATAACAAGATTTAAGATTTTGAATTATATTAACTTGCTTGAATCTATATGGTAAATGATTCTTGAGTATATAGTAAGTGATTCTCAAGAATGAAGTAAATAGTTCTCAAGTATGATAAACTGATTCTCGAGTATGATTAACTTGTCTAAATCTATGTGGCAAATGATTCCCGAGTATATGGTAAGGAATTCTCAAGAATAAGGTAAATAGTTCTCGAGTATTATAAACTGATTCTTGAGTGTGATCTATGTGAAGGTCTCTAACAAAATTGAGCCGCTACAGTTCTCGAGTACTAGTAAGATGATATTCGAGTATGCTTTACTTCACATATTATAAGTGGAACTATGGTATTCTTGAGTATTGGTAAGATGGTTCTTGAGTATTACAGAGTGATAGCATTTGCTAAGCCTTCCTTGACTATGGTATTCTCGAGTATTGGTAAGATGGCTCTCGAGTATTATCGAGTGATAGCAATTTTTAAGCCTTCTTCTCGGTATCCTTCGCTTGTCATAGGTGATTATCAAGCATATAATCTTAGCATATTTTTCCATCTACTCGGTATCCTTCGCTAATCAATTTTAAAATGACTGATTAATTATCTATTCCTTTTTAATCATACTCAAGCTTATTTATGTCATATCTAATCATCTTTTTGAATGAGTTTCAGTTGATTAACCTCGTCTAAATTGAGATTAGTAGAAAAGAAATCCTACACATCTGTGGCATTAAATGCGTCTTAGAAATAGAGCCAACAATCAAAACTAAAGTACGTGGCAAACGAAAACATTCCTTCGAGGCACACTTATTCCGGTATCATTCTAAGTCACTCTTTACAGAAGTACAGTCAACAACGAATGCATTTAATGAAGCAACAGTCAATTATGCTCAACAAAAAACAAACTATGACTAATGGAAATTCAAATAGACATAACGGCTACATTCAAGTTATTCACAACAACATTAATTGAAGATCGATATAAATGCTCGGCACATTCAATTCTGCCAAACACCGAACTACCAAAACGCTGTGCAATTAATTCAACTCAACTACTTCTACTGCGTCATCTGTTTTCATTAATATCTTCAGATATACTGTTCTTTAGTGATTATCACTTTATTTACTCAGTAAGGAGTCAAATCTTATTCGCTTTATTTGTAAAATCTTAAGGTTGTGGAACCTTAAGAGTGGGAATATAGTTACAACTTATAAGGGGGCGTGAGTCCTAGTGATATGATCATTTCGAGTATAGAGTGTAAATTGTATAAGAGTTTGAGATAGTAAAATACCCAAAGTGAATGGGGACTAGACATAGGTCGACAAATTAAACTGAACCAGTGTAAACACTTCATGTTTGTAACATCCCCAATTTTATGTATATTGATATATTGAATGAATTAATGGAATACATGAATTTTCATCAAGCCTTTAGATTATGGTAATTAATTTCCAAGTAAATAACCAAGCCAGAAAAAATGGTGTGGAATTATTTGAAAATTTGGGTAATTAATGTGGCGTTGGACAATTTAAGATAGGAGATGACAATAGAAGTCAAAAAATATATTTTTCGTATTGTATTTCAGCCAAAGGGGAAAAATTAGAAGAATATAGTGAAATTCTAATATAAAGCCTAAGAGGTAGACATGTGGTGGATCATGAATTTGAGGTCATTGGGCTAGAAAGTAAAACAATTCTTAAGAGCCCAAGAGGGAGCCCATTTTAGTTTGGAGAAGAAGAAGAAGGAAAAAAGAAGAGTTCATGAAGAAAGTACACTTCTAAAAGCCTATTGGTAGCCAAAATTTAAATTTGAATTTGGAGCTAACTTTGAAATTTGAAATTGGAGCCAAAGTTCAAATTTAAAATCATGTGAAGTCATGCTTTATAAAAAGCACTCCCCTCCCATTTTAGCTCTCATTTTTTGTTTAGAGAGCAAATAAAGAGAGAGCATGAGGCATTTAGCTAAGACATAAGGGTTCAAGAAAGAATTCAAGAAGCAAGAAGGAGATTGAAACTAGATTGAAACAAAGGTAAGTATGTTGGACTCATACCCTACTCTCTCTTCTACCTTCTTCTTCATGGTAAAAATTAACAAACAAACTCTCCCTTGATGATGGAAGTGAAGCCAAAAGGAAGGAAGAAGGAGAACAAGAATCAAGATTTTCAAGGGTTCAAAGGAAGCTAAGTCAAGTAAGTAGTTTTTGAACTCCCTTGTGATTTCTAACTCATGTTGTTGATGATAGTTATTCTCTTGAATATTTATGCATGATTTAGGGACTGGTTTGGATGAGGAAAAGGGTTAAGCATATGATTGAAGTTTGGAACTATGGTTTAAGAAGTAAATCAAGCATGATTAAGAAGGAGTATATTGTTAAAACATGAACTTGGTGTGTTATTTGTTCATTATGATTTTCGGTCAGCCTTATATGCTTGAAGATTCGTGTTGATTTTGGATGTCTTGAAGCTTCCAAAGTGTTTAAAATGATATTTTGTATAAGAATGAACTTGGATCATGTTTTTGGAATCAAAGAGATAAGTTCTCAAAACGTTGAGAATCAGTTTTTGGTAGAAACAGTGGAGTCAGCTGGCTTCAATGATATTTTCAACTCAGAAAATGAACTTATAAAAATCTAAAAATTTATAATCATAAAGTAGACATCTCAAAGATTATTTGGGTATATAATTGTAATTTTTTAAGCTCTGGATTAGGAGTAATGAATTTTCAAAAATGGCCTAGAAAATAGGACTCTGTCTCTGACCTGAGGGTGGATTTTAGACACACAAAAATAGTATGAATTTTTAAGGTCTCTGGAAATATTTTTAGCCAAAACTAGACATATTAAGGGTCATTTGGGCTTTTGGAACATCCTAATTTGAGTTTTTTAGAATTAATTATGAATTTTTAAAATTTCGCCATTGATTTTGGAATTTTCTTTACAATCCGAAAGTAAAAGGGGTTTTCACGAATAATGGATTTCCAATTGAGAAAAGGGATATAGAGATTATAAAAGCTTGGAAAAGCCTTATTTCAATTCAAGAAGCCAAATAATTATTAAAGTGAATTTTCATTATTATTGGGAATTTATTTGCATTATTGTTTATTCTAGGGTTATTTTGCCAATTGTGCACTGGGAAAATTTATTGATACTTGTGAGCATCTGTCAGGTAGTAACCCTAATCTTCATATGCCTTGTGTTGCTTTGTATGTTTGATTTTCCATATTATGGATCCGTGTCTCGTGAGAGACATGCATTTGTATGTGCATTCAATGTGGTCCGGGTTTGAGGCCTGGCCATTGTGATTTTCCTAGCGAGTGGATCTGGGGCTTGCTATGTTGAGCAGTCTGCATTTATTGGGACTTGGTCCTTCTGCAGCAAATATTGCATGTGTGTGGTATGCTTTTGTTTTATTGTGCATGATTACTGAATGTTGTATGATTTATTGTTTTCCTGATTGTAGTGACATACATGCATTACATACACTTTTCATATGAGATTAATGGTTAATTTAGGATTCAATTATAAATCCTAGGCTTTTGCAAGGGTTCAGGTAGCTCTTCTAGGGCGGTGCCTAGAGACAAAGGTAAGATCACCGAGCTGCACTGAAGAGATGTCAGTGGAGGCTAAGGGTGACCGTATTTTTGTCTCTTTATGGATATTTATTTTGGATACTCCCAGATTACTGTATTATTATTTTGGCTATTTTGGGCATTATGGATCTGGATGACTGTATTTAATCCCTCAGGGGAAAAGTTTATTATTCAGTATTTTATCTTTACCAGTTTATTTTGTCCAAACCGATGTGTGTTCTACTGCTAATACTCTGATGTATGGCATAATTAACCTAAAAAATGGAATAAAATAATTGAATTAAAATTTGAACTAAGATAAAGGATCACACTACCCGCCACCCGAAAGAGTAAGGCCGGTAGGTGTGTGACAGTGTTCATCCTTCTTAATCTCTGTTTTACTATTTTTAAATTATCTCCAAAAAGAATTTTTGAATAATCTATTCACCCCCTCCTAGGTGATATTCCCGCCCTTCAGGTGTTGTGAGGCGGAAGTAGAAGAAGGTAGTACTCGGGAAGAGTATTTTTATTTTGTATATAGATGTTTGAATAAGGGTTTAAAATTTGAAGTAAATTTGGGATGAATGTAGTTAAATATCCCTGTGGGGATTAAGTTTTACACTTTACTAAGTTAATATTTTGTGCATTATATCAGTTACTCATTCGTTCAAACCAATTCTATATACTCTCTATTGCGTTATAATATGATATAATTCTAACCATCATTTTACATATGTGTGATCAGGATTCACAGTTAATAGGTATACTCAAGGGACATTAAGTATGACTTGAGTTGCTTTTGTGAGGACTTAAAACATATATTTTCAAATCTTAAGTCCCATGTTCAAATGTCTTTTTCAATTGTCAAAAGATTTAGCCTCGAGTCAATTTTGATTTACTTGAGTTACTAGTTAGAGTTAGCATTTTAAAACTCAAGTGTACTTTGCTAGAACTCTATTTCAAATTCATTTCAAAGACATTGTTTATGAAACATATCTATAGATTCGAGTGACTAACTCAAGTCAATATTTGTTAGCCTCGAGTCATCCTTTGCAAAATGATTTTTTGAGTGCAAAAATCATGTTCAAAACATTTCACTCTATCCTGAAAGAATGAACTCAAGTCACTAACTTAAGTCATTGTTTATATACTTGAGTCATGCTTTGTGAAGTGATTCCTTCTATATGACTCCTATATCAAATATGCTTTGCTTTCAAAAGAAAATCATCTTTACTCGAGTGTTGGAAGAACAACTCGAGTCAATTAATGATTAACTTGAGTCAGTTAATCATTAACTCGAGTTGTCTGTAGATCACCATGTGCGTAAAAGTAAAAATCATTGATTGTGATATCATATCTTCTTATCATCACTCATTATTGTTCCTAACTATAGTTAATTAATGTATTAATGAGTTTCAAATGATAATATGGGTGATTAACTTCAAAATCTCAGAAAGCATTAGTTATGTCAAAAGCATTCAATATAATTGCAAAAACAAAAGACCAACACAGCAACTATTCCCTAAGTAACCTAGAAGGCATTCTTAATCTCTTTCCATATTAATTGGTGCAACACAATCGACAGAGCAAAGAGAATGTCAAACTACAGAATGATGGTGATTATTCTACAAAATTAGACCTATGAGTAACAAATGAGCTTCAATGTCTAATGACTATATTAATTACTTACAACGGATTCATTGAAGCTTCTCAATAGTCATTAATGGTTGCCACCAAATATAAGAAGAAGCATAAACTTGAATCACCTACCAAAATCGAAACATTTACTCTAAAGCAAATTTATTAAACTTATTGTTTCATTCAATACTTTGTAATATCTTCGTTTATTTTGATCTTTAATGATTATTAATTTACTATGTTAGAGAGTTGTTATTTGATCAATCTTTCTATAAAAATCTCAAGGTAGAGGGACCTTAAGTGTGGATGTATTAATTAGAACTTGTAAGGAATAGTGAATCCTAGAGAGAGGATTACTCGTGAGTTACAGAGTGTGTAATCAAAAGTGATAGTGAAAAACCATGAGAGTGTGGGAACTCTAACCCCGAAACACCATGTGTCCCACTAGCATCGTTACCTTTGACTTTATAATCATGAAGGGACATGTGTCGTCATTCTATTGGACCAACACAAAAGTATGTCATCATTAGTCATTATGACCTTATTTTATTAATGTTACTTTATCAATGCTTCTTCAAGATCTTGCCTGGGTCTTACTCGGGTTTTCTTCAAAAATATCAATGTTTTCTAAAAACGCAGGGCATACCTGACCGCCCTAAAAATGTTGTATTCTCAATTACACCGACATATTTTTGCTCAACTATTTGTCCTATATTTTAGGACATAGTTAGGTGGCATCTTTTTCTATTGGATTTACACCATATAGGTCCTCGGTGCCCCTTTTCGTTAGCACTTCAATTCCACAGCTTGAACATACTAGGTCCACTAACCCATATAGCTGAGTTACTTAGCCCGAGAGAGGCTTCCTCACTCTCAACATTCTTGGGACTCTTTCCAAATCAGGTTTAGTCGTCCGCTTACTTTAAGGCTTATTCTTAATTCTTACGGTCCAAAATTTGGGATATTACATGAGTTATTGGTCAAAATCCTCTTGTGGCAAGTGAACTGGTCGAACAAGTAATAAAGAGTAGGTAGAGTATCATCCCATAGAGACTGTAACACCTATTATGCAACCAATTTTCAATTGAAATAGTTTTGATGGTTGAATAGTCTATGTCTAGGAATGAACAAAAAACATAAATGATCGGGAGTTCGGGTGAGAAAATCAAAGTTTAAATAGGCAGGGCTTAGATTTCATCTAGTGCATAGCTTCCGCAATGCTATAGTAAAGTGCCTATTGCAATGTTATTCAGTTAACACACCACTAATTTATACAGATGCGTTCAGATCTAGTAAGAACATTCCTTACTATACTTCTCCCATATTCTTTTGGCGATTTTCAGGCCCAGAATGTCAATTTAACCTAGGTGTATTGACTATATGAGGTAAACTCATTACTGTAACTTACATTTTGATCAAGCCCTTCACAAGCTCGCCTAGCACACACTACTTAATAGAGGTTTAACTCTAACTTTCTGTTAGTTCTCTATGTGTTTTGATGATAACTAACAATTGTAAACTTAATATGAAGTTTGTCTTTGGTAAGTTGTAAAATGTACTGTCAAAGGCAAACTCGAGTTTTGCTAGCAAAACTCGAGTTTGGACTAGACAGAGTGTAGCTCAGATTTTACAAACAAAGCTAAACTCTAGTTTGCTATGACAAACTCGAGTTTGCAAGATATAGAGAGCACTCAAAAATTTTCACAACAAGACAAACTCGAGTTTAGGTCTTAAAACTCGAGTTTAGACAAAATAGAAAGAATTCAGAAACTTTAGAATCTTCACAAGTCCTGTAAACTCTAGTTTTGGTTTGTAAACTCCAGTCTTGTTTCAAACAGAAAGATCTCAAAGTTTCAGTCTTCACTGAAACTCGAGTCTGACTTTGTAGACTCGAGTTTAGGTCACATAGAAAACACTCGAGTTACAACTTGTTTTCTAAACTCCAGTCTCGAATATGAAACTCCAGTTTACATTTGACAAAGAAATTTCAAAGTTTCAGTTTACACTGAAACTCGAGTTTTGAGTTTCAAAACTCGAGTCTGGGCCATACAGAGAGCTACTCAATATTTCTGATTTGGAAAACTCCAGTTTGTTTTTAAAACTCCAGCTTTGAAGTTTTGAACTTAGCGCACATTTTCATATCAAAGTTCAAAACTCGAGTCAGTCACTTATTAACTCGAGTTTAGAGAGCTTTCCCAGTTATGTACAAAACTCATCTCGCGATCTTGCTCCCTGGACAAACCCAAAACTTGAGTCTGGGACTACAAACTCGAGTTTGTATCGGTAATTTTGAAGAACCAGATTGTGTCAATCTGCGAAATCTTTATGGGTTAATCTGTTAATGTCATATCATGTATTACCATTATTTCTTACATCATTGATGAAGTTTTGAGTAAGTTTCAGATAAGTTCTGCAAAGATCAAGATGAAATCGGATCTCGATCAAGTGCAATAAATGAAGAACCAAGAACAGGGCTGATCTTTCTCCTCTATCCCAATGGTTCAGCACAGACCGTTATGGATCAATTAAATCACTCTCCAACGGTCAAATAAAGGTTATGGAATGACTGAATATCTGGAAGACCATCTGCATCAACGAATTCCAGGATTCCAGCTGAGAATTGAAAGAACAGAGGAAAATATGCAACTGTCATTTTCCAGATTTGCAACTGAATGTTAGAGAAGAAAATGCAATGGCTAGTTCCTTTAGTTAGGCTATAAATAGCTATGAAGACTCAGAGCAAAACACACACAATCGAGCTACAACTGATTATATTTAAAATTTGAGTCTGTATTGTGTTTTTTTTGTTTGATCTTCAGTGTTTATCAATATTTGCTCTTTTGAGAGTTTTGTTTCTTTGAAATCATTTTTCAAATACTTGTTTGTATAAACTCAAGGTTGTGGAAACCTGTGAGTTGAGTCTTTTAATTACAAAGTGTAAGGGGGAGCAAGTCCTAGGTGATTGAGATTGCATGTGATTTACATTGTTGTAATTAAAGCTTGTTGAGATACTGGAAATACCCAGAAGATATCTGGGGACTGGACGTAGGTCAAGGTTAAGACCGAACCAGTATAAATCTTTTGTGTCCAGCTTTTCTTCTTAACTCTTTTGATCTCTGTTTTTCAAATATTTAAAAATACTCAGACATCTTTGAAAAAGAATTTTTGAAATCCCCAATTCACCCCCTCTTGGTGATTTCTTCCATTTTCATTTGGTATCAGAGTAAGGTTGTCTACTTAAGGGATTAACATCCCAAACAAAAAGATCAAATGGAAGGAAAACTACCTGATGGTGCCTCAATAAACAGACCACCAGGTTTCAATGGTGAACACTATTCATTCTAGAAATCCAAATTCAAAGTATTTGTGATGGCCAGTGAGTATGGTTTATGGGAAGTAATTGAGGAAGGGAATTATGTCTCCACTAAGAAAGTTGGAGAGAAGGTTGTGCCAAAAACGAGAGTTGAGTTTGATGAAAATGATCGAAAGAAAATTGTTCTTAACAACAAAGCCATTCTGATGCTGCAAAGTGCCTTGAGTCAAAAGGAGTACGTTTGCATTTGCATCTTGCCCAATGCCAAAGAAATGTGGGATGCATTAGAAGTCGCCTGTGAAGGAACTTCAGGAATCAAGGAGAACAGGATCAACACTCTCACAACTGAGTATGATCTCTTACGGATGAAGTCTGAAGAATCAATTGCAGAGTTCCAGCTCCGTTTCACTCACCTGATCAATCAGCTGTCAGCCTTGGGAAAGGTATACGACCAAAAAGCTCAGGTAAGAAAAATCTTGAATATACTAACCAAAGATTGGGAAGCTAAAGTGACAACTATAGAAGAAGCCCGAGGAGAATCAATGCAATATGTAGCTGCCCTCTTCGAAAGCCTGTCAGTATAAGAAGGAAAAATCAAGTTCAGGAAAGGACTTGATGAAATGGAAGGGAAACAAAAGGAAATTGCCCTCAAAACTATCAAGGAAGATAGGAACTCTGATGATGATGAGATATATGATGAAGAGATTGGGATGATGGTTTGAAGATTCAAAAAGTTTTACAAAAAGGACCAAGGACTCCGGAAGTTCCACAAGAACAAAGAAGCAAAGAAACCAATTATATGCTATGAGTGTGACAAGCTGGGTCACATTAAGTCTGAATTCCCACAGCTGAAGAACAAAGAAAAGGAGAAGACAAAATTCAGCTCATTCAAGAAAAAGGCCTATGTTTCTGCCATCTTGGGAGATAGTTCATCTGATGAAGAGGAGGAGGATGAAGAGCAAATAGCAAATCTTTGCCTAGTTGCTCAGGAAGAATCTGACGATGAAAAGGTAAGTGATTCTGAACCAACCTTTGATGAATTACTTTCTGAATACAATAGTCTTTATTTTGAATTTAAAAGGATTACAAAGGAACTACTAATTTTAAAAAGAAGGATAAAAGTTCTAGAAAAATAAACTCAGAATATTCCACTGCCTATTTCAGAAAAGACTTGTGAGAATTGTTGTTCTCTACAAAATAAAAACGAACATCTTTCTAAAACTCTTGAGAAATTCACTCAAGGTAGTGAAATGCTCAATATCATTTTAAAACAGCAAAAGTTTACAAATGACGAGTCTGGGATTGGTTACAAACATGACCTTGATAAAAGGAAAGGTAGGAAGAGAAATGGAGAAAAGAACTCTCTAAGCTATTTTCAGAAATCTGTTCACTCTTCTAACCCTTTTGCCCACTGCAATTACTGTAATAGAAAGGGCCATACTACTTCTTGTTTTCATAGAAAAGAAAGGAAAGGGGAACTTGTAGGTAATTATGAATGGGTGCCTAAGGGATCTCATAAGACCCCTAAGACACGTACTAACTTAAAAGGACCCAAGATGAAATGGGTACCTAAAACTTAATCTTATAAAACTGCAGGTATGTCTAAGAGCATCAAAATCCAATGTATGGTATATTGACGGTGGATGCTCTAGACACATGACGAGAGATCAATTGAAATTCACAGCAATCAAACACAAGGAAGCCGGCAAGGTAACATTTGGTGGAAATCAATCCGAAAGGATAGCTGGAATTGGTGAAATTGGCAATAATCATGGACCAAAAATAAAAGATGTCTACCTGGTGGAAGGTCTATGCCACAACTTCCTTAGTGTAAGTCAAAGAACAGACAAAGGTAATCTAGTTATCTTTAACTCTGAAGAATGCTTGATTATGAACAAGAATGATCTCTCTTTAGACAATATTAAACCAAAAGCCTTATTCAGGGCTCCAAGAGAAAGTAACTGTTACACTCTCAATCTCTCAAATAATTTATCCTTTGAAAACTGTTTTATTAGTAACTTAGATGAAAGTTGGCTGTGGCACAAACAATTGGCTCATGTCAACATGTTTCAAATTGATAAGTTAATGAAAAAGGATTTGGTTATTGGGTTGCCAAAACTTGATTTCAAAAAGGACATGATTTGTGATGCTTGTCAAAAGGGAAAACAAACCAAATCATCCTTTAAATCAAAAAATGAGATTTCAACCAATAGACCACTTCAATTGCTGCATATGGATTTAATTGATCCAGTTAGAGTAAAACGCTTTGGTGGAAATTTGTACACTCTAGTTATAGTTGATGATTTGTCAAGATATACATGGACTTTATTCTTATCTGCTAAAAATGAAGCATTTGATCAATTTACTGTTTTTGCCAAGAAGGTCCAGAACGAGAAAGGTTTATCTATTGCAAGAATCCGAACAGATCATGGAGGAGAATTTGAAAATCACTTCTTTGAAAAATTCTGTGATGAGATGGGAGTGGATCACAACTTCTCTGCACCAAGAACTCCTCAACCGAATGGAGTAGTAGAAAGAAAGAACAGAGTTCTTACAGAAATGGCAAGAAGCAATGCTAAATGAAAATCAGACCTCCCAAGTGTTTTGGGCAAATGTAATGAACATAGCTTGCTACAGTTCTAACCAAGCATATCTCAGAAAGAAACTGAACAAAACACCATATGAGCTTTACAAAGGAAAAAGGCCCAAATTAGCTCATCTGCATATTTTCGGGTGTAAGTGCTTTATTCACAAGAATGGTAAGGAAAACTTAGCTAAATTTGATTCTAAAGTAGATAATAGCATATTCCTTGGATATTCTTCTAGGAGTAAAGCATATAGAGTATATAATCATTCTACTCGAACTATAGAAGAATCAATTCATGTTGTTTTCTGTGAAACCAATCCTAACAAATCCATGATTGAGGATGATAATGAAATTCAAGATAAATCTTCTTCAAAAACCTCTTTTGATTTCACAAATTTTGAAAACAATTTGCAAAGAGAACCAGAAGCTGAATCTGAACATGATTGTGAAAACTTTGGTCAAACTCAACCTAGAGCTTAGAAATACAGTAGGAGCCATCCACTGGACTAAGTTATAGGTGATGCAAATCAAGGAGTTAGAACTAGACAAAGTATTTTAAACGAAGTCACTTTTTCAGCTTTTATTTCAGAAATAGAACCCTCTAAGATTGAAGAAGCTCTTTCAGACAATGATTGGGTGATAGCAATGTAAGAGGAATTACATCAATTTGAAAGAAATCAAGTTTGGGACTTGGTACCCAGGCCCAAAGACCATCCAGTCATTGGCACTAAATGGGTATTCAAGAACAAACCTGATGAGTCTGCAATCATTGTCCGTAACAAGGCAAGATTGGTTGCGAAAGGATATAATCAAGAAGAAGGAATTAATTATGAAGAAACTTTGGTTGCGAAAGGATATAATCAAGAAGAAGGAATTAATTATGAAGAAACTTATGCTCCAGTGGCAAGATTAGAAGCAATAAGAGTTATTCTAGCCTTTGCTTGCATTAAAGGTTTCAAACTCTATCAAATGGATGTGAAACCAGCATTTCTAAATGGTTTTATTCAAGAAGATGTTTTTGTAGAACAACCTCCTGGCTTTGAGGATGAATTTCATCCAGATCATGTTTTCAAATTGAAAAAGGCTTTATATGGTCTAAAACAAGCTCTTAGAGCTTGGTATGAAAAGCTAAGTAAATTTCTTCTAGATCATGGATTTGTAAGAGGAAAAGCATATACCACACTTTTTATTGAAAGTAACAAGCTTAATGAAATCTTACTTGTGCAAATCTATGTAGATGATATAATTTTTGGTGCTATTAATGATGCTCTGTGCAAGGAATTTTCTGAGACTATGCAGGGAGAATTTGAAATGTCAATGATGGGGGAACTCAATTATTTTCTTGGTCTACAAAACAAGCAACGCAAAAATGGAATATTTATTTCTCAGACCAAGTATCTAAGAGACTTGCTCAAGAAATATGGTCTTCAAGATTGCAATGGAGCAGACACACCAATGAGTTCAACTTCTGCTTTAGATGCTGACGAGAAGGGAAAAGATTTTAACATTACAAGATATAGAGGAATGATTAGATCACTGCTCTACCTAACAGCTAACAAGCCTAACATTCAGTTCAGTGTAGGCATGTGTGCTCGATTCCAATCAGCTCTAAAAGAATCTCATGCTGAGTATGTGAAAAGGATTTTCAGATATCTGCGTGACATAGAAGAATTGGGATTATGGTTTCCCAAAGGTCAACCTGAACATTTGGAGGCATAGTCAGACTCAGATCATGCTGGTTATAAGACAGATAGAAAGAGTACAAGTGACCAATGTCAATTTCTTGGTGGTTCACTTGTCTCTTGGTTCAGCAAGAAACAAATTACTGTCTCAGTATCATCAACTGAAGCTGAATACATAGTTGCTTCAAGCTGCTGTTCTCAAGTGGTATGGTTAAAATAACAACTTCAGGATCTGGGTATGCATCTCAAGGAAATCCCAATTATGTGTGATAACGGCAAAGAATCTTGTACATCATACAAGGACTAAGCACATTGATGTTAGACATCATTTCATTAGAGACTATGTACAAAGAAAGGATGTCAAAATGATTTTCATACCCTCTCATCAACAGCTTGCAGATATCTTCACCAAGCCACTAGCCAAAGAACAATTCATGTTCATAAGAAGAGAATTGGGAATGGTAAATCCCAATGAGTTGTGAGTACTCTCTACCCAAATGTTAGTTAATCAGTGTTTTGGTGATTATTTGATACTAACTTAAGCATCAGAGTGCTTAGATGTGTTTTTGCAGGTAGTCAATCACTAATATTTGTTGTCATTATGAAGCAAATTCGAGTCTCATAACTGAAACTCGAGTTTATCAAGGACAGAAAGCAACTGGATTTTAGGAATCAGTCAAAACTCGAGTCATTAAGTGAGTGACTCGAGTATGGGATAGACCGATTGTTGTTTTTGAGGAGCTTCCAAACTTGAGTCATTAAGTAAGTGACTGAAGTCTACATCAGACAGAAAACAACTTGAAGCTTTTCCAAACTCGAGTCAGTAAGTATAAACTCGAGTTTGTCGGGGATTCAATAATTCACAGATACATCCTTGAAGTCCAGGTAAGTATACATTCATGCAAACTCGAGTAGTTAGTGTAAAACTCGAGTCTGTCGAAGCCCTATATATATGCTTGCTGTGACTGTTCATTCTCAATCCAAAAAACTCAAGTTTGCCATAAAGTTTTCTCTCTACTCCCTCTGCTTCATCTTCAATTTCGACTTCTCAAACTCAAAAATGGTCTCCAATCAACCCTCCAGATCCTTCCATAAAGATGAAGCTTCAAGATCACCCTCACCTCCTCCTCTACAGCGACAACAAAGGGTCAAATCAATCCCTGATCATAGACCTATGAGAAGTTAGATGATATCCAAGAAATTTGCTTCAGGAATAGACAAGCAACTCCCAGGCGTGCCACACACTTCTCCCAAATCGAAAGGAGTTACAATCTAAGAACCTACAGAGGAGCAAATGAGGAAGAAACCCGAATTTGTTTCTGGTAAAGGGAAGGAGAAGGTTGCAGTACCTTCCAAGACTTCCAAGAGGAAAAGAACTGACCAGAGCCAAGGATCCTCCAAGGCTCAATCATCAACCATTCCTTATTCTGACCAACAAACCAATCAACCACCTAAGGAACTTCCAATGTTACAAAATGCAATTTCTGAGATTTACAATCATTCCTCCCCTCCATCTGGATTTTTCATTGACAATACCATCTTGTCTAATCAATTAGCTACTAAATTCAAAGAAGACTATGGTAAAATGCCCTTCTGCCCAGTTGTAATAGTAAACCTAGAAACTTTGAAACAAGAGTGAAACCTCGATCTTTCACCTTGGCTTAGTCAATTCAAACATCTTCTTTCCATTTCTGCTCATTATACTCACAATATCGTAAGACTTTTCTATTTCAATATGGATTGAGATAATTTAGAGGATGATGACCAAACTCTAGTAGAAGAGAGAGTGTCAGCTACTATTAGAGGAGTAAAAATTACTCTATCTGCTGTTATCATCAAATTCCATTCTGACGGTTGACAATCCTCCTCCTCACCATTCAATAAATTACTCCAATAGGCAATGTTTTGAAATTCTGAGACCAAATGAGCCTATCACTCAGGATCAATTGGTTTCTCTTCACTTTACCCTTGCCTCCATGTCTCCTACTTATCGTGCCTTGTGGTACATCTATTCCAAAAACTTGGTACAAAAAGGTGGGAATTTCACACACTTTACCCAAAGAGACTATGCCCCCTTCACTGCCATTATAGACAAAATGCCCATCAATGTGGGACAATGGGTGTTCCAAGAAATGGTGAGATTCATATTTGGATCCAGAAAGACTTCCCACATCCCTTTTCCATATTTAGTCTCTGTCATTCTATTTTATTTTAAGATTTGGCATGTTGGAGCTATAAACACTGTTGTGAGACCTCCAGCATTTGGGAAGCCTCAATTACATCTCATGAAGATCAGCTTTGATGCTGAAGGTTCTAGTCAGTCTAGAGCTCCCTCAAGGACGAGCTCCTTCTACTCATGCTCAAGAAGCCCAATTAGCTCCTCCACCCTCTCAGCCTTTTATCACTCCTGATCTCACTGCAAAAATCAAGGAAATTGTGGATGTTGCCCTTAACTCTTTTGCTGAGAAAATGGAGACTGAAATTGGCAAAATTGTATCTGAGTTGACCAAGACTAATCAAGCCCTGATAGATACTCAAGATGCAATGAAGGTGCAACTAGATCAGATTCTAAAGTCTCTCCTTCTTCCTCTAGCCTGTACCTCTTACTTCCACCATCCCTACAACCACTGCTGCTCCCTCTCAGACAGCTCTTCCTTCTACTCCTCCAGTTGATCCTACCCCCTCTTTTACTGATGACAAAGGGGGAAAGAAAACCACAGAGCAGTCTTGAGTTGTTTTGAGTCTGTACTTGTTTTATTTCTGCATAGTTGCTTTGACTATGTATTTCCTTTGGAATGACTAATGATTTATATGGTTTATATGATGAGTCATTTTGATCCTTGTTGCTTCTACTTTCTTAAATCTCTGATATCTTGTTTTACATAAGCACTTTGAGTCAAAATCATTTCAAATTTGAAGTTTCAAGTTTACAAGTGTTGTCATCATCAAAAAGGGGGAGAATGTTAGTTCTTTATGTGTTTTGATGATAACTAAAAATTGTAAACTCAATATGAAGTTTGTCTTTGGTAAGTTGTAAAACTTACTGTCAAATGAAAACTCGAGTTTTGCTAGCAAAACTCAAGTAGCAAAACTCGAGTTTGGACTAGACAAAGAGTAGCTCATATTTTACAAAACTCATCTCGCGATCTTGCTCCCTGGACAAACCCAAAACTCGAGTTTGGGACTACAAACTCGAGTTTGTATCGGTAATTTTGAAGAACTAGATTATGTCAATTTGCGAAATCTTTTTGGGTTAATCTGTGAATGTCATATCATGTATTACCATTATTTCTAACATCATTGATGACGTTTTGAGTAAGTTTCAGATAAGTTCTGCAAAGATCAAGATGAAATCGGATCTCGATCAAGTGCAATAAATGAAGAACCAAGAACAGGGCTGATCTTTCTCCTCTATCCCAATGGTTCAGCACAGACTGTTATGGATCAATTAAATCACTCTCCAACGGTCAAATAAAGGTTATGGAATGACTGAATATCTGGAAGACCATCTGCATCAACGAATTCCAGGATTCCAGCTGAGAATTGAAAGAACAGAGGAAAATATGCAACTGTCATTTTCCAGATTTGCAACTGAATGTTAGAGAAGAAAATGCAATGGCTAGTTCCTTTAGTTAGGCTATAAATAGCTATGAAGACTCAGAGTAAAACACACACAACCGAGCTACAACTAATTATATTTAAAATTTGAGTCTGTATTGTGTTTTTTTTATTTGATCTTCAGTGTTTATCAATATTTGCTCTTTTGAGAGTTTTGTTTCTTTAAAATCATTTTTCAAATACTTGTTTGTATAAACTCAAGGTTGTCGAGACCTGTGAGTTGAGTCTTTTAATTACAAAGTGTAAGAGGGAGCAAGTCCTAGATGATTGGGATTGCATGTGATTTATATTATTGTAATTAAAGTTTGTTAAGATACTGGAAATACCCAGAAGATATCTGGGGACTGGATATAGGTCAAGGTTAAGAATGAACCAGTATAAATCTTTTGTGTCCAACTTTTTTTCTTAACTCTTCCGATCTCTGCTTTTCAAATCTTTACAAATACTTAGACATCTTTGAAAAAGAATTTTTGAAATCCCCAATTCACCCCCCTCTTGATGATTTCTTGCATTTTCACTTTCGATCTCTATTAGCGGCCAACTAATAGAGAAGATAATATAACATAGTTAAGGAAACTGAACTTATTTAATTAAATACTAGCAAACTGTGTTCATACTACAACTTAAGAGTTCATCCTCACTCGACCAATGGAAGTTTAGTTCACAAATGATAAGGGAAACATAATTGAAATCATAGGGAAAAAATTGATGGAAAATAAAAAGGAAAAGAAAACATAGAAGGTCAGTGGAGTGTTTGATGGTGTAGGGAACGTCTTGTCACGCGACGTCTCTATGTCTTCTATAGCTTTATCTAACTTCTAATACGGATTGATCTTTTTGTAACTCTAAATAGATCCTGATTTCTCACCTAGAGTTGCATCGTACTGATTTTAGACTATTGATTCTCGACTATCTGACTTGCAATGCCTTTAGGTTTAAGCGATATTTTTCTTTTATAGTGAGGTTGAAACACCCGCCTGAAATACACCATTTTTATACATGAATACATATAAGGAAATGTATTCTCACAAATAACTACTACTGAAGCTACTATTCCCGTACAATAAATTTACACCTCAGTAAAATAAATCTAGCAGAACTAAAATCCTCTTCTCAACTTGGTCTGTACCTCCAGTACCTCCATCTTAATTCCTGAGCTTTTTACCCTAACTACAAAATTAAACTACTCGGAAAATATTCTTGGGATTCGAATAAATCCCAGTAGTAACGTTAATAATCACTAACATAAGATGCATACTCAATAAATGCAAGTACAATCATCACTTATACATACAATTCATACAACACATTCAGCATTCATGCATTCCATATATATACATACAATGATAAATACAAGCATATAAAGGTACACATAGTATGTGAGTGAAGAGTTACTACCTTGTGGTCTTTCCAATTCCTGAACTGCTATTCAATCCCTGTATCCTCCCGGGCTAGTATCAAATTTCTTCACCCGAACAAATCAAACACATGCAGTACCATTTCTGCTCTTAATCAATTTCTTAAACTCCTTCTTCGATCCCTTCTTTTCCTTCCATCACAATCTTGCTCTCTCCAACCCTCTCTCTCTCGGTTCCTCTTTTTCTCTCAACTCTCTCTATATCTCCAACACTATGTCATGTGTGGGTGTTATATCTATATACTCAATAAATGCAAGTACAATCATCACTTATACATACAATTCATACAACACATTCAGCATTCATGCATTCCATATATATACATACAATGATAAATACAAGCATATAAAGGTACACATAGTATGTGAGTGAAGAGTTACTACCTTGTGGTCTTTCCAATTCCTGAACTGCTACTCAATCCCTGTATCCTCCCGGGCTAGTATCAAATTTCTTCACCCGAACAAATCAAACACATGCAGTACCATTTCTGCTCTTAATCAATTTCTTAAACTCCTTCTTCGATCCCTTCTTTTCCTTCCATCACAATCTTGCTCTCTCCAACCCTCTCTCTCTCGGTTCCTCTTTTTCTCTCAACTCTCTCTATATCTCCAACACTATGTCATGTGTGGGTGTTATATCTATATATCCGAATAAATATGGGTGCATGTGTGTGATGTGGTGTGAAGTTATTTAATGGGAGGGATGAGGTGTACATATATTAGACTATATACACGTGTGACTTAATGATTAAAATGGGAGGAATGAGGTGGCGGTAATATGAAGGAAAAGGGTTTACGTGGCTATCAACATGATGTCAAGGAATTGATTAAGAAGTAGTGTTGTGTAAATGAATGTTGTAGGTGTTGATCGAAGGAATTGATTAAGAATTGAAGCAAATATATATCATACAACATGTACATACACATATATTTCACATACACGTTGCACACATCAACACCTTTTGTATATTTTATTATATTATGATAATATAATAAAATATAATATAATAACCATAATATTATATAATAAAATATAATTTTTCGAGGTCCAAATAATTTTACCGAATAAGACCTTAGATTCATAGGGGTCTAGTAGTCTCCTACAAATAGGCTAATTCTCAAGTCTTTAGATCCAAAATTCGGGGTATTACAGAGGTCTTTCGCGTCGTATGTCTTGTGAGCTAGGCTTTCCAATTCTGTTAGGCCTGACTCTTTAGATTCGGTTTATTGATCCATTCTTTAATTTCATGGGATTATGTTGATCTTCTAATTGATTCCTTGTGATTGCATAGGATGCTCAAAACAGTCGAGCAAAGCATCAAAAAGAAGCCCAGCTCTATTTTGATGATTCAGAAAGGAAAGGGTATGAAAAGGAAAGGCAAGGGCAAAAGAAAGGGTAAAGGCTCAACTAGTAAGACCAATGAGTCAAACAGGCCCGAAACTAGGCCTGCAACCAAGAAAGCAAAGCCTTTGAAGGACAGGGTCTGCTTCTTTTATAATGAACCTGGTCATTGGAAGAGGAATTGCAAACTCTACCTTAAAGATCTGAAAAAGAACAAGAAGGATAGCAGGGCTATCGCTTCAGGTATCTATGTCATAGATATTCATTTTTCCACTTCCTCTACTTGGGTATTAGATATTGCATGTGGATCTCACATTTGTACAAATGTACAAGGTCTCAGGAACAATAGAAAATTGAAGAAGGGCGAAGTTGACTTACGAGTTGGAAACCGAGTAAGAGTTACTACTTTAACCGTAGGCACTTATGAATTAGTTTTGCCCAGTGGGCTTTTGTTAATTTTTAACAATTGCTTTTATGTTCCTACTTTGAGTAGTAACATTATTTCACTTTCTTATTTGAATAAGGAAGGTTATATTTCCATTATTATGAACCATAAATGTTCAATTTATCATAATGATATTTATTATGCTCATGGTGATTTGTATTCTGGTCATTATGTACTTAATTTAGAACATCCTAATAATGGATGAATCTATGACATAACTACTAAAAAGGTTTAAGTCAAATGATTTGAATCTAACCTACTTGTGGCATTGTTGTCTAGGTCATATAAATGAGAAACGCATTTCGAAACTTTATCAAGATGGATTTCTTAATTCATTTGATTTTGAATCATTTGATACACGTGAGTCTTGTTTATTGGGAAAGATGACAAAGGCATCTTTTACTAGGCATAGTGAAAGGGCCACTGATTTATTGGGCCTCATACATCCTGATGTGTGTGAACCAATGAATACATCTGTCAGAGGACGTCATTTATACTTCATTACATTCATAAATGATTTTAGTAGATATATGCATATCTATCTAATGAAATATAAGTCTAAATCTTTTGAAATGTTCAAAATATTTCAAAATGAAGTGCAAAATCAACTTGGCAAAACAATTAAAGCACTTCGATTTGATTGGGGTGGAGAATATTTGAGCCAAGAACTAGTGGGAGTAAGGTGAACCTCGAAGAAATTCGAGAGCCACAAGACAACAAGTTGTTGAGCCTACTCAAGCAACACAAGGCCTCTGAAGGTTCGAAAGATCATGGCTACTACAGCCTCAAAGATATGGATTTATGATTACTGGAAGTCGTGATGTTTTGCTCATTGAGCAGAATGAGCCAACTACCTATCAAGAGGCCATGGTGGGACCCAACTCCAAAAGATGGCTTAATGCCATGAAGTCTGAAATGCAATCCATGTATGATAATAAGGTATGGACCTTAGTCGATCCACCTGAAGGTGTAAAAACCATTGGATGCAAGTGGGTTTTCAAGGAGAAAAATGACATAGATGGCAAAGTAAATGTCTTCAAGGTACGACTGGTTGTAAAAGGATTCACTCAAACACATGGTGTAGACTATGATGAAACCTTTTCCCCAGTTGCCATGGCAAATCAATCAAAATCCTTCTTGTCATTGCATCATATTATGACTATAAAATATGGCAGATGGACGTCAAAACAACCTTCCTTAATGGAAAGCTGCTTGAGGATGTATATGTGACACAACCTGAAGGCTTTGTGCGTCCGGAGGAATCTAGTAAAGTTTGCAAGCTTCAAAGATCCATCTACTTTTGTAATCGTGAAGGGACATATGTCATCATTCTATTTGGCCAACACAAAAGTATGTAATCATTAGTCATTATGAACTTACTTTATTAAAGTTACTTTATTGGTACCTGCTAGAGATCTTGCCCAAGTTTTACTCAAGTTTTCTTCACGAATACCGATATTCTTATAGGGCATACCTGACTGCCCTGAAAATGCTGTATACTCACTTACACCGACATATTTCCACTCTACTATCTGTCTTATACCTTAGGACATAGTTAGGTTGCATCTTGTCCAACTGGATTTGCACCGTATAGGTCCTTAGTGCCCTTTTCCATTAGCACTTAAATTTCCTGGCTTGAACATACTAGGAGAGTGCATCTTTTTTAAAATTATCTTAGATATTTTCTATTTTATTTAAATAATCAAATTCAAATTTACTAGACTAAATTCAAATGTGATGGTGAAGTGGCAAAAAAAAAACACTCCCCTGTTTTTTAGATGTAAAACAAGGAAAATAGAATCTTACAAATTAAATTCCTTTTTTTCCTAAATTGATAGGCATACCACCAAAGATTTTCTTTAAAAGAACATCAAAATTAGGGGGCAATTCGGATTCCCACACAAAATTGGCCAAGGAAGCACCATACGATTATCTATCAGTCGAATGTGGAATTTGTTGGGATGTTTCCTTTGAAAGCGAAGGTGAAAACTCATTCTTATAGGGAGAAAAGTAGTTATAATGATGACATTGAATTGAGCTAGAAACGCTAAGGTTGTGCTGCCAACTCCATTGTACTCAAGTCGATTAGCATAATCGACAATGGAGCTAAGGAACTGGTTGCCAGAGTAGCCACATCTTGTCCAGCTAGCTTTGAACAATTTTTTAAGAGGTAAATATGTCAATGTTCATAGAGGGAACTTGTGTTAACACCCATTTTGATGGAAGATTGGTGTACATGGGAAGTTCAAGGAAGATTGGTTGCTAAACATATGCCAAACAATAGAACTTGTTCATCTTCCCTTCCCTTCTCACCTCTTCCCCATACCAAATGGGCTCTTAGCCAGCAAGATGGTGGCAAGTCAAAAATGTACACCCACCAATTAATATCATCATTAGGTGAACTCCCCCACCTTGAGTTCGTTTGGTACAAAGGATTTGGAGGGGAGGGGAAACTTTTATGAGTTAAATCTAAGGCAATTGGAGAAGTGGAGTTACAAAATTTTAATAAAAAGATGTAAGATAATAGAGTTAAAAAAAATAATTAAAAATTTTTTCTCCACTTTTTTTTATTTTTTTAAAAATCCAAATCAAAATATTTTATTCTCCCCTCACTTTCCCTCTCTTCCCATCATATACCAAAAAGCCCATAATCCATGGAGTCCTAATTCCTAAGCTCCTAACTAGCTCCTAATTCAATTTCAGGATTGACTACTTTAATTTCTTGATTTCCTACTTTTTTATTTTTGGCCAAAAGAGTCAATTTTATTAATATCAAGAAAATGAGTTACAATCACTAATAGCCGAAGCCAAATAAAGCACTCAGAAAAGCCTACATTACAAGCTATCCCACTCTCACCGAAAAAAGAAAGCAATAACAAAACAAAAACCACAGAACTTATATCAGTATAGCGAACTAACAGTATCTAACTACTATAGCCATGTAAAGAACAGAAAAAAAAAAACTACAATATACTGCTAAAAAAATGCACATCTATCAGATATAATTTGGACCCAAACTGCGTTATTAACCAATACCTTCCCTGTCATATACAAGTGGACTATTTGGACCTATATCTCTTGGAGCCATCAAATCTTGGATTAGAAGATTGCTTAAGAAAGATGGAGCACAGGTCAACCAAATAAGCTGAAGCATCTTTCCTGCTGCCTTTGCTGCTAAACTATCAACAATTTTGTTGCCTTGTCTAGAGACAAGGGAAAACGACACACTTTCCAAAGATCCAATCAGCTCCAAAATTTCTTCCATTACATCCTGAGACTTCTAGTCACACCCAGCTACAGAATTATTTAACACCATTCTATACAATGTTTCACGGTCTGTCTCAAGAATTACTTTAGTTCCCTAAAATTTGTTGCAGATCAGCAAAGCCTCCCTGCAAGCTAGACATTCAGCCATAAAACTAAATCCTACCTTCACCTGTTTCCCCATTCCACCAATAAAGTCACCCCGCTCATTCCTGCAAACCACACCTACCCCTGCCTCATCCGTAGCCTCATAGAAGGATCCATCAAAGTTGAGTTTAATGGTACCTGAGGGGGGTCTCACCCAATGAATGTTCTTCTCCAGACCTTTAACAAAGATTTTCCTAGATGCAGCCTGTTTTTTTGCTTTTCACCTCCAGAACTCATCAACTTGGACATTTACCAGTCTTACTACCTCCTGAGCATTTGATTTCTCCTCCCTAAACACCCACTTGCAACACTGAACTTCTCATTAATCTGGGCCAAGTTCCATTTACCATTCACAATTAGATCTGCCACCTTGATGTCGCTTTCTACTTCGTGATTTTCTTCATTTATCAACTTAAAGTCCTTCAACCCCTGCACCCACGGGTCCCTCCAGATGCAGATTGATTTCCCATCCCCAATCTTCTAACATACTTCTTCTAATAACATGTCCCTGGCTTCTAATAAGCTCGCCTAACCCCATGATTCCTACCTGCCCTTTTTTGCTTTCAGGAAATGAACATTTGGGAAGTAAATCCCTTTAAGAATTTTACACCATGGATCATTTGGCTGTTGTAACATCCTCCAGGCAGTTTTTGCAAGTAAGGCTTTATTGAAGCATAATAGGTCTCGAAAGCCCATTCCTCCCTCATTCTTTCTCATAGATAAGTACTTCTAGCTGTGCCAATGTATAGTACCACTACCATTCTTTTGTCCCTACCAGAAATTGGAAACCAATCTGTCTATTTCAACACATGCTTTTTTTGGAAATAAAAAGCATGTCATTGGGTAGATGGGTATGGAATTAGCTACTGCCTTAATCAGTGTTTCCCTCCCTGCAAACGTGAGAAGTTTCTGTTTCCAACCTTGCAATTTGAGCCCTATCTTATCCCTTATCGAAGCCAATGCGCTTGATTTTGAACGGCCCCATAAGGTAGGAAGTCCTAGATACTTTCCAGGATGATCCGTGTATAGAACTCCTAGACATATGGCTATTTTTTCCTTAATTTCCGCTGGGTGTTTGAAGAGAAGAAGAGGCTTGATTTTTCTAAGTTGATCAGTTGTCCTGAAGCTTTGCAATATACTTCCAATACCTTGCGTAGCACCAAACAATTCGTCTCATCTGCTCTCAAAAACAGCAAGGCATCATCAGCAAAAAAACAATGAGAGAGTATCGGTGCTTTCCTAGCCAACCTTATTCCTTTTAGATCTGACCTCTTGACATGTAGTTGCAACATTAAGGATAACACTTCAGACATGATAATGAATAACTATGGTGATAGAGGATCACCTTGTCTCACTCCTCTCTCCAGTTTGAAAGAATTTACATGGTGCCCATCCACTTTTAAATGAAATGCTACAGAGGTAATACACTCTATGGTCCAGCTAACCCACCTTCTACAAAAAAAAAACCCCATTTTCAGCATTACAGCAGCAAGGAAATTCCATTCTACTCTGTCATAAGCCTTGTTCATGTCAATCTTTAGGGCAAATTCCCATTTCTTACCTTTCTTCTTCAGTTTTAGATAATGAAAAGCCTCATGAGCCAGAATTATATTGTCTTGAATCATCCTTCTTACTATGAAAGAACGTTGATTAGGTGAGATGATTTTGTTCATCTGTAACCTCTTTCTATTTGTCATGATCTTGGTTATGATCTTGTATGCCACGTTACAAAGGCCAATGGGGCGAAAATGTTGAACTCCTTCAGGCTGATCCACTTGTGGAAGCAATACAATGTTAGTGTCATTTAACCCTCCTAACCTTGCTTTGCCTTCAAAAAAATCCTTTAACATGGTGTAGATCTCTTTATTTACTGTTTGCCAGGATGATTGGTAGAATATTGCTGAGTAACCATCTGGACCAGGTGCTTTAGTGGCACCAATTTGGAAAACAACTGCCTCAATCTCCATATTTGTGACTGGAAGGGTTAAACTAGTGTTATCCTCGGTAGAAACTACCTCTTTTACATACTCTAACCCTTGGCCCAGCAGTCCAGGGCCACTTGAGATGAAGAGTTGCTTGTAATAATCACTGAAAACCATATGAATCTCTTTCCTATCTTCCAACCAGACCCCAGCTGTGTTTTTCAGTCTCATAATCTTGTTTCTTTGTCTCCGTTGGATCACACTACTATGAAAAAATTTGGTGTTTCTATCCCCACAATTCAGCCAGGAGATTCTCGAACATTGCCACCAATATTTTTCCTCTCTATCCCAAGCTTCCTCCATTTGTTGCACCAGGTATTCAGTTTCCGCCAATTTCTCAACAGTAAAGGGCCCCTCATAACAGATTTTCAGTTTAAAGCGCAGCTAGTCAATAATTTTTCTGTAGTTAGGAAATGCCCTTCTACTCTACTTTATGAGCTTTTTCCTGCACACATCAAGTCTCTGGATTATTTCCTCTACTTTATCTTCAATAGCCCCTTCTACATCATTCCATCCCTTTTCAACAATCCAATTGTAATCCTCATGTTCTATCCAATTGGCTTCGAATTTAAATGGTTTTGGTGTTTTTTCATCACAGAAACAACAGTCTACCACCAGGGCATGATGGTCAAACCCCACGAGTTCCACATGTAATACTATGGCATAGACAAAATCATTCTAGAATTCCAAATTGCCTAGGGCTTGATCTAATCTTTCACGAACAATAGCACCACTTCTGTTATTGCACCATGTAAATTTGGATCCTTTGAATTCAAGGTCCATTAATTCGCAATCAGCCAATAGATTCTGGAAGTTTATGATTTCCCGCAAGGATCTTGGATTTCCTCCCTCTTTTTCGCTTTGTGATAGGAGATCATTAAAGTCACCCACTACCAACCACAAGCTATCCAGCTTTGCTGCCAAACCTCTCAATAAGTCCCAAATCGCCCTTCTTTCCCCTTCCTTTGGTGGACCATAAACGAAGGAAATGTATTTAGGTGGTTCAGGGTTATTTGAATCAATCACCATATGAATAACATTCTTTGATTTATAGAGTATGCTTAAGATGATGTTGTCATTCCATCAAACCGCTAGTCCTCCAGACAGACCCCTCGGATCCATGTACACTTCCTAGTTAATGCTGCACTTCATTTGTATCTTTTTGTCATTCTCCATATTTGCTTTGGTCTCCATTAGGAAGATTATTGAGGGATGGTATTTTTTCACCATATCCCTCAAATTCTTCACTGTCAAGGCTCTTCCTATGCCTTGACAGTTCCATGATAAGATCCTCATGGCGCTTGGGTGGCTAATGTAAGCCAGCCACCTTCGCCTTCAGCAACACTCTTCTTCTTCCTTCCTCTTTTAGCCTTAAAGACAAATAATGCCTCCCCTGGATTACATGACAATTGGTCATCCATTACCTCATCAACATCAAGTTCTTCCTCTGTAGCATTCTCTTTACCACCCTGTGACTTCCTTTTAATTCTCCTATTTGCTCTTGCATTCACCTTTTTGAGATTATCAACACAAAAGGATATTGCAGTCAGAGGTAACTCACTCTGTAACATGTCTAATCTTCGTTTTTTGGCCCCCTCATGTATCAATTCTTCCTCCGTATTCTTTTTCAACCCCAAGCTATCTAGCACATTGATGACCTCACTCAAGACTTCATCGTTAAATGGAATAATGGTAAGAGGATTTTCTTCATTTACATCTATGGAGACCTGTGTATTAAGTCCCTCGGTTGACATTGAGTCAGTAGTGACAGGAACACCCTTTCTCTTATCCTTTAATCCCCTTACCGATGGTTGTGTTTCTTCTGATATGCCCATTTGTACATTGACTTCAACCTTTTGCTTAGGTCTACCCTTTTGTCCCCTCAGCTCCTCCTCCCAGCCACTAATCTCCCTAGCCGCCTCCCTCTCGGCTAGAGTTTTACTTTCCTTGCTGCAATTTGGTTCTCAGTCTAGTATGCTATCAGGAGACTTAAACAACTTAATAGTGAAAATATCTTCCTCCTCCCTCTCTAACTCTACCTTCGTTGCTTGGCTATCTGTCATGTTTCTTTTCTGTATGGTCTCTTTCTGTTTCCTCAAGTCATAGCTGGCTTCTTCCCAATCTTCAATAACTATTACCGTTACCTCCTCCCAGCTACAACACGTGGTTGTAGATAGCCAGGGGCTAAATCTTGGATCCTTTTTGTTAGCCACAGACATCAATCGCTCAGACTTACAATTATGATTATCATGTCCTATTTTACCACAATGATAGCAGAAATTTGGGATTTTTTCGTACCGAATTGATATCCAATTCCTATTACCATCAAGTTTTGGTAACTAGAAGCCATATGACAAGGACTTACGTAAATCGACTATTACTCTCGCGCTTAGGAAATTTCGTAAATACCTGCCATTGTATTGTGGATTTTTAGCCAGTACTACTTCCCCAATGTAACCTCCGATCATGATGGCATTCTCCAGGCATAATGCTTCCAATGGTACATTATGCATCTGTATCCAGACAGGGCAGCGACTGAAATTGAAATCCTCGCATGACTTGTAGGTTGAGCATTCCATCAGATGCAATAAACATCCGCTGATTGTCCATGGTTAACCACGAAGTATCCTGCTATACTCTTCTTCCTTCTCAAATTTAAACATGAAGGCATTTCTGTTAATTTCCAGCACCTCAAAGTCAGTTTGTAGATTCCACGCTTTCTGTAGGATTGATACTATCACAATCTTTGAGTAGGACTTATGAGACAAAACCTTGCCTATAAGAATCTTCTCTGGACCGGGAGACTTCCAAACAAGTGGTGCCGATATTAGAGGTTCCTCCATCACGAAGAGGAAGTCTGATTTAGTAAAGAGTATCTCTGATCAACCACACTAGTACACCAATTAACTCCAAAATCACCGCCGATCCGCCAAACTCCGCCGTAACAACCACCGCGAACCAGATTTGTACAACTCTCACGCTAGGCAGAGAGACTGAGGCTCCCACACCAGTGCGTGGAGAAAACCGCAGTTTCTTGATTGATTTCCTACTTGAGTTCAGTAAATTCCAACTATGTTTTTCCTTTTTCAATATTCCATATTCCTCTAGCTGGTTTAGTATGACATTTTGCATATTAGACACCATGATTTGTCTTTTGGAAACGTCCATAGTATTTTGTTTGTGATTTTTCCTTTTTTGTCAGACATTTTTTTCTTGTAATATAATTTGTCCACTTTTAATGTTAGTTAGATTTTGCAGGCAAAACAATGTCTTTCAATCTTATTGTTGGTGAAATATTTATTTCATTATTTATTGAAAAAATTGTTTATGTTGTATATTTTTTAATAAGATAATTTCTTCTTGAGTTTTTTTTTCCTGATTGTAAATTTGAGGTTCCTTTAACATTAGCACATCTAGAACACCTTTTTTTGCTCAATGTCTTAGGGGACCAAATTATTATGAGCCTGCTCGGTTCAACCTTATTGCATGTATGAAATAATAATCATGGTTGCATTATTAAGGGTAGAGTGTTTAGTTGCTCTTTAACACGGTAATAGAGTTTACCATGGTAATGATGATTACTAAAAAATTGATAATCCTTATCAATACCGCCTCCTATAAATACTCATTACCATCTCATTGCATGGTTGAAAAAGTCCAACTTACCATTTAGTTTCATTTGTCTCATTTTAACACACAACAACCGTTGCCACCACTACCTCTTCCATCGCCATTATTGTTACCTCCACTATTGCTACCTCCACTATTGCTACCGCCACTACCTCCTCCTCTCCCACCATAATCTCTTCCATCTTTGTCGCCACTAATAACTCATCCTCCTCCTCCACCTCATCACCTCCACCATTGTAGATGCTACTCTAAATGGGGACATAAGGGAGATGGAACAACTTCCAAGTTGTGACAACCTAGATGCAACAACCTGTAATGGGCTCCCTTTGACGATGATTAGGTGGGAAAGGAGGAATATATTTTTACATGAGAAGGTACACAAGCTCAAAAGTCATTTCCGCCAACTTATATGCAACTATGAATCATTACAAGTCAACAACAAATCACTTATCACTATAGTTCTTCATTCACTACTCCTACAGGCTTGACGGAGTTTAGTCTATCCATAGGTGTCCTCTGCCACCGTTGTCGCCTCACCATTGCCTCCGCCACTACCTCTTCCTCCTCCTCCACTGCCACCACTACCTATTCCTCCTCCACTATCGCCGCCTCTACTATTGCCGCCACGACTACCTCCTCTTCCTCAATCACAACAACCACCATCATTGCCAATACCAACACTTCCTCCTCCTCCACTACGATTGCCGCTCCCTTTCCGCCACTGCCTCCTTCGTTGTTGCTATCACCACCTACCACCGCCATACCACCACTGCCACACAACTGTTATTGTAGCCTCCACCATCATAACCATCACCATCAAACAATCCTTAATGAGAAAGTATGATAGATTTGATGAGACAGTGCAACGACTCTTGATTATTTTTTCTATAAAGATTATATTAAAGGTAAAAAAAATAGACTTTACATGATATACTAATTTAAAATAATTATCAAAAAAATAAATAAATCACTGTACCTTACTTAAAAATCAAACCAAATACTAGCCATGTAATTAATATCACATTGCATTTCCATTGCATTGCATTGCAAGGTATAATAGGATCGAACCAAATGAGCCCTATAGGATCACAACTCAACTTTGTAGGGACATCATGATCAATATGTGTCAGCAAAGCCTTTTTAATGATCCCAGAGACATGCACTGAGATCAACATTATTACATGTCAGCAAATCCTAGCTTTACTCAAGGAATTCAATTTGCAAGCTTTAAATGTTCTTCCTTCTTCTGTTTATTATCAGTATTTTCATAATTTAGTTTCTAATATTTGCTTTGGTACTTTGTACTTTTGTTTTATTTTTAATGAATATTATTTTGTTCTTTCTCAACCAAAAAAAAAAGTCATAGTTGTTATTTATTACGTAGGTGTCTTCTTAATTTATTTACATTAAAACATACCTATGGCCTTATGGGTTAGTCAAGATATTAGCCCCATTATAATCACTTCTTGTTGGCTATCCGCCACCAAGTATAATCATAGACATTGCTTTATAAAGCGTTAGAACAACAATCTTACATCAAAGCACACCAAAAATTGAAAGGCCACACTCTTTATGTACACAAATCCTCTTTAGGTAAAATAGCAATTTTTACTTAAAATCTAAGCGAACGGCATCCACGGATCCAAGTGCAAAGCCACTACTACTATCAATTTCATAGAGAAGATTTTTTTTTTTTTAACGATGATCTATTCCTATTTATAAGAGACCGAAATAGTCTGTCTGAAAATTTTAGTATCATTTAAAATTTTTTCTCATTAATTATTAGCTAGTCTGTATTAATAATCTGCTCACTCACTCTCCATTAATAAAGTTGTTTATGCAACAAAAAATAAGTATCATTTTTCACATATTTATTATCTTTAACTAATTTTTTATCTACACAATTTGGTTATTTATATCAAATAAAAAGATTAAAAGAAGGAGTAATATAATGGGGCTCACACATCTAAATCCCAAGCAAGTTGTTGGGGAACGAATTCAGATTTCGGGTGTGTTCATAGTTTTGAAATTGCAAATTGCTTATATGTGCCCTCTTCTCTCTCTCTCTTTCTTTTTCTTTTTTGGCAAGAATCATATGAGGGGAAGTCAATGACCCCCAGCCACGAAACTCTTTGCCAGCAAGATGTTGGCAAGTCAGAACTGTACACCCACCAATTCATCAAGAGAAGGGCAAGAAGGTCAATGCACTTGCCAACCCGCAGATCTTGCACCCTTTTAATTTTAATTAATTTGTTGGAAGAGACCCATCAAAAGCAGCGTCTTTCACACAAGACATGAAACCAGCCCCCTCCACACCCACATATATCTTTACATCTTGACAAAGATATATATGTCTGTGTAAGAGGAATATTGGAGCTGTTCCAGATGGATGCCATGATCTTCAAAAGCTTATACTATCATGACTGTGAAGAACTTTAATTTGTTAATTAACCTGCTGTGTTGCTGGCTTCGTCGTGCATATACTAATGCGCGCGCGTCAACAAGGCATAAATATAGGGACGAGAATTTAGAAATTTGGTTATAATATTTGACTTTTTCAGTAAACAAAAATAGAACCCCCCCCCCCAAAAAAAATGATAGGGCCAAGGTCAAAATCATGAAAAAAAAAACTGATTTATATCAAATAGATAAATTGGAGGGAGAAAGACATAAAAATAACTTTAAAATTATAAAATACTAGAGTAATGAATAAATAAAAATATTTATATGCATATAATACACACATATTTATAATAAATTCATAATAAGTCTATTGCAACATACACATACTATAATGTTTATATGATTAAGAATGTAAGACATATTTATCTAATTTGAATAAATTAATAAAGTAAATAAATTATGTAATCATAACATAGGTGATATGATTTGTTTAAATTAAATTATTTATATGTAACATTAGATTATATATCGATTTATAAGTTAGCTAAATTATTTTAGAAAAAATGATAAATATAATAAATAAAATGAAAATAACTAAAATAACACTATATAGTTACAAATAACTATAATAAATATGTTAGGCTTAAGATAGATACATAAAACTCTTCTTAATTGAGGAAGACATTACATTGAGCAACCAAAAGGATATCAATGCATTCTCGGACTTCCATTTTTGAAACTCCTTGGTTTCTTATTTTGAGGGCCTTTTTGCTTCACCGATTATATGTTCAAGTTTATCTCGTCCATCAAGAGCAAGAATCATAGATTTTGAGACCACTCTCGAGAATTGTTACTAGTAAGTTTCTAAGAGACAAAGAGGACAATAGAGATGTCATTAGAACCATATCGCGGCACATACAAAGAGGCGTCAAAGATAGTAGACATTGCGACTTAATAAATATGTGAAAACCAAGACTCACAAGCATACCACCCAAAAATACAGAATAGCTTATGATGTTTGGATATATGAATGACAGTTTGATCTACGAATTTGACAAATGATAGTTTGATCCTGCAAATTTGCAAAAGACAAATTGGTCCTGTAAATTTGAAAAATGATAGTTTGGTCCCTATTACAACTACAGTGTTTTGACAGTATACTTTTAGGTCTGATTCATAATTAGAACTTAGAAGCAGATGATGGTGATTTTATGGACGGAGATCATAGACAAGACCGAATGTTGAGACAGGACCAAGAACGAGACAAAATGTCGAGATGAAACTAAACTAAGAGTCTTGACTAGAGCACCATAGCTTGTCAGCGAGTGGTTCGACACTGAGATCAAGACAAGAATTGTTGGAGATGAAGACGGAGGCTGCCAAAGAAGTCAATATTGGACAGACAAGACTGATTCAAGAAAGACATGCCGAGACTAGTTTGAAGGTTGTCGATCAATAGAAAGGTAGCTACGAGAGGTAGTGAGACCACACAGTTCAGACTGAGATTGCAAGGCTGCATAGTTTGAATGAGGAAGTCATAGGAGGTGATGTTAAGAGAGTTAGAGGGCGTCGATGCTAATTCCAAAAGGCGCTGATGCTAACTAAGAGATATACAAGTTGAAGGTCGGAAGAGGTTGTGAACAAGAAGAGTTTGTAAAGACCCTTCACTATAAATGGACTAGTCGAGGGTTTACGGAGGCTGAGAACAGGAAGGATTAGCGGAGATGCTCAAGAAGGACTAGGTTGAGAAATCTAATTAATTTCTTGTAGGCTTTGTTACCATGTAGACAATTTGAGAAAAATATTATTCTTAATCCATTATTCTCTTGATGAAAAAGAGTGCATATGGGTCTTTATTAAGCAAACCTAGAGCTGACCCTAAAATCTAAATTAATATAATCAAATCAAAATAATTAAGATATAAAATATCTATATCCAATAATAAAATAATGACTAATCTAAATAATCCATAATAAATGCATAATATTATGGATGTTATAACATTGATTTAGCATTTAGTGTCAATTTAGGAAAGCATAAGATATAAGCCCATTTTCTGCCTATATGCGGGATAACTTTGTTGGATCTGGCTATCACCCAAGAGGGGGGTGAATTGGATGTTTGATAAAACTTTAGGAAATTTAAAAATCTTTTCGCAACTTATAACTTGACAGTTAGATATTCAAAGATAAGCATATACTAGAAATGTAAAAGATAAGGGAAGAGAGTATGCAAACTATGATTTATCCTGGTTCGGTCCAATCCTTGACTTACGTCCAGTCCCCAAGCTTCACTTGAGATTTTCAATCCACTATCTGTTTTGAGCTTGATTACAGGTTCTGTACTTGAAGTAATCCTCTCACTAGGATTCACTCCCCCTTACAAACTATAATCAATTTACTTGCTTGATTACACACTCTATACTCGAAATAATCCTCTCCCTAGGATTCACTCCCCTTACAAGCTGTAATCACAACAAAGTGTTTCCCACTCAAGATCACCCAATCTTGAGTAACTCTCAAATAGAATGAATAACAATCAATCTTCTCTCTCTCATAAGTGAAAGAATAATCACTGAAGTACAATACAAATAATCTCACTCTCTAAGATGAATTATATGAGCATTGAGAATATAGAGTGTATGACACAATCGTTGGATTCAGAGTATTGGCATTTTTGACAATATAAGCTCACATCACTTCATTGTGTTCACCTCTTGTGTCTGTATATATTGCTCTTCGTTTTTGGGCTTCTTATATAGATGAAGAAGACCACTTTGAATCCAGAATATGACTGTTGTAAGTTCACTTCGAAAATAGCTGTTTAAAGTCCACTTGAAAATGTAGCTGTTGGAAATCCACTTAAAATATTCTTGATGTAAAAGTTCTGCATTTATCCCAACAGTTGCTGACAGAGATCTTATCTGAAGTATAAATAACTTCAAGATAATGTAGATGGCCCATTGAGATATAGTTGTTGAGAGTATGTCTGTTGTAATTGCACTGAGAAAGTTGACGTTGGAAACCTACTGTTAAGCATCCCTGTTGTCAGCTTTTGGTTCTAGTGATGGCTGTCAATCTTTTAATCTAGAGTATAAACAATTAGAAGATAATACTAATCTCATTTTACAGAATGGGCAACGTCTGGGTTGCTTTTTTTGTTTATTCCAAGTTCCAGATAGCTTCTGACACACATGCTAGACACCATTTTTACTTTACAGGTCAACATTTGAATCTGAACGTTTTTCATGTAATCCTTCGTTTGATGATCTGAAACTTACTAAAAAATTGATTAAATGAGATTAGGAACCGACAGTAATAGATAATATGAAGTTTGTAAATCATCTAGGAAGTTTTCGTGGATCTGATCAAAGTGTTCCTAAAACAGAGCGTCTTAGGCTTGAGTCTGTTTCTTTAGGCTTGAGTTTGTTCATGCAAACTTGAATTTATAACTTTACGCTTGAGTTTCCTGTCTTGAAAAGATCTTTGAAAGCTCTCTGTAAGTGATAAACTCGAGTTTGTAAGTGTAGGCTCGAGTTTGAACGTTTTGAAAAGCTTTGAGAAACTTTCTGTGTAAGCTAGGCTCAAGTTTATATGTCCAGGCTCGAGTTTAATCGACTTGGATATCTTTGATAGCTCTCTGTCTGAGCTAGGCTCGAGCCTATTAGTTTTAGGCTCGAGTTTGTCAAATATCATATCGTGACTAGCTCTTGTCTGAGTCAAACTCGAGTTTATAAGTGATAAGCTCGAGTTTGTGACATCCTGAATTTTTCAGTCAACTTCCGAAGGCCATATCTCCCCGGTCTGAACTCCGTTTTAGTTGAATTAAGTATCGATGGAAAGCCCTACGAGTCTACTTTTATATGCCACCGATTTTAGCTCATTTTGATGTGTAGATTGTGAGATATCCTCAAACTACTGAACCTTGGTCTGCTGAGTGACGTTAACAGATGGGTTAACTTCAAAAATTCATAGCTCTCTCATCTGATCTTCTTTAGGCATAAAACTTTGTCAAGATGACGCATTGGATGTCTAGTTTTAGCCAAATTTGATTTCACCTCAATACAATTCCTGGTTTGGGAGATATCATCAAATTACCAGAGGTCGCTCAGCTGTAACGCGAAACAGAGGTGGACAAGGTTGCTGGAAGCCAGTCAGGCTCGAGCCTGTAAGTATAGGCTCGAGTTTGCTCAGGCCAGAAGAGCCAGAATTGTTAGAAAACATCCAGGCTTGAGTCTATAAGTGATAGGCTCGAGTTTGTTCACACTAGGCTTGAGTTTACATGTTTAGGCTCGAGTTTGCTTGTACCAGAAGAGCCAGAATTGCTGGAAAACGTCCAGGCTCGAGTCTATAAGGGACAGGCTCAAGTTTATTCATACCAGACTAGAGTTTACATGTTTAGGCTCGAGTTTAAACGTACCAGAAGAGCCAGAGTTGCTAGAAATCACCCAGGCTCGAGTTTATTTATCCAGAAATTGGTATTTGCTTATTTTAACTCCGAATTGAGTCATTCCAACTTCCAATTGATCGTTGAGACTTCAAGAATCAATCTAAAAACTTGATAATGATTTTCTCAATCAATTCAACAAGTTCTTCTTTCTTTCTTCTCTTTTCTTGATCTTTCTCTATGATTCTTTCTTTCTTCACATGAACAAATGTTCTTCTTTCTTTCTTCTCTCTTCTTGATTATTTTCCATGAATCAATTCATCTTTTCTTCTCTTCTCTTGTTCTTTCTTCACATGAATAAATCTACATTAAATATAGCAATTAGACAATGTATATTATATAAACTTTTTGCTAATGGCATCTATATAAGACATCATCAAAACTAATCATAACCAACATTATTCTAAAATACAACAATTCAACTAAGCTAATCCTTATTTCGACATATGCATGAATTCAATCATATTTTATCATATTAAACACCTTCAAGCTCAGAAACACAATGTAAATCAGTCATAACATAGTGGAAAATTATAGCAGAAATATGACTTATCAATTATAAAGGTATTTTAGGAAAGCAACACACATTTCTTACATATTACTCCTTTCGCTCCTATTTATAAGATCCTATTAACCTAATTTTTTACCTGTCTTATTAATCAAATTACGTTATTTAAGAAAATAGTTAAAAATAACATATATGTATGAAATATATTTTTTTTCTAAATATACCTTGATTTACAAATGGGTAAATGAATTCATAAGAGTGAGAAAAATAATGAAAGAAAATGTTTGCGAAAAATTAATTAGGGTTACTAACTTAATTAATTTCTTTAGTACTTATTTGGATTAACATTCAACAAATTAACTACTTTTCAATTTCTTGACACTTTTGACGAGAATCATTAGATTGCTTCTTGATTTGTTCCTCAAGAAGTTTAACTTTCTTTTTGGAGCTTACTACTCCTTAACTACTTTGACAAATTCATAATGCATTGTATGTAGATTGTAATGCATCATAAGTAGATTCAAAATTTATTACCTCATCAGTATCTAATTCTTCTTCTTGAGCAACTAAGCAAATGTTGGCCACTTCTTCATCATCACTTTCTTTCCAAAGAATTGTCTCCCCATATTACAGAGACATAGGCTTTCTTCTTTCTAAACTTGATTTTCTTTTTCTCCTTGTTCTTTAGATAAAAGGGACATACAGACTTGATGTGTTCAATCTTAACAAATTATTGGATCCTTTGCTTCTTTTTGAGCACTTGAACTTCTCTTTTAGAAATTTTTGAATCAGTGATCTTTCTAGTAGAACTTTTTTAATATGTTCACAATCATGCCCATCTCTTCATCGTCAACTTCTTCTTCCAATTCTTTTTATTTGATTACATTGTGGGCCAAGTCCCTCTTTTTCTTCTCATCCATCTCAGTTAGTTCCTTTTAAGCTTTACCTTTTTCTCATATTCAAGGAGACTTTCAAATAGAGCCAATACTGACCTCATGAATTCTCCTTTGGCTTCCTCTATTGCTGTGACCTTAGCTTCCCACTCACTTGTGAGAATGTTAAGAATCTTTCTCACTTGAGATCTTTGATTCTATGTCTTGCTAAGAGCACCAAGTTGAGTGACAAGATGAGAGTAAATCAACACAAACTCAACAATACTCTCTTCAGTCTTCATCCAGAATAGTCATACTCAGTAGTGAGTGAGTTGACTTTGTTCTACTTAATTCCAAAAGTTCCTTTATGATCTATCCTAAGAGTCTCCTACATGTCCTTGATAGTAGGAAGAGTACAAATTATGAAGTACCACTCTGACCCTATTTATAAGTCCATTTTGACCAAAAAAATTGGATCTATTTATAAGTCTAGTTTCATGTAATAAATGAGATTATGTTAATTTTACTCATATTAATTATACCCATAAAGATAGAGAGAGAAGAAAGGATTGAAAAATACCCAATCATAAATGAGGGCAAAGTTGAAAATTTACACATATAATCATTTAGTTAACTACCTCTCCTTGGTATGTGAGATGATTTGGTCAAAGTGGACTTAGAAATAGGACCAGAGTGGTACTCTTTTTGACTTAAGGCACTTTAAATCATCAAAATAGCCTTACTGTTAAGTGTCACCAATCTCTTGTCATTTTCATCGAACTCATCTAGTATGTTTTCAATTATTCTTTCTCCTTCTCTCTTCATAAGAACATAATTCCCACATTATATCACTTGCCAAAGTCCACATTCATTTGCCATCATGAACACTTTGAACTAGGCTTTCTAGAATCAAAAGTGTTTTCCACAAAATCTTGGTGGTCTAGTGGATTAAAACTCCATCAAGAAGTATGTTCTCACCAAGGCTTACCATAGGATCCTTCTTAGGCCGTTAAACTTGAAAACAAGAAGACTTGTTCTAATACCAAATGTTAGTTCAAGTTTTTCACCCAAGATGGGTGAATTGTGTGATATTAAAAATTTTAAATTCAAATGCAAACTTAACAAGAGAGTAAAGTTAGAGGTATATCATCGAAGGTTAGCATAAGAGATTTGTACTCATTTGATCCAAATCACTTGACCTAGGTCTTAGAATCCAATATGAGAGTTTCATAATCCTTCCAAGATTCTCCAAGCTCTTGGTGCACTAGTATAATAAAGCTTGTTGTTAGCTCCCTCAAGATAAACTAGACTAACTCATATAGATAGCAATGAGCTCAACTAGGTTATTTCTTCAATAGATTGGAAAAAAGAAGCCCATTACTATCGAGAGTGACTTGATAGTGATAATGATCACTTGAGTGATGATCATAAAATTATTACATCACTATTGAGTAACTTGATATTGGTCAAATGAGATATCACTCGATTGATCCTTCAGATTTTTGAAGAGATCACTATGAAGTGACTGTGTAGTTATGATTTTTCATATTATAACTTAAGTGGCAACTTTATCACTTGAGTGATATGTGTAGAAATGAGTGTGCAATGCATAAACATGGATGTTTCTTAAGAGAAAATGGGTTTTCAAGGGGTGTTTTAGTATTTTTTTATATAGAAGTGGGGCCTTATTTTCACTACAAAAAAAGTCAATTTTTGCAATGGAAAAATTTTGTCGCAAAAGAAGCATTTTCCGTCGCAAAATGAGTTTGCGACGGAATTTTTCCATCGCAAAAAAAGCTTCGCATTTGCAATGGAATTCATGATTTCCGTCACAAAATTTTCAAATTTGCAACAGAACTGATTTCCGTCTCAAAATTCATTTTATAAAAAAACATAACAATAAAAAATAATTCAAATTTGCGACAGAACTGATTTCCGTCTCAATATTCATTTTATAAAAAAACATAACAATAAAAAATAATATATATAATTGCATAAAAAAATATTAAAAAAATACTTTAATTTTAAACCACAAATAATTTAAAATTAAATCACTTCACCACTCAAATAATTAATTAAATATAAACAGTGGAATTACACAAGAAAAATACTAGTCAAGCAATGTCATTTGAGCTAAACAACCTAAACCATAAGAATAAAAATAAAATAAAAAATTAAAAGTATAGGGACCAAAATTAAAACATGTTAAGGATAAAATGTAACCAACAAAACCAAAACTAAACCAAAATTATTCCAAGTGCTTAGCTAAACACCCAAAAACTATCATAACAATAATGACTATATTATGACTTGTTTTTTCCAGAAACCTAGAAAACAAGAAGGAGGAGGAGGAGGCGACCATTGAGGCTTGCAAGGCGAAGGCAAGGCTGAGGCGAGGCGGAAACGACCACAAAGGCAGAGATCGAAGGCTTCAATGTGGAGGCAAGGCGAAGACGACCAGTTGGAGGCGAAGGTGAGGCGAGGCGCAAAAGATCGACTGGAGAAATGACGAGTGACGAGCAAAATATGAGGAGATATTTTCCGTTTTGCGATAAAATTCAAATTCTATCGCAAAATGGCATGAAATTTCATGCATTTTTGCAACAGAATTGGAATTCCGTCGCAAAAAGTGTGTTTGGAAATTTGCGACAGAATTGGAATTTCGTTGGCAAAAATTCACTTTTTGTGATGAAATTTGAATTCTATTGCAAAAAGTGTGTTTGAAATTTCCATCGTAAGAAATTCACTTTTTGCGACGGAATTGGAATTTTGTCGCAAAAGATGAATTTGTTGCGACGGAATCTAAATTCCGTCACAAAAATGTGTTTGCAAATTTGCGACAGAATTGGAATTCTGTCTTAAAAATTGTATTTGTTGCGACGGTATCTGAATTTTGTTGTAAAAATGTGCTTGCAAATTTGTGACGGAATTGGAATTTCGTCGCAAAAAAGAGAGCTTTTGCAACAGAAGTCCGATTCCGTCGCAAAATGTCCAAAATTTGTGATGGAATATTTTCTGTCACAAATTTCGTCGCAATTTCACTCTTTCCTAATAGTGTTCTATTACATATCAAACACACTTTTAAACCTCATTTCCATAGTCATATTCACATCCATCAAAATTAATTTCGTGTAACAAACGGTCCATACTTGATATTTATATATTGATATTATATAACTTTATATTTAGAATTGAAGCAGTACTAACTACCTCATTAAATCAACAATTAAAGGAGTATTAAAAAATTGAAGGGCTAGCATAGCAGGCTAGAGTTGTCATGGCAACACACTTCCTTTAAAAAAGAGGGGTTGGAAGTTCTATCCAGATCTACTCCTTCCATGGGTTTATTTTATTTAACTCAATACGAAAAGAGATGTCATCATAACTTGAATATTTTTCTCCGCTGATATCGCATGGGTGGGTAACAAGACATGTTATAATAATTTGTACCAACCAAATGTTGAACATTCTCATGTAAACTATTTTGAAAAGTATAATTCGGGCCTACAATAAAAAAAGATAGTATATATTTTCAAAAGTTAAAAATTAGACGTCTCATCATACATCATAGAAAATTTGATTTAAAAAGGGTAGGACTATGATTTGTAAATATAATACTTACTATAAAATTTATGCTTTATATTAATATGGTAAAAAAGTAATCTTGGACATTGGTGACTTATAACATGAAACATTTTTATATATATAAAGTATATATCTATCTTATAAATGAAATAACATGAGAAACTAGACATTAATAAAAGAATTCAATTAGATCGAACCGTCAAAGCCTGGACCCGCTAATATTTTAGTTTCGCCTAAAGAATTGGTTTTATGGCTGAGCTGAGTTGGACGGGAGTCGAATGCCTATTAATTGAGCCACAGTGTAGAATTAAATTAAGAACTAACATAATTTTTCAGAAAACAAGATTTTTTTCTTTGCTTCACCGAAAGTGTGCTTAAATTTTTTTTAAAAAAAAAATTATCAGAAATTGACCGCATAGAAAAGTTCAATATATTTTCAGATTATTTAAAAATACATTATGTTATTTCATTAAAAACTTCGTAATGTTTCTGTGTTGATAATTAAAATTTATTATTATAAATTTATTTTATTAAAAATTAGTCTTTATTAATTCAAAACTCTTGACCTCGCTCTGCACTTTCCATTGTCCAGTCAAAACGGACACATTAAAATAAAGCTGACACGGTTCATTAAAAAAAAAAAAAAGGTAGGAAATGACGAAATAGCTCCAATATTCGCAGGAAAGAAAAAAACTAAATCTAGAATTTTATTTCATAAGTTTGCAATTTTTTTCATTCAATGCTTGAAATTCCTAGTACTCCTTTCGAACCGAAAAAAGTCCTAGCACTCTACACGTCTTTACTATAGAAGCTAATTGTGAGTTACCTTTGGTTATGAACATTGAACACAACACCTTAATTCATTTTATCTATTATATCTACTAATCAAACTAATTTACCTAATTTATAAATTGAAATGTTACACTAAAATATTTTTATATTTGATATAATTAATTAATTTATCACATTTTTTATTTAATTTAAATTAATTAAGTAACTTTTATATTAAGAAATATAGAGAATATCAATTATTTATTTTGTACTATTATATTTTATCCATTGATTATTGATTAGCCTCTCTCATTAATTATTGATTTGATATTTTTAAAAATAAGAGATTAATTTTATGTATATACTTTGTTTAATCAATTTTAAAATGTTTTATATAATTTTGTACTCTTTTGATCCTTAATATAAGATACATTTATCTAATTTAATTAGATTAGATTAGTTAATTAAGTTAGTTAATAAAGTATGACATATATTTTACAAAACTCTATATTCATCTTCATTAATTCTTTATTCTCTATTATTGTTTATTATTGTTGAGACGAGTATTAAGAGATCGAAATCAAGAAAAGATTTAAAAATATGAAAAATATATCATTTAATTAAGATCAACATCAATTCCTTAAACATGTTATATATTAAAGATAAAAAGAGTATAAAATTTGAGGGTATATTGGACAAGTAATTTTTAAATACTCTAGCTATTTTATTTGCGTGTGTTCGGGTAACACCCAAATTATAGTTTCAAATGTCTTTTTTTTTTATAAACCGAGATAAAACATTTCTTACATACTTATCTTGTAAATCATAAAAAAAAAAACTATTCTTTAAAAATTAATCTAAATATATACTTAGTCTTAGACCAAGTTCCCAAAAACACACATCCCACTCCTCGCGGATAAAGTGAAGGACACTTGGTGGCGCGTAGCATGTTTGATACCACTTTTTCTCGATTTGTAGCCTAAATTAGGCTTTGGAGACTCTTTGAATTTTTCACATGTTTGGTATAACGTTTCCCTGAAACTACTTCTATGTCAAAAGGGGAAAAGCTCATTTTTAGAGCTTTTGAAAAGGAGCTTCTCAAAAAGCTCTAAACCTGATGATTTCTCTAACCAAGAAACAAAATCGTGGAGCAGTAAGAAGGCTTACATAACCTGTATCAATATCTCTAGCCAATGACCAAACCCAAAAATAGAATCGCGGAGCAATGAGCCAAGAAACGGAGTCGCTACAAAGGGAAAGGGCGATTTACTTTCTTCCGAACCCGAGAGGCAGAGTCGCAATAAAGAAAACGACAAAGAAAACTAGAATCTGATAGTGAGGGATTGATTTTTTTCTTCTGACTTTCAATTTAGATCGTATGGCAAAGAAGGCTCAAGAGAGAGAGAGAGCCAAACCAAAATAATGGCATGGTTTGTGCAAATATTTCTACCAATCACAAGTCACTATGATTTGTACAACAATGCTCATACATAATTTTATTAGAAGAAATTCTTAAATAATATTAATTTCATGGAAGCTGAAAATAGGTATTTAGGTCATTTAGATAATATTAGTGTAGATGAAGAGCCTACTTTGACTAATTATAATTCATCATGTTCAACCTAAATGAATCAAATTTGTGATACAATTATAAATTAAATTGTACGGTACCTGTAATCAAATTACCTATATAACATTAGCATTTTTAATTTTAAGAATCAAATAAATGATAGAGGAGATCAAATTATGTATTTTAGCATGGCTGAATTTCTGAGTTAGCATTTTTTTTTATACTTTTTGGTAATTTTAATTTTAATCTCTCTTTTATAATTATCTAAAAAGACACTTCTGCTACCGTCATTCCAAACAAATTTTAATTTTACACAAGCAACTTATATTACTGCCAATCCAAAAATTATCATCTTACTCAATCGGATTTTTACCTAATTTTACTTTTTAATAAATTAGATTGCACATAAGTCATTTTTCCCACCTCTGTCCTAAACACACACTAATACATAGTTCAAACTCAACATTTCTTTTTGTTATTTTGTCACTTCTCTCATTACTAAAATTTCTTGGCGTAGTTCCCTCCCTCATTAAGGGCGTAGTTCCAACCTAACATTTATCTCATTACTTGGTTAGTCATTAATGGTGTAATTCCAACCCAACTTTTCTCTCATGACTTCATTACTCATTAATTGTATGGTCATTAATAAAGTTATGGTTAGAGGAATGTAAGGAGTTGAATAAGGTAAAATACTAATTAAAAATACGTTAACTTTAATTAATTATGGGTTTGCCAAAATAATATATATTAGAAGTTTCTTTGTTCTAATTTCCCTTTTATATATATATATAACATATTGTGTATTTATTATTGATAGATCTCTGCATATACTACCAAAAACACGCCGTTGTCTACAAGTTCATCTGCGGATAATTTAAAGCTGAAGCAATTTTCAGTCTAGCTTATGGATGTTGGTGATGGGCGGATTGGTTTCCCCCATAATGGAATAACAAAGATAGAAATACCATAACAATTTTTAACCCTAGATTGTCATGATCTTCTGTAATCGATCATCTGAGGTACATAACTTGATCTCCTACATCATTTATTTGATTCTTAATATCTTATTAATAGGGCTATTTTGTCACCAACAGTAGAAGTTGTAGAGAAAATCAATGACTACATGTGTGCATTATTGCCTAGGGATGCTGTTTAAGATATTTTAGCTCTGATTCTGTGAGTTCAACAGATCGAGGCTACGTATCATTTCAAGAGTTGTACACTACAAAATTCTTGAACACAATAAAATGCTATGGCTTACCTCCACAATGGCTTGCATTGGAAGTTAGAGTTCCCATAATGCTCTTGAGAAATATAGATCAAGCTGCAGGACTACGCTATGGAACCAAAATGAATGTCACATTTCTTGGGAAACACTTTCTTAAAGCAATCACGCTCAATGGTACAAGTGCATGTCAAGAGATCCTAATCCATCACATAGATATGAATCAATCGGAGTCTAAACTCCTATTCACATGGACACAGGTGATTTCTCATCATACTATATATAATTTGCAACGTAATGATAATAAATAAGAGTCAGGAACAATCAATGACTAATGTTGGATTATAGTTACCTAGACTTGTCTTTAGACACGATCAGCTATATGTTACCATGTCGAGTGTTAAATCAATGGACGACATCAAGATTTTAGTACTTGATTTAGATTAAAAAAAAAAAAACTCACCAACAAGACAGCCAATGTGGTTTATAGAGAAATTTTTTAAAATATCATGTAAGGTTCATTTTTGGTTGAATGATTCTTTCGGTGATATATTTGGTAAATAACCAAAATTGTAGTCTTTTTACCTCTGCCTTATCAAATTTTGTGTCTCACATAGCCTTCCATTTATTATTTTATTGACACTCTGTCGACACATCATGGTGTAATAAAATCAAATTTATATATGAGACATTGTAACACCAACTTAAAAAACCCGTTTAGCTTAAAACATGTCGGTTAATCACATGATTAAATTAATCAATGCGTACTTATATAAGAACTCATTCAGTTAATACCTATTAAAGAAGTTCCCTTTTTTGAAAAATTATTATGAATTATTTACTAATATAGATAATTTCTCTTTACTCCAAGAAGTTTGAGAATCACCGAATAGACATTTGGAGACTATTAAAACTACACATATTCACATACGGGAATGACAAAAGATACCCAAGATCTTTATCTTCCATTATTGTAGGAATCTTTATTCATTTTCTACCTCCTAAGAATTTCAGAATCTTCATGTATCATGTTATTAGTGCAATGAATTATATTAATAAGAGCAAAGTTGGGTGTAAAGGTTAATTTCGTGTTTGATTAACAATTAATTTCATATTATTAATTTAATCTTTAAAACAAACATATCATATGGTTTTACATGTACACTTCAGAGTGCATTATATGGGAGCATCATTAATTAACCAAAATAAATAAAATTACCCTCTTTTAAAGATAAAGTAATAAAGTAAATTGAAATAGAAAAAGAAAAACGCACAGTATGTGATTGGGATAAAATTGTAGTTATTGTGACATCAATACCCGAATAATTAAAATTATGATATTACTAATTGGGATATTAAAAAGTATACCAAAATTATTAATCATAAATCATAACCATGTAATAACTTCTACTATTTTATAAATGGATATAGAGATTCGTTATGTTTGAATTTTAGGTAATGTAGTTTATTTCTATATTTGAGTGCATTATTTTCCTTTCATGATTTTCTCTTTAGGTGGGGGTTTATAAAAATTTCTTTCAATTTTATAAAATTGCATTATATTTATCTCGGGCAACCTGCGGGGTATAAATGCTTGTTCTCCAAAAAAAAAAAAGCTCCCTAATAATGTGATATATAAGCATATTTATAATCAACCCTTTATGCATTTATGACCTGAAAATTCAGTTTTATAGATATATAAATAAACGCATTATATAGTCATAAAAAATCAATTCAACAATGTACCATTAATTAGAATTCACATTCTCATGCAACGTATAGGGGTTAACACTTGTTTTTATAAATACTACCCCTAGTCCCTGGACGCTAATGTAAGATTTATTTAATTAATTTGATTAGATTATAAAATTTAGGTAAGTTAGTTAATTATAATAAATATGACATGTTTTTTTCCTAAAAATATATTAATCATCTTCCTTAATTTCCTTCCCCAATCTTCTATTTGAAGAAGTATCTTCTTTTTTATTCTTGTCCTCCCCTCTAATTCTTTTTATAATAGTGTGAAATTTGAATTGTCTTGATTCTTTTAATAAAATCCTATTTGGGATTATATGAGCATTTAATGTGTTTTTACCATTTTTCCCTAATTATTCTTTAGTCTCTCCTATCATATTTTTCTTATACTACATTCTCTTTTATATTTTCTTTTATTACTCTTTCCGGTCCAAAATATAAGAAATCTTTTAAAAAATTGATAATTATTTTCCACTTTTGCACCATTAAGAAGAGACAGGGATGAATGATTATCGATGCATATTATTTGATAAAAGAAAAAAAATAGATACATTTGTTAATTTAAGGCACATTAAATAATTTAACTAATATTGTTTGGTTAGTGTGAACTAATCAACATCATACTTCGTTGTACCAATTTATAGGGCACTTGAAGAGCTGTGAATCAGGGTCGGCTTGCCCTACAGGGCTGGCTCTTAAAGGGTCAGAGCCTCACAAGGTCGGTCCCATAGGCCTCGGGGTAAGAAAAAAATCATTTTTTAAAGCCCGGCTCGAGAGCACCAGGGCTAGGGTCGGCCTTACAAGGCCCGTAAGTCACTATTTCAAAATAAGTCTTTTTTGTTTATTTTTTCCAAAGAAATATAATTAGTAAATTACAACAATTAAAGTTCTAATTTACTAAATGAATGTTGTCAATATTAATATTCAAATAATATGAGTCATCCATCAAATAAATACATTCACTAATGGGAGAAGGAGCAATAATACACATGAAGTTTGCCACTAGGAGCGACCAGCACCACGAAGTTTTTTCTGGACCAAAAATACACACAACGTTACGTTTTGGGAGCGCCCAGCATCACAAGCCGTTAGTTGACCAACGTTGACCGTTCAGTTTAACGGAAATGAACAGTAACTCCACTAAAACTACAATTTTGCCCCTAGTTTTAAGCTGAAATTACCATTTTGCCCTTAGTTTTAAATAATGTTTTTTTTTTAAAATAAAAAAAATAACCCCTCCCCCCGGTGGCCTCACCACCGGCCACACCATCGCCGATCGCGCACCCCACCGCCGGCGACTTTTTTTTTTTTAAAAAATAAGGTTTTTTATTATTAAAAACTAAGGGGAATCCGGTGAGCCACACTATTGCCAGCGCCCGCCCTCCCCACCGCCGGCAACTTGTTTTTTTAGCAAAAACTAAGGTTTTTTAAAAAAAGACTAAGGTTTTTTTTTTCTTTTTAAAAAAAAATCGCCGAAGGTGGCCGCCGGTCGCTGGAGACGGCCGGTGATAGGAGGGCGAGCGCTAGCAGTGGTGTGGCCGGTGGTGGGGCCCACTGGACTCCCCTTAGTTTTTTTTTAAAAAAACCTTTTTCTTTTTTGAAAAAAATAGTCACCGGAGGAGGTGGGGTGGGCAGTCAATGGTGGTGGGGCCACCGGGGGGAGGGGTTATTTTATCGTTTTTTTTAAAAAAAACATTATTTAAAACTAAGGGTAAAATAGTAATTTCAGCTTAAAATTAGGAGCAAAATTGTAATTTCAGCGGACTTACTGTTCATTTCTGTCAGACTTAACCGTCAACGTTGGTCAACTAACGGCCCGTGGTGCTAGGCGCTCCCAAAACGTAACATTGTGTGTATTTTTGGTCCATAAAAAACTTTGTGATGCTGGGCGCTCCTAGTAGCAAACTTCATGTGTATTATTTCTCATTCTCCCTTCACTAATTTGTAGTTAAAAGCAAACTATTGTCCATAAATAACTCACATAAAACATCAGAAGCATACCACTAAGCAACATTAGTACGATGACTATCATTGTCATATTCTTTGCCACTATCATCAATTTCAAAGCAATTTGATTATACTTCACTTTGAGTAGTAGGTTCTGCTTCATGAGTGAGAATATCATGAATTTTTTGTCCAGAATCATGAACACACCACATATGCATTCAGAAACATACACAGTAACCGATTATCATGCACTGTCGAGCTGCCTCACCAAGGCAAGCCCCCAGAATTATCGGAATCACAATTCTTGCATCGATTTGTCTTCATTTCCTAGAAACTGTAAGAACATGCATATTTTCATATATTTTTGACTTGGGCTTTTAGAGTTTAGGAAAAAGGTGATCCCTCAATGCTCCTCACAAAAACACCCTCTGGACCCATTGAGAACCATACAAATATGAAAATCCCACTGCCTTCTCATGAAAACACCATAGGCCAGAGGTAAGAGTAGTTAAGTTGCTGGTTAGGGAACTTACCTTAGAATGTTGGTTGTGTATAGCCTTGTTCACCTCATGAACCGAACCTTCAGCTGAGCACCCTCTTTCTTCACCTTGACCTCGTGCTTGATGTGGGGAAAATGAAGGGAGGAGTGACCTTTATCCAACCTTGATCACGATCCAACAGTCAGGAAAATTCATCGTATTAGATTATTATTTCTTTTCTTGTTTCTCAAGGCTTTTAGAGGACTCTTTTCGATAGATAGGAGATGCATTCCAAGGCCAAAAATGATATTCTAAATTTGCCCCTGGTTGTGGTCTTTGAAATTGCTAGTTGTAGGTTTTAGGTTTAGGGGTAAAACGGTCATTTCGCATTGCTCTCTCTCCAAGGCCGTGGGTCCCACAAAATCTGCCCTTGGATATGCTATAAGTGCCATTTATGTTAGTTATCAATTTAAGTTTTGATGATAAAAACACTTGTTAACTGTTGGTTTAAAAAGAACTAGAGTTATGGCCTATAAATCTCGAGTTTTAGAAAAGTTGAAGAGTAAAAACTCGAGTTCCTAGTTATAGAACTCGAGTTTGCGCCTTCTAATAAGAGAGTTCTCAATCTGTCAAATTGAGAACTCAAGTTCTTGGGAGTAGAACTCGAGTTCGCGGCTTCTGATGAGAAAACCCACAATTTGTCAAATTAAGAACTCGAGTTCTTGGCAGTGGAACTCGAGTTCGCGTCTTCTATAGGAGAGTTCTCGCTTAGTCAAGTTGAGAACTCAAGTTCTTGGGAATAGAACTGGAGTTCGCGGGCTTTGCATCATACAAAATTTTTCAAACCATGAGAACTAGAGTTCTTAAGTGGTGAACTAGAGTTCTTGTTTGAGAACTAGAGTTCTTTGGTCAAGAACTAGAGTTCTTCACTCAAGAACTAGAGTTCTTGGCATAAGAACTCGAGTTCGTGGATTATGTCTCACTAAAATTCTTCGGACATAAGTCAGCGCCTTGAGAATTAGAGTTCTTCATTCAAGAACTAGAGTTCTTGGAATGAGAACTCGAGTTCGCAAAATTGTGCTTTGTCCAGAATTCTTCAGAAACATAAGAAATAGAGTTCTTGAACAAGAACTAGAGTTCTTTATTTTGGAAAACAGCGAAGAACTCAAGAACTAGAGTTCTTTGGTCAAGAACTAGAGTTCTTCACGAGGAAAAATAATCGGACTTTTTTTGGAAAGCACAAGAACTAGAGTTCTTGCATATAGAACTAGAGTTCATCTTTAAGAACTCGAGTTCCTTTGAAACTTGGTTTGGACTAGTACACAGAACTAGAGTTCTCGTGATAAGAACTAGAGTTCTTATACGGAAAAATCGCGAATCATTCCTGGAACTCTCCAAACGTTTTGAACTTAAGCAGATACTTGCCAGATTGATAAATAAACATTTGTAAAACATCTTGAACCTGTTTGCTAGTGATTTCAGGGTTCAAAACGAAGTAATAAATGAAAAGCAATATAAAGCAAATGCTCACGTCATCACATTTATTGCGGAGCAGAAAAATAGAGCAACATATGGAATTAATACTGCAGCAAAACAAAGACATTCTTTGAGACATTTTTTTTCCAGCTTTCAAGTACAACCAACGGCCATCACATTTAATGAAAGAAGCTGAAGATTCAACGGTCCATTTTGATTAACGAGGAACTTGAGCCTAACGGAAATTTAAACAAGTGACAACGGTCACCTTCCAATTCCTCCCAACGGCATTAATGGCGAAGGATATAAAAACGCAGGCATTCAATATCGCCACCTACTGAAACTTTGTGCATTTACTCTGATTTATTACTCTTGTTAGTTTCATTCATTTTTAAAATATCTTCGGATAAATTATGTACTTCAGTGATCATTAATTACTCGCTCTTGAGGAGTTGTAAACACTTTTATTATCCTTGATTAAGCTTAAGGTTGTGGAACCTTAAGTAGTGGGTGTACGAGATTACAAGTAGTAAGGGGGAGTGAGTCCGGGAGAGAGAGAATCATCCCTAACTTGTATCTGTAATTGTTAAAGAGATAGTGGAAATCCCAAGGAGTTCTTGGGGACTGGATGTAGGTTAGGATTAGACCAAACCATGATAAATTGTCTCAAGTCTATTATCTTTTAAATCTCTGGTCATTTAGCATTCAGTTATAATTTGTAAAAATCTTAATTAAGCGAATAAATTTTTTTAAATCACCTATTCACCCCCCTCTAGGTGATATTCCATCTTCAATTTAAGAGTCATAATTATATGTCATTCCATTGTCATGTCAATTTCAAAAGATGTGGTCCAGATTAAAACAAATTATTTTATTTTTTCTCTCTCATCATAATTACTTAACATGACTTGTACTTTCTTAACAAGTGATGTGAACTTGCACTTTCTCTTTTGGGCCCACATAATTTCGTCCTCCTTCTTGTATCTAGGCCTAGGCCTGACTCCGGAAACCCCTAACCGGTCCTACTCATCTACATTTTGCCGATTATACCTTTCCTCGTAACTTGTACCATCCAATTTGACTTGTGGGAGCTTGGATCATCAGTTTCTTCTCCTTGACCACAGGTGGTCAAAATTTAATGCCTTAAGGAGCAAGATATCCATATTTAAGTATCTTGGTTGGTTCTCCTTTGTTGGTTAACGTTTCTCCAAGTCTTTGACCTTGTAGTTGGGATTTTATTTGTGTTTAAAATGGCTTTTCTTATCCCCTGATCACCTGCACATTTTTCTTTATTCTTGGATTAAACAGGAAATGTATATTTTAATGCCTCATAATTACCTCATACTTTGTAGTGCCAAAAAGTCAAATATCCAATTCTAAAACGTCATGTGCCCCTACTAGCATCATTACCTTTGACTTTTGTAATCATGAGGGGACACTGGTCATCATTCTATTTGGCCAACACAAAAGTATGCCATCATTAGCCATTATGACCATACTTTATTAAAGTTACTTTGCTAGTGCTAAAAAATGAAGGACACCCCTGACTGCCCTGAAAATGTTACATACTCACTTATACCGACATATTTTAGCCCAACTAATTGTCCTATACCTTACGACATAATTAGGTGGCATCTATCCCAACCGGATTTATACCATATAAGTCTTTTGTGCCCCTTTCCATTAGTACTTTAATTCCATGGCTTGAACTTGGTAGGTCTACTAACCCGTATAGCCGGGTTACCTAGTCTTAGAGAGGCTTCCTAATCCTCGACATTCTTGAGATTCTTCTTGAAATAGGCTTAGTTGTTTGCCTACTTTAGGCTTATTCTCAATTCTTAGGGTCTAGAATTCGGGGTATTACACTCGGCCTGATTTCCCAACTCTAGGCACTTTCAACATTTTTCGCGCATACTAATAAAGACCTTAAACCTTATTAACTTTATCACAAAATACAACAACTTTCCAAGTCTACCTCTATTTAAAATAGATAATACTACAGTAAAACAAAATCAACACAATAATAAAGTGAAGGGTTAAATAGTACATTCACATTAACAAATCAATAAGGTGCCTTATAAATAGGACAAAATGCTTCTCTCTCTATCCTATAAATAGGTTCAAAGGAGTATTATATTTCTCTTTCTTCCTTACCCTTTTATAGATAAGGGTACACTAAAAAAATTATTTGTTAATTATTTATTACTTTTAACATTTTAACATAATTTTAATGAGGTAATATATTTAGGATGAAAGGTAATTTCCTAATTTTTTGGCCAAGAAAATTTGTTTCCAAATACAGCTTGTAATAAGGATTAGAGAAATATTTGAGCCATTACCTATTGGTAAGGGTGAGCATGCAATTTTTCTATTTGGTTTTCGTTGAAAATCAAAATAACTGAAACAGAGTTAACCGAAATATCTCGGTAAAGTTCGGTTAATAAACGAATTAACAGATTATTTAATTCATTATTTACAAAATAAAAGATATATGAATAAATTTTGTAGAAAGATTACTTTTTATCCTTAAGATTAGGTTTAGGGGAAAATATATAAAATAAATAAAATAGACTTAAAATGTCTATAGATTTTATTTAACATATTTAAAATCTAAACCTATTTAATTATAATAAATGAAATTATCAAACAGTACATAATGAATATAAATATTATATATATAAATATTATATATATATATATATATATATATATATATATATATATATATATTTCACTTTTTTAGTTATAACTATACTATTTTTTAATAACAAAACCGAAAACCAAAATCAAAACCAGAATTTTCGAAAAGTAAAAACCAAATTAACCGAGCCAAAAAAAAAAACCGAATTGAATTGAGTTTGGTTCAGTACAGCTTTCGGTTTCGGTTAAGTTGCTTATTAGAGGTGAGGAAACGGGCTGGCCAGGCCCTCAAAGGTCGTCCCTTCATGAGCTTGGGTCTAAATGGGCTAGCACATTTAGGCCCGGCTCCCATAAAAAGTCCTTATTTTGAAGCTTACTCATGGGTTTCAAACCCATTTAACAAATTTTTTTTTTTATTTTCTTAAAGAAATTTAATTAAAACATCATTTTTTTTTTTACTTCAATACAAATATTTTCAAAGTATTAAATGTGTTGTCTTTTTGATAAATATAGTAAGTGACTATTTGCCTGAAGAAAATTCTTCATGAGATAGATATTCTACTTTCTTATTTTTTAATGTGTGTTATTCGTATCTGTTTTTGATATTGTTGGCATAATATTTGAACCTCTTCAAATACAATTAAAAAGTGTTCTCTTTGATTACCTTACATCAAGAAAAAAAATGATTCTTTCAATATTTTATAAGAAAAAATTTCTTTGGGGAAATATTAAGAACCAAATGAAAGATTCTTCAAAATTGTGTAATTTTCTTAAAAAATCAATTAGAAGACTTTTATCTAATTATAATGTCATCAACAAGCTTTTCTTTGCTTTTTAATAAGAATATACTCAATTTTTTCTTTAAAACGTTTAAATAGGAACACTATATGATTTGAAAAACATTTTCAATTTTAAAAATTATTTTTTAAAAGGAAAGTTTAACTTCTTGTTATTTAATAATTTTTTTTTAAAATTGGGGGATTAAACAGGCAGGCACATGGCCCCTGCAGGCTTTTTTCCCATAGTGCCCCTTTTTAGGAAACTATTTACCAAAATGCCCCTACTTTGAAACTATTTCCCATTATGCCCTCCTCTGGAAACATATTCTCAATCTACCCCCTTTAGTCGACTAAACCAGGGGTTTAGTCGACTAACTTTCGAGGGGTTCAAATTTTTTGAATCCTCTCGAAATTTAGTCGACTAAACCACTTGGTTTAGTCGACTAAACCCATTTAGTCGACTAAACCAAGTGGTTTAGTCGACTAAATTACGGAGGTGGGCGTTAAAAAGCCCACACCCGACATTTAGTCGACTAAACCACTTGGTTTAGTGGACTAAATTTCGACGGTAAGGGTTTTTAAACACCTCAAACCACAATAACATGAACCCCTAATCGTGTAAAAATCTATCCAAACCTCTTCCCCCTCTCTTTTTCGTCAAAGAGAGGGGGTGTTTAGTCGACTAAACTAAGTGATCTAGTCGACTAAATGTCGGGTGTGGGCTTTTTAACGCCCACCCCCGTAATTTAGTTGACTAAACCACTTGATTTAGTCAACTAAATGGGTTTAGTTGACTAAACCAAGTGGTTTAGTCGACTAAATTTCGAGGGGATTCAAAAAATTTGAACCCCTCGAAAGTTAGTCGACTAAACCCTGGTTTAGTCGACTAAAGAGGGTAGATTGAGAATATGTTTTCAGAGGAGGGCATAATGGGAAATAGTTTCAAAGTAGAGGCATTTTGGTAAATAGTTTTCTGAAAAGGGGCACTATAGGAAAAAAAACCGTCCCTGCAAAGCCAGCATGTTTTAGAGGGCTAGTTTTTTTTAGGCCTAACTTGCATAAAAGCTCAAAATCACAAGGCTCACTCTTAATGGACCCAGGTTTAAATGTCGGATTCGACACGATTTTCAGGTTCCGTTAGTCACCCTGGCCTATTGGGTTATTCTTTCCATTTTCCCAAAAATCAACTATCCCCTACGTATACCTCGCCTATTAATTGAGGACACATGGTTCCACAAGATTGGTTAGTCATTAATGACGTAATTCCAACCCAACTTTTCTTTAGAGGCAAAACGAACCAAAATAATTCAAAAAATTATAGTACTATTATTTGCCCAAAAACAACCGTTCCCACACCACACACGCATCCCTCGCCTATAAATAATTAAAATATCACCGTTGTTGTTGCTGTCACTTGCAGTCCCGTGTCAACCTTCTCATTTCCTTCTCGTGTCAACCTTCTATAGACACCGTATTAGGATGCGAATTTTCCGTCTATAGGACTTGGTCTACATTCGCCGACGCTTGCTCATTTTCTTGCGTTTTCTCCGAATTCAATCTTCTTTCGCTTTTTTTTTTTTCCTCATGCGTTTCGAACTGATCGTGGATTCTACCCGGACTCTGGTATGACTTTTTATTTTTATTTTTTTTTTCATTTTATTTGTTGCGTAAAAATTTTGTTAAATTGGGACGCTTTATTCTCTTTTCACGTCTTTTCCCTCCATTAAGATCCTCTGTCCTTGTGACCTGCACGTCCTCATGAAATGAGCTAACGTTGCTTTAATTTTGTGTTTCAGACGGTTTTAGTGTCCTCTGCCTTTTTTCGTTCGGTATTGTGCTTATTATCCTTGGTTCATCAACTTTCGGGTGTGCTTTTAGGTGAATTCTGTTATGTATTGGGTTGGTGCTGATATTTGAGCTCCACTGTTGATTATGTGTAGTCTTTTTAGGGTTTCTTTACTCGGTCGGTCAATGGTGATGTAAAAATATGTATTTTTTTCATGTTGAAGAGATATTGAATAGAAAGTGTTAATCGTGGAAGGATTTTTGGTGGTTCTTCACGTTGGATCTTGTAACTGATTCATCACGTTTTGTTCTGCTCTCTTTTTTGGAGAATTTGCAATTGGATTTTTTTTGACGGTATCTAACTATCTGTTATCGAAGTTGACGATATCGTCATCTAAGATTTCATCCCTTGCTATTGCATTTAGTGCTCTGACAATAAGGGATATACCTATCTCTTCATCAGTGGAGTGAAATATGCAGAAATAAAAAAAAATACAGAGCTTCAATTCGAGGCTTTCCTTGTTGGAGTTTTCCCGTTAGGGGTTTCTTTTACGGCTTCTCTGTTGAAAAGAGACGTCTTGAGCAATCGGAGAAGCACTTTGATAAACAGATTTTATGAGGATATATAATTTCTGTGAATGCTAAATCTAACCAACTTTATGATACCAAATTTATTGTTGAATTGCTGGGTCGTTGCTTCATTTGTAAAAGTTTGAGGATTTTTAGTGTGTGTACTTTTCAAAATCTTTTCTGTGGCTTGAAATTTCAATCGTGTTTCTTACTTTTGTTTGCCACCTTTCTGTTGCCTTGCCTTGGTCCTTCCTTTTCCTTTCTTTGTTCTTAGGGCATCTATTTATTCTGATCTGAATTTAATGGGCTTGTTTTAATCCTAGTAAATATTTCTCATGTGGTTTGTTTCAACTGCAGATTATACCTTCAGATCTGTCCTGGAGGGCGCTTTATTGAATTTTGGTATTGAGGAATAATACTTCATTTCCTCAATTTTAGTCATATAGATTTCGCAAATGCTATTTGGCAGGCCCAGAAACCAGCCAAGGGCAAGCAGACCTGGGTCATTGGGAGGTAAGACTTAGATTGCCACATATAGGCATGAATGGAGTTATAATTTATAAACAACTCATACATGTGAGGATGCAGTTGACGCACACGATCAACTTGAAAATAGAAATTGATTAGTGCTGCTTTTTGTAACTCATGATTGTAAGATAGGTTGGTGCAATTTATGAAGTAGGTGAATTTGGAAATATCTTATTATCTCTTGGGGTTAAGATTTCTTTCCCTTAATTATTTGTGTCATCTAATTTTGGTTTGATTGGGCTTTTTGCTCGTTTTCTACTGTCTCCTAGGAATGGATTATCCTGACCCAAAGAGGAAGGGAAGTTTTGTTGGAAAAGTTTTTCTTGCTGTGGCACTAACAGCATTATGCATTATCATGATCAAGCAGTCTCCTTCTATGAACTCCCCTAGTCCGGTAACTCCTATGCATTTTTATGTTTCAACTGTTTTATGTTTATTGTGTCAATTATACATCTTAAATGTTTGGATTGTTGTTTTTCATATTTACAAAACAAAGTACTATCACATGGTTAAGCTATGTTATTGGTTTTCATATATACAAAACAAAGAACTAGTCTGGTAACTCTTATACATTTTTATGTTTCAACTGTTTTATTTATTTTGGGTCAATTATATATAATAAATGCTTTGATTGTTGGTTTTCATATTTACAAAACAAAGAATTATCAAGTGGTTAAGCTATGTTACCGATTACAGGCCATTTTGGAGCGTATTTTTAGAATGGGTATGGTTAATATGTTTATTTCTGTTTGCAAGTGTTGTTAGATAAAAAATAAGAAGGAAAAAAAATGTTAAGCAGAAAGAAAAAAGGGGAGTATATAAACTGGCAGTAAGTAAAAGTTGGGAAATAATATTATCAGTTAGATGCTTCTTATCCCAGACTCAGTTTTATTGTTATTTGATTTTGAGAACGTGATACTTAAATCTAGGGTTGATACGCCTTTTCATTAAAGTATTTGATGGTTTCCTACTTTTGCCATTTCCAGTTTTCTTTCCATGAACCTGGAGTCACACATGTCCTGGTAACAGGAGGAGCAGGCTATATTGGGTCACATGCTGCTCTAAGACTTTTAAAGGAGTCTTATCGTGTCACCATAGTGGTATGCCTATCCTTTATGTGAAGAGGCTGTCTGATGATGTTGTAAGCTCTCTCCATCGTTGCTGCAACACTAGACTAACAATTTTTCTTTCTGGCAGGACAACTTGTCACGAGGAAATTTAGGTGCCGTCAGGGTTCTCCAAGAATTATTTCCAGAACCTGGAAGGCTTCAATTTATATATGCTGATTTGGGAGATAAGAAATCTGTATCCTGACCATCTTGTTTTGTAATAGAAATATTTTTGTCTTCAATATTAGATGGCTGAAAAAAAGAAAGAAAAACTTAGTGTTTGAAGCAATTTGATGTGGGCATGGCTTGTTTACTTGACTGGTTATCAGGTTGAGAAAATATTTTCAGAGAATAAATTTGATGCTGTAATGCACTTTGCTGCTGTGGCATATGTTGGTGAGAGCACATCTGATCCACTTAAGTAAGCATCATTTGAGCTTTAACAAATAATGTATGGAATGTAGGATCTATGTACAGTTTCTAAGTTTGTCTATACGCTGTGTAAATGGATTGGCTGATTGTTTTCTTGAATATGAACCGACATTTTCATCTCAGTATGGGCTGTTACTGCTAATTGCGTTGATATGGTTATGACTTATGGGCTTGGTTAAAATAAATTCACGCAGCCATACATTTATATCTCTCTTATTTTTATTTTTATATCATATTGTGTTTATTTGCATATTGTTGGGTATGGCTTGGCCATATTTTAATATACTTCTTTGGAGTACAGTTTGACTTTGTAAGGTTGAGGTGTTGTTTCTTTTTTTAAAATAAAGTCATGTACTGGAATACTCTAACTGTAATGTGAGGTAGAAGTGTCCTCAATATCATATCGAGTTTATTGGAAATCTGTCTAGTAGGATTTAGGGATATTTGTTTGAGCCTAACCGCTAACTATTAAATTTTGTTGAATCAAATTTTCCATCTCACTAGTTCCAAGCCATTTTCAAACATTTAATTTTTGCGTATACAAGTACCAGTATTTTGCAGTCAATAAGAGAGTGGGGGAGAGGGTCCACCAGGCTCTGCCAATGGGCTCGTCTCAATGTTTTCCATTCATGTCAGTTACTATCTCCTGTCACGTAAAGTTGGGTTAGTTAGAAACAAAAAGGGGTTTTTGATTTAAATGATTTTACAAATTTTGGAAGTAATTATTAACTATGAAACCATAAGTTTGATTAATGGAATGTATTACTATATTTAGGAAATGATGAAGGGCTTAGCTCCTCTTAGGGCTAACCTTTATTCTAGAATTAAAATCAATTTCTCCTAGCTTAAATACTTAAACCAAAAGTTTGTGCTTCGTAATATTTTCTGTCTTAGTATTGTGAACATAAAATGCGAGATATATCTGGCCTTTATCTATTCCGTTAAGCTGATGGTGGCCCATAACACTTCCCTGCATATGCCATTTCTTGTTTTTTTGTCTTTGTTCTGTTTGGAAGATTATCAACCTTCATCATATGATTACACTGTCTTTCCTCTAGACCTCTATTCAGATGAGCATGTTCTTTTAGTAGTTTCAAAGTTATTACCATTGTTAGGATCCTCCAGCCTTGTGAAATTGGATATTAAATTATAGCATAAGGTTGAGAAGGTAACATACTGAATTATTTCTGGTAGAGGGGTTCTAGAACTGGTTCCAGATCAGATTTGACCATAAAACTCTGATCTTCCAGCAGTTATTATATGTCAAAAAAGGGAAGAAAAATAGAGACACCTAATACTTCATTAGTATGTCTAAGATTACATTTAGAGAGCCCCATTGGACTGCTGTAAGTTCTAGAATAGATTCTGCTGATTAAAGTGGCTGAATCATATTTAGTTGTTTACAAATTAATTGGCTGCTTCTTCCGATTTATATTTGTGAGTTTTAAAGTAAAAGGCTTAGTGTAAAAGTTGATTGATTTTACCCTCCTGGAAATGTTTCTCAGGTATTACCACAATATTACATCAAACACATTGTTGGTTTTGGAGTCTATGGCTAACCATGGTGTGACGACATTGATATATTCTAGTACATGTGCAACATACGGGGAACCTGAAAAGATGCCCATTACAGAAGAAACACCCCAGGTAGGAAAACTGACTGTGGCTCGTGTATTCTATAACATGTTAGTTTTAATGTCTGCATTTGGTTCCCGCAATGGTTCTAGCAAGGGTATTTGCATATAACATTGAAGTCTAATGTTTCAGTTCCCAATAAATCCATATGGAAAAGCCAAGAAGATGGCAGAAGATATCATCCTTGATTTTTCTAAAACCTCGGACATGGCTGTAATGATCTTAAGGTATGGGTGATCGTGCATAGAGTTCCCGCCATTTTTTTGACTTGTTCGTTAATGCTCTCATTGCTGTTGAAGTTATTTCTCAATCTTGATTTTTGACATATTTTCAATATTTGGGATCTGGCGAGAGGTTTCACATTTTTTTTACAATTCATGCTTATTGATATTAATGATCATTTTCTTTAGAGCTTTGGCGATACTAGATATTCTCCCTTCTTATTCTCTTTGTTGTGAATTAAACCATGTAATAACTTTTTTTTTCTTCCTTTTTTTAACTGTACTCCTCCGGTCTTCCATGGATATTTTGACATGAGAGCCGCTCAATCTCTTTCTCATTTTGCTAACAAATTTAGATAATGACGAAGTTTCTGGTGTGATAAAATGGTTCACTAAAGTTGTAGAAAAAAATGAATTTTGGGTGATAGAAGGAAAAAGAGTAAGGTAATATTAAGGTAATGATCTTTTATATATATATATATATATAGCTAATTAAGAATAAGAAAAGGTCATAACTTAGTTTCCATTCAACTAATCAATTGACCTATGTACTGTTGATGTAATTCTTCTTTTTTGTTTTAGAAAGTCACCTCATAGTGGGCTTAATTCTTTTAATCTTGGGCTTGTTTGGGATACCGGTGGGCAAAATGACTTGGGGAAAAATCTGATTGGGTAAAAGTCAGATTGTGAAAAGTGATTTATGTTTGGATTGATGGTTGTATAAGTAGCTTTTGGGTATAAGTCAGATTGTGGAAACTTGTTTGGATGACTTATGGATAAGTGACTTTTGAGATAATTATAAGAGAAAACCTAAAATAAAATTACCAAAAATATGAAAAATGCTAAATTACAAAATTTAGCAATACTAAAGTACATAATTTGATCAAATAAATATTACATAAGATTTTTGCATAGTGTTTTAAAAGGCAGACAAACCATGAGGATAAGCCACCATAAGTCTCAAAATCTGACTTATCTATAAGTGCTTATGCCCAATGTAAATGCTTCATAAGCTCGATTGCAACATTTTTTCATCCAAACAAAAAATTTATAAAACAAACCATAAGCCTGATTCAAATAGTAAATAAGTCCGATTGTGATAGGATTACTCCACGTCCCCCTCCTTGTGTTCTCAAGAAAGAAGTAGAAACACGTGGAGGAGAATCAGGAATAAGTAGCAGTTATTACTTAGGTAGTTATATTATCTTATCTCTAGGAAGTTAAGTGTGTCTTATCCATAGGAAGTTATCTATAGGGAAGTTATTATCAGTTATTTGTTTTATTCTTCCTATATAATTAATGTAAGACAATGATCAGATTATGCTGAAATATATATGAATTACTCTGTATTTTGGTCAAGAATTCAGATTTTGGTTCTTGAAGGATCTGTGTATTTTGTGGATGTTAAGATCCATCATTTTGGTATCAAAGCAACTTTCTCTGAACCTCTGTGAGTTATGGGAAATAATAGGAAAAAACCAGAGTCTTCTGATTCTGCTATCCCTAATCAAGAAGCACAATCTTCCAAATCACCAGAAAACAACTTACCCATAGCCGCAGAAAACATATCGCAACAATTAAACTTTATTGTAACCAAACTTTTGAGTTTGGATGCTGAGATGAAAGAAGTAAGAAAACAGAAGACTCCTATCATTATGTTAGAAAATGTGGAGAAGGAAACCAGTAAGGCGACAGAGCAATATGAAGAATTTGATGGAGATCCACCTTGGTGGAGTAAAAAATCAATCAATCGCCCTCATTCCAAAGTCGAATTCCCAAAATTTGAAAGAGGAGACCCAAGGGGCTGGTTAATGAAGGCAGAAAAATACTTTAGGTATTATCAAACTCCTGAAGATTTGAAAATAGAAGTGGCTGCAATGTTTTTGGAAGGCGAAGCATTGGATGTTTTTACCTGGGTTTCTTCAAGTCGCACTATCCGGCACTGGGAGGAATTAATTCAAATATTCTAGGAACAATTTGGACCAACAGAATTTTCACATCGGTGGAAGAATACAAAAAAGAATTGATACATGTTTGTCTAGTGTGCAAGGATGGCCTGAACATTGTCTCTTGGCACTTTTCATCAACGGGTTGAAAGGGAATCTGAAGTCGGATGTGAAAATTCAGAAACCAAGAACCGTGTATAAGGCCACAAGTCTCTCCCTTGAATTTGAAGCAAAATCTACATCACAACAGTCTTATTCTCATGGTGTGTCAATTAAGGGACCAAATAATAATCCAAATTTCCGCTATCAAGGGCCACGCAATAATTTGGGCATTAATAATCCCTCAAATTCAGCAAGTAATAATTGGGGAATTAATAATTCCTCCAATTCGGCAATTTCCAGTAACTCTAGACCGATAATAGCGTCAAGATCTCCGCTAAATCAGCCCACCCTGGTATCCTCGGGAATCTCTGATAGCGAGCGACAACTTCGACGAAGCAAGGGATTGTGTTATCGTTGTGGGGCAACTTTCTCTCCAGGCCACCGTTGCAATTCGCACTCATTGAAATGATTGGAATTACCTGACGATTGGGAAGACGTAGTAAATGAAGAAGACAATAATGCTGGGCAAGAACCATTCGCCAAGATTTCGTTGCATGCTTCTCTCGGGAGGAAATCGACCACCACAATGAAGGTGCAGGGTACCCTTCAGAACAAGTCTGTACTAATCCTCATTGATTCAGGTTCATCTCATAATTTCGTTTCCAGCAAAATAGTGAGGGAATTAGCCTTAAAAATCGACAGTATCCCATCTTTCGGAGTCCAAATTGGTGACGGCTCTATGGTATCTTGCAACTCTATTTGTAAACAATTATCCATCACTGTGCAAAGTTTGACCATTACAGATGAATTTTTCCCATTTGAACTCGGTAGTGTGGACATGGTATTAGGCATCAAGTGGCTTGCTTCACTCAATACTGTTGAGGCTAATTGGCAACAATTGTTTATGATTTTTTGGGTTGATGGGAAACGCTACAAGCTTCAAGGCCTGTCTCAGCCCTCTTCTCAAATATCTCTCCGTAGTTATGATAGAATGGAGATTGTAAGAAGGTTTGAACCCCAATCACTTCCTCCTGCCCGAGACAGATATCATACTATTCATCTGTATCCTGGAGTTGCTCCTCCAAATATCCATCCATATTGATACCCACACTGTCAAAAGAATGAAATTGAAATACAAGTAGCCGCCCTACTGAAAAAAGGATTCATTCAACCTAGCACCAGTCCGTTTGCAAGCCCTGTATTCCAAAGAGGAATTCAACTTGGTGTTTATGTGTGGACTATAGAGAATTGAACAAGATATCTGTACCAGATAAGTATCCTATTTCCACTGTAGATGAATTAATTGATGAGCTGTATGGGACCACTTCTCTAAAATTGATCGGCGTTCGGGTTATCACCAAATTAGAGTCCATCCTAGTGATATACCAAAAACAGCTTTTCGTACACATTCAGGGCATTATGAGTTTACTGTAATGCCTTTTGGTCTTACTAATAATGCTCCATCTACATTCCAAGCCGTTATGAATGATTTATTTCGGCCTTACCTCAGGAAATTTATCTTGGTCTTCTTTGATGATATTCTGGTTTATGGCAAAAATTTTGAAGATCACATTACTCATCTCAAACTTATCTTCCAATTATTACGATCAAACGAGTTTTATGTCAATCTTGATAAGTGTGACTTCCTTCAGCTTGACATATCTTTCTTGGGCCATATTATATCTTCCAAAGGAGTAATGGTTGATCCTGACAAGATACCTGCTATTGTTAAATGGCCCCTACCTAAAAATATTTTTGTATTGAGAGGTTTCTTGGGGCTTTCTGGTTATTACCACCGTTTCATCAGAAATTATGGTCAAATTGCAAAGCCCTTAATTGATATGACCAAAAAAGATGGTTTTCAAATGGGATGTTACTTCTTTGGCAGCCTTTCAAGATCTTCAAAAAGCATTAGTAAATGCTCCAGTATTGCAATTACCAGATTTCTCCAAACAATTTATTGTTGAATGTGATGCATCTTCATCTGGTCTTGGGGCTGTCTTACATTAAGAGGGTCATCCAGTGGCTTTTTACAGCAAGGGCTTGTCTCCTTCCAAGCAGAATACATCAGTCTACAACAAAGAATTATTAGCTTTGGTTTCTTCGTTGCAAAAGTGGCATCATTATCTCCTAGGTTGCAAGTTTGAGGTTCATACCGATCGCTTTAGTCTCAAATATCTCTTGGAACAGCGCATCACCACTCCCTTCCAGCAACGTTTGATTCTGAAGTTGCTGCCATTTCATTTTCAGATTATTTACAAGCTCAGATCTTCAAACCAAGCTGCTGATGCCTCATCTAGACTTCCTCATTCTGGTGATTTCTTTTCTTTAGTGATTCCTCATGCTTCCTTATTCAATGATTTGCCTTCTCTTTTGGATGATGACCCTTATACATCAGCAATCAAAAAATCACTCCAATCAGCACCACATTTGGTTTCACATTTTGTCCTTAATGGTAACCTTTTATATTACAAAGAAAGACTGGTTATACCTGCTGCTTCTTCTATAACTTCTCTGATTAAAGAAGTTCATTCCACTCCTACGGGGGGCCACGGTGGTGTCCTTAAAACGCTGAAACGATTGCAGCAACATTACTTCTGGCAGAACATGAAAGAGGAAGTCACCACCTTTGTTCAGAATTGTGAAGCATGCCAGCGTGGTAAATACATTCCTTAAGCACCAGGAGGTCTTTTACAACCTTTGCCTATTCCAACTCAGATTTGGGAAGACATTTCTATGGACTTTATCACTGGTTTACCACATTCTCATGGTTGGGAGTGTATATTTGTGATCGTGGATCGTCTTAGTAAATCAGCTCATTTTGTGGGTCTACAACGTTCATTTACAGTAAAATCTGTTGCTACTTTGTTTTGTAAAGAGGTGGTTCGACTTCATGGCTTTCCTAAATCTATTGTATCTGATCGGGATCCTATTTTCTTAAGTGCTTTTTGGCAAGAGCTATTCCGTTTGAGTGGGACTACCTTAAAGATGAGTACTTCTCACCATCCTCAAACCGATGGTCAATCCGAGGTGGTCAATCGGTGTTTAGAAACTTATTTAAGGTGCTTTTGTCAAGACTTTCCTAAGCGTTGGAGCCAATTTCTCCATTGGGCTGAATTCTCATATAATACAGGCTTTCACTCTTCATCTGGATATAGCCCTTTCAAAGTGCTTTATGGTAGAGATCCCCCTTCTTTGCTGCCTGTTGTTCGGGAATCTACTAGAATCAGGGATTTAGAAGAATATTTTGAAGAAAGAGAAGCTGTTCTACAACTTATTAAAGACAACCTGATCTACGCTCAAAATCAAATGAAGCTATATGCAAATGCTCATCGCAGAAACATTAATTTTGCTGTTGGTGATTGTATTTCTCAAAATCCAACCATATAGACAACAGTCCCTTTCACAACGCAAGTTTCATAAATTATCTCCAAGGTATTTTGGTCCATATCCTATTCAACGCAAAATTGGATCTGTGGTATATGAACTAAGGGGGTGTTTGGAAGAAGCCCAAAACTTAGGTTTTGTGCAAGCCGAGACAAAACTCCTCTCACATACTTACCTCGTACTATGCAAAATTTAGGTTTTGGAAGGTTTCCAAACACCCCCTAAAACTACCTCCAGACTCTAAAATACACCCGGTTTTTCATGTTTCCCTACTACGTGCTGCTCATGGTTATGATGGTTCTAAACTAGTACCTCCTCTCCCTATTCCAGCTGACTGGGAACTCATCCTTGAACCTGAACAGGTTTTGGATTCTAAAGTGCTGATAACTGATTCTGCTCCAGACTTTCAACTACTCATTCAATGGAAGAATAGGCCTATTGAAGAAGCTATCTGGGAATCTTATGATTTCATTGCCACCCAATTTCCCCATTTCAGCCTTGAGGACAAGGCTCATTTCCAAGGGGAGGGTAATGATAGGATTACTCCACGTCCCCTCCTTGTGTTCTCAAGAAAGAAGCAGAAACACGTGGAGGAGAATCAGGAATAAGTAGCAGTTATTACTTAGGCAGTTATATTATCTTATCTCTGGGAAGTTAAGTGTGTTTTATCCATAGGAAGTTATCTATAGGGAAGTTATTATCAGTTATTTGTTTTATTCTGCCTATATAATTAATGCAAGACAATGATCATATTATGCTGAAATATATATGAATTACTCTGTATTTTGGTCAAGAATTCAGATTCTGGTTCTTGAAGGATCTGTGTATTTTGTGGATGTTAAGATCCATCAGATTGCATGCCCCATAAGCTGTACCAAACATGCTCCTTGTTTTTTGACTATTTTCTTTTTGATTATGTTATAGTAGTGGGAAGAGGCTCGTAGATATTTGTGTGTGCGTGTGTGAGAGAGAGAGAGAGAGAGCACTAAATGCATTTGGTTTGCTTGAGGGAAGAATTCATGGTACCTGAAGGCTGCTTGCTTCAGCCGATTCATTGAAAGCCCTATAATTACTTTGGCCCTCCATATTTCTATTGTTGTCTTATGTCAAAGGAAAGGTCTTATGCAAGTAGAACTTTTATCATGTACCTTTGTTAGTACTTTCAAAGGATTTTTTTCATTTTTTTATTTTGTGAATAAAAAAGTTAATATTGTCAGAAATATAGAGAAAAAGGGTGAGCCTGTGTTCAAGTGCTGTTGGCGATTAAGAAAGGTATAGAGAGATGTCAGGTGATGGTTAGTTCTAATCAATTCCCCCGAATACTGATTTTGAATTTGTTGATCACTAGTGGGGCACATGTGATTTTTGCATGCATGGAAATAGATAATTTTGTCTTTTTGTTGTGTTTGAGAAACCATAGATAGCTTTGTTGTTGTGCATGTTGAGGAATTCTTATGTAACATGGTTCTTTAAATGTGGGATTTCAGTAGAGTTTGCTTATAAACTATAACTGCATCAACATGGATTTGCGACTACTTAGCCAAAGGTTTTTAAAGGTTGAGTTTAAAATAGAAACCAAAGAGTAAGCTAAGAAGTGGATGTGGTGGTGGTGGTGGGCCTAAGCTATTAAGTTGAAATGATATTTTGTTTCTTTTGTTTTAGATGAGAACAGAATATTGGATTCTCAGCGTAGAAAAATTAGAAATGTTAAAGAGACTCTTTTTTCCACAGTAGACTCTTTTTTTTATTGTAGTTATGGTATTTAGCTGTAAATCTGATCACTTTATGCTGTTTGAACCCTTGGTGTACAGTTTGATCGCTATGAATGAAGATAACCAATTTAATATTTTGTGAATTCAGAATATTGTGGTAATCTTTGATGACATTTTTTGGTGAACATCCAGATACTTCAATGTGATTGGATCAGATCCTGAGGGCAGATTAGGAGAGGCTCCAAGACCTGAACTGCGAGAACAGGGTCGAATTTCAGGTGCTTGCTTTGATGCAGCACGTGGTATTATTCCTGGCTTAAAGGTATCTGGATATGTTTTTTTTTCTTCTATATATATGTCAGAACTTATGAATTCTTCCTTTTAAATAATTAGCAGAGGTGATAGTATCTGGTACACTGCCAAGGATCCTATAGAGAGGCATCTATATTACCATCTTCCTCATAATGAATATAGAATTTAATAAATGCTTTCTCATTAAAAACTAGCATAATTTTTCTGTGATCTTTTATAGAAAATCTGGAATTTTGGTAATATATCCATTACTACAATGAAATTATTTTGCCAACTTGGAGAAGTCTTCTGGATATATAAACGATAGTGCTTGCAAGTGTTTTGCACTTCTCATTGCATTTGTTGGCTTCTTGCAGGTTAGAGGAACAGATTATAAGACACTTGATGGAACTTGCATACGAGACTATATTGATGTAACTGACCTTGTTGATGCTCACGTGAAAGCTCTTGAAAAGGCCCAATCTGGTAAAGTTGGGATCTACAATGTTGGCACCGGAAGAGGTTGGTTGAACACTTCAAATTTGAATCTTAGTGCTTTAAGGTGTTCTTAGTAGTAGATCATCTTGGTAACCGATAGGGACAACTGCAAACTTTTGCTTTTAAAAAACACAATTTTCTTCTAAATTTGAAAAGAGTATCTAATGTGTTGCTTTACAGTACATGTATCGTCTGGAAATAAAAATTATCAAGCTGACAATTGTCAAGTAATAAATCAATTGGGTTGATTGAATATTTCCACAAAATACATGGATAAATCAATGAACATAACTAGTTCATATATGGATTTGGATACAAGCTTTTGATCAGATTTTATATTTAAATAAAATAGGCCTATATGTCCTATTTGACGAGCTCTTTACAATTATCCTTTACAGAATTTGCTCAGGCTTGTCATTTTCCAGCTCGGATAATTGTCTACTTATATTTTTATAGCCAGGTCTTTAAATTCTTCATTGTGTCTCACACTCACATTTGTTGTCTTTTTTTTTTTTTGGGGGGGGGGGGGGGGGGTGGGGGGTGTTGTTTTGTAAACCAGGTAGATCTGTTAAAGAGTTCGTGGAAGCTTGTAAAAAGGCTACAGGGGTGGACATTAAAGTTGAATATCTTTCTCGCCGCCCTGGTGACTACGCTGAAGTTTACAGTGACCCATCAAAGATCTTGCGTGAACTGAATTGGTCTGCACAGTACACCAATCTTCAAGAGAGTTTGGAGATTGCTTGGAAATGGCAGAAAGCTCATCGTGATGGTTATGGGACTTCAACTGCTGTTCTTTGAAACTTCCAGAGCTGTATCGCACAGCTGAACACTGGTAGAGAATGGATCGGTTGAATTTGAAGTGTTTGTGAAGTTTGAACCAAGTACCAATATTGTGTATATAGTGTTGGTATTTTCTATTCAACTTTACAAACTTCACAGGTTTTCAGCGTTAGAAGATTCTTAGTCACCGGACCCCGGAGCATCTATATCTATATCTTTTTTGTTAAACTTGAGGCATTGACGAAAAGAATTTAGCTTTTAGACCAATAAAAGCACGACCTTGAGCGACGACTGATGAGTGCTCAGTTTAGTTCTAGTGTTCTACTATTCCTTCTTGTACTCGTTGAAGTGGATAGAATATCCCCCCATTTTTCTTATTTACCGAGTTGCTGTTGGGTTTGTGGTTTTAGGAGGTAGTTGTCGATTTATTATATGTATTCAATATGTAACAATTCAATAATATATGATGCCCGGGTTCTGATTTATTATGTTATGTTGTCTCTTCCCCCCCACCCCTCTTACGCTTATCATTTCTCTCTTTAATTCTGTTTGAGTGCTTGTGTAAATCCGTCACATTGACATGTTTACTTAGCATGTGCTGTGTACCCACTACCCAAGAATGTCATTATAACATGTTCTTAAAATTTCGAGCATGAATTAAGGTCTAAACTCAGAATTGGGATAGATTAAGCTTTGAATTTCGAGGTCAAGAAATTTAGCTCAAACTATATTACCTTCAATCCTTAGCATAAGAATTAAGTAATTTTGGCTAATTAATTAAACTAGTCAAGTTATTTATTAAAAATGTGTTTTTCCCCCCAAATTGTATCATTTGCATTAAGTTACTTTTTGGCCCAAATTCCTCCAAGATGCGCAATTTGTAGGGATAATTTTTAAAATAAAAAGATAATAAAATATGAGGGACAAAGTAAATTAAGGTTTGGAGGTTGTACCTAGCCATTAGAATTGATTGTGCATAGGGAAATCGACAGAATTGAGAAGCAACCATGGGTAAATGCGGAGTGACCATGATAAAAGGGTAAAAGACGCAGTTGGTAAAATCATCCTTTCACATCCTGTGTTATTGTAATCTGTAGGAGAACGTATTTTTATCTGAAATAAGTCACCTACCTGCCTACTCTAACAAAACTGCGACCCTGTCTCTAACAAGAGCTCATTATAGTAGATCATTCATGTGATGTTATAAAGTGTGACTCTGCTGTAACAAAAAAAAAAAAAGGTGCGACTCTGCAAAATTCCTGTGCCCTTATTATAAGAGCTCATTTCAGCAGTTAATATATTTGTTAAACATGTTGATTTGTAGTTCATACGTAAGACGTGGAACAAACTGCTGAGTGGTGGTGGATCAAGCAATGTAATATGCATCTTATCATCATTTTAAAACTGCTGAGTGCATTCATTTTTGCGTATGTTGCAGGGGAAACAAAAAAGTTATTGTTGATCATTTACAACGTCCATTTCTTCATGATAGACTCAAAATTTAATATTTTCTTCTACTTCCCTTTTTTTATCACACTCCATATATGCATTTATGAAAATGCATTTTTAACTGCCTAATATACTATTTTGCCTTAGTAGCAAAAAAAAAAAAAAAAGTCCATTGGCAACATAATTTAGCGCCAAAATTCCGCCACCGATTAATTAGTGATAGTTTATTTTGACAATTAAATCATCAAATTCCGTTGCTAAATTCCATGTCTAATCCGTTGTTTTTTTTTTTGTCCACATCTTACATGCTAAATGGTCAACTATTTGAGACAACCGGACTTTTATGGATGATTTTTTATTAAATAAAACAATGAAGTGACACATTATGAGAAACTCATACAGAAGGAGAAATCCAATGAATTCTCCCATGATTGAAAATAATGCTCCAATCTTTAGCAATCATACTCTTGCTTTTGATTGATAAATCCCAATTAATTAGGATGCTGAGCTGGCATTTTTCTTAATGTTTATTTCTCAAACAATTAGAAGCACTATGGTGAAAAAGACGCAACATTCCCAAATTTCATTATTTTGGTGCATATGAACTCATTTGGAACTATGCAAATTGGAGAAAATGATTAGTCTTTTTTATATATCCAGGGTATTTTTGTTTGATTTTCCTAATATTTCAAAAGCTTAGACATGATGATGAATATTGCAAATTCTAGTTGTGAGGTGTGAAAGGCATTGTGTTACGGATTCATATATGAGGCCCATTTATTGTATGGTTCAAAAATCTACTTATAATAAAAAATGATACTAATCCAAGATTGTGACCTAGATATGATAGCTTAGCACTTAGGTTTGGAGGCATAAAGGCCTATAATTCCAAACCTTACAAGTAAACTCCATAATAAGAAGTAAACTCTACAGGTATGATTATTCTCTCTTGACTATTGTTGTGCCGTTATTGTGCACACACACCATCCCATTGGCTAAAGTTGTTTTATTTTTATTCATGCACATTGATCTGCTATACTCATAGGTATCTAATCCATAGATACTTAGAAAAGAGTTATTTGATCCAAGATTAATATACTAATCCAAGAAACTAGACATCTCTGTCAATCTAGACAGAACAAATTAGATTTTTGTTTTTTGTTTTTTTAGGGATAAAAAAAGATGATGGATTCTACAGTTTAGAGACGCATAAAGAGGCTATAAAGGAGGGCCTTGGGTTTACTCCTGGAATTGAGTGAAATGTGGATTCAAGACTCAATAGGCAGCTTTATCAAGTATATGCGTGTTTTGACACTTCTGGCTTAGATTTTATTGAATACCATCCAATAAGATTTTTAAAATGTCTCTGCAGATTTTCATCAATCCATTTATTATCAATTATCATTAAAAGTGGGATGATAATCATTAACAACACACAAATATATGGGGATTACTGATTGATGATGACATATATACATAGGAGATATACGGAAATAATAATTAATAATTAGTGGAATTAAAAGTATTTAATACATTAACAACACATAATTGGTGATATTAAAAATATTTATTGACTTTGTAATAGAGTTGGCGATGGAAGATCAGATTGTTTTGGGAAAGATAAAAAAAGTTATTGGGATATTATTAGTTGGGGTATTAATATCCTAATAAAATTAGTTGTCATAAAATAAAAGGGAAAGATGAGAAGAGAATGGAAAAAGGAGTAGGGAATTGGAGAGCAAGAAATATTAATTCTATTAACTATTCAAGAGTACAAAATACATAACATATGCCTTCGATTTATAAGCTCAACTTTCCAATCACAATTAATATGATTCCATGATTATAGGAGATAATGAGTAGATAATATGAAATAATGGGGATATAAACATCCACATAAATATTACTCTATATTCATAAACACTCCCAGTTGGATATTCATAACTAGATATGTGCCTCATTAAAAAACTTCAACTAAGAAAAACTCGATGGGACAAAAACTTAGTAAAAGAAAAAGAGTACACTATTCGTTAATATGCTGCCCAATATTGCCCCATTAAAAACTTTACTAGGAAAACTTAGTAGGATAAAAACAAACGAGGAAAAAGGAGTACAACACAACTCACCCTCTTAAGAACATGAGTTGATACCTTTGAGTTTGTGAAGTTTAACATTATGAACAAGCTTTTTAAATATTATTGCATGACATCATGAACAAGCTTTTCAAATATTATTGCATGAAGTGACTTGGTAAATAAATCATATTTCAATGTTGATGAAAAATTATCTCTTGCTAACAAAACATGATATATCAAGTCATATTTGACTAGTAAGATAAATAAGAGCTCCAATTACATTGAGATTTAGTACTTATGGACCAAGTATTTCCTCATGATAAACTTTCTGAATTCTTATACAAATGAGAAAACAAAGATAAGCTAGTGATTTAGACACTTAAACACATAGGCAGACCTGGGGGCTAGGGCGGGCCCCCACCCCAATTACATACGAGCTCCAATTACATTGAGATTCAATACTTCCGGACCAAGTATTTGTTGTTTGTAACGTATAGAGTAGGTAGAAATTGAATATACAGTAAACAAAAACAGTATAAGAAGAATCTGTATTGACTGAATATAATAAACATATAGCATACAACCAGTCTGTATCATATGAAAAAGCTATAAACGAACTCACAAGACTGCCAAAAAATGGTTATGAACTATGCAAAAATCTGGGCCCAGCTTCCGTTGTGTCCTTAAGACAATTTTGCTCCTTCTATGGATGCCGAAGGTTTTTGAGCAATTGCCTCCCAGGATAGAGCAGATTATTCGTCTCTAGAAAGATGGCTCTATCTGTCTGAAACCCAAGCGAATCCAACGAGTCTGCTTTCAGAACGCACAGAATGTTTATGCAGAGAAGAAAGAACGTGAAAAATTCTGTGACTAGGGGCCCCTATTTATAGACTCTGGAAAAACACGATCAGATGGACTCGTCTGTTGCTTTAACTGGTACGTTGTGCGAAAAGACATACTAGAACGGAACGAACAGAGGTGACCTGCGTCTGTTGCCGGCGAACTAGTGTGTCTCATGAACAGACGCACCAGACGGAGCTAAACGGGTCGACGGGTCGTACGAACAGTCACGACCAGAGGGAGCTGAACGAGTTGTACGTAGCCGCTGGTGGAAAAAACCGGAGAGGTACAACGGAAATAAAAATCAAAAGGATTATTTTATTCAAAAAATTATTTTTTATTTCACACGTGCGGACCGGATCGGGCGGGCGGCCTGCGCGACTGACCGAACCGAGCCGGCGGCGCGCGCGCGCGTGTGGTGGATCAAGGGTTGCCTAAGTCCTCACCCCTCTACAAAAGTGGGTAGGCCCAAGGGCCCATTTAGTAGGAGCCAAGTTGGGGCTTATATACCCTCCAACTTCCTTCCACCTAACCAATGTGGGACTTTACCACACATACAATCCTTCTTACTTTTCCTATTTTATTCCATCCTTCTTCTTATTCATAAACTATGAGATTTCTTCCTAAATTCCAACAGTATTTCCTCATAATAAACTTTCTGAATTCTTATCCAAATGAGAAAACAAAGATAAGATAGTGATTTAGACACTTAAATACATAGGTGGACCTGGGGTCTAGGGTGCGCCCCCACCCTCCCTAAAACAATCTACTGTCTCAGTGATTATATCTTTGGTAGGCGTGTTCATTTTAAGGGATCATATATTTGACTTTTACATTTTCACGATGCATCACACTTTTATATTTACTTTCTAATTAGGACTGATGTCAGTTACTGGTGTATTTTATAAGTTAATTGTGTGCTGTTCTTTCCTTTCCATATGAACATTAGTACATTACAGCATATGATTGATTCTGAACCTAAGGACATGTTAATTTTCTGTACCCTCTTCAATGATCAGGATGAGCAATGGTTGATCCCCTTTTTTCGATTATACTTTATCAAATCAAGAACTTTCAAACTGATGCACGTCTCCTCTTCTCGTAGTGTATATTACTGCTTTGATAGTAGTAAAACATAATACCACGATCAGAAGCCAGTCAGGCAGGTCTCTTTCACAATTTCTAAAAACTGGAAATTGATTGTTTCTTGAATGTCATAAACATGGACACCTGCATAATGGGGCTGAAATTAAATTTGGATTCTAACTTTGAGGGAGAACGAGAGAAGAAGGGAGAGAGTTACTAGAGATTGTTTGAGCCCACCCACTCCTCTCTCTTCCTCTTTCCAAATTTACCTGGTGTGTTGCTTGGTAAATGTGGAATATGTTAGCTGAAAAGCTGGTCATATAGATGAAGTGCAAAGTTTTAACCTTTCTTTAATACTCATTTTTATTTCTTTCAATATTTGTATTTTTTTTATATTAGGTACGTATTATATTTCAAGTATTTTTTTTAAATGATATAGTAGTTTTTTTATTTTTGCCCCATCGTTAAAATTTTTGAGTCCGCCACTGCTTAAACATACCTAGAAATATGATTGCTCGTCGGCTTGAACCTCTTCTTTCTTCTTCTCTTCTTGTTCTCCCTTCTTCCTCGACACTTCTTGGCCTCTCCCTCTCTTTCTTTGCAAATTCCAAATGCTGATCGAGATGAAGGAGTAGTGGAAGTGTTTTGGGGTGTCCAAGTACTAATAAAATATATTTGTGGGGGAGTAATTGCCAACCCATAATTCCACTAATCTCCTCATTTTCTTTCTAATATTGGGCCATTAAATTTCAACGATGCTCTTCTTTGAAAGTCTTATTGGGAATGTCCTTGCCTCATCAAATTGGGTTTTGTCTTCTCCCAAATGCATTTGAAGGCTTTTGGTAGTAAATTTACCCTTTTACCCCTTCTCTATTTGTTCTTATTTACCAAATCAATTTTAGAAAATAGTCTATATAAGGATTTTCTAATTTGATTGGCTTCTTTACCTCATGAAATACGTTTCCTGAAATTCTTAAGCTAAACAATACCCTCTAACTCCCCCCCTGAATTATCCTAGAAAATAGCCCCTTAATTTTAATAATAGCTCTGAAACCATTTAGACCACTTTTGGGATAATCAAACCTCTTCATAATTTTCTAATTCCCCTAAAGACTCTTTCATAATGTTTTTTATCTTCTAATTTTCCGAGTGATAATGGACTCCTATATAAGGTGTAATTTGTCCACTAGTTAGCATGAAGCTTGTGATATTTACCTTTAGGAAATTTGTTCAATTTGTGATAATGGACTCCACTTCAGCTAAAGAATTGTTCAATTTGTGGCATCCATCGCAATGCAATATGATTGAAAGAGCTTTTGGTGTTTTGAAAGAAGATTTGACATTTTAGCTAATTCATTTGAGTTTGCTTATGGAGTAAAAACTCAAACATTTATTATTGGAGCATGTTGCATTCTTCATAACTACTTAATGAGCATAGACCCTGATGAGGGTCTTATAGAAGAAGTAGATCGTGAACTTGCAACTCAATCTAAGTCTGTTTATAGTAGTCGTGATCGTCATGGCGACAATGAGGAGGCTGCCCAAGGACAGCTTATTAGAGATACTATAGGAAATGAAATGAGGATAGATTATCAAAATAGGCAAATGAGACATAATAGCAATGTACCCTAATTTGTTTGAAGTTTACACTATGATGAACTTGTTATTTGAAGTTTCCATCTTGATGCTTTTAGTATGCCATGTGATGTACTTCAAAAAGTTTAAATTTAGACTTTTATGTTTTGTTATTTTAAGTTTGATCTTCAATGTGTTCTAATAACTTTTGTTTGTCGTATACTTTCATTATTTTTCCAATAGTATGCCACCAAGTTCAAACAAAAATAAGCAATGTTTGAATTGGGCAAGACCTATGGATGACTCTACCTTATTGATGATTTCGTGGAACGATATAATTCAAGGTAAATGCTGGAAAGAGATGATTGCCTTGCTTGATATTGAAATGGATCGGAGTTACAAGTGGTTCCTCTAGAAAGAAGCAAAAGATGAATTCAAAAAAAGAAAAAGACTCTAACTTGGATAAGGATGTCATGTATGAAGTTGCATAACCAACTAATGCTGGAAATCAAGCAATGAGAGAAGGAAATGAAATAGCTAGAGAAAGATCTAGAAAGCTTCCTCAATTGTTAGGAGAAGAAATACAGAATAACTTCTATCGATTCATGCACACATAATGCTTAATAAATAGCGGTTACAACGAATAAACGTCATGTATGTTGAGGCAGATGTTGTAGAAGAATATATAATACTAAAACTTAATAGTTAATTATGCCCACCGTCATGTATTGTGAGGCGAAATTCTCGAAAACAGAAAAATAATGATTGTAGTTAATAACTGTCATTTATTTATTGAAAACAATGACAGTTCTTATGAAACAACTGTCCAACCTTTTATCTATGAACCCAAAAAAATAACAATCTTCTAAAATAACTATCATGTAACACTTTTAAACAATCTATTCCCCTAAGTACCAATTCATAAGTTATAACCCTTTGTAACATCGTTGAACCATCACAAATCATAACCTCTCATAATATCCATTGAAACTCCATTGAAACCCAACTATTGCAGGGTTATAACATCCTCCTCTCCTTTATCATCTAGAAATGGAAGCTTTGATGCAAGCAATGGCAAGGCTTGAATGCCACACAAGGTGTCCCATGGCATTTGCTAACAAGTTGAACACGAAGTTGAACCTTATATTTCATTATAATGAAGTTGAATATGATTTGCAGTTAGACCCTTCATCTATTTCTTCTGGTGATGAGAATGATGAGGAGGAAGAGTAAAATGATGATGAAGAGGAGGATAGTAGTAGAGGTGGTGACTAAACACCTCTATTTTACTGAACTAGCTAGAAGCTATCGCTTCATGTCAAAGTACTAAAAGAAAAGGACCGGGAACTGTGGCGGCATAGGAACCATAGGACCCCTTACTAGTAAAGGGAAAACAGAACTGCACTCCCGCGCACCAGCTGACCTAGCCCTAAACCAAGCAATCTTCCCTCCTTTCCCAACAATCAAACTCAATAGCTAAGGCGCAACAAGCAAGAAAACAGATGTGCGTCAGAAGCACAACATGCAAAGTGGCTCGAGCGTTAGCTCGAGGGCTTGAGATGCTAGCTCAAGCCGTTGCTTGTTGGCTCGAGCATTAGCTCGAGGGCTTGAGACGTGTTTGCACTTAGTCTGTTGCTTGTTCAGGAGAGCTACATAGTAACCTCTCACTTTGCTCAAGTTACTTGGTACCCTTGCTTGTTTAGTACAAGTACTAAGTAAGCCCTAAAGGCCATAATAATAAGGTAAACTTCATAGCTCCAACCGCGTTTTTTCCCCTTTTTTTAGATTGGGTTGTTGGATACGGGATCCTCGTAGTGGGCTGGACCAACATCCAGCCGAGAGAGGGCAGCCTTTAGAAGCGGGAAACCAAGAGAAAGCTTCACATTTTCTTATCTTCTTCCGAGTAGGAGTAGCACAAAAAGAGGGATTAGCATTATTGACCCAATGATAAACCACTAAAACTTGGGGCTCCGCGCACTGGGAAAACACTGACGTGACGGGAAACCAACCTGCCACTAGTTACAAAGCTCCAATAAGGTATCAAGAGGGCTATCATAGTCAGGTGCGAAGCAATTACCCCCTATTTGTAAAGTACCCCTCTTCCTATTTAGGGGGTTGAGGTGAGGAATGGCTTGATGAACCATTATGTTCGCCACGCACCGGCCCCATTCACTTGCTTATTGTAGAGGCTATAAGTACATAGTGCCCCAAAACTATAAATAGTATAGTGATAGTGGGGTTGAAACACAAGAGTGCTGTTGAGCAAAAAGAAACACAAGAGTGCTCGCCCTTTCTTTCAAAAAAAGTGGGCCACTTTTTCTGGAATGCATTCGGGATAACCGTGACCATGTAATATATATATATATATATATATATATATATATATATATATATATATATATATATCTTCGATGTTGTCATTTCGAAATGTCCGCTTCAACCGCTGTTTCACCTCCCAAAAAGCAAAGTTGGCTTGACGAGCGCAGATGCGAGGAAGCAGGAACAATAAAACCAAAAATCTCTTTCTTGTCTGGGGCAAAGAGAAGTGCTTTTGCTACTGAGAAAGCGAACGGTTAGCATGAAGGTTCAAGACTTAGCAAAGCGTTAGCGAAGCTAGATTCTCATAGACGTGAAGCGTTGTAGTAGTGCCGAAGCCCTATGTGCTAGAATGCTGAGCCAAGGACGCTCCGCCTTATCTATCTATAGAAGCAGTCAACTAAGTTTTGAACGAATTAGCTCCTTTGTAATGGCTCAATCTATAGATAGAAAGCCCTATGATGGGAAACTATCATGTTAGGTTTGGAGAGAGATAGGACCGGTGATAGGGCAAAACTTGATAGCTTATAACTCCGCAAGTATACGGGCCGTATCAAGTAATAAAGAGTAAGTAAGATATCGTTCCCACGAGGACTTAATACCCACAACTTTGATCAGACATTGATTTTACACTTTCATTTAAGTTGAGCAAACCAAAGTAAATTGAATTAAATGAAAAGAAATTAAAATCAACTAACTACCACAAATATCAAATAAGCAACTCAAAGTCACTAATCCCTTATTAACTTCATAAACCTTTATTTCACCAATTTAATTACTCTTAATATTAATTTTGTTAATCTCAAGTATTAATAGCTATAAGTGTCTGTCGATCCATTTACAACCCTCTTTTAAGTAGAAACTGTTATGTCTAACAAATTTACTTAAGAGGCAATTTAATTCGGGTACACTCTTCTACAATTATATGGAGCAATTAGCAGAGGCGGAGCCAGGATTTTGAATGACGAGGGGCGAGATTATAAAACATTATATAAGAAATAAAAGTACTTGAAATATAATATAGAATCAATCTACAAAAAATTAAGAGAAATATATTACAAAAATTAAGATAATTTCACTTGACTCTTACCCTACACGTTTTCATATTATTAAACTCATCTATAATTGAATTTGTGCTAAAACTCAAAACAATTTCTTTTTCAATGTATGTAATCAAAGAATCATCAAGAAATTGGTCTTCCATTCTATTTCGAAGCCTGTTCTTAATTATCTTCATTGCAGAGAAAGATCTTTCAGTAGTTGTTGTAGCAACTGGAAGAGTGAGTACAAGTCTAATCACTATATCAATGAGAGGGTAAATGATGGATTTTCCAGTTCTTGCTAGCCTTTGACATAATTCAGATGTAGTTGATAAATCAATCAAATCTGGATGTTTAGGAATGTCAAGCTCAAAATGTTGTAACTCCGTCTTCAAATGCAATTTTTCTAATTCTGTGAAATCTCGAGAATAAAATTTGTCAATAAGTTTACAAATGTCATCACTATTAAATGATTTGTACCGGTCTCTTGGATCTAAAGCCATGCTCAAAGCAAGTAATTCAACAGTATTATCATTGAACCTGCTATTTAATTCTTGCAATTGATAATCAATTGTAACACAGAAAATATTTACCCTATAAAATTTTTTCGTAGAAAAATCACCTTCTTCATTTCGAGCACGACCTCTCCTTCCAATATATTTTGCACTCATATCTGGAATGTCAATGTTAAATTTTGTGTAAAATTCTTGAACATAAATCAAGAAAGCATCCCAACCTGTCTCTCTTAATTTCTGAAGTAACTCTTTTGTACTTGAAACAAGAAGTAAAGCATTTGAAATATCTTGAGATTCTCGTTGCAAAGCTTGACAAAGGACTTCAGTAATACCCATAATTTCTTTCAAAAGGTGCAATATGATGACAAAATCAAAAGAAGTTAATGATGAGTATGCATTATCTGCATCTCCACGATGTGATGCTGTCTTTCCTTCATTAGAAATATTGTCAAGAACTTCACCTGTGGCTTGAAACATTTTAAATAAACTGCATATGGAATTGTAATGAGAACTCCAAGGAGTAGCTCCAGCTCGATGCAAAGTACCAATCTGATTAAGACCAACTCCTGATTTGAGTTCATCAATAGCAATCTTTCTTGCAATTTCATTAGTTTGAGCAACCCCTAACTCATCATTATGCTTACAAGAAGAAGTGGTAATATTAATTATAAAGTTCAATTTTTCAAAAAATTGATGAACATGTTTTACCTCATGAGATGCAGCAACTAAGGCAAGTTGAAGGCAATGAGCAAAGCAATGGACATAATATGCATATGGACACTCAGCACAAATTAAAGCCTGCAATCCATTCCATTCACCTCGCATATTGCTAGCTCCATCATAACCTTGTCCTTGAATATTGGAAATCATCTGTTTAGTTAAAACGCCCGATTATTAGTAAACAAGCCCATTTATGAATGTCTGAAGAATATCTTGCAGACTCTACGCAATATCTTGACTTTGGCAAAGTCTAATAAAAAGAACCGAGCTTCGTGCCTGGATTACGTTTCCCTTTACTCATTAACGAGCGAATCAAACGCGAGTTCAGTTTAAAGGATGAAAATAAAACTGACAAGTTGGGCAAGATAATAATGCTCGAAATGCCCGGGAAAAACCGGGATAAAATTGTCATTGTATTAAAGTTTGGGCATAGGCCCGGATTACAGAAAAACAAAAAATAAAAACTGAAGTTACTAAAAACGAAACTAAAAAGCCTAAGAAAAAACAACATCAAAGTTGGGCTTGGTCAGGAATAGAGGAGTCGGGTGCATTTGAGGCCGGAGCATCTTCCTCGGCAATTCCATCATGGTCACCCTCCATTTGATGCTCAGACTCGTCGACCAGAAAGAGCGGCGCGGGTACAAATTGCCCATCCACTACCGAAGCTCTGAAATCCACAGCATCGAGATTCATGGTGATATCAGGATTCAGAGCTCGGACTTGGGCCAGGCACTCCTTGAAAGCCTCAGCAGCCGTCTCAACGACCATGACCTCTAGCTTCTCCACCTCAATAGCAGACGCCGCTAGCTCGGCCTTGGAAGCATCGAGGTCGGATTTAGCAAGGTTCAGGTCCTTCACCAGGCCCGCATATTGGCCCTGCATAGCGTACAACGAGGCATTTAGCGTGTCTTCCTGGGCCTGACTGGCATTGAGTTCGGCGGAGACCCGATCCTTATCAATAAGGGCCTTCGATATTTCCTCCACCACCTTTATCTGCGCCTCTTCGGCCTTCAGACGCACTTCCTCAGACTCCACCTGCCGGGCCAAATCATCTTTCCTCTCAGCCCAAGCTTTATTAAGCTCGGCAATAGCTTTGGAATACTTATGCTTCACGGCAGCATAAGCATCCAGCACTCTGGCCGTCTCCATCAAGTGGTCTTGCAGGGCCTGCAGGTGATCCAGGTCAGAGTTGGCAAAAATGTCGGCGTTGAAATACTTGTTGTGGGGCTTCACAGCGTACTTGAGCTCGTCCAAAACCCCGTCAGTCCATACTTCGCCCCGCGAATGAAGATGTGATTGTCGGGGAGGAGGAGGTGGAAGGTTGCTTGTTGGAATGTCAGCTTCAAGAGTAGAGGACAGACCAACCTCTGTAGTCAAAGTCAAAGAGGTAATTGCCGACTTCGACCGCTTGCAGGGAACAAGGTCTACGGAGGCTGGAGGAGATGCAGCTCTCTTCTCAGGCACAATGGTCCTCTTGGGCGAAGGAGCAACCACCGCCTTCTTTTGCGAAGAGGACTCCCCCTTCTTCTTGGCCTTGGCGCGGAGCTTCTCGGCCAATTCCTAGAAGGAAACCTTCCTCATTTCAGGCACTACAAAGAACATAACAAACATTAGAAAGGCTAAAAGGACATAAAAATGGGATAAAATAGCAAACAACCAACAAAAATCATACTCGGTGGATACAATTCCTCCACCGACTACTGGATAAAAATCCGGGAATCAATGACATCTTTCTTGGCCATATGGTCAACCAGAGCTATCACGGTCTCGACCTCGGCTGGCTCCAAACTATCATCGGAGGATACAAAAATTTTATGGTCTTGGTCATAATGAGTTTTAGACCAATACAAAGGAAACAACAACTCCACCGAGGTGGAGTCGACACCTTGGAGAAACCACAGTTTATGACTGGGTTCGGCAGTAACTTTGAAAAATGAAACCATGAAGTCTTTCTAGGTGTCGGTTTCCACATGAAAAAGCTTCTTGTCTGGTTTCCCCCGGAAAGAAACCCAACCCTTCTTTTCCACGGGCTCCCCGGGTGGGCGAGCCCTTTGGATATTGAAAAAATAGAAAAATGCCCCGGTAGTTGGGGTATGATTTAAAAATTGGCAAAGTCGCTTGAAGGCGACGATAAAACCCCAGGAATTGGGATGAAGTTGAGTGGGGGCCAGCTGCAGAACGTTTAAAAGGTCTACTTGAAATTTAGTGAATGGAAAACGTAAGCCGAGTTTCCTGACAAAATCTCGATAGAAGAAGAAAAAAGAGCGCTCATTCCCTTCCCGGGCAGTGCACATCGGTTCATCGGGATTTGGAAGGGAAAGGGAGCAGTGATCCTGGTCTCCTAATGGGAGCTCGGCAAGTTGGTCGGATGTTATTGAAGAAAGCCTGGATAGCACTCCAACTGCAACCCAGTCATATTTCTCCGAAAGATGACGTGGAACACAGGCTACTGCTGACTCCACAGATCCGGAATCCTTAACAGGACGGGGAGAAATTGACATACTACTTACCTAGAAAAGGAGAAACAAAAATAAGTTAGAAGCGAGGAAGATGATACTTGAAGGAGGTAAAGCAGGACGGGTAGGAACGGCTAGAACATCCCGCGGTTGAATATGCCGGCATCGCGAAGCTATTTCATTAGCTTCCCATGTCCGGCCAACCATCACGGATTCAGATATCAGCCAGGAACACTCTTCGCATAGGCCGACAGGTCAGGAAAAGAAAATAGGGGGCTCCACTCGTTGAGATAAAGAAGAAGCAAGCAGAAGAGGACCTTCTCTCTTACTCCCTCCCAAGGGTGGCTCTAAAGAAGAAGCCCTAGCGGTGGCAATCCCCCGACCTGGACCTATTGGCTCTACAGAGTGGGAACGACCTCTAGCTCTACCCCTGACCCGACCTGACCGACCTGGTTGACCCCCACCATCACCACCATAGCCTCAAAGCACATTCTCTAGCTTTTGTTCCTCGGTCAAAGGTTTCCCATACAACCACCAGGCCGTCCTAGGAGGAAGGCGTTTCACAAACTCTTCCTCCTCGGGTGGTAGGCTGTTGGGATTAGGAGGAGGAGAAGATTCTCCCAAACCCATAAGAAATAGAGGAAGGGGAGAAGGAGGCAAGTTTAGGTAAAACGAAACAAAAAGCTAATACTAAATCCCCAAGAAAGAGGATCAAGGAAACCAAAAACGCGGGGCAATCAAGAACAGTGTGACCAGATAAAATGAAAACAACAAGCAAAAACCTAGAAAAAAGGAAAACTCAAAAGTAGACAAAGAACTACCGAAGAAATAGAGAAGGAAAGAAGAAAGCACAGCCAAATAACCAAGGGAAGAATGAGGAAAATACCTGGTTTGAGATAAGTTAAAGAAAGAGGAAATGCGCGAGCCACGAAGCTGGAAATGGAGATTAGAGAAAGATGAACTGGTTACTGGTTGCAATTTTCTCTCGAAGAAAGTTCAAGACTTGGCAATTTTTAAAGTGGGAAAAGAGAAAAGCCGAAGGCTTATAAACAAAGAAGCCGACGGAGGGAAGCCAGGAAACTCAACCGCCGAAGGCCCAAAGGGCCCATATGAAGATGATGACGTGGACAAAAAAAGGTGTGCGCATTTAATGCTGATATTAAATGCGCATGAAAACCAAGGATAGTGGAGCAGTTGTTCCACTCAGAGACCGGCTAACAAATGTCAAATCAATAAGGGGCAATGATAACACTCGTTGCCTCGAAAATAGGAAAACATTGAATCAATCGATGAACTAGAAGATGATCCCGACTTATAGCATTCAGGTGGCCGACCACATAGATGGACCCCGATCATCCGATCCAAGGCTGACCTCCTATGCAATTTCAAACGGGGGCAGTAAATCCCAGTCCGCGAAAAACGGAGTAGAAGACTGCGAACAAGGAAAAAACCCGAGCAGAAGTATCGACATATTCCGATCTTAATAGAGTAGGAAAGTTTAAAAAGCATGGAAGGATTCCGACCTAAAATTAAAACTTCGGGGTAATGTTCTCTCAGATCAACAAACAAATCCGACCCCCGCTAGTTCATCCCGGCAATTCAGAGCCCTGAACAACCAGGCTGGGGGGCGACTGTTATGGATATGTCAAAAATGGGCTTAGCCCAATGACTGGAGGGCCTAGTCAAACAGCTCCAGCCACAATCTTAACTACTCCCTTAAATTTAGGGGTAGTTATCAAGATAGTGGCCAAGATCATAACCACCCAGAAGATAATGAGAGGTTATCAAAAAGGAATATCTTAATATCTCTAAATAAGAGAGATATCAAGGCCCATCGGAATAGGGCCCCAGGTAAGTCTATAAATAGATGAAAGCTCTCACAAGGTACACACTTTTCGAAACCCTAGCTCTTTAATTCACACAGAGCACACACACACAGCCCCTCTGGCTACTAATAGCCTATTGTCTTCTCTTGAACTACGTGGACTTTGATCCACTTTGTGGTACGTAGGACCCTGAGATTTCACCCTAAGCCAAGTCCAACACTTGTGTTCTACACCAGAACAGTGTTCAGCACCTATCCTCCTCAAGGCTAAACACACGACGATACACATTACATATATTTCGTTCCACGGAGTACTCACAACCCACGTTCTCATCTTCCTCTTGCATCAAAATACACACACACACACACACACACACACATATACATCTTCATACATACAGCAGCCTACACATGCAGCAAAGGAAGGAAAACACAAGAAACCTAGGACAGTCAGCTTCTTTTTCTTTCAGGAAGATACGCGTAGCAACACACACACACACACACACATATATCTAGCATTCTTTTCCTTGGCAGGAACAGAACTCAAGCACAGAAAAACGCAGACAAGTTCACAGCCCCCTGTTTTCGGTTTTACTTTCAGTTTTTAGCTTCTTCAAGGTTGATTTTCTAAGCTTAATACTCACAAGCTTACCAACGGAAAACTAACAGAGTTTCAAACGAAAAGAAGACCGATGCTCACCTCTGCTGCCCCCGCTGAACGATGAAGTTGTGAGCTGAATCCCTTCCCTTGCTTTCCGACGCAATGAGCAGAGGAAAGATGACTTTCGGTTTAAACTCCCTCTCCCTCCTTCAGCGACTCACTCTCTCTCTCTCTTTCTCTATGTCTCTTTCGCGTTTCTGTTTCTTTCTTTCTGAACGAATAGGAATGAAGGGACGGTGACATATATATAGACTTATGAGTTCGGTCCGAAGAGAAGAAACAAACAGACCAGTGGGCAACCAAGCACAGGGCTCGAGAATGCTTGAGGAAGATCTGAGAGGGTATGGTCAAGTCTGAAGAATGGAGGAGGATTTTTCGCTGGTCAAACTGTGCTTGCGTGATCTACTCCTTCTGCTTAACGTAAATGACGCTGGGTCGACAAGCTTGCTGAACTGATGTGAAAAATCCATCTAATGGATCTGGGTCGAATGGTTCTATGGGCTGAGAGGAAGAAGAAATGCTATGGGCTTAGGGAACGGCTACATATATATGTATTCATGCTGATATAATTGTATGATATTTTGCAGCTGCCATCTGCGTTTTTGGTGGGTTGAAGCTGAGCAAATTTCTGATCCATCTTTCTTTTCTTTTACTGCCAAGCCTTAACGTGTTGGGCTTGAGATATTTGGGTTTGGGTTTTTATTCCAAGGTTTCTTCCACGGGCCCAATTATTTTTTTAAAATTTCTTAATTGCAATTATTGGATGGTTTAATAAAATCCTTAATTTCATAGGCCAAAATATTGATTCTATAATTCTTTGGCTTTATTCTTTCCCTCAATTAATTTATTTTGGCTATAAAATATTGTCTCCCAAATATTTAGGCCAAAAGTCAATTGCTCTAAATTATTGGAAAATATGCCTTTAAATTACTTATATTACATTTTTAATAGTTAAGGCCAAATTTTCCATCATTAATCTTAAATTCCCAAAATCCAAAATTTGGGATGTTACATTATACAGAAGGTTTTTCCATACCAGCTCCTTCTACCTATATCGCAGTTGAAGCACTTAAAGGAGAATTTGGTGTCTTTCTAGTCAGTAATGGAAGCAATCGTCCCTACCATCGTAAAATAAGAGTACCTGGCTCTGCCCATTTACAAGGACTTGATTCTATGTCCAAACATCACATGCCAGCAGATGTGGTCACCATCATAAGTACTCAAGATATTGTGTCTAAGAGGTGGATAGATAGGATTACTAGTAGCTTGATCTAGACCCTAGCTTTTTTGCGAGCCAAAAACCCATTTATACGCCTCTTTTTTTCAGGAAAGCAAAGTGAAATTCATAAAAAGGCTAGCTTCGAGAATAAAAAAGAAAGTCAGTGGCTCGTTTTGTTTCTATATGCATGCAATTCAAGTCAACATGTGTTTGTAGCCGTTGCAAATGGAGGTAGGAGGATGACCAAAACCAGACAAAAAATGGAAAAGAAGTCGATCCCCCTAAAAAAAGTTAGGGAGTACGAAGTCATATATGTGTCATGAGGTGCGTAGTCACTCGAGCGAAGTGAAGAGGATCAATGGCTGGTATGCTATAAATGAGTGAGAGCAATAGGAAAGAGAAGGGATAATGCAGTCAATGATTATTTATAGGTAAAGAGAGAATCTTTTTACTGAGTCGAATGAGATATACTGTCCTTAAGAAATGCTTACGGAGTGGAAAGCGCAAATGGCTTAGACTAGCTTAAAAGATTGATACTAGGAAGAGAATAGAAGACTGGCTAGACTGAGCCGGAATGTAGGAAGGAATCTCCATTATCTATTAGATAAGTGAATGAGTAGACGATAACGCAACGCACCAATAAGGAAGTCAACAACACAGCCTAATGTAACACCCCTATCGGCCTCGCCCTTTCGGGTGGCGGGTTAGAGGGATCTCTTTTATATTTATTACCTTTCCCTTTATTTATTCCATATTAGAATATATTAGAGTGTACACAGTAGAGCATAAATTTGGTTTGGACAAATACGACATACTGGTAAAAGTACGACCAAAAACAGAAAATAGTCCCCGTAGGGTTAAGGGTACAGTCATCCAAAATAATGAATGTAGAAAGTAAATACTACAGTCATCCCAAAAGCTGTAAAGTACAAAATAATAGGGCATTCCCTATTTCTTCCATATTGCATCCTGCCCACCTCAAGTCCCCCGGTCTCCTCAGCTCGAGACACCTGTACTTCTAAAATGGTCTGGGATCCAGAGTTGAATCCCAAGGTAATTGTCAAACTCAAATACTATATGTATGCAATCCATAATCAGGAAAATCACAACAACAAACATGGTAACACATACCACATGCATTCAATACACATCTCAAGCAGTAACATACAAACAGCATACCACATATGCACATGTTCACTGCAAAAAGACCAAGTCCTTTCCAACCGCAGGACCACCTAACAAGACAAGCCCCCGGATCTTCAGCGCTAGGAAAACACAGTAGCCAGGGCCTCAAACCCTAACCACCCCTGAATGCATCTCGGCTCGGTAGCGACCTAAGGACACCGGTCCAATAGGCCCTACAGCCTACATTCTCAATTATGGCAAAACAAACATACAGAGTAACATAAAATATGCGAGTAAGCAGTTACCATATACACACCTGGTACCCTTGGTAACAATAACTCCCTGGTGTTTGAAAATTATCCTGAACATGAATTGATCCTAAATAAAGCAAACATATCTTGTTTTAATCACTTATGAAATTTCCCCTTTCAAATTCATGAAATTCGTCCCCCTTTTCACAAATTTCAGAAATATCGTTCTAACTTCAGGAATTCATAATTAATTCTAAAAAAATCTGATTGACATGAAACTAGAGGAAAAAGAACCCTCAAAATGTATATTTTCTAACAAAAATACTTCCAGAAGTCATAAAACTCATATTCCTTTTTCTGTGTCAATTCCTTGCTCGCTGGACAGAGAAGAAAATCCAGTTTTAGGGCTGTTTTCACGAATTTGTTTCTCCCAGTAGAAAAATCAAAAAGTGGTAAAATATTATATCAAATTGAAGCCCAAGATGTCTAATTTAAGCATACAAAATTTCGTAGCCATCTGACCACGTTTACTATTTTAAAACCATTTAACAAACTTCGCTACCCAGAATTCAGCAAAACTGGCAGATTCGACATCTTTTAGTGTTTAGGGTTTCGGAGTTAGAAATCATGCTGGTAGCTTAAACCCACACAAAATTTCATTCTGAACCCATTGAAACCCTTAAAAACATCAAAAACACATCACAACTCTAGGTTCCACGTGCTGGACAGAAATCAACCAAAGAACCGATTTTCAAAGTTTTAGGCAACTCACCTTGCTTGGTGCCTTGATTCTTCTTCTTCTTCTGCACTTCTTCTTCCTTGTTCTTCTTTGATGGGGCAGCCTTGGTAATAAGAATAACACAAGGTGTTATTCAAGAGGAATCTTAAGTATTTACATGAATGGAAATTCAAATCTTGAACCAACTTACCTCAAACTTCACCTTTGCTTCTTCTTCTTCCTTATTGTTGCTTGGTTCAGCTCTATTTCTTTCTCTCCTCACTTGAACGAAAATGGCTGATGCAAAAGGAGACTTGGAGGCCTTTAATAAACCTTAAGGGTTATATGAGGTGTCCATTCATGCCTTTATCCAATGGTCCAAGAGGTGCTCTAGGATTTGACCTATTTCCTTGCTTTTTCTTCAAGTATTTCAAATTTATCTTGGCTGATGTACATGTGGCACATGTCTGGTCCATAAGAGGAATATTCCCATCTGTTCATGTGTCCTTCATGTGTCCTTTGTGTTTATCTCAAGTACCACCTTGTTACTTCCTTTTTGACTTAATACTTCTTCCTATAAATGCATATCTTATCCCACATGTACTTCCCTTATCCCTTTCTTTTCCTTTTTTTTTGGTGTCATATCCAGCTGAAAGAAGGCTCAAATTTTTATTCAAATACTACATAAACAAGCCTCTAATTGGTACTTGTTGGTTCCCTTTCATTGGTCAATGTTTTCCCAAGTCTTTGAGCATGTATTTGGGCCTTAATATGTGATTTATTCAATTTTTTTTCCCTACCCTAATTCAGCTGCACGTTTTTTTTTATATGACTTGATGAACAAGCTTAGTTGACTTTTGCCTTCCCTTATTAATGACACTCATTAATTACCATTGTACTACATGGTAAAAAGTCAAGTCTTCATCAATTATTTGCCACGTGTTGCTTTAGGGTTTAGCCATGTGTTCCTTCTCTCTCCTTGCCTGGTTGGCACTTCCATCTTCCATATATTCCACCTACCTTATGATGTGGCTTACTCTGGTCCTTTAATTTCTTGGTCAAAATACTCATGTAAACAGGAGTGCAAAATGTCTTAAAATATGTCAAGAAAATACTTAAAAATCCCCCAAACCAAATGACCAAAGTGCCCTTGCAAAATATCCTCTTAACTTAGCTTATGTTGCAAGTTTTGATGACTTTTCTCTCTCCTCCTTGCTTTGCACGAATTTGAAGCTTATTTAAGAAGCTTTTGAGTCATCAATTTACCAAAATGCCCTCAAAATATCTCCTTTCACATAGCTTCTTTCACAAGCTTTTTGACTTTTGCACTTGTAATTATGAAGGGACACGTGTCATGCTTTTATTAGACCAACACAAAAATATGTCATCATTAGTCATCATGACCTGACTTTATTAAAGTTACTTTAGCGGTGTCTACTCTGGATCCTGCTTGAGTTTTACTCGAGATTGGGACACAAAATGCCAAGCCCCGACAAACAATGCCACATACTAGTATTTTCTAAAAAACGCAGGGCATACTTGATTGCCCTGAAAATGTCGTATTCTTACTTATATCGGCATAATTTCACTCAACTAAGTGTCCTATACCTTAGGACATAGTTTAGTGGCATCTTTTCCGACCGAATTTATGCCGTATAGGTCTTTTGTGCCCCTTTTCCATTGGCACATTAATTCCACAACTTATACACACTAAGTTTATTGACCCATAAAGCCAAGTTACTTAGTCCCAGAGAGGCTTCCTAACCCTCGGCATTCTTGGGACTCTTCCCGAACTGGGCTTAGTCGTCTGCCTACTTTAGGCTTATTCTCAATTCTTAGGGTCTAGAATTCGAGATATTACACCTAGCCCTAACAAGCCAACTCCATTCCTAGGTTTAGCGACTACGGAAATTAACAGAAAGGTCCACAAATAATTACTAGGATCGTTTGCACGGAGAATATTAGATGACCACAACCCGCACTCACTAGATTTCAAAGATCTCGCACTCGGCTCTCTTGACCATGCAACCAGGTTTATAGCATACAACGTCAATGGTTTCAAGTTTTGCATGGTTTTATGAGATCAAGCATTGCTAACCCAAAACTTAGGTGTTTATGGAACCTTTAGGACAAGGATTTATTTGAGCAATAGTGATGGCAACATGTAGTTTGGAAACATCCTATATTATGGAAAGCTTCTTGATGTTGTTGAAATAAATTACCAAGGCCATTTTCGCGTGACGCTTTTGAAGCCATTGTGGGCAAATATGACAACTTCATGAGGACTAACAACTGACAACTTAGGCATCACATCAGTAAATTTCTCTTGGCCAATTCATATCGGTCAACTCAATGATGATAAGCAATATATTCTTGCCTCAAAGGCTCACAATTTTTATTATGTTAAGGATGAGAGATACAGATATTGGAATATGGTGGTTGATTTAAAGCCTTAGGACCTTTATGACATATCGATAGTGATAACATTACCTACGAGAGTGAGCTATTCTAGCCCGCCAATTTTGAAGACTTCCTCTTTGAAGGCAATGAGAGTTTACCTATCGTTTAGTCAGATTTTTTAAGTTACACTTTAGAATCAATTAATTTAAGTTTCATATGTGTTCAAACGTATTAAACTCAACTCTAACATTTTTCCCCATCTTTTTTGTAGTGTAGCGATGGTGACGAAGAATGATTTAGAAAAATGCTTATCTTATTGTAATCCGTTTATGTTTTTTTTTTTTTTAAAAAAAACCATTGTATTTTTTGTAGCGGTTTTACAAAATTAAAACAAACTGCTACAAATTAGGGACTGCTATAGATTCCGTCATATTAACCACTACAAAAACCGTCACATCAATTGCTACAAGTTTGCCGTAGATATCCCTATAAATACCCCCACCACAACTCATTTTACACACTTCATTTCTTTCTTCCCAATTTCTCCCTCATTTTATTTTCCTGTCAATGTTTTTTGGAGGGGTTAAGTGCCGATCAAGCTTATCAAATATGGTAAATATTTTTTTCTACTTGTTTCATTTTAAATTTCTTATTTTCTTATTATTATGATATTAACTATTTTTTATTTTCATAACGGCATTTTCTCAACATTCCTTCTATAATCATCAACATTCATTTCATAGTCAAATATTATCTAGTTGACAACATAATAAATTTATATTATCTACACTTTCTCAGTATTATGCCTATATAATACCCATAGTCAAATATTATCTCACATTATTATTTTTTATAATATTAAAATTTATCATATCATTTATCAATTGAGTAATAAAAATAAAATGCCAAAGTAATAAAAAAGTATAACAATTATTGATTTCTTTAATAAATAAAATTTGTTTGTAAGGGTAATATAACTACTACAAAATTTTCACAAAATTTGGCCCATTTCTTAAATTTTAAAAATTAGCGGCACAAATTTGTAGCTATTTTAGAATCGCTACAATTTTAATTCATACTTTTTAGTGCATTGACAATTTCATCCAATATTGTAGTTGTTTCTAAACCACTTACAAATTTCTGCCTGATAGGGCAAAATTTATAGCCTATAATTCCGCAAGTTACGGGTCGTATCAAGTAATAAAGAATAAGTAAGATATTGTTCATACGAGGACTTAGTATCCACAACTTCATTTAAGCATTGATTTTACACTTTCGGTTAAGTTGAGCAACTCAAATTGAAATTGATTAAGTAAAAAGAAATTAAAATAAACTAACTACCACAGATGTCAAACAAGCAACCCAGAGTCACTAATCCCTTATTAGCTTCTTAAACCTTGATTTCTTTAATTTAATTAGCCTTAATATCAATTTTGTTAATCTTGAGTATAAATAGCTATAAGTGCTTGTCGGTCCACCTACAACCCTCTCTTAAGTAGAAACTATTATGTCTAACAAATTTACTTAGGAGGCAATTCAATTCGGACATACTCTTCTCAAATTATATGGGGCTATTAGGTATATGTCTATCCTAATTGCAAATTAAATTGAAATATAATCCCATATTACTTAATCTCAGAGCCTAATCAAAATCTCCTTCGTCAAGGTAAATCCTAATGCTGGAATTTATATTTAATGATGGCTAGTCACTAAATAGATAAAATTGACTCTGCAAGTATACGGGTTGTATCAAGTAATAAAGAGTGAGTAAGATATATTCAGTTAAGCATTGATTTTACACTTTTGTTTAAGTTGAACATCTCAAATTGAAATTAATTAAATAAAAAGAAATTAAAATCACTAACTACCACAAATATCAAACAAGCAACCTACAGTCACCAATCCCTTATTAATTTCATAAACCTTTATTTCACCGATTTAATTACTCTTAATATCAATTTTGTTAATCTCAAGTATTAATAGCTATAAGTGTCTGTCAGTCCACTTACAACCCTCTCATAAGTAGAAATTGTTATGTCTAACAAATTTACTCAAGAGGCAATTTAATTCGGACATACTCTTCTACAATTATATGGGGCTATTAGGTGTATGTCTATTCTAATTACAAATTAAATCGTAATTTAATCCCATATTGCTTAATCTCAGAGCCTAATTAAAATCTCCTTCGTCAAGATAAATCCTAATGCTCAAAATCATATTTAATGATGGCCAGTCACTAAATAGACACAATTTAACAAGATTAAACAACCAAAATTAATACTAATTATAACTAAACGATGAAATAAAGTCTAATCCATCAATAAGTTTATAGGTTCTCTAGGTTGCAAAACAACTAGCTACACATCACAACCAGGATCAGAGTTCAAAGACATGCCGGAAAAGAATAAGAAACTGGAAACAGAGTCAAGTGAAATATTAAAACCAAGAAAAAGAACATAGACTCAGCAACAACTTCTTCCTCTGATTCGGTGCTACTGGTTCTTGGAGAAGAAGATGACGACTCCTTTTTGGTTCACTTTTTCCAATTCTTGTCCTGTGTCTCTGCTCCTCGCAAAATGCCGTTAGCGTCTTTTCTCCTCTTTTCCAGCAACCGTACCTCTGCTTCTACGTTTTCTCTCGTGCTCTCTGTCTGGTCGCGTTGCCGTCTCCCTCTCTTTCTTTTCTATTCTGTCCATCCTTTTCTCTTTTTCTTTTCCTTTCTTTTATTCCTTTTTTTTCGTCAGCTTCCTGTAGCTTTTAGGTTAAATTTCATTGATCCATTAAATGACTTCATGTGCCCATCGTTTTTGTCTCATCCGAATTGCTTGATCCGAACCATTCTCCTCCTGATCCCTTGCGTCTTTTTTTTTTTTGATATTCAAAAAGTCTTGGAAGGGTTCAACACCGGTCCCCTATCAAAGCCAAGACACAGCCCCGGGCTCTATGAGCACTTACTAGAGACTTACGAGATTGCCTATCAAAGGAGTCCCAGTGACGACAGAAGAGATCGAACCCACGACCCAAAAACCTGGTCTTGAATCCCATACCACCTGTGCCAACTCTCATTGGCATCCCTTGCGTCTTTTAATTCTTTTGTTTTAGGTCATTCATTTATTTCTTTCGTGGGCCCAGCTTCTGCTTCTTTTCCTCAGGTCTCCAATTCCCTTTTAGCTCCTGAGGGCCAAATCCAATCCAATTGAATCAAAACCCACACAACATTAATTGGAAATCCAACGTGCTCCCCTCTTATTCATTCATTCGTCCAGTCCAATTCTTCTCATCAATTCATTGACCCAATTGTCATTTAATCCATATGGCCCAAAGCATTTTTCTGGTCTTCCTTTCATTCCGTGTGGGACCCACCTCCATTTAATTAGATTGATTCCATTTCCGAGATATGCATGTCCTGCTCCCTGAAAATAAAAGCAATTAAATAATAATAATAAAACTAAATCTTCTTTAAATATTTATTTATTTATTTCCTAAACTTAAAACTTTTATTTTAAATTAAAATCTCATAAATGATGCACCAAATCTCTATAAATTGTTTAGATAACTCTCTAAATATCTTCAAAATATACTTTAAATATATAAAATATGGAGAGTTATCAATTAAGCAACCAAAATTAATACTAATTATAACTAAACCATGCAAATAGAATTTAATCCATTAATCAATTCTCTAGGTTGCAAAATAAAATCAACTACACAAGGCTTTAAACAAATTCATAGCAGCACAGAAAATTAAATCGAGATTCAGAGACATGAGAAAAATCACATTATTTAACTGAAGTTGTTCTAGTGTCTCTGCTTCTTGATTCTTCTTGTTCGGCCGTCTCTTTTCTTTAAACGTTGCGCCTCTGTTTCTTCATTTTTTTTCCGTGTGTCTTCCGTTCTTTCTTTCTCCAGGCGGCTCCTTCTCTGCGTCTTCCTTTTTATTGATTGATTGTCGCGTCCCTTCACAATTCGTCCAGCCTCCTCTTTTATTTTAGCTTTATTTTTTTTTTTTTCATTCATTGATACATTCTCCTTCGTGGGCCCAGCTTCAACCAATCAACCCAATATCCATGTGGCCCATTCATTTAATCAATTCATTTTAGCCCAATGCCGTGATGATTATTCTGATTGTGAAAAGCAAGGGAAAGTCACATTATAATAATGCTAACAGTAATACTAATAAATACTAATAATAGAAATAATTATTTATTTCTTCTTTTCCTTTTTTTTTTAATTTTTTTAAAACTTCTAATTACTATTATTTATTTTCTAAACTCAAAAACATTTATTTTAAATTGAAATCCCACAAGTAATGCACCACTTTGATTTGATCTTATAATAATATAATCGCATAGAAATCTCCTAAAATTGTTTAGATAACTCTCCAAATATCTCTAAAATATACTTTAATTATATCAAATATGGAGAGTTATCACACCCACCAATTTTTAAAAATATTTTGTCGCCACTCACACTTTTGCTGCCTATTTTTAAAAATGTCGACATAGTCAGTTGCAGTTACTTAACTGTGACAAATATTGGCAATTTCTTCATGAAGCAATTCATAAATCACTACAAAAAGTTAACACAGTATATCTTCTGGCTATCATTCAGTAGTGGTGACCTATAATCACTATAATATTAGTTGCGGTTTTGTTACTTGAGTGGCATATTTTTTGTTACCGCTACAAAATATCTTGTCACGGTGCTTTTTATAGCGGTTTGTCTGATAGCTACTTATGTTGTTAGTAGCGGCATAACCACAACAAATATATAGTTTTCATTGCTACAAAACGTCAATATATATATATATTTTTGGTAGTGTAAGTGCCATCAAAGGATGGCCTATATGCCACTGCACCGCCATGGTGCTGCCTCACAGGTTCATAATTGGGGGGTGGGGGAACAGACAGGAAATACCTGAATGATATAAATTGAGAGATAGTGAATCATTTCCAAAAGGGTTGATTTTATTACTTAACAACCGACCAAACCGAATATTATTTCAACATCGGTTATTAAAGTATTACAACATTCCCCTTGCTTGAATTATCAAAAGTGAAAAAGATGGCACAAGAGAAACAGTAACGAGGGAGGTTGTAATAAATTAGGAGGAATATGGGGGAGGCATGGGCAAATCCTTAACTAAGCCACAAAGCAAAGTTGTATTTTGAAGGTTGTATTCGTCTCTGAGAGATCGTTCAGGGGACAAAACACTAATGTATAGTTGTTGGCCCAAGTAGCGATTTTCTGTTAACTCCGACCTCAAGTTCCACAGTCCACAATTATCGAACGTCAACATTATGGCTGCCCAAGAATTAGGGAAGACTTGGACGGTGTGCCTGCTCACAGCATCGAGAAGGTTATAGTTCTTCCTCTTCTCTGGGGCCCATCTCCCAGGCTCATTGCTGCATCAAGATATTATAGACACACATAAAAGTCAGTCAAATCAATATAATCCTGCTGCCAACAAGCTATGTAACTAACTTCAGAAATTAATTAATACTCACGCGACTGCGAAGAAGGAATATCCATCCAAGTTATATGATTGCATGCTCTTTTCATGGTTCTCAATGATGATCTCAATGAAGGTGCGGAATGTGATATTTAGGACATTGGGTGTGACAGTGAGGCTACCCAAATTGGATGGCGGCTCATCAGAGATGGTATTATACTTGAACACTTTGTCGGCAACTCCATAGTATTCGGCCAACTTCATAGGGGTGTCAGGATCGACATGTGAAACCCCATTAAGGGCATATCGATTTTTGCCTTGTACCTTGCTGTTTGATCCCACCAATTTGATTGTGCGAGTGATTGGGATTTGACCATACTTGTAAGAACCTTGAGGATTAGGCCTAGCAGCACTAGCAGTAAGGTTCCAACGGAAGGAGCGGAATTGGTTAAGAGACCAAGCGATGCCGCCGGCTGGTGCCTCGGGGATGTCTGGTGAGACGGGTCCTTTGCCATTTTCATAGCGAATGATGCCTTTACCAGTAAGGACAACCTTGGTAAAGCGAGTGGAAGCCACAAGGTAGTAATCCTTAGGCTCTTGATCGGCGGTGACAAGAACGGTAAAGCATTGGCCAACATGGACGTCGAGGGAGTTATAAGTGTTCTGAACCACGTGAGATCCCTCCATCTCAACCAGCTTCATGACATGGCCTTGGATCCTGAAGTTGAGGGAGTTCTTAGCCCCAGCATTGCAAATTCTGTACTTGTATGTCTTACCAGGCTTCATGGTGAAGAGGGGCTCGTCGCTTCCGTCGCCCTTGGCTGTTTTGCCGTTGATGAGCACGCCAGCAGGCCTGCCAATGGATCGCCCACTGTCTAAGAGCTTGAGTAGTGTGGCATGCGTCTTAGTGTACCAATCACCAATCAGAACATTAAACTCATCCTCAGGATCTGGGTAAGGAACTGGGATCAAGAGGCGGCTAAACACACGTATCATGCCATAACCACCAACAGCCCTATGCATGGATGTGGTGGGATAATAGAAGAAGGTTCCGATTTGATCCTTAATTTGGAAACGGTAGGTGAAGTTGGTTCCTGGAAGGATGGGGCATTGGGCTCCAGGTGTACCATCCATCCATGAATTCTTCCTGTGCTGGATACCGCTCCAGGTGAACAGCAGAGGCTCATCAAGCTTGTTGAACACGTTCACCACGATGTTATTGTTGGATGAGCAGTTTATTTGAGGCCCTGGGAATTGGCCATTAATGAGAATAACTTGTTGTGGAACTCCTAGAGGCGATGCTGTCCCGTATGTCACATTCCATTCGTAGAACACATAAGGGTCTTCCCCCTTTACCCCTGTCATTGCCCCTAAGGCCAGGCATATCAGAAACATCAACATCTTTCCACGACCCATCCTCTTTGCTTTGTGATCCGCTCCTGAAATGTTATCAACCCTTTATTCTATAACTTATCGATTTACTTTCTCCCACTTTTTTATTAAGTGGAAGAAAGTTCGCACCTGGTTTCAATTCGTGGAGGCCTAGCGTTTATATAGGCTTTTCTAAGAGCAACAAACCTTTTTGTACTTACCATAAATAGGGTTTATCGCTAAAACATAGCAAGCTGTTCCATAACAGATATTGGTAACCACCAATTTGAGGCTTTACACTTCTAATTTTAGCCATGATTTTCTTGAATTACTAAACATGAATGCATTATTTCTTTGACGCTTGTGCACCATAGTCCGCAATTATATATAGAAAAAACCTATCAGAATTTCCAGTCATCACCAAATTGAAGTTTCAATTAGTTCTTTTAACCCTCATATTTGTTAAAACAAAGACACATCACTTCTAAATCTCTGGTTTTCGTGGTTGTAATAAAGTTTGATTTTCCCCAACTATTGCGTAAGGTGTCTTATATTCCTTCATATTTTTAAAAAATAAATTGATTTTATAAGAGTATCTAGCTAGTATATGTGAAGACATGGAAACGACTTAAGTTTTTTTATTTATATATAAAAACATGAACCGATATGAGGAAAAATAATTGTATTTCTGTGTTTATATATTTGTGTGAATTTTTGATGTCTTCAGCACCAGGAAAAATGGATCAGGCATTGAATCATGGTGGCAATAGTTTTAAAAACTAACATTTCATGTCTTTAATATTTATATTAGAAACAATGTTTTAAAAACCAATCCGGACCAGTAGCCAGTCAAGGCAGGTCACAGTTCTATGATCAAACCCTGATTGATTGGACGATGGTTGGACAAATCATAGTTAAATATGTATATTTGATTTAGTATGGTGAAAATCCCAAGAAAATACCACTTCAATTTTACAATTCTAAATAAGTGATTTTCGAACAAAGTTGTCAATTGCTTTACTATTATTATTAATTTTATTATTATTTTTATCAATAAGATTTTAAAATTCAAGTAGTATTTTTTTTTGTCATTCTCCATTAATTATGTTATAATAATTATGCAAAATAATTTTTTTAAAAAAGACATTTTATTATTTTCTATTTTAAAAGCTAATTTTTATTAAAGGATATTATTATTTTATTAATAGCTAAATAATAAACCATGCGACCTAAATGACTGAATTGAAAAATTGTATAGTTCAAGAGGAGTAATTCTTTGTACTTAACGATCATCATTTGGTTCTTTGACGGTTTCTGGCTAAAATCCAGGTTTGTCACGGTTCAATCCGACTAAACTCTTGAAGCAGTCTAACAAAACTCTTGAAGCGGTCTAACATTAATGTGATTCGGCTCATCATCATCCCCAGTCGACAGTAGGATCGGTCTGCCTGTTTGATCCGGTCCCGTTTCAACAACACTGATTATAAAGCTTGACGTTAGGGAAATGTGAAACAACTTGATCATGCACAGGTACTCGAAGAAGGTTAGCTAGGAGAAAGAGCAACCTTTCTCCTTGTGGCTTTTTAATCTGTCTTTTCCATCCTTGTTCAAAACACAGACACATTTGTGCTTTTCTAGGATAGTGTCACTAATGTCGATTTTAAGATGGACCTGTAATCAAGCGATCTAGTTTTATCATCATTTACCAGGTAGAAAATACGACATTTGGTTTACATGTCGATCCACTTAGAAAATATGTTTTCTGAACACACTATTTGCTTTCTTATTGAACCACCCTGCAATTAACCAATAAAGCCAACATCCAAAAATAACAAAATAATCAAGGACCAATATGAAATATTAAATAGGCGACCAAAACCAGCAACAATGAGCCAAAAGCCTTGTTCAAGAATCAATAACCTAATACTAGTAACCAGTACATACAAGGTGAATTAAGATATATGTAAATTATACCCAAGAACCAATAATGTTCTATGCCTAAAACAATATCCAACAACCTAGCTAATGGTTTTCCACTAGTTGCTCGCCTCACGTATAAGTTGTGGCAAAGCTTCTACTATTCCATCAATGTCGTCACTTGGCTTGTATATGGTGATGAGTCATCAAAAGTGTCATCTACCCTAATAAAATCATTATCTCACATACCTAATTACCTCATCAAATTTATCGTTTGTCTCTGTTGTAATAATTTCATGCAAGTAGCAAATAACATAAAACCCTGCACCCACCCTGCCTTCTCAAGTAAAATCATGGTTAGATAGAGGAATAAAAACTGAAAAAATTATCTAATAAAATGTTGTTTAAATGGCAGGGAGATTTATCTTATTATGATTATATTATTGAATATATACCTAGGAAAAATAATCTGATTTCAGATTTTATAAGTAGATGGAATCAAATCCTAGAACTACCTGTCCATGAATGAAAAGTAATAAGTTGAGGAATCAAACATATAAATAGAGCTATAACTCTAGAAGAACTTATAACAAATGTTAACATCTTAGAGTTAAATCTAAGTTTGTTGACAAAACATCAAATGAATAACAAGTACATAATCTTTTAGGTTCTACATGTTATAAAATTGAAGAAAATCTAGAGAAATGAAATGAATTCTCATTCAAGTGTAATTTCCATGTTTACACAAGACCTCTATTTATAAACTTTCAGGAAGCTTGAAAATGAAGTTAAGAGTAAGAAAAACCAAAAGGAGGAAGCTTCCTTAGAGAAGCCGAAAGTAGGAAGCTTCCTTAGAGATGCCGAAAGAGGAAGCTTCCTCTTGACTTGTAGATGAAGCTAAGGAAACTTCTTGTTAACTTAAAAATGAAACTTCTTGTTGGCTTGTAGTAGGAGGAAGTTTCTTCTGGGTTAATGGACATCCACATAATAAATATATTTATAACACTACAATATATATAAACCTCCAAGTGGAAGATACAACCAACAGTATAGAAGTTATGTAACAAGACATGTAAGTACTGTTAACTCAACCATACAAATTCAAAATAGTCATATAAGTACAATTGGGCCTATAATCCAAGCACAACATGTAATTGGGTCATCAAACCAAACTCCAAATATAATTAGGCCATCTACCCAAGTTCAAAATAACCCTGTAATTGGGCTTATTGCCCAAAATTTTAAAAAAATAACTCCATTAAATGAAATTATAAAAGCTCAAATCATAGATGCACAAAAGAAAGGAAAGTCCCAAGAAATCTTATCATCCAAAAATTTAGTCTCCAACCCATCATTTAATACCCTAGACTAGTTTAACTACTTAGAATGTTAATCTAAAAAATATGAAGTATGACTTTGAAAGAACAACATAAAAGATATGTATCCCATTTTTTCTTTAACAAAGTTCTTGTATATCCATGAAATAATTCACCAACTCTTGTAAAACCCTTATACCAGTATGGACTTATACAACCAATACATCCTTCATCAACCCTAGAAGTATCAGAATTACCCAATACTTTAAGATATGCCATAAAAGCATATGTTAAAATTGTATACCAATATACAATTCTTATAAGGTGTTTCTCAACAATTACTTAGAGAACTCCAAACAAGTTTTACCACCCCATAAACTTAATCAAATTTAGAATAACTATAAAGCCACTTGAATTCGAGCAAGAACTCAAGGAGGATATATAAGATGAAAGAGAATTTTAGCAAAAAAATATCTAACATCTAAGCTCAAGATTATCCCATGATCTACCAAGAAATGAATAGATCTACAACAATAGAAGAAGAACTATGGGTATATTCCTATGGATTAACAAGTATAATGTCTCTTGGAAAGATGCCTATAAATGAGAAATTGTTTAGCCAGTGGTATGATCGTTTGAAGAGTAATACTATGGATAATATTGAAGAAACAAAAGAAAATATATGTAATTTATTATCCAAATATATAAATCATAAATATAAATATTGTGAAGAAACATAAACAACCATGAAAGATTTCGAAGAACCTACCTTGGATCCAACCATACTCTAAAAAGAAATACGACAAGAAGAAAAAAACAAAAAAGTTTGTCGACACACCTAAAAGTGGGAGACAAAGAAAAAGCAAAAAAAAAAAAAAAAAGGTTAAGGTGCAAAAATACACATGAGCTTTTTCCCTCGGAGTACCTAGCACCACGTGTTTTTTTTGGGGAGCAAAAATACACATGTGGTTACCATTTTTGAGCAAAAGTTACATTTCACCGTTAAGTCACTGTGCACCGTGATGAGAGAGAAATAGATTAAGTGAATAGTAACTTAATGGTGGTGAACAGTGACTTAACGGTGGGATGTGACTTTTGCTCAAAAATGGTAACCACATGTGTATTTTTGCTCCCAAAAAAAGCACGTGGTGCTGGGTGCTTCTGGAGAAAAAGCTCATGTGTATTTTTGTACCTTAATAAAAAAAAAGGCCGACAGGATAAAAAGTGAAAGCCAAAGATTCTATCAAAAGAAAAAGAAGATGCTCTAGTGATAAAAAGTTACTAGAGTTGTTAGAATAATAACTATAGTTATAAAAAGTTACCTGAGTCATGTAACCAGGGTTGAGAATGCTCGGTCTATATAAATCCTTATAAGTGTTTGAAAAGGCACATACTGAGCTTGAGCCATCAAATCAATTCTCTTCTCTTGTATAAATATTCTGAGTAATAAAGGTAATACCCTATTGATATAATAATAATTATCATAGGAATAATACGCAGGACAATGGATAAACAGAAATAACATAAATATACTGATACAATAATAATCTTGATTACACAATAAGAGTTTTCTCAGGGTTTATACACATTACAAATAGTAAAATTATTACACTATAATTCTTCAATTCTCTGTCATTCTTCCTTATGGTTTATCTTCAAGCATTCTTCTCTTTTTGAACTTCTCATCTTGCATTTCTTCCTTGTGCTCACTTGCCTAATGGTTGGTTAGGGAGGGTGAACAATACCAACAATGCATGTAAGATAAATGCTAGTGTATGACTTGCTTGCCTTGCATAGGCTCATGTTAACATAATGGCATTTCTACATGCTTAATGCTACATATAACATACTTATGGCCATAATATAGCAAGAAACAAAGCTTTAATCATTAAAATATGTTACACATAGTCAAGCAAGCAAATCAATGATACATATTGACACAAACAAACATATCAATACATGTAAATAGGGTAAGTGGACTACCATAGGGGCTAATGTCCTTCCTCGGTTTCCACTTCTACCAACCACTAATGTCTCTTGAATCATCTTCCATTCTTCCCCTTTTCGTACTTCTCATGCCCCTTGATGCATAATCAAATTATTAGAGCTATGGAAATTAAATGCCTAGTGGTGTGCCTTAGCCTTATAACTTTTGGCCCTTAAATTCGTATGGAACTAAAAGTTTCTAGAATTTTCAATAAACTTTGAAAATTCATAACTCATTGCATAAGTGCCCAATTAGGGAAGTTCCAAAGACTATGCAATCATCATTGAGTCTATATTCAAGGAAAGATACTTTCAGAAGCCAAATAAATGCATAGTATTCTAGACTCAATCAAACAATGACAACTATCCAAATAGCATTCTAGAATCATAGGTCATTTTCAAAAATTCATATCTCCTTGTACACAAATCAAAATTTGACAAATGACCTATTAAAATAAAACTCATTATGTCTAATTTAATTCTGGAAATATCATAGCCTTTGGACACCATTTACTATCCCAAATACTAGTTGCAATTTCATTGCCACGCAGGAAACTTTCAAAGAAGTTTTAAGACTTTCGCTAACACAATCCCAAAGCTTCCAAAATCACTACCCAACCTTTATCCTACACAATTTTTTGTTTTGAAAACATTGGAACCATCAAAATGGTAAAAATCCTACTCCGTCTACATACCCTGTGTTGACAAAAAATTAGGGATAAAAGACAATAATAATGTTCTTCCAAGTTTCCTTGCAAAACCATCATAGTTTTGTCCCAAATCACTTCTAGCTTGATGCTTAGGCCTTTAATCTTACTTTAACCATTTTAGACCAATTGGATAGATTTCAACATAATGGTTTCTACCACCAAATTTCAAGAAAACACAAAAAACCACCAATAAAGTTCCAATACACATCAAATAGGCCTAGAATCACTCACCTTGGTCTTTGTTCAGTGTTTCTAGTGAAATTTCTTCCTCCTTTGTTCTCTATGAATTTCGTCCAGCACTCTACTTCAACATACCAAGGATGTGTCATGAGATTAGAAAGTAGGAGGAGGGAAGAACTAGAGGTTACAAGACCATAGCACAAAATATTACCTTGGTTCAAGGAGCTTTCTTCTTCTTCTTCTTCTTCTTCTTCTTCTTCTTGTGTGTTTTAGCAACTTAGAGAAGATGGATGGATGTGTACTAAATGGGATGAGAGTTTGGAGAATGAATTGATGGGATATTAAGGGCTTAAAGGTTAGGAGGGGTGGATTACCATTTTTCCCCTCGATTTGCACATAAGTATTAATTGGTTTTCCATTCATTGCTTTTTTAGTTGAAATCCAACTACATCTTTGGTTCTTTTTTCTTTGTCCACCTCATCTTCCTTTTCTTTTTGACCAAATGAATAGGATGAGAAGATAATTAATGGATCTTAAGGGCTGCAAACTAAATTTGAGTGATGAGTTGGCGGTTCTTACCATGTTACCTTTACAAATGTCATTTTCACACTTTATCCAAAACTGGTAAAATTATCAACTAATTTTAAAAATTCTTATCTCATGGTAAAAATATATAATTGCAGTGATTCTAAAGGCTATGTGACCACTAAGAATTCTATATTTAAATAAAAATATCTCCCATAGTCAATCATATGCCTACTATCCTAGAATCAATGTTTAATACACACTAGTCCAGAAAATGTTTCAAATTGTAGAGCCAACTTTAAACATTCATAACTCAATGTGTACAGGTCCACTTGACCTATATAAGATATCAAATTAAAGCTTACAGTGTCTACTTTGATTTTTAGAAAGTTTTATAGCCATTAGATGTCGTTTGTGTAATGGCCCACTTGCTCCGCCTGCCAGTCTGTTAAAGCATGACTACATGGTTGCGTGCTAGCCGACCAAAGTGCGAATGTGGGAGAGCAAGTTCCCGCCCCTACTAGGGTAGGTATTATCCTCTCCTCTAAGGGATTTATGCCTAGGGAAATAAATTCCCAAGAGTACCTCTTTAAGGGCTCAAACCTTGGACCTAAGGATAAGTCTAAAGCCTATAAGCCACTTGGTATTGGTGCAAAAGAGACCAAGTGGTTCTCAGGCTTTAGACTTATCCTCAGGTCTAAGGTTCCATCCCTTGTGGAAGAACTCTTAGGAATTTATTTCCTAAGGAACAAATCCTCTGGCAGAAAGGATAATACCTACCCCAGTAGGGGCTAGACCTTGCTCTCTTACAGTCGCGCTTCAACGGGTATCCCCTTATGATAACCATCATAGATCAAAATAATAGTGCAATAGAGCATGCAAAATAGATTAGATAAAGAATACTGATAATAATAATAATAATAAATTCCAGAGGTAAATATCAATACGACCCTACAGGTTAATTAATGAATACAATTATCCAAAAGTAAAACTAATATGATATATAATTCTCACACAACCCATTTAAGCAAAAATAACTAAACTATTACAAAAGTATCTCTAAAATCTCCTACCTCGGCAGCTCACATCAATGCTCCATACTCATTGCATTGCTCTTTGATTAGGATTACTAACTAGTGTTCCACTTGAATCTTTAAAATGTTTTGGGATTCAAATTGAGTCCCAAAGTAACAATTAATCTCATATTCAAAGTATATTCAACATATGATAGTCTATCACAATCATGAAAAGAACAAACATAGTATTTAGGATGAACTCATAGACCATCAAACACAATAATATAATAGCATAACCACATATATGATGTTAACTATGAAAACATAGGACCCTACAAGTCCCAGATCCATAGAACTAGGAAAACAACAACAACAACAATTGAGCTTCAAACTTAAAACAACTAAATGCAGTAAACTGTAACACCCCTACTGGCCTCGCCCTTTCGGGTGGTAGGTTAAAGGGATCCCTTTATATTTATTACCTTTCCTTTAATTGTTTCATGTTAACATGCATCAGAGTACTACGTAACAAAGCATTTAATCAGTTTGGACGACAATAAAATACTGGTAAAAGTAAACAAATTTACTTTAAACTCCAAGATATAAATTCTCATAAGTTATGATACAGTAATCCCAAATAAATTATTAAACCGTAAATAACTTTATACTCTCATCCGGAGTGAATACCACACTAAGCCTCCTTTAGAGCGTCTTCATCTCTTCGTATCACTACTTTGGCCTTTTACCTTTTATACTCCTAATCAACTCAACCTGAAACACCTGTATTCCTAGAACGGTCTAGGATTCAAAATTGAATCCCAGGGTAACTGTTAAACTCAAATACTATATGTATGTAATGCATGTATGCAATCCACAATTAGGAAAGTCACAACATTAATCATGGTAACACCTACCACATGCATTCAATACACATCTCATGTAGTAACATATAAAAAGCATACCACATATGCACATGTTTACTGCAAAAGGACTCAGTCCTTGACAACTGTAGGATTGCCCAACAAGACAAGCCCCGGATCCTCAGCGCTAGGAAACACAGTAGCCAAAGCCTCAAACCCTAACTACCCTGAATGCATCTCGGTGGGGTAGCGACCTAAGGACACCGATCCAATAGGCCCTACAGCCCACATCCTCAATCATGGCAAACATACAGAGTAAGCAGTTACCACACTTGATAGCCGATCAGTCTTAATAAAATTTTCCTGATGTCCAAAAGTTACTTTGGATATATCCTAAAACAAAACAAATACATTCCACTTTATACACTTATGCAAACTTGCCTCTAAATTCCATTAAATTCAACATAATCCAGAAATTCCAGAAAACATGCTATAACTTCAAAAATTCATAACTTATTTTAGAAAAATCTGATTGACGTGAATCCAGGATCCAACGAACCCTTAAGATGTCTAGTTTCTAGTAAAAATACTTTCACAGATCATACAAACTCATGTTATTTTTATGTATCAAATTTGTGCTCGCTGGACAAGGAAGAAGATCCAATTTCTGGGCTGTTTTCATGAATTTATTTCTCCTAATCGAAAACTCTAAAAGTTACAAAATCTTATATCAAATTGAAGCCCAAGATGTCTACTTCCACCCTGTAAAATGTCAAAGCCATTGAAATTTTTTTACTATTTTAAATCCATCAATTTCCATTCATTGCCCAGAAAATGCAAGAACTGGCAGATTTACGTAGTTTATGTCTTTAGGGTTTTTTGTGTGTGAAAAAGGTGACCTTGACCTATCCCCACACAAAATATCATTTTAGACTCATTGGAAACCTTAAAAACATCAAAATACCATTGTAACTCCATGATTAAGAAGAAACTCAAACAAAAACCATTTAAGTCATTGGTTGAGTACTTACCTTGAATCTTCGATTGCGTATGCCTTCTTCTTCTTCTTGGAGTAAGAACTTTTCTGAACTCCCTCTTCCTTCCCTTGGACACGCCTAGGCAGCCAAGAATATGAGCAGGTTGGTCCATTAATAACACCATGCCACCAGTCCTTAAGGTGCACTAGGGTTTTAACTTATTTCCTTTGCTTTTCCTCCAAGTTTCCTAGATTTTTCTTAGCTGATTCTAGGGCTGCACAAAATTCTTGCTTGGAGGCAAGAATATTTGAGTTTTAATGGCTTTTAATTTCCTTGTACTTGCCTACACAAAAGTCAAACTTAGCTTCCAAGTTTTTAACCTTTTGGCTCTTATCATCCTTGCTTAACTTGACTTTCTTTCTTGTCCTCTTGGCTGGACTTTTTGGTGACTTGAGAGGCAAGAAGATTTGACTTTTCGTGCCCTTAACTCACTTTGCTTCTATGGTAAATTTATGGTCTACTTGTCACTTTCTTGTGGTGCCAAATTACATGGTCAAAAAGGTGGTGACATTAACTCTTCCTCCCTTCTTTCTCTTGCCTTGTTGGCCCTTTCATGTGTCACACATCCTACCTACCACATGATATGGCACACCTTGGTTCATTGATTTTTCTTTTATTTTCCTTGTTGGCCTCCTCTCCATCACATAGTTTGCCTACCACATATCATATACTTACCTCTTCTTTTACTTCAAAAACGTAGGGAACCCATATCCATCCAGGAAATGTCATGTGCATATTTATTTTAGCATATGTTTGCTTCGCTAATTATATCATACCTTAGGGCATAGCTAAATGTCATTTTTATCAACAAATTAACATCGTATAAGTGATTCTGTGTCCTTATACACTGTCAGTTTAATTTCTATGGTCCTTGTCAAAATACTCATGCAAATAGGAGTGCAAAATGTCTTAGAATATATGTCAAGAGGGTACTTAAAAATCCCTCAAATCAAATGACCAAAGTGCGCTTGCAAAATATCCTCTTAACTTGGCTTATTGTGCAAGTTTTGTTGACTTTTCTTTCTCCTCGCTTTGCACGAATTTGAAGCTTATTTGAGAAGCTTTTGAGTCATCATTTCATATTAATTGCATGCTCATGTGTCCCTTATGACAATTGACCAATATGCCCTCAAAATATCTCCTTTCACATAGCTTCTTTCTCAAGCTTTTTGACTTTTGCACTTGTAATTATGAAGGGGCATGTGTCATGCTTTTACTGGTCTAACACGAAAGTAGCTTTTCCCTTTTGTCATGATGACGTGAAACGTGTCATGATTTTATTAGCCCAACACAAAAGTATGTCTTCATTAGTCATCATGACCTTACTTTATTAAAGTTACTTTATCGAAGTCTAATCGGGATCTTGTTTGGGTTTTACTCACGATTGGGACACAAAATGCCAAGCCTCGACAAACGATACTAGTATTTTCTCAAAACGTAGGGCATATTTGACTGCCTTGAAAATGTCGTATTCTTACTTATATCGGCATATTTTCACTCAACTAAGTTTCCTATACCTTAAGACATAGTTTAGTGGCATCTTTTTCAGCCGAATTTATGCCGTATAGGTCTTTTGTGCCCCTTTTCCATTGGCACTTTAATTCCATAGCTTATACACACTAGGTTCACTGACCCATATAGCCGAGTTACTTGGTCCCTTAGAGGCTTCCTAACCTTCGACATTCTTGGGACTCTCCTCGTACTGGGCTTAGTCGTCCACCTACTTTAGGCTTATTCTCAATTCTTAGGGTCTAGAATTCGGGTTGTTACATAAACATCCATACAATGCAAATGAGATTAAATTTACTACCTAGTCTTAGAACATTTTTCAACGAATTCCTTGATACTTCAAGGATTTTTCGAGCAATTGACAATTCCTTTAATAGTACAATAATATTAATTAATTATGCAAACTCTCCATTTTATAAGGTACTTGGATAAAATATTATGTCATCACCAAATATGCTAAAAGGGTTTCCATTACCATTCAAAATTTACTACAATTCTTAAATAATTCACCTTTGACTTTTATTTCCTTTATTTTGGAACATATCCAAATTCTGCTAGAATTTTCATTGAACTTTGAAAATTCATAACTAATTGTACAAATTCCAATTTAGGTGATTCCAAAGGCTATGTGACATTTAATATGTCTAATTTCAAAGAAATATATCACTAGTAGCTAGAAAAATTCGTATAGTTCCAGAATCATTTAAATATCATTACCGCCTAGACTAAAATTCCATAATCATGGGTCAACTATAACACCCCAAATTTTGGGTTTAACGGCTTGAGAATTAGCCTATTTTTAGGAGACTACTAGACCCCTATAAGTCCAAAGCTTTATTTGGTAAAATTATTTGGACCTCGAAATATTATATTTTATTATATAAAAATCATGATTATATGTATAATAAAGTATATGAAGCATTATTATTATATATTATATAAAATATATAATAAGTGTGTGTGTGCAACGTGTGGTGTAATATATAATGTGGGTATACGTGTTGCTTGTGTATAAATGATGAGAGTATTGTTTATGTTTATGCATATTGCTTTAGCCACGGGTTGATTACTTCTTCCATAATCACGCCACCTAGCAAATGATTTCTTTAATTTGAAGACACCTCACACCCCTCAAAGAGCTTCAAATTCGGACAACTCTTAATGCCATTATCTCTTCCCATTTGTTAATCAATGATCTTATTCTTTTCGGTTAGTAGTGTTTAAGTGGAATATTTGTGTGCAAATAGATGTGTGCACGTGTTGTATGTCTGTGAACATGTTACTTATATATTAAACAAGAAGGGTGACGTGTGTGTATTGTGTTGCCAACGCATGGTCTCATCCTTTCAGCTCCAGGAGACGTGTATGCATCATATTCTCCAACTTAATATATATATATAACCTATTCTTTTCACTTTGAGGATTTCATCCGAACACATACCCTCCAATTCTCCAATCCCTTATTCTCTTCATGATGGGCTAACACACACAAGAACAATTCAGGTCTCTCCTTCTCCCTTATTATCTACGGTTGCACACAATCTATAATCCATTCCACACCGAGAAAGAGTGAGAGATGCAAGGTAAAGATGAGAAAGAGAAGGAAGGAAGTAAGGCCGGAGAAGAAAGGTATAGGGAAAGATATGAGTAAGGTAGTAACCCTTCTCTCACATATTATGTATATATTTATATGCTTGTATTTATCATTGTATGTATTTATATAAATGCATGAATGCTGAATGCGTTGTGTGATTGGTATGTATAGTAATGATTATACTTGCATGTATTGTATATATATAGTATGTGAGTAATTGGTAACGTTACTACTAGGATTCATTTGAATCCCAGGAATGTATTTTGGACAAGTTTTATTTTGCAGATAGGATATGAAGCTCAAGTTTTAAGAAGGAGATACTGGAGGATTATACTTTGATGGAGAAGGATTTTAGCTTTTAATTTTATTTTAATGAAGTGTAAATTTATGGTACAGGATTTGTAGCTTCAGTACGAGTTTTGTCTTAAGAGACGTTTCTGTGTATGAAATCATGTATAAAAAGGTGTATTTTGGACGGGCGTTTCAATTTGGTACTCACATACAATGTATACACGATGCATGCAAGTATAATCATTACTTATATATACCAATCACACAACACATTCAGCATTCATGTATTTATATAAATACATACAATGATAAATACATGCATATAAAGATATACATAATATGTGAGAGAAGGGTTACTACCTTGATCATATTTTTCCCTATACCTCTCTTCTTCGGCCTTCCTTCCTTCTCTTTCACATTATATTATTCTCTCAAACGCTCTCCCATGTATGAACGAATGAATGAAGGCTGAAATATTAAATTGGTAAACGAAGGAGCTGGCCGAAATGAATAAGGGAATGAAGCGGTGTGAAGAGGTGTATATGTGTCGTGAATGAGAGTGGAAAAATGACCAAGTGTAATTAAGGAGAACATGGTTTCATGCATTTCTCTACTCTTGGACTCCTCTTCTTAATGACTCTCATCTTTGCCGAAATTGAAAAAATAGGTGAAAGTTTATATAAATCAAGTTTCATGTGCACGTGGCTTGTTTTAAGACAAAGGGAACAAATGAGAGACACATGGGTAACCTTAGGTGTCAAAGCATGGTGCAAGGTGGCGTTTAAATGGAGAAAACGGTGGCAATGTATGGTGGAAGCATACCGAAATCAACATTAGAAATAGGCAACACAAAAAGGATTTAAATGGAGATTTGAATCCAAAAACATATTACACACACGTATACTTCTAAACACTTGTCCTAAAGTAAGTAACACACATGTAATGACCACACGTACACACATAACTTAATCACCCTTTCTCCTCTTTTTACACGACAACACACATTACACATATTGATAATACACACACGTAATATTGGATTCAAAAAGAAGAGATGCACACATATTAATCAATATTTAATTACCACAAACACCTAATATATATACACACCTCACATATTTATCTTTCGTTCTTACTCCTCTTAATAATATTCATGATCTTTACCCAAGTCTAAAATTATCCTGCTAATTATCTTAAGCTCTTCCTCATAATATGCTCTAGACTTTACACTCTTCATAGATAGGGCCTATTAGTCTCCCCAAAAATAGGCTAATTCTCAAGCATTTAGACTCAAAATTCGGGGTGTTACAATTCTCCCCCCGTTAAATAAATTTCGTCCTCGAAATTTGATCATTAATACCTCTAAGTCTCCTTTAAGCCTCAAAATTCACCATCTTCCGTTGCGCAAGTCTGATACATAAATCATAAATCCTATTACCAAATGCACCACTTTTCATCTCACTATGCTATCTCATTTCAAAACTTTCACAAATTGAAAATTTCTGTGGTGATAGTATTTTTAAACACTTCACACTATACAAACAGTAATAGTGCTACCATTTCTCAAACTTAATCGCTGCCTACTCACATTTTCATGAAAATCAATTTCAGAAAAATATTCACTACCAGTAAACATTTATGAGCGGGATTTTCAAAAATTTAACATTTGAAAGCTCTTACTACCACTTCAACCTTACGGTACGGTGGCATCTCCCCAATCTGTTCTTACATAAACCACCGCAGTGGTAATGCTCTTGTTTTCCAACATATGGTCCACCACCGTGGAGGACTCAACCGCAGCTGCAGTCCGCAGGGCCCCACCCCTTGCACGCGTAGTGTCTGACTAAACAAGGCAAAAATACACTCCCCTACAAGGGTATTTTTCCTTAGATTGGATGCAAACACTGCTGGTGTGTGTATTAGCTTTCTAAAAATTAATCCCCTCAAAGATTTTCAATAATGGCCAATGATTAAAAAAAAAAAATATTCGAATACAACCTGGCAAGATCCATAAACCTGACATCTTCCAATCTTTATATCGCTTTACCACCACATAGTTCAAAGCTCAATTTCAAATTCTGGGTTCAACCAAACCCCTTTATGAGACAACTTTATTTCAACATCAACTTAAAAAATTCATAATTGTTTGTACACAACTTCAAAATTGACAAATGAACTATCAAGTTAATTCTGAAAATTTTCATAGCCATTGCACTCCATTTATTTATTCAAAAACATGTTACAAATTGATTGTTTTACCAGAATTCTTCATTAGACAATTTTGGGATTTTCACAATTTAATCATTATGCTTCCAAAATCATTGTCCAGCCTCTATCCTACACAATTTTTCATCTTAAACACTTTGGAAGCATAAAAATAAACAAAATCCAATTATTTCCTCATGTCTTGTTCTGACCAAAAAAATTGCATAAAGAAGACATACATGATTTTTCCCAATTTTCTTTCATATATTTCATGATTTTCAACCCTAAATGGCCTTCAAGCTTATTATTTATGTAAATGGAAGAAATCACCAAGAAGAGGGTGAATTAGGGATTTTAAAAATTTTCGAAACACCCAAGTTTTTAGATCAAAAATAGAGTATAACAAAGTAAGGGAAGAAAAGCTAGACACAATAGGATTTATACTGGTTCGGTTCTAACCTTGACCTACGTCCAGTCCCCAGATGTCTTATGGATTTTTTAACTACCTCAACATTCTTTAATTACAACAATGTAACTCTCAAGCAATCCTAATCACCAAGGACTTGCTCCCCCTTACACTTTGTAATTGAATAACCCAACTCACAGGTTCCACAACCTTGAGTTCTCTTAAATGAGTAATCAAAATGACTTTCAAAAACAAACTCTCCAACAAAGTAGATATGAATAAACACTGAGGTTCAAAAACTGAAGTATGCACAATGAAGAGTCAAATGAAAAAATGCAATCAGTTGAAATTGTGTATTGTTGCTATAAGCCTTCTTGGGGTATTTATAGTTTAATCAGAGGAATTAGCCATTGCATTTTCTTCTCTTGATTCTTCAATATTCAGCTTCATCTTTGGAATATGATAGTTTCATATTTTTCTCTATTTCTTCAATTCTCAGCTGGAATCCTGGATTTAGTCGTTGCAAATGGTCTTCCAGATTTTTTGTCATTCCATAAACCTTATTTGACCGTTGGAGAGTTATCTGGATGATCTATAACGGCCTGAGCTGAACCATTAAGATAGAGGAGAAATTTCAGGCTTGTTCTTGGTTCTTCATTAATTGCATTTGACCCATATTTGATTTCATCTTAATCCTTGTTGAATTCATCTGAAACTAATGAGTATATCGATCAAGTACATATATATGATGATTCAAAACTTAAAATATGAGTAAATTAATTCATAAGTTTGAATCAGACAGATAGAAGACGTCATCTGTAAATAGAGATCCGTTAGGCTTGTTGGTTATGATTAGTTTTGATGATGTCTTATATAGATGCCATTAGCAAGAGCAAAAAGTTTATATCAAAAAGTTTATATCATATACATTGTCTAATTGCTACATTTAATGTAGATTTTTTCATGTGGAGAAAGAACAAGAGAATAGAAGAAAGAAAGAGTTGATTCATGGAGAATAATCAAGTAGAGAGAAGAAAGAAAGAAGAACTTGCTGAATAAACTGAGAAAATCATTATACAAGTTCTTAGTTTGATTCTTGAAGTCTCCAAGATCAAATGGAAGTTGGGATGGCTCAATTCAGAGTTAAAACAAGTTAGCTTTTACAGACTGCAAGTTTAGACCACTAATCAACAGACATGCTTTCTGGATGAACCCCAAACTCGAGTCTGGAAGAACAAACTCGAGTTTGCATCGGGGATTTTGAAAAATCAAATGATGTTGATCTGCGAAATCTTAATGGGTCTTCCTGAAATTATTTCCTCATATGATATTATTGTTTCTAATGTCCTTGATGAAGTTTTGAGTGTTTTTCAGATAAGGTTTAGCCAAGATCAAGGTGAGATCAAGATCCAGGATAAATGCATTAAATGACGAACCTAGAACAGGCCTGATCCTTCTCCCTTATCGCAGATGTTCAGCTCAGACCGTTGTAACTCATAAGAATCATCTCAAACGGTCAAATTGAGTTAAAGGAATGACTAAAAATCTGGAAGACCTTCTGCAACAACTAAATTCCAAGATTCCAGCTAAGAATCCAAGAACAGAGCAAAATATGCTACTGCCAATTTTCCAGAATTGCAGCTGAACATTAGAGAAGAAAATGCAACGGCTAGTTCCTCTTCTTCATCTAAATAAGAAGCCCAGAAACGAAGAACAAGAGACATAGATACAAGAGGGAGAACAAGAACAGTGATGTGAACTTACACAGTGAAAATGCCAATATTCTAACGTCTGCTTCATCTACTCTCTGAATATCTCAATGATCATATATCTAGCTTAGAGAGTGAGATTATATGTATTGTGCTTCAGTGTTTATTCACTTACTTCTGAGAGAGAAGATTCATTTTAAACATCCTATTATTCTGAGAGTTACTCAAGATTGGGTGATCTTGAGTGGGAAACACTTTGTTGTGATTACAGCTTGTAAGGGAAGTGAATCCGAGCGTGGGATTACTTCGAGTACAGAGTGTGTAATCAAACAAGTGAATTGATTACGGTTTGTAAGGGGGAGTGAATCTTAGTGAGAGAATTACTTCAAGTACAGAACGTGTAATCAAGTTCAAAGCAAATAGTGGATTGAAAATCTCAAGTGAAGCTTGGGGACTGGATGTAGGTCAAAGATTGGACCGAACCAGGATAAATCACAGTTTGCATACTCTCTTCCCTTATCTTTTACATTTCCAGTATATGCTCATCTTTAAATATCTAATTGTCAATTTATAAATAGCGAAAAGTTTTTTTAAAAGTTCCTAAAGTTTATCAAACACCCAATTCACCCCCCTCTTGGGTGATAGCCAGGTCCAACAAGGCTTGAGTTTAAGCTATGTAGGCTTGAGTCTAATCGTGTTGCAAACCTTGATAGCTCTCTCTTGTTAGTTCTCAACCAAGTTTTTGATGATAACTAAACACTTGTAAATCAGTGGTTTAAATGTTTTAATAAGAACTTGATTTCAAGCTTTAAAACTCCACTTCTTATCACAGCAAAATGAAGAACTCGAGTTCATGGGTAAAGAACTCGAGTTCATGGGCTAAGAACTCGAGTTCATGGTTTAAGAACTCGAGTTCGCGAGCTTGGACTGTGGAAAATGCTCTGAGTCTGAAAGAACTTGAGTTCATTAGTAGCAAACTAGAGTTGATCAACTCGAGTTCACAATTAAGAACTCGAGTTCTCTTTGTTGTAAACTCGGAGACAGAACTCAAGTTCTTGGCAAAGAACTCGAGTTCTCAGTAAAGAACTTGAGTTCCTTTGTGATCAAGTTTAAGAACTCGAGTTCTTAGACTAGAACTCGAGTTCATGAACTTGAGTTCCTGTCTGAGAACTCAAGTTCTTTGAGAAATGAAATTGAAGAAAAATGAAGAACTCGAGTTCTTTGTGATCAACTCGAGTTCTCATTTTGCAGATAAGAGGTGTGTGAAGAAAAGTCAAAAAAACTCGAGTTCTTGATAATAACTCAAGTTCTAGAACTCGAGTTCTTGGCGCTGTCTGTGATTTCTGATTCTGCGAAAGAACTGATCTTTGGTTGATAACTTTCCGAATCACTTAATATAATATATGAAATGTTTTTTATCACATTTGCTAGTGGGTTCAGGGATTACAACGGGTTATTATTCAAAATCAACATAAAGCTGATGCTCACGTCACAGCATTTAATGCTGAAGCAAGAAACAGAGCAGCAAATAGAAAGAAGCCAGAGTAGCAGGAAGAAATATTCTTCCAAGGATTACTTAATCAAGACATTCTTATGCAAAAGCACTCTCAACGATCAAAGCATTTAATGAAAGAACGGATTTCATTTAATGAGGCCTCAATGGTCCATTTGGCTGCACAAGGAACAGAGCAAGCTGTGTCTAACGGAAAATTAAATAAGTCACAATGGTAACTCTCAAGTTCCTCCCAAAGGCATTAATGGCGAAAGAGTATAAATACCCAAACATACAATTCAACCACCCGCCGAAACTCTGAGTATTTACTTTGAGTTATTATCTTATCAGTTTCATTACTCTCAACTTTTACTTCAGTGATCATTTGTTATTCAACTCGTGAGGAGTTACTTAAACATTCAATTTTCATTCGTTTGTAAAATCTTAAGGTTGTGGAACCTTAAGTAAGGGTGTTCAATTACAAATAGTAAGGGGGAGTGAGTCTGAGGGATCATTCCGAGTTGTGTAATTGTACTCTGAAGATAGTGAAAAATCGCAAGGTGTTCTTGAGGACTGGACGTAGGTCAGGATAGACCGAACCAAGATAAATTTTCTCGTGTTCCTTCTCCTTTAAACTCTTGATCAGTTAGTTCATTAATTTGTGAAAATTTTGATTAAGCAGTTAGATTTTTAAATCACCTATTCATCCCCCTCTAGGTGATATTCCATCTTCATTTGGTATCAGAGCCTGGTTGCTCAGTTTGGATTAACATCCAGAGTTTGATCATGGACGGAATATTGCCTGATGGTGCATCAATTAACCGGCTTGTCGGTTTCAACGGACAACATTATTCATTCTGGAAAAACAAGTTCAAAGTGTTTGTGATGGCTACGGAGTTCGGATTGTGGAGAGTCTTCGAAAGAGGAAACTATGAGCCAACCATTCTCGACAATGGTCTCAAATTGCCAAAGCCAGAAGAAGATTACAATGATAATGATAGAAGAAACGTTACTCTAAACAGCAAGGCCATACTCTTGCTTCAGAGTGCACTCAGTCAACAAGAATACTTTCGTATTTGCAATTTGGAGACAGCTAGAGAAATGTGGGTGGCCTTGGAGGTTGCTTATGAAGGAACAGCAGCTATAAAGGAAAACAGAGTCAATACTCTCACAACAGAGTATGATCTGCTGAGAATGAAGAACGGAGAGTCAATTGCTGAATTTCAACTTCGTTATACTCATCTGATAAACCAGCTAGCTGCATTGGGTAAGAGCTATGAACAACGTGCCCAAGTCAGAAAAATTCTCAATGTACTAACCAAAGACTGGGAAGCCAAGGTCACAGTTATAGAAGAGGCTCGAGGTGAGTCAATGGCTTCAGTGGCAGCCTTATTCGGAAGCTTGTCTGAGTATGAAAGCAAACTGAAATTCAAGAAAGATTTGGACGAAATCAATGGCAACAACAAGAATAAAGGAGTTGCTCTCAATGCAGTTAAAGAAAAGGAAGAAAATGATGAACATGACGAGGACGATGAAATGGGTATGTTTGTGAGGAAATTCAAGAAATTTTACAAAGGGATCAAGGTTTCAGAAATTGATTCCAAAAGGGAGGTTCTAGTAGCAGCAGATGCGAATCCAAAGAGAAAGATCAAATCATCTGCTATGAGTGTGAAAAGCCTGGTCACTACAAATCGGAGTATCCTTAGCTAAAGGGCAATGAGAAGGACAAAAAGAAGAAGCTCAACAACTTCAAGAAGAAGGCGTATGTTTCAACTATCTGGGGAGATGACTCTTCAGAAGAGGAAAGTGAAGAAGAAGCTGAGACAGCTAATGTGTGCTTAGTTGCATAAGAAGAACAACCTGAGGTAAACGATTCATTACCTAGTTATGATGAGCTATTTGATTAATACAATGAAATACAATCTGAATTTGAAAAACTTGCTGATAAATATTTTGATCTGAAAAGGAAAAATATTTCTCTTGAAATGCAAGTTAAGAATTTTACTGACAAAAACATACTTTGTGAGGACTGTCTTGATTTGGAGAAAAAGAATTCATATCTTACAAAAACCCTGGAGAAATTCACCAAAGGAAGTGAAATGCTTAATGTGATTTTAAATGCCCAACGTTTTACAAATGATAGATCAGGTATAGGATATAATCCTGTTTTTGACAAGAAGAAGGGAAAAAAGAAAATTGGTGGAAAATCATACTTAAATTATTTTCAAAAGTCAGTGCATTCATCAAATCCTTTTGCTCATTGTAATTATTGTAATCGGAAGGGTCATAGCACATCATCATGTTTTCATAAAAAGGAAAGAAGAGATAGAACTGTAGGAAATTATCAGTGGGTACCCAAAGGAACCTATGTTCCTATACCTCATACTAACCCCAAAGGACCCAAGAAAAGATGGGTACCTAAAACTTAATATCTTTTGTCTTGTAGGTGTGTCTGAAAGCATCCAGAATAAACAAATGGTACATTGACAGTGGATGTTCAAGACACATGATGGGTGATGAAGAGAAGTTCATTGCCTTAAATTTAAGAGATGGTGGTAAAGTCACCTTTGGAGGAAATCAATCTGGGAAAATCACTGGCATAGGTGAAATTGGAACTAAAGAAGGACCTCTCATCAAGAATGTTTATCTAGTAGAAGGACTATGCCATAACCTTCTAAGTGTGAGTCAAAGTGTCAATAAGAACAATTGAATCATATTTGTCTCAGAAGAATGTCTCATTGTAAATAAAGACGACCTTGCAATTGACAAAGGAAAACTCAAGGTTTTATTCAAAGCTCTTAGAGAAGGTAATTGTTATACCTTAGATCTTCCAAAAACCATTTCAGAAAAATGTTTTGTTAGTAACTTGGATGAGAGCTGGCTATGGCATAAACGACTTGCACATGTGAATATGCATCAGCTGGACAAGTTGCTCAAAAAGGATCTAGTAATTGGTTTGCCCAAAATTCATTTTAGAAACGATATGATTTGTGATGCATGTCAAAAGGGCAAACAAACTAAATCTTCTTTCAAAAACAAAACTGAGATTTCAACAAATAGACCCCTTCAGCTACTTCACATGGATTTGGTTGGACCTTCTAGAGTGAAAAGCTTGGGGGGAAACTTATACACTTTAGTTATAGTAGATGATTATTCCCGTTTTACATGGACAATATTTTTATCTTCAAAAGATGAAACATTTGATCTATTTTGTGTGTTTGCTAAGAAAGTGCAAAACGAGAAAGGTATATGCATTGCAGCTATTCGAACTGATCATGGTGGTGAATTTGAGAATCAGCTCTTTGAAAGGTTATGTGAGGATCATGGCATAGACCACAATTTTTCAGCACCAAGAACACCTCAACAAAATGGTGTGGTAGAAAGGAAAAATCGAGGACTGACTGAGATGGCTCGTGCAATGTTGAATGAGCATCAGACTTCATAAGTCTTCTGGGCAGATGCCATGAGCACTGCCAACTACATCTTAAACAGAGCCTATGTGCGAAAGAAGTTGAACAAGACACCCTATGAACTCTACAAAGGGAGAAAACCAAACTTGGCTCACTTACACATCTTTGGTTGTAAATGTTTTGTACATAACAATGGTAAGGATAATTTGGGTAAGTTTGACTCTAAATCAGATGAAGGTATTTTTCTTGGCTATTCTAATAGGAGTAAAGCATTTAGAATTTTCAATAAACGTACCCGATAGTTGAAGAGTCGATTCATGTAGTGTTTTGTGAGTCAAAACCATCAAATTCTGTGGATGAAGATGATGAACCTATGCAGAAAAACCAATTTTTCTCGAAATCTACCCCTGCCTCTATTGAAAATTTTGAAGATATTTTTGAAAATGATTCACAAAATCACCCTGACCAATCTCAGCCTAGAGCTTGGAAATTCATCAGGAATCATCCTCTTAACCAAGTTATAGGAAATGTTGATCAAGGTGTGAGAACCAGAAGTAGTGTATTAAATGAGGTCACGTTCTCTGCTTTCATATCTGAAATTGAGCCCTCAAAAATTGACGAAGCCTTATCAAACAATGATTGAGTCATCGCAATGCAAGAGGAGCTACATCAATTTGATAGAAATCAAGTTTGGGACTTGGTACCAAGGCCTAAAGACCATCCAGTTATTAGCACTAAATGGGTATTCAAGAACAAATGAGATGAATCCGCAATTATAGTCAGAAACAAGGCTAGACTTGTTGCTAAAGGCTATAATCAAGAAGAAGGAATTGATTATGAAGAAACGTATGCTCCTGTGGCTAGATTGGAAGCAATACGTGTTCTTCTAGCCTTTGCTTGCATCAAGGGGATCAAGCTCTATCAGATGGATGTTAAGAGTGCTTTTCTAAATGGTTTCATACAAGAGGAGATATATGTAGAACAACCTCCTGGTTTTGAAAATGACTGATACCCTGATCATGTCTACCGCCTAAAGAAAGCTCTATATGGTCTTAAGCAAGCTCCTAGAGCCTGGTATGAGAGACTAAGTAAATTTCTACTTGATCAAGGTTTTGTTAGAGGAAAAGCAGACACTACACTTTTCATTAAAAACAATAAGCTTAATGAACTATTAATTGTGCAAATATATGTTGACGATATCATTTTTGGATCCACTAATGAATCTTTATGTGAGAAATTCTCGAAGAAAATGCAGAATGAATTCGAGATGTCTATGATGGGTGAGCTGAACTACTTCCTTGGTCTGCAAATTAAACAACGAAAGGATGAGATATTTATCTCTCAGACCAAGTACTTACGGGATCTGCTCAAGAGATTTGGAATGGAGAATTGCAATGGTGCAGATACTCCAATGAGTTCAACTGCCTCTCTTGATTGTGATACAGAAAAGGGAAAGGATTTTAACATCACCAAATATAGAGGAATGATTGGATCCCTATTGTACCTGACAGCCAGTAGACCAGATATTCAGTTTAGTGTGGGCATGTATGCTAGATTCCAAGCTGCCCCAAAGGAATCACATGCAGAACACGTGAAGAGAATATTTCGATATCTAGCTGATACAAAAGAGCTAGGACTATGGTTTCCAAAAGGAGGACAAAAATATCTAGTTGCGTATTCTGATTCAGATCACGCTAGCTACAAAACTGATAGAAAAAGTACCAGTGGGCAATGTGAGTTCCTTGGTGGCTCTCTGGTATCGTGGTTCAGCAAGAAACAAACTACTGTGGCTGTCTCATCTACTGAAGCTGAGTATGTTGCAGCCTCTAGCTGTTGTGCCCAAGTCCTGTGGTTGAAGCAACAATTATCAGACTTAGGAATTTACCTGAAAGATATTCCAATCTTATGTGATAACACAAGTACCATAAGTCTGACGAAGAATCCAGTTCAACACACAAGGACTAAGCATATTGATGTCAGACATCACTTTATCAGAGATCATGTGCAGAGAAAAGATGTTAAAGTGATGTTCATTCCGACACATTTGCAACTTGCTGACATTTTTACAAAGCCCCTGGCCAAGGAACAATTTCTGTTTATCAGAAGAGAATTAGGAATGGTGAATCCCAATGAGTTGTAAGAATTTCATTTCATATATTTAAGTTTAATTCACTTAAACATTGACTAACTTAAGCTTCGGAGTTTATAAATACTGTTTTGCAGGTCTCTCTGTTTTCATCACTATAATCAGGGAGATTAAAACTCGAGTTAAGATCCAAAAACTCTAGTTCTTCTAAAAGCAACAGGTCAAGAACTCGAGTTCATCAGGAAGAACTCGAGTTCATGTATGTTTTGATGATATCAACTCCAGTTCTTGGGAAAGAACTCAAGTTCATAAACTCGAGTTGATAAACAAGAACTAGAGTTCTTCGTGTGCCAGCTCCATGAAACACAAGAACTCGAGTTGCCTATCAACAACTCAAGTTCAAGAACTCGAGTTCTTAACTAAAAACTCGAGTTCTCATGTCTAAAGACTGAACAATCACTGGAAGAACTCGAGTTCTTCACTACATGAACTCAAGTTCATAGTGGACATATATACGCACTTTCTCTAAAACTCTTGCCACGTTGCCACATTATGTGTACTCTTCATTTGTTCAAACCCTCTTTGAAACAAAACCCTAACTCTCAGAACTCTTTGAAAACTTCACAATGAGAATGAAAAACCCAGAACTACGAGATGCAACCTCCTCTTCATTTGAAACTAGCAACTCCGCTTCACCACCCAAGCCTCCACCACTGAAAAGATCTCGTCGAGAGAAGATTCCGCCTCTTCGCTACCGACCCAAAGTAGCAAAGGACACCATTCCTCCTCCTGAGTCTCCTGATTCTCCACCATCTCGTCCTCGAACAAGAGGAGTAGTCATCCGTGAGCCAACGGAGTCCCAACAACAATCAAAATCTACTGCTGCTTCGATTAAGGGTCGAGGAAAAGAAAAAGTGGGTGAGCCTCCTCAAAAATCCACTCTATCTTGGTCTCAGGGTCAAAGTACACCATCCAGAGCAGCTCCATCTCAGTCCCAGCCAGGCATTGGTACTTCTTCTGTTCTAGCTATAACTAGAAACCCTATCCCACCGAAGGATTTTATCTGTAACCCTGTTTCAATTCCTGAATCTGACCGCCGTACATATCTCTCTGATTATGGAATTAGAAATATATGTTCAAATGTCTATCTTGATTTCCTAAGCTTTCTGTCTGAATGTGGTTTAGACTTATCACCATATCTGACTAGCTTCAAGCCACTTCTAGGTATCCAAACCCCTTATTGTCCTTCTGTGGTTAGGGCCTTCTATTTCTTTTTGTGAATTTCTAATGTGATTGCCCCTGATGGAACTCTAGAGGAAGAGAGAATGATTTCACATGTTAGAGACAAACGCATTACTGTGACCCCTAAAATCTTGAATAATATGTTAGGAATTATAGACCCCCCTTCTCCGCCTATTATAGAACTCTTAGATGCTGAAATTTTTGAAATTCCCCGACCAGGGGAGGAAATTGGGCCACTGACCTTCAATCCTAGAGATATGCCTTCCCTCCACAGAGTCATCTGGTATATTTATACTAGGAGTCTAGTACCTAAGGGCAAAAATTGCACACATTTTGCTAGTAGAGACTATAGTCTACTAGCTGCAATTATGTGCAAAACAACCTTCAATCTTGGCTACTGGCTCTACCATGAGATTCGAAAATTCAGATTTGAGGGTCAATAGAAGGCACACTTACCTTATGCTCATCTGATATCTGTCCTTCTTTTTCATCACAAAGTGTGGCATCTGGAGCTGGATTCTAAACCTATCAAGCCTATTAAGTTCTGTCAAAACCAACTGAACTACATGAGATTGGAATTTGTTGAGGAATCTAGCCAATCCAGAGCTCTATCTAAGACCAGAACCAGAGCTGAGGAAGGACAGACATCCCCCACTCGGCCATCCACCTCTGCTCCACCTCAGGCTCCTGAGCCAGTTTCCATGTTTGGAACTTCTATTCAGATCATGGTTGATAAAGCTATCTCATCAGCCATATCTACCCTCAAAGACAGTATCATTACTGAACTATCCAAGAAAATTGAGGCAGAGGTGAAGAAAGGTGTCAATGAGGTCATAAAATGCTTTAAGTCCAAGTCCAAGTCCGAGGATGAATTTCAAGAGGATCTGACTGATCAGTTAGCAGAGATCAATGAGAAGCTTGAAGCTGTTACTAGTCATTTTGAAGATCTTGGTCCTAGATTTGAAGCCACACATGTTGCTTATGACAGACTGGATAAAAAGGTTGAGAAGCTACTGAAGCAGACAAATCCTATAGGTCATTCTAGCTCATCACCTCCACCTTTCTCTCCTCCACATGCTACCATGCCTGATCCTATCTTTTACTCCACCCCACACATTTCCCTTCATGTATCTCCATCTCACTCTCCAATCACCCATCCTATTTCTTCCTCTTCTCCCATCCTTACTCTTGCCTTACCTCTATTTGTTCCAGAAACCTCCACTCCTCTCCCTATCCATATCTCTGTTCCTCCATCCACTTCTTCTTCCACTCCTCATTCATCCTCTCGCTCTCATGTGACTCCCTCCACCTTTGCAGAAGTGCTACCTTTTCTTCAGACACCTCTATCAATTACTCCTATCTCCATGCTTCCCCCAGATGATGATGACAAAGGGGGAGAAGAGTAGCTGATACTTGCTGCTAATTAGTGTTTTTATTAGTTGTTTTGTTTGTCTAATTTTTTTATTTGTACTGAACCTTGTGATCTGACTAATATGTAAAGTTTGTGATGTTAAAACTAATATAGTATCATCTGATGTTTTTGCTGATCTGATCTCATGGTCATAGCTGACTGTTGCTTCATAAGTCATCTTCTGTTTCATTTTACTGATATGATCTTTCTGACATAAATTTGTAGCAGAAATTTTTAATTTCATGATTTACGAGCTAAAACGAATATGATCTTTTTCAAAATGCTACAAGTGTTGTCATCATCAAAAAGGGGGAGAATGTTAGTTCTCAACCAAGTTTTTGATGATAACTAAACACTTGTAAATCAGTGGTTTAAATGTTTTAATAAGAACTTGATTTCAAGCTTTAAAACTCCAGTTCTAATCACTGCAAAATGAAGAACTCGAGTTCATGGGCTAAGAACTCGAGTTCATGGTTTAAGAACTCGAGTTCGCGAGCTTAGACTGTGGAAAATGCTCTGAGTCTGAAAGAACTCGAGTTCATTAGTAGCAAACTAGAGTTGATCAACTCGAGTTCACAATTAAGAACTCGAGTTCTCTTTGTTGCAAACTCGAACAAGACAGAACTCAAGTTCTTGGCAAAGAACTCGAGTTCATGAACTTGAGTTCTCAGTAAAGAACTCGAGTTCCTTTGTAAGCACTAATCAAGTTTAAGAACTCGAGTTCTTAGACTAGAACTCGAGTTCATGAACTTGAGTTCCTGTCTGAGAACTCAAGTTCTTTGAGAAATGAAATTGAAGAAAAATGAAGAACTCGAGTTCTTTGTGATCAACTCGAGTTCTCATTTTGCAGATAAGAGGCGTGTGAAGAAAAGTCAAAAGAACTCGAGTTCTTGATAAGAACTCAAGTTCTAGAACTCGAGTTCTACTTTGACAACTCGAGTTCTTGGCGCTGTCTGTGATTTCTGATTCTGTGAAAGAACTGATCTTTGGTTGATAACTTTCCGAATCACTTAATATAATATATGAAATGTTTTTATCACATTTGCTAGTGGTTTCAGGGATTACAACGGGTTATTATTCAAAATCAACATAAAGTTGATGCTCACGTCACGGCATTTAATGCTGAAGCAGGAAACAGAGCAGCAAAAAGAAAGAGGCCAGAGTAGCAGGAAGAAACATTCTTCCAAGGATTACTTAATCAAGACATTCTTATGCAAAAGCACTCTCAACGATCAAAGCATTTAATGAAAGAACGGATTTCATTTAATGAGGCCTCAACGGTCCATTTGGCTGCACAAGGAACAGAGCAAGCTGTGTCTAACGGAAAATTAAATAAGTCACAATGGTAACTCTCAAGTTCCTCCCAACGGCATTAATGGCGAAAGAGTATAAATACCCAAACATACAATTCAACCACCCGCCGAAACTCTGAGTATTTACTTTGAGTTATTATCTTATCAGTTTCATTACTCTCAACTTTTACTTCAGTGATCATTTGTTATTCAACTCGTGAGGAGTTACTTAAACATTCAATTTTTATTCGTTTGTAAAATCTTAAGGTTGTGGAACCTTAAGTAAGGGTGTACAATTACAAATAGTAAGGGGGAGTGAGTCTGAGGGATCATTTCGAGTTGTGTAATTGTACTCTGAAGATAGTGAAAAATCTCAAGGTGTTCTTAGGGACTGGACGTAGGTCAGGATAGACCGAACCAGGATAAATTCTCTCGTGTTCCTTCTCCTTTAAACTCTTGATCAGTTAGTTCATTAATTTGTGAAAATTTTGATTAAGCAGTTAGATTTTTAAATCACCTATTCACCCCCCCTCTAGGTGATATTCCATCTTCAAAATATATGTTGATAACATTATATTTGGTGTTATTGATGATGCTTTATGTGAAGAATTTGCTAATAATATGTAGGGAGAATTTGAGATGTCCATGATAGGAGAACTCAATTATTTTCTTGGTCTGCAAATCAAGCAAAAGAAGAATGGAATCTTCATATCTCAGACCAAGTATCTCAATAATCTGTTGAAGAAGTTTGGGATGAACCAATGCAATGGAGTTGATACTCCAATAAGCTCAACCACTTCATTAGATGTTGATGAAAAGGGTAAGGATTTTAACATCACAAGATATAGATGAATGATTAGATCATTACTCTATCTCACTGCAAGCTGCCTTGACATCAAATTCAGTGTGGGGATTTGTGCAAGTTTCAATCTTCTCCTAAGGAGTCTCATGCTGAAAATGTGAAGAGAATCTTTAGATACCTTTTTGACACAAAATCCCTTGGTTTATGGTTTCCCAAAGGCCAAGGTGAACATTTGGTGGCATATTTAGACTCAGATCATGCCATATACAAGATAGATAGAAAGAGCACAAGTGGCTAATGTCAATTTCTTGGTGGATCACTTATCTCTTGGTTCAACAAGAAACAAACAACCATGTTTGTGTCATCGACTGAAGCTGAGTACATAACCGCATCAAGTTGTTGTGCTCAAGTCTTATGGCTAAAGCAACAACTTTTGGATATGGGACTACATCTCAAATACATTCCCATTCTTTGTGATAATACTAGCATAATAAGCTTGGCAAAGAATCCAATGCAATATACTCGAACCAAGCATATGATGTAAGACATCAGATTATGTTCAAAAGAAGGATGTCAAAGTCATATTTATCCCAACTCATCTTCAACTTGCTGATATGTTCACCAAACCATTGGCTAAAGAGCAATTCAATTTCATAAGAAGAGAATTGGGAATGGTAAATCCCAATGAGTTGTAAGCATCTCTTACTCAATGTTAGTTATGGTTTTGATGTTTGTTAACTACTAACTTTGGCATCGAAGTGCTTAGTTGTGGCTTATGCCTGAATTACTAATGTTTGCTGTCTAAAGAAGTAAACTTAAGTTTTAGTTACCAAACTCATGTTTATCAAGGACAGAGAGCAACATGAGATTTTAGAGAAAGTCAAAACTTGAGTCATTAAGTAGATAACTCGAGTTTCCATCAGATAGAGAGCAACTTGTGTTTTGGAGCAAACCAAAACTCGAGTCATCAAGTGTACTCGAGTTTCATCATACAGAAAGCAACCTAAAGTTTTGAAGAAAATCAAAACTTAAGTCAGTAAGTATAAACTCAAGTTTTGTCGAGGAATTTCAAGGATTCACACATACATCCTTGACGTCCAAGTAAGTTTGCATTTATGAAAACTCGAGTTAATTAGTAGAAACTCGAGTTTGTCGCACCCTATTTATATATGTTTGCCTTGTCTATTCGTCTTTGCTCTCTTCAAACTCAAGTTTGCCCTAGAGTTTTCTCTCATCCTCTCATCTCTTTCCCAATTTTGACTTCCTTCGACCTAAAATGGCCTGCAATCAACCACCTAGAGCTTTCCAAGATGAAGAAGATTCAGGTTCTCCATTGCCTCCTCCTCTGCAGCGATCAATGCGCATGAAAACCATCCTTACGCATAGACCCAGGCAAGCGAAGGCAATTCCCAGAAGGTTTGGGACTGGAGTTGACAAACACATACTAAGGGTTACTACTGTATCTCCTAAACCTAAAGTGGTCACCATTCAAGAACCTACTGAAAAACAAATAAAGAAGAAACCAGAGCTTGTTGTGGGCAAAGGAAAAGAGAAAGTTGTTGAACCTTCTAAGGCTCCTAAGAGGAAGAGAACTGATAAAAGCCAAGATTTTTCTAAAGCCACTTCATCTGCTGCTACTCAATCTACTGAGGAACCACCCACGGTACCTAATGCCATCTTTGAAATCTATAATCATTCTTCTCGTCCTCCTAGTTTTTATTCTAAGTTTACCACCTTAACAAATGATTTAGCTATCAAATTCAAAGAATCTTTCCTTAAGAAAGGAGTTTGTCCAGTTGTCTCAGTCAACTTGGTTGAATTAAAATAAGATTATAATCTTGATCTTTCACCTTGGCTTAGCCAATTTGAATCTCTTCTTTCAATTTCTGCCTCTTACACTCCCAATATTGTCAGACTATTTTACTTTAATATGGAATGGGATAACATACTTGTAGAGGAGAGAGTCTCTACTTCTATTAAAGGAGTAAAGATTACCTTGTCTGATTCGATCATAAACACTATTTTGAAAATTGACAATCCTCCTCTTGTTCCCTCAATCAATTATAGCAATAAGGAATGCTTTGAAATCTAAAGACCAAATGAACCTGTTCCTAAGTATCAATTGGTCTCTTTAACTTTTACCCCTGTTTCTATGCCCCTTTTCATCGTGCCCTTTGGTACATTTATTCTAAAAATCTAATTCAAAAGGGTGACAATTTCACTCATTTTGCAAAGAAGGATTACCCCTTCTTTGTTGCCATTGTGAAAAAGGTGCCTATTAATGTTGGCCAGTGGATTTTCCAGGAAATGGTCAAATTCAGATTTTTCTTCAGGAAAACCTTCTCACATTCCATTTCCATCTCTTATTTCTGTCATACCCTTCTACTTCAAAGTTTGGTATCTTGGTACTGTTAAGAATGTAGAATTTTTTTAGAAAGTTTAAGTCTGTGTAGTTTTTTTTATGAATGATATGAAGTGACTTGTAATCTCTTTTGATATATATAATATGAATGTCAATTGCTTCTGTTATTTATGCCTTACTCTGATATCGGGTTATGTCTTTGTGCATTTCATATTGTTTTTTGCAAATCTATTTCAAAATGCCAAGATCTGTCAAACTCTTTAACCTTTTGGCTTATAAGTGTTGTCATCATCAAAAAGAGGGAGAATGTTAGTTTTCTGTGTTTTGATGATAATTGACAATTGTAAACTCAAAATGAAGTTTGTGTTTGGTAAGTAGAAAAACTTGCTCTCAAAGGTAAACTTGAGTTTTGGATGCAAAACTCGAGTTTGGACTTGATAGATAGTAGCTCAACTTTTATGAACTAAGATAAACTCCAGTTTGCATAAGCAAACTTGAGTTTGTGAGATACAGAGAGCACTCAAGTTTTTCACATTAAGACAAACTCTAGTTTTGTTTTTGAAACTCGAGTTTGCACCAAACAGAGAACCATTAGTATTTTCTAAAGTAAGGTAAACTCTAGTTTACTTTTGTAAACTTGAGTTTATGTTTTTCAAAGCAATTTTGAAGATTTGTGAACTTGACTAAACTCGAGTTTATGGTTAGTATAGAACCTTAACACTTTTCACCTTAAGAAAACTTCAGTTTTGAAATGACAAACTCCAGTTTTCATTTGGCAAAAAGTTTTTTAAGTTTTCTAAACTTTGAGAAAACTCAAGTTTAGCTTTGCAAAATCAAGTTTAGATTTGATAGAGAGTTTTCACGCTTTACCTAATTTATGAAAATTCCAATTAACTTTTAGAAAACTCAAGTTTTCCCTTGGCAAAGAACTTTCAAAGTTTTTCAATTTTAAAGGTAACTCAAGTTTAGTTTCTGTAAACTCGAGTTATGTCAAACAGAGAGCTATACTCTATTTCTTGCTTTTAGAAACTCTAGTTAGGTTTTGAAAACTCCAATTTTGAGCTTTGTGGACTTAAACCTGTTTTTTCTCGTCAAAGTCCAAAACTCGAGTTAGTTACTTAGTGACTTGAGTTTTCTCTTAAGTTCAAAATATGGTTCAAAGCTCAAATCGCGACATTCTTCTCTATAAGAACAAAACTCGAGTTTGTCTAAGTACTCAAAATGTGTTTCAAAACTCAAATCGCGACGTTTTTTTCTAAAAGAACTAAACTAAGTTAGGATTTGGAAAATCAAGTTAGGCCTTTTGAACAAAGTCATAAACTCTAGTTTGGATGAACCAACTTGAGTTTGTGTCTCTCAGTTTGAAAATCAAATTGCTCAAATTTGTGAAATCTTCATGTTTGATCATAATACTTCTTATCATCATATATTACTATTCCTAACTATGTTTAATCAATTTGTTAGTGAGTTTCAGATGGTTTAAAGAACATTAAATGAAGATTTAGTCTAAAGCAAAAAGCAATGTCAAAACATTTATTGCAAATTTCAGAAAGCTTGCACTCTTTTAGATAATCATTCTACACACATTGAAAAGAGATTAATGTTTTATTTCCCTATCAAGAAGCTGCACTTCAAACGGATTTAATTCCAGAGGAGTCAACCATAAACTTCTGTGTAGCTAGATTAACTAAAGATTAGAGAGAAAAGAAAACCAAAGTGTTTCTAACAGCTAACCAATGTCTCCAACGGTTACATTAAAGAATCAAACAGTCATTAAATGCTCTCTTTATTTATAAGAGGTTACATTCAAGTCTTCTGGACAACATACAACAACCAATCTGCAGAAAATGAAAAATCATTCAAGTTTTCAACTACTACATCAGTTTTCTTCTGCGAAGTATCTTTTAATACATTTGTACTTCAGTGATTATTTTTATCAACTCTTAGAGAGAGTTTCATTTATTGAAATCATTTATTGTAAGAATCTCAAGTCGTGGGACTTGGAGATTGGGAATATCAGTATACAACTTGTAAGGGGGAGTGTATCCTAATGAGAAGATAACTTTGAGTATAGAGTATGTAAATGATTATAAGTGTTTTAGTGAAAAACCTAGAGAGTCTAGGGACTAGACATAGGTCAAGGAGTTAGACCGAACTAGTACAAATCTTGTTGTGTCTTTCTTCCTCTTCCTTGTCTGTTGTGCTCTGTTTTTGTGTGCAAGTTTCAAAGGATTACAAAAGAATTCTTAAATCCCCAATTCACCCCCTCTTGGTGATTCACTTCGCTTTCATGCCCTAAGTACTTTTAACATTATTGTTATTTAAAGTATTTCTCCATTTTGTTATCATATCATTTGCATGTTTATTATGATCACTATATCCTTAGATGTATGATAAAGATTGTCCTAAATGTCCCTGATCTGTCATCTATGCGGGAGCGAAGATGAAATAAGACCAGTATGACGTTGATAAAGTATGGAGATATGAATCAAAGTCTTAGGCACTTGTAAGAGTACAAGGCGCTTGACCAACCCATTATGAGAAAGCTGCATGGATTAAGTCATAAGCTTATTTCATGTATAATCATGTCATAATGCCCTTTGACCTAAGATTATCATGGAATCCTACATGGGAGTCTCTAATCTTTGACCTAATCAAAAGTCACCTTTGACGGGTGATGATAAAAGCTTCAATCGGGATAAGTGGTTTTCATGCAGAGGAATGTGAATGGTCAAGATGAGATTTGTCCCTCACATTTATAAAGAGATATTACTAGGCCCCTTGATGAGTTAGTTTGAGAAATGTATGGTCATACCACGATGGAAAGGAGTTTCCATTTCAATCATTAAACTACTTAAGAATCGAGAAAGTAATGGTAAAAAATGGGAGGATGACACTATCCATTCTTCATCCTTGACCAAATTATTGCGTGACAAAAGAGACTTGACATGGTTGTATGACAAGTTACATCGTATCATCAATCCTCACATGAATTAGGTAGTCGTAATGTCTTGCTAAAGGCTGCTTACAACTTGTGGACTGGTATAGTATTGGCCTGCTGCCAATTTCATGTGGGCCTACAAGGTCGCACACAAGAATAGCCCAACACGAGTTATAATGTCTAGATTCATTGAATCTAAGATATGTCTAAGATTTAATGAATACAACGTTTTATCTAGGAAGAAAGTATATATATATATATATATATATATATATATATATATATATATATATTTGTATTTAATTTATTTGATAATTAAATAACTAAAACTAATAGAAATGCCATATATAAGATTTGAATTTATGAAGATAAATTAAACCAATTAGCTTTTAATTTGGGTTGAATAAATAGATTGGATTGAATTTGTTGGACAAATTTAATTTCCAATTCAAATCTCAAAATTAATTTTGATTGATTTTGAATTTTTTAATATGGCCCATTAGGGTTATAAAAACCCTAAGATTGTGTGAGTAAGACGGTCAATGAAAGTAAGTCCACGAGATAAACTCTATAGAGAGAGAAACGTTAAAGGCGCTAGCATGCTACCAGTGTCGGGGTCCTGTTCGTGTGGATAACGGTAGAGGGAACTAGTTCATTCAGTTGGCTCCTGGTGTTTGATGAAGATGCATAAGAAAGGTATTATTTTGAACACTCATATTTAAATGCCATTGATAGATCCATAAAATGGGATTCAAATTTTCATTCAGTTATTTTCTTCTGTTGTGTGTACGAATCCCAATATTTGATTCTCAATCTAAGGTGTTTGTGTTAGTTCTCAATGTTTATTTTGATGATAACAAACGATTGTAAGCAAAAGGAACTCAAAGATTTAACTAAAAATATTTTTTTCTTGATTAAATCTTGAATTGGTAACTTGTTTAAGTATCTATCAAAATATTACTTGAGTTAAGGTTCCTAGACTCAAGTCAAGTGCTTAGAAACTTCAGTCAAAATTTGTTTTAACTTCGATTGACTCGAGTTATTCTTTGAAAACTCGAGTTAAAGATTTTCAGAAATGTTTGATGAATATCATCAACTTGAGTCAACAGTGCTAGACTCGAGTTAATCTTTGTGCACTTAAACTTATCTTTTCAAACTCTAAAATCTTACATTCAAATATTTTTCAATAGTCAAAATGTTGCCTTGAGTATTTCTGTGGAACATATTTTCAAAACATTTTGAAAACTTGAGGTAAGGTCCGAGTGACTTGAGTCATCCGTCAAAGTCACCACTTAATGACTTGAGCTTACTTTATATTCAAATCTTTTTCAAACTTAACTTTAAGACATTTGTGAAAATGAAATTGTGACTCAAGTTAAGTTCATACAGAAACATCTTTTCTATTTCTTTCAAACATATTTATAGAGAAGATAAAACAATTACTCAAGTTATGAATGTTCAACTCGAGTCAGCATCTCGAGTATGGTTAATATCAACTTGAGTTATCTTTTCTAGTTTTGTAAATCATAGTGTTTGTAAAACTTGAATCTTAGCTTATGATTTAAATACTTATTATCATCACTCATTATTATTCGTACTATGTTTAATCAGTTCATTAATGATTTTCAGATGATTAGATGAAGGTTTTGAAAATAGAAGAAATCACCAAGAGGGGGGTGAATTGGGGGATTTTAAAAAAAAAATCTTTTTGAAAGACAACTTAAGTTTTTGAAAGGAAATGTAAAGCAAGAAGGCAGATGAGGGAACACTGTGGACACAAAAGATTTATATTGGTTTGGTCCTAACCTTAACCTACGTCCAGTCCCCAGATATCTTTTGGGTATTTCTAGTACTCAATGAACCTTAATTACAACAATGTAAATCACATGCAATCCTAATCACCTAGGACTTGCTCTCCCTTACACTTTGTAATTGAACAACCCAACTCACAAGTTCTAAAACTTTGAGTTCTTACAAAAAAAAGAAAACAAGTAATCAAATGATTTTCGAAATCAAACTCTCTTAAAGAGCAAATATGAATAAACACTGAAGTTCAAAAAATAGTAGTTGTAGTTTGCACAACAAAGATCTAAAGCAAGAATATAATCAGTTGTAATTGTGTATCTTTGCTCCGAGTCTTCATGGGTATTTATAGGTTAACCTGATGAACTAGACGTTACATTTTCTTCTCTTTGATTCTTCAAAGTTCAGCTGTAAATCTGGAATATGACCGTTGCATATTTTTCTCTGTTCTTTCAATTCTTCAGCTGGAATCCTGGAATTAGTTGATGCAGATGGTCTTCCAAATATTCTGTCATTCCATAAACTTTATTTAACCATTGGAGAGAGATTTGATTAACCTATAACGACCTGAGATGAACCATTGGGATAGAGGAGAAAGTTCAGGCTTGTTCTTGGTTCTTCATTAATTGCATTTGACCCAGATCTGATTTCACCTTAATCTTTGTTGAATTCATCTGAAACTTACTCGAAAACTTATTAAACAATGTTAGAATCAATTGTAACATATGATATGATGTTTTAAGATTAACACATGAAGATTTCACAGATTGGCGCAATCTGGTTTTTCAAAATCGTCAACACAAACTCGAGTTTAAATTTCAAGACTCAAGTTTTGGTTCATCCAGAGAGCAAGGAAACGACATGAGTTTTGAACTATATGTTGAACAAAAACCTAAACTCGAGTCATTAAGAAACTAACTCGAGTTTTGTATTTTGCTAAGAAAATATAATAAAGTTCAAAACTTCAAAACTGGAGTTTTCCAAACTCTAAAATATTGCAGAGCTCTCTGTGTGATACAAACTCGAGTTTTCAATCCAAAACTCGAGTTTCAGAGAAAACTTAAACTTTGAAATATTTCTGTTAAGTGAAAATTGGAGTTTATATAATCAAGACCGGAGTTTTCAAATCATGTAGTAACTCGAGTGTCTCTGTTTGAACTAAACTCGAGTCTTTAAAGTCAAGACTCGAGTTTTAGTGAAAAACTGAAACTATGAAAACTTTCTGCCAAGAAAAAAAACTGGAGTTTCTAGAAGTAAGACTGGAGTTTTCCTGACTAAAGAGAATACTGAGTTTTCTGTTTGGTCTAAACTCGAGTTTACATAATAAGACTCGAGTTTGTCTTGTTGTGAAAACTTTGAGTGCTTTCTGTGTTTCTCATAAACACGAGTTTGCCTAAGCAAACTGGAGTTTGGATTTCTTTGAAAATTTGAGTTTATCTCTGTCAAGTCAGAAACTCGAGTTTTGCTACCGAAACTCGAGTTTGCTTCTGACAGTGAATTTTACAACTTACAAAAGACAAACTTCATATTGAGTTTACATTTGTCAATTATCATCAAAACATATAGAAAACTAACATTCTCCCCCTTTTTGATGATGACAACACTTGTAAACTAAAACTTCAAGGAATTTGACAGATTGTAACATTTTGAATTAAAGTTTGGCAAAAATACTATAAAATGCATAACTAGATATCAGAGATGGAGAAAGCAGAAGCAGAATGAACTTATCATATAAACCACTAGTGCATTTCATGGAGAGTAAAGTAGTAAAGTGAAACATTTTAGCAAATTAAACTGGAGTTTTCACAAACATGACTCGAGTTTTCTCAAGCTTAAGATTACATAGCTTTCTGGTTGCTGTAAACTCGAGTTTTTCAAAATATTAACTCGAGTTTCCGACAAAGCTTGGAAAATCTGAGATTTCTTTTAATTTATTAAACTGGAGTTTATTAAACTAAACTTTAGTTTGCTTTATCTTGAAAAACTTACGAACTCTCTGTATCATATAAGCTTGAGTTTCCAAAGTCTTGACTTGAGTTTGTCTTAGTTTAGAAAAAATGGTGTTTCTCTCTGTCAAGTTCAAACTCGAGTTTTCTAACCAAAACTCGAGTTTGTCTTTGACAATGAGTTTTTCAACTTTGCAAAGACAAACTTAAATTAAGTTTTACAATTGTCAGTTATCATCAAAACACATAGAGAACTAACAGACAGTAAGTGTATTGATTACTATAATATCCTAAATTTTGAGTGCTAAAACTTGAGAAGAAGCCTAAATCAGGTGGACGACTAAGCCCATTCGGGAAGAGTCCCAAGAATGACAAGAGATAAAAACAACTTTCAAGGACTAAGTAAGCGGACCTAGTATGTTAGGCCATAAAATTAAAGTTCCAATACAGTGGGGAACAAAACACTTATACAATGCTAATCGGTTGGTAAGAAATGCCATTTAGCTATGTCCTAAGACATGGGACAACTAGTTGGGTAAAAATGTGCCAGAATAGGAAAGCACATGAAATTTTCTAGATCAAAAAAGGTGCCTTGCATTTTGGGAAAGGAGGATAAGACAATATCTTGAACAATTAGCACATGTTCAAATAAAAGTCAATATGAATAATTATTCTTGGCCATATGTCTTTATTAAAAGCAAAGTTGACTTTGTAAAAGAGGTCCAAAATACAAGGTTTAAAGAGAAAAGAGGTGATTTTATGTCAAAAAGTCAAAGATGAGTATTGAATAAGCTTCCCAAATATGTACTAATATTTGGCCACATGTTCAAACAAGATATAAGTCAATAATCTTAGCCAACAAGCCAAGAATTTTGGTCAAATAGCGAAAAGGAAGGGACAAAAAGAGAATTATCATGAAATAAGACACATGAAATGTCAATAAGTTTATACAAGAAGTATCCTTTGACTTTGGAAATTAATCAAGATGATATAAGTTGGCTTATTGTGCAAGAGTTCAAAGGCAAGCATGAAGGAAATGAAGAAGAGAAAATGTTGCACATGTTTTATTCAAAAGTCAACTAAATTAAGCCTAGGATGACAAGTGTCACAAATGGGAGTTAAATTGACTTTATGAATGACATTTCAACACCTTCATTTTAGGCATTTTGAAATACCAATTTCCTTCCCTGTAAGCCAATATTTCAGCCAAAATGGAGAAAAGGGAAGAAGCACATATTTCTCACATGTTATTCTAAAAGTCAAAGATATTAATTCTGATTTGACAAGTGTCTTTATAAGGGAATTAAGTTGACTTGAAAAGGGGATATTTTAAGACCTTATATCATGACTTTTGAAAGCCAAATTCCTTCCCCTATAAGCCATAAAAAACGTCCAAATAAAGGGGAGTAAGGGAAAAGTTAACAAAAGTTGTTGAAGAAGCTAAGAAATTCAAGTAAAAGAAGTCTTTGACTTTGGAATTAAGTAGGATAAGCTTACATCATCAAATGGCCATATGTTGACATCATGTGTATATGTCCAAGAGCATTCAAAAAATGCACAAAAATCTTCTCCAATAGGCCAAAATTGGTGTAGCCATGAAGAACCAAGGAAAAGTCCAAGTTTGGACATGAAAAACCCATGAAAAGTGAAGAAAATGCAAGGGCAATTTGATAATATACCAAGAGGGATATTTTGCATGTTTTCTAACCATTATGTAAGGACCTTCTTGCCCTCATTTTGCTGCCATATTTCGTCACATAAGAGAGCAAAAGGAGGGAAGAGAGAACTCATACACAAGAAAGAAGAAGAATACACACAAGTTGGACTCAAGGCAAGTAGGTTCAAGATTTTGTTAGAATAACCTTCTATCTTCTTCAATCTTCATGACTATCCTCAAAGTTCTTATGAAAAATTCACGTATGGTGTCATGGGAGCATAGGCCAAAAATATCAAGAGGTGCTAGGAGGAGGAAGCTCAAAGAAAATCAATAACAAAGTAAAGTAAGCACCCTTTCTAATATTCTTATGATGTTCTTTTTTGGATTTTGGATAGTTTTTCATGATAGTGGTTGATTAAGGAAATTAATATTTTGAAAGGAGAGATTCTTCCCTAGTTACTAAAATGGATTATCAAGTACTTAAAGTTAAGGTTGTGGCTTAGAAAGGAAGATTAAGCAAGAATAGGAATAAATATGAAGCTAGAATGAAAATCAACATTGTTGTTATTGTGGTATGATTTTTGGCCAGATATGTGTATATGAGGATATGATGTGATTTTGGTATTTTTGATGATTCCAAATTGTATAGAATGAAGAAAATTGTATGGGAATATGTATGGAACATGATTTTGAAACTCAAGAGATTAAGTTGCAAGAATGGGAAAATATGCCAACTTTGATAGTTTTAGTGGCAATCAAGATTAAGGGGTGATTTTAAACTAGTAAATGATGTTCAATAGCCATAAAATTTTATAAGCTTAAATTAGACATCCCAATCTTTAATTTCATATATAATTTGTGATTTTTCCAAATGTCTAGTAAGAGATATGAATTTTTTAAAATAGCCAAGAAAAATTGGCTTTGTCTCTAACTAGAGGGTGATATTTTGATACAGAAATTCATACTAATTTTTATAGTCCATGGAAGTATTTTTTTTATCAATAATATACATTTTAATGGTTAAATGACCTCTAGAATCACATTAATTGGATATTTTTAGAATTAGTTATGAATTTTTGATATTGGATCACAAATTCTGGAATTTCTTGTTTATGGTTAAATTTCATGAAATTAAGAGCACGATTTGCATAAATGAATGAAATTGATTGTATTTTCTTTGTTTAGGGCAGGCACATATCCAGGGTAATATTCAGGTGCCGGGAAAATTTTATTTTTACTGATCATCTGTCGGGTAGTAAATGTTTACTTACATACTCTATGTTGCTTTTGTATGTTTGTTGCGCCATGATTGTGGAACATTTCTCGTGAGACGGACATCCGTTTGGGCTGTAGGGGCTAGTGGACTGTGTGTCCTTGGGTCGCTATTGAGTCGGTGATGCTTTTAGTGTAGTAGGGTTTGAGGCCCAACAACTGTGATTTTTCCTAGCGTTGAGGAACCAGAGCTTATTTTGATAGGCTGTCCAACATTTATGGGGAATTGGTCCTTTCGTAGTGAACATGTGCATATGTAGTATGCTACTTGATATGTTATTGTACGTGATGTGTAATGAATGCATGTGGTATGTGTTACACTTATTGATATGTTTTCCTTGAAAGATGAAATATCACCTAAGAGAGGGTGAATTGAGTGATTTAAAATTTTCTCCTAATCCTCTTTAGCACACAAGTAAAATAGAGATAAACAGAGAGGAATAGAGAAAGATTGGATCGCTCTTGCCAACCTCCTCATTAAGATTGGCAACCCAGAAGACTTGTGATGTCTAATTCTCATTTAGCATTACTCTTGCCATCTCAGTGAGGACTCAATTCTTTCTTTCTACAACACCATCTTGTTGAGGAGTCCTTAGGGCAAAGAAGTTGTGATCTATCCCATGAGCATCACAAAATTCTTTAAAGGCATGATTCTTGAATTCTCTACCATGATCAGTTCTTATACCTAATATAGAGATAACTTTCTTGTTTTCGACCTTCTTAGAAAACACAACAAACTGATTAAAGGTTTCATCTTTATATGACAGAAATATAGTCCAAGAAAATCTTGAAAAGTCATCAACAATAACCATAGTATAAAGATTACCACCAAGGATTTTTACTCTTACTGGTCCAACCAAATCTATATGGAGTAGTTAGAGATTTGTTTGTTAGATGAAATCTCATTTTTGGATTTAAAAGATGATTTAGTTTGTTTACCTTTCTAACAAGCATCATAAATCATGTCGTTTTTTAAATAAGTTTTGGTCAACCAATAACCAAATCCTTTCTTAGTAACTTGTCAAGTTGAAACATATTGACATGAGCTAAACCCTTGTGCCATAACCAACTTTCATCTAAGTTACTAACAAAGCAGTTTTCATAGACCTTCCATAAGGTAGACATCTTTGATTTGTGGTCCTTCATTGCTTTCAACTTCACCAATTCCAGCAATCCTTCCAGGTTGATTTCCACCAAAGGTTGTTGGTTATGATTAGTTTTGATGATGTCTTATATAGATGCCATTAGCAAGAGCAAAAAGTTTATATCATATACATTGTCTAATTGCTACATTTAATGTAGATTTGTTCATGTGGAGAAAGAACAAGAGAATAGAAGAAAGAAAGAGTTGATTCATGGAGAATAATCAAGAAGAGAGAAGAAAGAAAGAAGAACTTGCTGAATAAACTGAGAAAATCATTATACAAGTTCTTAGTTTGATTCTTGAAGTCTCCAAGATCAAATGGAAGTTGGGATGGCTCAATTCAGAGTTAAAACAAGCATATATCAGGTTCTGGATGAGCAAAATCGAGCCAGATACTCAAAAGTCAAGTTTACTGCATTACAGGAAGTGATCTGCCTCTGGATTATGAGAAAACTCGAGTTTAGGACACAAAACTCGAGTCTGGAACTCAAAACTCGAGTTAGTCACTTAATGACTCGAGTTTGTAGTGTCTTCAGCAACTCTGGTGTCTCTGGATCAGCAAAACTCAAGTTAGCCAATGTAAACTCGAGTTTGGAACTCAAAACTCGAGTTAGTCACTTAATGACTCGAGTTTAGCAAGTTTTCAGCAACTCTGTCCAACTCTGTTTCACAATCAGAACTGGCGACCTCTGGTAATTCGATGATATCTCCCAAACCAGAGATCGGTTTAAGGTGAAATGAATTTTGTATGAAACTAGACATCCAATGCGTCATCTTGACAAAGTTTCATGCCCAAAGAAGCTGAGATGAGAGAGCTATGAATTTTAGAAGTTGGAACAGGAATTCACGCCACACAGCAGACCAAGTTTCAATGATTTGAGTGTATCTCACAATCTACACATCAGAATGAGTTGAAATCGGTGGCATATGAAAGTAGACTCACATACCTTTCCAGAAACATAAAGATCATAGAAAACAAAGATCAAATGAGTGAGATATGATCTTCGAAAGTTGACTATAAATTCAAGATGCTGCAAAAACGCTGGCAAAGAACAACCTTCATTCATCAGATCATAACTATCAGAATACAGTGAGTTTAGAGCTGATTCTTCTTGCAATGGAAAGAAGACTTAAAGAGCTTTATGGAGATAGGTACTGGATTCCAGGAATTGATCTTTATCATGTCAGAAAGCAAAGAACTTGTGAGAAGGATGTTTGACTGAGCCATGGAGAAGAAAACTCGAGTTTGTGTTAGCAGACTCCAGTTTTGAGACTTGACAGAAAGATATTCAATTTTACATAAAAGCCAAACTCGAGTCTGCATAGACAAACTCGAGTCTGTACAGATACAAAAATGAATCCAAAATTTTCACATTAAGCTAAACTCCAATTTGCAAATCAAACCTGAAGTCTGGAAGATACAGAGAGCACTCAGAATCCCAAGCAAGCCAAACTCGAGTCTAGATTCCCTAACTCGAGTTTAGACCAAACAGAAAGGAACCCAGAAAACTCAATAGACTCCCAAACTCTAGTCTGGCCTTCCAAACTCCAGTTTGCACTTGACCCAGATAAACCTCAAATATTTCAGTAGTCACTGAAACTCGAGTTTGCTTCCCAAACTTGAGTCTGAACCATACAGAAAGATCATTCACTTGGCTACATTACAAACTCCAGTCTATGACCCTAAACTCCAGTCTAGAAAATCACGAACTTAGGCTTGTTCTTCAAACATAGACCCAAACTCGAGTTGGTCACTAATTGACTCGAGTTTAGCTTCCGGACCAAAATTCCATCCTAAGTCCAGAGCCCGATAGTTCTCTCTGTAAAAGCTAAACTCGAGTTAACTTTTACAGACTGCAAGTTTAGACCACTAATCAACAGACATGCTTTCTGGATGAACCCCAAACTCGAGTCTGGAAGAACAAACTCGAGTTTGCATCGGGGATTTTGAAAAATCAAATGATGTTGATCTACGAAATCTTAATGGGTCTTCTTGAAATTATTTCCTCATATGATATTATTGTTTCTAATGTCCTTGATGAAGTTTTGAGTGTTTTTCAGATAAGGTTTAGCCAAGATCAAGGTGAGATCAAGATCCAGGATAAATGCATTAAATGACGAACCTAGAACAGGCCTGATCCTTCTCCCTTATCGCAGATGTTCAGTTCAGACCGTTGTAACTCATAAGAATCATCTCAAACGGTCAAATTAAGTTTATGGAATGACAAGAATTCTGGAAGACCATCTACAACAACTAAATCCAAGATTCCAGCCAAGAATTGAAGAAACAGAGGAAAATATGCAACTGTCATATTCCAAATTTACAGCTGAACTTTGAAGAATCAAAGAGAAGAAAATGCAACGGCTAGTTCCTCTTCTTCATCAATATAAGAAGCTCAGAAACGAAGAACAAGTGACATAGATACAAGAGGGAGAACAAGAATAGTGACGTGAGCTTACACAGTGAAAATGCCAATATTCTAACGTCTGCTTCATCTACTCTCTGAATATCTCAATGATCATATATCTAGCTTAGAGAGTGAGATTATATGTATTGTGCTTCAGTGTTTATTCACTTACTTCTGAGAGAGAAGATTCATTGTAAACATCCTATTATTCTGAGAGTTACTCAAGATTGGGTGATCTTGAGTGGGAAACACTTTGTTGTGATTACAGCTTGTAAGGGGAGAGAATCCGAGTGTGGGATTACTTCGAGTACAGAGTGTGTAATCAAGCAAGTGAATTGATTACGATTTGTAAGGGGGAGTGAATCCTAGTGAGAGGATTACTTCAAGTACAGAATGTGTAATCAAGTTCAAAGCAAATAGTGGATTGAAAATCTCAAGTGAAGCTTGGGGACTGGACGTAGGTCAAAGATTGGACCGAACCAGGATAAATCACAGTTTGCATACTCTCTTCCCTTATCTTTTACCTTTCCAGTATATGCTCATCTTTGAATATCTAATTGTCAATTTATAAATTGCGAAAAGTTTTTTTAAAAGTTCCTAAAGCTTATCAAACACCCAATTCACCCCCCTCTTGGGTGATAGCCAGGTCCAACACGTAACATGGTTTCTGTAAGGCATAAGCTCGAGTTTATTTAGGTAGGCTTGAGTCTAACTAAGAGCCGATAACTTAATTTGCTCTCTGTAAGACTTAGGCTCGAGTTTACCATAACAAGCTCGAGTTTGTCTTAGTTATAAAACATGAACTTTGCTCTCTATCACGAGCAAGCTCGTGTCTATGAAGTTAGGCTCGAGTTTGCATAACAAAATACTTATTTTTACTTTCTATTAAAAGACTTTTAGTTTTACAATGGTTTGTTATCATCAAAACACATAGAGAACTAACACTTTTAACTTTAGATAAAATTACCATATTCAAGTCGAATTGTTGGTCCAAATATTGATACAAATCTTTTATCGACTCATGAAAAATGAGTATTGGCTTAACATTTTTCACACAAAATGATACACTAAATATTAAAATATTTAAAAAGAATAATAATTATTTCATAAAAAAATAAAAAGGAAATGAATGCAAATTGATACAATTAAACCTGCCATGAAATAATTAACATAGAATTGGTCTAGCGGTATAAGACATTTTTAATTTAGATCCCTCTGGATCTCAAGTTTAAGTCCCAAAAGAGGCACTTGTATTGGGAGGGATAATAACAAATCCCGAATGAAATATCGGATGGTAGTAAAAATAACTGCTATGGAAAAAACTAATTTGAAAAGTATACATAAGAGAGAATAAAAAATAGTCTTCATATGTTATTTCATATTACAATATTAATGAGAAGGTGATTTTGGATTTCAAAAACTCTAGACTATTCAAAAACTTTAGATTTTTAGTTTAGTGATGAAAGTTTGTTTTTCACTATGGAAGACGAAAAATCTGAATTTGTGTTTGTTATTTGAGGCTAAAGAGGTAAGCTAAGGCTATTGTTTGGCTCAATCCTAGGTTTTTCAAATTTCCTGAAACTACAAGTATTTGCTATGGGTATATTATAATATGCTTGTTGGAAACTTTAAATTGTCATGTATGGATAAATAATGCTGATTTACAGAGCATTGAAGGATTTAATATGAATTTTCAAGAAACAACAATTGAGAGATCTTTTCACTACAAATTTTATACAGTTTGAAATTTTAAGATTTGTTTGTCTCGATGGAGAGGGAGGTTGATTAAAGGGTGTGGGGTAGGGGATATGGATTTTGTTTGGTTGGAGAAGAGGGGAGGAAAAGGGAGATATTTTAATAATTCTTGTATGGTTATGTAGGGAAGGGGAGGGGAGCAAATTATAAGTTGATGATTATACCCTTATCGTTTTCTTTTGATTTTTTCTTTATGACGGTTCTGGCACCTGTTAGTTCTCTATGTGTTTTGATGATAACTGACAATTGTAAACACAGAGTAAAGTTTGTCTTTGATAAGTTGAAAAACTTACTGTCAAAGGCAAACTCGAGTTTAGACTTGACAGAGAGTAGCTCAGTTTTCATAAACTTAAAGTGAATTGCGGCTTATGTCAAACATAGAGAACTCACAGTTTTTCAAGCTAAAACAAATTCGACTTTGTATTAGTAAACTCCAATTTGTCATCTGCAAAGAGCTATCAACATTTTGTATAAACTTAGAAAACTCGAGTTTAAGAATGTAAACTTGAGTTTGATTCAGGCAAAGAACTCCTCACTATTTTAAACTTAGAAAACTCCAGTTTGTATTTACAAATTGTGGTTTAATATTTTGTGGACTTAAGCGTGTTTTGTCTTTCTAAAAGACAAACTTGAGTTTGTTATTGTTTCAAAATGTGTTTCAAATCTCAAATTGCAATGGTCATTCTTTGAATGAACCAAACTCTAGTTTGAGTTTCTAAACTATGGTTTGACTCCTAAGCTAAACTTCTAAACTGCAGTTTGTTTGAACAAACCCGAGTTTGCATCGCACAGCTTGAAACTCTAATTTCTAGAATCTGTGATATGATCTAATTTGAATTATATGCTTTATCATTTCACTTTATATTATTCCTTGTTATACTTGATTGATTTGCTCCTGAGTTTCAGATGAATTTAGCAAGGATCAAGGTGAAACCAAATCTGGGTTAAATACAATTAATGAAGAATCAAGAATAAGCTTGAACTTTCTCCTTTATCTCAATGGCTTAGCTCAGACTGTTACAAATCATCTAGATCACTTTCCAACGGTCAAATGAAGTTTATAGAATAGCAAGAATGCCGGTGAATCATCTGCAACAACTCTATTCCAGATTTCTAGTTGAGTATTGAAGAAACAGAGAAAAATATGCAACTGCCATATTCCATATATCAATCTGAATATTGAAGATTCATAGAAAAGAAAATGGAACGGCTAGTTTCTCTAGTTGACTATAAATACCTAGGAAGACTCAAAGATCAAACACAACAAACAATTACTACTGATTATATTGTTATTGGCTTTCATTCTTTGTTGTTCATACTGCTATATTTTAACTTTAGTGTTTATTTATATATGCTCTTTAAGAAGGTTTTTTTTAAATAAAAATCATTTGATTATTTGTTTGAGAGAACTCAAGGTTGTGGAACCTGTGAGTTGGGTTATTTGATTGTAAAGTGTAAGGGGAAGCAAGTCCTAAGTGTTAGAATTGCTTAAGAGTTACATTATTGTAATTAAAGCTTATTGAGATAGTTGAAAATGTCAGAAGGTATCTGGGGACTAGAAGTAGGTCAAGGATAGGACTGAACCAGTATAAATCTTACTATGTCAAGCTCCTCCTCCCTTATCTCTTATACTCTATTTTTTGGTTTATACTTGGGTGTTTCGAAAAGATTTTTTTTTAACACCCCCTCTTGGTGATTTCTTCCATTTATAACACCTTCTAAGGCAGGTACTAAAAAAGTGGCTTGTTGTTGTTGCCTACTAGGTAGCTAGGGGGTCTTCGTTTGGAGGGTTATTGCCATTAGTACTGGCAAGGCGCTAAAATGGAGTAGAGAGAAAGTTATGATAGGAGGATCATAGTTTATTAGTGATGTTTCTCTTAAACCTCGCGTGGAAGAATGGATGGAAAAGGAATTAGAGGAGGAAATTCGATGTCAACATAAGGAATTGTAGATGAAGAATATTCTACTGTCTTGGTGTGATTTAGATAATGATATGGCAAGGAAAGATAATAAAATCAAGAATTGAATTATGAGGGGATGGTTGTATCTAATGGATTTGTTAGAAGCTAGCCAAATATTTGTTAGTTTTCATGTTTTTGATGTTTTGATGATAACAATTATAATGTAATTAAAGCTTAGTTTTCGATGAAAATTTGAAGTCTCAATTTGCCTCTAGGTAATTTAAGTATACCTTGAGTTATCTTGCTTGAATATTTCAAAATCCATTTTTGCGCCTTAAGGATGCCTATGGTCACTTAATAAACGCCTCAAGTGTAATATCCTGAATTTCATGCATAAAGACTTGAGAATAAGCCTAAATTAGGCATTCTACTAAGCCTGGTTCAAGGAGTGTGATATTTCCTGGACAAATAAACATCCTCTGTGATTTTGAGGAAATAGGAAGAGAAAGAGACACTGAAAAGTCATATGTCAAAAAAACAAGAGTCAGAGTAATGCCTACATCAGGACACGTGTCACCCTAAGGGTAAAAGAGGAAAAGTAAGGGCAAAAAAGTCAAAACCCTACCCCTTTAGACATGAAATTTCGTCAACCCTAGGAGAGAGAAGAAAAATGAGATGAATTTACTTATGTTCGGACTCAAACACAAGATACGGGTCCCACAGGATGTTAACTGGTAAAAGGAGACAGGTAAGGACCAGTTAGGGTTCTTTTTGGACTTAATGGACAAGTGTGGGGCCACTTTGGGGAGATGAAAGGGTGCCACATGTAATTGTCTATTCAGGGAAGAATATCTGGAAAAGTTGAAGAAAAGTACAAAAAGGAGCACTATTGTACCCGGTAGGGCCCGGCGAGGACCGGTTAGGGCATGATGTTGTGATCTGATTTTCGTGTCTTTGATGGTCTCAAAGTGTTCAAAACATGATTTTTTATGGGATTAGTTCATGGTTTAAGTTTTCGAACTCCAAATCATTGAAAAACCTTAAGAACAAGCTTGCTGCCAAATCTGGAATTCTGGGCAGTGGGTCTTCAACTCGGTCTTAAAAATAGTAAATGAACTTGGATTTGAGCTGAAATTTTACAGGAATAACGTAGACTTCCAAGGCTTCATTTTGATATATAATTCTATACCTTTATGAGTTTCCATCTAGGAGAAATTAATTTTTGAAAACTGGTCTGGACGCAACAGGATGAATCCGACCAGAGGACAAAGATTTGGTTGCACATCAGGGTTCGAACACTTTTGGAATATGGAGATATTTTTACTGTGAAGTAGACATCTTAATGGTTCAAATGGCACCAATTTTGTGCAAAATGGATTTTTTTTTGAAATTTATTAAAAATGTTTGAAGTTGGGTCAGTTTCACTGAATTTCTGAAAAAATATGGAAAAGGCTTGGTTTTAAGAAAAGAATGTAGTGGCATTTCTGTAAATACTGAAATATGTTGTTTTGGTGTCATCTAGGGCTAAGACATACTTTGGGAACCTATCAGGCACATTAAAATATTAAGGCAAGGCATACCCCCACCAGGTAGTTACTGTTTATTCAAGTACTATTATGTGTTTGATGTATGTTTGTTTGCCATACTTGTTTTTGTATATGTTTTGCCAAATATGCATACAGAACATATTTGTGATTGTGTTCCTAGCGCTGAGGATGCCTGCTGGGGTCACACATGTGAGTGTGGCGGCTTAACGGACTAGCGTGTGCTTGCCGAGGTCGCACACGTGAGTGTGGCGACTGTACGGACTGGCTTGTGATTCCGCAATTCGGGGCCTGCCTTAGTAAGGCGGCTCGACGGTGCGAAGATGTGTATGTTGTGTATGTTTTCTGTTTACATATATGGTATATTTGGCACATTACATGTGATTTGATATATGTCATGGTTGCATGCATACACTATACACATATAGTACGTGAGTTTAACAGTTACTCTGGGGTTCATTATTGAACTCCAGACACCTCTGTAGACACAGGGGACGTGCCTGAAGCAGAGTACCTTTTTGAAAAAGTAGGGCTTGGTGGTGCCGATGAAGATTAGGGAATACCCTATTATGTTTTGTACTTATATTTTTGGGATGATTGTATGTGCTTCCTGTTGGTATTTATTTTGGATAACTGTACCCTTAACCCTTCGGGGATTTTTACTTACTGTTTATTTATTTTTACTAGTACAGTAGGTAGTCCAAACCGATAATATGCACTGTTGTGCGTACTCTGTTATAAGCTAAAATGGACTTAATAACGAAGGGAAGGTAACCACTAAAAGGAATCCCTCTAACCCGCCACCCGAAAGAGCGAGGTCGGTAGGGGTGTAACATCAAGGCATGTGAATATTCTTATTTTCTTGATACACATCTATTTGATTATCTAATGACAAAATCGTAATTATGTTGAAATTTACCTTTTGTCTTTAGTCAATTAGTGACTTGCCTCAAGGCATTGCTTTTTGCTCCAGGCACATATGATTTTCGAAATAGCATCTAATGGCAAAATTGTGATTATGTTAGAAATCCATCTTTTGCCTCTAGTCATTTAGTGTATTGCCTCTAGTCAATATACTTCAAGGCACCATAACTCTAGGCATTTATTTCATGCTTCCAGTTAAAACTTTCTAATGTGTTTTTGAACTTGAATGTTGTATGCCTCCAGTCATCCCAAAATTGCCTCTAGGCAATATGACCTAAGACATCAATTTATTTGACTTAAGGCATCTAATGGTGAACTCATTATTACTATACTCAAATCAATTTTACCTCTAGGCAATAAGTGAGTTACCTCAAGACGTTTTTCCTCTAGGTATGTCTTTTGACTCTAGGCATATTGTTAGTTCTCTTTGTGTTTTGATGATAACCAACAATTGTAAATTCAATTTGAAGTTTGTCCTTGGAAAGTTGTAAAACTTTCTGTTTAAGGCAAACTCGAGTTTGGGTTGCTAAACTCGAGTTTGGACTTGACAAACAGATACAATGTTGGCCAAACTCCAGTTTGTATAGGCAAACTTGAGTTTGCAGAGTTACAGAGAGCTATCAAAGTTTACAAGAATTGTAAACTTGAGTTTGTGTTTATAAACTCGAGTCTAAATCAAAGGCAGTAATACTTGAATTTCAACTTGTTTCCAAACTCTACCTTTGATTCTGAGAAACTCCAGTTTACAAGAAAGTTTATGTGCTAAAAGTTTAAAGACTTGTAAACTCGAGTCTATGATTTGGAAACTCGAGTTTGAGATCAAACAGAAGCTTCAACGTTTTATCAAGTTTTCCAAACTCCAGTTTCAGTTTTACAAACTCCAGTTTGCAAAATGCAATAGCCTTCATGTTTTCAGTTTTCACTGGAAACTCGAGTCTGGATTATGTAGACTCGAGTTTGGCATATACATAGATACTCGAGTTGATACTTGTTTTCTAAACTCCAATTTAAATTTCAGTGACTCCAGTTTGTACTTAAATGAAAAGTTTTTCAAAGTTTCAATATACACTGAAACTCGAGTCAGATTTCTGGAGACTCGAGTTTAGGACTATTTGAAAATACTCCAACTATTACATGATTTCTAAACTCCAGTCTGCATTTCTAAACTCTAGTTTTGAAGCTGTGAACTTAAACTTAAGTTTTCTCATAAAAGCTTCAAACTCGAGTCAGCCACTAAATGACTCGAGTTTAGCCAAGTGTTCAAAATCTCATTCAAGACCAACTCGCGACTTTCCTCTCTGTAAGAACCAAAGTTGAGTCAGTTACTTGTCAACTTGAGTTTAGGAAACTTTCAAACATATCTTGCTCTCTAGATGAACCTCAAACTCGAGTCTAGAACACCAAACTCGAGTTTGCTTCGGTAACTTTTGAAAACCAGATCAAATCAATTTGCGAAATCATTATGGGTTAATATGAAATTATCATATCTTGTTGCATTATTATTCCTAACGTTATTGATCAAGTTTTTGATAAGTTTCAGACAGGTTCATCACAAGATCAGAGAGAATCAAAGATCCAGAATAAGTGCATTTAATGAATGTTGATTACAAATGTTGTTTTGATGATAACAAACATGAGAGATTTGATTTAACAAAGATTGATAATTGAACCACATTAATTAACTTTCAGAGAATACTAAAGCAAAGCATATGACAAATGCTCTTCTTCTTTGAGAAACAAATGCTCTTCTTCTTTGATTCTCAAGAATCAGAATTTGATTCTCAAGAATGTACTTGAAATGTATACTTCCTCTCATTATGTGATCATCGACAATTCTCAAGAATCAAAGGTGATTCTTGAGAATCCAAGTGCAAAGCAACAATCCTCTCTTTGTCCAATCTCATTTCTTGTTTGTTGGTTCTTGAGAATGGGTAGGTAATTCTCGAGAACCTTTATTAGTTCATGTACAAGAGAGTTATAACTCATACATATTCCATTTCCCATTTGCATTCGTTGATTCTCAAGAATGTAAGATACATTCTTGAGAATGAGATATAATGGATACATGAAATGCACACTTATCTCAATCAACTTGTAATTCTTCAATTCTCAAGAATGATATAATCAATTCTCGAGAACCTTTAGTGAATTACAACACATACATATTCCATTTTCTATTTGCATTTGTTGATTCTTAAGAATTGAAATTTGATTCTTAAGAATCCAAGAGCAAGGAAACAATCCTCCCGTCCAATTCCAATTCTTGCTCGTTAATTCTTGAGAATGGGAGTTTGAACTCTCGAGAATGAGATATGTGAGTACATGAGCCAAAGAAGTGATCACAAATCATCATCCCCTCACAGTCGTTGATTCTCAAGAATGATGTTTGAATTCTCGAGAATACCCAGAGCAAATGAAGGACACCAATAATGATTTTGAAAACCTATAACACATCCATGTTCTCTTTTCTTTTGTTGATTCTCAAGAATTAAAGGGACATTCTTGAGAATGAACAAATGGGAATAAGCTTTTTCGAATATAACTTATATGATTTTTTTTTAAGTATTGTATGAGCAAGTAATGTTGTGCTTTAGGAATGTCATTGTGTATGTCAACACTTCGTCAGACTAATCCAATTGGTTCATTAATTTCTCTCTAACATAATTATATTATGTTTAATCTTTATCTAAGTATTTCGCAGATTTATCAATAAATCCAGTTTTTAAGGAAAAGCAAATCCGACGTGTATCGAGCATTAAATTTTGACAGAAAAACAAGGCAACAATGGGAATTAGATACTGAGATAGCAGCTGTTATTCTTTTAAGCAATACTTATTCCGGCTACCTCTCTGACACAAGGACAAACAACGGAAAACTCATTTAATGAGAAGCACCATTGCATTTAATGAATACAACGGTCGACTGAGCTTTACGAAGGATTGAATCTAACGGAAATTCAAATAGAGATAACAGATATATTAAATGCAAGACAAGGAAGCTTGTTAAGGCGATCATATAAAAAGCCAGAACATTCAATGTGCCAACTACTGGAACACGAAGCATTCAATTTGAAATTAATTAAGTTCATTGTTCCATTAGCTTTCATCTAATATTTCTCTCTGTACTTCAGTGCTTAGCTTTTATCTACTCAGTTAGGAGTGAAAATCAATTACATTGTTTGTTTATTAGTGATGCTTAAGGTTGTGGAATCTTAAGTAAAGGGTGTACAATTATAACTAGTAAGGGGGTGCGAGTCTTGAGTGATTGGGCTATCGCAGGAGTTACTGAGTGTGTAATTGTAATCTTGAGGATTAGTGAAATACCCATACTGTTGTGGGGACTAGAAGTAGGTCGTTTGATTTGACCGAACCAGTATAATTTCTGTTGTGTCTTTTATTCCTTTTAGTTTTACTTCTTCAAATTATTCAGTAACGAAAGAAAATTCAAAATCACCTATTCACCCCCCTCTAGGCGATATTCTCCTTTCAATAAAGAACCAAGAACAGGGTTGATTCTTCTCCCTTATCCCAGATGTTCAGTTCAGACCGTTGGAACACATTAAGATCACCTCAAATGGTCGAATTAAGATTGTGGAATGACAAAGAATCTGGAAGACGTTCTGCAACAACATATTCCAGGATTTCAGCAAAGAATTGAAAGAACAGAGCAAAATTTGCAACTATCATTTTCCATATCTGCAACTGAACCTTGGAGAAGATATTACAACGGCTAGTTCATCTAGTCAGGCTATAAAAGGCTATGAAGCTCAGAGCAAGACAGACAACGAAGCTACTCTTGAAAACATTTGCATTTTTGAGTCTGTATTGTGATTCTTTTATCTGTTCTTCAGTGTTTATCAATATCTACTCTTAGAGAGAGTTTGTTTCTGTTAATCATTTGATTGTAAAAGAATCTCAAGTCAGGGGACTTGGAGATTGGTTGTACAACTACAACTTGTAAGGGGGAGTGAGTCTTAGGGAAAGGATCATCCTGAGTACAGAGTGTGTAGTTGTGATATCAGTGTACAACTTGTAAGGGAAAGTGTATCCTGGTGAGCGGATAACTTTCGAGTACAAAGTGTGTAACTGATTGTAAGTGATAGTGGAAAATCCCAGAGAGTCTGGGGACTGGACGTAGGTCAAGGAGTTAGACCGAACCAGTATAAATCTTGCTGTGTCTTGTTCTCACTTCTCCTTCTCTACATTACCTTGCTTCAGCATTTAATCTCTAGAATCGAGCAAAAGAATTTTTTTTTTCAAATCCCCAATTCACCCCCCTCTTGGTGATTTGCTCCGGTCTTTCACATATCATTTTAACTCAAGTCAAATTCTCCAAATGTCTTTTACGTGAAAAAACGTTTTTACCTCTAGGTAATAAGTGAGTTGCCTCAAGTCATGTTGCCTCTAGGCATGTATTTTGCTTCTAGGCATATAACTCTTGTTTTAAAATATCATCTCGCCTATTTGCCTCAAGGTAGTCTATAATTACCTCTAGGCAATATGACTCTGTTAGAGGAGTTGAATCACTAAGAGGGGGTGAATTGGGGATTCTGAAAATTTTTTGCGTTTTTCTCTCTATTGGTGATTGATCGAATGAAAACTTAGAGAGCAGGGTAGAATAGCGATGCACAACAGTTTATACTGGTTCGGCCCAACTCCTTGGCCTACGTCCAGTCCTCAGGCACCCTGAGCTTTTCACTATAATCACTTGATTACACACTCTGTAACTCTGAAGCAATTCTCTCTCTAGAACTTGCTCCCCCTTACAAGTTGTAATCAATTATCTCCCAAATCTCTAAGTCCCCCGACTTGAGATACCTCACAATCAAATGAATACAATTGATAAAACTCTCTTATAGAGCAGATAAATGATCACTGAAGTTCAATGGTGTCAAACGACACTCTGTACAAGAAAGCACTCAAATAAATGAACAAAGTTGATGTAATTCGTTTTTTAGCTCAGTGTTCTGGTAGAGACTTGAATGCAACTCTATTTATACTTAGAGAGGCATTAATAGCCGTTGCTTGCATTCATTTGACCGTTGGAGAAGTTTCCCTTTAGTTAGAAGCAGTTTGGTCCTTTCTCTCTCTACACTTGTGCTTGTTTCTTGACTTATAGGATAAAGTGACTTCTAGTCGTTTATATCCATTGGGATTGTCAGTCCTCACTTAAATGGAAGTCTCTTTATCCTTTTTCCACGGTGGAAGGTTTGGTAGTTGAGATTACAGCAAGTTTGGTGGAGTGCATTTATTGCTTCTGACAAGACTTTACCTTTTGTGTTATCAGCACCTTTAATCTCTTTGAAACATATGTAATTAGGCTAAAATACACTAGCAAACACATTAAACATATTTGGTAATGATGATAATTAAGAATATAAATCATTCAGATCATTTCATAAGCATTACACAGATTTCACAAATTTGAATTCTCAGAAGGCGCGACCAATACTCAAGTTTGTGCACCAATACTCGAGTTTTTCACTATGCACTTAAGCTAAAACTCCAGTTTCTGAATCAATACTTGAGTCTTCTCCTTACAGAGACAGGACTCGCGATTTGAGCTTTGGTGTTCCTGATGAACTTAAGCCAATACTCGAGTATTCTTCCAATACTCGAGTATTCTTCCAATACTCGAGTTTTGGATTCTTGATGAATAAATGTCCAAAACATCAAAACTGAAGTTTTCTCTTTATACCGGAGTATTGAAGGCTTAGAAAATTTGATCACTCTTTGTATGACTCAATACCAGAGTTTCAGTTTCAATACTCGAGTTTTCACCTTAGTTTTGAAACTCTGAAATTAGTTGTGTAAATGTTAAACTATGGTTTTCAAAACTGTGGTTCTCAATACCAAGGTTTATAGCTAATTCAATTTTAAGAACCTCTTTGCTTGGCTCAATACTTGAGTATTCTAGTGATACTTGAGTTTTCATAAACATTCAAATTTTGGAGCCAAGTTGGAAAACTGTCTTTTCAAATTCCAAACCGTAGTTCTCAAAACCATGTTTTTCAAAACTGAGGTTTTCCATTTTCAGCAAAAAACATATTTGAAGAGTCACATAGGTCTAAACTCGAGTTTTCATGTCAATACTTGAGTTTCCCTTAATGTAAAACTTGCGATGCTCTCTGTAACTCCAAATACTCGAGTATTCATCTGAATACTACAGTATTGTCCTATGTTAAGTGCATTGAGCTGTTCTTTGAACCTCAATACTCGAGTTTTGTTACCAATACTCAAGTATTGCTTCAATCTGCAAGTTTTCAACTTTTCGAGACAACTCTTCATTTGTGGTTCCATAATTGATTGTTATCATCAAAACCTATAGAGAATTAACAGACTCTAGGAATATTATTTTAACTCAAGTCAACTTGGGCTTTCAGCTCTCTGTTCACCTCTATTTCACGTTCAGCTTGGGCGAGGTCTGGTAATTGAATGATATCTCCCAAACCAAAGATCAGATTGAGACAAACAATTTTGTATGAAACTAGACTCCCAATATGTCATCTTGAAAAAATTTCAAGACCAAAGAAGTTTAGATGAGTGAGATTAATTTTGGAAGTTGGCACATCAATTAACATCACACACCAGACCAAGCTCCTGTAATTTGGGTGTAGCTCACAAAATACACATCGGAATGAGCTAAAATCAGTGGCATATGAACGAGATTCACATACCTTTCAAAAAACATCATGATCACAAAAAAAAAGATCAAATGAGAGAGATATGATTTTTGGAAGTTTAGAGCTTGTTCAGGATTGTGTGAAAATGCTAGTCAAAAAACAACCTTCATTCATCGGATCATAATCGTCAGAATCAAATGAGTTTGGAGTTGATTCTTCTTGCATTGGAAAGAAGATTTAAAGAGCCTTCTAGTAATATATGTGATTTGCCAAAATTTGGAGCTTAACGAAGATGTTATGGTTATTGGAACTTCAACTTGGTAATGCCAATGTTTTTGTATTTTGAAGTCATTGGATTCTGGAATTGATCTTCAATCAAGGGAACATAGTTGCCAGAAGAAGTTTACTCCAACGTAAAACACTCTTACAAAGTTGTAATAACTCCAGTCATGTTAGGATTCCTAGAGTTAAGAGCTTACAGAGAGTGAATCATTTGAGACAAATTGCCACTCGAGTCATCTGGGATATACTGGAGTCACTAGAAGATAGAGAGCAATTGTCATTTATACAACTCCAGTCATGTTTGGAATTACTCGATTTAGGCGCACACAGAGAGCAATTGGACACTTACATAACTCAATTCAAATAGATTGTAACACGAGTCATGGGAAGATAGAGAGTAGGCGAAGATGAGACAACTTGTTAACTCAAATCAACATCTATAAACTCGAGTCATTCCTTCTCTATTTCTAAAAATCAGCATGTCCGTAATTGTGAAATCTTTAAGTATAATATGCTTACTTCATATAATCACTCATTATTGTTTATAACTATGTTTAATCAGTTTTTTAATAATTTTCAGATGATTAGATGAATGATTAAATACAGATTAACCAAAAAGCGCATTGTGAGTAACGACAAGTCTAACGACTATATTCCAACGGACATCTAACGGTAATATTCTCAATTGGAAGAATTGCTCAACAGTTGAATGCTTTTCATCAACTATAAAAAGAAAAGCATTCAAAATAGATATAGAGAGATGACATTACAGCTTCATCGTTAAAATGCCAATACTATGATGTCTATATCACTTACTCTCTAATTATCTCAATGATCATATAATTTACCTTAGAGAGTGAGATTATTTGTAATATACTTCAGTGTTTATCTCATTCACTTCTGAAAGAGAAGATTGATTATTAATCATTCTATTTGAGAGTTACTCAAGATTGGGTGATCTTGAGTGGGAAATCAATTATGGCCTTAGAGTGTGTAAGGGGAGTATCTCAGCGAAAGATTTGGCTTCACAAGTGCTTGGGTAAACTTGTGGGTTGTAAAGGCTTCTCTTATACCCATATTAAACAAGAGGATAGTGGATTGAAAATCTCAAGTGGAGCTTTGGGACTAGACGTAGGTCAAGGATTGGGCCAAACCAGTATAAAACATAGTTTGCATATTCTCTTCCTAAACTCTTATATTCCCAACATATATATTTGAATAACTATCTCTTTATAAATCATTACTGTCATATAAACTACCTCCAGTAAGTTGCGAAAAGATTTTCAAAGTTATCCAAAGTTTTATCAGACACCCAATTCACCCCCTCTTAGGTGATAACCAAGTCTTACAATATTAATGGAAGGGGTCCTAAGGTTGGCAAAGGGAATATGGTAGGCAGTATAAGGAAGAGGTCTTGGGATGCAAAGCCTATTAAAGAGGTTGATGCTTGTTCACAAGAGGAAAGGAGGGTTTAGTTGTGGGATGGTCTTAGAACAATTTGCCTTATTATGTATACTCACTTTCATGCTCAAACATCATCTCTTGTCTCTTAGAGTCACACGCGCGTTCTTCTTCTCTTTGTTGCCTTTGACTGCCATAATCTCTTTCTTCGCCATTGGGATGGCTTGGTATTCCTTTCTATGGTGCTCTTTCTCTTTGTCGTTACTGTTTTGCTCTCACATTCAACAAATTCTTTTGGATTTAACACACTCTAGGTAGCCCTCTTTTGTTAGTGTTCTCTTTCATTATTTTTTTGCTTGCATGGATGTTTTAATAATTTCATCTTGATTTACACTCGTTTTATTTCCTTGTCAAAACACTGATGCTTACACCTTTCCGTTGTTTATCAAAACCTTGATTGAAGTTCACATTATTTGTTCTTTGTCGAATCATTAATGCCCACTCCTTTTACCCTCTATGCTATGTATGTATGTCTTGTCTCCTTTGCCACCACATATTTCACAAGGTTAAACCTGTAAAAGAAATGGACATACAAGACATGTATATATAGCACATAAGCTAGATGAGCACCAAACAAACCATATATTCACTAGTATGAAGAGAGTACAAAGAGCTTGATGATAAGTGTATGATATATGTTGTTTATGGTAGTGTTAGTAGGCCAAAATTATTTACTTTTGCTCCTTGCTCCAAATGCAATGCATGAACATATATAGTATATTACATATGCAATAATTCTATTATGTATAACACATGTTCACGAGTTGCATTGCATTGCATTTAGAGTAATTAATTCTAGCCAACTAACATCACCATATATATTACAAGGTTTGACTTGCAATGGGAATGACCACAAAAACTGCATACATAGCATGGAGGCTTTAAAGAGTGCCAATTTGAGTGGTTTTTTTGTATCTATCAGTTATGTTCGTCTGCTTCTTTTACAATCCATATTATTGTGCTAATTACATCTTTCTTTGAGTTTTAAAAATGCGTTATATAATTTAATATAATATGTTACTTCGTGTAATTGAAAACAAGGCATGAATGAAGTTGGAGGTTGCAGATACAGGCAAGCCAAGGGTTGTTGCATTCTATGTGGTTGTTGCCTTCCTTTCACATGTATAAATATAATACTCCATGGACAAAAATTTTAACTTGTCATTATGAGAATCATAAAATTTCATTTAACATGAATATATCTGTAACATCCCTACTTGCATGTAAACTAATGTACAAGTATGTATTAATGACATGTGAATGGAATATTTGAATTGTTGTGAAGTTCTTGTTCAAAGTTAATTGTCTTCTTTAACAGAACTTTCTCACTTGATTAATTAGTTAAAGTGACATAGCCTATAAGTGATTATGGAGTTATGAGACAAAAGGGAACAAGGATAAAATTTTGAAGTTTGGCATATAAAGGCAACTTGATTAAGTTCTTAATGTCATATGTTTGTATAGGAATTAATAAGCAAAATTCCTATCCCTTTTGACTTGAAGATTTCGGTCATGACAAGAAGAATTTTCATGCAAAAAGGACACATAGAAGTCAAGGAGTTTACAAGAGAAAATATCATTTGACTTTGGAAAATTAGTCAAGTAAGCTCACATCATCAATATGTCATGAAGTTGACCTATGGTAAAGTCCAAAAGCAATTAAAAGGCACAAAATCTTCCCCAAAAAGCTAGGAATTTCGGCCAAGTATAAGAGGAAGAGGAAGCCAAGCAATTTTGCACATGTTACATTCAAAAGTCAACTACAATAATCCTAGAATGACAAGTGTCACAAAGGGGACTTGAGTTGACTTTTGAAAGAGACACTTGGACACTTCTAATTAAGACCTTTTGAAGACGAAATTCCTTCCTCAAGAATTCATATATTTTGGCCAAGGAGTAAGCCAAAGGAGAACATACACATTTGTCATATGTTAACACCAAGAGTTAAAGATAATTCCCTAGTTTGACAAATGTCATCAAGGAAGAAGAGTTTGACTTTGTATAGAATACTTAAAGGATATCATCTAATGAAGTTAGGAAGTCAAAATCCTTCTCTTGAAAGCTATCATTTTTGGCTAAGATAGGATAAAGGGAGGAAGCACAAAATACCACATGTTATTATAAGAGTTAAAGGCCTAAAATCCCTAATTTGACAAGTTCTACATGGGAACTGAAGTTGACTTTAACTAGAACATATGGACAAGCTTAATTAAAGACAACTGAAAATCAAAATGCTTCTCCCATAAGCCAAAATTTTCGGCCAGCAAAGGATAAGGAAGAAGGAGAATGATTCAAGCACAAATGAAACCATAAGAAGAAGTCAAAAAGGCTTGGACTTCTTAGCCAATAGGAAGGGACTAAGAATAAGATCTAAACCTAAGATTAATGGACATATAAGACAAGCTAATATTGTGCCAAAGGAGGGGAACATTTCGACCAAGATGGAGGGAGTAAGAGAAGTCAAGAATAATCTAGAAATGTTGTGAAAAGCACAAGTCAATTCAATGACCAATTGGATAAGAACTTTCCAAGATATTTTGCATGATTATAACTCATTATTTAAAAACCTATTCTCCCTCATTTTTCAAGCATAAGTCGGCACACACTAAGGCAAGGAGAGAACAAGTGAGTTTGCAAGCAAAGAGGAAGGAGAAGGCACACAAGTTGTGGATCAAGGTAAGTAGGTTCAAGATTATGCTAAAATAGACTTCTATCTTCATGAATATCTCTAAGGTTCTCATGAACAACTTGTATGTGCTATCATGGAGCATAGGCCGAAATCCAATAGAGAGGTGCAAGAAGGAAAAAGTTCAAGGAAAAACAAAGATCAAGCAAAGTAAGCATTCTTGAGATCTTGTGATTTGGATTTTGGTTATTTTTCATGATAATTGGTAATTTTTGAAATCAATTTTCCTGAGGGGAGGCTCTACCTAAGTTAATTAAAGTGGTTTACCTATGATTGTAGACCAAGATTATGGCTTAGAAAAAAAGATAAGTAAGAACATGAATGGACATGAAGTTAAAATGAAAATTCATGTTGTTGCTCTTGAGATGTGATTTTCGACCAGAGATAAATACATAGTGATATGATGTGATTTTGGTTCTTTTAATGTTTCCAAAGTGTTTGGAATGGAAAATTGTATAGGAGTGAGTATAGAACATAATTTTCGAAACCAAAAGACTAAGTTAGTAAAAGTTGTAAAATCTGCCAACTTTGAGATTTTCAGTGGCAGTCGAGTGTATGGTCTGTTTTTAAATATGTAAATGGTATCCAATGATTATTAAATTTTATAGGCTTAAATTAGACATCCCAAGATTTAATTTGATAGGTAATTTGTAATTTTTGGAGATGTCTACAAAAAGATATGAATTTTTGAAAATAACCCTGGAATTTGGACTTTGTCTCTTACTAGAGGAGAGATTTTTAACACAGTAAATTGTTACGAATTTCTCTGGTTATAGAAAGTATTTTTATTCAAAAATAGACATGTTAAGGGTCGCATAGCCTTTAAAAGCACCTCAATTAGATTTTTCTATTATTAGTTATGAGTTTTGAAGTTGGAACACAAATTCTGGAATTTTCTGGTAGTTGGCTAAAAATAATGGAAATAAGAGGAGAGTATGCATAAGTAATCAAATGGGTTGTATTTTATTGTTTGTAGGATTGTTAAGTACCCAAGATACTATTCGAACATAAGGGAAATATTTCACATATTGATCAACTGTCGGTAGTAATTGTTTACTTATATACTCTGTGTTTTTTTTTTTTTTGTATGTTTGTTTTACCATGATTGTAGATCCGTGTCTTGTGAGGGGACATGTTTTTGGGCTATAGGTGTTACACCCCTACCGGCCTTGCCCTTTCGAGTAGTAGGTTAGAGGGATTCCTTTATTGGTTACCTTTCCTTTATTATTAGGTCATTTAACATATATCAGAGTGAGCTCAATAGAGCATTTTAACCGGTTTGGACAATCTACTGTACTGGTAAAAGTAAAGTAAATAGAAATTAACAGTCCCCATAGGGTTAAGGGTACAGTCATCAAAAAATATATACAAAAAATATATATAGTCTTCCCAAAAATATATGAACAAAATATAATAGGACATTCCCTATTCTACATCTGCACCATAATGCCTTACTTTTTAAAAAAGGTTCTTCACTTTAGGCATGTCCCCCTGTGTTTATAGAAGCGTCTGGAGTCCGATATTGAACCCCAGAGTAACTGTCAATACTAATGTACCAAATGTGTATAGAGTATTCATGCAACCATATTACATATAAAATCAAGAAATAAACCAAACATACCATATATGCATTCAAAAACAAACACATTAACCAATCATCATGTAATGTTAAGCTGCCTTACCAAGGCAAGCCCCAGAATTACCAGAATTACGAACCTCGCACTGTTAAGCTGCCTAAACTAGGCCAGCCCTAGAATTACTGAATCACAACCGTCAAGCTCCACTCAAGGCAAGATCTGGATAAATCCTTGTGCTAGAAATACAATAGTTAAGGACTCGAGCCCCAACATGTTTTGTATGCATATTTCACAAAAATATACACAAACAAACATGATAAGACAAACATACATCAAAGCACATAAGAGCACTTGAGTAAAGCAGTTACTACTACCTAATGGGGTATGCACTGCCTTAATATTTTAATGTGCCTGATAGCTTCCCCAAGTATGCTTTAACCCTAAATATCCCCAAAATACCTTATTTTCAGTATTTACAAAAGTACCCTTACATTTTCTTTAAATCCGAGCCTTTTCACAATTTTCCAGAAAATCCAGTGAATCTAACCCAACTTCAAACATTTTTAATAAATCCTACAAAAACCCTTTTTGTATGAAATCAATGCTATCTGAACCACTAATATGTCCATTTGATAGTAAAAATATTTCCAAAGTCCAAAAATGTTCTTATTTTGGCATGTAGCCAAATCTTTGTCCTCTAGTTAGAAATACCCTGTTACTTCCAGAGCCTTTTTCAAAAATTAATTTCTCCCCCAGATGAAAATTCATAAAGGTGTCAAATTATATATCATATTGAAGCTCAGGAAGTATACTTTATTCCTATAAAATTTCAATTCAAACTGATTTCATCTACTATTTTAAAAATCTGGTTGAAGTTTTGCTACCCAGAATTTTAGAAATCGGCAGCAAGCTTGCTCTTTAAGTTTTCGGTGTTTTTGAGTCGGAAACTTTAATCATGATCTAACCCCATAAAAAATCACATTTTAGATTCAATGGACCCTCAAAAATACCAAAATTGTTGGTTATGATTAGTTTTGATGATGTCTTATATAGATGTCATTATCCAGAGCAAAAAACTTGCATACTACATTTATCTTCTACTTTGATTAATCCTTATATATTAATGTAGATATGAAGTTTAAACTGAAAAACACATAAGGGTGGGTGAATAGGTGATGTAGTTAAACTTAGAAATTTTTCGCGGAATGTAAAACTAAAGGATAGCAAGAAGAAAACTTGGACACAAACAATTTATCCTGGTTCAGTCTCAAGCTAGACCTACATTTAGTCCCCATAACTACTCTTGGGATTTCCACTAGAACTTTTGACACAATTACACTGTGGAAGATCTCACTGATCACTCCCCCTTATAAGCTGTAATTGTTACACCCAGTCACTTAAGGTCCCTACCTCAAGGATTTACAATGTATTCAAGTAAGAAAATGTAGAACTCCTTAAGAGTAGATAAGATAATCACTGAAGCGTGTGTTAAATGAAACTGTTACAGAAACATAGTAGAATAAATGCTATTGAATTTTTGTAGCATAACAGTAACTTTCGGTAGTTAGCGCTATTGAATGCTTCTTCAATTTATAGGTTCACCATTAAATGCCGTTGTAATTTAGCCGTTGTCTCTGGTGTGTAATTCTGATAAATCATCGTTGATAATATGACCGTTGGAGCTCATTAAACGCTGGTGGTTGGCCTTGGGCGGATAACCATTCACAAACATTTGTTTCGAATGTCCTTGGAATGTCTTTGGCTTATTCTTCCTTAATTGACCGTTGTAGTATAAGAAGGAGGAATATAGAAATCTTTAGCACTTCAGATGCTTTATCAGATACTTTTGTGCTTAGCATTAAATGCTGCTGACATCACAATCTGCTTTTTATCTCAAAGCATTAATACCTTGCTGGAATTCATCATAACCAAAACTTTAAAGGATAATTAGTGATGATAATTAAAATACAACATGGAACAGTAGAAACATATAGTTTAGGAACAGATCGAGGCTTAAACATTTTAAACGATCACAAATCAGTTTAGAGCCCTTTAACCTCAAGCCATGGATGCAACCTTGAGTTTCACAGAAAACTCGAGTTAAGTGAACTACATCGAGGTTATGATACAGATACAAGCTTAGCGCAAGGAATATATAACCTCAAGTTTCATGGGAAACCTCGAGTTTAGCAATAACCTCAAGGTTCTGTTGGATATAATTAGTTTTGATGATGTCTTACATAGATGCCTCTCTTAAAAGCAAAAAGATTGAGCAATATGTTTATCTTCTTCATTGATGAATTCTTGAATTTTAATGTAGAATCAATGATGTGAAGTTCATTCATGAAGATTGATCAAAAAGAAGAAGATCAAGAAGGTTGAGGATGTAGATGAGGATGAAGAAAAGGGAGAGGAGAAATTGAATCAGAAAGAATTTATTCAATGGAACACCTTCAGTCAAGATTAGTTCAAGAAGAATGTTCAATAGAAGAAGAGGATATTCAAGAATAGCTCAAATATGTCTATGGAGAATGCTCAAGAAAGGAAGAATAGAGTTGTAAAGAATGACCAAGTGAAGAGAAGAAAGAAAGAGAAGATCTTGTAAAAAAGAATGAGAAAAATCAATATTCAAGGTCTTAGATTGATTCTATAAGTCTTCACAATCAGTTGGATGTTGGATGGGTCAATTCAGAGTCAAAAATTGCAAAAATCGAGCTCTGGAAGTGAATACTCGAGTTTCCAGGTCAAAACTCGAGTATACAAGCTTAAGGCAAAAATTTGCTTCAGAATGAGAAAACTGTAGTTTTGAAAACTAGAGTTTTGGAAACCGCGGTTTGGACATCAAAGAGTCAAAACTTAACTATGGGGGCCAATACTTGAGTATGGAATTTATATACCTCAGTATTGGGAGTTTTCAACTTCTCTCACACTTCTTGACCTGACAAAACTTGAGTTTCCAGCTCCTTCAGCAACTCTGTTCACCTCTATTACACATACAGCTTTGGGCGAGGTCTGGTAATTCGATGATATCTCCTAAACCAGACATTGGATTGGGGTGAAATCAAATTTGGCTGAAACTAGACATCCAATGCGTCATCTTGACCAAGTTTCAAGTCCAAAGAAGATCAGATGAGAGAGCAGTGAATTTTGAAAGTTGGATCAAATATTCACGCCACACTTCAAACCAAGCTTCAATGTTGAGTATAACTCATAATCTACAAATTGGAATGAGCTGAAATCAGTGGCATTGGAAAGAAGACACATAAGGCTTTCCATTAATACTTGATTCAACAAAAATGAAGATTAGACCAGAGAGATATAGTCTTCGAAATTTGACTGATGTTTCAAGATGATGGAAAAACGCTGGTTCAGAACAACTCTCCTTCATCAGATTATAATGGACAGATCACAACGAGTTTGGATCTGATTCTTGTTGCATTGGATAGAAGGACCAAGGAGCTATATGAGGATAATTGGTTTGCTAAAATAGAAGTCATATCAAGTCAGAAAGCAACCAAAGGCCAGAACAAGTCGAAACCTCGAGTTTACACATGAATACTCGAGTATAGCTCAGACAGAGAACTATGAACGTTAATGGATCCTCAATACTCAAGTATGGGAAGCAAAACTCGAGTATAGATCAGACAGAGACGAATCTGAAGTATCAAAACAAGCTCAATACCGCAATATTAAAGTCAAAATTCGAGTTTACACCGGAACTTCAGAAAAATCAAAGATGCGAAAATTATGAATCTGATCTAGATCATCCAAATGATTAGCCAAATGATCTCTAACATTTATTATCATCATTTACATCATTTGTGGACTTTTTTCAGATGATCAAACAAATGATTACATGAAGACCAAGTTGCTGAGCTGTCAAGTTCCAAAAAGCAAAAAAATAATGGCTAGTTTCTCCAACTGTCATACTTTCAACGGCTCTATTTACAATGGTCCAATTCTCCAACATTCAGAACACCTTCATCTATAAATAGAACCGGATTCAAAACCCAAGAAGGAGGAAGAGTGAGCTTACACTGTTATAATGTCAAAATGCTGAATCTCCTACTCTCTGTTTTTCAATGTTTTCTGAGTTTACCATTTAGAGAGTGAAATGAATTCCTATGTGCTTCAGTGATCATTTATCCACTTCTTAGAGAGAAGTTTTACTATAAATCACTTTATTTGAGAGTTACTCGAGATTGGGTAATCTTGATTGGGTGTTAATTGTAACCTTACGGGTAGTAAGGGGGAGAGTCTCTGTGAGAGAGATTGTAAAGGCTTCACAAGTGCCTGGATAAACTTGTGGGGTGTAAAGGCTTGTCTCTTGTGCCTAGTTAAACAAGGAGAATAGTGGAAATCTCAAGTGGAGCTTAAGGATTGGACGTATGTCAAGGTTGGACCAAACCAGTATAAACCTGAGTTTGCAATTCTCTTCCCTGAACTCTTTACTTCCAGCATACATGTTTGAATGATTGTTTATCGATTTATTACTCTTTATTATCATTCAAACTGATTTTATTGAATTGCGAAAAGAATTCTGAGTTTGCTAGTTTTTATCTTCACCCAATTCACCTCCCTCTTAGGTTCAGCCGTGTATTTCAGGTTCATTTTCCTACCTCGAGGTTTTGTATGACCAGTTCAAAAATAACGGATAGCGACTCAACCTCAAGTTAAGAATATAGCCTTGAGTTTTTGGCCTAACCTCGAGGTTATATGTTGACAGTCGAGGTTGAGAAGTGGATCATCCAGAAGAGCTAAAGCTTGAAAGCTCGAGTTCACTTTATAACCTCGTGTTTCGACATAACCTTAAGGTACAATATTCAGCCTCGAGGTAATTTAACATCAAAACTCTGAATTCCATTTTTCTCTGTTTTGACAGAAAAGTTCAATTCTATTTTTCCTTATAATGTTGAGTTATCATCAAAACATGAGAGCTAACATAAACAATGAAGAATGATCAAGAGAGGAGATTGAAGAAAGGAGAATGTCAATATGAGAGTCTCTATGATCAAATGGAGGTTGGAATGGCTCAATTCGGAGTTAAAATAAGCTACAATTGCATTCTAAGGTCATGATGGAGTACAACAATGTCATACTAGAGCAAGGTACATTTCCAGCTCCTGTTCACACATAAATTCTACTCATGCTCGAGCATAGAAATGTCATGCTTGAGCAATATTGTTTTTCAGCATTCTGTTCACCTCTATTCACATTCAGCTTGGGCGAGGTCTGCAAATTTGATAATATCTCCCAAACCAGAGACCAGATTGAGGCGAAACTAATTTTGAATGAAACTAGACTCCCAATTCAAGGCCAAAGAAAGATTAGGTGAAATAAATATGAATTTTGGAAGTTGACATAGCAATTAACGACACACAACAGACCAAGCTTTGGTAATTTGGGTGTATCTCACAAAATACACATTGGAATGAGCTGAAATTAGTGACATATGAAACTAGACTCATATACCTCTCCAGAAACATAAAGATTATAGAAAACAAAGATCAAATGAGAGAGATATGATTTTTGGAAGTTTATAGTCTATTCAGGATTGTGCAAAAATGTTTGTTCAAAATAGCTTTTATTAATTTGATCATAATGCTCGACATACAATGAGTTTGGAGCTTATTCTTGTTGCATTAGAAAAAAAGACTTGAAGAGCTTTCTGGGCATGGGTGGTTTGTCAGATTTGAAGCTATATAGAGAAGACTTTAAGCTGACCGAAAGTTGATCTTTATGCCGCAAGTACTCTTACGTTTTAAGATTCATTACATTGTGGAGATCAATCCTTGAAATCGAGTAAAGGCTTGATGATGAATCATGAAGCATACTCGAGTAAACTTTGGTATTACTCGAGTATGGCTTGCTAATTGTTTCAGAGACGCATGCCCGAGCATAGTAGTTAGAATGCCTGAGCATCATCAGGCTCAAAAGCGAAGAAGTGGAAATTTGAGAGTCATGCTGAGCAAGGAATGTAGCATGCTCGAGCATTAGTAAGCTAAGTAAAGGATGTATAATTGAAAAGTCATGCTCAAGCAGTGTAAAAGAGCATGCTTAAGCATAGGCAAATAAGTGCTCGAGCATCTCTTTATTCCCATGCTTAGCCTCTGGATGGCTTGTGTCCGAATATGGAAATGTCATGCTTGAGTCGTGGAATAAATCAAGTATCTAATCTCTCTGTTTGTCCTATGCTCGAACATGGCTTATGGCTTGCTCGAGCACTAGCGATCTATTGCCCGAGCATAGAGACTTTCTTGCTCGAGCAATAGCGAGGTGAATATCATATTTTAAAGTTCTCAAAGAAGCTTGCCCAAGCAAGCTTAGATTGATGCCCGAGCATAAGATGAGTAACGAATGTTTAAACATTGATTAGCCAAAAAGCAAATTCATGTGTCATAAGCTTTTAGTGCTTATATAGCTCATCACTTTTTCCAGCAAAGCACTTGACAGAACGAGCTAAATGACAATTCTAACGGCTATATTCCAATAACTACTTCTAACTGATCTCCAACGGTTGAATGCTCGCAACAGTCGAAACACAATAACTTATAAATTGCGAAGTCTTCAAACTGGAGGGAGTGAAGATTGATGAATGATTCGACAAAGCCAATGAAATGATATTACTACTTCATTGTCGATGTGTAAATAACTCATACACTCTCTGTTTATCAATATTCATCTAGTTTACAGTAGAGAGTGAGATGAATAATTATGTACTTCAGTGTTAATCATATTCATTTCTAAGATAGAAGACTCATTGTAATTATTTTATCTGGGAGTTACTCAAGATTGAGTGATCTTGAGTGGGAAACCGATTGTATCCTTTTGGTGTGTAAGGGGGAGTATCTCAGTAAGAGATTTGGCTTCACAAGTGCCTGGGTAAACTTGTAGGATTGTAAAAGCTTCTCTTGTGCCTGGATTAAACAAGAGGATAGTAGATTGAAAATCTCAAATGGAGCTTGGGAACTGGACGTAGGTCAAGGATTGGGTCGAACCAATATAATCACAATTTTCATATTCTCTTCCCTTATCTCTTATATTTCTAGTAGATATTTATTTGAATAACAAACTATTGATTTAGAAGACGTGAAAATATTTTCAATGTTTCAAGTTTTTAATCTTCACCCAATTCACCCCCTCTTGGGTTCAGTCGGTTCTTCATTTGGTATCAGAGCTTGGCTCTTATTTGAAGGACTTAACCATATCAAGAGTTACGGTGGTTGATTTTTGGTGTTGTTCAATTTTTGAAGGTTTTGATTATACCGTTCCACCTTTTGTAAAAGATATTGATTTCTAGTTTTGGAAAGCTAGAATGACATTTTTTATTAAAGCGTCTAATTGTGATATATGGAATGTTTTTACAAATGTTTTTTTATTACAGACCAAGAAAGGATTGGACAAACAAAGAAAAGAAAATGTTTTCGTTGAAAATTAGAGTAATGAAATTTCTATACAGTACTTTCACTGAAATTGATTTTGTGGAAATCAAATTTTGCTCTAGTGCTAAAGATATCAAGGATACTATTGATTCTATATATACTTTTAACAATTGTGTTGGAGTTGAAAGTGTTGAGAGTTCATCTAAAACTAAAAGTTGCATATCCACGGTTGATGAACAACTGGAGATTGAAGAAGGAGAAATCATTGAATACTTCCATAATCCAATCAACACAAAAGAACAAGAGAAAGAGAATCCCCAGGAAGAGCTCAGGGATATTGCGATCAATTATTATCAAGATCTCAAGATACACATATGGTAAACAACTCCAATTCTTCTTGTGTAGTTAAGAAAAATGATTTGGAACATTTGCATAATATTGTTTTTCAACCAATTATTGATTCTATTTTGAAAAACAAAAATGTTTTCAATCATGTTGAAAAATCATGTGGTAAAGAAGATTATACAAACACGAATCATTTGACATTGCATCCACTTGAGTAGCACAATTCTTGCAAAATTGTTCATGATAAGCATCATTCTATTATTTGCAATTATTGTGGTAAAACTGGTTATATTTCTCATAAATGCTATATTAGGAGAAATTCTAATGTGAGAAATAAATTTGTTTAGGTTCCTAAAAGACAAGCAAGGTACAATACTAATCGACAAGGACCCAAGTATAACTGGGTACCAAAATGTCCATCTAGTTCTCCATGTATACAGGATGATTTGAAAATAAATGAACATAAGGGTACAGAGATGAGAAAGACGAATTCAAAAGTTTCTCATGAACCTAAGATGAGATTCTCATCAATTAGGAGAAGTCGTGGAAAAGCCATTGCTACAAGCTTATCTTCAAATCATAAGAAGCAATTGACACCCGTAAGAAGAATACGTTGCACCTCAGGAATGGATTACCATGAAGTACCATTCAACTATCCTGAGGAGAATAAGAAAGAAAGATCTTTCGTTTACAAAGGAAAATATTCTTGTCGTCTATATCTTTTGAGAAAGCTTTGTATGCACCTACAGGAAAACAAATGAAGAATCAATGGGTAAGCAAAGCTAATCCTCTAAGTACCTAAGGTAAAGGTAGACAATAATAAAACCTCCTATGCTATTATCTGTAATGTTTGTTGAGGTTTTATATTGTGGAACCGTAGGAATGAATATTGCAAACTACTTTGAAATTCATTTTTCATATATCTTAAAATCTATTAATTTTAAAAGGATTCCAATATTCAATAGTTTGATTCGTTATGTATATACAATGATTCGATAATCCCCTCTGATGAACTGCATTTTTAAAATGTTCTCGAGTAATGGCTAACATGCTCGAGTATTGTCGGGGTTTAATGAGCATGCTAGTGTTTCAGGAAAGCACCGTACTTGAGTAAAGGGAAATTGTACTCGAGTAAAGTCGTGGGCTCATTGAATTTGATTGCAGCATACTCGAGTAAGAAGACTTGGGTACTCGAGTAATATTAAGATAGACCGTTGATGCTAGAAACTGATGCATCATACTCGAGTAAATATCTCATTGTACTCGAGTATAGTAGAGCAAAATCATTAGTGCTAGAAACAAATCATAAAGATGAGAAAAGCTTCTCAGGAGAGAAACTATGTAGAGAAACAATTCAACTTTTGAGGAAGCAAAAGAAGCAATGGTTGATGTTGATGGTGATCATCAAAAAAGGGAGGTAACTACACCAATTCATCTTAACCAAACAAGCTACTACAAGGACAAGAGGAATTACAATGATATCTATTCTTACCTTATCTTGCTCTTAAATGATTACATATGAGGGTAATGAATACTTGTCCTTTGTTGCATTCCATTAGCAATCAATCACTTATGTCTTTCAAATGTTTTCATATTACTAAATGGATCGTAAGTGAATTTATGCATAACTTTCTGATTTTATACTTTTGAAATGCACAATTCTAAAATTTGTTTGGATTTCAATCCACCCTATTTTTATGAAAATACATACATGTTTTTGAAAAATATTCAAATGGAATTTCAAAATCGGAAGTCAACTCTTTATCTACTGAATGTTAGATATGCTTCAAATATGTCCAATAGAGTTTTCCCTATCATTCACATATTGATCCTTAGTACTCATATGATGCTTGAACTCTTTAGTCTCATTTTCTAACTAGTTAGACCTCATGTCTAACAAGTTGATCTTCTATGAGTTTCAAGTTAATTTCATCTATGAAAGTGTCATGTCTAATGCATAAATTCTTAGTTGGCCAAGTTATTCCAAGCATTATGAATGATTTTTAATGCATTGAGTATTAATGCATTAATCATTAGTGGAATAACTTACTAGGATAATATTATAGAGCTTTAGTCATTTGGATTAACGAGTATGTGTTTCATCATCCATGAATCATATTAGTCATTCTGTTACTCAAATACATCAACATTGTCATCATCCATTCTTTTGACTAACTATATTTAAAGTCTTGCCTTGACCATTCATATATTTCTAAATTCAATTATAAGAGGCAAGATTATCACTTGAACAATAGCAAAGTCATTGTGCTCATATGTTTCTATTGTGCTAAGCATGTTTCGATAATGCTCTACCTTCATAACTTTTGCTTTCGAGAAAATGCTTCAACATCTTAACTGCAATGTTTGACATGTTCTCCAAAACTGAAGCATTCTTATATATTTTTAAGCGGTTGACTTCTACCATGTTTCTAAGTAAGCATTGTTTTCAAATATGTTTCGAAAATGAATCTCTCATTCATGAAAATTTTGAATTCATAATGCATTATTATGGTTTGAAAGAATATTCAAGATTTGAAACAATTTGCATGTCTCATTATCATTTTTGAAAGTTTTATCTCATCTATGGATTACATGAGATTCATATCAATGAAATCTTTTTTGCATAAAGTGTATTTACAAATTGTCATTGAGAAATAACATTCTTGACATGATTTAATTATTACCCTTTTGATTCGTTGGCTTGAACTTATTTGAGGTAAAATTATGTTTTGATCTTTGATTGTTATAATCTTTTCTCAAATATCATATGATTTAATTCAATTAGAGTCTAAGAGTTGTCTAATCCTGTGCGGACTCAAGAATCATTGGGTACCAAATAGAATATATTTAATGTTTGTAGGATGCTGCATCTTATATCATAGGTTTAGCAGAGTAATACTCGCGTAATGTTGAATGATTTCACCTCTGATAAATGCATTCTTATGAAACATACTTGAGTAGTAATGTTTGTACTCAAGTAATATTTGGTTTAATGTATTTGGTAAGTGTTTCAGAAGAATGTACTCGAGTAAGTTTGGGAAAAAACACTGATGTAGAGATTTTGAAACAAGTTTACTCGAGTATGTAAGGGATGTTACTCAAGTAACACTCCTGCAAGCTGAGACAAGCAAATGCATCAATGAACAACAAAGGATTGTGACTCATGTAATTATGATATTACTTGAGTAAGGCATTGTAATATGTGTATATCATAATCATGCTAGGCTAACTTCATTTCATTCATTCCATTTTATTTCATGAATCATAGCCTGAGCATACTCATTTTAAATGATCCTTATGCGTTAAACTCTTTTATCATCATAAAAAGCATATGTGATTTATTCATACCAATTTCAAGTGCACCCATGTAAACTTGAAAATTCTTAACTATGAGATACCATGTTGTGTCCACTAGAGTTGGAAGAATTCCAAACCTCATAACATTTGGTGTCACATTATTAGTTGGTATCATTAAAGGGAACTTCATATCTTAATCATGTGTTCATTAAGGGAGAGCCTCACATTCACATGTGTGATATCTTAAAACACTCATTTGAAAGAAAATCCTTTTAAGCATACTCATCTGTATTCACTATCTTTTATTAGTTTTGATGATGAGTTAATTTCATATTTGAAAATATCTTATATTTTCCTTTCATTATATTTATTTGAAAATATCTTATAGAAAGGAATATTTTGATATCTTATTGCACTAATAATTCTCTCTTGCAAGAAAGTTTTACAATTGTGACCGGAGAATTAAGTTTGTGCAAAAACCCTCCTTAATGCACTATAAGGTGAAACTATTACATTGACGAAAGATGCTTGAGGTTCAAGCACATTGAAGCTAAGTTATGCTCTAAAAGGAAGAGGGGAACCTCTTGAAGCCAGCTGAGACACATTTTGCAAAAGAGCTATATGAAGAAAAGGAAAAGGATGGAAATGATCTCATACAACAAGAAAGCAAGAAAATGGACTTTATCAACCATTCATCAATTTGCAAAACCTACATGAGCATTTCTAATCTCTCTCTTCGTATATTCAATTTTTGTGCTCAAGCACAAAAATGTCATGCTCGAGCAACATCATTTTTCAGCACTCTGTTTACCTCTATCTCATGTTCAACTTGGGTGAGGTCTGGTAATTTGATAATATCTCCCAAACCAGAGACTGGATTGAGGCGAAACCAATTTTGTATGAAACTAGACTCCTAATGCGTCATCTGGACAACAATTCAAGTCCAAAGAAGATTAAATGAAAGAAATATGAATTTTGGAAGTTGAAGCTATATAGAGAAGACATTAAGCTGACCGAAAGTTGACCTACATGCCACAAGTACTCTTACGCTTTGAGATTCACTACATTGTGGAGATCAATCCTTGACATCGAGTAAAGGCTTGATGATGAATCATGAAGCATACTCGAGTAAACTTTGGTATTACTTGAGTATGGTAGAGTATAGCTTGCTAATTGTTTCAGAGACGCATGCTCGAGCATAGTAGTTAGAATGCCTGAGCATCATCAAGTTCAAAGCGAAGAAGTGGAAATTTGAGAGTCATGCTCGAGTAAGGAATATAGCATGCTTGAGCATCAGTGAGCCAAGTAAAGGATGCATAATTAAGAAGTCATGCTTGAGCAGTGTAAAAGAACATGCTCGTGCATAGGCAAATGAGTGCTCGAGCATCTCTTTATTCCCATGCTTAGCCTCTAGGTGGCTTGTGCCCGAGTATGGAAATGTCATGCTCGAGTCGTGAAATAAATCAAGCATTTGTTCTCTTTGTCTGTCTTGAGCTCGAGCATGGCTTAGCGATCTGTTGCCCGAGCATAGAGACTTTCTTACTCGAGCAATAGCGAGGTGAATATCGTATTTTAAAGTTCTCAAAGCAGCTTGTCCAAGCAAGCTTAGATTGATGCCCGAGCATAAGATGAGTAACGAATATTTAAACATTGATTAGCCGAAAAGCAAATTCATGTGTCATAAGCTTTTAGTGCTTATATAGCTAAGAATTTTTTCCAGCAAAGCACTTGACATAACGAGCTAAATGACAAGTCTAACGGCTATATTCCAACAACTACTTCCAACTGATCTCCAACGGTTGAATGCTCGCAACGGTCGAAACACAATAACTTATAAATTGCAAAGTCTTCAAACTGGAAGAAGTGACGATTGATGAATGATTCAACAAAGCCAATGAAATGATGTTACTACTTCATTGTCGATGTGTGAATAACTCATACACTCTCTGTTTATCAATATTCATCTAGTTTACAGTAGAGAGTGAGATGAATGATTATGTACTTCAATGTTAATCATATTCATTTCTAAGAGAGAAGACTCATTGTAATCATTTTATCTGGGAGTTACTCAAGATTGGGTGATCTTGAGTGGGAAATGGATTGTATCCTTACGGTGTGTAAGAGGGAGTATTTCAGTAAGAGATTTGGCTTCACAAGTGCCTGAGTAAACTTGGGAATTGGATGTAGGTCAAGGATTGGCTCGAACCAGTATAAATCACAGTTTTCATATTCTCTTTCCTTATCTCTTATATTTTCAGTAGATGTTTATTTGAATATCAAATTATTGATTTAGAAGACACGAAAATATTTTCAAACTTTCAAGTTTTTAATCACCCAATTTACCCCCCTCTTGGGTTCAACTAGTTCTTCAAAAATCAAATCAAAGCACCAAGCCCTAATACCATGGAAAAAAAATCTCAACTTGAACTTCAAAGAGTTGAGTTTTAGGTGTTTACTTGAAATCGGAGATTCGGCTTGGTGTTCTTAGTTATTTGGTTTTGGTTCCAAGTGTGGAAGGCTTTCTGGGCTCTCCCTCTTGTCTCTTCCGAGCACACCTCTTAGGGTCCCCAAAGTGAAGAGTTAAGCCTTTTTAAAATGATTAAAATGAGTCTAGGTAGTCTGGATTATCTGGTGTATGTTTTTGTCCATTAATTAATAAATAGGATCAAGCTTTTTGACTTATCCTCCAAGACATTCTAGGGAGCTCTAGAAGGTGACATGTGGCGCATCCCTAGCCTAAGGTGGCAGATTTTTACTTTTCAAATAGTGAAAATTACCTGTTTTGGCCCGAAACACCCCTTTGTCCATTGGTTAAAGGCTTGCACCTTGATTTTGACTTATTTTCTTTTTAAATTTTTGATGTAATTCCAATATATTTTTAGGGTTATGTGGCGCCTCCTAGGACCCACATAATCTATTCTCTTGCTTTTATCTCCTTATTTCACTTTATCTAATATGGTCTTTTATCTACCTGTCCTTATTGTACGCTGCTGGTTTCTTTCTGCACTTTTCTTCAACTTTTCAGGTATTTTCCACTGATTAGACATACATATGTGGCGCCACTTTAATCTCCCATATGGCCCCACATTGATCTCATTTAATCCATAAAGAAGCCCTTAATTAGTCATTATAGGTCCCTTCTTACTGGTTAACATCCTATAAGACCCGTACTTTGTGTTTGAGCCTATGATGCATTTAGTGTAGTTAGGGTTTGAGGCCCAACTACTGTGATTTTCCTAGCATTTTAGATCTGGGGCTTGTCTAATTAAGCAATCTTACGTTTATTAGGACTTGGTCCTTCCATAGTAGACATTTGCATATGTGGTATGCTATTTATGTTACTACGCGTGATGATTGCATTGAATGCATGTGGTATGTTTGCCATTATAATGATTTTCCTGATTATGGTTGCTTGCATGCACTGCATACATATTGTATATGAGTTTAACAGTCACTCTGGGATTCAATTTTTGGATCCCAGACTATCCTAAAGATATAGGTTGTTCTACTTCAGCTGATCGAGGGTAGAAAGATAAGGACATTGAACTACATTGTGAAGAAAATAAGGAATGCCCTATGGAAACTTGTATATGTTTTATTTTAGATGACTGTATGTTTCACTATCTGCTCATTATTTATATTTGGATGAGTGTCTCCTAACCCTACGAGGACTTTTTAGGTTATTGTATTTACTTTTACCAATATTTTACTTTGTCCAAACCAGTAAAATGCTCTGTTGCGCAATACTCTCTATTACATGCCATTAAGTGATAATTAAGTAAAATAAGGTAATAATAATAAAGGAATCACACTACCCACCACCCGCAAGGGTAAGACCGGTAAGGGTGTAACAATATCTTGGTGCTTCTCATGATATAACGTCACATCGATATTAGATAACATGTTATCTCATGTTGTATTATATCCATCAAGTTGATATGTTCATGTTTAATGAAATTGTATCATCATCATCATATTTAGCTAATTATGGTTGTTAAATTGAATGTTGTTTTTTATGCATTTGTTCTCTTTTAAGTTTTTTGTTTGTTTGGATGTCCCCTCCTTGAAAGGGCTTATATCATTATTGAGTGTTTGATGGGAGTGCTGATTGTAATTTTAACTTTGATGTGTAGGAGCTATCAATGCGTGATTCATATTGTAGGCCATCCTTATAATCAAATGTAGTGACCTATGCTTGCAAGGAAAAATTTGTTGTACTAGATTACCACTCAACCAACAAATTTGTCCTTATAAGAGATGATCTTCTAGCCAATTTTTGTCACCCTCCAAATTAGAGTTATTAATCCTCACCTCATTACTCGTATTTCTACCTAGTCAATTACTTCATTACTATTGGCCTTTAGCTTATTTTCCATCTCATCCAAAGCGTGATTACGGTATCAAATTCACTCATATAAAATCCAATTCTCATGTTTGTGTATTAGCTCTATTACACTTAGAATCATCAAATAATAATATGAATCATATGTAAACATCATGCAGATGCGGGTCTAAAATTGCATCCACTAAATCTAACACTAAAAAATTATCTAACTCCTTTGAAGGTAAGGGAGAATGCAAGTATAAAAAGTAAACTTTGAAAAAAAAAATGGGGCGAAATTAAGATTCAATAGTTATGTAATAATTTAGGGCTTATATTTATGATTATTTATAATTATTTTTTATATTGATTACATTTGTATTCTTAGGGCTATATGTAGAATTTATATTGCAAAATATAGCTTTTAGATATAATAATTCAACAAGGCTTATATGAAACAAAATAAAATGTACATTTTTAAAAAATAATTGCTTATTTTTTAGACTATGTATGCAATTAACTGAACTAAAAAGTGAGCATAGTACTTACCACTAGTGCCACGGAGAGATGTTTTTAGATCTCGCATTTAAAATCCTCCTTCTTAATTCTTATTCTTTATTGTATTATAATTTGTAATACATAATTACATATATGATCAAATGGTTATTTAATTAATAACGACTTGTATTTGTACGCAAAATTATTAATTCAAATTAAAATGTATAATGATTCATTAGATATTCTTTCTTTCTTTTTTTAACAAAAAAAGAGGTCCGTTTCTTCTCTGCCCGAGCATTCTCTAAAAATATTCTTTTTTCTGTTAGGCGGATTTCAGATGTATATAAGTCTTTTATTATTATTATAATATATGTTATACAATATGAAACTAAAAAAATGGCAGGATATTTTATATGTATCAACCGAAAAAATCAAGATATGGAAAACAAGACAAAGATTCTTTACAATGACACTGTAAACCAAAATCTAATTGCAGAAAATGTAGGTCTGGTCTTAATAAGGACAAACTTTTTAAACTAGTCGATATAAGAACCTAGTCTAAAAAGCCAATTTCAACTTGTCTAAAAGACCTTTTTACTAGTAGTGGATTCTACTTTTAGCGGTTCTTTTCTAGATCTATCTATTGAAGAATTATGGGCATTGGTAGAGAAAATTGCTACCAATGATCAACAATTCAAAGAGACGTATGCTAGACAAGTTCATGAGGTAGGTGTTGCTAAACCATCCCCTCATGGTTTGGATAGTTTAACTTCTCAAATGGTAACCATAAACAATGATATTTCTTAGGTTGTTGCACATATATCTAAATTGGAACCTCAAGGCCAGTCCTCTCAAGCCCAAGTACATATAAGTTAAGCATTTGTGTGACTTACCTATGCATTTTGCTAGTGATTGTCCTAAAATTGGTAGGTGACAAATCCCTTTTTAATTATATATTTTCATATTTAATTTGGTATGTTGTCATAATAATTAAGCTTAAAATTCCTTCTTTGTCATTAATTGGGATTAAAAGTAAATACATTAAATTAGACTAAAAAGGAAAAAATTGTAATTATTCTTAATAATTGATTTTTGAGAATATTTGAAGTTGATTTAGTTTTTCTTGATTGTATATGCTTTAAAAATTGGATTAAATTTTGGTACCATAAATTTTAGAAATACCAATTTAGTCAACCCGAAAATTACAACATTTTTGCCTTTTGAAAATAGGAACAAAGCTCGACAGTCCTAGTTTGGAAGATCAGAAAAATGCCACCAACACATAGAACAACCATCGCTTCTCACCTTCAACCTTTACTCCTTCGTCCACGGTCGCTGTTGACTTCTACTCCTTCATCCACCATTGATGACGACCTTACCACAAGCACCAACGTGCTGGACTGAAGAGCTTGGAAGAGACCGTGAGTTGCAGAAGCCTGAGAACATAGCTTGGAATTGTTAGATTCCATGTTTTGATGATAAAAAAGCTTAGAAAGGTTTTGCACATGATTTGAAAGATAAACAAAGTGTTTTGCATGAGAAAAATATCACTTTTTGCAAAAATAGCTAGATCACTTTAGTGACCACTCGAGTGATATATTTTCATCACTACAAATAATCACTAGAAGTAGAAAAGCAGATCACTCGAGTGACCATTAGAGTGATGTGATAAAACTTAACTAAATCCTCATGGTGATTTTTCTGGTGAAATCTTTTTACAAAACAAGATTATTTGAGCAATTACTTGAGTGCTTGGTTTGAATTTTCATCACTACCACATCATCAATATTATAAAATATTTTCAAAGGGAAAATCACTCAAGTGATGTTGCAAGCTCACTCGAATGATGTATTAAATCTCATCACTAGAATAACACTTAAGTGATATGTCCCAATGATGCTACTCTAAAATATTTTGAAGAAAACTTTACTTGAGTGACCACTCGAGTGATGATACTTTATGCATTACCAACATATCACTCTAGTGATCTTTCTAATGCTTTATAAGGTTTTCAAACTGCTAATAGAAGATCACTTGAGTAACCACTTGAGTAATGCTTTCCTAAAAAATAAAGCATCACCATGAAACATATTAAATCATTGGAATTATTGTGAGCTTGTTCTTCTTGCTTCTAATCACTCTAACTCTTCATTATATTAGTGCTTAAGTGTTTTCTAAGTGATCAAACAAGGATTAATATAGAAATTGGGAAAAAAAACTTTTATGGTAGAAGCATTAAATGCGAAGGACATTTAAATGACAAACATTCTTTGTGCTCAAATGGCTAATTCCTTAGACATAAAGAATGTTCAGAGACTTCAATGGCTATAACAATAACCAATGACAGTCCAACGGAAACATTCAATAAGATAACGATAATTAATTCACTCTACCAATAAATACCCAAAGCATTGAAGAAAAAGAAACGAATTTGATCTTAAATTCGAGTATGTACTTCAGTGATCATATATCTACTCTTATGAGAGACATTTGTTGATTCATTTATCATCTGAGAGACTTAAGATTGTGGGATATTGAGTGGACATTAAATTCCAAAGTGTAAAAGGGACCAATTGTTCTTTGAAAAAACAATATAGCTTGTACTGAGGCACTAGGAGCCCGACAAATCTTGGAGAACAGTGGAAATCTCATAAGGCTTTTAAGGATTGCAACTAGATCAAGTGGTTTGCACCAAACCAATATAAATCTCATGTGTTTATCTTTGGCGACATGCGCTTAACTCTTTATTATTTCTTTAAAGTTTGCATTAAATCTTGAGTTCTTAATTATTACCCAATTGACCCCCTCTTGGTTGAAAGTCTTGTTCTCACATTTGGTATCAGTGCCAAATCTTATTGTTTCAGGTTTAACAACTTAAGAATCATCCAATGATGAGCATAAGTAAAGAAATACTTCCTGATAGAGCTTCAATCACCAAACCACCATGATTTTGTGAAGAACTCTTGTCCTTTTAGAAGGACAAAATTCAAAGTGTTTGTGACCATAAACGAATATGATCTCTAGCAAGTTATTCAAGATAGAGATTATGTTCTTATGAAGAAAGTAGAAGCAAGAATGGTTCCAAAGAAACCTGTAGAATTTGATGACAATGAAAAGAAGCTAGTGACCTTTAATAGCAAAGTCATTATGATGATTCAAAGTGCTTTGAGTTAGAAGGAGTATTTCAGAATATGCACCCTTCCTTCGGGCAATTATATGTGGGAAGCCTTGGAGATTTCTCATGAAGGAACTTTTGGAATCAAAGAAAATAAAGTCAATACTCTTATCACCGAGTATGATTTGGTTCGTGTGAAGTATAGAGAAAGTATAGCTAAGTTTGAACTCTAATATACACATATAGTCAATAAACTAGCTACATTAGGAAAGACCTTTGATCAAAATTCTGAAGTGAGAAAAATCCTCAATATTCTCACTAACGAATGGGAAGCTAAAGTTATGGCAATAGAAGAAGCCAAAGGAGAACCAATGAGGTATATTGCAACTCCATTTGGAAGCCTTTTTGAATATGAAGGAAAGCTAAAATTCAAAAGAGAGCTAGAAGAGATAGACAACAAGAAAAATAAAGGAGTAGCTCTTAATGCGATCAAAGAAATGGCGCCAAAGGAAAAAAGGAGGAAGAAGAACCTAAAGATCATGAACTTGGAATGATCATGAGAAGATTCAAGAACTTTTACAAAAAGGATCAAGGGTTCAAAAAGTTCTATGAAGGTGACCCTAGTAGAAGAAAAGAAGGAAAAGACATATCATATGCTTTAAATGTGATAAACCTGAACACATAAATTATGAATGTCTTATTTATTTAAAAGGTTAAAGAGAAGAAGAAGAAAAAGTAATCCAAGAAGAAGGTATATGTCTCATTCATCTTGGGAGACAGTGTTATTTAAATTTGGGTGCTACCTGACATTCAAGCCCAAATTTATGAGTAGGAAAAACAAAAATTTTTGTTCTTCACGAATTGCAACGGAATTTAAAATTTATAACCGTAACTCTTTATGGTACTCATAAGAACATGAGAACCCATAACACTTTATGGTACTCATAAGTTACTTAAATAAGATAATATATGAGAACCCATAACCCTTACAGGAGAGCATGGATCTAAATACCATGATAAATATAATAATTATCTAACATGTGACTCTTTATGGGCGCTCATGAGAACCCATAACTTTTATTGTACTTATGAGTTAAAACCCATAATCATGATTAGTAAGTTACTGTTGGACCTGGCTATCACCCAAGAGGGGGTTGAATTGGGTGTTTGATAAAACTTTAAATAGCTTTGAAAAAATTTTCACAACTTCTAAATCGACAGTTAGATATTCAAATAAGTATATACTGGAAATGTAAAAGATAAGGGAAGAGAATATGCAAACTGTGATTTATAGTGGTTCGGTCCAATCCTTGACTTACGTCCAGTCCCCAAGCTTCACTTGAGATTTTCAATCCAATATCCTCTTATTTAATCCGGGCACAAGAGAAACCTTTACAACCCACAAGTTTACCTAGGCACTTGTAAAGCCAAATCTCTCATTGACTCCCCCGTACATACTGTAAGGATATAATCGATTCCCACTCAAGATCACCCAATCTTGAGTAACTCTCAAATAGAATGATTACAATAAATCTTCTCTCTCAGAAGTGAATAAGATAAACACTGAAGTGCATTACAAATCATTTCACTCTGTATAATGAGCTATATAAGCATTAAGAACAGAGAGTGTGTATGAGATAAATGTTGGATTCAGAATATTATCAGCATTTCGACAGTGCAAGCTCTCATCCTTGTTATCTCTTACTTGAATGTGTCTCTACTTATAGACAGTTGATATTAGTCCGTTGAAGCATTGGTCCATTATAGAATATTACCATTGTAAGTTTTAGCCTGTTAGAGAAATAACCATTGAAGCTTCTAACGTCATCATCTGCTTTGCAAATTAGTGATAATCTTTTCTGAGACTCATTAACAAACTCATTAAATGTGGTTAGGAATAATGATAAGAAAAGATATAAACCAAATAGATCATATTTAAAGTCTGTCACGGTCTAAACGAAGATTTTTCAAAACTGATATATTTTGGCTCGAGGCAATTTCTTTGGCTCGAGTCAAGTTCTCTGTCTGAATCACTCTAGACTTGAGTTAAGTGTCCCAGGCTTGAGTTTTGGCACAAACTCAAGTCACTTGTTGTAGGCTTAAGTCAAAAGACGTAATTTTGAAAATAACAGTCAAAATCCTGTTATGTAAGATATTCAGAGTATTATGCTGCTGGCTCGAGTCAAATTCTCTGGCTCGAGTTTTGGCTTGAACTCGACCCACATTCTCTTGGCTTGAGTCAATATTTCTCATGCAATAGATCTAGCTAGTACATTGGCTTGAGTCAGTCAATTTTCCTCAAGCCAATTTGACAGGTAAGAATGCACAGCTAATTTTTCAAACTTTGTTGACCAAGTTCCAGCCATAACATCTCTATTAACCTCTAAATATTGGCAAATAACATATATCCCAAGAATACTCTTTAAGTATTATTTCCAATGTAAGAAGAATCAGCATCAAACTCATTGTATGTTGAGTACTATGATCAGATTAGTAAAAACTGTTATTGAGCCAACGTTTTTTCACCATCCTGAACAGACTCTGAACTTCCAAAAATCATATCTCTCTCATTTGATCTTTGTTTTATATTATCTTTATGTTTTTGGAAATTTATGAGTCTAGTTTCATATGCCACCAATTTCAGCTCATTTTGATTTGTAGATTGAGATATCCTCAAATTAGTGAACCTTGGTCTGCTGTATGACAGTAATAGATGGGGAAACTTCCAAAATTCTTAGCTCTCTCATCCGATTTTCTTTTCTTTTGACTTGAAATTTTTTCAAGAGGACGCATTGGATGTCTAGTTTCATTCAAAATTGATTTCACCTCAATCTTATCTCTGGTTTAAGAGATATCATCGATTTACCAGACCTTTCCCAAACTGAACGTGAAACAATGAAGAACAGAGTTGCTGAAAGCACATCTGGCTCGAGTCAACTGAATCCAGCTCAAGTTTAAGCCTTGATTTGAGTCAAATGATTGTTGGCTCGAGTTTAGACTTCCCAAAGCTTGATTTTTCTTATTTTAACTCCGATTTGAGTCATTCCAACTTCCATTTGATCGTGGAGACTTCTAGAATCAATCTATGAGCTTGTATAATGATTTTCTCATTTCATTCAACAAGTTCTTCTTTCTTTCTTCTCTTCTCTTGATGATTCTCCATAATTCAATTCTTTCTTTCTTCTCTTATTCTTCATCATTTGACACCACATCTTCTTTGATTCCCTTTCTTTCTTTAATCCAATACTTCTTTATTTATCTTCTTCTTGATCATTCTTCATAAATGAATTTCACATTTTGAATCTACAATAAAATTTAGGAATTAGTCAATGTAGGAGATAAATATAGCATGTAAACTTTTTACTCTAATGGCATCTATATAAAACATCATCAGAACTAATCATATCTAACAGTTACCAATTGATATGTTACCTTTTGATTGAGTCAATATATTAAATCGCATAACTCTTTACGAGCGCTCATGGAGTGAAAATAATAAATATCTAATCATTATGAAAAACTTGTGACTTTTTACGAGTGCTCATGAGAACTCGTAACTTTTGCAGTACTCATGGGTAATGATTATAATTATGATTTTCAACTTTATTACTTATTATGGATCCCGTAACTCTTTACGGGCGTTCATAAACTATTCCACTCAAGAAAACCTAATAGCAATTATTGGCCCAAGTTTGCTAATTTTTAAGCAATCAGGAATAACCTTTGTGTGTGATCCATTAAGCCCAATTAATCACTGACATAAATAACCTTGGACCAATCAAACTCCTTCAATGGGCCCAACTTATCTAATGACTACAAAAGACACTAGCAATGCTCTGTAGCCCTAGAATCAATTGAGTTGATCAAGTGATCTACTTTTCTAATTTGGATACCATGCCAGCATCATCCCTCACATCGTCATTCACATTTAGTTGAGAGTAAAGATGGAGTATCATCTCTCTTGGTTGACTAAATATAGCTTTTTCACATAACTAGGAATCTTCTTCTACTGACTCTAAGATGGAACATGACTCTTCATGATCACTTACTGTTCACAGATTTCCAAGTCAACTAGAAGTCATCTAAGCCCTACCGGTCCTTTAAAAGACTAATCCCTTGTAGAGACTGAGTCCTTTCGGCATGTCTATCTACACTCATGCATTCGAGTCATACCCAAGAGTATATTGTTCTCCCCATTCTCAAGAGGATAGAGTTGTACAGTCAAAGTATGACCCCAAGACACAGTGCTTGATGACATCCTCAAGTCTAAGATGATCCACACTACCAAATGTTAAGAGACTTTTATATCCAATGATACTTCCTACAAATCTTTGTGGAGTCTCTTGGTAGGTCTGTTCAGTGCAATATGTTCTCCAAAAAATCCACCCACAACAAGGGCTAAGGCATCACATGCCTGTATTCTATGAGGTCTCTACCTTTTATCTTTATACAAGTAGATGATGTTGTACTAATCTTATTGAGATCATCAATAACCTTTCTTGGTGATTCAAGACTAGGAATAAGTTTTAAGCAATAGAATTCAGTGTTCTTGAGTCCTCATGACCATGATCCCTATCATAGATCCTCGAGTAAACACTTGTTCTATTCCTAGGGTTTTTATCTTTAAACACATATTTATTTTAAATAAAAGTGAGACACAAATATGATAAAGATAAGAGATGCTCAATTTTATTAATCACAAAATACTAAATAGAAAAAGGTGTTCCTTTGTCAAAACAGATTGTCTCTAGGACACCTATTTACTAACAAACAGGTCATTTTATGAAGAAAGCAATGATAAGGAAATTGCCAACATATGTTTAATGGCTCATGAAGATTTTGGTAGTGAGGAGGTAAAAGATTCTGAACCTATCTATAATGAATTACTTTTTAAGTATATTGCATTACATTCTGAATTCAGTAATTAGTCAAAGAATTGGTAAATTCTAAAAAGAAAGTCAAGTTACTTGAGGAACAACTCAAGAAAACTTTTATGAGTGCTTGTGAAACTTGCCATGTTTTAGAAGATCAAAACTCTGATCTTACCAAGACACTTGAAAACTTAACTAAGGAGAGTGAAATGATAAAGGTCATCTTGAAGGATCAAAGGTTTACTAATGACATGCTTGGCATTGGATTCAATCCAGACTTAGATAAAAAGAAAGGCAAGAAGAAAAAAGGTGGTAAAACATATATAGAATATTTTCAGCAATTTGTACATATTTCTAACCCTTTTGCATGCTGTAATTATTATAATAGAAAGGTACATTATACTTCGTCTTGTTTTCATAAAAAGGACAGAATGATAGGCACTTACAAATGTGTACTTAAAGCATCAAAAGCAAGAAAATGGTGTATTGGTAGTGGATGCTCCAGACATATGACTAGAGATATAAACAAATTTGCAATTAGACCAAAGAGATGGAGGCAAATTGAGCTTTGGAGGAAACCAATCCAAAAAAATTGTTGGAATTAGTGGAGTTGGCAAGAAGAAGAAGTACAAGTGAAGGATGTCTACTATATAGAAAGACTTTGCCGCAATATCCTCAGTGTCAGCCAAAGCACATACAAAGACAATTGGGTCATCTTTAACTCAGAGAAATTCCTCATCATAAGCAAAAAGGGTCTCCAACTCAGCAAGGAAGATCTCAAAGTTAAAATAAGAGTCTCAAAGGATGGTAATTGCTATACTCTTGATATTAAGACCAATAATGCTAAAAATTGTTTTCTTAGAAATGGCGAAGGAAGTTGGTTATGACATAAGATACTTGTTCATGTCAATATGAATCAACTAGGAAAACTAATAAAAAAAGATTTAGCCATTTGTTGATATAAACTCCATTTCAAAAATGACAGTTTGTGACTCTAGTCAAAAAGGGAAACAGATAAAGTCCTCTTTCAAATATAAGAAGGAAGTCATAACTAAAAAACCACTTTAAGTACTCCATATGGAAAACAATTTATGTAGATTTACTTATATACTTTGGTTATAGTTGATGACTATTCTAGATTTACTTGGACTATATTTCTTTATTCAAAATATGAAACTTTTGATGAATTTGTTACTTTTGCTAAGAAGGTCTAAAATGAGAAAGGTATACCTATCGTGTCTATTAGGACTGATCATGGGGGAGATTTTGAGAATTGAGAACTAGGAGAATTCTATGATGCCAATAGAATCGATCACAACTTCTTAGTCCTAAGGACTCTTCAACAAGATAGTGTAGTTGAAAGGAAGAATAGAGTCATGATTGACATAGCAAGAGCAATGCTCAATGAGAAGGAAGCATCTCAAATCTTCTGGGCATACACTATGAGCATGACATGTTACATATCAAATAGAGCCTACATAAGAAGAATACATAAAAAGACACCATACAAGCTCTACAAAGGAAGGAAAACAAACCTTACTCATCTATACATATTTGGGTACAAATGTTTCATCCACAATAAAGGTAAAGATAACCTTAGTACAGTCGATTTTAAAGCTGATGAAGGTTTATTTCTTTTCTATTCAAATAGAAGTAAAGAGTAATATCTTGAATTTACTTTACCAAAATTCGTTGTACAAAGCATGTATTCAGTAAAATGAAATAGTGAATTTTGGTCTAATACTTGATTATTCTGAAACCCAAAATTTTAGGACACATGTTAATTCAAGAATGGGTTACATAGGATTAACATCCAATTGATCCCTACGGGTATTGATTTTCAGCTAATAAAGGGAGAATAAATGTTAGGGCAAAATGGGAAGTGAGAGGCTAAATTGTCACATGCAAAATAGAAGTAAAGAGTAATATCTTGAATTTACTTGGCAAATAAGTAGGGATTTTAATAATCACATGTGACAAGTACCAATAGTCAAGGAGTGTGATCAAGAAACCTCCTAAACAAGCCTAGATTTTGGCCAAGTGTGCACCAAGTGTGAAGCATGAAATCAAATGATTTTTATACATGTTAAACTGTATTTAAGAAGCCACGCACACACACACACACACACTCTCTCTCTCTCTCTATATTTTTGGCCAAATAGAGAAGGAAGGAGTTCAAATGGATTTTTGCTATTAAGAATATGAAAATGGTCAAAGTTCAAGAAATTACTCCTTTTTGCATGAATTGTTGCCACATGTCATACTAGGGCAACAAGTGGACTTTGTAATTAATCACATGTACAAGTGTAATCAAGTCAAGAAGAGTGATTAATTTGCCTCTTCAATAAACCCTTAAATTTGATCCAAGCAAGGACAAAAAGGGAAGAAGTATGAGCACATGTGAATTGGTCAAGAGGTGTAATGCATAAGCCTTCCAACTATGGCCAATTTTCAACCACATGGCTAAGCAATGGAGGAGAATGAAATTCAATGCTTTTGATTTATGTTGAAGAACATTTAATAAGCTATGCACATACACCATGTTTCAGTCAAGAGGAGACATGAGAGAGAGAGAGAGAGCATGTGACCATGAATTCAAGCACATATAAAATAAAATAAAAAAAGAGAAAAGAGGAGTAAGTCAATTGCAAAGGCTTGTAGACCCCAAGACTTAACCTCCAAGCAATTTTAAGACAACCAACCTTCTCTTTATCATGCTCAAAGTTGGCCAAACACTCAAGAGACACCAAAGAGAAGCTAGCTGAAAGCACCAAGAAAAGAGGGAAGGAAAAAGGAACCAAGGTATGACTCCTTTGTTCTTGACCTCTTCTCCTTCTTCAATCCTAACAACTTTAAGACCTAAAAAGCTTTTTTGTATGGTGTTTTCTTCAAGGTGATTGAAACCCTAGAGGAACAAAGAGGGAGGAAAAGTGCAAGAAATGCAAGACAAGCCAAGGTAAGTTGTGATTCTAGCTTCCTACTGCTTGTTCTTGATGTTGTTGGTGATAGAACCGAATTATCCTTGATTTCTTGAGATTTTGGAAGTCTAAAAGCCTAAGTGAAGGTTCTGTCTAATTGGTTAAAAAATGGTTAAAGCATGTTTAAGGCCTAAACTATAAGCTAGAAGGTGATATAGGGCTAAACTATAATGTTTTGGTAAGAAACTTGAAAGAACAATTTTTTTGTTTTCTTAGCCATAAGTTTCAACCAGTATAAGACATGCTTAATGTTAGTTCTCTATGTGTTTTGATGATAACTGAGAATTGTAAACTCAAGATGAAGTTTGTCTTTGGTAAGTTGAAAAACTTCTATCAAAGACAAACTCGAGTTTGGACTTGACAAAGAGTAGCTTCATTTTTATGAACTAAAGCAAACTCCAGTTTGCGTAGGCAAACTCGAGTTTGTGAGATACAGAGACCATTCCAAGTTTTTCACATTAAGACAAACTTGAGTTTTGCTTTATAAACTTGAGTTTGTAACAGAGAACCTTCTATATTTTCTAAAGTAAGACAAACTCCATTTTGCTTTTGCAAACTCAAGTTTGTGCACTCAGAGAGCTTTCAAGGATTTGTAAACTTAACCAAACTCAAGTTAAGTTTTCCAAACTCGAGTTTGTGGTTAGCTGAGAGTCTTAATGCTTTTGATTCCTGAGAAAACTCTAGTTTGTTATGACAAACTCCAGTTTGCATTTGGCCAAGAGTTTTCTAAGTTTTCCATAGTTTTGAGAAAACTCGAGTTTGGGTTTGACAGAAAGTTTTCAAGTTTTAACTCACTTTGAGGAAACTTTAGTTTGTTTTAGTAAACTCCAGTTTTCTCTTGGTAGAGAGTTTTCAAAGGTTTTTTGTTTTTAAAGGAAACTCGAGTTGGGGTTTGTAAATTCGAGTTTATGACAAACAAAGAGCTATGTTCTATTTCGATGATTTTCAAAATTCCAGTTTTGAGCTTTGAGGACTTAATCTTATTTTCTCTTTAAAAGATCAAAACTTCAGTTAGTCACTAATTGACTCAAGTTTGCTCATATGTTCAAAATATACTTCAAAGCTTAAATCACGACATTCTTCTTTGGAAGAACTAAACTCGAGTTATGATTTGGAAACTCGAGTTTGGCCTTCTAAAGCAAAGTTACAAACTCCAGTTTGGATGAACAAACTTGAGTTTATGTTGCCCAGTTTGCAAATCAAATTGCTTAAATTTGTGAAATCTTCATATTTGATCTTCATACTTCTTATCATTACTCATTATTATTCCTAACTATGTCTAATTAGTTTATTAGTGAGTTTCAGATGGTTTAGAGAATATTAAATGAAGATTTAGCTAAAAGCAATGACGTAAGCACATTTATTGCAAAGTCCAGAGAGCTTGCATCTTTTTGGACAAACATTCTACACATGTTGTAAAGGGATTAATGTTTCCTTTCCCTATCAAGAAGTTGCTTTTCCAACGGACTTAATTCAAGAAAAGTCAACCATAACTTTTGTGTAGCTGGATTAACTAAAGAGTAAAGAGAGAAGAGACCAAAATGTTCCTAACAGCTACCTCCAATGTCTCCTACGGTCATCAAATGCTCTCTTCATATATAAGAAGTTGCATTCAAGTCTTCTCAACAACCAGTCTGCAAAACACAAAAATCATTCAAGTTTTCAACTACTGTTTCAGTTTTTTTACTGTAAAGTATCTTTTGATACATTTGTATTTCATTGTTTATTATTATTCACTCTTAGAGAGAGTATCATTTATTGAAATTGTAAGAATCTCAAGTTGTGAGACTTAGAGATTGAGAATATTAGGTTATAACTTGTAAGGGGGAGTGTATCCTAGTAAAAGGATAACTTCGAGTGTAGAGTGTGTAACTGATTCTAAGTGACAGTGAAAAGCCCAAAGTGTTTATGGATTTGACGTAGGTCAAGAGGTTAGACTGAACTAGTACAAATCTTGCTATGTTTTACTTCTTCTTCCCTTACTCTGTTCTGCTTTGTTTTGTGTTCAAGTGTCAGAGCGCTTAGAAAATAATTTTTAAAATCCCCAGTTCACTCCCTCTTGGTGATTTATATGCTTCTAATGTGTTTAAAATGAAAAATTGAGTAGGTAATAGTTAAGAAGTGGTTTTGGACGCATTAGAATTGAATTATACAAAAACCTTAATTCTGCCAGTGTTGGTTTCCTACATGGCAATCAACTTGTGATGTTCTTTTAGATAAGTAAATGGTGTCCAATGGCTATCAAACTTCTGCATAATTAAATTATACATAGAAACTTTTTGATTGGTCATATTCTTAATTTGAATGTGTATGAGGAGATGTGAATTTTTGAAAAGGACCATGAATCTGGAATTTCATTCTAGATAGTGGGTACTGTTTGATTAAAAATGGAACAATATTCATGTGTTTGATTGCAAATGGAATTTTTCATTAAAAATATGCTCAATATGAAAGACCTGGCTGAACCCAAGGGGGATGAATTGGGTGAAGAAAAAAAACTTTCAACATTTGAAAATCTTTTTGCAATTCATTGAAATCAGTTTGAATGATATTAAAGAGTTATAAAACTATAAATAATCATTCAAACATGTATGCTGGAAATAGAGAGTTCAGGGAAGAGAATTGCAAACATAGAGTAGGAGATTCAGAATTTTGACATTATAACAGTGTGAGCTCACTCCATCATCTTTTTGCATTTTGATCTGGTTTATAGGTGAAGATGATCTGAACGTTGAAGAATAGAACCGTTGCAATTGGAGACGTTGAGAATATGACAGTTGGAGAAACTAGCCGTTATTTATGCTTTTTGGACTTGACAGCTCAGCAACTTGATCTTCATGTAATCCTTCATTTGATCATCTGAAATATGTCCACAAATGATATAAGTGATGTTAAGAAGTATTACAAATCATTTGAGTAAGGATCTAGATGATCTAGATCAGATTCAAGATTTTCGCAATGGTGATTTTTCTGATCTGAAGGAGAATACTACTGTATTGTCTTGAATACTGCGGTATTGAGGCTATTGAGAAACTTTAGATTCGTCTCTGTCTGTCCGATACTCGAGTATTGACTTACATACTCGAATATTGAAGATCATCTAACGTTCATTGCCCTCTGTCTGAGCTATACTCGAGTATTTAAGTTATTCTTGACTTCGGTTGCTCTCTGACTTGATAAAGCTTCAATTTTGGTAAACCAATTATCCCCATATAGTTCTTTATGTATTCTTTTCAATGCAACAAGATTCAGCTTAAAGATCGTTGGATTTCATCTGTTATGATCTAATGAATGAAGATAGTTCTTTATCCAGCGTTTTTGCAATGTCTTGATCAGTCAGTTAACTTTTGAATGCTGTATCTCTCTGGTCTGATCTTCATTTTTGTTGAATCAAGTACTGATGGAAAGCCTTCTTCTTTCATATTCCACCAATTTCAGGTCATTTTGATTTGTAGATTGTGAGTTATACTAAAAACATTGAAGCTTGGTCGATGTGTAGTGTGAATATTTGATCCAACTTTTGAAATTCAAAGCTCTTTCATCTGATCTTCTTTACGCATGAAACTTTGTCAAGATGACGCATTGGATGTCTAGTTTCATACAAATTTGGTTTCACCTCAATCCAATCTCTGGTTTAGGAGATATCATTGATTTACCAGAAGTTGCCCAAAGCTGAACGTGAAACAGGGGTGAACAGAGTTTCTGTTAAGTACTGATACTCGAGTATTGAAGAGGATACTCGAGTATTGTCGGGTCCAGACGCGCGAGAGAAGTTGAAAACACCCAATACTCGAGTATATAAGTTCCATACTCGAATTTTGACTACCAAACTTGAGTTTCCCAAACTTGAGTTTTCCAAACTCCATTTTTCTCTTCCAAATGCAAATTTCTGCAGTAAGCTTGTATACTCGAGTTTTGACCTGGAAACTCAAGTATTCTCTTCTAGAACCTGATTTTTGTTGTTTTCAACTCTGAATTAACCCTCTCCAACATCCATTTGATTGTGGACACTTTTATAATCAATCTTGGAACATGAATAATGATATCTTCAGCAAGTTATTCCTTTTTTCAAGTTCCATCTTGATCAATATTTCCTCTTCTTCGTTTTCTTCATTTTCTTTTTTTTGAAATCTCCTCACTTATGATCATTCTCCATAATCCAACTCTTTCTTTCTTTCAATCTTCATGGGCATTCTCCACATTTATATTTGAGCTGACCTTGAATATTGATTACCAACTTCTTCTATCTTTCATCATTTCCCATCTTGATCATTCTTTGTCATGAACTCATCATCTTTTGCAAGATCTTCAATATCTCATCTTCTACTTGAACTTAACTTTTTTTTCTTCAATTTCTTCTTTCTAAAATCTCTTATCTCCTTCTTGTTCACCTTGTTCCTTTCTTTCAATTCTCTTGAACATTCTTCACAAATGTATTTGAACTGATATTGATTAAAGATATTCCATTCAATAAATTTCTTCTTCAATCTCTCCTATTCTCTTCCTTTTCCTTATCCTCATCTACATCCTTGTCCTCCTTGATCTTCTTCTGTTTCTTCTTTGTCAATTCTTCTTTTTGATCATTCTTCATGAATGAACTTTACACCTTTGATTCTACAATTAATTAAAGAATTCAGCAATGGAGGAGATAAATATAGTATACAAACTTTTTGCTCTTACAAATGGCATATATACAAGATATCATCAAAACTAATCATATCTAACACAATAGTGGCTACATATCCTTTGGAATCATCCTAATTGGACACTTGCATAATGAGTTATGAATTTTCAAAGTTTGTAAATTTTGGCAATTTTGGTCAAGGTATGAAAATGATGAAAGCAAAAGGCAATAGTAATTAGTTTAACCTTCAAGGTTTAAGATAAGTTCATGGAGATAGTATAGACCCTTAAGCTTCATGATTAAGCATAGTGTGACAACTAACCCTAAGACCTTAGATATATGAAGAGATTGAATAAGCAATGACATGTTGTCCACAATGTGTAATTATAGGAATTGGTGTTGACCTGGAGCCATCATGGAATTTGGAATCAAGCCGGAAATTTGATAAGCAATAAAGTAGTAACTGTAATTACATATACTCTATATGGATGTATATGTTTGTTTGAACCATATCTGTGATAGTCCTACCTTGTGTGGAGGTCAACACCACTTGTGAGATTTTTGGTTGGAAGGGTTGACCATAAAGCTAGCTTCCCGATGGTTAGGAGTAGGGCCTATTCGATCAGTAATCCTTAAGTTGCAAACCTAGTTGCATTCAGTTGTCATGAGTTACTATCATAACCCAAATGAGTACCCGGCGTTGTAGTAGTAGATCATGTGATTTTTGGTTGCATTCATTGCTATATTTGATTTGTGAAATGTGATGTTTGAACCCTAAATGCTTCTTATGCTATTGTGGATTGTTTTCTATTTATGGTTAACTATTATGTACTTTAGACATCGTATGTGAGTTTAACTATTACTCTGGGATTCATTCGAATCCTAGAACCTTCCCAAAGTTTCCATAATTAATCTCTTCATAATATTTCTATATCCTTAAAATAATATTTCATAATTTTTTCCAAATTTGTATCTTAACCAAAAAAATAATTGATTTTTAGTTGCTTTTTTCTAGCTAAATTGCATCATGCGTTTGTGGGCATGGTGTTTTTGGGATCACTGTGGTGCATATAATCACACGTTTTCTACTTCAAAAGCTACTGTTTTCTATTTTTAAATGTTTGGTAAAACGATTTCCCAATCTTACTTTTATCCTCATCATGTGATGGCAACGAAGCAACTTTAAGGTTTCTTAGTATAAGTCATGATTGGTGCAGTAGAGAGAGAAGGAAATGGTTGATGAAAAATAAGAGATAAGTGATCCAAAGAAGAGATGTGGAGAGAGAATGTCACACATGCATAAAAAACAAAGAAAAGGTCACACTGATAGAAAAGGAAGGATCTCACCTTCCTTTAATAGAAAAGATGAAATTATACCCAATAAATTTATAACACATAATAATGAAAAAAATAATTGAAGAGTTGAATGACAAGAGTTTTTTTACAAAGAACTAAGAAAATAGGTCAAGTGTATCGGGCCAGCTCGATAAATACTATTTAAGCTAAGAGTCAAGCTCACGATTTAGAGCCTTTAGAGAGAGTTGAGCCTAAAATGGATAACCTTGTAGGCCCAACAGGGTTGAGAGCCGGCCTTTTTAAGCTCACTAATACATACATACATACATACATACATACATACTTACTTACTTACTTACATACTTACTTACTTATGTATGTATGTATATTGAAAGGCATGTTTGTGGAGCTAGTCGTTTTGGAATTTTCGTCAACCCCCGCAAAAAGAAAACCCTATTTGTTATTGGCTCATTTGGTCATAGGAGAGAATTAAAATTAATTTTAATGCAATAAAGTGATTGTAACTTTTGGTTGAGCTTATGTAATGTAAAGATGATTAAAGTTTATCATCTTGATTGCATGTATCATTTGATGTAATCAGGATTACACTGCTTCAACTGATGAATGGGGATGTAGACCTATTGTAATTGAGTGAAAAAATAATATTGTCATTATAACTTTTTGAATTGACCAAAGTGCCAACACGTAAAACCTGACTTATCACTTACCTCATGTTATACTATCGATGAAGGGTAACTTAGTCTATCAATTTATTATTATACGTGCTTGGCGAAATAGATAACTTTACTTCATCTCTCTCTCACATATAGGGGTAATTTTGTCTCTTGATATATTATTCTCATATATTATCATGTTTGATGTAAATCAACCAAACATTTTCAAGTGTATAATCATCTTTCTCTAATAACAAATCAAACAAATTCATATAATTATCATTACATTCTATTTTCTTCTGTGAACCAAATGGGCCATAAAACACTAATTTACCACTATATGCGCATAATCTCAACTCCTCAAGCAGCCAATGAGGAGTGTCACAATTGGCTAAGACATCCACCTTTATCCCAAAATGAATGAGATTCAATACCCACCGGTTGATGTAGGGGTCTCATTGGTAAGTGGGTCTCATTGGTAGCCGATCTGTAAGTACATCTGTAAGTGATTTTTGAGCCTGTAGGTGATAATTGAATATTTTACACACTTATTTGTATCTATTGGGTAATAAATTTAGGATTGTTAGCTAATAAATAATGGGCTTTAATGCTTATTTAGGCTTTGAGCTTTTATTTGGATTTAATTCATTTTCATGATAAAATTCCAAATTTATAATGCTTCATTGTTTTAACCATAACTTTTGAACTAGACATCGGATTTGCCTCATTTTTGTCTCATATTTCATATGATTCAAAGAGCTACAAATGTTATATAGACTCGGAAGGCAAATTCGGACAAGAGAATGGTCAAACTTGGAACCGAAGTCAGAGACGTTTTTTTGGATTTTTGGGCCCGAATATTGTAATTAAAAACCCATTTGCCATTTATTTCGTTTTGGGCCATTGTGCAGCCCTAACCCATTTCCATTTTAAGTTAAGTTTAAGTTAGGCAGCAGCTACAAACACCTTATATCATTATGTTTTTGGATTATTTTGGATTGAAGACAAAAGTTTCATTTTCTCTCTGCAATGTTCTTCATCTGTTGTAACATCCCGTTTTCATAAACGTTTCCATACAGAGCTGAGAGAGTTGAAAATATTTTTCAAAAACAAAGAGTAGCTGAATAACATTGTATGTAATGTATCTAACTAAACATTTACTAATACAGTTATCCATGTCTAACACTTCTAACATAAGTATCCAAAACGATAATGCCTCCACAGGGTCCTCACGCCAGCTTCTTACCTTTGTCCTCGATCCTGACTCTCTGGGATCCTGAAGCTATGGCAGAGGCTGCGGTTCAATACCCATTGAACCTCAGGTAACGGTTAACCTCATGCTTATGTAAACAGTATATGACAGTTATCACAGATATAAAACATAATCATGATCTCAACATAATAACACGTAAGGCAATAACATAACACAGCTACTGTAATATGTATGTTACCCCAGTCTGCACATAACCAGTGCCACGATGGCCTATCGTGTCCTTAGCGCTAGGAAAACTCAACGGTGTTATCAAGACTATAACTCGTATTCATTTCAACATATCATGAGCAACTTTCAAAACAGAGTTTCAACATGTGAATACAACTATCATATATAAGCACACCATAAGCATAAGAGTTAAGGCTACAATACGCGTCCGTACCTGAGTTTCGGTACGTTTTGTTGATCAGAAAAACGATCTCTGATATCCTATAAGGGTAATATTGTCTCAATTAATTCGTAACCAATATTTCATGAGACACCTTGGCCACAAATGACAGTTTTACCCTTAGTGGACTTATTTTCAATTATTTCCTCACAATTTTTGGAAAAACGCTGGTGCAGAATTTCTGGGCAGAATTTCGCCTAACTTTGAAAAATCATAACTAATTCCAGAAAAATCAAAATGAGGATCCGTAAAATTTCCCGGAATCCTTGAGATGTCTACTTTCAAGGAAAAATACTGGAACTTACCCAGAACTCATGGATAATTCCCAGTTTCCAGAATTCAAACCGCTGCCCAGAATTTCGCCCAGAAAATGTAGCTTAACTTCTAAGATTTTTATCTTTTTGCACAGAGCTTCAAATGACACACTCTTTATAGATTTAGAAAGCCCTATATGTCTAATTTCTTCATGAATTTTCCCAGAATTTTCGTACATCATTTTCATCATAAAATACCAGCATTTTTACTACTGACTCCAGAAATCACTATTTGATGAGATTTTGCCAGAGCTTCGCTATTTTGATCATAATCTTCCAAAAATTTTGCAATAACTTCTTCTTCATCAATTTTTCGAAACAAAGACAGTGGAATGCATAAAAACATGAGATTAAAACTGGATTTGGAATTTTGATGATCAAAACAACATTTCTAGCATTTCTACTTTATAAACTAAGAACTTAAATTTAAAAGCTAAAAACTCTCTTACCTCTTGAAGAACACTTACTTCCTATTTCCTGCAACTCCTCACTCTCTTCCTTTCTCTCTATATTTTGGTCTAGGCTTGAGGAATTGGTGAGGAGAATGTGTTGCCTAATACCCCTATTTATAGTAAAAGAGGGTGGCATGCATGTAATTTCTCTTCTTAGCATACAACCATAGGATTTTTCTTGATGAGGAAGAAATGATCTTGGCCTTCCACCTCATGCTAGCCGTCCCCCCCCCTTCTTCTAGAATTTCTTTGCTTTGTCCCCAAGAAAATCCTCTTCTTCACTAAATTAACTTAATTAATCCCAAATTCTAATTTAGTTAGGTGTAAGTTGGTGTTTAAATTCAAAATCCAATTTCACTTTTGGAATCCTAATTTTATGATTAGATTTATGGTGATTTTTAATTCCCAAAACACTTAAGTATGAATCTTAAAGGTAACCAAAAATAACTTTGGGAATGCCAAGTTGAAGCTCATATTTTACTGAGTTCAAATATGTACTTATCTTTAAGATCTAATTTCAAGATTTCAAGTTATGATTTATTTCCTATAGGTTCTCATCTAATTTTTTCTAATTAAGCAATTACTTGCTCCCTAAGACAAACAACTTGCTCCCCCAGTTGTTTTAATCTTCTTCTACACACTTCTTTAATTGACTTATTATTTTTCCCTTATTCCTTTAAAGAATCCGTCCCCCTCCCCCTTAATTTTAATTATTCCATTATGTCTTAATGTTATCACACCTTTAAGAAAGAAATTCTCTCATTGGTCCACTTAGATTTAGGATTTTAAGGTTAATATAATTTAATTCTTCTATTTACTAGTACAATTTATTCACCATTAATTAAAAATAAATTAGGAATAATTAGTTAGATCCTAATTTTAATCTCTAATATAGGGTTTAATATGGTGTCAAGCTAATTTAATTTAGGCTCTTAAATTCTATGGAAAAATTTCCTATAAAGAAAAATAAATACAACCCCAAAATTTGAGACCTCATATTCACCTATTAAAATAGGTATTATTTATGGAAATATAATATTTAAAATAAATATGTTTTTTCCGGGTATTACATCTGTCTTTCGTCTTTTCTAGTCATGTTCAGCTAAATTTCTCTGATTAACCTAACATTGATGATTCCATGATTTGTCCAAAGAGCTTATGCTTAATCGGTAACTTAACTCATTTCTGTTTTCATCTTATCAGATTCGATTTCTGGAAATAGTTCGAATGTTAGATTTAATATTCGGTTTAATTACTACTACAAAAAGTGGATACTACTTCCCTAAAAGTTGTCCTTATTTTAAAAGGGGAAGTAAAAAGTATAGGCGGTGGCATTTTCGTAATTATTTGGCTGAATTTTGAGACTTATGAGTTCTATATTTAAAATCAGGACGCCCAAAGTCTCCTTTCAAAATTTTTGGGCTTCCTATATTTGAAATAAGGATGCCTAAAAGCGTCAAAAATTAAATATTTGGCCCGTTTTGAAAAAAAATTTGGTTTCAGGAGAGTTTTTGGGCATCCTATATTTACAATGAGGACGTCCAAAGTCACCTTTTAAAATTTTTAGGTGTCCTATATTTGAAATAAGGACGCCTAAAGGCGCCAAAAATTAAATATTTAGCGCGTTTTGTAAAATTTTTTGGTTTCAGGAGAGTTTTTGGGCATCCTATATTTACAATTAGGATGCCCAAAGTCTCCTTTCAAAATTTTTAGACACCTAGAATTAGTATATAAGACGCCTTATGATCTCCTTTATTAATTCATCATCACGAGAATCAACATTCTTGCGCCTCTTTTCCACATCCTCTCTTGGCACATTCCTTCTCCTTTCTCTTTCCTTCTTTCTTCTCACAATGGGTTCATTCATTAACCAAGAAGACTCCAATCTGCTTTGCTGTTTTCACAAAAGGTTAGTATATATATCTTTTTCACACAGGTTCTTTACCGAATCTACCACCACCAAGAAAAGAAAAACTCCCAGGTTAATCCTCTAGCTTCCACTCTCTGTTATTCCTTGTTCTTTCATATCTTTATAAATCAAAGCTAATCAATTCTCTACCTTCTTCTTCAATAACCTTCAGGAAGAAGTGAGATTTCTTTTCCAGGTTTCAAGGATTTCAATCGATCTTCACTCAATTCGAGGTATCTCTTTTGCATATTTTTTCTTGATTATGTACTTTCCTTTAACCCTCGTCCCTGTATCATTATATTCTTATTGTCAAATCCAACTGCTTCTTGTTCACTTCTCATTTTTTTCATCGGAGAGTCTATTAAATGCGCATTTGCTATTTGCAGTGAATAATTCAAGTTTGAGCGCGTTATAAAAGGGAGATCGGATAGAGGGAACATTGATTGTTGTTAGGGTTTAAAAAGGAAGTCAGATTTCTTTTACAGGTGTCAATGATTTCAACTGATCTGGAATTTGATTTTTGATTCTTTCATGGGCAACCTCGCTGTTTTTTTTTTAAAAAAATGCAATAAGGCATCCTATAGTCAATAAAAGGCGTCCTATAGTTAATATAGGATGCCTTTTTAAGGTGTCCTATATTGACTATAGGACGCCTTATATATTACTTCCCCTATTCCTACGTCCCCCCTATTCCTACGTCCTTCTTAAAAAGGACGTTTATTGCCTCTAATTTAGGATGTTTTTGACGTTTTTTGTAGTAGTGGGTTTATCCTAAGGATTGAGTTGGACTAGGTTTAAATGTTGTTATGCGATAGCACAATGAGACGCCACTGTTCAGACAAATTCTAGGCGATCGTCTAGTTGAGGGATTCTTTGGAATGATGCGGAGATTTCGGTCTGTCTAGAACCAATCACGAGTTCATTCATATTTTGTTCAATGATGGAAGTCTCTAGAATCTGAAATGTTAGGTTGATCTATTTTAATCTGTCTCTGTTTATTTCGTTTTGTTTTTGTTTATTTCGTTCTTAATCTGTTTAAACTAAAACCCATTTTTACTGTTTCATTGTTTTACTGTTACGAATTAAACCTACTGTGAATTTGTTGGGAAATGATCCAGGTTACACTATATTGCAAATCTTTTGTTAATTTGGTTATTTTGTGAGAGGTCGATAATCTCTTGCTAGTAGGCATATCATAACTCTGGTGGGGTAGACACTGGTGTTAGTTCTCTGTGTGTTTTGATGATAACCGACAATTGTAAACTCAATTTGAAGTTTGTCCTTAGAAAGTTGTAAAACTTTCTGTTTAAGGCAAACTCGAGTTTGGGTTGCTAAACTCGAGTTTGGACTTGACAGACAGATACAATGTTGGCCAAACTCCAGTTTGTATAGGCAAACTCGAGTTTGCAGAGTTACAGAGAGCTATCAAAGTTTACAAGAATTGTAAACTCGAGTCTGTGTTTATAAACTCAAGTCTAGATCAAAGGCAGTGACACTCGAATTTAAACTTGTTTCCAAACTTTACCTTTGATTATGAGAAACTCTAGTTTACAAGAAAGTTTATGTGCTAAAAGTTTAAAGACTTGTAAACTCGAGTCTATGATTTGGAAACTTGAGTTTGAGATCAAACAGAAGCTTTAATGTTTTATCAAGTTTTCCAAACTCCAGTTTCAGTTTTACAAACTCCAGTTTGCAAAATGCAATAGCCTTCATGTTTTCAGTTTTCACTGGAAATCGAGTCTGGATTATGTAGACTCGAGTTTGGCATATACAGAGATACTCGAGTTGATACTTGTTTTCTAAACTCCAGTTTAAATTTAAGTGACTCCAGTTTGTACTTAAATGAAAATTTTTTCAAAGTTTCAATATACACTGAAACTCGAGTCAGATTTCTGGAGACTCGAGTTTAGGACTATTTGAAAATACTCGAACTATTACATGATTTCTAAACTCCAGTCTGCATTTCTAAACTCCAGTTTTGAAGCTGTGAACTTAAACTTAAGTTTTTTTCATAAAAGCTTCAAACTCGAGTCAGCCACTAAATGACTCGAGTTTAGCCAAGTGTTCAAAATCTCATTCAAGACCAACTCGCGACTTTCCTCTCTGTAAGAACCAAACTCGAGTCAGTTACTTGTCAACTCGAGTTTAGGAAACTTTCAAACATATCTTGCTCTCTGGATGAACCTCAAACTCGAGTCTAGAACACCAAACTCGAGTTTGCTTCGGTAACTTTTGAAAACCAGATCAAATCAATCTGCGAAATTATTATGGGTTAATATGAAATTATCATATCTTGTTGCATTATTATTCCTAATGTTATTGATCAAGTTTTTGATAAGTTTCAGACAGGTTCATCACAAGATCAGAGAGAATCAAAGATTCATAATAAGTGCATTTAATGAAGAACCAAGAACAGGGCTGATTCTTCTCCCTTATCCCAGATGTTTAATTCAGACTGTTAGAACACATTAAGATCACCTCAAACGGTCGAATTAAGATTGTGGAATGACAAAGAATCTGGAAGACGTTCTGCAACAACATATTCCAGGATTTCAGCAAAGAATTGAAAGAACAGAGCAAAATTTGCAACTGTCATTTTCCATATCGGCAACTGAACGTTGGAGAAGATATTGCAACGGCTAGTTCATCTAGTCAGGCTATAAAAGGCTATGAAGACTCAAAGCAAGATAGACAACGAAGCTACACTTGAAAACATTTGCATTTTTGAGTCTGTATTGTGATTCTTTTATCTGTTCTTCCGTGTTTATCAATATCTACTCTTAGAGAGAGTTTGTTTTTGTTAATCATTTGATTGTACAGAATCTCAAGTCAGGGGACTTGGAGATTGGTTGTACAACTACAACTTGTAAGGGGGAATGAGTTCTAGGGAAAGGATCATCCTGAGTACAGAGTGTGTAGTTGTGATATCAGTGTACAACTTGTAAGGGAAAGTGTATCCTGGTGAGCGGATAGCTTTCGAGTACAAAGTGTGTAACTGATTGTAAGTGATAGTGGAAAATCCTAGAGAGTCTGGGGACTGGACGTAGGTCAAGGAGTTAGACCGAACCAGTATAAATCTTGCTGTGTCTTGTTCTCACTTCTCCTTCTCTACATTACCTTACTTCAGCATTTAATCTCTAGAATCGAGCAAAAGAATTTTTTTTTTCAAATCCCCATTTCACCCCCTCTTGGTGATTTGCTCCGGTTTTTCAACTGGTACCCTACTAAACTTTCCAATATCAAAAAAGAAACTCCTCAAGCATGTGTTGTCCTACATGTTCTTGGCCTCGCCAAACTCTTCATTTAAAAGATTGAAACTCTAAGCTCGTGCCATCGTGCATGTGCTTACTCTCTCCAGCTCTACTTTTCTACTCAAGCTCGTGCATCATTGTCCCATCCCAAGTAGTAGCTCTCCTCTCTCAACTCTAATGTCACAAATTAGAGTCGCATTGAAAGTTAGCCGTGGATAGGGGCAAAATTGCATATCTATGGCCATAATATTGCATATCGGCAACAATTTTTGTAGGTTCCTTTAAACTTTTGTTTCCCCTTGATGTTTCTTATCATTTTTTTTTCTTGAATTGGAAAGTTTTTGGTGAGTTGGGTCATAAGGGCTCATTAGGGTCTGCACATGCCTCCGGGTTAAAAGAATGCTTATAAAGGTACTTACAAATCGTCCATCAATAACGTCCTTATATTAATAGGATTTGAATCCATAGCCTTATAGTTATGAGATCAACCTTCGTTGGCTTGCATATCAATTTTGTTTCAGATTTTGTGTTCAACTTTTATAGTCATGACTAAATGGGTCAACAGTTGGCTTGTTTTCTCAACTCCACCTACAAGTTAATTGATCATTATTATTAACCTCCAACCAAACTCAAAATATCTAAAAGAAAAATAAAATAATATTGATATATTGAATCTTACTACCTTTGGTTTAATGTAAAACCCAATTGAATTTTTTTTTTTATAAAGAATATTTTTTTTTTGTTCACATTGAGGATAAGAAAGTTAAATTACTTAATTTAAATAATTTAAATATATATATATATATATATATATATATATATATTTTTTTTTTTTCAAAGTAATTTTCCTGATTTATAATAAATAGTATAAAAAATTCTTATGTTAGGATAAGAGCATCCCTCACCCAAACACGATGTACGGGTGACAGAAGAGTGCCGCGTTTCGATGCTTATGACTTATGATGAATGCTCGCTCAAATTGGGTCGATAGTTGCGTTTGAGCCGAATAAGTTATTAGCTTTGTTATTGGAATCGAAAACCGTTGGGATAGTTGTAAACTTGTAATCATTACGTTCTTTCAGTGTTTCCCTTACAACACACAACATGTTTGGTTTAAGGGAAGGGGAGAGAAATGAGTAGTAGGGAAAATTAAGAGAAAATTTTTTTTTCTCATCTTTATAAAATTACCTATAAAATTTTTTTGAATATTACTAAAATATATTCTAAATAAAAAAATATTTTTTTCATTAATAACAATTTCATCAATATACTTCTAAAATATTTTTCAATTTCACCCCCTTCCCTACCCTTCCCTTTCACCCCCTTCCCTACCCTTCCCTTAAACCAAAAATAGCAAAATCACCCAACTTTCATGAATGAGTAAATGCACATAAATATGGCAAACTGCCTCTGAACCATTTTCGAAGGTAAGTTATCTCGTTGAGCTGTACTACCACATCATGGTTTAAATTTCCTTGTTCTGAGGAAAAATCGTCGTTTTCATTCTCTATCGGCTCCATCTGTGTCGTATGTCAGTGAAATTTAGTGCGAGGGAGATATAATTTGATGCTGAGGTTACACGCTCCCATGGCTGCGCCATCCCGGTCTTTATCGGTTTCCCGAAGGGCATTTTCTGCTGCTTTGAAGTTTGAAGGTGGAGTTTCCATGGTTCAAGGAGCTTCCAGAGGAATAGGCCTTGAATTTGTGAGAATTTTCTTCTTATCGCTTTTAATTTGTGGCCTTTGTTTTGTTTTATTTGCTTGCATTGCAGAACCGATGGACTTTTCTTGAACTTTTACATGATTAGGCTGTACCATGGAACTCTACCGCTTCCATTGAAAATTGCAACAGTTACATACAATTAAGTTATAGTCTAGAAGTGGAGAAATGAAAATAAGGATACATTTAGTTCTAGGAGCGAGCATAATTTGTGACATGATGTAGGATGCAGATATTGCAGGTTGGGTAGTTTGGATATCCCAAACCTCATCAACCCCTAATTTGTCGTCTTTTGTACGTTCATCTAAGCATTTGAAATAGTAATAACTATGTTTGTAGTACTATTCTTGCAATGTAACAGTTCAGGATCAATAAACTGTTTAGAAAAGGTTTATGGCTGAACTCTATCTATCTTTCCTTCGTTTACTTTTGGAGAGAAGTTTTGAAGTTATTAGTATATGCTACCAGGTGTTTCTTCATGGGGATTGGTTTTCTATTTGTATATTTTTGTCATCTTATTTGGGGAGAGGAAGTATAGTTTTTACATTCTTTAAATTTTTGGTTTATGAAATCATATGGAGTCTGTAATGGAATCAAATGATTTGATTGGAACAGTTTTTCGTGTTAACCATGCCTCAGTTACTGCCTGACAGGTAAAACAGCTGCTAGAGAATAATGATAAAGGGCATGTCATTGCTACTTGCCGTAATCCTAATGGATCAAATGGGCTTATCAATCTGAAAGATAAATTTGCTGAACGTTTAAGAATTTCACAGTTGGATGTGACCGTTGAAAGCTCAATTGAGGTCACGCTTCTCCCTTCATTTTGATCTCTCTCTCAGCCCGTCCTTCTCCTTCTGTCCCTCTCCCTATACCTCTCTGTCATTAGATCTCCCCCCCCCCCCCCAAACACCCACAATCCAATTAATTATTAGCTGCTATCCCTAGCAGCAATATAACTCTCATTTAGCCAGGATTTAGAATTAAGGTACATTTATTCCATCTCTTTTCAATTTGCTCTTTTCTTGTAAGATGCTCTTTCCATTTTAATTTCATGTTGGTGACTGAAATTTTGATCATTTAGTTAATCTATAAGGTTTCATATTCCCTGTTTACATGCTTTTCAAGTTATTCATGTCAAGAATCTCCTCTGCTCGTATATTTAGGCATGGAATATGTACAGAAGAGATATATTCAAACAATATGCTTGTCTAACTTTGGGAAGAATGTTATTAAATGTATATTACTCTTTTATGGGCATTTTGATGGCTTTCTGCTTCTATTAGACAAATATTCCTGTACATAATGGGCTTTTGTTGTATGACCCACCATTTTTAAAGGCAACAGCGAGGGAAATAAAGGAGACACATGGCCATCTAAACCTTCTCATCAATGCATCTGGCATTCTTTCTATACCAGAAGCACTAAACCCAGGTAAAGATAAGGCTATGATAATAGCCTTTTTTTTCTGCATATAGTAACACACAACGAAAACAATATTCTTTTCAGTCACAGATATATTGCATATGATTCATATGCTGAGCATTAAGAACGGGAGAGAGGAAGATGGGTGTACCAATCTGGCATATGAAAAAACTAGTATGGTAGATATAGTTGTTGTTGGAAACCAAGTTTTTGAGTTGGGAACTGCTACAAAAAATGACAGAACCCAAGCTACAAACTAACAGGCTAACTGCATATAATCAAGGGAATAATCTATGAAAGCACTGATGTTATATTAATATTTGAAATTATCTTCTCTTCAGTGGTAAGAAAGCAAAGTAAAGAAGAAATAAGCTCAAACATACTGGGAATAAGATACTAGAAATGAGAGGAATATACAATCTCACTCTCAAAGCTCCCTAAGAAGACATACTGACAACATAAATGATGATGAAGAAAGAAGCCTTCCTCCAGCCGCAACCTAGCATGTGAGAGACCAGGAACCCTCCCTCACAAAACCACTAACTTCCTTCCACCCTTATTGAACCCTCCGCCCCCAATATATACCAAAACAACAGTCTTCTCTCTCTCTCTCTCTCTCTCTCTCACACACACACACACACTGATAGGATTAGTGTAGAGAAATTAAGAATCAGAAGGTAAAGAACAGAAATCAGAGAGATTGAGAAGAGAACAAGAGAGAGAGGAGGGAGATGAACTGCTGTTCACTCTTTCATTCATACACAATATTGAATCAATACATGCCTCATTTGGTTAGTCTTCTACCTATATATAGAGGCCAACTGTCAGGGTAATATAACAACATAACTGCTGTACCTAAAACAGACACGCACATAAGCTAATCTTCCTAATCCACTACCACTACCTGTGGCCTTATAGGATTAGTATTATGCCAATTCCACCCTTCCCTACTTATTATTATGATTAATTAGTCCTAAGGCCTCATAGACTTAATATTGTGCCCTTACTAGCTAACTATTCATGACTTATATATCAATACCCCCCGCCCCCTTAAAGTCCCTTGACCTCAAGGGTCAGCAATAGGAAATTTGGGAAATTGCTTTTGGAATTGATACAACGGAACCCAGGATGCTTCCTCCTCTGGAAGTTGCTTCCACTTGACCAATATTTCAGTAACAATCCTTCCCTTCCGCCTTCCGATTCGTTTCTGTAAAATTTCTTCTGGTTCTCTTAATATTGACGGTTCTGGCCAGTTTTCAGGAGGATGTCTGGCTAGGACTGAAGGATCTGAGCAAAGTTGAAGTAGTGATATATGAAATGTATCATGAATCCTTGCTTCACTGGGTAACTCCAGTTTATATGCAACTGCCCCTACCTTTTGCTTGATTCTATAAGGTCCAAAATACCTTGGAGCTAATTTTTGATGGCTCCGAGTTGCAGCAGAAATCTGTCTATATGGCTGTAATTTTAAGAAGACCCACTGTCCTTGGAATTCCCTGTCTGTCCTATGAGAATCAGCTTGTTGTTTCATCATGTTAACAGCCCTCAAAAGATGATATTTTGCTACCATAAGGGCTTCTTCTCTTGCCACAAAGGACCTATCTACAGCTTCTACAATTGCTGATCTGGGTAGGTAAGGTACATACAAAGGAGGAGGCTGACCATACAACAGCTCATGTGGTGTTGTTCTTGTAGCTGAATGATAAGTGGTATTATACCACCATTCCGCCATAGGCAACCATTTGGACCATTCTTTAGGCAATTCCCAGCACATACAACGTAAGTATGTTTCAAGACATCTATTTAATACTTTAGTTTGCCCATCCGTTTGTGGATGGTAGGATGAGGATAATTTCTGGTCAACCTTCAAGACCTTTAGAAACTCTTGCCAAAAATTGCTAATAAAAATAGGATCCCGGTCAGAAATGATTTCCACTAGTGCTCCATGCAACCGTTAAACTCCATCCATGAATTGCTGAGCTAAAGAAGCGGAGAATGGATGAGAGAGACTAATAAAGTGACCGTATTTACTCAGCCGGTCCACAATTACCCAAATCACCTCCTTCCCATAGGACTTAGGAAGCCCTTCAATGAAATCCATCGAAATGCTTTTCCAAACCTTACTAGGCATGGATAATGGTTGCAACAAACCCGGATATGCTATGGTCTCATACTTGCATTGGGCACATACATCACAATGCCTAATAAAGTCTTTCACATCCTCAAATAAGTGCTTCCACCAAAAATGAGTCTTGACCCTTTGATAGGTTGCATGTATCCCTGAATGTCCCCTTTGAGAAGAAGCATGAAGCCACTCTAAAATTTTGTGTTTCACTGTGGCATCATTCCCTACCACTAAATGGCTTCCTCTTCTTAGTAATTCATCTTTCCATGAAAATGTCCCAGCAATACCCTCATTAGCCTTAAGAATATCAATTAATATCATCAAATCTGAATCAGCCAGCCAACTGTTTTTAATTTACAGTAACAGATTTTCAGAACATGTGGAGAGGGAAATCTGAAATACCTCCATTTTTCCTACTCTTGAAAGAGCATCAGCCACATTATTATTGATCCCCTTTTTGTATTGAATTTCGTAGTCGTATCCCATGAGTTTAGACACCCAATACATCTGAAAGGAAGTCTCAACTTCTGATCCAACAAATATTTGAGGCTTTGCTGATCTGTTTTTATTATGAAATGTCTTCCCTCAAGGTATTGATGTCAAAGCTCAATAGCATGCACCACAGCTAGGAGTTCCTTTTCATAGATAGACAAAGAGTGGTGTCTAGGTGCTAAAACTCTTGCTGAAAAAGGCTAAAGGTTGGCCATTTTGCATCAGTACAGCCCCAATACCTGTGCTACATGTATCAGTCTCGATCACAAAAGGCTTGGAGAAGTCTGGTAATGCAAGGACAGGTGCTGTACTCAGAGTTTCTTTCAATTTCTGAAATGTTGCAGCCGCTTCCGATGTCCATCTGAACTGATCTTTCTTTAGTAAATTGGTAAGAGGCTTTGCTAACATTCCATAGCCTTTAATAAAGCGCCTATAGTACCCAGCCAGCCCTAGGAATGATTGTAGTTGTTTAAGGGTTGCTGGTTCAGGCCATTCTACCATTGATTTTATCTTTTGAGGATCTGTAGAGACCCCACCATGCTGAATAATATGACCCAAATACTCTACCGTAGTGGCTGCAAACGTACACTTGCTTTCTTTCACAAAACAATGGTGCTGCCTCAATATTTCTAGGACTGTCTGAAGGTGCTGTATATGCTGCACCATGCTAGAACTATAAATCAGAATATCATCAAAGAAAACAAGCACGAACCTCCTCAAGTGTGGTCTGAAAATGGCATTCATTGCCCCTTGAAATGTGGCTGGGGCATTAGTAAGCTCAAAAGGCATGACTAGCCACTCATAGTGTCTCGAATGCGTACAAAAGGCTGTTTTGTATGCATCATCAGGGTTCATTCGAATTTGGTGGTACCCCGCTCTAAGATCTAGCTTGGTAAACCATCGAGCTTCTTTTAATTCATCTAACAACTCTTCAACCAGCGGAATGGGGTACTTGTTTTCGATTGTTACTTTGTTAAGTTCTCTGTAATTAATGCACATATGCCATGTCCCATCTTTTTTTCTTCACTAGCACAATAGGTGAGGCAAAAGGAGATGTGCTATCTTGAATCACCCCTGATTCCAACAAACCTGAAACTTGGCGTTCTATTTCATTTTTCTGTATAGAGGGGTAACGGTAAGGGCGTAGATTAACCGGATCAGCCCCTTCTTGCAGGACTACAGCATGATTATGGCCTTTTCGTAGGGGAGGTAAGGTGTGTGGTTCTTCAAACATATCCTTGAACTCTTTGATCAGATCTTGGATGCCATTTGTAGTCTTCCCCACACTGTTTGTGAGTGCAAGAGATTGTTGTTGTCTCTGACCGACTGTGCAGCAAGAATAATTGACCTCCTTGAGCCATTTGTTGATCCACCAGTTGCACTAATTTGCAATTAGAAGGAATGAAGGGTTTCAAGGTACATAGTGACCCTTGATACATGAATGTCATGGCTAGTTCCTCATAATTCCAAAGTACTAAGCCCCTTAAGAGGGGGCGGTAGACTGAACACTAAGCCAATCTTCACAAAGTGAAAAGTGGAATCGATTTGATCATTCAAGTCGGATAGCATTTATCTCCGCATTGATTCGACCTACATTAACTGAACTTCATCTCTTTCTTAATTCAATATCAGTCTAGCCCCCTTCTTATTACCTTCTGTTGGGAAGTTTGCTAGGCTTTTGTGCATTTTAGGATCTGGTAGTATGCCTCCATCATCCTCTGTCCCGTTTATATCGACTTCAATTAATTGAAGTTGCATTTTTTGCCTCTGTGGGCACGTATGATCACGGGAAAAAGGCTTCTTGCAGTAAAAACAGAGGTTCTTAGCCCAAAGTTCATCTAATTCATCACGGTTGGAAGCCACACCAGTTCTTGTCGTTCCCCCTGTTCTGGCTGAGGATATGGATGACCCGTTATTGACACTTGACATTGATCTTCCAGAATTACCAGACGTCTTATTTTGAAATGTAGTTTTGTTGCTGAAATTTGAGTACCTGCCAAAAGAAAATTGATTCTTAGTGTTTTGCCAACGACCAGTGGACCCCGACGGCTCATTATATTGATGTCTCAGCTCTATTTTGGGTGTCACCGTGCCTTGAAGATTATATTCATAGATTTTAGCAATTCTTGCCTCCATTATTGTGTTTGGACGTTGCAGACGGACCTGCCGTGCGTAGTTGCTCCGCAGGCCTTCAATGTACGCTTCAATAGCATGATCCTCCCGGAGTTGTAATTTGCAATGTAACGTATCGAACGCATCATTATATTCTTCCAGGCAGTCAGTTTGGTATAGTCATTTAAAGTCGGCCATTGGGGACTCAAAGGCAGCACCGAATCGCAGACGAAGAGCCTGCTTATATTCCACCCACGGAACGTTTTGACCTTGTTCTTCCTCCATGTACGCCAAGTGCCAAATGTAGCCTTTTTCGTCTAAATTCATGCTAGCCATTTTGACTTTCCAATCGTTTGGGGTTCCGTCGATCTCAAAGAATCTTTCACATTGATCCAACCAGACCCGTATATTGTCTCGCTGGAAACGAGGAAAGTCAATCTTGGTGAGTCTTGTTGGAGGAGTGTACTCATCGCCCCCTGCTATGTGTCGTCGGTGATATCGGCATCCATGTAAGTGACGATCATTCCCATTAGTTTCTTGCGTATTATCTTCTTGTTGGCGCGATTCTCTATCTGCCTCCAATGCCGCCAGTTGCATCGTTATTGTCTGTAACGTCGCCTCGATAGTTTGAAGTCGGGTTTGCGTTTCATTTGCTTCTGCCGTGGTTGCTACCTGCGATCGAGTGTTGACCATACACTTGCACGCCATAGTCGACGATGATAAAGACTCGCGTAAATTGTTTCAATTGAGTTTCTACTGATATATACTATTGTCTTCGCCGAATTATGTGATACCCACCCAATGCTTACTGCCTCGCCTGCTAATTCGTGTCGACCACGTAGGATTCCTGGCTGGGTGGATTGTTTAACCGCTCCTTTTGTCTTTTCTGGGTTCGTTTGAAACAATTTCCCTTGGTCGAGAGGGTAAGTAGGCTGAATTACTCCCAAAAACCTTTGTTTTTGACTTTGCTGGAGAATCTTGGAACAGGAACTAGACCGAAGAAGGAGAATGGCCCAGAGACTATTCCAAGAAGTTCAAAGATTATATAGCGGAGGAGCGGAGGATGACTCCCTCTGATACGACTGATAGGATTAGTGCAGAGAAATTAAGAATCAGAAGGTAAATAACAGAAATCAGAGAGATCGAGAAGAGAACAAGAGAGAGAGGAGGGAGATGAACTGTTGTTCACTCTTTCATTCATACACAATACTGAATCAATACATGCTTCATTTGGTTAGTCTTCTACCTATATATAGAGGCCAACTGTCAGGGTAATATAACAACATAACTGCTGTACCTAAAACAGACGCACTACAGCTAATCTTCCTAATCCACTACTACTACCTGTGGCCTTATAGGATTAGTATTATGCCAATTCTACCCTTCCCTACTTATTATTATGATTAATTAGTCCTAAGGCCTCATAGACTTAATATTGTGCCCCTACTAACTAACTATTCATGACTTATATATCACACACACACGTGTGTGTGCACATATAGTGCGAATCAGTCTTGGGCTATCTCAGTTATCCATTTGACAAAGGCAAGATACAATGAGAGCGCTCTAGTCATCATATCTGCTTTGACTCTCTCTTACGAAGATGAGGCAGTTGATCTGATTAAATGTTACCTTTTCTTTTACAGAAACAACATTGAGCAAGGTGGAGAAGTCATCTTTGATGCTTTCTTATGAGGTTAATGCTGTGGGTCCTATCTTAGTAATTAAGGTAACACTTATCCAATCTTTATTATAATATTTTTCATATCAATCAACATTAGAATAAATGTTGAAGTAAAGATGACTCCTCTGTATAGCTGTTGTGTGGTAGAAACTAAAACCAGTTAGCTCTTGTTTTCTTATTTATTTTATTGTTTGTGGGGAAAAAAGAGATTGGAAGGTTAGAATGAGAATATATTTCTCAGATTTTAGATTATATATCAAAAATGAACAAATTCTTTAAATTCTCAAACTCTTGAAGTAATTGGGTCTTGATGATCAAAAAAGGAAATTGGGTCTTGCTATAATATAAAGGCATGTGATTCACTTTTTATGCTGTGATTGCTTCTTGTTATAATTTTGTGATATGAACAGAATATCTGCATATGTTATACATCAGAGAATCATAGAGTAGACATGTGATTCGCTTTTTGTGGTGTTTGCTTGTTGTTATAATCAAGTTATATGTACAGAATATTTGCATATACTATAGGATAGAAAATCATAAAGTTGGTATGATTGTAAATATTGTTATCCTAGTGATTAGGGAATCAATGTCTATTCAAGAACCACTAATACATGCTCCTTCCTCTTGTATTTAAATAGCCACCCAAAGAATGCAAAAGCAAGCATTTTTTAATCCTTCCCTTCAACGTATTTCAGTGGCTCCTTGAGAATATCTCTAGAAAAAGCGAATGAGGTTTTTCATGATTGGAAAAGTCAGAGTGGAGTGTCAGACATATTTGCATGTAGTTTGAATGATTCATGTATTCATAATTTTTTTGACATTGTCTGATAGAAATGCACCACGCCCGCTTCTGGTTTATGCAAGAAAGAAGCAGAGACACGTGGAGAAGGCTTAGCAATAAACAGTAGCCATTTCCTAGGCAGTTATGATGTGTTATCATTAGGAAGTTATGTGTCTTATTTCCTAGGTAGTTATGATGTGTTGTCATTAGGAAGTTATATGTGTCTTATCCATAGGAAGTTATGTATAGGGAAGTTATAATCAGTTATTAGTGTATTCTGCCTATATAACTAATGTAAGACAATGATATTATTATGGATGAATATATGAATGATTATGTATTTTGGCCAAGGCATTAGATTCTGATCCTTGGATGTGTTTATTCAATCTAGTGGATTTAAGATCCATCATTTTGGTATCAGAGCAGTTTTTTCTGGACCTTTGTAAGTTATGGGCAACAACAGGAAAAAACCACAATCTTCTGATTCTGTTATCCCTAATCAAGAAGCAGAATCTTCCAAATCACCAGAAAATGAATTACCTCCACCCCCAGAAAACGTAACTCAGCAATTAAACTTCATTGTATCTAAGTTTTCAAGTTTGGATGCTGAGATGAAGGAAGTGAAAAAGCACAAGATTCCAACTGTTTTATTAGAAACTGTGGAGAAAGAATCCGGTAAGGTGCCAAAACAATGGGAAGAATCAGACAGAGACCCACCTTAGTGGAGTAAAAAGGCAACCAATCGACCTCACACCAAAGTAGACTTTCCGAAGTTTGAAGGTGGAGATCCTAGGGGCTGGTTCATGAAAGCAGAGAAATGTTTCCGGTATTATCAAACTCCGGAAGATTTGAAAATTGAGGTGGCCGTAATGTACTTGGAAGGAGAAGCACTTGATGTGTTTACCTGGGTGTCCTCTAGTCGCACTATACGGTATTGGGAAGAATTAATTTAGATATTCCAGGAACAATTTGGACCAACGGAATTTCAGAACCTTGACATTTATCTGTGCGATATCAAGCAAACCGGATCTATAGAAAAGTATAAAAAAGAATTTGTCCGCCGATCATCTAGCGTTCAAGGATGGCCTAAACATTGTCTCTTAGCCCTCTTTATCAACGGGTTGAGAGGAAATTTGAAAGCAGATGTGAAGATTTAGAAGCCGAGAACTGTGTATAAAGCCGCGAGTTTGGCTCTTGAATTTGAAAGCAAATACATGTCGCAACAATCATATTCTCGGGGTGCGCAATTTAAGGGAATAGATTATAATTCCAATTCTCGTTATCAAGGGCAACGAAATAATTGGGGAAATAATCAATCAAAATTCAGCAACCAATAATTGGGGTGTAGAATCTGTTAGAATATTTTATTAATCCCATAATTATAGGTATTAACTAAACCTAGAGATTATAGGAGAGTATTGTTAGGATATTAGTTATTTTTCAAATTTCAAATCTAGATCTCTTGTCTATAAATGTAATCGTTCTCTCATCTGAATAAGATATCAATTCATTCTCATCTAATACTCTTCATGGTATCAGAGCATTTAGAAGAGATTAATTGATTACTTTCAAATCCATACGCTGCCCACTGCAACGTATTCAAAGACCGACCACAGTAACGTCGTCTCGCTCGTGAAGGCTGCAGACAATCCGTCTCCGTTCCAGTCTCGTCCGGTAGTAACGTTGCCCACTGCAACGTAATCAAGCTCCGGCAAAAACGTTGCCCACTGCAACGAATCAATCTCGAGTCCTCTGTCTCGGGCTCACCTTACAGTCGACCTCGTCATATTCGACTGATTCTTCAAACTCATCCGACGATCCAAAGACTCGGCATCTTCGCTCGAGTCCATTGTCGTTGGACTCGTCCGCTTGCGTCTTGACGTCTATCGTCAAGCTCTGTCACGGCGTTGGCTCCTGATTCACATCGCCGTCCCATCACTATCGTGGCTCATCCTCTCCGATTAAGTCTTCCTCATTGAAGAGCTCATCTCGGACTCGTCTACCTTCGTCACGACGCTCTGTCCCCTCATCACTCAGATTTCGCTTCGACAATTCTATCACGACGTCGTCCTCTCGTCACACAGATTCAAGTCGTGTTCTTATCTCGTCTCCGCCCAGGTCGAAGTCCAAAATTGACCGCTTGTCCTCCATTTGTCTATCGGATATTTTTGGGCCTTATTATTGGGCTGAATCAATTTCCCATTTCACTATCGTGTTTTTTTTTTTTCGGGTTTCTAATTGGGCCTAATCAATTTTATTGCGCATCTTTTGTTTCTTATCTGCCTCCATTAAATTGCACTGTCGGATATTTTTTGAACCTTGAAATACCTTATTATCACGGTTAATATGGCTACAAAGTCTGATGCTTCGTCCTCGGTGCCACGATCTGGGTCTCATGACATCTCTACCGTGCTTATTGTTTCTGAAAAACTTACCAGTGATAATTATCGAGAATGGTCTCAATCCATGTTTCTTGCTCTAGATGGAAGGGACAAACTTGAATATATTAATGGTGAAGCTGCAATGCCACAAAAATCAGAAACCCAAGCATTTCGAAAGTGGAAATCAGAAAATGCATTGGTTTCCTCTTGGTTGATTAATGTTATGTCCTCCCCACTTAAGAAGAGTTTCATGTATCTTCCATCAGCCCGTGAAATTTGGGAGGCTCTTCGTGAGACTTATAGTCCAGTAGGGAATCGTTCCCGCATATTTGATGTTAAAAAAAAATTATGGCAGTTGAAACAGGACCACATGTCACTTGATGATTATTATTTGGAAAAATCAGCTCTGTGGCAAGAGTTTGATGCCCTACAAAATAAAACTCATCATTGTGGGGCTGATGCTAGAGCAGACCGCAAAGAGAAAGAAGAGGAAAGAGTCTACGAGTTGCTAGCTGGTCTCAATGTCATTTATGATGATGTTTGAGCACGGATTCTCAGTCAAGAGCCCTTGCCTTCTGTGCGTGAGGTCTATACTACTTTGCGCGATGAGGAGGATAGGCGCAAATCAATGCTTTAGAATCCAAACAATTCCGCTGTTACTCAAGTACCATCTGAAGCCTCAGCACTTACTGCCCGATCCATGGAATCAAAAGGATCTAAAGGACGACCATTCTGTGACCATTGTAAGAAACCAGGGCACACCAAAGACACCTGTTGGGATCTTCATGCTAAGCCTGCTTATTGGCAGCCAAAGAAAGGAAAAGGAAGAGGAAGAGGTTATGTAGCTAAAGCCTCTAAAGAACTATCTCAAAATGACCAGCTAAGCAAGATCATGGAAATGTTAACTGCACTACAAACAACAAAACAACCATCTGCCACAATCGTCAGGCGAGGCAACTTTTTCCATGCCCTAGCTGTAATTAAAGATCGGTGTATAGGGAATTGCTGGATTATTGACTCAGGTGCCTCAGATCATATGACCGACAATAAAGCTCTTTTTTCATCCTACACACCTATCACCAATGGAGTAACTGTGCGGATTGCTGATGACTCTCAGTCTATAGTAACTGGCATTGGTTCTAACAAAATCTCTACTACACTTACTCTTCACTCTGTATTGCATGTTCCAAAACTGAAGTGTAATTTATTATCAGTGAGTCAATTAGCTAATGATGAACGATGTCAGGCTAACTTCTTTGCTACTTACTGTATTTTTCAGGATCTACTGACGGGGATGACGATTGGGAGTGCTAAAGAGCTTGATGGTCTCTATTACCTTGATGAAAGCGACAGTAGTAGGATTAAATCTTGCAATAAAGTGTCTCTCCCTAGGAGTAGTGATTTGGAGTTATGGCACAAACGTTTAGGTCATCCAAATTTCGATTACATGTCTAAGATGTTTCCATCTCTTGTTTCCAATAAAATTGCGTCTGATTTTCAATGTGATTCATGTGAAAAGGCTAAACATCATCGTACTTCATTTCCAAAGATTCCATACCATGCATCAAAACCTTTTTCCATAATTCACAGCGATTTATGGGGACCATCCCACACACCAAGCCGATCAAAATCCAAATGGTTCATTACATTCATTGATGATCATACACGTGTCAGTTGGGTTTACCTATTAAAAGATAAAACGGATGTGTATCAAACCTTCCTTAACTTCCATAGTATGATCCAAACCCAGTTCCAAACCCATATCTAGATCCTACACACTGATAATCGGACCGAATACTTCAATCAGTCCCTATCTACCTTCCTATCTGAAAAGGGCATTGTTCACAAAAGCACTTGTCCCAATACACCCCAACAAAATGGCATTGCCGAACGAAAGAATCGTCATATTCTCGAAACTGCAAGAGCCATCATGTTTAGTAGTAACGTTCCTAAATATCATTGGGACGATGCTATTCTTACTGCCACATTCCTCATTAATCGAATGCCAAGCCAACCACTATCTTACAAAACACCACTTCAGCTCCTACATCAATACTATAACCTCCTATATCTCGAAAACACTCTACCACTTAGAGTGTTTGGTTGCACCTTCTATGTTCACCTCCATCATACCAACAAACTTGACCCTAGAGCTCTTCATTGTGTCTTTCTTGGCTACTCTAATTCCCAAAAGGGCTACAAGTGTTATGACCCAGTTTCCAAATGTTCCTTTGTTACCTGTGATGTCACTTTTCATGAAAATACTCCTTATTATTCCTTGTCTGCAATTCAGGGGGAGAGAGATGGTGAATTCCAGACACCAAAAGATGACCAAACAATTACAATATATACACCTCCGCTTCCTACACTTGTCCAAATAGAAACGGATACCTCTGATAATCCTGATAATGTGCCAAGTCTAGGGGGAGATACAAATAAATGGGGTAAGACCTACGTACGAAGAAATAAAAAAGGTAATGAGTCACAAGCTATTAGCACTCACCAGGAGTCAGAACCAGAGGCAGGTTCAGGAGAAACAAAGGTAACAAAGAATTCTGACCTTGATCTTCCCATCGCAGTACGGAAAAATCCTAGATCATGCACCCGACATCCTATTGAGCAGTTTGTCTCATATAAAGCCCTTTCATCTAAATACAGGGCATTTGTTTCTCACCTTGATAGCATAAGGGTACCAAACACTATTGATGAGGCTATGGCTATACCTGAGTGGAGACAAGCTGTCCTGGAAGAAATGGAGGCCCTTAAAAGAAACAAGACATGGGATATAGTAGATCTACCTCAAAGGAAGAAACCCGTTGGATGCAAATGGGTATTCACCCCAAAGTATAGAGCAGATGGGACACTTGAAAAATACAAAGCTAGATTGGTTGCAAAAGGCTTCACTCAAATATATGGGGAAGATTACACTAAAACGTTTGCTCCGGTAGCCAAGTTGAATACCATCAGAATTCTCTTATCAATTGCAGTAAATCTAGACTGGGATTTACACCAACTCGATGTAAAAAATGCCTTCCTCAATGGAGACCTCAAGGAAGAAGTATATATGAAGTTACCTCCAGGATTCCCAGGGAAAAAGACTAATCAAGTCTGCAAGCTAAAGAGATCATTATATGGGTTGAAACAATCTCCACGTGCCTGGTTTGTCAGATTCACTCGAGTTCTGAAGAGACACGGTATACTCAGGGGCAGAGCGACCACACTTTGTTCGTTAAACATCACAAGGGTAAGATGGTTGTGTTAGCCGTATATGTTGACGATATAATTCTTACTGGAGATGATAGGGTAGAAATTAATTAAATCAAGGCAGCCTAGCACGAGAATTCCAAATCAAGGATCTCGGAGAAATGAGATACTTTCTTGGGATGGAAGTAGCCCGATCCAAGAGAGGAATCTATATCTCCCAAAGGAAGTATGTACTAGACCTCCTGAAAGAGATAGGGATGACAGGTTGCAGACCCAGTGACACACCTATACAGGTTAATAAAGTAGATAAAGACATAGATCTCGGTAAAGCGGTCAACATAGGGAACTATCAACGAATGGTAGGCAAACTAATTTATTTGTCTCATACCAGACCAGACATTGCATTTGCAGTTAGTGTTATTAGCCAGCATTCGCATAACCCTAAACAGAAGCATTTAAATGAAGTCTACAGAATTCTTCGCTATTTGAAGGGATCTCCAGGACGTGGTTTGCTGTTTAAGAAAACTGACAAACGGAATGTAGAGTTATTTATAGATGCTGATTGGGCAGGTGATCAAGATGACAGGAAATCAACATCTGGGTATTGCACATATGTGTGGGGTAACTTGGTTACATGGAGAAGTAAAAAACAAAGTGTAGTTGCAAGAAGTAGCGCTGAAGCTGAATACAGGGCTGCAGCACTGGGGATTTGTGAAGGCATATGGATAAAGCGTGTCCTAGAAGACTTGAGGAAATGCATAAATCTACCAATCAAGGCCTATTGCGACAATATGGCTGCAATTAACATTGCTCATAACCCAGTTCAACATGACAGAACCAAGCATGTGGAGATAGACAGACATTTTATAAGGGAAAAGGTCAATGAGGGTATCATTGATCTAAGGTATATATCTTCAAAAGAACAGAATGCAGACATCCTCACCAAAGGATTGGCCAAGGACAGATTTGAGTATCTAATTGGCAAGTTGGACTTGATTAACATCTACCGTCTAACTTGAGGGGGAGTGTAGAATCTGTTAGAATATTTTATTAATCCCATAATTATAGGGATTAACTAAACCTAGAGATTATAGGAGAGTATCGTTAGGATATTAGTTATTTTTCAAATTTCAAATCTAGATCTCTTGTCTATAAATGTAATCGTTCTCTCGTCTGAATAAGATATCAATTCATTTTCATCTAATACTCTTCATGGGGAATAAATAATTCCACCAATTCGGAAACTCCTAGTTACTCCAGGCCGTACTCACGCCAGTTATGCCGCAAAATCAGCCCACTCCGGCATCTTCAAGAATCTCCGATAACGAACGACAGTTTCGACGGAATAAAGGTCTATGCTATCGATGTGGGGCCAACTTCTCTCCAGGACATCGCTGCAATTCACATTCACTGAAATTGCTGGAATTACCTGACGACCAGGTAGACGAGAAAGTAAACGAGGAAGACGAAGTCGCTGAACAGGAACCATCTGTAGAAATCTCTTTGCATGCTTTTCTCAGAAGAAAGTCCACGACTACAATGAAAGTTCGAGGTACTATTAATGACAGATCTGTATTGATTCTGATTGATTCTGGTTCATCACACAATTTCGTCTCCCATAAATTAGTGCAAGAATTAAACTTAAAATCTGACCGACTACCCTCTTTCGGTGTTCAAATTGGGGATGGCTCTATGATCTCTTGTAACTCTATTTGCAAGCAATTAACCATCACTGTACAGAGCCTAACAATTACAGATGAATTCTTCCCCTTTGAGCTTGGTAGTGTGGACATGGTACTGGGAGTAAAGTGGCTTGCTTCACTCAATACAGTTGAGGCTAATTGGCAAAAGTTGTTCATGATTTTCTGGATAAATGGGAAACGATACAAGCTTCAAGGCCTTTCTCAGCCTTCCTCTCAAATATCTATTCATAGCTATGATGGAATGGAGATTGTACGAAGGTTTGAAGTTTTACAAGAATTGCAGGAGCAATATTCTGACATCTTCCTGGAACCACAGTCACTTCCTCCTATTTGAAATAGATGCCATAATATTCATCTACACCCTGGACCTGCACCCCCAAACATTCGCCCATACAGATATCCACACTCTCAAGAGAATGAAATTGAAAACCAAGTTGCTGCTCTACTGAAAATGAGATTTATTCAACCTAGTATCAGCCCCTTTGCAAGTCCTGTTGATCTAGTTCCAAAGAAAAATTCAACTTGGTGTCTGTGTGTCGATTATAGAGAATTGAACAAGATCACCATACCAGATAAGTATCCCATTCCCACAATAGATGAATTGATTGATGAGCTACATGGTGCCACTTATTTCTCAAAGATTGATCTTCGTTTTGGTTATCACCAAATTAGAGTTCATCATATGGATATACCAAAAACTGCCTTCCGGACACATTCAGGACATTATGAGTTTACTGTAATGCCTTTTGGCCTAACTAATGCTCCTTCTACTTTCCAAGCCATTATGAATGACTTATTTAGGCCTTATCTCCGGAAATTTATATTGGTCTTCTTCGATGATATCCTGGTTTATAGTAAAAATTTGGAGGATCACATGACTCATCTTACTATTATCTTCCAACTATTACGTTTAAATGAGTTTTATGCCAACTCTGACAAATGTGACTTCCTTCAGCTTGATATATTATTCTTGGGCCATATTATTTCCTCCAAAGGAGTAGTTGTCGACCTTGACAAGATATCTGCTATTTCTAAATGGCCTCTTCCCAAAAATATTTCTGAATTGAGAGGTTTTTTGGGACTTTCGGGCTATTACCGCCGCTTTATAAGAAATTATGGTCAAATTGCCAAGCCCTTAACAGATATGACCAAAAAAGATAATTTCAAATGGGATGTTACTTCTTTGGCAGCCTTTCAAGATCTTGAGAGAGTATTAATAGATGCACCGGTGTTACACTTGCCAGATTTCTCAAAACCATTTATTATTGAATGTGATGCATCTTCATCTGGTCTTGGTGCTGTGTTACATCAAGAAGGGCATCCAATAGCATTTTACAGCAAGGGTTTGTCTCCTTCAAAACAAAATACATCTGTTTATAATAGAGAATTATTGGCGCTGGTTTCTGCTTTGCAAAAATGGCGCCATTATCTCTTGGGGCGCAAATTTGAGGTTCATACTGATCATTTCAGCCTCAAATATCTTCTGGAACAGCGAATCACCACTCTTGTGCAGCAACATCTGATTCTGAAACTATTGCCATTTGATTTTCAGATCATTTACAAGCCTGGATCATCAAACCAAGCAGCTGATGCCTTATCAAGGCTCCCTCATTCTGGTGATTTCTTTTCTCTGGTAATGCCTCATGCTTCTTTATTTACTGATTTACCTTCTCTTCTGGATGAGGACCTATACACATCAACCATCAAAAAATCTCTTCAATCTGCTTCACACTCAGTTCCACATTTTGCGCTTAATGATGGATTATTATACTATAAGGATAGACTGGTGATACCTGCTCCATCAAATCTAACTTCTTCTTTGATTAAAGAAGTTCATTCCACACCTATGGGTGGTCACGGTGGTGTCCTAAAAACGTTAAAACGTTTACAACAGCATTATTTTTGGCAGCACATGAAAGAGGAAGTAACCACCTTTGTTCAGAATTGTGAAGCATGTCAACGTGGTAAATACATTCCTCAAGCACCCGGCGGTCTTCTACAGCCCTTACCTGTTCCAGATCAGATTTGGGAAGATCTTTCCATGGACTTCATCACTGGTTTGCCTTCTTCTAATGGATGGGAGTGTATGTTTGTGGTAGTGGATCGATTTAGTAAATCAGCACATTTTATGGGGCTGCAACGATCATTCTCAGCAAAATCTGTGGCTGCTCTCTTTTGTAAGGAAGTGGTTCGTCTACATGGATTTCCAAAATCCATTGTGTCTGATAGAGATCTTGTTTTTCTAAGTGCTTTTTGGCAAGAGTTATTTCGCTTGAGTGGTACTACTCTTCGGATGACGACTTCTTACCATCCTCAAAGCAATGGTCAGTCCGAGGTGGTTAATCGGTGTTTAGAAACTTATTTGAGGTGCTTTTGTCAAGACTTTCCAAAACTTTGGAGCCAATTTTTACATTGGGCCGAATTTTCCTACAATACAGGCTTTCATTCAGCATCTGGTTATAGTCCTTTCAAGGTATTATATGGGAGGGATCCCCCATCCTTGCTGCCTGTTGCTCCAGGAACTACTCGAATACATGATTTGGAAGAATATTTTGAAGAACGAGATGCTGTTATCCAAGTCATTAAGGATAATCTGATCTCAGCCCAAAATCAGATGAAGTCCTATGCTGATGTGCATCGTAGAGACATCACTTTTGCTGTTGGTGATTTAGTCTTTCTCAAAATCCAACTATATAGACAAAAGTCTCTTTCTCAACGCAAATTTCATAAGTTGTCTCCTAGATATTTTGGTCCCTATCCTATTCAAAGGAAAATTGGACCTGTGGCATATGAACTTAAATTGCCTCCAGATTCGCGAGTACACCCGGTCTTCCATGTCTCCCTCTTACGTGATGCTCATGGTTATGATGAGGCTTCACCATTACCTCCCCTCCCTATTACTGATGACTGGGAGTTAATTCTTGAACCTGACAAGATTTTAGATTCTAAAGTGTTGCTCACTGATTCTATTTCAGTCATTCAGTTACTTATTGAATGGAAAAATAGACCTCTTGAAGAAGCTAGTTGGGAATCTTATGATTTCATTGCCACTCAATTTCCTAATTTTCGCCTTGAGGACAAGGCTCACTTTCAAGGGGAGGATAATGATAGAAATGCACCACGCCCACTTCTGGTTTATGCAAGAAAGAAGCAAAGACACGTGGAGAAGGCTTAGCAATAAACAGTAGTAATTTCCTAGGCAGTTATGATGTGTTATCATTAGGAAGTTATCTGTGTCTTATTTCCTAGGCAGTTATGATGTGTTGTCATTAGAAAGTTATATGTGTCTTATCCATAGGAAGTTATGTATAGGGAAGTTATAATCAGTTATTAGTGTATTATGCCTATATAACTAATGTAAGACAATGATATTATTATGGATGAATATATGAATAATGATTATGGATTTTGGCCAAGGCATTAGATTCTGACCCTTGGATGTGTTTATTCAATCTGGTGGATTTAAGATCCATCATTGTCAACTTTTGTTGTTTTGGTCCATGTACTCATTAGTCGTTGGATTGTCAGTAGCTTACTCATTTAATGATATAGTCAATTGTTGATGACCATAATGACAACTGTTGCCATCCTGGTTAGCAGGATTTTTAAGGAAATGTACTGTAAGTTTTGATTGCTTTGCAAGAATTATGACAAGACTCAAATCAAAATATCACTTTTATTCTGTGCCATCTTTTCTACGTATACTTTCAGTTCTAGTTGATTTTAATGATCAGTGCCCAAATTTTTCCTTTTCTTAAATAGAGACAGTCTAATATCTTTAGTTTTCTCAAGCCCTCATCACTTGATTTCATGGCATTATATGATGCTATAGCTTAAGACCTTTACACTAATGAGATTATGAAAGATCATAAAAAAGATACTACTTCTCGACCTGATTTCCTGATTGTTGACCATAAATTACTCTAAAAGCGTTGTTTAGTCATTCCTCACCTATCTGAGCAGCACAATAAGCTACTAGCTGGGACACATGAGATGCACATAGGGTGGTCACACTGACTTTCTCAAGTTTGTAAATGGCTCTCTGACAAATTTCTTTTTGGTCAAATGAAAAAGGATGTAAAACTTTGTGTCAAATTGCTTGATGTTAACACGACAGATATAAAACAATCGCTCCATCTGGCCTCTTGCAACCATTGCCCATTCCATGTCAAACATGAGTAGATGTCATGATTGGGCTATCAAAGTGAAAGAATTTTGGCATTGTGTTGGTGGTCTTCTGCTGCTTGAGCAATACAGTCATTTTGTAGCTTTGTCACATCCCCACACAGTGTAAGAAATATTCATCTTAATGGATTGCCCTGTTCTATCTTTTAGCTAGGGATTCTATTTTCTGAATGCCTTCTAGCAAGATTTGTTTTGTCTTAGCGCTGAGCTCAGCTTCAAATAAGCACTTGTTAACATTGACAAACTGATTGGCACTTCGTATGGTAACTAAAGAATAACATTGCTTTTAGATTTATACAATTTATTCTGTTTTGTATATCATGTGAAAATGATTGGGTTATGTTATCCTTAACAAATTATCAACACCTTATCCAAGTGCCACCTCATTGTATGTCACGGATTTTATAAATGGAATCATTAGCCCCCAAAAAAAATCTTATCACATAGAGGGCCTGTCCTTAAGCTGTGCAGAAGTTAGTTGAAGAAGAATGTTGCGTTTCAATTTATATAATTTATTTTGTTTCATATGTCATGGGAAAATGATCAGGTTGTATTATCCATAACCTATTATTATAAACACTCCAAGTGCCACCCCATTATGTCAGGGATCAAGTGGTATCCTTCATTAGCAAAACCTATTCTTTTTAGAGAGGGTCGGTCCTAGTGCTGTGCAAAAATCAGTTGAACTGCTTCCTTATCATTTTATTTTAATTATTAGACTTAGTTTTTCTGGGGCAAGAACTCTAAGAATGTTTGTTAGTGTTTCTCTATCTAATATTTGTATGTTAATTCTTTTTCTTGTTTACTCAATGATTAGCTGTGTTTTAATTTTTTTTTCCTTTGAATTTCGAATAAGCACATGTGGCCTCTCCTAAAAGTTGGAGGAGGGTTTGGGACTGAAAGAAGTGTTGCTGTGGTGGCTAGTTTGAGTGCGAGGGTAGGATCCATAGGGGACAACCGACTTGGAGGTTGGCACTCTTATCGGTCTTCAAAGGCTGCTCTTAATCAATGTATGACTCTTTCCATACACTCTGAATTGCATGTCATCTATTAATGCCTATGATCTTTTTGTTTCCTTATGTAGTTCATAGTTTATTAGCAGCTCACTTTATGTACATTTGATGGTGCTTCCATGTAAGATTAAAATGAGTAATAGTTTTATTTACCAGAAAAATGGGTAATAGTTTTTTTATTTAATCTTCCACGTTTTGCATATTTATGTGCTGTGTCTGTTGCATTACTCTCCAAAATATTCTTCCCTACTCTGTTTTGTGGCTCTCTTATTCATAATATGTACGCTTCTGCCTCACATTCAGAATTAGGGTAGGTTTGGTCGCCTGATAGAAAGGAAACGTTGGGGTAATGTGAATGGAAATGACTTTTGTATCTGTTACATATAAAAGTAATTAAAAGCAATATACACATTAATCCTTGTGCATGGTAGAAATATATTATTGCTATAAACAACAGTAGTTTTGTAATAAGGATCTCTTACTTTTGCAACTGTAGTATGAGAACACACATCCAGTCTTTGGTGTCAATATCATAAATGTATGGTAAAAATCATTTGAGATGGTTTGGACAAGTTTAAAGAAGGCCTTTGAGTGTGCCGTTAAGGAGGGTTGATAAAGTAGTTTGGAATCATCTAAAAAGAGATTGAGGAAGACTGAAGCAAATACTCAATGAGATTATAGAGCGAAATCTTTTGGTTAATAATCTATTGAAAGGTTTGGTTTTCGATAGAGCATAATGGCGTCATACGATCCATATAGCTGACTTCACCTAGTGAGATAGAGCTTTATTGTTGATTAATGATATATAGATAGTAACCATGTTTTGCATTTTTATGTGCTGTGTCTGTTGCATTACTCTTCAAAATATTCTTCCCTACTCTGTTTTGTGGCACTCATAATCATACATAATATGCACGCTTCTGCCTCGCATTCAGAATTAAGGTAGGTTTGGTCGCATGACAGAAAGGAAACGTTGGGGTAATGTGAATGGAAATGATTTTTGTATCCATTACGTAAAAAAGTAATGAAAGGGAATATACACATTAGATAATTTCATGTTGATAACATGCATATAATATGTATTATATAAGTAATTGGCGTCTCCTTTTCCTTAATCCTCATTGTGTTATGGTTGCCAAATATACCCTTGACCTTGTATGCTGATAAGGGTGTAAGAGGATTCAGTTTGCGTCGGGTGACCTGGGTAATTTTTTTTATTGTCAAAATCACTTTTTCTATTTTCCATTCTATTTATTTTTATTAAGTATATAGCAAGCGGCTCTTTGATCTAGTTCTATCCTCCGTTAGATTGATCTATCAATAATTTGAATGATTTTTAACAAATGACAAATTTACCGGTCAAATATTTGATGCTGGGCCATGAACATATTCACCTGTCAAATTTGTCATTCTGTTTAAAGCTAATAGGGAACATTTAAAAACTGCATCTGAATGGCCTTGATTAAAATTGCTGTATATGGAAAGGCAATATATTTTGACCCCCCCCCCCCCCCCCCCCCCCGGGATGCTTTTCAGTAACAAAGACTATTTCAGTGGAATTTGCAAGAAAGAAGGATCCGATTGCATGCATTCTGTTGCACCCAGGGACAGTTGACACAGATCTTTCTAAGCCATTTCAAAGGAATGTTCCCCAAGACAAGCTCTTCACAAAGGAGTTCTCAGCTCAAAAACTCCTCAATATCATTAATAATGTCAATAGTCATGACAATGGCAAGTTCTTTGCTTGGGACGGTCAGGAAATTCCTTGGTAGGCGTTTCCATATTTCCTTAAATAAAATGCTTATAGTAATAGTTTTACAGAAGTATACCTAAAGTTGACACATTCATATAATCCCAATTTATTATTAAATTTCAAATATATTGAACTGCAAGTTCAAATACAATCAAACTTTACAATGTTACTTTTCACTCCCACTCTTCACATTGCTTTAGTTTTGTGGTTTCCAATATTCTGACTGCTTTGCGCATAAATATAAAAATAAAATAAAATAAATATTAAAGTAAAATGACAAAGCTCATAATGTTGTCGGGCGAAATGTTTGATAATAGCAAATTTAGATAGTTCATAATCTTAATAATTTTGGAAGAGGAATGTCACATTTATTTCTTTGCCATTGTTGTTTATTCTTTATGGATCGATATTTTTTTCCATTGATATCTGCTGTTTTTGCTCTCTTCTAAGCTATGAAACCATGTGCTGCAACTCTCCCATTTTAAATTTAAGAGTTGGATAATTAATTTGCATATATTAAAAAAATTAGTTAAGTTAATTATTTGTACAAAAATACACACACACACACACACACATTGGTTTCCTTGAGATATCTCCTTTAATCACTTGAAATAAAAATTATCCTTATAAGCAAGCTCATGTTTAAATATGTAATCAATAGAAACAAAATGATTAAAAAAAAAAAAAGTTCACAAATTTGGAAGATGAGGTGGATTTGAATTTTATGTTGAAGTCGAAAACAAACCTTTCAATCAGTTCCTACATTTAGAGTGGAGGGAGTAAAGTTTAATAGCCTCTATAAGAGACCAAGTTAAATAAACGGAAACATTATAGGATGCACGAAACACTTAAATTAAATATTTATATATCTTGAACTTAAATCTTCAAATTCAAATATTTCGGACATTCAATTTTGTTGGGATTATGTTAACTAAAAATTGATAGAAACATACATCATATATGCTAACTGAAAATGATCCAAGTATTGGTCCCTAAATTCCAATATCCACAGGAACCTCTAATTAAATCCTCCTACATCTGTTGTGGATTGTATTTGGAATTTAAATTTGTGATTCTATTATTATGTGTACTATTGAATTTTTTGTTCGGTCGAATATTGCCGTTGGAGGTCCACTTGAAATATTCTTCATGGAGAGTTTCTATTTTGTTCCAACAATTGCTGACAGTGTTCTTATCTGGAATATAAACAATTAGAAGATAATACTGATCTCCTTTAATAGAATGGGCAACGTTTGGGCTATTTTGTTTGTTTATTCTATTAGGAATTAGTCATAATCCAATCCCTGATTTATAGGAATAGCAATCCCTGATTTGTAGGCTTGATTTGTAGGGATTAGGGATAATCGTCATTAACAGTCATTATGAGCCATTACTATTGAGGCTCTCTTATCTTCTATATATATGTAATGTTTGTACATGAATAATATAGACAATTCAGATTATTTGCTTACATAGTACCAGAGAGATGGTTTTTTTTTGTTCTTGGTGTTGTCTCGATACACGCGCCCCACCATCGGACTCTACACCCTCCGATTGGCCCATCCCTAGAGGTCCAATCATGTCACACGCACCACCCAAACGCTCATCGCCGATTACACGTGCCAGCTCGTGGGGATTATTTCCGGCGAGTTTTGCGACGATGCTTGCTTCTCCGTGATCGACTCTGTGAACCGGTTCCTTTTGGGTGGTTTTATGCTCATTCGAGGCACTGGGTTTGTGGCTTCAGACATGGGTTTGTGTGTTTCAGCTTCTTCTGGTTGAGTTCTTTTGATTTTGGCACCTAGGTCATTTTGATCTTGTTTAGTTTGGTGAGACCATTTGGTGTTTGGAGAATTGTTTGGTCTCTAGTGAGACGTTTGAGTTTGGACGTTGTAATCTTTAGTGAGGTTCTTTGCTCACTGTTAGGACTTGTGTTCTTTGTTGGAGACAAATTGGATATTTAGTGGCTGGTGCTCTTGCCTAGGGAGTTTGTTGTGGAACTTCACTTATTTTTGGTGTAGATCAATGGCTGAATCTAAGTCTAGTGCTTCTGTTGCTCTTGGTACAGGTAATATTACTTCTAGTCTTACTATTTCTTCCTCAAAGTAGATCATCGATTCCGGTGCTACTAATCACATGACATGTAACCATCATTTGTTTTCATTGTATGCGCCTTATGCCAATCCCTCTAGCATACAAATAGCCAATGGTTCTTATTCTTGTGTTCTTGGCTCTGGCACTGCCAAACCTACCTCGTCTGTTTCCTTATCACATGTTCTTAATGTCCCTGACCTTGCATTTAATCTTTTGTCTCCTAGCAAACTCACTCGACAATCAAACTGTTTCATCACTTTTTTTCCCTAACCATTGTTTGATTCAGGATCTCACAACGAAGCGAGTTATTGGTAGAGATTATGAATCTGGTGGTCATTACTTTCTTGAAGATCAGGTATCGCGTTGAGTTGCTTGCTCTGGTGGTTTGTCCCCTTTTGACATTCATTGTCGTTTAGGTCATGTGTCTTTATCCTCTTTGAAGAAAATGTATCCTCAATTCCATCATTTGAAGTCTTTAGAATGTAAGTCATGTCAGTTTGCTAAACATCATCGTGTTCATGTGGCACCTCGCGTTAATAAACGAGTTCAGTCTCCTTTTGAGTTAGTCCATTCTGATATTTGCGGTCCATATCATATCGAGTCCAAGCCTGGTTTTAGGTACTTTATTACCTTTGTTGATGATTTCTCTCATACCACCTGGCTATATTTAATGAAAAGTCGTTTCGAGTTGTTTTCTCACTTTTGCAATTTATGTGTTGAACTCAAAACTCAATATGGTGTATCTGTAAAAACCTTACGCAGTGACAATGCTAAAGAATATTTTTCTGCCCAATTTCAAACCTATATGCTCCAGCATGGCATGCTTAATCAATCCTTCTGTCCAGATGCACCGGCTCAAAATAGTGTTGCAGAACGTAAGAACCGACACTTATTAGAAGTTGCTCGGGCTCTCATGTTTCAAATGAATATTCCCAAACCTTTTTAGGCTGATGCCGTGTCTATTGCGTGTTTTCTTATTAATCGTATGCTATCTCTGGTCCTCAATGGTGTTCCTCCCTACGCAATCTTGTTCCCTTCTAAACCCTTGTTTCCTCTTGACCCTAAAATCTTTGGTTGTGTTTGTTTTGTTTGTGATGTTCGCCCCACTATTACCAAACTAGATCCCAAGTCTCTTAAGTGTGTCTTCCTTGGGTATTCTAGGGTTTAGAAGGGTTATCGATGCTATTATCCCACTCTTCGGCGTTATCTTGTGTCTATAGATGTCACTTTCCATGAGTTGACCTCATTCTTTCCTGTCTCTACATCCCATGTCTCTACAGATGACACCACTGACAGTCTTGATAATCTCTTGGTCTACACAGTTCAGTTACCATCCGTGCAAGCATCTGACCCGGCACCTACTAAACCACCTGTCTATCATGTTTATAAAAAATGTCCTAAGGCAAGTAATGTAGTCAATCAGGTTCATGACCCACCAATGCCAGCTTCGGTGTCTAATCCAGAATTAGTTCCTTCAGCTCCTACTTTTGAACAAGCAATAGTGCCTGATATTCCTAATACTCTTGATACTTCTGCTTCTACCTCTGAACCCGATACAGTGTCTGATACTTCTAATGAATTGCTTATTTTCTTACGCAAAGGTAACGTACTTGCACTTATCCTATTTCTTCTTTTGTTTCCTATAACCATTTGTCTCCTCCATCCTGCTCCTTCATAGCATCCTTAGACTCTCTCACCATTCTCACTACTCTCCAACAAGCCTTGACCCATCCAGGTTGGCGTGCTGCGATAGAAGAAGAAATGGTGGCCCTTGATACGGCTGATACCTGGAATCTCGTTGATTTACCTCTTGGCAAGAAAGCTATTGGGTGTAAGTGGATGTTTACGATCAAAACAAAAGTTAATGACACCTTGGAACGTTTGAAAGCTCGACTGGTTGCCAAGGGTTATGCTCATACCTATGGTGTTGACTATTCGGAAACCTTTTCCCCTGTGGCAAAACTATCCTCTATTCGCCTCTTCATTTCTATGGCAGCCAATTATGGTTGGGATCTTCATCAGTTGGATGTTAAGAATGCGTTCTTGAATGGTGATCTTCTTGAAGAAGTATACATGGAGCAACCACCTGGTTTTGTTGCTTAGGGGGAACATGGGAAGGTATGTCATCTTCAAAAATCTTTATATGGCTTGAGGTAAAGCCCTCGTGCTTGGTTTGACAGGTTTATCTCTGTAGTTAAGAAGTTTAGTCTGAGTCAAAGTAAATGTGACCATTCTGTGTTTTATCAGTAGACAGATGCTGGCATGATTCTGTTAGTGGTATATGTTGATGACATTGTTATTACGGGCAGCAATGCTTCGGGAATCTCATCACTTAAGGCCTTTCTTAACTCTCATTTTCAAACAAAGGATTTGGTTCCTTTAAAGTATTTTCTTGGGATAGAGCTTAGGAGAAGTAAGAAAGGCATCCTTTTGACACAGAGGAAATACATTCTTAATCTGTTAAAAGAAATCGAGAAACTTGGAGCAACATCGAGTAGCTTTCCCATGATTCCTAATCCTTTTTTGGATATTGATGATAGCATACCATTTGATGAGCTACCTAAGGATGTGAGAAAGAAAGTTGACTCGGAGAAGATCAAGCCATTTACTTATCCTGAGAGATATCATAAATTAATTGGGAAATTGAACTATTTTACGGTGACTTGCCCTGACGTGACCTTTCCAGTTAGTGTGCTTAGCCAATTCATGATTGCACCAATTGTTGCTCAGTGGGAAGCTTTGGAGCATGTCTTACATTACTTGAAGGGCTCACCTAGTTGTGGTATACTCTATACGAATCATGGTCACAACAAGATTGAATGCTTTTGTGATGCAAATCATGTGGGGTTAAAGGCTACCAGAAGGTTCACCACAGGATATTGTGTGTTTATGGGTGGAAACTTAATATCATGGAGGAGTAAGAAGCAAGATGTGGTTTCTAATTCAAGTGCAGAAGCTGAGTATAGAGCCATGTCTCAATCAGTACAAGAAATTGTGTGGATTCACCAGTTAATGAATGAGGTTGGTCTTGCCACATCATTGCCTGCAAAATTGTGGTGTGATAATAAAGCTGCTCTGTACATAGCCTCCAATTCTTTGTTTCATGAATGTACAAAACACATTGAGATTGATTGTCATTTTGTGCGTGACAAAATCAAGGAGAACTTCATTTCTACAGGACATGTGAGGTCTAGCAACCAATTGGGTGATCTATTAACTAAAGCCTTAAATGGGACTCGGTTGACTATCTTTGTAACAAGTTGGGCTTGATTAACATCTATGCTCCAACTTGAGGGGGAGTGTTAGGAATTAGTCATAATCCAATCCCTGATATATAGGAATAAGAATCCTTGATTTGTAGGGATTAGGGATAATCGTCATTAACAGTTATTATGAGTCATTACTATTGAGGCTCTCTTATTAACGTTTGTACATGAATAATATAGACAATTCAGATTATTTGCTTACATATTCCAAGTTGCAAACAGCTTCTGACATTACATGTTGGATACCATGACTTTACAACTAAGCATTTAAATCTTCATGAAATCCTTCATTTGATCATCTGAAACTTACTAGCAAATTGTTTAAACGAGATTAGGACAGTAGTAATAGATTATATAAAGTCTGTAAGTCATTTAAGGAATTTTCACAAATGTCAGCAAGGTGAACGTAAAACAAAGCGCCTCAGACTTGAGTTTGTTTTGAGCAAACTTGAGTTTATTCATCCAAACTTGAGTTTGTTCAAGAAAACTTGAGTTTAGAAAATTACTTAAGTGTCAAACCTAAGTTTGCTTATCTAAGCTTGAGCTTAGACTTCCAGTTAAAGTGAGCATCAAGAAAAGCTTCTTGAAATCAATTTGGAGATCACACAAACTCGAGTTTATAAGTGGTAGGCTCGAGTTTGCTTCAATTAAAAGACCTTTGTAAACTCTCGATCTACTACAAGCTTGAGTTTACAAATTCATGCTCGAGTTTCTTGTCTTGAAAAATCTTCGTAAGCTCTCTGTAAGAGACACACTTGAGTTTGTAAAATGTAGGCTCGAGTTTGAACGTTTTGAAAAGTGTTGAGAAACTCTCTGTGTAAGGTAAACTCAAGTTTGCATGTCCAGGCTTGAGTTTATTCGACTTGCAAATCCTCAATAACTCTCTGTGTGGCGTGAGTTTCAATTCCAACTTCCAAAATTCAAAGCACTCTCTTCTGAACTTCTTTAGGCATGAAACCTTGCCAAAATGACGCATTGGGAGTCTAGTTTCATACAAAATTAGTTTCACCTCAACCCGATTTCTGATTTGGGAGATATCATCAAATTACTAGAGGCCGCCAGCTGAAACACGAGATAGAGGTGGATAGAGTTGCTGGAAATCAGCCAAACTCGAGTTTGTAAGTATAGGCTTGAGTTTGTTCATACTAGACTTGAGTTTGCAAGTAGTAACTCGAGTTTGCTCGTACCAGAGGAGCTAATAACTGTAGCAAAGTGGTAAACTCAAGTTTTAACCATCTAACTCAAGTTTGCTCATCCAGAACCTGATATGATATTTGCTTGTTCTAACTTTAAATCGAACCATTCCAACTTCCATCTGATCGTGGAGTCGTCTATAATCATTTTATATTGTGAAAAATTTCTTGAAAGCTTCTCCAAATTCTCTCAAATTTGTTTTCATAAAGTTTCTTAAGGGGGAGAGAATGACATTCAATTCTGATTTCATATATATACCTCCAAGTATGTCTTTATCTCAACTTTTTGCTAATGACAAATAAGGGGGAGAGAATGGAAAGAAAAATATGCTGGGTTTAATATGTTTTGATATTCATACATATTTTTCTTAGGGTATTTGCCATCATCAAAAAGGGGGAGAATGTTAGATATAATTAGTTTTGATGATGTCTCATATATGTCTTTCTTAAAAGCAAAAAGGTTGAGTAATATTTTTATCTCATCCATTAATTAACTCTTGAATTTAATGTAGATGAGGAAAAGGAAGAGAAGAAAAAGAAGAAAGAAGAAAGAATTTATTGAATGAAGTCTCTCTATGAAGAATATTCTATTGAAGAAGAAAGGAATTACGGAAAATGATCATGAGAGAGAGGAGATTTCAAAAAGAAGAAAATGAAGAGGAAATATTAAAGAAGATGATGAGATGATGAAGTTTGGTCAAGATGGAACATGGAACATGGAAGAAATTGATGAAAATATCATTATACAAGTTCCAAGATTTGTTATAGAAGTGACCATGATTAAATGGATGTTGGAGTGGGGCAATTCAGAGCTAAAGATTGCAAAAATCAGGTTCTAGAAGTCAATACTCGAGTTTCCAGGTCAAAACTCAAGTATGAAAGCTTACTAGAAAAATTTGCTTCTGGACGGAGAAAAACCGTGGTTTTGAAAACTAGAGTTCTAGAAACCAAGGTTTGAGCTATGAAGGTCAAAACTCGAGTATAGGAGCCAATACTTGAGTATTGAACTTAAACATTCAAGTATTGAGAGTTTTCAGCTTCTCTAGCACTTCTGGACTCAACAAAACTCATGTTTCCAAATGAAAACTCGAGTTTCCAGTGTTCTTCAGCAACTCTGTTCACCTCTGTTCCACGATCAGAATGGTCGAGGTCTGGTAATTTGATGATATCTCCTAAACCAGACATCGGATTGAGGTGAAATTAAATTTGGCTGAAACTAGACATCCAATGCGTCATCTTGACAAAGTTTTATGTCCAATGAAGATCAGATGAGAGAGCTATAAATTTCTAAAGTTGGATCAAATGTCCACGCCACACTTCAGAGTGAGCTTCAATGATTTGAGTATAACTCACAATCCACAAATCGGATTGAGCAGAAATCGGTGGCGTTTGAAAGAAGACTCATAAGGATTTCCATCAATACTTGATTCAACTAAAACGAAGATCAGACTAGAGAGATATGGTCTTCTAAAGTTGACTGATATTCCAGAACGTTGCAAAAATGATGGTTAAAGAACAATCTTCTTTCATTAGATCATAACGGGTGATTTCCAACAAATTAAGATATGATTCTTGTTGCTGTGGAAAGAAGAATCAAAGGGTTGTATGGGGACAGTTGGTTTTCCAATATTGAAGCGATATCAAGTCTAGAAGCAACCAAAGTCCAAGACAACGCGAAAACTTGAGTTTACAGATCAATACTTAAGTATAGCTCAGACAGAGAGCAATGAACGTTAGTGGATCTTCAATACTCAAGTATGGGAAGAAAAACTCGAGTATTGAGCATACAGAGACAAATCTGAAGTAACGAGATAAGCTCAATACCGCAGTGTTGAAGTTAAAACTCGAGTTTACAGCGAAGCATCATAAAAATCAAAATGACGAAAATCCTGAATATGATCCAGATCAACCAGAAGTTTTTCATTATCATCATTTACATCATTTGTGGACATGTTTCAGATGATCAATTGATGGATTTCATGACGATCAAGTTGCTGACCTGTCAAGTTGAAAAAGCAAAAAATAACGGCTATATTTTTCCATCTGCTGCACTCTCAACGTCTCTATTCATAACGGCTCTATTCTCAACGGTTAGAACACCTTCATCTATAAATAGAACCAGATTCAAAACGCAAGAAGGTAGAGGAGTAAGCTTACACAGACATAATGTCAAAAATCTGAATCTTCTTCTCACTCTGTTTTTCAAGCTTTCTTGGCTTATCTTTTAGAGAGTGAATTCAACTGTAATGTGCTTCAGTGATCATTTATCCACTTCTTAGAGAGAAGCTTTCCTGTAAATCAATCTCTATTTGAGAGTTACTCAAGGTTGGGTGACCTTGAGTTGGGAATTTGATTGTAACCTTACGGGTAGTAAGGGGGAGTCTCCGAGGGAGATTGTGAAGATTGCACAAGTACCTGGATAAACTTGTGGGTGTAAAGGCTTGTCTCTTGTGCCTAGTTAAACAAGGAGAATAGTGAAAAGCTCAAGGTGCCTGAGGACTGGATGTAGGTCATGGTTGGACCGAACCAGTATAAACCACAGTTTGCAATCCTCTTCCCTTAACTCTTTATTTCCAGCATGCATGTTTGAATGATTGTTTATTGTTTTATAACTCTTTAATATCATTCAAATTGATTTCAACGAATTGCGAAAAGATTTTAAAAGATTGCAAGAATTTTTATCTTCACCCAATTCACCCCCCTCTTGGGTTCAGCCTCGTTTTTCATTCATAAAGGGGAGAGAAAATACTTTCACATAGAGGAGAGAATGACATTAATTTTTGATTTCATATATGTATTTCCAAATATGTCTTTACCTCAACTTTTTGCTAATGACAAATAAGGGGGAGAAAATGGCAAGAAAAATATGCTGGGTCAATATGCTTTCATATTCATACATATTTTTCTTGGAGTATTTGCCATCATCAAAAAGGGGGAGAATGTTATATATGATTAGTTTTGATGATGTCTTGTATATGCCATTAGTAAGAGCAAAAAGATTGAGCAATATGTTTATCTTCTCCATTGATGAATTCTTGAATTTAATGTAGATGAGGATAAGGAAAAGAAAGAGGAGAAATTGAAGAAGAAAGAATCTATTGAATGGATTATTCTTATTCAAGATCAGCCCAAATATATTGAAGAAGATGATGAGCAGAAAATTAATCATGATGGAAGATGGAAGAAGTTGATGGATAGAATGAGGATATCAAGTCCAAGATCAGCTTCAAGAAAAGGCGAAGAAAGAAAGAAAGAATAAAGATGTGAAGAATATCCAAGTGGAGAGATTGAAGAAAAGGAAAATCTTGTAAAAAAGAATGAGAAAAATCAATATACAAGGTCGTAAATTGATATTACAAATCTTCACAATCAAATGGAGGTTGGTTGGGTCAATTCAGAGCTAAAGACAGCAAAAATCAACCTCTGGAATAGAAAACTCAAGTTTCCAGGTCAAAACTCAAGTATACAAGCCTACTGAGTAATTTGCTTCCAGATGAGAAAATTGCGGTTTGGAAAACTGGAGTTTGGGAAACTCCGGTTTGGAAGTTAACTCAAGTTTCCAAGTCAAAATTCAAGTTTGAAAGTCAATACTCGAGTATGGAACTTAAATACTCGAGTATGGGATGTTTTCAGCTTCTCTGGCGTCTCTGGACCTGACAAAACTCGAGTTTCCAAATGAAAACTTGAGTTTTCAGCTCTTGCAGCAACTCTGTTCACCTCTGTTTCACGATCAGATTGGGCGAGCTCTGGTAATTCGATGATATCTCCTAAACCAGAAATCGGATTGAGGTGAAATCAAATTTGGATGAAACTAGACATCTAATGTGTCATATTGACAAAGTTTAAAGTCCAAAGAAGATCAGTTGAGAGAGCTTTGAATGTTTAAAGTTAGATCAAATATTCACGCCACACTTCAGACCAAGCTTTAATGTTTTGAGTATAACTCACAAACTACAAATCAGAATAAGCTGAAATTGGTGGCATATGAAAGAAGACACACAAGGCTTTCCATCAAGACTTGATTCAACAAAAATGAAGATCATACCAGAGAGATATAGTCTTCGAAAGTTGACTGATAATTCAAAACGTTGCAAAAAGCGATGGTTAAAGAACAATATTCTTTCATCATATCATAACGGGCGAATTCCAACAAATTAAGATCTGATTCTTGTTGCTGTGGAAAGAAGGATCAAAGAGCTATATGAGGATAAATCGTTTGCTAAATTAGAAGCTATATCAAGTCAGAAAGCAACCAAGGGCCAGAACAACTTCAATACTTGAGTTTGTGCATGATTACTCGAGTATAGCTCAGATAGAGAGCAATGAACATTAGAGGATCCTCAATACTTGAGTATGGGAAGCAAAACTCAAGTATAGATCAGACAGAGACGAATCTAAAGTAATGCTACAAGCTCAATACTCGAGTTTCCATCTATGCTTCAAAAAAATTACCGTTGCGAAAATCCTAAATCTGATCTAGATCATCCAGATCATTACCCAAATGATTTGTAACACTTCTTAACATCATTTACATCATTTGTGGTCACATTTCAGATGATCAAACGAAGGATTTCATAGAGAAAAAGCAAAATAACGGCTATATTTCCAATGCCACATCCTCAAATGGTTCTGATCACAGCGGCTATATTCTCCAACGTTCAAAACATCCTCATCTATAAATAGAGTTGGATTCAAAACGCAGAAAGATGGAGGAGTGAGCTTACACAGTCATAATGCCAAAATTCTGAATCCTCTTCTCACTCTATTTTTCATGCTTTCATAGTATATCATTTTAAGAGTGAAATGTCTTGTAATGCACTTCAGTGTTTATCATAATCACTTCTTAGAGGGAAGATACATTGTAAACAGTCTTTTTCCTGAGAGATACTCAAGGTTAGGTGACCTTGAGTGGGGAAGTTGATTGTATCCCTTGGGTTGTGAAGGAGAGTCTCTGTAAGAGATTGTAAAGGCTGCACAAGTGCCTGGACAAATTTGTGGGTGTAAAGGCTTTTCTCTTGTGCCTGGTTAAACAAGGAGATAGTGGAAATCTCAAGTGGAGCTTGAGGACTGGACGTAGGTCAAGGATTGGACCGAACCAGTATAAATCTGAGTTTGCAATTCTCTTCCTTAATCTCCTTTATTTCCAGCATACATGTTTGAATGATTGTTTATAATTTTATAACTCTTTAATATCATTCAAACTAATTTCAACGTATTGGAAAAAGATTTTCAAAGAATGAAAGTTTTTATCTTCACCCAATTCACCCCCCTCTTGGGTTCAACCAAGTCTTTCATACTTCATGATGGAAAATGTGAATGAATAAAATCAAGATAAGCATGAAAAAATGAATGAACTGATATATCAGCACATCAAGCTCAAGTTTTCACTTATTGACTTGAGTTACAGACTTAAGTTCTTTATCCCTCACTCAAGTTTTCTTATTGTCTGTGTTGCAAGTATGTCTTGGCCTACAATAACTCAAGTTCAGACAATCTAAACTCAAGTTTTCTTATGAATTCCTGCAATGTGAGTGTTATACACAAAACTTGCAGACATTGCATCTGCTACTAAGGTCTGCCTATGTTCTTTGTATCCGACAACAGAACATATTGGTTCATTCCTGCAAAAGTACATGTTCTTTGGTGCCCAATGTTTCTTGGGTCCACACAAGATTAGACATAACACATTCTTATGCTCTTATACAATTTAATCATGTGATATTTGAGCAAAGGGTATAACAACCAAAGATCAAAATATAATTTTACCCAATTAAATAAATTCAATCCAATGAATCATAAAGGGTAACAAATAGATGATACCAAGAATGTTATTTCTCAATGACAATTGGTAAATAAACTTTATGTACAAAAGGTGTCATTGGCAAAAATGCATGTAAGTTTGATCAAGAGTATAGAAAATCTTATCAATAAAATTAAGCATTTGTCAACTAAAGTTCAGGAATAAAATAATATTTTTCAAAGAAAATGATGAAATATGCAAATTGTTTCAAATCTTGAATGATATTTCAAACCATGATTATGAAATTGTGATTTTGAAAACATGAAAACTCATTTTTGAAACATGTTCAAAAATTGATGTTTACTCGAAACATGGTGGAAGTCAACTTGTTAAAGAATATGTCAGAATGTTTCAAGTTTTAAATGACATGTCGAAGAGTTTTCCCAAAAGCAAAAGTCATGAAGTAAATGAATTAGCCAATAAGGCCAAGTAGAATTTGAAAATGGAAGAAATCACCAAGAATGGGTGAATTGGGGATTTTAAAAATCTTTTCGAAAATACCCAAGTTTTTAGATTGAAAACAGAATGTAAGAAGGCAAGGAAAGAAAAGCTTAGACACAGAAGATTTATACTGGTTTGGTCCTAACCTTGACCTACGTCCAATCCCTAGATATCTTCTGGGTTTTTCAACTATCAATATTCTCGTATTACAACAATGTAACTCTCAAGCAAACCTAATCACCTAGGACTTGCTCCCCCTTACACTTTGTAATCAAATGACTCAACTCACAGGCTTCACAACCTTGATTTCTCTTAAACAAGTAATCAAATGATTTTCAAAAACAAACTCTAAAAAAGAGTAGATATGAATAAACACTGAAGTTCAAATATAATAGAATGCACAACAAAGACTCAAAACGAAAATGTAATCAGTTGTAGTTCAGTGTCACTTTGCTATGAGTCTTCCTGGGTATTTATAGTTTAATCAGAAGAACTAGCCGTTGCATTTTCTTGTCTTTGATTCTTCAATGTTCAGCTTCATCTTTAGAATATGACAGTTACATATTTTTCTCTTTTTCTTCAATTCTTAACTGGAATCCTGGATTTAGTCGTTACAGATGATCTTCCAGAATTCTTGTCATTCCATGATTCGTATTCGACCGTTGGAGAGTGATTTGATTGACCTATAACGGTCTGAGGTGAACCATTGGGAAAGAGGAGAAGTTTCAAGCTTGTTCTTGGTTCTTCATTAAATGCATTTAACCCAAATCTGATTTCAACTTGATTCTTGTTGAATTTATCTGAAACTGATAAGTATATCGATCAAACATATATATGATGATTCGCAACTTAATATGTGAGTAAATCAATCTATAAGTCTAAATCAAACAGATAAAAGATGTCGTTAGTGAAACAAAGTTCCGCTAGGCTCGAGTTAAAATCATGTAGGCTCGAGTCTAATCGTTTTTCAAGCTTTGATAACTCTCTCTGTCTGAGCCAAACTCGAGTTCATAAGTTTCAGGCTCGAGTTTTCTTAGTCAAACGCTTTTGAAGTCAGAGATAGGCTTGAGTCTACATAATCATGTTCGAGTCTATATTTCAAAATATTTTGAATGCTCTCTCTATAAGGGCCAAACTTGACTATAGCTTAGCAGGCTCGAGTTTGTTCGCATGAACAATTGATGAAGAACTCTCTATAAGACTTAAGCTTGAGTTTAAAACATACTCAGGTTACAAAATGGCAACATACTCTCTGTAAGGCATAAGCTCGAGTTTTATTATAACAGACTCGAGTTTAACTAAGAGTGACAAACTTGTTTTGCTCTTTGTAACTTGTAGACTCGAGTTTAATATAATGGGCTCGAGTTTAGCTCAGATAAAATCACAAAACTTGCTTTCTGTCACGAGTAGGCTCAAGTTTATCAAAGGAAGCTCGAGTTTGCCTAAGTTCAAAGACACTTATCTTTCTTTATGTTAAGTATGAACTCGAGTTAAAGAAGTTTAGGCTCAAGTTTATCTTACATAACAAGGATCAAATTAATGTTAACAAACTTCTACCTTTCTTTGAATTTTAGCAACAAAGAGCAACTTTTTAGTTTACAATTGTCAGTAATCATCAAAACATATATAGAACTAACAAAATTGAAATATATAGGCATAATGACTTTACTATTGCCAAGAGATAATCTTGCCTCTTAGAATTGAGTCTTGAAATATATGAATATTCAAGACAAAAATTTGAATACGTGGCTATAGTTACTCAAAAGATGAATGAAGACAAAGTAGATATATGTGAGTAACAAAATGACTACTAGGATTCATAAATGATGAAGCACACGAATAGAACTCCTAGAATATTATCCTAGTATGTTATTCCATTAATGATTAATGCATTAGCATTAAATACACTAATGATCATTCATAATGATTGGAACAACATGGTCAATTAGGAATTTATGCATTAAGCATAACACTTTCACAAATTGAATTCTTTTATAGGAAATAAACTTGAAATTCATATATGATCAATTTGTTAAACATTAGGTCTAACTAGTTTAGAAAATAAAGATTATTGAGTTCAAGCAACACATTGAATACTAAAGATCAATATGTGAATAATAGGGAAAAACTCAATCTAGACAGATTTGAAGCATATCTAAAATTCAGTATACAAAGAGTTCACTTCCGATTTTGAAATTCCATTTGAATGCAATCAAAACATGAATATTTTTCCAAAAAAAAAATGTGTACAGATTTTTATAAACATAGGGTGGATTGAAATCCAAACAAATTTTTAGAATTGTGCATTTCAAAAGTATAAACTTAGAAAATTATGCACAAATTCACTTACGGTCCATTTAGTAATTTGAAAACATTTGAAAATTATAAATGGTTGATTGCCAAAGGAATGCAATAATGAACAAGTATTCATTACCCACATGTGTAATTCATTCAAGTGCAAAATAGGGTAAGGATTATATATCACCGTAATTCCTCTTGTCCTCGTAGTAGCTTGCTTAGTTAAGATGAATTGATGTAGATGTCTCCTTTTTCAATGTTCACCATCAACATCAAGCATAGCTTGTTTAACTTTCTCAAGACTTGGAATTATTTCTCTATGTAGTCACATTCTTGAGAAGTTTCCTACAAAAACTGTATAAATCTTTTTCTACTTTGGTATCCAACCTTACTTAGATCCTATCATTGTTAGCTTGTAGGAACAAAATTCACATACTCTTATGAATATAATTAATTCAGAACAATTGAGCATAATGAATTAATCATGACTTTATGCACAAAAGAAATACTTTGTTTTTCAAATCATCATGTATGCATAAAGACTTAAGCTTCTGAACATTGAAATCCCTTTTATAAATCTATGATGTGGATTTTTAGGAAATGTTAAAAATCTGTTTCAAAATAGTTTGAAATGCTTTAGATAATAGTATAAGAGGTTTTACCTTAATGAAACCATAATGAATGCTTTAGATAATAGTATAGGAGGTTTTACCATTGTATACCCTTGCCTATGTACTTGGAGGATTGACTTTGCTTACCCACTACCTCTTCTTATCACATTGATTCTTTATATGTCTTTCCATGGGTGTCTACAAAGTTCTCACACAGGATATAGACTTCAAGAGTCTTCTGTTTAATACTTGTGAGAATTTCCTCTTCTTGTTCTCCTCAAGTTAGTTAAACGGTACTCTATGATAGTTTATTCTTGAGGTGAAACTTTCTCCTCTTCCTTTTAACCATTGCTTATTTTGATGATTAGACATTGTAGTTCTAGCAATGGGTGCCCCTAGAGTTCTCTTGTTTGACATCGATGTCATAATCTTCTTCATTAGTGCATGAGATACTCTTGGTTTCTTCTTTCTCTTATCTATACCCTTATGTCCATTTATTTTCAAATCATCCCACATACATGGAGCATTGGATGGACATTTTGGTACCCACTTATACTGGGTCCTTATATGTTAGTATTGGACCTTACTTGTCCTTTTGGAACCCAAATAAATTTATTTCTCACATTAGAATTTCTCCTAATATAGCATGTATGAGAGATATGTCTAGACTTTCCACAATAGTTGCGAATAATAGAATGATGCTTATTATGAATAATTTTGCAAGAATTGTGTTGGTTGAATGGATGCAATGTTAAATGATCTATGTTTGTATATTCTTCCTTACCACATGGTTTTCCAACATGATTGAAAACATTTTTGTTTTCCAAAATAGAATCAATAATTGGTTAAAAACAATTTTATGCAATTGTTCAAAATCATTTTTCCTAAATACACAAGAAGAATTGGAATTGTTTACCGTATGTGTATCTTGTGCTTATGATGATGATTATTCATAATTATCCATGATAAGCTCTGCTTGAGAATCCTCATTCTCTTGTTCTTTCGTGTTGACTGGATCATGGAGGTATTCAATGATTTCTCCTTCTTCAATCTCTAGTTGTTTATCATTTGAAGATGTGCAGTTCAACATAATTGTTAGAAGCATATATAAAATCAAGAGTATCCCATATTTTTTTAGCATTAGAGAAAAACTTGATTTTCTCAAAATCATTTTCAGTTAAAGCATTGTATAATATGTTCATTGCTTTAATGTTTAACAAAAACATTTTTATTTCCCTTTATGTTAAATCCTTTCTTGTCATTCTAGCTTTCCACATATCAAAATAAGATGATTTAATAAAACTTGTCATTCTAGCTTTTCAAAACTAAAAATCAATATCACAATGCCCTAACTTTGATTTCTATAACTTAGTCCATGCAACTTTCTTATAGCGGGCCGGTTCAGCACCTTGTACTCTTACAAGTGTCTATAACTTTGATTTGTATCTCTATACCTCATCAAAGTTATATTGGTCTTATTTCATCTTCGTTTTCACGTAGATGACCGACCAGGGACATTTAGAATAATCTTTATGATATATCCAAGTATACAATTATCATAGTAAGCATGCAAATGATATGATAACTAAACGGAGAAATACTTTAAATAACGTTAATGTTTAAAGTGCAATGACTTGCCCCTGGGGTATAATTTCCAACATTATGGAGCATATAAATTGAGCCAGATAAATAAATAATGCAAGCCTCAGGAAAAACTCTCAACTTTGATACCAATGTGAGATTATAAGGCATACTTGGAGTGCAATCTATTATCTTGAATACCACACTAAATTGGATCACTATTGGCACGGTTATAAATGCACAATAAATACACCAAAAGAAATAAAGAGAATAGAAAGCACTCACACTTACGTACAAATATGCAAAGCAACTTGGGGTATTTATATGAAGAAAACAAATGTCCCCCTCTTAATAGTCTTAAGAGCATGGCTATCAAACTCAAACTATACCATGAAACCAGCCTAGACAAGTTCATAAACTAGTATTGTAGTATCCTAGGGTGACCTAATCTCAAGTTAGGCTACCTGGGCTCACCTGGTCACGTTTTTTTAAAGCTATATTTTTATAAGGGCATGAATTATAGATGGAAATTTTAGTTGAAATTAATAATTATATTCATGAGTATTAGTGTAGGAATATGTTGATTATTTCTTAGGAAGAATATTTAATGATTATTGATTATAGTGCCGTTGGATGGTGGATAGATACTATGATGTCAAATGTCAAAGAAATTGTACAAAATGTTAGGTAAGTATATGATTATTTTGTTAGTGATTTAAAATATTCAATTGATTTTGGATGGTATGATAGTATGATGAGAATTTAAATTATTTTTAAAATTTGTTTATTCCTCAGCGGCCTAGCTTCGGGTTGACTTTGATTTGACCTACTAACCCTTGACCTAATAACTTAATAACCTTGTTTAGGAGTTTCATGTGAATTTTATCACAAAACTTTGAGTTACCTTAAGTTTCCATATAATTGGGAGTTAAAGTATGCATTCACTCATGGTTGCATTAACTCATACGATTCTCTTGATTTTATTCATTCAATTTAATTTCATGAAGTTTAGCACAAGCAATCTCATTAATTTTGAGGTACCATGTTATATCCACTGGAGGGTATCCAGACCTCATAACATTTGATATCTCATTTACCTTTTGGTATGATTAAGGGAGAGCTGCACATTCATATGTATTTTATATCTTAAAAGCTTATAGCCTTTATTTGAAAAAAAAAAAAAAACTCCTTTAAGCATACTCTTCTACATTCACTATCGTTTATTAGTTATGATGATGAGTTAATTTTATATTTTCCTTTCATTATCTTAATTTGAAAATATCATATAGAAAAGAATAATTTGATATCTGATTACACTAACAATTCTCCTTTGCAAGAAAGTCTTACAATCGTGGCGAGAGAATTTGGTTTGTGTAAGAACTTCCATTAACTTGCTACAAGGAGAAACTATCACAATTGAGGAAAGATGCATTGCCATTTAATCATATTGAAGTAGAGATATGATCTATAGAAAAACTTTATGAAGAAAAGGCAAGGGATGGAAGCTGAGTATTGACCATAATCATTCAAATGAGATAACCCTAAAGAAGCCAGTACTTTTGTCCTATTCACATTTCAAAGGATATTCATGATCCTTGTACTGAAACATTTTAGAGGATTTCATAGAACAAGAAAGAAAGAAAATGGACTTCACAGATCATTCATAAATTTGCCAAATCTTCATGAGCATTTTCTAATCTCTATCTCTTTATATTCTATGAATATTTTGAATCAATTTTTTTAATTTCTTAAAAATCTATCTAGTTTGTTTCAACTTGTTTCATAAAAACATTCCAAATTGCATCATTCAAAATGAAAATACTGTCCAATAAGGGAGAAAAATATGTTTTCTTCGCATTTTGATTAAGGGAGAGTTAGTCATTTCTACTTTGCTTCTATATATACTTCAACCTTTTTGCTAATGTCAAATGGTGGAGAGAATGACAAGAAAAATATGTTGGATCTAATATGTTTTTCATACTCAAATATTGTTCTTAAAGAATTTGTCATCATCAAAAAGGGGGAGAATGTTGGATATGATTAGTTTTGATGATATCTTATATACAAGCCATTATTAAGAGCAAAGAGTTTTACATGATCTCCTACATTGACTAACTACTTTGTTTAGTGTAGGTTAGTCCAAGTTGAATTATAGAAAATGATCAAGAGAGGAGATTGAAGAAAGAAAAACTTGTCAAATATTGTGAGAATATGAATATTCGAGACTTTGATTAAATGGAAGTTGGAATGGCTCAATTCAGAGCTAAAATAAGCAAGTTGAAGCTCCATGATGAATAGTAGATAGCTACAGTGATTTCACATTAATTTTCCATCTTACTCGAGTAATAAAATAGTTGTACTCGATTAAGCTGAAATTTGTAGAATATGAAACTAGACTCGCATACCTTTTCAAAAACATCAAGGTCACAGAAAACAAAGATCAAATGAAAGAGATATGATTTTTTGAAGTTCATAGCCAGTTCAGGATGGTGCAAAAATGTTGGTCTAGAATAGCTTCTATTAATCTGATCACAACACTCAACATACAATGAGTTTGGAGCTAATTCTTCTTGCATTGGAAAGAAGACTTAAAGAGATTTTTGGGTATAGGTGGTTTGTCAAATTTGAAGCTATATCGAAGAGGTTACGCTCACAGGAAATTGACTATTATGTTGCCAATATTCTTGTTATTTGAAAGTCTCTTCATTCTGGAAGTTGAGCATTGTACTGGAGAGTATTATGCTCGTTCTCACAGGATAAAAAGACTCCAAGATAGAAGAGTACTCAAGTAAGCTTAAACATGTACTCGAGCATGGTTTTCGAAATTTCCTGAATATGATGATATGTGATAGTAACTTCTTTGTTTCACGATATTACTTGAACAAGCCTCTGTCAAAGTAAATACCCATATTAGAGTCTTACTCGAGTATAAGGTAAGTATCACTCAAGTATGTTACTCGAGTATAAATATTTCCCATTTATATTTGCTCTCTGTTAAAACGTTACTCAAGCACTATTTTATTCTTACTCGAATATGGTGCTCAAGTATAAGGAAAATGGCATTCGAGCATTATTGACTAATGCTTCACTTAGTGTATTGTCTCAACGAAGAACAGATGATACTTGAGCACTGGAAATTAAGTACTCAAGTATGCTACTCGAGTGTTTGCATTTGGTTACTTGAGTAAATTCATCACAGAAGCTCCTGATATAGTTTTACCGATATACTACTCGAGTATGAGATATTGTCTAATTGAGTATAGGTGATTGTTAAGCTTTTGAGAAAACATTTTCAAATGACTACTCAAGTATTATATAAGTGCTACTCGAGTATGATTCATCCTCTTCCAAAAAGCTTTATTGTAACAGTAATCAAAGATTTAACAATTGTGTTGAAGTTAAGAGTGTTGACAGTTCATCTAAAACTATAAGCTTCATATCCACGATCTAATTAGCATAGAAGAATAAAAAGAAGACAGTTCCAGGGAAGAGCTCATCATAGATGATTATGTTGAATATTATCTAGAGATTAAGATGCACATATGGTAAATGATTCCAATTCTTGTTGTGTGTTTAAGAAAAAAGATTTTGAAAAATTGTATCAAACTATTTTCCAACCAACTATTGATTCTATTGTGAAAAAAAATGTTTTCATTAATGCTAGAAAATTTATTGGGAAGAAAGAATGATCAAATGAAATTTATTTGAAGTTTTACTCTCATGACCGACACGGTACTTACATAAAATCTCATAATGCATATTGTTATATAATGTGCAATTATTATGGTAAATGGGGTTACATTTCTCATACATGCTATATTAGAAGAAATTCTAATATGAGAAATAAATATGCTTGGGTTTCAAAGGGACAAGTAAGAATCAATACTAATAATCAAGTTTCAAAGTATATGTGGGTACCAAAAAGTCCATCTAGTACCTTGTGCATGCAATTTGACTTGAAAAAGAATGGACATAAGGGTATTCATATAAGTTAGAAGAACTCATGGAAAAGCCATTGCTACAACTTCATTCTCAAATAAAAAGAAGCAATGGATACAAACAAGAGGAGTGTGTTCCATCTCAAGAATAAACTACCATAGAGTGTCGTTCAACTATCTTGAAGAGAACAAAAAAAAAGGAGAATCTCTCAAATATCACATTGAAGACTCTTGAAGTCTATATCTTTTGAGAACTTTGCAAATACCCATAGGAAGACATATAAAGTATCAATGTGATAGAAAGAGGCAATGAGTAAGCAAAGTCAATCCTTCAAGTACCTAAGGCAAACATGTACAATAGTAAAACCTCCTACACTATTATCTATAATATTTATTGAGGTTTTTTGTTTCACAATCTTAAGAATAATAAGAATAAACAATGCAAAATATCTTGGAAATATGTTTTCAAATCTCTTAAAAAATTCCATTTGTAAATATATTTACAAAAGGATTGTAATGTTCAGTTCTTATTATGCATACATGCATATTTCAAAAGAAAATATCTATTTCTATGCATAAAGTCATCAATTGATTTATTGTGCGCAATTGTTTTGATTATACTCTTAGAGCATATGAATTTTATTTTGATTTCTACAAAATAACAATTAATGGATCCAAGCAAGGTTGGATACCAAAAGAGAAAAAGATTTATATGATTTTGTAGAATAAGAAATAGCGCCTAAGAGTGCAACTACATAGAAAAATAATTCAAGTCTTGAAGAAGCTAAACAAGTTATGCTTAATGTTGATGGAGAATGTCAAAAACAAAAACAAAAACAAAAAAGGAGACATCTACACTAAACAAGCTTCCACAAAGACAAGAGGAATTATGGTGATATCTAACCTTACCCTATAATTTGCTTATATGAAATTCGTATTTAGGTAATGAATACTTATGCATTCTTGCATTCTTTTAGCAATTAATCATATATGGTTTTCAAAATATTTTCAGATTGCTAAATGAATTGAAAGTGAAATTATACATAACTTTAAGAGTTTATGTTTTTTAAATGCACCATTCTAAGACTTTTTTGGATTTCAACTCACCATGTGTTATAAAAATGCATACATATACTTTGAAAAATATTCACGATTTGACTGCATTTTAAAAAAATTAGAAGTTAACATATTTGTATACTAAAAGTTAGATATGCTTCAAATCTATCCACTAGAGTTTTCCTTATCATTCACATATTGATCTTTGGTATTTAATGTGTTTTTTAGTGCTTGAATTCCTCATTCTTTAATCTCTAGCAAGTTAGACCTCATGTTTAACAAGTTGACCCTCTATATGAGTTTCAAGCCTATCCCCAATAAAAGAATTTAATTTGTGAAAACATTGTGTCTAATGCATAAATCCTTACTAACCGATTTATTTCTAGCATTATAAATGTTCATTAGTGCATTGAATGTTAATCCATTAATCATTAGTGAAATAACTTATTAGAATAATATTATGAAACTCTAGTCATTTATACTAATGAGTATGTGTTTCATCATCCATGAATCCTAGTACTCATTTTGTTACTCAAATGCGTCATGTTAACTTCATTGTTCTTAGTTTAAGTCAAACTCAAGTTCCAGGAAACATGCCTCATTCTCTATTTCAAACATAAAAGGTCTAAAGAACTAGATTTTCATTTTAATAGACTTGAGTTAAAGACTTGAGTTCATGGAATATGAACTTGAGTTCTTCAAACCAATAGAACTTGAGATCTTAGCGAAACATTAACAACTAGAGTTCTTGTTTAAGAACTCAAGTTGATAACACTAGTTGAGCTTTTTACAACTTGAGTTCTTTGAGAATCAGAACGCTTCCTATTTTCATCCTTAACATCAAGTCAAGTTCTTATTCTTAAAACTGAAGCTCTACTTTGAAAGAAACTGAAGTTTTTCAAGATAATGAAAAAGAACTTGAGTTCTTTATACTCAACTGGAGTTTGTGACTCTAGTTTATTATTTTACAACTTGAGTTCTTTTATAAGGAAATGACGATCGATATCTGTGTGATTTCAAACGTTCAAACTTTTTTACGACTACTTCATACTATCGCTAAGAATTATTCTTAAAATGCTTTTTAACCCATTTGCTAGTGATTTCAGCTGGTCAAATGAAGAATTAAACCAAAAGTATCATAAAGAAATTCTTATGTCAGAGGCATTTAATGCACAGCATAAAAACAAAGCTGCACACAGAATAAACATCATAGCAGTCTAAATGAACCTTGTCGCAGGTATCCATTTTGGTGAAAAGATATTACCAACTTCATAAGTCAACTTCTATCTAAACCAAAGGAGGTTTAAATGATAATCCGTAAGTAACAAAAGCAGGAGAACTTAGTATAACGAACTATTTTCTGATAATGATAAGCCAAAAGTAACGAAAATAGGGCTCTCATTTCTATAATCAAAGAATGGGTGCCTTGGTACAAAAGTATGGAGTTGTTCATAAGGTCTCCACAGCATACCATCCTCAAACTAATAGTCAAGCTGAAGTCTCGAATAGAGAGATTAAGCAAATCCTTTAAAAAACTATTAACTCTACTTGGAAAGATTGAAGTAAGCAATTAGATGATGCTTTATAGGTATATCGCATCACCTATAAGACTCCGATTGGGATGTCTCCTTATTGGCTTGTATTTGGTAAGGTATTTCATCTTCCGGTCAAGTTGGAGCATCAAGCCTATTGGGCCATTAAGCAGTGTAAGATTTGGCTAAGTCTGGGATGGAACGAAAGTTGCAGCTGCAAGAGTTATATGAGCTTAGATTGGATGCTGATGAAAGTTCACGGTTGTACAAGGAGAAGATAAAAGCATTCCATGATAAGTATATCTTGAGAAAAGAATTTTCTGTGGGCTAGAAAGTTCTTCTATTTAATTCCCGTATGAAGTTTATGCCTAGTAAGCTTTGATCTAGATGGGATGGCCCTTTTGTGATTGCTAATGTCTTCCCTTTTGGTGGTGTTGAGTTGTGTGATCCACTTATAGGATGGACCTTCAAGGTAAATGGACATTGCCTCAAGCAATTTTATGAGTTTGAGGGATCGTAATAGCAGCCTAAGGAAGCAGAGATTCTCCTCATTGATGCCACTTATCCTCTAAAAACTCCTTGGGGAGTATTCTTCTTTCTTTCTAGTCTTCCCTTTTCTTTTATTTCTTCCATTTTTACACTTTGCTTTTCCAAAATAAAATTAGTTTGTGAATAATATAGTTTCTCTTTCTATAATTACCACATATTATGAACTTGGAGATTTTGGTTTAATGGACCATTCTATTTGGATTGAGATTTTGAATTCTTGGATTATATGTCTTGGTAGTTGATTTTGTGGTGCTGATTGCATGATTTGGTATTTACCTGTGTAAGATTTTGGGCCTGATGAATGGAATTCATCTTTTACCATTCTTTCTTTCATATATGCATCTGCTCATGATTTATGTTTTCTAGAATTTGGTCCCTTTCGTTTTGAAACTACATTTTTCACTTACATGCATAAATATGATGGAGGCTTGTTTTATCTTTTTCATTTTCCCACTTTGGCTAAATAACCTTTCCCTTGCATTCCATTTCCTTTGCTAGCCCCTTTGTGCCTTTTTGACTCATTTTTTTATAAACCACATTACTAGCCTAAGTGTAAAACCAATTTTTACTGCACCTTGGAATTGCATTGAGCATTGGTTTAACTTTTGTTTTATGTTTAAGTGTAGGGGTTGCTTAGGAGTACAACATTTTAAGTGGGGGAGGGATTGAATTTGTGCCATACATCAATTGGCATTGAAAAAAAGAAGAAGAAAGAAACAAAAAGAAAGAGAAAAGCAAAAGAAAAAACAAAGAAGAAAGAATAAAAGTTATACACATATTATTTTAGTAATTCCATTTTCTTTAACTATGCTCTTTGAGATTTCTTTGGTGCTTAATTAGCCTCACTTTTCTATACTTATACATGCCTTCACCTTAACCCAATTACAACCATGAATAATAAGCTCTCTTAGTTTATGCATGCATGTGTTATGAATAGTGGAGAAGTAGAAATTAAGCAAGCTTATGGTAGAACAATTTCCTTGAGTAGAATTTGAGTGATACACTTATTTCCTTATATACTTAAGAGATTGATTAAGGACATCTTTTGAGAGATCATCTTGTGTGATTAGCATCATTGATTGAAATTGCCATGATTTGTAATTTGAGATGAATGAATTTCAGTCTTGATTGCTTGGTTTTTTGAAGCCTTGTGTTTCCTTGTTTTTACATTATTGACAATTACTAGAAATGAGAATTTCTTTTTTCTAGTTTTCTTTCTTTTCTTTTGATTTTGCTCAGGAGTGCAAAGGGATAAGGGGGGGGGGGAATTTGATAATTGGATATTTCATACACTTATTTGCATCTCTTGGGTAATAAATTTAGGATTGCTTAGTTAATAAATAATGGACTTTCATACTTATTTGGGCTTTGGGTTTTTAATTCAATTTAATTCATTTTAATGATAAAATTCCAGATTTACATTGTTTCACTGTTTTCACCATAACTCTTGAACCAGACATCCGATTAGCCTCATTCTTGTCTCATATTTTAGGTGATTTAGAGAGCTACAAATGTTATGAATACTCAAAAGGCAAAATCGGACAAGAGGATGATCAATTTTGGAGCCGAAGTCAAACATGTTTTTATGGATTTTTATTTGGGCCCAAATTTTGTAAAGACCATTACTTATTTATGTCTATTTCTTTTGGGCCGGATTTTTATTACTGGGAGCCCAATTTCAATTTGCCATTTTAGGTTAGGTCAGATGGGGGCTACAAATAGATTATCATTTACATTTTTGTAACTTTTTGGATTAAAAACAAAAGTTTGAATTTCTCTGAAATGTTCTTCACGTTCTTCATCTATTCTTTGTCATTTCCAACCATGCTTGTCTAAGTTTTTGTGATTGACCCATAATTGATGATTCCATAATTCATCTAGAGAACCTTCTCTTAATCAATAACTTTACTCATTTATGTTTTCTTTATTCAGATTTGATTCTGGATTCAGTTTGGGTATTTGAGTAAATAATCAGATTGGTGAATCCCAAGGACATAATTATTAGTAGGTTGAAGTGTATACTGTGTGATTGCATAGCGACATGCTGTGTGTCCAAACGAATTCTGGACGATCGTTCAGTTGAGGGAATTTCTGGACATACGCAGAGATTTTAATTTATCTAGAATCAATCACGAGTTTGGTCAGATTTTATTTGATGATGGAAGTCTCTAGAACCCCAATTTTGGGTTAGTCGTTTTAATCTGATTAGTTTCATTTTTGCACTCTTTTTCTATTTTACTTCATTCTTAAGTTTAATTGCACTGAAAAACTCCCCCATCCATTTATTATTATTGTTTATGTTTATATTGTTCTGCATTGGACCAACTATGAATTTTATGGGAAACGATTCAGGTTCTTTATACTGCAAATATTTTACTGAACTTGATTATTTTTACGAGAGGTTGGCAATCTCTTGTCATTATCCTACTCAAATGTATCCAAACATGAACAGTTGGTTATGCAAATGTTAAATTTTTGTCCGATTCACATTATAGTAAATCACAAATAGGTTATTTGTTTACTTGTAGAGGTGCATCTATTTTATGGCTATTTATGAAGCAAACTATATTAGTTACATCATCTAACCATACAGAAGTTATAGAAATACATGAATCAAGCCCAGAATATATATGGTTGAGGTCAATAATACATCACATACGAACCACTTGTGATTTATCTTCAAAAAGAAAATGGTCCCAATAGAAACATATGAGGATAATGCTGCATGTATTTCTCAATTAAAAGAAATATATATCAAGGGCGATAGAACAAAACATATTTTACCAAAATTCTTCTTCACTCATGATCTTTAAATGGATGGTGAAATAGATATCCAACAAATCCATTTAAATAAAGATCTGGTAACTTTATTCACCACAAAACTTCCAGGTACAATCTTTGAAAAGCTTCTCTATGACATTGGCCTTTAGAGGCTCAAAGATCTCAACTGATGTTGTCAAGAGGAGGAGTTAATATACATTATACTCTTTTTCCCTTATCTAGATTTTATCACACTGAGTTTTGATAGAAAGGTTTTTAATGAGGTAACATTGGACAATGTATCAAAGAATGACATACTATTTTCTTTGGCTAGGTTTTTTTCTCATTGAATTTTTTCTAGTTAAAGTTTTTAATGAGGCACATTCATAATAGATATTAAAGGGGGAGGTGGGAGTAATAATAATATACTTTTAAGGAGCATTAATTGTTTTTTTCCATGTATGCCCATAGTTAATAGAGGTAGTAGGTGAGAGTAATAATAATATACTTTTAGAGTTTAGTGCAAATAGTAGGGATAATATTGAAAATTACTTAAATTTTAAGACAACTTTATTGAGTTTAACTATATTTATTGGTTTATGAGAATATTTAGTTGATATCTTATAATAAAGATCAGAGGAAGTAGCTTATAGGATGTATACAATTTTAATTAACTTGTTTATATTTTTTTCTTCATTAATTATAGGTTACATCACTCTATCAACTACTTTACACACTTCTTTTTTTATCTTTCTTACTCTCTCTCTCTCTCTCTAAATAAGGGATTTTCTTAAAACAATATATATTTGTGTGTGTATGTGTGTTTGTGTTACATATATCTATATATATATGTATATGTATATGCACATGCACACACACACACACATGTATGTGTGTGTGTGTGTGTCTGTGTATTTCTTTATTTATTTAAAAAGGTTTTGTGATGCATCTAGCATCCTAAAATATTTTTTTTCGTGTGCATCCATTATCTTGAAGTATTTGTGTGTGTGTGTGTTACATATATCTTTATTGATTTTTTTGACTTAAAATGGTGACATTGAGAATAACATGAATGATTAAGAAACAACATGGAGAGAAATACTTACAAACTCTAAGAGTACCACGTCATCTGAACTCTATACAGTGAAAACATAACAACTCATATTATTTTAATCCTAGTTGGTTGATGACTCATCTAAAAAAATTTTAAGTTTTATTTTTTTAAGAAAAATATTGGTTGATTATTTTATTTTATTTTTTAAATTGGTTTTTCCCCTTTAAAACCAAGATAAAATTTGATTATTTTTTTTCCAGATGAGTCATCAACCATCTAGGATAAAAATAATAAGTTGTTATTTTTTCACTTAACATGTAGATGACATGATACTTTTTGAGTAGGTAAGAAATTAGTTAATTTGAAACAATAATTTGTTGACTAAGCTAGTGAAATTAATTTCCACATAACCTTTTATCCCCACATCATCACTTCTTTTGAAAGAGAAATGGAGAGGAGATGAAAGGTTAGGTGGAGATGAAGTGATGAGCTGATAAGGTGGGGATAATGGGTTAGGTTTCCCTTACCCAGTTTGCAAATTTTTATTTCAGATTATTTCTTAATCATCCATATCATCCTTAATGTTATCATTTTAAGTCAAAAAATTCAATCAAATTGTCAACTTACAATCAATATATATTTTGCATATATTTTAGAAGTTCATATTTACTTTTTTCCTTTAAAAAGTGTCTGTGCAATTTTAGAAAACTCTTATGTGTATACTGTTTAACACTTGAGAAATTCAAACAAACGGTTAATGGATAGTTTTACACATAGTTTTAAAGTTTATAGTTAGGGTTAAGGTGCAAAAATACACATAGTTTTCTTAAAAGTGCACCAAACACCAAATAAATAAATAAATATATATGTGTGTGTGTGCGAGCGCGTGCGCAAAAGTGACTTTTTAGTTATAAAAGTGGAGTAAAAATACTCATTGACCGTTAGTTTGACTTTTTTGTAATTTTAAGGTTGATATGAACGATGACCCAGCTAAATTTCATCAAAGTTGACATTAGAGAATTGGAGAAAATTACAGAAAAGGGCCTAGATAGTTTTGAAAATTACATAAAGGTGGTAACAACGATGAGGAGATGAAGATGTGCGGCTCGATGGGTAAAATTGAGATTGGGAGAGAGAAGGGGAATTAGAGAGAAGGGCTAATCTATAACTTTCAAAATATTTATATCATTTTTGTCATTTTCTCTAGTTCTTTATTGTTAATTGGGAAAAAAATTTAGTTGATTCATCATCCATGTTAATCTTAAAAATACAAGAAATTCAAACAAACAGTCAAAAGGTAATTTTGCTCAATTTTTGTAGTCACATAGTCACTTTTACTCTAAAAAAAACCTATTGATGTTTAGTATACTTTTGGGAAAATCACATATGTATTTTTACACTTTAATCCTTATAGTTATTTCTAGCATGCAAAAAAGTATTTAATGTTAAGTACACTATTAAAAAAATTCCGTATGTATTTTTATACTTTAGTTATTTATGTCGCGAAGGAAGTAGGGGTGAGCAAAATACCCGTAACCCGCGGATCCGCCCATGCCCTGTAATTTTTTTTGGCCCGTTTAAGCCCGCCCATATTGGACTCGTAACGGGTACGGGCTGCCCGTACCTGTATATGTTAAATGGGGCAGGGAACAGGTTAGGGCACGAGCTGCCCGTTCCCACCCCCATGTATATTTTATATTTTTGAAATATATTAGTTATATTATAATATATTCAGTTTTAAGCATATATTGCAATATTAACACTTAGTTCGGTGGTAAGGATTGTGTTCATCAGCCTTAAAGTCTGTAGTTCGATTCCCAAGCCCACACTTTGTATTTTTATGCCTGCCACGTTTTTTTTATTTTAAAGCTGAAATTTTCAAAAAAAAAACCCTACTTTGCACGTTTTCTTATGCTTGACACTGTTACTAGACTGTCTTTTTTTTTTTTGGGTCAAAACTATGTTGTCCCTTTCTTATGCTTGACACTATTACTAGGCTGTCTTTTTTGGGGGGGGGGTCAAAACTAGGCTGTCTCAAAGGCTAGTAACTTACTCTTAGTGACACGTTACTGGGCTAGTCAGGATTTAATTTATGTCAGGGATACGTTTTCTTATTATTATATTTTTAAAAATTTTAAATCTCAAAATTTAAAACAAACCCTAATAACTTACTCCCTCCCAATCTCATCCCGCCTTATTTCGTCGTCCCCTCCACCTTTTCTTTCCTCTCTCCTCTCTCAATCTTCAGCTTCAATCTTCAGTCTTCACTCTCGCACTGCAACTCTCAAGTCTCAACCATCAATCAACTTCATGTTTTTCCCTCCTCACTCGTCAAGACAGATCTACCCACCATCTTTTTTTTCATCTCGTCATCTAATCTCTGATCTGTTGTTTGGTTCTCTTTTTTTTGAGTTTTTTTTTTGTGGTTTTTAACTTGAAGGTATAAACGGGAACCCGGAACCCGTTGAAACCCGCGCCATGTTTGCCTGTACCCGTTTATCACAGATTAAACGAGTTATAATACCATGGGTATGGGCTACCCTGTACCTGTGAAAAATAAACAGGCAGGACAAGAGTTAGGGCACGGGACAACCCCGTCTGCCTGCCTGTTGCTCAGCCCTAGAAGGAAATGTTGTTATAAGCTGCCGACATAAACTTACGACAGTGGAAAAAATGAGGATGATTGAGGATTGAGCGTTAATTCAGTAGTATGGGCTAGGAGACAAATCAAACAAGAAAGGGTGGGGGAAAAATCAGAAACTAGGGCAGTTATGTAATTTGATAGAACCCTTCTCTAATAAATTAAAAATAATAATTTATTCCCATCATCATTCGCCCCCTTCGCCTTTACTCATTCCAGTAACATTAACACTGAGCTTCCTATCTCCGCTCTTCACCCTTTACATCGTTCTCACAATCTCACCTCTCTGTCTCTAAAATTGATAATCGTGAGTATTTACAAAGAGTAGGTGAGGGTTTCGTCTGCGAACTTACAAGGATAGCATTGGTAAAAATGTTGCAGCCGAGATTTGTAGGTGGTGTTGTAATATTGTGGTTACTGTCTTGGACTCCAATGGCGGAATCAGCGATAGGAGTGAACTGGGGCACGATTTCATTCCACAGGTTGAAACCATCTGGGGTGGTGAAACTCTTAAAAGACAACAAGATCCCGAAAGTGAAGCTGTTTGAAGCGGAGCCTGATGTTCTTAAGGCTCTTATGGGAAGTGGGATTCAGATCATGGTTGGAATGCCCAATGAGATGTTGTCTCTCTTAGGTTCTTCCCCATCCGCTGCTGATTTGTGGGTTAGCCAGAATGTTTCGTCGTATATCGGTAAAGGTGGTGCGGATATCAGGTGGGTCTCATCTTTTTTATTCTCGATTCTCATTTTTAGTTTCCGCTTGTTTCCTGATAAAGTGAAAACTCTATGCTCTTCTTGTTCAATATGCACAACTGCTTTATCGAAGCACCCGAGTATATATTCACTACTAGCTTATGGAATAAATATCTGTGTGGTATTTCTGAAAGCATCTTTTCTTGTTGTAATTTGTATGATTCATGTGTTTTCTTCTTTTTATTCGATGAATTGAGAGTTGATGGTGGCTGTCCTTATTAATGAAACTAAGAAAGTTACTTTAGTTGTTTGAAACTCTCAAAACGACATGGTCCTCTGATTTAATTCTTGTTTTGTGGACAACATGGTATATTTAATTGAAAATTCTGGGGATCCGAGAGTTAATCGGACATTAAAATGATTTAGATGAGTATATTTTGTTATTATAATTTCCAAACTTTGAATTCTCAATTGTAATTCAAAATAACTGGAAAGTTATAGTATCCCTATCAAAAAGCATAAGCTGGATAAGGAACTTGCTCTCTCTTTTGATATTATTTCCGTGAACTGTGATTTTTTCCAACTTAATAAACGCAGAATTTGTCCCTTGGCGGGAAAAGAAAAAGCTATTCCTTGAGTTTTCCTTAGGAATATTTTATGAACCAACTGTTTCTTTTGAAACTTGATAAAACTTCTGATGGAACGATCCTAGATGGCTTGTTGAATTTATCTTTCCGGAAATTTCAGTTTTACCAAAATGAGCTGTAGTTTTGATTTAATTTATGTAGTTTTGATTTAGTCAACGTTGTATTGTCTATCAACATTTAGAAAAAAAAAATGCAGTTACAAAATTATGTTTTGCTAACATACCTGGTGGTGATTTAAGAAGCCACATGAACTCACTGGATGACATGTAATTAAGTGACATCACTCAATTTTACATGGATTTGGGAGATAAACGGATGGCTTAATTGCCTATGATTTGGCAATTTCATATGTCATGAATCACTTCTTCATATGTGAGTTAATTGAAATATCGTCAGCTTTTGTCATCATAGGAACAAATTGAGATGGAATGACTTGACTGCATCATTTTTAGATGTTGAAGGGCAATATTGATTCAATTTGAGCTGTAAGGACCAAAATAGGAATTTTAAAGTACTACAGAAACTGAAAATGTATTTAGTAGAGGCTCTGGGCTCAATGGCTTTCCTGCCCTTGACCTCTTGAGGGCTCAATCTATATTTGTCCCAACTACCTCTCATCTGACTTACTTTCCCAGGGGCAGTTCATGTCAAGAGTTTCCATGGTCTAATATTTAGTTAGTTGATGTTCAAGTGTTAGTTGACACAATCAATCCTGATAAAGTTGGGGTAAAACAGAAAAAAGAGACAACTGATGCCATCAAGCTTATGTACTTCATAGAATTATGACAATAATGAATGTCTTCTTCTTTATTTAATGTAGGTTAGTGATGACTAATGACAAACATGCAATTATCTGATGTAATGCCTGACTAGCTCAATATGTAATTATCCAATTACCCATATTACTACTTCAGGTTACAAATAGTTCTGAAATCTTTCTACTAACAACAGATTATCATGTCTGAAGAACAAAAGTTTACAAGTCATTTCTTAATGGAACACTAGAATCAATACTTTTCTTTCTATTAAATTTTTGTGGCCCGTATATAGAGAATATTTTAATTATCCACAAGCCTCTAAACTCTCTTTACTGGTGATAGGTATATTGCAGTTGGAAACGAGCCATTTCTGACAAGTTATAATGGTCAATTTCAGAACTTGGTCGTGCCTGCGATACTCAATCTACAACAGTCTTTAGTGAAAGCTAATCTTGCTGGTTATGTAAAATTAGTGGTACCCTGCAATGCAGATGCCTATGAGGCTTCACTTCCTTCTCAAGGCACATTCCGTCCTGAACTGACCCAAATTATAACTCAACTTGTTCAGTTTCTCAATGCAAATGGTTCCCCATTCGTTGTAAATATCTACCCATTCTTAAGCCTTTATGATAATGGTGATTTTCCCCAAGACTATGCGTTCTTTGAGGGGACTACTCATCCAGTCATTGATGGCACCAACGTTTACACCAATGCATTTGATGGAAACTATGATTCTTTAGTTGCAGCCCTCAATAAAATTGGATATGGTCAAATGCCGATTGTAATTGGGGAAATTGGTTGGCCCTCGGATGGAGCTATTGGTGCAAATATTACCGCAGCAAGGGTTTTCAACCAAGGTCTTATAAAACATATCACGAGTAGCAAAGGAACCCCATTAAGGCCAGGTGCTCCTCCCATGGATGTTTATATATTCAGTCTGCTTGATGAAGGAGCGAAGAGCACACTTCCTGGAAACTTTGAAAGGCATTGGGGGATTTTCTCTTTTGATGGGCAGGCTAAGTATCCTCTAAACCTCGGCCTTGGAAACAAGGAATTAAAGAATGCTAAGAATGTTGAGTACCTTCCATCTAGATGGTGTGTTGCCAATCCCTCAACCGATCTGACGAATGTGGCAAATCACATGAGAATTGCCTGTAGTGTTGCAGACTGCACAACGCTTAACTATGGCGGTTCATGTAATGGGATAGGGGAGAAGGGTAACATCTCATATGCTTTCAACAGTTACTATCAGATGCAAATGCAAGACTCGCGAAGCTGTGATTTCGATGGCCTTGGTATGGTGACTTTCCTAGATCCTTCAGTTGGGGATTGCCGTTTCCTTGTGGGAGTCACAGATAAAGGCTCGAATTCATCTAGTTCTGAAACAGCAATTCACTGGTATGTCCTAGTGTTATTTTTTATCCTACAATGGATGTTTTCATTTTCTGTATGATCAAGAGGTTTCATTAGTGGGTTTTTTCATGCCCCCTCTTCTGAAACTATGAGAAACTTAGGATAGGTGAGATTCATATATTTGTAAAAGTTGGTGTCAGAAAAATCCAAAACCTTTCTTGGATATTGTAGTCCAGATTGTGATGTGAATGTGGGATTGTATCTTGAGAGATGGTATAGTCACTGTGTATTTAATGAGGACGTTGCCTTCCTGGTATAATATATATTCCTTTAATCCTAGATCCAGTATTACTATGTAATTAGAGTTTGATTTCAGTATCCCAATCCACGAACAGGACATGAAGATGCTAGATCATTAAGTATTTCCAATTATATTCTTGATTGCACCCCCTAAGCCAACCCTTAATTTTTATAAATTAAATGTGTGAAGTGAAACTCAGTTCCATCTTACAGCATTATCAATATCATCATAAAGTAGAATGGATTGGAACTACTCAAGGCTAACTCACACCGTAGGGGCTAGGTAGGAAATGGATCTGTTTTAGACACTACGAATACTTCAAATACTAGTAAAAAAATATGGGGAAAATTCCCTCATTAGAAAATTAATTGGTTATAAAGACTTAAATCAGAGGACTAGTACTTTGTGTGTACAAAAATTCACATAGTACTAGTGCTCTATTTGTATAACAATTTATTAAGTCATAATTATAAATTTTCAATGAGGGCCTTTTCCCCAATTTTCTCAAAATTTATATCTAAGTTTTTCACTTTTTTTTTTTTAATTTTTTTATCATATTTACTAGCTATACCGTGTCAGCAAAATGCCAACCGTCCCATTCCTTTACTGCCCGTTTGGTGTGAGGGATTGGGGTAGGAAAAATTTTATAAGTTGAACTTTAAAAAATTGAAGAACGGGTTACAAAATTTTAATAAAGAAAATATATAAGATAAAAGAATATGAGAAATTAATTAAACAAATTTAACCCCGTTTATTTTATTTTTAAAAAAAGTCCAAGGGTAAAGGATAAAAAATAAACATGTGTTTTATCTTCGGGAGTGCCCAGCACTATATGTTGTTTTTTTTAGCAAAAATATACACATGGTTACCATTTTGGAGTAAAAGTCACATCCCACCGTTGTGTTACTATTCACTCGGTGAACAGTAACATAACTGTGGGATGTGACTTTTACTCCAAAATGGTAACATGTGTATATTTTTGCTGAAAAAAAAAACATATGGTGCTGGGTGCTCCCAGGTATGGTAAAACACGTATATTTTTCCTACTTTACCCCAAATCCAATTCAAAACTTTTTTCTCTTCAGCCACCTTTCCTCCTCTTCCCTCATCTAACTAGCGTTTGGAGAAAAATCTTGCAAATGTTGGGTTCAAGGCTTAGGATCCTAACCTATGTCTTGAACCCTAATCCCACAATAAGAAATGAAGAATAAATTGGTTGTACAATAAAATTATTGTACATTTACTAGATTTTGATTTATTATGTTGTGCATATAAATCTTAATATTTCAATGCAATTGTAGGATGAACTTTTTTTTCCTTAGAATTACTACAAGGCCATACAAAGTTGATGTAATCACAAAGTTTCAATAACATGAAACATGAGCATATTATTTCCTACGCTAAAACTCATTATTGCAAGTTACTTCATCGGGTCCTTATTATAAGGCACCAACTAACAATTCTCACATACCAATAAAAACAGTTAAAGTCAATTAAGTTGTCCTAAAATTTAAGTAATTTATAATATTCTATTAATTATTACTCTCACTCACTACCCTCATTAACTAGGGGCATACATGGAAAAAGATAATTAATGCTCATTGGGAACAAGCAAGTGCCTTAAAAAAAACTAAATAAACTAGCTAGTTGGTGCTTATAATAAGGATCAAAGGGAGTACTTAGTTGTCATGGGATATTTTTTTCTTGGGATGTGGTTCTCCCTTTTTCTATTTTCTTTTTTGTTTGTTTTTCCCCATCATGGGATGGATTGCCTAGTTATACATAGAAGAGGAATATGGATCATTTGCAGACAAATTAATTTCAAATAGTAAAGCTATGGAAAAATCAAGATAAAGTAGAAGAGAGAGTAAAAAGGCATATCTTTCCCTTGTCACACTATTTCGAATGTATAATCGTATTGGGGAATGAGGCAAAGTCATGCCTTTTCAATAGGCTTTTTATGCACAATATATTCATTAACAATAACGAGGATAAAAAGTGTCAAAGGCATGAATTTGAAATAGATAAAAAGTGTCAAAAGCATGTGGTCAATAACTTAAAAATGGAATAATGAATTTTTCCTCTTTTTTTTTTTTGGTCATGATAGGTCTTGGAAGGCAACCATTATCTTATTGGCGATCATGTTGAAACATAAGAATTCCAGGATTGAATTGTTTGTGTCCAAGTAATTTATTCGGAGAAAGATGACTACCAAAACAAGAGAATCCTAAGATGATCAAGTAAAATAGTTTAATTTCTACGAAATTTTTAGAAATTATTTTAAAATTAAGTTTCCTATTAAATAAGCTAATGGCCTTCAATGAAAAATAGTGCTCAGTGCTGTGTCAATAAGGTGTAAGGCTACAGTCATCAAAACCTAATCCATAAAAAATGTGATATACCTTTGTTTGGCCCAAATTTGCTTATTGTTGCAAAAACAAACAACACTACCATTAACAGTCCAAAGAAACATGAAAAGAAACCCAGAATATCACAAAACACAAACAACTCCTTCCCCGACTGGAGTCAATGAGGAAGACGCTGTGAAAGTTGCTTGCCTAACAACAAGAGAAAGACTACCACCGTCCAAGAAGATTTGATAGAGGCTTGCTACAGGCTCAAACTAATTTCTGAGGCCATGTTTGGAGCATTTATAGTTCATTCTCTGTGTGTCAAACTTTTTTTTTTTTTTTTTCAGTGCAAGATGCAATAGAACCGCTAAAACTAACAACAAATTAAACTAAAAAATTCTAGCAAAATCACAACCCCACTGTCTCTAGAGAAACCTGCATACTCTTTTAAACCATTTGAGACTAATCTCGAGCATAAAGGGTTTTCGTTCTCCCTTAGAAATATGCTTTCCAGGATTCGGATATGTGTGTGTGTGTGTGTTTTTTTTTCCCCCTAAATGTGTAATACTGCTTACTACCTTAGTACTAAACATAATTAAACAAGGCCTTATTACCCTCCCGTGGAATACAAATTCCCAACCAACCATGTTGATTACCTTTTGAGGCTCAATATCTTCAGTAAGTATGCAATTAATAATCTCCGATTCCACAACCTCTCTCAGCCCTAATGGCCATCTTTATTTTCAATACTTCTTGTAACCCAAATTGTTTTGTCTGGCCCATTACCTATAATTTGTCTAGTAGTCTATGTGGACCTCTTTTAACAGTATACGTCTAAAATATGTTTACATTTTAATGTCAAATTTAAAACATTAATAACGGCTTTTTTCCCATAGTGCCCCTTTTTAGGAAACTATTTACCAAAATGCCCCTACTTTAAAACTATTTCCCATTATGCCCTGCTTTTGAAACATATTCCCAATCTACCCCCTTTAGTCGACTAAACCCCTGGTTTAGTCGACTAAATTTCGAGGGGTTCAAATTTTTTGAATCCCCTCGAAATTTAGTCGACTAAACCACTTGGTTTAGTCGACTAAACCCATTTAGTCGACTAAACCAAGTGGTTTAGTCGACTAAATTACGGGGGTGGGCGTTAAAAAGCCCACACCCGACATTTAGTCGACTAAACCACTTGGTTTAGTTGACTAAATTTCGACGGTGAGGGTTTTTAAACACCCCAAACGCCGCTAATCGACTAGATCTCCTCCCCAAACCCCTCCCCCATCTCTTTTTCGCCAAAATCTCTCTGAATCCGTTGGTGGGTTGCGTAGGAAACTTCAAGCTAGTGGAATTTGTGTCGATATCGGTATGTTTTCATCTCCATTTAAGATTTCCGTCGTCATTTATGTGTTTATGCGAACCCCCATTTGCGTTTTTGCATTTTGTGCTTTGATTGGGTTGTTTTGTTGTGTGTCTTTGCTTGATTTGAGTATTTCATTCCTATTTATGGAGGAAAATGATGAATATACATGTGAAAGTGAAAAGATTTACATCGGTTGAGTGGTTTTTATTTTTTTGAGGAATATCACTTCGTTTTTCATAAATTTTTTTATTTGGTTAGCTAAAACCCTCCATTTTGCAGCTAAAATTCTGGTGTCAAAGATGAGTTCAAGTTCAAACACTTACATGACTATAATCTACCACAGTGGGAGGTATTTTGATGGTCCCGAAGGTGTTCAATTTGAAGGGAAAATGAAAATGATGAAAATCAAACGAGATACTACATACAACGAGCTGAAAGAAAGAATTTACCAAAAATTGGGGCTACATGGCAGCCAATGCATTCATCGGTTAATTGCCAAAGTGGAGACTATAGTGGGTAAGGATAATGTATACTACATTAGTACCGATGTATGTGATGATGAAGATATAGATTGTGTCATAGATGCATTTGCTAATCGGAGAGTACAAAATTTTATTGAGATATATGTTGAAATTGAATCTGGCGAATCATCATCTATACCTATGCATCCAAGATCCCCACAGTATTTTGGTGAAGAAGATAGACATGTTGGTGTATCTGCACCTTCACAAGTGTTAAGTCAGGTAACATTGATAGAAGATGAGGAAGATGAGAATATGCACAGCGATGAGGAGGACGAATTTGAGAGGTTTATTCCACTAGGTGACAGCTCAGATACCGATGTGGAGGGTGATTTTGATTCTTGCCCGGACCTAGTAAACCCAGGGACTGCAACAATGCAACACTTCGTATTGACCCAATTAGTAGTGGTAATTTAGTAGACTTGAATTTGTGGTTGTTTTTGTATTGTTTATTTATTGGTTTTGACAGAAAATTCATATTGACAGATGTTGGACCTGATAGTGAGCCGTTTTGGACCGAAAGCCCGTACTATTCTCAAATTAGTGCGGTTGACTGTGATGATGAATTAGAGATATTGACAGATGTATGGTGATGATGGCAGTTAGGCGATCCATTATATGTGTATCAGCAGTTTCCTTCTAAGTCTGAGATGCATCATGCCGTGAAATTGTATTGCATGAAGACTCATCGTTCAACCAAAGTTGAAAAAAGTGATGAACGGAGGTTTGTGATGAAGTGTCGAAATCATGCTGACGGTTGTCCCTGGTATATGAGGGCAATGACAGGCAAGAATGGAAATTGTTGGGTGGTCCGTAAGTGGGTTAGCGATCACACTTGCATGAACCAGAGTCTTACTCGGGATCATGGACAACTGGATTCAAATGTCATATGTGCAGACATTATCAATATGTTTCGTATTTTTGTTACTTTGTACTTCTGTTTGTTTATTGACATTATATTCTGAAGTTTGTTATGCTTTAACAAGGTATGTTAAGAGAAGATCCAGCTTTAAAGCCAGCGCTGATACAAGAGAGGATGCAGCGTATGTATGGATATAATATAACATACAAGAAGGCTTGGAAGGCGAAAATGAAGGCCATTGTGAAGTTATTTGGTGATTGGGAGGAATCATATGCATTCTTGCCCAATTGGTTGACATACATGACGCAGGTTAACGTGGGCTCTGTTTTCAGGCTTGATACAGATGAATGTTCCGACCATCGTTGGTTTTATGTCAACTTACGCGTCTTTCGTAGAGTTTTTTGGACATTTAACCAGACAGTTGAAGCCTTCAAATACTGTAAGCCCATACTACAAATTGATGGCACCCACTTGTATGGAAAATACAAAGGTACTCTCTTGATTGCGACTTCACATGATGGGGATGGGAAGGTCTTACCAATTGCCTTTGCTGTTGTTCCTCCTGGTGAGAAGTATGATGACTGGTGGTGGTTTCTTTGTCTCTTACGTGATCATATGACGCAGAGGACGGGCATTTGTTTGATATTTGATCGTCACGCCAGTATCATAAAGGCGGTTAAAGATCACTGCAATTGGCAGCCTCCGTATGCCTATCATGTGTATTGCCTACGTCATGTCGCGAGCAACTTTAATACCAGATTCAAGGATGTGCAACTAAAGAAAACAATTATGAACTTAGGTATGAAAGTATACACTTTGGTTACTGCCTTCACATACTTGAACATGTTTGTAATGCACCCTTTGTTATGAGTTTGCTTTAACATGTTATGCAGGGTACATGAGTTCAAAGATCCAGTTTGACCGGAAGTTTCAGGAATTTATTGATTGTAACCCACAGGTTGTGTCCTGGTTTGACCGGCTTCCAAAAGAGAAATGGTGTAGGTTTTACGATGAAGACGGATGGAGGTTTGGTCACATGACGACTAACCTAACCGAGTGTGTGAACAAGATCCTTAGGGGTGCACGTAATCTGCCGATAACGGCTTTGGTGAAGATGACCTGTAGTAGACTGGTCGAATATTTTGTCATCAGGTGTGTTGAGATTAACAAAAATATCGCTGCAGGTAGGACAGTGTCAAAAAAGGTTGAAGAACACTTACAAAGGATGAACCAGATGACAGTTACATACCGTGTGCGGCTTCATGATAGAGATTTACAGTTATATGAGGTTGAGGACGCATATAATCAATCTACACATGTTGCCGGTGACATAATGAGGGTTGACTTGATAAATCGCAAATGTCAATGTGGGAAGTTCACAGCAAGAAGATATCCTTGTAGCCACGTATTAGCAGTATGCAAGATGGAGAATTTGAACTATTATGATTACGTTGATCCGGTATTCACTATCCCATACATTAGTCAGGTATATGTAGCACACTGGTATCCTATAGGCAATGAATTGTTAATTCAACAAGGAGAGGGCCCAACAGTTATCCCAAATGCAACTTTGGCCCGCACAAAGGGAAGACCAAAGTCTACAAGGATACAAAATGAGATGGATTGGGTGGAGTCTCAGCCCTCAAGCAGTCAGCAAAGATGTAGGAATTGCCACTAAGTCGGTCATAATATGCGCACATGTCCAACGAGGAATAGGCAAACTTGAAGTCTATGTAAAATGTTTTGTATTTAGGGTACTATGAGTTATGTTGTTAATGGCTTCGAAATTTGGACCATTTAGTTGATTGATATGTTGTATGGTATTATTGACTCATTTTGGGACATTAGCGGATCAAATGTGTAATGAAATTCACAAATTGAAGCTACTAAACAAAAAATCATAAAGTTTCAATGTCCGAACATAAAACATAAAGTCAATGAAAGTACATAAAACATGAACACAATAAATCTAATCTGCATGCTTTGGATTCCCATCATCCTCCGCGTGCTCATCAGCCATATCATCACCCTCGGTAGCATTCGGTGCTCCTCCAAGCTGCATCTGACCAAGCGTCTCCTCTACCCATTTCATCCGAGCCTGCATCCACCTCCACCTTTCATTCTCTATCTTCCACCTCTTTTTCTGCATCCTGCCCTGGTGTTGGATGGCCTGCATGACATCACTAAGGGAGAATCCACCCTCCAGCTCAGGATGAACATCGTCGCTGTCATTATCATCGACCTCAGGAAGAACAATAGGTGGACCCTGACCAACATCAGGTACAAAGGGTGGACCCTGACCAACAGCAGCATCAACATCCTCTTCACCAATGTAGTGCCACCCACCATCTGCACCCTTGGTGATCTTGCACTACTCTAGGAGGCGCTGTCCAAAGATGGCATTCCATGCTTCCTGTTTCACCATCACCTCATCGTCCATAGGAACACCAAATTTCTCCAAAATCTTTTGAACCAAGTAGGCACATGGGAGTGTACCTTTATGTCTTGCCTTATACATATGCCAATAGATATAATGTCTCCAATTAACCTCAATGCCATTCCGAATGGACCACATAATGGGGATGTCACCCTCCAACACTTGTGAATGATTGTAGGCCCGAGGAAACAATATGTGGGTGATGACGTAGAAGAAGATCCGAGAACTAACAGTCAGTTGTCCCACAGTCACTATAGGTCTATGCCCTCCTGGCCTCCTGAACGCATACATAGCCTCATCTTGAACATATCCCTCCATGACAAAATTGGTGTCCCCATCAAACTGGTATCTATCACCAGCATCAAAATCAAATCCAAAAAGATCCGTCCACATGTCAGCCGTCACCAGAATGTCAACCCCGCAGACACGAGATTGCAGATCACCATGAATGTAGATCATGTTATGGTAGAAAGCTCTCACCATAACCTCTGAATAGGGACAACTCATCTCCGCCAGCCCTCCCAAATGCGAAGTTCCCAACAACGGCACAATGTCTAGGCCCTCACGTGAAAAGAATGTCATGTCTAATGACTTCGGCTTAATGATGGGTCTGGAAGCAAAATCCCTTATGAATCGTTCATGCTCTGCTTCATTATTTTCAAACAAATATTCAAACGGGAGGTCAATAATGGGCTTAGGCTCAGGTTCCAGTGCATGCTGTTGCCTAGAGGAGGATGCCCTGCGCGATGCTCGGTGCTTGATCCGTCTCCCACGCACATTGCCGGTGTTAGCAGGAGCTTGTCTACGACGCATGATGAGAACAAAGACCTACAAAGGGACGTTACAATCAATCAAGAAATAAGAAACATTCATCATTCTCAATTTCACATTTACATTCATCATTTTCACTAACAAACACTTTCAACATAAACAAGAAATACTCATAAACACAAAAAAATTCACATAAACGCAAAAAAATTATCATAAACATGTACATTCATCGTTTTCCTCTATAAATATCAATGAAAACTCAAATCAATCATACATACACAACAAAACCACCAATTCTTGATGAAAAACAAAGATAAATTCGTCCTAAAATAAAAAAATTCACATAAACGCAAAAAAATTATCATAAACATATACATTCATCGTTTTCCTCCATACATATCAATGAAAAACTCAAATCAATCATATATATACAATAAAACCATCAAATCTAAGCACAAAACAGTAAAACACAAATGGGGTTTGCAATAACACAATGTCGACGGTGGAATTCCGAAAATGGGACGAAAACATACTGAAATTGATGCAAATGCAAGTTGATTGAAGTTCTCTTCGCAACCCACCAACGGATTCAGAGAGATTTTGGCGAAAAGGAGATGGGGGAGGGGCTTGGGGGGGGGGAGATCTAGTCGATTAGCGGCGTTTGGGGTGTTTAAAAACCCTCACCGTCGAAATTTAGTCGACTAAACCACTTGGTTTGGTCGACTAAATGTCGGGTGTGGGCTTTTAACGCCCACCCCCGTAATTTAGTCGACTAAACCACTTGGTTTAGTCGACTAAATGGGTTTAGTCGACTAAATTTTAAGGGGATTCAAAAAATTTGAACCCCTCGAAATTTAGTCGACTAAACCCCTGGTTTAGTCGACTAAAGGGGGGTAGATTGGGAATATGTTTCCAGAGGAGGGCATAATAGGAAATAGTTTCAAAGTAGGGGCATTTTGGTAAATAGTTTCCTAAAAAGGGGCACTATGGGAAAAAAACCCATTTATAACCCCTCGTCCTTGGGTTCAACTGGCGTGGGGGTCGGTTTTCTTCACCTTTAGGGAGGGGGTTCGATCCCTGCGTTGGTCAAGGCGCTGGGGGAGGCATTCTAGGGGTCTAGGAAGTAGTTGTAATGCTTGGACTCCAAGTGCTTTGCCCTTGGACTATGGGTGAGCCCGACCCCTTTCCTAAAATTTATATATATATATAAAAATTAATAAGTTTAGTATAATGTTTCGTCCTTATAATTTGCCATTATTTTAATTTTGGTTTATGTAGTTTCAACTATAGATTTTGGCCTCTCAAAGGACAAAATGATCCAAGTTTCTATTTAAATGTAGGGACTAACATTTTAGAAGGAAATGACTTCTAGAACAAAAACATGCGGTTTGAAACTTTAGGGACCGAAGCCAAAAGAGAGTAAACTTTATTGTATTGACCAATATTAAAATGAACTCGTTGTAGTACTAAGGTAATATGCAAGTCCATATAATTTCAACTTATTTTTATTTAGGTCTTGTAATCTTTTTACCACTTTATTGCACCCTTATAGTTGCCTCAATTATAAATATTAGTTTTTTTAATACATAATCATAAATATTCATCTCTATACTCATAATTTGTTGAGAGTTGCATGAGCTGTTTATAAGGAGCCGGATTTGGAGTTAAGCAGCCACTACCCAGAGTGGTTTTCAAGGAGCCGAATTGGTTGAAGCTAGTAGGATTTCACAGTTGACAATGAAAAACGGTGAAAGAGGAAGGAGAAGAAAAATAAGTAAGAACCGATAGGATCTATGAGCGAAAACCTAGACTTCACTTTCTCATCTACATGATATGAATAAGTTGCATGAGACACATGAAGCAAACAGAAAAGAAGTAAGCTCAATTTATTTCTTTCATTGTTCCTGTCTTACTGACACTAGTAGAGAAGCTCCCTTGCTATGTATTTGATACATACCAGTGTACTCATTTTGCATGAAAAGAAAGAGCAGTTAAAGTAAATGTACATAAACTCTTGATGAGCAGAAGACAGATCAAATACTATCAGTCTCCTCAGTTCCAACAAAGATGATTTCACCAACGCCTTATCTGGAGGCCCTTAGATAATCTTTGATCATTACTTAATGGTCCGGCCTTGGTCTCCTCAGTTCCACCCCATGAGAGCCTCAATCGACAAGGTAGCGGTTTGGGTTAGGATGCCTAATGTCTTCCTTGAATATTATGACAGGGAGGCACTAACCTGCATTGGCAATTGCATAGGGGAAACAGTTAAGATCGATATTAACACACTCGGAAAGCTTAGGGGTTACTGTGCAAGAATATGTGTTGGGGTTCACTCTCGATGGTGAAGATTACTATCTCAAGTATGAAGTTTTACACTTGCTTTGCACTAACTACGGAATCTATGGACATAAAGCTAAGGAATGCAAAGCAGGTCGGAATCTCAGAAAATAGAGCCTCCCTTTGAGAACCAAAATACTGAAGATAGTACATGAGACTCTACGATGAATGATGCTAAAGGATTAGATCATGATGTTAGGAAAATTGTCCACAAACAAAGCCGCCAGACGAAAGGTAACAAAGAGAAAGAAGTGGGCGGTTTCCAGCAAGTTGACGATGGTTCAAGGTTTGTTCTACTGGTTGAGGATGAGGAGGAAGGTCTTGTGGGCGACAAAACGGAAGTTTCTGTAGCAACAATTGTGACAGACAGTACAGGAGGAAATGGGTATGCAGCATGCACTAAGTCTGATTCTTATGTCAGAGAAATAAATAACGGTGTAAAGTGTTAGTTCTCTATGGGTTTTGATGATAACAATCAATTGTAAAACCAAGATTGAAGTATTGTCTCAAGAAAGTAAAAACTTGCTAGTTGAGGCAATACTCGAGTAAGTATCAGTGGCAATACTCGAGTATTGGTCTTTTAAAGAAAAGCTCAATGTTAATGACTAAAGGCAATACTGCAGTATCCCAGAGGATACTCGAGTATTGGACCTTATAGAGAGCATCACAAGTTTTCCATCAGAGTATACTCGAGTAATGATTTGAATACTCGAGTATAGGCCAAAGAGACTCTTCAGTATTTTTCAAAAGAAATGAAAACTCCAATTTCGAAAACTCAAGTTTTGGAATATGAAAAGTCTAATTTTCCACTTGGCTCCAAAATTCAAATGTTTTCATTTTTAAATGAAAACTCGAGTATGACATTAACATACTCGAGTATTGAGCCAAATAGAGTTGATTAAAAATGTGTTACATTTATAAACTCTAGTTTCGAGAACTCTGGTTTCACACTGGTTGATGTTCTCTCTGAAATTCAAAATTGAAACACATACTCGAGTATGAGTTTCGAAACTCGAGTATCGAGTCATACAGAGAGCATAGATGATTTTCAAAGGTTTTCATACTTCGGCATAAATTGAATACTCCAGTTTTGATATTTTGGAAACGTTTTCATCAAGAGTCCAAAACTTGAGTATGGGTTGTATACTTGAGTATAGGCTAAAGTTAAACTAAAGCTCCAAAGCTTATATCGCGAGTTTCATCTCTGGAAGGAGGATACTTGAGTATAGATGTAGAAACTTGAGTATGGACTTAAGTGCATAGTAACATACTCGAGTATTGATGCACAAACTCGAGTATGCATCGTGTTAGTTGAAAATTCAAATTTCTAAAATCTGCATAATGTTTGTTGATTGATATAAATGCTTTCTAATATTTATTATCAATATCATTAGATATGTTTAATGTGTTTGCTAGTGTATTTTAGCCAATTTACAGATGATTTAAGCAAATTAAAGGAGCTGACGTTACTAAAGCAAAAGAACTGTCAGAGCATTAAATGCAAGGTCACCTACCTTGCTATATTTGGATCTACCAAGTCTTACACGATGCAAAAAGGATAAAGAAACTTTCACCTAATCAAGGGACTGACATTCCAACGGATATAAACGTCTAGAAGTCAACATTTATCCTTCCAACACAAAGAATGAACAAAGAGTGGAAAGAGAAGAGACCAAAGTGCTTCCAACATATAGGAATCATCACCAACGGTCATATGAATGCCTACAACGGTTATTAAACACTCTCTAAGTATAAATATAGTAGCATTCAATTCTCTACAACAACTATTGAGCTGAAAAATCGAAAAGCATTAAATTTGTTCATTTATTCTTGTGCTTTATGTATAGAGTATCGGTTGATACTAACTAAGATTCAGTGTTAATCTTATCTGCTCTTTTAAGAGAGTTTATTATATGTATTTCATTTATTGTAAGTAATCTCAAGTTAGGGGACTTGGAGATTTGGGAGTCATTGATTACAACTTGTAAGGGGAGCAAGTTCTAGTGAGAGAATTGCTTCAGAGTTACAGAAAGTGTAATTAAGTGACATAGTGAAATACTCAGGGTGCCGAGGACTGGACGTTGGCCATAGAGTTGGGCCGAACTAGTATAATCCTTGTGTCCATCTTTTCTTCCCTGCACTCTGTTTTGCTATGCATTATTATCTTAAAACAAAACCAGTGAAAGAATTTCAAAAATCCCCAATTCACCCTGTTGGTTATGATTAGTTTTGATGATGTCTTATATAGATGCCATTAGTAAGAGTAAAAAGTTTATAGCACATATATTGACTAATTGCTACATTTATTGTAGATTTGTTTATATGGAGAAAGAACAAGAGAAGAAAAGAAAGAAATAGTTCAATCATGGAGAATGATCAAGAAAAGAGAAGAAAGAAAAACTTGCCAATTGGAATGAGAAAATTATCATACAAGTTTTTAGATTGATTTTTGAAGTCTTCACGATTAAATGAAAGTTGGAACAACTCAATTCAGAGTTAAAACAAGCATATATCAGGTTCTTGATGAGCAAAATTAAGCCAGATACTCAAAAGTCAAGTTTACTGCATTACTGGAAGTGATTTGCCTCTGGATTATGAGAAAACTCGAGTGTAGAACACAAAACTCGAGTTTGGAACTCTAAACTCGAGTTGGTCACTTAATGACTCGAGTTTGTAGTGTCTTTAGCAACTCTGGCGTCTCTGGATCAGCCAAACTCGAGTTAGCCAATATAAACTCGAGTTAGTCACTTAATGACTCGAGTTTAGCAAGCTTTCAGCAACTCTGTTCAACTTTGTTTCACGTTCAGCACGGGCAACCTTTAGTAATTCGATCATATCTTCCAAACCAGAGATCAGATTAAGGTGAAATCAATTTTGTATGAAACTAGACTCATAATGCGTCATCTTGACAAAGTGTCATGCCCAAAGAAGGTTAGATGAGAGAGCTATGAATTTTTGAAGTTGCTCCATCTGTTATCGTCATACAGCAGACCAAAGTTCGGTAATTTGAGCATAACTCACAATCTACACATCGGAATGAGGTGAAATCGACGGCATATGAAAGTAGACTCATATACCTTTCCAAAAACATAAATAACATGGAAAACAAAGATCAAATGAGTGAGGTATGAATCTTTGAAGTTGACAGTCAATTCAAGATGATGAAAAAACGCTAGCCAAATAACAACCTTCGATCATCGGATCATAATTGTCAAATTACAATGAGTTTGGAGCTGATTCTTTTTGCATTGGAAAGAAGACTTAAAGAGTCTTATGGAGATAGAGAGCAAGATGTTTTCATCTGTGAAGGAAACTCCAGTTTGAGTTAGTAAACTTCAGTTTGTGGCAGACAGAGAGCTCCTTAGTATTTTGATTTGATAAACTCCAGTTTGTGTTTCTAAACTCCAGTTTGTTGCAGACAGAGAGCTCCTCAATATTTTGATTTGATAAACTCCAGTTTGTGTTTCTAAACTCCAGTCTGGAAGTTCTTGAACTTAGGCTTATCGTCGTAACAAAGCCCCAAACTCGAGTTAGTCACTTAATGACTCGAGTTTAGTCTTATGTTCAAGTGTGCTCCAAACCTCAAATCGCGAGATTCCTCTCTGGAAGACCTACACTCGAGTTTGGATTTCTAAACTCTAGTTTAGCCCGCTGCAAACTCCAGTTCAGTTTTCCAAACTCCAGTTTGCGTCGCTGAAGTATAAGAACCAGATTACGCCAATTTGTGAAATCTTCATGGGTTAATCTTAAAACGTCATATCATATATTGCCATTGATTCTAACATTGTTTAATGAGTTTTTCAAGTAAGTTTCAGATGAATTCAACAATGATCAAGATGAAATCAGATCTGGGTTAAATGTAATTGATGAAGAACCAAGAACAAGCCTGAAATTTCTCCTCTATTCAATGGACCAGCTTGAAAATGGAAGAAATCACCAAGAGGGGGTGAATTGGGGATTTTAAAATCAAACTTTTGAATTCTTTTTCAAAGCCTTTTGAAAGTAAATGTTAAGAAGGTAAGAGAAGAAAAGCTTGGCACACGGAATTTATACTGGTTCGGTCTTAACCTTGACCTACGTCCAGTCCCCAGATATCTTCTGGGTGTTTCCACTAGTTCAACAAATTTTCAACTACAACAATGTAGACCAGACACAATCCTAATCACCTAGGACTTGCTCCCCCTTACACTTTGTAATTGAACAACCCAACTCACAAGTTCCACAACCTTGAGTTCTCACAAACAAATGCTTTCAAAAATTTACAAACTCTCAAAAGAGTGGATAAGGATAAACACTGAAGAATGGGTTGAAAATAACAATAGAGACTCAAATTTCAAAGTATAATCAAGATAACTTCGTTGTGTGTATTTTGCTTTGAGTTTTCACAGCCTTTTATAGACTGAATGGATAAGCTAGCTGTTGCAATTCTTTCTCTAATGTTCAGCTACAATTCTGGAAAACTGGCAGTAGCATATTTTGCTCTGTTCTTGAATTCTTAGCTGGAATCTTGGAATTTAGTTGTTGCAGAAGGTCTTCCAGATTTTTAGTCATTCCTTTAACTCAATTTGACCGTTTGAGATGATTCTTATGACTTACAACGGTCTGAGCTGAACATCTGGGATAAGGGAGAAGGATCAGCCCTGTTCTAGGTTCGTCATTTAATACATTTATCCTGGATCTTGATCTCACCTTGATCTTGGTTAAACCTTATCTGAAAAACACTCAAAACTTCATCAAGGACATTAGAAACAATAATATCATATGAGGAAATAATTTCAGGAAGACCCATTAAGATTTCGCAGATCAACATCATTTGATTTTTCAAATTCCCCGATGCAAACTCGAGTTTGTTCTTCCAGACTCGAGTCTGTGGTTCATCCAGAAAGCATGTCTGTTGATTAGTGGTCTAAACTTGCAGTCTGTAAAAGCTAACTCGAGTATATCGGGCTCTGGACTTGGGATGGAATTTTGGTCCGGAAGCTAAACTCGAGTCAATTAGTGACCAACTCGAGTTTGGGTCTATGTTTGAAGAACAAGCCTAAGTTCGTGATTTTCCAGACTGGAGTTTAGGGTCATAGACTGGAGTTTGTAGTATAGCCAAAATGGATGATCTTTCTGTATGATCCAGACTCGAGTTTGAGAAGCAAACTCGAGTTTCAGTGACTACTGAAATATTTGAGGTAAAATCTGGGTCAAGTGCAAACTGGAGTTTGAAAGGCTAGACTAGAGTTTGGGAGTCTATTGAGTTTTCTGGGTTCCTTTCTGTTTGGTCTAAACTCGAGTTAGGGAATCTAGACTCGAGTTTGGCTTACTAAGTGCTCTCTGTATCTTCCAGACTTCAGGTTTGATTTGCAAATTGGAGTTTAGCTTGATGTGAACATTTTGGATTCCTTTCTGTGTCTGCCTAGACTCGAGCTTGTCTATGCCGACTCGAGTTTTGGCCTTTATGTAAAATTGAATACCTTTCTGTCAAGTCTCAAACTCGAGTTTATATACCTAAACTCGAGTTTTCCTTTGACAGTGAGATTTTCATTTTGCCAAAAACAAACTTCATATCAAGTTTACAATTGCTGGTTATCATCAAAACACATTGAGAACTAACATTCTCACCCTTTTTGATGATGACAACGCTTGTAAACTTTGAAGTTTCAGAAATTTGATATTCAATTCAAGATTTTAGAAGTTGTTAAGCATAAATCAAGGTAAGTCAATCATTTGTCATTTGATTTAGCAAGAATACACAAATGATTGCAATCACAAGAAAAAAAGCTTACAAACATAAGAGCAACAAGAAGAGGATAAGCAGTTAAGCAATTGCAATTACAACTCAAGACTTAAAAACTCTAAACTTCCTAAGATTGCTCTGAAGTATTCTCTCCCCCTTTGTCATCATCAATAGGATGGGTGGGATCAACTGGAGGAGTAGAAGGATGAGAAGTCTGAGTGGTGGTTGGATCAGTAGGAATATTGAGATGCTATATGATATGGTCAAGTTAGGCTTTCATGGCATCTTGTGTGTCAATCAAGGCTTGATTTGTCTTTGTGAGCTCTGACACAATCTTTCCTATCTCAGTTTCCACTTTAGCAGCAAAGGTATCCAATGCTACAGTTGTGGTTTGGCTGATGAAATCAGAAGGAGGTGAATTGTGTTTGTAAATTTCAAGGATAGCTTTTGTTACCGTTTGAGTTTCAGGCTGATCAGGGGAAGAAGGATTTGTATAGGCTTGAGCTTTGGAGGATGCTTGGCTCGTTCTCTTCCTTTTGGACCCCCTTGAAGGTTCAGCAACCTTCTCTTTCCTTTGTCAGCTATAGCTTCTGGTTTCTGCCTTGATTGAGTCTCAGTGGGCTCTTGAATTGAAATGCCCTTCGGTCTGGGGGAAGTGTGAGGGATCCCTGGGATTTGCTTATCGATTCCTAAAGCAAACTTCTTGGGAATCAATTTTTCTCTTCTAGGTCTGTGAGTAGGAATGGATTTTATCCTAGGTTTTCGTTGAAGAAGAGAAGGGGAACATGATTTCGAGGGTTCTTCATCATTAGAAGGTTTGGATGGTTGATTTGAAGCCATTGTGGTGAGAAATAATGTGGATTCGAAGATGAAGAAAGAAGAGAGTACGGAGAACTCTAGGGCAAACTTGAGTCTGAGAGTTGTAAAATGAATAGTCACAGCAATGACATATATATAGAGTTCCGATAGACTCGAGTTTACAAGCCAGACTCGAGTTTGGAAGAGTGGGATACTTACCTGGACTTCAAGGATGTAGCTGTGAATCCTTGAACCCCGATAAACTCGAGTTTGTATAAGCTGACTCGAGTTTAAAGTCACCTCTGATTTCCATATTTCTCTCTGTGAAATGCAGACTCGAGTCACTCACTTAATGACTCGAGTTTGGAGACTCTTCATAAACTTCAGGATTTCTTAGGATGATGTAGACTTGAGTCAGTCACTTAATGACTCGAGTTTGGCCTGACTCCAAAAACTCACTTGTTGTTTATCCCGATAAACTCAAGTTTGGGTGCCAGACTCGAGTTTGGCCTGTTTACAGGGGCTCAGTTTCAAACTCAAGTTTACTTCATATCATTAGCAACTATTAGCAACAGAGCATCCTGCAAAAATATATCTAAATACTCCGATGCTTAAGTTAGTAACAGTTAACCATCAAAACACATAATTAACATTGAGGTAGGAATATCTTACAGTTCATTAGGATTTACCATTCCCAATTCTCTTCTAATAAAGGTAAATTGCTCTTTTGCAAGTGGTTTTGTGAAGATATCCGCAAGCTGTTGATGAGTTGGGATGAATAATACTTTGACATCCTTGTTTTGAACATGATCTCAAATGAAGTGATGTCTGACATCAATATGCTTAGTTCTGGTATGATAGACAGGATTCTTGGCTAAGCTGATGGTACTTGTGTTTCACAAAGAATTGGAATTTCTTTCAGATGAGTTCCAAGGTCTTGGATCTGTTGCTTAAGCCATAGGACCTGTGAGCAGCAACTTGATGCGGCAACATATTCAGCTTCAGTTGAGGATACCGTTACTGTGTTTTGCTTCTTGCTAAACCATGAGACAAGTGAATTTCCAAAGAATTCACATTGTCTACTTGTGCTTTTCCGATCAGTTTTGTATCCAGCATGATCTGAGTCAGAGTAAGCCACCAAGTGTGCAGGTTGACCTTTGGGAAACCATAACCCCAATTCTTCTGTATCGCGCAGGTATCTGAAGATTCTTTTCACGTGTTCGGCATGAGATTCCTTAGGTGCGGATTGGAATCTAGCACACATTCCCACACTGAATTGTATGTCTGGTCTGCTTGCTGTCAAGTAAAGTAATGATCCAATCATGCCTCTGTACTTTGTGATATTGAAGTCTTTTCCCTTCTCATCGGCATCTAAGGCAGCAGTTGAGCTTATTGGGGTGTCTGCTCCATTACAATCTTGAAGGGCGTATTTCTTGAGTAGGTCTCTTAGGTACTTAGTCTGAGATATGAATATCTCGTTCTTACGTTGATTGATTTGAAGACCAAGAAAATAGTTGTTCTCTCCCATCATTGACATTTCAAACTCACCCTGCATGGTCTCAGAAAATTCCTTGCACAAAGCATCGTTAGTAGCACCGAAAATTATATCATCTACATAGATTTGTACAAGTAAGATTTCATTCATTTTGTTACTTTTAATGAATAGAGTGGTATTTGCTTTACCTCTTACAAATCCGTGGTCTAGAAGGAATTTACTTAGTCTTTCATACCAAGCTCTAGGAGCTTGTTTTAAGCCATATAAAGCTTTCTTTAGTTTGAAAACATGATCTGGATGAAATTCATCTTCAAAACTAGGAGGTTGTTCAACATAAACTTCTTCTTGAATGAAGCCATTTAGAAATGCTGATTTTACATCCATTTGATATAGTTTAAAACCTTTGATGCAGGCAAAGGCTAGAAGGACCCTTATGGCTTCCAATCTTGCAACTGGAGCATAAGTTTCTTCATAGTCAATTCATTCTTCTTGGTTATATCCTTTAGCTACTAATCTTGCCTTGTTACGGACAATGATTGCAGACTCATCACGTTTGTTCTTGAATACCCATTTAATGCCAATGACTGGATGGTCTTTGGGCCTGGGTACTAAGTCCCAAACTTGATTTCTTTCAAATTGATATAATTCCTCTTGCATTGCTATCACCCAATCATTGTCTGAAAGGGCTTCTTCAATCTTATAGGGTTCTATCTCAGAAATAAAAGTTGAAAAGGTAACTTCATTCAAGATGCTTTGCCTGGTTCTAACTCCTTGACTTGCATCACCTATGACTTGGTCCAGTGGATGACTCCTACTGTATTTCCAAGCTTTAGGCTGGGTTAGACCAGGATTTTCACAAGTATGTTCAGATTTAGCTTCTGGTTCTCTTTGTAAGTTATTTTCAGAATTTTCCAAAACAGAAGAAGTTTTTGAAGAACGAGGATTCAGAATTTCATCGTCTTCATCAATCATGGATTTGTTAGAGTTGGTTTCGCAAAAAACAACATGGATAGATTCTTCTATAGTTTTGGTAGAGAGATTGTATATTCTATAAGCCCTACTCCTAGAAGAATAGCCAAGGAATGTACCTTCATCAACCTTAGAATCAAATTTACCTACGTTTTCCTTACCCTTCTTGTGGATAAAACATTTGCATCCAAAGATATGTAGGTGAGCTATGTTGGGCTTTCTTCCCTTGAAGAGTTCATATGGAGTCTTGTTCAGCTTTTTCCTGAGATAAGCTCGGTTAGCGATGTAGCAAGCTGTGTTCATTGCATCTGCCCAAAACACTTAAGAGGTCCTATTCTCATTCAGCATTGCTCTTGCCATTTTTGTGAGGACCCTATTCTTTCTTTCAACTACTCCATTTTGTTGGGGAGTTCTTGGAGCGGAGAAGTTGTGGTGTATCCCCATTTTATCATAAAGTTCCTCAAAGGAGTGATTTTCAAATTCTCCTCCATGGTCAGTTCGGATTCCTGCAATAGATAGACCTTTCTCGTTCTGGACCTTCTTGGCAAATACAACAAATTGATCAAATGCTTCACTTTTAACAGATAGGAATAATGTCCAAGTATATCTTGAGAAATCATCAACTATTACTAGAGTATACAAGTTTCCACCAAAACTTTTTACTCTAGTTGGACCAACTAAGTCTATATGAAGTAATTGAAGTGGTCTATTAGTTGAAATCTCAGTTTTAGAATGAAACGATGATTTAGTTTGTTTTCCCTTTTGGCATGCTTCACAAATCATTATCCTTTTTTAAATTAAGATTTGGCAAACCAATAACTAAATCCTTTTTCAACAGTTTATCAAGTTGGGACATATTAACATGTGCTAAGCGTTTGTGCCACAACCATCCTTCATCTAAATTACTCATGAAACATTTTTCAGAAAGTAAATCAGTTGAAAATTCAAGGGTATAGCAGTTACCTTCCCTTGGTGCCTTGAATAGAGCTTTTGACCTTACTTTGTCTAGGGAGAGATCATTCTTGTTCACAATCAAACATTCTTCTGAATTAAAGATAACTAGATTACCTTTATCGGCACTTTGACTTACACTAAGGAGGTTGTGGCATAGTCCTTCCACAAGGTAGACATCTTTTATCTGTGGTCCATTATTGTTACCAATCTCTCCAATACCAACTATCTTTCTGGACTGGTTTCCACCAAATGTGACCTTGTGACCATCCTTGTGTTTGATTGTTGTAAACTTGGTTTGATCTCCTGTCATGTGTCTAGAGCATCCACTATCAATGTACCATTTACTGGATTTTGATGCTCTTAGACATACCTGTAATTTATGAAAGATCAAGTCTTAGGTACCCACCTTTTCTTGAGTCCTTTTGGGTTAGTTTGCACCTTAGGAAAAACATATGTTCCTTTAGGTACCCATTGATAATTACCTATAGGTTTATCCTTCCTTTCTTTTCTATGAAAGCATGCAGAAGTAGTATGACCTTTTCTATTACAATAATTACAGTGGGCAAATGGATTAGAGGAGTGAACTGATTTTCGAAAATGACTTGAGTAGTTCTTTTCTCCATTTTTTTTTCTTGTCTTTCTTTTTATCTAGATCAGGTTTGTAACCTATTCCAGACTTGTCATTTGTGAATCTTTGTTGTTTTAGAATAACATTAAGCATCTCACTACCTTGAGTGAATTTTTCTAGAGTTTTTGAAAGATAGTCATTTCTTTTCTGTAAAATACAACAATTTTCGGAAACCTTTTCAGTAAGTTTTTCACAAGCCTTTTCAGAAGTAGAAGATGGAGTTTTCTGAGCTTGTTGTTCTAAATCCTTTATTTTTCTTTTTGAGAACATAAGTTTTTTTGCAATCTTTTTAAATTCAGATCGAAGACTGTTATATTCAAAAAGTAGTTCATCAAAGGTAGGTTCAAGTTCATTTACCTCTTCATTGACACATTCTTCTTGAGCAACTAGGCAGAGATTAGTTGTTTTTTCTTCATCTTCTTCTTCTTCATCTGATGAACTATCTCCCCAAATAGCAGAGACAAAGCCCTTCTTCTTGAAAGAATTGAATCTGGACTTTTCTTTTTCTTTGTGCTTCAACTGAGGACATTCAGATTTGATGTGACCAGGTTTGTCACATTCATAGCAAACAATTAGCTTCTTTGTTTCCTTGTTGTTGTTCTTGTATAACTTATGGAAGGCTTGATCCTTTTTGTAGAATTTCTTGAACCTTCGGACCATCATTCCGATCTCTTCATCATCTGAGTTCCTATCTTCCTTATGAGTCTTGAGGGCAATTCCTTTCCGTTTCCCTTCTATTTCATCAAGTCCTTTTCTGAACTTGATTTTCCCTTCATATTTTGATAAGCTTCCGAAGAGAGCAGCTACGGATTGCATAGATTCTCCTCTTGCTTCCTGTATGGCTGTTACTTTAGCTTCCCAATCTTTGGTTAGTATATTCAAAATTTTTCTTACCTGAGTTCTTTGATCATATACCTTTCCCAGTGCTGACAACTGATTGATCAGGTGAGTGAACCAGAGCTGGAATTCAGTAATTGATTCTCCAGTCTTCATGCGTAGTAGGTCATATTCGGTGGTGACTGTGTTGATCTGGTTTTCCTTGTTCCCTGAGGTACCTTCGTAGGCCACTTCCAATGCATCCCACATCTCCTTGGCACTGGGCAGATTGCAAACGCGAAAGTACTCCTTTTGACTTAGTGCACTCTGCAACATCAAAGTAACTTTGTTGTTAAGGACGACTTTCTTCTGATCATTTTCATCAAATTCTGCCTTTGCCTTTGGTACAATATTTTCCCCTACTTTCTTTGTAGGGACATAATTGACATCCTCAATAACTTCCCACAGACCATACTCACTGGCGATCACAAATACTTTGAATTTGGATTTCCAGAATGAGTAGTGTTCACCATTAAATCCCGGTGGTCTGTTTATTGAGGCACCATCTAGTAGAATTCCTTCCATTGGATCTTTATGTCTAGGATGTTAATCCTTTGAGTAGACAACTTTCCTCTGATTCCAAATGAAAATGGAAGAAATCACCAAGAGGGGGGTAAATTGAGGATTTTAAAATCAAACTTTTGAATTCTTTTTCAAAGCCTTTTGAAAGTAAATGTTAAGAAGGTAAGAGAAGAAAAGCTTGACACACGGAATTTATACTGGTTCGGTCTTAACCTTGACCTACGTCCAGTCCCCAGATATCTTCTGGGTGTTTCCACTAGTTCAACAGATTTTCAACTACAACAATGTAGACCAGACACAATCCTAATCACCTAGGACTTGCTCCCCCTTACACTTTGTAATTGAACAACCCAACTCACAGGTTCCACAACCTTGAGTTCTCACAAACAAATGCTTTCAAAAATTTACAAACTCTCAAAATAGTGGATAAGGATAAACACTGAAGAACGGGTTGAAAATAACAATACAGACTCAAATTTCAAAGTATAATCAAGATAGCTTCGTTGTGTGTGTTTTGCTTTGAGTTTTCACAGCCTTTTATAGAGTGAATGGATGAGCTAGCCGTTGCAATTCTTTCTCTAATGTTCAGCTACAATTCTAGAAAACTGGCAGTAGCATATTTTGCTCTGTTCTTGAATTCTTAGCTGGAATCTTGGAATTTAGTTGTTGCAGAAGGTCTTCCAGATTTTTAGTCATTCCTTTAACTCAATTTGACTGTTTGAGATGATTCTTATGAGTTACAACGGTCTGAGCTGAACATCTGGGATAAGGGAGAAGGATCAGCCCTGTTCTAGGTTCGTCATTTAATACATTTATCCTGGATCTTGATCTCACCTTGATCTTGGCTAAACCTTATCTGAAAAACACTCAAAACTTCATCAAGGACATTAGAAACAATAATATCATATGAGGAAATAATTTCAGGAAGACCCATTAAGATTTCGCAGATCAACATCATTTGATTTTTCAAATTCCCCGATGCAAACTCGAGTTTGTTCTTCCAGACTCGAGTTTGGGGTTCATCCAGAAAGCATGTCTGTTGATTAGTGGTCTAAACTTGCAGTCTGTAAAAGCTAACTCGAGTATATCGGGCTCTGGACTTGGGATGGAATTTTGGTCCGGAAGCTAAACTCGAGTCAATTAGTGACCAACTCGAGTTTGGGTCTATGTTTGAAGAACAAGTCTAAGTTCGTGATTTTCCAGACTGGAGTTTAGGGTCATAGACTGGAGTTTGTAGTGTAGCCAAAATGGATGATCTTTCTGTATGATCCAGACTCGAGTTTGAGAAGCAAACTCGAGTTTCAGTGACTACTGAAATATTTGAGGTTTATCTGGGTCAAGTGCAAACTGGAGTTTGAAAGGCCAGACTAGAGTTTGGGAGTGTGGCACCCGGCCTTTTTAGGCCTTTGTTTAATCAGAGTTAGTGCGGAATACAAGAATCGAGGTGATTTGGACGACTTGATTTTGTAAATCGAAGTTTTTGAAATTACAATAGTATAAAAATACGAACTAGTTTTTCGCAATTCGATATCTATCCCATGGAGGGATGTTATTACATAATTCCAACATTGACGAATGATAAACACTATATACAGACTAATTATTCCTATTTGTCCAAGGTGTTCCATTTGCTATAACCCTTACAGCTGCTCTTTGCCTTCTGATCCCAAACCAGTACCTGTATCTTTCACGGTAGCTGGAGTCCAAGTGAATGGACCCCAGGGTAACAATTAATCTCATGCATATGTATGAAAATAGAAATGACATAATAGCACATGTTTTAAAGCATGGAATAAATAACCGTAACCGCAGTTAACGGCCAAGAACCGCAGCTCTTGTCTAGGACCGCAGCCCTATGAGACCTCAGCCTCAATATCCATGGCCAATCAGGATAATATAAACAAGTAGTTCAACCAGCATACATGATCAGCTAATATTTGCATAACATTAACATACATGATTATAAGATTAAAGTTACCTACCTCAACTGTATATTCTTCTTCTTCTGTACTGAAGCTATTGGGATCAGAACAATATCCAGGTCTGCCTAAAAATAATGTTTATCATCGCCATCAGTCTCTTATTTGAATCGCGGATAAACTAATTATGTAAATTAGTTTAAAGGGTTAATAATAATTAATCCCTTAATTTTTTTTTCTAACAATAATAATTTAATTATTATTGTTATCATCATCATCATCATTATTATTATTATTTCAAATAATAATAATAATACTAATATTCTCCCCATCTATTATTGGTCATTATCACTAAATCCTAATTAATAACATGGTTTGTTATTATTATTATCCTAATATGAACACCAATCAAATTTACTAAATGCCTATCTTCAATTAAGAAGATAATTAATTTTTATTAATTTAATGTTCCTCATTGTTTCCCTTAATTTAATATTTATGCATTTATAAGTTCAAATATACCCAGTACAAATATTGTCAAAGTCATTTATCATATAAGTTTCTTTTTCTTTCGCATACAATTTAAATGTGTATTTCTAATATATATTGACTAAAAAGAAGAAACAACACATGTTGGACCAAGGAAGACTTGCAGCAATAAATGAGACATCATAAAAATATACATGCTCTATTTAACATGCAGCATTTTGTTCTTTTCTTTTCCCTCCTCATAACAGCAAATAATGAGACCATAGCACATATATTTATAAAGCAAGATAATTTCTCTCACTCTCTTTCTTTCATAACCAGCGAACACACACAAATAGCTATACATAAATACCTATTCCTTCCTTCCCTTTAACAGCATAGACACGACCCACACATATAAATATATATGTATATATTTAGGCTTCCTGTAAACATCCCCCCCATAGATGCCAAAAACGATACTCACAGAACACACATATATATATATTTAGTCTTCATTTTCTTTCTTTCTCTTCATACAGACACGCTACACACACACTTATATATATTACTCTTTCCTTTTTATTCTCTTTGCTCACTTCCCCAAACACATTCGAACACCCACACATATGTATCAAAAACACCTTCTTCCTCTTTCTTCTCTCAACAACCCGACACATTTTTCTTGTCTTTTCTTTCACAGAGCCACAAGGAAGATAACTTGCATGCAAATATTTATTCATACTCTTTTCTTCCCTTAAGTTATATAGGTTCAGCTGGGTTTTTATTCATTCCTTTCCCATGACAGTCGGCTAAACCACGGTCACACACATTCATCTTGTTCCTTCATTCTTTTCTTGGCAAGACTGAACAATTTATGACAGCAAAATGATAAAGATATAGAAGGTAAAATCTGACAGCAAGACAATGAGACCATTCCATGCAAAAACCATGACCCTACATGCTTAGAAACACAACATCCATTGTAACCCAAAACAAACCCTGTTTTTCGTTTCCTTTTTTAGTTTCGGTCTAGGTGACTTTGTTTCAGTTTCTTCGTGGTTGTACTCAAACCAAAACAAAACAGAAATGAAGGAAAAGAAAGATGGAAATCACCTTCAAATTCCAAGCTTCAAAGGTGACAGATGCTCGTTGAGTATCTCCTCTGTTCTTTGTCAGCGAAAACAGGGAAGAAAGTTTCAGCGTTCAGACTCCCTATCACCCTCTGTTTTCTGTTTTTCTCTTACGGAAATGGAGCAGATGCGTGATTATATATGCTTAATGATCTTAGCATGCAAAATGAAGGATTGACAGCTGGACCAAATACGTGTTGATCTGCTGTTAATTAATGATGATCAGCTCCTTCACAGTTGACTTCTGTAAGTTGTTTTCGGTGTGACTCAGATAACATGGGCTGAGATAATGGTTTAATGGTTATTGTTTGTTTATGGACTGGAATAGCAAAATGGGTTTCGTGAATCGTGTGGTCTGATGGGCTGATGACATATGCTTCTTTTTATTTTCACGTGAGGCTTCATTATGAACAAAGGACATTTTAGCTAATACATACATACATACATATATATATATGAGTGAGCGGTGGACTGCATAATATGTTTTCTCCTTCTTTGTTTCAGACGTGCTACAGGTTAGGAATTAATAGATATTAGAGCTTTGGGCTTATTGTGTACATTTACCACGTGGGCCCAATTGAGTTTTTTTAACATTCTTTTATTTTTCTTAACATTTTATTTGCAAATGTCTATTAAATTATTTAATTATGATTATTGAATAATCATGGAAATAGATCATTTAACACTAATTCACAATACTTAATTTATTTGCAACTAGACTTAATTGCAATCATGGAAATAAATCCCATAATATTTAATCCTACAATTATCATTCACCATTTTTCCTTAATTTATTCTATTCTCAAAATAAATTAAGGAAACATTAGACCTTAATTTCAAATAATTATTCTCATAATTACTTTAGTTCAAATTTCATAATTTTTCCCAAGTCTAAAATAATTTTACTAATTATTTCAAACTTTTCCTCAATCAATTTATTTCGGCCATAAAATATTATTATATCCAAAATATTCTGGCCAATAATTATTCCTAACTAAATTGCCTTAATTTATGGAAAATATGCCTTAACTTCCAAATTCTTAATTTTTAAAATCCCTTAAGGCCAAATTTTCCATAATTAATTCTTTATCCCGAAAGTCCAAAATTTGGGATGTTACAGGGAGTCTATTGAGTTTTCTGGGTTCCTTTCTGTTTGGTCTAAACTCGAGTTAGGGAATCTAGACTCGAGTTTGGCTTGCTGAGTGCTCTCTGTATCTTCCAGACTTCAGGTTTGATTTGCAAACTGGAGTTTAGCTTGATGTGAAAATTTTGGATTCCTTTCTGTGTCTGCCCAGACTCGAGTTTGTCTATGCAAACTCGAGTTTTGGCCTTTATGTAAAATTGAATACCTTTCTATCAAGTCTCAAACTCGAGTTTATATACCTAAATTCGAGTTTGCCTTTGACAGTGAGATTTTCATTTTGCCAAAAACAAACTTCATATGAAGTTTACAATTGCTGGTTATCATCAAAACACATTGAGAACTAACACAGCTCAGACTGTTATGAAATGTTCAGATCACTCTCCAACGGTCAAATTAAGTTTATGGAATGACAAGAATTTTGGAAGACCATCTACAACAACTAAATCCAAGGTTCCAGCCAAGAATTGAAGAAATAGAGAAAAATATGCAACGGTCATATTCTAGATTTACAGCTAAACTTTGAAGAATCAAAGATAAGAAAATGCAATGGCTAATTCCTTTTCTTCATCTATATAAGAAGCCCAGAAACGATGAACAAGAGATACAGATACAAAAAGGAGAGCAAGAACAGGGATGTGAGCTTACATAGTGAAAATGCCAATATTCTAACGTCTGCTTCATCTACTCCCTGAATATCTCAATGATTATATATTTAGCTTAGAGAGTGAGATTATATGTATTGTGCTTCAGTGTTTATTCACTTACTTCTAAGAGAGAAGATTCATTGTAATCATCCTATTATTCTGAGAGTTACTCAAGATTGGGTGATCTTGAGTGAGAAACACTTTGTTGTGATTACAGCTTGTAAGGGGAGTGAATCCAAGTGTGGGATTACTTCGAGTACAGAGTGTGTAATCAAGCAAGTGAATTGATTACGGTTTGTAAGGGGGAGTGAATCCTAGTGAGAGGATTACTTCAAGTACAAAACATGTAATCAAGTTCAAAGCAAATAGTGGATTGAAAATCTCAAGTGAAGCTTGGGGACTGGACGTAGGTCAAAGATTGGACCGAACCAGGATAAATCACAGTATGCATACTCTCTTCCCTTATCCTTTACATTTCCAGTATATACTCATCTTTGAATATCTAATTGTCAATTTATAAGTTGTGAAAAGTTTTTAAACTTATCGAAAGTTTATCAAACACCCAATTCATCCCCCTCTTGGGTGATAGCCAGGTCCAACAACCCTCTCTTGGTGATTTAGCTCCACTTTCATGAAGAAAAAACAAGGAAAACATCACAGATTGGCTGGAGAGAAATCTGTACTAATGAATGGCCGACAAGAGCTGGGCAAAGACAAACGTTCAAGAGACATAGTGCGCTCGAACGCGAAAAATGACAGTGTACTGCATCTAACCTGTGAGCAATCGATCAGAAGATAACCTACCTACCAATCGTTGATACTCAAGTGGCTCTTGGAGAAGTGGATCATTATGGCTGAAACCCTTTCGTCTTTTATGTCGGTTTGCTTTTTCAGCCCCTTTTGTCCACCTCCCATATGCACTTAGCCTTATATCCCCCTCCATAAGCACTTTGAGAGGCTTACCCTCTTGACCATTCTTTATAATTTAACTTGGACTAACCTACATTAAACAAATTAGTTAGTCAATGTAGGAGAAAATAGATTATGTAAAATTTTTGCTCTTAATAATGGCACCCATATAAGACATCATCAAAACTAATCATATCCAATACATATACATATATATATATATATATATATATATATATATATATATATATATATCCAATAAAGATTGGATAAAGATCCAATAAAGATTAGATAAAGAATGAATACATTTTGCATAAAAAATAATCTTGAATTTCAAATTCAAGGAAAAATTTAAAAGATATGGATATATTCCATCATCTTGAATTTTAAATTTAAGTACTTGATCTTGAATTTTGAATTCAAGATATATTTCAAGATATGGATTTGATAATGGGTTTTTCTTGTAAAAACCTAATTAAGGGTCTTGGGCAAGAAAACACACTAGTGATTTCATAACGTAATGTGCACGACCAAAAACCCATATTCAAGAAAGAATAATTTGCAACATCCAAGTAGGGAGCAAGAGGTGCCAATTCAAACAAGTTGTTGATCTAATCATTTTTATTCATTTCTTCCATCTTGCGCCATACCTAACCTCAAGAAGCCACCACCTTTTTGAGGAAAAAAAACCTAAGAACTTGAAACCTCTACCTTGCCATTGCCTAGCAAGCATCCAAGGAGAAGGAGGAGTCAAGGGGAATGGGTTCTCATTGCAATTGGGAGATAGCTCTATGGGTCAACATTAGAGGACATTGTAATCTTTGTCGCCTTTTGCATTGATCAAAGGTATTCCTAAACCCTTTTTATGTGTTTTAACGAGTAGATCTTTAGACTTAACTCATAAGGATCATAAAGAGTTTTGAGTTTTGCAAAGATTAACAAGGATTTATAATTTTTCACATCCTAATTTTCATGAGTACCGTAAAGAGTTACGGGGTATAAGTCATAAGAAAATATTAAATTTCACATGACAATAAAGGTCAACAATTTTTGTTTTTCAACCCATGAGCGTGTTGTTTGAATATTAGGCAACACCCCAATTTTACCAACATCACCAAGGGAAGAGTTTGTTCTAAAGAGCAAGAATGTCTTGGCAATTCAGAGTTTAAAAATCTAAAGTCCTCATATCTTGAAGATCCCAATCTGGAGACATGGCAAGAACTTTTAGGTCTATAAAAAGTTAATTTGATAGTCCTAGTCTTGTTAGTTTTCTATGTGTTTTGATGATAATTGACAATTGTAAACCTAAGTTGAAGTTTTTCTTTGAAAAGTTGAAAAACTTACTGTCAAAGACAAACTTGAGTTTAGATTAGAAAACTGGAGTTTGGACTTGACAGAGAGTAACTCCAGTTTTGTGAACTAAGACAAACTCAAGTCAAGATTTTGAAAACTCGAGTTTTGATGATACAGAGAGTTTCTAAGTTTTTTTCAAAGACAAAGCAAACCAGAGTTTAATTAAACAAACTCCAGTTTGTCAAATTGAGGAAATCTAAGTTTTTCCAAGCTTTTTGAAAACTCGAGTTAAAGTTCTCTAAACTCGAGTTTACAGCATACAGAAAGCTATATTATCCTAAGCTTGAGAAAACTTGAGTCATGATTTAGGAAATTCCAATTTACACTTATTAAAATGTTTCACAAAATTTTCTCTTTTGAGGAAACTCAAGTTTAGTTTTCACAAACTCGTGTTTAGGACTCTAAAAGAACAATACATATTTCTAAGGTTCTGAAAACTTAAGTTTCAAAATGAAAACTCCAGTTTTGAGCTTTTGGACTTAAAATGTGTTTTTCACCTTAAGTGTCGAAAACTCGAGTTAGTCACTTAATGACTCAAGTTTAAGCTCTGCTCAAAACCTGTTTAAAAGTTCAAATCCCGACTCTCTTCTCTGTATGAAGAAAACTCGAGTTAAACTTATAAAACTCGAGTTTATGCTTTCAGATGTGAACTACAAACTCGAGTCTTGATGAACTAACTCTAGTCTATATCATAGAATTCAAAATTTGAATTACCTAAATCTGTGAAAATCTCTGTGATTGATCTATATACTCTTTGTCATCACTCATTACATTCCTAGATATGTTTAAACTGTTTGCTAGTGAATTTCATATGTTTTAAAGAGGATTAACGTGTAGTTTCAACACAAATGAAAAAGCATGTCAGAGCATTTATTGCAAAGTATAGATAGCCTGCTATATTATGGACAATCATCCTCTTGCACGATGCAAAATGGATTAATGCTTCTTTCCTAAACTAGCTTCTGACATTCCAATGGACTAATTTCAAGGCAAGTCAACAATTAATCCTCTGAACAAAAGGAATTAACTGAAGAATAGAGAGAGAAGAAACCAAAGTGCCTCCAACAGCTGAATTAATGCACCAACGGTTATAATGAAGATTGCAACGGTCATTTAATACTCTCTTTGTATAAATAGAGTTGCATTCAAGTCTTATCAAAAACCAAGCTGCTGAAAATGAATTGTATTCAAGTTTACTAACTACTCTCTTAGTTTTCACTAGAAAAGTATCTTATGATACTTAGTACTTCAGTGTTTATCTATCTACTCTTAAAGAGAGTTTATTTAATTGTAAATCATCCATTATAAAGAATCTAAAGTCTAGGGACTTGGAGATTGGGATATTGATTACAACTTGTAAGGGGGAGTAGATTCTAGTGAGAGAATTACTCTTGAGTTACAGAGTGTGTAATCATTTGAGATAGTGAAAATCTCATAGAGACTGGGGACTGGACGTAGGTCAGAGGTTGGACCAAACCAATATAAATTCTGTGTGTCTTGCTTTTCTTCCCTATACTCTGCACAGTTTTGTTTTTAGTATTCGAAAATAGAGCAATCGAAAAAGAAATTTGAAATCCCCAATTCACCCCCCTTTTGATGATTTACTCTATTTTCAAGTTTGTATTTGTGAAATTCTTTTGATTTGAGGCATGGGTCTAGGTATAGCTTGTACGGCTTTCTCCATATCATCTGGTAAGACCATGTCTTTCCACATGATAATTTGAGGAATTGTGATGATTGCGTTGGCATGGTCAGTAAGGAAGACAATAGTTTGTCCATTGGTAGGAGGTCTTTGAACCATGGAAGCTGAAGAGTTTGAGACCTTATATTGTATTCCATATATTAGGGTAACATATATAGATCTTGGTTTCATGTTAAAACCATTGAGTTTGAGAGCTTCAAGGACATGTTTATCTTTTAGATCTACCATCCTATTTAGATAGCAATTGAAATAAATAGGTTCATCATGAAATCCTACTTCAACGGCTGCTAAGAGAGAATTAGCAAAGTTACAAAGCCTTTGTTAATTCTCGAATTATAAGTTTTGATAATAACAACCACTTACAATGATTTAAATCAAGTCACTCCAGTGTGTATAAAATAACATTGGAGTGCACAATAGTTATTGAAACTAAAACTTGAATTAGAAAGCCAGTTTCAAAAGTGTCTGTTATAGACACTCGAGTGTTACTCTTTAACACTTGTGTACTAACTTCAAAATCATAGAAGAATACATGATACTTGAAGTCAACCTTGAAGAAACTATTGAATACTCAAGTGTTTAAGGTAAGACACTCGAGTATAGGTTCAACTTCAACTAATACCACTACTGCCTCGTGCTCATTCTGGAATCAACATGAAAAACACTTGAGTATGTACATCAACACTTGAGTGTCAAGGAAATATCCAGGTTTGTGCATCATACTATTTGTTGAACTGTTTTGTTTTGTGATACACTTGAAGTATCAGTTATGACAATCAAGTATGACACTCATGTGTGATTATTGAACACTTGAGTGTCTGGTAGTGACTAACTCCTTTTCAATCTCTATGCCTTTAAACCAATAACTTTAACACTCACAAACATTAACACTTGAGTGTCAAGAAGAATACATTTGTTTTCCAATTAAGCTTTTCTTCAACTAGTTTTCTTCTAAAGAAAAGTTCATCAACACTCGAGTGTGATACTTGAGTGTCCCCTGTATTCAAACTTAAAATCCATTTTTGTAAATTCATACTTACTTAATATTATTTGAATGCAAATTATCATAAAGAAAGTTTTTCTTAGAAACATTTATTACATTGCAGAAACAAAGCATGGATATTCAGAGTAGGTTAAATGATCATATGTTCAAAGACCCACTCTGATGAAAGCGAAAGTGACTCTACATAGTCAACGTTAGAATAAAAGAGATGTTGTGCGGAGATTTCCTATGGCAATACGAAAGCAACCTTCATTCAAAACTTCCAATGTCTACAGCTTGGGTCTAACGGAAAACTTCTATGTTTAAATGAAAAGCCTGAAGTCTCTCGACGGATAGTTTGAAGCTTCACCAATGGTCATCAATGGACTCTAACTATAAAAACAAGAATTCAATTTAGAGCTAACAACCAACGATGACATCATTAATTGCTTAGTCATTGCTCTTTAATAATACTATTTGAATTATCTTTGAGATATTCATAAATACTTTAGTGTTTAGTCATCTACTATGTACGAGAGTCATTAATCATTGAATTGAGTTTTGTAAAGTCTCGAGGAAGTGGGATCTTGAGTGGGTTGTTTGATTACAAGTTGTAAGGAGGAGTGAATCTAGTGAGATTACTCAATGCCTTTTTATAATTGTTTTGTGAAAGATAGTAGAAATCTTAGAAGAGTTTTGTGGACTGGACATAGGCCATGTGATTAGGGCTGAAACAATATAAATTTGTGTGCACACTTGGGTGATATCTCTCTAACCTTTCCTTCTGGTTTTAATTATTGCTAAGTTTATTTTAATTTTTATAATCCACCTATTCATCCCCTCTTGGGTGATTCCTAGAACCAACATTTGGCATCAGAGCATAGCTCTTCTTTTTCAGGCTTAACATCATGAGAAGGATCCATAGAAGGAATATTTCTCGATTGAGCATCCATCAACCACCACCAGGCTTCAATGGTGAACGCTACTCATTTTGGAAAGCAAAGTTCAGAGTCTTCATGATGGTCATTGAATACGACTTATAGTAAGTAAATTGAAGATGGAGATTATATTCCATAGAAGAAAGTGGAAGAATGACTTATAGCAAATACTGCATCAGAGTTCAATGATAACGACAAATGATTAGTAACTTGTAATAGCAAGGCTATTTTGATAATTCAAAGCACTCTCAATCAAAATGAGCACTTTCACATATGCAACTTACTGATTGCTAAGGAAATGTGGGAAGATCATAAAATCATTTATGAGGAAACTTTTGGTATAAAAGAAAATAGAGTCAACACATTGATGGGTGAATATGACTTGCTTCGTATGAAGTTTGGAGAATAAATTGCTGAGTTTGAACTTAGATTCACCCATTTAATAAATCAACTGGTAGCTCTGGGAAAGACCTATGATCAAGGAGCCTAAGTGGGGAAAATCCTAAATATTGTCACAAAGGAGTGGGAAGCTAAAGTTACTGCAATTGAAGAAGCCCGAGGAGAATCCATAAAATCAGTAGCAGCTTTATTTAGAAGTTTATCTGAGTATGAAGGAAAGTTGAAATTGAAGAAAGGCCTTGATGAGATCAACAACAAGGCTAAAGGAGTCATCTTCAATGTTACAAAAGTAAAGAAGTCATGGAGACAGATGAAGATGAAGATAATAATAAACTTAGCATGTTTTCTGAAGGTTCAAAAGGTTTTACAAAAAGGACCAAGGCTTCAGAAGATTTCAGAAAGGAGGACAAAACAGTAGACAAGAATTCAAGGACAAAGATCAAATCATCTACTATGAATGTGAGAAACTAGGTCATATCAAATTTGAATGTCCTCAACTGAAAGACAAGGAAAAAGAAAAGAAAAGATACAATTGTTAGTTTTCTATGGGTTTTGATGATAACAATCAATTGTGAAACCAAGATTGAAAAGTTGTCTCAAGAAAGTAAAAGCTTGCTAATTGAGACAATACTTGAGTATTGGAGTTTCAAAGAAAAGCTTAATGCGAATGACAAAGGGCAATACCGTAGTATGCTAGTGGATACTCGAGTATTGGACTTTACAGAGAGCATCGCAAGTTTTCCATCAGAGCATATTCGAGTATTGGTATGCATACTCAAGTATAGTCCTAAAAGACTCTTCAGTGTTTACAAAAGAAATGCAAACTTCAGTTTCGAAAACTAAAGTTTTGAAATATGAAAAGTCCAGTTTTCAACTTGGCTCCAAAATTCAAATGTTTTCATTTTTAAATGAAAACTCGATTATGACACTTACATATTTGAGTATTGGGCCAAACAAAATGATTTAAACATTTATTACACATACAAACTTCAGTTTGGAAAACTTCAGTTTTGGAAACTCCAGTTTCACACTCGCTAAAGTTCTCTCTAAGTTTCAAAACAAAAACCCATACTCGAGTATGGTGTTGAATACTCGAGTATCAAGTCATATAGAGAGCAACTGAAGTTTCTAAGCCTCTAATACTGCGGTATTGCATGTATACTCCAGTTTTGATGTTTTGGGCAAAACTCTATTAAGAGTCCAAAACTCGAGTATTTGTTGAATACTCAAGTATTGGCCTAAGTTCAACTGAGGCTCGAAAGCATAGACTGCGAGTTTCGTTTTTGGAAGGAGAATACTCGAGTATTGGGTTGGATACTCAAAGTATAGCCTTAAGTGCTTAGTGACATACTCGAGTATTGATGCACAAACTCGAGTATGGGCCATGTCATTTGAAAATTTGAATTTACGAAATCTGTGTAATGTTTGTTATTTGATCTGAATGCTTTCCAACATTAACCATCAATATTACTAGATATGTTTAATGTATTTGCTAGTGTATTTCAGCAAGATTACAGATGATTTAAGAGAATTTTCAGTGCTAACTTCACTAAAGCACAAGAACTGTCATAGCATTAAATGTGAAGCCACCTAACCTGTTATATTTTCGTCTAATAAGCTCTGCACGATGGAGAAAGGATAAAGAGACATTCACCTACTTAAAATCCTTACATCCCAACGGCTATAAACTCTAGGGACATAGCACTTATCCTTCTAACACAAAGAATGAACAAAATGAAGAGAGAGAAGAGACCAAGATGCTTGTAATAGATATAAATCTTCTCCAACAGTCATATGAATGCCTGCAACGGTCATTAAACATACTCTAAGTATAAATAGAGCAGCATTCAGTTCTCTTCAACAACCATTGAGCTGAAAATCGAAAGAGCATTAAATTTGTTCATTTATCTTTGTGCTTTTTGTACAGAGTATCAATTAATACTGTCTGAGCTTTAGTGTTCATCTTATCTGCTCTTTTAAGAGAGTTTATTACTTGTATTCATTCATTGTAAAGAATCTCAAGTCGGGGGACTTGGAGATTTGGGAGTCTTTGATTACAACTTGTAAGGGGAGCAAGTTCTAGTGAGAGAATTGCTTCAGAGTTACAGAGTATGTAATCAATAGACATAGTGAAATACTCAGGGTGCTTGAGGACTGGACGTAGGCCAAAGATTTGGGTCGAACCAGTATAATCCTTTGTGTTCATCTCTTCTTCCATACACTCTGTTTGTTCTGCACTGTCGCCATAAAACAGAACTAGCGAAAAAGTTTGAAAATCCCCAATTCACCCCCCTCTTGGTGATTTAGCTCCACTTTCAACAATGACTTCAAGAAGAAAGAATATGTATATGCAATTTGGAGAGATAGCTCATCTCATGTGTTAGTTCTCAATGTGTTTTGATGATAACTAACAATTGTAAACTTGATATGAAGTTTGTTTTTGGCAAAATGAAAATCTCACTGTCAAAGGCAAACTCAAGTTTAGGTATATAAACTCGAGTTTGAGACTTGACAGAAAGGTATTCAATTTTAAATAAAGGCCAAAACTCGAGTCTACATAGACAAACTCGAGTCTGTACAGACACAGAAATGAATCCAAAATTTTTACATCAAGCTAAACTCCATTTTGCAAATCAAACCTGAAGTCTGGAAGATACAGAGAGCACTCAACAAGCCAAACTCGAGTCTAGATTCCCTAACTCGAGTTTAGACCAAACAGAAAGGAACCCAGAAAACTCAATAGACTCCCAAACTCTAGTCTAGACTTCCAAACTCCAGTTTGCACTTGACCCAGATAAACCTCAAATATTTCAGTAGTCACTGAAACTCGAGTTTGCTTCCCAAACTCGAGTCTGGATCATACAGAAAGATCATCCATTTTGGCTACACTACAAACTCCAGCCTATGACCCTAAACTCCAGTCTGGAAAATCACGAACTTAGGCTTGTTCTTCAAACATAGACCCAAACTCGAGTTGGTCACTAATTGACTCGAGTTTAGCTTCCGGACCAAAATCCCATCCCAAGTCCAGAGCCCGATATACTCGAGTTAGCTTTTACAAACTGCAAGTTTAGACCACTAATCACAGACATGCTTTCTGGATGAACCACAGACTCGAGTCTGGAAGAACAAACTCGAGTTTGCATCGGGGAATTTGAAAAATCAAATGATGTTGATCTGCGAAATCTTAATGGGTCTTCCTGAAATTATTTCCTCATATGATATTATTGTTTCTAATGTCCTTGATGAAGTTTTGAGTGTTTTTCAGATAAGGTTTAGCCAAGATCAAGGTGAGATCAAGATCCAGGATAAATGCATTAAATGACGAACCTAGCACATGCCTGATCCTTCTCCCTTATCCCAGATGTTCAGCTCAGACCATTGTAACTCATAAGAATCATCTCAAATGGTCAAATTGAGTTAAAGGAATGACTAAAAATCTGGAAGACCTTCTGCAACAACTAAATTCCAAGATTCCAGCTAAGAATTCAAGAACAGAGCAAAGTATGCTACTGCCAGTTTTCCAGAATTGCAGCTGAACATTAGAGAAAGAATTGCAACGGCTAGCTCATCCATTCACTCTATAAAAGGCTGTGAAAACTCAAAGCAAAACACACACAACGAAGCTATCTTGATTATACTTTGAAATTTGAGTCTGTATTGTTATTTTCAACCCGTTCTTCAGTGTTTATCCTTATCCACTCTTTTGAGAGTTTGTAAATTTTTGAAAGCATTTGTTTGTGAGAACTCAAGGTTGTGGAACCTGTGAGTTGGGTTGTTCAATTACAAAATGTAAGGGGGAGCAAGTCCTAGGTGATTAGGATTGTGTCTGGTCTACATTGTTGTAGTTGAAAATCTGTTGAACTAGTGGAAACACCCAGAAGATATCTGGGGACTGGACGTAGGTCAAGGTTAAGACCGAACCAGTATAAATTCCGCATGTCAAGCTTTTCTTCTCTTACGTTCTTAATATTTACTTTCAAAAGGCTTTGAAAAAGAATTCAAAAGTGTTTTTTAAAACCCCTAATTCACCCCCCTCTTGGTGATTTCTTCCATTTTCATCATGATAAAAGTGAAGAAGAGGAAATGTCTAACATATACCTTGTTGCTTATGAGGAATCTGAAGGAGAAGATGTATTTGATTTTGAGCTTACCTATGATGAGTTACTTTCTGAGTATAACGAGTTACATTCTAAATTTAGAAAAATTGTTTAAGAATTCAGTGCTTCAAAGAAAATGATTAAGGTGCTTGAACAACAAAGAAGTATTGAATTAAGGAAAGAAAGTTGACTTATGCGGAATATCAAGAAAAGGAAAGAAAGAAAGAAAAAAACTTGTTGAATGGATATACAAGTTCATAGACTGATTCTAGAAGTCTCCACGATCAAATGGAAGTTGGAATGGCTCAAATTGGATTTAAAATAAGCAAAATCAAGCTTTGGGATGAACTAACTCGAGCCAGTAAGTCTAAACTCGAGTTAGAATGTTTTCTACAGTGTTTTGGGCATTTGGTAGGAGTTGACTCAAGCCAAAGATGGTTTGACTTGAGTTAGGGCTTAAACTCGAGCCAGGATTTAGTTGACTCACCAGGTGTGTTTTCAGCAACTTTGTTCTACTCTGTTTCATGTTCTGTTCGGGCGAGGTCTGGTAATTTGATGATATCTCCCAAACCAGAGATCAGATTGAGGTGAAACTAATTTTGAATGAAACTAGACATCTAATGTGTCATCTTGAAAAAAGTTCAAGTCCAAAGAAGATTAGATGAGAGAGCTATGAATTTCGGACGTTTCCCCATCTGTTACCATCATACAGCAGACCAAGGTTCGCTAATTTGAGGATATCTCACAAACTGCAAATCGTAATGAACTGAAATCAGTGGCATATGAAACTAGACTCATATAAATTTCCAAAAACATAAAGATCATAGAAAACAAAGATCAAATGAGAGAGATATTATTTTTGGAAGTTCAGAGTATGTTCAGGATTGTGTAAAAAAACGTTGGTTCTGAACAATTTTTACTAATATGATCATAGTGCTCAACACACAATGAGTTTGGAGTTGATTTTTCTTACATTGGAAATAATGCTTAAAGATTATTCTAGGAATATATGTGATTTGCCAATATGCTTAATGAAGATGTTATGGTTACTGGAACTTGGACAACAAAGTTTGAAAAATTAGCTGTGCGTTTTATCTATTAGGTTGGCTCTAGCCAATTAATTTGACTCGAGCCAAGATTCTAGTAAAATCTATCAAATGAGAAATATTGACTCGAGCCAACAATATGTGGCTTGAGTTCATGCTCAAACTCGAGCTAAGGTAAATTGACTTGAGCCAACAACACTACACTATGAATATCTTGCTTAATTGGATTTTGACCGTTATTTTCAAAATTACGTCTTTTTGCCTCGAGCCTACAACAAGTGACTTGAGTTTGTGCCAAAACTTGAGCCAGGGACACTTAACTCAAGCCTAGCATGATTCAGACAAACCAACTTGACTTGAGCCAAAATATATCAGTTTTTGGTAATCTTCATTTAAACTGAGACAATCTTTAGATATGATCTACTTGGTTTATATCCTTTCTTATTATCATTCCTAACTTGTTTGATGAGTTTGCAAATGAGTTTCAAATGATCATAACCCGGATTAACATAAGATTATCAAAAGGTGAATGATTACTTTAGAGCTCACAACGGTAACTTTGAGCAAGTCACAACGGTCATATTTCAACGAGAAGAATTACTCAACAGACGAATCGATCTTCATTGCCTATAAATAGAAAAGCCTTCAAACCGAAAGAAGTGACGATAGATGAATGATTTCGAGGAAGCCAATGAAATGATGTTACTGCTTTACCATTGATATGTCAATAACTCATATACTCTCTGTTTCTCAATATTCATAGTTTATAGTAGAGAGTGAGATGAATGATTATGTACTTCAATGATTATCTATTCACTTCTGAGAGAGAAGATTTAGTGTAAATTAATTTATCTAAGAGATACTCAAGATTGGGTAATCTTGAATGGGAAATACACATTGTGTTGATTACAGCTTGTAAGGGGAGTGAATCCTAGTGAGAGGATTGAAAGTGGAGCTAAATCACCAAAAGGGGAGGTGAATTTGGGATTTTCGAAATTCTTTCACTGGTTCTGTTTTATGGTGAGCATGCAGAACAAACTAGAGAGCAAGGAAGTGAAAATGAACACGAAGAATTATACTGGTTCGACCCAACTCTTTGGCCTACGTCCAGTCCTCAAGCACCCCTGAGTATTTCACTATTGTTAGGATCCAGCTGAACCCAAGAGGGGGGTGAATTGGGTGAAGATAAAAACTTGTAAACTTTTTGAAATCTTTTTGCAATCGGGTAAAATCAATTTGTATGATTGTAAAGAATTTAAAAGTTGTAAACAATAATTCAAATATACATGCTGGAAATAAAAGAGATTAAGGGAAGATAATTGCAAACTTAGATTTATACTGGTTTGGTCCAACCTTGACCTATATCCAGTCCTCAGGCACCCTGAGCTTTTCACTATTCTCCTTGTTTAACCAGACACAAGAGACAAGCCTTTACACTCTCCTTGTTTAATCAGGCACAAGAGACAAGCCTTTACACTCTCCTTGTTTAATCAGACACAAGAGACAAACCTTTACACCCCACAAGTTTGACTAGGCACTTGTGTAGCCTTTGTAATCTCTCGTAGAGACTCCCCCTTACTTCCCGTAAGGTTACAATCAATTTCCCAACTCAAGGTCACCCAACCTTGAGTACTTCTCATGGAAAATATGATTTACAATAGTTCTTCTCTCATAGAAGTGTTTATGATGAACACTGAAGTGCATTACAATTGATTTCACTCTCTAAAAGGTAAACCAAGAAGGCATGAAAAACAGAGTGAAAGGAGGATTCAGAATTTCGGCATTATAACTGGATAAGCTCACTCCTCCACCTTCTTATGTTTTAAATCCGGTTCTATTTATAGATGAAGGTCTTCTAGATGTTGGAGAATAGAGCCGTTGTAAATAGATCCGTTTGAGAATGAAGCAGTTGAGAACTAGCCGTTATTTTGCTTTTTGGGACTTGACAGCTCAACATTTCGGTTCTTCAGGAAATTCTTCATTTGATCATCTGAAATGTGTCCACAAATGATGTAAATGATGATAATAAATGTTATGAATCATTTGGGTAAACTTTTGGTTGATCTGGATCAGATTCAGGATTTTCTCATCTTTGATTTTTCTGAAGTTCCGGTGTATACTCGAGTTTTGACTTCAATACTGCGGTATTGAGGTTATAGCATTACTTCAGATTTGTCTCTGTATGTCTGATACTCGAGTTTTGCTTCTCATACTCGAGTATTAAAGATCCACTAACGTTCATTGCTCTCTGTCTGAGCTATACTTGAGTATTAATTCGTAAACTCGTGTTTTCGAGCCTTTTCACTCCTTGGTTGCTCTCTGATTGATATAGCTCCAATTTTGGCAAGCTACTTATCCTCCATATAGCTCTTAGTTTCTTCTTTCCACAGCAACAAGAATCAGATCTTAAATTGTTGGAATTCGCCCGTTATGATCCGATGAAAGAAAATTGTTCTTTAATTATCATTTTTTCAGCGTTCTGAATTATCAATCAACTTTCAAAGACCATATCTCAGGGTCTGATCTTCATTTTAGTTGAGTCAAGTATTGATGGAAAGCCCTATGAGTCTTCTTTCAAACACCATTGATCTCAGCTCATTTCGATTTGTAGATTGAGAGTTATACTCAAATCATTGAAGCTTGGTCTGCGGTGTGGCGTAAATATTTGATCCAACTTTGAAAAATCAAAGCTCTTTGATCTAATCTTATTTGGACTTGAAACTTTGTCAAGATGACACATTGGATTTCTAGTTTCAGCCAAATTTGATTTCACCTCAATCCGATCTTTGGTTTGGGAGATATTATTGAATTATAAGAGCTCGCCTAGTCTGATCATGAAACAGAGGTGAACATAGTTGCTGAAGAACACTGGAAACTCGAGTTTTGACTAGATACTCGAGTTTTGTCAGTTCTAGAGACGCGAGAGAAAATGAAAAACACCCGATACTTGAATATTTAAGTTCCATACTCGAGTATTGTCTCTCATACTCAAGTTTTGACCTTCATAGCTCAAATTTGAGTTGGAGACTCGAGTTGACTCCCAAACCGTGGTTTCCAAAACTGTGGTTTCCGAAACTACAATTGTCTCGTCCAAAAGCAAATTTTTCCAGTAAGCTTGTATACTCGAGTTTTGACTTAGAAACTCAAGTATTGACTTCCAGAACTTGATTTTCACTGTCTTTCATTCTGAATTACCCCTCTTTAACATCCATTTGATTGTGGACACTTCTATAATTAATCTTGGAACATGAATAATGATATTTTGAACAAATTATTCCTTTTTCCAAGTTCCATCTTGATCAATATTCTCTCTTCTTCATTTTCTTCTTCCTTGAATTATCTCCACAATCTTTTAATAATATCTTGATTCTTTGAAGATTCTTCCTTCTTGATTATTTCCCATCTCTGAACAATCTCTTGCATTCAATACTTCTTTATCACTCTTCTTCTTGATCATTCTTCACATCTTTGATTCTACATTAAGCTCAAGAATTTAGTCAATGAAGAAGATAAATATAATATGAAAACTTTTTGCTTACACAAATGGCATCAATATAAGACATCATCAAAACTAATCATATCTAACAACTATGTCTCTTGATTACACACTCTGTAACTCTAACTCTGAAGCAATTCTCTCACTAGAGCTTGCTCCCCCTTACAAGTTGTAATCAAAGACTCCCAAATCTCCAAGTCCCCCGACTTGAGATTCTTTACAATAAATGAATACAAGTAATAAACTCTCTTAAAAGAGCAGATAAGATGAACATTGAAGCTCAGATAGTATAAACCGATACTCTGTACAGAAAGCACAAGAATGAATAAACAAATTTAATGCTCTTTCTTTTTGTAGCTCAATAGTTGTTGAAGAGAATTGAATACTACTCTATTTATACTTAGAATATGTTTAAAGACCGTTGTAGGCATTCATATGACTGCTGGAGAAGATTTCTGTCTGTTACAAGCATCTTGGTCTCTTCTCTCTCTTCACTTTGTTTATTCTTTGTGTTGGAAGGATAAGTGTTGAGTCCCTTGAGCTTATAGCCATTAGAATGTCAGGGTTTCAAGTAGGTGGATGTCTCTTTATCATTTTCCCATAGTGCAGAGCTTATTAGACGAAAATATAGCAGGTTAGGTGGCTCATCATTTAATGCTCTGACAATTCTTTTGCTTTAGTGAAGTCAGCACTGAAAATCTGCTTTATCCATCTGTAAACTGACTAAAATACACTAGCAAACACATTAAACATATCTGGTAATGTTGATGGTTAATATCTAAAAGCATTTAGATCAAATAACAAACATTACACAGATTTCGTAAATTCAAATTTTCAACTGACACGGCTCATACTCGAGTTTGTGCATCAATACTTGAGTATTTCACTATGCACTTAAGGCCATACTTGAGTATTCAAACCAATACTCAAGTATACTCCTTCCAGAAATGAAACTTGCGATCTGTGTTTTCAGAGCTTCAGTTGAACTTAAGCCAATACTCGAGTATTCAACCAATACTCGAGTTTTGGACTCTTAATAGGATTTTGCCCAAAACATCAAAACCGGAGTATCCATGTAATATCGCAGTATTGAAAGCTTAAAAACTTCAGTTGCTCTCTGTATGACTCGATACTCGAGTATTCAACACCATACTCGAGTATGGGTTTCTGTTTTGAAACTCAGAGAGAACATTAGCCAGTATGAAACTGGAGTTTTCCAAACTGGAGTTCGTATGTGTAATAAATGTTCAAGTTGAAAGTGGAAGAAATCACCAAGAGGGGGGTGAATTGGGGATTTTAAAATTTCTTTTCAAATCTTTTAAAAATAAAGCTTAAGAAATGAATAATGAAAGAGTAGAGAAAGAAAAGCTCATACACACAGGATTTATACTGGTTCGGTCTTAACCTTGACCTACGTTCAGTCCCCAGATACCTTCTGGGTGTTTCCACTAGTTCAACAGGTTTTTAACTACAACAATGAAGACAAGACACAATCCTAATCATCTAGGACTTGCTCCCTCTTACACCTTGTAATTAAACAACCCAACTCACAAGTTCCACAACCTTGAGTTTACAAAACCAAATATTTTAAAAGAATTTCAATCTCTCAAAAGAGTGAATATTGATAATCACTAAAGAACAGATAAAAGAATCACAATACAGACTCAAAAATGCAAATGTGTTCAAGTGTAGCTTCGTTGTGTGTCTTGCTCTGAGTCTTCATAGCCTTTTATAGCCTAACTAGATGAACTAGCCGTTGCAATATCTTCTCCAACGTTCAGTTGCAGATATGGAAAATGACAGTTGCAAATTTTGCTCTGTTATTTCAATTCTTTGCTGAAATCCTGGAATATGTTGTTGCAGAACGTCTTCCAGATTCTTTGTCATTCCACAATCTTAATTCGACCGTTTGAGGTGATCTTAATGTGTTCCATCGGTCTAAACTAAATATCTGGGATAAGGGAGAAGAATCAGCCCTGTTCTTGGTTCTTCATTAAATGCACTTATTCTGGATCTTTGATTCTCACTGATCTTGTGATGAACCTGTCTGAAACTTATCAAAAACTTGATCAATAACGTTAGGAATAATAATGCAACAAGATATGATAATTTCAGATTAACCCATAATGATTTCGCAGATTGATTTGATCTGGTTTTCAAAAGTTACCGAAGCAAACTCGAGTTTGGTGTTCTAGACTTGAGTTTGAGGTTCTTAAAGAGAGGAAAGTCGCGAGTTGGTCTTGAATAAGATTTTGAACACTTGGCTAAACTCGAGTCTGCCTATACAAACTGGAGTTTGGCCAACATTGTATCTGTCTGTCAAGTCCAAACTCAAGTTTAGCAACCCAAACTCGAGTTTGTCTTAAACAGAAAGTTTTACAACTTTCCAAAGACAAACTTCAAATTGAGTTTACAATTGTCGATTATCATCAAAACACACAGAGAACTAACATTCTCCCCCTTTTTGATGATGACAACACTTGTAAACTGAATTTGCAAAAGTTTGATTAAATTTGTCATTTTGAAACATATTTTACTTTTATAGAATGAAGATATCAGAGTTAAGCACAAATAGAAGCAAGATGTAATATCATAGCAAAGTGAATCAGGCTGAACTTAACATTTAAACCATTTGCATAATTGAAAATACCAAGTACTTAATACAGACTTGAAAATGAACAAACAAAGTTAAAACAGATTAATGAAACATAACTCAAGACTCAGCAGTTTTCTCTCCCCCTTGATCTTGCTCTTCAGTTTCCTCTCCCCCTTTGTCATCAGCAAAAGAGGGGGTAGGCTCAATAGGAGGGGCAGAAGGTCGAGTGGAGGTGGTAGTTGGATCAAGAGTGGCTGGTGCAGAGGTAGAAGCTGGATTAGGAATGGGTCCAGATGAAGGTGCAGGAGTAGGAATGCCCAAGTGCCTCATGATTAGATCCAATTGAACCTTCATAGCTTCTTGAGCCTCAACCATTTCATGATTTGTCTTGGTGAGTTCTGAAACTATCTTCCCAACCTCCTTCTCAATGTTTGTGGCTAGATTTGTAAGAGCAACATCCACAATCTCTTGGATCTTGGCAGTTAAATCTGAGGGAAGAGAAGGCTGAGGTGCAGCTGATTGAGCTTCCTGAGCTCTAGCATAAGATCCTCTTGCCCTTGAGGGAGCCCGTGAGTGACCAAAGCCTTCCTCATTGAAGCTTAGCTTCATCAAGTGTAGTTGAGGCTTTCCAAACTCAAGAATCTTTTGAATTGTGTCAGAGGCGCCAAAAGGCCAAATCTTGAAGTAGAAGAGGATCACAGAAATCAAAGAAGGGAACGGGACATGCGAGGATTTTCTGGATCCAAATCTAAACTTCACTATTTCATCAAAAATCCATTGACCCACATTGATTGGCTTTTTGTCAATGATAGCAGTGAAGGGCTGATAGTCCCTCTGAGTGAAGTGTGTGAAATTTCCTCCCTTCTAAACCAAATTCCTCGAATAAATGTACCATAAGACCCGATGGATGGGTGACATGGAGGCAGGGGAAATGTGAAGGGATACCAATTGAGCCTCTGAAACAGGTTCATTTGGTTTTAAAATCTCAAAACACTGCCTATTGGTATAATCAAAGGAATGTGGAGGTGGAGGATTTTCAATTTGTAAGATTGTGTTTAAGATAGCAGCAGAAATGGTAATCTTCACACCTCTCACAGTTGTAGACAATCTCTCTTCAACTAGAATGTCATCACAGTCCTTCAGATTGTCCCAGTCCATATTAAAATAAAATACTCGGACAAAATTGGGTGTATAATTGGCAGAAATTGAAAGAAGAGTCTCGAATTGTTTAAGCCATGGGAGAAGATCAAGATTACAATCTTTCTTCAAGTTCTCGAAGTTTACTGATACTATTGGGCAAATGGGTCTTTTAACATAATTGTCTTTAAACTTAGCACCCAATTCATCAGATAGAATAGTATTGGTAGTAGTAAAACAAGGTGGAGGAGAATTATGATTATAAATTTCCAAGAGGGCATTTGGTACCGTAGGGGATTCCTTAGAAGGTTGGTCGGGTTGTTGTGCAGAAGAGGTTGGAATAGCAGCAGATTGGACCTTGGAGGATGCTTGGCCTGTTTCTTTCCTCTTTCTCTTGGAGGTCTTTGATGGTTCTGCAGCCTTCTCTTTTCCTTTCCCAGAAACAGTCTCTGGCTTCTTTCTTACTTGCTCCTCCGTTGGTTCTTGAATTACAACACCTTTCGGTCTAGGAGAAGTGGTATGAGGAACTCCTGGGATTTGTTTATCAATCCCTGAAGCAAATTTCTTCGGAATCATCTTGTTCCTCATAGGTCTGTGGACTGGTATGGATTTCTTCATTGGTTGTCGTTGAAGAGGGGATGGAGATGATGATTTAGAACCTTCGGCATCTTGGAAGAATGGGTTAGATGGTTGATTGGAGGCCATTTTTGGGTTTGAGAAAGAGAAATTGAAGATGAAGCAGAAGGGTCGAGAGAAACTTTAGGGCAAATTTGAGTTTTGAAGACGGTAAAATGAACAAACACGGCAAACCCATATATATAGTTTTTCCTAGACTTGAGTTTCACATTAACTGACTCGAGTTTACATGAGTTTTAGGCTTACATGAACTTCAAGAATGTATCTGTGAATCCTTGAATCCCCATCAAGACTCGAGTTAAAGCTTCCAGACTCGAGTTTTGAATGTCTTTAAATCTTCTTGTTGATCTTTGGCTGCTCCAGACTTGAGTCACTCACTTAATGACTCGAGTTTTGATCTTCTTCAAAACTTCACGTTGGTTTCTGTCTCTCGTAGACTCGAGTCACTTACTTAATGACTCGAGTTTAGAACTTCCTTAAATCTCCATTTTGCTTCTGTCTGATTTTGACTCGAGTTAGTCACTTAATGACTCGAGTTTTCAGGCTTCTCGCAGTTCCATCCTGTACTTTGACTTGCGCAGACTCGAGTCAATCACTAAATAACTCGAGTTTATGCTAGTTCCTCAAACTCAGTTGCTTTCTGTCCCTGATAAACTCGAGTTTGCCTGCTCAAACTCGAGTTTGCTTCACACTGAAAGTAAATATTAGTAGACAAATATCCTGCAAAAACATATCTGAACACTCCGATGCTTAAGTTAGTACAGTTCAATCATCAAAACACTCAATTAACATTGGGTAGAGGAGGACTCACAGCTCATTGGGATTTACCATTCCCAATTCTCTTCTTATGAGAGTAAATTGCTCTTTTGCTAAAGGCTTGGTGAATATATCTGCTAGCTGTTGATGATGAGGGAATGAAGATCACTTTGACATCCTTCTTCTGAACATGATCTCGAATGAAGTGATGTCTCACATCAATGTGCTTGGTTCTTGTGTGATGGACAGGATTCTTTGCTAAGCTTATCATGCTTATGTTGTCACACAGAATTGGGATTTCTTTGAGGTGCATACCCAAGTCTTGAAGTTGTTGCTTTAGCCATAAAACCTGAGAGCAGCAACTTGAGGCAGCAATGTATTCAGCTTCTGTTGATGACACTGAAACAGTGGTTTGCTTCTTACTGAACCAAGAGACAAGTGAGCCACCAAGAAATTGACATTGGCCACTTGTACTCTTTCTATCTGTCTTATATCCGACATGATCAGAGTCTGAGTATGCTACCAGATGTTCAGGTTGACCTTTGGAAAACCATAGTCCCAATTCTTTTGTATCATGTAGATATTTGAAAATTCTTTTAACATACTCAACATGTGACTCTTTTGGAGCTGATTGAAATCGAGCACACATCCCTACACTGAATTGGATGTCTGGTCTACTTGTTGTCAGGTAGAGCAAGGATCTAATCATGCCTCTGTATCTTGTGATGTTGAAATCTTTTCCCTTTTCATCGGCATCTAATGCAGCCGTTGAACTCATTGGTGTGTCAACCCCATTGCAATCTTGAAGGCCATATTTCTTGAGCAGGTCTTTCAAGTACTTGGTCTGAGAAATGAATATGCCATTCTTGCGCTACTTGATTTGAAGACCAAGGAAATAGTTGAGTTCTCCCATCATTGACATTTTGAATTCACCCTACATGGTCTCAGAAAATTCCTTGCACAAGGTATCATTAGTAGCACCGAAAATAATATCATCTACATAGATTTGTACAATAAGGATTTCGTTGAGCTTGTTACTTTTAATGAATAATGTGTTATCTGCCTTTCCCTTAACAAATCCTTGATTAAGAAGGAATTTGCTTAACCTTTCATACCAAGCTCTAAGAGCTTGTTTTAGACCATATAAGGCCTTTTTCAGTTTGAATACATGACCTGGATGAAAATCACCTTCAAATCCAGGAGGTTGTTCAACATAAACTTCTTCTTAAATAAAGCCATTTAGAAAAGCTGATTTTACATCCATTTGATAGAGTTTAATGCCTTTTATGCATGCAAAGGCTAAAAGAACTCTTATTGCTTCCAATCTTGCCACTGGGGCATAAGTTTCTTCATAATCGATTCCTTCTTCTTGATTATAGCCTTTGGCAACTAATCTTGCCTTATTTCGGACAATGATTGCAGATTCATCACGTTTGTTCTTGAATACCCATTTAATCCCAATGACTGGATGGTCTTTGGGCCTAGGTACCAAATCCCAAACTTGATTTCTTTCAAATTGGTTCAGCTCCTCTTGCATTGCTATCACCCAATCATTGTCTGAAAGGGCTTCTTCAATCTTAGAGGGTTCTATTTCTGAAATAAAGACTGAAAAGGTTACCTCATTTAAAATGCTTTTCCTAGTTCTCACACCTTCATTTACATCACCTAGAACCTAATCCAGAGGATGGTTTTTATTGTATCTCCAGGCTTGAGGCTGAAGTTGTGACTGAACAGGTTCTTCAGAAATATTTTCAGTCTCGTTTTCTGGTTCTTCTTGAGAGGAATTTTCAGAGTTTGAGACAGATGGGATTTTTGAGGTAGATTGATTTTGTAGAACATTAACATCTTCCTCATCATTAGATTGGTTAGATTTGTTTTCACATAATACTACATGAATTGATTCTTCAACAGTGCGAGTACGCAAATTGAATGTTCTAAAGGATTTACTTCTATTTTAGTAACGAAGAAATATACCTTCATCTGATCTGGGATCGAATTTTCCCAGATTGTTCTTACCATTGTTATGGATAAAGCATTTGCAACCAAAGATGTGTAGGTGTGCTAGATTTGGTTTCCTCCCTTTGTATATCTCATAAGGAGTTTTGTTTAACTTTTTTCGGAGATATGCTCTGTTGGAGACATAGCATGCAGTACTCATGGCATCAGCCCAAAATACTTGGGAGGTGTTGTTCTCATTCAGCATTGCTCTTGCCATTTCAGTGAGTACTCTATTCTTCCTTTCCACAACACCATTTTGCTGAGGATTCTAGGAGCTGAGAAGTTATGATCGATGCCCATATCTTCACAGTATTTGCTGAAAGCATGGTTTTCAAATTCTCCTCCATGATCTGTACGAATTCTTGCAATGACAGTACCTTTCTCGTTTTGGACCTTTTTGGTAAACACAACAAATTGATCAAATGTTTCATCTTTAGATGATAAGAATATAGTCCATGTAAATCTAGAGAAATCATCAACAATGACTAATGTGTACAGATTTCCACCAAAACTCTGGACTCTAGCTGGACCAACTAAATCCATGTGCAATAGTTGAAGAGGTCTATTAGTTAAAATCTCACTTTTTGATTTGAAGGATGATTTAGTTTGTTTTCCCTTTTGACATGCATCACAAACCATGTCCTTTTTGAAATTAAGTTTTGGCAAACCAATAACTAAATCCTTTTTCAATAATTTATCAAGTTGGGACATATTAATATGTGCTAAACGTTTGTGCCACAGCCAACTTTCATCTAAGTTACTCACGAACATTTTTCAGAGGGTAAACCAGTTGAAAGTTCAAGAGTATAACAGTTACCTTCCCTTGGTGCTCTGAAAAGAGCTTTGGATCTTACTTTGTCTAGGGAGAGATCATCCTTGTTGACAATCAAACACTCTTCTGAATTAAAGATGACTAGATTACCTTTGTCAGCACTTTGGCTTACACTAAGGAGATTATGGCACAATCCTTCCACAAGGTAGACATCTTTTATTTGTGGTCCATCATTGTTACCAATCTTACCAATACCAGCTATCCTTCCAGATTGGTTGCCACCAAATGTGACCTTGCCCCCATCTTTGTGTTTGATTGTTGAAAACTTGGATTGAGCTCCTGTCATGTGTCTGGAGCATCCACTATCAATGTACCATTTACTGGATGTTGATGCTCTTAGACATACCTGCAAGTTATGGAAGATCAAGTCTTAGGTACCCACCTTTTCTTGGGTCCTTTTGGGTTAGTTTGTACCTTAGGAGACACATATGTTCCTTTAGGTACCCATTGATAATTACCTATAGGTTTATCTTTCCTTTCTTTTCTATGAAAGCATGCAGAAGTAGGATGGCCTTTTCTATTGCAGTAATTGCAGTGGGCAAATGGATTAGAAGAGTGAACAGATTTTCGAAAATAACTTAGGTAGTTCTTTTCTCCACTTTTCTTCTTGCCTTTCTTTTTATCAAGATCAGGATTGTAGCCTATTCCAGATTTATCATTTGTAAACCTTTGCTGTTTTAAAATAATGTCAAGCATTTCACTACCTTGAGTGAATTTTTCCAAAGTTTTTGAAAGGTAGTCATTTCTTTTCTGTAAAGTACAGCAATTTTCGCAAATCTTTTTAGTAAATTTTTCACAAGCCTTTTCAGAAGTAGAAGGTGAAGTTTTCTGAACTTGTTGTTCTAAATCCTTTACTCTTCTTTTCGAAAGCATAAGTTCTTTTGCAATCTTTTTAAATTCAGAATGAATAATATTCAGAAAGTAATTCATCAAAGGTTGGTTCAGAATCACTTACCTCTTCATTGTCTGATTCTTCCTGAGCAACAAGGCAAATGTTTGCTGTTTGTCTCTCATCCTCTTCTTCTTCATCAGACGAACTGTCTCCCTAAATGGCAGAGACATATGCTTTCTTTCTGAACGAGTTGAATCTATTCTTTTCCTTTTCCTTGTTTTTTAGCTAAGGGCATTCTGACTTAATGTGACCAGGTTTATCACATTCATAGCATAAGATGGGTTTCTTCGATTCTGAGCTTAATCCACCTTTATGAGACTTTCTGAATCCCTAATTCTTTTTGTAGAATTTTTTGAACTTTCTGATTATCATGCCAAGCTCTTCTTCTTCGTCCTCATTATCCGATTCTTTAGATTCATTGATGGTCTTGAGTGCAATTCCTTTGTTTTTACCATCAATTCCATCAAGCCCTTTTCTTAACTTGATTTTTCCCTCATATTCGGATAGGCTTCCGAAGAGAGCAGTTATAGATTGCATGGATTCTCCTCGGGCTTCTTTAATAGCTATCACTTTAGCTTCCCAATCCTTGGTTAGTATATTTAAAATTTTTCTTACCTGAGTCTTTTGTTCATATACCTTCCCTAAGGCTGACAATTGATTGATGAGGTGAGTGAAACGGAGCTGGAACTCTGCAATTGATTCTCCATATTTCATGTGCAGAAGATCATACTCGGTTGTGAGAGTATTGATCCTGTTCTCCTTGATTCCTGAGGTTCCTTCATAGGCCACCTCCAATTCATCCCACATTTATTTAGCACTGGGCAGATTGCAAATGCGAAAGTATTCCTTTTGGCTCAATGCACTCTGTAACATCAAAATAGCTTTGCTGTTAAGTACAACTTTCTTTTGATCATGTTCATCAAATTCTGCCTTTGTTTTTGGCAAAATTTTCTCTCCTACTTTCTTAGTAGGGACATAGTGGTCTTACTCAATTACTTCCCCCAGACCATACTCACTAGCCATCACAAATACTTTGAATTTGGATTTCCAGAATGAGTAATGTTCACCATTAAAACCCGGTGGTCTGTTTATTGAGGCATCATCTAGTAGAATTCCTTCCATTGGATCTTTATGTCTAGGATGTTAATCCTTTGAGAAGACAACCTGCCTCTGATACCAAATGAAAGTGGAAAAAATCACCAAGAGGGGGGTGAATTGGGGATTTTAAAATTTCTTTTCAACTCTTTTAAAAATAAAGCTTAAGAAATGAATAATGAAAGAGTAGAGAAAGAAAAGCTCAGACACACAGGATTTATACTGGTTCGGTCTTAACCTTGACCTACGTCCAGTCCCCATATACCTTCTGGGTGTTTCCACTAGTTCAACAGGTTTTTAACTACAACAATGAAGACAAGACACAATCCTAATCACCAAGGACTTGCTCCCTCTTACACCTTGTAATTAAACAACCCAACTCACAAGTTCCACACCTTGAGTTTACAAAACCAAATACTTTAAAAGAATTTCAATCTCTCAAAAGAGTGAATATTGATAATTACTGAAGAACAGATAAAAGAATCACAATACAGACTCAAAAATGCAAATGTGTTCAAGTGTAGCTTCGTTGTGTGTCTTGCTCTAAGTCTTCATAGCCTTTTATAGCCTAACTAGATGAACTAGCTGTTGCAATATCTTCTCCAACGTTCAGTTGCAGATATGGAAAATGACAGTTGCAAATTTTGCTCTGTTCTTTCAATTCTTTGCTGAAATCCTGGAATATGTTGTTGCAGAATGTCTTCTAGATTCTTTGTCATTCCACAATCTTAATTCGACCGTTTGAGGTGATCTTAATGTGTTCCATTGGTCTGAACTAAATATCTGGGATAAGGGAGAAGAATCAGCCCTGTTCTTGGTTCTTCATTAAATGCACTTATTCTGGATCTTTGATTCTCTCTGATTTTGTGATGAACCTGTCTGAAACTTATCAAAAACTTGATCAATAACGTTAGGAATAATAATGCAACAAGATATGATAATTTCAGATTAACCCATAATGATTTCACAGATTGATTTGATCTGGTTTTCAAAAGTTACCAAAGCAAACTCGAGTTTGGTGTTCTAGACTCGAGTTTGGTGTTCTAGACTCGAGTTTGAGGTTCTTACAGAGAGGAAAGTCGCGAGTTGGTCTTGAATAAGATTTTGAACACTTGGCTAAACTCGAGTCATTTAGTGACTGACTCGAGTTTGAGGCTTTTATGAAAAAACTTAAGTTTAAGTTCACAGCTTCAAAACTGGAGTTTAGAAATCATGTAATAGTTCGAGTATTTTCAAATAGTCCTAAACTCGAGTCTCCAGAAATCTAACTCGAGTTTCAGTGTATATTGAAACTTTGAAAAACTTTTCATTTAAGTACAAACTGGAGTCACTGAAATTTAAACTGGAGTTTAGAAAACAAGTATCAACTCAAGTATCTCTATATATGCCAAACTCAAGTCTACATAATCCAGACTCGAGTTTCCAGTGAAAACTGAAAACATGAAGGCTATTGCATTTTGCAAACTGGAGTTTGTAAAACTGAAACTGGAGTTTGGAAAACTTGATAAAACGTTGAAGCTTCTGTTTGATGTTTGATCTCAGACTCGAGTTTCCAAATCATAGACTCGAGTTTACAAGTCTTGTAAACTTTGATAGCTCTCTGTAACTCTGCAAACTCGAGTTTGCCTATACAAATTGGAGTTTGGCCAACATTGTATCTGTCTGTCAAGTCCAAACTCGAGTTTAGCAACCCAAACTCGAGTTTGCCTTAAACAGAAAGTTTTACAACTTTCCAAGGACAAACTTCAAATTGAGTTTACAATTGTCGGTTATCATCAAAACACACAGAGAACTAACACAAGTCATTTTTTATTGGCCCAATACTCGAGTATGTAAATGTCATACTCGAGTTTTCATTTAAAAGTGAAAACATTTGAATTTGGAGCCAAGTTGAAAACTGGACTTTTCATATTCCAAAAATTAAGTTTTCAAAACTGAAGTTTTCAAAACTGAAGTTTTCTAAACTGAAGTTTGCATTTCTTTTGTAAAAACACTGAAAAGTCTTTTAGGCTTATACTCGAGTATGCATACCAATACTTGAGTATGCTCTGATTGGAAACTTGTGATGCTCTCTGTAAGGTTCAATACTCAAGTATCTACTAGGATACTGCAGTATTGCCCTTAGTCATTTGCATTGAGCTTTTCTTTGAATTCCCAATACTTGAGTATTGCTATTGATACTCGAGTATTGTCTCAATCGACAAGTTTTTTACTTTCTTGAGACAACTCTTCAATCTTGGTTTCACAATTGATTGTTATCATCAAAACCCATAGAGAACTAACATTCTCCCCCTTTTTAATGATGACAACACTTGTAAACCAGAAATTCTCCAAATCTCGAAAAACACTTTGAAAAATTGTAAGCTTTGAAAAGGTTTGCTATGCAAAGGTGTTGTAAATTATTCTCAACATGTTTTTGACAAAAACCTTTGAAAGTCTTAATACTCTAGTATTGATATTCAGTAATCATGTTTTTCATTTAGATGCAAAGCAAAAATTCAATACAATTATATCCAATTTAGTTATTTAAGGCATGAATTCAATGATATAATAGTAAATACAGTTAATAACTTGAATATTTCATTTATATTATAAATTCATTGCAATTCTGACTACTAAAGTTCATACTTGCTAAAAACATAAATCAAGAAATAAGAACAGCAAGAAAACTTAGTTAGGAGATAGAATTAATCCAAAAGATTAACAAAAAGTTTCAAACATTCCAAGTACTTCTGCACATGACTAACTCCTAAGCCTAAACTAAATATTTGGTTACTTCTCCCCCTTTGTCATCTTCAAAAACTGGGAGGAGTAAAGAACATGAACAGTCAAGATGAAGGGCCACGGCGAGAGGAAGAAAGAAGCTTTTGGATCTGATCCATCTTGTCATCTGATGCTTCAGATGAATCTTCAAAACAGTCTATTCATTGACAATGTGAGTCTATGACTGTTGAAGACCAACAACAATCTGCCCAACTTCAGATTGAATTTTCTTGGACATGCCAAAAACAGCCTTGTTGACCATTTCCTGAATTTTGGTATCTAAATTAGTTGGACTTGAAGGATCAGCAGATGATGAAGAGGGAGTTGTAGCTTTCTTGGATGAAGACCTTTTGGCTAAAGATGTTCCTTCCTCAGGTGCTATTTTCATGAAGTTCAGTTGGGTCCTTCCAAAATTAATTGGCCATTTGAGGGTGTCAGCAGAGGAAATATGCCAGATCTTGTTGTGAAACAAAATCACTGACACGAGGCAAGCAAACGGTATATAGGATACCGATAGAGAGGAAAGGCAGAAATGAGAAATTTCTTGAAAAAGCCATTCTCCCAGATTAATAGGCGTTGGTTATGATTAGTTTTAATGATGTCTTATACATATATTATTATTATTAAGAGCAAAAAGTTTTATATAATCTATTCATCTCCTACATTGACTAACTACCTTGTTTAATATAGGTAAGTCTAAAGTTGAATTATAGAGAATGATCAAGAGAGGAGGTTGAAGAAAGAAGAACTTGATCAATATTATGAGAATATCAATATCCAAGTCTCTATGATCAAATAGAAGTTGGAATGACACAATTCAGAGTCAAAATAAGCAAGATCAAGCTTTATGATGAATAGTACCCGAGTTGCTACAGTGATCGAGTTGCTACAGTACAAATGCTACAGAGCTTCAGAAATCCGATTATTCTCGAGAATTCATTCTGCATTCTCGAGAATGGCTCTCAAGAATGTGTGCCAATTCTTGAGAATCCAGTGAGACTGATCTACTCTGTTTCACGTCTCATCCGGGTGACCTTCAGTAATTTGACAATATCTCTCAAACCAGAGATCGTATTGAGGTGAAACTAATTTTGAATGAAATTAGACTTCCAATGCGTCATCTTGGCCAAATTTCAACTCCAAACAAGATCAGATGAGAAAGTTATGAATTTTTGAAGTTGCTTAATCTGTCACCGTCACACAGCTGGACAAGGTTCGGTAATTTGGGTGTATCTCACAAAATACACATCAGAATGAGGTGAAATCAGTGGCATATGAAAATAGACTCACATAGCTTTCCAAAAACATGAAGATCACAGAAAACAAAAATCAATTGAGAGAGATATGATTTTTGGAAGTTCAGAGTCTGGTTCAGAATTATGCAAAACGTTGGTTCAAGAACAACTTCTATAAATCCGATCATAATGCTCGACATATTGTGAGTTTGGAGCTGATTCTTGTTGCATTGGAAAGAAGACTTGAAGAGCATTGAGTGGTTTTTCATGAAGTTATTAAGTTTACCGAAAGTTACTACTGCTAGTGAGAATGTTCCCGAGAATGCTTCGACAGATCAAAATGAAGAAATGATATTGCTGGTGTGATTTTTGAGAATAAAAATCAATTCTCGAGAATGACTCTCGAGAATTAGCTATCAGTTATCGAGAATGGCTCTACGGATCACAGTGGAACTAACTTGCTGAGATGACTCTCGAGAATCAGAGATCAATTCTCGAGAATGGTTCTCAAGAATGTAACTCAGTTCTCGAGAATGAATGAATCCTGCATATTCCTCTGAAGTGATTCTTGAGAATTAGAGATCAATTCTCATGAATGGTTCTCGAGAATGTAAGTCAATTCCCAAGAATGAATGCAGTTCGACATTAACTTCGAATATTTTGCTGAAGTAGTTCTCAAGAATCAGAAACAATTCTCAAGAATGGTTCTTGAGAATGTAACCCAGTTCTCGAGAATGAATTCAGTTTAACGTTTTCTTCTGAGGTGATTCTCGAGAATCAAAGACCAATTCTCAAGAATGATGAGAGAGAATCAATGAAAAACACTATGATCTTATTCTTTATCCAGAAAGCTTCACTGTAAGAATGATTTATCAGTGTTTGAATTTTGAAGCATGAAACGAGAGCAATATGAACCTATATGTTTTCAGATTATCATTCTCAAGTATCATCAGGTATAATGTCTGGTAAGCTTATAGCTCTCAAGAACGTATGGGTATTTCTCCATAATGCATTTCCTACATGTACATCATATTTTACGCATCAATTGCCTCTGAAATTCTATGGGCCATTACCTAACTTTGGTTAATCATCTTTAAACTCATCTATTCATAATTAATCATGTATTTGATCGAGTTTCAGTTAATTAGCATTGCTTAGTTTGAAATTGAGCGAAGAGCAATCCTACGTAGCAATACACTTGAATATGCCTCAGAAAACAGAGCAATAGTTTTTGCTTAATTGGAAAGTCGCAACTGCAGTATGGAGTGCCAGCGTATATGTCGGAGAATATTTGCAACTTGGATTAAACAAAGAGAATTGTCCAGTTGCTGCCCATAATAAAGAGACTTCTCTGGGAGACAAACAGAGATGGGAATGGCATGGGAGAATGTTCCACGGTTCAGTGATTTCAAATGACGGACAACATACAGCGAAGCATAGATGCTCCAACAGACGTAAATGGAAATGGAGCCTTCAGATCAAAAGCATGTCGGCCACTGATGAATTTATGCTTAAACAGAATCTCGAAGAGACACAACGGACAGATATTCAAATTAGCTCACAACGCCTATTTGTCCTTGAGCAGATAAATGCCACAACAGACATTTATTAAATGAAGGACAACACGCAGCAAAATACAGACGCTCCAAGAAACATGAATGGCATTGGAGAATGTTTCAAGGGTCAATGATTTCGTCCGCCGTTCACAACTGATGTATACTTGAAATAGATCCATTAAAATCCTTTCAACGGTTGGATACTCGCAACGGTCATAAGATGATTTTACCTATAAATAGTGAAGCTTTCAAACTGGAAGATAAGACAACTGACGACAAGTGACGATTATGAAAGAAACAAAATAAGTTTACTACTTCACCTTCGATATGTCAATACACGCATGACTCATATACTCTCTGTTTCTCGATGTTCATTGGGTCTACTGTAGAGAGTGAGATTATCGATTATATACTTCAGTGTTTATCTATTCACTTCTGAGAGAGAGAAGATTTATCTGTAAACATTACATTTGAGAGTTACTCAAGATTGGGTAATCTTGAGTGGGAAACGATTGTAACCTTACAGTGTGTAAGGGGGAGTATCTCAGTGAGAGATTCGGCTTCACAAGTGCCTGGGTAAACTTGTGGGATTGTAGAGGCTTTTCTCTTATGCTCGGTTAAACAAGGAGATAGTGGATTGAAATCTTAGGAGGAGCCTGGGGACTGGCGTAGGTCAGGATTCGGCCGAATCAGGATAAATCACAGTTTACACATTCTCTTCCCTAAACTCATTTATTTCCAGCATATATATTTGAATGCATAACTATTGATTTACAACTTACTACTGTCATACAAATTGCTTTATGTAAGCTGCGAAAAGTTTATCTATTCACATTCTCTTGGGTGACAGCCTGATCCAACAATAGGCACCTTGCGAATGAATGCAGCGAATAGAGGGTAATCTTTTTAGGAGAAGTGGGTGTAGAAAGTTCTTGGAAAAGATGTTCCATAGGACACGATAAACAGGGGACATTTCCATAGGAGTGAAAGATAATTTGTCGACCTGGTTTCAGGAATAGGAACACTAGGCCTCAGGATTTTGAAGATCTCAATATTAGAATAGCTAATTTTAGGAGCAGGAGGGGGATTTTTTATTTGAAGAATGGAATTTAAAATGGAAGCAAAAATGGTTACTTTGTCACCCCTTATAGAAGTTGAAAGACATTCTTCCACCACATTGTCTTCAAAATCTTTTAAGTTTTCTTTGATCATGTTGTAGTAAAAGATTTTGACAATGGTTGGAGAAAATGGGGCTTTTATTGACAGATATGAAATATAAGGGTTCAGCCAAAGGGACAAATCCATGCCACATTCTTCTTTAATTTTCTCTAGGTCTACAGAGACTAGAAAACATAAATCCTTTTTGAAATAAGTCTTCTTAAATTTTTCTACTGAGGTGAACCATATTTTATTTCAGATAATGTAGAGGGACGGTCAGAAGGAGAAGTATTTCCAGTGGGAATATTAGATTGTGGAGGAGGGGACAAAGATTCTTCAAAAGAGGAGTTTTCTTCAACAATAGGCTCCTTGTCTTTGCGAGTTGCAGCTGCAGGGTCAACATCCTTTTTGTTAGGAGTCTCAGAAGGTTTGTTGAATTGGACCTCTTTTGCTTTTGGCCTTTTGGAGACTTCGCAGATGATTTTTCTTTGATGGAAACACCAAGGCGAAGAAGAAAGTCATTTCCTTGTTTGGCTCGATGAACAGGAATAGATTTCATCCTCCTAGGTCGTTGAGGAGGAATTGGAGAAGGAATATTAAGTGTTGGATCCTCCTTGGAAGAGGAAGTTACGGACCTCTTGGCAGTTTTCTTGGATGTTCGATAGGAAAATCGCCTAGGAACAAGCTTTTTCTCCTTCTCCGAGCCTCGTGGAGGGGAACCTTGAGAAGATCATGATGATATGGAAGTGACCCTAGCTCTTGAACTCGTCTTTTCAGTGCCATTGAAGGATTTTTTAGAGGATTTAAGACAATGAGAAGACGAAACAGGGAAAAATAAGGAGAGCAGAGAGCAAAGAAGATTTCTAGGGCAAACTGGAGTTTAGAACGACAGTTTTAAAAAATGATTTCACGGATATATATAGTTGAACTACCACATACTCGAGTATTCTATTCCAAACTCGAGTATAGTTAAAATATAACTAACCTAGACTTCAAAGATGTACCGAGAACCTTTGAACTTCCATGATCAATACTCGAGTATACATCCTTATACTCGAGTATTTGCCCTTTGTTGAAATGAGTTGCTCTCTATCTGCTGGAATACTTGAGTTTTATACTTACATACTCGAGTATTCACTTCTTCTAAATTCTTCAGTCTTTGATGGCTCCGATAATACTCAAGTTTTGCTTGCAATACTCGAGTATTCTACTCTTGACAACAAAACTCAAGTTTCTAAGCATCCTACAAAAATCAAACTACAAACTTTGATGCTCAAGTTAGTGATCAGAAAATCATCAAAACCATAACTAACATTTGAATGTAAAGTTTGTTAAAATCAAAATTTACAATTCATTGGGATTTACCATTCCCAATTCTCTACGAATAAAATTAAATTACTCCGTAGCAAATGGCTTTATGAAAATGTCAGCTAGCTGAAGATGAGTAGGTATGAACATGACTTTGACATTCCTTTGCTGAACATGATCCCTTATGAAATGATGTCAAACATCAATATACTTGGTTCGAGTATGTTGCACTGGATTCTTGGCCAAGCTTATTGTGCTAGTGTTGTCACATAATATAGGGATCTCCTTTAAATGAACTCCCAAGTGTGATAGCTGTTGCTTGAGCCACAAAACTTGTGCACAACAGCTTGATGCAGCCACATACTCAGCTTCAATTGAGGAGACAACAATACTTGTTTGCTTTTTGCCGAACTAGGACACAAGTGAACCTCCAAAGAACTGGCATTGCCTACTTGTGCTCTTTCTATCTGTCTTATATCCAGCATGGTCAGAATCTGAGTATGCCACCAAATGTTCTAGTTGTCCCTTAGGAAACCATAAGCCAAGAGTCTTTGTGTGAGCAAGATATATGAATATCCTTTTCACACTTTCAGCATGAGACTCTTTTGGAGCAGAATGGAATCTTGCACACATTCCTATGCGTTGAACTGGATGTTTGGGCAGCTAGTAGTCAAATAGAGCAATGATCCTATCATTCCTCTATACCTTATGATATTGAAATCCTTTCCCTTTTCATCAACATCCAGAGAAGCAGTAGCACTCATAGGCATGTCAACACCATTGCAATTATCCATCCCAAACTTCTTCAGCAGATAATTGAGATACTTGGTCTGAGAGATGAAGATTCCATCTTTCTTTTGTTTAATTTGCAGACAAGAAAGTAATTGAGTTCTCCTATCATGGACATCTCAAATTCTCCCTGCATTTTCTTGGCAAACTCTTCACACAAAGCATTATTTGAAGCACCAAAAATTATATCATCAACATAAATCTGTACAACTAAAATTTCATTTAGCTTATTACTTTTTATGAAAAGTGTTGTATCATCTTTGCCTCTAACAAATCCTTGATTAAGCAACTTGATGTCCCTATGCCCATCCAAAAGTGAAGACTTTTTGGGCAAGTTGATGAGATCATCCAATGTCATAACAAAGGCTTTATGTCCCTTGATGACGAAATATTGTAAGCTAATCTTATCATTAACTATTAGCTCATTAATCACCTTAGCAAGGAAGCTTGTTTTTGACACTTTTTGAGCCTTAGATTATGTTCACACCTCTTCTCTCTTTAGTTTTGTGGTTTGGATGAATTTGGAGACTTATGGAACACTCCTTGCATATGTCAATCTCATTAAATTCATGCTCCTTCTTTCCCTTACTTGTGTGGCCAAATCTTAGCCCCAACTTGGTAGCTTCTCAATTACACCTCTTTGACTTCTTATGTGACCATTTGACTTGTGTATGTGTCATGTGATTTCATGCCTTCTTTCTTGCTCCTTACCTTAGACGAATTTGAGGCATATTTAAGAAGCCTTTAAGTCATCCTTTCTATATTAATTACATGCAAATGTGTCCCTTGTCTTCAAGTCATCATAATTTCCTAGTATGACACATGACAATTCATAATGCAAGGAGTTACATTTTGTTCTTTTAGCATTTTGGTATGTCATAAATCTTAATTCATATGAACTCCCTTCTCATCTTGCCACTTAGCCACTTGATTAAGGAACTTAATTGAGTACATTTTGTTAATCAATTGTTGACAATTTGCTTCTTCTTTATCTTTATTCCGATTTGGCCAAAATTATTGGCTTGTGAGGGAAGGAATTTGATCTTCAAACTTCATTAAAAAGGGTGTCTAAGTGTCCTCTACGAAGTCAACTTGTTTTCCCTTAGTGACATTTGGCAACTTAGGGTTTAATTGCTTCACTTTTGCATTTAAACATGTGTCAAATGTGTCTTCCCCCCTTTTCCTCTTATTAGCTAAACTTTTTACCTTTGTTAAGGGGTCTTTATGTTCTTTAACTTCTTATTGACAAATATACATAAGCATGACATTAGCAAAGTTAAAAGTCAAAGGGACATTTTACATAGACTTCTTTTCTTACCATGCGTCCTTATTCATGAAAATTCTTCTTGTCCTTTTCTCTTCCTCATTTGGCCGAAATATAGGCCTCTTATGGTCTTCAAAATATGTCAAACCATCTTGTATTCCTAGTTTGATAATTGGCCAAAAATTAGGAACCTTAAAGATCAATTAAAATGTTAATTCCATATATTAAATTGTTATTCTAACATTTGTCTCAAAAATCTTTAGGTTTCATGCCTTTCCTTTGTGCACATTTCTTGAATTGGGCTTAGTTGTCTGCCTAATATAGGATTATCCTCAAATTCCTCAACCCAAAATTCAAGCTATTACAGTAGGTACTTTGGTATATGTCTCATAGATTCAAAGCTACTAAAACACCACAGAAAACAACAAATATCATACAGCTTTTGGAAGCTACAATACTTGAGAACCAAGAAGAGGAAATAATACAAACTAAAACTGAAGAAATGGCTGAGGATGAAAATGATCATTTGTGTATCAATGATTTTCTGGGAAGACAATCTTAAGGATGTCAATTAGGAATTAGAGTGCCTAAGTTTCAAGCCAACAAGTTCAAAATCAAGCAGACTATGCTTAAGATGCTTGAACTATACGTCAGTATGCATGAAACAATTCAGAAAATCTAGATCGGCATCTGATACAATTTCTTAATGCTTGCAACTCATTCAAGCTAAATGGAGTTTCTAATGGTGTCATCTACCTTCGAATTTTTCCTTACTCTTTACAAGGAAAACCTAAAGATGGCTCAACAACTTAGAAGAGGACAGCATAACCTCTTAGGAGGCATTGGAAGAAAAGTTTAGATCAAGATTTTTTCCACATAATAAGATGGTCAATGCATGAGCCGCTCTTACTAATTTCTGTCAACAATTTTGTGAATATCTGTATGAAGCTTGGGAGAGGTTCAAGTTGCTTGTTAGGTAGAGCCCAGGTCACAATCCACAAAAGTAGGTCTTGCTTCAAATCCATTGAGATATGAAAGAAGGCCAGTGAAGTCAATTGATAAAGTTATTGAGGATCCTTCTTCACAATTGATGGCAATGTTAAATACAATTAATAAGAGGTTCTACCACTTAGAAGCTCAAGTGAACCGATCTAATGTTAGACACATTTGAGTAAACATTATTCATGCTCCTCATGATTATTATGGAAATGACCATGATAATGGACAATGCCTCATATCTCAATGGATGGAGACAATGAATTATGCAGGAAACTATCATGGCAATAACCAGAACAATCTATACTCAAGCACATACAATTTTGGGTGGCAAAAAAATCACAACCTCTCTTAGAAATATGGTGCTACTCTTAATGAAGCATCAACCTCTAATATAAAATAAGTGTCACCTCCTAGGTTCTATCAATTGGAAAAAGGATGTCATTCTTACCCAAGAGCATAAATATGATTTAAAGACAATGATATCTCAGCTCATAAATTCTCAATTAAAAGGCACTCAGGATCAAGCTACTATTAATGTGAGAGTAGACTCATCTATCAAAAATCTTTAGGTACAAGTAGGACAAATTGCAAATGATGTGAATGTTTTACAACAAATAAAATTTCCAAGCAATAAATACTGTGTATAATCCTCATAGAAATGAAAAAGTGGAGTGTAAAGTCATTTCTCTTAGAAGTGGTAAAGAATTACCTGAGATGTAGTAGACAACAATCAAGCCTTTAGGTTCTAACAATAAAGAAACTCGAGAGAGTCTTGTAAAAAATGATAAAGAGTCTATACAAAAGGTTAAGGGAGTAGATAAGGATAGTAAATTCGAAAAGAAAGAGGTAAGGAAAAGGGAAGTGGGTATTGAGATTTCTAAATGGAAACCGCCTTTACCATTTCCTTAAAGAATCTAAAAGAAGGCATTTGATGAGCAATACAAGAAATTCTTGGATATTTTCAAGCAATTACACATTAACATCCCATTGATTGAAGCTTTGGAGCAAATGCCTAAGTATGCTAAGTACATAAAAGAGATGTTGAGTAAGAAGAATCATTTTACTAAGTTTACAACTATAGCATTGACCAAGGAAACCACTAATGTCATTAAACCTGATGATCCTTTAAAGTATAAAAATCTTGGTTCCTTCACTATTCTATGCGTGATTGGTCAACCAATTTGAAGGTTGTGCACTATGTGATTTGGGTTCTAATATAAATCTTATGCCTTTATCTCTTTTTAAGAAGATTCAATTAGGGGTGGCTACTCCTACAACTGTTACACTCAAGCTAGTTGATCAAAGTCTCTCTTATCCATATAGTATCATTAAGGATGTACTAGTAAAATTTAGCTCTTTTATCTATCTTGTTGATTTCATTGCTCTTTGTAACACCCTACCGATGTAACCAATGTACTTGTAAATAGTGCTGAATTAATGAGAGTTTTACTTTCAATTATTATTATTTAATTATCGTAAATAAACCCTATTTAGGGAAATAATTTTAAATAAGAGGGGCAAGGGCAAAATGGTCAATTTTCAATCCCCATAATAATGAATTTCACGTAACATGAAAAAAAGGTGATTTAAGTCATATTCACGCTAGACCTGTAAGGCAGGTCCCATAGGTGATTGATCGGTAAGAATGGGACCGAAAGTGACCAACTAGGATTCTTTCAGACTAAATGGGACAAGGGTGGAGCCACTTTGGGAAGATGGAAGGGCACCACATATGAATGTCTATTCAGGGGAGAATATCTGGAAAAGTTGTGGAAAAGTACAAAAAGGAGTGTTATTGTACCCGACGGGGACCAGTTGGTTGAGGACTTAACTGATTAAGTGGAGAAAATGGATTAATTAAAGAGGGTCAGAGGTGTGGGCCCCATTAGGTGCCACACAACCCACCCTCATTAATTAAAAACGTTGCTTGGTGGCCAAGAAAAGAAAAGTCAAGGTAAAAGTCAATTGTGGGTCCCGCGATCAATGAAAAAGGGTAAAATGGAAATAAATGGGTAAAAGTCAATTGGAACAGATTTGAGGGACCCACATGGCATCTCATATGTGCTTTAGGTCAGGTGAAAAGTCCTAGACCAAAGTTGGTAATTATCCAAAAGTTTCAGGCTGAAATTATAATTTTTGAAAGTTTCGAGCCAACATAGGTAATTTTCCCAAAAAGTGTAAAATATCCAAGATATTTTTGGAGGGGGTCTGCACCACCTTGACTAACCTAGAAGCCCCTGGAAATCTCTGGATTTTCTTTGGAAATAAGTCAAAAAGCCAGATGAATATTAGACTGAAAATTATGGCAATTAATTCTGTTTTCAACGGATCAGATTTACTTTAAATAAAAGGTGTTTACCCTTCATTTTTCACCCTGGAGCATGAAATTTCCAGAGGCAAAGAAGAGACCATACAGTAGCCACCATAGCCAAGCTTCAACCCTAGCATCCAAACTCATCCACCGATTCTCCGATTTAAGGTAACACCGAAAAACTTGAATTTTTGAAGTTTCATTAAGTTATTTTCGTGCAAATAGTAGGAGCATGGTTTTAGGGTTGTATTTCTTCATTTTTAAGGTCTCCAATGGCTCTGAAACGTGATTTTGTGTAGGGTATGGGTCTGGTTTGAGTTTCTAAGATCAAAACACCAAAAGACCCCAAAAGAAGGGTTGCTGCCAGTCTTGGAAAATCTGAGCAGTGAACCTTCTTCAGAGTTTTTAACGGGGTAAACGAACTATTTTTAAGCTGATATTTTACAGGAGAAAACTAGACATCTGAGGCATGACTTTCCATATATAATATGTTAGATTTGGATAAAATTTGCTTGTTGAAATAATTGGTTGAAAACAGAGATGGGACCAGTTAAACGAATCTAGACCAGGGGGTCGAAAAGTGGTATCACGCCAAGATATCTGTGATTTTGACCCCTGAGAATATTTTTCTTGAAAATTAAACATGTTAATGGTTCAGATGGCGCTATTTTCAATCAAAAGTTATTTTTTTGGAATTTATGAACAATCGGTGAAGTCAGGACGGAAACACTGGATTTCTGGAAAATCTGTTTTTAGCTCGGTTTTGACCAAATAATGTAAGGGTATTATTGAAAATACTCAAATAAATTATTTTTTATGATATTTAGGGTCAAGGAAACTGTTGGGAGACTTGTGGGACCCTTGAAAACCTAAAACGATATTTTTACCACCAGGTAGTAGTAACCTCTTTACTCCGGCACTTTTATGTGTTTGTTGTATGTTTCACTTGCCATATATGTTTTTTCTTGTGTTTTGCCAATATGCATACAGAAACTATTTTTGATTGTGTTCCTAGCACTGAGGATGCCTGCCGGGGTCGCACATGTAAGTGTGGCGGCTTAACGGTCCGAGGCCTGCCTTGGTAAGGTGGCTCAATGGTGCGAAAACGTGTTTGTTGTGTATGTTTTCTGTTTGCATATATGGTATATTTGGCATGTTTTTCATATTTGTATGGTTTCACACATACACACCAACATATAGTGTATAAGTATTGACGGTTACTCTAGGGGCCGCACACGGACTCCAGATCTTTCTAGTGAAGCAGGAGGGCATGCTTGAGTAGAAAAGGCCTTTTTGCAAAGGTAGGATGGCAGTGCAGTTGAAGGATAGGGGATGCCCTATCGTATTTTGTATCTTTTTTTGGGATGACTGTACTTATATTTTGATATTCATTTTCCGAATGACTGTACCCTAACCCTTCGGGGACTTTACTTTTTGTCGCTTTTACTTTTACCAGTACAGTAGTTGTCCAAACCGATCCGGTGCTCTGTTGCGCATGCTTTGATTTATAATTAAACGGACTTCATAACAACAGGAAGGTAAACTATAAAAGAAATCCCTCTAAGCTGCCAGCCAAAAGGGCGAGGGCGGTGAAGGTGTAACACTCGTGACATGGAAGATTATCAAGAGATTTCGCTAATTGTTGGGAGACCATTCTTGGCTTCTGGAAAAGCATTAGTAGATGTTGAACAAGGAGAGAGAATTTTACAACTTAGTGATGAGCAAGTAAAGTTTAAGAGGAACAAAGAAATGGAGTCTCAAAATGAATTTAAACGATGTGCAAGGGTTTTTTTGATAAATGACCTCAATCAAGCTGACTTAGATGCATTTACCATTAAAGAGCACCTTATAACTAGAGCTGGCAATCAGGGCCGGCTCGTCTAAGACCTAAAGTAAGAAAAACACCTGTTTTTCAAAGCCCGACCTGAGAGCACTAGAGCCAGGGCCGGCCCGCAGGACCAAGAAATTACTATTCCAAATTTTAACTATTTTTCCTCCACTTTTTTTTTAGAAAATATAATTAGTAAATTACAACATGAATCATTCAATAAATAAGCACAACTACTAATTCATAATCAAAAGCAAACTATGTTCACAAATAACTCATATAAAACATAAAAAACATATCACTAAGCGACATTAGTACGATGACTATTATTGTTGTCATCTTCGTCACTATCATCGATTTTAACAACATTTAATTGTTCTTCACTTTGAGTAGTAGCATCTAACTCATGAGTAAGAATATCATGAAATTCTTCTCCTGCATCATGAACACATCCATAATCTTTATTTGTAACAAATAATAAATCAAATCTTAAAATTAGAGTATAGTTATTATGTATTTGTAGTTAAATGGATAAATAAATCTATAACAAATACAAAAAATATCTAAATTAATAAATTTAAAAAGGACAAAAAAGAAAAAGCTACAGTAAAAAGGGCTTGCAGGGCTAGCTCGAGTCCCTCTAAGGCCGACCCATTTAAGCTCAAGGACTATTAGGGCCAGCCCTCCAAGGCTAATATCAAATATCTCGTCCATTTTTCAAGCCCGGCCCTTAAAAGGCCATGGCTTAAACAGGCCGGCCTGATGGGCATGGCCTGTTTTGCCGGCTATACTTAAAACCATCTTCATTGAAAAAAGAGTGTAGACCTATGCATCCTTTTTTGGGAAATATTGGCACTACTTGTCTCAACTTCCTTGACATTCTGACATGGTCAGGCTAAAGAATATAAATCATGCACTTCTTAGGAGGCAACCCAATGGTTTTGCTTGCATCTTTTATTTTTTCCCCTTTCTTTCATCTTTATTAAAGTTTAAAAATGATCACTCCTTTTATTACTCAAAGTTTTGCTTGTGCACTCTTTTCTCCCTCAAAATTTGAAACATCATGGATAATGCTAGAGGAAGAACTCCACATCAGGCTTAGAGACCTATACCAGGGGAGTACTAGTTCCTTTCCCTCTTTATTGAGTTTTGCAACATTGAGGACAATGTTTGATTTAAGTGTGGGGGAGGGATATAATTTCTTTGGTTTTTCTTGTCCTTATACAATTGAAAAGATTTTTTTTTATTAGAAATTTTTGGCATTGTTTAGGATTGACCTTGACTTTGAGCCTCCCCATCTTAGAAAATATCAGTCAAAAATTAAAATGGAAGATAATGTTTCAATTAAGCCTCCAAGCCTTGAATTTTTGTATTAATCATGAGATGGACAATGAGAATAGGGATTAGTTTGTAATATGATCAACAGATTATTAGTTTATGAATATTTTGCTACATGATTTCCTTAGGAAATGAGATGATGAAATTTGCTTGCAAAGTAAAACTTTTGTTTAGGGAAATGACTCAGTTAAAAAAAAAGAGCAGAAAAAAGAAGAAGAATAACAAACACAACTCCAATGACTTCTCTAGGCCTTACTTAGTAACCAGGGCACTTCATTACCAATTTTGGCACTCACGTCAAACGATAGAGTCAAAGAGAGGTATGAGTTAGGCTAAAAGCCTCTTGAGGTGCCGGTTGGAGTAAATGAGTAACCAGTGCTACATCACCCATGTGCAGGGTTACGTCAAAAAGGGACCTACAATGGTTCAAGATAAGAAAATAAAAGTAATTAAGCTATTTCCTACCTAAGGATCCTTATTAAATTAAATGAAAAGCTTGGTTTAGTAGAGGCATTTGAATTTTTCTGGAGAAATTGAGTAGCATAATATTCTTTTACTAATTTTATTGTTGCACTTATTACTTGCCAATCCTTTGATCATGGGATGTTAAGAGATTATTACAATTGGTTAAGGCTATTGGCTTAGTGACCCATTCTTATAAGACATTAACTTGAATAAAACTTGATAACATGATCTAAGTGTGGTGGTGTATTGCTCTACATTTAGGAATTTCATAATCAATGTTCTTATATTTCAAATAATGAGTCTCTTTCTTTTACTTGAGGACAAGTAATATAACACTCGAATATGGCCATAAGACACTCAAGTGTGGAGTTCTAGTACTCGAGTGTCATTCAACGTCTTCCAAGGATTCAAATATTCACAATGCATACTTGAAGTGAGCTACTTTTATTGCTTTGAAATTTTGTTTGAACAGTTGAGTGTTTATCTTCCATACTCAAGTATTTGGTTCTCGCACTCAAGTGCTCTCGGACACACTCAAGTGTGACGCATAAAATTTCAAACTCATATCAGTTAAGTCATAATAGTCCAATGACTTCCGTTATCTCCCTCGTGTCTCCTTGTCTCTTTTTCTCTCAAACACTCACAACCCTCAAGTCTCCTATTCAAATCTGTTATGACATTTCACTTCAGTTCACTTGAATGGACTCCTTAAATATTCTTATCTATTACAATCCTTCATTTTCCTCCTAATAAATCTCCCTCTCCTTTTTTAGATTCTCACTCTCAGCCAGTTACTCATAACCCTTCACTAGCGACACTTAAGTCTCAACCTTTCTACACAATAAGAATCAAAAACCCAGAACTTCACCTCAATTCTTCAACCTCTCCTTCATCTTCTAACCATGAAGCCTCAACATCTTCCTCCTTATATCATCCCTCTCCTCCTCCACCAAAGAAGCCGCAAACTGAGCAACCCAAAATAACCTAGAAATATCGTCCAAATGTGAAGGATAATGCTCCTAATCTAAGACCCAGAGCTAAAGGCATTATCATCCGTGAACCTTCTGCTAGTCCATATCAGATAAGCTCCAAAATTGGTGCTTCACCAGTTCAAAGCAAAGGAAAAGAGAAAGCCAAAGAGAAAGTAAAGGAGAAGCAATGGGAGGTAGACACACAGCCTCAACAGGAAGAACTAAGAACGAAGATTCTATTACAATGACTCAGAGGGAAATCATAGTTGAGTACTGGCCCTTTAGCATCACACTCTGGGGGTATCTGCCAACCCATCTCTCCTAGAGGCTACTCGATCATTGTTACCACCCTCAGGTTTTAACTCTATACCCTTATCCAACCCTGAGTCTGATCTATAAAATTTTCAAGATCATTATGGTTCACATGGCTTTTGCCCTACTTTATTTATGGACCTAGCCAAACTCATAATAGAGTATAGCCTTGATCTTTCTCCTTGATTAAAACCCTTTGAACCACTTTTGGATATCTTTACTATTTATTACCCCTATATGGCCAAACACTTTTAGTTCTATATGAGGGTAGCCAATCAAGTTGATGATGATTATAATATTCTACAAGAACATTTAGAGATTGTGGTGTGGGGGAAAAGGATTATGTTAGTTCTCAGTTAGAGTTTTGATGATAACAAACACTTGTCAGCTTACTGACTTAAGGAAAATTGAGTTCTTGTTTGTTAGTTCTCTATGTGTTTTGATGATAACTGACAATTGTAAACTCAGTATGAAGTTTGACTTACTGTCAAAGGAAACCTCGAGTTTGAGACTTGACAGAGAGTTGCTCAATTTTGCAAAGAAAGCCAAACTCCAGTTTGCTTAAGCAAACTCGAGTTTGCAGAGACACAGAGAGCAATCAAAGTTTTTCACAACAAGCCACACTCGAGTCTAAGTATGGAAACTCAAGTTTAGACCAAATAAGAAAACTTTAGAAACTTTAGTATTTTCTCAAGTCATGGAAACTCTAGTTTACAAGGAAGTTTATAAGTTGAAAAGTTTTTAAGACTTGTAAACTCGAGTCTGAGAATTGAAACTTGAGTTTAGCTTAAGGCAGAGACACTGAAGTTATAATCTGTTTTCAAAACTTTACTTCTTGTTTTTGAAAACTCTCGTTTACAAGAAAGTTTATAAATTAAAAAGGGGTCTTGTAAACTCAAGTCTAGCTCAAGGCAGAGACACTGTAGTTACAACCTGTTTTCAAAACTCCACTCTTAATTTTGAAAACTCCAGTTTATGTTTCTAAACTCCAATCTTGAAGTTTTTGGACTTAGGCTTATCTTCATGTCAAAGCCCAAAACTCGAGTTAGTCATTAATTGACTCGAGTTTGGCCATGTGTCCAAATCTCACTCAAAGACCAGAGCCTGATAGTCTTCTCTGTAAGAACCAAAACTCAAGTCAGCCATTTCTAAACTCGAGTTTAGGCTTTTGCTTAACATTCATGCTTTCTGGATAAACCTAAAACTCGAGTTTGGGATTACAAACTCGAGTTTGTATCGGTGTTTTTGAAAAACCAGATTTGTCAATCTGCAAAATCTTTATGGGTTAATCTGAAAATGTTTTATCATGTGATACGATTACTTCTAACATCTTTGATGAAGTTTTGAGTAAATTTCAAATAAGTTCAGCAAAGATCAAGACGAAATCAGATCTAGAAAAAGTGTAATAAATGAAGAACCAAGAATAGGGTTGATCTTTCTCCTTTATCCCAATGGTTCAGCACAGACTGTTATGGATCAATTAAATCACTCTCCAACGGTCAAATGAATGTTATGGAATGACAGAATATATGGAAGACCATTTGCATCAACGAATTCCAAGATTCCAGCTGAAAATTGAAAGAACAGAGGAAAATAAGCAACTGTCATTTTCCAGATTTGTAGCTGAACGTTAGAGAAGAAAATGCAACGGCTAGTTCATCTAGCTAGCCTATAAATACTCATGAAGACACAGAGCAATACACACAACATAATTACATTTGATTGCTTCTTTGATTTCTAAGCTCTGTTATACGAAATATTTTTGAACTTCAGTGTTTTTGATTATTTGCTCTTTAAGAGAGTGTGATTTTGAAAATCATTTCTTATTACTTGTTTTTGTGAGAACTCAAGGTTGTGGAACCTGTGAGTTGGGTAGTTTAATTACAAAGTGTAAGGGGGAGCAAGTCCTAGGTGAATAGGATTGCATGTGGTATTATTGTTTCTAATGTCCTTGATGAAGTTTTGAGTGTTTTTCAGATAAGTTTAGCCAAGATCAAGGTGAGATCAAGATCCAGGATAAATGCATTAAATGACGAACCTAGAACAGGCCTGATCCTTCTCCCTTATCCCAGATGTTCAGCTTAGACTGTTGTAACTCATAAGAATCATCTCAAACGATCAAATTGAGTTAAAGGAATGACTAAAAATCTGGAAGACGTTCTGCAACAACTAAATTTCAAGATTCCAGCTAAGAATTCAAGAACAAGAGCAAAATATGCTACTGTCAGTTTTCCAGAATTGCAGCTGAACATTAGAGAAGAAAATGCAACGGGTAGTTCCTCTTCTTCATCTATATAAGAAGCCTAGAAACGAAGAACAAGAGACACAGATACAAGAGGGAGAACAAGAACAGTGACGTGAGCTTACACAGTGAAAATGCCAATATTCTAACGTCTGCTTCATCTACTCTCTGAATATCTCAATGATCATATATCTAGCTTAGAGAGTAAGATTATATGTATTGTGCTTCAGTGTTTATTCACTTACTTCTGAAAGAGAAGATTCATTGTAAACATCCTATTATTTTGAGAGTTACTCAAGATTGGGTGATCTTAAGTGGGAAACACTTTATTGTGATTACAGCTTGTAAGGGGAGTGAATCCGAGTGTGGGATTACTTCGAGTACAGAGTGTGTAATCAAGCAAGTGAATTGATTACGGTTTGTAAAGAGGAGTGAATCCTAGTGAGAGGATTACTTCAAGTACAGAACGTGTAATCAAGTTCAAAGCAAATAGTGGATTGAAAATCTCAAGTGAAGCTTGGGGACTGGACGTAGGTCAAAGATTGGACCGAACCAGGATAAATCACAGTTTGCATACTCTCTTCCCTTATCTTTTACATTTCCAGTATATGCTCATCTTTGAATATCTAATTGTCAATTTATAAATTGCGAAAAGTATTTTTAAAGTTCCTAAAGCTTATCAAACACCCAATTCACCCCCATTCTTGGGTGATAGCCAGGTCCAACAATCAACTCGAGTTGTTCTGTAAGAAATTGTGTTTATTGTTTGTGTGAATTTAAACTCTCAAATCTCTTTATGATTACTTCATATCATTATTAAGATCTATTCTCAAGGTGCTTTTAACGTATTTGTTAGTTGATTTAAGATGATCAAATGTTGGATTACTTGAAAAGTATCATAAAGCAATTTTGTGTTAGAGACATTTATTTCATAGCAGAGAAATGAAGCCACACACGGAATAAACATCATCGTAGCCTAAATAATCCATGTCGCAGGTACCCATTTCAGCGTAAAGATATTACCAACTCCGTAAGTCAACTTCTATCCAAACGAAAGGAGGTTTGCTAATAATGATGAGCCAAAAGTAACCGAACTGGGAGAATTCAATCTAATGGAATATTTTCTGAGTCTAACAGAAATATGAATATCTCTCAACGGCTATCTTAACAAACTTCAACAGTCATAAATGGAAGCTGGTATAAATGCTTGAAGCATTCAATTCGCCAACTACTAAAACTTTGCGTATTCAATTGGACAGTACTTGCAATCAATTTGTTTATTTACTTCATTTAATATTTTTGGATATTCTTATACTCTAGTGATTAATATTCATCTACTCAATGAGGATCCTTAAACACTTATTTGATTATATGTTCAATCTCAAGGTTAAGGAACCTTGAGTGTAGGTGTACGATTACAACTTATAAGGGGGAGCGAGTCCTAGTGTGAAAGGATCATCTCGAGTAAAGAGTGTGTAACTTTTTTGTAATTGTCAGTTAATGAAAAACTCAATGTATCTGGGGACTAGATGTAGGTTAAAGAGTTGAACCAAACTAGTATAATTTCTCTGTGTTCATTCTTTGTCTCATACTCTGTTTTCGTTAACTTCGTGTAAATCCGAAAAAGATTTTTAAATCACCTATTCACCCCCTTCTAGGTGATATTCCAATTTTATTTGGTATCAGAGATAGTATTCTCATTTGGGTTTAACATCCCAAGAAAGATCATGGAAAGAATATTGCTTGATGGTGTAACATCTCGAATCTTGGACCCTTAGAATTGAGAATAAGCTTAAAGTAGGCGGACGATTAAGCCTAGTCCGGGAAGAGTCCCAATAATGTCAAGAGTTATGAAGCCTCTTTAGGACTAAGTAACTCAACTATACGGGTCAATGGACTTAATATGTTCAAGATGTGGAATTGAAGTGCTAATGGAAAAGGGGCACAGATGATCTATATGGTGTAAATTCGGTTGGAAAAGATGCCACCTAACTATGTCCTAAGGTATAGGACAAATAGTAGAGTGGAAATATGTCAATATAAGTGAGTATACAACATTTTCAGGGTAGTCAAGTGTGCCCTGCGTTTATGACAAACATCGACATTTGTGGAGAAAACCCGAGTGAAACTCAAGCAGGAACTCGAGTCAGCATTGACAAAGTAACTTTAATAAAGTAAGGTCATAATGACTAATGATATCATACTTTTGTGTTGGCCAAATAGAATGATGACACATATCCCTTCATGATTACCTCGTAGTACGAGGTAATTATGATATCCTGAAATATGGATTTCTTGTTCCCCGAGATACTATATTTCGATCACCTGTAGTCAAGGGGAAAAGACTGTTAATCCGGGCCCACACATGTCTAACTGAGTGGTATGAGTTACGAGGAAAAGTGTAACCAACAAAAGTAGCAGAGCGGGATTGGTTAGGGTTTTTCCAGAGTCAGGCCCAAACCCCTGAACACAGTGAAATGATGAAATTTGGTGGGCCAAAGGAGAGAAAAAGTTAACTTCGAAGGCAAGAAAAAGGTCACATCAAGTAATAATGAAGAGAGAGAATAAAATAATCTGGATTAATCTGGACTACACAATTTGAATCTGACATGATGGTTGAATGGCCAGCAATTATGACTCTACAAGATCATAAATGGCTTAATCTTGGTCAGATTCAGTAGGTCCCACTGACTTGAAGAAGAGTAGTATAAAATGATCATTTTACCCCTAAAGTATTATTTTAATTATCAGACAAAAACCCTCATCTAGTAACTCCAAAAACCACCATCAATGGCACTTTGGGAATATGATTTTTGGGCTGAAAATGGAGCCACCCATCTTCCAATAATTCCCTAGAATTCTTGAGAAACAAGTTAAAGAATTATATTTTAATCTGAGACATCCTTCTGACTAGTGGATGATAACCACAATTGGACAATAACCCTAACCTTTGGAGTCTATATAAGGACACATCCTCCCCTCATTTCCACCTGCCCAAGGATGAGTTCAAGGTGAAAAAGGAAGGTGTCCAGCTGAAGCTCTTGATTCAGGAAGTGAAGGAAGTCATATGTAATTGAAATCCCAAGGTAAGCCTCTAACTAACAACCTAGCAATTCTTGCTTCTACCCTATGATGGTTTTCATGGAGCTGCAGTAGGATTCTCACATTTTTAAGGTTCTCATTGAGTCCAAAGCATGTTTTTGTGTGGGTACAAGTAGGATTACCTTTTTCCAAACCTGAAAAGCTTAAGTTTTCAAACTACGTAAATCTACCAATTTTTATGGTTTTTGGGCAGCAAAGGAAAATTGATGATTTTGAAGTAGTAAATGAAGCTGAAATGCTTTGGAATTTCACATGGTGAAAGTATACATCATAAGGATGATTTTGATATAATATTTTGTCTCTTTTTTTTCCAACTAAGAGATCTTTAAGGGTGAAGATGACCTAAAAACATGAACTTTGTCTCGGACTAGTTGCTAAAGTTTTGGAATCTGAGAAGGATTGAAACCTAGATAATGTTAATAATTTTTTTCCCTATATACTAGACATCCTAGAGGTTCAATGACCACTAATTTCATGTCAATATGATTTTTCTAAAATATATTAAAAATTAGAGAAACTAGGTCCAAGATTCTAGAAAATTCTAGTGTTAGGCAAAATTTATGGAACTTGAAGCAAAGTTTGTTCTCAGATTAAAAAAGCATGATATTTTTCTGTATCTAGGATGTTAGCTTGTGTGGACCATATTTTCTACATTGAGGGAAGAATTTGCTAATCTCAAGGAGTGCATGGTAGTAACTGTTGACTTGCATAGTTTATGTTGCTTTAACATGTATGTTTTATCATGATGTAGGAGATCGAGCTGTAAGACCTATTGGACTACATGTCCTTGGGTTTCTACTGCAATACCAATATCAGGTTGTAGTACCTATCAGACTGTGTGTCCTTAGAGTTCTACTGTAGTACCAAGGGATGTAGGATTGGGCTGTAGTGCCTATGGGACTATGTGTCCTCAGGGTTTTTCTACAGTATCGAGATATGAGGTAGGTAGTGCCTATTGGACTACGTGTCCTTAGGTGGCTACTGAATCCTCAGGATGGGTAGGTGGTTAGGGTTTAGCCACCTTGACTACTAAGGCCCCTGAGTACTGATAGTTCTAGGAGCTTGTCTTAACCAAACGGTCCTGCGGAAATGCTACATACCAGTTTATTGTGGCAAAGCCAGGTTTATTCTTATTTCTTGATTGTGACTTGCATTGCATGCATTATATACAAATTGTATATGAGTCTAACAATTACTCTGGGGTTCAACTTTGAACTTCAGGCCATTATGGAGACACAGGGGTAAGGCAGTAACAGCCGGAGATTGAAGAAGGTAGGGCATGATGCAAAGAGTTGAAGAAATAGGGGGATGCCCTATCATATTTTGTATATCTATTTTGGAATAACTTTATGATTTATACTGTTTAGTATTATTTACTTTGGACGAATGTACCCTTAACCCTATGGGGACTTATGTACTTTTTGGGTTTATTATACTTTTACCAATATATTGTATTTGTCCATATTGGTAACTACTGGGATCCGTACATGCAGTGAAAGGATTCTATCCAATAAAATTTTACGAATTCCATATAGAGGATTTATCAACGACGTTTAAATTAGGTTCATTAATTCGAACCATACCTTTCAAATGCTCATGTGCGTGCTTTGCGAACTTGTGGGCTAACACCTTCTTGATCAATCAATCTCTAGGAGCCGACTCTACGAATCCATTCCCTCTACTGGTATCCACACCGAACATCGCTCTAACATGAACAGCAACGTGCTAGCGCCTTCAAGCTTTGCGTCTTACGCTTTCTAGGGTTTCTTTTGTGACTGTTCACTAATTTTTAATACGTCCAGATCAATACCTTATAGGGTTTCTAAAACCCTAACAGCCCATATTAAAAATATTCAAAATTAAACTTAATTAATCTTGAAATTTGAATTTGGGTTTAAAATAATATTAATTAAATCTGTTCAACAAATCTAATCTAATTTATTTATTTAATCCTAATTAAAAGCCATTAGATTTAATTTATAATATAAATTAAATCTTCAAATATTATATCTATCTATTTAATTAAATTTGAGATACAATTTGTCAATTTAAATTAAATCTAAGATATGATATCTCTATTTGAAATTTAAATAAGAGATACAATATATCTATTTTTTTAGTTATTTAATTTATCAAATAAATTAAATACAAAACAAATATCATATAATATTATAATCTATATGAAATAATATTATTATATTATTTCGAATTTATATAACACACACACACACACACATCCTAGATTAAACGTGAAATTCATTAAATCTTAGACATTTAAAAGATTCAATGAATTTAGACATTGTTGCTCATGTTATGTATTCTTGTGTGCGACCTTGCAAGCCCACATGAGATTGGCAGTGGGCTAATACTGTATCAGCCTACAAGTCGTAAGCGGCCTCTAGCAAGACATTGCAACTATCCAATTGATATGGGATCGATGATACAATACAACCTATCATACAAACATGTCATGTCCCTTTTGTCACGCGATAATTTGGTCAATGATGAAACATAGATAATGTCAACCTTCTGTTCTTGACCATTACTTTCTCAATTCTTGAGTAGTCTAACAATTAAAATGGAAACTATTTTCCATCGTAGTATGGCCATACATTTTTTAGACTCACTCATCGAGGGGCTCAGTATTATCTCTCTACAAATGTGAGGGACAAATTCCATCTTGACCATTCACATTCCTCTATATGAAAACCACTAATCCTGATCGAAGCCTTTATCATCATTGGGTCAAAGGTGACTTTTGACTAGGTCAAAGTTTAGTGACTCTCATATAGGTATCCATGATAATCTCATATCAAAGGGCATTGTGACATGGTTATACATGAGATAAGCTTATAACTTTAATCTTTGCAGCTTTCTCATAGTGGGTCGGTCCAACATCTTGTACTCTTACAAATGGCTATGACTTTGGTTCGTATCTCCATACCTCATCAAAGTTATACTGGTCTTATTTCATCTTCACTCCCACATAGATGACCGACCAGGGACATTTAGGATAATCTTTATGATATATCCAAGGATACAATTATCATAATAAGCATGCAGATGATATGATAACTAAATAAAGAAATACTTTAAATAACATTAATGTTCAAAGTACAATGACTTGTCTTTAGGGCATAATTTCTAACAGTAACATGCTCTATTCCATTCACTCTGATACATGGTAAAAGGAACAAGTAGTAGTGGAAAGGTAATAAGTAAAAGGAATCCCTCTAACCCGCCAGCCGTAAGGGTGAGGCCGGTAGGGGTGTAGCAGATGTGCCTTCATCAACCGACCTTCAGGGTTCAGTGGTGAACACTATTCATTCTGGAAAGAAAAGTTTAGAGTGTTTGTGTTAGCTAGTGAATATGGTTTGTGACATATTTTCGAAATGGGAGACTATGTTCCTACAAGAGTAGAAGGTGGAAATCTATATTCCAAAGACTGAAGCTGAGTTTGATGAGAACGACAGAAGGAACATTACTCTCAACATCAATTGTCAGTTAGTGAAAAACCCAATATATATGGGGACTAGATGTAGGTCAGAGAGTTGGACTGAACTAGCATCATTTCTTTGTCTCATACTCTGTTTTCGTTATCTTTCGTGTAAATGTAAAAAAGATTTTTAAATTACCTATTCACCCCCTCTAGGTGATATTACACTTTCAAATTAAGCTTACTGCTGCCTCTATTAACATAGTTTTGGGTATTACTGATATACCTACTGATATGGCAAAACCTTTATATGATGAAGTGATTTTATGTATTCTAAGGCTAAGAGAACCTATGGGACCCCTTACATTTGATCCTGTTGAGATGAGCCCCACATTTAGAGCTATCTAGTATATTTATTCTAGAAATTTGGTTAAAAAATGGAAGAATTTTACACACTTTATCAACAAAGATTACTCCCTTTTAGCCTCCATTATTTTTACATAGCCTCATGACATAGGTCACCAGGGTCTCTGTTACACCCCTACCGGCCTCGCCCTTTCGAGTGGCGGGTTAAAGGGATCCCTTTTATATTTATTACCTTTCCTTTAATTATTCCATATTAGCATATATCAGAGTGTACGTGGCAGAGCATTAATTCGGTTTGGACAAACACGACATACTGGTAAAAGTACGACCAAAAACAGAAAGTAGTCCCCGCAGGGTTAAGGGTACAGTCATCCAAAAGTAAATATGGCAGAAGGTAAATAATACAGTCATCCAAAAGTTGTAAAGTACAAAATAATAGGGCATTACCTATTTCTTCGATTCATCACTCCCTGTCCTACCTCAAGTATCTTGGTCTCCTCAGCTTGAGACACTTGTACTCCTATATTGATTTGGGATCCAGAGTTGAATCCTAGGGTAACTATCAAACTCAAATACTATATGTATGCAATCCACAATTAGGAAAATCACAACAACAATCATGGTAACACATACCACATGTATTCACTACACATCTCATGCAGCAACATAAAAAACAACATACTACATATGCACATGTTCACTGCAAAAGGACCAAGTCCTTACCAACCATAGGACTGCCTAACAAGACAAGCCCCCAGATCCTCAGCGCTAGGAAAGCACAGTAGCTAGGGCCTCAACCTTAACCACCTTGAATGCATCTCGGCGGGGTAGCGACCTAAGTACACTGGTCCAATAGGCCCCACAACCCACATCATCAATCATGGCAAAACAAACATACAGAGCAACATAAAGCATGCGAGTAAGCAGTTACCATATACACACCTAGCACCCTTAGTAACAATAACTCCTTGGTGTTTGAAAATTATTCCGAACACGAGTTGACCCTAAATAAAACAAATATATCTTTTTTTAATCACTTGTATAATTTCCCCTCTTTAATTTATGAATTTCGCCCCTTTTCCACAAATTTCAAAAACGTTGATCTAACTTCGAGAATTCATAATTAATTCTACGAAAATTCGATTGACATGAAACCAAAGGAAAATTAGCCCTTAAAATGTCTAGTTTCTAACAAAATACTTCCATAAGTCATAAAACTTAGGTTCCTTTTTCTGTGTCAATTCTTTGCTCGCTGGACAGAGAAGAAAATCCAGTTTCTGGGCTGTTTTCACGTATTAATTTCTCCTAATAGGAAACTCGAAAAGTTGTAAAATCTTACATCAAATTGAAGCCTAAGGTGACTATTTTAAGCATACAAAATTCCGTATCCATCCAACAACGTTTACTATTTTAAAACCATTTAACAAGAATTGATGCCTAGAATCCGACAAAACTGGCAGATTCAACATCTTTCAAGCTTTTAGGGTTTCGGAGTTAGAAATCAAGCCGGTTACTTAAAACTACACAAAATTTCGTTCTGAACCCATTGAAACCCTTAAAAACATCAAAAACACATAATAACTCCAAGTTCCACATGCTGGATAGAAATCAACCAAAGAACTCCAGATTTCAAACTCACCTTACTTGAGGCCTTGATTCTTCTGCTGTAGTTCTTCCTCTTTGTTCTTCTTTGATGGAGCAGCCTTGGTCATAAGAATACCATAAGGTGTTATTCAAAAGGAATTTCTAGGGTTTACATGAATTGAAATCCAAATCCTGCATCAACCTACCTCAATCTCCACCTATGCTTCTTCTTCTTCCTTCTTGTTACTTAGATCAACTCTACTTTCTTCTCCCCTCACCTTGGACGAAATGGCTGAAGCAAACAAAGACTTTTAATAAAGCATTAAGGGTCATATATGGTGTTCGTTCATGCCTTTATCCAATGGTCCAAGAGGTGCTCTAGGATTTGACTCATTTCCTTGCTTTTTCTTCAAGTATTTCAAATTTATCTTGGCAGATGTACATGTGGCATAAGTCTGGTCCATAAGAGAAATATTCCATCTGATCATGTGTCCTTAGTGTTTATCTCAAGTACCATCTTGTTAATTCCTTTTTGACTTTATACCTCTTCCCATAAATGCATATATGATCCTACATGTACTTTCCTTATCCCTTCCTTTTCCTTCATTTTTTTGGCGCCATATCTAGCTGAAAGAAGGTTCATATTTTTATTCAAATACTTCATAAATAAGCCTCTAATTGGTACTTGTTGGTTTCCTCTCATTGGTTAATGTTTTCCCAGGTCTTTGATCATGTATTTAGACCTTAATGTGTGACTTATTCAGTTTTTTTCCTACCCTAACATAGCTGCACGTTTTTTGTGACTTAATGAGCAAGTTTGTTTGACTTTTACTTACCCTTATTAATTACATTTATTAATTACCATTGTACTGTTAGTTCTCTATGTGTTTTGATGATAACTAACAATTGTAAACTTGGTATGGAGCTTGTCTTTGGTAAGTTGCAAAACTTACTGTCAAAGGCAAACTCAAGTTTAGGTATGTAAACTCGAGTTTGAGACTTGAAAGAGAGTTGCTCAATTCTGCAAGAAAGTCAAACTCCAGTTTGCTTAGGCAAACTCGAGTTTGCAGAGACACAGAGAGCAATCAAAGTTTTCTCACAACAAGCCAAACTCCAGTTTGCTCAGACAAACTTGAAGTCTGGGAGATACAAAGAGCACTCAGAATTTTAAGCAAGACAAACTCGAGTCTAGACCCTAAAACTCGAGTTTAGACTAAATAGAAAAAATTCAGAAACTTCAGTATTTTCACAAATCTTGCAAACTCCAACCTTTGTTTCCAAACTCCAGTTTACACCTGAGCAAGAAAAATTTCAAAGTTTCAGTTCTTACTGAAACTCGAGTTTACATCTGTAAACTCGAATCTGAGTCACACAGAGAGCTCAACAATATGTTTGTTTTGAAAACTCCAGTTTGTGCTACTAAACTCCAGTCTGGAAGTTCTTGAACTTAGGCTTATCCTCTTGACAAAGCCCCAAACTCGAGTTAGTCATTAATTGACTCGAGTCTAGGCATATGTCCAAAGTGTCATTCAAAGACCAGAGCCCGACAGTCTTCTCTGTAAGAACCAAACTCAAGTCTGATATTTCTAAACTCCAGTTTAGGTCGTTGCTCAAACATTCATGCTCTCTGGATGAACCCAAAACTCGAGTCTAGCATTACAAACTCGAGTTTGCATCGGTGATTTTGAAAAACCAGATGATGTTGATCTGCGAAATCTTTATGAGTCAATCTGAAAATGTTTTATCATATGATATTATTGCTTCTAACATCTTTGATGAAGTTTTGAGTAATTTTCAGATAAGTTCAGCTAAGATCAAGATGGAATCAGATCTGGAATAAGTGCATTAAATGAAGAACTAAGAACAGGGCTGATCCTTCTCCTCTATCCCAATGGTTCAGCACAGACCGTTATGGATCAATTAAATCACTCTCCAACGGTCAAATGAAGATTAAGGAATGACAGAATACCTGGAAGATCATCTGCATCAACATATTTCAAGATTCCAGCTGAGAATTGAAAGAACAAAGGAAAATATGCAACTGTCATTTTCTAGATTTGCAGCTGAACGTTAGAGAAGAAAATGCAATGGCTAGTTCCTGTAGTTAGCCTATAAAAAGGCTATGAAGACTCAGAGCAACACACACAACGAAGCTACATTTGATTACATTTGCAATTTGAGTCTGTATTATGGTTTTTGATCTATTCTTCAGTGTTTATCTATATTTACTCTTTTGAGAGTCTTGATTCTTTGAAAACATTTTTTCAAACATTTGATTGTATGAACTCAAGGTTATAGAACCTGTGAGGTGGGTTGTTTAATTACAAAGTGTAAGGGGGAGCAAGTCCTAGGTGAATAGGATTGTGTATGGTTTACATTATTGTAGTTAAAGCCAGTTGAACTAGTGGAAATACCCAGAAGATATCTAGGGACTGGACGTAGGTCAAGGTTAAGACCGAACTAGTATAAATCTTGTGTGTCTAGCTTTTCTTCCCTTACTCTTTGGCTATTTACTTTTCAAGTTTTGAAAAAGAGTTCAAAAGAATTTTTGAAATCCCTAATTCACCCCCCTCTTTGTGATTTCTTCCATTTTCATGTACTACCTTGTAAAAAGTCAAGTTTGCATCAATTATGTGCCACGTGTCACCTTAGGGATCAACCATGTGTTCCATCTCTCTTCTTGCTTTGTTGGCACTTCCATGTTCCATACATTCTACCTACCTTATGATGTGGCTCTCTTTGGTCCTTTGATTTTCTTTTTAAATCTTATTACATGAGGTAAATTTTATCTCCATTTAACCCTAATGAGTTCCAATAACTTGCTCCTTAATGACCTTTAGGCACTTAACAATTAATATATGTCATCCTGTCTTTAATCACCCTATTTTATTGCAAAACAACTCTCTTGTTGTCCTACTTAGTAGTTTGAAATTTAATTTCAATCATAGAGTTAGTTCATTGTCACAAAGTCTTCGAAATGATGAATATAATAAGTCACTCAACAAACAATCGCAATTATAGTCTAAAGTTTCCTCAGTACTTCATTAATTATCTCATTAATTCCATCCATGGTTTACAAAAGTAGGGATGTTACATTCTCAATGAGATGAGGCATTTCAGGTTTGGTTCCCATGTCAAGTCTACTATGCCTTTTCCCAACCTTATCTCTCTCATATTGTTTCACATTAAGATTTGGTTTCTTGAGGTCAGTGAGAAGATAGTAAAACCTCTTATGTTTGGCTAAAGTTATCTTAACCAGATAAAGATTTCTTTCAGAGAAGGATTAGGGCAATCCAAGACGCCCTCCAAGATTAAGGACACATCTGCACAAGGTATTAAGGCTCGATCATCTTCAACAGCTACTGCTACTCCTTCTACTTCCACACAAGCTCCCCCTTTATTCCTTAGTGCTACTCTACAGGCTCTATTAGAAAAGGTTGTTTAAAAGGCTGTTGATTCCCTGACCACCTCAATGATAGCCATCTTTTATAATTGATTATTGATCTGGAGATTCAAATAGGAGTTTTGACTGGTGAGATAAATACCAACTACAACAATATCCTTGAGACTTAAAACGAGCATTCACAGTGACTTCAGAGGATTGAAGCTACATAGGCTGATCATACTTAACAGTTTCAGAGAATTAAGGCTCTTCATGGTATGAGATGTTGGAAATTATGCCCTATGGGCTAATCATTGTACTTAAAATATTATTGTTATTTAAAGTATTTCTCTATTTTGTTATCATATCATTTGCATGTTTATTATGATGATTGTATCCTTAGATGTATCATAAAGATTGTTCTAACTGTCCCTAATCTGTTATCTATGTGAGAAAAAAGATGAAATAAGACCGGTATGACTTTGATAAGGTATGGAGATACGAATCAAAGTCTTAGGCACTTGTAAGAGTACAAGGTACTGGACTTACCTACTATGGAAAGATGCATGGATTTGTTAGTTCTCAAAGTGTTTTGATGATAACTAGCAATTGTAAACTTGATATGAAGTTTGTTTTTGGCAATATGAAAATCTCACTGTCAAAGGCAAACTCGAGTTTGGGTATGTAAACTCGAGTTTGAGGGTTGCAGAAAGCTGTTTACTTCTGCGAAGAAAGCCAAACTCGAGTCTGCTTGGACTAACTCGAGTCTGAGGAGTTACAGAAAGTAATCAGAAATTTTCATAACAAGCCAAACTCCAGTTTGCAAAACCAAACCTGAAGTCTGGAAGATACAGAGAGCACTCAGAATTCCAAACAAGCCAAACTCGAGTCTGGATTCCTAAACTCCAGTCTAGACCAAACAGAAAGACACTCGAGTTCCAGGCCAAGTTATAAACTCCAGTCTAGAGTTACAAACTCCAGTCTAAGCCAAACAGAAAGGTTTGAATAGCTTCAGCTCAAACATAAACTCGAGTCTGTCATTGTAAACTCGAGTTTAGGACAAATAGAGAAACACTCGAATTTCTACCATCTTTCCGAAACTCCAGTCTGTCTCCTAAACTCCAGTCTGGAAAATCACGAACTTAGCCTTGTTCTTCAAACATAAACCCAAACTCGAGTCAGTCACTAATTGACTCGAGTCTAGGAGCAGGACCAAAATTCCATGCCAAGTCCAAAGCCCGATAGTTCTCTTTGTAAAAGCCAAACTCGAGTTAGCTTTTACAGACTGCAAGTTTAGACCTCTAATCAACGGACATGCTTTCTGGATGAACCCCAAACTCGAGTCTGGAAGAACAAACTCGAGTTTGCATCGGGGATTTTGAAAAATCAAATGATGTTGATCTGCGAAATCTTAATGAGTCTTCCTGAAATTATTTCATGATATGATATTATTGTTTCTAATGTTCTTGATGAAGTTTTGAGTGTTTTTCAGATAAGGTTTAGCCAAGATCAAGGTAAGATCAAGATCCAGAATAAGTGCATTAAATGAAGAACCAAGAACAGGGCTGATCCTTCTCCCTTATCCCAGATGTTCAGTTCAGACCGTTGAAACACATTAAGATCACTTAAAACGGTCGAATTAAGATCATGGAATGGCTAAAAATCTGGAAGACGTTCTGCAACAACTAAATTCCAAGATTCTAGCTAAGAATTCAAAGAATAGAGCAAAATATGCTACTGCCATTTCTCCAGAATTGCAGCTAAACATTAGAGAAAGAATTGCAACGGCTAGCTTATCCATTCAGTCTATAAGAGGCTGTGAAAACTCAAAGCAATAGAGACACAACGAAGCTATCTTGATTATACTTTGAAATTTGAGTCTGTATTGTTATTTTCAACCTGTTCTTCAGTGTTTATCCTTATCTACTCTTTTGAGAGTTTGTAAATTTTTGAAAGCATTTGTTTGTGAGAACTCAAGGTTGTGGAACCTGTGAGTTTGTTTGTTCAATCACAAAGTGTAAGGGGGAGCAAGTCCTAGGTGATTAGGATTATGTCTGGTCTTCATTGTTGTAATTGGCAAACTGTTGAATTAGTGGAAACACCCAAAAGGTATCTGGGGACTGGACGTAGGTCAAGGTTGAGACCGAACCAGTATAAATTCTGTGTGTCTAAGCTTTTCTTTTTCTACTCTTTTATTATCCATTTCTTAAGCTTCATTTTTAAGAGTTGAAAAGAATTTTTTTTAAAATCCCCAATTCACCCCCCTCTTGGTGATTTCTTCCACTTTCATTTGGTATCAGAGCACTGGTTGTCTACTCAAAGGATTAACATCCTAGACATAAAGATCCAATGGAAGGAATCCTACTAGATGGTGCCTCAATAAACAGACCACCGGGATTTAATGGTGAACACTACTCATTCTGGAAATCCAAATTCAAAGTATTTGTGATGGCCAGTGAGTATGGTCTGTGGGAAGTTATTGAGGATGGCAATTATGTCCCTACAAAGAAAGTAGGAGAAAATATTGTACCAAAGGCAAAAGCAGAATTTGATGAAAATGATCAAAAGAAAGTTATCCTTAACAGCAAAGCTATTTTAATGTTGCAGAGTGCACTAAGTCAAAAGGAGTATTTTCGCGTTTGCAATCTGCCCAGTGCCAAGGAGATGTGGAATGCATTGGAAGTGGCCTACGAAGGTACCTCAGGGATCAAGGAAAACCGGATCAACACACTCACCACCAAATATGACCTACTATGCATGAAGACTGGAGAATCAATTACTGAATTCCAGCTCCGGTTCACTCACCTGATCAATCAGTTGTCAGCCCTGGGAAAGGTATATGATCAAAGAACTCAGGTAAGAAAAATTTTGAATATACTAATCAAAGATTGGGAAGCCAAAGTGACAGCCATAGAGGAAGCAAGAGGAGAATCTATGCAATCTGTAGCTGCTCTCTTCGGTAGCTTATCAGAATATGAAGGGAAAATCAAGTTCAGAAAAGGACTTGATGAAATAGAAGGGAAACAGAAAGGAATTGCCCTCAAGACTCACAAGGAAGATAGGAACTCAGATGATGAAGAAATTGATGATGAGGAGATCGGAATGATGGTTCGAAGATTCAAGAAATTCTACAAAAAGGATCAAGCCTTCCGTAAGACATACAAGAACAACAACAAGGAAACAAAGAAACCAATTGTATGCTATGAATGTGACAAACCCAGTCATATCAAATTTGAATGTCCTCAGCTGAAGCACAAAGAAAAGGAAAAGCCCAGATTCAGTTCTTTCAAGAAGAAGGGCTTTGTCTCTGCAATTTGGGGAGATAGTTCATCAGATGAAGAAGAAGAAGATGAAGAAGAAACAGCTAATCTCTGCTTAGTTGCTCAAGAAGAATGCGCCAATGAAGAGGTAAATGATCTTGAACCTACCTTTGACGAACTACTTTCTGAATATGATAGTCTTCATTCTGAATTTAAAAAGATTGCAAAAGAACTTATGCTTTCAAAAAGAAAAATAAAGGATTTAGAATAACAAGTTCAGAAAACTTCATCTTCTACTCCCGAAAAGGCTTGTGAAAAGCTTACTGAAAAGATTTGCGAAAACTGTTGTGCTTTACAGAAAAGAAATGACTATCTTTCAAAAACCCTAGAAAAATTCACTCAAGGTAATGAGATGCTTAACGTTATTTTGAAATAGCAAAGATTCACAAATGACAAGTCTGGAATAGGTTACAAACCTGATCTGGATAAAAAGAAAGGCAAGAAGAAAAATGGAGAAAAGAACTACTTAAGTCATTTTCGTAAATCTGTTCATTCCTCTAATCCATTTGCCCACTGTAATTATTGCAATAGAAAAGGTCATACTACTTCAGCATGCTTTCATAGAAAAGAGAGGAAAGATAAACCTATAGGGAATTATCAATGGGTACCTAAAGGAACATATGTGTCTCCTAAGGTGCAAACTAACCCAAAAGGACCCAAGAAAAGGTGGATACCTAAGACTTGATCTTTCACAAATTGCAGGTATGTCTAAGAGCATCAAAATCTAGTAAGTGGTACATTGATAGTGGATGCTCTAGACACATGACAGGAGATCAATCCAAGTTTACAACAATCAAACACAAGGATGGTGGCAAGGTCACATTTGGTGGAAACCAGTCTGGAAAGATAGCTGGTATTGGAAAGATTGGTAACAATGATGGACCACAAATAAAAGATGTCTACCTTGTGGAAGGACTATGCCATAATCTTCTCAGTGTAAGCCAAAGTGCCGACAAAGGCAATCTAGTCATCTTTAATTCTAAAGAATGTTTGATTGTGAATAAGGATGATCTCTCCCCAGACAAAGTAAGATCAAAAGCTCTATTCAGGGCTCCAGGGGAAGGTAACTGCTATACCCTTGAACTCTCAACTGCTTTACCTTCTGAAAAATGCTTCATGAGTAACTTAGACGAAAGTTGGTTATGGCACAAATGTTTAGCGCATGTTAATATGTTCCAACTTGATAAACTAATGAAAAATGATTTAGTTATCGGATTACCAAAACTTGATTTCAAAAAGGATATGATTTGTGAAGCATGCCAAAAGGGAAAACAAACTAAGTCATCCTTTCATTATAAAACTGAGATTTCAACTAATAGACCACTTCAATTACTTCATATAGACTTAGTTGGTCCAACTAGAGTAAAAAGTTTTGGTGGAAACTTGTATACTCTAGTAATAGTTGATGATTTCTCAAGATATACTTGGACATTATTCCTATCTGTTAAAAGTGAAGCATTTGATCAATTTGTTGTATTTGCCAAGAAGGTCCAGAACGAGAAAGGTTTATCTATTGCAGGAATCCGAACCGACCATGGAGGAGAATTTGAAAATCACTCCTTTGAGGAACTTTGTGATAAAATGGGGATACACCACAACTTCTCCGCTCCAAGAACTCCCCAACAAAATGGAGTAGTTGAAAGAAAGAATAGGGTCCTCACAGAAATGGCAAGAGCAATGCTGAATGAGAATAGGACCTCTTAAGTGTTTTGGGCAGATGCAATGAACACAGCTTGCTACATCGCTAACCGAGCTTATCTCAGGAAAAAGCTGAACAAGACTCCATATGAACTCTTCAAGGGAAGAAAGCCCAATATATCTCACCTGCATATCTTTGGAAGCAAATGTTTTATCCATAAGAACGGTAAGGAAAACGTAGGTAAATTTGATTCCAAGGTTGTTGAAGGTACATTCCTTGGCTATTCTTCTAGGAGTAGGGCTTATAGAATATACAATCTCTCTACCAAAACTATAGAAGAATCTATCCATGTTGTTTTCTGCGAAACCAACTCTAACAAATCCATGATTGATGAAGATGATGAAGTACTGAATCCTCATTCTTCAAAAACTTCTTCTGTTTTGAAAAATTCTGAAAATAACTTACAAAGAGAACTAGAAGCTGAATCTGAACATACTTGTGAAAATCCTGGTCTAACCCAGCCTAAAGCTTGGAAATACAGTAGGAGTCATCCACTGGACCAAGTCATAGGTGATGCAAGTCAAGGAGTTAGAACCAGGCAGAGCATCTTGAATGAAGTTACCTTTTCAGCTTTTATTTCTGAGATAGAACCCTCTAAGATTGAAGAAGCCCTTTCAGACAATGATTGGGTGATAGCAATGCAAGAGGAATTACATCAATTTGAAAGAAATCAAGTTTGGGACTTGGTACCCAGGCCCAAAGACCATCCAGTCATTGGTACTAAATGGGTATTCAAGAACAAACGTGATGAGTCTACAATCATTGTCCGTAACAAGGCAAGATTAGTAGCTAAAGGATATAACCAAGAAGAAGGAATTGACTATGAAGAAACTTATACTCCAGTTGCAAGATTGGAAGCCATAAAGGTCCTTCTAGCCTTTGCCTGCATCAAAGGTTTTAAACTATATCAAATGGATGTAAAATCAGCATTTCTAAATGGGTTCATTCAAGAAGAAGTTTATGTTGAACAACCTCCTGGTTTTGAAGATGAATTTCATCCAGATCATGTTTTCAAACTAAAGAAAGCTTTATATGGCTTAAAACAAGCTCCTAGAGCTTAGTATGAAAGGCTAAGTAAATTTCTTCTAGACCACAGATTTGTAAGAGGTAAAGCTGATACCACTCTATTCATTAAAAGTAACAAAATGAATGAAATCTTACTTGTACAAATCTATGTAGATGATATAATTTTCAGTGCTACTAACGATGCTTTGTGCAAGGAATTTTCTGAGACCATGCAGGGTGAGTTTGAAATGTCAATGATGGGAGAGCTCAACTATTTTCTTGGTCTTCAAATCAAGCAACGTAAGAACAGGATATTCATATCTCAGACTAAGTACCTAAGAGACCTACTCAAGAAATACGGCCTCCAAGATTGTAATAGAGCAGACACACCAATGAGCTCAACTGCTGCCTTAGATGCCGATGAGAAGGGAAAAGACTTCAATATCACAAAGTATAGAGGCATGATTGGATCATTACTTTACTTGACAGCAAGCAGACCAGACATACAATTCAGTGTGGGAATGTGTTCTAGATTCCAATCCGTACCTAAGGAATCTCATGCCGAACACGTGAAAAGAATCTTCAGATACCTACGTGATACAGAAGAATTGGGGTTATGGTTTCCCAAAGGTCAACCTGCACACTTGGTGGCTTACTCTGACTCAGATCATGCTGGATACAAAACTGATCGGAAAAGCACAAGTGGACAATGTGAATTCTTTGGAAATTCACTTGTCTCATGGTTTAGTAAGAAGCAAAACACAGTAGTGACATCCTCAACTGAAGCTGAATATGTTGCTGCATCAAGTTGCTGCTCACAGGTCCTATGGCTTAAGCAACAGATCCAAGACCTTGGAACTCATATGAAAGAAATTCCAATTCTTTGTGATAACACGAGTACCATCAGCTTAGCCAAGAATCCTGTCTATCATACCAGAACTAAGCATATTGATGTCAGACATCACTTTATTCGAGATCATGTTCAAAAGAAGGATGTCAAAGTATTATTCATCCCAACTCATCAACAGTTTGCGGATATCTTCACAAAACCACTTGCAAAAGAGCAATTTACCTTTATTAGAAGAGAATTGGGAATGGTAAATCCCAATGAACTGTAAGATATCCCTACCTCAATGTTAATTATGTGTTTTGATGGTTAATTGTTACTAACATAAGCATCGGAGTGTTTAGATATGTTTTTGCAGGATATTCTGTTGATAATGTCTTTGCAGGATACTCAGAGCCCCTGTAAACAGGCCAAACTCGAGTTTATCGGGATAAACAACAAATAAGTTTTTTAGAGTCAGGCCAAACTCGAGTCATTAAGTGACTGACTCGAGTCTACACCATCCTAAGAAATCCTGAAGATTATAAAGAGTCTCCAAAACTCGAGTCATTAAGTGAGTGACTCGAGTCTGCATTTCACAGAGAGAAATATGGAAATCAGAGGTGACCTCAAACTCGAGTCAGCTTATACAAACTCGAATTTATCGAGGTTTCAAGGATTCACAGCTACATCCTTGAAGTCCAGGTAAGTATCCCACTCTTCCAAACTCGAGTCTGACTTGTAAACTCGAGTCTATCGGAACTCTATATATACGTGATTGCTGTGACTGTTCATTTTACAACTCTCAAACTTGAGTTTGCCCTAGAGTTCTCCGTACTCTCTTCTTCTTCCTTCATCTTCGAATCCACCTTATTTCTCACCAATGGCTTCAAATCAAACATCCATACCCTCTAATGATGATGAAGCCACGAAATCTTCTTCACCCTCTCCCCTTCAACGAAAACCTAGGATGAAATCCATTCCTACTCACAGACTTAGAAGGGAAAAATTGATTCCCAAGAAATTTGCCTCAGGATCGATAAACAAATCCCTGGAATCCCTCACACTACTTCTCCCAGATCAAAAGGGGTGGTGATTCAAGAACCTATCGAAGAGCAAGCCAGAAAGAAGCCAGAACCTGTTTCTGGCAAAGGAAAGGAGAAAGTTGCAGAACCCTCAAAAGGCTCCAAAAGGAAACGAGTTGAAAAGAGCCAAGGATCCTCTAAAGTTCAACAATCTGTTGTTCCATCCTCTGAACAACAACAAGAACAATCTCCAAAAAGGCCACAAACGGTACAGAAGGCAATTACTGACATTTATAATCATTCTTCACCTCCCTCTGATTTTTTCTCTGAGACCACCATCCTCTCCAGCCAAGAAGCTGTCAAATTCAAGGAAGAGTTTGGTAAGAAACCATTTTGCCCTGTGGTCTCAGTAGATTTAGAGAGCCTCAAAAAGGAGTGTAACCTTGACCTATCCCCCTGGTTAAGTCAATTCAAGACTCTTCTATCCATTAAAAACCCTCTATACTCCCAACATTGTTAGACTATTTTATTTCAATATGGTTTGGGACAATGAAGAAGACAATGAAAAACACAGAGTCTCAACCACAGTTAGGGGAGTCAAGTTTTCTTTATCTGCTGACATTCTGAATAAGATTCTGGACATTGACAATCCCCCTCCTCACCATTCTATAAACTATACCAATAGGCAAATTTTTGAAATTCTTAAACCTAATGAGCCTTTTTCTGATGATCAGCAAATTTCTCTTCACTTTACCCCTGCTTCCATGACTCCTACCTTCCGTGTTCTTTGGTACATCTATTCCAGGAACCTTGTGCAAAAGGGTGGCAACTTCACACACTTCACCAAAAGAGACTATGCACCCTTTGCTGCAGTCGTGGATAAGATGCCAATTAACATAGGGCAATGGGTATTTGAGGAAATGACCAGATTCAGATTTGGCTTTAGGATAACTTCTCACATCCCTTTCCCTTCTCTCATATCTGTTATCCTGTTCCATTTCAAAATTTGGCATGTAGGAGCCATAGAACCATAGTAAGACCTCCAGCTTTTGGGAAGCCCCAATTACACCTCATAAAGATTAGCTTCCATACTGAAGGTTCTGGACAGTCTAGAGCTCCCTCTAGAACAAGAGCCTCATACTCATGAGCTCAAGAAGCCCAGTCAGCTCCTCCACCTCCTCAAACTTCCATTCCTTCTGACTTTACTGTAAAGGTCAAGGAAATTGTTGATGCTGCACTAGAATCCTTTGCTGAAAAAATGGAAACAGAGATTGGGAAGATTGTGTCTGAGTTAACCAAATCAAATCAAGCACTCATAGAGACTCAGGATGCAATGAAGAATCAACTTGACAAGATTCTACAGCATCTCAATACTTCCTCCCAGACCACTCGACCTCCTACCCCTCCTGTAGACCTTTCACCCTCATTTGATGATGCCAAAGGGGGAGAGGAAACTGAAGACAAAGGGGAAGAGAAAGGACAGTCTTGAGTCTTGTGTCTGAGTTTGTCTGTTTTTATTACTTTGCGTTTGTTTGAGCTTGTTTGTAATTATCAAGTACTTGGTAGTGCTTTGTATTTTGAGTTCTTCCATACTTGATTAAAGTTTAATATGATAAGTTCAATATAGTTCACCCTGCTTCTGCTTGTGTTTAAATCTGATAGAGCAAACTCTGCAAAATTCATTTCAAAATAACAAACGTAATCAAATCCTTTGCAAAACTCAGTTTACAAGTGTTGTCATCATCAAAAAGGGGGAGAATGTTAGTTCTCAATGTGTTTTGATGATAACTAGCAATTGTAAACTTGATATGAAGTTTGTTTTTGGCAATATGAAAATTTCACTGTCAAAGGCAAACTCGAGTTTGGGTATGTAAACTCGAGTTTGAGGGTTGACAGAAAGCTGTTTACTTCTGCGAAGAAAGCCAAACTCGAGTCTGCTTGGACTAACTCGAGTCTGAGGAGTTACAGAAAGCAATCAAAAATTTTCACAACAAGCCAAACTCCAGTTTGCTAAACCAAACCTGAAGTCTGGAAGAAACAGAGAGCACTCAGAATTCCAAACAAGCCAAACTCGAGTTTGGATTCCTAAACTCCAGTCTAGACCAAACAGAAAGACACTCGAGTTCCAGGCCAAGTTATAAACTCCAGTCTATAGTTACAAACTCCAGTTCAGACCAAACAGAAAGATTTGAATAGCTTCAGCTCAAACATAAACTCGAGTCTGTCATTGTAAACTCGAGTTTAGGACAAATAGAGAAACACTCGAATTTCTACCATCTTTCCGAAACTCCAGTCTGTCTCCTAAACTCCAGTCTGGAAAATCACGAACTTAGCCTTGTTCTTCAAACATAAACACAAACTCGAGTCAGTCACTAATTGACTCGAGTCTAGGAGCAGGACCAAAATTCCATGCCAAGTCCAAAGCCCGATAGTTCTCTCTGTAAAAGCCAAACTCGAGTTAGCTTTTACAGACTGCAAGTTTAGACCTCTAATCAACGGACATGCTTTCTGGATGAACCCCAAACTCGATTCTGGAAGAACAAACTCGAGTTTGCATCGGGGATTTTGAAAAATCAAATGATGTTGATCTGCAAAATCTTAATGGGTCTTCCTGAAATTATTTCATGATATGATATTATTGTTTCTAATGTCCTTGATGAAGTTTTGAGTGTTTTTTAGATAAGGTTTAGCCAAGATCAAGGTGAGATCAAGATCCAGAATAAGTGCATTAAATGAAGAACCAAGAATAGAGCTGATCCTTCTCCCTTATCCCAGATGTTCAGTTCAGACCGTTGAAACACATTAAGATCACTTCAAACGGTCGAATTAAGATCATGGAATGGCTAAAAATCTGGAAGACGTTCTGCAACAACTAAATTCCAAGATTCCAGCTAAGAATTCAAAGAACAAAGCAAAATATGCTACTGCCATTTCTCCAGAATTGCAGCTGAACATTAGAGAAAGAATTGCAACGGCTAGCTTATCCATTCAGTCTATAAGAGGCTGTGAAAACTCAAAGCAATAGAGACACAACAAAGCTATCTTGATTATACTTTGAAATTTGAGTCTGTATTGTTATTTTCAACCTGTTCTTCAGTGTTTATCCTTATCTACTCTTTTGAGAGTTTGTAAATTTTTGAAAGCATTTGTTTGTGAGAATTCAAGGTTGTGGAACTTGTGAGTTGATTTGTTCAATCACAAAGTGTAAGGGGGAGCAAGTCCTAGGTGATTAGGATTGTGTCTGGTCTTCATTGTTGTAATTGACAAACTGTTGAATTAGTGGAAACACCCATAAGATATCTGGGGACTGGACGTAGGTCAAGGTTGAGACCGAACCAGTATAAATTCTGTGTGTCTAAGCTTTTCTTTTTCTACTCTTTTATTATCCATTTCTTAAGCTTCATTTTTAAGTGTTGAAAAGAATTTTTAAAAAAAATCCCCAATTCACCCCCCTCTTGGTGATTTCTTCCACTTTCAGGATTAAGTCATAAGCTTCTCTCATGTATAACTACATCACAATGCCCTTTGACCTGTGATCATCATGGATTCCTACATGAGAGTCCCTAATCTTTGACCTAGTCAAAAGTCACCTTTGATCGAGTGATGATAAAGGCTTCAATCAAGATTAGTGTTTTTCATGCGAAGGAATGTGAATGGTCAAGATGGGATATGTCCTTCACATTTGTAGAAAGATATTACTGGGCCCCTCGATAAGTGAGTCTGAGAAATGTATGGTCATACTACGATGGAAAAGAGTTTCTATTTCAATTGTTAGACTACTCAAGAATAGAGAAAGTAATAGTCAAGAACAGGAGGATGACACTATTCATACTTCATCCTTGACCAAATTATCACGTGAAAAAAGGGACGTGACATGGTTGTATGATAGGATGCATCGTATCATCAATCCTCATATGAGTTGGGTAGTCGTAGTATCTTACTAGAGGCCGCTTTCAACTTTTGGGCTAGGACAGTGTTAGCCTACTTCCAATTTCATGTGGGCCTACCGGGTCACACACAAGAATAGCCCAACACGAGCTATAATGTCTAGATTCATTGAATCTAAGATATGTCTAAGATTCAATGAATACAACGTTTTATCAAGGGAGGACACACACATACATACACACACAATATAAAAATTCAAAATAATAATAATGTTATATATATAGATAATAATATTATTATGTTGTACGTATTAGTTTTATATCATTAAATTGACCTTAGATAAGTAGCTTCTCCATTACACTTCTTTGACTTTCCATTTAACCATTTGACTTGTAGATATTTTATGTGACATCATGCCTTCTTTCTTACTTCTTTCTTAGCATGAAATTGTAGCTTATTCAAGAAGCCTTTGAGTCATCCTTTCCATATTAATTACATATACTTGTGTCTCTTAATGACAAGTGGCATTTTTAGTACAAGATGCATAAATTATTTTCCAAAAATGCAAGGCTTCCTTATTGGTCTAGAAATGGTCATGTGCTTGTCTATTCTAGCATATTTTTATCCAACTAATCATCTCATGCCTTAAGATATAGCTGAGTGGCATCTCTTACCAACTGGTTAACACCGTGTAAGTGTTTCGTGCCCCTCTGCACTGGCACTTTAATTTTATGGCCTTTACATACTAGGTCCACTTACTTAATCACCGAAAGCTATTTTATCTCTTGTCAGTCTTGGAACTCTTCCCAAATTAGGCATAGTTGTTTGCCAGATTTAGACTTATTCTCAAGTCTTAGTGCTAAAAATTAAGGATATTGTATGATAAATCTCAAATCAGGCGTATCTTCAAAAGGAACTTGAGAAAACACCTTATGAGCTGTATAAAGGAAAGAAGCCTAATCTAGCTCATTTGCATATCTTTGGCTGCAAATACTTTGTCCACAACAATGGTAAGGATAACTTAGGAAAGTTTGATCGATCCTAAGTTAGACGAAGGTATATTTCTTGGCATTTCTATAAACGTACTTGTATTGTTAAAGAGTCCAGGTATGTTGTATTCTCTAAAGCTAAGCCTTACAAATCTTAGGATGATGATAAACCAATCTTTCAAAGTCAATCCATTTGAAAAGCTCCTTTTGTCTTGGAAAGTTCTTAAAAACCTTTAGAAATAGAACTTAAAAATGAAAATGATTGCAAAAACACTGATCAATCTCAACCTAAAGCTTGAAGATACAGTAAGAGTCATCTACTAGACCAAGTGATAGGTAATGTAAATCAAGGAGTGAGAACCATAAAAAGTACATTGAATGAAGTTACTTTCTCTACTTTCATTTTAGAGATTGAACCCACTAAGATTGACGAAACCCTCTCAAACAATGATTGGGTTATAGCAATGCAAGAGGAGTTATATCAGTTTGAAAAAAATCAAGTTTGAGACTTGATATGTAGGCCTAAGATCATCTAGTTATAGGCACTAAATGGGTATTCAAGAACAAACGAGATGAATCCACAATCATTGTCCATAACAAGATTAGTAGCCAAAGGCTATAATCAAGAAGAAGGAATTCACTCTGAAGAAACGTATGCTCCAGTAGCAAGATTGAAAGCTATATGAGTTCTTTAGCCTTTACTTGCATTAAGGGATTCAAATTGTATCAAATAGATGTGAAAAGTGCTTTTCTAAATGGTTTCATCCAAGAGGAAGTCTATGTTGAAAAACCTCCTGGATTTGAAGATAATCATCATCCTAATCATGTCTTTCGCCTCAAGAAAGCTTTGTATGGTCTTAAGTAAGCTCCTAGAGTTTGGTATGAGAGACTAAGAAAATTCCTTCTTGATCGAGGATTTGTTAGAGGTAAAGTAGATACAACCCTCTTCATTAAATCCAATAAGAGAAATGATTTATTAATTGTTAAATATATGTCGATGACATCATATTTGGTGATACTAATGATGCTTTATGTGAGGATTTCTCTAAGACAATACAAGGAGAATTTGAGATGTCAATGATGGGGGAGTTGAACTATTTCCTTGTTCTGCAAATCAAGCAACAAAAGAATGGAATCTTCATTTCTCGGACCAAGTATCTTTGAGATCTCCTAAAGGAGTATGCCATAAATTAATGTAATGGAGCTTATACTCCAATAAACTCAACCACTTCTTTGGATGCTAATGAAAAGGGTAAGGATTTGAACATTACCAAGTATAGAGGGATGATTGGATCTCTGCTATACTTGACTAATAGTTGGCTTGACATCCAATTTGGGGATGTATGCAAGGTACTAATTTGCTCCCAAAGAGTCACTTGCTGGACATGTGAAGAGGATCTTCAGATACCTTGTTGACACTGAGGATCTTGGATTGTGGTTTTTCAAAGGACAAGTTGAGTGCTTGTGGCATATTCAGATTCGGATCATGTTGGATACAAGACTAACAGAAAGAGTACAAGTGGCCAATGTGAATTCCTTGGAGGTTCACTTGTCTCATGGTTTAGTAAAAAGCAAACCACTGTCTCATTATCATCAATTGAAGCTAAACACATAACCGTATCTGGTTGTTGTGCTTAGGTTTTATGGCTCAAGAAACAACTTCAAGATTTGGGAATCCATCTCAAAGAAATTCCAATTCTCTACAACAATAGTAGCACAATTAGCTTGGCAAAGAATCATGTTCAACATACAAGAACCAAGCACATTAATCTTAAACATCATTTTATCAGAGATCATATTCAAAAGAAAGATGTCAAAGTGTTGTTCATCATCACACATCTCCAACTAGTTGATATCTTCACAAAGCCATTAGCTAAGGAGCAATTTATGTATATCATAAGGGAATTAGGAATGGTAAATCCCAATAAGTTGTAAGTTATTTTTAATTCAATGTTAGTTATGTTTTTTATGATAAACAGTCACTAACTTAATCTTCAGAGTGTCTAAACTTATATTTTTGCATGACCTTTGAAAAGAAGAAAAATTGTAGAGGCTAACAGAGTTGAAGTGTTAACTCAAGGCAACCATTGGTTAACTCGAGTCATATCAAGTTGGTAATCAAAATACAAGAGAAATCGGACTTCACTTCAAGTGTTAAGTGACAACTTGAGCTGGTAACTCGAGTTGGAGTTCTTTAACTCAAGCATGATATATTTTGTTTGGCATACTTGTGTGAAAAATGCCAAATATTACAATATTAACTCAAGTATAGCTACTTTACCTCAAGTCAAGGGCTGAGTGTGCTTGTTTTCAATATTCTATGCTTTATCATTTTTGGTGTGAAGTTATATTAACTCGAGAGTAGGATCTACTAACTTGAGTCAACATCAAACAGAGAGAAAAGCAATTTTGTATGAGCTCTTAACTCAAGTCAAGATCAGAAAGAGAGCAAATCCATTTATGAATGAGAGGTTAACTTAAGTCAAGGAGTTTATAACTCAAGTCAACTTCAAATAGAGTACAAGAAAGTTTTGAGAAGACTCTTTAACTCAAGTCATAGCTTAGTCAACTCGAGTTAAGTCCAGAATGAAAGCAAGCCAAGACTGAAATGACTTCTCAACTCGAGCCAACAAGTGGTAAAGTCAAGTCAAAGGTATTTTTTCCAAGTGTTCTCATATGCAGACTTGAAGTCCAAGTTAGTACATTTACATGAAAACTCAAGTCAGTTCATGATAACTCAAATTGGTAACTCGAGTCATTACATAATAACTCGAGTCAAGTACTTTATATATATACCTGCACAGTCTTTTTGCTCTTTACTTTCTCAAACCCTTGAGTCTATGAAATTTATATCTCATAAACTCTCTCAACTCAAAACCCTAACTTGAGCCAAATCATCCACTATGAGATCAAAGAATCCCAGTAAAGCTTTCTCAACCTCTTTCGACTATGAAGAAACTCATTCATTGTCTCCTCCTCCACCTAAACGACCTAGAAGAGCAAAACAACCTCCAAAGAGGTATCAACCAAAGGTCGTGACTGAGAAAGTAGAGGTTCTAAAACCCAGAGCAAAGGGTGTGTTGATAAAGGAACCATTCGAGCTTCCTTCTAAAGCTCAATTTAAGGCTGAGGCCACTGGAAAGCTGAAAGAAAAAATTACTAATGTTATAGTGCCTAAGAAGCAAAGAAAATGTCTTGTCTTTACTCCTGCTCAAGTATAGTTGTCCTTTAAGGTATTTGGACCTCCCACCTCTCTAATAGAGTCCTCAAGCCTTCCTAGACCAGCCCCTCATTATTTGTGTAATCCCATCTTTTATTCTGAATCTGACTTAAAGCTCTTTAAAGAGCATTATGAGTCTCATGGGTTCCATTCCATTGTTTATATAAATTTGGCTAAGCTTAAGGATGAGTGCAATTTGGAGTTATCCCCAAAGCTAAAACCATTTCAAAATCTTTTAGCCATAAACACTCCTTATTGTCCTTCAATTGTCAAATCCTCCTATTTCAATATGTCCATCACTAACCAATTAGATGACAATGGTGATCTTATTGAAGAGAGGATTATTACCCATGTTAGGGGTAGAAGGATCCTCATCCTGTCCCTAAACTAAATTATGATGAGGAAGAAATTTTTCAAATTCTAAGGCCTGGTGAACCATTAGGGTCACTACCTTTTCCTCCAGTTGTTATGTCTCCTTTTTATAGGGTTATCTGGTATATTTATTCTAGAAATCTTATAAAAAAAGGTAAAACTTTCACCCATTTTACAAAAAGGGACTACTCCCTTTTTACTTTTGCTGAATCAAACCCATGACCTTGTAAGGTGAAGGCAAGTCTGCTCTAAGCCTCTATCCTTCAAGAAATGAGTTCAAGGAGCTACTCCCTTTTTACTTTTATTATTGATAAAGTTCCTCATAACATAGCCCAATGGGTCTATAACGAGATTAAGAGGTTTAGATTTCATTCTAGAAAGTCTACTCCAATTCCCTTCCCAAATCTTGTGTCATCACTCCTATTTCAACAAAAGATTTGATATCTAGAGTTGAATGAGTCTCTTGTCAAACCTCCCCTCTTTGGTTAATTCCATCTCAACCATAAGGGCTAATGAGGCTCAGTCATCTCCAGCTCTGGTACTTAGTCTATCTTCTCTCAGCCATCACCCTTTGTGTATGCTTCAATCAAGGCCATAGTTGAGAAGGCCATTGCTAAGAGTGTGAGCTCACTTCAAAATTCCACGATAGTCCAATATCATGAGCTCACTGAAAAGATAAAGACTGAGGTTGTGAAGCTAGCCTCTGAGGTGACTAAGAGGCACAACAAGCTAGTAGAGGTTCAAGAAGAGCAAGTTGAAAAGCTTAAAGTTTTGGAGGGAACCTTAGAAGATCATGGAGCTAAAGTTGAAAGCATCCTGGGGGTGTTGAATATCATTAACTCTAACCTGAACAAACTCCTTAACTATTATGTTGCTCCTCCTACTCAGCCTGGACCATCTATCATTGTTGCTTCTCCTCCTAAACCTCTACCACCTGACCCCACAGATGATGTTCTTATCATATTTTCCTTTCCTCTTCCCTCTTATCCTCCAACCACCATACTTGTCCTTGCCTCTCAACCCACCACTGCCAGACTCTGAACATCATCATCCATTGCTAGTCTTTCATCTCTCTTACATTCTCGCCCTTCACCTACCAAATTTTCTTCACCTCCACCTTCCACTCCACTTGTTGAGGCCCCCACCCCCTGCTTAGCCACTACTCCCTTTATTGCACCTATCCTAACTTCTACCACTCCCACCATCCAGCTCTCCTTTAACTCAGAATCACCACCTTCAATCAATCCTTCCCCTCCTTCCTTAACATCCTTTGCCACTTCATCTATTCCCCTACTTCACACTACTCTTCTTGCCATTCCAGTCTCCTTCATTCCTCCCTCTAACCCTTCATTTTTGCCTGATGACAAAGGGCGAGAGAAGTATAGTAGACTGTGTAATGTAGTGTAATTTTGTAGTTCAATTTCATTTTGTCTTACATTATGTAATTCTATTGCAATTTCACTGTATATCATCATTTTATGAATTACATGTACTCTTAAATAAAATGGAATGAAATGCTTTTGGTTTCATCTCTGAGTTTCCTATCTGTCATATTTAATCTCTCAAAGAAATTTTTCATTTGGTTTACAAGTGTTGTCATCATCAAAAAGGGGGAGAATGTTAGCTCTCTATATTTGTTTTGATGATAACAGACAATCGCAAATAAAAAGAAGTTAATGATTCAAGTAAAAATATTTTATCTTGATCAAATCTTGAATTAATAACTTGTTTAAGTTGTTAGTTCTCTGTGTGTTTTGATGATAACTGACAATTGTAAACTTGGTATGAAGTTTGTTTTTGGCAACATAAAAAAAACTTACTTTCAAAGGCAAACTCAAGTTTAGGTATGTAAACTCGAGTTTGAGATTTGACAGAAAGCTACTCAATTATGCAAAAAAAGCCAAACTTGAGTCTGCTTAGACAAACTCGAGTCTGAGGAGTCACAGAAAGCAATTAAAGTTTTTTACATCAAGCCAAACTCCAGTTTGCGAAAACAAACTTAAAGTCTGGGAGATACAGAGAGCAATCAGAATTTTGCACAAGACAATTTCGAGTCTGGAACATGAAACTTGAGTTTAAACTAAACAGAAAGAATCCAGAAAACTCAGTATCTTCATAAGCCTTGTAAACTCCAGTCTATATTTCCAAACTCCAGTTTACACTTGACCAAGATAAATCTCAAAGTTTCAGTTCTTACTGAAACTCGAGTTTGCTTCCCGAAACTCGAGTCTGAATCATACAGAAAGAGCATCAATATGTCCACATTGCAAACTCCAGTTTATGATCCTAAACTCCAGTCTGGAAGTTCCTGAACTTAGGCTTATTCTCCTAACATAGACCCAAACTCGAGTTAGTCACTAATTGACTCGAGTTTAGCTTCATGTCCAAAGTTCCCTTCCAGATCCAAAACCTGATAGTCTTCTCTATAAGAACCAAACTCGAGTTAGCATTTGTAAACTGTCAGTTTAGACCACTGATCAACAGTCATGCTTTCTGGATGAACCCCAAACTCGAGTCTAGAAGTACAAACTCGAGTTTGCATAGGTGATTTTGAAAAACCAAATGATGTTGATCTGCGAAATCTTTATGGGTCAATCTGAAATCGTTTTATCATATGATACTATTGTTTCTAATGTCTTTGATAAAGTTTTGAGTGTTTTTCAGATAAGTTCAGCTAAGATCAAGATGGAATCAGATCTGGAATAAAGTGCATTAAATGAAGAACCAAGAACAGGGCTGATGCTTCTCCTCTATCCCAATGAATCAGTACAGACCGTTATGGATGAATTAAAACTCTCTCCAATGGTCAAATGAAGGTTATAGAATGACTGAATACCTAGAAGACCTTATGCATCAACATATTCCAAGATTCCAGCTGAGAATTGAAAGAACAGAGCAAAATATGCAACTGCCATTTCCTAGATTTGTAGCTGAACGTTAGAGAAGAAATTGCAACGGCTAGTTCATCTAGCTGGGCTATAAAAGGCTATGAAGACTCAGAGCAAGATACACACAACCAAGCTACTTTGATTATATTTTGCAATTTGAGTCTGTATTGTGATTTATAACTTGCTCTTTAGTGTTTATCATTAGCTACTCTTTTTGAGAGTCTTGATTTTTTGAAATCAAAAGTTGTTGGTGTAAACTCAAGGTTGTGGAAACCTGTGAGTGGGGTAGCTTAATTACAAAGTGTAAGGGGGAGTAAGTCCTAGGTGAATAGGATTGCTTAGTGTTTACATTGTTGTAGTGAAAGCTTGTTGAACTAGTGGAAATACCCAGAAGATATCTGGGGACTGGATGTAGGTCAAGGTTAAGACTGAACCAGTATAAACTCTGTGTGTTAAGCTCTTCTGCCCTTACTCTCTTAATATTTATTCTTCAAAGGTTTTGGAAAAGAGTACAAAAAGAATTTTTGAAATCCCCAATCCACCCCCCTTCTTGGTGATTTCTTCCATTTTCATAAGTATCTGTCAAAATATAACTCGAGTTAAGGTTCTTAGACTTGAGTCAAGTGCTTTGAAACTGTAGTCAAAATCCATTTTAACTTCGTCTGACTCGAGTTATTCTCTAACAAGTCGAGTTAAAGACTTTGAGAAATGTTTTATGAATAGCATCAACTCGAGTTAACAGTGTTAGACTTGAGTTAATCTTTGTGGACTTAGACTTATCTTTTCAAAATATGAAGTCCCGCATTCAAATAAATTTTAACAAACAACATGTTGCCTCGAGTTAAATTTGAGTAACTCAAATGTTTCTTTGGAACATATTTTCAAAACATTTTGAAAACTTGAGTAAGGACTGAGTGACTCGAGTAATCCGTTATAGTCACCACTTAATGACTCGAGCATAGACATTTGTGAAAATGAAACTATGACTCTAGTTAAGTTCATACATAGACATCTTCTCTATTACTTTCAAACATATTTTCAGAGAAGATAAAACAGTGACTTGAATGATAAATGATCAACCTGAGTTAGCAACTTGAGTGTGGTTAATATCAACTCGAGTTAGTTTTCTTGGTTTTGCAAATCACTATGTCCGTAAAACTTGAATCTTTGCTGATGATTTAAATACTTCTTATCATACTTATTATTGTTCTTAACTATGTTTAATTAGTTTATTAATGAGTTTCAAATGATTAGATGAAGGTTTAACTGCAGATTAATTAAAAAGCATTGATTACGTTATAAGCATTTAATGTAGTTGCAAAAAACCAAGCATAATCTGGGCAACCGTCTCTGAGCATTCAAAAGGCATTATTGTTCTCTTTCCTTAATTAAATCATACAACACTTAATGGGAAGAACATAAAGAATGTCAAACAACTGAATGTCGACAGTTATTTGCAGAATCTATGCATGTGAGTAATAGAAGAACCTCAAGTCTAATGGCTACTTTTATTACTTGCAACGGTTCATTGAAGCTTCTCAACGGTCATTTATCACCTTCATCAAATATAAGCTAAAATATTCAATACGATTCAACCACCAAAACATCTTACTCTCAAAACGAATTTATTGCATCTACTGTTTCATTCATTATTGTGTAATATCTTTGAATATTTGATCTTTAATCATATTCATCATTTCTGTAAAGAAACTCAAGGTAGTAAGACCTTAACAATGGGTGTATTGATTACAACTTGTATCAGGGAGTGAATCTTTAAGAGAGGATTAATTATAGTTACAAAGTATATAATCAATTGAAAGAGTTAGTGAAATACCTAGAGAGTTTGGGGACTGGACATTGGTCAAGAGTTTAGACCGAACCAGTATAAATCTCTTTAGTCAATCTTTCCCCTTCTCTGCTCTGTTTTTAACTTGAGTTTACAAAGTTCTTTCGGAAAAATTTTAAATCACCCAATTCACCCCCCTCTTAGGTGATATTCCACCTTTCAGTTTGGTGTTGTCTACATGGTGGAGGCTCTATAGGATTTTTGAACCAATCGTGAAATCATGATATGTTAGCCTCTATTTTGAGTCGTGGTGATGCCCTATTTCGGTTAGCCTTTATTTTGATATGAAAGTGAGATTTTACTATTTTTTGTGCTATCAATGAGTTTGGAATGAAAAATTGTGAGGGATAAAGGTGAGAAACTGATCCCCTAAGTATCACTAGAGAAAACTGAGTTTTGGCCAAGAAAACTCTAAGTTTTAGCCAGAACCAATTCTTGAGGAAGGGACTGGATTTTGTTAATTTTGAGGTTAGAAGTGGATTCTACACATGAAATTTTGTGGGAATAGGCTCTGAACATGATTTTAGAAGGGTTCGTTTGAAAACCCAAAGATTAAGGTTAGAGTTGTTGAGTTACCAGATTTGTTTTCTAGAGGCAGTTAGCTTGAGTCATGTTTTAGACTCTGCAAATGTTGTCTAATGACCTTGAAACTTTGCAAGGTTGTAGTAGACATCCTAACATTTGATTTGATATATCATATGGGCCAAATAGATTTGTATATTGGTAGATATGAATTGTTAAAGTTGAGGCATTGAAAATGAAATGAATTCTAAACAATTTGGTTGTTTGAGGATTTCTTGGTTATTGTTCATCCAAATGGCTAGGGAAAATATTTATTCTTGAATCTGGACTAATCAAGGGTCATTTAGCTTCTAAAACCACCTCAATTGGATTTTCTAATATTTATTTATAATTTTCTAAAGATGAGTAAAAAAATATGGCAATATAGTCTCTTTGCATGAAAATGAGAAATGTAAGGATAACGGATAATGAAGATAACCAACCCTAGTATTTTGTGATATGAAGGGTTTGGACAAATTATCAACCGCTATCTGTGAATGTATGTTTATAGGAGTTAACAAATGCTAGTGACGACAAAAGGATTAGGAGATAGATCGGGAATTGGTAAAGTGTCCAGGTGGTAACTCTTCTCTCACATACTATGTATGACTTGTATGCTTGTGTGAACTATGATTGTGATCTGTCTAATGAGTATGTGTCAGGGGTAGGGCATAGTGAACTAGTGATTCTTAGGTCGCGAACCCAATTTGCATTCAGTTAATGAGTTTGTGTTGCACGTGTTCTATGATCACTGAATGTTGTATGAATTGTTTGCTAGTTTCATACTAAGTATAGTGTATGCATATTATGTGAGATTAACTGATACCCTAGGATTCTTCGAAATCCTAGCTTTTGTTATTACTTGTGATGTAAAGTACAATGGACACAGCTCCCAAGGCAATGAGGTGGATTTCGACAAATGAAGATTTCATATTGCGTCGAGCAGTTATGTAAGCTATATGTAGTTGTATTTAAAACTTGTAAACATTATGTATAGGCCCTATGGGAATTCCTATGTAATGTAATCAAGTACTTTATATTAGTATATTTATGTTGTTTATGTTTCACCTACCAAACTGTATATTATTACTTAGATAATGTTTATTGAGTTGTGCATCGATACTCTAATCAATGTCGTTCTATCAGTGGGGTATTACACATGCCACCTAAGATTAATGAATTGTCTTTATTGATATTTCCAATCATTTTAATCAAAATCAATTTAAATCAACATGCATGACCATTTGGATTAACTTTTGAATAATAGCTTTTATGATTTACGAGATAAATATGTGAGAAGAGTTTTATCTCTAGTTGTAGAAAATAGCTTCTAGAACCTAGGCTTCGGTGGTTTCTCTTGACATAATTAGTGTTATATAAATTTGGCAATTTAGTCCTTCATGTCCTAAACTTTCATGTATCCCTCTCATTTTTTTTTTTGGGGGGGGGGGGGGGGGGGGGGGGGGGGATGTATCCCTTTCATGTATCCCTCTCGTTGTCTCACCTCTCCTTTCCTATCGCCACTCCCATCGTTACATCTTGAATAATTGAACAAATACTTTTCTTTTACAGATAATGGATTAACATTAAAATCTATTGCGTGGCAGAAAAAATTAATAAACTGAACTATATTTTTCCCTGATAAATAAAACTAAAAGAAAATAATTTCCATATTTTTTCCTCAATTCTTCTCGACATAAGGTTCTTCTAGACGTCAAAGAAATGACTATCACCTTCGAACTTTTATGAATAACCTTTTCTTTTTCCCGGAAATTTTTATGAATAACCAATCCCGATTTGTTAAAAAGAACAGTTGCCTAGTTTGTAGACAGATTTTGAACATGGAGCCCAGTCTTATGTCGCTTGTTCTTTAGCTGCAAATTATGATTAGAATTATACATATGGTTAACAACTGTTTAATGGAAATCTAACAATATGTTTTTGTTCAACCTAAAATTTCCATGCAATGTTTAATAATTATTTCAGCTCCAATACTGATGGGAAAATTAAAAGGATAATGAATTGATCTATCATTCTAGATCATTAAAGTCTGAAATCTATCACGAGACAATCAAATTTCTCTTCAATAGACGAAAACGACTATATGTATATCCAATAACTCGCTAAAAGCAAGGAGAAGCCACAAAATCCTGAGCTTCAACTACAGAGAAACAGGCATCAGAGAACCAGAAGAGAAATACTAGCAATTTGCACTTTCACAGGTCTTGAACGCTCAAACCTGCATATATTAAAGAGGTCACAATGGTTAAGATCACATAAACAAATTTGTGTTCAACTTCTTTTTTGGCATTAATTAGCAGCATCTCTGGGTTTAACTTGAAACTAGATTTCTTCGATAAAATACATCTAAAACGTATGTGACTCCCAGAAGATTTTTACCACAGTGAAATTCCAGAAGAATAAAATTCCCGTTAATAACAAGAGACACCACTTCAATAATACCATGGACTAACTCCACAACGACAAGTATATCTTGAATAGGACTAAAGTGCACCACGCCACCCCTACCCCCATTACTTCAATTAATACCACAAATAAACAATAAAGAAATAATATCCAAAACAAAGAGACACGTTTCAAGATTAAATATAGAGCATGCATCAAGTCTCTTGATTTGAACAATTATATAACCATGACAAACTTTTCGAATCATAGTAATTTCCAAGAGTTTTCACTAGTTCATGTGCCACATCATGCAAAAACTGTTTCAGTCTGATAAGGAAGAATGTCATCCTAATAATATTTCAGATACCATGACAAGACATCAAAGAAATGAGCATTTGCTATACAGAGAGATAGACTATAGTATTACAAATAAAAATAATAAAATAAACTATTGCTCCACACAGAAAATTATTCATACTAACCTGGAGGAAGTGATTGCTTCAACTTATCAGCCTTCTCTGGGTCAAACACACAGAGGGTGTAGAGGTACTTGGAACATCGAACCTTGAACTTGACAACATCTCTGCTCCTCTTGATTTTCACTGACCTTGCGTCTTTCCTTCGGGCAGTGAGAAGAAAGTCCTTAATCTCATGGATTTGCTTAGGCTGTCCAGAACAATGCAAAGATATTTACATAAGAATCAGCGTAGTGCAAGCAAAACTGACATAATACACAGAGGCCGACATAGTGACACGCTGACATTTGAGGAACCAAAACATGATCAACGATTAAGTTGTATAAACAAGTTATGCATCCAGAAAAATTCATGATTATCGACTTGTCCGTAGATATGGTAGCACATTTCACAAAATTTGATAATTAATTAAAAATTAAAATAATTTTACTAGCATAAATTTATAATTAAAAATTACCAAAGACGGAAAAATTAAGAAACTCGATTTGGGCATATTCAGTTTAAAGTAGTCTACACCAACGCTCGGGTTTTAACTACGATTAAGTTTCCAACCAGTTCATTCAAGCTATCAAAATTTCCACCAACATTATTCGCATTTCAATTACAACAATATTCAACTCCAAAGGCTGCGTTTGGATGTATAATTTCTCAGATTTCAAGGATTCAAACACTCAGGAAATCTGCCCCCGACACTATAAATTTATTCGTTTGGGCAATATTTCAACAAGAAAGATCATGAGAATATAATCAATGATCCAGACAATAGGAAATTGCGACGACACGAGTACGCAGTAAACGCACAACAAATTGCACAATAGGATGGATTATCAATGTTCCCGCATCAGGAGTGTATTAATTAAGCTAACCATATTGACTCATTTTATTCTATTGAAATCTGTACGCCATTAACACTGATCAACAGAGCTATGAAACGGAAACTTCATCGGTGAAAAGAAAAAGAAGATGAACAAACTAAACAAAATCAACGGGGAAAGAGAGCGCGTACCATTGTGAAGAGTGTAACCGTCTAATCCAACGGGCTCTGAGCTTCGGAACGACAGCACACGAGGTTGAGAGCGGAGGAGGGAAATTAAAACCAGCTATAAACCCTAGCCGCATCTCGCCTTTTTCATTGGGCCCTAAAGTCGTATGGGCTTGACCCAGTATGCATTACATATAAGCCCATTTCAAGTATGGAAAAAGGGGAAATTTCACCGTATCATATTTCAGCAAATTAGAATATAAAAAAAAAGTATTTCAGCAAATTAACTTCTATTTGTCCTACTAACGGGGGTTGGCATAAGTGGTAAGCGGCTGGTCTAGTGTCGCTTAAGCAAGGTCTCGAATTCGAGCCTTATGAATGCAAAAAAAACCCTGTTTGAAGACTCTCTCACCATAACCAGGTGCATAACACGGGTCGGATCCAGATTAGTCAGAGCGAAATTCTGAATACTAGACGGGCAACCCCAAAAAAAAAAACTTCTTCTTGTCCTAAAAGATTCTAAAATTTCACTGAACTCTCTTGAATCAAAATTAAATTTAATTTTTTAGGTGAAAAGATATTAATGTTCAAGGGATCTTATGTTGATAATCACTAGCAAGTGGTTTGGTAGTGATGTTGTGAAAGTGAATTCAGAAAATATCATACAGAATAAGAATAACAGAACACTTAATGAACATAATTGATTTTTGTCATTGGCTCCTTGTGAATATCCGTCTACAATGCTTCCGTATTCAAATTTTTCTATCAGAAAGTAATTGTAGCCATTGATGAAAGAGAATGTTTCTGTTGGCTTTCTCTACTATGCATTTAATGCTTTTGACAAAAGTATGCTTTTCTTGATTTTAAAATTAATCCAAAGATTAAACACCTGAAACCTATAAATAATTGTGATTAGGAACACTTAGAGGTAGTATAAGAATGTAGGATGTTCATCATGATGAATAGAAAAGGTATAAAGATTGTCAAAACACTGATTTTAAAACACTGAGAAACACACTTGAGTGTGACGTTGGATCACTCGAGTGATTCCTTATCACTTAAGTTATTGCTTTATCACTTGAGTATTTAAGTGATCTTTGTTGATAGTCACTGGTAGTGAATATTGTGAAAATGATTATCACTCGAGTGATCTTCCATTGTTTTTTTATAGTTTAGAAACTACTAGGTGACTTGAGTGAATTTTTAGATCACTTGCAGGAGTTTGCAAGTGATCACGAATCACTCGAGTGATCTTATTAGAAGATCACATCATTTTTATCTCACTTGTTCACTTGTGAGTGACTCTAAAGTGAATTTCATTATACAAGTGATTTTGACTCTCAGATTGTTTTCGAGTCACTTGCAAATACTTGCAGGTGATGCTAATCACTCAAGTGCTTACCCTATCACTCGAGTGATCATACACAACTTTAGATTATCATCAAGTGACATGAAGTAATTTTGAAGGTAAAGCTTAATTAATTACTCGAGTGCATTCACTATCACTCAAGTAATCCTCTTTGATAATCTTGGTTCTTTCTTGGTTATCACTTGAGTGATTTTTCCAAGGCAAAAAAGATCAGATAGAGCTTCATTTGAAGTGAGAAATCATTACTCAGGTGACTTGTTGATTCAAGATTTTTCAAAAACGCTTAAATTAATGAGTGCTTAAGGCTTCTCTTGAATGATTTGAATTATCAAGTCAACTTTGTGCCATACTTTTTGCTTTCCAAAATATACTTTGATATCAAAGTTTGTTATCATCAAAACAAAACATGAGAGCTAACATATACGATCAATAATTATTTATTAAAGCTTCCATAAATAGATTAGTTCAATACTTCTAAGAACAAAAATGTCTATTTCAATATTGGCATTTTTGTCCTCACATGTTGCATCATTTATATGCATCAAGCCATCAAAATCCTCTTAGTAATATTGGCTCTTGAATAGGAGCTAGATATTTTACATCTTATAGATGTTTTGAATGGGCAATGTTTATCCCTATAATCCAACACGATGTACATAGATAGATGTTGAAAGAAAGTTGGGATAAATTTTGGTTAAGAACCTCCATCTTATTGTTTGTCTTTAAATGAAATAGAAGGATGTTTCTAAAAAAAACAAATGGATTTAGGAGACTTATACGGCTTGATTAGTTTATTGTCATTCAACAAAGTTTTCCTAACATGAAGGGAATAAATTTTGTAGGTGGAAAGGAGAACACATTGAATACATTATTATTATCAAATGTAGACCCTCCAATATAACAGTATGAACTAGAAGTTCACCAGACAATGAATCTCACACTCTAGCTTAAAATGAGAATTAAAATGCTCCAGCTTAAAATGCTCCAATCAGTATAAATGAATAAAATGAGAATTAATAAATCACTTACCTAAATGAGAATTAATGAATCTCATACTCCAGCTTAAAATGCTCCAATCAGTATAAATGAAAAATAAGACATACTCAAAGCATGAGAAACTAATCAGGTATGTACTCTAGAAGAGTTCCAAGACATAACTAATTACCTCAAGAGAGGTGTAAATACCTAGAAAGTAATATAGATCTTGATAAGTTATATCACAACATAAAAATGAAACCAAAAAGATAAAGTAGTTGACAACAACTTTGATATTCATTTGATCAAATGAGGATTTTATGTTGGGATTCACGCACACAGCGAAATGAAATTTATCCAAAATTACAAATCCCAATGAGAAGATCTATTAACTGCATTTAAATTAAAGTAGTTAGAACCATACATTTCGCACACGTGTGCGTCTATTTGATCAGTTAGAAGTCGACTCTACGAATCCACTCCCTATACTAGTATCCACACCAAACAGCACTCCAACACGGACAGAAGTATGCTAGCACCTTCAAGCCTTTCATCTCATGTCTCTCTTCTAGGATTTTGTTTTGCAGCTCTTTAGTTATTTTTTAATACAACTTGATCATTATCTTATAGCATTTCTAAAACCCTAAAGGCCCATATTAAAATTATTTAAAATTAAACTTAATAAATTTTGAAATTTGAATTTGAATTTAAAATAATATTAATTAAATCTGTTCAACATATCTAATCTAACTTATTTATTTAATCCGAATTAAAAGCCAGCAGATTTAATTTATCTTTATAAATTAAATATGAGATATTATATCTATCTATTTAATTAAATCTGAAATACAATATCTCAACTTAAATTAAATATGAGATATAATATCTCTATTCGAAAATTAAATATGAGATACAATATCTCTATTTGTTTTAGTTATTTAATTTATCAAATAAATTAAATACAAAACAAATATTATATAATAATAATATAATCTATATTAAATAATATTATTAAATTATTTTTGAATATATATATATATATATATATATATATATATATATATATATCCATCATAGATTAAACATTACATTCATTAAATCTTAAACATATCTAAGATTCAATGAATCTAGACATCATTGCTCGTGTTAGGCTATTCTTGTTTGCGATCCTGATCGCACACGAGAATAGCCCAACACGAGTAATAATGCCTACATGAGATTGGCAGTAGGCCAATACTATATCTAGCCACAAGTCACAAGCGACCTCTAGCAAGACATTATGACTACCTAATTCATATGAGGATCGATGATACGATACAACCTATCATACAACCATGACACGTCCCTTTTGTCATGCGATATTTGGTCAAGGATGCAGCATGGATAGTGTCATCCTCCTGTTATTGACCATTATTTTCTTGATTCTTGAGTAGTCTAACAATTGAAATGGAAACTCTTTTCCATCGTAATCTGGCCATACATTTCTTAGAATCACTCATCGAGGGGCCTAGTATTATCTCTCTACAAATTTGAAGGACAAATTCCATCTTGACCATTCACATTCCTCTACATGAAAATCACTAATCCCGATCGAAGCCTTTATCATCACCCAGTCAAAGGTGATTTTTGACTAGGTCAAAGATCAACGACTCTCATGCAGGAATCCATGATGATTTCAGGTCAAAGGGCATTATGACATAGTTATACATGAAAAAAGCTTATGACTTAATCCATGCAACTTTCTCATAGTAGGTCAGTTCAGCACCTTGTACTCTTACAAGTGCCTATGACTTTGATTTGTATCTCCATACCTCATTAAAGTCATATTGGTTTTATTTCATCTTTGCTCCCGCGTAAGTGACCGACCAAGGACATGTAGGATAATCTTTATAATATTTCTAAGGATACATTTATCATAATAAACATGCAAATGATATGATAACTAAACGAAGAAATACTTTAAATAATGTTAATGTTTAAAGTATGACTTGCCTCTATGGCATAATTTCCAACATTTTATACCTATATCTATTGGTAGATAAAAAGGTTATTAGACAAGAAGGAAAAAATTTGAACGAAATAGGATTATGTTCTTTCAATATGTGAAAATTATGGGCATATAGTCCAAACATTTGAAATATAAAGTTATTTGTGATGTACTAATATTCATGTAAAAATAAAGCTTTTTCACAGAGATCTATTGATGATTGTGATGAGCTATATTCTTTTTATAGATACAATAGTTTTGTATATACTATTAGTGAGGCTGTGCATAAAAAAATATATGTGTTTGTTATATATTATTCTGTACATATCTTATGCATATGGCTTAATAAATAGTGAAATGTACATTAGAATCCTTAAAGGATCCAAAATGCCAAAATCATGTCCAAGAAAAGCAATCCGTGTGGATCAAAATAATATATATAATTGACTCATAAAAAATGTATTGGAAATGAATGATTTTCCATCTTACTTAACTTGTATATCGAGTTATTGAATGCTTCATATGAGGAGGTGGGTCTATTGTTTTTCAAAGAAACTAGGAATAGGCATGGCTTTAGAAGCTAATTAGTTGTGGGGTGTTTAGGAGTGTTTTATGATCTGTAAGCAAACAAGGGCCAGAAAGGTGCTTAAGTGTTCTTGTAGCACAAATTAGAAAGGGTTTAGATGATATAATTTGTAATGAGGTATTGTTGGATTTCTAAGCGGATTGTAATAGCTTTGAGTTTGATAGGGGTAGTTAGTGTTAATAATAGTAATTGGAGGAATATAATGAAGAAGATGAAGAATCTTGTATTAATTACATAAGAACAACATGCTTATACAAACTATAACCCACTTGGGTTATCTCTAATATACCCATACTTGAGGGAGATCAGCAATCTAACTTGGGGACTAAGATGTACTTCTCTAGAGAGAGAAACTCAAATTAACCTCTTTTTAATCATGGTGAGGATCTAACTATCCTACACACTAAAACATGTTAGTCGCAGAGTATCACCCAAGAAGGGGGTGAATTAGGTGAATAATAAAATTTAAAACAATCACAACTAATAATTAAATTAGAAAGGAAAGATTAGAAAGATATCACCAAAGTGTACACAGAGATTTATACTAGTTCGGCCTTAATCTTGTGACCAGAGTCTAGTCCTTAGAGATTCTCTAAGATTTCTACTATCTTTCAACAAGGATTATAATAAGCTTAGAGTAATCCTTACTAGTTTTCACTCCCCCTTACAGCTGTAACCGAACAACCCCACTCAATGTCCCACTACCTTGAGATTTTACAAAACTCAACTGAATGATAATAACTCTCCTACAGAGTAAATGAACAAGCAATGAAATATATGAATATCTCAAAGATAATTCAAAAAGTATTAATGGGCAGTAACTAAGCAATCAATATTATCATCGTTGATTGTTAGCTTTGAATTGAATGCTCTTCGTATTTATAGTTGGACTTCATTAATGAATATTGGAGAAGCTTCAAATTATCCATTATGAGACTTCAAACTTTCTGTTAGACACAAGCCATAGTCATTGCAAGTTATGAAGATATGTCGCTTTCGAATTGATCTTTGTACAACATCCTCTTTGTCTCTATATTTGAATAAGGTTAAGTCACTTTCACTTTAGCTAGAATGGATGTCTGAAAACATGATTAGTTAACCTGCTCTGATTGAGTTTCCATTTGCATGTTTTGTTTCTGCTACAACATTAAATGCTTTTGACATAGATTTTACTTAGTAATCTATCACGAAATCATCTGAAAACTTATTAATAAACATGAATAAAGGCATTGAGAGTAGTAATGAGTAATAATCAGAAGATATAAGATAATATTTTTAGTGAATTTGAATTTATATAGACGAAGATTAAGTCCAGTGATAGGTGACACATGAGTGTCATGTATCTTCACTCGAGTGTTGATAAACTTGCTTTCTAGAAGATGAATTGATCAAAACAAAGCTTAGTTGAAATTATGTGTTTTCTTCTAAACACTTCAGTGCCATAAATTCACACTCGAGTATCTTTTATCCATACTCGATTATTATGCTTTGTGTTTTTGGTAGGATATTGTTTAAAGGATAGATTTCATTGAAGATACATTGATCTCTACTTGACACTTGAGTAATCCTAAGTTACATTCAAGTGTCACAAATGACACTTCAGGTGTGCCACAAAGCTCTAGTTCATCATCAAGTATCAAGTACTGACTTTAAGAGAGATTACCTTGACACTCGAGTGTTGGAATGCAAACTTGAGTGTTTGCCTTGTTAATTCTAGAATGAACACAAGTGTAAGGCACTGATATTATTGGTGATTGGGTAACACTTAAGTGTTGTACTTAAGCACTCGAGTGTCCAACACTTCCTTCATGACAGAATACAAGGCTTAAAAAAAGGTGATTTCATGTCAAAAAGTCAAAGATGAGTATTAAATAAGCTTTCCAACTATGTACTAATATTTGGCTACATGTTCAAGCAAGAGATAAGTCAACAATCTTGGCCAACAAGCTTAGAATATTGGCCAAGTAGAGAAAAGGAGAGGACAAGAAGAATTTCATGAAATAAAACACATGAAAAGTCAAAAAGCTTATACAAGAAGTATCCTTTGACTTTAGAAATATATCAAGATATGCTTGCATAATCAAGATGACATAAGTTGACTTATTGTGCAAGAGTCTAAAGGCAATTAAAAAGGCACAAAATTAAGTTGACTTAATGAGGTTAATAAGTCAAAACCCTTCCCTTGCAAGCTACCATTTCGTCCAAATTCAAAGGAAGCCAAGAAAAATCAAGATAAGTCTAGAAAAGTTGAGAAAACACAAGTTAGGTTAAAGGTCAAAACAAGAGCCAATAAGAATTAACCTTTTTAGATATTTTGCATGGCTAATAGTTATTATTTAAGGACCCTGTTGCCTTCATTTTTGGCTGCCCAAGAAGTCACTAAAGAAAGCAAAAGAGAGAAGAGAGAGCTCATACACAAGAAAGAAGAAGAAAGTGCATAAAGTTGGATTCAAGGTAAGTAGGTTCAAGATTTTGTTTGAATAGCCTTCTATCTTCTCCAATCTTCATGAATACCTTCAAAATTGTTATAAATTATTCTTCTGTGGTATGATGGGAGCATAGGCCGAAAATACCAAGAGGTGCTAGGAGGAAGAAGCTTGAAGAAAATCAATCACAAAGTTAAGTAAGCACCCTTCCTAGCATTCTTATGATGTTATGTTTTGGATTTTGGATAGTTTTTCATGATAATTTTTTATTAAGGAAATTGATATTTCTTTGGGGAAGGTTCCTCCCTAACTAATAAAATGGATTATGAAGTGTTTAAAGTTAAGATAAAGGTCTTAAAAAGGAGATTAATCAAGAACTAAGCAAGATGTGAAATTAAATGGAAATTTGTTGTTATTGCTTATATGGTGTGATTTTCGGCCAGGCAAAAATACATGTGTTTATTATGTGATTTTTGTATTTTTGATAAATCCAAAGTGTTTAGAATGAAAATTTGTATGGGAACAAGTAAGGAATATAATTTTGGAACTCAAAAGCTAAGTTACAAGAATTTGGAAAATCTGCTAACTTTGATCATTTCTAGGTAGTTGTGCTTAAGGGATGGTTTTAAAAATAGTAAATAATGTCCAATGACCATGACATTTTACAGGCTTAAATTACACATCCCAAGCTTTAATTTGGTATATAATTTTTTAATTGTTTGAGATGTCTACTAAGAGATACAAATTTTTGAAAATATCCCAGAAAACTAGACTTTGCCTTTGACCAGAGGGTAATATTTTGACATGGTAAAACCGTACGAATTTTTATGATCTCTGGAAATATTTTTAGTCAAAACTAGACATGTTAAGCATCAAATTTCCATTAGAATCACATTAATTGAATGTTTCTAGAAAATTTTTGAACTCAGACCAACAATTTTGGAATTTTTTAGTTGGTAAATTCATGAAAATAAGGAGAGTTTGCATAAGTGATAAAATAGATTGTATTGCATTGTTTATAGGGTTGTTGAGTATCTAGAATTTCCATTATTTATTTGTCCAAACTGATTGCTTGCTCTACTATGTATTTATACTTTAATGCATGTCATTAAGGGATAATTAATTAAAATAAGGTAATAATATAAGGGAATTACACTACTTATTACCTGAAAGGGTGAGTTCAGTAGAGGTGTAACATAGCAAGTAGTAATTATGGCCTCTACCCAAAATATTTGGGAGGATTGATTATCATTTAGCATCACTCTAGCCATCTCAGTGAGGACTCGATTATTCCTTTCTACAACCCCATTTTGTTGAGGAGTTCTTAAGGATGAGAAATTATGATCAATCCCATGATCATCAAAAAATTCTTTGAAAAGCATGATTCTCAAACTCACCTCCATGATCAGTACGCATTCCTGCAATAGATAAATCTTTCTTGTTCTGCACCTTGTTAGGAAGATTAACAATCTGATCAAATGTTTTATCTTTAGAAGATAAAAATATAGTCGAAGAAAACCTTGAGAAATTATCAACAATGACCAACGTATATAAATTGCCACCAAGGCTTTTTACTGTAGCTGGTCCAATTAAATCCATATGAAGAAGTTGGAGAAGTAAATTTATTGAAATTTCATTTTTTTTATTTGAAAGATGATTTGGTTTGTTTACCTTTTTGACAAGCATCACAAATCATGTCATTTTTAAAATTAAGTTTTAGTAAACCAAGGACCAAATCTTTTCTCAGCAACTTGTCTAGTTGGAACATATTGGCATGAGCTAATCGCTTGTGCTACAACCAACTCTTATCCAAGTTACTAATAAAACAATTTTCAGAACCAATGTTATTGCTAGCAAGGTTCAGAGTACAACAATTATGTTCTCTAGGAGCTTTGAATAACGCTTTCAAGTTACCTTTGTCTAAGAGTATATCATTCTACTAATGAAGGAAATCACCAAGAAAGGGTGAATTATGGATTTTAAAAACTTTTTAGATACTTTTGAAAGACGAACTCTAAACAGAGTATAACAAAGAGTAGAAGAAGAAGCTTGACACAGAAGATTTATATTGGATCGGTCTCAACTCTTGACATACGTCCAGTCCCCAGACTCTGGTATTTTCACTATCTCTTAAATCAAATACACACTTTGTATTTGAAAGTTATCCTATAACAAGGATACACTCCCCCTTACAAGTTGTAAATTGATAACCCAATCTCAAAGTTTCACAACTTTGAGATTTTACAATAAATGATAATTAATGATAAACTCTCTTAAAGAGCAATGAAGAAGTACTGAAGTTCAATGTATCAAAAGATACTTTACAAAAGAGTAGTAAATGCAAGTAAGACTTAAGCGTTTTTCCTTTTTTATATTCTTGTTGTTGTTGAGAATTGATTGCTTCTGCTTATATATGATGGAAGCATTAAATGACTGTTAGAAACATTAATGTAGCCGTTAGAGACATTAATGAAGCTGTTAGGATGTAATTGGGTCCATTATCTCAAGCTAAATTAATCCAAATGCTCAAACATTCTTGTTGATTTCCCATGAAATAAATCCGTTGGATGAAGTGGCTTCCATATGAGGAAAGAAATCATTTAAACCTTTGCCAGTCCAGAGAATGATTTGCCAAAAGGGTGCTAAGATCTCTAGGCCAGCAATAAATATTCTGACATTACCTTTTGCTTAATGCTTAAACTTTTAGTTTAAGACTAGTTTGATCATATGAAACTCACTAGCAAATAGATTAAACATAATTAAGAGTAGAAGTGAAAGATGATATAAAGTATGTAGATTAAACAAGAAAATTTCACAAATCCAAGCAAGATGAATTTAAAACAGAGCACTTTAAACTGGAGTTTCAAACTCGAGTTTCCTTATTCAAACTCAAGTCTCATGGCATCTTCTTTAAGAAGAATTTGAAAATGAAAAATGTAGATGCCTCTGTAAGACTCAAACTGGAATTTAAGATTTTTTTACTCAAGTATCTAACTCGAGTTTAATTACCTAAACTCAAGTTTAGTTCTTTGGTTCGAAATGAATATCGTGATAGTTTTTGAAAGTACTTTAATATAGCGGAAACTGGAGTCATTAAGTGATAAACTTGAGTTTGGGGCTTTTGAAATAAGAATAAGTTTAACTCCACAAATGCAAACTAGAGTTTAAAAACATAGGCTCAAGTTCACTAAACTTCTAAATATCTTGAAAGCCCTTGGTTTGACTTAAACTAGAGTTTGCCATACTAAGCTCGAGTCTACTCAAAGATGGAATTCTTTGAGAACTCTCAGCTAGAGACAAACTTGAGTTTGACCTACTGGGCTCGTCTTTAGTTAAGAATAAAAGTCTATGAAAAGCTGTCAGCCAATCTCAAAACTCAAGTTTCCACATCCAAGCTCGAGTTTAACAAAGTTTAAATAACCTAACTTGTTCTCTGTCAAGTGCAAACTCGAGTTTAGTTTGACACTTCTAAACTCAAGTTTGTCTTTGACAGCACAATTCAAATTAAGTTTCAACAACTTTCAAACTATTTGAACTTAGCCCAAACAAACTTAAATTTACAATTGTCAATTATCATCAAAACACATAAAGAACTAACACATTCTTGCTAACAATCAGACACTCCTTTGAATCGAAGATAACCTATTTATCTTTGTCTGTGCTTTGACTAACACTAATGAGGTTGTGGCAAAGACCATCCACAAGGTAGAAACATCTTTGATTTGTGGTCCATCATCATTTCCATCATCACCAATCCCAGTATTCCTTTCAGATTGATTTTCACTAAAGGTCACCTTGCCACCATCCTTTATTTTAATTATAGCAAATTTGGTTCAATCTCCCCATATATTTACAACATCCACTCTCAATATACCACTTGTTGGACTTCGATGCTTTTAGACAAACATGTAAGCCATAAAGGGTCAAACTTTAGGTACCCATCCATTTTTGGTCCTTTTGGGTTAGTTTATGTCTTAGGAATCTTATAAAATCCCTTAGGCACCAATCCATAGTACCCATAGGTTTAACTTTTCTTCCCTTTTGATGAAAACAAGAAGTGTTATGCCCCTTCTAGTTACAATAATTACAATGACCAAAGGGGTTTGAAGAATGATTTTCGAAAATAATTTAAATATGTTCTTTCTCCAGTTTTCTTTTTACCCTTTTTTTTATCAAAATTATATTTGTAACAAATTCCTGATTTGTCATTTGTAAGTCTTTGTTGTTTGAAAATCACATTGAGCATTTTACTGCCTTAAGTAAACTTCTCAAGAGTTTTGGTGAGACAAATATTTGTTTTCTCTAAAACTGGACATTTTTCACAAATAGTTTCACAAACTGGAGGAGGGACATTTTGAATTTGTTCCTCAAGAATTTTGCTTTTTCTTTTAGAAGAAAGAAGCTATTTTGCAAGTTTTTGAAATTCAGAATGAATGGAGTTAAATTTAGAAAGAAGTTCATCAAAAGATGGTTCATAATCTTTTACCCCTTTGTTGTCAGATTCTTCCTGAGCTACGAGGCATATGTTCACCATTTCTTCTTCATCACCTTTTTTTCATCAGAAGAACTATCTCCCCAAATAGTAGTGACATAAGCCTTCTTCTTGAACTTATTGAACTTCTTTTTATTCTTTTCTTTGTTCTTCAACTGCTGACATTCTGACTTGATATGTCCAGCTTTTCACATTTATAGCATATGATGAGCTTTTTGGGTTCGTTGTTGGAGATACCTTTATGAAAGTTCCTGAATCCTTGATCCTTTTTGTAAAATCTCTTGAATCTCTAGACTATTATGCTAAGCTCTTCATCTTTATCATCATCATTATCTTCATCCTTTTCTTTTTTTGACAGTCTTAAAGGCAATTCCCTTATGTTTGCTGCTGATCTCATCTAGACCTTTCTTGGATAAAGCAGCCACAGATTGCATTGACTCACCACGAACCTCTTCAATGGCAATAATTGTTGCTTCCTAATCCTTCGTCAAGACATGTAGTATTTTCTTGACTTGAGTATTTTGATAATAAGTCTTACATAATACTGATAGTTGATTCATTAGATGAGTAAAATGAAGTTGAAACTCGGCATTGATCAACCAAACTTCATAGAAGAAGATCGTATTCAGCCGTTAGTGTGCTGATCTAGTTCTCCTTAATGCTAGAAGTTCATTCGTAAGCAATCTCTAAGGATTTCCACATTTCCTCTACGATTGTCGAATTGCATTTACAAAAATATTCCTTTTGACTAAGTGCACTCTAAAGCATCAAGATAGCCTTGTTGTTCAAAGTTATCTGTCTTCTATCATTTTCGTTAAGCTTGGCCTCAATCTTGGGAACATGGATTTCACCTTTTCTTCTTGTTAGAACATAGTCTTTGTCTTTGAACACTCGTAAGTGACCATATTCAGTAGCTAACACAAACACTCTAAATTTTTCTTTCTAGAATGAATAATATTAACCATTGAAACCTAATGGATGGTTGATAGAGGCTCCACCAGGAAATATTCCTTCTATTAGGATCTTTTTTCTCAGATGTTAATCCTTTAGAGAATAGTTAGCTTTGATACCAAATGAAAGGTGGAATATCACCTAAGATGGGAGTCAATTGGGTGATTTAAAAATTTCCCGAAAGAACTCTGTAAACTCAAGTTAAAAATATAGTAGAGAAAGAGAAAGATTGACACAAGAGATTTGTTACATCCCTACTGGCCTCGCCCTTTCGAGTGGTGGGTTAAAGGGATTTGTTACACCTCCTATAGGCCTCACCCTCTTGGGCGACGGGTTTGAAGGATCCTTTCCGCTTACTACCTTTCCTTGTTAATTAATCACTTTAAACACATATATCAGAGTTAATGTAGCAAAGCACGGTATCGGTTTAGACGAGTACTATGTACTAGTAAACATACAGTATCCAGCAGAAAAATAAGTCCTCAAAGGATTAGGTTATGGTCATCCAAAAGTAGGTACTGAACAAAGGTAAATTAATAGATCTCCCAAAATGATAAAGTACAAAAAGCGATAGGGCATTCCCTATATCTTCAAGTTACCACATCATGCCTTACTTGTTCCAAGTCTCACCGGTCTACCGCTTTGCACTTTTATCTTCAAAACGTTCTGGAGTTCAAAGTTGAACCCTATAGTAACTGTTAAACTCACGTACTATGTAACATCCCAAAATTTGGGAATTTAAAACTCGAATATTATAAGAAAATTTAATAATAAATTTCTTATATTTTGGTCTTCAAATTTTTAAACTTAAACTATTTGAAATAAAGACTATCTTCCTTAAATTATTTTGGGAAGAATAATAATTTAAGGAAATTTAGATTCATTTTTTTTCCTTTAATTTTAAAAGTAAGGAAAAATACTAAGAGATACCTTTTTCGCTAAAATCTTAATTAGCCAAATTTGGTTAAAAATAAACAAATGAGAAATATTAAATTTTAATTCCTTTTGTGTTAATTGATTAATCAAAATTAATTAAATTAGTGAATAAAACAATAGTCCATTAGCATTCTTCATAAAGGCCCAACTCGTCCTACACACCCTTGGCCCATACATATATACAAACCCAACTCACTTCCAATAAACCATTCTCTCCCAGCTCCACGCAGAAGAGCAGAAAAGAAAACAATATCCATTCTTCTGTTCTCGTCAGACGCCAACATGCAGAAGCATACACTTACCAGCTGTCAAACGCAGAAGACCCCACCATACTTCTTCAGTTTCTTGAGTCAAGTGCCGAAAGCCTTTGGTCCTTGCTTATCAGTTAATATTCTCCCTCCTTCTACATATATATGACTGCCCTCTTCGTCCCCCATTCATTTTCTGTTGCTCACCGAACCAGAAAATAGAAACGAAAGAGAGAGTGAGAGCGAGAGTTACAGAAGAGATAGAGAGAGAGGGAGGGAGAGAAATAACCGAAGTATTCCCCTGTCCTAGCTTCGCAAAACAGAGGAAAATCATCCATTTCTCAACGACACCATCGACGGTAAACCACAAGTCCCTTCTTGCTTCTGATTCTCTGGCATTTTCCCCATCGTAAATACATGAATAAGAAACTATAGGAGTTAAAATCATGAGTAACCGAAACTTGAAGCCTAAAACAAGGGGGTCGGTGTGTGTGTTAGCGGGTATTGTTTTCCTTATGTTTCTGTCACTCTCACGGCTAAATCACTTGGTCTTTCGGTTCAAAGCCTTGCTGAAACTGAACCAGAAAATAGGGACAGTGTTCTTCGTGTTTCTTTTCTAGTTTTGCTGTTATGGGTTTTTCTGGCTTATGGCTGTCATCGTCTTCCATTATTGTCGCTGAAACTGAACAAAAAGGTTGTGTACAGCTGAGTTTGAGAATGTTGCATCTGTTTTGTTTTGTTTTTTTTTCTTTTGCTGCATCGGTTTTTGCTGTTCGTGGGTGTATGAGAACTTATATATATATATATATATATATATATATATATATATATATATGAGTATGGTGCTGTGTAAACAGAGAGAGAAGGAAGAACTTGGCATCTGTCACTTACACACACACGGAAGAGGATTTCCTCAGTATCTTTCCCTCAGTATCTCTCATCTGTACCGTTGATCTTAACTAAAAGTACATATGAGATGGAAAAGGAGAGGGAAATGAATGGTTGGATGGAAAGATACTAAGGGAAGAGGAGAGAAGGATACTGAGAGAATCCAAGTCCACACATTTAAGTTGATATTGGTGGATAAAAGATGCTATTGTATAAAGATAGATATTGAGAGCGTGCCTCACGAGAATATGGATAGAATATAGATAGGTGTGTATATATATTGCATGCAAATTTATTATGCGTGATGTGTCTATGTATAATAATAATAAAAAAAATAAAAAAATAAAAAGAGAAGAAGAGATATAAGACGCTGGACATAATCTGTTGTGTGTATATATATGAAAGAAAAAGTTCAAAGTAATGCATGTTTGAAAAGATAGGAATTGATTTAATCTGTTCCTAAATAACAAAAATGTAGTAATAATGAGATAAATAAATATATTAGAAGTTATTTTTAAAAGAATAGGATTTGATCTAATGTGTTCCTAAATAATAGGATCTAACTAACCAACTAATTATTATAATATCATTTGCAAAAATAAAATATTTAAATAAAAAGATAGTATTTAATATTTAGAAAAGGGATTAATTAATAAAGGAAATTATTAAATAATACATTAACGATGAATTATCTACTTAATTTAAATGCTAATTACTTCTTGGAAAGAATATTTAGGTGTTTATATATTTATCTAACCCAAGGTTTTAAATCTTATATATGCTTAATATTATAGTTTGGAAAAGCCATGATAAATGCTATAGTTCATAATAAATGATAATTATTAAATAACAGTTCATGTGATGTTGGTATTTTGAGAATTATCATATAATAATAATAATAACAATAACAACAACAACAATAATAATAATGTGTCATTATTATTAGAAATAAGGAAAATAAATAAACAAGGGAATAACTAATAAAGGGATTATTATTAAAATTGGTATCTTTTCTTTTTTATCAATTATAATTTTAAATATGTGGAATTTTTAAGGGTCATTAATTGTTAGTAAATTGGTTGTGATAGATTCACCTGTGGAGTGTGTTAAGCCCTGGTTTGAAAGCAGTGTGAAAGTAGTTAACTCTGGTGAGAGGTAACATCTTTTCACTTATTATGTTATTAATATGCTGCCTCTGAGTGTTTTTCTAAATTGATTCTGAATGCTTTAAATTAAAGTGTGCCATGTGAAATTTTATTAGTTTAAATTATATCCACCGAAATATGATGATAATTATGGAAACTGAGGTATGATTACATAACAATTGTGGATATTTGGAAATTCCCTATTGAATTATTATAATGTTGGGATAGGAAGATTTTGTAGGAAATGGAAAAGTTATTTTTACCACGTGGTGAGGCCTCCATTGTGCACAATGGTTGGCTTTTTAGTGTCCCACTGGTTCATTGAGGGACTAGCCCACCAGTTCAAGAGGGCTTACAACACCTCACTGAAGTAAAGTGGGGAAAAGACCCATGGTCTGGGACAGGTGCTCTGAGGATTTTGGTCGGTCCTCATCACTTGACCAGTGAGCTTTTGGAGTAACCAGTAACATGGGTGTAACTTAGCCCATGGGTCTAGTCGGAGAAAATAAGGCGATTCGATTGGATTGATGGGAGGTATTCTAGGAATTAAATTCAAAAAGATTTGAGACACTCATATTGATACTTAATAATAATGTGATATTATATTACGAAAATGTTGACGAACTGCTTTGGAATTGATTTGTTTTATTCCACCTGGCACCTCACTAGCACATGTTAATATTCATAATGAGCTGAACTGATGGTTACAAAAGTTTTCCCCAGGTGACCAGTCTGGTCCAGGTCCTTTAGGGAAGCCGACAAGAGCGTAGTGTATTTATTACAAGTAGGGCTTCTGTGTCTTTTGATGTATCGATTAATGTATATTGCCACACATTAGGGCTTATAATGCATGCTTTGACATTTTTTTTAAAAAAAATTTTAAATTCCGTTAAATCCTTGTTTTAGGATAACTCTGACTATTAAATGTTTACTCTGTTAAATATAAGCTTATTTTAGTTAATTAAATGGTGGATGTTTCATACTATATGTGTATAGTGTATGTGTGTACCCATGACACACAAAATCAAGTAATAAGCCAAACATACCACATATGCATTCAGAAACATGCAGAATTACCAATCATCATGCACCGTTGAGATGCCTCACCAAGGCAAGCCCCAGATTTACTAGATTCACAAACCCACACCGTTGAGCCGTCTGAACTAGGCCAGTCCCGAATTTACTGGAATCATAAACCATTGAGCCACTACTCAAGGCAAGCCTCAGAATAATCCTCAGCGCTAGGAACACAATAGTTAGGGACTCAAACCCCAACATGCTCTGTATGCATATTTGGCAAGACATATACACATGGCAAACAAACATACAACAAACACATATCAAGTACTTGAGTAAACAGTTACTACTTGGTGTGTACGAGGTCAATGAATTTCTCTCAAGTACTTGAAGAGCTACTCTAGACTTGTGTTTTCCCCTAAACATGGCAACATACCTCATTCAAATACCTATATAGATTTCCACTTCAAATTATGAATTTCGCACCTTCTTCCCAAAATTCTAGAAACAATGTTTCCCCTTCAAACATTTTTAATTAATTCCACAAAAATCCCATTGACATGAAATCAGCAGCCACTGAGCCCTTAGGATGTCTAGTTTATATTACTAATAATTTCGAAGGTCATCTGAGTTCATATCTTTTCCTCATACACAAACCCTAGCCACTGGTCCGAGACAAAATCTAGGTTTTAGGGCCATTTTTAGAAATAAATATATCTTAGTAGGAAAATCAAAATAACACGAAATATTATATCAAAATGATCCTCATGATGTATAATTTAACCCTGTAAAATTGCAAAGAAATTGAACTTTATTTTACTATTTTAAATCATCCAATTTGTCATCACTGCCCGGAAAACACTGTTTTTGGCAGATTTGAACAACTTTAAGACTTAGGGCTTTTTTGTTAGTTCTCTATGTGTTTTGATGATAACTAACAATTGTAAGCTTAATTTAAAGTTTGTCTTTGGAAAGTTGTAAAATTTTCTGTTTAAGACAAACTCGAGTTTTGGTAGCAAAACTCGAGTCCAAAACTCGAGTTTGGATTTGATAAGACAATGGCTCAGTTTTTACAAAGAATGCCAAACTCCAGTTTGCTTAGGCAAACTCGAGTTTTGCAGAGTTACAGAGAGCAATCAAAGTTTCTAAGGATTGTAAACTCGAGTTTAGCTCAAAGGCAGAGATACTCAAATTTCAACTTGTTTTCAAACTCTACCTTTAATCTTGAGAAACTCCAGTTTACAAGAAAGTTTAAGAGCTAAAAGGATTAAAGTCTTGTAAACTCGAGTCTAGGTTATGTAGAATCGAGTTTGGGATAAACAGAAGCACTCGAGTTATTTCTCATTTTCTAAATTCCAGTTTTGTTTTCAGAAACTCCAGTTTACACTTAACAGAAAGATTTCAAAGTTTCAAATTATACTGAAACTCGAGTCTGGATTTTGGAGACTCGAGTTTAGGTCAAACCGAAAACACTCGAGTTCTTACATGATTTCTAAACTCCAGTCTTGAAAATGAAAACTCCAGTTTGAGCCTTCAAAGATATTTCAAAGTTTCAGTACCACTGAAACTCGAGTCTGGGTTTTGGAGACTCAAGTTTAGCACAAACAGAAAGAACTCGAGTAAAATGCCTATTTTGAAAACTCCAGTTTGAAAAATGGAAACTCCAATTTACAATTATAGAGATATTTCAAAAGTTCAGTTTACAACTGAAACTCGAGTTTTGTATATCAAAACTCGAGTCTGGATCATACAGAGAGCTAAGCAATATTTCAAGTTTTGTAAACTCCAGTGTGCATTTCTAAACTCCAGTTTTGAAGCTATGAACTTGAACTTAAGATTTTCATAAAAGCTTCAAACTCGAGTCAGTCACTAAATGACTCGAGTTTAGCCAAGTGTTCAAAACTTCATTCAAGGCCAACTCGCGACTTTCCTCTCTGTAAGAACCAAACTCGAGTCAGTCACTTATCAACTCGAGTTTAGTAAACTTTTCAAAATAAGATGCTCTTTGGATGAACTCCAAACTCGAGTCTGTCCTTGTAAACTCGAGTTTGTAACGCCCAGATTTGTAAAACCAGATAGCGCCAAATTGCGAAAACCATTTGAATGATGTTAATACTTCATATATTTAATTGCTACTATTCCTAACGTCATTTAACCAGTTTGTTAGCAAATTTTAGATGAATTATTGAAGGAAACAGTGAAGATTCAGACTATGAGCTGTAAAGCAAGAGAGAGAGAATATGTTGTCTTATAAAGTATTTCAACTTGGATTAAATTAATACAACTTTGAGAACAGCCTATTCTACATAGGGACATCAACATTATCTTCATATTAATTAAGTCCCACATTGCAAGAATGTCTACAATAGTTTAGACAAAAGCATAATCCATCCATCAAGAACATTGTGAGTGGATTCTCAACAGCTAGTTGCTGGAAGTGAAGCTTCAACAGCCAAATTCGTAGTGCTCTTCCAACGATCATGATCTTCATTCAAAATAAACTTCAACTGCTATAAATGTGATTCAGATTCGAAGAAGAACATAGACAGACAATATACAAGACATTTACAGTGAACAACATCCAGATTTTTATCTATTCTTCTGTAAATTATCTTGAGAGATTTAAGCTTCAGTGTTTATCAATATCTTCTCTTAGAGATAGTTTGTTTCTGTTAAATCACTTGTTTGTAAGAATCTCAAGTCGGGGGACTTGGAGATTGGGAATATCAGTGTACAACTTGTAAGGGGGAGTGTATCCTAGTGAGAGGATAACTTTCGAGTACAGAGTATGTAACTGATTGTGAGTGATAGTGGAAATCCCAGAGAGTCTGGGGACTGGATGTAGGTCAAGGAGTTAGACCGAACCAGTATAAATCTTGCTGTGTCTTATTCTTCTCTCACATTCTCTGCACTTACATATTCCTGCGATTAATTTCCAGAATTGTGAAAAAGAATTTTTCAAATCCCCAATTCACCCCCTCTTGGTGATTTGGTCCTGTTTTTCATTTTTGAGCGTGAAAGAGGTAACTTTGACTTATCCCCACACAAAATCACGTTTTGGACACATTGGAAACCTTAGAAATATAAAAAATCCCACTGTATCCCCACGTTCATCTCAAGATGTCGGTTAAAGCAGAAACTTAAAGCAAGACTCACCAAGATGTCGATTAGGGCTTACCTGAAATCTTTGGTTGCGTATGACTTTTGACTCTTCTTGAACCAAAACCTTGTGCCCACTCTCTTGTCCTTCCTTAAACACGTCCTTGGCAGCCCAAAAATGAGTAAGAGAGGTCCTTAAATAGACTCGTTTGGTTCAGGCTATATTATCCAAGCCTTGCTATTGTTCATGGGTCAGAAGGATGCTTCAGATTTTTATATAATTCTTTGGCATGCCCTCCAAGTCATTCTAGAGGCTTCTTAGGCAGATATGTGGTGCCACCTAGGCCTACAAAATCAGATCCCTTGGCTGCCCCTTAATGATGGTCTTTGGGTTTACTAGGTGCAAGCTTTTATCCAGTGGTTAAAATAGTGCCTTAGGGGTATAATGGAAATTTTCAGTTACTTTTCCTTCAAGATAGTGGGACCCACCTAGCTACCCTAATAATGATGACATTTATGACCATGTCGGGTCATAATTACATGCCATTCCTTTTGTCACATCAGATTCAAATGTGTGGTGCTGATTAATTCTTATTATTTTATTTTCTCTCTCCTCATAATACTTGATGTGACTTTTGTCTTACTCTCCAAATCACCACTTTCTCTCTCCTAGCCCACCATGTGGCGCCATTTTCCCTATCTTTGGGGGTCTAGGCCTTTCCTGAGAAACTCCTAATCGGTCCCGCTCAGTTGCTTTTTGCAAGTCTCACTTTTCCTTACCACTCAGACTACTTGATGCGACTTGTGTGGGGTTGGACTGGCTATCTCTTCTCCCTGACCATAGGTGGCTAAAACATAATGCCTTGGGGAGAAAGAAATCCATATTTCAATATATCATAATTACCTCTACTTCATGCTACGGAAAATCCAACTTCTAACCCCGCAATGCCATGTGTCCCATAGCATCATTACCTTTGACTTTTATAATCATGAAGGACCTGTGTCACCATTCTATTGGGCCAACATAAAAGTATGTCATCATTAGTCATTATGACCTTACTTTAATAATGTTACTTTATTAGTGTTTGTCCGAGATCCTGCTTGAGTCTTACTCAAGTTTTCTTCACAAATATTTATGTTTTCTCAAAAACGCAGGGCATACTTGATTGCCCTGAAAATGTTGTATTCTCACTTACACCGACATATTTCCACTAAACTATTTGTCCTATACCTTAGGACACAGTTAGGTGGCATCTTTTCCAACCGAATTTACACCGTATAGGTCCTTGGTGCCCCTTTTCATTAGCACTTCAATTCCACGGTTTGAACATACTAAGTCCATTAACCCATATAACCGAGTTACTTAGCTCCAAGCTTCCTCACCCTCGACATTCATGGGACTCTTCCCGAATTGGGCTTAGTTGTCTGCCTACTTTAGGCTTATTCTCAATTTTTAGGGTCTAAAATTTAGGATATTACATATCATAGTGAATGCAACAGAGCATGATACTAGTTTAAACAAATACAATATACTAGTAAAAGTATGATAATAAAAAAGTAAATAAGTCCCCATAGCTTAAGGGTACAGTCATACCAAAAACATGAAGTACAAAAAGTAATAGGGCATTCCTTATTTCTTTAATCCTACTCCTTATGTCCTTACCTTCTGAACAACTTAGTGTCTTTAACTTGTGTCTTTAGAGACATTTGGAGTTCAAAATTGAACCCCAAAGTAACTATTAAACTCATATACTATATGTATGTAGTACATGTATTCAAACCACAATCAGGAAAATAATCACAACATGGCAATATCATACTACATATCCACTGGACCACCTATCAAGACAAGCCCCCAGAATTACTTAGCACTAGGAAACCTCAATAGCCAGGGCTTCAAACCTTAATCACCTACCTTAGGCTTCAACATCAACCTAAGGACACACAATCCATTAGGCACTATAGCCCTATATACCTTAGGCTCAGTAGCAACCTAAAGACACATAGTTTGCTAGGCCCTATAGCCCTACATATTCCTCATTCATGGCACAACAAACATGTAAGAGTGACGTAGAGCATGTAAGTTAACAATTATTGTCTTACAGCTTGTTTAGAAATCAGTAAAACTTTTCAAACGCCCGAATGCTACTCCAAGTACACTCGTGACCCTAAACAAAACAAATACATTCCATTTTATTTACTTAGGCAAGCTCTTCTCTAAATTCCAATGAAATCCACCTATGTGCAGAAATTTCAGGATTCATGCCCAAAGTTTGAAAAAGCATAACTAATTCTAGAAAAATCCGATTAGGTGTTCCAATTGGAAGAAATATTACCTGATGGAGCTTTGATCAACAGACCATTAAGTTTCAATGATGAGCATTACTCCTTCTGGAAGGCTAAGTTCAGAGTCTTTATAATGGCAATAGAATATGGGTTATAGAGAGTATTCTAGATAGGAGACTATGCTCTAGCTACCATTGAAGATGGTGTTAGAACTCTAAAGCTATAAGAAGAATATATGGAGGATGATAGAAGGTAAGTCACTCTTAACAGCAAAGCAATCCTCATGCTTCAAAGTGCTCTAAGTCAAATAGAGTATTTCCATATTTGCACTTTGTCATCTGCTAAAGCCATGTGTGACGCTCTTGAGATAGCTCATGAAGGGAAACTAGAATCAAGGAGAATCGTGTAAATACCCGGATGACTGAATACAATTTAATTCATATAAAGTCTTGGGAATCCATTGGTGAATTCCAGCTCAAATTCCTCATTTGATCAACCAACTTGCTGCTTTAAGAAAAGAATATGAACAACATGCCTAAGTGAGAAAAATTCTGAACATACTTAGTAAGGAATGGGAAGCTAAAGTTACTGTGATTGAAGAAGCTTGTGGAGAGTCAATGGCTTCAGTAGTAGCTTTGTTTGGAAGCTTGTTTGAATACGAAGGCAAACTCAAGTTCAAAAAGGGATTTGATGAGATTAAGAGTAAGAATAAGGAATTTCCCTTAAGACCATCAAGGAAGATAAGGAGTCAGATGATGATGAAGAGGTCAGGATGATGGTCCGGAGATTCAAGAGGTTCTACAAGAAAGATCAAGGATTTCGAAGGTTTAACAAGGGTAGCACAAGCAATAAGCCGAATAAGCCAATTATATGCTATAAATGTGAAAAGTTTGGCCACATCAAATCCAAATGTCCCCAGCTGAAGAACAAAGACAGAAAAGAAGAGATTCAATAAGTATAAGAAGAAAGCTTATGTCTCAGCCTTTTGAAGAGATCGCGTATCTGATGAAGATGAAGCTGATGAAGAGGAAAGAACTAAACATTTGCCTCATGGCCTATGAAGAGTCTGAAAGTGAAGAGGTAAATAATTCTGAACCAACTTTTGATGGATTACTCATTGACTATAATTCTCTTCATCTTGAATTTCGAAAACTTGCTAAAGAACTTCTTACTTCAAAAAGAAAAATCAAAACTTTTGAAGAACAAGTTCAAAATCCTTCTTCATCAGCCTCTCCTGTTCATAAAAAGATTTGCAAAACCATTTGCAAAAATTGTCCAATTTTGGAGAAAAGAAATGCTTATCTTACTAAAACTCTTGAGAAGTTCACTCAAGGCTTCTCAAGGTGATTTTAAAGCAACAAAGATTTACAAATGACAAATTAGGTATTGGTTACAAACCTAACTTTAATAAAAGAAAAGGAAAGAAGAAGACTGGAGAAAAGAATTATTTGAACTATTTTCAGAAACCAATTCATTCTTCAAACCCTTTTCCACATTGTGATTACTGTAATCGTAAAGGGCACACTACTTCTTCTTGTTTTCATAAAATGGAAAGAAAAAGAAAAAATTGTAGGTAATTAAAGATGGGTGCCTAAGGGACCTTATAAAATTCTTAAGTCACAAACTAACCCAAAAAGATCCAAGAAAATATGGGTATCTAAGACTTGATCATTTGTTTCTTACAGGTTTGTGTAAAGCATCAAAATCCAACAACTGGTTCATTGACAGTGGATGCTCTAGACATATGACGGGAGATCAATCCAAGTTTGTTGTAATCAAGCTTAAGGAAGGTGGCAAAGTGACCTTTGTTGGACCTGGCTATCACCCAAGAGGGGGGTGAATTGGGTGTTTGATAAGCTTTAGGAACTTTTAAAAAAACTTTTCGCAATTTATAAATTAACAATTAGATATTCAAAGATGAGCATATACTGGAAATGTAAAAGATAAGGGAAGAGAGTATGCAAACTGTGATTTATCCTGGTTCGATCCAATCTTTAACCTACGTCCAGTCCCCAAGCTTCACTTGAGATTTTCAATCCACTATTTGCTTTGAACTTGATTACACGTTCTATATTTGAAGTAATCCTCTCACTAGGATTCACTCCCCCTTACAAACCGTAATCAATTCACTTGCTTGATCACACACTATGTACTCGAAGTAATCCCACACTCGGATTCACTCCCCTTACAAGCTGTAATCACAACAAAGTGTTTCACACTCAAGATCACCCAATCTTGAGTAACTCTCATAATAATAGGATGTTTACAATGAATCTTCTCTCTCAGAAGTAAGTGAATAAACACTGAAGCACAATACATATAATCTCACTCTCTAAGCTAGATATATGATCATTGAGATATTCAGAGAGTAGATGAAGCAGACGTTAGAATATTGGCATTTTCACTGTGTAAGCTCACGTCACTGTTCTTGTTCTCCCTCTTGTATCTGTGTCACTTATTCTTCGTTTCTGGGCTTCTTATATAGATGAAGAAGAGGAACTAGCCGTTGCATTTTCTTCTCTTTGATTCTTCAAAGTTCAGCTGTAAATATGGAATATGACAGTTGCATATTTTCCTCTGTTTCTTCAATTCTTGGCTGGAATCTTGGATTTAGTTGTTGTAGATGGTCTTCCAGAATTATTGTCATTCCATAAACTTAATTTGACCGTTTGAGATGATTCTTATGAGTTACAACGGTCTGAACTGAACATCTGGGATAAGGGAGAAAGATCAGGCTTGTTTTAGGTTCGTCATTTAATGCATTTATCCTGGATCTTGATCTCACCTTGATCTTGGCTAAACCTTATCTGAAAAACACTCAAAACTTCATCAAGGACATTAGAAACAATAATATCATATGAGGAAATAATTTCAGGAAGACCCATTAAGATTTTGCAGATCAATATCATTTGATTTTTCAAAATCCCTGATGCAAACTCGAGTTTGTTCTTCCAGACTCGAGTTTGGGGTTCATTCAGAAAGCATGTCTGTTGATTAGTGGTCTAAACTTGTAGTCTGTAAAAGCTAACTTGAGTTTGGCTTTTACAGAGAGAACTATCGGGCTCTGGACTTAGGATGGAATTTTGGTCCTGCTCCTAGACTCGAGTCAACTAGTGACTGACTCGAGTTTGGGGATAAGCAAAGAAGACTTAGCCTTATTCCCAGAGTCTTCAGACTGGAGTTTAGGGTCAGAGACTTGAGTTTGTAGTGTAGCCAAAATGGATTATCTTTCTGTATGATCCAGACTCGAGTTTGGGAAGCAAACTCGAGTTTCAGTGACTACTGAAATATTTGAGGTTTATCTGGGTCAAGTGCAAACTGGAGTTTGGAAAGCCAGACTAGAGTTTGGGAATCTATTGAGTTTTCTGGGTTCCTTTCTGTTTGGTCTAAACTCGAGTTAGGGAATCTAGGCTCGAGTTTGGCTTGCTTGGGATTCTGAGTGCTCTTTGTATCTTCCAGACTTCAGGTTTGATTTGCAAACTGGAGTTTAGCTTAATGTGAAAATTTTGGATTCATTTCTGTGTCTGTACAGACTCGAGTTTGTCTATGTAGACTCGAGTTTGACTTTTATGTAAAATTGAATATCTTTCTGTCAAGTCTCAAAACTGGAGTTTGTTAATACAAACTCGAGTTTTCTTCTCCATGGCTCAGTCAAATATCCTTCTCACAAGTTCTTTGCTTTCTGATCTGATAAAGATCAATCCCTGGAATCCAGTACCTATCTCCATAAAGCTCTTTAAGTCTTCTTTCCATTGCAAGAAGAATCAGCTCCAAACTCACTGTATTCTGATAGTTATGATCTAATGAATGAAGGTTGTTCTTTACCAGCGTTTTTGCAGCATCTTGAATTTATAGTCAACTTTTGAAGATCATATCTCACTCATTTGATCTTTTTTTCCATGATCTTTATGTTTCTGGAAAGGTATGTGAGTCTACTTTCATATGCCACCGATTTCAGCTCATTCTGATGTGTAGATTGTGAGATACACTCAAATCATTGAAGCTTGGTCTGCTGTGTGGCGTGAATTCTTGTTCCAACTTCTGAAATTCATAGCTCTCACATCTCAGCTTCTTTGGTCATGAAACTTTGTCAAGATGACGCATTGGATGTCTAGTTTCATACAAAATTGATTTCACCTTAAACCGATCTTTGGTTTGGGAGATATCATTGAATTACCAGAGGTCGCTAGTTTTGATCGTGAAACAGAGTTGGACAGAGTTACTGAAAGCTTGCTAAACTCGAGTCATTAAGTGACTAACTCGAGTTTTGAGTTCCAAACTCGAGTTTACATTGGCTAACTCGATTTTTGATAATCCAGAGACGCCAGAGTTGCTGAAGACTTTACAAACTCGAGTCATTAAGTGACTAACTTGAGTTTTGAGTTCCAGACTCGAGTTTTGTGTCCTAAACTCGAGTTTTCTCATAATCCAGAGGCAGATCACTTCCAGTAATGCATTAAACTTGACTTTTAAGTATCTGACTCAATTTTGCTCATCCAGAACCTGATATATGCTTGTTTTAACTCTGAATTGAGCTGTTCTAATTTTCATTTGATCATGGAGACTTCTAGAATCAAACTAAGAACTTGTATAATGATTTTCTTAGTTTATTCAGGAAGTTCTTCTTTCTTTCTTCTCTCTTCTTGATTATTCTCCATGAATCAACTCTTTCTTTCTTCTCTTCTCTTGTTCTTTCTCCACATGAACAAATCTACATTAAATGTAGCAATTAGTCAAGGTATATGGTATAAACTTTATGATATAAACTTTTTGCTCTTGATAATGGCATCTATATAAGACATCATCAAAACTAATCATAACCAACATTACGTTTTTCACTTGAGCATGTATTTCTTGACTCAAGCCTAAGTCTTACAGAAAGCTCCTCAAACAGAATTTCATGTGAGTAGACTCGAGCCTATGAAATTAGACTCGAGCCTAGCCCTTCCAGAGAGCAATAAGATATTTACTCAAAAATAGGCTCAAGCCTAATACCATTGACTCAAGCCCATTTCTAATTGAAAGAAGTCTCAAGTGCGTTTGGCTGAAGCAAACTCGAGCCTAACACTTACAGACTTGAGTTTGGCTCAGACAGAGAGCCATTAAAGTTTCATGACCCGACCAGACTCGAGCCCAATTTTCTTGATTCAAGCTTACGTCTTTGTATCTAAACTTCTTCTCGTTGCAAAGTCGAGCCTATCTATAATAGACTCGAGCCTGTGCAATGTTCTAGAATACTTTCAAACACTCATCACGATAAACACTAGAATCCAAAGGGCAAACTCAAGCCTGCTGAGTTTATGCTTGAGTGCACACGAACAAACTCAAGCCTACTGATAATAGACTCGAGCCTAACGAGATCTCTGTTTTATTCTCTGTGTGTTTGATATTTCTGATTCATTCTAATGATGCATCTTACACTTATATAAGCTTACAAATCATCATATATATGTTTGATAAGTTTGTTCATGAGTTTCAGATTACATTAACACGCTTTAAGCTTCAAATCATGTCTGGTATAAGAGCATTTAATGCAGGACCAAAAACCAGGCTGGAACTTATCCTCTATCTCAATGGTTCAACATAGACCGTTATGGATCAACCAAATCACTCTCCAACGGTCAAAAATGAATTATGGAATGGCAAGAATACTGGAAAAATGTCTGCAACGACTATATCCAAGATTCTAGCCAAGAATTGAAGAAATGACTAAAAATATGCAACAACCATTTTCCAGATTTGCAGCTGAACATTAGAGAAGAAAATGCAACGGTTAGTTTCACTGGTTAATCTATAAATACCCATGAAGACGAAGAGCAACATACACAACAGAATTACATTTGATTGCTTCTTTGATCTTTAAGCTCTGTTTATGCGAAATAATTTTTTGAACTTCATTGTTTATGATTATTTGCTCTTTAAGAGAGTCTGATTTCGAAAATCATTTCTAATTACTCGTTGTGTGAAAACTCAATGTTGTGGAACTTGTGAGTTGACTAGTTTAATTACAAAGTGTAAGGGGAAGCAAGTCCTAGGTGATTGGGATTACATGTGATTTACATTGTTGTAATTAAAGCTCACTGAGATATTAGAAATACCCAGAAGATATCTGGGGACTGGACGTAGGTCAAAGTTGAGACCGAACCAGTATAAATCCTTTGTGTCCAACTTTTCTTCCTTCTCCCTCTTTAATTCAAGTTTTCAAAACTTAGATATCTTTGAAAAGAATTTTTTAAATCCCCAATTCACCCCCCTCTTGGTGATTTCTTCCATCTTCAAAAAGGCTATTTTGCCCCAGAATTTTTTTTAGGAGCAACAATATCCTAAAAGTTTTCAAATTCTAGCAATTTTTCCTTAGCTATTATCTTAATTAAGTTTCCCCGTTAGTTTACCAAATATGCTTATTCAACAAATTCATGTGCCATCCATTTCAATTTTTTTTTCAAATTTAGATTTGAAAATAAGTAAAAAAAATGCATCATGTTTGAAGAATTAGAGACAACAAAAAAGTACTTGCCTATATCGGCATTGTTGGAATATACGTAACTTCTTCAATGTTATTCACGCTGCTAGCTCAACCTATTTGGTTAGCCTATAATCAAATTTTAACCTACATAACTGTTAGGGCGACATTTTCACGATTTGGAAACTTATGAGATAAATTTGCACATTAACAAAAATGACATGATGATAACATAAAATGACATCCTAACTGTTAGGGAAACATTACACCCTAAAATGACCTCTCTTTTTTTTTTAAAAAAAAAAACTGCATCGGAGGAGGAGGATCAATGTTTTTTTGGCGGGGGGATGTAAAAAAGTGAATGTTGTTTTCAATTTGTAGAAATGACCTTTTTATGACATTCTGAATTGCAAAATTAGCCCAGTTGATTGATTGATTGATTTTTTATTTTTTATTTTTTTTTTGTTATTGCACCCGGTTCACCAAAGCTTTGCCCTGACTAGTCCGGATCGAGGTTTTGTCGGGCGCATACGCGGGGACCTCTTCTAGAGAAGTTTTCTGCATCCACGAGGACTCGAACTCGAGACCCTTACTTAAGCGATCCAAGTCCCTTCCACTTGAGCCAACTTCCGCTGGTTAAGTTGATTGATATATGAAGTCTCCAGTATGATACATTTTTTGGGTTCTTTAAAATGCCATTAACCGTTTCTGTATCTACAATCTTTTGGGCTTTATCTGGAAATTTCTTTGACCGGAGACAGGATAAACTTTGTCCTTATTGGGCTCGACATTAACACTTGGGCTAATAATTTTGTATTGTGATTGTTGTGTTTTCTGTCAGTGTGTCGTCAATTATAGTATGGCTTTTATATAAACTCATTATTAAGGGGCTGTTTGATATGAATTTTTTTTCTTGGGGGCGGATATTTTTATGAGTTGGATTGAGAAGTGTAGTTCTAAAGTTTTAATTAAAAAAAAAATGTAAGATAAAAGAGGAAAAATAATAATTAAAAACCTTTTATCAATTCTCTAATTTTCGTAAATCAATCTAAAAAAATTCCAACCCCCTTCCCTACTTTCCATTCCCTCCCCTCATACTAAATAGGCCCCTGGGGAACTTGGGGGATAACTACTACAATCCGTAGACCAGATCATGTAGTTTTTTTTATTTGATCAAGAGTTTCTACTTTCAAAGTTTAGAGAATAAAGGATCTTCGCCTCTTCTAACTAGTGTGGTTTCTGAAATTTGGACTTGTGTTAACCTCCTTAATTAGCAAAGCAACATCGTTTATTATCTCAATCAATAACTTGTTGTAATTATATAATTTTATCTTTGACGAAAATAACATTTGTTTCGCTTAGCAGAGGGTAGCGAGGGATTTTAATGGAAAGGAGATAAGTGATTTTAATATTATCTTATTTAGATTAATCAAAAGAGAGCAGTTTTAATATTATATTGTTTGATTTAGGAGAAGAGAAGAGGAGAGGGAAGGGAAAATATTTTTTATATGGAAAAATTTGCCTTTATTTTATTTAAGTTGTGTTTTCAAAGGTAGAAAAAATATAATTAGAATTGAAATTTAATATATAAAATTATTATTTTATAGTTATAAAAATTGACAAATGTAATTAATTAATAGCTAATATATATAATACCAAATAATTTCAATTCTACTTATAAATATATACAGGATTATATTTTATAATGATGTGTATACAATAATAATTATAAATATCATTCTCATAAGAAATAATTATGATATTATAATTAATATATAATCATCAAGTATTATACAATATAATATAATCAAATAGTTATAATAATATTATACACACACACATATTAACAATTATATATTATTATTACTATTATAATATATACAAAATATTATTATTATTATAAGATAAAAGGGTAGTTTGAGAATATTAATAATAATTGGAGTTATAATAATCAAGACATGGAAATATATTACCCCTCCCTCTAAATTTTTTAAGGGAGGGTTAGGAGTACAGAAGGTAAATTTTCAATTTCCCCTCCCATCCAAAAACTTTTGCATAGTCATATAAGTGGAGTGGAGCAAAATTTATCTCCTCTCCTCCGAATCTCTCATAACAATGATTATAGTTTAGAATTTTTAATTTTTTTTAAATGACCATGATTCTTGGTTGGAGTTTAAAATCGGTCAGTGAATTTTCCAATATTCATATTATATATTTTTAATATTCATCTTTCTCAGTTTTAGTACTCAAGTTAGCATTTTCAATACTCTAATTTTTTAGAGTTTTCAATTTATTTTATTTTTTTAAGATGGGACTAGTCTTTATCAAGTTGGGAGCATTAAAGTGAGAGCCTTTCTAACAATTGTACTTTTCGGGATTCCAAATTATATTCTCCTCTTTATGCTTACTGTGGTAAGACAAATTATCATCTTAACCAAAAGTTTGTTTGTATTTTTGTAAATATTAAATCATTGGAACATGAGTATTAAAAAAAGCTATGATGATTATTAAAACATTAAAAGACTGAGTATTGAAAATGCTAATGATAAATAATAAAAATTTGGAAGGAGAGAACCAAAAATGTGAAAGATATGTATTGAAAAAAATAACCCACAAAATTTTATTTCCAACAAAGAACCATGGTCCTTATCTTAAATTTAAAAATTTCTAAATCATTCATTGTAATTAATATTTTTTGGTTTCTTAAATGTCGCTTTCTGAATGTGATATTTATTTATAACAAGTTTGAAACTCTGAAAATATATGTATTATGAAGGCCCAAAAAAAAAGTATTAGAATTATTTTTATTATACGAAAAATGCACATTTATTTTCTATAATCAACATTTTGTACTCTCACTAATAGAATATTGTGACAAGGCCTTCAAATAGATTTTGGTAAAAGAAGATCCCCTTGCTTATGAATAATGACATGCAATAATTCAGCGTGCTATGCCATCCTTATGCAACTGAATTTGTCTTTTTATAAAAGAAAAATGTATGACATTACAATATACGCTCAAATAAATACTACTTTTTTAATTTGTCTTTAGTTTTCTTCAAATAAATACTACTTCTAATTTAATTCATTTTTTATAATCTAAAATTAAAAGGGGAAAAGCATCAAAATAAATAATTTAATATATTTTTAGAATCCAAAGTCGACAAGTATTATGAAACATGAAAAACAATACTTTTGTAACGGATAATATGAACTATGAAGGGAGTATCTTCCTTAATTATTCTACTTCATTTCCATCTTTGCCTTCCGATTCAACCAACATAATAGTCAAGATAATCTAATCAAATTATAATACGAAGTTTATATCACGTTACAACGGTGATCAATTTCTTAGTTCAAATATGCATTAAATTGAAACTTAGTGAAATGAAGGGATTGCAACTTTTTTTTTTGGGAGACGTGTCAGTGAGATCGAACTACAAATTGTGTTAATATTTAATGGTATCATTATAAGTTAACATTAAGATAGCTGTACTAATATGTTAAGCAGTACGACCACGGGATTTTGCTGTTACAGTGGAACAATTAAATTTCAAATAATTACACTATCTAAACTGAAATTAAATTAACAGTATAATATTTTGTTGTTAATATAGCCTAATATATGTTTTTTTTTTCCTAATTTCAAGAGCAATTAAAAAAAATAAAAAGATGAAAGCCAAAAAGAAAAAGAAAAAGAAAAGGCCAAGCATGTTCATTCCTAAACAATTTTGCTATTGAATTACTTGTCTTGCAAAACTCAGCATACATAGGTCTTGTGTCATTATTGTACAAACAGAAACAAAAGTCCTCTATTGATATATATATAATATAATATCTCATTTATTTTCTCTATTTCCTAATTTTGACTAATAAGTGGCCAATGGGTAATTAATGCCTAAATACATTCTATAGAATTAGATAGTAAGTGATATTTTTGTCCTTATTAATTAAAAAGTATTTCTAAGAAAAATATGAAAAGCATGATAAAAACAAGATAAGGGTGACTATAAGTGGCTTTTCTTAAACTTGAAATGCACTTAAAGGGTCATAAGCATAGGATCTCTAAACAATCCCCCAAACAAGGGGCCAAAGGATTTAATATACCACATGGGAAGGGCTACACGGTCCATAACCCAAGGGATTTAATATGAAATTACATCTTTTATATTGTATCGTAATGATAATTAAGATACCTGTTAATCAATATTTCCGTTTTTTATATAATTATTAATGATATAGTATTTCCTGAACTCATTCTATACAAGGTAGCTCTCCTAACATGATTTATGTACCTTGTTTAAGGGATATCAAGTCTGTACGTTCCATTTCTTTAACAACTTTCATTTCTTTCACAAAATATAATTTTATTTAAAATTAAATCTGATATACATAAATAAGGTAAGTCTCCTAACTTTTTTATTTTATTTATGTACGTTCAATTTCTTTAACAACTTCCATTTCATTAACAAAACATAATTTTGTTTAACAACGTTTCATTTCTTTAACAAAATAGAATATTATTATATTACAATAGTTTTATAAAATATTAAATCTAAATCATTTTTTTTTTTAATCTAAGGTTGGATATAAGACGATTATAAGAAGAGAAGGAGAAAGAGAAAAATGGGAGAATTCAAACTCGAAAAAGAGATGTGCGAATTGTGAAAGATAACTAATAGTACAATAGTAATAACATGTAATTAATGGGAAATTTTGAGAATTTCAGGCACCTTTTAAACGCAGCTTAAAAATATGATCATACTTAAAACTATATATATATATATATATATCAGGGGCAGAACCAAGAATGACAATTTATGGGGTGAAAATTACATAATAAAACCTAAAATTTCATGAAGCTATACTTTAACCTCATAAACATTTCAATATTTTCATTTTAATTCTTCCACATAACATTAAATTGAGGGATAAAAGTGAAATTTATGAAATTTTATAAGGCTGAAAGATAAATTTCTAAAATTGTAGGTTATATTTAGTAATTTTAGGAGGCTACCCATAAGCCCGTTGCCGGGGGGAATGAAGGATTATTTGTCACATGCAAGTGACCTCAAATTGCAACTCCCAATATGAATTATTATTTTATATAACGAACTGTAGTAGAGTTATCCTCATTAGCTGAACATGCCGACTTTTACCACTAGAAAATGGGTCTTCAATTATTTCTTAGGCTTTACTTTAATTTGCTTCCAACTTTGAAGTTGCGTAAGCGGATCAAAATTAAACGAAACAAGTTTATACATAAATAAATAAATATTATTATAAATTGGCCGTAGTATATTGCATCGTGCGGCATAATGCTGACATTTAATATTGTGGCGGTTGTCACATCAAATCAAATATCTGTTCAAAATGTATACGTGCTGCGCATTAAGATTATAAAAGATTTATCGGATCCGTTGCTTTCCCACAAATATTTTCGGGATATATATATATTACTTGAGGCCTCCCGACCTCCCTGATATTTTGTAACAACTTACAAAGCTATATATAAAAAAAGTCCCTGGAGACTTTTTTTATGAGGATTTGTGGTTAAAATTATATATATATTATATAATTTCAACCGCAAATCCTCATAAAAAAGTTTCTAGGGGACTTTTTTTTTATATTAATTATGAATAAATTACGGAATTACAATATCAAAAAATTTTTGTTGGCAAAGTAGCTTTGTATATTGTCAAAATGGCTTTGTAAGTTGTTACAATATCCTTATGAAAATCTCGTTATCAAAATAACTTTTAATGTTGTCAAAATGACTTTTCATTTTGTTAAAAATTTTCTGAGTTTTTTATCTGACATGTAGAATTTTAGAAACCTGAAAAATTTTTGGTAATATGAAAAGTCATTTTGGCAACATTAAAAACCATTTTGATAATGAGATTTTCATAAAGATATTTTAACAACTAATAAAATTATTTTTATAACATGAAAAGTCATTTTGACAAAAGGACTTTTTTTGTGAGAGGAATTCCATACCTTCTCACAATTAATATATAAAAAAAAAGTCCTTAGGGACTTTCTTGATAGAGGATTTAGGGTTCGGACTTATTTGATTTTTTTTTGGGAAAATTGATTTCAGGGCCCAAGTTAGTAAAATAATTACAAAAAAGGCCCAAGAAACATTCACATGCCCTTTTCTGGCATTTTTTCAAAAATCGTTAGCAACTATATCAGTAGCGTTTAACAACTATATCAGTCCCCGTTAACAACTAAATCAGTCTAATTAACAACTACATTTTAACAACTACATCTGTAGCAATTAACAACTACATCAGTAGCAATTAACAACTATATCCGTACACTTTTTTTTGAAAAAATTCCAGAAAAGACCCTAGGGCCTTTTCTGGTATGTGAATGTTTCTTGGGCCTTTTTTGTAATTATCTTCCTAGCTTGGGCCCTGAAATCAATTTTCCCTTTTTTTTTTCCTCTACGTTGGAACCTCAATGATATTTTCTCAATATTTTTTGTCTTTTCATATTAATATTCCATTATGATCGAGTGTAAATAAGATAACTCTCTTACAAATTACCATTTTTTCATCTATGAAATTCAAACTTGCTTAAGGGGTATTGAGTGATTGATATCCAACCAAACGCCGTAAATTTTTTTCTACAACTGCTTAATATAAAATACTGGAAATTTATCAAGTTCTAATATAAATAACTTATTTGTCTTTATGTATGAATAAATTTAGTGAAGTAGATTTAATTTGGACACTTAAGTTTAAATACAAATAATTATACTAATGTAATTATTTCTTACTACTGAAATTTATACCAACAATTTTGAGCAAAAGTACATCTTAGGGGCTATTGGTCCAATCCCATTGAACTTGCGGCACAATGCTATACAATAACTGTTGTGCTACCTTGCTAAAGATTGTCCAATAGAGCTTGCCAAGGCCCTCCCTCGTCTTATGCTCTAGTTTAGGAAAAGGAAAGGACCAAACAAGATATTTGGAAACATAAAATAACTTCTTATAGTAGTGGTTTGTGGTAGCAGCGGGTTGTAATGCCACTACTACACAAGGTACTTTTAGCGTTCATTTTTAGGACCTTAGACAATTGTTTTCAAAGAGATGTGTCTATGAGTTTCATTGAAAGTTTTAAAATTGAAGTTTGTTTTTAAACTATTGTTGTAACTTATTTTCAACTACTGTTTTTAGAAAGCAGTCATTGTAAATCAAAACATACAACAACTATTTTTTTAAATAGACATTGTAGGTAAGTTATGTTAGACTTATAATGACTATTCTTTTTTTTAAAAAAGTCATTGTAAGTAACATATGTATCTAACTTACAATGACTTTTTTCCCTCCTTTTTTAAAACAGTCATTGTAATCCTTTTACAATGATTGGTTTTTAAAAAACAGATGTTGAAAGTATCTTTTTTTTAAATGAAATCCATATTTTCTATTCAAAGTCTTTTAAAAAACGGCCAATAGAATAGAGAATAAAGAAAACTAAGTGAGATCACATTATAACACCTTGTAATATATACATAAGCTCTAAACATGGTTAATATAACAATGTGCACAACTTCACAAGTTAATATAATTAAGTATGTTGACAAATATTTCTATAATCAAGTAATGTGCCCCCAAAACTGAACATGGTTAATATAAATCAAATTAATATCCATAAGTTCTCTAAACCACTACACTATTGTAAAAGAAACATTTTATTGATCTCTACACATCCTCTATCTATTGTAGAAAATGTCCCGCCAAAAAGTCTTGAATCAAATTAACATCTTCAATTGTGTAGGGTTCCTCATTACCAAAAATATGCAAGCAAGTTGAAGAACAAGTTAATATAAATCCATCAATTTAACGAAATAACTAACAATTCAATTACAAAACAAAAATGAAAATCATTTGAGTATGAAGAAATAATTAACTGTTCAAAATTTGAAGTAAGTCCACTAACAATGATGTTATACATATAAAGTAAAATATAGTATCCATACTCAATTTTCCTCAGTGGCAGAGGGCATTATACATTAAAAGAAAATGGTAAAAATGAATAAAGAAAGATATAAACTAATTTTCAATTAAAAAACTTGAATTTAAACAATTTACTTTCGACTGAAACCACTTCATGTTACACAGGTATAAAAAAGTATTTTAAGACCGGATGAAAAAGGCTCCGTAAGATTGGACCAGCGACTAGTCTCGTTCTGGCGGTCTTAAAAGTATGCAACTTTTAAGACCAGGTGCGAACCGGTCTTAAAGAAATATTTCAAGACCGGACATTAGAAACAGTAGGTCTTAAAAATCGCACTATATAGACCTTAGATATATTTTGTTCGGTCTTAAAACCAGAATTTATTAGACCAGGCAATAAACGGTCTGGTCTTAAATATACCACTTTCAAGACCAGACCAAAAACATCAGGTCTTAAAAGTATGTAACTTTCAAAACTGGACAAACATATGCACTAGTCTCAAAAAGAAAAGAAAATAAGACCTTACTATAACATATCATCGTCTTAAAAATATTATTGTTAAGACCGGACTAAATTAATAAATCCAGTCTTAAAGGTTTGTCTTTTTTATATCGTTATTAGTACTTTTAAGACCGTAAGAAATAACGTCTGCTCTAAAAAGTTTGACTTTTAAGACCGGACATTAAATACACCAGTCTTAAAAGTGAAATTTTCCTCTGTTCAAACCAAATTCGCCACACAATCCATCATCTAAAAGACAGTACTCTAAGCTACAAGCTATATATATATATATATATATATATATATATATATGAACAATCCTTTATAAATTACTATAATTGAATTGGAAATGGATACAAATATTATTCACCAGGCCATGAGTTATATTGTGGCATTGTAATGAATGTAGCTTGTTACTAGCTATTACAGTACACACCTAATAATAAATGAATGTAATAATACAATAAGCTAGATAAGTTACAAATACATATAATGAGTTACAAATACAGTGTACAATATCTAAATGAACATATATACCAATAATATTATTCACCAGGCCATGAGTTATATTGTGGCATTGTAATGAATGTAGCTTGTTACTAGCTATTACAGTACACACCTAATAATAAATGAATGTAATAATACAATAAGCTAGATAAGTTACAAATACATATAATGAGTTACAAATACAGTGTACAATATCTAAATGAACATATATACCAATTCACCTTGTCTTTATTGGATTCCCACTCAATAACAACATAACTAACATTCTTCTTCTTACAAGCCCATTTCGATCGGATCATGCAAAAAATAAAAAAACAAGAACAAAAGGCAATCGGTGACATTGTTTAAGAACATAATTAAGAAGGAATTGCATATAGTTAAAAATGTAAATTAAATATTTCAAAGAATTCTGCATATTAATATTACCCTATATATGAATTGTCTCTTTATAAAGGGATGTCCTCCCATATCCCTTCATGATTCATACAATAAGATAACTTACTTACAAATACAATGAGTTACAAATACAACACTTCAATCAACATATATGCCCAATATTCACTATGCCTTCATTAGATTCCCACCCAACAATGTAACATCCTCTTTTGATTTATAACATGGCCCTTTGATCGGATCATGCCACAAAAATAAAACAAGAACAAATTGCGTAGAGTCAGTGGCATTGTTTAAGAACATAGAAGTAATATAATAGTGTTAAAACCTTAAAGTTTTCAAAGAATTGTGCAGATGAATATTACCTTATGAATTGATGACTCTTTTATAAAGAGCTATCCTCCCATATCCCTTATTGATGATCATTTCTTATGCCGGGTTCATTATCTGCCTCATATTCTTCATTAATGTCTGATAGACCCCTTGAAAAAGGAGTACTCTCAGGAAGACCATAATTTGCATCATTTTCCTCATCAATATCAATGAACCTTTTTCCTTGGAGAGCTACAGACCACATTTTATTTTCTTGATCGGTGATATAGAAAACTTGTTTCGCCTCGTCTGCCATAATAAAAGGTTCATCTCCAAAACTTCTACTGTTGAGATCAACTAATGTAAATCCTAGCTGATCGATCTGAATACCATTATTGACATTAACCCACTTGCATTTGAAAATGAGAAATCCGATTAAGACATAGTCCACCTCCCAAATCTCTTCAATAACCCCATAATATGACATAACTGCCAATTTAGGCCGCTTGTCTTTCAAACTGGAGAAGTGCATAGATTTAGCCTTTAACATAACACCACTGTTTTGGACGATGCTCTTATCATCTAGGCACTTCATGTAAAATGTATAACTGTTGATCACATACGATTTCCAACTTATGACATCAACCTCAGGACCACGTGCTAGCCATTTGATTGTCTCAAACACAGATTCCTATCCCTCGACCTTTTGTTTGAACCAATTTGCAAAAGTTCTGTTATGCTTCCTGATCAACCTTTGTTCAGTCATTTGGGGATTTTCTTTCCTTACAGCTTCTTTATGTGCAGCTATGCTGGTTTGAACTTCATCAACATTATTCAAGATGTATAAGTGGACTTGAAACAATTCATCAGGATCCACACTCTTTACAGAAGCCCCTCGTCTACCCGATTCAACATACTAACGTTTTGGAAGCCCAATATGTTTTACTTTGGCCAAATAATTTTGACAAAATTCCATGGCCTCTTCAAATACATACTTCCGAACAATTGATGCTTCTGGCCAGTAAGCGTTCTTCACGTACCCCTTTTAGGAATTTCATAGATCTTTCAATTGGGTACATCCACCGTAAATGGACAGGGCCGCACAACTTTATCTCCCTCACTAGATAAACAATTAGATGAACCATGATGTCAAAAAATGTAAGAACAAAAAGTTTCTCAAGTTGGCACAACATCATATATCCTTCATTTTCCATTTCATCCAATTGTTCAATCTCGAAAACTTTACTACAAACAACATTGAAGAAGAAACAAAACCTAGTCAAAATGTGTCAAAGGTCATACTCGGCAATGCCTCGAATAGCTATTGGGAGTAGCTGTTGCATTAATACATGACAATCATGAGACTTCTGGCCTACTAATTTCAAGTTCTTCATCGATATAAGTCTCTTAAGATTTGAAGAATAACCTGAGGAAACTTTTGTACCATGTAAACACTCACAAAAACTTCTTTTCTCATCCTTAGATAAAGTATGAGAAGCTGGGGGACAATAAATTCTCTTACCATATGGCCTTGGATGTAAGCCTTCGCGTATCCCCATTGTCTGCAAATCCAATCTTGCCTTCACACCAACCTTGAACTATTGTGTATGTTGAGAAGCATGCCTACATTGCTATCACATATGTTTTTCTCAACATGCATGACATCAATACAGTGTCTCACATCAAGATTGCACCAATATGGAAGATCGAAGAAGTCAGATATCTTTTCCATATATTTGTTTCTTTTTTATCCTTTGCAGTCTTACCAAAGATGACACTTATATTTTTCAACTTTTCATACACTTGCTCCCCAATCAATGCCACTGAAGCAACTTCATATTCTTGACCACCAAAAAAGGCTTTCTTTAATCAACGATATGGGTAGCCCCATTCAAGAAATCTTCTATATCCAAGATAAACCATCTTTCTTCCACGTTGAAGTTGATGGTAGCGTATGCATTCTTCACAAACCGGACATGCTTTATGGCCTTTTATACTATACCCTGACAAGTTCCCATATGCTAGGAAGTCATTTATAGTACAAAATATCATGGCTCTCATTTTAAATACCTCCTTCTTGAAAGAGTAAAAAACATTGAAATCTTTTTCCCACAACTCCTTCAAGTCTTCGATCAAGGGCTGAAGGTAAACATCAATGTTGTTTCCAGGTTGTTTTGATCTCAAAATCAACATAGACAGCATGACGTACTTTCATTTCATGCATAACATAGGAGATAAGTTGTAAATAATCAAGAGTACAAGCCATGAACTATGTATGCTTCTAAGGCTTCCATAGGGATTCATGTCATCTGTGCTAAGGGCAAGCCTAAGGTTCCTAGGTTCTTCTCTGAATGTCAGAAATAATTGATCGATTTTCTTCCATTGAGAAGAATCGGCTGGATGTCGAAGCTTTCCATCATAAATCATCTCATCTGCATGCCACCTCAAATTTCTTGTATCATTTTCATTAGCAAATTAGCGCTTGAACCTTGGTATGATTGGAAGACACCACAACACTTTTGTAGGTCCCTTATTTGATTTGTACCTTGGGGTTTCACATGTCGGACAATTTTTCTTATCTTCAAACTCATTTCTATACAATGTAGAATCATTCGGTCATGCATGGATCTTTTTGTACTCCATCCCCAGTGGACAAAGTATTTTCTCAGCATCATAGTATTGATGCGGCAACACATTATCATCTGGAAGCATGTCTTTAAAAGGCTCAAGCATTTCTGAAAAACTCTTGTCGCTTCATCCATGACTTGCTTTCAAGCTAATCAATTTCAATACGACGTTCAACAATTGGTATTTTTTACACCCAGGGTATAGTGGCGTCTTAGCATCACTGCACATATTACCATATGCATGTGATTGCTCAAAAGCCTGTTCTCCTACATCACGAATAATGTCCTCTATGCGATCATCCATATCCATGTCATTATCATCAAAGGACACTTCACCATGTTGAGATGCACTTGGCACTTTTTCACCATGCCATACCCATACTGTATAGGCCTTACAAAATCCTTCATAAATTAAATGTGTGTTATAACTTCAGGACTTACTTGCCTCTCATTCAAATATTCTATACATAGGCAATAAAACTTCCCATTATCATCATAGGCATTTCGTTTAGCAAAGCCTATAAATTCCCTCACCCCATTCTCATATTCAACACTCGTCTATCACACATTTATCCAACTACGATCCATAGTAGAATTCCTATAAATGAAAAGGTTTAACATACATTATCCAAAAAATTGAAAATTGCATATAAACTAAGCCAAGTCCAAATGCATATGCTCAATGTAGGTTATGTATTTATTATTTTATTTTTTATATATTGGAATTTCAAAGGCATAAAACACTCTGTATCTGATTATTTATTTAGATGAATGTGGCTTACAATATATAGACTAAGAATGAGAGATTAGAGGAGGAAGTTCAAGGATTATAGTTATGACTAATAATTAGAAAATCAAATCAACTATAATCTAGGAGAGAATCAAGGGATCCTAACTTAATCTCCTTATTTATTTCCTAATATTATAACACTCCCCCTCAAGCTAGAGAGTATATGTCGATCATTCCCAGCTTGCCTCGAAATCCTTCAAACTTTGTTTTGCCTAGTAGTTTAGTCAAGATATCTGCAATCTGATCTGCAGATCTTATGTGAGACAATGTCATAATGCTTGTTCAATCTTTTCTTTAATGAAGTGTCTGTCTATCACAACATGTTTGGTTCTATCATGATAGACTAGGTTCTTGACCATTTCAATGCTGGACTTGTTATCACACCAAAGTTGCATCGGTCCCTCATGTTGAATTCCCAACTCCGTCAGTAATCTTATAAACCAGATTCCTTCACATACTCCTTTGTTGACAGCTCTTAGTTCTGTTTCGGCACTGCTTGTTGACACCACTGTCTGTTTCTTGCTTCTCCAGGTAACTAGATTTCCCTACACATATGTACAGTAACCTGTAGTTGACCTCTCGATCTCTCTATCTCTTGTATGGTTTGCATCAGTGTAGATTTCTATGTTTTTGGTAGTACCTTTCTTAAAGAATGTTCCCCTTCCAGGATTAAGCTTCAGGTAGCTCAAAATTCTGTATACTGCCTCCATATGTTCTTCTTGGGGCTGATGCATAAATTGACTTACTATTCCAATTGCATAGCTAATGTCAGGGCATGTATGGGTTAAATATATCAATTTTCCCACAAGTCTTCTGTATCTTTATGCATTAGCTGGAATACCTTGTGTCTTGATCTCTAGATGACATCCCTCTTACATTGGTGTCCCTTCTGGCTAAGTGCCCAACATTCCTGTCTCATGTAACAAGTCTAGGGTATGTATACTTGCGTTGAGAGACGTTGATGCCCTTCTTGGTTCTTGCTACTTCCATGCCTAAGAAGTACCTCATTTGTCCAAGATCTTTCACCTGGAATTCAGTTGACAAGTCCCATTTTAGTTGGACAATGGATTCTTCATCATCTCCTATAATGATTATGTCATCAACATAGACGATCAATATGGTGATTTTGCCATTAATACTTCTGGTGAATAATGTGTCATCTGCTCGTCCCTGAGTATATCCAGGCTCTTTACTGCTTTGGTAAATCTACCGAACCATGCCCTTAGAGATTGTTTCAAGCCATACAGTGACTTGTTTAGCTTACACAGAATTATTAGGAGCTAAAACTCCATCTGGAATCTCCATATACACTTCCTCCTCCAGGTTGCCATTTAGGAATGCATTTTTCACATCTAGTTGGTATAATGACCAATCCAAGTTTGCTGCAAGTGATAACAGTACTTGAATGGTATTGAACTTGACCACTGGAGCAAATGTCTCCTGATAGTCGATCCCATATGTATGAGTATATCCTTTTGCAACAAGTCTTGCCTTGTATTTGTTGATACTGCCATCGGGATTGAATTTTAGAGTGAAAATCTACCTGCATCCTACTGGTTTCTTTCTTTTAGGAAGAGTCGTGATTTCCCACGTTCTATTTTCCTTGATTGCCCTCAATTCCTCTTCTACAGCTTGCTTCCAATTTGGGTCAGCCATAGCTTGTTGAAATGTATTTGGAATGGTTATCTATGCACTATTTACAACAAAACTTTGCATTTTTGCAGACAGACTACCATATGAAATAAATCGTTGAATCAAATGATGAGTACACAATCTTACCCCTTTTCTCAAGGCAATAGGCCAACCTGATTCTTTAGGATTTAATCCCGGATTGGATTCATGATCGTTTCTTTGAATGAGAGAGACAATTTTACCAGTGTCTGATTCAGCTTGAACTTGTGAGCTAGACTCTACCTCTTGTCGTGTTTCAACATCCATCCTTGGATTGTTCTCAACATGTGTTTCTAGTTCATTGGGTTCAGGTTAAGGTAGGCTAAGCTGATTTGTGGGAGCAAGTGAGTCAAGAGTGGCTATAAGGTTAAGTGATGGTGTGTCAGGTGAGTTGGAGCTTCTGGGATTAGATGTATCTAAGATTAGCCATTCAATTTCAAAATACTCCCTCTGAATGGGTAATTTAGGATAATATGCTTCATCTTCTGAGAACACAGTATCTCGGGAGACAATAAGTTTCTTGGAAGAAGGACAGTAGCATTTGTACCCTTTTTGAGTAGAGGAGTAGCCAAGGAATATACTTTGTTGGCTCGGGCTCCAATTTTTTTACCATCCTTTTTGTGTAGGAATACAACACAGCCAAAAACCTTAGGAGGTAATGAATTGATTAGAGGGCAATTTGGGAAGATTCTAAGGAGTGTTTGAATTGGAGTGTCATAATTGAGAATTTTGGAAGGCATGCGGTTAATGAGGTAAGCAGCTGTAAGGATGGCATCACCCCAGAATATGGTAGGTACATTCCACTCCATCATTAAGGCTCAAGTTGCTTCCAGAAGATGATAGTTTTTTCGCTCAGCCACTCCATTTTGTTAAGGGGTGTAAGGACAAGAAGTTTGGTGATGAACTCCTTGGTGATCAAGAAATTCTTTAAAGGCTTTACTCATGTATTCCTTCGTTTTATCACTTCATAGTACCTTAATGGAAGTGTTGAATTGGGTGCGCACAAAGGTATAGAAGTTTTGAAACACTGTGGCTACTTCAGATTTGTCTTTTAGTAAATACACCCAGGTGATTTTGGTGTGATAATCAATGTGTTAGTTCTCTATGTGTTTTGATGATAACAGATAACTATAAACAAAGAAATGATTCTTAATAGCAAAGAACAAAGGAAGGTAGAAGTTTGTTGTTAGTCAAACTCGAGCCTAAGCTTGCTAAGCTCGAGCCTAATCGTAACAGAGAACAAGTGTCTAGATTTTATCTGAGATAGACTCGAGCCTATTATGATAAACTCGAGCCTACAGGTTACAAAGAGCAAAACTAGTTGTTCGCCAATTATGAAACTCGAGTCTAACACAATAAACTCGAGTTTGTGTCTTACAGAGAGCATGTCGAGTATATGGAACTCAAGCATGATTGTTCTAACTCAAGTTTAAGTCTTGCAGGAAAAGATCTTTTGATTGTTCATGAAAGTAAACTCGATCCCATCGATCTAAGCTTGAGCTTAACTCTTACCAAGAGCATCCTTGGAAAATGAACTCGAACCCAACTGATTAGACTCAAGGCTATCTCTTTTGATGGAACACAACTAAGTGAAGCAAACTTGAGCCTGGCACTTATAGACTTGAGCCTGGCTCAGGCAAAGAAACATCATGAACTCTACAACACGAGTAAACTCAAGCCTGAGTGGATTTAACTCGAGTTCATCGGGACTCTGTTTCAAAACAAGATCTCATGCCATTTGTTTCACTCTCATAAGTCTAATTTCTCACATATTAATGTTACAATCATCATACATACATATGCTTGATCAAATTGACTATTTATTTCAGATGATTTTAGCAAATTAGGTCTGGGTCAAGTGCATTAAATGAAAAGCCAAAAACAAGCCTGAAACTTCTCCTTTTTGACAAAGGTTCAGCTCAGATCATTGTAGCCCAATTAAGTCATTTCCCAACGGTCAAAAACAAATCATAGAGCAGCAAGAACTCCGAAAGACCATGTACAACGAATATATCCAAGATTCCATCCAAGAATTGAAAGATTAGAGAAAAACATGCAACAATCATTTTTTTCCAGAATTTCAGCTGAACGTTGCTGAACAAGAGAGAAGTTTGCAACGGCTAGTTTACTTAATCAAGCTATAAAAACCTAGGAAGACTTATTGAAAATTACACAAGAACTACAACTGATCACATTTTCATTTGAGCCATTGTTGTGTATTTGTTTTGAACATCAGTGTTTATTTTATATGCTCTTTTAAGAGTAATCCTTTTGAAAAATCATTTTGATTGCTTGATTGTGAAAACTCAAGGTTGTGGAACCTGTGAGTTGAGTCTTTTGATTACAAAGTGTAAGGGGGAGTAAGTCCTAGTGGATTAGGATTGCTTGGATATTACATTGTTGTAATAAGAGAGTTTTGATAGTGAGAAAAACCCAGAAGATATCTGGGGACTGGATGTAGGTCAAGGTTATGACCGAACCAGTATAAATCTCTTATGTCCTAGTTTTTCTCCCTTTGCCATCTAACTTTGCGTTTTGAAAATTTGGATATTACTCAGAAATAATTTTTTCTTAATCCCCAATTCACCCCCCTCTTGGTGATTTCTTCCATCTTCACAATGAAAGTAACAAACCATCGAGTATGGGTAAGATTAGGTAGTTGGGCAAGACCCCAAATATCACTATGAATTAGTGTGGATGGTGCGGAAGGGATATAGGGCTGTTTGGGATATGAAGATCGTGTTTGTTTGGCAAATTGACAAGTTTCACAATGAAAAGGAACATAATTTTTATTGAATAAACTTGGAAACACATGCTTCATATAATCAAAACTAGGGTGGCCTGACCGATAATGCCACAAAAACACATCATTATTGTGAGAATTTGAGCTAACCAGCGCTCGTTTGTCCCTCAATGCAGCTTTATTCTTTGAGTTCGAACCTTCAAGGTAGAACAATCCATCCCATTCTCTAGAAGTCCCAATCGTCCTCCTCGATTTTAAATCCTGAAAAATACATAAACAATCATAAAAAATTACTTGACATATTTGACCTCTAGTCAACTTCCTACAGATATTAGGTTACAAGTGAGTTCAGGTACAAACAAAACATTATGTATTCCCAACTGATCAGATAAGGTAACTGTGCCAATTTTGTCAACCAGTGTGAATACATTATTAGCTACTTTTACTTTGAGGTGTTCATGACAAAATTTAAGGTTGTGGAATAAATTTTTGTTACCTGTCATATGATCTGTAGCTCCTGAGTCAACAATCCAGGTATCATCACTAGTCATCATAGCATTGAGGGCTACAATAGAATTACCTGATTGTACCAGATTGACACTAGGAACAGAGTTGGACTTATTTTGCTTGTTGAGTATCTTGCGAAGCATTTGTAATTCTTCTGAGCTTAGGCGATCATCATTCTCAACCTTTGATTCGGCCATGGTTAGGTGACTTTGGACATTTGATTTTCCACCAGAAGGTTTTCCATGGAGTTTCCAACATTCTTCCCTGATGTGGCCCTTCTTCTTCCAATAATTGCACCACTTATTAGCTTTTTGTTCTCCGTGTGGTCCTTGTATTACTAGTGCTGAGCTTTCAATTTGACTTGGTCTACTTCTGGTCAAGAGTTTCCTACTTTCCTCGAATTGTACAAAGTTAACAACGTCAAAGAGTTATGGAAGGGGCTTAAACCCCATAATTCTGCCCTTTATCTCTTCAAAGTATCATTTAGGCCAAGTAGAAAATCATGTATCCTTCCTTCTTCCACGATCTTTATGTACAATTGTGCATTGTCGAGGCTTTTCCAGGGATGAACTTCAAATAAATCCTGTTGCTGCCATAATTTCAGTAAGGTATTATAGTAGTTAGTTACCGACATATTACCTTGTCTTAGATCACAGAGTTGTCTCTTTAGATGAATCAATGCAGCGGTGTTTTCAAGAGAAGAGTAGGTTCTCCAAGTGGCATCCCATATTTCCTTTGCTGTTTGGGCAAGCAGATAACCTTCACTAATATCCAAAGTCATCGAATTACACAACCAAGTCATAACTAGATTGTTCTCAGCAAACCATGTGTCAAAATTTGGATCACCAGGGGCTGGTTAAGGGGCTGCTCCATTAATATATTTCTCCTTTCTCTTACCATGAATATAACTTAGCACACTTTGTGACCACTAGAGGTAGTTGTGACCATTAAACTTATGGTTAATAACCATAGTGTGATTTTCTGAGAAATTAGATGGTAGTTCCGTGGTTCTGGTTGGTACTATAGTACTGGTGGTGGAAGAAGACGAAGAATTTTGAGTTTGAGAAGTGGTACCGGACATAAAGGCTATAGGAAATGTTTCGGTGAGTTGTTCAGGAACTGATCCAAATATAGGAGGAAATTGCGAGGGATTCAAGTTTCTAGAAGAAAATGGCGTCGGAAGTCATTGTTCATGGCGACGAGTGGGCGTCATGCGCCAGGAGTGTGGTGGCATGTGGAGGTCACGCGCCGTTCAGATGTGTTGGTTATGATTAGTTTTGATGATGTCTTATATAGATGCCATTAGCAAGAGCAAAAAGTTTATATCATAAAGTTTATACCATATACATTGACTAATTGCTATATTTAATGTAGATTTGTTCATGTGGAGAAAGAACAAGAGAAGAGAAGAAAGAAAGAGTTGATTCATGGAGAACAGAAGAAAGAAAGAGTTGATTCATGGAGAATAATCTAGAAGAGAGAAGAAAGAAAGAAAAACTTGCTGAATAAACTGAGAAAATCATTATAAAAGTTCTTAGTTTGATTCTTGAAGTCTCTAGGATCAAATGGAAGTTGGGAAAGCTCAATTCAGAGTTAAAACAAGCATATATCAGGTTCTGGATGAGCAAAATCGAGCCAAATACTCAAAAGTCAAGTTTACTGCATTATAGGAAATGATCTGCCTCTGGATTATGAGAAAACTCGAGTTTGGAACATAAAACTTGAGTTTGGAACTGAAAACTCGAGTTGGTCACTTAATGACTTGAGTTTGTAGTGTCTTCAGCAACTCTGGCGTCTCTGGATCATCAAAACTCGAGTTAGACAATGTAAACTTGAGTTGGTCACTTAATGACTCGAGTTTGTAGTGTCTTCAGCAACTCTGGCATCTCTAGATCACCAAGACTCGAGTTAGCCAATGTAAACTCGAGTTTGGAACTCAAAACTCGAGTTTAGCAAGTTTTCAGCAACTCTGTCCAACTCTGTTTCACGTTCAGCACAGGCGACCTCTAGTAATTCGATGATATCTCCCAAACCAGAGATCGGTTTAAGGTGAAATTAATTTTGTATGAAACTAGACATCCAATGCGTCATCTTGACAAAGTTTCATGCCAAAAGAAGCTGAGATGAGAGAGCTATGAATTTCAGAAGTTGGAACAGGAATTCACGCCCCCCAGCAGACCAAGCTTCATTGATTTGAGTGTATCTCACAAACTACATATCAGAATGAGCTGAAATCGGTGGCATATGAAAGTAGACTCACATATCTTTCCAAAAACATAAAGATCATGGAAAGAAAAGATCAAATGAGTGAGGTATGAATCTTTGAAGTTGACAGTCAATTCAGGATGCTGGAAAAACGCTGGACAAAGAACAGCTTTTGTTCATCGGATCATAACTATCAGATTACAATGAGTTTGGAGTTGATTCTTCTTGCATTGGAAAGAAGACTTAAAGAGTCTTATGGAGATAGGTACTGGATTCCAGGAATTGATCTTTATCAAGTCAGAAAGCAAAGAACTTGAGAAGAATATTTGATTGAGTCATGGAGAAGAAAACTCGAGTTTGTGTTAGCAAACTCCAGTTTTGTACTTGACAGAGAGCAAGATGTTGTCATCTCTTAGTAAACTCCAGTTTGTGGCAGACAGAGAGCTCCTCAATATTTTGTGAAAAACCGGAGCAAATCACCAAGAGGGGGGTGAATTGGGGATTTGAAAAAAAAAATTCTTTTGCTCGATTCTAGAGATTAAATGCTGAAGCAAGGTAATGTAGAGAAGGAGAAGTGAGAACAAGACACAGCAAGATTTATACTGGTTCGGTCTAACTCCTTGACCTACGTCCAGTCCCCAGACTCTCTGGGATTTTCCACTATCACTTACAATCAGTTACATACTCTGTACTCGAAAGCTATCCGCTCACCAGGATACACTTTCCCTTACAAGTTTTACACTGATATCACAACTACACACTTTGTACTCAGGATGATCCTTTCCCTAGGACTCACTCACCCTTACAAGTTGTAGTTGTACAACCAATCTCCAAGTCCCCTGACTTGAGATTCTTTACAATCAAATGATTAACAGAAACAAACTCTCTCTAAGAGTAGATATTGATAAACACTGAAGAACATATAAAAGAATCACAATTCAGACTCAAAAATGCAAATGTTTTCAAGTGTAGCTTCGTTGTCTGTCTTGCTCTGAGTCTTCATAGCCTTTTATAACCTAACTAGATGAACTAGTCGTTGCAATATCTTCTCCAACGTTCAGTTGCCGATATGGAAAATGACAGTTGCATATTTTGCTCTGTTCTTTCAATTCTTTGCTGAAATCCTGGAATATGTTGTTGCAGAACGTCTTCCAGATACTTTGTCATTCCACAATCTTAATTCGACTGTTTGAGGTGATCTTAATGTGTTCGAACGGTTTGAACTAAACATCTGGGACAAGGGAGAAGAATCAGCCCTGTTCTTGGTTCTTTATTAAATGCACTTATTCTGGATCTTTGATTCTCTCTAATCTTGTGATGAACCTGTCTGAAACTTATCAAAAACTTGATCAATAACGTTAGGAATAATAATACAACAAGATATGATAATTTCATATTAACCCATAATAATTTCGCAGATTGATTTGATCTGGTTTTCAAAAGTTACCGAAGCAAACTCGAGTTTGGTGTTCTAGACTCGAGTTTGAGGTTCATCCAGAGAGCAAGATATGTTTGAAAGTTTCCTAAACTCGAGTTGACAAGTAACTGACTCGAGTTTGGTTTTTATAGAGAAGAAAGTCGCGAGTTGGTCTTGAATGAGATTTTGAACACTTGGCTAAACTCGAGTCATTTAGTGGCTGACTCGAGTTTGAAGCTTTTATGAAAAAAACTTAAGTTTAAGTTCACAGCTTCAAAACTGGAGTTTAGAAATCATGTAATAGTTCGAGTATTTTCAAATAGTCCTAAACTCGAGTCTCCAGAAATCTGACTCGAGTTTCAGTGTATATTGAAACTTTGAAAAACTTTTCATTTAAGTACAAACTGGAGTCATTGAAATTTAAACTGGAGTTTAGAAAACAAGTATCAACTCGAGTATCTCTGTATATGCCAAACTCGAGTCTACATAATCCTGACTCGAGTTTCCAATGAAAACTGAAAACATGAAGGCTATTGCATTTTGCAAACTGGAGTTTGTAAAACTGAAACTGGAGTTTGGAAAACTTGATAAAACGTTGAAGCTTCTGTTTGATCTCAAACTCGAGTTTCCAAATCATAGACTCGAGTTTACAAGTCTTTAAACTTTTAGCACATAAACTTTCTTGTAAACTGGAGTTTCTCAGAATCAAAGGTAGAGTTTGGAAACAAGTTTAAATTTGAGTGTCACTGCCTTTGATCTAGACTCGAGTTTATAAACACAGACTCGAGTTTACAATTCTTGTAAACTTTGATAGCTCTCTGTAACTCTACAAACTTGAGTGTGCCTATACAAACTGGAGTTTGGCCAACATTGTATCTGTCTGTCAAGTCCAAACTCGAATTTAGCAACCCAAACTCGAGTTTGCCTTAAACAGAAAGTTTTATAACTTTCCAAGGACAAACTTCAAATTGAGTTTACAATTGTCGGTTATTATCAAAACACACAGAGAACTAACATTTTGAACTTTGGAAACTCCAGTTTGCATTCAAAGACTCCAGTTTTGAGTTTTGTGGACTTAAGCTTATTTTCACTCCAAAAGTCCAAAACTCAAGTTAGTCACTTAATGACTCGAGTTTAGCCTTATGTTCAAGTGTGCTTCAAAACTCAAATCGCGACATTCCTCTCTGGAAGACCTAAACTCGAGTTTGGATTTCTAAACTCCAGTTTAGCTCGCTGAAAACTCCAGTTTGGCCCGCTGCAAACTCCAGTTTCATTTTGCAAACTCCAGTTTCAGTTGCTGAAATTTTAAAAACCAGATTGCGCCAACTTGTGAAAACTTCATGGTTGATCTTAATACTTCATATCATCTATTGCTATTGTTTCTAATCATGATTAATCAGTTTTCTAGCAAGTTTCAGATGATTAAAAGTTTGAGATAACATCAAACTTGACAGAAATCAAAATCTGTCATAAGCATGAAGATGGAGGTTGCTTCAGATTTTCAGAAATGACAAAGAAGGTAGAACCAAACGAGAAACTTGGAGAAACAAAGCTGAATGCTCAACTGTAATGGATTCAAACATTCTACAATCTTGATATGCTTAAGATTCATATTTAAGAAGATATTTGCTTTAAGATTAAAGAAAGCAACTCCATGAACCACTTGTATTATTTTAATATATCTTCTCAACAAAGCAAATGGATGACAGCCTGGAAAGAAGCCCAACCATTCTTCAATACAAACAAAAAGGCTCCTACCAACTAAAGATGCTGAAAAACATCAAACATGACCACATGGGAGACATTCTTGATAAGCCAACATTCAAATATTCAAATCAGAATTATTCCCAACAGCTATATCCAACAGCTATGGTCATAATAGCTATATTTTCGAATGAATTCAAGTCTCAACAGATCTACAATGTTCATATACTTCAAATCAGTATAAATACCTGAAGACTCAAGTGTGGAAGAAGAGCAGAAAAATGCAGAGACATAAGCTTACACCTCCAACATGCTAATCCTCTGATTTTCACATCATTTACTCTCTGTTCTCAATGCCTACATAGTTTATCATTGAGAGTGAAATGATTTGTTTTGTGCTTCAGTGTTCATCATATTCACTTCTGAGGGAGAAGATTGATTGTTAATCATTTTATTTGAGAGATACTCAAGATTGGGTGATCTTGAGTGGGAAACACTTTGTTGTGATTACAGCTTGTAAGGGGAGTGAATCCTAGTGAGAGGATTACTTCGAGTATAGAGTCTGTAATCAAGAAAGTGTATTGATTACAGATTGTAAGGAGGAGTGAATCCTAGGGAGAGGATTACTTCGAGTACAGAACATGTAATCAAGCTCAAAGCAAATAGTGGATTGAAAATCTCAAGTGAAGCTTGGGGACTGGACGTAGGTTAAGGATTGGATCGAACCAGGATAAATCACAGTTTGCATACTCTCTTCCCTTATCTTTTACATTTCCAGTACATGCTTATCTTAGAATATCCAACTGTCAATTTATAAGTTGCGAAAAGATTTGTAAAGTTCCTAAAGTTTTATCAAACACCCAATTCACCCCCTCTTGGGTGATAGCCAGATCTAACAAGATGGTCGTCATGTTGCAGGTTTCCGCTGATCGTCGCCTAGCGGTTCCGTTTCTGGTGGCGGTGAGATGCAACGCGTTGTCTGATGGTTAGATCTGAAGTCGTCGTTCTCCTCTATTCTCTCTCTCTCTCTCACACGTGTTTCTCTCTTTTTCTCTGTGATCTTAGTTCCTGGTTAGATTAGGGTAACCGACAGTTTGGAAGGGAAGCACCACCGTCGAGGATCAGTCAGAAAATCATGACTGTGACCATCGACTCATGCCTCTATGCCTTCTAATGGAAGGCTTTTCCTCTGATACCATATTGGAATTTCAGAGGCATAAAACACTCTATATCTGATGATTTATTTAGATGAATGTAGCTTACAATATATAAACTAAGAATGAGAGATTAGAGGAGGAAGTTTAGAGATTACAGTTATGACTAATAATTAGAAAATCAAATCAGCTATAATTTGGGAGAAAATCAAGGGATCCTAACTTAATCTCCTTATTTATTTCCTAATATTCTAAGATTATATGAGTAAGACTTTGCCCATTAAATGCAACATGAAGAATTACTCGAGCTCATAAATGTATCACATACAGTCAATCCAAGAAGCTAAGCAAAATAAATGCATAACGCGGAAAATAAATGAAGACAACAAAAGTGACCCTAAGTGCACTTGTTGGTCAGTTGGATAGGTCTCAAGTGCAAACATAAACTTGAAAGTACAATATTCAAATACAATAGAGTAACTCACTACAACATTTCATTGATTTTCGTGAAAACCATGAAAACCCCAGAATGAAAAGCAAAAAAATAAAAAATATGTGTAACTGAAATACACCTCTTACAGGTCTATCGCCATTTAGCTAAGGAACCAACCAAAAAGTGATAAGCTGACCAACACTAGCTTGTCGAGAGACCTGTCTTGTGGCAGCGATGAAGCAACACACAAACACTTGAGGGTTGAGAGTGAACATGAGTTCTTATCTCTTTCGGCGGGACAAGAGAAGTTCAGAGAGGAAAATTTAACTTTTCCGCACAACAAAGTCGTTATATTTAATTTCATTAAGAACGGTTAATTATAAAGCATCCGGTCCTAAAGGTATTCACTTAAAGAAGTTTTAAGATTGGTTAATTATTAAGCATCCTCTCCTAAAGGTCTCATTTATTTTTTTAATAATTTAGTGAAAGTCCGCATTTTCTTTAAAATTAAACTAAAATATTGCAGCAGCAGCAACTGAATGAAAATAAAGGATAGTTGAGTATAAGCTTTTTCCATTAATAAGCTTAGTTCATTTTGATTTTTATATTAGTGGAAAATATGCAAGTACAAAAGAAAAATAAGAACAACAAACTTACAATTCACAAAAACAACCTATAATTTGACTAAAAATCCTAAAGCTTATTATCAACTAATGTCTTGGAGATATTGGCTTCAGCAAAAGAAATTTCCTACTGGAGATCAACAATTTCCTGATGTATGTTCATCAGTATCACTTTATCAAAGGAAAGAGGGGAGGTGTCAAACGTAGGCGTGCTGGGACCAGGAGGTTGGAGAGGGGGAGCTGGAACCTCTTCATGGTCAATAGGCTAGGAGGGGCCGACAATCTCTTCATCATCTGAAATAACAATAGGTCCAACAACCCGAGACTCCTCCATTAGAATAGAATGCACTAGACCTAAACCCACGAGAGATCTAAGAAAGGCACGAGCTTGAGAAGTACCCCTGCGAGCGGTTATCTTGTATCTAACCATTGTCTTGGTTTAGGGGAGTTAGGGCAGAGATCAATTTGCTAGTAGTTAAGAGTTAGAGCAGAGAGATATGAAATGGGTATATGAGAATATGGGATTCAATTGGCATAATAATTAGTAATAATATTTAAGACCTAATAATTATATACATCTAGTCCTAAAGGCCTATTACTAATTTTTAAGTTGAACCAATCAGAATTTAAGTTGAAATTTGTAATACCTTTAATATCTCATTTCACTATTGGCCAGTCTCAAAAATACTTTTAAGACTGTCCTTTTAAAATAAGCGGTCCCAAAAATCTGTCCCTAATTTTTTTCTTATATCAATTAAATGCCTTATATTTATAAGAACTGTTGTCATAATCTATCGAGTTTTAAAAGTATCGTCGTTTTCAAAATATAAATACTGGTGCAGTCGTATTCTAAAATTTAATGCTTTAGTTCAGGTGAGTCTTCTCGTGTCCTAAAATTGTGTCCTAAATTTTTTTAAAAAAAGTACAACATTTTTCTTACATTATATTTATAAGAATGGTTGCCTTACAATATGTCGTTTTAAAAGTGTCGTCGTTCCAAATTCCAATATTGGTGCAGTCGCATCCTAAAATTTAATGCTTCAACTCAAATGAGTCTCCTTGTATCCTAAAGTTGTGTCCATAACTTTTTTTAAAAGTACATATAAGACCGGTTGTCTTAGAATATGCGGTTTTAAAAGTGTCGTCATTCCAAATTCCAAGATTGGTGCAGTTGTATCCTTACACTTTGTAATGATGCTTTAGAGACTCTTTGGCTTCTGAAGACAATCCAATGATGGTGCTTGATCTATTTCAGCCCCTCGTTACTTTAGTTTCTTCACATTCTTCTCCACATCCTCATTTCCTTCTACAATCTCTAACTCCGGATCCTATAATGGCTACCCCACCACTATGAGGTCCTCCTTTTCCTCCTCCTCTTCTCCAACCTCTAGGACCTCTGTTGGTTATGATTAGTTTTGATGATGTCTTATATAGTTGCCATTAGCGAAAGCAAAGAGCAAAAAAATTGATATCATATACATTGGCTAATTTCTACATTTAATGTAGATTTGTTCATGTGGAGAAAGAACAAGAGAAGAGAAGAAAGGAAGAATTGATTCATAGAAAATAATCAAGAAGAAAGAAGAAAGAAATAAGAACTTGATGAATAGCCTGAGAAAATCATTATACAAGTTCTAAGATTGATTCTTGAAGTTTCCACGATCAAGTGCAAATTGGAATGGATCAATTCGGAGTTAAAATGAGTAAGTTGAAGCTTCCGGATGAATAATGAACGAGTTACTCCAGTCATCCATGTGTTACTCCAGTAATATATGTGTTTTAGAAGCTCTATTCGTGTCTGTCTGATGACTTACTCCAGTCATACACATATTACTCCAGTCATATATGTGTTCTTGCGCTCATTACTCCAGTCGTCACTTAGTTACTGCAGTAATATACGTGTTTCAGTTGTTGAATTCGCTTCTGTCTGATGATTACTCCAGTAATCATTAACGTACTGCAGTAACGGTTCGAACAGAAAGCTTTTGGTACAAAATTACTGCAGTAATCCTCGCGTTACTCCAGTAATACGGGTATTCCAGCAACTCTGTTCAGCATTTCACCTAGGCGACATTCAGTAAATTGATGATATCTCCTAAACCAGAAGTTTTATTGAGGTGAAACTAATTTTGGATGACACTAGACATCCAAGGTGTCATCCTGTCAAAAATTCAAATCTAAAGAAGATCAGATGAGAGAGCTATGAATTTTTGAAGTTGACCCATCTGTTAATGTCATGCAGCTGACCAAGGTTTAGTAATTTGAGGATATCTCACAAACTACATATCAGAATGAGCTAAAATCAGTGGCATATGAAAACTATACTCACACACCTTTCCAAAAATATCAATATCACAGAAAACAAAGATCAAATGAGAGAGATATGATTTTTGGAAGTTCAGTGTCTATTCAGAATTCTGGAACTGATCCTCAAACAAGTGAAGAGTTGATGGTTACTCCAGTCGACATCTCATTACTCCAGTAATATGTGGTCTGTTCGCCTTTGTTTGCACATTACTCCAGTAATGAAATGGCTACTCTAGTAAGGCTTACTCCAGTGGTCACTTACTTATTCCAGTAAGTCGCTACTTTTCAGTCACTTCCAAACCAAACCCGATAGCCCTTGAGTCATGAAACATATTACTCCAGTAATAATTTTGTTACTCTAGTAAGGTTACTCCAGTTATCATTTAGCTACTCCAATAATCCCACACTTTCAGAACATCCAGAGTCAAAACCTGATATTACTCCAGTAATCCAATAGTTACTCTAGTCATAGTACAACCTTTACACTAGGATTACTCCAGTAACCAAGTTGTTACTCCAGTAACATCACAGACAGAAATGACATGAACCTGAATTACTCCAGTAACCATGATGTTACTCCAGTAATATCGTAGACAGAGAGCAAATGAATCTTAGTTACTCCAGTTATTAAGTTGCTACTCCAATAAGATCGAAGACAGAAAGCAACTGACACTTAAATGACTCCAGTAATGAACAAGTACTGCAGTCATGCGAATATAACATCTGAAAATCACCGTGCTCGTAAAATGAAAATCATGGATTATGATTTCATTACTTCATATCATCACTTACTATTATTCCTAACATTTTTTTAACCAATTTACAAGTAAGTTTCAGATGTTCAAATCAAAGTATGGATCAAAAGGTGAAAGCTCCATGTTGCTTCGCTGGAAAGACAACACGCGCCACGACATGCCAGCTCATGTGTCAAAGAATATCTTCAACTTGGATTAAAGAAATGAGATAGTCCCAGTACTGCCCATTTTGATAAGAAGAGATTTATATTATCCTTGAATTAATTATCTTTCTGACTCTCAACTAATGCAAAAACCAAAAAGCAAAAATCCAAGAATCTCAAGGAATAATAACTTTGGTGGATTTCCAACGTCAAATTTCTTAGTGGTCTTCCAACAGTCACATATTGATAAAGCAAGATCAATATTATCTTTAAATTAATTATTCTCCAGATCAAAAAGACTGTCAGCCATTATTGCATCCAAAAGCTGAAAACAGGGATGCAAAAACAGTGGACTTCTGATCGATGGTACTTTTGTCGTTAAAGTGATCAATTAAACTAGGTCCTAACTAATTATGCAGTTCAGGGTCAACCTAGGTCATTCTCCCAAGGAGCAAGCTGTGGGTTTTCTTTAGGGCTAATTTTCAAGTGATAAAAGATGCAGTAGAATGTAAACGGACCTAAACTAGAATGCAAAATACTACTACCTATATGCAATTAACTAACTAAATGGACTAATGCAATTGACTCTAAAACCTATATGAAAATGAGACTAATTTGTATGAATTTGAATGCAATTTTTGGGGGGTTTTCTTATGAGAAAATAATTAAAATCCTACTAAAAAGATTGATTAAAAGCAAATAAAATAATAAGATTTAATTCAGTGATGATGATGAAGGGGACAACTTAGGAATTGCATGGAGTCAACTTTCTTAGCCTAAATCAATTAATTAGACCAAAAGGAGATTAATGAATTTAATTACCCAATCGAACATGGGAAACCCTCTAGCTCAATAACACCTATTCCACTAGAAAACTCATAATGGAATAAGCGGTGGCTAATTAAACCCGTAAAAAACCAAACACAAAATAATCTTGGAAATCTTGTTTACAATTATCTAATTGAACAACCAGATAATTTATCAACCTAATTAAACAATTAAGATGATAAACCAAATTAACAATTAAATTAATAACGAAAACTCAATTACTAATTTAATTGACAATCCAAAGGTTGCAAACAAGAGTCCAACAATAAGCATAAAACTTCGAATTACCAGTCTAATCCAAAAGAAATAAGTTTACAATCTAAAACTAGATTGTTCTCAATTAACACAACTCGGAATTATTTAAAACTAAATAATCTCAAATTTGAATTAAAAAGATAAAAAGAACAACACTCCCTTATAGTCTTCAAGTGTAAGCCCTAGGCTTTAGCCTCCTCCATGCTCCTCCCAAGTTGCCTCCCAAAGAATTTAAGCTTCCATAGAATTTCCTTCTTCAAGCTTCAAGCAAGACAACGTGGCCATGTATGAGTGTGTTAAATAGCTGATGGGTGAATGAATTTGGCCACGGCGTGCTGTGCGTGAGAGACAATGAAGAATTGATTGAATGGATGGTGGGGTCCGCGAGTTCACACTATGAATTGAGAGGCTGTGCGTGTTGGAGAGAATGAATTAATGGAATGGATATAGATGAATCAATTATCCTGAAGCCTCTGCGTCTCTTTTCCCCAGCGTCTATCTCTTTTGCGGTGTGGTATTCAGCGTGTTAATCTGTAGCTTGCGGCTAGGTTTCTTAAAGGGAGGAAGATAGGGCTTTTTAGGGTATTAACTTGAGCCCAATAAAATCTGAGAAGCCCAATAAGTTCTACCATTGGGTTTCTTTTTAGCTTCCCTGAAAAATTCTGCACTTATAGGATATTATAAAATCACAATCTATCATATATCAAGAGATATTATTTAATCAGAATATTAATAATTTAAGCCCAATATCTTATAATTAATTTATATTTATATTATTTCCTAAAATAGGCTAACAATCTAAATATTATCTAATAATTCCAAATTAGCCTAAAATAATCCCCAAAATAAATGAAATAAGGTGGGATAAAATATATAAAATTGGGATTTATCAACTCCCCCACACTTATCTTTTGCACTCATGTGGGCAAAACAAATCAAGACCAAGGGAGGATAAAATGAAAGCAAAACTAAAACTAAACTAAACTAAACCAAAACTTCAAAAAATGAATGTTCCAATCACAAGTAATAAGAAAACAAAAGCATTTCAACACTTATCATATCCAAGTGATATTCTCATAAATCAAGGAAACAAACATCATGGCAATTTACTTGACAAAGGGGAACCTAAGCTAAAAATCCCTCACCAAGGATAATGTGTTTGTCACTCTTCTCTCTCAAAAGTGTATAGGTTTGTGTTTACACTCAAATCCATCCCTACCTAGTACTCTTTCCATAGGCTTGACAAGAATCTAAGTTCTCCACCACTAATAAAGCAAGTGCATGCATAAATCCAAAGGACTTTTATTAGGTTGTAGTGGGGCTAATGTTAAGAAAGAAAGGGCAAGTGTTTGGAAAAACAAAGTTAAATATCTTAAAAGATGAAGAGAATGATAAATAGAGAATGTGGGATGCAAGAAACCAAACTAAATCTAAATCGAGTCATCATTCTTTTGCTCTTTTTTCTTCCTTTCTTTTTTTTTCTTTCATATTTTTTTCTTTTTCAATTTCTTTTTTTTCTTTTTTTTTTGTTTTCTTTTATTTTCTTTTTTTTTTGTTTTTTTTTGTTTTTTCTTTTCGAGATAACCTACCATATTTTTCACAATGACCCAATTCCTACTTTTATGCATGTTCTTCCATCCACAACAGATATAATGCAATTCTCTTCAACTCTCAAGACATTCAAAAGGGTGGATTTTTTTTTTATTGACTATGGGTGTAGACAAACTAGAAGGAATATAGGCTCAAGGGGCTAAACGAATGACATATGTATGAAAAGGGTAGGCTTTTTGGCTTATCTGGCTAGAATGAAAATGAATGCCTTTATCATTTTTATAAATGCACATGCAGAAAATATGGCCTCAAATAAGATTCAAGTCAAGTTCTAGATCAAGTGAAGAGATAAGGGTACACACAGAGAAAGTATACTAGGCTCAAAATCTCACTAGGTGTATATGATCATTAGCCTAAATTCACCAAAGTCAAATTCATTGCCACTTAGTTCACTAACTCAAAACATGATCAATCACTTTTCAAATAAAAATGCATCATACTAAAGTTACTTAAAACTTGAAATTTTCACATTCAACACAGTTGATCCCTCCCCCACACTTAAACATTGTATTGTCCTCAATGCAAAACGGTCATAGTATATCACAAAGACAAGTAATACGTGGCGCTACTCAACTCAGTAATATGACAATGAGTAATATGACAAAGCAAAATAAAAGAGTGAAGGAAGGAATACAACCGGGGTCTACGTGGTGACCAATCCAAATGCTGGAACTCAGCAGAATCCCAATATAGGTGGAGTTAATGCTATATCTCTCCGACGTGGAAAGATAATCCCCTCTGCAGATCCTGTTACCATCAAAGACAAGGAAGTTGCTGATGACTCTCCTTCTACTTCCACATCACAGGATCAACCCACCTTATCAGAAACACAAGTGGTGCCCACGGAAAAACAAGAGGAGGATGATAAAGTAAAGCAAGTGGTAACACAAGCCCTCCCTTTTCCTACTGTGGTTGCTAAAGCTGAAAGGAGAAAGAAGGAAATTGAGGTGTCTAATGAAATCTATGATATATTCAAGAAGGTGGTGATCAATGTTCCACTAGTTGACTTAGTCACACAAGTACCTAAATATGCAAAATTCTTGAAGGAATTGTGTACTACAAAGAGAAAGTTTAAGCACGAAGGCAAGGTTGACTTAGGGGCAGTTGTCTCTTCTCTTTATCAAATGCCAATGCCAGTGAAGTGCAAGGATCCTGGTAGTTTTCTCATACCTTGCACTATTGGTGACATTGAATTCTCAGATGCCTTAGCAGATTTGGGAGCAGCTATCAATGTTATGCCAAAATCAGTCTTTGATCAACTCAATGGTGTAGAGCTTAAGCCCACAAATCTTGTTGCATCCCTTGCTGACAGACGTTGCACAGTCCCAGAAGGCGTCTTAGAGGACATCTTAGTTAAGGTAAAAGATTTCATATTCCCTGCAGACTTTTATGTTCTTGATATGGATGATGGTCGGTTTAGACAGAAAGGACACTCATCTCTAATTTTAGGTAGGCCTTTTCTTAAAACTGCTAAAGCTATAATAGATGTTCATGCTGGTAGCCTTACTCTAGAATTTGCTGGTGAAACTATTAGATTTAATGTACTTGAATCTATGAAACATCCCCTTGATGATTGTGCAGAGATAGATGTTAATGTTGTTGATGCTATTATGGATGATTCTGTCGAAGATCTTGAAGAGAGCATGCTTAGTAGATCATGTGATATTACTGGTTTAGATGATAGTATCTCTTGTTCATGTGCTAAAGTTGGTAATTGTGATACATGTGTTGACGTTGATGCTGCTGATATTGATATTTTCACTGATGCTATTAAGAATATGAGATACTCTAAACATAATGCTTCTGTGCCTAATTGTAGCATTGGTGATTCTTCTGCTCTTACAGTTTCTACTGATGCTTCCCAAGATGGGAAAGTTTGTTCTTCTGTCTGTGAGTCTATTGTGCAGGTTTCTAGTTTGACAGATGCTGAATTGAAGCCGCTCATACCTTCAATTGATCAAGCCCCATCCTTAGAGTTGAAGGCGCTTCCTGAGTCATTGAAGTATGCCTATTTAGGGAAGGACGAGACACTTCCTGTGATTATAGCTAGCGACATAGCTGCTGATGAGGAGACCCGCCTCCTAGAAGTACCCCGGCAACGGCGCCAAAATTGATCGATGGTACTTTTGTCGTTAAAGTGATCAATTAAACTAGGTCCTAACTAATTATGCAGTTCAGGGTCAACCTAGGTCATTCTCCCAAGGAGCAAGCTGTGGGTTTTCTTTAGGGCTAATTTTCAAGTGATAAAAGATGCAGTAGAATGTAAACGGACCTAAACTAGAATGCAAAATACTACTACCTATATGCAATTAACTAACTAAATGGACTAATGCAATTGACTCTAAAACCTATATGAAAATGAGACTAATTTGTATGAATTTGAATGCAATTTTTGGGGGGTTTTCTTATGAGAAAATAATTAAAATCCTACTAAAAAGATTGATTAAAAGCAAATAAAATAATAAGATTTAATTCAGTGATGATGATGAAGGGGACAACTTAGGAATTGCATGGAGTCAACTTTCTTAGCCTAAATCAATTAATTAGACCAAAAGGAGATTAATGAATTTAATTACCCAATCGAACATGGGAAACCCTCTAGCTCAATAACACCTATTCCACTAGAAAACTCATAATGGAATAAGCGGTGGCTAATTAAACCCGTAAAAAACCAAACACAAAATAATCTTGGAAATCTTGTTTACAATTATCTAATTGAACAACCAGATAATTTATCAACCTAATTAAACAATTAAGATGATAAACCAAATTAACAATTAAATTAATAACGAAAACTCAATTACTAATTTAATTGACAATCCAAAGGTTGCAAACAAGAGTCCAACAATAAGCATAAAACTTCGAATTACCAGTCTAATCCAAAAGAAATAAGTTTACAATCTAAAACTAGATTGTTCTCAATTAACACAACTCGGAATTATTTAAAACTAAATAATCTCAAATTTGAATTAAAAAGATAAAAAGAACAACACTCCCTTATAGTCTTCAAGTGTAAGCCCTAGGCTTTAGCCTCCTCCATGCTCCTCCCAAGTTGCCTCCCAAAGAATTTAAGCTTCCATAGAATTTCCTTCTTCAAGCTTCAAGCAAGACAACGTGGCCATGTATGAGTGTGTTAAATAGCTGATGGGTGAATGAATTTGGCCACGGCGTGCTGTGCGTGAGAGACAATGAAGAATTGATTGAATGGATGGTGGGGTCCGCGAGTTCACACTATGAATTGAGAGGCTGTGCGTGTTGGAGAGAATGAATTAATGGAATGGATATAGATGAATCAATTATCCTGAAGCCTCTGCGTCTCTTTTCCCCAGCGTCTATCTCTTTTGCGGTGTGGTATTCAGCGTGTTAATCTGTAGCTTGCGGCTAGGTTTCTTAAAGGGAGGAAGATAGGGCTTTTTAGGGTATTAACTTGAGCCCAATAAAATCTGAGAAGCCCAATAAGTTCTACCATTGGGTTTCTTTTTAGCTTCCCTGAAAAATTCTGCACTTATAGGATATTATAAAATCACAATCTATCATATATCAAGAGATATTATTTAATCAGAATATTAATAATTTAAGCCCAATATCTTATAATTAATTTATATTTATATTATTTCCTAAAATAGGCTAACAATCTAAATATTATCTAATAATTCCAAATTAGCCTAAAATAATCCCCAAAATAAATGAAATAAGGTGGGATAAAATATATAAAATTGGGATTTATCAACTCCCCCACACTTATCTTTTGCACTCATGTGGGCAAAACAAATCAAGACCAAGGGAGGATAAAATGAAAGCAAAACTAAAACTAAACTAAACTAAACCAAAACTTCAAAAAATGAATGTTCCAATCACAAGTAATAAGAAAACAAAAGCATTTCAACACTTATCATATCCAAGTGATATTCTCATAAATCAAGGAAACAAACATCATGGCAATTTACTTGACAAAGGGGAACCTAAGCTAAAAATCCCTCACCAAGGATAATGTGTTTGTCACTCTTCTCTCTCAAAAGTGTATAGGTTTGTGTTTACACTCAAATCCATCCCTACCTAGTACTCTTTCCATAGGCTTGACAAGAATCTAAGTTCTCCACCACTAATAAAGCAAGTGCATGCATAAATCCAAAGGACTTTTATTAGGTTGTAGTGGGGCTAATGTTAAGAAAGAAAGGGCAAGTGTTTGGAAAAACAAAGTTAAATATCTTAAAAGATGAAGAGAATGATAAATAGAGAATGTGGGATGCAAGAAACCAAACTAAATCTAAATCGAGTCATCATTCTTTTGCTCTTTTTTCTTCCTTTCTTTTTTTTTCTTTCATATTTTTTTCTTTTTCAATTTCTTTTTTTTCTTTTTTTTTTGTTTTCTTTTATTTTCTTTTTTTTTTGTTTTTTTTTGTTTTTTCTTTTCGAGATAACCTACCATATTTTTCACAATGACCCAATTCCTACTTTTATGCATGTTCTTCCATCCACAACAGATATAATGCAATTCTCTTCAACTCTCAAGACATTCAAAAGGGTGGATTTTTTTTTTATTGACTATGGGTGTAGACAAACTAGAAGGAATATAGGCTCAAGGGGCTAAACGAATGACATATGTATGAAAAGGGTAGGCTTTTTGGCTTATCTGGCTAGAATGAAAATGAATGCCTTTATCATTTTTATAAATGCACATGCAGAAAATATGGCCTCAAATAAGATTCAAGTCAAGTTCTAGATCAAGTGAAGAGATAAGGGTACACACAGAGAAAGTATACTAGGCTCAAAATCTCACTAGGTGTATATGATCATTAGCCTAAATTCACCAAAGTCAAATTCATTGCCACTTAGTTCACTAACTCAAAACATGATCAATCACTTTTCAAATAAAAATGCATCATACTAAAGTTACTTAAAACTTGAAATTTTCACATTCAACACAGTTGATCCCTCCCCCACACTTAAACATTGTATTGTCCTCAATGCAAAACGGTCATAGTATATCACAAAGACAAGTAATACGTGGCGCTACTCAACTCAGTAATATGACAATGAGTAATATGACAAAGCAAAATAAAAGAGTGAAGGAAGGAATACAACCGGGGTCTACGTGGTGACCAATCCAAATGCTGGAACTCAGCAGAATCCCAATATAGGTGGAGTTAATGCTATATCTCTCCGACGTGGAAAGATAATCCCCTCTGCAGATCCTGTTACCATCAAAGACAAGGAAGTTGCTGATGACTCTCCTTCTACTTCCACATCACAGGATCAACCCACCTTATCAGAAACACAAGTGGTGCCCACGGAAAAACAAGAGGAGGATGATAAAGTAAAGCAAGTGGTAACACAAGCCCTCCCTTTTCCTACTGTGGTTGCTAAAGCTGAAAGGAGAAAGAAGGAAATTGAGGTGTCTAATGAAATCTATGATATATTCAAGAAGGTGGTGATCAATGTTCCACTAGTTGACTTAGTCACACAAGTACCTAAATATGCAAAATTCTTGAAGGAATTGTGTACTACAAAGAGAAAGTTTAAGCACGAAGGCAAGGTTGACTTAGGGGCAGTTGTCTCTTCTCTTTATCAAATGCCAATGCCAGTGAAGTGCAAGGATCCTGGTAGTTTTCTCATACCTTGCACTATTGGTGACATTGAATTCTCAGATGCCTTAGCAGATTTGGGAGCAGCTATCAATGTTATGCCAAAATCAGTCTTTGATCAACTCAATGGTGTAGAGCTTAAGCCCACAAATCTTGTTGCATCCCTTGCTGACAGACGTTGCACAGTCCCAGAAGGCGTCTTAGAGGACATCTTAGTTAAGGTAAAAGATTTCATATTCCCTGCAGACTTTTATGTTCTTGATATGGATGATGGTCGGTTTAGACAGAAAGGACACTCATCTCTAATTTTAGGTAGGCCTTTTCTTAAAACTGCTAAAGCTATAATAGATGTTCATGCTGGTAGCCTTACTCTAGAATTTGCTGGTGAAACTATTAGATTTAATGTACTTGAATCTATGAAACATCCCCTTGATGATTGTGCAGAGATAGATGTTAATGTTGTTGATGCTATTATGGATGATTCTGTCGAAGATCTTGAAGAGAGCATGCTTAGTAGATCATGTGATATTACTGGTTTAGATGATAGTATCTCTTGTTCATGTGCTAAAGTTGGTAATTGTGATACATGTGTTGACGTTGATGCTGCTGATATTGATATTTTCACTGATGCTATTAAGAATATGAGATACTCTAAACATAATGCTTCTGTGCCTAATTGTAGCATTGGTGATTCTTCTGCTCTTACAGTTTCTACTGATGCTTCCCAAGATGGGAAAGTTTGTTCTTCTGTCTGTGAGTCTATTGTGCAGGTTTCTAGTTTGACAGATGCTGAATTGAAGCCGCTCATACCTTCAATTGATCAAGCCCCATCCTTAGAGTTGAAGGCGCTTCCTGAGTCATTGAAGTATGCCTATTTAGGGAAGGACGAGACACTTCCTGTGATTATAGCTAGCGACATAGCTGCTGATGAGGAGACCCGCCTCCTAGAAGTACCCCGGCAACGGCGCCAAAATTGATCGATGGTACTTTTGTCGTTAAAGTGATCAATTAAACTAGGTCCTAACTAATTATGCAGTTCAGGGTCAACCTAGGTCATTCTCCCAAGGAGCAAGCTGTGGGTTTTCTTTAGGGCTAATTTTCAAGTGATAAAAGATGCAGTAGAATGTAAACGGACCTAAACTAGAATGCAAAATACTACTACCTATATGCAATTAACTAACTAAATGGACTAATGCAATTGACTCTAAAACCTATATGAAAATGAGACTAATTTGTATGAATTTGAATGCAATTTTTGGGGGGTTTTCTTATGAGAAAATAATTAAAATCCTACTAAAAAGATTGATTAAAAGCAAATAAAATAATAAGATTTAATTCAGTGATGATGATGAAGGGGACAACTTAGGAATTGCATGGAGTCAACTTTCTTAGCCTAAATCAATTAATTAGACCAAAAGGAGATTAATGAATTTAATTACCCAATCGAACATGGGAAACCCTCTAGCTCAATAACACCTATTCCACTAGAAAACTCATAATGGAATAAGCGGTGGCTAATTAAACCCGTAAAAAACCAAACACAAAATAATCTTGGAAATCTTGTTTACAATTATCTAATTGAACAACCAGATAATTTATCAACCTAATTAAACAATTAAGATGATAAACCAAATTAACAATTAAATTAATAACGAAAACTCAATTACTAATTTAATTGACAATCCAAAGGTTGCAAACAAGAGTCCAACAATAAGCATAAAACTTCGAATTACCAGTCTAATCCAAAAGAAATAAGTTTACAATCTAAAACTAGATTGTTCTCAATTAACACAACTCGGAATTATTTAAAACTAAATAATCTCAAATTTGAATTAAAAAGATAAAAAGAACAACACTCCCTTATAGTCTTCAAGTGTAAGCCCTAGGCTTTAGCCTCCTCCATGCTCCTCCCAAGTTGCCTCCCAAAGAATTTAAGCTTCCATAGAATTTCCTTCTTCAAGCTTCAAGCAAGACAACGTGGCCATGTATGAGTGTGTTAAATAGCTGATGGGTGAATGAATTTGGCCACGGCGTGCTGTGCGTGAGAGACAATGAAGAATTGATTGAATGGATGGTGGGGTCCGCGAGTTCACACTATGAATTGAGAGGCTGTGCGTGTTGGAGAGAATGAATTAATGGAATGGATATAGATGAATCAATTATCCTGAAGCCTCTGCGTCTCTTTTCCCCAGCGTCTATCTCTTTTGCGGTGTGGTATTCAGCGTGTTAATCTGTAGCTTGCGGCTAGGTTTCTTAAAGGGAGGAAGATAGGGCTTTTTAGGGTATTAACTTGAGCCCAATAAAATCTGAGAAGCCCAATAAGTTCTACCATTGGGTTTCTTTTTAGCTTCCCTGAAAAATTCTGCACTTATAGGATATTATAAAATCACAATCTATCATATATCAAGAGATATTATTTAATCAGAATATTAATAATTTAAGCCCAATATCTTATAATTAATTTATATTTATATTATTTCCTAAAATAGGCTAACAATCTAAATATTATCTAATAATTCCAAATTAGCCTAAAATAATCCCCAAAATAAATGAAATAAGGTGGGATAAAATATATAAAATTGGGATTTATCAACTCCCCCACACTTATCTTTTGCACTCATGTGGGCAAAACAAATCAAGACCAAGGGAGGATAAAATGAAAGCAAAACTAAAACTAAACTAAACTAAACCAAAACTTCAAAAAATGAATGTTCCAATCACAAGTAATAAGAAAACAAAAGCATTTCAACACTTATCATATCCAAGTGATATTCTCATAAATCAAGGAAACAAACATCATGGCAATTTACTTGACAAAGGGGAACCTAAGCTAAAAATCCCTCACCAAGGATAATGTGTTTGTCACTCTTCTCTCTCAAAAGTGTATAGGTTTGTGTTTACACTCAAATCCATCCCTACCTAGTACTCTTTCCATAGGCTTGACAAGAATCTAAGTTCTCCACCACTAATAAAGCAAGTGCATGCATAAATCCAAAGGACTTTTATTAGGTTGTAGTGGGGCTAATGTTAAGAAAGAAAGGGCAAGTGTTTGGAAAAACAAAGTTAAATATCTTAAAAGATGAAGAGAATGATAAATAGAGAATGTGGGATGCAAGAAACCAAACTAAATCTAAATCGAGTCATCATTCTTTTGCTCTTTTTTCTTCCTTTCTTTTTTTTTCTTTCATATTTTTTTCTTTTTCAATTTCTTTTTTTTCTTTTTTTTTTGTTTTCTTTTATTTTCTTTTTTTTTTGTTTTTTTTTGTTTTTTCTTTTCGAGATAACCTACCATATTTTTCACAATGACCCAATTCCTACTTTTATGCATGTTCTTCCATCCACAACAGATATAATGCAATTCTCTTCAACTCTCAAGACATTCAAAAGGGTGGATTTTTTTTTTATTGACTATGGGTGTAGACAAACTAGAAGGAATATAGGCTCAAGGGGCTAAACGAATGACATATGTATGAAAAGGGTAGGCTTTTTGGCTTATCTGGCTAGAATGAAAATGAATGCCTTTATCATTTTTATAAATGCACATGCAGAAAATATGGCCTCAAATAAGATTCAAGTCAAGTTCTAGATCAAGTGAAGAGATAAGGGTACACACAGAGAAAGTATACTAGGCTCAAAATCTCACTAGGTGTATATGATCATTAGCCTAAATTCACCAAAGTCAAATTCATTGCCACTTAGTTCACTAACTCAAAACATGATCAATCACTTTTCAAATAAAAATGCATCATACTAAAGTTACTTAAAACTTGAAATTTTCACATTCAACACAGTTGATCCCTCCCCCACACTTAAACATTGTATTGTCCTCAATGCAAAACGGTCATAGTATATCACAAAGACAAGTAATACGTGGCGCTACTCAACTCAGTAATATGACAATGAGTAATATGACAAAGCAAAATAAAAGAGTGAAGGAAGGAATACAACCGGGGTCTACGTGGTGACCAATCCAAATGCTGGAACTCAGCAGAATCCCAATATAGGTGGAGTTAATGCTATATCTCTCCGACGTGGAAAGATAATCCCCTCTGCAGATCCTGTTACCATCAAAGACAAGGAAGTTGCTGATGACTCTCCTTCTACTTCCACATCACAGGATCAACCCACCTTATCAGAAACACAAGTGGTGCCCACGGAAAAACAAGAGGAGGATGATAAAGTAAAGCAAGTGGTAACACAAGCCCTCCCTTTTCCTACTGTGGTTGCTAAAGCTGAAAGGAGAAAGAAGGAAATTGAGGTGTCTAATGAAATCTATGATATATTCAAGAAGGTGGTGATCAATGTTCCACTAGTTGACTTAGTCACACAAGTACCTAAATATGCAAAATTCTTGAAGGAATTGTGTACTACAAAGAGAAAGTTTAAGCACGAAGGCAAGGTTGACTTAGGGGCAGTTGTCTCTTCTCTTTATCAAATGCCAATGCCAGTGAAGTGCAAGGATCCTGGTAGTTTTCTCATACCTTGCACTATTGGTGACATTGAATTCTCAGATGCCTTAGCAGATTTGGGAGCAGCTATCAATGTTATGCCAAAATCAGTCTTTGATCAACTCAATGGTGTAGAGCTTAAGCCCACAAATCTTGTTGCATCCCTTGCTGACAGACGTTGCACAGTCCCAGAAGGCGTCTTAGAGGACATCTTAGTTAAGGTAAAAGATTTCATATTCCCTGCAGACTTTTATGTTCTTGATATGGATGATGGTCGGTTTAGACAGAAAGGACACTCATCTCTAATTTTAGGTAGGCCTTTTCTTAAAACTGCTAAAGCTATAATAGATGTTCATGCTGGTAGCCTTACTCTAGAATTTGCTGGTGAAACTATTAGATTTAATGTACTTGAATCTATGAAACATCCCCTTGATGATTGTGCAGAGATAGATGTTAATGTTGTTGATGCTATTATGGATGATTCTGTCGAAGATCTTGAAGAGAGCATGCTTAGTAGATCATGTGATATTACTGGTTTAGATGATAGTATCTCTTGTTCATGTGCTAAAGTTGGTAATTGTGATACATGTGTTGACGTTGATGCTGCTGATATTGATATTTTCACTGATGCTATTAAGAATATGAGATACTCTAAACATAATGCTTCTGTGCCTAATTGTAGCATTGGTGATTCTTCTGCTCTTACAGTTTCTACTGATGCTTCCCAAGATGGGAAAGTTTGTTCTTCTGTCTGTGAGTCTATTGTGCAGGTTTCTAGTTTGACAGATGCTGAATTGAAGCCGCTCATACCTTCAATTGATCAAGCCCCATCCTTAGAGTTGAAGGCGCTTCCTGAGTCATTGAAGTATGCCTATTTAGGGAAGGACGAGACACTTCCTGTGATTATAGCTAGCGACATAGCTGCTGATGAGGAGACCCGCCTCCTAGAAGTACCCCGGCAACGGCGCCAAAATTGATCGATGGTACTTTTGTCGTTAAAGTGATCAATTAAACTAGGTCCTAACTAATTATGCAGTTCAGGGTCAACCTAGGTCATTCTCCCAAGGAGCAAGCTGTGGGTTTTCTTTAGGGCTAATTTTCAAGTGATAAAAGATGCAGTAGAATGTAAACGGACCTAAACTAGAATGCAAAATACTACTACCTATATGCAATTAACTAACTAAATGGACTAATGCAATTGACTCTAAAACCTATATGAAAATGAGACTAATTTGTATGAATTTGAATGCAATTTTTGGGGGGTTTTCTTATGAGAAAATAATTAAAATCCTACTAAAAAGATTGATTAAAAGCAAATAAAATAATAAGATTTAATTCAGTGATGATGATGAAGGGGACAACTTAGGAATTGCATGGAGTCAACTTTCTTAGCCTAAATCAATTAATTAGACCAAAAGGAGATTAATGAATTTAATTACCCAATCGAACATGGGAAACCCTCTAGCTCAATAACACCTATTCCACTAGAAAACTCATAATGGAATAAGCGGTGGCTAATTAAACCCGTAAAAAACCAAACACAAAATAATCTTGGAAATCTTGTTTACAATTATCTAATTGAACAACCAGATAATTTATCAACCTAATTAAACAATTAAGATGATAAACCAAATTAACAATTAAATTAATAACGAAAACTCAATTACTAATTTAATTGACAATCCAAAGGTTGCAAACAAGAGTCCAACAATAAGCATAAAACTTCGAATTACCAGTCTAATCCAAAAGAAATAAGTTTACAATCTAAAACTAGATTGTTCTCAATTAACACAACTCGGAATTATTTAAAACTAAATAATCTCAAATTTGAATTAAAAAGATAAAAAGAACAACACTCCCTTATAGTCTTCAAGTGTAAGCCCTAGGCTTTAGCCTCCTCCATGCTCCTCCCAAGTTGCCTCCCAAAGAATTTAAGCTTCCATAGAATTTCCTTCTTCAAGCTTCAAGCAAGACAACGTGGCCATGTATGAGTGTGTTAAATAGCTGATGGGTGAATGAATTTGGCCACGGCGTGCTGTGCGTGAGAGACAATGAAGAATTGATTGAATGGATGGTGGGGTCCGCGAGTTCACACTATGAATTGAGAGGCTGTGCGTGTTGGAGAGAATGAATTAATGGAATGGATATAGATGAATCAATTATCCTGAAGCCTCTGCGTCTCTTTTCCCCAGCGTCTATCTCTTTTGCGGTGTGGTATTCAGCGTGTTAATCTGTAGCTTGCGGCTAGGTTTCTTAAAGGGAGGAAGATAGGGCTTTTTAGGGTATTAACTTGAGCCCAATAAAATCTGAGAAGCCCAATAAGTTCTACCATTGGGTTTCTTTTTAGCTTCCCTGAAAAATTCTGCACTTATAGGATATTATAAAATCACAATCTATCATATATCAAGAGATATTATTTAATCAGAATATTAATAATTTAAGCCCAATATCTTATAATTAATTTATATTTATATTATTTCCTAAAATAGGCTAACAATCTAAATATTATCTAATAATTCCAAATTAGCCTAAAATAATCCCCAAAATAAATGAAATAAGGTGGGATAAAATATATAAAATTGGGATTTATCAACTCCCCCACACTTATCTTTTGCACTCATGTGGGCAAAACAAATCAAGACCAAGGGAGGATAAAATGAAAGCAAAACTAAAACTAAACTAAACTAAACCAAAACTTCAAAAAATGAATGTTCCAATCACAAGTAATAAGAAAACAAAAGCATTTCAACACTTATCATATCCAAGTGATATTCTCATAAATCAAGGAAACAAACATCATGGCAATTTACTTGACAAAGGGGAACCTAAGCTAAAAATCCCTCACCAAGGATAATGTGTTTGTCACTCTTCTCTCTCAAAAGTGTATAGGTTTGTGTTTACACTCAAATCCATCCCTACCTAGTACTCTTTCCATAGGCTTGACAAGAATCTAAGTTCTCCACCACTAATAAAGCAAGTGCATGCATAAATCCAAAGGACTTTTATTAGGTTGTAGTGGGGCTAATGTTAAGAAAGAAAGGGCAAGTGTTTGGAAAAACAAAGTTAAATATCTTAAAAGATGAAGAGAATGATAAATAGAGAATGTGGGATGCAAGAAACCAAACTAAATCTAAATCGAGTCATCATTCTTTTGCTCTTTTTTCTTCCTTTCTTTTTTTTTCTTTCATATTTTTTTCTTTTTCAATTTCTTTTTTTTCTTTTTTTTTTGTTTTCTTTTATTTTCTTTTATTTTTGTTTTTTTTTGTTTTTTCTTTTCGAGATAACCTACCATATTTTTCACAATGACCCAATTCCTACTTTTATGCATGTTCTTCCATCCACAACAGATATAATGCAATTCTCTTCAACTCTCAAGACATTCAAAAGGGTGGATTTTTTTTTTATTGACTATGGGTGTAGACAAACTAGAAGGAATATAGGCTCAAGGGGCTAAACGAATGACATATGTATGAAAAGGGTAGGCTTTTTGGCTTATCTGGCTAGAATGAAAATGAATGCCTTTATCATTTTTATAAATGCACATGCAGAAAATATGGCCTCAAATAAGATTCAAGTCAAGTTCTAGATCAAGTGAAGAGATAAGGGTACACACAGAGAAAGTATACTAGGCTCAAAATCTCACTAGGTGTATATGATCATTAGCCTAAATTCACCAAAGTCAAATTCATTGCCACTTAGTTCACTAACTCAAAACATGATCAATCACTTTTCAAATAAAAATGCATCATACTAAAGTTACTTAAAACTTGAAATTTTCACATTCAACACAGTTGATCCCTCCCCCACACTTAAACATTGTATTGTCCTCAATGCAAAACGGTCATAGTATATCACAAAGACAAGTAATACGTGGCGCTACTCAACTCAGTAATATGACAATGAGTAATATGACAAAGCAAAATAAAAGAGTGAAGGAAGGAATACAACCGGGGTCTACGTGGTGACCAATCCAAATGCTGGAACTCAGCAGAATCCCAATATAGGTGGAGTTAATGCTATATCTCTCCGACGTGGAAAGATAATCCCCTCTGCAGATCCTGTTACCATCAAAGACAAGGAAGTTGCTGATGACTCTCCTTCTACTTCCACATCACAGGATCAACCCACCTTATCAGAAACACAAGTGGTGCCCACGGAAAAACAAGAGGAGGATGATAAAGTAAAGCAAGTGGTAACACAAGCCCTCCCTTTTCCTACTGTGGTTGCTAAAGCTGAAAGGAGAAAGAAGGAAATTGAGGTGTCTAATGAAATCTATGATATATTCAAGAAGGTGGTGATCAATGTTCCACTAGTTGACTTAGTCACACAAGTACCTAAATATGCAAAATTCTTGAAGGAATTGTGTACTACAAAGAGAAAGTTTAAGCACGAAGGCAAGGTTGACTTAGGGGCAGTTGTCTCTTCTCTTTATCAAATGCCAATGCCAGTGAAGTGCAAGGATCCTGGTAGTTTTCTCATACCTTGCACTATTGGTGACATTGAATTCTCAGATGCCTTAGCAGATTTGGGAGCAGCTATCAATGTTATGCCAAAATCAGTCTTTGATCAACTCAATGGTGTAGAGCTTAAGCCCACAAATCTTGTTGCATCCCTTGCTGACAGACGTTGCACAGTCCCAGAAGGCGTCTTAGAGGACATCTTAGTTAAGGTAAAAGATTTCATATTCCCTGCAGACTTTTATGTTCTTGATATGGATGATGGTCGGTTTAGACAGAAAGGACACTCATCTCTAATTTTAGGTAGGCCTTTTCTTAAAACTGCTAAAGCTATAATAGATGTTCATGCTGGTAGCCTTACTCTAGAATTTGCTGGTGAAACTATTAGATTTAATGTACTTGAATCTATGAAACATCCCCTTGATGATTGTGCAGAGATAGATGTTAATGTTGTTGATGCTATTATGGATGATTCTGTCGAAGATCTTGAAGAGAGCATGCTTAGTAGATCATGTGATATTACTGGTTTAGATGATAGTATCTCTTGTTCATGTGCTAAAGTTGGTAATTGTGATACATGTGTTGACGTTGATGCTGCTGATATTGATATTTTCACTGATGCTATTAAGAATATGAGATACTCTAAACATAATGCTTCTGTGCCTAATTGTAGCATTGGTGATTCTTCTGCTCTTACAGTTTCTACTGATGCTTCCCAAGATGGGAAAGTTTGTTCTTCTGTCTGTGAGTCTATTGTGCAGGTTTCTAGTTTGACAGATGCTGAATTGAAGCCGCTCATACCTTCAATTGATCAAGCCCCATCCTTAGAGTTGAAGGCGCTTCCTGAGTCATTGAAGTATGCCTATTTAGGGAAGGACGAGACACTTCCTGTGATTATAGCTAGCGACATAGCTGCTGATGAGGAGACCCGCCTCCTAGAAGTACCCCGGCAACGGCGCCAAAATTGATCGATGGTACTTTTGTCGTTAAAGTGATCAATTAAACTAGGTCCTAACTAATTATGCAGTTCAGGGTCAACCTAGGTCATTCTCCCAAGGAGCAAGCTGTGGGTTTTCTTTAGGGCTAATTTTCAAGTGATAAAAGATGCAGTAGAATGTAAACGGACCTAAACTAGAATGCAAAATACTACTACCTATATGCAATTAACTAACTAAATGGACTAATGCAATTGACTCTAAAACCTATATGAAAATGAGACTAATTTGTATGAATTTGAATGCAATTTTTGGGGGGTTTTCTTATGAGAAAATAATTAAAATCCTACTAAAAAGATTGATTAAAAGCAAATAAAATAATAAGATTTAATTCAGTGATGATGATGAAGGGGACAACTTAGGAATTGCATGGAGTCAACTTTCTTAGCCTAAATCAATTAATTAGACCAAAAGGAGATTAATGAATTTAATTACCCAATCGAACATGGGAAACCCTCTAGCTCAATAACACCTATTCCACTAGAAAACTCATAATGGAATAAGCGGTGGCTAATTAAACCCGTAAAAAACCAAACACAAAATAATCTTGGAAATCTTGTTTACAATTATCTAATTGAACAACCAGATAATTTATCAACCTAATTAAACAATTAAGATGATAAACCAAATTAACAATTAAATTAATAACGAAAACTCAATTACTAATTTAATTGACAATCCAAAGGTTGCAAACAAGAGTCCAACAATAAGCATAAAACTTCGAATTACCAGTCTAATCCAAAAGAAATAAGTTTACAATCTAAAACTAGATTGTTCTCAATTAACACAACTCGGAATTATTTAAAACTAAATAATCTCAAATTTGAATTAAAAAGATAAAAAGAACAACACTCCCTTATAGTCTTCAAGTGTAAGCCCTAGGCTTTAGCCTCCTCCATGCTCCTCCCAAGTTGCCTCCCAAAGAATTTAAGCTTCCATAGAATTTCCTTCTTCAAGCTTCAAGCAAGACAACGTGGCCATGTATGAGTGTGTTAAATAGCTGATGGGTGAATGAATTTGGCCACGGCGTGCTGTGCGTGAGAGACAATGAAGAATTGATTGAATGGATGGTGGGGTCCGCGAGTTCACACTATGAATTGAGAGGCTGTGCGTGTTGGAGAGAATGAATTAATGGAATGGATATAGATGAATCAATTATCCTGAAGCCTCTGCGTCTCTTTTCCCCAGCGTCTATCTCTTTTGCGGTGTGGTATTCAGCGTGTTAATCTGTAGCTTGCGGCTAGGTTTCTTAAAGGGAGGAAGATAGGGCTTTTTAGGGTATTAACTTGAGCCCAATAAAATCTGAGAAGCCCAATAAGTTCTACCATTGGGTTTCTTTTTAGCTTCCCTGAAAAATTCTGCACTTATAGGATATTATAAAATCACAATCTATCATATATCAAGAGATATTATTTAATCAGAATATTAATAATTTAAGCCCAATATCTTATAATTAATTTATATTTATATTATTTCCTAAAATAGGCTAACAATCTAAATATTATCTAATAATTCCAAATTAGCCTAAAATAATCCCCAAAATAAATGAAATAAGGTGGGATAAAATATATAAAATTGGGATTTATCAACTTCCAAATGGCTATATTTCCAACGGCTATATTCTGAAGTGGACTTCTAACAGAAAAATGCTCAATGCACTTCCAACTATCATATTCAGGAGATAGCATTCAAAGAGTCTTCTTCAACTATAAAAGAAGAAGGATTCAATAGAGATGACGAAGTACAGAGACGTGAGCCTACATAGTGAAAATGCCAATATCCTAACGTCTTCATCATCTACTCTCTATGTATCTCAATGATCTTATAATTTCCTTTAGAGAGTGAGATTATTTGTATTATGCTTCAGTATTCATCACATTTACTTCTGAGAGAGAAGATTGATTATTAATCAGTTTATTTGAGAGATACTCAAGATTGAGTGATCTTGAGTGGGAAACACATTGTGTTTATTACAACTTGTAAAGGGGAGTGAATCCTAGGGAGAGGATTACTTCGAGTATAGAGTGTGTAATCAAGAAAGTGTATTGATTACAGTTTGTAAGAGGGAGTGAATCCTAGGGAGAGGATTACTTCAAATATAGAACCGTGTAATCAAGCTCAAAGCAAATAGTGGATTGAAAATCTCAAGTGAAGCTTGGGGACTGAACGTAGGTCAAGGATTGGACCGAACCAGGATAAATCACAGTTTGCATACTCTCTTCCCTAAACTCTTATATTTCCAGTATACTGATTATTATCATAGAACTGATTTCAAATTAGTTGTGGAAAGTTTTTTTAAAGTTATTAAAGTTTTATCAAACACCCAATTCACCACCGCTCTTGGGTGATAGCCAGGTCCAACAACCTCCTCCTCTGCCGCCGAACCCATTTGTCGAGCAGATGCTGGAACACCTACTGGCCCGTGTCGATCACATCAACTGATGACTGGGCAAATTGTTTGGCCTCGTGCATATCGTCAACGCCAAGGTCAACATAGTACTAGACGCCAATGACGTCGAGTGCCATTCTTATCAAGTAGATCAGGACCCCAGTGACTCCTCCTCCTCCGGCAACAATATGGAGGATTAATTAGATTTTTTTATTTTCTTGTTTTTATTTTATTTTTTTTAATGTATGTACTGGTTGCTACCCTTATAGGGTAGCATAAAAATATATATAATTGTGGCTGCTACCACATTTTGTTTTAGCCTTCGATCATATTTGTTTATTTTGGACAAACCTTCTTGGATTACCCCGCATTTGAGAACTTACAAAATAGACTTTGAAATTAAAATTATAATATAATAACAACATTAATTAAGAACATACAAAACATGCAAATTAAAGTCCTCGTGAGTCATCGTTAATTGGCTTTAAAATTAACCATGATATTTTTGCTTAGTTGATTTGATTTAAACATAATTTCAGTTCTATCTAAAAGAAATGGAATAATTAATTAAAAAAAAGAAGTCTTCTTTAATATTTAAAAAAAATACCTTAAGGACCAGAGAGAAATAAAATAGCCGGTCCTAAAGGTCTCCTAAAAAATTTTTTGGAACGAACATTAATAAAATAGTCGGTCCTAAAAGTCTTGCATATTTTAAAATTTAAAAACGTATTTTCAACTATGAAATTAAAATTCGCATCATACAACGTCAATAACAAACAAAACAACCAAAAAAACTTGACATTGTTTGAACAAATTAAACATATATACAAACAAATTAATAAGACAGTGAAAGAAGACTAGGATATTGTCTTAAAACCCCATGCATGTGAGTTGTTTTCTTTTGAATTGAAACTGCACCTTTTTCCCATTAACATTTTTTGACTCGAGCCAACACTGATCAGTGACTCGAGCCATCAGGGGGATTAGAAGACTGAGACTTCAACAGCCTATCCACTTTGTTAGTCAAAGTCAACAATGTGTTGTGAATATTGGTGAGACTTGCACTCTGGTCTTCAATGTGACCCCTAAGATTGCTAACTTCTTCTTTAATTTCCTTTTGATCAGCAAGTCGCTTGGTGACCTCATTCACGAACTTGCCAATCTCAGTCTCCAATTTCACAGTTAGCTCATGACTCTGAGCTATCATAGCTACTTGAAGATGACCATTTTTTTCAGAGACAGCCTTCTCCACTATAGTCTTGATTATGGCTCCAAGTGTAGGTTGTGAGCATTGTTCTTGAGCAGGTTCAGATTGTGCCTCTTGAGCTCTAGACTTGGAAGCTCTTGATCTAGATGGGGCCTGAGCTTGTAATTGCCTATATCCTTCTTTAAATGAAATCCTCATCAAATTCAAATGATGTTTTCCAAACATCTCAAGCTTCTTAGGAGCCTCATTGTTCTCTAGGTACCATACCTTTTCATGAAACAAAATAACATAGACAAAATTTAGGAAAGGGATGGTGCAATTCTTCTTGAAGTGAAGACAAAATCCTTTTATTTCATTGAAAATCTAGTGTCCAATATTATGAGAAATCTTATCTACAAAAGAAGAAAAAACAGAGTAGTCCTTTAGAGTAAACTGTGTAAAATTCTTCCCCTTTTGTACCAAGTTCCTTAAGTAAATATACCACAAGGCCTTATGCACTAGGGGCATGACAACATGAGTAAAATTGAGTGTCCCTACTGGTTCACTTAGTGGTTCATTTGGTAGAAGGATTTTAAAAATCTGCTCATTGTCATAATGAAATTCAAGAGGAAGAGAAGGATCAAAGATCAAAAGCAAAGAATTTACATAATTGGCAGTAAGAATGATTCTTTTGCCTCTTACATAGGAAATTATTTTTTCCTCAACTATGTTATCATGCTTATCTAGAAGGTTGTGGATAGTCATATTGAAATAAAAAGTCCTAACAAGAGTTAGACTGAAAGAAGCACGAATAGACAAGAAATTTTCATAAGGTTTATACCAAGGTGAAAGATCAAGATTGCAATCTTGCCTCAGTTTATCCATGTCTATATAGATAGTTGGCAGAAGTTCCTGAGGTTATAATCCTCTTTAAATTTCTTTCCTTCATTGGCAGAAAACATAATAGGTCCACAAGCAAACTCAGAAGAAGGGACAGGTTGATGATAAATGGCTTCAAGAGCCGATTTTGGAAATGGTACCTTAGAGCTAGAAGGCTCTTGAAGCTTAGAAGCTGAGGATTGACCTTCAGGAGCAGAGGATTTGCTTCAAGGAGTACCTCAAAATTCTGACGAAGGAACAGGCTTCTTCTTTAGTTTCTTAGTAATGCTAGGTGGTTCTTGAATCAATACTTTCTTTGATTTCTTGGGCGATGATTCGTTGGACGCCACCTTCAGCTGACATCTTCTTAGAGGTTGCTTAGATCGTCTAAGGCGTTTGAATGGTTCAAGAGATGAAGATTGAGTCGCCTCATAGTTTGAATCAGAACCCATAGACCTGACAGAGGTTATGGACCTGAATTTGGGGGGTATGGTGAGGTTATGGCTCGAGTTAGGGGTCGGGTTATAGAGATAGACCAGAGAGAAAACTCGAGCTAAATGAGAAGTAAAAATATGAAGTCAAGAACAGAGAATAATATAAGAAGCTATAAACTCGAGTTTCAAGCTGTTGACTCAAGCCAAATACAATTCTAAAAATGTTAAACTCTCGGCCTTAGCTTGACTCGAGTTTTGAACTTCTTGGCTTGAGTCAAATAAGCTTCTCAAAGTGACTAATTGTTGACTTTCAATTGACTCAGGTTTGGAATTTCTTGGCTCGAGTCTCCCATATTATAATATAGTTTCAAAAAGACCTTTAGGACTGGAGATAAATAAAATAGCCAGTCCTAAAGGTCGCCGCAAAAACTTTTAGTAACGGACATTAATAAAATAGTCGATCTTAAAAGTCTCACATATTTTTAAAGTTAAAAACGTGTTTTTAAAAAGACCTTCAGGACCAGACTGGTATGAAATAGACGGTTCTAAAAGTCTCCAATATTTTAAAAAATGGGTTAAGGTGCAAAAATACACATGAGCTTTTTCACCAGGAGCAAAAATACACATATACTTTTTTGAGGAGCAAAAATACACATATGGTTACCATTTTGGAGCAAAAGTCACATCTCATCGTTAAGTCACTGTTCAACGCCGTTATGTTACTGTTTACCTCATCTCTTTCTCTCTCATCATGGTGAACAGTGACTTAATGTCCAGTCCTCAAGCACCCTGAGTATTTCACTATGTCACTTGATTACGCCCATTGTAACTCTAAAGCAATTCTCTCACTAGAACTTGCTCCCCCTTACAAATTGTAATCAATGACCCTTAAATCTCCAAGTCCCCTGACCTGAGATTGTTTACAATAAATGAGGTGCAAATGATAAACTCTCTTAAAGAGTGAATAAGATTATACACTGAAGTTCAATAGTATCAAAAGATACTCTGTACAGAAAAATTATAGAGTAAATGAACAATTTGAATGCTAATTAATTTTCTGGCTCAATAGTTGTTGAGAGGAAATGAATGTTGTTGTATTAATACTTAGAGTGTGATTAATAACCGTTGCAAGCATCCATATGATCATTGGTGAAGTTGTCCATCTGTTGGAAGCACTTTGGTCTCTTCTCTCTCTACTCTTTTGCTTAATCTTTGTGTTGTAGGATAAAGGTTGACTTCTATACGTTTCTATCCGTTTGAATGTCAATCCCTTGATTAGCTGAATGTCTCTTTATCCTTTTTGCATCGTGTAGAGCTTGGTAGATCAAAATATAGCAAGTTAGGTTGCCTTGTATTTAATGTTCTAACATGACTTTTTGCTTTAGTTATATCAGCTCAAATAATCTGCTCAAATCATCTGTAAATCAGCTGAAATACACTAGCAAACACGTTAAACCTATCTAGTAATGTTGATAATTATTATTAGAAAGTATTCGGATCAATCAACAAGCTTTTCTCAGATTTCAGAAATTTGAATTATCAGTTATCGTGACACATACTTGAGTTTATGTATTAATACACGAGTTTATCACTATGCACTTAAGTCTATACTCAAGTTTCCATGTTGATACTCGAGTTTCCTTCTTCCATAGAAGAAAGTCGCGATTTGAGCTTTGGAGCTTCAGTTTAGTTTATGACCAATACTCGAGTTTTCAAGCCAAACTCGAGTTTTGGACTCTTAACAAAAGTATGTCCAAAACATCAAAACTGGAGTTTTCATTCAAAATTGAAGTATTGAATTCTTTTGAAAACATTGGTGCTCTCTGTATGACTCAAAACTCGAGTTTCCAAACTCATACTCGAATTTGCATTTTTAACATGAAACTCAGAGAGATTATTACCCAGTTCCAAACTGCAGTTTCCAAAACTAAAGTTTTCCAAACCAGAGTTCATAAGTTCATTGAAAAATTTGATCATCTATGTTTGGCTCGATACTTGAGTTTTTAATGTCATAATGAGTTTTCATTTTGACAAATGAAGACGTTTAAATTTTGGAACCAAGTGAGAAAATTGGAGTTTTTACATTTCAAAACTATAGTTTTTGAAACTGAAGTTTTCTTTCCTTTTGAAAGATACAGAAGAGTCTTTTTGACCTAAACTTAAGTTTTGAAACTAATACTCGAGTTTGTCCAGACATAAAACTTGCGATGCTCTCTATATGGCCCAATACTCGAGTTTTCAAGAGGAAATTGCGGTATTTCCTCTGGTCATTAAAATTGAGCTTTACTCTGTAAGGCCAAAACTCGAGTTTTGAATCTGATACTCGAGTTTTGCCTCAGACAGCAAGTTTTCCCTTTCTTGAGACAAAACTTCAATCTTGATATTACAATTGTTTGTTATCATCAAAACCCATAAAGAACTAAAATAATTTTATATGAACCAAGTTTACGCACAATCAGATTTGTGGTTTGAGAGATATGACTAAATTATGGAACCTCATTCATGTTGAACGAAGAACAAAGTTGAACAGAGTAGCTAGAACAGTGAATTCACTTGAGTGAATTCAGTATCAGTCGAGTGCACAATGTTATCACTGACATAACAGCACTTGAGTGATGTTCTTATAGCTCGAGAGTGAGGTTATTGTAACAAATAGTCACTATTCATGCTAAAGCTTGAAATAGCTCATTTTAAGTCTGAATTAAACTATTCTAACTTCCAATTGATCGTAGAGATTTCTAATATCAAATCCATAAACATGAACATTGATATTCTCATCATATTTTGCAAGTACTTCTTTTTTTAATATTTTCTCTTCTTCTAGATTGTTTTCCAAAATTCTTTTGAATATTCTTGCTTTTTTGACTAATGTCATTAATCTCTTTCTTCTTCTTCCCCTTGATTAATCTCCATAACTCAACTTGATATCTTCTAAACTTTTCTTGACTAATCTACATTAAATATAGCAATTAGTCAATGTAGGAGATAAATATATTTTGTAAACTTTTTACTCTTAATATTCGACATCATCAAAAGTAATCATATCCAACATGTTCATCCTTCCACTTTAAGTAAAGGAACCTTATTGAATCTACTCTTCAAAGTCATCTTGTAGCATAGAATTGATAAATAGAAGTTAATTACATAAAATTTTGAGAAAAATGAAACACACTTAAATAAACTTTAACTTAAAATCACAATCTTTCCAACGATCTCTTCAATGACTTGATTTATGTATTTTTCTCTCTTCATCCTTCCAACCTTCTATTTTATGTGATATAGAGGAGGAGGCGGGGACTGCACAACAATACTAGGATTTGATTTCGTTGCTTTCTCCATTTTTTGCAAATAAGATAGCTTCATATTATTTTCAAGCTTCCAATAACCCCCACAAGACATGCAATGTGGACTTCTTTTGTGTCTTCATGAACTTCCTTCCAATTAGGACATAGAAGGCCAACTTTGCTTGGGCTCAAATAGCTAATATTGCTCATGAACCTATCTTCCTTTGCACCAAGTAGATTCAAATCAGCATCAAATTCCACGAGGATCTTCAAGTTTTGTTCCTCATGACATGAAACCGAAAATCACAACTTTGTGCTTCCTCTAGCCTTTTTCCTAATAAGTGAGACACCTGAGTTTCCTGCACCTGTGTTCCCCTCATTTGAGGCAACCATATTTCTTTTAAGAAATCAACGTGAGATAGGATAAGTAAATTACAATTAAATGAATAAAATAAACAAACTAAAATGTAAGAAAATCACACGGTCCTATTTAATTCTTTAAAATCTTACTTGCTGTGTTTTCTCATATTCCTTCACAATGATAATTTCTAGCTACATATTCTTCATCATTTATCAATTATACTTCACTTGGTATAGGTGGATTCGTAGTGAAAGGTGGTGTGTCATCAAGATTCAAAATTGGATCAACATCCTTTTATTTTTCTTACTTTGGAGTATAGTGGAAAATTTGTTTTTCCAGGATCAGTGACATAAAACACTTGTTTTGCCTGACTTGCTAGAATAAAGGACTCATCTTTATCACTAACTCTATGAAGATCAACTGGGGTAAATCAAAATTGACCTATTTCAATGACATTATTGTTAACCCATTGGTATTTGAATATAATAACTCTTAACTTGGTGTAGCTTATCTCCCATAATTCTTTAATAACTCCATAATAGGTCATGGGTGTCAATATAGGGTTTTTATCTTTCAAACTAGAAAAGTGCATTAATTCAACTACCACCATCACCCCACTATTTCGTTGGTTAGGTTTTCCTATTACACGACTTTCATGAAAAGTTTCATGAGGTTGAAAACAAACATTTTGTTTGATCATTACCGAAACCCGTAACTCCTTAAGGTCACCATGAATTATTAACCTTAACTCATTATGCTAATCAGTTATTATTCATTAATCTGTAACTCTTTATGGTACTCATGAGAACTCGCAATAACTTATATTATTCATGAGTTTTATGATTACTTGTTAAAACAAATATTGGGGATTAGAATTACTTAATAAAACGGCTATTGAAGATTAGAATTACCTTAGATCCTTCGAAGACTTCAATGTTGTTGATGTCCTCTCTAACATTGATCTACACAGCTATCCCCCGATTACAATTAGAACTCTTTCTCTTGATACCTCCCACGCCTTGGATGCTTGCTAGGTGATGACAAGGTTGATGCTTCGTTTTCTTGGGTTTTTTCTCCTTTTCAAGAAGATGGTGGCTTCTTGGAATTAGGTTGACGATAGGATGAGTAAGATTGTGAACTTACCTTTTCTTGAATTGGCGGCACACACCAATAAAATTGGAGCCTTGTTTTTCTCCCTTGAAAAATGTCTAAAAGGGGGCACACAAAAATTAGTACTTTCTAAGAGTTTAACTCTAATTTAAGTGCTTTCAAATAAAGGCTCAATCCAAGTCATTTAAGGTAATTCATTAAATTCATATCTTGATTGATTGATTGGAATTGAATTTAAGATGATGAGTCACATTCGTATCTTGATTGATTGCTTGATTAAATCAATCATTTAAGATGATGGTTTATATCCATATCTTGATTGATTGATTGAATAAAAATTTAAGATGATAGATCACATTCAGATCTTAAGCTAAAATTCAAAATCATTTTTAATTCAATCTTTATTTATTATTTCTCCTACCTTCATCCAATCTTATATATATATATATATATATATATATATATATATATATCATAATTATCTTTTACAACATAATCTCTTGAATTTAAAATCCAAATTTAAATTTCAAACTTAAATTTAAAATTTGAATTCCAAATTTAACTTGGTCTAAGACTACATTGGGTCTTCTAACATATTTGGGCCAATGTGACACCATTTTTCACTATTGAGCTTAGGGTCCCTACTCCAACCTAATTACGCCTTTACTCTTGATAAAGCTCAATAACAATTATTGGCCTAAACTTGGTAATTTTAAGTAATCAAGAATAACCTTTGTATGTGACCCATTATGCCCAATTAGTCACTGACATTAATAAACTTAGACCAATTATAACTCCTTTAATGGGCCCAATTTATTTAATAACCTCATAAGACACTAGCAATGCTCTGGGGCCCCATAACTAATTAAGTTGATCAAGTAATCTATCATTCATATTTAGATACCATACATGCGTCATCCCTCACAATATCATTCATATTTAGTCGAGAGCAAAGATAAAGTATCATCTCTATTAATTGACTAAATGTAGCTAATTCACAAAACTATGAATCTTCTTATATTAACTCTATTACGGATTATGACTCTTATGATTATTTGCTAGGCATGCAGACTTTCGAGTTAATTAGAAGCTATCTAAGCTCTCTCAGTTTATAAATGACTAATCCTTTGTAGGGAACTGTAAGTCCTCTCGGCATGTCCATCTATACTCATGTATTCAAGTTATACCTAAGAGTGCATTGTTCTCCCCTTTTTCAGGCTGATAGAGTTATATAGTCAAAGTATAACCATAAGACATAGTGTTCAATGACATCCTTAAGTCCAAGACGATCAACACTACCAAACGATGAGAGATTTTACATATCGAACAATACTCTCTATAATGAATCTTTGTGGAGTCTCTCAGTGGGTCTATTCGACACTATTTGTTCTTCAACAGATTGACCCACGACGTCAACTAAGGCATCACCATGCTTGAATTCCATGAGTTCCCTACCTTGTATCTCTATACAAGTAGATGATGTCGTATTAGTCTTATTGAAATCATCAATACCCTTTCTTGGTGATTCAAGACTAGGAACAAGTTTTTGGCAATAGAGATGTAGTGTTTTTTAGTCCTCTTGATCATAATCCACATCATTGATCCTTGAAATTAACACATGTTCTATTCATAGGGCTTTTATCTTTAAACACATGTTTACCATAAAATAAAGGCGAGACATAAACATGATAAAGATAAAATGTGCTCATACATTAATAATGAAATACTACAATGTAGAAAAGGTGCTCATCTGTCCTTATAGATTCTCTAGTACACTTAAATACTAACATAGTTTGCATAGTACTTCTATCATTCTTGGCTTTTATGTAGAAAGAATACTTGTTTATATCATAACCACTCCAAGTGACAAATTCAAAAGAAGGCTCCCAAGCTAACCATTTGATTGTCTCAGGCACACTGGACTCGTGCGAAACCTTTTCCTTGAACCACTCTATGAATGTCTTATTTTGCTCATTTTCTATCTGCATGCCATTTTTTCTTGGATAAATATGCTTTAAACTCTTTATGTGTTCATCTAAGCATGGTTGAACTTCTTCCACATTATTCAAGATAGAAAAGTCTTTGCAACACTTTATGCACATACTATTCACTTTGAGCCCTCGTGTTCTCTGATTTATGCCCTTTTCATTACAAGATTGAGTCTTTGACCTTAACGGATATTCTTTGCAAAAAGTACATAGACTCTTCAACCACACATCTCTCAACAATTGAGGCTTCAAGTCAATAAGGATGTTTAGAATACCCTTTTAAAATCTTCATGGATCGCTCAAAAGGATACATCTACTTTAAATAAATTGGGCCACATAGTCTTATCTCCCTTACTAAATGAACTATTAAATGCACCATTACATCAAAAAATGCAGAATAAAAATGCATCTCTAATTGGGATAAAATAATATAACCATTCTTTTCCAATTAGTCCAACTTTTCAATCTCAACAAGTTTGCTACAAATATCATTAATGAAAAGACACAACCTTGTTATCATGCTTTGCACATCATTTCATAATACTTCTGATAGCTATTAGTAATAGTTGTTGCATTAGTACATGGCAATCATATGACTTCACTCCTACTAACTTTAAATCTTCCATTGAGACAAGCCTTCACACATTAGAAAAATACCCTTGTGGCACCTTAATTCCATGCAAACAACTACATAAACTTTTTTTTTCTCATCTTTTGACAATGTATATGCTACTGGCTCCATATATTCTCTCTTACCATTATCTCTTAGTTGTGGATATAGTCATTCTCTTATTTTCATTTCAACTAAATCTAGTCTCATACTAATTCCACATTTAGTTTTCCTTGGTAAGTACAAAAATGTACCAAAAAGGCTATCACATGCATTTTTATCTTCATGCATCACATTAATACTATGTCTCATATCAAGATTATGTCAATATGGAAGATTAAAGAAAACTGACATCTTCTTCCATATGTTCTTCTCACTTGTAGTCTTCTGATTCTTATCAAATGTAACATTGATTCTTTGCAGCCAACTATAAACCTCCTCTCCAATTAATGTCTTTGGAGCCATTCCATTATATGGCAAACTGTTAAAACTATTTTTTAGCCTATGGTACGGGTGGAACCGAGGAAGAAATCACATATGACCAAGGCATACTATTTTTCTTATGTAGTTATGTTGATAGAAGTGTGTGCATGCTTCACATATCAAACATGCTTTATGCCCCTACATACTATACCTTAACAAGTTTGTGTATGCAGGAAAGTCATTAATCGTTGTGAAAATCATTGTATGTAGCTTAAAATCAAACACGTCTATGCCATCCTCCCACAACTTCTTTAATTCCTCCACCAAAGGTTCCAAGTAAGCATCGATATCATTCCATACACACCCAAGGAGGTAAGTTGTAAATCACTTAGAGAACCGGACATGCACTATGTGTACTACTAAGAATATCGAAAGGATTGATTCCATATATACAAAGCCTAAGCTAAAGGTTTCTAGATTCGTTGTCAAATCCAGGAAACATTTTCATCTATTTTCTTCAATTATGGAGAGTCAACAGAGTGCAGAAGGTATTTTCCATCACATATTCTTTCATCAAAATGTCACCTCAACTTCTTTGCTTCTTCCACATTAGTATTCATTCACTTAAACCACAATATAATTGGAAGATACTATAAAACCATTAAAAACTGCCTTTTCGTTGTCTCATCACCACAACCACCATCTTTCTTCACTTTATATCGTGAAGTTTTACATTTCTAACATTCACTTAGTTTTTCATGCTCCTTGATGTACAATATGTAGTCATTAGGGCAAGCATGTATCCTTTTATACCCATACCTATCATAGATACGATTTTCTTGGCCTCATACATACAATTTATTAGTACATTATCATTTGAAAATATATCACATAACAATTCAAGTAACAATGTAAAACTACTTTTAGTCCACCCACAAGTTGCTTCTAAGTTAACCAAATGCAAAATACATGACAGGCATGTATACTTAGCACACCCAAGGCACAAAGGTGTCTTTGCATCACTCCACACATTGTCATATATACATGATTGTGTAAAAGATTCTACCTCAACATAATGAATCATTTTCTTCATTTTATCATCATGTACAACATTAGGACGCATAAGCAGTTACTTCCTCATGATGCTTATCCACCTCGTATACCGAAGATTTATTCTATCACAAAGTAAGTGATCTCTTATATTGTCTATTATTGTTGACTTTCATTTAATCACTTGACACAAGGACAAAAATACTTTTCATTTTTACTAAGCGCATTCATATTAGCAAATTCAATAAACTTTTCCACCTCATTATCATATTCTTCACTAGTTTATAATACATTCATCCAACTGTGATCCATTTTATTACTACATAATCTAAATTCAATAGTACTCAAGCTTAGAACAATTGCCATTATGACAAGTGAATATGTGTGAAAGAAGGGGATGCCTTACTCATTTTTTGAAAATTTCAATAGCATTTCCTAAATAGAGTAAGAAATCCAAAATATAGCATAAAGATATACAAACAAGAACTAGTCCCAACGAAAAGGCAGAAAAAATTGGGTTAGTAAATGATACTACTCCTATACTTCCTACTACAAGAACTGATCCTAGAAAGATTAAAAGAACATATCACTTGTCAAATATATTAGAGTCATGCACCTACACTGAAAAATATGACTTATGTAGAGGTTAAGTGTTATAATAACATTATGATAGTGTAGCTGATTGATAGAAGAAAAGAAACAACTATTAAAAAGCTACAACTAAATTAGGGATGTCGACTGCTTCCATCTTCCTTCATACCAAGTTAACCTCAGAACAACAAAGACTAGTTAATCTACAAAAGAATATGTAGAGAACCCTCTATTTTTTCATTAGGCATTAGCCAAAAAAAATGGTGTAACAATTACTATGCAGTTCTCTACAAAAGAATAATTCATGACACCCATTAATTACAAGAAAAATTGAATCATTCATGTGATTTCTCACTTAAAGAAAAGCCTCCTCCAATAAGTCACAAAGCTATTGACCATGAAATTCATTTTTAATTCATTCAAATTACTCTCTGTGTGTGTGTGTGTGTGTTTTAAAAAAAATTAGGTTTGCAAAACTTAGCTTGCAATATATAACCAATAGCCAAACAAACACTTATAGGTCACAATTCTTACATTATTTGTAACACCCCTGCTTTTGTAATCTGTGTACAAGCATGAGATTAGTGTAATGATGAGAGCTTTTGATTCAAATTTGGGATATTTTTCTTCTATAATTTATGATGTAAATTATTTTAAGGACTCTGAGGTGATAAGCCATTGCTTATAATTAAGTTTAAAATTTTCTAAGTTAAATTAAGAAGGAAACTATGCTAGTCGCATTGACACTTGAGACTGAAGCATGCTAAGTTAGAGATCTTGGAGAGAGAGATTGAGCATACAGATTATGTGTAAAAGTAAAAGCCAGTAGTAGTGACGATTCGCAGGACACATGGCGTTTCAGGGTTAGAAGTTAGATTTTTTGTAGCACAAAGTACGAGATAATTATGAGATATTGAAATATGAATTTCTTGCCCCTCAAGGCACTATGTTTCGACCACTCATGATCAGGGAGAAGACAGTTGATCCAACCCCACATAAGAATAAATTAGGCCACATAAGAATTAATCTACATCACACATTTGAATCTAATGTGACAAGGGGATTGACATGTAAGTATGGGACCACATAGGTGAAAATGGCGCCATTTTAGGGAAGTCAAGTGGAGCCCACAGACTTGGAGAAAAAGAAACCAAAAGTACAAGTTATTAACTACAAGGCATTGTATTAACCGTTAGATAAAAGCTTGGACCCAAAAAATTCAAAAACATAATTATGGGCAGCCAAGAATCTGATTTTATGGACATAAATAGCGCCACATATGCTACCAAGAGCCCTCTAGAATTACTTGGGAAACAAGCCAAAGAAACAAGTAAAAACCTAGTACATCCTTTGGACCATTAGACAATAGCAAACCTTGGATGATAACCTTAACCAAGGGAGTTTATTTAAGAACCCCTCTTGCGCATTTCTTTGCTTCCCTAGGAAAGCTCAAGGAGTGGAAGGAGAGAGTGTCCAGCTAGGTCTTAGCCTAAGGAGAACAACAAGGCATATCTAACCAAAGATTCAAGGTAAACACTCAACCGATGATTTAGTGATTTTTGCTTTGAGTTTCTACCCAACGGTGAAATCATGGGGTTACAATAGGAGTTTGATGTTTTTAAGGTTTCCATTGAGTCCAAAACATGATTTTGAGAAGGGGATGAGATTTCCATTTCCAACCTCAAAAAAAGCTCTAAGTCTTAAAAAACATGAATCTGCCAACTCTCGTGTTTTCAAGACAACGAGGGTTAATCAGATGATTTAACATAGTAAATGAAGTTCATTTGCTTTGAAATTTTTTAGAGTTAAATTAAACATCCTAAGGTTCATTTTGATATAAGATTTTGTGTCTTTTCAGGTTTTCTATTGGGAGATATTTATTTTTTAAAAAAAAACCTAAAAACTTGGACTTTTCCTTGAACCAGCGGCTAGGATTTGGGTATAAGGGAAGGATACGAACCCATATGACCTTGGAAACTATTTTTACTATAAATTAGACATCCTAAGGGTTCAATTTCCACTAATTTCACGTCAATCAGATTTTGTTTGGAATTAATTAAAAATGTTTGAAATGGAAACATCAATTCTGGAATTTTGGAGAAAAGGTGTGAAATTCATAATTTTGAAGAGGAAATCTATATAAGTATTTGAATGAGGTGTGCTTGCTATGTTTAGCGGATAGCACAAGTCCAAACTAACTTTTCAAGTACCTGAGAGGGATTTACTAACCTCATACACACCAGGTAGTTGTTAGTTCTCTATGTGTTTTGATGATAACTTGACAATTGTAAATAATAAAGATCTTGATTTTATTCACTCACTAAGTTTCTGAATAATTAGCAAAAGTTTTGGAAAAATCTTACTCCAGTAGTGTTCTCCTTACTCCAGTAATATCACTTGTTTTGAACCTTTATTACTCCAGTAAGTCGTGCATTACTCCAGTAATCTGCTTTGTTAAATCACATTTCAGTGAAACATTACTCCAGTAATATTTCAGTTACTCCAGTAGTGCTCACGGTGCTCCAGTAATATATCTTAGTACAAAGTATTTTTCAAAGTGCATTACTCCAGTAAATGTGTCATAAAAACTTCTGTAAAACTTTTCTGTGTTTACCTTACTCTAGTAATGTTTTTGCTACTCCAGTAAGGTTACTCCAGTAGTCACTTAACTACTCCAGTAACCCTTCATTCTCAATTACCTCTAGAACCAAAACCCGATAGCCTTTCGAAGTTACTCCAGTAACATTACTGCAGTAGTCACTTAACTACTCCAGTAATGCTTCACTGTCAGACAAGTTCCAGAGTCCAAGCCCAATATTACTCCAGTAGCTAAATGATTACTCCAGTCATATCACAGACAGAAACAAAATGACACACAGCTACTCCAGTAAACAATTTGCTACTCTAGTAAGATCGACACAGTAACATCTCAATACCTTCATATTACTCCAGTAATAAAGATCTTACTCCAATAAGATTGAAGACAGAAACGTACTGAGAGCCAAACTACTCCAGTAACTTAATGGTTACTCCAGTAAGCTTTGAGACAGAAGTGAAATACACATCAGTTACTCCAGTAACGCATAGCTACTCCAGTAGACTTGAGTCAGGAATGTTAAAAGATGCGATATTACTCTAGTAACTTAGCAATGACTCCAGTAAGCCTTCATGCAGTATACATTGAGTAGTTATGGACTACTCCAGTCACATTTTCCTTATCACTTAGATATTTATTGTTTCCACTCTTTATTACTCTTATTCATGATTAACCATTCTGTTTAGTGAGTTTCAGCTGAATTTTGAAGCAGAAATCAGCAGGACCTGATTGCTGAGCTGGAAAGTGAAAAAAAAAAGTATAGCATGGAGACGCATGCACTTGTCGGGAATCTGAGCAAGTGGAATTAAATAATTTTAGACATTCCTTCTGCTACCCATTCTGTTGGAAGATGATTAATATTATCTTCAAAATTAAATATACTGAAGGATAAGAAAGCAACAGACATCATAGAACCAAATACAAGCTGGAATCCAGAAATGCTCAATGGTCAAGCTCATGGTGGATGTCCAACGCCAAAATTCTAAGTGGAGCTCCAACATCTATATTCTAATATAGAACATTCAAATGAACTTCCTCAAGTATAAAAGGAAGCTCAGAAACGCAAGAAAATATAGAAGCTTACATATACAAGATTACACCTATTACTTCAGTTCTTCTGTAATATTCCTTGAGAGAAATCTGTACTTCAGTGATTATCATTATCTACACTTAGAGAGAGTGTTTTGTATTGTTAAAATCATTTATTTGTAAGAATCTCAAGTCTAGGGACTTGGAGATTGGGAATATCAGTTTACAACTTGTAAGGGGGAGTGTATCCTAGTGAGAGGATAACTTCAAATACAGAGTGTGTAACTGATTGTGAGTGATAGAGGAAATCCCAGAGAGTCTAGGGACTGGATATAGGTCAAGGAGTTAGACCGAACCAGTATAAATCATGTTGTGTCTTGCTTTCCTCTTCTAACCTCTGTTCATCCCTGTTCTAGCGCATACTTCCCAGAGTATTGTCAAGAAAATTTTTAAATCCCCAATTCACCCCCTCTTAGTGATTTGCTCCGCTTTTCATTTGGTTTAGAGCAAGGTCTTCTGTTAAAGGATTAACATCCCGAGAAGGATCCAATGGAGGGAATTCTACCTGAAGGAGCTTCCATTAACAGACCTCCAGGTTTTGATAGGGAATACTATTCATTCTGGAAATCAAAATTCAGAGTCTATGTCATGGCCACTGAATTTGGTTTATGGAATGTGTTTGAAAAAGGAGATTATGCTCCATCAACAATGGAGGATGGAATCAGAACTCCTAAACTAGAAGAGGAGTACACTGAGAATGACAGAAGGCTTGTCACTCTCAACAGCAAAGCCATTCATGTCCTTCAAAGTGCTCTGAGTCAAAAAGAATACTTTCGTATCTGTACTCTACCTTCTGCAAAAGATATGTGGAAAGCTTTGGAGATTGCTCACGAAGGTACTGCTGGAATTAAGGAAAACTGAATCAATACTCTTATGACTGAATATGATTTACTTCGTATGAAGTCAGGAGAGTCCATTGGAGAATTTCAGCTCAGATTTACCCATCTAATTAATCAGCTTGCTGCTTTGGGTAAGGAATATGATCAACGAGTCCAAGTAAGGAAAATTCTGAATGTTCTTACCAAGGAATAGGAAGCTAAGGTTATAGCCATTGAAGAAGCAAGAGGTGAATCCATGACTTCAGTTGCAGCTCTCTTTGGTAGTCTATCTGAATATGAGGGAAAAATCAAGTTCAGAAAAGGACTTGATGAAATTGATGGTAAAAACAAGGGAATTGCTCTCAAAACCATCAATGACCCTAATGAATCAGATTGTGAGGATGAAGAAGAAGAGTTTTGCATGATGGTCAGAAAATTCAGAAAGTTTTACAAAAAGAATCAAGGATTCAAAAAGTCTCACAAAAGTGGCTCAAGTTCAGAATCCAAGAAACCTATCATATGTTATGAATGTGAAAAGCCTGGTTCTTGGACCTGGCTTTTACCCAAGAGGGGGGTGAATTGGGTGTTTGATAAACTTTAGGAACTTTTAAATCCACTATTTGCTTTGAACTTGATTACACGTTCTGTACTTGAAGTAATCCTCTCACTAGGATTCACTCCCCCTTACAAACCGTAATCAATTCACTTGCTTGATTACACACTCTGTACTCGAAGTAATCCCACACTCGGATTCACTCCCCTTACAAGCTGTAATCACAACAAAGTGTTTCCCACTCAAGATCACCCAATCTTGAGCAACTCTCAGAATAATAGGATGTTTACAATAAATCTTCTCTCTCAGAAGTAAGTGAATAAACACTGAAGCACAATACATATAATCTCACAACGGTCTGAACTGAACATCTGCGATAAGGGAGAAGGATCAGGCCTGTTCTAGGTTCGTCATTTAATGCATTTATCCTGGATCTTGATCTCACATTGATCTTAGCTAAACCTTATCTGAAAAACACTCAAAACTTCATCAAGGACATTAGAAACAATAATATCATATGAGGAAATAATTTCAGGAAGACCCATTAAGATTTCGCAGATCAACATCATTTGATTTTTCAAATTCCCCGATGCAAACTCGAGTTTGTTCTTCCAGACTCGAGTTTGAGGTTCATCCAGAAAACATGTCTATTGATTAGTGGTCTAAACTTGCAGTCTGTAAAAGCTAACTCGAGTTTATCGGGCTCTGGACTTGGGATGGAATTTTGGTCCAGAAGCTAAACTCGAGTCAATTAGTGACCAACTCGAGTTTGGGTCTATGTTTGAAGAACAAGCCTAAGTTCATGATTTTCCAGACTGGAGTTTAGGGTCATAGACTGGAGTTTGTAGCGTAGCCAAAATGGATGATCTTTCTGTATGATCCAGACTCGAGTTTGGGAAGCAAACTCGAGTTTCAGTGACTACTGAAATATTTGAGGTTTATCTGGGTCAAGTGCAAACTGGAGTTTGGAAGGCCAGACTAGAGTTTGGGAGTCTATTGAGTTTTCTGGGTTCCTTTCTGTTTGGTCTAAACTCGAGTTAGGGAATCTAGACTCGAGTTTGGCTTGCTTGGGATTCTGAGTGCTCTCTGTGTCTTCCAGACTTCAGGTTTGATTTGCAAACAGGAGTTTAGCTTAATGTGAAAATTTTGGATTCATTTCTATGTCTGTACAGACTCGAGTTTGTCTGTGTAGACTCGAGTTTTGGCCTTTATGTAAAATTGAATACCTTTCTGTCAAGTCTCAAACTGAAGTTTGCTAACATAAACTCGACTTTTCTTCTCCATGGCTCAGTCAAACATCCTTCTCACAAGTTCTTTGCTTTCTGACCTGATAAAGATCAATCCCTGGAATCCAGTACCTATCTCCATAAAGCTCTTTAAGTCTTCTTTCCATTGCAAGAAGAATCAACTCCAAACTCACTATATTCTGATAGTTATGATCTGATGAATGAAGGTTATTCTTTGCCAGCGTTTTTGCAGTATTTTGAATTTATAGTCAACTTTTGAAGATCATATCTCACTCATTTGATTTTTTTTTTCCATGATCTTTATGTTTTTGGAAAGGTATGTGAGTCTACTTTCATATGCCACCGATTTCAGCTCATTCTGACGTGTAGATTGTGAGATACACTCAAATCATTGAAGCTTGGTCTGCTGGGTGACATGAATTCTTGTTCCAACTTCTGAAATTCATAGCTCTCTCATCTCAGCTTCTTTGGGCATGAAACTTTTTCAAGATGACGCATTGGATGTGTAGTTTCATACAAAATTGATTTCACCTTAAACTGATCTCTGGTTTGGGAGATATCATCAAATTACCAGAGGTTGCCAGTTTTGATCATGAAACAGAGTTGGACAGAGTTGCTGAAGGCTTGCTAAACTCGAGTCATTAAGTGACTAACTCAAGTTTTTGAGTTCCAAACTCGAGTTTACATTGGCTAACTCGAGTTTTGTTGATCCAGAGACACCAGAGTTGCTGAAGACACTACAAACTCGAGTCATTAAGTGACTAACTCGAGTTTTGACAGTTCCAAACTCGAGTTTTGTGTCCTAAACTCGAGTTTGCTCATAATCCAGAGGCAGATCACTTCCTATAATGCAGTAAACTTGACTTTTGAGTATGTGGCTCGATTTTGCTCATCCAGAACCTGATATATGCTTGTTTTAACTCTGAATTGAGTCATCCCAACTTCCATTTGATCTTGGAGACTTCAAGAATCAAACTAAGAACTTGTATAATGATTTTCTCAGTTTATTCAGCAAGTTCTTCTTTCTTTCTTCTCTCTTCTTGATTATTCTCCATGAATCAACTCTTTCTTTCTTCTATTCTCTTATTCTTTCTCCACATGAACAAATCATTTCTCAGTTTATTCAGCAAGTTCTTCTTTCTTTCTTCTCTCTTCTTGATTATTCTCCATGAATCAACTCTTTCTTTCTTCTCTTCTCTTGTTCTTTTTCCACATGAACAAATCTACATTAAATGTAGCAATTAGACAATGTATATGATATAAACTTTTTGATATAAACTTTTTGCTTTTGCTAATGGCATCTATATAAGACATCATCAAAACTAATCATAACCAACACTGGTCACATTAAATTTGAATGCCCTCTGCTGAAGAACAAAGAAAAGGAAAAGAAGAGATTCAGCTCATTCAGAAAGAAAGCTTACGTATCTGCCATTTGGGGAGATAGCTCATCTGATGAAGATGAAGAAGATGAAGAGCAAACAGCAAACATATGCCTAGTTGCTTAGGAAAAATCAAATAATGAAGAGGTAAATGACTCAGAACCAACTTTTGATGAATTACTTTCTGAATATAATGAATTACATTCTGAATTCAAAAAGATTGTGAAAGAACTCATTGCTTCCAGAAAGAAAATAAAATCACTTGAAGAACAAAGTAAAGATTTTTCTCACAGTTGTGAAAAATGTTGTAATTCTCAAGACAAACCTTCATATGATAAATTATTTGCTGAATATAATAACTTGCAATCAGATTTTAAGGAAGTCAGTGAGAAATATACATCTTTGAAAACGACAAATTTTTTCCTTGAACAAAAAATTGAGTTTCTTTCACATACTGATTGTGAAGAATGTGTTGAATCTGAGAAAAGAATTCAGTATCTTACAAAAACTCTTCAGAAATTAACTCAAGGAAGTGAAATGCTTAAAGTGATTCTAAAGCAACAAAGATTCACAAATGACAAATTAGGAATAGGTTATAGACCTGATCTGGATAAGAAGAAAGGTAGGAAGAAGTTTGGAGAAAAATCCTACTTGAACTATTTTCAAAAATCTGTTCATACTTCAAATCCTTTTGCTCATTGTAACTATTGCAATAGGAAAGGTCATTCCACATCCTCTTGTTTTCATAAAAAGGAAAGGAAAAATAAACCCATAGGTAATTATCAATGGGTACCTAAAGGACCATATGTGTTTCCTAAGGTGCAAACTAACCCAAAAGGACCCAAGAAAAGATGGGTACCTAAGACTTGATTTGTCATAAACTGCAGGTATGTCTAAAAGCATCAAAATCCAGTAAATGGTATATTGACAGTGGATGCTCTAGACACATGACAGGAGATGAATCTAAATTCACAACAATCAAACACAAGGATGGTGGCAAGGTCACATTTGGTGGAAACCAATCCGGAAAGATAGCTAGTATTGGTGAAATTGGCAACAATAATGGACCACAAATAAAAGATGTCTACCTTATGGAAGGATTGTGTCATAACCTCCTTAGTGTAAGTCAAAGTACAGATAAAGGTAATTTGGTTATCTTTAATTCAGAAGAATGCTTGATTGTTAAGAAGGATGATCTCTCCTTAGAAAATGTTAAATCCAAAGCCATTTTCAGGGCTCCAAGAGAGGGTAACTACTATACTCTTGATTTTTCTAATGATTTATCTTCTGAAAACTGTTTCATTAGTAACATAGAGGAAAGTTGGTTGTAGCACAAACGATTGGCTCACGTCAATATGTTTCAGCTTGATAAGTTACTGAAAAAGGAGTTGGTTATTGGTCTGCCAAAACTTAATTTTAAAAAGGATATGATTTGTGATGTATGTCAAAAGGGAAAGCAAACCAAGTCATCCTGTAAATCAAAAACTGATATTTCAACTAATAGACCACTTCAATTATTGCATATGGATTTAGTTGGTCCAGCTAGAGTGAAAAGCTTTGGTGGAAATCTGTACACTCTAGTAATAGTTGATGATTTCTCAAGATATGCATGGACTTTATTCTTGTCTGCTAAAAATGAAGCATTTGATCAATTTGCTATTTTTGCCAAGAAGGTCCAGAACGAGAAAGGTTTAGTTATTACAGGAATTCAGACTGATCATGGAGGAGAATTTGAAAATCATCTCTTTGAGAAGTTCTGTAATGAGTTGGGGATAGATCACAATTTTTTTGCACCAAGAACCCCTCAACAAAATGGAGTAGTAGAAAGAAAGAATAAAGTTCTTACAGAAATGGCAAGAGCTATGCTGAATGAAAATCAAACTTCTCAAGTATTTTGGGCAGATGCAATGAATACAGCTTGCCACATTTCTAACCGAGCATATCTCAGAAAGAAGCTGAACAAAACTCCATATAAGCTCTACAAAGGAAGAAAGCCCAACTTAGCACACTTACATGTTTTTGGATGTAAGTGTTTCATTCACAAGAATGGTAAGGAGAATTTGGGTAAGTTTGATTCTAAAGTTGATGAAGGTACTTTTCTTGGTTATTCTTCTAGAAGTAAAGCATATAGAGTATTTAATCATTCTACTAGAACTATAGAAGAATCTGTCCATGTTGTTTTCTGTGAAACTAACTCTAACAGATCCATGGTTAATGATAAGGATGAAATTCAAGATCAGCATGTTTCAAAAACTCCTTCTGTTTCAACTAATTTCGAAAATGATTTGCAAAAAGATCCAGAAACTGAATCTGAACATGTTTGTGAAAATTCTGGTCAAACTCAACCTTAGTCTTGGAAATACAATAAGAGTCATCCACTAGACCAAGTCATAGGTGATGCAAATTAAGGGGTTAGGACCAGAAGTAGTATTTTAAATGAAGTTACCTTTTCAGCCTTCATTTCTGAAATAGAACCCTCTAATATTGAAGAAGCCCTTTCAGACAATGATTGGGTGATAGCAATGCAAGAGGAATTACATCAATTTGAAAGAAATCAAGTTTGAGACTTGGTACCTAGGCCTAAAGACCATCCGGTCATTGGCACCAAATGGGTGTTCAAAAACAAACGTGATGAATCTGCAATCATTGTCCGCAATAAGGCAAGATTGGTTGCAAAAGGCTATAATCAAGAAGAAGGAATTGATTATGAAGAAACTTATGCTCCAGTAGCAAGATTGGAAGCAATAAGAGTTCTTTTAGCCTTTGCATGCATTAAAGGTTTTAAACTTTATCAAATGGATGTGAAATCAGCATTCTTAAATGGTTTTATTCAAGAGGAAGTTTATGTTGAACAACCTCCTGGCTTTGAAGATGAATTTCATCCAGATCATGTTTTCATGTTGAAAAAGGCTTTATATGGTCTTAAGCAAGCTCCTAGAGCTTGGTATGAAAGACTAAGCAAATTTCTTCTTGATCAAGGATTTGTAAAAGGAAAAGCAGATACTACACTTTTCATTAAAAGCAGCAAACTCAATGAAATCATAATTGTACAAATCTATGTAGATGATATAATTTTTGGTGATACTAATGATGCTTTGTGCAAGGAATTTTCTGAGACCGTGCAGGGAGAATTTGAAATGTCAATGATGGGATAACTCAACTATTTCCTTGGTGTTCAAATCAAGCAACGCAAAAATGGCATATTCATTTCACAGACCAAGTATTTGAAAGACTTGCTTAAGAAATATGGCCCTCAAGATTGCAACGGGGCTGACACTCCAATGAGTTCAACTGCTACCTTAGATGCTGATGAGAAGGGGAAGAATTTCAACATCACAAGATATAGAGGCATGATTGGATCGTTACTTTATTTGACAGCAAGTAGACCAGACATCCAATTCAGTGTAGGGATGTGTGCTAGATTCCAATCAGCTCCAAAAGAGTCTCATGCTGAGTATGTTAAAAGAATCTTCAAATATCTGAATGATACAGAAGAATTAGGGCTATGGTTTCCCAAAGGACAACCAAAACATTTGGTAGCATATTCAGACTCAAACCATGCTGGATATAAGACAGATAGAAAGAGTACAAGTGGCCAATCTCAAATCAAGCACATTGATGTGAGCCATCATTTTATTCGAAACCATGTTCAAAGGAAGGATGTCAAAGTGATCTTCATTCCCTCTCATCAACAACTAGCTGACATCTTCACCAAACCATTGGCAAAAGAACAATTTACATTCATAAGAAGAGAATTGGGAATGGTAAATCCCAATGAGTTGTAAGTAACTTCTTACTCAATGTTATATTTATGTTTTTGATGATAACTATTCACTAACTTAAGCATCGGAGCTTCTAGATTGTGTTTTTGCAGGATTTAGAAATAGCTATAACTGATTTGTTTTGAAGTTACTGCAGTTATTTACATGGTACTGCAGTCACCAGAAGGGTTTAAAAAGCTTCTACTGCAGTCATACAAACATTACTGCAGTTATGTGAAGAGAAAACAAGCTCAATGTATGTATTACTGCAGTCATTATAACGCTACTGCAGTAAAAACAAGTCAGAGAATAAGTGTCACTGGAGTCAAGATCAAGGCTACTACAGTTAAGCTCAAAAAGAGAAGAAATTAGAACTTCATTACTGCAGTCGTCCCGATCATACTACAGTAATCTCAGCTCAGATATGAAATGCTCTTTGACCTACTACAGTTGTCATTAACCTACTGAGTCATCAGGAGTCAGAAAAACAAGTATCACCTGACTTACTGCAGTCAAAAAATTGATACTGCAGTCACTCAGTATTTAGTAAAGAAATGGTCATCATATTACTGCAGTCATCCAAATCCTACAGCAGTAACGTGTAGGCAGTAAGCAACTAATCCTTCAAATTACTACAGTTACTCTGAAGCTACTGCAGTCATCAACTAGACAGAGAACAAGTGTGATCAAACTACTGCAGTAACCCTCATACTACTGCAGTAAAGTTCAGGACAGAGAGCAAATGCACAAGACAATCACTGCAGTCACAAACTTCCTACTGCAGTACACTTTCAAACAGAAAGGAACTGAGTTCAATTCAACGCCAGTAATGGCATACTACTGCAGTAACCAGGTAACAAAATCATTTCTTACTCGAATCACAGCAAACCTACTCGAGTACCAGGTACGCCTTCCTGTTTTATTAAGTGTTAATTTTGTTGAGTAACTGGAGTAGGTCATTTACTTACTCCAGTAACAAGCTTAGGTATAAATATATGACGCGACTGCTGCTCTTCTCACATTTCACTCACTCGAACCCTAACTCCAGTAGACGTTCTTACTCTTTCTTTGCTCTTCATCTCCAAATCTCCAGAATGACTTCAAAAACTCAAACACATTCCAATGAATCAACCTCAAATTACTCGTCTTCAGCCTCTGATTCCCCTCCTGTTTCTCCGAGACCTCAACGACAGAAGAAACCTACTCAGAAAATCAGGACATCAGCTGTTTCATCTACAAAGCCCAAGAAATTGACAATTCAAGAACCTTCTGAGACCCCGGTCAAAAGAAAGGTATCTCCTGAAGCCGTCAAACGACGGGATAAAGAAAAGATTGTGGTGCCACCAAAACGTCAGAAGAAAGCTGTCTCTGGGTCTGAATTCAGAGGTCCTACTGAACAAGGTGGCTCTAGGGTAAAATCATCTGGCCTCCCTAAAACCTTTACCATTCCAGATCTTTTGAAACCACCAAATAAGTTTGATTATATTTGTAATCCCACTTCTTTTTCTGAACTTGAACTAAAGAAATTTAGGGAAGAATATGAACACCGTAGTTTTTGTCCCACAGTGTATGTGGACTTAGATAAACTGAAAAGGGATTGTAATCTTGACTTGTCACCATGGTTAGGCCAATTCAAAAATCTCCTAGCCATTACTACTCCATATAGTCCCACAATAGTAAAACAGTTTTATTTTAACATGTATAAATCCAATATTGTGGATAAACTTGGGAAGATCAAAGAAGAAAGAATTCTCACCTCTGTTAGGGATAGACAGATAGTAGTTTCTGCAAAGATTATAAACTCCCTAATTCTGGTTGAAAATCCCCCTCCTGTGCCAGAAATTGACTATTCTGCTGAACAATACTTTAGGATTCTCAGACCTAATGAAAATGCCTTTGAGTCAAAGTTTTCTCCTATCAAGATGCCACCATTGTATAGGGCAATCTGGTACATTTATTGCCGAAACCTTGTACAAAAAGGCAAGAGTTACACTTATTTCAACCAAGTAGATTATGGTCTCTTTGCAGCCTTGATAGACAAAGTGTCCTTCAACATAGGACATTGGGTCTTTCAAGAGATGAAAAAATTCAGGTTTGAGTCACCCTCTTCCTCTCCAATTCCATTCCCAAATCTGGTCTCCCTTCTTCTGTATGCCAATAAAATTTGGTACCTTAACCTTTATGAAAAACTAGTCAAGCCCCCTATGTTTGGTCAAGTCCAACTGAACTATATGAAAATCTCCTTTCAAGAAGGTTCAGGGCAGTCCAAAGCCCCATCTCAATCCAAGGCATCTGTGTCAAAACCCACTGAAGCTCAATCTTCTCCTGGCCCCTCACAATCTCAACCTCAATCTTCAAGCCTTCAGGCCTTCATCAAGAACACAGTGGAAAAAGCCATCTATGACATGTTCCACAACTTGCAAACCAACCTGAATGCAAGATACCTTGAATTGGTCATTGCAATTGATAACAAGATTGGTGCAATGGTGAAGAAGATCACAGAAAGCCATGATTCATTGGTAGCAGTCCAAATTGCTCAAAGTGAGCAATTAAAGATTTTGAGTGACAACATGGAAGAACTTACCAAATTGATGAAGACTCAGTCCAATCCTGAACCTGTCCCTCAACCTTCAGTCCATCCTTCCCATTCTTCTTCTTCCACTAAAAGCCTTCCCTCACATCTCTCCTCTCTTAAAAACTCTCCCATTGTTTCTTCTCCTGTTCCTGAACAAACTTCCATTCCCAATATCACTTCTCCAGCACCTAAGACAGACACTAATACTTTGGCCATCATTCCTTATGTTGGTCCCATTACTTCATCCACCACAAATCCCATCATTCATATTCCTTCCTCTCCTGAATCTTCCACCTCAGATCATCCTCCATCAAATCCTCCACCTCCTCCTCAACCTTCTTCCTTTATCCCTCTCCTCAGAACACCTCTACCTGTCACCCCTGTCTCCTTCATTTCAGCCACTGATCCCACCTTGTTTGCTGATGACAAACGGGGAGAGAAAGAGAAGAAATGAAGCAGCAGCAGTAGTTAGGATTTTAGACTTTATTTTTCTGTATTACTTTGGTGCTTATGTATTGTTCAGACTAGCTTCTTCTTGCTTTTGAATTATGCTTTTGAATTATCTTGTTTTGATTTTCCCTATTGTGAATTAACATAATATGAAGCTCAGTTCTGTTAGTGTATCTGTTTACTGAATATCAATTTCGTTTTATGCTTCATTTGTCAAAAAAAAATCACTCTCTTTAAAGTTACAATTGTTGTCATCATCAAAAAGGGGGGAGAATGTTAGTTCTCTATGTGTTTTGATGATAACTTGACAATTATAAATAATAAAGATCTTGATTTTATTCACTCACTAAGTTTCTGAATAATTAGCAAAAAGTTTTGGAAAAATCTTACTCCAGTAATGTTCTCCTTACTCCAGTAATATCACTTGTTTTGAACCTTTATTACTCCAGTAAGTCGTGCATTACTCCAGTAATCTGCTTTGTTAAATCACATTTCAGTGAAACATTACTCCAGTAATATTTCATTTACTCCAGTAGTGCTCACAGTGCTCCAGTAATATATCTTAGTACAAAGTATTTTTCAAAGTGCATTACTCCAGTAAATGTGTCATAAAAACTTCTGTAAAACTTTTCTGTGTTTACCTTACTCCAGTAATGTTTTTGCTACTCCAGTAAGGTTACTCCAGTAGTCACTTAACTACTCCAGTAACCCTTCATTCTCAGTTACCTCCAGAACCAAAACCCGATTACCTTTCGAAGTTACTCCAATAACTATCTTGTTACTCCAGTAACATTACTGCAGTAGTCACTTAACTACTCCAGTAATGCTTCACTGTCAGACAAGTTCTAGAGTCTAAGCCCGATATTACTCTAGTAGCTAAATGATTACTCCAGTCATATCACAGACAGAAACAAAATGACACACAGCTACTCCAGTAAACAATTTGCTACTCCAGTAAGATTGAGACAGTAACATCTCAATACCTTCAGATTACTCCACTAATAAAGATCTTACTCCAGTAAGATTGAAGACAGAAATGTACTGAGAGCCAAACTACTCCAGTAACTTAATGGTTACTACAGTAAGCTTTGAGACAGAAGTGAAATACACTTCAGTTATGAAAGTGGAAGAAATCACCAAGAGGAGGGTGAATTGAGGATTTTAAAATTTCTTTTCAACTCTTTTAAAAATAAAGCTTAAGAAATGAATAATGAAAGAGTAGAGAAAGAAAAGCTCATACATATAGGATTTATACTGGTTCGGTCTTAACCTTGACCTACATCCAGTCCCCAGATACCTTCTGGGTGTTTCCACTAGTTCAACAGGTTTTTAACTACAACAATGAAGACAAGACACAATCCTAATCACCTAGGACTTGCTCCCTCTTACACCTTGTAATTAAATAACCCAACTCACAGGTTCCACAACCTTGAGTTTACAAAACCAAAACTTTAAAAGAATTTCAATCTCTCAAAAGAGTGAATATTAATAATCACTGAAGAAAAGATAAAAGAATCACAATACAAACTCAAAAAATGCAAATGTGTTCAAGTGTAGCTTCGTTGTGTGTCTTGCTCTGAGTCTTCATAGCCTTTTATAGCCTAACTAGATGAACTAGTCGTTGCAATATCTTCTCCAACGTTCAGTTGCAGATATGGAAAATGACAGTTGCAAATTTTGCTCTGTTCTTTCAATTCTTTGCTGAAATCTTGGAATATGTTGTTGCAGAACGTCTTCCAGATTCTTTGTCATTCCACAATCTTAATTCGACCGTTTGAGGTGATCTTAATGTGTTCCAACGGTCTGAACTAAACATCTGGGATAAGGGAGAAGAATTAGCCCTGTTCTTGGTTCTTCATTAAATGCACTTATTCTAGATCTTTGATTCTCTCTGATCTTGTGATGAACCTGTCTGAAACTTATCAAAAACTTGATCAATAACATTAGGAATAATAATGCAACAAGATATGATAATTTCATATTAACCCATAATGATTTTGCAGATTGATTTGATCTAGTTTTCAAAAGTTACCGAAGCAAACTCGAGTTTGGTGTTCTAGACTCGAGTTTGAGGTTCATCCAGAGAGCAAGATATGTTTGAAAGTTTCCTAAACTCGAGTTGACAAGTAACTGACTCGAGTTTGGTTCTTACAAAGAGGAAAGTCGCGAGTTGGTCTTCAATGAGATTTTGAACACTTGGCTAAACTCGAGTCATTTAGTGACTGACTCGAGTTTGAAGCTTTTATGAAAAAACTTAAGTTTAAGTTCACAGCTTCAAAACTAGAGTTTAGAAATCATGTAATAGTTCGAGTATTTTCAAATAGTCCTAAACTCGAGTCTCCAGAAATTTGACTCGAGTTTCAGTGTATATTGAAACTTTGAAAAACTTTTCATTTAAGTACAAACTGGAGTCACTGAAATTTAAACTGGAGTTTAGAAAACAAGTATCAACTCGAATATCTCTGTATATGCCAAACTGGAGTCACTGAAATTTAAACTGGAGTTTAGAAAACAAGTATCAACTCGAATATCTCTGTATATGCCAAACTCGAGTCTACATAATCCAGACTCGAGTTTCCAGTGAAAACTGAAAACATGAAGGCTATTGCATTTTGCAAACTGGAGTTTGTAAAACTGAAACTGGAGTTTGGAAAACTTGATAAAATGTTGAAGCTTCTGTTTGATCTCAAACTCGAGTTTCCAAATCATAGACTCGAGTTTACAAGTCTTTAAACTTTTAGCACATAAACTTTCTTGTAAACTGCAGTTTCTCATAATCAAAGGTAGAGTTTGGAAACAAGTTGAAATCACTGCCTTTGATCTAGACTCGAGTTTATAAACACAGACTCGAGTTTACAATTCTTGTAAACTTTGATAGCTCTCTGTAACTCTGCAAACTCGAGTTTACCTATACAAACTGGAGTTTGGCCAACATTGTATATGTTTGTCAAGTCCAAACTCGAGTTTAGCAACCCAAACTTGAGTTTGCCTTAAACAGAAAGTTTTACAACTTTTTAAGGACAAACTTCAAATTGAGTTTACAATTGTCGGTTATCATCAAAACACACAGAGAACTAACAAGTTACTCCAGTAACGCGTAGCTACTCCAGTAGACTTGAGTCAGGATTATTAAAAGATGCGATATTACTCTAGTAACTTAGCAATGACTCCAGTAAGCCCTCATGCAGTATACATTGAGTAGTTATGGACTACTCCAGTCACATTTTCCTTATCACTTGGATATTTATTGTTTCCATTCTTTATTACTCTTATTCATGATTAACCATTCTGTTTAGTGAGTTTCAGCTGAATTTTGAAGCAGAAATCAGCAGGACCTGATTGCTGAGCTGGAAAGTGAAAAAAAAAAGTACAGCATGGAGATGCAGTGCACTTGTCGGGAATCTGAGCAAGTGGAATTAAATAATTTTAGACATTACTTTTGCTGCCCATTCTGTTGGAAGATGATTAATATTATCTTCAAAATTAAATATACTGAAGGATAAGAAAGAAACAGACATCACAGAACCAAATACAAGCTGGAATCCAGAAATGCTCAACGGTCAAGCTCATGGTGGATGTCCAACGCCAAAATTCTAAGTGGAGCTCCAACAGCTATATTCTAATATAAAACATTCAAATGAACTTCCTCAAGTATAAAAGGAAGCTTAGAAACGCAGGAAAATACAGAAGCTTACATATACGAGATTACGCCTATTACTTCAGTTCTTCTGTAATATTCCTTGAGAGAAATCTGTACTTCAGTGATTATCATTATCTACACTTAGAGAGAGTGTTTTGTATTGTTAAAATCATTTCTTTGTAAGAATCTCATGTCTGGGGACTTGGAGATTGGGAATATCAGTTTACAACTTGTAAGGGGGAGTGTATCCTAGTGAGAGAATAACTTCAAATACAGAGTGTGTAACTAATTGTGAGTGATAGTAGAAATCCCAGAGAGTCTGGGGACTGGATGTAGGTCAAGGAGTTAGACTGAACCAGTATAAATCTTGCTGTGTCTTGCTTTCCTCTTCTAACCTTTGTTCATCCCTGTTCTAGCGCATGCTTCCCAGAGTATTGTCAAGAAAATTTTTAAATCCCCAATTCACCCCCCCTCTTGGTGATTTGCTCCGCTTTTCAGTAGTAACTGTTAACTCATGTATTCTATGTTGCTATTGCATGTCTGTTTTTCATGATTAAGGATGCAAGGTTATAGGGCCTAGTGGATTGTATATCCTTAGGTCGCTACCGAGCCTGAGGTGCATTCAAGGTAGTTAGGGTTAAAGTCCTTGGCTACTGTGCTGATCCTAGCACTGAGGATACTAGGGTTTGCCTTTTTGGGCAACTACACGGTATGTGGGCATCTAAAGCCTGTCTTGTGAGACAACTCAACGGTATGCAAGCATCCAGGGATGGCTTTGGTAAGGCAACTCAACAATATGTCGAGGTGATTATGATGTGTTTCTGAATGCATTTGTGGTATATTTACCATTGTGATTTGTTTTCCTAATTGTGATTTACTTGCATGCACTGTATAGATATTATTCTTGAGTTTAATAGCTACTCTAGGGTTCAACTTTGAACTCCAGTGTAACACCCTGAATTCTAGACCCTAAGAATTGATCATAAGCCTAAAGTGGGCGAATTGCTAAGCTCGGTTTAGGAAGAGTCCCAAGAATGTCAAGGGTTAAGAAGTCTCTCTTGGACTAAGTAACTCGGCTATACAGGTCAGTGGACCTACTATGTTCAAGCCATTGAATTAAAGTGCTATTAGAAAGGGTCACAGAAGACCTATACGGTGTAAATCCGATTGGTAAAGATGCCACCTAACTATGTCTTAAGGTATAAGACAAATAGTTGAGTGAAAATATGTTTGTGTAAATGAGTATACAACATTTTCAGGGTAGCAAGTATGCCCTACATTTTTAGAAAACATCGGTATTCGTGAAGAAAACTCGAGTAAAAACTCAGGCAAGATCTCGAGCAAGCACCGATAAAGTAACTTTAATAAAGTAAGATCAAAATGACTAATGATGACATACTTTTGTGTTGGCCAAATAGAATGGTGACACATGTCCTTTCATGATTACAAAAGTCAAAGGTAATTATGCTAGTAGGACACGTGGCGTTTCGGGGTTAGGAGTTGGATTTTTGGTAGTATGTAGTACGAGGTAATTATGATATACTGAAATATGGATTTCTTGCTCCCCAAGGAACTATGTTTTGGCCACTTGTGGTCAAGGAGAAGAGACAACTAGTCCGACCCCACACAAGTCTTATTAGTAGTTCGAGTAGTAAGGAAAAGTATAGCCGGCAAAAAGCAGCTGAGCGAGACTGGTTAGGGGTTTCTCGGGACAGGCCTAAACCCCTAGACATAGGGAAATGGCGTCACATGGTAGGCCAGGGGAGAGAAAGTAGTGACTTGGAGAGCAAGGCAAAAGTCACTTCAAGCAATTATGAGGAGAGAGAAAATAAAATAATCAAAATTAATCTACTCTACACATTTGAATCTGATGTGACAAGAGGAATGACATGTAACTATGAACCCATATGGTTATAAACGGTGTCATTATTAGGGCAGCAGGTGGGTTCCACTGTCTTGAATGAAAAGTAACCCAAAATAACCATTTTACCCCTAGGGCACTTTAACCACTAGATAAAAGATTGTACCTAGTAAATCCAAGAACCATCATTAAGGGGCAGCTAAAGGATTTGATTTTGTGGGCCTAAGTGGTGAAAGTGGAGCTAAATCACCAAGAAGGGGGGGTGAATTGGGGATTTTTAAAATTCTTTTACAAGTTCTGTTTTAATGGTGAATAAACAGGGTAAAACAAAGCGAAGGGAAGAAGAGTAAGACACAAAGGTTTATACTGGTTCAGTCTAACAATATGACCTACGTCCAATCCTCAGGCACCCTGAGTATTTCACTATATCACTTGATTACACACTCTATAACTCAAGAGCAATTCTCTCACTATAACTTGCTCTCCCTTACAAGTTGTAATCAATGACCCCAATCTCCAAGTCCTCTGACTTGAGATTGTTTACAATAAATGATGTACAAACAATAAACTCTCCTAAAGAGCAGATAAAGATGAACACTGAAGCTCAGTAGTATCAAAAGATACTCTGTACAAAAAAGCTCAAGAGTAGATGAACAAATTCAATGCTTTTTCATTTTCTAGCTCAATAGTTGTTGAGAAAAATTGAATGTTGCTCTATTTATACTTAGAGTGTGATTAATAACCATTGCAAGCATCAATATGACCGTTGGTGTAGCTTTTCATCTGTTGGAGGCACTTTGGTCTCTTCTCTCTCTACTCTTTTGCTTATTCTTTGTGTTGTAGGATAAAGGTTGACTCCTTATGTTTATATCCGTTGGAATGTCAGTGTCTTGATTAGGTAAATGTCCCTTTTATCCTTTCTGCATCGTGCAAAGCTTGGTAAGCTAAAATGAACAAGTTAGGTGGCCTTACATTTAATGCTTTGACATGACTTTCTGCTTTAGTGAGAAGAGCTCTCTTAATTTACTTAAATAATCTTTAAATGAGCTAAAATATACTAGCAAACACGTCTGGTAATGTTGATAATTAATATTAGAAAGCATTCAGATCAATCAACAAGATTTACACAGATTTCGTAAATTTGAATTATCAATAGCCGTGACGCAAACTCAAGTTTGTGCATCAATACTCGAGTTTGTCACTATGCACTTAAGTCAATACTTGAGTTTCCATACTGATATTCGAGTTTCCTATTCCAGAGAGGAAAGTCGCGATTTGAGCTTTAGAGCTTTAGTTTAGTTTACGGCCAATGCTTGAGTTTTCAACCGAAACTTGAGTTTTGGACTCTCGTTGAAAATATGTCCAAAACATCAAAATTGGAGTTTTCGCTTAAAATTGGAGTATTGAAAACATTGGAAATGCATCAATGCTCTCTGTATGACTCAAAACTCGAGTTTCCAAACCCATACTCGAGTTTCCACTTTAAACTTGTAACTAAAAGAAAACATCAGCCAATTCAAAACTTGAGTTTCTGAAACTAGAGTTTTCCAAACTGGAGTTTATAAATGCATTGAAATATTGATCATCTATGCTTGGCTCGAAACTCAAGTTTTCAATGCCATACTTGAGTTTCCATTTGAAAAATGAAAACATTTGAATTTTGGAGCCAAGTGGGAAACTGGAGTTTTCTTTTCATAAACTTAAGGTTTCATATGAAAACATTTTTGACTCTCAATACTCGAGTATCCAAACTTAAACTCGAGTTTTCTCTAAACTTGGAAAACTTAGAAAATCTGGAAACTGGAGTTTGCATTTCCTTTGAAAAATATTGAATAGTGTCTTTGGCCTAAACTCGAGTTTGTCCTGATGTAAAACTTGCAATACTCTCTGTAAAGCCCAATACTCGAGTTTCCAAAAAGAAACCGCGGTTTTGCCTTTGTCTATTCAAAATTAGCTTTTCTCTGTAAGGCCAAAACTCGAGTTTTTATCCTGAAACTTGAGTTTTGCCTCAGACAGCAAGTTTTCACTTTCTTAAGATAAAACTTCATTCTTGATTTTACAATTGTTTGTTATCATCAAAAACCATATAGAACTAACAAGTGGCACCACATGTTTGCCCAAGAAGCATCTAGAATGACTTAGAGGGCAAGTCAATGAATTATATAAAAATCCAAAGCATTCTTCCAACCACTGGGTAATAACATGTCTTGGATAATAGCCTTGACCAAAGGAGTCTATTTAAGGACACTCCTTCCTTTTAGCTGCCTAGGACATGCTCAAGAGAAAGAGGAGAGTGGGGTAGCAAGGTTTTTGTTCAAGGAAGAGGTGAAGGTCATATGCAACCAAAGATTCAAGGTAAGTCCCTAACCAACAACTTAATGAATCTTGCGTGAAGTTTTTGCCTTATGGTGATGAATGTAGGGATGCAGTGGGAATTTGATATTTTTTAAGGTTCTCAATGAGTCCAAAAAAATTGATTTTGTGTGGGGATAAGTCAAAGTTACCTCTTTCACATCCAAAAAGCCTTAAGTCTTAAAGTTACTCAAATATGCCAATAACAGTGTTTTTTGGGCAGCAATGATAGATCGAATGATTTAAAATAGTAAAAGAAGTTCAATGGCTTTCAAATTTTACATTGTTATATTAGACATCTAGGGCTTCATTTTGGTATAAGATTTTGTGTCTTTTCGATTTTCCTACTGGGAGATATTTATTTTTGAAAGTAGCTCTAAAAGCTGGACTTCGTTTCGGACTAGCAGCTAGGGTTTGGGTATAAGGGAAAGATACAAACCCAGATGATGTTGGAAATTATTCTTACTATAAACTAGACATCCTAAGGGTTCCATGGCCACTAATTTCACTTCAATATTATTTTCTAGAATTTATTAAAAATCTTTGAATTCAGACCAAAGTTTCTAGAAAATTATGGTGTTGGGTGAAATTTATGGAGTTTGAAGTAAAGTTGGTATATGAGATTGAAAGTGTGATATTTTACTATAATCTAGGGTTGTAACACATGTGGAACATACTTCAAACACCTGAAAAGCATTTATCGTTTTCAAGGAATGCCAGGTAGTAATTGTTAACTCCCATACTCTATGTTACTTTCGCATGTGTGTGGTATCATGATTGCGGATATGGGTTTTAGTGCCTAAAGGACTGTGTGTCCTTAGATTACTGATGAAGTCTAAGGGCATGTAAGGCTGTAGTGCCTGAAGGATTGTTGTCCTTGGGTTACTGCTGAAGTCCGAGGTATATGAGGTAGGTAAGACCTATTAGACTGTGTGTCCTTAGGCTGCTACTAAGGCCTCTTGGGGTAGGTGGTTAGGGTTTGTAACCCTGACTACTAAGGCCCCTTAGCGTGCTGGTTCCAGGGGCTTGTCTTGACTAAGCAGTCCCACTAAGGTAGTACATGCTAGTTTCATTATGTCAGAGGCAAAGCCTAATTGTGATTTGCATTACATACATATTGTATATGAGTTTAATTGTTACTCTAGGGTTCAATTCTGAACTCCAAACTAGTTTAAAGATACAGGTGCTTCAAGATGAGATGATCAGGAGTTTAAAGATAAGGGCTGGAAGTATTGATATGAAGAGATGAAAACACTCTAATGAGGCTTAATGTTGTATTCTGAATGACAATGTAATATTATTTACTATATAAATTTTATTTGAGATGACTATACCCTTAACCTTACGGGGACTTATTTACTTTTTGGTTTATTGTACTTTTACCAGTATATTGTATTTGTCCAAACCGGTAACATGCTATTTTGCGTTCACTCTGATACATGATAAAAGGAACAAGTAGCAATGGAAAGGTAATAAGTAAAAGGCTTCCCTCTAACCCGCCACCCAAAAGGGCGAGGCCGGTAGAGGTGTAACATCAAGAACGTTTTGGAGATACTAGTGTGAGGCGGTAGGCTGGTGGGACTTGGAACAGGTGAGGCATAATGTGGAAACTTGAAGAAATAAGGATGCCCTATCACTTTTTGTACTTTATCATTTTGGGATAACTGTATAATTTACTTCTGTTCAGTACCTATTTTTGGATGACTGTAACCTAACCCTTCAGGGACTTACTTTCCATTGAATACTATATGTTTACTAGTACATAATATTTGTCCAAACTAATACCATGCTCTATTATGTTAACTCTAATATATGTTTAAAGTGATTAATTAACAAAGGAAAGGTAATAAGCAAAAAGGATCCCTCTAACCCGCCACCCGAAAGGGTGAGGCCGGTAAGGGTGTAACATTATTTCCCCTCTCACATTGAACCCACCTCTTCTATTTGTATATTTTTTTTCTTATTACTATAAAATTGAGCAAGTTAAGCATCTTAGGGTAATATTAAATAAAGGTAACCAATTGGCAGGGGCAGCAGACTGCAAGCAATATGTTCATGCTTAATAAAATTATAGTCTGAATCAACTTATAGTCTGTAAAGGTTGTAAAGTTCTTACCTTCTTAAGACAACTCCAGCTGAAAGGACTAGAGGACAAGGTAGCAAACACACTGGCAGATAAGAGTGAGAATGTTTGATGAGAGGATGAAGTTTGTGTCTGGGGTCTGAGAGGGGGCCAAATGATATGGCAGGCATTGACCGCCACACAAGGCATCTTATGGCATAAGCCAACAGGCTAAATAGGAAGTTTAACCTCATACTTCAGCACAAAGAGGTTGAATAGGACTTGCAGTTAGACCCTTCATCTCTTTCCTTTGATGATGAAATGAGGAAAAGAAGGACAACATTGGTAATGATGACTGAACACCAATATTGTATTTTTCAAATATTAAAAAAATAAGTTATAAAAAAACAACTTCATGCTTTATGGTTATTAATTAATAACCAGGTTAAGGTGCAAAAATACACATAACCTTTTCCCCCAAGAGCGCCCAGCACCATAACCTGTTTTTTGGAGCAAAAGTACACATAACATTATGTTTTAGGAGCAAAAATACCACGGGCCGTTAGCTGACCGACGTTGACTGTTAACTTGGATGGAAATGAACAGTAACTCCGCTGAAATTACAATTTTGGACTTAGTTTTAAGCTGAAATTACCATTTTGCCCCTAGTTTTAAATAATTTCTTTTTTAAAAACAACTCTAAAATAAACCCTCCCCCTCCAGTGGGCCTCACCACCGCGACGGCTGCCCTCCCCACCGCCGGCCACCTCCGGCGACATTTTTTTAAAAAAAACTAACAGGTGGCCGGTAGGCTCCACCACCGCCCGCGGCCACCCTCCCCACTGCCGGCCGCCGCCGGTGACCGGCTACCTCCTCCGGTGATTTTTTTTAAAAAAAAGAAAATTAAGGTTTTTTAAAAAAAAAATAGGCCACAGTGCAGCACTATATATATATATATATATATATATATATATATATATATATAGTAACCTTCATGCAATAAATATAGAACCCAGTTCTTGCTTCTCTTTCAACGTTAATATATATATATTTATATATATGCATGACAGTAGCTTCCACTATTTTTTTTTTTTTTTTTGCTCCTAAAACCTGAGTTACCATGCAAAACTGAACCCATATGTATAAATCTTAAATTTCTAGAAGCTAAAGCGCAGAAACCATTGAAGTTAGAAGACTTAATGACTCACCTTGAATAGTTTCTAGATTTGCAAGCATAGTTTTTCAGTTCCTCCGTCTTCCTCTCGATCTATCTCTCTCTCACTCTCAACGGTTTCTCCTTCACTCTCAACTCCCTCTCTTATGCCTCACGATTTACTTTGTTTTTGAGGCTGGAAGCAGAGAACTAACAGTAGCAAATCTTTTTCTCTCAAGTTCTCACGTTCTCGAATGAGAACAAGCAATGCGTATGGGATTATAATGACAGAATTCATATCCAGTCCATTCGTGTAGAAATGTTGGTCCGAGAGGTGTGTGTCTCAAGAAGCATAGTGTCGCTGTGTATGATGGACGCTGAACGAGATATGCTGACGGGAGAGAGAGACTAACATATTCAAATCCATATCCTCCCACGTCTGTTTCTCCTGTGATCGTCGCTGAAGTCTGTTTATTTTTATCTGATTCATAGTATGTGATTACGGTTCCTGTTTTAGGTGTTTGGCCGAGAGATTAAAAAAACTAAGGTTTTTTTTAAAAAAAAAGTCACCGAAGGTGGCGGCTGGCGTGGGTGTGACCGGTGGTGGGGCCCACCAGCCTCTCCTTAGTTTTTTTTTTAAAAAAAACCTCAATTTTTATAAAAAAAAAAAAGTTGCCAGAAGAGGTCACCGGAGGTGGCCGCTAGTCGCTGGCGGTGGGGAGGGCAGCTGTCGGCGATGGTGTGGCCGGTGGTAGGGCCCACCGGATTATTTAAAACTAGGGGTAAAATGATAATTTCAGCTTAAAACTAAGGGCAAAATGGTAATTTCAGCGGAGTTACTATTCATTTCCGTCCAAGTTAACAGTCAAAGTTGGTCAACTAACGGCCCGTGGTATTTTTGCTCCCAAAACATAATGTTATGTGTACTTTTGCTCCAAAAAAAAGGTTATGGTGCTGGGCGCTCCTGGGGGAAAAGGTTATGTGTATTTTTGCACCTTAACCCTTAATAACCATGAATTATTCTTTTACTATGGTTACACAACAACAACATACTTAACAGTTCTAACTCACTAAATGTTAACTAAAGCTTTTGAAACCTTTCCTCTTACACGTGTTGATTGTGGGTACCCTCTTGTCACCCAATGATTGTCAAGAGAATCAAGTACCCTTCATTACGTCGTATTCAACTTCCAATGCATGCAATAATTTCCATCAAAAGTTTAGACGTATATTTAAACTCTACATTTTCATTTGTTTTTCGTACATTTTCTTCATCGCCCTCCTTTTTGTTCTCTTAATCATAAAGATGAAATGTTGTGCAAAATAATTTCCAAAAAGCTCTCAGTGTCATCTTCCACCTTTTCCTTCACTTCCTTCTTATCTTCTGCCTCCTGCTTGTCCTCCCCAACATCAGCCACTACTGCCTCCAAATGCTATGCTTCCACAACTCGTGGCAATGTTGCAGCATGCAGAACACACTAAACATGTCATGATGAGGCTTTCTTTATACCTCTCTAGTATGAACCTGAAGGCCAATCTCACACTTGACAAGTATGGGATTGGCCATGATCCTTGCTACTCCTCTAGGGACAAGTAGCCTAATGATCTTATCAGTTCATTAGGCTACTCACCATTGCTCAATTTCTAATATTTTATCGTTTAAAATTTATTGTTAAAAAAGTACATAACATTTCTCACTGTTATTAGAAAACAACCATTATGAAATCTAATAAATAACGATTCGTTGACTATTATTTGAAATAATTGTCATGAATTCATATATCAATAATGGTGTTTATAAAAAAAAACCTTCATAAAGAACATGGCTCGGGAAAAAGAACATATATAATTATGCAGACTGGTCCTCTTCAACTTTCATTGCATACTTTACTTCCAATCTAATTAAACTCCCCATTTTCATACGTTTCATTCACCCTCTTCCTTTATTATCCTCATCATCATGGTCAAGGAACATGCTAAAGAAATATTAAAGAATCATCCTCCCAACCTCCACCTCCTTCTCCTCCTTGTGATGCTTCTCAACATGTAAATTCGCCTACTTCTCTTCCTCCTCCCACCCAACTTCCACGCCCTTCTTATGCTCCTCCTCCCTTTCCTCCATCAACGCCTGCTTCCTTCCTCCTTCTTGGCCTGCGACTAGCGCCATTACCACATCAACTACAGGTCATTCTTGCTTTCTCAAATGATTCAAATCCCTCATTTGAGGATGATGGGTAGGTTGTATTTATATATGTATTTATAAAAATGTATTAATGTAATGGCTCCTACATATATTTAAAACTAATAAAAGCATACCTTATGGTTGTTATTAAAGAACCATGATAAATCAAATAAATAACAAACCTCACGGTAAACTAAAAATAACCATTATAAAGGTGAAATAATAATTAATGGTTCTTACTAAGTAAATATTATGTAAGACCTTAAATACTATAGATTTGTTAATAACATACCCCACAATTATTTGAACATAACCATGATTAAAATAAAATATTTAGTTGTTGTTACCAACTAGTAAGACCTTCAAATATATAATAGGGGTTTGATTGTAAAACATCTAATCAATTTTGAAAGGAGAATATCGCCTAGAGGGGGGGTGAATAGGTGATTTCGAATTTTCTTCTGTTTCTGTTTCTGAATAATTTGAAGGAGTAAAACAAAAAGGAATAAAAGACACAACAGAAATTATACTGGTTCGGTCAAATCAAATAACCTACTTCCAGTTCCCACAACAGTATGGGTATTTCACTAATCCTCAAGATTACAATTACACACTCAGTAACTCCTGCGACAGTCCAATCACTCAAGACTCCGCTCCCCCTTACTGGTTGTAATTGTACACCCTTTACTTAAGATTCCACAACCTTAAGCAACACTAATAAACAAACAATGTAATTGATTTTCACTCCTCACTGAGTAGATAAAAGCTAAGCACTGAAGTACAGAGAGAAATAATAGATGAAAGCTAATGGAACAGTGAACTTAATTAATTTCAAAATAAATGCTTCGTGTTCCAGTGGTTGGCACATTGAATGTTCTGGCTTTTTATATGATCGCCTTAACAAGCTTCCTTGTCTTCCATTTAATATATCCGTTATCTCTATTTGAATTCCTGTTAGATTCAATCCTTCGTAAAGCTCAGTCGACCGTTGTATTCATTAAATGCAGTGGTGCTTCTCATTAAATGAGTTTTCCGTTGTTTGTCCTTGTGTCAGAGAGGTAGCCGGAATAGGTATTGCTTATAAGAATAACAGCTGCTATCTCAGTATCTTATTCCCATTGTTGCCTTGTTTTTCTGTCAACATTTAATGCTCGATACACGTCGGATTTGCTTTTCCTTAAAAAACTGGATTTACTGATAAATCTGCGAAATACTTAGATAAAGATTAAACATAATATAATTATGTTAGAGAGAAATTAATGAACCAATTGGATTAGTCTGATGAAGTGTTGACATACACAATGACATTCTTAAAGCACAACATTACTTGCTCATACAATACAAAAAAAATCATATAAGTTATATTCGAAAAAGCTTATTCCCATTTGTTCATTCTCAAGAATGTCCCTTTCATTCTCGAGAATCAACAAAAGAAAAGAGAACATGGATGTGTTATAGGTTTTCAGAATCATTATTGGTGTCCTTCATTTGCTCTGGGTATTCTTGAGAATTCAAACATCATTCTCGAGAATCAACGACTGTGAGGGGATGATGATTTGTGATCACTTCTTTGGCTCATGTACTCACATATCTCATTCTCGAGAGTTCAAACACCCATTCTCAAGAATTAACGAGCAAGAGTTGGAATTGGACGGGAGGATTGTTTCCTTGCTCTTGGATTCTTGAGAATCAAATTTCAATTCTCAAGAATCAACAAATGCAAATAGAAAATGGAATATGTATGTGTTATAATTCACTAAAGGTTCTCGAGAATTGATTATATCATTCTTGAGAATTGAGGAATTACAAGTTGATTGAGATAAGTGTGCATTTCATGTATCCATTATATCTCATTCTCAAGAATGTATCTTACATTCTTGAGAATCAACGAATGAAAATGGGAAATGTAAAATGTATGAGTTAACTCTCTTGTACATGAACTAATAAAGGTTCTCAAGAATTACCTACCCATTCTCAAGAACCAACGAACAAGAAAAAGGAGAGGATTATTGCTTTGCACTTGGATTCTCAAGAATCACCTTTGATTCTTGAGAATTGTCGGTGATCACATAATGAAAGGAAATATACATATCAAGCACATTCTTGAGAATCAAATTCTCATTCTTGAGAATCAAAGATGAAGAGCATTTGTTTGAGCATTTGTCATATGCTTTGCTTTAGTATTATCTAAGAGTTAATTAATGTGGTTTAATTATCAATCTTTGTTAAATCAAATCTCATATGTGTTATCATCAAAACAACATTAGTAGTCAACAAATTTAACATTTGAAAACTTTCACACTCAATCAAAAAAATCTAGCTCTTTCAGCTTTATTAAAAGCATTCATTCAACCTTAAAATATTATTTGTTCAACTTTCGGTTGGATTGACATAAGGTTTATGGTTTTTATTTCATTATATGCATTTTTTGTGAGTTTATTCTGGGCACAGATGATTATTGGGTTTTGATTAAGGTTTTGTGTCTAAATGATTTATGTTAGATGGGGTCTTTGAATAAGCAGTGGATGTATGCCAATTGTCTAACAAGAGACTATAGGGATGAGGTAATGATTTCCTTGACTTTGAATTAATGCGTAATCACCCAAACGACAGTTTGATTCTTTGCCTCTATGTAAATTGTGGCAATGTACAATGATGTGATTGAGAAATATGTATGTCTTTATAATTCATCAAATTGATCCTACTTATATGAGTTGGACGAGGCATGGGAAGACAAGTAATAGGGTGCTTAAACATATGGAAAGTTGTACATCACTTGATTTTGACACAAGTGCATTTGATGTTGACCGTCTCGATGATATGGCCAAGGCGTTAGAAAAGGACATACAAAATAATCCTAAAATGATGGAAACTTTGAAAGGCGATACAATGAAGCCATTATATGAGGGATGCACTAAGCTTACCTTATTGAGTGTTTTGTTGATGTTATACAACTTGAAGACGAGAAATGGGTGGTCTAATACGAGCTTTACAAAATTGCTCAAGGCTTTAAATAAAATGCTACTGACCAAAAACATGCTTCTACCCAAAATATATGTTGTAAAGAAAATGTTGTACTATGTAGGCTTTAACTACAAGAAGATACATGCTTGCCCCAATAATTGTGTCTTATTCAGGAATGAATATACATCGCTAATACATTGTCCCATGTGTGAGGAGCCATGCTACCAATAGAACGAGAAGAACCCAAATAGGACGTTATGATATTTCCCCATTATACCTGGATTAAATATCGATGGTCTATTATTTTGTTGACAAATGAAGTGATTGATTAGGAGGTGGGTGATGGAGTTGAGGATGATCCAATTAATGGATGAAGAAGATGCTTTGTATGTCAGGCATGATTATAATGAAGGCATTCGAGTTTCGAAGAGGGAAAAATTATTACTTGACAAAAAGAGTAGAATTCAAGATAAAAGAAATTAACTTACAAAAGGCTAAGACTAGAAAAAGAAAAGGAGGCACTTAATTTCTATATTTTGACAGTGTATTGTTGTTTTCGCACTGCTGAGCTAGGTTAGTTTTTGTGTTTTTTTAATGAATGGTCTATTGCATTGTTGTTTGTTTGTGTTTTTATGAAAGCGTATGGAAATCGATAGCAGTACCCCTTAATTTTAAAAAAAAATAAATGATACATATATTTAACATTTTTTAGCTAGAAATTATAATATATGTTTAAAAAATAAATAACGGTTTCTTGCAATAACTGTTATATATGTAACAACAAAGAAATAAATTACGGGCTTTATATTTGAATCATTATAAAGTTAAAATTTCCCCTAAATTTAAACATCTCTATGCTTCTCTATTTCATACATTAGCACACATGTCTTAAGTCAAATGTAAACCCACTAACCTCGAAACCCCACTACTCTGGTTGTCTTTTCTGGTTGTTGACCTTCATTTTCAGTCAAACCAAACCATCCACAAAGCCTTCTTCATGCTTCTTAGCAACAGCTATGCAAGTTGATGCGTAAGCCTTAACATGTGTTTTTGTTCACTGCCACACTTGTCTTAGGGTTTATTGTAACCAACCAACCACGGAATTCCACTTCTCCAATTGTATTTTCTAACATTCATCAATCACTTTCAATGGAGCCACACAATCCAAAGCATTCATCGTACTTTTGTTAACAACAACTATACAAATTGCTTTAGTTGCATTTTCAGTTTTTTGCCCCGGCTAGGTTGCATTTCTTTGTGTGGTTTGTGACATGAGATGTCGAACTCACTTAAAATTACCAGGTTTCCAAATATTTGCAATATAGAAACAACCTGAATCATCTATCAAGAAATTTGTGTTTGGTCTAAATCACTCAAGTAATAGCGGAAAATCAAACTAAGGCGAGGGGGGGTTCATTTCAATTAACATTAAAGCAAGGACTAAAGCAAAAGGTAGGGACAAAATTCTCAAATTAAAAGCAACCAACCCTGGATTAGGATCCCTACAACATCCATCATCAAACAATTAGTTGCTAAATTTATGGTTGATTCTAGACAAATTGAAATCCCACATTCATCTAGAAATACCCTTAACTGGACAATCGCCTAACATTTATTCGAACACATGGCATGCTTACCATAACTAGGTTTGAATTATATCCTTGAGGTTAATCAACCTGAATGTTAAATCTAACATCCTATCTCTTCCTTAGAATTGAATCTAACTAAAGCGAAAAGAAACGAATTCAATTACCAGAAGTACAGGTATGCTGGATTAAACCGTGGAATCCTCAACTCATAGGTTAATCAAAGAAACTTAGCCAAGCATGGCTAAGTAGAACAAAAATGCAGAATAAATGATGAAAAACATGAAGAATAGTTGAGAGAAAATTATAAAGTTTTGTTTGATCTGAAAAATCCTCCAAAACGTAAAACTGAGTTATTTTAGCTATCCTAATGTCTTAACCTAAATCAAAACAGGCTAGAGCTCCACAAAGCCAGCCCATAATCAAAACAAATTAGAAATACTCTCAATTACAATGTTCAACCCATTTAATTAAATAAAACTCCAAAATTTTGCATCTGATTTTGACCATCTTCTTGTACGAATTTGGCTTTCAAATCTTCAAATGATTTGTAGCTCTCTAAATTATTTTTAAAATGAGATAAGAATGAGGTTAATCGGATACCTAGAGAAAAAGTTATGGTGAAAATATTCAAGCACTATAAATTTGGAATTTTAACATAAAAACAAATTAAATCCAATTAAAAGCCAAAAGTTCAATTAAGCTCAAAAGCTCATTATTGATGAACTAAATAACCCTAAAATTATTAACCAAGAGGTATAAATAAGTGTAATAAAATTCAATTATCAGTATGTTCTACACATATGGAGGTATGACTTCCCTTATCCATTATGTATTCTCCATTATTATTCACTTTGTGTTTTGTAGCTATGTTTTAACCTAAGTCGTGCTCATGTTATGTTTTTGAAAAATCAATTGTTTTATTTGAAGGTTCCTCTCCTGTTACAGGAAGTCATTAAAGATTTACAAATATTTCACTATGCTGAGTATGTGGTAGATAGCTCCAAGTAGCATACAGTTGCTATAGACCACAACTTACAAGGGGATGACAAAATTTACAACTATCTCTATAGGCCACATATATAACATATAGAGGGATAACATGATTCACAACTCGTCTCTCCCATAGAATCATCAATCCTATGTTTTCTCTTCCGATAGCCACCATAGATGCTAGTGGGAGGAGTTGTCTATGTGCTTGAACTTATTGCATGGCCTGACCACCTTATTATCATAGCATCTTTGACACACACAAAAGTATATCGTCGTCTTATAATAGAACATAAGCTCACAAATCAAGTATAGGCACGCAATTTAGGATAGATCAAGAAATTTCTAGCTTTATGGCTAGGCTTAATGTACCTCCCTACCATAAAGAGCTTAAAGGGTATACAACCTCGAGCAGATTTCATAGGGAATGAGAGATTAAATCTATAGAAAGCCACATGCAATCTAACAAGAGAGCAAATGTCATACTATAGATCTAACTCCTTCTCTATCAACTCTTGCTCAAGGCTACATACCCCTTTAGCCCTTTACAGTAAGGAGTTTTATTGACCTTAACAACAAAGCCAGAAATGTCTTAATCCATCATAAACTCCATGGCTATACTCAATGTGTGATCTTCTATAATATACAAATTTGTGTACAATTTCATTTTGTATGCATGTAAGGGAATATCAAAAGGAGAATCTCCATTTAAAAAAAACAAAAACAAAATTGCCTCAAAAATTAACAATTCTTACATAAAAGCCATTATATATTTATACACTATATATGACGATTGTTTCATTAAACCCATCAGCATTAATAGCAAATAAATAATGATTGTGATATAATGACCATTATGTATGCTAATCTTTATATATAAGTTATTTTGAAAGAACTGTTATGTATGTTACAGAGTTTATAACGGTTGTTTATTTGAGACCGTTATTTATTTTGTCAACATTATGATATATATATAATGATTGTTTACGTGAGCTAAGGATGGCAATAGGCCAGGACAGGCTTTGACCAAATAGGTCTAAGCCTAAAACTAGGATAAAAGGCATGAATCTGGGTCTGAGCTTAAATGCAGACTTTTTTTTTAGACTTATGTCTGAGCCTTCATGAAGCCTGATCGAGCCTAAAGCCTTTTTAAAAGCTTACTTATAATGTAGACCTTTAAACGAACCTCATATTCAGGCCTTAAAGGCTATAAATAACTAATATAAGAATGTAAGTAGTACAATAAATAACTAATTATACTTGAAATTAGAATATAAGAATAAAAGAATTTAATATTGTGTTATTTATATGATATGATATAAATATAAGTATATTTATTCAATGTATAAACAGGTCAGGCCTGAAGGGTTACAGGCCAGGATTTTTTTTTTTTTTTGATGTATTATAGGCCAGGAATTAACAAAAAAGACTCAGTCTATTTACACATTTAGGCCTAGCTAGCTAACCTTTTTAACAAACAAGCCAAGCATACCAGGCTCTAAACAGGTCAGACTGTAGGTTTCCTAATATGGGCCTAACCTATTTACACCCTTATTATGAACCCATTTTATTATCATAACAACATTACATGCATCATGGCATAACCACATCTCAAAACATAGAGTGTTATATTAAAATTATTATAATAGATACGGAATAAATTATGGTCCATACCATAATGTGTTTGCACCGAACCTTTATAGCTCCCGAATATATAACAATTCAGAATCATTATATATGACAGATAATAATCTTTATATATTATGATTTCTGTAATTGTGAAAGTTAATCTTTATATAACGTTAGACTAGGAAGTTTACAATTTTGTCACAATCTAATTTAGAAGATGCACTATTAATTTGGCAAATGTTATAGTTGGCATACTTCAATTTAAAATGAAAGGAAGATAATATTATGTTATGGGATGAAAAATATGGGCGTTGTTAATAATAATGGTGCCTATTAGTTTCTGCCTTGTGATATTGAAAAATAAACACAAAAAAGAAAAAGAAAAGAAAATGTACGTGTGATGGTCCATACCCTCGTCCATAGAAAATAAAAATTTACAGCTAAGCCTACTAAGTAGGCACTGTAGATGGTGGGAAGCAAGAAACTCCCACTTTCATAAAAGGAACTCCTTCCTTCAGATGTTTAAAGTCAATTTATTTGTCCTTTCCAATTGACCTTTTCTCATTTTTCTATTTTTGTTAGATTGTATTCCTTTCAAATCAAATATGTATGGAATGATCAAACTTCTTTATCACTAATATATTTCTGGATTATTTCAATAAAACTTTAGATGAAAAATTCACACACACACACATACATATTCATTTATTATATGATAAAACTTCTTTATTACTAATACATTTCTGGATTATTTCAATAAAACTTTAGATGAAAAATTCGCATGTATATAATATGAAAGTCACAAATAATTGAAAATAGAGAAAAGAGCTAAGATGGCAGAAATGATGCAATTTTTAAAAAGCACAAAGTCCCATGCAAGTTTCATATATAGTTCACGTATGATGTAACTTTGTGAGTAGTACATTATAAACTAAGTCCTTTTTTTTTTTGGGGGGGGGGGGGGGGGTGGTTATATGCTCTAAAAGGTATATATCATCACATAACAAGATTATAAAAATAAATTACAAAAAAAGACTATGATATTCTCAAATGCAAAACTTTGTTATTAGATCAATATAATTAAACATGTCAAGTGAAAAGTATTAATGATCTTCTCTAATTCTGTTGAAAACATGTTTGGTTAGTATACATTTTTATTTTCACTCAAGAAAATTGTACTTGTAATGCATATGGCTTTGTTAAAATTTCAATTTAATTCTTATTATAGTTTGCGAACTTATATTTGAACTCCTTACTATATATTTACAAAATTTTTAATTTGAGTTATTCCTTACTGTTAAAATTATTTGAGTTTGTTAAAAATTATGATTTGTAATAATATCATAATAAGGACTCATTTTTTAAAAAAAATGAAACAATAAGGAAAAAAATGATTGCTTCTATTTTCTCTATTTATTTTTTTTATTAATGACATACTTTTTGTGTTTATAAAAGTTTGAAATTATACTTAAACACAATTTTACACAATTTTCTAAAATAATGTCTAATATCTCTTGTTACCAAGTGAATAATCATCTGAAAGAGTAAAATATTGATGTAGCTAAAATGCAAGGGAATCACTAAAGAATCAAAATCTTGGACGTTATGAAGTATATGGACCCCTGCTTTGACATTACTTAATTAAGTGGGTCATTATAATGTATTAATTAATCCCTCATACTAATTAATCACTTGTTTTAAATAAATAGAAAAACAATAGCAGCCACATCATCAAACCATCCATGTGTACATTTCAACCGCCATGATCAACCCAATCAAGCCGGCTTGCACCTCGACACGTCACCATCAAGCGTGCCCATGGATATGCACCATCGTCACAGCAGGCAGCTGTGGGGCTACCACAAGAGATTAATACTTAAATAATAATTAGGTTTAATCAATCAAAACGTTGATGAATTATTGTTTATTAAAGAGGAGTGGCAGTGATTGACCAGCGAATATGAAGGGTTGGCATTTTAAGAACCCTATGAGTCATTGTTAAAATAATATATTTCTATATAACAATTATTATTATAACAAATTAACAATATAGAGTATTAAAGAAAAGGCCTGCCTCACATGGTAGGTTGCTTGTGATTCATAATGGGAAGACAAAATCAATGTTAGAGTAATGGTAAGAGAATCCCACTTCCATTTTGTTCCTTTGTGACCTTCGTCATTGGCTTGTCATGCACGAATGTGCACAATAATTTCTCTCAATTTAATTCAATCCAATAACAATAATAATGGTAAATAATAATAATAATATGCATTAATAATTAACCGAATGGAACACAAATTCTTGCCACTCCCATGAGCATGGATCCAAGTCCTTATCAAATCATTGATGCCCATTTGGTTTTAAAGAATCGTGGGAAATATATATAATGGAATGTAATGATAGGAAATATAATGTGATGGAATGACGATTACATATAATTCATTTGATATATAACATAAGAAAAAATCATGGAATGAAATTTAGTTTTTATGTAGGAAAAAAAAAGTTGAAATAGTAATCTTTTGAACTCTATTAAGCAAAAAATGAAGGGTACAAAGTGTTTAAACCAATATTGATTCATGGAGGGCATAAATGTCCCTACATTGATTTATGTAAGTTGGAATATCCGAATTGCAAAATGGAGATTACTTGATTTCTTTTAATTAAGATTATATTGGGCTACTTTTTTGTCCCAATCAAACACCCTAAATTAGCAGAATACATAAGAATTACATATAATCCCCTTGCATGAAAAAATTGAATCAAACATGCCGCCAAAAGTACCACATGGCAGAAACATAAGCTGTTTATTACTCTATTTATTTTAGGGTTAAGGTGCAAAAATAGACATATGTTTTTCCTCCAAGAGCGCCCAGCACCATATGTTTTTTTTTTTGTGAAAAAATACACACGCCGTTAGGTTTTAGAAGCAAAAATACCACTTCCGTTAGTTGACCGTTAACTGACCGTTAGTTGACCGTTAACCATAGTAAAATTACCTTTTTGCCCTTAGTTTAAAATAATTAAAAAAGAAAATGGTTAAGGGCAAAAGAGTAATTTCACCATGGTTAACGGTCAACTAACGGTCAGTTAACAGTCAACCAACGGAAGTGGTATTTTTGCTCCTAAAACCTAACGGCGTGTGTATTTTTGCACCAAAAAAAAAAACATATGGTGCTGGGCGCTCCTGGAAGAAAAACATATGTGTATTTTTGCACCTTAACCCTTTATTTTAAAAATATAAGGCACAAATGTATTGATATATTTAGAAGGAGTTGGTGTCTGAAAAATTATTTTCCTTTCCTATTTTGAATACCATCATATTTCTCCCACAAGCATGCACAGGAAAATATAAAGCCTGAATTGATTCGGTAATTTTTAAAATATGTAAAAAGAAGTATTACTAAATATTCATAGAACTCTTCATTATACTTACTCAGGTCTCTAATATAAGACATATATTTGAGGAATTGATCTTTGTCCTAAATATAAGACATATTTTTTATATTTGTAAATATTTTTCAAATTTATCTCTATTAATGCTCTCTCAATAATAATAATGGAGAAGAGAGAATGAATGAATTAAGAAATATAACTAGGGTGTTTTAGAAAATATATATCGTATTAATCAACTAAACTAATTTAATCTAAGTAAATTAGGTAAATATGTCTTTTATTAAGGACTAAAGGGAGAACTTTAAATTTGATAACAAAAATATCTTCCTAAATTAATAATTGAGGGAGCTTTTATTTACCTTAAAAGAAAGTATATATTTATGTATAACATTAGACATATATTTTGAAACGAACATGAAACCGATGTATACCATAAATTGTGGAGATATATATATATATATATATATATATATATATATATATATATATATATTTTGTTCACTTGTTTTAAGAATCACTATAGAAATGGTCCTTGGCATAAACAAGGGAAATTGTCCGGCAACTTGACAAATATATATAATATTTTTTTAGGCTGAATGCATTCCAGTTGGGGCTAAATCTAGCAAATTGTAGCCAACAATTAATGCACATAGGACCACTAAGTATTATCTTCATGTGACGACTTGTTGTAATTGAAATAAGAAACACACACACACACACAAGTGATGTTCTTGTTTGAGCAACTAGGTCTTTGTCGATTTTGATAAGCTTTCATATATCCAACTTACTTCAATTTTGCCCAAATAGAAGAAATATATTACTCGTTGTTTTTTAAATGAATCTTTAGAAATTAATTATTATATATTTTCAGTGTTTCAAAATACAAACACGTCATTAATATGTGACTGAATATGGATCGTTCATTACTTTTGACTGTAGTTCAATTCTGCTCCCTCCATTTTTAACTTCTTGTATACACAAATTAAGAAAATTAGTAAATAGCATAAATTATAATCAAATAAAAACATATATCACTAAAATACCGTTATTATTATTGCTGTTGTTGCTGCTATCAAATTGTTACTTGAATCAATACTGTATTAAATTTCTGAATCGGCAATTGTTTGGAAACATATTCAAAACCCCAACAAAATGATAGTGTTTGAAAACTGAAAGAGTATGTGTTTTATTTTATTTAAAATATAAAAATTTAGTTAAAATATTTATAAATGAAAACAAAATGTCAAATTTTTAATACAGAAAATGAAATAAAAATTAGCTTTTACCATTTTAATATCAAATTTAGTTAATATTACTGGTTTGTTTGACCCAAAAAATAATGTTTTGATAAGTTTTGGCCAATTTGGTTTATAAAGTATTACTCTCTCCAGTTCAAAATATAAATTTCAAATTGTGTTTATCAAAAATTCAAGTTAAAAGTAATAAATATATAAGATATATATTTTTTCCATGTATGTTCTTTTTTATAAAGACAATAAGTAAGAGAGACAATAAGTGAAAAATAATAAAAGAGAAAGTATGAAAAAGAAAAAGGAAACAAGATGAAGAGTGTAACAAAGTTATTAAAAAAAAAAAAAAACCTATTAAATGATCAAACAAATCCAAACTGTAACTTATAAAAGAAAACTAGACCCCTTCAGATTTGAAGCTTATATTTCAAATGGGAAGGAGTTGTTTTTATTTCTTACTCCTAGGTCAAATGGATCAATATCGTTTCATCATACTTTCATTTTTTTTTTTTTTTTGCCTTCTTTCATACTTTCATTCTTATATCATAATTACAATTTTGTTTTCGGCAAATGATACTTAGGTTCTCAAAAGATCAATTGAATGACAACCTAATTTTAAATTTTTTTATCAAAATGTTAATTGCAGATATTGACTAAGAAATAATTGGCAAATATGAGAGTTTCAATTACAATTAATTGAATTAAAATGGATAACAAGCATCTCATCCCTGCACGGTTTCATTCTTATGCATCTTCATAAAATTTAGGACGAGACAGTCAAAATGGCAACAATTCTACTGCGACTTGGAACTGAACAAGTTCTGGAGAGTGGTTACAATCACCCATCGACAAATTAGGAAAACGGAGAATTATGTCTCCTTTAGATTTCAGCAATTGCACTCAGAATTCTCCCCTTTTCTATTTCTCTATTACTTTCTTTTTCTTTTTCCTTTTATTGATGAAAAGTAATTTCTTCTCAAAGTTTATTCTGAATTTCTTAGTTATAGTTTGTTTCTTTTAAGGCTTGTTTTACATATAAAAAGTAAGACTAATGGTGTTAGGATTGAAGGACTAAAAATTCCCTCTTTAAACTTAAGGGGCTAAAACAAGACTTAATACAAATATAAAAGACTAAACGTGTTTAGGTCTTTAGCCTTCATACAATTTTCTCAATTGATATTTGTAACTTATATTTTAAATAAAAATATTTTGGAACCAAAATGTAATTAAATTAATCTTTTGAGATATAAGTGTCCTTTTTTATTTTTTATTTCTATATTAACTTGTCATTATATGTACATATATTAATATATATTATTTCCCTCTATTTTTATTTTATTGATTGAAAACTAATATTTTTACTGTCCATGTATAAATAGAAAAATAATTCACCTATCGACTGATTCAAGTGACATCATCCTGAATATAAGTTATATAACCAACAATGGAATCTAAACATATTTTATTTCAAATTATTTTTAAAAAAAAAAAAAACATATCTGAGCTACAGCTCGATCAAGCATGCATTTAAAACACTAAGTGGACATATATATGATTTCACATAGTATTATTAGCATTATTATTAGCAATGTTAATGGCGGGAGACTGATCATAATGATTTCAAGTTGACGAAAATGTTTAACGCTTGATTATTCAAGTCAAGTAGAGACTAATATCTTTCAACACAAAATGTCAATTTAATTAGACCAAAAATATCAATTTCTTATGAACTTAATATCAAACTTAATTTTTATTGGCTTGTTAAGTTTTAAACCAACTCACTTCATTTTTTTAGTAATTTTCATACCAATTTTTTTTTTTAACTTGAATGATCAATCACTTATTAATTCTTGTATCTTATTAATTAGTTTTTTTCTCTTTAGATAATGAAATATTATGATTATATATGTGTGCGCGCTCTTCCCTTAAACAAATCATTCAACGTGATAATTTCAAATCAATTTTCAAATGAATATTCTTATCATCATTAGAGGAATATATATATATATATATATATATATATATATATATATATATATATATATATATATATAGGGCATGCTTAGTTTTTGTTGTTTTCAAAATAGTTTTTTCGAATTGAAAAAAGGGCAAAAATTTAGTAATAAACAATTTCACTGGCTATAAGCGCCCATAAGACTGAACTATTTTTTAGTGTAAAAGTAGACATAAATAATTTAAACTTCGATTACTTTTTATGTTGTGAGTCTCACCAGTCTTTTCCCTCCATTATTTTAATATTCTTAATGGGAAAATATCACTTAGACAAAAACAATTTTATTTTAGTTAAGTGCCAAAAGATTTTTTAAAATTTCACTACACCCTTTGCGTCAAAATAAAATTAATTTTTTTAGTAAAAAGACAATAATGTGTTTACTTTATTTTTAAGAGCATTTACAAAACAAATAAGAGCATTTTTAAGAAAAATAAAGGGATTCAAAGAAAACCACGAAGTTAACCAGAACATTTTGGTCATTCACAAGATAAATAAAGAATTCACTAGACAAATAAATATATTCCATAGACAAATAAAGGAGTTTAAAAGAATCCATGAAGTTTAAAAAAAAAATTACAAGTGAAATATAGGAATTTACAAGACATGTGTGAATGACCACAAAAATTTAACTCCCTAGTCATTCACATATTTGTCTTAAAAATGTATTTACTTATCTTGAAAATCTCATATTTGTCTTATAAATACTCTTATGAAAGAAATAAAATAAAGGTATTGTTGTCTTTATACTAACATAACTTAATTTCATTTTGACTCAAAGTGTGGTGAAATTTCAGAATCTTTTGGGGTTTAACTGAAATGAAATTGTTTTCATGGGGTTTAAGTGATATTTTCCCATTAAAAAAATTAAATTAATAAAGAGAGAAGATTGGTAGGACACACGGTGCAAAAAGTAATAGAAGTTATATCTTTTTAACGTCGTCGCTATATACCCTCCCAATTAAATTGTCTATGTGTAGCTACTTTTGCACCCAAAAATCGGTCTTATGGGTGCTCATGGGGAATTTGTTCATTGCTAAATTTGCTCATTTGCCCTTAAAAAAAAAAAAGAAATATGTTTGAAATTTTTTTTTATTATAAATGTGTTCTGCAAAACAAAAAATTTAAAATTTATTTTGAAAAACACAATTACATCATCCATTTTGTATTTTGCTATGTTTTGTTTTACAAATTAGAGAAGAGGCATATAACATTGTATTTTCATCAAGGACAATCATGATATAATAAAACAAACTATTATTTTACCAATAAATTGTTAATCAAGGTACCAAGCAGTCTCACCCAATAAAAAAAAGAATACAAGTTTGAATCTTAGAAAGTACACTTGTATTAACAAAGCTGAAAACCCTTTATATTCTAAACTTTGAAAGAAATTATACCCTTTGTCCAAATTTTTTTTTTTAAAAAAAAACTATTACTTCATCTTTCACTTCACTTTAAGATATGTTTTTCAAAATAATGGTTCAAACAAATTTTTTAAAATTTTTTATTTTCAAAGCTTGTTCTAAAAATTACGTTACAGAATTACCCTAAAAACATAAGAATAGATCATATAAACAAGCCTGCAAATTACCTGAAATTGATTCAATTAACGTCATCCTCAATATAAATATGACGAAATTAAACATATATTATGTGAGTTTAACTTCAACATTTTTTCACATGTAACAAACAAAAAGTTCACTCACCTATAAATCGATCCAAAGCATCCACTAAAAACACAGAGAGAGGGATAAACATTAATAATTACGGGTAGTTGTTATTATTAGGAATAATATGTTAATTTGGAGGGGAAACTGAATGATTTCATGGTGGAATAAAGCACCACATTGATTTGAAGCCTAATCACCAAAGGCTTAAAGAAAAGAAATAAAGAAGGAAATATGATGAGTACTGAACAGTGTGAGGTGTTGTTGGCGTGATAGTATGAGTTTTGGATCACTTAACGTCAAAATCGAAATAACTCAACTATCTCATATTGTTGGCCAGTTTAGAGATGAGGACTCAATTATACCATTGAGTGTGATTAAGAACTTTATAGAGTTTGGAAAAAAAAATCATATCAATCGAAAGAATTACTTAATATAATATCATATACCTGATAATTTAGGTAAAAGTTAAAAGCTTATCAGTAGAAGCTTTAGGGTTTTTTTTTTCCCCTCTTTTCAAATGAACTGTTACACTTTTACTCCATTATTTATTTGATGGTGATTTACAAACGACTGAGCGTCAAATAACAACAAGTTTTTGTTTTAAAAAATTTAAAAAAAGAGGCTCAATTGATAGCTTTTAGTTTAACCATAAAATATTGTTCTTCATATACCTAACAGTTTTTAATAATCGCCCTCAAATAACACCACCCCCCCCCCCCCAAAAAAAAAAAACACAGACACACATTTTTATAGGCACAAGTTTTTTTTTTAAGGCAATCCTATTCACTCTTAGACAATAAAGATGGACACCTCTCTCAGTAAAAACTTAAACTTTATTAGTTTACCACATTACAATGCACTAACTTATTTCGCTAAATCTAAACCCTTTGGTAGCACCTTTTTTTTTTTTTTTTAATCTTGATCACTTACATGAAGTATATAGTGGTAAGTAAGCCAGAATCTGTAGTTGATACTTTAGTGACGATAACTCAATACCGTTGAGAGTATAAGAAATTTATATTTTTTTAAAAAATTACAATAAAAGATTTTTTTTTTCATGGCGGAGCTCGACCATACCTAAATATATGTATATATTTGAATTACTTAATAATATCATATACCTAGTAATTTAGGCAAAAATTAAAAGCTCAGTCAGAAAACTACAAATATGTTATTGAGAGAGATGGAGAAAAAGAAATTAGAGCTGGGGTTAATAAGCAACGTTAATAGTATATTCTGAAAATGTCTCATCAAACATTGGAGGTCGGTGGCTCTCTGCTTCATCATTGACCTATTGGAAACTTGAACCCTTCAAATTATTGACAAAACTCTACCTCTTTGTCCCCACACCATGCCCACATCCTCGGGTGCTTTCTTTTCAATTTTTTTTTCCCCACTTGCACAGTGGACTAAGATGTGGGCATGGAGTGGGAAGAGGTTGAGTTAAAGCAATACACACACGTAAAAGAAAGATAAACGTTTCGGAACCTCTTTAAAAAAAAAGAGGAATTAACAGAGGTCTAAATATTGTCAAGAGAAAATTTAACTGCACCCTCTCTGGAGCAAATTATTCTTAAACAGCCCTACCAAAACTTTTTAAAATGTCACTACACCCCCTAGGGTTAAATTGAAAATAAAATTTGTGGGTGAAAATATAATTGTATCCTTAATTTAAAAGTTAAATATGATTATTTAAAAAAACACGTGTGAGAATTTACAAGCCAAATTGAATGTGATATTTAAAAGACAAATAAGTGAAATACAAAAATATTTTGGCCATGTACAAGACAATTAGTATATTCACAAGAATACATGCTATTTACAAAGACAAATGTGAAAATTTACAAGTAAAATATGCATATTTACAAGACACGTGTGAGAATTTACAAGACCTCTTGGCCACGTACAAGACAAAAGTATAAATGTTTTTTAGACCAAAAACTTAATTTTAGTTTAGCCTTAAGAGTGCAGTAAAATTTCAGAAAGCTTTAGGGGCTGTTTGAGAATAATTTGCTACAGAGGGGCTGCAATGAAATTTTCCATATGTTCAATAAGAAATATCTTCTTCTACCAAAGACTTGCTCCCTCTTGCCTTAGCCAAAATAATGTTTATTGGATTATTCTATAACTTTCCTTCATAACGTATTGTTATTGATTTAAATGTCGAAAATGTAATTTTTTTTTTTATGTTACGGTTTATCTACAGAAAACCTTTGAAATGAATGGACCATGTAATGATATAATTAATTTGTTTCCTCAACAATCGAATAATAGAAAAATAAAAATATAATTCCATTTATCGATGCAAAGAGCAAATGCAAGAGCTGGGGTGTTGCTACCCAACTCACATCAAGTGCCTCACTTAGATGGTCTTTTTGGTATAATGCATTTAGAGGGGAGGCCGGAGGGGAAAGGTAATTTTTATGAGTTGGGTTTACAAAATTAGAGAAGTCACTACTAGAAAACTGATTTTTTGCGGCGGAATTTTTCTCTCGCAAAACAAACATTTTCCGTCGCAAAATTATTTTGCGACAGATTTTGCAGCGGAAATTTGTCCGTCGCAAAAAAAGCCCTCGCAAATAATTTTTGCGGCGGAAAAAAGGAATTTCCCTCGCAAATTCAAATTTTGTGGCGGAACAATTTTCCCTCGCAAAATGAGAGATTTTGCGGCAGAAATATTTTCCCTTGCAAATTCCAAATTTGCGGCGGATAAATTTTCCCTCGCAAGTTGAGATTTTGCGGCGGAACAAATTTCCCTCGCAAAATTTTTTGAATTTGCGAGGGAATTATTTTCCCTCGCAATTTTGCGACGGAAAATGTATTTTCCCTCGCAAAATTTAAAATTATTTTTAAAAAAAAATCATTAAAAATTATTAAAAAAAAAATTGTATATCATAAAAATAAATTATACAATCATCATACAAGTTTACATAATAAAAACACAATATTATATAAATTATAATGTTCTAAAATGAACTAAAAAAAAACTCTAAATAGCAGTAGCCTAGCCATCGTCACCGCCAGTATCGTTGTCACCACTAGGAGGCAGCCCCGTACCTTTGTCTTTCAATAGGGCATGGAGAAGTGCTCGCATCTCACTAATAATATTTCCTTGCTCCCTCACCTTCTCATCTTGCTCCCTCATCTTCTCGTCTTGCTCCAGCACCTTCTGTTCTAACATCTTTACCCTCTTATCCTCTGCAAAACCAACATTATGAAGTCAATTTACTTGTAATACTTCATTTATATGAAAGAGGGAGTAATGATTTGTGATTGATAACAAAAGTACAACTCTACCTTCAGGACCACCTCTACTACTGCCGGATGAGCACCTCGAAGACGACTTCAGTTGGCTGGCAGAAGCACCCATCCCGAAGACTCTCCCCTTCTTGTCCATTCCGCCTGCAGCCTGAAGGAAGATACTCTCGTTATCGGAATAAGAGGACAACGGGTCGCTCTGAATCTGTAAGTTTCTCTCCTGCGTCAGCTGTTGATAGGTCTCCTACAAGCACAAACATACAACACAAATAATGCATATAAAATAAAAGAAAGATGTTACTGTTTGAAACAAATAATAAATGTAATTAATATCTCACCGTGAATTGCTGGGACTTGGCGTTAATCCAACGCTTGCCTTGACCCTCAACCGGCTGGGTATAAGTCCGCTCAAAGGTGGTCCAAGGAATCAAATCTGCAGGAACTTCCCCAGACGCTGCCTGCAAACACAAATGATAATCATTCATTAATTATTGATTAAGTATAAAATATTGAAAGCTGAAGTAGAAAATAGCGTATACTTACAATCTTTCGTCGATGCTCACTAACTGGAATGCTGCTGCCAGCATATGACGGTCCATCCATGTGGGACCTATTTAATTTATTTTGCTTACTTTGCTTCAAAAATCTTTCGTCAGTGGCCCACTTGTCAAATAACTGGCCTGCAACCTCAGGCTGAATCCAATTTTTTTTTTCCTTTTTCATGCCTCAATTTATATAATTTATCAGATAGCCACTTGCTTCCCTTGAAGTTATAAGCCTTCTTTAAAGTTTGGAGATGCTCGGGCAAGCAGCTAAACTTTCCCTGAAAAACAATACTAAACAATTAGTGCTCTAAATTATACAAGTAGTTAATCAATTTGCATTTTGATGAGAATAAAAAATTAATAACCATAAATCACATAACTTACCAATAACTCAGTGAACCAAACATCTCGCTTGCTCTGAGGAATCGCTTTCCATGTGGCCCAAGGTTGATCAAAATTACGAAATATTTGCTCGGCCATGAAATCCGCCACCGGCTTATAAGGATCAAACCTGAAAAAAAAAAGAGAATGTTGCAAATAGTAGCATACAAACTAAAGGTAAAAAATCATAACATTACATGACTTACTCGGTGCTCCCTACAGGACGGATCCACATCTTCCCTGTCGCAAGATCAATGGATCCCCAGACTGGGTCGTTGGAGGAACTAGCTTGCCCACCCTGGCTATGAGACGATGCAGTGTACTGAAAGAATAAGTATATTGAAAATGTAGAACATAGATGTTTTAACAAAATATATGTAAATCAGTCAGAAATCATAAACTGAACCTGCTCTGCCTGATGGTGTGGTGGATATGTATAAGTGAAAGGTTCACCTATATCGCCCATAACAGAGTCAGTAGTAGGCGGTGAAGATGAAAAATAAAGAGGCGGAAGCTCCGGGGAAGAGCTAAGCCCTCTGACTACATGGGGGGTAAATGATGTCGGCCTACCCCCTCTGATAGGACAGGCTCGGCCACTACCTCTACTAAATCCACTACCTGAATGGCCTCCTGGATGCTCCATTTCTGAACACTTATAAACATGATGTCAAAATATATATAATTATAAGAAAGTTACTTAACACAATAATAACTAAGCAACGGAGTATCAAATATAATAGATCGTCTTAAATAACTAACTTAAATCAATCGGACGATTCCTGTTCTTCCTCTGACGTCTTATAATCGTCGAATTCAGATTCAGTACTAGAGTAACCCACTTGTTCCTCATCGTCTGATTCCGCATTCTCAATTTGGATAGGAATCAGCTCTAAGTCTCCAGTGGAATCAAAGACATTGCAAGGTACATCTTCCTCGATATTACTTACGGCAAGTACATGTTCCATATCTGCTTGGAAGGGTTCAGTCATGTCGTCATTTGTTTCTGACTCTTTTGAAGTAGGTATAATATTTCGTGCTTTGGTTTTGATAACTCCCACCCACTCTTGACGGGATGTAGGGTAATATGTAAAATAAACTTGTTCTGCCTGTTGAGCAAGAATGAATGGGTCATAACTAACTGCATATCTCCGTGACCACTCGATCTCAACATTTCCATATTTGTCCACCTTTGTACCACGCGGACTGTTATCAAACCACTCACATTTAAATAGAATCACTGACTTGTCCCACTTGTAATCCAGCTGAATTATATCAATTAACTTGCCGTAGTAGTCGCACTCCACCCCGTCAACTTGGCCACCTCGACAACATACACCGTAATTGCATGTTTCCGTATTTCCGTTAGCTTCAACAGTTACAAACCGATACCCATTGATTACATATTTTTTGATCCTGGTAACAGCTGTTGCAGACCCGTAAGCTAAACTCCATACAACATCATGGGGAGCTGACGCATAAGCTGAACTCCATGTTTTTTGCTCGAAGTTGTCTCGTAACCAATGAGGAAATTTATCCTTCATGAATTCATCGAGATCGGAATCCGAGATCAAAGGATTTATTGATCGGACCCATTGTGAGAAGTATCTGTAACAAAAAGAAAGAAATTAATACTTTAAACCATAGCAGTTACTGAAAAGATGAAATCTTACTTTAAGTACGGGGCGGCCTTTTCACAGTTGTTTAGAATGTACCACTCCGCTACTTTCTTATCGCTTCCTTCCAAAGTTGACCTACAATTTGTTCGAATGACCCGGCCAGGATAATTAAATATTGATATTTGACCACTCATCTCACCGCCATCATCGTTGCGAGGTACCCCCCTCCATCTTGATATAACTTCAGGGGGATAATAGTATGAGGCAAATTTGGTGGCCTCTTCAACCAGATACGCTTCTGCAATAGATCCTTCAACGTATCTTGTATTTTTGATCTTATATTTCAGTGTGCGTAAAAACCTTCAACGGATAATTAGAGAGTATTTACAACCTATGTCACAGTGTGTTTGAATTAATCACAGCGAAAACAAATATATATTACCTTTCAAACGGATACATCCACCTATATTGTTGCGAACCTCCTACCCTTGCTTCGTACGCCAGGTAAACGGGCAAATGTTCCATTGAGTCAAAGAAGCTAGGAGGAAACACCATCTCTAACTTACATAGCATTTTTGGCACACTCTCCTCCAACTGCCGTAACTTGTCGACATTAAGTTCAGAAGCACAAATTGTTGTAAAGAAGAAGGAAAACTCTGTCAGAGTATCTAATACATGCTTCGGTAGTGCCTTGAAGGCCCACGGCAATAATCTCTGAAAGAAAACGTGACAATCATGACTCTTCATATCGCGTAACTTCACCTCGTTCAAGTCCACACATCTTGAGAAATTTGATGCATAACCGTCCGGTAGATTCACACTATTAACCCACTTCAACAATTCTAAATTCTGCTCTTTGTTCAAGGTGTACGGCGCCCTAGGTTTGGAAATCCGACCCGTGGCAGTCTCTACCAAATGCAAAGAAGGCCTTCTACAAATCTGTTGTATGTCAAGTCTTGCATTGATTGTATCCTTTGTCTTACCCTTGGTGTCCATGACGGTGTACAGAATATTACAAAACACATTCCTCTCAATATGCATGACATCGAGGTTGTGTCTTAACAATTGATCTTTCCAATATGGTAGCTCCTAAAAGATGCTGCGTTTGTTCCAATGATGTTGAACGCCATATCCCTCAGGCTCACTGTAAGCAGCTCCTTCTTCAACACTTTGAATGTGCTTCACCCTCTCCCATATTTCTTGCCCACTTAAACAACAAGGTTTAGCTTATCGTTCAACCACATTCCTGCTGAAGTCTTTTTTGTTTCTTCTAAACGGATGATCGAGGGGTAGGAATCGCCGGTGCCGGTCAAACCAAGATAACTTGCGACTGTATGGCAGGCTAAACCTCATGTTATGTTCAAGACATATCGGACATGCAAGCTTCCCCGATGTTTGCCATCCGCTCAACATCCCATATGCAGGGAAATCATTTATCGTCCACATTAAGGCAGCACGCAGGATGAAATTCTGACTCAATGATACATCATACGTAAGAACCCCCTCACTCCACAACATCTTCAACTCGTCTATCTAAGGCCTGAGGTACACATCTATTTTCTTTTTTGGGTTGGATGGCCCAGGGATTAATGCGTTGAGGAAAAAAAACTCTCTTCTCATACACATGGATGGTGGGAGGTTGTACGGAGTCACAATCACAGGCCAACTGGAATAAACCCTGCCGGTTTGGTTGAAAGGAGCAAACCCATCTGAGCATAAACCAAGACGGACATTACGGGGATCGGCTGCAAATGATGGATTCGCCTCGTCAAATTTCAGCCAAGCTTCGGCATCAGATGGATGCGTGACAAATTTTTCATCCCTATGATGCTCTCGGTGCCATCTCATATGAGCAGCTGTTTGTTCTGACGAATACAATCTCTGAAGTCTGGGCACGAGGGGAAAGTACCACATCTTGCTTAATGGTTGAGTGGTTGTTTTCCCTTTAATCTTCTTGTACCTATCATGTGAACAAAATTTACAAGTACTCCGCTCAGCATCATCCTTGTAATAGAGCATACATCTGTTGGGGCAGCAATGGATTTTTTCACAACTAAGCCCGAGCTCTTTCACCTTTTTCTTTGCTTGGTAAAAATCTTTCGGCAAATTATTGTCATTGGGAGCAACCTTACTCATGATCTGCATCATTTGATTGTAATTCTTCTCGCTCATATGGTGATCAGTCTTCAAGCTTAATGTTGCTAAGGTAGCCGATAGCGAAGAATATTCACTATTTTCAATGTGTTCGCAACCTTCCCATAAAGGACGTTGGGCATCTTGAAGCATTTGATAGAACCTACGGGCCTCCGGATTAGGATCCTCTCCCATGTGTGATGGTTGATTATGCATACCGGTCTCCTCTTCCATGCATGAAGGTCCAGCATGAGTCACGGGATCAAAATATTGGCCGATCGACGGTCCAGCCGCATCCATCACCAACTGCTGATATTGATTAAGGTTGACTCGATGAGTACTGTATCCGTAATAACCACTTGGTGTCTGTTGGACTTCCCCGTGATGAACCCAACATTCATAATCCCTCATGAATCCTTTTCTACACAAATGGATTCTGACAGTTCCCGCGTCATGAAATTCGAAACACCTACATCTCACACACAGACAACTGATCGAGGTACTTAAATTAGTTGTGTGTGCCAAAGCAAATTGGATGAACTCTTCCAAACCGTCTAAGAATACTCGAGTAAGTCGTTTTTTCTGAGTTAGACGATTGTACATCCAACTCCTATCACGATCGCCTTCCATACTTCCCCAACCCAACCTTGCACGATAATTCTTGGAACATAATACAATAATACCAACTAATTAATTCAGCTACTAACCTAAGTGACAAATGCAACTGGCCACTTAACAAATTCTCTCCATAATTTTTTAATTTTTTTCCTCTTATTTGTGTCAAACTTACAAATTATATCTACAAATATTTCTCCTATAATTATAAAGTGATAGATAACATAAACATTAAATTTTTTATTTTTTTTATATTAAAACTAAGTTGATAATTTGACACTGAATACCTGCAAAATTCCCAAAGAATAAAACATTGTATTCACTCTTATTAATGATTTCAGGTTTAAGTTGATTAGGATCTAATAGTTAAATCACTTAATTAGTAGATTAAAGACAAAACATCTAAATATATATAAACTAAATGATTTTTTTTATTGTTGTTAAAAATATAAATCTAGTAACAATTATACACAAATTGTTATTCTAATGTAATTCTTAAATATATTAACATTTATGTGTTATTTAGTTTATGTTTTCAAAATTAGAAAATTAAAACACGAATATACCAATTAACATAAAAATGTTATACCACATAAAATAAATTTATTGTATAAGTTATTAATTTATTTATTTTTCAAAAAATTATAAATATATGAATGTCTTATATTACATCCAATAGTACTCATTAATTTATCTTTAAATTCACATAGAATTATATTACATTTTTTCTTTAAACTCATGAATTTCCTCAAAATCATTACACAAGTAGTTCAAAGCTATAGTTAATTCAAATTGTTAACCTCTAAGATTTTATTTTTATCAATAAGTTATGAAAATATATTCAGGCAAAAACAAAATTAAAATAACAAAAATTTGATTTTAATATATTTTAAATTTAAATTATTAAAATTAATTCAGCATCATAATTTTTCATGTTCTAACAAAGAAATATTTATTAAATTCATATATCACAAAAGCATGCGTTTTAAAACATATTGATTAAAGCTAACATATTCAAAATAGCACAAATCATAATTTTTCATATACACAAATATATATATATATATATATATATATATATATATATATATATATATATAACAGTCAATTAATGGCAAAAAATTCGAGCAAAAAATAAATTAATGGCAAAAAAAAACGAATAATAAATCAATCCCAATAAAAAATGAAAATAGCACTAATCTTAATTAAAGCAAACATATTGATTATCACATGCAATATTGATGAATGACTATAGAATTTCAGGAAATGTCAAAGAGGAGAAAAAATGCATACCTCTTGAAGGATATCTTGGAATGGAGAAAGAAGAGCAAGGACGGCTCACCAGGATGCTTGGACTGAACGTTGGCGGTGGAGGCTAGGACGGAGCAAGACGCAAGAGAGGAAGAAGAAAGGAGCAAAGACGCAGAGAGATACTCTGGGGACGGAGCAAGACGCAAGAGAGGAAGAAGAAAGGAGCAAAGACGCAGAGAGATACTCTGGGGACGGAGCAAGACGCAAGAGAGGAAGAAGAAAAGAGCAAGATGCGAGAGGAAGGCGGCACGAATGAAAATGAAGAAGGAGGGTCGGGGATAACATATATTTGCGGCGGAAGTTGAATTCCGCCGCAAATTTGCGGCGGAATATTCCGTTCCGCCGCAAATTTTTGCTGCGGAACGGAATATTCCGCCGCAAAATGTCGGCGGGACTGTGTCCCGCCGACAATTTGCGGCGGAAACACCGTTCCGCTGCAAACATTTTGCGGCGGAACGTCCGTTCCGCCGCAAATGTGCGGCAGAAGACTCCGTTCCGCCGCAAAAATTTGCGGCGGAACGAACTCTTCCGCCGCAAATTGTCCCGCCGACAATTTGCGGCGGAAAACGGGCGTGCCGCCGCAATTTGCGGCGGCAGACCCCGTGCCGCCGCAAATTGCGGCGGCACGCGCGGTTCCGCCGCAAATTGCGGCGACACGGGGGGTGCCGCCGCAAATTGTCGGCGGGACACCGTCCCACCCACAGTTCCTGTGCTGCCGCAAATTTGCGGTGGCACTCGATTTCCGCCGCAAAAATGTGCGACGGAACCCCCGGTGCCGCCGCAAATTTGCGGCGGAATTTTTATTCCGCCGCAAATTTGCGGCGGAAGACCTAATTCCGCCACAAATTTGCGGCGGAAGACCTGTTTCCGTCGCAAATTTGCGGCGGAATTTTTCTTCCGCCGTAAAGTTGCGACGGAGAAACATTTTCCGCCGCAAATTTTCTAATTTGCGACGGATTGAATATTCCTTCGCTATTTGGGACAAATTTGCGATGGAATTTTATTCCCTCGCAAATTCCGTCGCAAAATGACTATTTTCTAGTAGTGAGTGAGGTTGACATTTATTAATTAATTTTTCTTATTTTTTAATTTTATATCTTTTCTATTAAAATTTTATAACTCCACTTCTATATTTTTAAAACTCCAAATTTTCTCCTCATCTCTCCTCCTAATCCCTGATATCAAATAACCTCTTAATGTTTTCTTAAGATGAGCTTGTGAGTTCCAACAATCTATCAAGGTTATGATAGATGTGTGAGTTATGACAAAAAAAAAGGAAAAAGAAAAGAAAGTTACTCCCTCCGGTCCTAATTATAAGACAACATTTAGGGGTTGGTTTTGGTCCTAATTATAAGACAACTTTTTAGTTTTTGTCAATTTCTTCCTAAAATACCTTTATTTTATTATCTCAAGTGTGTTTGTTTTTTAGTAAGTATATATGTATATGGGTTGCAACACACACATGTGTATGTCTATAAACATATATATGTATGTATATATATCTGTGTGTGTGTGTCTATATATATGTGTCTGTGTGTGTATATATATATATATATATGTGTGTGTGTGTATGTACGTATGTGTACACACACACACACACATATATATGTATGTATATGTATATCTGTGTTTGTGTGTGTCAATATATATATATATATATATATATATATATATATCTCTTTCTCTCTCTCTGTGTAAATACATGGTTGTGTGTGTGTCTATATGTGTGTGTATGCATGATAGATCTATATGTATACATATATATACATATATATGTATATCTAGCAAGACCATTATTTCAATTAGAAAACATGTGAAAAGGAAAATTGGCTGGAGAGATATGTAGCAAAGTTGTTGATTAATTAACTTTTACTTATGTCACTTTAAATGTATATAAAGACATTTTAGGAAAATGAGTAAAATTAACTAATTTAACTCATTTTCTTAATTTTTCCAAAATTGGTTAAATATGTCTTATAATTAGGACCAGAGGAAATATTACATTTTAAATTTCAACTTTTCATGCATACAAATAAAAGTAACTTGGTGGCGTTTTATATGTTAAATTATTATAGAAAGAAATACGCTAACATATCAATGACAAATAATTTCTAAACATCCATTACTATAGAAAAAGCCTTTTATAATAGTTATTATGGATCATATATATGCAGGCATTATATATGCTCCACACAGATAAATAATAGTTTCAAATTGTAATATATTAAAGGCATATATGACGGTTTGTTAATAACCATAATGTATTGTTGGCTTTATTTTTTTTTTATTATATATAGTTATTTTTGTTATTTGTTTTTAGTTATTTTTACTATTAATATTTGTTATATAAGACACAATATAATCATTTATAATAACAAAATAAAAATATTAAATAAAAATGTATAGTTATAAGATTCAAAATTCAATACATTATAGATAAACATCATACAATTTAAAAGAAATTAACAACTTAAACAATCTCACAATAAAAAAAATTATCTTATAATGTTTTAAATTCTAAAAGAAAATCAATTAATAAAAAAATTTCACAATATTTTCCAATACTTTTACTGTAGATTGTCCTTAGATCACGTATTAGTGCACTCTAAGAGTTCTTGTTACATATCCTTTAACAACAAAAGCAAAATATAAGTATTAAAACAAAAGATATATAATAAAAATAAGCAAATATAAAAAAATTAAACAAATCTCAGAATATAACTTTGAAATTCATAATATAGTAAAAATTCGTAAATATAAACATTTGAGCAAATCTCATAACCTAATCCAATAAACTTGATTTCAACCTACAATTTGAGTTGTTAAAGTTTAGGAACGTGAGATGCTTAACAATAAAAAAATTCAGCATTTTACATCTTTCTTTCTTTCTTTCTTTTTTTCATGTTCTCTGCTTTCACTTGTTTTTTCCTCTCTTTTAATTGTCAAACCAACTGACATCATTAGATTAGATATCATAATCTCAATCGGTGACCTTTTGCATCAACTAGTGAGCTCTCATTACATAAAAAATAAAATGAAACTACGAATGTTAACTGAAAAAATGAAAGAATACATGAAGAAGAATCACAAGAGGAAAGAGCTGCAACACAGTAAAGAACCGTGGCAGTGGTAGAGGACAACTACAACATCAAAACAAAACTTATGGAAAAGAGAGTATGAGACCCACTTGGAAAATTTAAAAAACTTTTGAGAATGAGTTTAATGAATTGCGTCAAATAAATTTTTTTCAAAATCTCCCTTCCTTATATTTGATAGTTTTCAAAATACCATCTTTTATTTAAGAATATTTAACAGTTCTTAGTGAAAAACAATATTGTATTGTCAATAACAAAAAATTTCTGAATCCCACCTTTTTTATATTTAATAAGATCTTGCCTCCTTATATAGGATATCTTTCATAATCCACTACTAGAAAATAGTGAATTTGCGACGGAATATTTTCTGTTATAAAATTTCGCCTTTTTGCGACGGAATTTGAATTCCATCACAAAAGGTGGGATTTTTGAGACGGAATTCAAATTCTGCAGCAAAAAGGCAAAATTTTGTGATAGAAAAAAATTCCATCACAAAATTTTTCAAACTTGCGACAAGCAAAACAAATTTTGCGACGGAAAATAAATTTCGTTGCAAAATTTTGATCGAAAATAATTTTAAAAAAATTGCGAAAGAAAATTTTTCCATCGCCAAATTTTGACTTTTTGCAATGAAAAATAAATTCCGTCACAAAATTTCATCAAAAAAATAAATTCCCCTCCCCCCGATTCTCCCTTCGTTTTTCATTCCTTTCTTCATTTTCTTTCGTTTTTCATTGCTTTCTTGTTCTTCCTCTTCAGTCATATGGGATCTCATTGTTGCTTCTTCTTCTTCCCTAGGTTAGTGGCTTTTTTTCATTGCTTTCTTCTTCTTCTTCAATCGCAACTCCCCCCTTTAATTTTTTCCCTCTTTCATCCATCTACTTTTCATTCTTTCGTTTTTCATTCTTTCATTCCCCGTTTTCATTCTTTCATTCTTCTTCACTTTCTTCTTTGTTCCTTAACTTCCCCTTCCCCATCTAAAAATGAATCATGTTTGTATAGAGTATGTGCTTTATTTTTGCTGTGACATGCTTTATTATTTTTTTTTAATCCAAAAATGAAGATTATGTGTTTGTTTTTTTTTTCTGGTTTTATTACTTTTTTTTTTGTGGGAGAAATATTATGTATAGCTTTTATGATGACTACATTTATAAATCATATATTTTTATGTCATAAATATATCATATACAAGTTTTTATTAAAATTTATTTATTTTTTAATCATTTTTATATATTTTTTAAGATTTTTTATATATCTTTTAATGAAATTTTATATATTTTTTAATAATTTTAAATTTTTTTATTTTATAAATATTTTTCTACGATTTTTTTAAATTTTAAATTTTAAATTTTTTTAATTTTTTTTTAAATTTTCAAAAGGGTTTGCGATGGAATTTTTTTCGTCGCAAATTTTGAAATTTGGGAAAAAAATTCAATTTTCCGTCGCAATTGCGAGGACTTTTTTGCAACAAACAAATTCTGTCACAATCCTATTTTGCTACGGAAAATTGGAATTTTACAACCGAATTTTTCCGTCGCAAAAAACCAATTTTTTTGTAGTGATCCTACTTTTATTTATATTAAAGAATATTTAACGATTCTTAATGAAGAACCGCAATGTAAAGTCAAATTATATTTTTTTGGATCATACTGCCTTGTATGAGATATCTTTCATGATCCTAACTTTATATTAAATAATACTTAACGGCTGTTTGTAAATAATCCTAATTAAGGTATTGTCATATTATTTTTTTAATTTATTATTAATTTTTCTTGAAGAATATATAACAATTCATTATGAAGAACTGTAAAATATTATCAATTACTCCCCCCCCTCAAGAATCTAGCATTGTCATATATGACAGTTATCATTTTTAACCATTAAATATTATTAAAAAGTACAAGTATTGAGGAATCATACGTTACGGTTAATTATTAAAATTGTTATATATTTGCTTTTGCTGAGATAAAATTGTAAAGAGACAGAGTTTGAAAGTATCAAATGACAGTTATTTCATAAGAAATGTCATTTTTTTAGTCTATACATGATGGTTAATAATTAGAGTCATTGTATTTTTATTTTCATAAATTTTGCCACTCAATATATAACGGCGCCCATATTTAACTGTTAGATTCTAGTGCTATATATTCTTACACAACCTCCACTTTGACATATGTAACGTTTATTCGTTGTAACCATTATTTATTAAGCGTTGTATATATGTGCGAATCTCTAGTATTGATCATGCAATTTTCATATCAATTAAGAAACACAATATTTTTGCAGTGACGAAGATTAAACAATATATATATATATATATATATATATATATGTGTGTGTGTGTGTGTGTGTGTGTGTGTGTGTGTGTGTGTGTGACAAAAACAGAAAGCATCATATGTCAATATATACACACATATATGTACGTACGTATGTATTAAAATATTAATTTAAACATTGAGATGGCATGAAAATTATAATTAAGATGACTTTTTATAAATTTTTCTTAGTTATTTGAGACAAAGAAAATATTGACTTTAGATATCAGATCATGATTTGGAATGCATGCATGCCTAAAAAGGAGATGCCTCTTAAAAAAATGTGTCATATCAATAACAATGTGTGATTATATTTAACCAAAACTGTCAACTTTTATTTTTCTTTTAAAAATTATTAACATTGTAAATTTTTATTTTTATTTTTATTTTTTGCTTTTTTATATATTAGTCCAGATTTGAGCTTGTCGTCATAGTAACTCTCCTAACATTTTTCTACATTCACTAAGATAAAACCTAATATTTTATTTAAGGGATGTTGAGCTTATTTCATTTGGATTTTTATTTTTATTTTGCCAGGAGCTTATGTCACTTGATTTAATTTAGTGCTTGTTTAGATAGAATTTATAGTCAGTTATATATATATGATAAAATCTTGATTTTGTTAAAAACGATCCATAATCAATTATTATAATTAGAATTTAAGAAAATATCTATTTTATAAATGAATTTTATCTAAAATCTATCCTTCTTACTGCTAGTCCAAATCTGCCCACTTAATGACTGTAAAATGAAAGCAATAATAATAATTTTTAGGTTTGGAACAAAACAAGAGGCATATATATTAATATGACCCTTTTACAAAGAGGACGATATGATGCTAGTTAACTAACTAACTAAATCTAGCTATAATATAAATTAAATGAAAAAGAGATAGATTAGGCTTTTTCATTAATCTAATCGTTGTCCTTTATCATTCCGACACAACACATATTAGTTACTTCTAAATGCATCCCACAACGCCATCATGCACATTAATCAACTTTACAAGTTTTGATTAATCCTAAAATAGCCGTCCTAATTTAAAGCTTTTATTTATTTATATTAGTTCTTTCTATCTTAATTAAACAATTTGCTTTTACTTGTGACCTCACAAGATGATGAAAAGTAGTGAGCGTGCAGGTTCCATTAAAAGTGGCTTATGAAATTGTTGATTGATTTGCTTAGAAAGAAAAGACTATCACCTACAGGGGAAAAAGCAGATATATATCATATATGTAAAAAAAAAAAAGTATAATTAATTAATAGCCTGAGAAAGTCAACTCATATATATTACTGACTTTGATTAATGGATTGTGTGGACCTGAGTCGATCCGTTCCTATGACAAGAAAAAAAAAGAAAGCAAGAAATTATGATGATGAATTGTTTACATTTTGAATATTTAAGAGTTTAACAACTATATAATGATTACATCTTCACGATGAAAATTTTATCAACATTTTTCTTCTTACTTCTCAAGTCATGTGTACACCGATGTGCAGGGATTTCAGGTCTTAATTAAGCATACAGTAAACTTTTTTACATGACTTATGAGTAAAGTTTAGAAAAGTTGTACTTTTTAAGTAACTTTTCTGGATTTTAACAATAAATTTAATAAAAGTTAATGGTGAATCCTATAATTATTAGCCGTAAATTTTCTAAGAAATTTTTTTTGCATTACCAAAATTTAATTTTAAAGATATAAGATGCTTATGAGTACATGAGAGTATGATTAATATAAAGAAGTATTATCATTAAATCTGCCGCTTATTAAAATAAAGGTCACCTTCTCTCCATTTCTAAAGAATAAGTAAGAATTTTTTTTTCTACTTTTAATATATGATAGTTGGTTATGGCCTAAAAAAATAGCTCTTGTTGCTAGCTACCTCCTGCTTTGATTTGATAAACTTTTTAAATGGGGGGAAAAATTAACAAAGGCATTAATGATACCAATGATCTCACATAAATAATATTTTTTTTTAAGCAGATGTATATATCCTCCATTAGGAGAACTGCTTGAGGACTGTTCAACACTAATCCCTCATTAGATCTAATCTTGTCGGTATCTTGTGTAAATAATATATCTACGACAAGCCTAAGAAAAATCTCCTAATTAAATCTAGATGACTTAGCTGATTTATCATAATCTAGTCTGCATTTCATAATTGTTGTGTGTGAAGAATTATTTCAAATTCTTGTAAATATGTAGGGTTAAGGTGCGTCCAACACAATAAACTATTGTCTTAAGAGCATCTAGAACAATAAACTGTCAAGTGGACTGTTCAGCACAATAAACTTTTAAAAAGGAGCGTCCAACACAATAACCTTTTAAAAAAGAGTGCCCAGCACAATGCCGTTAATTTCAAGCTAACGTTCGTCTCCTTTGAAGGTTCGGCAAAAATTACAGAATAGTGCCCATATCTTCATGAAATTATACTTACGTCACAAAAACATTTCAAAAATTTTATTTTAGTCCCTCCACTGTGGAGGCACTAAAGTAAAAATTATAAAAAAAATTTTGGGGCTAAAACATAATTTTGTAAAAATTTGAGTTCTTTTCTGTAATTTTTGCGGGGCCATTCCTACCCCCAAAATTCACCCCTGGCCTTTTTTTTTTCTTGCTTTAGCCTGACCTGTGGCCTATTAAGGAGGCCTGTAATTTTAAAAATTTTGTGAGCAGCTTAACAAACCACATGCCTCACCTCAAAATAAGCCTACTTCAAACAGAGTGCAAACAGACCTAATTTAAACAAGTCGAAAACAGACCTACATCTAATAGCTTGTTTAAAGTAGGTCTTTTTTTGGCCTGTTTAAAGTAATTATGTTTTCGCCCTATTTGAAGTAAACTTGTTTTGAGGTGAGACTTGTGGTTTGTTAGGTTGTTTACAAAATTTTTAAAATTACAGGCCTCCTTAATAGGCCACAGGCCGGGTCAGGCTAAGATTTGAAAAAATGCCTGTAACCAGGGGCGGATTTAGGCCCACAAAAATTACGGAAAAGAACCCAATATTTTAGAAAATTATCTTCCAGGCCCATAAAATTTTTATAATTTTCACTTTAGTCCCTCCATATAAAGTATGTAGAGGGACTAAAATAAAAATTTTGAAATGTTTTTGTGGCTTAAGTATAGTTTCACAAACATATGGGTGCTATTGTGTAATTGTTGCGGACTGAGAAAACGACGTTAGCTTGAAACTAACGGCATTGTGCTAGACACTCCTACTTAATAATTTATTGTGTTGGACGGTCCATTTGATAGTTTATTATGCTAGATGCTCCTACTTGATAATTTATTGTGCTGGACGGTCCATTTGATAGTTTATTGTGTTAGACGCTCCTGAAGCAATAGTTCATTGTGCTGGACGCACCTGAACCCAAATATGTAATATTCCCCTTAATATTGATCATAAATAACAACTTCGTCCATTGAAAAAAATAAAAATAAAATAACAACACAACCTTTTGATCAAAAGTGTAGCATTATGATATTAATTTTCTTACCGTATCACGTTTCTTTTTATAGATCTTTTAACTCTCCAAGGTTTTATCACTGAAAATATCAGAAATATAATTAGCAACATCTTGTTCATCAGAATCTAAAGAACAAATATTCCTTTATAATTAAAATTACTTTTTTCAATTTTAATTTTTAAATAAATAAACATGTTTGTGTCTAAAAAGGTTAAGTGTGTAATATGACTTCCCAAGGGGGCACTATTAATTAAGATATATAGATAGATTTTGTATTCTCTTCCATTTTTTTTTTCAAAAAAACCCTTGACTTGTCAAAAAGGGCTGTATATAAAGTAATTCATTATTAATGTTATTATTCAGCTGTAATAAAATTAAATATCATGAGATTCCTTCCTGTACACAAATTCTAATAAAACTCAAGTAAGGTAAATTATTATCTTATGCATATAGACAGTGACAACTGTTAGTAAACGGCAATTACTGCACTTAAAAAATTTCCCAAAAGCCAATAAAAATAAAAAAACCTAATTCCCAAAGCATGACTTTGACAGTAATTGAGAAGTGGCCTTATCAGTTACGTTTGTTTGTATCTTCATAACACGTTCAATATGTGTGTGTGTGTGTGTGTGTGAGAATATATTATTTATTAGTTATATGATTTACATCCTTTTGAAAAGAGACATGTTTTATCAATTTCTTGTTTCTTTTTTGAAGAGGCAGTTACGTTAAGAACATCTAAAAAGCAGTCAAATTTTAGAAAAGTTGTTATGAAAAAATGAAAAATAGTTACTACCGAATTTTTGAAAAGTTATAATTTTAGTAAGTTTGATATAGAGTATAGAGAACAAATAATCAAGGCATTGAGAGTATAGAGTAAACCCATCACTAATGTCTAGTTGGTCTAGTGGGATGAAGCCCTAACTCCCTTAAGTAATGTATTGACTCTAGGATCTGAATCCTAGATTGTAAATGAAGCTACTGACTTCAAATGTGCCCCTTTAATTCATAGGCCTCTATAGTACTCAAATCTAGATTAGTTTGGGTATGAGGAGTCCTGGAGAAAAGAGATTAGCTTAGAATACTAGGTACACATGTAGAAAGAAAAAGAGTAGTTCCATCACAACTAGGTTGCTAGGTACATAAATGTTGAGATTTAGATCTCAATCACATGCTTAAGTAACGAGAACTTTTAGCACTCACATCAATTTGAGTTGGTGATCATAACTTTCTTTGAGTAAGATCAATTAGGACAAGTTTTATAGAAGTTTTGTTTAGACTTTAAGGAAGTTATAAATTTGAAAAATTTTCTTGAAAGTTAATAGCAACTATCTTAATATATCATGTTTTGTTGCTGTAAAATCATGGTAAGTAGTACTTTTTTGGGTAAATTTTTGTACCTCTCGAATTTCTTCAATATAACTTTGGTCAAGTTTGAGGTTCTTTATTTAGATGTCCATATAATGTAATATTTACTAAGATTTCGAAAATCCAAAAAGAAAAAAAAAATTAGAGACATGATAAAATTCAATAGCAAATAAAAAATGAATATAGAATTTTTTGGGGCCAACTAAAATGGAAGTTTGAAATTTATATTTCATGAGTGTTTCATAAATGTATACTTTAAAATGTCTATTTCATTTCTAAATCGGATACATGCGATCTACAAATGGGAAAAAAAACATAAGCATACCTATAAGCTATCTTGTCCATATAATATATATGATTTATAGTTAATATGACATTTTCTATAGGTCCCTTAATGTTTGTATATAGGCTGTATAAGTCACGCAAGGTACTGGTTTTATGGCTCCAGTCATTTCCAATCAATCTTATTTTCATTTTCAGTTTCAGAGTGAAAGGATAAAAATTATTGGGTAAAAGATAGAAAAAGAATTTTGAAATTGGAAAATTTTAAATTAAGTGTTTTATAGAAAATAAGTTGTGAATTGCTTTAAAGTTTCGTTATTCTCTTATTAACTTTTAATAACAAATCTGATTTAAAATTATATAATTTTAAAGTTCTTTGTCTATCTTTTTCCCAAAACTATTTGAAATGTAACAAATTAAAAATATTACATCCACTTTTATAGTCATGGGAGTTATGTGAGTGTGTGTCTGTCCACATATAATGTTGGTACTTGGTATAATTTGACGATATATTTTTATTTATATATAATTTATAATTATCTATGAAAATATACATATTTTAAATAGTAAGAGTTACTTAAAGCTTATCTTCCTAAAACACAATTTAATTATAAATTTCTAAGAAGAAATAAGAGCAAATATAATATTTGTAATACCCTAAAAATCATATTTAGCTTAACCACTATATTTTGATAGAAAATACCTATTTTAAATAGGTGAATATGTGGTCTCAGATTTTGATGTTGTATTTATTTTATTCCTAGGCAATTTTCCCTATAATTAAAAAGCCTAAAGACTAATTTTTCTAAGTCTTGTAAAGAATCATAAAGTATCCTAAGATTATCATAATTTAGTATAATCATAATTATACCATGTTAACAATTAAAATCATCAGAGAATGGTAAAATCAATTAAAGAAAATTAGTAACAAGTATTGGGCAATCGGAATTGCAGTAATTGAGATACTTTAATAATTTTTGAAATTAGTCCATAATTAATTTATAAAGGTCATAATTAAGGAAAAATCAATCGAATTAAAGACCAAGTAATATGTAGAAGCTAAGATTAACATACAAGGAATTTTTAATCATCAAAATTAAATTAGAAACTTACCAAATTTTGTTAATTAAGTCTAGTAACCCTTAAAACACTATGTTGGAGATTAAAATTAGGATTTAACTAATTATTCCTAATTTATTCTTATTTAATGGTAAAAGAATTATACAAATAAATGGAAGGATTAAATTATATTAACCTTAAATCCTAAATCTAAGTGGACCAATGAGAGAATTTACTTCTTAAACATGTGAGAGTAATTAAAACATAATTGATTAAAGAGAATTTAGGGGTGGGGAACGGTTTCTTGGGCCTTAATTAAGGAAAATAAATTATTTCAAGTATGTAAACTTATAAGATAAGTAGTTTGGAGTATGGAAGAAGCCAAGACAAGTGTGTGTGGCGAAATGGGTGTGTGTGTTGTGAGGGAGTGTGTGTGGTCAAGAGTTGAGTGTAGGAAAAGGAAGTCAATTAAGTTGTGTGAGGAAGAAGATTAGGGATGATTTAGGGAGCAAGTAGTTGTCTTGGGGAGCAAGTAATTACTTAATTAGAAGAAATTAGATGAAAACTCATAGAAATTAAATCATAACTTGAAATATTAAAACTAAGTATTGAAGGTAAATACATATTTGAACTCAGTGAATTATGGGCTTCAACTTGGCTATTCCCAAAGTCATTTTCATAAACTTTTAGGATAGGTTGTGCACGTGTTCCGATGACGAATGTACCCAAAAACCCGTCAAACGAAGGTACGGACGCGTACTGTAACCTTAACTCTTATGCTTATGGTATGGTTATATATGATAGTTGTTTTCATATGTTGAAACTCTGTTTTAAAATTGCTCATGAGTATTGAATTGTATACGGGTTATAGTCTTGATAACACCGTTGAGTTTTCATAGCACTGAGGACACGATAGGCCATCGTGGCACTGGTTATGTGCAGACTAGGGTAACATACATATTGCAGTGGCTGTGTTATGTTGGTTGTCGTATGATTTCGAAAGTTATAATTATGAATTTACTATTGTGATACCTGTCATATACTGTTTATATTACTGTTTACATAAGCATGAGGTTAACCGTTACCTGAGGTTCAATGGGTATTGAACCTCAGCCCCTGCCATAGCTTCAAGATCTCAGGGACTCAGGACAAGGGTAAGAGGCTGGCGTGAGGACCCTGTGGAGGCATTAGCTTTTTGGATGTTTATGTTTAGGTTTAAATGTTTAGTTAAATATATTATATACAATGTTATTCAGTTACTCTTTGTTTTTGTAAAATATTTTCAACACTTAGTTCTGTATGGAAAGTTTATGAAAATGGGATGTTACAATATTTTAATTGAAAATTTGGTTTTTTTTTTTTTTGTTTTGTTTCAGTTAAAGAAGTAGGCGATTATCAAATTAAAGTCTGAAATCTGCATCTATTATATTTATATATAATATAGCACATGGAGGAGTAGTAGCTAGGGATCTTTTCGGGGACGAAGATAAAAATAATTATTGGTAACAAAGAATATTCAAACTTGGGTCAGACAGAATACGCTGTATGCCTAAAATTTGGTACACCAAACAGGACCTTATAGAGTCCCTTAAACTGAATCAAAAGTTTTTAAGTAATTATCACCACTGTTTCATTCTTTCAGGACCCCCGCCGGGGGGGTTGAGGAAGAACCCTCCAAAGTTAGTGTATTGTTATTACTTTGAAACCATTCAAGAGTTTGATTTTTTCCCTCCATATCTTCATCAAAACTCTCTCACCTCCATTTGAAAGTATTGAAATCGCCTTAGTAAAATAAAAACGGAAAATTAATTAAACCAAAAGTTTTTGAATAAGATTAATTAAATTCTGATTATTCCTCAGGTGATTACTATATATGAGTTTTAACCAAGATTACTATACCTGGACTGGCCAGACCAATTATAATAGTGGGTTAAGAGTCAGTGGATTAGATTAAAGTCAAACTAGCAAACCCAAGACCAAATAGGTATGGAAGTGAGAATGGATTTGGAATTTGAGAATTTTTTTAGGTTTAAAAAAATATTATTTTTGAATGATTCATTTTGAATTTAGAAAATAGACATCTCAAACTTCACATAAAGTCTTAATTTGTAATTTTTGGAGATATGAAATTTTAAAGTTGTGTAGTGTTGAATAAACATTGAACTGGTCAAACCAGCCGGACTTGAACTGGTTTCCTAGTGAAATCGGCTAATCCGATCCAATTTTGATAACTTTGGTTTTAAGATATTCTCTTTAAATTAAAGCTAATTAGTACAGGGTACTTAGTAGTGTGTGGTGAGAAGTTTGAATACATTATAATAAGTGTTAAGGCAAAAACGCATATTTGATCTTTCGAGTTTTGACGTGAGGTTTCATTTTTATATAAGGTGTCTTTTTATTTCTCTAACCTTAACATTGCTAGTTTCATTAATAACAATGATGACATTGAAATTTAAAGTTTTGACAAAACATTTAAAAATAATACTCATATATTGAGTTTTCTTCCCCAATATTGAGTATAATTTATTAAAATAACAATGATTGCACAAATTAAAACATCATTTGAGGCCAACAGTGTTAGTTAGACAATTGAAAAAAATTAGAGGACCACATGTGCATTTTTGCCAAAGTCTTAATTAAGTGTAGTGTTTTAGCGCGGGGGGACTAAGGGTAGTGTTTCATTAATCTGTGTCCATAATTTTGAAATTCATGATTTAGTGCTTAAAAATTATACCGATTAATTATTAGTTTTCTTTCTCCCTGTTACAAGAAAGTTTATATAATTGAGTCTCAAGACTCACTAAGGTTAATGCATGCATGCCTCACAATTCAAAAGATATTTATAAATGTGCTGATAAGTTTTTCACCAAGTTTCGTACACTGATAGTGTGATTCTAAATTACTTTTTTATACGATATATATGAATAACATCTTTTTCAATTGAGCCAATATTTTTAGATTTTTTATAAGTGAAAACATCAGAGAAAATAATTCAAAATCAACACAATTTCTAATGAATAAGAGGCAATAAGTAGAGATTAACTAATGTTAGTTGAGATGTACATGCAGCTTGAGTTTTGGTTAATCAGAATTAGTCCTAGAAATTATTGGATCATTCTGAATCAATTATCATGTTTTTGATTAATCAAAATAAAGAGATTGGAGAATAAAAATTAAAGTACTGTTGTCTCTTTATTTCTAAATTTAACAAAATAAATCATAAATAATTTTGAATAATATATTTCTTACATTAATTCCTCTAATATAAGAAAATTCATTTTTAGTAATTAAGCCATATCTGGAGAAGGTTGAAACTGTGAAAAGTGCCATACGGATCAAGTTGTTCCACCCAGCAGAGAGAGAGATATATATATATATATATATATATATATATATACAGCTCTTAATATTAACAACGATAAAACAATCTCACGTAGTAGTACTCTTTTAAAACATTCTCGATCGGTAGCGAGAAACGGAAAAATTAGGTTGAAAGTTTCGAAACGTTTCTCCGAGAAATGCGGCTACTTGCCGCCTCTTTTGTTCCTCATCACTTGTTTTCGAGAAATGACCATTCTGTAATGTAATGACATCTTTTCTTAATCAAAGAGTGAGAGATAGAGAAAGATAAACTAATAATAATAGTAACAATAAACAAAAACAGTGGCACAAACTTGACCCCATTTGATGGTTTATGATATACATAATTTAATTTATATTTTCCCAGCTCAAAGCTTAGACTTTTTATTCTATTCCAAATTTCTCCTTTATTTTATTTACCCTCTCTCCCCTCTTTCTCTTTTATCATGTTGCGTATGGAAATGAAGTTGTTTTGAGTGAAAAGTCAGCGTCTCTCTCTCTTCTAAACCCGTTCTCTTCAATCTCCTTCTCTCCTCCTTCATCTTCTTCATCTCCTTCTTATTATGCAGAGACCATCACACAAACTCAAACACAATCACTAGTCTCAAGATTCATTATCTTAAACCTATTTCTATAATATTAATTTCTCTCCCTCTCCCTCTATTGCTTTCTATTATTTCCATAAGAACGATTAATTTGCATGCAAATCAAGCAGATTAAGGCGTGTACATATGACTGACACTACTACCAGCTATGATTCTCTCTTCTCTCTGATTGAAGCAATATTATCTCTCCACTGAGGAAAAAAGTATGTGCAGCAGCATCCTTAGCTCAATCATGGACAACAATTATCATCAGGGCGATTTAACTGATATATTCCGTGCAAGTGGCGGCGGCGGAGGTGGAGGTGGAGGTGGTGGTGGTTTACATGGTACTTCTTCTTCTTCAACATCTGAATTAGCTCCCCATGATCTCTCTTCTTCTTCATCGGAAAGTTGGCACCATCACCACCACCATCAGCACCAACACCAGCAGCAACACCACCAGATGAATTTCTGTTCTGTAATGATGGAAGATTCTCTGAGAGCCGCCAATTTCTTCGGCGATCCCTTCTCGAGCATTCGAGATCCCTTTCTTCAAGACCTTGAATTCCACTTACCTTCTTACTTCAGTTCTGCTCCAAATAATTCTGTCATAGAAGGTGCATCTCCTGGTTTTTCTGCTACTTCTTCTGTTGTTTTGTCTCATCATGATAATATGAGAATTAGGCCTCCTCCTTTAGCATCAGGTAACAACACCACCACCATATTCTCCAACCTGATTCAGATCTCTCCCAACGCTGCCGTGGCCAAGTTTCCGGTTTCGCTGTGCGATTCTCCTCCGGTGAATATGGCCGCCGTAAATTCTTCGTCTTCATCGTCAAGGGGAATTGAGCCTTCCTCCTCTTCTTCTTTGGTTTCTGCGGGCAACATGAACATCACTGTGGACAACGCAGCAGTGCAGATCTCGTCTCCAAGGAATCCGGGTCTGAAGCGAAGGTGATGAATCTATTAATAATTAATTATTATTAACTATATTTTTATAATGATCTCTGTGCAATTAATTAAATGCGATGGATCGAGAATAAGGAAGCTTCTTCTTCTTCTTCCCAAGGATTTCAGTGAACATACAGAAAGAACAAAGTTTATTTATCTGGTCCATTAATTTCATAAAAAAGAGAACTAATTAATCAGCACGACCGTTTTTGGGAAATCGAATTTCCCATAAACTCATGGTGTGAGCTTCAGAGAAAGTAGTAGGGTTTGGCATAGTTAGGTGGTTTATTATTATTATTATTACTATATTACCATTACTTTTAGCTGATTTGACTGGGAACAAGAAGCATGATCGTGTTTCACAGGTGTGGGAGAAAACACCCATATAAATATATACTTGATATTTATTTATTAATTAAAGAGATAATCACATATACATATATGCGCATTTTTGGTGGATTAATTAAGGCCAGAGGATGAAAAAAAAAAAGTTTATGTGTGTGTGAAGTTAATAATGGCAGACTGAGCTTTCAAGGAGTTAAATGATATACGTGAAACTTTACTTGTAAATTTTCACCTGAAAAGTCCTATTCATTGAAACTTAGGCGTGTGTCATAAATTCCATACTCTGCCTTTATTGTTAGCCGCACTACTGTTAGCTTCCCAACACTGTATATAGATAGGATAGAGTGCTATAGATATATCTCTCTATAGTATGATTGGTGTGTGTGTGTGGATGCAGAAAGAGCCAGGCGAAGAAGGTGGTGTGTATACCTGCACCAGCAGCTGCAAATAGCAGACCAAGTAGTGGGGAGGTAGTTCCTTCTGATTTGTGGGCTTGGAGAAAGTACGGTCAGAAACCCATCAAAGGTTCTCCTTATCCAAGGTAATTAACTCTTAACAATTAATTGAACATTTAATAATATAATAATAACGCATTATCATTAACTTGGTTTAATTAGCTTCATCTTCTACTAAAGATATCTTACTAGTTGTTACTGCTAAGTACTAGCTAATTAATAGTGTGTGGGATTTATTTTAATTTCTATCTTTCATGACAAAAGACTCATGTGAATTGGGCCTCGAGTAGTATTCATTAGGATTAAGGGTAAGCTTCTGGCTCAAAAAAACACTTTCATATAATTCAATTTTTAGTATTATTGATTAAGGGTGAGTCTGATCTCTAGCTTAACGTGATTTCTTTTGTCTACAAGTCTATTAGGCTAGAACTCAATATTGAATTATTTGTATAGCGTCAAGGTTATATTATTACTTAAGCCAAACTGCCCTCACTAGCTAGTAGTATAATGACATTTTTATTAGGATGGAAATTGTGGTCAAAATGACACTACCAAAACAGGTCTTCAAATGGTTCTCAACAGATGAGGTTTAAATTACATGTTAGGATCTAAATTTTAAAAAGATCAATTATATATTTATTTATTTTAAAAAATAAAACTACTAAAAGATAAGCATGATGAAAGTTATGACTAGTTTTTCCAAAAAGAAAAAAGTTTTAAATAATTTCGAAGTTTAGTAAAAGTTTTAGAAAACTTAGGTTAAACCAGGTGGAGACGATTTTGATCTTTGAAATTAGTTATAGCTTTAAAAATCGTTTAACCTAATCTTTTTAAGACCTAATTAATACGTCTCTCAAACGATTTGTATGACTTAACAACAACATGAAAAGCACTTGCTGATCTGACTCACATAGGATTATAAAGTGCTTTCTAGTCTCTAGCCTTAGCTTATAGTAGAGTTACATATCTCTTAAAATCCGAGTCTGAGGTTGTTAGAGTCAAGTCATCAATCAACACCAAAAAGGCTATATATATCTATATATATATATATATATCATCATGTTCTTGTACCTGAAGGGTGTGTGTGTGTGTGTCTGTGTTTGCAGGGGTTACTACAGATGTAGCAGCTCCAAGGGTTGTTCAGCAAGAAAACAAGTAGAGAGAAGCAGGACAGACCCAAACATGCTGGTCATCACTTACACCTCAGAGCACAACCATCCATGGCCGACTCAACGAAACGCTCTCGCCGGCTCCTCAAGGTCTCAGCCTTCCAAAAACAACAACAACAATGCTCCCAAGAACAACTACAACAACAACTCCGATAATCAGGCTTTGATTCGGCCGCCAAAGCTGGAGGAGGAGGAGAATCATCAAGAGCAGCAGCAGAGAGGGAAACTTAGCTCATCATTATCAGTGAAGGAGGAGATGGAACTGGAGGAGAATAATGATCAAGAAGAGCTTCAGAATATGATGATGGAAGATGATAATAATGGATCTGAAGCTGGAGGAGTGGGATACAAGCCATGTATGTTGGATCAGAGCAATAATATTAATCAGACTTCTGAGGATTTCTTTGCAGAATTGGGAGAGATAGAAGCTGACCCACTGAATCTCCTGTTCAGTCAAACAGGTTACAACGAAGAGAATCATCATCATCAGAGAGAATCCAAAGCTTTAGATCCTTTCGGTAATCTCTTTGTTGACTGGTCATCATCATCTTCTGCATCAGCATCAGCAGATCATATTCACGACACGACCACCACTTCATTTGAAGAACCAAAAGACAGGGTTATAACAAGACCTTGAAATTAAGAATTATTTATTATTCATCATTACACTTATATCATACCTTAATTAATATACTCCACCATAATCTTTTTTTCTTTACCTTTCTTTTGGTTTTCGTCATATGAAATATTGTTATTATTAATTCAAGGTCTTGTTAGAAACTTTTTTCATCTGGTTTGCAAAGGGTAATGTTATAGAAAGTTTTTTTTGGTCTCTATGGAGCCCTTGTTAGTCATAGACCGAAAAGATTGAGTTTAACTAATTCCTTCAGCTCATAATTTCAATTCTTTATTGTTCAATTTATTTATTTTTAAATGTCTGCTTCATAAATTTGGTAATTCAATTCTAAGAATTGAAGTTTAAATTTTATAACTATATACTTCCTCTGATCTTTATTATAAGGCACTAACTACCAATATTTTTTTGTTCTTATTATAATGCACCAACGTACTTTAATTAACTCATTTATTATTTTTTTTATTATGCCTTCATTTTTAAGCAACTCATTTAAAACTACATCATTAAAATAGGGGTGAAATTGGAAACATTTATTAATTTTAGACATAATTAATGAGTTAACTTTCATTCCTTAATTTGTGAGAAAAAGTAGTTGGTGCCTTATAATAAGGACAAGAAGGAGTAGTTTTTAATATCTGATGAATTTATATATATATATATATAATTATTGTGTACGAACTCATTGTCAAAGAATATGAATGAGTAGACATAATTAATGAGTCAACTTTCATTTCTTAATTTGTGAGAAAAAGTAGTTGGTACTTTATAATAAAGACCAGAATGAGTAGTTTTTAATATCTGATGAATTTTTTTTTAAAAAATATATATATATATATATATATATATATATATATTGTGTACGAACTCATTGTCAAAGAATATGAATTCTGATGAGGCCTACATCTGTGTAGCCTGTATAGCAACAGACTTGATCAAATGTCGTACACTGAAGTGAGAGATTTCCACTTTCTCTATCTTGTTATTTACCAGACCAACAGTCAGAAAGATAAAAATAATTAATTTAATTAAACTCAGTAAAAACTAAAAGCACATATATATTTGAATGAGAGAGAGAGATGTTGATTGGTGGAAGCAAACCCTTGGAGTCCCACGTTCGTTTTGGGAATATTAGTGGATGGGACAGAAAGCTGAGAGGCACAGAGGGTTTCTACAGTTAAGAGAGTACGTTGAGGAGAGAGATTTATAGAGAGAGAAAGAGAGGGGCATAATGAACATGACTCGAAAGAAAGAAAGCTGAGTGACTGAGTAGATTGATGATAAAAAAGATGGGACTGTCCATCTCTCTCTCTTTCATCTCTTAAAGTGGAGAGGGAGTATTGTTAAATTATTTAATTTTTATTGGGATTGACTTTTCTTATCGGCTTTTTTCTTAAAGTGTCTATTTTTAGAAAACTATTTACCAAAATGCCCTCACTTTCAAACTATTTCCCATTATGCCCCTCCTTAGAAACATATTCCCTGTCTACCTCCATTTAGTCGACTAAATAAGGGCTTTAGTCGACTAAATAGGAGTTTAATTTTTTTTGAAAACCGTCGACATTTAGTCGACTAAATCCTAGGATTTAGTCGACTAAATGTCGTGGGGGTAAAATTTTTTTCAATAACCCCGACATTTAGTCGACTAAATCCCAGGATTTAGTCGACTAAATGTCGACAGTGAGCTTTTTTTCAATAATAATGGATAATAATGACTATTTAGGAATAAATTAATTTAAGCCCTATTATTTAGGAATAAGTTGGATCATATCATTATCTTCTTGATTTGATGATTATTATTATTTTTACTTCTATTATTATCCATTATCCATTATTATTATTATTATTATTATTATTATTATTATTATTATTATTATATGATAATAATATAACATATACATATATTCCCCCTACCTGTTAATTGGTTAGATCCTATTATTTAAGGATACCTTAGATCAAATCTTATAATCTCTAATATATTTTATTCGTCTCATTATTGCTTTCCTAATATTGTTATTATTATTATTATTCTTTTATAATTAATCTACTATCCACTATTTTTATCCATTATTGTAAAAATATGTATTCATCAATAACTTTGCAAAAACGCACGCATGGCTCTCTGGCTTTTTTTTTTTTGGTTTCAGTTTACACGCAGAGAAAGAAAAGAAGAACATAGTTATAGATGATCATAATGATCACTGTGAGTGTGTGTAAACTGAAACAAAAAAAAAAAAAAGCCAGAGAGTCATACGTGCGTTTTTGCAAAGTTATTGATGAATACATATTTTTACAATAATGGATAAAAATAGTGGATAGTAGATTAATTATAAAAGAATAATAATAATAATAACAATATTAGGAAAGCAATAATGAGATGAATAAAATATATTAGAGATTATAGGATTTGATCTAAGGTATCCCTAAATAATATGATCTAACCAACTAACAGGTAGGGGGAATATATGTATATGTTATATTATTATCATCTAATAATAATAATAATAATGGATAATAATAGAAGTAAAAATAATGATAATCATCAAATCAAGAAGATAATGATATGATCCAACTTATTCCTAAATAATAGGGCTTGAATTAATTTATTCCTAAATAGTCATTATTATCCATTATTATTGAAAAAAAGCTTACTGTCGACATTTAGTCGACTAAATCTTGGGATTTAGTCGACTAAATGTCGGGGTTATTGAAAAAAATTTCACCCCCACGACATTTAGTCGACTAAATCCTAGGATTTAGTCGACTAAATCCTAAGATTTAGTCAACTAAATGTCGACGGTTTTTTTTTAAAAAAAGTTAAACCCCCATTTAGTCGATTAAAGCCCTCATTTAGTCGACTAAATGAGGGTAGACAGAGAATATGTTTCCAAGGAGGGACATAATGGAAAATAGTTTGAAAGTGAAGGCATTTTGGTAAATAGTTTCCTAAAAAGGGGCATTTTAAAAAAAAAAAACCTTTCTTATCAGTCCCCTCCTCCTCCTTCTCTCTCTCTCTCTAGGGATATGTGAGACCAAAGAGAGGGAAAAAGAAAATGCATGCCTCTTCTTTCTTTAGTTCCTCGAACGGCTTTTCTGTTTCTTTCACTATTATACACCAACTTGAAGTGTTTAATTATATTTCTGAATCTGATTTTTCATTTTTTATATCACTTGTTAGAAAGAAAATGTTTTTTTCAGTCTTATCTGTTAGTATCGGTTTGTAAACAAATAAATGCAGCAAAACGAGGTTGCATTTAATCATTTTGCATGTGCATGCTACCCTATTTGTGCATGTAATATGTATCCTTTAATATGTACAGATTCCTTCGTTAGTTTTAATATGATTAATTAATTATTCACTTCATTTGAATATTGAAAAAATATGTTTGGCCATAACACTTGTGCATGGGCATAATTAATTACTTTTACAATTTGTAAACTTTTGTATGCATGATATACAACCTCATATTTTTATATATATTTTACCCCCCCCCCCAAAAAAAAATTATTTGGAACAGATACGAATCTGAAGAGCTTGGTTGTTCCTTTAATTTAATGCATCTTTAATGGTTACAAATACACACTTTTTATTTTAGCGGTCCACCTTTTGATCAGATTTTGAAAATAGCTAGTGATCAGAGTGAGAGACTATTTTAATAACATAATATGGGGTTTTGTGATTAGAAAATTTTATATGACTAACATATATGTACTATTTAATAATTACTTCATTCTGTACTGCGAGTTTTTCTCTCTTTAAAATAGATAATTTATTCATAGAAAATTATTTTATGGTTGGTCTCACATTTCCTTGCATGTGCATGAACTTGGTTATCGTTTTTATGACAGATAATCTTTTGCCCTTCCCTACCGTTTGATTTGTTGTAAGAACTAAGAACAGAAATTTATATGAAATAGGAAATCAAGAACTGTGTGTGTGTGAGAAATAATTCTATGTAAAAATTGAAAATTGTGAAATTTTGTGTTGAAATGAATTTGTGAATGATTAATTTTCAAAATAAGCCATTTTTATAAAATTCCAAGAAGATCACCCATATGTTCTAGTTTTTTATTATTAAATTTTTCCATCATAAAAAAAATTACGTACTGAGTCTCAATTAGTTATAGTGGGGTCGTGTCAGCACTCACCTAATTAAAACTTAATTTCTGTGGGATAAAACGTCAAGTAAAAATCTTACTTATTTTCTATTTACTTATGATTAAGAAAATTATAGCTAAAAAAAGTTAATCAGTGATATAGTTTAGCGATGGAATTCTTTCGTAATTTGATTTAGCAGTGGAATTACTTTGTGACAGTCTATTTTGACAACGGAATCGTATAACTCTGTCATTAATCCACTGTTTTTTAGTGATTACTTATAAAAATAAGTAGTAGATTTTATATGGATTATGGAACATGGCGCTAATTAATTAAGATGGGTAGCATAAAGTAAATAAATAAATATCTCTCGGTTATAGAAATATACAAGAATAATTTTAGGTTTTTACCTAGTGATTGGAAACAACAAAGTAATTCCTAAATGTTGTCAAATCCAAGAACATGAACATGAACATGAAAAGAGTTCTCATGGTGATGGGCTTACCAATGAGGTCACTTCAATGGAGAAAAGGACAAATGTCTTTTTGAAGCTTTTCTACATTTTTTTTAATGATTTTTTGGGCTCAAATGCGCTTTGTTTCTATCTATCTATCAAACTGATTGACATGAGGGGGGCAAGGAGTAGTCATTATGCATTTCCATGAAAATTGTTTTGATTTTGTGGGAGTCACTGTTGTTCATGATTTTGAAGATTATGTTATATCATCAATTTTGTTACCCAAAGTCATATAATAACCTTTATGACTGCTCTTTATGCGTTCTCTTTCTTTTGAATTTTTTCACATGCTCATGATTCCTTATTTCTTATCTTATTGTTATGCCCTAGCATTATAATGCACAAATTACATTTAAAGCCTTTTAATTAAAGGATAATATCAAAAATTAAGAATTTTGATGATAATAAGTCCGTGATGTATGTCATCGATTTAATTGATAGACGTGGTTTAGTTTAATCCAAAATATATGAACTTGATTTATTTTGTCTCTCTTTCTTTTAATAATTTATCCCAAGATTACCCTAATTAATTTCACAATTTTTCTTAATTACTTTCATCAAAGATATTTTTAAGACGTATTAAAATTACTCACATATTTATTTTAGTTTAAACATTTTAAAAAAACATACTTAAAATTAGTTTTTACTGAATCAAATATAGAAGGAGATCTTCTCCTTATCTCATTTCTCCTTTTCTGTAATTGGTCAAACCTAGGCCGTTAATTGAGAAAGTGAGAGAAAAGTAAAATTAGTATTGTATTGATTGGATAGATGTAATTTAGAAATTATGAGAAATAATAAGAAAAGGATGGGAAGAGAAACTCAACCCATCAAATATAAGTAACATAGTGAGTTAGTTATAATTAGGTTCACTCAAACCTTAATCGGCTAGTAGCTCATTTAGGCCATGAAGGGCTAACTTTTCATTAAGCCCAATAGTTATAATATGATCTTCCTCCCTCCCTCTAAAAAACACACACACCACCCACTCACTCACTTATGTTCCTTTTTTTCTTTTCATGCATACCAAAAATTAATATTTTTGAATTATTTTTATCACATTCTCTCATTAATCTTCGTTCCTTGAAAATGTTCACATACCAAGTGTAGCATCAAAGTTACTAATATGCTTTGAATATAACATTATTCTTAAATGAAGTTATTCTTCTAATATAAAAAAAAAAAGTCCTTATTTTAACTTAATTTAGAGAAAGTAACTATTGACTTTCAAAGGCATTAAGCATAACTTGTATCTATGACTTTTTACGATGAATTTTCATTTTCAAGGTCTCTAACTACCAATATTATGAGTTATGGGTCTTAATTAAGTGTTATTTTCTCATAACGTAATCAATTGCTACCATAACTTAATAATCTTTATGACTATTTATGCTCTTTTTTGAAATCTTTGCATGGCTATAATTCATTCTTAGGCTCATGATGATCATGGATCTCACAGGAGATGATTTGCACATGAAAGATCGCATTGTTTGAATTTGGGTCAAATATATTCTTAGTGAAAAGGAAAAGGGCTTCTTCGTCAATTATTAATCATAATTGTGCGTAGTTGCATCATTGGTGGTGGATAATATTTGTTGCTGAAGTTGAAATCTTTTCATCATGGTCATAATAATTTGAAGCAAAGGCTTATCAAATGTATATATCAATCAAAATTAATTCCCAAGTTAAAATAAAATATTCGGGTACTTTTGCTTTATTGTTCAATTTTCCCTCTTTCTATGACATCATAAATATCATACTCCCTCCGGTCTCTAATATAACTATATAAGACATATTTAAAAGGGTGATCTTGGACTTAAATAAAAGATATAATTTTCATATTTGGCAATATTTTTCAAATTTACCCTTATTGATGCTCATTTAACAATAATCAATAAGGAGAGGGAATGAGAGAATTAAAGAAGATGACTATGGTATTTTAGAAAATATATGTTATATTAACTAACTTAATTAACTTCATTAATCTAAATAGATTAGGTTAATATATCTTATATTAAAAATCGAAGGGAGTATTATACATAAACGATAAACCATTATATTTTACTTTTGTTATAGAAGACCCAAAAATTGTGTAATTGTGCTAGGTAAGGCCACCAACACAAGAGGGATGAATGACGTGTTCACAAAATTTTTAACTGTTCTTAAATTCTTCAACAAATTGAAATACTTATCATCAAATTACTTCACAGACTAATTACTGCTAACAACCATTGCATCAATCAAATAACAGTTTTGTATTGAGGAAAAGCCAAATTGTTATGTTACAAGGTGATTTTTGTTGGCTTGAGGCAGTTTTAAGTAGAAGAGAGCACGCTTCAATAAATAACACTTCAAAAGATTCTTTTCAATAAAATTAAGTAGAACAATTTGACAATCTCTATACAACGATTGGGATGCTTTGTGTTTTGGCATGAAGGTGCATTATGTCACACCTTACTTTCCATGTATATATAATACGAGAAACATAGATACAGGAACCACTTTAGTCCATTTCAAACTATAGAATTGTCAAAATAATTCAATTTCCTGAAATTTATTTTAGGGTGACTATTTATTTGGTAACCCCTTTATTCTTGACAAACTTCAAAAAAAAAAAATCATAACTAATTCTAAAAATTCCAAACAGAGTGCCTCAGAGTCTCTAGATGAAGTTCTACATGTCCCCTACAGGGGGAAATATTAAATGGTCCAATTTCTTAACCAATCATTCCAGAAAATACACGTCATCTACACTACTCATTTGGTCACTCAGCACATCCAGATTATTTGTGCCAACTTGAAAAATTCTTATCTTTTAATTTACGCATCAAATTTTAGCGAACTACCTATAGCCTGCTTAAAAGCTCTAGATGTGTATGTTTGGACAGGAAATTTTCATGTCTAGCTAACTAATCTCATTTGCTCTATTTTTGCTTCATCCGAAGTTTAGTGCTTAGTAGGGGCATTGTTACCCTTTAGCTTTGCGTTAATTTGGCATTCATATTTATTCACCTTCCGATGCATCTCTTCAAATTCATTTAGTGACCCTTTAACTTCAAGTGAACCTTCACAAATTCCACGCGGGCCAATCATAAGAGCAAGAATCAAGAAAATTAAGAAAGCATAATGGGCTAGTTTAAGAAATCACAATAAAGCAATTGAAAATTGGATCAATGGATTTGAATGAAAGAGCTTGGAGACTTACCATTAAAGAGCTTGGACCAAGTAATATTCATGGAAGGACGATCATTTGAGCCAAGATAATCACATTCTCGGTTTTAAATGTTGATTATAATTTGTTGATTTTATTTGTGTGAAAATTATTAAATAGTTGGTAGATTTGACCTTTGAGTTCCATGGTTCGTTGTATTAAGTTTTAGTTATTTATTTTCTGTTAGTATTTTAATATTTTGAGTCTTTATGTTGCATTTAATACTCTTTAGGTCATACTTTCAATGTATCCTTTAAATATATTGTAACCCTCATTTTGTAATTATACTTTTTTTTTGGCCCGAAAAAGTCAATTTTATTAATATCAAAACAAGTATTACACACACTAATAGCCGAAGCCAAAGAAATCGTCACTCAAAAAGCCTAAACAATACAAACAAACCCACATCTTACTTGATAGGGAGAAAAAAGAAAAACCTATGACAATAACACTATGAAATGAATCAAACAAACTTCTAACAGCTACCATCGGGGCCAAACTGCAATAATAGCTCAACCTATGCCTTCCCTGGCCACATTGCTTTTGTCAATCTTTGATTCCTTAGAAACCTCGGAGTCATGGATCAGTAACTTGCTTAAGGAAGATGGGGCATAATCCAGCCAAAGTTGCTAGTGAATCTTCCTTGTTGCTTCTGCCACTAAACAATCAACAAGTTTATGTCCTTGCCTAGATACAAGGGAAAACGACACTCCATCCGTAGACTTTAATATTCCCAGGGTTTCAATCAGCAACTCCCTACATTGCCATTCACACCCATCAATTGGCCTTTTCTTGATAAATATGTACAATGATTCACAGTCAGTTTTGATCAGTATATCAGCATCTTGAAATGATTTCTGCTTAACAAGCCTTCTCTCGATGCAAGACATTCTGCCATGAAAGCTGATGTGGTCTCCACTGACTTGCTGAGTCCACCTACAAAACATCGTCTACTGTCGTGATAGACCACTCCTACCCCCGCTACCCCTAATGATTCCTTGAAAGATCCATCAGCATTTATCTTGATGACACCATCAATCGGGGCTAACCAGTGCTCATGCCTCATCACTTCTTCCACAAAAAACCTCTGCTTGTTTTCCTTCACACCTTCCTTTGATTTCCAGAATTCCTCTTCCTAAGCATTGACTAATTTCACCACTTCACTAGCATTTGGCCATTCATCCTTAAACACCCAACTGCAGCGCTTCTTCTAAATCAACTAGAAAGTTGTGGCAAATAAGGACTTTCCATATTCATCCAATCTCTCCTTACCATGCAATAAATCACATAGCCATTCCTCGCATCGTTTCATAGACCACCTGCTAAACTTGAGACCCAAGGCACTACCAAATCAACAATACTTGGTCCATGGGCATATGAATAGGAGATGTTCAATGGTTTCTTCTTCATTTAGACAAATAGGACAGATGGGACTATCAGAGCATTTGCGCTTAAAAAGGGCCATTTTAGTAGCAATGGCACCAGATCCAATCCTTCATAAGAAATGTTGAACTTTTGGAGGTACAATTATCTTCTAAATGCTTTTCCACATGGCTTTAGGAATGGAAAATGATCTTCTTGGATCTTTTGGTGTCACATTCTCCTCACAATTCCTAGCCACCCTATATCTTGATTTAACAAAATATACTCCATCGTTAGCTGCCAGCCAGATTAATCTATCAGTACAGTCCATACCTGGGATAGGAATCGCCATAATTTTGTCTCTTTCTAGTGGACTTATCCTGGAATTGATAGAATTGAGATTCCACATGCCATTCTCAATTAGATCCTCCACCTTCCCTCTACAATCAGCAATTGTCTCCCTTTTATGTTGCAGCTTAAACCCTTTTAAGCCCGGGATCCATTAATCATTCCAGATGCTAATTGATCAACCATTACCTACCTTCCAACACAGCTCCTTAAGAAGAAGATCACGTCCTATTAGTAGGCTTGTCCAGTCCCATGAAGCATGTCTCCCCTTTCTGGCCTCAAGGAAAGTATTCTTAGGGAAGTAAACTCCTTTTAATATCTTGCACCAAGGTTCCTCTGGATGTTGTAACAATCTCCAGGAGGTTTTAGCAAGTGAAGCCTTGTTGAAACAAAAAAGCTCTCTAAAGCCCATCCCACCTTCTTCCTTCCACAAGGCCATATGCTTCCAGCTTTTCCAATGAATACCACCTCCATCATCTCCTTTTTCCCACTAGAAATTTGATACTAAGCTATCGATCTCTTTACATGCTTTCTTAGGGAACAAAAAGCAAGTTATAGGATAAGTGGGAATAGAGTTAGCCACTGCCTTTTTCAGCACCTCTCTTCCTGCAAATGTTAGCAATTTTTGTTTCCATCCTTGCAGCTTTAAACCAACCTTATCTTTAACAAAAGCCAATGCACTTGCTTTGGATCGTCCCCATACCATAGGTAAGCCTAGGTATTTACTAACATTCTTAGTGTATCTGATCCCTAAGCAAGCCAAGATCTCTTCGCTGACATTCTCAGGAGTGTTAGCTAAGAAGAAAATGCTGGATTTATCTAGATTCATCAGCTATCCAAAGGCCGAGCAGTTTACCTCCAAGATCTGTTTTAGAACTTTATAGTTCACCTCCTCTGGACTCAAGAGCAATAATGCATCATCTGCAAAGAAGCAGTGTGATGGCATTGGGGCACTCCTAGCCAATTTAATACCCTTGAGATCCTTTAAATCCACATGTTGCTACAGCATTAAGGACAAAACTTCTGAGACAATTATAAACATGTAGGGAGATAGCGGATCACCTTGCCTTACTCCTCTACCTGGACTAAATGAGTTCACATAATGGCCATCGATTTTCAAGTTGAATTCAATAGATGATACACACTCCATTAACCAAGCTATCCATTCGCTGCAGAACCCCATTTTTTCCATCACAGCAGCAATGAAATCCCACTCCACCCTATCATATTCTTTATTCATATCAATCTTCAAAGAAAATTCCCATTTCTTCCCTTTCTTCTTGTATCTCAGGTAATGAAAGGCTTCATGAGCTAAGATTATATTGTCTTGTATCATTCTTCCTGCAATGAATGCTCACTGGTTAGGAGAGCTGATCTTGCACATAAGCATCCTCATTCTATTAGTCACGATCTTTGCAATTATCTTATAGGAGACATTACAAAGACCAATAGGTCTAAAGTGATTCACTCCCTTAGGGTTGTCTATCTTAGGGATCAAGACAATATTGGTACTATTTAACTTTCCTATCCTTGATCTGCCTTCAAAAAACTCATGCACCATGCTACATACTTCTTTGCTGATAGTTTTCCAAGTGGACTGATAAAATAATGCAGGGAACCCGTATGGTCCTGGAGCCTTATTTGCAACAAGTTGGAAGACCACCTCTTCAATTTCCATATCAGTAACTAGTCTTGTGAGTTCTATATTATCCTCTGTACTGACTACCTTTTTCACATAGGAGAATGCCTAGTGCAAGGGTCTGGAGCCATCCAAGCAGAATAAATTCTTGTAGAAATTTTTGAACAACTGATGGATCATCTTCCTATCTTATAACCAAACTCCAGTCTCATCTTTCAGCCTTAATACTTTTTTCCTTTGCCTTCTCTATATTGTGCTACTGTGGAAGAATTTCATAGTTCGATCATTGTAACCAAGCCAAGATATTCTAGATCTCTGCCACCAATAAACCTCTTCCTTATCCCAAGCCTCCTCCAATTACTTCACTAGATTCTCAGCCTCAGCCAACTTTTTCACATTTAGATTGCCAATATAACAAGCATTCAACTCCAGCCTCAAAGCCTCAATTTGTTTCCTAAAATTAGGATAAGTTCTTTTGTTCCAATCTACAAGTCTGATCCTGCACTCATTCAGTCTTTGTATTACATCTAGCACCTTGTTTTCAATTCCTCTTTCAATGCTTTCCCAGCCACCTTTCACTACTTGATGGAAATCCTCATGCTGCACCCAATAAGCTTCAAACCTGAATAGTCTAGGAGCTCTATCATCACTAAAGCAACAATCAACAATCAAAGCATAGTGATCCGAGCCCACTGGATCCACATGGAAAACAAGTACATGATCAAATTTATCTTTAAACTCCACATTCCCAACGCGCGATCCAACCTTTCCCTTACAAGATTCTCTTTTCTCTTATTGCACCATGTGAATTTTGATCCTTTGAATTCTAAATCCATTAAACAACAGTCAGACAAGAGGCTTTGGAAATTTATAACTTTCCTCAATGATCTAGGATTCCCTCCTTCTTTTTCACTTTGATAAAGGAGATCATTAAAATCCCCTACTACCAGCCAAGTGTCATTAACGCTAGCTGTCAAGTTTCTAAGAACTTCCCAAGCCCTCTTTCTTTCATTTTCCTTTGGTGGTCCATAGACAAAGGAAATAAACTTTGGCATGTTCAGTCCATTTGTTTCTACTACCACATGAATAATGTTTTTAGATTTATAGAGAATGGATAAGGAGACACTATCACTCCACCACACTGCAAGCCCTCGAGACAATCCCACTGGCTCTACAAATAGATCCTGATTAAAGCACATTTCTTCTTGATCACTTTACTTTTCATTGAGAAGATCTTAGTCTCCATTAGGAAGATTACCAAGGGACGATACTTCTTAACCATGTCCCTTAGATTCTTGACTATCAAGGTTCTTCCTAGACCTTGACAGTTCATGATACAAGCTTCATTTCTCCCTGTTTGCTGATAAAGGCCAGCCACCAGAACCTTCAGCTGCATTTTGCTTCTTCCTACCACGTTTAGCTTTAAAGACAAACATGGCACCTGTTGGATTAGTGTCTGCTAAGTCAGCCATTATCTCATCTTGTTCAAAGCTCTCCATAAGCATGTTCTCTTTCTCTTCTCTCAGCTATCTTTTTTTTTTTTTTACTGAACTTCAGTCTTGCTTTCGTTTTTTTAAGCTATCAGTATAGCTAGAGATTGCTAGCTTCGGCACGTCAGAGTCCAATGAATTGGTCTTTCTTCTCTTCATTTTGGCTGGTTCTAATTCCTCTTCTGCATTTCTTTTCAACCCAAGGCCATTAATCACATTAATAACCTCGTTGAGGATTTCCCCATTGAAAGGAACAATTGCCAATGAATTCATAACCTGTGTTTCTGTAGGCAAATTGACTTGACTCGACTGCCCTTTACTAGAGGTTACATCTGGCTCCTTGGCTCTGTCCATAACTTTACCTCCTGGTATACTCCTGGGCTCATGCATATCATCCATCCTTGTTTCCTCACCATGTACTGGCTCTTTTGAACCAGCTTGGTTTATTGTTTTATAGCCTGTTCTATGGGAAATAGCATCTCCTACAAATTCAGGTGCATTTGAGACTCTACTGTTATTCGAAATATCTCTTGTATTTCTTGCACCATAGGTAATTTCCTTAATAAAGAACAAATCATCTTCCGCTACTACAGATTTCATGGCAGCATCCTGTTTTTCTTCTATTTTCCTTATTTGCACAGCTTCTTCTTCTCTCTTCTTGACGTAGTTTACTTCTTCCTACTCATCACATACTACAAACAATAGTTCCTCATGATTGTGGCATGATTTAGCAGTACTCCATTGTCTATAACGTGGAGCACTAGATGTGGCCGTCGATCGTAAAATTTCAGAGCTACAATTATGATTTACGTGGCCTAATTTTCCATAGTTATAGCAAAAGAGCTATAGTTTCTCATAGAAAATTGAGATCCAAACCTTACTATCATCAGGTTTTGGCAACTAGAATCCATAAGCCAATTGTTTCCTTAAGTTAATAACAACTCTAGCTCTCAAGAAACTACGAAGAAATCTATTATTATGATACAAATCTTCAGCTAACTTCTCCTTGCCAACGTAGCAGCGATCATGATAGCATTTGCTAGGCACATTACCTCCATTGGGACATTGTGCATCTGGATCCAGACAGGGCATTTGCTGAAGTCAAACTCAGTAATTGTCTTGTACTTCAATCGCTCCATCAGGTTTAGTAAACTACCATTTATGGACTAAGGTCTGCCACGTAGAATTCTGCTATACTCTTCTTCCTCTGAAAACTTGAATAAGAAGGCATTTCCACCAATCTCGATTACATCAAAACCTTCCTGAAGGTTTCATGCTTTCTGTAGAATCGATGTGATCATTGTTCTCACATATGATCTTTTTGATAGGCTCTTTCTGATGAGTATCTTTCTGACATCCTCATCTTGCCAGATTAATGGTGTTGAGATTTGTGTTTCCTCCATGGCTAGTTTCCACGTAGTCTCCCTCGGATTGTTATCAACTAGCCACACTACTACCAATTGAACGTGAAACCAACTACCGGACACTCAGTCTCAGGCTCCCATCAACCATTGGATCCTCAACTGAACTGCCAACGAACTTTCCCACTCTCACGCTGGGTCGAGAGAAAAAGGCTCCCACACGAGTGCGCGGGGAGAACTTTGGAAGGTTTTTTGTAATTAGACTTGAGATTTACCTTTTGAAATGAAAAGTTGTATTTCTACACTTTGTATCTTAAGAGTGGATTCTCTCTAGGGTTCATCATTGAACTAGAGACTTATCAAAATTTGATCTATCTTGTGTTGTCTTTCAACACATATTGAGTCCTTGTTCTTCCATTCTCAAAGGTTCAAATGGATTACCAGATATTTGTTTAGCTTTCTTGAGGTGAATATATCTCTTATTAGTTGTGGGCTTACACCATGATGATATTCAAGCTTCGAAAACTACACCCAGGTCATATATTTCTATTATTTGTTTCCATTTTCGTTCTGTAATTTGTGCCTTTTCTTTGTGTTTGTTCATTTTCAACTTTTTTGTTTGCCACCGAAACTTTTGCTTTTGTTCATCCAATTTTTCTGAGTTTTTTGGCGTGTAATAAGTCATTTTCCTACTTCAAAATATCCTCTTTCTACTTGTTTTGGAATCACTTCAACCAGTTTTTTCTTTTCTGAGTTACATCCATTTTAATCAAGATGTGTTTTCTAGAATTTTTGTGTCTGTTCATCTTTCATTTTTCCAGAATGTCACCAAACTTTATAGTTCGACCACTTTCCCTTTGAGTTTTCCAATATTTAATAAATTGTTTTCATTGTTCAACATCTCTTCTTTGTGTTCGTTTTGGTTTAATCTCAATCCTTAATTTCCACAATGAGTTACATCCTTTTGAAAAACGGATACATTTTTTTGTAATTTTTGGGATTAGATTGCTTGTGTTGTGCTGTTGGTTATATATTTCATTATTTTCTTTAAAATTTATTAGGCCAAAAATACACAAAAGATCATCATAAAAAAAGGGAAAAAATGTGAAAAAAATACAATGCAAAAATATATTAAAAAAATTCTATCTCGATGGTTAGAATTTGATTGAACCTTTTCAAATTGTGTCAATTGAACTCTTGATTTCCTTGAACTTATTTTCCAATACTCACTTTGATATTCCAAATTTTTAAGTATTGTATTGATTATGCAAATTGTGATATTTGATATTCTAAATCTCTAAGTGTTGTTGTGTTGATTCTACAAATTGTGACTGCTTTGATTAAATTGGTTAGTTCTTTATGGAGCCTCAAGAAGAATTTAGAGAGTGAAAAAAGGCAAGAGCCACATATGTCAATTAAAAAGCCAAATTTGTGTGAATTACGAGTGAAACTAAACCTGTTTGAGTGAATCACATGAGTAGAGTGGTATGAGGTCCCTTTTTCTCTATTTTTAACTTTTTAGGTGCCAACATAAACGGTGAAAAAGAACTTCAAAGAGTTTTACAAAACATTGACTTTTTGATGGAATTCGCTATCAAAGTCAAAGTTCACAACATATTTTTGATAGAAATAAATTTCTGATGGAAATTCCAACAGAATCTATTCCCTCGTTTATAAGATTGTGGCAATTCAATTTTTGACATAATTTTGATTTCGTCGCAAATTTTGGATGAAAATCCAATTTTGTTGTCAATTTATTTTTTACTTTTGAAAATTTAAAATGCCATGTGGACCTTATTAGGAGAAGTCACATGTCATGTCCGTAAGAGGCCACCTCATCGATGACCCCTCACGAGTCCCCTCCTAGTAGTATGCCACATGTATGCATGGGTGAGCCTTTGCTAGTTGAGCTGCAATGAACCTATATATATATATATATATATCTATATATATATATATATATATATATATATATTCTCTTAAAAAATAATAGTATATTAAAAAATAATTTGAAATATCTTTTATGTATTATTACGACTGTTTAATATAAATTAATTTCAAATTAAAAAACTTAAATCTTAAACAAATTTTCTTATACATATATTTTTATGCATTTTTAGAATTGATTTTTTTAATTAATATTAATTAAAAAATAAATATTATTTTTAATATAAAATTATTAAGTAATATAATACTAATAACTAGTACTTTTTTAGTTTTATTTTTAATTAAAATTAATTCATATTTAATATTATAAAATTAGTTTTTAATATAAAAATCATTTTAAATTTAGTCACAAAATTGTTGCATTGCAAAATCCGGGACTAAATTAGCCATGGAAAATTTCCATGGTTAAAAAATTTGCCATGGAATTCTATGGTTAATTTAGCCAGCCAAGAAATTTTTTCTTTGGATAATTCCATGGCTAATTTAGCTATGGAAAATTTTTTTAGATATTTTTTCAACGGAATTAGCCACGAGAAAACACTCCGTGACTAATGCCGTAAAAAATTGAGAATTTTTTTTTTTTTGTAATGGAGATCTTTAATTCTTGTTAAAAGGTCTCTAAAAGCTAAATGTTAAAATAGAACAATGAATGTCTAATCACAACTCAACGTCAATATGAGAATTATATAGAATATTGTAGGAGTTGAAACAAGGTTCCATCAGTATTGAAGAATAATTTCAAGAGATGGACTTAGCTATGAATATAGCCGGTGTTAAGGAAAATCCAAAAGCCAATATGGATCGATTTGTATGTGGGTTTAATCCTAAATTAGCTTGTTTTGCAAAGAAGGAAAGCTTTGTGGAGATTGAACATTTGTGTTAGTTCAACCCTTTCACAAGGGAAAGTGAATTGAGTGATATTAAAAATTGTAAACTTCAAACAAAACTTATTGGAGAGATTAAAGATAGAGAGATAATGTCACACCCCCTCAATAAACGTTATTCATCAAATTAAATAGCGCAACAAAACATATAAATCAATTTGGACAATTGAATACTGATAATGATAATTAAACTACTCTAGCTATATATAAAAAACAACTTCTTAAGACCATTAATATTATAGTAATACCAAACAAAATAATACAAATAATTTCTCTGAATTCACCACCTATCAACCCTTAGCTATGCTCCAAGTTCACCATCTTGCCTTTCTCCCCGTGATCATCACTCTACCGTTTCGCTGAACTAGTAGCAGTTTCTAAGATTCATAATTGAAACTCAGAGTAACAATTAATTTCATACATAATATATATAAATAGTGTATGATAGATAACCATAATTGTGAAAATAAACAATACAATATTCAACATATATTACATATAGTAACATAATCCAACACAGCACAACAAGCAATGTTGACTGCAAAATGCAAGACACAGCAAGTCTCAGATCCATAGCGTTGGGAAAACACAACAATTGGGCCTTGAACCCAAAACATATGCATTTAATAAATGTGTGTCCTAGACACTGATCATAATTCATGGTACAAACAGACATACACAGATATACAAAGTGCATGAGATTAAAGTTACTACTTTTTTTTTTTTCTGATAGTTAATTTCCGTCTCCTTACAACTTTCGGCAATGACACTTCCTATAATTATAAATAATACTCATCACTTAGAAAAAATCTCCATAATTTAGAAAAAATAGTTGAGTTTATTATTATTTGGTCCAAATTTTGACTAAAGGTCCTTTATTAATTGCAAAAACGCCAAAATAATTAACTTTGACCTTTTTTATTCCCATTTTTCATATTTCCTTCCAAAATTTTCACCAAACTTGAAAATTTATGACTAATAATTCAAATATTCAATTGGAGTGATTCCAAAGGATAAATGACCCTTGATAAGTCTATTTTCAAATAAATATATCACTATCAGCCACAAAAATTTGTACTTTTCCAAATTCACTTAAATGCCCTTATTGTCCAGATTCAAGTTCCAGAATTAATTGTCAACTTCAAAAACCCATAACTTTTTGTATATAATTCCAAAAATTACAAATTACCTATCAAAATAAAGCTTATGATGCCTAATTCAATTCTAGAAAATTTCATATTTATTGGACCTCATTTACTTAATCAAAAACACGTCACAAGTATATTGACTTGACAACATTTTCATTGGACGGTTTGGAAAATTTTCTAATTCATTAGGCTTCTAAAAATTATTGTTCAATCTCAATCCCACACTATTTTTCATTCTAACACTTTGGAAATGTCAAAATAGTCAAAATCTCATTGTTTCCTTTTGTTTTGGGTTTGACCGAAATCATGAGGTGGATGGTGACTAAATTCGTTTTCATAAACTTCATGATTTTAGGTGCAATTTGGCCTTTTAGTTCCATGTTTAGGCCTACTATACTCTTAAATCTATATTACAAGTCTTTGGGTATAATCTCCTCTCAAGTTACTGTTAGTAAATAAGTGTCCTAGAGACAATATGTTTTGACATAGGAACACCTTTTTCTATTTAATATTTTGTGATTAATAAAATTGAGCATCTTTTATCTTTATCATATTGTGTCTCGCTTTTATTTAAAGTAAATGTGCATTTAAGGTAAAAACCTTAGGAATAAAACAAGTGTTTACTCAATGATCTATGATAGGGATCATGATCATGTAAGAGCTTCCATATAAAGAGCTATTGTTTGTAGGGAATTTTTAACCACCGCAAGAACTTCCAGAAAACTTTTAGTAATTAAATCAATTGGTACATGAATATGTGATCATTGACTTACCCCATCCTTAAATTAATAGACACTTGTGACATTACCTATTCAAATTAATGTGTCAGGGGAATTTAGAATAGCTAGAATTAAGTGTGCACTACCTAGGCTCAGATGTTTTTTTAGCGGGCTTAGGTGGATATTGTGGGCATTTGGGCTTCATGAACTGTAACATCCCTACTTGCATGTAACCAATGTACAAGAATGTACTAATGAAATGCTAGTTGAATATATGAATTATTATGAAGTCCTTGATAAATGACAATTGTTTCTTTTATAGAATTTTCCTAACTTGATTGATTAGCTAAAGTAACATAACCTATATATGTTATTACATGGTATTGGTAAGAAACAATGTGGAAGTCACAATAATAGTGACATTTTTCGGTCACTAAGTGAAATAGGAGGATGAAGAATTTTTCTATTGAAACTTGATCAAGTAAATGGTGACTTTGGTTGCCAAAGGAGTCAAGGAATAAAGAGACTAAAAGACAAATCTTGGAAGAAAATAATAGGCCATTAGAGCATGCTATTTTTCGACCAAATATGAAACAAGAAGGAAAGTGAATAAAACCTTAAAGTTTGATATGTAAGGTCAACATAAATAAGGCCTTGATGCCACATGTTTGTATAAGAAGTAAGTAGACAAAATCCTTACCCTTTTGGCATGGATTTCGACCAAGGGTAATGAAATAGAAGAGGAAAATTTTCAAACTTGTAAAGTAGACATTTGATCTTGCTAAGTGTCAAATTAGTAGTACAAGATAGTTTAACATAATTGGAGACCAATTTTGAAGTCTAGAGGAAGGCCTAAAATTCAGCCAAGACAAGATGAGAAAGGGACAAAGAGAATTTTCATGATTAAAGACATATGGCAAGACAAGAAGCTTTTGTAAAAAAAAAATATCCCTTTGACTATGAGATTTAAACATGATATGCTTACATCATAAGAAGACCACATGTTGACTTATTGTGCATGTGTCCTAAGGCATTTAAAAGGGGCACGAAAGCTTCTCAATTAAGGCTGAATTTCGGCCAGCCTTAAGGAAGAACAGGACAAACACATTTAGCATATGTTTGATGCAAAAGTCAACCAACTAAACCCTAACTTGCCAATTGTCACCAAGGGTCACCAAGTTGACTTTGTGTAGGACACTTTGACACTCTTATTTAATGAATTTTGAAAGCCAAATCCCTTCCCTCATAAGCCAACAATTTCGGCCAAATAGAAGGGAAGAAGGGAAGAGCACATTTGTCACATGTTATCACAAAAGTCAAAGATATGAACTCTAAACTTGACAAGTGTCTTTATAGGAAAATAAGTTGACTTCAAGAGGGACACTTTGGCATACTCATCTAATGACAATTAAAACAAAAAATCCTCCTCCCTTAAGCTATAATTTTTAGCCAGCAAGAGACAAAGAAGAAGAAGCATGACACAAGCTTAAAAAGCAACATGAAAGAAATAAAAAAGCCTAGACATGTTGACCAATAAGAGAAGGCCAAAGGAGGGGCCTAAATCTGAACTTAAAGGACACTTAAGGCAAACTCATCTTGTGCCAAAAGGAGTGATAATTTCATCCAAGAGAGAAAACCCAAGAAAAATCCAGAATTTTGTAGAAAAACATATGTCAAAAGGAAGTAAATGCAAGGACAATTTTATAAAGACTAAGGGAGATATTTATGTATGATTTTGTCTATTACTTAAAGACATGCTACTCTCATTTATGCAAGCCAAGGTTGGCATACACAAGAGAGGAAGAGAAGATAAGAGAGCTCAAACCGAGCAAGAAGGAAGAGAGCAAAGAATTTCAAGATCAAGGTTAAGTAAAGTCATGCAATTTTGCTATACTTCCTTCTATCTTCATAGATGTACCTAATTAAGGTCCTAATAAACAACACCTACATGTTATTTTGAAGCTTAGGCCGAAACCAATAAGAAGCTCAAGGAGGAAGAAATTCAAGGAAAGCTTAGCTTAAGTCAAGTAAGTTGCCTCCTTAACATCCTTCTGATTTTGTGACTTGGAATATGGCTTCTTTTTCATGTTATGAAGTTGATATAGAAATCAATACTCTTAAGGGAGCTTTTGTTTGAATTGATAAAATAGGATAACCAAGTGTTTAAAGTCAAGATTATGGGTTAGAAAGAAAGAAATATGAATTAAGATGAATATGAAGTTGTAGAGAAAACTTGTTATGTTTGCCTTTATGGTTATTTTCGGCCAGTTATTAAAACATGATGAAATGATATGATTTTGATGTTTCCAAATTGCTTAGAATGGAAAATTGTATGAGAATAAAAGTATGGAAGATGATTTTGGAAACATAAAGATTGAATTACAAAGTGTTGCAAAGATGTCAAGTCATGAAACCCTAGGAGGCAATCGACTTGCTATGTGATTTTAAATATATAAATGATGTACAATGGCTATCAGGAGTAAGTATACTCTCATATGCTTTGTGTATCTTTGTATGTATGTTATACCATGATTGTGGACCTGTGTCTCATGAGGAGGACATGTGTTTGTGGTTGTAACGCCTAGTGGATTAGAGGTCATTGGGTCACTACTGAGCCTATTGTGCATTCAGTAATGTTGGGCTTAATGCCTGGCATCTATTGATTTTCCAAGCGTTGTGGATCCGGGACTTTCTTTCTTAGAGGTCTTGCATTTATTTAGGACTTAGTCCTTCTGCAGTTAACATAGCATATGTGGTATGCTATTTTATGTTGTGCGTGATGATATGTGATTGTACTGAATGCTTTGAAATATGCTATTTTTCTTGATTGTGGTTGTTTGCATACTTTGTATATATTTTGTATATGAGTTTAATAGTTACTATGAGATTCAATTTTGAGTCCCAAATTATTCTAAAGATACAAGTAAAACTACTTGAGTTGATCAGGAGAAAAAGGTAAGGGCTTGGAGTAGCGTTGTGAAGAAAAAGAAGATGCCTTGTGAAGACTTTATTATATCATGTTTTGGATGATTGTATATTATTTGCTTACTGCTTAATATTTTATTCGGAATAACTGTATTATAATCCCATGGGGACTATATTTTGGTTACTATATTTACATTTACCAGTATTTTATGGTTGTCCGAACTGATTGTATGCTCTGCTGCGTAATACTCTGATACATGTTGTTAAGTAACATTTAAGTAAAATAAAGTAATAATATAAGGGAATCATATTATCCACCACCTAAAAGGGTGAGGCTAATAAAGATGTAGCATTAACACCCCTAGTTAAAATAATTCATGGGGAACTAAACTGCTAACACACACATTTGGACATATAGTATATATTTATTAAAGCGACGTTAGAGAATGTGTAGGAAAGTTAATGGGACTAAATTCCATTATAACTTAGCCATAACAAATTTGGATTTTCTTGATCAATTAAAAAGAAACTTTTTATAAAGAAAATGCAGTTAAGGTGTATCTAACATTATAAAATATTTTCTCAAATGCATCCACCACCCTTAAGCATTTTGTAATGTATCCAACATTCTAAAGTATTTTCTTAAGTGAGTCTAACACCATAGAGTATTTTTAATGTCTTGGTACGACATGCACTAAAAAATATATTTGAGGGTGCTAGACGTACTTGGGAAAAAAAAAAGCTTTAAAGTACTAGATATTTCAAAAAAAAAAACACTTTAATATGCAAGACACACATGAAAAGACATATTTTAGGATGCTAGATATGTGCCTGAAAAAATAATTCAAGGTATTGGGTGCACTTTAAAAAACATTTCAAAGTGTTAAATGTATCTAGAAAAACACTTTATGACACTAGATATGTCTTAGCTTAAATATATGTTTGTTTTAGTTTTTTAAAAGTACTATTACGATTTATTAAATAAGTATATAAAAAAAGTTTTATTCAAAATGCTTCTAAAACTAAAGCCCAAACATGCACTAACAAAATAATCATGTGAATATGAATAACTGGATAAAGATGGAAAAAGAAGACAGTGGAACCATAGTGGGGGGCAGAGAGGCTAAGGAGAGGTTGCGTGTGGAAGGGTGTTGTTGATGGGCAGTGCTATTTAAAGATTCTGTGGTACATGGCAGTGACTGAGTATCCAATTATGCACATTGCACAGCATGATCCCATAAAAATGTTGGAGGAAGATTTCGCTTGAGTAGTATTCATTCATTTCATGAATTAATATAATATTTATGAATAACTTACTAGTATAATAAAAGTTTAAAATTCTTATGAAAAATCAAGTTAATTGTCACTTGTATTTATAGAATGTGTAATACTACCATGTTTGGTTTCAAGCAAACAAAAATATTATAATTATTATTTTGAAAATTAAAATAAGTAAATTTTAATGTGAAACTAAACATATATTAGTATTATTAATAATTAAAGAACTATTCATGTCGACAGAATTTAATAGAGGGGAAGGGAGGAGTAGTGAGGATGAGGAGGTGATGATGAGAATTTTCTTTTGTTTGATTTACTTGTATAGAAAAGATTTTAACGATCTTTTGTATATAGTTTAGGAGAGGAGACAAAATCTAGCTAATAATAAGTTGATTCTTATATTATTATCAAATTTTCTTTTATTTAAAAAAATTAATTATAATACAGTTTATCAATACCTTATTTTAACAGTGTAAAAAAAACACCCATAAAAGTTTTTAAAAAAAATTCATTATAGAATTATTTGATATATAAAAAAAAATTATTAATATATTTTTTGAGGAAAATAAAAATATTAAAATTTTCTTATTTAATAAATATTTCATACGTTTTTATTTTTTAAATTGTTAAGTTAGTGTCTAATGGGGTTGTATCTTGGATATGGTTTATCAAAAATATAATAAAAAAGTGTTCATTAATATAATCTAATTGATTATATTTATAATTGTCAGTCAAACTTAACTTATCTATATCCTTAATTGTAATATTAATTTTATTTTTTAATAATATATATTAGCAGTTTAATTAAACATACTCAAGTAAACAAACACGCAATGAAGTGTAACAATACTACCCTCTCATTTGTATGTATGTTTGCTCACTTGCATTGCTTTATAGTTTGTAACTTGAATATGCTTCAGTGAGTGAATTTGTGTTTATATTGATTAGAAGTTTAATTAGATCCCTCTCCCTAATTTTCCCTTTTAAAATGTGCTGAATTTATATTTTACAGCTTAAAAAAAATACGTTTTTTGTCAATTTAAAATGTGTATGTGAAGAGCTAGGCACAGACACAGACACGTATGTGCAGGTATTTTTAATTCTTTTTATTTCATTTTTCTAATTTTTTACCTGTAATTCCCCCCCGGGAACGGCCTGTATTTCATTTTTCCATTTGATGTTTTGCACTCTACTGGGTTATAATTTAATTAGACAATTCGCCTTCAGGATAAGGGGTTCAGGGGAAGTGAGTCAAGTGACTGCTCAAGAATATGTGATTATGAAACGATTTTCTAAATTACAATGTTAAAAAAGAAATATTTTTCTGACACATCATTAAATTATGCTTCTTCTTTTGGCACATAATGTTGACTGTACAACTCACTGTATGTGAAATCATTTGTTCACACTATATAAATAATAGACGTGATAGGATTAAGGGAAAATAATATAATTTTTTTTTTTAAAAGACATTTCGTGTTAATTGCTTATGAAATCTTGTTATTAACTTATCATTTTTTAATAACAAATCTGATTTAAGATTTTATAATTTTTTTTTAAAAAAAAAATTGTCATTATCTCTTTCAAATTATTGTTGACAACTCTACTTAACAATGTCTGATTAATTAACATAATTAAAGAGATTAGGGAGTTCTTAATGGGTAATTAACTGTACATATTCACAAGTCTACATTCTTTTAGCCAAGGGAATGCTTATATATATATATATATATATATATATATATATATATATATATATATATATATATCATTGCTCTTTCATGGGTTATTGAAAGTCTTGATTTTGTCAAGGGTACGTAGGAGAAAAACTGTCTTGGTCTGGTTAAAATCAAATTAAAAGAAAAGCTATATAAATATAATTTTCTTATAAGGAAGGATTACATTTAATTATACTATAGCAGACGGAGGTGAGTTGAGAGGCTACACGGCAAGCTTTGGTTATTATGTTTAGTGTGGCTTGTATTTTGACTGCTATGTTGCTATCAATAATGATAGATATTTTTTAGTAAAATAAAAATATTAAAATTGATTTTAAGATATTTGATTCCACCCGTAACGTAGGAATCTTCTACTATACGGATTTGTCTATATTTAGCGATTTTTAATTGTTAAATATACGAGCGTCAACTTCATATATAATGATTTTTAACCATTAAATATTGGGCACTATATTTTACGATATTTCAAATACAACCGTTATATATATGATATTATATTTAATGGTTGTCAGACAATGACTGTTTAATATAGCAATCTATATTTAATTGTTGTTTGATAACAACCATGATGTATTATGTATGATACTTAACGAATGGTAAAATTTTGGTCACAAGAGGAAGGGATTAATTTAATGGTTATTTGGAAAAATCGTTATATATGTGTAATAATTGACAGTTATTGGTGAATGACTGTTAAGTATGTGTAAAAAATTTCTTTAAAAAATAGGGAGGCTTACTTTCGACAAGTCCCCATCTACATATTACATATATATAAAACTGATCAAAGATCCAATAAAAACCAATTACAAACCATTTAAATATATTCATTCCATGTCATAATCAAAAAGTACATATACAAAACTCTACATTACATAAACAAAAAGGTAATCTAAATTACTAATCACCAAAAGCAAATCGGTGGAGCAAAAAGAGAAAATAAAACAAAAACCAAAAGCATAAACCAAAGTTGTCATAGCCAACTCTACAACATCCATTGACGATTAAAAATATTACCTATAGCTAACATATGCTTGTTAGTATAAATGTGTTCTAAAGACAATCTGTTTTATCATATGAACACCTTGTACTGATTCGTATTTAATAAAATATAATAAAAGTACATTTTATCTTTATCATATTTATATCTTACGTATATTTTAAGGTTAATATGCGTTTAGAGATAAAGGCCCTAGGAATAGAACATGTGATCACTCGATGATCTATGATAGAGATCATAATCATGAGAACTTGAGGACACTACATATTTATTACTTGAAACTTGATCATAGTCTTGAATCACCAAGAAAGGGCACTGATCATCTCAATAAGACTAATATGACATCATCTACTTATATAGAGATATAACGTAGAGAGCTCATGGAATACAGGTATGGTGATGCCTAAGTTGACATCATAGGTGGAGAGGTTGGAGAATATATAGCACTAAACAGATCCGCCGAGAGACTCCACAAAGATTCATTGCATAAAGTATTATTGGATATGTAAAGTCTCTTATCGTTTGATAGTGCAGATCATCCTATACCTGTAATACCCGGATAATTACTATCTGAACTATTATGTTACCATAATAAAAATGTATATTTATGAAGATTTTGATCTCAACATGGTATATGATTAGTCTATGTTCAAAGAAAAACACTAAGAAAATTAAAGGAAATTTATTGACGGAAATGTGAAAAATGCACCTTAATGCCATAAAACATCCTGAGGAGAATTATGAAAATTCCAAAAGGCATGAAACAATTATTAAAAATTTAGGAAGCATATTATCCTTAATTTAGACAATTTAATAAATTACTTTCTATGAAAATAAAAAAAAAGGAAAATTAAAAAGTATTTTAAGACTAAAATTGACTCTATGACTTTTGATAATTTGCACGAAGCTTAGATTATTAATGTCAATAAAGTTGTTGTGAGGAAATGATGAGTTTTAATTAAGAAAATTAGTAGGAATTATTAAAGGATTAATTAAGTAATTTTTGGGAATTTTATAAGCTTATAGAAATTTAGGAAACATGAAAAATAAAATAAATATGAATGAGTATTATTAAGGATCGAAATTTTTGGGCCAAAATTAAATAAATAATAAAGGCCAAGAAGTAATCTTGGAAAACCAAGATCAAAAGCTTAGAATTGTTCAAGAAATTATAAAAGCCTGAATCCATGAAATTGCTTATGGACCAATAGGGAAATTTTAAGGGAAATAAATATAGGATAAATGGGATATTAGGGTAATTGGAAAAAAAAAAAAAAATATATATATATATATATATATATATATATATATATATATATATTTGCGTGTTGGCCGAATTTAGGGGGAGGGGGATAAGGATGAAGTTTGATTTTTATCATATAATAATAATATAAATTTAAGCATGTGTTAAATAGATAATGTTATACTAATAAGGAGTAAACAGATAATGGAAATAAGAACCGATAGAAAATAATTCATAAACTAGAATCCAGGGATGAGTTAAGAAAAACCAGAGTATATTATTGATTAGTGGATTTTTATCCAGAAGTTGGCGCTGGCAGAAGTTATTTCTGTAACCGGTCGCGAATACCGAGGATTTTCGGCAGATAACGGAATGTCCTTAATAAGGGTATAAGGTGAGGAGAACCCAGTAATCTTGAAGAGGGTGACAAGACCTTCAAGGTATTGCTTCCGGAATTTTAAGTTTTTACGAAATTTCGCGATCAGGACACCGAACCAGGAACTTTATCTGATAAAGCAAGATGACATAAAGTTAGATGATGTCATCAATTTTGTCTCTTTGTGGGGGGGGGGAGGTCGGCCAAGCAAGGGAGGGCCAAGATCAAACCACCTAGCAAAAGTGCGATCCTACGGTCAGAATTCAACCAGACAAAGTTCAAGGAAATTACGAAAATGTCATTGAGATTTTCTATAAATAGCCTTCATTCCTCTTCATTCTTCACCAATTCACTTACAATTCTAGAGAGAAGTTAGAGAGAGAAGCTTTGGAAGAAGAGTAAGATGTTCATAGCAAAGCTCTGAGTAAGTTCTTCAGTCCTTAGTTTTTAGTTTCAGTAGTTCTTTCGGTAGTTATAGTAGAACTGCTAAAGTAGTCTTTATTTTTTTAAGTTAGCTTAGATATTATGTTTTAGGAATAAATATGATATTTATCTTAGGAATATGTTAGAGGAAAGTTATAGCAAAAAAATTTTGAGAATTTAAAGTCGGAATAGCGAAGCTCTGGCAAAATTCCACCAATTAATCAAACTAGGGGCAAAATGGTAATTTGTACCTAAATTGCCTATTATGATCTTAAATATTCATATCAATGACATTATCCTTCTAGGATATCCGAAATCACAAACTGCTGTTTCCGCTGTCACCGCTGTCGTGCCGCTGTCAAACGTGCCGTAATTTGATGAAAGTGCCAGAAACCGTCAACAGAGGTACGGACGCGTATTGTAACCTTAACACTTATGCTGCTCATATACTATATGTGATAGACATGCTTATATACTGAAGCTCTGTCTAGGGTTGTCGGTATACATACAGCTTTTTACGGGTTATAGTCTTGATAACGCCGTTGAGTTTTCCTAGCGCTGAAGACACGATGGGCCGTCGTGGCACTGGTTATGTGCAAACATTATGTGGGGCTTTACATACTGCTGTGTGCTTATGTTCTGCCAATATGTGATCATGCATCTGCTGTGTGCTTATGTAGTGATATACTGCTGTTATGTGATTATGTACATGCTGTTATCCATATACTGTCTTATTTGAGCATAAGGTTAACCATTACCTAAGATCCAATCGGGAATTGGATCTCAGCTGTAGCTTTAGGGTCGAGAGGACCAAGGTCGGAAGAGCGAGGCAGGCAGGCGGTGTAGGACCCAAGACGGAGTTTTTATTTTGTTATTTCTCTAGTTATGTATTTTACTTTCCTTCGGACCTTAGAAGACTGTAATAGAACAATTACACTGTGGTTATGTTTTATCAAAGTTTAGTTACTCGTTTTGGTAAAAAGCTCTACTCTGATCATCGTCTTTAAAAAAAAAAAATTCTGCTGTTTTAAGGTGGGATGTTACAATACCTAAGGATGTTATCGAACACTATGTCTTAAGATTATACTTTGATTGTACAACTCTATCTGCCTAAGAATGGGGAGAAAAATGTGCTCTTAGATATAACTCGAATATATGAGTATAGATGGACATGTCAGAATGACTCACAATCCCTTACAAAGGATTAGTCGTTCACAAGATTGGTAGAGCTTGGATGACTCTAGATGACTTGGGAGTCTGTACACAACAAGTAATTGTGAAGAGTCACAATCCATCTTAGAGTCAATAGAAGATGATTCCATGTTCCGTGAAAAGTTATATTTAGTCAACTAAGAGAGATAATACTCAACTAAATGTGAATGACAATATGAGGGATGATGCCGACATGGTATTCAAATTAGAAAGGTAGATCACTTGATCAACTCAATTAGTTCTGAGGCTACTAAGCATTGCTAGTGTTTTATGTGGTCATTAGATAAATTAGGCTCATTAAAAGAGTTTAATTGGTCCAAGTTTATTATGTCAATAACTAATTGGGTCTAATGGGTCACACACAAAGGTTATGTTTAATTGCTTAAAATTAGTAAACTTGGCCAATAATTATTATTGGGCTTTATCAAAACAATATGTGTATTTGGTTTGAAGTGAGACTCTAAACCTAATAAGAAAATGGTGCCACATTCAGTCCACAAGTGGGAAATTAATTTCTACACACAAAGACCCAAATGTGTTAAAAGACCAAATGGGGTCTTGGACCAATTTGAATTTGGTATTTCAATTTTGAATTTAAGTTTGAAATTTAAATTCGAATTCCAAATTCAAGAGGTTATGTTTCAAAAGATAATTTTGAATTAGGTACACACACACACACACACACACAAAATAAAGATTGGGTACAAAATGAATAAAGATTGGATAAACATAAATCTTGAATTTCGAATTTAAGATATATTTTAAGATATGGATATAATCCATTGTCTTGAATTTTAAATTCAATATGTGTCTGTGTGTATTTCAAGATATGGATAGGATTCATGATCTTGAAATTTTAATTCAAGATATTTCAAGATATAGATAGGATCCATTATCTTGTAATTTGAATTCATGATATATTTCAAGATATGGATAGAATCCATTATATTACATTTTCGAATTCAATCTTGGATTGAGTCTTTCTTGTAAGCACTTGAATTAGAATTAACCTCTAATAAAGTGACTGCTTTTTTGTGTCCCCCCTTTTTGGATGTTTTTCTAAAGAGAAAAACAAGACACCAATTGATTGGTGTATGCCACCAATTCAAGAAAGCTAAGTTCTCAATCTTGTTCATCTCATCCTCCAATCTTGCACCACACCTAACCTCAAGAAACTATCATCTTCTTGGGAAAAAGAAAACCTAAGAACTTGAAACCTCTACCTTGTCATCACCTAGCAAGCATCTAAGGAGAAAGAGGAGTCAAGGAAAAGGAGTTCTCATTACAATTAGGAGATAGACGTGTGGACCAACATTAGAGGATGTCACAATGTTTGTTGTCTCTTTAATTGATTAAAGGTATTCCTAAAACCCCTTTATGTATTTGAACGATTAGATCTTAAATTATAATTCATGAGTAACATAAGGTGTTATGGATATCATTTGAGTTCCCACTATTGTGAATTGCGCATGCAGGTGTAAGTAGATTGAAAAAATGATGCTTATACTAAGTTCATTATTTTGTTGTATAAGCGATTATAAAGAACTGCTACTTGAAAGCTAGCCTTATTGTGTACAATGCATATCTGACATTCAGATTACATGGCGTTTCATATCATGTTGCATTTAAACGCTATATATCTTTGTGTTCCAGTGTTTATTTTGTGTCATGAATGGCTGGATCAGTGTTGTTAAAATGTCGTTTCAAAACGTTGAAACGTACGTTTTGACGTTTTTCGCCGGAAAAACGTCTTAGATCGATGGTTGAGACGGAAACTATGCTCAAACGGTTGAGACGACGTCGAGAAACGGTAGAAACGGTCAAAACGGCGACTTTGCCGTTCTGAAATGTTTTTCTCTACCTCAAGCCCTCGACTTTCCTTTCCTCTTCTTCTCTGATCGCTACGGCTGGACGGCGACGCTACTGGTGTAGGGAGGATGCGTGGTTGCAGCGACGGAGAATGAAGAGTAGGAAATCGCCGGTGCTTTGACTCTTCGCGGCGATGAGATGGTCTCCTCTGTTTTTTTTTTGTTCGAAATGGTCTCCTCTGTTCTGTTCAGTCGACAGAACGAAGAAGATAACCTAATTATTCCCTTGGTCAAAACATGCGTTTTGACCAAGGGACTAAAATGCAATAATTTAAAGTTTTGAGGAGGGACTAAACTGAAAATGGTTGAAATATTTTTGGGGCATAACTATACTTTCCAAAACATATGGATCATTTTATGTAATCTTTCTCTAGCCCTTTTCTTCAATAATTTTTAGTTTTCAGAAATTGTTAGGGTTTTTCTTATAATTTTCTCTAGTCTTCAAAACATTAATTCTGACCTTCAAAAATCTCAATTTTCTTCTTAAACACTTACAATACAAAATTAAAACACAATGTAGTAAACTCTTACGTTTCGTTTACGTTTTATGATTTTACGTTTTTGCTCACCCTTACCGTTTCTACGTAGAAACTACGTTTTAACAACATTGGGCTGGCTCTATACTAGTATTGGTGTTTTGCCAAATGGTTCCCATACCCCACTATGTTGATGCCATTTGAGCAACATGAATTGTATTAAGCTTGTTTTGAAGGCTATCTAGAAGACACACTTGTAGGGTGTTATGCTTAGCTGTAAAAATAAGACATGCTCTAGTTGGACTCTTACTATTTTCACCATATAAGATTTCCTCTTAAATTTCTTGCTTCACTAAATTGCTGCCCTACTGTTCTTCTACATTGTCAGCCAATCCATATTGGCCTATTCTTGATGACTTTGTGAATGACCAGTTATGGGATGCAAAACGCATTGAGAAGAGTTTCTATATGTATTATGAGTACCTGGACTTAGATCTGAAGAAGCACATGGATTCATCTCGAGATTTAGCAAAAGATCAATGACAAATAAAAGTGTGTAACTACTTTCTTATATTTGGAGGTGTTTGAGCTTTGTATGACTAAGTTTATGATTACCTAAATTGTAGGTTTGGAACACACTCCAAAAAAAAAAAACATGTAAATAATATGTAATGCTTTATCAAGGAAATTAAATCAACAAGAAATTTTATGTCTTCATGTTCCTTTTCTTGTCTTCCCATATATCAAATGAAGGGAAAAAATTAGTGATTATTCAAAATACTAATGTTGTTGCGGCAAGCTTATCTCTGCCTTTCAAAGTGAAGGTCCTTCCTCATTGATTAATGCTTCACATGTTTTGTGATGAATGACTTGGTTAAATAGATATTACCTTATTGGTATTATGTTGTGCAAAAGCATCATGTTCCTAAAGACAAGTCTTAAGGTTATTAAGTATGGCCAACTAGCCATAGTTGAACTCCGAAAGGACTAGAGGTTTGTAAATAAGTAGAGGATTGGGAGTGTATTATATGGAGTCATACTCAGTTTATTATTTCCTAGTCATCCTTTATCATACTCTGGAATAATTTATCTTGTAGTTAATCTCTATTTTCATATCACAATAAACAAACATAGAGAGGACCAACTACGAAGTGTGTAAGTTTTTGTGAGCAAGCCATATTTTCTGTTATTTTCTCAAAATATACATGATAGCAAACTTGGTTTGAGAGAAAACTATAATATCTTTCATCAGAACTCAAACTAATTCCTTGACCAAATTCTAGTACTGCTTTTGACCTAAAGCTTGTTACTCAGGGGGCATAAGTGTTAGTTGCTCAGGTCATTCAAAGCTGTTGGTTGGTTAAGCTCATCATTGCTTGATTGAGCTTTGTGGTTGTTGTTTTGACAACAAATTGATGACTAAAGTCGGTGGCACAAGCTTGTTATTGCTGTTTGACATTATAAAACAACAAAGTGAGTTGTAAACTTCTTTACTGGATTTATATGGTAGCCCAATGAGGAACTGATTCATAGTTGAAATAAAAGAAGCGGGAGTTAATTGGGTGTGTGGCATTTAATAGAATGTCATATAAATAAGGCAGAGGGATTACTCTGTGCCATGTGTGTATTGTGAAGATCATAATCAATTGAACCTCATTCTCTAGTTCTCTCTTCCTCTCTTCATCTTCTCTCTTTCTCTTCTTTTGTTTCCTTTCTTTGTTCTTTATACCTATTTCTCTCTCATTCCCCATTACAATTTTATATCAGTGGTATCAGAGTTACTCCATCCTCTATATACTTGACCCTTGAAGGCAACGGTTTGAGGAAGGAGTGTTGATTGTAATAAAAGAGGTGTAGTTAGGTTAGTTGTACATCGATCTATTATGGGATGTTAAGTAGTTAATATAACATCCTAAATTTTTTGATTTAGAAATTAGAAATAATATGTGAGAATTAATTATGGGAAATTTGACCTTAAGGAATTTTAAAATTTAGAATTGGAATTTAAAAGGCCTATTTTCTTAAAATTAAGGATAATTAGTTAGGAAATAAATTTTGGCCCAAATATATTGGAAATAATATTTTATGGCCAAAATAAATTGAAGAAAGAATAAATTCAAGGAATGTGTGTAAGTGGTAATTTTAGGCCTAAATATTATAGGGTTAATATTTTATGGCATAGGAAATTAAGAATTTAATTTCTTTGAAATTATGTCATAATTGTAATTAAATCTAAATTTCAAATAAAACAATGTTTTAAGAACAAAAGAATCATATGGGCCATGTGATGAGAAAGCCTACAGCATAAGCTCATTATACAAGAGCCCATTCCTTCAGCTCAAAATTCACCTCAGCCACCCCTCGTCCTTGAGTTCAACTGGCGTGGGGGTCGGTCTTCCTCACTTTTAAAGAGGGGATTCGATTCTTACGTTGGTTAAGGCGCTAGGGGAGGCATCCCAGAGGTTTAGGAAACACGGTTAGAGGTGGAGGCATGTGTACTCTCTGACCACTATCCCTATGGATTGGGCTCCAAGCGCGCTGCTTGGACTATGGGTGAGCCCGACTCCTTTCCTAAACTTGTCTTATAAAAAAATAAAAAAAATTCACCTCAGCCCATGTGAGAAACAGGAAATAGCAGTAATGAAACACCTCCTTCTAGCTCCAGTTCCGACGTGAATATAAGGCAGAAGCAGTTTCACTTTTTTCTGGACCACAAAACCATTTCTTTGGCCCAAACGAATCACTCCAGCCAAATACCCATTACCTAATATCCTTTAACCAGTCAAATACAATCTTTCCATTGCTCATTATCCATCAGTAACCAAGCAACAGAACCGAAGAAAGCAGATTACGTAACAGAAGCTAAAAACGCCGGAAACAGGTCCAGATTTCAGCGGAAGATCAGCCAAAGATCATCAGACCTTACCTCTCGAGCCTTGTGCTCAATATCCTTCGGTTAATGCCTCTGGACCATTAGGCAGCAACTGAACTCTGAGTCTTTATATATATGGCCTCTCATCTCACTTCCACTCTCTCTTCATTCAGCATACAGATAGAACAGAAAAGAGAGAAAACGAAGAGAGAGTCTGAGAGTTAAAGAGAAACAGAGAAAGAGAGACAGAGTGTTGTAGAGTTGAGAGAGAGAAACTGAATTCTCATCCTTCTTTGTTTGGGGCGCCGAGGAACAGGGGAAACAAAGTAGTGTCAGTTATCATTGCTTGCCGAAAGCATCGAAGGTGAGGATTATACCTTACTTTCTCTTTGTTTTTCTATCACCATCTAGCTTGGTGTGAAGTCCTAGAGATCTAAAATAGGAGTATAAACTCACAGAAATACTGAAACTGAAAACTAAAACAGGGGGCTGTTTAACTGAAGGCATATTATGAAAGTGAATGTCCTTGCTGTCTTGGGTTCTTCCTGATGTGATTGTATGCGTTTTTTTTTACTGTGCAAGAGTCCTGTTTCTGCTAAGAAAAAAAAAAACGCTGAAAACTGATATAGATATAGGGAGTTTAAAGGCTTTTAACAAGTGCTTGTGTGGTAGCCAAATGGAAACCTCATTGTCACTATGCATAAGCTACATTTACATGTATTAATGTTGCTGAAAGAGTTATGTAAAAACATGGTTATGCTGTCAAAGAATGTCTTACAGCCATCGTTTTATTGTTCTAACGGTCACAAGCATCAATATAAATGTTAGGAGTGTGTGTGAGTTATGTGTGTATATACACGTGCATGTATACAAGAGTGGTGTGGTCACTGCATGTGTTGGCTATCAAGTATAAAAATAATAATAATAATAATAATAAATTAATATTAATTAATATTATTAGAAATAAATAAATAATGTTAACATTAGAAAAAGGAATCAATAACTTTAGCATTAGAATTTGTATTTTTCAGTTATAGGGAATTATAAACTTTAATTGTGATAATGTAGAGCCTTCTTGTAAGTGGTGATTGTGAGGGTTGTGCTCCTCAAGCTAAGGTTAAGCTTGGAATTGAGGTAATCGAGGTTAATTTATTTTATATGCTTGTTTTAGATTGTGAGGTATTTTTCTAAGCTTAATTTTCATATATACTACTTGTATGTGTTTTGAAAAATTTTGTGTGGGTTTGAATATGAAATTAATTAAGTGAAGTAGTGTGTTTTCCAATCTATGTATTTAAGTACTAATTATTATCGGGATTGTTATTGTTGTGATAATTATAATGTTTGTTGTGAGATTATGTGTATGGAATAATCATTTAATAGAATGTTGATTGAAAATTTTATTATTATTATTATATTATTTCTTTTATTGGAATATTTTAGGTTGTGTGAAAGAGATAAAGGGTGAATTGTGCCCATCGGCTCTCTCATTCCTGGCCCGGAATTTGAGTTGAGTGTTTTGGGTGGACACCTTCATGTTACGGTATATTGTTGGTGACACGGGAGGGGACAGTATTCTTGAAGTGACTAGCTAACCTTGGCCGGGTATAGTAGCACTGATCGGCTAGATCACGTCCAGAAGATACAAGGAGGAGCAGGATGAATGAGTGGGGATGGTTTTAAATATTGTTAATTATTACGTATTATTTAATTATTATTGATATTTTCATTACTATAATAACCTACTTCTCTTCTCTGTCTTGCAATCCTTTCCTGCATATTTGATAAATTAATTTCGGTTACGGGGACTTTATGTTTCACCCCATCATTATTAAATTTTTCAGGCGAGACCTCTAACCTTAGTAGAGGATCAGGGAAGCAATCAGAGGCATAGACGTCGTGGAACTCGTAAGCCTCTTTTGGTATTAGTGTTGTATTGATTTATATATTGTCATTCTAGGGCCCTCATATTTTTGAAATATTACATCAACTATTTTTGGATGACTGTTTATCTTACGAAGGCCTTATCTATACACTAATATATTATAGTGGACCCACAATCTTATTTTGTGCGAAAATTAATTTGTGTAGACCCTTTGTTGTGGGAGCTAGTGGTGTAAGACTCGTGGGCTATGTAAACTCCTGTTTGATAATTGTGCCCAGAGTTATGGATTTCCTGTAGTGGATTTGTGGGCGGTAATTGTGCCCTAAACCCCGAGGTGTGTGTATTTAAAAGAAAAATGGTTCTCCATAATCATCTATTATTCTGGTCTTTAAGAAAAATTAGGGTTAATTATTGTTTAGTAGGAAAGGGTCTTTTCAGTTAATAGAATGTATATAAATAAGGCAGAAGAATTATTGTGCCATGTGTGCATTGTGATGATCATAATGGATTGAGTCCCCATTCTCTGGTCTCTATTCCTCTTCACTCCATTTTCTTTCTCTATTCCCTCTATTCTCCCTCTTTCTCTCTCATTCCCTATTAATATTCTATATCAGAAACCCAAGAAATGGAACTAGCTCAGTACTCCTTTGGTGAAGTAGATCAAAGTCTTCTGGAAGCCATGTTGTTGTGAGTAGATTACGTGGCTGAGAAGAGCAGCTAGGCAAGTGTTGATTAGGCAACTCACAAAATATGTTGAAGAATTATGGATCTGTCTTGTCTACAGAGGAAATTGTCAGAGGTAGTACTAGTTACTGATAAGTTTTTAAGTTGTTTCATAGTGTCTAGTTGTTCACACATAGATGCATTTTCATTTTTAAATTAGTAGCTCTATGCTACTCTCCCAGTATTGATATATTTCATGTTGAACTTTGGGTGCATATTCAGTTTCCTAATCTAGAATCTAGGTATGTTTCATATTTAAAGTTAGTGTTAATTGTAACAAGCTGCATTTTGTGTTAAACTTAGTGGGAGTATTCTGAAATAAATTTGTAATGTTAATCCTATATAGTAAGCGTTAGATGAGTAGTTAAAGGGAGAGCAATAATAGTTGAGAGTGGCAGTAGCTATTAATAGAATAAGCATTAGCCATGGAATCTCTCTGTTCGAAGGAATTGCTTAAGAGACTAACTCTTCATTTCTAATCTATGATTTTAACGAAACCATTAAAACAGCTCTTGCACAATATCAAGAATTTGGTGTAAGCAAAGAAGATTTTATCGCCTTGATCTATATTCTAAGGACTTCACTTGGAGAAGCTTGAATATATACCCAGGCAGGGCTTTCTCTTATGATGAAATATTTGATTTTATTAGGAAGTGGAGTTTGATGCTAAAACACTTGTTCCAATCCCTCGCTACGTGTTCTCCCAATAAGGAAGTGAGGGTGAAGAAGAGAGACGCTGCCGGAGGTGGGTTGCTTTCTTGACTTCCACTTGACGGTGAAGAATGAGGACATATGCTTTTTTTGCCCCCAATTTTTTGTCAGATACATATGAGCTAAGTTAGAAGACTCATTTACAAATTATAATAGTTTCAAATAATTTTTTTGCCATGTTGGATGATTATTTGATGACTTAATAAATTATATATGAAAAGGATTAAGTTATTAAATGTAGAAATTTCAGGGACTGATTTGTATTGAGTCATAATAGAAAATTTGAATTATAAATGAATCAAAAATTAAGGACTAAAAGAATAATTTTTCCAAATTTTTTATGTAAAGATTTATTGATTAGTTGGTAAAAAGAGATTTATCGATTAAAAGCAATATCTTATGATGGAAAAGGCCCATCGGTCAAGTCATACAGAGAATCACAACTGACTAACATGAATTCAAGGGTTTGTTGGTGGGAATGGTCGAAGAATGAGAAGGAGGCGGAAATTGAAGACTATGGGGTCGGAACAAATTTTGCAAAGGTCTTGAATCCGAATGATGGATCACGGTGGATGTTTCCAATCCACTATGCCCAAAGTTCATGTTTGAGGAGAAGGAAAGAGAAAGGCTCATGAAACCTTTCTGGCAAACGCTAGTGGTAAAATTGATGGGAAAGCAACCATCTTTCGGATTCATGGTGAAGAAGTTGAGACATATTTGTGAGAGGAAGGGGAGCATCAACATCTTTGATCTAGAAAACGATTTCTACCTAGTAACATTCCAGCATATGGATGACTACATGGAAGCTCTGGCTGGTGGTACATAGGTGATCATGGATGCCTATTTGAATGTTGCTCGTTGGAGACCTGATTTTTGTCCTAAGAAAGAAGAGATTGAATTGGTGGTTGCCTGGGTCTGACTACCAGATCTCCCAGCGCCTCTGTTTGATAAGAAATTTTTGCTAAATTTGAGAAATGCAATAGGAAAAGCGATCAGACTGGATGTGCACACGGCACAAAGAGCACGAGGAAGGTTTTCACGTATGTGTGTAGAATTGGACCTAACCAAACCGTTAATACTTGAATTCAATACGGAAGGATAGGTACTAAGTGTTGTGTATGAAAGTTTGGGGGCCTTGTGCAACAAATGCACATGGTTTGGACACAATAGGAATGTTTGTGAGGAATTCCATAGGAATAAATCAGAAGTGGAAATGGAGGTAGAGTTAGTTGGGGAGGGGCAGAAGGGAAGTGTTGTCAAAGAGGATGAGAGGGACCTATGGAGGACAGTTCAACGGACAAGGAGATAGAGGAATGGGCCTGTAAAAATACAGAGCCAACACAATGGATCTAGATTCTTGGTGTTGGAGGGGGAAGTTGAGCAAGAGGATTTGGTGAGGAAGGAAGATATTCCCCAGGAAATAGGGACAAGTGTGGAAGGCTTAGAGAAGGTGCATAAGGAGGGGATGGTTAAACAACAAAAGAAAAAAAAGGAGAAACTGGAAGTAGGAATGTAACAGCACGAGGGCCAAGCAGAGCACAGTCTAATAACATAGTGAGGCAGAGCAATGAAGGGAAGAAAATGAATGGAGGAGAAGGAAGTGCTACAGTAGACATCAATAAAAAAGAATATGACACCCAGATACTCAAGGATAGGTTGAATGTGAAAGGTAATAAGGCTCCTACACTTGATAGCAAGATAAGAATGCACAAAAACAATGAGGTAAAGGTGGTTGAAAAGGAAAACCTCCACCCAGGGGAATATGGTGGGCTGGTGTGTGGAGATGGCATCATGGACACTGATGGGATGCATAGTGATGCTAAGGAGGAGGATCCGATCACTAGCTTTGATTTGAGCAATAAGGAGGACCGTAGAGCCATTAGGCTTGCAATTATGAGGTAATGGATCTGGTCTACATCCATAAATGTTATCATGTTAAACATACTAATATGGAATAGTAGAGGGGCAGCTAGCACTAAGGAGGACTGTGAAGCCATTAGGCTTGTAGTTATCCTGGAACCTAGGATTAGTGGACAATTAGCTAACAAAGTAGTCAAGAAATGGGGATTTAATCATTATGTGAGAAAGGAGGTTGAGGGCTTCTCAGGGGGCATTTGGATCCTTTAGAACCTGGATGATCTTATTTTAGATGTTATAGAGTTAAAGGATCAATTTATACATTGTAAATTGACACTAGGTGATCAGAGTACATTGTTTACAGCGATATATGCTAGCCCTAATGAGCAAAAGAGGCAAAAATTATGGGACGGCCTCTCAAAATCTCAACTAGATTAAAGAGCCTTGGCTTTTGGCTGGAGATTTTAGTGAAATCAAATCTCTCTTGGAACAAATAGGGGTGGAAGAATCAATGAGGTTAGGTGTAGAAACTTTATGAACTGGATCCAAAATTGTAACTTGATTGACCTAGAGGCAAACGGACCTTCATTTACTTGGAAAGGACCAAAGTGGGAGGGGTTGGACAGGGTCTATAAAAGACTTGACCAATGTCTATGCAATGTTTTGTGGCAAGAGAGGTTTGAAAATGCTGAAGTCAGGGTAATTCCAAGAATAGAGTCGGATCACCATCCTATGGTTGTCAAACTAAATGTGGACCATGTGAAATATAGGCCAAGGCCTTTTAGATATAAGGCTGCTTGGCATTTGCATGAAAGCTTTGATGAGGTTGTAAGGGATTACTGGAAAGGGGAGAGGACCAAAATGTAAAACTGACAGAATTACAGGGGGGGATTATTAAGGTGGAATAGTGAGGTGTTTGGGAGAATTGAATACAGGAAAAGGAGAATTTTTAATCGACTTAATGGTGTCCAAAAAAATATTGGCTGACGCAGCAACCCTTATCTCATTAGATTGGAAAGGGAACTTGAGGAAGAGATGTTACAAACACTTAAGCAAGAAGAAGTATTGTGGTTCCAGAAATCTAGGAGCCAATGGTTAGAGGAAGGAGATAGAAACACAAGGTTTTATCATACTAAAACCTTAGTGAGAAGAAGGAAAAACAAAATAAAGATGATTAAAAATAGTAATGGAGAATGGGTTAAAGGTGAGGAGGAAATTCTGCAGATGTTCCAACAATTTTATGTTAATCTATTTCATGAAGAGGAGGAAAATAGAGTATGGACGCAAACAAGGCAAGGCTGGGAGGAAGTGGCTGAACTGAACTTGAAAAGCTTGGGAAAGGAAATAAGTAGTGATGAAATAAGGAGGGTATTCTTCCAGATGGGGAGTTTTAAGGCCCCGGGGTGTGATGGATTTCCTGCGATATTCTTTCAGCATAATTAGATGATGGTGGGGCCATCAGTTATCAAGTTTATTAAGGATCTTTGGAGAAATCGAGAGAAAATTGGGAAAGTAAATCACACTCTTGTGGCGCTTATCCCAAAAGTGGAAAAACCAGAAGGGATAAGTCAATTTAGTATAAAGGCTTGATAAAGATGATTGTGAAGAGATTGAAGCCTTTAATGGATAAGTTGGTATCCCCTTTTCAGTCTAGCTTTGTTCCTAAAAGGAGTATCCGTGATAATATAATAATTGCTAAGGAGATAGTGCATACTATGAATAGAAGGCAAGGAGGAAGGGTTATATGGTCATTAAAATTGACCTTGAAAAGGCTTATGATCGCATGTCATGGAGCTTTATTAGGAATGTTTTAACTGAAATTGGTGTGGCTGAACGGTTAAGAAAAGTTATCATGCAATGTATTACTTCAGTTGAATTCTCTTTAATGTGGAATGGGGGCAAGGGAGATGAATTTAGACCTACTAGGGGATTGAGGTAAGGGGATCCATTGTCCCCTTACCTATTTGTACTAAGAATGGAGAAGTTGACTCACTTAGTCGTGGATAGTGTGAACAACAAGAAATGGCAGCCTTTAAAAATGGGTAGAGATGGAGTAGAGATATCACACTTGATTTTTACAGATGATCTACTGCTGATCTGTGAGGTGTCGCTAGACCAAATGTGCACCATCATGAATGTTTTGGATGATTTTGGAGAAATGTCGGGGCAAAAAACTAATAAACAGAAATCTAGTGTCTTATTTTCAAAAAAATGTGGAAAGGCAAGTGCAGAATGAGATCTGTGACTTCTTTGGTTTTTGAAAGATGGATGATTTAGGGAGGTATTTAGGTGCATTCATGTCAAATGGTAGAGATAGGAAGAGTAAGTTTCAGTTTCTTATTAACAAGATGCAAAGCAAGCTAAGCAGCTGGAAGAAACAGACTCTCTCTCTAGCTGGGAGGTTGACCCTTGTACAAGCAATAACAAATCAGATGGGGGTGTACTCCATGCTACACTCCTACATTCCAATTGGGGTGAGAAATCAAATGGAGAGAATACAGAGAGATTTTGTGTGGAAGAGTGAAGTGGGAAAGAGAAAGCTGCATATTGTTAGTTAAGAGCTGATATGCAAAGAAAAGAAGAATGGTGGTCTTGGGCTTAGAAACCTAGAAGCCACGAATGATGCCATATTAAGCAGGGTGGCTTGGAATCTCATTGCAAAACCAGATAGCCTATGTTCCAAGGTGTTGTTTGGAAAATACAAAAGGGGTGCAGATCTCATAGAATTTAAGAGCCTAAAATCTTATTCAAAAATTTGGAGGAACTTAGGTAGAATCTGGCCAATAATAATGAGCAACATGTGTTGGATGATAGGAAATGGTGAGAGAATAAATTTCTGGAATGATAAGTGGCTGGAAGATGGAAGTAGATTGAAGGAAAGGAGCGCTAAAGTCATTTCGGTGGAAGAAGGAAATATGAGAGCTAAAGAAATGGTCACTAGTGAAGGTGGGTGGGATATGAAGAAGTTAGAAGAATGGGTTAATGAGGAGGGAAGAAAACATATCATGACAGTTCCTCCCCCAAATGCAGCAAGAGGGGAAGATTACATCAGATGAGGCACAAGTTTGAATAATGCCTATGTTGTGGCTGATATGTATCATGTGATGAGGAATGAGCATGATGAAGGAGAGGAAGTATGGAAAAAGTTGTGGAAATGGAAGGGACCAAGAAGAGTGCAAATCTTCTTGTGGATAGCTTTACACGGGAGGTTGCTGACTGGTGTAAGAAGAAGTAGACTGATGGGAGGGGATGCTTGTTGTTACAGTTGTAGAAATGTCAATGAAGATTTAATGCATGAGTTAAGGGACTGCAATGTGGCAAAAAATATGTGGCTAGAACTAACAAAAGGAAATATTAGGCCTAAATTTATGAATTTGCAAGGGAAGGAGTGGCTCGGATGGAACCTGTTCCATACTGATAAAGAGTGGAGCATGCTGTTTGGAATAGGCTGCTGGATGCTATGGGGATAGAGAAACAAAAGCATGTTCGAGGAAGGATTTATCATGCCTACAAACTGTGGAAGAGCTGTGCTATGGTATTTGAAAGAAGTAAATATGGCAAGGATGGATTTTGGGAGAATACATGGTAGAAGGGAAGAAATTTATATCGGGTGGAGGGCTCCTAAGGTAGGTTGGGTGAAGCTTAATACTGATGGGGCATCCAAAGGAGAGGAAAGACTTGCTGGCTGTGGTGATTTACTGAGGGACAGCAAGGGGCATTAGATGATTGGATTTGCAAGAAGATTAGGAGTCTACTTAGCTATTAAAGTTGAATTATGGGGCATACTGCAAGGATTAGTCTTAGCTACATCTCATAATATTGATAAGCTAATTGTTGAATGTGATTATGTGGCTGTTGTGGCTATGTTGGAAAAATTGCAAATTGAAGAGTTGAATGTTGCTGGTTCGGGCTTGCTAATAGACATAGCAGAAGCCATGAGAAAAATTCCCCAAGTCTCATGGTTACTCATGTGTACAGAGAGGCAAATACATGTGTTGATGCCTTGGCTGGTTTCAGTTTCAAACAGGAGGACTGCTTTGTTGTTTTTACTAGACCTCCTTTATGTATTAATAATCTGCTGTAGGGATTATGTGGGGGTATCCTACCTAAGGTGTGTTCTGGTGAAATAATAGAGAAGGGCTAATGCCCCATTTTTACAGGAAAAAAAAAATTGAAATATGAACAACTGACGCAAGGTGGAAGAGTAACAAGGTATGATGTTAAATGTATGGTTTGAAAAAATGAACTAGATCGGACCAACTGAAACCAGTGACCCGAGCTCACGCTCGGTTTGGGCAAGCATCTAACTCAAAGGCCAGATGACTAGACTGATTCAGTGTAACTCGGTTTGACTTGGGATCAACTCGAACAACCCACTGGATAGAACGAGTTACCCGAAATAGTTATTTTTAACATATTTGAGGCCAACAACGACCGATAAAACAATGTCTTATATGAAGCTTGGGTGCCTGTCATGTATAAGGACTAAAGACAAGGAAGGAGAAGATCATAGAAAAGGATAGTTCAAGAGAAAGAAGATGAAGGGGAGGAAGATACCATAAGAAAAAAATGGCAGAAGTAAGAATAAAACAAAGAATCAAAGAAGCAAACAAGCATGTGCCTGTTTCCGCTGTTGTAGTTGTCTTCTCACCGTTATTATCAACTTAGAACCATGAAGGCTTGTTTTTCCAACTTCAAAGTAGTACTAGGGGGAGAAAGGTTTTGTTTTTAGAGGAAGAAGGTGTTACATCTAAAGGTTAAGAGGCAATTTTGCCGCGAAAGTTTTCACCAAGGGACAATTTGTTCTGAAAGTTTTTCGAGGGCAAATTTGCCAAAGAAGTAGGAAAAAAGGAGTAATTTTGCCATGCTCGTTATCTCAATTAATTTTGACCATTTGTTGACCAAATATAGTAAACCAGCAATTCATATGTCATCCATATCATTTTTGTTAAAGTGTAAATTTACCCCCAATGTTTTAAATATAACTTCAAAAAAGGATGAACTTTCGAACAAATTTGCACTTTAAAAAAATAATGTGAATGACATGAAGACTATAAACTCAGCATATTTGGTCAAAATTAACTGAGATTACAACTAGAGTAAAATTGTTCCATTTTCGACACTCTGAAGGCAAAATTGCTTCTAAAAAACTTTCAGGTTAAAATTGCTCCTCAATGAAAATTTCCACAACAAAGAACGATGAAAAGGAAAGGAAGACACAGTTTGGTTTACTTACAATTGAGCTTCCCAAGGTATAAAAGCATGACTTTGGTGAGACTTGATGATTTTGATGAATTTACACCTTTTAAACTTGTTTATTGGCATTTTTGTCTATTTGAAAACTTATTTGTGTCAGACATCCATTGGGAAAAAAACTTTGTTGGTGAAATTACACCTTAACCCTTATTTTCTTTCCAAAGTTGTGTTTATGGATATAGAATAAATATTTGTATAAAATATCAACTCTTGCTAAGTCTTCAGATGGTAGGGTCTTCAGATTGTATGGACAATTGTTTAATTTTATTAATATATAAGAATTTAATCAATGTTTTTTATTGCTGAATATAAATACTTTACACATTTTAATAAATTATATTATTTTAATTATGACCAGTCTAACTATAAGATGACCCCAATTTGAACCACTGACCCTTCAACTATTGCCTCAACCAATTCAATAATAGGTGTAGGTTTTAGTACCTTAGTTAAATGTGTTGTGGATGCTTTTGCTTATATTTTCCAATTTCATCACCTGGAAGTGCCTATCAAACTTCTCATTCATTTTCTCATGAACATTGACGCATCATTGGAACCTCTCCCACGCCCATTCTTTGCCGTTAGAACCCCTCCTCTATCTTCAATATGCTCTCTAACGCCAACAAAGTGCTTAAATTTTATCTGATTTGATTTCCCGAGGCCAGAGTAAAACGTGTTTTGTTTCATGATGGAGATTACTACCCGATCCTTAATAAAAGATCTACTTCATTCAGAAATTAGAAATTTAGTTATATGTTAAAAATATGTGTTGTTTCCCTAAACTACGAAACATTTGCATTCAAATTACTCTTTGATACAAACTCCCTAAATATGTGCATAGTTTAAAACAAGGATAAATATGAGTGACAAAGTAGATTGAAGTATTATATTTAAAACAAAATTTAACTCCCAAATTAGAAGTTATATTAGGGACAGAAGTAGTTTACCTTCTTCCATCACAAGCATGGTTTTGGTTATTTACAATATGAAACCAAACATGCACTTGGTTATCTATAGAAACTCCAATTTCTAAGCATGCTATATATATATATAGCTACAAGATAAGTCTCAACTATTTTCGATTGCAATACACACCCACATCAAGAAGCACTATCTTCTTTAGGTCTTGTGGCTTTTGCAGGTTCTACAAAAATCAGCCTTCCCTCAATTATCTGCATTAGGATGATTAATGCACTTTCAATAATGATTTTTACAAAGAAAGAAACAAGCATATCATATTAATAATCTACATTTTCAAATACATAAAATATGATAACATATTTTTGCAAGCATAAGTAAGAAAGAAGGGAATGTGAGAATGGTCTGAACCAAAGTAGTCAATCCCAAATAACAGTCTGCTATACCACAGATAGCATATGCACACATAAATGTTCAAAAATAAAAATGTACTCAAAATTTAAGACATTCATCATTAATAATAAAAAGTCACAAATTAAGATACAAACATCATTAAATTAGTCTCTAAAGGCCATAAACAAAACATATAATAAACAATAAATCATCCATGTCTCTAAACGCCTCTTTCCCCTTAGCATCTTTAGGGGCCTTAGACATAAATCACTCATATGAGATGACCATCATTCTAAGGTTGTTTTTAAATTTGTGCAACTTTTGTAATGTAACGAGGGTTGCAGCAAACCTTTTGACACCATACCTAATCAATTCAGTCTTTTTTGTGTACTTCATCATCATGTTCAAGGTCAATGAGGGGTTATAAATAAAGCCTACAAGACTGAAGCCTCTTTGTATTATCGGTTTAACTTTAGGAAGCTTCCCGATGTCTTCTAACATCAAGTTCAAGCAATGTGCAACACATGGAATCTAATAAAGATTGATTCTCTTGGCCTGTAATCATTTACCAGCTAACACATAGTTGCCATCGTTAGTTACCTCTTAAACCACATTCCTTTCTCCAATCTCCTCCACACTGAAATATCTTTTCCTCCATCTTCATATATGTTGAATCAACACTCCTCACAAACATAGTCTCAAATGGACAATTCACCATGACATTGATTAAGGTCCTATTCTTCCTATCCGTCCATGGATCTGACATAATTGAACATCCAAATTCCACTCATTCTTTCATGTGTTTGCTTAATTTCCTTTTTAAGGAAGAGAACTTTCAATTCATGATAGGTTAGAGCCTTTAGATGTGGACCATAGTTTTGAACAACTTTAAGCATCAACTTGAAGCTTCTTGTATGAGCAACATTAAAAGCTATTCCATTCCTATAAAAATAAAAAAATAATAATAAAAAAAAAAAGAGCTATTTACTGACAACATTGAAAGCATTATTTATACTTGTTTGCTTATTGTTCTTTCCCAATGTGATAGTTGCTTCATGACTTTTAAAAAGAAGTAAATCCATAGGGCCTTTCACACTTTTGGCTATCTTGGTAGATGGATCACTTGATGTTGCTGGCCTTTTTCCACTTCATAAGTTAAGAATTTCTTCTTCCTTATTATCGTCTTGCAACTCACTGAAAGTTTGAGTAACCTTTTTCTCAGCAGCTTCCTTGAGTGGGTTTTTAACTTCATGAGGACATTTCCAACACACATTCACATATGCTCTTATTCCCATTCGGTGCCTTTGTGCTTGAGTAATCCCACCCGTAGTCACTTACCATATAAATCAAATGTCACACTCTTCCTATTATTTATATCTCTCAAGCTATTTCATTGCCATGGTATATCAATATTTTCACCAGTAGGTTTTGCTATTACACAATAAGAGACTGCGGCTTTTGAGGTCTGTGGTTGTTGCGACTGGGACTGAGATGAGGCCATATTTACTATAGCAAGCAAAACAAAAAATGGTAGGAGGGGCTACCCGAAAATGGCAAGAGGGGAACGATGGGTGATGTTTGCACTTTGTAGAAAGCCAAAAATTACAAGAGGCTACGTTTAGGGAATTGACCAATCGCGTTATGGCTGCATTTTGGGAATTCTTTTTTTTACTGTATGCAAAACCTAAACCGCGCAACCAGTTGCTTCGCAACTCGCGCCACAACTGTAATGCCAAAGCACACTGTGAAGGAGCTTCTATGGCAGCAAGCAACTTTTTCGTGCCACAACCTCACCATTGCGCCACTATAGCATGCAAATTACAACTTTGGTCTGATCCTATTTAATACTCACATAGTGCAACCATGCAATCTTGAAGAGTGTTATAAACATTTTACTGGCTACAGAAAAATTCATAAGCCAAGATTTGGTCCAAAATAAATTTCATAAAGTCTGACTAGTGGTACATGGCTCGACTCCAACCAGAGTAATAATATGCGCGCTATAGCAGCAATAGTAGGGTTGCGAAACAAAATAGTTGTTGGCTGCAGAAGGTCCTTTGCAAAGCGTTTTGGCATTATGGTTGTAGTTCGAGTCCTGGAGCACCTAGTCGTGCAGTGCCACTCCTGCGTTGCGTGGTTTAGTTTCTGCATAGAAAAAAAAATCCCAAAATGCAATCATTATGCGACCAATCCATTCTCGAAACGCGGCCTCCAATAATTTTTGGCCTCCTACAAATTGCAAACATCACCCATCGTTCCCCTCCTGTCATTTTTCGGCCAGCCCCTCTTACCATTTTGTTTTGCTTGCTATAGTAAAAATGGCCTCATCTCAATCCTAGTCACAACAACCACAGACCTCAAAAGCTACAGTCTCTTATTGTGCAATAGCAAAACCTATAGGTGAAAATATTGATATAGCATGGCAATGGAATAGCTTGAGCGATATAAATAATAAGAAGAGTGTGACATATGATTTCTATGGCAAAGTGACTATGGGTGGGATTTGGCACCAAATGGGAATAAGAGCATATGTGAATGCGTGTACGAAATGTCCGCATGAAGTTAAAAATCCACTCAAGGAAGCTGCTAAGAAAACGAAGGTTGCTCAAACTTTTAGTGAATAGCATGATAATGAGGAAGAGATGGAAGAAATTCTTAACTTACGAAGTAGAAAAAGGCCATCAACATCAAGTGATCCATCTATCAAGAAAGCCAAAAGTGTGAAAGGCCCTATGAGCAACTATCACATTGGGAAAGAACAAGAAGCAAACAAGTATAAATGATGCTTGCAATAAAGAAACAAGGGATAGAACTTGTCAGTACATAGCTCGATTTTTTTTATAAGAATGGAATAGCTTTCAATGTTGCTAGTACAAGTAGCTTCAAGTTGATGCTTGAAGCTGTTGAAAACTATGGTCCACATCTAAAGGCTCCAACCTATCATGTATTGAGAGATCTATACCTTAAAAAGGAAATTGAGCAAATAAACAAAATGTTGAAGCACAAGGAAGAATGGGTGGAATTTGGATGTTCAATAATGTCCGATGCATGGACGGATAGGAAGAATAGGACCTTGATCAAAGTCATGGTGAATTGTCCATCTAAGATTACATTTGTGAGGAGTGTTGATGCTTTAGCATATATGAAGACCGTGGAGAAGATATTTCAGTAGTTGGATGATTTTGTGGAGGAAATTAGATAAAGGAATGTGGTTCAAGAGGTAACTGACGATGGCAGCAACTGTGTTTTAGCTGGTAAATTATTATAGGCCAAGAGAACCAATCTTTATTATATTCCATGTGCTGCACATTGCTTGGACTTGATGTTAGAAGACATTAGGAAGCTTCCCAAAGTTAAAATGATAATACAAACCACAAAGAGGCATCAGTCTAATAAGCTTTATTTATAACCCCTCATTGGCCTTGAACACGATGAAGAAGTACACAAAGAAAACTGAATTGGTAGGTATGGTGTCACAACAATCTTCCTAACATTACAAAAGTAGCACAAATTAAAAAACAAACTTAGAATGAAGGTCACCTCATATGAATGGTCTATGTCTAAGGCTACTAAAGATACTAAGGGGAAAAGGGCAACTAACACTATACTTATACCTACATTTTGGAATAGTGTTGTTTATTCTCTTAAGGCTATAAGGCCTCTTGTGCATGTTCTTAAGCATGTTGATAATATAAAAAAAGCTTGCAATGGGTTACATATATAAAGCTACGGCTAGGGCTAAAGAAGCTATTCAAAAATCCTTTAATGGAAATGAAGGTACAAGAAGATTTTTGCTATTATTGACAAAAGATGGGAGTGTCAACTTCATCATCCATTGCATGCAACAACTCATTTTCTAAACTCGAAGTTGTATTATAGCAATCCAAGAATTGAATTTGATGCAGAAGTGATTGTATGACTATCAATGCATTGAGATGTTGATACCAACCGAAAAAGAGGCAGATAAGATTATGAATGAGTTGAAATTATATAAAAGAGCTAAAGGCATCTTTGGAATGAAGCAAGCAATATGACAAAGGACCACTGTGGTTCTTGGTAAGTAAAAGTGCATTTCTTGATAAATTTAATTACATTATAATTCAAACTAGTGCTTATGTTACATTGGTAATTAGTTCACTCATTACAGCTAAGTGGTGAAGGATGTATGGAGCATCTATTCCTAGTTTGCAAAAAAAATTGACATCAGAGTTTTAAGCTTGATTTGTAATGCATTTGGATGTGAGCGTAATTGGAGTACTTTTGAGCATGTAAGTATTAATTTAAATGATTCTACTTTATAGAATTTCAAGTAGTGGTTGTCAAGCAAACATTCTTGTTTTGTAAATTATACAACAAATTCATTTTAAGAGAAGCAAGCTTGAGCATCAAAAGTTGCAAGACTTAGTTTATGTTAAGCATAACCAAGCTCTTAAAGAACGCTTTGACTCATGATGTAATTGATCCCATTCTCCTAAACGACATTGACGGTAGTAATGAGTAGTTGGTGAGGGAAATGGGTGGAGATGAAAAAGTTGTTGAAGAGTTAGTTTTTTAGGATGACACTTTCACTTGGGGAGTTGTTGCTAATAAGGTAGTTGGGGCTGGCGAGCCTAGAACATACACTAGGCAGCAAAGAAGATTAAAGAATAAATAGAAAGCAACTTCAAGGCCTTCAACTAGCAATAACAAAAAGGGTATCATTGAAGACGAAGAGGAAGAGGCAAATGATGAAGAAAGTGACAATGAGGAGGAAGAGATCTACAAGTTTAGTAGTGGTGAAAGCAACAATGATAAAGAGGACTTGGATGGTCTTTTCATTGAAGAATAAGGAGAATTTTTTCCTATATTCATGGCCTTTAAAGACTAATTTAATGTTGACTGTTTTGTTTATGGTGTTTAGAGATTTGGATGATCTATTGTTTATTATATGTTGAATGCTTTGTTTAAGAACTTAAGAGCCTAATTTATTGATGTTTGTATCTTTAGTTTATGAATTTTTATTATTAATGATGAAGGTGTCATAAATTTTGAGTACATTTTTAGTTTTGAGCATTTACGTGTGTATCTGCTATCTTCAGTGTTGCCATCATCCCACTACATACTATACCACTATACCTTTTATGAGCCAGCCGCTCCGCGCCCCTATCCGGTATTGACTACTCTTACTCCAACATAAGTACATATCTGATAGGAATTTCAGGTTGTTTCACTAATACCATCTCATGCTAGCCTCCAACTTATATAAACCTTGGCAAGTGCATCAGAGCATTGTCAATGTCTTTATTAGGATTCTTTTTCATGGCATTGTCAACATGTTTAATCTCCATAAGAGAAGCAAGTTAATTTTTATATCCTTATGATTTCACTCAACCTTCCCTTAAGATGTTTAACCAAGGACATCTAGATCCTTCTCTGGTATTAAACATCCATCAGTGTTCATTGTTCACTAAAACAGAATTGACCCCAACTTGCCATTGTAATTTTATCATTTTTACAAAAGCCAGTAAGAACAAGCACATTGGAATCATAAAAGAACAAAACAGAGAAGTTAAATTAGAAAACTGATCGATTTTTAAGTATGTAGGAATGAGATTTCTTACTTATCTTCAGCCTGAAAAAGTTAAGGTTATAATACCATCAGTGCAATAGCGTTTATTTTAATTAAGTTAAAACTAGTCATCCTAATAAATTTCCTCAGTCATTACCAGCAACACAATAAACAATAATATTTTGTCAAAGTTGAAAACAACCTTTTAAAGCTTTTTCAATAAATTCATGTATCAACCATTAACTTAGAGTCTTACCCTGGCATTCATGGCATTCATAGCCCTCTCTGCTTCAATTTCTGACTCATATGAGACAAACCCAAATCCTTTAGGCCTTTGAGTTTCTGGGTCCTTCACTAGACAAGCTGCAAAAGGCAGCATTGAGAATATCAGCGATATGGGGAAAATAAAACATCCAAATATTCAATGAGAGAATAAATTGGAAGAACAATACCTTCGGTAATTTTTCCAAAAGGAGAAAACAGATTTCTGAGGTGGCTAACTGTTGTGTAGAATGACAGTCCTACAAAAATAAGAAACTCAAAGATTAGGGCTTCTAAGCGATTCTTATGAAGTTCAGTGACAAAGAGAGAAGAGAGAGAACGAACTGCTCACAAAGAGTCGAGTCCCAATTTTTTGTACCATCTCAACTTCTCAGAACCAATCTATCTATCCTATTGCACAAAACGGAAGATGAAAATGTTGGCCAGAGCCTTGGGAAAACGTGCCCTCTAAGATTGGACCGATTTTTCAAAATAAATAAATTAGGAATTAATTCGTTAAAATGAACATCCAAATACCCACTAAATCAGAACACCCAATCACCCAGCAGTTCAGCACGGAGGTTTGAATCTAATTAATTCATTAACATTGAACACCCAGAGCTTATGGATTGCAATACTCATTCATGGATTACAGAATCTCAAGCAAAGTAAAGAAAACTTGGAGGGAAGACAAATTTGGAGCAAGAAGGCAGAAGCACACGGAGAGTAGAAGCAGGTGTTTTGGGCAAGAGGCTTTAGCTGCAGCGAAGACGAAGAAGGAGGATTGGCGACGGGCTATGGCCAAGGGTCGGAGGCTGAGAGAGTCACTGTCAGGCGTTCTGAGGGGCAGCGAGCGAAGAGACTAGAGAGAGCAGCGAGGCGCAAGCCAAGGGCTTTCTTTGTTAGACCTGCGCTTTTTAAGGATCAAACTTGTAGAATAGAGCTTTTAAATAAAATAGGGTTTAAAGGGCTAACCGAGAACTTAAGGGGTCCCCCCCCCCCCGGGGAACCCCAAAAACACACATATATATTTTAATTGTTAAGTTTTTTTATTTTAAGAAGATGTTGTTATATAATTTTTTTTTAATTTATTTATGTCATGGAAATATTAGGTGCTTAGAGCAATTATTATATATATATATTACCATTTTCAGTATGATTTGTGTTTATTATTACTCCCTCTGGTACTAATTATAAGACATAGTTGACTTTTAAGAGAGATTAAGGAAGCTAATTAAATCACTTTAGAGTACTTTTATTTTTATTTTTTTCTTCAAACTAATTAGTTTGACTAATAAACTAATATATAATCTAAAAATACACAACATATGAAATGATTAAGTAACTTATTTAGCTTCCTTAATCCCTCCAAAAAAAAAGTCAATTTTGTCTTATAATTAGGACCGAAGGTAGTACTAGTTAATACTCCATCTGGTCCTAAATATAAAACAAAATTGACTTTTTTTTAAAAGATTAAAAAAGCAAAATAAGTTACTTGATTATATTATATTATATTATTATTGTGTATCTTTAGATTATATGTAAGTTTATTAGTCAAACTAATTAGATTTGGGAAAACAATAAAAAATGAAAACCTTAAAATAATTTAATTAACTTATTTAATATCTTCAAAAAATTCAATTTTTTCTTATATTTAAAACAAGATGGAGTAGCTAATATGGTCTAGTTGGTTAATAACCCAAATTTTTTTTAGAAAAAAAAAAGATGTTTCACTTAATTTATTTCAAATGGCTCTAATTTATTTAATGTTGACAACATTTATTTGATAAATTAGAATTTTAATTATTATTGTTTACTAATAATATTTCTTTGAAAAAAACATACAAAAAATAGTTAAAAGTTAGAAAAATAGCTTCTGACCTTTTAGAGTCGGTCTTGGCCTAAAATGGAGGCCTTTTAGATCCTGACCGTTCAAAAATGGGCCATGATTCCTAACACTAAACAAAACCCCCGCAAAAAGGAGAAAACAACATACTGTTGGGACGGGTTAGCCCAACCTGTATTTCCATGCTGTCTTTACTCTTTTTTTCTTTTATAACAAATTGCGTTCATTTTCTTTTAATTTTTGACTTGGCGAAGAGTAGGGCTGAGTATGGAACCCATAACCCATGAGCTCGCCCATAACCCAGTATAATTGGGTCATTTTGAACCCGCCCAAAAAGATTCATAATGGGGCGGGTTAAAACCCGACCATTCAAGATTTAAATGGGCGGGCTATGGGCATACCTATGGGCTGCCCATACCCACCCATTAATGTAATTTTTTTATTAACTATACATCTTATTTAGTATTCTGTTATAAAATAAAGGCATTTCTTACCTCCCTCTTTATTCAAGATTTTGAGTATTTGGCCACCTCTAATTTATAACCATAATGGTCACCAACTCAATCTCGCTCTCTGGTTCTATTTATTTGAATTTGTGAGTCACTACTAGCTCTACGTGTAATGTAGAATAGATTTTAGAAGTAGATAAATATCTTCAAACTAAATTATTAGGCTTTTGAGATCCAAAATTTGATGTTTTGGTGTGGTGGAAAGTGAATACTTCCAAGTATCAAGTTCTAAATCTGTTGGCACATGATTTATTGGCTATACCAGTATCGACAATATCTTCAGGATTAGCTTTTAGTATTGGGGTCGGTACTAGATTCTTTCAGGAGTTCCTTATCTTCAAAAATGGTTGAGGCACAATATGTGCTCAAAATTTGCTATTCAAGACACTTCTTAAATTTAAGAACCTTGTTATTAATAATTTTGATGAGAATGCAAATATTGTTACTGGTATTTTCAATCAAAATTCTGAATTTGTATTGTTTCATTTTTTATTTTATATTAGATTATTTATTATATATTTTCTCTTCATTTATTTTGTAGAAGAAAATTTAGTGTCTAGAGCTATAGTTTCTTCCTTAAGTGAACTAAAGATGATAGTGAAGATTGAAGCATGAAGTTTCAATAGAAGATGTCATCTTGTTAATTTATGAACTTGTAAAGTTGCAGTTGTAATGTTTTAATTTAAAAGTTGGAGTTTGAACATCAAAATTATGCTATGGTGGTGCTTGTATAAATTTATGTTGTTTTGTGTGAATTATGATTATTAAACTATGAAGATTTAGATTTTAGAAATTAGAATGATGAATTTGAATGGAGTCTAAAAGCTTATGTATGTTTTTTTCAAAAAAAAAAATAAACATATCAAATGTAAATGGGTTACCCAAAACCTAGTTAGCCCGTCCATTTATATACTAGCCCATTTATACAGGTTTAAATGGGTTGAGGTATGGGTATGGGCTAACCCATGCCCATTTAAAATTAAATGGGCGGGTTATGGGTTAGGCCTCGGGTTTTACCCAACCCGCCCATTGCTCTGCCCTACCGAAGTGCAGGTTTGCCAACAAGCATATGAATCATCCTATATATGAGATTTATCTTTTCCCTCCCTCAAGGTCAGGCTTTAGATTTGATCCACAAATTGCAAGCACGTCTTTAAGTCCTTGCCCTAATAGGTCGAAGGTCGAAACAGGCTTAGCCCTATAACGCTGAAGTTCGGCAATTTTAAGCTTTTCTTAAAAAAAAAGGTTAAAGTAGCAAATCCGCCTTAAAATTATGCTATGAGTAATGTTATTTTTAGGTTCAATATTATTTTGCAAGTTTTAAAACGTAATAATGCCGCCCTTCCATTAAAAAGTTAACGATTAATACTAATTTTTTAACAGTCAACATTAGTTTTTTAACGATATCGAATAACATTACTATGTATAAAAACATTTAAGGTGGTATAGAACCTAAAAAACTTTTTAGAGCAACATTGCTCATATGTGTATGCTTCTAGGACAGATAAATTACTTAACCCTTTTTGAAAATTATTCACATGATACTAATATTATTGATTTTTTCATTGTTTGTGATGTTGCTAATATTAAGTTATTTATTATCTATTTTTTAGAATTAAATTTCATAAAATATTTTAATTTATTTGGTTTGGACGTTTTTTTTTTTTTTGGCCTACGAGTGTTTGGACCATCATCACATTTGGAATTTCACAAAAAGGGGGCTAATTTGGACTTTAGAAAATGATCTGATTTATGTCATATATTTTAATCTTTTTTAAATTATATATTTGATAAGAGGGTATTTTCATTCTAATATAATTTGTCATTCTACAATTTGAATTAGAAATTTTATATGTTCTTCCAATGAAAAAATAAAAGAATTTGAGTTTTTTTTTAGCAACGTATCTCAAACTAAAGTAAAATAACAATTAGAAAATAAATTTTATTTGAACTAAAACGAAGATTTTAATTTATAAAGCTCAAGTCAGCATGGAATATAAATGCAACTCATAGAACTTTAATCTTTCTCATAATTCTGTTGCAATGTTAATTCTAAAGAAACAAATGCTTCATTGAATGCGGAGTACGTAGTTTGTATTACTTGATTATAAGATTCATTGTTTAATTATTTAAAAGTTTTATAAAATTCATATTTGGGAAAAAAGCTTTAGTTTTGTCGTATGGTGTATTTAAAGACTATACTTTCTTTCGATCCATCACATGTTCTCCACCATGTGAACTATTTTTTTACATGCATTTTATAGTTATATGATGATAATTTAAAAATTGAACACATAGTCACATATGATTCAAGAATTTGACAAAATGCATATAAAGAACCTATCCTAAGTATTTTCCTTTATTTAATTGTGAACAAATAGCTTGCCAATGTTTAGGACTTACTGTTTTTGTGTTGCTTAGTGCTCAGTGTTTTTAACTTTTTTTTTTTTAATAATATTTACGTCTTCAAAAAGAATATGTATGAGTGGAGGGTGGGACTTATATATTGGACCTGTTTGGATATGCCTATAACTCAGCTTTTTCTATAAAAAAAAAAGTCAAAAACGTCATTTTTCATTAAAAAATAAAAACGCAGCCTATTTGGATGTTCCAATACGTTCACTGGGTCGGGATACAAAACGCAAGATAAGTGGGCTTTTTTAAAAGCCTCAATTCCTGGCCTTTTTAAAAGCATCGTAACGCACTGGTCCGTAAGGAAGTTGAGGGTTTAGGGAGAGCAATAAATCAAAATTGAGCATGTGTACAACTAGTGCTAATCGAAGGGCCCCACATGTCGTTCTCTTCCTCACACATCAATCAGGTCCCACCTCTCCACTCCCACTCCAACTAGGCATCTCAATCCACAAACATCGTCATCTTCATCACTCTCTCTCACGACCTTTTCCTCTCTGAACCTCTTTCCCCCTTCTTCCCCGAGCTTTGTTTTTCTGCCCACAGTGAACTAAAAGGAAGGAGTATAATTTAATTAAGGTTTTTATTGTTTATTTTTTTAATAATATTTAATTAAAATTTCCATTAACTCAATATGTACAACTAATATGTATATGTAGTTTCAATATGATTCATGTCATTTTCAGTTATTTTTCATCTCAATTGACTTTTCAAATAATAATCCAAACACACCTCAGTTAGAAAAAAAGTCATTTCTGCAAAAAGTCATACAGGCAATCCAAACACACATCAGTTAGCTTAACCTGACTTTTTTCCTACCTGACTTTTATAATAGTCAAATAGCTTTTAAGCTACCGCTCCTACTGTCAACCCAAACAGGCCCATTAACGGGTGTAAAAGGAATAAGTTTAAATGGGCCAATCTGATAGGTCTAAAAAATAAAAAAGCTAGCTGGTTAGAGTTTATAGATGAGGTCAGCCTATTTTTTTCTTTATTTAAATAAAAGTACTCACTTTGTTATTCAACAATTCTTACTTGACCAAAAAAAAAACATAATGACTTCATTCACTTGCCCCTGTAGCTCATCAAACGTTGGCTCAAATTGTGTAGTTGTATCTACTCTCCAAAAATTTAATGATGCTGCATCATTTCAACTTCTCAAGACGAATCCTCAAAATTGCAGTAGAAAATGTCTGAACTTTAGCCGGAGTTGGCTGGCCAGAGCCTTGTAGCACAAAGATGAAGGAGGGGAAGGGAATCAGAGCCATAGGGAAAATGTGGCCTCCAAGATTGGAACAAAGTTTTTAAATAAAGCCTTGCTGATTAATTAACTCATCCAAATCCAAATACACACAACACCCAACCACCCAACAGTTCAGTTCACTTCAATACGAAGGTTCAAATCTAATTAATTAAAGCTCATGGATTGCAGAATCGCAAGCAAAGTCAAGAAAAAATGAAGATGCACCAACTCTGAAAACAAGAGTAGAAGAGGCGAGAAGCTTGAGCTATAGTAGAGGACATGCGACGGCCAATCGTCGGAGGCAGAGAGAGTGACTGAGTTAGGCATCTGAATGCAACGAATAGATTAGAGAGAGGAGTGAGGCAGAAGGGTTTTCTTATTGATGATGAAGTGAAGGAAGCACATACAGACCTACCAATAAAAGGTGGCCTATTCCAACCCTTAGGCTTAGGCTTGGCCTGTCAGACTAAATAGTCAGGTTAAAGTTTTTTTTTTAAGGCTGTTTTGCTTAACAGGTTAGGCGTAGGCTTATTAATAAGCCTGTTAGGATTGTCAGGGTGGCCTGTTATGAGGGTAAAATTGTAATCACTCTCTCCATCTTATGTAAGTAGGCATGTTTTTGGCCTGTTTAAAGTATGCCTGTTTTGGCTTATTTGAAGTAGGCTTGTTTTCGGCCTAGTTGAAGTAGGCCTATTTTTGACCTATTTGAAGTAGGCCTATTTTTTACCGGTTTGAAGTAGACATGTTTTGAAGTAAGGCTTGTAGCTTGTTAGGTTTCTTAAAAAAATTTAAAATTACATGTCTTCTTAATAGGCCACAGGTCAGGCTCAGGCCGAAAAAAAAAGCCTGTAACAGGCTACAGGCCAGCTCAGGCCACTTTGCTCCTTAACAAGCATAGCTTATTAAGGATAAAGCCTGACCGGACCTATTTCCACCCCTACTGGCTAGCTCCTAAGGGTCTGTTTGGTTTTAGGGGATAAGAGGATAATAGGAGGGAGGGGACAAATTCTAGCCCCCTCCCCCTCCCCTTGTTTGAATTATCATAATATTTAAGAGGGGAAGGGAAATTTTTAAAATTTTACTCTCCCTTCCCTCAAAAGTCTCACCCCATAAATCGGACAGATTAATAAAAATTGGTGTGTCAATGGACTAAAATGTCCCAAATCTTTTTCTTTTATTCTAGAAATACCTTGAGGCCCTTTTTAGGTTTTAACTTGATGCAACGCTAATAACAACCCTATTCGAGCTTTATTTAATTGTCTTGTTAGGCCAGTTAGACTGCTAGTCCAACTCGACCATGAGAATCACGAACTATTGGCCTTTCCGATTCATTTGAGAGACTTTTAAAACATTGATGTATGTATATGTTGAAATTGTATGTGATTTAGGATTTATTTGGAACTATGTGTGTGTGTGTGTACATATGTATATGTATACATATATATATACATCTGTATATGTATATATATGTATAGGATAGAATCAGAGCTAGATGAAAGGATAGCCATAGACATGTCGCAGAAGCTCGACTTGATCAACAATGGCGGAATCGAGAGCATAGTTTGCGACATACAAGAAGATGGTGCAGGAGAAATTGGAGAAGTGTTTAGGATTTCATTGAGACTCAACACCAAATTGCTCAGATTAATGCAGAAAGGAACAATCGTAGGCATGGGCTTCATAGAGGAATTAAATTATAACTCCAAAAGTTAATTTTGGGGAAATTTAATTATAAATTTGTACTTTTTTGTTATTGATAAAAGAGTCAATTTTATTAATCACAAAAAATAAACAAATACAAACACCAATAGCTTAAAGCCAAAAATACTAACATAACAACTATCACATCCTTATCAATTTTTGATGTATGAATATGTTATCTGTGTTAATCATATTGTATACTTCCTGTGTCTTAAGCTAAATATACTGTATGAATATGCTGGTTGTGTTGTAAGCTGAATATACTGTATGAATATGCTACTAGTGTTAGGACCTTAGGATAAGTAAAATTTTCCATCTAAAGATAATTTTCCCTCCCCTCCTGAATTAAATAAGATAACATTAAAATCTCTCTTATATTATAAAAATAAAGTTGTCAATGTGCAAAAAATTTCCCTCACCTCTCATTCTGAACCAAACAAGGTAACATTAAAATCTCTTTCTTTCCCTTCCTTTTGATCGATCCAAACAAGGCAATATTAAAATCCTTCTTATCCCTTCCCCTCTATTAAAATCCCCCTCTTCTCCTCCCCTCTAATAAACCAAACAAACCCTAAGGAACGAGGGCTAGCATGTTTAGACCCTTTCATTTATTATCTTTTTCTATAATTGCAATTCATTTGATTTATAAGCCATTTAAAAATTCTAAAATTAATGTTATATTTAAGGGTTAACCTACATATTTATACTGTTACGGATATGAAATATGGGCCCAGCCCAACAACCAACAACCCAAGATAAGGGCTTACTTGCAACCTTAACAACTTCCCTGAATCATCGAAATTGGAGTTAATCTGTCAAATTCTTATCAGGATCACAACTACCCACAAATCAAAGATCTGATCACTAAAAGATATCTTATATCTTAAAGTGATAAGATAACATAAGCCCACTAATTTAGGGCCCAAGTAAACCTATAAATAGGGTACAAACCCTAATAAGGTACACACACTCTAACTCTATCTTTTATGATTTAGTTCACATAGAGCACACACCCCCACTCCCCTCTGGCTATAAGCCTATTGTGTACAAGAGAACTACGTGGAATTCGATCCCTCTCAACGGTACGTAGGCCCCTGGGATTAAATCCTAGGTCAAGTCCAATATTTATTGTTCTACAACAGAACATTGGCGCCGACCGTGGGGACTATAAAGTTCAATCCCCGTGACCAACGATGGCTAACACCAGAAGTAGAGGCCAAATGCTCGCACAATAGCAGAATTAGGAACGGCATGATAGTGATAATCAACAGCAAGAAGTTACTCAGGGTGACGATGTTGTGCTAGATGAGGAAACTCATAACACAAATATCCCCAACCTAGAGGTTAATCCCACAGATTTAGCACTACAACAGGCGGATCATGCCAATTCATTGCAACAGTTCCAGGTCGACAACCTAGAAGTCCGCATATTGCGTAACTCAGTGGAATCTCTACTAAGGCGAGTCGAGACGATGGAAAAGTGCAGCTACTTCAGAGCCAAAAGTTCAATTGAATGGCCAAGATGATGGAGCGATTCTTGAAACAATTACAGACCCCGCCTCACGAGGAACACTAAGATGATCCGCCTAGTGGGAATAGAGATGTTGATCAACATTTTGTTGACCCTCCTTGAACTGAGGGACCCCGACAAGGTGATGAAGCACCAAATTCTAACCAAAGTAACCAACAAGATTGAATTGGGAATAATGATAATCAGACACCATAACGAATCAGTCAATCAACGAACGAGCAGGAAGCTAGGCAAAACTCATCTGAGAAACACAACATGTGGTACGAAGAAGGAGGAAAGAATAACAACCCATTTTCTGATGAAATTACGGAAGCGGTATATTCGAAGAAGTTCAATTCGTCCGACTTGCCTAAGTATGATGGAAGTCAGGATCCCTAGACGCATCTCAATACCTTCGACACTGAAATGCTCATTCAAGGATTCAAGGGACCAATCATATCTTGGTTGTTTACTTCAACTTTATGAGGAGCTGCACAAATTTGGTTCCGAACCTACCTCTGAAGTCTATCTCCGACTTTGATGAGCTGAGCGACAAATTCTTGCTGAATTTTGTGACAAGCAAAAAGCAACCTAAGTCCGTATATATGCTGGGAAGAATCAACCAACAACCCAGCGAGACTCTCCAAAAATACCTAGATCGTTTTAAAACGGCCGCTTTGCAAGTATAGGGGTTGACGGAGAATGTCCATGTACACCTACTCATTTCGGGCTTAGATGGTGAATTGAGGATGGAAAGGTCGATTTATCTGGATATAGAATAGATGCAAATAGCCAACACACCAGGAAAGGAGAGGCGAAGGAGCCCGCCATCTAAAGGAAGGGATCAGGCGGCAAAAGAATGACTAAAGAACTCGGACCAAAAATCTCAAGGAGGGAAATATGAAGGGAAGTATGACAAGTATACCCCTCTAACGTCTCACGTGCTCAGATCTGGAGAGAGGTAGCATTAACCGAAATGAAACAGGTGGAACGCCACGTCCACAGCATAACAAAGGAGGTTTAGATCACTCCCAGTTCTGCGAGTTCCATAACGGACCTAGACACACTATTGAAGAGTGTTGGGACCTTAGAGATGTGCTGGAAAAGTTTATCTAAGAAGGAAAATTGCGGCAATATGTCATACAAACTCAAGGGCACAAGAGCAATAAACGTAAGCAGATAAGCTGAAGTAAGAGCTTGGTCCATCAAAGAAAAAAGCAAGATGATGGCTGAAGTAAGAATGAGGACGATGATGAATTCCCAGAAGCCGAGTTCAATTGCAACGTCATTAACGGAGGTTATGGCGGGGGAGACGACACAATTAGCTAAAGGAAGAAGTACCTCCGCAAAGTCTTGTCAATCAGGGGATGTGCGACTTTCAAGACTGAACCTCCAAAGTTAGAGCCTCCGAAATTATTTTTCACTCAAGAGGACTTGAGTGACGTAATCCCCGGTCACCAAAACGAGTTGGTAATAACAAGGCTCTTAAGAAAATGCTGTGTAAAGAAGATTTTCATGGATGTCGGCAGTGCGGTAGACATTATCTTATAGGATGCGTTCAAGAAAATGAATCTCAATCTAGAAAATTTGAAGCCCTGCAGAACAACCCTTATAGGTTTTAATGGGGAAGATACATATCCTAAGGGGTATATCGAGCTCAAACTTACGTTAGGATCTAGGAAAGCTTTTAAAATGGGGCGAGTCAAGTTTATCATGGCCGACTTCCCTTCGTCCTATAATATTATCCTGGGCAGGCCAACCATTCACAGTTGGGATATGTTAATATCAACTAAACATTAGAAGTTGAAGATGGTGAATAGTAAAAATAAAGTTGTCAACATCAAGGGAGATCAGAAGGAATCTCGGCAATGTTACTTCTCCACTATTAAAAATAGTGAGCCGGGATCATCCTCCTCCCAGCAAACATTAAAAGAAGGCCCGAACAAAGATTTAACACGACCCCTTAAAGAGTCAGTCAACGTGGTCGAACTTGATGTACGGGATGAGAACAAGCTCATAAAAACATAGCCTAATCGGGAACTCATTGACTCTGTCTTAGGAGTTGAACCCGGACAAACTACTAAGATTGGCAACACTCTCACAAAAGAAGAACGGGCCGAGTTGGAAGAGCTGCTGTTAAGGAATAAGGACATTTTCGCCTGGAAACCATCCAAGTTACCCAGCATTGATCCTGATTTTTGTTGCCACGGGTTCAAAGTAAATCCGAAGTGCATGCCTGTGGAAAAGAAGAAAAGAAAGCTCACCCCCAACAGGCAAGCAGCCCTAGCTGAACACGTGAAGGAGTTACTAGACACAGGATTCATCAGGGAAATTCAATACACCACATGGCTGTCTAATGTTGTCATGGTCAAAAAACCCAACGACAAGTGAAGAGTATGCACGGATTATACCGATCTTAATAAAGCTTGCCCAAAGGATGCTTTCCCCATGCCTAATATAGACCAACAGGTGGACAATTTATCTGGATTCCAGCTACTTTCTTTCATGGACGCCTATTCCGGATACAATCAGATAGCTATACATCCTGATGACCAAGAGAAAATAGCCTTTATCACAGATAAAGCTAATTATTGTTACAACGTCATGCCATTTGGACTAAAGAATGCCGGAGCCACATATCAGAGAATGATGAATAGGGTATTTGAAGGCCAACTCAGTAAAAATATAGAGGTATATATTGACGACATGATCGTCAAATCAACAGATTGCTCAAATCACGTCCGGGATCTGCAGCAAACATTTGACAAACTCCAAACCCACCACATCCCTTAAACCAAGCCAAATGCGCCTTTGGGGTTCTAGCAAGAAAATTTTTAGGATTCCTCCTAACTAATAGAGGAATTGAAGCAAACCTGGAGAAGTGTCAAGCTGTCTTAAATATGGCGGCACCACGAAATAAAAAAGAAGTACAACAACTGACTGGAAGGCCGGCGGCCTTGACAAGATTCCTACCAAAGTCGGCAGAGAACGCTCTTCCTCTCTTTAAGTTATTGAAAAAAGAAGCGCACGACGAGTGGAACCCGGAATGTGAAGCTGCGTTTAACAAAATAAAGAAGTTCCTGTCGATACCCCCGGTTTTAGCAAAGCCAGAACTCGGACAGGATCTAGTTCTCTATTTGTCTGCAGGTGAGGAGTCAATAAATGCTGCATTAGTAAGAGAAGAAACAGCCGAACAAAAGCTAGTTTACTTTGTAAGCCGAGCTCTGCAGAATTCTAAATTGAGATACTAGAAGCTTGAGAAAATGGTCTTCGCACTTCTGACCACAGCTAGAAGACTTCGTCCTTATTTCTAAGGACACCAAATAATTGTTCGAACCAGTCAACCAATACGCCAAGTTCTTCATAGATGGATTTGGAAGGGTAAATGATTAGCTGGGCCATAAAACTGTCTGAGTTTGACATCATCTACAAAGCCCGACATGCCATAAAGTCACATGTTTTAGCCGATTTCATCATGAAATTTACTCTGGCAACAACAGCAACAGTAGCCGATTAGGAAGTTTGGAAGGTGTTCGTTGATGGATCCTCAAACGCTAATGGAAGCAGGGCAAGGGTCATAATTGAAAGCTCAAAAGGAGTTTCCATCGAACACTCGCTACAGTTGCATTTCAAAACCTCTAACAACCAGGCCAAGTACGAAACGGTTCTGGCCGGGCTATCCCAGGCAAAAGAAAATGGAGCTAAAAGAATCCATTTGTCAACCGACTCCCAATTAGTCGTGACACAAATCAATGGGTCTTATACTGCCAAAGGACCTCTATTAATAAAGTACCTGGGCAAGGTAAAGGAAGTCATGGCCGAGTTTGATGAAGTCGTGGTGACTCATATTCCGAGAGGAGAAAATACAAGGGCAGATATTCTATCTAAATTAGCAAGCACAAGAAGCTCGGGAAACCATCGAACTATAATCCAGCAAAACATGGTCGAACCTACTTGCGTCATGTTCATTGCAGCAACAAAAGACTAGCATAGACCTATTCTGAATTACCTAGAAAAGGGAATTATCCCGGATAATGGAGCAGAGGCAAAACAGCTGACAAAAACAGCAGCGATGTACACAGTAATTAAGGATCAGCTGTACCAAAAAGGCCTTCATTCTCCAATTCTAAAGTGCCTAAACCCAATCGAAGCTGAATATGTGCTGTCGGAGATACACGAAGGAATAAATGAGCAACATATAGGAGTTAAGGATCTAGCCAGGAAGGCTCTCCGAGCTGGTTTTTACTGCCAACAATGGAGGCCAACTCCATTGATCATGTAAGAAGATGTGAGAGTTGCCAAAAGCATGGCCGGATAATTTGGCCACCACCTGTCGAGTTGAAATCTATCACGGCCCTATGGCCATTCTACAAATGGGGTATGGACCTTTTAGGACCATTTAAACTGGCCCCAAGACAACTAAAGTGACTTATTGTAGCGGTCGATTATTTCACTAAATGGATTGAGGTTGAGCCATTAGCGACCATCTCTGCAGCACGCGTATAAAGATTCTTTGAGTGAAGCATTATTTCAAGATTTGACATTCTAGCCGAAGTAATAACCAACAATGGAACTCAATTCATTGACAAGGGTTTCCAAAGGTTAATGTCTGAGCTTAATATCAAGCATCATTTCGCTTCAGTAGAACATCCTCAGTCGAACGGGCAAGCCAAGGCCGCTAATAAGATAATTGTGGACAGATTAAGAAAAAGAATGTTTGATGCAAAAATTGACTGGGTTGAGTAATTGTATCCCGTATTATGGGGGTACCGGACCAGTGTACAAACGTCAACCTGGGAAACCCCTTTTCGATTGACCTACGAATGCAAAGCAATGATCCTAGTCGAAATCAGGCAAACGTCGTGGAGAAAAACTAAAGTCCTACAAGAAGGAGAATCGAGCAACATGGAACAACTAGCCATGGAGCTGGATCTCATCGATGAAGTCAGAATCAAGGCACATTGCTGAGATTTAACCAATAAACAACTCATCGCGGCTAAATACAATTGCAAAGTCAAACCTCGAGCATTCAGCAAAGGCGATCTGGTACTTCGCAGAGCGGATATCGAAAACAAGAAAGCCCGAGATGGAAAGCTTGCAACAAACTAGGAAGGACCCTACCGAATTCTAAACAAAATAGGCCAAGCAGCCTATGTCCTCGAAACTCTAGACAACAAAGCAATAAAACATACATGGAACGCGGATAAACTGAGAAAGTATTACAGTTGAATGCCGAATTTTATACGGAACCCAGCTACAACAACAACAAACATCAGTTGAAAGGCGTGTTTCATACTAGGATTATTTTGTTAATTCATTATTCTCCATTTTTATTGTTTCAATTTCCTTTGTAATTGCAACTTTTCAATCAATAAAGAAAGCGGTTCATTTAACGAACTGACTTAAAATTGTTTACACAGTTTGTTACAAAAACATAGCCTATAAAACAAAGGCAAGCTATTAAGCTTAAAAAGCTAGGGTGACGCGAACCCGAATCTTATAAGATTTGTGAACAAGTTTTATAAATGTTACGATGTATCGGAACAACATTCCAGGGTGGTTTGTCATTGTCATGCTGATCCTGATCAGGTCGAAATGTTTAGGTTTTTATTCAAGCAATTAAATCCTAAACATGTGACGATTGGCTGTCACCTTGGATTATTACTTTGATTACTAGTCAGAGTATTAAGATGATTATTTAAAAGTTGTATGTTTATTGAGAATGCTTGATTAATAACATCAATGGAATATCCAGCAAATTTTGCACAATATATCTTGACTTTGGCCAAGTCATCGAATAAACCCCGGATTATATTTCTGATCTATATTTGTTTTATTTGCGAGCCAAGATATTAGAATAAGTTCGACAAAAACGTGATAGAAACAAACGAAATCAATATCAAAAAGAACTTATGATATTCATCAAAAGAACTCGGCAAAAGCCGATGTACAGTCATTACAAAAATAGGGATCAAACCCGGAATACATTGCAAAATAAAAAACAAACAAAACAAGAAAAAGATAACAGAAATAAGCTTTTTGGTAGGCCGGCTCAGAGCTGGGTCCCTAGATGGTCAGTTGAATCTGGCATCTTGGTCACCGGGGTCGCTTCATCTTCAGTATTTTGCTCTTGACCACCATCCGATTGAAATGCCGATTCTTCCACTAGAGACAAGGGCGCCGAAATAAATTTCTCATCTTCAACCGTGGCTCTATAGTCCACTTGGTCTAGGGCCAAATCCTTATCCAGGTTAAGAACCTAGACTTGCTCCAGGGCATCCTTGAAAGCCTCAGCCGCCATCTCCAGCACCATCTTCTCAAGCTGAGAGATTTCAGTAGTAGCCGCAGCCAGTTGGACTTAGCAGTCTTCAGCTCCTTCACAGCATCCCCAAAATTAAGTTAGAGATTGCCTAGGGCATGGCTTAGAGTAACCTCCCTATCTCGAGATTTCGTTAAGTCCGCCTGCGACCTGGTCATCTCAGCTCGGGCCGAGTCCCTGTCTGAGGTGGCCTTGGAAAGCTCTTCTACGGCCTTCAGCTGGACCTCTTCAGCCTTTTCCCTTTGAGCTACAATGACATCTTTTTCAGACCGAGCCTGCTAAAGCTTGGCAAAGCACCGGTTGTATTTGTGCTTCACATCCGCGTAGCACTTGATGAGGCTAGCCGCCTCTATAAGATGACACTTCATATCGTCAAACTCTTGTTTTTCATCGTCAGACAATTTGACTGCCTTATAATAGTTGGCAGGAACTTTAATAGCATATTTTGGCTTGTTCGACACGCCGTCAATCCAGACATCCGACTTGGTGTGGAAATAAGATCGTCTTGGAGGAGGAGGAGGCGGAGGGGGAAGAGCCTGGGGAGAAGACGTTGCTTCAGCAAAAGAGACCGGGATAGTCTCCAATGAAAACGGAGCTAAATCACCAAGAGGGGGGTGAATTGGGGATTTTGAAAATCTTTTCGAAAGTTCTGTTTTAGAAGCATTAGAACAGGGTAAAACATAGAGCAGGGAAGAAGAGAACACAAAGGTTTATACTGGTTCGGTCCAACTATATGACCTACGTCCAGTCCTCAGGCTTCCTGAGTATTTCACTATATCAATCGATTACACCCTCTGTAACTCAAAAGTAATTCTTGTTAGTTCTCATAAATGTTTTATAAATGTTTTGATGATGACTTAACAAGATCTTAGAAAATCAGAAGCACTCAGTCTGACAAGATTACCTCGAGGCTGGTCAATAAACCTTGAGGTTCAACCAAAACTCAAGGTTAAAATCAAACCTCGAGTTTCAGTGCTTAGCCTTCTCTGATCAATGTGCTCTTCAACCTCGAGGCAAGATATAGAAACTCGAGGTTGGGCCAAACCTTGAAAGCCGGATCTATACCTTGATGCTGCGTCACTTTGTTCAGACAATTTCTTGAATGCTATTTTCAATATGCATATCAAAAACCTCGAGGTTAGAAATGAACCTCGAGTTTTCAAGAAACCTCGAGGTTAGACAGTGCAACTCGAGGTTGATGAAATCCACATGACTCCGCTTGTTTTGAGCTTAAGCCTTGATTAAAACTCGAGGTTGTCTTGTGTAACTCGAGGTGATGTAAAAACTCGAGGTTGGATAAGAAACTTGAGGTAATGGTTTTAGCTGAGCAAGTTTTTGCGCGTGTTTTGAACTCCTACTTAAAAATCTTGATCATCTCTATATCTTCTTATGTTTTTCTAAATCATGATGGTGTATTATCTACTAACCTTACTTCAAGTTATGATGAAAAGGAGTTTTCAGGAATTTTAACTCTAAGATAAAAAGTAGATCATGATGTCACAGCATTTAATGCTGCAGCAGAAAACAGAGAAATAAATATAATGAAATTGTGCATCAGATAGAAACATTCATTCAAAGATTACTTAAACAAGTTATTCCTCTACAAAAGCATACTCAATAGACAACGCATTTAATGAAAGACCCAATATCATTTAATGAAGCTTCAACGGTCCATTTGGTTGAACAACGAACAAAGCTGTGTCTAATGGAAATTTAATTAAGTCTCAACGGTCACGTTCAACTTCACCCAATAGCATTATTGACGAAGACTATAAAAGGGGAAAGCATTCAATTCTGCTAACCGCCGAAATTATGCGCATTTAACTCAAATTTATTTCTCTTAAGTGTTTCATTCATTACTTTCAATATCTTTGGATATTTCTTGTACTTCAGTGTTTCATTTATTATCTACTCGTGAGGAGTTATTATAACACTTATTTCATTCAGTTGTAAAATCTTAAGGTTGTGGAACCTTAACTGTGGGTGTACGATTACAAGTAGTAAGGGGGAGTGAGTCCGAGAGTGTGAGGATCATCCCAAGTGTATTTGTAATCTCTGAAGAGTGAGTGAAAATCCCAAGTAGTTTTTGGGGACTGGATGTAGGTCAGGTTAGATCGAACCAGGATAAATTTCCTTGTGTTTACTCTTCCTTAAATTTCTGCCTAGTTAGTGCTTTGTCTTAATTCGCGGAAATTTTGATTAAGCGAATACATTTTTAAATCACCTATTCACCCCCCTCTAGGTGATATTCCACCTTCAATTCTCTCACCAGAACTTACTCCCCCTTACAAGTTGTAATCAATGAACCCCAATCTCTAAGTCCCCTGACTTGAGATTGTTTGCAATAAATGGAATACAATCAATGAACTTTCTTAAAGAGTGGATAAGAATAAACACTAAAGCTCAATAGTATCAAAAGATACTCTGTATAAGAGAACTTAAGAGTAGATGAACAACTTGAATGCTTTTTCCTTTTCTGGCTCAATAGTTGTTGAAAAGAATTGAATGCAACTCCATTTATATATAGAGAGTGATTAATAACCATTGCAAGCTTCAATATGACCGTTGGTGCATTAATTTAGCTGTTAGAGGCACTTTGGTCTCTTCTCTCTCTACTCTTTTGTTCATTCCTTGTGTTGGAGGATAAATGTTGACTTCCTTATGTTTTTATCCATTGGAATGTCAGAGTTTGGATTAGGTAATAAGCATCTATCCTTTTTACATCATACAGGGCTTGCTTGGATCAGAATATGGTAAGTTAGTTGTACTTTGCATTAAATGCTCTGACATGCTTTTTGCTTGTGTTGAAATAGCCCTTACGATCTTCTTAAATCATCTTTTATATCAGCTGAAATACACTAGCAAACACATTAAACATATCTAATGAAATTGATAGATAATGTTAGGAAGCATTTAGATCAAAAAAGATAGTTTTCACAGATTTGAATTTTCAACAGTCACGACGCAAACTCAAGTTTGTATATCAATACTCGAGTTTGACACTATACACTTAAGTATAAACTTGAGTCTCCATATCGATACTCGAGTTTCCTTCTTCCAGAGAGGAAAGTCGTGATTTGTGTTTTGGAGCGCCATTTTAGCTTAGGACTAATACTCGAGTTTTCAAGCAAAACTCGAGTTTTTGACTTTTAATGAATAAATCTCCAGAACCTCAAAACTTGAGTTTTCATTCAAAACTAAAGTATTGAAATCAGTGAAAAACATCGATGCTCTTAGTATGGCCAAAACTCGAGTTTCAATTTTTAACTTGAAACTCAGAGAGATCTTCTGTCATTTCAAAACTAGAGTTTCCAAAACTGTAGTTTCCCAAACCAGAGTATATAAATGTATAGAGAAATAGTGATCATCTGTGCTTTGGCCAAAACTCGAGTTTCCAAAGCTAAGCTCGAGTTTCCATTTAAGGTATGAAAACATTTGAATTTTGGAGCCAAGTAGGAAACTATAGTTTTCATTCCAAACACTTAAGTTTTCGAATGTTTAAAGCGTAAAAACATTTCGACCTCCAAAACTCGAGTTTCGAAACTGAAACTCGAGTTTTCCCAAAACTTGGAGTTTCCCTCTAAAACTGAAGTTTTGCATTTCCTTTGGAAAATATTGAAGAGTCTCTGTGTGGCCTAAACTCGAGTTTCCAAACCTAAACTTGAGTTTAACCTGATGAAAAACTTGCAATGCTCTCTATAAGGCCAAAAATCGAGTTTCCAAATGGAAACTGCAGTTTTACTTTTGTCCATTAAAATTGAGCTTTTCTCTGTCAAGTCAAAACTCGAGTTTTGAGTCTAAAACTCGAGTTTGCCATAGACAATAAGTTTTTCACTTACTTAAGACAAACTTCAATTTTGATTTTACAATTGTTTGTTGTCATCAAAACACATAGAGTACTAGCATCTGAATCCGAGATTAAAGGACCCTCCACGGCCTTAGCTCGCTTCTGGGACGCCAGATCTTCGGAAGGAGGGGGTGAAGAAGCCCTCTTCTCGGCCACCGTGGCCTTCATCTTGAACGACGATTCGCCACCCTTCTTCTTGGCCTGGAGCAATTCACAGTATCCTGCCTTCTTACCCATCTAAGCCTCTACAAAAGAAACAAAAAGCAAGAAGAACATCAGAAATCAGCTAAGTATCAAAAAGGCACTTAAAGTCAAACAAACATAAGCCCTACTCAATGGAAATAACTCGTCCACTGATTGCTTGATGAAAAATTGGGCGTCAACAACACCCTTGACCTTCACATGGTCAACTGAGGTTATTATGGCAACGACCTCGGCCGCCTCCAAGTCACTATCCTCGGGTTGGAAAACTTTTGGATCTTGCCCAACTTAGAATCCTTATCTTTCATAAACCACGGCTTATGACCGGGTTCAGCAGTTACTTTAAAGAAGGAGGTTTTAAAATTTTTCCAAGAGTCGGTGCCCACATGAAGAAGGTTTTTATCTGGCACCCCCCGGAAAGAGATTCAAACTTTTTTCTCCGGAGGCTCGTTGGCTAGGTGAAACCTCTGAATAGTAAAAAAAAATAAAAGAAAAAACGTACAAAAAGCTCAAGATTTAAAAACTTGCAAAGTTGCTCAAAAGCGCCGATGAAGCCCTAGGAATTGGGATGAATTTGGGTCGGGGCTAGAAGAAGATCGTTTAAAAGTTCGAGTTGAAACTTGGTGAACGGAAAGCACAGACCAAGTTGGGTTATAAAATCCCTATAGAAGAATAAGAATGAACGTTGATTCCCTTCCCGAGTTGTATAGACCGGTTCATCGGGACTAGGAGGAAAAATAGTGCAGTTATCCCGCTCAGTCATATTTTTCAACTAAGTGCCGAGGAGGACACGCTGAGCCCGACTCCATGAAACCCAACTCCTCAGTAGGACGCGTTGGGGACGACATACTACCTAAAAAAACAAAAATAAATCAAAAGAAGAATTCAAAGTACCTGAAATTGATAAATCAAGACGAGAAGAAGTGAAGCCACTACCGACGATCGGGATGCCCTGTGACAAAGTGTGTCGACATGATGAAGCTACTTGATTAGCTTACCATGATCGACCTACCATCATGAGCTCGAAGACACACCATGAGCACTCCTCACAAGGGCCAATGGGGCAGGGAAGAATACTTGAAGATGTTAGACCTGGCTGTCACCTAAGAGGGGGTGAATTGGGTGTCGGATAAAACTTTTGGAAATTTAGAAAATCTTTTCACAACTTACTAAAGGAGATTGAATGACAATAATAATTTATAAACCAATAGACAGTCATTCAAAACATATATGCTGAAATGTGAAAGTTTAGGGAAGAGAATATGCAAACAGAGATTTATACTGGTTCCGCCCAATCCTTGACCTACATGTTAGAACCGATTAAACCCAAGAGGGGATGAATTGGATGAAGATAAAAACTTGCAAACTTTGAAATCTTTTTGCAATTCAGTTAAATCAGTTTGAATGATAATAAAGAGTTATAAATCTATAAACAATCATTCAAACGAGTATGCTGGAAGTAAAGAGTTAAGGAAAGAGAATTGCAAACTCAAATTTATACCAGTTCGGTCCAACCTTGACTTACATCCAGTCCTCAAGCCCCACTTGAGATTTCCACTATTCTCCTTATTTAAACAGGCACAAGAGACAAGCTTATACACCTACAAGTTTATCCAGGTACTTGTGCAACCTTCACAATCTCTCACAGAGACTCCCCCTTACTACCCGTAAGGTTACAATCACTTCCCCACTCAAGGTCACCCAACCTTGAGTATCTCTCAGGAAATAGAATGTTTACAAAGTATCTTCTCTCTAAGAAGTAAATTGATGATCACTAAAGTGCAATATACATCATTTCACTCTCAATATGATAGACTCAGTAAGCATCGGAAAACAGAGAGTATTGGAGGTTCAGGAAATTGGCATTATGACAGTGCGAGCTTACTCCATCATCTTTCTACGTTTTGAATCCAGTTCTATTTATAGATGAAGGTCTTCTAACTATTGGAGAATAAAGCCGTTGTAATTAGAACTGTTTGAGGATGTAGCAGTTGGAAATATAGCTGTTATTTTGCTTTTTAGGACTTGACATCTCAGCAACTTAATCTCCATGAAATCCCTCGTTTGAAAATCTGAAACATGTCCACAAATCATTTAAATGATGTTAAGAAATGTTATAGATCATGTGGATAAGTTTCTGGATGATCCAAATCAGATTCAGGATTTTCGTCACTTTGATTTTTCTGATGTTACGTTGTAAACTCGAGTATTGTCTTGAATACTGTGGTTTTAAGCTTATCGAGCTACTTCAGATTTGTCTCTGTCTGTCCAAAACTCGAGTTTTGCTTCCCATACTCGAGTATTGAAGATTCTCTCACGTTCATAGCTCTCTGTCTAAGCTATACTCAAGTATTCATGTATAAACTTGAGTTTTCCAGTTATTCTGGTCATTGGTTGCTTTTTGACTTGAAACAGCTTCATATTTGGCAAACCAATTATCTCCATATAGCTCTTTCTATATTCATTCCAATGCAACAAGAATCAAATCCAAACTCGTTGGATTTTGCCCGTTATGATTTGATAAATGTAAGTTGTCTTTTAACCAGCGTTTTGCATCATTTTGAATCATCAGTCAACTTTTGAAGACTGTATCTCTTTGGTATGATCTTCATTCTTGTTGAATCAAGTATTGATGGAAAGCCTTATGCGTCTTCTTTCCAATGCCACCAATTTCAGCTCATTCCGATTTGTAGATTATGAGTTATACTTAAAACACTGAAGCTTGGTCTGAAGTATGGCATGAATATTTGATCCAACTTTCGAAATTGACTGCTCTTTCATCTGATCTTCTTTGGACTTGAAACTTGGTCAATATGATGCATTGGATGTCTAGTTTCAGCCAAATTTGATTTCACCTCAATCCGATGTCTAGTTCAGGAGATATCATCGAATTACCAGACCTCGTCCATTCTGATCATGGAACAGAGGTGAATAGAGTTGTTGTTGAACACTGGAAACTCAAGTTTTCATTTGGAAACTCGAGTTTTGTCGAGTCTAGAAGCGCTAGAGAAGCTGAAAACTCCCGATACTTGAATATTTAAGTTCCATACTCGAGTATTGACTCCCATACTCGAGTTTTGACCTTCATAGCCCAAATCTTGACTTGGAAACTTAAGTTGACTCCCAAACTTCAGTTTTCCAAACCACAGTTTTCAAAACCATAGTTTCCTCATCCAGAAGCCAATTTTTTCAGTAAGCTTGTATACTCGAGTTTTGACCTGAAAACTCAAGTATTCACTTCCAGAACTCGTTTTTCACTGTCTTTAGCTCTGAATTGACCCTCTTCAACATCCGTTTGATTGTGGATACTTCTATAATCAATCTTGGAACATGAATAATGATATCCTCAGCAAATTATTCCTTTTTCCAAGTTCCATCTTGATCAATATTTCCTCTTCTTCATTTTCTTCTTGATTTTCCACAATCCATCAACCAAGAACTTGCAAAATCATATTCCCATTATTTTCAGTATGATCTTCAATATTTCCTCTTCTTCATTTTCTTCAATTTCTGAAAACTCATCTCTTAATCATTCATCATAATTAAATTTGAACTGATCTTGAGTAAGGATGATCCAATCAATAGAGTCTTTCTTCTTCAATCTCTCCTCTTTTGTTCTCTTCCTTTTCCTCATCCTCATCTACATCCTTGACCTCCTTAATCTTCTTCTTTTTATCATTCAATACTTCTTGATCATCTTCTTCAAGAGTAAACTTCACATCATTGATTCTACATGAAAATTCAAGAATTAGTCAATGAAGAAGATAAACATACTACTCAATCTTTTTGCTTTGAACAATGGCATATGTATAAGTCATCATCAAAACTTATTATATCCAACACTACGTCCAGTCCCCAAGCTGCACTTGAGATTTCCACTATCTCCTTGTTTAACCAGGCACAAGAGAAAAGCCTTTACAACCTCACAAGTTTAGTCGGGCACTTGTGCAGCCTTTACAATCTCTACTGAGATACTCTCCCTTACAAATACAATTACAAACTCTGTCCTCAGGATGATCCTTTCACACTAGGATTTACTCCCCCTTACAAGTTGTAACTGTACACCCACTCTCAAAGGTTCCACAACCTTGAGATTCACTAAACAGATAATGAAATAAGTGTTTGGACTCTCTCACACAGTAGATGAATAATAATCACTAAGTACATAATCCATCATCTCACTCTCTACTGTAACTATATAAACATTGAGAAACAGAGTATATGAGCTATCGACGGTGAGGTAGTAAAATCATTTCGTTGGCTTCGTCGATTCTTTCATAAATTGTCATCACTTCTTTCAGTTTGAAGACTTTCCTATTTATAGGTAATGAAGATCGGTTCGTCTGTTGAGTAATTCTTCCCGTTGGAATATGACCGTTGTGATTTGCTCAAAGTTACCATTGAGCTCTGACGTAATCATTCACCTTTTGATAATCTGATGTTAATCCAGGTGAAACTCATTAACAAGTTCATCAACCAAGATAGGAATGATAATAAGAAAAGATATGGGCCAAATAAATCATATTCAACGTCTGTCACGATTATAACACAGATTTATCAGCATTTTGGCTCTTTTCTGATCTGTATCATAATTTGCCTCGAGTCACGATCTCTACCTTAAGCTTTGGCACAAACTCAAGGTTATATAGAATACCTCGAGTCATTACCAAGCAATTTAAAAATAACGGTCAGATGAGATGTTCTAGGGAAAGCTCATTCTACCTCAAGTTATGTGGTCTGCCTTAAGTTTTTATCCAACCTCGAGGTAATATGTTCAGCCTCGAGTCAATATAGATGATTTGATTAGATTACAAAGACATTTTACCTCGAGGTATATTATCAACCTTGAGTTTTGTTACAACCTCGAGTTACACATGCCTGCCTCGAGGTAATTTGACAATAAGATTTGTATGACTAAGTTTAGGTAACCATAACATCTCCGTTAACTCCAAATCTTGGAAAATCACTTATATCCCTAGAATATCTATAAGTAGTCTTTCCTATGCAAGAAGAATCAACTCCAAACTCATTGTATGTTGAGCACTATGATCAGATTAGTAAAAGTTGTTCTTAAACCAACGTTTTTTCATCATCTTGAAAAGAGACTCTCAACTTCCAAAATTCATATCTCTCTCATTTGATCTTTTTTTCTATGATCTTGATGTTTTTGGAAATGTGTGTGAGTCTAGTTTCATATGTCACTGATTTCATCTCATTCCAATTTGTAGTTTGTAATATATCCTTAATTTAGCGAACCTTGGTCTACTGTATGACAGTGACATATGGGTCAAATTCAAAAATTTATAGCTCTCTCATCTGATCTTCTATGGACTTGAATTTTTGTCAAGATGACGTAATGGATGTCTAGTGTCATTCAGAATTGATTTCACCGTAATCTGATCTTTGGTTTGGGAGATATCATCGATTTACCAGACCTTGCCCGAAACAGAGTAGAACAGAGTTGCTGAAAGGCACTCCTACCTTGAGTTTGGTTGTTCTACCTTGAGTTTTGTCCCTAACTCGAGGTAAATGACTCTGCCTCGAGGCAATCATCCAAAAACACTTTTTTACTTATTTTAATTCATCTCAAAGCTTATTTTAACTCCGATTTAAGTCATTCCAACTCTCATTTGATCGTGGAAACTTCTAGAATCAATCTGTGGGTTTGTATAGTGACTTTCTCATTCCATTCAACAAAATTTTTCTTTCTTTCTTCTCTTCTCTTAATAATTTAACTTTCTTTCTTCTCTTCTCTTATTCTTCACCATTTGACTCCACATTTTCTTTTCTTCTTGATCATTCTTCATAAATGACTTTCACATTTTGAATCTACATTAAATTTAGGAATTAGTCAATGTGGCATGTAAACTTTTTGCTCTAATGGCATCTACATAAGACATCATCAAAATTAATCATATCTAACAGAAGACTCAACCCTAGAGGTTAAGGGGGCAACAGACCAAGAAGAGTCCCTCCCCCCATGACTCACAGAACCCGGATCTAAAGAGATTGTCCTAGCAATAATTACCCCCTTACCCTGGACTACTGGCTCTACAGATTGAGATCGGGCTCTAGAACTTTCCTTAAACTGGATAGGCCAACCTGACTTTTTCCTACCCCCACCACCATAACCTCGGAGCACGCTTTCTAATTTTTGCTCATCGGTTAAGGGCTTTCCAAAAAGCTAATAGGCTGACCTCGGAGGAATATGTTCGAGAAGCTCCTCCTCCTCTGGGGTAAGATTACTAGGTTTAGAAGATGAAGGAGGACTATCGGAGTTCATCTAAGCTAAGGAAAGAAGGATAGGGCAAAACTTGGTAAAAAAACAAGAAACCAAGCCCTAGAGTCCAAGAAAATGAATCAAACCGACCAAAACTCAAGAAATTGTGAATAGACACGGAAGAACGCGATGAACACCCAAGACTTCCCAGAAAACAGAAAAGCTAATTGCTTATAACTAAAAAGACCAGATGAATGAAAGGCAAACAGTAAAAAGAATCAAGAAAGAACGACGATAAATACCTAGTTTCAGATAACTTAGGGGGAGAGGAAATGCGCGAGCCTGGAAAATGCAAGAACAGGGATATGGCAAAGTTCTCTCTCAAACAGCAAACAAACAATAAATTTTCAAATGGGCAAATGGAGGGAGATAAGCTGCTATATATATGAGGTGAGATGACGGTTGAAAAACAAGGAAATCATAACGGCAAGGGCCCAAAGGGCCTCAGTGGAATCACTGACATGGCAAGAAAGAACATGTGAATTAAATGCAAGCATTTAATGCGCATGAATATCGATAATAGTGGAGCAGACGCTTCTACTACCACGCCGATTTGCAGGCTCCAGTGGGTAGGGGCAATGATGGTATTCATTGTCTCGGAAACCATCAAATCGACACTCAAATCAAGCACGTACATCAAAGAAAATCCGACTAAGATATGACCCTCATATAAGTCGGTCAAATATAAGTCGAACTTCAACGACAGAATCAAGCCCGACCTACCCATGAAGTTTTAAATAGGGGCAACGGTCCCAATTCGTGGGAACCCGGATAAAAATCCAAAGGAACAGGGTAATCGTACTCGGAATTATCCGACATTCGAACTCGGAATTATTTGACATTCGAACTCGAAATTATTTGACATCAACAAGATAAAACTTGGTAGAAATTTAAAACAAACATGGGTAGGACACGATCCAAATCAAGAATGTCTAAGATAATGCATCCTGGGTTAATAAAACAATTTAGAACTCGTACAAATGAATTCATCCCAGCAGATCAGAGACCTGAGCTACCGGGCTGGGGGCAATTGTTACAGATGTGAAATATGGGCCCAGCCCAACAACCAATAGCCCAAGATAAGGGCTTACTTGCAATCTTAACATCCTCCCTGAATCGTGGAAATTGGAGTTAATCTATTAAATCCTTATCAAGATCACAACTACCCACAAATCAAGGATCTGATTACTAAAAGATATCTTATATCTTAAAGTGATAAGATAACAGAAGCCCGCCAATTTAGGGCCCAGATAAACCTATAAATAGGGTATAAACCCTAATAAAGTACACACTCTTTAACTCTATCTTTTATGATTCAATTCACACAGAGCACACACCCCCACTCCCCTTTGGCTATAAGCCTATTGTGTACAAGCAAACTACATGAACTTTGATCCCTCTCAACGGTACGTAGGCCCCTGGGATTTAATCCTAGGTCAAGTCCAATATTTATTGTTCTACAACAGAACATATACCATAACTTTTTTAAGGTGTGCTGATCACCTAAAGGTAAAAGAGTAGGGCGAAGTCACCTCTTGAATCCAAAAGCATAATAATGTTGCTCCTACATTAATTTTGAAAAATTAATCAATGTTTTTTTAATAGGGAACTTATTTATAATTTTCAAATACCTTATTTATAACCTTTTTTTTCCTATCCATTAATGGTCAAGTGGACGAAAATTAAATGGAGGGAGGGCGATTCTATATTTTTTGGGCTTAAAACAAGCAACATTGTACCACTTTTCACCATTATAGGGTGGCTTGTGCATCCCAAAAAAAGTATAATGACAAATTTGTACTTTTTGCCAAAGGAAGTACTAGTATTATAAAAGACCAAAAGTTACAATAATGATAAATTTGTACTTAACCCTATACTTCGGGAGAAAAAATTATATTCCAATTGCTATGATTTTATCTAATTTTTTAATTATTTTTTATACAAATAAAGTTTGGGTAGGGATAGACATCGGTAACCTACCAAGGCCAGTGCATGCCTCCTTTTGGGGTGAAGATCGATGCCTTAATCAACTGTGTCACCCCTCCTTTTTTATTATTCCTAAAGTTTTCCCCCTTTTCATGAGTCCACATTAGGTGCCAAGCTTTGATGTGCCCATTAGGTGCCCATTTCTCTATTAGAGGGATGGGCATATATATATATTTTTAACTTTTTTAAATATTGTATTTATTTATATTTAAATTATATACTACTTTCTGGAAGGAAAAAAAATTTCACCCAGTATCTTAAATTAATTAGTTTTCATGATACTGGTATTACAGATAAATATTACTGAATGCAGGACTGAAAACTAATTAATTTGAGATACTGGGTGGAAATTCTTTTTTCAGAAAGCAGCATATAATTTAAATATAAATAAATACAATATATAAAAAAAATGCCCATCCCTCTAATAGAGAGATGGGCACCTAACGGGCACATAAAAGCTTGGCACCTGATGTGGACTCCCTTTTCATTGGGTTCCTCTATGATGGAACTGGTCCTTCCAACCATGGTTGTTGAAAACTAGTTTTATTACTGCGTTTTTACGTTTTTACAGTTTTTTTTATTAAAACGATTTTACTAATTTTTCAAACGTTCTTAAGTTTTTACAACTTTTTTACGATTTTACGTTTTACGATTTTTTATTCCTCTTCCGATTTTACGTAAAATCTTAATTTTAACAACCTTGCTTCCAACTAACGAAGACCGACTAAGAGAACTGGTGAAGTGGCTAATAATAGGGTGAATTTGAGTTATCAAAGCCATTAACAAGAAATTCATAGAAATAAATTTGACGAATCAATAAAAAAATAGGAAAAACCTAGGGACCTTAATAAATCTGTATCAAACTATAAAGATTGACTTTTTTTTTACCTTCAAAGTTATAAAGATTGACAAAGTTATAATTTTACAAATATTAGTGAAACATCAAGTTACAAAATTTAAGGGTGTTAATGTATTAACAATACATTTTTTATCTGTGCAAAAGATTTGATTTTTTGTTTGAGACCAAAATCAACTTCACTAATACACAAAGGAAGATAAAGTTCAGTGAACAAATATGTAACATTCAACAGGAGTTTTATAGTTTAGTTACAACTTCGTAATATGGTGATGAATCTAATACAACTCACTATATTGACCTATGAATTTACATCCAATCTTTCAATTATTTCAAAGTGCATCTGCAAATTTGCAGGCCTATCAGCAAAATAGTACTTCTCATATACCTGTAATTTGCTCCCACTCTTGTGAGATTCTGATTCAAGGAGGTGCAGCAATGCGTCCTTTTCCCGGCATATCCAACCTCGCTGTTTGTCCAACCATTGCCGGGGAGTTCCATGAAGCATAAACCGAACTCCAGGAGCCCCTTGCATGAGCCTTCTGGAGATTCCCTTGATCACATCGCCGTTGGTCAAGTATGCACCAGTGGAATTCAAACCAACATCAACATAATGAATCTCATTTATGCTATTCAGAAAGGCTTCCTTTGTTTTAGGTACTATATGAGACTCATCAGATGCAGGAAACTTTGTGTCAACTGGTTGTCCCAAATGGGGTGATTTTTCAATGGATCCAACATCTGAAAAGCCAAGCTCTGTGACTAACTGATTCAGCACAGTCCCACCTTTGCTGAATCCAAGGATTATTGTCCTAGGATGAGCAAAACTGGAGGAATTTTTGCATTGTGAGAGTGAGTGCGGATCTATCTGCTGCCCAAATACCACCTTTTTCACCTGTATCATATTGATACTTAGGTCATCATCAAGTACAATAAATACAAAGTAATGGACTTCAAAAAAAAAAAGAAAAAAAAGAAAATGATTCTGCAGAGTTAAAAAAATGACTCTTGTGTCAATTATAACAAGTAAAATATCATTGAGTAATGATTACAATAAACATATAATAGATATTACACAGAACAGAAATGGAACACTTCTCCCCATCATAATAATAACCAAACAAGGCCTTGGGGTATGGAAGCATTCAATTCAACTCAAGTAGTGATTGCAATGTACAAACAGGTATAAATGGAATGAGAACTGAAGTTGCAGTTGTTGGTATCTCCTTGAACTAAACTGATATGTAATTTTTAAATAGAATATTGTCTAGGTACTGAGGGGATTGAACCGGTCTACTAATTCTATGAGCTGGGATGATTAATCGAACCGGTTTACTAAGTCTATGAGTCGGTGGGTTTGGGAATGGTCAGTTGAGTTAGTTAATTAATAATAAGAAGAGGTGGGAGATTAGCAAATGCCTCTAGGATGTCTATATAAGAGACATATCTCACAGATTGAAGTTGTTGATTGATAATGGAATGAAATCATGAATATTCAGGAATTGTTCAATTTTCACAGCCCTGTTCTGTCCTCTCTTTCTCCTTCCCTACTCTCCATTCTTTCACAACCTACACATCAAAAACAAAAACACCAAATATCATGACACCATGTTGGAATTCAGACCATTTACTAGAATCCCGTAACACCTGTGTGTCATAGTGAGACTTAAAAGTCTTCCGGTACACAAAATAAAGTAAAGAAATATAAAAAAAAGGAAATTGAAAAAAAAAAAGGGTCATTGAGATAAAAATAATGACTCCCTGTGTCCCCTACTTTTAAAGAATACAATAAGGTTATTGAGTATACAATAATATAACAGGATCATAAAGGAATACTACTCCCACATCATAAGCAAACGATGCCTTTGAAGAATATGGAAGCATTCAATTCAAGCCGTGCTTGCAAATTGCAAACATGTATGTAATGTAAACTGAAGTACCTTTCACTACTATCCCCTAGATATTAAGAATAACAAAATATCACCTTATGTTGGAATTAAGGGAAGACAGTAGCATAAGCTTCTCATTCATATAAAATTTCCGTCTTGCAGTGAATCAAAAATAATGAAAAAGGAAGAAAGATGTATGGAAAAGAAAGTACAAGGGAAGGCAACCTTCAAAGTAATTAATTAGCAGATAATATACGAAACCTGGATTGAAACTAAATGATTATCTAAAATGAACAGCAATGGAGAATCTAGTACACTATCATTAACACTTAAGAATAAGTCATAAACAGAGCAAATACAGTCCAAAGTCCAAAAATAAAAGGGGCAGATATCATAGAGGGTCAGGAGGGATGAAATCATTGCATACTTCTTCAAGGGAATTTGACAAGAGTGAAACAGTTGATGTAGATGCTGGAAATCCAACTGGACTGTACAACTTTGGCTCTCCATATTGATTCACAGAAGGTATGAACTCATTGTAGACGGCAAAAGGCCCATTAAAAACAGAAGCCTCAATGACCCAAGCATTAATTGAATGACCAAATTTTGACACCAGAATTTCAGATATTTTCTGTAGATTTGATAGTCTCTCAATCACTGGATTACCAATCCCTTCAACACGATCACCACAGAAAAAGACAGCATTTGCTGATGGTGCCTGTACCAAATTGAATATTTTCAAGCAATGCTGGCTAGTGCAAATTGGCAGTAATGTTTCACATGGTGGAAGAGAGCATTATGGCCGAGAACAAGAACATACGGCAGCCTATATAGTACCAATACAGCTTCACTTATCTAATGAAAAATATGACACCTAGGATACAACAATTTTTGAGATTATAGGATATGGGAGAGGGGGGTGCGTGCGCGCACACACAAATAGTCAAATATATAATTAGTTATGTAGTTTTTTCTATATGTATAATCAGCAAATCAACTCATTAAAAGATAAAATGATTGTAAACATTCTCAATTATAAAATTTATAGTATACATGCCATAACTACCCAAATGCATGAATAAAATGTCTATAACAACTTACAAATAAAATTTTTGTTGTCTGTTCTTCATAGGAAAACATCATTTGGAGAAAAGGAACATACAAAGCATCACGTTGCTACAAACATCCATGAAACCCCTTTTTTCTTTTTCTTTTCTCCTTTCTTACCTTATAAACTCCCAATGGTCATATTTTAATGTCAAACTTTGAAGAGACACAGGTAAAAAGCAGTACGGATGCATAAATCTCCATAAGTACAAAATGTGTATCATATCATATCTTATATCCGATATGAGTATGATAACTTTTTTTTTAATATCCAAGATAAGATAACCTTTGAAATTGACAAAAAATTCACCCACAGTCTCACATAAATGTACAGTATTATTTTTTTCATTTTCACAAGTAAGCAATGCTAGAGAGAGCTGCCAAGAAATTCTTCCATTAAAATTCAACCATGTTTTTGGAAAAACTATAATTCAGAAAGGGAAAAGAAATTCATCACGATAGACCCTAGACAATGAGAAACAAATTGTAAATGGGTAAAATTTTAGTCAGAAAAGAAACATTGGGATACCAAAGAACATAATGAAGTCATAGATTAAAGTTCATTGCTATAATTACTATTTTTACAGTAAACATAGCTAGAGGCCTAAAGCTAAAGCATGTAAAATTTAAGAATTATGGAAACATGGACAAGATTTGAAGAATGAAGTGCTGTATGCTTTTATAGGTTTTCAAGATCAAGTAACATACACTCAATGTTTTGGATTCAGGAGAAAAACAGATAGATGCACCAACTCTATAGTAAGTCCTGGGGTTGGGATATAATGGAACCCTGAAAACTTCACTCCAACGGGCCATGGATCTGAAAGGAAAATTTATAAATAATTAGAGACGGAAATCTCCATAGGTTTCCTATAATAATAACCCCCAATATTCCTTATTTAAAAGTACATGAAGGCAAAAGAAGGGGGAGATTACTATCTAACAGAAAAATGTGTGGGCAATATATCAAAGGGAAACAAAAAGCAAGCTGATAATTTAGGCCGCAGGGATTTTCTCTTTACTTCTCCCATATACAATGGAAGTACACTTGAGAAGAAACCCTTATATGTTGTTAGGTTGACAGATTATTGATAAAACCACAAATAACTAGAGCAGATATTAAAAGTAGCACCAGAGGGTTATTGGTTTTTATAATCACAAAAGGTGATTACAGGTCTCTAACATCAGATATTGAAAAATAACAAGAATAAGATTAAATTTCATCTCCTCATTTTACTGGTGCAAAGAATTTCTTTTGATCTTTTATTTTTTGGTTTGAGAAAGGAATGGAGAAAGGGATTCACAATAACATTAAAAGAATCATTTAAATTTTTAACTGAGAAAACAAACTAATAACCTTGCCATCTGGTTTAGAGAATAAAATGAAAAATCCAGCTCTTGACAGTTATTTTTATTTCGCAAGCCTAAAACTTAATTACTTTCTATCCATTTTTTGGCTAATATAATTGGCAGTAACCAACTATCCCAAATTCTAGCAAAATTGTCTTTTCATAGTCTCTAGCCACCTAGCGTAGCATAGTTGAAGGTCAACATATTTAATCTCTGCAAAAGAAAATACATCCAATTTCCTTCAACAATGTTTCACCCTACCACGCTGTGGTGACATTTAAGCAAGTTCAGGACAGCAGGATTGGTCCTTTTATAGAATTAAGCAGCTTTCTGAGAGGGATGACAAAGACTTTTTTTCAAGAAGTATGGGAAATTGTCATCCACTGAAAGAGAATTGACCTCAATTTGCCATAGTAACTTTAGAATTTTCAAAAACCAATAGTATAATCCAGGATCATGTTATTTACATGTTGCTACTTCCAGTATAAACCACAAGAAAAGGAGGGTAGAGGAGAGGATCCACTACCGGTTTGAGTTATTTCTAATATGAAACCAAACATGCTCTTGGTTATCTATCAAAACTCCAATTTCTAAGCATGCTATATATCTAGCTACAAGATAACTGTCAACTGTTTTCAATTGCAATACACACCCACATCAAGAAGAAGCACTATCTTCTTTAGGTCTTTTGGCTTTTGCAGGTTCTACAAAATCAGCCTTCCGTCAATTATCTGCATCAGGATGATTAATACACTTTCAATAATGAGTTTTACAAAGAAAGAAACAGGGAAGTCATGTTAATAATAATCTTTTACAAATCCAGAAACAATGATAATCATATTTTTGCAAGCATGAAAAGGAGAGAAGGGAATGTGAGAATGGTCCGAAACTGTTATTCAATCCTCACATGGTGCAACCACGCAATCTTGAAGTGTTTGTTGCTAATAATGTGTTAATAACGTTAAAGTATAATAAACAACTGTATACAAATGCTTATTATGAACATTTTACTGACCGTAGAAAGATTTATAAGCCAGGATTTGGGCCAAAATAAATTTCATAAAGAAGTCAGACCAGTAGTACATGGGGCCATTCCAACATAAGTACATATCTGATAGGAATTTCATGTTATTTCACTGATAATACCATGTCATGCTAGGTTCCATCTTAGATTGTCCTTGGTAAGTGATCAGAGCATTCTCAATGTTTTCATTATGAACTTTTCCATGGCATCTACCCTTGAGATGGTTAACCAACTACCAAGGACATCAAGACCCTTCCCCAGTATCAAGCAGTCATTTCTCACTTTCTTTCAACCCAAAAAAAATATGGTTATAATACCATCAGCGTAATAGCGTTTATTTTAATCAAGTTAAAACTCGTCATACTATAAATTGATTAAATTCCCTTTCAGTCATTACCAGCAACACAATACACAATAATATTTTGTCAAAGTTGTTTTGCTTACCTAAATTCACTGTTGTGCATTGTTGTTTAGGGTCCATCACGTAAATAACAACCATTTAAAGGTTCCTCAATAAATTCATGTATCAACCATTAATTTAGAGTCTAACCCTGGCATTCATAGCCCTCTCTGCTTCAATTTCTGACTCATAGGAGACAAACCCAAATCCTTCAGGCCTTCTGAGTTTTTGGGTCCTTCACTAGACAAGCAGCAAAAGGCAGCATTGAGAAGATAATCAATACGGGGAAAATAAAACATCCAAATATTCATAAGAGAACAAAATTGAGGAACAATACCTTCTGTAATTTTTCCAAAAGGAGAAAAAAGATTTCTGACGTGGCTAACTTTTGTGAAGAATGACAATACTACAAAAATAAAACGGATTTCTGAGGTGGCTAACTATTGCACAAAATTGAAGATGAAAACGTTGGCCAGAGCCTAGGGAAAACGTGGCCTCCAAGATTGGACCAATTTTTCAAAATAAATAAATTAACCCTTGCTAATTAATTCGTTAAAATGAACATCCAAATACCCACCGGATCAGAAAACCCAAACACCCAGCAGTTCAGCACGGAGGTTTGAAACTAATTAATTCATTAACATTGAACACCCAGAGCTCATGTTAGCAATACTCATTCATGGATTGCAGAATCTAAAGCAAACTAAAGAAAAATTGGAGACAAGAAAAATCTGGAGCAAGAAGGGTAGAAGCAGGTGTTTTGAGCAAGAAGCTTGAGCTTCAGCGAAGACGAAGAAGGAGGGTCGGCGACGGGGGACGGGCGACGGCCAAAGATCGGAGGCTGAGAGAGGGTCACTGTCAGGCGTCTGAGGGGCAGCGAGCGAAGAGATTAGAAAGAGCAGCGAGGCGCAAGGGCTTTCCTATCGATGATGAAGTGATGCAAGCAGTTAAGGCAGAAGGGCAGGAATGAGAAAACAAAACAGAACTATCATTTTTTTTATTACTAACGGTGAAAAAGTGATATTAGCATTATGAAAATAAAAAAATAATAATAAGAATATCTTATCCTTATAATAATATATAATAATAGTTTTGAAAATTTAAATCCACCCACGCTTATATATTATATAGACACACTGTTAGGATGGGTTAGCCCTACCCGTATTTCCATGCAGTCTTTACTCTTTTTGTGTTTTTTTCTTTTATAACAAACTGCGTTATTTTTATTTTAACAGGCCCAGCCCAATCTAATTGACTGGGCATCTCATATACAAGCCTTTTCTATTCCTTGATATTTTTTATTCGGCCTGACCTTAGCCCAATTGATCAATTTGGAATGTTGAAGGGTTGACAAGTTGAACCCGCTGACATCCTGTGGCCAACCTTTTACCGCTTTGTGCACTGACTCGAGGCGAATGATTAGTCTCATGGCTACCAGCTGTGGGGATTCCTTGGTTTTACCAAAAAAAAAAAGGTTGAACCCACTAAGCTAGCTTATTTAGAACCTAAAATTATTATAAGTCCTTGCCCAAATAAGTCGAAGGTCGAAACAGGCTAGTCTACCCGGTTTTTGGCACTTTTAAGTCTTTTATTTATTATTTAAATTATTCACATTTTTACATTGTTAATAATATTACTAATATTGGGTTCTTATTTTCTTTTTTTTTAGAATTGAATTTCATAAAATGGTTTGATTTATTTGGGTTTGGACCTTTTTTTTCCTGCAAGGGTTTGGACAAGCATCACACTTGAATTCTTTTTTAAAAAAAGGGCTAATTTGGACTTTATAAAATTATTTAATTTATGTTATATGTGTTAATATTTTTTAAACTATATATTTCATAAGAGGGTATTATCATTCTAATATATAACTTGTCATTCATTCTATAATCTGAATTAGAAATTTATAAGTTTTTCCAATCAAAAAATTTAAAGAAATTTTTGTTTCTGTAGCAACGTATCTCAAACTAAAGTAAAATAACCATTAGAATAAAAAAAAATTTGAAAATAAGTTTTATTTGAACTAAAATGAAGATTGCAATTTGTAAAGCCCATGCGAGCAGGAAGTATAAATGCAACTCATAAGACTTTAATCTTTATAAAGTTCTATTGCAATGTTAACCCTAAAGAAACATATGCTTCATTAAATAGTTTGTATTACTTGATTATAAGATTTATTGTTTAATTATTTAAGAGTTTTATAAAATTTATAATTGGGAAAAAGCTTTAGTTTTGTTGTGTGTTTTTATTTAAGGACTATACTTATATCAAGTTATTTCTATCTATCACATGTTCTCCAAACATATATAACCATGTGATTTATTTTATTTATATTTATTTTATAGTGATATGATAATAATTCAAAAATTGAACACATAGTCATATATGATTCAATAAGTTGACGAAATACATATAAAGAATTTGACCTAAGTATTTTGCTTTATTTAATTTGGACAAATAGTTTGTCAATGTTTAGGATTTAGTGTTTGTGTGTTGCTTAATGCTTAATGCTCGGTGTTTCTAACTTATTGTTTGCACCATTTATGTCTTAAATAGAGACATCAAAATTGGGATGTATAAGTGGAGAGTTTATATTTTAAGGGGGTGCAAAAGGAAATTAAATTTAAAATTGGCTATAGAACTAAAAAATAAAAGGGTTAGCTCGTTTGAGTTAAAGGGTGATCCATTTCAGCTCGTCTATTTTTTTTTTCTTTATTTAAATAAATGTGCTCCATTTTGTTATGCAGCACTTCTTACTTTAAAAAAAAAAAAAAAAAACCTAATTACTTCATTCACACACTTGTGTAGCTGTATCTACTCTCCAAAAATTTAATGATGTTGTACTATCCCAACTTCTTAGGACAAATCTATCTATACCATTGCACAAAATTGCACCAGAAAATGTCAACCAGAGCCTTGGAGCCCAAAGATGAAGGAGGGGAAGGGAATCAGAGCCTTGGGGAAAATGTGGTCTCCAAGACTGCAAAAAATTTTAATATAAATAAATAATTAAAGCCTTACTATTAATTAATTTCTGTCTAGAACTCCTGAGCCTTGAAGAATCAGCAAGCAAAATATCATTTAAAGGCTATGATGCTTCCACAAGTCATCCCTCAGGACACATCTCCTCATCACCAACTGCTGCCAAATAATTTGTAGCTCTATTACCTTGTCACTTTACCAAGGTAAACATCAAACCACTTGCTACATTTTTCAAGTCTAACAATTCTTGAACCAAATCCAAGCACTACCAGTCACTAGCTTTCTTTTTCCTACTAGTCATCAAAAGAAACAATTCTTCCTAGTCAATTTCTACAATAGTATTCACAAACCCAAATCTGTTCACAGCCAAAATCCCTTCCTTAAGTGTCAAACACTCAAACATGAATGCAGAAGAAGCGGCCACTTTACCTCCTAAGCCTCCCACCATATCACCACTACTATTTCTGCAAATAACACCAATACCAACAATATCTAGAGTACTAATAAATGCTCCATCAATATTAATTTTAACAAAACTAGGAGTTGGAGCTTACCATTGCAATGCACTATCCATTCTCCCTCCCTCAATACTGCTTATATTCCATCTATTACCATTTATTAATTTCTAAATTTTCATATCAACATTCATATTTATACCAGGCCTACTACTCAGTACAACATCAGGCAAACCTGGAACCCACTTGTCTTTCCAAACCTTTACAGAAGCCCCACTTCCAATCTTCCATCCCAAATTCTTCATAAGAAAATCCTTTCCCTCCAGAATACTACTCCAATAACATGATGTACATGCTTCAAAGAAGTTCTCATGGGGAAAGTAATTTCCTTTTAATATCCTACACCAAAAGTCCTTAGGATTTTGCAAGAGTCTCCAGACAGTTTTAGATTGCAAAGCTTTAATGAGATCTTTAAAATCTCTAAATCCTAAACCACCTTTTGTTTTTGAACTAGTAAGATAATTCCATCCCTTCTAATGGATCTTATTAATTTCCTCACTATCACTGCCCCACCAAAAATTCGCAATTAACATGTCTAAATCCCTACATGTTCTCTTAGGAAAGGAAAAACGAGTCATAGGGTAAACTGGGGTGGCATTCACTACAACTTTTATCAAAACTTCCCTGCCAGCAAAAGGTAAGAAGGCTTTGTTTCCACCCTTATATCTTCAAACCTACCTTATTCTTCACAAAGGTCAAAGCTGTAGTTTTCTACCTTCCCCAAATCATAGAAAGCGCTAAATATTTGCATGGCTACACAAATTCCCTAATCTCCAAAATTTTAGCCACTTCTTCTTTCAATTTTGGTGTTGCATTTGCAAAAAAAACAAAAAACAAAAGCAAGACTTGTCCAAGTTGATCTCCTATCTCGAAGGATCACAATAAGTCTGCAAAATCTGTTTTAGTACTATGCTATCCGCATTTATAAAAAAACAGGGAATCATCTGCGAATAGGCGATGTGACAGATTCGCACAACCTTTAGCCAGCTTAATTCCTCTTAATTCCCTCCTTTCAACTTGATATTGAATCATTTAAGATAATGCATCTGCCACTATAATAAAAAGACAAGATGAGAGAGGATCACCTTGTCTTATACCTCTTCCAGGAGTGAAACTTGAAACACTTCTCCCCCCAATTGTTAATTTAAATTTCACAAAAGATATACATTCCATTATTCACTACACCCAAACTACACAAAACCCTATTCTAAGCAACACTTGTTTTAAAAAGTTCCACTCCGCTCGATCATGTGCCTTGCTTATGTCAACCTTCAATGCTACTTCCACTTTAGATCACTTCTTCCTTCCCCTCAAATAATGGAAGGCTTCATGCACTACTATAATATTATCATGAGTCATTCTATCATAAATAAAACCTCTCAAGTGTGGCAAGGTGCATTTCTATGTAAGATCTCTCGTCATATTCATCATGATCTTAGCAATTACTTTGTATATCACAATATAAAGTCCTATCGGCCTATAATGATTGACACTTTCAGGTTTATCAATCTTAGGTATTGATACTATATTGGTTTTATTTATTCCCTTCAAACTACAACCCTCACCAAAATAAAAAATAAAAAAATCCCACACCATTTCACAAACTCCATTCTTTATATCTCACCAAGAGGATAGGGAAAACAAACTTGAGAAGTCATCAGGGCCAAGAACTTGGCTAGCAATAACTCAAGCATTGCTTACTGCAACAACTTCTAGTTGTCCTCTTCTGAAATAACTCTCCTCACATATTGTAAAGCACCTTCCATGCCTTATGGATTTGTAGATGTGAACAAATTCTTATAGAAGTTCGTGAATTCTTCATCAATCTCTTCTACATTTTCTAACCACCTATACACCTACCACTACTCAACTTCAGCTTCAACAATTTACTCCTCATCCTCTTTTGGATCACAGTGTTGTGAAAGAATGAAGTATTCTTATCACCATGATGGATCCAATTCAACTGAGCTTTATGCCACCAATAGGATTCCTCTCTATCCCATAATTCTTCAATTCGAGCAATTAATACATCTATCTTTTCCTTTTTTTCCTTCAATAAGCCTTCTTGACATATACTTACCTATTACCCCTAATATCTCATCAATGGCTTTCCTACTATTGGGGAGTTCAGCCTTACTCCAATTTGATAGCTCCTTCCTATAGGCCAATAATCTTCTCTTCACATTTTTAACCCTCACATCATCCATCACAACCATTGAGTTCTAACTCTACCTCACCACTTCCTTGTATTTCTCATGCTTCACCCACATGGATTCGAATGATGATCCGATCCAAATCCAACACCCAAAACAACTGCTTTATCAAACTCCTCTCTGAACTCAGCATTAGCCACACATCAATCTAATTGTTCCTTCACATGCCTATCTCCTATTATGCTATTGTTCTAGGTAAATCTAGCTCCACAAAACCTTCTGGAAGTTCAAGACCTTCCTCACAGATCTTAGATTTCCTCCTTCCTTCTCACTAATGGAAGCTAGATCATTAAAATTTCTAATGCAACACCATAATCCCCCTACTCCCCTTGCCAAACTTTTCAACTTATCCTGAACAACCATTCTTTCTTTCTCTCTTGGATGGCCATACTCAAAGGTCACATATTGAGGCACATTTGAAATTAAAGAGGCTAAACCCATATGAATTAAATTTTTTGAACTAAACAAGACATCTATCTCAACCTCCCTTTCCCATACTCATCAAACAAGAGGTTGACTTTCTTGTTCATACTTGAGAGGTATCCAAAAAGCCTCCTCAAGGCATGGTCAATGTTTTCTACATGCCACAATATTGCCTCTAGTTGAGGAAGCATATGATATGGAGGCAGAGGAGGAGGCAATGATAATGGAAGCGAATGATGGGGAGGAGAAACAAAAGATGGAGGTTGGGGAGGTAGAGGATGACATTGAGAGTTTTCTAGTAAATTATTTGTAAATAGATGTCCTAGAGAATTTGTTTTGACAGAGGAACACTTTTTTATTATTATTTTGTGATTTATGAATTTGAGCACATTTTATATTTATCATATTTATCTCCCACCTTTATTTTAAGGGACAATATTCGTTTAAAGATAAAAGCCCTAGAAATATAATAGATGTTCATTTGAGGATCTATGATAAGGATCATGATCATGAGGACTTGAGGACACTGCATATCTATTGCTTAAAACTAATTCCTAGTCTTGAATCACCAAGAAAACGCATTAGTGATATCAATAAGACTAGCACGACATCACCTACTTCTATAAAGATACAAGGTAGGGACCTCATGAAATACAAGCATGATGATGCCTTAGCCAATATCGTGGGTGGATTTGTTGGAGAATAGATGGCACTGAACTGACCCACGAGAGACTCCATAAAGATTTATTGTAGAGGGTATCATTGGATATGCAAAGTCTACCTCATTGTTTGGTAGTACAGATCATCCAAAACTTGAGGATGTCATCGAACACTGTGTCCTGGAGTTATACTTTGATTGTACAACTCTATCCACCTTAGAATGGGGAAAACAATGTACTCTTTAATGTAACTCAAATACATGAGTATAGATGGACATGCCGAAAGGACTCGTGGTCCCCTACAAGGGATTGGTTATTCATAAGACCGGTAGAGCTTAGATAGCTTCTAGTTGACTCGGGAGTCTATGCGCACGACAAGTGATCATAAAGAGTGATGATTCATCTAAGAGTTAATAGAAAAAGGTTCCTTGCTCTATGAAAAGCTATATTTAGTCAACCAAGAGAGATGATACTCAATATTTTCTCCCGACTAAATGTGAATGATGATATGAAGGATGATGTCGACACGGTATCCAAATTAGAAAGGTAGATCACTTAACCAACTCTCAATTAGTTTTAGGGTCGTAGAGCATTGCTAATGTTTTATGTGGTCACTAAATAAATTAGGCTCATTAAAAGAGTTTGATTGGTTCAAATTTATTAATGTCAGTGACTAATAGGGCCTAATGGGTCACACATGAAAGTTATTTCTGATTGCTTAAAATTGGCAAGCTTGAGGCAATAATTGTTATTGAGCTTTCTCAAAAGAATAAGTGTATTTGGGTTAGAGTGGGACTCCAAGCCCAATATAGAAAAGTGCAATATATGGTTCTTTAGTGGGAAATTACTTTCTCCATTAATAGGCCCAAATATGTTAAAAGACCAAACGAGATGTTGGGCCAATTTGAATTTGGAATTCGAAATTTGAATTTAGGTTTGAAATTTGAATTATTTTTGAAATTATGTAATATATATATATATATATATATACACATCTATATATATATAAAGAATGAATAAAGATTGGATAAAAAGCAATCTTAAATTTTGAATTCAAGATATTTCTTTTTTTTTTTTAATTTTGAATTCAAAATATATTTTTTGATATGAATTTGATCAATTATCTTGATTTTATGGATAAAATTAAATTATGGGCTTTTTTTTTCTAAAACCCTAATTTTTGGGTTTGACCGAAATTGACAACAATACGTTTTGGCCGAAACAAAAAGAGAGCTCTTTTGAGTCTTTCATTTTTGTCCAAGAACCCTAATCGGAAGAAAATGTGGCGACATTCAATAAGGATGCAAAAGGTGCCAATTCAAGAAGCGTATTGATCCAATCTTGTTCTATCTATCTTCCCATCTTGAGACAAACCTAACCTCAAGAAAATCACCATATTCTTGAGAAAAAGAAATCCAAGAACTTGTAGCCTTTACCTTGCCATCACCTAGAGAAGGAGGAGTCAAAGAGAAAGATTTCTCATTGCAATCAGGAGATAGCCGTGTTGATCAACGTTAGAGGACATCATAGACTTTGAAGTCTTTGAGTGATCTAAGGTAATCCTAATCCTTTTATGTGTTTTAACGAGTAGTCCTAGATTTATCTTATATAATGGTTGTAAATCATGAGTATCGTAAAGAGTTACGGATTCTCATGAGTATTGTAAGGAGTTACGGGTTATAATTCATGAGTACCGTAAAGAGTTATCATATAACTCTTTTTTATACCATAAAGAGTTATAGACTATAGCTCATGAGAATTAATTGTATCATTCATAACTTTTATTAATAATCTAGTTTTTGTTGCGATTAAGGAAAGACAAAAAAAAATTTATTTTTCCTACCTCATGATCAATTGCTTGAATGTCAAGCAAGACTCTAAAATTAACCAATAAGTGGTATCAAAGTCAGGTTTGTTACCATAAAAACATGAGGTACTATTATTGAATTTAATTCAGTTATAATTTAGGATTTACAAAATTTATAGCATGTGTTTTTCTAACCTATTGTAAGAACAAGAAAAAGATAGTCATGGTGCCTAGAAGGTATGATTTAAATATTATTTCTTTTGGTAAATGAGATTGTCTTGTCTCAATTTAAATTTTATTTTATTTTATTTTTGGTCAATGGTGGATTGTTTTGTCCTAATTTAACTATTGCATAAAAAAAATGTAATAGAAAAATTTGAGTTGTGTTGGCTAACTATGATTAAAATAATAACAACAATAATTATGATAGGTAAAATTGGTCATTATTTCAAGAGCATTCTTTGATATTTGTGACTAAAACTAATATTATTGTGTTATTAATTAATTGGCTTGTTATGGAGTAAAATTATTCTTTTGGGGAGAATGTCTTTTTTATTAATCAATGTAGGGTAGAACACAACTCAAATTTTTCAAGAGCATTCTTTGATATTTGTGACTAAAACTAATGTTATTGTGTTATTAATTAATTGGCTTGTTATGGAGTAGAATTATTCTTTTGGGGAGAATGTCTTTTTTATTAATCAATGCAGGATAGTACTCAACATAAAAGACTGTTAGGTAAGTAGAGCCTTTTCCTTCTCTTGAAAACTTAGCACATTTGGTTCTTCATGGAGGAGGCAAATGTTTGTAAGGTGTTGCTGAATAGGCCATCGGGGAACTTAGCTCTCGTCAAAGTCACGAAAAACTCAAAAAAGAAGGTGAAAGAAGACACCATCATATCCGACCTAATGGTGGATACCAAAGATTTTAAGAGTGAAGAAAGATATGACCAAGCCAAATAGGATGGGAAAGGAGAAACATTTGCCTCGAGTCCAGTCTCTTGCAAGACCTTACTTATGGGATTTAAAAGTTCATAATTCAATGGTGTAGCTTTGGAATAATGCTATGATAATCACTATGTTATGCGCAAATATCAACTTTTACAAGTTGAAAGAACTTTTGTAATGTGCCTAACAGTTCACAGAGTTTTAACTAATAGATTAGCCCAACTACTATTAGGTAATAAGGTTCATGAGCCAAGAGAATTAGGGTACTCATTACAAATGGATCTTGTTTAAAGGACCATGGGTCGCGACTCAACACTATGTCTTAGTCCAAATATGGTCCCCCCTACTATAATCCTTTCCATAACCCATTTGGTAAGATTGTTACGTGGGCGAGGATACTGAACATATCGTTGAATGTTTACAACAAGAAATACATATTAAGGCTCGACAATATGATTAGGAAGACCCTGAAAGTTGATCTTTATAGGTTGAACTTCAATGACCCAAACCGACTAAGAGTTGAACATGGAAGATATGTGAGACTTTGTGTAAAGTTTGATCTCAAGAAGTTTATACACGGATCATACTTGCTTTAGCTTTATACCATATCAAATACAAAGGTTTGAACCAAATTTTGTTTTGCATGCGAATGTTATACAAACAAAAGAGAATCTTGTCCATGAAAAAGTAATTTTAGAGCCTCGTCTAGCACAAAACACCACCCAGTGCTTGAGAAGAAAACACCAACGATGTCGTTAGAGATCATTTCTAGTAGTGGGGAAAGAATTCAGACCATGGATGTTCGTGCAGGGATCACAGAGGGCTCGAGTTCTGAGAAAGGAGGAGCAGAAGACTCTTTTAAGAAATGTGAAACAAGGTATCAGGAAAGAGAGAGTAGGGATCAAATCTTCAGCCTCTAGGTTTTGGCACATGCAATTGGGAGGATGAGAGAGAAGGGTCATAGTGCTTGAGGAGAGTCATAGGTGAGGAAGGTAGAAGATTTGATATGATTGAGAAAAATTAACCCTAAAAAAGTGTTTGGAGATTGAAATAAGTCAAAGGGCAAAGGCCCACAAGTTTAAAAAAGGATCTATGTTGCAAAAGCGAAAGAAAATGTGAAATTTGCTGACCCAAGTGAGCTTAATAAGTAGTTAGAAGTTTAGGTAGAGAAGGCCAATAGGCCGGCTATCAATAATAGGACACAAGGGCCTATCAATAAACGAGGAAGTTGTTAGTTGCAGAGTATCACCCAAGAAGAGGTTGAATTGGGTGAATTATAAAATTAAAACAATCTTAATAAATAATTAATCACGAAGGAAGGATTAGAAAGGTATCATAGAAGTGTGCACAAATATTTATATTGGCTCAGCCTTAATATCATGACCTACGTTCAATTGTGATAGACACTTAACGGAATATAATCTATATCAAACTTCATCTACCTTATATTTCTTCGTACTTAAATTAAGGAACATATAAGTAATCCCAAGAATTAAGAACTCACATCTAGTTATCAACAAGGATATGTGTATGGGGTTAAGTAGCAAATTTACCTCGGAAGTATACATCGAGGAGCAATGTTGCCTTAAAAGTTTTTTCAAGCTCAATTTTGCCCTGGAAGTCTAAAAATTGATCAATATTGCCCTTTTCTGTCAAAAAATTGACGTTGACCGTTAACTTTTTAACGCAAAATGACAACATTGCTCCATTTTTAAACTTTCGGGGCAACATTGAGCCTACAAAAACTTTCAGGGCAACATTGCTCTCAAACATGTACTTCCGGGGCGGATTTGCTACTTAACCTTCTCTGTGTGTGTGTGTAGACGTCTACACACACACACACATATTGATTAAGCTTTAGGAAAGCCATAGCATATTAGAACCCTAAACTAGAAAGAAACTTCATGGAGCCATTATTATATTCGGATGTCTCTGGTTATTTGATCTGGGTCATTCTGAAACTGATTTTTGGAAGAGGAGACATTTGATAATCAAATTGACTTTTGACTTTGGGTTACTCGAAAACAATGTTTATAGGCCACAAAATAGGTTTCATTGTGTAGATCTTGAAAAAAAACGAAGAGATAAACACCAAAAACGTGAAAAACCGACATCTAAAATGTCGATTATGAAGGAAAGAAGAGTCGGGTCAAGCGGATCCAGACGGGTCAAAATTAACCCATCTGGAGGTAGGAGAAGATAGAAACACCAAGTCGCCTCTGTTGCTCATCAAAACAACATGTTTCCCTCAATCTTGGCTATGATTTGTTTCATTAAAAATAAAATAAAATTTGTACAATGTTTTGAACTTAAATGAAACAATGTGTTTCATTCTTCAAATGTTAGGAAAGAAAGGGCTTCATATGTTGGGCTAGGCTGATTTCCTTTATTAGATATGAACTTAAAAAGAAAAAGGCTAGTTGAATTGGATTGATAGGCTTAGCCCAGAAGGAGTGACAAGTATTTTTGGGCTGTCTAAAAAAAACTGTTTGAACTATAACAATTTTTTTTAGCCTCATTAAGTATATTTACATAGCATACTTGAGACAATGGTATGTTTATAAAAATGTAGAGTTTTTAAAATTTAGTGGTTTATATATCTCTTGTGCATATATATGTTTAAGGTACACCAATCTATATAACCCACTATTAATAAATTATGTAACGACCACCCTGTGGAGCCTTTATTTATCAGGATTAGTGCACACAGCCATCGAGATGATTTAGACAACTTAATTGCGGAATAAAATTTTTGAAAATAACTTAGTTTGAAAAACATAAGGACAAATTTTTCGTGATTCAAATTCATCCGATAGTTGGATATTAATACAGTAATCTCAAAATAGATGAATAATAAATGTTAAAGTACAATCTAGCTACTCATATTTTTCCAAGAAGTTCCAACTGTTGTAACTCTTACAGCTGCTTCTTGCCTTTTGATCCAAAACCACTACCTGTATCTTTTCATCTGGTCTGGAGTTCAAATGAATGAACTCCAGGGTAACAGTTAATCTCATTTGCAGGTATGAAATGTAAATGACAGTACACATATGTATAAGCATAGAATAATTCATGGTAAACAAGTTGCATTGTAACCACAGTTAACGGCCAAAGACCGCAGCCCTTCAGGACACACAGCCCTATGAGACACGTAGCCTCAATCCATAGCTAGGATACAAACATGCAAATTATCTAGCAACCGTGATCAATCATACATGCAATACACACATACAAGCTAATAAGATAACAGTTACCCACCTTAAACTTGAATTCTTATCTCTTGACTGAAGTTGTTGGGATCAGAAAAGGTGTCAAGTTTTGCCTAAAAACGTTTATCATCACCGTTAGTCACTTACTCGAATAGCAAAGAAACTAATTACGCAAATTAGTTTAGAAGATTAATAATAGTTGTTAATCCCTTCAAAATTTCTCTAACAATAATAATTTTATTATTATTGTTGTTGTTATTATTATTATTATTATTATTATTATTATTAATTCTAATAATAATAATTCCTCATTTATTATTTATTCCCCCTTTATTTATTTATTTATTAATAATATAATCTCTTTTTTTAATAACCGCATTTATTTATTTAATTATTTCTCCACCATTCCTCTAAACTCTCAGGTGTTATCTTTTCCCTTTAAATTAGTAATTTAATAGATAATCAATTAGATAAATACTAACTATCATATAAGAATATAATTTAATGTATTTATTTAATAATTCTCATGGTTTCCCAAAAAATATGATACATACATCTATATATTTAAGGATAAATATTTTAAGCAAAATATGCCTTTTATATGTCTAGAGTTATGAATAGATGCAACACTAATATATATATATATATATATATATATATATATATATATATAAAAGACAACCCAGCGCATTATAGTATAAGCTTTTATAATATATGCCTATGTTAACACACACACATGCACCTACTGCATGCACTCTCGTATGTATTTATATTCATTGAATTAAACACATGACAGTAAAACAACCAAAGTGTATGTATATGTGTATATTTTATTCAACATCCCATTTTTGGTTTTGTATTGTATGATTTAAATATCTAGGAATTAGCCACTGATGCAAGGCATGCGATTTGTTTAATTAATACCCATATCCAAATAAATACTCCATTCCACCAAGGCAATGCTTTCCATATTATATATATATTAGTGCACAGTAAGCTTTATAGTATATACATATATATCTATCATATTTAATCACACACTTAAAATGACAGTGGGTTCAAAAAAAATAGCAACCTATATATTTAAAATTTCTCACACAACTATACATATATAAACCTCAACCTATTTATTCAAGGCATGCATCAGGTATATAAAAAAAATGGCAAAAACGATGTATACTTTTCCTTATACATTGACAGTCACATTTTCAATCTCTAAAAATGCAGAACAAAGAATACTTACACTCATGCACACACACGAGACACATATATATCTATAATCACTTAAAATATGTGTTTTTCTTTCCTTCTTCCCAGACAGTAAGCTCTCACAATTATATACACACACACACAATTATATAAACACACATACAGGTCCACATATACATATACACCCACCAATACCTTCAATGGCATTTTTCCTTCTCTGACACTGGTAATATATATATGGTTTCAACAAAGTAAAAGAAACTCGATGACAGCCTCCTAGCTTCCCTTCTGCAATTTTTCTTTTTTTCTTTTATATGACAGCAAGCTTTCTTTAATAAATAACCACACAGATGTTAACAGTTCAAGCAAACCGACACTTAAATGCAAGCTCACAGCCCCCTGTTTTTGTCATTTTCAGTTCAGTACCTGCAAATGACATGTTGATAATGGGTAGTAATAATCATATATATGTTAATGGGTTTGTCATAGTCCATCTTTATGTAGATGACATGTTGAAAATGGGTAATAATAATCAAATAATTAAAACTACCAAGTAATTGCTTACCAGTGAGTTTGACATGAAAAATATGGGTCTAGTAGATTTTATTTTGTGAATTAAAATTCATAGAACATCTTATGGGTTGGATTTATCACAAGCACATTATATTGTTAAAAACAGCCCTCTTTTTTCATCATTTTCAGTTCACTGAAAACAGGTTTGTCATAGTCTATCTTTATGTAGATGACATATTGATAATGGGTAGTAATAATCAAATAATTAAAGCTACTAAGTGATTGCTTACCAATAAGTTTGACATGAAAAATATGGGTCTAGTAGATTTTATTTTGTGAATTAAAATTCATAGAACATCTTATGGGTTGGATTTATCACAAGCACATTATATTGTTAAAACTCTTAAGTAATTCAAGAGTTTGAACATAGCTTATGAGAAGAACCTTATAGATTCTAGTCTTCAATTGTTGAAAAATACCGACAAAGCGAAAAAACAAAAGGAGTATGCTCAAGTGCTAGACAATCTTATGTATGTTATGAACTGCGTTAGACGTGATGTTGCCTATGCAGTAAGCATATTGAGTCGCTTTACAAGTAATTCAAACGAGCTTCATTGGAAAGCTATGGTAAGAGTTTTAGGTTACTTAAAGCACACTCAAAACTTTGTTTTGCATTATGAGAAGTACCCTACAGTGTAAGAAGGGTATTATGATGTAAATTGGATCACCAGCTCTAACAACACAAGATCCACAAGTGGATGTGTTTACCCTTGGTGGGGTGCTATGTCTTGGAAGTCATGCAAGCAGACTTGCATTGTAAAATCAATTATAGAAGCAGAATTTTTTACTTTACATAGAACTAGTGAGGAGACTTCATAATTTTCTTGAAGACATTCCTAATTGGCCAAAGTCGGTACCCATAGTGTGTATACACTGTGATAGTCAAACAGCTATTGGTAGGGCCAAGAATGTCATATATAATGGTAAGTCTAGACATATTCATTATATACATGATACCGTTAGACAACTACCCTCTAATGGAATCATCTCAATTAATTATGAGAAATCGAAAGAGAATATAGCAAATCCATTAACTAAAGGAATTTTTAGAAAGTTGGTTAGGAATTTGTCGAAAGGAATGGGCTTAAGGTGTATCAAGTGTTGATTATTACGGTAACTCTACCTAAATGAGTGGACATCTCTCAACCTAGATTCAAAGAGACAACTTGTTAGACCTGGTTGTCACCCAAAAGGGGGGTGAATTGGGTGTCTGATAAAACTTTAAGAATTTTCAAAATCTTTTCGCAACTTATAGAAAGCAATTCATATGACAGTAATGAGTTGCAAACCAACAGTCATTCATTTAAACATATATGCTAGAATGTAAGAGTTTAGGGAAGACAATGTGCAAACAAAGATTTATACTGGTTCGGCCCAATCCCTGACCTACGTCCAGTCCCCAAGCTTCACTTGAGATTTCCATTATCTCCTTGTTTAACCAGACACAAAAGAAAAGCCTTTACAACCATACAAGTTTATTCGGGCACTTGTGTAGCCTTTACAATCTTCACGGATACAATTACACACTCTACACTCAAGGTAATCCTTTCACACTTGGATTCATTCTCCCTTACAAGCTGTAATTGTTTCCCCAACACTTGAGGTCCCAACCTCAAGATTTTACAGATAATCAAATAAGAATTCTAAACTCCTCATGAGTAAATAGAGTATTAATCACTGAAGTGCATAATCGACTCTTTACTATAAAAACAGAGTATATGAGCTATCGATGATGAAGTGGTAAAATCATTTCGTTGGCTTCGTCGATTCTTTTATCAGTCGTCATCACTTCTTCCAGTTTGAAGACTTCGCAATTTATAGGTTATTGTGTTTCCACCGTTGCGAGTATTCAACCGTTGAAGTAGCCGTTGTCTCTGGTTTGTATTTCTGGTAGTTCTGGGGTTGATATTATGGCCGTTGGTGGCTCATTAAATACTGGTGGTTGGTCTCGGGAAACTAACCAGGCTTTAAAGAATATTTCATCGCTTCAAAAGGAATGTTTCCGGTTTTTGTTGTTGATTTGACCGTTGCAGTGGGAAGCAGAAAGAATGTATGATTCCTTTATAATGATCAGAGGCTTCCTTGCTGATATGAAGCATCTCATTAAATGCTACTGACATCATGATGTATATGCTTTTTATCTCAGAGCATTAATCCTTCCTGAAATTCTTTACAATCATACCTCTTGAAGTAAAGTTAGTAATATTAATAAAAACACAACATGAAACAGAAACAGCAGAGACAGATCATTAAGTTATCAGCGATCAATTCGAACACTTGGAGCATATATGCTTAGCCAGATACTTTACCTTGAGTTACAGAGGCAACCTAGAGTTTTTCCTTAAACTCGACTCACAAAAGCAGCCTCGAGTTCTAACACAGGTCTTAAACTCAGTGCAAGAATTCATCAGCCTCGAGTTTCATTTGCTTACCTCGAGTTTGGCTGGAAACTCATGGTTCATTATCCTACCTCGAGCTTTCATATATCAAATATTAACTTCTCTTAAGCGCCTTGCCTCGAGTCATATTCTTTGCCTCAAGTTTAAGCACAAACTCGAGTCTCATTCTCTTGCCTCGAGTCACAGTGAGAGATACCTTCAGCATTTTCACGTTTTATTGGCTAAGGGTTCTGGTAACATCTCTGTCAACCTCCAAATCTTAGTAAATCACATATATCCCTAGAATACTCTTTAAGTATTCTTTCCAATGCAAGAAGAATAGCTCCAAACTCATTGTATGTTGAGCACTATGATCATATCAGTAAAAGTTGTTCTTAGACCAACATTTTTGCACAATCCTGAATAGACTCTCAACTTACAAAAATCATATCTCTCTCATTTGATCTTTTTTCTGTGATTTTGATGTTTTTAGAAAGGTGTGTGAGTCTAGTTTCATATGCCACCGATTTCAACTCATTCCGATTTGTGGTTTGTGAGATATCCTCAATTTAGCCAGCCTTGGTCTGCTGCATGACGGTGACAGATGACTCAACTTCAAAAATTTATAGCTCTCTCATTTGATCTTATTTGGACTTAAATTTTTGTCAAGATGACTCATTGGATGTCTAGTTTCATATAAAATTGATTTCATCTCAATCTGATTTCTGGTTTGGGAGATATCATTAATTTAATGAACGTCGCCTGAAACAGAGTAGAACAAAGTTGCTGGAAGCCATATTTACCTCGAGGTTGGTTGTCTACCTCGAGTTTTGGCCCAAACTCGAGGTAAATAACTCTGCCTTAAGGTAATCTATCGGAAAACACGATTTTGCTGATTTTAACTCATCCCAAAGTTTATTTTAACTCCGATTTGAGTCATTCCAACTCTCATTTGATCGTAGAGAGTTCTAGAATCAATCTATAGGCTTGTATAATTACTTTCTCATTCCATTCAACAATTTTTTCTTTCTTTCTTCTCTTCTCTTGATGATTCTCCATAATTTAACTCTTTCTTTCTTCTCTTCTCTTATTCTTCATCATCATTTGACTCTACATCTTCTTTTCTTCTTGATCATTCTTCATAAATGACTTTCACATTTTGAATCTACATTAAATTTAGGAATTAGTCAATGTGGCATGTAAACTTTTTGCTCTAATGGCATCTATATAAGACATCATCAAAACTAATCATATCTAACACAACTAAGTGATAATCAATTGTGAGCACTGTGGAGTTTCAAACTCATACTCATTCCTATGACAAGACCGTGCATATATGAAGGTAAGCGTTTGAGCTTTTAATGGTTTCTTAATGTGATATGTTGAAATGATATATGTTGACTTACATTATAAGAAATCACTTATGTGAGTATGAAGTGGGGGCTATTTCTATGAGAATTTATAACAGCCGATTTTCTAGAACACTCGCAAAACCAGACAGGTGTCCAAGGCCAAAATGGACATAACAATAAAGACCAACGATACTAGAAAAGCAAGTATACCTGATAGGTTTTTATTAGAGAAGGTTCAAAGGTGACCCTTACCTATCTCGATTCAGTTGGTTCTCGTAGAGGAATCAACACTTTGTATGCATTTTCATTTGCATTTGGTCATAATGGACTGACTTTTTATCCATATCGGGGATTTATTGGATTTTGTGTCTAAATCCCCATGGGTTATGAATAAAAAATATGTGCTGGTTCGCCACCGCCAGTCACGTTGGTTCACCAGTGAGTGCCTATTTGACCATTTCATCATCTATAAATAGATAGAAAATCCACTTGATTTTCAACTTTTTGCACATATACATTTAGTATACTGCATTTTATATATCTCATATACTATGCAATTCTAAAAGCATTTCGTTGCATTTGTTCGGGCTCCTAATTGATAGTGCCATCATTTTGGAGACATAATCCGTTCTATCTTAGGAAACAATTGTTCGTAATCCTTGGGCATCTATGTAAAGAGAACAAATTCTCTTAAGGAGACAATGTACGTAAGGCTCGGATTTCATCAATTTCATTATCATTATTTTTGGAAGTCTTGTGAGTTTTTCTGCTTTTCTATATTGTACAAAACAAGCTTGTACTTCCCCATATGTTGCACGAGATGATACTACTTCATGGGTTACTCAAACATATTTTGACTTCCTAAGTTATGCAACTTTCTTGTCTTTAAAAAACATTAAAGCATCACTACAAATGAATGACTAAATATTAGAAAAGTAGGTGAATTGATAAACCATATTTTATACCAATTCAAATTCATTCCATCTTAAAATCATTCTCTTCATTAGATTACATGTTCTACAACCGATGTTTGCGAAGTGAAAGTTTACTTAAAAGCATTCTTTGTAGTTCTATGTTGACTGACATTTGGAGTAACTACAAAATTAGCAAACAAATAAGTTTCTCCTTCTGTGATAGAGTTTTTGAATTTTTCATGGAGTGCTTTCTTTAGCATACTCGCTAGTATCTTGATCCTGGAAATTTAATAATCACACAAGCCTTTTGTAACATCCCAAATTTGGGAAACTCAAATATAAATATTATAAGAGAAATTAATAATGATTTTTGGTCTAAACTAATTACAAAAAAATTAATTAGTTAAAATTAAGGTTTATTTCACTTAAATTAATTTGGGAAAAGAATAATTAAAATAAAGAATTAATTAGGAATTAGGAAAATCCTTATATGAGATTAGGAATTTTTTTACATTTATCTAACACTTTTGCACATAAATGGTGGGCAAGTGGGCACACCACTCCGACCTTCTGCAGGACCAATTAAGGAGCGAGATCTCCCAAGGAAGTATGCTCCATTCCCATCTCCCCCGGCCTCGAACACGGGAACAGATGGTTAAGGAGCAAGGGTTCCATCCACCCATGCCAACCTCCATTGGTCATTTATCTAACACTTATAATTAAATAAAATTATCAATGGAAACCATGAACCCTCATATCCCCTTAATTCTCCATAAAGCCCAATTCTGCAATTCCATATGTATTGGCCCAAAACCGAAAAAGGTGTCTACAAGCCCATGAACCAAATAGAGCCCATTTGACACAACTCTTCCAAATCTCCTTCTGCCCATCACGTGTAGGCACAAAGCAGAGCAAGAAGAGCAAAACAGTACCACAAGTCAAGCCCACAAACAAATAAAATAAAGCCCTATATATATATATATATATATATATATATATATCTCTGTGCGTGGGCTTTGGTTTTCTCATGTTACATGAGGAAAAAAAAGTTTCTTATACACACATGAAATGGTGAAATGGTGGGACTCATATATATACATATATAAATTAATATATATATATATAGGTCCTACCATTTCATGTGTGTAATATGAGAAAATGATTTTCCTAATGTTTTCTCTATGTATATGTATATATATGATACTTTCTTCCTCCTCCATTTGCTGTCTAGCCCATGCTCTTTCAGCTCTTCATGCAGATCACGAAGGCATCAGGGAAAGATAAAGACCAGCGATAAACACGCAAGCAATGAGAAGCAAATCACGCAAAGATCAGAACCCATGCTTCTTCAGTCACATTCTTGAGCCCAGTGCTGAATACCCACTGGACCTTCCTTCTTTGACCGATACAGGACCTCCAATAACCATTATATACTACTGCCTTTGTTCTCCATTCATTCTCCTTCACTTCACTGAAGAAAAAAAAAAAACAAACAGCAACAGAGAAGTTAAGCAGAAACAGAAAAGTGAGAGCGAGAGTGTGAAAGTCGAAGAAAAGAGAGACGAGAAGGAGAGAGAGAGAGGGGTCAAACAAAAATCATCTTTGTTTCCTCTGTTCTAGTATCGCTGAAATAGGGAAGAATTCAGCGGCATTCTCCTCATCGGTTGAGCTTAACCTGTGAAGGTATGTTAGCAAGCTTCGTCCCCTCTAAACCCCATTAGTTTCCAATGAAAGATACTTGTGTAACAAATAAGAGAAGCAAAGATAGCACCACTGAAACTTGAAGCTAAAACATGGGGTATGCGCGTCGGACTCTAGGTAGTGATTTGAATCTATTTGCTGAAGTTTGAATCTGTGTTTGGCTGTCATCGTATTCTTTCTATATAAGCCGTGGCTGTTAGTATCCATGTTCTTGCATGAGAGTTTTGCTGATAAATATAAATATAAAGGATCTGCATGTGTGTTTAAATATTTGTATGAATGAAGGAAATATACGTGCTGCGTCTTTGCGTTTTAACGGTCCTGTGTGTTCTCTATGTATATATATATAATCAATATCAAGCCATTTGTGTTAAGCTATTCTATAGATAGTAAAGTCACGTCCAGTTAAGAGTGAATAATAATTATATATGTATATATGTCCTGTTAAGACACACACACACACACTAACTTTTCGAGAGAAAAAAAAAAAGAAAAGAAAAGAAAAGAAAAGAAAGAAGTCAAAGAAGGGAAGTGATACTGTTATCTATGTATGCCGTGACTCCTAATATATATGAGAAAGAGAAAAAGCTAAACCCTTGTCTTATGTATATATATAGAGATTCTCAAGGAAAAATTTACGTGGCAATGGTTTAGTATTATATATATGTATATTGTGCATTTAGAGAGGAAGACTTTTTATTCATACATGATATATACATATATATGTACTTCTCTGCGCAACTGGAATAGATTGAGGAAAAAGAAAGGCTTTAATATATATATATATATATATATATATATATATATATATATATATATATATATTGGAAGTTATTAAAATAATATCATGGAATCAAAAAGATAGGATTTGATCTAACTTATTCCTATATAATAGGATCTAATCTAACTAATTCCTATGTTACTTCACTTATAATATCATTTACAAAATAAAACCAATAAATAAAAAGATAGTATTTAATATTCAGAAAGGGATTAAATAATAACAGAAATTATTAAATAATAAATTGGATAAATAATAATAATGAATAATATTATTATTTATCAAAGAGAAATAAATAATATATTGAAGATGAATTATTTATTGTAAAGAATATTTTGGGTGTTTGCATTTATTTAACTCAAAGTTTTAAATTCTATATAATGGTGAATAAATGGTAGAATAAATAATGATAAAAATAAATAATAATATCATTATTAAAAATAGGAATGATTAATAATAATTATTTCTATTAGTAGAAATGGAATAAATAATTTAGGAAATTATTGATACATAATAAATAGGAAAAAGGGAATTATTAATAGTAAATTGAAAGGAGAATTAATATGTACAATGGTCTCCCTCATTTAGTACCATCATAATTTGCCACTTTAAGTATTTCAAATTTATTATTAAAATTTGTATATTTTAATTCTAGGAAATTATAAGTTATAATTTTGCATATGGGGAATTTTTTAAGGGTTATTAATTGTTAGTAAATTGATTTTGATAGATTGAATTGTAGAATGTGTTGAACTCTCATTTTAGGAGCAGTGTGATAGTAATTAAGCTTGGGCAAGAGGTAACCACTTTCCATTTATTATGTTATTGATATGTTGCCTATGAGTATTTTTTGAATTGATTATGAATGTTTTAAATAAAGTTTGCCAAGTGGAATTTTATGAGTTGAAATATATACATTGAATTATTATGATAATTATGGAAAGGGTAGAATTGGGAGAAATGGAAAAGTTATTTCCACCGCATGGTGAGGCCTCCATTGGTGAACAATGGTTGGCTTATTATTGTCCCATCGGTTTAATGAGGGACTTACTCACTAGAGTGATGGGCTTACGACACCTCATTAGTATAAAGTGGGGAAAAGACCCATGGTTTGGGGCAGGTGAATGAGGAATTTGGTCGGTCCTCATCACTTGACCAGTGAGCTTTTGAGTAACCAGTAGCATGGGTGTGACTTAGCCCATGGGTCTATTTGGAGGAAATAAGACGATTCGGTTGGATTGATGGGAGGTAATTTGGGAATTGAGTTCAAAGAGATTTGTGACACCCAATTATGATACATGGTAATAATGTGACAATTAATGAAGAGGATGTTGATGAATTGTTTTATTTTGGATTGCATTATTTTAATCCACTTGGCACCTCACTAGCACATATTAGTATTCATAATAAGTTGGACTGATGATTACAAAATTTTTCCAGGTGACCATTTTTGTCCAGGTCCTTCCGGGAAGTCAACAGAAGCCTAGTCTACTTCGCTACAAGTAGTGCTTCTGTCCTTTTGTGTATAAATGGATAAATGTATATTGCCATACATTAGGGCTCATTTTGCATACTTTGGCATATTTTGAATATTTTAAGTACCGCTTAAATCCTATTATGTGACTACTCTGACTAACATATTTGGTATTTTGGTTAATTAAACGGAGAACATTTCACCTTTAGTAAGTTAACAACATAGCATAGACAGTGAAACTTATGAAGTAAAAAGGTAAGAAACACATACGCATGTATATATCATTTCATCAATCAAAACCATAGAAATGCTTGTCTATGAAAGGCGGAGCAAATCACCAAGAAGGGGGTGAATTGGGGATTTAAAAACTTTCTTGACAATGCTCTGGAATGTATGCACTAGAACATGGATAAACAGAGGTAAGAAGAGGAAAGCAAGACACAACAAGATTTATACTGGTTCGGTCTAACTCCTTGACCTACGTCCAGTCCCCAGACTCTCTAGGATTTCCACTATCACTCACAATCAGTTACACACTCTGTATTTGAAGTTATCCCCTCACTAGGATACACTCTCCTTTACAAGTTGTAAACTGATATTCCCAATCTCCAAGTCCCCAGACTTGAGATTCTTACAAAGAAATGATTTTAACAACAAAAGACACTCTCTCTAAGTGTAGATAATGATAATCACTGAAGTACAAATGTTTCTCTAGTATTGTACAGAAAACAGATTGAAAACTCAATGTAAGCTTTGATGTGTATACTTCTGTATATTCCTGCGTTTTTGAGTCTTTATTTATACTTGAAGAGCTTCATTTGAATGTTCCATATTAGAATATAGTTGTTGGAGCTCCACTCAGAATTTTGACATTAAAAGTCCACCAAGAACTTGTCCGTTGAGCATTTCTGAATTCCAGCTTGATGATTCCATTTAGTGATGTCTGCTACTGAGGAGTATTTAATTTGATGATAATGTTGATCATCTTTATCAGAATGGGCAGTAGAAGAATGTCTTCAATTATTTAATCCAAGTTGCAAAATATTCCCCGACATGTGTACTGCTACTCCATGCTGTACTTTCACTTTCCAGCTCAGCAATCAGGACCTGCAGTTTTCTGCTTCAAAACTTATCTGAATATCACTGAACAAAGTGGTTAATCATGGATAAAAGTAATAATAAATGGAAACAATAAATATCCAAGTAATTCACAATGATTAGAACCACATTTCTATCGCTTTCAAAACAAATCACTGCAGTAAGGTATAAGTGACTGGAGTAGTTCATAGTGATTGAAACTTTACTGTATGAAGTATTACTGGAGTCATCACTAAGTTACTGGAGTAATATCGCATCTTTTAACATTCCTGACTCAAGTCTACTGGAGTAACTGATGTGTATTTCACTTCTGTCTCAAAGCTTACTAGAGTAACCATTAAGTTATTGGAGTAGCTTGGCTCTCAGTATGTTTCAGTCTTCAATCTTACTGGAGTAAGATCTTTATTACTGGAGTAATCTGAAGGTATTGAGATGTTACTATCTCAATCTTACTAGAGTAGTAAATTGTTTACTAGAGTAGTTGTGTGTCATTTTGTTTCTGTCTGCGATATGACTGGAGTAATCATTTAGCTACTGGAGTAACTGAGGTCTGTTTAGTTTCTGTCATCGAGACTACTGGAGTAGATCCTTGGTTACTGGAGTAACTGAGGTTCATTTTGCTTCTATTTGCGATCTTACTGGAGTAGGGTATTTGTTACTGGAGTCATTTAGGTTCAGGTTGTTTCTGTCTAGGATGTTACTGAAGTAGCCGAAAACTTACTGGAGTAATATCGGGCTTGGTCTCCGGAAACTGTCTGACAGTGAAGCATTACTGGAGTAGTTAAGTGACTACTGCAGTAATGTTACTGGAGTAACAAAATAGTTATTGGATTAACTTCGAAGGGCTATCGGGTTTTGGTTCTGGAGGTGTCTGAGAATGAAGGGTTACTGGAGTAGCTTAAGTGACTACTGGAGTCACCTTACTGGAGTAGCAAAAATATTACTGGAGTAACATGAACACAGAAATGTTTTGCAGTTAGCTTTATGACAGACTTACTGGAGTAGACTTCTGGTTACTGGAGTAATGTCCATACAAAAACAATATTCAATGTTCAATATTACTGGAGTAATTGAAACATTACTGGGGTAATTTTGACTTGAGAAATACCTTGAACAATTACACATTACTGGAGTAACACTAATGCTACTGGAGTAACATTGCGCTGAAATGCAATTTAACAAGCCATATTACTGGAGTAAAGCACGACTTACTGAAGTAATAAGAGTTCAAAATAAATGTTATTACTGGAGTAAGAAGAACATAACTGGAGTAAGGTTTTTCCAAAACTTTTGCTAATTATTCAGAAACTTAGTGAATGAATAAAATCAAGATCTTTATTATTTACAATTGTCAAGTTATCATCAAAACACATAGAGAACTAACAGTATAGACCTTTAAGTTGTGTGTAGAACAAAGTAGGCCTACATGCCAGTGAATATTTAAACCTACATGTAGAACAACAGAGTCAATTTCTATGACAACTTAATAGCAAAAAAGAAGAGGACAAATAATGGTCCATAAGTGATTATAGGCATGTAATTTCATCATTGATCATTATAAGAGGGTGGTGATTGGGCTATCCACTATCTAAAATTGACTACTTTGGGTTGAACAATAAGGAATATATGAGTGTAATTAGCACATGCGAAACACAAAATAGGTAAGAGAAGGAAAAAAATAAAAGTATCATGTGCAAAGAGTGTCAGAATAAGATAAGTCAAACATAGGACCTTGTGATTAGTTTGCAGATTATCTATGACTTTTCATTTAGTGAAAGGCATATTATTGTAATAAACAAAGGTGAATTTAAAAATACTACCGATCCATAGTTGCCAACCTCTCTTTCAAAGAATGAAATATTATATGTGTAAAGCATGTAATTAGTTTTCTCATCCATGAAACATTGATAGGTATGCCTAAAGCTATTTGAAAGCAAGCTATATTTGTAACATCCCAAATTTTAGGGATTTGAAATTTAAATATTTAGGTATATTAATTTTTAAAATTTGGCTTAAAATAATGTATGAGAATTAAATGATGGAATTTGGCTAAATAATTAAATTAATTATTTGAAAAATTAGGAATTTATTTCCTAGTAAATAAAACCAAGGAAAATAATAACGAGAGATAGATTTTAGAATAAAGCCCTTATATGGAATTAAGGATCTAATCTTAATAATTATTCAATGTCCAATATCCAATGGGTTAAAAATAATTACAGCCAACATGCAACCTTATCCCTTATCCAAAGACATTTAGGCCATCAGCTAATAAAAGAATGCCCAGCCCATTAATCTCATTCAACCCAACCCATGATAACAAAAAGAAGACACCACAACAACAAAGTAATAATAATGATCAGCAACCCCTCGTCCTTGGGTTCAACTAGCGTAGAGGTCGGTCTTCCTCACCTTTAGGGAGGGGGTTCGATCCCTGCGTTGGTCAAGGCGCTGGGGGAGGCATCCCAGGGGTCTAGGAAGCAGTGGTAACGCTGGTAGAGGTGGAGGCGTGTGTACTCTCTGGCTAGTATCCCCTGTGGACTAGGCTCCAAGCGCCCTGCCCTTGGACTGTGAGTGAACCCGACCCCTTTCCTAAAATTTTTATATCAATAATAATAATAATAATAATAATAATGATCAGCAAAACCGAATCACGCAACATATATTAGGAAAAGATATCTCTAGCGTGTTCTCCGAAAACGCAGAGGAGCAACGGAAGACGAGCTGGAGGTCCATGCTTCTTGAGCCAAGGAAAAGTGGTAGTGTCATTACCCTATACTTTTCTTCTTCCTCAACGAACCAACCCCTTAACCATTATATATATGTATTCATTCTCCCTAATGCATTCAACATTGCCAAAGTCTTAGAGAGAGTGAGATAAGAGAGAGAGAGAGGCCGTCGAGAGAGAAGGTGTGTCGGCCATTCTTCCCCTTGTTCTAGCCTCAAAAAGTAGGGTAGTATATTAGCCGCATTTTCCATCTTTTCGACTAGAGCTTCGAAGGTAAATATGATACCTTCTTTTCCTTCGATTTCCGTCACCATTTCATAAAAATATGAAGCCTAAGTGATTAATTTAAGCTTGTTGAAAAATGAATATAAAAACAGAGGCTATGGGTTGGTGTTGGATGTATACATAATAGCCGTTAGCATCATAACTCAGGCTGTTGCATTGCGTCAGTATGAATATTTTTTCTACTTCATTAAGATATAAGGGTCTGTGCGTGTCTTGCTGCCAGGCGTGTGTTCACATATATAGGAATTGTGTTGTGTGTGTTTAAGCAATTGTATGAAGATATAGAGTGGCGGACCCACGTTGCAAGTGTCTGTAAGTGCAGACACAAACCTCTGCAAATGGATGAAGAGTTGTTAGAGCAATCTAAGAGGGCAAAAATGGTGGAATCGTTGAAAGCAAAGGGGGCATCCCTGTTTAGGTCAAATCTTTACTGGGAACAATGAAGGAACAAATGGACATGGTAAGAGCCAGTGTGGGTTTTGAATGTGAGCTTTTGTTCTGAGTAAGAAACATAAGGTTGAAAGCAAGGATCGCCGCAACCTGGTCCACTTCTAAAAGGGTATTTCAGAATGTCCTTCCCACAGACTCTCTGATAGATTTGACCACAGATCAAAGAAGGAAGAAGAAGGAAGGAGAAGAAGAAGAAGGTAGAAACTTGAGGAAGCACTGATGAGGGTGAGTGGAAGGAAGAAGAAAGCAAAAGAAGAAAAGAGAGAGAGAGAGAGAGAGAGTAATCATCTTTTCCCCTGTTTCATGGTTGTCGTGGCATGTATAGACTTTCTACTAAGCAAGCTTCTTGTTTTGAATCGATATAGCTGAGTATTTGCTTCCATGTCTAAGTTGCATGTCAATGGGAATGAGAGGGGCTGTATTTGCTTTTGTTTATGACCCTGAATTTGATGTCATTGTTCTCCATAGTTCTTCTTCTCTGGTTCTTTATTTCTTATCATTATTTTCTAGAATTCTGGTTTCTTGCTTACATGTACAATCAGAATGAACTAACTTATTCAATTAAAAAGAGGTTTCTTGCTTACATGTACAATTAGAATGATCTTTAAACTTCTCTAGTTCTTTATTTCCTAATTATTATTTTTCTATGTTAAGTTGAAGTTTTTTTTAATTGTTTATACTCTTTTATTTTTTTTAATGCGTTTAAAACTTTCTTTAAAAAAAATTTTCAGGGGTGCTGCCCCCGAACCTTCGAATCCCACCACTAATTGTGCACCCATAAATCTAAAATACTGGGTCCACCACTGAAGATATATATATATAATTATAAATCTTATAATGCTAAAGTTTGCCTTACTGTCATGTTAAAAACATATATATAAGAAGCAAGTTGTGTATGCTACTGTAGGAGTGTAAAATATATAGTATGCTGAGTGTGTGTGTGTGTGTGTTGCTGAATGCCTATTGTGTGGGGGTTGGGAAACTAAACAATTGCTATTATATAAGAGCTTATGCGTAGTTGTGAGTGTTTGCTGCATATCTACATGTATATAAGACAAAACAAAGAAAAAGAGAGAGGGATGTTGATTTGAATATTATATATATATATATATATATATATATATATATATATATATATATTAAAAATCGATGCACATAAGCCAGAGGGAAAGTTTTACTGCATGTGTGTAAGAAAATGTATCATTAAAAGCATATTTTATATGTGATAGCATTTATTAAATTAATTATGAAGTCATTACTTATTAAGCTCAAATTTGTTATTTATATATTTATAAAACTTATTTTGTTTGCTTGGTGTTTGTATTTATTAAAATACTGACTTAAAGTGTTACTATTGTGTTTGTTATTAGGATAGTTTCATGGAGCTTAAATTAATTCTATAATAATAATAATAATAATAATAATAATAAATAGTAAAGTAGCAATAATAAAATAAATGAATAATAATAATTAATATTATTATTATTATTATAAAAAAACAAGAATAAATAATGTTAATATTAGAAAAAAGGAATCACTAACATTAGCATTAGAATAGGGAATAAATAATTATTAAAAACAGGAATAAATTATAAATAGAAAAGGGAGCTATTAATTAGTAATAAATTGAAAGGAAAAATTGAGAGTTACAATGGTCTCCCTAATTTTTCATTAATTTGTCCACTTCAAGCATTCCAAATTTATTATTAAAGTTTGTATATTTTGTATTTTATGAAATTATAAGTTATAATTTTGAATATGTAGAGTTTTAAAGAGTTATTAATGGTTAGTAAATTGGTTGTGGTAGATTGATTTTTAGCGTGTGTTTGAGCTCTTAGATTAGGAGCAGTGTGATAATAGTTAGCTTTGGCGAGAGGTAATTTCCACTTGTTATATATATATTGATATGTTGTTGTGAGTATTTTGTGAAATAATTATGAATATTTTAATAGAAATTTCCTTGTGGAACCTTATAATTTGAATTATGAAATATATGCATATATTTATTTATGTATAAGAATTGAGAATTGAGATATTATGACATGGTTATGAGAATTATTTAAATAACATGATGTGAATGTGAAAATATTGGAAAAACTCCTATTGAATTATTTATTATGATAATTATGGAAAGGGTTGAATTGGGAAGAAATGGAGTAGTTATTCTACCACGTGGTGAGGCCTCCATTGGTGCACAATGGTTGGCTTTCTATTGTCTCATTTGTTCAATGAGGGACTGGTCCACTAATTCAAAGAGGGCCTACGACACTCCACTAGTTCAATGAGGGGAAAATACCATGATCTAGGACATGTGCTCTGAGGATTTTGGCCGATTCTGATCACATGACTAGTGAGCTTTTGAGTAACCAGTAATATGGATGTAACTTAGCCCATGGGTCTAGTCAAATGAAATAAGACAGTTCGGTTGGATTAATGGGAGGCATTTTGGGAATTGTGTTAATGAACAATTGTAATACCTAATTTATGAGACATAGTTTATGATATAAAATTTTGTGATGTGGATGTTGGTGAATTGTATTTTTAATATTTGGTTTATATAAATTGTTCCACTTGGCACCTAACTAGCACATATTAGTGTTCGTAATAAATTGGATTGATGATTACCACATTTTTCAAGTGATAGCTCTTGTCTAGGTTCATCAAGGAAGGCCTCAAAAGCTTAGACTACTCTGCTAAAAGTAGTGCTTCTATCTCTTTTGGTATATGTTTGATGATTGTATATGGCCACGTTATGGCTCATTCTATATACTTTGGCAAATTTTGGATATTTCGTTAAATGTTGAAGCATTATTAAATTACTGATCTGAGTAATATATAGTTATTTTGTTAAGTAAAATAGAGAACGTTTCAATATTAGTCTACCACACAGCTCAAGAAAATTTGATAGGTATGCCTAAAGTTAATAGCATTTATTTTAAGTATTCTAAAGATCCAAAAACTGCAACACACATCTCAAGAAACAAAAGACATCTCTACATGCAGTGTATCTAAGGAAAACACAGATAATTCGGTCCCTTTTTTTTTGAAAATTTCCTCAAGCTTTCATAACAATTATGATCATTTTAAATAGGCTTCACACATAAACAACATTCAAAACAACAGCTAAGGTATGCAGATGTCTTCATAATCCTGTTTCACTTTACATGATCCTGGGAAGTACATATGCTTCACAGTGTACCAAAGAGGAAAGGAGGAACCACTGGTATATATGAAGAAAAATTTAACAAACAAATAAAAAGAAAATAAGAGCTCAAATCGTGAAGAAATCTACTTACTCTTGCGTTGGTGAAGATGGATGCCATAGCGAAGGTGTGCAGATGTTTTCATAATCCCATTTCACTCTACCAAGATCACCACTATGTTTTTAGCAGCTCACTATCCTCAACTGTTTGTTGCATTTCATCAGAATCTAGGTTAAACTACGCTTTTTCCAAAATGAAAGACCAGATGAATGCTCATAAGGGAAAATTAGAAGAAGTTACACAAAATCATGAACAAAGAAGCTAAAAGACAGGTTCGTCACTTTAACAACATAAGTTTTTTAAAAGAGAGAACATAAGTTTGAAGAACAACCAACATTTTTATGTAAACCCCTAAAACATCATTAACAAATAAACATAAGTTTAATGAAGAATTTTGCACCTTCAAATATTTTGCTTGTCTCTCCATCACAACATATACTCTTTCTTCCTTACTCTAGATTTCTTGTAGAATACAAGGTGATGGATCATAAGCAAAAGAGAGAACAATAAAGCCAACCTGAATGGAATTAAGTATATAAACCATTGCAACTCTTGATCCACCCTCTTGCTGCCTGCTGATCCATTAATAGAGTTTCTCCGTAAATGATATATAGGATAAGTTAATTGTCCAAGCTAGTTGCGTAGCAACCATATACAGACAATTGAGATCCATAAAATGGGAAGTCAAACAGAACATGGAAATACCATAAGCTGATACAACTTTTTAGTTATTATAAGTAAAATTTAAACTATGCAAGGGTTACTGAGTACACGTTTTTGTATATAAGTTGTGATTTAAGCATGTCAAGTAGCTAATGAAATTTCAAATTCTTTATACCAGCAACCAAGATGTTAAAAAGAAAGGGAAGGAAACTGAAATTGGGAAAACACTCTATTGGGCTTACAAGATTGTAAAACTAAAGAGAAAAGCACAATCCCAATTGATATGGGCTCAAACATTCATATAAAAAAACATAGCACAACAAAATTATCAGTGAAAATCATAAAAGAAAACCTTATCATAATCAACCACAAGAAACTGGAAAAGTAATAAGAGAGAGAGAGAGAGAGAGAGAGAGATCGGTGGAACCAAAGCCTGTAGTCGAAACAAAATTAAAATTCCCCAGTAAAAAGTTAGCATCAATGAACAAATTAAAATTGAAATTCAAAAACCCATTTCACAAAATCCATAACACGAAATAAAAAAAATGCAAAAATTAATCGGGTCGAGAGGAGAAATCTTACGAGGCTTATTTCTAGATCCAGATCGTAATACGAATCATAAAGATTATTATATCAGAGGCCTATTGCCCAAAATTAACATTAGTAAACAGACAAAGACATCCAAAAATCAGTGTTATAGAGAATGGTTTGAAAAAAAAATGGATTAGGGATTCGGAAAGAGAAAGGGGAAAAGGGAGGCTTCACAACTGTAAATGTGAAGGCAGGTTCATGTGCTGAGTAGCCAACCATTTCTTCCTTGGATCCAGAAATGACTGTAAGAATGACGTCATTGATCCCTCTTGTTGATTCCATCCACTTCCTTTTGCATGATTTTCAGGGGCAACACAAGAAAGATGATTCATCAACACAACTTCGTTGTTGCTTCTTGGTCACCACCGCGACCATCAACAAAACTTCCTCACCTCTAAGATGTGAAAACAAGGGAGAAGCCAAACATTAAGATTATGTTACTTAGAGGAAAATGCAAACAAAGTCCTCACTTATTTAATCAATGAAGAAAGGAAGTCTAGATTTGAAATAACCCATGAGGCATAAACGATCTAAGGAATGGGGCATTATTTTCGCAGGCCACACAAGGAAGATGAGTTCATAAAGGCCCCAACATTATCACCGTTATTGGTTTGGCGCCATTGTCAACAAAGTTATATTTACCTCTCGTCGTTGTAGATTGTTGATGATAAATAGAGAAAGAGAGGGTAGGGAAAGACAAAATTAGATAAGGATGGAAAGAGAGAATTCAAATTTTCAAATTAAAAGCTAGAGAGAGAGGCCAAGGAAGAAGAGAAAGAGAGGAGTAGGGTCTCGAGAAAGGAAGTAAGAGAGCATAGAGAGGAGAGAGAGGTCATGGGGATTGCATGAGAGAAAGTAAGAGTGACAAGTCAAGTGAGAATAAGGAGCAGAAGGTAGAGAAAGATGTCTTGTGAATGGGATTGAGCGCAGCACGAAACAGGAATGGAATCGGTTGTGAATAATAACATGTGAGAGGAGGCGAAGATAAGCCATTTTAACATGGCTTCAGGGATGACATTATATATATATATATATATATATATATATATATATATATATATATATATATATATATAAGAGCGTGGAGGTTCGAGTCCTCTTCAAGGCATAATATTGAGATCTCTTATTGAATTGGAATAAGTTCGGCAGCGGATCACGAAATCTTGGTGATCTTCTCTATCTAATGAATGGGGAGTCCGTTTTGAAATCGTCCGCCCTGCACCCACCCCCCTATATGCTTCAACAGGAATCACACAGGGGTAGATTGATACAATAGAAACCTCTGGTAAAATGCCCACCCGTAACCGGGGTTTGAAACCAAACTTCTCCTCAGGAGGATAGATGGGGCGATTCAGGTGAGATCCAATGTGGATCCAACTTTCTATTCACTCGTGGGATCCGGGCGGGACCACCACGGCTCCTCTCTTCTCGAGAATTCATACATCCCTATCCATTTATTAGAAAATTCAGAATAGAATATATTAATAATAATATAAACTTAAAATATAAACTGAATCTTAATACTTAATAATATTAACTTAATTTGAATTTTTATATATATATATATAATGTCATCCCTGAAGCCATGTTAAAATGGCTTATCTTCGCCTCCTCTCACATGTTATTATTCACAACCGATTCCATTCCTGTTTCGTGCTGCGCTCAATCCCATTCACAGGACATCTTTCTCTACCTTCTGCTCCTTATTCTCACTTGACTTGTCACTCTTACTTTCTCTCATGCAATCCCCATGACCTCTCTCTCCTCTCTATCCCTGAAGCCATATATTGATATTGATTGTTGTATGTTTATCGATTATGCCATATTACTTACAGATTATAATCCTTGTGAAAATTTCTACTTCTAAAGTATTTTCAACAGTAAGAATATGTTAGCCAAAATGACCTAGGAGGCGAGCAATGAGCTATGTCTCCAATAGGTTCCTCCAGCTTATTGTTCAAACCAACTATTAGCCGATTTTGGCTAAGATTTGTCGATCTTTGTCATGTTTATGCTATGCAGTTGTAATGTCCATATGACACCCACCAAGAGTTAATAGAGTCTTTGTTGTTAAAAAAAAAAGACATTAATGTAGGGTGAAATTAGAAAAAAGAATTTCGGGATTAATTAAATTTTGGTGTGCTTTATAAATTAACAAGTTATCACGATGTATCACCATATTCTAAATTTAAGTGTTTATTAGATTCCGATGTAATATAACACTGTTGCGATTTTGTAAGGATTCAAAATTTAAATGCATTTATAATAACAGATAAAATGGGTCATTATTTCGAGAGCATTCTTTGATAATTGATATAGCATATACAATACATCAATTATAAGTGAATGGGGAGGAGGACAATAATATTCATTGTTGGGAAGATAACAATAATATCACTAAACAATAATATTTAAATATGATTAAATCATATATTATGTTTGGAATGCTATTTAGATAGATACTCACATGGTCTTATTTATAAGGTGTTTTCAAATTGTTTCACACTGACTAAGAAAAACTTAAATTTCATTAACTTTGCCTTATAATCAACAACTTTTTTACTTTACCCTTATTTAACTAAACATTTTCCAATAAAATAATCATTTACACAATAATAAATGAAGAGTAAAATTGTATACTTTTGTAAAAAATTTAATGATGTACATTATAAATAGAATAAAAAAAATACATTCTTTCTTTACCGACCATAGGAGCAATTCACACACACAACTTTTCTATGTCTAAAGTTATGATGCAATGCTTAAATGCTTTAGGTTAATGTTCTCACTTAGGTTAATAGTAAAAAAATTGCAATTAGACATGAAAATAGATCAGGTCAGGTTTTGGCTAAATAGGCATGAGCTTGAATGTAAGCTTTTTTTAGGCTCAAGCTTGAGCTTTTATAAGGCTTGGTTGAGCCTGAAACCTTTTTAAAAGCTTATTTACAATATAGGCCTTGAAGGTCATAAATAGACTTTGTGCACTTTGAATTTAGAATATAAGAATTAAAAAAAATAAATATTTTGTTATTAATATTATATAAATATAATTATATTTATTTAATATGTAAATAGGCTAAACTCGTAGGCTTATAGGCTATACCTTAACAAAATAGACATGTCTTATTTACACATTTAGGCTTTTAAATAGACATTAACTTAGCCTTTATAACAAACAGGCTAGACCATGCCCTAAGCAGGTTAGGCTATAGGCTGCCTGATAAAAACCTAGCCTATTTTCACTCCTATCAACAACTAAGATTGAAATGTGTATTTAAATTCAATGTTTTTTCTTTTTGGTTTTTTGTTTCCTTATAACAACGGTCGTACCAAAAGCTACATCAAAATTTAACTATCTCCCTACAAACCACCGTGGGATTGATATCTTCTTCCAAATGGAAATAGGTTAGGCTTCAACTAAATAAGCTTGAACATGCAATAACAACTTCAAATCTAAGCCTTCAAAAGGCCTACCTAAACCTGAAGCCTTTTAAAATGCTTATTAATAATGTAAACTTTTACAAAAGATTCAATGTCATAGGCAATGAATGACATAAATAGCCTTTAAGCCTACTAAAACCAACATAAATGCAAGCTTTTGGTAGATTTTAAAGCCTACATATAATTCTTTTTTAAAAAACTAATTTTTATATAGAATAAAATGTTCTCTCTCTATACATATGTGTGTGTGTGATTATGGTCCTATTTATAAGTTTATTTTAACCAACAATTTTGATCCTTATTATAATAAGTTCACTTTTAGTGAAATAAATGAGATTATCAATATTTTTCCCTATTAATTGTAATAAAAAAAATTTATTCATGTTGACACTTGAAACCCCATTCATAAATAAGGATCAAATTGAAAATTTAGTCCATAATTAATGAGTGAACTAATTTTTCTTGGTATGTGAGAGTTAGGCAATTTGGATTTATAAATAGCATCATGGTCTACATATTTCGATTGTGTGTCTGTGAGGAAAATCTCAATCAAGTCCTAAGGATAAGAAAAAATACTAAAAAAGTCTTAGAGTAGATTCCTCTATTAAAAAGCTACATAGAGATTGCCGTGATATAGTTTCCAAATGTGAACTTATTTTATTAACATAGATGGAGCTTGTCAATGAGCACTCTATAACTTATCAATATAGTGATGGTAACGTACATTTGTTCACAGAAGCCGATTTAGTTAACATGGATGAACTTGTTAATGTCCATTTTATAAGTTGTCAATATAGTCACATACATTTGTTAAAGAGAGCTGCTTTAGTAACATATATGAGCTTGTCAATCACCACTCTATAACTTGCCAGTATAATCACATACACTAATTAACTTGTTACTAAGGTAAATTCACATTTGAAATCTATATCAATGTAGTCTTTAGAGAGTTTTTTTTAAAAAAGGAATCTACTTTGAGAATTTTTTTATATTTTTTCTGTTCCATGGGATGGGACTTGAGTGAGATTTTTACAATAACATATATATTAAATAGGATAGGCCTTAAGTGAAAAAACCTAACCTATTTAAACTAGTGGACATCTAAATAGGCCTATAGCTTGACTTCTTTGCTAAACAGACCAGACTTTAGCATACTTCAAGTAAGCTAGGCTGTAGATCTGAAAGGTGCCTAGCCTTCCATCCCAAGTCTTCTTCCTCATGAAAAACTGTCAACTAAATTTTTATCTTTAAATAATAAAAATAATAATTATTTGTTGAATAAATAATTAGGGAAATGATAGAAAAAGAATTGTGGATTTCTTATTAAGTTTGGTCATTCCCTTATCAACTCTCGGTAACAAATATGATTTGAGATTTTATAATTTCAAAATTCTTCTTCTCTGTCTTTTTTCCAAATAATTATTTTAAGAGTTAATTTATTAATTAATTAAAAATGTTCAATAATAATAATAATAAAGGACCGGCGAAGGCATTTAAGAAGTGAAGAAACAAATTGAATCCCACGGAAGACCCGACACAAGTCTCTCGCCTGAAAGGAGGCTGGGAAAGAGAGAGGGGCATACTCACACTGCAGACTCCCTCCTTTTTCGGCACCGGTAACTTGTTACTTCTTCCACGTTCACTTCAATGCCACTTTCTTCACCAATTTCTCTTTTAAGTCATGTTCATTTCTCTTTCTTGTTTTAGAACTTCGCTTCGAACTCTTAGCTTGTTTCATGGATCAGGTTAGTATAATGTACTGGACTTTGAGTTCAATTTGATGTTTCTCTTCGAATATCTACCGATTCTATCTCTATTTGTTTTCCGATTATCAAGTACGAGAAAGTTGAGAAGATTGGTGAAGGTACCTATGGTGTGGTTTACAAGGCTCGTGATCGGGTCACTAATGAGACCATAGCATTGAAGAAAATTCGATTGGAGCAGGAAGATGAGGGAGTGCCTAGCACTGCGATTCGAGAGATTTCTCTCTTGAAAGAAATGCAGCATAGGAATATTGTTAGGTATAGTATTTGTGTTTTGTCAAATGGTTTTCCCACACCCCACTATGATGATCCCATTTAAGCAACATAATTGGTTGTTCTAAATGCTATGTAGAAGATACGTTTGTAGGGTGTTATGCTGATCTGTAAAGAATAAGACAGGGTAGCCTAATTGGACTCTTACAATTTTCACCATACAAGATTTCCTCCTAAATTTTTTGCTTCACTAAATTGCTGCCCTACTGTTCGTCTGCCTTTAAATCCATATCCATATTGGCCTATGCTTGATGGCTATGTGAATGACAGGTTACAGGATGTAGTACACAGTGAGAAGCGTTTGTATCTGGTTTTTGAGTACCTGGACTTAGATCTGAAGAAGCACATGGATTCATCTCCTGATTTTGCAAAAGATTATCGACAAATAAAAGTGTGTAACTACTTTCTTTTATTTGGAGGTGTTTGAGTTTTGTATGACTTAGCTTATGATTACCTTAATTATAGGTTTGGAACTCACTCAAAAAATGAAACTGATATATGATGCTTTATCAAGGAAATTAAATCAGCAAGAAATTTTATGTCTTTCTGTTTCTCTTCTTGTCTTTCCATATATTAAATGAAGGGAAAAATGAGTGAATGTTCAAAATACTCTTTCAGTTATGGTAAGCATATCTCTGCCTTTCAAAATAAAGGTCCTTCGTCAATAATTCATGCTTCACAAGTTTTTGTGACAAATGACTTAGTTAAATAGATATGATCAGATTGGTATTATGTTATGTAATAGTCTTCTGTTTCTAAAGATGAGTTTTAGGCTTATTAATTATGAGACACTGGCCTTTGACATTTAAAATGAAATTTTATTGTAGTTTGTTGATTTCTGATGAGAGGCAAATCCAAGGGAAACTCCTATAGGATTAGGGGTTTGTGAATAAGTAGGGGATTGGGAGTGTATGATTATAAGGAGTCATACTCAATTTATTTTTACCTAGTCATTCTATATGATAATCTGGAATAATTTATCTTGTAGTTAATCCCTATTTTCATATCATTATGAACAAAAGAAGAGAGGGACTGCTGCAATGTGTGTAAGTTTTATTTGAGCAAGCCATTTTTTTTCTTTTCTTCCTCAAAATATACATGAAAACAAACTTGGTTTGAGAGAAGGCTATATGTTTACTATCTTATATCAGAGCTCCCACTATTATTTGACCAAGTTCTAGTACTGCTTTGACCTAAAGTTTGCCATTCAGGGTGCATATGTGTTAGTTGCTTGGGTTCTTTAAAGTTGTATATTGGTTAAGCTCGTCATTGCTTGATTGAGCTTTGTGGTTCTTGTTTTCACTACAAATTGCTGACTAAAGTAGGTGACAAGTTTGTTATTGTGGTTTGACATTATAAATTTACAAAATGTGTTGTAAACTTTACTGGCTTTGTATGTTACTGAGTACCTCAATGAGGATCCCAAGAAACAGAACTAGCTGAGTGCCCCATAGGTTAAGTAGATCAAAGTCTTCTGGAAGCTGTGTCATTGTGATTAGATCATGTGGCTGAGAAGAGTGGCTTGGAGAGTGTTGAGTAGTTAGCTCATGGGAAATAGGTTGAAGAATTCTGGATCTGTGGTTTATCATCTACCAAGAACATTGTCAGAGGTAGTACTGGTCACTTGTTAAGTTCTTAAGTTGCTGCATACTATCTAGTTGTTCTCGCCCATATGCATTTTCATTTTTAAATTGGTTGCCTTATGCAGCTGTCCCTGTATTGATATATTTTCATGGCCAATTTTGGGTGCAATATTCAGTTGCCTAATCTAGGATTAGTATCTTATGATTATCTAGAGGTTCAGGATTAATGTAATCCAGAGTCTTAATTAATTGTCATCTAGGAGTTTATCTTTTTAGCTAATCTCTCATTTCAATCAAATTATTACTGTCAGTGTTATATATAAAAAGAGAGAGGGAATATTACATTTATGTGTGTGTGCGAGAGAGAGTTCTACCTGTGCTAGCTTCTTCATTCATGATATTTCTGTTCTTCAGTGTCATGAAGTCTGATTCTGAACTGAGAAGGAAAAAAAATACTAATCTTGGCCTAAAGGACCAACTAAATTGAAATTTGAGTGGGTTAATTATTTATTCTGCAGATGTTTCTGTATCAAATTCTGTGTGGTATTGCTTACTGTCATTCGCATAGAGTTCTCCATCGAGACTTGAAACCACAGAATTTGTTGATAGATCGCCGCAGTAATTCACTAAAGCTTGCAGATTTCGGATTGGCCAGGGCATTTGGCATTCCTGTCAGGACATTCACACATGAGGTTTGACTGTGTTCCACCATATCTATGATTTTGTTATCCATGTAGACATTAACATAGATAGTCACTCTGATCAAGAAATGAGTGAAATGTATGCTGCATTTTAAAGTTGTATTATCTATAGTTCAGACTGTTTGAGGGAATTCTGATATCAAGATACAAAGGAATTGGGTGAAAAAGTTAAATAAGGAGCATTAGTTCAATAGTGCTTTCCAATTCTCGGGCAAATCCATAAGGGAAAACTATCTGATAAACCAGGAGTTGAAATGCTAAGAGATGATAAATAAATTATTGTCTCCCAATGATGGTGTGGAGAATAACTCTCTGGTTTGAAAGCTTGCATCTATTTAGTTCTCATCATTGAAAAACTACAAGCCAACGGAAACAACATACTGCCAGAGGATCATGTTCCTTTATCCTGCCAAAACCTTATTAAATTCACTTCTGAAAAGTGTCCTAAAGAGGCTGAACAGTTCACTTCTGATTAGAAAAAAAATCCCAACAAGACATTGTCATGCAGTCACCCTACGATTGGAGAATAAAAGGTTATTATTTGTCTTGCAGCTCTGGAACACGTAATGAAATCATTGAGAGAGAACACATAATGAAATCAATGAGAGTAAAGCCGATGCATAAACTGCTTTGATTTTGTCTTTTACTAATTGTTCAAAGGGGAGAAAAACCGTTAAGAAAATATCTGAGCTCATAAAAAGCACTTAAAATTTGTCATTTATGAGGAAAACTAGTTAAGATAGTAAAAGGCAATAACATATACAGTTATTCTTAAATTTTGTTATGAGGTTTAGCAACTAATAAGGATCTAAAAATAGAGAAACTTAGTTCAAAGCCATGCAATAGATGGGCTTGATGTTGGGACTTGAGACAAGGGAGTTCAGGGGGACAAGAGGAGGAAGGGGATATGCTTGCTTTTGTGATTGAAGATCTTGCTACAGAGTACTCCTTATTGAGATATGGAGATAGGGATGCTTGGTGCTAATTGGTGAACAGCTTGTTGCAATAAGGGGACATGAAGCTTGCTGAAAGGTGGAATTTGAAGCAGATTGTAGTGGGCTTGACTGGCTTCTTGCAGAGATATTGCAAGGGGCTAGATGATCGAAATTAAAGGCGACTGTGTTTTGAAGTTTGATTGTAGGGACTCCTCACTTTTGAGCTAGGTTGGCTAAGAATCAGAGAAATGAAGGGGTTGGTGAAACTAAAATTAAAAACATTGGAAGTTGACTTGATTTCCTAGCCTAAACTCTAGACTTGTCTGATATAACTTTTCAATATGCGACAATAGTTTGAAGAGATAAATGAATGGTATGGCAGTATATATTTCACTAATTGGGTGCAAACTGAAAGGGTTCGGGCAGTATATATTTTGCTAATTGGGTGCAAACTGAAAGGGTTCAACCTTTTTCTCTTTTTACCACAGTTCACATTATCTATCACACTTTGATATTTGCAATTTTTTTTTTTCTTTTCTCTGGTGGAAAGTCACATTGAACTTCTCCCTCTGAAGGGATGACCTTGATTGCATATCTACCATTCCTTGAAATCTGAAGATAAGCTACATTTAAATCCATTTGGTCTAAGATACCTCCACATGGTTAAGTTGGATAGATGTCTTGTTTATTACAAGAACTTCAAGAAATTAGATCTACTATTCATAGCATATAAACAGTGTGGCTTGCTATGTATTTTATATTTCATATTGATAATTGTTTCTCTAAGTTTAGCAAATTATATAAGTTGACTAATCTTAATTTTTTTTAGAAAATTTTAATTTTAATTTATTCAAAAAATGCATTCACAAATAGTTTTTTAAGTAAATCAAACCGATCAGAAGATAATTATTTAAGTATTTAATATTAAAAATAATATACATTCAATATATATTTAATTAGTGTACATACTATTATGGATGCATTTTTTTATTTTGAATGAATCTTATTTAATGTTTTAAAAAGTTAATTGTGATTGAAATAGACGGATGGTTTCAGAATTCTAGAGGGCTGTATTTTCTAAGGAAAAGGAGAGTAATTTACCTTCTTAAGTTATTGAGTTGTATATTCATTAAACTGATAGATTGACAAAATGTTATCATTTTAGCAATATAAGGATGCTATATACCAAAGGAAAAAACGTATAAGAATCCTGTCGCAAGAATTCATAACAGTGACTTTGTGGTTATTTTTCATTTATTCATGTTTCTTCATATATAATATTGCTGGCTGTTCGCAGGTGGTGACACTGTGGTACAGAGCTCCAGAAATATTGCTTGGATCTCGCCAGTATTCTACCCCAGTGGATGTTTGGTCTGTGGGCTGTATATTTGCAGAGATGGTAAATCAGCGACCACTATTTCCTGGAGACTCTGAGATTGACGAATTGTTTAAAATATTCAGGTATGAGGCTTTTTATAGTTAATTCTTGGCATATTTTCAGGGAAATTATATGTACACCTGTTTGTTAAAGTCTTGGCATATGGCGCCTTCTAACTTTGATTGACCATCAACCTTAATCCCTTGATAATCCCTTAACCTTGAACGGCGCACACACAGGAGACTCCCTTAAGTTAAATGATCTCAAGGAATCATTGGGGTGATAATATTCTTTCCATCTCAGAGAATATCCTTTATGACCAGGCTAAAATAAACATTGATTCCCTGTAAATGAGCCATTCTAAATTGGAAACTGAATCATTGGGGTGATAATATTCTTTCCATCTCAGAGAATATCCTTTATGACCAGGCTAAAATAAACATTGATTCCCTGTAAATGAGCCATTCTAAATTGGAAACTGTTTATGGAACAAAGTATCGGCCAAATGGGTTGAAATCCCAACATATGTGATGCAAAACCGACTCACATTTTCACTAATACAAATAGCATGATATAGGAGAGAGAAAAAGAAATATAGATGGGGAGGAGAGAGACACAGAACAGAATGGCGGGGAAGATAACTGAATTCTCATTGGCAGCAAATTATCATTCAACAAACTCTGGTTACAAATGCTAACTAGTAGCTATTCTAAAATCCAGATTTCCATTTGATGAAGGTAAGTCAAAAGATATGATATTCTAAGGTTTCCTTACTATGAAGGAAACATTCAAAATAAAACAACACTAAAAGCATAAAGTATACACATTCTGCCACTTGCTAAAATATATTAAAAAGGAAAACATAAAACATAAAAGGAAAATAGGTTTCCTTTTGTAGTAGGTTTTCTCAAGATACACTAATTCTCATATCATATCAATGTGAAAGTATAATGGGGTACTGCCAACGGCTCATGGTTGAAAGGAGGTGGGGGCTTTTGTGATATTAATATGGAATCATCATGAGGCTTGTTGTTTGTTATTCTAGGAAGATTCTTATCCTCCTTTTTGGTAATTTTTTATAAAAGAAAACACAAAATCTTAATGAATTCTTCTATCAATAAAAGCATCTGCACGAGGGAAGCATGTTGCAATATTTGCAGATGCTTTAGAGTATGCATTGTTAATCCATCTTGTTCTTTTTACCCTTCTGATTCCTTCAAATTTACAATTACTTTTTGTTACATTAATATGAAAGGTCAAACCAATGAAATATTTCAATCGCCGAAAGTATCCCGACTTTTGTATTGTAGGGTGCTGCAAGCTACTGCTAAAGTTATCTCTTATGAAGTTTCATTTGGTCCTATTCTTGTTGTGTAGTATGACCCTTGTTCCTTTCTGGACGAATATCAAATCTTTGCAATTTACTTATTGCAACTTGTGACTTGCATTTAATAGGTCCTTACTTACTCGCCATCAGTTATTGCTAGAGCGTTTTGAGTTTTAGTTGAGGCAAGGTGAAAATTTTACATCCCAAATTTGAAAACTTAACGTGATTTTTGGGGAGGCTGTTATCCTGGCAGAGGTTGCCCTCAGGTATGCTTGACTGGGGTCTTGCAGGACAGAGGTCTTCTGGGACAAATTCATATGACACCAAGTTGGGCCAAAAGAAAAAAGGAAAAAATAAATTAGGGCAAGGGTTGTGTCATGTGATTGGTGCTTCTTGAGATGTTTGTTATTATATCAAGGAAATTAATTGGTGTTGCCCTTTTTTGTTTGCTGTACATTGATAAATATTTGTATTCTTTTTCTTCCTAGGGGCCTGGGTTATGGTTCTGTAATTTGATTGAATGATTCATGTTTCATTTGCATGCTAAGGTGATGCAGAATCTGGTAGGGACTCGAAACTGGTTAGGAAAATAAATGATCGGAACATATAATAAGAAAAAGAAAGCAAGTATCTTGCTCAACTCCTCTTGACTAGCCAAAGACTTGAGAGAATCTCCAAAGGTGATAAAACTGATATATTGTTGCTGAATGACTAGCTCTATGGAGGCTAGTCTATTTACTGTCTGAAATTACATTAAAGTAATCAAATAAAATCCAGAAATAATCCCTAAAATCTTGGGATTGATTCTTAACAGATGATACAGTAACAAGCTAGACGTTGGGATCCTCAACAACAATATGGATCTTTATTTGACTCATAAATTTTTTCATCAAATATTAAAACATAAACTAATTAAATAATTCAAAAATAAAACTGTTAAACTGATAAATTTTCTGTTGCTTCCTTCTCCTAACACAAGTCTGGATTGGTTTCTTATAAGGATCACTGGAATTGGTTGATGTAACTTGTGTAGTATAACATGGTGATGATCGGGATTTTTTAAGTGGTCATCAATACTATCTTGAATTCTGTTCATATTTAGTCTCTCGTAATTGCCTGACCCAAAAGGTGGGAAATGGTGGTTTGGATTTGTGAGTTTAATACTCTCTCTGTTCCTTTTTATAAGAGACAATCTGGCTTGTTCCTAATTATAAGAGAAAGTTATAGGTTGTCTCCAATTTTTTTTTTTTTATTTCCCATTTTTCCCCATTTAATCAGTCACTAATTACTCATACTCTTTCTTCCACACACACCTACTTTACTAGTAAAAAGTAATTTGCCTATTTTATCTCTTACACTCGCCCTAATATTGACGGTATTTTTGGGAAAAAATATATTTTTACGTATTTGTTGTCTCTTAACTAATTTTAACCAACTTTTTTATCAAAGAAGTTTTGCCCCAAGCATGCATAATTACATAATAAAGTTTATGTATGCTTCTAAATAAACATGTTATTGCTTATATGAAGAATCATGGGCACACCAACTGAGGATTCGTGGCCTGGAGTGACTTCATTGCCTGATTTTAAATCATCCTTTCCCAAGTGGCCTCCAAAGGTAATTAATTATAAGTGCTGCTATTGTTTTAAGTTACGTGAACATGAATTCCTTGTATCTACTTTGTTAACTTGCAGTAAGGGTTATATTACTTTTTTCCCCCCAAAATGCTGTGCAGGACCTGGCAACTGTTGTTCCAAATCTTGAGCCAGCTGGCATTGATCTTCTTTCTGTAAGTGCATCATCATTCAGATAATTATGGGAATAAAAATGAAATCAAATACTACATTTTGTATATAGTGCCATCAGTGTTTAGTTAAATTGCTTTCTACTCTGCTGACACTTGAGAAACTAGGGCAAAACAAGGTAATTGCATAAAAGAAACAAGAATATAGATACCACATAAAAGATAATATTGTTACAGGGGTTTACGTAAATAAAACCAAGTTGATACTGATGAAAACTTGGCGAGCATGATATTTTGGGAAGGTTAACCAATAAAGAAACAGTGATGATGTGAACCTTTGTTAGAGTCGCACTCCAATTGCTAGTTTATGTTGGAAAAAGGAGAACTATTTAAACCCCACATGATAATTTGATAGAAACTGCCAGAAGTATTTGAACATAGATAATAATGAGATAAGTCCTACATTGATTGTAAATGAGTTTAATTCTAATACAGCAATTATCACAATCAGTGCAGCAGTAGAACAAGAAAAGTACAGTATTAGAAATACATATATGCAGCAAATAGCAAACACAGGCAGAAAACCCCTTGGCTTTTGAGAATTTAGAGTTTCTTTCTGCACTCCTCCGGAATTTCCTTGCATCTTCCACGCACAGATCACCCTGAAATATTCCACTGCCAATTATCTCTTACTTTTCCTTTACATCCCCTCTCATAAGATGCTACAATCAGTTATCACATTTTTCCACTTGCAGTTCGCCTACAGACCTTGTAGAATCTTCTGGAATGTGTAGAATACGTCTAGACCCTATTTGTTAGTACACTCTCCACTGGTCTATCTCCCTTTTCTCTTTCTCCTAAAAGTTTTAGACGTAGGCTTATCTGAACCATGTTACTCTTGTGTGGGACTCAAGTTTCAAAACTTGTAACATGCGATGATATTTCACCATGTTTCTCGTGTCCTATACCATATGTTAAAGGGGGAGAGAAATAGAGCGAAGGATAATCAAAGGCTTTAACTCTATACCACTGATATGAATCTTTAGAGAGCCATGCTCCCATCAACGAAAAGAAATGAACCAAAACAAAAAGGGAAAAACTGGGGGCAAATCTCCCTTGGAAATTTATTTGGTGAGAATGATCTGTTAAATTTTTAGACAGAGTACTATTAATCTTCGAATTTTGTAACCACAGTATTTGTACTCTTATTTATGTCCTTCTCACCAATTAATTTTATAGCGAGGGAATTTCTCCAATTTTCCCAATAAAAAAAGTGGCTCTTGGGGTGTGGCTCTACTAAAGGTTCATATAAGCTGAGTGTGGGTCAAAAACTTACTTGTTTTGCTATTTCTAATTTAGTTCATTTGGTATGTTTCTTCCAATTATCCCGTGTATAGTTCAACTAAATAAATTAAATTTTGAACTGAGAGGAAAAGTTTCTTCTTTTGTTGTTGTTGTTGGGTCTTCTCATTAATTAGTTCCCTGGTAGTGATTTAACCTCTTCATAGCAGATTTGCTTCTGCTGTGTGGTGAGATTATGTTGGATACATATACTTCTAACAAAATTTCATCTTATCATTTGTCAGGGTTCTCATTCCTTATTATATGTTGTTCAATTCATTTTTTGCATATAAGTTCATCCGAATCAGATATAAACATATAATCATCATATTAATCCTCTAAATCATATCCTTTGAGCTTTATCTATCAATTGTTTTTAAGTGCGTGAAATCTTATCCCAGAGCATGCTTTGCTTGGATCCCAGCAGAAGAATTACAGCCAGGAACGCCCTTGAGCATGAGTACTTCAAAGACATTAAGTTTGTACCCTGATCCCTTGGCAAGGATGTCTATAGAAACATAGTATGTAGATTGTTTGGGTTTTGATTGTGCTTTGCTTTTACCCCTCATGACAATGATTGAACTTATAGTTCATATTGTTATATTTATTTCGCATTCAACATATTTCCTACCTCGTCTAGAGATTACAGATTGGTGGCAAATTTGTAGTTTGCTTGAGTGTGATAGGACTACATGACCTCCTGCTGCATTTAAATCTTACTTCAGGGCTTTTGCTCTTTGGCATTGTATATCTTCTTCACCTGTTTTTTCCCATCAATACCAATCATTTAAGTTCAAATATACTAGGTAACAAACAAGCAATTTTAAACTATGGTCTAAAGCCATGCAATTTTTTTTTCTTTTGCCATATCTCCATAAAAATTATCAAATCTATCAATTGATAGTTAGGCATTAATCTGAACATGATAAATACTTGAAGAAGTTCACGTTTATGTATAACCAAAGAAAGTGCACGTTTATGGAGTTGGGGAGATCAAATGTATTTAAATCGTTAACTTGTCATATAAATGAAGTTATGTTGAAGTGAAACTCATTGTTCGTGTTAGTCCGTCCAAAAAGTGTTAAAAATGGAACAAATTTATCCTAGTCGTTTAGATACTAATGTTAAATCTCAACGCATTTTAAAACGTGGTGGGAATATTACTTAACACACCTCTTCTCTTGATACACCTGGCTTAAAACATTATAAGTATGATAAATACTTTTAAGAATTTGTTATTAACTTTTTTATTTTGGATTTTTGTAGGGAGCGTTACATATAAGTCCCATAAAAAAAAATATATCACTCGTCGTCAATGCTTATAAATATAGAAGCTTCGTGTGAGATTAAAAAGATAATTAACCATTTTTTTATGAGCCTCATAGATGAATAGAACGATTCAATTCTAGTTATTCCTTTGAAAGGAATCTTCCTTTTTTGTGGTTTAGAGATTTTTATGATAGTTGTCAAAGTCATGAACGCTCTCATAAATAGAAAGACACGAGTTTGATTCTACTTGTAACCTCTTAAAGATGAGTTTTAGATTAGTAAAAATACTCTCATATTAGTAACTCCTTGATAGTGCACGCAGGTTAATAAAGGCTGAGTTTTATATTGTCAATTGACCCTTTAACTTGAAAAGTGATTGAGTAACTGACTTTGCTCAAAAACCATTCAACTTAAATATGCATGGTGTAGATTTAATTCAATTTACTTTTTTTACACTTTTTTGTCTTAGTAGATGTAGGATTTAAATTATAAATAAGGAAGAATTACTTTTGGGTCCCAAGGAACAGAAAAAATTACAAAATGTCTTAGAATTCCAATATCAAAAAAGTCTCAGTTGTAAATATGGTATTTTCAGTTATAAATATGACATTTTCTATTGTTAAAATTTCTGTAATTACTATAAAAAAAGTCTCTTGTAATTTTTTCTGGTTTTTGGGACCCAAATGTAATTCTCTCTATAAATAATATGTCAACACTCAACAGGAACCATTTAAAAAAAAAAATGAATTGATCATTTAAGAAGTTAGGGACTAAAAAAATTTAAATTTATACGGTCCAAATTAGATTTAGATTGTGTTTACTACTTGAATGATTATTGAATAACAGTCTCGAAGAAATGCTCAGACTGACTTCAACGAGTTCTACAGAGGTTGACCAAATAAAATACTCTGAAAAATAAAATAATATACTATACTAAAAAATAATTTTAATTATATTCAAATAATTTATTTTTATATTATTATTTAAAAAATTATTTATGTATCGTTTAAAATTTGTTACTTAAAATAAAATAAGAATGTCATTTATTTTTAAAATTAACATTTCACGTTATTTCGTTTTATTTGTATACCGTGGGACATTAACGATTATTTTGGCAAACAGAACATTTTTAATTAAGGGTCAAAATATTTTTTTGGTCCTCTATTTGTGTTCAATTTCAGTTTAGTCCTTGAAATTTATAAAGTGTACTTTACTATCCCTTAATTTTAATATCGTTAATCTCATTTGAATTTAAATAGTGACTTTTTAATTAAATGCTAACAATTTTTTTCCAAATTTAATTTTTTAATATAATATTTTTATTTCAAATTAAAAATACTAAGATTTTAATTGTGAAAATTCTATATAAATACCATTTGAACTTGGAAAACCCAAAAAAGTCTATTAACACACGGAAATGACAAATTGGTCTCAAGGGTAATATGAGATTTTGAAATGTTGTGTTTTTACCAAAATGCCCCTTAAGTTTTTTTTTTTTAAAAAGAAAGAACCTTCGCCGGCGCCGGCATCAGAGCGTTGCCGTCGTCACCATCGTTGTAGGAGTTCCAGCGGTTGTCACAAGCAGCTGGTTGTTGGAGCTTCAGTGACAACTTGAATAATGAAATTGACTATTTAGTTCCTTAAAGCCCTATCAATCATCATCGAAAAATTAAATAAATGCAATGACAACTTGAGCGTTACTTTTAACAACCTCATGAGGGCAAGTTGTTAGCCGTTGTACTTAAATTGTTATTGCCTTTAATGAACTTACTAATAATGCCAAATAGGGCTTATGGGGCTCAAACAGTCAATCTCATCATTCATGTTGTCATTGAAGCTCTGGCCATTGATGTCGAAGCATCAGCAGCTAGCTGCCAAAGCTTCATCGGAAACAAGGTTCTTAGAAAAAAGGGAGAGGACATTTTAGTAAAAGAACAATATTTCAAAATTTTAGAATAGTCCTTTAGACTTATTTGTTATTTCCACCTGAATAGACTTTTTAGAGTTTTCCAAGTTTAAATGGTATTTATTTGAAAATTTTCTATTTTAATTCTTTAACAAAACTTGTTTAAATTATAAGTTAAAATTAAAAATTTCTGATCATGAGACATTTCTGATTTTTTTTTTAAACAAGATATTTATAATTAAGGGTTAAAATATTAGTTTGGTGATAGTGTGTGCTTTGTAGTCACTTAGGGCTTTGTTTGGTATGAGGGGAGGGGAGAGAAAGTGGGCAAAGGAAAAAAAAAATTGGGAAAATCCTTTAAGGTCCCAAGGGACAAAAAAAAAAAAAAAAAATCAAAAAAGTTTTAGGGAAAATTCTAATGTTAAAATTGTTTTAAGAATTTGTTAAAGTCCACAGATTGAGTTGTTAATTTCATATTGAAGAAGTTGTCAATGAGATTTTTTGATATTAGAATTTTCTCTATGATTTTTTTGACATGTTTTTTATCCTTGAGATTTTAAAGGGATTTTCCTAAAATAAATTGAGTTGAATTTAAAAAAGTCAAAGAAATGAGGTTAAAATTTTTTAATTATTTTTTTTACTCTTTTATCTTACATGTTCTTTTTATTAAAATTCTGTAACCCCCTTCTTCAACTTTTTTAAATTCAACTCATAAAAATGTGAAGAGGGAGAAGGATGAGGAGGAGGGGAGGAAAAACCACAAATGCAAGAAAGATTATAAAGACAAGCACGTAGTTCTGTTTTCTTTTGGATCATAAGACTCAGTTGAATTTCCAATTGAAAGATGAAACTTGTCCCGATAAAACTACTCATTTTAAATTATTATAAAACATGTAATCTCATGACATGATACTGGACTGTGTCATTCTTGTTATGACGCTCTTTTCTTAAGACGTAGCTCTTTTCATAAAAAATGTAATCATGATGCTTTTTTTTTCCCCTTTTAAAAGCACAACTCAAGTTATTTATACTCATAATTTCATGAACTTAAACCGCAACATTATTATGTTATTCCCTCCTTTGAGCATACAACGAAAATGAAAACCAAAAAACACACTTTTAAAGCAAATCCAGCCATTGGTGTATTGTACAACTTAATCGATTGTCATTCTGAAAAGCCGAGGGAATCTTACAGCAAATCAATACCTAAGGTGGACCTCTTCAGAAGATTTCACTATATATAAAACAAAATTTTGCCCATTTTTTTGGGGATGGAAAGACAAACCAACCCACAATTCAATTTCAATAACGTGATTGGTTTTGTATTTGAAACCATTAAAATCTAAGTTTCGAAAGTGACAAATAGGTATTTACTTCCAAAACAATCATGATATTTATAGTTTCTAATATAACTTCTCTAAGCTATTTTATCGTACCTATAAATCAAATTAAGTATCTGAATCGCTTACACGAAACTAAGTTACCAATTGGACTAGATATAATCCAACAAGAAATATCTTCCTGGTGACTCTTATTTTTCCTATGATGATTCAAAGGGCGGCACAACTCAAAAACTTGAGCTTTCGAATTTAAAGGGTGCAAAAAGATTTGGTAACAACCCCTTTGAAATGTCTTCAAAGGGAATCACTACGAGCAGCATTGCAAAATCACGAAATCCCTTTGAACGCTTTCAATTTGAAAGCCCAATTTCTAGAGCTGTATCACCCTCTTTGAATCATTAGATGAAAAATAAGAGTTGATGTCAAAGGAGAGTTGCATAATGTATAAGTAAATGTAAGTCGTTATCCTCCATGCTTCTTGTTGGTTATACCTAATCCACCCTTGGTGAATTAGAGTCCAAGCTCCATTGGATGCCTTGAGCCTAACTCTGTTTCATGTGGACAACCCAAATACCCGATTGAATTCACAAGTACACCCCAAAACGTTTCAAAATCAAATGTATATTCAGCTTACTGAGAAGGTAAGCTGACATAACCACCCGTCCCTTTCTCTTATGTTTTGTTAAGCAAACATGCAAGATTACGAAGTTCTTCAAACGCATGCATTGTTTCTGCATCAAATCCTCCTGCAAACTGTATTGAGAAATGAAAGAGGGGAAACATTAGCATTTCAATCATATGATCATGATACAGTATGTATGGACAAAAACATAATAACATAGCAAAATCTAGAAGTGTTTATATACAAATGTTGAACATGCCATTTGGGTTTTGAGACGCTCAACAATAATACATAATTGTTTTGGGAAAATTTCAGGCCTTTTTTGTAGCAACATAAAATAACATATAATGTTGGTTTAGCAGCATTTTTAAGTCTTAATTTACTCAAATAAGGAATGTAGTCCCCAAAATTCAATTGGAGACAAATGTGGTCAGTCTAGTTTATTTATTCCAAGTATGGCGGCGTTTATAATAGCAATTTTACATCAAGTAATACATTAAAGTAAACAAAAATGATAATCAGACAACATATTAATTTGTTTATGCCACAATAACTATCATTATCTTTTCTATCAAAATGTTTCATTATCTCGTTGTGTGGATTCCCAACAATCACGTGTTTTGGGGAATTTCTAATAGATAGAAAGTGTAAAGGGAAAAATTTAAGTGTAATCATTCAAAAACGTTTAACAACGAGAAAAAACTGTACTTTAAAAACGAAAAGTAACTGTTTTGAACCTTTAAGAATTTAAAGGTATAATTTTTTTACAGTTATCATTTTAAATTTCTGAAGGGGGGAAAAAAAACAGTCTCGAGACCTGTTGGATCCTTGAAATCATAGTAAAATACTTTTTGTTTCTCTTGCCAGAAAAAGTAATCATCAGATAATACTGATATTTAGACTTCTTTAGACAAACCAAACTGAAATCACAATACCCTGAAAATGAAATTTTGACCAATGTCCTGATAACTAAAAAATACAAATTTGCTTCAATTGAAACTAAAATGACTAAATTATTTTCTCAAGCAAATCAAAGGGGGTAAAAGTGCACCTAACAAGAAAATTCACTTTCATAGGGAGATTCAAAATGAAATATTGGATAATTCCCAAATGGAAAAAAAAAGTAGGAACTAGGAATGAACCTGATGGATTCTGAATGCAAATCTCACTCCTTGGAGAAGCATGTAGTCCATTGCCGGATCTTTTTCTGTTGATGCCTTGGCTTGAAGTTCCATAGCGACCCTTTTCATATACTTCTTTGCCAGTTTAACTGAGACTAGTTTTATCTGCAACAATAAATCTTAGTCAAATATCATTTGAAACCCTGCGCCCTGCTGAACCAGCAACAATTCATCCTTATAAAGCCCAAGGGATCCGGTTTCTACATGCTTCATTTGAAGCTCTGGTAGGTGTCATCTGAAGTTATAGCTACCAGAGGTGCATCATCAGGTGAATAAGAATTTCCAGATAGATCATTATGGTTTTCACTTTTAAAACTTGCGCCATCAAATACTATACCTATCTTACACCATGTTGATTGCACTCAATTACCTATTTAATAGTCCTTAGCCAGTCCTTACTTTTGTGGACCATACTAGGTTAGCAAGAAACATGCTGAAACCTCACAAACAGTATTTTTTTCTCCTTTTGGCTATCAAATCTCAGACGTCTTAGAAAATTGGTACTTGCACCAATACATGACACAATATACAAACTCTGCATCAGACAATTTAAGTTTTCAACACTAGTTACAAAAGCTATTTCATATTATTTTGTTTTGATGGACGTTGTGCCATATCTTGTAAGGTTGTTAGATATTTATTGAATAAGATAAGGCCTTTTATTTTGAGATCTTAACGTCATCGTTGTAATGCACTTCCCAATACAGAATCTGATACTGGTAATGCTTTCATTTTATATAAATGCCACAAAGATGTTATGTCGAAGTCATTGTTCGTATGTTTATATGGATTGACGCCCAGCATGATGTACCTTGCCAATGATTCCATTGTTAAGCATCCATTCTATGGGAATTTGGAACTGCTTGCAATTACGCATTAAGGAGTCTCTTGTGCGTAGAAGGTTATAAACAGTACGTTCCATCCTGACAGGGCAAACAGAACATAAACCTAAATAAGCTCAAGAATGATCAAAAGGAATCCAGGAGTTCTTAATTTCCCTATGGGAACTTTCATAGATATTCAGTTACTTACTTTTCCGATAATGCAACCATTTTCTTTAGAGCAATATCACATGGGAGCCGAGGATCATCCTTGTAAGAGGATACTTCATTCTCCAATTTTTTGACATCTCGGTACCCAAAGGCAGCTTCTCGTAATGTGTCAGCTTTCTTCTCTGGCCAATCAAAATGCTTTAGGACTGCTCTTTCATCCACCTAAGAGTGTACATAATTAAAAGCAGTAGAACTAGACAAGAACATACAAAAGATTCTTACTTTCATATTAAAATGAAGGATATGACTTACAAGGAAGCAGAGTTCATCATCCAGCCATTTCACGAATGCAACTACGTCTTCTATGTTCTGATAAACTGCATTATTTACCTCTCTAATCAATGAATTAACAAATTCTCCTTGGGTCTCAACATCTGCCTTTATCTACATTTGAGTGAGTAATGAATAGTTATATACAAATTATAGCACAGTGTTCATCCAATCAAAATACCACATAGACGTCACTTTCCCCTGTGTTTATGCTAAAAATAATAGTTTTCTTAATCTTAAAAATTCAATTTTTGGTTTAGTTCCTATCGTTGAAAAAGCTATTGGATGATTTAAGCTTTAGAAAACTTTAACTTGATCCATTTCTTGTCAAGTCTCTCTTAAACAAACATATTCAACCATGCTGTATTTTGATGCTTTAAATTTAGATGTACAAGTTTTCACTTAAATTACTAATCTTATGTAGCAAGTGATGCTACATAAGTGAGTGATTTTCAATCTTCTCCTTTTCAGCACTTTGTTTACCGTTAATCCAATTCAGACATAATCGGAGTACTAAAATAAAATGTCATATGGTTAGTCCCATCGACAAAGTTTAATGATTTAAGGAAAAAAATAAATAAAAACAGACCTTAATATTTTTTAAAACTACAAGAAGGAAAGCACTCTGACCCAATTCAATTGAATCTCCTTTGAGGGAAGAACTAAGGAACATAAAAAGTAGAAACTACTCACAGCAAGCAAATGTGACGAGCGGTTTTCAATTTCTCCAATCATGCTGCTACGAACATCAGCAACATCTGCTGCATCAGATAGTCCTCCATTTGAAGAATCCTTTCTAGAATCTCTCTTCATAAGCGAATGGTACAATTCCACTACTTGTGGAGCTCGTTTCACCATCCCTCCTGTGTTACAACTCATCTGAGCGAAATTCGGAGGTGGTGGAGGTGGTGGAGGAGGTGGGACTTGACTAGCACTTTGGTGTTTTGGATTACTAGATATACAACAAGAAGAAGGCCTTGGAGGTGGATTAGGAATACGCAAGGCCCTTTTCTCAATATCTGAAGAAACCAAAAGTTTGTTAGCTTCTTGGAAGTTCCCAAAACATTGTGGCCTTTGGACAATCTCCAAATGAGACTGCTTTTCCATTTCTTTTGTACAAAAGAAATAATCAGATTGCCTCCTCTTACTCAGTACAGTGTCTTCCTCAGAACAATTTGATGATCCACTAATAGAGTGTCTTCTTCTGGGGCTTCTCCCGACAAGACTATCTGGGCATTCTTCTATTTGTGACAAATGGTCGCTACTTATGGGCCATTTCTTAGGCTTCTTGATTGAATTGAAACTATTTACACTATTCTCAAATGAGCGAGGGCTTGATGAAGGCTTATCAACAGAATCAGGCGTAGAGCATGATGAATTCTTCAACTCGTTTCTTAAGCATGAATTTACCCACCTAAGGTAGGCAAGTTCTTCAACCTCAGTTAACCTGCTCATTTGTAAACCTTCTACTTGCTTGCACAGATCTTCATTTGTCAGTCTGAGCAATGATGCCTCGGCTTTGATTTTCGCTATAATATCATTCTGATTACAAGCATCACGAGAATGCAGGGTGAGAAAGAGAATTTAGTAAATGCAATGTTTGGAGCGTAATGTTAGTCTGAGATTTATTCGGCTATACGAGTTAGTCCAAAACATCAAGAAACTCCCTGCATACTAGTTCGATAAACTAATTCAATATACACGTCTATAAAAGTATAAACTTTAGAAGACTAACTCATGAGAGGAGGAAATTAACGATTAAAGCATATAGAAATGAAATTTTCATAACTAAAATTTATAATTACTTCAAATAAATTTCTCACCTCTGGAAAGACGCAGGATATCAAAATAGAATGTGCTTTAGGAGTTTACTTAAATTCTAGAAACAACAGAGAATTACCAAAACCGACGTAAGAAAACAACGAATGTAGTCGGTAGTAGCTATTTCTAAAATGGCTAGAACAGGAAGCCATTATTTTTCCTGTGTGTCTCTACATCGAGTGTATCAAATGGTGAAGAATTAAATTTATTTTAAGCAAGTCAGCTGAGGCCGTTCTCCTTGAAAAATAAAGGATTAAATGAGAAAATCTATATCCCACAAAGCAATAGTGAAATAGAGAATTACCTCAGAAGATTTAGCAAGGCAAGACATCTGAGACTCCAAAGAAGAGAGTCGGCAAGCGAGGTTTCTTTTTTGCATCTGTAGCTCCTTATTCAATCGCCTCAATTCAACGACCTCAAGCTCAAGATTCTGAGTACTATCCTTGTGTTCTGTCTTCACTTCTTGTTCCTCTTGTCTTTCTGAAACGCAGGTTGTTAAAGCGGCTAACTGCTCAGCAAGCTTAGTTTTCTCCTCTTCAAGCTCCTTTTGATTTCTCCTACTCGCTGACAGCTCTGCTTGCAGCTTCAACTCTCTTTCCTTCGATTCTTGAAGAAGGCTTCTCATATGATCCAACTCAGTAAACAGGTCCGTGGACGACTGTCTCCGATGCGTTGGATTCGGATAAACCTGAGCAACATTCATTGAGCACGACAAATCACCGATGAGAGATCTCTTGACTCTTGAATGAGCGGGCACTGCAACTGAATTCGCTAGAGGTTGTTTCTTGTTCGGGGCCGTCGCCTGTGGTTTCGTTTTCTTCTCTGCGGTGAAGCCTTTCACAATGTGCGCTCCCCAAGAAGATGCTAACCTAGGTTTCGAGTGATTCGAATTTCCTTTTCCATTTTGAAGCTTCGGATTCTGATTTTGATCGGCGAATTTTGACGAACCCTTGGTACTAGACCTGTTCTCTGTTGCGTTTTCTTCTCCCATTGCTAATGAAACTTGAGAAAGAACAACTATGGTATACTTTTCTTCTTCCGATCGACACTTCTACTCCATTAAGTTTTGGAAGCTCAAATTTAAATTTGCCAGAGGAATGAACGGAACATGTAATATGGGAGGTTGGCCGTGAGAAGTGGCAGCTTTTGCTTTTGAAATTTTGAAATTTGAATGAGGAAAGCTAAGCTGTGAGCTGAGTGGAGGACTTAACTGCGCGAGCAGTACGAGGGAGGAAATAGGGAACTGCAACGGTCGTATTTTCACAAGTGGGGCCCTCAGGAGCTCCAATTTGACAGAGTCAACTTTTTATTATTTAGAAAGGGAAAAGACTAAAAGGAGAGAATGTGGATGCGTGCGCATGGTAAATTTATTTATTTTTCCCCTAAAAAAGTAAATAATTTTTTGTGACAGAAAAAGTAAATAGTTAGAGAAAAAGACAAAAAAAAAGAACTTTAAAATTACAAATTTAAATCAAGTATTCAAGTATTTCTCAAATAATAGTTGTGAATTGCTTATTAAGTTTTTTCATTTCTTTATGGCCTTATCAATTTTTCGTCGTTGTCTTTGTTGAGAGAGAGAGATGACGTCAGGAAAAGAGGGTGAGGAGAGAGAAATAATATGTGAGAGGTATTTTAGTAAAAACATTTAAATTTTATAATTTCATATTCCTCCCAATCACCTCTATGTCCTTTTAATTTTTTAATAGACATTTTAAGGTTTTGGAATTTATAGAGTATTTAAATGGTATTTTCCCTAAAAAGAATTGCAAGGTACACTGAAACAAAATTTAAAATATTAAAGTCAACTTGTTTGTTAAGCACATAATCACTCCAAGAAATTATTGTTTATGTATTTTTTTTTCATTATGCTTTTATGGAAGCCTCTAACCCTAGAATACAAAAATAAGTTTTTTTTGTGTACTACAAGTGGCAAGCCTAATCTTGAAAAACTATATTCAATAGACTACTCAAGTCCCCAGAGACTGCCATCTGCAAAATCTTTGTCCAACAGTACCTAAGATCTGTAGCTTGGGATTTCCTCTAGTAATAACGCCACTTGATCACCCTCAACACAGGCTTCTCAAGCTAAATATCAGCACACTCAATGGACTCCCTATTGGCATTCATTAATTCTACATTCTAGGTGCAATAAATCACACTTGGAGTCTCTTTGATCTCAGCTCTAAAAGGATTGTTTACTGCAATGTCTTGTATCAAGGCATTAATCGCCTCTAATGAATATTAGCAACTCTGAATATCTTGAAGGCTGAGATGCTGACATACTTCTAATCTTACTTTAATGACCACTGGGATTTGTGCCAAGGTTATATTTTAACCCCATGATCCATTGCCCATACTCATCCACAATCAGGCCTCCACACGTCCCTCGATTATTCTATCAGCTTAAGGCATCTACATTCATTCTGAAGGTACCGCTTAACAATAGCTTCCAATTTGTTTACCTACTCATAGAAGATTGAAAAGCTTTATGGTGAAGCTTTCCTCCCAAGGTTATCTCCATCTTATGGAGCAAGCATTAGTGTAGAACTTTATCCAGAGTAGCCTATCATCCTTCAAAGACTTGGGTACATCTATGCTTCCAAATCAGCCAACACATCCTTCCTAAAATCATCATCCACAACCATTAGGAAAACTATGGTCTACATGGGTTGTGCCAAGCATTCCAATTCAACCATTCCTGCAAATCATAAGAAAAAAATATATTTATTAGGTATAATTCCTCTCTGTAGGTGTTTAGTTTTCTTGTAGTCTCTCAAAGTGTGTAGCACACTCTCCTCACTAGAACAACCCAAAGGGTACTCTCCTGAATTTAGGATTCCTCTTGTAGCTCCTAAGGAGTTGATCACTAACCTCCAATGAGTAGATTACCATAGGAAAAATTTTACACACTCAATAGTAGGCCAACACCAAATTCTCTGCCATATCCATTCACACCCTTGCCATTTAGCTTTGACAGGAAATTGTAAGCTATTTTAATTGTAAAATTCCTATCAAATGCACACTTCTAATGTTGTATCTAGGCTGCCATTCCTAGCAGCCTTGATTCTGTATATGGCACAAATAACCCATTCTAGAAAATACCTATAAACCTCTTAATATTTTGACATTTATTAGAGTAACAAGACATAATTTAGTGGGCGAATGGAAAGAGCATAGAAATATTAATATAAAGTACTTAATTACATTATAGGAATTCCCATGGGGTTTGTACATAATATTTACAAATAAAAAAAGGTGATATAAAACTGCAAATAATCAATATCAACATTTGGACAAGACCAAAACCCTCAATTACCCATATCTACCTTTATCCTTGGAGCCGATTCCTCTGACTAAATAAATTTTAAATTTTCGGAATGTGTTATAGACCCATTTATAATGTCCATTTATGGCATGGCCCAACAAGGGGCAATCCTTATCAAAATTTGCTTATAATGAAGGAAGATCCTAACCAACCTATAATCAAGGCTATAATCAAGGAAGATCATAATCAAGGATTTCGACCTAAGTGTGGTAGCACAATACCTGAGCTATAAGGCGTATAGGGCCCATGAGTCTAAACCCTGGGTAAAACTCTATAAATAAGAGATAAACCCTAATGTATGACATTCTCTCTGAAGTTAATATTCAGCCATCACTGTGCGTACACACCACCCCCTTTGGCAAAAGCCTTATTCATGCACAATGATCTATCATTCTCCTGGGTATCTACCTCATAGATATCTTGAAGTAGTTATTCAATCCAATATCGACACGCTAGTTTAACAGGGCTAGACATCTATTGTTCTTATACAAAACATTTACATTGATCATGGGGATCCATAAATTTTGATTCTCGTGACCATAGATGGTTACCACCAGAAGCACCGGTCAGTTGCCTATGCATGGGCAGTTTCCTAAAAATCCACCGTGGCTAAAGCAAGAACAGTAGGACCAAGTTTACCTGCAACCTGAGGACATTCCAGATTATGACGCAGTGTATGCCGAAGACGTACCAGACATGGCTTCTTCTCCAACACCTACGGCAAATCCTTAAAATATGGTGATCTAGCAAGTCCAGTAGCAAGACCCTTCTCAGCAGGTTCATTCAAGAATTCAGACATTCATCTTTTACAAATCACTTTGGGTTTGTTGATAAGGCGGATTGAGGAGATGGAGTAGCGCAACCACCTCCAAAGACAAGAGGACATCAAAATAATACGGTTGCTGAAGGAGCGTTTGAGACAAATAGAAACCCCGGCTCCAAAAGTAAACCAGGATGAGCAATATGGGAGGAGAGAAAAGGCGAATCAGAATGCTAGTAATCCTCCTCGGGTTGAGGAATCGTGATCAATACAAGTTGATGTTGAAGATCTTACGCAAGGCAAAAACGCTAGAGATAACACGGCTAATAGAGACCGAGCTTGAATTGCTGAAGTTCCAGGTTCAGGTTGCATGCCACAGGGCCAACCTACCAAGAAAAACTAGGCTGGAGGAGATCAGATTCGAGATGAGGAACTGCGAGCACAAAATGCTGTGGGAAATTATAAGAGGAAGTACAAAATGGGGGTAGTATAACAACAGTTTGTTCACTGACTAGATTGTAGGTGCTCCTTTCTCGGAAGATTTTGATCTGGCTTTTTGCCAAAGTACAATGGAAGCTAAGATCCACAAGTCCATCTTGATACTTTTGACACAGACATGTTCGTTAGGGAATTGATGAGCCCATTATTTCCCGGATTTTTGTTGCAGCCTTGACGGGAGCTGCGCAAACATGGTTTCACACTCTACCCACAAATTCCATCCAGACATTTGAAGATTTGGGAGACAGGTTCAAACTGAATTTTGCAACAAGCAAAAAACAACTAAAGTCCGAGTTTGATCTCGACAAGAATAAGTAGCAACTAGGGGAAAAGCTCCAAAAGTATTTAGACCTCTTTAAAGAGACCACTTTACAAGTACGCAGATTGCAAGAAAATGTGCGTGTGCACTTGATTGTGGCCAGCTTAGAAGGTTCATATCAGCTAGCGAAGTCAATTTACAAGGATCCCGTCAAGACTCTGGTAGAGTTCATAATTCAGTTAAAGAAATATCTGGAGTTGGAGCAAATGGAGATAGCTAATGCTTTAGGAAATGAAAGGAGGAGAAGTTCATCTCCAAAAGGAAAGGAATAGTTGGGAAGCCAGAAGCGAGATTTCTGTGAAAGGAACTTGGATCGTAAATTTCAGGCTGGAAGCATGAAGGTAAATATGAAAAATACACTCTTCTAAATATCCCCCAATCTCAAATTTGGAGTGAGGTAGTGTTGACCGAGATGAAGAAAGCAGACCGACCTTGACCACTTTATGATAAATTAGGCGTAGATCAATCCCAGTTCTGTAAATTTCATAATAGACCGGGACATACTATTGACCAATGCTGGGATCTCTGGGATTCTATTGAAAAATTTGTTTGAAAGGGGAAATTACAACAATATGTAATAAAAACCCAAGGTCGGAAGAATAATAAGTGTAAGCCAGGATGACGTAGTAAGAACCCGGCTCTTGAAAAGAAAAGGAGAGATGACAAGCGGAAGCCAGTTGATAATGATGATGAATTCCAATTTGTCAAGTTTGAATGCAATGTTATCAGCAGAAACAAAACTGTTACCATTAGTGGAGATTACAAAGAATCTCGGTAATGCTATTTTGAAATAGTTAAAGAAGGTGAAGGTGGACCTTCCTCCCTACCCCGGATTCGCGAAGGAGATAGGAGCGTAAGCAAGGGAAAAAGGAGCCAGCAAAGTAAATCAATAAACATGGTGGAGCTAGACATGGGAGAAAAAAAATGAGATTATGAGACTAGAGCCAAGTAGAGAATTTAAGGATCTTGTGTTGGGTGATGAGCCTTCGCAAGTCACGAAAATCGGCAAGATGATGAATGTGGAGGTAAGAGCCAGATTAGAAAATTTCTTGAAGAAGAACCAGGATGTTTTAGCCTCGAGGTCATCAGAGATACCCAGGATTGATCCTAAATTTTGTTGTCATAAATTGACAATTTATCCGGGATTAGTCTCGGTGGCGCAGAAGAAAAGGAAGCTTGGCCTAAAGAGGGGACATGCTTTGGAAGAACACGTTAAGGATTGTTAGATGCCGGATTTATAAGAGAAGTACAGTATACCACCTGGTTGTCTAATATGGTTATGGTGAAGAAACCAAGTGAAAATTGGAGAGTATGCACGTACTACATTGACTTGAATAAGGTGTGTCCTAAGGACTCTTATCAAATGCCTAACATCGATCAACTAGTTGACAACTCTTTGGGATTTCAGTTACTCTCCTTCATGGATTCATACTCCGGGTATAATCAGATAGCCATGTACCTAGTGAACCAAAAGAAGGCGGCTTGCATCACTTAAAAGGCTAACTATTGTTATAATGTGATGCCCTTTGGGTTGAAGAATGCTGGGACCACGTATCAAAGGATGATGAATAGAGTATTTGGAGATCAGTTGGGTGAGAATGTAGAAGTCTATATAGATGATATGATTGTCAAGTCGATTGACCCGGAAAAACATGTTCGAGATTTGGAGTAGACTTTTGAGAAACTGAAAGCATATCGAATTCGGTTGAACCCGACTAAATATGCATTTGGAGTCTCGACTGGGAAGTTCTTAGGGTTCCTTTTAACAAACAGCTGAATCGAGCCAATTCGGATAAATACAAAGCTGTGTTGGACATGAAGGCCCCAAGAACAAAAAAGAAGTTCAACAATTAATGAGAAGATTGGTGGAATTGATTAGATTTTTGCCTAAATTGGTAGAAAGTGCTCTTCCCTTTTCAAGTTACTAAAGAAGGAGGTGAAAGGAGGTTGGAACCCGGAGTGTGAAGCAGCATTTGAAAGAGTAAAGAAATGTCTAGCTGCCTTATTGATCTTGTCTAAGCCAGAACCTGGAGAAATCTTGATCTTGTATTTATCCATAGGGGAAGAAGCTATGAGTGCGGTATTGGTTAGAGAAACAGAAGATGGCTAGGCGCCAATTTATTTTTGTAAGCAAGCCTCTATAAGGTTTAGAGTTGAAGTATTAAAAGCTTTAAAAAAATGGCATTTTCCTTACTCACCACAGCAAGGAGACTTCATCCTTATTTTCAAGGTCAAAGAATTTAGTTAGAACTAGTCAACCAATTTGGCTAGTACTCCATAAGCCAGATTTGGCCGGAACAATGATTAGCAAGCCATTGAGCTTTCTAAGTTTGATATCACTTATAAAGCCTGACACGCAATTAAGTCGCAAGCATTGGCTGATTTTGTCATGGAATTAACCCTAGCAAATAAAGGGGAAAATAGAGACGCGGAAACTTGAAAAGTCTACGTGGATGACTTGTCAGATGTGAAAGGAAGTAGAGCCAGGATTATTGTTGAAAGTCCGGAAGGAGTGTCAATAGAGCATTCCCTTCAACTGAAATTTTTGATGTCAAATAATCAAGCAGGTTATGAAGCGCTTCTACCAGGGCTACTTCAAGCGAAGGAAAATAGAGCTAAAAAGGTTCATGTTTTAACTGACTCTCAACTCATTACAGCACAAATTGAAGGGATATACCAAGCTAAGGGCCATCTGCTGGTGAAATACTTAAGTAAGGTAATAGAAGTTATGTCCGAGTTTGACGAAGTGATTATTACTCACATTCCTAGAGAAAAGAACACCATAACTGATAATAGAACCTAATTTATTGATAAAAGGTTCCCAGAAATGATGTTCGGTTTCCACATCAAGCATCACTTCACTTTTGTAGAGCATCCTCAATTGAATGGGCAAGCAGAAGTAGCAAATAAAGTAATTGTTGACAAATTAAGGAAGCAGATGGAGGATGCAAAGTCTAGCTGGGTTGAGCAGTTGTACTTTATCTTGTGGGGCTACAAGACTAGTACTCAAACATCAACTGAGGAAACTCCATTTCGGTTAACCTATGGATGTGAGGCTATGATCTAGGTCGAGATAGGTTTGCCTTCTTGGAGAAGAATGAAGATTCTTCAAGAGAACGAGGAGAAGAATAATGAGGCTTTGGCAGTGGGGCTGGACTTGATAGATGAAGTTCGAGTTGCGGCATACTGCTAGGATATGGCCACTAAACAACTTATTGCTGCCAAGAATAATAAGAAAGTGAAACCCCGATCATTTGAAAAAGGTGACTTGGTGCTTTGAAGAGCGGACGTGGGAAATAAAAATGCTAGAGACTGAAAGCTTGCCACAAATTGGGAGGCCCTTACGGGGTTAGAGAGAAGCTAGGCAAGGGAGCTTACATGTTGGAGACTCTGGAGAAAAAGTTAATAAAAAGAACATGTAATGCGGATAAACTGAGAGTCTATTACAGTTAAATCTGAGTTCAATGTTCAAGTTTTTGTTCACGGATAAACTGAGTTTGTTTCAATTAAATCTGAGTTTCGTTGTAAAGTTTTCAAGTTCAATTTTCCTTTTTGGAATTGTTTTAAGTTGACTATATTGGCAAGTTTATTATCAAATAAATGAAGAAATTCTCAGTTGAGAATCATGTTTCAAATTGTTCGAAATTGTGCCAGTTATGAATGAATGAAGCCAAGGTCGTTGAACTCGGATTCAGATAAAGCGAAGATATACCAAGCCTTCGTAGTTGTGATGCATCTAAGTTTTATTTTGGGAAAATAAGGTGAATTGGCATGCTAACCCTGATCAAGTTGAAATGTTCAAAACCTTAGTTTAAAATCGAGTAGGAACACGTGACAAATTGCCCTTATTCGGGATCAAATTCCGGCTTAGAGAGCTGAAATATAATGCAAAGTTTTAATTAAAAATCTTCACCAAATATGATACCCGGTTTTAATATTAGAAGAATATTTTAGCAGATTTTGTGTAATATATTTCTAACTTTGGCTTGGTCACTAAATAGAACTCTGAACATGAGTTTGAGTGTGTATAACTTATTATTGCAATGAATGAAAGACTTGAAATTACATTCGGGTTTATCGAGAAATGAATAAATTTTCATTGATGATTGAGTCGTCTAAGTACAAAAAAATTAGTCGAATGTAGGAAAAAGAACCGGGTTATAATTTGGTAGAAATCCTTACAAAGAAAAAATGGTCTTAAATACCTCAAACAAAAAGTACAATGCTGGGAAAATTGGTATCTCAACCCTTTCAGCTAGGTGGAGCTTCAGCCTCCGGTTGCTCCTCCAGGCGAACCTCCGCTTGAACCTCTTTGCCTCCCTCCTCACTTAGTAGGATTAACTTCCCATCTTCAACATAAGTCTCGTAATGCAACCCATAAGTGTTAAATTCAACGCCAGGGTTAAAAAGCCGAATTTGCTCCAAGGCATTGCTAAAGGAACTTTTCGTTATGTCTTTTAATTCGGTTGTGTATTTAGTGATGTCGGCATGGGTAGCTTCAAGTGCAGTTCTGGGCCAATCTAGCTTGGCTTTAACCTCTTCATGTGTTGTATGCATCATTTTCAATGCTTTGATATGCTGAAATGAGTTTGTTGAAGATGAAGTAAGTTTGACTCCACCTTCTTTAGGGCCTCCCTTGTCACTAGTAGCTCCTCATACATTTTTCCCTTCTCTACTTGGCCTGCTTGTAACTACTCATGAGCCTCGTCCTTTTCCACCTTGACTTGTTACAGCTCATCATAAGTCGCGACATATCTATTTTTTAGCATACCCGTGGTTTGGGTTAAGAAGTGGCCTTTAAGGCATGCAATTCAATATTTAGAAGCCCTTGAAGTTTGGCATCAGATAGGTGAGTTGGTTTGTAGAAGCGCTTTGAGGGTTGGAGTGCTTTACCGAACTCCACCATTACACCTTTCTCCCAAAGAAATCCACAAGCAAGTCGATAGGTAGAGAAGGAGGAGGCTAAGTAACGTGAGGAGGGGAAGTCTGAGGGACTCCTTGAGCAGTGGTTTAAGCAACTTCAACTGAGGCATTGTTCAAGTCGAGCCTTCTTTAATGCCCCTTGTAGTTTGTCTGGGCTCAGGAGCTTGGCACTTCTTGCTCTTCTCTGTACCCAAAGCCACCTTGCAACATTTCAACATTTCAGCATAACAAGGCTGCTTCCTTATGCTCTAAGTTATAGATCAAGAAAACAAAGTTAGAAGCTATAAATGGATCCCTTTTTGGCGGAAAATAAAAACACACAGTACATATACAAAAAGAAAGTTGTGCTCATTGCCAAAGCCAACTCAGCTATGGATTGCAAAATGAATTTAATGGCATTAATGGGGTCGTGTTCTTTGATGTGGTCAACCAAGGTTACTACTAAGCCGGCCACATAAGACGACAAGTCATGTTGATAAAAGTGGTAGGAAGAAAGAGTCAATTTGTGGTGGTCAAGAGTCCAATACAATGGGAATGTCCATTTCACATCCTGGGACTTAGGGGAGTTTAGGAACCAAGGCTGGTTTTCGGGCTCTGCTATGACTTTGGAAAAACCAATTTTGAAAATTTTAAAAGAATTGGTATATATAGCAAAAAGTTTGCACGAGTACTTGTCCGTTAAAATTCTTGAGCGGTATGTAGAACTCGACTCCTCAAAATTAGATCCCTCAGTCGGGCATTAAAAAGCTGAACCCATTTATACCTATAACAAAGAAATAAAAATCAGAAAATAGACGGCATACCTGAATAATAAAAGCCAATATGTGAAGAAGGAAAAGTTGATAGACCAGGATGAATTTGGCTACCAAAAGCCGTGATGGATTCAGAGACTAAGTTATGGCGACAGGAGGCTAAAATGGACTTAGCTAAAGAGTCATGACCATCCTCAATAAGTTTGGAGTTTAAAAAGATATAATCGTAACATGGATTGACATATCCCTCAGGGCGTGACCCCGGGTTAGTATGATGAATATCTTCTTCTTGAGCAATGTGTGATGCAGTGATGGATTTGACCCTATCTCGGCTTTAAGTTCGTAGTAGTGGACTAGTTATACCCTCATCCCAATTTCTAGTTTCACCCTGACTCCTGGTTTTTGGTGGCTAAGACCTTTCTTTAATCCCCCCATTATGCCTTCCATGAAGCAAGGTCACTTGTTTCTCTTCTTCAGAAGGGGAAATACCCCAAAACCAGTACTGGGCTCTAGGAGGGACTGTTCAACACAACTCTTCCTCCTCCTTTGGAGTTATTGCATCTCGAGTCAAAGACGACAAAGGATTAACCTTATCCATTCCTACTAGAAAGAAAAACCTAAAGAGGCACAAGGTTCTCGATAAATAGGTGGGAGAAGGGGTTGCGACTAGATAAAGATGACACTATGCTTGATAAAGATGACACTATGCTCGATCGCAAAAATAGAACACTAAACAGATTTATGGCAAAACGGTGGAAGTAGTAACAATCAAGAATATGTTTATATTCAGAGAGATAAACCTAGAGATCGATGGCTACCTAGGAACTCGAAGGCCAGAAACCTAGAAATTGAGGTGATTGAAAACACAGAGAAAGAAGAAAGAACAAAATAACACAAAATCTACAAAACTTCAAAGCGAAAACAGAAGAAACATAAAGAAATGGTGAAAATACCTAATATTAAGAAGGTTTAGAAACTCTAAAGATACGAACCAGACAACCGTAAGAAGGCAAGTATCTGGAGAAAAGCAGAGATTTCTTGGAGGAAAAAGGAAGTGACAAATGTGAAGTGGTAAAGGTGAGTATATAAACATAATCATTAAGGATACAAATCCAAAGAGTCGAGGGCAAAAGAGACAATTCACCTAAAAAGCGAGGATGATGTTGAGAAATGATGTGTGCATTTAATGCACACAATATGTACATTTAATGCGCGCAAATGCCACAGACAGCTAAGTGTGGTAGTTTTTACTTTTGGGTAGTTGAGAGTAGCCAACTGTCAATTTGTCATGATGATATAAGGAGGAAACAGAAGCCCACTCAGGTATATACGACCCCTTAAATTCTATCCCGATTGATTAAGCATATGTCATCAATAACCGGGATCAATGAAAACGAGATTGAACAATACATGAAGGACAAGTAGATTAAGTTAATTCCTGCTCACGATAATCCAGATTGGGGGGAAACCCAATGCTAGAACATGTAAACCCGAAAGCCTGGATGTTGATGCACAATAAATCCAAACAATCATGAATAGGAACAAAGTTCAAAGTGAATTAACCCGGATTATACATCTGAGGGCAAGTTACAACTAGAATATGAATAAATCCAAAGTTCGCTGAAACTCAGACAAATGTCGAACGACTCAGAAGTAAGATCTGGGTTAGAAAACTAGTGCACCCCAACAGCCTAGAGACCTTGGCCACCGGGCTGAGGGGCAACTATTACAGACCTATTTGTGAGGCCTATTTGTGGCATGGCCCAACAAAGGGCAATTTTTATCAGAATCCACCTATAATGAAGGGAGATCCTAACCAACCTATAATCAAGCCTATAATCAAAGATCTTGACCTAAATGTGGCAGCACCATACTTTGGCTATAAGGCGCACAAGGCCCATGAGTCTAAACCTTACCAGTAAAACTGTATAAATAAGAGGTAAACCTAAAGTATGACATTCTCTCTGAATTTAATATTCAGCCATCATTGTGCCCACACACCACCCCCTTTGGCGAAAGCCTTATTCGTGCACAATGATCCATCATTCTCCTGTGTTCTAACTCATAGATATCTTGGAGTAGTTATTCGATCTAATATCAACACGCTAGTCCAATAGGGCTAGACATATGTTGTTCTTATATAGAATATAAAGAACTGAGATTCATAGATATCTAAGTAGTAAAAATCAATCATATAAAATGTAAAAAATAAATATGCAATGCACCATATAGTGTAATAGAATAAAAATATTGTAACTTGTTTATTAGTTTGGCATTTAGAATCAAAGAATCAGATGATTGTTTGACCCTTACTTGCTGTAAATCAGATTTTTTTTTTTTGAGTTTTCACATAGATGTTACACCATAGAAAGGGAATAAATAACATTCTTTTTTTTTTTATAATTGGAATAAATAACATGATTATAAAGGATAAAGGCGAAGAAATCAATATGGGGTGGGGTATGAATAAAAGATTATACACACACACACACACACACTTAGACAAGCACAAATGGTGGGAAAGAGCAGCTTGGAGTTATTCTCTGATTGAATAAATAAATATGCACCCACTTGTAAGAAAGGACGAATGATGAGGTTAGAATGAAATAAATTATAAATAGACAAACATACCAACTGTAAAAATGAAAGGGAGTAGGTATGAAGAATGAAAATAAAACACATATATCCAATTTCCTACTATTAAATTATAATGCCATGTTTCTTTTTAAAGATTAATATAGGCAAATACAATTTTATGGGGTTTAGAGGTATGCAATTATTAGAAATTTGGGACAAACCTTACCTTTTTTTTCCTTTTTCTTGGCAAAGCCTCCTAAAACCATACATGGATTTGTTGGATATATTTAGTTTTGATGATGTCTTATATAGATGGTATTATAAAGAGCAAAAAGTTTTACATAATCTATTTATCTCCTACATTGACCAACTACTTTGTTTAATATAGGTTAGTCTAAAGTTGAATTATAGAAAATGATTTAGAAGAGGAAATATTGAAGAAGGTAGAACTTGCAGAAAACAATGAGTCCATGTTAAATGATGAAAAATGATCAAGATGGGAGATGGAAGAACTTGATGAAAGGAATGAGAATATCATTATACAAGTTCCAAGATTGATTCTAGAAGTATCTATAATCAAGTGGAAGTTAAAATGGCTCAATTTGGAGTTAAAATAAGTTACAATTGGATTCCTGAACTCATTCTCGAGTACAATAATGTAATTCTCGAGTATGATACTATTCATATGAAAATTGCAGTCATTCTTGAGCAATTCTTGAGAATCATACAACCATTCTCGAGAATCATCGTTCAGCTACTCTGCTCAACTATGTTTCACGTTTCACCTAGGCGATGTTCAGTAAATCAATGATATCTCCTAAACCAGAGATTGGATTGAGGTGAAACAAATTTTGTATAAAACTAGACATCTAATGCATCATCTTGACAAAGTTTCAAGATCAAAGAAGTTTAGATGAGAGAGCTATGAATTTCACAAGTTGACACATCAATCAATGTCATGCAGCAAACCAAGCTTCGATATTTTAGTGTATCTCACAAACAAAAAATCCAAATGAGCTGAAATCAGTACCATTTGAAACTAGATTCACATACCTTTCCAAAAACATCAAGATCATGAAAAACAAACATCAATTCAAGGATATATGATGTTTTGAAGTTGATAGTCTGTTTAGGATATTGCAAAAAAAACACTGGTCAAGAACAACCTCCATTCATCTGATGATAGTGGACGAAATACAACGAGTTTGGAGCAGATTCTTCTTGAATCAGAAAGAAGACTTGAAGAGATTTCTGACCATAGGTGGTTTGACAACTTTGCTATCCCAGATAAATTCTCGAGTATTGGGAAATTGATTCTTGAGTATTAGCGGGATCGTTCAGCTTAAATATCCAACTCTCATCAAAAGCAATTCTTGAGAACTAGTAATTGATTCTCAAGTATAGGTAAATGATTCTTGAAAATTGGTAGGTAATTCTCGAGAGTACCTGACTTAATCTCTTCACATCTTTTCTCTGATCATATATCTAATTCTCGAGAATGTGATTTGGAATTCTCGAGAATGATTAAGTGACTTACATGTTTACATGTTGTTATATATAATATGATTCTTGAGTACTAGCGTTGATTCTCGAGAATGGTTAAATGATTCTCGAGAACACTTGGGCTAAGTTCTTCTCATTCTCTCTAGTCATAATCAATAATTTTCGAGTATGTGCACTAGAATTCTCGAGTATACTAGAGTATGGTTAAATGATTACATGCTTCTATTCATACTAACTCATGAGTATGCACATGATAATTCTCGAGTATGCTTGGACTAATCTCTTGCATTCTTTTCTGGTTAAATGAATGATTCTTTAGTATATGAATTGTAATTCTCGAGAATGCCTTAATGGTTATATGTTTACATGCTTGCATAATACACTCTAATTCTCGAGTGTATGCATCTGAATTCTCGAGTATTCTTTTCTTGATTTCATATCATGCTTCACGCTTTATTAGTTGTCTCTGAAAATCTATGGGCCATTATCTATTCTTATTAAATCATACTCAAACCTATTCATATTATATTAAATCATCTTTCTGAGTGGTTTGCAGATGATTTAATCATGTTTAATTCAAGGTTCATTGAAAAGCAATCCAACGTGGCAAACACATTTAATGCTACTCAGAAAAACATAGCAACAATCGGAATTAGTTTTTGCAGCAGACAAAAACATTCTTTCAAGGCATACCTGTTCCAACTATCATTCTGAGTCACGGAATTAAAAAGCTCCAACGGCTACTTCCCAAAGACAACCAACGGTCATATTCTAAAGTGGAAGAACAATCCAACGGTCGAATGCTTACAACGGTCGAAACACAAATACCTATAAATTGCAAAGTCTTCAAATCGGAAGAAGTGACGATGATTGATGAGTGATTTGACGAAGCCAACAAAATGATTTTACTTCTTCATCATCGATAATTCAATAACTCATACTCTCTGTTCTCAATGCTTACATAGTTTACCGTAGAGAGTGAGATGATCAATTATGTACTTCAGTGTTTTTTTATTCACTTCTGAGAGAGAGAAGATTTATCTGTAAACATTCTATCTGAGAGTTAGTCAAGATTTGGTGATCTTGAGTGGGAAACACATTGTATTGATTACAACTTGTAAGGGGAGTGAGTTCTAGTGAGAGGATTACTTCGAGTACAGAGTGTGTAATCAAGCGGGTGTGTTGATTACAGTTTGTAAGGGGGAGTGAATCCTAGTGAGAGGATTACTTTGAGTACAGAACGTGTAATCAAGTTGAAAGCAGATAGTGGATTGAAATCTCAAGTGAAGCTTGAGGACTAGACATAGGTCAAGGATTGGACCAAACTAGTATAAATCATAGTTTGCATATTCTCTTCCTTTATCTCTTATATTTACAATATATGTTTATTTGAATATCTAACTAATGATTTAGAAGAAGCTAAAAGATTTTCAAAATTCCAAGTTTTTAATCTTAACCCAATTCACCCCCTCTTGGGTTCAGCCAGTTCTTCAGGATTTACTTCATCAATAGTATAAATGCCCTAAACCCTATGTTGCAGATAATGTGAATATATCGTAAAACATGGTTTCGTGATTAGGATAATGTGAATAAAAATTAATTAAATAATAAATTCCACTTCAATATAATTAATGGATATTAATTTTCAATATAATTAGTAGATATTAATTATGTTCTTACGAGTATCCAGAGTATACATTATAGATACCACAATACAACCATGCAACCTAGGCATCACATTGAGCAAGCTAAGTCGTTTTTTGTGAAAATGTTTCAATAAATTTCAGCCATATTGCATATCTCTTGTTTAGCTTATCGTGATCAAACAAATAACTAAGAAAAACAGTTTTATCCATGCAAAAGTCACACTTGTCCATATTTGAAAACAACTTTTCCTTTCTCTAAAATATACTTGCACATAGCTAAGGATTCACATGCTCATCAAGATTGTTGCTATAAATCAAAGTGATAGGGAAAACAAATTATAGGCTAAGACTCCACAAGTGTACGAGCCGTATTAAGTAATAAAGTTATGGAAAAAATATCGTTTCGACAAGGACTTGATACTAACAATTCAGTTGAGAAATGATTTTACACTTTTTTCTGAGTTGAGTGACCACAATTTAAAGCAAAGATAGGAATAAAATCTAGCTAAAAAAAAAGAAAAGAAAATCAAACCTAACTTGGGCTAATGATAAAGGGTGATTCTAGATCTTATGTGGTGACTTGGATTATTATAGCCTTGATTACTTCTTAGTGTCTGATTTCTCCACTTACTTGCATTTAAAGTTATATTTGCTAGTCTATGACTTTTAATTGTTAGATATGATTAGTTTTGTTGAAGGCAAATATCTTAATCAAATATCAAGAGCAAAAATTTTGTACAATATTTTATCTCCTATATTGACTATCTATTATATGTAATGTGGATTAGTCAAGAAAACATTAGAACACTGGTACAAAAAAAGCTTTTAAGACCAGACAAAAGAGGCATCGAAAGACTAGACATTTAAAAATATCAGGTCTTAAAAGTGATACTCAATATAACAGAATTATTTTTTTTGTCGGTCCGAAATCTCAATATTTAAGACCGGACAAAACTTTAGCCGTTCTTAAAAGGTCTAATTTTTAAGACCGGACTAAAATAAATGCGCTCTAAAAAATAGCGGCTTATTAGACCGACGATTAATTATACGCAATCTTAAGAGACTCACTTTCAAGACTAGATGATTAATACGTCCAGTCTTAAAGATTAATTTTTTAGACTGACGTATTAAACTATCAGTCTTGTAAGACCAACTTTTAATACCACACTAATATCAAATATGTCGCCTGACCTTTAAGACCACGCATTTAAGTACATCTAAGTACATCCGGTCTTAAAAGTTGAACTTTTAAGACCGGCGTTTTTGTTTTATCGGGCTAAATTTTCCTGAATTTTTTCCCTGTTCTGTTCTTACTAATCATATATATACACAAATACAAACCAGCCAATCCAGCACATAAAAGGCTATACTTTAAGCTACAAGCTATGAACAATTATGGATAAATTGAATGATCTATACACAAATCCATACCAGCCAATCCAATACAGAAAAGGCTACACTTTAAGCTACAATCTATGAACAATTATGAATAAATTGAATTTGGAAAAAGCATAATACAAATATTATTGACCATGAGTTACAAATACAAATACAATAAGCTGTTACAATAAGATATACCACACTTAAATCAACATACATGCCCAATATTCACCATGCCTTCATCTGATTCCCATCCAATAACGTAACATCCTCTTTTATAACATGCATGCCCCTTTGGATCAGATCCTGTCACCAAAATAAAACAAGAACAAACTTTATAGAGTTAGTGACATTGTTTAAAAACACGGATGGAATATAATAGTGTTAAAACCTTAAAGTTTTCAAAGATTTGTGCAGTTACCTTATGAATTGACTCTTTTATAAAGGGATATCCTCCCATATCCCTTCTTGATGATCATTCCTTATGCCGGTTCATTATCTGCTTTATCTTCTTCGTTCATGTCCGGTAGACCCCTTGAAAAAGGAGTACTGTTAGGAAGACCATAATTTGCATGACTTTCCTCATCAATATCGATGACCCTTTTTCCTTGGAGAGCTACAGAACACATTTTATTTGCTTGATAGGTGATATAAAAACTTGTTTCTCCTGGTCTGCCATAATAAAAGGTTCATCTCCAAAACTTCTACTATTGACATCGACTAACGTAAGTCTCAGCCGATTGATTTGAACACCATTGTTGACATTAACCTACTTGCATTTGAAAATGGGCAATCTAATCACGACATAGTCCACCTCTCAAATCTCTTTAATAACCCCGTAATATGGCATGACTGCCAATTTAGGCCGCTTGTCTTTCGAACTGGAGAAGTGCATAGATTCAGCCTCTAGCATTACACCACTGTTCTAGACAGTGCTCCTATCATTTAGGGACTTCGTGTAAAATGTATAACTATTGATCACATATGAATTCCAACTTATGACATCAACCTCAAGACCACGTGCTAACCATTTGATTGTTTCAGAAACAAATTCCTCTCTCTCGACCTTTTGTTTGAACCAGTTTGCAAATGTTCTGTTATGCTCCCTAATCAACCTCTGTTTAGTCATTCGAGGATTTTCTTTCCTCACGCTTCTTTATGTGCAACTATGCTGGCTTGAACTTCATCAACATTATTCAAGATGTATAAGTGGACTTATGACAATTCTTCAGGATCAACACTCTTTACTGAAGCCCCTCGTCTACCACCTTCAACATGCTGACGTTTTGGAAGCCCAATATGTCTTACTTTGGCCAAATAATTTTGACAAAATTCCATGGTCTCTTCATATGCATACTTTTGAACAATTGATACTTCTGGTCGGTATGCGTTCTTCACGTACCCTTTTAGGAATTTCATAGATCTTTCAATTGGGTACATCCACCGTAAATGGACAGGGCTGGACAACTTTATCTCCCTCACTAGATGAACAATTAGATGAACTGTGATGTCAAAAAATGAAGGAACAAATAGCTTCTCAAGGTGGCACAAGATAAGATATCCTTCATTCTCTAATTCATCCAATTGTTCAATCTCAAAAACTTTACTGCAAACAGCATTGAAGAACAAACAAAGCCTAGTCAAAATGTGTCGAAGATCATACTCGGTTATACCTCGAATAGCTACTGGGAGTAGCTGTTGCATCAAGACATGACAATCATGAGACTTTTGGCCTACCGATTTCAAGTCCTTCATCGATACAAGCCTCTTAAAATTTGAAGAATACCCCGACGGAACTTTTGTGCCATGCAAACACTCACAAAAACTACGTTTCTCATCCTTAGACAAAGTATGAGAAGCTGAGGGACAATAAGTTTTGTTACCATATGGCCTTAAATGTAAGTCTTCACATATTCCCATTTCTTGCAAATCTATCCCCAGTGGACAAAGTATTTTCTAGCATGATAGTATCAGTGAGGCAACACATTATTATCCGGAAGCTAAATGTCGGTTCTGTCTTATGGTCATAAATGTATCACAGTGAATCAAGAAGCAAAATAAATGCATGATGAGGAAATTAAACGCATCGCAGGTAGGTCTTGTGGACTCACCTGTAGCATATAAGGTCAAATGTGTTTGCTGAGTCTTTCTTCTCTTGCCACGAATGTTAATGTTGCAGATAGTAAGAGTAACCTAAAAACACTTGTTGGTCAGTTGGGTAGGTCCCAAAAGAACATTTCATCGATTTTGTTCAACCCATGAAAAACCAAGAACGATAAGCACGAAAATCATACAGTTATATAGCCGGAACAACTCATACAGCTTGGTCTTTAGACGTTGAGCTAAGGAACCATAAAGTAGTTGTCGAGAGAGCAACGCGAAGCAGCGATGAAGCAACACACAAACACTGGAGACAGAACCTGAGTAATCACTTTCGGCTCAACGATAGAAGTTCATATAGGGAAATTTAATTTTTTCGCGCGAGTTGCGCGAGAGAGACATTTATTATTTGGTATATTATTAAGACCAGTCATTTTAAAGGAATATGGTCCTAAAGATATATTTTAATTATATTGAACTTTTTAAGACCAAAGTTTTATAAAACTGCAGTCCTAAAATAAATTTAATTTAAATTTATATTGAAAATTTTAAGACTAGAGGTTAATAATACTGCGGTCATAAAATTCATTTAAGTTTGGACCGCATGCTTTATAAAACTGCGGTCTTAAAAGTCAAATACTTTTTAATATTAAAATGAAAGATTGCAGCAACAACTGAATGAAAAACAAGAACACTGGAGATTGGAGAATAAGCTTTTTCTTTAATGGATAATATGGAAAAAAATAAAATATAAGCTTAGTTCTTATTAATTTTTAGATTACTATGACAATATGCAAGTACAAAAGGAAAATAAGAACAACAAACTGAAAATTAACAAAAACAAGCTTATAATGTGACTAAAAATCTTAATGCTTATTATCAACTAATGTCTCGGAGATATCGACTTCAGCAGCAGCAATTTCACGTCGGATATCAGCAATTTCCTGTATTATGCGCACCAGTTTCACTTCATCATCATCATCCATGGGAGTGTTGGGACCAGGAGGTTGGAGAGGGGGAGCGAGAACCTCTTCGTGGTCCGAAGGCTGGAGGGGGTCGTCAACCTCTTCATCATCCGAAATAACAATGGGTCCAACAACTCGTGACTCCTCCGTCGGAATAGAACACACTAGACCTAAACCAACGAGAGATCTAAAGAAGGCACGAGATTCAGGAGTACCCCTGCGAGGGGTTATCTTGTATCTAACCATTATTTAAGCAGTTGGGGCAGGAGGGTCAGAGAGCTTCGTAATGTGGAGTTACGAGGTATGAGGACTTAAGAAGGACAGAAAGGAAGCGTGATGAGGATAATAAAGGCAAGACAATAGGAGTTAATACGCAAAAGTGTATTAAGACCGTCATATAACATATCTGTGGTCCTAAAAGTCTATTATTTATTATTTCATTAAATTACCTTTAGGACCGACTAGTAACATATCCCTGGTCCTAAAAGTATATTAATTTATTTTTCCATTCAATTATCTTTAAGATCGATCTTTTATCTTATAACCGGTCCTAAAAGTTTATTAATTTTTTTTTTTAAAATAATACATTTAAGAATGGATCTCTTACAATATCCAATATTAAAAGTTCATTCTTTTCAAAATGAGAGACACCAGTATCCTTACACTTTGTTCAAATGAATGATTCAAAGTCTCTTCGGCTTCCAGATAAACTTCCCAACTAGGCGTCTCCTCGTATTCTAATGAACTATGCCTCTCCCCGTAAACGTTTCCCACATTTCACATTCTTCAGGATGGCTTCTCTATTTAAACCCTTTGTTACTTTACTTTCTCCACATTCTTCTCAATCACTTCTACAACCTGCCTCATAATGGCCGCTCCACTACCACCAGGTGTGCCTAATCATCGTCCTCCCCCTCCACCACCATTAGGTGTGCCCAACCATGGTCCTCCCCTTCCACATCCACCTTTGTACCCTCCTCCGCTGCCTCCAAACCCCTCCGCCCGACAGATGATGCAGCACCTCCTAGCCCGCGTCACTCATATAGACCGACGCATGGGCCAAATGTTTCGGTCTACCACGCCATCAACAACAAGCTGAACATGTTACTCGATGCCAATGACGTCGAGTACAATCTTTCTAACGACAACGTCTCGGACCTCTCCTCTGATCCCTCCCTCCCCTCCGACAACGACCGAGGGGAATAAATATTTTGATGTTTTTTTTTGTTTGTACTATTCCTGCCCCACAACGGGCAGGAAAAAAATGATAAATAATTTTTTTCCATATTCGATTGTCTGTTTGTATCCTTTCATTATCTCGATTTTGTTTCAGAGAAAAAGGAAACAAACAAAATCATAATTGAAATGTGATTAACGATAAAAGTTCACAAAATATAGTTAACAACATACAAAATAAAACAAAACAAAACAAAAAGACAACTTTTACCTTTTAAGAATAAAAACAAACACAGTGACAACTCTTCTCAAGGTTGGACCACCGTTGCCGTCGGTTTTACCACACCCAGAGTTGAAAATTTACATTATCTTACATCTTTTTCGACAATGCTCTTCAACTTCTGGAGATGTAAAACTGACGACAACGAGGGTCCTGAGCTTGAGCAGAACTCCAGAAACTCAAGTGTTCTTGAACCCTAATGATTTGTCTTAAAAATGAGTTATCATTTCTATTTAAAGGAAGACTATTAAGACTAGAAATTTAACAAATAGATAGTCCTAAATATCTAGGCATATTTAATTTAGAATTATCGAAGACTTTTAGGACTGGACGTTATATAAATAAGCAATCCTAAAAGTGTTGCCATTTTTTATGAGACTTTTAAGATCGGCAATATAACAAACATATGGTCCTAAAATCTAGTCATTTTTTTTTTAAAAAAAACAAAGACCTTTAAGAGCGTCTCTTTATTAAATATGTGTTCCTAAAAGTGTTGTCATATTTATAAGACTTTAAAAACTAGAGAAGTATTAAACATACAGTCCTAAAATCTAGACTTTTTTTTTAAAAAAAAAAAACAAAGACTGTTAGGACCATCTCTTTAGTAAATATGTGTTCCTAAAAGTGTCGTAACTTTTTTTAAGACTTTTAAGATCGGAGATGTATCAAACATACGGTCTGAAAATCAAGACTTTTTTTTTAAAAAAAAAACAAAGACCTTTAGGAGCGTTCTTTAATAAATATGCGGTCCTTAAAGTCACGAATACTTTTCAAAATCTTTTACTGCTATTTACAACTCTCCAAAACTCAAATCTCAAGCAATATCCACCATCCAATATGTTCAGAAAACCAAAATTACATAGGCTAAGAAAATTGTTCGAAAAAATAAACAAATTTATTATATATTGAATTATACAAATTGTAAAATTGTTCATTTACAGAATGAATTCACAAATTAATATAGTATTGTAATTATAATTGTTGCTCTACAAGCATATACATATACATATATATATATACACACACACACACACACACATATATATATATATATATATATATTTACAAATGAATTAGTACTATGATTGTCGTATTTACTTTAAGAGGTCAGTAAAATGTTGACAAAACACACTACGTATGTGGTCCACCTCATCATCAGAAAATGAAGTATCAAAGGCAAACCTCTGTAACACTAAAGAAAGAAACTGAATTAATTCGCATGCATATTTCATATGTAACATTAAGCCAGAAACTGAATTCAACCATAATATGTAACATCAAATACATTTACCTTTGCAGTGAGTTTATTACTTGGTTAAGTGATAATATCATACATGTGTTCCATTATGTACAGGTCACAAAAGTTGGATCCAATTGGTTACCGACGGGTCTGAAAAGAACAAGAAATATATATAAGATCGAGCATATATAGCTTACTAACCAACTTCACAAGTGTGCCAGTGTCCAAATATGTACTAACCTTTGGGGTGAGCCATTTAGGATCTTTGAGATCATTCCCTCGCTTTTTTTTTACTTGGATTTGGAAGGTCCTCATGGCACTATCATCAAAATCACAAATTTATCAATAATGTTTGCTGAAAATTCACATCAGATATTTTAGATAAGAGAATCAAAATGACATTCTTACTCGTTGATGATCTGATGCAACAAAGCCCCTGGTTGGCCGTGAGTGGAGCATAAGAATAACACTGTATGCGTGTCCATGCACATGACGACCAACTGCCAATGGTTGCTGAAAATTCACAGCAGTAAAGTACTCAGTGATATATTATGCAGAATTAAGTGAATTGCGACAAGAGATTGATTGTGATATGTACCTATGGTGATATGGAAACAAGTACACCTTCCTTCTCACTTCACACAACCTTTTTGATATATACTCCTGTCTTTCTTCCTTAGGGGTTGTGCTTGCATATATTGGGCACAAGAATCCAAAATCATTGATTCTGTACTGTTGGTCTAAATCTTGATGCATGAACCTACAATAATGACATCGATCAAGGAATTAGTATATATGTATGTGTGTCTAAACGAAGCATTTAAATTGTGTCAAAAATATTTGAACAACTGTTGATGTAACCTCCTGCCCAAGAAGCAGCAAGGACTGTATATCAACAGTGTCAAAGAAAACCGGTTGAGGATGAGGAACCCCTACTACTTCATTGATATCCCATGATTATAATGTAAAATCTCTTTTGGATACCATTTTGGATATTTTATCCTTGGCCCCCAACTCAGCAGTAGGAGATGCAACTTTAGGAGGGGATAGAGATTGAGGAGGGGATGAAGCATCAAGAGGAGTAGAGACATTTACAAGCTTCACTGGCCAAGAGATGAAGGTTCCCTTCACATCACTCACACGCTTCAGCTAATCGGTTAGGAGAGAGAGAGGTGCATCAATGATCACCTCTTCAACTGACACTCTGACTTCATCATTAGCCATTTGTTTGTGGTGTAGAGTTGATCCCAAGTTGTGGACAGTTCCTTTAGCAACTGATTGTCTAGTTGGTTCTGCCACGTACAGGTCATAAAGTTGCTCTGACTGTCCAACAATGCAGCTCCCTTGGTGCTCTGCTGTACAGGTGTAGGTGTATGTGTGAAGAGAACACTGGTCTCTGGCCGAGAGCTAATAAGCATCTTCATTTGATTCATTTCCTCCTTCATTTGCCTCATCTAGGATTCAAACAATTCTTTCAATGTAGCCTCTTTGGCTGCTGCCTCTTGATTTAATTTGATTATCATTTGGTCTATCTCCTCCCGGGTAACCGTACTTTGCTTGAGGCATTTGGATTTACCAAACTATTCTTTTAGGCCTACCCATCCTCCGATCCCCCTTACCCGCCCCAGTGATCCGGTTTTCCGGTCGCAACGGTCAGAACATCATTCCTCCCGCCCGACACAAAATGATCTAAATGATGATAATAAGTATTAAAAATCATTTGGGTAAAGATCTAGTTCATCTGGATCAGATTCAGGATTTTCGCAACTTTGATTTTTCTGAAGTTACGGTGTATACTGCAGTATTGACTTGGATACTACGGTATTAAGCTTATTTTATTACTTTAGATTCGTCTTTGTCTGTCCGATACTGGAGTATTGACTTACATACTCGAGTATTGAAGATCCACAAACGTTGATTGCTCTCTGTTTGAGCTATACTCAAGTATTCACTTGTAAACTCGAGTATTCAACTTGTTCTGGCCTTTGGTTGCTTTCTGACTTGATATGGCTTCTAGTTTAGCAAACCAATTATCCTTATATAGCTCTTTGACACTTATTTCCAATGCAACAAGAATCAATTCAAAAATCGTTGGATTTCATCTGTTATGATCTAATGTATGAAGCCTTGTTCTTGACCAGCATTTTTACCATGTCTTGATCAGTTAGTCAACTTTCAAAGGCTGTAACTCTCTGGTCTGATCTTGATTTTTGTTGAATCAAGTATTGATGGAAATCCTTATGAGTCTTCTTTTCAATTCTATCGATTTCAGCTCAATCCGATTTATAGATTGTGAGTTATACTCAAAACATTGAAGCTTGGTCTGATGTGTGGCGTGAATATTTAATCCAATTTTAGAAATTCAAGGCTCTCTCATATGATCTTCTTTGGACTTGAAACTTTGTCAAGATGACGCATTGGATGTCTAGTTTCAGCCAAATTTGATTTCACCTCAATCCGATGTCTGGTTCAAGAGATATCATCGATTTACCAGACCTCGCCCAAAGCTGAACGTGAAACAGAGGTTAACAGAGTTGCTGTTAATTGCTGATACTCGAGTATTGAAGTAGATACTCGAGTATTGTCGGGACCAGAGAGCCAGAGACGCTGAAAAACACCCAATACTGCGGTATATAAGTTCCATACTCAAGTATTGACTCCTATAGTCAAGTTTTGACTTTTTGACGCCCAAACCGTGGTTTCTCAAACTGTAATTTTCAAAACTTCAGTTTTCTTCGTCCAGAAGCAAATTTTTCCAGTAAACTTATATACTCGAGTATTGACCTGGAAACTCGAGTATTCACTTCCAGAACCCGATTTTCATTGTCTTTATCTCTGAATGGACCCATCCAACCTCCTTTTGATTGTGAAGACTTATAATATCAATTTAAGACCTTGTAAATTGATTTTTCTCATTCTTTTTGACAAGATCTTCTATTTCTTTCTTCTCTTCACTTGGTCATTCTTCACAATTTCTATTCTTTCTTTCTTCTCCTTCTCTTGAGCATTCTCCTCATCTATATTTGAGCAGATATTGATATTCTCATTTTATTATTCAGCATCCTCCATCTTCCATCATCTCCCATCTTGATCATTCTTGATCATAGACTTATTATTTTCTGCAAATTCTTCAATATTTCCTCTTCTTATCATCATAAAAGAACTTGACCTGATCTTGAATATTAATATTCCATACAATGAGCTCTTTCTTCTTTAATCTCTCTTCTTCTTCTTTTTCTCCTCTTCTTTTCCTTATCCTCATCTACATCCTCATCCTCCTTGATCTTCTTCTTTTTCTTCTTTTTGATTCAAATGGACTTCATCGACCATTCATCAATTTGCAGAACCAACATGAGCATTTCTAAACTCTATCTTTTTATATTTAGTAGAAATTTTGCACATGTTTGGTATTCTTATGCTTTAATTGTGAAAGATGTTTTGGAAAACCTTTCCAAATTGTCTCAAATTTGTTTTCATAAAAATGTTATGAATTGTATCATATAAAGAATGAAAACATTTTCAAAACGGGGAGAGAAATTTTTTATTTCGAGGCATATGATTAAGGGGGAGAGACATGGCAACGAAAATTATTTTTATATTTGTCTCTTCACAAGTTCATCTTCTTTCCATCAACTTTTTGCTAATGACAAATAAGGGAGAGAGAATGGCAAGAAAAATATGTTGGGTCTAATTAGTTTTCATATTCATACATATTTTTCTTAAGGTATTTGCCATCATCAAAAAGGGGGAGAATGTTGGTTATAATTAGTTTTGATGATGTCCTATATAGATGCCATTATCCAAAGCAAAAAGTTTACATACTACATTTATCTTCTACTTTGATTAATTTTTATATATTAATGTAGATATGAAGTATAAACAATGAAAAATGATGGATTGAAGAAAGGAGAATATTAATATGAAATTCTCTATGATCAAATAGAAGTTGGAACGGCGCAATTCGGAGTTAAAATAAGCAAGTTGAAGCTTCTTGATGAATAGTAACTAAGTTGCAACAGTACCCGAGTTGCTACAGTGATTATGCTACACTACCAAGCGTTCCTCGACATTGCTCGAGCATAAAATGGTCATGCTCGAGCAGCATATTCAAGCAAAGCAAAATGTTGCTCGAGCAACAACGTATTTTCAGCACTCTGTTCACCTCTGTTCTACGTCTTCAACTGGCGACCTCTGGTAATTTAACAATATCTCCCAAACCAGAGATCGTATTGAGGTGAAACCAATTTTGAATGAAAATAGACTTCCAATGCGTCATCTTTGCCAAATTTCAACTCCAAAGAAGATCAGATGAGAGAGTTATGAATTGCGGAAGTTGCACTACCTGTTATCGTCACACAGCAGAGCGAGGTTCGGTAATCTGAGTGTATCTCACAAAATACATATCGGAATGCGCTAAAATTGGTGGTATATGAAACTAGACTTAAATACCTTTCCAAAAACATAAAGATCACAGAAAAAAAAAAGATCAAATGAGAGAGATATGATTTTTGGAAGTTGGGAGTCTGTTCAGGATATTGTTATGATGTTGGTTCGGGAACAACTCTTATTAATCTAATCATAATGCTCAACATACAATGAGTTTGGAGCTGATTCTTCTTGAATTGGTAAGAAGACTTGAAGATCTTCATGGGTATGAGTGGTTTGCTTGATTTCAAGTTATATCAAAGAAGATTCACTTACGGGAAAGTGACTGACTTACTGTTCATTACATTATGGAGCTTCATCTTTGAACAAGATCAATCAAAGACTTGACGGTGAAGTGCCTGGGCATCATTAGTATGGCTTGCACATTGTTTCAAAGAGAAATGATCGAGCATCATCGTTCAAACAGAAGAGGATTCAGTGTAAGCAGATAGTACTCGAGCAAAGAAAACTGCATACTTGAGCATGATGCTCAAGCATGGGCTACTTTATGCTCGAGCATGATCGAGCATAAATGAAGAATGCTCTCTGTCTGGGTGTTACTCGAGCATGGATTATGAGTTGCCCGAGCATGGTATTCAAGTAGAGGAAAATCATACTCGAGCATCAACGATAAACATGGTTAAGAAAATTTGTTTCTGAAGAGATCACGATGTTGCTCGAGCAAGAAAATTGGAATGCCCGAGTATGATACTTAAGCAAGAAGAGTTTTATGCCCGAGCAACAGCGAAACGAGCAGAGATCAATTTCCTAAACACCTTGCCCGAGCACAAAAATATCATGCCCAAGCATCATATTTGAGCAAGAGGAATTTCATGCCCGAGCATCAACGATAATTTAAAGTTTCATCAGCATAGTTCCTTGGTTGCCCGAGCACACAATCAATCATGCCCGAGCAAGATCATCTTTGTTTTGAAATCAACGTCTCCGGAAAATTGAAATCAACTGATTATGATTTCCTTTCTTCTAATTATTACTCATTACAATTCTTAAATGCTTCTAATCAGTTTGCTAAGTAATTTTCAGAAGATCAAAATGGAAATTCTTGAAAAGCATTAAGAATCATTTTTTGAGTCGCCTGCTGAGCTGGAAAGTTACAACAACGATTGAGTATATCGAGAATGTTTGCGCCTTGAATGAAGGAATAGAATCGTCCAAATGCTGCCTATCCTGATAAATGGACATGAAGCCGTCAGACCATGAGAATGTCGGCCATTGATGAATCTATCGGAAAATTCAAATAGTCACAACGGCTATTTCTCTTTGAGCAAATGAACGCCACAACGAAGGACAACATGCAGCAAAGTATAGATGCTCCAAGAAACATGAATGGCATTGGAGAATGTTTCAAGGATCAAGGATTTCGTCCGCCGTTCACAACGGATACATACTTCAACATTCTCAACTGACACATTCAAATCTTTCCAACGGTCGAATGCTCACAGCAGTAAAAGACGATTAATTATAAATAGCAAAGCATTCAAACTGGAAGAATTGATGACCAACGACGAGTGACGATTATGAATGAAACAAAATGAGTTGACTACTTCAACATCGATATGTCAATACACACTTGATTCACATACTCTCTGTTTCTCCATGTTATACATTTTACCGTAGAAAGAGTGAGAAGTTTGATTATTGTACTTCAATGATTATTCATTTACTTCTGAGAGAGAAGATTTATCTGTAAATCAGTTTATCTGAGAGTTACTCAAGATTGGGTAATCTTGAGTAGAAGGTTGTAACCTTACAGTGTGTAAGGGGGAGTATCTCAATAAGAGATTGTGAAGGCTTCACAAGTGCCTGACTAAACTTGTGAGATTACAAAGGCTTTTCTCTTGTGCCCAGTTAAACAAGGAAATAGTGGATTGAAATCTCAGGAGGAACCTGGGGACTGGACGTAGGTCAGGATTCGGCTGAACCAGGATAAATCACTGTTTGCATATTCTCTTCCCTAACCACTTTTATTTCTAGTATATATGTTTGGATGAATGATTATTGATTTACAACTTACTACTGTTATATGAATTGCTTTCTGTAAGTTGCGAAAAGTTTTTCAAAGTTCATAAGTTTTAATCGGACACCCAATTCACCCCCCTCTTAGGTGACAGCCAGATCCAACATATATTACTCAATCTTTTTGCTCTCACTAATGGCATACATATAAGATATCATCAAAACTTAATTATATCCAACAAATCACAGTTTACATATTCTCTTCTCTTATCTCTTATATATCCAATATGCCTTATTTGTTTAATTCATTATCATTTTATTGCTCATTATCTTCATACTTATTATTTTCACTAAGATGCAAAAATATTAAAGTTCCTAAGTTTTTATCTTTCACCTATTTCACCCTTTCTTGGGTATCAGTCGAGTCTAACATTTGGTATTAGAGTAGGGCTCTTATTTATTCATGAGATGCGACTATTTAGGTTCCATTCAAATGTCACATCTACTATCCTTTTTCCCAATTTGGTTTCCTACATTCTCTACCTGAACAATGTGTAGTATCTTGTTCCGGAAGAGAAACCAGTTAAGACAGAAAGGTTTAGTACGATTCACTTAAAGAGGATAAAGATCTCATATACAAAGACTTCTAGACAGTTGAAGCCAAAGAAGGAGAGGAGGATGGAACCCTCTCCGACCAGGGCAATGAGGCCCAATCTTCATAGGCAAGATCCCTTACTTCTGCTCCCTCCTTCCTTAGTGCTTCCATTCAGGCTTATATTAAGGATGCTCCTAAGAAGGCCGTAGCTACCGTTGTTGTAATATCCTGAATTTCAGGCATGGAGACTTGAGAATAGGCTTAAATTAGGCAGACTACCAAGCCCGGTTTAAGGAGTGTGACATTTCTTGGACAAATAAAGATCTTCTGTATTTCTAAGGAAATAGGAAGAGAAAGAGACACTAAACAGTCATATGACAAAAAGCAAGAGTCAAAGTAATGATTGCAATGGGACACGTGCCACTTCAGGGATAAAAGAGGAAAAATAAGGGTAAGAAAGTCAAATCCTTACCCCTTAAGTCATTAATTTCGTCCAAATAGGAGAGATAAGGAGAAATCATATGATTTTATCCATAATCAGGCCTAAACACGAAAGGCGGAACCCACAGGATGTTAACTGGTAGGAATGGGACCGATAGTGACTAGCTAGGATTCTTTTTAGACTGAATGGGACAAGTGTAGGGCCACTTTGGGAAAATGGAAGGATGCCACATGTGAGTGTCCATTCAGGAGAGAATATCTGGAAAAGTTGTAGAAAAGTACATAAAGAAGCACTTTTGTACCCGGTAGGGCCCGGCGGGGCTGATTGGTCAGGAACCGGACTGATAAAGTGAAGGAAAATGAGATAATTAAAGAGGGTCAGAGGTGTGGGCCCCATTAGGCGCCACATAACTCTCTCTCATTAATTAAAAACATTGCTTGGTGGCACCAAGAAAAGAAAATTCAAAGTAAAAGTCAACTGTGGGTCCCGCGATCAAAGAAAAAGGGTAAAATGGGAATAAATGGGTAAAATTCAATTGGAGCAGATTTGAGGGACCCACATGGCGTCTCATATGTGCTTTATGGTAGGTGAAAATTCCTAACTCAAAGTTGGTAATTATCTAAAAGTTTCAAGCTGAAATTATAATTTTCGAAAGTTTCAGGCCAAAATAGGTAATTTTCCCAAAATTTGAAAACATCTCAGATATTTTTGGAGATGTTCTGCACCACCTTAACTGCCCTAAAAGCTTCTGGATTTTCTTGGAGATTAAGTCAAAAAGTTAGATAAATATTAGACTAAAAATTATGACAGTTAATTATAATTTCACTGGATCATATTCACCTTTATTAAAAAGGTTATTTACCGTCTCATTTTTTGTATGTTTTGCTTGCCATATGTGTTTTTGCTTGTGTTTGGCCAAATATGCATACATAACATATTTGTGAATGTGTTCCTAGCGCTGAGTATGCCTGCCGGGGTCGCACATATGAGTGTGGCAGCTTAACAGACTAGCCTGTGTCTGCCGAGGTCGCACATGTAAGTGTGGTGGCTGTAAAGACTAGCTTATGATTCGCAATCCAGGGCCTGCCTTGCTAAGGTTGCTCGACGGTGCGAAGACGTGTGTGTTGTATATGTTTTCTGTTTACATATATGGTATATTTGGCATATTTTTGTATTTGTACTTTTCATACGGTTGCACACATACACACCACACATATAGTGCATGAGTATTGACAGTTACTGTAGGGGCCGCACACGGACTCCAGAACTTGCTAGTGACGCAGGAGGGTGTGCTTAAGCAGAGAAGGCCTTTTTGCAGAGGTAGGATGACGGAGCAGTTGAAGGATAGGGGAGGGGATGCCCTATGTGTTTTACTCTTTGGGGATAACTGTACTTATATTTTGGTATTAATTACTGTACCCTTAACCCCTTGGGGACTTTTACTTATTGATTATTTATTTTTACTAGTACAGTAGATTGTCCAAACCGGTTAAAATGCTCTGTTGCGCACACTCTGATGTATGTTAAATGGACCTAACAACAAAGGAAAGGTAACCACTAAAAGGAATCCCTCTAACCCGCCACCCAAAAGGGCAAGGCCGGTAGGGGTGTAATAGTTGTTCAATCCAATGAATCCTTGAAGGCATCCAATAAGTCTATGATTACAACTCAGAAGGAAAAGATGAAAATCTTGGTTGACCACTTGAACCAAAATTTCCAGATGTTGTGTAATCGGTAGGATAAGCAATCAAGACAGATCAAGAATATTGAGCAGACTCTAAACATTTTAGGGTTCCCCTTCTATAACCCTTCCTATACTTTTGCTCCTGAGCCTTCTATACCTTTTGGTTCTACTCCTGTTCTTGACCCTACTTCTAACATCCCAATTTTTCATAGTAATTAGGTGCTATTAGGATATGATTTATTAAGAAATTTGGGTTTAGTGAAGATCTAGAAGTATAAAATTAAGAGTTGAAAATAATAATAATAATAATAAATACATAAATATATTATCATTTTTTTATTAAAGTTGATTAATTAACAAGGATAAATGCTATTGATAAGAATAATAATGAAAAGAAAATAGTAGGGTTAGTATCTTCATGAAATAATATGATCTATATCTAAATAAAAATAAAGAGATAAGAGAGAAAATAATTATATATTATTATATCTTTTAAAATAATATTATTTTAATAAAAGAGTCAAACCCAAACCCTATTATTATTTTAATAATATTATTTCTTCTCACACTTCATTCTCAATGTCGCATCCCAACTCTTTCAGCAATGCACGGCACCACACTATGGCTCTACATACAGGTGCTCTTCTTATTTCCAAAATTTTCTTGAGGCCTCTTCTTCCTTATTTGAAATGGATTGTCTTGTCTTCACTTTCTCTCACACCAAGTTATCACATCATTATAGTAAAGGTGAATTCAAATCATGCTTCTTGGCCCACACATTATCCTACTCCGATGGGCATCTCAAGCTTTTCCTTTTAAAACTCATTGTTTCTAGTTCCTTCAACTACATTCTCAACAAGAAATTTGTTTAGACTTTACACACACACACACACATAATATATTACCCATTCAATGCTTTTAGCATTTTTCCGTGCCTCATTCTTCCAACCTTCACATGTAATACCCCAATTTTCATAATACATGTAAATATCATATTTTGATAAATAACACCTATTACAATAGGTGAATTTGTGGTCTCAAAATTAGTGAAATAATTATCTTATTTTCTAAAGGTAATTTCTCATGAGATTAGAGTAAATAAAGAGCTAAAAATCCCTAAGTGAATTTGTGGGTCATAAAATACCCTGAGAATGATAATAAATCCTAGGAGGCAACTAGATATTTATTAAAAATTAGAAAGTATGTTGTCTCTAATTTAGATAATTTATGGGATTATTTTTCCAAGGGAAATAATTAAAGTAATTAGTGAATATTAAAAACAATTATGGGGCAAGTGAATTTTTATTAATTAAGTTAATTTCATAATTATTCATAATTAGTCTTGGGACTATTTAAGATCAACAAATTGGAATATTTTAGCTTAATTAAGTATTAAAAAGGGGTCAATATAAGTATCAAATGAATTTATAAAGATTGTAATTGGTTTGATAATCAATTATAATCTTGGCAATTAAGTCTAGTAACCCCTAAAATACTATATTAATTAATTATCCCTCCCACTAATAAAAGTGGCGAAAATTACTAATTAAAGAGTGAAGAAATTATATTAATCTTTTTTTTTCCTAAACCTTTGTCAAATTAATTGGACCAATGAGAAGCTTGAGTTTTAATTATTAGAGCACAAATGAAATACAATTCTTGATCCTAAAGCAAAAGAGGGCCACATTTTTTAAAAAAAGGAAGAACATAATTGTTTAAAATTAAAAGCTATCATATGGGTTAGTTAAGTTGGAGTATGAAGGAAGTTTTCAAACTTAAGGAGCAAGTTTCTTAAACTTGGGGAGCAAGAAGTGATTTATTTAGATGAAATTAGATGGAAATCCCTAAGAATTAAATCATAACTTGAAATCCTGAAACTAAGTATTGAAGATAAGTACATATTTGAACTCAGTGAATTATGAGCTTCGATTTGACTTTTCCCGAAGTTATTTTCGGTTACTTTTAAGATTCATACCTAAGTATTTTGGGAATTAAAAATCACCATAAATCTAATCATAAAATTAGGATTTCAAAAGTGAAATTGGATTTTGAATTGAAACACCCACTTACACCTAACTAAATTAGAGCTTGGGATTAATTAGGACAACTTAGTGAAGAAGTTGAATGACTTGGGGACAAAGCAAGGGAACTTCTTGAAGAAGGAAGGGGGAAGAGGAGGTGTAGGGGAGGGATTGAAGCCTCCTCACCAAGTAATATCCAATGGCTAGAAGGCAAAGGAAAAATCACAAAAATGCCACCACCCTCTCCTATAAATAGAGGCCTCCCACTTCACAAATTCTCACCAATTCATCAAGCTTCAATTCGAAAATTTAGAGAGAAAGGGAGGGTGTGGAAAAGCTGCAGAAAAATAGGAGGCTAGTGGTCTTCAAGAGGTAAGGGAGTTTTTAGTTCATAGTTCAAGTTCTTAGTTTATGAAGTAGAAATGCTAGAAATGTTATTTTGATCTTCAATCTTCCAAATATAGTTTTATTTTCATGTTTTTATGGTTTCCAATGGCTTTATTTCGAAAATTTGATGAAGAAGAAGTTATAGCAAAAATTTTGAAAGATTATAATCAAAATAGCGAAGCTCTGGCAAAATTTCATTGATTAGTATTTTTTGGAGTCAGGGGTAAAAATGTCAGTATTTTATGATGAAGATGATGTTATAAAATTCTGAGAAAATTCATGGTGAAAGTAGATGTCTAGGGCTTACCAAATATATAGAGTTTGTGTCATTTGAAGCTCTGCGCGAAAAGCTAAAAATCTTAGAAGTTAAGCGATGTTTTCTGGGCGAAAATCTGGGCAGCAGTTTGAAATGTTAAAACTGGTATGAATTCTGGGTAATTTCCAGTATTTTTCCTTGAAAATAGACTTCTCAAGGATTCCGGAACATTTTACGGATCCTAATTTCAATTTTTCTGGAATTAGTTATGATTTTCCAAAGTTAGGCGAAAATCTGCCCAGAAATGCTGAATGAACGTTTTTTTACGAAAATTATGTGGAAATAATTGAAAATAAATCATTCAAGGGTAAAAATGTCAAGTATGGCCAAGGTGTCTCTTGAAATATTGTTTGAGAATTAATTGAGACAATATTACCCTTTTAGGATAGACTGTGCACGTGTTCTGACGACAAACGTACCCAAAAGTCCTGTCAAACTCAGGTACGGACGCGTATTGTAATATTAACACTTATGCTTATGGTATGGTTATATATGATAATTGTTTTCACATGTTGATACTCTGTTTTGAAATTGCTCATGGATTTGAGTTGTATACGGGTTATAGTCTTGATAACACCGTTGAGTTTTCCTAGCGCTGAGGACACGATAGGCCATCGTGGCACTGGTTATGTGCAGACTTGGGTAACATACATATTGCAGTGGCTGTGTTATGTTACTTGCTGATATGTTTTTGAAAGTTATAATTGTGAATATATTATTGTGATACCTATCATATACTGTTTACATAAGCATGAGGTTAACCGTTACCTGAGGTCCAATGGACATTGGACCTCAGTCTTAATAAATAGTACAGGAAAGAAACCGGGATGGAGAAGGCGTCGGTAGATAGAGCCGTGAAGAGGCAGCGGTTAAAGGCAAAGGTCGGTAGAAGTTATTAGGACTTAGCTTCTGGCACGAATTTAACAAAGTTACTTTGAACAGTTTGGTGTCTAAGGCTGGGTTAATCTATGTGGGAAGCCAATCAGTCGCCATATAAGTCGGTGAGGCCCCATAATAGACCCCTACCTGGCCAATCTGTTTGATTAACTGATGTTAGGTTCCAAGCCATAGGTCTAGTTTAAGACTTTCTTTATGAGAGAAATGTATTCAAACCTCTATAAATTGTATCACATGAATATTCCTTCGGGATATTTAATATATCAGCTTATGTCGGGCATCATCATATGTCTAGGCATTTTTATATCAGATACTCGTTGTCCGGATCTTAGCGTACGCTATCAATTTCCGCAGTACTCTAAGCTATAGCATCTCAAACTCTGTTGTTTTTCTTAAAACTAAGTGTCGACCGACACGATTTTTGAACCTGGAATTTGGGATGTTACATCACACAACTAAAATAGCTTGTATGTCCTTTATTGCTTGTATGTATATGTTTATTAAAGACCAACCTTTTGACCATTGTCCTACTGTGTGTGCGTGTATATTTTTTATACTAACTCTCTCATTTAAAACCTTGTTATAATAGAAAGTTTTTTCTCTTTCAAATATATATATATTTTAGAGACTCCTTATACATCAATGCCTCCAAAACTTTCTTTTCCTTTGTACAAACCTGTTATGACAAACACGTTTTGCTCTATATATTAAAACTTCTATATTGTATATAATTTGTATTTCTAAATTTTCACTAATATAAAATCTCTCCATATAAAATTTGATGTGTGATAATTAATAAATATGCATATATATAATATTAATTTGTAGAGGATAGCTTAAGGTTTTAGAATAGTTCGAGTAATACGTTAATAGAAATTTATGTGTGTGATTCTCTAGACTCTTATTGAGAGCTTTGAAGCGACTCTTGTGTGATTATCTATAAGCTTAGAGTAGAGGTAACCCTGATTATTCTTTTATTTACTTGTCAACTGTATATATTACACTGTTTTGGGATTTGTTGTACCCACAGAGAGCTTGATTTAGAATTATATATGTGACTAAAATTGTATTGATGAGATGATAAACTTTTCAAGCATGCTTGTTGTATATTAGAACTCATGGTTATGTACTTTGGAAAATTTTTAAGCATGCTTATGTTATGATGAAAATATTATTTATTTTATTATGATGGTTTGTCATTGATGCATATGAATGGTGGTACATTTATAATGGGTTGGAGTAAGGAGAAAATTTTTATGACGATATTTCTTTATGCCACCACTCGTGCATAGTGTATGGTACTTGTCAGGGCCTCTTCTTCCATGTCTTCCTTTAGCCAGGATTGCATTTGAGTTGTGGGACATGAATCACCTCCTTAGTTGTGTTTAAGGAAGGAAGCCATAGTCCAAATTTAAGCTCTATATCTTGGACTGGTGTATCTTAAGAATTAGTAAGTTTGAGATAATCTAGTTAAAAGGATGGGGTTTTATTGGACTATGTGTTAGCCTATGGCTCAAGTCAACAATATAAGGATTGACAATGATATAAGGGAGGCATATTGTATGCTGCATATTTGTATAGTATATTATATGACATTTCTTGTGAAAGATGTTTAGAAAATAAAATGATGTTCCATAGTTTTGGAACCATTTTTTGGGAAGAGATTTTGCTAACCAAATTGAGTAGTTTGTGAAAGGTTTTTTTTATATATAATATTAATAAGTTATTATGAGTTAAACTTGATTTTTGAATCGTTTGTTCTCGATCATGGTTTGCATATATATATTTCTGAATAGCCAATGGTTACTGAGATCCTTGGATCTTATGGTTATTATATTTTTTCAAGATATTATTTTATTATGGAGTAAGGGAAGGCACCTATAGAGTGAGTCTTGAAGACTCTTTTGTACTCCTAAAGCACATATTATGACATTTGTATTTACTATGACCATAAGACTTCCACATTTTATTAACTTTAAATTGATTTTGGGAAATTAATTCAGCTAGGTAAAAATGGGTTTTTGCTGATTGGCAATATTTAAAATACTTTGGTTAAGTTTTTGGGTGTTGAAAAGTGTGTGTTACACCACTCCTGTCTCTAAGTCACCCGCCACCATTTCTAACTCCACCACCACTCCTATCCCTACAACTATAAATATCACCTTTCCTACCCATTTTCCTAATGACAAAGGGGGAGAAGCTTAAAGTCTAATATGTTTCTAATGTTTTCCTTGCATTATGTTTTATGTATTGTATTTACTATGTTTTGTATTATGCACTAACTTATCATTAAGCTATGTATAAACTGTCAATTATCAATGATTACGTTATTCTCACTCGGTGCAAGATGCTCCTTTTGTGTGATCTTCAAAAAGTTTTCAATTTATCTTCGAAAGATATTCAAGTTTTGTCATCATCAAAAGGGAAGAATGTTAGATTTTGGTTTATGTTTTGATGAAAAAAACTTAGAAAAGAATAAGGACTTGATGCGTCAAGTCACTCGAGTTGTGTCTTTCACGACACTTGAATGATAGAACCTTACTTGAACTTAAACTTGAATAAACAAGACTTATCAAGTGATTTGAGATTATCACTTGAGTGGCATGTAATGCACTCGAGTGATAATCATTAACTTCTAGTGATTTTACAAGTCACTAACTGAAAGAATGAGAGTGATGCAAGATCACTTGGGTGGCTAAGTTAGCACTCGAGTCACTTGTAGGAAATTAACAAGTCACTTGCAGGATTTTTGAAAGTTATGGAAGATCACTCAAGTAATGAGATTAATGACTCGAGTGATATGCTCAAAGCAGCACTCAAGTGAATAAGTGACCATTTGAGTGTTGGTGATCACTCACTGAGCTTTTGCAAATCATTCTCTCATTTTTTGAAAGTTTTAAGGTGTCCATTCTAGTGAGCATGATGTCACTAGAGTAAAGTGTTAGTTCTCGGTTTTATGTTTTGATGATAACAAGACTTATAAAAAGAATAAGGTTTTGATTCATTGAAATTTGGAAAAGGAAGAAGCTTACTCAAGCAAATGAGAACTTACTTGAGTAGGAGTTTACTCGAGCAAGGTTCTTCAATCTCGTCAATGACCTTGTTTGTCAACTCATACTTGAGCGTGTGTTTCTCTTTACTTGAGCATGGAAAATCTTTACTCTAGCATGAATGATTTAATCTCTTTGTTTTAGGTTGTTACTTGAGCATGGACATGATCTACTCGAGCACATACTTGAGCAAGGTCTTAAATTTTACTTAAGCATGAATTATATTGTGAACCTAATCTCATTGTTTCAGGACATTAATCAAGCAAGAAATAAGTCTTACTCGAGCACATACTCAAGTAAGGAACTTTTGTACTCGAGCAAGCTTGTATTGATTTCATTCCCTAAGGTCTTTCAGAGGTTACTCGAGGACGTTGAAATGTGTACTCAGCAGGCTACTCGAGCATAAGCATTCATGTACTTGAGCATATATATATGTTGATACCTAATTTTCTGATTTACAGATATTGCTCTCAAGCACTCAGAAATCTTACTCGAGCCTAATATTTAAACAACGTTAGATGCTTACTCTAGTAAGCATATTCTCTCTATGTAAACATTTGAATATTGCTCGAGCACTCTTATGTTATACTCGAGCAAGGTTCTTAAGAAGCTTATATACTTTGTCTTCTTCACCTTTCGTAAATTCAAAATAACTTATTAGCATCTGATTTCATCTGAACACTACTCATTATTATTCTCAATGCTATTAAACATATTTATTAGTGATTTCATATTGTTAATGAAGGGATTTCATGCAAATCTTCATATAGCAAAAGTGAGTCAAAACATTTAATGTGTTGTAGAAAATAGAGCACTTACACTGAATGCAATTTAGAGTAGGTCAAATGATTGTGGCTTTAGACACCCATTCCGGCGAAAGTAATAGTGACTCTTCTTTATTCAACTACAAATCAAAGACATGTCGTATGAAGATCGTCGACAACGACACAAAAATGACTCATCATCAAATCTTCCATAGACTCTGGCTTGTGTCTAACGAAAAAGCTTTTGTATATAACAGAAGTATTGAAGTCTCTCAACGGATAATTTGAAGTTTCACCAATGGTCATTAATGGCACTTAAGTATAAATACAAAGAGCAGTCAATTCAAAGATAACAACCAACAACGATATTATTAATTGCTTATTAATATTTCCTTGAGATATCTTTTGATATTCAATTCTTTAGTGGTTATATATCTACTTTTTGAGAGAGTTATTCATTATTCAATTGTCTGTTGTAAAATCTCAAGATAGTAGGATCTTGAGTATGGTTGTCCAATTATAACTGTAAGGGGGAGTGAATCTGGTGAAATTACTATATGCTTGTTGTAATCGTTTGAAAAATAATAAAAATCTCAGAGGAGCTATGAGGACTAGATGTATAGATGTAGGTCAAGAGATTAAGATTGAACCAATGTAACTCTCTGTGCACGCTTTGATGATATTCTTCTAATTCTTCCTTTGTAATTTAGTTTTTCGTTAAGATTGTTTAAATTTCTGTAACTCACCCAACTCACCTCCTTTTGGGTGATTCACTGCGACTAACATAAAGGTGAGCACTTGCGAGTAAACAACAAGTCATTAGTGATGATTATGCAAGTCATAACTAGTCTCACTTGAGTGCTTGTGATGTCACTCAAGTAATGACAACCAACTTGAAAGTTTAAGTGCAAGTCACTCGCTAATGAATCAGAAGAGTTAGCTTCTCATTTGGAGCTCACTTAAGTGAGACAAGACAACTTGCAGAATCACTAAAGTCACTAGCAGAGTTGAAGTTATTTTCAAACAACACTTGAGTCAAGCTTTATAATCACTTAAGTGAGATATGCTTTCAATATGTAATCGCTAGAAACAAAGTTCATCAATAATCGAGTTAAATTATGGAAGCACTTAAGTGATGGATGTTCACTCGAGTGAACCTAAAAATCACACTCAAGTGATTGTTTATTTTTCATTTCACAATGTCTTTGAGAATTCAAATTTTGTGATTAACATCTGTTTATACTTGATTACTACATATACTACTTCTTAAGGCTACTAATCTTATTTGTGTATAAGTTTTAGAAATTTAAGATTTTGAATTAACTCCAAAAGCTCAAAAGCAATTTCCTATGTTAGAGCATTGATGCATAGTAGAAGCAAAGCATACGAAAGCAATCACATAGTAGATGGATTTCTTTCAAAGTTGTTGTTGTAGCAAAGACAAAAGCGACCCAACTTTAAGTAAATCTCATAGCAGACCAATGTTGAGTTCTTCCAATGACCCAAACCTATCTCTAAGGGATAGTTTAAACACTCTTAATGATCATTAATGACATTCAACTATAAATACCTGATCATTTAATACAAAGCTAACAACTAAGCACACGATCAATCTTCTACTCATTTATTGCTCATAAATTCTTTGTGTAATATCTTCTTATATTCATTGTTCATTAGTGTTTACTTATCTACTCTGCGAGAGAGTCATTTACAAATACTTTTAATCGTTGAGAAATCTTGAGGTAGTAGAACCTTGAGTATGATTGTTGAATTATAACTTGTAATGGAGAGTGAGTCTTATTGAGGATTACTTATGTACTATGGTGCCAAGAACCCATGGAATCTTAGAAGTATATTGAAAATCTCAAAGATGCTCTGAGGACTAGACGTAGGTCAGAAAGTTAAGATTGAACCGGTATAATCTGTTGTGCATACTTCGATGATATTCTTCTAACTCTTCCTCTTTGATTTAATTGTTTATCATCTTTTTTTAAAATTTTTAATATCACCCAATTGACCCCCCCCCTTTTGGGTGAAATGTTGGTAATAACATAAAGGACTTAACCATCTTAAGAGTTATTAATGAATGATTTTGGGTATTACTTGCTTTGAAAAGGTTTTGACTATACAATTCCACCTTTTTTAAAGGATATTGATTTTTGTTTTTGGAAAGTTAGAATGACTAGTTTTATTAAAGCACTTGATTTTGACAAGTAGGACATTTTTACAAATGCTTTTGATCTTAAACCGAGGAAAGATTGAACTGAAAAGAAAAGAAAATGTTTTCGTTGAACATTAGAGCAATGCAAATTTTATACAATGCATTAACCAAAAATAATTTTGAGAAAATAAAATTTTTCTTTGTGCTAAAGACATTTAGGATACTCTTGATTCTATTTAGCTTCTAATAGTTGTGTTGAAGTTGAAAGTGTTGATAGTTCAATATAAATTATAAATTGCACATCTATAGGTGATGAACAAATGGAAGACAAGATATAAGAAGGTGAAATCAAAGAATGTTTTCATGATCCAGTCAACGTAAAAAAACAAGAGAAAAAAGATTTCTAAGAAGAGCTCATTGGGGACGATCATGATCAATCATTATTTACATCTCAAGATGCACATGTGGTAAACAATTTCAATTATTATCGTGTGTTTAAGAAAAATTGTAACACCCCAAATTTTAGGCTTTGGGAATCAATAATTAATTATGGGAAATGTGGCCTTAAAGAATTTTAAAGATTTAGAATTTGAGATTTAAGCCATATTTTCCATAAATTAAGGAATAATTATTGGCCAAGATATTTTGGAGATAATAATTTATGATCTAAAATGATTATTGGGAATTGAGGCCTATATTTTCCCTTAATTTGTTTTGGGAAAAGAATAAAATTTCAAGAGTAATTGAAAATGATAATTAGACCTAAATACTATAGGATAAATATTTTTGGCCTAGGAAAAGTAGGGAATTTAAATTTCTTTGGACAAATCAATAATTACAATTTATTAATCAAAATGAAAATAAAAAAAATATGTGAAATGATACAACAAGCCAAGACGTGGATAGGCATCATCAAAATGGGATTAGGCATATTTGTATGTAATAGCAAGAAGAAGCCCACAACCTAGATCCAATAAACATTTGTTTTGGCCCACATGAAGACTCATTTATTTCCTCCATTCAGCCACAAACCCGACGAGAAAGAAGCAGTAACAGTTTGGTTTTTCTCTTAGTCACCGAAAATAATCCACAAATCATAATTAAGCTCAAAGTAACACGTCTTAGTTCCAGCTGTCGGTATGCATGCGAGCGGAAACGCAGAGAAGAGGGAAGGAATAGAGAGACAGCCCGAGAGAGAGAGTGTGAGACGGAGAAGAGAGGGAGACTGAGGTGAAGAGAAGAGGGAGGGACCGAGAGTATAGGAGCCTTAGAACTGCCCTGTTTTAACGGTGACAAACAGGGGAGAATTGGCTTTGCTTCATCGTCGGCCACACTGGAGTTTAGAAGGTGATTTTCATTTTCTCTCTTTCTTTCGTTTTTCTTGTCATAGTTGGCTCAAAACAAAGCCAAGAAGAACTAACATGAAGACATCTAAAGATGAACTGAAATGAAAACGCAAAACAGGGGGCTAAGAAATTAAAAAAAAAGAAAAAAAGAACTGAAACATAAAACAGAGATATATACATGTATGCTTACTGTCATACCGTCGGTTTCTGCATTTAGGTTCGGTATTGCCGAAACTCATGGTTGTCATAACATCAATATACATATATATCACGTGAATGAGTTGTTGAACATAAATATAGAACATGTCATCGGTATCTTTGATTTGGTGTAGGAGTTTCTGTTTTTGCATCTATTATGATAATGACGTGAAACTTGTTGCTAGATAAGAGGAAGAGAAAGAAAACAAAACGTTGTTTTTTTCTGCATTGAAGCTTCTGAATGTATCCATCTGTTTTCTTAGAGCCAAAACAAAGAATTTTTCAGCGGTTGCTACAGGAAAATCGTAAAGGAACAGTACCGTGTGTACTGTAGCATTTCACTGTTCACATGTAGAAATTTCACCAGAACACTGATTTTTAAATAGGTCAAAAAAAGAATAGTAAATGACCTTATTTGACCCTGAAATTTTATGAGCATGTAGTACACATGCTAAAGTTTAAAATGAGCTTTGGTTCACCTCAAACCGAGGTCTATAGCTCAAGATATAATTTTTGGAAAATGGGTCAAAATCCTGTAACTTTTCGGTGACGTTTTCTGGACAGACCTGATGGTTTTGTGAACTGGGAATTATTGGAATAAGATAAAATTATGAAAATTTCCATAATTAAAGAGGACATGCAAAGCTTTAAATTGATATATATTTTGTAATTTTTAAAGCTCTGTGCAATGAGATATGGATTTTTGAAGTTAAGCTATGAAATCTGGAAGTTTAACTGGACAGTGAAGGAAAACGTAAAATCTCAGAATTATTTGACAAGTTATAACCTTTGGAAATATTTTTATATGAAAGGTGAGTTGTCAATAAACACGTGAGAGTTGACGACACATTAAAATGATTTTTGTGCAACTAATTAAAAATAACTAAAGTTGCTAGATTTTCTTTAGGACAATTATGAGAGTAACAGACCTTAGTGTTAAAGGAAAATTAAGGGATTAATAATTATTATTAGTCCTTTAAACTAATTCACATAATTAGTTTATTTGCGATTCGAATAAGAGATTGATAGCGATGATAAACATTATTTTTAGGCAGACCTTGATATTTATTTGATCCCAACAACTTCAGTACAGAAGAAGAAGGATACACGGTCGAGGTTGGTAACTCTAATCTTATAATCATGTATGTTAATGTTATACATTTATTAGCTGATCATGTATGTTGGTTGAATTACCTGTTTATGTTATCCTGATTGGCCATGGATATTGAGGCTGAGGTCTCATGGGGCTGCGGTCCTAGACAAGAGCTGCGGTTCTTGGCCGTTAACTGCGGTTACGGTTATTTCTTCCATGCTTTAAACATGTGCTATTATGTCATTTCTATTTTCATACATGTGCATGAGATTAACTGTTATCCTGGGGTCCATTCATTTGGACTCCAGCACTTGTGAAAGATACAGGAACCAGTTTGGGATCAAAGAGCAAAGAGCAGCTGTAAGGGTTACAGCAGTTGAAGCTTCCTGGAAGAGTTAGGATTAATTAGTCTGTATATAGTGTTTATCATTCGTTAGTGTTGGAATTATGTAATAACATCCAAGTGTAGGATAGATATCGAATCGCGAAAAACTAGTTCGTATTTTTATACTATTGAAATTTCAAAAACTTCGATTTACAAAATCAAGTTACAATAACTTCGATTTACAAAATCAAGTTACAATAACTTCGATTTACAAAATCAAGTCGTCTAAATCTCCTGATCTATTTCCGCACTAACTCTGATTAATTAAAGGCCCCAAAGGCCGGGCGCCACAAAAATGATTTTAAAAATTGCATAAAAGTGTTTTCCAACCAATTATTGCTTCTATAATGAAAAGTAAAAATGTTTTTTATCATGCTAAAAAAATCATGTGGAAAGAAATAAATTACAAATATGGGTAATTTGACATTGCTTACACTTGACCAATACAATACTTGCAAAAACGTTCATAATAAGCATCATTTGGGAACTCATGACCCTGACAAATTTGCTTGCTCCGCTCTAAAGTCTTCATCACATTTATTAATTTATGCATCCTCAAATTTTTTAGGCTTGTTCTATAACATCTGTAAGATATCAATCTTCACTCAACTAATCGCTACCTTGGCCATCAGCATCATGCTCTAATTTCATCTACTTACAAATGAGATACTCATCATCATGCTTTGGTTTCCTTCCTCCCTTCAAAATCTTGAAAAATACTTTACAATGAGATTCATAGAATTTAGAGACTGACACACACCAGCACTTACACATACCCTTAACACATGTACACGGCTGAACATCCTCTCCCCAAGTTGCAACTAAAGAGAGGCATTGGAATCCAAGCTCTCATGATAAGAGTGAAATAACACTCTCACAAGGAAAAACCCTAAAAGAGAACCAAAACTCTCACATAGGAAGGAACCATAATTATTTAATGATTGCAAAGAACTCTTTCCATCTTTTCATTTTCCTCATAAAATAAATCACTTCCTAAGCCACCATAATATTATCTTGAATACAATGGCAAAAAACAAAACTTGCTTCATCGGGTCTGACAACAATCTTTGAACAATTCTTCAAGCTTTTAACCAAAAATTTGTTACACACTTATATAACACATTACATAAAGCAAGGGGACTCATTTGTTTTAAACTCTCAGGTCTATTAACCTTAGTATGTGCATCACTAATGTCTTGTTTATATCCTTCAAGTTTGCATTCCCTTATTATAACTTCCCTACATATTGGCAAACATCATACCCCACAACATCATACCTATCTTCCCCTAGATCCATAAAAGCTCCAATCACTACTACAGATTTGCGCATTTATAACGCTTAATACATAATTGTTACAGCTAATAAACATCATGTATGTCAAGGCAGAGGTTGTACAAGTATATATAACGCTAAAAAGTAATAATTAATTATGCGCACTATTATGTATTATGAGGCAAAATTCGCAAAAACACAAAAATAACTATTGTAATTAATAACCCTAATTTATTTAGTGACAAAAGTGATGTTCTTTTGAAACAATTGTAATATAACACTTACAAATGATTTGTCTTTCAAGCTTACATAAGTAAAAACACATCCATAATGATTAGATCTATTGACCTTAAAGCATCAACGATAAAAAATGACATTTTACAATAAACAACCATCATGTTAAACACAAATAGAAAAAGTACCCTTCCAAAACCTCGTTCGATCTGACACTAAGAGCTTGTTTAGAAGCCCTCCAAAACCTAGGTTTTATGTAAGACGAGACAAAACTCCTCTTACATACTTACCTCGTAAATCCCAAAAGCTATTTTCAAAAGCTAATACAAACAACCTCTAAGTACTTGTTCTCCTAAGTTAAATACTTTAGAGCGAAGTATTGAACTCTATACTGACATATTCCTTTTGTTCTTAATACTTTTCTAAAAAACATTTTCATAACCTTGTCCTTCTCTCCTTCATCATGGTTAGACATTAGATAACTCTTTTCATTCTCCCTCCTCCTCCTCATCCTCACCCTCCTCTCCCACCACCGACTCTACCACCACCACCACCTTCACAAGCTCCTTGCCCTCTTCGGCCACAACAACAACCACCACCACCACCTCCTCCTCCTTAAATGAAGGCTCTACTACAAATTTTGGCTATCCTTGACTGCTCCACAAGGTATCTTGCTAAGCACACCTACAGTTCAAACAAGAAGTTAAACCTCATCCTTCATTACAATCAGGTTGTATATGATGACTTAAGTCAGACCCTTCATCCCCTTCATCAAACATTGATGATGTGTTAGGGGAGGGGGAGGAGGATAACAGTAGTGGTGATGACTGAAAACCATTACTGCTATTTTTTTAAAAAATTAAAAATAATTAATCATTAGGGTAATGTGGTTAAAAAATGTTTTTTAAAAAACCATTACTGATTAAAGTTCATTTTTCTCCTTTTTGGTTCACTGGAAATATCTAAAAGGGAGGTCGCAGGTGAGGGATGACAAGAGTGAGGAGAGAGAAAAAGGTGGGCATGAATCTTTTGAACAAAATAATGTTAAAATAAAAATAATAAAATTCAAGTAAATTTAAATGATGACAATGTGACATGCTTTGTAAGTCATAGCTTAAATGATATGGTTAATAGGAAGAATTGTGGGATCTACAATGCAAAATAAATGGACAGACGTTAGTTCTGGTTAATGACAATGTCAAATTTACTACCTCTTAAAATGATTAATCTACTTTTGCATCTCTTAAAGTGATGGTGTCTACTTTTGCATTCAACAAACATCATTGTATTAAGTGCTCACATGAAAAACCTCATTGCTAAAGTTTCACCTTTACCTTATAATAAGTTAGGGATTTATCAGAGTGCTTTAATTACATCAATGAGATCCAACACTAAAACATCATTCAATCTCTCCAAAGACAGTAAAAAGAAAGCCAGAAAGCAAAATAATAATAATTGTTTGTTAGCAATGAAAATTAGGAAAATAATTGAAGAAGAAAATGAACTCGTAAGAATCTTCCAGAAAACAACATATAGCCTTTGTTAATTGAATTTTTTATTGTTGGAATTGTTGAGAATATTGGATTGTTGGAAAGTTGGAATTGAGTATATAAACGTTTTCAAACTCTTACATCGCATTATATTGACTGCCATAGGGATTTTTGGGTTGGCTGACAAATTTATGTTGAATTGTCTTTTTTAGGTGTTTTAAAAGGGGTGTATTATGGTTATAAAAACATGCATAATAAAATATGTACACTTTAGAGACTGGTTGAAGCATCAATCGGTTTAGAAAGTTGGAGACACCAGTCTTATATGGATCTGTTTCGGATTTGGCCAAGAAGGCCATTACAAATCGGTCTAAATAACTAATTCTATTGTAAATGATGCAAAGATGGAAAAGAAATTAAATTTCCATTTCATTTATATTTTAATTAAGTGCAAACCCTCATTAAATATAGTCAAGCCCCTCAAGGTTATATCTGGAGTCCAACGCAAACATTTTTGTTATGTATAAAAACAATAAATGTCTAGCCCTGTTGGATTTGTGTGTTGATATTGGATCGAATAACTACTTTAAGATATCTTGAGGTAGATACCTAGGAGAATGATGGATCATTGTGCATGAATAAGGCTTTTGCCAAAGGGAATAGTGTATGCGCACAATTATGACATAATAGTAAAAAATGAGAAAATATCATATCTCAGGGTTTACCTCTTATTTATAAAGTTTTACGTTTGGACTCAGGCCTTGTGTGCCTTATAGCCCAAGTATTATGCCACCACACCTGGGTTGAGATCCTTAATTAGAATCTTATTTGATTATAGGTTGGTTAAGATCTTTTATAGGCGGATTCTGATACAAATTGTCTCTTATTGGACCATACCATAAATGGATCCATAACAATTTTGATTCATCTAGCAAATAGCAAATTGTTAAATTACATTCTTTACACTCATATTAACAAGAAAACGACAAAAAAAAAACACTTGTATTTGAAATTCACCTTTTTATATTTTTATATTTTCTTTTTTCTCACGAATGAATTGTATCCTCTAATGTTCCCGTATGTTTTTTTGGTTAACACTTAACAGCGGAAAATATTAAATGAAAAAACACTGTTACAGTGGCCCATCAATATGATCCATTCCATCAAGTATCCAGTTTAGTTTCTTCGTTTTATTTTGATCAAAGAAAAAAGTTTCTTCGTTTTAGTCCGGATCAGCCAGCGGACGGGTTATACCCGCCTCCTCTTCTTTATCCGTGTGGTGAAAATCCGGCATCGGATCCGTACCGGCTTTGAACCACCGGCTTTTTTCGTAAAAATTATCTCTCTCCTCGTAATTCCACAGTCGCTGTCGTCTCCAATTTTCTGAGTGAGATCTGAAGCTCCAAATCTACGTGAAGATCGGCATCTCCTGGAGATCTGTCCATTTAGCAGCAGCGCAGAGATTCAGCAAAACCGGAAAATTTCCCTACAAACAAACAGAAACTTTGAATTTTTGTCTCTCTCATCACATAGAATTTCTGATATCGGATCAATTTTCACGAACCGAACCCCTTTAACGTTCAGTCATCTTTAATCCTTTTATCTTTAGAACCATTTGAATTGTAATGGTCTGAGGCTTCTGAACATGGATTCGCAGCCTTCCCAATCGGGAAGGTCCCCTGCTGAATCTCCTACCCTTTCCCGTACAACTTCCCCACCGTTTCTCAAATCAAATTCTGATGCCAGCATTCAGAGCTTGTCTTCCATTCTCAACAACCCACATGACGGTAAATCTGGTATATATGGTTCAGATGCATCGTGGGTGGGATGGTGGTCCTCATCCACCACCGTTACCCCTCCTGAGTTCTCGCCCTTGGTCTCCACCAAGGCCTCATCAGAGGTGACGCGATCCGATTTTCAAAGCTACTTGGGTGCAATCTCCGAAGTATATAATCGATTCGAGGACATAAGGAAACACAGCAGCAAGGAGAATGTGGACTTGGAGAGCATTGGAGGTCAAGGTGAAGCACTAGTTGCGTGCTTACGAGAGGTTCCCGCGCTTTACTTCAAAGAAGATTTTGAGTTGGAAGATGGCGCAACATTCCGCGCTGCTTGCCCATTCTCGAACGTATCTGAGAATTTGGTACTACAAGAGAAGCTCTCGCATTATTTGGACGTGGTGGAGCTGCATTTAGTGAAAGAGATTTCACTGCGCTCCAACTCATTCTTCGAAGCACAAGGACAGTTACAAGATTTGAATGTGAAAATTGTTGAGGGTTGTAACCGGATTCGGGAATTGAAGGAGACCGTTAGGCTCTTGGATGTTGATATAGTAGAGTCTGCGAGGCAGATTCAAGAGTTGAATGCCACTAGGAGTAACTTGTTGGTTCTTCAGCAGAAATTGAGGCTAATTTTATATGTCAACCAGGCTGTATCTGCTTTGAAATTGGTACTTTGTATACTTCTGACAACTTCATTGCTATTCTTGTTTAATGCCCTTTCTACAATTTGATTGTAATGGCACTTTAATTTTTCCCCGCAATCAGCTGTGACGGTAATTGTACTTTCTTGAGGCTTCGGCACTCAGAAGCCTCACTCAATATTGGCAACCTTGGCTTGCGAAAATACTTCTGTGGGAGCACCAACTCCTGCATGATGGTTATCTGCACTATTTTTTGTTTTGGGGCCAGTAAACTCAATTTAAAGACTTGGGTTTGCATCTTCCTGCATGATCGACATCTTATTTTCCGAGTTTGCGGTATCCTTTTCTCAACTTTAAAATATGATGTCCTGACCTGACATCTCTCTGTTGTGACTTTATCTGACTGTCACTTTGGTTTCTTGGCTATTTTAAATATTGAGACGTTTAAACTAACCTAAGATGAAGAAGAAATACTTATTGGACAGTTAATTTCAATTTGAAAACTTCTCATTTCTGTTTTTCTTTTTCATTCATCCTCTTTCTTATTTTTGCTTAAATGCATAATTTAATTGTTATTTAATCATTTAAAAAGTAGGCAATGAAATGAAAAGCTATGCCTGATCTGTCAAGGCACTATAAATGATCTGTTGGACTTTTAATAATCTAGATAATCTATCATAGTTGTTGCGAAGTTGATCCTTTTTCTTGGGGTTTCTTATACTAGTCGTGAGCTTATAAATTGCTCTTATTGCTGCTTGAAAATCTAATTAAAGATGATATATTTTTCTGTGGTACAGCTTGTCGCATCCGCAGATTGTGCTGGAGCGCTGGATGTAACTGATGATTTGCAACATCTGCTGGTATACTCTTGTGATTTTATTAATTCTTGTGAGGAGTATTTTTAATGCCTATTTTCATGATTAATGCTTTAGCATTAGCCTGCTGCATTCCCTTTCTTTTGATGTATAGTAGACTAGTAGACAGTGTCATGCATGCATATCTGTGCAGTTCAGGAAAAAAAGTGAAGGACCAAGGAAATTAAGCAAAGCAGTGAGAGAAGATATTTTATTTTTTTTGTGTTTTTTGGTTGAACAATGATATTAACAGATAGAAATCCCTAAAGTTTCAGTTCAGGCATGGAAATATTCTGGGAACAATGCAGTTGAGATCTTCTACATTTATTGTTTCCATTTCCGAAGATTACTTTCATGTTCATATTCAATTACTAGCTGCTTCAAAATAATTCTGAACATGATTCCATGTAAATGAATTTAAGAAGGATAATTGTTTCTGGTTGTATACATGACAAATTTATATGAATGAATAATTGAACAATCTGTGTACCCTAAGAATAGACTAAGCCATAAATGTCAACTTTGTTATTTTGATATCTCTGGCAGTATTAATGGAAAGAAGTCTTTAATCTGAGTGTTCATCAATGTTTACCGTGTTTTTATGCTTTACCTTTTAAGTTGTGTTGATACAACTGAACTAAGTCGTTGACAGGTTAGTTGTCTATTAAAACCCTTAGGACATATGCTGGTAAGACATGAGGAGAAAATGCTGGATTGACTTGTGATTATTCGTTTTTTGTAACTTTTGTAGGATGGGGATGAACTCACTGGTTTACACTGCTTTCGTCATCTTAGAGATCATGTAGCTGACTCCATAGAATCTATAAACGGGTAAAGCTTTCATAATTTCCTTGCTTATCCAAGTGATTACGGTACTTTGCATAAATGTTGGGCCTCTTGTATTCTTGTTCCTTTTAGCTGCCTGGAATTCTATTTGACTGTTCTTTATATGTTTCGTCATTTCATTTTTTTGTTTGTTTTTTAAGAGAATTAGTTCAGCCTTATTGGCGTTTCTCAGTTGCATTTATATGTTAGAATTAAAAGATGTTCACGTCAAGTTCTGTAGAATATAACTATTTATTTGTGATGGAAAATCAGGGATCTGTGCATTATGGCCACTTAAAACAAAGATTTGCAATTTTAGGGCACAAAATGCCATGTCAACAAGTGATTTAACTCTTTAGGTTTCGTAATGCTTTTTTGTCCTAAAGAATTTGTAGCTTGAGATAGATTCCATCTTTGAATGTTGTTACATGAGATTCCTGATTTAACGGAGTTGATTGTGTATATTGAATTCATAGTACCTGTTTTATGTTTCCAAGAGCTGAAAGTAGTTTTTTCCTCCATTTATGAATGATTTTTAGGATTTCTATTTTTTAGCAGGATTGTACTTGTTAAGAGAAACTTACCTTTTATGTTGAAAATAATACCTTTTGATTCGGAATGTGAGTTATGTATAATCATATGGGATATATATAACTATGGTTTAATCCCTCTGGTTTATTAGCCCTCCAAATACAATTCTTTGATATCCTCTTTGATGCTTGGCTCCCTTTTATTTTGAAAATTGGCAAACTTAATCTATGCCAATCTTCTAAACTCTTTATTTTTAACAAAATTAAAGGCTGTTTCTCACCTACCTGGAAGATTAAATTTTTGACGTTGGTCAAAGTGTGGGAACACCAGATTAAGTCTGATAGGAATAGGATGCTTATTTTGTAAGTTTTGAGGCTTTTGTGTGTAAGATGTTTCTCTCTTTTAGTTTCTCTTCACTAGGGTTATAATTTAATAACATTTGCATGCTTTTGCGAAGCCAGTTTGTACATAATTTCTTGCAATCTTTATCCTTTTCATTCTTGTAGTTTATCTGCTCCAGAAGATATTATCCTCTACAATAGTTGTATTTATATAATATGACTTTATTTTCGTTAAATACTGGAGGCTAATTGTAACAATATAACGAAATGGTTAATATTTGAAGGGCCTTAAACTTCAACGGATCAAGCTGTAACAATGACTTAAAAATTTCTAATCTTTGTTGAATAATTGATATGACAACAGTATTTTTTCTGAGGCTTCTTAGCAGTTTCCAGAATAAGGATGAGTCTAGTCATTAAGTTTGAAACAATTGTCTCAAAAAATGATTGGATTAAAACATTGCTAACCTTACGATTCTTTCATCACCCAGTGTTCTGATGCATCTAATGTTCATTGAGATAGTCAGGGCATGTTACTAGATATTTATCTTATTTTTGTGCTTGAAAAGTTAGAAGTGATGATCCATATTGTATGTTTAGTAACATATTGTATTGCTTCTGTAGCATTCTTTCAGCAGAGTTTATTCAAGCTTCCATACGTGATGCTGCAGAAAGAGATGCAATAATTTTATCCAAAGCTAAAGCAAGGGCTTCCCTGCCCATGAATGGAATTGATGATGAAGTAAGATTCTATACTTAAATTACCTTTGCATCTTCAGTAGTTTTTACCTTAGTTTTCTTGCTTTTATTTTCTTGACCTCTTGTGGAATGTAGAACATAATAATCTGAAAGTTGTATCAATTCATTTACAGAAAGGGTCTATATATACATGAGGAATGAGCCCTAGCATTTATGGCTCTTAACTATAGTATCTAATCTAATCCCTGATTAATATATATTTCCTAACACTTCCCCTAAGTTGGAGCATAGAGGTTAATCAAACCCAACTTGTTACAAAGATAGTCAACCCGAGTCCCATTTAAGCAGTGTTGTTAAAATGTAGAGTCTATATAGAAACGGTAAGGGTAAGCAAAAACGTAAAATCGTAAAACGTAAACGAAACGTAAGAGTTTACTGCATACTACAAAAAAAATAAAATCTAACATACATAAAACCTAAACACACCAATACATTAAAGTCATCACAAATTTAAGTCCAAACACTCATGGAAATAATTTAGTTCATAATTTAATGTGATTTTTCATAATTAAATTGAGATTCTTGATGCATTTTCTTGGAAATTGTAGTTATGCCCCAAAAATATTTCAAACTTTTCAGTTTAGGCCCTCCTTAAAACTTTGAATTCTTGCATTTTAGTCCCTTGGTCAAAACGTGCGTTTTGACCAAGGGATTAATTCCTTGTCTTCTTCCTTCCATCAATCTGAGATAGACCCGATATCACAGAGCAATGCGAGGCGAGAGGCGAAAGAGGGGCGAGCTTCAACCTTCAATCCTTCCTTCCTCCACATTCCTCTAAATCGCCGGCGGCCTCCACCCTCACCACCATTGCCAGCAGCGACCTGAAACAAAGGGGCGAGAACTGCAGCCACGAGATTTCCTTCACCAACACTCACCACCGGAAACGAGAGAAACGGACGTCTCTACCGATTTTACCGAGTTTCAACCGTGTTAACTCAAAATCCGTTCCTACATCCGTTTCGACACGATTTCCGGCCAAAAAACGTAGAAACAGACGTTTCTATGTTTCTAATCGACGTTTTTACAACACTTCATTTAAGACCTTAGTTAGAAGATCGCCCAATTGGCCACTAGACCACACATGCCCTGTAGAAATAAAGTTCTCCTTAATCCTGTACAAAGTGACAATCAATTTCAATGTGTTTCGTACATTCATGAACTACAAAGTTGGAGGCTATGTGTAGAGTAGCTTTATTATCACACCACAGTTTCGCGGGCAATGACATGGCAAGACCAACCTCCTTCATTAACTGGTGAATGCATACAATTTCCTATACTGGCTAAGCCATGGCTCTATACTCAGCTTTTGTACTCGACCAAGAAACCACATCTTGCTTCTTACTCCTCCAAGATACCAAATTTCCACCCACAAACACAATATCTTGTGGTGGATCTTTTGTTAGCCTTTGACCCTGCATGATTTGCATCATAAAAGCATTCAATCTTGTTGTGGCTATGATTCGTATAGAGTACACCACGACCAGGTGAGCCCTTCAAGTAATGTGAGACATGCTACAAAGCTTTCCATTGAGCAACGGTTGGTGCGGTCATGAATTGGCTAAGCACACTAATTGGAAAGGTTGCATCGGGGCGAGTCACTGTGAGATAGTTCAATTTCCCAATTAATCTACTGTATCTCTCGGGATAGGCATACGGCTTGATCTTCTTTGGGTCAACTTTCTTTCTCACATCCTCAGGTAGCTCATTAAATGGTATGTTGTCATCAATGTCTAAGAAGGGATTAAGACTCATGGGAAAGCTACTCAATGCTGCTCTGAGTTTCCCGGATTCTTTTAGCAGATCAAGAACATATTTCCTCTGCGTTAAAAGGATGTCTTTCTTACTTCTCATAACCTCTATCCCAAGGAAGTAATTTAACAAACCCAACTCCTTTGTTTGAAAATGAGAATTAAGAAAGGCCTCAAGTGATGAGATTCACAGAGCTTTGCTACCCGTAATAACAATATCATCAACATGTACCACTAAAAGGATCATGCCAGCATTTGTCTACTGATAAAACATAGAATGGTTACACTTACTTTGACTCAGACCAAACTTCTTAACCACAAAGCTAGACCTGTCAAACCAAGCACGAGGGCTTTGCTTCAAGCCATATAAAGACTTTTGAAAATTGCATACCTTCCCATACTCCCTTGAGCAACAAAGCCAGGTGGTTGCTCCATGTAGACTTCCTCAAGAAGACACCATGTCTTAACATCCAACTGATGAAGATCCCAATCATAATTGGCAGCTATAGAAATAAAGAGGTGAATAGAAGATAGTTTTGCCACAAGGGAGAAGGTTTCTGAAAAGTCAACACCATAGGTCTGAGCATGTCCCTTGGCAACCAAGTAAGCTTTCAAACATTCCAAGTTGCCATCAGCTTTTATTTTGACCTTGAACACCCACTTACACCTGATAACCTTCTTGTCAAGAGGTAAATCAACAAGATTCCAGGTACATGCTGTATCAAGGGCCACCATTTCATTTTCTATTGCAGCATGCCAACCAGGACGGGCCAAGGCTTGTTAGAGAGTATTGGAAACGATGAGAGAGTCTAAGGATGCTATGAAGGAATATGATAGAAGAGACAAATGTTTATAGAAAACAAAAGAAGAAATATAATAGGTGTAAGTATGTTTACCTTTGCGTAAGGCGATAGGTAAGTCATCAGAAGTATCAAGCACTGGGTCTGGTTTAGAGGTAGGAGTGGAAGTATCAAGAGTATCAAAAATATTAGACACAGGTGCTGGTTTAGAAGCAGGAGCGGAAGGAACTAATGTCAAATCAGACACCGAAGTTGATATTGGTGGGTCATGAACTTAGTCGACTATATTACTTGCCCTGGGGTGTTTCCGATACACATGATAAATAAGTGGGTTAGCTGGGCCGAGTCAAAGGCTTGCATTGGTGGTAATGGAACTAGATAGATCAAGAGATCATCGAGAATGCCGAAGGTGTCATTTGTAGAGACAAGGGATGTAGGTGGAGTAGAGATAGGAAAAAATGAGGTCGACTCGTGGAATGTGACATCTTAGACATAAGATAACATTGAAGAGTGGGAGAATAGCACTGATAACCCTTCTAAACTCTAAAATAACCAAGGAAGACACACTTAAGAGATTTGGGATCAAGCTTGGTAATAGTGGGATGAACATTGCGAAGAAAACAAACACAATCAAAGATTTTTGGGTTAATAAGAAACAAGGTGGTTTATGGAGTGTCACCATTGAGGACATGAGAGGGCATACGATTCATAAGAAAGCACGTTGTAGACACGGCGTCAACCCAAAAAAGCTTGGGAACATTTATTGGAAACATGAGAGCACAAACGACTTCTAATAAGTGCAGATCTTACGTTTTGCAACACCATTTTCAGCCGGTGTATCCGGACATGAGGACTGATGAAACATGCCATGCTGGGGTTTATAGGTTTGAAATTGGGAAAAAAAATATGCTTTAGCATTGTCACTCCATAAGGTTTTGACAGAGACACCAAATTGAGTTTGGATTTCAGCACAGAAATTGCAAAAATGAGAAAGCAACTCGGAACGAGTTTTCATTAAATAGAGCAAGGTGGTACGAGAGAAACAGTGATTGGTCTATATGGTTCCGCCGATCAAGACCTTTCTAAGCACGATGGGTTAGCACGTGTATCAAGATATGGCCAGCCACAAAACCTAAACTCACTCACTCTCTCCCCCTCATTGTGTCGCCAAATAGAAACAACAGTAGAACTTCAACAGAAGTGGAAAAAATTAGAACCTAGAGCTATGGTACCATGTAGAGCAAAATAATCTAATAGTTGTATATATTCATTTATAGAAAGGGTCTATATATACATGAGGAATGAACCTTAGCATTTATGACTCTTAACTATAGTATCTAATCTAATCCTAGATTAATATATATTTCCTAACATGGAATCTGGAATGATTACCATATTTTGTTAGTGGACTACTATTTCCTACAAGAGTTTTCTTTTTGTTTGTTCATAAACAATCTATGGTTAAAATGGATGTTCTTTCTTGTCAATTGATCAATGGAATAGTAGTAGCTCCTTGTCCTACTAGATTGCGTGGATGTGAGACTTGTTCACAAAAATAATGTCCATTCATCTATGTGGTCATGAGGAATATTAAGGCATTTCTTTCAACAATGTTCTCTCTCTAAGCATGGGCGTGTCCTTTGTTCATTGCATGCAGCACCATTATTGACATTGCTAACGTGTTGGGAAATTATTCTTAAAATTATATGTTGGTTAAGCTTTTGGTGCATTTAATTTTCTTCAAAGCATCTCTCAATCAACATTTCTTTATAGTTCAATTATACAACAACAACAAGGCTTTATCCTACTAGACGGGGTTGGCTACATGGATCACACAATCGCATTGTGCTTTATCGAAAATCAAATATTTGGATAGGTTATTAATCAAAAGATCTTGCTCTATAACTTCATTCAGTGTTCGCTTCGGTCTTCTTCGATCTTCTTTAGAGAACTCCATACTGATTGATCAACCCTTCTCATCGATACACTCAATAGCCATCTTTAAACGTGTCCAAACCACCTCAAACAATTTTCTACCATTTTCTCTTCAATAGATGCGACTCCAACTTTTTGTGTATATGGTCATTACGAATCTTATCTTTTTTTTCTTTTTTTTTTGTATAACCACATATCCGCAACCACAATAGATGCAATTATGTTGTGCTAAATGTTTTTCGCTGTGGCTAGTAACTCTAACAAGAAACATAATAATATAGAAAACAGGGTCTACTGCTTCTGGCAGTTTGTTCATGTGTTTGGACCCCCATTATAATTGACATAGCAATTGTGTTTCTAAATTGGTACGAATTCAGTTTAAGAATAATGATAAGAAGCTAGTTCTATTTAAAATATTTTTGCGTTGCGCATGACTGTTCTTGACCATAAAAAAAAAAAGGTTGTGCATGACTGTTTAATCTACAGGCGTCACTCATCAATCCTAAATGCATTAATTTTAACAATCCCCCCATTGATTTAATTGAGTGTTCTCCTGGCATTTACTCTGAGGTTTGAGTAGTAGAGCGTCACGGATTTTATCAATGTATGACAGTATGATTTATAATTAACCTTCTATGATCTATGTCTACTTAGTGCTTTCTTTTCTGATTTTTTATTGTGTCATTTATGGAAGTTGTGGATGCAATTTATAGACTAACGTCTGGATGTGATTCTCAACCAGGTAAAGTTTGATGAAGAAGAAACAAGTAATTTTAGGGATCGTCTTCTTCCTACTGTCATTGGATTGCTTAGAACAGTGAGTAATTTGTGTTTTCTTGGAAGAAATTGTTCCTTGCACACACACACACACACACACACACACGTGTGGAAGCTTGAGTATAGTCTAATTATCCATCTGAGAGCCTCTACATTCTCAAAAGTAAGTATGGAGGTTTGATATTGTAGAAATCCCTTACCAAGACAATGCGGTGTGTATTTTTCTGTTCTATTTTAGAATATCTTGTCCTATTTCATATTTAACAATAAAATAACTTTAGTTTTCTCCTAAGTGGATGTATTTTATATAAAAGAGGAGATCTAAAAAGTTGTGAAATCCGATTGAAAAATGTCTGAACCATCTTTCAGAATAGATTGCCTTTCATTGTTCCTTAATGTTACACAGCTGTTTGCTTTGGATATTTCATAACATGGACAGACAAGGTTTTGTTTTAATGTTTTTGCTCCTATTGTTGTCTGTTATACACTCCTACTTCTGATATGTTTTGTCAAGATCAACACTTTCAAATCAATGGATTTGAGATTTTAAATGATGCTTTGGTGCTGCTATTATGAGAAACTTTTCAACATGTCATTGATATCTCTTTTCATTATGTCCTAAACCTTGGCTGTGGTACCTGTTTAACAAGAAATTTGGTTTTCTTAGTTTTGGCTTAATCTATTCTAGATGATTTCTTATGGTGGTTTCTTGCAGGCCAAGCTTCCCTCTGTTCTGAGAATCTATCGAGACACATTAACTACTGATATGAAGAGTTCTATCAAGACTGCAGTTGCTGAGCTGCTTCCAGTTCTTGCCACCCGACCTCTGGATTCAGAATTTTCTTCTAAAGATAGAGTAGTAGATTCTGATGGTGAGAGTAGTGTAATTGGCCATCTCTGCTGGCAGAAGATAGATTGTTACTTCTCTAGCACTGTTTTCTTCTCTCGTCTGCTCCATTTTCAACTTATTAATTATAAGTGATTCAGGTGGAGGTGCATCCCTTGCTAGCAAGTTGAGGAGCCTATCATCTGATTGCTTTGTGCAACTTCTGAGTGCTATTTTCATGATAGTGCAGGTAATTTGTTCTTGGCCATGCTCTCGTCCACCTATACTCATTCATGCAACTTTTGAAATCTAATTTTGTGATGTGGGAGATGGGAACCTATCACTTCTTATGCTTCTTTGTGCAGTGTGCTTTTAAACAAGTGTCAAATGTATCTGAGCATAATAGTGAAGTGAAATACAAAAACATTGCTTTGTTGAAACTGTTGTTGTTGTTGGGTTTTTTTTTTTTTTGTGGAGTTATAAATTTTGCTTCTTGTTCAACACGGCACAATGGCAGCCATTGGATCAATGTCTATGTTGGAAACTTTAGTGTATGCTATTTATATTATTAGTTTTTTAATTGAAAATTTGCGTTGTCTTCTTATTGAAAGTTTGAAACCTGAACATTTGGTAGTTTTTTTTGGGACCTCAAACTGAGTAGTTGGTAGTTAAACCATGATTTTGTTATAATGTTTCAAAGTCCAATTTTGTGTGTGTATAAATATTTATATGCAATGTTTTATATAAGCATATGTTAGCTATATGTATGAATTTAAATTATATACCCTCACGGGGCAGCAATGCAACATAGCCTCTATGAAATGTGACTAGATTAAAATCATATATGATGAGCTGGGTTGGAGCTTGGTGCTGATGATGTGATTGTACCAGCTGACAAGGGATGAAGTGCAAGGTCGCTAATTTGTATTAGTAAATGAGAAACGGAGTGAGTGCTGGCTAGGTTGTGTTGGAGTTGAATGGATAGAATAAGAAGTTGATGCGCATGATGTGGCATTTTGATTGAAAAAATTTTGGGGGAGTCAAGTTTTTTATAGTTCATTGAGTTGGCTGGTAAATAGGGAGCAGAAACAAAAGAGCTAGCTATTATGCAATGTAAATTGGGCAAAAGTAATTAATCAGAATTGAATTTGTCTTTGTTGTTTGTAGGTGAGGCATCCCAATAAATAGTATATGACAGTTTTTGTTGAGTTTGTCTTTGCTCTATGTCTTTATTGGCCAAAGGAACCCTTATTAGAGGGTTTACTGACCTCATAGTAAAAAGAATAACATTTTAGATTAATCAGAGTTATGATGAAGCCAAGATGAGTATATGACAGTTTTTGTTGAGTTTCTTGCCACTTGAAGTGATTGTTATTGTTGGTATATTGTGTGCTTAATGGGTGTGTTTCTCTTGACACTAGACTTCTCCATCACAACCTTGGGCTGTCCAGTGTCTCTTCCAACAGTTTGGAGGGTTACATGTCTCTTTTATATTATATCTTTATTTCTTCCAGATGATGTTTTAAATGAGCTTACAGTAATTTTTTTCCCATAAGGTGAGGTGAATTGAAACTGTTAAAATGGCACTAGCTGATATCAACAAATTAAATTATTAAATCCTTGACAATTTTCTTTTTCCCCACAGTTCCTCCTGATTAATATTTCTGAAATTCACAATGATATTTGTTTACTATGTCTCTGATTTGAGAGCGGTGTAATAAGATTTGTTTACTTTTAGTGATTGCAGGCCCATTTAATGCAGGCTGCTCAAGTGAAAAAAGCCATTGAGTGGATTTTGAGCAACCTTGATGGTCATTATGCTGCTGATACAGTTGCTGCTGCAGTTGCCCATGGTGTTGCAGCTATTGAAACAGATCAAGAAAGTGAAGGTCGTGATGTTACAATTTCACCATATTCATCTCAAAAACAAGTTTCCAGGGTTCTTCCTACTCCAGGAAAAGCAAGTGAAGCAGTCAACCCATCTAACATTTCGACTAATTTCAGGTTAAATATGAATTTGGTTCCAAGAGCCTTAAAGTTTCTTCAACTTAGTCTCACGTTTTTTTTTTTTTAAATGGAATGGGCTTTCCTCTAGTTTTAGTATCTGTTTTGTGATGCCCCATTCTACTTTCTTGGACTGAGAATGTGCTACCTATCTGGTGTTTCATTAATCATTTTCTTTCCTAGAGGATTTCATGACCCATTTCCATTATTGACTGTTTTTTTGCTAGCAAAAAGTTCCTCCTTATAGCATTTCTCTCCTTAATGAATATCATATTGAGAACTGTATCAAGCAGAGAGCGAGAGAAAATATAATCTGAATTCCCATACTAATTCATGTATACAGGAGGGTATTTATACACAAGAGAGGCCTTAGAGTTAATGGGCTCATTATAGTAATTGATTCCTAATAATCCCTGATCCCTGATTCTTTGTGATAATAATTGATTTACATTTATTACTAATATTTTCTAACACTCCACCACAAGTTGGAACGTAGATGTTAACCAAAGTCCAACTTGTTACAAAGATAGTCAACCCGATTTCCATTTAAGGCCTTGGTTAGAAGATCGACCAATTGGTCGCTTGCACATTGCCCTATAGAAATAAAGTTTTTCTTGATCTTATCGCGTACAAAGTGATAGTCAATCTCAATGTGTTTCGTATGTTCATGAAACACAGAGTTTATGTGTAGAGAAACTTTATTATCACACCATAATTTCGCAGGCAATGACATGGCAAAAACAACCTCCTTTATTAACTGGTGAATTCACACAATTTTCTGTATTGACTAAGCCGTGGCTCTATATTCAGCTTCTGCACTAGACTGAGAAACCTCATCTTGCTTCTTGCTCCTCTAGGACACTAAATTTCCACCCATAGACATGCGATATCCTGGTAGCCTTTGACCTTGCATGATATGCATCTAAAAAGCTTTCAATCTTGGTATGGCCATGATTGGTATAAAGTATACCACGACATTGTGAGCCCTTCAAGTAATTTAAGACACATTCCAAAGCTTCCCACTAAGCAACAGTTGGTGATGTAAAAAATTGGCTAAGCACACTAACTGGAAAGGTCACATCAGGGCAAGTCACCATGAGATAATTCAATTTCCCAATCAGTCTACGGTATCTCTTAGGATAAGCAAATGGTTTGATCTTCTCAGGATCAACCCTTTTTCTCACATCCACAGGTAATTCGTCAAACGGTACACTGTCATCAATGCCCAAAAAAGGATTAGAAATCATGAGAAAGTTACTTGGTGCTGCTCTGAGTTTCCTGGTTTGTTTTAGCACATCAAGAACATATTTTCTCTGTGTTAAAAGGATGCCTTTCTTGCTTTTCAAAACCTTGATCCTAAGAAAGTACTTTAACGGACTCAAATCCTTCGTTTGGAAATGAGAATTCAGAAAGGCCTTAAGTGATTAGATTCCTAAAGTATTGTTACTCGTAATAACAATATCATTAACATATACCACTAAGAGAATCGTGCTAGCATCTATCTATTGATAAAACACAGAAATGTCAAACTTACTCTGAGTTTGACCAAACCTCTTAACCACAAAGCTAAACCTATCAAACCAAGCACGAGGGCTTTGCTTGAAACCATATAAAGACTTTTAAAAGTGGCATACCTTCCCACGCTCTCCCTGAGCAACTAAACCATATGGTTGCTCCTTGTAAACTTCCTTAAGATCACCTTGGAATAGATGCTTGCTCTGGTGGTGAATAAACCTTATACACCAATATATCATCAAGATTGTCTGTTGTGTCAGGGGATTTAGGTGGAGTAGATAAAAGAAAGAGCGGAGTTGACTCATGGAAGATGACATTTGTGGACACAAGATAACGACGAAGAGTAGGAGAATAGCATCAATAACCCTTTCGAATCCTAGAATACCCAAGAAAGACACACTTGAGAAACTTGGGATCATCTTTTGCAATAGTCAAACGGACATCTCAAATGAAACATACACAACCAAAGATTTTTGGATCAATAGGGAACAAGGTGTTGGAAGGAAACAGAGTTGTGTACGTAGTGTCACCATTGAGGATAGGAGATGTCATACGATTAATAAGACAACAAGCGGTAGAGATGTGTTAGAGTCAATGAATTGACATAGACAATTTAGGATAAACTCAGTATTGTATCCCCTTTAGTATTGGGAAAATGAGAGAATACAATTCCTATACTTGACAAGGTTTACACCCTACAAGCGTAAACAACAAGAACAATTCAGAAATAAAGAAAAGCAACACACTGCCAGCAATTCGAGAGATTAGCATTCTCTCCTTACCAAATCATCTCTACCTGATACCCTCTCTTCCTTTGCTATATAAAACGCACTCCCACTACTTGATGATTGTCAGATACACGCATTACCCCTAGGTGGTACCCCTTCTTTTCCTATATCTGGACCCTAATTGGGCCGTAGATTCCCCTTGGCCCTTTGCTTGTAGGTCTTGTCCCAATATTGGTTAGGCCCATCAAGATGGTATTTGCCCAAAAAAAGCTTGGGAACATTCATTTGGTACCCGAGCAACTTTTAATAAGTGCCGGTTCTAATGTGCTACAACACCATTTTGAGTCGGTGTGTCTACACAGGAGGACTAATGAAGTGTTATGATAATTGAATTCCCTTACTAATTCATGTATATAGGAGGGGTATATATACACAAGAGAGAGGCCTTAGAGTTAATGGGCTCATTATGATGTTTCTAATAACCCCTAATCTTTGATTCTTTGTGATACTAATTGATAATATTTACATTAATTACTAATATTTCCTAACAACAACATATTCTAGGATATACTAGCTACATTTGTTTATTAAACTCGACTATCAATGTCTTTAGGAAAGAAGAAAAATGAACTTGCATGTTAGATCAAGTTTTCTTTCACTGTCTTAACTTTTGATTCAAACGGGTGTCCAATTTTGCTTGATGTTCTCAAAGAATCTCATCTTAAACAGAGCCGATGTCTTGCGAGAAAATGCAGAAGCTGTCTTTGCAGCATGTGATGCTGCTCATGGAAGATGGGCAAAACTTCTTGGGGTTCGTGCTGTTCTGCATCCTAAGTTGAGATTGCAGGAGTTTCTTACCATCTTCAACATAACCCAAGAATTTATTACTGCTACGGAAAAAGTATGCATTCATTTCTTCTTATTGAATAGGAAGTTGATGAGAATAGATTGACCGATTCTGTTTATGATGCAATTTCCATGCTTTTTGGAACAGATTGGTGGAAGATTGGGATATAGCATCCGTGGGACACTGCAGTCACAGGCAAAAGCTTTTGTTGATTTTCAGCATGAATCTCGGGTTAGTTTTGGTTTGGTTGTTACTTTATATAATTATGGTGAAATCTTGATAATCTGTTTAATTTATTGTGCTTTGTCGCATTTAGATGGCAAAACTAAAGGCAGTGCTTGACCAAGAAACATGGGTGGAAGTAGATGTTCCTGATGAATTTCAATCTATCGTCAACATGCTATTTTCTTCTGATGCGTTAACTTCTGAGAATCTTGATGGTGACGAAGTTGATAATTCGAAAAACTATGATGGGGTGGCAGGAAATAATGTTCTGCCAATGGCAAACACTGGACAATCAAATGCTGAACAGCAAGTTGAGCAAACTAATTCTATTGAGATATCTGCAAACAATGCCAAGCTAGACAGAGCTCATGGTAGAAACTCATCAGCACAGAATAATAACACAGAAACAAGGGATCATAAAAAATCTGCCTCTCAAACTCTTTCCTTCAAAGGGTTTGATTATCACTTGGTGAACTGGTTGGTTATCTTGATTTTGCTTTATCCTTCTCTGTGTATCTTCCATTCCTGTATTTCCTTATTAATGCTACCTGTCTCTTTCTTGTTTTCTCTCAAAGCTTCTACAAATATGCATTTTTATAATTATTTATATGACATTGGTTCATTCCTATGTGAAGGTGCCACCAATTCTTGAGGGTCTTATGTATTTTGCATGATCTATGAATTTTTTCTTTGTTGTCTTCTTGATGAAGGATTTAGACATGGAATATTCTAAGTTCTCTTGTTTTCTTGCAGTGGCTTAATATTGTTGAAGATGTTGTCAGAGTACGTTGATATCAATAACTTCTTGCCAGCACTAACATCAGAAGTTGTTCATCGAGTTGTAGAAATTTTGAAATTTTTCAACACACGAACTTGTCAACTTGTTCTTGGGGCTGGTGCTATGCAGGTAATATGGGCAAAGATGCAAACCAGTACACTGAAGTATATAAATTCTATTCCAATCATAATCATAATTTAAATGAAACAAGGAATCCAAGTTGTTCTTGGATAATCTGAAAATAATTTTAATATCAAATAAGATTGATATTTATGAATTTTATTGACCTTCTAATAGTTATTATGCATGCCCGAAGTTTTACTTTTTCCTTTTGGGTTTAGAAAAGTAAATTGCTTGATGAAGATTCTGAACTATTTTTTTTTTTTTAAATTATAATTTTTCAACCCTCTGTTTTTTCTCATTGCTCTATGTTCTCCTTTGCTTTACCTTAGTATTTTTTTTTTTTTCCATAAAATGAATCTTATTACCTGTTTAGACAGTGCTCATGTAAATATCTCATGGGGATTGTGGGAAGGAGATTCTTAGGACTTTTGGAGTTGGGGTATTTATGTGGGAAAGGAACGTGTACTTTCAGATGATTCATTGTCTAGGAGTAAATTATTTTAGTTGGTTCCATGGAGGACTCATTTTCGTATTGTAGTCTCATATAATCAGTTCTTATTCATTAAATGGTCAGCTATAATACTTCATTTTTTTGGTCAGCTATAATACTTCATGTTTTTTTATTTTTTGAAAAAATGAATCTTGTTACCTGTTTAGACAGTGCTCATGTAAATATCTCATGGAGATTGTGGGAAGGAGATTCTTAGGACTTTTGGAGTTGGGATATTTATGTGGGAAAGGAATGTGTACTTTCAGATGATTTATTGTCTAGGAGTAAATTATTTTAGTTGGTTCCATGGAGGACTCATTTTCGTATTGTAGTCTCATATAATTAGTTTTTATTCATCAAATGGTCAGCTATAACACTTCATTATATATAACATTTAACTAGACACACTATTCCAAACATTGTTTGGAGTTTGAGAATTGAGATGAGTAACATTGTTCACAGTCAATCAGTACAGCAGTTTGCTCTAGATTTTATATCACACATTGATTATTACTGCATTTGAGTATAGGAACCTTGGAATAAATATAAATCAAATAGCTAAGGAAAAGGCATTGCTAGTATAATATGTTGTTTGGAGATCAGTGGCTTTTATATCATGAACTTTTTCCCCTTTTTATTTCGGACTGGACCATGGACCAGCTTTAGTGTCAAGCCAATCAATCTAGTTCAGTTTTCTTATCCATTGTTATTCCTTTCTTGCTACCTTCATGTCTTCTTAGCTCTCCTATTTCTTGTCTCTGTTTTGTTCTTTTGATTCCTCTTCAGTCTTTTTGGATACTTACCATTGTTTTGGCTTCTCATTTCTGTGCAGGTTTCTGGCTTGAAGTCTATTACTTCTAAACACTTGGCCTTGGCAAGTCAAGTCATAAGTTTTATATATGCTATTATTCCTGGTATAAATGCACGCACACTAGTTAAATTTTTTTATTGATCTTTTATGTTTTATTGAAATAAAATTTAAAGTGCATTGGTTTCTGTAGGAGCTTGTCATATGGGATGTACTTAACTGGAATAACATACTGACTTTATATTTCATTTCTTGTATAAGAAATTCGACAGGTACTTTTTCTGAAAGTACCTGAGACGAGGAAGGCATTGTTGCTTTTAGAGATCGATCGAGTGGCCCAGGTACCTGCCTTGTATCTGTTAAAATTATTGCTCTTTTGGAATGAGTTAGACTTTTTCATTTCTTTTATTAGGCATGTGAGTGTATTTCTGTTAGTAGATAGTGATTTCATTGTAGGATAAGTGTTATAAATTAATTGGAATACTAAAGGTTTACTGGTTTATTATCATCTAGAAGTTTTTTAGTTATATCTTATAATTATCTCTAGGATTTTTTTTTGTGTTACACTTAATTTTATACTGTTTAAGAAGGAAGAGAAATGACTTATGGTAGCAATTTTTTAGCCTCTAATTAAAACCAAATGTCACTTTGCTTTATCCGTAAATATCTGCATAGAGTAACAGGATAGCGTTTACTAGATTATGCTAAAATCTTTAACCAAGATATATATGATTGTAATCTTTGGACATGTGTCCTACATTTACAGTTTTACACTCCCAAGCATTTGAAGTTCCCCCATCTGTGGAAAATATCTACTATTTGCTCTGATTCTTCATTGAATTATTTGAAAATTTAGACATAATCGGATTTTGTGCACACTTCTGTGTGTTTGTGGAGTGTTAAGTGGTAACAATCTGTAATTGCCATGTGGGTGAGTAAGTTAGAGTACACGTGCATATAATTGATTTTGGTTTAGCTGTTGGAGGAGATCAGAGGGTATATAACCTACACGTGTAAATCATTTCAGTTGTTGAATAAAAATACTCACTCTTTAATTCCCGTCTCTCTCTCTCTCTCTCTCTCTCTCACATATCTCTATTTTGGCGAGTGTAAGTCCTATTTTGACATCTTACTCATTTTCCTTGGGTGATTATTTTTTCTTGACAAATCCATTTGAAAAATTGTAAACTCTGGTTAAGGCCGAGTCTTTTATTTACGCAATGGTATTCAGTAGTATAATTATACCAATGACATGTAGATGAATTGGCCCCATATTACAGTTTCTCTCGAAAGTTACATGCATTTCTATTTCATTAACAATTGCTTATTTAATTTGCATGAATACATAACTATTACAGAAGTAACATTATCTTCTATTTGTGCCATTTATTCATTGCCATAATCAATTTTAATCATTCCAGGATTATAAAATCCATCGAGATGAAATACATACTAAATTAGTTCAGATAATGCGAGAGAGGTTGTTGGTTCACTTACGTGGGTTGCCTCAAATTGTTGAGAGTTGGAATAGACCTGAGGATGCTGATCCTCAGCCCAGTCAGTTTTCTCGATCCCTTACGAAGGTAAATTTTTTCATTTAAACAGATCAGTTGACTATGCTTTCTCTCTCAATTTTGTTCCTAGTCGTGTTGGTTTCCATCCTTCTGTCTCTGGATAATTCTTTGCATATTCTATTTTCTGTCAGATCCTTCTTAATCTTCACTTTTATAACTATCCCTTTCGTTCATAATTGATTTTAATTTGCATCTGCAACTTTGGTAAACAAACTCATCTGTCAAATTCAGAGTGAGTTTTAACTTGGTCTGGTGGTTTGTTTGAACATCATATCTGATATGCCATTATCCCCCAACACTTCCCCTATCAATCAATTAATTGTGACTTTCTTATTTTGTTGTTTTTTCAGGAAGTTGGTTACCTCCAACGAGTTCTATCTCGAACTTTGAATGAAGTTGATGTTCAAGCAATATTCAGGTAAAATGCTGGGGAAGTCTCATTTTTCTTCATTCATTTACATACAATGTGAAGTTTATACTCAATCATAGTTGTCAAATTGTGATACTTATCATGTACTCCCTTTGGTCCTTAAATATAAGACCTATTTGCCTAACTTGATTAAACTAAGGAAGTTAGTTAAGTTAGTTAATATGACGTATATTGTTTAAAACACCTTAGTCATCTTTCTTAATTTTCTCCTTCCCTCTTCTTGATTATTGTTGATGGAGTATCAATGAGTGTAAATTAAGAAAAGATCGACAAATATTAAAAATAGGTTTTAAATTTAGGATCAAAATCAAATCCCCAAATACCAGAGGGGTATTTTAAATTCTATGTCTGAATAATAAATTGTAAGTTGCATTGTAAGATTCAATAACATTGAATTGTATCTTGAAATGAAGATATGGTGTGTGTGCATGTGTGTGTTTGACAAGCATGTGATATTAGATTTGTAAAATTAATAATAGTTAGTGGGGGGTTATACTTACAATGATAATTGAGTGTGTTGGCCTTGGTCTATAGAAGACATGATGAATGCTAGTTGTGATGAGACATTTGACATTCATAGATTTTCCTTTCTCTATCTCCCCCCTTCCTTTCCTCTTCTCTTCTCTATCCTCCTTACTTTCTCTTCTGTGCCCTCTTCTACCTATAATTTTATCAGCATGTGTGTGTGCATTTGGACTGCCGTAACGTGCTCAAAACACTCAATGTGGAATTGATGACATTGAATAATCTATCTCACATTCTGCTTTCAATCAATTTTTTTTTTCGGTTTCTCTAGTTATTGGTTAGAACATTAATAGACTTTCTCTTTCTTTGTTTTTGTGAGGCCGTGGTCATTTGTAAGAATTTGTCACTCGTGTAGTGCTGCCTTCTGTTAGAAGGCTCCATTGCGTGTACTTCAATCCTCTGTGTCAATGAATGGCCCTCAATTTTCATCTTTATTATAAATTATGAAGTTTCTTCTATTTCTCCATCTAATCAATCTGGAATAACAAATTTAGCTTAACATTAAAGAAGATTCTCAAACTTCTACAACTTTACATTTTTCAGGCAAGTGGTCATTATATTCCACTCACAAATTTCAGAAGCGTTCTCAAAATTTGATATAAGCACTCCTCAAGCAAAGGACAAGTATTTAAGTTAACAAGTTATATCGTTATACATTAACTCTTCCTCCGTTTTCTTTCATTATAATTCCTCTAACTTGCCAGATTATATCGGGACATGAAACACATTCTTCAATGCATACGATCATTACCCTCGGGTGATTTGGATAAATCTGATACCCCAAATTGGGGTCAGTTGGATGAATTCTTGGTGCAAAGATTCGGGACTGATGCTGTTCAATAAATTAAGTTGTATAGTAGCACAATCAATTGCTTACCTGGGAAGGCTGACGTACTCTGAAGTAACGTTTGCATTTAAAATCATCAATTCTATTTGATCGACCGTATTCTTAAATTGAGGTAATACATCTGTAGTCATATCTTTAAATTTAATGCTGATGTTTTTTTTTCCTTTTAGGGATTACGGTTTAAGGTTTGAACTTTTCAAATTGCCTTTACTTGTAACAACGAAGTGAGTGGACTATTGAATATTGAATATTGCCCCATGTCCATGATGTGGAAACCAGTTTGGGTGCTCATCACAAACCTGGCTGGACAACATATCTGCAAAGTCCAGATTTAATGATTTTCAACTGATGATTTTTTATTTTTCTTGGGAAAAAAAATGGTAGTTAAGAGATTATCTTTATTTTAGATTCTATACCTTCTAAAATAATTTTTTAAAAAATGAATATAAAAAAAATAAATAAATCCAGAGTTCTGGACTTCCCAGATCAGATCTAGATGGGCTGGATCTAATTCTCATCACTTTGATGAGCACTCAACCTCGTTCCCCGTGATGTGATATGCGACAAATACCCTTATTTCCAGTTTTTTATTTATTTTATTTTATTTTATTTTATTTTATTTTGTTCAGGCCTTAGATTGAGCAGTGGTATATATACGAAGGAACTTTATCTTTTTGGACCATTTTGCAGCTGATTGGTCTTTCTACAAGTTTTGTAGCAGTCGACAGTTGATATACATTTTTTGTGTTGTCAACATAATTGTAATTTTAAGATAGAGAAGTAGATCTGTGATTTAGTGAATGAACTGAGTTTTCTTGTTTTTGTTTTACATTTCATATCAATGTAGCAATATGCGTGTGCACAGTTACAGAATCCAAAGTTAAGTGAGAGAGAGCACCTTTTTATGTTATGTTGGATATTTCTTTCTGGCTGTCTTATTCGGAAACCAAGCAACATCTAATGTAATCAATTCAATCACATCATGTTTTAATTTTAATGATTTGTTGTCAATATATACTGATTTCAATTTTAATTTTTTATATATTAAAGGTCATTTATCCAGATTCTGAATGCAATTTAAGCTAGTCTCGTCTGTAGGATAATTTGTGTTTCTGTCCAATGTACTAGTAAATTGCCAAGTCTTCCGCAACAGGAAAAAAAGGGGCAAATTGAATTTAGCATTTTGAAGGAAAGTAAAGGAAAATTGATTTTTCTTTTGGGCCAGAAAAAGGCAAACTGCTATGGCTTATAGCAAATCACATTATGGATATTCTGGGGGGAAAAAAATTTGGGGAAAAAGTTTCCCATTAAAAATTTTATTAATGAAAAATGTAGCTTGTGAAATTTGTTGGTTTTTTCATATGCTAGTGTTTGGTGAACGGTTTGAATTTGGAGTATTGGTTGGAATTATCTTGTTTTAAATAATTTTGCGTTGTGTGGAAGTTGTCTTCGTAGAGCCCAAAAAGTCAAAGTTTTGTAAAAATAAATGGAGGAACAATTATATTTTTAAAGAGTTTCATAAACCGATTGATCCCACTTTTGTAATTAAAAGATCATGGATGTCTTACTGTGTGAAAGCTGATATAGAGGTTGATGCTGCAACAACAAATGGTCTACCACTTAATAGATGGAGTCTCCTCCTATAGACTGGATTAAATTGAATACAGATGGCGCTGTGTCATCTAGAGACACAATCTGGATTCGGTGGAGTCATTAGAGGTCACAAGGGAATAAGGGTCTCAGCATTTACGCAATTCTTGGGACATTGTGAGGTATATGATGCAGAGGAGTGGGCACTTTTGTCTGGACAGAGACTAGTATGGGAAGAAGGATGCAGAAGGGTTATTGTTGCATCGGATAAATACTGAATGGGAAGACAGATCCAAACTGCATCTAGCACTTATGCAGATTAGAAGTATGCTCCTAAGGAATTGGGAAGTTAAGGTACAGTATATCCCTCGTGCTGATGCATTAGTCGAAGAGGGACTATCACAATCTGCCATTTTGAATGATTGTCCAGCAAGACTCATGACAAAGCTTATAAATGGTTGTATGGGACTGGATTCCCTTTTAGGCTATACTAATGTATAAGGACTGATGCCTCTCTTTCTAACCCCAAAAACAAAAGCAAAAAAACAGAAAAAAAAAAAGAAACAACAACAACAACAACAACAAAACCATCTCTAGAGTGCTTCACAAAAGGTTTTAGGGCAAAACAATGGGTAGGTTGACCAAATTTATAGTACGTCCATTTAACTTTAAACGAGTATGAGCTATAACCCATACCCGTAACTCAACTCATTTAAACATATGTAAATAGGCTAACATGTAAATGGGTAGGTTAACCGGGTTTTTGGTAACCATTTATATTTGACTTGTTTTTTTAAAAAAAAAAATATACACAAGCATTAAGCATCCATCCAAATTCATCATTATAAATTCTGAAATCTGAATCTTCAAAATTCAATAATCACAATTCAAACAAAACATAAATTTAGATAAGTATCATTATAACATAAATTTATTCAGGACGAAAAGTCAGAGAACACCTTTACCTTACGCTAGAATGCGGAATGATATAAGTGATATAAGTAGTTAATACCAGAATGCGGAATGATATAAATAGTTAATACAAAAAATTACACTAAATAGGTGGTTATGAGCAGCCCCTAGGTGTGCCCATAGCCCACTTATTTAATTCTTAAACGGACACCCCCTTGTGGATTTTGTCGGACAGTCTCAAAATGACCCAATTACATTGGATTATGGGTGAGCTCATGGGTAATAAGTTTAATGCTCAGCACTAAAAGGTTTCACTTATTTCATAATACACTCGAAGACATGAGTGTTATTTTGTTTGACACTTCGACGCAAAGCTCCTTACCAAATGGAATCGACTATAAGAAGCATATTAACATCTAATTCTTCATTGTGAAATTATCATTGTTAAAGGTATAATATTAATTATTAAAAATGAAAAAGAAAACTCCTCTCATGAATAAAATGACCATACGAGGCATCAACATCTACCATCATATCCAACATTTTCCAATGTGCCAAACATGGTGCAAATCATCATATCCAACATTCTATGGAATTCTGTGGATATATGATACGCTCAAACAAATTAAGTGTACCAGGTTAGGAAAAATACCAGGAATCGATCATCTCTAACAGATGAACAAAGACAAACACACAAGGATAGAGAATTGTTTGAGATCCATGGCCAATCTGATAGTAATCTTTATTATCAAACAAATTCAAAGCTTTATTGGGGTTCAAGCATAGCCATATAATAGTGGTTTTAATAGAGTTCCTCTTATGGAACTCCAACCTCCAACTCAAATTCCTCTCCAATCAGCAGAAACAATCCAGAAATTTCTATGATAATAAACTGGTTCGAACTGTCAAATTGTCTCTTCACAGTTGCCTGTTGGGTGTTTGTTCCTTTCAAAATGCTCAAATGTCTGTTTTTCCAGCTCCTGCCGTTCAAACTCTTCCCACCTGATATCCCTAAGAATGTTACTTTATTTATAATCCACCCTTGTTCAAGAGCATACTTCCCGTTTGCAACTTCAGATGCGACAAAGACACTATTATTATTGGACAAAGCACCATTGAATCTTACCAGTGTCCAATCTCCATTCCCTCCTCCCATCTCAGGTGACTCCCCATCATCCAAATATACTTGCCCTGAACTGTTTCCACTGCTACCGATAGCAACCAAAAGCTCGAATGGTGTGTTTCGCGCAGCGCTGGTTGTATTGGCTTCACCTTGCATAGCCAAAATATTACCTTCACGAACATGAACATTTATGAGATCAGGTGGTGCATCAAGGGTTACATTCTGTCCTGTTTCCATGGTCACCGATGAGTTTGAGACATTGAAGAGGTTGAACCAACTTCCTGCCGGAAAATAAGCTTCAACAGTTGTTGCTCCTTGTGTCACTACAGGAGAAACCATCACTCCTTTCCCCAGTAAAAATTGATAGTTTATTTTATAGGTTGCCACATCCCCTGGGAAGGAAAAGAAAAGGGGCCGTGTGATGGGTATGCCACTCACATGTGCTTCATACATTAATGTGTATAAGTAAGGGAGAAGGCGATAACGAAGACCAAGCACTTTTCTTGCTGATGCAGCAACTGAAGGCCAAATATAAAGCTCCTGATGAATTGTATCTAGGTTTGAATGGTCCCTTGCAAATGGGTAAAAGGCACCTAACTGTGCGAGGACAAAAGAATGAAGCTTAATAATACTTATATGTGGAAATTTAAGAAGGATTTAAGATCAAGCGTTGGATGATCAAAGGCATAATTTAATTTTTATGAGATGGAATATTTTAACTTGAAAACACAACTAAATACTATGAAAATGAAATAGAGAGAACCAAAAAAAAAATGTTCACTTAATGAATGAATACTTCTTGACACATTCATAGGTAATGCAATTTAAAATGATACCCAAACAAATAATGACCACATTTTTCTTTCAAAATAATAAAGAAAGAGCTCAGGCAAAGAAAATAAGTATTTCCACATGCCATAAGAAAGAAATTACTCCAGCCCATGAATGACGTAAAATCTTTTATTTTTTTCAAAGAATAAGTACATGATGAAAAATCAGTGTCATTTAGCCTAGAAATTCTACCTGGATCCAACGCCGACAAAGTTCTTCAGTTGTATTTCTTCCGAAGCCACATATATCTGCTCCAACCATTGGGATTCCAAAGATTCCAAAATTTAAGATGGATGGTATTGAATATGCCAAATCATTCCATGTAGCAGCATTATCTCCTGTCCAGTGAGCTGTATACTTGCCCGAGCTTACAAAAGTCGATCTACTAAGAATGAATGGCCTTCTACCAATTACATCAATCAAGGCCTTTCTTGTAACTTTGGACTCCATGAGTCCATAAAAGTTGTGTGCATCATACTCAGTGATATTGCCATAGTGTAAACATGTTGCTGGAATCGTCTTATTATTTATGGGTCGACGAACTCCAGCATTGTTTATCTTGTAAGGAGGGCTGTCAAGGTTAGAAAATGGAACAGGAGGTGAAGTGATGAAATTGGATAACTCATTCATGTCAAGCCAAAGGCCATCGAAAGGAAGAAGGTCATGAAATAATTTGATTTCTCTACCCCAAAATGCCTGACTGAGTGGATTTAAGAAGTCAGGGAAGTAAACTTGTCCAGGCCAAACTTCACCCAAGTAATTGACTCCACTACGCTTTATGTAGATATTATCCCGCAAACCTCTAATGAAGGTTTCATATGTCTTGTTTGTACTTATACCTGTTCATAAATTTACCTTAGATTAATCATGTACAAATACTTCCAAAAAAAAAAAGAAAAAACAGTAATTTTTTTTCCTTGAAAAAAAAATGTGTACTGCTGCTAAAAGGAAAGTACCCGGATCCAGAATTAGGACATATCTTTGACCATTCTGGTGAAGGGCATCAACAAATTTGCTCATCTTATCTAGAGGGAAGTTGATGGGATCAAGTGTAAAATCCTTAAACCCATCCATGTAATCAATATCTGTCCACATTACTTCAAGGGGTATGCCTGCTTTTGCATAGTTAGCAACGACATACTCAAGTTCACCAACATTCTTGTAGCCATAGCGACATTGATGAAAACCTTGACCAAAGATGTCAAAACCATGAGGATTAGCAGAGAAAATAGACTGATGAATAAACAGACAACCTTAATTCACGTGTGAATTCTTAATGTTAGCTTAGTCTCTATATTTCAATTCATCCTTTAAAATCCTTTCTGGGACATGAGAAAACAACATATAGCCTCAACATATTTTTTTGCCTATATTAGATCTCCATATAGAAGAAAATAAGATAAATAGGAGTACTACTTATTTGGTTTATGTCCCAAGAGCTTTTATCCTTTTTCCCCCTCTACCTAATGTGATGTACAATAGATAAGGTACTATATATATGTGTGCGTGTGTGCGTGAGTGTGTGTGTGTGTGTGTGTTGACGGTACAATAGTCTCAATCTAAAGTAAATCTTAAATCGGTTTAAATCAGCATAAGCGCTGTATTTCCTAAAGTAACTCAATAGTAATAAGTTTAGCCATTGACAAGAATTCAATACTAGGAGCATAAACAGAATACAGAATACAAATATAATATTCCTTAAAATGCTGCACCAAGTTCAATACAGAACAAGAACACGACATCTGAAGAAAATTGTTTTCATACAGAATATGACTAAAAATAAGTGCAATCAAGAAAAAACAAATTAAATCATCATAATAGTGTGCTATCACTCACCAAAGGACCAATATGGCATGGGAACAGGGCGGCCAATGAGTTTTGTGTACTGCTCCATCACCAACTCCGGCGTGGGTCCGGCGAAAAAGTAAAGATCAAGAATCCCTCCGATGATTTTGTAGGTGATACGATCACCATCATATATTACGTCCATTCCATTACTGTTGAGCAGCAAAACCCCATGAGTGGTCCCGGCCTTGACTCTTCCATCAGCGGAAGGAGAACGAACATCCATGTAAAATGGGTGAGACCCATAAAGGTTCTGATCAAGATTGGCGCTACCAGTGTCAGCATTCCACAATGTAAGGATCTGATCGGGTTGGATCTTGAAGGAACTTTTAGTGTGCTCTCCAAGACCGTACAAAGAAGCCCCATTTTTAGATAACGAGGAAGAAAGCTGAAGATACTGGTGTTTGAAGACAAGAAACGTCGATGAATTTTCTGGGTTTGGGGATGTATCGAAGATGATATCGCTTGAGGATTTGCGAGCGATCGTGAAACCAAAAGGGGTGGTATTGTGGAGGGTGAAGATTAGGTCTGAGTTGGGATGAATTAAGGAGATTTGTGGTAGTGAGCGATGTTGATTGAGGTGGGAAGACAGATTTTGAACGGAAAGGGAACGGTGAGGAGAAGAGGAACAACGAGGAATCACTTGTTTTGGGATTTCCCATCTTTGCTTTGTGGCGTCGGTGATTCGCACTCTTAACCAATCTCTGCTCTGAAAACTACAAGATCATTGCATGTGTTAGAAACGGAAACCCAGTGGCTGGGTTGTTCTTCGAGCTTCGAGCATCCAAAAATGATAATGACTCGTTCTTCAACCAAACAAAATCACTTTTTTTTGAATTTTTTTAATAAAAGGGTTAAGTTGTAAAAATGCACATGATTTTTTTTAGGAGCAAAAATATACATATAGGGCAAAAATACACATATATTTTTTTAGGAGTAAAAATATAGTTACTATTTTAGAGCAAAAGTCATATCTCATCGTTAAGTCATTGTTCACCGTGATGAAAGAGAAAGAGATAAGGTGAACAATAACTTAACGATTGTGTGAACAGTAACTCAGCAGTGAGATGTGATTTTAACTCCAAAATGATAATCACGTGTGTATTTTTACTCCTTAAAAAACCATATGTGTATTTTTACTTCTAAGAAAAAAGCTTAGATGTGTTTTTGCACCTTAACCCTTAATAAAAATATATAATAACCTCTTTTATATATATACATACCTACATACATACATATCCTTGAGAAATTTTTTCTTTTTAATATTCATTAAGTTCAATTCCCTAATTAAATTGCATAACTATAGGAAAATGGACTTAATTTGGTTCATGTTTAGAATTTATGTTTAACCTTTTTAAAGTACCGAAAACAAAAATATTTATTATTTTATAAATATTTTTTAATTTTATAAAAATAATCAAATAGGATATAAAAAAATATTATAAATTAAAATAAAGTAAGTAATTTTTATTTTTTTTGAATTGAAAAGTATAAAGATATCATAAAATTTAGAAACTACTATAGATAATATAACATAGGAAATAACAAATTATTTCTGCCTCTCTCTCTCTCTAGGTACATACCCCCCAGCCTAGAGAGAGAGAAGCAAAGTATATCCTCGCCAAAAGTGATTTTATAAACGTGAAGAGGAGAGGTGCTCAAATCTCCATAGGTAACTCCAAGGCTTTGAGAACTAAACATGATCAGAAAACAAACGTGGGTGGTGGGTTTGTAAAAAAAACAAAAAAAATAGTTTAATGAAATTGAACCAATTTTAATAACTTTAGGGTGCTAGTTATATTTTCAAAATTAGTTTAGATGCTAGGTGGACCTTTATCATATTTTTTGGGTTTAATGTTTCTGCCTTTGAGGCAGAAACATTTTTTCTACCTCACTCAAATGTAAGTGGGTGGGGCCTATTATTAAAAAAAGAGAAAAAAATAATAAATATGTTTCACTCACTTATATGTGAGTGCAACAACAAAAATATTTTAAACCGATATTTTTTTTAAGAAGAATGCTTTATTTTTTTTAATAAAAGAAGAAGAATGCTTTATGATCCCACGCAAATATTCCTTGAAATCATCAATTTATTGTAGAGGCTAGTAAGTCATAACCTTTAATTGTATTGTAAAAAAAAAAACTTTAATTGTAAATAAAGTCTTGAAGTGGTCCATGAGATCTTTTCTTAAAAAAAATTAAGAGGTATTATGGTAAGTGTGTTCTAAAAGACGCTTTTTTCCAACGTACTCCAAAAGTTATTTAAAATTAAAGTTTTTGGGGGTTTGAAAATGACTTGATGACTTCAATGAATTTTATGATATTTTTATGGTGTTGTATAGGGCCTTGAGAAATTATTCCTATTTTTTACTCCCTCCGGTCCTAATTATAAGACATAGTTGACTTTTTTGGAGAAATTAAAAAAGCTAATTAAATTATTTTAGAGTATTTTTATTTTTATTTTTTTCTTCAAACTAATTAGTTTGATTAATAAAATAATATATAATCTAAAGATATACAACATATGAAATGATTAAGTAACTTATTTAACCTCTTTAATCTCTCTAAATAAAGTCAACTATGTTTTATAATTAAGACCGGAGGTAGTATAATTCATCTTTTGACCCTAATTTTAAAGCCACCAAGGGTCCATTTGGTGTGTGGAAAATGTGCTAAAGCTTCCATTTTCTTTGTATAAAGCATGTTTGGTTGCATCATTTTCATGGGAAAAGCTCTTTCTAGTTCTACATCAACTCATTTTTATAATAGGTACTCTTTTCATCTTAAATATAGGACATAGTTTGTAATATAAATTACATTATAAACTATATCATATATTTAGGATTAGAAGTAGTATAATTTTTTCAATATTTAAAATGATATTTTTGTATTTATTTAGGTTCAAGTTGATTCATTACACATTATTAAAATGAAATGTCTTTTGAACAATTTGTGTTTCTTAATTATTTTAATTAGTTATTTTTCTTTTCCTTTAATTTCTAAGCATGTCTTGTAGGGAGCTTCCACTGCTAGTGAGAGGGGCGGCGGCTAATAAGAGTGGCGGTTATTAGAAAAATGATAAAACACACGACATTCTAAAATCACATTTTAAATAAGGACAAATATCTTGTGGGTTGAAGAGCAAGAGCCAAAAAAAAAAATCTAGGAATTATTTCATCAAGAGCTATTAATGTCATTCTTAAGAAGCTCCATCCAACACTCAGAAAAACAGTACAATCTTCCCTTAATCTGTTAACAACGTGTAACTTTCATGTGGACCTTAATGATGTGCCAAAACAGGATAATGATTAAACCGGGTGATATAAAAAACCAACATATTTATTATAAAATAACTAATATAATATAACGACTAATTTTCTTATTGTGGGAGATAACAAGAGAGGCATTAGGTAGTTGTGGTGGAGTGAAGTTACCTGGCAGTGAGAGAGAGGAGAGGAATATCAGGTCCATAAACAGAGGAAGGCTTTATGAGCTCAAGAATTGCACTGAGAGATGTTGCTGACACGTCAGTTCTCACGCTTGCTATGCTGTACCCATAACCCACTACTTCTGATGATGATGAAGAATCAGGCTTCGCAGAGGCCAATAAGAAGAAGAAGAAGAAGATAAAGCGTAGGCAAAGACTCAAAGTGAGGGTTGTATTGGTAGCAGAATCCATTTTGGCCTCTCATATTCCTCCCAATGTCCTTTTGTATGACTGATTTGGTGAAAAAGATAGAAAGTGATGGCCTATATATATATATATATATATATAATGGATAGAAAGTGATGGCCTTGGTAACAAAGGACCATCACTTTCAATCCATAATATATTATATTAGGTGGAGGTGTAAATTTAAAAATGAATAATTTTGTTATGAGTACCTATGAGAACTATCTATTCTCGGTGTAAAATGTAAATATAAACAATTTATTTGGAAACAAAATTAGCAACGTCGTTAAGGAGACTTATTTTATATTGAGTATTATCCAACCTCCTCTCCAATGATTTGACCTCGATTTACCATGGATGGAGGGAGAATCATACCGTGGCTTAGTGTGTATAAAAGTGTGTTTGATTTGAGCAGAAAAGATGGGAGGGGAGGGAAATTTTTTACCAAATTACCCTCCTCTTTGCTTCAACCCCTCACCTTCATCACTAGACTAGTAACTCAATGAGGACAACAATGACGATGAGGATAATGATAGTGACGATGAAGATGACAGCGACAACGGCGAGGATCAGTAATCCATGACAGCAACGATGACCTCCTTCATTTTAGAGTCACCAATATGGGGAAAAAAAATCCGACCCAGACAATGTAATTGATTGGTTCTCAGATTTCTTGGTGGTGGCTCGCAATTTCCCTGATTCTAGCTTATCCCAAATTTTCTTCCCCACTTTCCACGCATTCTTAGCTAACTTGTAAAGCTCAAGAGACCCATCCTTACCAAACAAAACCAGATGGACTGTAATCAAAGATCAACCCTAAAAGAATCTTTGATCGTGCTCTCTATCAATCGTCCTCTCCGCCTTTGATTGTCCTCTGTTTTTAAATGCTCTCGCCTCACTGAACCAGATCATCTATCGAATAGGGTCCGAGCTTAGCATGGAGTGAAAAAAGGGCAAAGGGTATTTTGGGGTTAACAAAAAAAAATAGGGGCATTTTAGTCCAATGATCCAACAATTTTCTCTCCCCTCCCCTTGAACCAAACACACTCTAACGGAATTTTTTAACCAAGTTAACTTTTATTTAACAACAAAACTAGCATCTCTAATTGTTTAAAATTAAATGACCAATAAAAGGGAAAACAAGCTCAAGGACCTAATTCAAGGTTAAGGAAAACTATAAGGACCTCTAGATAAGTTTTCCCTTTTGTTATTTTTTTAGAAACTATAATCTTTTGAAAAAATTGTTAGCTCTGGCTGATACTCAAGAGGGGCTTAATTTAGTGTATGATAAAAACTTAGTAGCTTTGAAAATATTTTCACATCTTAGTAAATACAATACATATGACAATAATAAGTTGTAAACCAACAGTCATCAATTAAAACATATATGCTGAAAATATAAGAGTTTAGGGAAGAGAATATGCAAATTATAATTTATCCTAGTTCGGCCCAATCCTTGACCTACATCTAATTCCCAAGCTCCACTTATGATTTTCAATCCACTATTTTCTTATTTAATCCGGGCACAAGAGAAAAGTCTCTACAATCTCATAAGTTTACCCTAGGCACTTGGCAAGCCAAATTTCTCATCGAGATAGTCGCTCTTACACACAGTAAGGATATAATCTATTTCCCACTTAAGATCATCCAATCTTAAGTAACTCTCAGATAAAATGATTACAATGAATCTTTTCTCTTTCAAAAGTGAATAAATAAATACTGAAGTACAATACAAATAATTTTACTCTCTATGATGAGCTATATAAACATTGAGTACAGAGAGTATATGAGATAAACGTTGGATTAAGAATGTTGGCATTTCGACAATACAAGCTCATGTCTCTTCTTCTATCTTGAATGCTTCTTCTTTTATAGTTGATTGTCATTAATGACTGTTAAACATTTTCAAGTTATCCGTTGTGAGTATTGAATATAGCCATTAGTCAGTAAATATCATCCGTTACTCACACGTTAGACTTCATCAAAGAATTTTCAGTGCTTTCGCCGTGTTATCTACTTCGACATTTCTTTTGTTTTTCCTGTTGAGTTGCATCAATTAATAGGGAATGGGTATAGCAGAAAGTGTTCTTTTGGTCTGCTTTGAGTTTGTTATTATGTTGGTGCTTGTTCTGCAACTTCATTTAATACCTTTTGACACAAAATTTAATTTATGATCATTTGAACTTAATCCATTATTTAACCCCTTGAAAGTCACTACCAAACAAGTTAAATAGCATTGAGAATAGTAATTAGTAATAATCAGAAGTTATATAAACAGTGAAAATGAGTTTATGATGACGATGATTAACTCACTATTTTAGAAAACTCGAGTTGTCAAACATTGAACTCGAGTTGCCGACTCAACCAAAACTCGAGTTCTATCCTTAGGACAAAACTCTTTTAAAATGATTAGTTTATAAATATGCTTTCAAAGAAAGAAATCAAGTTGATTGAATATAACTCAAGTTGTTAACATTTTGAAGCTTTTGCTGAAATCATAATGGATGAGGTGGGAATATGGGTTTTTTATGTTTTGGTTTAAAGATCAAAATACCCTTTTCATACTTTTTTTTTGGTACCTATCGATTTTGTTAAAATCATTAAGATTTTTGTCAAAACCATTACAACATGAGACACACTAAATATGGAGCTAAAGAGATTAGAAACAAACAAAGACACGCTGAATTTTATTTTTATTCAAGAAAATATATTTTTTTGTGGCCAACTTAAGTCAAGATGCTATAATTTTTTTTATCAATAACTTAATCTTTAGAAGTATGGTGAAGCCGTGAAAGTTACTATAAAGTGTAAATTAAATTTTAATGTGACAATTATATATTTCTTTTATAAAAATAAATTACCCCAACATAACCCTTCCCTATGGTGGAGGGACAAAACACCCGCTTGTATATTCATCACCTAACACAACTTGAGGCTAAAACCCCTAATATCTCATAAATTAAATTAGTTAATATAATATATCATTTAAAATACTCTAGTTATCTTTTTTAATTCCTTTATTCTCTCCTCTCATTGCTTATTATTGATGAAACATCAATAGAGGTAAATTAAGAAAAAATAGAAAAATATAAAAAGGGTTAAAATGAAAATTTGCCGTGAAAGTTTTTACTGAAGGGCAATATTACCCAAAAAGTTTTTGAAGTTCAATTTTACCCTCGGAAGTGTTAAAATAGAACAATGTTACCTCTTACCGTTAAAAAATTAATAATTAACATCAATTTTTAATGATCAATATTAATTTTTTAATAGTATGGAGCAAAATTGTTAGATTTTAAAACTTCCGATGTAATATTGAATCATAAAAAACTTTCAGGGCAATATTACTCCTAACTTTTGAGACAAATTTACACCTTAACCCATATAAAATATGTGTCTTATAGTTATGATCAAAATTAACTCTCTAAATATATCTAATAGTAAGGATCAAAGAAAGTAATATGTGTCTATCTTTGGAAGTAACACATGATTTTTCTTTCTTATCTTCTATTTTTATTTAAGAAAATATGTTGACTAACAGGTGACGCACCAAATATGAAGCTATAAAGATTAGAGACAACCAAACACCCTTGATTTTTATTTTATTGAAGAAAAAGTAATTTTTTTCCCGGCCAAATTAATTCAAGGTCCTATAATTGTTTTAGCAATAAATTAATCTTTTGCCAGTATGGTGAAGCCGTGAAAGTTTTTATAAAATGTAAATTAAATGTTAATGCGACAAATATACATTTTTTTTTTATAAAAATGAGTTCCCCAACATAACCCTTTCCTAGAGGGGACAGACGAAATACCCACTTATATATCCAGTGTTATTGAAAAAAACTTTAGAATTGAGATTATATCCAATTTCACAAACATCATAATCCGTATAATTTGTGTAATCAAGAAGAGATAATTTATGAACATGCAACAATTCTGCACACACAAAAAATAAAATAAATAAAGAATAGAACTCATAGTATTTATATTTCATATCAATGTCGTAATATGCACCTGCATAGTTACAAAAATTCAAAGTGAAGTGAGAGAGAGCACCTTTTTGTGTCATGTTTGATGGATATTTCTTTAGGAAAAACCATATGAGGGCCCAAGATAGTAACTTATTTTCAAAAATAGCCTAAAAAACTTTCACAACGCCTCATATAATTATGAGAGGAAATGACAAAAAAAACCCATGCCTAATGCAGAAAAAGAAGGGAAGTGGAAAATTGAAAATCACTCTCGTTTTGTCTCTGATCTCTGGTCTCTAGTCTCTCGGTTCTCACACTCTCGTCTCTCCTTCTCGATGCCGTCTTTGCTCATGTCAAAAAGGTGAAACCGTCGACCCACCAAAGCTGATAGGGTCATCGTCCATTCCCGGTTAACATGTGGCCATCGTACGTAAAGATAGGTAAGAAACATTTTAGGGATTAGATTTTTTCCGTGCGTGTATGCCTCTGATTCGCTATCCTTTGTGTTCTTTAATTCACTATCCTTCGTGTGTGTATGCCTTTGATTCACCAGCGGCGGCATGGAAGAGTGTTCATACTGTATTATGCAGAGGATGGGGGTAGCATTACCAGAAAAGTTTGAGGGATATATCCACGTATTTATTGATGGAGGTTTGAGCCAGCAGAGGATGGGGGTAGATATTGAAAGCCCTAAATCTTTTATATATGTGTTCTGAAATATGGGTAATTTATACTGTATTGGTTTTTGGGTTTAGATATGTGATGTGGTTGCTGTTGTGAAGATACTGAATGCAACTCTTGTAATCCCATACCATGAAATAAATCCTCTTTGGTGGGATTCAAGGTACTTACAGGGGCCTTCATTCCATGTTTGTTTTATTGAATATATATCATGGATGGTTAGTGATTTGATGTTCTAAGGTTGCTATATTTCTTTGTAGCTCCTTCGTGGATATATTTGACGTTGATCACTTCATTGATGTATTGAAGGATGACATTTCTATAGGTAAAGGGATGTATTGAAGTATTTTGCTGCTACTATATGAGAAACGAGAATCAAGGCTGCGTTGTAAAGTAACTATAATCACTTTTTATAGTGTTTCAAATTAATAATTGAAAAAAGTATGAGATTCCAAATTCAAAAATGTGTATTTTTAAAAGGTTTACATGCATTTTGAAGGCATTTTCTAATATAACAAAGTTCTTTTATGAATCACTCCTTAAATTAATAGTATTGCCCCATAGGCACTAAGGGCTTCATTAATGTGATTTTTCTTAATCTGTAAAGAAATATGCACACTTCTTTTTATCATGGCTTGTAAAATTTAGAGATTGAGAAAAGTAAAAACTAAAAATTATTCAGTTGTTACTTGTGAAGATCTTTACTTTTGAGAGCAGCATTTTATGTTTTAACATTAGTATATTAGAAACAACACATTTGGTTATATACATTCATAATGATAGACGTATTGGAAAAGAATGACATTTTGAGTAGTGGGGGATATGGTCACCGCACACTTTTTTGCATTTTTTCTCTTTTTAGAAAATCTCTGATAAAATATACTCGTTTGCATTTGGTGCTGCTTATGAGGGTTATGGTTGTTATAAACCTATTCACGTACATGACTATATACAACGTAGCAACATTCAATTTTATCTTGAAATTAGCTTTAGTGAAATGCAAGACCATTCAATTAGCTTTAGCAGGTCACATACCATTTTTCGTATGGTAAGCAATGTATTCTTTATGATTTTTTCTTTTCTCTGAATATAAGGGCTCATGTTCATTATATCTTTAGTTGAATAGATAATTGAAAGTCGATATAGATGTAAAAGTGGAGAAAGTGACAATTGTTGTGATGTTCGTGTGTCAGTGATGGTATGTCTTTCCTCTTCTATCTTTTTATGCATTTTGTCTGCATGTGTATCTTCCTTCCCTTTATGTTTGTTCCTTAATGTTGTACTTTAAATTTGAAATGAACTTTGATTGTGTGCGTGATTGTCATGTAGTTTTCACAAACATTCAAATTGAGAACTTCCAATGTAGAAGCTAATTCTTTACAATTTATATCTACTTTTGGCACTGTACTCATTCAGCCTACTCAAGCTTTTGGTGGCACATCCTCATGCTCCTACTTTCCCAGCACTGACTATGAGAATGGTTTTGGATTGCTCTTTTCATCAAGTGTCCTTTGAGATAAAAAAAAAATTGAATTTATTCTGAATTCCAGTTTGGATGCTTGAGAGTAACTTAATGAAGTAGTTTACATTAATTTGATTCATTCATTTATTAAAATGTGGTGTCATTTTTTCATTATCCATTACAAGCTGTCAACAACTCTACATCTACTTAGTAGCTTTAGCTTCGTTACCAAACCCACTTTTCAACATTTCTAATTGAAGTTCTTCCTACTTCATTTGCAGACTTCCCCCCTTCTTTTTTGGTATGATAAAGATTTATTCTTTTGTTAATATATTATTTATTTCAAAAAAATTTTGTGTCCATATCATTCTACATTCCTACATACCTTTGCATTTGGTGTCCATATTATTTCAGGGACACTTATAGGGTTCATGTGCTTTCTTGACAATTGTTCGAGCATGAGGATAGAATTCTCAAGGTGGTGACATGGTCTAAAGTCCTTGTCCAAAAGGATGTGTAAGTGTCTATTAAGTTGTTTAACATTCCTAATTATAATGTCGAAGTAACAAGATGCATGTTGTTAACACCTCTGTATATTTCTTGTTTAAGGGGACTCGTGTGGTGTTCATGTCGTTTCTTAGCTGCAAATGTGGGATAGCACAGAGCAAGAGGATGGATACACAATGTCTTCCTACTCCATGAGTGAACTATGGGAATTGAAGATTGACATGTTGTGGTGATTGGTCAGTTATCAAAATAATACGCATCGGGCAAAGTGTTGTTGATGATCGAGGACTCCTAAAAGCGGAAGATGAGCCGTTAGGAAGCAATCCTTTTATGTACATAGGTTGACTTGTTTTTACATGTATCTGAATTTCAGATATTGTTTGACAAATTTTATTTGGTCAATTGTACAGAACACTTGAGTTCATATTTAGGACAAAGTTTTGTAAATTCTCTTATGTATGTGACATGGCATTTTAATATGAATGAGAACAACAATTGTTTCCTGCATCTCTTGTCTTTGTTGGTTGTGTGTGTTGAAGCAGGAAAATGGAATATAATTAGGTACCCGTTTGTCAACACTATCAGCCCCCTTTGACAACTATATCCAAATCATTAATAATACCATCACCTTATTAGCAACTAAATCAGCCCCTATTAACAACACTATCAACCCCATTAACAACTATGTGAGGCCCATTAACAACTATGTGAGGCCCATTAACAGCACCATCAGCCCCATTAGCAACTACATCAGTCCCATTATTAAAAACAATATCAGCCCAAGTAGCAACACTATTAGCCCAATTAACAACGACATTAGCCCCCTTTGACAACTACATCAGCCCCATTAACAACTAAGTCAACCCCTCATTAACAACACTATTAGCACCATTAACAACTACGTCAGCCCTATTAACAGTCCTATTAGCCCAATTAACAACGTCATTATCCCCCTTTGACAACTACATCAGCCTCATTAACAACTAAATTAACCCTCATTAACAACACTATCAGTACCATTAACAACTACGTCAACCCTATTAACAGCATCATCAACCTCATCAACAAGTACATCAGCCCCCCATTAGCAATTATATCAACCCATTATTAACAACACTATCAGCCCAAGTAACAACGATATCAACCCCCTTTGACAACTATATCTGAATCATTAACAACACTATCACCCCATTAGCAACTAAATCAGCTTCTATTAACAACTACGTCAGCCCCATTAACAGTTCCATCAACCCCATTAACAAGTACATCAGCCCCCATTAACAACACTATCAGCCCCCTATTAGCAACGACATCAGCCCCCATTAACACCATAATCAGTCCCATAAACAGCACCATCAGCCCCATTAACAAGTACATTAGCCCCCTATTAACAACACTATCAGCCCCCATTAACAACTCCTCATATGTGGTTCCTTCCTTGATGCATCTTATTCTTACCATTCCACCAATATAATCACTTTCCTCCCCTCCACCTTGTAGAAACTCCCCCCCCCACTTGAAAGAAACAGAATAGATTCTTCTCTAAACTACTGGTCATCTGTAATTACAATATGCAACATAGAGTTAGTATTAACAACTTTAACAGTCGAATTAACAACTAAAACTTTAGGTATTAACAACTATCCCATATAAGTGTTTTCACATTCAATCATTCCCACTAATAAACAAACCTCCCTCTGTTTCAATGCCCAAAAAACATAGTAACCTTCCTCCCCTACAGTGTTTTCACATTCACCTCGTATTAACAAGTTAAATAGTCAAATTAACAACTAAAATTGAAGGTATTAACAACTAAAACTGTAAGTATTAACAACTATCACATTTCAACGTTTTTCAATCTTCATTCTTTGATCAATTTCAACCATTCCCACTCAAATATAGACTTTGACCTCTTTTTCCATGTCGAAAAATAAAGCAACCTTTTATGACCCAACCCTACAATGATTAAAAACGAAGAAGCATGGTGATTAAGATATCTTGATAAAAAAAAACTTAGCATTTCTGACCCATCTCCTACCCGATAATAACAGAAATGAGGTGAAGCTCCAACCTCTCAATCACACAACCTTCCAAATGAAAAAAACAATGACGAACAACAATAGAACCAGCACATTCACTTCAATCCAGCAATATACAACCAGATTTTTTCCAATTTCAATGAATCAGTCGAGGGAAGGCGAAGCAAAAAGATAAACAATCAAGGACAAAAGTTCATTTCAAGTAGAGAACAAGCACATTCAGCTTCAACTTTTTTCTATTCTCAAATATTTCAACGCCAAAACAGATTGTTTTTTTTTTAATTCAAGGGCAACAATGTAATTTTCTCTTGTAACTTAATACCAGACATGTGAAAGTTGGTTGGCCTATTCTGAAATTAAGTTGGTATCTTGGTCCCCCATATGAATTTTCCCTAGTTCTTTCTGCATGTCTCTGTCTTGTTCGGAAACAAAGCAACATCTAATATAATCAATTCAATCACATCATGTTTTAATTCTGATGATTTGTTGTCAATATATTATAATTTCAATTTTAATTTTTGATATATTAAAGGTCATTTATCCAGATTCTGAATTCAACTTAAGCTAGTGTCATGTGTAGGGTAATTTGTGTTTCTGTACTAGTAATTCCCAAGTCTCCTACAGGAAAAAATAATAAGGATTAAGTAGTAAATCCGTCATGGAAATATGTTTAGAAGTAATGTTGTCCTGAAAATTTTTCAGGTTCAATGTTGACTTGAGAGTACAAAAACTTAGTAATGTTACCCTTTTCCATTTAAAAACTAACATTGACTGTTAAAAAATTAACGTTAATCGTCAATTTTTTAATGGAAAATGGTAACATTGCTACGTTTTTAAACTTCTAGGGGAACATTGAGACAAAAAAAAACTTTCAAGGTAATATTACTCTTGGGTGTATATTTCCGGTGTGGATTTACTACTTAACCCAAATAATAATGAGAGAAATAGGGACCATGAAGGGGAATGGATAGGGGGATTTTCACATTCTTTGGGCTACTGCAATGACTATGAAGCAGGGGAATGGACCATATTGAAGGGGATCAATCTGGCTTGGGATTTGGGCTTCAAAAAAGTGATATTGGAATCTGATGCAAGAGAGATCATTGACACGATGAATGAAGAATGTGTAGAAACACGAGGCAGTCTCACTCTTTGGCAGTGGCAGATAAGGAAGTTTATGAACATGAGCTAGTTTTTGAGATGCTGTCACATATCAAGAGAAATGAACAAGGTGGCGGATGGACTCGCAAAAAAAGATATGTCTGAGTAGAGCTCGGAATTAGGGCCGACTTGTGAAGGGCCAGGGCCTAACAGGGCTGGCCCTCCAGGGCCCGGAGTAAGAAAAACACCTTTTTTCAAAGCCCAGCCTGAGAGCACCACGGCCAGGGCCGGCCCGTAGGGTCTGAAAATTACTATTCCAAATTTTAACTATTTTTCCTCTACTTTGTTTTTTTTAAAAAATATAATTAGTAAATTACAACACGAATCATTCAATAAATAAGCACAGTCACTAATTCATCATCAAAAGCAAAATATGTCCACAAATAACTCACATAAAACATAAAACGCATATCACTAAGTGACATTAGTATGATGATTATCATTGTCGTCATCTTCGTCACTATCATCGATCTTAACGACATTTGATTGTTCTTCACTTTAACTAGTAGCCTCTAGCTCATGAGTAAGAATATCATGAAATTCTTCTCTCGCATCATCAATACATCCATAATCTTTATTTGCAACAAATAATAAATCAAATCATAAAATTAGAGTATGGTTATTATGTATTTGTAGTTAAATGGATAAATAACTCTATAATAAATACAAAAAATATATAAATTAATAAATTTAAAAAGGAAAAAAATAAAAAGCTATAGTGAAAAGGGCCTGCAGGGCTGCCCTGAGGCCCTCTAGGGTCGGCCTTTCAAAGCTAATTTCAAATAACTCATCTATTTTTCAAACCCGACACTTAAAGGGCCAGGGCTTAAACGAGCCGGCCTGGTGGGCCTGGCCCGTTTTCCCGACTCTATGTCTGAGTTGATTTTTTTGGATGAGCGTCTTACCTTCTTAAGAACCTTAGTATCTCAAGACAAACTGAGTTTAAATCCCCTTTTGTAATTTTCTTTTAAAAATCTTAATGTCTACTGTAGCAACAAAAGAAAAAAAGGAGTAAATTGAATTTAGCACTTTGGAGGAAAGTAAAGGCAAATTGGTTTTTCTTTTGGGCCCAAAAAGGCAAACTGATATTTAGGTAATGGTTTATAGCAAATCACAATTAAGTATATTTTGGGGGAAAAAATTGGGGAAAATTTTTCCTAGTAGAAAATTTATCAATGAAAAATGTTGCTTGTGAAATTTGTTGATTTTTTTTTGTATGCTAGTGTTTGGTGAACGGTTTGAAGCTTTATTTTTTGGAGTATTTATTTGAATTATCTTATTGTAAATAATTTTGCGTTTTGTGAAGTTGTCTTCGTAAAGCCCAAACGTCATGTTGATTGTTGACAAAGTTTTGTAAGAATAAAAACCTCTCAAGAGTGCTTCACAAGAGGTTTCATCTTATGTCATAATACACTTGAAGACATGACTGTCATTTTATTAAATAGAACGACGCAAAGCTCCTTACCAAATGAAATCGACAATAAGAATTATATTAACATCTAATTCTTCTCATATCAAAAAAAAAAAAAATCTAATTCTTCATTGTGAAATTATCATTGTAAAAGGTATAGTATTAATTATTAAAAATAAAAAAGAAAACTCCTCTCATGAATAAAATGACCATACGAGGCATCAACATCTACAATCATATCCAATATTTTACAATGTGCCAAACATGGTGCAAATCATCATATCCAACATTTTATAGAATTCTGTGGATATATGATATGCTAAAACAAATCGTGTGTACCAAGGAAAGAAAAATACCATGAATTGATCATCTCTAACAGATGAACAAAGACAAGCACATAAGGATAGAAAATTGTTTAAGATCCACGGCCATTCCGATAGCAATTTTTATTGTCAAACAAATTCAGAGCTTTATTGAACAAAGACAAGCACATAAGGATATAATAGTGGTTTTAATAGAGTTACTCTTATGGAACTCCAACCTCCAACGCAAATTCCTCTCCAATCAGCAGAAACAATCCAGAAATTTCTATGATAATAAACTGGTTCGAACTGTCAAATTGTCTCTTCACAATTGCCTGCAGGGTGTTTGTTCCTTTCAAAATGCTCAAATGTCTGTTTTTCCAGCTCCTGCCGTTCAAACTATTTCCAGTTGATATACCTAAGAGTGTTACTTTATTTATGATCCACCCTTGTTCAAGAGCATACTTCCCATTTTCGACTACAGATGCAACAAAGACACTATTATTATTGGACAAAGCACCATTGAATCTTACCAGTGTCCAATCTCCATTCTCTCCTCCCATCTCAGGTGACTCTCCATCATCCAAATATACTTGCCCTGAACTGTTTCCACTGCTACTGATAGCAACCAAAAGCTCAAATGGTGTGTTTCGCGCGGCACTGGTTGTATTGGCTTCACCTTGCATAGCCAAAATATTACCTTCACGAACATGAACATTTATGAGATCAGGTGGTGCATCAAGGGTTACATTCTGTCCTGTTTCCAAGGTCACCAATGACTTTGAGACGTTGAAAAGGTTGAACCAACTTCCTGCTGGAAAATAAGCTTCAACGGTTGTTGCTCCTTGTGTCACTACAGGAGAAACCATCACTCCTTTCCCCAGCAAAAATTGATAGTTTATTTTATAGGTTGCCACATCCTCTGGGAAGGAAAAGAAAAGGGGCCGTGCGATGGGTATGCCGCTCACATGTGCTTCATACATTAATGTGTAAAAGTAAGGGAGAAGGCGATAACGAAGACCAAGCACTTGTCTTGCTGATGCAGCAACTGAAGGCCAAATATAAAGCTCTTGATGAGTTGTATCTATACTTGAATGGTCCCTTGCAAATGGGTAAAAGGCACCTAACTGTGCTAGGACAAAAGAATGAAGCTTAATAATACTTATGTGTGGAAATTTAAAGAGGACTTAAGATCAAGCGTTGGATGATCCAAGACATAATTTAATTTTTACGAGATGGAATATTTTGACTTGAAAACACAACTAAATACTATGAAAATGAAAAAGAAAGAGCACCAAAAAAATATGTTTGCTTAGTGAACGAATACTTCTTGACACATTCACAGGTAATGCAATTTAAAATGATACCCAAACAAATAATGACCACATTTTTCTTTCAAAATAATAAAGAAAGAGCTGAGGCAAAGAAAGTAAGTATTTCCACAAGCCATAAAAAAGAAAATACTCCAGCACATGAATGATGTAAAATTCTTTTATTTTTTTTCAAAGAATAAGTACATGATGGAAAAGCATTGTCATTTAGCCTAGAAATTCTACCTGGATCCAACGCCGACAAAGTTCTTCAGTTGTATTTCCCGAGAAACCACATATATCTGCTCCAACCATTGGGATTCCAAAGATTCCAAAATTTAAGATGGATGGTATTGAATATGCCAAATCATTCCATGTAGCAGCATTATCTCCTGTCCAGTGAGCTGTATACTTACCAGAGCTTACAAAAGTCGATCTACTAAGAATGAATGGCCTTCTACCAATTACATCAATTAAGGCCTTTCTTGTAACTTTGGACTCCATGAGTCCATAAAAGTTGTGTGCATCATACTCAGTGATATTGCCATAGTGTAAACATTTTGCTGGAATCGTCTTATTATTTATGGGTCGACGAACTCCAGCATCGTTTATCTTGTAAGGAGGGCTGTCAAGGTTAGAAAATGGAACGGGAGGTGAAGTGATGAAATTGGATAACTCATTCATGTCAAGCCAAAGGCCATCGAAAGGAAGAAGGTCATGAAATAATTTGATTTCGCCACCCCAAAATGCTTGACTGAGTGGATTTAAGAAGTCAGGGAAGTAAACTTGTCCAGGCCAAACTTCACCCAAGTAATTGACTCCACTACGCTTTATGTAGATATTATCCTGCAAACCTCTAATGAAGGTTTCATATGTCTTGTTTGTACTTATACCTGTTCATAAATTTACCTTAGATTAATAATGTACAAATACTTCCAAAAAAAAAAAAAAGAAAAAACAGCAATTTTTTTTCCTTGAAAAAAAAATGTGTAGTGCTGTTAAAAGGAAAGTACCCGGATCCAGAATTAGAACATATCTTTGACCATTCTGGTGAAGAGCATCAACAAATTTGCTCATCTTATCTAGAGGGAAGTTGATGGGATCAAGAGTAAAATCCTTAAACCCATCCATGTAATCAATATCTGTCCACATTACTTCAAGGGGTATGCCTGCTTTTGCATAGTTAGCAACGACATACTCAAGTTCACCAACATTCTTGTAGCCATAGCGACATTGATGAAAACCTTGACCAAAGATGTCATAACCATGAGGATTAGAAGAGAAAATAGACTGATAAATAAACAGACAACCTTAATTCACGTGTGAATTCTTAATGTTAGCTTAGTCTCTATATTTCAATTCATCTTTTAAAATCCTTTCTGGGACATGAGAAAACAACTTATAGCCTTAACATATTTTTTTGCCTATATTAGATCTCCATATAGAAGAAAATAAGATAAATAGGAGTACTATTTATTTGGTTTATGTCCCAAGAGTTTTTATATTTTGTTTTCCCTCTACCAAATGTGATGTACAATAGATAAGGTACTACATGTGTGTGTATACATATATATGTATATATGTATATGTGTGTTTGTGTGTGTATATATATGTATGTATGTATGTATGTATGTTGATCAGAAGGTACAATAGTTTGAATGTAAAGTAATTCTTTAATCGGTTTAAATCCGCATGTGCGATATATTTCCTAAAGTAACCCAATAGTAATAAGCATAGCCATTGACAAAAATACCATACTAGGAGCATAAACAAAATACAAGTATAATATTCCTTAAAATGCAGCACCATGTTCAATACAGAACAAGAACACGACATCTGAAGAAAGTTGTTTGCATACAGAATATGACTAAAAATACATGCAATCAAGCAAAAACAAAATTAAATAATGATAATGGTGTTCTATCACTCACCAAAGGACCAATATGGCATGGGAACAGGGCGGCCAATGAGTTTTGTGTACTGCTCCATCACCAACTCCGGCGTGGGTCCGGCGAAAAAGTAAAGATCAACAATCCCTCCGATAACTTTGTAAGTGATACGATCACCATCATAGATTACGTCCATTCCATTACTGTTAAGCAGCAAAACCCCATGAGTGGTCCCGGCGTGGACTCTTCCATCAGCGGAAGGAGAACGAACATCCATGTAAAATGGGTGAGACCCATAAAGGTTCTGATCAAGATTGGCGCTAGCAATGTCAGCATTCCACAATGTAAGGATCTGATTGGGTTGGATCTTGAAGGAACTTTTAGTGTGCTCTCCAAGACCGTACAAAGAAGCCCCATGTTTGGGTAACGAGGAAGAAAGCTGAAGATACTGGTCTTTGAAGACGAGAAACGTCGATGAATTTTCTGGGTTTGGGGATGTATCGAAGATGATATCGCTTGAGGATTTGCGAACGATCGTGAAACCAAAAGGGGTGGTATTGTGGAGGGTGAAGATTAGGTCTGAGTTGGGATGAATTAAGGAGATTTGTGGTTGTGAGATATGTTGATTGAGGTGGGAAGATAGATTTTGAACAGAAAGGGCACGGTGAGGAGAAGAGGAACAACGAGGAATCACTTGTTTTGGGATTTCCCATCTTTGCTTTGTGGCGTCGGTGATTCTCACTCTCAACCAATCTCTGCTCTCAAAACTACAATTAAGATCATTGCATGTGTTAAAAACGGAAACCCAGCAAAGGCTGTGTTGTTCTTCGAGCTTCGAGCAGCCAAAAATGATGATTCGTTCTTCAACCAACCAAAGTACAATTCTTTGAAATTTTTAATAAAATTATGGGTTTAATATTTCTGAAATTTTTTTTTCAGCTGTACTTATTTTAATATTTTTTCTATCTTACTTATTTTTAAAAGTGAGTAGGTTACATTATAAAAAAAAATAATATAGGGTTTAATGATTCTGCGACACTTACGCTCTTATATGTGAGAATGGTAAAAAAAATATTTCTGCAGTAAAAACAAAAACATTAAATCCAAAAAATATAATAACTTTTTTTAAAAGAAAAAGATACCTGAGAAATTGTTTCTTTTAATACTCATTAGGTTCAATTCCCTAATTAAATTGTATAACTATTCCAAATGATAAAAATTTAAATTGATAAAAATTTAAATTTATTTTAAACAATTATTAATAATAAAAATCACATGACAGGATATAATTGAAAAATTGGATTTAATAACTATAGGGAAAAGGACTAAATTTGGTTCATGTTTGTAAATTATGTTTAACCTTGAAAAAGTACCGAGAACAAAAATATTTATTATTTTATAAATATTTTTTAATTTTATAAAAATAATCGAATAGTATATTTATGAAAATATTATATATTAAAATAAAATAAATACTAAAATTTTTATGAATTGAAAAGTATAGAGAATCATAAAATTTAAAAATTATAAATAATAAAATATTTTTTATAATACAAGGCATCAAACTAGGAAATAATAAATATTTCTGCTTATCTCTCTCCAGGCACATACCTACAGGTGCCTAGAGAGAGAGTAGCAGAGTATATCCTCGCCATGTGATTTTATAAACGTGAAGAGGGGAGGTCTCAAATCTCGATGGGTAAGTCCAAGGCTTCAGGATAGAGGTAGAGTTAACAATTTTAATAACGGCTGAAAATAAAAAATAATATATTATAAATATAATATAAACTTAATAAATAAAAATTTAGAAAAATCTATCACATGATAGTCTCACTTATATATTGAGTTTGAACGGTGCTTTAATCTACAAAGATAAACTATGTATATTCTAACAAATTATTCCTTCCAATCCATAATATAAGAAATATGTATATAGTCGATTTTTGTCTGAAATATAAAATGTAATTTTTATATTTCTTAACAAAAATCACGGAAGATAGTGAATAAAAAAAAAAATAGAGAAAATGGTGACTATAGTATTTTAGAAAATACATGTTAAATTAACTTACTCAACTAATTTATTTAATCTATTTAAATTAGGTAAGTATGTCTTATATTTAGGATAAGAGGAATATTAACAAGATTTTTAAAATACAAATAAAATAAAATAGAATATAAAAAAATTAGCTTGTTGAGCTTGTGTGTAGATATCTTATAATATTTTGTTAATGTACGATAATTTTAAACTCAAAAGTTAATGACCAAACACAAGCTAAGATTATGTGAAACTACAATATATAATATATTGATATCAAAATATAAGTAAGTTATATATAATAAGTTTTTCTTACATGTGAGTTTGTTTGTCAGTAGTCAAAATATTAAAATAAGCCAAAGATAAAGAAAGATATCTCTACATATATATGTGTGTGTATTTTTTCAAAAAAAGTTAGGGAGTGGGAGCCACCCCTAACCCCCCTTAAATCTACCAAAATGAACATGATTTGAAAACAAACGCGGGTGGTAGGTGAGTAAAAGAGAAAGCATTTTAGGCTCAAAATAAAAAAAAAAATATATATGTTTTTTAAGACCAAGCCTGTGAGCATACCCTAAAGTGTCAAAAAGTCTCTCTCTTTTTTTTTTTTTTTTTTTTTTTTTTTTTTTTAATTTTAACTATTTTTCATATATTTTTTTCTCCTAAAAGAAATATAATTAGTACATTATAACAATTAAAATTCTAATCTAACAAAAAAAATTGTTAACATTAAATTCTAAACAACAAGCATCATATAATAAACAAACACAGTCACTAAATCTTAATCAAAGGTAAACTATTGTCTTTGTGCATACCACAACTATAAATAATTAATGAGAAGACTTATTAAAATGAAAAATACTTCTTATAAATATATCTTAAAAAGCGTAAGTAGTCAACCAAAAAAACAACACAAGATATGAATAAAACAATCACTAGAAAATAAGTTAAAAAATACAAAATTAGTAAAAAATATTTATGAAATAAAAAATATCTTTTATAAGTTTTTAATGTTTAGGATTATTCATACAAGATGTTCTTATAAAAATTAACTCTAAAAAAGATAATAACAACTAAATATTTGCAACATCATTAATTAAGTATAAAAAAATAAATAATAATATTATCATACAAATAATTTTCAATTTTTTTTAAAAAAAAAGTATGGAACTAAAAGGGCCGTTCCTTGGCTCTACAGCGTTTACCTTTTTAGGCCCTTGGCTCTACAAGGTTAATCCTTTTAGGCCCGCTTTCATTTTTTAGAATGAAATTTCAAGCTCCACCCTTGTAAATTCAAGGTCTAAACGGGCCAACCTGACGGATTCAGCCTGTTTTCCTAGCTTAGAAAAAGTGCAGGAGGTGGGATTTTTTCTGGATGTCCAGCTAGCAATAACTGTGTTTTGGTGAAATTGAACCAATTTTAACAACTTTAGGTGCTAATTGCACTTTCAAGATTAGTTTGAGGTGCTAGGTACACCTTTATCTTTATATTTTTTTTCCAGGAGAATGACTTATAAATCTCAATTAAAGGAAATAATATAAAAAAAGTCCTCATTAATAAGTGAATAGGGAGATTAACAAGTAAATCAGTTACCATTAATAACTTAAAGAATTTGTAAATGTATTATTTTCTTTAATTGAAACCTAAATTTCAATCTCCCTATTTATTTTTAGGAAGAATGATTCAAGGTCCCACACAAACATGCCTTGAGATCATCAATTTATTGTAGAGGCTCATAACTTTTAATTGTAAATAAAGTCTTGAAGTGGTCCATGAGATTTTCTTTTTTAAAAAATAATAATAAGAGGTGTTATGCTAAATATATTTCAAAAATTCTTTTTTCCATCACACTCGAAAAGTTATTTAAAATTAGTTTTTGGGGTTCCACAATGATTGGACGACTTCAATGGATTTTATGATATTTTTATGGTGTTGTATAGGGCCTTGAGAAATTATTCCTATTTTTTCTCTCATTCCCAATCAATGGCCTAGAAGGGATAATGAGAAACAAGATAATGAGAGGATCTCATTCCGACATGGTGAAGTGAGGGAGTTGGTAAAGTTACCTCGCGGAGAGGGAGAGGAGAGGAACATCAGGTCCATAAACAGAGGAAGGCTGTATGAGGTCAAGAATTGCACTGAGAGATTTTGCTGACACATCAGCTCTCACGCTTGCTATGCTGTACCCATAACCCACTACTTCTGATGATGATGAAGAATCAGGCTTCGCAGAGGCCAAGAAGAAGAAGAAGAAGAAGAAGAAGATAAAGCGTAGGCAAAGACTCAAAGTGAGGGTTGTATTGGTAGCAGAATCCATTTTGGCCTCCCATATTCCTCCCAATGTCCTTTTGTATGAGTGATGGATGACGAGGATAGAAAGTGATGGGCTGTTGTTAATATGATAATATCTTTTAATATATATTTGGATAGAAAGTGATGGGCTGTTCTATATATAATACTAACAACAAGCCATCACTTTCTATCCATTAATATATATATATTATGGATAGAAAGTGATGGATAGTTGTATATATAATATTTAATATATAATATTAACAACAAGTCATCGCTTTTTATCCATATGTATTTATGCATGTATGAGGTGGGGGTGTAAATTTAACAGTAAATCTTTTTACTAAATGTACTTATAAGAATTATCTATTTTCAGTGTAAAAAGTAAATATAAATAATTTATTTAGAAGTAGAATTACCAATGTTGTTAAGGAGACTTAATTTCGTTACTTTTTATATTGTGAGTACTAGACTTTTCTCTCATTATTTTAATATTTTTTATTGGAAAAATATCACTTAGACTACATACAAACAATTTTATTTTAGTTAGCCCTCAAAATATTCTGAAATTCATGACAAATTCTTGGGCTAAAATGAAATTAAGTTTTTTAATAAAAAGACAATAATACCCTTATTTTATTTTTTATAAGAATATTTATAAGAAAAATATAAGCATTTTGAAGACAGATAAATATATTTACAAGACTAGCATATGAATAGCTAGAGAGTTAAAATTTTTTTTGTCATTCACGTATTTGTCATGTAAATAGTTTTATTTCTCTTTAAAATGCTCCTAGTTGCCATATAAATGCGTTTATGGAAAAAATTATAAAGAAAAACATTATTGTTGTCTTTTCACTAAAAAAACTTCATTTCATTTTGTTCCAAAGGGGTGTAAAGAAATTTTAAAATTTTTTGGGAATTAATTGAAATAAAATTTTTTGTATGGGTCTAAGTGATATTTTTCTATTAAAGATATTAAACTAATGGGTTTTAGTTTTCTCATGTTGCATGAGAAAACTAAACTTCCTACACACACATGAAATGGTGGGACCTATATATATATATATATAGATTAATATACATATATGTGGGTCTTACTATTTCATGTATGTGTGACATGAAATAATTTTTTTTCCTACAATATGATAAACATTAATCCCTAAACTAATATAGAGAAAATACTGATATGATCCATAGTACAAAAAATAAGAGAATTTAAGTCTCCTTCACAGTATTGTTATGTATACTCCCAAATAAATTACTTATATTTACTTTTTACACCGAAAATTAGATAGTTTTTACAGTTACTTACGTTAAAATTATTCATTGTTCAATTAACAAATCTGCCTTACATACACACACAGAAACAGGCGCATTGGATGCAACGCAGGATTTTTCTTTTCTTTTCTTTTCTTTTTATATTTAAGAATTTTTTCAATTAAAGAATTGACGGGTAGATCTACCAAATAAGGAGCCATTGAGATCAACGAATACACCTCCTAAAATTTTATTTTAGGAAAAACTAAGGGTTTTTTTAAATAAAAAAAATTAATGATTGTCAGTTAATTTCTTAAATTTTTTAACATTTTAAAATTTCAAATCAAATCCCTTTAGAATTATTGAATTTCAGTGTCCTTATTTATTTTTATGTCTTTTTTTTTTTCCCTTTTTGTGTTTAAGATTTTTTTTTTAATTAAAAAAGTTGACTGGCAGATGACCTTCTAAATAAGGCGCTATTGAGAAGAACCGACATCTTCTTGGTTTTTATTTCAGGAAAACTAATGTAGTTTTCCTGAAAAGGGACAAATGCTATTTTGGGGTCAAAAAAAAAAAAAAAACAGGGGCATTTTAGTCTAATTTAGTCTAATGAGTCAACAATTTTCTCCCTCCTCTCGTCCCTTTCCCACAAACTAAACACACCCTATTAGAAATTTATAACCGAGTTAACTTTTATTTAACAACAAGGACTAGCATCTTTAATTGTTTAAAATTATAACCAATAAGGGGCAAAACAAGCTCAAGGACCTAATTCAAGGTTAAGGAAAACTATAAGGACCTCTGGATAGGTTTTCCCTTTGTTATTTTTTAGAAACTGTAATCTTTTGAGAAAATTTTAATAAAATACCATTTGAATTTATCAAATCCTGAAAAATATGTTAAAATATGAAAATGGCAGAGAGGTGATAGGAAATCAATTGGAGATTTTAAAGTGTAAGTGATTTCCAATATGTAGGATGTTTTAAGTTTATAAAAAAATCATACATGATAATTATAAAAGCATGAATTAAAGGGTTAGATGCAAAAACATATATGTTACTGTTCTTAAAGTGCGTCTGACAACAAATGTTTTTTTAAGGGGAAAAAGCAATTAACAGCTTTCAAAATTGGTGCAAAAGTCACAGTTTCAATTAAAATCATGAATAATTACACCAGTTGGATCCCATGTGTAATTTAGTCATTCTTTGACCATGAAAGACGTGGCATATGTGGGGAGTTCGAAATCAAAAAGTCTCCATTGCTTCAACACAGATGAAGACGAAATCTGGAAATCAGAAGAAGGGAGAAATCATAACTTTATGAACCACACTACTTTCACATGTCAGACATGAAACCATTCTAAATTAAATTGTTGCCACCAACTTGTGTGACAAAGTGCTCCTTCTTCTTCTTCCCCAAGTTTTGTAAAATTATGAGTAGAAACTAGTTGAATGACCAAAAAAAAAAAAAACTCTGCATTAATTTCCATCTACATGATCGCTTGATTAATTAATAAATTTCAAATTGGTTATGACAAAAATACTCATCTTTCACGAAGATTTATACATATGCTCTCTTGCCTCCGCCAATGTCTTCAATTTACAATGACTTCATTTGTATATTAATTCTCTACCAGTATATGAATTCCCCAAACCCTAACTACAACAACAAAAGAACCAAGCCAAAGGGTAGCTCACTGCCCCAAGAACTTATCAAATCTTTTGAGTTCAATCCCAAAACACTATGGTTGTTTCTGGCATTGGAGGCATGAATGGTTTTGGACATTAATAAATTGTGTCCTTTGTAACAATTTCGAAAACTTAGTTACTTTTTCTCCTAAAAAAATATTTGGTGTTGAGCGTACTTTAGGAATAATCGTATGTGTAATTTTGCTTCCTAGTTCAAAATTAAAATCTACGGAATATCCTAGGTCAAGCAAGAGAACATTAATGATTCTTATAATCATTAGATATAGGTAGAAATGAAAATAGGTCATGCTCCAAATAGGGGCTTAGGACCTGACCTACATAGAGTCTAGCCTAGTCCATTTAGTAAATAGGTCAGACAGGTTCTATTTTTACAAGGCTTGGCCTATATTGATTGTAGAATTGCAATATATATATATATTAATCTAAATAATTTTATAAATAATTTATAAATTTACTAAATCAGCCTTAATTCTATGTTTCACATCCCATCATCATTCAAAGACACTCAAACAATGCATTTACATCAATCATTCATCCTTACCACCCTTCTCTCTAATTGCTCAATATAACAATGCTAACTCACTCATTCTCCCTTGATTTGGGTAATCCATTAAAGCATAATATTTGTTATGAGTTTATTTTAGTGCCAAATGAAATATTATAATCTTAATAGTAGGAGTTTGTCCCCATTTACCTTTGGGAAAAGTAAAAGGAAAAATCCAATTTTATCTACTGCTTGTTATGCTTGATCGATTTCAGAAAATATCTCATTAGTCAACAAACTATTAGTTTTTCTTATTTATACTTGTTCAAATAACTATTGTCACTACGCGTTCTGTTCTTTTCCTTACTAAGCCCTTATATTATGATGATAATGGATATTAGGCTTCTAAAACATAACATAAGCTTGTAAATAGGTTTAAAGGGTTATATATAAATTTGGAAGAATAGGCTTTAAAGGCTATCTAAAGGCCTACATTTTAAGTAGATTTTAAATATGCTTTATACCTTGTCAAGCCTAAAAAAGCCTACATACAAGCTTAGGCTCAAATTTATACTTTAAATCTCTATTGCAGACCCATACCTATTTAGGTAAAGCCTAGCTTAAGCTAGCATATTTCCAACCCTAAATATAAGAAGAGAAAATGTGAATTTAAATGACATTAGTTATCAATAGAATTTAAATGACATTTCATCCACTATAAAATTAAACAAGATATAGTACTTTTTAGGAAATATTGCTTTAATTTCGCACAAAACATTCCTCAAATGACCAGAAATTAATGAGGCGCGACAAGAATGTGGGTGTGCATGATCAAGATGTGGAGTCACACGTTGCATGAGGTGCGACGCACGGTGTAGTGGGCAAAACCCTAAAGGTAATCTCTAAAAATAGGGAGGTTTCCCAATAGGCATGCTCTCTCAATTCATTCTACATTCAGCCTCACTATGCATACACACCACCCCCTTTTGGCTCCCGCCATAATCGTGTAAGCACAGTGATCTCAAAGACTCTTTGTGATATTTCTTCCATAAATATCACTGAGTTGCTCACTTCTCTTGGGCATTCTAACTATTAAATACTTGAAAGATTATATCTGATCCTATATAAACAAACACTAGCCTATCGAGGCTAGACATTTATGTTTTACAAACAGAACATTATCGCCAACCGTGAGGACTATAAACTTTGATCCCTAAACCAAACATGGTTGACACAAGAAGTACTTATTGATTACCCCAACAAGATTAGCATCCTGGAAATGCTACGCAATAGAACATTGGCCCTCCCCCTCACCTGGAGCAAGTGCCCCAGAATCAAGCTCAGCAAGGTGCTCCAGCTATCTCAGGGCACAGCCATGTGGAGGTAGAAGAAATGGCTAACATTGCATCCTCCCCAGCACCAGCAGTAACGTGACAGCACGTGGTTGTTCAACCACAGGTTTTGTAGATCCCTTAGGCCGAGAATCTAGGCGACCGATATCTACAAAGCACTCTTAGCGCCATCGCCATGATGATGTGAATGGATAGGATGGAACGACAAAGTTGCCTTCAAAGGCAGGAAGATCTAAGAGCATCCAAGAGGATATGGAACACCGGAATGCTGTCCTACAGTAGGAGGAGGCGTAGCGAACACGTCTGTTTGAGGAAAGGATTAAGCAAATAGAGAATTTTGTGGGTGGAAGAAGCCGAGATACTATTGGCGTAGACTGGGGTAACACCCTAGCTTCGGCCTAAGCGGCGAACCAAAGACTCAGAGATGTTGCATTACAAGTGCGAGAGCTAAAAGAAAGTGTGCGTGTCTACTTGTTAATATCCAAGTTGGATTTTGAATCCCGGTTCGCTTAGTCAATGTAAAGGATGAGGTCAAAATGTTGGAGGACTTCAACTCTCGGGAAAAGCAGTACCTAGAACTGGAGTAGCTTTAAATTGCCAATGTGGTCAAGAAGGAGAAGCGAAACGAATTGCCCTAGATTAAGTAAGAGTAGCCCGGAAACCAAAAACAAGAATTCTATGGGAGGAACTTAGAAAACAAAATCTGAAGCGGCAAGCCAGAAGGAAGATACGAGAAATACACGCACTAAATGCATCAAGATCCCAAGTGTGGAAAGAAGTCGCCTTAACCAAGATGCGCAAGGTCGACAGACCTCGGCCGATGAACAGTAAAGCAACACTTGATCAATCCCATTTCTATAAATTCCATGATCAGCCGGGTCACACCACCGATCAGTGTTGGGACCTCATGGATGCTATTGAGAAGTTCGTCTAAGAAGGCAAGTTACGACAGTATGTGATCAAACAGGAAGGACCTAGTTCAATGCCTGAGAAAAGATAGAAGGAGTAAGGCGTCAAGAAGCCAGGCAGTGGCAGCGATGTATTCCCAGAGCTAGAATTCGAATGCAAAGTGATAAGTGGCGGGTTCGGAGGGGGAGGAGACACGACGAGCTAGAGAAGAAAATACCTGAAGGAAGTCTTGTCCATCAAGGATCAGCCCAAACCTAAAGAAGATCTGAGCAAACCCGAACCCCCTCCATTGAGCTTCACCAGAGAAAACTTAAAGGATGTAATTCCTGGGCATCATGATGGGTAGGTCATCTCGAGAACTGTGGAAAATGCCTTGTAAGGGAAATCTTCATCGATGCTGGAAGTGCATGCGATATTATTCTCTGGAAGGCATTTAAGAAAATAAACCTCGATCCAAAGCACTTAAAGCCATGCAGAACCACCCTCATTGAGTTCAACGGTCAATACACTCAGCCTATAGGCTACATAGACCTAAAATGGACTTTGGGAACGAAAGAAGTGTTCAAATTTGAGCGGGTCAGGTTCATTGTGGTTGACTTCCCATCCAGTTACAACATAATCATTGGAAGGCCCTCCATCCATAACTGGGACATGCTGGCTTCTATGAACACTAGAAGGTCAAGATGGTAACCACAAAGAACAAGGTTTTGACGGTTAAAGGAGACTAGCACGAGTCACAGCAATGCTACTTCGAGACGGTCAAAGGGAGTGAAGAGGGATCATCATCTCGACCATCCCAGCCTGGTAGTGAGGGCAAAAACACGAATGGTGACCAAGTCGATCGATTTGCCAAGTCAGTGAACATGGTAGAGCTGGACATGCAGAAGGATGTAGAAGCATAGAGACTATAACTTGGTGGAGAGCTAGAAGACCTTGTCCTAGGCATGAAGCCAGGGCAGACTACGAAAATTGGTAAAGCTTTGGATCTTGACGTCAAAGCCAGGATGATCGAGTTCCTAAAGTCAAATCAGGATGTATTTGCTTGCAAAGCATTGGAGCTCCCTGGAATTGACCCCGAGTTCTGTTGCCATAAATTGGCTATCAATCCGGGTTCAACCCCTGTGGCCCAAAAGAAAAGAAAGCTTGGTCCAGAGAGGATACAGGCCCTGGAAAACCATGTAAAAGAGCTTCTAGAAGTTGGCTTTATATGAGAAGTTTAATATACTACTTGGCTATCTAACATAGTGTTGGTGAAAAAGCTGATTGGAAAATGGAGGGTGTGCATGAATTACACAGATCTTAACAAAGTTTGCCCAAAGGATGCATACCCAATGCCAAGTATAAACCAACTTGTAGATAACTCATCCAGTTTCCAATTATTGTCCTTTATCGACGCATATTTCGGTTACAACCAGATTGCAATGCACATCGAAGACCAGGAAAAGATAGCTTTCATCACTGAGAAGGCCAACTACTGTTACAATGTTATGCCTTTCGGATTGAAGAATGCCGGAGCGACTTATCATAGGATGATGAACCAAGTCTTTGATGATCAACTAGGCAAAAACATTAAGGTTTACATTGACGACATGATCATTAAATCCATTGATCACCTATCCCACATCTGAGATCTATAGTAGACATTCGACAAGTTGAGAGCTTTCCGAATTCAATTGAATCCGGCCAAATGTGCATTTGGATGCCGACCAGGAAGTTTCTTGGATTCATGTTAACTAGTAGAGCAATAGAGGCAAACCCAGATAAATGCCAGCCTGTGTTAGACATAAAGGCACCAAAGCCTAAGAGGGAGGTTCAGCAACTCACAAGTCGGTTGGCTGCCTTGACGAGGTTTCTACCTAGGTCAGCTGAAAACACTCTTCCATTCTTTAAGCTCTTAAAGAAGGAGGCCCAAATTGAATGAAACCCAGAATGCGAAGCTGCTTTTGCAAAGATAAAACAATGTTTGGTTGTGCCTCCAGTCTTATCTGAGCCAAACCTGGGGGAAATCCTAATTTTGTACCTTTCAGTGGGTAAAGAGGCCAAAAGCGCGTCATTGGTAAGGGAGGTTGAAGATGGGTAGATTCTGTTCTATTTTGTAAGCCAGGCTCTACAAGCCTCAAAGCTATGATATCAAAGATTGGAGAAGATGGCGTTCGCTCTACTTACTACAGCAAGGAGACTTCGTTCATACTTCTAGGGACATCTGATCATTGTAAGAACAAGTTAGCCGATTCGGCAGGTTTTACATCGACCTAATCTAGCGGGGAGAATAACCAACTAGGCAATAGAGTTATCAGAATTCGATATCTCTTATGAGGCTCGACAGACCATCAAGTCACAAGCCCCTACGGACTTTGTAATGGAGCTAACCCTTGGGAGTAAAGGAGAAGTCAGAAGCCATGAAGTATGTAAAGTGTTTGTCGATGGTTCCTCGAGTGAAAAGAGGAGCAGGGTCAGGATCATTATAGAAAGCTCGGAAGGAGTCTCAATAGAACACTCTTTGTAGCTTACCTTCAAGACATCAAACAACCAAGCTGAATATGAAGCGCTATTAGCCGGGCTTACACAGGCCAAGGAAGTTGGAGCCAAGAGAGTTCATGTCTCGACCGACTCTTAGCTCGTGGCCGCCCAAATAAAGGGAACATACCAAGTTAAGGGCCCATTGCTAGCGAAATACTTGAGTAGAGTCAAAGAAGCCATGATGGACTTTGACGAGGTAATCATCAACCACATTCCCAGAGGGGACAATACCCAAGTGGACATCTTATCAAAATCAACAAGCACCAAGAACCCCGGTAATCACAGAACAATGGTTCAACAGAGTTTGTCTGAACCAAGTTACGTAATGATGATCTCTGTGAGGGGCGATTGGAAAAACCAATCATTGATTACTTGGAAAGAGGGATATTTGAAAGTGGAAGAAATCACCAAGAGGGGGGTGAATTGGGGATTTTAAAAATTCTTTTCAACTCTTAAAAATAAAGCTTAAGAAATGAATAATAAAAGAGTAGAGAAAGAAAAGCTTAGACACACAGAATTTATACTGGTTCGGTCTCAATCTTGACCTACGTCCAGTCCCCAGATACCTTCTGGGTGTTTTCACTAGTTCAACAGGTTTTTAACTACAACAATGAAGACAAGACACAATCCTAATCACCTAGGACTTGCTCCCCCTTACACTTTGTAATTAAACAACCTAACTCACAGGTTCCACAACCTTGAGTTCTCACAAACAAATGCTTTCAAAGAATTACAACCTCTCAAAAGAATGGATTTTGATAAATACTGAAGATCAAATCATAAAACACAATACAGACTCAAATGCAAATGTATTTAAGTGTGGCTTCGTTGTGTATCCTTTTCTTTGAGTCTTCACAGCCTTTTATAGCCTAGCTAGATGAACTAGTCGTTGCTTTTCCTTCTCCAACGTTCATTTGCAAATCTGGAAAATGACAGTTGCAAATTTTGCTCTGTTCTTTCAATTCTTTGCTGAAATCCTGGAATATGTTGTTGCAGAACGTCTTCCAAATTCTTTGTCATTCCATGATCTTAATTTGACCGTTTGAGGTGATCTTAATGAGTTCCAACGGTCAGAACTAAACATCTGGGATAAGGGAGAAGAATCAGCCCTGTTCTTGGTTCTTCATTAAATGCACTTATTCTGGATCTTTGATTCTCTCTAATCTTGTGATGATCCTATCTGAAACTTATCAAAAACTTGATCAATAATGTTAGGAATAATAATGCAACAAGATATGATAATTTCAGATTAACCCGTAATGATTTCGCAGATTGATTTGATCTGGTTTTCAAAAGTTACCGATGCAAACTCGAGTTTATAATCCTAGACTCGAGTTTGAGATTCATCTAGAAAGCATAACTATTGATCATTGATCCAAACTGGCAGTTTACAAAAACTAACTCGAGTTTGGTTCTTACAGAGAAGAAAGTCGCGATTTGGTCTTGAATGGGATTTTGAACACATGGCTAAACTCGAGTCATTTAGTGACTGACTCTAGTTTGAAGCTTTTATGAAAATCTTAAGTTTAAGTTCACAACTTCAAAACTGGAGTTTAGAAATGCATACTGGAGTTTACAAGACCTGAAATATTGCATAGCTCTCTGTATGATCCAGACTCGAGTTTTGATATTCAAAACTTGAGTTTCAGTGAAAACTGAAACCTTTGAAAAATCTTTTTATGTGTAAACTGGAGTTTCCATTTTTCACACTGGAGTTTTCAAATCAGTCATTTACTCAAGTGTTTTTTGTTTGAGCTAAACTCGAGTCACCGAAACCATGACTCGAGTTTCAGTGTGAACTGAAACATTTGAAATATCTTTGAAGGCTCAAACTGGAGTTTCTATTTTCAAGATTGGAGTTTAGAAATCATGTAATAACTCGAGTGTTTTCAGATAGTCCTAAACTCGAGTCTCCAAAATCCAGACTCGAGTTTCAGCGGAAACTGAAACTTTGAGAACTTTCTGTTAAGCTTAAACTGGAGTCTCTGAAATTAAAACTGGAGTTTACAAAATGAGCAATAGCTCAAGTGTCTCTGTTATAACCCAGACTCGAGTCTTCTAAGTCCAGACTCGAGTTTCAGTTGAGAACTTTAAACTTGAAAAAAAACTGTGCTTGGTAAACTGGAGTTTGTGAATATGAAACTGGAGTTTTGAAATCTCAACAAACAATGAAGCTTCTGTTTGATCCTAAACTCGAGTTTCCAAAGCATAGACTCGAGTTTACAACCCTTAAGAACTTTGATTGCTCTCTGTGTAATGCAAACTCGAGTTTATCTTTACACAAACTGGAGTTTGGCTAGCTTTGTAAAAACTGATCTTCTGTCTGTCAAGTCTAAACTTGAGTTTCGTTACCTAGACTCGAGTTTGCCTTGAACAGTAAGTTTTACAACTTACCAAAGACAAACTTCAAATTTAGTTTACAATTGTCAGTTATCATCAAAATACATAGAGAACTAACAATATTGCCCGATGATACTTTTGAGGCCAAGAAATTGATCCAAGATGCCACAATATACATGATGGTTGAAGATCAATTATTTCTCAAAGGATTCCATTAACTAATGCTCAAGTGCCTAAACCCAAAAGAGTCTGAGTATGTCTTGTTTGAGGTACATGAGGGAATTAATGAACAACACATGGGCACCAAGGCTCTATCAAGAAAAGCACTTCAAGTAAGGTATTATTGGCCCACAATGGTAGCAGACTCAGAAGAGCATGTTCTGAAGTACGACAATTGTCAAAAGCACGGGAAAATCATATAGTCCCCTTCGACAGAGTTGAAGTTCATCTCGGCTCCCTAGCCTTTTTACAAGTAGGGGATGGATTTGCTAGGGCCATTCAAAGCGGCTCTAGGACAATTGAAGTGGTTGATAGTAGCAATTGATTACTTTACCAAATGGATAGAAGCCGAGCCCCTGGCTACGATCTCCTCGGCTTGAGTTCAAAGATTCTTTGAAAGAAATATCATCTCCCGGTTCAGGATTCCGGTAGAAGTGATCACGGATAACGAAACCCAATTCATTGACAAGGGATTCGAAGATGTGATGTCGTCTTTCCAAATTAAACATTGTTTCACCTCAGTCGAACATCCACAATCCAATGGACAGGCGGAGGCGGCTAATAAGGTAATCCTGTATGGGTTAAAGAACTGGATGGAGGACGCAAAGACCAATTGGGTTGAGCATCTATACTTTGTCTTATGGGGATATCGGACTAGTGTTTAATCCTCCATCGGGGAAACTCCATTCAGATTAACCTACGGGTGTGAAGCAATGATCCCGGTGGAGATAGGCCAATCCTCTTGGAGAAGAACCATGGCCTTGGCAGATGGAGAAACAAGTAATAATGAAGCCATGGCATTTGAACTGGATGTGATTGATGAAGTAAGGATTGCAGCACATTGCCGCGATCTGTCTATGAAACAGCTCATCATGGCCATATTCAATAAGAAAGTGAGGCCTAGGTCCTTTCAGAAAGGAGATCTAGTACTCAAGCAGGCTGACATAGGAAACAAAAATGCTAAAGATGGAAAACTGGCGGCAAATTGGGAAGGACCCTATCGGATTAGGGAAGAGTTCAACAAAGGAGCCTACCGCTTAGAGACCCTGGAAAAGAAGCCAGTCAAGCGAACATGAAATGCAGATAAGCTAAAAGTGTACTACAGTTAAACCCATTTCCATATAAAAGACAACTATGTCACCAAGCCTATGTCAAACTCCTCTTGATGAATCATGTAAGACCACTATGTCGCCAAGCCTATGTAAAAGTCCTTTTATGGAACCTTGTAAGACAACTATATTGCAAAGACTATGTAAAATTGCTCTTCAGGAATCATGTAAGACGACTATGTTGCCAATCTTACATAACAAATTCCTTTAAAGGGATCTTGTAAAACAACAATGTCGCCAAATCTAGATATGAATGAATTCTTGAAATGAGAACAATTTCAAATGTTCAAGTGCTTGGTCTATCAACGTCAATTTCAAGCTCCATACTAAATGAACTAGGATCAAAAGACCTGCTTCAAAATAAAGAATGTTTACAAAGGTCCACTGAGACCAAGATGCATATAAATTTATCTTCCGGGGTAATGAAGTGACCCATCATACTAACGCTGATCAAGTTGAGATGTTTAAAAAATGGATTATGGTCCAATTTTAAACACATGACAAATCGCCTTTATCTCGGATTAAATTTTGGTGATGAAAAATCAAAATGTTATGTAAAAGTTAAAGAAATTTTTTACAAACATTGAACTCAGTTATAATATCGGGTGAACATAAATGCGGATTCTACGATAATATTTTTGGTTGTGGCCCAGCCATTCAATAAGAATCTTATACTTTAAAGTTTAAGTTCACAATTCAATATTTCGTTCACTTTGTGGTGAATGCAGGAAGTGGGAAAACACTAAGTGTGAAAGCAAGAAAATTCTATTTCATGAAAACCAACGTACAAAACAGCTGAATTCGACAGCAAAGCAGAAGAAAATAAATACAAAATGAAACCGGCTTCCCGGCTCTTCAATTAGTTGGCGGAGGAGGGGCCCAGGCATCAGTCACAGGCTCAGGAGTTCTGGCTTCTTCATCTTTATCATCACTTCCTCCTGATTGCCAGTAGGCCAGGATATCGAAGCTTGGGATGCAGACGAAGACGGAGGGACAAAATTCCCGTTGTCATCAATATAAGCCTAGTAGTGCACCTCGAGATGTCTATAGTAATGTCAAGATTGAAGTGTCGGACCTGCTCCAGAGCATTGTCGAAGGATTCCTCAAATCCTTTCTTCAATTTCAAGACCTCTGTCTTAAGCTTGGCTTCAGTCTCTTTTGCCTTCGCATCCGCCTTGCTATTCATGGCCTTCAGCTCTTCTATCATCTTCAAATCATGAAGATGATTTTGAGTAGCATTAGAAAGGGATGACTTCGCGGCCTCAAGCTCTCCTTTCACTTGAACGAGCTCCCCGTCAAGTTTTTGTTTCTCCTTCTTCAAATCCACCAAATCCTCCTTGGCTTGGGCAGCTTCTTCCAAAGTATGGTTGAGATCTGCCTTGGACTTCACCAGTTACTTATGAGACTTGGCGCCCTTTTGTTTCAGGAAAACTATGAGTTGCGCCAATCCGACGGCCTTTGCGGTGGAATCCTCTATTTCCTTAAACTCTCGAACCTCGGCTTTGGTCAACCGAGTTGGCTCAAAATACACTGCAGGAGGACGAAACCCAGTTTGATTAATGTTGTTTATTCTACCCTCCCAAAACTCGAAATCGGGTATCCAGGAAGGAGTAGAAGAAGCAGGAGGAGTAGGGTTTGAAGTTGGCTGTGGGGAAGAAGGAGTAGTGAGGATCCTTGTATCAGGGGAAGAAGCGACCTTGATAGCGACTTTGGCAAGTGCACCGGTTGTTACAAGTAATAAAGTAGTGAGAAAAGATCGTCCCACGTGGAATAATACTTTAATCACTAATTCACTATTTTCACTTTAGTTGGATGAATGAGTAATAAGAGATGAGTTGTAACCAAACAAGAATTTAAAGAATTTAAGAAAGATCAAGAACCCAAGATCAAGAATCTCAAGAACGATGTTTAAAGAAGACAAATAATCAAGAAAAACGCAGCTAGAGCTTAGAATCCCCCTATGCTCCTTCAAGTATTTGAATTGAAAACCTAATTGATTATGATTCCCAAATTGACGATCAATTCTCTAAGGTTAGACTAAGTCCCAATGTCTTGATGCTACCTTAGTCTGTTTATCTTTAAAAACAACCTAATGTCTCAGTATTGTTTAGAAAGATCAGATTTTAAACCAGAATTATAAGATCGCATAAACTCGTAAGCCTATGTCTAGGTCATGCAATTTTATGATGAATTAACGGGTTCCAGTTAAATGCACCAACATCTCTATTGTCATACATTAACCTACGAACAATCTAAAAAGTGATCAATCTTCAAGAAAGCTTTAAGCGAAGGAAATTCATTCAATCAAGAAAATCAATATTCAATCAAGAATTCAACCAAATAGGTTAAACTCGTATAGGGTTCATCCTAGCCTTAACTATAAAAAGAAAACTAGCCAAGCATGGCTAGGTTAACAAAATAAAAGAAAAGAGATGAAAAGAGAATTGGTCTTCAAAGATTGGGGAAGGTTGATCTCCACGATGATGCTTTGATCTCTTTCTCCAATGTCGTCAAGTTATTTCCAATGCAAGAAGTTTTTCTTTGGTTGCCAGGGTTGCTTGTTTTTATCTTCCCGGACCAATTGGGCTCCAAATCCACTAAAGGTTTTTAATTTTATTTTCTTTTTCGGGTCCTAGAAGTTAAAAATCATAATTTTCGCACTTCTGGCACCTTGGGCGCCAACTTTTAATGCCCATATAGAAAGTTGGCACCCTAGGCGCCAACTTTTGCACTGAGGGCGCCAACTTTCACTTTCTTTGCCGGTCTCTCTTCTTGGCTTTCTTAAGCTCTTTCAATTGACTTCTCTTATGGATAAAAATCTGCAAACTACACAAGAATGCTTGTAAGGGTATGTCTGACATCAAATCCATGTTTTTTACTTATTATTCTTAAGCTTTTTAATTATATTAGATCAATTTCATGCTCAATTTGTGCCTTAAAACATGGTAAGTTTACGACTCATCAGACCTCAGTCTATGCTGGTTGGGAGATCTCCTTTTGTTTTGAGGCCGAGCTGGTCTTGGTTTTCTTAGACCTTTTGGGCGCGGCTTCGGCATTGCTAGCCTTGGCAGTTGGGGCTGCATGTTTATAACCAGTATCCAGAATCGCTGCAGTCTCTTCGCCAAAAGCCTCAGTGTCCAGATACACAGGCCTCCACCCCATCTGTTGGGCTGCAAATCAATAACAAATGATCGAGTTACATAAATATCAAGGTAATAAAGGTAATAAAAAGTGAAAGATTGTACCACCAATGAAGATGAAGGCTGGCATACACTTCGATTGAGCAATCCCAATAGTAGACCAGGGCATATAATCAGCTGACTTGTGGCGCCACACTTGTCAACATGGGAGTCAATGAAAGAAGCCGCATTAGATTCGGCGTCAAAAAAGATGCTCCTCTGAGAAGTGGTAGGAGACAGTAGGAAAGCCGTGGTGATCCTTGGACTAATACAGGGGAAAGTTCCCTTCAACTTCCCCAGATTATGTGGTCCTAAGAACCAGGGCAGCTTATTGGGTTCGGCCTGAACTTTAAAAAAGTTGGTCTTGAAACCTTTTAAAGAATTGGTGAAAACAGTGAAATATTTTTTAGGACCATCACCTCAAAGTGAGATGTGGCCCCTCTTTTTAGATTGGCTCTTGTTGGCACTAGCCTGATGGACGGTAAAAAACTGGAAGAAAAGTTGAACTGAACTCGACAACCTATTAGAGTCACAAAAGTGTTTGAACACGGTTACAAAGGCCTAGCTGTTGGGATGAAGTTGAGTAGGAGCAAGGTGGAGATGAGTGAGAAGAAGCTCTCATCCTATCAGAAAAAGCAAAAGAAGCAATCAGAAACTAAAGTATACCTTGTTTGATGAAGCCAGGGGATGATCGTGGATAAACAAGATGACTCCTGGGAATATTAAGACCAGGGATAGATCCCAAACTCATTTTATGTTAGCAAGATTTCAAAATCGACTCAGGGTCTCTTTCAAAGCCACGTGACGAAGAGTCACAGCCCAAAAATAGATAGTCCTCGCATGGGTCAATAGCACCTTTTGGGCACAGTCTTAGGACCAGGCTAGGGGGATTTTGAGAAAAAGAGAGGGGTGCACTCGATACAAGACTGATATCATCCCAGTCTAAGGTTTGGATGGGGGCTTGAATCAGATTAAGAGTAGGGTGGGATATCTGAGTGTTTCCCTTACTCCCGCTGCTTCTGTGGTGCGAAGAAAAATTTCTTGTTTCTCTTGGTCACTACGATCAATTCCCCAAAGCCAATACAGAGCTCTCGAAGGTAGCTTTTGAAGTACTTCATACTCCTTTTTGGAAATTGGTTTTCCATCAATCATAAAAAATGAAGAAGGGCCCGTGTCCATGGAGTTCTAAAAAGATGAAGATGTAACAAAAATTCAGATGCCTCTGTCCAAGTGTTTATTAGTTGTTTATGCTTAGAAGGAAACTCCTATACCGGTCATCATTGCCATCCAACAGAAACAAAAGCAAAAAATAAAGACAGGTTCAAAAAATGTTAGGATGGATCAAGCCGATGTGTTTCAACTCATATGAATTTAGAGGGGAATTCCTTATTATTCTGGTCATCATTGCCATCCGACACAAACAAAGATTGTGAAGGTCGATAAATAACAGCCAAGAGAATGAAGAACACCAACCCAAAAAACTCAGTTTTTTCAAAAAGGTTACCCATAAGCTCAAACAACAAAGGGAAGAATAATGCAAAGGTCAAGACGAAAATACCAAAATAAGGTTTGTGAGAAAATACCTGAAGTGATGAAGAGTTGGTTGATAAAGATGCAAGAAGGTGAGAATAAAGTTGTAGATAAAAATAGCTCAAAGAGACGAAGATTTCTGGATAACGGAGAAAGCTTCAGAGTAAAGGTATTGCAAATGGGGGGAAATGAGTATATATAAGCGTAACTATCAAAATGTGTGAATTTGAAAAGTCGAGGGCAAAAAGGGTAACAGGCGCATAAAGTGATGATAATGTGCAAAAAATGAGGTACGCATTTAATGCGCCTCAGGGACGCAAGTGTCTAGGCATGACGCTTTGGTTTCCGAGTAGTTGGAAATTGGCCAATTGGCATTTAGGTTATGATACTAGGAAAGCTGAGGCAGAAGTCAAATCGTCACCTACTTGGTTCTAAAAACCTATCCTAATTTTCAAAATGCACAGTCAGCATCAAGGAAGGACTGAGTTCACCTCAACTAATATGAGATCAAAGTAACTAAAGCACAAGACCCCGAGAGTATAAAAGGACCTGATAATTTCCTCATTTTGTGATCCCGACTTAGGGATAAGACTCGGATACGAGAATGGCAGCCCTAAAGCAACTCCAAAAATCTAGAATCTTGGCAAAGAAATTTTCAAAAACTTTAAACCAATGTGCAGAGGTGCCCTGGATTGAGATAGCATTCCGTGACAACAGAGTCTGGGATATAACTCGGGTGGAAGACCTCAAGAGGAACTCAGTCAGGGCAAAACCAAATATGCTAACCTGGACTGTGTATATGGGGGGCATAATGAAATCATCGCACTACTCAAGAAGATTTTTTAAGCTCAAATGCAAGTATGAGCAAGTGCAACAGTACGACGTCCATTTAGAATAAAACCCATTCCGAGCAGCTTTGGTCCCATCTTGAGCTTGAAATCTCTTAGTGAGCAATCAAAGCACCCTGGCAGCTCAGAAATCTGAACTACCTGGCTGGGGGTAACTGTTATGGCCCTCTGTATTGGGCTCGGGGAATGTTGTGGCCCAATAAGGAGGCCTTATGAGTAAGCCCTTCCTGGTCAGGTAAAACGCTAATCACCCCATAACCATGCATATAATCCAGGACAGTACAGGTAGTAGAGTAGGCATAACCAGAACGTGGGCGTGCATGATCAGGACATGGAGTTACACGTTGCATGAGGTGCGACACACAATGCAGTGGGCAAAACCCTAAAGGTAATCTCTAAAAATAGGGAGGTTGCCTAACAGGCATGCTCTCTCGATTCATTCTACATTCAGTCTCACTGTGCACACACACCACCCCCTTTTGGCTACCGCCATAATCATGTAAGCACAGTGATCTCAAAGAGTCTTTGTGATATTTCTTCCATAAATATCACTGAGTTGCTTACTTCTCTCAGGTATTCTAACTATTGAATACTTGAAAGATTATATTCGATCCTATATAAACAAACACTAGCCCATCGAGGCTAGACATCTATGTTCTACAAACAGAAAACATTGTTTATGCTATTTTATGGCTATCTACGAATTAGGAGTTCATATATATACATATGTATACATAAACATATGTGTGTGCACGTGTGCGGGGAGTGAAATATTTTAGCAGATCATTTAGCTATACTAACCGATAGCATTATTAGGGGAATTTTATTTTCCTTAATCAGCTACCATCTTCTTACAAGGAGGCGGTTGTTGATAAAGGATGATAGTGATACTTATTTGATTGTAATGCTTTATTAGGCGTTTAATGAGTTCCAATTTTACATTAAAAAAGATGTCACCCGGGGTCTATTTGGTAAACGGGAAAGGCCCTAACGAAAAAGGAAAAGGCCTTCTATTTTCTTAAAGCATGTTTGGTTGCATCATTTTCATGGGAAAAGCTCTTTCTATATGAACTCATTTTTATAATAGGTTTAATATTATCACTTTAAAATGATATTTTATATTTATTTAGGTTCAATTTCATTCCTTGCACATTATTACAGCTATTAGTGTTTTAGGTAATTTGAGTGTTTTAAAAAATATTTAATTCTTTATTTTTCTTTCCCCTTTTTAATTTCTAAGCATAACTTGTAGGGAGCTCCACCTGCCGACGAAAGAGGGTTTGGGATAGAAAAAAGGGGTGACTTAGAAAATATGATGGGCAAAGTGGTAAATTACCCAACATTGTAAAATTTCATTTTGGTCCAAAAGGTTTGATTAGGGGTTTGTAAAATTTAGAGACCTGATGTTCAATTTGAGTAATACATTTAGTCCTTTAAAAGGTAGTTGACTAATTTGTGTAAATTAAACAAATAACTTATATTAATTATTTGTAACAAATATATGTTGACTTTTATAAAATTTTACATTCCATCACTAGTACTCTTTAATTGAAACTTCTTAATGCGTACAATCAATAATGATATTTTCATATAAAAATTATGAATTTGAGAAATGGAATGGATTGTGGTATCATATTTACGATCAAATTCAATCTCCAATCTCTTAAGACCGAGAGGTAGTATTTCATATTCTTTTAAAAAGGATTTTCCCAATTTGTTTCAGGGATTTTAAAATACTAAATGATAACGACAAATATTTCATGGGTTGATCAAGTGCAAGAATATCTAGCAAGTGTTTCAAGAGCCACTGACATTCTGAAGTATGGTGCTAAAAGGCTCCATCAAATTCTTGAAAAACAGTACAAGCTTCCTTTCATCAGTCAATTATGCATAGTTTTCGTGAACTAAGAGCTGTGGATTTTGGGGTAATGATTAGAAGGGGTGATTTAAGAAAAACCAAAAAAACATTTAAATACCACGTCAATTTCTAAAACCCATAAAGGATTATTAAAACTTGTAAATAATAGAGAATGGGTAGGGTGAGAATCTAAGTTTTTTCATGTTTTGATTTAAAGATCAAAACGCCCATGTCATACATTTTTTTAGTACTTATCGATTTTGTTAAAATCATTATGAGTTTTGTCAAAACTGTTACCACATAGGACACACCAAATATGGAGCTAAAGAGATTAGAGACAAACAAACACAACTTGATTTTTATTTTATTCAAGAAAAAAATAATTTTTTCTTTCTGGCCAATTTAAGTCAAGATCCTATAATTTTTTCTTTTTAATATCAATAACCTAATCTTTAGAAGTATGGTGAGGCAAAAGTACGGAAAAAACCATAATTAATTACCAAAATGCCACTGTGGCAAAACTATTATCCTATCTACCCCCTGTAATCGATTACGTACTTTATGTAATTGATTATAGAGGGTCAGATATATTTTTTTCCATTTTTTACACTACGTAATCGATTACGTTGAAGTGTGTAATCGATTACATAGTGTTGACTACCATGTAATTGATTACAACAGTATGGTGTAATCGATTACACCAGCTCCAGAAGCACAATGAAGAGTTGAATTTGAATTGGTTGACGACCAAACTGATGTCCAACTTCTTTTTACATATAAATGTGACTTAGGCAAGGTGTTTTTGCCAACAATTAACCTTCTACCCTAGGCCTTGTCCTAGTCCATTGATGTAAAAAATTCAGTTTTTGGTCCAACGAAGCATGACAATGACATAATAGATTAGCACATTTGCATTCAAGCATGTCCAAAACAAACATTTATAAACTGAACATCAAAATACATCAACAAACTATCTTCACATAAGTTCACCAATGTCATCATAAATGAAATACAAAAACATAACTTGCCCACATTAAGCTTGCCTATTCCTCAACGGACATGTACGGATATTATGACCAACTTGCTTGCAATGCTGACATCGGGACTGATTGCTTAACGGTTGAGACTCCACCCAATCCATCTCATTCTGTATCTTTGTAGACTTTGGTCTTCCCTTTCTGCGTGACAAACTTGCATCTGGGATAATGGTTGGGCCATCTACTTGTTGAATCAATCGTTCATTGCCTATCAGGTACTTGTGTGTAGCATATACCTGACTAATGTACGGTAAGGTGAACACCGGGTCAATATAATCATAATGATTATAATTTTCGGCCCTGCACACTACTAGCACATGGACGCATGGATACCTTCTTGCTGTAAACCTCTCACATGGACATTTGCGATTGATTAAGTCAACCCGATGGATGCAATGGCTGCCATGTAGCTTCAATTTTCGGCAAATCCTTTCTTTGAGTTGGTTGAAGGTAGTGCCCCGATTGATTTTCAGCATATTCATTTTTCCTTCGAATTGCACACCATCGGGTCCTTCAAAATGCCTCCCACTATGGTATATTACAACAATGTAGTCTTTAGAACTTGAACTCATCCTCCACAACAAAAAAATGGGAGCTTCAAGGGGGTGGGTTTCAGATTCTACACAAAAACAAAGGTGGATAAAGTTAAACTATAAAGAATACACAACATTACTACATTCAAAGAGGAGAAAGCCCTTACACTTTGATGGGTCGCACAAAAACCGACCAAAAAACAACCAACTAGAGAGCTTTAAGGCAGAAATGTTCAAATGTCCCGAATGAGCTCAATTTGCCTTTTAAAAAACACATCTGTCGAAATGTAATCAATTACGCACTGTAGCGTAATTGATTACATAAAAAATACACTATGTAATCAATTATGTCACAGTGTGTAATCGATTACATAGTGCATTTTTTTATATAATCGATTACGCTACAGTGCATAATCAATTACGTAGTGTAAAAAATGGAAAAAAAATATATCTGACTCTCTGTAATTGATTACATAAAGCACATAATCGATTACATAGGGCAGATGGGTTAATAGTTTTGCCATAGTGGCATTTCGATAATTAATTAATTAATTAGGGTTTTTTCCGTACTTTTGCCGTATGGTGAAGCCATGAAAGTTTCTATAAAGTGTAAATTAAATTTTAATGTGACAATTATATATATTTTTATAAAAATAAATTACCCCAATATAACCCTTCCCTGCAGGGAGGGACAAACATCCACTTATACGTTCATCACCTAACACAACTTGAGGCTAAAACCCACAATCTCTCATAAATTAAATTAAATTAATTAATGTGATATGTATTATTTAAAACATTATAGTCATCTTTCTTAATTTTCTCATTTCATTGATTATTATTGAAGAAGCATTGGTAAAAGTAGATTAGGAAAAAAAATAGACAAATATAAAAAGGGTTAAGGTGAAAATATGCCGCAGAAGTTTTTGTTGAAAACTAATGTTACCCCAAAAGGTTTTTAAGTTCATTTTTATCTCGGAAGTGTTAAAATAGAACAATTTACTCTTTATCGTTAAAAGTTAACAATTAATGTCAATTTTTTTTATTAGTCAACATTAGTTTTTTAATAGTATGGGGCAATATTGTTATATTTTGAAACTTATGAGGCAACATTGAAACTGTAAAAACTTTGAAGGTAATATTTCTCCTCAGTGAAAACTTTTGGAGCAAATTTACACATTAATCCATATAAAATTTGTGCCTTATATTTAAGATAAAAAATAACTCCCTAAAAAATTTTGATATTAAGGATTACAGGGAGTAAAAAGTGTGTGTATCTTTGGAAGTAACGCATGATTTTTCTTTCTTTTCTTCTATTTTTATTTTTTAAAAAATGTTGATTGACAGGTGACACACCAGATGTGAAGCTATAACGATTAGAGACAAATAAACACACCTTTGATTATTATTATTATTATTATTATTATTATTATTATTATTATTATTTTTGTGAATCAACGGGGCATAGCCCTATATTATTCTTGTATCAGTACACTTCTTGGGTAAGCAGTACCCATATAGTCTCTGTCTAAAATACTAACTCCTGCCTCCGGAGGCCTATCAAATATAACACTATCCTCCATTTGCATAATAGTACAGTGTGCAATTTCATTAGCACATAAATCGCCTTCCTTGTATTCATGTACAGAAACAATGTTAGAGAAACACTTGACATCTCTTTCAATCTTCTGCAGCATTGTCGACTCAGCTCAATCATCTTCCTGCAATTTATTTATCATACTAATTACAATAGTTGAATAAGATTCTACAACTACCTTTTCAAACCTGTATTTAGCAGCTAAATCCAATCCAATCAAGATAGCCCATAGCTCACTTCTAAATGCAGTACAACTTCCCAATTTTCTTGCAAATCCACACCTCCACAGGCCTCTACAGTCGCGTAGTAGGCCTCCACACCCAGTAGTCCCTCTTCCCCTCTTAGATACTCCATCCACATTAAGCTTAAACCACCCTTCCGGAGGAGCTTTCCACCTGACAGTCACTTCTTTTTTTATGCCCTTTACTCCACTATATTTGCTTATTGCTTCCTTGATTTATGCTACATACCGATAAACAAGGCTGGCTTGATTGTTTGGCATGATGTAGTCATTCACAAAGCGTCCCTTATTTCTCCAACTCCATAGGAACCAACATGTAACCTCGAATATGAGTTGCCAGTCACCATCTGATCTCTCTAAATTCCATTCTAACCATTCACTTCCTTGCAAAGACTTGAACTCTTTACCAATACCTTGGGGTTTTACTTCTATCCATAGGGACCAAGCCATCTTGCAATCCCTTAGCACGTGCACCAGATTCTCAATATTACTACAGTAATAACAACAAGCGCTGCCTCCCATGATATGACTCTTCCTCTCTCCTATTAACAATCTGTTATGTATAGCCATCCATAGGAAAATTTGAATTCTCCTTGGTCCCTTCCATCTCCATAGCACCTTCCATACCTTTCCATTTGTATCTACCTCCTTCTTCATGTAATGGTACATATCAGCAACATCATAGCTATCTTTCAGATTTCTTCCCCATCTAACAACATCAGCCTTATTGTCTCTGTAACATCTCAAATTTTGGACTTTGGGAATTAAGAGTCAATTATGGAAAATTTGGCCTTAAGGAATTTTAAAGATTAAGAACTTGGAATTTAAGGCATATTTTTCCATAAATTAAAGGCAATTTAGTTGAGAATAGTTATTGGCCAGAATATTTTAGGGATAATTTAAGGACTAAAATAATTATTGGAAATTAGGATTTATTTTCCTTGAAAATAAAATCATGGAAAATAATTTCAAGAGAGGATGTTGGAAATTAAGAATTCAATTACACAATAATTGCAATTAAATCTAATTGCAATTAAAATTGGTTATTTTAAAATAAAATAAAATAAGAATGAAGCCGAAACGTAAGGCCCATATTGGAGAAAACCCAACTTCAATTTAGCCCATTGTGTAGCAAAACATTTGAAAAATCTCACTCTCTCTTCAACGAACATTCAACCCACGTGTAGAAATGAATAATACCACAAAAAATCCTACACTACCAGCATCCACCGAAAAATAAGAAGTATCAGCAGAACACTTCCAGCTCCAACCCATTGAAAAGCCCAAGCCTATGCACATAAAGTCCAAAACCCATTATCTTGTATCCATTCCATTCAATCTGTCAAAACCGAGAAAGAGGCAGTTACGTATGAAACAGAAACAGCAGAAGATCGAAAAGATAATTTGGTTTAAGCGTTGACCACGGAAAGTTGAGAGTAGATTGCGTGAACATAAAGAAAGACAGAAGGATCAGAACCTTCCCATACTTCTCGAGCCTTGTGCTTGATAACCGTTGGGCAAGCTCTTGGACCGTTAAGCCTCGTCTGAACTTGAGTCTTTATATATGGTCTGCTGTTACACTTCCACTCCCATTGCATTCAGCGTTTAGTTAGGAAGAAAAGCTCTAAGTTGAAGAAAGGGAGAGACCGAGAGTGAGAAGAGGAAGGGGGTGAGAGTTGAGAGAGAAGCTGAAGCTCATCTTTATCCCTGTTTTAACATTGGAAAACAGAGGTGAATCCGAATACAACATCTGCCTTTCAAGCTTAAGAACTGAGGTAAGTTTTAGATCTTATCCTTCTCAAAGTTTCAGCGTCTTTGTCGAAAGTTTATGAAGATTAAACAAAAAGGAAAAACAAACTTAGGCATTTAAAACCGAAAATTGAAAGTAGAAACCAAAACAGGGGCTGTTTAACTAAAAGGGATCATGCTGAAACTGAATAAAAACTAGCGAGACTAGCGTTGAAAATGAATCTAGAACTGAATGTTAAAACTGAACTATATATGTATAAAACTTGCTGTCATCGGGTTCCAAAAAGAAAGAGTTTTGACAGTAGGTGGTTGCTGAATATATGGTGCAAGAAGAGGACGTGGGTTTTGGTGAATGTGTGTTTATATGATAGAATATATATATATATATATATATATATATATATATATGTTCATGGAATCATTTTGCTGACTGGCTAAAAGAAAGAAAAAGAAAACAAAACGCTGGAGCTATAGTATTTAGTGTCATCGGATCCTTTGGGTTTTTTGGAGTGAGTGTATATTCTTTAAACTACATATATATATAGGAGTTGCTGCACTTAGGTATATATAAGTGTGCATGTCGTGGAAAGAAAAGAGTTAATTTTTCTGCATAATATATGGAAGCCGTGAGAGTCCAGGGAGAAGAGAAAAAAAAATGATGATGGGTGTTGGGTTCTGGTATGTATGTGCGTGGTCAATGTGTATGAAAATGTATGTCTGCTGTCAAAAATAGAAGAAAAGGGAAGTTTTCTGGCGTTGAGATTGAATGAAAAACTTGAACTTAGGAATGTACAAGAGTTAACGTTGCTGAAGGAAAGAGAAAGTGGAGCAAAAATAATTGTACAAGTGAAGGGTGCTGTACATGTGTATAAGCGTATAAATTTCAGAGCAAAAAAAAAAAAGTATAAGCGTATAAATAAATGGGAGTTGATGCATAGGGACATAGTAAATTCATGCTTTGTGTGTAGAGGTGCCTTTGTTTCAAAAACATATATGCCTTGTTGAGATGTTTTGAAAGAAGTATTTTACTAAAACATATTTATTAAGTGAAACAACCACTATTTAATTAACTGAATTAACCTAATATTAAATAGGTAATTAACTTAATAGTACTTCAAAATTCATGAAAAATTTAAAATTTTTATCAGAGTATGAATTATGAGTCCTAACGTGGCAATATACAATTACCTAGCATAACCAAAAGAGACAGAAGCACTACTTTTAACGGAGTAGTCTAAGCTTCTGAGGCCTCCCTTGATGGAACCAGACATGAGCTATCACCTGGAAAATTTGGTAACCATCAGTCCAACTTATTACGAATATTAATATGTGCTAGTGAGGTGCCAAGTGGAACAATTTTATATAACCAAATATTAAAATACATCTTATAAATTTCGATATTACAAAATCTCATATCGTAAATGAAATATTATAAAATATCACATTGTTATGTTGTATCATAATTGGGTGTCTCAAATCTTTTTGAACTCAATTCACAGAATCCCTCCCTTTCAATCCAACCGAACCGCCTTATTTCCCCCTGACTAGACTAATGGGCTAAGTTACACCTATGTTACTGGTTACTCCAAAAGCTCACTGGTCAAGTGATGAGGATCGGCCAAAATCCTCAGAGCACTTGCCCCAGACCATAGGTCTTTTCCCCACGTTACCCTTGTGAGGCGTCGTAAGCCTATCACTCTGGTGGGATAATCAACAGCCAACCATGATGCATCCATGATCCTCACGTGGCCCATAACATTCATTTTGCTGATGATCCATTTGTCCCTTAAATTCTCCTTATTATTACATTTTTTTTTAAAAAACCAATAATTTATTTGCAATTAGCTTTAATTGCAATAATCTCAAATAAATTAAATTCTTAATTTCCTAGGCCTTAAAATACCAATTCTATAAATTTAGACCTGAAATTATCATTTACAAACATTCCTTGAATTTATTCTTTTCCCGAAATAAATTAAGGAATAATTGGCCTTGGTATCCAATAATTACTCTCAACTAAATTGCCTTTAATTCATGGAAAATATGTCTTGAATTCCAAATTCTAAATCTTTAAAATTTCTTAAGGCCAAATTTTCCATAATTGACTCTTGATTCTCAAAGTCCAAAATTTGGGATGTTACATTAAGGGGATAAATTATAATTTAATATTTATAAATTTTAATTTATGGTAATTATATTTATTAGGCATAAGGTAGTAATGTCTACAAGCATGGGTGATGCATCAAGGCACAATTTTGTATAATATTAGTATTGATGAAGGTTTTAAAATAAAACCATGAGAAACGTTAAATTAATAAATTTAGTTATCTTTTTTGTATGAAGATTGGCATTTATTAACTTGAATTGTTTGCTAATAATAAATTAAGGGAAATAAATAAATTATTGATTAGTAATTAATAGGAGTTTATATTAATTATAGAGAGTTAATAATGATGGATAAAATAATAATGAATAACTTTGTTATTAGGAAAATAGAGTAACTAATAAAGGAATTATTGTTAAAATTAGTATAATCATGTTTTGTAGAGTTTTTAAAAGTTATTAATGAATAGAAAATTGATTGTGATTGATTGAGTTATGGCGTTTGTTGAGCTCTCGGATTAGAGGTCATATATAATAGTTAGCTTTAGCGAAAGGTAACCACTTTCCACTTATTATGTTATTGATATGCTGCTTATGAGTGTTTGTTGAACTGATTATAACTGTTTTAAATAAAATTGCCATGTGGAATTTTTATAAGTTGAAATACCTGCATTTATATGATTTGAGAACTGATTTATGATGACTTGGCTATTGCGAATATTCTGGAAAATTCCCCTATTGAATTATTATGATAATTTTAGGATGGGAAGAATTAGGAGAAGATGATAAAGTTATATTCACCACGTGGTGATGCTTCCATTGGTGCACAATGGTTGGCTTTTTATTGTCTCAACGGTTCAATGAGGGACTGTCCCAACTGTTCAATGAGGGACTAGCCCAATTGTTCAATGAGGGCTTACGACACCCTACTAGTTCAATGAGGGGAAAAGACCCATGGTTGGGACATGTGCTCTGAAGATTTTAGCCGGTCCTCATCACTTGACCAGTGAGCTTTTGAGTAACCAGTAACATGGGTGTGACTTAGCCCATGGGTTTAGTCGGAGGAAATAAGGCAGTTCGATTGGATTGATGGGAGGTATTATGGGGAATGAAATTCAAAAAGATTTGTGACACCCAATTATGATACAACATAAAAATGTGAAATTTTATGACATTTCATTTACGATATGAGATTTTGTGATGTCAATATTTATGAAATATATTTTTAATATTTGGTTATATAAATTGTTCCATTTGGCACCTCACTAGCACATAATTGGTATTCATAATAAGTTGGATTGATGGTTACAAAATTTTTCCAGGTGAGAGCTCACATCCGAGTCCATCAGGGAAGGCCTCAGAAGCTTAGACTACTCTGGTAAAAGTAGTGCTTTTGTCTCATTTGGTTTATGTTAGATAATTGTATATTGCCACATTAGGACTCATCTTGCATACTCTGATAAAATTTCAAATTTTTCATAAATTTTGAGGCACAATTAGATTAATGACTTAGCTAAATGTGATTATTTTATTTATTTAACGGTGGTTGTTTCAGTCTCTATTAGGGGGAATAACAGCCTTTATAAGGCTCCTACCCTCTTTATTGACCCATCATGCTATACTTTCCATGTCCCATTCCCCTCTTTCATTTATCATTTCCCTTACCCTAATCATTTTTTCTTCCACTATGAGCTGCATTACACATGTGTCCATTAGGTTGCTTCATCCCCCAGCCACTTGTCTTCCCAAAACCCAACTACTTCCCCATTTCCAACCTCCCAAGTTATGTTTTCAACTATTTTTGGCCATATTCTCATTAGTATCCTCCATAACTCAGAATCAGTTTTTATGCCCTTGTAATACTTTAGGAAACCACAGCCCCTTCAATATTTCCCACTAAGAACCATGGAGCGAAGATTTTTTGGTTTAGCAATCATGTTCCAAACCACTCTCCCTAAAGTGTATCATTCATGATTTCTAGGTTTCTTAGCCCTCGACCTTCAGTTTTCTTCTCTTTGCATAACACTTCCCAAGTAACAATGTGAATCCTCCTTTTCCCTTCTTCTCGGCCCCAAACAAAATCACTTTGCATTTTCCATCCATTTCCTCACACCCATTGGAATTTCAATGTGTTGCATGGTGTACACCGCCATTTGGTTTGTGACTGATTGGACAAGAGTGAGTTGTCCGGCCAGTGATAGAGTCTGCTTTTTCCAACAACTGAGCTTACTTTACATTTTATCCAACAAACTTTGAAAGTTCTTCTGTTTATCCTTCCCCTTGGTCAGGTAGGCACCCAAGTATCTCCCCAAATCATCTCTCCTTTTAAAACCATCATACATACAGATTTCATTCTAAATTTTTTTGCCAACATTTCTTGAGAAATAACACTAGATTTTTGCAAGTTTACCTCGACATTTTTCCAAATTTTTCCAGAACCCCCATTACCGTGTGCATCTGCCCCATCTCAGCTTCACACATTAACAGCAAGTCATCTGCAAATAGTATGTGTGATACCCTTGTGCCTCCTCTACCCATTTTGATTGGTTTCCATTGATTGCTATCGGCACAATCAACAAACATGTGGGATAATTTGTCCATCCCAAGGACAAACAAGTAAGGAGACAGTGGGTCTCCTTGCCTCAGTCCCCTAGTTGGAATTAAATTGTTCCTCCTATTTCCCTTCCACATCAGGTTCATCTTAACTGAGCTTAAACATCCTCTTATTACCTTCTTCACATTCTCATCAAGGGCAATCTCCATTAATACATCTCCAATAAAATCCCAATTCATTAGGTTGTAGGCTTTCTCTAAGTCAATCTTAATGACCATATACCCTTTTTTCCTTGTAACTTATTCATGGTGTGAACTAACTCCTTTGTTATTATAATGTTGTCATGAATACACCTCTTAGGGACAAAACTTGTTTGGTGTGGAGATATCAGCTTGTCTAGGAATGGTTTCAACCTCTTGACAATTAGTTTGGTTAAGCCCTTATAGATTACGTTGCATAGGGCAATAAGCCTAAATTGACTAACCCATTCTGGCTTGTCTGTTTTCGGAATCAACACTAACAGGGTGCCATTTATCACCTCTATTCTATCAGGATTGTCCCACAACTCCTTTATATACTTGATGACTGTATGTCCTACCACATTCCAGTTCTGTTGATAAAAAAACAGCCGGAAATCCATCTTCCCCAGGCGCTTTGAAGCCTCCTATATGGTAAAAAGCTTTCCTAATCTCTTCTCCTGTCACCTCCCTTCCTATTCTCCTCCATTTCATCTTATCAACCTCACCCTATGATTGTCTTAAAACCACCCATTCCCTATCTCTTAATCTATCACTGAACAGATCATTATAGAAAGCATGAAACATGCTCACTATTTCCTCTTCATCTTCAGTCCATTCCCCAACATTATTCTTGAGCATTATGATTTTATTCCTTCTTTGTCTGGCCATAGTCTTAGCATGGTAATATTTTGTGTTTTGATCCCCTTCCTTTATCCATTGCCCCCTTGATTTCTGGAACCATAATATTTCTTCTTGTTGTAAGGTGCATAGCAGCTCCTCTTCTAGTTCATTCTCAAGATTAATTAGAAAAGGGTTGTGGCTTCTGTCCAAACTCAGTTGAATACCATATAATCGATTATAGAGTCTTGTCTTTCGAACCTCAATCTTCCCAATCACTTCCTTATTCCATCTTAATAGGTCTCCCAATAGTGCTGCAAGTTTTTCAGGCGCTCCCCCCCTCTCAATTCCAACTATTCTCTATAACATTTTCAAATTCCTCATGCATTTTCCATATGGGTTCATATCGAACATTCTTTGCTTCCAATCTCTTTGTTCCATTGTTGAATTCACCAATATAGGATGGTGATCAGAGGACATCTGAGGCAATACTCTGACCTCAGCCTCCTCAAATCTTTCCTGCCAACTAACTGAGCATAAGCAACGATCTAACCTCTTGTGTACTCTCTCCAATCCTTCCCATTTTGGTCCCTTCCATGTGAAGAATGGGCCTTTTGTTTCGACATCAATAAAATTGCAATCTCCTATCCAATCATTAAATCTATGACATCTTGCCTCATTTACACATCCACTTCCTTTTTGCTCCATAGGCGTCCTTATGTCATTAAAATCACCTACTAACAACCATGGTTCAACAATTTCGCTTGCTAATCTAAATATGCTCTCCCACATACTATGTCGTTTCTGTTCTTGGGGGCTGGCATTGATTGCTGCAAACAACATTTCCTCTCCCCCCAATTTCACTTTACAATGGAGAAATTGTTCATATCTTACTATAACATCCACCCTTAATTCTTCACAGTCCCACAGCAACCAAATCCCACACGAAAATCCCTTAGCCTCCATCTTTACTGATTTTTTAAAACCCCAGCTTTTGATAACCTTACATGCATGGCTACCACTTATCCTGGGTTCTAAAATCACCACCATACCCAACTTGTATTTAAGTTTAAAATCCCTAATTACAGTAGCTACCCCTTTACTTGCAGCCCCCTCGACAATTCTATATTGATAAGCGGTGAATTTACCATGTTTTTAAGGCACAAATTGAGTGTAAACTTGAGTTAATATGATTAAAAAGCTTAGGAATAATAAGAAAAAAAAACATGGATTTGATGCAGACATACCCTCACAAGTATTCTCGTGTGTTTTGTAGGTTTTTACTCACAAGAGAAGCCAATTCGAAGAGCCAAAGGAAGGCGAAAACAAAGCCACGAAGGAAGCAAAGTTGGCGCCCAAAGCGCCAACTATTTGGACCCCTTCTGGAGTTGGCGCCCATGGTGCCAACTCTCTGTCTGGATTTTTAAAGTTGGCGCCCAGGGCGCCAACTAGTGCAAAGTTGGCGCCCTAGGCGCCAACTCTCTGTCTTGCAAGAAAGGGTTTGGCGCCCAGGGCACCAGAATTGCGAAAATCTGATTTTTTTTTTATTTTAGGGCTCAAAAAAGGAAAGAAAATTTATATTCTTTAATGGTTTTGAAGTCCAAGGGGCCCTAGAATATAAAAAGAAGAAACCCTAGCAAGGAAACGCACCTTCTTGAACCTTGTGCACAAGAAACAACCCTACGGTATTGGAGAAAGAAGATCAAAGCTTCATCGTGGAGATCAACCTTCCCCAATCATCGAAGACCTATTCTATTTTCATCTTTTCTTCTTTGTTTTCTTAATCTAGCCATGCTTGGCAAGTTTCTTTTTGTAGTTAGGGCTAGGATGAACCCTATGCAAGTTTATTGTATTTGCTCGAATTCTTGATTGAATCTTGATTTCCTTTATTGAATGAATTTCCTTTCCTTAATGCTTTCTTGAAGATTGATCACCTTTAAGATTGTTCATAGGTTGATGTATGATAATAGAGATGTTGGTGCATTTAATCGGAACCTGTTAATTTATCATAGAATTGCATGACCTAGACATAAGCTTACGAATCTATGCGATCTTATAATTCTGATTTAAAGATTTGATCTTTTTAAACAATACTAAGACATTAGGTTGTTTTTAAAAGATAAATGGACTAAGGTAGCATCAAGAAATTGGGACTTAGTCTAATTTTAGAGAATTGACCGTCAATTTGGGAATCATAATCAATTAGGATTTCAATTTAAATACTTAAATGAGCATAGGGGGATTCTAAGCCCTAGCTGCGTTTTTATTGATTAATTGTCTTTTCTAAACATCTTCTTGAGATTCTTGATCTTGAGTTCTTTTCTTTCTTTAATTCTTGAAATTCTTGTTTAGTTACAACTATTCTCTTTTACTCATCCATCCAACTAAAGCGTAAATAGTGAATTAGTGATTGGATACTATTCCTCGTGGGACGATACTTTCTCACTACTTTATTACTTGTAACGACCGGTGCACTTGCCGAAGTCACCTAACACATATCATAAACTTCATCATGATAAACACAATATGAGTAGGACTAAGGACTAATACAGGAACTACCGTTACTATGCTAGAGCAATTGTATGGAATACCTCCTCCATGCTCATGCAAGTACCCTCTACTTGGCCCTCCTTCTTTCTTTCACACTACATCATTCCTCTATCTTCAACCTTCTCTTTTCGTTTTGTCTTGCAATTCTCTCCCGAATTGAGGTTTTCTTTGTTATTAATGTGAACCCCATTCCACTTTTGTGTTTCTAAGTTGGATTCCAGCACCACCTCATTATCGTCTAGATCATGTTGTCTTCCAAACAAGGTCTTATCCCCTTGTTCCATGTGAATTGCTGATGTTTTCCTCCTCTCTTTATTTTCTTTCCCTTTCTTACTCACTTGTGATGTCCTCCCATTATTTCTAGGCCGACTCATCTCATTTTCCTTTTCCATTTCACCTCCACCACTTTCATACTTCCCCTGTCTACTCTGTCTTTGTAATATCCCTTTCCCTTGACTCTTCTTTGGCAAATCATTATTTATACTTTGCCTTTGCTCATTCACTTCTTTCCTTATCAATTGATCCTCCCCTTTTTCCACCTGCAGCACTGCAAATCGTGATCCCATTTGTTGTCTCTGTATAGGTAGGTTCTGTCTTTGTTGCCTTCTATATCTCTGTACTGTCTTCCATAATCCCTTATCCCTTATCCCTCTCCTTCTCCTTTACATTTTTCCTTATAGCTTCTTCTCCATCAACAGTCATTTCATCATCCTTTTTGCGCCTGTGAAAGTCTTTACAGCCCTCTTTCAAATGCCCAACTCTGCCACATTTATTGCATAAATGCCTAAGGCTTTCATACACCACACTCAATAACTGCCCTTCCACATTAAACTTAGGCACTAGCAACTTGTTTAGGTCCAGCTCAACACACATTCTCACAAATCTTCTCCTGGTCCTCTTTGCTGTGTGCACATCCAGCTGAATGACTTTTCCAATAGAGTTTCCCAAGTTGAGTAGAAATTTTTTATGAAAGAGAGGAGCAAGTAAATTAGGAAAGCTAAACCAGGCCACCACCGACTCTATCCTATCATGCTTTGGATTAAAATCAAGCCTCCATCTTCCCATACTTAGGTACACATCAGCTATTACCCACGAACCTCCAATTAGTGTTTCCATGTAGTCTTCCATACTTTGGAAATTGACTAGGTAGTAGTCATTTTCCAAATCGAATACGTCAGTCTTACCTTTCCATTCCCAGATATGATGCAGCTTCTTCACCATGAATCCGTAAGTTGGCTGCCTGCCCATTAATTTCACTACTAGCGTGCGACTGAAAGGCTTCATGAGTCTTTCCTTTTCCTTCTCCTCAAACGTGAACTTAGAACAGAGTGGGTTAGAGTAATCCACACTTATGCCATCGCTCAGATTTAGGACTTTCACAAAGTCTGTGCTGTCACCATAATCGATTACATCATCGTCTTCATCAGTTTTAGCCCATTCCCACCAACACTCTCTTGTGTTTACATTCTGCAATAGTGACTCCCGATAGGATTTCGATACTTGCTCAGTACCCTCAGCTTTCATCCATCCTTCCTCTCAAACTCGGATTGATTCTTCACCAGTGAATTCCTTATTTGCAAATCGAATTTTCCTTTTCCAGTGGTTCATTTTGTCAGTCTCATCCCTCATTTTTTCCTCGCCTTCCCCTCCTCGCATAGTACGGTCGAAGGAGACATTCATATTCTCCGCCATAGTGGGTGGTGGGGCACTCTGTTTTCCAATTTCCGAAATCCTAGCAGAGTTTGGACCTTTGATTTTTATTTTATTTAAGAAAATGTATTTTTTTTTTTGACAAATTAAGTCAAGGTCTTATAATTTTTGCAATAAATTAATCTTTAGTAGTATGGTGAAGCTATGAAAGTCTCTATAAAGTGTAAATTAAATGTCAATGCGAAAAAAATATTTTTTTTTAATAAACAAGAATACCCCCAACATAACCCTTCCATGTAGGGAGGGATGAAACACCCACTTACATATCCATTGTTATTGAAAAATACTTTAGAATTAGAATATTTCCAATTTCACAAGGGTCACAATCTGTGTAATTAAAATGAGATAATCTATAAACATGCAACAATTCCGCATAAGAGAGTTAATAGTAAAACTCACAATATATGAGAATCAGATGCAAAAAAAAAAAATGATGATATCTGAGCTCAACATATGTTATCTCATTAACACAATTTGTTCCTTCTATAGTAATGCCTAAGGATCATGAACAATTGTCTCCCAGGATATAATGGATTACCTCTCCAGAATGATGACACTATCAATCAAAAGCCCTACAAACACAACCAAATGGAAAAGAAATTGCATCCAAGAGATTATGGTAGAATGCGGTACACTGTAAGTATGAGAGTGAAGTGTTAGAAAATCAAGTGGATTTTCTGTCAAATGCACGTCTATTTATATATGATAAAAAAAATGGTCAGATGGACTCCCGTTAGTGAACTAACGCAACGGACTAGCAATAGTGAACTAGTATTGGTTTGGTTGGATAAACCACATGCAGTGTTTGATTTCAAAAATTACTGGTTAAAAATTTGAAAACAATCAAAATCATTACTGGCACTGGCTAGATGAAGCATGTAAGGGATGCTAGAGAATTAATTAAAATTCAAGGAATTTTTGGACAAAACTAAATATTATTTTTAATCTCTCACTCACACCTGTGTGACTGACTGAATCGATCCGGTCAGATGGATGACAGTAGTAGAGCTAAGATCTTTGATCTATCTTACATTCCATCAAGAAAGCAAATTGAAGATATTATGATGAAGTCACTCACCTAAAAGAAATTCGAACGACTTAGAAGTAAGATGGAAATGATCAACATCTATTCCCCAGCTTGAGGGGAAGTGTTGGAAGTTGGACTCTATTTATTTAGCCCATGATGGTCGAAACCCTTACCCTGATTAGAGTTAGATTAATTATCTAATTTATTATTATTATTATTAGGATTATTAGATTATTTTGCTGTATTATTTTTATTTGAATTTCAAATATTTATTTGAATTTTGAATACTTCTTTGATTGTAGGAGATATTTTTTTAGGTTTAGTTAGACTAAATCCTTCTCTGTGACACCTTATATGTATTCTACATAATCAATGAATAAAGATATAGAGTTCCTGAATAATTTATCAATTTATTTCGATAAATATTTTCTAAAATACCATAGTCATCTTCCTTAATTCCCTCTCCTCATTAATTGTTGTCAAGGAAGCATGAATATGAGTAAATTAGAAAAATATTGACAAATATAAACACTATAAATTATGAAAAGATTGACAAATATAAAAAATATGTCTTATATTTAGAACCAAGATCAATTTCATACATATGTCTTATGTAGTTCTATTAGGTGTAATGTGACAAATTATTTCTCTCCCATCCAAACAATTCCACTTTTGGAGGGGAGGAATGAGGAAAAAGGCAAAATTTTAAACCTCCCCTCCCCTCCCCTCCCATTCTTCCAACCAAACACACTTATTCCACCTTTTCTCCTCCACACTAATCAAATAATGCCTTATTGTTTGGTATGAGTGATTTGGAGGGGAGGTAAAAAAATTTTAAAATTTTTTTATTAGTTTTCTTCTACTATTTTATGTTACATTTTCTCTTTATTAAAATTTATAACCCCATCACTTCATATTCTTTAAATTCAACTCATAAATTTTTTATTTTCCCTCCCCTCTACTCTTACCAAACAGTGGTCTTACCGAACAATTTTGCTTCAGACGTTTTTCAGGAGGCAACTTTGCCTTGGAAGTGTAAAGAATGGAGCAATTTTTCATCTGGCGTTATCTCAGTTAATTTTGACCATTAGTTGACTAAAATTGTTGAGCTGACAATCCACATATTGTTCACATCATTTTTTTAAGGTGCAATCTGCCCCAGAAGTTTTAGATCTAATTTTGAAAAAAGATGAAGTAGATGACACATAGACTTCTTGCCTACATTTACACCTTAACAAAAATGATGTGGACAATATGTGAACTGTTAACTCAACATTTTTAGTCAACATATGGTCAAAGTTAACTAGTATGACAGTAAGGGCAGAATTGCCCCTAAGTGAAAACTTCTAAGACAAAATGTTGAACTAAGGCCCCGTTTGGTTCGTTGCAAATTAGGGAAGGAAAAGGAAAATCGGATTTTCCATCTAGCGCGACCGTTTGGTTCACCCTTTTCCCAGGAAAATATTTTTCGGTGGCCAACGATTTTCCTTCATCCATGTGAATATATTTTCCTTCCATTATTGGTGGGAACGCATTTTTTCAACGATGCTAAATTCCCAAATAACCCTTCGTTTTTGCTCTCTGCTTTGAACTTCGCCATTGTTGTCCGTTTCAAGGTCTCCCCTCAACAAATTAACCCAAAAGTAGATTGAGTAAATTAATCACCGTAAGAATAAAGCTGGCTGGATAATTTAAATTTATTGTTGACCAATGAGGAAGTAAAAAGAAAAAAAAAGTTGCAGAGTCGGAAACGATGAACACTCATGGAAAAAAGTTGCAGATTTATTGTTGACCAACGGGCTGCTGCTTGAGCAACAGCAAACAGTAGCTTTTTGCTGCTGCTCAAGCAGTACTTGGTTGCTGCTCGAGCAGCAGCTTGTGAACACTGTGGCCGTAATGTAAATATAATTTTTTAATAGCCCTTAAAATATGTTAAGGGTAAAAATGTAATTTTTCCTTATTTTCCTACTTATTCTCTTCCAACCAAACAAAAATTTTTCAATCCAACTTTTTTCTTTTCCACTCTGAACTAAACGCATCAATGTAAAATATTTTCCCTTTCATTCCTTTCTTTTTATTTACATTCATTTCCCTTCCTTCATGTTCTTTGATCCAAACGGGGCCTAATATATAGGTGTCAATTGAGTATTAAAATTTTCAACTAATAATTGAAAAACTACAGTCCCATGAACTGAGTTCTTAATTGAAAAAAAGAACTACAAAAGCTTTGATAAAAGTTTATGATAATTATGACAATTAAAAACTTTCCCTTTCAAAACAACAAAATTTTGTCCTTTAACCCCCTTAAAATATTTGAAAGTTTAATTCTTTCTAGTGTGGTTTTTAATTTAGAGTCTTTTATTTTAATTCGCTCAAAAGTTTATGCATTGTTGAGAAACTACGTTTAACGATTAAGTAAATATTTTATTTTAAAACAATCATGAACTAAATGAATTGGAGTCATATCAAACTTATTGGGGAAAATTTCTTTTTACCTATATTTCCACAACTTTTCGCGATACTTAAGATATATGTAAACCACATAGCAATTTTATTTTTCATTGAAAACACATAACAATACGCTTTAAGTAGCAGATAAAGCAAAGGATAAGAACAAAATCATGATTCAACAATACCTAACCCTTCATCCATTATTATTTATAGTAACATATACAATGCCTTTCAGGGGATCTCATGTTCAACCCTAAACGTCTCTCCTATGGGCAGGGTTAAGTTTGAGACCTCAATAGTAACAAACTGAGTGTTTAATTGTGCCTTCACAACTGCTTGTTCCTCTGTTTTTGTTGTTCCTTTCACAATGTGCAACTTTCTGTTTTCCCAACTCTCAGTGGTCAAAGTCTTATTCCTAGTAGGTATCCCTATGAAAGTTACCTTATTTATGATCCACTTTTGGGCTTGAGCAAAGCTCCCATTTGAGACTTCAGATGCAACAAAGACACTATTATTATTGGACAAAGCACCATTGAATCTTACCAGTGTCCAATTTCCATTCCCACCTCCCATGTCAAGTGACTCTCCATCATCCAAATACACTTGCCCTGAACTGTTTCCATTGCTACTGATAACAACCAAAAGCTCAAATGGCGTCTTTCGTGCTTCACCAGTTGTATTGGCTTCACCTTGCATAGCCAAGATATTACCTTCATGAACATGAACATTTATGAGATCAGGTGGGGCATCAAGGGTCACATTCTCTCCTTTTTCAACAGTCACCGTTGAGTTTGAGACATTGAAGAGGTTGAACCAACTTCCTGCTGGAAAATAAGCCTCAACGGTGGTTGCTCCTTGTATCACTACAGGTGACACCAGCACCCCATTCCCGAGTAAAAATTGATAGCTTACTTCGTAGGTTGCCACATCCTCTGGGAAGGAAAAGAAAAGGGGTCGTGCAATGGGTATGCCACTCAGATGTGCTTCATACATTAATGTGTAGAAGTAAGGGAGAAGGCGATAACGAAGGCCAAGCACTTTTTTAGCTGATTCAGCAACTGAATCCCAAAGATAGAGCTCTTGACGATTTGAACCTTTGTCTGAATGATCTCTTGCAAAGGGATAAAATGCTCCTAACTGCACAAGGACATAGTTAAAACGCAAATACGCTGCGAGGCCATACATTGTGGAATCAAGTGCATCTTTTAATTTTTATACGACAGGGTAGTTTTACAAAGAAAAGGCTGAGAAAGTATACACTTAATGAATGAATACTTTTCGACAAATTTACAAGTAATACTATTTACAACGAAGACCATACAAACAACTATTTATTACCGATAAATATGGCTATTAGGAATCAAACCGCGCAACTGAAACAGCTATTGAACAACAACAACAAAAAGCCTTATCATACTTGGTGGATCAGTCACATGGATCACATAGCACTGTTGAATTTTATCAACAACCAAATCTTTAGAACAGAAACAAATATCCATTAGAAAAAGACTACTTTTTCTGTAAAAGAACCCTGAAGCAAGGAAAAAATTATTTCAACATGACATAACAATCGCAATACTTCTGCAGGTGAATTATATAACATTCAAAATTCATACTATTTTTCCCATAAACAAAATCCTAAAATATCATTTGAAGAACAAACAAAATGTTTAAACACCAATGTTACATAGTCTAAGAATTTTACCTGGATCCACCGCTGACAAAGTTCTTCATTTGTACTTCCTTTGAAACCACAGATATCTGCTCCTACCATTGGAATTCCAAAGATTCCAAAATCTAAAATGGATGGAATTGAGTATGCCAAATCATTCCATGAAGCAGCATTGTCTCCTGTCCAGTGGGCTGCATACTTGCCCGAGCTTAAAAAGGTTGATCTACTGAGAACGAATGGCCTTTTCCCAGTTATATTTGTTAAAGCCTTACTGGTTGCTCTAGATTCCAAGAGTCCAAACATGTTGTGTGCATCATACTCAGTGATGTTACCAAAGTGCAAACATGTTGCTGGAGCAGTTCTATCATTTATGTTTTTACCGCCAATCTTGTAAGGAGGGTTGTCAAGTTTAGAAGAATCAACGGAAGGTGAAGTGATGAAATTCGCTATCTCATTCATATCAAGCCAGATACCATCAACAGGAAGAAGGTCAAGAAATGTTTTGATTTCCCCTTCCCAATATGCATCAATGCGTGGATTCATAAAGTCAGGAAAGAATACTTGTCCAGGCCAAACTTGACCCAAATAATTGGTTCCATTGCGCTTTATGTAGATATCAGCCTCTAAACCTCTCTTGTAGGTTCCATATGACTCATTTACACCGATACCTGTTTTTAAAATTTTCCTTAGATTAATAATATGATGATAAATAAACAAACAGAAGAGAAAGTTTTAATTTAAAACAAAATCAAAATTTAGTCCCCAAAGAAAAGTACCTGGATCCACGATCACAACATATTTCTGACCGTTTTTGTGAAGATTGTCAACAAACGTTTTCATCCTATCCAGAGGGAAGTTGACGGGATCAAATGTGAAAATTTTAAAGGCTTCCATATAATCAATATCTGTCCACATTACTTCGAGGGGTATGCCTGTCTTTGAATAATTAGCAACCACTAACTCAAGATCACTTACATTCATGTAGCCATAGCGACATTGATGGAAGCCTTCATCAAAAAGGTGATCATAAATAGGGTCAGCACAGAAGCACGCTATGGACCGCCATAAATAGGTATGCAATTTCAATTCACACGTGAAATCTGAATAGATTTCATCATAGTTTCTTCTTTCTTATGTGTAATACAAATTCCACTTAGCAATGAGTCTTAATAGGTTCTAATTAGCATTAAACTATAAGAACTGGCATGAACTTGAGATGCAAGGAAATAAACTAAATCTGGAACATAAAGGTAATCAAGCAGGAACAAAATTAAATCATCATAATTAATCCATTAATTACCAAAGGACCAGTACGGCATCGGAGTTGGGCGGCCAATGAGTCCAGTGTACTGCTCCATCACCAAAGCCGGCGTGGGTCCGGCGAAAAAGTAAAGATCAAGAATCCCTCCGATGGCTTTGTAAGTGATACGATCACCATCATAGACAACTTCCATTCCATTGCTATTGAGCAACAAAACCCCATGTGTGGTCCCAGCCTTGACCTTCCCATCATCAGAAGGAGAACGAACATCCATGTAAAACGGATGAGAACCATAAAGGTTCTGATTAAGATTGAAGCTAGCAATGTCGGCATTCCACAAAGTAAGTGTCTGACTGGGCTGGAGCTTGAAGGTAGTCTTGGTGTGCTCCCCGAGACCATACAGAGAGGACCCATTTCTGGGCAACGAGGACGAAATCTGAAGGTACTGGTCCTTGAAAACGAGAAATGTGGATGGGTTTTCAGGGGTTGGGGAAGTGTCGAAGATGGTAGAGTTTGAGGATTTGCGAGAGATGGTGAATCCAAAAGGGGTGGTGTTATGGAGGGTGAAGACGAGATCTGACTCGGGATCAGTGAATGAGAATTGAGGCTGAGAGGGAAGCGAAGATTGATTTTTGGGAGAGGGTGATCGACGAGGAATCACATCTTGGGGAATTTCCCATCTCTGCTTTGAAGCGTCAGTGATTCTTACTCTGAAGCAATCTGGCGTCTCAAGGCTGCATCATGCATGTGCAAAAAATAGTAAAAATTGATTTCTCAATATACTCGTAAAAATATAAATTTATTACAAACTCGACCATCTTTTTTATAAATAATATATATCCATATTTTAAAATTCAGACCAAAAAAGGTTAACGGATCTCAATTTTCATATAGTTTAACTTGGACAGGCGGGTTGGGGGAAAAAAACTTACTGGCATGGCGGACCAATAGCAAACATTATAGAAAATTTTCATAAGAAATAATTATATGTTGTAAGAAATAAATTTATAATAATTCTAATTTTCAACGTGATAATACCATTATATTAAAATTTTTAATTAAAATAACACCATTCAATTTTTCAAAAAGTTTTTTTGACGTTTTTTTTTTTTAAGTTTCAATCTTTTTCTGTTTAAACCTAAAGATGTGAGAGAAAAGATGATTTTTACCAAATTGTCATAAATAAAAAGAACACACATATATATATATTTAAAGTGTATATTTAGAATATTGAAAATTTTTCATAAGTAATTTAATCAATATAAGTTAAAAAATTGCCCTCCTCTCCCTCCCTTAAATCAAATACACGTTAAAAGCAAATTCAAGTTTTTGGGCGTCTCAACTCCAATCCAACTTAACTCAACCATAAAATAGATTTCTAATCTAAATCGAGCCACCAACGAGTCAGATCGGTTCAACAATCCAGCTAAGTTGGATTGTCTGGTCTAACTCAGTTTTCAAAACAATTATAAATATACACATTGGCAATAAAAACACAAGGTTTTTGCCAAAACAAATATATATGCTCACCCAAAATTATGAAAATAGCATCTACACATATATCTGGCAATAATACTGGAAATAGTGAATAGTTACCTGACAGTAAGGGTAAGATTAGGAATATCGGTTCCATTAACAGATGAGGAATTGATGAGATTAAGATTGGCGCTCAACGTTTTTGCTGAGGAATCACTGCTCACATTTCCAACAGTGTAGCCTGAGCCATCAGTTACTTCATCTTTTATATGAAAGCTTGACAAAGCACAGTCAAAATGGCAGCCAAGACATATAAACATAAACACAAAAGCCATCCAAATGGCTCTTCTTTGACTTGCAGAAGCCATAATCATAAAGAAGCCCACTATATGTGTGAACCAAGTGAGTGCAATTTGGTGAGTTTAAGAGGGATCAGAATTGTTATATTAGACGAGAACCTTGAGAATAGTCAAATATCAATCAATGGTATTTATACACAAATGTTAGACGGTTCTGTAAGAAAGTGTAGTACTAAATGAGGCAACAAATATGCAGTTTTTAAGACAATGCGTACGTTCATATCATCTATGATTGATTCAATGCTTATCTCATGAATAATGAGTATCATCAAAGTTGTCAAACTCGTGAGTTTAAGAAAACTCAAGACAATGATGTAAATTCGTATAGTGAATTTAAATCATAAACTCATAAGATTTTATTTTTAACATTAAATATGTATCAATGGTGTATAATTTAATAATTAAAATATAAAAAATTACAACAATTTGATTTAAATATAATTTAAATCCATATAATTGAAATTAAATCCATCAATATTTATAATTTATCATACTTAATAAAGAAATTTCTATATAAAGTTGTTGAGCACAATCAAATCAAAGAAGTTAACATGAGTTTAAAGGTAAATTAACACGGTTTTATAAGATATAAACGTAAAAACGGTAAACTCATTACATAAACTTGAGAATTTAATTGAATTTACAATAGTTATAAGTTTATTAGTGATTCGACTTGATTTTATAAGTTAAAAATGTAAAAATAGTAAACTCAAAGAGTCAACGACTCAGTTTTATAAGTTAGAAATGTAAAAACAGTAAATTCAGAGAGTCAATTTGTGAGTTTAATAACATTGGGTATCATATGTATGTTTATCTTTAAGATAAGGACTCTACATCATTCATATTTGATTTGGATATATAAGAAATTATTACCAGTTTTTTTAATAATTGTGTCAATAAATGATACACACTCATATTGCAAGTAACGGAGGATTATTTGTAAAGAAATTGAATGGTCAATATGACCATAAATAAATAGAATTTAAGACAATATAGTAACGTTTATATTGATATCTGTAATTAGTAATTCTGAGCTTATCCCAAATGTGTGTATAATATGTTTACGGTTAAGATAAAAAGGCGATCACATATTTAATTTGGATAATTAAGCAGCATATATATTATGGCCGATCTTGTCAATAGTTAAACAAAATCAAAAGTAATATATGTTCACAAACATAGAAAGCAATGAAGGGTTTTGTAAGAAAGTTGAAGGATAAATAAGACAACAAATCAACAGCTTTTATGACATAACAATGGGTGTTGTTGTGTGAGAGCGTTGCAAGAAAAAAAAAACATGGTTGATGTTTGAGCTGGCTTATTTCCCACTGAACTTTAACCCAAAACGTTGCTTTTTTCAGAAGTTGGGAGGGGGAGGTTTTTTGTGTTACGTTATGTAGCTTTTAGGAGCTCTCAGCCTTTTTATGTGAAGGCTTTTTGACATGAGCCCACCATCAATAATCATATGTTTTTTGAACACGGGCCCATCACCAAGTTTTTTTAAAATTCTCTTCTTTTCTTTTCCTTTTTTTTCCCTTTTTAACCATTTCTATATTTATTCTTTTTCTTTCTTCCACAAACATAATTTGGGATTATACTTCCAAAATTTAAATCCTTCCACGTAAATTCTTTTTTTCCCTTTTTAACCATTTCTGAAGACTCGTGTCTTTTTCAGTCATTTTTCATCTCAATTAACTTTTCAAATAATAATCTAAACACTCATCAATTTAGAAAAAAAAAACATTTCTATAAAAGCTAAAGAAGTAATTTAAATACAAATCACATTTACAATATGAATTTTCTCCTACCGGACTTTTACAAGAGTCAGATAGCTTTAAAGTCATTGTTGTCACTGCTAATAGGACCAATAAAGCATACATTAACATTTATCAATAATTTAGTGCTTATCTTATATATGAATATCATATTCTGGCCAAAAAGATATGGGTATCATATATTTATTTTATTTTTTGGCCAATAATATCATATGTTTATCTTTAAGATAAGAGTTACGATAATTCGTATTTATCAATATATGAGTATCATATTCTGGCCAAAAAGATATGGGTATCATATGTTTATTTTATTTTTTTGGCCAATAGTATCATATGTTTATCTTTAAGATAAGAGTTACAATAATTCGTATTTAATTTGAATCGTGCAAACCAAGTAACAATTATTTCTAGCTGTCAACTACGTGTATTTTGATATTTATTACAAAAGATATAGGCCTTGAGTAAGTCTACCTTTGCAAATAAATAATTTCTATTTTGTTTCAGTTTTTTTTTATCTTATCTTTATTTTTGCATGCTAATGATAAAAACAATAAAATAAATTAAACTCAAAGCTTCTACAAAAAAAAAAAAAAAAAAAGGCAAGGTCAGGTCTAATTTTTTGCAGTCAACTAAAGTTGGTTTTTGTCAAAACAAAACATTAACAGTTCCTACTATATACAATAAACAGGCATCTAAGTATTGACATGATTGAAATTTGAAACAATAAATGATTGCTTAAGCTCAAACTTCAATTCAATACAGAAAAACACACAAACTTAAAGTTTAATCTTATTTTCATAAAAAGAAAACACAAAAAAAGATAAACCATTAAATTCTCAGCCAAAAAAAAAAAAGAAAAACAGTTAACAAAGGAAGTCTTATCACGCATTGTCTAATGAATAATACTTTTACTAAGTATCAGAAAACCAATATCAATTATAAATGTACCGATTTTACTTTGACTGATGATATAATAATTAAGGTTTAATGGGCAAAAATGCTCTTAAACTTTTTTCAAAAGTGCGCTGTCACTAAAAATTTTAATTGGGTATAAAAATATGGGTTAAGGTGTAAAAATGCATATGTGCTTTACCCCGAGAAGCGTCCAGCACCAAGTGCTTTTTTTAGGTGCAAAAGTACACATATGGTTACAAATTATGTGTAAAAATATCCTTTGACCGTTAAGTTTAACTTTAATCGCTAAATTTGACCTTTTTAACTTTCAAATGTTCAAAAATACACATGTGATTTGGCAAAAAGAACGTCTAACACCGATTTTTTTAAAAAATTTAATAATTTTATTTCATCTAAAGGAAAATTATTATTTTTCTAGGTATAATTCTTGAGCAGCCCAATTTTTTATTTCCATAATTTATTTCTTTTTTTTAAAAAAAAATCCTTATTAGTGCAAACATTTATATTGCATAACTAGAAAATGTAATAAAAATTAAATAATATTGATCGAAAAATTATTTAAATAATTTTTGGTTCAATTTGTTAGATCAAAAAATTAAAATTATTTTTAATTAAATATAGTATTTATAATATCAAATTGTAAATGCATAAATACTCATTTATTAATTATTAATTAGAAAACTTAAGAAGGATTTTAATAAGAAAATAAATTATAGAAATAAAAAATTTGGCTTCTCAGGAATTACACTTAGAGAAATAATAATTTTCCTTTAATTAAAATAAAATTATTAAATTAAAAAAAACTTGGTGTTACTAGTTCTCTATGGGTTTTGATGATAACAGAAAATTGTAAACTCAAGTGGAAGTTTGTCTTTAGTAAGTTAAAAAACTTACTGTTAAAAGCAAGCTCGAGTTTTGGAAACAAAACTCAAGTTTTGACTTTACAGAGAATTGATCAGTTTTAATTATCAAAAGATAAACTGCATTTTCCATGTGGAAACTCGAGTTTTGACCTTACAGAGAGCATTCCAAGTTTTTCACCAAGACAAACTCGAGTTTTGGTTTGGAAACTCGAGTTTAGACTAAACAGAGACTCTTCAATGTTTTCTCAAGAAAAGCAAAACTCCAGTTTCCATTTAGAAACTCGAGTTTTGATCATACAGAGTCTTCCAAGTTTTTGACTTATGGAAACTCCAATTTTGAAGGGAAACTCTAGTTTTCAGTATTTCTAAGTTTTTCCAAGTTTTGGGAAAATTCGGGCTTCAATTTGGAAACTCGAGTTTTAGTTTGACAGACAGTTTTCATGTTTCAATCTCTTAAGACACTAGTTTTGAAATGAAAACTCAAGTTTCTCACTTGGCTCGGATTTTCAAATGTTTTCATGTTTTAAATGGAAATTCGAGTTTAGTTTTGGAAACTCGGGTTTTGGCCAAGCAGAGAGGATCACTATTTTTCAATGCTTTCAAAACTACAATTTAGGATTGGAAACTCCAGTTTTAAAATAACACAGATCTCTCTAAGTTTTAACTTTTAAATGGAAACTTGAGTTTGGTTTTGGAAACTCGAGTTTTGGTCATACAGAGAGCATCATTGTTTTTCAGTATTTTCAAAACTCTAGTTTTGAGGTTTTGGACTTGATCACATTAAAAGTCCAAAACTTGAGTTTTCATTTAGAAACTCAAGTTTTGTCTTCAGTAAAAAATGTGCTCCAAGACTCAAATCGCGACACTCCTCTCTGGAAGAAGAAAACTCAAGTCTTGATATGGAAACTCGAGTTTGTGCTTAAGTGCACAGTGACAAACTCCAGTTTTGATACACAAACTTGAGTTTGTGTCGCTGATTTTTAAAATTCAAATCAGAAGAATTTATGAAACCTTCCTTGTTTTATCTTAATGCCTCCTCATCATTCATTAATATTCCTAGCTATGTTTAACCAATTTGTTAGTAAGTTTCAAATGTTTTAAAGGATATTAAATGAAGGGTTAAAGAAAAAGCAAAATTGACGTCAACACATTAAATGCAAGTCCAGAAAAGTTGCATCCTTCTGGTAAATCATTCTACATGCAAAGCAAAAGGATTAATGTTGTGTTTCTACATCCAGTAGCTGCTTTTCCAACGGATTAAAAGTCAAGAAGTCAAACATAAACTTCTGTGGAACTGGATTAACCAAAGAGTAGAGAGAGAAGAAGACCAAAGTTTCATCTAATCCTTGGCTAATGAAGGCAATAGTCATATTGAAGATTATAACGGTCATTTAATGCTCTCTTGGTATAAATAGAGCATCATTCAATTCTTCTCAACAACTAATTGACCAGAAAATGAAAAGCATTCAAAGTTTTCAACTACTCTTTGAGTTTTCTTGTGTAAAGTATCTTTTGATACAATAGTTCTTCAGTGATTATTTCTATCAACTTTTTAAGAGAGTTCATTTATTGTAAATCACTTATTGTAAACAATCTCAAGTCAGGGGACTTGGAGATTGCGATTATTGATTACAACTTGTAAGGAGGAGTAAGTTCTAGTGAGAGAATTACTCTTGAGTTACAAAGAGTGTAATCAATTGTGATAGTGAAAAACTCAGGGGGCTTGAGGACTAGACGTAGGTCAAAGAGTTGGATCGAACCAGTATAAATCTTTGTGTCTTCCTCGTCTTCCTTACTCTCTGTTATACCCTGTTTTAGTGCTTCAAAACAGAGCTTTAGAAAAGAATTTTTAAAATCCTCAATTCACCCCCTCTTGGGGATTAAGCTCCGCTTTCAGGTGTTAGGTGCTTTTTTTTTAATCAAATCACATGTGTATTTTTGCACATTTGAAAGTAAAAAAAAAAAAATCAAATTTAACGGTCAAAGTCAAACTTAATGGTCAAAAGGTATTTTTGCACCTAATTTGTAACCACATGTATACTTTTGTACCTAAAAAATGAAAATGGAGCAAATCACCAAGAGATTGGGTGAATTGGGGATTTTAAAAATTCTTTTTAAGGATCACTCTGTTTTCTAGTAGTGAATAGAACTATTAAGAGTATTGAGAAGGAAAGAAAGACACACAGAATTTATACTGTTCGGTCCAATCTCTGACCTACATCTAGTCCTTAGTCTCTCGGAGATTTTCACTAATCCAGTCAATTACATACTTTGTAACTCAAGAGTAATTCTCTCACTTAGAATCTACTCCCCTTTACAAGTTGTAATCAATATCTCAATCACCATGTCCCATGACTTGTGATTCTTTACATCAAAAGATTTTACAATCAGATAAAACTCTCTCTAAGAGTGAATAGATGAATACTAAAACACAGAGTATCAAAAGATACTGTACAAGTGAAAACTAAAAGAGTAGTTGTAAAACTTGAATGCAATTCGTTTTTAGTAGTCTTGGTTGTTGAGAAGAATTGAATGCAACTCTATTTATACAATGAAAGTGTTAAATGACCGTTGCAATCTTCATTCTAATCGTTGGTGCATTTATCCAATTGTTGGGGGCACTTTGGTTTCTTCTCTCTCTACTCTTTAGTTAATTCTTTGTGTTCAGAGGACAAATGTTGACTTTCCTTGAGTTTTGTTTGTTGGAATGTCAGAGACTAGTTTAGGTAAGAAGCATTTATCCATTTTGCATCTTGCAGATGTTGTTTGATCAGAATATAGCAAGTTCTATGTACTTTTCATTAAATGCTTTGACATGCTTTTCACTTGTGTTGAGCCTTCACTTTAATTCTCATGAATCATCTCTAAATAAACTGAAATTCACTAGCAAACAGGTTAAACATATCTAGAGTTGTTGATGAATGATAATACATAACATATAGATCAAACGCACAGCTTTTCGCAGATTCAGATAATTCAAATTTTTAATTATGTGATATAGACTCGAGTCAGTTCATCGGGACTCGAGTTTGTAGTTCATATTTAAAAGCGTAAACTCGAGTTATATATGTTTGACTCAAGTTTTCTTCATACAGAGACAAAGGTCGTGATTTGATCTTTCAAATAGTTTTTGAGCAAGACCTAAACTCGAGTTATTAAGTGACTAACTCGAGTTTTGCACTCTTAAAATGAAAAACTACATTTTAAGTTCAGAAACCCAAAACTAGAGTTTTTACACAAAACTAGAGTTTTTAAATGGTCTAAAAGAGTGATCCTCTCTGTAAGGCGAAAACTCGAGTTTACAAAGGTTAACTTGAGTTTTCACATGCACTCAGAAAAATTTGAGAATTCTTTGGATTGATCAAACCAAAGTTTTCATTTCGAAACTTAAGTTTTCTGATTCTTAGAAATGTGTGTTGTTCTTTGAAGGTTCTAAACTCGAGTTTGTGAAAACTAGACTCGAGTTTTCTTTAAGAAAACTTTGTGAAATATTAAGTAAATCTAAACTGGAGTTTCCAGAATCAAAACTCAAGTTTTCACCAGCTTAGAAAACTATATCTTTCTATATGTGGTGAAACTCGAGTTTTCAAAACTCTAACTCGAGTTTCCACATTACTTGGAAAAACTCAGATATCTTGCTTTGTCAAACTGGAGTTTGTTAAAATTAAACTCTGCTTTGCTTTCCGCTTGAAAAACATAGGAGCTCTCTGTGTCATCCACAAACTAGAGTTTTCAAGTCCTGACTCGAGTTTGTCTTAGTTCATAAAACTAAAATTGCTCTCTGTCAAGTCCAAACTCGAGTTTTCTAACTAAAACTCGAGTTTTCCTTTGACAAAAAGTTTTTCAACTTTTCAAAGACAAACTTTATCTCAAGTTTACAATTGTTAGTTATCATCAAAACACATAGAGAACTAACAAAAAAGCACTTGATGTTGGGTGCTCTTCAGGATAAAACACATGTACATTTTTACACCTTAACCCTAAAAATATTAATGAACTTCTTAAAATGAGGTAAAAAAATCATCTCTATGATATTTTTGTTTGGTGGGCCCCACCTTTTTAAAAAAAAAATGATTATTTTGTTTTGAAATCCTCCTTCCGCAATCAAGGGTATACTAATCCTGGTTCTTGTTGACCAACGGCTCACATGATTAACGATGACATTCCACTCTCTTGGCAACATGGTCATAGCTTCCGAGATGATTCCCCAGTCAGTATGTGCTTTACTTTCATATATTTTCCAAAGGTTCATTGCATCACATGAATCGGATTCAAGAATCATGTTTCTGAACTCTATGTCCTTGCAACCTGCAAACCATACAGAGGGAGTGTTGGTAGTTCTCATAAAAACCTGTGAGCAAGGAAAAACACATTGGAATACCAAGGTGGTGGGAGTATAAAGTAATCCACATTAATTCTATTAATCTCACACTTTATAATTTAGTGTGTGTATAAATCAAGACATTTAATTATGTTAACCTCACTTTAAAATTTTGTGTGTGTGTGTGTAAATCAGGACATGATCGGATAATCAATGAAAGTCTCAGCTCTTGATGATGATTCAATTATGTCCTGATTGCCGGTTTCAGTAATGAGCAACAAATTTTGCCTTTGGGAAGATGCTTGGTTTCTCCATTGTTGATGGATTTTGAGGAGATAAGTGAATGCTTGGCTGAGATTATCAAATACCTAGCTAATGATGGGTTGTTTTTCAGCTAATAGCATACATGAATACTTCACTCAAATTGTTCAAAAAAAACTTCAGTCAAGTTGTTACTGATTTGGAGAGAATAATACCTGAAGAGCTATAGAGTTCCCAGAGGGTTGGGCTTGTTGAAGAGAATTTATAAACAAATACAATGTTAGACATGGTTAGTTTTGATGATGACAAATATACATATCAATATGAAGAGCAAAAAGTTTGTATCATATACATTGACTAATTACTTTTTTTAATATAGGTTGTCCAATTTGAATTATAGAGAATTATCAAGAATGGAGATTGAAGAAAGAAGAACTTGTCAAATATTATGAGAATATCAATGTTCAAGTCTCTGTGATCAAACAGAAGTTGGAACGGCTCAATTCATAGTTAAATTAAGCAAATTCAAGCTTCCCGATAAATAGGTGTTGCTACAGTTCAATTGCTATAGTCCCGTGAATGAACATCTGCTTCCTGCGCATAAATTATAGTCATTCTTGAGAATGGTAGTGTGATTCTCGAGAATGGTCGGAATTCAGCAACTTTGTTCTACTTTGTTTCACATTTCACCTGGGCGACGTTTAGTAAATCAATGATATCTTCCAAATTAGAGATCAGATTGATGTGAAAATAATTTTGGATGAAACTAGACATCCAATGCATCATCTTGTCAAAAATTCAAGTCCAAATAAGATTATATAAGAGAGCTATGAATTTTGGAAGTTTCCCCATCTATTACCGTCATGCAGCAAACCAAGGTTTAGTAATTTGAGTGTATCTCTCAAAATACACATCGGAATAAGTTGAAATTGGTGGGATATGAAACTAGACTAACATACCTTTCCAAAAACATCAATATCATAGAAAAAAAATATCAAATGAGAGAGATATGATTTTGGGAAGTTGACAGTCAGTTCAGGATTATGTAAAAAACGCTGGTCAAGAACAACCTCCATTCATCTGATGATAAAGGACGAATTACAATGAATTTGGAGCAGATTCTTCTTGCATGGAAAGAAGGCTTTAAAGAGTTCAATTATTTGAATCAGAATTAACTCACTTGCATCTCCATGTGTAATTGATTCTCGAGAATGGATCAAGGATTCTCGAGAATGGTATGCCTCTGAATAACTCTTCTTCTCCTACATCAATTCTTATCTGATATGATTCTTGAGAATGGTACTTGAGAATAGGTAAGTCAATTCTCGAGAACGATTTGACAGACTCACAACGATATGCTTCTCTAATGTGATTCTGGAGAATGAGTAAGTTAATTCTCAAGAACGCACGGTAAAAATTCAATGATCTTATTATTCTGCATTTGTTGATTCTCGAGAATAGAAACATGATTCCTGCGGTCCAATAGTTAAATGCTATTATTCATAAGTATTGTGTCTTTGATCTGTGGACATGATTCTCGAGTATAATAAACTGATTCTCGAGAATGATTAAACACTAATGATTCAATGTGCTCTGGACTTTGATAGTTCTTGAGAATGTCATGATCAATTCTCATAATATATATCTGCATTTGAAATCTCTGTTCTTCGTAATCTGCAATTCATTGATTTAGCATTGGGTACTTCATAATATTAATCCTTACTTTTCCTAACATCGTTTAATCAGTTTGCTAAATGAGTTTCATATTGTTAACAATAGGTATATGTGCAAATTGCCAAAAAGCAAATTCATGTCAGAACCTATTGTTAGTGCTTATACAGCTCAACACTTTATCTAGTGAAGAACCTGACGGATTGAGTTAAACAACAAAGCATTTAAATTCGTCAACAGCTATTTCTCCTTGAGCAGATGAACACCACAACGGACATTTACTAAATGACGGAAACAAACAGTGAAGCACAGACGCACTAATAGACACTAATGCATTTCCAATGGTCGAATGCTCAAAGTGGTTGAATGCTCGTAACGGTCAAAAATATGATTACCTATAAATTGCAAAGTCTTCAAATCGGAAGAAGAGATGATGGACGTCAAGTGATGATTGATGAATGAAATGAAATGAGTTTACTACTTCTCCGTCGATATGTCACTACGTACTTAACTCATACACTCTCTGTTTCTCCATGTCTATATAGTTTAGCGTAGAGGGTGAGAAAATTGATTATATACTTCAGTGTTTATCTTATTCACTTATGAGAGGGAGAATATTCATTCTAATCGCTTTTATTTGTTTATCTAAGTTACTCAAGATTGGGTAATCTTGAGCGGGAAACAAATTGTAACCTTACGGTGTGTAAGGGAGAGTATCTCAGTAAGAGATTCGACTTCACAAGTGCCTAAGTGAACTTGTCGGATTGTAGAGGCTTTTCTCTTGTGCTCGGTTTAAACAAGAGAATAGTGGATTGAAAATCTCAAGTGGAGCTTGGGGACTGGACATAGGGTAAGGATTGAATCGAACCAATATAACTCTCAGTTTGTATATTCTCTTCCCTTATCTCTTACATTCCCAACATGTAATACCCTAGATTATTATTATTATTATTGTTAATAATAATAATAATAATAGTAATAGTAATAATATAGATATTAAAATTAAAATTAATAATATAGTAATAAAACCTCATCTAATCAATAGGATGTTGCACTTTGATCATTTAAGCATAAGGTTTTAAATTTATATTTGTGTGAATGTACGATAAAACACTTTTGGAAAAATGTTGGAAAAATAAAAAAGATCGCTTTCACTAGATTATGGTATTACCAACGTAAATCATCCGGTATAGAGAGCTTGTTTCATTTAGTGATAAAATGCCGGAAAATAAATGTCATTATTAATTGTTTGTTGTTAATTATATTCCTTTGAAATTTGAAAATTATTCTATAGTTTTATATCTAAATTACTATTAAAGCAATAATTAAGAGTATAATATTTATTATATATAAATCTTTAAAATCCTAGGTGTTGGTTTTATATAATTCTCTGATTGTTATATATAGTGTTCCCACCTAGTTTATTATAGTAATAATATAGCAATAATTATAAATTAATTAATTAATTAATAAAATTAATAAATTTAAATTAGAATTTAATAAGTGACTTATTATTTTTCTTAATTAGATTAGTAATAGTAAAAAAAAGAGAGAGAAACAAAAACAAAAAGGCCCAACCCACAAAGTCCACCTCATAACTAAATCATAAGAGCCTAATTATAAGTTAGGTTTAGCCGCCTAACTTTAGTCATCGCTCATTAGCTCTCCCTCTGAAAAATTCTTTGCGGCAGAGTTTTTCCTCTAGGAGCTTAGCAAACACGGAGACCAGGTAATCCTAATCCCTAGAGCAATAAGAATTAATTGTTGGTAATCCCTAAAGCAATAAGAATTAATTGTTAGAAGGGTTAAAAAATTTATCAAAATTGATTGATTGTAATCCTAATCCCAGAATTGTATGTTAATGGGTACATTATGGGGGGTGGATTCATTGCCTTAGCAGTTAATCCTTTGAATGATTATTGAAGCATCAGCATATAATTCTCTTGTCTGCAACTCTATGTAACTGAGGTTTTTATTCTACTCTATTTTTTTTTTCCACAAATGAGTTGGTTGCATGAATCCATTCCCAATGATTCAACGAATAATTGTGATGTCATGCCGTGGATTACGTAGGTCAAATTCTTTAGGGTTCTTATAACATCGAGTAAAGCAATTCGATCAACCATTTATTGTTGATTGAATGGTTCAGCGCTCTCACGGATAAGAATGGTTCTTTTAATGTTTAATAAAGCAAGTCGGAAAGTTCTTTTTTTTATTTGTTGTTATGGTTTGAGTTTCACCCAGATAAGAATAATGGTTGCCAGAGTCTGAGAAGCGTGAACAGGCCCTCATGCTTATCTTATAGGAACCATGAGTATTTACCTTATAGTTTAATTTGGGAAATCTTATAATAAAATAGAGTCAACATTTGAATGATTATATTTGAGAAAACTCATGAGCTCTCATGAAGAGTTATAATTCTTAGGTTTGTGAAATGAAGATCAACCTTTTCTTACAAGAGTTAAAGATTTTATCATTATTGATATAAATATCTGAATACACCTAATAAAAATAATTTAGGAATTTTTATGAGTCTAAATTATTTAAAATAATTTATTAGTGAGAGGATAACTTTGGGATGGTACCTCCTAAAGTGATGAACACAACCTTTAGGCTTTAAGCCTCCGATATGTTATTTGATGTGAACCGATATATCCATTCTTCCCAAAGTGGTGTTTGACAGGATATCCGGGATACTAGTAGCAACTTTGGGAAGAGGTGTGTACACTAGGAAGAAAATGATCTATGGCCAATTTGATGATGATTTGTGACTGGTAGGTTTCCGGGTCATAGGGTAGACTGGCAGGATATCCGGGTCTACCATGGTTCTCTTCTCACTATAAAACTCTAAAAACAATGACACCTTTCAATTTTATACATATACACATATGATGTCTTTATTTTATTTTATTTTATTTTGTAATTAATTTATCTTAATTTATAATTGTTTTATTTTGGAATTAATTTATCTTATTTCACAATTATTTTATTTTATTTTGTAATTAATTTATTTTATTTCAATTTATATTCAATTATTTATCTATTTATTTATTTCTGTTTTACTTTATTTCATTTTACCCTTATTTAATTAGGATTACTAGCTGTTGCTGATGTCTATGTTTTTGGGCTGCAATGATCCTTCGGGGGAGCGGAATTTCAGTGAATAAGTTTCAAAGATTGGGGCTAGCAGTGAGAAGTGAGGAAGATGTGTAATTTCAATTTGATTTGATTTAATTATTTTATTTTGTTTTGTTTGGTTTGGTTTTGCGTAAAACATTTTTATTTAGATTTAGACTTATTTAATGTAGTTCATAGCCTTGCACTTGTCCCACACAAGTGCAGTGGTGACACCTCTCGAATTTGGGTATTTTGAATTTTGGTTATTATTTATAAAGTATATGGAAATTTTTTGTTATTATAACTGCTATAAATTCGGTGGTGTTACACAACATATATGTTTGAATGACTGATTATTGCTTTATAAATCATTATTGTCTTATGAACTACTTTAAGTAAGTTGCGAAAAGATTTTCAAAGATAGTAAGTTTTATCAAACACTCAATTCACCCCCTCTCTTGGACGATAGCCAGCTCTTTCATTTGGTATCAAAGCCGATCTTTTATTTAAAGGACTTAACAATCTCAAGAGTTGTTAATGGTTGACTTTGAGTGTTGTTCGCTTTTTGAAGGTTTTGATTATACCGTTCCACCATTTTTGAAAGATATTGATTTTTGGGTTTGGAAAGCTAGAATGACTAGCTTTATTAAAACATCTGATTTTTACATGTGGAATGTTTTTACTAATGCTTTTGATTTCAAACCAAGAAAGGATTGGGCAGAAAAAGAAAAGAAAATATTTTCATTGAACATTAGAGCAATGAAAATTTTAGGGAGCAATGAAAATTTTAGGGTTAAGGTGCAAAAATACACATGTGCTTTGGTCAGAGGAGCGTCCAGTGACATGTGCTTTTGATTTCAAACTAAGAAAGGATTGGGCAGAAAAAGAAAAGAAAATATTTTCATTGAACATTAGAGCAATGAAAATTTTAGGGAGCAATGAAAATTTTAGGGTTAAGGTGCAAATACACATGTGCTTTGGTCAGAGGAGCGTCTAGTGACAAGTGCTTTTTTGAGGTGCAAAAGTACACACGTGGTTATAAATTAGGTGCAAAAATACCGTTTGACCGTTAAGTTTGACTTCTTTTACTTTTAAAGGTGCAAAAATACACATGTGCTTTAGTAAAAAGAGCACTTAACACCAAGTATTTTTAAAATTTAATAATTTTATTTTAATTAAAGAAAAATTATTATTTCTCTAAGTATAATTCCTAGAAAATTAAATTTTTTATTTCCATAATTTAATTTCTTTTTTTAAAATCCTTATTAAATTTTCTTATTAAATTTCCTTTACAATGTCAATTTTCAAGAATTGCCCTTCGGTGGTCAATTTTCATTTAAAAAAAATATTTTTTTTAATCATTTGAGCGAGTTTCTCCTGCATGTATTAATATTTTATCCTTCTCCAAAATAATTTCAAATATAAAATTATTCAAAAAAATAAATAAAAAATAAATAAGAATAATTATTCAATGAAGAATATAACTAATTCTTAAGTAAGTTATTAACCTTCTTTTAAATTTAAGTTTAAATAACACATAAGAAGTTAAGATAGTGGTAAAAAAATAATAAAATTAAATGAGAATTTTGTATCTAAAATGCAAACTAAATTTAAATAGTTAAACCAATATAAAAAAGTGAAAAGTGCACAGGTCCTATAACGAGTATATCGTATGGGAGCAAGTATTTGCTTGAAATTAATAGCATACGCGCCAAGATATAAATGATAACATTTATTACAAAATATTGAAAACCACATGATTATCACTTCGCATTAAGTAAAGACAATTTCCAAGCTTTTGAAGCACAAAAAAATACAATTTCTAACAAAAGGGTAGGACCGTTATAATTTAATGAATGCTTTACGTTACTCAGTAATATCAAATTGTGCGCCCTAACTACATAATTAACTGATTATGTTTTTGAGCTTCAACTAAAGGAAACAATTTGTAGAATTTCCATACTGGGTTAACGATTTAACGATTTTAATTTGTCTATACAGCATTTTGACAATTTATTTTCTAACCGATAATTTTAAAATCCAAAAAATATAGAACTTGTATTTAATTTTTTTCCCCAACTACATAAATTTAATAAGAAAATTTAATAAGGATTTAAAAAAAAGAAATTAAATTATGGAAATAAAAAATTTAATTTTATAGGAATTATACTTAGAGAAATAATAATTTTCCTTTAATTAAAATAAAATTATTAAATAAAAAAATACTTGGTGTTAGGTGCTCTTTTTGTTAAAGCACATGTGTATTTTTGTACCTTTGAAAGTAAAAAAAGTCAAACTTAACGGTCAAACGGTATTTTTGCACCTAATTTGTAATCACGTGTGTACTTTTGCACCTCAAAAAAGCACTTGTCACTGGACGCTCCTCTGACCAAAGCACATGTGTATTTTTGCACCTTAACCCAAAATTTTATATAGTGCTTTAACCAAAGATGATTTTGAAAAAAATCAAATTTTGCTCTAGTGTTAAAGATATCTGGGATACTCTTGATTATATATATGCTTCTAACAATTGTGTTGAAGTTGAAAGTGTTGACAATTTGTCTCATACTATAAGCTGCATATCCATTGATGAACAACTATAAGTTGATAATGAAAAAGAAGAAATCTTAGAACACTTCCATGATCCAGTCAATATGAAAGAACAAGAGGTAGATGTTTTCCAAGAAGAGCTCATCATGAACGTTTATGATAAATCACTATTTGGAGTTCAAGATGCACATGTGGTAAACAACTCCAATTCTTCTTGTGTAGTTAAGAAAAATTATTTTGAACATTTGCATCAAATTGCTTCCAACCAATTATTGATTCTAATTTGAACAACAAAAATGTTTTCAAAAATCATGCTGGAAAATCATCTGGGAAGAAAGAATTTAAAAATATGAGTTATCTACATCCACTCAACAAACACAGTATTTGCAAAACTGCTCATAATAAGCATCATTCTGTTATTTGCAATTACTGTGGAAAGTCTGGTTATATTTCTCACACATGCTATATTTGACAGTGTAATCTCTTGTCATTCTATATCTCTGTCTTGAATGTGATTATACTTATATATGAAGATCATTTGATCGTTGAGAATATGATCGTTGTGAATAGTAGCTATTAAAGATCAGTTGGAACTAGCTGTAAGAGCTTATGTTGTTCTGACATCACTTTTTACTTTATGCTTAAACCTTTGTTTAATGCATGTTTGATCATCTGAAAATCAATAGCAAATTGATGAAACATAGTTAGGAATAGTAGTAATAGATGATATGAAGTGTATAGATCATTCATGAAGATTTCACGAATTCAGACAAGATGAAATCAAAACAGGGATGCCTTAAACTGGAGTTTGTTCAAGTAAACTCGAGTTTGCAATATTTTCTCAAAAGCAAAACTGAAGTTTTGAAAGAAAAACTCGAGTTTAGTTCTTTCTCAAGTAAACATCACGATTGAGCTTTGAAAAATATCTTGAAACAATGGAAAACTCGAGTCATTAAGTGACAAACTCGAGTTTGGCATTATTCATACTAAAAAAGAGTTTAAGTTCATAAAAGCTCAAACTGGAGTTTTCAAATGCAAACTAGAGTTTTCAAATTCAAGAAATAGAGCACAGCTCTCCGCTTGGCTGAAACTCGAGTTTACAAAACTCAATTCGAGTTTCCTTTAAAGATGAAAAACTTTGAAAACTCTTGGCCAAGGATAAACTCAAGTTTAACAGTAACAGGCTCGAGTTTGTTTAAGAATAAGATCTTTTGAAATACTCTTGGCCAATCTCAAACTCAAGTTTACATGTCTAAGCTTGAGGTAAGAATTCAATCCAAGAAGAAATTAGTTCCAAACTCATTCTATGTTGAACGTTGTGATCAGATTAGTAGAAGTTGTCTAGGACTAGTGTCTTTGCAATATCATGAACTAACTATCAGCTTTCAAATGCCATATCTCCCTAGTATGAACTTCATTTTAGTTGGCTCAAGTCTTGATAGAACTCATTTTGATTTTACTTTCATATGCCTCCAATTTCAACTCGATTAGATTTGTAGTTTGTGAGATGCACTCAAAATATTGAAGTTTGGTCTGCTGTGTGGCATGAATTCCAGTTCTAACTTCTACAATTTATAGCTGTCTCATCTAAACTTGTTTAAGCTTGAAACTTTGTCATAATGATGCATTAGAAGTCTAGTTTCATACAAAATTGGTTTCACCTCAATTCAATATCTAGTTTAAGAGATATCATCAAATTACTGGACCTCGCCTAAGCTGAACGTGAAACAGAGGTGAACGGAGGAGCTGAAAGCACAACAAACTTGGGTTTTGATTGACTAACTCGAGTTTAGATGGTCAAGAGATGCAAGAGGTGCTAAAAACACTGCTACCTCGAGTCATTAAGTGAGTAACTCGAGTTTTGATTCCCAAACTCGAGTTTTGTGTCCTTAACTCGAGTTTTCTCGTATTCCAAAGGCAAATTACTGCAATAAGGTAGTAAACTCGAGTTGAAACCTCGGGATTCAAGTTTGCTCATCCAGAACCTTATATTTGCTTTGTTTTAACTCTGAATTGAGATATTCCAACTTCCATTTGATCTTGGAGACATCTACTATCAACTAAGAACTTGGATAATAATATTTCATTTAGCAAGTTCTTCCTTCTTCAATATCTCCTCTTCTTCTTGATTATCCCCAAAATCCTTTGATAACTTCTTGCTTCTTTGCAATTCTTCTTTCTGTAATCTCATCTATTGATCATTCTCCATAATTCAACTCTTTTTTTCTTCTCTTCTCTTCTCTTGATCATTCTTTATCATCGGACTCTTTTTTGATTCAATTTCTTTCGTTCATTCAATACTTCTTTATTGATCTTCTTCTTGATCCTTCTTCATAAATGAACTTCACATCTTTGATTCTACATTAAATTTAAGAATTAGTCAATGGATATGATATAAACTTTTTGCTTTTGATATTGATATGTATATTTGTCATCATCAAAATTAAGCATATTTAACAAGTGAAACCTATGAATTTGTAGTAGTTTCGATCACTACTAATGACATGGGCAGCGATCAAAGAAACCGCTACAAAAAGCACTATGGCGAGATCATTTGTAGCAGTTAAAATAATTCGTCGCTCAAGTAACATCATCACTACTGATACTATAGTGGTTAAAGAACATTGCTACTGAATGACATTAGGACAACATATTGTGTTAACATGTTGTAACGGTTTGCTAACCGCTACAACATGAAATTGAAACTATTTGTAGTGGTCTCCTAATCGCTATTGACTATGTCAATGAATTTTAAAAAATACGTGGGAAAGATGTGAGTAGCGGCAAAACATTTTTAAAAATTGGCGGTAGAAGTTTGTAGTAGTCTATAAACCGCTACAAATTTAGATGAAATTGTTAATGGTGCCAAAAAGTTTGAATTAATATTGTAGTGGTTTAAAATCCTTACAAATGAGTGACGCCAATTTTTAAAATTTAAAATATGTGCCAAAATTTTTGTGACTTTTGTAGTAGTTATATAGACACTATAAATAATTTTTTTAAAAAAGAAATATTCAATGGCTACAATTTTGTTTTTTGTTTTTATTTTAGTTTTATTAGTTAATTAATAATTTATATGATAAATTTTAACATTTTAAAAAATAATACTGTTAGATGATATTTGATTATGGATATTATATAGGTATATTACTAAAAAATGTAGATAATCTAAATTGATTATGTTGTGAAAAATTTTCATTATGATTATGAAATGAATGTTAATGATAGTAAAAGGAAGGTTAAGGGGTTGGAATTATGAAAAAAAAATTGTGCGTATCAAATAATAATAAGAAAATTAGAATTTAAAATGAAACATGAAACATCTACCATTTAATTAACTAAGTAACCTTATATTAATCAAGGTAATCGCATCATATGATTTAAAGCGGAATTTAAAATTTTCAAAATATGCTGAAGTATGCATCATGAGCCCTAGAGTATGGCAATATACAGTCATCCAAAACATACAACAAAAGAACAGAAGTCCTACTCTTAGCAGCAAATCAGACTAAACCTCTGTTTGCTTCCCAAAAGGACCTGGACTGGACTGGTCACCTGGGAAAAATTTTGTAACCATCAGTCCAGCTCATTATGAATATCAATAAGTGCTAGTGAGGTGCCAAGTGGATTAAAACAGTTCATCTCAAATAAACAATTCATCAACATCCTCATTATATAATATCACATAATGCTTTAGTATCATGATTGGATGTAATATATGCAATACCCAAATACCTCCCTTTACGCCAGCCGAATCGCCTTATTTCCCTCCGACTAGACCCATGGGCTAAGTTACATCCATGTTACTGGTTACTCCAAAAGCTCACTGGTCAAGTGATGAGGACCAGCCAAAATCCCTAGAGCACCTTCCCCAGACCATGAGTCATTCCCTACTTTAATCCAGTGAGGTGTCGTAAGCCCTATAAACTATAGGCTAGTCCCAATCAACTGGTGGGACAATAAAAAGCCAACTAATGTGCACTAATGGAGGCCTCACCATGAGGTGGAAAATAAATATCACAATTCCTTCCAATCCTTCCCTTTCCCCATGATTGTCATGATATTTCAATGCATAAAATTTTAGCTCATAAAATCCACATGGCAAAATTTATTTAAAACATTCATAATAAGTCAGAAAAATACCCAAAAGCAGCATATCGATATCATAATAAGTGGAAAGTGGTTACCTCTCGCCAAAACTAATTACTATTACTCTGCTCCTAATCCATACGCCAAAAATTCAATCTATCACAACCAATTTAATATCTGTTAATAATTCCTTTCCAATAATAATAACATTATCTTTTATTATTATAATTATTCTAAATTCTCACTGGTAACACTAATTTCCATCTATTTATTCTGCTAGTATTATCAATCATTTTTATCTCTCCATAATTAATGTAAACTCTTATTAATTATTTATCAATAATTATTTTTATTTATTTATTCCCCCTTATTTATTTAATAATAATCATTCAAAGTTGATAATTGTCAACCATCATATAAGAATATGATTTAATATTTTTATTTAATGTTTCTCATGGTTTCTTTAAGACCTTTGATTAATACTAATACTATACAAAATTGTGCCTTGATACATCACATATAGTTGTAGACATTAATACCTTATGTCTAATACCATAAAAAAAAAATAAAATTTATAAATATTAAATCAGAGTTTAATACATAATTAATCTCTTTAGTAAATATGTTTTAGTAAAATACAAATTATAATTTTTGATAATAAAGCCAACAGCATATAAAATAAGTAGCAATATAGGTGCAGTAAAATGCTTCTTTCAAAACATCTCAGCAAAATATATGGTTTTGAAACAAATGCACCTCAACACACATGACATGAACTTACTATATATGTCCCTATGCATTCAGCTCTTATATATATACACACTTATACAAATGTACAGTAGGGATGGCCAAAAAACCCGTCAGTCCAGGTGGCCTGGTCCGACCCGGTCCTCCTGAAAAAAAAAAACGGTCTTGAACAACATTAAACAGATCAGACCGGACTGGTCTTATCGGGCTGGACCAGACCTCGGTCCAGGGGCTAAAATTACCTAGACCGATCTGGTCTGACCCGATATTATATATATATATATATATATATATATATATATATATATATATATATAATCCCAATTTAACTTAACCTCACCTCACCTCAGCTCATCGCCTCACACCCTCACCTCGCATCCTCTCTCATGCTCGACCTCGGTCCAGGCAGGCTCCTGCAGCGGTAACACTCAGGAGTCAGGAGGCGCTCAGTGTAACACCCGCCTTAAATACACCATTTTAATATAAAAATACGTATACAGAAGTGTTCTTCTTAAATAATTACCGAAGTTACTATTCACCTATACGGTAATTTACACCTCGATAAAATAAATGGTAAAATCTTCTCCCGTCTTTGTCTATACCTCTAGAACCTCCTTCATAGTTTTCGAGCTTCTTACCCTAGCTGTAAAATTAAACTATTAAAAAATATTCCTGGGATTCAAATGAATCCCAGTAGTAACGTTAATAATCACTCATATAAGATGCATACCCAGTACATGTAAGACAACCATCATTTATACATACAATTCACTCAACACATTTAGCATTCATGCATCTCATATATATACATATAATGGTAAATACATGTATATAAAAGGTACACATAGTATGTGAGAGAAGTGTTACTACCTTACGATCTTTCCAATTCTTCTTTCTCTTCTCTCTTCTCTCTTTCTCTTCTGCATCTCTCATTCTCACGGTCTCTCACCCTCTCTGCGTTTCTGATTTCAGGTTCTGTGACTGAAAGAATAATCGACCAGAAAGCGTGGAACGTATATGTGTATATAATAGGAAAAAGGGGTCCAGTCCGAAAGGAAACTAATGGTCTGAGAAGAAAAGTTAATGAGTAAAGACGCTTGTATGGTCAGTCATTGTTTAATGCTTCTGTGTTCGATGAGCTGGAAATGAATAATTGTTGGCGTTGGTTTGTGTTACAGTTGGAGGAAATAATATATTGGATGTGTGCGTGTGGATCCACCGAAACAGAATTTAAATAATATCATATGTGGACAAAAGATACAGGACGTTATGTTTTACCAGACAGAAATCAAAATAATGCAATCATAATGGAAATGTGGTCCCATCATCGTTAACATAATGGAAGAAGTTATAAAACATTCAAGTTCCTACGTCTGAGGGATGCACAGCTTGTAATACTCATATAGTATTATATTATTATACTTATAATGCTCTTTATAAGTGGAATATGGGTTGGAATAAAATATACTTAAGTGGAATATGCTTGATGTGCTTTCGGTGGTGAGAACATAATTGGTTGGCATTTTATTGTTTATGGATTACATTGATGAACAATGGTCTACACGTATGTGTTGAATATATATACATACTTCTAATTAGATAATCTTTAACATAAAAAATAAAAGAAATATATAATAAAGTTTTTCCCAATTCCTTCCATCATGTCGGTCACACTCTTATATGTGTATATATAAAGGTATATTTTATTATGACTTTTTCGCAGCATTAATATACATATACACATGCACGCCTAACATCCACATAATGCATATATTATTTTATAATAGTCCAAAATAATTTTAATAATTATCTTAAATTTTTCTTTAACACCTTGGACTCTTATGGTCTAGTAGTCTTCTTATTTCAGTGCTCAGGGTCTCTTCTCGCGTCTCACCGGAGTCTTAGCACTCCATCTCTGTCTCCGTGGCAGATCGCACATCATCCTTTAAGCATTCTCGTCCCCGTCGCATTCAGTTCATCAGCTGAGAAGGCTAAGCTCAGTGCTCTTCTCCGCGACTCCACCTCAATCCTGTTCGGCGTTCCAGATCCAGATCCAGGTTCTTTGTCTTCTTCATCGGTTCCTCCTCCTCACTCAAGCTTGATCTCACCAGGTAACTGCTTAGTCTCACTCTCTCACTTTATGCTCCCCAGTCATTTTGATCTAGTTGCTTGGTTCAATTTGAAACTCAAATCGAGTCTGTTTATATTGTCCATTGCTTTTCGCCTTTTCCGTTGCTGGTTGATTCAAGGGTGGCATTTTCGCTTTTACTTGATTCTGTGCTGAGGCTCTGTTGGTAAATTTTCTAAAGCTCTGTTGCTGAGAAAATCAGAAGACTGCGAAAGAAAAAAAAAAGAGTGTCTCGTGGGTGTTCGTTCCAAAGTTAGAAGCATTTTGACGTTTATTCATGGTCGTTTTCTTGGTAATTCATAGGTCACGGTTTTATTCGTTCGGTTTCTCAGAAAATGAACAGTTGTTGAATTAAATTCGATTTGAAGTATCTTGCCTTGTTTTCTCTTTTTCAATTTCATTTTGATTGGAGGTTGAGTTCATTTTCCGAACACTGAAGGACTAGAACCTTCTGGTCAAACTCACTTATTTTAATACTGATTTGGTGTAGATCACAAGTTGGGTTGGACTTGGCCTGGGGTGAAATCCCGAGGTCCTACGTACCACAGTGTGGATCAAAGTCCACGTAGTTCGAGAGTATACGGCAGGCTAATGATAGCCAGAGGGGGTGGTGTGTGTGCTCTGTGTGAATAGAAAAGCTAGGGTTTCAGAAGTGTGTACCTTGTAAGGGGTTTACCCTATTTATAAGCGTACCTAGGCCCTATCTTAATCAGTTAGATTTATCCTTTATTTTAGGGATATTAAGATATGCTTTTTTGAATAATCTCCTCCTTTCATAGGCAGTTACCATCATGATAGATATTCTTGATAAAACCACTCCTATTTTCAAGGAAGCGGTTATGAGCATAACTGAAGCCATTTTGACTAGGCTCTTTAGTTATTGGGCTGGGCCCATTTATGAGATATCCGTAACAGTTGCCCCCCAGCCCGGTTGTTCAGGGCTCCGAGCAGCCGGGATGTATTTGTCAGGTTACGTCCTGTGTTCTAGTTCATTTCGCCGTCCTGAAGTTTTTTGATTTCTAGTTCTTTCTTTTTCCGAGGTCGGACATTTTTGGTCCCCGGGCTACCCCATCTGTCATTAATTTGCATTCCGGTTTATTTGGGTGGGACGCGGGTACCCCCCAGCCCGGTTAATCGTGGGTCGCATTCGTTTGCTATCCCGAGAGAACATTAATGTTCTATAATTTTGATTCTAAGCCGAACTCCTCCCATGCCTTCTCGAACTTTCCTTCTTTATTGGTGTCGGATAGTATTGATATTTCTACCTGGTCTTACTCCCCGTTTACAGGTACTTTGTCCAGTTTTTCGTTTCCAAATGCTTTTTCCTCGGAAGAGGCCGAGCTTATTCAGCGCATGTCTCCCCGAACAACTTGGTGGCTGTACGGGAAACCACTGACCGAAGAACAAAAGAGGGAAAACGTTCTCCGTGGTTATGTCGGAGAAGGTGGTAGTCAACCAGGACGGTCTGGTCGGGTTAGGGGAAGGGCTCGAGGTCGGTCTGAGTCTGTAGAGCCCGAAAGTCTAGGCCGGGGGATTGCTGCCACTAGGGTTTTTTCTTTAGAGCCGCCCTTGGGAAAGAGTAGGAGGGAAAATCCTCCTCTACCCGTTTCTTCCTTTCCTCAACGAGCGGAGCCCCTCATCTCCCTTACCCAGCCTATCGGCCCGTGCGAGGAATGTTCTTGGCTGATATCTGAAGCCACGATGGTTGGCCGGTCATGGGAAGCTGAGGAAATAGCTTCGCGATGCCGGCATATCCAACCGCGGGTTGTTGAAGCCGTTTCTACCCGTCCCGCTTTACTACCTTCAAGTATCATCTTCCTCGTTTCTAATTTATTTTTGTTTTGCCTTTTCTAGGTAGTATGTCAACTTCTCCCCGTCCTGTCGAGGATTCCGGATCCGTGGAGTCAGCGGCCGCCTGTATTCCACATCATCTTGCTGAAAAGTATGACTGGGTTGCGACCGGGGTGCTATCCAGGCTCTCGAAAGCCACGACCAATCAGATCGCCGAGCTCCCATTAGGGGACTGGGATCATTGTTCTTTATCTCTTCTCGACCCTTCTGAACCGGTGTGCATTGCCCGGGAAGGGAATGAGCGTTCTTTTTTCTTCTTCTACCTAGATTTCGTTAAAAAACTCGGCCTTCATTTTCCATTTACCAGGTTTCAAGTAGATCTTTTAAACATTCTTCAGCTGGCCCCTACTCAGCTTCACCCTAACTCCTGGGGTTTCATTATTGCGTTCGAGCGGCTTTACCGATTTTTAAATCGTACCCCCACCACCGGAACATTTTTTATTTTTTTAATATCCAAAGGGCTCGTCAACCCGGGGAGCCCGAAGAAAAGAGGGGTTGGGTTTCTTTCCGGGGGAAACCGGACAAGAAGCTTTTCCATGTGGCAACCGACACCTGGAAAGGCTTCAAGGTTTCTTTTTTCAAAGTTAGTGCTGAACCCGGTCATAAACCGTGGTTTCTTCAGGGTGTCGATTCCAGCTCGGTGGAGCTGCTGTTTCCTCTGTATTGGTCTAAAACTCACTATGACCAAGACCAGAACATTTTTGCATCCTCCAATGATAGCTTAGAGCCACCCGAGGTTGAGACTGTGATAGCTCTGGTTGACCATGTGGCCAAGAGGGATGTCATTGATTCCCGGATTTTTATTCGACAATCGGTGGAGGAATTGTACCCACCGAGTATGATTTCTGTTGGTTGTTTGTTGTTCTTTCGATTTTTTTATGCCTCTTGTCCTTTCTGATGTTCGTTATGTTTTTTGTAGTGTCTGACATGGGGAAGGCTTCTTTTCAAGAACTGGCCGAGAAGCTCCGAGCTAAGGCCAAAAAGAAAGGGGAGTCCTCTTCCCAGAAGAAGGCTGTGGTTGCTCCTTCGCCTGCAAAAACTACTTCTGAGAAGAGGGTTGCGTCCTCTTCGGCCAATACGGAGCTCATTCCGCGTAAGCGATCGAAGTCGGTGGCAACGTCATCGATTTCGGTCGAAGAAGAGAGTCCGGCCTTTGTCTCGGACGCCGGTGCTGCCATAAGCGTCCCTCCTCCTCCACTTCCTGGCAAGTCTCGCCTTCACTCGCGGGGTGAGGTATGGACTGATGGGGTCTCGGAGGAGCTTAAATACGCAGTGAAGTCCCCCAACAAGTATTTCAGTGGTGAGGCCTTTGCCGACTCCGACCTCGATCACCTGCAGGTTCTGCAGGACCATCTGATGGAGACGGTCGGTGTGCTGGACACTTATGCTGCCGTTAAGCACAAATATGCCAAAGCTGCAGCTGAGGTTGCTAAGGCTCGGATTGAAAAGAGAGAGGCCGAGATTAGGCAGGCGGAGGCTGAGGAGGCGCGCCTGAAAGCGGAAGAGGCTCAGATAAAGGCGGTGGAGGAGCTATCAAAGGCCCTTACTGAAAGGGATCGGTTCTCCGCCGAACTTGACGCCAGTCAGGCCTGAGAAGACATGTTGAATGCCTCACTGCACACCTTGCAGGGTTAGTATGCGGGGGTGGTGAAGAACCTTAATCTCGCTCACTCTAACCTCGACGCTTTGAAGGCCGAGCTGGTGGCGTCTGCCGCTGAGGTGGATAAGCTGGAAGTCTTAGTCGTTGAGACGGCTGCTGAAGCTTTCAACCTATGCCTGGCCCAAGTCCGAGCTCTGAATCCCGATATTACGATGAATTTGGACGCTGTGGATTTCAGAGCTTCGGTAGAGGACGGGAAATTTATACCAGCGCCGTTTTCTCCGGTCGAAGAGTCCGAGCATCTCACGGAGAATGACCGTGGTCAAGTAGCTGAGGAAGATGCTCCGACGATTGACGCCCCTGGCTCCCCTGTGCCCGGCCAAGCCCAAATTTGACGCTGTTCTTCTAGGACCTTTTTATTTTTTCTTTTGATGTGTAGTATTTTTACTTTCATTTTTGTTTTTCTGTAATCTGGGGCCTCTGCCCTCAAAATTAATACCATGACAAGCCGGTGTTCCCAGATATTTCTAGCATCTTCAGCTCGTCTATCTTGTCAGTTTTTATTTTCATCCTTTAAACCAAACTCGTGTTTTAATTCACCAGTTGATGAGTAAAGGGGAACGTAATCCGTGCACGAAGCTCGGTTCTTTATTTTATGACTTGGCCAAAGTTAAGATATATTGCGCAGAATCTGCTAGATATTCAACCGACGTTTTAACAAACGGGCCACGTTTATTAATGGTCGGGCATTCTAAACAACAGATGATTTTCAAAAATCATCTAAGTACTTTATCTTGTAAAGTACCTTACCGAGATGGTAGCCAACTGCCACATGTTCGGGCCCTAATATCCTTTTTGAATAGGAGCCTAAACATTTTGACCTGATCAGGATCTTTTATGGCAATCTCACACCACCCCAAGGGACAGTTTCGATGCATCGTAACGTTTATAAGACTTGTTGACAAATCTTATCATGACCGGGATCGCGAAACCCAAGTCTTTGTTTAATTATCTTGCCTTTGTCACGGCCTATCTTTGCATTGATTTCACAAGTAATAACTTGGTTGGCCCATGAATTGAACCACCCTTTTTATTGATTGAAATAATCGGGATTACACAGAATTTAAAATCAACGGAAAATATTGCCAAAAGCAAAACAATGCTTAATAAAAAACGGTTCTCGGTCACCACCGACATCCGTTGTGCGCTTATTCCGAGTGTATCCGGTCTTTAGCTGTAGTAAGTCCTTAGTTTGTCCGCGTTCCATGTTCGTTTAATGGGCGTGCCATCTAATGTCTCAAGGACATAGGTTCCGGGCCCCATTTTGTCTGAAATACGGTAAGGACCCTCCCAGTTTGCTGCAAGTTTTTCATCCCGGGCATTCTTATTTCCGATATCCGCTCTGCGTAATACCAAGTCACCTTTATCGAATGCTCGTGGTCTAACTTTGCGGTTATACTTAGCCGCCACCAGCTGCTTCGTTGCCAGATCTCGGCAGTGTGCCGTCGTTCTCACTTCATTGATGAGGTCTAGCTCGACTGGTAACTATTTGCTGTTAGCGTGTTCTCCCTCCTCCATGACTTTGGCTTTCCTCCATGATGTTTGCCCAATTTCAACCGGGATCATGGCCTCGCATCCATATGTCATTCGGAAGGGTGTTTCTTGGGTCGAGGTTTGGACACTAGCTCGGTATCCCCAGAGTACCGGGTATAGTTCCTCGACCCAGTTACTTTCTGCATTGGTCATCCTTTTTTTGAGTCCGTCAACAATGATTTTGTTGGCTGCCTCAGCTTGCCCATTAGATTGCGGATGCTCTACCGAGGCGAAATGGTGCTTGATTTCGAGCTCGGACATCAACCTCTGGAAGCCTTGGTCAACGAATTGAGTACCGTTGTCAGTTATGATCTCGGCAGGAATCCCGAACCTTGCAACAATATTTCTTTCGAAGAATTTTTGTGTTCGAGCGGCCGAGATGGTTGACAGTGGTTCGGCCTCAATCCACTTAGTGAAATAATCCACCGCTACCACAAGTCATTTCAGTTGCCCTACAACCGGTTTGAACGGTCCAAGGAGGTCCATACCCCATTTAAAAAATGGCCACGGAGCCGTGATGGTCTTCAACTTGGCCGGAGGTGGCCAGAGGATCCGAGCATGTTTTTGGCAGCTTTCGCATGTCCATACATGCTCTCTGGAATCCGCGACCATTGTCGGCCAGTAATATCCAGCCCTTAGGGCTTTCCGGGCTAACGCCTTTGCCCCCATGTGTTGTCCGTTTATTCCTTCGTGTATCTCTGATAGCACGTACTCGGCCTCTGGCTGGTTTAAACATCTCATCATTGGGGATTGGAGGCCTTTTCGGTACAGTTGGTCATCGACCACCGTGTACATTAACGCGGTTCGTGCTACCTGCCTTGCTTCCCCGGGATCGTCTGGGCTAACTCCCTTTTCCAGGTAATTTAAGATGGGCTTTCGCCAGTCTTTTGCTGCTGCGATGACCATGATACACGTGGGCTCCTTCAGACTTTGTTGTATTACAGTCCGATTATTTCCCGGGTTCCTGGTGCTTGCTAATTTGGAGAGGATATCTGCCCTCGCATTTTGTCCCCTGGGGATGTGGGTGACTACGACCTTATCGAAGTCGGCCATTACCTCTCTGACTTTCCCCAGATACTTGATTAGCAAGGGTCCCTTAGCTGTGTATGAACCGTTGATTTGGGCCGCGACTAGTTGAGAGTCGGTGGAGAGATGAACCCGCCTGGCCCCATTATCTTTTGCCTGTGATAGCCTGGCCAATACAGCCTCATACTCGGCCTGATTATTGGACGTTCTGAAGTGCAATTGCAGGGAGTGTTCCATGGCGACTCCTTCCGGGCTTTCGATTATGATCCTGGCTCCACTTCCTTTGGCGTTTGACGAGCCGTCTACAAATACTTTCCAAATGTTAAGGTTGGCTTTCGGGACTACCTCTGTTGGTACCAATTCTGCAATGAAGTCGGCTAAAGCCTAGAATTTAATAGCATGCCGAGCTTCATATACTATGTCGAATTCGGACAGTTCGATAGCCCAACTGGTCATTCTTCCTGCCAAGTTAGGCTTATGGAGTATTTGACGTATCGGCTGACTGGTTCGCACAATTATTCTATGCCCCTGGAAGTAGGGACGTAATCTCCTAGCGGCAGTGAGGAGCGCAAAGGCCACCTTTTCCAACCTTTGATATCTTAGCTCAGAACTTTGCAAAGCCCGGCTTGTAAAGTAAATCGGTTTCTGTTCTGTCGATTCTTCTCTCACCAGGGCGGCGCTTACTGCTTCTGGGGCCACGGATAGATATAATATCAAATCTTCCACGGGCTCGGGTTTCGACAGCACAAGTGGTGATGACAGGCATCTTCTGATCTTGTCAAACGCAGCTTCACACTCTGAGTTCCATTCTCCATGTTGTGCTCCTTCTTCAATAACTTGAACAAAGGAAGAGCATTTTCTGCCGATTTCAGTAAGAACCTTGTCAGCGCGGCCAGTCTGCCAGTCAACTGCTGTACCTCTTTTTTGTTTTTTGGGGCCGCCATATTGAGGACGGCCTGACATTTATCCGGATTGGCCTCAATGCCCCTGTTGGTCAACAGGAATCCAAGAAACTTACCCGCTGGTACTCCAAATGCACATTTAGCTGGGTTAAGTCGGATTCTGTGATCCCGGAGCTTATCAAATGTTTCTTGCAAATCCTGGATGTGGTCGGATCGCTTAACTGACTTAACGATCATATCGTCGATGTAAACTTCGACGTTCCTACCGAGCTGTGCCTCAAACACTTGATTCATCATCCTCTGGTAAGTAGCTCCTGCGTTCTTCAGCTTGAAAGGCATGACATTATAGCAATAATTAGCTTTTTCCGTGATAAAAGCTGTTTTTTCCTGGTCTTCGGGATGCATAGCTATTTGGTTATAGCCGGAATACGCATCCATGAATGAGAGCAGCTGGAATCCCGAGGAATTGTCCACCAGTTGGTCAATACTTGGCATCGGGTAAGCATCCTTGGGGCATGCTTTGTTGAGATCGGTGTAGTCGATGCACACCCTCCATTTGCCATTGGGTTTCTTGACCATCACATTAGATAACTATGTGGTATACTGGATTTCCCTGATGAATCCCGCATCCAGCAGTTCTCTTACATGCTCGGCTAGGGCTTTCTGTCGGTCCGATGCAATCTTTCTTTTCTTCTGCGAGACCGGCGTATATCGTGGATTTATGGTCAATTTGTGACAACAGAACGCCGGGTCGACACCTGGTAACTCCGAAGGTTTCCATGCGAACACGTCCTTGTTCATCCATAACAGTTTTTTGAGCTTGATTTTTTCTTGCTCGGCAAGCGAACTCCCGATCTTCGTTATTTGTCCGGGCTCCACTCCTAGTTGGTAGTCTGTGAGCTCTCCATCAGGCTCTGTTTTCATCAACTTTGCTTCTTCTCTTACATCCAGCTCTACCACGTTGACCGAACTCGGCGCAATTGGCGCTGAATTTTGAATTCCTTTCTGCTGCGAGATGGATGTTCCGGGTTCATTGTTTTTAACCGTCGAGAAGTAGCATTGCTGCGATTCCTTCTAATCACCTTTGATGGTGACGACTTCATTCTTCCGACTTACCATTTTCAGCTTCTGATGCTTAGTTGATATGAGCATGTCCCAACTATGAATAGTTGGTCTGCCTAAGATTATATTGTAGGACGAAGGGAAATCCGCTACAATAAACTTGACTCGCTCAGTCTTAAAGGCTTCTTTAGAGCCCAAGGTCATTTTTAGCTCTATACACCCTTTGGGACTTGTATCCTCTCCGTTGAACCCGATTAAGGTTGTCCTGCTCGGCTTTAGATTTTCTAGGTCGAGGTCCATGCGCTTAAAGGCGTCCCACAGGATGATATCCACTGCACTGTCAGGATCGATGAATATCTTCTTTACGCGGCATTTTCCCAAGAGGCCGGTTATGACCAGTCCGTCTTGATGACCCGGAATTACGTCCCTCAGATCTTCCTGAGTAAAGAACAACTTAGGAGGCTCTTCTATTTGTGATGGTTCCGGCTTGAAGGTCGATCGTCCCCTGATGGTTAAGACTTCCCGAAGGTATTTCTTCCGCTGATTGGCGGTATCGCCGCCACCTCCGTAACCTCCACTAATGACATTGTAGTCAAACTCTGCTTCCTGGAACTCGTCCTCATTGTCATGCTTTCTCCGGCCTTCGTCCGGCTTTCTCCTCTGGGAGACCGGGCTTATACTCCGATCCGTCTGCTTGCGCTTGGCTTTTTGCCCTTGTGTTTTGATAACATACTGACGTAATTTTCCATCTCGGATAAACTTCTCAACCGCATCTCTAAGGTCCCAGCACTCATCCGTTGTGTGCCCGGGTCCATTGTGGAATTCGCAAAATCGTGTGCGGTCCAACTTACCCTTGTTATAAAGTGGTCGTGGTCGCTCCACCTTCCTCATCTTGGTCAAGGCTACCTCTCTCCATAGTTGCGAACGAGGGACATTTAGTGGAGTATATCTCTCATACTTCCCCTATGCCTTTGTCCTCGTGTTTTTTGGTCCGAGTTCCTGGGTCGGTCTCTTGCTGCCTGGTACTTCCCTTTCAGGGGTGGGCTTTTCTGTCTCTCTTTTCCCGACGCGTTGGCTATCTGCATATGCTCGATGTCCAAATACTTTTTGGCTCGTCTATGGAATTCTTCCAGCGTCTTGATCTCGCCAGATATGACCGATCTCCCTATTCTGGATTCGCTATCTAAGCCCGAGATGAGCAAGTGTACGTGGACGCTTTCCGTTAATCCCTGGATTTGCAATGCGGCAGCCTTGAAACGATCCAAATACTTCTGAAGGGTTTCACCGGGTTGCTGCTTGATTCTATCCAGCGTGTAGATCGACCTGGGCTGCTTTTTGCTTGTCGCGAAATTCAGCAGGAACTTCTCGCTCAGGTCATTGAAGTCGGTAATGGACTTGGGAGATAGAGTCCGGAACCAAATTTGAGCGGCTCCTCGTAATGTTGAGGTGAACAGCCTAGAAATGATCGGCCCCTTGAATCCTCGGACCAGCATCTCAGTGTCGAAAGTACTCAAGTGTGTCTGGGGATCCTGACTTCCATCGTACCTAGGGAGGTCGGACGTATTGAATTTCCTTGGGTACTCAGCTTCCGTAATTTCATCTGAGAACGGGCTGTTGTTTTGTCCTCCGTCCCCATACCACATCTTGTACCTTCCGGAATCTGGCCGAATTCCCTGATTGTCCGAGGTACGGCTGTCTTTCCTAAGCGTCCGGGTTTGATTCTCTTGACTCGCATCCCGGTGATTACTTTGCTGAGAATTTTTTGTTGAAACTATTCGGCCTTGCCCGGGATGGTCCGCCTGTAGGGGATCAACAGTTTGGTGATTGGTTTCTTCGTCCTCATTCTGCTGATCATCCCGACGTTCCTCCTGAAGAGGGTCTTGTAAGTGTTTAAGGATTTGGTTCATTACCTCGGTCATATGGTCAATCTTTTGATTATGAAGATTGTCGCGTTCTTCCACATTCTCGATTCGTTTCAGCATTGATTCAGCAATGTTATGTAGGAGCCGTATGTCCGGGCTACCAATCTGAAACTTTGTTGAGGAACCAGCGTGGTTAGTATTTTCCAGTGTTTGGCCTACTCGTCCATCTTGAGATGGGAGGTTCGAGTCCGGGGGCTCCTCAATTTGTTCCTGATTAACGCCTTGAACGTCCTGCTGTTGGGTCTCGCTAAAATTTTGTTCCTGACCTTGCTCGTGTGCATGCGGGTGGCTTTTGCTTCTGGTATTAGCCATCACGGGTCACGGGAATAGGACTTTACAGTCCCCACAGACGGCGCCAATGATCTGGTGTAGATCACAAGTTGGGTTGGACTTGGCCTGGGGTGAAATCCCGGGGTCCTACGTACCACAGTGTGGATCAAAGTCCACGTAATTCGAGAGTATACGGCAGGCTAATGATAGCCAAAGGGGGTGGTGTGTGTGCTCTGTGTGAATAGAAAAGCTAGGGTTTCAGAAGTGTGTACCTTGTAAGGGGTTTACCCTATTTATAAGCGTACCTGGGCCCTATCTTAATCAGTTAGATTTGTCCTTTATTTTAGAGATATTAAGATATGCTTTTTTGAATAATCTCCTCCTTTCATAGGCAGTTACCATCATGATAGATATTCTTGATAAAATCACTCCTATTTTCAAGGAAGTGGTTATGAGCATAACTGAAGCCATTTTGACTAGGCTCTTTGGTTATTGGGCTGGGCCCATTTATGAGATATCCGTAACAAATACATCTGATGGAATGTGGGGATTTCCATCATGTATATAACTTTTTAGCAATATTTGATTCAATGCTTTAAAAAAAATTCCAAATAAGTCTTGGACTGCCTGGACTGGTCCAGGCAGTCCATTGGTCCGTTCCGATCCGGCCCGAGCTCGGGTTCATGCTGGACTGGACTAGACCTCGGGTTGGGACCAAACCCGGGACGATCTAGTCCATGATCATCCCTAATGTACAGCACCCTTCATTTATAAACTTATTTTTGCTCCTCTTTCTCTTTCATATGGCAGCAACTTATAGCAATGAATATGTGTAGGCATATACCTTTGCTTATATATTTAATCACATATGTCGTCTAAAAGGAACTCAAAAATAAAAACAATGGATGCACACACCTTACAATATATATATATATATATATATATATATATATATATATATATATATTAACTCAGTTTCTTTTCTTCCAGAAAGCACACACAACCACATGCCTTTCTTATACTCTCATTTCTTTTTCACACAGCAGACACGTCCCATACATATATATATATGACTTAACTTGTTTTCCCTCTTCATTCACAGGCACCACGTTGTACATATTATATATATAAGTATGTAAAACAAAATAGTTACTCCTTCTTTTGGCCCATAACAGCCACAACATGCATATTTATTCATAAGTTCTTGTTCCTCATTCAGTTTCAACAAGTTTGAGCAGTAAAACAAGCAAAACGAAACCTTATTAACCAAGTTTTTCTTCTACTCTTTCCAAAAGCAACATCTGATTCATATAGCAAGGTTTCTTATTCCTTCCTTTTAGCAAGAAAATCACGTCTACCCCTCATCAAGCTATTTTCCAAGTGTGTATGTATGTATCAGTGAGACACAGCAAACTCCCTTCTCTTATACTCCCATAGACAGAAAAATATCCCTACCTATACACACACACTACAGTAATAGCAAAGAAGAAAAAGGAAATCAACACCATGACAGCAAGCATTTACTATTATAATCTATATTCAGTCAAACAGCCCCTGTTTTGGTTTTCACTTTCAGTTTTCGGTTTGTTTTCTTATAGTTTCATTTCAGATCCTTATAAGTTCTTCCTAAGCGAGACTGTGATAGGAAAAATGGGAGGAAGGAAGCATGACAGTTACCTTTGCTGCTTCACTATAGGACAACAAGACAGACTGATTTCCTCCTCTGTTTTACCACTACAAAACAGAGAACAAGATGAGTTTTCAGCTTCCTCTCTCACCTCTCTTCAAACTCCCACTCTCGGTCTCTCCCTCTCTTCCAGCTCTCAGTTTTCTCTCTGCTTAGGTATCGAATGAAATGAGAAATGAATGAAGACCAGACTGAGATGAAATGGTTTTAAATGGCTCATGAAAGACCAGTCAAAGCTGCCACCCGTTGGACCTTCAACACAATGCTCGAGAGGTATGGATGTCTCTAGACCTAGTTTTCGTGTTGAGAGGAAAGTCAGCGGCTTTGCGTGAACAGTGGAAGAAAGCCGAATGTGAGCTCTGGATATATGGGATGTGCATGGCAACCATTCTGTTCCCTAGCACTGAAACAGTTTTTTCTAATTCTGTGCATGGGAAGAATTCTGAGAATGAGAATTATGTTTGTTAACTCATTTTATTTTTACTCCCAGAATCAGAATTGTTAAGACTTTTTTTTTCCATTCCGAGAATCAGAATTACATTTATTAACATATTTTATTTTTATTCCGAGAATTAGAATTACCTAATATAATACAAAAAATATTAAATTAAAATATTATCTTTATTTTAGATTCTAAAATAATTTTGTAAAAAAAAACAAAAAGTAAAAAAAAACATTAAATCTGAATTATTTTAGATATGCTTTTAATTTCTCCCACGTTTGCCACAATCCACAACTGCTCCTACTTCTCTGAAAAACATGCATTTTCTCTACAAATGAAGCTTCCATTTCTGTATAAAAAGAATATCCTTATAAACTAAAAACAGAATAAATATGAAATTTCTGTATTTGAGATCCACCAGAGTTCAACAGAGTCCAGCAAATATAGCAATTTAAGTCAGATTAGTTACTGCCACCAATAACTCTTTCTCCGGATTTAGCCTCAAAATCTTAGATGCTAGCTTCTTTGTTTCAGTCAATAGAAACTTTAGATTCATAAATTATTAGCAGCATTGTTTGAAACATAATGTACATGTTAAAAATCACCAAAAGCCCTGCTGGTTGTTTGATTATACAGACATCTGGTAGAATAATTTTTTGGAGTAGATTTACTGGAAGTATCGTTTTAGCACCTCCAATGGTCCATAAAAGCTATTCAAAATAAGACAAGTAGATTCTTTAAACAATACAAAACAATCTTAGTGAAGGCTTTTGTTGTCATTGCAAAAGAAAGTAACAATCTTCAATTTGCTTGGGAATTAAGTGCCCAGATTCGCAATTCAAAGATTCTGCTCTCAAAGGCTACTACAAGGCGTGTCCCTTTAACAACATGGAATCAGAACAGGCTATCCGTGATATGGCATTAATGCTATACCAGGCCCAGTAGCTGCATTATGACAGTGCAACAATGATCATGAGACTGAAGGCCAAAATTCAAACTCTTGAATAACAATCGAGTTCTGTATCTGAAAAGAGTTCAAAATATGGACAAATAGCTGCTGAAGAAGTCCCGAAAAGCCTTTATTGCCTTGGTATCCCGAAGGCATGGTTTGCCATGAATGACTTCCGAGGAGTGACTGTTGAGGTTTAGAAGTTTGAAGACTTCAGCTGTTTGAAGACTCCAGCTGGTTGGGGAAAATTGGAAAGGCAAAAATTGAACTTTTCAGAACATACAGTTTCTTAGAAGTGTAAAAATACCTATAAACTTGAAAATTAAGAGCAAAAATGCCATTGCCGACTGAGAGTCCGTTAGTTCTTCTTGTTTTCTGCCAGATTGGTTCTAGGCTCTACTACGGAGCACTATAAGTCTTCACCAATTTGTCCAAACTCACTGTACACACCCCACCATTGATCTCCTTTGCTAATGCTTCCTTGTCCTCCATCAGATCATCACCACAGAGAAACTCAGAATCGGAAAGCATCCAGGAATTGAAGAAATTGAAGGCAAATATCAAGCTCAAAGAAACCACAACACAAACCTCGATAGACCATCTCATCAGAAATTAAATAACCAGAAGGATTCAAAATCGCAAAGATAAGAAGAACCTTATCTCACTGCTGCCTTTTTCTCAGGAGTGTGTCTCAGTTGAAAATTGAAAGTGCAGAACCATCGTGTTCTGGAATCCGTCCATATGCCACCATCGTCGTTTACACACTCCACCGCCATCACAAAGAAACAAGATCAAAGAACTGAAGGGGCTTATAGATCTGCAATTTTTGAAACTCCGAGGAACACGCTGTCGTAGACAGAAACACTGTCGAAGAAAATGATTTGGAGGAAGGAGGTTCGATGAAGAACAAAGGAAGAGGGTGAGGCGTTGAGTTAATGAAAAGTGACGGAGGGAAGAGCTTGGTTGGGAAAAAAATGATTCAGATTTTTTGTTCAGGAACAGAGAAAAGCATAAATTTTTTGCTTCTTTTTTTTTGTTCCCAACACAAAAAAATAAACCGGTCCAACCTAGCAAAAAAAACTAAATTAGCTAAACGCAATTCTCATCTATTTTTATTCCCTGGAACAGAAATTAAAAAAAAAAAAACTAATTTTGAGAGCGTTACTATGCACACGCAGCTTTAGTTTCTATTTCATACATAACTGCCTCTTTCTCGGTTTTGATGGATTGAATGGAATGGATACAAGATAATGGGTTTTGGACTGTCTACATAGGCTTGGGCTTTTCGATGGGTTGAAGCTGGAAATGGTCTGCTAATACTTCTGATTTTTCCGTGGATGCTGGTAGTATAAGATTTTTTGTGGTATTATTCATTTCTTCACGTGGGTCTGAATGTGCGTTGAAGAGAGAGTGTGATTTTTCAAATGTTTTGCTGCACAATTGGTTAAATTGAAGTTGGGTTTTCTCTGGGCCTTACGTTTAGGCTTCATTCTTATTTTATTTTATTTTAAAATAACCAATTTCAATTACAATTAGATTTAATTACAATTATTATATAATTGAATTCTTAATTTCCAACACCCTCTCTCGAAATTATTTTCCATGATGTTATTTCCAAGGAAAATAAATCATAATTTCCAATAATTATTTTAGTCCATAAATTATCCCCAAAATATTCTGGCCAATAACTATTCTCAACTAAATTGCCTTTAATTTATGGAAAAAAAAAAAACAATATGCTTTAAATTCTAAATTCTTAATCTTTAAAATTCCTTAAGGCCAAATTTTCCATAATTGTCTTTTGATTTCCAAAATCCAAAATTTGGGATGTTACAAAACACATAGAAAAAACTATTTACCATATTTGATAAGCTTAATCAGCACATACCCTCTCCTAAAAATATTGACAGGTAAAAATAAAACAAGAAAGAAGTTGGAGGAGGAAGAAGTGAAGAAATGAGGTGTTGTGGTGGTGGTTATAGGATATTTGCGTCAAAGGTGTAGCGGTTGAAGTGATAATTTTTGCAGCTATTGTTATTGTTGTAGCGGTTCATATGACGATATTTGAGCGGTTCCTTTTATTTTGTAATGGTTGTCTAACTGCTGCAAAAAAATATAGTGGTTTTTTTTTATAAAAAAAACGAACGGATTATAGTAAGAAAACCAATTTTTTTAAATTAAACTTCGTCACCATCACTAAAAAAAAAAAAGATGAAGAGAAAATGTTAGAGTTGAATTTGATATGTTCGAACACAATTAAAACTTAATTGATTATAAAGTGTAACTTAAAAAAATTGACCAAATGATAGATAAACTCTTATCACCTTAAGGAAGAAAGTCTTCAAAATTGGTGGGTTGAAATGGCTTACTCTCATAAGCGATGTTATCACAATCACCTATGTCGTAAAGGTCCTAAGACTTTAAGTAAACAACCATATCCAATCTCTCAGTTTCACTCTGGGCTAGGTGGTGTAGTCCCACTCGCCTCCTATAGTGAACCCTAGACTCACCAGAAAACTCCATTGCTTTATTTCTCTCTGCCTCACAATCACTCAATGTTTCTCTCCCTTTGCCTGGCCTCGGACGGATATCCTCGACTGTGATACTATATTATAAGTTAGAGGTATCATCACACTCTCTGTTATTTTGTATTGGATGAAGAAGGTTACAATGTATATATAGGGTAAGCAAGAGAGAATATAAGGGGTAGATCAGGGACTACAATGATAACTAATCAAAACTAATAGAGATGTAATCAAGATCCTATAATTAAGGGATCCTAATAAAGCTAATTTATTTCCTAATATTCTAAGATATAGTGCTAATTAATAATTATAATGAGGGGTGTTAAAACTAAACAGTAAAAATGATGTCTGAATTTAGAACAGAGTACATGCGTTGTTAGAAATCCTAGAGTGTAAGTTGTGATTTTATCTATAAGTACATGGTTGATGAATGTTGGTAAAGGAATTTTGAAACTAACTAGATAAGTTTATGATGATAATCTTATGGACATTGTTAAATGAGGTAGTAAGTGGATTGTTTGTCAGTAGAGTTTGTATATGAGGAAAAACTTTAGATGGAAGCTGATTTTGGCTTACAAAGTATGATGATTACTAGAGGAATATATAAGTGGGTTGATTGATCTAGTAGGAATATCTTTATATGTGATAAGTGGAAGATGCAACAACAAAGGTTTGATAAGTGACTGATTCTCTACACTAATTAAGCATGAGATATGGACATAAAATTTGATGATATACGTTGATGTTTTGTCAAGGATAGAAAATCGTAGTGATCGAGTTCGGGGTTGGTTTTACATTGATATCAAGTTTTGCTTTGGAATGTTGTGGAATGAGATTTAGCTATTAGCCTATTGCTTCTAATATTCATTTGGAATGGGTGTGTAAACTACTATAGTGAAATGTTTTGATTAGATTCTAAGTAAGAAGTTTTCTTGAGGATTATAGAAGTAATGAGTGAGAATTACTTATAGATTATTCATGGGCGATGAGTAATTATTTATGGTCCTAGTTAACGACTAGGTATATGCTTTTGAAAAGTATACATGTAATAAAAAGTAATTGTATAAAGTTTTGTTACATTCTTTATATATTATTTCAAGAATTATAGGATATTTTCTATGATGATGATTAATGTATGGAAATATAAAATTATTAGATTAAATGATATGTATCACAAGAAGATAAATATGTATGTATTTTTTTGTTTCCCTTGGCATAAATATATTCATATATATGTATTAGGAAATTAGATATTCTTGCTTTATTTAAAGATTAAGTGGAAACATGTAAATAACCTATAAACTGATAAGTAAGAATGACGTCAATATGATCATGGTAGTCAAAAGTGCACTTTAAACGGTAAAAACGTCATTTTTACGTTTTATTTTGGGTTAAACATGTTTCATTGTGGAAAAAACAGACTCAGAGTAAAAACGGTAAAAACGCAGCATTTAAACATAAAAGTGTAAAAACGCTGTGTTTTTGCAAAAAACGTGGGGAAAAAACCATCTCTCCTTGGGCCCCATGCATCTCTTCTTCAATTCATTAAAGATATGATATATCATATCTTTTTGACTTTTTGCTCACTATGCGTGATTTGCCTCTTGAATTCATGTGTGGTCCCCACGTCACTTCTAATATAATATATTATATTGTATTGTATCATTTTCAATTTAATTTGTTGCCTCTCTTAGATCACATAATATCCCCTACACAATAAAATAGGATATCAATAGATTTTCTCTTATAATATTCTTTTATCCTATATTTAATTAAAAGATGGATAAACATATAAAAAATAATTAAATAAGTATAATATTAATAAATTTTATCTAATATATCTCAGAATCTATACTTATTTAATTATAAAATATCTACTTATCACCTTTCTTTTCTTGAATTTTGTTTATATACATATACAGGTAAAAATTACATTTTGTATTATGATTTTACGTTTTACGATTTTTCATTCTCTTTCTATTTTTAGGTAAAAACTACGTTTTCACTACCATGAATATGATGCATATGGGCTCATGGTTGGGTAACAAATGATGTCATGGCATTAGACTTTGAAAACTTGGAGAAAAGGTAATATATAAGGTATAAATGTTAAAGTAAATGTACAATAAAGAATGAGAATAACTTAATTAAGCCTAATAGGATTAACGTCATACGAATAAGAGGAAGGAACGAGACACAAGAGATGATAGCATGTTTGGAATGACTTTTGATGGGGTCAATTATGCGGTTGATAGGGCAATTAGACTTTTGGGGGGTTTAAGCTTATACATGTTTGGGACAACTTTTGGCCAAAATTCAGCTTTTTTAGGATCGGAGGGAGTATGTATTACTAATTTGCTTAGATTGATAGAGGTGAATAAATTATTTAAAAGTATTTATATTTATCATTGTTTGACTAATAAAAACGATAATAATCTAACGATGATACATATAAATATTTTAAAGATATCATATAACACATGTTATATTTAAAGAATTTATTTAGCATTCTCAAGCTCCTCAACCTAGTCAACTGAACCCTTGTATTAAGGATTAGAAGTTGTATATAATAAAATTCTTGTCATTTTAAATCATTTTCCATATAAACTTACATTTTTTTTAAAAAAAAATCACCTACACAAATTACACTTTAAGTCACTTATGTTATCGTTAATCCAAACATAAATTACATTAAACAATCTAACTTTTGTTAAATTTTAAGTTTACAAAAATTAGACTGTAAAAAAAATGCACTTTTATTGCCGTTATTCCAAACAAGGAAGGAAGGAAATTGTGATAACTTGCCGCAAAAGTAAGACTTTCCTCTTATTGAGAGATAGCATATATGAAAAATGGCAGAGTAAATTGTGTGAATTGGAGATGCACACTCCGGGACACCCTAGTCAGTCAAAATGAGTAAATTTTGGCGTTTGTTGGATTAACTTAACATGGCTTATTGTCTCCATTTGTTGATTAATGAGTTCCATTATATTTGTTCTTTTTAATAAACAAACTCAAATGAACCCATCTAAGAAAACTTTGAAGTGCTAAGCAAATCCATTGCTGCGCTTCACTTTAGTAGCTGCTGCTTCTGTAACCAAATACTAAAAGCAGGACATCTAAATATACTCATTCCTCCATTTAATCTCTAGTAAAAGGCTCCCTAAATATGGCAAATGCAAGCAAAACATCATTTCCATAAAGACAATATTTAATCGTCAAATCCCCACTAGTTTTCTGGAATCCTTTTATATATATATATATATATATATATATATATATATATATATATATATATATATCTATTTATTAGAGTTATCGCGCACAGACATCGAGATGATTTAAACGACTTAATTGCGGATAATAGTTTCTAAAAATAACTTAGTTTGAAAACATGAGGATAAATTTTTCGTGATTTAAGTCTATCCTATAGTCGAATATTAATGCAATAATCCAAAAATAACAGACAATTGATAAATGAATTATTATAGTCTACTCCTTATATTATAAAGGAAGTCCCTTCTGTTATAATCCTTACAGTTGTATCTTTCCTTTTAATCCCGATCCATTACCTATCTTTTTCATACAATCTGGAGTTCAAATGAATGAACCATAGGGTAAGAATTAATCTCAAGAACATATATGAAACATAAATGACAGTTTAGCACATGTTGAACATAGAAACATTTACAAGTAGACAAGTCGCACCCTAACCGCAGTTAGCGGCCAAAGACCGCAGCCCTTATTAGGACACACAGCCTCAATCCATAGCTAGGAAACACATAACATGTAAATCATCTATCAAACATGATCAGCTAATACATGAACACTTACATACATACTATCAAGATTAAAGTTACCCAACTCAAACTTGTGACCTTAAATTCATGTCTGGTAGATGTTGGGATCGGAAAGGGTGTCAAGATTTGCTTAAAACCATTTATCATTGCCGTTAGTCTCTTCTGGCATTGCAAAGTACTTTTCCGTAAGATTCTTTCAAATTTGTTCGTCGTCCTTCCTTCAGACCTGGGCAAATATCACTTCCTATATTTGACATTTATATAGTGAACGGGTCATTATTCAATTTAATCTTAATAGCCATATTAAGATTAAGCTTACTAGACCGACCAATAAAGCTTATCATTTTCATTCACTTCAGTCGGTTATCTTGTATTCTATATTTTTTCATAATTAACAACTTAGGTGACTGTTCTAAGACTTATCAGAAATTGACCTTTAATTTCCATGGGTATTTGGAAAATTTGTAACTTGGTCTATATAACTTTGAATGGAGTGATTCCAATTTCTATTTATTCCTTGTTAAGTATACTTTCATAAACTAAAGTCACCAAGTTGATTTATGGTTGAGAAAAATTCCCAAATTTCGAAAACTTAAGCACTATCCAATCTGAGAACAGAAATTTACCAATTTTCATAATTCAACTTCAAAAATTCATATTTAGAGTTCTAAGCATCGGATTTAGGTGGTTTAAAATTCTATGAACTCCTTGATGAGTCTAGTTTCTATGAAAATTGGTTTCAGTATTTTATCATATGTCAATTATTCCCAGTTTTCAAAAACATAACTATCATTCAGAAAACGTTCCAGTTCTGTAACCCATTTTCCAAAATTCATAACTATTTGTATACTTATCGAAATACAACAAATTACCTATCAAATTAAAGCTCTATGTGTATAATACACATATGGAAATTTTCATATTTTTTTAAGTTTGTTTACCTATCCCGAAATGTCACGTCATTTTACCACTCCAGAATGATACCAAAAACGTTTTTAGATTTTATCTCAACTTCTAAAAATCATAACTGGAGTTATAGACCTCTGTTTGAGGTGAATCAAAACTCATTTTAAAGCTTAAGGAGAGTAATATCTCCTGTAAAATTTTCAGAGGAAAAATCAAGGGTTTACCCTATTTTTCCTTCACTTGATAATTACTGTTCCACAGTTTTTTCAGAATCAGACAGCAAAATGCAACTATTCTCAACGCACCTAGTAGGCATGCTTTGACCATCTAAGATACATATTTAATACTTGGAAGCATCAAACCACAACTCCCAATCAGCTTCATCGTTCACCAACTATCCAAAAATACATAACTCTTATTAAACTTAACTATGTAAGCATTTTTAACCATACTTCCATACTTAAGTTACTTGCTTAACAGTTTACAATCCCAAATAAATTTCCCAGTGCAGTGATCTTCTTGAACTATTAAGTGGCATCCCTCAACTATATAACTTAATTCCATATACTACTATATATAGCTATACCCTTTTGATTTTTAATTCTCATAGATCCTAACGTTGCCCTCAACAACAATGGGCTTTGGTTCTGCAGTTTTCCAGCTTTATACTTATCCTTAAAACCATCATTTTACCACTATATATATATACATGGGTGGACCCACATTGGTGCAAGTGTGGGCACTTGCAGACATAAACTAAAATGGAAGGGGTGGGAAAAGTGCAGTGAAAATGATGCAGGCCATGAAGGCACTGGTACAAGTGTTTGAATATATGCAGGCTAAGCTCCCACGTGGGCTTGCATATTCTGAATCCACACTGTAAATCTATATATATCACTCCCATTATTTGTCCGCTCCTATTTTATAATGAGATGAATCTCTTCCCCCCTCAGATTCATCACTGTAAATCTATACAAGCTCTTCTATTATTGCCTTTTTTTTTTATGTAAGTCAAAGTGATATTAAGGAAAAGATATTGTCTTACAGAAATGGAGAAGAAGAGATATCCTACTCAGTGGTCTTATTTGATATGGCAAATGAATTATGCTATCTGATAATTTTTTTTTTTGTTTACATTGTTTTGAAAATGATTGAAAAGAGAAATGATATTGTTTATCCATTGGTCTATCTATTGATAAAGTTGACACTCACGGTTAAGTTCAAGATTTTTTTTTTAAAGGTTTATATTCTTTTATTTCTTTAATGAGTTTAAAACTTTTATTAAAAAATTTTTTCGGGGTGTTGCCCCAAAACCCACAAATCCCACCATTCTTTATGTACCCACAAAACTTAGGTCCGCCACTGTGTGTGTATATATATATATGAGTAGACTTTTCTCCTTGGTACCGTTCAGGTTTGCATGTATATGTATTTATAAGCTTGGCATTAGTGTTTTTACCCTACATGCAGGAAGCTCACGCAGCATATATACAGCCCTATTTTAATATATACATTACAGTAATAATGATGCAAAAACGCCTCTGTTTCATTGCTCCTAAAGCAGAGGCTTATGACTTTGCTTCCTACACTCTAATACTCATAACTTGTGATGGGAAACGGATGGAAAACGAAGGAACAAGGGACCCAATAATTTACCTCTATGGTCAAGCCAAAATAATTGGAATTTGCGTTGGTTTACTGCCTCTGTTCTTGCAGCAATGAGTAGAGGAAATTATGGTTGTTTTCAATTGTCCCACTCTCTTCCTCGCCTCTCAGCTGCTCTCAATCTCAACTCAGTTACCTGGTGAAGAATGAATGAGAACGAAGGGCCTTATATAAGGACCTAAGGGTCCAGTCCGAGAAACACAGAGAACGGTCCGAGGGGTATTCAACGCGGGTGAGAGGGTCAAGAAGCATGGGCTGTGATGCAGCTGACGCGAGGAGTAATATGCTGCTGATTTTTCCTGCTCTTGCGTGTTCAGTTCTCTTTTTCCTTACTGCTGTGATCTCTGCTTTCTTCGCGTAGACGGGCTGCTGTTCGGATTTGCTGCTGATATTATCTTTCCTGTTGCAACTTTTGGTGAGGTTGGCCAATAAATGGTTGTTGTGTGTGTGCTGGTCACGTGATGGGTCTACATTATTAAATAAAATAGAATTGGTTTGTATGTATGGGCTGGACTTGGGCTTTCCTTCTTATGTTGAGATGAATGAAAAAAAATTTAATTGTTATGCAAGAAAGGCACATGACTCCTTGATCAATTTATTTAAGTTTGTAAATGCACACTTATTGCTGATCACATGAATGGCGCTAGTATCTGTTGTGTGTTATGTTCTTTTTTTTTTTTTTTAGCAATGAAATCTTCCATCCATTTTATTGAAAAAAAATCCCCAAATTTCCAATAATAAATATTATGATTTTTAGGCCAAATATTTTGGGATGTTACAACCTGCACTGGAATTCATAACTAGAACTAAGATACACAAAAATACAAAAAGAAAAGAAAAGCATGATCTCAGAAACCAAGATTTAAAGCATATTTTTGGAAGCATAGTCAATTGATTAAAGTCAACACTCAATGCCAAGTAATAAAGAAAGATACTTCAAGCAAATCATCTACTTCAGTGAGCACACACATCTTACCCATCAACCGGTAATTCAACATCTAGCCCACATCACAATTAAGAGCCAAGTCAAAAATTATTGAATTATTCAGAACGTAACTGTTGTTCAAACATCGGAAAATGCATATTGATAGCCATGAAAAATAGGTTTTTTTAAACTTCCTGTTAAAGAGACCTTGATTTCCAGCTTGAATTCCTCTCCAATAAGCAGAGACAATCCTGAAATTTCAACAATAACAAAATGTTTGGAACTGTCCAAATATCTCTTTATAACTGTCTTGTGGCCATCTGTCTTTGATCCCTTCATGATGCTCAGCTCATTCACTTCCCAACAACTGTTCAATCTGTTTCCATTAGGGATCCCCAGAAAGGTTACCTTGTTTAAGAACCACCTTTGGTCAAGAGCAAACCTCCCATTCGTGACCTTCGATGCAACAAAAACACTATTGCCATGCAATGCGCCAGAAAATCCTACCAGTGTCCATTGGCCTTTCCTCCCACCCATGTCGAGGTCCTCCCCATCATCCAAATATACTTGCCCAGAACTGTTTGTGCTGCTATTAATAACAACCAGAAGTTCGAATGGCGTCTTACGTGCAGCTTCTGTTGTCATCGCTTCACCCTGCAAAGCCAGGATATTACCTTCCAAAACATGAACGTTTATGTGATCAGGTGGCGCATCAAGCCTCACATTCTTTCCTGTGTTTGCAATCACTGAGTTTGAGATATTGAAGAGGTCAAACCAGCATCCTGTGGGAAAATAAGCATCAACAGAGATTGCTCCTGGCTTTAAAACAGGTGACACCATTCACCCCTTTACCAAGTAGAAACTGAGAGTTTATTTCGTAAGTTGTGATATCCTCAGGGAATGAAAAGAAAAGAGGTCGCACTATGGGTATCCCTTTTACATGTGCTTCATACATTAATGTGTAGAAGTAAGGTAGGAGGCGATAGCGAAGACCAAGCACTTTTCTAGCTGATGCAGCAACTGAATCCCAAAGATAGAGCTCTTGACGACTGAAATTTTTCTCTGCATGATCCCTTGCAAAGGGATAAAATGCCCCTAACTGCAATATGAAAAAAGGAGAAAATTTATTGACGAGCAAGCAGCTTGTAAAATGCAATATAAAGAGGATATAAGGTCATACAAACAAAAGTTGACACCATCCTTAAATTTTTAAAGAGATCGTTTTACTTTTCATAAATACAAACATGTTTAAACATGTAACATCCCGTTTTTCATAAACATTTCTGGAGCTGAGAGTTAAAAATATTTTACATAAACGAAGAGTAACTGAATAACAGTGTATATAATATATCTAACTGAATGTTAACTAATACAGTCATCCAAGTCTACTACTTCTAACATAAGTAACCCAAAAAGATGATGCCTCTGCAGGGTCCTTATACTGGCTTCTTACCCTTGTCCTCGATCACTTCCCGGGATCCTGAAGCTATGGCAGAGGCTGAGGTTCAATTCCTATTGAACCTCAGGTAACGGTTAACCTCATGCTTATATAAACAGTATATGACAGTTATCACAGATATACAACATAATCACAGTTTCAAACAAATATCCACATGTAAGGCAATAACATAACACAGCCACTGCAATATGTATGTTATCCCAGTTTGCACATAACCAGTGCCACGACGGCCCATCGTGTCCTCAGCGCTAGGAAAACTCAACGGTGTTATCAAGACTATAACTCGTATACAATTCAACTCTCATGAGCAAATTTCAAAACAGAGTATTATCATGTGAAAACAACAATCATATATAACCAAACCATAAGCATAAGCGTTAATGTTACAGTACGCGTCCGTACCTGAGTTTAACGGGTCGTTGGGTACGTTCGTTGACGGTACGCGTGCACAGTCTATCATAAAAGGGTGATATTGTCTCAATTACTTCTCAAGCAATATTTCAAGAGACATCTTGGTCATACTTGACATTTTTACCCTTGAAGGATTTATTTTCATTTATTTCCACATAATTTTCGGAAAAAACGCTGATACAGAATTTCTGGGCAGAATTTCATCTAACTTCGAAAAATCATAACTAATTCCAGAAAAATCGAAAAGAGGATCCGTAAAATTTCCCGGAATCCTTGAGATGTCTACTTTCAAAGAAAAATACCGGAACTTACCCAGAACTCATGGATAATTCCCAGTTTCCAGAATTCAAACTGCTGCCCAGAATTTCGCTCAGAAATTGTAGCTTAACTTCTGGGATTTTTATCTTTTTGCACAGAACTTCAATTGACACACTCTTTATATATTTGGAAAGCCCTAAATGTCTACTTTCATCATGAATTTTCCCAGAATTTTAGAACATCATTTTCATCATAAGATACTAGCATTTTTACTACTGACTCCAGAAGTTTTTATTTGCTGAAATTTCACCAGAGCTTCGCTATTTTGATCATAATCTTCCAAAAATTTTGCTATAACTTCTTCTTCATCAAATTTTCGAAATAAAGCTATTGAAAACCATAAAAACATGAAAATAAAACTGGAATTGGAAGTTTGATGATCAAAATAACATTCCTAGCATTTCTACTTCATAAACTAAGAACTTAAACTTGGAAGCTAAGAACTTCCTTACCTCTTGAAGACTTCTTGCCTCCCTTTCTCCAGCAGCTACTCACTCTCTCTTCCTCCCTATATTTTGGCCAAGGCAAGGGAAATTGGTGTGGAGGATGTGCTAACTAAGGCTCTCTATTTATAGGCAAATGGAGGTTAAATATCTTGCAACTTTTGCTTGATTTTGGCTCTTGGATCATTACTTGGAGAGAAAGAAAGGATCTTGCCCCTCCAACCCTTCTTGGCCGAAATTTTCCCCCTTTTCCTTCTAGAATTTTGTTGCTTGGTCCCCAAGAAAAACCTCTCCCTTATTAAATTAACTTAATAAATCTCAAATCCTAATTTAGTTAGGTGTAAGTTGGTGTTTAAATTCAAAATCTAATTCCACTTTTAGAATCCTAATTTTATGATTAGATTTATGGTGATTTTTAATTCACAAAATGTTTAAGTATGAATCTTAAACATAACCGAAAATATCTTTGGGAATAGCCAAATTGAAGCTCATAATTCCCTGATTCTAAATATGTATTTATCTTGGATATTTAACTTCAAAATCTCAAGTTATGATTTAATTTCTATAGGTTTTCTCCTAATTTTTCTCTAAGTAAGCAATTACTTGCTCCCTAAGAAAATTAACTTGCTCACCAAGTTATCTTCTCCTACTCCTTTAATTGATTTATTCTTTTTCTTCTATTTTTCTTAAAAATTTCGTCCCCCCTCCCTTAATTTTTAATTATGAAGTTTTGTCTTAATTGTTCTCTCATGCTCAAGAAGACAATTCCCTTATTGGTCCATTTAGACTTTAAGATTTAGGGTTAATATCATTGTATAATCTATTTATTCTTAGTTAGAAAGATTTTGTCTTATGAAGTTAAATTAGGAATAAATGAGTTAAGTCTTAATTTAATCCCTAAAATATTGGTTTTTGTATCAACAAGCTAAATTAATTTTCATACTCCTAAATTCTAAGAAAAATTCCCTATAAACAAAAATAAATACAATACAAAACATTTGAGACCTCATATTCACCTATTTAAAATAGGTATTATGATAATTATTTTTCTTTTTATTATAATAATTTTTTCCAGGTATTACATTTCTCCCAAACACATGGCACATTACCAAAAAATTATAAGGGTTAAGGTGCAAAAATACACACATAAGTTTTTTCCTCATGAGCAAAAATACGCATAAGCTTCTTTTTGGAGCAAAAATACACACGTGGTTACCATTTTGAAGCAAAAGTCACATCCCACCGTTAAGTCACTGTTCCCACCGTTATATTATTGTTCACTTCATCTCTTTCTCTCTTATTACGGTGAATAATGACTTAACGGTAAGATGTGACTTTTGCTCCAAAATGGTAACCACGTGTGTGTATTTTTGCTAAAAAAAAAAGCTTATATGTATGTTTGCTCCTGGGGAAAAAGTTTATGCATATTTTTGCACCTGACCCAAATTATAATGATTTATTTAACCAAAAAAATTACAGAGAATCATATGAAATAAGTCAAAACTAGAAATAACTTTCTGTATGATAAGAAAAAGATAATATATCATTATATCATATTGAAGTTTTGATGAAACGACTCTCTGTAGCCCACATAGCTTTAGGAATTTGAATACCACTGCCACTTATGAAAAGGCCTATCTCACTGATTAACTTATAAAATAATTGAATAACTTCAAGAAACGGAAAAAACGTCCTTAAAAAAAAGAAAAAATAAATACCATAGATTATCTCTAATAGAAAATGCCAAAACACCAATGTGATCAGGCCTAAAACTTTTACCTGGATCCAACGTCGACAAAGTTCTTCAGTTGTATTTCCTGAGAAGCCACATATATCTGCTCCTATCATTGGAATTCCGAAGATTCCAAAATTTAAGATGGATGGTATTGAGTAAGCCAAATCATTCCATGTGGCAGCATTATCTCCTGTCCAGTGGGCTGTATACTTCCCTGAGCTCACAAAAGTTGATCTACTGAGAATGAATGGCCTTTTCCTTGTTATATTTCTTAGGGCCTCGGTAGTTGCTTTGGACTCCAATAGTCCACACAAGTTGTGTGCATCATATTCAGTGATGTTCCCATAATGTAAACAAGTTGCTGGAATTGTATTATTATTTATGGGTCGCAGACTTCCATTATTATTAATCTTGTAAGGAGGGTTGTCCAAGTTAGAAGATGGAATGGAAGGTGAAGTATTGAAATTGGATAACTCATTCATGTCAAGCCAAAGACCATCAAAAGGAAGGAGGCGCAGAAATAAATTTATTTCCTCAGCCCAAAAGATTTGGCCAACTGGATTTAGAAAATCTGGAAAGTAGACTGGTCCAGGCCAAACCTTACCCAAATAATTTTTTCCACCACACTTTATGTAGACATCATCCTGCAAACCTCTGATAAAGGTCTTATATGTCTTATTCACATGGATACCTGTTTGAAATTCTTCCTTGCATTAATGATGCAAATGACATTTACAATCAAAAGAAGAGTAATTTTTGCTAGAGGAATATGTACGATATGCTCAAAGGAAGGTACCTAGATCCAAGATCAGCACATATTTCTGACCATTTTGGTGAAGAAAGTGAACAAAATTTTTCACCTTATCCAGTGGAAAGTTAATGGGATCGAATGTGAAATCCATGGACGCATCCATGTAATCAATATCAGTCCACATTACTTCAAGAGGTATGCTTGCTTTTGCATAATTAGCAACAACATTCTCAATGTCACTCAGATTCTTGTAGCCCCATCGACATTGATGAAACCCTCCAACAATAACATCATAAATTGTGGGTAAGCACAGAAACTAGACACAAGGTTACCCATAAGATGTTAATGATATGCAAGTGTAAATAATTACACCCTACATCTCAACTCACCTTATAAAATCCTTTCTACAAAAAGAAAAATACATTATGCAATTTTTTATGTCCTTCCTCTCCTCCTTTCCAGAGTTCATTTATATTTCTATTATTTTGTCGCCCCGCATGGCTCGAACAGTACATTCTTATTTTCTTGCAGGTGTTCCCAACACAAATATCATCAAATTGACACCAACTATCATTCTGATCCTATTTATAAGTCAACTTTTACTCTCTTAAACAGGGACTTATAAATAGGAGCAGTATATTTCACTTATTTAATAGAACACGTCAAAAACGGACCCTAAACCGACCTTAACTCCTAAGAACACAGACAAAGAAAGCGCCGATAACTTCCAAAGCAGTAAGCACAAACCTAGCGGAAAGAACATGCAAGAAACAAAACAACAAAAAAAGTAGCTGTTGGATAGCCATCGTTCACCCAACAACTACCTTATCCGTCTCAGAAAAGTTCTCTACCTCAGCAAACACATACACGTCTCCAAAGGTTTCTGAGGTAGCAGCAATCTAGGATCATCGTGGGTAAGAAGTGGATTTCACACATCAAATTATCAATACATTCAAGTTCTTATAATTTCACCCCCATGTGCTTCTATTATTAGCTCACTAAAGATACGCAACCTTAAGTTACTGAGGATAAATTACCAAATGACCAATATGGCATGGGAGCAGGGCGGCCTATGAGTTCCGTGTACTGCTCCATCACCAACTACGGCGTGGGTCCAGCGAAATAGTAAAGATCAAGAATACCTCCGATGACTTTGTAAGTAATACGATCACCATCATAGACTACGTCCATCCCATTACTGTTGAGCAGCAAAACCCCATGAGTCGTCCCAGCCTTGACCCTGCCATCAACTGAAGGAGAACGAACATCCATGTAAAATGCGTGAGAACTGAGTGTGAGTTGAAATTTGTCCTAAACCAGTAAATGTGAAACTATTTTCTAGGTTTATCTTCTTTTTTTTTTAAAAAAAAAAAAAATTATCCCCTATTATGCTCTCAACAATTTTCAAGTAAGGGAGAGGAAAGACAATTAGCTAAAATAATTATGGTGTATTAGAAAACAAATATTTCCACTAATTCTAAATATAACATAAAGTTTGTAGTATAAATTACACTACAAATTTTAACTTTATCCTATATTTAAGATCAGAGGTAGTTAACTACTTTAATAATTTTTTTTAATCCAATCAAATTAATTAAATAAATGTTATACTTAGATCATCCGAATATTAAGGATTCAATTACTATGATCATTGCAATATTAAACTTTTTTTTTTATGCACTTTTGCTTTTGAGAGAGAAATGTCTAGCATACATCTTCAATCCTTCATTACTTGTTACTAATTTTATCCCTTGATCAACATAGAGCCATGAAAACGAGCCTGAGGGCCGGGCTTAAAAATTCTCCCCTCAAATTGCAAACAAAAGCCTTTTTTTATATTATGTTTTAAAAAATTGTTTATATAATATTAGAATTTTTGTATTATTAAAGATATTGCAAATATTTAGTTGTTATTATTTCTTTTTTAAAAAATGAATTTTATAAAATGGTTTACTTTATTTAGTTTCCACAATGGTTTATTCATTAAAACTTTAAAAAGATAGGCTAATTTAGAAATTAGACAATGATTTTAACTAAAAATTTATGGTTTTAATCACAATGTGTCTCAATTTAAAACAAGATAATATCTGGATTCATAAAACTTGAAAAGTGAATTTTATTTGAATTGAAATGAAGATTGCAATTTGAAAAACTCACATGAGCATGTATAAGTCCCTAGCATTGTACCCAAAAAAAAAAAAAAAATACAAGCACCTAAAAAGAGCTAAGTTTTACTCAAATTATTATGTTGCAACTTCACTCATCACATATGTCTTGGATGTAGATACCTATAAAGATTGCTTAATTTATGATTTTTTTAACCAAAAAAAAAAAGATTGCTTTGTTCGGAATATATCTTTCTATTTTGGTAAGCAGTACGACCTTAGAAAGAGCTCGCCTGCAAGCTGCCAAACTAGGACTTGGTCTTTACAAGTATCACTTTAAAGGCTATATATATATGTTGCAACTTCACTCATCACATATGTCTTAGTGTTTTTTTTTTTTTTTTTTTTTTTGCTCAAGCAGTATCAGTGTTCATGTAACAGTATATGTACATGTCCCAGAGCCCAAAGACCAAACTTATGATTTAGGTCCCGTTTGGTTGAAAGAATTGGCAGGAAGGGAAAGGAATTTAAACAAGTTTCTTTGTTTGGTATGCAATTTGGCCCAGATCTTCTCAGGAACTTGAATTCCCGGGCCCACCCTGGGCCCACCAATCTTCCCTCCATATGTGGAAAGATCAGATCCCACCAAAATTGGTGGGATTTCAAGTTACCACGCCACTACTCACAATTTTTGATAAATTTACCCCTCAAATTTAAACTTGGTGGGAAAGTTCGAATTTTGTGGGAAAGTTCAAACTTGGCGGAAAATTTTTCTTTTCAGAAGCTTGAACTTCACAAGAGCATAATTTTTAAAAATATATTTTAGCAAAAAAAATATTTTTCTTTTTTATTTTGAATTAATTAATTTTAAGGGTAAAATAGACATTTTATAATTCTTTACCAACTTTCATCCCTTCATTTTCTTCCTACCAAACAACTCATCATATATCAAGCCATCTTCTCTTGTTTTTTAAAATCTTCCTTTCCTTTCCTTTCCCTCTTCTAAATTCCTTCTTCTCTTCAAATTTTCCTTCAATCAAACAGGACCTTAGAGTTTCTAGAAGCAGTCAACCCCAAAAGATTTAGCCTTGTAGGGGCGTAAGCTTCAATGGGCCAACTCGTTTGACCCAATTTTTTATTTAGGGTTAATATGTAAAAATGCACATGTTCTTTATTTTGAGGAGTGTCTAATACCAAGTGCTTTATTTAGGTGTAAAAGTACATACGTGGTTATAAATTAGGTGTAAAAATACCGTTTGACCGTTAAATTTTACGTTTTTTTTCTATTTCCAAATGTGCAAAAATATACATATGGTTTGACAAAAAGAGTGCCCAACACTAAGGTTTTTCTTAAAAAAAATTTATAATATTTCAATTATAGGAAAGTTATTATTTTTCTAAGTATAATTCCTGAAACATCAAATTTTTATTTCCATATCTTTTTTAAAATATTTATTAAATTTCCTAATTAATAAATGAATATTTATGCATTTAAAATTGGATACTATAAATACTACATTTAATTAAAAATAGTTTTAAGTTTTTGATATAATAAATAGAATAAAAAAATAATTTAAATAATTTTTCAATCAAAATCGAACAATATAATTTAATTTTTATTGCATTAAGAAATAAAATTATTAAATTAAATTTTTTTACCGTTGTTACAATTGAATAAATCCTCCTTTCCATAAGGATAAATCAGAAGAAAAAATTTAGACTCCTAGAAATTACGCCTAAAAAGATAATAATTTTCCTTTAATTAAAATAAAATTATTAAATTTAAAAAAAACTTGGTGCTGGGTGTTCTTTTTGTCAAACCACATGTATATTTTTGCACATTTGAAAGTAGCAAAAGTCAAACTTAATGATCAAATAGTATTTTTGCACCTAATTAATAGCCACATGTGTATTTTTGCACCTAAAAAAACACTTGATATTGAGTGCTCATCGGGGTAAAACACAGGTGCATTTTTACACCTTAACCCTTTTATTTATTTATTAAATGACCACAAGTTGAATTTTGCATTAAAAAATATTTTTTAAAAAAAATTGGAAATGTTTTTCAAATAATATAGTGTTAGTTTTGAATGTTTGAAAGGAAAAAATGATTATATTTTTATTAAAAAGCTAAAAGAAGCTTGTTGATGCCATTATAGTAAGTTAAAAGCTTGTAAATGATTTTTTTCCAAAAATATTACTCAATTTTTAAGAATATTTCATTTGGTTTTTAATATTCCTCTAGAGAAATTTTTCCTTATGAAATATTGAAAGAATCATATTTTATTGATGTAAGGAAAACATAGAGAACAATTGTTTAATTGTATTTGAAGATGTTCAAATGTTATGCAAATTAGATTCAAAAGAAGAATTAATAACACACATTGAAAAAAAAGATGAGAGAGTAGAATTTTTATTTATTGAAAAATTATATTGGAAAAGTTGCACATAAGTCTCAAGCAAAGGAAAAAATAACAAAATAATCCTTTAAAACCTTAGATTTGTGGTGAAGTCCCATAGGACTTTATTGAAATATTTTATAAATGTGAAAAGACATAGATGCTCTTATGAAAGCTCATAGACTTGTAAATATAGACACATGAACTTGTCAACATATACACATGGATTTATCAAAACAGTCTCATGGACTTGTTAAAACATGCATACGAATTTGTTAAAAACAGGCTCATGCTGATAGACTTGTCAACACATGCAATGTCTCAATCCATGCTCACAGACTTGTCAAGATAGTCTCATTGACTTGTCAAAACATGCATATAAACATTTCATAATAAGTTTATAGACTTATTAACACAAGCACATGGGCCAATTGTATCTTTTCACATTTGTAAAATATTTCAAAAAGGTCTCATGGACTTCACCCCAATGTTGATTTTTCAAGGGACTATTTTGTCATATTTTGCCCCCCACTTCGGGGCCCTAAGTGCAAATTTCTCAATTTTATTTTGAGGTAGATCTTCACTTATTCTATTTATCAAAAAGATCAAACATTTAATATTTTAAAAATATTTGCCTTACATTAAAAATTTTAGTGTCTAAATTTAATTTCTTAAAAAAAAATTATTATACAAAGTTGAAGAATACGGCTGAATCCGAGCCTGTGAATAAACAGACCAAATTTTAAAATAGAGATCTTTTATGACAGTTGCACCAAATCAGACCGGTCCGTTTCCACAATCGTCACCAACCCTGTGAGGGCTGTTTTCCCACCTCAATCATGAACCCTAATTTTAGTAAGAGAAAAATTGAAAACAGAGACCACGAAAGAATGAAAAATTACTTGAAGGATAAATGAAAGTAAATTCCAAGTCGTCATCGTCATCCTCTTCTAAAGAAGCAAATTAAATCAAAAAAGGGAAAAACAGTACCTGGCTGTAAAGGAAAGACGAGAAACATCAGCTCCATAAAGAGAAGAGGATTTGATGAGATCAAGAGAAGCACTCAGAGATTTTCGTGAGAGATCTGTGATCACTCTTCGAACGCCATAGCCATATCCAACCACACCTTCTGCTAATTCTGCGTTAAACCTTGCCGACGAAGAAGAAGAATCAGATTTCGCAGACCCAAAGGAGATAAGAAACGAGATAGAGATAAATATAAAGAAGACGGAGGACAATGAAATCAAAGTGATGAGTCTTGAAGTAATCGCGTGAAGCACAGAATCCATTTCCCTTAGTGGGTGAACACCTTCTGCTAATTCTGCGTTAAACCTTGCCGACGAAGAAGAAGAATCAGATTTCGCAGATCCAAAGGAGATAAGAGACGATATAGAGATAAAGATAAAGAAGACGGAGGACAGTGAAATCGAAGTGGTGACTGGTGAGTCTTGAATGAATAGCGTGAAGCACAGAATCCATCATGCATTGCGCTTGGTATCGTGCTCTTCTTCAGCCTAGGAAGATGGGAAGTGATGGCTTTAGTGCCGCACAAGAGGAAAAAAACAAAAGAGAATTATGGGATGGCTTACTGACCTATCGTCAATGTCTTGATGTGATTCGGGTTTCTTGGTTTTTGTGCCTTTTTTTTTTGGGGGGCTGTTCTGCGTTTTTTCAGGATTATTCTGCTTATTTGGTATCGTGCTCTACTTCAGCCGTTATGTGTAGCCAGATAATTGGCCTTTTCAAATCCCAGGAACATGAGGTTGGCCATTTTTTAATAAAGAAATATTTTTTATAACTTTTAAAATATAAATATATAAGAAGAATTTTATCTTAATTTACAAAAACTAGTTTTTAAAATTATGGTTTCATAGTTGCTCAAACATGTGCTAGGACTAGAAAAACGGTCTAGCCCTTCTAAATAAGTCAATTGAAATGGTTATTTTATTGGACCTGATTTGACACTTTAATTTTCTAATATTTATTATTTGAATTAGAAATTTTATGATATTTTTTTTTATTTTTATATTTAAAAGTAAGAAAAAAAATATTGAAAATAATTAACATGACCTAATGCGAACCAAACCAAACTGTGGGCGAGAAAATAGGATAGACCAAGCTAGACTTTATGTAACATCCTAATTTTTTATTTTTATGATTTAGTTATAATTATGAAAGAATTATATATGATGAATGTTGAGACAAAAAAAAAGATGCAATGAAAAAAATATAAAAAAATGCACAAAAAAAATGGATTGTGCAAAATGTTTGCTACCCACCGCCATGGACTAAAGGAAGGGGGTGTATGATTACACCCAACCCTCTCTTTTATACACACATAGGTATTAGAGCCAGAAGGGGAAGTAGAGATAAACAAAAATCTATCTTGATTTCACCATTCAAACCAATTGACCCACGAGATAGCAATCTCCCTTAGTGCAACACAACTTAGCATCTTCCAAACATTGAAGATCATGTTGTCCAAACTTTAGAAATAAAACCCTTTGCTCAAAGCATAGAATATGATCCTCCTAGAGAAAACAGACCTAATTATAAGCCAATATATGTTTTATGTGAAATATACTTGGACATGTCCTTAAGTATTGTCGCCATACTAGGAAAATCAGAAAACTCCAAAAAAACGGTATGTAGCCAGATAAATGATCCTTGATTAAACCCTTTTTTGAATATGAAGAAGAACATAATTCTTCTAAAGATCTTCAACAAATCCATGATGATGAATCCAATTCATTATCTATTGTAATTAATGCCATCACCAAAGAACAAGATCTTCTCTTAGATGTCACTAACAAAATTCCTGATCACCACAAAGGTGATTATCTCCATAAACTCGGAAAGGTTTTCAGTAAACCTTCATCAAACTCCAGCTTGTCAGATTTGACAAAACATCTTGATAAATTCAAGTATACTGTCAAACCTACAACTTTACATGACTTCCAATATGAGATTGACAATCTTAAAAATGAAGTTCAAAACCTCAAACTTTGCAGCAATACTAATGCATCCAAACCATCCTAGACCCAAAGTCTCAATTAAGTCTGCAAAAATCCTCAAATGAGAATGATGATTTGGTTTTAGAAAACAATCAGATTCTTCAAACTATTTTACAAATTATTAATCAGGTTTTATCACACCAAAAAGAACAAAACTTTTCTGAACCATCTTCTATAAACTTGATTTCAAAAATTATCATACAGAAGTTTTATATGCAAGTAAAAATCATTATTAATAATGATTTTGTTATAGAACAATCTATGTTGTTTGATACTAGAGCTCAAGCCAATTGTCTACTAGAAGGTCTTATCCCTACCAAATATTTTGAGAAAACAATAGTGAGATTTACTGCTGTCTATAGATCATCAAAATCTGTTTAGTATAAAATCTCAAATGTCATTATCGAAAATAAAAGTTTGCGAATTAAAACTCCATTTTTTCTCGTCAAAGACATGGGGACCCATATCATTCTTGGAGCACCTTTCCCTCAACTTTTTTTCCCCTTACATGACAGATGTTAATGGAATTTCTAAACAACAGATGGCAAAAATGATTTTATTTCCTTTTACTAAAAAATCCAAATTCAAGGAGATAAATCCTTTTTTTTTCTAAACAAAAACAGATAAGCTTTTCTCAAAGATGAGATTTCTTTTAGACGTGTTGAATAACAACTTCAACAACCATTTATGCAACAAAAAATCCAAAACTGTCTGGATAACATCCACCAAACTATCTGTGCTGATTTACCAAATGCTTTTTGGCAAAGAAGGAAGCATGAAGTAGATCTTCCATATGAGCCAAGCTTTTTGTAAAAACAAATTCCCAACAAAGCTCAGCCCATTCAAATGACACAAGAACTTCTTGAAACTTGTAAAAAGGAAATTCAGGATCTTCTTGACAAAAAATTGATCAGAATAAGTCATAGTCCATGGTCTTGTGCTGCTTTTTATGTCAATAAAAATGCAGAAATTGAGCATGGAATCCCGAGGCTTGTCATCAACTACAAACCCTCAAACGAAGCCTTACAATAGATCAGATCTCCAATATCAGATCTCCAATTTCAAAACAAGGACGATTTACTAAAATGTTTGCATTATGCAAAAATATTGTCAAAGTTTGACATGAAATCTGGATTTTAGCAGATCCAAATTTCTGAAAAAGATCGGTATAAAACTACTTTCACTGTCCCATTTGGTCAATATAATTGGAATGTTATGCCTTTTGGTTAAAAAACGCCCCCTCTAAATTTCAAAGGATCATGAATGAGATCTTTAATGACCAAAGCTAGTATATAATCGTCTATATTGATGATGTTCTAATCTTTTCTCATTCAATTAAGGAACACTTTAAACATGTTTCAAAGTTTATAAAAATTGTAGAGACAAATGGTTTAGTGGTTTCTAAATAAAAAATAAGTCTTTTCCAAACAAAAGTTAGGTTTCTTGTCCATTGGATACATTAATGGACAATAACTCTAATTGAAAGAGCAATTCAATTTGCTGATAAATTCCCAGATCAAATCCTTAATAAAATTCAAATTCAAAGATTTTTGGAATGTTTAAACTATGTTGTTGAGTTCATTCCTTAAGCCTCTTCATCAATGTCTTAAGAATAATCCTCCCCCTTAGATGGATGCTCATACAAATGTTGTTAAACAACTTAAATTGCATGTTAAGGAGCTTCCTTACCTTAGCCTTCCTTCTCCATCTGCCCTCAAAATAGTTAAGACAGATGCTACTGACATCGGCTATTGAGGTATTCTCAAATAGCGTATTAATAATAAAGAACAAAATGTTTCTTTTACGTCAAAACATTAGAATACTGCTCAACAAAATTATTCCACAATTAAAAAAGAAATTTTGGCAATTGTATTATGTATTTCCAAATTTCAATATGATCTTTTAAACTAAAGGTTCTTAATTCACATTGATTGTAAACTAGCAAAAGATGTTTTACAAAAAGATGTTAAAAACCTTGCATTCAAACAAATTTTTTGCCAACTGGCAAGCCATTTTAAGTGTTTTTGATTTTGACATTGAGTATATCAAAGGCACTTCAAATTCTCTTCTAGATTTCTTTACCCGTGAGTTTTTACAGGGCATGTAGCACCCAAGAGAACCCAGAAACACATACAAACACAATGCCTAGAAAAAAGAAACTTGGTGATAACTAGAGAGGAGAAGATAAATAAGTGATGTCTCAAACTGATGATGGCCAAGACTTCTCCCAAGAAGACCAACGGCCAATCACAGAAGAAGAGGCCCTCCAAAAAATCATCAAACAATTCTGGAAACATCTCAGTATATTGGATCCACCAACCAAGGTAAGTCCCAAACACATGACTTATCAGCATCTCAAACAATCTCCCTCTTAAAGGGAAGTCAAACAATGTATGGATCACCTATCCAACTTGAGTCATTAACCCATAAACACCAAGCAGATTCCTCAACCCAAAGACTCAAATCCAATAAGAAAACCGTTGAACCTTATGCTATGAAACTCCTAAACCAAACAAAACATGGGGAGAAGTAGTAGCTAAGAAAGATGAAAAAACTCTAGCTCTCGAGTTAATTGCCAAATTGACATTAATAAAACAAGAGGTTGATCTGAACAAACGCAAATCAAATCTCCCAAAATAGCTTACAACCCAGACTCAAACCCAATTGGTAACCACACCAGTTATTAGATCACTTGAGACTCCTTATTTCCAAAAGGAAAATCAAGTAAAAAACATTATCCTAATTGAGCTTGAATTTTCCTATTCAAACCCAAAACAAAGTAGCTTTAAATGTCTTCCCAACTGGATTTCATTCATAATCTATTACTAAGTAGCTTTAATAAGCCTGTCGATCCTCGAAAAACAAGGGAATATTATAAGTTAATTCTAGTTCATTCAGAATCTATTACCTTATCTCCAAAAGTTGATAAAAATGATGAAACTCTAATTACTCATTCTACCCTTCAAATTTTAAATGTTCTCACACCATCCCCATGGGGACTAGATTTAAACAAATTTAAAACTTGGAATATTGAGTTTGATCCTAAAGGATATAATTACTGGGGTTACTATGATGCTTAGTATGCAATCTTTTAGAATCAAAATAGACTTTTTAAACATACTTGGTTTATTTATTTCAAGAATGGAACCAAGTAGAATTTTCCACAATGGTTTCTGTACTTGTGGCAATTTTTCGGTCTTATACCTGAAATTCTTCCCTCTAATATTCATAAAGCATTAAAACTTTTTGAAACAAAATTTAAACTTAGTAGAGATCTTTTTCCAATTGATTGAAACTATTTTTCAAAATTATCTATCTCCTGGATATTTTCCTGGAAGTACAAATTTTTCCATTCAAACAAGAATTCTCCAATTTTGCCAATTATTCAGATAACTGTTGGATATGATTAGTTTTGATGATGTCTTATATAGATGCCATCAGTAAGAGTAGAAATATTGTATACTATATTTATCTTCTTCATTGACTAATTCTTAAATTTAATGTATAATCAAGGATGTTAAGTTCGTTTATAAAGAATGGTCAAGAAGAAGATCAATAAAAAAGTATTAAATGAGAAAAAGAAATTGAATCAAAGAAGAGTCAAATGATAAAGAATGGTCAAGAGAAGAAAAGAAAGAAAGAGTTGAATTATGGAGAACAATCAAAAGATGAGAAGACAGAAAGAAGAATCTGCAAAGAAGCAAGAAGTTATCAAAGGATTTTGGGGATAATCAAGAAGAATAGGAGAGATTGAAGAAGGAAGAACTTGCTGAATGAAATATTATTATTCAAGTTCTTAGATTCATAGTAGAAGTCTCCAAGATCAAAGGAAAGTTGGAATAACTCAATTCAGAGTTAAAACAAGCAAATATAAGGTTCTGGATGAGCAAACTCGAGTCCCAAGGTCTCAACTCGAGTTTACTACCTTACTGCAGTAATTTGCTTATGGAATACGAGAAAACTTGAGTTAAGGACACAAAACTCGAGTTAGGGAATCAAAACTCGAGTTAGTAGTGTTTTTAACACCTTTAGTGTCTCTGGACCAGCTAAACTCGAGCTAGTCACTCAAAACTTGATTTTGTCGTGTTTTCAGCAACTCTGTTCACCTCTGTTTCACATTCAGCTTGGGGAGGTCTGGTAATTTGATGATATCTTTTAAACTAGAGATCGGATTGAGGTAAAACAAATTTTGCATGAAACTAGACTTCCAATGCGTCATTATGACAAAGTTTCAAGCCTAAACAAGTTTAGATGAGAGAGCTATAAATTGTAGAAGTTGGAACTAGAATTCACGCCATACAGCAGACCAAGCTTCAATGTTTTGAGTGTATCTCACAAACTACAAATTCAATCGAGCTGAAATTGGTGGCATATGAAAGTAGACTTAAAATGTGTTCCATCAAGACTTGATCCAACTAAAAGGAAGTTTAGACCAGAGAGATATGGGCTTTGAAAGTTGACAATCAGTTCAAGATATTGCAAAGACACTAGTCCTGGACAACTTCTACTAATCTGATCACAACGTTCAACATAGAATGAGTTTGGAACTAATTCTTCTTGCATTGGATTCTTACTTCAAGCTTGGACATTAAACTTGAGTTTGATATTGGCCAAGAGTTTTCTAAGTATTCATACTTTTAAGAAAACTCGAGTCTATCTTTGTAAACTCGGGTTTGAGCTTAACAAAAAGTTTTCAAAGATTTTCAATTTTAAAGAAAACTTGAGTTGAGTTTTGTTAACTCAAGTTTATGCCATACAAAGAGCTATGATCGATTTCTATGGTTTGCAAACTCCAGTTTGAGCTTTTGTGAATTTAAACTCTTTTTCAAGATGAATAGTGCCAAACTCGAGTTTGTCACTTAATGACTCAAGTTTGCCACTGTTTCAAGATATTTTTCAAAGCTCAATCGCGATGTTTACCTGAGAAAGAACTAAACTCAAGTTTGTGTTTCTAAACTCCAGTTTAAGTCGTCTCTATTTTGAAATCATCTTGTCTGAATTTGCGAAATCTTCATAAATGATTTATACACTTCGTATCATTTGTTACTACTATTCTTAACTATGTTAAATCAATTTGCTAGTGATTTTTAGATGATCAAACATGCATTAAACTAAGGTTTAAGCATAAAGTAAAAAGTGATGTTAGAACATTAAATACACAGCAGAAGCTCTAACGGCTAGTTCCAACTGATCTCTAACGGCTACTATTCACAACAGTTAAATGATCTCCATGCATAAGTAGAATCACATTCACGACGAAGAGAGATGATGACGAGATTACACTGTCAAAATGCCAATATTCTGAATCTAATGTTCATCTCATACACACTTTGTTCTCAATGCTTACATAGTTTATCATAGAGAGTGAAATGATTTGTATTGCACTTCAGTGATTATTTATTCACATCTGAGAGAGAAGATTCATTGCAATCATTCTATTTGAAAGTTACTCAAGATTGGGTGATCTTAAGTAGGAAATTGATTGTATCCTTACGGTGTGTAAGGGGGAGTATCTTTGTGAGAGATTTGGCTTTACAAGTGCTTGGGGTGAACTTGTGGGATTGTAAAGGCTTCTCTTTTGCCTGGACTAAGCAAGAGGATAATGGATTGAAAATCTCAAGTGGAGCTTGAGGATTAGACGTAGGTCAGGGATTGGGCCGAACCAGTATAAATCACAGTATGCATATTCTCTTCCATGAACTCTTATATTCCCATTATATATGTTTATTTGAATATTTAACTATTGATTTAGAAAACACAAAAGGATTTTTTTAAGTTACAAGATTTTAATCCTTCACCCAATGCACCCCCTCTTAGGTTTAGTCGGGTCTTACAAGAATTCCCTTTGTTAGATGGTGGCCCAAATTCGATCAAAAGAGGATTGATTCAAAAGAAGTAGAGCTTTGGTTTAAACAAAAAGCAAAGTACCTCTCTGTCACTGAACAAAGTAGATTTCTAAATCAAAAGGTCCGGATTCAATCTAAACTTGCTTCAATGATAAATAAGGCAGAGTACATCAACCAGCTCAACTATATGCTTAAACAACTCCAAGAAGAAGCTCAAACCTCTATTTAAACAAGTTCTTCATTAGCTATAGGAGCTTATGAAGCAGAAGATAGTGATGATAATGTTACTGTCAACTTGGATGAAGATTGAAGATCAACCTCTACAGTTTGTACGATTTTTACTTAAACACATTATAATTATCGTTTACTGTAGTTTTTACCTTTGTAAATTGTTGATTTCACATAAATACTATTGAAATCACCAAATCACTGTTGCAATATTGTAGTGTCGGCAAACATTGTTCACTGAGCACTGTCCATGAAACATTGCTCATGAAAGACTGTTTACTGTTCACTATAGCAAACAATAACTTCGAAAATCTATATAAGTAATGCCCCATTAAGTTGAAAGCAGAACTTGGCTTAGGCATTTGAAGTTTCCTCTCCCTTATCTCTAGAATCTCTCTCTTTGTTCTCTTTGTAAGTCCTTTCTCTCTTTGAACAAAAATTGTGCTTTCCTTTTGTCTTGCATTTTTCTTTATGTCTTGCATCTTCTCCTCTCTCTCTCTCTCTCTTGATGGCCTAAGTACTTGGTGAGGACTACCTACCATCTTAGTCCATTTCTTTTGTTTCTTTTACATATTTACTTTTATTTAATTTGTTCTTTGCTTTTGCATTTAATTTCTTTACTTTATGCTTTGCATTTTCATTCTCTCCTCCTTCTTCTGATGGGCTAAGTCTGGTGAAGACTACCTCCTCTCTTAGTCTCATCTTCTTTTTATTTATTTGCATATTTACTTTTAATGTTGTAAGGAATCTGTCTCCTCTTTACTTCCTTCCCCCATCCCTCCCTCCGTCGTTCTTAACCCTTCGGGGCCTCCCATCCGTTTGGTGTTTGTGTGTGTGTGTGGTGTGTGTTTGTGTGTGGTGTGTGTGTATGTTTGTGTGTGTGTCTATGTGTGTGTGTAAGGCATGAGAGGGAAAGCCATAGAGTGCATGCGAGAGTGAGAAACGAAGGATAGAAGAAGAAAGGAAGAGTTTGGAGGACATTTTAAGATTGATTTTGGTGTATTTTTTAGCTCTTTGATTAGGAGCCGTGTGAAAATAATTGGCTTTGGTGAGAGGTAACCAAATTCCTCTTGTTATGCATGCTTGTATGATGTTTGTGAGTGATTTAACTATATAAATCTATGAAAACTATGTTCATAATGAAATTGTCTTGTGGGATTTTACTTTGGAATGTGACTAATGATATTATATGATTGATTAATGAGATTGAAATGATTATCTTGATAGCTTGTAAATTGATAATGGTATGAGATAATTCATTGTCATTTTATTTCTTGAGTATTGATATGAGAAGGGATGGATGGTTGTGGAGTTGAGATGGGAAATCACGTGTAAGTATATACCATGTGGTATGCCACTACTTCGTGCATAGTGGATGGCTATGATATTCTTAAGGCCCTTGGTATTACCCTTTTCCATTGGCCAGGTTAAGGGTAAGTTTAAGGGACAGTGACACCTCCTTGATTTCATCAAAAGGAAGGGAGCTATAGTCCAATCATGACAAGTTAGGAATCCTGGTCCGGTGACACCTCATGATTTGGAATCATGTGTAATCTATTCAAACAGATGAATCATTTGTTAGCTATGGCTCCAGTCATCAGTTATAAGGGTGGTTTGGGGTAATAAGGATGGTCAGTGTGTTAATCTTTTTCTCAGCATGTTATATATGTGATTTATGATATGAAATTTAATATAGAAATAGTAATATGTAATTTTGGGATTTTGGAAATTTAATATAGAAAATGTTCCACTTGGCACCTCACAAGCACATGTCAGCCTTTGGAATAAGTTGGATTGATGGCTACTAACATTTTTTAGGTGATAGTTCTCATGTGAGTCTATCAAGGAAGACTTCGAAAGTTTAAGCTACTTCTGCTAACACTAGTGATTCATCTTTTTGGTATATGTTGGATTATTGTATATTTTCCATATTAGGGGCTCATTTTGCATGCTCTGGTATATTTCAGATATTTTGATAAATGATGAAGCATTATTCAATTTTAGAGTTTGGATCTTGTAAAGTTCAAAGCTCAACTGTATGCATGAAATATCCCAATGAATGGTTTTATCAAACCATTAATTAATTATTGTTTTAAGAAAATAGAGGATGTTATACTTTAGCTAGATAGGCATAGGCTTGCAACAGAAATCTAAAGCCTAAGACTAAGCTTGATCTTGTATATAGGCTTTTTTTAAGGCATAAACTTGAGCCTTCAAAAGGCTTTGCAAGGCCTGAAGCATATTGTTGGTTAAAATCCTCTTGGGGCAAGTGAACCAGTCAAATAAGTGATAAAGAGTAAGTAGAGTTATCATCCTATAGAGACTGTTAATGCCAAATATGTAGCCAGTTTTCCTTGTAAAAGTTGTGAGATGGGAAAAGAGTTGTTGTTTGTTTATCTATTACTACTAACAAATAAAAATAACAAGTGATCGGAAGTTCGGTTGAGAGATATCAGATTAAGAATAAGCAGAGCTCAGATTTTATCCTAAGTCACATCAATCCCCAGTTTGCATGTTATGCATTGTTATAGCATTTTGCAGCACACCTTCCTTAGTGCTACAACAAAATGCCTATCGTAACATTATTCAATTAACCTACTACTACTCATACAAAAGCGTCTGCATCCTGTAATTACATTCTCCGCTCTACTTCTCTCGTATTTCTATGGAGATTTTCCACCTTAGAGTGTTAGTCTGACCTATGTGTATTGGCTATGTGAAATAGACCATTCCTGTAACCTATAGTTTAAATCAAGCCCTACATAAGCTCTTATAACACACATTGTTCAATAGAGGTCTAACCTAGACTCCATTCCAGTAAGCTAAGGCCACTAATCTGGCCTTTCAATGACCAACTAACAAACAAGACGTAAATCAAAGTTGAACAAATTGAATTTATTGAATTAAGAAAATTAGCAAACTGAATTCATTCTACAACTTAGAAATTCACCCTCGCTCAACCAACAGAAATTAGTTTGACTGATGAGGGAAATAAAGTAAAGATTAAAATAGGACAACGAATGGAAAGATAAAAGAAACTAAAAACATATAAGCTTGTCGGAGTGATCGATGGCGAATGCAGTGTCCTATCATGCAACATCTCTACGTCTTCTACAACGCCGTCTAACTTCAGGAAAGGATTCAGGTTTCTTCTACAGCTCTCTCTCTCTCTCTCTCTCAACCAGTAAGTGAGATGAGAGAGAATCAACAAGTACCATCAATCAGATTATGTGTGAATAGGTGATGTGTAAGCAAGAGAAATAGATCAGGGGAGCAAAGACAGGAAGAACCAATGACACAAAAAAGGGGAAAAGATTTCACACACACACACACCCCTATTGTGGACCCAAAAAGACCTTACGGCTAGCTAGCAGGGGAGGTATAAAGAAATAGCCAAAAGAAAACTAAAAGGAAAAACAGAAAAGGAAAGTAAATGAAGAAATAGGGAAACAACTAAGGCCCAAGAGGTCCAGAACAAGTTGGGGTAGCATTGGCGGCAGTGTCGTCCAACAAAGAAGAGGCAATGGTTGAATTCACGAAGGGGATTGACGAGTAGGATGTGGAGAAGGAGATGGATGTAGAAGGACCACATCAGTGAGTGACGAGGAACACGTCAAAATCAGCGAACAAGGCTGTCAAATTGGCCTGAAAAGCAGTTAGGCGAGATGTAACACCCCGAATTCAAGACCCTAAGCATTGAGAATAAGCCTAAAGTAGGTAGACGACTAAGCCCAGTAGGGGAAGAGTCCCAAGAATGTCGAAGGTTAGGAAGCTTCTCTGGGACTAAGTAACTCGGCTATACAGGTCAGTGGATCTAATATGTTAAAATCGTGTAATTAAAGTGCTAATGGAAAGAGGCACCGAGGACCCATACAATGTGAATCTAGTTGGGAAAGATGCCACCTAACTATATCCTAAGGTATAGGACAATTAGTTAGGCAAAAGTATATCGGTATAAGTGAGTATGCAACATTTTCAAGGCAGTCAAGTGTGCCCGCGTTTTTAAGGAACCATCGGTATTCGTGAAGAAAACCCGAGTAAAACTCGGGCAGGATCTCGAGTCAGTACCGATAAAGTAACTTTAATAAAGTAAGGCCATAATGACTAATGATGACATACTTTTGGGTTGGCCAAATAAAATGGTGACATATGTCCCTTCATGATTAGAAAAGGCAAAGATAATGATGCTAGTGGGACATATGGCATTTTAAGATTGGATATTTGACTTTTTGGCACTACAAAGTACGAGGTCATTATGAGATATTAAAATATGCATTTCTTGTTCCCCAATAATAAAGAAAATCATGAAACCACATCAGGGGATAGGAAAAGCTGATTTAAACGCATATAAGAGCTCAATTACAATGTTAAAGGCTTGGGGAAATATTAACCAACAAAAAGGAAATGACCGGGATACTGAAATAAGGATTTCTTGATCCCCAAGGTACTATATCCACCTATGGTCAGGGAGAAGTGATTGATGATCCGGGCTCACACAAGTCTAGCTGAAGGGCACGAGTTACGAGGAAAGGTGTAACTGGCAAAAAAATGAGCTAAACGGACCGGTTAGGGTTTACCAAAGTCGGGCCTAGACCCCTGGACACAAAGGGAGGACAAAATTGGTGGGCCCAGAGGAGAGAGAGAGTGACTTGGGGGAAAAGAAAAAGTCACATCATATAATTATGAAGAGAGAGAAGGGTCACATCATGTAATTATGAAGAAAGAGAAAGATAAAATAATCCGGTTTAATCTGGACCACATCTTTTGAAATTGACATGACAAGTGAAAGACATGTAATTATGACATTAATAAATGGCATTTATGGCATATCTTGAGCAGATTTGGTGGGCCCTATTGGCTTGGAAGAAGAGCAAGGTAAAATGACCATTTTACCCCCAAGACACTATTTTAACCACTGGATAAAAGCTTGCACCGAGTAAATCCAAGGACCATCATTAAGGGGCAGCCAAAATATCTGATTTTGAGGGCTTAGATGGCGCCACATGTCTGCCCAAGAAGAATCTAGAATGGCTTGGAGGGCAAGCCAAACAATTATATAAAAATCCAAAGCATTCTTCCGACCATTGGGTAATAGCGAGTCCTGGATAATAGCATGAACCAAGGGGGTCTATTTTAGGAACTCTCCTTGCTCATTCTTGGTTGCCTAAGACGTGCTCAAGAAGAAGAGGAGAGTGAAGCAGCTAGGTTCTGGTTCAAGGAGGAAGTGAAGGCACCCACAACAGAAATTCTGAGGTAAGTTCCCTAATCGACAACTTGGAAACTCTTATCTTTGCCCTATGGTGTTTTCAAGGGAAGGCAGTGGATTTTAACATTTTTGAGGTTCTAAATGGATCCAGAGGGTGTTTTTGTGTGGGGATATGTAAGATCACCTTCTTCCAAACTTGAAAAGTTTAAGTCCTTAATATACGAAAATCTGCCAACTTTTACGATTTCTAGGCAGCGGGTGTTAATCGGTGGTTTGAAAATAGTAAATGGATTTCGTTTTCTCTGAAATTTTACATGGTAACAGTAGACATCATGAGGATGATTTTGTTATAATATTTTGTGTCATTTTAATGTTCCAACCGAGAGTTCTATCAAGTTGAAAATGACCTAAAAACATGGATTCTGTCTCGGACCAGTGGATAAGTTTTGAGAATCCGAGAATGACTCAAACCCAAATGGCTTTGGTAACTATTTTTCCTATAAAATAAACATCCTAAGGGTTCCATGGCCACTGATTTTATGTCAATATGATTTTTCTGGAATTTATTAAAAATTGGCAAAGTTGGGACAATGATTCTGAAAAATATGGTGTAAGCGAAAATAAAGTAAAGGGTGTATAAGTAATTAAAAACTTAATGTTTTGTTGTGATTAGGGAGATAGCACATGTGGGACACATCTTTAACATTAAGAGAAGAGTCTTCTATATTGCAAGGCGTGCCAGGTAGTAATTGTAAACTTGCATACTCTATGTTACTTTCTCATGTGTGTTTTATCATGAGGTAAGGGATTAGACTGTGGTACCTATGTGACTGTGAGTTCTTAGGTTATCACTGGAGTCTAGAGTATGTCAGGCTATGAGGCCCTTGGCATGTAGGTTAAGTAGTACCTATTGGACTGTGTGTCCTTAGGTAGCTACTGAGATCCAGGTTATGTGGGGTAGGTAGAACCTATATGACTGTGTGTTTATAGGTGTCCACTGAGGCCCTAGGGTAGGTGGTTGGGGTTGGCCCCGTGACTACTAAGGCCTTTTGCGCGCTGTATCCGAGGGCTTGTCTTGACCAGGCGGTCTTGCGGAGGTAGTACATGCTAGTATACTGTGACTGAGGTAGAATTATTTTCCCTGTTGTGATTTGCATTACATGCATTGCATACATATTGTATATAAGTTTAACAGTTACTCTGGGGGTTCAATCTTGAACTCTAGATTGGTTTAAGGATATAGGTGCTTCAGGTGGAGATGATCAGGAGTTTAAAAGGCAAGGGCCAGGGATTGAGACGAAGAAATGAAGATGCTCCAAGGAGGCTTTAAGCTGTATTTATTTTGGATAAGAGTATAATATTAACTATTGTTTAACATTTTATTTGGGATGACTGTACCCTTAACCCTTAGGGGGACTTATTTACCTTTTGGATTATTATACTTTTACCAGTACATTGTAGTTGTCCAAATCAGTACATGCTCTATTGCGTTTACTTTGATATATGATAAAAGGAACAAGTAGCATTAAAAAGGTAATAATAATAATAAAAAAGAATCCCTCTAACCCGCTACCCGAAAGGGCGAGGCCGGTAGGGGTGTAACAGTTAGGCATAAGTAAGGGTTGATAGAGGAGGGACAGGAGGATGTTGGTATAAATAGCCATTTGTTAGCATATAGGCTTGATAGGAGGAAATCGAGCCATCAAAATAGATGGAAATGGGGGAGTCAGGAGGGGACAGTAAGGGAGATGGAGAACAAATGGGTGGGGGTAACGCTAGGGGATTTGGCGGTGGTAGAAGCCAAAGAAGGGGTGGAATCCAGTGGAGGGATCGGGGTAAGCCATCGTGGGAAAGCGACCATGCTTGGCTATTTACTTGAATTGCGGCATTAAGGGGTTAAGGATCAGGGTTGCGAGGAAGGGTTAAGTTTCTAGAAGATGAAGGGGTGGGAGCAAGGAAGGAGTGGGATTTAAAGGGGAGGGAAACCTTAGGAAAGAAAACTGGGACATAATGAGGGGATGGTAGGTGGTGCAAGATGGGGCGACGCTAGACAAGGGAGGGGCTCTTGGGGTTAATGAGATACAAGGTTTAAGAAAGAAAAGACTGGAGTTATGAGGTTTACACAACCCAAACAAGAAAAAGTGATGGCATGGGACTATTATTGTGGATTTTATGGGCCAACCTTCAATAGATTGCACTCACTGAGACACATGCGAGGGATGATTAAAAATTAAGGTCTATGTGTGAAAAGAAAGTAGAGTATGAGTGTTAACCTGATGTGAAGTAAGGCATTCGTGGTGCTTCAACAGTGATATAACAATACACGATAGTTGTGTCAACCACGTGATGTGTAGTGTATGTGTCTGCCTGGGACATTGTCAAGTAGATAGGTCATGTAAGGTTTCTCAGCATCCTGTGACGAGTCGACTATCATGAAAAACAAAAATGAAGGAGAAAATCAGTTCGGGCTACCTCTCAGTAGCGCTTGATTTAGAGTCTTAAGCCTAACTTTGCCATGATTGTTAATCTTAAGAATGAAATGGGGTTGTGGTTGTCCCCGTGCTTTCGATTCCGTCCCAACAAATTATGGACTCTTCCTCATTTAGTGATTTCCATATAAGGATTTGATAAAATTAATTAGGCATTGTATGCCTATCTTGAATTATAGCCGCAAGGTGAGTGTTGATGTTTGGTAACACTTTAAGGGACAAACACTCTTCTACGTATTTGGGTACTATAAGGCCTTTAGAATTGAGAACATCACTTTTTTACCATTTACACAAATAGTGAGTTTGCCTTTTTCAACATCAATCAGTGTTCTACCTATGGCCATGAATGGTTTGCCTATGATGATTGGTACCTCACAATCAGCTTTAAAGTCTAGGATAATGAAATCCACAGGGAAGATAAACTTGTCCACCTTAACCAACACATCTTCAAGTTTTCCTTCAGGTTGGACAATGGATTGATCTGCCAATTATAGAGTTACCATAATGGGTCTTGCTTCCCCTATTCCCAACTTCTTGAATACAAATATTGGCATTAAATTAATGTTGGCTCCAAAACCACAGAGTGCTTTTCCATAGTAGTTAAGACTAATGGCACACAGAATTGTGAAGCTACCCAAATCTTGCAATTTTGGAGGTAGTCTATTCAACAGGAAGGCACTGTTTTCCTTAATCATTGCTACAGTTTTGAACTCACCCAGCTTCCATTTCTTGGATAGGATGCCCTTTGTAAACTTCACGCAGCTGGGCATATGCTTCAAGGCTTCAACCAGAGCATGTTAACGTGCAATTGTTTAAACATGTCTAGGAATTTTCAGAATTGCTTCTCTTAGCTTTGCTTCTACAACCTTTGTGGGAAAGGTGGGGGCTATTTTAATACTCATGATGGGCCTAGATCAATAGCATGTTGTGATTGTTGTGCTATAGCATCCCCAAACTTCTCAGGAATTGTATTTTAGGTGTAGCATAAGTTGGGAATGTTGTAGCATTAGTACCACTAGCACTAAGTTGCAGTGCAATAGGGTACTACTCAGTTTCTTAGGCATCCTCAGTGGTTTATCATCCCTTCTTTGTCTGGCCCAATACTAGTTTGACATTTTCAATAGGCATCTTGGGGACCTTTAGTTGCTCAACATTCTTGCTGCTTCTTAGTTCTATGCCTTTAACTTGCTTCTTTGCATGGCTCTTAGAAACTTTAGTTTCGCTAACCAGAGAGCCTGATAGTCTATTGTTTAGTGCTGTAGCAAGTTGTCCTACTTGATTCTCAAGATTTTGAAGGGCCACTTATTGGCTTTGTATAATGGCATCATTCTTAGCCATATACTCTTTAAGTAGGCTTTCTTAGAGGATGAAGGAGTTGGATCAACTCCTTGTTGCCTTGCTTACTGGTTAAAGCTAGGGGAATTCAATGATCTATTGGAGTACAAGGGTCTAGCTGAAGGAATTGCAGGTAAGAGTTCCAGGTTCGAGTGTTGTCACCATCTTGGGTTATACGTGTTGGAGTACGGGTTGTTAGTGTTGCTACCCTTGTAATTGTTCACATAGTTGACAGATTCAGGATTAGCAGAGCAGTAAGAGTAAGAATGCTCTCTTTTATAACTTATCAAAATGAAACTTACAAGTATAAAAGGTATTTTCAGTCCCTAACAATGGTGCCAAAAACATGTTGGTCAAAATCCTCTTATGGCAATTGAACCATTCAAATAAGTAATAAAGAGTAAATAGAGTTATCATCCCACAAAGACTGAAAGTTACGTGATGGGAAAAGAGTTGTTTGTTTGTCTATTACTGCTAGCAAATAAAAATAACAAGTAATTGGAAGTTCAGTTAAGAGATATCAGATTAAAAATAGGCAGAGCTCAGATTTCATTCTAAGTCGCATCAATCCCCCAGTTTACATGTGACACATTACTACAACATTTTGTTGCACAACTTCTGCAATGCTATAACAAAATGCCTATCGCAAAGTTATTCAGCCAACCCACCACCACTTTATACATAAGCGTCTGCATCCTGTAAGTACATTCCTCGCTCTACTTCTCCCATATTCCTATGACAATTTTCCAATTTAGAGTGTCAATCTAACCTATGTGTATTAGCTATGTGAGATAGACCTATTCTTGTAGCCTATAGTTTAGATCTAGCCATGCAAAAGCTCGCTTAGCACACACTATTTAACAAAGGTCTAACCTAGAGACTCCAACCCAGTAAGCCGTGGCCATTGACCTAACCTTTGAGTTGCCAACAAATAGATAAGACGTGAAATCATAGTTGAACAAATTGAATTTATTGAATTATAAAATTAGCAAAATGTGTTCATTCTGAAACTTAGAAATCCATCCTCGCTCAACCAATGTAAATTAGTTCATGATTGATGAGGGAAACAAAGTAAAAATCACAACAAGACAACCCATGGAAAGATAAAAGAAATTAAAAAAAGAGAAGCTCGTTGGAGTGATCGATGACATAGGGAGCATCCTATCATGCGACGTCTCTATGTCTTTTACAGTGCCGTCTAACTTCAAGAAAGGATTTGTGTCTTTTATGCAGCTCTCTCTCTCTCTCAATGATTCTCTCTTTCTCTCGATGTGAATCAAGTCAAATTGGAATTGTACTAACTCTTCTCCTTTTAAGTCTAGCCGTCCCTTCCTTTTATAATTGTTAGTTCTCTATGATTTTTAATGATGACTGACAATTGTAAACAGAAAGTGAAGTTTGTCTTTGGTAAGTTGGAAAACTTACTGTCAAAGGCACACTCGAGTTCAGGGTTCCAAACTCAAGTTTAGACTTGATACAGAGAAGCTCAGTTTTATGAAGTTAAAGCAAACTGTAGTTTGCATTTACAAATTGCGGTTTATGTCAAACAGAGAGCACTCAAGGTTTTTCAAACTAAAGCAAACTCAAGTTTGTATTAGTAAACTCAAGTTTGTCTTAAATAGAGACACTTCAATATTTTGAAGTTAAGCGAACTACAATTTGATATTCTAAACCATGGTTTACTCCCAACTAACGACTATATAAAGTTTTCTATGTTTTGAGAAAACTCGAATTTAAGTTAACAAACTTGAGTTTAAATCAAGCCGTGAGTTTTCAAAGATTTCATGTTTTACTCAGTTAAGTTTCGAAAACTCCAGTTAAGTTTTGAAAACCCCAGTTAAGTGTTGGAAACTCCAGTTTTGAACTTTGTGGAGTTAAAATTATTTTCTCATCAAAAGTCCAAAACTTGAGTTAGTCACTAATTGACTCGAGTTTGCTCATACATTCAAATTGTGTTTCAAATCCCAAATTGCGACAGTCATTTCTAGAACAAACCAAACTTGAGTTTGTCACTTAATGACTCGATTTTGTCACTGTTTCAAAACATTGAAGATTCAGAGGGAAGAAAATGTAATGGCTAGTTTCTTTAGTTGACTACAAATACCTAGGAAGACTCGAAGAACAATACACAACGACATACGGTTACAATTGATTACATTCTTATTTGATTTCATCCTTTGTTGTGCATACTATTATTTGAGCTTCAGTGTTTATTCATATCTGCTCTTTAAGAGAGTTTGTTTTTTAAAATCATTTTTTATTTTTCATTTTAGAAAACTCAAGGTTGTGGAACTTGTGAGTTAGGTTATTTAATTACAAAGTGTAATGGGAGCAAGTCCTAGGTGTTAGGATTGCTTGATAACTATCAAAACTTTAGTTATATTGTTATAATTAAAGTTTGTTGAGATAGTTGAAAATCCTAGAAGGTATATAGGGGTTGGACGTAGGTTAAGGATAGGATTGAACCAGTATAAATCTCACTATGCTAAGCTCTTCTTCCCTTATCTCTTATACTTTGTTTTTGGTCTATACTTGAGTGTTTTGAAAAGAAATTTTAAAATCCCCAATTTACCCCCTCTTGATGATTTCTCCATTTACAATAATCAGGTCTTTTCCGTGTTGTACATTCAGTGAACTAGGCTTTACTATTCTGTTAGGCTCGACTTCCAAAATTCAATTGATTGATCTTGTAATTATTGAGATTCTATAGATCTTCTATTTGATTCTTCGCATCTTCTATTTTCGTCTCTTTCCAATCAACCCCTATCTTAACGTCCGACTTGATGACCTATACTTATTTCATGAAATAACTTGAGAAGAGATCAACATAGCGTATGGCATAGTAGCGTGTCACTTACGATGTTATAGCATTGTGGCAACATTGAGGTGCTAGTTCAGCATAAAGAGCCGCGATGCTATAGCATTATATTAGTTCTGATATGCAAGTTCAGAATGCACTTAAATGCAACATTTCTTTCTGCCTAATTGTGAGATAGTATTCAAATTAGAACAGTTTACAACTTCTATCCCTTGTTTCCAAAAGTGCATGAATTCTAACATATTTTTACATATAACATACATTCAAGCTCAAATTTTCCATACAAAACAATTATAAAACATGGGAAATATGTGACATAATTATGACTCATAACCTATTTAAAGGCCTACTTAAAATATAGGCTTTTAAATAGGCTTAAAGGCTACACATCTAAGTTCATATATAATCTAGCCTACAAACATTTATTAGAAGAAAGTGGAAAGGGACTTATTATCTCTCAACCGAATCTTCAGTTTGAGGCATGTGAATGAGGAAAATGATGTTGGGAACTCTTCCCCTTGACTGTGGGCCAAACTTGGGATAAATCTAGATTAGTCAGAACCAAAGGTTCTGGTGAATCAGGTGGGCAACAAAAAAAATCTATGAAGCTTATTTAAAAGCCTACGTTATTTCTTAAAAGTTTAGAATTCATTATCACATGCAATATAAGAGTTTAGTAAGGAAACAAAGAAAAGAACACTTATAGCAGCAATTGTCTGAGTAAGTAGAAATAAAAAATATTATTCCTATTGACTAAGGAAATATATTTTTAAAAAATACACCAAGCATAACAAGTAGCATGTAAAACTATATTTTACTTCTTTCACTTTTGTTGTAACATTGAGACAAACTTCTCCTACTAGGATAATTATATTTTATTTAGGCATTACTACAATAAATTTACTACAATTACTATGTTGTACCAAATGACACAAATCAAAGGAGTAGGAGTAAGCTAGCATTGTTATATTTAGTGATCAAAGGGGAAAATGTGATCAATTGATTAATGAAAAGGTTGAGCTCATGGTTGACTAATTAGATGTGAAATTAGGGTTAATATTAAGTTAGTAATTTTATAAATAATTTACAAAATTAATTAAGATTAAATTATAGATAATTATGCATAATAGTACTTTTAAAAAAATGCCAAATAAGCCAAGCATGTAGGCTAAACCTTATGAAAATAGGCTTGACTTGTTTATCTAGATAGGCTTGATAATAGGCCTGAGTTTGAGTCTGACTTATTTACTAAATAGGTTAGATTGGGCTTAAAGTAGGCTAAAGCATAGGCCTCTAATAAGGCATGGTAGATTTCCTCCCCTTTAAAGACCTTTGAGTTCTGTAACGCCCCAATTTCAAATGATTAAATGATTAACAAATATATTTCAAAAGTTGCCTATACAAATGCTCAACATCCAAACCGTCATTTGTACACAAATTGGTTCACCAATAATCCATATAACAGTCAAAATAAATCCCCAAAATTCATCAAATTTACAAAATAAAATTTAAAATACAGAAGTCATAAGGTCATGGCAAATAAGTAAGACATAACATGAGCCTTAGTAGTATAAATAAGCCTTCAAGGCTCACTTCATATGTGCCTTCCCTTGCTCCCTACTAGAACAATCACCTGAAATGTTCATATAGGGTGTGATTTCACATCTCAATAACTACTGAAAGTTTATATTGTACACAAGTAAATTACCTATGACAGTGGGAAGTGTTGACTACGAATGTTGTTTTGATGATAACAAACATGAGAGTTTTGATTTAACAAATATTGATAATTGAACCACATTAATTAACTCTCAGAGAATACTAAAGCAAAGCATATGACAAATGCTCTTCTTCTTTGATTCTCAAGAATCAGAATTTGATTCTCAAGAATGTGCTTGAAATGTATACTTCCTCTCATTATGTGATCATCGACAATTCTCAAGAATCAAAGGTGATTCTTGAGAATCCAAGTGCAAAGCAACAATCCTCTCTTTGTCCAATCCCATTTCTTGTTCGTTGGTTCTTGAGAATGGGTAGGTAATTCTCGAGAACCTTTATTAGTTCATGTACAAGAGAGTTATAACTCATACATATTCCATTTCCCATTTGCATTTGTTGATTCTCAAGAATGTAAGATACATTCTTGAGAATGAGATATAATAGATATATGAAATGCACATTTCTTTCAACTTGTAATTCTCCAATTCTCAAGAATGATATAGCCAATTCTTGAGAATGACATACTAAGAAGCAAAGCATGAATTTCTTCCCATCATGAAACTCACGCCAATTCTCAAGAATGAATCCTCTGATTCTTGAGAATTCCATGATAAAAGGAAATGAATATTAATGCTTTCTACTCACAAGATACTAGCCAATTCTCGAGAATGAAAGTTCGATTCTTGAGAATGACTTCACTTAAAGCTATATAGTGAATCAGACATAACTAAATGCAAGGTCGATGATTCTCGAGAATTGTGATAATTCTCGAGAATGGATAACATGAATAGCAAACATGTGAACATCATATCTTATATGTTAAGCTCGTCGATTCTCAAGTACTGGATGTTAATTCTCGAGAATGCAGTATGCAAGGCAATGAAATGAAAGACTATCCCACGACTATGTGGTTCTAGACTATGTAGAGATAATTTCAGAGAACATAAAGCCCAGAGCCCAGTGGTTGTATCAGTATTAACCTTGCTAAACTAAATGATCTTTATTTTATTATCCTAACTATGCTTAATCTTTGTTTTGTCTAAGTGATTTACAGATTCAAGTTTCAAGAAAAAAAAATAGCATTTCAACATGGAATAAGCATTTAATGATGACAGAGAAACCGAGCAACATTTGGAATTAAAACCTGAGACAGTAGTTGTTATTCTTTTAAGTAATACTTATTCTGGATATTCGTCTGACACAAGTACAAACAACGGTAAACACATTTAATACCAGGCGGCACTACATTTAATGAAGACAACGGTCGATTTACTTCTACAAAGAAAGAAGAAATATGTCTAACGGGAATTCAAACAGAGACAACGGCTATATTAAATAGAAGACGAGGAAGCTTGTGAAGGCAATCATATAAAAGCCCAGAACATTCAATGTGCCAACTACTGGAACACAAAGCTTTCAATTTGAAATTAATTAAGTTCACTGTTCCATTAGCTTTCATTTAATATTTATCTCTGTACTTCAGTGCTTAGCTTTCATCTACTCAGTGAGGAGTGAAAATCAATTACATTGTTTGTTTATTAGTGATGCTTAAGGTTGTGGAATCTTAAGTAAAGGGTGTACGATTACAACCAGTAAGGGGGAGCGAGTCTTGAGTGATTAGACTGTCGCAGGAATTACTGAGTGTGTAATTGTAATCTTGAGGATTAGTGAAATACTCATACTGTTGTGGGGACTGGAAGTAGGTCGTTTGATTTGACCGAACAGTATAATTTCTGTTGTGTCTTTTATTCCTTTTAGTTTACTTCTTCAAATTATTCAGTAACGAAAGAAAATTCGAAATCACCTATTCACCCCCCTCTAGGCGATATTCTCCTTTCAGGAAGGTGATTATATATATATATATATATATATATATATATATATAAATTAATCGTCATTGTCCATATGTACTTTCATCATATAATGTTCTATACAATTATATAATATACAATATACAATCTCCCTTATAACATCATCTATCCTTATTTCGTTGACTAGAGTCATAGGCTAACATATAGTCCAATAGAAATCTATCAATTTGATTGGATTAACCCAAGGTCGCCAATTCTTAAGATACATCCAGCTACGGTAAAGACTTTAAGTCTATACTATGGTTCCCAATGGCGAAACTAGAAAAAAATTTTAGCCCGGGCCAAAAAAAAAACATTGAACTACTCCCTTTGGTTCTTATTATAAGGTAGCAACTAACAAGTGTATTTAATCCTTTTCATAAGGCATTTGCTTATTTCCAAAAAGTATTAAATATTTTTTTTATGTATGCCCATAATTAAAAAGGGTAGTGAGTGAGAGTAATAATTAATATGTATTAGAGTTTAGTGTAATTAGTATGGATAATATTGAAAATTACTTAAATTTTAGGACAGATTTAATGACTTTAACTGTTTTATTAGCTTATGAGAATTGTTAGTTGGTGTATTATCATAATAACTAGAGGGAGTATTTACTAAATAGTATCACATAACATTGAAAATAAAAATAAATAATAACCGACAATTATAAATCAAAACAAGATATAAGATGATACTAACCTTTTCTATAGTAATCTCAAACAAGAATTTTATTTTCCTCTCCTAATCCTATGAGTAATGAACCAAACATTATCCTTATAGAGAAGATAAAAAATTAGCTGGGGCCAAATTATTAGCCAAATAAAATATCATATAATAAATACATATATATGTTAACAAATTTTAGAAAGGTCAACTCAAGCCAGCTAGGGCCTTGGCACCAGCTGGCTAGAAGCTAGATTCGCCACTGATGGTTCCGCTCCTTAAAAGAACACAACTAAGGAAGTGTCACATGTCTCACATCTCCAATGTAATCCCGGTTAAAGGATGACATGGAAGAAGGGACCCTAACAAATACCAACCATTGTGCACCTAGTGTGGCATAACACATGTTAAGAGCTCATTATACAAATTCCTCTTTACTCCAACTCATCATAATTACAACCGCAATGACAATTATATTCAATAAAAAAAAGCGCGCATGCGTGCACACACACATAAAGTATAATAAATCATGTTTTATTTGTTTCCATTATTATCAAAATTAAACAAGCCAAAAAGAAATAATATGATAATTGTTTGGCCAAATAATATTTATATTATATTATTATAATAATATACTATAAAAGAATGTTGTCTTGCCTAAAAGATCTAGAAGTCATAATATAATAATCATATCTTAACCAAATTAATATCAATAGGTCCAAACACTACACAGATTGCTTCATACACATACTATTATATTATAATAATTTACAATACATTCATTTATAAATATAAATCACTCCAATTATTTTATAAAATTTAAGCGTACACAATTCAAAAATATATGAGAGAATATTCAGAATTCTTTGTTATTCCCTAGCTTACAGGTAATCTCCAAAAATTATTCCAAAACTCTCAATAAGATCTAGAAGTCATAATATAATAATAATATCTTAACCAAATTAACATCAGTGGGTCCAAACACGACACAGGTTGCTTTGTACACGTACTATTATACTATAATAATTTACAATACATACACATATACATATTAAATCAGTCCAGTTATTTTATAAAAGTTAAGCATACACAATTCACAAATACGTGGGAGAATATTCAAAGTTGTTACTCCTTAACTTACAGGTAATCTCCAAAAATTACTTTAAAACTCTCAATAAGAGTCTTTAACACACCCAAATAATTTCCACCACATTCCTCCTCTCTCCCTCTCTCTTTTTCTCTCACTCACTCTTTTGGGCAAAGCTAAAACTCAAACGGTGGGAGTGTGTGTGTATTAGGGCCTGTTTGGTATTCAATTAGTTTGAAGAGCAAAATGGAAGGAAGGGAAGATTGAAATGGAATTTAAAAAAGTGTTTTGTTTGGTAGACATAAAATGGGAATTGGAATGTAATAATTTTTTTAAAAAAATTAAAATATAACATTTGAAATGTCCAAAATACCCTTAAACCAAAAAAAAAACCTCCCTCCTTCTTCATCCCTCACATTGCCAACACAGACATAGCAACACAACACAAAATGGGGGGGGGGGGAATTAGTTCAAGGAAACAGTTGGGAAATAGAGGAGAGAAAGGAATGATGGTGGTGGTCTGGTGGTGGTGGTGCTAGATGCTGACAGTTTTCCCTCTTGCCACGGTGAATGTCACAGGACGGTGTATTTGTTGGCGAAGAGTTTGGTGTTGAAGAAGGGACAACAACATTTGCAACAACAGTGTGTGTTTAGAAGATTGTGGGTTGGGGGTTTTAATTAATGATAGGAGGAAGAGGAGACGACAATAATGGCAAAGGAAGACACATATCAATTTAAGAAGAAAAAGAGAGTTATTTGGGAATTTCTTCCGTAGGAAGATCGGTTCCTACCAAAAATGGAGGGAAGCAAGCTTCCCATGAATGAGGGAAGATGGACCGCTACCCGAAGATTGATTCCCAAAAGATGAAGCGTTCGAATGGTTCTTGTCAAGGAAGATGGTGAATCTTCCCTCTCCTTCTCAAATCTTCTACATAACAAACGGGACCTTAGTGTTTATGTGGGGTATTTATAATGGACTAAACCATATGTATTTTGGGTTTATGTGGATTATTGTATTATTTTTTTAATTTCTTGACAAACCCACCAGCTCCTGCACTATTTTTGTGTATGAATATTTTATTCCATCCACTCCACACTTCCATCACTCATTCGCATCGTTTAGATAGAGAAGGGAGAGATGGACCAAAGTTATATAATACACCCCCAAGGTCTTGAAGTGGGCAGCAACACACATAAAATATATATATATATATATATATATATATATATATATATATATATATATATATATTGGTCGAGGTATCCAAATAAGTTAAAATAAAATATATTTTTATTTTTATTTATTTATTTATTATTTTTCCACATAACACCCACATCTAGAGTATGATTGTGAAAATATGGTAGTCATAATTAAAGGAGACTAACGAATAAATACTAAATAAAATTTTAAAATCTCTAAAAATCTGTTAAAATTTATAAATGACATAAAGGTTATAAGGATCAGATTAAGATTTTAAGATGTAGATGAATTTACTATTATGCACTTACTTCATCTTTCTCTCTCTTCTCCCTCTTTTCCTCCTCTTCCCCCCACACCATTGCTTGTAGAGACCACGTCCCCTTCTTCTCTTTCTGCCGAAGTGATCGCGAGATCTTTGTCTTCAACCTCAATCACCGTCTTATCATTTCTATCCTCCCTCTTCAAAGAACTAGATCCAAAATTAGATCTACAAGAAACTAGATCCGTCTTCAACCTCCATTGCGTTGTTTGTGCTCGTGTTCTCCTTCCAGATTTGTTGCACACAACCTTCTTCTTAGTATGTTGTGCCATCGTCGAACCTACTCCACACCATTGTAAAACCTACCCCCTCCCAAGTTGAACATTATCAAGATTTTGAAAAAGAGGAAGGTAAACAATAAATGTGGGATTTAACAAAAGTCATAATGAGATTAACAAGTTTATTAACGGGTTTAAAAATTTTATTTAATTTTTAATTTTTATTCTCTTTAAATTAATCATATCCATATAAATCGACAAGACCAAAAGAAAGTGAATAAAATATGGGCCAAAAGGAATGAAGACATGATAAAGGGTGCTGATCTTGGGAGAGAGAAAATGTGAAATAACAAGGCACACATAAAAAGACAAATGAAGAGCTAACTATGTAAGAGAGAGAGATGGAGATCATTGCTGTGATAAGATGAAGAGGAGGGGCCCCCTAACCAGATCATAGGAGTCAGATATCTTCTTGAGTGTCGGGCAGTGTGGCGGCTAAGTGATAGGTAGGTATGGACTGTACGCTCTCCTTAATGCCCACTGACAAGCCAACTTGTAATTGTTGTATTATAAGACCTACCCATTTTAAATTTAAGATGGAGTTTATAATGTAATTTATATTATAAATTATTTTATATGTTTAAGACAAAGGAGTATATTACATCTCACACCTTTTCATGTGTATTATAAACATAGACAACAACAAATATTTGGAAGGAGCAATGAATATCTAGAGTTGGTAATCAAGGTCGGCTCGACCCTCCAGGGCTGACCTGTGAAGGGTTAGGGCCTAACAGAACAAGCCCTTCACGGCTCGGAGTAAGAAAAACACATGTTTTTAAAAGTCCGACCCGAGAGCACCAAGGCCAGGGCCGGCCCACAGGGCCCGGAAATTATTATTCCAAATTTTAACTATTTTTCCTCAACTTTTTTTTAAAAACAATATAATTAGTAAATTACAGCACGAATCATCCAATAAATAAGCACAGTCACTAATTCATAATCAAAAGCAAACTATGTTCATAAATAACTCATATAAAACATAAAAAGCATATCACTAAGCGACATTAATACGATAACTATTATTGTCGTCATCTTCGTTACTATCATCAATTTTAACGACATTTGATTATTCTTTACTTTGAATACTAACCTCTAGCTCATGAGTAAGAATATCATGAAATTCTTCTCCCGCATCATGAACACATCCATAATCTTTATTTGCAACAAATAATAAATCAAATTATAAAATTAGAGTATAGTTATTATGTATTTGTAGTTAAATGGATAAATAACTCTATAATAAATACAATATATATATAATTAATAAATTTAAAAAGGAAAAAAAACCATAGTGAAAAAGGCCTGCAGGGCTGGCCCGAAGCCCTCCAGGGCCGACCCGTTTAAACCCGAGGCCCATTAGGGCTGGCCCTCCCAAGCTAATTTCAAATATCTTGTCCATTTTTCAAGCCCGGCCCTTACAAGGCTAGGGCTTAAACGGGCCAGCCCAATGGGCCTGGCCCACCGGCTCTACGAATATTAGTCAAGTTGTGTTTGATTCATTCCTCGTAATTTAATCATTATTAAAATTCCATCTTAATTATCCTTTATATACTATTCCAAATCATCTTAGCCATTAAATGATAATAAGTGGTAATAATCTATCTTTCTCAATTCTCTGCAAGTTAGGGCGACACACACACACACTCACACAGGAAAAGAACCTTGGTCAAGTTTGTATTTAGTCCAAATAAAAATTCCCATTACACATAAAATCCATTTATTTAATTAATAGTTTAATAATTTCCTACCCAACTCAACAATCACATATATCACATGTGCATGCAGGTCGAATCTCACTCCATGCAAAACCGAGGGTGCCGATTCAAAAATGTACCAGCATCAATCCACAATGCATTTTAAATTATTGTTAGTTTTATTACTATTAAGCCAAGTTATACATTTAGTCTAAATAAAATTTCCAATGCTTAACAAATAAAACTTAAAATATTTTCTTTAACTCTCACTTAAAAAAATTTACCCTTATACTAGATTAATTATATAATAAATTACTATTAATAAATCTCTCCTAAAATATTAGTTCTAAAACTTAAAAAAAGAACAAAAAATATTAGGATGTTACAAGTTCAAGGGCCGAACTTCAATGTTACAAGTGTTTTTGGTATCTTTTATGTCTGAGCCCATTAAGGGTGTTGGAAATTATGTCATAGAGGCAAATCATTGTACTTTGAACATTAACGTTATTTAAAGTATTTCTCTGTTTAGTTATCATATTATTTGCATACTTATTATGACAATTGTATCATTGGATATATTATAAAGATTATTCTAAATGTTCCTGGTCGATTATCTACACGGGAGTAGAGATGATCATTTTGATGAGGTATGGAGATACGAATCAAAGTCATAGGCACTTATAAGAGTATAAGGTACTGGATCGACCCACTATGGATACGAATCAAAGTCATAGGCACTTATAAGAGTACAAGGTGCTGGATCGACCTACTATGAGAAAACTATATGGATTAAAGTCATAAGCTTATCTCATGTATAACCGTGTCACAGCTCCTTTTGATATGAGATCATCATGGATTTCTATATGAGAATCGTTGATCTTTGAGCTAATCAAAAGTCACCTTTGACCGGGTGATGATAAAAGCTTCGATCGAGATTAGTGGCTCTCATGCAGAGGAATGTGAATGGTCGAGATGAAATTTGTCTTTCACATTTGTAGAGAGATAATACTAGGCCCCTCGATGAGTATGTCTAAAAAATGTATGGCTATACTACGATGGAAAAGAGTTTTCATTACAAATGTTAGACTACTCAAGAATCGAGAAAGTAATGGTCAAGAAGAGAAGATTGACATTATCCATGTTTCATCCTTGACCAAATTATTGCCTGACAAAAGGGACGTGACATGGTTGTATGATAAGTTGTATCATATCATCGATCCCATATGAATTGGATAATCACAATGTCTTGGTAGAGGCCGCTTGCGACTTGTGGGCTGATACAGTATTGGCCTGCTGCCAATCTCATGTGGGCTTGCAGGGTCGCACATAAGAATAGCTCAACACAAGCAACAATGACCAGATTCATCGAATCTTAGAAATGTCTAAGATCTAATGAATATAATGTTTAACCTAAGATGTGTGTGTGTGTGTGTGTGTGTGTGTGTGTGTGTGTGTGTGTGTTATTATCTATAAATTTGAAATAATATAATGATATTATTTAATATAGATTATAATATTATTATATAATATTTTTTTTGTATTTAATTTATTTGATAAATTAAATAACTAAAACAAATAGAGATATCATATCTTCGATTTAATTCAAATTGAGATATTGTATCTCAGATTTAATTAAATAGATAGATATAATATCTCAAGATTTAATTTATAAAGATAAATTAAATCTGCTGGCTATTAATTTGGATTGAATAAATAAATTAGATTAGATCTGTTGGATATATTTAATTAATATTATTCAAATTTCAAGATTAATTAAGTTTAATTTTGAATATTTTTAATATGGGCCTTTAAGGTTTTAGAAACCTATAAGATAATAATCTAGCCATATTAAAAGTTAGTGAACAGCTGCAAAAGAAACCCTAGAAAGCGTAAGACGCAAAGCTTGAAGGCGCTAGCATGTTGCCTTCCGTGTTGGACCGCTATTCAATGCAAATACTGATAGAGGGAGTGGATTCATAGAGTCGGCTCCTAGAGATGCAAGAAGGCGTTAGCCCACGAGTTCACAAAGCACGCACACAAGTTCGCAAAGGTTTAGTTCCTAATAAACCCAATTTAAACGCCGTTGATAGATCCTCTTATTGGGATTTGTAAAAATTTTAATGGATGAAATCCTTCCGCTGCGTGTACGGATCCCGGCAAAGGGCTGATCCTGTAACTCATTTTCCCATCTCTAGTTGTGCCTACTATTGGTGAAACCACAAAATTATGGTTTTAGAAATCATTTTTTGTAAATAGAAATAAAATTCTTTCACATACTTACCTAAAAACTATTTTTTAAAAGCTAATCCAAGCATGCAGATAAAACTATTCAAAATCTGCATCTTGTTCACAGGCATCCTTTGCACGTTTGAAAATGTTTGAGCTATCTAACACTGTATAATCTAGGGACTTATCTAGCTCCTTTCACCTCTTTTGATTTTTCTACACCCACTTTAGTTTTTTGCTTCTTTTTTCATTTTCATGTATATGTGTTGTATGTTATGTTTACCTTCTCGTTTGGACTTAACTTCTCTTCTTTATTTTAACGTTCGCTTCCACTTCACTACCCATTTTCACTGTTGAATTAAAATGTAAGTAATTTAGATTTAATATTTTATAAAATTATGAATAAAATTAAAATGTCAAATTATTAAAAATAAATAAATTCAAACTACTAGTTTTAGTAATGATAATTGAAAATTCAATAGAAAAATATTTAAAATTAACTTTACTAAATTTGGACCGTTTAAATTTCAATCGATGAGTAAAAATGAATAGTTGGATTGAAAAGGTAGAAGAGATAAGTTAAATTAGACACTCAGCCTTTGATGTATAAGATGTGTCTTTCGTGTGTGCTAGCTTTACCTTTCAATTTAATGAAGTTTGTGTTGGAAATTATGCCCTAGATGCTAATCATTAAATAACTTCTATATTTGATTTATGAAGATAAATCAATAATTTGATTTATAAAGATAAATCAAATCAGTTGGCTTTTAAATTCACATTAAATAAATTGATTGGATTGAATCAATTAGACAGATTTAATTTCCAATTCAATTTCAAAATTAATAAGATTGATTTTGAATATTTAATGCAGCCCATTAGGGTTATAAATACCCTTAGGTTGTAAGTAATTTGATTATACACACAAGAGAATTCAAGAGCCACAAAAGAACCCTAGAAGAGAGACGTGAGACAAAGGTTTGAAGGCGCTAGTACGTTGCCCTTCGTGTTGGAGTACTGTTCAGTATACCGGTAGATAGAGTGGATTCGTAGAGTCGGCTCTTAGAGATTGATAGATTAAGAAGGTGTTAGCCCATGAGTTCTCAAAGCACGCACACGAGTTTGCATAGGTACGATTCTTAATTACTGACCCGATTTAAATGTTGTTGATAGATCCTCTTCTTGTGATTTGTAATTTATTGGATAAATTTAATTCCGCTGCGTGTACGAATCTCAACAGTGGCATCAAAGCCAGATCAATTATGCGTTTAAATTGGGTTTATGTTCTTAATATGATTATATATGAGATATATATGTGTATATATATATTATTGTTAATGCAATTAACAATATATATAATTTAAATGAAATCTTATATTAATGCATTAAAGTTCATGTGAATCGTTATATGTATTTTGACAATATATAAATTGTTATATATTTTGAATAACGTGATGCCAATAGCGTGGTGCTAACTTGTATATATGATTACAAGCTTGTATATCATCAATCACAGAGTTCAGGTGCGTCCACGGCTTGCAACATAGTCCGTCCAGAATATTGTCTTGGTGAAACAATATAAATATATTAAACAAATGATGGGGGATTGCATCACATTTTTGGTTTTTACGTGATAGGAATTGCATCACATTATAAGAAAGTGTTTAGTATTTAATTTAATGTAAATTATATATATATGATTTATTAGATAATCGTTTATGGGGCTTAATTAAATCATATTGTATGAATTAATTACCTGTTGTGATTTACTTTCAAATTGTTTGGGTATGTGAACAACATGGCTCTAGTCTTTACAATGGTTGTAATATTTAAATATGGCAAACGAGCCATGCCTTCTCTCTAAATATTCTTGATGTACATTCTCTTCTCATCTCACTCCCCTCGAATGTTGAAACGAGGTTTCTCCTGATGTAATTTTCTTTTCTTATTTAGAAAAATCTTCTCATTGGCTTGAGAGGATTTTAGGTTAGGTGAGCATGTTGTGTCACGTTTTAATTATGCTTTTGATTAGATCATGACGTGTTTATTTTGCATATTATGTGTTGTTTGTATGAGATACAACTATAATTACATTCATATGAATATAATTAATTAGATTAAACCCTCCAAATGAAATCTTAAGTCGTAATGTCGTCAATTAATGGATACTTGTCAAAGCCTAGATCACTTATTTGTATGTTCCACCAAAGTGGATGCACTTGAGTTATTTTGGTGAGACATGAGTGAGTAATGGTGATACTCAACATTCATGATTGTCTTAACTTAATTGAGATTATCAAAATGGTTTTGGATCTCAAGGCATTATATGGGATTAAACGTGCCGGTCATATGATGATCGAATCTCATAAAGATCTAAGAGTTACATGTGATGTAATTGGCAAAGAGGTTGCCTACCTAAATAACTTGATTTTAAGAGTCTTGCCAAAACGGACTTAAATTTAAACCAAATATGGATCTTAGCCCACTAATTATATTGAGGGTTGTTAATTCAGTGGGAGATTATTAATTAACTTTGCATATCTTTTAATTGTAAAATCATGTCGACTAGTAATACCGCTACATTATCACTGCGATTAGTCCTTGAGAAGGACAAACTAAATGGGACAAACTTTCTTGACTGGTTTAGAAACTTGAGAATTGTTCTCAAGCATGAAAGAAAGGTTTATGTCCAAGATCAACCCATTCCTGATGAGCCTACAACTAATGCTCCAAGAGCTCAAAGAGATGCTTTTGTGGATGTAGGATGTAGGATGACTCTGTGGATGTAGGATGACTCTGTGGATGTAGGATGCCTAATGCTTGCCATTATAGTTCCAGAGCTCCAAAGAGATCTGGAACATATGGAGGTTTATGAGATGATTGTAAATCTCAAGGAAATGTTCCAGCAACAGGCAAGGTAAGAGAGGTATGAGACCACAAAGGCCTTACATTCCTGCAAGATGGATGAAGGTGCATCAGTTAGTCCTCATGTGTTGAAAATGAAAGGCTACATTGATCACCTTGAGAAGCTTGGATTCCCATGAGCCAGGAATTAGCTACAGATATGATCTTGAACTCACTCCCCAAAAGTTATGACCAGTTTGTCATGAACTATAACATGAACAAAATGGAGAAATCAATTTCTGAATTGCATGGGATGCTCAAAACAGCTGAGCAGGGCATTAAGAAGAAGCCCAGTACTATTTTGATGGTTCAGAAAGGAAAGGGTATGAAAAAGAAAGGCAAGGGCAAAAGAAAGGGTAAAGGCTCAACTGATAAGACCAATGAGTCAAACAAGCTTGAATCTAAGCCTGCGGCCAAGAAGGCAAAGCCTTCGAAGGACGAGGTATGCTTCTGCAATGAACCTGGTCATTAGAAGAGGAACTGCAAACTCTACCTTGAAGATCTGAAAAAGAACAAGAAGGATGGCGGGGCTATCGCTTCAGGTATCTATGTCATAGATATTCACTTTTCCACTTCCTCTACATGGGTATTAAATACTGCCGGTGGATCTCACATTTGTACAAATGTGCAAGGTCTCAAGGACAGTAGAAAATTGAAGAAGGGAGAAGTTGACCTACAAGTTGGAAACCGAGCAAGAGTTGCTGCTTTAGCTGTAGGCACTTATGAATTAGTTCTACCCAGTGGGCTTTTGTTATTTTTGAACAATTGCTATTATGTTCCTGCTTTGAGTAGTAACATTGTTTCACTTTCTTATTTAGATAAGGAAGGTTATCTTCCATACTAGGAACCGTAAATGTTCAATTTATCGTAATGACATTTTTATGCTAATGGTAATTTGCATGTTGGTCATTATGTACTTAATTTAGAACATCCTAATAATGGAAAAATCTATGACATAACTACTAAAAGGTTCAAGTCAAATGATTTGAATTTGACCTACTTATGGCATTGTCGTCTAAGCCATATAAATGAGAAACGCATTTCGAAACCCATCAAGATGGATTTCTTAATTCATTTGATTTTTAATCATTTGATACATGTGAGTCTTGTTTATTGGGAAAGATAACAAAGACACCTTTTACTGGGCATAGTGAGAGGGCCACTGATTTATTGGGCCTCATACATACTGATATGTGTGGACCAATGAATATATCTGCTAGAGGAGGTCATTTGTACTTCATAACATTTATAGACGATTTCAGTAGATTTAGGTATATCTATCTAATGAAACATAAGTCTAAATCTTTTGAAATGTTCAAAATATTCCAAAATGAAGTGCAAAATCAACTTGGCAAAACAATTAAAGCACTTCGATCTGATCGGGGTGGAGAATATCTGAGCCAAGACTTCATTGACCATCTTAGGAGTTGTGGGATCATCTCACAACTTATTCCTCCAGGAACACCTCAATGGAATAGTGTTTCTGAATGGAGGAATAGAACTCTATTAGATATGGTTCAATCCATGATGAGTCAAACATATCTTCCGTTGTCCTTTTGGGGGCCATGCCCTATAAACAGTTGCGTTCACACTAAATCGAGTTTCATCAAAGGCAGTTGAAAAGACACCATATAAGATATAGACTAGGAAGAAACCCAGTTTGTCGTTACTTAAGATTTGGGGATGCGAGGTTTATGTTAAACAACAAGCCTCTGAAAAATTATCATCCAGAACTTTAAAATGCCTTTTTGTAGGGTATCCTAAGGAAACTAAGGGATACTATGTCTACAATCCCACGGATCACAAAGTGTTTGTTATCTGCAATGGTATCTTTTTGGAAAAGGAGTTTATCTCTAAAAGAACTAGTGGGAGTAAGGTGAACATCGAAGAAGTTCGTGAGTCAAGACAACGTAGAACCACAAATGGAAAATGGAAAAAACTCACAACAAGTTGTTGAGCCTCCTCAAGCAACACAAGGCCCATGAAGGTCCGATAGAACACGACAATGGCCTCAGAGATATGAATTTCTGATTACTGGAAGTCGTGATATGTTGCTCATAAAGCAGAATGAGCTAACTACCTATCGAGAAGCCATAATGGGACCCAACTTTGAAAGATGGCTTAATGCAATGAAGTCTGAAATGCAATCCATGTACGACAATAAGGTATGGACCTTAGTCGATCCACCTGAATGTGTAAAAACCATTGGGTCCAAATGGGTTTTCAAAGAGAAAACTGACATGGATGGCAAAGTAAATGTCTTCAAGGCACGACTAGTTGCAAAAGGATTTACTCAAACTCATGGTGTGGACTATGATGAAACCTTTTCCCCAGTTGCAATGGTCAAATCAATCAGAATCCTTCTTGCCATTGCATCATATTATGACTATGAGATATGACAGATGGACGTTAAAACAGCCTTCCTTAACAGAAAGCTGCTTGAGGATCTGTACATGACACAACCTAAGGGTTTTGTGCGTCCAGAGGACTCTGGTAAAGTTTGTAAGCTTCAAAGATCCATTTATGGATTGAAGCAAACATCTCGGAGTTGGAATCATTGTTTTGATGAAGTAGTCAAAGAGTTTGGATTCATTCAAAACATAGATGAACCTTGTGTTTACAAGAAGGTTAGTGGGAGCACAATTGTATTTCTGGTGCTTTATGTAGATAACATCCTACTCATTAGGAATGACATCCCTACCTTGCAGGGTGTCAAGTCTTGGTTAGAAAAGTCTTTCTCAATGAAAGATTTAGGTGAAGCCACTTACATCCTTGGGATTAGGATCTATAGAGATAAATCCAAAAGGCTGATAGGCCTGAGTCAGAGCACATACATAGACAAGATATTGCATAGATTTAGTATGCAGGATTCTAAAACAGGTTACATGCCCATGTCTCATGGCATTCATCTCAACAAGGATTTGTGTCCTAATATACAAGATCAAAGAGACCGCATGAGTAAGATTCCATATGCCTCCGCCATTGGATCTATCATGTATGCCATGTTATATACTCAACAAGATCCCAGTAAGGATCATTGGACTGCTGTCAAGAATATCCTAAAGTATTTAAAAAGGACAAAGGACTTATTCTTGGTATATGGTGGATTGGGTGATGAGCTCTGTGTGACTGATTACATAGATGCGAGTTTCCAAACTGACCAAGATGATCCAAGATTGTAATCTAGATATGTATTCCTTTTGAATGGTGGTGCGGTAAGCTAGAAGAGCTCTAAGTAGAGCACTGTAGCAGATTCTACAACGGAAGTTGAGTATATAGCAGCATCGGTGCAGCTAAGGAAGTCATTTGGATTAGAAAGTTCGTTACTGAACTAGGTGTGGTTCCTACCATCTCAAATCCAATAGACCTGTTTTGTGACAACAGCGGGGCTATTGCACAGGCCAAGGAGCCTAGGTCACATCAAAGGACCAAGCATATACTTAGACGTTTTCATCTTATCAGAGAAATTGATGATAGAGGTGACATAAAAATATGCAAAGTACCAGGAGAAGACAATGTTGTTGATCCTCTTACTAAGCCGCTTGCACATATAATACATAAATGTCATGTAAGGACAATGAGAATTAGGGAAATTAATGATTGTACCTAGTGCAAGTGGGAGCGAAGAATATTGTTATTTGAAGTATTTCTCCATTTTGTTATCATATCATTTGCATGATTATTATGATGACTGTATCCTTGGATATATCTTATAGATTATCCTAAATGTCCCTGGTCGGTCATCTACGCGGGAGTGAAGATGAGATAAGACCAGTATAACTTTGATGAGGTATGGAGATACGAATCAAAGTCATGGGCACTTGTAAGAGTACAAGGTGCTGGACTGACCCACTATGAGAAAGCTGCATAGATTTAGTCATAAGCTTATCTCATGTATAACTGCGTCGTAACACCCTATGACCTGAGATCATCATGGATTCCTACATGATGAGTCATTGATTTTTGACCTAGTCAAAAGTCACCTTTGACCGGGTGATGATAAAGGCTTGGATCGGGATTAGTGGTTTTCATGTAGAGGAATATGAATGATCAAGATGGAATTTGTCCCTCACATTTGTAGAGAGATAATATTGGGCCCCTCGATGAGTGAGTCTAAGAAATGTATGGCCATACTATGATGGAAAAGAGTTTCCATTTCAATTATTAGACTACTTAAGAATCGAGAAAGTAATGGTCAAGAATAGGAGGATGATACTATCCATGCTTCATCCTTGACCAAATTATCGCGTGACAAAAGGGATGTGGCATGGTTGTATGATAGGTTGCATCGAAAATCGATCCTCATGTGAATTGGGTAGTCACGATGTCTTGCTAAAGGCCGCTTGCAACTTATAGGCTAGTACAGTATTAGCCCGCTGCCAATCTTATGTGAGCCTACAGGGTTGCACATAAGAATAGCCTAACATGAGCTATAATGTCCAAATTCATTGAATCCAAGATATGTCTAAGATTAATGAATACAACGTTTTATCTAGGGAGGATATATATATAATGATTGCCCCTACTGCAAGTGGGAGTCTGTTGGAAATTATGCCCTAGGGCCTAATCATTAAATAACTTCCATATTTGATTTATGAAGATAAATCAATGATTTGATTTATAAAGATAATTCAAATCAGTTGGCTTTTAAATTCACATTAAATAAAGTGATTGGATTGAATCAATTAGACAGATTTAATTTCCAATTCAATTTCAAAATTAATAAGATTGATTTTGAATATTTAATGCGGTCCATTAGGGTTATAAATACCCTTAGGTTGTAAGTAATTTGATTATACACACAAGAGAATTCAAGAGCAACAAAAGAACCCTAGAAGAGAGACATGAGACAAAAGCCTGAAGGCGCTAGCACGCTGCCGTTCGTGTTAGAGTACTGTTCAGTATGGATACCGGTAGAGAGAGTGGATTCGTAGAGTCGGCTCCTAGAAATTGATAGATCAAGAAGGTGTTAGCCCACGAGTTCTCAAAGCACGCACACGAGTTCGCATAGGTACGATTCTTAATTACTAACTCAATTTAAACGTTGTTGATAGATCCTCTTCTTGGAATTCGTAATTTATTGGATAAATTTAATTCCGTTGCATGTATGAATCCCAATAGTTTGGTCTTTTATAAATCAAGGAATAATAACTTTGGAATAACCAATTGATGAAAAATGATGAGATACACTTCCTCTTAGGATATTGCTCGTAAGTTGATCGGTAATAGATAAGACAAACAAGTGCATATTTGATTAAAAGAAAGGGTAAGATGCAAGTTTAGCAATCTCACATAGGGGTGTCCGGTACCATAATATTTAATTAGGTTTAAAAATACACATGAATGGAGATAAAATTAACACTTTTGTTGTCTCCGGTTAACAGCTATTACTTTATTTTTTTTAACCATTTTTAGAGCACACGATCTTAATAAACACTTCGAAGCTACGCACATCAATAATTTTGCCTCACCTTTGTATCTTTTATCAAGGATCCAAGAAAATTGACTTTGTTGCTAAACTAATATTCTTAGGTTTTGCTAATGCCAGATATTCCAAAATTACTAATTTTACATTTGTTATTTTGAGTTATTGAAAGCTGAACAAGTGAGCTTCATTATGGAACTCAATGGCGAAGTATACTTTACGAATCCCATAGGAGGATCTATCAACAACATTTAAATCGGATTAGTCAAAATTGTACCTTTTATATGTGTGTGCGTCTTGTTCGATCAACAGGAGCCAACTGAGCGAATCCACTATCTCTACCGATATCCACATCGAACAGTACTCCAACATCAACAGCACCATGCTAACGCCTTCAACATCTTATGTCTCTTTTCTTTCTCTAGGGTTTATCTTTCGCGGCTCATCCGTATTTTAATATGACTTGAACATTATCTTATAGGGTTTCTAAAACCCCAAAAGGGCCATAATAAAATATTCAAAATTAATCTTAATTAAACTTGAAATTCGAATTTGGATTAAAATAATATTAATTAAATCTGTCCAACAGATCTAATCTAATATATTTATTTTAATTTGAATTAAAAGATGATTTAATTTTTCTTTATAAATTAAATCTGAGATATGATATCTATCTATTTAATTAAATCTAAGATACTATATCTCAATTCAAATTAACTCTAAGATACGATATCTCTATTTATTTTAGTTATTTAATTTATCAAATAAATTAAATACTATATAATAATATTATTATCTAGATAAGTAATATTATTATTACGTTATATATATATATATATATATATATATATATATTCTAGATTAAATGTTGTATTCATTAAATCTTAGACATATCTAAAATTCAATGAATTTAGACATTATTGCTTGTGTTAAGCTATTCTTGTGTCCGACCCTGCAAGTTCAGATGAGATTGGCAGTGAGCCAGTACTATACCAGCCCACAAGTCACAAGCGGGCTTTAGCAAGAAACTGCGGCTACCCAATTTATATGAGAATCGATGATATGATACAACCTATCATACAATCATGCCATGTCCCTTTTGTCACACGATATTTGGTCAATGATGAAGCATGGATAATGTCATTCTCCTGTTCTTGACCATTGCTTTCTCAATTTTTGAGTAATCTAACAATTAAAATGGAAACTCCTTTCCATATAGTATGCTCATATATTTCTTAGACTCATTCATTGAGGGGCCCAATAATATCTCTCTAAAAATGTGAGGGACAAATCACATTTTGACCATTTACATTCCTCTGCATGAAAACCACTAATCTCGATCGAAACCTTTATCATCACCCGGTCAACAGTGCCTTTTGACTAGGTCAAAGATTAGCGACTCTCATGTAGAAATCCATGATGATATCAAGTCAAAGGGTATTGTAACGTGGTTTTGCATGAGATGAGTTAATGACTTAATCCATGTAGCTTTCTCATAGTGTATCAATCTAACACCTCGTACTCTTACAAGTGCCTAAGACTTTGATCTGTATCCCCATACCTCATCAAAGTCATACTGATCTTACTTCATCTTTTCTCCCGCATAGATGACCGACCAGGGACATTTAGGATAATTTTTATAATACATTCAAGGATATAGTCATCATAATAAACATACAAATGATGTGATAACAAAAAGGAGAAATACTTTAAATAACAATTGTGTTTAAATTATAATGATTTGCCCCTAGGGCATAATTTCCAACAACTCCAGCAAGTGTTAGCCGATTAGTAGTGGTCTTCATCTTGTTTAGAAAATCTTATCCTCATTCCGCCTTTTCTTGTTTGATGCAAAACTGATTTATACACCATGATCCTGGCTTTAGTTGAAGCACCAACTAAAGAACGTGTGTCAACCTAGATGTCTTTTGTGGCTCGACAATGCAAAAGTTGAGCTCCAACTTCGGCGCTTAAGGTGTTGCAAAGCCATCCTACGAGAAGAAGATCAATAGCATTCCAATCTTCGAAATCTGGGCTTATCTTCATCCCAACACCATCTAAGATGAGACGAAGAGATGGCTTTGTTTAGCTATCAAGATAATTTTCTAGCCTATTACCCTCAATAATCGGTAAAACAATTGATTCACATAGCAAGTAATTCCCACGATTCAGGTTAACCGAGTTTACTTGATTGAAGAAGTTGAACATGGCGTTGGTTTTGGAGACATTATTAATAGTGATGGTAGTAGGTGAAGCCGAAGTCTGAGACGTGGCTTGCGAGGAAGGACATGAGGCAGACGTGGCGAATGATTTGAAAAGAAAATCCTATGCTCTGATACCTAGATAAAAATCAAGCTGATAACAAATAATCACAATGGCCTCAATGAATCATGAGGCACTCAATTCACTGTACAATTATAAAAGGAGTGATCCAATACATTTTGTACACGTATGAGATGAATAGTAGAATTGCATAATAAAATGGATAGAGAATATTACAGCTAATACATTTCTAGAATATTTTGTACGTAACTAATATAATTATTCCTATTTATTCTTAAAGTCACGGGTTCCTGTTGCTGTCAAGTATATTTGGGCATTAATTTTGGAGCTTATCCAGATAGATTTCTTAGTGTGATCAAGTTCATCTCTAATCATCATTCTAGAGTATCCATTTCCGATTAGATTACATGAGAAAGAAAACTTTCAAGTGTCAAACTTAACTGTCTAATTAAATTGAGTTTTGTGTGATTATGTAAATTAAATTATGAGATAACAGTGTGATTCAAATTCCAGGCACACTGATAAAGAAACAAAGGAACACATCAATTCATGATTCCCATGTTGAAAATTGAATAGCCCATTGTGCTAATCTGAACTCATATTACACAACCAATGCACGTTGAGTTGATCTCTTACATAAACACAATTTAAAAACTACCTAATAATTATAAGATTTAATATATAGGGGAGAAAAGGACGCCCAGATAATTTGTTCAGCAAATCTACCAGTTGATTAAACAACAATAGTTTTAGAGACAGATAAAACCAAGTAAGAAGAAGCATAAAATTGACTTCGTGAGGCAAACCAGAGCCGAAGTAAGGGTGAATTAGGCTTTTGAATCATCCAACATAAAAAGGTCCAATATCAACGGATCAAAGAGAACTAGCAACTTCATTGCAACAGTCAAGCATGAAGGAACCCAAAATCGGCTTCCTTGTTCCTGAGTCAAGCATATACAAGTTGAGCTTCCTTTCTCCAGCGATTTCAACCAAAATAGAGTGACGAACCCAAAATCAATGGGGACGGGGGTGGAATCAAGTATGGAAAGGAGATTGAAGTAGAAACTGAGACACTGGAGATGATTTCAAAATGGAGAAAGGATGGTTTTAGCTGAAGATCAGAGAAGGTCGACGGCGAGTTCGTGGAAGAAGAGCGAGGAAACCGGAAAGGACGGAGAGATGGATAACTAGGCCAATGAGAGCACATGGTCAAACAATACAATTTAACATTAATTTAAAAGTGGGGTGATATTGTTATATTTTTAAACTTTATATTAAGATTAAAAATTTCTAGAGTAACATTTAGATTTTTCAAATATTTTTGGGTGGATTTGCACCTAAGCCTTAAATATAATAATATATTAATGATATGTAAACTAATACAATGATATATAAATTCAATTCAATCACTCTATTTCATTTTTAACAATAATATTACTCTCCAGCCATCCTAAAATAATCCTTAAAATTTGTTTACTTTAATAATAGGAAAAATATTCATAAATAAAGTATTCTTCAAAGCATCACCTTAATCACATCTCTTTCTTTGATGAATTCCTTCTCACTCATTAGAGTAATTAATCAATTACAAGATCCTCAATTTATTAAAAAATACTTAATTTCAAACAGTTATATAAAAATCCCAATTTCCACTTCGATCCTAAACCTCAAAACCAATCTATTCAATCATCAATATAAATTTCAATAAGTTAAAATAAATAATAAAATCTAAATTGAAGAGTTTCAATATCATAAATTACAAATATTTCAATGAAGCCCTAACTCTAGTTTTCTCAAATTAACCAATCAAACAAAAATCTAAGTCATACAACTACTATTCTAACCTCATGAGCTCCATTAAAACTAAATCATCAATTGGAACACCTAAACACTTGAAATCTACCAAACGCTATAAACCACAATAAAAGAGGATAAAAATAAAAGTAATAGAAAATAGATAGCTCACCGAGCATTTTATAAAACCATCAAACTAACCTCCTCTCACACTTTTTCCTTTCCTCTGCACGTTGGAGGAGTAAAGAAGGATTGTTCGCGTCGGAATGGGGGTATTAAGTTGAGGAGGAATTTTAAAATCCCCTTTACCATCGCATTTAATAATTTTTTTGTTTTTCCCATTTCCCCCCTTTTCCCTTGATTATTATTATTTTAAGACTATTCCACCACTCACTAAAATTCAATAATTCAGCTAAGTTTATGTATTTTGCTCAAATAAAATTTTCATGACATTTAAACAAATATAATATGTCATTTAGAAAAATACTTTTGGTATTTTAGTTTAATCCCACCAAACTTTATTAATTTTCTTTCATTTTCCAAAATTATATTTGGAACTAAGTCCTTAAAAATTTAATCCTATTTAGAGTAAATTCTCCTGCTAATTACATGTTGCAATTTACCATAACATATTTTATTCCTAAAATTATATAATAAAAATTAGGATGTTATAATGCAAAACTGGTTTGAGATTCCCTCATTTTCACAACGTCTTTTTTGTTTTTTTAGTTATAGCAATATATAGTGCACAGTTTATCACACATCTTTTCAAAATCTCTTGTCAAAAAATGGCGACAAAGCTATCTTCAACTCCAAGTTAGCTTTCTCCACAACCAATTACACATTCATTAATTGGGGTAGTCATGTGCATATGTACAGTACTTCGACAGCTCTAAAAAATGAGAGATGAATTCACCTTCATGTAAATCCTCATACTTAAAAGTAAATAATTCACTCTCCTTCTCCACTCTAATGGAAATATAATGAGGAAATAATAGTTCAAGAACTTTTCCTTAAACTCTTCATTAGTAACTTCAGCAGCATCATCTAGTTTGGTGCTTTACCACCATTATTATTGTAAAACAATAATAACTGAGGGTCATTTTAGTAATTTGTGTGTTGTGATTAGGTTCTACTCTTCTTATATATAGGTATGTGATATACTCATTAAATGTAATCTGTATGTTTGATGTTAATAATATCATATTAGTTTTCTCTCTCAAAGTCAATATGTTCAGGTCCATCTGTTAACATGGCATCAGAGGCGGTTAATCAAGATCCCTGGTGGACCCCACGACTAGGAGAGAAGACTTCTTGACTATTCTTTCCCTGCCAAGCACGAAAGGCAATCTCCATTTACGCCCCTGCTGTGCACCGAGAACCAAAACGATTAACACTCTACAAGACGCACGAAAGGCATTTTGCCCCTGCGATCTCCGGCAAGATCTGAGCCCAGCCACGATCTCCGGCAAGAATTGACGCACAAAAGATGATTCAGTGTTTTGACCCTTCGTCCCTGCGATCTCATCCCCTGTTCCTCCATCCCTCTGAAACGCAAGGCTCCACCATTATTTCTCAAACATTGACCGGGGCTGAGAATTACACTATCTGGAGTCGATCCATGAGCATTGCACTGAAAGGAAAGCATAAGGTTGGTTTCATTGATGGTTCCTGCAAGAAAGCCGATCAACCAGACACTCTCAAGGACCAGTGGGAACGCTGTAATGCAGTAATTCTTTCCTGGCTTTTAAATTCTATATCAAAGGAATTAGCAAATGGTTTTATGTTTCATGAGGAAGCTCACCGCGTCTGGATTGATCTTAAGGAACTCTTTGACAAGAAGACTGGTTCAAGAATATTTGCTCTCCATCGGGAAATTTCTCTTCTCAAGCAAGGTTCCTCTCTTGTCTCTGGTTATTTTTCTAAACTCAAGGAACTCTGGGAAGAGCAGTCCATTCTTGTTAATATCCCTTCCTGTCAGTGTTCAACCTCCACTGCCTATGCCGAATTGATTCAGCAATAGAGGTTATTCCAATTCCTTATGGGATTAAATTAATCCTATAGTCAAGCTCGCAGTCACATCTTGCTCATGATACCCTTACCATCTGTTGGACAAGCTTTTGGGATGATTTTAGAAGATGAAGCTCAACGCTCCATTGCAAGTCTTGAGCAACTATCTGTCACTGAAGGAATAGCTATGACTGCTAGAGGACGAGGTCGTGGCAAAGGCTGTGGACGTGGGAATCCTAATATAGAATGCTCTCATTGTGGAAAAAGAGGGCATCTGAAAGAACAATGTTTCCAAATTGTGGGCTATCCACAAAGTTTCAGAGGTAACCGACCAAAGCAAGAGACTGATCAGTTGGTTGATCAGGCCTCCAGTGAATTGGCTCTCCCGATAGATGCATCTACTACCACAACCAACATTGTGGGACCAACCTTCACTAATGAGCAGTACCAGCGACTGTTGGAGCTCCTCAAAAAGGACTCTGAGCCAACCATTCATGCGCTTGCGGGTACAGGTTTGGCTGTTCCCTCTCTTTATTCTAAATCACATTCATGTTGGGTCATTGATTCTGGGGCAACTACTCATATGGTTGGGAATTTGAGTCTCTTAGATACATATGAAACATATGTAGGTCCTATCAAAACTATTAGATTACCTGATGGCACAAGAGTATCGGTAACACATAGGTAGTGCCTCTATAACTGACACGTTTACTGTGAATGGTATATTATATGCTCCGTCCTTAGAATTTAACCTACTGTCTGTCGCTAGATTAACAGAGGAAAAACAGTGTTTTGCTATATTCTTTCCTCATTTCTGTTTACTGCAGGGCCTTCAGGATGGCAAAATGATGGTGACTAGTAAGCTGATTGAAGGCCTGTACATTTTGAAAACTCCTAATAGACAATGTAGTATGGTTGATTATGTTCAAAGAACATGTAATATGCTTAATTCTGCTCAAACCAGTAGTAGAAATCTTGATATAAATCAAATGTGCATGTGGCACCATAGACTTGGACATGCTCCTCCCACCGTAATGAGATATCTTGGTTTTGAATGTAGTGATAAAAACATTATCAATAATAAATGTGAGATATGTGTTCAAGCGAAACAAACTAAGCTTTCATTTGCTTCAAGTTGCATTAAAAGTACTCGTTGTTTTGAGCTATTGCATCTTGATGTATGGGGTCCATAAAGAACTCCAACACATCAAGGATATTCCTATTTCTTAACAATTGTTGATGACTTTTCCAGGGCAACCTGGACTCTACTGCTCAAGAATAAAACTGAGGTTACAACCTGTATCCAAAACTTTATTGCCTATGTCTTCACTCAATTTTCAATTTCAGTTAAGATGCTTAGAAGTGACAATGGTACAGAATTTACAAACAATGAACTAAAACGATATCTTAGGAGTAAGGGTATTGTTCATCAAACTTCATGTCCCTATACTCCAGAACAAAATGGGGTAGTTGAAAGAAAGCATAGAACCATCGTCCAAGTAGCTAGGGGTCTCATATTGCAATCTGGTATACCAATTAAATATTGGGGGGAATGTATCAAAATGGCCACTTATCTAGTTAATCGATTGCCATCTAGAATTTTGGATTATAAAACCCCTTTTGAGATTGTATATAACAAACCTCCTGTCCTTGACGACTTGAAAGTTTTTGGTTCTCTGGCTTTTGCAACAGACTTAAGAAGTAATGATAAACTGAATACAAAATCTGTTCCTTGTGTTTTTCTTGGCTTTCCTGATAACCAGAAAGGATTTATATTGCTTGACCTGAAAACTAAGAATATATTTGTTAGTAGGCATGTGAGTTTCCTTGAATCTAAATTTCCCTTCAAAGAAATTAACCCATGTGATTTGAGTGAAGAATGCAAGGAATTTCGGCATATGTTTTGGTTTGACTATGATTTTTTAGCACATGATTTACACAAGCCAGCCGATGCCAATATCCAGAGGGAGGCCGTAACAGATACAAGGCTGGAACCATCCATCATTCTGCCTGAAACATCCACTAAGGTATCATGTAGACCCACTAGAGATAGACAGGCACCAATTTGGTCGAAAGACTATGTTTGTTCTCTAGTACGGGCTGAGGAAGATAAGTGTCTTTATAGCATTCATAAATATCTTTCTTATGATCATATATCTCCATCTCATATGTGCCTTCTGCATTCAATTGATTCTATGCATGAACCTGAATATTATGAGGATGCCATAAAGGATCAACGTTGGATAGATGCCATGAATAATGAGATTAAAGCTTTAGAAGATAATGGAACCTGGACAATTGTGGCTCTACCTAAAGGAAAAAGAGCTATAGGATGTAAATGGGTGTACAAGATTAAATATCATTCGAATGGAACCATAGATAAATTTAAGGCTAGATTAGTTGCCAAAGGATATAGTCAAAGAGAAGGTATAGATTACCATGAAACCTTTTCTCCTGTTGTTAAAATGTTAACTGTTAGACTTGTCCTAAAATTGGCAGCAATGTATGCATGGGAATTACATCAAATGGATGTGTGTAATGCCTTTCTTACAAGGGGACTTCGATGAAGAATTATACATGAGGATTCCCCAAGGTTTTGAAAGTAAGGGGGAGAAATTGGTATGTAAATTAACGAAATCTTTGTATGGTTTGAAACAAGCTTCAAGACAATGGAATCACAAGCTTTCAGAGGCTTTGATTCATGCTAGATTTAAACAGAGTAAGCATGATTACTCTCTTTTTATTAGAAACTCTGATGATGGTGTTGTTCTAATACTTGTTTATGTTGATGACTTGCTGATAACTGGAAGTAACGTAAGAGGCATAAATGAAATCAAATCCTTCCTACATAATAATTTTAAAATCAAAGATCTTGGTACCATGAAATATTTTCTGGGAATAGAAGTTGCTAGATCACAAAAGGGGATTGTGTTATGTCAAAGGAAGTATGTTTTGGATATTTTGGTTGAAACAGGGATGAGTGGATGCAAACCGCTTGGAGTTCCCTTGGCACAAAATCAGAAGCTAATGCCATATGATGAAGCAAGGAATACTGTGGATGATTTGTTGACAAATCCAGAACGTTATAGGAAAATGATTGGTAAGTTGATCTATTTGGTTATGACATGTCCTGATATATCCTTTTCTGTGCAGCTTCTAAGCCAATTTATGCAAATGCCAACAAAGGAGCACATGGCTGCTGCTTTAAATGTGTTGAGATATTTGAAAGCAACACCTGGAATTGGAGTGCTACTGAGTTCAGCAGGAGACCTTGATCTTGAATGCTTTTGTGATTCTGATTGGGCAGAATGCGCTACCACAAGAAGATCCGTTAGTGGCTATTTGATAAAGTTTGGGGGATCTTTAGTGCTATAGAAAACTAAGAAGCAACCTACAGTTTCAAAGTCCTCAGCAGAAGCATATTATAGAGCTTTAAGTATGGTTGTATCCGAAATTGTATGGACATTAGGAATGATCAAGGACCTAAACATTAGCCATCACAATCCTGTAAGAGTTTATTGTGATAATATGGCGGCAATTCATATCGCAAAAAATCCGGTGTTTCATGAGAGAACCAAACACATTGAAGTGGATTGTCACTTTGTGAGGGAAAAGTTAAAGAAAGGTTTAATTGATCTAAGGCATGTTAAGTCTGAAGATCAAGAAGCAGATCTTTTGACTAAGGCTGTGGGAAAAGAGATTCAACAAAGATTATTGTTCAAGTTGTCCGTTGTAAATGTGTTTCAACCTCCAACTTGAGGGGGAGTGTAAAACAATAATAACTGAGGGTCATTTTAGTAATTTGTGTGTTGTGATTAGGTTCTACTCTTCTTATATATAGGTATGTGATATACTCATTAAATGTAATCTGTATGTTTGATGTTAATAATATCATATTAGTTTTCTCTCTCAAAGTCAATATGTTCAGGTCCATCTGTTAACAATTATATTCCTGGGCTGCTGTCTGCAATAACTGCTCGGCAACTCTTACCTTTTGTCGAGTAGTGCATACAATAACCTTGAAGATGTTTTCTAGCCGTTTCAATTATATATTCTAGTGCTTCAACTAGGCCTAGCTTTCCCTCTTGCAGGATTAAATCTCTTGAAATTTACACAAATTTGCGGAGTGGAGCTGAGAATGTGAATTACTGCTACATATCACAAATTTACACAAATTATTATATCTTTTTATCTCTTAAAAATTAAATTCAAATATATTTAGAAAAATATATATCCTTGAAAATGAACTTTACAAAAAAAAAAAAAAAAACTTCACAAGTGAAGCGCGCTTGCACATTAAATATCAATCATAGAGATGAAAGAAAATTCGTTGAATTTCATATACAGATTCTCCCTAGTTATTATAATGATTGATGTTTTTCAGTTCAAACCTGTATCTGTAAACAAAATTCTTCTCCTTTGTAAGACTTCAGGTTTTGTAATGCAGCCTCATCAACAGGATCCACCAAGAATAGAGCCTGTATTTAAGTGATATCACAATAACATTATATGTTAATCAAAGAAAAAAAATTCAATACTTTTGATTTGGTTCTTACATCATTTATTGCTAATAACTAAATAAATATATTTTTCACACAAATACATACAATCTTAAGAAAATCCAAAAAAAAAAATTGAAAACTCTAAATTAAAAATCATTATACGAAAAAAGTTTCATAATTTGAACTTATTGTTTTAAAGGCTGGTTTTTCTTTTTTCTTTTAAAAAATACTCACAGTTGTGTTTGTCATCTATCCTAGTCAACTTAGATTAATATCTTCGTCAATTAGTCATATCCTCCGACCCTTCCAATGTTGGGCCGATGTCATCATTTTCCATCAACAATTGCTTCTTCCAATGGGCCACCATTTTTCTTTATTTTTATTTTCTTACTCTAAAATCTTAAAATATTATTTTAGATATATCTAATATCCTAAAATATTTTATGATTTATCTATTACCCTACCCTGAATTATTTTCTCAATTGCACCCATTGATTTAAAGTGTTTTTTCATGCAACCTTATATTTTATAATTTAGATAATTTAAGATGCTGAGTACATCTAAAAAATACTTTAAATATTTTAAGATGATAAATGCTTTTAAAATAATACTACTTTACATCCACCTTAATTTTTTCTTTTTGATATTTCTTGTTAATGGTCAATAGTCAATGCATACCGTCCATCACTTCTCATCTTCATATAAAGTCCTCCACAGTTCCCCCATCCCTCCAAATCCACTAATAGCAATGGCTTCCTCGAGTAATTGTTCAAGACTCACTTTCACTTCTCGATCCTCCCTCTTCTTTGTCTTTACCTCTCTCTGTATTTTCTTCTTTGCCTCTGCCAAATCTTCATCCTCGTCGTGGTCAAGGTTTGATGAATTTGACAGGTATTATCACATAGAAGCCAAAGAAAACTGCAAACGAGATCTTCTATTTAAAGTCGAAGCAAATATTATCCGAAGATACTGACCATTGGCCCTAATTTTTCCTCTTCTTTTGATCAATACAGGACGAAGAGCGATGGATTCTGTGCAGCAAGCGAGTAATTCAAGACTCTTCTTTAATTACCTTTACCATCTCTAGCTGTCTTATCTTCTTTAATTTGGCTCTGCGAAATCTGATTCTTCTTCTTCTTCCTCTTCGATCGTCTCCGACAAGGTTTTACGGAGAATTAGCAGAACGCGGAGTAGCAGCAGAAGCTGTTGTTGGATATGGCTATGGCGTTCGAAGAGTGATCACTGATCTCTCGCGAAAATCTCTGAGTTCTTCTCTTGATCTCATCAAGTCCTCTTCTCTTTACGGACCTGATGTTCCTCATCTCTCTTACGGCTAGGTACCGTGTTTAATTTTTCTTCCTTCCCTTGCTTTTGACCTGACTGAGGTAGCATTTTCTAATAGCAGCTTTAACGATATTAATTATATCATGAAAAATATGGTTTATAAAGTTAATAAATTAAAAATATACTTCATTTAAATTTAAATGACTAAAAGTATACTGACTAATTTTTTTTTTTAAATCATTAAGGAATTTCTTGTCCGTATTTCAAATTGAGGATTCTAGTTTTTATTGGTTTAATTGTTTCTTGAACAAAATAAAATTATCAAATCGGGAAAGCAAAAATGTAAAAGTTAGAAAAGTAATGAAATTTTTATGTTATAATTTATAAATAATATAACTATTTTGTATTTTATATTTTATATTTACCTCATGTGAATGTGATATTCCAAAAAGTAACATGTAAATAATATAGCTTCCAATATATTTATTAGATGTATGAAAAAGAAATAGTGATAAATCATTAGTGTGGGTCCTTTGCTTTATGCTGCACAAGAAAAATTATAATGTTATGTTCACGATTTATGAATAATTTATTGTGGGGCTCTATAAGTTTTTATATATATTATAATATTAAAACTACTAATTATTAAAGGTAAAAATAGGGGCATGCTTGTCACAAGGGGCATTCAAGGTTTTTCTCCACCTCTTTTTTTTTTTTCAAAAAAGGTTATTAATTATTTAATTTTTATGTATTATAATATTAATACTTATTAATTATTAAAGGAAAAAAAAGGGGCATGCTTGTCTTATGGGTTTTTAAGGTTTCTCTCCACTTTTTCCCTTCTTATTATTCTAGGTTTTTCTTCTTACATTTGTTAGGTCTTTTTTCTTCTTATTTTTTACTTAAAGATTTGACATTTGCTAATATTGTGGGCTTTCATAGGCAGCCCAACTGAGGCGTTTGTAGCTAACCTGATCCTCCTTCGGAGATTTTTTTTTTTTTAAGTAACCACTACTTAAATTTTGTAAAATAAATTGTGGGTGAAAATTAGTTAAAAATAATAAATGTATAAGAGGTGCGATTTTCTTTTTTTTCAAACATACCCTTATTATGAAGACCATGAGTGTGAGAGAATGAGCAGGAAAAAGATAAATGAGAAAGAGTGGAAAAAATGTGAGATGAAAGAGACATGTGATTAATTAGGTCTAAAAATAGAAAAAGTGCATTAAATTCATAGATAAAGTAAAATTGTTACTTATATATAGGAGTAAAAGAGAATATTCCTTTTTCAACAAAAAGAAAAAAAAATATTGTTTATAAATAAGATCAAAGAGAGTATTAAACAACTTTTTATCGAGTGTTTGGTGTTTGGTGTGAGGGTTGTTGGGTTAAAAAGGGGAAGGAAACTGTTTTTATGTTTGATTTGAAAAAAATAGGAAAAAAAAAAGGTTATATTATAAGTTTTTAATTAACTTTTTACTATTATATTTTATCTTTTCTACATTAAAATTTTATAACTTAATAACTTTTCTAATTTTTTTAAATCTAACTCATAAAATTTTTCATTCCCTCCCATCTCCTCCAAAACCTTCATACCAAAAAGCCTATTAAAGTTTTTTTAACTATAAAATTATGAGTTAGTTTAAATTTTCTTTTAACAGAATACAATGAATAAAAATTTAAACCTGAAGTATAGGTTAAACCTCTAATTTCATGTCATATTTTAATTTAGTACCTTAAGTTTATTAATTTTATTTTTATAGTATTTAAATATCAACAACGTTAGATGGGAAAAGAAAACTTTAATCTCGCTCAATAGAAAATGCTAATTTAAATTGAAATTGTGACTCTATAATTAAATGCTGACAAAAAGATATGCATAATAATTTTTATAATACAAAATTAAAATAAACAAGAAGGTCAAAGTATTTATTTTAATTTCAATATATATATATATAAAATTATCTAGGAGAATTAAAACTAAACTAAAATAAACGGTATATATGCAGGTTTATTTTTATTTTAAAATATCAAAAATCATATTAAAAGATTAAAATTAAAATAAACTTTCTGATCTGAAGACTAATTTTCATTTTTAAATTTTAAAATAGTTATAATTAAAGGATTACAATTAGGGTGAACTTGGTCATTGAGGGTTTATTTTAATTCTTGAATAATAAAAACAGTCATAAACATATCCTATTAGCATTTAATTAGATGGTCTCATTTAAACATGCTAAGCAAGTGTATTAAAATTAAAATATTAAGGTATATTTTCACTCTTTTAAGCTCCATATGAGGTATGCTTTTGTTCATTTGACTTTATAAAATATACTTTTTCTTATATATTTCTCTAACTCTGTTAATGTTACCTACAGAAAATGTTAATGCAACAAGCTCAAATAAATGATTGTGCAGCTTAGAAACCATATGTAAGTTTTAATTTTTAATATAATATATTTATATTATTATTAAACTGAAATGAACCAACAAATTGCTAGAAATGAAATGGAGATTTTTCTATTTAGATTATTGAATTAATATATTTAGATTATTAAATTAATTTTTTTTAATACAATCGAGGTTTTAATATTGACTTCTTTATTAGGTTTTAGATGTTGTTCAATTCATAAATATTTTAAATTTAATATTAATAACATTTAATTACACACTTATCATTCAGATTTACAATATCATCACTTGAGTTTATTACGTCATTATTTTTTATTAGTAATATTAACTATGTCAGAGCTATAGGATCAAAAGTATACTTTATAAAGTTAATTAATCAAAAGTATATCTCATCTAAAATACAAATTATACTTTAACCAAATTAAAAATACTAAACATGGATTTCCTCCCATTTCAGCACTTTCCCCGCCTTTAAAGATTGGCTTAGAAGAATATTGATTGAATTAAGTAGGGATAGGCAAACTGAGATGCTGATTTTGATTATCAAGCTTATTAATTATTTGTGGATGAAGAGAAATTTTTTTCTTCAAAAAAGTAAGAAAGTGGAGCCATTGCATATAATTAAAGAAATCCATTTCTCCACATCACTTGCAATGTTGCATTTGCATCATAAGACACTCTAAAGGGTGAGAAGACAATTTAGCAGTATAATGAAAACAAACCCGTTCAGGAGGAAATGTGTTTCTCAACTCTCATATATGCTATCAAGGCCAAAATGTTCAAGCATTTCAATGGAAGAAAAATCGATTAGTGATGAATTTTGCTCACGTGGGATTACGATCGACTCTCCTTCTCCTCTAGATTATTAAATGTTCTCTCTTTTATAATACAACGACAGAGAAACTAACCATTTTTTATAAGAAGAGATGGTTTCTTAAGGTGGAAAGATGTCACTCTACTGCTGATATTGTTTTTGGACATAGCAAGTCTTTTAAATTATTTTGATCCGGATGGAATGGCAGTGGTATCTAGTATAACTAATAGCTCTTTCAATTCTTTACAACCATGTCCCAGGATGATTGCAGAGCTCTTATGTACCTCATTTGATATTTTTGTTTTTTTAATAAAAATTGTCTAGTATCCAAAAAAATTGAAATTTCATCTAGAGATATTCTTCTCGAGCGAGACGCCAAGACAAAATTTATGGACATTATACCCACCCCAACAAAATTTCAAGTTCATGCTAAGCAGGCAAGGAAGTCATTTTCAACTGTCTGATTGTCTCACGTTCATCGATTGTAGTTTTGAGAATCCAGACTGCTTCAGAGTGAAAATCACAGACTCCACCAAACAAAGATGGGAAATCCCACATGAAGTAATCCCCCGTCGTTCCCATTTTCATCATGGTTCCCCATCTAAACAACAACATCAACCACATTCACAACAATATTCCTTGTCCGATCCCAGTTCTGACATCGTCTTCACCCTCCACAATACAACACCTTTTGGGTTCACGCTCTCTCGCAAATCCTCAAACGACGTCATCTTCGATGCTTCTCCAAACCCTGAAAACCCATCAACATTTCTCGTCTTCAAAGACCAGTACCTTCAACTCTCTTCCTCGCTGCCCCAAAATGGAGCTTCTTTGTACGGTCTTGGGGAGCACACCAAGAGTTCATTCAAAATCCAACCCAATCAGACCCTCACACTGTGGAATGCTGACACTGGCAGTGATAATCTCGATCAAAACCTTTATGGGTCTCACCCATTTTACATGGATGTTCGTTCACCTTCTGCTAATGGGAGAGTCAAGGCTGGGACGACTCATGGGGTTTTGCTGCTTAATAGCAATGGGATGGACGTAGTCTATGATGGTGATCGTATTACTTACAAAGTCATCGGAGGTATTCTTGATCTTTACTTTTTCGCCGGACCCACGCCGGAATTGGTGATGGAGCAGTACACGGAACTCATAGGCCGCCCTGCTCCCATGCCATATTGGTCATTTGGTAATTTTCTCTTCCAAAGCCCTGTTGATTGATTGCATGTTTGTTTGGTGTTTTACACCGTCTGAGGACAAATGCTTCAAACACTGTGTTCTTGTCTAGTATTTGACATATTGCCTCATACTTAAAGATTGTAGACTGCTTTAAATAGAATAGGGTAACTATACTTGACATATTTGTTTTGCTGTGTTGTGTTCATTTTAGTCATTGTATATCTTAGGTTCCCATGTAGTTGTAATAATGCATATCATTATTCATTTGAATAATCTTAAATTTTAGGTGATTTTTATGATTTTATGCTCGTTATGCATTGGAATATGTTTAGATAGTGTCATATTCTCCTCTTTACCTTAAGGTTAGGTATCTTTAGTGTTCTAATAAGAGTAGCACATGAGGGAGAAGTTATAAGCACTTTTTTGTATTGATAATGTGAAGTCCACTACTTACTCACGATGATGATAGATTACTGCTATCTCGGAAACCGATGAAGACAAGTGTCTTGAAGGCACAAGTGTAACTGATAAGTAAAGATAATAATATGCATTTAGGGACCTAATTGTAAGATAAACCTAGGGACCTAATTGTAAACTAAATAGTTAGTAGGGTAATTAGTCATAAATCATAAACTGGACATTAGTTAGGACTTGAAGGAGACTATAGTGTTATAAATAGCCATCCTCCCATTGTACATTCAGATTTGACATGGCATTGGAATAATACATTGTGAGACAGCCATAGGAGCTCTCTTCTCTATTTCTCTTCTTATGTCTCTATTCTACACCTATTCTCTTAACCTTAGATCAATAAACATATCAGTACCACTTTCTGCTGGGGTAGAAAACTTTTCTGAGATGGATAAGGTTGTTTTTGGGTGAACAATAACTACCCCCAGCTACTGTATTTGTTCTTTTGTTTCTTGCATGTTCTTTCCACTAGTTTAGTGCTTAGGGAGTTAGACAGTTGTTGTGTTTGTGTTCTCAGGAGTTAAGGTCAGGTTAGATTCTGTTTATGATTTTTGTTAGAAAAAAAAAGCTTAGTTTCTCTATTTTTGGTGAGTTTGATGATATTTGTACCTGGAGATTCTCCTTTTTAATTGTTAGAGAATATTGTGTCAAGATTCTTTACTTTATCCTCTATTAATTTCCTTCAACCTGCTCATACCCTCACCTAAAAGCTAAAACCTGTCAGTTGACTATATTAGCGGGGTCTGATAACCAGCAAGGATACCACGGCATAGAAAACATGAGTTTGGACTGTAACTAAATATTATTGTCATTAAAATGTGTGTTTATATTTCCTTATTCTTTTTAAATCACAAAAGGTTTCACTTTTATTTTCTGCACATGTGAAGTTGCCAAAAAGAACAGAATATAGAAAAATTACATAATGTAGTATGAATGCATATTGCATAATGTATTTTTCTTTTTGTAGAAAAGTACTTTGTAAGGTCAGTTGAGATGTCGGATGTAATTATTTACTCTCCCCAGACATTTACGTGCTGTGAATTAAAATATTTTGTCGTTCTGAGTAACCTTGTGTCTAGATTTTGTGCTTAACCACAACTTATGGTGCTATTGTTGGAGGGTTTCATCAATGTCGATGGGGCTACAAGGATGTAACTGACATTGAGAATGTTGTTGCTAATTATGCAAAAGCAAGCATACCTCTTGAAGTAATGTGGACAGATATCGATTACATGGATGCGTACAAGGATTTCACACTTGATCCCATTAACTTTCCGCTGGATAAGATGAAAAACTTTGTTGACACACTTCACCAAAATGGTCAGAAATATGTGCTGATCTTGGATCCAGGTACCTTCCTTCGAGCATATTATACATATTCCTCATGCAAAAATTACTCTTCTTTTGATTGTAATGTAATTTGCATTATTAATGCAAGGAAAAAATTCAAACAGGTATCAATGTGAATAATACAGATGAGACCTTTATCAGAGGTTTGCAGGATGATGTCTACATAAAGCGTGGTGGAACAAATTATTTGGGTGAGGTTTGGCCTGGATCAGTCTACTTTCCAGATTTTCTAAATCCAGTTAGCCAAGTTTTTTGGGCCAAGGAAATCAATTTATTTCAGAGCCTCCTTCCTTTTGATGGTCTTTGGCTTGACATGAATGAGTTATCAAATTTCATTAATTCACCTCCTATTCCATCTTCTGACTTGGACAACCCTCCTTACAAGATTAATAATGCTGGGAGTCTACGACCTATAAATAATAATACAATTCCAGCAACTTGTTTACATTATGGTAATATCACTGAATATGATGCACACAACTTGTATGGTCTATTGGAGTCCAAAGCAACTAATGAGGCCCTAACAAATATAACTGGGAAAAGGCCATTCATTCTCAGTAGATCAACTTTTGTGAGCTCAGGGAAGTATACAGCCCACTGGACAGGAGATAATGCTGCCACATGGAATGATTTGGCATACTCAATACCATCCATCTTAAATTTTGGAATATTTGGAATTCCGATGGTTGGAGCAGATATATGTGGCTTCTCAAGAGATACAACTGAAGAACTTTGTCGGCGTTGGATCCAGGTAAAATTTTTAGACCTGATCACATTGATTTTTTTGCATTTTTGTGTTGTTCGGATTGGATGGTCATATACTCTTTTCTTTCTCCTTTTACTTGCTTGAAATTTATGGCCTCTCCAAAAAAAAGTTTGTATCTACTTTTTCTCTGAGACAGATTTTCCTTTTCTTACTTGAAATTATTCATATATTTTATAAGAAAAGTTAATCAATAAGATAGGCCATGTGAGTTGAGACGTTTAAAAATATGTCTTCATGAAATTAGAAGTTTTATTCAAATTCCTAAAGCTATGCGGGCTACAGAAAGTTATTTTATCAGAAATTAAATATGCTGTATTACCTTTTTCTTATCATTCAGGTGCTAGTTTAACTTCTTTCATATGATAGGTGTGTATTTTAAATCGCTATATATATATATATATATTGATAACATAAATCATTATAATTTTTTATTTAGTATTATGTGCCCGATAGCATCCATCCCCCTAATATTTTCCCCCTCTACTCCACCCTTGTTGGTCTGAAAATTATGTTCTTTGTTATGGCACATGTAAGTAACTCGTCTTTTTGGCATTGTAAGTTTTTTGGCATTTGTTTTATGAAAAAAATTTAGTCAAATCTGTATGTATTTAGTCTCTTAATAGTCATATTTCTTGACAAGGAATGGTTGTCTGTTGTGACACTGAACTAATGTATCCTGTGTTTTACATGCATGTATTTATAAGAAAGTAAAACTACTGTCTCTCAAAATTAAAGGATGCTGTCAACTTCAGTATCTAAGACCTTATATCCTCTTTACATTGCATCTTACAAGCTGCTTGCTTATCAATAAATTTTCTGTTGTCTTTCATATTGCAGTTAGGGGCATTTTATCCCTTTGCAAGGGATCATTCAGCCAAAGGTTCAAGGCGTCAAGAGCTATATGTTTGGGGTTCAGTTGCTGCTTCAGCTAGGAAAGTGCTTGGTCTTCGCTATCGCCTCCTACCTTACTTCTACACATTAATGTATGAAGCACATGTAAAAGGGATACCCATAGTGCGACCTCTTTTCTTTTCATTCCCTGAGGATATCACAACTTACGAAATAAACTCTCAGTTTCTACTTGGTAAAGGGGTGATGGTGTCACCTGTTCTAAAGCCAGGAGCAATCTTGGTTGATGCTTATTTTCCCACAGGAAGCTGGTTTGACCTCTTCAATATCTCAAACTCAGTGATTGCAGGCACAGGAAAGAATGTGAGGCTTGATGCACCACCTGATCACATAAACATTCATGTTCAAGCAGGTAATATCTTGGCTTTGCAGGGTGAAGCGTTGACAACAGAAGCCGCACATAAGACTCCATTTGAACTTCTGGTTGTTATTAGTAGCAGTACAAACAGTTCTGGACAAGTGTATTTGGATGATGGGGAGGATCTTGACATGGGGGTTGCGAAAGGACAATGGACGCTGATAAGATTTTATGGTGCATTGCACGACAATAGTGTTTTCGTTGCATCGAAGGTCACAAATGGGAGGTTTGCTCTTGACCAAAGGTGGTTCATAAATAAGGTAACTTTTCTGGGGATTCCTAATGGAAATAGTTTGAATAGTACTTTGGAAATGAAAGAACTGAGCATCATGAAGGGATCAAACACAGATGGCAACAAGACAGTTATAAAGAGATATTTGGACAGTTCCAAACATTTTGTTATTGTTGAAATTTCAGAATTGTCTCTGCTTATTGGAGAGGAATTCAAGATGGAAATCAAGGTCTCATAAACATGATGTTTAATAAAAAAAAACTACTCCGTATTTTTCATGGCTCTTGGTATGCATTTTCTGATGCTTGAACAACAGTTACGATCTGAATAATTCAATAATTTTGACTTGGCTCTTAATTGTAATGTGGGTTAGATGTTGAATTACGGGTTGATGGGTAAGGTGTGTGTGCCGACTGGAGTAGATGATTTGCTTGAAGTATCTTTCTTTATTACTTGCCATTGATCTAGCTGTGAGTTAATCAATTGACTATGCTTCTAGGTATGTTTTAATTCTTGATTCCTGAGATCATGCATATCTGTTCTTTTCTTTTGTATGTTGTATTTGTATCTACCTTCTTAAGTCTACTTCTAGATATCAATTCGAGGCAACTTCTTGGAACTTGAGTATTCAATATGGCCTCTGTGGAACTTGAGTAACTACTAAGGAACATGTATACGAGTTTTAGTTTAGGAAATGATAACAAATTTATCTTGCTCATTTGTCATTGGGATTTTAATAATTAAATCACAAATTCTAAAGATTCAATTTTTGTCCAAGGGCCAATGTCTGTGATGAGAGAATGCAATTTTTTATTTGATTGTGATTGTGATTGTGAAACTGATGCACTCATGTAGTGAAGATTGATATGTGTCCCCATAACGTGTTTTTTACCTAATTTAGCAGTCCGTGAAGTCTATTAGTGTTGTGAATGATTGTGGGGTAAGCATTAGACACCTGACTGTTCTCCTTTTGATTAAAATGAACATAAAGGGGGGAAAAAGCCATTGAACTGTCACTACTCACACCCCAAAGGAGATGTGGCTGGCACGCTAAATAAGGAAAAGAGGGAAAAATGCTTTCCAAAATTGAAATGAATTCAAAAGGGATTGTGACAAAAATCTTGAATCTATCGCTAAAAAAAGATAGGTTTCAGAATCTATTGTATATAAAGAGCACGGAAAATTAGGGTGAGGATAGGAAGAAAATTATAAAAATTGTTATTATATAGGACAACTAAATAACAAAATTTTAATTTAAAAATCATTAGAGACGGTTTAATATTTTTAAATTTATAGTATGGTATTTAGTTCTTATAAATAGATAATTATAATATTAATGATCCTCTTTAATAAATGTAATCCTCTTTTGTTCTTTTGCTCTATTTTTTTTTAAAGGTATTAGACATTTGAGAATACACAATTAACTTTAGCTAACTGTGTAAAAATTATATAGCCTTAAATTTCTTTTTCCGTGAAAAAAAATCTTAAAATTATTTTTTGTCAATCACTTACAAAAATGAATGTAAAAATAGTAAAAGTAAAATAATTATTTATTTACAAATGTACACTTGCCCAGAATTAAAATATAGGGCCTATATGTTGTGATAAGGATCATTCAGCTAGAAACATGGGTCACTTGGTTTGCATTACTTATTATTATTTTTTAATTCAATTTTTGTTATAAAATAAAAATAGTTGGTTAATTTATCATTTTTCCAAACAAAAAAAATTCCTATAATTTATTGATATATAATTTGAAAAAAAAATCAAATTTAATTTTACTTGCTTTATTTTTATTATTCTTTGAAATTTTTAAATTTGTTTTTTAAAAAAATCCACTAAAAACATTTCTATATATATTTTTTTACAATTTTTATAAAACTGTATCTTTTGAAATTTCGTTCAAATTCATTAGTTACCACTAAAAATTCATTGCACAGTGAATTTATATCATTGTGCTTGAGGAAATTCTTAGATTTCACATAACGTGATTTATTCATTCTTATGTAATTTAACGAAGCCTCCTTTCATTTATTTGTTGTAATATAAAGAAAAAAAAAATTATCTTAATTTTGGTATATAAAGGCCATTTGAAACCTCATCTATTCAAGCTTTATACAAATATAAAGCCACTACTACATAATGGTTGATATATAACGGTTATTATCGATCATAAATCCCGGTTTTAAAATGTCTTATATACAGACGTTATATATGTTTAGTGTAGATACATTATGGTTGTGAATCATTATTTATTTTGGATCTATTATAATGATTCTAATATAACACTTGTTATGTATTAAGGCTTGGTGAATTCATCATATGCACATTGCTGTGATAATAAATAATAGGCACATGTAAATAACCGTCATAATATATGATAATGCTAAAATAATACAAAACCATCCCACTTTAACTATTGTTATATATGTTGTAACATAAATAACAGTTATTTAAAAAAAATAGTTATATATTTATAGTAATACAAATGGCTTTATTTAAACAACTATAATACCCTCTATAACATACATAATGGTGCTTTCACAAAAAATGTTATATATATTATGGACATACATAACAAGCATTATATTGCAACCATTATTTATTTGCTAAAAATTATAATTTTTTTATTGAAACTACCATCATATATAGTTGTAATACCCCATATTATTATTGTTATTGTTAATAATAATAATAATAATAATAATAATAATAATAATAATAATAATAATATATTATTATTATTATTATTATTATTGATATTGATATTAATATTAATAATATAGTAATAACAAAAATTTAGAATTTAATAAATGATTTATTATTTTTTTCATTAATTAGCAATTGCTAAAGAGCCCAACCCACAAAGCTCAGCCTATAGCTAAACCCTAAAGTTTAAATATAAGTTTAGGTCTAGCCGCCTAACTTTGGCCATCACTCATTATTTCTTTTCTCTTTACTTCTTTCTCTATAAACTCCGCGACAAACGGCTCTCTTAGGAGTTTAGTAAACATGGAGACTTGGTAATCCTAAACCTACTGAATGATACATAATCAATGATTTTGGGGTTTATCTCAATCTCTTGTTCTTTCTTTAACCTCCGCTGTAACTAGCGAAAATAGTAAATCGTCTGAGTATTTGGAATATAGCATATGCTATTATTCTATTTCAATTACTGTGTTCTTTAAGTTTATGATATATTGATCCTTCTCGTGTTTCTGTCTTGATGTGATCTGCTAGGGGTTGTATACTTTTAATTTAGGGTTAAGGTGCATTTTCGCCAACGGACAATTGCGCTAGGAGCGACTGGGCCAAAAAAGTATTGAAGGTACCTAAAATGCCAACAAACAATTATGTTAGGAGGGTGTGAGCCAACACCGTTAGTCTGAGTCCGCAAAAATTACAGAATAGCACCCATATGTTTATGAAATTATACTTAAGCCACAAAAACATTTCAAAATTTTTATTTTAGTCCCTCCATGTACTTTATATGGAGGGACTAAAGTGAAAATCATAAAAATTTTATGGGCCTGGAAGATAATTTTCTAAAATTTTGGGTTCTTTTTTGTAATTTTTGCGGGGTCATCCCTAACCTTCCAAATCAAGTATATTTCAAACAAGGTGAAAACAGACGTACTTTTAACAGGCTGAAAAGAGACCTACATCTAACAACCATCTAATAGCCTGTTTAAAGTAGGTCTATTTTTGGCCTGTTTAAAATAATTATGTTTTCGCCCTGTTTTGAGTTGACGCTTGTGGTTTGTTGGACTGTTTATAAAATTTTTAAAATTATAGGCCTCCTTAATAGGCCACGGTCAGGTCAGACTAAGGTCTAAAAAAAATGCCTTTAATCAGGGGTGGTTTTAGACCCCACAAAAATTATAGAAAAGAACCCAAAATTTTAGAAAATTATCCTCAAGACCCATAAAATTTTTATAATTTTCACTTTAGTCCCTCCATATAAAGTACGTGGAGGGATTAAAATAAAATTTTTGGAATTTTTAGGGTTTAACTATAGTTTCAAAAACATATGGGTCCTATTCTGTAATTTTTTCCGGCCCTCAAACTAACGGCGTTAAGGTCAAACTAACGGCGTTGGCCCACACGCTCCTAACATAATTGTTCGTTGGCATTTTAGGTACCTTCAATACTTTTTTGGCCTAGTCGCTCCTAGCACAATTGTCCGTTGGCGAAAATGCACCTTAACCCTTTAATTTATTGTTTGTTAGAATGCCGACCCATCGGATTTCTATATGAATGACAATTTAGTGCTTCAGGTTTTCTTTATAACATTAGATAATTGTGTTTGTCTTCAATTACAATATAGGTTTCCATGACTCAATTAAAATCAAACTTGAAAAGGTTGTTGTGAAAAGAACTAACAGTTTTATACTTTTCTTCCGCATAAGATTATCGTAAAATATTTAGGGTACATTTAATTTATGTTCACATGCATTTATGAAATCTTTTTTATGGGTTCTCATGATAACCTTATAGGAAGTAAAGCCAAAAAAAAAGAAAGGGGATGATGAGTAGAAGTTGCGTTTAAATGATAGTCCTGACAATTTCCCATGAACATCTTATAAGGACCCATAAGTAATTATTTTATAGTTTAATTTGGAAAATCTCACGGACAACATTTTAATGATTATATTTGGGAAAACTCACGAGCTCTAAAGAGTTATAGTTCTTGGGTTTGTGAAATTAAGATCCATACTTTCTTGCCAGAGTTAAGGGTTTTATTATTATTATTATAAATATGTGAAAAATAATTTAGGAACTTTCTTATGAGTCTAAATTATTTAAAATAAATTAACAATGGGAGGATAGCTTTGGGATGATACTTCCTAAAGTGATGAACACAACCTTTAGGCTTTTTGCCTCTGAAATATTATTTGATGTGAACCGATAGTATTCGTTCTTCCCAAAGTGGTGCCTAGCAGGCTATCCGAGGCACTAGTAGCAACTTTGGGAAGAGGTATGCACACTAGGAAGAAAATGATTTATGGCCAATTTGATGAATTGTGACTAGCAGGTTTCCGGGTCACAGGGTAGACTGACAAGATATCCAGGTCTACCATGGTTCTCTTCCCACTAAGTATATTTCATAAAGAACAACAAAACTGATATCTCCTTTTTAGTTATGCATTTATATGATATTTTTATTACGAAATAATTTTATTTTATTTTATTTTGTTACCTTTATTTTAGGATTACCAGCTTTGCTAATGGTTGTTCTATGTGGCTGTGATGATCCTTCGGGGGAGCAGAATTTCAGTGAAACAGGCTTCAAAGGTAAGGGCTAGCAGTGAGAAGTGAGGAAGACGTCCAATAAATTTTAGTTATTTCTTTTTTTTAATTTTATATTCCGAATAAAATGTTTATTTTAGTTTTAGATTTATAGGTATGTAATAAGTAGCCTTGCACTTGTCCCAGTACAAGTGCGGCGGTAACACTTCCCAAATTTCGCTATTTTGAATTTTGGCATGAATTTCAGTATTATTCATAAAACTATTGTTATTTTATCTGATTATAACCGTTAAGATTTGGGGGTGTTACAACAGTATATACATAAATAACGATTTTTTTATGTAATAAATTTTAAGTTTTGAGGATTTTGTTTTTTACAAAAAGGGGATTCTAATTTCAACATCCTCATGTATGCATGAAATAGAGTTTCTACTTTCTAGTTGGCAAATAACCTATCATCAGAAATCTCTTAAAGTCTTCTTTCTATTTCTTAAACAATCAGCTTCAAATTCATTGTATTCTAAAATTTTTGATCAAATTCATAATAGTTAGTTTGGAGCAACTTCTTTATACGACTATGAAATTAAGAAATTTGTATTTCTTCTAGTTGTTCTTTGTTGAGCCTAATCTTGATATCATTGAAATTCCTCTTGATTACAATTTTCTAAGCAACAAGTTTCAATTCTAAACTACTTGTCTTTTGAAAGTTATAATCCAAAGAATGACAGCTATTCTAGAACATTGTGAGAATATGAAGCGTTAACTTTCAAAATCCATACCTCTTTCATATGAATCTCTTTAAGCTTAATCTCAGCTTTTATGAAACTCATTTTGAGTTTTGTTTCACATGCAACGAGTTTCACTTCAATTGAATGTGTATTTTTTTAAGATACACCTAAGTTACTGAACCTGTTATAAATTGATGCAAGAAATTCTATTGTCAACTTCTTAACATCATATCTATTTCATATGAGTTATGTTGAGCTTAATATTGGTGTTTTTGTGTTGCATTTTAAGTCAATTGTCATATAAAATAAGTTTCACCTCAATAGAATTTGTGGTTTGAGAGATATGACCAAAGTACCTAACCTCTTCCATACTAAGACATAACATCAAATTAGGAAACTTGAAGAGAATATTCATTCTCTCAAAAACAATAAGACAACTTTCTTCTCCCGCCCCCCTCTCTCTCACTCTTTTCCTTATTTCCTCTTTTTTTTCCATTTTTAAAATAGGAAATATATAAAATTTAGACCTCTCTCCAAATTGGAAGGGAGCAAAAAACTCAACATCTCTCCCTCACAACTATATGGAGACAACTGCCAATTCAACTTTCACATGATAAGCTTCAAACTTTCCATAAATGTCAAGCTGCATTCATTTAAGCAACTCCAACCTAGTTGAAGAAACATTCTTCTTGAAAGATACTCTAGCTTGTTCATCAACCATGCAGTGAGAATACTTTTCCAATTATACATTCTTCAATTCTAGAAGTGCATCCTGTTAGTTCTTTATATGTTTTAATGATAACTAACAATTGTAAACTCAATATAAAGTTTGTTTTTGGCAAGTTGTGAAAACTTGATATCAAGAGCAAACTCGAGTTTGAAAGTGGAAGAAATCACCAAGAGGGGGTGAATTGGGGATTTTTTTAAAAAAACTTTTGTATTCTTAAAAAGAAACTTAAGAAATAAATAAAGAAAGAGTAGGGAAAGAAAAGCTCAGACACACAAAATTTATACTGGTTCGGTCTTAACCTTGACTGACGTCCAGTCCCCAGATATCTTCTAGGTGTTTCCACTAGTTCAACAGGTTTTTAACTACAACAATGTAAACCAGACACAATTCTAATCACCTAGGACTTGCTCCCCCTTACACCTTGTAATTAAACAACCCAACTCACAGGTTCCACAACCTTGAGTTCACACAAACAAATGCTTTCAAAGAATCACAAACTCTCAAAAGAGTAAATATTGATAAACACTGAAGAACAAATCAAAAATCACAATACAGACTCAAATTGCAAATGTATTCAAGTGTAGCTTCGTTACGTGTGTCTTGCTCTGAGTCTTCATAGCCTTTTATAGCCTAGCTAGATGAACTAGCCGTTGCTAGTTCTTCTCCAACGTTCAGCTGCGAATCTAGAACATGACAGTTGCATATTTTGCTCTGTTCTTTTAATTCTCAGCTGGAATCTTGGAATGTGGTTGATGCAGATGGTCTTCCAGATTTTTAGTCATTCCATGATCTTAATTTGACCGTTTAGAGTGATCTTAATGTGTTACAACAGTTTGAACTGAACATCTGGGATAAGGGAGAAAGATCAACCCTGTTCTTGGTTCTTCATTAAATGCATTTATTTTGGATCTTGATTTCACCTTGATCTTGTGATGAACCTGTTTAAAACTTATCAAAAACTTGATCAATAATGTTAGGAATAATAATACAACATGATATGATAATTTCAGATTAACCCATAAGGATTTCGCAGATTGATTTAATCTGGTTTTTCAAAATTACCGATGCAAACTCGAGTTTGTATTTCTAGACTCAAGTTTGGGTTTCATCCAGAAAGAATGACTGTTGATCAGTGGTCTAAACTGGTAGTTTACAAATGCTAACTTGAGTTTGGTTTTTACAGAGAGAACTGTCGGGCTCTGGTCTTGGGATGAAACTTCAGGCATGAAGCTGAACTCGAGTCAATTAATGACTAACTCGAGTTTGGGTCTATGTTAGGAGGATAGGCCTAAGTTCAAGAACTTCCAGACTGGAGTTTAGGATCATAAACTGGAGTTTGCAATGTGGACATTTTGATGTTCTTTCTGTATGATTCAGACTCGAGTTTGGGGAGGCAAACTCGAGTTTCAGTAGGAACTGAAACTTTGAATTTTATCTTGGTCAAGTGTAAACTGGAGTTTGGAAATACAGACTGGAGTTTATAAGACTTATGAAAATACTGGGTTTTTCTGGATTCTTTCTGTTTAGTCTAAACTCGAGTTTCATGGTCCAGACTCGAGTTTGTCTTTTGCGAAATTTTGATTGCTCTTTGTATCTCCCAGACTTCAAGTTCATTTCCACAAACTGGAGTTTGGCTGATTGAGAAAAACTTTGATTGCTTCCTGTGACTCCTTAGACTCGAGTCTGTCTAAGCAGACTTGAGTGGCTTTCTTGCATAATAGAGCAGCTTTCTGTCAAGTCTAAAACTCGAGTTTACATACCTAAACTCGAGTTTGCCTTTGACAGTAAGTTTTTTATCTTGCAAAAACAAACTTCATGCTAAGTTTACAATTATCAGTTATCATCAAAACACATAGAGAACTAACATTCTCCCCCTTTTTAATGATGACAACACTTGAAAACTTAGAATTTCAGAATTTCGATGTGTAAAACAAGATTTGAAAATTCTGAGTCACAGAAGCAGTAAGGATCAAAATAAGTCAAACATAAATAACTATTGTCATTTCATTCATCAACAGTTCAGCCAAGTGTTTAGACAAGAGTAAGTTCACAAAGTAAGCAACAACTCAAAACAGGGGACAAACAAGATTCAAAACAAAACAAACAAACAACATTCAAGACTGTTCAGACACAACTCAAGACTGATCTTGCTCTGTGGTTTTCTCTCCCCCTTTATCATCATCCATGGGAAGAGTGGGGTCAACTGGTGGGGTAGAAGGATGAGAGGTCTGAGATGTAGAGGCTGAGATGTTGAGATGCTGCATGATCTGGTCTAATTGTGCCTTCATGGCATCTTGAGTGTCAATCAATGCTTGATTGGTCTTGGTGAGTTCAGACACAATTTTTCCAATCTCAGTTTCCACCTTTGCAGCAAACGAATCCAATGCTGCATCAACAATCTCTTTGACTTTTGCAGCAAGGTCTGAAGGGATGGGATTCTGAGGAGGTGGAGGAGCTGATTGGGCCTCATGAACCCGGGAATAGGAAGCTCTGGTTCTGGAGGGTGCTCTTGACTAGCCAGACCCTTCAGCATCAAAGCTGATCTTCATGAGGTGTAGTTGAGGCTTCCCAAATGCTAGAGGTCTAATAACAATATCTATGGCTCCAAAATGCCAGATCTTGAAATGGAAGAGGATCACAGAGATGAGGGAGGGAAATGGAATGTGAGATGTAATTCTTGATCCAAATCTGAATCTCACCACCTCTTCAAACACCCACTGGCCTATATTGAGAGGCTTCTTGTCCACTACTGCAGCAAAAGGTGCATAGTCTCGCTCGGTGAAATGGGTGAAATTGCCACCTTTCTGAACCAAGTTTCTGGAGTAAATGTACCATAAGGCACGAAAGGTGGGAGACATAGATGTTGGGGTGAAATGAGGAGAGAGCAGTTGATCACCAAAGATAGGCTCGTTTGGTTTGAGAATTTCAAAGCATTGCTTATTGGTATAGTCTATTGAGTGGTGAGGAGGGGGATTGGCAATGTCTAGTATCTTATTCAGAATTGTAGCAGATAGTGTAAGTTTGACTCCTCTAACTGTAGTTGAAACTCTCTCTTCTCCTAGCCCTTGATCATCATCTTCATTATTATCTCTTTCCATGTTGAAATAGAATAGTCTCACTATGTTGGGAGTATAGTGGGCAGAGATGGATAGGAGGGTTTTGAATTGGTTTAACCAGGGAGACAGATCAAGATTACATTCCTGTCTAAGGGTGTCTAGATTTATAGAGACTACAGGGCAGAAGGGCTTTCTACCAAATTCATCTTGTTTGTTAGGGGGAGGATTGTCAATGTCTAGAATTTTGTTTAGGATGGCAGCATATAGGGTGAAGGTCACTCCCCTGATAGTAGTAGTGATCCTTTCTTTGTCCACCTCTTGGTCATCATCCTCTAGAGTACCCCATTGCATATTGAAATAGAAAAGTCTCACAATGTTAGGGGTGTAATAGGCAGAGATAGAGAGGAGGTTTTTGAATTGATCTAACCATGGGGAGAGATCAAGATGACACTCTTGTTTTAGGGATTCTAAGTTGACTGAGACTACTAGACAAAAGGGCTTTTTGCCAATTCTTCTTTGAGTTTGGTGGCTTGTTGGTTGGATAAAATAGTCTTCTCAGTAATGAACCCAGATGGAGGAGAAGAGTGATTGTAAATCTCAAAGAGGGCTTTAGTTACCGTTTAGTTCTCAAATTGATCAGGCGAAGGAGGATTCGTAGAGGCTTGAGCTCTGGAGGAGGCTTGGCTTGTTTTCTTCCTCTTGGACCCCTTTGAAGGTTCATCAACCTTCTCTTTCCCTTTTCCAGAAGTGGGTTCAGGCCTTTTCCTTGATTACTCTTCGGTGGGCTCTTGAATCGAGATTCCCTTTGGTCTGGGGGAAGAGTGAGGAATCCCTGGGATTTGTTTGTCAATCCTAGATGCAAACTTCTTGGGAATCAGCTTTTCCCTTCTAGGTCTGTGGGTAGGAATGGATTTCATCCTAGGTTTTCGTTGCAAAGGAGAAGGGGAGGATGATTTCGAAGCTTCTTCATAGTTGGAGGGTCTGGAGCTTTGAAGGTTCAGAGGGAATGGATTTGAAGATGAGCAGAGAGAGTACAGAGAAAACTCTAGGGCAAACTTGAGTTTGTGAGGTGAAAATGAACAGTCACAGCAATCACATATATATAGGGTTCCGACAGACTCAAGTTTACACTACCAGACTCGAGTTTGGATGAGTGAAATACTTACCTGGACTTCATGGATGTTTCTATGAATCCTTGAATCCCCGACAAACTTGAGTTTGTATCTGCTGACTCGAGTTTGGAGTCTCTTCAGATTTTCATTTTTCTCTCTGTGTGGTGCAGACTTGAGTCACTCACTTAATGACTCGAGTTTGGAGACTCTTCAAGGACTTCAGGATTTCTCTTGTTTGATGCAGACTCGAGTCAGTCACTTAATGACTCGAGTTTGGCCTGGTTCCAGAAACTCGGTTGTTGTAGATCCCCGATAAACTCGAGTTTAGTTTTACTGACTTGAGTTTGGCACCTGGCAGACTTTAAGGTTCATCCTGCAAAAACACATCTAAGCACTCTGATGCTTAAGTTAATAACAATTAATCATCAAAACACATAATTGACATTGAGATAGAGTCATCTTACAGTTCATTGGGATTTACTATTCCCAATTCTCTTCTAATAAAGGTCAATTGCTCCTTTGCAAGTGGTTTTGTGAAGATATCTGCAAGCTGTTGATGAGTCGAGATGAATAGCACTTTGACATCATTCTTCTGAACGTGATCTCGAATGAAATGATGTCTGACATCAATATGCTTAGTTCTGGTATGATAGACAGGATTTTTAACTAAGCTGATGGTACTTGTGTTATCACAAAGGATGGGAATTTCCTTCAAGTGAGTTCCAAGATCTTGGATCTGTTGCTTGAGCCACAGGACTTGTGAGCAACAACTTGATGCAGCAACATATTCAACTTCAGTTGAGGATACAGCTACTGTGTTCTACTTCTTGCCAAACCATGAGACAAGAGAGTTTCCAAAGAACTCACATTGTCCACTTGTGCTTTTACGATAAGTTTTGTATCCGGCATGGTCTGAGTCAGAGTAAGCCACTAAGTGAGCAGGTTGACCTTTGGGAAACCACATTCCTAATTCTTCTGTATCACGCAGGTATCTGAAGATTCTTTTCACATGTTCAGCGTGAGATTCCTTAGGCGCGGATTGGAATCAAGCACACATTCCGACACTGAATTGTATGTCTGGTCTGCTTGCTGTCAAGTAGAGTAATGATCCAATCATGCCTCTATACCTTGTGATGTTAAAGTCTTTTCCCTTCTCATCAACATCTAGAGTAGCGGTTGAGCTCATTGGTGTGTCTGTCCCATTGCAGTCTTGAAGACCATATTTCTTGAGCAAGTCTCTTAGATACTTGGTTTGGGAAATAAATATTCCATTTTTGCATTGTTTGATTTGTAGACCAAGAAAATAGTTTAGCTCTGCCATAATTGACATTTCAAATTCACCCTGCATAGTCTTAGAAAATTCCTTGCACAAAGCATCGTTAGTAGCACCGAATATTATATCATCCACATAGGTTTGCACAAGTAAGATTTCATTGAGTTTGTTACTTTTAATAAACAGAGTGGTATCTGCTTTACCTCTTACAAATCCATGATCTAGAAGGAATTTACTTAGCCTTTCATACCAAGCTCTAGGAGCTTGTTTTAAGCCATATAAAGCCTTCTTTAATTTGAAAACATGATCTAGATGAAATTCATCCTCAAAACCTGAAGGTTGTTCTACATAAACCTCTTCTTGAATAAATCCATTTAGAAATGCTGATTTCACATCCATTTGATAAAGTTTGAATCCTTTAATGCAAGCAAAGGCTAGAAGAACCCTTATTGCTTCCAATCTTGCAACTGGATCATAAGTTTCTTCATAGTCAATTCTTTCTTCTTAATTATATCCTTTAGCTACTAATCTTGCCTTGTTACGGACAATGATTGCAAACTCATCACATTTGTTCTTGAATACCCATTTGGTGCCAATGACTAGATGGTCTTTGGGCCTGGGTACCAAATCCTAAACTTGATTCCTTTCAAATTGATGCAACTTCTCTTGCATTGCTATCACCCAATCATTGTCTGAAAGGGCTTCTTCAATCTTCGAGGGTTCTATTTCTGAAATGAAAGCTGAAAAGGTTACCTCATTTAAAATGTTTTTCCTAGTTTTCACACCTTCATTTACAACACCTATAACCTAATCCAGTGGATGGTTCTTGCTGTATGTCCAGGCTCGAGGCAGAGGTTGAGACTGAACAATTTCTTCAGAAATATTTTCAGTTTCGGTTTCTGGTTCTTTTTTAGAAGAATTTTCAGAGTTTGTTGAAACAGATGGGATTTTTGAAATAGATTGATTTTGTAGAACATTATCATCTTCCTCATCATTAGATTTGTTAGATTTGTTTTCACAGAATACTACATGAATTGATTCTTCAACAATACGAGTACGCAAATTAAATGTTCTGAAAGATTTACTTCTATTTGAGTAACCAAGAAATATACCTTCATCTGATGTGGGATCAAATTTTCCCAGATTGTCCTTACCATTGTTATGGATGAAACATTTGCAGCCAAAGATGTGTAGATGTGCTAGGTTTGGTTTCCTTCCTTTGTATATCTCATAAGGGGTTTTGTTTAACTTCTTCCTGAGATATACTATGTTAGAGACATAGCATGCAGTACTCATGGCGTCAGCCCAAAATACTTGGGAAGTGTTGTTCTCATTTAGCATTGCTCTTGCCATTTCAGTGAGTACTCTATTCTTTCTTTCCACAACACCATTTTGCTGCGGAGTTCTAGGAGCTGAGAAGTTATGATCAATGCCCATATTTTCACAGTATTTGCTGAAAAAATGGTTTTCAAATTCTCCTCCGTGATCTGTACGAATTCCTGCAATGACAGTACCTTTCTCGTTTTGGACCTTCTTGGTAAACACAACAAATTGATCAAATGTTTCATCTTTAGATGATAAGAATATAGTCCATGTAAATCTAGAGAAATCATAAACTATAACTAAAGTGTACAGATTTCCACCAAAACTCTTGACTCTAGTTGGACCAACTAAATCCATGTGCAATAGTTGAAGAGGTCTATTAGTCGAAATCTCACTTTTTGATTTGAAGGATGATTTGGTTTGCTTTCCCTTTTGACATGCATCACAAATCATGTCTTTTTTGAAATCAAGTTTTGGCAACCCAATAACTAAATCCTTTTTCAATAATTTATCAAGTTGGAACATCTTAACGTGTGCTAAATGTTTGTGCCACAACCAACTTTCATCTAAGTTACTCATGAAACATTTTTCAGAAGGTAAAACAGTTGAAAGTTCAAAGGTATAACAACAACCTTCCCTTGGTGCCCTGAATATAGCTTTTGATCTTACTTTGTCTAGGGAGAGATCATCCTTGTTAACAATCAAACATTCTTCTGAATTAAAGATAACTAGATTACCTTTGTCAGCACTTTGGCTTACACTAAGGAGATTATGGCATAATCCTTCCACAATGTAGACATCTTTTATTTGTGGTCTATCATTGTTACCAATCTTACCAATACCAGCTATCCTTCCGGATTGGTTTCCACCAAATGTGACCTTGCCACCATCCTTGTGTTTGATTGTAGTAAACTTGGATTGATATTCTGTCATGTGTCTAGAGCATCCACTATCAAGGTACCATTTACTGGACTTTGATGCTCTTAGACATACCTGCAAGTTATGGAAGATCAAGTCTTAGGTACCCACCTCTTCTTGGGTCCTTTTGGGTTAGTTTGTACCTTAGGAAACACATATGTTCCTTTAGGTACTCATTGATAATTACGTATAGGTTTATCTTTCCTTTCTTTTCTATGAAAGCAAGCAGAAGTAGTATGGCCTTTTCTATTGCAGTAGTTACAGTGGGCAAATGGATTAGAGGAGTGAACTGACTTTTGAAAATAACTTAAGTAGTTCTTTTCTCCATTTTTCTTCTTGCCTTTCTTTTTATCAAGATCAGGTTTGTAACCTATTCCAGACTTGTCATTTGTGAACCTTTGTTGTTTTAAAATAATGTTAAGCATCTCACTACCTTGAGTGAATTTTTTGAGAGTTTTTGAAAGATAGTCATTTCTTTTATGTAAAGTACAACAATTTTCGCAAATCTTTTTAGTAAGTTTTTCACAAGCTTTTTCAGGAATAGAGGATGAAGTTTTCTGAACTTGTTGTTCTAAATCCTTTATCTTTTTTTTTGAAAACATAAGTTCTTTTACAACCTTTTTAAATTCAGAATGAAGGCTATTATATTCAGAAAGTAATTCATCAAAGGTTGGTTCAGAATCACTTATCTCTTCATTGTCTGGTTCTTCCTGAGCAACAAGGCAAATGTTTGCTGTGTGCTCTTCATCCTCTTCTTCTTCATCAGACGAGCTATCTCCCCAAATAGCAGAGACAAAACCCTTCTTTTTGAATGAGCTGAATCAGGGCTTTTCTTTTTCTTTGTGCTTCAGCTGAGGGCATTCAGATTTGATGTGACCGGGTTTGTCACATTCATAGCATACAATTGGCTTCTTTGTTTCCTTGTTGTTCTTGTATGACTTACGGAAGGCTTGATCCTTTTTGTAGAATTTCTTGAATCTTCGGACCATCATTCCGATCTCCTCATCATCAATCTCTTCATCATCTGAGTTCCTATCTTCCTTGGCAGTTTTGAGGGCAATTCCTTTCTGTTTCCCTTCCATTTCATTAAGTTCTTTTCTGAACTTGATTTTCCCTTCATATTCTGATAAGCTTCCGAAGAGAGTAGCTACAGATTGCATAGATTCTCCTCTTGCTTCCTCAATGGCTGTCACTTTAGCTTCCCAATCTTTGGTTAGTATATTCAAAATTTTTCTTACCTGAGTTCTTTGATCATATACCTTTCCCAAGGCTGACAACTGATTGATCAGATGAGTGAACCGAAGCTGGAATTCTGTAATTGATTCTCCAGTCTTCATGCGTAGTAGGTCATACTCAGTGGTGAGTGTGTTGATCCGGTTTTCCTTGATCTCTGAGGTTCCTTCGTAGGCCACTTCCAATGCATCCCACATCTCCTTGGCACTGGGCAGATTGTAAATGCGAAAGTACTCCTTTTGACTTAGTGCACTTTGTAACATCAAAATAGTTTGCTGTTAAGGACAACTTTCTTTTGATCATTTTCATCAAATTATGCCTTTGTTTTTGGTACAATATTTTCTCCTACTTTCTTAGTAGGGACATAGTTGCTTTCATCAATCACTTCCCACAGACCATACTCACTGGCCATCACAAATACTTTGAATTTGGATTTCCAGAATGAGTAGTGTTCACCATTAAAACCCGGTGGTCTGTTTATTGAGGCACCATCTGGTAAAATTCCTTCCATTGAATCTTTTTGTCTAGGAGGTTAATCATTTGAGTAGACAACCTTGCTTTGATACCAAATGAAAGTGGAAGAAATCACCAAGAGGGGGTGAATTGGGAATTTTAAAAAAAAACTTTTGTATTCTTAAAAAGAAACTTAAGAAATAAATAACGAAAGAGTAGGGAAAGAAAAGCTCAGACACACAATTTATACTGGTTCGGTCTTAACCTTGACCGACGTCCAGTCCCCAGATATCTTGTAGGTGTTTCCACTAGTTCAACAGGTTTTTAACTACAACAATGTAAACCAGACACAATCCTAATCACCTAGGACTTGCTCCCCCTTACACCTTGTAATTAAACAACCCAACTCACAGGTTCCACAACCTTGAGTTCACACAAACAAATGCTTTCAAAGAATCACAAACTCTCAAAAGAGTAAATATTGATAAACACTGAAGAACAAATCAAAAATCACAATACAGACTCAAATTGCAAATGTATTCAAGTGTAGCTTCGTTATGTGTGTCTTGCTCTGAGTCTTCATAGCCTTTTATAGCCTAGCTAGATGAACTAGTCGTTGCTAGTTCTTCTCCAACGTTCAGCTGCAAATCTGGAAAATGACAGTTGCATATTTTGCTCTGTTCTTTTAATTCTTAGCTGGAATCTTGGAATGTGGTTGATGCAGATGGTCTTCCAGATTTTTAGTCATTCCATGATCTTAATTTAACCGTTTAGAGTGATCTTAATGTGTTACAACAGTTTGAACTGAACATCTGGGATAAGGGAGAAAGATCAGCCCTGTTCTTGGTTCTTCATTAAATGCATTTATTTTGGATCTTGATTTCACCTTGATCTTGTGATGAACCTGTTTGAAACTTATCAAAAACTTGATCAATAATGTTAGGAATAATAATACAACATGATATGATAATTTCATATTAACCCATAAGGATTTCGCAGATTGATTTAATCTGGTTTTTCAAAATTACCGATGCAAACTTGAGTTTGTATTTCTAGACTCAAGTTTGGGTTTCATCCAGAAAGAATGACTGTTGATCAGTGGTCTAAACTGGTAGTTTACAAATGCTAACTTGAGTTTGGTTTTTACAGAGAGAACTGTCGGGCTCTGGTCTTGGGATGAAACTTCAGGCATGAAGCTGAACTCGAGTCAATTAATGAATAACTCGAGTTTGGGTCTATGTTAGGAGGATAGGCCTAAGTTCAAGAACTTCCAGACTGGAGTTTAGGATCATAAACTGGAGTTTGCAATGTGGACATTTTGATGTTCTTTCTGTATGATTCAGACTCGAGTTTGGGGAGGCAAACTCGAGTTTCAGTAGGAACTGAAACTTTGAATTTTATCTTGGTCAAGTGTAAACTGGAGTTTGGAAATACAGACTGGAGTTTATAAGACTTATGAAAATACTGGGTTTTTCTGGATTCTTTCTGTTTAGTCTAAACTCGAGTTTCATGGTCCAGACTCGAGTTTGTCTTGTGCCAAATTTTGATTGCTCTCTGTATCTCCCAGACTTCAAGTTCATTTTCACAAACTAGAGTTTGGTTGATTGAGAAAAACTTTGATTGCTTCCTGTGACTCCTCATACTTGAGTTTGTCTAAGCAGACTTGAGTTTGGCTTTCTTGCATAATAGAGCAGCTTTCTGTCAAGTGTCAAACTTGAGTTTACATACCTAAACTCGAGTTTGCCTTTGACAGTAAGTTTTTCATCTTGCCAAAAACAAACTTCATGCTAAGTTTACAATTGTCAGTTATCATCAAAACACATAGAGAACTAACAGAGTTTAGGTACCCAAACTCGAGTTTGGACTTGACAGAGAGTTGCTCAATTCTGCAAAGAAAGTCAAACTCCAGTTTGCTTAGGCAAACTCGAGTTTGGTGAGACACAGAGAGCAATCAAAGTTTTTCACAACAAGCCAAACTCGAGTCTAAGTATGAAAACTCGAGTTTAAACTAAACAGAGAGAGTTCAGAAACTTCAGTATTTTCACAAGTCTTGTAAACTCCAGTCTTTGTTTGCAAACTCCAGTTTTGTCTCTGAACAGAAGAGATTTCAAAGTTTCAGTTCTTGCTTAAACTCGAGTTTGAGTCATACTGAGAGCTCAACAATGTGTCTGATTTGAAAACTCCAGTTTATGTTTCTAAACTCCAGTCTGGAAGTTTTTGGACTTAGGCTTATCTTCGTGACAAAGCCCAAAACTAGAGTTAGTCATTAATTGACTTGAGTTTGGCTATATGTCCAAAATCTCATTCAAAGACCAGAGCCCGACAGTCTTCCCTGAAAGAACCAAAACTCGAGTCAGCCATTTCTAAACTCGAGTTTAGGCTGTCATTTAACATTCATGCTTTCTAGATGAACCCGAAACTCGAGTCTAGGATTACAAACTCGAGTTTGTATCGGTGATTTTGAAAAACCAGATTGTGTCAATTTGGGAAATCTTTATGGGTTAATATGAAAATATGTTATCATGTGATACTATTACTTCTAACATTTTTGATGAAGTTTTGAGTAAATTTAAGATAAGTTTAGCAAAGATCAAGATGAAATCAAATCTGGAATAAATGCAATAAATGAAGAACCAAGAACAGGGCTGATCTTTCTCCTCTATCCCAATAGTTCAGCGCAGACCGTTATGAATCAATTAAATCACTCTCCAACGGTCAAATGAAGGTTATGAAATGACAGAATATCTGGAAGACCATCTACATCAACGAATTCCAAGATTCTAGCTGAGAATTGAAAGAACAGAGGAAAATAAGCAACTGTCATTTTCCAGATTTGCAGCTGAATGTTTGAGAAGAAAATGCAACGGCTAGTTCCACTAGTTAATCTATAAATACCCATGAAGACGAAGAACAAGACACACAACAGAATTACATTTGATTGCTTCTTTGATTTTTAAGCTCTGTTATGCGAAATATTTTTGAACTTCAGTGTTTATGATTATTTGCTCTTTAAGAAAGTGTGATTTCGAAAATCATTTATGATTGATTGTTGTTGTAGGAACTCAAGGTTGTGGAACCTGTGAGTGGGGGTGTTTGATTGAACGTAGGTCAAGTTAAGATCGAACCAGTATAAATCCTTTGTGTCCAGCTTTTCTTCTCTTCCTCTTTCACTATTTGTTTTCCAAGTTTTGAAAAAGAGTTCAGTCATCTTTCAAAAGATTTTTTTTTTGAAATCCCGAATTCACCTCCCTCTTAGTGATTTCTTCCATTTTCACATTCTTCCTTTTTTTTCAATAATATGACTAAGCCTTTGATACTGCAAATTTGATGTCCGCATATCTATCTATAGCATCTACACTGCCTTTAAGCATGAAAGTTTTTATCATATATAATTTGGGAACTTCTCCCCCCTCTGGCCATTTAAAGAAATCATCCTATTTGTCTCCATCACTTAAGCAAATGGCCATACAACTGTACAACTTGGCAATCTAAGAACCAATCTACCTGTACCACTTGTTAGGAAGGTCATAATGGATGCTAAATCTTCATATCTTTTGCAAGAGTTTATGAGTAAGGATGGAAATAGGTTAAGCTCCTATCAGAGGCCTAGGGCTTAGCCCATTTTAAGCCTAGCCTAGCCTATTTAATAAATAGGTCAGGCTAATGCTTAGGCCCTTTTGGGTAAACAAGCCAGACCTATTTTCAAAAGGCCTAACTTGCAGGCTTATAGGCCTAGTATTTAGTTTTTGTTAATGTATTATTATGCATAATAAACTATATATAATTTAATCTAAATTCATTTTATAAATTATTTCTAAAATTAATAACTTAGTCTTAACCATAAGTTTCACATTTCATCATTTACCCATGAGCTTAACCTTATTCATCAATTGATCACATCTACTTCTCTTCTTTTTTATCGTTTGAGATGAAAATGCTATCTCACTATCTCTTGATCGATTTTGTCATTTGATACAACAAAATAATTGTAACAAGTTTATTTTAGTGATGCCCAAATGAAAATAATCCCAATAGGAGAAGTTTGGCTCATTTTGTGCGAGAAAAATAAGAGGTAATATATAGTTTTACATGTCACTTATCGTGCTTGATTGATTTTTAAAAATATATCTCCGTAGTCAACAGATGATTAATTTTTCTCATTCCTACTTCCTCAGACAATCGTTGTTATTATGTGTTCTTTTATTTCTCTTACTAACTTTTTTGTTTCATATGAGAATGAATCCTTAAATTTTTAAGAGATAACGTAGGCTTTTAGATAGGTTTAATGAATTATATATTAACTTAGATGCATAAGGTTTAAGCTTATTTAAAGGCCTACATTTTAAATAGGTCTTTAAATAAGCTTAGGCCTTGTCAGACTTTTTGAAGACTTAGGCTTAGACCTATAAAAAAGCCTACATACAGGCTCAGACTTTGGATCTTCACTGTAAGCCTAGGCCTATTTAGCTAAAGCCTAGTCTAGCCTAGCCTATTTCCATCTTTGTTCATGAGGAAACAAATAAGCAAATGTATGGAAGAAATTAAATGGCATAAGAGACACCATAATTATTAACATGGGAAACCCCTCTACTCAAGGGTAAAAACCACAAATCGTCTAGACTAAAGAAAATATGATCCACTATGATCAAAACAGAGTACAATAAGTTCTAAACCAAATGCATAAACACATGCAACTACCACAACCAAACAATCAAAGCTACAAGCTATAATAGAGAAGAAAGCAGTTGAAAATACTAGAACAATGTTTGTGACCATGAACATGTTTTCTCTTACACCATGCCTCTAAACAACAATCTCACAGAGGAAAAAGGTGAACCACGTGTTATGAACCTACTGACCAAATTTCACTTTAATCCAATAGTCAATGAGTGAGTAAACATTGATTTACTGATAATGACCCATGAAGCTATATTTTTCGCTTTCTCTCTTCTTTTCTCTAATATGGCTACAACATTAAACTTCTTCGACATCTCTAACCTCGGCTTATTCGGCCTTAGTGGGGCCTCTTAGCCCAAAAACCTAATACACTCTCTTCCCTCTTAGATAGGTGAGACACAACCTCAAATTAGAAAATTTCAAATGAATATTCTTTCTTACAAATAATTATCAGGAAAATTTCCTCTTTTTTTCGTTCATTATTTCACTCTTTTCCTTCTTCTTCTTCTTCTTCTTCTTCTTCTTCTTTTTAATAGAATAGAAACTATATAAAATTTGAATATTTCTCTATATAGGAGGGGAGATCCAAAACCTAATAGGTCCTGTGTAAGAATAAAATGTGAACGAATTTTTATTGAATAAATTTGGGAATATACATAATCCCCTATGGATATGTATACACGAAGCACATTTGTTCTTCAAATTATAGGGCTTCCTCATCATCATCATCCTCATCAGGTTTTTATAAAAGGAACTGCATTAAAACAAAAAATTTGTAGCTTCTAAAAGAGTGTGGCAACAACAAAGGAAAAAATCAAGTAGGCAAGAAAGCAAGATTTGGCTCATATCATCTTCCCTTCCCATCTTCTTTCTATCCTTTTCTTCATCTCAGCCATTGGATTGAAATCTGAACCGTCCAGATTTCATCTTTTATAAAAAATATTAACAAAATATTAAATTATTAAAAAATATTTAAAAATAATATTTTTTTTATAAAAGATGAAATACGAACCGTTCAAATTAAAGACGAAATATCACCTAAGAGGGAGTGAATTGAGTGATTTAAAAATAATTTTGTAACTTGACCCAGAAATCAAGTTAATAAGGTGAGGATAAAAAGAAGAATGGACACAGATAATTTATATTGGTTCAATCCAATCTCTTGATCTACATCCAATTCCAAACACTTTGGGATTTTCACAATCGCTTTCATGATTACACACTCTGTTTCTCAAAGTAATTCTCTCATTAGGATTCATTCCCCCTACAAGTTGTAATTGTTACACCCGCACTCAAGGTCCCTTTACCTTGAGGTTTTACAAATGATCAATCAAAGAAATAACTCTATTACACAGTGAATTTATAATCACTAAAGTACAATGAATATATGAAGATATATTGCTAAGTCTAACTAAGCAGTGAGCAATAAATGAATATTAGCATTGGTAGTTTTTTTTGGGTATTGCTCTGTATTGAATGCTCTTCCTTTTATAGTTGATCGCCATTAATGACCGTAGGTGAAGCTCTAACTTAGACATTAAGAAAACTTGTCATTCTGTTAGACATAGAAGACTTCTATTAAATACAAACTGGAGTCGTCGATGAAATGTCATTTTTGTATCATTGTTGCCAGTCATTGCACGACATCTCTTTTGTTCCTATGTTGACTATGAAGAGTCGCCTTTGCTTTCACCGGAATGAGTCTTTGAACATATGATCATTTGTTTGCTCTAAATAAGTTTCCATGTTGATGTTTTGTTTTTGCTATGCATTAAATGCTCCTGATACAGATTTTCTTTTTGAAGATTTCATGTTAACATTCGTTTGATCATTTGAAACTCACTAATAATCATCATTAAAAGCCTTGAGAATAGTTGTGAATGATAATCTGAAGTAACGACATAAAGATTAGAAAGTTATAACTTACGAAGACAATGATCAACTTTAAGTCCTAGAAGAACTTGAGTTGTCAAACCTGGCTTGAGTTACTGACTCAATTTTTGATTTATAAAATTTGAGTTTTGTACTATGCACAAAACTCTTATAACCAATTTCAGTTTATAAATATACGTTCAAAGAAAGAACTCGAGTTAATTAAATAGAACTCGAGTTGTAGCAGTTGGTTGAATTCAAAACTCTTCGAAAAATAAAATGAACTCGAGTCATAACTATTCAAACAAGAGTTACCTTGAGTTGTTAAAAGTAGAACTCGAGTTGTTAGTATTTTGAAGGTTTCACTAAAATCATAAGTCCTTTGCAAAATATAAGAACTGAAGTTGTTACAGATCAAATTCGATTTTCCAACTTGAGTTTTATAAAATAAAACTCAAGTTCTTCAAAGAATTTATTGAGTAAAGACAAGAGTAGAGAAGATACCTCAGAACTCTAGTTGTATAAAGGTAACTTGAGTTGTTTATCAGGAACTCGAGTTGATATACCATAACTCGAGTTGTTAGTTGATTTGTTCCAGAAAGAATAGGGATAGTCGTTGAAGCATTTTGAATTGAAATTGAAAACCATAACTCGAGTTGTTTAACTGAGAACTGGAGTTGTTTAACTTCATGACTCAAGACAGTTTTACTAGTAGTTTGAGAACTCAAGTTTTGCAACTAGAAACTCGAGTTGTCCTGAATCATTAAGTTCTCTTTTATGGCAAGTGGTTGTTATTATCAAAACTTAAATTGAGAACTAATATTTTCCCCCTTTTTAATGATGACAAAACTTGTTAAAGCTTTTGAATTTTTTTGTTGATAAACTTGAAATTACCAAGGAATATGTTAAGCAATTACAATATAATAGACTAAGCACAAATTGTAAAACAAAACAGTTGTTTTCTAAACAAGGAGTTAGTACATAATCATAATTCACAATGAAGCATTGAATACATAAATTGAAATGTATAAACTAAAATACATAAAATAGCTATCATTCTTCTCTCTCTTTTTCATCAGGCTAAAAGGAGAGATCATGAGACTCAGAGGGAGGAATAATGTGAAGGGGAGGAGGGACATGAATAAGAGGAGGAGGAGGATTATATAAGATGATAGTAGTGGAAAGTGGAGGAGTGAAAGTCTCTAGTGGAGAGGTGGTGGTGATAGGAGGTGAAGGAGTAGTAGCAAGGGGTGAGGAAGTGGCAAGTGGTGGTGGAAGAGATACAGTGGTAGTGGATGATGAAGATAAGGAAGAGGAAGAATGATGGGAAGTGGGTTCAAGAACATGATGTGAAGGTGGAGGGGGTAGTATAGATAGGATCAATGGGAGAAGGCTGAGGAGGATGGGAATGCCCTGAAGAACTAGCACTATCAACTAAAGAACCCCAGTCTCTGAAACATATCTTCACTCCTCTAAAGTCTCTGGCTTTGATCAATTTGAGTAATCTCAATCCTCTATAATCTTTGCGTATGAGCTCTTGAGTCTCAACTAGCTTCTAGTTGGAATTGACCTCATTAACCAATCTCCTTATCTCAATCTCTAAGTCAGAAGTTAGTTGATGGAATGAGCCAATCATGGAAGTTTGTAAAGAACTGACAGGAGCTAACACAACTTTCTCAACCATGTTTGGAAGAGAGGCACCATACATAGAAGGGGTGCCTGAGTAGAAGTACAAGAAAAAGTTGCTAGGGAAGACTGAGCCATCTGCTTTAGTGGAAGTAGCTTTGGTCTTGGTCTTGGTAGGGGCCTTTGACTACTCAGATCCCTCAAGAAAAGATATTCTCATATAATTCAAGTGATTCTGACTAAACAGGCTTCGCTTCACTGGTTTCTCATCCAACTCAAGATACCAAATCTTGTTATGGAAAAGAATCAGTGAGACTAGGTTGGGGAAAGGAATATGATATTTCTTTGGAGCTTCAAACCTAACCTTCTCATTTCATTGAAAATCCATTTGCCAAGGTTATAAGTAATCTTGGCAACAATTAAGGCTAGGAGTTGGAAGTCCCTTTTAGAAAAATGTGTGAAGTTTTTGCCTTTCTGAACAAGGTTCCTAAAGTAAATGTACCATAGGACTCTATGAAGAGGAATCATCACAAGAGGGGTAAAGGATGAGGGTCCTAAGGATTCTCTGGGCCTTAAAATCTTGAATATATACTTATTAGTCCAATTAATTGATGTCTTAGAAAGGGGTCAATAACGCCTAAAATGTTATTAATAGACTCAACAATAATAACTATTTTCTTTCGCCTGACAATGGTGATTAAACGTTTTTCCATAAGCTCATTATTATCATTAATCCCATTATCAATCCTCATACAATAGTATAAGGTCATGACAACCAAGGGACAAAAAGGACACTAAAGGGACAACAATAGTTTGAAAGAATGAAGCCAAGGTGATAAATTAAGTCCACAATCAGTTTGAAACTTAGGGAAGTCCACATATATTGTGGGGCAGAAACCTCTAATTCCAAAATCTTTAAATCAGATTTAGGTATAGAAATAGGATTGCAAATATAACCTGAAGGAGGAATTGGGTTTTTGGTGATAGCCAACAATGAAGGAATGCCAGATGCTCTTTAGGAGGATTGAGATTGAGAAGCTCTTTATGCTGTTAGTGTTTTTTTTAGGCACACGAACCTTGACAGCTTTCCCTTTCTACTGGAGAATTCCTAGACTTAGAACGTGTCTGGGAAGGATTTTCTAAGGGCTACCTAATCACTACCCCATTTATTCTTGGACATTGAGGAGGCCCAACATCTTGAGCAACTTTGGGCTGATAGAGTTGAGGAACTTCATTTTCGCTTCTCAGTCTCTTGGTTGGAGGAGACGGAGGGGTCGAGAACGATGATATTGATCGTTCTTGATCTGAGGAAGAAGAAGACGATGAGGGTTCAAGACATGTTTGGGGATTTTTGGTCCTCATTGGATTGAAGGGTTGAAGAAGAGAGGGTTTCAGATTGCTGAACTCGAGTTTAGAGTTTTTGAGTGACGAGAGAGAAGTTGAGAAATGACACGAGGAAAATAGTGATTTTAAATTGATGTGTGTGTGTGTGTGTGTGTGTGTGTGTGTGTGTGTGTGTGTGTTAACAATGCGTACAACTTGAGTTGTTTGAAGATAAACCACGAACCTCATTTCAAGTGTGTTCTAGGAAAACTTGAATGTTCTTGTGAATTTGCATGAACTCAAGTTGTTTAGCAACTGATTCAAGTCAGAAACTCAAGTTCCACACCATGGACTTGAGTTCTTCAGTTTATGGTTGTATCTAGTTTTCCATGAACTCGAGTTGTTCTTGCACTCGTTAGCTTTGTTTATTCTACACACAAAAAAGATATTAAAGTCCCTTTTGACAAACAAAGACTCGAGTTTCTAACCTGAAACTCGAGTCGCTATATATCAAACTCGAGTTCTTGAAATATTTGTATTGAGAGGTTTTCTCAAATGTGAAGAGAAAAACTAACAACTCGAGTTAGTACTATTCAAACTCGAGTTGTGGATATATGAACTTGAGTTCTTAAGAGATCCTGTAATGAAACAGTGTTAGGCAGGAATAATAAAACTGTAAACGCGAGTTGAGCCAACAGAAACTCGAGTTGTTACATTGAAATTTGAGTTCAATGAATTCCTGTAAAGAAAGAGTCAGACGAATTCACTAAGAATAGAATCAATTCGAGTTCTTAAAAGAGTGACTAAAGTTGTAAACTTGAGTTCCTTAAATTTATGAGTTCCTGCAGAAAGAAGTTACACAAATATATATGAAAAAGACTAAAAACTCAAGTTGCTACCAACAAATTTGAGTTCTTAAGGCTTTACTCATTAATTCATATGACTAACTAGGATGAACTTGAGTTCTTTTGATGAAAACACAAGTTGAGTCTCCTCTGTTTATCCCTATTTTTCATGAAGTTACAGAGACTTCTACAAAACAAAAGACTAGACACACTAAAGATTAAATTAGTCATCATTAATCAAGTTAAACTTAAATTTAACTAGAATTAAAGAAATTACTCAATTCATTGGGGTTTACCATACCCAATTTTCTTTTGATGTATAGGATCTAATCTTTGGCTAATGGTTTGGTGAAAATATTAGCAAGTTATGGATGAGTAAGAATGAACAACACTTTAACATCCTTCTTTTAAACACGGTCTCTAATAAAGTGATGTCTTGTGTCAATATGCTTAGTTCTTGAATGTTGAATTGGATTTTTAGCTAAGCTTATTGTACTTGTGTTGTCGCAGACAATTGGAATTTCTTTGAGTTGAATTTGCAATTCTTGAAGTTATTGTTTGAGCCAAAGCACTTGAGCACAACAACTTAAAGCAACTACATATTGAGCTTCAGTGGATGACAGAGAGACAATATTTTGTTTCTTGCTAAACCAAGACATAAGAGATCCACCAAGGAACTCACATTGTCCACTTATACTCTTCCTGTCTGTCTTGTAGCAGCATGATTTGAATATGAGTAAGCCAAAAGATATTCGCTTTGATCTTCAGGAAACCAAATTCCAAGTTCCTTCGTGTCTGCAAGATATCTAAATATTCTTTTAACTCTCTCCGGATGAGACTCTTTCGAAGCAAATTGATATCTTGTAGATATTCTCACGTTGAATTGGATGTCAAGTCTGCTTGTTGTCAAATATAGTAACGAGCCGATCATTCCTTTATACTTTGTTATATTGAAGTTCTTCCCTTTGACATAAGCATCAAGAAGATTCGTTGAACTCATTAGAGTGTTAGCTCCATTGCACGAGTCCATCCCATATTTCTTCATAAGGCCTCGGAGATATTTAGTTTGATTGATGAATATCTCATTCTTTCTTTATTTGATTTAAATTCCGAGAAAATAGTTCAGTTCTCACATCATGGACATTTCAAATTCTCCCTGTATAGTCTTAGAAAATTCTTCACACAATGAATCATTAGTAGCACCAAATATAATGTCATCGACATAAATTTGCACAATTAGTAGATCGTTTTTCTTGTATTTAATGAAGAGAGTTGTGTCTTCTTCTTCATTTTGTTCCTCATTAGAAGAACTATCTCTTCAGATAGCTGAGACATATGCTTTTTTCTTGAATTTGTTGTATTTCTTATTTTCCCTTTTCTTTATTCTTCAGCTGAGGATTGAATTTGCTGGATTTATTATTTTCCCTTCTCTTTATTCTTCAACTGAGGACACTAGGGCTTGATGTATCTAGGCTTTTTACACTCATAACAAATGATGGGTTCATTAGATTCTCATATGTTGATAGATCCTTCTTGGTGAAACTTTTGGAATCCTTGATCCCTCTTATAAAACTTTTTGAATCTTCAGACCATCATGCTAAGTTCCTCATCTTCTTCATCATTGTCATCTTCCTCCTTTTCCTCTTTGAGGGTATTGAATGCAACTCCTTTGTTTTTGTGTTAATCTCATCCAAGCCTTTCAAGAATTTTATTTTTCCCTCATATTCGGACAAACTTCCGAATAAGGTAGCCATAGACCTCATAGACTTTCCACGGGCTTCTTTTATTTTTGTGACCTTCACTTCATTCCTTGGTAAGTATATTCAAAATTTTCCTTACTTGGGAGTTTTGATCATATTTTGTTCCCAAGCTGAGAGTTGGTTTATCAAATGTGTGAACTTGAGCTGAAACTCAGCTATAGACTCCCCTGACTTCGTACGAAGTAAATTGTATTTGGTCATTAGATTATTGACTTGATTCTCTTTTATGCCTATAGTGCCTTCGTGTGATATCTCAAGAGCCTTCTACATCTCCTTAGTTGATGACAAGGTACACATTCGAAAGTATTCTTTCTGACTTAGTTCACTCTAAAGAGTTAAGATGGCCTTGTTGTTTAGAGTGATGAGCCTTCTGTCATTCTAATCATATTCATCCTCGACCTTTGCTACGCGAGCTCCTTCTTCTATTTTTGTTGGAAAATAGTATCATTTCTCGAATACTTTCTAGAGGCCATATTCAAAAGCCATAACAAAGACTTTAAATTTGACTTTCCAGAGAGAGTAGTGCTTTCTATTAAAACTAGGAGGTCTGATGGTTGAAGCTCTGTCGGGCAAGATTCCGTCCATTAGGTCGTTCTCAAGGTGTTACTCCTTACAAAGAAGACCTTGCTATAATACCAAATGAAGATGAAATATTACCTAAGAAGGGGTGAATTGGGTGATTAAAAATAATTTTGTCACTAGACCCAAAATTCAAGTTAACAAGGCGAGGATAGAACTTTAAATGGACACAAGAAATTTATATCAGTTCGGTCTAATCTCTTGACCTACATCCAGTCCCCTAACACTCTGGGATTTTCACTATCACTTTCACAATTATGGACTCTATTACTCGAAATAATCCTCTCACTAGGATTCACTCCCTCTTACAAGTTGTAATCACACCCTCAGTCAAGGTCCTTCTACCTTGATTTTTTACAAATAATCAATCAAAGAAATAACTCTCTTGCAGAGTGAATTTATAATCACTAAGTCTAACTGAGCAGTGAGTAATAAATGAATATTAGTATTTGTAGTTTTTTTAAGTATTGCTCCGTATTGAATGCTCTTCCTTTTATAGTTGATCACCATTAATGATTATTGGCGAAGCTCTAACTTAGACACTAAGAGACTTTATCATTCTATTAGACACAAAAGACTTCCATTAGATACAAACCGAAGTCATTGATGAAATGTCATTTTCGTGTCGTCATTGCCAGTCATTGCACAACATCTCTTTTGTTCCAACGTTGACTATGAAGAGTCACTTTCACCTTCGCTGGAATGAGTCTCTAAACATATGATCATTTGTCTACTCTAAATAAGTTTTTGTGTTGATGCCCTATTTTTGCTATGCATTAAATGCTCTTGACATATATTTGCTTTTTGAAGATTTTCATGTTAACCTTCATTTGATCATCTGAAACTCACTAATAAGCATCATTAAAAGCATTAAGACAAGTTGTGAGTGATAATATGAAGTAACGGCATAAAGATTTGAAAGTTTGAATTTACAAAGACGATGATCAACTTTCAGTCCCAGAAGAACTCAAGTTGTCAGACCTAACTCAAGTTTTAGTTTACAAAACTCAAGTTTTGTACTCTGGAAAAAACTCTTTCAAAATAGTTTTAGTTTATAAATATGCCTTTAAAGAGAGAGCTCAAGTTGTAGCATTTGGTTCAATTCAAAACTCTTTGAAAAATAAAATGAACTCAAGTCGTAACTATTCAAACTCAAGTTACCAACTTGAGTTATGAAAAGTAGAACTCGAGTTGTTAGTATTTTGTAGGTTTCATTAAAATCATGAGTCCTTTGTAAAATATAAGAACTGAAGCTGTCACTTATCAAACTTGAGTTTCCAACTCGAGTTTTATAAAGTAAAACTCAAGTTCTTTAAAGCATTTATCGAGCAAAGACAAGAGTAGAGAAGATACCTCAGAACTCGAGTTGTTTATCAGGAACTTAAGTTGATATACCATAACTCAAGTTGTTAGTTGATTGTTCCAAAACGAATAGCAGTAGCCGTTGGAGCATTTTGAATTGAATATTAAAACCATAACTCAAATTGTTTAACTTAATGACTCAAGATAGTTTTACTAATAGTTTGAGAACTCGAGTTTTGCAACTAGAAACTCGAGTTGTATTGAATATTAAGTTCTCTTTTGTAGTAAGTGATTGTTATCATCAAAACTTAAATCAATAACTAACACAGACTTCAATCCAATATAATGACTGAGATAGGGAAGAGGATGGGAAGAGAAGAGGATGAGAGTCAATCCCAAGAAAGCAGTACAACAAATTGGCTAGAGGTCGTGGAGGGAGGAGGGAGGAGTGAGGATTGACATTTTCAATTGGGAAAATTCCATTAAGGTCCCATTTGACCAAAAAAATGTTAAAAAAGTTTAATATAAAATTATGATGTCATAAAAGTCACAAAGAGTTGTTAAAACCTACATATGGACTTGTTAATACCCTATTGATAGAGTTGTTAATGTGACTTTTGTTCTAAGCAAAAAAAAAAAAAAAAAAGTGACTTTTGTGACATCAAAATTTTCTGAGACTTTTTTGATATTTTCTTGGTCCCTTTGGACCTTAAAGAGATTTTCCCTTTTTAATTTAACCTTGACAATAAGAATGTCTAATAAGCAAATCTTCTCCTTATCATCACCACATAGGATAAATTATGGGAGATTCAGGCTTTTATGAAAATTATTAGGAAACTTTAAGGATTGAGTCCCCACGAGTTAAATTATAAGCATTGAGGGACTGGGTAAAAATATAAGAATTAAATAATAAAATTTTTCCTTTTTTTAAAATCCAACTCTAAAAATTTGTTCTCTCCTCCATCTAAATCCCTCGTACCAAATAGGCTAGGCAAAGGGCGAATTTTAACATTGATGCAACAATGGAAGGAAAATAAAGACTACGCAGGGCTGCTTCATGCATTCCACTATACACACGACCAAATGATCACATCCTAACACACAAAACGATGTTGTTTCACTAATAAGCAGCCGATCCCTTATAATATGGCTACTAAATCATGTTGCTTTTGGAAAGTGACAAAGTTATCCAGATCAAACCAAATCATATCTAATACAACGACTAGTCAGCATCCAATTCAAACAAGAGTGAAAAGGGATAACAAACAATTTAAAGTTAAATATTTTTCAAAGTTCATATTTCTTAAGAATTAAGTTTAGATAATATTAGGGAATTACACTTTTGGTCACAAAAATATCAATTTAATGATATTCAATTTCTTAAAACATTTTTTAAAAAATGAGGTATAAATATTCACTCAAACAATATCAATATAAAATTTGATAAAATTTTCTGAACTTGTTTGTTATCAACTTAATTCTTGATAAAATTTTAGTCAACTCCACAATAGCAATTTTATTTCATTCAACCCCCTTATTTAGTGAGTGAAAAGACAATGATGAAATTGCTTTGTTTTTTTGAATCCCCTTATTTATTATTTGTTTTGTGAATATTCTTATTGTCACCTGAATTTCCTTATTTATGTTGTGAATTAGCATCCCCATTTGCGTTGTTAATTCCAAAAAGTTCATTTGAATCACTTTTTTTTTATGTCTTTTAAATTCCTTTATTTATCTTGTGAATATTTATATTTGTCTTATAAATGTCATTATTAAAAAAATAAAGCAAGGGTATCATTATCTTTTTACTTACAAAACTTAATTTCATTTTCATGGGTTTTAGAATTCTTTGGGGGTAGGTTGAAATAAAATTACCACTATAAGGGCTGACAGAAATTTTCTCTTAATTGTTTTGGGATCTATTGTTTTCCCAATGACAGTGAAGAAAACTTCAAAAAAGGGAAAAAAAAAAACATGAAATGCAATAAATATATTGAAGAAAGACTGAAAGAGCCAAGTGTGACATTAATAGGAAAACTAAAAAAATGTTGTTTAAGCTTTGAAGTTGGCGGGGAATAAAAGCTTCCTTAAAATTTTATTTTTAATATTTATATTAATATTCTTTTAGTCTTGTTTACAAATCATTTTTAATATGTTTCATCCAAATCAAGATGAACTTTTAAATTAACTATCTTTATCTTTATCTTAAAATTTACAGCGAAAGTATACTTTTAAGCTTTTAAATTTATCAAAGGTATACTTTTGGTCATATAATTCTAATATTGTTAATGCTGCTAAAAAAAATGTTGATGTAACAAACTCAAGCGATGACTCTTTAAGCTTAAGCGATGACTGTGTAATTAAATTCTATTAATATAAAATTTAAAATATGTGAAAATTGAAAAATATCTTAAAGCTTAATAAAACAATTAATATCAATATCTCAATTGTATTTTTAATATTATAGTTCAATACTATAGATATATTAGTCTATGAAAAAAATTAGTTTAATAATCTAGATAGCAAAACATGGATTTCATTTCCAACATGTTAGTTATTAATCTAAATATATTATATGAAGATATCAAAACTTAAATATGCTTTGTTAGCTATAAAGTTATCACTAGAGTTTGTTGCATCAAAATTTTTCATTGACAATATTAACAATAATAGAGATATAGGACCAAAAGTAAACTTTATAAAATTAAGTAACAAAAAATATACTCATGGAAAACTTAAATGATTAAAAGTATATTTTACCCTAAAATTTTCTAATAACTCTACAATACATGTTTAAATATATACTTTTTTTTAAAAAAAAAAAAGCAATCTACTACCTCTTGTCCTTTTTATAATAGCACAAAATTTGACTTGTTGTCTTCCTTCTTTTACAAGAGCTGAGTAACTTTTATCTGAAAATTTATTGAGTTTTTTCTATTTCTACCTCTCATTAATTATAATGTGTATTATATTAGTTAAACGGTTTACTTTTCTTATATGTACTTTATTTCTCTCTCATACTTTCCTCTCATAGATAAGAAAATACTTGGAAAATAAAGTTTATGTAAGACATAATTATTATTCTTAACTAACTTTAACCACTTTTTTAAACCACATAATTTGATTATTGAGGTCTTATAAATATGATTGTAGGGAGTACATAATAATAATTGAAGGATAAAATAATACATTGGGTAAAAAATTCAATAATGCAGCTTATAAATAAATTTTTTTAAAAAAACCTTTTTTATTTATAGATAGAGCTAAAGGAGTCTTTATTATTTCAAAAACAAAAATTCTCTTTTAAAGGAAAGGGGGCAGAAAAATTATGCACTCTCATTTTCATGCCCCTCTTTCTTTATCATAATCTCATGTGATGGCTATTAAGATTTAAAGGCTACAAGTGACCACTAATTGGGAAAAGCAATTCGTCCAGAATAAATTCCGGAATCAGGAGAATTCGATCGTTAATGAAAGAATTACTCCCTCTAACTTTTAGTATAAACACCTATTAATAATTTAATGTAAATTAACAAAGCGAATTAAATTAATTATTTTTATAAATATCAAAATTACCATATGCATAAGTTTGGTTAATTAGGTAGGGAGATAATAATTAAGTAGGGATACATGTGAAAAACAATGATTATTTTAATATAAAATTTAATCAAGAAATAATTTTTTTTTTAGAATATTGTTAACATTGTTAAGAGTTTGGATTTAAATGTATATTTTCAAAATAGGGGGATGTTAGTATAGTTAATGTAATATACAAGGAAGGTTAGAATATGTTACTCTAATTTTTATTCTTAAACTCTACCCCTTTGATCTCTATCATAAGTTGCTTATAAGTTAACTCATTATCAAGTAATAAGAATGACAATTAAGTTATTAAATATGCTTTAAATTGATAACTTTAAAAAAAATTATTAATTTTTTTTAAATTATATTTTTAGTCCTTTAAGTTTTTTATGAAGTATAGTTTAATACATTTAACTTCATAAAATATACTTGTAGTTTTATATTTCTAACATTGCTAATGTTGTTAACTGAAAATATTGATGCAGCAAACTCAAATGATAATTGTGTAGCTGATAAAGCATATTTAAATTTAAAATAAGATATTTAGATTATTAAACTAAAATCAACCAAGAAATTCCTACAAGTGAAATTGAGGTTCTTATGTTTAGATTATTAAAATAATATAATTAATTTTATTAAACTAAAATTTGTAATACCATCAAGTTTTAATATTGATTGCTTCATTAGGTATTTATTTATTTTTCAATTTATACATGTTTTAAATTTGAGACTAATAAAATTTATTACATAAGCATCATTTGAGTTTGTTGTATCAGCGTTTTCCATTAGTAAAATTTTTTTTTAAGATTTGTGATTGTTCCTCTCAACAGAAGTGTGTCTCCTCTGAGACTTTTCCGGTTAGCAACATTAACAGACTAAAAAGTATATTTTTTAATAATGTTAGAATTATAAGAATATAAGTATATTTTTTTTAAGTTAAAGAAATAAAAGTATATTTAGCCAATTTTTTTTTTTCAATATCTACATTTATAAATCATTCCCGCCTCTGTCTCTTCTTTCTCTTAGTTTTTTCCCCCTCTTTCGAACAAAAATTAAATAGGAGTAATTGGAAGTTGGGACCCAATCTTTTTTCTTACAAATAACGTATAGTTAGTTCTACTTCAAAGAACCAGTTAATAATTATGTCTCCTTCTGTTTTGCCCCTTTGCTCATAATTACTCTCCCTTAATATAAAAAGTTGATTGATTTTTTATGGAAAAATTAAAGAAGATAAATAAGTTACTTAATCATATAATTTTCTATTTATCATTAGACTATATATCAAAAATAAATTAGACAAAGTAATTTAAAGAAAAAAAGATAAATATAAACATTTTAAAAAAATTAATTAATTTTCTTTATATATATATATATATATATATATATATCAACTCTATCATTTAAAAGTAGAGAATAATTGGAATTTGGAAGCATATTCTCTTCCTTTTCTTTTCTTATTATCTCTTATCAATCTATTTAGACAGTTTGTTGAGAAGATGAGAATGAAATTAAAATAGGCATGTAAAATGTGCATTTCAGATCAATTAGATGAAAATCAATTTACAAATGTACGAAATGATGAGAGAAACCCACAATAATTATGTCTAAAACAGAATGAATCAATCAATTCTTTCTTTTCTCCTGTCCCCTGGTATATGCTTCATATTCCTGATCCTCTGACTCCTATTCACACAAAGATTCCTCAAACTTTTGATTCCATAATATTTCTGTGTTCGCTTTTGGATTCTCTCTGTTTCCAAAATTTCGCCGTCTCGGCGGCCTCTCTCTGTTCGTCTCAGACCATTCTCCTCTCAGTTCTTGCAACTTTGGACCAGTGTTGTTTCGCGTTTGCCGAATGGATTTCAAGCCGTGGCGATGGCGTTGGTTTTTGGTGTTGATCGGTGTTGTTGCTACTGGTGCTTCAGAAACCAAGCAGCAAGTTGTTTCTCGAATTGCCTTCGGATCGTGCTCCAACCAGAGCGCTCCTCAGGTTCCCATTCTTTCTCCTTTTTGTTTTTGTTTTTCCCTGTTCTATCTTTATTCGAGTTCTTTTCTCTTGCTTTGTTTTCCCGATGCCTAATGTTGTTCTGTTTGTGACCAATTTTACGTAATATTGATTTTAGAAGCTGACTTTTGAGTTTTGGTAATTCTGTCTGTTTTCCCGTACGGTAAGTAGGAATATTTCGACTTAGCCCACTGTAGCAGTACTGTGTAAAAAACGACAAAAATGCTTAAATGATTGGTGTATACATGCTGTTCGTACTGCTTAAGTGTGCAGAGGTGGAGAAGAATATCAATAACATGATATAACCATTTTAATAAATTGAGATGACCATGAAAACTAGTTCCGTCTCAAAAAAATAATTCACTAGGTGGAAGACAACTTAACTTCCAGTGTGAGTGTATTATAGCAATTCAGATTGAAATAGAAGGGGTAGCAGAGATGTTAGTTTAAAATATCGAAGTTTATGGTAGATGCCTTCCTTTCTATTCTTTCAAGTAATCAAGAGCCGGAGCTGCATATTAGATGCTTTCCGAGCATGGCCCTGGCCCATCAAGCTAGTTTGTTGGTTTGAGCATGAGTTGCAGTCTGACCCTAGATCCTTGTTTGGCTGCTTTTCTCTGAACCACTTCCTCCCCAGCTTAAGTTCAATATATATTGTCTTTTTGGATCTTTATTGGGATAATTAAATGAAATGTCAAATGTTCATGTTTAAACTCACTGTATCAAAGTCATGCCTATACTGTATATTCAATATTGTATTTATAAAGGAAAATTCATCAAAATCGGTTATATTATGTTATAGGTGGTGCTTTCTTTCTGTATGAGTGATATTCATTTTGATGCCCATTCCAACCCTGTATTTTATGCCAGCCCATATGGGATCCAATAATCAATTTCCATCCCCATATTTTTATATGGATGGGTGACAACATATATGGAGATTCGAAGCGGCCTTTTAAAATATTTGGACCAGAAAGGACAGTTGGGCCATGGAAGAACATTCCACGATTTTTCCCTTCCTCTCAGCAAGAAATGGAGGCTAAATACAGGGAAGCCAAGACCAGTCCTGGCTATTCTAAACTTCGAGAAAAAGCTGAGGTGCTTCATCCCAAGCTTTTGTACTCTTTTGTGTGTAGAGATTCTCCATAGAAACATAACGTTTTGTTGGTATGTTTTTTGGGGTAACTTAAGCAGTGTCAAGGTTTGCTCACGTTATGTAGCCTAACTTTTACATTTGGAATGTTATAGGTTATTGGTACTTGGGATGATCATGATTATGGATTAAATGATGCAGGAAAAGAATTTTCTGAAAAAGTCACCAACCAAATGGTGCTTCTTGACTTCTTAGATGAACCTCAAGATAGCCCAAGGTTGGTTAATAATCTCCTCTCTTGTTCATGATATTTGACTTATCTGTTCTAAATTATTTATAATTTTTTTTTTTTTTTTTACCTTCTGTCGAAGATTGTTCACTAACAAGTAATTCTTAGGTTTCTAGTGTTAAAATACTTTCAAATGTATCAGCACATTCTTTTTCTTCTGGGACAGTATTACAAGTCTATATTCGGTCATTGCCTTCATCAATGGTTGAGTGCATTAAAAGATCTCTAGGCAGAAAAAGCTGTTGTAGATGCTTATAGTAGTTTTTTATTGCAGGCGAAAGCAGGCCGGTGTGTATGTGTCATATATATATGGTCCTGTGGGTAGAGACATCAAGGTATTCAACTTAAACCTTGCTGCTGTTTTTCTTTATTTAATCTCTATTATTTATTTATTTTCTCACAAAATCCTGACATGTTATGCAATTGCCACTAGATAATCATGTTAAGCTTTCATGTGATCGTTTAAGCATATGTCTTGTACTAACACCTGTTCTTTTGTAAACGTAAACTTTTCAGGTTATCCTCTTAGATACCAGATACCACAGAGACCCCATAGGAAGTGACGGAACCATCTTGGGGAGTTCACAATGGCTATGGTTGGAGCAAGAGCTAAAGGGTCCAGCTACAGCCATAACCTTGATTGGATCTTCTATTCAGGTACAGCTATTAGTTGCCAACCTTGTATGATCTATGAGATAGATCAGTGTGTGTAGACTTGAGTATTTACTGGACTCAACCCAATATTTATGCATGAATCTTGCATTTTTACCCAAGACAATAAGTATTATTCTTGTAGATCATGTGGTTTTCTTTGAATATGCGTGAAGAAAAGAAAGGAAATTGTGTCTGACTCAACAAGTGGCATTCTGCACTCACATAGCTTTTGGCTTCCTGCTAATGTAAACCTTGTAATCTTTTGTACATTCAGCTTTCTGCTTGAGTTGTTAGACCTTCGAGAATGCAGTTCCACTGTTTTCTTAATGTAAAAAGTGATGAAAGAATTCATGGCACATTTCATGCTCGTTTTGTCGTTATTGTGTTTATGTTGTCTTGGTCATCTGGAGCTCAGACCTGAAAGATGCCTATGATTCAATGCTTGATTGCATTGGTTTCTTTTGTCTACAGATTTATAGGTTTATCTAATCAAAATGCCAGGTCATATCAAATCTTACAGCAGCCACTCGCCCACTGTTTGCTATGGAATCTTGGGCTCGTTTTCCTAAGGAAAGAGATCGACTTTTCAAATTAATTGCAGATAGTAAGGTAATAATTTCATTGTATTTTTTCCCGAAAGTATTGCACCTTTCTTATTAAGGAACTGCTTAGTGCTAAAATTTACATGGTGTAGGAAGAAGTTATATAACATTTTATTCACCTTTTGTTCTTGTGAAGAGGAATGGAACACTCTTTATAAGTGGGGATGTTCACTTTGGGGAAATCACAAGATATGACTGTGCACTGGACTATCCACTGTACGATATAACCTCTAGTGGGTTAACTCAATCAATTGAGGAAGTAGTCCCACCTTCCTTGCGTTTTCTAGTGAGATTCATTGCATGGTTAACCCCATCTACAATGAGAGTCAAAAGTCAGTACTGCAGATACAAAGCTTGTATATATGGTATAGCCGTCTTCGTTTATCTTAGTCACGTACACACACACACACCCCAAGTATTTCATGTTCTGATGTTTCAAATGTTTGATTTATGTTTTCCGCAGCCAATCCAAATTTTGGAGCTATTGAGATAGATTGGGATTCCCGCCCGGTGACAATTAAAATTGAAGTCAGGGATGTAGATGGAATTCCTGTGACGGGGGTAAATGTTTCATTACTGGAATTACAGAACTCAAATGTTGAGGCTTGGAACAAAGTAAAATCTGGACAATATGAGAGGCACTGCTCTCTTGAAACTACTCTGCCATGGATTATAAGATATCGTCTGGCTATCTTATTCTTTTCCATCTTAGCTGGTTAGTCACTTCTAAATCCTAACTACTATCTATACAGTTACCACCTAAATCCTTCATTACATGTTAGTTCTTGAAGTTAATATTGTCTGTTGCTGTCATGGGCTGGCTAGAGGACATGGAAACAAGTTTTTCCTGGAAATAAGTTCTATGGTTTCTTACAAGGATATTAGTAACTTACTATTCTAGGCATTTCTCCGTGATACTTTTTGTAGGCAGAAATACAATTTTGGTGTTTTAATTTTAGACTAAGTTTCAATTTCTGTCTTCTAAATTAGTATCTTTGGATTGCAGTTGTGTTGCCTTGGTCTTTTTGTTTAATAGGTCCTTTCAAATATTTTGTTGACGATAATGGCATATTCGATATCAGAATGCAGTGTTGTTTATTAACCTCTTTTCAAATCTTTGCGTCAGCATGTTTTATATATATATATATATATATATATATATATATATATGAAATATAATAATTATGGATATAAATTCCTGAACAATTTCTTGCATCCAATTTGTGACATTTTGTTATATTATGCAGTGTTGTTTATTGTGCTCCTTGGGCTTGCTTATGCTATCATCAAGCTTGCCTGTTGTGGAGTCTCCAAACACAAGAATGATTGAGATTTGTGGTTCCTCTTCCCATCACATTCCCTTATTCAGGGAAAGATAGACCAGTTCTCGTGGATTGCAAGTAGTCTGAGATGAGTCATGATTTATAAGTGACGCGACTTGTTATAATTTTAGATAAAATCATTCTTAATGCACCGGTAGTTTCCTTTGATTTTTAATTTGGTACATGTGTGTTTTTTTCTCCTTATCAAATCTTATAAGTTTACTCTTTTAGCAATGTTAACTCTTGTAACTTTGTTCTGTTAGCATTGTTAGCATCTGTATAAAAGTTAATTGTGCTAACAGAATAAAACTAAATGCTTTAACTTGGAGAAAAAACAAAATTACCAAATTTAAAATTGAAGGGAACTATAGGCAATTCAATAATTATTTGCCCTGAATGAAAAGTTGAAAACTCACCGAAGTGAATGTATGGATCAGTAAATTCCACTATATATCAGTTTGGTTAAGCATGTATTTAGCTTCTAAAAATATATATCCTTATAGTTTCAATCAATTTTTAATTAGGTCTTTGTATTTTTTTCCCCCTTTTTATCAAGTCTTTATTCTTTCACTGGTATTTAATTAGGTCTTTGTACTTTTTCTTCTTCTTTTTATGAGGTTATTATAGTTTCATACGAGTTTTAATTAATTAGATCCATGTATTTTTTATTATTTATTCAATAACTTCTAATAATAGTCTTCTATAAATATAAAATGTATTATTGTTATGTAGAATATAACTCTAGTGAATATTATTCTAGAAATATTAAAATTCTATAAATAATATATTGTTTTGATAATGTTATTTTTTATGAATTATTTTAATTTAATATTGTTCATGATTTAGTAATTAAAAATTTATTTATATAATTTATTTTAAAATTCTAATTTTTATAATTATGAAATTTAAATTTATTATCATAGAATATAATTATAATTAACTAATTGAGAATTAAGAATGTAAATGTATAATCATAATTTTAATTTTTTTACTCATATAGTTATCAATTTAATTTAATTTTAGTAAATTATATTTTAATATCATTCATTTATTAAAATTTCATTTAATTTAAGATAAACATTAAACAATATACAAAGACCTAATTAAAAATCCAGTAAGAAAATATGGACTTGATAAAAAAAAAAAAAAAAAAAAAAAAAAAAAAAGCACTATAAAGCCTTGATTAAAATCGGCTGAAAATATAAGGATCTAATAAAGAGAAGAGTTAATATAATCTTTAGTCCTTTAAGTTTGTCTTATTTTTTGTTTTTGTCGCTTAAGTTTCAAATCATATAATTTGATCTCTTAAGTTTCATTATGTTTAAAACTAATGTTTTAAAATTTGACCAAAAACAAAAGGGAGACATTGTGATGACCAAAACCTATGGTTTAAATTTAAAAGATTAAAATAAAATGATGGAAAACTTGAGGAACTAAAGTTACTAGTAACAAGAGTTCTCACGGCTAACTAAGCATTCGTTCGGAGTTGACAAGGGAGAGGGTTTCCTATATTATGTTATGTTAGATAGGCTGGCTGCACTCCCTTTGAGGTAAGATTCCTTTTGATTCAACTAGCCAAGGCACGTGCTATGTGCTGGTAGATATTTATTAATATGTTGTTATATAAAAAATTATTTAGATTTTTAAGGGAATAATATAAAAATAAAAAAAAATATTTACTAAATATTTTGCATCTATCATCTCTATTATTAGTATACAAAATACTATATAAATATTTTTCTTATTATCCCTCTTCAATGACCACTTTACTTTTTATTTTTTATTTAGATTTATAAAGGAATAATAAAAATATTAAATTAAATATTTACTAAATATTTTGTACATATAATCACCATTATTAATTTATAAAATAATAGAAATACATTTGTAATGTAATCTTCAAATATTATATAACTATTTTCTTCATTATCCATCTTCCCCATTTTCCGTCTTTCATGACCACCTTGTTTTTTATTTTTTAATTTATAAAATATTATATAACTACCTTCTCCATTATTCATCTTTCATAACCGCTTTGTTTTTTATTTTATTAATCCCCATTATTAATTGATAAAATAATAGAACTACTTTTATAGAACAATTTTAAAATATTATATAACTACTTTTCTCATCATCCACCTTCCTCATTTTCCATATTTCATAACTGTCTTGCTTTCTATTATTAATTAACAAAATATCGTGTAACTACCTTATCTATTATCTATATTTCATAACCACTTTGTTTTTTTATTTTATTTTTATCTTAATATTTTAAAACTATTATTTTGCTGATGTGTCAGTCAGATAGATGCTTACTGCTCTACTTTTATGTAGTTAAGATTGCAAGTGTGTGTGTAGGGACCTAATTAAAAATTATTGAAACTATTAGAACTTACAGATTATATCCCTTTTTATTTTACCATTTTTGGGTTCTCCCTTTAGATTATGTCTTATTAACAAGTGAAAAATGTATAATGTTTTGAACGAAGTATTTAAGCGATCTAGTGTTGGGCATGTTTCTCCCCAAGACCTTGCTTGGTAGTCGGTTATTAGACTTATCCCTTTGATTCTTCTTGTTTATGATAGATAATAATTTCGATTTTTATTTTTATTATTTTCTAAATATTTAAGAAATTTATTTATTTTAATAACAACAAAAATCATAAAAACTTGTTTTCATAATTTAGTTTTTCTTTTATTGGACATTCTAAAATTTTGCTATTTTTCCCGAAAATATTCTCTATTATTAGTCTAGATGTACGTTTTTTAAAAAATATTTTTAAATATAAACAACAAATTATTTTATTTGAAATTATGGGTAAATTAAAATATCAATTTTTTTTTTTTTTTGGGAAAAAGATAGAGAAAAAGTTTTGAAATTGTAAAATTCTAAATAAGGTATTTTCTAAAAAAAATGAATGAACTACTTATCAAGTTTCATCATTCCCTTATTAACTCTTAATAAACTTGATTTGGAATTGTGCAATTTTAAAGGAAAGATAATAATTATATCATACCAATAAGCAAATGACATATCAAGTCATGTGTGACTGATACACACAAATGCTCCAATCACACTAAGAGCCTTTTTGGTTCAACCACATTGCATGCTTGCAATGGTAATCATGATTAAATTATCAAGAGAAGAGTGTTTGGTTGCTCTTTAACATGGTAATAGGGTTTACTATCGTAATGATGATAACCAAAAAATTGATAATGCTCATTTATACCTCCCCCTTATCAATACTCATTACACCCTAATGTTTGGTTGAAAAAAATCCAATTTACCCATTAGTTTTATTTGTCTTTGTTTCACTTCTCTCGTTTCACCTACCATACAACACCACAACTGCCACCGCCACTAACTCCTCCTCCCCCACCACCATCGTTGCCATTACCTCCTCCTCCACAGTCACCACCTCCACTGTTGTCACTACTTCCACTACCTCCTCCTCCACCATTGTCGCCACTGCCACCTCCACTATTGCCGTCGCTATGCCACTAGCTCTTCTTCCCCCACTGCCGCTGCCATGACCTTCTCCCACTGTCATGGCCACCACCCCCACCGTTGCCACCTCCGCCGTTATCATGCCACCTCCACTACCTCATTATCCACCACCATCGTCGTTGCCACTACATCATCGTCCCTGACGTTGCCGCCACCGAGCCTCTACCTCCTCGTCCTTCACCGTCATCGCTGCCACCCCCCATCGTTGCCGCCACCACTATCTCCTCCTCTATCATTATTGTTGTTACCACCTATCAATGCCACCGCTAAACCATTATTACAATCGCCTATACCACTACATCCATCACCATTAGATGATCCTCATGAGATACTGTGACGATTATGATAGGGCAATGCGATGACTCTTTACTATTGTTTATAAAAAGATTATTTTAAGGGTAAAATATACTATGTGTGATATATCAATTTTAAATAATTATTAAGAAATAACTCATTGCACTTACTTAAAAATCAAACCAAACATTAGCCTTGTCATTAATATTGCATTGCATTAGCTTTGCATCGCATTTCACTGTAGGGTGTGATGGGTTCAAATCAAATAGACCCTAAGATATGATAGTTCTAGACTAAGTATTTATCCATCACTTTATCAAGGTCTAAAGACATGGTACTTTTGGATTGAGCAATTTTCTATCACTTTTTTTAGGTCTAAAGAGATCTTTATCCACCTTCGAAAGCCTTACGACTATTGGAGCCCATGGTAATTTATCCATCGAAAAATGCTTTATTCTTCTCAAATCCTATATTTCAATTGCTTTCTTTAAGTAATACTTAGGTTTTACAAGCTCTTCAAGAGTGAAAGCTATTCATACCTTTTGAAAGCTCTTCATGAGGTTAAGCAATTGGCAATTTTTGCAAACTTTTCAAGAGTACCAAAGATATTGGGGTAAGGTATAAAAATACACAAGATTTTTTCCCAAAAGTGGCCTAACACCAAATGTTTTTTTAAGGGGCAAAAGTAACTATAAGCTTTTAAAATAAGTATAAAAATACACATTGACTGTTAGTTGATCGTTTATTTACATTTTTTAAGGGTTAAGATGCAAACATACACATGAGATTTTATCAAAAAGTGCGCTTGACACAAATATATTTTTAGGGGCAAAACTAACTATAAACTTCCAAAATATGTGTAAAAATACACATTGACCATTAGTTGATTGTTTGTTTGAATTTTTTGACTAAAAATGGTGACAATGAAGATGACGTGAATGATTAAAAAACACCTTGGAGATAAATATTTATATATTCCAAGAGTTCACTCAAACCAATGACAACATAACAACTCACATCATTTTATTCCTAGTTGGTGTCACATCTTTACTATTCATTTCTCCAAATGCACATACATCATACATGGTAGCAATTTTTAGGATATTACATCTTCTCCCCATATTTAATAACTTCATTATTCAATATCTTCTTATTTGTCCTCTTGATCATTATCTATAATTCAACTTGATATCTTCTAATATTTTCTTAACTAGTCCACAAGATATATTTCACATTAAACATAGAAGTTAGTCAATGTATATGATAAATACATTATGTAAACTTTTTGCTCTTAATATTTAGCATCTATATTTGACATCACCAAAACTAATCATATCTAACATTCTCCTTCTTTTTGATGATGACAAATCCCTTAATCAAAATATGTATGAGTATAAATTAGATGCAACATATTTTGATTTCCTTTCTCTCCCTCTATTTGACATCAAGAAAAAGGTTGAAGGATAAAGAAGAAATGTTTGTCGAGAATCAAATATGAAAACAAAATAGAAATGCCTTTCTCTCCCTTGATCAAAAGGAATGCGTCAAGAAAAAAATTTTCCTCTCCCCCTATTTGAAAGTATTTTCATTTCCAATGTGATGCAAATAAAAGAAGTTTTCCACATAAACAATTTGAAATAAATTTGCAAAAGTTTTCAAGAAAACTTTCATAAGAAGCTGTGCAAATATTCACAAAATACAAAGAGAGAGAGTTTAGAATTCTCCTGTAGATTTGGCAAATTGATGAATAATCTATGAAGTCCATTTACCTTACTTTCTTGTTGTGTTAGATACATGATGATGTATTCATTATACTTCTACTACACAATTATGATGGATCAAGGACATAGAGGTAAGAAGGGGCTAACTCCGCAAGTGGTGTTGACTAAAGTATTGGATTTGAAGACGGAATATCACACAAGAAGGGGTGAATTTGGTGATTCAAAAACTTTATCGATTAAACCATAGAATTTAAATGACAAAGCAAAGGATAGAGGAATAATGAACACATAAGGTTTACGCTAATTAGGTCTAAACTCTTGACCTACATGCAATCCCTAGACTCTTTGGGTATTTCACTATCACACAATCACAAGATTACAAACTCTGTTTCTTGAAGTAATCATCTCTCTAGGATGCACTCCCCCTTATAAGTTGTAGTCAATACACCTACACTCAAGTCCCTCTACCTTGAGATTTCTTAGAGAAATAATGATCAGATAATAACTCTCTTACCGAGTGCATAAAGAATCATTGAAGTACAAAATATTCGAAGATATTATAAAGTATTGAATGAAACAGTAATCGCAATAAATTCCTTTGAGTGCAAAATGTTTCGATAGTTCCTTCGTATTGAATGATTCACATTATATTTAGTGGTTGCAATTAATAATCATTGAGAAGCTTCAATGAATCTATTGTGACTATTGAATATAGCCGTTAGACTGTTGAAATTCGTCTGTTACTCATAACTTTGATTCTACAGAATAATCGCCATCATTCTGTCGCTTTGACATTCCCTTTGTTCTGTCCTTTATGTTGTAGCAATTAATATGGAAAGAGAACGGGAATTCTTTCTAGGTTGCTTAGAGAATAGTTGTCAAGTTAGTGCTTGGTTTTCTGCAACAACATTTTGTTAGTTCTCAGTTTGAGTTTTGATAATAACAAACACTTGACAACTTATTGACTCTAAACAACTCGAGTTCCTGCTTGAACAACTCAAATTATCAAACTCTTTCCAAATCGATCTTGAGTCAGCAAGTTTATCAACTCGAATTCTCAGTTAATCAACTCGAGTTATATCTTTTGAAATAAATCTCAATGACTACTTCTTCTGGAATAACTTGAGTTCATATCTTCACAACTCAAATTCTTGACAAACAACTCAAGTTTATGGTAATCAACTCAAGTTCTGAGGAATCGTGCATTATTCTCTTTTTGAACAAAAAGCTTTGAAGAACTAGAGTTTTCATGATAAATAACTCAAGTTTAAGACTTGATTTTAAGGAATAACAACTTGATTTTTTCTGCCAAAAAGACTTGAGTTCTCAGCGAAATGTTAATAACTAGAGTTCTTGTTTAAAGAACTCAAGTTGACAACTCTAGTTAAGCTTTTATAACTTGAGTTCTTTGGACGACATAGAGTTTTCTGATTTCATCCATAAGCATCAACTCAAGTCCTTACCTTACCAACTCGAGTTCTTGTTGGAAATCATTTTTGGAAACATAAAGTTTTTTTGAAAATCTAAAATAGAACTTGAGTCTTGTAAAGCACAACTCAAGTTTGTAACTCTAGTTGATTAGTTATCAACTCGAGTTCTTCTGTAAGAAAATGGTGATTATTGTCTATGCGAATTCAAACTTTCAAATCTCTCTATGATTACTTCATACTATTACTAAGATCTATTCTCTTAAGGTGCTTTTAACATATTTGTTAGTAATTTCAGATTAAAATATTTGTTAGTGATTTCAAATGATCAAATGAAGGATTACTTAAAAATCATCATAAAGCAATATTTTGTGTCAGAGACATTTATTGCATAGCTGAGAAACAGAGCTGCACACAGAATGAAAATCAGAGCAGCCCAAATAATCCCTATTGCAGGTACCCATTCCGGCGAAAAGATATTACCAACTCCTTAAGTCAACCTCTGTCTAGACCAAAGGAAGTTTGTTGATAACGATGAGGTGAAAGTAACATAACTGGGAGAACTCAGTCTAACAAAATATTTTCAGAGTGTAACGGAAATATGAATATATCTCAATGACTATCTTAAACGTCTTCAACAGTCATAAATAGTAGTTGGTATCAATACTCGAAGCATTTAATTTGCCAACCACCAAAACTTTACGCATTCAATTTGACAATATTGCAATCAATTTTTTTTATCCACTTCATTTAATATCTTTGGATATTGTTGTACTTCAGTGATTATCATTCATCTACTTAGTAAGGAGTCTTAAACACTTATTTTATTATCTGTTTATTTGTCTAATCTCAAGGTTGAGGAACTTTGAGTGTGGGGTACAATTACAACTTGTAAGGAGGAGTATTTCCTTGTGTGAAAGGACCATCTTGAGTATAGAATGTGTAGTTATATTTGTGATTGTGAGTTAGTGAAAAACCTAAAGTGTCTGGGGACTGGACGTAGGTCAAAGAGTTGGACTGAACCAATATAATCTCTATTTTTTCATTATCTCTGTCTCAATCTCTGTTTTTGTCATTCCTCATGTAAATTCAAAAAAGAATTTTTAAATCACCTATTCACTCCCTTTAGGTGATATTCCACTTTCACATTTAATACCTCTGACATAATTAATGCTTTTTGAGATTTTGAAGTTAATTACCCGCATAATCATCTAAAACTCATTAATACACTAATTAAATATAGGCAATATGATCAGAATCTGAGTAAGCCACTAGATATTCGGATTGTCCCTTGGGAAACAATAGACCAAGTTTCTTGGTGTCTGCAAGATATCTGAAAATTCTCTTTACATGCTCAACATGAGATTCCTTAGGACCAGATTGGTATCTTGCACATATTCCCACACTAAATTAAATGTCTTGCTGACTTGCTGTCAAGTATAGCAATGATCCGATCATCCCTCTATACTTGGTTATATTGAAGTCCTTGCCCTTTTCATCATCATCAAGACAAGTAGTTGAGCTCATTGGAGTATCAGCTCCATGGCACTAGTCTATCCCATACTTCTTTAAAAGGTCTAGGAGATACTTAGTCTGAGAGATGAAGATTTCATTCTTACGTTGTTTGATTTGAAAACCAAGGAAATAATTCAATTCTCCCATTATAGACATTTCAGATTCTCCCTGCATAATCTTAGAGAAATCTTCACACAAAATATTGTTAGTAGCACCAAATATAATGTCATCAACATATATTTGTATAATTAACAAATCATTTCTCTTATTACTTTTGATTAAGAGAGTTTTGTCTACTTTCCCTCCAACAAATCCTTGATCAAGAAGGAATTTGCTTAATCTCTCATACCAAGTCTAGGAGCTTGTTTAAGGCCATATAAAGCTTTTTTGAGACAAAACACATGATCTAAGAATTACATTCAAATCCAAGAGGTTTTTCAACAAAAACTTCATCTTGAATAAAACCATTTAGAAAGGCACTCTTTACATCCATTTGATATAACTTGAATCCTTTAATACAAGAAAAAGCAAAATGAACTTGTATAGCATCCAATCTTGCCACCGGAACATATGTTTCTTCATAATCATTCTCCTTCTTCTTGATTATAGTCTTTTGCCATTAACATTGCCTTGTTACGAACAATGATTGTGGATTCATCTCTTTGGTTCTTGAATACCCACTTAATGTCAATAACTGGATGGTCTTTAGGCTTAGGTACCAAGTCCCATACTTGATTTCTTTGAAATCAATGTAATTCCTCTTGCATTGCTATAACCAAATCATTGTCTAAGAGGATTTCATTAATCTTGGAGGGTTCAATCTTAGAAATAAAGGTAGAGAAAGTAACTTCATTCCAAGTTCTTTTTCTAGTGCTCACACCTTCATTTACATCACATATCACTTGGTCCAAAGGATGGCTCCTACTATATCTCTAAGCTCTATGTTGAAATTGATCAGTGTTTTTGCAACCAATTTCATTTTCAGGTTCTATTTCTAAAATATTTTCAGAATTTTCCAAAATAGAAGGAAATTTTGAAATGGAATGAATTTGAAGAAATGATTCATCATCATCTAAGGATATGTCAGGCTTAGCTTCACATAATACAACAAGAAATTTCTTTTTTTGCAAGCTGAAATCTCATTTTTCACATCACATATCACTTAGAGAGGTTTGATTAATTGAAATTTCATTTTTCGATTAAAATGATGACTTAGTTTGTTTTCCTCTTTTGCAAGCTTCACAAATCTTAAAATGAAGCTTTGGTAAACTAAGAACTAATCTTTTATTAGTAGCTTGTCCAGTTGAAACATATTGACATGAGATAATCGCTTATGCCATAGCCAACTTTCATCTAGATTGCCAATAAAACAGTTTTCAAAAACAGTATTGCTATGAAGGTTTAAGGTATAACAATTACCATCTCTAGGGGCCCTGAATAAGGCTTTCATATTAACTTTGTCTAATGGAAGATCATCCTTGCAAACAATAAGACACTCCTATGAATCAAAGATAACCTAGTTATCTTTATCAGTACTTTAACTAACATTGAGGAGGTTGTGGCAAAGTCCTTCCACGAACTAGACATCCTTGATCTGAGGTCCATCTTTGTATCCAACTTCACCAATTCCAACAATTTTCCCATATTGGTTGCCACCAAAGTCACCTTGCCACCATCTTTTGATTTCATTGTAGCAAACTTATATTGATCTCCCGTCATGTGTCTAGAGCATTCACTGTTAATATACCACTAATTGGATTTTGAAGCTCTTAGACAAACCTACAATTCAGTAATGATTAAGTCTTAGCTACCCTTTTTTTCTTAGGTCCTTTTGGCTTAGTCTATGTCTTAGGAACCTCATACGATCCCTTAAGCACCTATATATAATTCCCTACTAGTTTAGCCTTTCTTTCTTTTTGATGAAAACAAGAAGTATTATGCCCCTTTGGTTGCAATAGTTACAGTAAGCAAAGGGGTTGGAATAATGTATATGTTTTTGAAAATAGTTCAAATATATTCTTTCCATTTCTTTTATCAAGATCAAGGCTATAACCAATCCTGAAATACCCGGTTGAACCCAAGAGAGGGAGTGAAATGGGTGAAGATAAAAACTTTGGACCTTTGAAAATCTTTTTGCAATTCGGTAAAATCAGTTTGTATAACAGTAAAGAGATATAAAGCTATGAGCAATCATTCAAATATGTATACTGGAAATAAAGGAGATTAAGAAAGAGAATTGCAAACAGACATTTATATTGGTTCAGTCCAATCCTTGACCTATGTCCAGTCCTCAAGCTCCACTTGAGATTTTCAATCCACTATTCTCTTATTTATCCAGGCACAAGAGAAGCCTCTTACAAACCCACAATTTTACCCAAGCACTTGTGAAGCCAAATCTCTCACAGAGATCCTCCCCCTTACAACCTCGTAAGGATACATTTAATTTCCCACTTAAGATCACCCAATCTTGAGTATCTCTCATATAATATGATTTACAAAGAATCTTCTCTCTAAGAAATGAATGGATAATCACTTAAGTACATTACAAAGATAATTTCACTCTTTCTCTATGATAAACTAAGTAAGCAATAAGAACAGAGTGTATGAGATTCATAATATTGGCATTATAACATGCAAGCTTTTTCCATCCTTTTTGTGCGTTTTGAATGTGGCTCTATTTATGCATGAAGATTATCTGACCGTTTTAGAATATGATTGTTGTGAATAGTGACATTGAGAATATAGTTGTTGCAAATATAGCTGTTAGTTAGATCTACTTTTTGACTTTACAGCTCAGCATATGAATCTTCATGTAATCCTTCATTTGATCATCTGAAACATGTACACAAATGATATAAATGATGTTAAGAAGTGTTATAAATCATTTGGATAAGCATCTAGATGTTCTTGATAAGAAATGAGATTTTCGACACATTGATTTTTCTAAAGCGAAGGTGTAAACTCGAGTTTTGACTTGGAAACTCGAGTATTGAGGCTATCGTGTTACTCCAGATTCCTCTATGTCTGATCAAAAATCGAATTTTGATTTACAAACTCGAGTTTAGAAGATGCTATCATGTTTGCTGCTCTCTGTCTGAGCTAAACTTGAGTTTTCACTTGTAAACTCGAGTTTTCAACTTATTCTGTCCATGGTTGCTATCTGACTTGATATAGCTTCAAATTCTGCAAACCACTTATCCCCATTTAGCTCTGAGTCTTCTTTCCAATGCAAAAATAATTGGCTCCAAACTCATTGTGATTTGTCCGTTAAGATCCGATGAATGAGAGTTGTTCTTAACCAGCGTTTTTGCAACGTTTTGAACTGGCAGTCAACTTTCGAAGACCATATCTCTCTGGTCTGATCTTCATTTTAGTTGGATCAAGTCTTGATGGAAATCCTTATGAGTCTTCTTTCATATGCCACCGACTTCAGCTCATTCCAATATGTAGATTGTGAGTTACACTCAAAACATTGAAGCTTGGTCTGCTGTGTGGCGTGAATTCCTGATCCAACTTTTGAAATTCATAGCTCTCTCATCTGAACTTCTTTGGGCTTGAAACTTTGTTAGAATGACGCATTGGAAGTCTACTTTCATTCAAAATTGGTTTCACCTCAATTCGATGTCTGATTTAGAAGATATCATCAAATTACCAGAGCTCGCCCAAAACTGAACGTGAAACAGAGGTGAACAGAGTTGCTGATCAACGCTGGAAACTCGAGTTTTCATTTGGAAACTCGAGTTTGTCGGGTCCGGAGATGCCAGAGATGCTGAAGACACTCCAAACTCGAGTCATTAAGTTCCAAACTCGAGTTTTGACTCCCAAACTATAGTTTTTTCGTTTTCCAGAGGTAAATTACTACAGTAAGGTAGTAAACTCAAGTTTTGACTTGGAAACTCAAGTTTTCTTATCCAGAACTTGATATTTGCTTGTTCTAACTCTAAATTGAACCACTCCAACTTTCATTTGATCAAAGAGACTTCTAGGATCATTCTTAGAACTTGAATAATGATATCTTCAGCAAGTTCTTCCTCTTTCCATCTTCCATCTTGATCAATTTTCATTATTTAATTTGAGCTCATCATTTTCTGCAGCTTCTACCTTCTTCAAAATCCAGAAAGCCGAGCCTATACTGAACTTATTCCAGAATCTCATGTGTCTTCTCATCTTTTGATCATTCTCCATAATCATAGTTGAACTGATCTTGAATATTGATATTCTCATTCTATTTGGCAAGATCTTCTCTTTCTTTCTTCTCTTCACTTGGTCACTCTCCACAACTCTATTCTTTCTTTCTTCTCTTGTCTTAATTCTTCATAAATAAATTTGAATTGATCTTGAATAAAGATGTTCCATTTAATAAATTTTTTCTTCTTCAATCTCTCCTCTTCTTCTTGATTATCCCCAAAATCCTTTGATAACTTCTTGCTTCTTTGATTCTACATTAAATTCAAGAATTAGTCAATGAAGAAGATAAATATAGTACACAAACTTTTTGCTCTTACTAATGGCATCTATATAAGACATCATCAAAATTAATTATATCCAACAAATCCATGATTTGTCATTTGTAAATCTTTGTTGTTTCAAAAATTACATTGAGTATTTCACTACCTTGAGTGAACTTCTTAATAGTTTTGTTGAGATAAATATTCTTCTTTTCCAAAATCAAGCAGTTTTCACAAGTCTTTTCGCAAACTTGGGGGAACATCTTGGGTTTTTATTTTCTTTTTTAAGGAAATAAGCTCTTTAGCAAGTTTTTGAAATTTAGAATGGAGAGAATTGTATTCAGATTATAATTTATCCAAAAGAAAGTTTAGAATCATATACTTCATCATTTTCATGCTCTTCTTAGGCCATAAGACAGATGTTGGCTACTTCTTTTTCATCAGAAGAATTGTCTCCCCAAATAGCTAACACATAAGCATTCTTTTTAAACTTGTTGAATTTCTTCTTTTCTTTCTCCTTGTTCTTCAATTAGGGACACTCAAATTCGATGTGCTCTGGTTTATCACATTCATAACAGATGATTGGTTTCTTAGGTTCATTGTTAGTCCTTCCCTTATGAAACTTTCTGAATACCTAATCCTTCTTGTAGAACTTTCTAAATCTCTTAACCATCATGTCAAATTCTTCATCGTCATCATCTTCCTCTTTTTCTTCTTTAACAACATTTATAACAACTCCTTTGTTCTTGTTGTTAATTTTGTTCAGGCCTTTCTTAAACTTTAGCATTCCTTCATATTCAGATAAGCTTCTGAATATGGTAGCCATAGACCTCATAGACTCTCTATGGTCTTCCTCTATTGTTGTGACCTTAGCTTCCCAATCCTTAGTGAGAATGTTAAGGATTTTCCTCACTTGGGCATTTTTGTTCATAGTTTTTTCCCAAGGTTGAGAATTGATTTACCAGGTGAGTAAACTTGAGTTAGAACTCGCCAAAATAGACTCTCTTGACTTCATACAAAGTAAATCATATTTTGTCATTAAAGTATTGATGTAATTTTCTTTCATGCCTATAATTCCTTCGTGAGCAATCTCAAGAGCCTTCCACATGTCCTTGGCTGATGGCAAGGTTCATATACAAATATTGTTTATGGATTAGAACACTTTGAAGCCTTGTTGTTCAAAGTGATGAGCCTTCTATCATTCTCATCAAATTCTTCCTTGACCTTGGGTATACAAACTCCACCTTCTACTTTTGTTGGAAAGTAGTCTCATTTCTCAAATACATTACAGAACCCACAGTCAGAAGCCATGACAAAGACTTTGAATTTAGCTTTCCATAAGGAGTAGTGTTTTCCATCAAAACCAAAAGGTATGTTGATTGAAGCTCCATCAGGTAAGATTCCATCCATTAGGATTCTTCTCAGGGTGTTACTCCTTTCAAAGAAGTTCTAGCTCTTATACCAAATGAAGACGGAATATCACATAAGAGGGGAGAATTGGGTGATTTCAAAAACTTTATCAATTAAACCAGACGACATAGCAAATGATAGAGGGATAATGAACACATAAGGTTTACACCAGTTCGGTCTAAACTCTTGACCTACATGTAGTCCCTAGACTCTCTGGGTATCTTACTATCACACTATCACAAGATTACAGACTCTGTTTCTCGAAGTAATCATCTCTCTAGGATGTACTCCCCCTTTTAAGCTGTAATCAATACACCCACACTCAACGTCCCTCTACCTTAAGATTTCTTAAAGAAATAATGATCAGATAATAACTCTCTTACCGAGTGGATAAAGAATCACTAAAGAATAAGATATCCGAAGATATTACAAAGTATTGAATGAAGCAGTAATCGCAATAAATTCCTTTGAGTGTAAAATGTTTCGGTAGTTCTTTTGTATTGAATGATTCACATTATATTTGGTGGTTGCAATTAATAATCGTTGAGAAGCTCCAATGAATCCGTTTTGACTATTGAATATAGTCGTTAGATTGTTGAAATTCGTCTGTTACTCAAACTTCAATTTTGTAGAATAATCGTCGTCATTCTGTAGCTTTGACATTCCCTTTGCTCTATCCGTTATGTTGTATCAATTAATATGGAAAGAGAAAAAAAAATCCTTATGGGTTTCTCAAAGAACGGTTGCCAAGTTGGTGCTTGGTTTTCTACAACAACATTTAATGCTTCTGACATAATTAATGCTTTTTGAAATTTTGAAGTTAATCACCCACATAATCATCTAAAACTCATTAGTACACTGATTAAATATAGTTAGAAATAATAATGAGTGATGATAAGAAGTAATGAAGTCATAACTAATTATTTTAATTTTACGAGCACAATGATTTACTGAGACATATATAAAACACTTGAGTTATCATTAATTGACTCAAGCTAATGACTCGAGTTAGTTCTTTCAGTAATCGAATGAAGATAATTTTCTTTTAAAAGCATGATATGTTTGAACTAGAAGTTTAAACTAAGAAAATCATTTCGCAAAGCATAACTTGAGTCTAAAACTAATGATTTGAGTTGTTCACTCGAGTCAAGTCTTTATCACTCGAGTTTGAAGATTTGTTTCACAAATAGGAGACTATGAGTTATATTGAAGGATGACTTTTAAGCAAAGGCATACTCGAGTCTTGAAATGATGACTTTAACGGATTTCTTGAGTGCATAAAATCATAATTCGAAGTTTCCAAGATTTGTTCATAGAAATAAATATTTAAAAAATACATTGAAAATGAATTTGAACAAACAACACTTGAGAGCTGAAATGCTAACTCTAACGAGTAACTCGAGTGCATAAATATTAACTCGAGTTTTGAAGATTTTGGCTCTTGAAAAAGGACAGTTGAGCACGAGAGTAAAGATTTTAAAAGTAAAGTTTAGCACTCAGTCAACTTAACTTGAGTTTTGAACCATTAACTCGAGTATGTTTTTGACTAAGGTTTTAAAGCACTAACTTGAGTTCTTGAACCAGAACTCAAGTTTGTCTTTGGCAAACAAATAAAGGTACTTTCTGATTCAAGATTTGATTGTAACAAAAAGGTTCTTCACTCAAGTACAATTAAACGCATACTTGAGTGACTCGAATCATCAAGTCAAATACTTTTACAATTGTCTGTTATTATCAAAACATAGAGAACTAACAGGATTTTCAAGTGGTGGCTCAACTTGTTGGATATAATTATTTTTGATGATGTCTTATATAGATGCCATTAGTAAGAATAAAAAGCTTGTATATTATGTTTATCTTCTTCATTGAAAGCATGAATGTAGATATTGCTCTAATGAAGTGAGCCTTCCCTTCTTTCAGAAGCAGGTCGAGTTGTTGGGTTGACCTGGTTGCCATTTTTTAAAAGAAAAAACAATTTGTTATGGGGTAGACGGAAATATCAAAAAAGTTAATGATAATTTTTGTTAACAACTATTAGTTTAATAATTAACAAATTGTAAGTGTGAATATTTTGTTATCATCTATCGATTTTGATAATTTGGTAGAAAGAATATTTAGTGATTATTTATTATAGTACCATTGGATAGTCGATTGATACTATGATGTTAATATGCCAAAGAAATTGTAAAAAATGTTGGATAAGTATATGATTATTTTATTTGTGATTCAATGTATTGAATTGATTTTGGATACTATGATACTATGATCATAACTTAAATTATTTTTAAATTGTTTATTTCCCATTGGTCTAGCCCTGAGTTGACTCTAAGATGTCCCACTAACCCTTAGCCCACTGTCTCAATCGGTTCTAAGGCTGGTTTGGGTTTAATAACCTTGATTTATTTACTTATTTATTTTAATGATCATGGAGTTAAGAAGGAAGAGAAAGGGTAAAAGTTAGAATTTTTCTGTGTGTAAAGAGTTAGAGTATGTTGGCAAGAAAAAAAAAACGCATTTATCAAAAAAAAAAAGTAGACATTAAATTTTTTATGGTAATAAGAAATTAATTTTTTGAATATTGACAAAATATTTTCAAATGCTGCCATATTAAATTTAATCCTTAAGAATAATAATAGTTGAGACAAATATTATTTGAAAATAGGCTAAAATATACTTTTAGTTTTTCTAATTTACTTCCCTTAACTATATAAAATGTATTTTTAGGTCATACAATTTTAACATTATTAGTGTCACGAATTAAAAATGATGGCTCCACGCCTCCACCAGTATTTTTTGGTGGGCCTAGGTTCTTCAAAGCTCATAGCAATAACTAATCTTTGGACACTGTAAACTTCTTGAAGAGGCTTTAGTGCCCGCAAATTTTAAATATCATTAGTAATAATTTTAAAACTAACTTCACATAATAAAAATATTATTTATGGTAATTTTTACATAATGAAAATATGATATATATTTTTTTTTACTAAACAAATTATCTACTCTTTTCTTCCAATTTTTTTAAAATAAATAATTAAGTATGGTTATATCTAAATAAATTTTTCATAAAAATTAATTAAGAAAATTTAAATTATATTTAAAAATTTAAATTTAATCATATTTTTATGGGTTGTACAATCATCACTTAGTTATGAGACGTAATTTAAAATACACTTTATAAAATTAAGGAAAAATCCTATATAAAATTACCTCAAATAGAAAAATTCTAAATCAAGTTGCTAAACTCAAAATATTCCTAATTAAGTTTTTGGCCCAATTTATAATTTTAAAATATGGGTAAAATGACTTTATTGCACTCCTATAATCTGTTTTGTCCTCTTTTTTCTTAAAAGAGTTTTATTGCTCTATATCTTAATTTTTCTATATATATTAACATTAATATCTAATAAAATAAAATGTGATTCCTTTAATTGGAAAGAATCAACAAGAATAATTCAAGCCAAAAAATAAAAAGAAAAGCATTAACCCAATATTAATTAAAATATTTTTTTCGATTATCGTGAATAAGAAATTGTATTTTTAGAAAAATGAGACTTAAAAAAAATTAAAAAAGAAAAAAGAGATCAAATTTCATAAAATTTTTATTTGAATATTGTAATATATAGTTTATTGCCTACGTTGATAAAAATATTTTTTTCAAAATGCCGCTAATGAAAATATTTGATATATAATTTGAAATATACACACTAGTCAGACTTCTTTTTTTTTTTTTTTTTTGAGAAAATCTAATTTTCTTTTCATCGAAATATAATCTTGTCAAAAATAAAAATAGTATTTCTTAGCGTTCAGGTGAAAATATTTTAATTGGTGTTATACTTTCTTTCTTTTTTTTTCTTGAATTATTATCGATGATCCTTCCATGAATCCAATTTTTTTTTATTTAAGTTAATCATATTTTATTTTATTCTATATTGATATTGTTTATATACTCATTGAAAAAAATAAGTTATAGTCACTAAGATCCTTTAAAAGGACAGGGAAAACTAGTTGAGGACAATAAAGTCATTTAACTCATATCTTAAAATCTTAAATCGGTCAATAACTTAATTAGGGATTTATCGAATTTACCAATCTGATTTAGAATTTCCCTATTTCAAGTAGCTTTATATGGGATTATCCTTAAAATTAAAAGAATAAAATAAAATATTAAAGAATTAAAAGTATACTTTAACCTTTAAAAATAATAGTATTCGGTTGGCAAGAAAGGGAAAAAAAAATAATAGCAATATAATTAGAAGATTGAAAAATACTTTGTCAAATTAAAGAACCGAACTAAAACTTTTTATAAAGTTGAAGGACGAAAAAATCACTTTTTCCTTATTTTTATATTTTATATTTTTGTGCCAGCCATTTTTATTTCTATTATTATATTATTTAATTTAATTTGGTCAATGTAAAAATAAAATCTAAACCTTTAAAATTAAGTAATTATTGTTTTTCCTTAGAAACAAGCTGTGCGATGCCTATGACCCGTGCGCTCATCTGAAGTGAACGTTAGAAGAATTGAATAAACTTTTTTTTGGCCGAAAGAAGAATTGAATAAATAAAACACTTAATAAAAAATGATTAAAAAAATGAGTAACGGCTATTTTGTTGGGCCACATTGAACGGCTACTTGGATGATCATCACTGGCTCAGGGCCTCAGACGTGGAGACGCGGCACGCTCCTCGAGGCTGTACTTTCCAGTGGAGATTTTCTTGCTTTCTGAGAGAAAACATCTCAACAAGTTACGAGAGCTACAGAAGAAATCGCAAGTACTATTGCCTCAGCTGCTTCCACTACGTCTAGTCTTCTGTTGTAGATACAAACATGAACTTGAAGAATATTTTCAAGAAGAAAACCTCTCCCAAAGGTGCATTCATTTCCTTATCTTTAATTCTTCATCCAAACCAGTTGCAATTGTGCAGCTACATTTCCCTAATTATTTCTCCGACTTTGACACTAGGGTTTGCTTCTGGGAAATATTAAAATTTGGTTATTGTTTCTGGGAAAATGTGGGTAGGCAGCGGAATCAGATTTATTTTGCCCCAATCGAATAAAGCCTTTTGTTTTTTGTGCCTTTCTTGACCCTAACCCGATCTGGTTTTTTCTGAGGGGGAAGAATAAGTTTTTATCGTTCATATGCACAGTTCGTGCTTTTGTGCTATTTTTCAGTTATGGGTAGTCTATGTGAAAGATGAAAAGAAATTTCTAGTATAGATTATCCACTTATTGTCAGTACTCATTGACATCTGTTTGTTCAACAGAGGCTCTGCGAACAAGTAAGAAAGAAATGGCTGTTGCAACTAGAGGTAAATACTTGGCCGCACGATTACTTCCTAATTAACAGTTCATCATCTAAGTCACAAATTTTGTACCTAAAGTTGGCCTGTTGATAGACAAAGTAGAATTGTGATCTTTCCAAATTCCCATCAAGATAGTTGAGAATAAAATGGTTATTAATTTAACGGTTTTGCACTTGCATCCAGATTCAAGTAGAAAGTTACATTCAAAATTTTATTTGGGTTGTTTAGATTTCTTACTGGTAACAAACTAAAGTTTGTGAGCAATTATGAATGGTTCATATCGATCGATTCTTTGTCCATTTCTTTGCAAATTGATGGAATTGATTTATTGAAACTTAAAATAAAAATATCTGTGTTTAGTCTCTTTGTTGCATAAATTCTTTCTCTTTTGTTTTTCTGTGTTGAGATAGCGAAACTATTATACCCTCTGTTTGAAATGCCTTCGCAAAAGTAAAAGAACAAAAACGTCCAAGACTACAAATAGTTGCAAATTCAGTATCCAAGAACTATTTCACATACGTTGAATATTTCAGTTATAATAGCATTGGCTGTACCTGCCACTCATTTTATTTCTTTAGCCTCCCAAAATTATTTGAGTCAATATACGTTGAGCAAAGATCTATCTAACTATTGTAGTAACCGCTCTGTCTCTTCTTTCTATTTAACCGCTCTGTCTCTTCTTTCTATTTCATCATTTGATATTTGATTATTGCATACATTTTTAGTATAATCTATATTATCTGCTTGTATTTCAATTTTATATTTTGTGCCATCAAAGCTGTTTACCCTTGTTTCTTTATTTGATGTCATGCGTTTCCTTTTCTGTAAATCTGTTTACTATTTCAGGTATGGTAACTTGTCCATGTTGTTGCATCAAATGTCCTCAGTAGTAATAATTACATGTGTTGATTACTTTAATTTTTATAAAGCACTTCTTCATCTTGCTATCTATTTTCTGCAGGTATTGAACGAGAGATAGCCTCTCTTCAAATGGAAGTATGTATTCTCAACAGATACATTTTTTCTTTACTAGAATCAAGATGGCTTTCTCTTCTTCATTTTCTCAAAGCTTAACTGCGTTTTTTAATTACAGGAGAAGAAGTTGGTGGCGGAGATTAAAAAAGAAGCCAAAACAGGAAATGAGGCAAGTTTCTTTTCACTAAGATATATGTGATCTTTCAATATGTCGTAGGAGCTCATGTCAAGTTAATTTAACATCAAGCTTATGTTTATTTGTAATAGTTTGGTCAATGTATAAAGTGCTTGAAGTTCCTCTCATAGCATTTTAAGTTTTGTTCCCTCTATCTGATGACATCAAAGAAACCCGCCAGAATAAACTATAAGCTATCCTTCTTAAGAAAAACAGCTATAGATGTATTTTCCATGCCAAATTTGGCCTGCTGGCAACCTAAAAGTCACTGAAAACTACCTTAGTTTAAATAGCTGATGCAATGCACCAGAAGAAAATATTTTTGCCTCTACTATGTTTGTGATTTCTGTACAATGATTAGCTTGTTATCGATGGAGGGTGATCTGAAGTGAAAGAAAAGAAAGGACTTAGAGGTATATCATAACTTATATGATATATATTACATAGAAGAAAATATTAGGTCCTTTACTAGTTTTTGGCAAAAATGTTTTCTTTGGGTTCATAGCAATATGCTTGATGCGAATTTGACTTGGTAAAATTATATACCAAACAGTTGTATGAAACAAAAAATTCTTGGTACAAAGAAGAGGAAACTATTAAGTGTTGAGGTGGGTTTCCTACTAGATTAAAGTAGTACCTCAATTCATCATAGCAGGTTCATTTATCAGCACAATAAAGCTTGACTGACAAAAAGACAATCTTCTATTAATCCAAATAAACTAGTTTTAACAGATATCCTTAAAAAAAAATATTCTAATGCCAACTTAGCAATTATCCTTTAAAGGACGCTGCTCATAGTCATGACAAAGAATGGTTCAAAAGTGTGCATGTGACTATGTTAGAAACCATGTTGAAGTGTGCCAATGTAGAAGTTTTTTGGCATTGATCGAGTGTGGAAAGGTTATATGTCATGTTGCAGTATTTAAGACATGCGTAGCAGTTCACCCTCTTGCTTTATAATAAGGGGTTCCTTCTTTGTTTTACATTATCTGACAATTTCCAATAGAAGTGAGTTCTCCACAACTTCCTTCTAAAAAGCCCTTCTCTCTTTTTGTATTCTTTCTCTATAATTCTTGTTATGATGTTGCTAAATGCAAGTGTGGTCTGCATTTTGAAGTTTTGCCTATTGATATTATGGTTGCTTATTGATATCATCATGCCTTCTATCCAAAGTGTGTGCTGAGAATTAAGAGTTCCTGAGCTCTTAAGGAGCTTGGGAGATACAGAATGGCTGAAGGAAAGGCTCGTTAATGTCTCAGATAATCTAGGTAGAGAACAGGGGTCCAACTGGCTTAACACTGAAGAATTTTGAAACTTAAGAAAACAAAGAAGAGACCCTATTCCACACATAAGACCTTGTAAAATGTACTCGTCAGAAACCTTTTACATCTCACAACTTCTAAGAACTAAGTTTATATCCCTTGAAATCTTCATTAAGGTTTTGGGAGTACTCTCAATTTTCCTGGTTAAGTGTAGAAAAATTACTTCTCAATCCTTTGCAATAGTTCTAACTTCTAATATTTATTAAAGAAAATATAATTAAAAGAAATTCAAAAAATTTGAAATTTTTTCCCACTTCTTTAGATAAAAAAATTTCTAATTATTTATGTATTATATTTTACATGCTGACAACTTCTCACATAATTTTTGTTGTGGAGTCACTTACAAAGAAAGACAAGGCTTAATGTGGTAACAATGGAACCCCCTACCCCCCTCTATTCAACTCTTTTTGCTATCATCTAATGACACATTTTGCCTAAAATGTGATGTCTTGGTGATATCTCAAATACCAACTTGTTAAACCCTTGATAGCTTTCCAAACACTGTTAAGATAACATGCATGTGATGTGAAACAAAGCCAAGATCATAATAATGTAGAAGAAATTCTGAAGTAGATTAAAGCAGTAGAAATGGGGAAAATATTAACCATTCAACCCTTTCCTTTAATGTAATGTCTCTTTTTGACTGAAATGTGATGTCAAGGAAATATCTCAGATGCCACCCTCTCAAACACATAACAGCTTTTCAAACACGGTCAAGATAAACTCTTATGGCTTTCCTTTCCTTTTATTTTCTTTCTCTTGATATGAATTCAATAGCTTACTTGATTATATACGTACAATATTAGCCACCTTGATTAAATAAGTGTCTGGTTACAGGCAGCTACAAGAATCTTGGCTCGTCAGCTTGTTAGGTTACGCCAACAGATAACTAATTTACAGGGAAGTCGTGCTCAGATCAGGGGCGTTGCAACTCATACTCAGGTTAGAACAGGAGTCTCATTCTTAGTGATGATAATAAATTGCCTTTCTAATTTTTAGATTGTCCATATGTCTTCCATAGGCATTATATGCAAGCACTTCAATGTCTACTGGGATGAAAGGTGCATCTAAGGCAATGGCAGCAATGAACAAGGTGTGTTTCATATCTGATTCTTCATTGTATTAATTGGACTCTTGAAATATACGCATGCCTACTCTCATCATGAGACATAAAGGTCAAAAGGTTTTTGACAATATCATATACAAGGCAAGGCCTGCAGAAAGAGAGAGCCAAACAAAATATGGATCATATTTGCAGTAGATAATTTCCTTTACTTAGCTTATAGTTAGTGATTGTATTGAATGAGTATAATAATGTTTCAGATACTTAACCTTTCTTCATACTTGCTGAGGAGAGACCATACTTTTTATTTTTATCTTCAATACAGCCTCATGCTTTAAGCATGAAGAAAGCACATGCTTACTAAACCTTTTGCTAAAGTTTATTCTAGTGATGAGAATGAGGGTAGCAAGGACTGAGTTATCAACCACTTTCATGTTTTGTGTGACAAATCAAAGTAAGGCAAACTTTTTTCATTCAACAACTGCCTATTGTGAATCGTTCATAAGTTAATAATATAGTCAACCTTAAATGCATATCTTTGTGATTAAGTATCATATGCTAGTGGTTAGCCCAGAGAAAAAAAAAAAAAAACCGTTTTGCTAATGGTTTCTTGTCCGAGTGCTTTCCCAAATTTGCTAAAGGTTAAGCTATATCAGAATCATTATCTTGCTTCTCTTTTCAGCAAATGGAACCTGCAAAACAGGCAAAGGTGATTAAAGAATTCCAAAAGCAGTCAGCACAAATGGACATGACGGTAACATTTTGTCTTTTTAGCGTATCTTCTGGTGTTTTCCCATGCAGTTATGTTGTTGCATTAATAAAGGGATGAGATTGTGATGCACCACAGAGTTATGGAGTGATGCAAGAGATTGAGACTTTGGCAATCTTGTGTTCAGAAGCAAGAATGAAATAAAAAAAATAAAAAAAAAAAGTATCTTGTTGATTAACTTTGCAAACATTTTATTGACCGTGAGAGCAATTCCTAATAATGTCTTTTTAATACGTGGGTTTTTTTCCTTTTTTCCTTTTTTTTTTTTTTTGGGGGGGGGGGGGGGTGTTCCACATTATGATATTCATATTATTTTGTGTTTGCAGATTGAGATGATGTCAGAAGCTATTGATGAAACTTTAGACAAAGATGAAGCTGAGGAGGAAACAGAAGAGCTCACTAACCAGGTGTATATAATTCTGAATAGAACAGCGTTTAGCTTTGGTAGTCCAAGACCTTGTTTGCTTCTCAATACTTATTAGTTATTGTTTATATTCATCCATGACAGGTTCTTGATGAGATTGGCGTGGACATTGCATCACAGGTTGGTTTTAAAATTCATGAATAATTAAATTATAGTCTTCTGTTTCTTTCATACTTTTTCCGTATTTTTGTATTTCTTTAACAGTTGGGGTTGATTCTGGTCTTTTCTGATGGCAGTTATCTTCTGCTCCAAAAGGTCGTATTGCTTCAAGGAACGTTGAAAATGTTGCTGCAAGGTAAATAATTTTATTATTCCTTTTCTAGAAGGTCTCTTAGTTATCTCCACCAAAAATTTGTTTAGTTCCTATGTGCATTGTTCCAAGTACTGCATTATTAACTTCAGAATCATTTTATATTATCAAAATAATAAAACATTAGACAGATGGTCAAAACTTCAAAAAGCATCTGGACAGATGAAGTGAGGGAGATTGTTTGAGCACCTATTATGTTGTGGCCATTTGTCTAAGATTAAAAAGAGTGATTTTTAGAAATCTGAAAAATGATTAAAGAAGTAGAAATTATTTTATGTTTGGTTAACTATCGTTAAAAACACTTTTTACTTGGCGCTGTTTCTCAAAATATCCAAAAAAAAAAAAAATCTGAATAGCATTTGTTTTCATGAAAACAAAAATCCATTACCTCGTAAGTTAAACAAAATGTACACAAGGCAAAACATAATTTAAACATCCCTTCATCTCCGTGACTGAAAGATGGAGGTTGATCAAGGATGCAGAAATCCCCTTCAATCTTATGAATAGCTTTTGAAAATAGTCAGAAATATGACTTCATTTTCTGATTATTTTTTTAAATGGCCTTATTTTTATGCAAACGGATCCTAAAATTTATAAAGAAAAAACTCTTTTAAAAAGAAAACGGGAAAAAAATTATTATTCATGAAATAAGCTGAAGATTTTCGCTGGATGCATGCAGGTCTGAAACAACCCAAGATGTGGAGGAACTTGAGAAGAGGCTTGCTTCTCTTCGTCGAATATGATATAATCCTTCTTGAAGGGCTAAGAAATATGTATAAAATAGTATCCTGGCAAAAAACATCTATTTAATATTACGATATGATGAAAATCGTGCCATCAAATGCTGTTTTTTACATTCATAAAATGGTTATAAATCTATCTATCTATAGATTGTTTATAGGATTTGTGAGTGGAAGCAAGAGCTGCACTTTAGGAGTAGTGGTCTGGTAGTTGTTTGTTCACCATTATATATGTATTTTCAGTTGTAACCAAAATTTTTTGTTTAATTATGCCTTTTTGTGGTTGTCGCATGAATTTTTCTTATCAAAGAATTTTACAATTTATGATGCATTGATATTCAAGTATTAATTCTAAATTCAGACTTTTCTGAAGCTTCAAAGATAAAATCGAAAATCATAATCTCATTGTCGTGCTGCTTGTTTGCAATAATTTTTTGGCAGTTGATGTTGACATTTTATCCCAAAATTTTAAAAGGGTTAAGGTGCATTTTGGCCAACAAAGTATTAGGCTAGGAGCATTTGGGCCAAAAAAGTATTGAGAGTATCAAAATTACCAATGAACATTTAACAAAGGAGTGTCTAGAACAATGCCATTAGTTTGCCCTTAACGTCGTTTTCGGAGTCCGCGAAAATTACAGAATAGCACCCATATGTTTGTGAAATTATACTTAAGCCATAAAAACATTTCAAAATTTTTTATTTTAGTCTCTCCACGTATTTTATATGGAGGGATTAAAGTGAAAATTATAAAAATTTTATGGGCCTGGAAGATAATTTTTTAAAATTTTGGGTTCTTTTCTGTAATTTTTGTGGGGCCATCCCTAGCCCTCCAAATCCGCTGCTAATTACAAGCCTTTTTTTTTTTTTTTGCTTTAGCCTGGGCTGTGGCCTATTAATGAGGCCTGTAATTTTAAAAATTTTGTAAGCAGCCTAACAAACCACAGGCTGCCTCACCTCAAAACAAGTATACTTCAAATAGGGGGAAAACATGTATACTTTAAACAGGGTGAAAACAGACATACTTTAAACATGTTGAAAACAGACCTACATCTAACAACTATCTAACAGCCTGTTTAAAGTAGGTCTATTTTTTGCCTGTTTAAAGTAATTATGTTTTCACCCTATTTGAAGTATGCTTGTTTTGAGTTGAGGCTTGTGGTTTTTTAAGCTGTTTATAAAATTCTTAAAATTACAAGCCTCCTTAATAGGCCACAAGTCAGGTCAAGCTAAAGTCCAAAAAAATGTCTTTAACCAGGGGTAGTTTTAGGCCCCACAAAAATTACAGAAAAAAATCCAAAATTTTAGAAAATTATTTTCTAGGCTCATAAAATTTTTGGAATTTTTTGGGGCTTAAATACAGTTTCATAAACATATGGGTCCTATTTTGTAATTTTTCCCGACCCTCAGACTAACGGCTTTAAGCTCAAACTAACAGCGTTGTGCTAGACACTCCTTTGTTAAATGTTCATTGGTAGTTTTGGTACCCTCAATACTTTTTTGGCCCAGACGCTCCTAGCATAATACTTCGTTAGCCAAATTGCACCTTAACCCATTTTAAAATATTACAATAGATATGTGCTCAAATTCAACTTTAGATGACATATGAACATATGTTACTAAATTCAAAACATCAGTAATCAGTAAATAAAAAACTCCAGTTTCCTACTTGGCTCCAAAATTCAAACATTTTCATGTTTTAAATGAAAACTCGAGTTTTGGCCAAGCACAGATGATCACTATTTTTCAACATATTTATAAACTCTGGTCTGGAAAACTCCAGTTTCGAAAACTCTAGTTTTTGAAATAACTGAAGATCTCTTTAAGTGTCAAGTTATAAATGGAAACTCGAGTTTAGGATTGGAAACTCAAGTTTTGGTCATACAGAGAGCATCGATAGTTTTCACTTATTTCAATACTCCAGTTTTGAATGAAAACTCAAGTTTTGATGTTTTGAACATATATTCATCAAGAATCCAAAACTCGAGTTTCGCTTGAAAACTCGAGTATTGGTCCCAAGCTAAAATGGTTCCAAAACTCAAATCGTGACTTTCATCTCTATAAGGAGGAAACTTGAGTATCGACTTAGAGACTCGAGTTTACACTTAAGTGCATAGTGACAAACTTGAGTATTGATACACAAACTCGAGTCTGCGTCGCAATAGTTGAAAATTTAAATTTGCCAAATCTGTAAAAACTATCTTGTTTGATCTGAATGCTTCCTAAGATTATTTATCAACTTCATTAGATATGTTTAACGTGTTTGCTAGTGTATTTCAGCTGATATAGAAATGATTTAAGAAGATCTTACGGAATGTTTCAACATAAGCAAAAGGGCATGTCAGAGCATTAAATGCAAGGCCGCCTAACTTGCCATATTTTGATCTACTAAGCTCTGCACAATGCGAAAAGGATAAAGGGACCTTACCTAATCAAAACACTGACATTCCAACAGATAGAAACACAAGGAAGTCAACATTTATCCTCCCAACACAAAGAATGAACAAAAGAGTAGAAAAGAAGAGACCAAATTGCCTTCAATAGATGGACAACTTCACCAACAGTCATATTGAAGCTTGCAACGGTTATTAAACAATCTCTATGTATAAATAGAGCAGCATTCAATTCTTCTCAACAATCATTGAGCCAGAAAACGAAAAAGCATTCAATTTGTTCATCTACTCTTAAGTTTTTCTATACAGAGTATCTTTTGATACTATTGAGCTTCAGTGTTCATTCTTATTTGCTCTTTAAGAGAGTTTATTGTTTGTACCTCATTTATTGTAAAGAATCTCAAGTCAGGGGACTTGAAGATTGGGGTTCATTGATTACAATTTGTAAGGGGGAGCAAGTTCTAGTGAGAGAATTGCTCTTGAGTTGCAGAGAGTGTAATCAATTGATATAGTGAAATACTCAGGGAGCCTGAGGACTGGACGTAGGTCATGGAGTTAGACCGAACTAGTATAATCCTTTGTGTTTATTTCTTCTTCCCTGCACTCTGTTTTACCCTGTTCCATCGCTACTAAAATAAAACCTTCGAAAAATTTTCAAAATCCCCAATTCACCCACCCTCTTGGTGATTTAGCTCCACTTTCAGTACCAAACAAGAAACTTCTCCATGTGGCAACCGATTCCTGGAAGAACTTTAAGACTTTATTCTTTAAAGTCACTACTGAACCAGGTCATAAACCATGATTTCTAATGGATGTAGATTTTAAGTCGGTAGAGTTAGAGTTTCCCCTCTATTGGACTAATGATCTTTATGAGCAGGATCCAAAAATTTTCCAACCCGAGGACGGCGATTTGGAGGCGATCGAGGTCGCCGCTATAATAGCCATAGTTGACCATGTCAAGGCCAAGGGTGTTGTAGACGCCCGATTCTTCATCAAGCAATCGGTGGGCGAGTTATTTCCACCGAGTAGGCCTTTTATTTGTTTAACTTTGACTTTTTGATTGTGAGATTTGTTATAAATGCTGATGTTTTTTTGTTGTGAATTTGTTCAAAGGCTCATATGGGGAAGTCGGTGTACAGTGAACTAGCCGAGCGGCTTTGGGCCAATAAGAAGGGCGGTGAATCGTCATCCCAGAAGAAGGCCGTGGTGGCCGAGAAGAGGGCTTCTTCCCCCTTCGTCCGAAGATCTAGTGCCCCAAAAACGGGCTAAAGACGTGGCAGGTTCTTCAGCCACCGTTTCTGAAGGCATCCCAGCCTCTTCTGCTGAGGTTATGACATCTTCTCATCTTCTCCCCCGCTGCTTCCACCACCTCCTTCCCAGCATCATTGCCATGCGCGGGGAAAGGTGTGGATTGATGGCGTCTTCAAGGAACTGGCGAATGCACTGAAGCCTCCTGTTAACTATTATAAAGCAACCGAGCTCTCAGACGATGAGAAGCAGGAATTGGCGAGCATGCAGCGCCATCTTACAGAGGCGGCCGGACTTATTGATTGTTATGCGGATGTTAAGTACAAGTACAAGCGGGCCTTTGCCGAGGTTCAACAGGCCCGATCTGAAAGGGATGCCGCTATAGCTCAGAGGGAGAAGGCTGAGGAGGTCCAGCTGAAGGCCATGGAGGAGCTATCCAAGGCCACAACAAATAGGGATTCGGCCCGTGCTGTGGTTTCTAGGTTACAGGCGGACTTAGCTAAATCTCAAGATGGAGAGATTACACTTAGCCGTGCTCTGAGCAATCTCTAAATTAAGTTTGGGGATGCTATGAAGGATTTGACGGCCGCTAAGTCCAAGCTGGCTATTGCTACTACCGAGATTTCCCAGCTTGAGAAAATGGTGCTAGAGACGGTGGCAGAGACTTTTAAGGACGTGCTTAAACAAGTCCAGGCTCTCAACCCGAGTAAAGATCTAATGCTTGACCAGGTGGATTATAGAGCCTTGGTCGATGATGGGAAATTTATTCCAGTGCCTCCTTCTCTAGTCGATGAGTCTGTAGCTGAAGCCAATGATGGTCAATGCCAAGATGGTGAGGAAGAAGCGACTCCGGTGATAGAGATGGCAGACCCATCTGATCAACCTGGGACTCAGCCCTGAGCCGGCCTATCGAGAAGCTTATTTCTGTTGCCTTTATTTTTTATTCTCTTATGGATGTATTCAGGGTTTGTATCTCGTTTTTGTCTGAATTTGTAACTCGGCTTTTGCTGAATTCTTATATGAAATCAAGTCTCTTTTTGTTGATCTCGTTTCTTTTTATCGCGTTTTTTTCGAACTTATTTATAAACGTTCGTTCGCTAATAAAAATCATAAGCCCAAAAATATAATCTGGGGGATATTCAATGACTTGGCCAAAGTCAAGGTTATAGTGCAATCTGCTAGGATATTCCACTGATATTATTATTCAGGCATTCTCAATATACATACGATTTACATAATCATCTAATTACTCTGACTTGTACTCAAAGCAATAATATGAGGTGATAGTCAATCATCACAAGTTCGGGACTCAATTCTTTGAATTAAGAATCTAAACATTTCGACTTGATCAGGATCAGCATGATAATGACAAAACCACCTTGAAATGTCGTTCCGATGCATCGTAACATTTACAAGACTTGTTGACAAATCTTATAAGATCCGGGTTCGCGTTGCCCTGGCTTTTTAGGCTTAATAGCTTGCCTTTGTTTCATAGACTATATTTTGTATTGAACTTTGTAAACAATCTCAAGTCGGTCCATCAAATGAACCGCTTTCTTTATTGATTGAAAAGTTGCAAATACAAAGGAAATTGAAACAATAAAAATGGAAAATAATGCATTAAACAAAATAATCCTAATACGAAACGCGGCATCCAACTGATGTTTGTTGTTGTTGTAGCCGGGTTCCGTGTGAAACTCGGCATTCAACTGTAATACGTTCTCAATTTATCCACATTCCATGTGCATTTTATTGCTTTGTTGTCTAAGGTCTCAAGGACATAGGCTCCCTGGCCTATTTTGTCTAGGATCCGATAAGGTCCTTCCCAGTTTGCTGCCAGCTTTCCGTCTCGAGCATTTTTGTTTTCGATATCTGCTTTGCAAAGTACCAGATTGCCTTTGCTGAATGCTCGGGATTTGACCTTGTGATTATACTTAGCCGCGATGAGCTGTTTTGTGGCTAGATCTCGGCAATGTGCCTTGATTCTAACTTCGTCAATGAGGTCTAGTTCTACGGCTAGTCGTTTACTGTTGCTCGATTCTCCTTCCTATAGGACTTTAGTCTTTCTCCATGATGTTTTCCCGATTTCAACTGCGATCATTGCTTCGCATTCATATGTCAGCCTAAAGGGGATTTCCCGAGTGGATGTTTGGATACTGGTCCGGTATCCCCATAGTACGAGATATAGTTGTTCCACCCAATCTGTCTCCGCTTCAGTCATCCGTTTTCTCAACTCGTCCACAATGATTTTATTTGTGGCCTCGGCTTACCCGACTGAGGATGTTCTATTGAAGCGAAATGATGCTTGATCTTCAACTTGGACATTAACCGTTGGAAACCCTTGTCAATGTTCTAAGTTCCATTGTCAGTTATTACTTCAGCCGGGATGCCAAATCTGGAAACAATGCTTCGTTCAAAGAATCTTTGTATGTGTGCTACCTAGATGGTCGCTAATGGCTCGACCTTAATCCATTTGGTGAAATAATCGACTAGTACGATGAGCCACTTCAGTTGTCCTGGGGTCGGTTTGAATAGTCTTAAGAGGCCCATGCCCCACTTGTAGAATGGCCATAATAGATTTCAACTCGGCAGGTGGTGGCCAAATTATTCAAGCTGTTTCTAGCAGCTTTCATATCTTCTTATGTGGTCAGTCGAGTCGGCCTCCATTATTGGCCAGTAAAATCCAACTCGGAGAGCCTTTCTGGCTAGAGCCTTAGTTCCCATATGCTGCCCATTTATTCCTTCATGGATTTCCACTTGCACGTACTCGACTTCTGCCGGGCTTAAGCATTTCAACATTAGAGAATAGAGGCCTCTTCGATATAGCTGATCTTCAACTACTGTGTACATTGCTGCTATTTTTCTTAGTCGTTTTGCCTCTGTTCCTTCATCCGGGATGATACCCTTTTCTAGGTAATCCAGGATGGGTCTACGCAAGTCTTTAGCTACTACAATGAACATGACGCAAGTGGGCTCAATCATGCTTTGCTAGATTATAGTTCGGTGGTTTCCCAGACTTTTCATGCTTGCTAATTTGGACAGAATATCTACCCTCATATTTTCTCCTCTCAGAATGTGAGTCATCACGACTTCATCGAACTCGGCCATGGCCTCCTTTACCTTGCCCAGGTATTTCATTAGCAGAGGTCCTTTGGCGGTATAAGAGCTATTGATTTGTGCTGCGACTAGCTGGGAGTTGGTTGACAACTGGACTCTTTTAGCTCCATTTTCTTTGGCCTAGGATAACCTGGCAAGGACCGCTTCATACTCGGCCTGATTATTGAAAGTTTTGAAGTGCAACTGCAGTGAGTGTTACATGGAGACTCCTTCTAGGCTTTCAATGATAACCCCTGCTCTGTTTCCTTTGGCGTTTGAGGATCCATCCACGAATACCTTCCAAACTCTATGATTGGCCACTACCGATTTTGTTGCTGGAGTTAATTCCATGATGAAATCAGCCAAAGCTTGTGATTTTATGGTATGTCGGGCTTCATAAATGATATCGAACTTGGACAACTCTATGGCCCAACTAGTCATTCGTCTTTCCAAGTCCGGTTTGTGAAGAACTTGGCATATTGGTTGACTGGTTCGAACAATTATTCGATGCCCTTGAAAATAAGGACGAAGTCTTCTAGCCGTGGTCAAAAGTGCGAATACCATTTTCTCGAGCTTTTGGTACCGCAATTTGGAATTCTATAAAGCTAGGCTTACGAAGTAGACTGGTTTTTGTTCGGCTTCCTCCTCTCTTACCAGTGCAGCACTTACTCTCTCCTTACCAATAGACAAATAGAGGATTAGATCTTCTCTGGTTTCTGGTTTTGACAAAACCGGGGGTGTGGACAGGCACTTCTTTATTTTGTCCAATGCAGCTTCACATTCTGAGTTTCACTCACTATGCGCTTCTTTTTTTAATAATTTGAAGAGAGGAAGGGCATTCTCTGTCGACTTCGGCAAGAATCGTGTCAACGCTGCTAGTCTTCCCATCAGCTGTTGTACTTCTTTCTTGTTACATGGTACCGCCATGTTTGGGACAGCTTAGCACTTCTTCGAGTTTGCTTCGATTTCCCTGCTGGAACCCCAAATGCACATTTGGTTGGGTTTAAACGGATGCAGTAGGCTCGGATTTTGTCAAATGTTTCCTGAAGATCCCAGACATGATTCGCGCGGTCTGTTGATTTGACAATCATGTCATCAATATAGACCTTTACATTTTTACCGAGTTGCTCCTCAAATACTCGATTCATCATTCTTTGATATGTGGCCCCGGCATTTTTTAGTCCAAATGGCATGACGTTGTAATAGTAATTAGCTCTATCTGTGATGAAAGCTATTTTCTCTTAGTCATCCAGATGCATGGCCATCTGATTATATCTAAAATACGCTTCAGTAAAGGAGAGTAGTTGGAATCCGGATGAATTGTCCACCAATTGATCTATGTTGGGCATTGGGAAGGCATTCTTTGGGCAAGCTTTATTGAGGTCGGTATAATTCGTGCATACTCGCCATTTGCTGCTGGGTTTTTTAACCATGACCACATTAGGCAGCCATGTAGTGTACTGAACTTCTCCAATGAACCCTGCGTCTAGCAACTCCTTCACGTGTTCTGCCAAGGCTGCTTGCCTATCTGGGGCGATTTTTCTTTTCTTTTGTTCAACAGGTAGGGACTTCAGGTGTACTGTCAGCTTATGGCAGCAAAAATCAAGATTTACGCCTAGTATCTCGTATGGTTTCCAGGCAAAGATATCTTTATTCTTTGGTAGCAGCTCTTCCAACTCGGCCTGCTCCTCCTTTGTAAGTGTACTGTCAATCTTGGTAAATTGTTTGGGTTCATCTCCTAGGTTGAAATCAATGAGCTCACCATCAGGCTCTACTTTAATAAGCTCCGTCTCATCTCGTACGTCAAGCTCAACGACATTCACCAACTTCCCATGAGGCCGTATTAATTCTTTGCTTGAGCTTTGTTTGAGTGCTTGCTGGGAGGAGGATGATTCCGGCTCGCTATTTTTAACCGTCGAGAAATAGCATTGGCGAGACTCCTTCTGATCACCTTTGATGGTGACGACTTCATTTTTACTGCTCACCATCTTCAATTTCTGATGTTTGGTTAATATCAACATATCCCAACTGTGGATAGTTGGCCTGCCCAAAATAATATTGTAAGACGAGGGAAAATCAACCACAATAAATTTCACTCATCCCGTCTTATATGCCTCCCTGGAACCCAGTGTCAACTTGAGCTCGATATATCCCTTAGGATATGTGTCTTCCCCATTGAACCCTATCAGGGTTGTTTTGCATGGCTTCAAATTCTCTGGATCAAGGTTCATTCGTTTGAATGCGTCCTATAGGATGATGTCGACTGCACTGCCGGCATCCATGAAAATCTTCTACACACAGCATTTTCCCAAGAGCCATGTTATCACCAACCCGTCTTGATGTCCTGGGATTACATCCCTCAAGTCTTCTTGAGTGAAAAATAACTTGGGAGGCTCTGATTTTAGAGGTTCAGGCTTGAAAGTCGGTTGCCCCCTGATTGACAGAACTTCGCGAAGGTTCTTCTTCCATTGGCTCATTGTATCACCTCCTCCACCGTAACCTCCACTAATGACATTACAGTTAAATTTAGCCTCGGGGAATTCATCATCGTCCTTAGGCTTCCTTTGGTTGTATCTTGCTTTCTGTTTTGGTGGGCTGGGCTCTTACTTCGGCTTATTTGCTTTTGTTTGTTGTTCTTTTGCCATTGAGTTCTTATGACATATTGCCGCAATTTTCCTTCTCGGATAAACTTCTCTACAACATCTCTGAGATCCCAGCACTCTTCAGTAGTATGTCCGGGTCCATCATGGAACTCATAGAATCGGGATCGGTCTAAACCTCCTCTATTGTATAGTGGACGTGGGCATTCCACTTTCTTCATATCAGTTAGCACCACCTCTCTCCATATTTGAGCTCGCGAGACGTTCAGAGGATTATCATACTTCCCTTCATATCTCCCGCCTCGAGACTTTTTGTCCAAGTTGCTTGGTCGGTCTTTTGCTGCTTAATCCCTTCCTTTTGGTAGTGGGCTCCTTTGCCTCTCTTTTCCTGGAGTGTTGGCTATTTGCATTTGTTCTATGTCTAAATACTTCTTAGCCCATATATTGAAGTCCTCCAATGTTTTGATTTTAGCAGCCCAAATCGACCTTCCCATCCGTGATTCACCATCTAAGCCCGAAATGAGCAAGTGTACATGAACACTCTTCGTTGTCCTTGTACTTGCAGGAGGCCTTCTTGAAACAATCTAGGTACTTTTGGAGAGTTTTGCCGGGTTGCTATTTGATTCTCCCCAATACATACACCGACTTTGGTTGCTTTTTGCTTGTTGCAAAATTAAGTAAGAACTTGTCGCTCAGCTCGTCAAAGTCGAAAATCGACTTAAGAGGTAGGGTTCAAAACCAGACTTGTGTAGCTCCTCGCAAAGTCAAGGTGAACAACCGGTATATGATTGGTCCCTTGAATCCTCGGACGAGCATTTCGGTGTCGAAGGTATTAAGATGAACTTGGGGATCCTGACTTCCATCATATTTGGGCAAGTTGGACGCATCGAATTTCTTCGGATAATCTGCTTCCGTAATTTCATCTGAGAATGGGTTGTTATTCTTTCCTCCTTCTCCATACCACATCTTGTGCTTTCTGGATGCGTTTTGTCTGGCTTCCTGGTTGTCCGAAGAGTGGTTGCTTTTCTGAGATGTCTGAGTTTCCTCATCCCGAGTTTCATCCCGATGGTTATTTTGGTCAGGGTTCGTGGTTGAAGCTATCCTACCTTGTCTAGATTGCTCAATTTGAGGAGGATCAACGGGTTGTTGATTGGCATCTCTGTCCTCATTATGCTGGTCATCTCAATGTTCCCCTTGAGGCAGGTTTTGTGACTATTTCAAGAGCCGATCCATCATCTCAGCCATTCGATCGAACTTTGGCTCTGGAGATAGCTGCACTTTTCTACTGTTTCGATTCGTCTTAGCAACGATTCTACCAAGTGACGCAATATTCGGATATCCGAGTTGTCAATTTGGAACTACTGCGACGAGTTGGCTTAATCGGCCTGCTGCAGTGCCAAGTCTACATTGTCAACCTATGGGTTGGGGATATCTGTGTTCTGGGTTTCCTCATTTAACATAGCATCATCATCTCGAATAGCTTCATGCTGCTGATTATCATCATCATCTTGTTCCTAATTTTGCCCTTGCATGAGCATCTAGCTTTTGCTTCTGGTGTTAGTCATCGTTGATCACGGGATTGAACTTTATAGTCCCCACGGTCGGCGCCAATGTTCTGTTGTAGAACAATAGAGATTGGACTTGACCTAGGATTAAATCCCAAGGGCCTACGTACCGTTGTGAGGGATCAAAGCCTACGTAGTTCGCTTGTATACAATAGGCTTATAGCCAGAGGGGAGTAGGGGTGTGTGCTCTGTGTGAACTGAATCATAAAAGATAGAGTCAAAGCATGTGTACTTTATTAGGGTTTCTACCCTATTTATAGGTTTACCTGGGCTCTAAATTCGTGGGCTTTTATTATCTTATCACTTAAAGATATAAGATATCTTTAGTGATAATATCCTTGATCTGTGGGAAGTTAGAATCCTGATAGATATAATGATATATATGTTCTAATCTCCTTAATTTGGGGAGGCTGTTAAGATTATAGGTGAGCTATTACTTATTGGGCCATACTCATAATTAGCCCATAATTTAGATTCGTAACACATTGATTTTTCTAAGTATCACTTTTAATCATTGTATAGAACAATACTCCATGATAGAAAATCATCTTAATATGTACAACCAATAAAGAGTTTTTTCAAAACATAAAATAATTTGAGATAATTATATTTTTCCGCTATTAACTCTTGTAGTTAGAAACAAGAGGAATATTTTTTTTTAAAAAAAAAAAACAATATACACACTACGGATCAAATTTGTGATTTTTTTTCGCTCAAGTAATTTGTGATTATACACAGCATAAAAAATGTCTAGAAACATAATCTGAAATGACGTTTTAAATAAAAACTGTTGGCAAGTGCTTCATGGAAACAATGCCCAAGAAAACCATGAAAGGCTACCCTTCTTGGGTTTACTGGGGTTCAAATTGTGACACATTTTAGTATATCGGTGGGAAAAATAATTTATAGTCAATTTTTTTTTGGGTCAAATTTTATAGTCAATTTGACTTATGAAAAAGTTAGATTGAGTAAAAGTTAAATTGTGAAATATGATTTATGTTTTGATTGAGTGGGAAAAATGACGTATAATTAATCTGAAATATTTTTAAGGATGTTAACTGATACTAAAAATATACTTTAGGATACTGAACAGCTCTAAAAAAAATACTTCATGATTTTGAAAATTTATTTTAAGATCTTTAAAAAGAGCCCAAAAGCTGAAAAAGAGCTCAAAACTCACCAAAGTAACTTTTTAAATAAGTAACTTTTGGCCCAAAAATTCAATTAGAACAACTTATCAACTAAACATGCATTTTTCCATAGTCCAATTCAAACAATCCATAAGTCCAATCAGCTCTCCAAACAGTGTATCAAACAACTCCAATATACTCCATCCCCTTCTTTTTATAAGAAACTTTTAACCAAATCTTACGATCCAAAATGTCGGTTAAGAATAATATAAGTATCAAAACCTTGACCATTTTTTAAATTAAAATACTCTTATTTATGGTGATATAGGGAACAAAAGAGATCATATATAAATTATTGTGATACGGATGATTGCAGAAAAATAGAAAAATAAATTAATGTAGTAGAAATAGTAGGTTTTTGGGTGGTGAAAATTTATGACATTAATATTAACTAGAGGTAATTAAATAAGGATAAAATGAGAAAGTGAGAAGTTACATTATAATATTTCTTATAAAAAGAAATGAAGTATGTGAGGCAATTGATTCTCATAAAAAGAAAGGTTATAGCACATGTAGTTTGTTTTTTTTAAAGTGTAGTCAACACTAAGTGTTTTATTTTGTGAAAAAGTGATTATGTGAATATAAAAGTGAAACAAAACTATCCATTAACCATTAATTTAACTTTTTCTATATTGAAAATAATGGCATGGACAATGGGTTATGTGTTGTTGAGAATTACGTTTCAGCCCTTAACAAATTTCAAGAATTTTCAATTTAATCCCCCCATGAACTTTTGAATTTGTCATTTTAGTCCTAGTCAAAACTGAAGCACCGGAATCTTCAAACGTAGAAGCACATGTCATCAACAAAGCTGACAAAATTTTGGGTTACGGTGGTGAGTTTTGCTTCGCACAGTAAAGTCAGTGGAGCTACCATTGAAGGGTCGCTAATCGAAGTAGAGGAGGTCCTTGTTCTGAAGAAGGTTCTTCTGTTTCTGTAAACTTTGATCTGATCCCAATTTTGGTTTTTGACTTATTCTTCTTCTTCCTCGACATAGCCACCATGCCTGGTTTGGTATTCACTAAAACACCGCCGAACGCGGCTCCACTTAAAATCTCAGTGCCGGAAGCTCAAACCCTTCACCGAATCAAAACACCGGTGGACGCAGCTCCCCTTCACCCTCCCGAGCCAAACCCTCGCTGAATCGAAAGAAGAAGCTACCTGAATCGAAAGAAGAAGCTAATTGATTCCCCTAATCAAGCCAAACCCTTAGGTCCTGTTTGGTTCACCGAACTCGAACGAGGGAAAGGGAACTTGGGGAAGTTCCCACCTAAAATGACCGTTTGGCGCACGTGAGTTCCCAGGAGTTGGATTCCCGCCTGTGCCTCAACTCCCACGAACATAGGAATGTGATTTCCTTCTCAAAATGGCAGGATCTGAAAAATGTTCCCGAGAGGTCGAAATTTTTGGTCGAAAAAGCCCCTAAAAACTTCAAACAGAGCAGCTGATTCTCTTCTACCCCACTTCTCGTTCTACGACAACCACGAGCTGCGAGAGAGGGAAGCAGCAGCTGCGAGAACTAGATCTGAAGCTTGTTTTGTCGTTGGGCGAAGGACAGTTGCAGAAGACTATTCGAAACCAGGTAAGATGAAATGGGTGTTTAATTTGTGTGAAGATTTTTGTCCGATAGCGTCCTGCTCGTGAACTAGAGTGAATGTGAAGGTGTTGAAAGTGTTTTATTTCTGTGGTTTTGTGCTGAGTAGTATATGATGTGAAATAAAAGTTGAAACTGATCAACCCATATGTGCCGTTCGAATTGGACAACTGGGTTTGTGTTTTCCAAAACAATGTGTGACTGGTAATTATATATGAAAGTAGTTGAATGTAGCTGATGGTATGGGTTTTTTTTTTTGTGCTCATTAGCTGATGGTATGTTAAATGAAGATGATAGTTTCATGGTTTCACTGGCTATTGTGATTAATTATCAAAGTAAAATAATTTGTAGTATTGGTCAAATTTAATGGATTTAAACGGAGAAAATGTTTTTTTGTTGTTGTGTGATTGTTACCATGACATCAATGATTCTTGTACATTGGCATCACTGACTGAGGTGTAAAATCCAGCACCTATATGTGTAATTTTATTGCTTCCTTTTGATCGACATGTTGCTGTGTTAATTTGAACAATGAATCCGATCACATGGTTTTGTGTTATATATGCAAGTGTTGGGTTGTGGTGTGTGGAATTAAGATATGTAAGAGAAGTGGTGGATGACATTGAAAAGCAAATCGATGTTGGAAAAAAATGTGTAGGCATGGACATAAAAGCAAAGCAACTGGTTGGAATGTTGGCGGGGTGCTTAGCAATTCTCCTAACAGTGAGGAGGTTGGTTGTGACTATGATAGTTGCAATTGTAGCAAGTAGACCGAGGCACTTACCGGATAGGTCTTATAGGTTAGATTTTCATACCAAGAGAGCTAACTTGAGGGCTATGGTATACAGTAGTGACACCACTTGCTTCAACCAAATTAGGATGTACCGGCCAACATTTGATAAATTGTGCCACATGTTGGACACAATCGGATTGAAACCAACTACGCATATGCTAGTTGATGAGCAAGTGGCAATGTTCCTTCACATCCTGGGGCATCATGTGAAGAATAGAGTGATTCGGTTTGAGTTTGGTAGATCAGGTGAAACTATTAGTAGATACTTTAAAATTGTTTTGAATGCTACCATTAGACTCCAATCATTTCTTCTAAAGAAACCGGAGCCGATCCTGGAGGACTCAAATGATAAGAGATGGAAGTGGTTCAAGGTACGTACAATGTGTATTTGTGTGACAATTTAAATTCTCATTCTTGGAATAAATGATGATTATAACTTGGTTATTTTTTCAGGGGTATCTTGGTGCATTAGATGAGACACACATACGCATACAAGTCCCAGCAGAAAAAAAAGGGAGGTACCGAAATAGGAAAGGCGAGGTAACAACCAATGTTCTTGGTGTGTGCTCACCGGACAGTCAATTCATATACGTGTTGCCTGGATGGGAAGGTTCAACTGCGGATGGAAGGGTCCTGAGAGATGCTATAAGTAGACGACATCCTCTACGAGTACCACAAGGTATACATGTTACAATGGTGCAATATTTAGGTTACTATATATCCCCTTTTTTACTTGTTTGAAAGCACAATCATTAATTAATAAGTGTAATTTGTTTGGATAAGGAACTACTACTTGGTTTATGCGGGGTACACGAATTGCCAAGGTTTTTTTGGCGCCTTATAGGGGGCAAAGATACCACCTTAATGAGTAGAGACAGGGAAGCCAACCGCAAACTCTGCAAGAGTGCTTCAATATGCGACATTCGTCTACACGAAATGTCATAGAAAGGTGCTTCGGTGTACTGAAGTTATGTTGGGCTATCCTACAGAGCGCATCTTACTACCCAGTGAAGGCCCAAAGCATATACATCCTCGTATGCTGCCTTATCCATAATTTGATTCGTCAGGAAGCGATTCAAGATCCTCTTGATGAGCACATTAATGCCTTCGAGGCTAGACCTCCCATAATAGATAACACCCCCATGATGCCTATGGAAACAAGTGATTTGTGGAATAATTTTAGAGACAATGTTGCAAATAAGATGTTTGATGCGTATATTCAACATAATGAGGATTGATGATGTTGTTATTTTAATGTTGTTGCTTATTAGGATTAATTGTCTTTCCTTTGCTTCTGTGACAATGAACACCACCTTATGTTGTGATTGTAATGAAACTAACTCGTGTATTCTCTTTCAAATTTAAATGTCAGAGTGGTATTCACGTTCAATTTATGTTGTCCTTAATTGAATTTAATACTCTGTCTTTTTCACATGAGTTTTTATAGATGGAGCAGAATGAACCTACAACAAAGGGGAAGCAAAAGATGTGGACTCTTGAGGAGGACAAGGTATTGGTGGACAACCTTGTTACCTTAAGGCTGGAGCAAAAGTTCATGGCTGATAATGGCTTCAAATCTGGATATGCTAATGCGTTGCAGACTATGATGGAAGAGAAGCTTCCCGAGTGTGGCATCAAGGCATGTACCCACATTACGTCCAGAATCAAGACATTGAAAAGATTGTGGCAAGTGGCATACGACATGGTTTATGGGAACAACACTTCAGGCTTTGGTTGGGATCCTGACACCAAATTTATTACGGCCGAAAAAGACGTGTGGGATGAGTATATAAAGGTAAGGCCTCGCATCCCTGACTCAAATGTTTTGATACTGGACATTGTACTCATCTGTGATGATGTTATTCTGACATATCTTTTCCATTTTCAGGCTCATCCAAAGGCTGCACTATTTCACAACAAGTCTTTTCCAAACTTTGACTCCTTGACCATTATGTGGGGAAGAGATAGGGCAGTGGGTGATAAGGGAAGCTCCCCTATCGAAATGGAGGATGAAGTTAATGCTGAATATAAGGAGCTTCCGGAAACATCTAACCATATGGCAGATGAATATTATTTCACCCAAACAATAAATGAAACTATACCTTCATCTTGGAATGGATCTGAGCCATCACAGAGTAGGAAGAAGAAGAGACGACTCAACCACTCAGAAATCATGGTTGATGCATTGAGAGATACGGTTGCATCATTGGACAATACTATAGTTACTGCGTTCGACAAGCTTGGTGACAAACTTGGTTGTCAAATGGTTGCTCAACAGAGGCAAGCTGAACTTGAGGCGAAGGATGATGAACTTTTCATGCAGCTACTAGAGGTAGAAGATCTCACATGGAATGAGCGAAACACTACTCATATCAAGATCTTGGCCTATGACCGAATGTTGAGAGCATTTGGAAAAATTCCTGCTGCGTTTATGGAATCCTGGATCCGCAGCTTGCTACAACAGTAGAATGCTTAGTAATGTTTTGAATGTATTTTTTGAGATGGCTAGGGTTTACTGAGTTGTGTCACTAAAATTTGGACACAACGATCTCACTTTTGTGTGGTGAAATCAAACTTTTGACCATGTTCTTTTTGGGATATATGTCATATTCAACATGGTCTAAAGTTTGTGTTCCCCTATCTACATTGTACATGAATGATGCCTTTTTGTGTCCCTGCCATCTGTGTATATATCCGTCTGATATATGTCAAGGTCAGACAATAGTGGTTTTTTTATTAGGTCATGTTAAAGTCACACAAATGTTGTCAAATGTTGGGCATATATAATTAGTTTTTGGATGCTCTGTAATGATGTATTATAATATAATGATATAATTTCCACATGCGTCTGTGTGTTATATACATTTATAAAATGGTTGTGGAACTCCACTGCTATATTTTGATGTATGTCATTCAATTAACTAGTATTCTGCTCAGATGCTTAGTAGTTGTGTCAGAGAAAGCGTTTGAACTTCATGTCCAGGTTCGAACTTCATGTCCAAGTTCAAACTTCATGTCCAAGTTTGAACGCATACCTTCGTTGATTTCAGTTCATGCTAGACATACTAAACCAGAACAAGTTCGAACTTACGGCTGAAGTTCGAACGTCATCGTGTTAGGGTTTTTTCCTAAGAAAGGCCGTTGTAGAAGTGTTTTTTTTCCTCCAAAAAAACAAAAATTAGGAAACGTGTTAACCGCGAAGTCCAACCGTTCCCTTTTAAATTGAAAAGAAAAAAAAACAATGCGGAAATAAAACAAGTGTCGTTCGAACGTGTGATAGCATTGAACTCAAAACTGTCATCAAGTACCTCTGTTTTGCAGTTGGAAGTACATTGTGAGAAATCGAACTGCCCAATCTCTCTCTGAACAAGCCCTAGCAGTTACAGAGTTCAAAGACGAGAAAATCCCAAAATGGCGAGGGTGAAAATTACAGACGATCGATTGCAAGAACTGGGTATAACAATGGCCAACGTTGAGAAGTTTAGGAAGCATCCGTCTACCCTCTGTCGGGGTGGGCAGGCGAACAAAGAACCTTATGACGAGTATGAAGCTACCGCGAAGTGGAAGCGTGAAAATGAGGCTAAACAAAAACGGCAACAGCGTCACGGTGCAAGGGGAAAAAGGCCAAAAATTACAGAGAGTCCTGTGCTCGTTGACATTGATTCATCTAGCAATTCGACTATGAAGAAAAAACAGAAACTTTCCCTAAAGGAAAAGGGGAAAGCAACTGTGGTGAGCAATGCGAGTTTTAATGACGAAGACAAGGCATGGAAGCCAACGACATTAACCAATGCATCATCTGACACAAACAATGAAGAAGATGACAATGTAGAAGAGGATAAGACGAGGTCAAGGTTGTATAAAAAACTGAAAAGGAAAGACAGGGCAACTCAATTTCCCATACCAAAGGCAAGCTTCAACCAAGCAAAACTTGAAGATTACGATTTCAGGTTAGTTGGCCGTAGTCTCTGCAAAATGAGTAGAATTAGGCTGGAGACATTCGAAAACGATTTTCCCTTCGGCCTTAAAAAAATCCTAACGCCATTTAGGGGGCTACTGGAGTTGTCTATGCCTTATTGTGACTCTGTTGTTAAGGTTTTTTACTCCAACCTTAAATTGTCGAGAGGGGGTGTAGTGTCCACATGCTTGCGGGGCCAGAGAATTGACATTGATGAGAAGAAGTTGTTAGGTTGGTTAAATGTACCGAGCAACAGTCAAAGGACGCTACATTCACTAGAGAGGAAATGGACAACACCCTCCTCGAAGATGGTTCAACAAAGGATAGTGCTCCTCTATTCAAGCCGAAACAGCAACCACCCAAGTTCTGGGTCTTACACTACTTGTATAGTAAGAATTTCGTGAACAAGGGTAAACACTATACTTCATTGAGCATTGAGGACAAACAAATCCTCACATGTTTGATTCGGAGGAAGCCTTTTAATATGGCCAAGAGGATAGTGGACACAATGCTCAAAGCGGCCGCGATTGGGAAAAAGAACTCAGAACTACCTTATCCATCACTTGTGTCTCTCATTTTAGAAAAGAACAATATCTAGTATCTCACTGAAGGAGAGGATCCAATGTGGAGTCCAAAGTTTGATGATGAGGCATTACGGAGGATGCAAATTGTTGTTGCACTAAAGGAGAAAACCATGGATTCATCCTCTGAGAGTGAGAAGGAAGTTAAGTTAAAGAAGAAGCCACCTCCACCTCATACTGGCACTGGTGAACCTTCACATGCTCGTGCACCTTCACATGACATTCCATTAGAAGCTGCTGAAGTAGCTGGTTATTTTGCTAACATACTAGAAGAGAAATTTGGAGCGATGCAATGTCAGCTGAGGAGACAGATTGATGATATTCAATCGGATGTAGCCAAAGTTGAGAAACATGTGTCACCAATTGCGCTTGACTTCATCAAACTTCGTGAATTTATTTACCTGTATGCAACTGAATTTAGAGAATTTGCAGCATTCAAGCAAAGTCAAGCTCATAAGGCTGGTCCGTCAACAAAGACTCCAAGTGACCATGAAGCAGTTGGGGTGGAAGGATCCCCTCGGCCATCTCTACTCTCCCCAAAAAGCACTGTGGGGCAAAAGGAGCATGTTATTGCACCCACCTCCACTAAATCACCACACAAGATTCATGACCACAGTGGTCATGAAGTTCCGGACTTGGTTATAGCTGAAGAAGCAGTGGATGATGGCAAGGCTGGTAAAAAGCTTTCCACAAAAGCCTCTGTAGCTAAGGGTGTAAAAAGACCAGGGGCCTGTGGCCTGGCCTGTTAAAAGCCTGACCAGGCCTAGCCTGTCAAGCTAACAGGCCAGGCCAAGGCCTAATTTCAGGCCTGTTTGCCTTAACAGGCCAGGCTCAGGCCTGTGAGTAGGCCTGAAAAGCCTGTCAGGTCAGCCTGTTAAGAAGGGTAAAATTGAAATTTTCTTTAAAAAAAACCTATTAATCTATTATTCTCACTTTGCTTCCTTCGATCAAATCGTGGTTAGGGTTTATTTCATCTTCCTTCCCAAATTCCTTTCGTGCTTGCCGCTAGTCGCTGAAGCGAAGGACAAGGTTTGCCGCTACCGGCCTAGAGAGAACATCTCCAGCCTCTAAGGTATGTTTTCGACTCCTTCATTGTTGATTTCTACTGCTTCCGGTCAGTTGCTTTAATTGATTTTTGTTGCTTCCTGTCAGTTGCTTTGATTGATTTCCATTTCTTCATTGCTGGGTATGGTTAGAACAAAGAAATTACAAGAGCTATGAATTTGTTAAAGCATGAAGCGAGTGAAGGAGGAATATGAAAAGAGAAAAAATCGTTGGGGAAGAATCTGTCCAAAAAAAATTATAGGTCTATGTTCATATTTACTATTCTGTAATTTAGTGGCAAAGTTGCTCCAATGAATGTTTAGAGGTGCTCACTGTTTGTGTTTTAACAGGCATTAAGCATACTTTCTGTATCCCTCCTTGCAGTCGAGAAGTTATCAGATTTATCTCCACTATTTTTCACTGGAGTATTGTAGGCAAGGTAGCTAATGAGTTTATTTTTTTAAAATGGTGAATTTCTCTTTCACATAAGTCAATTAACATATTAATTTTTTATGTGCCAGGCTGTGGTGGCTGCCCTCTTTATGAATATTTACATCGTTGGTTTAAATTAGTTATCCAATATTGAAATAGACAAGGTTTGAAAGTTACTAATAGAAATAATTTGTATAATGTGAATTTTCGTTTTGGGAGTTCAGGTTTATTGACTTGTATATATTTGTTGTAGATTAACAAGTCATATCTTCCATTGGCATCTGGGGAGTATTCCTTTACAACTGGCGTTGCGATTGTTGCATCATTTTCAGTTCTGGTACCAGATATAGAATGGTTCTTTATTGTTACTTGGGTGCACTTTATTTGTCTCGTTTTATGTTACTCCTTATTTGCAGAAACTAATTTTAGAGTTGATGAAGAATCATATTTGATCTTGATTAATTGATATTTTCTTTAAGACATATTTTGTATGCATATTGGTCTGGTATCTATCCTTAATATTTGTTCTAGTTTGAAAAATTAAATCAAGTTTCCATCATGATAAATATAACCCATAGTTATTAAAAACACGTTTTAAAACGTTAAAAACGTGTTTTTACGTTTTAAATTAAGCAAAATGAGTTTCGTTTGGGAAAAATACGCATAAGGGGTAAAAACGTAAAAAGTGCGTCCATAAAACGTAAAAGCGTGGGTTTTTTGGAAAAAACGGAAGTCAAGCCCAATGTTTGATATTTTGAAGGGAAAATTACATTTGAGCCCCAAGAACCAGAATTAATTACAAAAAAGTCCCCTACCAAAACCCATTACAAAAAAGTCCCTTGTGACTTTTTTGTAATTAATTAAAAAATTCTCAATCCGTATATACAATTAGAAATGTTATATTAACAACTGAAAAATGCTATATTTACAACAAAAATTCTCAATCCGTATTTACAACTGGAAATGTATTGATTATTCTATGTATGGAACTATGGATAATGACAAGTGTCTTTATTTGAATAATATTTGATGACAATGTTGGATATTTTGATTGATATTGCATTGATCAGTATGTGTATGGATGATGATAGATGCCTTACTTTTCTTAAATTTTTTTAATTTATATATATAGGTAAAAACTATGTTTTGTATTACGATTTTACGTTTTACGATTTTTCATTCCCCTTCCGCTTTTACGTAAAAACTACGTTTTTACAACCTTGATATAACCTATTTCATGTCTAATATCTGGCATATTAAAGGAGGTTTTTTATGTGTTTGTGCCTGGCATATATGTTTGGGTCAGCTATGTGCTTTTTACCTCTGTATCTCATGGGATTAAAGAACACTCACCTTTACTTTCTGTCAACTATTTTTTTTAAACCCAGATACACTCACATTGCATATTTGTTTGGCATTCATAATTAATTTTTGTTCTAGTTTGGAAGTTGGAAATAAATTTCCTACATGATAAATATGACCTGTTGCTTGTCTCATGCCCGATGTCCTGCATATTAGAGGTAATTTCTGATATGTTCTCTTTGTTTAATCAGCTCTTCAATTTTTGTCTTTATCCTCCTCTTTATGACCTTGCTCTTTAGACACTTCTTTGTTCTCTCTTATGTAGAAATTCTTTTTTCTTAAATGCTTGTGCTTTTTGCCCTTTTCTGAATGTATTGTTATGGGTATGCTTTATTGACTGACTGGTAAATGGCTTGGGTGAGTTTTTGCCCTTTTCTTGCTTGTAATTCATTTTTTGAAAATACATGCCTCTTAACAGGCCACAGGGCAGGCTCAGGCCTATAACAGGCCTAAAAATAAGCTTGTTACAGGCCACAGGCCAGGCTCAGGCCGCTTCACTACATAACAGGTCTGGCCTGTTAAAGGGCAGGCCTGGCCTGTTTACACCCCTATCTGTAGTAGATGAAGGGGTGCAAGCTGAGCACGTCCTTAGAGTTGGAGTTATGTCAGATGAAACATGTTTGGAGGGAAAGGAGGCTACTAGTCACAATGTGACTGAAGAATTCACATTTGGAAAAGGGCTGCAGGAAGAGGAGGCAAGTGGTCAAGATGTGATTGAAGGTCCCACAACTGAAAAAGATATGGGAGTGGAGGAAGCTTGTGTTGACATGGTCAATGAAGGAACCGAAGGTGTAAACCAACATGGTCCAACAATGTCTCCTACACACTCATCAGGTGAGGAACTAGAGCCAATAACCCTACTGTCCATCATCCCTCTTCCTGAACCCATCAACCCACCTGCTGCCCCTTATAGGAACACAAAGCTTATTCCATTGAGGTTCATACCAGCATTAGCTTTCAGTAGCAACCTGGCAGTTCTGAACATGTCCAATATCTTCTCAGCTGAAACACAAATTCCTCCTCCACCTTCCTCACATGCAGGTCCTATGTACATTCCAGTCAACCTCCCTGGTTCAGGAACTACGTCTACAAGACGGGCCACTCCTAGGAAGTCCCCAGCGAAGAGGAAGAAGAAGAATTAGGGACATTTTAGTTTACATATCATGTTTATAGTGTTTTTGTAATGATTCACGATTAGGTTGCGACTTTTTGTAATTCATTTGTCGTGTGTTGTTGTTTACTGTACTGGTGTAGTTGGTATCATGCAGGTTTAAACTTAGTTATTCAGTTCAAACTTAACTATTTTGGTGGAACTTCCACATCTATGTTGTTTTGCATTTTCAGTTTTAGAAACTCTGGTTAACTTATTTGGTCATTTGTTGCATGTATTAGTTCTGTTTTATGTGTCAATCAACATTATCATTCCCATCAAATGTTGCTTCTTTGATATGTAGACATTCCAGTGAAGTTTGCATTCATTGATATGTAGCATTTGAGAAGACCAAAATAGATTAATTATAATTGATTTGATACATCTTGATTCAAATGGAATTTATGGTCATATTGTACCCAGTGAAGTTTGTCTTCATTCAAGATGTAGCATTTGAGAAGGCGAAACTACTATGTTGCAGATTGCTGTCACCCATCTTGGTTTATGGCAGCAAATATGTCTTCCCACATATGGTGTTTTATGTTTGGGTTTACTGTTGTACATGGCATGCATCCTCTTCATGGGATATCAGTGGTGTTGGGTTTCATGCTACTGTATGGTTAATGTCAGCAAACTGGATGCAACAAACTAGTCAAGTTTGAACTCCACTGTTTGGTTCGAACTTGACTAGTTCGTTGGAACCTGAACTTCTGTCTTCTTTTGCAATTAACTAATATGGTGATCAATTTCACACCTATGTTTCCATTTCTTATGTGTGGTACTAATGATATTGGTGATGGTTAACATTACGTCTTGCCTTGTGTTAATTGTTGTGTACACTCTTTTGTTATCCCTCCTACATAAATTGAATTTTAGTGCAAGCAATGTGTATTGGGACAAAGTACCTCATGTACTTTGCAATGCTTCTACCAAGTTCATGGGATAAGTACATAATACCAATCACTGATTTAATTGTTTTGTTCATTATTCCATTACTTAATTGTTGTGCACACTGTTTCCTTGTTTTTTTACCATCCCTTTTACATCAGTCATGCTCCCTTTCTATGTTTTCGTTGACTTAAGTATTCATTGCTGTTATTCCTTATACCCATCATAGCTACATAGCTCTTATTATGTGGTTGCTACTTGTCATGTCAAAAATATGTGTGGCCTTGCTGAAGTTACTACCATTTTTTTATTCTTTCAGTTGCCTATTCATATTTCTGAAACCTCATAATTTGGTGTCCTTCATACTCAAACCAGATGAAATGACAACTTCTGTGATGCATCATAATGTTTTACGTTAAGAAATGAAATTGCCCTGTCATTTCTGCATTGGTTTTAATGTTGAATATATATCAGGGTTATACCCTCGTGTTATCACCAATCCAGGTTGCATAATTGCAACTGATATTGCTGTTACTATAAAATTGCCCTGTTTGTCTTTCTGCTCACATGGTTCCCGGGTGTGTTTGTGCAGCAATTTTTTTAAAACTTTGACTTCATTATCATACAGCATTTGATAAGGCCAAATTGCCTATTTATACTTTCTTTCACTACATTCTTCATCACATTTGTTCTTTTGACCCGACCTTTTGAACAAACCAATCATCAGTGTTGTTTGACAAAAATCGTATGACCTCTCTGATTGCTTACGAACTTGCTACTTTTGTTTCTGCAAGCTCAACCTATCATGGGTATGCCTCTGGTTATTAGAAAACTTGTTTTGGGGTTTGTTTATCAATGCAGCATAACGACATTCAATGTCAAATTGTTTCGTTCCCCATTCGTCGTCAATTATTCATTCTCGCTCCAAGTTATTTTCTTTTTTGTTTCATCTCCAATTTCGTTCCATGCTTCTCGTCATTCTCACATCCGCCACCGTTCTACTCGTTGGCCTATCCTTTCCCGTCCTCATCTGGTTCCACTCTCAAACTGAGCCCGCGATTTGGTCTCTGTTTCTCCTTTTTTTATTCACAGTTTTTTTGTTCTTCAGCATTTTTTACATAAAAGCATAATGGGAATTTTGTCCCAAGTTATCACTTAATCCACCCCAAATTCTTCAAACCAAACATTTTATTTCCAATCAACTTAAGTTTCATTCCCATGCCAATCAAACAGTTCTATTTTTTTAAGTTCCCTCTTATCTTCCCTTCCCTTCCCTTCCCTCTTTTAAGTTCCCTTCCCTCTTTTAAGATTCCCTGAACCAAACGAGACCTTAGGGTGTGTTTGGTTTGAGGGGAGGGAGTAGGAGGGAAAGGGGTGAAAAATAGGGAATTGACCAAATTGTCATTAATAAAGGGAATATTCTTTCTTGTTGAAAGTATATTTTAGGAATATTAAAAAATTTCCATGAACATTCTAGTAAAGAGAGGGTAAAAGATCTCTACCTCCCCCCAAACCAAATAGGCTTCTTATGACAACCCCGATATCAGTCCCTTCCTTCTCAAGCTCGTTAGAGATACCATCGCCACGAGTTTGCACGTCCTTGCTTATTTATACTGTAGCTTAGGCAGGTTCGGGAAGGCCATGCCAGTGCTGAAGTGGGCGATTCAGGTTCTCCATCAAGTTCCGGTCATGGGTGTTCAGGCGTCACTCCCAATTTCCGGTCATGGGTGTTCGGGCGTCACTCCCAATTTCCAATGAGAGTTCAAAAAGACGATCAACACTGAATAATTAAGTGAATGAACCAGGATATGATATCAGTTCAGCTTCAGGCTTAAAATCGAAAGCTTTGACAAATGAATATAAGCAAAAGGAATAAGCAACTGATTTTGGGAAACAGTAGAACAGTAGAAGCTTAGAACCCCAACTGGAGAAACAAAGAATCCACTCGGAGATTGAAGCTGAGAGCTAACCTGTTGACAACAAGAAAACCCAGGAAGTTGGCAATGCAGAAGCAAGAAACCAATCTCGTCGAGAAGCCATGGCCGACCTTGTGTTGTTGTCTGCTCAATCTTGTCGAGAAGCCATTGTCGATCTTTAGTCAGATCAAAGTTTACAGACACAGAAGAACCTTCTTCATAACAAGGGCCTCCTCCACTCCGATTAGCAGCCCTTCAATGGCGGCTCTACAGACTCTACTGGTCAAAGCAAAACTCAGCCATACATGTCATTGACAAAGCTGAAAAATAAAAACACCAGAATCTTCAAACATGGAAGCACCATCGCCAATCTCTTCTTTATGATTGTCTTCCTTCACCTCCTCGGACTCGACGTTGGTTCATCGAAGGCAGGGGAGTTAAGAAAAAGCAGAGCTCCACCATTAGAAGCACATGTGGATCCATTTTAATTTCTTTATTTTTCCTAGGATAAAAACTGGTTGAGTGATCATCCATGTTAATCAAACTAACAGTCAACCCGAAATGTGATTTTTGCCTTCTTTTTAATAACATAGTCAATTTTGCTCATCCAAAAAACTTTTGGTGTTAGACGTACTAATATAAGCGTATTTTTACATCTCAGCCCCAAAAAGAAAACAGGTATTAGCGTATACTAAATACTATTCCCTCTGGCTAAATATAACCAGGCTCTATTATTCAAAAGCTCTTGCGATATTGGCAAAAAGTATACCATGCAGTGCTTGGCTGTAACATAACTCTAAACACATCCGTACAAATAATACACAGACCAAACGTGTACAAACCAAAAAACTCATCAAGAAAAAGCACAAGCTGATCAAGTCACCGACAATCCCCACAAGTCAAGAAATAATTTGAATGAACCAACTGATTTGCTTAAAAGAGGAATCTCATAATCACACATACAAAGGATTCCTTGCCCTTCCCACTTCACCTTCTGATATACACACATACTTTTAAAGCACTCTAAAATTCTCTAGTTTAGAAAGCAGATTCCACTGCAGATTACAAAATCATGTACACTAAATATCCATCAGTGCCAGACACTGAGACAATGCCTCACAGCACGTAATAAATAGATGGACATTACTTCTTCTCAGTTGTTACGCCAACAACAACGTTGCTCACCTGGGACATTTTGAAAGTCAATAAAATCTTGCATTAATCACAAGCCTTGGAAGAAAATTGTCAAATTCATTAGGTGACACACTTCCAATAAAATGAAAGGAAAATATAGTTACCAATTTCCCACTTGCATCAACAGACATAGGATTTTCTACCACGACCGTTTGGCCTTGAGAATTGGGCATTGACTGGGATAACAAATATAATAAGATGAATGTTAGATTGATACGAAGCACATAAAACGCACATAAAACTTCCGACACAATGATCACAAAAGAAAAAAACTTACTGTTGAAGTAGAAGGTATCGTTCCAGAGTTGGTTGTCCCATTTGGTCCGTGGGCGGTATTGGGAACCCTTCCATTGGTCCTCTGAAAAAGACAAGCAGAACAAGTACACAGATCAGCTATCGTGCGTGCAACATAAAATACATGGTAAATGCCCGTGTCCACTTAAACTGCCAAAATGAGGCTTTGCATCGATTTTAAACATATCGTAAAAGAGAATCTTTGTGGCTATTACAATAAATAAATAAAAAAAAGAAAAGAAAAGGGAACTAGGAAAGTATTTTTTATCCCCTCATTCCCTTCTTTATATTGTCCTATTTTCCCCTACCTATGAGCTCCCAAAGAGAGGTTATGAGTATAATAAGTATACAATGAAGAGGAGAGAAAAGTTAAGTGTAAAATCAACAGATAAATTCTCTTATTTATGATGTCAAGTTTCTCTCATCATCCCTCATAATCTCTAAATCAAGTCCGTCCAATCAATCTAAAAGGTCACAATACTACTTTGACTTTTCTTCATCTTCCCAATCAACAGCCCAAATGAGTTTGTAAGGGATAATGAGAAAAATAGATCATAAGAGGATCAGCTTCCTTATTTCTGCTACATTAGTGAGAAAGAAAATAGTAATAATCATCATTATCTAATAAAACATATTTTTGTAGCACAGAATGATTGTTCGGAAAAGAATTAAAATGTAATCTTCATGATTGAAGAACGTGGAAATTTCTTAATACCAAATTATCAAGTAGAGCTGAAACCATGAGGAAATACAATGCACTATCTCTTTATATAAACAAAACTAGTAACAAAATGACAGTTGCTTCTCCCTTTCCATCAAGTAAGCTCCCAAGCAGAGATAGTTTGCAACAATTCTTTGGAGTTCTTGTGAGTTCAACAATAGTATCCTCCTCACCAAAAGCAGGGATACATGCAAAATTTGCTTTTCAACCTTGTATGCTACAATTTGTTATGGGCAAAAAAAAACTTTGGATGCTACGAAATCTGAGTCTAATACCAAAAGATTATCAACTTTCTTCAAAACACTCAGTCGAGAAAAGTAAACTTCTATAGTAAAATATACACATGATTTCTATGCTTCTATGAATAGAAAACAGAGGTACTGATGAGAAGCATGATTTTTGTAACTTAAATTTTCATCCCTATAGTTCTTTTTAGTCATCTATCTGTAATCATTGTCTCAAGTTGAGTACCAAATTATCAATATTACTATAATAAGCATGGAATCTAGACCGTGATATATACATCCTAAAGTCTAATATGCACTTACAATCATCCAGATTAATTACATGATGATAAGGAAACAAGTAGTGGCCATGGAAAAAAATACAAATGAGGAATTAAGTACTTAAAAAGAGTGTGAACAGAGAAACAATCAATTGTGGAAATTTGTTACACAATATAACATGATCAAGGAGCAAAGAACTTACTATATTTAACAGTCTCAGAAACTTGGCATTTGCAACACAGTTTTATTTTTTTTTAGGTTTCAGAATTTCTTTAGAATCTGAATGTAAACATTAATTTGCTTCTATTGATTGCTATATACTTACGCTGGTATCTGTGATATACTGACAAACTGCACATTTGACTGATGGAGCTCCATACGGATACATCAGAGTTGTCCGACAGTTCCCACAGTGTATATGGGCAAAGTGGCTAGATGCTTTTGATGCAGACAAAAAAAGAATATTGATTAGAATTCGGACATAAATGGTGGACAGCCTTCAATTTATTAAATATTCCAAGGAATTATTAATTGAATAACATGAGATGAATATGGGGGAACCAACAAAACCAATAGATATTGTAGCAAAAGTAAAGAAATTCAAAGAAAAAGATCAGCATTACTTGCATTTGTAATTCAAAACATTGATAAGTAATAAATAGACTTCAATAGCTAAGGCAAAACGAAATGTGAAATATTATACAGGGAGCAGATTTAAAAGTAGATTATTACAAAATAACTACCAACTTGCTTCTCAATCTATTAAAACCAAACAAAATCTTTCCTCCCCCCTATATTTTAATTTCCATGACAACCATCTGAACATTACAAACACACACACACACACACACCGCAGCCCTTTTGGCACAAAATGGGAATGAGAAAGGGAATAGAAATGGGAAAGATCTTTCCCATGAACATGGGAAGTTCTCTTTCCAAGAAAGTCATTTTACCATCAGCCAAACACAATCCAAGTAGTTTCCCTTGCCCTTTTCCTGTCACCAAATCCTTTTCATGCACCAAATGCAGCCTAAGATTAAAATATTTCCCAGATTGTAGACAGAAGACAAGTATGGAGATATGTAGAGGGGTCAACAGATTTCAATATGCTCAATGATCAAACATACAATAAAAACGAACACCACAGTTGAAATATCAAAATATCAATGGCATTATCTAGAAAATCAAATTATCAAAACACACTTATTGAAAGTGATACAGAAATACTAAGAAATATCCAGCAATATACAAACCTATTGCACCTGGTGCAAGGTTCACCGTATGACAGCAGGAACATCTAACACTTGTAGCTCCACGTGTGTACATCAGCAATGTCCTACATCCTCCACAATAAAGTTGAGACATTTCCATCCCTAGGATCATAAGAAAATCTTGTTTAGAAGAAAGCATCCAATTAGAGCGTGATCACATGAATATTCTTATCTTTCCCCCAGAATTAGCTTTTAGTTTCTACTCTAAGTCTCTAACATGCACAGAGTCAATCATCAGCATATAACATATGGGTATAGGATGTAAATTAATACTAAAAGGGAATATAACAAAAATTCTCACACCACAAATATCAAACTGTATTTTACATGACAGTCTTTCAAGTGCATCAAACTTAATAGTTTTGTGACTCTTGAATCCTCATTTATATTAAATCTCTTATAAAGATACCAAGAGTTGTGGACATGTTATAAATAAGTCCTGAAATGCGAAAAGGCACATAAATGTTTCAAACGAAAGAAGATTCGGTGTAATACAATTACAAAACAATCATTGATCAGATAGGAATCTAATTTACCTCGTTAACAGAAAGAAATACAAGTAATTAGAGGACTTCTTTTTCATATATTCAAAAGCAACAATACTGCATGGCAAGCAAAAATCCAGGAAATGTTTTGTATAGTACTTTATTTGCAGAGGTAATCCCATGATATGTATCCACATATCAACCATATGTATGACACCGTGACACGTTAGCAGATATCACATGTAAACATTCCCACTTCACAGCTAAAGGCATAGGTAAATGTAAACATACTAATTCATATCCAATACCAATCTTTTTCTTTTTTTCTCTGTCTGTTGAATAATCTTTTGAATAATGGAATGAATAAGTAAGACTTTTTTTTGTATATTTTACAAAAGGAAATCTATTATGGAGGAGGTGAAAAACACATAGAAGTAGAATAACAAATCCAAAATCTAAAACAAGAGGAACAATTAATATAATTAATGCAATATCGTTCTTTAGTCCTTAAGAAAATCCACAAGGAAAGGCTTAGCAAAGAATCTATGGGCCAGGTTTTTGGTGAGAGAGCCCACCTTGGCTCCTGCCTCTCAGAAGTTGAAAGACTTATTGTATGCTTGTGCTAGTAGGATGTGTTAGTGTAGTGTGCCTTGTTTCATCTTACTTTCTACTGTTCTGGAAAATATGTCCATGGCTTCATACTTGCGAGTGTCATTTGTAACGTTCTGAGCCATTCAGTATTTTGTAGCAGAGATATATCAATAACCTTTGCATTATTCTGTATTTGCCGCTGTACTTCAGCATTCTTGTTGTTCAAGAGATGTTGGGTTGAATCTTGTAACATGATATAGTGTAATATTTGTTTGATAGAATTGTGAAAAGATAAGTTCCCAAGTTGGTTTGATTTGTGGACTCTAGTTCTCTAATTGGTTTGGTTAAGTTAATGAGTTAACACTTTCTTAGGGACAAAATATAATTGATAAGCTACCAAAAAAAAGTAGATAGAGTAGTATTGCAAGTTTGCAACATTTAGCATCAATAAACTCAGCCAAGACAGATTGAGCTGAAGTTCTTTTGCAACAGAGATGCTACTGTCGTTTTTCTTTTCTTTATTGTGTGTCACTGCTGCCATCAACATCTTAATTCAGAGTTTTCACACCTGACAGATTAGAAGGTATTTAAGTTTCACAATGTAGTACTGCACTAATTTAACCATTTTTAACTTAGTGTTATAATGCCAGGGTGCAAATTAAATCCTCCTGATGTCAATTTCCTAGAAATTGAGAAACATATAACATGAACCTATTTCTGGTTTATACTAGAATCTCATATTTATTCACAAATATAAAGCATAAAACAAAGGCAATAATCCCTGAAAACCTTTCACATTCAAATCATTTTGACGAAACAGAATTTATTTTCACATTCAAGTCATTTTGATGTGAAAATTATCTCATGTTTAAAGGGGTATATAAAGTTTTACAAGGGGATGTTTGGGTTTCAGTTGGAGTTAAAGGGGTAGTTAATGACTGTTTGTTTCTGTTAGGTTCTTTTAGGGGGTTTACATATGATTAGTGTGCTGTAACATCTTCATTAAAAAAAAAAAATTTTAAAAAAAATATTGCATAAGTAATCAACTATAAGAATCAGTATAAAAACACATTTTATCATCGCGCTGATGCTCTTCATATCCAGTGGTTCATTTTCCTATCCCTAAAATGTATTAGTCTCCAAAGTTGAAAATATCATCGATTAGGCATACAGCAAGACTGCACAAAAGAAGCTTACCACGAGGAGGAACAGAGGTAATTGTGTTGCACAATGCACAACAGACATTAGTGGCCCCCCTAGGGTAAAGCAAAACACTCCGGCACCCATTACACACAAGCTGATTCTGCATAGCTGCAAATCACAGACCTTTAAAATCATCAGGAGGTCTCACTTAAACAAAGAAACAAAGATATACCCCTTCACTATAAAGTTAATCTAATCCTGGCTGAAATGAGGTTAAATTTAATAAAATCCTAATAAAGCAGTACAATGAGACTCCCACAGAAGGCCAATACAACACAAGAAAAGATGTTGCCGCTATATTCCACTAAATTTCATAAGGTAAATAGAAATTAAACCGGGCACTATAATGCTGCCAAATATTCCAGTTTCCATGTCGACAAAAAATAATAGTTTGCACGCCAGGTAAACTTCAACGAGCCAGAATTTGGAAATTTTATCTTGTTGTGTTAAATAGCAAGAGCATTCAAAACTTTTAACAGATATATTTCCGAAATCGAATAAAGAATACCCAGCAGGCCGAAATCGAATCAATAACGCACCAGAAAAATACCCACCACATCATCAATCCAAAATCAACTAGTAGCGTAACCATGGAGTGACACAGAGATCGATCAATACCTGTACCACTTGGATTCCAAACCCCGTAATCGATTCACCTGACAAATTAAGAAATTTCTTCCAGATAAATCAAGAAAACGAAAGATGGCCGAATTGAACCCTAAGACTCGCCAGTTCAGAAAGGAGATTCTTCTATAATGTCTTCTGTAAATGAAAAATCGATGCCAAACTGACGAGAATATGAAAGGGATGAATTAGATTGTTGTCCCTTATCTGAGTAATTTTTTCTGGGCCAATTAATCCCTGTGTGTAAGCTGTGATTGATATGCGAAACTTTCAACAACAAGAAGAAAACGGAAATCAACCGATGCTGTTCCTGCAACGAATGCTTGTCCTACAAGTCTTTAAACAAGCATTAGTCAATGCACCTCAACTTCTTCGAACACATGGGTTTGGAATTTTCCAGTGTTTGGATTTTTTTTCTCATCAACAACGCATCTTTTTTATTTGACTTTGTTGGTTATTCTAATCATTAGTTCATTAATCCTCCCATCTTTATTATCAGTTCTAGCTCATTCTTATTATTATTATTATTATTTAATATGAATTTCTAACTCATTACCACATAGTCACGTACTAATAAAAATAATTAAATTTGTTCTAAAATTTAAATAATTATCTAATTATCTTTTTCGATACAAATTATCTAATTATCTTTATTAACTCCACTAAACTCCTTTACTATATTACCACATATCATTCATATAGGATCTTATTCATAGTGTAAGATCTAATACTCACTCCTAAAATTTTTTATAAGGGTTTGAAATTTAAATTGCCTTTTTTTTAAGACCTTATTTAAAGTTGTCTAAGCATTTAATGTATTTTTACCATTTTTATCCCTAAATGATTATATTCTCTCTCTTCTTGGTCTCATACTAATTCTCCTTCATAACTTGTTAAGAATTTCAAATTTCAAATATTTATTATTTTTAACTAATTTTAATAATTTTCTTAAATCTTGTAATTCAATTATTAAACTCTTATAAAAAAGACCAAAGGTTAAGGCTAGAGGTAATATTAATTACCTCTCGTTTATTCTGATTTATAAGTAACTTTTTTCTTAATTGTGAAATATGAGATGATGGTTAAGATTATTTAAAAATTATAAATATGTTAAAAATATTTTGTTTTTCAAATATGCCCCAATTAATGAAAAGAACATAGGAGAACAAATAAATAATAAATATGAGAGAGAATGTTTAATAAATAATTTGTTTAGCCTGATTTAATAAATAATTGAATGTAACAGAATTATAGTTCATTAATATAAAGATACATATTTAATTGAGGTATAAAATAAAAATAAATAGTTTAAATTTTGTGATAAAAAAGTTGTTTATATTATAGATCAACTCCGAAAAAAGAGAAAATTGCTTATAAATAAAAACATGAGAGTATTAATTTCTCCTTCTATCTTTATTAAATATGACATACATGAAAAAAAAAAAAAAATTAATTCTCCTGGCTTAAAATCAGGAAAAGTTCGTCTCAATCCATAATTCAAAAGGGAAAGAATACTAGTTATATAGGCATTTGTTGGGGGATTTTACCTTAATGGTCCCAATATGAGGCTCTCGTCTGAAATCACACTCAAGGTTAAAAAGAAATTTAGGAATCCATATTAGTTGAGGCATCATGACAACCACAAGATGAGGGAAAAATACGTCAACGCGTTTTTGTGGATGTCTTTGTGAATTGTTACGCGTTTTTTTATTTTTTATTTTTTGCCAACACGGTTTTTTAATAGATGATAGATGAAAATATAATCATCATATACAAACATAGCATTGTTTTACCTTCACATCAATGTTTTAAAAGGCGGACAGTATTAACACCCAGACCAGGGTTTTTGACCCTTTTGTCCTTAATTAATTAATTAATAACCAAAATACCCTGTATGAGACTAAATCCCCATTTTACCATGTTTAGTCGATTACATAAGATATGTAGTCGACTAAACAATGGCGTTTTTTTTTATGTTTTCTCGTGATATAATTGACTAAGCTATAGGACTTAGTCTATTACATCACCACAGATCAGTTTTTTATGTTTTCCCGTGATGTAATGGCTGCTCCAATGTTCCACAGTGTGACAAGTGTGTTTTTCAGCCCTTACATCTAGGTTAAGTGGTGTTTGTTTGCTATTTATATCGAAACGCGCAGCTATATTGTTCACGACTGAGTTGTTGCCGCCAATTTGCACAAAGAATTATTTTTCTCCACTTGTCACAACAAGTTTGTCAACTAGTTTATACAAAGAGCTATTTTATTTGACTCGCCACAGTAGGTTTGCCAACTTGCTGGAGCCAGTTGTACTGTGTACAAGTCCTTCAAACTTTGTAGCTCTTCATTGCCTTCATTCCTTTCCTTGTTTCTTGGTTCTTATAGAGCTTTAAATATAGTCTCCATCCTCCTACAAATGAGGGAGGAATTATCAATTGAAAAACAAACTCTATAGGCTAAAACAAGAGTTTCTTTGATTTTTACTTGATACTTTGATATGCACATTTTCTTCTACACATTACATTTCCTATACACATTTTGAACCTAAAAATAGGTAAAAAGAGACAGAAAATGTGCTGAAATATTGTCAATTTCTAAGAGTTAACACCTATTAGAGCATCATTAACTATCCTAAAATTTAGAGTAGCAGGATTATGATATGAAAAATTGGTTCTAGTAAGAACCTGAACAACACAATAAAAAATGCTTGATAGGCAAGAAGTATTAACAAAGGCCTTATCAAGACGTTCAAATAGGCGAGCGCAATTAACTAATCGAGGGCCACGCCAGGTGAACTTAGGTCCAATGAATCCTAAATTTGTTAGCTAGCAAGCTTGAATTCTATCCTGGAACTTTTGGATTCTAGGAAAATTGACATCTACACTACCTATTCTTTCATCTGAAGCCAAAATATCATTAAAATCGTCGACATCAACCTATGGATTCGATTTTGAGCTCGAAATGGATCATAAATCATGCCAAAGCTAGTTTTTGAGTGCCGTTGACGGTACCGCACAAACCGCCATGAGAAGAAACGGAAATAATCCATTGAAAGAGCAAAGAAGATGAAAATATTGACAATCCTTTTGGAGAACTGAGACTAAAATACAATCCTTCTTCTAGGCTACAGTTAGGCCCCCAGATTGACCTACGCTTGGGATAAACGTCGAATCATCAAAACCAAGCTTCTCTAGAAAATGGAAACGTCTGTCTTTCTCCGTCTTGGATTTCGATAGTACCAGAAAGCTCAAACTCAAACTCCTAGTAATTATTTTAAGTTACTAATAAGTATTCCTATGACACGCTCCTCTACAATTCCAATAGAGTATTTTCTGAAAGTAGAGCATCACCAAGAGGGGGTGAATTGAGGATTTTAAAATTCTTTTGTGATTGCTCTATTTTTTATCACTAAAATAGAGTTGTGCATAGTATAAGGAAGAAAAGCAAGACACTAGGAATTTATATTGATTTGGTCCAACCTTTGACTTACGTCTAGTCCCCAGACTCTGAGATTTTCACTATCTCAATTGATTACACACTCTGTAAATCAAGAGTAATTCTCTCACTAGAACTTACTCCCCCTTACAAGTTGTGATCATTATCCCAATCTCCAAGTCTCCAAACTTGAGATTCTTTATAATAAATGATTTACAATGAAATAAATTCTCTCTAAGAGTTGATAGATATAAACACTGAAGTACAATGTATCAACAAATACTTTTCAAGTGAAAACTAAAAATGTAGTTGATAAACTTGAATGCAGTTCATAGCATTTTTTTTCTTGGTTGTTGTTGAGAAAACTTGAATGCAGCTCTATTTATATAAAGAGAGCATTAATTGATCGTTGTAATTTTTAATCTAATCGTTATAGGCATTAAGGAAGGATTTAACTCAACTTTGGTCTTCTTCTCTCTCTACACTTCAGTTAATCCAAGTACACAAATATTTTTGGTTGACTTTCCTTGAAATTAATATGTTGGAATGGCAGAAGCTAGTTAAGGAAAGAAACATTAATCCTTTTTGCATCAGACAGAGGATGATTGTCCATAATATTGCAAGCTATCAGTACTTTGCAATAAATGTTCTGACATGCTTTTTGCTTTTGGCTGAAACTTCATTTTAATCTTCTTTAAATCATCTGAAACTTACTAACAAACAGGTTAAACATATCTAGGAATAGTAATGAGTGATGATAAGCAGTATATAGAACAAACACAAAGATTTTACAGATTCAGATAATTTGAATCTTTGAATTCTGCGAAACAAACTCGAGTTAGTTCATCAAGATTGGAGTTTGTAGTTTACTTCTGAGAGTTTAAACTCAAGATTTATAAGTTTGACTTGAGTTTTCTTTATACAGAGAAGAAAGTCGCGATTTGATCTTTGAAATAAGTTTTGAGCAAAACTTAAACTCGAGTCATTAAGTGACTAACTCAAGTTTTGGACACTTAAGGTGAAAAACGCTTTTAAATCCAGAAGCTCAAAATTGAAGTTTTCATTTCAAAACTGAAGTTTTCAAACAGTGTAAATAGAGTGAAACTCTTTGTATGATATAAACTCGAGTTTGCAAAGTCTAACTCGAGTTTCCACAAATCTTAGGAAAACTGTAAAACTCTCTATGTGGATCAAATTAGAGTTTGCAATAGAAAACTGGAGTTTACAAAACTTTAGAAATATTGAATTGTTTTCTATAAGTTTTAAACTCGAGTTAATGAAAACTAAACTTAGCAAATGTAAACTAGAGTTTTCAAAAGCATGACTCAAGTTTTTTCAAGCTCAGAATTACATAGCTTTGTGTATGCTGTAAACTCGAGTTTATAGAACTCAAACTCGAGTTTCCAACAAGACTTGGAAAACTTCGATTTCTTTTGATTTGATAAACTGGAGTTCATTAAACTAAATTCTGGTTTTTTTGTCTTGAAAAAATTAGGAGCTCTTTGTATCATCTAAACTCGAGTGTACAAAATATTGACTCGAGTTTGTCTTAGTTTACAAAAACTAGAGTTGCTCTCTGTCAAGTCCAAACTCGAGTTTTCTATCCAAAACTCGAGTTTGTCTTTGACAATAAGTTTTTCAACTTTACAAAGACAAACTTAAATTTGATTTTACAATTGTTAGTTATCATCAAAACACATGGTGAACTAACATTTTCAACATTTAGGCTTGATCAAAAAGATTTAGGCTTAAGAAACAGGAACCCAACTAACACTTATTAGAAGGCTGGGTCTTAAGGACCGTAGATGCCTCAACTAAAGCAGTCTCCTCCACTAATGTCATATCACAATCTAGGTCCAATTGAAGAGGCCCAGCCTAGAATTTACCAGTCAACTCATCTAGACGACTCTCTTCTCCAATATCGAGAGGCACCGAAGAGAATAAGTCCCCCTCAACCATATCCTTTTCGACTAGGTCCACATCCAAAACATCCACAAAGTTAAACAGAGATTTATCTTCAACTTTGTCATCTTCCCCATTCATTATCTCATTGGGCAACCTCAAAAGTTCTTTTCTTTTTCCCCCTTGCCACACAACGTTCCACAAGCATTTCTCTTTCCTTAGAGTCTGTCGGCCATACAGCTACCTTTTGTTTTCCTCAGGTGCAATCAAACTTTTGTTATGTTTCTTTTTCCTATCACCTTTTTGCTCCCCAATGCCTTGATCATCCTTAGTACGCTATGAATACCCCTCCTCCCCTCCTTGACTGCACCAAAAAGTATGGAAGGTACAATAGATTTTGATTTGTCACCACCATCTTCCTTAGTCTTTATCATGAGTACACCAAACCTACAATTGCTTGTCTCTTTGGTGGAAAACACCATTCGGTTTCTCTTTTATGGTCTTTTTTTAAGACGATTTTTTTTAACAACCTTTATTGCATCTTGTTTCATCCCAATAGCCTCTTTCCTAGTCAACTCAGTCTTTGCAACTAATATTTCTCCCATTTCTTTCTCGTCATTCTTTCCCATTCCACTATCCTCTGTTTTTGAACTAATAGGCCTTATTTTACAATCCTCCCACTTGTGCCATACATTTCACATCATGTACAGAGCCAATATAGACCTTTATACTCTAAATAATAATCCTCATCATCCAGGGAGAAACCAAACATCAGTTGCTTCTCCAAATCAACTAGATCACATATTCATGCATAATGACCTCTAAGATGCCTAGAGATATTTATATTTATTTTAATCATGTCTCCTATTTTATTACCAATCCAAGTCAGTGCTTCCCTGTTATAATACTCCAGGGAAACATTTGGCATTCGAACCCAAGCCGCCACCTTGTTAATGGACGCACTCAAAGGATGGAATTGAGGTTCCCAGGGTCTAATCGTAAGATAGTTGTCAAAAATCATCCAAGGTCCACCAGTCAAGGCATTGAAGTAGTCCTCTCTATTTGAGAATTTAACCACAAAAAAACCATTTTCTAATATTAATGAGGTTGAGCACTCCTTTCTTAGCCCAGAGCTTTATATGATGGATAAAAGCAGCTTGTAACCAATATTTCTCCCTAGTAACTTCATGATAATCGATTTATTCCATGCCTTGTACAACTGTTTCTTCATTTTACCAAATAAAGTCAAAAGTTGAGAAGTTTCGGTTAAGGTCCTCCCTAATATCATAGAGGGGTTTCTATGTACATCTTCCATATCATCCTACTCCTTATTTGAAAGAGTGTCATTTTATATAGAGTCTCCATCAGCTTTTCTCCATCCATACCGCAATTCTAGTTGATACCCTGTGGCTTTTTAGCAAAGGATTGACCAGAGGTCCACAACCCCTGACCCTCCTTACCCAGTTTCGGCCATTTTCCACTGCAAAGGATACTATCTACATTCTTTATTTTCTTTGAGCTTTGATAGAGAAGATCATCTTCCTTACTAGATGAAGGAACCTGAGCTGAAGATTTCCTAGAGAGAACCAAAGCCATTTCAACTCTTAGTTTTTTGAATCTTGGATGTCACCAGTTTTAAGTCTTCAGTAGAAGTGATTAGGAATTATTGGAGTGCATAACTATAAAATCAAGAAAGGAAGCCCACTAATTGTGATCTTTAGAGTCACACCACTACGAAAAGCCAACGTTGTCAAACTCTTTATGACGTCTACACTCAAAAGGAGTGTTGGAGATTGCACTGAATTTCAAACCAAGAGTTGTGGAGTAGTTGATACCATACATAAGTTGCTGACACCTACGGAAACAGAGGTAAGACCAAAAGCATATATGATAAGTATAATAGTATACATAGGTAGCAAGCAGAGGCTTGTTTTCATCATAGTGCTACCCATGCTTTGATGAAAATACTCAAAGAGGCTTATGGTGCACCATGGCAAGCTCTTGTTGATGGGGGTTCGCCAAATCCCAAAGTCTGTCTAGTCGACACATGTCCATTTTCCTTAGCCTTATATTTTGTAGACAGCCTTAAAAACCATTTGAATAGACTCAGGGTGCAGAAGGTCAAGTAGTAATTGAGATGTTTGCAGATGAAGTCTTTGCCTTAAGTGGATCAGATTCTACTACATTCAAAGCCAACACTTATATAAAAAGATAGTGTATTTTGATGGTGCAATAGGAGGAAGCAATGTTGCTAAGGAGGACATGAAATGTGAAGCTCGTCTTATGCAATGTCAAGTTAGGGACAAATTGATGGAACATGTATAATAATTTCATAGCCTTCATGATGCAGAGTCTCTCACCACATATCATAAAGACCATGCATGGGAAACATTGCATATAACCACCAAAACTACATATATTCATCATTGAACCAATAACAGTTAGTGTTTTTAAAGCTTTTATGTTCTACAACAATAAGGTGTTTGACATGAGTTGTAAGATCATACTCTATGATAAAAACAACATCATCATGGAAATTCGAAGGAACTGTTGACCTTCTCTAAACTTGTAATGAAGTTGTGTGTAGACAAAGACCTCATCGAACCAAAAAAATGTTCTATCTTCATTCATAGCAGCAAATTCATATGTAGAAGTCATGTTGTGTAGGATAGAGGTATGTGAAGGGTATTAATAGTTGAAGTATGTTAGGCATGAATGCACTCAGGAGAACCACACAAACATTAAATGTCATTGTCATGCAAATCGTGAGAAGTTTATCATAAAAGCGATGAAGTTAACCTGATGACACCTCACTGGACCCAGATTAAAGGCAATATAATTACATATAACTAATCCCTAATTTAACAAGCTCAAAGAGTGTATGGAAGTCAAATTATATTTACCTCTAACATGAAAACTAGATTTCATGTTGGGATTCGTACACGCAGTGGAAGAAATTAACCAAAACAAAAAATTGAATCCCAATCACATATCTATCAATTGCGTTTAAGTCGAGTAGTCAAAATTGTACCTTTCATATGTGTCTTATTAGATCACTAGGAGCCAACTAAACGAACTAGCTCCCTCTATTGGTATCCACATGAATAGGACCCCAACACAGGCATCGTGTTAGTGCCTCTCACTTTTTTCTCTTTCTCTAGGGTTTCTCTTATGTCCTTTCTAATACATTTGACTGTCTTAGGGTTTTTAAACCCTAATGGGTGTATTATATATTCAAAATTAATCTTAATTAATTTTTAAATTTGAATCGGATTAAAATAATATTAATTAAATCTATTCAATAGATTTAATCTAATTTATCTTTTAATCCGAATTAAAAACCAGTTGATTTTATTTATCTTCATAAATTAAATCTAAGATACGATATCTTTATTTGTTTGTTATTTAATTTATTAAATAAATTAACTACAAAACAAATACTACATAATAATTTATTATCTATATATATAATATTATTATTATTTTTGAATTTATAGCCATTCTCCCTAGATTAAACATTGTATTCATTAAATCATAGACATATTTTAGATTCAATGAATTTAGACATTATAGCTCGTGTTGGGTTATTCTTGTGTGAAACCTATAGGCCCACATGAAATTGGCAGCAGGCCAACACTATACTAGCCCACAAGTTGCAAGTGACCTCTAGTAAGACATTATAACTACCTAATTCATATGAGGATTGATGATACGATGCAACCTATCATATAATCATGCCACATCCCTTTTGTCACCCAATAATTTGGTCAAGGATGAAGAATGGATAGTGTCATCCTCCTGTTCTTGACCATTATTTTCTCGATTCTTGAATAGTCTAACAGTTGAATTGGAAACTCCTTTCCATCGTAGTATGGCCATACTTTTCTCATACTTACTCATCGAGGGGCCCGATTATATCTCTCTACAAATGTGAGGGACAAATCACATCTTGACCATTCACATTCCCTGTATGAAAACCACTAATCCCGATCGAAGCCTTTATCATCACCTGGTTAAAGGTGACTTTTGATTAGGTTAAAGATTAACAACTTTCATGTAAGAATCCATGATGATCTCAGGACAAAGGGCATTGTGACGTGGTTATACATGAGATAAGCTTATGACTTAATCCATGCATCTTTGTTATAGAAGGTCGGTCCAGCATCTTGCACTCTTATAGGAACCTAAGATTTTGATTCGTATTTCCATACCTTATCAAAGTCATACTAATTTTATTTCATCTTCGCTCCCATATAGATGACTAACCAGGGACATTTAGGACAATCTTTATGATACATCAAAGGATACAATCATCATAATAAACATGCAAATGATATGATAACAAAATGTAGAAATACTTTAAATAACAATAATGTTTAAAGTACAATGATTGGCCCCTAGAGCATAATTTCCAACAGTTCATTAAATATGAAATTGTCGTCACGGTAATAGAAAAATGGAATGATATGATAACAATATGGAGAAATACTTTAAATAACAATAATATTTAAAGTACAATGATTGGCCCCTAGGGTATACTTTCCAACAGTTCATTGAATGTGAAATTGTCGTCATGGTAATAGAAAAATGGAACAACTCATCCTTAATCTCTGCCAATCAAAAAGTAGGGGAGATGAGATTTGAAATCACCACTTTAAGAGGTATTTTTAGAAAGAATTTATTACTATAAGAGAGATTAAGGTGAATCCACTTGGATTGTGATTTGTTTGTACTATAAAAATCATACTAATGTTTCATGTAGGTTTGCTGAGTGAAGTCAAAAGGGGAAAAAGCTTTGCATTTCCAAGCCATCAAAGAAGGGTGAACTTGTGAGGCCCAGTATATGTAGTAGACGAAGCTCATATGAAAGCCCGCATGGTTTCCATAGAATTGATGATCCATTGTGAAAGAAGACATGTGAGGAAATTGAATCCATACCATGTGTATGAAAAGGAGATGTCTCAAATTCAACAAATTTAGGAACATGATAGCTCTTATATGTATGAGTTTGAGATTCCCAATATATTCCTACAAAATTGTTATACTTGCTCCAAACGAAAAGTTAGGAGGACCACCTTTCCTAATTGTTTATGTGATTGGTGGTAAGTGACGCAAGCATTGAGATAATGATAGCTTTACCTTGATTCAAAATCCTTCAGATCTAGTATGGTTGGAGTGATGAAATGGGATGAATTCTCCAAACTAGCCGGCAAGAGTTGTAACATGTCAAATTTTTATTCCTATAATTTAAGCAACATTGGGATGAGATTATTTCATGATGGTTGAAATTAACACATAATTATTTGATTAGTGAGAATTTACTCAAAATGCAATATAATTTTCTATTAAGAAAATTAATAAAGTTAAATTGAGATTTAATAAAGGAAAAATTTCTTTAAAAGACAATTGAATTACACAAATTTTAAGTTGGATCATTGAATTTAACAAAATTTAAATAAGGTCATGTATCCTAAAATAGGATTTCATAATTTGATAATTTACCATACTATCCTTTATTTAATTTTCTCTTATGATCGATACCTTACTCCCGGATTCACCATTTCTTGTCCTTCACTATTTGCATATCACTTCACATCTCACCTACTTCCTCCTCCCTCTTACACATCCTTCTCCGGTCTCCTCCTTCTCACCAGGATATGTTATAAAACCCAACCATTATGTACAAAGGTCCAAAATCCCATATTTCTTTCCCATTTTCAAGAATTAAGTCCCTTAAACAACTTGTGCTTTATACGTTTGACAAAACATTCAATATAACTTTTAACTTCATTCTCATCTCTCATCCACTTTCGTTAAGAGAATGTTATTGAGCCTACTGTTCACTCAGATTGAGCCATGTAACTGAGTCATTCACTCAGATTGGGTCATCCACCTAGACAATTAGAAATGGGTCATCTACTTAAGAGAATGTTATTGAGCCTACTGTTCAAGCTCAAACTGAAACACTTCATAAAATAACCCCTTTAAATGAAATTATAAAAGCCCAATTACAAGAAGAAACCCAGAGAAAAGAAAAGGGAAAAGCAATAGAAGCTTCATCCTCAACCCCTAGAATAACTAGAAGTCTATCATTTGATACCTACTCCAAATTTAAATTTTTTAGAACTTTTGTAAAGAAAACCAGAAATATGGAATTATCAGACCCATATGTTAAATATGCCTCCCATTTTGCCTTTAATAAAGTTGTAGCTCATCCAGGAACTTTACTAGATTTAATCAAGATCTTCTACTAGTATGGAATGTTACATGCCATTTATGTGTCTAATGATCTGAAAGAAATCACATAATTGCCAAAAGCCTTACAAGCAATAGTGAAGATTTATGTAGGAATTGTTACTTAAAATAAAGTTTATATAAGGTTTTATTCAACAATTGCAGAAATTACTCCAGATAAATTTTATGCGCCTATTAGTCTAATCAGACTTGGGACAACAAAGAAGCAAGTAGAAACTGAAGCCGAGATGAAAGAAGACATAGAAGACGAGCAAGAATTTCAGAATAAGATGAGTAACATTAGAGCCCAGAATTACAACATCATCTTTCAAGAAATGAATAGAACAATTGAATCGGATGAGAAGAAACAGGTATATTATTGTAGTTTAACAACTATAATTGCATTTTTTGGAAATCAATCACATGATCAACCACTCTTCACACAGCGGTACGACAGATTAAAGACCAACAAAATGGAAAACTCAGAAAAGACAGAAAAATTTGTAAGCTCTTAGCAAAAAATGTAAATCACAGGTGTAGGTATTGCGAAGAAAGAGAAAAAGCAATGCAAGATATGGAAGATCCAAAAGTAGATATCAGTATCCTCTAAAGAATCTTTAAAAGTCTGTCGATAGAGAGAGAAATAGAAGAAGCCAAAAATGAAAAGATGAAAAGAAAGAAAGCATGAAAGAAAAGATAAAAGAAAGAAATGGAATGTGTCAGATGTGTTTTGCCAACATTTTGTAAAACAAAAAAGGTAGAAAAAGATAGAAATTTAAAGTTACTTTATAAAAGGTTCTGCATACTTTGAATTTTGGGTAAATGTGCAATTTTACATATAACCTTTGCCACAGGGAGCGTCCAGCACCATGCCCTTTTTTTTGGACTAAAACTATACACGACGTTATGTTTTGGGAGCAAAAATACCATGGGCCATTAGTTGACCGACATTGACCGTTAACTTGGGCGAAAATGAACAGTAACTTTGGTAAAATTACCATTTTGCCCTTAGTTTTAAGCTGAAGTTACTATTTAGCCCTTAGTTTTAAGGTGGTGTGGCCATGGTGGGGCCCATAGGCTGGGAAGGGGTTATTTTAGTTTTTTATTTTTTTAAAAAAATAATTTAAAACTAAGGGGAGGCCGTCGACAGTGGGGAGGGTGGCCGCCGCTGGTGGTGGGGCTTACCGGGCGGGGAGAGGTTATTTTAGTTTTTCATAAAAAAAATTATTTAAAACTAAGGGGAGGCTGCCGGCGGTGGCCACTGGCAGTGGTGAGGGCGGCGACCGGTGGTGGTGGTGGGGCCCATCGACAGGGAGAGTTTATTTTAGTGTTTTTAAAAAAATTATTTAAAACTAAGGGTAAAATGGTAATTTCAGCTTAAAACTAAGGGCAAAATGGTAATTTTACCGAAGTTACTGTTCATTTCTGTCCAAGTTAACGGTCAACGTCGGTCAACTAACGGCCTGTGGTATTTTTGCTCCCAAAATGTAACGTCGTGTATAGTTTTGGTCTAAAAAAAAGGTCGTGGTATTGGACGCTCCTGGGGTAAAGGTTATATGTAAAATTGCTCATTTACCCTTAATTTTCTTATGAAGGTATCTTGGTTTGTAATCAATTATAGTATCATAGGTAGTACATAAGGAATATTTTAAAGTTTTGTAATTTAAAGTTTTATTGTCTTTTAGCATTAGTATGTTAGATTGTAATCAGAAGGGTTGGAATGTTTACTCCTTATATAAGGCCTTGTAACTCTGCATTGTAACACACACCGAGTTGAACTTTCACTCAAATTCTCTCCTTACCTTACACACTCTTGTATCCAGTTTGCTTAAGAAATAATATTTCCGAAGTATAATCATTTCTTTCTTTGAAGAATAGTTTAATCTGCTGTGGAAGAAATATAAGGTATGAGTTTTTAAAATTCTAAGGGATCAAATTAGGGAATAGTATTATTATAAATTTAATAGTTATGATCCACTGAGTCATACATGGTTATATGTTTAAGCAAGGTTAAGATTTGGTTATGATTACATAAAATCATAGAAAGATCTAGTTACGCCTCCTGTAGGAAACGAAGGAAGGCTGTGCTAATCATTATCTAAAGGAAGAAGGTCTGAGAATTCTTATTCTCTGTAAAAGTATTCCTGTATAAAAAAGGATAGGTATCCTTTTATAACTCGGATCACGGTTGGTCAAAACCTGGATTAATCTATGATATAGAGCCCATATTTTCTCTAAGCTTAAGCATATAACCTGGCTATCCCGTATATGATATCAGAGTTATGGATTAATAGAACTTTAAGTCAAGAATGAAAAGATGAAATTTAATATATCATATCTACTTGGAAGGATTCAGAATCAGAATCTTTCAATTTAAAGTAAATGTTATTATTTATATATGTATGTATGTATGCATGCATGTATATATGTAATTTACAATATGAATGGGATTGTATATATATAATGAGATTCACACTATTGAACAAAATTTGATCATTATGAACAAAATTTGTATTGAGATTTACAAATTGATTAATGAGATTTATTAGTTCAGTAATAAGATTTACAACATTTGTAATGGCATTTACAAGATTGTTTATTGATGGAAAAAATATTAAGAAGAATACATATTTATTAATGTATATATATTAAAGAAACTAAGTAGCTCAATGGTTGGGTCATTTAGCCCCTTCCTTGTAGGGTGGGTTCAAATCCCACTCCTTCATTTGATCTTTTTTCTTAAAAAAGATTTAATCCTACCAAAAAAAAAAAATCCCGTTGGATCTCAAGCTACCAGCTGTCAGAGCCTAGGCCGTCTAGCAATTAGATCTCTGGCTGCTTGCCGTGGTGGTCCTTTGGCGATGGTCATTTTTCTTTTTAATATATTTAAAAACTGAGAGCAAAAAGGTAAATTCACTAATATTTTAAAATTACTATTACATCCCTATCCCCTTTAAGTCATTTACAAATGTTAATAGACATTCATGAGTTTTAAGATTTTATTTGGTATTTAAATGAAATTTTTCCAAAAAAAAAAAAACGAAAAAAAAAGGGAAAAAAAAGAAAGGCTTCAATGAGCGGGAGATGGTAGAGATAAGAACTTGAGGGAAAGGCCGTGGAACGAACGAAACAACGCGCGCTTCGCTTTGGTTTGCAGAGGCGGGAAGCGACGGCCTCACCCATAAACCCTCCCTCTATTAAACCCTCGCTACTTCTACAGTAAAGCATGTTGATAATAGTTGTAGAAGAAACTGGCAGATTCATTGGTCGAAGCCATTGATTCCTTCTCCGAGAAATGCGTTTTCTCTACCATCACAGGTTCCTTCATAGACTTCATCTCTTGTCCTCAAACATTTGCCCCATGAGCACCCGAAGCTTGCTGCATTTCACAGCTTTTTCTAAGCCGACTACTTTTTCGTCTCAAAGGGACCTTCTTCACTCCGAGAGACTCCTATTTTGTTTAAAACCTAGTTCAAGTTTTCGCCCGTTATCACTCAGGACTAACGGTTATTCTTATATTTCTGACTCTGATGCCGCTAGACCGGGTAAGATCATCTTGACATTTACGTTCTATTGAGAAGCCTGGTGGTTTCATGGGAATCTCTTGGTTACTACATTTATATATTGACATTTACTTTTACATTCCGAAGCTTTCATGGAGGGGAACCCAGAGGAGGATATGTCGAGTGAGCATTTCAAGATTTTGAAATTGAAATTGCAAGAGCTTGGAATTGATGCTGATTTATGTGGACCCGGGCAATACTACCGCTTGCTTTGTCCAAATGTATTATTGTTTTTCTTTCTCTTTTTGCAGTATTCTGTAAACTGATGGTGCTGTTCATGCGGTGATTACTGACTGTTATGTTAGTATATTATGAATCATTCTGTTTTCTTATCCTTCGAGAAATGCATGTTAATTTCTTACTGCCACTGGCTTTTCTTTTATTTATATATTATTTATTTGAAGTTTCTCGTTGACACGTTGGAAAGTGCTTTAACTCAAAAGCTTCTTTTCAAGTCACAGCTTGTGGAGTCCTCAGACCTGGCTCCAAGTGGCTTCTAGTTCTTGGGATTTGGTGTCAATTTAAGGGATTCTTTTTCTTCTGATGGCGTGCTCGGTTGGTTGATATTTTGGGTTATGGATTTGTCGGAAGTTTGTCATAGAAAAGTGATCTGGAGCAAAGTTTTTCTCCTTTCATTTAAAAGATGAAAAGATTTTTGTAGTTGAGTTAATGTAATTATAAGAAAAAGTAACTTAATGATGCAGTATTGAGTTAATATAATTATCCAGAAAAGTAACTTAATGAGTCAGAAAATAAGGTACTTTGTTGTTCTAGTAAAAATGATGCTGCTTTATTTATCAAAGCATAGATAAAGCAAAAGAAGTGTTCTATGACCAGCCTTATCACGGTTGGTTTCTTCATAGAAAGAGCGTTTTTTGTTCATACCACTGCTCTATTAGCTTTTTTTTGGCCTTAATCTTTTTTCTTAAATAGTCCATGAAGATTTGGACTACAAAATAGGATTGGCCCATCCAACTTTCATGAATTCATATCCTTCATCTCAATTTTTCAATGAGGTTTGAAAGTGATTGTCTATGGTCTATCTTTTATTTGCATTTTGATACTCATAGTTTTTTTTTTTTTTTTTTCCTGTTAGTGCAATGGTGGTGATTCAGAAGAAAGGAGCTTATCTCTTTTCATCACGCAAGATGGGTTTGTTTCTATTCATTTCTTTCGTCAAATTATTCCCATTTTTGGGTAACAACTGGATTATTTTTCTACTTCATTTAATGTCGGAAATATCTGAATTATTCAGAGGAGCTGCTTTATGGATGTGCTTCCGTGCCAAATGTGGTTGGAAGGGCAGCACAAAGGTTAGACATTTTTCTGTTTGAAGTATCCTATTTACCCCAGAGCACATATTTGGATGCATTTCAGCTGCTGTTTCTACTGTAGGCAGTTGCTGGTGGTCTCTCATTGAAGCACATATCCAAACCTAAGAAAAAGAGGGAACTTTTTGAGTCAGAATTGATGCTAGAACCCCTTTGTGATGAGGTTATTAATTCAAGTTTTCTATTTTTATTCCTACTACATTGAATTCTATAGGTGCTATTGATCCTGATTGTGCAATCACTGGTTCAATGCTATCAGTTACTCACTATTGACTGCTGCTTAATTTAGTTTTATACAGCTGAATGTATGGTAATTCTTTTATACTCCATGCTTTAATATTTTGATTCTTAGCTAGTTATCTATCTTCATGGCTCAATACATTTTTCAATATAGCTTCATAGCTTTTACAAGTTATTTATGTATGCAATTTCTGTGGATTTGTCCTTATATATCATGGTTTTGGCACGCTTTCCCTGGCATTGTTTGTGTAAAGTAGGGATTATTCTGACAGGAAGTTTATTATGTGTTACTAGAGAGGAGAATAAGACATCCTCCAAAATGAACTATTGAAGCATAAAAATTTCCGTAGGTAGAAAATGCATCATAGCTACAATCTCTTTGCAAATCCGAGATAACATTCCCTTTAATAAACCATGAACAGATTGCCAATATATAATGATGTGTTAAATGGGCCAACACCGAACTAGGAAAATATTGGGGACGTGACTGTTATGGAATATAAATAGGGATAGGAAATCAAATGTTAGTTAGTTGGTCAGGCGGTTATCCTAAACTGACCTTTAGGAAGCTAGCCATTAGGGAAAGGACTTAAGTGAGGTATGGATATTATAAATGCCTCACTACTTTCTGCTGTAAATGAGTTCTGACTTGACTCAATTGTTAATGCAAAGGAATTATTCAGAATTCCTCTCGTCTCTCTCCTGCTATTCTCTCTTCTTTCTCATTCAAGTCTGAATACCATAACAGTGACATGGCACATAAGTGAATCTGTAGATGCTACATGTTTTTCCGCTCATAATCTTGGTCAAGCTTTAGACGTATCATTAATTTAGACAACCTCTTTTAAGGGAAATGGGTTTTTGGTTCCTTTGAACATAAAACAGGATATGCAAAGGGTATTATTATGATTTCATGTATGAATATTTATTTTTACAATAGATTCCATTGTTTTTGGAGGATATGAAGGACATTTTTCATCTCCCAAACCATTTTTCTTTTTATTCTTTTGTGTACTAAATAACAACTTAGATGTTTGGTATTCATAGTTCTGCACTTCTACTTCTATATCATTTAGATGCAAAATGACAGTTCGAACATGTTAATTTATAAACTAATAAATTATATAATGTATGAGGAAAATATTGCATGGTGTATTAATGTTATGTTTGTTCTGTGTTTGTATTTTACATAATGTATCCGTCAGAGTTGCTTCTGTTAATAAATGTGAAGTTTTGTTCGTGTGTTTAGAAAAGAACCAAATTGATTATCAGTCTGTTTCCATGCTATAAAGTGAACAAAACTTTGTTTTCCCTCTTTCAGCTGATTGCTTATTTCGCAGAACGCTTGATTTCAAAGGAGACTCTACTGAGAAATGGTGTTAAGCAGAGAATAGTTAGCGACCAGGTGAACTTTCTGGATATTTTATATCTGGATAAAATATATAGACCTTCTAGGGGATTCTTATTTTATTGATGAAGTAATCATGATGGCTAGGGAAACTGCTTCCATTACCGTAGTTTGGCAGGGTCATGAGATTAGAAGCCTTTTTTTCCTCCCTTAGAAAATTCTTCATGGCATTCTTCCAATAGTTGTTTTGGTGCTGTCATATTCAACTATCTTTTTAAAGTTCAACAGGAGGATAACACCAGTTCAGATTCTAAGAATTTATTCCTCGATAGTTCCAAAGTATCATGCGTACAACCGGCTTATTTTCAACTGTTTGAAGAAAAAAAAAAAGAGAGAGAATGTGATGAAACACTAACCTTCAAGTCTGTGCAGAAAGTTAAAAGCGTTATTCCAATCTATTGGCTAAGCAAGGATTCAAGTCTGATAATACCTATAACTAGGCAAAATTTTGAAATGTCAATGACAATGGAAATGAGCTATATCTTCTCATATATTTAATGTTGAAATTGGTCTATCCCCATTCTTTTATTGTTATGCAAACTACTTACCTGCATCATTTCTTGTTTCTGCAATCAACTTTAGCAGATTGTTATTGCATTTCCATATCGTCGTCAAGGAGATCTGGTTAGTTGCAAATATCGGGACATCAACAAGAAATTTTGGCAGGTATAAGCAACTTCCGATGCTGAACATATTAACACTGGTAAAATTTGTTTGATAGGATGTTTTTTTTTTTGAATTAAAAGGATCAGTTGCTGAAAGGTGTTGATTCATCTGGAATGTGAGTCCAATGTAGACGTTATTTAGAATTTAGGTCTTTTTTGCTGAAATCAACTTGAAGCTTCTGCCTATGGACAGATTTTAATTAAAGCTTTTTCTAGAGACTGATACAGAGGAGAGATATTCCCCCATCATTTCTTGGGCATTGGTGCACTAGACTCTGAAATGTCAGGCACCAGGTCAAGTATAAAAAGCAACATTTATTGGCATTGTGATATTTTTGGAATTGTAATATAAAGAGATAGATGAGTAATTTAATTGGACTCTATTTGAATGCCTCTCCTTGTAACTCAGATATTCTTTTCAGTGTCATCTTGAATTCAATTCCTGTTACTTTCTGTTTTGTTTCTCTTTCTTATAATTGTAACATTTTTTTTGTCATCACTAATCACTATATTATAGAAGATATTTATTCTCATTGCATCTTTCTAGATTATAGATGTTGCATTATGTTCTGTTGCTTCAGGAAGCAGACACTGAAAAGATATTTTATGGCTTGGATGATATTGAGGGGCAAAGTGATATTATCATTGTAAGTATCTTCATTTGCTTGACAAAATTATTCAAAAGTCATAGTCTTGCTGTATGTGTATGTAACTTCAGTGATATAGGTTGAAGGTGAAATGGACAAACTTGCAATGGAAGAAGCTGGCTTTTGCAATTGTGTGAGTGTTCCGGATGGTGCGCCTGCAAAGGTCTCCTCAAAGGAGTTGCCACCTGTGGAGAAGGTTTGTGTTATTTAGTTATTATGTATATGTATGTGTGTATTGGTACATCAAATTGTATGCTCAGTTTGGATGGGTGGAAGAGTTGAGAGGAAAGAAAACGGGAGGAGAGAAAATGTCATCACTTCTCCTGTTTGGATGGACAAGAGAAAATAAGGAGGAAAGAAAATGAGCAAACATCTAAATGACTAAAATACCCTTATCCTCATGTCAAAATGTATCATGTTTAAAATCAAATTAAATAACACTGAAAAACCATATTAAAATTAACATCATCAAATAATTTTAAATAAATTATTTCTTAAAGATATATTTTCATGTTATGATATTTTAAAGTCAAATAATTTAGTAAATAAGTTTTATTTTTAAGATAAAAAATAGAAAGTGGATAGTTATCTGAAATTGAATATAATAAAGGAAAATGAATAAATTGTACATTATCCGACATTATTAATATCACAATAAAAATCTAATATAAGAATGAAAGGCTTGAAGTAGAGTATTATAGCTTGAGAAATTGATATCATGAAAATGTCACTACTAAGACTATTAAATTTACTCATGGTACTTATATAAAGAAAGTTATATGTTCCCTAAGTGAGAGGGTCAACATGTGTTCATTGAACCAAAAAGTTCCAACACCAGCTAAAGTGTTAGAACTGCGGGGAATTGAAATATATAATCTTTTGAATTAAAATACTCTATTTTGTTGTTAAATATGGGTGTTTCAATTAAAAGATGAAAGAATGAGCAAATAAAAAAGACAATGACGAAGTAGGGTAAGAGAACAAGGGGAAAGAATGTCTAGCTTGGATGGTTGAGCTCTTGGGGTTCATCAGTAGGATTGTTTCTACAGACAATTAGCGGTAAGACAAGAGGGCTAGGGGCATAGGTTGAAGACGCCTTTTCTTCTCTGAATCTCTCCTTGCATATAGAGAGATTTTTTCTTTTGGCTTGGGGTGGGGAGGGTCTCACACCCCATTTTCTCTCCTACTTTTCCTTCCTCGCTTTTCTTCACTAATCCAAATAAGGGGAAAACTCATCCCCCCCTCTCTAGTTTTTTGTCTTCTCTCATTTTTGCTCCATCTAAACTACGGCAAGGTATCTCTTGCCCCTCCTCATATTTGATGTATTTATGCATTTTAACTTAGAAACTATTTTCCCCAAGATGAATTGCTATCTTTGATTGAGGGAATATTAAAGCGGGATACTGGAAAGATATTAGGATATTTTCTCTATTAAATAATATTATTAGTATCATTATTATAGGATTGGATGAGAAAGATAATCAGAAGAGAATAAGTCTATTGTATATTATTCACATGGGAGAGGGTTACATTTGTACACAAAGAGAATCAGATCATTTAATGAGATCCAGATTTGATACTCTACAATCAGGAAATAATCTGAAATAAGAATACTAATTATCTCCTATATTTTGGATTTAACTAATCCCTGTAATAATGGGATTCCTATAATTACAAGATTCTACTCTCCTGCTCAAGTTGGACTATAGATATCTGTGGTCTGTTCCTTGGACGGTATATATCGTAGATCAACGATACCTACATGGACCTTTTCTCTTATGAAATACCTGTCTATCTTAACATGCTCGGTTTTGTCATGTTGATCTAGATTGTGAGCAATATTGATTGCTACCATATTGTCACAATAGACCTTGATTGACAGATTTATGCATTTCCTTAAGTCTTCATAGACACGTTTTATCCATATGCCTTCACAGATTCCAAGTACTACAACTATGTTTACAACTTTAGCATTGCTTCTTGCAACTACTTTTTGCTTTTTACTTCTCTATGGTGACCAAGTTACCCCATACATACGTACAGTATCCGGATGTGGATTCCCTATCATCTTGATCATTTGCCAAACCAGCATCAGTAAACAATTCTACATTTCGTTTATCAATTGCTTTTTGAACAATAAGCCACATCCCAGAGATCCCTTTAGATAACAAAAGATTCGGTAAATTTCTTTTAGATGCTTTTGTTTAGGATCATGGGAGTGCTGATTGACCACACTAATGGTAAATGCAATGTCTGGTTTGGTATGAGACAAGCATATTAGTTTGCCCATCATTCGTTGACAGTTACCTATGTCCATGGCCTTACTAAGGTGTGCCTCTTAATCTATTTCTATAGCTTGTTATCCCTTGTTATCCCTGTCTCCTTTATAAGATCTAGTACATACTTTCTTTGGGAAATAGAGATTCCTCTTTTTGACTGAGCAACTTCCATCCCAAGAAAGTACTTCATTTTTCTCCAAAGTTTTTGATTTGGAACTCTTGTGTGATGGCTCCCTTGATTTGATTGATCTCTACCTCATCGTCTCCAGTAAGAACTATATCATCCACATATACTGCTAGAACAACCATCTGCCTTTAAGGTATCCATGTCGCTTAAGAACTTGGGTGAACCTATCAAATGAAGCATGTGGAGATTGCTTTAATCCATTTAATGCTTGTTTGTAACAGCGATTGTAGCCTTCAAAAACAGCTTTTCAATAATGATTTATGGTATACGAGGTAACTATGTGAGGATTTTTGTCTCCACTTATGTGAATAAGTGTTTTTAAGGGCATCAAATGTGATCCCAACTAAGCCTATAATGACCTTTTCAACTTGTAGACTTGATTAGCTTTCTTTCCTGGAAACCTTGGAGGTTACTTCATATACCACTCTTCCTTGAGTTGTCCGTTAAGAAAGACATTATTTACATTGAGTTGATGTAGACCCGATCTAGATTGATTGCAATGGATAAGAGAATTCTGATTGTTTAGCTTGGCTACTAGTGCTAATGTTTCAGTGTAGTCTTCCCCTTATACTTGCGTGAAGCCTTTTGCAATTAGCCTAGCTTTATATTTCTCAAGAGTTCCATCTGCTTTATACTTAGGAGTAAATACCCATTGGCATCTAACAGGCTTCTTCCCTTGCAGTAGACCCACCACATCCCATGTCTTGTTGTGCTTAAGGACTTACATTTCCTCCAAGTCTGCTTGCCTCTATTCAGGTATAGCCATGGTCTCATCAATTGTGTTTGGTACCCTAATACTCTCAAGATGAGAGACAAATGCTCTGTATTTTGATGAAAGGGCCTTATAGGAAATAAACCTTTCAATGGGATGTTCAATAGGATGTTGGGTGCATGATTGGGGCTTCTTTCTTACTACAATGGGGAAGATCAAGGTCAGAACTCTCTGTTACCACTGCTGCCTCATGTCCTACCTCCAATCAGCATGTTTACCTTAGAGGTCCCAACAAGTGTCGTTTGTGCACCCTTACTTCTTGCAATGATCACAAAATGGTCAACCTTTGGAACCTTTTGATTCCGTGGATCGAGTAGCAAGGGCCGAGGCCTCAAGAGGTGTAGGAATAGCTGCGGAATTATTTTAAAGCATTGATTTGTGCCTATCTTCTTTGTTTTGCATAATGGAGTAGACTTTATGCACAGAAGACAAGGGTTATTGTCTGAGAATTTGACACTGGACATCATCATAAATCACATTAAGGGTGTGTTTGGTTTGGGGGAGGGGGTGGGAGGGGAACAATCCCTAGGGAGGATATTGACCAAATTGCTATTAATGAGAAGAATATTCCTTTTTGTTCAGAATATATTTTGGGAATATTGAAAATTTTCCAAAGACTCTTTTGTAAAGATGAGAGAAAAATCTTCTCTCATCTTTCCCTCCCACTCCGTCCCCTCAAACCAAACATAGTGTAAGACTAGCTTGCAGTTCATATACTCTTTCCTCTTCTTTCTCTTTGTGATCTTTTGAAGCATCAACAATGCAACGAGGAGTTTTATTTTTTTGTGCGTCAAACTCTTGCCAAAGGGCGGATTTATTGAGATAGGAAGGATCAAGTGCATGTGATCTTGTTTTAACTATCACAACTTTTTCTTGACATCAAAGATATGGGACTTGTTCCCTACAGTTCTATGTCTCTCGAAGGGCCTCCCAAATCTCTCGGGTTGAAGGAAGATACATGAAACTCTTCTTAATTGATGATGACATCGCATTAATTAGCCAAGATGATGCCAAAGCATTCTCAGACTTCCATATGTGAAACGCCTTGGTTTCTAATTTAGGGGGCCTCTTTTCTTCACCAATGATATATTCAAGCTTGTCCCTCCCATCTAGAGCAAAGATCACGCATTAAGACCATTCCAGATAATTCTCACTAGTAAATTTCTTAGAGATAAGGACAATAGAGATATCATAAGACCGTGAAACAGAGGAAGATCCTTCAGATGACATACTCATGGAGTTAAAAGAAACAAGCTGACCTGTGGGTTATTGAAGAATCGAAAAAGACAAACTGACCAAAAAAAAAAAACAAACGCATGCTAGCCGAGATCAGAGTCGGGTTTGATGGTTTTGGGAAAGGTCGGTGTAGCAAGTTGGTTGTCGGCGATCAATCTTTTTAGGCTAGGGTAGACAATTGATTGACAATCTGACGATCATAGAGCCGATGATGATGAGTTCAATTATTGAATGACGACGAGGCTCGAATAGGTTGACAATGGAAGCGTCAAAGCAAGTGGAGTTTGATGACATGGGGATGGAAGAATGAGGCTGGGGTGTCAACGATCACGGACAACGATCGCAGGGAGCAGCGAGGCACGAACGACGTTAGCAGCTCCACAGGATCAGACTCTTGAGTAGAGGCAGGTTCTTGGCCAGGCTTGACAATCACAAATGAGAGATATCGGCCAGAAAAAATTGTTCTGATTATTTTCAGAGATGCTTTGTGCCATGAAGATAATCAAAAGGGAATAATTCTATTGTATATTATTCACATGGGAGAGGGTTGCATTTTTACACAGACAGAATTGGATCATTTAATGAGATCCAGATTTAATACTCAACATTTAGGAAAGAATATGAAATAATAATACTAATCATCTCCTATAATCATGGATTTAACTAATCCCTATAATCATGGGATTCCTATAATTATGGGATTCTACAGATATTATTATGTTAGGATATTATAAATACCTAGGCTCTTCTATCTATCTTGTGTACATACCCTTTCCTGACTGCAGTATAGAAAAATTCATATAATTTCTCTATATCTCTAGAGATACAATAAACATTCTCCTCAAGTAGGAGTTCAGGGTAATAATCAGCCTTTGATTCCTCCTAACTAATCAAACATTCTTGTTTACTGTATGAAATCTGTACAAAAGGAGGTCAATTATATACCCATAAAGGAGTAGCTTATCTGTAGCAAATTTTGCTAGATATGACTAACTGGACTTCACCTAAGTCAGACTTTCAAACTAAGCTTGTCAAATAGATGGTGTTCTCAGCGCATGAGCCTTAACTCAAGTTAGACTCGATGAACTTAGTCGTGCCTGTTAGGTTAGTTACTGTTCAAATGAGAGGTATCACACTCTCTATATTGTGTATTTTATTATGTAGAAAGCATTACATTATATAGGCTCAAGAGTGAGCCATTAGAGGAGAGAATCATGCAATTACATTAAATGATAATAATAAAGACTAATAATTCTCTAATTAGGATCTTATAATCAGATCCCATAATCAAGGCACTAATCAAGGAATCCTAATAAATAGATGATTTATTTCCTAATTTCATAATATTCTAACACTCCCCCTCAAGCTGGAGAGTATATGTCAATCAATCCCAACTTGCCACAAAATCCTTCAAACTTCGTTCGACCGAGTGGCTTAGTCAGGATATCTGCAATTTGGTCTGCAGATCTTATGTGAGACAATGTCATAATGCCTGCTTCAATCTTTTCTTTAATGAAGTGCCTGTCTATCTCAACATGTTTGGTTCTATCATGATAGACTGGGTTCTTGACCATTTCAATACTGGCCTTGTTATCACACCAAAGTTGCATTGGTCCCTCATGTTGAATTCCCAACTCCGTTAGTAATCTTATAATCCACATTCCTTCACATACTCCTTTGTTGACAGCTCTTAGTTTGCTTCAGCACTGCTTGGCGACACCACTGTCTGTTTCTTGCTTCTCTAGGTAACTAGATTTCCCCACACATATGTACAGTATCCTGTGGTTGACCTCCTGGTCTCACTATCTCTTGCATGGTCTGTGTTAGTGTAGATTTCTATGTTTCTGGTGGTACCTTTCTTAAAGAATAGTCCCCTTCCAGGATTAAGCTTCAGGTAGCTCAAAATTCTGTAAACTGCCTCCATGTGTTCTTGGGGCTGATGCATAACCTGACTGACTATTCCAATTGCATAGCTGATGTCAGGGCGTGTGTGGGTTAAATATATCAATTTTCCCACAAGTTTTCTGTATCTCTCCGCATTAGCTGGAACACCTTATGTCTTGATCTCTAGTTGACATTCCTCTTCCATTGGTATCCCTTCTGGCTGAATGCCCAACATTCCTGTCTCATGTAACAAGTCTACAGTATACTTGCGTTGAGAGACGTTGATGCCCTTCTCGGTTCTTGCTACTTCCATGCCTAAGATATACCTCATTTGTCCAAGATCTTTCACTTGGAATTCAGTCGACAAGTCCCGTTTTAGTTGGGCAATTGATTCTTCATCATCTCCTATAATGATTATGTCATCAACATAGATTATCAATATGGTGATTTTGCTATTAACACGTCTGGTGAACGTGTCATCTGCTCGTCCCTGAGTATATTCAAGCCCTTTCATTGCTTTGGTGAATCTACCGAACCATGCCCTCGGAAATTGTTTCAGGCCATACAATGACTTGCTTAACTTACACAAAGTTATTAGGAGCTAAAACTCCATCTGGAATTTCCATATATACTTCCTCCTCCAGGTTGCCATTTAGGAATGCATTTTTCACGTCCAGTTGGTGTAGTGAACAATCCAAGTTTGCTGCAAGTGATAAAAGTACTTGAATGGTATTGAACTTGACCACTGGAGCAAATGTCTCCTGATAGTCGATCCCATATGTCTGAGTATATCCTTTTGCAACAAGTCTTGCCTTGTATTTGTTGATATTGCCATTGGGATTGAATTTCGGAGTGAAGATCCACCTGCATCCTACTGGTTTCTTTCCTTTAGGAAGAGTCGTGATCTCCCATGTTCTATTTTCCTTGAGTGCCCTCAATTCCTCTTCTACAGCTTGCTTCCAATTTGGATCAGCCATAGCTTGTTGAAATGTATTTGGAATGGTTATATGTGCACTATTTACAACAAAACTTTGCATTTTTGCAGACAGATTACCATATGAAACAAAACGCTAGATTGGATGATGAGTACATGATCTTACCCCTTTTCTCAAGGCAATAGGCCAACCTGATTCTTCAGGATTTAATCCCGGATTGGATTCATGGTCGTTCCTTTGAACGGGTGAGATAGTTCTACCGGTGTCTGGTTCAGCATGAACTTGTGAGCTGGACTCTACCTCTTGTCTTGTTTCAACATCCATCCTTGTATTGATATCAACATGTGCTTCCATTTCATTGGGTTCAGGTTGAGGTGGGCTAGGTTGATTTGTGGGAGCAAGTGAGTCAAGAGTGGTTATAAGGTTAGGTGGTGATGTGTCAGGTGAGCTAAAGTCTTTGGGATTAGATGTCTCCAGGATTAGCTATTCAATGTTATAATACTCCCCCTGAATGGGTAATTTAGGATAATATGCTTCATCTTCCGAGAACACAGTATCCCGGGAGACAGTAAGTTTCTTGGAAGAGGGACAATAACTTTTGTACCCTTTTTGAGTAGAGGAGTAGCCAATGAATATACATTTGTCGGCTTGGGCTCCAAATTTGTGGCCATCCTTTTTGTGTACGAAGACAACACAACCAAAGACTTTGGGAGGTAATGAATTGATTAGAGGGCAATTTGGGAAGAGTCTAAGGAGTTTTTGAATTGGAGTGTCATAATGGAGAATTTTGGAAGGCATGCGGTTAATGAGGTAAGCGGCTGTGAGGATAGCATCACCCCAGAATATTGTAGGTACATGCCGTTCCATTAGTAAGGCTCGGGTTACTTCCAACAGGTGACAGTTTTTTCGCTCGGCCACTCCATTTTGTTGAGGGGGATAAGGACAAGAAGTTTGGTGATGAACTCCTTAATGATCAAGAAATTCTTTAAAGGCTTTACTCTTGTATTCCTTCGCATTATTACTTCATAGTACCTTAATGGAAGTGTTGAATTGGGTTCGAACAAAGGTATAGAAGTTTTGAAACACTGTGGCTACTTCAGATTTATCTTTTAGTAAATAAACCCATGTGGTTCTAGTGTGATCATCAATGAAAGTAACAAACCATTGAGTATGGGTGCGATTAGGTAGTCGAGCAGGACCCCAAATATCACTGTGAATTAGTGTGAATGGTGTGGAAGGGATATAGGGTTGTTTGGGATATGAAGATCGTGTTTGTTTGGCAAATTGACAAGTTTCACAATGAAAAGGAACAAAATTTTTATTGAATAAACTTGGAAACATATGCTTCATATAATCAAAACTAGGGTGACCTGACCTACAATGCCACAAAAATACATCATTATTGTGAGAATTTGAGCTAACCAGCGCTCGTCCAGCCTTCAATGCATCTTTATTCTTCGAGTTCGTGCCTTCAAGGTAGAACAATCCATCCCATTCTCTAGAAGTCCCAATTGTCCTCGATTTTAAATCCTGAAAAATACACAAACCGTCATCAAAAATTACTCGACATATTTGACCTCTAGTCAACTTGCTCACAGATATCAGATTACAAGTGAGTTCAGGTACAAACAGAACATTATGGATTTCCAACTGATCAGACAATGTAACTGTGCCAATTCCCTCAACCCGTGTGAATACACCATTAGCTACTTTTACTTTGAGGTGTTCATGACAAAATTTAAGGTTGTGGAATAAAGTTTTGTTACCAGTCATATAATCTGTAGCTCCTGAGTCAACAATCTAGATATCGTTACTAGTCATCACAGTGTTGAGAGCTACAATAGAATTACCTGATTGTACCAGATTGACACTAGGAACAGAGTTTGTCTTATTTTGCTTGTCGAGTATTCTGCGAAGTATCTGTAATTCTTCTGGGCTCAGGTGATCGTCTTTTTCAACCTTCGATTCAGCCGTGGTCAGGTGACTTTGGACACTTGGTTTGCCACCAGAAGGTTTTCCACGGAGTTTCTAACATTCTTCCCTGTTATGGCCCTTCCTCTTGCAATAATTGCACCATTTATTAGTCTTTCGTTCCCCGTGTGGTCCCTGGATTGCTAGTGCTGAGCTTTCAATTTGACTTGATCCACTTCTGTTCAAGAGTTTCCTACTTTCCTCAAATTGCACAAAGTTAACGACATCAAAGAGTTGTGGAAATGGCTTTAACCCCATGATTTTGCCCCTTATCTCTTCAAAAGCATCATTCAGGCCAAGTAGAAAATCATGTATCCTTCCTTCTTCCACGATCTTCTTGTACAATTGTGCATCGTCGAGGTTTTTCCAGGGATGAACCTCAAATAGATCCTGTTGCTGCCACAGTTTCAGTAAGGTATTATAGTATTCAGTTACTGACATATTACCTTGTCTTAGATCACGGAGTTGTCTCTTCAGATGAATCAAGGTGGCAGTGTTTTCAAGAGAAGAGTAGGTTCTTTGAGCGGCATCCCATATTTCCTTTGATGTTTGGGCAAGTAGATAGCCTTCACTAATATCTAAAGTCATCAAATTACATAACCAAGTCATAACTTGATTATTCTCAGCAAACCAGGTGTCAAAATTTGGGTCAATAGGGGCTGGTTGAGGGGCTGCCCCATTAATATATTTCTCCTTTCTCTTACCATGAATATATCTTAGCACGCTTTGTGACCACTGGAGGTAGTTGTGACCATTGAACTTATGGTTAATAACCATAGTGTGATTTTCTGAGAAATCAAATGACAACTCCGTGGTTTTGGTTGGTACTATAGTACTAGTGGTGGAAGAAGATGAAGAGTTTTGAGTTTGAGGATCAGTACTAGACATAAAACCCATGGGAATTGATCCGAACGAAGGAGGATTCATGTTTCTGGAGGAAAAAATCAGTTGCCGGAATCTGGAAATTCTCACTGGAGTTCTCGCCAGAAAATCCAAAAACTCACTGGAGAATGTAATAACGGTTGGGGTTGACCGGAAATCAGTGGAGAAGGTCGAAACAGGAAGTCGTCGGAGGAACAGAGTCCACATGCGCCGTCACCCGTTCTCAATTCGTCGAGTGCGTGCACTCCACGCTTCGCCATGGAGACGTTGGATGGTCGCCAGATTCTGGGATTCCGCCGATCACGGCCTGCTGGTTCTTTTGGGTTGGGTGGTGTAGTCTCACTCGCCTCCTACAGAGAACCCTAGATTCGCCGGAAACCTCCACAACACTATTTCTCTCTGCCTCACCGTCACTCACTGTTTCTCTCGCTTTCTCTGGCCTCGGACAGATGTCCTTGCCTCTGATACCATGTTCAAATGAGAGGTATCACACTCTTTATATTGTGTATTTTATTATGTAGAAAGCATTACATTATATAGGCTCAAGAGTGAGCCATTAGAGGAGAGAATCATGCAATTACATTAAATGATAATAATAAAGACTAATAACTCTCTAATTAGGATCCTATAATCAGATCCCATAATCAAGGCACTAATCAAGGAATCCTAATAAATAGATGATTTATTTCCTAATTTCATAATATTCTAACAGCTACTCACCAGCAGTTTTGCACTGTGGGTTGCTGTAAAAAACTGTGCCCCTTTGAAGGACCTTTCCCCCCAAAAAAGTTTTTAAGTGAATGATTGGACTCCCAACTACATTGGCTTGAAGTTTTGAATTTTGATGCCATTTCAAGGACCACTTCAGCGAAAAACTTAAACTGTTAAGGCTGATGAAGTTATGATTGATTTTATTAATATCTCTAAAAAGCACAATAGATATTTCATGTCAAGTTGCTTTTTTTTTTTTTTTTGCTTTCCATGTTTGATTGTGAAAAGTTGTAGATTTAAAGGAGATTGAACATAATTCATATTTATTCACTTATCTAGTGCCAATCTTTTATTATGTGGTCCTGTATTTTCCTTATTATAGTTGATGCTTGTCTTTTCTGTGAAGCTAGGACGTTAAGTATCAATATCTGTGGAACTGCAAAGATTATCTTAAGGGGGTATGTAAATATCAATAATTGTCTTTTAATCATGGATGTGCAGGAATTAAGGATTTTCCTGTGTTTTTAAATCTTTATATTGGCAGGCATCACGCGTCATACTTGCAACTGATGGAGATCTACCTGGTCAAGCCTTAGCTGAAGAGCTTGCTCGTCGCATTGGAAAAGAAAAGTTCGTTCCAGTCTTCTGAATTTTCTGCATATATCAATATGACTGATCCATAAGTGAATTCCAAGCCGTTACAGTTCCTATATGTGGGCCTTAACATTTTGTTTTCAATTAAGCATAGTGATAATTTTTTGTTTTCCAATTTTGATATACATTTTTTTTTCCATATGTTTTTGGGTTGAGGTTTTATTGTTATCATAGTTTTCTGTTGCGACTTTATCTTTAGCCCTTCGATAGATTTTTCCTTTTGCTACTTGTGCGACCTCCTTGTTTTAGATGTTTTGCAACAATTTTTGGCTTGCAATGCTCTGTGCTGTTTTGTCTTCATATGGGAGATCTCAAGGTTGCAGATAGGAGGAGGATAACTATGGAACTGTGTTAAATAGGAGATTTGTTTTGGCCTTTGGGCCTAAGCAACTGTGCTACAGGATTAGGGAATCTGATGTGTAATAAGGTCATTGCTCTGGTAATTAATTGTGCATTTTTTCTTGAAATCTAAAGTACTATTTTTGGTTTTTGTTGGGGAGGAATTCCAGGATCTCAAAGGAGTTTCTTTGCCTTTAAATTTATTATTGGGTGATGATCTTCTCCTTGCTTTTCTTTATTGATTGTGCTTGGGCGTATCCTCAATTTGTTCTTTTCTGTTTCTTATATTAACTTTTCATCTTCAAAAAAAATTCTCCGAATATAAGAGGAGTAATCTTCTTTTGTGCTTGCAGATGCTGGCGGGTTAAGTGGCCAAAGAAATCAGGGTCTGTTGATTTCAAAGATGCAAATGAGGTCAGTTATCAGCATGTTTCATAGGTCCCTTACCCTCTTAACCACATGCATTCATCAATGAATGGATGCTTCAAATTTGCTGCATACAAATCTTGTATTGAAAAATACAAAAAAGTACATATGTTCAGATCCTGTCAGATTTTGAATGTTATGCACATGAGAACATGATATTTTTGTAGGATACCTTTTGGTTTGCTTTAATATTGTTTCTGTCTTTGTTTTCCCTTTATTTTCTTTTAGTTTTGTATTTTCAGATTAAACTTGAATCATATTTTTGTATCTTTGCTTGATTTTTCCGTTAAAATATAGCAAGCCTATAGTTTCTAATAAAACTTGACAAAAAAATAAAATAAAATAAAAAATTGACAAAAGTGTGGTTTCATTTATATTATCCATAAATAACATGTTATTGATGGTTAATTTTATCTATTACACAACTTTCATGCAAAGTTTCATAAGGTTGAAAACAAATTTTTTGTTTAATCGTTGTGGAAACCCTAACTCCTTACGGTCCTTATGAGCTATTAACTTTAACTCATTACACTAATTAGTTATTAATCATTAATCTGTAACTCTTTACGGCACTCATGAGAATTTGTAACAATTTATGATATTCATGAGTTTCAGGATTACTCATTAGAACAACTATTGGGGGTTTGATGACATGATAAAAGGACTATTGGAGATTAGGATTAATTTAGATCACTCGAAGACTTCAATGTTGTTGATGTCTTCTAACATTGATCCACATGGCTATCCCTGGTTGCAATGAGAACTTTTTCTCTTAAAACCTCTCACTCTTTGGATGCTTGCTAGCTGAAAACAATATTGAGGTTTGGTTTCTTTGGGTTTTTTTCTTTTCAAGATGGTGGTAGTTTCTTGGAATTAGGTTAAAGATAGAAGGAGCAAGATTAGAACTTACCTTTTCTTGAATTGGTGGCACACACCAATCAAATTGGCGTCTTGTTTTTCTCTCTTGAAAAACGTACAAGAAAAGGGGCAACCAAAAATCAGCACTTTATAAGAGTTTAACCCTAATTTAAGTGCTTACAAGAAATGCCCAATCCAAGCTTGAATTTGAAAATCCAAATCATAATGAATTAAATTCATATCTTGATTGATTGATTGAATTTAAGATGATGAATCATATTCATATCTTGATTGATTGAGTCAATAATTTAAAATGATGGATCACATTTATTTCTTGATTGATTGAGTCAATCGTTTAAGATGATAGATTATATATCCATATCTTGATTGATTGATTGAATAATGATTTAAGATGATGGATTACATTCATCTCTTAAACTAAAATTCAAAATCATTTGTAATTCAATCTTTATTATTTTTTCTACCTTTATTTAATCTTTATGGGATCTTTATATATTTGTGCGCACGTGCATGTTTAGGATTATCTTTTATAACCTCACATCTTGAATTAAAATTAAAATTAAAATTTCAAACTTAAATTCAAAATTTGAATTCCAAATTCAGCTTGGCCTATGACCCTGTTAGGTCTTTTAACACATTTGGGCCTTTTTATGGAGAATTATCTTTTATAACCTCACCTCCTGAATTAAAATTAAAATTAAAATTTCAAACTTAAATTCAAAATTTGAATTTCAAATTCAGCTTGGCCTATGACCTTGTTAGGTCTTTTAACACATTTGGGTCTTTTTATGGAGAAATTGATTTCTCATTGGAGACTCTAAATGTGACGCCATTTTTCACTGTTGTGCTTGGAGTCCACTCCAACCCAAGTACACCTTTACTCTTGACAAAGCCCAATAACAATTATTGGCCCAAGCTTGCTAATTTTTAAGCAATCAGGAATAACCTTTCTGTGTGACCCATTAGGCCCAATTAGTCATTGACATAAATAAACTTGGACTAATTAAAAATCTTTTAACGGGCCCAATTTATTTAATGACCTCATAAGACACTAGCAATGTTCTGCAACCCCAGATGTAATTGAGTTGATCAAGTGATTTACCTTTCATGTTTGGATACCGTGCAGGCATCATCCCTCATATCGTCATTCACATTGTAAAGATGGAGTATCATCTCTCTTAATTGACCAAATGTAGCTAATTTACAGACTAGGAGTATTCTTATATTAGCTCTATAATGAATTATAACTCTCCGTGATCACTTGCTATGCGCATAGACTCCCGAGTTAATTAGAAGCTATCCAAGCTCTACCGGTCTTGTGAATGACTAATCTTTTGTAGGGGACTGTGAGTTCTCTCAACATGTCCATCTATACTCATGTATTCGAGTTAAACCCAAGAGTACATTATTCTCCCATTTTTCAAGTGGATAGAGTTGTAAAGTCAAAGTATAACTCTAGGACATAGTGTTCGATGACATCCTTAAGTCCAGGACGATCTGTACTACCAAAGGATAAGAGACTTTACATATCTAACAATACTCTCTACAATGAATCTTTGTGGAGTCTCTTGATGGGTTTGTTTGGTTCTATCTGTTCTGCAACAGATCTACCCACGACATCAGCTAAGGCATCACCATACCTATATTCCATGAGGTCCCTACCTTGTATCTTGTACATGTAGATGATGTCATACTAGTCTCATTGAGATCATCCATGCCTTTTCTTGGTGATTCAAGACTAGGAACAAGTTTTAGGCTATAGATATCTAGTGTTCTCGAGTCTTCATGATCATGATCTTTATCATTGATCCTCAAGATTAACACATGTTCTATTCTTAGGGTGTTTATCTTCAAACACATATTTACATTAAAATAAAAGTGAGACATAAATATGATAAAGATAAAATGTGCTCATTTACTAACAATGACGTTCTACGATGTAGAAATGGTGCTGATTTGTCTTTGCAGATTGTCTCTAGGACACCTAAATACTAACAGTTATGATTGGAAAACTATATAAACTCGTCATTTTACTCAGAAACCTACTAGCAAAGATATAAGGATATGACTTTACCAAAAAGAAAGATACAAGGAGAGGAAATTGATGTATAGAGAATGTGTGAATAGTTGAGATGGACAATGTGAGACCATCCCTTAGCTTTAAAGCTTAATTCTGTAAATGCGCATTGACTGAACATTCATGTCTCTGACAGACTGTACTCACATGGCTCTACAACAGATTATACAACTTTCATACTAAGCTCATGATAATATAAACAATATGAATGATATAATATAAAAACTATGTCAACTTCCCCTTTTCAACTAGAGTTAGTGTAGCGGACTCCTAGTTTGGCCCTTAGACTCTTGAGACAGTGTTTTAGTGAATATATCAGCTGTCAGATACTGAAACATATTCAGTGAATATTTTTGTCTAGCTCCCAGTCGCACACATAAAGCACATCTAAGTCAATGTGGTTAGTCCTTGCACTGGATTTGCGGCGAGAGCTATTGCACTAAAATTGTTGCACCATATTGCAGATAGTTTATTATAACATAGACCAATTTCAGCGATATGAAGACTGAAACCAGGGTAATTTTTCAGCCAATAGTGTGGAAGTTTGATATTCTGCTTCTGTGCTAGACCAAGCCACAACATTTTAATATTTAAATGACCAAGCCACTAATGTGTCATTCAAGAAAACTCTATATCTTTCAATTGTTTTGTATCATCAGGTCATGCAATCCGATCCTCATCGGAGAAGCCATATAAAGTAAGATTCACACTAGGCTCAATGTTAACTCCTAGAGTATAAGTTCCTTTTAAGTTTCTAAAAGGCCTCTTCACGCCTTGCCAGTGTACATCAGCGGGAGAGCTCAGAAATTGACTTTCTAACTGCATAATTGAAGAATCATCAAGTGTCTTGCCATCATCCTCTACCATAGTTATCCCTGTATCTATATGGCTGTAGGTGAGAACAAGGCATTAGACATGCCAGATTTCTCCAAAAGATTCATGGTGTACATTTCTGGACATAGTGAAGGCCATTAGAATCCCATGTGGATTCAGTTTCAAGGAAATAGTGTAAATCTCCCCTAGCTTAGAGACATGGAGAACATTTTTGAGAGTAAGACAATTGCCTCAACAAACTTTATCTTGGCCTGCCACCGCAGTAACAGATCTATTGGCAATTTTGATCTTTCTATTATTAGGCTAAGGAGTATGAAATGAAACCTTTGAAGAATGGATCATATGTTGAGTAAATGGTGGCTTTATGTGCTTCCATCTACTGGCGTGTGTTGACAGAAGCAGAAAAACACAAACAGTGTGAGGTAGTGCGTGGCTTATTTGGGATAGCCTCAGTTGCTGAGCTTTTGCTGATTTTTATCGTTTGAGGGTGGTGGGAGTGTTTCGGACGGTCACTAGAGGAAAACCAAGAGGCAAATGGCAATGAAGACCACTGTTTTGTGATGAAGTGATGATTAAAGAAGGTTACAGATCAGATATGAAGAAAAGGAAAACCCATTGACTACAAACTAAAAAATAAACATCAAGCTCTGATTCCATGACAAATTTGAGGCAAAAATTTGTTTCTTGTGATTATACAAGGAGATTATGTGTGAAATTTATACAAGAGGGAAAATAAATGCTAATAGACATATTGCTAAAGGGATTGAATCCCTGATCTTGTGCCTTTTTCCTTGTGTCAGCATTAGCTAATTATTACATATTCAACTAATAAAAATATCAACAATATCTCGTAGTAACAAGTTGAGAATGAAATTAAACCTTGTATTTCTCATAATGTTCTGTTTTCCTGTGGCCTATATGTATAGTAAATATACTGAATAAAGCGTAGCACAGAAATGTATTATTCTTTCACTATTTGTCTGTCTCCTTTTCTATTCTGATCTAACTAAAGATAATGTCATAATCAATATTTAACTTATTCTGTCCATTCTTTTCAATCCAAACATAGGGCTAAACTGAAACTATGCTTTACGCTAGTTACTGCATTTCACAGAGCTTGGATTTAGACACTCATACAACCTGAAATACATATATTATCTGGAACTAGCGAACTTGTTATGGAGGGCCATTTGAAGTTGTATGTCCGTAATTTGCTCAATGAGTGATCTACCAACGTTATGCTTATTGATTTATTCACAGGTTCTCATGTATTTAGGTGCTGATGCACTAAGGGAAACGATTGAGAATGCAGAATTATATCCTATACGGGGATTGTTTAACTTCAGGGACTTCTTTGATGAGATCGATGCATATTATCATCGAACCTTAGGTTATGAGTTTGGCATCTCAACAGGGTGGAGTAATCTTGATGATTTATACAGGGTAATGGCAATTTATTGCATTTCTGTATTTCTAAGTGTGATAGCTGTAATTTATTGTATTCTGTAAATATGATTTGCCAACTATTTATTGAATAAAATACACCAAAAATAATGTGTATGTTGTAATTCTAGGTTGTCCTATATAGTGTGAATGAATTGATTCTTGAAACTCCTGACTTCAAGTTAGATAACAGAGCTAAATTGTTTTAAACATACATACAGGTTATGAAAAAATGTTCACCTAGGTTTCCAGGCATGAAATAATAATTTAAACAAAATTTAAGATATGTTAAGCAAAAGAAGCATAATTCTAAATATAAAAAACGTTGGACACTCATGATTTTCTAGCAATTATTTTATTTTATTTTTTTAAAAAGTAGGAAGCATTCACAATATAAACAGAAGCAGTGCACAAATGTTTGTATTCCTGATAACTAAGTTCTTCAGGACTAAACCTGTTGCTTCCTTATATTATGCATTAACATGACACTGCTCTTATTCCCTTGACATTTCCTTTATTTGCTGCGCAGCCTGTGTTGTTCCTGTTCCTTGCAATCTGGTGTAGCAAAAGAAACAAATAGTTTTTGACTTTTGGTAGTTATGATGCTGCATTGTGTATAATTTATTGGGTAGTAAGATACATCTTTAACCTTACTATGAAGTCTAAACAGAATCTTGTGTGAAAGGAAAAGGAATTCAGTTAAATAAAACAAATGTTAGATTGCTAAAATTGTGCTTATGATCGCATATCTTAAAAATTATGAAGCACATTAGGCATCACTGTTTTATACTTCGTTATTTGATCTAATTTTGAAATACTGTTTTTATAAAGATAATGACTATTACTTAACTTAAGATAAATAATGATAAAACTCTTTCGATTGAGTGGTGATGGATGCGTTTTGTTGTATTCTGTATTACTTTCATCAGGTTGTGCCAGGGGAGTTAACTATAGTAACCGGGGTTCCCAATTCAGGGAAGAGCGAGTGGATCGATTCTCTTCTTTGTAATCTCAATCAAATTGCTGATTGGAAATTTGCACTTTGCTCTATGGAGAATAGGGTGAGCTGTTCATGCTTGAGTTTAAAAATTAACGCTTTGAAGCACAAACACTTCCATGAACTTCTGTTAGCATCTGGCACATCTCACACACTAGTATTAGACACAATTTGACACTTTACACTATATATGGATGCTTCTGATACTGATTTGGTTGTGTCATCAGGCGTGTGTCAGCGTTGATGCTTCCTAATTTAATTTTGTTGTAAGCACATTAAGAATTTTATACAGAAGTTTCTTTCTAGAAGGAAAAACGTTTGCCCTTTCTAGGTCTACTAGATGTCAAGATGGCATTCCTCTCAATCTCTCTAAAATTGATAGTGTCGATTTCAAAAATAGATAGACACAGAGCATATGGGGTCTAGCTGCATTGTGACATCTCAATTCAGGTGGGACTCACTCTTCAAATAGGCCCTACTCACTTTGTGCTTTCTCTGAAATTGGAACGTTTGGTTTTGGAGAAATTGAGAGGATCCAAATTTGAGACATCCTAATTTTGCAACCTGATGACCTGAATTCTGTTAAACTAGATAAACTTGTTCAATTTTTGCTTCCCTTGGAAGCAGTGAAACCAGGGTCTGATTCAAGGTGAGTGATATCTAGGTGTTAATACTGTGTTCAGAAAACAGGGAGACCAAAATGTTTGGGAGAAACTAAATCAACCAAACAAAATATTTCACTGCTAGACTTGAAAGTGTTGCGCATGTCAAAATTGACTCCTAAAACCTTCATCCATAAATTATGACCACTCAGACATTTCTATCAGTTAATGTGGCTGCATGAGTAGGTACACTTTCTTGATAAGTCCTTAATGCCTCTTCGCCCCCAGCTCGGGCCTCCTGGAAAAAGAAATCATTAACACCTCTTGGAATGAAAGATATTTACACGATTGAAATTCATGATCTATTATACTCTTTTTTGAATAATGTCAGCATCTATTATGTAATCTGTAATTTGATTTTACCTGCAACACTTTTGTAATCATTCCCTCTCATCTTTTCTGTGGCATTTGGTGACGTTCAAATTTTTAATTGACTGATCTACAGGTCAGGGAGCATGCACGGAAACTTTTAGAAAAGCACATGAAGAAGCCTTTCTTTAATGCACGGTGAGCTTTGATTGAAAAGGATGCCAAGGACTAAATTTAGATTCACATTTTTGTGAATTTTATTTTCTAATAAAGGGTGATCAAATCAGTGAATATTATCAGTTAATTCTCTTGCAACAGCAGCATTACTAACTACGAAGTATTATTCTCATGGAAAAGTTTCTAATCACCCATCTTTTGGTCTATCTGATGATAGTTATTGCGAATCTATTGAACGTATGAGTGTGGAAGAGTTTGAACAGGGGAAGATTTGGTTAAGTGATACGTTTCAACTCATAAGGTAAGTCTATTGGTGGCTTGGTTGCATTCCTCTCCCCCACAAAACACTCATTTTTTCAAGATTGTTTTATAATTTGATATCTGGCTAATTGGACCACTGTTGTTTACTCAAGCATTGCATTGATAACAAGATAATTTGTTGGCTCTCTATTATCTTCATTTCTTGAAACTGAGGGAAGTTATGGGTTATGATGTGATTAATTTATCTTGAAACTAGTGAAAGATAGAACCTGTTAGAATCAGGGGTCCAGCCATATTAACTGCTTTATCTGTGGCTCATCTTGCTTGACGAAGCTGAATATCCTCTGCCTTGTATATTTTTCCGTTCCTTTTCCTTTTCTTACATACTAATGCTGTTGCTGAAAATACTGTAGTCTTATCAGTGAATTCTATAAATTAAGTTGTACAATTGTAGCTTTCAGAGCCTTCAGAATATTTGCATAAAAATGAATTTTCAGTGTTTTATATTATGAGCCTTCTGGTCTTAGGCTCTATCCTTGATTTTGTTGAGAAATAATGGATATTTCTTCTTGATGGCTGTTGCTGGTTCTTGGCAGTGATTGTTTAGCATATTAGTTCAAAAATTGTTTGGGCACTTTTAAAGTAAATTGACTCATGTTGATTTTGATGTTGGTGTTCCTTATTGGTCATACTAGGTGTGAAGATGATGCCCTTCCAAGTATAAATTGGGTCCTTGGCCTTGCAAAAATAGCTGTGCTAAGGCATGGGGTGCGTGGACTTGTAATCGATCCATATAATGAGCTTGACCATCAGCGGCCTCCAAGCATGTAACTTTCTCAACGATTTTGTCCTTAACTTGGATTATTTTTTCCCTCTTCTTAAATCCATAGCTGGACCTCATCATTAACTCGTTACTTCTGTGGTAGCAAAATAAATTAATAGCGCTAATAGATAGAACCTTATTATGTTTATTTATTTATGATATACATTTACGTTAATCTCTCCCCTAGTGCTTGCAGAGTGGATCATTTTTTTTGTTACAATCATCCTTTAATTTTTTGCTGCATCCTATACTTTTTTCAAACATTAGCAGCACTGCTAATGATGCTCACTTATTTGATTCAGGACTGAAACTGAATGTTAGTCAGATGCTTGCATCCTATACTTTTTTCAGACATTAGCAGCACTGCTAATGATGCTCACTTATTTGATTCAGGACTGAAACTGAATATGTTAGTCAGATGCTTACCAAAATCAAACGGTTTGCCCAGCATCATGGATGCCATGTTTGGTTTGTAGCACATCCTAGACAGGTTGGTAACAAAAGGCTGTAATCTAGGCCTTTTCCCTTTTCCTTTTTCTGATATATATCTAATGATTTAACAATTGCATGGTAAAAATAACAGTTACATAATTGGGTTGGGGAACCTCCTAATCTCTATGATATAAGTGGAAGTGCACACTTTATAAACAAGTGCGACAATGGAATTGTTATTCATCGAAATCGAGATCCTGAAGCTGGGCCTATCGATCAAGTACAGGTGTGTGTTTGAGATCTGACTGTAGATGTATTAAGTGATCATTTATTATCATAGTAAATAAATTAAATATGGATAAAATATATATATCTGTTACTTGCTTTTATTTCAGGTTTGTGTTCGTAAGGTAAGGAATAAGGTTGCAGGGACAATAGGCGATGCCACTTTGATGTATAACAGGTATTTGGATCCCTACAATTCTGTTAATTTTGCTTCTCGTAAATTCCCATATTGTTTAGTAAAATTTAATCAGTTAAGGCTTATGCCAGCAAGGAGTACATTATTGTTATTATTTATTTTGAGAGCATTGTTTTATTTTGAATTTTGATTGTGAGATACTTAATGCCGCCATTGAATTTTCTGTCCCTTGAGCAAGAATGGAGGTCTTGCATATGCATTATTCAGACAGGTTTGACACGGGAACTATTGCATCTGCAATTCAAATCCCTATGATCTTAGGCAAGATAGATGAGGGGAAAATGAAAACAGAGTCAAATCTTTTAAAAACAGATTCTGATTTAAAAAAACAGATTCAAAGGAAAAAGAAAATTGTGTTTCCTGTGAATGGGTTCGTCAGAAGTAACATCTGTTGCTAACTGAACTCTTTTGGGCAGGGTAACTGGTGAGTTCACCTCTGTTGTTGAAGAGAAGACTCCTCTTAGGGGCCCAAAAAAGCGTTCTGTCAAGAGATCTCAATGAGTCATACTTGTTAAACAGACGGCTTTACGTTAGAGCATATGAGGCTTAGTCCCTTTCTGGGGATGCTTGGATCTGATTGGAAATGGTGGGTATATCTTCACGGTGTATCAAATTGACGGTACTGTTCATTATTTATGTAGAGCCATATGAAAATCTTGCACGCTTTATTTTTCAATTCTCAACTCTAGTGGATGTATAAATATTATCCTTTGTATATATGTAGACATTGTAATGATCCCATCATTCCAATTTTGACAAATTTTGGTGCTTGATCATGTCATTTGTGTCTGAAAGTTTGTGGTGTAGGAATATGACTTTATTGAATTAGATTCAGTCAAAACAGTCAGCACATTCAAATGGAAATTCACTCCACCCATTCAGTGTCCTATTGCTGTGAAGAGAATGTTTACTGAATGAAGAGGATAGTTGAAAAACCATAATCATTTGAACCCCTTGAGCGTTAGGGATCCTGTAGGAATTTCTTCAATAGACCGGAGTCATCGCTATGACGACGCGTCGTTTTCTTTGTTGCCGGCGATGTGAATACGGAAAAACCATTAAGGTGCATGTACTTTCTAACTTTTAATTTGGTATAAGTGCGCCCCCCCCCCCCAGGCGGCCAAAAAAAAAAAAAAAATAAATCTTTCTTTCAATATTAAAGAGGCCAAGCCATAGGCACCTATCCCAATACAAACAAGGGTTACCAAGGTGCTAGAAAAAGGTGTAGGCTTGGCTTGTTATATATATATATATATTTTATAATAATTTGTATCAAATCAGGTTTTATTTTAATTTAATATAGGCTTTAATCAGCCTTTGAGCATATTTAAAGAATATAAATTTGTATATATATGTTGGCTTAAAGCTTACTTATGGCCTTTAAGGTCTACATTGCAAGTAAACCAGCCTTAAAAAACTCGTTCTAGTACCTAGTCTGGGGTCTCGTTTCTGGGATGCGTAGGGACAACATTAGTACCAGTGGGAATACAAGTACTAGGAACATTATTAGAACTATATGCATCGTAATTGCCACAGGAAATAGAATAGAATTGACCATTTTAACCGAAGAAAAAAATCATTTAGTTAGCCAAAGGAAACATAGTATGGGTTTTTCAAAAACACATGACGCACGACTAAGTTTAAAACATATCTAAGGCAAGACAGTGAAAAATAAGGACAATGTGGAATGCATAATGTATAAGAGAAATCATAGTTCAAAATAAGAATAGAGCATGCGAAAGAATGTAACTTAGCTAGGGCTTTGAAATGAAAAAGTAAGTTAGGGCAATCAAAGTGACTCCTATGGTTGTCAGGCTAAAGTTCAAAGAAAGTAGTGGAGGGTGTGGTTTGCCTGAAAGCAATTGTCAATGGACGAAATATTCAATTGGAGTTGTGGGGTTTCAAGGATAGTGGGTAACGTTTGATAAAAGACAAGCGGGTTAAGTGTAATGACTTGGGAAAGTAAGGAGGCCCAAGGTAGCGATTGTTTTAAAATACTTGACGATCTTTTGAAGAATGGGCTAAACCCGATCATTTCTCAAGAATAATAGCTATGGGACCTGATACTACTACTTGGATTTGGAACCTACATGTTGATTTCCCGAAAAGTATTTAGTGCTCATTTCGACCAACTCTCCATCATCTTTCTTTGGCTGAGTGGCATATATTTCCATGGTGCTCGTTTTTCCAATTATGAAGTATGGCTAAACGATCCTACTCACATTGGACCTAGTGCCCAGGTGGTTGGCCAATAGTGGGCCAAGAAATATTGCATGGTGATGTAAGTGGTGGTTTCCGAGGAATACAATAACCTCTGGTTTTTTTCCCTAGATTTGGCTAGTATATGAAATAACAAGTGAATTACACCTCTATTGTACCACAATTGGTGCATTGGTCTTTGTAACCTTAATGCTTTTTGCTAGTTGGTTTCATTATCACAAAGTTGCTCCAAAATTGGCTTGGTTCCAAGATGCGGAATCTATATTGAATCACCATTTAATAGGGATACTAGGACTTGGGTCTCTTTATGGGGCGGGGCATCAAGTACATGTATCTTTATCGATTAACCAATTTCTAAATGCTGGAGTAGATCCTAAAGAGATCCCTCTTCCTCATGAATTTATCTTGAATCGGGATCTTTTGGTTCAACTTATCCTAGTTTTGCTGAGGGAGCAACCCTGACTCATGTTTATAAGTTTAGAACTATCATCAAAGATGACCTTTTTCTTGCAGTTCTTAATTTACAACCGTAATGAGATTTCAACAAAAGTTTATGGTTTTAACATCATAACCATTAGGTTATGTAAACAAGGATGGTGATTTCTTAATAACCATTTGGTATTTGAAATGGTATTCTAAAAAGTGATGAGTTTTACATAATAGCTGTAACTTATTTGACTTTTTAAATACTTTTTAAATTTAATTTTTCAACGCCATAGTACAAACATAAATAAAAAAAAAAGAGAGAAGTCAGTTCCTTCAAGAATTTGTTTATGCATCTTTGCTCTCTCATGTAATCGATGAAAAACAAAAGTCAGAAGTGATAATTGAAGTGGGTGCATGGATAAGGGTTTTGTGGGTTGTCCAGGAGATCATGCCCTTTGGAATGGAAAGAATTACATTATAGAGCCAAACATATTGTTATAAATTGCCATGGATAACATAAGTAACGATTGTTTATTAATAATTGTGACCATCCCATGTAAAATGCCTAAATTAGTAATGGTTGTTTACTAATAACTGTTAAGAGTCAATTGTGTTTTGTAAATATTTTTGTCTACATTGCCGTAACGATTAATTATTTTTAATATTAAAAAAAATAAAAAAAGCAGTAGTAGTTTTTAGTTATTACTACTATTGTTGTCCTCTTTCTGCCCCTCCCTCTTCCTTGGTACATCATCAACGTTTGAGGAAGGAGATGAAAGGTCTAACTAGAAGTGATCATATACAACCTGATTGTGATAAAGGATAAGATCCAACTTCTTATTTAGACTGTGGATGTCTCTAGTGAGATGCCTTGTGGAGTGATCAAGGCTAGCCAATGTTTGTAGCAAAACCTCCATTTGAGGAGGAGGTGGTGGTGGTGGAAGAGAAGAAAGAGGACATGGTGGAGGAGGAGGAGGTGGTAAAGGCGATGGTGAAAGAAGAGAGGGTGAGGATGGCGAGGAGGAAGAGGGTGAATGGAAACAACTTTTTAGCATTTGACTATGATGAGGGAGATAATGATGAGGTTATGAAAAGGTGCATTTTAAAAAAGTACTAAGAACAAAAGGAAAAGTTACTTCACTTCGAAGTATTTAACTTAGGAGAACTAGTATTTGGTGTCGAATTGAACGAGGTTTTGAAAATGTGCTTTTTAGATTTGGTCTTTACATGATGATTGTTTATTATGAAATGTCATTTTTGTCATCCATACTTTATGGTTAATATACATAACCCTTATGTTTGTGTTTTTGTTGATATAAGGTTTGAAGATGAATCGTTGTAAGTGCTACATGACGGTTGTTTTGAAAGAATAGTCACTTTTGTCACTAAATAAATGATGGTCACTAACTACAACTGTTATTTTTGTATTTTCGTGAATTACACCTTGCAATACATGAAGGTGCACATAATTAACCGTCACTTTTAAACGCTATATATACTGGTGTGACTTCCGCCTCAACATATATGACATTTATTAATTATAACAATTATGTATTAAATGTTCTAAATGCACAAATATGTAGTAATAACTTACTAGTTTGGACATGTTATCCATGTTATTAAAAATTAAAAGACTCAAATTGTCGCAGTCACTGGATTGTCTCCAGAGTTTCTTGACTCTAAACTTTGATGCATCTCATGATCGTCTCACCCTCGTCGAATTTTTCCCTAGGCTTTGTTTGGGAGTTCCATTTTGGAGGGGAGGGAAAGGAAAGGAAAGGAAATGAAAGGAAAGGAATGGAAGGGTTTTAGTAGTCTCTTCCCTTGTTTGGGAGTTTTAAAAATAAGAGGGGAGGAAATCAAGGATTTTTACAAATCCCCCAAAATCCTCCTTCGAAAAAAATAAAGTTCCCCCAATATGAAGGGTTTTAAGAGGGAGAATAGATTAATTATTTTTTTACCTTCGTTCAAATAAAACACTCTCGTTATTTCTGATTTTGTTTTCTTTTCTATTGTGAGAATGCACACAAAAATATTTTTTAGAGAGAGAAATACCTTTTTAGGGGAAAATATCTTTTAGAGAGAGAAAATACTTTAAAGAGAGTATTTTCTTTTTTGTAGGGAAAAATATTTTTAGAGAGAGAAAATATTTTTTTAGGGAAAATACTTTTTAGAGAGAAAATACTTTTTTATGGGAAAACATTTTTAGAGAGAGAAAATATTTTTAGAGGGGAAAATACTTTTTAGAGAGAGAAAATACTTTTGTAGGGAAAATATTTTTAGATAGAGAAAATACTTTTTAGAGAGAGAAAATACTTTTTTATGGGAAAATACTTTTTAGAGAGAGAAAATATTTTTTTAGGATAAAATATTTTTTGAATATAAAAATTACAGAAATAATTTTTTTTGAATATTTAAATTTATTTGTAAAGTATAATAATTATATTAAATTTTAAAGAAAATGATAAAATAGTAAAAATAACTCATTAATCCTCCATCTTCATCCCTTCTTATTTTTTAACTCCCAAATAAGGGGAGGAAATATTTTCCATTTCCCTTCCTTCTCCTCCAAACTCCCAAACAAGTCCTTAGTTTATCGTCATTCACTACTGCTTCTTTCTTGGCTCTCCCTCCCTTCACTAGACTATCGCTAGATATGCTTCAATAATACTGTGTTTATATGGGAAGAAAATTAAAGAGGAAATAATATGAGGTAAAACCCTCAATAGACTATTTTGAGAAGCTTTTCCCCAAGTATTCACTCCTCATATTTTACCCTCCATCCAGACAGAGTAAGTGAGGAACAGATCTACGCAAAGAGAATATCCATAAATGCTACGCGTGCTGCTCATGGAACGCAAGGAGAAAGAGAGTGTCTATCATGGTCACTCAATCTTATAATGCGTGTTCAATTAATACTCAAACTGTTGAAGGCAAGAAACTTGAGAGGCAATAAAGAAGAAAACGGGAAAAAAACAATAAAAAAATTAGAGGGAAACATTCATGATTGGATCACGCGAAGGAGAGAGGATTAAAGAAAACAAAATAAAGAAAAAAATAGAAAGAGAGTAGAAATCGGAAAGAGGGAAGAATTTCATATCGAGTATTAATGTTTGACCGGGTACCTTTATACTACTGGATCCTGTAATACTCTAAAAATCCTACTTATGATAAGTATCATAATTTAGTAAATGATACCTATTGAAAATAGGTGAATTTGTGGTCTCAAAACTAGTAGAATAATTACCTTATTTTCTAAGGTGATTTCTCATGAAATTAGGAGGAATAAAGAGCTAGAAATTTCTAAGTGAAGTTAAGGGTTATAAAACACTCTGAATATTGTGAGTAATCCTAAGAGGCAACTAAATATTTCTTAAAATAGGAGAATATGTTGTCTTTAAATTTTTAACTGATTTATCATCATATTTAGGGAAATTTTCTTTGGATTCTAACAAATCCAAAATTCAATTTCCTAAATCTTATAAGGATCATAAAATATAACCATCGGAGGATGGTAAAATCAATTAGAGGAAATTAGTAACAATTATTGGGCAATTGAAATTGCAATAATTGAGATACTTTATTAATTTTTGAAATTAGTTAATAATTAATTTATAAAGGTCATAATTAAGGATCAAATGATATTTAGAAGCTAAGATTAGCATACAAGGAGTTGTTAATCATCAAAATTAAATTAGAAACTTGTCAAATGGTAATCAAGTCTTATAACCCCTAAAACACTATTATTCCTAAATTATCTCTAAGGGGGCGAAATTCCTATTTAATGATGGAATAAATTACACAAATAAAATAGATCAATAAGAGATTTTTCTAAGAGTTTGTGAGGATAATTAAAACATAAAATTGCAATTAAAAGATTAAGGGGGGGGGGGGCGGTTTTATCACTTGGGCAACAAGAAAGGGAATGGCTTGAAATAAACCTATAATTAAATTTCTAGAAGAGAAGACTTTTGAGGCTTAATCAATGGAAAAGGAAGAGGAAGGTGGTGTGTGTGTGTGTAGTGTGCGTGTGTGTTGTGGGACAAGGAGGAAAAAATAATAACAACATAAGGCAATTAAGTAGTGTGTGGAAGAAGATTGGGACAAACTTAGGGAGCAAGTAGTCAAACTTGGAGAGCAAGTTATTATTTAATTAGCAAGATTAGATGAGAATCTATAGAAAATAAATTATATCTTGAGATATTGAAACTAAGTAGTAAATGTAAATGCATATTTCGAATCAGTGAATTAAGAGCTTCAACTTGGCTATTCCCAAAGTTATTTTCAGTTACTTTTAAGATTCATACCTAAGTGTTTGGGAAATTAAAAATCACCATAAATCTAATCACAAAATTAGGATTTCAAAAGTGAAATTGGATTTTGAATTTAAACACCAACTTAGACCTAACTAAATTAAGATTTGGGATTTATTGAGTTAACTTAATGAAGAAAAGGCTTTTCTTGGGGACAAAGAAAATCAATTCTAGAAGAAAGGAGGGGGGGGACAGTTGGCATAGGTGGAGGGACAAGATTAAGTCTTCCTCACCAAGAAAAATCTGATGGCTACATGCAAGAGGGAAGAACTACAAGAATGCCACTCCCTTTGCCTATAAATAGAGAACCTTGGTAGCACATTCTCCACACCAAAACACTTAGCCTTGGCTGAAATTTAGAGTGTGTGGGAGAGAGTGAAAGAGCTTCAAGAAGTAGGAAGCAAGGTTCTTCAAGAGGTAAGAGAGTTTTTAGTTCATAAGTTCAAGTTCTTAGTTATGAAGTAGAAATGCTAGAAATGTTGTTTTGATCTTCAATCTTCCAAATATAGTTTTATTTTCATGTTTTTAAGGGTTCCACTGTCTTTATTTCTAAAATTTGATGAAGAAGAAGGTATAGCAAAATCTTTGGAAGATTAGGATCAAAATAGCGAAGCTCTGGCGAAATTTCAGCGATTAGAGATTTCTGGAGCCAGTAGCAAAAACGTTAGTATTTTATGAAGAAGATGATGTTCAAAAATTCTGGAAAAATTCATGATGAAAGTAGACATCTAGGGCTTTCTAAATCTATAAAGAGTGTGTGATTTGAAGCTCTGTGCAAAAAGATAAAAATCTCAGAAGTTAAGCTATGTTTTCTGGGCGAAATTCTGGGCAGCAGTTTGTAATGATTAAACTGGGAATTTTTCATGAGTTATGGGTAAGTTCTAGTATTTTTCCTCGAAAGTAGACTTCTCAAGGATTCCGGGAAATTTTACGGATCCTCTTTTTGATATTTCTAAAATTAGTTATGATTTTTCGAAGTTAGGCGAAATTCTGCCCAGAAATGCTGGATCAGCGTTTTTTCCGAAAATTAGGGAATAAATTGGAAAATAAATCCACCAGGGGTAAAATGGTCTTATATAGCCAAGATATCTATTGGAATAATGTTTATGAATTAATAGAAATAATATTATCCTTATAGGATATCCCTGAATACGATCTGACCAACTGTCGCACCGTATTCCGCCAGAAATACCGTATAGCGTCAAACGAAGGTACGTCCGCGTACTGGTAACTTTAACTCTGATGTTTACGTATATGTGCTATGTGTATGGTATGTTATATGAGATAGCTATTTGCTCTGTGATATGTTCATGTACTGTTGTTATGATTATTCTTGCTGGGTATTGGGATACGCTTGCTGGGTGTGAAATGCTTGGTGTTAAACAATTGCTAGGTGTGAAATGTATACTAAGTGTGACGTATTTGCTAAGGGGCTTATATGCCAGGGATACATTTTTCTAAATGCTTATGAACTGTTTATGTTTGTGAATATTATCCTTATAGGATATCCCTGAATATGATCTGACCAACTGTCACACCGTATTCCGCCAGAAATACCGTATAGCGTCAAATGAAGGTACATCCGCGTACTGGTAACTTTAACTCTGATGTTTACTGTATGCGTATATGTGCTATGTGTATGGTATGTTATATGAGATAGCTATTTGCTCTGTGATATGTTCATGTACTGTTGTTATGATTATTCTTGCTGGGTATTGGGATACGCTTGCTGGGTGTGAAATGCTTGGTGTGAAACAATTGCTAGGTGTGAAATGTATACTAAGTGTGACGTATCTGCTAAGGGGCTTATATGCCAGGGATACATTTGTCTAAATGCTTATGAACTGTTTATGTTTGTGAATATCTGTGATCCATATATGGTATATATAAACATGAGGTTAACCGTTACCTAAGGTTCAATGGGCATTGAACCTCAGCTCTTAACATAGCGTCAGGGTCAGAAGAACCAAGGACGGAGGACAAAGGGAAGCGCAAGCAGGATGCATAGTAGACCCGGCTGAAGATTTCCTTTGACATTCTGGCGGAAGCTTTCCTTTTATTGTTGTACATCCCTTTTGAATCACGCAGTTACTACATCGCTATTGTATTCAGCCAGACTTACGGCATTTTGAAATATAAGTATCAGTTACTCTTCCGCTCAAATGCACTATTTTGATGATTTTAAATGATTTTGTTGGAAATAAATAATATTCTGCTTTTGAAAATTGGGATGTTACAGATCCATTGATTAGTACAGCTTTCAATGTTATAGAGTACTAATTAGATGTGTGTGGATTACTTTATCCAGTCCTTAATATAAGATTCAACTGATTTTTTTAGATATTAAAGACGTTAGATAAGTTAGTTAATTATATCATATGACATGTATTGTTTGATTATATATAATTTGTAAGTTAGAAAAATTAGTTTGTTATAAAAACGATAAATATAAATACTTTATTGTAATTTACTTAAGTGCCTTGATCTTTTTTTTTTTAAAAGAAAAATCAACTAGATTTTATATTAAGGACTGCATATAGCATTAGGGAAAATGATAGAAAAATGAATTTGAAATTGTAAAATCTCAAATCAGGTTTGTTACAAAAAATTGATAAAGTAATGAAGAAACTTAATAAGAAATTCACAATACATTTTATGGTAAATACCTTATTTAGAATTTTACAATATCAAAGATATTTTTCCTATATTTCTCCCTAGTATTCATCATTTAAGCCCTGTTTAGATAATTGAATATCAAGCAATGGAAAAGGAAAATTCAAATTTTTAGCTGAGAGTGGTTGTTTGGATCTGTTGGATATAATTAAGTTTTGATGATGTCTTATATATGCCATTAGTAATAGCAAAAAGATTGTACAATATGTTTATCTTCTTCATTGATGAATTCTTGAATTTTAATGTAGAATCTAAGATGTGAAGTTCATCTATGAAGAATGATCAAGAAGAAGATTAATAAAGAAGTATTGAATGAAAGAAAAGAAAAAGAAGAAGAGGAGAAATGGAAGAAGGAAGAATGATCAAGAAGAAGATTAATAAAGAAGTATTGAATGGAAGAGAAGAAAAAGAAGAAGAGGAGAAATGGAAGAAGAAGAAAGGAATTATGGAGAATGATCAAAAGATGGGAAAACAGAAAGAAGACACATGAGATTCTGGAAGAGGTTCAGTATAGGCTTGGCTTTATGGATATCGAAGAATGAAGAAGATGTAGAGAATGATGAGCTAAAGTTAAATGATGAAAATTGATCAAGATGGATCTTGGAAAAAGGAATAACTTGTTGAAGATATCAATATTCAAGTCCCAAGATTGATTATAGAAGTGTCCATAATCATGTGGAAGTTGGAGAGGCTCAATTCAGAATGAAAGACAGTGAAAATCGGGTTCTGGAAGTCAATACTCAAGTTTCCAGGTCAAAACTCGAGTATACAAGCTTACTGGAAAAATCTGCTTCTGGACGGAACTGAAGTTTTGAAAACCACAGTTTGGAGAACCACGATTTAGACATCAAAGAGTCAAAACTCGAGTATGGGACTTAAATATTCAAGTATCGGGTGTTTTCAACTTCTCTCACGCTTCTAGACCCGACAAAACTCGAGTTTCCACTTCAAAACTCGAGTTTCCAGCTCCTTCAGCAACTCTGTTCACCTCTGTTCCACGATCAGAATGGGCGAGGTCTGGTAATTCAATAATATCTTCCAAATCAAAGATCGGATTGAGGTGAAATCAAATTTGGCTGAAACTAGACATCCAATGCGTCAACTTGACAAAGTTTCAAGTCCAAAGAAGAGCAGATCAAAGAGTTATGAATTTCTAAAGTTGAATCAGAAATCCATGCCACACTTCAGATCAAGCTTCAGTGTTTTGGGTATATCTCACAATCTACATATCGAAATGAGCTGAAATCGGTGGCGTTGGAAAGAAGACTCATAAGGCTTTTCATCAATACTTGATTCAACATGAATGAAGATCATACTAGAGAGATATAGTCTTCGAAATTTGACTGATGATTCAGAATATTACAAAAAACACTGGTCAAGAACAAGACTTCATACATTGGATCATAACAGATAAAATCCAACGATGTATGAGGACAATTGGTTTGCTAAATTAGAGGATGTATCAAGTCAAAAAGCAAGCAAGGGCCAGAACAACTTGAAAACTCGAGTTTATGAGTGAAAACTCAGGTATAGTTCAGATAGAGAGCTATAAACGTTAGAGGATCCTCAATACTCGAGTATGAGAAGCAAAACTCGAGTATAGATCAGACAGAGACGAATCTGAAGTATCGAAACAAGCTCAATACCGCATTATTGAAGTCAAAACTTGAGTTTACACTGGAACTTCAGAAAAATCAAAGATGCAAAAATTCTGAATCTGATCTAGATCATCTAGATGATTAGCCAAATGATCTCTAACATTTATTATCATCATTTACATCATTTGTGAACTTTTTTCAGATGACCAAATGAGGGATTACATGGAGATCAATATGCTAACCTGTTGAGTTGAAAAAGCAAAATAACGGCTAGTTTTCCATCTGCTGAAATCTCAAACGTCTCTATTCATAACGGCTATATTCTCCAACGTTCAGAACACCTTCATTTATAAATAGAACTAGATTCAAAATGCAGAAAGGTGGAGGAGTGAGCTTATACAGTTATAATACCGAAATACTGAATCCTCTCTTCACTCTGTTTTTCAATGTCTCATATTTTATCATTTAGAGACTGAATTCAATTGTAATGCACTTCAGTCTTCATCATAATCACTTCTTTGAGAGAAGAATTATTGTAAACCATATTTTCTGAGAGATACTCAAGGTTGGGTGACCTTTGAGTGGGAAATTGGTTGTAACCTTACGTGTAGTAAGGGGGAGTCTCCGAGGGAGATTGTGAAGGTTGCACAGATACCTAGATAAACTTGTGGGGTGTAAAGGCTTGTCTCTTGTGCCTGGTTAAACAAGGAGAATAGTGGAAATCTCAAGTGGAGCTTAAGGACTGGACGTAGGTCAAGGTTGGACCGAACCAGTATAAATCTTGTTTACAATTCTCTTTCCTAAACTCTTTATTTCCAGCATACATGTTTGAATGATTGCTTATAGTTTTATAACTCTTTAATATCATTCAAACTGATTCTATCAAATTACCAAAAGTTTTTCAAAGATTGCAAGGATTTTTATCTTTACCTAATTCACCCCCCTCTTGGGTTCAGCCACGTTTTGCATGATTGAATTTTCCCACGGCCGCCATTCTCCCAGGTTTAAAGGAAAATGGGTTCCCACAAAAAAAATGGTGGGAACCTATTGTCCAGCGCTTATGAAAATGATGTTGGATATAATTAGTTTTGATGATGTCTTATATAGATGCCATTAGTAAGAGCAAAAAGTTTGTATACTATATTTATCTCCTTCATTGACTAATCCTTGAGTTTAATGTAGAATCAAAGATGTGAAGCAAACAATTAATTTTTTAGGCGTGCTGAAAGTTTTTTTGGTCGCCTTAACTGAATTTAGACTTCCTAAATAATGGTTTAGGTCCACAAATACATATAATTCAACCAGATAATTACATGAATGCAACTGCTTTCACTTTTAACTTCCTTTTAAAAAATAAGAATGTCTTTTAAGGTAGTAGTAACCCTTTTTTGTTGTGGTGAATTGAAAATTTTAGGCCATTTTCATTTAACCAAAGTAAGGGGAAAAAAAACATTTGAGGCTTGTCCTTTTCCATGACTATGGACTTGAAAAACTTTTAGCCTGTTAAAACTGGTTGACATCTAAAAGGGGGTTGAATTGAGTGTAAGATAAAAACTCGATAACTTTGAAATTCTTTTCAGAAAATTGATCACTGGCTAATTTCATTATGGTGGATTGAAAGTGATAACATTTAGAATATATCACTTGAGTGATCTATTTGAAAAATATATTTCAAAAAATGTGATCTCTATCAAAATCACCATGGTAAAGTGGAAGCTAAGTAATGAGTAATTTTTGCATCACTCGAGTGATCTTCAATGACAATAATTGATCACTTCTAACAGCTATTTTGGTGAAGAGCTTTTAAAAAAAAACATATAAATCGCGTGGTCACTTGAGTGATCAACCAAAAAGTCCACAACTAGCTCTAGAAATATAAGAGGTAAGGGAAGAGAGTATATATATAAACTATGATTTATTTTGGTTTGGTCCAATCTGTGATGATCTACGTCTAGTACCTTGGCTCCACCAAAGATTTTAATCCATTATCTCCCTCAAGTTTAAATCGGGTACTTGATAATCACTATAATCACACAAGTTTGATCTGGGCACTTGTGAAGCTACTACAACTCCTTCATTGAGTCACTCCTCCTTATATACCGAAAGGATATGACCTTGATGATAAAGATTACAATTGATCTTCTCTCTTAGAAGCAAATAAGATGTACACACTGAAGCACAATACAGATGATTTCTCTCTCTAAAGTAGATTATATGAGCACTGAGAAAACAAATAGTGTATGAGATATGCATTGGAGTTAGAGTGTTGACATTTCGATGGTGAAGGGTGTAAGCTCTCCCTTCTTAGGCTTTGAGTGCTCCTCTTCTATTTATGGTTAATGAAGATCATTTGACCCTTAATCACATTCTTCTCATTGAGCCTCTAATAATATTACCGTTGGAACTTCTGACAAAATTTGTTTTTTGACCATTGAAGTTTAATCCAAATTTAATCAAAATTTGTCAGTACCCTGAAATTTTTTATTTTTTTAAAAAGGACCAGTTGCTTCCTTTTTGGTCCAAACTAGCGACATTATGAAGAATTAGGGGAGCGAATATTAAGAAAAATTTTGAAGGATGATTTTTTTTTTGGCCAGAAGTTTTAAGCGACAAAATTTTTATCTACTTTAATATTTTTAATAATATTTTGAGGGAAAATTAATTTTTTATCAAGAACCTAGGAACCTTAGGCTTGCTCTTAACACGGATGGCATGGATCCATATGGAAGCCTTAGCAGCATACATAGTTCCTAACTTGTACTCCTGATTATTTACAGCTTATCTCCTATGTTTTGCATGAAATGAAAGTACATCATTCTGTCTATGTTGATTTCGGGACCAAAAAACCTAGAAACGACATTGATGTTTACCTTCAACCCTTGATCGAAGACTTGAAGGAGTTGTGGGAAGAAGGTGTCAATGTTTTTGACTCTTTTAAGAAGGAGGTCTTTAAAATGAGAGCCATGATCTTTTGTACTATAAATGACTTCCCAGCATATGGGAACCTGTCAGGGTATAGTATAAAAGGCCATAAAGCATGTTCGGTTTGTGAAGAAGGCACACGCTACCATCAACTTCAACATGGAAGAAAGACAGTTTATCTTGGACATAGAAGATTTCTTAGACGGGGCCACCCATGTCGTCGATTAAAGAAAGCCTTTTTTGGTGGCCAAGAGTATGAAGATGCTCCGGTGGCATTGACTAGGGAGTAAGTGTATGAAAAGGTGAAAAATATAAGTGTCGTCTTTGATAAGACTGCAAAGGATAAAAAAGAAACAAATATATGGAAAAAAGGATCAGTATTCTTCTATCTTCCATATTGGTGCAACCTTGATGTGAGATACTGTATTGATGTTATGCATGTAGAAAAGAACGTATATGATAGTATTGTTAGCACGCTTCTCAATATACAAGGTAGCACAAAGGATGGTGTGAAGGCAAGATTGGATTTGTAAGAAATGGGAATACGCGAAGACTTACATTCAAGGCCATACGGTAACAGAACTTATTGTCCCCCGGCTTCTAATACTTTGTCTAAAGATGAGAAACGTAGTTTTTGTGAGTGTTTGCATGGCACAAAAGTTCTGTCGGGGTATTCTTCAAATTTTAAGAGGCTTGTATTGATGAAGGACTTGAAATTGGTAGGCCAAAAGTCTCATGATTGTCATGTCTTCATGCAACAGCTACTCCCAGTAGCTATTCAAGGCATAGCCGAGTATGATCTTCGACACATTTTGACTAGGCTTTGTTTGTTCTTCAATGCTATTTGCAGTAAAGTGTTCGAGATTGAACAATTGGATGAATTGGAGAATGAAGGATATCTTATCTTGTGCCACCTTGAAAAGCTATTTGTTCCTTTATTTTTTGACATCATGGTTTACTAATTGTTCATCTAGTGAGGGAGATCAAGTTGTCCGGCCCTGTCCATTTACAGTGGATGTACCCAATTGAAAGATCTATGAAATTCCTAAAAGGGCACGTGAAGAACGCACACCGGCCAGAAGCATCAATTGTTCAGAAGTATGTATCTGAAGAGGCCATGGAATTTTGTCAAAGTTATTTGGCCAAAGTAAGACATATCGGGCTTCCAAAATGTCAGCATGCTGAAGGGGTAGATGAGGGGCTTCAGTAAAGAGTGTGGATCCTGATGAATTGTCACAAGTCCACTTACATATCCTGAATAATGTTGAAGAAGTTCAAGCCAGCATAGCTGCACATAAAGAAGCTGTGAGGAAAGAAAATCCCCGAATGATTGAACAGAGGTTGATTAGGGAGCATAATAGAACATTTGCAAACTGGGTCAAACAAAAGGTCGAGGGAGAGGAATCTGTTTCTGAGACAATCAATTGGTTAGCACGTGGTCCTGAGGTTGATGTCATAAGTTGGAATTCGTATGTGATCAACGGTTACACATTTTACACGAAGTCCCTAGATGATAGGAGCACCATCCAGAACAGTGGTGTAATGTTAGAGGCTAAATCTATGCACTTCTCCAGTTCAAAAGACAAGCGGCTTAAATTGACAGTCATGCCATATTATAGGGTTATTGGAGAGATTTGGGAGGTGGACTATGTCTTTATTAGATTTCCCATTTTTAAATGCAAGTGGGTTAATGTCAACAATGGTTTTCAGATTGATCGACTGGGATTTACGTTAGTCGATGTCAATAGTAGAAGTTTTGGAGATGAACTTTTTATTATGGCCGACCAGGCGAAACAAGTTTTTTATATCACCAATCAAGCAAATAAAATGTGGTATGCAGCTCTCCAAGGAAAAAGGGTCATCGATATTAATGAGGAAAGTCATGCAAATTATGGTCTTCCTGACAGTACTCCTTTTTCAAGGGGTCTATCGGACATGAATGAAGAAGATGAAGCAGATAATGAACCCGGCATAAGGAATAATCATGAAGAAGGGATATGAGAGGATATCCCTTTATAAAAGAGTCAATTCATAAGGTAACTGCACAAATCTTTGAAAACTTTAAGGTTTTAATACTATTATGTTCCATCTATGTTTTTAAACAATGTCACTAACTCTATGACGTTTGTTCTTGTTTTATTTTGGTGCCAGGATCGCCAAAGGGGATGCATGTTATAAAGAGGATAATGTTATGTTGTTGGATGGTAATCAGATGAAGGCATGGTGAATATTGGGCATGTATGTTGATTTAAGTGTGGTATATCTTATTGTAACAGCTTATTGTATTTGTATTTGTAACTCATGGTCAATAATATTTGTATTCTATGATATGCTTTTTCCCAATTCAATTTATTCATAATTGTTCATAGCTTGTAGCTTAAAGTGTAGCTTTTTCTGTGCTGGATTGGTTGGTATGGATTTGTGTATAGATCATTCAATTTGTGCATAATTGTTCATAGCTTGTAGCTTAAAGTATACCCTTTTATGTGTTGGATTGGTTGGTATGGATTTGTGTATATATATGATCAGTAAGAACAGAACAGGGAAAAAATTTAGGAAAATTTAGACTGATAAAACAAAAACGTCGGTCTTAAAGTTCAACTTTTAAGACCGGATGTACTTATATGCGCTGTCTTAAAGGTCAGGAGAAAATATTTGATATTAGTGTGGTATCAAAAGTTGGTCTTACAAGACCGATTGTTTAATATGTCCGGTCTAAAAAGTTAATCTTTAAGACCTGATGTATTAATCATCCAATCTTGAAAGTGAGTCTTTTAAGACCGCGTATAATTAATCGTCGGTCTAATAAGCCGCTATTTTTTAGAGCGCATTTATTTTTGACCGGTCTTAAAAATTAGACCTATTAAGAGCGGCTAAATTTTTGTTTGATCTTCAATATTTAGTTTTTGGACTGACAAAAAAATATTTCAGTTATATTGAGTATCACTTTTAAGACCTGATGTTTTTAAATGTCTAGTCTTAAAAGAGTTTATTTAAGACTGGTTCAAGTTCGGTCTTAAAGATATACTTTTAATACCGGTTGGAACAAGACCAGTCGCGAGTCCAGTCTTCCGATGCTTCTTTTGTCCAGTCTTAAAAGCCTTTTTTGTACCCGTGTAACTTCCATATTTTATTTATGAAGATAAATTATTGATTTGATTTATAAATATAAATCAAATCAGCTAGCTTTTAATTCGCATTAAATAAATTAATTGGATTGAATCAATTAGACAGATTTAATTTCCAATTCAATTTCAAAATTAATAAGATTGATTTTGAATATTTAATGTGGCCCATTAGGGTTATAAATACCCTTAGGTTGTAAGTAATTTGATTACAACACACAAGAGAATTGAAGAGCCACAAAAAAACCCTAGAAGAGAGACGTGAGACAAAAGCTTAAAGGCGCTAACACGCTGCCGTTCGTGTTGGAGTGCTGTTCGATGTGGATACCGGTAGAGGGAGTGGATTCGTAGAGTTGGATCCTAGAGATTGATTGACCAAAGAAGGTGTTAGCCCACAAGTTTGCAAAGCACGCACACGAGTTCACATAGGTACGGTTCTTAATTACTAACCCGATTTAAACGCTGTTGATAGATCTTCTTCTTGGGATTCGTAATTTATTGGATAAATTTCATTCCGTTGTGTTAGTTCTCTATGTGTTTTGATGATAACTGACAATTGTAAACTCAATATGAAGTTTTTCTTTGGTAAGTTGTAAAACTTACTGTCAAAGGGAAACTCGAGTTTTGCTAGCAAAACTTGAGTTTGGACTAGAAAGAGACTAGCTCAGATTTTACAAACAAAGCTAAAGTTTGCTCTGACAAACTCGAGTTTGCAAGATACAGAGAGTACTCAAAATTTTTCACAATAAGACAAACTCGAGTTTAGGTCATAAAACTTGAGTTTAGACCAAACAGAAAGAATTCAAAAACTTCAGAATCTTCACAAGTCCTGTAAACTCTAGTTTTGGTTTGTAAAGTCCAGTTTTGTTTCAAACAGAAGAGATTTCAAAGTTTCAATCTTCACAGAAACTCGAGTCTGACTTGGTAGACTCGAGTTAAGTTCAAACAGAAAGCACTTGAGTTTCAACTTGTTTTCTAAACTCCAGTCTTGTATATGAAACTCCAGTTTACATTTAACAAAGAAATTTCAAAGTTTTAGTTTACACTGAAACTCGAGGTTTGAGTTTCAAAACTCGAGTCTGGGCCATACAGAGAGCCACTCAATATTTCTAATTTGGAAAACTACAGTTTGTCTTGAAAACTCCAGTTTTGAAGGTTTGAACTTATACTCAATTTTCTCATCAAAACTCCAAACTCGAGTCAGTCACTTATCAACTCAAGTTTAGATAGATTTCCCAAATATGTTCAAAACTCATGACGCGACTTTACTCTCTGGATGAACTCAAAACTCGAGTCTGGGACTATAAACTCGAGTCTGTGTCGACGTTCTTGAAAAACCAGATTGCAACAATATGAGAAATCTTCATGTGTTAATCTTAAAATGTCATATCATATACTGCTATTGATTCTAGCATTGTTTAATGAGTTTTTCTAGTAAGTTACAGATGCTTTCAGCAAAGATCAAGGTAAAATCAAATCTGGGTCAAAGGCAATTAATGAAGAACCAAGACCAGGGCTGATCTTTCTCCTCTATCACAATGGTTCAACACAGACCGTTATGGATCAATTAAATCACTCTCCAATGGTCAAATAAGGGTTATGGAATGACAGAATATCTGGAAGACCATCTACATCAACGAATTCCAGGATTCTAGCTAAGAATTGAATGAACAGAGGAAAATAAGCAACTGTCAGTTTCCAGATTTGCAGTTGAACGTTAGAGAAGAAAATGCAATGACTAGTTCCTCTAATTAGCCTATAAATACCTATGAAGACTCAGAGCAATACACACAACCGAGCTATCACTGATTATATTTACAATTTGACTCTGTATTGTGCTTTTGATTTGATCTTCAGTGTTTATCAATAGTTGCTCTTTTGAGAGTTTTGTTTCTTTGAAATCATTTTTCAAATACTTGTTTGTATAAACTCAAGGTTGTGGAAACCTGTGAGTTGAGTCTTTTAATTACAAAGTGTAAGGGGGAGCAAGTCCTAGGTGATTGGGATTGCATTTGATTTACATTGTTGTAATTAAAGCTTGTTGAGATACTGGAAATACCCAGAAGATATCTAGGGACTGGACGTAGGTCAAGGTTAAGACTGAACCAGTATAAATCTTTTGTGTCCAGCTTTTCTTCTCTTACTCTTTCGATCTCTGTGTTTCAAATCTTTAAAAATACTCAGACATCTTTGAAAAAGAATTTTTGAAATTCCCAATTCACCCCTCTCTTGGTAATTTCTTCCATTTTCACGCTGCGTGTACGAATCCCAGCAGTGGTACCAGAGCCAGATCAATTGTGCGTTTAAATTGAGTTTATGGTTTTAATACGATTATATATGAGATATATTGTGCATATATATTTAACCGTATTTTGTATGCGTTTAATTTAAAAGTTCACGTTAGAGTTACAATCGGATCGGAAAATATATATATTATTGTTAATGCGATTAACAATATATATATATATATAAACGAAATATAAATTCCGTTAGAGTTCCATGTAACGTTATTACGTTAAATCATTTGATCGATACCAAAAATCTATTGGAGTAATATTAATATATTTAATGTTATATTGTTAATGCCTATCATTGAATGTAATAATATATTATAGTTCGATCGATATATATGATATGTCCTTTTGATCTACGTTACAATATATTATATACGATAATATTTATGTTATGATATATTATAATAGGATAATCAAGTTAAATATTATATGATAATATTTATGTTATAATATATTATAACATGATAATCACGTAATATATTATGTGATAATATTTATGTGATAATCACGTTATAATTATAATGCCATTTAGTTATTTTTTATTGTATGATTTATTGGATAAATCCTTATTTTATGATTTATTGGATAAATCGTCTCTGGGGTTAATTAAATCATATTGTATGAATAAATACGTATTGTGATTTACTTTTAAATTGTTTGGGTATGGTGGACAACATGGCTTTAGTCTTTACAATGGTTGTAATATTTAAATATGGCCTGCGTGCCATGCCTTTTCTCTAAATATTCTTGATATACATTCTATTCTCATCTCACTCCCCTCGTATGTTTAAACAAGGTTTCTCTTGATGTAATTTTCTTTTCTTATTTAGAGAAGTCCCCTCATTGGTTTAGAGGATTTTAGGTTAGGTGAGCCATATTGTGTCACGTTTTAATTATGCTTTTGATTAGATCATGACATGTTTATTTTGCATATTATGTGTTGTTTGTATGAGATACAACTATCATTGCATTCACATAAATAGAATTAATTAGATTAAACCCTCTAAATGAAATCTTAAGTCATAATGTCATCAATCAATGAATACTTGTTAAAGCCTAGATCACTTATTTGTATGTTCCACCAAAGTGGATGCACTTGAGTTATCTTGGTGAGACAAGAGTGAGTAATGGTGATACTCAACATTTATTATTGTCTTGACTTAATTGAGATTATCAAAACGGTTTTGGATCTCAAGGCATTACATGGGATTAAACATGCTAGTCATATGATGATCAAATCCCATAAAGATATAAGAGTTATATGTGATGTAATTGGCAAAGAGGCTACCTAAATAACTTGACTTTAAGTGTCCTGCCAAAGCGGACTTAAATTTGAGCCAAATATGGATCTTAGCCCACTAATAATATTGAGGGTTATTAATTCACTGGGAGATTATTAATTAACTTTGCATATCTTTTATTTGTAGAATCATGTCGACTAGTAACACCGCCACACTATTACTTCAATCAGTCCTTGAGAAGGACAAACTAAATGGGACCAACTTTGTTGACTGGTTTAGAAACTTGAGAATTGTTCTCAAGCACGAAAGAAAGCGTATGAAAAAGAAAGGCAAGAGCAAAGGAAAGGGTAATGGCTCAATTGGTAAGACCAAAGAGTCAAACATGTCCGAAACTAAGCTTGCAGCCAAGAAGGCAAAACCTTCGAAGGACAGGGTCTGCTTCTTCTGCAATGAACCTGGTCATTGGAAGAGGAACTGTAAACTCTACCTTGAAGATCTAAAAAGGAACAAGAAGGATGGCGAGGCTATCTATTCAAGTATTTATGTTATAGATATTCATTTTTTACTTCCTCTATATGGGTATTAGATACTGCATGTGGTTCTCACATTTGCACAAATGTGTAGGGTCTCAAGGACAGTAGAAAACTGAAGAAGGGCGAAGTGGACCTATGAGTTTGAAACCAAACAAGAGTTGCTGCTTTAGCCATAGGCACTTATGAATTAGTTTTTCCCAGTAGGATTTTGTTAATTTTGAACAATTGCTTTTATGTTCTTGCTTTGAGTAGCAACATTGTTTCTTTTTCTTGTTTGGATAAGGAAGGTTTTACTTCCATTACTGGGAATGATAAATGTTCTATTTATCATAATGACATTTTTTATACTGATGGTGATTTGCATTTCGGTCATTATTCACTAAATTTAGAACATCCTAATAATGGACATATCTATAACGTGTCTACCAAAAGGATCAAGTCAAATGATTTGAATCCAACCTACCTATGGCATTGTCGTTTAGGCCATATAAATGAGAAACACATTTCAAAACTCCATCAAGATCGATTTCTTAACTCTTTTGATTTTGAATCATTTGATACATGTGAGTCTTGTTTATTTGGAAAGATGACAAAGGCACCTTTTACTGGGCATAGTGAGAGGGCCACTGATTTATTGGGCCTCATACATACTGATGTGTGTGGATCAATGAATGCATATGCCAAAGGAGGTCATTTGTACTTTATAACATTTATAGACGATTTTAGTAGATATGGGTATATCTATTTAATAAGCATAAATCTGAATCTTTTGAAGTGTTCAAAATATTCCAAAATGAAGTGCAAAATCAACTTGGCAAAAGAATTAAAGCACTTCGATCTGATCAGGGTGGTGAATATTTGAGCCAATAGTTCATTGACTATCTTAGGAGTTGCGGGATCATCTCACAACTAATTCCTCTAGGAACGCCACAATGAAATGATGTTTTTGAATGGAGGAATCGAACTCTATTAGATATGGTTCGATCTATGATGAGTCAAACAGATCTTCCGTCGTCCTTTTGGGGCTATGCTCTAGAAACAGCTGCGTTCACACTAAATCATGTTCCATCAAAGGTAGTTGAAAAGACACCATATGAGATATAGACTGGAAAGAAACCCAGTTTATCATTTCTTAAAATTTGGGGATGTGAGGTTTGTGTTAAACAACAAACCTTTGATAAATTATCATCTAGATCCTCAAAATGCCTTTTTGTGGGGTATCCTAATGAAACTAAAGGATACCATGCCTACAATCTCACCAATTACAAAGTGTTTGTTATTCGGAATGATATGCTTTTGGAAAAAGAGTTTATCTTTAAAAGGACTAGTGGGAGTAAGGTGTACCTCGAAAAGTTTGAGAGCCACAAGACGACATAGAACCACATATAGAAAATGGAGAAGACTCACAACAAGTTGATGAGCCTACTCAAGTAACACAAGGCCCAGGAAGGTTCGATAGATCATGGCTACAGCCTCAGAGATATGGATTCTTGATTACTGGAAGTCGTGATATTTTGCTCATTGAGCAGAATGAACCAACTACCTATCGAGAAGCTATAGTGGGACCCAACTCTGAAAGATGCCTTAATGCCATGAAGTCTGAAATGCAATCCATGTATGAAAATAAGGTATGGACCTTAGTCGATCCACCTGAAGGTGTAAAAACCATTGGGTGCAAGTGGATTTTCAAAGAGAAAACTGACATGGATGGCAAAGTAAATGTCTTCAAGGCACAACTGGTCGTAAAAGGATTCACTCAAACTCATGGTGTGGACTATGATGAAACCTTTTCCCCAGTTGCAATGGTCAAATCAATTAGAATCCTTATTGCCATTGCATCATATTATGACTATGAGATATGACAGATGGACGTCAAAACAGCCTTCCTTAACGAAAAACTACTTGAGGATGTGTACATGACACAACCTGAGGGTTTTGTGCGTCCAGAGGACTCTGGTAAAGTTTGTAGGCTTCAAAGATCCATTTATGGATTGAAGCAAGCATCTTGGAGCTGGAATTATTGTTTTGATGAAGTAGTCAAAGAGTTTGGATTTATTCAAAACATAGATGAACCTTGTGTTTACAAGAAGGTTAGTGGGAGCACAGTTGTATTTATGGTGCTTTATGTTGATGACATCCTACTCATCGGGGATGATATTCCTACCTTGCAGAGTGTCAAGTCTTGGTTAGGAAAGTCCTTCTGAATGAAAGATTTAGGTGAAGCCACTTACATCCTTGGGATTAGGATCTATAAAGATAGATCTATGAGGTTGATAGGCCTAAATCGGAGCACATACATAGACAAGATATTGCATAGGTTCAGTATGTAGGATTCTAAAAAGGGTTACATGCCCATGTCTTATGGCATCCATCTCAGCAAGGATCTGTGTCCTAATACATAAGATCAAAGAGACTACATGAGTATGATTCCATATGCCTCCGACATTGGATCTATCATGTATGTCATGTTATGTACTCGACCAGATGTGTCATTTGCCTTGAGTATGACCAGGAGATATCAACAAGATCCCGGTGAGGGTCACTGGACTGTTGTCAAGAATATCCTGAAGTACTTAAGAAGGACTAAGGACTTATTCTTGGTATATGGTGGCTTGGAGGATGAGCTTTGTGTGACTAGTTACATAGATGCGAGTTTCCAAACTGACCAAGATGATCTAAGATCACAGTTAGGATATATATTCCTGTTAAATGGTGGTGCGGTAAGTTGGAAGAGCTTAAAGTAGAGCATTGTAGCTGATTCTGCAACAGAAGCTGAGTATATAGCAGCATCGGATGCAGCTAAGGAGGCTGTTTGGATTAGAAAGTTCGTTACTGAACTAGGGGTGGTTCCTACATCTCAAATCCAATAGACCTATTCTGTGACAACAGCGGGGCTATTGCGCAGGCCAAGGAGCCTAGGTCATATCAAAAGACCAAGCATATACTCAAGTGCTTTCATCTTATCAGAGAAATCAATGATAGAGGTGACATAAAGATATGCAAAGTACCAAGAGAAGACAATGTTGCTGATCCTCTTATTAAGCCGCTTGCACAGATAATACATGAACGTCATGTGAGGACAATGGGAATTAGGGAAATTAATGATTGTACCTAGTGCAAGTGGGAGTATTTTGTTGGAAAATCTAATCATTGTACTTTAAACATTATTGTTATTTAAAGTATTTTCTTTTAGTTATCACTTCATTTGCATGTTTATATTGATAACTGTATCCTTGGATATATCTTATAGATTATCCTAAATGTCCCTGGTCGGTCATCTACGTGGGAGCGAAGATGAGATAAGACCAGTATAACTTGGATGAGGTATGGAGATACGAATCAAAGTCATGGGCACTTGTAAGAGTACAAGGTGCTGGACCGACCCACTATGAGAAAGCTGCATGGATTAAGTCATAAGCTTTTCTCATGTATAACCACGTCACAATGCCCTTTGACCTAAGATCATCATGGATTCCTACATGAGAGTCGCTGATCTTTGACCTAGTCAAAAGTCACCTTTAACCAGGTGATGATAAAGGCTTGGATCGGAATCAGTGGTTTTCATGCAGAGGAATGTGAGTGGTTAATATGGAATTTGTCCCTCACATTTGTAGAGAGATAATACTGGCCCCACGATGAGTTAGTCTAATAAATATATGGCCATACTATGATGGAAAGGAGTTTCCATGTCAATTATTAGACTACTCAATAATCGAGAAAGTAATGGTCAAGAACAGGAGGATGACACTATTCATGCTTCATCCTTGACCAAATTATCGTGTGACAAAAGGGACGAGCATGGTTGTATGATAGGTTTTATCGAATAATCGATCCTCATGTGAATTGGGTAGTTGCAATGTCTTACTAGAGGCCGCTTGCAACTTGTGGGTTAGTACAGTATTGGCCCATTGCCAATCTCATGTGAGCCTGTAGGGTCACACACAAGAATAGCCTAACACGAGCTATAATGTCCAGATTCATTGAATCAAAGATATGTTTAAGATTTAATGAATATAATGTTTTATCTAGGGAGGATATATGTGTGTGTGTGTGTGTATATATATATATAATGATTGCACCTAGTGTAAGTGGGAATCTATTAGAAATTATGCCCTAGGGGCTAATCATTAAATAACTTCTATATTTGATTTATGAAGATAAATCAATGATTTGATTTATAAAAATAAATCAAATCAGCTAGCTTTTAATTCGCATTAAATAAATTGATTGGATTGAATCAATTAGATAGATTTAATTTCCAATTCAATTTCAAAATTAATAAGATTGATTTTGAATATTTAATGTGGCCCATTAGGGTTATAAATACCCTTAGGTTGTAAGTAATTTGATTAGAACACACAAGAGAATTGAAGAGCCACAAAAAAAACCTTAGAAGAGAGACATGAGACAAAAGCTTGAAGGCGCTAGCACGCTACCGTTCGTGTTGTAGTGTTGTTTGGTGTGGATACCGGTAGAGGGAGTGGATTCGTAGAGTCGGATCCTAGAGATTGATTGACCAAAGAAGGAGTTAGCCCACAAGTTTGCAAAGCCCGCAAACGAGTTCGCATAGGTACAATTCTTAATTACTAACCCAATTTACACGCTGTTGATGGATTCTCTTCTTGGGATTCATAATTTATTGGATAAATTTCATTCCGCTACGTGTATGAATCCCAACAGAAACATTGCAACGTTTTGAAATTTCTAGAATGATATTGTGTTTCAAAACTTCTAAGGCAACATTGCTCATCAGGCAAAACTTCTAGGATAAATTTACATCTTCACCGTAAAATATTGTGTGGTACATCTAGCACCATAAAGTATTTTTCCAAATGTGACCAAGTAGTCTAAATTATTTTTGATTCATCTAGCATTCTAGCTTGTTTTTTACGATCTTGTAGCACTCTAAAGTTACTATTGAAAAGAATATTAGTGTTGAATACAACCTCACTTGAAAGACTTTTTTGGAGTTAATTACGAGGTTAAAATTACTCCTAAAAAAATCTTTTTGTGCACAATTTATGCTAAAAAGAATTCATACTTTAAGGATAACATGGCTCTACAAAATTACTTGAATGTGCTGAATGAAGCACAAAATACTATAAGATATTTACCACATCTAAGAAAATAATCTAGAGTGTTGGGCACACCTTAACACATGAATTCAAAACACATCAAATAAATCGGCTATTTAAAATATAGATAATTACTTTAGAGTCTCAAATAGAGAATGTTATAACTAAAAAATTCCATGAAATGGTAGAATATTTCTAAAGTCCCTAGGAATATTGTGAAGAATACATTTAAATACGTGATTGTTAAATTTCCTGCTTAGTTAAAAATAAAGAGCGAAGAAAATAGGAAAATAATTGAACATACTCCTTCTTAAACTCATCCTCCTCCACGATTTTTGGTTCTACTTATAAAGCACCAACCGTTGTATTAATTATTTTTTCTCACTTTACCTTAGTTATCAGTTGATGTTTAAAGTTGGAAAAATTAAGTCACATCAATTAAAATAAGAAAAAATTATCATTTTATGATATATTTAATAATTTATTATTATTCTTTAGTTTGAGAGAATCAGCGGTTGGTGCATTATAATAAGAATTAAAGGGATTAAGTTTTATCTTCTACTGCAAATTTACCCATATATATTGTCATGCATGCAGTGAACTTACCTAACATATATGTGATAAACTTATGCTCGCTGCCCAATATTTTTTTTTTGGGAATCTATGGGCAATAAAACATTTTTTTCCCTGGAATAAGAATGTTGTTTTTCTTTCCTCTTACACAAGGAAAGATAGGAATCCGGCCCACCAAAAAGCTTGCAAATGATCAAGTCGTTTAGACCACAGGTATGAAGAACTCTTCACATCCTTCATCACTCTTAGTTTATATTGGCACAATCTGTAACATTCATGATTTTTAGGACTTATAAAGTCAGTTGTGGTTTAATAAATAATAATAATAATAATAAATATATTATCAAAAGAAATTTTTTATAGTTCATTAACTCACCATGATAAGTCATATATATTCTTCTGTGTGATGAGAGCTCTTAATACGTGTTATACTATCACTCGGTGCACAGTAGATGGTACTTGTCAAGGCTCCTTCTTCCTTGTCTTCCCTTGGCCGGGATTGCACCGGAGCTATGAGACAGGTGACACCACCTTATTTGTGTTCTTTAAGGAGGGGAGTCATAGTCCAAACTAATGCTCTACACCTTTAGCTTGGTGGATTTTAAGAGTTGGTGAGCTTGGGACAATCCAATCAAATGGATTGATTTTCTGTTGGACTATGTGTTAGCATATGCCTCCAATTAGCGGTATAAGGTGGACAGTGATATAAGGGAGATTGCATAGTGCATAGTGCAATTGTAAACTTGATATAAAGTTTGTTTTTGGCAATATGAAAATCTCACTGTCAAAGGCAAACTCGAGTTTGGGTATGTAAACTCGAGTTTGAGGGTTGACAGAAAGCTGCTTACTTCTGCGAAGAAAGCCTAACTCGAGTCTACTTGGACTAACTCGAGTTTGAGGAGTTACAGAAAGCAATCAGAAATTTTCACAACAAGCCAAACTCCAGTTTGCAAAACCAAACCTGAAGTCTGGAAGATACAGAGAGCACTCAGAATCCCAAGCAAGCCAAACTCGAGTCTGGATTCCTAAACTCCAGTCTAGACCAAACAGAAAGACACTCGAATTCCAGGCCAAGTTATAAACTCTAGTCTAAAGTTACAAACTCCAGTCTAGACCAAACAGAAAGATTTGAATAGTTTCAGCTCAAATATAAACTCGAATCTGTCATTGTAAACTCGAGTTTAGGACAAATAGAGAAACACTCAAATTTCTACCATCTTTCCAAAACTCCAGTCTGTCTCCTAAACTCTAGTCTGGAAAATCACGAACTTAGGCTTGTTCTTCAAACATAGACCCAAACTCGAGTCAGTCACTAATTGACTCGAGTCTAGGAGCAGGACCAAAATTCCATGCCAATTCCAAAGCCCGATAGTTCTCTCTGTAAAAGCCAAACTCGAGTTAGCTTTTACAGACTGCAAGTTTAGACCTCTAATCAACGAACATGCTTTCTGTATGAACCCCAAACTCGAGTCTGGAAGAACAAACTCGAGTTTGCATCGGGGATTTTGAAAAATCAAATGATGTTGATCTGCGAAATCTTAATAGGTCTTCCTGAAATTATTTCATGATATGATATTATTGTTTCTAATGTCCTTGATGAAGTTTTGAGTGTTTTTCAGATAAGGTTTAGCCAAGATCAAGGTAAGATCAAGATCCAGGATAAATGCATTAAATGACGAACCTAGAACAGGGCTGACCCTTCTCCATTATCCCAGATGTTCAGCTCAGACCGTTGTAACTCATAAGAATCATCTCAAACGGTCAAATTAAGTTAAAGGAATGACTAAAAATCTAGAAGACCTTCTGCAACAACTAAATTCTAAGATTCCAGCTAAGAATTCAAAGAACAGAGCAAAATATGCTACTGCCATTTTTCCAGAATTGCAGCTGAACATTAGAGAAAGAATTGCAACGGCTAGCTTATCCATTTAGTCTATAAGAGGCTGTGAAAACTCAAAGCAACATACACACAACGAAGCTATCTTGATTATACTTTGAAATTTGAGTCTGTATTGTTATTTTCAACCTGTTCTTCAGTGTTTATCCTTATAATCTTTTGAGAGTTTGTAAATTTTTGAAAGCATTTGTTTGTGAGAACTCAAGGTTGTGGAACTTGTGAGTTGGGTTGTTCAATCACAAAGTGTAAGGGGGAGCAAATCCTAGGTGATTAGGATTGTGTCTGGTCTTCATTGTTGTAATTGAAAATCTGTTGAATTAGTGGAAACACCCAGAAGGTATCTGGGGACTGGACGTAGGTCAAGGTTGAGACCGAACCAGTATAAATTCTGTGTGTCTAAGCTTTTCTTTTCCTACTCTTTTATTATCCATTTCTTAAGCTTCATTTTTAAGAGTTGAAAAGAATTTTTAAAATCCCCAATTCACGCCCCTCTTGGTGATTTCTTCCACTTTCAGTTCTAGTGTGGAGCAATGGAAGATGGAGTGAGTCTTGAAGGCTCCTTTGTGCTCCTAGAGCTTACATTATGTCATTTTATTTGTCATGACCATAGGACATTTGCTTTTCATCTTTATTTGCTTGGAAAATTTAAGGATTTAATTTAATGTTATGATGTTGAATTTAGTTGAATTAAATTTTTATTTTAATGATTTAGAATCTGAGTATTTTTATTCACAATGTTTAAAATATTTTCGCTAAGTATTTTAGTGTTGAAAAGTGGGTGTTACATAATCTACAATAGTTAATAAAGCTTATAATTCTTCGTAGGTTTAGAAAGGAATTCTCGAAATAGCTCACGTGATAACCTAAATTTCCAGAGTCCAAAAAAAAAAGTTAATTAGTTTTTTTATAATTAATATTAACAAATACGAGACATAAACATATCTCTATCTTCAGTGACTATAATTTGTGTAATACCCCAATTTTCATAATACATGTAAATATCATATTTTGATAAATAACACCTATTACAATAAGTGAATTTGTGGTCTCAAAATTAGTGAAATAATTATCTTATTTTCTAAAGGTAATTTCTCATGAGATTAGAGTAAATAAAGAGCTAAAAATCCCTAAGTGAATTTGTGGGTCATAAAATACCTTGAGAATGTTATAATAAATCCTAGGAGGCAACTAGATATTTATTAAAAATTAGAAAGTATGTTGTCTCTAATTTGAATAATTTATGGGATTATTTTTCCAAGGGAAATAATTAAAGTAATTAGTGAATATTAAAAACAATTATGGGGCAAGTGAATTTTTATTAATTAAGTTAATTTCATAATTATTCATAATTAGTCTTGGGACTATTTAAGATCAACAAATTGGAATATTTTAGCTTGATTAAGTATTAAAAAGGGGTCAATATAAGTATCAAATGAATTTCTAAAGATTGTAATTGGTTTGATAATCAATTATAATCTTGGCAATTAAGTCTAGTAACCCCTAAAATACTATATTAATTAATTATCCCTCCCACTAATAAAAGTGGCGAAAATTACTAATTAAAGAGTGAAGAAATTATATTAATCTTTTTTTTTTCCTAAACCTTTGTCAAATTAATTGGACCAATGAGAAGCTTGAGTTTTAATTATTAGAGCACAAATGAAATACAATTCTTGATCCTAAAGCAAAGGAGGGCCACGTTTTTTTTAAAAAGGAAGAACATAATTGTTTAAAATTAAAAGCTATCATATGGGTTAGTTAAGTTGGAGTATGAAGGAAGTTTTCAAACTTAAGGAGCAAGTTTCTTAAACTTGGGGAGCAAGAAGTGATTTATTTAGATGAAATTAGATGGAAATCCATAAGAATTAAATCATAACTTGAAATCCTGGAACTAAGTATTAAAGATGAATACATATCTGAGATCAGTGAATTATAAGCTTCAACTTGGTTATTCCCAAAGCTATTTTCGTATACTTTGAGAATTCATACCTAAGTGTTTCAGGAATTAAAAATCACTATAAATCTAATCATAAAATTAGGATTCCAAAAGTGAAATTGGATTATGAATTAAAGCATCTACTTACACCTAATTAAATTAGAGTTTGGGATTAAATTAGGACAACTTGTGAAGGAAGAAGAAAGACTTGGGGACAAAGCAAACATTTAAGAAGAAAGGGGGAGGAGGTGGCAGTTTTGAGGTGAGTTGTAAGGGAGAGATCAAAACTTTGTCACCAAGAAAAATCCAATGGCATAGATCAAGCAAGAAGTGTTAGGAAGTTAAGCATGGTTTTACTATAAATAGAGGCTTAGGCAACACAAATTCTCCACCAACTTCTCAAGCTTGGTCGAAATATAGAGGGTGTGGGAGAGAGTGGAAGAGCTTCAAGAAGTAGGAAGCTATTGTTCTTCAAGAGGTAAGAGAGTTTTTAGTTTCATAGTTCAAGTTCTTAAGTTATGAAGTAGAAAAGCTAGAAATGTTGTTTTGATCATCAAACTTCCAATTCCAGTTTTAATATCATGTTCTTATGGTTTCCAATGTATTTATTTCTAAAAAATGATGAGGAAAGAGTATGGCAAAAATTTCCGGAAGATTATGATCAAAATAGAGAAGCTCTGGCAAAATTTCAGCAATTAGTGTTTTCTGGAGTTAGGGGTAAAAACGCCAGTATTTTATGAAGAAGATGGTATTCTAAAATTCTGGGAAAATTCATGATGAAAGTAGACATATAGGGCTTTCTAAATCTATAAAGAGTGTGTCATTTGAAGCTCTGTGCGAAAAGATATAAATTCCAGAAGTTAAGCTACATTTTCTGGGTGAAATTCTGGGCAGTGTTGGGAAACGTGGAAACTGGGAATGATATGGTTGGAACGAGTTGAAGCCGTTATTTTTCCTTAAAAATAGACTTGTTAAGGGAAATTTTGGCTTTGGGTTCACCTCAAAATGATTTTTCTAGAATTAGTTATGATTTTTCAAAGTTACCGAAAAATCTGCCCAGAAAATGCTGCACCACGTTTTTGAAGAAATGTAAGGGCAAAATTGTAATACTAAAGCCATCAAGGGTAGAATGGTAAATAGAGGTGATAATATCTCTTAGGATATTATTCTAAGTGATATGGTGATGTGTTAGGACATCCGGGAAGTCCAAAGTCGGATTCAAGGGTCGGATGTTTGTCGAATCCGCGGTAAAAGGTACGGATGCGTATTGTAACATTAACGCTTATGCTTATGGTATGGTTATATATGATAATTGTTTTCACATGTTGATACTCTGTTTTGAAACTTCTCATGGATTTGAGTTGTATACGGGTTATAGTCTTGATAACACCGTTGAGTTTTCCTAGCGCTGAGGACACGATAGGCCATCGTGGCACTGGTTATGTGCAGACTTGGGTAACATACATATTGCAGTGGCTGTGTTATGTTACTTGCTGATATGGTTTTGAAAATTATAAATGTGATTTTATCATTGTGATATCTGTCATATACTGTTTACATAAGCATGAGGTTAACCGTTACCTGAGGTCCAATGGGCATTAGACCTCAGTCTTAATGAATAGTACAGGAAAGAAACCGGGATAGAGAAGATGCCGGTGGGTAGAGCCGTGAAGAGGCAGCAGTCAAAGGCAAAGGTCGGTAAAAGTTATTAGGACTTGGCTTCTGGCTCGAATTTAACAAAGTTACTTTGAACAGTTTGGTGTCTAAGGCTGGGTTAATCTATGTGGGAAGCCAATCAGTAGCCGTATAAGTCGGTGAGGCCCCCATGATAGACCCCTACCTGGCCAATCTGTTTAATTAACTGATGTTAGGTTCCAAGTCATGGGTTTAGTTTAAAACTTTCTTTATTAGAGGATTGTATTTAACCTCTGTAAATTGTATCACATGAATATTCCTTCGGGATATTTAATATATCAGCTTATGTCGGGCATCATCATATGTCTTGGCATTTTTATATCAGATACTCGTTGTCTGGATCTTAGCGCACGCTATCAATTTCCGCTGTACTCTAAGCTGTAGCATCTCAAACTCTGTTGTTTTTCTTAAAACTAAGTGTCGATCGACTCGATTTTCGAACTTGGAATTTGGGATGTTACAAGTTGGATATGGAGAGACATATATATCACCACAACTACAAAAAATGGCTTTAATCACAATTATTATCAAGCATACATGATGGTTCTAAACTAACATATATGATGCTGCTATATATGCACAATGCAAACACATGACGGTTTTGAGCTATGATGTATTCGGTATCTTTATAATAGTTGTAATATAACACCCCTTGTGTATTAAGTCTTGATGAGCCCAATGTTGGTATAATAAATAACAGGCAAACAAAAACAACTGTTATATATAGTAAAGATGGCATAATACTCAGTCTAAAATAAACAACCATATATATTATGTAACATATGTAATTGTTCTTTCACAAAATCCGTTCTGTATTTATAGTATGCTAATGGCTTTACTTAAAAAACCATTATATGCTCAGTAATGCTATGCTAACACAATACATAACAATCTTTTGTAAACAACCATTATATATAGTATTAACAAGCATAATGGATATTATATTGCAACCATTTGTGTTTTTTGATCAAACATTTGTCATATTTGTATAGGCATACATGGCTATTTTTAAGTAAGAACCATTAAGTTTTTAGGCTATTTTTTTCTTTAAAAAAATGAAGGCTTTTGTTTTCTATATCCCCCTACATGCAATATTGTACATAACGAAATTACACACAAACTTGAATATATATTTACAGTCATTCATGTATATGTACATTAAAAGCAAAAGTTTAAAACCTATACATATTATATACATGAGATAGATTTTTTGAGCTAGTTGGACTTGATTGTATAATAGAATAAATTCACATGGAATATACCCATGCAATTTAGGATTGAGCAAGACATTCTTAGCTTTGTGGCTAGACTCGATGGCACTCTTGACCTATAACAATAATAATGAAGCTTTTAACCTATAGTCTGTGCCTTTTTAATTTACAGGAAGTAAGCATGGCGAGAGAGAGAGAGAGAGAGAGAGAGAGAGAGAGAGAGAGAGAGAGAGAGAGAACCAATATCCCTACCATAAAGGGCGTAAGGGAGTATGCAATCCTTAAGTAACTAGCTATAGCATACGGTGTTCTATAATCTCATCTAATCCCTCCATCTCTATGAAGTCTTGCTTAAGGCTTCTATACCCCTTTCACCCTTTACAGTAAGGATATTTGTTCTTTTTCACTTTTTCATTGTTTTTGCCTTGCTTACTTCATGTAAATTAAAGAAGTACAAGCTATAGGTCAAAAGTAGCATTATTATTGATATATGTCAAGAGTTCCATTAAGTCTAGCCATAAAGCTAGGATTTTCTTGATCCAACCTAAGTTGCATGGCTATGCTTGATTTGGGAGGTTTTGTTCTATTATACAGTCAAGTCAACCTAGCTCTGAAACTTTATCTTATGTATATATTATAAGAATCTAACTTTATCTTATGTATATATTATAAGAATCTATCTCTTTATCTAAAGGATCATCAAGTAGTATACCTAATGATTTTTCTGCATAAAAGATTTTGCTCTTACCTCCAAATAATATAGAATGTGGTGGACAATAAATCCATCCATTGAAGAGTCTAGGACTAATCTCAAGTTATTAATTTTTAGAGATTTAACTTGATTGCAGAACATTAAATCAACTATATTTTGGTTCAACATAGAAAAATCATCTTTGTAAATATTTGATAACTTCTTGCAACAGAAAAGGAACCTTCGATTAGAGTAATAAGTTTTTACCAACAAAAAAAACATGAGCATGACTAAGGTCAAAACCTTGCTACACAACATAAAGTGAATAATAGAGAATGCAAAAAGGAGAAGGGAAATTATACCTACAAATAAGGGGAATATACCACGTAAAGGAACATGACCTAGTTAGGGCTCGCAAATGAAAACATGAGTTAGGGGAAGTGAAGCAACTTGTACAACTATTGTTGATAAATATGGTGAAGGCTTTGGATTGTGTGGTTTGTCTAAAAATGATTGTCAATGGCTGGAAAAGTCAACCACAGTAGTTGGTGTTAGTTCTCTATGTGTTTTGATTATAACTGATAATTGTAAAGCCAAATTTAAGTTTGTCTTTGCAAAGTTGAAAACTTACTGTCAAAGACAAACTCGAGTTTTGGTTAGAAAACTTGAGTTTGGACTTGACAAAGAGCAACTCAAGCTTCTGAGAACTTAGACAAACTCAGGTTAGGATTTGGAAACTCGAGTTTAGATCATATAGAGAGCTCCCAAGTTTTTCAAGACAAAGCAGACCAGAGTTTAGTTTAATAAACTCCAGTTTGACAAATCAAAAGAAATATAAGTTTTCCAAGTCTTGTTGGAAACTCAAGTTTGGGTTTTATAAACTCGAGTCATGTTTTTGGAAACTCTAGTTTGCATTTGTCAAAGTATTTAACAAAGTTTTCTCTTATGAGGAAACTCGAGTTTAGTTTTCACTAACTCGAGTTTAGGACTCACAGAGAACAATTCAATATTTCTAAAGTTTTGAAAACTTCAGTTTCTATTGCAAACTCTAGTTTCATCCATACAGAGAGTTTTCTAGTTTTTCCTAAGTTTTGTGGAAACTCGAGTTAGACTTTGCAAACTTGAGTTTATGCCATACAGAGAGCTTCGCTCTATTCAAACTAATTGGAAACTCCGGTTTGAATGGAAAACTCCAGTTTTGAGCTTTTGAACTTAAAATATGTTTTTCATTATAAATGTCCAAAACTAGAATTAGTCATTTAATGACTTGAGTTTAGGTCTTGCTCAAAACATGTTTCAAAGATCAAATCGCGACTTTTTTCTCTGGTTGAAGAAAACTCGAGTCAGATTTATAAAATTTGAGTTTAGGCTTCCAGAAGTAACTACAAACTCCAATTTAGATGAACTAACCCGAGTTTCTATCGCAACATTCAAAATTTAAATTACTTGAATCTATAAAATCTTTGTATTTGATCTATATACTTCTTATCATCACTCACTACTATTCCTAGATATGTTTAACCAATTTGTTAGTGAGTTTCAGATGATTTAAAAAGCATTAAAATGAAGTTTCAGCCAAAAGCAAAAAGCATGTCAGAACATTTATTGCAAAGTATAGATAGCTTGCAATATTCTGGACAATCATCCTCTACACGATGCAAAAAGGATTAATGCCTTCTTTCCTTAACTAGTTTCTGCCATTTCAACGGATTAATCTCAAGGAAAGTCAACCATAAATCTCTGTGCACTTGGATTAACTGAAGAGCAGAGAGAGAAGAAGACCAAAGCTTGTGCTAATCCTTCCTTAATGCTTACAACAGTTATATTGAAGATTATAACGGTCACTTAATGCTCTCTTGATATAAATAGAGATGCATTCAAGTCTTCTCAATAACTAAGAAACTGAGAAACGAATTGCATTCAAGTTTACCAACTATTCTTTCAGTTTTTACTTGAAAAGTATCTGTTGATACATTGTAATTCAATGTTTATATCTATCTACTTTTAGAAAGTGTTTATTGATTGTAAATCATTTATTGTAAAGTATCTCAAATTAGGGGACTTGGAGATTGAGATATTGATTGCAACTTGTAAGGGGGAGTAAGTTCTAGTGAGAGAATTACTCTTGAGTTACAGAGTGTGTAATCAATTGAGATAGTGAAAAACCCTGAGAGTCTGGGGACTGGACGTAGGTCAAAAGGTTGGACCGAACCAGTATAAATTCCTTATGTCTTGCTTTTCTTCCTTATACTCTACGTAGCCCTGTTTCTTTGTATACCAAATAGGATTCTTTACTGTGTGAAGGTCCACATTTTTCTACTCATCTATCAAGATGCTAACCTTGCTCGTGCTAGATAGCCGACAAACCTATTATATTTGTTTTTATTAGGACCTAAAGGTTCCAACCTTTAATTAAACCGCATCTCGAGCTTTGACCTAGTGTTCCAACTTCTACCACGGCATGCAAGGCAGTTACAAGGCTCATTGTAAGATGAAGAGGGTTCGTTCGAACTCACATCAATAACATCAGTAACTGGTGTTGAAGGAACAAGAAGAGAATGGTTTTCTCCATTCATTTTCGAGAAAGGAAGAGAGGTTGAAAGTTGTAACACCCTCCCTTAGGTGTCTAAATTATTACATTAGTCTTACGCAGTAGTGTGGCAAGGACCAGAAATAATAATTATACTAATATAGCGGAAATTAAATTTAATTACATAACAGGGGAAATCTTAGGCTTTATACCCCTTTCTATCACTTACATTCATCTATGACAGTGATAATTTAATACACTACATCACTGTCATCCCTCGGTTCTTCTGTTGTCCTTCTGTCAGATCGACTTCAAGCAATGCTCCCTCTTTGAATCTTGTGCAGCACTCCCCTCATGTTCTCACCTGTCTATTGGTTAGTAGTGGAGGGTGAGATTCTGAGGAATCCCAATAGTAGACAATACCAAACAATACATGCAAGATAAATGCTAATGTATGATATGCTTACCTTACATAATATCATGTTAACATAATGAAATTCTACATGCTCAATGCTTTATGCATCATACTCATGGCCATAGCATAATCGTAAACAGAGCTTCAATCATTCAAATATGTTACACATAACAAATAAGCATAGCAATCATACATATGCACATAAGCAATAATATCAAATACATGCAAGTAAGGTAAGCACACTACCTTTTAAGAACTATCGTCCTTACTCAGGTTCCTCTTTCGCCAATCGGTAGGATTGCTTGAAGTTCATTCCTTTTCCTTTTTGCCCTAAGGACATAATCATACTTTTAGAACGAACCAGGGAAAATAAATGTTTATTTTCCTTTTTAACCTTATTCTATTATGGTTCAATTAAGTAACTTTAAACTTGTTACTTTCAACAGTTAATCTTAACTGCCCTTAAAACCCCAGCAACTTCAATTATTTCTAATTAATTTCAAAAAGATTATTTTAATGTGCCGTCAACTCTCATGTGTTCTTAGACAAGCCACCTTTCATATAAAAATATTATCAAAGTTTATAACTTGTCAAATAATTCCCAGTTTTTACGTTTTCCTGGACTGTCTTGTTAAACTTCCAGATTTCATAGCTTAACTTTAAAAATTCATATCTGGATTTCTAGGTATTCAATTCAAGTGTTTCAAAAACCTACGAACTCCTCATTAAGTATAGTTTTTGGAAAAATTGGTGCCAACATTTAATGAATCATAATTATTTCCCAGATTTCGAAAACATCCAGACTGTTCAGTTATAGCTTCCAAAACTTAGGGTCATTTTGTAAAAATCATAACTCTTTACTCAAAGCTCAGAAAATTACAAAATACCCACCAAAAGAAAGCTACGTGTGTCCTCTATCACCTGGAATATTTTCACAATTTTATCTTATACGAATAATTCCCAGTTCATAAAGCCATCAGGTCTGTCCAGAAAACGTTACAGAAACATTCTAGAATTTTGACCCATCTTCCAAAAATCATATTTTGAGCTTTAGACCTCGGATTGAGGTGAACCAAAGCTCATTTTAAACTTTAGCATGTCTACTAAATGCTCATAAAATTTCAAGGTCAAAGAAGGTCGTTTACTATATTTTTGACCTATTTAAAAATCGTTGCCCAGCTGGAAATTCTGTTATGTGAACAGTAACATTTTGCTACAGTACCAGGCACTGTTTCTTTACGAAAATACTGTAGCAACGCTGAAAAACATCTGTTTCATCAACGAAAAACACAGAAAAACATGCAGAAAACCAACATTAACATGCATGCGACTCTCTCAATCTCTCTCTTTAAGACCTTCACTAAATGAAGCAGAGAAACTAAATTCATAGCACTTATATTTGTTAATTAATCATCACCCATCTTCACTGCCAAATTAAACTCAAGACGTGAATGATAAAAGCAAAATGCTCTAACCAATCAGTCACAAGTTCACTTGACCTCACAGCACTCACAAATAGAGTGATAACGTGTGGAAACTGAGAAAGAAAGGAAACTCAAGGAACTTGCCTTAGTTAGATTTTCAATTGCATGCAACAATAATATCTACAGTACCATGCATTTTCTTCCTTTCTTACGGCATGCACAGAGACTCTTATATGTATCCTTATTTTCTTCTTCCAGCTCTCTCAACACAGACCCGACACACAAGCACAGCATACTCTTATATGTATCCTTATTTTCTTCTTACGGCATGCACAGAGACTCTTATGTGTATCCTTATTTTAGTTAAGTCTTTTGGCCAAATACCAGGCAAACAAGCACAGCAAACATATATATTTCCTTCCTTTTCTTCATTCAGTATCGGGGAAAAGAACACAAACAATAAACAATACCCACAACACAACCATCCGAAAGAAAAGAAGAGAAAACATGCAACCAAGAGTTGTCTACAGCAACCTAAAAATCAGTCCCTGTTTTTCGGTTTCATTCTTTTGTCTGACTTAGATAGATTCACTTCAGATTTTTCTTGATTCATTCTAGGCGGGGTTATGACCGAGAATGAAAACAAAAGAAAGATGATGATAACCTTCAGCTTCCAAGCTCCAGAGACGTTGAGCAGCCGCTGGTATTCTCCTCTGCTTTCCGTCGGCCAGAACAGGGGAAGGATGATCTTCAGCCGAACTCTCTCGTTCTCTCACCTTCTGTTTCTCTTCTCCGTCTCTCAGTTTGCGTCTTTAAGGAAATGAAAGATGAAGGAGCTGAGGCGTATAAATAGAAGTTCAATGCTCTTGCATGCTAAGTGCAAAACGGACAGCTGGACATTAGACGTGTTGCTTTGCTCTTGATTGTGTTTTGTTGAAGTTAATGGATGATTTTCAACTGATGCTAAATGAAGGAAATAGGTTTTGGGTCAGGATATACTTGGGCTTTGAGATTTAAATCCAAAAATTATGATACTTACCTCCTATATGTTTGGCGGAGAAGTAATAAAGGAAATCAAACTGATTATTGCTCACTGTTGTGCGTTTTGTACCCCAACTTATTGGACAAATATTGAGTTTTTTTTTTTTCCCTATGTTTGGGCCTGAATATATATGGCCAAACCGTGGCCCTTTAAGTATATATTATATTTTTTTTATTTAAATAACATCATATTTTATTACCAATAATCATACCATTTAACTATAGTTATTGTATAATCATAGAGATAATTCCTTCTTATTTTATAATGCTAATTTATTTGCAATTATCCTTAATTGCAAATTATGGGAATAAATCCAATACTGTTTAGGCCTAATTATCATTTTCAATTATTCCTTGAATTTTATTCTTTTCCCAGAATAAATTAAGGAAAAATAGGTCATAATTTCAAATCCTTAATTTTAAAATCCCTTAAGGCCAAATTTTCCATAATTAATTCTTAATCCCAAAAGTCAAAAATTTGGGGTGTAACAAAAGTGGTAGTGCGAAAGAGGAACGCCTGAGAAAGTGAGATATTAATAAAAGATGGTGGTGGTGGGCAAGTAAGAGACGTAATGCAACAGAGTATGTAAGGTAAAGAGTTCAGATAGAACGACATAAGTCTTAAGGTAAGGTTTCGTGTGAAGAAGTATATGTTTTCAGTTTTAAGACCAGAGTATGTAACATCCCACCTTAAAAACAGTGGAATTTTTTTTTCTAAAACATTGATCAGAGTAGTGTAATTTCGCAAAACGAGTAATTGAACTTTAATATTACATAACCACAGTGTAAGTGTACTTATACAGTCATCTACTATCCAAAAGGAAACAACACCTAACTAGGCATATAAAACTAAAGCCATAAAATTCCTTCTGCCATCCTACGCCAATCGCTCGCCCCTATCTTCAACTCCTTGGTTCACCCGAACCTGAAGCTACAGCTGAGATCCAATTACCATTTGGATCTCAGGTAACGGTTAACCTTATGCTCAAATAAACAGTATATGGACAACAGTTATTCACAACTCATAACAGCAGTAAATCACTACATAAGCACATAGCAGATGCATGATCACAACATTGACAGAATATAAGCATAAAGTAGTATGTAAAGTCCCACAACATGTCTGCACATAACCAGTGCCACAACGGCCCATCGTGTCCTCAGCGCTAGGAAAACCCAACGGCGTTATCAAGACTATAACCCGTATAAAGCTGTATGTATAACTGACAACCCTAGACAGAGCCTCAGTATATAAACATGTCTATCACATATATGTATATGAGCAGCATAAGTGTTAAGGTTACAATACGCGTCCATACCTCCGTTGACGGTTTCTGGCACTTTCGTCAAATTACGGCACGTTTGACAGCGGCACGACAGCGGTGACAGCGGAAACAGCGGTTTGTGATTTTGGGTACCCTATAGGGATAACATCACTGATATGAATATTTAAGATCATAACAGGCATTTTAGATACAAATTACCATTTTGCCCCTAGTTTGATCTCTTTGTGGAATTTTGCCAAAGCTTCGCTATTTTGACTTTAAACTCTCAAAATTTTGCTGTAACTTTTCCCCTAACAGATTTCTGAGATAAATATCATATTTATTCCTAAAACATGATAGCTAAGCTAACTTGAAAAATTAGAGACTACTCTAGCAATTCTACTATAACTACCGAAAGAACTACTTAAACTAAGGACTGAGAAACTTACTCAAAGCTTTGCTATGAACTTCTTACTCCTCTTCCAAAGCTTCTCTCTCTAACTTCTCTCTAGGATTGTGAGTGGATTGGTGAAGAATGAAGAGGAATGAAGGGCTATTTATAGAAACTTCTTCTCCTCTTCTAGAGCTTCTCTCTCTAACTTCTGGTTGAATTCTGACCATCGGATTGCATTTTGTTGAGGTGGTTTGATCTTGGCCCTACACCTCTTGGCCGACCTCCCCCCACAAGAAGACAAAATTGATGACATCATCATGCTTATGTCATCTTGTTTTATCAGATAAAATCCCTGGTTCGGTGTCCTGATTGCGAAAGTTTGGAGAGTCTTAAAATTCCGGAAGCTATATCCTGAAGGTCTTTTCTTCCTTTTCTAAATTATTTAATTTAACTAAATTTTTGATCTCATTAAGGACATTCTGTTACCTGCTGAAAATCCTTGGTATTCGCTACCGGTTTCAGAAATGACTTCGGAGACAGCCTACTCCGAGATAAAAATTCGCTTGTTCATAATATACTTTGACCCTAAAAACTTAGTTCAAGGTTTTCTAGATAGGATTTTATTTCCATCCGTGGTCATTTATCCTGTTCACTCTTTATTAATATAATATTATTTATTTACCACATGTCTTAACCTTATAATATTATTATTCTACAAATATCTTATTTCATCCTTATCCCTCCAAATTTTCGGCCCACACACACACACACACACACATATATTTTTCCATTTACCATAATATCCTATTTATCTTATATTTATTTTTCCCAAATTTTCCTATTGGTCCATAAATAATTACATGGATTTAGGCCCTTATAATTTCTTGAATAATTCTAAGCCTTTGATCTTTGTTTCCCAAGATTACATCCTATCCCCTATTAATTATTTAATTAGGCCAAAAATTTCGGCCCTTAATAACACTTATTTATATTTATTTTATTTTTCATGTTTCCTAAATTTCTATAATCTTATAAAATTTCTGAAAATTACTTAATTAATCCCTTAATAATTTCTAATAATTTTCTTAATTAAAACTAATAATTTTCTCACAACAATTTTATTGACATTAATAATTTGAGCTCCATGCAAAATATCAAAAATCATAGAGTCAATTTTAGTCTCAGAATACTTTTTAATTTTCCTTCTTTTTATTTCCATAAGAAATAATTTATTAAATTGTCTAAATTAAGAATAATATGCTTTCTAAATTTTTAATAATTATTCCATGCCTTTTAGAATTTTTCCTAATTATTCTCAGGATGTTTTATGGCCTTAAGACACATTTTTCACATTTTCGATATTAAATTTCCTTTAATTTTCTTAATATTTTCCTTTGAACATATACTAATCACATAACATGTTGAGACCAAAATCTTCATAAATGGGCATTTTCATTATTGTGACATAATATTCCAGATAATAGTTATCCGGGTATTACAGAGTAATTTAAACGACGGTCTTAAAGGTTAACATTTAATACCTTCGTTTATTTATGTTCGGTCTCAAAAGTAATAAACTATTTGTTTTAATTTTTTCATTATTTAGTACCGGGCAGAAATTATGTGCGGTCTTAAAAATATTAACTTTAAGAATGACATTTATATATATCCAGTCTTAAAATTTTTATGCCATTATATTTAAATATTTCCTTATTATTTTGGACCGCGGAAAAATATAAGTCGGGCTGTACGAGATTTATCTATAATGTAATTCATATTTCAATTCTTTTTAATAACAGTTTTAAGAGCGGTTAATTTTTTAAGCGGTTTGAATAATATATTTAAGACCTATCGAAAAATGATATAGTCCATAAGTTCTTTATATTTACAAAATTGCCACCGGTCATATCTTTAAGGCCGAGACGTCGATAGTCCGCTATAAATGAAGTGGTCTTAAAACACTTTTTTACACTAGTATATGAAGAAATCATCTCTTCCCATCCTCCATCACTCTTAGAATCATAAGCTCTCTACCCATCCTTCATCACTTTTAGTTGACATTGATTTGACACAATCTACAATAGTTAAGAAAGCTTATAATTCTTCTTAGGTTTAGAAAGGAATTCTCGAAATTGCTCACGTGATAAACTGAATTTCCAGTGTCCAAAAAAATAGTTAATTAAGTTTTTATAATTAATATTAAAAAATACGAGACATCTTGGAAACTTACCTCTATCTTTAATGACTATAATTTGGATATGGAGAGACATATATATCACCAATACTGCAAAAAAGGGCTTTTATTACAGTTATTATTGACCATACATGAGGGTTCCGAACTGACATATATCATAGTACTATATATGCTTGACGCAAATACATGACGGATTCAAACTATGATGTACTTAGTATCTATTATAATAGTTCTAATATAACACCCATTATGTATTAAGTCTTGATGAGGCCAATGTTGGTATAATAAATAACAGGCAAACATAAACAACTATTATATATAGTTATGATGGCATAATACATAATATCTACACTAGTGAAGCTTTAATGTGAATTTGTAAAACAATGAAGTTGTGGCTCTTTTTATGTGGAAAGTGATGAAATATAAAAGGTCTTGAATTAAGGCATTGTTGATCTGTTTTTGCAAATCATGTAACAAAATGGAAAATAAAAATTATCGAGTCAAGTTGTATAAAGGAGTTGTTTTGTTAAAACCTTATCTCAATTTGACAAACTCTTATTAGAAATGAGAATCAATACATAACTATTGGAGTAAGTGGTGACTTAAGATTTGAGATTTGTGAAAACTTTATCTGAACTTATTAAAATCTTATGTAAAATTCTAAAATTCTTCTCAGAAGGGAATAGAAAAAAATGTCAAAAGATCTTATTTATTATCAATATTCAAAAAATTATTTAATTTTTTTTCTATTTTTGAACTTCTTTTTGTGTGGGATTTTTCCCAAAAATAAAGAAAGAAAGAAGGAAATAAATTTTGGGATAAGAGCTTTTAGCCAATAAGAGCTTAAAAAAAAACGCTCCTCCTAGGAGTTTCTGACTTTTGGCTTTTTTCTTCTTTGTAAAAAAAAGCTCTTTTTTATATTATAAGAACTTTTGTAAAAACCTGTTTGGTCTAATTTCTACTTATAAGGAGAAGATAAGCTAAAAATAATAGGATCCAAACAGGCACATAGTCTAAAATAAACAACCCTTTATATTATGTAACATACATAATTGTTCTTTAATTTCACAAAATCCGTTATGTATTTATAGTATGCTAATGACTTTATTTAAACAACCATTATATGTTTTGTAATACTGACACAATACATAACGGTCTTATATAAACAATCGTTGTATATAGTATTGACATACATAATAAATATTATATTGCAACCATTATGTGTTTGACAAAAATGTTAATAGTTTTGATCAAACATTTGTCATATTTGTATAGACATAAAAAATTCTTTTTCTGCACAATTTCTGCTGAAAAAAGCTCATACTTTAAGGATAAAATTGCTCTACAAAATTACTTTAATGTGCTCAATGAAGCGCAAAATACTCTAAGATATTAGACACATCTAAGAAAATATTCTAGAGTTTTGGGCACACCTTAACACGTGAATTCAAAACACATAAAATAAACTGGCTATTTAAAATATAGATAATTACTTTAGAGTCTCAGATAAAGAATGTTACCGCTAAAAAATTCCATGAAATGGCAGAATATTTATAAAGTCCCTAGGAATCTAGTGAAGAATATGTTTTAATACGTGATTGTTAAATTGCCTGCTTAGTTAAAAAGAAAGAGCGAAGCAAAAAGGAAAATAATTGAACATACTCCTTCTAAAACTCATCCTCCTCCGGGCTTCCCCAGCATGAATTGAACTTCACCTATCTCATCATCAGGCTGTATCTCAATAGTGCAAAATTCTGTTAAAAGTGCATTTATGGCATCTGGTCCTCATTAGAACCGAAAGTTATAATAAATTTTCTATCTAATGATAAGAAGTTTTAAAAATGTTAAAATATGTAGATCTGGTTGGTAGTGCAAAATATCAACAAACGGAGGTAGTATATATAATGAATTAAAATCGTAATGAAGAGCATAAGCAATTTGCAATTTCAGAATTATTTTGTGCTAGTTGGTTTACAAAGCTCAAATTTGACCAAATTTTGAAGGATGATTTTTTGTTTTTTTTTTTGGCCAGAAGTCTTAAGCGACAAAATTTTTATGTACTTTAACATTTTTAATAAAATTTTGAGGGAAAATTAATTTTTTCATCTTATATTCTACCACAATTTTCTAATTGTTCCTGATATTTTACTTTTATTTATAAAACGACACCTTACAATTTTATTTTTTAAAGTAATTAATCCTTATATTGTCAAAATAAAAAAAATTGTGTATTGTTCCTTAGTTGGTACTCCAATCCTTCCCATCCCCATTTTTAGGACCTACTAACAATTTTACATAGGTTAAAAATTTGGTTAAATATATAGCCGACGCTATTAAAGTTTTAAAATTTCTATTAATGAAATTAATTAATGACACAAAATTTTTAAGTTACTTGTAGATTTTTTTAGTTGATTCGATTGAACTTTTTTCCCCTTCATTTTCATTTCATATTTTTCCAAGTTGATTCCAACTTAATTATAATAGGAGCGACAGAATATAATATTGGATTCCACTTGTTACTTAGGGATTCACAAAACTCTGTCATGCACCGTTTTGCCCAACCACCCCCCCCCCCCCCCCCCCCCCCCCCCCCACCACAAAACCAAAACACAAAAAGTCATGTCTCCTATGAATTGTCTGTGGTGCGTGCATGAAATGAAAGGCATTGACATTTATAATTAATTCGAGGTTGATGACTAAATCCAATAGCGTGATTTTTTTAAAAAGTATTTTTAGCGTATTTTAAAATATTTGGGTTAATCTATAAATAAGTTTTTGCTTAGTAACAATATTGCCTCGGAAGTATTTTTAAGTTCAATATTATCCCATAAGTGTTAAAATTGAACAAAGTTACCTTTTTCCATTAGAAAGTTAATAGTCAATGTCAATTTTTCAATGGTACATGTTAGTTTCTTAACAGTATGGGGAAACATTGCAACATTTTGGAATTTCCTGGGTGATATTGTGCCTTAAAACTCCCAAGGCGACATTGCTCCTCAGACAAAACTTCCAGGACAAATTTGCACCTTCACCCTAAAATATTTTGGAGTTAATTATGAGGTAAAAATTTCTCCTAACAAATTTCTTTTTGTGCACAATTTCTGCTGAAAAAAAATTCAAACTTCAAGGATAAAATTGCTTTACAAAATTCTCTATCTAAGGGTAATAAGTTTAAAAAATGTTAAAATATGTAGATCTGGTTGGTAGTGCAAAATATCAAGAATCAGAGGTAGTATAATGAATAAAAATCGTAATGAAGAGCATAGCAATTTGCAATCTCAGAATTATTTTGTGGTAGTTGGTTTAAAAAGATCAGATTTGACCAAGTTTTAAAGGATATATATCCAGAAGTTTTAAAGGAATCAATTCTTTGTAAGGATCGAATATTCCGACCCACGACAGTCAAAACTGGCTTCTGTCCTATTATCTTAAAATCCACTCCCCTCCTTTTTTTAAGAACGTCACCATAGTGTCCCAACAAGGAAGCATCTGGTCCTTTTCTTGAAAGGTATTACAAAGATAGTTTAGGATACCGACAAGTATTGAAAAAATATTTCCTGATTTTGAAAAATTATTTTGGGATCTTGAAAAAATATTTCGAGGTACTAACTGGTATTAAAGGGATACTTCATGATATTAAATGGTACTGAAAAAATACTTCAGGATGCTGACTGTCACTCAAAAAAATACTTTAGGATACTAAATGATATTAAGAAAATACTTCATGATCTTGAAAAATTATTTTAGGATCTTGAACAAATATTTTGGGGTACTAACTTGTACTAAAGGGATACTTCAACATATTAACTAGTACTGAAAAATTACTTCAGATAATTTTTTTAAGATCATAAAGTATTTTTCTGTACAAGTCAATATCCTGAGGTATCTTTTTAATACCTGTCAGTACCCTGAAATTTTTTATTTTTTAAAAAAGGACCAATTGCTTCCTTTTTGGTCCAAACTGACGACATTATGAAGAAAAGGAGGGGAGCGAATATTAAGAAAATAGGAGAGAAGCCAGTTCCTACTAGAGCCATGGCGCCAAAAGTACATATCTCTTCATTGTCTTGTATATAAATTACTCATCCAGTGTTTTATTTGAAAATTATTTGTCCAATTTGAACATTAATTACTTAATTATAACATATGTGATATATATATATATATATATATATATATATATTTATAAATATAACATTTGATTATACACCATTTATAAGTTAGATATATTAGTTTGGAAATATAACTAATACATAAGATAATTTTTTTTTTTTTAAGAAAAGGCCTTGCATTTATTTTTACCAAAGTCCACTCCCAAAGTAGATAATACATTTAAGGCTGGAGGAATATTCTGCATCTGCACGTGGGAATTATGCCAGCATAGGTTCCTCGTCTGCTAATAAGACAAGAGATAAATATTTGATAAATATAGTAGCAAGCTAATTAAGTACATCGAAACCGTGGGCTGAAGAATTAGCCAGTGCATATGCATGGAAAGTCATGTTTCTCTCGCGTGTATCTCTCGTTAAGTATTCTTGCTTGTTCTTATTATAAGACCTTGACTTAAATATAAGGTACCAACCGCCGTGTTGATTATTTTTTTCTCCCTTTACCCTTGTTATTAGTTAATGTTTAAAGTTAGAGCAATTAAATAGAGGTAATTAAAATAGGAAATTTTTATCAATTTATGATATATTTAATAATTTATTATCATTCTTTATCATGAGAGAATCAGTAGTTGGTGTACTATAATAAGAATTAAAGGGAGTAGGTTTTATTATAATGTCCTAGTTGTATTTTTATCAGCGTTGATTTTAAATTTTTTTCTCACAAATTACTGACCTTCGTTGTCGTCAAGTTTATAAATTTTGAGACAATATTTTTAGTCAAAGACACAATATTTTTTTAAAAAATTTCTGACAGTAATTTTGCAAAAGGAGCCGATCCTACAATTGCTAATCGGTTTTGAATATAGAGTCAGGCCCCGTAAGGAGCCGATCCACAATACTTCTAGTCATTGAGGCTTCCCAATGAATTGAATAAAGATATTGGTTGATAAAGTTTCTCAATTGTTTGTTGTGAAGAATATTTTCTTCCTGGCCTCTTAATAATATTTGTTTGTCTATCTCCTGAAGCTGAGCTAAATTTGTAATACTTATAGGGCTTCTTGTATAATAATTGTTTCGTTGTTTTTGCAGATAAATTGTTACAATTATCAATTATAAATCTTTTTTCAAATTATTGGGGAAGGGAAAATAGGATCACATATAGACGTATTTTGACTAATTATTATAAGTTTAACTGTATAAGAAATCTTTAAAGGTTGGATGCCTGAAACTTGCACTATATATAGCCGTTTGTTATTTTTTATTTTCCCTCCAAGAGCACAAAAAACAAATCCTCATAAATATTCCTAAACTATTTTTGATTCATCTAGCTAGCATTCTTACTTGTTTTTCAAGCGCGGCTAGCACTCGAAAGTTACTATTGGAAAAAATATTAGTGTCGAATACAACTTCATAAAAAGGACTTTTTTGGAGTTAATTATGATGTTAAAATTACTCCTAAAAAATTCTTTCTGTGCACAATTTCTGCTGGAAAAAAAAAATTCATACCTTAAGGATAAAATTGCTCTATAAAATTACTTTAATGTGCTGAATGAAGCACTAAATACTATAAGATACTTAACACATCTAAGAAAATAATCTAGAGTAATGGGCACACCTTAACACATTAATTCAAAACACACCAAATAAACTGGCTATTTAAAATATAGATAATTACTTTAGAGTCTTGAATAAAGAACGTTACCACTAAAAAATTCTATGAAATAGCAGAATATTTCTAAAGTCCTTATGAATCTGGTGAAAAATATGTTTAAGGGTTAAGGTGTAAAAATATACCTAATCTTTTTCCCCAAGAGCAAAAATACACATGTGGTTACCATTTTGGAGCAAAAGTCACATCCCACCGTTAAGTCACTGTTCACCGCCATTATGTTACTGTTCACTTTATCTCTTTCTTTCTCATCAAGGTAAACAGTGACTTAATGGTGGAATGTAATTTTTGCTCCAAAATGGTAACCACATGTGTATTTTTGCTCTAAAAAAAAGCTTATGTGTATTTTTGCTCCCAGGGAAAAAACTTATGTGTATTTTTGTACCTTAACCCTATGTTTAAATGTGTGATTGTTTAATTGCTAGATGAGTTGAAAAGAAAGAGCGAAGAAAAAAGGAAAATAATTCAAATATGACTTCCCGGCATGAATTGAACTTCACCTGTCTTTTAAAAGTGCATTTATGGCATCTGGTACTCGTTAGAACCAAAAGTTATAATAAATTTTCTATCTAACGATAATAAGTTTTAAAAATGTTAAAATATGTAGATCTAGAGGTAGTGTAATGAATTAAAATCGTAATGAAGAGCACATGCACAATTTGCAATTTCAAAATTATTTTGTGGAAGTTGGTTTAAATGCTTAGATTTGACAAAGTTTTGAGGGATTTTCTTTTTCTTTTTTTGCCAGAAGTTTTAAAGGAATCAATTATTTATAAGTGTCGAATATTCTGACCCACGAGAGCCATGACGCCCAAAGTCCATATCTCTTCATCGGCTTGTATATAAATTACTCAGCCAGTGTTTTATTTAAAAGGGTTAAGGTGCATTTTGGCTAACAAAGTATTACGTTAGAAGCATCTGACACAAAAAAAGTATTGAGGGTACCAAAATTACCAATGAACAATTGAAAATGTGCAAAAATACCAATGAACAATTTAAAACTTCAGCGAATATATCAAAACAGAGATTGTGTTATTTTCACTAGAATTAGTTTCTTCATTGGTATTTTTGCACATTTTCAATCGTTCATTAGTATTTTTGGTACCTCATAACTTTTTTGAGCCAGACGCTCCTAGTGTAATACTTTGTTGGCCAAAATGCACCTTAACCCTATTTAAAAATTATTTGTCCAATTTCAGCATTAATTACTTAATTATATCATAAGTGATATATTTTTTCTAAAATATTATATGTGTAACGTTTAATTATATACCATTTATAAATTAAATATATTAGTTTGGAAAAAATGACTGATATATGATTGAATCATATTTTTATATGATTTTTAATAATTAAATTAGGATTCTTAATGCATTTTGTCATAGTTGTTGAGCTTAAAATGTTTTTCTTGTGATAAATTAAAATTAAGAGTAAATACATTAAATTAAGACAAAAAAAGGTAAAATTGTCAAAGAAATTGTAATTACTTTTAATCATTGATTTTTATGAGAATATTTGATGTTAGATTAATTACTTTTTATTGTAGAAACCTGAAAAGATTAGATCCAATTTTAAAATGAAAGTCTGAACTAAAATTGTAAAACTTTCAATTTAGTCCCACAATCTACAATTTTTTTCCTTTGTAGTTTGGTCCCTGGTCAAAAATTGTGTTTTGACCAGGGGAGGCATTTGACCTAAAAATAAAGGCTGGACAATTATTAAAAGAAGAAAGACAAAGAAACATGGAGGGAGAGCAATAGACTAGAGCAGCGCTGCGAACATACCAGAACCTCTGTCCATCTCTAACCTCACCGGTGACCTTGACTTCTTTCACCATCTTTTACATCATTGGCAAATGATTCAGACACCGTGAGAGAGCCTGAGCTTGACCACAACCACGAGTTTGAATCAAAAACAAGAAAGAGGGAGTTTCAGTGAGACGAGATCTGAAAAGGAAATGGAGAGTGACGCGAGATCTGAGACCTTCACCTTCTCATCGTCACTGGAGAGAGGGACATTCTTCACCGTCAGCCTTCATCATTCATTGCATTTAGGTAGCTTTCATATTATTCATTGCATTATTGCATTGTCTTGACTTGGTAGCTTCTGTGTGGTGTGTTTGTATTAAATTTGATATGATCTTGAGCTTATTTAATTGAATTCACCATGTCTCCGAGTTGATTTATAGTTTATTTGCATTTTTTCTTCATTTTGAAACTTCATTTTCTTTTTCTTTTTCTTTTGCATTTGTATTTTCTTAGATTCCTTTTCTTAGTTTTTATAGTTTGTAGTTAGATAGTCATCTTGTGATTCATTGAAAATTTATTGTATTGAATTTTCATGGCTTGGTTTAATGGTAATCAAGAGTCATTTTCTCAATCTCACTCTTTTGTAGGAGATTGACCGAAAGGGAAGAATCATTCTCTTAAAGCATCAATTCTATTCTACAAACATTGCGACTTCTTGAAGTCAAATTGGGAATTGAAGATAAAAGTCCAATTGGTCACGAATGTCATGGTCCAATCCACCACCCATATCATGAACCTTATCACCAACCTTCATTCCGTCCCACTTCCTGACCATGTCATCCATCTCATGAATCCCTATACCCATTTGAGCTACCTACTCCACCATGCCATGAACATCTATCACAACCCTCTACTCCTCAACCTTCTGGACTTGGTGCCTTCCTCACCTTACCATATATGGATGCCCAAACCCTTACACTAAGAAGAATGTATGACCAACTAAAGGTTCAACATCTACAATTATTTAAGCTCAAAGAGGCTCTTCCTCTTGGGTAGTCTGAGGAAAAGGAAAAGGAAATGGAGGACATTGAAAAATTCATCAAGGAATTTGTTAGCCACGTGTTATGGACAAAGACTGAAGGAGAAGAAGGAGCTCAATGGTCATGTACCTACAATGATGATGGGAAAATCAAAGAAAAAGGAGTCCAAGCTCAAATGTCACTTTACAAGTGGAAGTTTCCAATCCTTCGACACCTATTCCCACACAAGCACAAGAAGTGAAGCAAGTACAAAAGAGCATTGAAGAGTCTTCCTTACCAATTGGTAATGATCATATCCTTATAGAAGTAGACTCTCCTACAACTTTAACTAATGAAGCATTTCATGATTTAAGTGATGATGAGGTGGATAAGGAAATAATTCTTGAATCCCATCAAGTTTTTGAAAATGTAATTGCTCAACCCATTAGCTCTAGTAATAATGATTCAATTGTACTTGTTGATGAGTGTACTCCTACTTCTTTGTGTGATGTGTCCTTTAACTGTTGAAAATGCTTTTCTTCATAGTACTAGGGATGATTGTGATAAATTGAATAAAATATTTTCATGTTCTTGTGCGGAAGATCAAATGTTTGTAGACTGTTATCATGAGAAATGCCACTTACTTATTGAGTATCGAAAGAAAGCATGTAGTGAAGTGGTTGATTCTGCCATTGATCATAATGCATCCTCTTGTACAATTGATGATTGTAAGCATGACAATTGTGAAAATGTTGAATCTTGTATAGATGCCACTGTAGTTGATGTGAGTGAGAAAGACCATAGCCTAGAAAAAGATATTTCTCTTGATTCCAATAAATTGCATGATAGTTTAATAAGGGAAGACTCAATTTGATTGATGATATTACAAATGAAAATGAATCTTTCCATATGATTCTTTTTGTGATTTGCCACCAGATATAGATAAGAAAATGATTCTTTTGAAAATTCAAAACCTTTGTGTGGTAATCATTTGAAAAATTCTCTTCCATCTTCCACTCTTTTTGCTTCCATCTTCCACTCTTTTTGCTTCCATCTCTTGTGATTGCAATGATGATGTGGTGTATCCTATTACTAAGTTGGATTCCACGCCTTCCACTTTGCAAACATAAGAGAATTTTCATATAATCACTTATTATTTGACTCCTACTAATGGGAGTGTAATTGATTTTCTTAGATATGATAGTTACTTAGAGAGTTTAGAACTTAACATGCCTTTAATTCACTTGAAACCTCTTCATGTTTCTATTTTTGGATGGGATACTACTATTTGCTTGTCTTCTTTACAGACACAATCTTGGAAAGGTCCTTTGTGGTACCAATCTCCACTGTACATTCTTGGACCTCTTCCAATTGATCCTGAACCACCTCCACCAAGGAAAATCAATGTGGGAGAAGATGCTCTCAAAGACAAATGCATTATTCTCATCGAGGATGAGAACTTCTTTTTAAAGCGACTCAAGATGTAATACCCGGATAATTATTTATCTGGAATATTATATTGACAAATAATACCTATTGGAAATAGATGAATTTGTGGTCTCAAAACTAGTATAATAATTATCTTATTTCCTAAGGTGATTTCTCATGAAATTAGGAGGAATAAAGAGCTAAAAATCCCTAAGTGAAGTTATGGGTTATAAAATACCCTGAGAAAATTATGATAAATCCTAAGAGGCAACTAAATATTTATTAAAAATTAGAAAGTATGTTGTCTCTAATTTAGGTAATTTATGAGATTATTTTCCTTGGGAAATAATGAGGCAAAATTAAATATCATTTTGGGGAACATAAATTGCTGCATGATTTTTAATATTTTGCATGATGCATAAATTATCAATGTTAGTAAAATAGTTGTGAGAAAATAATTAATCCTAATTAAGAAAATTGTCAACAATTAGTAAATAATTAATTAAATAATTAATGACTAATTGTTTAGACATGAATAAAGAAGAAAAACCGAAAATAAGAAAGAAATAGAAGGGGAAAAGATGTGTAAAAAGGTGTGTGTTGTGAGTATGTGTGTGCCTAAGTGTTGTGCATGTGTGTGTGTGTAGTAAAAATAGTCATGAGGTGTGAAAGGGGTTAAGGATTTTTCAAATAATATCATGATATTTTGTGATAAAATAATAATATAAATAAGATATTTTGTAAAGGAGTTGATAGGATAAATGAGAACCGATAGAAAATAAATCATATCTCAAAATATGTGAACTAAGTATGTAACATAAGGATTTATTATGAACAAATATATTTTTGTCCCGTAGTGGGCTATCTCAGAAGTTATTTCCGTAGCCGGTGGAATAATCATGGGATAAAATGAAAAGATATTTTTAGAAAAAGGGACAGATAGTGTAAATGAGAACCAATGGAAATTAAATCCTAACTTAATATCCTTGAACTAAGTAGTAAACATCTGGACATATTATGAATCAGTGAATTTTTGTCCAAAAGTTGGTGTTGCCAGAAGTCATTTCCGTATCCGACAGCGTTTGTCTGGAAATGTTCGGCAGGCAACGAAATGTCCTGAATGGGATCAAAAATTTACTTAACTCAAGTATCTTGAAAGAGGAAGAAGAGATCTTCGGGGCTATGTTCCCGGAATTTTGAGATTTCCCAAGATTACGCGATTAAGACACCGAATAGGAAGCTTTATTGGTACAAGACCAAAAAGCAAGAATGATGTCATAAGGATGACATCATCTTGTGAGAGGTGTATGGCCAAGATCTTGCCATTTCAATTGTAACACCCTAAAAATCCTATTTAGTATAGCCACTATATTTTGATAGAAAATACCTATTGAGAATAGGTGAATATGTGGTCTCAAATTTTGGTGTTGTATTTATTTTTATTCCTAGGCAATTTTCCCTAGAATTAAAAGGGCTAAAGACTAATTTTCCTAAGTCTTATTAAGGATCATAAAATATCCTAAGATTATCATAATTTAGTATAACCTTAATTCTACCATTTCAACAATTAAAATCATCAAAGGATAATAAAATCAATTAAAGGAAATTAGTAACAATTATTGGGCAATTGGAATTGCAAAAATTGAGATACTTTAATAATTTTTGAAATTTAGTTAATAATTAATTTATAAAGGTCATGATTAAGGAAATATCAATTAAATTAAGGACCAAATGGTATATAGAAGCTAAGATTAACATACAATGAGTTGTTAATCATCAAAGTTAAATTAGAACTCTTGTCAAATTTTGGTAATTAAGTCTAGAAATTCCTAAAACACTATATTAACAATAGTAACCAAGGATTAATTAATTCTCCCTTTAACTAATAAAAGTGGCGAAAATTACTAATTAAAGAGTGAAGAAATTATATAAACCCTTAATCCTAAATCATTGTGAAATTAAATTGGACCAATGAGATATTTTTCTTCTTAAGTTGTGAAAACAATTAGAACATAAATTGATAATTAAAAATGAAGGGGGGGGGACGGTTTTCATGAGCAACAAGAAGAGGAAATTGTTTTAAAAAGACATACAAACACATGGGATAATTAGATAATAAATGGCCAATAGAGTATGAAAGAAGATAAGAAGACTTTTGGGGCTTGAATTAAATGTGTTGGAAGAGGATAAAGGAAAGAGAAGAAGGGGGAGAAGGTGGAGTGTGTGTGTGTTGTAAGTGTGTGTGTCCAAGAGTTGTGTATGTGTGTGAGTGTAGTAAGAAAGTCAAAATTAAACCAAAGTGAATAAATGGTTTGAGATCCAAATTGAAAACTTAAGAAGCAAGTTATTCTTTAATCAGACACAAGTAAATGAGAATCTATAGAAATTAAATCATATCTTGAAATATTGGAACTAAGTATTAAATATAAGTAGATATTTGGGACCGGTGAATTATGATCTTTAACTTGGCTATTCCCAAAGTCATTTTCGTATACTTTTAGGATTCATACCTAAGTGTTTCAGGAAGTTTAAAATCACCATAAATCTAGTTATAAAATTAGGATTTTAAAAGTGAAATTAGATCTTGAATAAAAACACAAACTTACACCTAACTAAATTAGCATTTGGAGGTAAATAGGAGATGAAGCAAAAACTTAAGAGCTAAGGGGGGAGAAGGGCGGTTTCTATGAGGTGTAGGGGTGAGATTTTTACCTCTTTACCAAGTTAAAAATCAATGGCCAAGATCAAGTAGAAGATGCTAGATGGTTAACCATTGCTTGGCTATAAATAGAGGCCTTCCACTTCACAAATCCTCACCAATTCACCAAGCTGGAACCGAAATTAAGAGTGTGAGGGAGTGAGTGGAAGAGCTCCAAGAGCAAGGAGCAAGGTTCTTCAAGAGGTAAGGAAGCTTTTAGTCTTTTAGTTCTAGTTCTTAGTTTTTGTAGTAGAAATGTTAGGAAATGTTATTTTGATCTTTAATCTTCCAATTATAGTTTTGTTTTCATGTTTTTATGGTTTCCATTGCCTTTATTTTGAAAAAAAATGATGAAGAAGATGTATGGCAAAAATTTTTGGAAGATAATGATCAAAATAGTGAAGCTCTGGTGAAATTTCATTGGTTAGCGATTTCAGGAGCCAGTAGCAAAAACGTTAATATTTTATGAAGGAAATGATGTTCTAAAATTCTGAGTAAATTCATGGTGAAAGTAGACATATAGGGCTTTCCAAATATGTATAGAGTGTGTCATTTGAAGTTCTGTGCAAAGAGATAAAGATTCCAGAAGTTAAGCTACGTTTTCTGGGGAAAATTCTAGGCAGAGGTTTGAAATGTTGAAACTGGGAATTATTCTTGAGTTCTGGGTGAGTTCCAGTATTTTTCCTCGAAAATAGAGATCTCAAGGATTTCGGGAAATTTTACGGATCCTCGTTTTGATTTTTCTGGAATTAGTTATGATTTTTCAAAGTTAGACAAAATTCTGCCAAGAAATGTTGAACCAGCGTTTTTCCGAAATTTTGTGGAAATAATGGAAAATAAATCCCCCAAGGATAAAATTGTCATTTGTAGCAAGATATCTCTTGGAATAATGTTTGTGAATTAATAGAAACAATATTACCCTTATAGGATAAACTGTGAACACATTCTGACCGACAGAACATACCAAAATTCGTCAACGAAGGTACGGACGCGTATTGTAACATTAACTCTGATGCTTATGATATACTTATATATGATTGTTGTATTCACATGCTGAGACTCTGTTTTGAAATTGCTCTTGAATTATTGAATTGAATACGGGTTATGGTCTTGATAATACCGTTAAGTTTTCCTAGCGCTGAGGACACAATAGGCCATCGTGGCACTGGTGAATAGTGTAGACTGGGGTAACATACATATTCCAGTGGCTGTGTTTTGTTATCGCCTACATGTTGTTATGTTTTTGAAAGTTATAAATGTGTATTTATTATGTGATATCTGTCATATACTGTTTACATAAGCATGAGGTTAACTGTTACCTGGAGTCCGATGGGTATTGGACCTCAGCTCTTACCATAGCTTCAAGTCCGGAGAACCAAGGACTGAGGATAAGAGTAAGCAGAAAGCGTAAGAACCCAACTGAAGATCCTATCTTTTTAGACGTATACCGTATTAACATCACTCTGATGAATGTACTGTACATTATAAATAGACAGATACGCCACAGTTAATGATATATCAGTCACTCACTCTTTTACTAGCTCCGATGCTCTACTCTGATTAAAAAATATTTATTCTGCTTTTAAAAATTGGGATGTTACATCAATGAAGTGCGATCCTACGATCCAAAATCCGTCTGATAAAGCATGAATAGGAACCAGAATTTCTCTATAAATAGGCCATTCCACCATTTAGAATTCTCACACCAAATCACAAGAGTGATTTTGAAAATAGAGAGAAAGAAGAGAGAAGGAGGAGCTCGGGGAAAATTATAGCGAAACTCTGGGTAAGTTCTTCGATCCCTAGTCTTAAGTTATAGTGTTTCTTTCAGTAGTTATAGTAGAAATGCTAGTTTGATCTTTAGTCTTCTAATATCATGTTTATGTATAAATATGATATTTATTTCAAAAATATATTGGAGAAAGAGATATGTCAAAATTTTGGAAGATTAGAGTTAAAGTAACAAAGTTCTAGCAAAATTTTGCCAATTAGCGAAGTCAGGGGCAAAATGGGCATTTTTGACTAAAATGTCCGTTATGATGTTTATGAGTTAATAGATCTCGTATTACCCTCTAGGAATACCAGGAGGTCCGAAGTTGGGTTAAAAAGGCCGGACGGTTGGCCATTACACAGTGAAAGGTACCAGCCGTCAAACGTACCAAATATCGTCAACAAAGGTACGTTTGCGTACTAGTAACTTTAACTCTAATGTACCTTGTATGATTGTATATGATTGGTTAATTCATGTTGAGTGCGGGACAAGATGAGGTCTTGGGTCATGCACCGTGATTAAGACTCTGTCTTAAGTCACTGTTTATACATTTAGCTACATACGGGTTATAGTCTTTATAACACCGTGGAGTTTTCCTAGCGCTGAGGACACGATGGGCCGTCGTGGCACTGGTTAGTACAGACCGGGATAGACTTTACATGTGCTGTGTGCTATATATTATTGTGTTGTGGTAACTTTACATCTGCTATGTGCTGTATATTGTTAATGATGAAATGTATTGAATAACTGTCATATATATTGTTTATACTTTTTACATGAGGTTAACTGTTACCTGAGGTCCAATGGGTATTGGACCTCAGATCTGTCTAAGGTTAAGGAAAGGAACCGGGATAAAGAATATACCGGTGGGTGGAGCCATGAGAGGGGCATTGGTGGACGGAGCTGGGAAGAGTCACCAGTCAAGCAAAAGCCGGAAGTGTGTCCTCAGAGTATTCATTTTGGCATGATTTAACGAGGTTATCTCAAACGGTTTGGTGTCGAAGGCAGGGCTAGTCTATGTGGGTTAGTCAATAAGTCGCTGTGAACTCAGTGAGACTCCCATGATAGACACCTACCTGGCCAGACTATTTGATTAACTGAGTTAGGTTCATTGCCCCAAGTCTAGCTATGGCTTGGTTGAATATTGTATAGTTACATGTAAGAATTGTAATTAAACAAAGCTCTGTTTATTGTATCACATGAATATTCATTCGGGAAAATTTATAATATACTAGTTTATGTCGGGCATCAGCATATGTCTGGGCATTTTATATCAGATACTCATTGTCCGAATCTTAGCGCACGCTATCTATTTCCGCAGTACTCTAAGCTGTAGCACCTCAAACTCTGTTGATTTTCTGAAAACTAAGTGTCAATTGACACGATTTTCAAGCATGGAATTTGGGGTGTTACACAAGATCTTCTAACCAAGGTTGTCTCTTTCCTTACTTATTTTCTTTCTAATTCGTTTAATTACTTGAACTTAATTGTTGTATGAGGAAGATAAGTGTGGGGGAGGGACACAATCCAGTAGAAAAGTAGAAATAATTTAGTTTGGTAAGTAGAATAAGAACTCCCTGTATATAATTTTTCTTTTCTTAAATTTTTTTTTGGAGGGGTAGTGGTGGCCCACCCTTTGGGCCCGCCCCTGCTCCATAGTGTGAAGAAAATCATTCACAAAAAGATTAGCTTAATTATATTATCTCCCTCAAATCCCATATGTAAGAGTTAATTAGTAGAGATCTTTTTTCTAAACTCCTCCAATTGATTGCACAACTTAATTAAGAGAGATTAATTTATTACATGAGTACTTTTAAAAGCAAATAATTAAAATAGATATTATAAGTAAACCAACACACATTTTTTTATAAATAACTAACTTAATTAACTTCTTAGTGTATACAAATTAAATTAATTATCTAGCTCTTATATTTAAGATTGGAGGGAATACTTTATTCATATTGTTTTCATTACTCATTGAGCTTGATCTTGTAATACCCGGAAAAAAAAATTGTTTATCTTAAATATTATATTTTTATAAATAATACCTATTTTAAATAGGTGAATATGAGATCTCAAATTTTGGTATTTTATTTATTATCATTTATAGGCAATTTTTTTTTTTATAGAATTCAAGAGTCTAAAAATTTATTTAGCTTGGTAACATATAAAACGATATTTTAGGTTTTGATTAGGATTTAACTCATTATTTCTAATTTAATCCTATGGGATGAAAATTTCTTCAATAAAAGAATAAATAAATTATATACAATTATATTAGCCTATAATATTAAGATTATGGGAACCAATGAGAAAATTTCTTTCATACAAATATGAGAAACATTAAAAACAAAATTATATTAATTAACCTAAGGAGGGGGGGGGGCGAAATTTAAAAAAAAAGGAAGAAGAAGAAATGATCACAAGTCAATACAAGAAATGTGAAGAAGAAGCTTGATTAACTTGGAGAGCAAGATATGTAACTTGGTGAGCAAGCCTTTTATTAATCAAATAAAATTAAATGAAAACCTATAGAGATTAAATCATAACTTGGAATCTTAAAACTAGATTTTCAAGATAAATACATATTTGAAATCAGGAAATTATGATCTTCAATTTAGCTATTTCCAAAGTTATTTTCGGTAACTTGTAAAATTCAAACATAAGCATTTTGGAAGATAAAAATCACCATAAATCTTGTCATAAAATTAGGATTTCAAAAGTGAAATTGGATTTTGAATCAAAGCACAAATTAACACTTAACCAAATTAAGTTTTGGGGATTAATTAAGTTGCTTAATGAGCAAGAAGAATGCTTGGTGACCAAGTAAACAAATTCTAGAAGAGGAGGGGGGCAGATTTCGGCCAAGGAGAGCATGGAGGAGCAAGATCCTTCCTTTCTCTCCAAGTAATGATCCAAGGGCCAAGCTTAAACCAAAGTTGCAAGATGTTTAACCTCTTCTTGTCTATAAATAGAAGGCATTGGCTAACACATCCTTCACACCAAATTTCCTTGCCTTGGCCGAAATTTAGAGAGAGTAGGAGAGGGAGGAGCTGCTGGAGAAAGATAGACAAGAGGTCTTCAAGAGGTATAAGAGTTCTTAGCTTTTAAGTTTAAGTTCTTAGTTTATAAGTAGAAATGCTAGAAAAGTTATTTTAATCTTCAATCTTCCATATACATTTTTATTTTCATGTTTTTGAGGTTTCCATTGTCTTTATTTCGAAAATTTGATGAAGAAGAGGTTATATCAAAATTTTTGGAAGATTAGGATCAAAATAGCGAAGCTCTGACGAAATTAGTAAAACCTGAGTAAGTAATAAAGATGCTAGTATTTTATGATGAAGATGATATTCTAAAATTATGGGAAAATTCATGATGAAAGTAGACATCTCAAGGATTCCGGGAAATTTTACGGATCCTGATTTCGATTTTTATGGAATTAGTTATGATTTTTCGAAGTTAGACGAAATTCTGCCCAGAAATTCTGCACCAGCGTTTTTCCGAAAATTGTTAGGAAATACTTAACAATAAGTCCACAAAGGGTAAAAATGTCTAGTAGGGCCAAGGTGTCTTATAAAATGTTGTTTGAGAATTAATGGAGACCATATTACCCTTTTAGGATAGACTGTGCTCGTGTACCGACAACGAAACGTACCCAACAACCTGTTAAACTTAGGTACGGACGCGTATTGTAACCTTAACTGTTATGCTTATGGTTTGGTTATATATGATTGTTGTTTTCACATGATAATACTCTGTTTTGAAATTTACTCATGAGAGTTGAATTGTATACGGGTTATAGTCTTGATAACACCGTTGAGTTTTCCTAGCGCTGAGGACACGATGGGCCGTCGTGGCACTGGTTATGTGCAGACTGGGATAACATACATATTGCAGTGGCTGTGTTATGTTATTGCCTTACATGTGGATATTTGTTTAAAACTGTGATTATGTTGTATATCTGTGATAACTGTCATATACTGTTTACATAAGCATGAGGTTAACCGTTACCTGAGGTTCAATGGGAATTGAACCTCAGCCTCTGCCATAGCCTCAGGACCTCGGGAAGTGATCGAGGACAAGGGTAAGAAGCCGGTATGAGGACCCTGCGGAGGCATCGTCTTTTGATACTTATTAGACTTGGATGACAGTATTAGTTAAACATTTAGTTAGATACACTACATACAATGTTATTCAGTTACTCTTTGTTTATGTAAAATATTTTCAACTCTCAGCTCCAGAAACGTTTATGAAAAATGGGATGTTACAGATCTCAGTGTCTGTGTGTCACATGTGCAGTTTAGTTCATATGAAACAGCCTCATCGAAGTTATGATTTGAAAGATATAGCCAAAATATTAGACCTCTGTTAGACTAAATGAAAACGGAGCATATTAGAGTGGTTATAATTCTAGGGGTCACTTGAATGATCATTAAAAATTCATCTCTGGAGGTGCCACTCGAGTGATTGCTTGAGTGAAGTTGTTATAACTTCCTTATAAGGCATTTTAACGTCAAATTAAGTCATTACAACTTCAATTTGACCATTTATAAAGACCTTCAATATCACATCTAAGAACTTGAATCTTGATATTTTAATTATTTATTCCAAGCTCCTCTTTCTTCAATCTCTTCTCTTTTTCTTCTTCTTGATTCTTTTCACAATCCTTTTGATAACTCCATTCTTTTCTTGATTAATATATTCAATCTTTTTCTTTTTCATGTCTTTCTTTTCTTGACTTTTTCGCCCCATATTTGATAACTTCATTCTTGTTCTTTCTCTTGATCATTCATAGTAATTTGACTTATCAATGACTTCTTTTCTTTATTTATTTATTTTTTAATAATAGTTCTTTCTTCAATCTCAATTCGTCTTCTTTATCATCCTCCATAATCCTATTAGATATCTTGTTCCTTTCCATGACTAATATGATGCAAGTTCTTCTTTCAATCTTTCTTCTTCTTGATCATTCATTCTCCACACTTCTACTTGACATCTTCTTTCTTTTAATCCTTCTTCATAATCCAATTTGATATCTTCTTCCTTTGCTTGACTAATCTATTGGATATCTTACATTAAATATAGTAGTTTGTCAAAGTATAAGATAAATACATTATGCAAACCTTTTGTTTTTAATATTTCACATCAATATCTAATATTATCAAAACTAAGCATATCTAATATAGCCCTCTTAAATTATTTTAAGCGACAAAATTTTTATGTATTTTAATATTTTTAATAAAAGTTTTAGAAAAATTTAATCTTTTCATCCTTATAAACCTCAATTTTCTAATTGATCCTGGTATTTTTATTTTTTATTTATAAAACGACGCCTTACACTTTAATTTTGTTTGTTTTAAAAAGTAATTTTTAATCCTTATATTGTCCAAAAGGTTTGTGTATTGTTCCTTAGTTGGTAGTCCGATCCTTTCCTTTTTTTCATTTTGAGGACCTACTAACAATATTGCATAGATTAAAATTTTGGTTAAATATATAGTCAACGCGATTAAAATTTTAAAATTTCTATTAATGAAATTTATTAATTAAACAGAATTGTTTAAGTTACTTGTACATTTGTTTACTTGATTCGATATAACTTTTTCTCCCATCATTTCCATTTCATATTTTTCTAAGTCGATTCCAACTTTATAATAATAGAAGCAACAGAATATAATATTGGAACCATTCCACTTGTTACTTAGGGATTGACAAAAATATGTCATGCACTATTTTGCCCAAAGTACATTATTGTCTAGTATATAAATTACTCATCCAGTGTTTTATTTGAAACTTATTTGTCCAATTTGAACATTAATTACTTAATTATAACATATGTGATATATATATTTTTTTATAAAATATTATATGTGTAACATTTGATTACACACCATTTATAAGTTAGATATATTAGTTTGGAAATATAACTAATACATAAGATTATTATTATTATTATTATTTTTTGAAAAGGCCTTGCATTTAAGACTGGAGGAATATTCTGAATCTGCACGCGGGAAAGCCGCCACCACAGGTTCCTCGTCAGCTAATAATCTGCATGGAAAGTCATGTTTCTCTATGCACGCGTGTTTCTCTCGTTAAGTATTCTTGCTTCATCTTATTATAAGACCTTGACTTAAAGGTTGATGTTTAAAGTTAGAAGAATTAAGTCACATCAATTAAATAGAAGTAATTAAAATAGGAAATTTTTATCAATTTATGATATATTTAATAATTTATTATCATGAGAGAATCAGTAGAGTTTCTCAATTGTTTGTTGTGAAGAATATTTTCTTCCTGGCCTCTTAATAATATTTGTTTGTCTATCTCCTGAAGCTGAGCTAAATTTGTAATACTTCTAGGGCTTCTTGTATAATAATTGTTTCGTTGTTTTCGCAGATAAATTGTTACATATATCAATTATAAATATTTTTTCAAATTATTGGGGAAGGGAAACTAGGATCACATATAGACGTATTTTGACTAATTATTATAAGTTTAACTGTATAAGAAATTTTTTAAGGTTGGATGCCTGAAACTTGCAATATATAGCCGTTTGTTATTTCTTATTTTCCCTCCAAGAGCACAAAAAACAGATCCTCATAAATATGCCTAAACTATTTTTGATTCATCTTGCTAGCATTCTTACTTGTTTTTCAAGCGCGGCTAGCACTCGAAAGTTACTATTGGAAAAAATATTAGTGTTGAATACAACTTCACAAAAAGGACTTTTTTGGAGTTAATTATGAGGTTAAAATTACTCCTAAAAAATTCTTTCTGTGCACAATTTCTGCTGGAAAAAAAATTCATAATTTAAGGATAAAATTGCTCTACAAAATTAGTTTAATGTGCTGAATGAATCACAAAATACTATAAGATATTTACCACATCTAAGAAAATAATCTAGAGTGATGGGCACACCTTGACACATTAATTCAAAACACACCAAATAAACTGGATATTTAAAATATAGATAATTACTTTAGAGTCTTAAATAAAGAACGTTACCATTAAAAAATTGCATTAAATGGAAGAATATTTCTAAAATCCCCACGAATCTGGTGAAGAATACGTTTACATGCGTGATTGTTTAATTGCTAGATTACTTGAAAAAAAAAAAGAGCCAAAAGTTATAATAAATGTTCTATCTAACGATAAAATGTTTTAAAAATGTTAAAATATGTAGATCTGGAGGTAGTATAATGAATTAAAATAGTAATGAAGAGCACATGCACAGTTTGCACTTTGAAAATTATTTCCTTGAAGTTGGTTTAAATGTATATTTTTTAAAAAAAAAAAATTAATAGAATTTTAGGACCGGTTATATGACAAAAGATCGGTCTTAAAGGTAATTGAATGGAAAAATAAATTAATATACGTTTAGGACCGGGGATATGTGGATGGTCGGTCCTAAAGGTAATTTAGTGAAATAATAAATAATAGACTTTTAGGACTGCGGATATGAACTTTTAATACCAGTATTGTAAGAGATCCGTTCTTAAATGTTAAATTTTTTTTTAAAAAAAATTAATAGACTTTTAGGACTGATTAAATGATAAAAGATCGGTCTTAAAGGTAATTGAATAGAAAAATAAATTAATATACGTTTAGGACCGGCGATATGTGGATGGTCGGTCCTAAAGGTAATTTGGTGAAATAATAAATAATAGACTTTTAGGACCATGGATATGTTATATGACGGTCTTAATACACTTTTGCATATTAACTCCTGCCGTCCTGCCGTCCTGCCTTTATTATCCTCCTCACGCTTCCTCTCTGTCCTTCTTAAGTACTCATTACCTCGTAACTCCACACTACGTAGCTCTCTGCCCCTCTTCCCCAACTGCTCAAACAATGGTTAGATACAAGATAACCCCTTGCAGGTCAACTCCTGAAGCTCGTGCCAACGCCAGATCTCTCGTGGATTCTCTTCCAATGCATTCTAGTCCGATAGAGGAGTCACGGGTCATTAGACCCATTGTTATTTCAGATGATGAAGAGGTTGACGGCCCCCTCCAGCCTTCAGACCACGAAGAGGTTCCCGCTCCCCCTATCCAACTTCCTAGTCCCAAGGCTCCCACGGATGATGTGAGACTGATGCGCATAATACAGGAAATTGCTGATATCCGACGCGAGATTGCTGCTGCTGAAGCCTCCATCTCCAAGACATTAGCTGATGCCAAGGATTTTTAGTCACATTATAAGCTTGTTTTTGTTTTTTCAATTTGTTCTTATTTTCCTTTTGTACTTGCATATTGTCATAGTTCATTTTTGTACATGTTTTTGACAAAACCATTAAGAGTCTTAATACTCTAGTATTGTTTTTCAACTTAGAATGCATACTGGCTAATAACATTAACTAAGAGTTAATTACAACAAGAAAACTTAGTCAGGAGATAGAATAAGTTGATCCAAAGGATTTACAAAAAGATTCAATCATTTCTCCAATCTCGACTCTCAAGTGTTCTTTATTTTCATTCAGTTTTGGCAGCAATCTTTCTTTTTAATATTAAAAAGTATTTGACTTTTAAGACCACAGTTTTATTAACCTTCGGTCTTAAAATTTTCAATATAAATTTAAATTAAATTTATTTTAGGACCGTAGTCTTATAAACCTCCAGTCTTAAAAAGTTCAATATAATTTAAATATATCTTTAGGACCGTATTCATTTAAAATGACCAGTCTTAATAATATCCCAAATAATAAATGTCTCTCTCACGCCACTCGTCGAGCCGAAAGTTATTACTTAGGTTCTTTCTCCAGTGTTTGTGTGTTGCTTCGCGTTGATCTCTCGACAACAACTTTCTGGTTCTGTAGCTCGACGTCTAAAGACCAAACTGTACAAGTTGTTTTGGCTTAGCATTGTATTATTTTCCTGCTTATCATTCTGGGTCTTTTAATGGGTTGAACAAAATCAATGAAATCTTCTTTTGGGACCTACCCAACTAACCAACAATTGTTTTTAGGTTACTCTTACTGTCTGCAACATTAACATTCGTGGCAGGAGAAGAGAGACTCGGCAAACGCATTTGACCTTATATACTATAGGTGAGTTAACAAGACCTTATTGCGATGCGTTTATTTTCCTGGCCATGCATTTTTTTTTGCTTCATGATTCACTGTGATACATTTATGACTATAAGACAGAACCTACATTTAGCTTATATACTTATTTGTAGTTTGCTTATTTTATATGCAAGTTTCAGTTTTTACGGATTATGTTATATGTTAAATCTTTCCGTCCATAGGAATTTTACTATAGATTGCAGTTGGATAAATGCTTTACAGACGAGTGTTGAATATTAGAATGGGGTTAGGGAATTTATAGAATTTGCTAAACAAAATGCCCATAATAATAGTGGGAAGTTTTATTGCCCTTGTGTACGATGTTTTAATGAGAGGCGACTAAGTCCTAAAGTTATATACACACATTTAATTTGTCAAGGATTTTGTAAGACCTTTACAGTATGGGTATGGCATGGTGAAAAAATGCTAAGTGGGTCTCAACATGGTGAAGTGGCCTCTGATGATAATGACGCGGATATGGATGATCGCATAGAGGACATTATTCATGATGTAGGAGAAGAGGCTTTTCATCAATCACATGCATATGGTAATATGTGTAGTGATACAGAGGCCTCACTATACCTTGGGTGTAAAAAATACCAACTGTTGAACGTTGTATTGAGATTGGTTAGCTTGAAGGCACGTCATGGGTGGAGCAACAAGAGTTTTTCTGAATTGCTTGAGGCTTTTAAGGACATTCTTCTGGATGATAATGTGTTGCCTCACCGATACTACGATGCTAAGAAAATTCTTTGTCTACTGAGGATGGAGTACAAAAAGATCCATGCATGCCCGAATGATTGCGTATTGTATAGAAACGAGTTAGAAGAGAAGCTGAATTGTCTAATATGTGAAACCCCAAGGTACAAGTCAAATAAGGGGCCTGCAAAAGTGTTGTGGTATCTTCCAATCATACCAAGGTTTAAGCGGTTGTTTGTCAATGAGAATGATGCAAAAAATTTGAGGTGGCATGCAGATGAGAGGATTCCTGATAGAAAGATTCAACATCCTATCGATTCTTCTCAATGGAGGAATATTGATAAATTATTTCCGACCTTTGGCGAAGAACCTAGGAACCTTAGGCTTGCCCTTAGCACAGATGGCATGAATCCATATGGAAGCCTCAGTAACATACATAGTTCCTGGCCTGTACTCCTGATTATTTACAACTTATCTCCTATGTTATGCATGAAACGAAATTACATCATGCTATCCATGTTGATTTCGGGACCAAAACAACCCGGAAACGACATTGATGTTTACCTTCAGCCCTTGATCGAAGACTTGAAGGAGTTGTGGGAAGAAGGTGTCGATGTTTTTGACTCTTTCAAGAAGGAGGTGTTTAAAATACGAGCCATGATATTTTGTACGATAAACGACTTCCCAGCATATAGGAACTTGTTAGGGTATAGTATAAAAGGCCATAAGGCATGTCCGGTTTGTGAAGAAGGCATACTGTACCATCAACTTCAACATGGAAGAAAGACGGTTTATCTTGGACATAGAAGATTTCTTAGACGGGGCCACCCATATCATTGATTAAAGAAAGCCTTTTTTGGTGGACAAGAGTATGAAGATGCTCTGGTGGCATTGACTGGGGAGCAAGTGTATGAAAATATGAAAAATATAAGTGTCGTCTTCGATAAGACTGCAAAGGGTAGAAAAGAAACAAATATATGGACAAAAAGATCGGTATTCTTCGATCTTCCATATTGGCGCAACCTTGACATGAGATACTGTATTGATGTCATGCATGTGGAGAAGAACGTATGTGATAGTATTGTTGGCACGCTTCTCAACATACAAGGTAGCACAAAGGATGGTGTTAAGGCAAGATTGGATTTGCAAGAAATGGGAATACGCGAAGACTTACATCCAAGGCCATACGGTAATAGAACTTATTGTCACCCGGCTTCTCATACTTTGTCTAAGGATGAGAAATGTAGTTTTTGTGAGTGTTTACATGGCACAAAAGTTCCGTCGGGGTATTCTTCAAATTTTAAGAGGCTTGTATCGATGAAGGACTTGAAATTGGTAGGACAAAAGCTCATGATTGTCATGTCTTGATGCAACAGCTCCTCCCAGTAGCTATTTGAGGCATAGCTGAGTATGATCTTTGACACATTTTGACTAGGCTTTGTTTGTTCTTCAATACTGTTTGCAGTAAAGTGTTCGAGATTGAACAATTGGATGAATTGGAGAATGAAGGATATCTTATCTTGTGCCACCTTGAGAAGCTTTTTGTTCCTTTATTTTTTGACATCATGGTTCATCTAGTGAGGGAGAACAAGTTGTCCGGCCCTGTCCATTTACGGTGGATATACCTAATTGAAAGATGTATGAAATTCCTAAAGGGGTACATGAAGAACGCATACCGGCCAAAAGTATCAATTGTTCAAAAGTATGTATCTGAAGAGGCCATGGAATTTTGTCAAAATTATTTGGCCAAAGTAAGACATATCGAGCTTCCAAAACATCAGAATGCTGAAGGGGTAGATGAGGGGCCTCAGTAAATAGAGTGGATCCTGATGAATTGTCACAAGTCCACTTATACATCCTGAATAACGTTGATGAAGTTCAAGCCAGCATAGCTACACATAAAGAAGTTGTGAGGAAAGAAAATCCTCGAATGACTGAACAAAGGTTGATTAGGGAGCATAACAGAACATTTGCAAACTGGTTCAAACAAAAGATCGAGGGAGAGGAATCTATTTCTGAGACAATGAAAGGGTTAGCATGTGGTCCTGAGGTTGCTTTCATTAGTTGGAATTCATATTTAATCAATGGTTACTCATTTTACATGAAGTTCCTAGACGATAAGAGCACCGTCCATAACAGTGGTGTAATGTTAGAGGCTGAATCTATGCACTTCTCCAGTTCGAAAGACAAGCGGCCTAAATTGGCAGTCATGCCATATTATGGGGTTATTGAAGAGATTTGGGAGGTGGACTATATCTTCATTAGATTTCCCATTTTCAAATGCAAGTGGGTTAGTGTCAACAATGGTGTTCAGATCGATCAGCTCGGATTTACGTTAGTCAATCTCAATAGTACAAGTTATGGAGATGAACCTTTTATTATGGCAGACCAGGCGTAACAAGTTTTTTATATCACCAATCAAGTAAATAAAATGTGGTCTGTAGCTTTCCAAGGAAAAAGGCCATTGATGTTGATGAGGAGAGTCATGCAAATTATGGTCTTCCTAACAGTACTCCTTTTTCAAGGGGTCTACCAGACATGAACGAAGAAGATGAAGCAAATAATGAACCCGACATAAGGAATGATCATCAAGAAGGGATATGAGAGGATATTTCTTTATAAAAGAGTCAATTCGTAAGGTAATTGCACAAATCTTTGAAAACTTTAAGGTTTTAATTAACACTATTATCCGTGTTTTTAAACACTAACTATATGACGTTTGTTCTGGTTTTATTTTGATGCCAGGATCCGATCTAAAGGGGCATGTATGTTATAAAAGAGGATGTGTACGTTGTTGGATGGGAAAATTAGATGAAGGCATGGTGAATATTAGGCATGTATGTTGATTTAAGTGTGGTATATCTTATTGTAATAGCTTATGTAACTCATGGTCAATAATATTTGTATCCTACGATCTGTTTTTTCCCTATTCAATTTATTCATACTTGTTCTTAGGTCTTGTCCCTTAAAGTGTAGCCTTTTAATTCTGTGCCAGATTGGCTTGTATTGATTTGTGTATAGATCATTCAATTTATCGATAATTGTTCATAGCTTGTAGTTTAAAGTATAACCTTTTATGTGCTGGATTAGCTGGTATGGATTTGTGTATATATATGATTAGTAAGAACAGGACAGGGAAAAAATTCAGGAATTTTTAGACCGATAAAACAAAAGCTCCAGTCTTAAAGATCAACTTTTAAGACCGGATGTACTTGGATTTACTTATAAGCGCAGTCTTAAAGGTCAGGTGAAAATATTTGATATTAGTGCGGTATTAAAAGTTGGTCTTTCAAGACCAATGTTTTAATAAGTCCGGTCTAAAAGATAATCTTTAAGACCGGACGTATTAAACATCCAGTCTTGAAAGTAAGTCTTTTAAGACCACGTATAATTATTCGTCAGTCTAACGAGCTGCTACTTTTAAGAGCACATTTATTTTTGTCCGGTCTTAAACATTAGACCTTTAAGAGCGGTTAAAGTTTTGACCGGTCTTAAAAATTGAGTTTTAGGATCGACAAAAAAAATATTTCGGTTGGATTTAGTATCACTTTTAAGACCTGATGTTTTTAAATGTCCGGTCTTAAAAGAATTTATTTAAGACCGGTTTAAGCCCGGTCTTAAAGATATACTTTTAATACCGGCTGGAACAAGACCGGTTGCGAGTCAGGTCTTCCGATGCCTCTTTTGTTCGGTCTTAAAACAATTTTTTCCACTTGTGTTACTCTTTATTACTTGATACGGCCCGTATACTTGTGGAGTTATAAGCTTTAAAGTTTTGTCCTATCAACTTTTTCTCCCTATATTTGATAACTTCATTCTTATTCTTTCTCTTGATCATTCACAATAATTTGACTTATCAATGACTTCTTTTCTTTATGTTTTTCAATAATAGTTCTTTCTTCAATCTCAATTCGTCTTCTTTATCATCCTCCATAATCCTATTAGATATCTTGTTCCTTTCCATGACTAATATGATGCAAGTTCTTCTTTCAATCTTTCTTCTTCTTGATCATTCATTCTCCACACTTCTACTTGACATCTTCTTTCTTTTAATCCTTCTTCATAATCAAATTTGATATCTTCTTCCTTTGCTTGACTAATCTACTAGATATCTTACATTAAATATAGTAGTTTGTCAAAGTATAAGATAAATACATTATGCAAACCTTTTGTTTTTAATATTTCATATGAATATCTAATATCATCAAAACTAAGCATATCTAATATAGCCCTCTTAAATTATTTTAAGCGACAAAATTTTTATGTATTTTAATATTTTTAATAAAAGTTTTAGAGAAAATTAATCTTTTCATCCTTATATTCTACCTCAATTTTCTAATTGCTCCTGATATTTCTATTTTTTATTTATAAAACGACGCCTTACACTTTAATTTTTTTGTTTTAAAAAGTAATTTTTAATCCTTATATTGTCCAAAAAGTTTGTGTATTGTTCCTTAGTTGGTAGTCCGATCCTTTATTTTTTTCATTTTGAGGACCTACTAACAATATTGCATAGATTGAAATTTTGGTTAAATATATAGTCAACGCGATTAAAATTTTAAAATTTCTATTAATGAAATTTATTAATTAAACAGAATTGTTTAAGTTACTTGTACATTTGTTTACTTGATTCGATATAACTTTTTCTCCCATCATTTCCATTTCATATTTTTCTAAGTCGATTCCAACTTTATGATAATAGAAGCAACAGAATATAATATTGGAACCATTCCACTTGTTACTTAGGGATTGACAAAAATATGTCATGCACTATTTTGTCCCCCCCCCCCCCCCCTCCCCCCCTATTCTGTCTCTTATGAATTGTCTGTGGTGAAAAGGCATTTACATTTGTAATTAATTCAAGGTTGATAACTAAATCCATTAGCGTAAGGGTTTTTTTTTTTTTTTTTTTTTTTTTTTTTTTTTTAACGTATGTTCAGTATTTTAAAATATTTGGGTTAATCCATAAATTTGTTCAAAAAGTTTTTGCGTAGTAACAAAGTGACCTGAGAAGTATTTTTTGGTTCAACATTATCTTAGAAGAGTTAAAATTGAGCAAAGTTACTCTTTTTTGTTAGAAAATTAAGTCAATATAATTTTTCAATGGTACATGTTAGTTTTTTAACAATATGGGAAAACATTTCAACTTTTTCAAATTTCCTTGGTGATATTGTGCCTGAAAACTTTAAAGGGAACATTGCTCCTCAAGCAAAATTTTCAGTACAAATTTGCATCTTCATCCTAAAATATTTGTGGTACATCTAGCACCATAAAGTATTTTTCCAAGTATGACCAAGCAGCCTGAACTATTTTTGATTAATCTAGCTAGCATTCTAACTTGTCTCTCAAGTACACCTAGCACTCTAAAGTTACTATTGAAAAAAATATTAGTGTTTTTTTTTTTCGCTTGAAAAAAAATATATTAGTGTGGAATACAACTTCACTTAAAGGACTTTTTTGGAGTTAATTATGAGGTTAAAATTACTCCTAACAAATTCTTTCTGTTCACAATTTCTGCTGAAAAAAATTCATACTCTAAGGATAAAATTGCTCTACAAAATTAGTTTAATGTGCTGAATGAAGCACAAAATACTATAAGATATTTACCACATCTAAGAATATAATCTAGAGTGATGGCCACACCTTGACACATTAATTCAAAACACACCAAATAAACTGGATATTTAAAATATAGATAATTACTTTAGAGTCTTAAATAATTAAAGAACGGTTACCACTAAAAAATTCCATGAAAGGGAATAATATTTCTAAAGTCCCTTCGAATCTGGTGAAGAATACGTTTACATGCGTGATTGTTTAATTGCCAGATTACCTGAAAAAAAAAAAGAGCGAATGAAAAAGGAAAATAATTGAATATACATTTTCTGAAACTCATCGTCCTCCGGGCTTCCCGGCACGAATTGAACTTCATCTGTCTGTTACAAGTGCATTTGTGGCATCTGGTCCTCGTTAGAACGAAAAGTTATAATAAATTTTCTATCTAACGATAGTAAGTTTTAAACATGTTAAAATATGTAGATCTGGAAGTAGTATAATGAATTAAAATCGTAATGAAGAGCACATGCACAATTTGCACTTTTAAAATTATTTCCTCGAAGTTGGTTTAAATGCTTAGATTTGACCAAGTTTTGAGGCTTTTTTTTTTTTTGGCCACAAGTTTTAAAGGAATCAATTCTTTATAAGGGTCGAATATTCTGACCCACTTGAGCCATGGCACCCAAAGTTCATATCTCTTCATCGGGTTGCATATAAACTACTCATCCAGTATTTTATTTAAAACTTATTTGTCCAATTTGAGCATTAAGTACTTAATTATAACATATGTGATATATTTTTTCTAAAATATTATATGTGTAACGTTTGATTATATGCCATTTATAAGTTAAACATATTAGTTTGGAAAAAATAACTAATATATATATGAGATAATTTTTTTTTCTTTTTTTAAGAAAAGGCCTTGCATTTATTTATACCGAAGTCCACTCCCGAACTAGATAATACATTTAAGACTCGAGGAATATGCTCCATATTCACGTAGGAATGCCTCCGCCAAAGTTTCATGGCTAGCTAATAAGACAAAAGATAAATCTTTGATAAATATAGTAGCAACCTAGGTACATCGAAACCGCGCATATGCATGGAAAGTCATGTTTCTCTCGCGTATATCTCTCATTGAGTACTCTCTCTTATTCTTTTTATAAGGCCTTGACTTAACTTTGCAAAAGGAGCCGATCCTACAATTGCTAATCGGTTTTGAATATTTAAGAACGGAGGCAATACTTTATTCATCCTTTCTCAAATCTATATATAAAATCCCGCAATCCTCACCTATAAATACCTCTCTATTCACACAGCCAATTCACGAAAAGGCATCAAGTAAAACCTAAAGCTTGTTGCGTCTTGTGAAAAAAATGGCTCTCAAATCTCTTGCCTTTCTCCTCTCTCTTAATCTTCTTTTCTTCACTATGGTAAGCTCCACTGTTGTGCCAACAGGGGCTGACTGTCCTATAAATACTCTTCAGTTAGGTTTGTGTGCTGATGCGTTGAATTTGGTGAACATTGTGCTTGGATCACCACCAACAGAACCATGTTGCAGCCTCATTCAGGGTTTGGTCGATTTTGAAGCTGCCGCTTGCCTTTGCACCATCATAAAAGGGAACGTCTTAGGCATCCCTCTACTCAACGTTCCAGTCGACGTAAGCGTAATCCTCAACAACTGTGGCAGGAACGGAAACTTTCAATGTGCTTAAACAAATCTTCATCATCACCACGCATTTAACTTCCAGTGTTTTATTTTGTTTGTCTGTTCATTCAAATGGTTAATTTTCTTTATTTTATGTTCGTTGTGTGTTTGGAGATTTGGTTTGTCATTGCGGCTTCCCAATGAATTGAATAAAGATATTGGTGAATAAAGTTTCTCAATTGTTTGTTGTGAAGAATATTTTCTTCCTCGCCTCTTAATAATATTTGTTTGTCTATCTCCTGAAGCTGAAAATTTGTAATACTTATAGGGCTTCTTGTATAATAATTGTTTCGTTGTTTTTACGGATAACTTGTTACATACATCGATTATAATTAAATCCTTTTTTAAATTATTGGGGAAGGGAAAATAAGATCACATATAGACGTATTTTGACTAGTATTATAAGTTTAACTGTATAAGAAAATTTTAAAGGTTGGATACCTGGAATTTGCAATATAAAGTCGTTTGATATTTTTTATTTTCCCTTCAAGAGCAGAAAAAACAGATTCTCATAAATATACATAAAATTCAAATATAAGTCATGACAATTTTTTTTTCCTTAAAAAAGTCCTCTTAATGACCTATATTTTTGCCGTGAAAATTTACTTTTGGCGATACAATTTTTCTCTTGAGAATTTGATTTTTTTTTTTTGCGGCGCAATTTTCTCTTAAGAATTATCCATGGTAACATTTTTATATATTTCTTGAAAAAATCAGTCCAGCAGAATAATCATGAAATAATTGAAAAGTTTAGGCCATTTTTATTTAACCAAAGTAAGGGGGGGAAAACGTTTGAGGCTTGTCCTTCTCCATGACTATGGACATGGAAAACCTTTTAACCTGCTAAAACTGGCTGACACCTAAAAGGGGGTTGAATTGTGTGTAAGATAAAAACTCGATAATTTTAAAATTCTTTTCATAAAACTGATCACTGGCAAATTTCACTGTGTTGGATTGAAAGTGATAAAATTTAGAACATATCACTTGAGTGGTCACTGAGTGATCTATTTGTAAAATATATTTCAGAAAATGAGATCTCTATCAAAATCACCATGGTAAAGTGGCAGTAATGAGTAATTTTTGCATCACTAGAGTGATCTTCTATCAAAATTACTTCTAATAGCTATTTTGGCGAAGAGCTTTTTTTCCCCCCCAAAACATATCAATCGCGTGGTCACTCAAGTGATCAACTAGAAAGTCCACAACTAGCTCTAGAAATATAAGAGGTAAGGGAGGAGAGTATATATATAAACTATAATTTATTTTGGTTTGGTCCAATCTACGATGATCGACGTACGTCCAGTACCCTGGCTCATCCAAAGATTTTAATCTATTATCTCCCTCAAGTTTAAATCAGGTACTCACTATAATCGCACAAGTTTGATCTGGGCATTTGTGAAGCCACTACAACTCCTTCACTAAGTCACTCCCCCTTATATACCGAAAGGATATGACCTTAATGATAAATATTACAATTGATTTTCTCTCTTAGTAGCAAATAAGATGAACACATTGAAGCACAATACAAATGATTTCTCTCTCTAAAGTAGATTATATGAGCACTGAAAAAACAAATAGTGTATGAGATACACGTTGTGTAACACCCCCAATTTTCAAAAGCGGAATATTTTTTTTTTCTTTTTATCAAAGTAGAGCATCGGAGCAAGTAAAAGAGTGAGTAACTGATATATCATTAACTATCACTACTACAAAAAAATGGATATTACTTCCCCAAAAGGTGTCCTTATTTTAAAAAAGGGAGTAAAAAGTACTTTAGGCGCCTTAAATAAAATTTAGGGCGCCTAAAGTATATTTTACACGCCCTAAATTTTATTTAGGGCGCCTAAAGTAATTAATTTTAAAATTTCAGAGCCAAATTTTTTTCAAAAAATTATCTAGGTGCCAAAATGCCAAAAATTTAGCGCCAAAAAATATATTTTAGGCGCCCTACAAAAGTTTAGGGCGCCTAAAATATACTTTAGGCACCCTAAAATTATTTTAGGGCGTCAAAAAACTTATGAAAAATTATTTTTTAAAACTTTTTTTTTTATTTAAGGACTTTAGGCGCCCTTATTTAAATTAAGGGCGCCTAAAGTAATTATTTTTTAAACTTTTTTTTTATTTAAGGACTTTAGGCGCCGTTAATTTAAATAAGGGCGCCTAAAGTCCAATTTAGGCTCCCTGAATATAATTGGGCGCCAAAAGCTCTCTAAAATCTCATACTTATATTTTCCCTTCTCATTCATTACCTCGGTGAAATCCTCCTGTGCCGACTCTCTCCCTCCCTCACCCTTCCTCATCCTCACCCTCCTCAACCATAAATTCATAAAGGCAGGATGTGTGTGCTGTGTATGTGTGTCATTCTCGTTGTTATCTTGATCGATTTGCTTTTCGAGATCGATGTCTTCACCCATGGATTCCACAAGATCAAGGACACCTTATGCTTCTGCGATTCTTCCGTCACTGGTAGCTTATGCAGGAATTCACATGGAAGATCCTTCCATCACGCACCTAAAAATCAGTTCAGCAGAATAATCATGAAATAATTGAAAATTTTAGGCCATTTTTATTTAACCAAAGTAAGGGGGGGAAAACATTTGAGGGTTGTCCTTTTCCATTACTATAGACATGAAAAGCCTTTTAGCCAGTTAAAACTGGCTGACACCTAAAAGAGGGTTGAATTGAGTGTAAGACAAAAACTCGATAACTTTTAAATTCTTTCCAGCAAAACTGGCTAATTTCATTGTGGTGGATTATATTGAAAGTGATAAAATTTAGAACATATCACTTGAGTGGTCATTAAGTGATCTATTTGAAAAATATATTTCAGAAAATGAGATCTCTATCAAAATCACCATGGTAAAGTGGAAGTAATGAGTAATTTTTGCACCACTTGAGTCATCATGACGATAATTGATCACTTCTAATAGCTATTCTGGTAAAGAGCTTTTTTTTCAAAACATATCAATCCCATTGTCACTCAAGTGATCAACCAAAAAGTCCACACTTAGCTTGTAATACCCCAAAAATACTATTTAGCATAACCACTATATTTTGATAGAAAATAGAAAATACCTATTAAAATAGGTGAATATGTGGTCTCAAAACTAGTAGAATAATTACCTTATTTCCTAAGGTGATTTCTCATGAAATTAGGAGGAATAAAGAGCTAAAAATTTCTAAGTGAAGTTAAGGATTATAAAACACTCTGAGAATATTGTATATTGTGAGCAATCCTAAGAGGCAACTAAATATTCATTAAAATAGGAGAATATGTTGTCTCTAAATTTTTAACTGATTTATCATCATATTTAGGGAAATTTTCTTTGGATTCTAATAAATCCAAAAATTCAATTTCCTAAATTTTATTAAGGATCATAAAATATCCTAAGATTATCATAATCTAGCATAATCTTAATTATACCATTTCAGCAATTAAAATCATCAGAGGATAATAAAATCAATTAGAGGAAGTTAGTAACAATTTTTGGGCAAATGAAATTGCAATAATTGAGATACTTTAATAAGTTTTGGAGTTAGTTCATAATTAATTAATAAAGGCCATAAATAAGGATAAAATGATATTTAGAAGCTGAGATTAGCATACAAGGAGTTTTTTTATCATCAAAATTAAATTAGAAACCTTGTCAAATTTTGGTAATTAAGTCTAATAATCCCTAAGGTTATTATGTGAGGCGAAATTTTTGATAAGTAAAGAGGCAAGAAATTAAACAAATATCTTCATAAATGGAAGGCCAAGTTTAAATTTCATAAAGCTAAATCCTAAGGCTTAGAGATAATTTCACAATTGAAAATCCTTAATCCAAGTAAAAACCTATGGATCAATGGGAGATTTTCCTTCTTAAAATATGTGAGAACATTAAAAATAATTAAATTAGGAGAGGGGGGACGGTTTCTTGCTTAAGGAGCAGGGAGGAACATAAGTCAAGAAAGATAGTGTAAGGAAGAAGCTTCAAAGTCTTAAGGAGCAAGTTGTTATCAAATGAGGTGAAAATAGATGAGAATCTATAGAAAAAAAATCATATCTTGAAATATTGAGACTAAGTATTGAAGATAAGTACATATTTGAGATCAGTGAATTATAAGCTTCAACTTGGCTATTCCCAAAGTCATTTCCATAAACTTTTAAGATTCATATCTAAATGTTTTGAGAAGTTAAAAATCACCATAAATCTAATTATAAAATTAGGATTTCAAAAGTGAAATTAGATCTTGAAGAAAAACATTGGCTTATACTTAACTAAATTGGCATTTGGGTAAAGTAAAAGATTAAAACAAAGCTTAAGAGCGAGGGGGTGGGGGGAGGACGGTTTAGAGGGAATGGAGGGACAAGATTTTTGCCTCTTCTCCAAGCAAATATCAATGGTTAAGATCAATTGGGATTGCTTGGAGGCTACTCATTATTTGGCTATAAATAGAGGCCTTGGTTCTTCATTCTCTTCACACCAAAACTCAACCACAAAGGTGAGTTCTTAGAGAGCAAGAGTAGAGAGAAAGAGAGTAGGAAGCAAGAAGGAGGGTCTTCAAGAAGTAAGCTCTAGTCTTTAGTTTTTGTAGTTCTTGAAGTTCTAGTTTAAGTTCATAGTAATTTATGCTTTGATCTTAAATATTCAAGAATAGTTTTGATTTCATGTTTTTATGGTTAAAAATAGCTTTATTTCGAAAATTATATGAGAAATATGATACAACAAAATTTTTGGAAGATTATGATCAAAATAGCGAAGTTCTGGCGAAATTTCATCGATTAGCGATTTCTGGAGCCAGTAGCAAAAACGTTGGTATTTTATGAAAAGGATGATGTTCTAAATTCTGAGAAAATTCATGGAGAAAGTAGGCATATAGGGTTTTCCAAATATGTATAGAATGTGTTATTTGAAGATCTGTGCAAAGAGATAAAAATCCCAGAAGATAGGCTACGTTTCCTGAGTAAAAATCTGGGCAGAAGCTTAAAACGTAAAAACTGGGAATTATCCATAAATTCTGGGTAAGTTCCAGTATTTTTCCTTGAAAATAGACGTCTCAAGGATTCCGGGAAATTTTACGGATCCTCGTTTTGATTTTTCTAGAATTAGTTATGATTTTTCGAAGTTAGGCGAAAATCTGCCCAGAAAATACTACCCTGCGTTTTTGAATAAATGTAAGGGCAGAATTGTAAATAATAAATCCACCAGGGGTAAAATGGTCTTATATAGCCATAATATCTCTTGAAATAATATTTGTGAATTAATAGAGATGATATTACCCTTATAGGATATTTGTGACCGGATTCTGACCGACAAAACAAAACTCGTCAACGAAGGTACGTTCGCGTACAGTAACACTAACTCTGATGTTTATAGTATGCATATATGTGTGGTATGTGTGTTGTATGTATAAAGTGTTTATACTGTGGTGTGCATATAAAGGTTAGAGGATATTCTGTATTGCTGGGAGCGATATGTTTGTATGCTGGGAGCGATATAGTTGCATGCTGGGAGCGATACATATGCATTGGTTGTGATAATTCGTTTGTTTGTACTGTTGATGTTGTGGTATATGTCATCCATATACTGTGTATGTAAACATGAGGTTAACCGTTGCCTGAGGTTCAATGGGCATTAAACCTCAGCTCTTAACATAGCTTTAGGATCGGGAGGTCCGAGGACCGAGGAGAAGCGCCAGCAGGCCACCTAGAAGACCCGACTGTAGACTTCCTTTTGTGTTCCAGCGGAAGCTCTCCCATTGTTGTTTTACTTCACTGTTGAACCATGCAGTTACTATACCGCTATTGTATCCAGCCAGACTTATGGCATTTTGAAATACAAATATCAGTTACTCTTCCACTCAAATGATCTACTCTGATGATTTGAAATGATTTTTGTTGAAAAAAATAATATTCTGCTTTTGAAAATCTGGGATGTTACATAGCTCTAGAAATATAAGAGGTAAGGGAAGAGAGTATATATATAAACTATGATTTATTTTGGTTTGGTCCAATCTGCGTTTATCTACGTCTAGTACCCTGGCTCATTGTTATCAGAACCGAACCGGTCATTAACCTGGTCGGGGTATTGGGTTAATGGGTCATTGGTTGAACCGCATAATCATGACCCAGTCTTGAAAAAAATAAATAATTAATTATTTCTATTATTATTTATTATCATTAAGTATTTTTTTAGTATCAGTAGCATCCTAAAATATTTATTAAAGAAAACTGAAAATATTCATTTAAAAAAAAGCATAAAGTCACTGTTTTCCCTCAAAAACAAATACAATGGATAAGTGGATTTAGCTATATTTTTCATATAGTCCCGATTCAACACCCCCAAGGTGGATGATTGAATGGTAATTTAAAATTGAAGGGAATGAATATCCGGAGGCATATTTGGAGATTTTTTCTACATTTTAAAATGTTGGGAGGGAGAAAAAGATGGATGTGACTATGACCAAAAAGTCTAAAATGGGGGCAAGTGGGGACCACATGGCACTGCATTGCACGTTTTGGAGGATGGATTCCTTCTAGAATGCGCGGACAGTAAATATAATGTGAATAAAGAAATGCGATTGAATCAGATCACGTGGATTGATGAATGGGTTGAATAAAGGAGCTGGGCCCACCAAGTCATTTATTGAATAAAAGCAATTGAAAAGTGAAAACCCTAAGCTATGAAAAAAGCAGAGACAACGGCTGGAAAAAAGAATAGAGGAGCTTCACGCGGAAAAACAGCATAGACGCATCAGCATTTTGGCGAGGAGGGAAGACGTGAGGCTGAACGAAAAAACAAGAAAGAATAGCACGACAGACAAGAACGAGAAACCAAGACGCAGTAACACAGAAAGCAAGAATGAGGAAACAGAAGGAGTAAGGAGACACAGAGGAGGTTGCTAGTTGGTTTCTGGTCTGGTTCATCAGAGGAGAAAAAACAGCATAAGCCATACTGGTTTCCATGACCCGGCCGGTTCACAAGGTTTGCCAAAAACTGGTGGTCAGACCGGTAAAAAATCATTTTCGCTGCACAGACGGTCCTTTAACCGGCTCGGACCGGTTTGGCCACCGGTTCTCCGGTTCACCGGTCGAACCGGCCGGTCCGAGCCAGCTCTGATAACTATGCCCTGGCTCCTCCAAAGATTTTAATCCATTATCTCCCTCAAATTTAAATCGGGTACTTGATAATCACTATAATCACACCAGTTTGAACTAGGTACTTGTGAAACCACTACAACTTCTTCATCGAGTCATTCCTGGTAACATCCCAAACTTTGGGCTTTGGGAATCAAGAATTAATTATGGAAAATTTGGCCTTAAGGAATTTTAAAAATTAAGAATTTGGAATTTAACGCATATTTTCCATAAATTAAAGGCAATTTAGTTGGGAATAATTATTGGCCAGAAAATTTTGGAGATAATATTTTATTGCCAAAATAAATTAATTAAGAGAAAGAACAAAGTGAAAGAAAATTTGGAAGGAATAATTTATAGCCTAAAATAATTATTGGAAATTAGAAATTTATTTTCCTTGGAAATAAAATCATGGGAAATAATTGCAAGAGATGATGTTGGAAATTAAGGTCTAATTTCCTTAAATCTATTTTAGGAAAAGACTAAGATTAAGGAAAAATCCTTATGGGAAATTAAAGACATAAATTTTTATCCCAAAGTTTTAATTAAATGAACAAGAAAAAAAAAAAGAAGTAATGGGCTTCATACCTAACCCATTTGCTTCAGCCCAATGCACGTATATTCAACCCATTCTTCATTCTTCCAAGCTCACTGAAAACACATAAGCAGATCACGCCATAATCACACAAAGATCCATTATTCATTATCCAACAGCCCGTCAAACAGAAGAAGCAGGTCTCGTAAACCAGAAGCAAAGATCACGCCATTATCATACCATAATCCAAGAAACAGCGCCATTTACGTGAATACTGTCAGCCAAGAATCAGAAAAATGCATCACGCAATATCAGTGACTAGTGATGAGCCATACCTCTCGAGCTCCTCGAGGATGGACCGAAGGTTATGATGCTGGACCGATATGCAAAGTCTGGACGCTGAGTTCTCTATTTAAATGGCCAGTTGCTACTGTTAGAAATTATGCCCTAGGGATAATCATTATATAACTAAAACTAATTGAGATATCATATTTTATATTTGATTTATGAAGATAAATCAATTATATATCTAATTAGTTAGATATATATCTTTTCTTAGATTTAATTTATAAAGATAAATTAAATCTATAAGCTTTTAATTTTAGATTAAATAAATAGATTATATTAGATCTATTAGATAGATTTAATTAATACTATTTAAATCTAAAATTTGAATTCAAGATTAATTGAGATTAATCTTGAATATTATTGTATCTCTGATTTAGTTTTAATTAAATATATCATATATCTTATTTAATTTAAATTGAGATATAGTATCTCAGTTTTAATTATATATATATATATATATATATATATATATATATATATATATATAGACACACACTAAGATTTAATTTATAAAGATAAATTAAAGCTGTAGGCTTTTAATTTTAGATTAAATAAATATATTAGATTAGATCTATCAGATAGATTTAATTAATGCTATTTAAATCTAAAATTCGAATTCAAGATAAATTGAGATTAATCTTGAATATTTTAATACGGTCCAATTAGGGTTTTAGAAACTCTATAAAAGGACATTGATCTAGTCATATTAGAATAAGAGAGAATAGCCGCAAAAGAAAACCCTAGAGAAAAGAAAAGGCGTAAGACACAAAAGTAAGAAGGCACTAGCACGCCAACGTTCGTGTTAAAAAGCTGTTCGGTGTGGATACCGGTAGATGAAGGCGATTCGAAGAGTCGACTTCTGCTGATCGAGAAGGTAGCCCATTAGTTCAAATACAACAAGATGCACACGAGCTTTAGAAATGTAGGAGTTCTACAACTAACCCGATTAAAACGCTGTTGATAGATCCTTTTCTTGGGATTCGTAATTTATTGTATAAATTTTATTCCGCTGCGTGTACGAATCCCAACAGTGGTATCAGAGTCAGATCAATTGTGCGTTTAAATTGGGTTTCTCTACATGTATATGTGATATATATGTTTAAACTGAATCCTGTAAGCATGTAAATTGATTATTCACTTAGGGTATCTAAGAATAGCTAGTTATTGCGACCGTTTCTGAATTGTTCAAAACGTGGATGATCACACTGAATCATTGATCACGTTCGCACATAGGTGGTATTCTGAAATGTTTGGAATGAACGAGTTAATCTAAGATAAATTAAATCTATAAGCTTATAATTCGAATTAAATAAATATATTAGATTAGATCAATTAAATAAATATATTAGATTAGATCTGTTAGACAAATTTAATTAATATATTATTTTAATTTTATATCTTATTATATGATATTATATTATAATATAAATTCAAAAATAATAATGATATTATATATAGACAATAATATTATCATATATGGTATTTAATTTATTTAGTAAATTAAATAACTATAATATATTGAGATATTGTATCTCAAATTTGATTTTTGAATAAAAATATATTATCTCAGATTTAATTAAATTGAGATATAGTATCTCTATTTAATTGAATAGAAAGATATTATATCTTAAATTTAATTTATCAAGATAAATTAAATCTATAAGCTTATGAATCAAATTAAATAAATATATTATATTAGATCTGTTGGATAGATTTAATTAATATATTATTTTAATTTTATATCATATTATATGATATTATAATATAATATAAATTCGAAAGTAATAATGATATTATTTATAGATAATAATATTATTATATATAGTATTTAATTTATTTGATAAATTAAATAACTGTAATAAATTGAGATATTGTATCTCAAATTTGATTTTTGAATAAAGATATATTATCTCAGATTTAATTAAAATCTAAGATAAATGAATACTTGTCAAAACCTAGATCACCCATTTGTATGTTCCACCAAAGTGGATGCATTTGAGTTATCTTGGTGAGACAAGAGTGAGTAATGGTGATACTCAACATTCATTATTGTCTTGACTTAATTGAGATTATCAAAATGGTTTTGGATCTCAAGGCTTTAGATGGGATTAAACGTGCTGGTCATATGATGATCGAATCCTATAAAGATCTAAGAGTTACATGTGATATAATTAGCAAAAGAGTTGCCTACCTAAATAACTTAATTTTAAGCGTCCTGCCAAAGCAGACTTAAATTTAAGCCAAATATGGATCTTAGCCCACTAATTATAATGAGGGTTATTAATTCAGTGAGAGGTTACTATTTAAACTTTGCATACATTAGTTGTAGAATCATATCGTCTAGTAATACTGCCACACTATAGATACGATCTGTCCTTAAAAAGGACAAACTCAATGAGACAAATTTTTTGGACTTGTTTAGGAACTTAAGCATTGATCCCAAACACGAAAGAAAGAAGTATCTCCTCAATCAACCTATTCATGACAAGCCAGTAGCTAAAACTCCAAGAGCTCATAAAGATGCTTATACGAAGCATCTGGATGACTCTATGGATGCAGGATGCCTGATGCCTGTCACTATAGTTCTAGACCTCGATGGAGATTTGGAACATGTGGAGGTCTTTGAGATGATTATTCCTTTTAAGAAAGACAAGGGCAAAAGAAAGGGTAAAAGCTCAACCGGTAAGACCAATGAGTCAAACAGGCCCGAACTTAAACCTGCAGCCAAGAAGGCAAAACCTCCAAGAATGGGGTCTGCTTCTTCTGTAATGAAATCGGTCATTGGAAGAGGAACTGCAAACTCCACCTTGAAGATCTGGAAAAGAACAAGAAGGATAGTAGGGCTATCGCTTCAGGTATCTATGTCATAGATATTCACTTCTCTACATCCTCAACATAGGTATTAGATACTGCATGTGGTTCTTGCATTTGTATAAATGTGTAGGATCTTAAGGACAGTAGAAAATTGAATGGTGTTTCTGAACGAAGAAATCGAACTCTATTAGATATGGTTTGATCTATGATGAGTCAAACAGATCTTCCACTGTCCTTTTGGGGCCATACTCTAGAAACAACTGCGTTCACACAAAATTGTATTCCATCAAAAGTGGTTGAAAAGACACCATATGAGACATGGACTGGGAAGAAACCCAGTTTGTCATTTCTTAAAATTTGGGGATGTGAGGTTTATGTTAAACAACAAACCTCAAATAAATTATCATCCAAATCCTCAAGATGCCTTTTTGTGGGGTATCCTAAGGAAATTAAGGGATACTATGTCTACAATCCTATGGATTACAAAGTGTTTGTTATCCGCAATGGTATCTTTTTGGAAAAAGAGTTTATCTCTAAAAGAACCAATGGTAAAGTGAACCTCGAAGAAGTTTGAGAGCCACAAGACAACGTAGAACCACAGATGGAAAATGGAGAAGACTCACAACAAATTGTTGAGCCTACTTAAGTAACACAAGGCCTACGAAGGTCCGATAGAACACGGCAACGGCCTTAGAGATATGAGTTTCTGATTACCGGAAGTCGTGATATTTTGCTCATTGAGCAGAATGAACCAACTACCTATCGAGAAGCCATAGTGGGGCCCAACTCCGAAAAATGGCTTAATGCCATGAAGTCTGAAATGCAATCCATGTACAACAATAAGGTATGGACCTTAGTCGATCCACCTGAAGCACCTGAAGGTGTAAAAACCATTGGGTGCAAGTGGGTTTTCAAAGAGAAAACTGACATGGATGGCAAAGTAAATGTCTTCAAGGCACGGCTGGTTGCAAAAGGATTCACTCAAACTCATGGTGTGGACTATGATGAAACCTTTTCCCCAGTTGCAATGGCCAAATCATTCAGAATCCTTCTTGCCATTGCATCATATTATGACTGTGAGATATGACAGATGGACGTCAAAACAGCCTTCCTTAACGAAAAGCTGCTTGAGGATGTGTACATGACACAACCTGAGGGCTTTGTGCATCTGGAGGAATCTGGTAAAGTTTCTAAGCTTCAAAGAGCCATTTATGGATTGAAGCAAGCATATCAGAGTTGGAATTATCGTTTTGATGAAGTAGTCAAAGAGTTTGGATTCATTCAAAACATAGATGAACCTTGTGTTTACAAGAAGGTTAGTAGGAGCAAAGTTGTATTTCTGGTGCTTTATGTTGATGGCATCCTACTCATTGGGAATGACATCCCTACCTTGCAGAGTGTCAAGTCTTGGTTAGCAAAATCCTTCTCAATGAAAGATTTAGGAAAAGCCACTTATATCCTTGGGATTAGGATCTATAGAGATAGATGTAAGAGGTTGATAGGCCTTAGTCAGAGCACATACATAGACAAGATACTGCATAGATTCAGTATGCAGGATTCTAAAAGGGGTAACATACCCATGTTTTATGGGATCCATCTTACTAAAGATTAGTGTCCTAGTACACAAGATCAAAGAGATCGCATGAGTAAGATTTCATATGCCTCTGTCATTGGATCTATCATGTATGCCATGTTATGTACTCGACCGGATGTGTCATTTTCCTTGAGTTTGACCAGCAAATGTCAAAAGGATCCAGGTGAAAGTCACTGGACTGCTACCAAGAATATCCTGAAGTACTTGAGAAGTACTAAGGACTTATTCTTAAAATATGGTGACTTGGAGGATGAGCTCTGTGTGACTGGTTACACAGATATGAGTTACCAAATTGATCAAGATGATCAAAGATCGCAATTAGGATATGTATTCCTGTGTGAATGGTGGTGCCATAAGCTGGAAGAGCTTTAAGCAGAGCACTATAACTGATTCTACAACAGAAGTTGAGTATATAGCAGCATCGGATGCAACTAAGGAGGCCAATTGGATTAGAAAGTTCGTTATTGAAGTTGGGTGGTTTATACCATCTTAAATCCAATAGACTTGTTCTGTGACAATAGCAGCGCTATTGTGCAGACCAAGGAGCCTTAGTCACAACAAAAAACCAAGCATATACTCAAGCGATTTCATCTTATCAAAGAAATCAATGATAGAAGTGACATAAAGATATGCAAAGTACCAGGAGAAGACAATGTTGCTGATACTCTTACTAAACCGCTTGCACAAACAAAACATGAGCGTCATGTTAGGACAATAGGAATTAGAGTAATTAATGATTGCACCTAGTGCAAGTGGAATTCTGTTGGAAAGGCTAAATCATTGTACTTTAGACGTTTATGTTATTTAAAGCATTCTCTTTTAGTTATCATTTTATTTGCATGTTTATATTGATAACTGTATCCCTGGATATATCTTATAGATTATCCTAAATGTCCCTAGTCGGTCATCTACGTGGGAGCAAAGATGAGATAAGACCAGTATGACTTTGATGAGGTATAGAGATACAATCAAAGTCATGGGCGCTTGTAAGAGTACAAGGTGCTGGATCGACCCACTATGAGAAAACTGCATGGATTTAGTCATAAGCTTATCTCATGTATAACTGTGTCACAACGCCCTATGACCTGAGATCATCATGGATTCCTACATGATGAGTCACTGATCATTGACCAAGTCAAAAGTCACCTTTGACTGGGTGATGATAAAGGCTTGGATCGAGATCAGTGGTTTTCATGCAGAGGAATGTAAGTGCTCAAGATGGAATTTGTCCCTCGCATTTGTATAGAGATAATACTGGGCCCCTCGATGAGTGAGTCTGAGAAACGTATGGCCATACTACGGTAGAAAAGAGTTTCCATTTCAATTATTAGACTACTCAAGAATCAAGAAAGTAATGATTAAGAAAAGGAAGTTGACATTATCCATGCCTCATCCTTGACCAAATTATCGCGTAACAAAAGGGACGTGACATGGTTATACGATAGGTTGTATTGTGTCATCGATCCCCATATGAATTTAGTCGCAATGTCTTGCTAGAGACCGCTTACGACTTGTTGGCTGGTACAGTATTGGCCCACTGCCAATCTCATATGGGCGTACAGGGTCGCACACAATAATAGCCTAACACGAGCAATAGTGTCCAAATTCATTGAATCTTAGATATGTCTAAGAATCAATGAATACGTTTTATCTAGGGAGGATATATATATAATGATTGCACCTAATGCAAGTGGGAGTGTTGGAAATTATGCCCTAAGGCTAATCATTATATAACTAAAACTAATTGAGATATCATATTTTATATTTGATTTATGAAGATAAATCAATTATATATCTAATTAGTTAGATATATATCTTTTCTCATATTTAATTTATAAAGATAAATTAAATCTATAGGCTTTTAATTTTAGATTAAATAAATAGATTAGATTAGATCTATTAGATAGATTTAATTAATATTATTTAAATCTAAAATTTGAATTCAAGATTAATTGAGATTAATCTTGAATATTATTGTATCTCTGATTTAATTTTAATTTTATATATATATATATATATATATATATATATATATATATTCTCATATTTAATTTTTAAAGATAAATTAAAGCTATAGGCTTTTAATTTTAGATTAAATAAATATATTAGATTAGATCTATCAGATAGATTTAATTAATGCTATTTAAATATAAAATTTGAATTCAAGATAAATTGAGATTAATCTTGAATATTTTAATATGGCCCAATTAGGGTTTTAGAAACTCTATAAAAGGACATTGATCTAGTCGTATTAGAATAAGAGAGAATAGCCGCAAAAGAAAACCCTAGAGAAAAGAAAAGGCGTAAGACACAAAAGTAAGAAGGCGCTAGCACGCCAACGTTCGTGTTGAAAAGCTGTTCGGTGTGGATACCGGTAGAGGAAGGCGATTCGAAGAATCGACTTCTGCTGATCGAGAAGGTAGCCCACTAGTTCAAATACAACAAGATGCACACAAGCTTTAGAAAGGTACGAGTTCTAAAACTAACCCGATTTAAACGCTGTTGATAGATCCTCTTCTTGGAATTCATAATTTATTTTATAAATTTTATTTCGCTGCGTGTATGAATCCCAACAGTTACACCTCCACTCTCTTGCATTCAGCATTTAGTTAGAAAGAAAAACACTGAGTTTGAAGAGAGGGAGAGAAAGAGAGTGAGGGAGAGGCAGTGTCGGAGAAAGAGAGGAAAAAACTGAAGCAAGATTGTTCTCTGTTTTACAGTCGGTAAAACAGAGGAGAAAATCTGTCATTATTCTCGTCACACAGCTTGATTCAGCAAAGGTGAGTTTTTCAAACTATCTTTCCTTTTAGTTCCATCAATTTTCTGTTAAGAGTAAGCCATAGAAGTGAAACTCAAGCTCGCTGAAAAACTGAACAGAAAAACAGAAAAAAGGTGGGGGGGGGGGGGCGGTCATCGGGTTTCATAATGAAAGAGGTTAAAGAAATGTGGTTGGTGCATATATATATATATAGGAGAAAACTTTGCTGAAATCTGGAAATGAAAAACAAGGGTGTGTCGTTAGGTTGCATCTCAGGATACGTTGTTTTTCTCGTTGCTGTCATACCGTTATCCTTCTGTTCAAAACACTGCTGAATGTGTGTATACATATATTGGTGCTGTCATAGTTGTGTATGTGTTGGCTATCAAGTATAAAAGAGAAAGAAATGCTTTTGCTGTCATTTTCTGGAAAAAATGGTCTCGGTTCAAACAATATATCATGGACCCAATGTTTTGCTTGCTATTTTGCAATTGTTTTATTGTATGGATGTGTGTACATGGATATTTCATCGTGGCTTATATAGATATATAGGAAACTTCACTGGTTATATATTTAAAACAAAGCTGAAAGTTTAGACATATATATATTGAAAACGTGCTGCCAGTAAAAAGAAAAGGAGGTTAGACGTATGTGTGTCTATATATATATATATTGAAGCAAGTGTTTCCAGGATGACCATATGCATATAAGACAAAAACGAGTCAAGCTATATGTGTGTGTGTGAGTGTGTTGCTGCTGAATATATAAAGTTTTGCCAAACTTAAAGATAAAGCATGTCTTATTAAAATAAACCATTTTTGCATGGAAATAATAACAATCATGAACCTAAGTTTTGCTTAAGGTATGTTTATTAAATAATTTGGAAAATCATAATTAGTATTATATTCTGGAAAATTATGGGAAGCACTTATTTGTCACATAAACATATGACTGATGCATTACCAATAAAGCTTGTCTATAGGATGACTGTTATTTATAAGCCCTAAAATAAATTAGAGTGATTTGAATTATGGCTAATATTGGGAAAATTATTGGAAAAAATGTTGTTAATACACATGGAATTTGAAAATAATGTTTAAGTCTTTGAGACCATGTGATATTTTGGTTGTGAGGGAATTAATTAGGTTCAAAATGCATTTGATAAAGGTGCTCAACTCAAAATTTGCATGAAAAATAAGTTAAGTTGTATTAGTGTTTATCAATGTTTTAAAAGAAAACCATGAGAATCATTAAAAATACATTAAATCATATTCTCATATGATGGTTGGTCTTTATTAATTTTAATTGATTAATGAAAAATAAATAAGAGGGAATAAATAAATAAAAAGAATTATTAATCAATAATTAATAAGGGTGTACATAAATAATGGAGGGATAATAATGATTGGTAAAATAATAATACTAACAGAATAAATAGATGGAAATTTGTGTTACTATTTGGAAATTAGGATGATTATAATAATAACAAATAATGTTATTATTATTGAGAAGGAATGATAATAAAAAATAATAAATGAGGAATTATTATTATTGGGAATAATAATAATATAACAACAACAACAACAATAGCAATAATAATAAACTTATTATTGTTGGAGAAATTTTTAAAGGATTAATAACTATTATTAATTCTCTAAATTAATTCACGTAATTAGTTTCCCCGCGATTCGAGTAAGTGACTAACAACAATGATAAACGTTTTTAGATAGACTTTGACACCCTTTCTGATCCCAACAACTTCTGTCAAGAGATAAGGAATTAAGGTTAAGGTGGGTAACTCTAATCTTGTAAGCATGTGTGTAAGTGTTTATGCATTAATTAGCTGATCATGTATGTTGGTTGATTTACTTGTTATATGTTTTTCCTAGCTATGGATTTGAGGTTGTGGTCTCATGGGGCTACGTGTCCTAGACAAGGGCTATGGTTACGGTTATTGTAAATGCTTCTGTGCTTTAAAATGTGCTAAACGGTCATTTATACTTTCATACATGTGCATGAGATTAACTGTTACCCTGGGGTCCATTCATTTGGACTCCAGACCACATGAAAGATACAGGTAGTGGTTTGGGATCAAAAGGCAAGAAGCAGCTGTAAGGGTTACAACAATTGGAGTTTTTTTTTTGGGGAAAATTAGGATTAATTAGATTGTACTTAACGTTTATCATTAGCCTATTTTTGGGATTACTGTATTAACATCCAACTATCGAATAAATTCGAATCGTGAAAAATTAGTTAGTATATTTTCAAACTAAGTTAATTTCAAAAACTTCTATTTCGAAATCAAGGCGTCCAAATCTCTTCGATGCCTTTTCGCGTTAACTCTGATGAATAACGGCGCCTCAGGGCCGGGCGTCACACTCCCCCTTATATACCGAAAGGATATGACCTTGATGATAAAGATTACAATTGATCTTCTCTCTTCGAAGCAAATAAGATGAACATACTGAAGCACAATACAACTGATTTCTCTCTCTAAAGTAGATTATATGAGCACTAAGAAAACAAATAGTGTATGAGATACACATTGGAGTTAGATTGTTGACATTTTGATGGTGAAGAGTGCAAGCTCTCTCTTCTTAGGCTTTGAGTACTCCTCTTCTATTTATGGTTAATGAAGATCATTTGACCCTTAATCACATTCTTCTCATTGAGCGTCTCATAATATTACCGTTGGAACTTCTGACAAAATTTTTTTCTTGACCATTGAAGTTTAATCCAAATTTAATCACCTATAATCTTCGTATAAACTTGATTAGTGATGATTAGGAACAATGTAATCAATTTTTATGAGTTTGGAAAAGAATCATAAAATATGAGATGGTGATTAAAGCTGTAAAGACTCGTAACTTTCATATTACTACAGTAATGTTGCTAGTGATAGGTCATGACTCAAGTGATCCTTCAAGATCTTCAAAGTGAACAATGCATAATTGTAAGCGGTACTTGAAGTGATGTACATCACTTTCACATTACTGAAGTGATCATTGCCAGTGATAAACACATTTTAACTTTAAATCTTGAAAATGACCTATCTCGAGAAATCTCTTGAAGTCTATGTTATAATGCAAAAACAATTAGCTCAAAATTTATTGTATACAAGAAGTTATGATCAATCCATAGCAACTGGTCTGGATGGTGTTTAAATTTTGCGTGTTAACTAACGAAATTCACATTTGCTCCATTCAAACCTCTTTGAGCATGATCGTGACGTCTTTAAATCACCTTTTGAGTCTAGTTTCATATGCAATAAGTTTTATCTTAATCAAAGTTGTGGTTTGGGAGATATGTTCAAATTACTAAACCTATCTTGGAATAAAATGAGAAATTTCTATGTCAAAATTTCACATTCATATCATTTTTCATTAGAAACCTGTTAAGCTTGATCTTGGTGTCTTTTCGTTGTTTGTGGAGTCTAGGTTCATATGAAATAAGTTTCTCCTCAATTGAATAGAACCTTATGATAGCCTATCCTTGAAGTAAAAAGTGCTTCTCTTCTTGATTTAACATCTCTCAAAGCTACCTCAAGAGGTATCACTGGAAGTGTTAGTTGGAGTTATGATAGCCCTTTACTTTTAGTCTCTTTTCTCTTTTCATTTCAAGGCTTCTTCGTATTCTCAGTATCCTTATGTTCATTCTTTGGGGAATCAATATTTACACATAAAGAACTAGATTGACATTTTGGTAGCCATTTTGTTTTGGGTATTTAATAGTTAGTATTGGACCTTACTTGTCCTTGAATAATTAAAAAAAACTATTTCTCTTATTATAATTTCTTCTACATAGAGCATGTGTGATGAAGGGAATAAACAAAGAATTAAAGTGCCAATGGAAAAGGGCACATAAGACCCACACAATATAAATTTGGTAGGAAAAGACGCCACCTAACTATGTGCCAAGGTAAAGGACAATTAGTCAAGGGAGAATATGCTGGTATAAGTGGGTATACAACATTTTCAGAGCAGTCTGGGATGCCCTACATTTTTCAAGATAAGGAGTCAGTGTAAGCATTGCTGGAGGACACGTGTCACTGTGGGATTGAAAAGCAAAAAGTAAGTAATGATAACAGGGGTAGAAAAGTCAATCCCTTACCCCTTAAGGAGTGAATTTCGTCCACATGTGAGGAGAGAGAGAAAATCAAACTATTCGATCTATACTCAAGCCCAAACACTAAATACAGGTCCCACAGGATGTTAACTGGTAGAACGGGGACCAATAGGGGCCAGTTAGGGGCTTCTTTTAGACTGAATAGGACAAGTGTGGGGCCACTTTAGGAAGTTAAGGCGCCACATATGAATGTCCATTCAAGTGAGAATATCTGAAAAAGTTGAAGAAAAGCACAAAAGGAAATACCGTGTTGATCAGTGGGACCCACATGGACTGGTGGGAGGAGATTGGACCGGATAAAGTGAAAAGTAAGGGAAAAAGGAAATTCCCCATTAGGCACCACATAACCCCCTCTAATCATTAAAATATTTTCTTGGAGGAAAAAAAAAGAAAATCAGTGTAAAAGTTAAATTACGAGTCCCACTCTTCAGATAAAAGGGTAAATCAAGAACAATTGTGCAAAAAATAATCGGAGTAGGTTTATGGACCCTAAATGGCACCTCATATGTACTTTTGGGCTGACCAAAGTATATGGGAAAAGACAAAAATAATTAATGAGTTCTGGGCCAGAATTGGTAATTTATAAAAGTTTCGAGCCAAAATTGGTAATTTTCTCCAAGGGAAGAAAAATATCTAGATATTTTGGAAAGGGGAGGTGCCACATGTCATCTCCTTAGAGGCCTGAATTCTATGGAAATACTTGGAGGAAAAGTCAAAAAAGTCAGACGAGTTCCATTAATTACTGGACAAAGTTTTACTCCAGTTATTCTAGACAGATCAGAAACTTTTACTATTATTAAATTCACAAGCTCTCGCTCTCCTAGACTAAGGGAGGATGAAATTCTGTAGAAGAAAGAGAGAAGAGCTCAACAAGTTTCCATGGCCAAATCAACTCCAAGCTACTAGGATCATCAACCGAACTTCCGATTTAGGGATTAAGGCATACCTTGGGAAGTGAACATGCACACTAAAATTGTAAGATAGTATGTACCCCACCAAGTAGTAACCTTAATCCTCATATACTCTGTGTGACTTGTGTTACCATGTATATTGCTCACGTTTGGTTATCATTTATTTTCGAGCATCCTAGAACTAGAACATACTGTGTGCAATAAGAGTCTTGTTGTGTTCCGTGACCAGTAGTCTGTACTGTGTGCTATTAGGACTGCTAGTTCCGGATTTGGCTGTGTGCCATGCTGTTTGCATGATACATAATGCTATATGGTTTGTGCTTTTATTCTTGGTTTTTCTTACAAATATTGTTATACATTTTATATGAGATTAACAGTTGCTCTATGATTCACTTATGAATCCCAGCCCCTTTTAAGTCCTCTGGCAGCTAATCTAGAGTAGAGCAGGGCGATAGAGGTGAGACTCTAGAGCAGGGGTAGTGGGATGATGGATGTTGGTGATATTTCTTTTGGATACTTATTGTGATTATTGGATGACTGTAGTATTTTATTTTGACCTGTCAAGCACTATTATCCGGATGACTGTATATTTTGATCCCTTCAGGGAAAAGTTAATCTTTTTTGTATTTTTATCAGTATATCATTGTTCAAACTAATGTATACTCTGCTGCTTCTACTCTGATGTGTAACATAAATTAACCTGGGAAAAGTAAGTTAGAATTGAATACAATTAAAAGATCACACTACTCGCCACCCAAAAGGGAGAGGCCGGTAGGCGTGTAACACTCTCCCTCTTGTCCTTTTATGTTGACTAACTCATGTTTGATGATTTTTCTTTCTTCATTCTCAACTTCTAATTGTTCATTAACTGTAGATGTTCAACTTAAAATTTCTTATGAACTATCAACACTTTCAACTTCAACACAATAGTCAAAAGCATAAATAGAATCTAGAGTATCTCAAATATCTCTCACACTAAAGCAAAATCTATTTTTCTTAAAATCATTTACGGTTAAAGCACTATTCATAATTTTCATTGTTATAATATTCAATGAAAACATTTTCTTTTCTTTCTCTGCCCAATCTCTTGTCGTTTTGAAATAAAAAACACTTGTAAAAAAATTTCACATATCAAAATCAAAGGCTTTTATAAAGATGTCATTCTAAATTTCTAAAAATGAAAGTCAATATCAACTAAAAGAGGTGGAACTGTATAGACGCAACCTTCAAAAAACATGTAACATCCATAATCAGCCATTATAAACACTTGAGACTATTAAGTCTTTTAAACAAGAGCCATACTCTAGTAACAACTAATAAAACTGGATGACACCTAATATAAAGTGAATTGGGTGTAAGATAAAAACTTAAGAACTTTGAAATTATTTTCAGAAAACTGATCACTAGTTAATTTCGCTATGGGGGACTAAAAGTGATAAAATTTAGAAAATATCACGTGACTAGTCACTCAAGTGTATCACTGGAGTGATCTTTTTCAGTGATAAACTCATTTTGAATTTAAATATAAATCTAAGTCTATATTCCAATGTAAAAAGAATTAGCTTAAGATTCTAGAGTACTTCAAATATCTCTCACATTAGAGCAAAATCTAGTTTTCTCAAAATCATTTATGGTTAAAGCACTGTCCACAATTGTCATTATTATAATATTCAATGAAGACATTTGATTTTCTTTCTCCATCCAATCTCTTCTCGGTTTGAAATAAAAAACACCTATAAAAACATTCCACATTTCAAAGTCAAAGCCTTTTATAAAAGATGTCATTCTAAATTTCTAAAACAGAAAGTCAATATCATCTAAAAGAGGTGGAATTGTATAATCGCAACTTTCAAAAAAACTTGTAACATCCATATCCAGCCATTATAGACTCTTGAGACTATTAAGTCTTTTAAACAAAAGCCATACTTTGATAACAACTAATAGTACTGGCTGACACCTAAGACGAAGTGAACTAGGTGTGAGATAAAAACTTAAGAAATTTGAAATTCTTTTCATAAAACTGATCACTAGCTAATTTCACTATGGTGGACTAAAAGTGATAAAATTTAGAAAATATCACTTGATTGGTCACTTAAGTGTCTATTTGAAACACATATTTTAGAAATGAGATCACTGTCACAATAAACATGGTGAAGTAGAAGTATTGAGAAATTGTTGCATCACTAGAATGGTCACTCAAACGATACTCGATGAAGATACTTGATCATTTTTCCTATTAGTTGCATTAAAGAGCATTTTTTAAAACATGCCACTTGAATGGTCACTAAGAGTGACACTAAGTTTAAAATCCACGATCAATTATTCAAGTTAGATATGCTGTAAATATAGAGGTAAGAGAAAAGCGTATGCAATCTATGATTTAACGCAGTACAGCCCAATCCGCGATGACCTATGTCTAGTCCCTAGGCTCCTCTTGAGATTTCAATCTACTATTTCCCTCAAGTTTAAATCGGGTACTTGAAAACCACTATAATCTCAAAAGTTCAATTTGGGCACTTGTGAAGCCACTACAACTCTTTCACCGAGTCACTTGAGTAATAACTTAAGTGCTTACTCGAGTGATCCTATAAGATCTTCAAAGTGAATAGTATTTCATTAGAAATGACACTCGAAGTCATGTGCATCACTAGAGTGATCTTTTTCAGTGATAGACTCATTTTAAATCTAAATATAAATCTAAGTCTATATTCCAATGCAAAAAGAATTAGCATTTAATTCATTGTATTTAGAAAGTTAAGATCAAATCCATAGTAGTTGGTTTACACAACGTTGAAATTTTGCATAACAATTTATGAAATTCACATATGTTTCATCTGTTTGATATGATTAGTTTTTATGATGTCTTATATAGATGCCATTAGTAAGAGCAAAAAGATTGTATACTATATTTATCTCCTACATTGATTAATTCTTGAGTTTAATGTAGAATCAAAGATGTAAAGTTCATTTATGAAGAATGATCAAGAAGAAGATCAACAAAGAAGCAAGAATTTATTAAAGGTTTTTGGGGATAATCAAGAAGAAGAGGAGGGATTGAAGAAGAAAGAGTTTATTGTATGGAACATCTTTATTTAAGATCAGTTCAACTTTATTTATGAAGAATGTTCAAGATAAGAAGAAAGAAAGAATAGAGTTGTGGAAGAATGACTAAGTGAAGATCTTGCCAAATAGAATGAGAATATCAATATTCAAGATCAGTTTAAATATAATTATGAAGAATGATCAAAAGATGAGAAGGCACATGAGATTCTGGAACAAGTTCAGTATAGGCTCAGTTTTCTGGATTTTGAAGAAGGTAAAAGCTGTAGAGAATGATGAGTTGAGGTTAAATTGATCAAGATGGAAGATGGAAGAACTTGATAAATGGAATGAGAATATCATTATTCAAGTTCTAGGATTGATCCTAGAAGTTTCCATGATCAAATAGGTCAATTTAGAGTTAAAGTCAGCAAAAATCAGGTTCTGCATGAGAAAACTCGAGTTTCCTACTGTTAGTTATGCTTAGTTTTGATGATGTCAAATATACTTATGGATATCAAGAGCAAAAAGTTTACATGCCACATTGACTAATTCATAAATTTAATGTAGATTCAAAATGTGAAAGTCATTTATGAAGAATGATCAAGAAGAAAAGAAGATATGAAGTCAAATGATGAAGAACAAGATAAGAGAAGAAAGAAAGAGTCAATTTATGGAGAATTATGAAGAGAAGAGAAGAAAGAAAAGAAAAAAAATTGTTGAATGGAATGAGAAAGTCATTATACAAGCTCATAGATTGATTCTAGAAGTGTTCATGATCAAATGGGAGTTGGAATGGCTCAAATCGGAGTTAAAATGAGTTTGGGATGAAAAAAAAAATCAGCAAAAACGTGTTTAGTATTGAAAAACCTCGAGGCAGGGTCACATAACCTCGAGGTTGGGCCAAAACTCGAGGTAGACAGCCAACCTCGAGGTGAATATGGCCTTTCAATAACTCTGTTCTACTCTGTTTCGGGCGATGCTCAGTAAATCGATGATATCTCCCAAACCAGAGATTGTATTGAGGTCAAATCAATTTTGAATAAAATTAGACATCCAAGGCGTAATCTTGGCAAAAATTCAAGTCCAAAGAAGATCAGATGAGAGAGCTATGAATTTTTGAAGTTGGACTATCTGTCGGTTCACTAAATTGAGGATATCTCACAAACTACAAATCGGAATGAGATGAAATCGGTGGCATATGAAACTAGACTCACACACCTTTCCAAAAACATCACAATCATAGAAAACAAAGGTCAAATGAGAGAGATATGATTTTTGGAAGTTGAGAGTCTGTTCAGGATTGTGCAAAAACGTTGGTTTAAGAACAATTTTACTGATTTGATCATAGTGCTCAACATACAATGGGTTTGGAGCTATTATTCTTGCATTGGAAAGAATACTTAAAGATTATTCTAGGGATATAAGTGACTTGCCAAGATTTGGAGTTAACGGAGATGTTATGGTTACCGAACTTATTCAACGGAGTATAAAGTCATATACTGATATTCTGAGATTCCTGTCAAATTAACTCGAGGCTCAAATATTAACCTCGAGGTTGATATAAAACTCGAGGTTAGGAATGTAACTCGAGGTTTACTCCATGTTCCCTTTCTATCCGAAATTCTCATTTGAATACACATAACCTCGAGGTAGGAAAAGGAACCTCGAGGTTCTGTAAAAACTCAAGGTGATATATGAAACTCGAGGTTTCATTCTTTGTCTATCTTCGTATCTATAACCTCGAGGCTGGTACTGGAAACTCGAGGTTGCTAAAAAACTCGAGGTTGTAGATGAACCTCGAGGTTGATAGGCTTTGAACTGATATATTTTTACGAAGCTTGCGATCGTTTCGGTAACCCATATGAATCTGATTCATTGTTCTTGCTGTGACTACATTATATTATTATGTCTACTAACCGTACTTCAAAGTTATGATTATGAAGAATTTCAACAAGAGATCAATACTCTGAGAAGAAAAGCAGATTGTGATGTCAGCAACATTCAATGCTAAACCCAACTGAACAAAGTATCTGATAAAGCATCTGGACTGATAAAGACCTCTACATTCCTTCTACTTTTACTACAACGGTCGATTAAGGAAGAATGAGCCAAGGACATTTCAAAGACATTCCTCTATGAAACAAACATTTGTGCAATAAAGCAGATGATGATGTCGAAGCTTCAACGACTAGTTTTCTAACGGCTACTTCCAATTGATGTGCAATGTTCGAACGCTGGCAACGGTCGAAACACAACAACCTATAAATTCTATAAATTGTGAAGTCTTCAAATTGGAAGAAGTGACGACGATCAACGAAGCCAATGAAATGATTTTACGACTTCATCGTCGATAGCTCATACACTCTGTTTTTACAGTAGAGAGTGAGATTATAGATTATGCACTTCAGTGATTAACACTTTATCTACTCGTGAGGAGTTTAGAATTCGTATTTGATTATCTGTAAAATCTTGAGGTTGGACCTCAAGTGTTGGGGAAACAATTACAGCTTGTAAGGGGGAGTGAATTCGAGTGTGAAAGGATTACCCTGAGTACAGAGTGTATAATTGTATCCATGGAGATTGCAAAGGCTGCACAAGTGCTTGTGAGGTTGTAAAGGCTTCTCTTGTGCCTGGTTAAACAAGGAGATAGTGGAAATCTCAAGTGCTGCTTGGGGGCTGGACGTAGGGGTCAAGATTGGGCCGAACCAGTATAAATCTTTATTTGCATATTCTCTTCCCTAAACTCTTACATTTCAGCATATATATTTTGAATGATTGTCTATTGGTTTATAAATTATTATTGTCATTCAAGCCTCCTTTAGTAAGTTGCGAAAAAGATTTTCTAAGTTCTCAAAAGTTTTATTCGACACCCAATTCACCCCCCTCTTGGGTGACAGCCAGGTCTAACACCTACCTTACTGCAGTAATTAGCCTCTGGAATACGAGAAAACTCAAGTTTGGGTGTCAAAACTTGAGTTTGGAAGTCAAAACTCAAGTTTGGAACTCAACTTGAGTTTGGAACTTAATGACTCAAGTTTGGAGTGGCTTCAGCATTTATGGCGTCTCTAGACCAGAAAAACTCGAGTTACAATGCAAAACTCAAGTTTCCAGTGCTGATTAGCAACTCTGTTCACCTCTGTTTCACGTTCAGATTGGGCGAGCTTTAGTAATTTGATGTTATCTCCTAAACCAAAGATTGGATTGAGGTGAAACCTGTTTTGGATGAAAGTAGACTTCCAATGCGTCATTTTGTCAAATTTTCAAGCCCAAAGAAGTTTAGATGAGAGAGCTATGAATTTCAAAAGTTGGATCAGGAACTTACGCCACATAGCAGACCAAGCTTCAATGTTTTGAGTGTAACTCACAATCTACATATTAGAATGAGCATAAATTAGTGACATATGAAAGAAGACTCATAAGGCTTTCCATCAATACTTGATCCAACTAAAATGAAGTTCATACTAAAGAGATATGGTTTTTGAAAGTTGACTATCAATTCAAAACGTTACAAAAATGATGGTCAAGAACAACTTTCATTCATAGAATCATAATGGACAAAATACAACGAGTTTGGAGTTGATTTTTTTTTTTGACATGGAAAGAAGACTCAAAGAGCTATATGGGGATGAGTAGCTTGCCAAATTTGGAAACAAGGACATAAAACTCAAGTTAGAGAGCAAACAAGGACATAAAACTCAAGTTTACAAGTGAAAACTTGAGTTTTGATCAGACAGAGACGAATCTGGAGTAATGCAACAAGCTCAAAACTCGAGTTTCCAAATGAAAACTCGAGTTTACATCTCTGCTTCAAAAAAATCAACGTGTCGAAAATCTCGTTTTTGATCAAGAACACCCAGATGATTACTCAAATGATTTATAATACTTCTTAACATCATTTATATCATTTGTGTACATGTTTCAGATGATCAAAGGGCGTTAAACTGAAGATGAAAGGTGAAGTAAATGCTGATGTCACAGTCAGCTCAAAAAACGAAGTTCTAACGGCTAGTTTCCAACTGATCTCTAACGGCTCTATTTACAACAGTCATATTCTCAAACGTTCATATAATCTTCATCTATAAATAGAGCAACATTCAAAATGCAAAAAGATTATGGAGAGAGCTTGCACTATCATAATGCCAATATTCTAAATCTCATACACACTCTGTTTTTCAAATGTTTCATAGTTTATCAAAGAAAGAGTGAAATGATTTCTATTGTACTTCAGTGATTATCCATTCACTTCTTTGAGAGAAGATTCATTGTAAATCATATTTTCTGAGAGATGCTCAAGGTTGGGTGATCTTGAGTGGGAAATTGATTGTATCCTTACGGGTTGAAAGGGGGAGTATCTTAGTAAGAGATTTGGCTTCACAAGTGCCTGGGTAAACTTGTGGGTTTGTAAAAGGCTTCTCTTGTGCCTGGATAAACAAGAGAATAGTGGATTGAAAATCTCAAGTGGAGCTTGAGGCTAGACGTAGGTAAAGGATTGGACCGAACTAGTATAAATCTCATTTTGCAATTCTCTTCCTGAACTCCTTTTATTTCCAGCGTATATGTTTGAATTATTATCTATAACTTTATAACTCTTTACAGCCATACAAACTGATTTTACCCAATTGCAAAAAGATTTTCAAAGATCCTAAATTTTTTATCTTCACTCAATTCACCCCCCTTGGGTTCAGACGGGTCTTTGACCATCTAAACCTCTTTGAGATTAGTCCTGACGTATTTGAATTACATTTAGAGTATAGTTTCATATGCAACAAGTTTTGTTTCAATCAAAATTATGGTTTGGGTGATATGTTCAAATTGCTCAACCTAGTCTGGCATAACATGAGAAATTATAGTGCCAACTTTGAAAATTCATATTGTTTTCATTACTTGTTGAGCTTGATCTCAGTGTTTGTGTGTTGCATGTGCAGTCTAGTTTCATATGAAACAACCTCATCAGAGTTGTGGTTTCGAAAAATATAGCCAAAATATTATACCTCTATTCGGCTAAATGAAAATTAAGAATAATAGAGTGGCCATAACTCGAGTAGTCACTCGAATGATCATTAAAAATTCATCTCTGGAGGTGCCACTCAAGTGATTGCTCAAGTGAAGTTGTTATAACTTCTATATAAGGCATTTTAATGTCAAATTGAGCCTTTCCAACTCCAATTTGACCCTAGAGACCTTCAATATCACATAGAAGAACTTGAATCTTGATATTTTCATTATGTATTGCAAGCTCCTCTTTCGTTGCTATCTTCTCTTTTTCTTCTTCATGATTCTTTTCCACAATCCTTTTGATAACTCCATACTTTTCTTGATTAACATCTTCAATCTCTTTCTTCTTCATTTATTTCTTTTCTTGACTTTTTCTCCCCATATTTGATAACTTCATTCTTCAATATCTTGTTCTTTCTCTTGATTATTCATAATAATTCGACTTGATATATATTATTTTTCTTTTTTTGATTAATAGTTCTTTCTTCAATCTCAATTCTTCTTCTGTATCATCCTACATAATCCTCTTAGATATCTTATTCCTTTTCATGAGTAATATAATGCAAGTTCTTCTTTGAATCTTTCTACTTCTTGATCATACATTCTTCACACTTCAAGTTGACATCTTGCTTTTACTCATTCTTCATAATCCAACTTGATATCTTCTTCCTTTGCTTGGCTAATCAACTAGATAGTTTTTAATACATATAGTATTTGTCAAAGTATAAGATAAATACATTATGCAAGCTTTTTGTTTTTAATATTTGACATCTATATTTAATATCATCAAAACTAAGCATATTTAATATATATATCCCAGTTAAATTATTTTAAGCAACAAATTTTTTTTTCATGTATTTTAATATTTCTAATAAAAAGTTTTAGAGAAAATTAATCTTTTCATCCGTATATTCTACCTCAATTTTCTAATCGCTCCGGATATTTCTATTTTTATTTATAAAACGACACCTTACACATTAATTTTTTTTAAAAAGAATTCTAAATCCTTATATTGTCAAAAAAAAAAAACGTGTATTGTTTATTAGCTGGTACTCCGATACTTCCCATCCTTATTTTGAGGACCTATTAACAATTTTACATAGATTAAAAGTTTGGTTAAATATATAGTCAACGCTATTAAAATTTATATTAATGAAATTTATTAATTACACAGAATTGTTTAAGTCACTTGTAGATTTGTTTGGTTGATTCCATATAGCTTTTCCCCCTCCATTTCCATTTCATATTTTTCTAAGTTGATTCTACTTTTTTTTTTCTTTTTTTTTTTTTTTTGCTTTTGCCCTCCATTATTTTGTCTCTTATGAATTGTGATCTGTGGTGCGGGGAATGAAAAGCATTGACATTTGTAATTAATTCGAGGTTAATAACTAAATTCATTAGCCTGAAGTATTTTTTTCTTTCTTTCTTTCTTTTTTTTTTAAGTATGTTCAGTATTTTAAAATATTTGGGTTGATCGATAAATTTGTTCTAAAAGGTTTTGTGTAGTAACAATGTTACCTTGATAGTATTTTTAGGTTCAATGTTACCTTACAAGAGTTAAAATTAAGCAAAGTTACCATTTTTTTGTTAGAAAGTTAACACTCAATGTTAATTTTTTAATGGTACATGTTAGTTGTTTAACAGTATAGGGAAACATTGCAATGTTTTGAAATTTCTAGAATGATATTGTGTCTTAAAGCTTCTAAGGCAACATTTCTCATCAGGCAAAACTTCCAGGATAAATTTACATCTTCACCATAAAGTATTTTTCCAAATGTGACCAAGTAGCCTAAAGTATTTTTGATTCATCTAGCATTCTAGCTTGTTTTTCACGATCTTGTAGCACTCTAATGTTACTATTGAAAAGAATATTAGTGTTGAATACAACCTCACTTGAAGGACTTTTTTGCAGTTAATTATGAGGTTAAAATTACTCCTAAAAAAAATCTTTTTGTGCACAATTTATGCTAAAAACAATTCATACTTTAAGGATAAAATTGCTCTACAAAATTACTTGAATGTGCTGAATGAAGCACAAAATACTATAAGATATTTACCACATCCAAGAAAATAATCCAGAGTGTTGGGCACACCTTAACACATGAATTCAAAACACATCAAATAAACCGGCTATTTAAAATATAGATAATTACTTTAGAGTCTCAAATAAAGAATGTTATCACTAAAAAAATCCATGAAATGGCAGAATATTTCTAAAGTCACTAGGAATATTGTGAAGAATACGTTTAAATATGTGATTGTTAAATTGCTTGCTTAGTTAAAAAGAAAGAGCAAAGAAAATAGGAAAATAATTGAACATACTCCTTCTAAAATTCATCCTCCTCCGGAATTTTTGGTCCTACATATAAAGCACCAACCGCCGTTTAATTATTTTTTCTCATTTTACCTTAGTTATCAGTTGATGTTTAAAGTTGGAAAAATTAAGTCACATCAATTAAAATAAGAAAAATTTATCATTTTATGATATATTTAATAATTTATTATTATTCTTTAGCTTGAGAGAATCAGCAGTTGGTGCATTATAATAAGAATTAAAGGGATTAAGTTTTATCTTCTACTGCAAATTTACCCATATGTATTGTCATGCATGTAGTGAACTTACCTAGCATGTATGTGATAAACTTATGCTCACTGCCCAATTTTTTTTTTTTTTTGGGAATCTATGGGCGATAAAACATTTTTTCCCCTGGAATAAGAATGTTGTTTTTCTTTCCTCTTACACAAGGAAAGTTAGGAATCCAGCCCACCAAAAAGCTTGCAAATGATCAAGCCGTTTGGACCACAGATACGAAGAACTCTTCACATCCTTCATCACTCTTAGTTTACATTGATTTGGCACAATCTGTAACATTCTTGATTTTTAGGACTTATAAAGTCAGTTGTGGTTTAATATATATATATATATATATATATATATATATATATATATATATATATATATATATTTTATCAAAAGAAATTTTTTAGAGTTGATTAACTCACCATTATAAGTCATATATATTCTTCTGTGTGATGAGAGCTCTTAATACGTGTTATGCTATCACTCGGTGCACAGTAGATGGTACTTGTCAAGGCCCCTTCTTCCTTGTCTTCCCTTGGTCGGGATTGCATAGGAGCTATGAGACAGGTGACACCACCTTATTTGTGTTCTTTAAGGAGGGGAGCCATACTCCAGACTAAAGCTCTACACCTTTAGTTGGGTGGCTTTTAAGAATTGGTGAGCTTGGGACAATCCAATCAAATGGATTGGTTTTCTGTTGGACTATGTGTTAGCATATGCCTCCAATTAGCATATAAAGGTGGACTGCTTGACAAAAGTCCAATAAGTTTTTCTAAACTTGATAGGCGTATTTATATTCAAAATTAATCCTAATTAATTTTGAAATTCAAATTTTGAATCTGGATTAAAAAAATATATGAATTAAGTCTATCTAATATATTTAATCTAATCTATTTATTTAATCCAAATTAAAATCCTTCTGATTTAATTTATCTCTATAAATTAAATCTGAGAAAAGATATATATTTATTTAATTAAAACTGAGATACTATATCTCAATTTAAATTAAATCAGATATATGATATATTTAATTTGAAAATTAAATCAGAGATACAATATCTGTATTTAATTAAATATATAATTGATTTATCTTCATAAATCAAATATGAGATACGATATCTCAATTAGTTTTAGTTATATAATGATTAGCCCCTGGGGCATGATTTCCAACACTAATTGCGTAGCAACTGTAAATATGTCCAAGTTCCTTGCGATACTAGCGTGCACGAGAATTCCTATAATTTTGGGATAATGCTCATTACTTAATACATATATTTAAACATGATAAAAGGGTATTTAATTATCAAGTTTATCCCTTTTTAACCTTTATCTTAGTAGGGTATAATTTCAGTTACCCTAATTTACTACTTTTAAACTCACCCTTAAATTCCCATAATTTTCATTAAACTTTGAAAATTCATATTTAAATGAACAAAAATAAAAATTGAAAAATGTGGCTGAACCCAAGAGGGGGGTGAATTGGGTGAAGATAAAAAACTTGCTCCCTTTTTAAAAACTTTTCGAAACTTGGTTAAATCATATTTGAATGATAATAAGAGTTATAAAATTATAAATAATCATTCAAACATATGTGCTGGAAGTAAAAGAGGTTAGGGAAGAGAATTGCAAACTCAGATTTATACTGGTTTGGTCCAACCTTGACCTACATCCAGTCCTCAAGCTCCACTTGAGATTTCCACTATTCTCCTTGTTTATCTAGGCACAAGAGACAAGCCTTTACACTCTCCTTGTTTAATCAGGCACAAGAGACAAGCCTTTACACCCACAAGTTTATCCAGGTACTTGTGCAACCTTCACAATCTCCCTCGGAGACTCCCCTTACTTCCTGTAAGGTTACAACCAAATTCCCAACTCAAGGTCACCCACCCTTGAGTACCTCTCAATGAAAATATGATTTACAATAGTTCTTCTCTCATAGAAGTGATTATGATAAACACTTAAGCTCATTACAAATGAATTCACTCTCTAAAAGATAAGCCAAGAAGGCATGAAAAGCAGAGTGAAGGGAGGATTCATAAATTCGGCATTATAACTGTATAAGCTCACTCCTCTGCGTTTCTACGATTTAAATCCAGCTCTATTTATAGATGAAGGTCTTCTAACCGTTGAGAATAGAGCCGTTGAGAATGAAGACGTTGAGAGTTCAGCAGATGGTAAAATATAGCCGTTGGAAGCTTTTTGAACTTTGACAGGCCAGCATTTCAGATCTTCATGAAATCCTTCTTTTGATCATTTGAAACATGTCCACAAATGATGTAAATGATGATAATAAATAATACAAATCATTTGGGAAAGTTTCTGGCTGATCTGGATCAAATTCAGGATTTTCGCATCTTTGGTTTTTCTGATGCTTTGCTGTAAACTCGAGTATTGTCTTCAATACTACGGTATTGAGCTTATTTTATAACTTCAGATTCGTTTCTATAAGCCCGATACTCGAGTTTTGCTTCCTATACTCATGTATTGAGGATCCTCTAACGTTCATTGCTCTCTGTCTGAGCTATACTCGAGTATTCATCCGTAAACTCGAGTATTCATCTAGTTCAGCACTTTGGTTGCCTTCTGACTTGATATCGCTTTAATTTCGGCAAACCAATAATCCCCATACAGATCCTTGGTCTTCCTTTCCATAGCAACAAGAATCAAATCTTAACTTGTTGGAATCTGTCCGTTATGATCCGATAATTGAAGACTTTTCTTTACCGGCGTTTTTGGAATGTCTTGCTCAGTCAGTCAACTTTCGAAGACTGTATCTCTCTGGTCTGATCTTCATTTGTGTTGAATCAAGTCTTTATGGAAAGCTCTATGTGTCTTCTTTCAAACGCCACCGATCTCAGCTCATTTCGATTTGTAGATTGTGAGATATACTCAAAACACTGAAGCTCACTCTGAAGTGTGGCGTGAATATTCCATCCAACTTTAGAAATTTATAGCTCTCTCATCTGATCTTCATTGGGCATGAAACTTTGTCAAGATGACACATTGGATGTCTAGTTTAAGCCAAATTTGATTTCACCTCAATCCGATGTTTGGTTCAGGAGATATCATTGAATTACCAAACCTCGCCCAAAGCTGTATGTATAACAGAGGTGAACAGAGTTGTTGAAGGAGCTAGAAACTCCAGTATTCATTTGGAAACTCGAGTTTTGTCGAGTCCAGAAGCGCCAGAAAAGCTGAAAACTCCCGATACTTGAATATTTAAGTTTTATACTCGAGTATTGACTTCAATACTCGAGTTTTGACCTTCATAGCTCAACTTTTGACTTGGAAACTCGAGTTGACCCAAACCTTGGTTTTCCAAAACTTTTGTTTTCAAAACCAAGGTTTTCTCGTCCAGAAGAAAATTTTTCCAGTAAGTTTGTATGCTCGAGTTTTGACCTAGAAACTCGAGTATTGACTTCCAGAACTTGAGTTTCACTGTCTTTAGCTCAGAATTGACCCAACCATCCTCCATTTCATTGTGAAGACTTGTAATATCATTTTAAGACCTTGTATATTCAATTTTTTCTCATTCTTTATGACAAGATTTTTCTTTTCTTCAATCTCTTCACTTGGTCATTCTTCATTCAACTTTAGCTCATCATTCTTTATGCCTTCTTCATCCTTCAATACTCAGAGAACCAAGCCTATATTGAACCTCTTCCTCTTTTTCTTCTCTTTCTTTTCCTTATCCTCATCTATATCCTCTCCAACCTTGAGCTTCTTTTCATCATTCAATATTTCTTGGTCATCTTCTTTTTTATCATACTTCATGAGTAAACTTCACATCATTGATTCTACATGAAAATGCAAGAATTAATCAATGAAGAAGATAAGCATACTACTCAATCTTTTTGCTTTGAATCAATGGCATATGTATAAGTCATCATCAAAACTAATTATTTCCAACAAAAATGATGTGCTTCTAACTCTAACGTGTGTTGGAAATTACGCCCTAGATGCAAGTCATTATACTTTAAACATTAATGTCATTTAAAGTATTCTCCATTTGGTTATCATTTCTTTTGCATGTTTATAGTGATAAATGTATCTTTGGATATATCTTATAGATTATTCTAAATGTCTCTGGTCGATCATCTACACGGGAGCGAAGATGAAATAAGACCAATATGACTTTGATGAGGTATGGAGATACGAATCAAAGTCATATGCACTTGTAAGAGTACAAGGTGCTGGACTGACCCACTATGAGAAAGCTGTATGGATTTAGTCATAAGCTTATCTTATGTATAACCGTGTCACAATGTCTTTTGACTTGAGATCATCATGGATTCCTACATGATGAGACGCTGGTTTTTGACTAGTCAAAAGTCACCTTTGACTGGGTGATGATAAAGGCTATGATCAGGATCAGTGGTTTTCATGTAGAGGAATTTGAATGGTCAAGATGGAAACTCCTTTCCATCGTAGCATGGCCATACTTTTCTCAGACTCACTCATCGAGGGGCCCAGTAATGGTCAAGAACAGGAAGTTGACATTATTCATGCCTCATATTTGACCAAATTATCATGTGACAAAAGGGACATGACATGGTTGTATGATAAGTTGTATCATATCATTGATCCCCATACGAATTGGGTAGTCGCAATGCCTTGCTAGATGCCACTGTGACTTGTAGGCTAGTACAATATTAGCCCGCTTCCAATCTCATGTGAACCTATAGGGTCGCACAAAAGAATAGCCCAACACAAGCAAAAGTGTCTAGATTCATTGAATCTTAGATATATATATGATTTAATGAATACTATATTTAATCTAGGATATATATATATATATATATATATATATATATATATATATAAAATTCAAAAATAATATAATAATATTATTATTTAATAGAGATTATAATATTATAATATAATACTTGTTTTGTATTTAATTTATTTGATAAATTAAATATCTAAAATAAATAGAAATATTATATCTCATATTTAATTTTCAGACAAAGATCTCATATATCTTATTTAATTTAAATTCAGATATAGTATCTCAAATTTAATTAAATAGATAGATATCATTTCTCAGATTTAATTTATAGAAATAAATTAAATCAGATTAAATAAGTTAAAATTTAATTCGGAAGGCTTTTAATTCGGATTAAATAAATAGATTAGATTAGATCTATTAGATAGATTTAATTAATATATTATTTTAATCCAAATTCAAATTTAAAAATAATAAGGATTAATTTTGAATATAATACGCCTATTGGGTTTTGAAAATCCCACGGACTTTTTGTCAAACGTATTAGAAAATATAGAGACGTGAGAATATTGAAGGCGCTAGCATGCTGTCATCAGTGTTGGAGGCCATTCGTGTGGATACCAGTAGAGAGAGTGGATTCTCAGAGTCGGCTCCTATTGATTGAATAGGTTGCCCATAAGATCAAATTGAAAGAGACGCTTATTAATTCGCATAGGTACAGTTCCTTTTCTAACTTGATTTAAACACTGTTGATGGATCATTCGATGGGATTCGTAAGTTTTTAATTCCGCTATGTGTACGGAACCCAACATCGTGTTCCTAGACAAGTCTATTTCCGCAAAAATTGACTCTAATGGTTAAAACACATCAGATTATTCCCAGTTTTAAGAACTTCCCTTACAATCTAGTATGAAACTCTAGAAATTTAACTTAACTTCAAAAATCAATAACTCCTTGTACAGAGCTCCAAAAATTACTGATTATCTATCAATTCAAAGCTCTGCATGTCCTCTGTAAATTTAGGAAGTTTAAAATTTTATAGACTTTGTTTACATATTTAAAAATAGTTCTCAAGTTATTTGCCCAGATTTAACTTTTCCATAAACTTAGGTTAGTCTGTAAAAATCATAACTCCTTATATAAAAATCCAAAAATTAAAAACAACCTATCAAACTAAATATCTTCGTGTCTACTTCAAATCTTAAAAGTTTCAAAATTTTTGGAATTCATTTACTCAGTAAAAAACCTCACACAAGACATCTACCTCTAGAAACTCAAAAGTTGGAAGCTTTTACAACTTGTGTAATTTTAATCCTTTGACTCCAAAAATTGTTTTTCCACCATATTTTCACTCCAATTTTCAAAATGAATTTATTGAAAACTTTAGATTTTCAGCCTAATAATTGAATATTTTACACACTTATTTATATCTATTAGGTAATAAATTTAGGATTGTTAGCTAATAAATAATGGGCTTTAATGCTTATTTGAGCTTTGGGCTTATATTTGGATTTAATTCATTTTTAATGATAAATTTCCAATTTTACATTGCTTAAAAATTTTACCATAACTCTTGAAACCAAACATCGGATTTGCCTCATTCTTGTGAGTTCTATATGTGTTTTGATGATAACTGACAATTGTAAACTCAGTATGAAGTTTGTCCTTGGTAAGTTGTAAAACTCACTATAAAAGGCAAACTCGAGTTTAGGTATGTAAACTCGAGTCTAAGACTTGACAGAGAGTTGCTCAATTCAGCAAAGACAGCCAAACTCCAATTTGCTCAGACAAACTTGAAGTCTGAAAGATACAGAGAGCACTCAAGGTTTTGACAACAAAACAAACTCAACTTTAGACCCTGAGACTCGAGTTTAGACTAAACAGAAAGAATTTAGAAACTTTAGTATTTTCACAAGTTATGTAAAGTCCAGTCTTTGTCTGCAAACTCCAGTTTGTCTCAAAACAGAAGAGATTTCAAAGTTTTAGTTCTTGCTGAAACTCGAGTTTATATCTGTAAACTCGAGTCTGAGTCACACAGAGAGCTCAACAAAATGTTCGATTTGAAAACTCCAGTTTGTGTTTCTAAACTCCAGTCTGCAAGTTTTGGACTTAGGCTTATCTTGATGACAAAAGCCCAAAACTCGAGTTAGTCATTAATTGACTCAAGTCTAGCCATATGCCCAAAATCTTATTCAAAGACCAGAGCCCGACCGTCTTCTCTATAAGAACTAAACTCGATTAAGCCATTCCTAAACTCGAGCTTAGACATTTACTTAACATTCATGCTTTTTGGATAAACCCAAAACTCAAGTTTAAGGTTACAAACTCAAGTTTGTATCGGTGATTTTGAAAAACCAGATTGTGTCAATCTGCAAAATCTTTATGGGTTAATCTGAAAAAGTTTTATCATGTGATACTATTGTTTCTAACATCTTTGATGAAGTTTTGAGTAAATTTCAGATGAGTTCAGCTAAGATCAAGTTGGAATCATATCTGGAATAAGTGCAATAAATGAAGAACCAAGAACAGGGCTGATCTTCCTCCTCTATCCCAATGGTTCAGCACAGACCATTATGGATCAATTAAATCACCCTCCAACGGTCTAATAAGGGTTATGGAATAACTAAAAACCTGGAAGACCATCTGTATCAACAAATTCCAAGATTCCAGCTGAGAATTGAAAGAACAGAGGATAATATGCAACTGCCATTTTTTTCCAAATTTGCAACTGATCGTTAGAGAAGAAAATGCAACGGCTAGTTCCTCTAGTTTTCCTATAAAAAGCTATGAAGACTCAGAGCAGAAAACACGCAACCAAGCTACAACCGATTATATTTGTAATTTGAGTCTGTATTGTGTTTTTTTTATCTTCAGTGTTTATCAATATTTGTTCTTTTGAGAGCCTTGATTCTTTGAAATCATTTTTTCAAACATTTGTTTGTATGAACTCAAGGTTGTGGAACCTGTAAGTTGGGTTGTTTAATTACAAAGTGTAAGGGGGAGCAAGTCCTAGGTGAATAGGATTGCGTGTGGTTTATATTGTTGTAGTTAAAGCCTGTTGAACTAGTGAAAATATCCAGAAGATATCTAGGGACTGGACATAGGTCAAGGTTAAGACCGAACCAATATAAATCTTGTGTGTCTAGCTTTTCTTCCCTTACTCTTTCGTTATTTACTTTTCAAGTTTTGAAAAAGAGTTCAAAAGAATTTTTGAAATCCCCAATTCACCCCCTCTTAGTGATTTCTTCCATTTTCATTTGGTATCAGAGCATAGGTTATCTACTTAAAGAATTAACATCCTAGACAAAAAGATCCAATGAAAGGAATTCTACCAGATGGTGCCTCAATAAACAGACCACCGGGTTTCAATAGTGAACACTACTCATTCTGGAAATCCAAATTCAAAGTATTTGTGATAGTTAGTGAGTATGGTCTATGGGAAGTAATTGAGGAAGGGAACTATGTTCCTAAAAAGAAAGTTGGCGAGAACTTTTTGCCAAAAACGAAAGCTGAGTTTGATGAAAATGATCAAAAGAAAATTGTTCTTAACAGCAAAGCCATCCTAATGCTGCAAAGTGCCTTGAGCCAAAAGGTGTACTTTCACATTTGCAACTTGCCTAGTGCCAAAGAGATGTGGGATGCATTAGAAGTCGCCAACGAAGGAATCTCAGGGATCAAGGAGAACAGAATCAACACACTCACTACTGAGTATGACCTATTACGCATGAAGTCTGGAGAATCAATTGCAGAGTTCCAACTCCGGTACACTCACCTGATCAATCAGTTGTCAGCCTTGGGAAAGATATACGATCAAAGAACTCAGGTAAGGAAAATTTTGAATATAATAACCAAAGATTGGGAAGTTAAAGTGACAACTATTGAGGAAGCAAGAGGAGAATCCATGCAATCCGTAGCTACCCTCTTCAGAAGCTTGTCAGAATACGAAGGCAAAATCAAGTTCAGAAAAGGACTTGACGAATTGGAAGGCAAACAGAAGGGAATCGCTCTCAAAACTGTCAAGGAAGATAGAAATTCTGATGATGATGAGATATATGAAGAAGAAATTGGAATGATGGTCCGAAGATTAAAAAAATTCTACAAAAAAGGATTAAGCTTTCCAAAAGTCCTACAAGAATAGCAACAACAAATAAGCAAAGAAGCCTATCATATGCTACGAGTGTGACAAGCCGGGTCACATTAAGTCTAAATGTCCTCAGCTGAAGAACAAAGAAAAGGAAAAGACAAAATTCAGCTCATTCAAGAAAAAGGCCTATGTTTATGCCATCTGGGGAGATAGTTCATTTGATGAAGAAGAAGAAGATGAAGAGTAAACCGCAAATCTTTGTCTGGTCGCTCAAGAGGAATCTAATAATGAAGAGGTAAGTGATTCTGAACCAACCTTTAATGAATTGCTCTCTGAGTATAATAATCTTCATTCAGAATTTAGGAAGATTGTGAAAGAACTTCTGATTTCAAAAGGAAGAATAAAAGTTTTAGAAGAACAAAACATTTCCTCTCCCACTTTCGAAAAGACTTGTGAAAACTGCTGCAATTTGCAAAAGAAAAATGATCATCTTTCAAAAACTCTTGAAAAATTCACCCAAGGGAGTGAAATGCTTTACATCATTTTAAAACAGCAAAAGTTTACAAATGATAAGTCTGGCATTGGCTATAAGCCTGACCTTGATAAAAGGAAAGGCAAGAAAAGAACTATCTAAGCTATTTTCAAAAATCAGTTCACTCCTCTAATCCATTTGCCCACTGTAATTACTGTAATAGAAAGGGTCATTCTACTTCTTCTTACTTCCATAGAAAAGAAAGGAAAGACAAATCGATAGGTAACTATCAATAGGTGCCTAAGGGATCTTACAAGGATCCCAAAACACATACTAACCCAAAAGAACCCAAGATGAAATGGGTACCTAAAGCTTAATTTCACAAACTTGCAAGTATGTCTAAGAGCATCAAAATCCAATAAATGGTACATTGATAGTGGATGCTCTAGACACATGACGAGAGATCAATCCAAGTTCACAACAATCATACACAAGGAAGGTGACAAGGTTACATTTGGCGGAAACTAATCCGGAAGGATAGCTGGTATTGATGAAGTTGGCAACAATGATAGACCAAAAATAAAAGATGTCTACCTTGTGGAAGACCTATGCCATAATCTCCTCAGTGTAAGCCAAAGTGCAGATAAAGGTAACCTAGTTATCTTCACCTCAAAAGAATGATTGATTGTTAACAAGGATGATCTCTCCTTAGACAATGTCAAACCAAAGGCCTTATTCAGGGCTCCAAAAGAAGGTAATTGTTATACTCTTAACCTCTCTAATGATTTATCCCTTGAAATTTGCTTTATTGGTAATCTAGATGAAAGTTGGTTGTGGCACAAACGATTAGCTCATGTCAACATGTCTCAACTTGATAAATTACTGAAAAAGGATTTGGTTATTGGATTGCCTAAATTAAATTTCAAAAAGGATATGATTTGTGATGCTTGCCAAAAAGGAAAACAAACTAAATCATCATTTTAATCAAAAATTGAGATCTCATCCAATAGACCACTTCAATTACTGCATATGGATTTAGTTGGTCCAGCTAGAGTTAAAAGCTTTGGTGGAAATTTATACACTCTAATTATAGTTGATGATTTTTCAAGATATACATGGACTTTATTTTTATCTGCCAAAAATGAAGCATTTGATCAATTTGCTATTTTTGCCAAGAAGATCCAGAACGAGAAAGGTTTATCCATTACAGGAATTAGAACTGATCATGGAGGAGAATTTGAAAACCATTACTTTGAGAAATTCTGCGATGAGATGGGAGTAGATCACAACTTCTCTGCACCTAGAATGCCTCAACAAAATGGAGTAGTAGAAAGAAAGAACAGAGCTCTCACAGAAATGGCAAGAGCAATGCTAAACGAAAATCAGACCTCCCAAGTGTTTTGGGCAGATGCAATGAGCACAGTTTGCTACATCTCTAACCAAGCTTATCTCAGGAAAAAGCTGAACAAAACTCCATATGAGCTTTACAAGGAAAGAAAGCCCAACTTGGCTCATCTACACATCTTCGGGTGCAAATGCTTCATTCACAAGAATGGTAAGGAAAACTTAGGTAAATTTGACTCTAAAGTTGATGAAGGTATATTCCTTGGCTATTCATCTAGGAGTAAGACATACAGAGTATATAATCATTCTACTCGAACCATAGAAGAATCAATTCATATTGTTTTCTGTGAAACCAATCCTAACAAATCCATGATTGATGATGATGATGAAGAAGTTCAAGATCAATTCTCTTCAAAATCTCCTTCTGTTTTGACAAACTCTGAAAATAATTTACAAAGAGGACCAGAAGCTGAATCTGAACATGATTGTGAAAACCTTGGTCAAAATCAACCTAGAGCTTGGAAATACAATAGGAATCATCCACTGGACCAAGTGATAGGTGATGCAAATCAAGGAGTTAGAACTAGACAAAGTATTTTGAATGAAGTCACTTTTTCAGCCTTTATTTCAGAAATAGAACCCTCTAAGATTGAGGAAGCTCTTTTAGACAATGATTGGGTGATAGCAATGCAAGAGGAATTACATCAATTTGAAAGAAATCAAGTTTGGGACTTGGTACCCAGGCCCAAAGACCATCTAGTCATTGGCACTAAATGAGTATTCAAGAACAAACGTGATGAGTCTGCAATCATTGTCCGTAACCAGGCAAGATTGGTAGCTAAAGGATATAATCTAGAAGAAGGAATTGACTATGAAGAAACTTATGCTCCAGTAGCAAGATAGGAAGCAATAAGAGTTCTTCTAGCCTTTGCTTGCATCAAAGGTTTCAAACTATATCAAATGGATGTGAAATTAGCATTTCTAAATGGCTTTATTCAGGAAGAGGTTTATGTAGAACAACCCCCTGGCTTTGGGGATGAATTTCATCCAGATCATGTTTTCAAATTAAAGAAGGCTTTATATGGTTTGAAACAAGCTCCTAGAGCTTGGTATGAAAGACTGAGTAAATTCCTTCTAGATCATGGATTTGTAAGAGGAAAAGCATATACCACACTTTTTATTAAAAGTAACAAGCTTAATGAAATCCTACTTGTACAAATCTACGTGGATGATATTATTTTTGGTGCTACTAATGATGCTTTGTGCAAGGAATTTTCTGAGACTATGAAGGATGAATTTGAAATGTCAATGATGGGAGAACTCAATTATTTTCTTGGACTACAAATCAAGCAACGCAAAAATGGGATATTTATTTCTCAGACCAATTATCTAAGAGACTTGCTCAAGTATGGCCTTTAAGATTGTAATGGGACAGACACACCAATGAGCTTAACTGCTGCCTTAGATGTCGATGAGAAGGGAAAAGACTTTAATATCACAAGGTATAGAGGCATGATTGGATCATTACTCTACTTGATAGTAAGTAGACCAGATATACAATTCAATGTGGGGATGTGTGCTTGATTTCAATCAGCGCCTAAGGAATCTCATGCTGAACACGTGAAAAGAATCTTTAGATACCTGCATGATACAGAAGAATTGGGCTTGTGGTTTCCCAAAGGTCAACATGAACACTTAGTAGCATATTCTAACTCAAATCATGCTGGATACAAAACTGATCGTAAGAGTACAAGTGGAAAATGTGAATTCTTTGGAAATTCACTCATCTCATGGTTTAGCAAGAAGCAGAAAACAGTAGTCGTATCCTCAACTGAAGCCGAGTATGTGGCTGCTTCAAGTTGTTGTTCACAAGTCCTGTGGCTCAAGCAACAGATCCAAGATCTTGGAACTTACCTGAAGGAAATTCCCATTCTCTATGATAATACCAGCACTATCAACTTAGCAAAAAATCCAGTTTATCATACCAGAACAAAGCATATTGATGTCAGACATCATTTCATTAAAGACCATGTTCAAAAGAATGATGTCAAAGTGATGTTTATACTAACCCATCAACAACTCATAGATATCTTCACCAAACCACTAGCCAAAGAACAATTCATGTTTATAAGAAGAGAATTGAGAATGGTAAATCCCAATGAGTTGTGAGTTTCTTGTACCCAAATGTTAGTTAATCAGTGTTTTGATGATTATCTTATACTAACTTAAGCATTGGAGTGTTTAGTTGTGTTTTTGCAGGATACTTATTTACTGATGTTTTCTGACAATATGAAGCAAACTCGAGTTTATCAGGGACAAAGAACAACTGAGTTTCTGGAATCAGGTTAAACTCGAGTCATTAAGTAAGTAACTCGAGTCTGCACAGGACAGAGCAGCCTATAACTTTGAGGAATTTCTAAACTCGAGTCATTAAGTAAGTGACTCGAGTCTACACCAGACAGAGAGCAATCTGAAATCTTTGAAGAAACCCAAACTCGAGTGAAAAAGCATAAACTCGAGTTTATTGGGGATTCAAGGATTCACACATACATCCTTGAAATCCAGGTAAGTGTTCATTCATGCAAACTCGAGTCAGTTAGTGTAAACTCAAGTCTGTCGAAGCTCAATAAAAGTCCAGGTAAGTATTCATTCATGCAAACTCAAGTCAGTTAGTGTAAACTCGAGTCTGTCGAAACCCTATATATATATGATTGTTGTGACTGTTCATTTTCAATCCTCAAAACTCAAGTTTGCCCTAGAGTTTTCTCTGCAATCTCTCTGCTTCATCTTCAAATTCACTCTCTCTCAACCTAAAATGGCTTCCAATCAACCCTCCAGACCTTCCAACGACGATAAAACCTCAAACTCTCCAACACCTCCTCCCTTGCAGCGAAAACCTATGATCAAATCCATCCCAACTCACAGACCAAGAAGGGAAAAGATGTTTCCCAGAAAATTTGCCACAGGAATTGACAAATTTCAAATAAGTAAATTTCAGATGAGTTCAGCTAAGATCAAGATGGAATCATATCTGGAATAAGTGTAATAAATGAAGAACCAAGAACAGGGTTGATCTTCCTCCTCTATCCCAATGGTTTCAGCACAGACCGTTATAGATCAATTAAATCACCCTCTAATGGTCTAATAAGGGTTATGGAATAACTAAAAACCTGGAAGACCATCTGTATCAACAAATTCCAAGATTCCAGCTGAGAATTGAAAGAACAGAGGATAATATGCAACTGCCATTTTTTTTTCAAGATTTGCAATTGATCTTTAGAGAAGAAAATGCAACAACTAGTTCCTATAGTTAGCCTATAAAAAGCTATGAAGACTCAGAGCAGAAAACACACAACCAAGCTATAACCAATTATATTTGCAATTTGAGTCTGTATTGTGTTTTTTTTTATCTTCAGTGTTTATCAATATTTGCTCTTTTGAGAGCCTTGATTCTTTGAAATCATTTTTTCAAACATTTGTTTGTATCAACTCAAGGTTGTAGTGGGTCTAGGGTGAAGGTATGTGTAAGTATGGAAATGAGAGGCTAAGTACCAAAGAAATCTAAAAGAGCACTAGAAAAGAATATGAAATCACTTAATTTTCATTTTCTCTTTTTTTATTCCATCTATATTTTTTTTTCTTTTTCTTTCTTTCTTCATATTTCTTTTCTTTTTCTTAAAGTAGCTATTTACACGATCACAATGACCAAATCAATGTCAAACAATGAATGGCACAAAATCAAAAGCCTCCCCCCAATACTTAAATTGTTGTACTCCTGGGCATGCCCCACATTTAAACACAAAACTAAGTTGAAACCAATGCTCAATACATTTCCAACAACGAGCATGAAAAATTGGTTTTACAGTTTGGCTGGTGATGTGGTTTAGAAAAGAATGGGTCAAAAAGGCATAAAGGGGCTTACAAAGGGAATATAATATAAGGGAAAAGCTATTTAGCCAAAGTTGGAAAATGAAAGAAGGAAACAGGCCTCTATCATATTTATGCATGTAAGTGAAAAATGCAATTTTAAAAAGAAAGAAAGCAAGTTCTAGAGAATGAAAATCATGAACAGAAGCATATATGAAAGAAAGAATGGTAAAAGATGAATTTTATTTATGCAGGCCGAAAATCTCACAAAGCTCAATACCAAATCATACAATCAGCATCACAAAATCAACTACCAAGACATATAATCCAAGAGTCAATAACTTTAGCCTAAACAAAATGATCCATCAAAACCCAAATGTCCATGTTCATAATGTATAGCTAAGCAAACATAGAAAGAGGGACTATAATATTCATAAAAAATCATTTTATTTTGAAAAACAAAAGTGGGAAAAAATAGAATAAATAAAAGAAAAGACAATAGAGAAAGAAAGAAGAATACTCCCTAAGGCTCTTATGGAGGGTAAGTGGCATCAGTGAGTAAAATCTCTGCTTCCACAGACTACTATTGGGATCCCTCATAAAATTGCTTGACGCAATGTCAATTCACTTTGAAGGTTCTCCTTGTGGGTAGACCAAAAAACTTAACAGCACTAAAAATGAATACATAAGTAATCACAAAAGGGCCATCCCATCTAGATCAAAGTTTACCTAGCATAAACTTGAGACAAGAATTACATAAAAGAGCTTTATGGCCCACAATGAATTCTTTTCTCAAGATTTGCTTATCATGAAATGCCTTTGTCTTTTCTTATACAATCCCAAACCCTCATAGGCATCCAATCTGAGCTAATTTAACTCTTGTAACTACAACTTCTGTTCCATTCTAGACTTAGCCAAATTCGAGTTACACTGCTTAATAGCCCAATATGTATGATGCTTCAACTCAATTGGAAGATGACATGCCTTACCAATGACAAGTCGATAGGGGGACATCCTAATCATAGTCTTATAAGCGGTGTGGTATGCCTGCAAAGCATCATTTAGCCCCTTGCTTCAATCCTTTTTAGTAGAGTTTGAAAATGGAAGAAATCACCAAGAGAGGGGTGAATTGGGGATTTCAAAAAAATTATTTCAGAAAGATATTCAAGTTTTCAAAAAAAAAAATGAAATGCACAGAAGCAAGGGAAGAGAAGCTTAGACACAAAAGATTTATACTGGTTCGGTCCTAACTTGATCTACGTCCAGTCCCCAGATATCTTTTGAGTTTTTCACTATGAATGCTATCTTATTACAACAATGTAACACTAAAGCAATACTAATCACCTAGGACCTGCTCCCCCTTACACTTTGTAATAAAACAGCCCAACTCAGAGGTTCCACAACCTTGAGTTCTTACAAAAACAGTAATCAAATGATTTTCAAATAGCACACTCTCTTAAAGAGCAAATAAGCATAAACACTGAAGTTCAAAAAATTATTTTGCATAACACAGCTAAAAATCAAGAATGTAATCAGTTATAATTCAGTTGTGTGTGTTGCTTTACGTCTTTATGGGTATTTATAGGTTTAATCTGAGAACCTAGCCGTTGCAAATTCATTTCCTTCTTTCTCCAATGTTCATCTTTATTTTTGGAATATAGCTGTTGCATATTTTCCTCTGTTCTTTCAATTCTCAGCTGGAATCTTAGAATTCGTTTATACAGATGTTCTTCCAGATATTTTGTCATTCCATAAACCTTATTTCGACCGTTTGAAGTGAGATTTGATAAACTTGTAACGGCCTGAACTAAACCATTGGGATAGAGGAGGAAATCCAGGCTTGTTCTTGGCTCTTCATTAATTGCTTTTGATCCAGATTTGATTTCACCTTGATCTTTGCTGAATTCATCTGAAACTTACTTGAAAAACTCATTAAACAATGTTAGAATCAATACCAACATATGATATAACATTTTCAGATTAACACATGAAGATTTCTCATATTGGCGTAATCTGGTTTTTGAAAACATCGGCACAAGCTCGAGTTTGTAGTCCCAGACTCGAATTTTGGTTTTATCCAGATAGCAAGGTCGTGTTAAGAGTTCTGAACATGGTTATGAAAGCTATCTAAACTCGAGTTGATAATGACTGACTCGAGTTTGGAGTTTTGATGAGAAAATTGAGTTTTAAGTTCAAAACTTAAAAAACTGGAGTCTTCAAAGACAAACTGGATTTTTCCAAATCAGAAGTATTGTGTAGCTCTCTATATGGCCTAGACTCGAGTTTCAGTGTAAACTGAAACTTTGAAATTTCTTTGTCAAGTGTAAACTGGAGTTTCATAGTTAAGACTGGAGTTTTCAGAAATAGGTAGTAACTCGAGTGTTCTTTGTTTGTCCTAGACTCGAGTATCAATTCTCAGACTCGAGTTGGTCTTGTTGTGAAAAACTCTGAGTGCTCTCTGTGTCTCTCAAACTCGAGTTTGACTAAGCAAACTGGAGTTTGGCTTTCTTTGCAACATTGAGCAACTCTTTATTAAGTCCCAAACTCGAGTTTTCATTCCTAAACTCGAGTTTTCCTTTGATAGTAAGTTTTACACCTTACCAAGGACAAACTTCATGTTGACTTTACATTTGTCAGTTATCATCAAAACACATAGAGAACTAACAGAGTTAATAGTTTTCAGAAGGATTTGCTTGATCTCTCTATTTGAGACTTTAGCTTGACCATTGGTGTTGAAAGTATGTTGTGGAGACCTTGTGAATCACCCTATACTTCCATAACAAAGCACTCATGATTTGGTTACAAAAATGATAGCCTTGGTTACTATAATAGATCTCGGCTACCAAACCTACACAAAATGTTAGACCTAAAAAAAATCTACCACCACAGCAGAATCATTAGTTTGGGTGGCTTTTGCCTCAACCCATATTGAAACAAACCCAATAGCTAGCAAGATGTAAGTGATACCATAGGAAGTAGGAAATAGACCCATAAAATCAATACCCCAAACATAAAAAATGACACAAAATAGTATAGGGTTTTGGTGCATCTCATGCCTGCAGGAAAAACTCCCTACCCTTTGACAGTTATCATATGAATTACAAAACATATAAGAATCATGAAACAAGGAAGGCCAAAATACACTAGACTCCAACACTTTCCTAGTAATTCTTTGGGGTCTAAAGTGACCACTATAGGCAGAAGTATGACATAAATGTAAGATGGAGTAAAACTCATGATCAGGCATACACCTCCTAATTACTTGGCCACTACAAAATCTCTAAAAATAAAGGTCACACCAACATAATATTTAGACTTACTTTTCAATTTCAGAGGTTAGGCCTTAGTGGAATCAATAGGTAAAACACTAGCAACAAAATAATTAACAAAATCAACATACCATAGATGCTTACCTTGTAGCTATAAGAGCTGCTCATTAGGAAAATCATCCTGAATGAAAGAGAGGGTAAAAGGATGGTGAGTGATGCAACTCAAATGATTAGATACCCAGTTTTGTGCTCCACTTCTATCTTTAATCTCAATATCAAATTTTTAGAGCAATAACATTCACCAAATGTTACACCCCTATTGGCCTCTCCCTTTCCGGTGGTAGATATAGGGACTTTCTCTTATTTGTTACCTTACCTTGGTTAATTATTACTTATTAATGTACATAAAAGTAACTCACAATAAAGCATATGATTATTTTGGACAACTACTTAATACTGGTAAAAGTAAAACTGTAAACAAAATATAGTCCCCGAAAGGTTAGGGTATAGTAATCCAAAATAAATATTGGGCAGTAAATAAATATAGACAATCATCTGACAAAATGTAAAATACAACTGATGATAGGGTATTCCCTATTTCTTCAACCCCCAGCTCCATGCCCATACCTTTAACCCCTAATCAACTCAGCTAGTACCACTTGTATCTTTAGAATAGTCTGGGTAGAATTGAATCCCAGAGTAACTATTAAACTCATATACAATATGTATGCAATGCATATATGCAAGTATAATCAAGAAAAAAAATAACATATCAACAATAATAACACATGCTACATGCATTTAATACACATCACATGGAGTAACATATCAAGAGTATACAACATATGCACATGTTTACTGCGTAAGGACTAAGTCCTCAATAACACCGGACAGCCTATCACAATAAGCCTCAGTTCCATAGCGTTAAGAAAATAATGGAAGGCCGAGCCTTAAACCCTAACACACTGAATTCATCATTGGCTCAGTAGTGACCTAAGTACACACAATCTACTAGGCCCTTCAGCCTGAATTCATGTAACACTGAACAACCTATCAAACTAAGCCCTAGTTCCACAATCATGGCACAACAAACATACAAAAATCACACAAAGTATATACGTAAACAGTTACTACTTGACAGTTGATCAGTAAATAAAATTTTTTTCCGATGTTTGAATTTATTCCAGATATGTACCTACCCCAACACAAAGAAATTACATTCCAATTCATATACTTATGCAAACTCCCCTCTTTAATTTCATGAAATTCAACCACAATCCTGAAATTCCAAAAATTCTGATCCAACTTCAAAAATTCATAACTAATTATAGAAAAATCCCATTAACGTGATTCTAGTTGTCACTTGACCCTTAACACGTATATTTTGGACTAAAAATATTCCTAGAGACAAAAAATGCAACGCCTCCCTCGAGTGCCTAAATTTTTACCTTAATCTTACGCAGTAGTATGGCAAGAACCAAAAATAATAATTATACTGATACAACGGAAATTAAATTTGTTTAGATAACATGGGTAATCCCAGGGTTAATACCCCTTTCTATTGCTTACATTCATTATAGACAGTGAGGATTAAATGCACTACATCATTGTCATCCCTTGGTTCTTCTGTTGTCCTTCTGCTGGGCCGACTTCAAGCAACGCTCCCTCCTTGAATCTTGTGCAACACTCCTCTCAAGTGCTCACTTGTCTATTGGTTGGTAGGGGAGGGTGAGATTCTGAGGAATCCCAGTAGTAGACAATACCAAATAGTGCATGCAAGATAAATGCTAATGTATGATATGCTTACCTTGCACAAGCTCTTGTTAACATAATGAAATTCTGCATACTCAATGCTTTATGCATCATACTCATGGCCATAGCATAATCGTAAACAAAGTTTCAACCAATCAAATATGTTACACATAACAAGCAAGCATAGCAATCATACATATACACATAAGCAATAATATCAAATACATGCAAGTAAGGTAAGCCCACTACCTTTTAAGAACTACTGTTCTTACTCGGGTTCCTCTTTCGCCAACCTGTAGGATTGCTTGAAGTTCATTCCTTTTCCTTTTAGCCCTATGGACATAATCATACTTTTACAACTAGGGAAAATGGATGTTTATTTTCCTTTTTAACCCTTATTTCATTAGGGTTCAATTTAAGTAACTTAAACTCGTTACTTTCAGCCTTTATCTTAACTACCCTTGAAATCCAGCAACTTTTGGTATTCTTAATTAATTGCACAAAAATTATATTAATGTGCCGTCAACTCTCACCTGTTCATTGACAAGTCCCCTTTCATATAAAAATATTTCCAAAGGTCAGAACTTATCAAATAATTCCCAGATTTTTATGTTTCCACGGTTTGTCCTGTTAAGCTTCCAGATTTCATAGCTTAACTTTAAAAATTCATATCTGGAGTTTTAGACATCGAATTTAGGTGGTTCAAAAACCTATGAACTCCTTGTTAAGTCTAGTTTCTATAAAAATTGGTTTCAACCTTTTATCACATGCCATAAATTCCCAGATTTCAAAAATGTAGTCTCTGTTTAGGAACAGTTTCAGATTTATAACCCATTTTCCAAAATTCATAACTATTTCTATACTTATCGAAATATGACGAATTACCTATGAAATTAAAGCTCTATGTGTCTACTACACATCTGAAAAATTTCATAATTTTTGAAATCTGTTTACTCCATACGAAATGCCATGTCATTTTGTGACTCCAGACGGACACCAAAAACATTGTCAGATTTTTGCCAAACTTTGGAAAATCATATCTCGAGCTATAGACCTCGGTTTGAGGTGAACCAAAGCTCATTTTAAATTTTAGTATGTCTACTATATGTCCATAAAATTTCAAGGCAAATAAGGTCTTTTACTATATTCTTACCTTTCTCAAAGTTTACTGTTTCAGCAAAAATCCAAAAATGTTAAAAGGCATCATTTTATGTATATATTTGAACACACACGTCAAATACACACACAGAGCAAGGTCACATGCAATCTTAAGGTATTTATATATATGCACTCGTAAATACATATCCTTGGCAACTACGACATGCATATATATATACATACTCCTAGGTTCTTATTTTTCCTTCAGTTTTGGTGACACACACTTACACCCTTCGTTTTCATTCTTTTTCTTAGACCAGTGACGACACAGATATACACACACGACAGATATACATACACCGTAGCATAAAAGAAGAAAAGAAAAAGAAATAGATACCATGTATGACAGCAAGCCCTACACATGTGTTACGGATATCTCACAAATGGGCCCAGCCCAATAACCAGAGAGCCTAGTCAAAATGGTTTCAGTTATGCTCATAACCGCTTCCTTGAAAATAGGAGTGGTTTTATCAAGAATATCTATCGTTATGGTAACCGCCTATGAAAGAAGGAGATTATTCAAAAACACATATCTTTATATCCCTAAAATAAAGGATAAATCCAACAGATTAAGATAGGGCCCAGGTACGCCTATAAATAGGGAAAACCCCTTACAAGGTACACACTTCTGAAACCCTAGCTTTTCTATTCACACAGCGCACACACACCACCCCCTCTGGCTATCATTAGCCTGCCGTATACTCTCGAACTACGTGGACTTTGATCCACACTGTGGTACGTAGGACCCCGGGATTTCACCCTGGGCCAAGTCCAACCCAACTTGTGATCCACTCCGGATCATTGGCGCCGTCTGTGGGGATTGTAAAGTCCTATTCCCGTGACTCGTGATGGCTAATACCAGAAGCAAAAGCCACCCGCATGCACACGAGCAAGGTCAGGAACAAAATTTTAGCGAGACCCAACAGCAGGACGTTCAAGGCGTTAATCAGGAACAAATGGAGGAGCCCCCGGACTCGAACCTGGATGGACGAGCAGGCCAAACGCTGGAAAATACTAACCACGCTGGTCCCTCAAAGTTTCAGATTGGCAGCCCGGACATATGGCTCCTACATAACATTGCTGAATCAATGTTGAAACGAATCGAGAATGTGGAAGAACGCGACAATCTTCAGAACCAGAAGATTGACCATATGACCGAGGTGATGAACCAAATCCTTAAGCACTTACAAGACCCTCTTCAGGAGGAACGCCGGGATGATCAACAGAATGAGGACGAAGAAACCAATCACTAAACTGTTGATCCCCTACAGGAGGACCATCCCGGGCAAGGCCGAATAGTTTCAACAAAAAATTCTCAGCAAAGTAATCACCAGGATGCGAGTCAGGAGGATCAAGCCCGGGCACATAGGAAAGACAGCCGTACCTCGGACAATCAGGGAATTCCACCAGACTTTGGAAGGTACAAGATGTGGTATGGGGACGGAGGACAAAACAACAGCCCATTCTCAGATGAAATTACGGAAGCTGAGTACCCAAGGAAATTTAGTACATCCGACCTCCCTAAGTACGACGGAAGTCAGGATCCTCAGACACACTTGAACACTTTCGACACTGAGATGCTCGTCCGAGGATTCAAGGGGCCAATCATTTCCAGGCTGTTCACCTTAACGTTACGAGGAGCCGCTCAAATTTGGTTCCGGACTCTATCTCCCAAGTCCATTACTGACTTCAACGACCTGACCAAGAAGTTCCTGCTGAATTTCGCGACAAGCAAAAAGCAACCCAGGTCGGTCTACACGCTGGACAGAATCAAGCAGCAACCCGGTGAAACCCTTCAGAAGTATTTGGATCGTTTCAAGGCTGCCGCATTGCAAATCCAGGGATTAACGGAAAGCATCCACGTACACTTGCTCATCTTGGGCTTAGATAGCGAATCCAGAATGGGGAGATCGGTCATATCTGGCGAGATCAAGACGCTGGAAGAATTCCATAGACGAGCCAAAAAGTATCTGGACATCGAGCAGATGCAGATAGCCAACGCATCGGGAAAAGAGAGACAGAAAAGCCCACCCCCGAAAGGGAAGGACCGGGCAGCAAGAGACCGACCCCAGAACTCGGACCAGAAAACACGAGGACAAAGGCATGAGGGGAAGTATGAGAGATATACTCCACTAAATGTCCCTCGTTCATAGCTATGGAGAGAGGTAGCCTTGACCGAGATGAGGAAGGTGGAGCAACCCCGACCACTTTATAACAAGGGAAAGTTGGACCGCACACTATTTTGCGAATTCCACAATGGACCCGAGCACGGACCGCGTTAATGTACACGGTGGTCGATGACCAACTCTACCGAAAAGGCCTCCAATCCCCAATGATGAGATGTTTAAACCAGGCAGAGGCCGAGTACGTGCTATCAGAGATACACGAAGGGATAAACGGACAACATATGGGGGCAAAGGCTTTAGCCCGGAAGGCCCTTAGGGCTGGATATTACTGGCCAACAATGGTCACGGATTCCAGAGAGCATGTACGGACAAGTGAAAGCTGCCAAAAACATGGTCGGATCCTCTGGCCACCTCCGACCGAGTTGAAGACCATCACGGCTCCTTGGCCATTCTTTAAATGGGGTATGGACCTCCTTGGACCGTTCAAACCAGCCGCAGGGCAACTGAAATGGCTTGTGGTGGCGGTGGATTATTTCACTAAGTGGATCGAGGCCGAACCACTGTCGACCATCTCGGCCGCTCGAATACAAAAGTTCTTCGAAAGAAATATTGTTGCAAGGTTCGGGATTCCTGCCGAGATCGTAACTGACAACGGTACTCAATTCGTTGATCAAGGTTTCCAGAGGTTGATGTCCGAGCTCGAAATCAAGCACCATTTAGCCTCGGTAGAGCATCCGCAATCTAATGGGCAAGCCAAGGCAGCCAACAAAATCATTGTTGATGGGCTCAAGAAAAGGATGAGCAATGCAGAAAGTAACTGGGTCGAGGAACTGTACCCGGTACTTTGAGGGTACCGAACTAGTGTCCAAACCTCGACCCAAGAAACACCCTTCCAAATGACATATGGATGCGAGGCCATGATCCCGGTAGAAATTGGGCAAACATCATGGAGGAAAGCCAAAGTCATGGAGGAGGGAGAACACGCCAACAACAAGCAGTTAGTAGCTGAGCTAGACCTCATCAATGAAGTCAGAACGACGGCACACTGCCGAGATCTGGCAACGAAGTAGCTGGTGGCGGCTAAGTATAACCACAAAGTTAGACCACGAGCATTCGATAAAGGTGACTTGTTATTACGCAGAGCGGATATCGGAAATAAGAATGCCCGGGACGGAAAACTTGCAGCAAACTGGGAGGGTCCTTACCGTGTTTCAGACAAAATGGGGCCCGGGACCTATGTCCTTGAGACGTTAGATGGCACGCCCATTAAACGAACGTGGAACGCGGACAAACTAAGGACTTACTACAGCTAAAGACCGGGATGCACTCGGAATAAGCGCACAGCGGATGTCAGTGGTGACTGAGAACCGCTTTTCAGTTTCAACGGATGTCGGTGGTGACTGAGAACCGTCTTTTATTACGCATTGTTTTGCTTTTGGCAGTATTTTCCATTGATTTTAAATTGTGTAATCCCAATTATTTCAATCAATAAAAAAGGTGGTTCAATTCATGGGCCAACCAAGTTATTACTTGTGAAATCAATGCAAAGATAGGCCGTGACAAAGGCAAGATAGTTAAACAAAGACTTGGGTTTCGCGATCCCGGTCATGATAAGATTTGTCAACAAGTCTTGTAAACGTTACGATGCATCGGAACTGTCCCCTGGGGTGGTGTGAGATTGCCATAAAAGATCCTGATCAGGTCGAAATGTTTAGGCTCCTATGCAAAAAGGATATTAGGACCCGAACATGTAGCAGTTGGCTACCATCTCGGTAAGGTACTTTACAAGATAAAGTGCTTAGATGATTTTTGAAAATCGTCTGTTGTTTAGAACGCCCGACCATTAATAAGCGTGGCCCGTTTGTTAAAACGTCGGTTGAATATCCAGCAGATTCTGCGCAATATATCTTGACTTTGGCCAAGTCATAAAATAAAGAACCGAGCTTCGTGCATGGATCACGTTCCCCTTTTACTCATCAACTGGTGAATTAAAAACACGAGTTTGGTTTAAAGGATGAAAATAAAAACATGTAAGATGAACGAGCTGAGGATGCTAGAAAAATCCGGGAACACCGGCTTGTCATAGTATTAATTTTGAGGGCAAAGGCCCCGGATTACAGAAAAACAAAAATGAAAGTGAAAATACTACATAACAAGAAAAAAAAATAAAAAGGTCCTAGAAGGACGGCATCAAAATTGGGCTTGGCCGGGCACAAGAGAGCCAGGGGCGTCAGTCGTCGGAGCATCTTCCTCAGCTAATTGACCACGGTCATTCTCCGCGAGATGCTCGGACTCTTCGACCGGAGAAAGCGGCGCTGGAACAAATTGCCCGTCCTCTACCGAAGCTCTGAAATCCACAGCGTCCAAATTCATCGTAATGTCAGGATTCAGAGCTCGGACTTGGGCCAGGCATAGGTTGAAAGCTTCAGCAGCCGTCTCCACGACCAAGACTTCCAGCTTATCCACCTCGGCAGCAGACGCCACTAGCTCGGCCTTGGAAGCGTCGAGGTCAGAATGGGCGAGATGGAGGTCCTTCACCACCCCCGCATACTGACCCTGCAGGGCGTGCAGTGAGGCATTGAGGGTGTCTTCCCGGGCATGACTGGCGTCAAGCTCGGTGGAGAAATGATCCCTTTCAGCAAGGGCCTTTGATAGCTCCTCCAGCGTCTTTATCTGTGCCTCTTCCGCTTTCAGGCGCGCCTCCTCAGCCTCCATCTGCCTAATCTCGGCCTCTTTCTTTTCAACCCGAGCTTTGGCAATCTCGACTGCAGCCTTGGCGTACTTATGCTTAACGGCAGCATAAGCATCCAACACGCCGGCCGTCTCCATTAGGTGGTCCTACAGGACCTGCAGGTGATCGAGGTCGGAGTCGGCAAAGGCCTCACCACTAAAATACTTGCTAGGGGGCTTCACCGCGTATTTGAGTTCCTCCGAGACCCCATCAGTCCATACCTCACCCCGCGAGTGAAGGCGAGACTTGCCAGGAAGTGGGGGAGGAGAGACGCTTGTGGCAGCACCGGCGTCCGGGACAGAGGCCGGACTCTCTTCTGCGACCGAGATCGATGACGCTGCCACCGACTTTGATCGCTTGCGCGGAATGAGGTCCGTAGAGGCCGGAGAGGGCGCAGCCCTCTTCTCAGTAGTAGTCCTGGCAGGCAAATGAGCAACCACAGCCTTCTTCTGGGAAGAGGACTCCCCTTTCTTTTTGGCCTTAGCCCGGAGCTTCTCGGCCAGTTCTTGGAAAGAAGCCTTCCCCATGTCGGGCACTACAAAAAACATAATAAACATCAGAAAGGACAAGAGGCATACATATAAAAAAAATATATCCAAAGAACATCCAACAGAAATCATACTCAGTGGGTACAATTCCTCCACCGACTGTCGGATAAAAATCCGGGAATCAATAACATCCTTCTCGGCCACATGGTCAACCAGAGCTATCACAGTTTCAACCTCAGCTGGCTCTAAGCTATCATCGGAGGATGCAAATATGTTCTAGTCTTGGTCATAGTGAGTTTTCGACCAATACAGAGGAAACAGCAGCTCCACCGAGCTAGAATCGACACCCTGAAGAAACCACGGTTTATGACCGGGTTCAGCATTAATTTTGAAAAAAGAAACCTTGAAGCCTTTCCAGGTGTCGGTTGCCACATGGAAAAGCTTCTTGTCCGGTTTCCCCCAGAAAGAAACCCAACCCCTCTTTTCTTCAGGCTCCCCGGGTTGATGAGCCCGTTGGATGTTAAAAAAATAAAAGAATGTTCCGGTTGTGGGAGTACGATTTAAAAATTGGCAAAGCCGCTCGAATGCAATAATAAAGCCCCAGGAGTTAGGATGAAGCTGAGTAGGGGCCAGCTGAAGAATGTTTAAGAGATCTACTTGAAACCTAGAAAATGGAAAACGAAGGCCGAGTTTTTTGAATAAGTCTAGGTAGAAGAAGAAAAAAGAACGCTCATTCCCTTCCCGGGCAACGCACACCGGTTCAGAAGGGCCGGGAAGAGATAAAGAACAATGATCCCGGTCCCCTAATGGGAGCTCGGCGATCTGATTGGTCGTGGCTTTTGATAGCCTGGATAGCAACCCGGTCGCAACCCAGTCATACTTTTCAGCAAGATGACGTGGAATACTGGCGGCCGCTGACTCCACAGATCCGGAATCCTCGACAGGATGAGGAGAAGTTGACACATTACCTAGAAAAGGCAAAACAAAAATAAATTAGAAACGAAGAAGATGATACCTGAAGGTAGTAAAGCGGGACGGGTAGAAACGGCTCCAACAACCCGCGGTTGGATATGCCGGCATCGCGAAGCTATTTCCTCAGCTTCCCATGACCGGCCAACCATCGTGGCCTCAGATATCAGCCAGGAACACTCCTCGCACGGGCCGATAGGCCAGGTAAGGGAGATGAGGGGCTCCGCGCGTGAAGGAAAGGAAGAAGCGGGTAGAGGAGGACTTTCCCCCCTACTCTTTCCTAAGGGCGGCTCTGAAGAAAAAACCCTAGTGGCAGCAATCCCCCGGCCTAGACTTTCGGGCTCTACAGACTCAGACCGACCTCGAGCCTTTCCCCTAACCCGACCAAACCGTCCTGGTTGACTACCATCTTCTCCGCCATAACCACGGAGAACGTTTTCCCTCTTTTGTTCTTCGATCAGAGGTTTCCCGTACAGCCACCAAGCTGTCCGGGGAGGCATACGCTAAATAAGCTCAGCCTCTTCCGGGGAAAAAGCATTTGGATTAAAAGGCGGAGGAGAACCTTGATGGCTCATCCCGAGAAAATAGAATTTAAACAGGAAACCGTAAACCAAAGACGGAGAAAAAGGATTGAATAGAACAGAAGTTCAGAGAAGTTCAAGAACAAAGCAGAAGACAAAACCCAAAGGGGAAGAAACTGGAAAGAACTCACAATAACCTACCCAAAAAAAAAAAGAAAGACCAAGAGACAGAGAAAGAAAGGAGAAAACACAGCCAAATAACCAGAGAAGGAAACAAGGAAAGTACCTGGTTTGAGATAAGTTAAGGGAAGAGGAAATGCGCGAGCCACGAAGACCAGAAATGGGAATCTGAGGAAGATGAACGGGTGACTGGTTTCAAGTTTCTCTCAAGAAAGAAAACTCAAGGTTTGGCGGTTTTCAAAATGCAAGAAGCGGAAAGTCGAAGGCTTTTATAAGAAAAACAAGCAGGCGGATGAGAGTCAAGAAACTCAACCGCCAAAGGCCCAAAGGGCCCATACATGAATGGTGACGTGGACGTTAAAAGGCGTGCGCATTTAATGTTGATGTTAAACAAACACGAAAACCAAGATAGTGGGTCAGTTGCTCCACTTAGAGGCCGGCTAGTAAACATCAAATCAGCAAGAGGCAATGATGACACTCGTGGCCTCGAGATAAGACGAGCATTCGATCAACAGATGAGGCGGACAATGATCCCGGATTAAAATGCTCACGTGATCGACCACTTGAATACACCCCGGTCGTCCGACCTAACTCCCCATGCAATCTCAAACTTGGGGGCAACAAGTCTCGATCCACGAAAAACTGGACAAAGTACCTGTAAACAAGGAGTAAGACCAGATAGAAATATCAATACTACCCGCCACGAATAAAGAAGGAAAGTTCGAGAAGACATGGAAGGAGTTCGGCCTTGAATCAAAATAAACCGGAATGGGGGGGGCACCTGTGTCCCACTCAAATAAACCGGAATGCAAATTGATGACAGATGGGGTAACCCGGGGACCAAAAATGTCCGACCTCAGAAAAAGAACTAGAAGTCAAAAACCTCAGGACAGCGAAATGAACTAGAACACAGGACGTAACCTGACAAGTACATCCCGGCTGCTCGGAGCCCTGAACAACCGGGCTGGGGGGCAACTGTTACAGATATCTCACAAATGGGCCCAGCCCAATAACCAGAGAGCCTAGTCAAAATGGTTTCAGTTATGCTCATAACCGCTTCCTTGAAAATAGGAGTGGTTTTATCAAAAATATCTATCGTTATGGTAACCGCCTATGAAAGAAGGAGATTATTCAAAAACGCATATCTTGATATCCCTAAAATAAAGGATAAATCCAACAGATTAAGATAGGGCCCAGGTACGCCTATAAATAGGGTAAACCCCTTACAAGGTACACACTTCTGAAACCCTAGCTTTTCTATTCACACAGCGCACACACACCACCCCCTCTGGCTATCATTAGCCTGCCGTATACTCTCGAACTACGTGGACTTTAATCCACACTGTGGTACGTAGGACCCCGGGATTTCACCCCGGGCCAAGTCCAACCCAACTTGTGATCCACTCCGGATCAACATGCAAGGCATACCACCGCCAATATATATTATTGCATGAATATATAAAACCAAAACAGCCTCCAACATCAATATACAACGTTTTATCACATGCCAAGACTTTTAAGTTTTGTATATTTACACACGTACAGACCCTGTTTTTGGTTTTCTCTTTCAGTATTTCATTTCATTTCAGCACCTAAAGTTGTTTACCGATACACATGCTGAACTTAGAGAAGGTAAGTTCTACCTCTTACCTTGTTTCCAAGCTTGTATGGCAACACAACTTGTTGCTTAAACTCCTCTGTTTTCAGCGGTGAGAAACAGGGAAACATTGAGCTTAAGCTTCCCCATCCATTCTTACTCCCTCTCTTCAAAACTCTCGGTTCTCTCTTCACTCTAACACTCTCACTTCCTGTTTATCTTTTCCGTCTCGGGCTTCCTCTCTTCCTTTCCTTTCTCTGCGTTTCTGTTTGTAACTTGGCCGAAAGGAAGATATGAAAGAGTTTATCTTGAGTCTATTATATAGTACCCAATGATCCAGACTAGAATGGTTACAGATAGGCTAATTATCCCGCATGCAAGCTGACAGATGTTTAGATACGTGTTTGGTTATCAGCTGATTGTGCTTTTGCTGAAGTTAATGAAGCTTTTCGGCAGTTGAGTGTTTTGAGAAATGGTTGACTTTTCAAGTTGATTTTGGGTTGGGGCTTTGGATCGGTTTGGGCTTGGATCCATTCATATAGTCTACTATTGCTGCGTGATTTGCCTTCTGGACTTTGATGTTTAATAAATTGAGGATATATATTCATTTGCGCTTTGGAATGAAATAATACGGCTCATACGATTTTGGGCTTGATATTTAATAGGCTGAAGTTGTTTATATATATATATATATATTATTTCCACAGATTTATTCCCTTGTTTTTACGTATTCCTCATCATTTTTTTTCCTTACATAAGCCCATGCACTTGTTTCCATTTATTTCTTTAAAACAATATCCTATAATTAGGATTATTGCATAATCATAGGGATAAACCCAATTCATTTGCAATTAGACTTGATTGTATTTATGGAAATAAATCCCATAATATTTAGTTCTACAATTATCATTCACCATTTTTCCTTAAATTTATTTTTTTGAATTTTATTCTTTTCCCAAAATAAATTAAGCGAAAATATAGGCCTTAATTCCCAAAATTACTTCTAGAAATAATTAAGGCCAATTTATAAATTCTATAATTCTTTGGCCTAATTTATCCTTCAATAATATTCCTTAATTTATGGAAAATATAGCTTAAATCTCAAATTCTCAATCTTTAAGATTTTTTAAGGCCACATTTCCCATAATTAATTCTTGATTCCCAAAGCCTAAAATTTGGGGTGTTACAAAAAAAATTCGTAGAATTTTACTATGTCAAAATATTACCTTTTGGTCAGAGACTAAGTCTAATTTTCTAGGCTATTTAAAAAAAATCATATCTTCTAATAAACATCTTGAAAAATTATAAATTATATACCAAATTAAAGCTTGAGATGTCTAATTTAAGCTTGTAAAATTGTATGGCCATTGGACATTATTTAATATTTTAAAATCTGGCCTTAAAGACGACTACCCAGAAACTATCAAAGTTGGTAGATTTTCCAAATTCTTGTAACTTAGCTTTTAAGTTCCAAAATCATGTTCCTTACTTGTTCACATACACATTTTCATTCCAAACACTTTGGCATCATCAAAAAAACCAAAATTACATCATAACTTCAAATATGCATAGCTAGTCGAAAATCAAACTTTGAAAGCAACAACAACAATTTCCATTTTAACTTCATATCTTGCTTAGTTCTTGGTTAATCTTTCCTTTAAGACCATAATCTTAACTTTTCATACTTGATAATTCATTTTAAGGATTAGGGAAGCATCTCCCTTTAAGAAATACCATCATCCCATCAACATCCATAATTTTGAAAAGTGAAAGCGGAGCTAATCACCAAGAAAGGGTGAATTAGGGATTTGAAAATTCTTTTCAAAGTGCTCTGAAACTTAAACACAAAAACAGAGTAGAATAGACTATAGAAGAAGAAGTAGGGCACAACAAGATTTATATTGGTTCGGTCTAACTTCTTGACCTACATCCAGTCCCCAAACTCTTTGGGTTTTTCACAATCACTTATAATCAGTTACACACTATGTACTCAAAGTTATCCTCTCACTAGAAGACACTCCCCTTTACAAGTTGTACATTGATATTCCCAATCTCCAAGTCCTACGACTTGAGATTCTTACAATGAATGATTTCAATAAATGATATTCTCTCTAAGAGTTGCTACAGATAATCACTGAAGTACAAATGTATCAAAAGATGCTTTACAATAGAAAACTGAAATAGTAGTTATAAACACTTAGACCCTATTTGTTACAGGGAAGATTTGAGGAGTGAAAGGAAAGGAAGATTAGGAGGGAACTTTAATAGTTGAATTGTTTGGTATACTAGGGAATGAAACATAAGTTGAGGGAAAATAAAATGTTTGGGAGAAAGAATTGGGTGTTGGTTAAGTAGGAAGATGGGGTGAAATTCCCACAATGCCCACCTGTTACATTCAAACCTTAACATTATGTTAGAACCAAATAGCCTAGTTCAAACTCATGTGATAGCAGCAAAACCAGTACAGTAACACTTGAACAAGTATCAAAACAACATAGATGGTACAAAACAAACTGTCAGTCATGTATACAACCCAACATTCTAATTCATAAATGTCATACCTATTTCAATTGCAGCTTCTTCTTAAACAGGTTTCAATTGCAGCTTCTTCTGTTGGAAATTATGCCATATGGGCTAATCATTATATAACTAAAACTAATTGAGATATCATATCTCAGATTTGATTTATGAAGATAAATCAATCATTTAATTAAATAGAGATATTGTATTTCAGATTTAATTTTCGAATTAAATATATCATATATCTGATTTAATTTAAATTGAGATATTGTATCTCACTTTTAATTTTATATATATATATATATATATATATATATATATATATATATATATATTCTCATATTTAATTTATAGAGGTCAATTAAATTAGAAGGCTTTTAATTCAGATTAAATAAATAGATTAGATTAGATCTATCAGATAGATTTAATTAATATATTTTTTAATCCAGATTCAAAATTTGAATTTCAAAATTAATGAGGATTAATTTTGAATATAATACGCCTATTGGGTTTAGAAAAAACCTACGGGACTTTTGTCAAGCGTATGAGAAAGCCGCGAGAAACCCTAGAGAGAAAAGAGAGACACGAGAATACTGAAGGCGCTAGGATACGACTGTCTGTGTTCGAGGTTATTCATGTGGATACTGGTAGAGGAAAACGATTCGAAGAGTCGACTTCTATTGATCGAAAGGTAGCCCACTAGTTCAAATAGAACAGGACGCACACTAGTTCGGCTAGGTATGATTCAGATTCTTTAAACCTTGATTTAAACGTAGTTGAGCGATCATCTTCGGGATTCGTAAAAGGTTTTTTTTTGTGTACGTATCCCAACAGTGACATCAGAACCAGGTCAACCAAGCGTTTAAATTGGGTTTTCTTTATGCGTTTAAACTAAATCCTATATGCTTTAAAATATAAACCTGTGTTAAGGTTTCTAGGATAGCCAGTCAGAGATGGCAGCCGGTTCTGAATTGTTCAGAACGGTGGACGATCACGTTGAATCATCGATCACATTCGCATATAGGTCGTATTCTAAAACGTTCGAAATGGATGATTGTGCTAGGATTTAATCTAGGGTTGATAAATATATTATATCATATTAGATTAGATTATAATATAATATAAATTCAAAAATAATAATGATATTATTTATAGCTAATAATATTATTATATATAGTATTTAATTTATTTGTTAAATTAAATAACTATAATAAATTGAGATATTGTATCTCAAATTTGATTTTCGAATAAAGATATAATATCTCAAATTTAATTAAATTGAGATATAGTATCTCAATTTAATTGAATAGAAAGATATCATATCATAGATTTAATTTATAAAGATAAATTAAATATGTAGGCTTATAATTAGAATTAAATAAATATATTAGATTAGATCTATTGGACTTATTTAATTAATATATATTATTTTAATTCATATTCGAATTTCAAAATTAATTGGATTAATTTTGAATATTTTAATACAGCTCATTAGGGTTTTAGAAACTCTATAATAGATATTAATCTAGTCGTACAATAATTATATATATCGATAATTTTAATCATGAATAATATTGTATTTCATAATTATATGAATTAATATATGTTGAGATTTACCTTTCAAGTTTTGTTTGGGTATGGTGAACAACATGGCTCTAGAGTTTTATAAGTATTGTAAATTCAAATATGACTTGTGTAACATCCCAATTTTCAAAAGTGGAATAACAATTCTTTTTTTTTAAAAAAGAATCATTTCAAATTATCAGAGTAGAACATTTGAGCGGAAGAGTAATTGATATATATTCAAAATGCCATAAGTCTGGCTGGATACAACAGCGGTATAGAAACCGAGTACTTCAAAAGTGATGTACAAGAACAAAAAGAAGGCTTCTGCCGGAACAACAATGGAAAGTCTTCCGCCGGGTCTCTAGGCATGCTGCCTTCCCTTCTCCTCCATCACTGGTTCTCCTAACCCTGATGCTATGTTAAGAGCTGAGGTCCCATGCATACGGACCTCAGGTAACGGTTAACCTCATATTTACATATACGGTATATAAACACAGCAATTGATTCAATTTCAAACATGTCACTCCCAGTGAATGCAAATGTACCGCTCCCAGCGAAAAGTACCACTCCCAGTGAATACAGATATGTCACTCCCAGTGCATGCAGATGTACAGTTATCCCTTAACAACAACATGTATTCAAACAACATACCACAACATCCATACAACACATATACCACAACATCCATACAACACATATACCACATATACACATACTGTAAATATCAAAGTTAGTGTTACAGTACGCGAACGTACCTTCGTTGTCGGGTTACGGTACGTTTTGACGATCGGAATGTTGTCACAAATGTCCTATAAGGATAATATTGTAGTTATTAATTCACAAACAATATCCTAAAAGATATTTTGGCCACTACTGACCATTTTACCCTTGGTGGATTTATTTTCAATTATTTCCTCATAATTTTCGGAAAAAAACGCTGGTTCAGCATTTATGGGCAGAATTTTGTCTAACTTTGAAAAATCATAACTAATTCTAGAAAAATCATTTTGAGGTGAAACCAAAGCCAAAATTTCTCTTAAAAAGTCTATTTTTAAGTAAAAATAACTGCTTTAATTATTTTCAATCATATCATTCCCAGTTTTGAATTTTCTCAACGTTGCCCAGATTTGATTCCAGTAAAAATGGCTTAACTTCAAAGATTCATATCTCCTTGACCAGAGATCAAAATGTTACATATTTTATATTTTTGGAAAGCCCTACATGTCTACTTTATTTCTGGAAAATTTCGTGATTTTATAATTACATTTGCTTCATAAAATCATAGTATCTTTTCCTCTGTCTGTCTAAGTTTTAAGAATCGAAAATTCTACAACTTTCACAATCTTAATCCTAAGACTTCCAAAAATTATTTCCTATCATGTTTTTGCCTCTTCACGCATTTTTCAATACAATGAGACCTAAAAACAAGTATAGGAATTTATTCTCTAATTTTCTAGATTAAACTAACATTTATACTAAGAACTTATAAAAACTAAAGACTAGAAATTTAAATACTAGAACTTACCTCTTGAAGACTCTTGAACTCCTTCCTCCTTCTTGCTTCACTCTCTTCTTAAACTCTCCAATCTTTGGTATGAGTTTGGTGTGAAGAATGAAGAGAGGAGAGCTCTCTATTTATAGGCAATCCTTGGTTAACTTCCTAGCAACTTTCATTCTATTTTAACCCTTAGATTAAACTTAACTAGAAAGTTTAAATCTTGACCTTACACCTCTTACAAAAAAAATGCCACCTACACTCCTTTTCTAGATTCATCTTTTCTCTTTCCTCCACTACACACACACATACATGCACAACACTTAGGCACACACATACTCACTACACACCCATGTGCTCTTATGATGTCATCTTGATGACATAATCAAGGCTTAGGTGTCATTGTTGAATTTTCAACACTAATTAGCAATTCTTAATTATCATGTTAATCAAGTGTTTACATGCTCCTTAATTATATTTTGCCATTAGCTAACTCAATTACATGAAGATTTAGACTTAATTACTTGAGATATTATTTCATTCTCTTTGGCTTAATTATTTTTAAATATAATTAGCCCTCTTTTAATTTGTCTCTAATCATTTTGAAGAATTATGCAACTAATCTCAATTAGTGCAACCTTATTATGTTAAGGATAATTGTAATTCACTTAATATACCTCTTAATTATGCTAAATTAATTAGCAACACTCTTTATGCCAACCTTGACCCTTCATTGGTCATTAATCTCAAATTAGGGGTTTCATATAACTAACTTTGGTTATCTCTTTTATCTATATCTGAACAATTAGCCATTAATTATTTAATTAATCACTTACCAGTTGTTGACAATTTTCTTAATTGAGATTAATTATTATCTCACAACTATTTTACTGATATTGATAATTTATGCATTATGTAAAATATTAAAAATCATGGGGCAATTTATGTTTCCCCAAAATGATATTTAATTTTGCCTTATTATTTCCCAAGGAAAATAATCCCATAAATTATCTAAATTAGAGACAACATACTCTCTAATTTTTAATAAATATTTAGTTGTCTCTCAGGATTTATCATAATATTTTCAGGGTATCTCATAACCCACAAATTCACTTAGGGATTTTTAGCTCGTTATTTCTCCTAATTTCATGAGAAATTACCTTTAAGAAATAAGGTAATTATTTCACTAATTTTGAGACCACAAATTCACCTATTTTCAGTAGGTATTTATTTGTCAATATAATATTCCAGATAAATAATTATCCAGGTATTACAACTTGCGAGCTATGTCTCTCTCTAAATATTCTTGATATACATTCTCTTATTATCTCACTCTCCTCGTATGTAAAACGAGGTTTCTCCTTATGTATTTTCTTTTATTATTTAGAGAAGTCCTCTCATTGGCTTAAGAGGATTTAAGGTTAGATAAGTCATGTTGTGTCACAATTTTAATTTAGAATTTTAATTATTTTTTGATTAGATCACTCATAACTAATTTAGAGTTTTGATTAGATCACTCATAATTAATTTAGAGTTTTAATTATGATTTAATTAAATTACTTCTGATTAATTTAGAGATTATATGAGATACAATAGTGATTGCATTCATATAATTTGAATTAATAGGATTAATTAGATTATATTAGATAGTACACTCTAAATAAAATCTTAAGTCATAATGCTATCAATAAATGAATACTTGTCAAAACCTAGATCACCCATTTGTATGTTCCACCAAAGTAGATGCATTTGAGTTATCTTGGTGAGACAAGAGTGGGCAATGGTGATACTCAACATTCATTATTGTCTTGACTTAATTGATATTATCAAAACGGTTTTGGATCTCAAGGCATTAGATGGGATTAAACGTGCCAGTCATATGATGATCGAATCCCATAAAGATCTAAGAGTTACATGTGATGTAATTGATAAAAGGGTTGCCTACCTAAATAACTTGATTTTAAGTGTCCTACCAAAGCGGACTTAAATTTAAGCCAAATATGGATCTTAGCCTACTAATTATAATGAGGGTTATTAATTCAGTGGGAGGTTAGTACTTAAACTTTGCATATATTAGTTGTAGAATCATATCATCCAGCAACACTACCACACCATCAATACGATCTATCCTTAAGAAGGACAAACTTGATGAGACAAACTTTTTAGACTTGTTTGAGAACTTTAGCATTGATCCCAAACATGAAAGAAAGGAGTATCTCCTCGATTAACCTATTCTTGACGAGCCAACAGCTAAAGCTCCAAGAGGTCAAAAAGATGCTTACACGAAGCATCTAGATGACTCTATGGATGCAAGATGTCTGATGCCTGCCACTATGGTTTCAGACCTCGATGGAGATTTGGAACATGTGGAGGCCTCTTAGATGATTGTTCATCTTAAGGAAATGTTCCTGCAACAGGCAAGACAAGGGAGGTATGAGACCACAAAGGCCTTATTTTCTTGCAAGATGGCTGAAGATGAATCAGTTAGTCCTCATTTGTTAAAAATAAAATACTAAATTGATCACCTTGAGAGGCTTGGATTCCCCATCTCCCAAGAGTTGGCTATAGATATGATCTTCAACTCACTCTCAGGAAGTTATGAACACTTTGTCATGGATTACAACATGAACAACATAGAGGAATCAATTTCTAAACTACATGGGATGCTCAAAACTGCTGAGCAAAGCTTTGAGAAGAGGCCCAATATTGTTTTGTCCAAGAGGAAGGGGTATGAAACGAAAAGCCAAGAAGGTAAAACCTCCGAAGGATGGGGTCTGCTTCTTCTATAATGAAATCAGTCATTGGAAGAGGAACTGCAAACTCCACCTTGAAGATCTGGAAAAGAACAAGAAGGATAGAGGGGCTGTCGCTTTAGGTATCTATGTCGTAGATATTCCCTTTTCCACTTCCTTAACATAGGTATTAGATACCACATGTGGTTCTCACATTTATATAAATGTGCAGGGCCCTAAGGATAGTAGAAAATTGAATGGACATAACTACCAAAAGGATGAAGTCAAATGATTTGAATCCGACCCACCTATGGCATTGTCATCAACGCCATATAAATGAGAAACACATTTCAATACTCCATCAAAATGGATTTCTTGATTGATTTGATTTTGAATCATTTAATATATGTGAGTCTTGTTTATTATGAAAGATGACAAAGGCACCTTTTACTAGGTGTAGTAAAAGGGCTACTGATTTATTAGGCCTTATACATATTGATGTGTATGGACCAATGAATACATCTCCTAGAGGAGGTCATTTGTATTTCATTACATTCATAGACAATTTTAGTAGATATGAGTATATCTATATAATGAAACATAAGTCTGAATCTTTTGAAATGTTCAAAGTATTCCAAAATGAAGTGCAAAAGCAACTTGGCAAAACAATTAAAGCACTTTGATCTGATCAAAGTGGAGAATATTTGAGCCAAGAGTTCATTGACCATCTTAAGAGTTGTGGGATCATCTCACAACTTACTCCTCTAGGAACACCTCAATGGAATGATGTTTCTGAACAGAGGAATCGAACTCTATTAGATATGGTTTGATCTATGATGAGTCAAACAGATCTTCTGCCATCTTTTTGGGGCCATGCTTTAGAAACAACTGCGTTCACACTAAATCGTATTCTATCAAAGGCAGTTGAAAAGACACTATATGAGATATGGATTGGGAAGAAACCCAGTTTATCATTTCTTAAAATTTGGGGATATGAGGTTTGCATTAAACACAAGGCCTCTGATAAATTATCATCCAAATCCTCAAAATGCCTTTTTATGGGGTATCCTAAGGAAACTAAAGGATGTCATGTCTACAATCCCATCGATCACAAAGTGTTTGTTATTTGGAATGGTATCTTTTAGGAAAAAGAGTTTATCTCTAAAAGGACCAGTGGGAGTAAGGTGTACCTTGAAAAGTTCGAGAGCCGAAAGATGACATAGAAACACAGATGGAAAATGGAAAAGACTCACAACAAGTTAATGAGCCTACTCAAGTAACACAAGGAGCACGAAGGTCCGATAGAACATGACAACGGCCTCAGAGATATGAATTTCTGATTATTGGAACTCATGATATTTTGCTCATTAAGCAGAATTAGCCAGCTACCTATCGAGAAGCCATAGTGGGACCCAACTCTGAAAGATGACTTAATGCTGTGAAGTCCGAAATGCAATCCATGTACAACAATAAGGTATAAACCTTAGTCGATCCACTTGGAGGTGTAAAAACCATTGGGTGCAAGTCGGTTTTCAAGGAGAAAACTGACATGGATGGCAAAGTAAATGTCTTCAAGGCACAGCTGGTTGCAAAAGGATTTACTCAAACTCATGGTGCAGACTATGATGAAAATTTTTCCCTAGTTGCAATGGCAAAATCAATCAAAATCCTTCTTGCCATTGCATCATATTATGACTATAAGATATGGCAGATAGGCGTTGAAATAGCCTTCTTTAATAGAAAGCTGCTTGAGGTTGTGTACATGACACAACCTGAGGGTTTTTGTGCGTTCAGAGGACTCTGGTAAAGTTTGTAAGTTTCAAAGATCCATTTATGGATTGAAGCAAGCATCTCGGAGCTGGAATCATCGTTTTGATGAAGTAGTCAAAGAGTTTGGATTCATTCAAAACATAAATGATCCTTTTGTTTATAAGAAGGTTAGTGGGAGCACATTTATATTTCTAGTGCTTTATGTTGATGACATCCTACTCATTAGGAATGACATTTCTACCCTACAAAGTGTCAAGTCTTGGTTAGAAAAGTCTTTCTCAATGAAATACTTAGGCGAAGCCACTTACATAATTGGGAATAGGATCTATAGAGATAGATCTAAGAGGATGATAGGCATTAGTCAGAGCACATATATAAACAAGATACTGCATAGATTCAGTATGCAGGATTCTAAAAGGGGTAACATGCCCATGTCTCATGGCATCCATCTCAGTAAGGATCAATGTCCTAGTACACAAGATCAAAGAGATTGCATGAGTAAGATTTCATATGCCTCTGCCATTGGATCTATCATGTATGCTATGCTATGTACTCAACCGAATGTGTCATTTGCCTTGAGTATGACCAGCAAATATCAACAAGATCCCATTCAAGGTCACTGGATTGTTATTAAGAATATCCTTAAGTACTTAAGAAAGACTAACGACTTATCCTTGGTATATGGTGGCTTGGAGGATGAGCTCTGTGTGACTGGTCACAGAGATGTGAGTTTCCAAACTAACCAAGATGATTTAAGATCACGATCAAGATATGTATTCCTGTTGAATGGTGGTGCGATAAACTAGAAGAGCTCTAAGCAGAGCACTATAGCTGATTCTGCAACATAAGCTGAGTATATAGCAGCATCGAATGTAGCTAAGTAAGCCATTTGGATTAGAAAGTTCACCACTAAACTGGGGGTGGTTCCTACCATCTCAGATCCAATAGACTTTGTTTTGTGACAATAGCGGCATTATTGCGAAGCCCAAGAACCAAGTACATACTCAGGCAATTTCATCTTATCAGAAAAAATCAACAAAAGAGGTAATACAAACATATACAAAGTACCAGGAGAAGATAATGTTGCTGATCCTGTTACTAAACCGCTTGCACGAGCCAAACATGAGCGTCATATTAGGACAATGGGAATTAGAGTAATTAATGATTGCACCTAATGCAAGTAGAATTCTGTTGGAAAGGATAAGTCATTGTACTTTAGACGTTTTTGTTATTTGAAGTATTGTCTTTTAGTTGTCATTTCATTTGCATGTTTATATTGATAATGTTAGGATCCGGCTGAACCCAAGAGGGGAGTGAATTGGGTGAAGATAAAACTTTGCTCCCTTTAAAAAATTTTAATGATTCGGTTAAAAACAGTTTGAATGATAATAAAGAATTATAAAGGTTTAAACAATTATTCAAACATATATGCGGGAATTAAAGAGTTTAGGGAAGAGATTTGCAAATAGTGATTTATACTGGTTCAGTCCAACCTTGACCTACGTCCAGTCTTCAGGCACCCAAAGCTTTTCACTATTCTCCTTGTTTAACTAGGCATAAGAGACAAGCCTTTACACCCATAAGTTTATCAAGGTACTTGTGCACAATCTCCCTCGGAGACTCCCCTTACTACCCGTAAGGTTACAACCAATTTCCCACTTAAAGGTCACCCAACCTTGAGTATCTCTTAGAATATATGGTTTAACAATACATCTTCTCTCAAAGAAGTGATTATGATAAACACTTAAGCTCATTACAAATGATATCACTCTCTATATGATAAAATATGAGATATTGAAAAACAGAGAGTAGGAGAGGATTCTGAATTTTGGCATTATGACAGTATAAGCTCACTCCTCCACCCTCTTGCATTTTGAATCCAGCTCTATTTATAGATGAAGGTCTTCTAACCGTTGAATAATAGAGCCGTTGTAAATGAAGACGTTGAGAGTTCAGCAGATGGAAAAACTAGCCATTATTTGCTTTTTGGGACTTGACAGGTCAACATCTTGAATTCCATGAAATCCCTCGTTTGATCATCTGAAATGTGTCCACAAATGATTTAAATGATGATAATAAATGTTATGAATCATTTGGGTAAACTTCTGGTTGATCTAGATCAGATTTAGGATTTTCGTCATTTTGAGTTTTCTGATGCTTCGCTGTAAACTCGAGTATTGACTTCAATACTGCGGTATTGAGCTTATTTTATAACTTCAGATTCGTCTTTGTAAGGCTGATACTCGAGTTTTGCTTCCCATACTCGAGTATTGAAGATCCACTAACGTTCTGAGCTCTCTGTCTGAGCTATACTCGAGTTTTCACTCATAAACTCGAGTTTTCACGTTGTCTTGAACTTTGGTTGCTTCCAGACTTGACATCGCTTCAATTTTGGCAAACCAAATATCCTCATACAGTTCTTTGATCCTTCTTTCTATAGCAACAAAAATCAGATCGTAATTTGTTGAATTTCGCTCATTATGATCCGTTGAAAGAAGATTGTTCTTTAACCATCATTTTTGCATCGTTCTGAACGGTCAGTCAACTTTCAAAGACCATATCTCTCTGGTATGATCTTAATTTTAGTTGAATCAAGTATTAATGGAAATACTTATGAGTCTTCTTTCAAATGCCACCGATTTCAGCTCATTTCGATTTGTAGATTATAAGTTATACTCAAAACTCTGAAGCTCGCTCTGAAGTGTGGCGTTAACATTTGATCCAACTTAGGAAATTTGTATCTCTCTCATCTGATCTTCTTTAGCCATAAAACTATGTCAAGATGACGCATTAGATATCTAGTTTCAGCTGAATTTGATTTCATCTCAATCCGATGTCTAGTTCAGGAGATATCATCAAATTACCAGACCTTGCCCATTCTGATCGTGGAACAGAAGTGAACAGAGTTGCTGAAGAACGCTGGAAACTTGAGTTTTTTTTAGTCCAAAAGTGCCAGAGAAGCTGAAAGCTCCCGATATTCGAATACTTAAGTTCCATACTCGAGTTTTGACCTTCATAGCTCAACTTTTGACTTGGAAACTCGAGTTGACTTCCAAACCTCAGTTTTCCAAACTCTAGTATTCCAAACCACAGTTTCCTCATCCAGAACCCAGTTTTTGCAGTAAGCTTGTATACTCGAGTTTTGATCTAGAAACTCGAGATTTCTCTTCCAAAAGCTGATTTTCACTGTTTTTAGCTCTGAATTGATCCATCCAACGTCCATTTGATTGTAAAGACTTGTAAATCAATTTAAGACCTTGAAAATTGATTTTTCTCATTCTTTTTGACAAGATCTTCCTTTTCTTCAATCTCTTCACTTGGTCATTCATCATTCAACTTTAGCTCATCATTCTTTATGCCTTCTACATTCTTCAATACTCAGAGAGCCAAGCCTATACTGAACCTCTTCCTCTTTTTCTTCTCTTCCTTTTCCTTATCCTCATCTATATCCTCTCCAACCTTGATCTTCTTCTTTTCATCATTCAATACTTCTTGAGCATCTTCTTCTTGATCATACTTCATGAGTAAACTTCACATCATTGATTCTACATGAAAATTCAAGAATTAATCAATGAAAAAGATAAACATACTACTCAATCTTTTTGCTATTAAGAATGGCATCTATATAAGACATCATAAAAACTAATCAAACTAACATTCTCCCCCTTTTTGATGATGACAAAAACTCCAAGAAAAATATGCATAAATATGAAAATAGTCATCATTAAATGCAATATATTTTTCTTGCCATTCTCTCCCCCTTATTTGTCATTAGCAAAAAGTTGAGGTAATGAAATATTGAGAGAAGCAAATATGAAATCAGAAATGAATGCCATTCTCTCCCCACCATGAAAGTATTTTCTCTCCCTCTTATTAAAACAAGATGTGCAGTATTTTCTCTATGAAAGTATATAGATACCAAACATGTGCAAGATTTCTACTGAATATAAAAAGATAGAGTTCAGAAATGCTCATGTTGGTTTTGCAAATTAATGGATGACTGATGAAGTCCATTTGCTTGCTTTCTTGTTGTGGGAGATCTTCAATCCTTTGCCTTCTCTTCATACAACTCTTCTATAGAGCATGTTTCAACTTCAATGATAGAACATGAAGGCATAATTCCTCAATTAGTTACTCCTTGTAATGCATTAAGGAATATCAACATCTCCTGCTACAAGTTGAAAGCATTCTTGGCAAAAGAGACTTGTTAGTATTACCAAATATCATAATATCCCTTTCCAAATGACATTCTTAATATAAGATTATGAAAGGAAGATATGATATCAACTCATCATCAAAACTAATAAAATATAATAAATGCAGATGAGTATGGTAAAAATTTCTTCAAGTAAGGGAAATGAGCTTTTGTAATACTAGACACATGTGAATGTGAAGCTCCCCCTTAAATTCACATGGAATTTTTTTTTTTTGAAATTCCAAGAATGTTATTTCTCAATGACAGTTTGTTAACACACTTTATGCAGAAAAGATGTCATTGACAAACTACATGTAAGTCTAGTCAAAAAGCATAGAAAATCTTATTCATAGAGATAAGTAGTTATCAAGTCATAGTTCATGAATAACATTAAATTTTTCCAAAGAATGATAATGAAACATGAAGATTTCATAAAATTTAAAATCAGAGAGATGCGACTCATACTCGAGTTTGTGCATCAATACTCGAGTATGTCACTATGCACTTAAGTCCATACTCGAGTTTCAATATCTATACTCGAGTATCCTCCTTCTAGAGGCGATATTCACGATCTGAGTTTTGGAGCTTCAGTTTCACTTGAACCAATACTCGAATATTTCACCAATACTCAAGTTTTGGACTCTTGATAAAATTTGTCCAAAACATCAATACCGAAGTATTCGTGTAAAACCAGAGTATTGAAAACGTTGAAAATCTCAGTTGTTCTTTGTATGACTCGATACTCGAGTATTCAATTCCATACTCGAGTATGGGTTTTCATTTTAAAACTCAGAGAGAACAATACCCAATGCGAAACTGAGGTTTCCGAAACTATAGTTTTTAAAACTGGGGTTTTGAAAATATTGAAAAATTTAGTGATCCTTTTTGCTTGGCCAAAACTCGAGTTTTTCAAAAACTAAACTCGATTTTCTTAAAAACTTTGAGAAATCTATGCCAAGCCAAGGTTGAATTTTTCTAAAAACAAATAGAAGTATTAAAATTTTGAAAAGCTTAGAAAACTCATGGTGAATTGAAAACTAGAGTTTTCATATCAAAACTGGAGTTTTGCTTTGACAGGACAATTGCTTTTTTGAATCAGTTTCAACAACTTTTTAACTTAGCCAAAGACAAAACATCAATGAAATTCATATAATCATAGTATGAGTCACAAGTTTAGATATCACCGTAATTTCTCTTGTCCTCCTCAAGATAAATGAATGGTACTCGATGGTGATTAGTTCTTGAGGTAGATGATACTCTTCTTTGTTGTATCCATTGCTTCCTTTGATATTTGAAACTTGTAGTTCCAGCAATTATCCCTCGAAAGTTCTCTTATTTGATGTGAATCTTCTTTTAGGAACATGAGAAACTCTTGGATCCTTCTTCGTCTTCTCCGTACCCTTATGTCCATAGCTTTTTCAAATCATCCTGTACACACAAGGAATTGGATGGACATTTTGGTACCCATTTATACTTGGGTCCTTGACTGTTAGTATTGGACCTTGATTGTCCTTTAGGAACCCAAACATATTTATTTCTCATATTAGGATATCTCCTAATATAACAAGTATGAGAAATATGACCAGACTTTCCACAATAATTGCAAATAATAGAATAATGCTTGTTATGAACACTTTTGCAAATATTGTGCTGGTAATGAGAGTAAGATTTCAAATAATCTTTATTTGGGCATTCACTCTTCCCATATGATTTTCCAGCATCATTTTCGAAAACATGTTTACTTTTCAAAACAGAATCAATAATGGGTTGAAAAACAATCTTATGCAAATTTTCGAAATCATCTTTCTTAAATGCACAAGAAGAATTAGAACTTTTTACCAAATAAGCATCTTGAGCTTCTGATGATGATTCATCATAATCTTCCATGAGCTTTTCTTGGGAATCCTCACTCTCTTGTTCTTTTGTACCGACTGGATCATGGGAGTTTTAATGATTTCTCCTTCTTCAATCTCCAGTTGTTCATCAGACATAGATATGCAGCTAATTGCTTCGGATGAACTGTCAACACTATCATCTTCAACACACTTGTTAGAAGCATAAATAGAATCAAGAGTATTCCAAATATCTTTAGCATTAGAGCAACACTTGATTTTCACAAAATCATGTTCAGATAAAGCACTGTATAAAATTTTCATTGCTCTAATGTTCAATGAAAACATTTTCTTTTCTTTTTCTGTCCAATCCTTTCTTGGTTTGAAATCAAAATCATTTGTAAAAACTTTCTACATATCAAAATCAAATGATTTTATAAATGAAGTCATTTTAGCTTTCCAAAACCAAAAATCAATATTTTTCAAAATAGGTGGAATGGTATAATCAGCTCATTCTGAAAGCGAGCAACACTCAAAATCAGCCATTGGAACTCTTGAGATAGTTAAGTCCTTTAAATAAGAGCCCACCTCTGATACCAAATGTTAGGATCCGGTTGAACCCAAGAGGGAGGGGTGAATTGGGTGAAGATAAAACTTTGCTCCCTTTAAAAACTTTTCGCAATTCAGTTAAAAACAGTTTGAATGATAATAAAGAATTGTAAAGGTTTAAACAATTATTCAAACATATATGCAGGAATTAAAGAGTTCAGGGAAGAGATTTGCAAACAGTGATTTATACTGGTTCGGTCCAACCTTGACCTACGTCCAGTCCTTAGGCACCCTGAGCTTTTCACTATTCTCCTTGTTTAAATAGGCACAAGAGACAAGCCTTTACACCCATAAGTTTATCCAGGTACTTGTGCAACCTTCACAATCTCCCTCGGAGACTCCCCTTACTACCCGTAAGGTTACAATTGTTAGTTCTATGTTTTGATGATGACTTGACATTATAGAGAAAAATAGCTTCTTTGTCAAAGACATGAAAAATGGAATCAGACATTTGCTGATAAATTACCTCGTGGCTGAATATATTACCTCGAGGTTATAGTTAAACTCGAGGTTACAAATGAACCTCGAGGTTCCAAGCCTTAGCGATCCTTTGAATATTCCTTATGTCAACCTCAAGGCTTGAAGACTAACCTCGAGGTTAGTCCAAAACTCGAGGTTGAAATATTACCTCAAGGTTGAGTTCATGATTTCTAATGACCAATGTTTTGTGACCTATTGCACTCAACCTCGAGGTAGGCAAATGAACCTCGAGGTTACCACCAAACTCAAGGTAATAATCAAGACTCGAGGTTACATACTTCAGCCACCAAGAATGCTTCTGATTCATAACCTCGAGGCTGGTATTTTAAACTCGAGGTTGGTAAGAAACTCGAGGTCGAATAGGAAACTCGAGGTTGAATGTGTTTGAACTGATATATGTTTATACGTAGCCTCTGCAATTGTTTCTGTATCTAACCCATGAGAATTTGATTTCCTTTTCTTGCTGATATTACACTGTTTATCACTAATCCTATTTCAAAGTTTGTCTTTTGGAGAGATCAGGAATTCTTTATGTTCAGATAAAAAGCAAACATGATGTCATCAGCATTAAATGTATCAGACAAAAAGCAGATATTTGAAGATTAAGAGTGACAACATTTCTCTTGTCGGACTCCAACGGTCAAATATCAAAGAATGAAGTAAAAACATTCTCCAAGAATAGGAATGCTTGTCTGGGCGGCGTTATTCTTTCAAGACCAACCACTAGCATTAAGTACTAACGGTCCTCTCCAAATCGCTGGGATTTCATATGAAGACAACAGCTAGTCTTTACAACTGCATTATTGACGAACACTATCAAAGGCGAAGCATTCAATTCAGCCAACTACCGAAACTCTACGCATTTACTCTGATTATTACTCTTATCAATTTCATTCAATATCTCTGGATATTTCCTGTACTTCAGTGTTCCATTTCTTATCTACTCGTGAGGAGTCGTTTAAACACTTATTTCATTCAGTTGTAAAATCTTAAGGTTGTAGAACCTTAAGTGTGGGTGTATGATTACAAGTAGTAAGGGGGAGTGAGTCCGAGAGTGTAAGGATCATCCCAAAGTTGTACTTGTAACTTTTGAAGAGTTAGTGGAAATCCCAAGGAGTTCTTGGGGACTGGATGTAGGTCAAGATTAGACCGAACCAGTATAAATTGCTTCGTGTCCATTTTTCCCTTTTTAATCTTCTGTTAAGTAGTGCTCAGCTGTGGAAATTTTTATTAAGAAAATTAAATTTTTAAATCACCTATTCACCCCCTCTAGGTAATATTTCATCTTCATTTGGTATCAGAGCCTGGTTACTCAGATCGGATTAACATCCAGAGTTCGATCATGGACGGAATATTTCCTGATGGTGCTTCAATCAATCGGCCTCCAGGATTCAACGGACAACATTACTCATTCTGGAAAAACAAGTTCAAGGTGTTCTTTATGGCCACCGAGTTCGGGCTGTGGAGAGTCTTTGAACGAGGAAACTACGAACCAACATACCTGGAGAATGGTCTTAGACTTCCAAAGTTGGAAGAAGACTATGATGAGAATGATAGACGGAATGTCACTCTAAACAGCAAGGCTATACTTTTGCTTCAGAGCGCACTTAGTCAACAAGAATATTTTCGCATCTGTAATCTGGAGACTGCTAGAGAAATGTGGATGGCCTTGAAGGTTGCTTATGAAGGAACAACAACTATAAAGGAAAACTGAGTCAACACGCTTACAACTAAGTATGATCTGTTAAGGATGAAGAATGGAAAATCAATTGCCAAATTTCAACTTTGGTATACTCATTTAATCAACCAACTAGCTGCATTGGGCAAAGCATATGAACAATGTGCCCAAGTCAGAAAGATCCTCAATGTAGCAACTAACGACTGGGAAGCCAAGGTCATAATAATAGAAGAGGCTCGAGGTGAATCAATGGCTTTAGTTGCAGCCTTATTCAAAAGCCTATCTAAATACGAAAGCAAATTGAAATTCAAGAAAGATTTGTATGAGATCAATGGCACCAACAAGAATAAGGGAGTTGCTCTCAATGCTGTGAAAGAAAATGATGAAGATGGTGAGGATGATAAGATGGGTATGTTCGTGAGAAAATTTAAGAAATTTTACAAAAGAAATCAAGGCTTCAGAAATCGATTCCAAAAAGGAGGCTCCAGTAGCAGACGTGATTCCAAAGAGAAAGATCAAATCATTTGCTATGAGTGTGAGAAGCCTGGTCACTGCAAGTCGGAATGTCCTCAACTGAAGGGTAATGAGAAAGACAAAAAGAAGAAATTCAACAATTTCAAGAAGAAGGTGTATGTTTCAGCTATCTGGGGAGATGATTCTTCAGAAGAAAAAAGTGAAGAAGAAGGAGAAACAGCAAACGTATGCCTAGTTGCAGAAGAAGAACAACCAGAAAATAGTGAGGTAAACGATTTATTACCTACCTACGATGAGCTGTTTGATAAGTATAATGAAACACAATCTGAGTTTCAAAAACTTGTTGATAAATATTTTGATTTGAAAAGGAGAAATACTACTCTTGAAATGCAAGTTAAAAATTTTACTGACAAAGACATAATCTGTAAAGATTGTCTTGGTTTGGAGAAAAAGAATTCATATCTTACAAAAACTCTTGAAAAATTCACCAGAGGGAGTGAAATGCTCAATGTGATCTTGAATACCCAACGTTTTACAAATGATAGATCAAGTATAGGATATAATCCTATTTTTGACAAGAAGAAGGGCAAAAAGAAAACTGGTGGAAAATCGTACATAAATTATTTTCAAAAATCAGTGCATTCATCAAATTCTTTTGCTCATTGTAATTATTGTAATCAGAAGGGTCATAGCACATCATCATGTTTTCATAAAAAGGAAAGAAGAGATAAACCTATGGGAAATTATTAACGGGTACCCAAAGGAACCTATGTTCCTAAACCTCAGACTAACCTCAAAGGACCCAAGAAACGATGGGTACCTAAAACTTAATTTTTCTTGTCTTGTAGGTTTGTCTGAAAGCATCCATAGTCAATAAGTGGTACATTGCTAGCGGATGTTCTAGACACATGATGGGTGATGAAGATAAATTCATTGCTCTGAAATCAAGGGATGGTGGTAAAGTCACTTTCGGTGGAAATCAATCTGGGAAAATCACTGGCATATGTGAGATTGGAACAAAAGAAGGTCCCCTCATCAAGGACGTCTATCTGGTAGAGTGCCGATAAGAACAATTAGATTATTTTTGACTCAGAAGAATGCCTCATTGTCAATAAAGATGATTTTTTCATTGACAAAGGTAAACTCAAGGTATTATTTCAAGCTCATAGAGAAGGTAATTGTTATACATTAGATCTATCAAAAATTGTTTCAGAAAAATGTTTTGTTAGTAACTTGGATGAGAGTTGGTTGTGGCATAAGCGGCTTGCTCATGTAAATATGCACCAGCTAGACAAGTTATTGAAAAAGAATTTAGTAATTGGATTGCCCAAAATTCATTTTAAAAATGATATGGTCTGTGATGCATGTCAAAGAGGCAAACAAACTAAGTCATCTTTTAAAAATAAAATTGAAATTTCAACAAATAGGCCTCTTTAGCTTCTTCACATGACTTGGTTGGACCTACCAGAGTAAGAAGCTTAGAGGGAAATCTATATACCTTAGCTATAGTGGATGATTATTCTCATTTTACTTGGACAATATTTTTATCTTCAAAGGATGAAACATTTGATCTGTTCTGTGTGTGTTGCCAAGAAAGTGCAAAACGAGAAAGGTATATGTATTGCAGCTATCCAAACTGACCATGGTGGTGAATTTGAGAATCAAGCCTTTGAAGGGTTTTGTGAAGATCATGGCATAGACCACAATTTCTCAGCACCAAGAACACCTCAACAAAATGGTGTAGTGGAAAGGAAGAATCAAGTACTGACTGAGATGGCTTGTGCAATGCTAAATGAACATCCCAGATGCCATGAGCACAGCTAGCTACATTTCAAATAGAGCCTATGTGCAAAAGAAATTAAACAAGACACCTTACGAACTCTACAAAGGGAGAAAACCAAACTTATCCCACTTATACATCTTTGGTTGTAAATGTTGTGTACATAACAATGGTAAGGATAATTTGGGTAAATTTGATTCTAAATCAGATGAAGGTATTTTTCTTAGCTATTCTAATAGGAGTAAAGCATATAGAATCTTCAATAAATGTACCCGTATAGTTGAAGAGTCAATACATGTGGTGTTCTGTGAGTCAAAATTAATAAATTTTGTGGATAAGGATGATGAACTCATTCAAAAAAAAAAACCAATTCTTTTCAAAATCTACTCCTGCCTCTATTGACAATTCTGAAGATATTTTTGAAAATGATTCCCAAAATCAACCTGATCAATCTCAGCTTAGAGCTTGGAAATTCATTAGGAATCATCCTGTTGACTAAGTTATAGGAAATATAGATCAAGGAGTAAGAACCAGAAATAGTGTCTTAAATGAAGTCATGTTCTCTGCTTTCATTTCTGAAATTGAGCCCTCAAAAATTGACGAAGCCCTATCAGACAATGATTGGGTCATCGCAATGCAAGAGGAATTACATCAATTTGATAGAAATCAAGTTTGGGACTTGGTACCTAGGCCTAAAGACCATCCGGTCATTGGCACTAAATGGGTATTCAAGAACAAACGAGATGAATCCACAATAATGGTTAGAAACAAGGCTAGGCTTGCTGCCAAAGGCTATAATCAGGAAGAAGGGATTGATTACGAAGAAACGTATGCTCTTGTAGCTAGATTGGAGGCCATACGTGTTCTTCTGGCCTTTGCTTGCATCAAGGGGATCAAGTTCTATCAAATGGATGTTAAAAGTGCCTTTCTAAATGGTTTCATACAGGAGGAAGTTTATGTGGAACAACCTCCTGGTTTTGAAAATGACCAATACCCTGATCATGTCTACCGTCTAAAGAAAGCTTTGTATGGTCTTAAGCAAGCTCCAAGAGCTTGGTATGAACGGTTAAGTAAATTCTTATTAGATCAAGGTTTTGTTAGAGGAAAAGCAGACACTACTCTCTTCATTAAGAATAATAAGCTTGATGAATTATTAATAGTGCAAATATATGTTGATGATATTATTTTCGGATCTACTAATGAATCTCTGTGTGAGAAATTTTCAAAGAAAATGTAGAGTGAATTTGAGATGTCTATGATGGGTGAATTGAATTACTTTCTTGGTCTGCAAATTAAGCAACGAAAGGATGGGATATTTATTTCTCAGACCAAGTATTTGCGAGATTTGCTCAAAAGATTTGGAATGGAGAATTACAATGGGGCATACACTCCAATGAGTTCAACTGAATCTCTAGATGCTAACACCGAAAAAGGAAAGGATTTTAACATCACCAAATATAGAGGAATGATCGGATCTCTACTGTATCTAATAGCTGGTAGACCAGATGTTTAGTTTAGCGTGGGCATGTATGCCAGATTTCAAGCTGCACCAAAGGAATCACATGCAGAGCATGTGAAAAGAATATTTCAATATCTAGCTGATGTAAAAGAGCTTGGACTATGGTTTCCAAAAGGAGGACAAGAATATTTGGTTGCATATTCTGATTCAGATCATGCAGGCTACAAGACTGATAGGAAGAGTACCAGTGGGCAATGTGAGTTCCTTAGTGGTTGTCTGGTGTCATGGTTTAGCAAGAAACAAACAACCGTGACTATCTCATTTTCTGAAGCTGAGTATGTTCCAGCCTCTAGTTGTTGTTCACAAGTTGAAAGAGAAGCTGAATCACCAAGAGGGGGGTGAATTGGGGATTCTGAAAAATTTTCGTTATTTCCCTTCTTATGGTGATTGACTGAATGAAATTAGCAAGTAGAGAAGAATATCAACATAAAACAGTTTATACTGGTTCGGCCCAACTCCTTGGCCTACGTCCAGTCCTCAGGCGCCCTGAGCTTTTCACTATAATCACTTGATTACACACTCTATAACTCTGAAGCAATTCTCTCTCTAGAACTTGATCCCCCTTACAAGTTGTAATCAATGATCTCTCAAATCTCCAAGTCCCCCGACTTGAGATACCTCACAATCAATCAAATACAATTGATAAAACTCTCTTACAAAGCAGATAAGTGATCACTGAAGCTCTATAGTGCCTATCGACACTCTGTACAAGGAAGCACTCAAAATGAATGAACAAAGTTGATGTAATTCATTTTTTAGCTCAGTGTTCTAGTAGAGACTTGAATGCAACTCTATTTATGCTTAGAGAGGCATTAATAGCCATTGCTTGCATTCATTTGATAGTTGGAGAAGTTTCCCTTCAGTTAGAAGCAGTTTGGTCCTTTCTCTCTCTACACTTGTGCTTGTTTCTTGACTTATAGGATAGAGAGTAACTTCTAGTCGTTTATATCCATTGGGATTGTTAGTCCTCACTTAAATGAAAGTCTCTTTATCCTTTTTCCACGGTGGAAGGCTTGGTAGTTGAGATTACAACAAGTTTGGTGATATGCATTTAATGCTTTTGACAAGCCTTTGCTTTTTGTGTTAACAGCACCTTTAATCTCCTTGAATCATCTGTAATTAGGCTGAAATACACTAGCAAACACATTAAACATATCTGGTAATGATGACAGTTAAGAATATAAATCATTCAGATCATTCCATAAGCATTACACAGATTTCACAAATTTGAATTCTCAGAAGGCGCGACCAATACTCGAGTTTGTGCACTAATACTCGAGTTTGTCACTATGCACTTAAGCCAAAACTCTAGTTTCTGAGTCAATACTCGAGTCTTCTTCTTCCAGAGATGAGACTCTCGATTTGAGCTTTGGAACTCTTGATGAACTTAAACCAATACTCGAGTATTCTTCCAATACTCGAGTTTTGGACTCTTGATGAATAAATGTCCAAAACATCAAAACTGAAGTTTCCATCCTATACCGGAGTATTGAAGGCTTAGATAACTTGAATGCTCTCTGTATGGCACAATACTTGAGTTTCTGTTTCAATGCTCGAGTTTCCACCTTAGTTTTGAAACTCTGAAATTAGTTGTGTAAATGTTAAACTATGGTTTTCAAAACTGTGGTTCTCAATACCAAGGTTTTTTGCTAATTCAATTTTAAGAACCTCTTTGCTTGGTTCAATACTTGAGTATTCTAGTGATACTTGAGTTTTCATAAAACATTTAAATTCTGGAGCCAAGATGGAAAACTATCTTTTCAAATTCCAAACCGTGGTTATCAAAAACCGTGGTTTTCCATAACTGAGGTTTTCTATTTTCAGCTAAAAACTGTTTGAACAGTTATGAGGACCTAAACTCGAGTTTCCATGTCAATACTTGATTTTCCCTTGATGTAAAACTTGCGATGCTCTCTGTAACTCCCAATACTCAAGTATTCATCTGAATACTGTAGTATTGAACTTAGTTAAGTGCATTGAGCTGTTCTTTGAAACTCAATACTCGAGTTTTGTTGCCAATACTCGAGTATTGCCTCAATTTGCAAGTTTTCAACTTCTTGAGACAACTCATCATTCTTGATTTCATAGTTGATTGTTATCATCGAAACCCATAGAGAACTAACATTTTTCCCCTTTTTGATGATGACAATACTTGGAAACCAGAAGCTCTTCAGATTTCAAAAACATTTGAACTTTTTGAAAAATTATAAGTCTTATGAAAAAGTTCAATGTCTTGGTTTTGAAAATATTAGTTTTGTTATGATGTCTATCAAAACCATTGAACTTTCAGACACTTCAGTATTTATGCTTTAATGAATGTGTTTATCAATTATATGCAAAGCATAAAGTCAATGTGATAACATTCAATATAGTTTATAACAGAAGTGTTCCAGTCACATCATAAGAACAATATAAGTATGGAAATTCAAATTCATACTTGTTATAAACATACATCAAAAGATAGACACAGCAAGAAAACTTCGTTGAAAGTTAAGCTGAAATGTCAAAAATGCCACCGCCTCCTTTTCTACTTCAATTTTTTTTTAAATGGACAATATGTATATCGTTAAATGAACTTTTTGTAGTAGTGGAGACTATCACTGATCACCGTCTTGAATCACAAGAAAAGAGAAAGAAAGGAGTTTGAATTTCATTCTTTTTCTTTTACACCAGATGACGAAATGATTGTGGAGAAGAGACTAGAGTAGCTACTTGGACAAACAAGTAGTTGGAGCTTAAAGATGAGGCTTTGAATCAATGCTCTGTCCTTTTTCTTTTATCTTTTTCTTGAGATTTTGGATTATGAACATGCTTTTTTTCCCCTTTAGTTATATTTTGTTAGTTTGTTGTGCAACCTAGAGGAGCTATAAACTTATGGGTGGATTAGACTTTGTTTTCATTGTTTAGTTATAATTAATATTAATTTTGGTTACTTAATCTTGTTTAGCATCTATTTAGTGACTGGTCATCATTGAATATGAATTTGAGCATTAGGATTTACTTTAATGAAGGAAATTTTAATTAGGCTATGAGATTAAGTAATATGGGATTAGATTACGATTTAATTTGCGATTAGGATAGACATATACCTAATGGCCATATATAATTGTTGAAGAGTGTGTTCAGTTATCTTGCCTCTTAAGTAATTGTTAGACATAACAATTTGCACTTAAGAGAGGGTTGTAAGTAGACCAATAAGCACTTGTAGCTATTTATATTCGAGATTAAAAAAATTGATATTAAGACTAATTAAATTAGTGAAAACAAGGTTTATGAAACTGATAAAGGATTAGTGACTCTGAGTTGCTCGATTGATTTTTATGGTAGTTTGTTTATTTTAATTTCTTTTCACTTAATTAAATTCAATTTGAGGTTCTTAACTTAAACAAAAGTGTAAAATTAATGCTTACCTAAAGTTTGGGAACTAAGTCCTCGTAGAAACAATATTTTTCTTATCACTTTATTACTTGATACACCCCGTGTACTTGTGGAGTTATAGGTTACAAACTTTTTTCCTATCAGCTTATCTTTGCACTCTGTTCACTCTGCGACAATCTATGATTTTTTTTTTCATCACTCAAAAGGAAAATTATCAATGAATGTTAAAAAAATGAATTGACTTCATCTTTAATTTCAACTGAATAAGCTTCCAAATCTAACGGCAATAATCCAAACTAACCAAATCATTGTTGAAGAATCAATGGCAAACTTCACATAGCCAACAAAGGTAGGTATTGTTGGTAAGAAGTTGGCTCATAACATATAATGAATTGAGTCCAAATACTGCTGCCAATATGAAGACTTTGTTGATAGGCAATTTGTAAGTATTTTTGAAAGCTCTCTGAACTTAGAGGCATGCTCTAAGCTTGTGAACCCCCAAATCCAACTCACCTAAAGTTTTTGGTATAAAAAAAAATGAAGAACTTCACGTATAGCAATGAACTGCAAGGTCATAAAACCAAATCACACAACCAAGTCCAACCACTATATATACCTTGTAACCATTGGAAGAAACATTATGCTAGAGTTGGAGAGAAAAACTACAGAGTCATATACTAGTGTTGAGATGATTTCTGCGATTGCATCCATAAAAAGAGCAGAAAGCTTGCAAGAACATCAATAGAACGATCAATACGACAACCAGAAATATCAGAAATTGCCATGAGCCAAACACATAAAGCTTTATAAATCTCCAAGCTTTAACTCTCATTCTGCCATTATAGTACTTGTTCACATCTTCAATGACCTTATCCAAGAAGGGAACTTTTGTCAATTTGATGGATCTACTCATCCCATTCCATAGGTTAGCCACTTGTTCATCACTCTTCAAGTGGTTCAGAACAATCCCTTTTTCTCTCAGAATCTTTGCGTCTTCCTTAGAATCTATAATCCCATTCATAAATTCTGTGTATCTTGTGAAGACGAGTGGCCCACATGTGATTGATGCTTCATAAGCAACCAAGTTTCTCAGCAAAACTTGACTATTGATGTCTATGGCTATGGTGGGAAGGTGAAGTGTGGCAGCTTCTGCATCAAATCTGATGCTTTGGATTGCTCCATTGTTAATAGGTGAGAAACAAATTCCAGAACTTGTGAGTTCTGTAACACTGGGGATAGTAATTTCCTCCATCAATGGTGGCTTGTTATCAACAATTGCTGATTTTGATTGTTCAGTATTCTCTTTTGAGAAAAATAAGTATTCCAGAGGGCGTTTTATCATTCCAACCATTGGATGGTTACAAATGATAGTCATAGGCAAGCAAATGACGATCTTCAATGGCTGGTATAAAAGTGCCTAAAGGTAATAACTGAATATTAATACTTTTAATATTATACTCAAAGTCACACATTCAAGTCTGTTGTTAAAAATTACATTAAATTCATAGTTCACTAATGATGTAAATGCAAACTGAAGGTTTAGTGCATACCTCGAATCCGACCATGTTTCTGGATTATATTGGCCACACAAAACGGAGTCATAAAAGTTAGAATTCGGTTTATCTCACACATTAAAGGGTTGTTTGGCATTTGGGATTAAGATTGGAAGGAAAATTTTTATGAGTTATAGTTAATAAAAATTGAAGAAGTTGAGTTATAAAATTTTAATAAAGAGAAAATGTAATATGAAAAAGTCAAAAAAAAAAGTTATAAACTTGTAACCCCACTTCTCTAATTCAATCCAACTCATTAAAGTCTCCCCTCCCCTCCAAATCCTTTGTACCAAAGAGCCCCTAAAAGTACTAAGGGAAAGGAGAAGAAATTTTTTTCAAAGAGAGAAGAAATCTTTTCAGAGTTCTCTCTCAAAAACTGCTCTCCCTGAAAAACTTTATTCTCCTCTCCCTCCGTGCTTTTACTGTGTAAAATAAGCCGAGTCCCAATCATGACTCAATTTCGTGCAGGCAATCTAGATACTCAGTTAGATTTTAGGTATAAGCCCTAAACCTTCCATAAACAAATTCCAAACAAGATGGTGTGTGTATTTTTTTTACAGGAGCCAAAATGACATCAGAATTAGAGAAATTAGACATAAGTTGATATATCTGTATATATATATGGATTTAACTTGAAAAAGAAGTCCAAAATAATACCTTCTGAATGAAACTTATTGATGACTTGGTCAATTTTGAAGCTATCCTCCAAATCTCACTTAGGGCTTGCTTAATATATCTCAAAGATGATTTTTCATCGTTGCCTTCCATGTCTCTCTTGCACTCCTCCTCAAAGTCAATCATATTTGTCTGTTCTTCCGATTTGAGCACAATCAAATTATACAAGAAATCTAATAAATGTGCACATTTTGAGACCTGGATTGTGATCTCTAAAGAATATTTTTCTTTAATAGTCTTAAAAGGGGAAATTTCTCTGAACAACCCCATCAACATAGCAAGAAGAATATCATCTGCAGATGAAGTTTCTAATATTGATGATGACAATTTGAACTCCAAAACTTTTCTCAAAACAAATAATGGTATTTGATTCTCTAGCATTATTATGTCCCTTAGGGTTTCATTTTGACCAACTAATAATATCCTCCTACCACCATAATGAATCACTGATCTTCCTTCTTGAAGAAACTCAAGCAAGAAGGAGGCATCAATAATCACCATCCACAATAAGGTTTCGCCATTGAAATTTAAGTACTTGCTGTAGCATGCCCTAATCCCGTGCTCATATTTTCTCAATTGGTCAACAAGTTGTTCTATGTTTAGGCTAATGGTTTGAATCTTTTTTTGAAGTCTTTTTGTGGCAGCAAGTTTGACCCTTTCCATATCCCTGAGCTCCGGACGCCAACAATGGTAAGGACCAATTGCAATCTGTTAGGGTATATTCCCAAAGGTTAGTTGATAAGAATTGATACTATTTATTCCATATGATCTAGTTTCATATCTAGAAAAGGGTGGAACTGGTCAACTCAATTGAAAAAATTCAGTAAATTAATGCTTGAACTAGTCTAAAATTGCTTTAATTATACGGAAGTAATTAGCAAGAAAATGTGTATATTTGATCATTTAATTTCATATAAGGTTTTATTTTAATTCCTTAATTTTAATTTTACAAAATGTAATTTTAGTCCTCCAACTCCAATATGATTAGTTTCATTAACCAATAAAGAAAGCAGGCATTGAAATTTTAAATGTTGATAATATATTCACAAATTCTAATATATTTTAATTTCTTAAAATGATAATGTTAGCCCAAAATTATCATTTAGGGTATTTCCTTTAATATTTTCACAATTAAAAACATTTTGAATTAAATTTGATTTGTTTGACCAAAATCTAATAAATAAACCTTGATTAATGCCAATACTATTTTAAAGATATTATATAATCCTTTTTTTTTTTTTTTACCTCTAATAATAATCCTGTTGCATTCCTCCTAAAAAATAATGTATGCCCATGACAGTAGAATTAGTTCGTTGGCAGTGTATCAAAATAAATAAATAAATAAATAAATAATAATAATAAACAACCTAAACTATTTAGAAAATTACTTATAAGGACAAAAATATATTAAAACCTGTTTAGGGACATAAGAATCTGGATCGCTAGCTATAATGGACTTAGGAACATTGAAAATAGACGCAAGGAATTCGCCATTATCGTCTTCTTCGTCATGCTCTTCTTCTAGGGTTTGACGTATATGAATCACCCACCTAAGCTCATCAATGTCAGATTTGTTGAATTCATTTGAGATGGAATGTCTAAACAAAGACATGAATAAGTAATTGAAGAATCTTGCAATAGCTTTTCTTGTTTGAATTGAAAGAGGTCTTTAGTGAAGATTTATCAAGAGAGTGAAGCTTTTATTATCACTGAAACGTAATTCATTATACGCAACTCCTTATGAAATAATGAGGAATATAGTGAGTTTTTTTTTTTTTTTTAATTAATGCCCATTAATTCTGAGTTTCTTTTTGAAATTTATGTTAGACTAACATAAAAAACCAAAATTGTGGGTTTGGGTCATCTCCTCATCCTTTTCTCTTTTTATTTCTCCTCATCCCATCTATGTCGTAGGATCAACAAATGAATAGTTGAGCTATAAATATTTTATAAAACCATTATTTTTCATATTTTTTAGGAAATCTACATTTGTGAATTGTCCAAATTAAATTTTAATAATTTTTATTTATTTATTTATCTTTAATGTAACATTTGAATCATAATTTAATAATTTTGAAATCTCAAATGTAATACCCCAATTTTCATAATACATGTAAATATCATATTTTGATAAATAACACCTATTACAATAGGTGAGTTTGTGATATCAAAATTAGTGAAATAATTATCTTATTTTCTAAACGTAATTTCTCATGAAATTAGAGTAAATAAAGAGCTAAAAATCCCTAGGTGAAATTATGGGTCATAAAGTACCCTGAGAATGTTATGATAAATCCTAAGAGGCAGCTAAATATTTATTAGAATAGGAGAGTATATTGTCTCTAAATGTTTAGGAAAATTTTCTTTGGATTCTAATAAATCCAAATTCAATTTTCTAAATCTTAATAAGGATCATAAAATATCCTAAGATTATCATAATATGGTATATACCATTTTAACAACTTAAAATCATCCGAGGATGATGAAATTAATTAGAAGGAATTAGTAACAATTATTGGACAATTGAAATTGCAATAATTGAGGTACTTTATTAATCTTTAAAATTGGTCGATAATTAAATTATAAAGGTTATAATTAAGGGAATATCAATTAGAAATTTGTCAAATTTTTGGAATTAAGTCTCGTAACCCCTAAAATACTATATTAACAATAGTAACCAAGAATTAATTAATTCTCCCTTTAACTAATAAAAAGTGGCAAAAATTACTAGATAAAGGGTAAAGAAATTGCCTTGTGAAATTAATTGAACCAATGAGATATTGTTATAAGATTATTCAAATGTAATATAAAATTAAAAGAAGAAAATAAAAAGTGAAAACCGAAAATTTATGGGGGAGGCGGTGAAAATTCCAAAGGATTGAAGAGGAAGAATTGATATATATATGTGTGTGCCGACATTTATGAAGGAAGGAGAAGGAAAAATGTGATTTGATTATAATAAAACATAGGTCAATTAAGTAATGTAAGGAAGAAGATTAGTAAGACTTAGGGACCAAGTTTATTAAACTTGGGGAGCAAGAAGTGATTTATTTAGATGAAATTAGATGGGAATTCATAGGAATTAAATCCTACCTTGCAATATTGGAACTAAGTATTTAAGATAAGTACATATCTGAGATCAGTAAATTATGAGCTTCAACTTGGCTATTCCCAAAGTTACTTTCGAAAACTTCTAGAGTTCATACCTAAGAGTTTCAGGGGTTAAAAATCACCATAAATCTAATCACAAAATTAGGATTTCAAAAGTGAAATTAGATTTTGAAGAAAAACATTAGTTGATGCTTAACTAAATTAGCATTTGGGATTAAATAGAAGATAAAGCAGAAATCTAAGGAAAAGGGAGAGAGAGGGACGAATTGGGGAGGTGTAAGGGGGAGATCTTTGCCTCCTCACCAAGCAAAAATCAAGGGCTAGGATCAATGGGAAGTTACTTGGAGGCTACTCATTTTTCCACTATAAATAGGGGTCCTTGGCTTCATAAATCCTCACCAATTCCTCAAGGTATCACCAAAAATTTAGAGAGAAAGGGAGAGTGTGGAAGAGCTGCAGAAAATAGGAGGCAAGTGGTCTTCAAGAGGTAAGGAAATTTTTAGTTCATAGTTTAAGTTCTTGGGTTATGAAAGAGAAATGCTAGAAATGTGTTTTGATCTTCAATCTTCCAAAAATAGTTTTATTTTCATGTTTGTATGGTTTCCAATGGCTTTATTTCGAAAATTTGATGAAGAATAAGTTATAGCAAAATTTTTGGAAGATTATGAGCAAAATAGCGAAGCTCTGACAAAATTTTATCGATTAGTGTTTTCTTGAGTTAGGAGTAAAAACACCAGTATTTTATGAAGAAGATGGTATTCTAAAATTCTGGGAAAATTCATGATGAAATTAGACATATAGGGATTTCTAAATCTATAAAGAGTGTGTCATTTGAAGCTCTGTGCGAAAAGATATAAATTCCAGAAGTTAAGCTACATTTTCTGGGCGAAATTCTGGGCAGTGTTGGGAAACGTGGAAACTGGGAATGATATGGTTGGAACGAGTTGAAGCCGTTATTTTTACTTAAAAATAGACTTGTTAAGGGAAATTTTGGCTTTGGTTTCACCTCAAAATGATTTTTCTAGTATTAGTTATGATTTTTCAAAGTTACCGAAAAATCTGCCCAGAAAATACTGCACTACGTTTTTCAAGAAATGTAAGGGCAAAATTGTAATAATAAAGCTACCAAGGATAGAAGGGTAAATAGAGGTGAAATTATCTTTTAGGATACTATTCTAAGTGATATGGTGATATGTTAGGACATCCGGGAAGTCCAAAGCCGGATTCAAAGGTCGGACATTTGATGACTATACGGTAAAAGGTACGGACGCGTATTGTAACAATAACGCTTATGCTTATGGTATGGTTATGTATGATAGTTGTTTTCACATGTTGAAACTCTATTTTGAAAGTTGCTCATGATATGCTGAATTGTATACGAGTTATAGTCTTGATACCACCGTTGAGTTTTCCTAGCGCTGAGGACACGATAGGCCATCGTGTAACATCCCGGATTTTAAATGGCGGAAATTTTTTTTTTTAAAAAAAAAACATAAGAACGGTGATCAGAGTTGAGCATTTTTATCAACTGAGAAACTGAATTTAAAGATATGTCCACGGTGTAATTGTACTTATATATACATCCATTGCTCAGAAAGGGTAGCGTCTAACCAGATTTAATAGAGCCACAGAAGTAAACTCCTTCTGCCATCCAATGCCCGCTACTTGCCCCGAACCTCAACCCTTGATTTTCCCGAACCTGAAGCTACAGCTGAGATCCAATTTCCAATTGGATCTCAGGTAACGGTTAACCTTATGCTCAAATAAACAATATATGGCAACAGATATTCATAATAACATAACAGCATATCAATACTAAATCACACAACAAGTACCACAACCAGTACCACAACAAGTCTGCACATATCCAGTGCCACGACGGCCTATCGTGTCCTCAGCGCTAGGAAAACCTTACGGCGTTATCAAGACTATAACCCGTACAAAGCTGTATGTACAACTGCCCTCTCTCGGCAGAGTCTCAATAAATGACATATCAATCACATATATGAATATAAGCAGCATAAGTGTTAAGGTTACAGTACGCGTCCGTACCTCCGTTGACGATTTCTGGTTCTTTTGTCAAATTACGGCATGTTTGACAACGATACAACAGCGGTGGCAGTGGAAACAGCGGTTCGTGGTTTCGAATATCCTATACGGATAATATCACTTATATGAGTATTCAGAACCAAAACGGGCATTTTAGGTACAAATTACCATTTTGCCCCTAATTTGACTTTTCGGCGTAATTTCGTCAGAGCTTCGCTATTTTGACTTTAATTTCTCAAAATGTTTGCTATAACCTTTCCTCTATCATATTTCTAAGATAAATATCATATTTATTCCTAAAACATGATATTTAACTAACTTTGAAAACTTAGAGACTACCCTAGCAATCCTACTATAACTACCGAAAGAATTACCGAACTAAAGACTAAGGACCGAGGAACTTACTCAGAGCTTCGCTAGGATTTTCCCCGGACTCCTCCTTCTTCCTTCCTCTCCCAAGTTTTCAAAAATCTCAAGAGGCTTGGTGTGTGAATTGTGAAATGAATGAAGGGGTATTTATAGGTGAAGGGAAGGGTAGTTTCGTAATTTTCGTCTGACCGAATTAGAACCGTCGGATCGCATTTTTGCTAGGTGGCTTGATCTTGGCCCTTCCTTCTCTTGGCCGACCTCATCATCCACAAAGAGAAAAAGAATAATGACCTCATCATACCTGCATCATCCAATCTTATCCACTTATTTTATCTGATAAATCCCTGGATCGATGTCCCGATCGTGAAATTCCGTAGAATCTTAAAATTCCGGGAATGACACGCTGAAGATCTTTTCTTCCTCTTCGAGAATACTGGGTTTTCCTGACCTTATATTCTTGTTAAGGATACTCCGTTATCAGCCGAAAATCCTCGGTAATCACTACCGGGTACAAAAATGACGTTGCCCGGTGCCATCTTTTGGATAAAAATTCGCTGATCAATAATATGTTCTGGTTTTCCCCTTCTTATCCCTAGATTCTCACAACGGAATTATTTTCTATCGGTTCTCATTTTGGTTATCTGCTTAATTCCTACAAAATATCTTCCTATCCGGATCTCCAAATCACTCCGTCGGTTACGGAAACGACTTCGGAGACCGGTCATCTCGAGGTAAAAATTCACTCGTTCATAATATACTCTTGTCCTAATTACCTAATTCATGATTTTCTATGTAGGATTTTATTTCTATTCGTTCTCGTTTATCCTGTTCATTTTTCCTCTGATTATTATATTATTACCTAATTAACACATGTTTTAACTTTTATATTATCTTATTAAAATATCCACTCATCCTTATCTCTCCAAAAATTTCGGTCACCCCCCCTTAATTATATATATATATATATATTCCATTTATCTCAACCACAAATATTTATTTCCCAAGAATTTCCTTATCGGTCCATAATTGATTTAAGCTTTTATAATTCCTTAAATAATCCTAAGTCATTGATCTTTATTTATTACTAGCATTATTACCTCTTATTCCTTACCAATTATTTAATTAGGCCCTTACTAATAATTATTCATTAATAGTAATTATTTATATTTAATTAACTTTCATATCTCCTAAATTCTATAATCTTACAAAATTCCTAAAAATTACTTAATTAATCCCTAACTAATTCTTAATAATTTTTATCAATTAAAACCAATTATTTTCTCACAACAATTCTATTTACATCTCTAAGTTAAGCTTTATCCAAATTATCAAAAATCTTAAGGCCGGTTCTAGTCTTTAATTTTCATAAGAAATAATTTAATAAATTGTCTAAATTAAGGACAATATTCTTTCTAATTTTTAATAATTATCCTTATGCCCTTTAGAATTTTTCATAATTCCTTTTAGGATATTTTTTTTTATGTCCCTAAAATGCATTTTTAAGCCTTTCCGGCCCTTAATTTCCTTTATTTTCCTTTGAACTTAAACTACTTATCTTACACTTTGAGACCACACATTCACCTATTACCAATAGGTTTTATTTGTTAATATAATATTCCAGATAAATAATTATCCGGGTATTACACATCGTGGCACTGGTTATGTGCAGACTTGGGTAACATACATATTGTAGTGGTTGTGTTATGTTGCTTGTTGTTATTTTGAAAGTTATAATGGTGAATTTACTATTGTGATACCTATCATATACTGTTTACATAAGCATGAGGTTAACCGTTACCTAAGGTCCAATAGGCATTGGACCTCAGCCTTAATGAATAGTACAGGGAAGAAACCGGGATAGAGAAGGTGCCGGAGGATGGAACCGTGAAGAGGCAGCGGTCGAAGACGAAGGCCAGTAGAAGTTATTAGGACTTAGTTTTTGGCATGAATCTAATAAAGTTATTTCAAACCATTTGGTGCTTAAACTAAGGAAGGGTTCATCGGTGGGTTATCACAAGTCGCCATAGAGTTGGTGAGACTCCCATTAGATTGAACACCGACCTGGCCAAATTGTCTGATTAACTGATGTTAGGTTCCAAGCCGTAGGTCTAGCTTAAGACTTTCTTTATCAGAGAATTGTATTTAATCTCTGTAAATTGTATCACATGAATATTCCTTCGGGATATTTAATATATCCAGCTTATGTCAGGCATCATCACATGTATAGGCATTTTATATCAGATACTCGTTGTCCGGATCTTAGCGCACGTTATCCACTTCCGCAGTACTCTAAGCTGTAGCATCTCAAACTCTGTTGATTTTCTTAAAACTAAGTGTCGACCGACACGATTTTAGAACATGGAATTTGGGATGTTACATCAAACATTCATCTATTTGAGGAACGAGTTCATGTCACTTACAGCAACATAAATTGATTTTAGATTTATTTTTCAGTCAGAAAAATATAATTAGATTTTGTTTACATGGAAGCAATGTAGTCTTTGGTGTTAATGTGTAACCTCATCCATTCATACCCACTTTAGAAAAGCTCTCGCGGAATACAAAAATTAGGACGTGAAAGTATCTTCTTTTTTTAAAAAAAAAAAAAAAACACTGTATCGATGTGTTGGAGTCTGTATATTACTTGCTGAGAGAAGGATTGATGTGGATTTATTTTTCTTGGGTGGATTTTTAAATATCAATGCAAGGATCAGAGGGAAAAGAAGGAAGTAATGAGAATTTTTGTTAATTGGCATCAATTTATAGCTTAGTTTCATCGTAGCAAGTATACAAAAGTTAAAAACGTTATTACGTTATATTCTGTATCATGATAAATATAAGGGTAAAGGTGTACCTAACACCCTTATTTATTTTAGGAGGTATATCCAGTATTTAAAATATTTAAGGGTGCAATTTTATATTTAAATTGGTTCAATTTCACCCCTGTAACATCCCCAATTTCATGTAAACCAATTAATGGGGATATGAATTTTACCAAGTAGCAGTTAGTAGTATTTATTTTTCTGACAAGATAAATTAATTATTGGGAAAAATAATGTGGAATTATTTGAAATGTGATTAATAAATTTGGTTATAGATAATTTGAGGTAAGTAATGTCATAAAAGGTAAGAATATAATTTTCCCTCATCTTTCCTATATTTTTCATCCAATAAATGGCGGGGAAAATATTGATGAAAGGTTAAGAAGAGTTTTAATATAAGTCTATTTTGTCTTTGGAAAAATGAACATCTGATGAGATTTATATATATGATACAAAACAAAAATCACTCTTTCCCCATTAGCCATCCTCATGCTTCAAGTAAAGGGAGTAAGTGAGGCATTGTTTGTAAACTGGTACAAAAAAGTATTTTAAGATTGGACCAAATAGGCCATGTAAGACCGGACCAGCGACCAGTCTCGTTCCAAGCGGTCTTATAAATACGTAACTTTTAAGACCGGACTCGAACCGGTCTTAAAGAAATATTTCAAGACCGGACGTAAGAAACAATAGGTCTTAAAAATCGCACTATATAGACCTTACATATATTTTGTTCGGTCTTAAAACCAGAATTTATAAGACCGGACAAAAAAGTCTGGTCTTAAATACCACACTTTCAAGACCGGACTAAATGTCATCAAGTCTTAAAAGTATGTAACTTTCAAGACCGGTCAAACATATACACCGGTCTCAAAAATGAAGAATATAAGACTTTGCTTTAACATATAACCGGTCTTATGATTATAACTTTTAAGACCGGACTAAATTAATAAATGCGGTCTTAAAGGTAAATTTTAAGACCGGATAGCATAGAGTCTGCTCCTAAAAGTCTCACTTTTAAGACCGAAGATCAAATACACCAGTTTTAAAGAACGTCTTTAGGACCGTTGTTAGTAGTTTTAAGACCGTAAGGAATAGCCTCCACTCTTAAAAGTTTGACTTTTAAGACCGAACCTTCAATAGACCAGTCTTAAAAGTAGATATTTCCCCTGTTCAAAACAAATTCGCCACAAAATCCAGCATCTAAAGACAGTACTCTAAGCTTCAATTTATAATTGAATTGAGAATGGATTACAAATATTATTCACCAGGCATTGTAATGAATAACTAGCTATTACAGTACAAACCTAATAACAAATGAATGAAATTAATACAATAAGACAAATACATATTACAATGCGTTATAATAGTGTACAACACCTAAATGAACATATATACCAATTCATCACCTTGTCTTCATTAGATTCCCACCCGGCCAATAACAACGAACATAACTAGAACGAACATATATGTGATAGCAATTTTGATCGGATCCTGGCCTGCCAGAAAAATAAAAACAAGAACAAAACACAGTCAGTGACATTGTTTAAGAACATAAATATTTAAGAAGGAAAAGAATATAGTTAAAACGTAAATTAAAACCTTTAAGTTTTCAAATAATTGTGCAGATGAATATTACCTTATGAATTGATGACTCTTTTATAAAGGGATATCTTCCCATATCCCTTCTTGATGATCATTTCTTATGTCGGGTTCATTATCCGCTTCATTTTCTTCGTTGATGTCCAGTAGAACCCTTGAAAAAGGAGTACTCTTAGGAAGACCATAATTTGCATCATTTTCCTCATCAATATCAATGACCCTTTTTCCTTGGAGAGCTACAGACTACATTTTATTTGCTTGATCAGTGATATAAAAAACTTGTTTCGCTTGGTCTGCCATAATAAAAGGTTCATCTCCAAAACTTGTACTATTGAGATCGACTAATATAAATCCCAGCCGATCGATCTGAACTCCATTATTGACATTAACCCACTTGCATTTGAAAATGGGAAATCTAATGAAGACATAGTCCACCTCCCAAATCTCTTCAATAACCCCATAATATGGCATGACTGCCAATTTAGACCGCTTGTCTTTCGAACTGGAGAAGTGCATGAATTCAGCCTCTAACATTACAGTATTGTTCTGGACGGTGCTCCTATCATCTAGGGACTTCGTGTAAAATGTGTACCCGTTGATCACATACGAATTCCAACTAATGACATCAACCTCAGGACCACGTGCTAACCATGTCATTGTCTCATAAACAGATTCCTCTCCCTCAACCTTTTGTTTGAACTAGTTTGCAAATGAAGGAACAAAAAGTTTCTCAAGCTGGCACAATATCAGATATCCTTCATTTTCCAATTCATCCAATTGTTCAATCTCAAACACTTTATTGCAAACATCATTGAAGAAGAAACAAAGCCTAGTCAAAATGTGTCAAAGATCATACTCGGCAATGCCTTGAATAGCTACTGGGAGCAGCTGTTGCATTAATACATGACAATCATGAGACTTTTGGCCTACTAATTTCAAGTCCTTCATCGATACAAGCCTCTTAAGATTTGAAGAATTACCCAACGGAACTTTTGTCCCATGTAAACACTCACAAAAACTTCTTTTCTCATCCTTAGATAACGTATGAGAGGCCGGGGAACAATAAGTTCTCTTACCATACGGCCTTAGATGTAAGTCTTCTCGTATCCCCATTGATTGCAAATCCAATCTTGCCTTTACACCATCCTTGGAACTACCTTGTATGTTGAGAAGCGTGCCAACAATGCTATCACATATGTTTTTCTCAACATGCATGACATCAATACAATGTCTCACATCAAGGTTGCGCCAATATGGAAGATCGAATAAGACCGATCTCTTTTTCCATATATTTGTTCCTTTTTTACCCTTTGTAGTCTTACCGAAGACGACACTTATATTTTTCACCTTTTCATACACTTGCTCCCTAGTCAATGCCAGCAGAGCATCTTCATACTCTTGGCCACCAAAAAAGGCTTTCTTTAATCGACGATATGGGTGGCCCCATCTAAGAAATCTTCTATGTCCAAGATAAACCGTCTTTCTTCCATGTTGAGTTGATGGTAGCGTGTGCCTTCTTCACAAACCAGACATGCCTTATGGCCTTTTATACTATACCCTAACAAGTTCCCATATGCTGGGAAGTCGTTTATGGTACAAAATATCATGGCTCTCATTTTAAAGACCTCCTTCTTGAAAGAGTCAAAAATATCGACACCTTCTTCCCACAACTCCTTCAAGTCTTCGATCAAGGGCTGAAGGTAGACATTAATGTCGTTTCCGGGTTGTTTTGGTGCTGAAATCAACATAGACAGCATGATGTACTTTCGTTTCATGCATAACATAGGAGATAAGTTGTAAATAATCAGGAGTACAGGCCATGAACTATGTATGCTGCTAAGGCTTCCATAGGGATTCATGCCATCCGTGCCAAGGGCAAGGTTAAGGTTCCTAGGTTCTTCCCCGAAGGTCGGAAATAGTTGATCAATTTTCTTCCATTGATAAGAATCGGCCGGATGTCGAAGCTTTCCATAAGAAATCCTCTCATCAGCATGCCACTGCAAATTTCTTGCATCATTTTCATTAGCAAACAACCGCTTGAACCTTGGTATGATTGGAAGATACCACAACACTTTTGCAGGCCCTTTATTTGACTTGTACCTTGGGGTTTCACATACCAGACATTTCTGCTTATCTTCAAACTCGTTCATATACAACACGCAATCATTCGGGCATGCGTGGATCTTTTTTTACTCCATCCCCAGTGGACAAAGAATTTTTTTAGCATCATAGTACCGATGAGGCAACACATTATCATTCGGATACATGTCCTTAAAAGCCTCAAGCATTTCTGAAAAACTCTTGTCGCTCTATCCATGACGTGCTTTCAAGCTGACCAATTTCAAAATGGCGTTCAACAATTGGTATTTTTTACACCCAGGGTATAGCGGGGTCTCAACATCACTACACATATTACCATATGCATGTGATTGCTCAAAAGCCTCTTCTCCCACATCACGAATAATGTCCTCTATGCGATCATCCATATCCGTGTCATTATCATCAAAGGACACTTCACCGTGTTGAGATGCACTTGGAACTTTTTCACCATGCCATATCCATATTGTATAGGTCTTACAAAATCCTTCACAAATTAAATGTGTGTATATAACTTTTGGACTTACTCGCCTCTCATTTAAACACTCTACACATGGGCAATAAAACTTCCCACTACCATCATGGGCATTTCCTTTTGCAAACTCTATAAATTCCCTCACCCCATTCTCATATTCAACACTCGTCCGTCTCGCATTTATCCAACTACGATCCATAATATAATCCCTATATATAGACGGAAGATTTAACATACATTATCTGAAAAAATTGAAAATTGCACATAAACTAAGCTAAGTCCATTAAATGCATATGAGTGAGACTTTGTCCATTGAATGCAACATAAATGCATCATGTACAGTCAATCTAGTATTGTTCCAAAAACAAACAAAAAAAGACTTTGGTCATTAAATGCAACATGAAGAATCACTCGTGCTCATAAATGTATCACGTACAGTCGAGACAAGAAGCTAAGTTCAATAAATGCATGACGTGGAAAATAAATGCAGACAACAAAAGTAACCCTAAGTGCACTTGTTGGTCATTCGGATATGTCACAAGTAAAAGTGTAAAACATAAACTTCAAAGTACAGTATCGAAATACAATAGAGTAACCCACGTCAACATTTCACCGATTTCGTGCAAACAATGAATAACCCAGAACAAAAAGAGGAAAAATAAAATATATACGTAACTGATGAAATACACATCTTACGTATAGGTCTATTGCCGTTTAGCTAAGGAACCAACTAGAAGGTGATAAGCTGACCAGCACTAGCTTGTCGAGAGATCTGTCTCGCGATAGCGACAAAGCAACACACAAACACTTGAGAGTTGAGAGTGAACAGGAGTTATTATCACTTTCGACGGGACAAGAGAAGTTGAGAGAGGAAAATTTAACTTTTCCACACGACAGAATCATCTATATTTAATGTCATTAAGAATGGTTAATTATAAAGCATCCGGTCCTAAAGGTATAGAAGTTTTAAGATCGGTTACATATTAAGCATACGCTCCTAAATGAATTCATTAAGATCGGTTACTTATTAAGCATCCGCTCCTAAAAGTCTAATTTTTTTTAAATATAAGAATTTAGTGAAAGTCCGCATTTTCTTTAAAATTAAACTACAAGATAGTACGTTGAGAATAAGGTTTTTTCCATTAATAAGCTTAGTTCATTTTGATTTTTACATTAATGGAGAATGTGCAAGTACACAGGAAAAATAAGAACAGCAAACTTACAAATAACAAAAACAACCTACAATGTGACTAAAAGTCCTAAAGCTAATTATCAGCTAATGTCTTGTCGATATCGGCTTCAGAGATAGAAATTTCACACCGGATATTAGCAATTTCATGTTGTATGCGCATCAGTATCACTTTTTCAGGGTCAGGACCAGGAGCCTGGAGAGGGGGAGCGAGAACCTCTTCATCATCCGAAATAACAATGGGTCCAACGACCCGAGACTCCTCCGTCTGAACAGAATGCGTTTTCTTGGTCTGAGTATGACGTAGCCCAACGAGTTGTCCCAAGATCTTCCAACGAGCTTCAGGAGTAGTCCTGCGAGGGGTTATCTTGTATCAAACCATTGTCTAGCTTGGTTTAGGGCAGAGGGGAGCAGAGGGATATGAAAAATGGGAATGTGAGGATATGGGATTTGATTTGAACATAATATCAGTTGATTCAGTTCTGTATAAAATCTTGAGCAAATAAAGTTCTGTATAAAAGAAATAGAATAATTAATAATTTTTTATTTTTTAAAAGACCTTTAGGACTATACACATATAAAATGCCGGTCCTAAAGAACTTTTAGGACCGGACATTTATTAAAACATCGCTCCTAAAAGTCTAGCATATTTTTAAATTATTAAAAACGTATTTTTTAAAAGCAATTCAACACCGGAATGTTATGAAATAGACGGTCCTAAAAGTCCTTCAATTTTTATGTTAATAATATGGCAACTTGTGAAAAACTTCACAAATGCTTATTATACAACATTTGAGAAGGCCAAGTTAAGTCCTTCAATTTTTTCCATTTCATGGCAAGACATATGCTTCACTGTCTCAGACATGGGAAAGTGAGAATATTGGATACAACTGGCAATAAATAATTAGTAATAATATTTAAGACCTAATTTTTAATTTTTTAAAATTAAGATCGGCCTATAGATTACTAATTTTTAATTTAAACCAATCATAATTTAAGTTGAAATTTGTAATATCTTTAAAAGTGCCGTCAATACAAATTCCGATATTGGGTGTTGCATCCAAAATTTAATGCTTCAGTAAGATGAATCTCTTCGTATCCTAGAGTAGTTGTGTAAGTACTTGGATCCTTAATTAATCGATCTTAAAAATACATATAAGACCGGTTATCTTAGAATATGCGGTCTTAAAAGTTCCTTCGTTCCAAATTCCAAGAGGTGCAGTTGTGTCTATCCTTACACTCTGTAATGATGATTGATAGTCTCTTCGGCTTCAAAAGACAATCCAACGATGGTGCTCCATCTATTTAAGCCCCTCGTTACTTTAGTTTCTTCACATTATTCTCCACATCCTCATTTCTTCTACAATCTCTGATTCTATAATGGTTGCCCCACCTCCTCATCCACCATCGGGTCCTCCTTCTCCTCCTTCGTCTCTCTTACCTGCGAGACCTCCCCCTCTGCCGTCGAATCCAATGGTGAAGCAGATTGTGAAGCATCTGTTGGCCGCGTCCATCACATGGACCGACACATGGGCAAAATATGTGGCCTCCTTCATACGATCAACAAGAAGGTCAACCTGGTCCTCGACGAAAATGACGTTGAGGTCCCATCCTCTGAAGCTAACTCTACATGCTCCTCCTCCTCCTCCTGCAGCAACAAGACGAAGGATTAATTAGTTTTTTTTTTCTTGTATGTTTTTTTTATTTTCTTGTATGTTTTTTATGTTTTTTTTGTATGTATCTGGTTGTTGCCCTTAGGGGCAGCATAAAAAATATATATATGATGATGGCCGCCACGGCCATTTTTTGTCAAACCTGATTGCGTACGCTTGAGAAGTTCCAAAAATGGATTCGAAATTAACATAAGTTATATAATGACAAATAATTTGTAAAAAAAATATACTAACAACATTAATTAAGAACATAAAAAACATGCAAATTAAAGTCATCGTGAGTCTTCGCTAATTGACTTCAAAATTAACCATGATATATTTGCTTAATTGATTTGATTTGAACATTAACATCATTTCTGTATAAAAGAAATAGAAAATTATATATTTTTATTTACAAAAAGACCTTTAAGACCGTAGACATATAAACAGCCAGTCTTAAAGATCTACGTATTGTTTAAAAGCCCTTCAGGACCGAACTATTATGAAATAGACGGTCCTAAAAGTCTCTTGGTTTCGGATTTTAGTCTTCTATTTTGTGGTGCGTGCAGGAGGCAACATGTGAAAAACTCAACAAATGCTTGTTATACAACATTTGAGAAGGCCAATTTCCTTCATTTTTTTTCCATTTCACATGTCCTAAAAGTCTCCAATATTTTAGTTTAAATTTCTCAGAAGAAGAAGATTCCTACATAACGAATGAAATGGTGGGATAGACTTTTAGAACCGGTCATTTAATAACTATCCGCTCCTAAAGTCTCGCATATTTTAAAATTAAATTAACGTATTTTTAAAAAGCCCTTCAAGATCGAACTTTTATGAAATAGACGGTCCTAGAAGTCTCCAATATTTTAAAAATTTATACTAAGACTTTTAGGACCGGACTTATATGAAATAGACGGTCCTAAAAGTCTTTGAACTTTTTAATAAGCTCACCATTCTACAGCATCCTGTCCTAAAGGTTTAAGAACTAATTCCATGCAATACATTCAACAACAAAAAAATAGAAAGCATCAATATAATTTGTTGGAAATGAATAAACAATTTTATTAATTATTCATCATTAAACTATACAATTGTTCAATTATTATTTACAGAAGATCAGATGTAATATAGGTCTACAACACATGCATATTTACAAATTAATCCTGGGGGGCATTTGCGATTTCTTGAATGACAAATTCACAAATGACTTGCCGTATGCGCTCAATATCACCATCAGGAAAGAGGTCGGCGCAATCAAACGTCTGTAACATCAAAGACAGAAATATATATTAGACTACCTTAATTCCTTTCATCAAAGGGGTCAGCACGTCAAACGTATGTACTGATAATATCATATACATTTACCTTTTCAGTGATAGACATAATTCTTCGCATGATAATATCATACATATGTCGCATGACGTAAAGCCCACATAAGTTGGAAGTATGTGGTTGGTGACGTGTCTAAAATCAAACAAGAAATATATATATATAAGAGCACATACACAGTGACAGTTCACAAGGCAGTGTCCATGCATACTAACCTGTGGTTTGATCCATATAGTATCTTTGACCTGATACCCAGCCTTTCTCTTGACCTTCTTTTGGTATTCCGACATGGCCCTATTATTGAAATCAAAAATTTCAATTATCAATATTGGTAACTGAAAATTCACAGAAGAGATTTCAGACAAAAATCAGTGACAAAATGACATGCGCTACTTACTTATCAACCATCTACTTTAACGTAGCCACTGGTTCGTGATGAAGGGAGCATAGAAAGACTACTTTATTTTCCTCCGCGGAAAGGAGGACCAACTGCCAATGGTTAGAATGGTTGAATGGTGCAAGGTACCACCTTCTCATATTGTTAGACAACCTCTCAGATATGTATGATGTTCTTTGAGCCACGGTTGCCACACTTAGGTACTGTGGGCACAAGAATCCAAAATCCTGTTCTCTGCCCTGTACTCCCATCTCACGATACATCAACCTACAATAATGACATGTAACAGTGAATTAGCTAGTATATTTGTATGTGTACGTGTATAAACGACACCTCTTAAAATTATGTACGTACTCATAGAAGAAGATACTACTTACTTCATGAATAACAACACAATTGCATCAGTTAACTCCTTTTTAGGAAAGATAAGGGAGATTAAATCTTCCTGGTCATCGAAGAATGGTAGCTTCTCTTTTAGGCCTACTTCAGCATTTAGAGGCCACGATCTGGTTTCAAAAGTTTGATTGACTACCAGAAGTCCAATCTCATCCTTTGCAGTCAACTTAGGAGCAGGCAAAATATCACGCGGGGCTGCATCTTCATCAGCAGGGGCTGAGGCTTGAGGAGGAGTACAAATACGTACAAGCTTCATTGGCCACAAGATGAAGCCTCCCAAGCAATCACTCACAAGTTTCATTTGATCGGTTTGAAGAGGGATAGGTGTATCAGCGATGATCACCTCTTCAACTGACACCCTGACTTCATCATCAGTCATTTTTCAGTGGTGTACAGTTGATCCAAAGTTATAGACATTCCCTCTTGCAACCAATCGTCTACCAGGATCCTCCACGTAGAGCTCACAATGTTCCGCCGACTGTCCAACAATGCAGCTCTCTTTAGTGCTCTGCTAGATAGGTGGAGGTGAGTGTGGGAAGGGAACAGTGCTCTCTCCACGAGAGCTAACAATCTTCATCATCTCCTCCATCTTTTTTAGCTCGTCTTGAAACTTTGCACTTAACGAAGCTTCTCGCTCAGCTACTTTCTTCTCTGCTCTGGCCTCTGCTTCCTCAGTTGCTTTGGCCAGCATGAGTTCCATCTCCTCCTGGGTAACCATTGCTTGTCTTTGGCGTTTGGATTTATACCAAAGTATTGCTTCAGGCCTACCCGTCCTCTAATTCCCTTTACACGCCCCGCGTGATCCGGTTTTCCAGTCGCAACGGTAAGGATATCTTTCCTCTTGTCCAACACAATATGGCCTAACAAAATATGGCCTAATTAATGTCAGCAAACAGAAAATGAGTGCAAATGAGACTTCCAACAAGTACTACTACAAGAAATGGATTTTACTTCCTTAAAAAATATCTATTTTTCAAAAAGGAAAGTAAAAAAATAAAGGTAATAGCATTTTTGTAATAATGTGTAGTAGGTGTCCCTTTAACAAAATCAGACATCAAAGGTATACTTACTTTTGGCGTTTCAGCTTTAGAAGGGACACCAAAAGTCTAGTTTTAGTGTCCAAATTTATAAAAGGGACGCTAAAGCAGTAACTTTTGGCATCTCTTTTAGAATTGGGATGCCAAAAGTGGTCTTCTGGCATCCCCTATTTAAATTTGGAACACCCAAAGTTCACTTTTTGCATCTCAATTATAAATTGGGACTCCTAAAGTGTCCAATATTTGCTCCGTCCTTCTTCCTCTGTATCAAACAAGACACCTTCCCTCACTACCGTCTTTCCTCCTCTCTCACATTGTTGGACCTTTGTCTTCCCTCCTCTACCATTGGTGGTGCTTCGTCATCCCTCCATCTCCATTGTAGCTCATCTGTGTTCCCTCCTTTCTCATCATCATCTCTGTAGATTCAGATCATAATCCACTTAATATTCGGCTTCTTTATACCTTCGACATGGCGAAGAGTGAAGATGGTAAAAGAGGCAGTAAGGGCAACAATGACAATGGCCTCCCATACTTTCTCCCCAGTGACGGTGAACTCCAAATCTTCTTCAACAACTCACCCTTGACTATGAGTTCATGATTTTGTCTGGGTTACTCATATCTGAGTCACGATTTCATATGGATTCCTCATATCCCAATCACGATTTTGTCTAACTTCCTTGCAACTCTGAGTTGTGATTGACTATGGGTATATGGATGTTGTTGTTTTTCTAATTTGATTTTTATTTTGATTATTGGATTTGATTTATGGAACTGTAATTGGTATCTGAAAGGGTGATAAAGAAGACGTGGTTACTGGGTTCCAATAATAGTGTAAAACTTATGGTGTCCCTTTTGTAAAAGGTACAATGTAAGTCCTTACCTACTGCGTCCCTTTTCTAGCGAGTGTTGTTCTCAAGTTTTACTACATCACTCACATAGGTGTCCCTCTATAAAGGGACATAGAAAGGGCCTAAAAATGGATGTTAAAAGTTTTTTTGTAGTAGTGAAGTACAAACAGAATGACCATAGAACTGGCTTGGATGCTCATCAAAGTGATAAGCCCCCAAACTGCATCAAATCTGGATAGACTATATTTAATTTTTTATCTTTATTTTTCAATAACATAATTTCCTATTCAAATATCATCAATTAAACATCAATAAATATGAACTATACTCCAGATCAGATCTGGAAAGTCCAAGACTAATGAGTTATGGGTGGTCATCACTTTGATATTGTAAGCATCCAAACCAGTTCCTATGACCATCATGCACAACATGGATAAGAACTAGGAACATCTAAAGCAGAACCTAAGAGACACGCCTCTACGAGACCTTAAAGCAAGTCAAGACCTCACGATGTAGCTAATACCTAAAATGGTATTCAAGCCTTCCTTGAACCTGAACTCCATAGAGCACATCTCTGAAAAGGAAAGAGTTTATCACACCCATATCGATATCCCAAGCTGATGCAGGTAGCTAACCTAGTTCCATGAAAAGGGTATACACATAATTAACCAAACCAAAACAAAGCATATATAGAACATAATATGTGAGTAGCCCTCAATATCCCAATGGTTGCCATAGCACTACCCATTCTACGGCAAACTAACAGTCCGGAGCTCCATTCCTCAACAATGGAAGACTTTTTGGCACTAGGCTCACAGAACCGAGCTGGCGATTTTGTTGTGCGCTACTATCTACGCCCCCTGATGCGCCTAAAAATTTCCTCTTCCCAAATGTTTTTATTTGTGTTTCGTTTTATTATTAGATTATACATAAGTGATATTTTGATATCTTATATATTACTTATAGTTATATTTGGTATATACACTACAAAAACCCACTCAATTTCCGATGCCACGGAATTTTCTTCTATGCTAATTCCATCTGAAATTTTTCTAACGGAATTTCTGGCGTAATTTTTCCACTGCTAAATTAGCTACGGAAGTCTATCGCCAATTCTTTGGCAAATTTTTGTACACACAGAATTTTTGTGGTTAATTCCGTGGAAAAATATAAAAAATGTATATTACAAATAATATTTATAATATCATAATATTAGTTATTAAATAATTTATATGAAAAATAAAAATATTATTAGTAATTAATATTATATTCCGTGGAAAATTGGCCAGGAAACCCATTGCAAATTCTGTAGCAATTTTTTTTTTTTTTTACCACGGAATTTTTCTGTGGTTAACTCAATGGAAAAAATAAAAAATTTATTAAATTCTATATTAAAATAATATTTATAATATCATAACGTTGGTTATTAAATAATATGTTAATTAAAAATAAAAAATTTTATTAGAAATTAATATTATATTATCATTTTTAATGTTAATATAAAATGTATTAAAAAATATTTATAACATGAAAATAATTAATCCTATTCAATCTTAATTATAAAAATAAAATTATTAGTTGTTAATATCACATTTAAAATATCTACTAAAATAATATTTATAATATTATTATATTAATTATATTTAATTTTCATTATAAACAAATTATCATTTATTAATATTATATTTATCATTTTATATTAAAAATAATATTTATAACATTAAACTATTAGGTGTAGTAGAGGGAGGACTAGCGGTAAATAGCAATCACGTCGTCTGTAATAAAGTATCACAATACAATACAATAGAAGTTGTAATTCATGACTTACAAGGCAATAGACCCATTAAGTCCTACATATTTTTTTAAAAGAAAAAAATTTGGGAAAATATCACTGAGGTCCCAAGATACATAAAAAATAGTAAAAAAGTCTCAACCCAAAATCACATATCAAAAAATCCCAAAGAAGTCTCAAGGACTTTTTATTGTTAATTCATTATGTCAAATGACTAGGTTGCCCATTTTGTCAAATGCATAAAAGCCCAATTTTGAATTGCTCATTAGTCATATGCTTCACCAAGTTACCCTGAGCGACGCGAGAGAGCGGTGAGACAACAGAAGTAGAGAATTCCAAAGAAGGAAGAAGAGGAGGAGGAGATGACCCAAGGGAAAACGGTTAAATCGATTGCTCGCTCAGTGATCATCTCTTGTGCACAACGTTCGACCGCTAGACCCAAAGTGACACGAGACAAGGGCGAGAGAGAGGTGAGATGAGAGGTGTAGAGAATGCTGGAGGAGGAGGATTGCAATCGGCCATTTGCGTCAGGCAAAGGTAAGCCACATACGCATCTTTCCATAGTGTTGTTCTTCGATTGTTTACCCCTCATTCTGTCTCCAAATCACTTCCTGATCCCTTATTCCTTGGTTAATTGGGAGCTGTATTTGTTGTGGCAGACAATGTTAGATTTTCAATTACTTCCCTGCTTGGTGATTCGAGGGCATATGTAACAAATGAACTTGATCTTTCCTTTCTTGAATTTGTTTGATCTGAATAAGGAAGTTCCCTTCTTGATTAATGGTCCATAATCATACCTAACAGTAAAGCATAGATCCTTTGCCATGTAGTTTGAGAAATGAGTACTTGTCTAGTATAATGGTCAAGTTGGTTAGAGAGCATGTATCAAATGTTATATTGCCAACATGAATGATTGGGCAAAGATTGTGTGAGAAATTGAATCGTACATAAACTCTCAGATAAATCTAGCCGTAAAAAAAATAAATAAATCATTTCAATTATGAAGAGACACATAAATATGTTAGAAGTGAATCCCACCAAACAAAAATGAATCTAACATATTTATGCCTCTCTTTATGATTGATTGAATTATCTATCTTAGTAAATAAATAAATCACGCCAATTATGGAGACACATATAAATATGTTGTGAGTGACTCCCACCAAAAAAAATATGTTTGATGCTTTGTTTGGGTCTCTTTTTATTTGGGGAAGTTAAATGGCTAAATTGGAACGAAGCAAATTATCCAAAGTTTTATTTTTTTTCCATTAGCAGGATAATCAAGGAGTGTGATAGATTTAATTTTCATGTTCATTGATTGAAGCTTTGTTGCCAAAAGCTTATAATTATATAGTATTTGTTTTTGCCAGATCTAATTATCCAGTTATAACATAGAAAGAATTGGAAAACAAATTTTGATGGAAAACAAATTCTGTTGCAAATTTTTTTTTCCGCAATTTGTTTTCGCCAAAATTTTGATGGAAAAGAAATTCTATCGCAAATTTTGAAGAAAAAAAAAATTGCAACAAAAACAAATTCCGTCGCAAATTGCAACGGAAAATAAATTCTGTTGCAAATTTTGATGGAAAAAAAATTTGTGACGGAAAAAAAATTCTGTCATAAATTTTGAGGAAAACAAATTCCAGAAAAAAAAATTGTGACAGAAAAAAATTCCGTCGCCAAGTTTGACAAAAAAAAATTGTGACGGAAACAAATTCTGTCACAAACTATTACGGAAAACAAATTTCATCGCAAATTTTGTGATAGAAAACAATTTTGTCGCAAATTTTGATGGAAAAAAAATTCAAAAAAAAAAATTTGTCACAAAAAAAAATCTCGTCACAATTTACAGAGGAAAAGAAATACTGCCGCAAATTTTGCGACGGAAAATGAATTATGTCACAATTTGTGACCAAAAAAAAACAAAAATTCTGTCGCAAACTTTTTTGTTTTTTTTTTATTTATTCTCCCTCCAAAAATTTCGCCGATTCCCTTCATTTTAATTGGCAAAAAAACAAAACAAACCATATTTTCCTTACTTCAAATCGGTACAGTTTTCTTCTTCGCTTCTTCCTGCTTGTTTGTCGTCGCCATGGCAGTTCATATCCAAAAATTTGCCCCAACTCATACTAGTTTTGTTTGACTTGGGAGTTCCTCTCTATTCTTTACAATTTTTGCTCTTCCTCTGACAGTCCACAATCTCTTCTTTTCCAAGATGAAAGCGGCCAACCTTATTCTGATTGTTCCATTTCATCCTTGGCAACTTGCTCTAGAATCAATATTTTATCTCAGGTCTTTCAGGAGATGAGATGATACAAAATCATGTGTTGGAAGCTTTATATCGACGGATTATGTGAGCTTAATGTAATAGGAGCTGAATCACTAAGAGGGGGGGTGAATTGGGGATTCTGAAAATTTTCGCGATTTCGCCTCTTATGGTGATTGACCGAATGAAATCAGTGAGCAGGGAAGAATAGCGATGCACAACAGTTTATACTGGTTCAACCCAACTCCTTGACCTACGTCCAGTCCTCAGGCGCCCTGAGCTTTTCACTAAATCACTTGATTACACACTCTGTAACTCTAAAGTAATTCTCTCTCTAGAACTTGCTCACCTTTACAAGTTGTAATCAATGACTTCCCAAATTTCCAAGTCCCCCGACTTGAGATAACTCACAATCAAACAAATACAATCAATAAACTCTCTTACAGAGCATATATGATAATCACTGAAGCTCTATGGTGTCAACCAACACTTTGTACAAGAAGCACTCTAATAAATGAACAAAGTAAATACAATTTCATTTTTCAGCTCAGTGTTCTGGTAGAGACTTGAATTCTACTCTATTTATACTTAGAGAGACATTAATAGCTGTTGTTGACATTCATTTGACCATTGGAGAAGTTTCCTTTCAGTTAGAAGCAGTTTGGTCCTTTCTCCTCTACACTTGTGCTTGTTTCTTGACTTTTAGGATAGAGAGTGACTTCTAGTCATTTATATCCATTGGGATTGTCAGTCCTTGATTAAATGAAAGTCTCTTTATCCTTTTTCCACCGTGTAATACTTGGTAGTTGAGATTTCAGCAAGTTTGGTGGTCTGCATTTAATGCTTCTGACAAGACTTTGCCTTTTGTGTTAATAGCTCTTTTAATCTGCTTGTATCATCTGTAATTGGGCTGAAATACACTAGCAAACACATTAAACATATCTGGTAATGATGATAATTAAGAATATAAATCATTCAGATCATTCCATAAACATTACACAAATTTCACAAATTTGAATTATCAGAAAGCACGACCAATACTCGAATTTGTTACTATGCACTTAAGCCTAAACTCCAGTTTCTGAGCCTATACTCAAGTCTTCTCCTTCCGGAGACGAGACTCACGATTTGAGCTTTGGTTTTCCTGATGAACTTAAGGCAATACTTGAGTATTCTTCCAATACTCGAGTATTCTTCCAATACTCGAGTTTTGGACTCTTGATGAATAATTGACCAAAACATCAAAACCGGAGTTTTCATCCTATACCGGAGTATTGAAGGCTTAGAAATATCAATAGCTCTCTGTATGGCTCAATACTCGAGTTTCAGACTCCATACTCGAGTTTTCTCCTTATTTTTGAAACTTTGAAATTATTTGTGCATCATGATAAACTGTGGTTTCCAAAACTGAGGTTTTCAATACTAAGGTTTATAAGTGATTTAATTTAAGAGCACCTTAGCTTGGCCCAATACTTGAGTATTCCAGTGATACTCGAGTTTTCATTTGAAAAACAAAATCCTTGAATTCTGGAGCCAAGTTGGAAAACTATCTTTTCAAATTCCAAACCGTAGTTCTCAAAACTGTGGTTTTCCAAACTGAGGTTTTCTATCTCCAGTTAAAAATTGTTTGAAGAGTCTCATAGGCCTAAACTCGAGTATTCACGTCAATACTCGAGTTTTCCCTGATGGAAAACTTGTGATGCTCTCTGTAACTCCCAATACTCGAGTATTCATTTGAATACTGCGTTATTGACCTAAGATAAGTGCATTGAGCTTTTCTTTGAAATTTCAATACTTGAGTTTTCCTACTGAAACTCGAGTATCGCCTCAATCTGAAGTTTTCAACTTCTAGAGACAACTCTTCATTCTTGATTCCACAATTGATTGTTATCATCAAAACCCATAGAGAACTAACATTTACCATGACAAAAAATTATTTAGGGTCATAATTGTCATACCCCTCCTGTCTGGCTTCCAGGTTCTAATTCTTTATGTTTCGTGACTACTTCAGCACTAACAACTATATCTTTTTTTTCCCATGGATGTTGGACTTACTTCTTAATTATGTAGGGAGGCCTAGATGATAGTGGTGCAACATCTGTCAGAGCAATAATGCATTAACAGCATCGAACCATTTGCAAAGGATAAAGCACTATATTACATAATCTATTAGAATTTCTTGGTTCAAAAATACATGATTACATCTCTTTTTATGGCCTTAGGACTTATAGTAGACTCATTGATAGTAGTCCTGTGGCAACCAGCCAAGTATTCTCTTGCATTTACTCATCTTATGCTGAAGTAAATAGATCATGTGATGTAAATCATTAAGGCATACTGCAGGTGTATTCACAGCAAAATCATGATTGTTGATGACTGTACAACTTTGATTTGATCTGCTAATATTAATGATAGGAGTTTACTTGGCTTCCAGAGATTCTGAGGTACCCCTTCTTTACATTCTTTAATTAAGCATTAAGTTTTTTCTTATGAAAGCCACATATTCCATATTCCATCAAACACTTGTTGTTCTACATTTTTCTAGCTCTCTTTAAAAAAAACAAACAAATGAATTTCTCCCCCTGAAGATCTGGAGTAAAGCATGCATTTTTGTTATTTGGTTTTCCATCAATATCTTGGAGTTTCTTTCTTCAGGTGATCTATTGAACCTGAAATATCGAATATTATAAGTAATGCTAGAATAGATATAACTTATATTGAACCTCTTAATTTGTGATGGTCTCAAATGTCTTTCCAGCTTCTAGCATTGTAATTACCCAAAAAAATTTAAAATACCGATTGGTCTGTTCATTTCTACATGCTTCATTTTGGATTTTTCTATAGTTCTTCTATGGTTAACTCTTGGCCAAGGAAAAATCCAGAGTTAATTAATGCACAGTTATTGCACCCCTTTCATCCCTCTCCATTTCTTCTGTGAATTTCAGATTGGTGTAATTATGGAAGACAAAGAATTGATCAATTCTTTTATAGGGGAAATCATGGAAAGTAGGAAAATTCTCTCTGGCTCTGCGGTTGTCATTATAGTTTGAACACTTAGGCGCAAGTAGGAGAGGTTAGTGCATTTTAATCCTTCTAAGAGAGTAGTTTTTCTATGTTGTTAATCTTTAATGACTATTTATTTCTTTTTGCTCAGATCAATCAAATAATGGACCCAATTGCTGAGTTGACATATAAGGTTATTTGGATGGCGACAGCAAAAGTGATCAGAAAATCTAATGTTAACATGTCTTACTACTTATAACTGTAACTGTTGAATACTTATGACCATATCTTGAAACTTTTCAATACCAAAGCTTAACTTTGAAGTCCAGACTTCCATTTTGTTAGAGAGAATTATAAAACAAAGAGAAGAGTCCTATAATGATATGATTTTATATCAACATTGGTACATGATTCCTCCTAGCTTTCAATTTGTTATCCTTTTTTAGAAAATAAATAGCAAATTAAAAAAGAACTTAAGTGTTCATTAAACACAACCAAAATTAAAAAAATTTGGACTTCATCTCGTCTGAGAAATGTGCCCTATCATGTTAATGTCCATAGAACTGAATGTTAGTTCTCTATGTATTTTGATGATAACAGACAACTGTAAACTCAAATTGAAGTTTGTCTTTAGTAAGTTGAAAACTTACTATCAAATTTTGGAATCAAAACTCGGGTTTTGACTAGCTCAGTTTTAATGATCAAAGGCAAAACTGCAGTTTCCATGTGGAAACTCGAGTTTTGGCCTTATAGAGAGCATTTCAAGTTTTTCATCAGGACAAACTCAAGCTTTGTTTTGGAAACTTGAGTTTAGGTCATACAGAGACTCTTCAATATTTTCAATGCAAAACTCCGGTTTTTATTTGGAAACTCGAGTTTTGTTCATACAAAGAGTCTTCCAAGTTTTTTACTTGTGGAAACTTTAGTTTTGAAGGGAAACTCTAGTTTTCAGTATTTCTAAGTTTTTCCAAGTTTTGGGAAAACTCAATTTTCAGTTTGGAAACTCGAGTTTTGGCTTGACAAACAGTTTTTCATGCTTTAACATCTTAAGACTCAAGTTTTGATTTGGAAACTCAAGTTTCTCACTTAGCTCCAATTTTCAAATGTTTTCATGTTTTAAATGGAAACTCGAGTTTGGCCAAGCCGAGAGGATCACTATTTTTCAATGTTTTCAAAACTCCAGTTTTGATTTGGAAACTCCAGTTTTGAAATAACACAAGATCCCTCCAAATTTAATTTTTGAATGGAAACTCGAGTTTGGGTTTGGAAACTCGAGTTTTGATCAAACAGAAAGCATAATTGTTTTTCAGTGTTTTCAAAACTCCAGTCTTGATTGAAAACTCCAGTTTTGAATTTTCAGACTTGATCACATTAAGTGTAAAAAACTTGAGTATACATTTGGAAACTTGAGTTTTGTCTTCAGTCAAAACTGGCCTCCAAGACTCAAATCGTGATACTCCTCTCTGTAAGAAGGAAACTTGAGTCTTGATATTGAAGAGAGAATATCGCCTAGAGGGGGGTTGAATAGGTGATTTCAAAATTCTTTCGGATTAACAAAGTGAACAGAAATTGTAAACTGAAAAATAAACGACACAACACGAATTATACTGGTTCGGTCAAAAAAACACGACCTACGTCCAGTCCTCAAAACACTTTGGGTATTTCACTAATCCTCAAACAGATTACAATTACATACTCAGTACTCATGTCGATCCAATCACTTAGGATTCAATCCTCATTACTAGTTGTAATCGTTTACCCTCGCTTAAAGGTTCCACAACCTTAAGCTTCACTGATAAACAAGTGATGAAATTGTTTTTCACTCCTTACTGAGTAAATAAATGCTAAGCACTGAAGTACAAAAGTATATTGAATGAATAGCTAATGGAACAATTAACTGTAATAACTTTGAATTGATTGCACAGTGAGTTCCAGTAGTTTGCGATATTGAATGCTCTGGCTTTTTATATGATTCATCCTTAATGCTTATTCGTCTCACATTTAATATTGTCTCTATTTGAATTTCTATTAGATTCATCCATTCTTTGTAGAGCCAAAATCGATCGTTGCCTCATTAAATGCAGTCGCGCATTTCATTAAATGTGTTTCCCGTTGTTTGTACTTGTGTCAGAAGAATAACTGGAATAAGTATTACTCAAAAATAATATTTGCTTCTGCTTCAAGATTTAATTTTGATTGCTGCTCTATTTCTCTATTATCAATTAATGCTTAATCCACGTCAGATTGCTTTTTCTTGAAACTTGATTTAAGTGTAGTTAATCAACTGCAAAACACTTAGATGATGATTAAGCATGATATAAAACATGTTTGAGAATAATTAAATGAGAATAAATAATAACCCATTGGATTAGTTCTGCAAAAAGAATTGATACTGTTATTAACGTTGATCATTTGTGAAGGAAATGTATTCTTGAGAATTATCTGCAAATTCTCGAGAATTACATAGTTCCAAGAAATTCATATAAAAAATATTACATTGCTTTATGACAAGATATTCTCGAGAATCATGTGTCAATTCTCGGGAATTAGCGTGTGATATGTATAATTCATATGTTTGTGTTGGATGTATTCTTGAGAATCCATGTCTCACTCTCGAGAATCATCGTGAAGGTGGTGAGATCAATTATCAAGTGAATGATTCTTTTGCTCAAGCATTCTCGAGAATTATCTTCCATTCTCGAGAATCAGTTTAGGAACAAATTCTAGTACGGTGGCTGAGACAACCCATTCTCGAGAATCACATGAGGTATGATGGATGAATCAATCCATTCTCGAGAATTGAGTCCCAATTCTCAAGAATCATTCATGTGACTAGAGACCATGTTTGAAGCTTGAGATGTAAATTCTCAAGAATCATATTCACATTCTCGAGAATCATTGTACCGTTATTTTTGAACTGATTAAGCCATTCTCGAGAATTGCTTCAACCAAAGCCATATCCTTCATTTTGTTAAATCAAAACCTTCATGCAGTCGATGATTCACTTAAACTCTTCTAATTTTTTTTTCCAAACTCGTCTACTTACTTAAAAACAAAAACCCTACCCGTTCTCACACATATTTTGGATTCCTAACAGCACATAACACCTCTTCTTCATCTCTTCAACTCCAACCCTATTTTCCATTCTTACTTCACGATTCTTTCTCTCCACTCTCGAGAATCAAACGACCGTTAGAGTTCTTCATTTTCATGTTACTACAGTTACACTCTTTCAAACAGTTACGCCCTTTCACTCACCTCTCCCATGGGTTACAATCTTTCACCCTCATTGTTTCCACAACATATTTCCTATTTATTTTACCCAAGTTTCAGCCCCATTTCATCCGAACTCCAATCATGGACAAATCTTTTTCAGAATCATCTGGACAACCCCTCACCAAGAAGCCCCAAGCCTATTACCGATCCAAAGGTATCTCTATCAACGAACCCAGTTGACCGGTTACTCGGTTCCAAACCCGTTCACTACCATCCGACAAAGGGAAGAGCAAATCACACTCTATTCCATCTACTTCTTTGTCTCTTTCTAAAGACGACGATGCTCCCTTGGCTGCTAGTAATCCTTCAAGACCTCGCTATGATGATTCAGCCCAAGGTTTTCATGAGAAGATCAAAAAGTTTCCAAGATCGGGCCTAAAAGCCTCTCCATCATCATCAACCATCAACTAGTGGTCATCAACCGTCGGCTAGTGGGACTTTGCTTCCGTTTGCATCAAAATTGGGTAATCATGAAATTCCCAAATGTCCTCCTCACTTTTGTAAGTATGCACTGGTAATTCCCATTGATCCAAATTTTGCAATTAACTATGCTAATCGTCCTTTTTGTCCTACTGTTTGGTTCAACTTGGACAACTTTTTAAGAGACTGCAACTTAGATTTATCTCCTTGGTTGAAACCTTATATGCCTTTGCTTTGAATCTCATTTCCTTATTCCCCTACAATTGTCAAAGTCTTTTATTTCAATATGTTTGAGGAAAAGAGAGAAGAAGATGATGATGAGATTGTCTTGGTTACCAACATTAGAGGGAAAGAGATTAGACTTATTGGAGATATTCTTAACTCTTATTTTGGAATAACTGATGCACTTGTTGATCCTCCAAAATTATATGAGGCCCAATGCTTTAACATATTGTTGCCCAATGAGACATATGATGGCAATCCTCTTAAATTCAAACCTATGCAAATGTCTGACACTTACAGAGTGATTCATTATCTCTACAATCATAATTTGATCAACAAAGGACGAAGCTTCACTCACTTTGTGCTCAAGGACTATCAACTACTTGCTTTTATTGATTCTCAAGAACCAAAAAAACTTAGGCAAGTTAGTCATATCAAAGATTTTCACTTTTCTCTACACTTCTGGGATTTCCAAGCAGAATACCAGCCCCTATCCTAATTTGGTCTCTCAGATTCTTACCTTTCATAACTCTGGTATCTCCTTGATCATGATGAGATAGCCTATCCCAAAACATTTGGTAAGACTCATCTCTTATACATGAAGATCTCCTTTACTGAGGCTACTACTAAGAAGAAAAGGAAATCACATAAGTTTTCATCCTCCAGGCAATCAGAGGAAGCTCAGACTTCTCATAATGACAGTCCTATTGCATTTGCTTCTGCTCCTACTACCATTCATCTTCCCTTGGCTGCTCAAGTTTCCATCTAGAAATGTGAGGAATGAAGATGGAAGAAATCACCAAGAGGGGGGGTGAATTGGGGATTTAAAATTTCTTTTGGACTCCCTTTTTAAAAAAAAAAACCGTGAGAAGTAAATGATGAGAGAGTAAAAGTAGAAAAGCTGGACACAGAGAATTTATACTGGTTCGATCTCAACCTTGACCTACGTCCAGTCCCCAGATATCTACTGGATATTTTCACTAGTTCAACAAGCTTAAACTACAAGCAATCCTATCCACCAAGGACTTGCTCCCCCTTACACTATGTAATTAAGCTTCCCAACTCACAGGTTTCCACAACCTTGAGCTTTCACAAATACAAATGATTTCAAAGAATCAAAACTCTCAAAAAGAGTAGATAAAGATAAACACTGAAGAACAAGTTGAAAATAATAATACAGACTCAAATTTCAAAGTGTAATCAAGATAGCTTGGTTGTGTGTCTTTTGCTTTGAGTCTTCACAGCCTTTTATAGACTAAATGGATGAGCTAGCCGTTGCAATTCTTTCTCTAACGTTCAGCTGCAATAATGGAAAAAGGCAGTTGCGTATTTTGCTCTGTTCTTTGAATTCTTAGCTGGAATTTTGGAATTTAGTTGTTGCAGAAGGTCTTCCAAATTTTTCAGTCATTCTATGATCGTAATTTAACTGTTTAGAGTGATCCTGAAGTGTTGCAACGGTCTGAACTGAGCATTTGGGATAAGGGAGAAAGATCAGTCTTGTTCTTGGTTCTTCATTTAATGCACTTATCCTGGATCTTGATCTCACCTTGATCTTAGCTAATCTTATCTGACAAATACTCAAAACTTCATCAAAGACATTAGAAACAATAATATCATACGATAGAATAATTTTAGATTGACCCATTAAGATTTCACAGATCAACATCATTTGATTTTTCAAAATCCCCGATGCAAACTCGAGTTTGTCCTTCCAGACTCGAGTTTGGAGTTCATCCAGAAAGCATGTCGGTTGGTCAGTGGTCTAAACTTGCAGTCTATAAAAGCTAACTCGAGTTTGGCTTTTACAGAGAGAACTGTCGGGCTCTGGACTTGGGATGGAACTTTAGGCATGAAGCTAAACTCGAGTCAATTAGTGACTAACTCGAGTTTGGGTCTATGTTTGAAGAACAGGCCTAAGTTCGTAATCTTCCAGACTGGAGTTTTTAGGGTCATAGACTCGAGTTTGTAGTGTAGCCAAATGGATGATCTTTGTGTATGATCCAGACTCGAGTTTGGGGAGCAAACTCGAGTTTCAGTGACTACTGAATCATTTGAGGTTTATCTGGGTCAAGTGCAAACTGGAGTTTGGAAGGCCAGATTGGAGTTTGGGAGTCTATTGAGTTTTCTGGGTTCCTTTCTGTTTGGTCTAAACTCGAGTCTGATAATCCAGACTCGAGTTTGGCTTGCTTGGGATTCTGTATCTTTCAGACTTCAGGTTTGATTTGCAAACTGGAGTTTAGCTTGATGTGAAAATTTTGGATTCCTTTATGTGTCTGCCCAGACTGGAGTTTGTCTACGCAGACTCGAGTTTGGCTTTTATGTAGAATTGAACATCTTTCTGTCAAGTCTCAAACTCGAGTTTATATACCTAAACTCGAGTTTGGCTTTTGTGCAGAGTTGAACATCTTTCTGTCAAGTCTTAAACTCGAGTTTATATACCTAAACTCGAGTTTGCCTTTGACAGTGAGATTTTCATATTGCCAAAAACAAACTTCATATCAAGTTTACAATTGCTAGTTATCATCAAAACACATTGAGAACTAACATTCTCCCCCTTTTTGATGATGACAACACTTGTAAACTTGAAGTTTCAGAAATTTGATATTCAGTTCAAGATTTAGAAGTTGTTAAGCATAAATCAAGGTAAGTCAAATAGTCAAATAATGTAACATTTGTCATTTGATTTAGCAAGAATACACAGATGATTACATAAGAGAGTAAGTTTACAAGCACAAGAGCAAACTAAAAGGACAATAAGCAGTTAAAACTAAAAAGTATCACAACTCAAAAACACTCAAGATTGCTCTGAGGTGTTCTCTCCCCCTTTGGCATCATCAAGAGGAAGGGTAGGGTCAACTAGAGGGGTGGGTGGATGAGAAGTCTGAGATATAGAGGCTGAAATGTTGAGGTACTGCATAATCTAGTCTAACTGAGCCTTCATGGCATCTTGAGATTCAATCAAAGCTTGATTGGTCTTAGTGAGCTCAGACATAATCTTGCCTATCTCAGTTTCAACCTTTGCAGCAAAAGTATCCAGTGCTGCATCAACAATTTCTTTGATCATGGCAGCAAAGTTAGAGGGGATGGAAGTTTGAGGAGGTGGAGGAGCTGATTGGGCCTCATGAACTCGAAAGTAGGTAGCTCTGGTTCTGGAGGGTGCTCTTGACTGGCCAGACCCTTCAGCATCAAAGCTAATCTTCATTAGGTGTAGTTGAGGCTTTCCAAAAGTTGGTGGTCGAATGATGGTGTCTATGGCTCCAACATGCCAGATCTTATAGTGGAAGAGAATGATAGATATCAAGGATGGGAAAGGAATATGGGATGTTACTCTAGATCCAAACCTGAATCGAACCATCTCCTCAAACACCCATTGTCCTATGTTTAGTGGCTTCTTGTCCACTACAGCCGCAAAGAGGGTATAATCTCTCTTGGTGAAGTGAGTAAAGTTGCCACCTTTCTGAACTAGGTTTCTGGAATAGATATACCAAAGTACCCGGTAGGTGAGGGACATAAAAGCAGGTTTGAATTGAAGAGAGAGCAGCTGGTCTTCAATGACAGGCTCATTAGGTAGTAGGATTTGAAGACACTCCCTATTTGAATATTCTATAGTGTGGTGAGGAGGAGGATTGTCAATACCTAAAATAGAGTTCAAGATAGAAGCAGAAAGGGTAATGTTTACTCCCCTAACTGTGGTGGTTACACTCTCCTTATTCACAATTTGGTCATCTTCCTCTGAGGTTCCCCATTGCATGTTAAAGTAGAATAGTTTCATAATATTAGGAGTGAAATGGGCAGAGATGGATAGGAGGTTTTTGAACTTGTTTAGCCATGGGGAGAGGTCAAGGTTGCATGCCTGTCTGAGGTTATCTAAGTTGACAGAAACTACAGGACAAAAGGGCTTTTTACCAAATTCCTCTTTGAATTTGGTAGCTTGTTCGCCTGATAGAATTGTGTTTTGGGTGTTGAAATCAGAAGGAGGTGAATTGTGGTTGTAAATCTTAAAGATGGCTTTTGTTACCGTTAGAGTCTCAAACTGATCAGGGGAAGGAGGATTTGCTTGAGCCTTGGAAGAAGCTTGGCTCTGGGTGGTTCTCTTTCTCTTGGAGCCCTTTGAGGATTCAGTAGCTTTATCTTTCCCTTTTCCAGCTACTGCTTCTAGTTTCTGCCCTGATTGAGTCTCAGTGGGCTCTTGAATTGAAATGCCCTTCAGTCTGGGGAAAGTGTGAGGGATCCTTGGGAATTGCTTATCGATTCCTGAAGCAAACTTCTTGGGAATCAATTTTTCCCTTTTAGGTCTGTGAGTAGGAATGGATTTCATCCTAGGTTTTCGTTGAAGGGGAGAAGGTGAGGTAGATTTTAAAGCTTCCTCTTCGTTGGAAGGTTGGAGTGGTTGATTTGAGGCCATTGAAGTTAGAGAGGATGAATTCGAAGATAAAGAGCAGAGAGGGTACGGAGAAAACTCTAGGGCAAACTTGAGTTTGAGAGTTGTAAAGTGAACAGTCATAGCAACTACATATATATAGAGTTTCGATAGACTCGAGTTTACAAGCCAGACTCGAGTTTAGAAGAGTGGGATACTTACTTGGACTTCAAGGATGTAGCTGTGAATCCTTGAAACCCCGACAAACTCGAGTTTGTATCTGCTGACTCGAGTTTGAAGTCTCCTCTGATTTTCATATTTCTCTCTGTGTAATGCAGACTCGAGTCACTTACTTAATGACTCGAGTTTGGCCTGGTTCCAGAAACTTGGTTTTTGTAGGTTCCCGATAAACTCGAGTTTAGCTGTACTGACTCGAGTTTGGCACCTGGCAGACCTTGAGATTCATTTGTAAAAACACATCTAAACACTCCGATGCTTAAGTTAGTAATAATTAACCATCAAAACACATAGTTAGCATTGGGAGAGTCATCTTACAATTCATTGGATTTACCATTCCCAATTCTCTTCTAATAAAGGTAATTTGCTCCTTTGCAAGTGGTTTTGTGAAGATATCCGTAAGCTGTTGATGAGTTGGGATGAATAATACTTTGACATCCTTCTTTTGAACATGATCTCGAATGAAGTGATGTCTGACATCAATCTGCTTAGTTCTGGTATGATAGACAGGATTTTTGGCTAAACTGATGGTACTTGTGTTATCATAAAGAATTGGAATTTCCTTTAGATGAGTTCCAAGATCTTGGATCTGTTGCTTGAGCCACAGGACTTGTGAGCAACAACTTGATGCAGCAACATGTTCGGCTTCGGTTGAAGATACAGCTACTGTGTTTTGCTTCTTGCTAAACCATGAGACAAGTGAATTTCCAAAAGAATTCACATTGTCTACTTGTGCTTTTCCGATCAGTTTTGTATCCAGCATGATCTGAGTCAGAGTAAGCCACTAAGTGTGCAGGTTGACCTTTGGGGAACCACAATCCCAACTCTTCTGTATCGCGTAGGTATCTGAAGATTCTTTTCACGTGTTTGGCATGAGATTCCTTAGGTGTGGATTGGAATCTAGCACACATTCCCACACTGAATTGTATGTCCGGTCTGCTTGCTGTCAAGTAGAGTAGTGATCCAATCATGCCTCTGTACCTTGTGATATTGAAGTCTTTTCCCTTCTCATCGGCATCTAAGGTAGCAGTTGAGCTCATTGGTGTGTCTGCTCCATTACAATCTTGGAGACCATATTTCTTGAGTAGGTCTCTTAGGTACTTAGTCTGAGATATGAATATCCCGTTTTTACGTTGCTTGATTTGAAGACCAAGAAAATAGTTGAGCTCTCCCATCATTGACATTTCAAACTCACCCTGCATGGTCTCAGAAAATTCCTTGCACAAAGCATCGTTAGTAGCACCGAAAATTATATCATCTACATAGATTTGTACAAGTAGGATTTCATTCATTTTGTTACTTTTAATGAACAAAGTTGTATCTGCTTTACCTCTTACAAATCCGTGATCTAGAAAGAATTTACTTAACCTTTCATACCAAGCTCTAGGAGCTTGTTTTAAGCCATATAAAGCCTTCTTTAGTTTGAAAACATGATCTGGATGAAATTCATCCTCAAAACCAAGAGGTTGTTCAACATAGACTTCTTAAATGAACCCATTTAAAAATACTGATTTTACATCCATTTGATATAGTTTAAAACCTTTAATGCAAGCAAAGGCTAGAAGGACCCTTATGGCTTCCAATCTTGCAACTGGAGCATAAGTTTCTTCATAGTCAATTCCTTCTTCTTGGTTATATCCTTTAGCTACTAATCTTGCCTTGTTATGGACAATGATTGAAGACTCATCGCGTTTGTTCTTGAATACCCATTTGGTGCCAAGGACTGGATGGCCTTTAGGCCTGGATACCAAGTCCCAAACTTGATTTCTTTCAAATTGATGTAATTCCTGTTGCATTGCTATCACCTAATCATTGTCTGAAAGGGCTTCTTCAATCTTAGAGGTTCTAATTCTGAAATAAAAGCTGAAAAGGTAACTTCATTCAAAATGCTTTGTCTGGTTCTAACTCCTTGATTTGCATCACCTATGACTTGGTCCAATGGATGACTCCTACTGTATTTCCAAGCTTTAGGTTGGGTTAGACCAGGATTTTTACAAGTATGTTCAAATTCAGCTTCTGGTTCTCTTTGTAAGTCATTTTCAGAATTTTCCAAAACAGAAGAAGTTTTTGAAGAAGGTGGATTCAGAATCTCATCATCTTCATCAATCATGGATTTGTTAGAGTTGGTTTCACAGAAAATAACATGGATCGATTCTTCTATGGTTCTAGTGGAGAGATTGTATATTCTATAAGCCTTACTCTTAGAAGAATAGCCAAGGAATGTACCTTCATCAACTTTAGAATCAAATTTACCTATATTTTCCTTACCGTTCATGTGGATAAAACATTTGCATCTAAAGATATGCAAGTGAGCTATGTTGGGCTTTCTTCCCTTGAAAAGTTCGTATGGAGTCTTGTTCAGCTTTTTCCTAAGATAAGCTCGGTTAGCGATGTAGCAAGCTATGTTCATTGCATCTGCCCAAAACACTTGGGAGGTCTGATTCTCATTTAGCATTGCTTTTGCCATTTCTATGAGGACCCTATTCTTTCTTTCAACTACTCCATTTTGTTGGGGAGTTCTTGGAGTAGAGAAGTTGTGATGTATCCCTATTTTATCACAAAGTTCCTCAAAGGAGTGATTCTCAAATTCTCCTCCATGGTCGGTTCGGATTCCTGTAATAGATAGACCTTTCTCATTCTAGACCTTCTTGGCAAATACAACAAATTGATCAAATGCTTCACTTTTAGCAGATAAGAATAATGTCCAAGTATATCTTGAGAAATCATCAACTATTACTAGAGTGTACAAGTTTCCACCAAAATTTTTTACTCTAGCTGGACCAACTAAGTCCATATGTAGTAATTGAAGTGGTCTATTAGTTGAGATCTCAGTTTTAGAATGAAAAGATGATTTAGTTTGTTTTCCCTTTTGGCATGCTTCACAAATCATATCCTTTTTGAAATCAAGTTTTAGTAATCCGATAACTAAATCCTTTTTCATTAGTTTATCAATTTGAAACATGTTGACGTGAGCTAACCGTTTATGCCACAGCCAACTGTCATCTAAATTACCGATGAAGCACTCTTTAGATGGAGAGCTATTGGAGAGGTTGAGAGTGTAGCAATTACCTTCTCTAGGAGCCCTAAATAAGGCTTTTGATTTAAGGTTATCCAATAAAAGATCATCCTTGCTCACAATCTGACATTCTTCTGAGTTGAAGATGATTAGATTATGTTTATTTGCACTTTGGCTTACACTTAGGAGATTATGGCATAGTCCTTCCACAAGGTAGACATCTTGTATCTTTAATCCATCATTGTTGCCAATTTCTCCAATACCGGCTATTCTTCCGGATTGATTTCCACCAAATGTGACCTTGCCACCTTCCTTACGAGTGATTGTTGAGAACTTGGATTGATTCCCTGTCATGTGTCTAGAGCATCCACTGTCAATATACCACTTACCGGAATTTGATGCTCTTAGACATACTTACAAATTTGTAGAGTTAAGTTTTAGGTACCCATTTCGTCTTGGGTCCTTTTGGGTTAGTACTTGCATTGGGTCCCTTATAGGATCCCTTAGGTACCCATTGATAGTTACCTACAGGTTTTTTTTTCTTTTCTTTCCTATGCAAGCAAGAAGAAGTAGAATGACCCTTTCTATTACAGTAGTTACAATGACCGAAGGGATTAGAGAGGTGAACTGATTTCTGAAAGTAGCTCAAGTAGTTCTTTTGACCATTTCTCTTTCTACCTTTTCTTTTATCTAGATTAGGCTTGTAGCCAATCCCAGATTTGTCGTTTGTAAACTTTTGTTGTTTCAAAATGATGTTGAGCATTTCACTACCTTGAGTAAATTTTTCAAGGGTTTTTGAAAGTTCCTCATTTTTCTTTTGCAAGGTACAACAGTTTTCACAAATATTTTCAGAAGTATATGGTAGGGTTTTTTGAACTAGTTGTTCTAAATCTTTTATCTTTCTTTTTGAAGAAATTAGTTCTTTTGCTATCCTAAATTCGGAGCGAAGGTTATTATATTCAGACAGCAATTCATCAAAGGTGGGTTCAGAATCATTTACCTCTTCATTGTCATATTCTTCTTGAGCAACTAGGTAGAGATTTCCTGTTTGCTCTTCATCTTCTTCTTCTTTATCGGATGAGCTTTCTCCCCAAATAGCAGAGACATAAGCCTTCTTCTTGAATGAGCTGAATCTGGGCTTTTCTTTTTCTTTGTTCTTCAGCTAAGGGCATTCAGATTTGATGTGACCAGGCTTGTCACACTCATAGCATACAATTGGCTTCTTGGCTTCCTTGTGGTTGTTGTTCTTGTGAGACTTCCGGAAGGCTTGATCCTTTTTGTAGAATTTCTTGAATCATCGGATCATCATTCATATTTCTTCGTCATCTATCTCTTCATCACCCGAGTTCCTATCTTCCTTGTTAGTCTTGAGAGCAATTCTCTTCTGTTTCCCTTCTATTTCATCAAGCCCTTTTTTGAACTTGATTTTACCTTCGTATTCTGACAGGCTTCCAAAGAGAGCTGCTACGGATTGCATGGATTCTCCTCTTGCTTCCTCTATGGCTGTAACTTTAGATTCCCAATCTTTGGTTAGTATATTTAAAATTTTTCTTACCTGAGTTTTTTGATCGTACACCTTTCCCAAAGCTGACAACTGGTTGATCAGGTGGGTGAAGCGGAGCTGAAATTCTGCAATTGATTCTCCAGATTTCATGCGTAAGAGATCAAATTCGGTAGTGAGTGTGTTGATCCAGTTCTCCTTGATTCCTGAGGTAACTTCATATGCAACTTCTAGTGCATCCCACATTTCTTTGGCACTTGACAAATTGCAAATGCGAAAGTACTCTTTTTGGCTCAAGGCACTCTGCAACATCAGGATGGCTTTGTTGTTAAGAACAATCTTCTTTTGATCACTTTCATCATACTCTTCTCTCTTTTTGGGTACTAGACTCTCACCAACTTTCTTTCTAGGAACATAATTCCCTTCCTCAATGACTTCCCACAAACCATATTCACTGGCAATCACAAATACTTTGAATTTGGATTTCCAGAATGAGTAGTGTTCACCTTTGAATCCCGGTGGTCTGTTAATTGAAGCACCATCTGGTAGAATTCCTTCCATTGGATCTTTTTGTCTAGGAGGTGAATCCTTTAAATAGACAACCTACATTCTGATACCAAATGAAGATGGAAGAAATCACCAAGAGGGGGGTGAATTGGGGATTTAAAATTTCTTTTGGACTCTCGTTTTGTTAAAAAACCGTGAGAAGTAAATGATGAGAGAGTAAAAGTAGAAAAGCTGGACACAGAGAATTTATACTGGTTCGATCTCAACCTTGACCTACGTCCAGTCCCCAGATATCTACTGGATATTTTCACTAGTTCAACAAGCTTAAACTACAACAATGTAAACTATAAGCAATCCTATCCACCAAGGACTTGCTCCCCCTTACACTATGTAATTAAGCTTCCCAACTCACAGGTTTCCACAACCTTGAGCTTTCACAAATACAAATGATTTCAAAGAATCAAAACTCTCAAAAAGAGTAGATAAAGATAAACACTGAAGAACAAGTTGAAAACAATAATACAGACTCAAATTTCAAAGTGTAATCAAGATAGCTTGGTTGTGTGTCTTTTGCTTTGAGTCTTCACAGCCTTTTATAGACTAAATGGATGAGCTAGCCGTTGCAATTCTTTCTCTAACGTTCAGCTGCAATAATGGAAAAAGGCAGTTGCGTATTTTGCTCTGTTCTTTGAATTCTTAGCTGGAATTTTGGAATTTAGTTGTTGCAGAAGGTCTTCCAGATTTTTCAGTCATTCTATGATCGTAATTTAACTGTTTAGAGTGATCCTGAAGTGTTGCAACGGTCTGAACTGAGCATTTGGGATAAGGGAGAAAGATCAGTCTTGTTCTTGGTTCTTCATTTAATGCACTTATCCTGGATCTTGATCTCACCTTGATCTTAGCTAATCTTATCTGAAAAATACTCAAAACTTCATCAAAAACATTAGAAACAATAATATCATACGATAGAATAATTTTAGATTGACCTATTAAGATTTCACAGATCAACATCATTTGATTTTTCAAAATCCCCGATGCAAACTCGAGTTTGTCCTTCCAGACTCGAGTTTGGAGTTCATCCAGAAAGCATGTCGGTTGGTCAGTGGTCTAAACTTGCAGTCTGTAAAAGTTAACTCGAGTTTGGCTTTTACAGAGAGAACTGTCGGGCTCTAGACTTGGGATGGAACTTTAGGCATGAAGCTAAACTCGAGTCAATTAGTGACTAACTCGAGTTTGGGTCTATGTTTGAAGAACAGGCCTAAGTTCGTAATCTTCCAGACTCGAGTTTGTAGTGTAGCCAAATGGATGAGCTTTCTGTATGATCCAAACTCGAGTTTGGGGAGCAAACTCGAGTTTCAATGACTACCGAAACATTTGAGGTTTATCTGGGTCAAGTGCAAACTGGAGTTTGGAAGGCCAAACTGGAGTTTGGGAGTCTATTGAGTTTTCTGGGTTCCTTTTTGTTTGGTCTAAACTCGAGTCTGATAATCCAGACTCGAGTTTGGCTTGCTTGGGATTTTGTATCTTCCAGACTTCAGGTTTGATTTGCAAACTGGAGTTTAGCTTGATGTGAAAATTTTGGATTGCTTTCTGTGTCTGCCCAGACTCGAGTTTGTCTATGCAGACTCGAGTTTGGCTTTTATGCAGAATTGAACATCTTTCTGTCAAGTCTCAAACTCAAGTTTATATACCTAAACTCGAGTTTGCCTTTGACAGTGAGATTTTCATATTGCCAAAAACAAACTTCATATCAAGTTTACAATTGCTAGTTATCAGCAAAACACATTGAGAACTAACAAGGAAGAATCAGTTGCCAGGGCTACTGTAAAAGTTGTATCTGATGTTATCAAACCTGTTTATGATCAAGGCAATGCTATGGCCAATGCTGTCAAGCATCTTCACAAGTTGACTACCACCTTGATTGTAACATCCCGTTTTTCATAAACGTTTCTAGAGCTGAGAGTTGAAAATATTTTACATAAATAAAGAGTAACTGAATAACATTGTATGTAGTGTATCTAACTGAATGTTAACTAATACAGTCATCCAAGTCTAATACTTCTAACATAAGTATCAAAAAGACGATGCCTCCGCAGGGTCCTCATACCGGCTTCTTACCCTTGTCCTCGATCACTTCCCGAGATCCTGAGGCTATGGCAGAGGCTGAGGTTCAATTCCCATTGAACCTCAGGTAACGGTTAACCTCATGCTTATGTAAACAGTATATGACAGTTATCACAGATATACAACATAATCACAATTTCAAACAAATATCCACATGTAAGGCAATAACATAACACAGCCACTGCAATATGTATGTTATCCCAGTCTGCACATAACCAGTGCCACGACGGCCCATCGTGTCCTCAGCGCTAGGAAAACTCAACGGTGTTATCAAGACTATAACCCGTATACAATTCAACTCTCATGAGTAAATTTCAAAACAGAGTATTATCATGTGAAAACAACAATCATATATAACCAAACCATAAGCATAAGAGTTAAGGTTACAATACGCGTCCGTACCTGAGTTTAACGGGTCGTTGGGCACGTTTCGTTGACGGTACGCGAGCACAGTCTATCCTAAAAGGGTAATATTGTCTTAATTAATTCTCAAACAACATTTCAAGAGACATCTTGGCCACACTTGACATTTTTACCCTTGAAGGATTTATTTCTAATTATTTCCACTTAATTTTCGGAAAAAACGTTAATTCAGCATTTCTGGGAAGAATTTCGCCTAACTTTGAAAAATCATAACTAATTCCACAAAAATCGAAATGAGGATTCATAAAATTTCCCGGAATCCTTGAGATGTCTACTTTCAAGGAAAAATACTATAACTTACCCAGAACTCCTGGATAATTCCTAGTTTCCAGAATTCAAACCATTGCCCAGATTTTCGCCCAGAAAATGTAACTTAACTTCTAAGATTTTTATCTTTTTACACAGAGCTTCAAATGACACACTCTTTATAGATTTAGAAAGCCCTACATGTCTACTTTCATCATGAATTTTCCCAGAATTTTAGAACATCATCTTCATCATAAAATACTAGCATCTTTATTACTTACTCAGATTTTACTGATTTCGCCAGAGCTTCGCTATTTTGATTCTAATCTTCCAAAAATTTTGATATAACTCCCTCTTCATCAATTTTTCGAAATAGAGACAATGTAAACCTCAAAAACATGAAATTAAAACTGTATATGGAAGATTGAAGATTAAAACAACTTTTTCTAGCATTTCTACTTATAAACTAAGAACTTAAACTTAGAAGCTAAGAATTCTTATACCTCTTGAAGACTTCTTGTATCTCTTTCTCCAGCAGCTCCTCCCTCTCTTACTCTCCCTAAATTGCAGCCAAGGCTAGAAGGATTGGTGCGAGGAATGTGTTTAGCCAAGGCTCTCTATTTATAGGCAAGGAGGGGTTAAACATCTTGCAACTCTTGCTTGATCTTGGCTCTTGGATCATTACTTGGAGAGAAAGACATGATCTTGGCCTTCCCCTCCCTCTTGGCCGAAATTTCCCCCTCCCCCTTCTAGAAATTTGTTTGCTTGGTCCTTAAGAAAAGCCTCTTCTTCATTAAGTTAATCCTAATTAATCCCAAATCCTAATTTAGTTAGGTGTAAGTTGGTATTTAAATTCAAAATCCAATCTCACTTTTGAAATCCTAATTTTATGATTAGATTTATGGTGATTTTTAATTCCCAAAATGTTTAAGTATGAATCTTAAATGTAACCGAAAATATCTTTGGGAATAGCCAAGTTGAAGCTCATAATTCCCTGATTCTAAATATGTATTTATCTTGGATATTTAACTTCAAAATCTCAAGTTATGATTTAATTTCTATAGGTTTTCTCCTAATTTTTCTCTAATTAAGCAATTACTTGCTCCCTAAGAAAATTAACTTGCTCACCAAGTTATCTTCTCCTACTCCTTTAATTGATTTATTCTTTTTCTTCCATTTTCCTTAAAAATTTCGTCCCCCCTCCCTTAATTTTTAATTATGAAGTTTTGTCTTAATTGTTCTCTCATGCTTAAGAAGACAATTCCCTCATTGGTCCATTTAAACTTTAAGATTTAGGGTTAATATCATTGTATAATCTATTTATTCTTACTTAGAAAGATTTTGTCTTCATGAAGTTAAATTAGGAATAAATGAGTTGACTCCTAATTTAATCCCTAAAATATTGGTTTTTGTATCAACAAGCTAAAATTAATTTTCATACTCCTAAATTCTAAGAAAAATTTCCTATAAACAAAAATAAATATCATACAAAAGATTTGAGACCCCATATTCACCTATTTAAAATAGGTATTATGATAATTATTTTTCTTTTTATTATAATAATAATTTTTTTTCCAGGTATTACATTGATTGCCACCACCGGGACAAAGTTTGATGAACTTACCAAGTATATTCAAGCCAGCTTTCAAACCTACTTCCAAACTTAGAAGGAATTCAAGATAGAACTCCAGCATCTCCAACAACAAATGTATTAATTTGATTGATCTTTGATAAGCTTGCACTTCATTTGCCTTCTCAACCTTCCTCATCTCATGCTTTTGTTGATCAAGTTGGACCTTCTGCACCTCCCCCTGATATCACTTCAGTGCCAAATGCTAATATGATTAGTTTTGATGATGTCTCATATAGGTGTCATTCTCAAAGGCAAAAAGCTTAAGTGATATAGTTATCTCCTACATTGACTAACTATTGTATTTAATGTAGATTAATCCAAGTTAAGGTCAATCAAGAAGGAGATAAGAGATTTCAGATTGAAAGAGCTGAATCATGAAGAATGTTCAAGAAGCTCAAAATGGCAAAAAGAAGAAGATCAAGGAGGTCGAGGATGTAGATGAGGATAAGGAAAAGGAAGATAAGAAAAAGAAGAAGAGGAGAGATTGAAGAAAAAGGAACTTGGTGAATGAAATATATTAATTCAAGATCAGCTCAAGTTCATTTATGAAGGATAATCAAGAAGAAGAGGAGAGTTGAAAGATAGAAGAAGTTGATTGATAGTATGAGTATATCGATATCAGTTCAAATATAAATGTGGAAGATGTTCAAGAAAAGAGAAGAAAAGAAAGAAAGAAAAGAGTTGTGGAGTAGATTGAAGGAAGGGAAGATCTTGTCAAAAAGAATGAAAAAAATTTATATTCGAGATCTTAGATTGATATCATAAGTCTTCACAATCAAATGGAGGTTGGTTAGGTCAATTCAGAGCTAAAAACAGCAAAAATCAACTTCTGGAAGAGAAAACTCGAGTTTTCAGGTCAAAACTCGAGTATACAAGCTTACTGCAAAAATTTGCTTCTGGATGAGAAAACTGTGGTTTGGAAAACTGAAGTTTGGGAAACTCCGGTTTAGGAGTCAACTCAAGTTTCCAAGACAAAATTTGAGCTATGGAGGTCAATACTCGAGTATGGAACTTAAATATTCGAGTATCAGGTGTTTTCAGCTTCTTTGGCGCTTCTAGACCCGACAAAACTCGAGTTTCCAATTCAATACTCGAGCATCAGCATTGGTCAGCAACTTTGTTCACCTTTGTTTCACATTCAGCTTTGGGCGAGGTCAGGTAATTTGATGATATCTCCTGAACCATACATCAGATTGAGGTTAAATCAAATTTGGCTGAAACTATACATCCAATGCGTCATCTTGAAAAGTTTCAAGCCCAAAGAATATCAGATGAGGGAGCCTTAAATTTTTAAAGTTGGATCAAATATTCACGTCACACATCAGACCAAGCTTCAATGTTTTGATTGTAACTCACAATCTACAAATCAAAATGAGCTGAAATCGGTGGCATTGGAAAGAAGACTCATAAGGCTTTCCAACAAGACTTGATTCAACAAAAAGAAATTTTAGACCACAGAGATATGATCTTCAAAAGTTGACTGATGATTCAGAACGATGCAAAACGCTGGTCAAAGAACAACTTACATTCATCAGATCATAAAGGGCAAAATCCAACAGTTTGGATCTGATTCTCAATGCATTAGAAAGAGGAATTAAAGAGCTATATGGGGATAATTGGTTTGCCAATATTGAAGCTATATCAAGTCAGAGAGCAACCAAAGTACTGAATAGCTTGAATACTCGAGTTTACGCAGGAATACTCGAGTATAGCTCAGACAGAGAGCAGTGAATGTTAGTGGATCTTCAATACTTGAGTATGTAAGTCAAAAATTGAGTATCAGACAGACAGAGATGAATCTGAAGTAGCTTGACAAGCCCATTACCGCAGTATTCAAGTTAATACTTGAGTATACACCGTAACTTCAGAAAAATCAAAGTTGCGAAAATCCTGAATCTGATCCAGATCAACCAGAAGTTTACCCAAATGATTTATAATACTTCTTAACATCATTTACATCATTTGTGGTCATGTTTAAGATGATCAAACGAAGGATTACATGAAGATCCAAAATGTTGAGTTGTCAAGTCCAAAAGACTGAAATAATGGCTATATTTCCAACTGCCACATTCTCAAACGGTTCTGATTACAACGGCTATATTATCCAATGTTTAGAAGACCTTCATCTATAAATAGAACCAAATTCAAAATGCAAGAAGACTATGGAGTGAGCTTACACAGTCATAATGCTGAAATTCTGAATCCTCTCCTCGCTCTGTTTTTCATACTGTCATAGTATATCATTTTAAGAGTGAAATGTCTTGTAATGCACTTCAGTGTTCATTATAATCACTTCTTTGAGAGAAGAATTACTGTAAATCATATTTCTTTAAGAGATACTCAAGGTTGGGTGACCTTGAGTGGAAAAGTTGATTGTATCCCTTCGGGTTGTAAGGGAGAGTCCTTGTGAGAGATTGTAAAGGCCGCACAAGTGCCTGGACAAACTTGTGAGGTTGTAAAGGCTTATCTCTTGTGTCTAGTTAAATAAGGAGATAGTGAAAATCTCAAGTGGAGTTTGAGGACTGGACGTAGGTCAAGGTTGGATCGGACCAGTATAAATATGAGTTTGCAATTCTCTTCCTTTAACTCTTTACTTTCAGCATACATGTTTGAATGATTACTTATAGATTTTTAACTCTTTATTATCATTCAAACTGATTTTACTAAATTGCAAAAAGATTTCAAAAGTTTGCAAGTTTTTATCTTCACCCAATTCACCCCCCTCTTGGGTTCAGCCGGGTATTTTCATTTGGTATCAAAGTTAGGCTCTTGTTTAAAGGACTTAATCGTCTCAAGAGTTATCAATGGCTGACTTTGGGTGTAGCTTGTTTTCAGAAGGCTTTGATTATACTGTTTGACCGTTTTTGAAAGATATTGATTTTTGGTTTTGGAAAGCTAGAATGATTTCGTTTATAAAATCATTTGATTTTAATATGTGGAAAGTTCTTACAAATGATTTTAATTACAAACCAAGAAAGGATTGGACAGAAAAAGAAAAGAAAATGTTTTCACTAAACATTTGAGCTATGAAAATTTTATATAGCGATTTAACTGAGAATGATTTTGTGAAAATCATATTTTGCTCTAATGCTAAAGAAATCTGGGATACTCTTGATTTTATATATGCTTCGAACAAGTGTGTTGAAGTTGATAGTGCTGACAGTTCATCCGAAACAATTAGCTACATGTCCATTGATGAACAACTGGAAGTTGAGAATGAAGAAGGAGAAATCTTAAAACACTTCCATGTTCCAGTCAACACGAAAGATCAAGAGGATAAAGATTCCCAAGAAGAGCTTATCATGGACAATTATGATAAATCATCATCAGAAGCTCAAGATGCTGATATGGCAAAAAGCTCCAATTCTTCTTGTGTATTTAGAGAAAATGATTTTGAACATTTACATAAAATTTTTTTCAACCAATTACTGATTCTATTTTGAAAAGTAAACATATTTTCGAAAAGGATGCTGGAAATTCATGTGGGAAGAATAAATGTTCAAATGAAGATTATTTGAAGTCTTACTCTCATCGCAAACACAATATTTGCAAAATTGTTTATAATATGCATCATCTTATTATTTGCAACTATTGTGGAAAGTCTGGTCATATTTCTTACACATGCTATATTAGGAGAAATTCTACTATAAGACATAAATTTTCTTGGATTCCTAAAGGACAATCAAGGTCCAATACTAACAATCAAGGACCCAAGTATAAGTGGGTACCAAAATGTCTATTTAGTACTTTACATGTTCAGGACGATTCTAGTAAGAATGGACATACAAAGAAGATGAACAAGAAGCCAAGAGTTTCTCATGCACCAATGAAGAAGATCATAGTATCTGTATCAAGCAAGAGAACTCAAAGGGCACTCATTGCTGGAACTACACGGTTTAAACCCCAAAGGAAGCAATGGATACAAGCAAGAGGAGTATGTTCTACCTCAAGAATGAATTACCATAAAGTTCCATTCAAATATCTTGAGAAGAACAAGAAAAGGAGATTCTCTCAAGAGTTTCTCATGCACCAATGAAGAAGATCATAGTATCTGTATCAAGCAAGAGAACTCAAAGGGCACTCATTGCTGGAACTACACGGTTTAAACCCCAAAGGAAGCAATGGATACAAGCAAGAGGAGTATGTTCTACCTCAAGAATGAATTACCATAAAGTTCCATTCAAATATCTTGAGAAGAACAAGAAAAGGAGATTCTCTCAAGTATCAAATAGAAGACTCTTGGAGTCTATTTCTTTTGAGAAAGCTTTGCCAACAACCACAAGAAAATTTATGATGAACCAGTGGGTAAGTAAAGTCAATTCTCCTAGCACCTAAGGTAAAGGTATACAACGGTAAAACCTCCTACACACTTATCTATAATATTTATTGAGGTTTTATATTTTGGATAGCTTAGGAATGAGCATTGCAAACTATTTCTCTTAAATTGGATTTTTACACTCTGATCTATTTTTAAAATTGCAATTTTCAATAGGCTTGATTCTTTATGCATACATGATGGTTTGAAAAGAAAGTATTCTTTCTATGCATAAAGCCATGTTTAATTCACTATGCTCAGTTATTCTAAATTGATTATATTCATAAGAGCATGTGAATTGAATTTTGATTCTACAAGCTAATGATGATTGGATCCAAGTAAGGTTGGATACCAAGAAAGAAAAAGACTTATATGGTTTTGTAGGATCAAAGAAAGCTTCTCAAGAATGAAACATAGAGAAATGATCCAAGTCTTGAGAAAGCTGAATAAGCTATGCTGGATGTTGATAGTGAATGTCGGAAAAAGGGTTATCAACAATAATCCATCTCAACCAAGCAAGCTTCTGTGAGGATAAGAGGAATTATGGTGATATCTAATTCTTTCCTCATATTGTGTTTATATGAAATTCATTATTGATTTGTCTTTGGCTGAGTTAAAAGGTTTTTGAAAATTATTCAGTTTCAATCAACAATGTTACTGTCAAAGCAAAACTCTAGTTTAGCATTGTAAACTCCAGTTTGAGTCTAGGTGAATGTTTTTAAAAGATTTTCAAATTTTATTCAGTTTTTGAAAACTCAAGTTTTTGTTTTGAAAACTCCAGTTTTGACTTAGCAAAAATTTCTCAAAGTTTTCATATTTAAAAGAAAACTCGAGTTTTGGCCAAACAAAGAGGATAACTATTTTTTCAATATTTTCAAAACTCTAGTTTTGGAAACTCCAGTTTCGCAATAACTCAGATCTCTCTAAGTTTCAATTTTTAAAATGCAAACTCGGGTATGGTTTTACAAACTCGAGTTTCGAGTCATACAGAGAGCATCCATGTTTTCCAAAGATTTCAATACTTCAGTTTTGGATGAAAACTCCGATTTTGATGCTTTAAACTTATTTTCACTAAGAGTCCAAAACTTGAGTATGGATAAAATACTTGAGTATTGACTTAAGTGAAACTGAAACTCCAAAACACAAATCGCGAGTTTCCTTTTTGGAAGGAGAATACTCGAGTATCAATATGGATACTCAAGTATAGTCTTAAGTGCATAGTGACATACTCGAGTATTGATGCACAAACTCGAGTATGGGTCGCGTCTCTTTGATTTTAAATTCTACAAAATCTTCATATTTGATCTGTATACTCCATATCATCAATCACTGACATTCTTAAACTATGTTTTATCAATTTATTAATGAGTTTTTGATGATCGAACAAGTGAATTTGTACATAATTTTATGAGTTTATATTTAATGCACAAGTCTAAAATGTATTTGTATCTCAATTCACTTTGTTTTGTGGAGATGCATATAAATGTTTTGAAAACATATCCATACTTTAATTGCATTCCAAAGACATTTCAAAATTGGAAGTTAATATTGTGTACTGAATGATTGGATATGCTTCAAATTTATGTAGTTGAGTTTTCCTTATCTCTCACATATTGATATTTGGTATTCAATATGATGCCTGAACTCCTTAGTCTTATTTTCTAACTAGTTGGACCTAATGTCTAACGAGTTCATCATATATGAGTTTCAAGCTTATCTCCTATGAAAGAATTCAATCTATGAAAAATGTTATGCCTACTGTGTGAATTCTTATTAGCCAAGTTATTCCAAGCATTATGAATAGTCATTAAATGAAAACTTGAGTTTTGCTTGCTGCTACATATCAGTTTGGTTTTTCTTTGCTCTTGTTGATTTCTTCAAGATGAATTTATTTTATCCATTCACATTTTTACATTATGTAGAATGGCCTAAGCAAACTAATTTTTAAAATGATCCTTATGCTTTAAACATTTCTTTTTAACCATCATAAAAAGCATAAGTGATTTCTTTATACTAACTACAAGTGTATCAGTGTGAACTTAAAAGTTTTTAATGTTGAGATACCATGAAATCCACATCAAACCGGGGTGGATGCGCTAAGCAGTTTCATTTGGTATCATTAACATTTGGTATCACACTATTATTTGGTATCATTAAAGAAAGTTTCAAAAAATTTTCTCATGCATTCATTAAGGGGGAGCTTCACATTCATATGTGGCTGATATCTCAAAAGCTCATTTCCTTTATTTGAAGAAAATCATTTTAAGCATACTCATCTGCATTCATTATGTTTTGGTATTTGGTATAAGTTTTGATGATGAATTAATATCATATCTTCCTCTCATAATCTTACATTGAAAATGTCATATAGAAAGGAATATTATGATTTCTGCACTAATAATTCTCTCTTGCAAGAAAATTTTACAACTGTTACAGGAGAATTCGATCTTCCTTAATGCATCACAAGGAGAAACTATCAAATTGAGGAATATTGCCTTCATGTTCCATCGAAGAAGTTGAAATGTGCTCTATAGAAGAGTTATATGAAGAGAAGGCAAAGGATTGAAGATCTCCCACAACAAGAAAGCAAGGAAATAGACTTCATCAATCATTCATCAATATGTAAAACCAACATGAGCATTTCTAAACTCTATCTTTTTATATTCAATAGAAATCTTGCTCATATTTGGTATCTATATGCTTTCATTGTGAAAAATCTGCACATGTTATGTTTTCATAAGAGGGAGAGAAAATCGTTTTCCTGATTAATTCAAATGTTTCAAATTGTGAAAGATTTCTTGAAAGCTTCTCCAAATTCTCTCAAATTTGTTTTCATAAAGTTTCTTAAGGGGGAGAGAATGGTAAGAAATCTGTCTCTTCTGATTTCATATATGTCTATCTAAGTCTTTACTTTAACTTTTTGCTAATGACAAATAAGGGGGAGAGAATGGCAAGAAAAATATGTTGCATTTAGTGATGACTATTTAATTCATACATATTTTTCTTAAAGTATTTGTCATCATCAAAAGGGGGAGAATGTTAGATATGATTAGTTTTGATAATGTCTCATATAAGTGTCATTCTCAAAGGCAAAATGCTTAAGTAATATAGTTATCTCCTACATTGACAAACTATTGTATTTAATGTAGATTTACCCAAGTTAAGGTTAATTAAAAAGGAGATAAGATATTTCAGATTGAAAGAGCTGAATCATGAATAATGTTCAAGAAGCTCAAAATGACAAAAAGAAGAAGATCAAGGAGGTCGAGGATGTAGACGAGGATAAGGAAAAGGAAGAGAAGAAAAAGAAGAGGAGAGATTGAAGAAGAAAGAACTTGGTGAATGAAATATATTAATTCAAGATCAGCTCAAGTTCATTTATGAAGGATAATCAAGAAGAAGAGGAGAGTTGAAAGATAGAAGAAGTTGATGGATAGTATGAGTATATCGATATCAGTTCAAATATAAATGTGGAAGATGTTCAAGAAAAGAGAAGAAAAGAAAGAAAGAAAAGAGTTGTGGAGTAGATTGAAGGAAGGGAAGATCTTGTCAAAAACAATGAGAAAAATTTATATTCGAGATCTTAGATTGATATCATAAGTCTTCACAATCAAATGGAGGTAGGTTGGGTCAATTCAGAGCTAAAAACAGCAAAAATTAGCTTATGGAAGAGAAAACTCGAGTTTCCAAGTCAAAACTCGAGTATACAAGCTTACTCCAAAAATTTGCTTCTGGATGAGAAAATTGTGGTTTGGAAAACTGAAGTTTGGGAAACTCTGGTTTAGGAGTCAACTCAAGTTTCCAAGACAAAATTTGAGCTATAGAGGTCAATACTCGAGTATGAAACTTAAATATTCGAGTATCGGGTGTTTTTAGCTTCTTTGGCGCTTCTCGACCCGACAAAACTTCAGTTTCCAATTCAATACTCGAGTATCAGCATTGGTCAGCAAAATCAAAGTTGCGAAAATCCTGAATCTGATCTAGATCAACCAGAAGTTTACCCAAATGATTTGTAATACTTCTTAACATCATTTACATCATTTGTGGTCATGTTTAAGATGATCAAACGAAGGATTACATGAAGATCCAAAATGCTGAGCTGTCAAGTCCAAAAGACTGAAATAATGGCTATATTTCCAACTGCCACATTCTCAAACGGTTCTGATTACAACGGCTATATTATCCAATGTTTAGAAGACCTTCATCTATAAATAGAACCAAATTCAAAATGCAAGAAGACTATGGAGTGAGCTTACACAGTCATAATGCCGAAATTCTGAATCCTCTCCTCACTCTGTTTTTCATACTGTCATAGTATATCATTTTAAGAGTGAAATGTCTTGTAATGCACTTCAGTGTTCATCATAATCACTTCTTTGAGAGAAGAATTACTATAAATCATATTTCTTTAAGAGATACTCAAGGTTGGGTGACCTTGAGTGGAAAAGTTGATTGTATCCCTTCGGGTTGTAAGGGAGAGTCCTTGTGAGAGATTGTAAAGGCTGCGCAAGTGCCTGGACAAACTTGTGAGGTTGTAAAGGCTTGTCTCTTGTGTCTAGTTAAACAAGGAGATAGTGAAAATCTCAAGTAGAGCTTGAGGATTAGACGTAGGTCAAGGTTGGACCGAACCAGTATAAATATGAGTTTGCAATTTGTTGGATATAATTAGTTTTGATGATGTCTCATATTTATGCCATCAATAAGAGCAAAAAGATTGAGTAGTATGTTTATCTTCTTCATTGATTAATTCTTGAATTTTCATGTAGAAGCAATGATGTGAAGCTTACTCATGAAGTATGATCGAGAAGAAGATGATCAAGAAGTATTGAATGATAAAAAGAAGATCAAGGAGAACGAGGATGTAGATGAGGATAAGGAAGAGGAAGAGGAGAAATTGAAGAAGAAAGATCTTATTGAATTGAACATCCTCATTCCAAGCTTAGTTCAGATATATTTATGGAGTATGGCTAAGAGAATGAGAATATCAAGATCAGCTCAAGTTCATTCATGAGGGATAATAAAGAAGAAAATAAAGAAAATGATGAAGAGAAAATATTCTTCAAGATGAATGATGAAAGATGGAAGGGCTTGGTGAAAATATGATTATACAAGTCCCAAGATTGATTATAGAAGTCCCCATGATCACATGGATGTTGGAGTGGGGGTAATTTGGAGCTATAAACAGTGAAAATTGGGTTCTGGAAGTCAATACTCGAGTTTCCAGGTCAAAACTCGAGTATAAAAGTTTACTGAAAAAATTGGCTTCTGGATAAGAAAACTGTGGTTTTGGAAAACTGAGGTTTTGGAAACCAAGGTTTGGGCATCAAAGAGTCAAAACTTGACTATGAGGGTCAATACTCGAGTATTGAACTTATATACCGCAGTATTAGGAGTTTTCAGCTTCATTAGCATGTCTGGTCTCGACAATACTCGAGTATCCACTTCAATACTCGAGTATCAAAGCTCTTTAGCAACTTTGTTCACCTCTGTTCCACGATCAGTTTTGGGCGAGGTCTGGTAATTCGATGATATCTCCTGAACCAGACATCGGATTGAAATGAAATCAAATTTGGCTGAAACTAGACATCCAATGAGTCATCTTGACTAAGTTTCAAGTCCAAAGAAGATCATATAAAAGAGCTACAAATTTCCTAAGTTGGATCAAATATTCACGCCACACTTCAGACCAAGCTTCAATGATTTGGGTGTAACTCATAATCTACAAATCGAAATGAGCTGAAATCGGTGGCATTGCAAAGTAGACTCATAAGGCTTTCCATCAAGATTTGATTCAACAAAAATGAAGATCATACCAGAGATATATGTTCTTCGAAAGTTGACTGAAGATTTAGAACGTTGCAAAAACACTGGTTTAAGAACATCTCTCAATCATCAGATCATAATAGACAGATCACAACGAGTTTGGATCTAAATCTTGTTGCATTGGAATGAAGATACAAGGAGCTATATGGGGATGATTGGTTTGCTAAATATAAAGCTATATCAAGTCAAAAAGCAACCAAAGTGCATAACATATTGAAAACTCAAGTTTACGCATGAATACTCGAGTATAGCTCATACAGAGAGCAATGAACGTAAAAGAATCTTCAATACTCGAGTATAGGAAGCAAAACTCGAGTATTGGACATACAGAAACGAATTTGAAGTTTTGAAATAAGCCCAATACTCTAGCATACAAAGCAATACTGCAGTATTCTCCCATAGATTAGAAAAATCACTGCTGTGAAAATTCTGATTCTGATCCATACCATCCAGAAACTTATTCACATGATCTATAATATTTCTTAACATCATTTAAATGATTTGTGGACATATTTCATATGATCAAATGAGGGATTCCATGAAGTTCAAGTTGCTGACTTGTCAAGTTAAAAAAGCAAAATAACGGCTAGTTTTTCCATCAGCTGAACTCTCAACGTCCATATTCACAATGGCTCTATTCTCAACGGTTAGAAGACCTTCATCTATAAATAAGAGATGGATTCAAAACGCAAAAGAGGAGAGGAGTGATCTTATACTGTCATAATGCCAATTTTATGAACCTCCAACACTCTCTGTTTCTTCAAAGCTTACTGAGTATATTCTATTGAGAGTGAAATGATGTATATTAAACTTCATTATTTATCATAATCACTTCTTTGAGAGAAGAGTTATTGTAAATCATATTTCTCTGTGAGATACTCAAGGTAGGGTGACCTTGAGTTGGGAAATTGGTTGTAACCTTACGGGAAGTATGGGGAGTCTCTGAGAGAGATTGTGAAGGTTGCACAAGTACTTGGCTAAACTTGTGGGGTGTAAAGGCTTGTCTCTTGTGCCTGGTTAAACAAGGAGAATAGTGAAAAGCTTAGGGTTCCTGAGGACTGGACATAGCTCAAGGTTGGACCGAACCAGTATAAATCTGTGTTTGCACTTCTCTTCCCTTAAACTCCTTTATATCCAACATACTTGTTTGAATGATTGTTTACAGATTTATAACTCTTTAATATTGTTCAAACTAATTATTACCCAATTGCAAATAGATTTCGAAAAGTTACAAATTTTTATCTTCACCCAATTCACCCCCCTCTTGGGTTTAGCTAGAACTGACACAATTCTCTTCTCTTAACTCTTTTCTTTTAGCATACATGTTTGAATGATTACTTATAGATTTTTAACTCTTTATTATCATTCAAACTGATTTTACTGAATTGCGAAAAGATTTCAAAAGTTTGCAAGTTTTTATCTTCACCCAATTCATCCCTCCTCTTGGGTTCAGCCAGGTATTTTCACCAGATGTGTCTGCTGATCCCCCTTCTTTGAATGATGACAAAGGGGGAGAAGCCTCTTGACTGATGATAGCAGCTTTTTGGGTTGATGCTTCTGTATATGTTCAAACTTTGTTACTGTTTACTATCTATGTTGATGCTTTTGTCTATGTTTAAACTCTATGGATTCTGTGTTACTATTTATGTTAAGACTGTGTGTTATGGATTCTGTGTTATTGTTTATATCAAGACTTTGAATTACTATTGTCTATAATCTCTCTTATTTTAAGACACTTTGCATTGACATGAAAATATTCAAGGTCATTTAAAATTCTTGTTGAGTGGTTTTAAAATTAGTAAGTAATTTTACTTATATCAAAACCTTTGGACTTGTTATCATCAAAACACTGAGAGTCAACAGATATGGAAACTCGAGTTTATACTTAAGTGCACAGTGATAAACTTGAGTTTTTATACACAAACTTGAGTTTGCATCGCAACTTTTAAAAATTCAAATCTGACGAATTTGTGAAATCTTTCTTGTTTGATCTCAATGCTTCCTAACATCACTCATCAACTTCACTAGATATGTTTAACTTGTTTGCTAGTGAATTTTAGTTGATTTTGAGATGATTCAAGAGAATTAAAGGTGTTGTCTCAACCCAAGCAAAAGCATGTCAAAGCATTAAATGCAAAGTACAAATAACTTGCTATATTTTGATCAAACAACATCTGCATGATGCAAAATGGATAAATGCTTCTTTTACCTAAACTAATCTCTGACATTCCATCGGACAAAACTTAAAGGAATTCAACATTTATCCTATGAACACAAAGAAAAAACAAAAGCGTAGAGAGAGAAGAGACCAAAGTGCCTCCAATACCAAGATTAATGCACCAACCGTTAGAATGAAGTTTGCAATGGTCATTTAACACTCTCTATGTATAAATAGAGTTGCATTCAATTCTTCTCAACAACTATTGAAGTAGAAAATGAAACAGCATTCAAGTTTTAACTATTCTTTAAGTTTTCTTGTATAAAGTATCTTTTGATACTATTGCTTTTTAGTGATTATTTCTATCCACTCTTCAAGAGAGTTCATTTATTGTAAACAATCTCAAGTCAGGGGACTTGGAGATTGGGAATTATTGATTACAACTTGTAAGGGGGATTAAGTTCTAGTGAGAGAATTACTCTTGAGTTACAGAGGGTGTACTCATTTGTGATAGTGAAAAACTCAGGGAGCCTGAGTATAGGACGTAGGTCAAAGAATTGGACCAAACCAATATAAATTCCTGTGTCTTATTCTTCTTCCTCATTCTCTGTTATACCCTGTTTTAGTGTCTCAAACAGAGCCTTCAAAAAAGGAATTTTTAAAATCCCCAATTCACCCCCTTGGCGATTTAGCTCCGCTTTCATTTAGTATCAAAGCAAGGTCTTCTCTAAAGAGCTTAAAATCTCGAGAAGGATCCTTGTGGAAGGTATCTTACTTGATGGAGCTTCAATCAACAGACCACCCGGTTTCAGTGGAGAGCATTATTCTTTCTGGAAAGCCAAATTTTAAGTGTTCGTCATGGCGTCTGAATATGGCTTGTGGAAGGTATTTGATATTGGAAACTATCGTCCAACTATAGTTGAAAATGGTCTTAGAAATCCAAAGCCTGAAGAAGATTATGATGATAATGACAGAAGAAATGTCACAGTTAACAGTAAAGATATTCTCATGCTGCAAAGTGCTCTAAGTCAACAAGAGTATGAAGATGGAATATGACCTAGAGGGGGGTGAATAGGTGATTTAAAAATCTAACTGCTTAATCAAAATTTTCACAAATTAATGAACTAACTGATCAAGAGTTTAAAGGAGAAGGAACACTAGAGAATTTATCCTGGTTCGGTCTATCCTGACCTACGTCTAGTCCCCAAGAACACCTTGAGATTTTTCACTATCTTCAGAATACAATTACACAATTCGGAATGATCCCTCAGACTCACTCCCCCTTACTATTTGTAATTGTACACCCTTACTTAAGGTTCCACAACCTTAAGATTTTAGAGACAAATGAAAATTGAATGTTTAAGTAACTCCTCACGAGTTGAATAATAAATGATCACTGAAGTACAAGTTGAGAGTAATGAAACTGATAAGATAATAACTCAGAGTAAATGCGCAGAGTTTCGGTAGGTGGCCGAATTGTATGCTTGGGTATTTATACTCTTTCGCCATTAATGCCGTTGGGAGGAACTTGAGAGTTACCGTTGTGACTTATTTAATTTTCCGTTAGACACAGCTTGCTCTATTCCTTGTGCAGCCAAATGGACCGTTGAGGCCTCATTAAATGAAATCCGTTCTTTCATTAAATGCGTTGATCGTTGAGAGTGCTTTTGCAGAAGAATGTCTTGATTAAGTAATCCTTGGAAGAATGTTTCTTCCTGCTACTCTGGCTTCTTTCTATTTGCTGCTCTGTTTCCTGCTTCAGCATTAAATGCTGTGACGTGAGCATCAGTTTTATGTTGAATTTGAATAATAACCCGTTGTAATCCCTGAAACCACTAGCAAATGTGATAAAAAACATTTCATATATTATATTAAGTGATTCGGAAAGTTATCAACCAAAGATCAGTTCTTTCACAGAATCAGAAATCACAGATAGCGCCAAGAACTCGAGTTGTCAAAGTAGAACTCGAGTTCTAGAACTTGAGTTCTTATCAAGAACTTGAGTTCTTTTGACTTTTCTTCACACACCTCTAATCTGCAAAATGAGAACTCGAGTTGATCACAAACAACTCGAGTTCTTCATTTTTCTTCAATTTCATTTCTCAAAGAACTTGAGTTCTCAGACAGGAACTCAAGTTCATGAACTCGAATTCTAGTCTAAGAACTCGAGTTCTTAAACTTGATCACAAAGGAACTCGAGTTCTTTACTGAGAACTCGAGTTCTTTGCTAAGAACTTGAGTTCTGTCTCGTCCGAGTTTGCAACAAAGAGAACTCGAGTTCTTAATTGTGAACTCGAGTTGATCAACTCTAGTTTGCTACTAATGAACTCGAGTTCTTTCAAACTCAGAGCATTTTCCACAGTCTAAGCTCGCGAACTCGAGTTCTTAAACCATGAACTCGAGTTCTTAGCCCATGAACTCGAGTTCTTCATTTTGTTGTGATGAGAACTGGAGTTTTAAAGCTTGAAATCAATTTCTTATTAAAACATTTAAACCACTGATTTACAAGTGTTTAGTTATCATCAAAAACTTGGTTGAGAACTAACAGAGTACTTTCGAATATGCACATTGCCTACTGTGAAAGCTATGTGGGATGCAATAAAGATAGCATATGAAGGAACAATTGTAGTTAAGGAGAATAGAGTCAACACCCTCATGACTGAGTATGATCTTCTTCGCATGAAGTCTAGGGAATCCATTATCGAATTCCAATTAAGGTTCACTCATCTGATAAACCAACTTGTTGCATTAGGAAAAACATACGAACAACCTGTTCATGTAAGGAAAATCCTCAATGTCCTTAGTAAGGAATGGGAAGCCAAAGTCATAGCCATTGAGGAAGCTCGAAGAGAATCAATGAGTTATGTGGCAACACTATTTGGCAACTTATCTGAATACAAAGGAAAGATCAAGTTCAGAAAGGGACTTGATGAAATCAATAGCAAGGGCAAAAGTATTGCTCTCAAGGTTGTAAAGGAAGATAAGGTATCAGATGCTGATGAAGAAGAAGATGAAGATGAAGAGCTAGACATGATGGTCCGGAGATTCAAAAAATTCTATAAGAGGGACTAAGCTTACAAGAAGTTTCACAAAGGTAGCTCCAACTTCGAAGCAAGGAAACCAATCATCTACTTCGAATGTGAAAAGCTTGGCCACATCAAGTCTGAATGTCTCCAGTTGAAGAACAAGGATAAAGAAAAGAAGAAATTCAACAAATTCAGGAAGAAAGCCTATTTCTTAGCAATATGGGTGATAGCTCATCAGATGAAGATGAAGTTGAAGAGGATGAAAAGGCCAACATCTGTCTAGTTGCTGAAGAAGAAGACAACTTGTTATTGTGCAAATACACACCAGGTATGGCAAAGACCATTTTCATTCTTGTTACTGTTTAGGGTGGCTCATCTAATTTCTCGCCCTACTTATAAAATCGTGTTATTGTGCATACTTGCTTTTAGGCAAAGCACAACTATCTTGAAAGAAAGAATTGACTATGCTACCATTGATTTAGGAATAGCCCCAGAAAATTTAGAATCCTATTAAGATGGAGGTATCAAGAAAACTGACCCTCACTTGTGGTTAACTATTTTGTGCTTCAATATTTGATATCATGTGCACATGAAATGCCTTTTCTTGTGACTGTGTTAAGTTATTTTCTTGTGAGTTATATGTTCATTCTTGTTACCTTTTCTATTTAGGAAAAAGTTGTTGTTGCTCTATTTGCATTTTGGAAACATGCATTAGTTTCATTAATAATTAGATTAGTATGGAACCCTCGCTGAGCTTTTCAAATTTTGATGTGCATAAGCTTATTTTTTTGGTTCTATATGGACTTTACCAATGATTATTTTGACAGCATTAATGTGCAATTTTAAGGGCGCACATCTGTGGATTTGGTGTTGGAGTTATTGGAGAGCGTAGCAAGAGATAGGGGGCATAACATTCATAGATTGAATTGCCAATTGTTATTCTGAATTTAATTATAGTCTAAATCTTACTGAAATGTGTAGTTCGTTAGGTGATCAACAGAAATGGTAGGAGTCTATAGTCTAGATTATAAATGGTAATATGTTCATTCTTCCAAGTAAATATGTCTTTTGGCTTGTAGGTAACTAGAGATATTCTATTATGATCTCTGAATTAAGAAGAAGTAAAGGTAGTTCCATGATCCTATATTATAAATATTATTGCTCTCTTGCTTTTCAGATCTTCAGGTTTGAAATTCTGATATGGAATAAAATTAACTAACATCTTAAGTTGTGCTTTACCTTTAATTAGTGTTATGATTTCTATTTACGCATTTGTATACTATTGTTATGTTTGTTGGTTTTCTAATGTTTAGTTGAGGATGATGAGCATCTTATTTTTCTGATTGTCATTAACTTGGTTGCTTTTGCTAAGAATGTATTTTATATTTAAATGATGTTTAGAAGTTTTAAACCACCCAGTTGAAATAAGATACTATTAGGATTTGGCTGTGTTGATATTCTAGTTCTATTTGTGAAGCAAAGCATGTTGGGATATATGCTATTTGTTGAGATGCTATGGAATAATATCCCATTCATTTCAATGAGTTCTAGGTCCAGGACTCTTATGGTATATTTTTTATCTATAATTTTTTTTATATTGAAAATTTTGAGAGTTTATCTTTCATTTTCAAGCATGCATTGTGTGCTCGTTTGCACAAAGTTCATGTGTATAGAACGGAACATTCCTGCATGCTGTGTGGGGCTATAAATATGTGCCCTTAATTTGCTTGTTAAGATTCTTGTTGATTATCAATGATTATTATGCAAGTGGGGGAGCCAATCAAAACTTATTACCATTTAGAGCTAGCTGCATAAAACTTTACTATTAAATTATATTGAAGTTTTGCAAACCCTATTACTCCCTTTGGTAACTTTGTCCTATATTTAGATTTAGGATCAGCGGTAGTCCTAGTACTATTTTTATGGGTTGTTGTTTTTGTTGTGAGAACTAAACAAAGCAAATTTTATAGTTTACAATAGAGATACTAGTGCATTAGTATGAAGCATGTATGTTCATGGTTATAACATGTGGTTACTTGTTTGCTCTTGCAATCTTACTTGCTTTTAAACATCAAAGGCTATTTTCAATGTGAAAGTAAAATGCTAAATCACTTGTTTACAAGATCAAAAGTTTCATCCAAACTCCTCAATGTTATGTTCAGATAGTTATGGTTAATTAGACAAGATTTGAGTCGTTGGGTTACAGTTTTCATTCTCTCGTCCATTTAAATGAAGTACAAAAAAAAAACTCACTCCTTGATGTTGTTTTTTTAGATGAGCTTAAAAGGATGAAGGCGTTAGTGCAGGAGCAAGCATCTCGTATGCAGGCGCAAGAAGAGATGATGCAGTAGCAAGCACAAGACCTGCAACAAACACAAGACATGAAGAGGTAGATGTAGGTTGTACTTTAGTCCTTAAGTTAGGGCAAGGGTACCTGGCTGACTCCTGGTGGTGATGATCGTCCTGGTGATGATGACCATTTTGGTGACAATGATGATGATCTTGCTACTGCTTTTTACATTATTTTTTAGTATATATTGTTCATAACATTATTACTTATATTTTAGTTTTTCAATGTAAAACTCTTTATGATTGTTATTTTATATTTTTATCATATACAAGTTTTCTTTATTTCGAAAGTTTTTATTGAATTTTATTTATTTATTTAATCATTTATATTTTTAATGCAATTTTATATATTTTTTATGCAATTTTAATAATTTTAATTTTATATTTTTAAATATTTTCTATGCTTTTTAAATTTAAATTTATTTTTTTTATATTTTTTAATGTAATTTTATGTTTTTATAAATTTTTTAATTAAAATGAATTTTGCAACAAAATTCAATTCTGTCGCAAAAGATTGGAAATTTGTGACGGAATTGATTTCCATCACAAAAATGCGAAATTTGCGACGGAACGAAATTTTTTTCCATCACAATTATGATGCATTTTTGCGACAAACTAATTCCGTTGCAAAACTTTTTTGTGACGGAAAATTGCATTTTTGTGACGGAATTTTTCTGTCTCAAAAAACAAATTTTTTTGTAGTGGTTAATATATGTTGTGCACAAATTCCTTAGCATTTATGTGATCGATTTATGGTTGGTTTTGACCCTTCAACCAAGAATGTCTCTATTCATGGGAAGTCACTTCATATAGGCGTTGCAGATGTGAAACAAATGATGGGATTACCATGTCATGGGGGGAGATTGAAAGAAATGCCAAGAAGGAAGACAAATCATTTAATGAACTAAAAAGAGTGTATGAGTCAGTCTCATACAAGATGATAGGAAACTGACTAATTGAAAACAAGGAGGATGCAAATTTTGAAATTCTTTTATGTATTGGGAAACCCCTTATGTTCTGGTGCGAGCATTAAAGTCAGTGAAGTAGTTTTAAAGGTGATTGTGGCAACAAAAGAAGTTTCTAGGGAGTATGATTGGTGCACCTTTGTTTTCAATGAACTTTCAAATTATATTGGAGACTACAAGAAAAAATTAAGGAAAGGGACATTTTCTGGTCAAATAAATATAGGAGGTCGTATCTATTTTCTCATGGTTAGTTCAAATGTTTTTTAATAATTTTCATGTTAGTTAACTAGTCATTGTATTATGTGCTGTAAATTGTTGTAATAGAAGTTGTTATTTGCTATTGATAAGTTGTTATTATCTTATGCAGATTTATTTCTTGCAACATTTTCCATTAGGCCCACCATAAGCCCCTACTGTTGAGGATGCAATTGCATTTTGGGATGACATTAAGGTGAAGAGGAGAGTGCAAACTGAGAGGAAAAGCAATCAAGGTATGCTACATCCTCTTGGTGATGGAGTTGGCCATTCATCTACACAATTGCATCCACAAACAATCTTCACTCACCTAATAAGTGTGCAATTTCGATGTTACGACCACAATGGGTATAGTGATATCACTTATTAAATTAATTTATTCATGCTACTTTATAGGAAATAAAGAGAACATATGATCGATTGATGTCTAGGGTGATGTCAATAGTGCAAGAAGAACTAGTTTCCCTTCAAGCAAGGATCTTAAGGGGGAAAATGATGAAGGTCACGACAATTATGAGGTTCAAAGTGAAGATGAAGAACCTTGTTTAGAAAGTGAAGAGGATTGGCGAGACACAAAAAAAGAAGATGAGGATCTTCGGTCAAGTGATAAAAATGAAGGGTCTGAAAGTGAAGATTATAGGTCAGAACAAGGAGAGGAATGTCAAGACAACCATGAGTCAAAGGAAGATGCAGTGAATGAGGAGGAAGAATTTCGATTGAGGAAATCTATAAGGCTAAAAAAACTAGTAATTAGGTCTCTATGGGTGGAGACAACTATGGATAATAAGAGACAAAAAAATGACAACGACAATCAAGCTTTATATCAATTGTGCACCACAAGATATACTAAAGAAGAGCAGCTAGCATGAGTTAGTAAACTTGTTAAATTTATGTTCAATTTCACCATGACAACTAACGTGATACACTTATTTGTGTATCAGGGAGTTTGTAGATATGTATGATTATTTCCTTACTTGTGGTAAACTATATTGTCTACGTGAAAGAGGGTGGATAAATAACCAAGTTGTACCACGAAAAATTTTCTAATTCAATTTTTACCTTAATTCTATTGATTAGTATCATTTTCCTAAATGTGCACAGTTGATGTCAATAGTTGGCAAGGTAGGAGGATGAATTATAGAAGTTTAGTCACATGGGAAGACATATTTTCTTTACAGAGTTGATGGAAAGAATGTCTAACAATTCGCAGAAGTTGTCATAGAAAGCACATGAAAAAGAGATCCTGATGGAACATAGTGGATATAACATCGATGATTGCAAGTTCATTTTTGGTCTTACATTGCACTTGAATAACTAGTTTTGTTACATTTTAGAGACGAAGACAATGTATTTCTACGCCCTTGACTCATTTGTCAACAACCTAATGTATCTAAGGTTACAGAATTTTAGCAGACAAATAAACCCAAGAGATTGACTATACAACAACAACAAGAATTTAATGCCAAGGATTGGATGGCAAGCCAATGTGTAAGAACAACTACTTAACTAGATGCTTTATGTTGTGAATTGGCAATTTTGTTGTTGTTATTTCTAGTTGTTCAATTGTTATTCTATTTTTTTGACATGAAAAATCTTATTTGTTTATGTAGAGAGATTGCTTCCATAAAATACTTCGATGAGTTAGACTAGCACTATTTCCCAAAGGAAGACAAATTCTTGACAAAGTCAATTGGGCCAAAGTGCATGTGCAATGTGATATGTTAGTATTTTTGGTTCATTGTTGCACATCACTTTCAAATTTTTGTTTATTGTTTCCACTTACACAAGTGTATATGTGACATTTTTATTTCAAGGATTCTTGTGGTGTCTATGTTCTATCATGGTTACACAAATAGGATGGCTCTCCCCAAGATAAAGAAGGCTATACCATGACTAAGTTATCATATGAGGAACTGCGAAAGATTAAGCTTGAATGTTTATGGTGGCTTGTATCACATGACAAAAACATACATGCACAGAAGGTGTTGTCCCGACTGCCAGGCAACCAACAATCGAAGAAGAAGAAATAGACTTGTGTTATTGTAAATAGTTCAAACTATTGGCATTGATATTGCTTTATTTTAACAATATATATAATGGCAACTAAATATGCCTTTTGTTGACTAACTTTAGAGCCAAATCTGGCTAGTTCTTATGCCTATTTTGGCAACAGCAACATTAGCAACAGGAAAAGCTATTTTGAAACCAGAGTATATTGATAATATATTGCTCGATAGGAGAATTTTTTACTATCCCCAAATACAAAGAAGGCTTTAACAACATTAAAAGCCATATTAACAACAGGAAACGCTATTTTGACAACAACATTTTGCTAGTTCTCGGTTTATGGGTTTTAATGATAACAAATTTAAAAATATATAACTTAACAAGACTTAAAAATACATAAGTAAAAATATACATAAAGCTTTGAATCAGTGACAAGGGCCAAAGTTAAGGGCTTACTCAAGCACAGATAATGTTGTGGGTTTATGGGTTTTAATGGGTTTATGGGTTTTAATGATTTCACGCTATGCCAAAGTTAAGGGCTTACTCAAGCATGTTGACAGTAAAAGCTATCTATTCTAAACTTTGAAGGACCTTACTCAAGCATGCCTTGCTGCTTACTTGAGCACGATACTTGAGTATTGCCTCAGCCCTACTCAAGCACAGATAATGTTGTGTATAATGTCTACATATCAAAACTCTTACTCGAGTACAAAGTAAGTTCTACTCGAGCAGAAGGTAAGGCTTGCTTAAGTAAATGTCAAGCCAATGCATAGATAGAGTGTAATTGAGCAAGGATCACACTATACTCAAGTAATGTCAACGATTACCAATGCAGGGTACTGAGATCAAGGTTTACTCGAGCAGCGTACTCAAGCACCTAAGGGCTTGCTTGAGCATAACCACTGAGGCACCTTACTCAAGCAACCCATGTTTTCTCGAGCAAGGGATGTGTACTCAAGCATGAAATCTCATGTCCAAGTACGACCGAAGGGATATTAGTTTAAGTGGCAGTTATGACTATTCATTTGTCATTTCTCCATCATTTGCCATCATGTCCCCTAATCAAAAACTTTTATTCTCCATTTGAAATTTGTTCAAATCCATTACAATTTGTTTGATCCGTTACGATTCCTCCAAACAGACTCTTCAAATTGTTGTTGCCAACATTGGCCTTTACACCTCCCTCTATAAACTCCCTCGAATTCTCATATTTCTCTTCTTATTTTTATGAACACTTGAAGCTTGTCTCTCTCGTTTCCCATCTTTACCTCGTCTTATCTGATTCCAATGGCTCGTACCTTAAACTCAAATATTGATTATAGCAATCATTCTTTTTCGGAGACGCCTCCTAAATCTCCTGAACAGCCACTTACAAAAAGTCCTCGTTCCTATTATCACTCTAAAGCCCAATTTGAGAAACTCCAACCAAAACCCAAAGCCAAAGGGATTATTATTCATGAGCTTACAAAGCCTATTACTTGCTCTCAAACTTCATATCTACCTTCTCAAAGAGGAAAATCTCTGGCAGTAGACTCAGTTGAAGAAGGTCGCTCTAAGTCCATTGTTGATCGACCTTAAAAGTTGTCCCAACCTTTTCAAGCTTTGGTTAATCAAAAGTGACAACTTCGGGTACTCAGAGATAAGCGTCTTGTTGTGGTTCTATTAGGCCTTCTTCATCCCAATTGCTTAAATAGGGTCATGCTTTGGATTGTCCTCCTGGTATGCATAATAGGCCTCTAGTCATTCCTAAAGAGGGAGATTTTCATTTTCATTTTAGGAATGACCCTTTCTGCTCGACTATTTATTTGGACATGGACTATTTTCATTCAAAGTGCAATCTTGATGTATCACCATGGCTTCATCAATATGAGCCACTGCTGAGTATTCAAACTCCATACTCTACGAACATTGTGAAAATATTATTCTTTAATATGAGGGTGTAAGAGACACAATATGAGGATGATAAAGATGTTCTAATCACTCACATCAAAGGAAAAGATCTTAAGATCACGACTGATTACTGATCATGAAAGTTTCAACATGTTGCTACCTAATGAGATGTTTGACAATAAAAAGTTGAAGCGCCCATTCGAATGAAAGACACATTAAGGGTCATTTGGTATTTATATAATCGAAATATGGTTTAAAAGGAACAAAGTTTCACTCATTTCATGGCCAAGGACAATTCCTTGTTTTCATCTGTTATTGCTAAGGAGAAGAGGAATTTAGGAAAGTGGATTGTTTCTAAGATGTTTGCCATCTTATCTCAATCAAGTATTTCTCAGTGATCCACTATTCCATTTCCAAATCTATTATCTCAAATTTTTGCCCTAAACAATATTTGGTACATTAGTGATGTAAAGCCATGTTCCCTGAAGTATTTGGCAATGTTTATATAGTTCAAATAAGAATATCAGTTACCGAGGCTACTGGAAAGCCAAAGAAAGAAATGAAAAAGTCAATGCCTTCTTCCTCCAAACCAAATGAAGCACAAGCATCTTAGGCTGGGTCTCCAATTGCCTCTGATGCTAGTGGACCATTGTCTACTGTTGCCTCAATTGGTCAAGCTATTCAGGATGCTTTGGCTCCTATGATCAAGCCTAATACTACTCACCAGGATTCTACCAATGCCAAGATAGAATCCATGTATATCTCCAAAGTCAAACTCATTCAGACTCTGGCAAGTAAACTGACTAAGTTAGAATAACATATCAACACCAAGTTTCACACTGTTTTTTATCACTAAGATGAGATAAAGAAGGAATTTAAGGCTTTGGCTGATAAACAGATTGCTCTTCAATAACACATGTTTAAGGTTAATCATACCTTAGATGATCTTGGAATCAAGCTATATACTTCATCTGTTCCATCCTCTTCCACTGCCCCTGTTGAGCCTCGTCATGTCTCTCAACCATTCCCTAATCCTCCTCCTATTCCCTCTGATCCCTCTCTATCTATTCCTCTTCCTCCCTCCTCTTTGACTGATGACAAAGGGGGATAGTAGTGAAATTTGTGACTGTTTAAGTTTCTATTTATGCTTTAGATTTTTTAGTATGATTATGTATTGAATTTCTCAAATACCACTTTGAATGAAATCTAATAGTCACTGCATATAGATTCCTTCATACAAATCACAAGTATAGGTGATGTAAATCTAAATCCAAATGGTTAACTATTTCCAATTAAGTTTAATCCGAATGCACAACATGCAAGAGGGATACCTTCTTATTATGATCACTGGAGGTGAGCTAAAAGGACCAGCATAGTAGTAAAAGAGGGTCTTGAAAGAGACAACCTTAAGGTGTAGAAGATATCCTTAACTCTCTGAAATTTGCTATTGTGCTCATCCTGAAGAACAAAAATCCATATGAAGTTTGAATTCATGTCTACAACGAAAACAGACATCTGGTCCTTAAGTGTGGTAGTCAGTAGCTAATAGATGCCTTCATTTGAATACATGTCTACAACCAAAACAGACATCTACTCATTGATTGGGGTAGTCAATAGCTTAATAGATGCCTTCATAAAGGCTAATAGGGACTTAGTTGCAGTCTATACAACTTTTCCATATGAGCCTAAATGGAAGCTCTAAAGAACGAAGGAGGTGGAGCTGAAGTAGGAAAGCCTCCCTATTAGGATTGGGCCTCATCTGCCCTAGGAGAAGTCACTATCTACTTTGCAGTTTTATCCTTGGATTGGCCCAAGCTATCAACAAAAGATATCTTCACTCGAGTTAGATGCTCTTGCCCAAAGCTCTTGCTTTAATTGGTTTCTCTTCTAAAGTGAGGTACCACATGTTGTGGAGGGATAAGATATAGGAAACCAAATGAGGAAAAGGAATAGTATATTTGATATTAGACCTAAAACAAAAATGTTGTATCTCATTAAGAATCCATTCACCCACATTCTAAGGGTCCTTGGTAATAATAGAGGCTATACAAGGATAATCTCAAAATGTAAAATGAGAGAAATTTTACCTACCTCATGTCATTTATTTACCTCTTCTTTTACTTGCCTTATTGGCCACTTCCACTTCACATATTTTACCTACCATGTGTCATCTATTTTACCTCTTCTTTTACTTACCTTGTTGGCCACTTTCAACCCACACATTTTACCTACCACATGAAGTGGCATCTTATGGTTCATTGATTGCCTTGTTAATCCCACTGCATGAGATAAATTTTATCTCCATTTGGCCCTAATGATATCCAATAATTCACTCCTTAATTTCCACTCATTCCATCTTTGTTCTCTTGGTAGGTAAATTTTATAGCCTTTAATAGAACTAGGTGGCTTCATTAATAGAACATATGTGTACACACCTCAACATGACATGCGGCAAAATTCTAACGCAAAGTAAATTAATTGCTTTGACTTTTATATGTATACATGTGGCATATTTTGCATCAAGTTTTATTTATCCTCCTCTTATTCCTTATTGGTCAAAATGCATGCCACACATATAGGATTCATTTTCCTTGACTCCTAATTATCCTTTTTATATAAAAGTCTTCTTGTCTTCCTATTATGACAAGTGGCATTTTTTTAAAATCATCAACTTTTTACAAAAATGCAAGGAATCCCTAGTGGTTCAAGAAATGCCATATACATACTTATAATGGCACATCTTACTCTACCAATCATGTCATACCTTATAAAATAGTTGGGTAGTTTTTTTTTTTACTAACCTGATAGAATTATATAGACGTTATATACACTAACACACCAGTATTTTGATATTATACCTTACACATACTAGGTCCATTGACTAGTATAGTCAAATAACTTAGTCTCTGTAAGCTATTTTATCTCTTGACAATCTTTAGATTCTTCCCAGATTGGGCTTAGTCTCCTACCTTGTATAGGCTTATCATTAAGTCTCTAGGCCCAAAATTCAATATATTACATACAGGCACTTAGGGATGTAATGACCTTCATCCTCATACAACAACAAGTACTTCATCCAAACATCTTGATACTTTGTAAACTTGTTGAGTGTTCCCATATAAAAATCATTACAAAAAAAAAACAAAAATGTCCTTTGTAATCTATCTTACCTTTTACATGATGTATGTATATTACTTGGATACTTTGTACCTTCTACATATGATGTATGTATATTACTTAGATACTTTGTAGCTTATACTTTTCCATCATAAATACATACTTACATTTTCATCCCAAAAAAACAAAACAAAGGGCTCATTTAGATCAAAGAAAAGGTAGGAATGAAAAGGAATGGAAATGAAAAGAATGGAATGGAAACGAAAAATATTTTGCCTCCATGCATTTGGTTTGAACTGGAAAAGAAAATTGGTTAATAAGAAAATTTTTGTTTAGTTGAAAGAAAATGAGACAAATTACCTTTTTACCCCTTCAAATTTCAATTTCTACAAAACAATCGAGTGCTCATAATGGCACACTCAAGTGCCACATCTGTAGTTGAAAATCTGAAAGACAAAATTTGATTGATAGCTATACTCACAATCAAGTACGCTTAATCCTTCTATTGTATTCTTCCTCAACAATTTTTGTATTGCTTTTATCTTTGTAATCGAATTCTTTCAAGAAACATGAATACCCTAGTTAAAGTACTACTCATCATAGGTTTGTGTTCTGCTATATCTTTTTGTTTCTTCTCTAAGAATGAGCTTAGCCGTTTTCAAGCAATTTTCTCTTTTTTTCATATATTTTTATTGATTATTTTTTCTTTTAAATCTACCTTTAAACCACTTTTCTTAATCTATTTATCCTTTTTTTGGTCTACGATTCACTTGAATTAAGTAGCACGACCCATAAAAAAGACACATTTAATTAAAAGATATATCATAGATAAATAACAAACTGAAAAATAACTAACCAACATAAATGTTCTCCAGAATCTCCAACTGGAAAGTTGTCTTCATTTTTGTGCTTGGTATTATTATCCCCTTAGGCGGCTTTTTCTTCTCTCCTTTTGAACAAACCTCCATTGGTAACAATCAAACTCTACGCTTGCACAGAACAACTGCCACCATAGAAAAAATTATAGTTTTACAAAACCATGCCAAACACCATATGGAACACAATCACCCAACGAATTGAAACATTTACATCTATCGGAAACAACCCAAAAACCAAACAACACCATAATAATGCAAAAATGGAGAAGCACTAACAATCCTTTCACATTATGCAAAATGTGAAATCATCCATCTGGGCCTGACGTGCAAGTTAAGGGAATAAATTTATACTTTTTCTCTCTAACATACTGGTAGCAATTCATTCCCTAGCTCCAAATATGTTAGCTCTCTATGTGTTTTGATGATAACTAACAATTGTAAACAAAATAAAGTTAATGGTTTAAGTCAAAATGTTTTTAACTTGATGAAAAACTTAAACTAGCAACTTCTGTCAAAGTTAACTCAAGTTTTGAGTTGCCAAACTCGAGCCAACACAAGATAGAAAGGCTTCAAAAATGTTTGAATTCACATTGACTCGAGTCAGTTATATTGAAAGTCGAGTCATCTCAAGATAGAGAGGTTTCATAAGTACTTGAACTTATAAATGATTCGAGTCAGTCATGGGTTAACTCGAGTCAATGTAAGGCCGAGAGCTATCAATGTATTTTAAGCACATATTGACTTGAATCAGTATATCTTAACTCGAGTCATGAGCCCTCGTGAAATATTTGAGAATTGTCTTTAACTCGAGTGTATGATATTTGACTCAAGTCATGTTTTGTGGACTTAAACTTATTTTCAACTTCATAAGTCCTTAACTCGAGTCAATAAATATTAACTCAAGTTTAGTGGTTAAAATATATTTTGCAATTATCTAGTTCACTCGAGTCAATCACTTAAAGACCCAAGCTAACGCGATCTCAAACCACTTTCAAAATGCTATCTCAAAGCTCACTTTCGAAAGATGACCTTAACTCAAGCCTAGGGACTTTAACTCAAGTCATGCACTTGAGTGAAACTTTTCAAACTTGAGTTTTAGTCATTCAAAGACATCTTCATTTTAAACTCCAAACCTATTTTCAAAGAAAATGACTTATTGACTCGAGTCAAGCATTATCAACTCAAGTCATGCACTGAAATTTTGTCAAAAGCAAAATGACTCTGCTTTATAATCACCATCTTCGTAAATGGTAAATCTTCAAGTATGATTTATATCTTCACTCATTATTGTTCGTAACTATATTTAACCAATTTGGTAATGAGTTTCATGTTAGTTCTCTATGGGTTTTGATGATAACAATCAGTCATAGAATCAAAAATGAAAAGTAGTTTCAAAAAGTTGAAAAACTTGCAGATTGAGGAAATACTCGAGTATTGATAACAAAACTCAAGTATTGAGTTTCAAAGAACAGCTCAATGCACTTAACTAAGGTCAATACTACAGTACTCAAATGAATACTTGAGTATTGGGAGTTACAGAGAGCATCGCAAGTTTTATATCAAGGGAAACTCGGGTATTGACATAAAAACTCGAGTTTAGGCCCTCATAACTCTTCAAATAGTTTTAAGCTAAAAATGGAAAACCTTAGTTTGGAAACCACGGTTTTGAGAACTATGGTTTGGAATTTGAAAAGACAGTTTTCCAACTTGGCTCCAGAATTTAAATGTCTTATGAAAACTAGAGTATCACTGGAATACTCAAGTATTGAGCCAAGCAAAGAGGTTCTTAAAATTAAATTAGCCATAAACCTTGGTATTAAGAACCACAGTTTTGAAAACCACAGTTTATCACTTACTCAAGTATTTCTCAAAGTTTCAAAACTAAGGTGGAAACTCGAGTATTGAAACTGAAACTCGAGTATTGAGCCATACAGAGAGCATTCAAGTTTTCTAAGCTTTCAATACTCCGGTATAGAGAGGAAACTCCAGTTTTGATGTTTTGGACATTTATTCATCCAGAGTCCAAAACTCGAGTATTAGAAGAATACTCGAGTATTGGCTTAAGTTCATCAGGAACACCAAAGCCCAAATCACGAGTCTCGTCTCTGGAAGGAGAACACTCGAGTATAGACTCAGAAACTGGAGTTTTGGCTTAAGTGCATAGTGACAAACTCGAGTATTGGTCGCACCGTCTGAGATTTCAAATTTGTGAAATCTGTGTAATGCTTATGGAATGATCTGAATGATTTATATTCTTAATTATCATCATTACCAGATATGTTTAATATGTTTGCTAGTGTATTTCAGCCTAATTACAGATGATTCAAAGAGATTAAAGCTGCTGTTAAGACAAAAAGCAAAGTCTTGTCAGAAGCATTAAATGCACACCACCAAACTTGTTGTAATCTCAACTACCAAGCCTTCCACCGTGGAAAAAGGATAAAGAGACTTTCATTTAAGTGAGGACTGACAATCCCAATGGATATAAACGACTAGAAGTCACTCTCTATCCTACAAGTCAAGAAACAAGCACAAGTGTAGAGAGAGAAAGGACCAAACTGCTTCTAATTGAAGGGAAACTTCTCCAATGGTCAAATGAATGCAAGCAACGGCTATTAATGCCTCTCTAAGTATAAATAGAGTTGCATTTAAGTCTCTACTAGAACACTGAGTTGAAAAACAAATTGCATTAACTTTGTTCATTTATTTGAGTGCTTTCCTGTACAGAGTTTCGTTTGACACCATTGAACTTCTGTGATCATTTATTTGCTCTGTAAGAGAGTTTTATCAATTGTAATTAATTGATTGTGAGGTATCTCAAGTCGGGGGACTTGGAGATTTGGGAAATCATTGATTACAACTTGTAAGGGGGAGCAAGTTCTAGAGAGAGAATTGCTTCAGAGTAACAGAGTGTGTAGTCAAGTGATTTTAGTGAAAAGCTCAGGGCGCCTGAGGACTGGACGTAGGCCAAGGAGTTGGGCCGAACCAGTATAAACTGTTGTGCAATCGCTATTCTTCCCTGCTCACTGTTTTCATTCGATCAATCACCATAAGAGGCAAAAACGGAAAAATTTCAGAATCCCCAATTCACCCCCTCTTGGTGATTCAGCTCCTCTTTGATTTCAGAAGACCAAACAAGTGATTTAATGCAGATTAAACAATGTAACACCCCCAAATTTCTAGCAATTATAATGATAAATAATAACATAAAATTGCGATTATTTTTATAAATAATAACTAAAATTCAAAATAACTAAATTTGGGAAGTGTTACCGCCGCACTTGTACTAGGACAAGTGCAAGGCTACTTATTACATTAATATAAATCTAAACCTAACTAGATATGTTTTAACAGAATATAAAAATTAAAAAGGAAATAAATAAAAGTTAATTGGTCATCTTCCTCACTTCTTACTGCTAGCCCCAACCCTTGGCACCTGTTTTGCTGAAAATCTGCTCCCCTAAAGGATCATCACAGCCGAAGAACACAAACATCAGCAAAGCTGGTAATCCTAATTAAACACAAATTAAATGGCACTAATATATTAATCGAATAAAATATATATAATCATGCAGTAATTGCATCAAACATTAATCATTATCTTTTATTTATTTATTTAGACTCGGGAAACCCTGCCAGTCTATTTAGTGGGAAGAGAACCATGGTAGACCCAGATATCCTGTCAGTCTACCCTGTGACTCAAAAACCTACCAGTCACAAATCATCAAATTGGCCATAAAATATTTTCTTCCTAGTGTGTACACCTCTTTCCAAAGTTGCTACTAGTGTCCCGGGAAACCCTGCCAAACACCACTTTAGGAAGAAAGGATACTATAGTTTCACATCGTATAATATTTCGAGGCATAAAGCCTAAAAGTGTGTTCATCACTTTAGGAGGTACCATCCCAAAGTTATCCTCCCACTATTAAATTATTTTGAAACCAACTATGTATAACAATAAAAATACTTAACTCCTACAGGAGAGCGTGGATCTTATTTCATAACTCAAGGTTATAACTCTTTACAAGAACTCGTGAGTTTTCTCGAATATAATCATTAAAATGTTGTCTCTATTTTATCATGAGATTTTCCAAATTAAACTATAAACCTAAAATGCCACAATTTAATGTCTTCTGTAGCCATGATAGGGTGCACAACATAGGGTTTAGCAATCAGTTTCTAGGTAAGAATCAGCCATTGGCATGTAGAGGCTTGAAATAAATTTGTTTAAAGTTGCATTGCCAGCAACAAACATTTGCATAAGTTTCATACTATGCTTTGATTCTAATTTAAGGCTTTTGTAAGTTTTCATTAAGGGAAAATCATCATACTTTCATATATCAGGGTTACTTAACATCTCCACATTTTTAAAATGATGGAAAAAATATAAACAAGATCAATATTCAGAATACACTTGGGAATCATATACTGATTGAAGTTTCATCCAAAACTATTTTGTTCTGCAACGGTATTATATGAAGAAAAAGAAAAAAAATAAAAAAAAAATAGAATAGCATCAGGAATCAACATACAATGCTATACTTAGATAAGGATAATGCAGTTGTTTGTGCTAAGGCATAAAGGAAAAAAAGGTCAAAGTTGTGTCTCAAAAGACATGCCATTCCTTCAAATATACAAATATCATACATGTATATGCTGATTAAAAGAGCAGGAGACAAAAGATAAAAAAACAAAAGATAAAGACGATAGACCCCACAACAAAAAGGAAGAAGAAGAATGTTAGTTCCCTATGTGTTTTGATGATAAATGACAATTGTAAACTAGAGAAGTTGGCCATTGTTGTTAAAATTCAAAGAAAGGTAGAAGTTTGTTAACATGGATTTCAATCCTTATTGTGTTAGTCGAACTTGAGCTTAATCTTATTAGACTCGAGTTCATACTTAACAAACAGAAGGATAAGTATTTTTAAACTAAGGTAAACTCGAGCCTCCTTTGATGAACTTGAGCCTACTCGTGACAAAGAACAAGTTTCATGTTTTTATCTGAAGTAAACTTGAGCTCGTTATGTTAAACTCGAGCCTACAGGTTATAGAGAGAAAAACAAGGCATCTGCTCTTAATTAAACTCGAGTCTAGCATGATAAACTCGAGTCTATGTCTTACAAAGAGCATATCTCCATTCTGTAACTCGAGCATGTGTGTATCTAACTCAAGCATAAGTTTTACAGAGAGCTCTTCATCAAATTGTCCATATGAACAAACTCGAGCCTACTAAGCTAAACTCGAGCCTGTCCCTTACAAAGAGCACTCAAAGTATTTTTGTGATGTAGACTCGAACATGGTTGTGTAGACTCAAGCCTATCTTTGATTTGAAAAGTACCTGCCTGAAGCAAACTCGAGCTTGGAACTTACAAACTCGAGTTTGGCTCAGACAGAGAGTTGACAAAAAGTCTATAGCACGATTAGACTCGAGCCTACATGGTTTTAACTCGAGTTTAACGAAACTCTGTTTCGCAAACGAGATCCTATACCGATTTGATTCTGATTTATAAGGTGATTTACTTAAATCTTAAGTTATGAATCATCATATATACACTTGATCAATATGCTCATATGTTTCAGATAAATTTTGCAAGAATCAAGGTGAAATCAGATCTAGGTCAAATGCATTTAATGAAGAACCAAAAACAAGCCTGAAACTTCTCCTCTATCTCAATGGTTCAGCTCAGGCCGTTATGGATCATCCAGATCACTCTCCCATGGTCAAATAAAGTTTATGGAATGACAGAAAAACTGTAAGATCATTTGCAACGTCTACATCTAGGATTCTAGCTGAGAATTGAAAGAGTGGAGAAAAATGTGCAACTGTCATAATCCAGAAATGAAGCTGAACATTGAAGAATAAGAGAGAAGAATATACAACGGCTAATTTCTCTGATCAAGTTATAAATACCCAGGAAGACTCATTGCAACAACACACAGAACTACAACTGATTACACTTTCAATTCGAGTCATTGTTGTGCAGTCTATTATTTGAACTTCATTGTTTATCAATATTTACTCTTTTTGAGAGTCTTATTTTTAAAATCATTTTTGATTACTTGTTTCAAAGAACTCAAGGTTGTGGAACCTATGAGTTGGGGCATTTATACAAAGTGTAAGGGGGAGCAAGTCCTAGGTGAACAGGTTTGCTTAATAGTTACATTGTTGTAATTAAAGAATATTGATAGTTGAAAAACCCAGAAGATATCTGGGGACTGGACGTAAGTCAAGGTTAGGACCGAACTCGTATAAATCTTCTGTGTCCAAGCTTTTCTTTCCTTACCATCTTCTACTCTATTTTCATTCCAACAACTTGAGGGTTTTTGAAAAGAATTTTAAAATCCCCAATTCACCCCCATCTTGGTGATTTCTTCCACTTTCAAAGAAAACTAAAGTATATCCATTAAAAGGTTGCAGCAGAGAGAGACGCATAGATGGAAAAGTCGAGACTCATGCAAACCGAGGAGGGAGATATAGGTGTATACAAGAAATCATAATTAACCATTTATGTACAGTCAAAAAGGAAATATTTGTTCTAAGGGATTAGAATTACCTAGTCTACGTGTTTGCTAAACTCCTAGGAGAGCCATTTGCCGCAGAGTTTACAGAGAAAGAAGTAAGGAGAAGAGAAATAATGAGCGATGGATAAGGTTAGGCGGCTAGACCTAAACTTATAATTAAAATTTTAAGGTTTAGCTATGGGTTGGGCTCTGTGGGTTGGGCTCTTTAGCTACTGCTAATTAATGAATGGAAATAATAAAAAAGCATTTATTAAATTCTAAATTTTTTCAATTATTACTATATTATTAATTTTAATATTATTATTATTATTATTATTATTATTATTATTAAAAATAATAATAATAATCTAGGGTATTACAAACAAAAAGCAAATGATTACGTCAAATGCATTAAATGTTGGTTCGGAAAACATATTTCCATATTTGAGCAACCACCTCTATGAACATTCCAAAAGTAGTTACCATTTTATTCCATAACTGGGAAAATGTCCTTCCAACGGGAATGTCACAAGAAAGGAGAATGTTGAAGCTCATCTGAAGAATGAAGATGCGTGAGTTGAAAAACAGGAGCAAATCACCAAGAGGGGGATGGATTGGGGATTTGAAAAATTCTTTTTCAAGATTCTGGAAATTAATCGCAGGAATATGTAAGTGCAGAGAATGTGAGAGAAGAACAAGACACAACAAGATTTATACTGGTTCGGTCTAACTTCTTGACCTACGTCCAGTCCCTAGACTCTCTGGGATTTCCACTAACACTCACAATCAGTTACACACTTTGTACTCGAAAGTTATCCTCTCACTAGGATACACTCCCCCTTACAAGTTGTACACTGATATTCCCAATCTCCAAGTCTCCTGACTTGAGATTCTTACAAACAAGTGATTTAAGAGAAACAAACTCTCTCTAAGAGTAGATATTGATAAACACTGAAGCTCAAATCTCTCAGGATAATTTACAGAAGAATGAATACAAAAATCTCAATGTTGTTCACTGTAAATGTCTTGTATATTGTCTATCTTAGTTCTTCTTCGAATCTGAATCATATTTATAGTTGTTGAGCTTCATTTTGAATGAAGAACATAGCTGTTAGAAGAGCACTACAAATTTGGCTGTTGAAGATCCACTTCCAGCAACTAGCTGTTGAGAATCCACTAGCAATGTTCTTGATGGATGGATTCTGCCTTTGTCTAAACTGTTGTAGACATTCTTGCAATGTGGGACTTTAATTAATATGAAGATAATGTTGATGTCCCTGTGTAGAATGGGTTGTACTCAAAGATGTAATAATTTAATCCAAGTTGAAACACTTTAAAGACATCATATTCTCTCTCTTGCTTTACAGCTCATAGTCTGAATTTTCATTGTTTCCTTCATTAAATCATCTGAAACTTGCTAACAAACTGGTTAAATGACGTTAGGAATAGTAGCAATTAAAGATATGAAGTATTAACATCATTCAAATGTTTTTCGCAAATTGGCGCCATCTGGTTTTACAAATCTGTGCGATACAAACTCGAGTTTACAAATCCAAACTCAAGTTTGGGGTTCATCCAGAGAGCAATGTATTTTGGAAAACTTCCTAAACTCGAGTTGATAAGTGACTGACTCGAGTTTGGTTCTTACAGAGAAGAAAGTCGCGAGTTGCTCTTGGATGGAGTTTTGAACACAGTGTTAAACTCGAGTCATTTAGTGACTGACTCGAGTTTGAAGCATTTATGAAAAGTTTTGAGTTTAAGTTCAGAGCTTCAAAACTGGAGTTTAGAAAACGTAGACTGGAGTTTACAAAAACCTGAAATGTTACTTAGTTCTCTGTATGGTCCAGACTCGAGTTTTGATATCCAAAACTCGAGTTTAAATGTAAACTGAAACTTTTAAAATATCTCTACAAGTGTAAACTGGAGTTTCTATTTTTCAAACTGGAGTTTTCAAAATAGTCATTTACTCGAGTGCTTTCTGTTTGAGCTAAACTCGAGTCTCCAAAAACTAGACTCGAGTTTCAGTGAAAACTGAAACAATTGAAATACCTTTTTAAGCTCAAACTGGAGTTCTCATTTTCAAGACTGGAGTTTAGAAATCATGTAATAGCTCGAGTGTTTTTCAAACAGTCCTAAACTCGAGTCTCCAGAAATCTAACTCGAGTTTTAATGTGTTTTGAAACTTTGAAAACTTTTCATTTAAGTGCAAACTAGAGTCACTGAAACTAAAACTGGAGTTTAGAAATCAAGCATTAACTTGAGTATCTCTGTCTATGCCAAACTCGAGTCTTTATAATCCAGACTTGAGTTTCCAGTGAAAACTGAAAACATGAAGGCTATTGCATTTGGTAAAACTGGAGTTTGTAAATCTGAAACTGGAGTTTAGAAGATTTGATAAAACGTTGAAGCTTCTATTTGATCTCAAACTCGAGTTTACAAGTCTTTAAACTTTTTAGCTCTTAAACTTTCTTGTAAACCGGAGTTTCTCAGAATCAAAGGTAGAGTTTGGAAACAAGTTGAAATTCGAATGTCACTGCCTTTGATCTAAACTCGAGTTTATAAACACAGACTCGAGTTTACAACTCTTAAAACTTTGATTGCTCTCTGTACCTCTTCAAACTCGAGTTTGTCCACACAAACTGGAGTTTGGCTTGCTTTGATAAAAACTAAGCTTCTGTCTGTCAAGTTCAAACTCGAGTTTAGCTGCCTAAACTCGAGTTTGCCTTAAACAGAAAGTTTTACAACTTTCCACAGACAAACTTCAAATTAAGTTTACAATTGTCAGTTATCATCAAAACACATAGAGAACTAACATGAGTAACAACCAATTAATCAAGTCTCAAATATTATCTTCATTACACTCAACAGATTATTCTCAAGCTTCTCTAACGGTCATAAATTCCAACACCTATAAATAATGAAGCATTGACTTCTCCAACTACCGAAACGTTGTGCGTTTACTGTGAAATTATTACTCTCTTTGTTTTTCATACATTTGCAATATCTTCGGATATTTTCTCTTCAGTGATTATAAATCTACTCTTTTAGAGAGTTCATTTCAAAAACTTATTCTTATAAGAATCTCAAAGTTGTGGGACTTTGAGATTGAGATATTTGATTACAACTTATAAGGGGGAGTAAGTTCTAGTGAGAGAATTACTCGAGAGTTATAGAGTGTGTAATCAAGTTTTGAGATAGTAGAATCCTAGAATGTCTAGGGACTGGACATAGCTCAAAGATTTGGACCAAACCAGTATAAACCTCTTGTGTCCAATCTTTCTATATTCCTCTCTTTTTATCTCTCTTTTTTTTGTGAATTTCAAAGGAATTAGAAAATTTTTTAAAATCCCTAATTCACCCCCCTCTTGGTGATATTCTACCATTTACAAAGTAGTGATTCATTTCTAGGTGGCAAACACAAGCGTCGTGAGAACACAAGCGGAAGACCAATTCTTATAGTGGCACAGCTACAATAACTTGAAGTTCCTAACTTCTTTTTTTTTTTTTTTGCCCAACCACCCTGGAAATCATGAAGGATCCAAACAACATCACCTCCAAGATTACCTATGACAAAAAGAGCATCAAGAAATGTCTTTTCTCCGGCAAAAACAAACCTACCCAGTTACCAAACTACCCCTCTCAGTATCTCCTCCGACCTCGTTCCTAACCACATCATCCCCCATCTGATTCAATCCTAGTGTACCATTAACACATCTCATAGCATCCAGAGGATCATGACTTCTCACTCACCTCTTAAATCCATTAAAATACTCAAATCCATTACTTCTGAGAGCAACGCCAACAAACCTGCCATAGAAGTCATTAGCACCCTTGACTTCTTAGCATCCATTGTACTCTATCACACAAACACTCGGCCAATGTACGCTTAAGTGCACTCACCATCTCACATGTCCCCTTGCCCAATTTGATGTGACAAACACATTGCACTTAAGTGTACAAATGCCAACTCGAGTATGGCATTTGCACACTCAAGTGTTGTGTATTTATGGCAGCTTCTTTCCCTTATTTTCATAGTGCACTCGAGTGTTGCATTCATGAAGAGATCATTTGTTTAACTCTGTTTTGAGTGAATTGAACAAGGGATTGGGATCTCGTTGAGGAAAAAAATGTACTTAAACGGTAACTTATACACGGTTACATACATGGTATTATGTGTTTGCAGTTGTCAATTGCAATCACTCATATTGCCCTTACAAAAATATATGTGGGCAAAAAAACTAACCCAACTATCAAAGTGCACAAAAATAATCGAAACAATATTGGACACACATTACAAAAGATTCAAAATAACCCACTACTCATCTCATCTATCTATGTTCCAGCAACACCTGTATCCATCCTGCCTTGAATGCGATCAAAATCTTCTTAAACAAATTTAGCAACTTTTCCAGGGTCACATGCTCGCCCTTTTATATAAGTAACCTTGTCTTCAAGGGAAAAATTGACTTTCGGCCATTTGTAAGACATGGCTGAACCCGAGAGGGGGTGAATTGGGTGAAGATAAAAACTTTGGACCTTTTTAAAATCTTTTTGCAATTCGGTAAAATCAGTTTGTATGACAGTAAAGAGTTATAAAGCTATAGACAAACATATATGTTGGAAATAAAGGAGATTAAGGAAGAGAATTGCAAATTGAGATTTATACTGGTTCGACCCAATCCTTGACCTACGTCCAGTCCTCAAGCTCCACTTGAGATTTTGAATCCACTATCCTCTTGTTTATCTGGGCACAAAAGAAGCCTCTTATAAACCCACAAGTTTACCCAGGCACTTGTGAAGCCAAATCTCTCATTGAGATCCTCCCCCTTACCCAATGTAAGGTTACACTCAGTTTCCCTCTCAAGATCTTCCAATCTTGAGTATCTCTCAAATAATCTGATTTACAATGGATCTTCTCTCTAAAAAGTGAATGAATAATCACTGAAGTACAATACAAATCATTTTATTCTCTAAATGATAAATTATGTAAGCATTGAAAACAAAGTGTGTATGAGATGAACATTGGATTCAGAATATTGACATTTTGACAGCATAATCTCTTGTCATCGTCTCTGTGCTTTTTGAATGAGGTTCTACTTATAGATGAAGATGATCTGAATATTGAGAATATGACCGTTTATGAATAGAGCCGTTAGATATCAGTTGGAAACTAGTCGTTAGAGCTTCATTTTCTGAACCAACTGTGACATCAGCATTTACTTTAACCTTGATCTTCAGTTTGACGCCCTTTGATCATCTAAAACATGTACACAAATGATATAAATGATGTTAAGAAGTATTATAAATCATTTGGGTAATCATCTGGATGTTCTTGATCAAAAACGATATTTTCGGCACGGTGATTTTCTGAAGCAGACTTGTAAACTCGAGTTTGCATTTGAAAACTCGAGTTTTGAGGTTGTTGCGATACTTCATATTCCTCTTTGTATGATCAAAACTCAATTTTTGTCTCACAAACTTGAGTTTGGAAGATGCACTCCTGTTCTGTGCCCTCTGTCTAAGCTAAACTCGAGTTTATATTTGTAAACTCAAGTTTTCCAAGTTGTATTGTTATTGGTTGCTCTCTAACTTGATATAGCTCCAAATTTGGCAAACTACTTATCCCAATATAGCTCTTTGATCTTCTTTCCAATGCAAAAAGAATCAGCTCCAAACTCATTGTATTTTGTCCGTTATGATTCAATGAATGAAGGTTGTTCTTGATCAACGTTTTTGCAATGTCCTGAACTGACAATCAACTTTCGAAGACCATATCTCTCTAGTCTGAACTTCATTTTAGTTTGTTCACCTCTTGATGGAAATCTTTATGAGTCTTCTTTCATATGCCACTGATTTCAGCTCATTCTGATGTGTAGATTGTGAGTTACACTCAAAACATTGAAGCTTAGTCTGTTGTGTGGCGTGAATTCCTGATTCAACTTTCGAAATTCATAGCTCTCTCATATGAACTTCTTTGATCATGAAACTTTGTCAAAATGACGCATTGGATGTCTAGTTCCATACGAATTTGGTTTCACCACAATCCGATCACTGGTTTAAGAGATGTCATTGAATTACCAGAGCTCGCCAAAGCTGATCATGAAACAGAGTAGAACAGAGTTGCTGATCAGCGCTGAAAACTCGAGTTTTGCTGGTCCGAAGACGCCAGAGATGCTGAAGACACTACAAACTCGAGTCATTAAGTTCTAAACTTGAGTTTTGACTCTCAAACTCGACTTTTGACGCATTCCAAAGACAAATTACTGTAGTAAGGTAGTAAACTCGAGTTTTGACTTGGAAACTCGAGTTTTCTCATCCAAAACCTGATATTTGTTTGTTTTAACTCTGAATTAAACCACTTGATCATGGAAACTTCTAGGATCAATCTTAGAACTTGAATAATGATATCTTTAGCAAGTTCTTCCTTTTTCTATCTTCCATCTTGATCAATTTTTATCATTTAACTTGTGCTCATCATTCTCTACAGCTTCTACCTTCTTCAATATTTCCTCTTCTTCATTTTCTTCAATTTCTTCTTTCTGAAATCTCATCTCTTGATCATTCTCCATAATTCAACTATTTCTTTCTTTCAATTCTCTTGAACATTCTTCACAAATATATTTGAACTGATCTTGAATGAAGATATTCCATTGAACAAGTTCTTTCTTCTTCAATCTCTCCTCTTCTTCTTGATTATCCCCAAAATCCTTTGATAACTTCTTGCTTCTTTGCAGATTCTTCTTTCTATCATTCAATAATCCTTTATTGATCTTTTTCTTAATCATTCTTCACAAATTTTGGCGCAATGGAGTTATCTATGGAATTGTTTAGCGCCAACAACTTTGTGGGAAATAATTTTAATTTTTGTTTGGTTTTGGGTGACCTGAATATTTTAAAGGGCGCCTTAAATTAATTTTTGGTGCCCTATAATTCATTTAGCTAGCCTGAAATTGGAAAAACTTCATTTGATATGGGCATTTTTTTTTGGCACCAACTACAATATATGTGGGAAATAATTTTTTTTGTTTTTTTTGTTTTGGGCGACCTCAATAAAATAAAGGATGCCTTAAAGTAATTTTTGGCGCCCTATAAGTAGTTCAGGTCGCCTAAAATGGGAAAAAATTTCATCTAGGTTTTTTTTTGGCGCCAACTATAATATATGTGGGAAATAAATTTTTTTTCTGGCCTTGGTTCCCTATAAGTAATTCAGGTCGCCTAAAATTGTAAAAAAATTCATCTGGTTTTTTTTTTTTTTGCCACTAGCTACAACATATGTGGGAAATAATTTTTTTTTTTGTTTTGTTTTGGACGACCTAAGTAATTAAAAGGATGCCTTAAATTAATTTTTGGTGCCCTACAATTATTTTAGGTAGCCTAAAATGGGAAAAAACATTCATCTGGTTTTTTTTTTATTTTTTTTTTTGCGCCAGCTACAATATATGTGGGAAATAAATTTTTTTTTTGGTTTGGCGACCTGAATAATTAAAAGGATGCCTTCAATTAATTTTTGGCGCCCTATAATTCTTTCAAGCCGCCTTATATGGGAAAATAATCAGGATGCCAAAATTCACATTTTTTACTCTCCTTTATTAGACATCCTTCTGATTGAGGACGTTAATTGGGTCTAAGTTAGAAATTTATTTGTTTTTTTGGTAGTAGTGATTATTTCATAATTATTCTGCTGGACTGATTTTTTCAAGAAATAAATAAAAATGTCACCTTGGATAATTCTTAAGAGAAAATTGCGCCCAAAAAATAAATATTATCGCCAAAAATAATTTTTCACGGCAAACATATAGGGCATCACGAGGATTTCTTAAGGAAAAAAAAATGTCATGACTTATTTTTGAATTTTATGTATATTTATGAGGATCTGTTTTTTCTGCTCTTGAAGGGAAAATAAAAAATATCAAACGACTTTATATTGCAAGTTCCAGGTATCCAACCTTTAAAATTTTCTTATGTACAGTTAAACTTATAATAATTAGTCAAAATACGTCTATATGTGATCTTATTTTCCCTTCCCTAATAATTTGAAAAAAGATTTATATTTGATATATGTAACAAGTTATCCGTAAAAACAACGAAACAATTATTTTACAAGAAGCCCTATAAGTATTACAAATTTTCAGCTTCAGGAGATAGACAAACAAATATTATTAAGAGGCGAGGAAGAAAATATTCTTCACAACAAACAATTGAGAAACTTTATTCACCAATATCTTTATTCAATTCATTGGGAAGCCGCAATGACAAACCAAATCTCCAAACACACAACGAACATAAAATAAAGAAAATTAACCATTTGAATGAACAGACAAACAAAATAAAACACTGGAAGTTAAATGCGTGGTGATGATGAAGATTTGTTTAAGCACATTGAAAGTTTCCGTTCCTGCCACAGTTGTTGAGGATTACGCTTACGTCGACTGGAACGTTGAGTAGAGGGATGCCTAAGACGTTCCCTTTTATGATGGTGCAAAGGCAAGCGGCAGCTTCAAAATCGACCAAACCCTGAATGAGGCTGCAACATGGTTCTGTTGGTGGTGATCCAAGCACAATGTTCACCAAATTCAACGCATCAGCACACAAACCTAACTGAAGAGTATTTATAGGACAGTCAGCCCCTGTTGGCACAACAGTGGAGCTTACCATAGTGAAGAAAAGAAGATTAAGAGAGAGGAGAAAGGCAAGAGATTTGAGAGCCATTTTTTTCACAAGACGCAACAAGCTTTAGGTTTTACTTGATGCCTTTTCGTGAATTGGCTGTGTGAATAGAGAGGTATTTATAGGTGAGGATTGCGGGATTTTATATATAGATTTGAGAAAGGATGAATAAAGTATTGCCTCCGTTCTTAAATATTCAAAACCGATTAGCAATTGTAGGATCGGCTCCTTTTGCAAAGTTAAGTCAAGGCCTTATAAAAAGAATAAGAGAGAGTACTCAATGAGAGATATACGCGAGAGAAACATGACTTTCCATGCATATGCGCGGTTTCGATGTACCTAGGTTGCTACTATATTTATCAAAGATTTATCTTTTGTCTTATTAGCTAGCCATGAAACTTTGGCGGAGGCATTCCTACGTGAATATGGAGCATATTCCTCGAGTCTTAAATGTATTATCTAGTTCGGGAGTGGACTTCGGTATAAATAAATGCAAGGCCTTTTCTTAAAAAAAGAAAAAAAAAATTATCTCATATATATATTAGTTATTTTTTCCAAACTAATATGTTTAACTTATAAATGGCATATAATCAAACGTTACACATATAATATTTTAGAAAAAATATATCACATATGTTATAATTAAGTACTTAATGCTCAAATTGGACAAATAAGTTTTAAATAAAATACTGGATGAGTAGTTATATGCAACCCGATGAAGAGATATGAACTTTGGGCGCCATGGCTCAAGTGGGTCAGAATATTCGACCCTTATAAAGAATTGATTCCTTTAAAACTTGTGGCCAAAAAAAAAAAAGCCTCAAAACTTGGTCAAATCTAAGTATTTAAACCAACTTCGAGGAAATAATTTTGAAAGTGCAAATTGTGCATGTGCTCTTCATTACGATTTTAATTCATTATACTACTTCCAGATCTACATATTTTAACATGTTTAAAACTTACTATCGTTAGATAGAAAATTTATTATAACATTTCGTTCTAACGAGGACCAGATGCCACAAATGCACTTGTAACAGACAGATGAAGTTCAATTCGTGCCGGGAAGCCCGGAGGAGGATGAGTTTCAGAAAATGTATATTCAATTATTTTCCTTTTTGATTCGTTCTTCTTTTTTTTTTTTCAGGTAATCTGGCAATTAAACAATCACGCATGTAAACGTATTCTTCACCAGATTCGAAGGGACTTAAGAAATATTATTCCATTTCATGGAATTTTTTAGTGGTAACCGTTCTGTATTTAAGACTCTAAAGTAATTATCTATATTTTAAATATCCAGTTTATTTGGTGTGTTTTGAATTAATGTGTCAAGGTGTGCCCATCACTCTAGATTATTTTCTTAGATGTGGTAAATATCTTATACTATTTTGTGCTTCATTCAGCACATGAAAGTAATTTTGTAGAGCAATTTTATCCTTAAAGTATGAATTTTTTTCAGCAGAAATTGTGCACGGAAAGAATTTGCTAGGAGTAATTTTAACCTCATAATTAACTCCAAAAAAGTCCTTTAAGTGAAGTTGTATTCAACACTAATATTTTTTTCAATAGTAACTTTAGAGTGCTAGGTGCACTCAAAAGACAAGTTAGAATGCTAGCTAGATGAATCAAAAATAGTTCATGCTGCTTGGTGATACTTGGAAAAATTTTTTATGGTGCCAGATGTACCACAAATATTTTAGGATGAAGATGCAAATTTGTACTAAAAATTTTGCCCGATGAGCAATGTTGACTTTAAAGTTTTCAGGCACAATATCACCCAAGAAATTTCAAAACATTGCAATGTTTTCCCATACGGTTAAAAAAACTAACGTGTACCATTAAAAAATTGACTTAATTTTCTAACGAAAAAGAGTAACTTTGCTCAATTTTAACTCTTCTAGGATAATGTTGAACCAAAAAATACTTCCCAGGTCACATTGTTACTACGCACAAACTTTTAGAACAAATTTATGCATTAACCCAAATATTTTAAAATACTAAAACATACGTAAAAAATATAATTAGAAAAAAAACCCTTCACGCTAATGGATTTAGTTATCAACCTTGAATTAATTACAAATGTCAATGCCTTTAATTGCACTCACCACAGACAATTCATAAGAGACAAGTGGAAATGAACTTAGAAATAGTGCATGACATATTTTTGCCAATCCCTAAGTAACAAGTGGAATGGTTCCAATATTATATTCTGTTGCTTCTATTATTATTAAGTTGGAATCAACTTAGAAAAATATGAAATGGAAATGAATTGAAGGGAGAAAAAGTTATATCAAATCAACTTAACAAATCTACAAGTAACTTAAACAATTCTGTGTAATTAATAAATTTCTTTAATAGAAATTTTAAAATTTTAATAGCGTTGACTATATATTTAACCAAAATTTTAATCTACGCAATATTGTTAGTAGGTCCTCAAAATAAAAAATGGAAAGGATCGGAGTACCAACTAAGGAACAATACGCAAACTTTTTGGACAATATAAGGATTAAAAATTACTTTTTAAAACAAAAAAAATTAAAGTGTAAGGCGTCGTTTCGATGTACTTAGGTTATATCAAAGATTTATCTTTTGTCTTATTAGCTAGCCATAAAACTTTTATAACATCCCAAATTCCAGGTTCGAAAATCGTGTCGGTCGACACTTAGTTTTAAGAAAAACAATAGAGTTTGAGATGCTACAGCTTAAAATACTGCGGAAATTGATAGCGTGCGCTAAGATCCGGACAACGAGTATCTGATATAAAAATGCCTAGACATATGATGATGCCCGACATAAGCTGATATATTAAATATCCCGAAGGAATATTCATGTGATACAATTTACAGAGGTTTGAATACATTTCTCTCATAAAGAAAGTCTTAAACTAGACCTATGGCTTGGAACCTAACATCAGTTAATCAAACAGATTGGCTAGGTAGGGGTCTATTATGGGGCCTCATCAACTTACACGGTGACTGATTGGCTTCCCACATAGATTAACCCAGCCTTAGACACCAAACTGTTTAAAGTAACTTTGTTAAATTCGTGTCAGAAGCTAAGTCCTAATAACTTCTACCGACCTTTACCTTTAACCGCTGCCTCTTCACGGCTCTATCTACCGACGCCTTCTCCATCCCGGTTTCTTTCCTGTACTATTTATTAAGATTGAGGTCCAATGTCCATTAGACCTCAGGTAACGGTTAACCTCATGCTTATGTAAACAGTATATGACAGGTATCATAATAATATATTCACAATTATAACTTTCAAAAACATATCAGCAAGTAACATAACACAGCCACTGTAATATGTATGTTACCCAAGTCTGCACATAACCAATGCCACGATGGCCTATCGTGTCCTCAGCGCTAGAAAAACTCAACGGTGTTATCAAGACTATAACCCGTATACAACTCAAATCCATGAGCAATTTCAAAACAGAGTATCAACATGTGAAAACAATTATCATATATAACCATACCATAAGCATAAGTGTTAATGTTACAATACGCGTCCGTACCTGAGTTTGACAGGACTTTTGGGTACATTTGTCGTCGGAACACGTGCACAGTCTATCCTAAAAGGGTAATATTGTCTCAATTAATTCTCAAACAATATTTCAAGAGACACCTTGGCCATACTTGACATTTTTACCCTTGAAGGATTTATTTTCAATTATTTCCACAAAATTTTCGTAAAAAAACGTTCATTCAGCATTTCTGGGCAGATTTTCGCCTAACTTTGGAAAATCATAACTAATTCCAGAAAAATCGAAATTAGGATCCGTAAAATGTTCCGGAATCTTTGAGAAGTCTATTTTCAAGGAAAAATACTGGAACTTACCCAGAATTCATGGATAATTCCCAGTTTTAACATTTCAAACTGCTGCCCAGATTTTCGCCCAGAAAACATCACTTAACTTCTAAGATTTTTATCTTTTCGCGCAGAGCTTCAAATGACACAAACTCTATATATTTGGAAAGCCCTAGACGTCTACTTTCACATTGAATTTTCTCAGAATTTTATAACATCATCTTCATCATAAAATACTGACATTTTTACCCCTGACTCCATAAAATACTAATCAATGAAATTTTGCTAGAGCTTCACTATTTTGATCATAATCTTCCAAAATTTTTGCTATAGCTTCTTCTTCATCAAATTTTTGAAATAAAGCCATTGGAAACCATAAAAACATGAAAATAAAACTATATTTGGAAGATTGAAGATCAAAATAACATTTCTAGCATTTCTACTTCATAAACTAACAACTTAAACTTAAAAGCTAAAAACTCTCTTACCTCTTGAAGAACACTTGCCTTCTATTTTTCTGCAGCTCTTCCACACCCTCCCTTTCTCTCTAAATTTTTGAATTAAAGCTTGATGAATTAGTGAGAATTTGTGAAGTGGGAGGCCTCTATTTATAGGAAAGGGTGGTGGCATTTTTGTGATTTTTCCTTTGCCTTCTAGCCATTGGATATTACTTGGTGAGGAGGCTTCAATCCCTCCCCTACACCTCCTCTTCCCCCTTCCTTCTTCAAGAAGTTCCCTTGCTTTGTCCCCAAGTCATTCAACTTCTTCACTAAGTTGTCCTAATTAATCCCAAACTCTAATTTAGTTAGGTGTAAGTGGGTGTTTCAATTCAAAATCCAATTTCACTTTTAAAATCCTAATTTTATGATTAGATTTATGGTGATTTTTAATTCCCAAAATACTTAGGTATGAATCTTAAAAGTAACCGAAAATAACTTCGGGAAAAGCCAAATCGAAGCTCATAATTCACTGAGTTCAAATATGTACTTATTTTCAATACTTAGTTTTAGGATTTCAAGTTATGATTTAATTCTTATGGGTTTCCATCTAATTTCATCTAAATAAATCACTTCTTGCTCCCCAAGTTTAAGAAACTTGCTCCTTAAGTTTGAAAACTTCCTTCATACTCCAACTTAACTAACCCATATGATAGCTTTTAATTTTAAACAATTATGTTCTTCCTTTTAAAAAAAAAACATGGCCCTCCTTTGCTTTAGGATCAAGAATTGTATTTCATTTGTGCTCTAATAATTAAAACTCAAGCTTCTCATTGGTCCAATTAATTGGACAAAGGTTTAGGAAAAAAAGATTAATATAATTTCTTCACTCTTTAATTAGTAATTTTCGCCACTTTTATTAGTGGGAGGGATAATTAATTAATATAGTATTTTAGGGGTTACTAGACTTAATTGCCAAGATTATATTTGATTATCAAACCAATTACAATCTTTAAAAATTCATTTGATACTTATATTGACCCCTTTTTCATACTTAATCAAGCTAAAATATTCCAATTTGTTGATCTTAAATAGTCCCAAGACTAATTATGAATAATTATGAAATTAACTTAATTAATAAAAATTCACTTGCCCCATAATTGTTTTTAATATTCACTAATTACTTTAATTATTTCCCTTGGAAAAATAATCCCATAAATTATCCAAATTAGAGACAACATACTTTCTAATTTTTAATAAATATTTAGTTGCCTCCTAGAATTTATTATAACATTCTCAAGGTATTTTATGACCCACAAATTCACTTAGGGATTTTTAGCTCTTTATTTACTCTAATCTCATGAGAAATTACTTTTAGAAAATAAGATAATTATTTCACTAATTTTGAGACCACAAATTCACCTATTGTAATAGGTGTTATTTATCAAAATATGATATTTACATGTATTATGAAAATTGGGGTATTACAACTTTGGCGGAGGCATTCCTACGTGCATATGGAGAAATACAAGCAAGGCCTTTTCTTAAAAAAAGAAAAAAAAATTATCTCATATATTAGTTATTTTTTCCAAACTAATATGTTTAACTTATAAATGGTATATAATTAAATGTTAAAAATAAAATATTTTAGAAAAAATATATCACATATGTTATAATTAAGTACTTTAATGCTCAAATTGGACCCTCATAAAGAATTGATTCCTTTAAAACTTCTGGCAAAAAAAAAAAAAAAAAGACTCAAAACTTGGTCAAATCTGAGCATTTAAACCAACTTCCACAAAATAATTTTGAAATTGCAAATTGTGCATGTGCTCTTCATTACGATTTTAATTCATTACATTACCTCCAGATCTACTTATTTTAACATTTTTAAAACTTATTATCGTTAGATAGAAAAATTATTATAACCTTTAGGTCTAACCAGGACCAGATGCCACGAATGTACTTTTAACAGACAGCTGAAGTTCAATTCATGCCGGGAAGTCATATGTTCTGCTATTAGAAATATGTTGAGCTGAAGTTTAAACAATCACGCATTTAAACATATTCTTCACCAGATTCATAAGGAATTTTTTAAATAGCCAGTTTATTTGGTGTGTTTTTAATTAATGTGTCAAGGTGTGCCCATTACTCTAGATTATTTTCTTAGATGTGGTAAATATCTTATAGTATTTAGTGCTTCATTCAGCACATTAAAGTAATTTTATAGAGCAATTTTATCCTTAAAGTATGAATTATTATTTTTTTCCAGCAGAAATTGTGGACAGAAAGAATTTTTTAGGAGTAATTTTAACCTCATAATTAACTCCAAAAAGTCCTTTTTGTGAAGTTGTATTCAACACTCATATTTTTTCCAATAGTAACTTTCGAGTGCTAGCCGCGCTTGAAAAGCAAGTAAGAATGCTAGCAAGATGAATCAAAAATAGTTTAGGCATATTTATGAGGATCTGTTTTTTGTGCTCTTGAAGGGAAAATTAAAAAAAAAAAACAAACAAACAAACGGCTATATATTGCAAGTTTCAGGCATCCAACCTTTAAAAATTTCTTATACAGTTAAACTTATAATAATTAGTCAAAATACGTCTATATGTGATCCTATTTTCCCTTCCCCAATAATTTGAAAAAAGATTTATGATTGATATATGTAACAATTTACCTGCAAAAACAACGAAACAATTACTATACAAGAACCCCTATAAGTATTACAAATTTTGCTCAGCTTCAGGAGATAGACAAACAAATATTATTAAGAGGCCAGGAAGAAAATATCTTTATTCAATTCATTGGGAAGCCCCAATGACTAAAAATATTGTAGGATCGGCTCCTTACGGAGCCTGACTCTATATTCAAAACCGATTAGCAATTGTAGGGTCGGCTCCTTTTGCAAAATTACAGTCAGAAATTTTTGACTAAAAACATTAATTGTCTCAAAATTTATAAACTTGACGACAACGAAGGTCAGTAATTTGTGAGAAAAAATTCAAATCAACGCTGATAAAAATACAACTAGGACATCATAATAAAACCTATTCCCTTTAATTCTTATTATAATACACCAACTAACTACTGATTCTCTTATGATAAAGAATGATAAAAAATTACTAAATATATCATAAATTGATAAAAATTTCCTATTTTAATTACCTCTATTTAATTGATGTGACTTAATTCTTCTAACTTTAAACATCAACACGGCAGTTGGTACCTTATATTTAAGTCAAGGTCTTATAATAAGAACAAGCAAGAATACTTAACGAGAGATACACGCGAGAGAAACATGACTTTCCATGCATATGCACTGGCTAATTCTTCAGCCCACGGTTTCGATGTACTTAATTAGCTGGCGAGGAACCTATGGTGGCGGCATTCCCACGTGCAAATGCTGAATATTCCTCCAGTCTTAAAATTTTTTTGTAATTAATTAATTTCATTAATAGAAATTTTAAAACTTTAATAGCGTTGGCTATATATTTAACCAAATTTTTAACCTATGTAAAATTGTTAGTAGGTCCTAAAAATGGGGATGGGAAGGATCGGAGTACCAACTACGGAACAATACACTTTTTTTTTTGGACAATATAAGGGTTAATTACTTTTTAAAAAATAAAAGTGTAAGGTGTCGTTTTATAAATAAGAGTAAAAATATCAGGAACAATTAGAAAATTGTGGTAGAATATAAGAATGAAAAAGTTAATTTTCCCTCAAAATTTTATTAAAAGTATTAAATTACATAAAAATTTTGTCGCTTAAAACTTCTGGCCAAAAAAAAAAAAAAAAATCATCCTTCAAAATGTGGTCAAATTTGAGCTTTGTAAACCAAATAGCACAAAAAAAAATTCTGAAATTGCAAATTGCTTATGCTCTTCATTATGATTTTAATTCATTACATATACTACCTCCGGTTCTTGATATTTTGCACTACCAACCAGATCTACATATTTTAACATTTTTAAAACTTCTTATCGTTAGATAGAAAATTTATTATAACTTTTGGTTCTAATGAGGATCAGATGCCATAAATGCACTTTTAACAGAATTTTGCACTATTGAGATACAGCTTGATGAGGAGATCAGACAGGTGAAGTTCAATTCATGCTGGGGAAGCCCGGAGGAGGATGATTCCTAGGGACTTAAGAAATATTCTGCCATTTCATGGAATTTTTTAGCGGTAACATTCTTTATCTGAGACTCTAAAGTAATTATCTATATTTTAAATAGCCAGTTTATTTTATGTGTTTTGAATTCATGTGTAAAGGTGTGCCCAAAACCCTAGATTATTTTCTTAGATGTGTCTAATATCTTAGAGTATTTTGCGCTTCATTGAGCACATTGAAGTAGTTTTGTAAAGCAATTTTATCCTTAAAGTATGAGCTTTTTTCAGCAGAAATTGTGCACAAAGAGAATTTTTTATGTCTATACAAATATGACAAATGTTTGATCAAAACCATTAACATTTTTGTCAAACACATAATGGGTTGCAATATAATATCCATTATGTATGTCAATACTATATACAATGATTGTTTATATAAGACTGTTATGTATTGTGTCAGCATTACTAAACATATAATGGTTGTTTAAGTAAAGCCATTAGCATACTATACATACATAACAGAATTTGTGAAAGAACAATTATGTATGTTACATAATATAAAGGGTTGTTTATTTTAGACTATATTATGCCATAATAACTATATATAACAGTTGTTTATGTTTGCTTGTTATTTATTATACAAACATTGGCCTCATCAAGACTTAATACATAATGGGTGTTATATTAGAACTATTATAATAGATACTAAGTACATCATAGTTTGAATCCGTCATGTATTTACGTAAAGCATATATAGTACTATCATATATGTCAATTCGGAACTATCATGTATGGCCAATAATAACTGTAGTTAAAGCCCTTTTTTGCAGTAGTGGTGATATATATGTCTCTCCATATCCAAATTATAGTCATTAAAGATAGAGGTAAGTTTTGAAGATGTCTCGTATTTTTTAATATTAATTATAAAAAAATTAATTAACTATTTTTTTGGACTCTGGAAATTCATTTTATCACGTGAGCAATTTTGAGAATTCCTTTCTAAACCTAAGAAGAATTATAAGCTTTCTTAACTATTGTAGTCTGTGTCAAATCAATGTAAACTAAAAGTGATGAAGGATTGCTAGAGAGCTTATAATTCTAAAAGTGATGGAGGATGGGAAGGGATTATTTCTTCGCATACTAGTGCAAAAAAGTGTTTTAAGACCGTCTTATTTACAGCGGAGTATCGACACCCCGATTTTAAAGATATGTCCGGTGACAATTTTGTAAATATAAAGAACTTATTTGACCGTATCATTTTTCGATAGGTCTTAAATATATTATTCAGATCACTTAAAAAAACAACCGCTCTTAAAACTGTTATTAAGAAATTGAAATATGAATTACATTATAGATAAATCTCGTACAACCAAACTTATATTTTTCTGTCATCTAAAATAATAAGGAAATATTTAAATATAATGGTATAAAACTTTTAAGATCGGATATATATAAATGTCGGTCTTAAAGTCAATATTTTTAAGACCGCACATAACTTCTACCCAGTACTAAATAATGAAAAAATTTAAACAAATAGTTTATTACTTTTGAGACCGGACATAAATAAAGAACGGTCTTAAATGTTAACCTTTAAGACCGTCGTTTAAGTTACTCCGGTCTTAAAACTAAAAACATATACTTCTTCGCGTGAAATCTTGCCTTAAGACTTACGTCATTCTCTCATAACTCTGAAACCCCTGTTCTTGTTGTGAAACCCCTTTTCCTGTTACATTACATCTCTTACTCGTCCACCACCACCATCCTCTGTTACTCTCTCACTTTCTCAGGCGTTCCTCTTTCGTACCACCACTTTCAACCTCTCTTCCTTTTCTCAAAAATGAATGGAGAAAACCATTCTCTTCTTGTTCCTTCAACGCCAGTTACTTATGTTACTGGTGTGAGTCCGAACAAACCCTCTTCATCTCACAATAAGCCTGGTAACCGCCCTGCACGCCGTGGTAGAAGTGGCACATGAATGAAAGACGTATTCGTAAGTCTGAACACTGGGTCAAAGCTCAATATTCAGTTTAATGAAAGGTTTGAACCTTTCGATCCTAATAAAAACAAATATAATAGTTTTGTTGGCTATCTAGCACGCAACAAGGTTAGCATCTTGATAGATGAGTGGAAAAATGTGGACCTTCGCACAGTAAATAATCCTATTTGGGACACTATCCGGCTTACATATAATATCCTTGACTGTGAGAAGTTGAAATCTCTTGTCTTCTTAGCTAGGGATGAACCTTTAGTTGAGGCATTCCTATGTGCACATGGAGAATATTCCTCCAGTCTTAAATGTATTATCTACTTTATGAGTGGACTTTGGTATAAATAAATGCAAGGCCTTTTCTTTAAAAAAAAAAACCTTCAAAACTTGGTAAATCTGAGCTTTTTAAACCAACTACCACAAAATAATTCTGAAATTGCAAATTGCTTATACTCTTCATTACGATTTTAATTCATTATACTACCTCTGATTCTTGATATTTTGCACTACCAACTAGATCTACATATTTTGACATTTTTAAACTTATTACCATTAGATAGAAATTTTTTCATAATGTTTGGTTCTAATGAGGACCATATGCCATAAATTCAATTTTAACATACTTTTTGTAACATCCCAAATTCCAGGTTCAAAAATCGTGTCGGTCGACACTTAGTTTTAAGAAAAACAACAGAGTTTGAGATGCTACAGCTTAGAGTACTGCGGAAATTGATAGCGTGCGCTAAGATCCGGACAACGAGTATCTGATATAAAAATGCCCAGACATATGATGATGCCCGACATAAGCTGATATATTAAATATCCCGAAGGAATATTCATGTGATACAATTTACAGAGGTTAAATACAATCCTCTGATAAAGAAAGTTTTAAACTAAACCCATGACTTGGAAACTAACATCAGTTAATTAAACAGATTGGCCAGGTAGGGGTCTATCATGGGGGCCTCACCGACTTATACGGCGACTGATTGGCTTCCCACATAGATTAACCCAGCCTTAGACACCAAACTGTTCAAAGTAACTTTGTTAAATTCGAGTCAGAAACTAAGTCCTAATAACTTCTACCGACCTTTGCCTTTGACTGCTGCCTCTTCACGGCTCTACCCACCGGCATCTTCTCTATCCCGGTTTCTTTCCTGTACTGTTCATTTAGTCTGAGGTCCAATGTCCATTGGACCTCAGGTAACGGTTAACCTCATGCTTATGTAAACAGTATATGACAGTTATCACAGATATACAACATAATCATAGTTTCAAAACATATATCCACATGTAAGGCAATAACATAACACAGCCACTGCAATATGTATGTTACCCCAGTTTGCACATAACCAGTGCCACGACGGCCCATCGTGTCCTCAGCGCTAGGAAAACTCAACGGTGTTATCAAGACTATAACCCGTATACAAATCAACTCTCATGAGTAAATTTCAAAACAGAGTATTATCATGTGAAAACAACAATCATATATAACCAAACCATAAGCATAAGAGTTAAGGTTACAATACGCGTCCGTACCTTTTACCGTATAGTCGTCAAACATCCGACCTTTGCTTCCGACTTTGGACTTCCCGGATATCCTAACATATCACCATATCACTTAGAACAATATCCTAAGAGATATTTTCACCTTTATTTACCCTTCTACCCTTGGTAGCTTCATAATTACAATTTTGCCCTTACATTTCTTAAAAACGTAGTGCAGCATTTCCTGGGCAGATTTTTCGGTAACTTTGAAAAATCATAACTAATTCTAGAAAAATCAAAATGAGGATCCGTAAAATGTTCCGGAATCCTTGAGAAGTATAATTTTGAGGAAAAATACTGGGATGTACCCAGATTTCACGGAATTTTCCCAGTTTCCAGTTTTCAAAACGCTGTCCAGATTTTCGCACAGAAATCATAGCCTAACTTCTGAAATTTTTATCTTTTTGCACAGAGCTTCAAATGATACACTCTTTATAGATTTGAAAAGCCCTAGACGTCTAATTTCACCATGAATTTTCTCAGAATTTTAGAACATCATCTTCATCATAAAATACTGACGTTTTTACCCCTGACTCCAGAAATCACTGTTTGAGGAGATTTCGCCAGAGCTTCGCTATTTTGATCCTAATCTTCCAAAAATTTTGCTATAACTTCTCCTTCATCAATTTTTCGAAATAAATGCAATGGAAACCATAAAAACATGAAATTAAAACTGTATATGGAAGATTGAAGATCAAAATAACTTTTCTAGCATTTCTACTTAATAAACTAAGAACTTAAACTTAAAAGCTAAGAACTCTTATACCTCTTGAAGACCTCTTGTCTCTCTTTCTCCAGCAGCTTCTCCCTCTCCTACTCTCTCTAAATTTCAGCCAAGGCAAGGGATTTTGGTGTGAGGGATGTGTTAGCCAAAGCCTTCTATTTATAGGCAAGAAGAGGTTAAACCTCTTGCAACTTTGGTTTGATCTTGGCTCTTGGATCATTACTTGGAGAGAAAGGAAGGATCTTGCTCCTCCATGCTTCCTTGGCCGAAAATCTCCCCCCTCCCCTTCTAGAATTTGCTTGCTTGGTCCCCAAGAAAAGCCTATTTAATTAATCTCAATTAATCCCAAATCCTAATTTAGTTAGGTGTAAGTTGGAATTTTAATTCAAGATCTAATTTCACTTTTGAAATCCTAATTTTATGACTAGATTTATGGTGATTTTTAATTCCCAAAACACTTAGGTATGGATCTAAGAAGTAACCGAAAATACCTTTGGGAATAGTCAAATCGAAGCTCATAATTCCCTGATTCCAAATATGTATTTGTCTTGAAGATCTAGTTTCAAGATTTCAAGTTATGATTTAATTTCTATGGGTTCTCATTTAATTTTATTTAATTAACAACAACTTGCTTGTTAAGCAAGACAACTTGCTCACTAAGTCAAACAACTTGCTCTCCAAGTTGTTCAAGCTTCTCCCATACACCACTTAATTGATTTATGTTTTTTTTAAAAAAAAATTATTCTTCCTTCTTGATCCACTAGCAAATTCGTCCCCCTTCCCCTATCTGTAATTATTCAATTTATATTTTTCATGTTCTCACATATTTAAGAAGGAAAATCCCTTATTGGTTCACTTAGATTTTAGGATTAATATAATTTGTTCACCATTAAATAGGAATTTTTTCCCCTTAGTGATAATTTAGGAATAATTAGTTAAATCCTAAATTTAAACTCTAACATAGTGTTTTAGGGGTTACTAGACTTAATTATCAAAATTTAACAAGTTTCTAATTTAATTTTGATAATTAAAAACTCCTTGTGTGCTAATCAATATCATTTGGTCTTAATTTATGACCTTAAAAACTTAATCATTAACTAATTTCAAACATTAATAGAGTACCTCAATTATTGCAATTTCACTTGCCCAATAATTGTTACTAATTTCCTCTAATTGATTTTATCATCCTCTGATGATTTTAAGTTGTTAAAATGGTGTAATTCCTAAAAATAATAATAAATTAATTAAAACTTTAGAGACAACATACTCTCTATTAATATTTAGTTGCCTCTTAGGATTTATCATAACATTCTTAGGGTATTTTATGACCCATAAATTCACTTAGGGATTTTAGCTCTTCATTTACTCTAATTTCATAAGAAATTACCTTCAGAAAATAAGATAATTATTTTACTTGTTCTGAGACCACATATTCACCTATTGTAATAGGTGTTATTTATTAAAATTTAAGATTTACATGTATTATGAAAATTGGGGTATTACACTTTTGCCCTAGTGAGATACAACCTGATGAGGAGACATGTAAAGTTCAATTCATGCTGGGGAAGCTCGAAGGAGGATTGTTAGTTCTCTATGTGTTTTGGTGATAACTGATAATTGTAAACCTAAGTTGAAGTTTGTCTTTGAAAAGTTGAAAAACTTACTGTCAAAGACAAACTTAAGTTTTGGTTAGAAAACTCGAGTTTGAACTTGATAGAGAGCAACACCAGTTTTGTAAACTAAGAAAAACTTGAGTCAAGATTTTGAAAACTCGAGTTTACATGATATAGAGAGCTCCTAAGTTTTTTTCCAAGGCAAAGCAAACCAGAGTTTAGTTTAACAAACTGCAGTTTGACAAAACAAGTAAATCTGAGTTTTTCTAAGCTTTGTTGGAAACTGGAGTTAATGTTTTGTAAACTCGAGTTTATAGCAAACAGAAAGCTATGTAATCCCAAGCTTGTGAAAACTCGAGTCATGCTTTTGAAAAATCCAGTTCACATTTGCTAAAATGTCTCTCAAAGTTTTCTTTTATGAGGAAACTCAAGTTTAGTTTCATTAAATCGAGTTTAGGACTCACAGAGAACAATTCTATATTTCTGAAGTTTTGTAAACTACAGTTTTCTATTGCAAACTCCAGTTTAATCCAAATAGAAAGATTTTACAGTTTTCCTATGAAAACTCGAGTTAAGCTTTACAAACTCGAGTTTACACCACACAAAGAGCTCCGCTCTATTTAAATGTTTGAAAACTCCAGTTTTGAAACGAAAGCTTAAGTTTTGAGCTTCAAGACTTAAAATGTGTTTTTCACCTTAACTGTCCGATATTTGAGTTTGTCACTTAATGACTCAAGTTTAGGTTTTGCTCAAAACCTGTTTGAAAGATCAAATCACGACTTTCTTCTTTGTATGAAGAAAACTCGAGTCAGACTTATAAAACTCAAGTTTATACTTTTAGAAGTGAACTACAAACTCGAGTCTTGATAAACTAACTCGAGTTTATGTCGCAGAATTTAAAATTTGAATTACCTGAATCTGCAAAATCTTTGTGTTTGTTCTTATCATCACTCATTACTATTCCTAGATATGTTTAACCTATTTGTTAGTGAGTTTCAAATGATTCAAAAGAAGTTTAGAATGGAGTTTCCGCTAAAAGCAAAAGGTATGTCATAACATTTATTACATAGTACAAATAGCTTGCAACATTATGGACAATCATCCTCTGCACAATGTGTAATACCCGGATAACTATTATAGGGAATATTATGTCACAATAATGAAGATACCCATTTATGAAGATTTTGGTCTCAACATGTTATGTGATTAGTATATGTTCAAAGGAAAATATTAAGAAAATTAAAGGAAATTTAATATCGAAAATGTGAAAAATGTGTCTTAAGGCCATAAAACATCCTGAGAAGAATTAGGAAAAATTCTAAAAGGCATGGAATAATTATTAAAAATTTAGAAAGCATATTGTTCTTAATTTAGACAATTTAATAAATTATTTCCTATGAAAATAAAAAGAAGGGAAATTAAAAAGTATTCTGAGACTAAAATTGACTTTATGATTTTTGATATTTTGCATAGAGTTTAAATTATTAATGTCAATAAAATTTTTGTGAGAAAATGATTAATTTTAATTAAGAAAATTATCAATAATTGGTAAGGGATTAAGTAAGTAATTTTTGGGAATTTTATAAGATTATAGAAAATTTAGGAAACATGAAAAAAATGAAAAATAAATAGGATATTATGGTAAATGAAAATATATATATATATATATATATATATAATTATATGTGTGGGCCGAAAATTAGGGGGAGATAAGGATGGAATTAGATATTTGTATATAATAATAATTTAAGATAAGGCATGTGGTAATTAGGTAATATTATAATAAAAGGTGAACAGGATAAATGACCACAGATAGAAATAAAATTCTACCTAGGAAACCGTGAACTAGGTTACTAAGGTCAAAGTATATTATGAACAAGTGAATTTTTATCTCGGAGTAGGCTATCTCCAAAGTCATTTTTGTAACCGGTAGCGAATACCAAGGATTTTCGGCAGATAACGGAATGTTCTTAATGAGAGTACAACGATAGGAAAATCCAGTATTCTTGAAGAGGAAGAAAAGACCTTCAAAGTGTTGCTCCCGGAATTTTAAGAGTTTACAAAAAATTTCGCGATCAGGACACCGAACCAGGAATTTCATATGATAAAGCAAGATGACATAAGCATGATGATGTCATCAATTTTGTCTTCTTGTTGGGGGGGGGGAGGTTGGCCTATATGTGTATGGCCAAGATCAAGCCACTTCAAAAAAGTGCGATCCGACGGTCAGAATTCAACCAGACAAGTTCAGCGAAATTACAAAATTGCCATTGAGATTTTTTATAAATAGCCCTTCATTCCTCTTCATTCTTCACCAATTCACTCACAATCCTATAGAGAAGTTAGAGAGAGAAGCTCTGGAAGAGGAGTAAGAAGTTCATAGCAAAGCTTTGAGTAAGTTTCTCAGTCCTTAGTTTTTAGTTTCAGTAGTTCTTTCAGTAGTTATAGTAGAACTGCTAGAGTAGTCTTTAATTTTTCAAGTTAGCTTAGATATCATGTTTTAGGAATAAATATAATATTTATCTTAGGAATATTTTAGAGAAAAGTTACAGCAAAATTTTGAGAATTTAAAGTTGGAATAGCGAAGCTCTGGCAAAATTCCACTAAGTGGTCAAACTAGGGGCAAAATGGTAATTTGTACCTAAAATGCCTGTTATGATCTTAAATATTCATATCAGTAGTATTATCCCTATAGGATACCCGAAATCACGAACCACTGTTTCCGCTGTCACCGCTGTCGTGCCGTTGTCAAACGTGCCGTAATTTGACGAAAGTGCCAGAAACCGTCAACGGAGGTACGGACACGTATTGTAACCTTAACACTTATGCTGCTCATATACATATATGTGATAGACATGTTTATATGCTGAGGATCTGTCTAGAGTTGTCAGTTATACATACAGCTTTATACGGGTTATAGTCTTGATAACACGTTGGGTTTTCCTAGCGCTGAGGACACGATGGGCCGTCGTGGCACTAGTTATGTGCAGACATGTTGTGGGACTTTTCATACTACTTTGTGCTTATGTTCTGTCCATGTTGTGATCATGCATCTACTGTGTGCTTATGTAGTGATTTACTGCTGTTATGAGTTGTGAATAACTGTTGTCCATATACTGTTTATTTAAGCATAAGGCTAACCGTTATCTGAGATCCAAATGGCAATTGGATCTCATCTGTAGCTTCAGGTTCGGACAAACCAAGGGGTTGAAGATAAGGGCGAGCGGCTGGCGTAGAATAGTAGAAGGAATTTTATGGCTTTAGTTTTATATGCCTAGATAGGTGCTGTTTCCTTTTGTTTAGTAGATGACTGTATAAGTACACTTACACTGTGGTTATGTAATATTAAGGTTCAGTTACTCGTTTCACGAAATTACACTACTTTGATCAATGTTTTAGAAAAAAAAAAATTTCCGCTGTTTTTAAGGTGGGATGTTACACAATGCAAAAAGGATTAATGTTTCTTTCCTTAACTAGCTTGTGTTATTCCAACGGATTAATCTCAAGGAAAGTCAACCATAAATATCTGTGCACCTGGGTTAACTGAAGTGTAATGAGAGAAGAAGACCAAAGCTTGTGCTAATCATTCCATAATGCCTAAAATGGTTATATTGAAGATTGCAACGGTCATTTAATGCTCTCTTAGTATAAATAGAGCAACATTCAAGTCTTCTCAACAACTAAGAGACTGAAGAACGAACAGTATTCAAGTTACCAACTACAATTTCAGTTTTCACTTGAAACGTATCTATTGACACATTGTACTTCAGTGTTTATATCTATCCACTCTTAGAGAGAGTTTATTTGATTGTAATTCATTTATTGTGAAGAATCTCAAGTCCGGGGACTTGGAGATTGGGATATTAATTGCAACTTGTAAGGGGGAGTAAGTTCTAGTGAGAGAATTACTCTTGAGTTACAGAGTGTGTAATCAATTGAGATAGTGAAAATCCCAGAGAGTCTGGGGACTGGAAGTAGGTCAAGGATTGGACCAAACCAATATAAATTCCTAGTGTCTTGCTTTTCTTCCCTATACTCTGCACAGCTCTGTTTTAGTGATCCAAAATAGAGCGATAAAAAGAATTTTAAAATCCCCAATTCACCCCCCTCTTGGTGATTTGCTCCACTTTCAAGGATGAGTTTCAGAAGGAGTATGTTCAATTATTTTCCTTTTTGCCAAAGCAAATGTGTATTTTTGTACCTTTGAAAGTAAAAAAAGTCAAACTTGATGGTCAAAGTCAAACTTAACGGTCAAATGGTATTTTTGCACCTAATTTGTAACCACGTGTGTACTTTTGCATCTCAAAAAAGTACTTGGTGCTGGACACTCCTCGAGAAAAAGCACATGTGTATTTTTGCACTTTAACTCTTAAAAGAAAGAAGATGTCAATTAGAAGTGTGGAGAATGAATGATCAAGAATAAGAAAGATTGAAAGAAGAACTTGCATCATATTAGTCATGAAAAGGAACAAGATATCTAATAGGATTATAGATGATGATAAAGAAGATGAATTGAGATTGAAGAAAGAACTATTATTGAAAAAAAAGAAAAGAAGTTATTGAGTCAAATTATTGTGAATGATCAAGAGAAAGAACAAGAATGAAGTTATCAAATATAGGGAGAAAAAGTCAAGAAAAGAAAGAAATGAACAAGAAAGAGATTGAATATATTAAGCAAGAAAAGCATGGAGTTATCAAAAGGATTGTGGAAAAGAATCATGAAGAAGAAAAAGAGAAGAGATTGAAGAAAGAGGAGCTTGGAATATATAATGAAAATATAAAGATTTAAGTTCTTAGATGTGATATTGGAAGTCTTTATGGTCAAATTGAAGTTGGAATGACTTAATTTGATGTTAAAATTCCTTATAAGGAAGTTATAACAACTTCACTCAAGCAATCACTCGAGTGGCACCTCCAGAGATGAATTTTTAATGATCATTCGAGTAACCCCTTAAGCCATAACCACTCTAATATGCTCAGTTTTCATTTAGTCTAACACAAGTCTAATATTTTGGCTATATCTTCCAAACCACAACTCCGATGAGGTTGTTTCATATGAAACTAAACTACACATGCGACACACAGACACTGAGATCAAGCTTAACAAGTAATGAAAACAATATGAATTTTGAAAGTTGGCACTATAGTTTCTCGGGTTATGCCAGACCAAGCTCAACAATTTGCACATATCTCCCAAACCACAACTCTGATTGAAACGAAACTTGTTGCATATGAAACTACACTATAAAGGTGATTTAAATATGTTAGGACTAACCTCAAAGGGGTTTAGATGGAACATATGTGAATTTCATAAGTTTATGTGCAAAATTCCAGCGTTGTCTAAACCAGCTACTATGGATTTGATCCTAACTTTTTGAATACAATGAATTTTAAGCTAATTCTTTATGCATTAGAATATAGACTTAGATTTATATTTAGATTCAAAATGAGTTTATCACTGAAAAATATCACTCCAGTAATATACATGACTTCAAGTATCATTTCCAATGAAATACTATTGACTTTGAAGATCTTATAGGATCACTCCAGTAAGCACTCAAGTGACTCGGTGAAAGAGTTGTGGTGGCTTCACAAGTGCCCAAATCGAACTTGTGAGATTATAGAGGTTTTCAAGTACCCGATGTAAACTTATGGGAGATAGTAGATTGAAATCTCATGAGGAGCTTAGGGACTAGACGTAGGTCATCGCGAATTGGGCTATACTACGATAAATCATAGTTTGCATACTCTTTTCTCTCACCTCTTATATTTAAAGCATATCTGACTTGAATAATTTGTTAGTTCTCATAAAAGATAAATGTTTTGATGATGACTTGACAAAATAGTAACTTAGAAAATCAGAGAAATTGAGTTCTGGTAGTATAACCACGAGACAGGACAATTTACCTCGAGGTTCAGCTAAAACTTGAGGTTAGAATAAAACCTCGAGGTTTAGTGCTCGACTATCCTTGATCACTTTGCTCCTCAACCTCGAGGTTATATATAGAACCTCAAGGTTAGTCAAAACCTCGAGGTTGAGAATGTACCTTGAGATTGGGGCCTTCTATCCAGCTTATTCTTCGGACTGTCTAAGTATGTGTAAAACTTGAGGTTAGAAATAAACCTCGAGTTTACCTTAAACCTCGAGGTTACATATCAAAACTCGAGGTTGATAAGATCTCCATGTCTTCTTTTGTATTAAGCATAAGCCTCAAGGTTGGGTAATGTAACTCGAGGTTTCTATGAAACTCGAGGTTGTACTGAAGACTCGAGGTTGATGTGCTCTGAACTGAAATATGATTCTTAGAAATTTCTGTATCTGATCTGTACTTTTTTCACCTATACCTCATCTTACCTTTATGTTCAGATTATTTGTATCACTAACTATGATTCAAGTTTGTTTTGCCATTAACAGTTCAGAAGATGATGTCATCAGCATTTATTAGAGCAGATATCAGAATGAAAAGCAAAGAGTGACAACATTCCTTCAGAACTCTAACGGTCAAATGTGTTAAGCGAAAACATTCTCTCCATTCCCTCCAAGAATAAGAATGTTGGTCAAGCTATTCAAACTTCTAGCAGTAAATGCCAACGGTCATCTTACCTCTGTAACATCCCAAATTCCAGGTTTGAAAATCGTGTCGATCGACACTTAGTTTTAAGAAAAACAACAGAGTTTGAGATGCTACAACTTAGAGTACTGCGGAAGTGGTTAGCGTGCGCTAAAATCCGGACAACGAGTAACCGATATAAAATGCCCAGACATATGATGATGTCTGACATAAGCTGATATATTAAATATCCCGAAGGAAAAATTCATGTGATACAGTTTACAAAGTTTGAATACAAGTCTTTGATAAAGAAAGCCTTGTACTAGACCTATGGCTTAAGAATCCAACATCAGTTATTCAAACAGATTGGCCAGGTAGGGGTCTATCATGGGGACCTCACCGACTTATACGGTGACTGTTTGGCTTCCCGGATAGATTAACCCAGCCTTAGACGCCAAACTATTCAAGGTAACTTTGTTAAATTCGGGTCAGAAGCTAAGTTCTTATAACTTCTACCGCTACCGACCTTTGCCTTTGACCGCTGCCTCTTTACGGCTCTATCTGCCGGTACCTTCTTTATTCCGGTTTCTTTCCTGTACTGTTCATTTAGTCTAAGGTCCAATGTCCATTGGACCTCAGGTAACGGTTAACCTCATGCTTATGTAAACAGTATATGACAGTTATCACAGATATACAACATAATCATAGTTTCAAAACATATATCCACATGTAAGGCAATAACATAACACAGCCACTGCAATATGTATGTTACCCCAGTTTGCACATAACCAGTGCCACGACGGCCCATCGTGTCCTCAGCGCTAGGAAAACTCAACGGTGTTATCAAGACTATAACCCGTATACAAATTCAAACATATCATGAGCAACTTTCAAAACGGAGTTTCAACATGTGAATGCAACTATCATATATAACCATACCATAAGCACAAGAGTTAAGGTTACAGTACGTGTCCGTACCTGAGTTTAACGGGTTGTTGGGTACGTTTCGTTGACGGTACGCGAGCATAGTCTATCCTAAAAGGGTAATATTGTCTCAATTAATTTTCAAACAACATTTCAAGAGACATCTTGGCCACACTTGATCTTTTTACCCTTGAAGGATTTATTTCTAATTATTTCCACTTAATTTTCGGAAAAAAAAACGTTAATTCAGCATTTCTGGACAGAATTTCGCCTAACTTCGAAAAATCATAATTAATTCCACAAAAATCGAAATGAGGATTCGTAAAATTTCCCGGAATCCTTGAGATGTCTACTTTCAAGGAAAAATACTATAACTTACCCAGAACTCCTGGATAATTCCCAGTTTCCAGAATTCAAACCGTTGCCCAGATTTTCGCCCAGAAAATGTAACTTAACTTCTAAGATTTTTATCTTTCTGCACAGAGCTTCAAATGACACACTCTTTATAGATTTAGAAAGCCCTATATGTCTACTTTCATCATGAATTTTCCCAGAATTTTAGAACATCATCTTCATCATAAAATACTAGCATCTTTATTACTTACTCAGATTTTACTGATTTTGCCAGAGCTTCGCTATTTTGATCCTAATCTTCCAAAAATTTTGATATAACTCCTTCTTCATCAATTTTTCGAAATAGAGACAATGGAAACCTCAATAACATGAAATTAAAACTGTATATGGAAGATTGAAGATTAAAACAACTTTTTCTAGCATTTCTACTTATAAACTAAGAACTTAAACTTAGAAGCTAAGAACTCTTATACCTCTTGAAGACTTCTTGTATCTCTTTCTCCAGCAGCTCCTCCCTCTCTTACTCTCCCTAAATTGCAGCCAAGGCTAGAAGGATTGGTGTGAGGAATGTGTTTAGCCAAGGCTCTCTATTTATAGGCAAGGAGAGGTTAAACATCTTGCAACTCTTGCTTGATCTTGGCTCCTGGATCATTACTTGGAGAGAAAGAAATGATCTTGGCCTTCCTCTCCCTCTTGGCCGAAATTTCCCCCTTCCCCTTCTAGAAATTTGTTTGCTTGGTCCTCAAGAAAAGCCTCTTCTTCATTAAGTTAATCCTAATTAATCCCAAATCCTAATTTAGTTAGGTGTAAGTTGGTATTTAAATTCAAAATCCAATCTCACTTTTGAAATCCTAATTTTATGGTTAGATTTATGGTGATTTTTATTTCCCGAAACACTTAGGTATAAATCTTATAAGTACCCGAAAATATCTTTGAGAATAGCCAATTTGAAGTTCATAATTCCCTGATTCCAAATATGTATTTATCTTCAATACTTAGTTCCCATATTTCAAGTTATGATTTAATTTCTATAGGTTCTCATTTAATTCCTTTTGAATAAACCATTTCTTGTTCTCAAAGAAATACTTGCTTACCAAGTCTTGAAGCTTCTTCTATACACCTTTAACTTATTAATTAATCTTTTCCTTCTCCTTTTCCTCCTAAAATTTCGTCCCATAGAAATAAATTAGGAATATTTATTTTAAATCCCAATTTTAATTTCTAACATCATGTTTTAGGGGTTACTAGGCTTAACTACCAAAATTGACAAGGTTTCTAATTTAATTTTGATGATCAATAACTTCTTGTGTGCTAATTTTAGCTTCTAACTATCATTTGATCCTTAATTCAATTGATTTTTCTTTAATTATGAACTTTATAAATCAATTATTAACTAATTTCAAAAATTAATAAAGTGTCTCAATTATTGCAATTTCAATTGCCCAATAATTGTTACTAATTTCCTTTAATTGATTTTATCATCCTCTGATGATTTTAATTGCTGAAAGGGTATAAGTAAGATTATACCAGATTATGATAATCATAGGGCATTTTATTATGATAAGCTTTAGAAAATTGAATTTGGATTTATTAGAATCCAAAGAAAATTTCCCTAAAATGCTAACAAATTAATTAGAAACATAGAGTGTAACATCCCAAATTTTCAAAAGCGGAATATTATTTTTTCATCAAAAATCATTTAAAATCATCAGAGTAGATTATTTGAGCGGAAGAGTAACTGATACTTTGATTTCAAAAGCTGGGTACAATAGCGGTAAGAAAACCGAGTATCTCAAAAGGACTGTACAACAACAAAAGGATGGCTTCTGCCAGAACAACAGCGGGAAGTCTTCCGCCGGGTCTCTAAGCATGCTGCTTTCCCCTCTCCTTAGTCACTGGTTCTCCTGACCTTGAGGCTATGTTAAGAGCTGAGGTCCCATGCATACGGACCCCAGGTAACGGTTAACCTCATATTTACATATATGGTATAAAATCACAGCAATTGGTTTACTTCCAAACATGTCACTCCCAGTGAATGCAAATGTACCGCTCCCAGCGAAAAGTATCACTCCCAGTGTATGCAGATGTACAGCTATCCTTTAATAACAACATGTACTCAAACAACACACCACAACATGCACACAACACACATAGCACATATACACATACTGTAAATATCAGAGTTAGTGTTACAGTATGCGAACGTTCCTTCGTTGACAAGCGTTTAATATGTTGACGATATACTGTACTTTTGACGGAAAACAGCGGAACGATAACGAAATGACAGCGGAACAAGATTACTGATATCCTATAATTATAATATCACATTTATCAATATTTGATATCATAACAGGCATTTTAGGTACAAATTACCATTTTGCCCCTGATCCCCTAATCGGAGGAATTTCGCCAGCACTTCGCTATCTTGACCCTAATCTTCCAGAATTTCCACATATCTCTAACTCCAATATATTTCCCAAAATAAATATCATATCTATCCTAAAACATGATATCTAAAATATACTGGAAGATTAAAGATCTACTCTAAAACTCTAAGATCTACCGAAAGAACTTAAGACTAAAGACTAGGGACCGAAAGACTTACTCAGAGCTTCGCTATGAACTTCTTGCTCCTCCTCCAGGGCTTCTCTCTCTAACTTCTCTCTAGGATTGTGTGAATTGGTGAAGAATGAAGAGAAGTGAAGGGCTATTTATAGAAAAATCCAAGTTACTATTCATGCTTTGTCAGATGAATTCTGGACCGTCGGATCGCACTTCTTGGAGGTGGCAAGATCTTGGCCTTACACCTCTCAAGGATGATGTCATCCCTGCTGCATCATCAAGCCTTATGTCATCTTGCTTTATCAGGTAAAATTCCTGATTCGGTATCCTGATCACGAAATTTCGTAAAATCTTAAAATTCCGGGAACAACACTCTGAGGATCTTTTCTTCCTCTTTAAGAATACTGTACTTTCCTATCCTTATACTCTTATTAAGGATATTCCATTATCTGCCGAAAATCCTCGGTATTCGTGACCGGTTACAAAAATAACTTCGGTCGGTACTAACTTCTGGATAAAAATCCATTGACCAATAATATGTTCTGGTTTTGCTTAACCCATCCCCAGATTCTCGCAACGAAATTATTTTCTATCCGTTCTCATTTATCCTGTTCACATTTCTTTATTATAATAATAATACTTAATTATCACATGTCTTAACTTATAATGTTATTTTAATGCAAATATCTAGATATTAATTTCTTAATTTTCATTTCATTTTTCTTTATTTTTCTTCTAATTTTCGTTTTTATTTATATATATATATATATATATATATAAAGTAATTTTCACCTTTTTCTCTTTATCTTATGTCTAAACAATTAGCCATTAATTATCTAATTAATCACTTACTAATTGTTGACAATTTTCTTAATCAGTAATAATTATTATCTCACAACTATTTTACTGAAATTGATAATTTATGCATTATGCAAAATATTAAAAACCATGGGGCAATTTATGTTCCCCAAAATGATATTTAATTTTGCCTCATTATTTCCCAAGGAAAATAATCTCATAAATTACCTAAATTAGAGCCAACATACTCTCTAATTTTTAATGAATATTTAGTTGCCTCTCAGAATTTATCATAATATTCTCAGGGTATCTCATAACCCACAAATTCACTTAGGAATTTTTAGCTCTTTATTTCTCCTAATTTCATGAGAAATTACCTTTAAGAAATAAGGTAATTATTTCCCTAGTTTTTAGACCACCAATTCACCTATTTTCAATAGGTATTTATTTGTCAATATAATATTCCAGATAAATAATATCCGGGTATTACATAGAGACAATATACTCTCTATTTTAATAAATATTTAGTTGCTTCTTAGGATTTATCATAATACTCTCAGGGTATTTTATGACCCACAAATTCACTTAGGGATTTTAGCTCTTTATTCACTCTAATTTCATGAGAAATTACCTTCAGAACATAAGATAATTATTTCACTTGTTCTGAAACCACATATTCACCTATTGTAATAGGTGTTATTTATCAAAATATAATATTTACATGTATTATGAAAATTGGGGTATTACAACCTCCGCCTTCCAAGGTTACTGATCAAGACAACGGCTGTATCAAGACAACGACTAGCTTACAAGGCAGTTATAAATTGAAGAAGCATTCAATTTAGCCACATACCGAAACTCTGCACATTTACTCTGATTAATTGCTCTTATCAGTTTCACTCAATATATGTACTTCAGTGTTCCTTTCTTATCTACTCGTGAGGAGTTATTTAAACATTTATTTGATTCAGTTGTAAAATCTTAAGGTTGTGGAACCTTAAGTGTAGGTGTACAATTACAAGTAGTAAGGGGGAGTGAGTCCAAGAGAGTGAGGATGATCCCAAGTTGTACTTGTGATTCTTGAAGAGATAGTGGAAATCCCAAGGAGTTCTTGGGGACTAGATGTAGGTCAAGATTAGACCGAACCAATATAAATTGCTCTGTGTCCATTTTTCCTTTGAATCCTCAAATAGTGCTTAGTCTTAATCTGTGAAAATTTTACTAAGCAATAATTTTTTGAATCACCTATTCACCCCCCTCTAGGTGATATTCCATCTTCATTTGGTATTAGAGCCTGGTTGCTCATATCAGATTAACATCCAGAGTTCGATTATGGATGGAATATTGCCTGATGGTGATTCAATCAACCGACCTCCAGGATTCAATGGCCAGCACTATTCATTCTGGAAAAACAAATTCAAAGTGTTCGTGATGGCAATAGAATTCGGCTTGTGAAGAGTTTTCAAGTGAGGAAACTACGAACCACCTATCCTTGACAATGGCCTCAGACTTCCAAAGCCGGAAGAAGATTACGATGACAATGATAGACGAAAATGTCACCTTAAACAGCAAGACCATGTTAGTTCCCAATGTGTTTTGATGATAACTAGCAATTGTAAACTTGATATGAAGTTTGTTTTTGGCAATATGAAAATCTCACTGTCAAAGGCAAACTCTAGTTTAGGTATATAAACTCGAGTTTGAGGGTTGACAGAAAGCTGCTTACTTCTATGAAGAAAGCCAAACTCGAGTCTACTTGGACTAACTCGAGTATGAGGAGTTACAGAAAGCAATCAAAAATTTTCACAACGAGCCAAACTCCAGTTTGCAAAACCAAACCTGGAGTCTGGAAGATACAGAGAGCACTCAGAGTCCCAAGCAAGCCAAACTCGAGTCTAGATTCCTAAACTCCAGTCTAGACCAAACAGAAAGACACTCGAATTCCAGGCCAAGTTATAAACTCCAGTCTAGAGTTACAAACTCCAGTCTAGAGTTACAAACTCCAGTCTAGACCAAACAGAAAGATTTGAATAGTTTCAGCTCAAACATAAACTAAGTCTGTCATTGTAAACTCGAGTTTAGGACAAATAGAGAAACACTCGAATTTCTACCATCTTTCCAAAACTCCAGTCTGTCTCCTAAACTCCAGTCTGGAAAATCACAAACTTAGGCTTGTTCTTCAAACATAGACCCAAACTCGAGTCAGTCACTAATTGACTCGAGTCTAGGAGTAGGACCAAAATTACATGCCAAGTCCAAAGCCCGATAGTTCTCTCTGTAAAAGCCAAACTCGAGTTAGCTTTTATAGACTGCAAGTTTAGACCTCTAATCAACGGACATGCTTTCTTGATGAACCCCAAACTTGAGTCTGGAAGAACAAACTCGAGTTTGCATCGGGGATTTTGAAAAATCAAATGATGTTGATCTGCGAAATCTTAATAGGTCAATCTAAAATTATTCTATCATATGATATTATTGTTTCTAATGTCTTTGATGAAGTTTTGAGTATTTTCAGATAAGTTTAAGCTAAAATCAAGGTGAGATCAAGATCCAGGATAAGTACATTAAATGAAGAACCAAGAACAGGGCTGATCTTTCTCCCTTATCCCAGATGCTCAGTTCAAACCGTTGCAACACTTCAGGATCACTCTAAACAGTCAAATTACGATCATAGAATGACTGAAAATCTGGAAGACCTTCTGCAACAACTAAATTCCAAAATTCCAGCTAAGAATTCAAAGAACATAGCAAAATATGCAACTGTCATTTTTCCAGAATTGCAGCTGAACGTTAGAGAAAGAATTGCAACGGCTAGCTCATCCATTTAGTCTATAAAAGGCTGTGAAGACTCAAAGCAAAAGACACACAACGAAGCTATCTTGATTATACTTTGAAATTTGAGTCTGTATTGTTATTTTCAACCTATTCTTCAGTGTTTATCCTTATCTACTCTTTTGAGAGTTTGTAAATTTTTGAAAGCATTTGTTTGTGAGAACTCAAGGTTGTGGAACCTGTGAGTTGGGTTGTTCAATCACAAAGTGTAAGGGGGAGCAAGTCCTAGGTGTTAGGATTGTGTCCGGTCTTCATTGTTGTAATTGAAAATCTGTTGAATTAGTGGAAACACCCAGAAGGTATCTGGGGACTGGACGTAGGTCAAGGTTAAGACCGAACCAGTATAAATTCTGTGTCTAAGCTTTTCTTTTTCTACTCGTTTATTATCCATTTCTTAAGCTTCATTTTTAAGAGTTTAAAAGAATTTTTTAAAATCCCCAATTCACCCCCTCTTGGTGATTTCTTCCACTTTCAGGCCATACTCTTACTTCTGAGCACACTCAATCAACAAGAATATTTTCATATTTGCAATCTGGAGACAGCTAGAGAAATGTGGGTGGCCTTGGAGGTTGTTTATGAAGGAACATCGACTATAAAGGAGACCGAGTCAACACTCTCACAACAGAGTATGACTTGCTGAGAATGAAGAGCGGAGAATCAATTGCTGAATTTCAACTCCGATATACTCATCTGATAAACCAACTAGCTGCATTGGGCAAAGCATATGAACAACGTGCCCAAGTCAGAAAGATCCTCAAAGTACTAACCAAAGACTGGGAAGCCAAGGTCACAACAATAAAAGAGGCTTGAGGTGAATCAATGGCTTCAGTTGCAACCTTATTTAGAAGCCTGTCTGAATATGAAAGCAAATTGAAGTTCAAGAAAGATTTGGACGAGATCAACGAAAACAACAAGAACAAAGGAGTAGCCCTCAATGCAGTTAAAGAAAAGGAAGAAAATGATGATGATGACGAGGACGACGAGATGGGTATGTTCGTGAGAAAAATCAAGAAATTTTACAAAAGGGGTCAAGGCTTCAGAAATTGATTCCAAAAAGGAGGTTCTAGTAGCAGACGTGAACCCAAAGAGAAAGATCAAATCATATGCTATGAGTGTGAAAAGCCTGGTCACTACAAATTAGAGTGTCCTCAACTGAAGGGCAATGAGAAAGACAAGAAGAAGAAGTTCAACAACTTCAAGAAGAAGGCATATGTTTCAGCTATCTGGGGAGATGACTCTTCATAAGAAGAAAGTGAAGAAGAAGCAGAAACAACAAATGTTTGCCTAGTTACAGAAGAACAACAACCAAAAAATAGTGAGGTAAACGATTCACTACCCACTTACGATAAGCTATTTGATTAATACAATGAAATGCAATCTGAGTTTGAAAAACTTGTTGATAAATATTTTGATCTAAAAAGAAAAAATACTTCTCTTGAAATGCAAGTTAAAAACTTTACTGACAAAAACATACTTTGTGAGGATTATCTTGATTTGGAGAAAAAGAACTTATATCTTACAAAAACTCTTGAAAAATTCACTAGAGGAAGTGAAATGCTTAATGTGATCTTAAATGCCTAACGTTTTACAAATGATAGATCAGGTATAGGATATAATCCTATTTTTGACAACAAGAAGGGCAAAAAGAAAACTGGTGGAAAATCATACTTAAATTATTTTAAAAAATCAGTGCATTCATCAAATCCTTTTGCTCATTGTAATTATTGTAATTGGAAGGGTCATAGCACATCATCATGTTTTCATAAAAAGGAAAGAAGAGATAAACCTGTAGGAAATTATCAATAGGTACTCAAAGGAACCTATGTTCTTAAGCCTCAGACTAACCCCAAAGGACCCAAGAAAAGATGGGTACCTAAAACTTAATTTCTCCTATCTTGTAGATGTGTCTGAAAGCATTTAGAGTAAATAAGTGGTACATTGACAGTGGATGTTCCAGACACATGACGGGTGATGAAAATAAATTCATTGCTCTACAATCAAGGGATGGTGGTAAAGTCACTTTCGGAGGAAATCAATATGGAAAAATCACTGGCATAGGTGAGATAGGGACAAAAGAAGGTCCTCTCATCAAGGATGTTTATCTGGTAGAAGGACTATGCCATAACCTTCTGAGCGTGAGTCAGAGTACCGATAAGAATAATTGGATTATTTTTGATTCTGAAGAATGCCTCATTGTCAACAAAGATGAGTTTTCCATCGAAAAAGGTAAACTTAAGGTATTTAAGGCTCCTAGAGAAGGTAATTGCTATACACTGGATTTACCAAAAATTGCTTCTGAAAAGTGCTTTGTTAGCAACTTGGATGGGAGTTGGTTGTGGCATAAACGACTTGCACATGTGAATATGCACCAGCTGGACAAGTTGTTTAAAAAGGATTTAGTAATTGGTTTGCCAAAAATTCATTTTAAAAATGATATGATTTGTGATGCATGTCAAAAGGGCAAACAAACTAAATCTCTTTCAAGAATAAAGGTGAAATTTCATCAAATAGGCCTCTTTAACCTCTTTATATGGACTTGGTTGGGCCAACCAGAGTGAGAAGCTTAGGGGGAAATTTATATACCTTAGTTATAGTAGATGATTATTCTCGTTTCAGTTGGACAATATTTTTGTCTTCAAAAGATAAAACATTTGATCTATTTACTGTGTTTGCTAAGAAAGTGCAAAACGAGAAAGGTATATGCATTATAGCTATTCGCACTGATCATGGAGGTGAATTTGAGAATCAAGCCTTTGAAGGTTTTTGTGAAGCTCATGGGATAGATCATAACTTCTTAGCTCCAAGAACTCCTCAACAAAATGGTGTGGTGGAAAGGAAAAATTGAGAACTGGCTGAAATGGCCCGTGTAATGTTGAATGAGCATTAGACTTCATAAGTTTTCTAGGCAGACGCCATGAGCACTGCTAGCTATATCTCAAACAGAGCCTGTGTGAGAAAGAAATTGAACAAGACACCCTATGAACTCTATAAAGGGAGAAAACCAAACTTAGCTCATCTACATATCTTTAGTTGCAAATGTTTCGTGCATAACAATAGTAAGGATAATCTGGTAAGTTTGACTCTAAATCAGATGAAGGTATTTTTCTTGGCTATTCTAATAGGAGAATGTAGAGGAAGGAAATCACCAAGAGGGGGGTGAATTGGGGATTTCAAAAACTTTTTCGATTGCTTTCGAAAAACTGAACAAAACCGAATTAAACTGAGAAAGGGAAGAGGAAGTTTGACACAGATGATTTATACTGGTTCGGTCTTAACTCTTGACCTACGTCCAGTCCCCAGACTCTTTGGGATTTCTCACTATCTCTTTGATCAATTACACACTCTATAACTTAAGATGATCCTCTCACAATAGGACTCACTCCCCCTTACAAGTTGTAATCTGATCCCACACTCAAGGTTCCACTACCTCGAGTTTACACAACAAGTTTGATTCGAATTTCACAAAGACTCTCTCTAAGAGTAAGATGAAATAAACACTGAAGCTCAACGTGAATGAATAAGACTAATGAAATGAATACAAGATGAAAGCTTAGAGTCTTTTGGTATCTCGTTGACTGTGTTCTTTGTGTGTCCAAGTGCTGAAGCTTTCTTTTTATAGAATTGAAGATTAAAGACCGTTGGAGCTTCTGCTGGAAAGAGACGTTGAAGAGTTCAAATTGAGACATTAGGCTCCTTTCCATTGCTTGCCCACGTCTGGTTGTCTGCCATAGTGTCTGAATATTCTTTCTGTCAAATGATAAGGTTCTGTTGGCAGTTTAATGGATACTTAGCTGTAAAGCTAATTTCCTGAATATTTTATTCACTTTTGAGCATTCCAATGAGAATGAGAATTTGAAGCTTGAAATGTGTTGATGGAATCTAAAACTCATGAAAAAACTTATCAAACATATATATAATGATTTGTAATTCCATTTACGTGTAAAACAATGCATAAGATTGAATTAGAGAAGTGAAAAGCGTGACATTTAAAACAGAGATATGTTAGGCTTGAGTTTATGACCAATAGGCTCGAGTCTGTTCATGAACACTCAAGCATAATATGGGGTAGCTTGAGTCTTCCCTTTGTATAACGTGATTAATCTTTGAAAATATTTTGAGGTTGCGCATAGGCTCGAGTCTATTAGTGACAGGCTAGAGTCTAGAACTGTTTACAACGTGCTGAAGCTTAAGTACAAAGGCACAGGCTCGAGTCTAAAAACTTCGGCTCGAGTTTGCTTGGGCTCTGTCACTTGGATAGCTCTCTGCCTGAACCAGGCTCGAGTTTGTTTCAAAAAAACGTTTTGCAAAAACTGAAACATGCTCGAGTTAATGATCTTATGCTTGAGCCTATGTTTGTGAAAAACTTTGTTTGCTCTCAGGAAGGGACATGCTCGAGTTTAAAATCTTAGGCTCGAGTCTGTTCTCAGGAAAAATGGTTTGAAGTGCTTTCTGTAAGACATAGGCTCGAGTTTAAAAGCATAAGAAATGTGACATGCTCTCTGTAAGCCACAGGCTCAAGTTTAACTTAATAGGCTTGAGTCTACGTTGGTTATAAAAGATGAAATTTGTCTCTGTCACGAGCAGGCTCGAGTCTATTATGTTAGGCTCGAGTTTGCCCAAGATGAAAATCATGAAATATGCCCTCTGTCATGCGCAGGCTCGAGTCTATCAGGTTAGGCTCGAGTTTGCTTATGTTTAAAACGTTCATAATCCTTTCTGTTGTATGCAAACTTGAGTCTATCTCATCGAAACTCGAGTTTAACATCTATTATAAGATTTAAATCAATTTTAACAATCTTTAAACATGTTTAAACCTTAGCAACAAGTTTACAATGTTTTGTTATCATCAAAACACATAGAAAACTAACATTCTCCCCCTTTTTGATGATGACAACATTTGTAAACTTAATTTTGACAGAGATTTTGAGATTTTCAAATACAGAGATTGAGCAAGATAAATAGAATTTATTTGAGCAAGGATTAGAAACATAGAAATTCATAATTCGTTACATATTGCTCAAGATATTGAGGAAGATCATTGTATTAATTCAAACTCCAGAGGGTCAAAACAACTTAAACAAACTAAAAGTTCAAAACACACAATAACTTGAAAAATTCAAATTACAGAAGATCAACTAAGAACAATTCAAAACAGAATTTACAAACAAAAGTAAAAACATCAAAAGCTCAAAAGTGCTTCACTCTCTTCACTTTTCTTCTCCCCCTTTGGCATTATCAGAAAGGGGTGGATCAGAGGCAGGGACAGAGGTGATGGGTTTGATAAGCAAGGCTGTTTTGAGGAGAGGGACATTGGGAGGAGGTGGAGATGGACTGAGAGAGGAAGAATCTGAAGATGATGGAAGAGAAATGATAGGTAAAGAAGGGGATTGAGGAACAGGAGAGACATATGGAATAATGTCAAGGATTGGAGGATTTGGCCTAGGTGATGTAGAAGGATGCGTAAGAGAAGGTAAAATTGGAGTATGTGATGAGATGTGAGGAGATAGAGGAGAGTGGTGAGAGGAAGGTAAATTAGATACATGAAGAGGGATACTTTTTGTAGAGGAGGAGGGTGAAGATGTGAGGTGAGGGTTGAGGGATAGGATCAGGTGCCTTCATGTCTTGGAGAAGCTTTAAAAGTTTGTCCACTTTCTCATGTAAAGTCTTTAATTGCTCTCCATGAGCATCTTGAACCTCAACCAATGAATCGTGACTTGTGGTAACCTTTTTGACCATCCTTCCAATCTGAGTCTTTATTACTGTAACAAGAGTATTGTATTTGGTATCCAGATTGGCTTATAATGATGCAAAAGCGTCAGACACAGCATGTGCCACAAGTTCTTTCAGATAAGTGGCCATATCAGTTGATAGAGATGATGGTGGTGGAGGTGGAGCAGACTGAGCTTCATCAACTTTTGATTTAGACACTTTGGACTGAGATGGAGCTCGAGATTGTCCTAATCCTTCTTCCAAATTGATCCTCATCAGGTTTAGATGATGCTTCCCAAAAATTGGGGTAGGTACAGAATTATTATTGGCCAAATGCCAGATTTTCTCATGGAAGAGAATTACTGAGACCAGAGATGGAAAGGGAATCTGAGAAGAATGTGTGGAGGCAAATCTGAATCTTAGCATTTCTTGCAAAACCTAATAGCCTACATTGAGGGGTTTTTTATCAGTAATTGAGGCAAAGATGGGGAAATCCCTTTTGGCAAAATGGGTGAAGTTGCTTCCCTTTGGAGAAGGTTTCTGGCATAAATATACCAGATTGCTCTGTATTTAGGAATCATGGCTGCAAGAGTGAAGTTTAGAATTTTTCCTGAGGTAGGTATGGGTGTGTTTGGTCTGAGAAGCTTAAAAATTTCCCTGTCATTGTACTTGTATTCTGTGACAGGTGGAGGTTTGGAGATTTGAAGAAGAGAGTTCAAATATTTGGCAGATATGGTGATCTTCTTGCCTCTTAGCTTGGTAGAGAATCTCTCTTCTAGAAGATTGTCATCTTCATCTAGGATATTGTAAGTTTTCATCTGGAAATAGAAAGCCTTGACAATGGATGGACTGTAGGAGGCTTGAATGGACAGTAGGGTCTCAAATGGTTTAAGCCAAGGAGATAGGTCAATGTTGCATTCTTCCTTAACTTTCTGTAAGTCAACAAAAACTACTGGACAAAAAGTTTTATGAGAAAATTGTTCTTTGAACATTGAGACTTCTTTGCCTAGAAACTCTATAGGTTTATCAAGGAAATCCTTTGGCTTGGATGAAACCTCATTGATTTTTAGAATAGTTGGGAGTTCTTCAGGTACCTTGGATTGAGATTTAGATGGAGTAGCTTTGGAGGACTCTTGGTCTTTGCTGGTTCCACGAAATTCAGAACCAGAGACAGTCACTTTCTTCTTCTTGATTGGCTTGACTTCCTCGGTGATCTTCTTTTTGTCTTTCTTGTAAGCGGTTTCAGGGTCAATAACCTTCTTCTTTGGACTTCCAGTTGGTTCCTGAATTACCAACTTCTTTGGTTTGGCCTAAGAAACAGGTTTGTTGGTTGCCATGCCAGGAATTCTGGTATCTATGCCTGATTGAAGCTTCTTGGGAGCAAATTTCTCCCTTCTAGGTCTTTTTAGCGGTGGAGGAGAGGCCGAATGAGTCTCAGAATCAAAGGAGGCAGCAGCCGTGGATCTTTTAGAGGCCATTTTAGGAGATGAAATGGAATGGGTTTGAGAGAAGGAGGAACGTTTCAGAGGAATTTAGGTCAAGCTCGAGTGAGAGTGTCGAGTGAAGGACGACTGTTGAGCGTTTGATATATATAATATGCACTAGGCTTGAGCTGAAAACTTGCAAGCTCGAGTTACCTGCTCGAGTTTGCAAGAACAGGCTCGAGTCTGTATCAAAATGCACTAACCTGGACGCCAAGTGTGTATCTGTGAACACTTGACTCTCACGATAAGCTCGAGCATATCACTAATAGGCTCGAGTTTGAGTCTTCCCTGAACCTGATTTGACATTTTGCCTGTGTAGGCTCGAGCATGTTGTGCTAGGCTCGAGTTTGTCCTTTTCGTTGGCAAATGAATACCTCTCTGTCTTTTCTAGGCTCGAGCCTATCACTTATAGGCTCGAGTTTGCTCACCTACAAAACTTGATTTGTGCTTTATGCCTTCTGTAAACTCAAGCATACATTAGATAAACTCGAGTTTACTTCTCCTGACAGCAAAACTTCATACAATGGTCAGTTTAAACCTGCATAAACATGTCTAAACATTCCGATGCTTAAGTTAGCAACAATTAATCATCAAAAACACAATCAAACTCATAATTAGTACAAGCAAAGACATCTTACAATTCATTGGGATTTACCATTCCCAATTCTCTTCTAATGAACATAAATTGTTCCTTTGCAAGTGGTTTTGTGAAGATGTTTGCAAGTTGTTGATGAGTTGGGATAAACATCACTTTGACATCTTTCTTTTGAACATGATCTCGAATGAAATGATGTCTAACATCAATATGCATTGTTCTGGTATAATGGACTGGATTCTTGGCTAAGCTGATGGTGCTGGTATTGTCACACAAAATGGGAATTTCCTTCAAACGGATTCCCAAATCTTGGATCTGTTGCTTGAGCCATAGAACTTGTGAACAACAACTTGAAATAGCAACATACTCAGCTTCAATAGATGATACAGCTACTGTGTTCTGCTTCTTGTTAAACCATGAAATAAGTGAGTTTCCAAAGAATTCACATTGTCTACTAGTACTTTTACGATCAGTCTTGTACCTTGCATGATCTGAATCAAAATATGTTACCAGATATTCAGGTTGACCTTTGGGAAACCATAAACCCAAATTTTTAGTATCACGCAAGTATCTGAAGATTCTTTTCACATGTTCAGCATGAGATTCTTTAGGAGCTGATTGAAATCGAGCACACATTCCCACACTGAATTGGATATCAGGTCTACTCGCTATCAAGTAGAGCAATGATCCAATCATGCCTCTATATCTTGTGATGTTAAAGTCTTTTCCCTCCTCATTAGCATTTAATGTAGCAGTTGAACTCATTAGTGTATCAGCTCCATTGCAGTCTTGAAGTCCATACTTTTTGAGCAAATCTCTTAAGTACTTGGTCTGAGAGATAAATATCCCCTTTTTGTGTTGCTTGATTTGAAGACGAATAAAATAATTTAGTTCTCCCATCATTGACATCTCAAATTCTCCCTGCATAACCTCAGAAAATTCCTTGCACAAGGATTCATTAGTAGCACCAAAGATAATATAATCTACATAGATTTGCACAATTAAAATTTCATTCAGTTTATTGCTTTTTATGAATAGAGTAGTATCTACTTTGCCTCTTACAAATCCTTGATCAAGAAGAAACTTACTTAGTCTCTCACACCAATCTCTAAGAGCTTGTTTGAGACCATATAAAGCTTTCTTCAATTTGTAAACATGATCTGGATAAAATTCATCTTCAAAACCAGGAGGTTGTTCTACATAAACTTCTTCTTGAATTAAACCATTTAGAAAAGCAAACTTTACATCCATTTGATAAAGTTTAAAACCTTTAATGCAAACAAAGGCTAGTAGAACTCTTATGGCTTCCAATCTTGCTACTAGAGCATAAGTTTCTTCATAATATATTCCTTCTTCCTGATTATAGCCTTTTGCTACCAATCTAGCCTTGTTTCTAACTATGATTGCAGATTCATCTCGTTTGTTCTTGAATACTCACTTAGTGCCAATGACCGGATGGTCCCTAGGCCTAGGTACCAAGTCCCAAACTTGATTTCTTTTGAATTAATGTAATTCATCTTGCATTGCTATCACCCAATCATTATCTGAAAGGGCTTCTTCAATCTTAGAGGGTTCAATTTCAGAAATAAAGGCTGAAAAGGTTACCTCATTTAAAATGCTTTTCCTAGTTCTCACACCTTCATTTACATCACCTAGAACTTGATTCAGAGGATGACTCCTACTGTATCTCCAGGCACGAGGTTGAGGCTGAGACTGAATAAGTTCTTCAGAAACATTTTCAAATTCGTTTTCTGGTTCTTTTTGAAAAGCGTTTACAGAGGTTGCTGAAACAGATGGAGATTTTTGAGAGGATTGATTTTGAAATATACTATCCTCTTCCTCATCAATGGATTTGTTAGATTTACCTTCACAAAAAACTACATGTATTGATTCTTCAACAATATGAGTACGTAAATTAAATATTCTGTAAGCTTTGCTCCTATTTGAGTAACCAAGAAAAATACCTTCATCTGATTTGGGATCAAACTTACCCAAATTATCCTTACCATTGTTGTGGATAAAACATTTGCAACCAAAAATGTGTAGATGTGCTAAGTTTTGTTTCCTTCCCTTGTATATCTCATAAGGAGTCTTGTTTAACTTCTTCCTGAGATATGCTCTATTGGAAACATAGCATGCAGTACTCATAGCATCAGCCTAGAACACTTGAGAAGTGTTATTCTCATTCAGCATTGCTCTTGCCATTTCAGTGAGTACTCTATTCTTTCTTTCCACAACTCCATTTTGCTGAGGAGTCCTAGGAGCTGAGAAGTTATGATCAATGCCCATATTTTCACAATATTTGCTGAAGGCATGATTTTCAAATTCTCTTCCATGATTTGTGTGAATTCCTACAATGGCAATACCTTTCTCGTTTTGGACCTTTTTGGTAAACACCACAAATTGATCAAATGTTTCATCTTTAAATGATAAGAATATGGTCCATGTGAATCTAGAGAAATCATCTACAATGACTAGAGTGTACAGATTTTCACCAAAACTTTTGGCTCTAGCTGGACCAACCAAATCCATATGCAATAGTTGAAGAAGTCTATTAGTTGAAATCTCATTTTTGGATTTGAAAGATGATTTGGTTTGTTTTCCTTTTTGACAAGCATCACAGATTATATCATTTTTGAATTGAAGTTTTGGTATACCTATGACCAAGTCATTTCGCAATAACTTATTAAGTTGAGTCATGTTAAGATGAGCTAACCTCTTATGCCATAACCAACTTTCATCCATGTTACTAACAAAACATTCATTAGAAGCTGAATCATTTGAGAGATTAAGAGTATAACAGTTACCTTCTCTTGGAGCCCTGAATAAGGCTTTAGATCTCACATTTTCTAAGGAGATATCATCTTTGTCTACAATCAAGCATTCCTCTGAATTAAAGATAACTAAAGTACCTTTATCTGTGCTTTGGCTTACACTAAGTAGATTGTGGCATAGTCCTTCCACTAGGTAGACATCTTTTATTTGTGGTTCATCATTGTTGCCAATTTCACCAATACCAGTTATCTTTCCAGATTGGTTTCCACCAAATGTGACTTTGCCACTATCCTTGTGCTTGATTGTTGTAAACTTGGATTGATCTCTTGTCATATGTCTAGAGCATCCACTGTCAATATACCATTTGCTAGATTTTGATGCTCTTAGACAAACTTGCATATTTTACAAGATCAAGTCTTAGGTACCCATCTTTTCTTGGGTCCTTTTGGGTTAGTTTGCACCTTAGGAAACACATATGTTCCTTTAGGTACCCATTGATAACTACCTACAGGTTTATTTTTCCTTTCCTTTTTATGAAAACAAGAGGATGTAGAATGACCTTTCCTATTGCAATAGTTACAATGAGCAAAAGGGTTTGAAGTATGGACAAATTTTTGAAAATAGTTCAAGTAGGATTTTTCTCCAAACTTCTTCCTACCTTTCTTCTTATCCAGATCAGGTCTATAACCTATTCCTGATTTATCATTTGTAAATCTTTGTTGTTTCAGAATCACTTTAAGCATTTCACTTCCTTGAATGAATTTTTCAAGAGTTTTTGTAAGATACTGAATTCTTTTCTCAAATTCAACACATTCTTCACAATTGGTGTGCGAAAGGAACTCAATTTTTTGTTCAAGAATTATATTATTTGTTTTCATATATGTATATTTCTCACTGACTTCCTCAAAATCTGATTGTAAGTTATTATATTCAACAAATAATTCATTATATGAAGGTTTGTCTTGAGAATTACAACATTTTTCGCAACTGTGAGAAAAATCTTTACTTTGTTCTTCAAGTAATTTGATTCTCTTTCTGGAAGCAATAAGTTCCTTCACAATCTTTTTGAATTCAGAATGTAGTTCATTATATTCAGAAAGTAATTCATCAAAGGTTGGTTCAGAGTCATTTACCTCTTCTTTGTTTGATTCTTCCTTAGCAACTAGGCAAATGTTAGTTGTTTGCTCTTCATTCTCTTCATCCTCATCAGACGAACTATCACCCCAAATGGCAGATACATAGGCTTTCTTTCTGAATGAGCTGAATCTTTTCTTTTCTTTTTCTTTATCATTCAGCTGAGGGCACTCTGATTTAATGTGACCAGGTTTATCACATTCATAACAGATGATGGTTTTCTTTGATTCTGAGCTTGTGATACCTTTATAAGACTTTCTGAATCCTTGATTCTTCTTGTAGAACTTTCTAAACTTACGAACTATCATGCCAAGTTCTTCTTCTTCATCCTCATCGTCTGATTCTTTTGAATCATTGATGGTTTTGAGAGCAATTCCTTTATTTTTGCCATCAATTTCATCAAGTCCTTTTCTGAATTTGATTTTCCCCTCATATTCAGATAGACTTCCAAAGAGAGTTGTAACTGAAGCCATTGACTCTCCACGTGCTTCTTCAATGGCTGTGACTTTGGCTTCCCAATCCTTGGTAAGAACATTCAGGATTTTTCTTACTTGAACTCGTTGATCATATTCTTTTCCCAAGGCATCAAGTTGATTAATCAGATGGGTGAATCTGAGTTGAAATTCACCAATAGATTCTCCTGACTTCATACGAAGTAAATCATATTTAGTCATGAGAGTATTGATCCGATTCTCCTTGATCCCAGCAGTACTCATGAGCAATCTCCAAAGCCTTCCTCATATCTTTTGCAGAAGGTAGAGTGCGGATTCTGAAGTATTCTCTTTGACTTAGAGCACTTTGAAGGACATGAATTGCCTTGTTGTTAAGAGTGACAAGCCTTCTATCATTCTCAGTATATTCCTCTTCTAGCTTAGGAGTTCTGACTCCATCCTCTATTGATATTGGAACATAATCTCCATTCTCAAACACATTCCACAAACCAAATTCAGTAGCCATAACATAGACTCTAAATTTTGATTTCCAGAATGAGTAGTGTTCTCCATCAAAACCTGGAGGTCTGTTGATAGAGGCTCTTTCGAGTAGAATTCCTTCAATATGATCTTTTTATCTAAGATGTTAATCCTTCAAGTAGATAACCAGCCTCTGATACCAAATGTAGAGGAAGGAAATCACCAAGAGGGGGGTGAATTGGGGATTTCAAAAACTTTTTCGATTGCTTTCGAAAAATTGAACAAAACCGAATTAAACTGAGAAAGGGAAGAGGAAGCTTGACACAGATGATTTATACTGGTTCAGTCTAAACTCTTGACCTACGTCCAGTCCCCAGACTCTCTGGGATTTCTCCCTATCTCTTTGATCAATTACACACTCTGTAACTTAAGATGATCCTCTCACAATAGGACTCACTCCCCCTTACAAGTTGTAATCTGATCCCACACTCAAGGTTCCACTACCTTGAGTTTACACAACAAGTTTGATTCGAATTTCACAAAGACTCTCTCTAAGAGTAAGATGAAATAAACACTGAAGCTCAATATGAATGAATAAGACTAATGAAATGAATACAAGATGAAAGCTTAGAGTCTTTTGGTATTTCGTTGACTATGTTCTTTGTGTGTCCAGGTGCTGAAGCTTTCTTTTTATAGAATTGAAGATTAAAGACCGTTGGAGCTTCTGCCGGAAAGAGACATTGAAGAGTTCAAATTGAGACATTAGGCTCCTTTCCATTGCTTGCCCACGTCTGGTTGTCTGCCATAGTGTCTGAATATTCTTTCTGTCAAATGATAAGGTTCTGTTGGCAGTTCAGTGGATACTTAGCTGTAAAGCTGATTTCCTGAATATTTTATTCACTTTTGAGCGTTCCAGCGAGAATGAGAATCTGAAGCTTGAAATGTGTTAATGGAATCTGAAACTCATGAACAAACTTATCAAACATATATATAATGATTCGTAATTCCATTTAAGTGTAAAACAATGCATAAGATTGAATCAGAGAAGTGAAAAGCGTGACATTTAAAACAGAGATCTGTTAGGCTCGAGTTTATGACCAATAGGCTCGAGTCTGTTCATGAACACTCAAGCATAATATGGGGTAGGCTCGAGTCTGCCCTTTGTATAACGTGATTAATCTTTGAAAATATTTTGAGGTTGCACATAGGCTCGAGTCTATTAGTGACAGGCTAGAGTCTAGAACTGTTTACAACATGCTGAAGCTTAAGTACAAAGGCACAGGCTCGAGTCTAAAAACTTGGGCTCAAGTCTGCTCAGGCTCTGTCACTTGGATAGCTTTCTGCCTGAAGCAGGCTCAAGTCTATTAGTGACAGGCTCGAGTTTGTTTCAGAAAAACGTTTTGCAAAAACTGAAACATGCTCGAGTCAATGATCTTATGCTTGAGCCTATGTTTGTGAAAAACTTTGTTTGCTCTCAGGAAGGGACAAGCTCGAGTTTAAAATCTTAGGCTTGAGTTCTCAGGAAAAATGGTTTGAAGAGCTTTCTGTAAGACATAGGCTCGAGTTAAAACATTTAGGCTCGAGTTTAAAAGCATAAGAAATGTGACATGCTCTCTGTAAGCCACAGGCTCGAGTTTAACTTAATAGGCTCAAGTTTACGTTGGTTATAAAAGATGAAATTTGTCTCTGTCACGAGCAGGCTCGAGTCTATTATGTTAGGCTCGAGTTTGCCCAAGATGAAAATCATGAAATATGCCCTCTGTCACGCGCAGGCTCGAGTCTATCAGGTTAGGCTCGAGTTTGCTTATGTTTAAAACGTTCATAATCCTTTCTGTTGTATGCAAACTTGAGTCTATCTCATCCAAACTCAAGTTTAACATCTATTATAAGATTTAAATCAATTTTAACAATCTTTAAACATGTTTAAACCTTAGCAACAAGTTTGCAATGTTTTGTTATCATCAAAACACATAGAAAACTAAGAGAGTAAAGCTTACAAAGTCTTCAATAAGCATACGCGTATAGTTGAAGAATTAATACATGTTATGTTCTGTGAGTCAAAAATAATAAATTCTGTGGATGGGGATGATGAACTCATCCAAAAAAACCAATTCCTTTCAAAATCTACTCCTGCTTCTATTGAAAATTCTCAAGATATTTTTGAAAATGATTCTCAAAATCATCCTGATCAATCTCAGCCTAGAGCTTAGAAATTCATTAGGAACCATCCTCTTAACCAAGTTATAGGAAACATTGATCAAGGAGTGAGAACTAGAAATAGTGTTTTAAATGAAGTTATGTTCTCTGCTTTCATATATGAGATTGAGCCCTCTGAAATTGACGAAGCCCTATCAGACAATGATTGGGTCATCGCAATGCAAGAGGAGTTACATCAATTTGACAGAAATCAAGTTTGGGACTTGGTACCTAGGCCTAAAGACCATTTGGTCATTGGCACTAAATGGGTATTCAAGGACAAACGAGATGAATCCGCAATCATAGTCAGAAACAAGACTAGACTTATTGCCAAAGGCTATAATCAGGAAGAAGGAATTGATTATGAAGAAACACATGCTCCTGTAGCTAGATTGGAAGCCATACGTGTTCTTCTGGCCTTTGCTTGCATCAAGGGGATAAAACTCTATCAAATGGATGTTAAAAGTGCTTTCCTAAATGGTTTAATACTAGAGGAGGTATATGTAGAACAACTTCCTAGTTTTGAAAGTGACTGATACCCTGATCATGTCTATTGTTTAAAGAAAGCTTTATATGGTCTCAAGCAAGCTCCTAGAGTTGAAAGTGACCGATACCCTGATCATGTCTATTGTGTAAATTCCTGCTTGATCAAGGTTTTGTAAGAGGTAAAGCAGACACTACACTCTTCATTAAAAATAATAAACTTAACGAGCTTTTAGTAGTACAGATATATGTGGATGATATTATCTTTGATTCTACTAATGAGTCTTTGTGTGAGAAATTTTCAAAGAAAATGCAGAGTGAGTTTGAGATGTCAATGATGGGTGAGCTGAATTATTTTCTTGGCCTACAAATCAAGCAGAGATAAGATGGAATTTTTATATCCCAAACCAAGTACTTGCGTGATCTACTAAAGAGATTTGGAATGGAGCATTACAATGGAACCGACGCCCCAATGAGCTCCACTGCCTCTCTTGATGCTGATAGTGAAAAAGGAAAAGATTTTAACATTACCAAGTATAGAGGAATGATCGGATCTCTTCTCTACTTGACAGCTAGTAGACCAGATATTCAGTTTAACATAGGCATGTGTGCCAGATTCCAAGCTGCACCAAAGGAATCTCATGCAGAGCATGTGAAGAGAAATTTTCGATATCTAGCTGATACAAAAGAGCTTGGACTATGGTTTCCAAAAGGAGGACAAGAATATCTGGTTGCATATTCTGATTCATATCATGCAGGCTACAAGAATAATAGGAATAGTACCAGTGGGCAATGTGAGTTTCTTGGAGGATCTCTGGTGTCATGGTTTAGCAAGAAACAAACAACCGTGGTTGTCTCATCTACTGAAGCTGAGTATGTTGCAGCGTCTAGTTTGGTCTCTTCTCTCTCAACTCTTTTGCTTGTTCTTTGAGTTGGAGGATAAAGGTTGACTTCTAGATGTTTATATCTGTTGGAATGTCAGTCCCTTGATTAGGTGAATGTCTCTTTATCCTTTTTGCATCGTGCAGAGCTCATTAGACGAAAATATAGCAAGTTAGGTGGCCCTTCATTTAATGCTCTGACAGTTCTTTTGCTTTAGTGAAGTCAGCACTTAAAATCAGCTTGAATCATCTCTAAAATGGTTGAAATCCACTAGCAAACACATTAAACATATCTAATGATATTGATAATAAATATTAGAAATCATTCAGGTCAATCAACAAACATTATGCAGATTTCAGAAATTTAAATTTTCAACTGTCGCGACCTATACTCGAGTTTGTGCATCAATACTCGAGTTTTCCACTATGCACTTAAGTCCATACTCGAGTTTCCATAATGATACTCGAGTATTCTCCTTTCAGAGAGAAAACTCGCGATATGAGCTTTAGAGCTTCAGTTGATGACTTAGACTAATACTCGAGTTTTGGACTATTAATGAAAATATGTCCAAAACACCAAAACCAGAGTATTCATTCAAAACTGAAGTATTGAGATCTTGGAAAACATGGATGCTCTCTGTATGACCAAAAACTCGAGTTTCCAAACTCATACTCGAGTTTGCTTTCATAACTTGAAGTTCAAAGAGTATTTTAACCAGTTCGAAACTTGAGTTTCCGAAACTAGAGTTTTCCAAACTGAAGTTTATAAGCATATTCAAAATTTTTAATCATCTGTGCTAGGCTTCGAAACTCGAGTTTTCAATGTCTTACTCGAGTTTTCATTTGAAAAATGAAGTCTTTTGAAATTTGGAGCTAAGATAGAAAATTGAAGTTTTCTTATTCCAAAGCTGGAGTTTTTGAAACTAGAGTTTTCATTTCTCTTTACAAATACTGAAGAGTCTCTTTTGGCCTATACTCAAGTATTGAAACCAATACTCGAGTTTTGTCATGATATAAAACTTGTGATGCTTTCTGTAAAGGCCAATACTCGAGTTTTCAACTGGAAACCACGGTATTGCCTTTGGCATTCAAATTGAGCCTTTCTTTGTAAAGGTCAATACTCGAGTATTAATCCTGATACTCGAGTATTGACTTAAACAACAAGTTTTTGATTATTTGAGACAAAACTCCAATCTTGATTTTAAAATTGTTTGTTATCATCAAAACCCATAGAGAACTAACATTTTTATCTTACACCCAATTCACTTCGTATTAGGTGTCAGCCAGTTCTATTAGTTGTTATCAAAGTATGGCTCTTATTTAAAAGACTTGATAGTCTCAAGGGTTTATAATGGCTGATTATAGATGTTACGTGTTTTTGAAGGACATCTTTATAAAAGCCTTTGATTTTGATATGTGAATTTTTTTTACAGGTGTTTTTTATTTCAAACCGACAAGAGATTGGACGGAGAAAAAAAAAAGAAAATGTTTTCATTGAATATTATAACCATGACAATTATGAATAGTGCTTTAACCGTAAATGATTTTAAGAAAAATAGATTTTGCTTTAGTGTGAGAGATATTTGAGATACTCTAGATTCTATTTATGCTTCTGCATATTGTGTTGAAGTTGAAAGTGTTGATAGTTCATAAGAAATTTTAAGTTGAACATCTATGGTTAATGAACAATTAGAAGTTGAGAATGAAGAAAGAAAAATCATCAAACATGAGTTAGTCAACACAAAAGGACAAGAGGGAGAGGATTCCAAAGAATAGCTCATCACAAACGAATTTGATGAATCATCTTCTGGAGCTCAAGATGTTCTTATGGTGGTAAAAAGATTAAATTCTTCTTGTGAATCTAGGAAAAATGATCTTGAATATAATTTGCATCAAATTGTTTTGAAACCAATTATTGATTCTATTTAAAAATGCAAACAAGTTTTAAATCATGTTGGAAAATCTATTTGGGAAGAATGAATGTTGAAATAAAAATTATTTGAGTTTTTATGACCAATACAATACTTGCTTAAAATCTCATAATGTATATCATTATATTACTTGTAATTACTGTGGAAAAGTTTTTTTATATTTATCACACATGCTCTATTAGAAGAAATTCTAATAAGAGAAATACCTTTTTTTTTTTTTGGTAATTCCTGAAGGACAAGTAAGGTCCAATGCTAACTATCAAAGACCCAAAACACATACAATACTCACAACCTCTCTCTTTCCCATACGCGGTCATAACCCTTTTCTCTCGTGATCTAATGCATGGCAGCGCCCATGCTCCTCAATACCTCTTAAGTTCAGCAACATATATACTCGGTCTCATATATTCTTTCTTCTCTCTCATTCATTTCGGATAAAACATTCCAGTCACAAAGAACACTGAGACGAGACCGAGGCTGGCAGAACTAAGAGGCTGAGGATATGAGAGATTGAGAGAGCGAGAGTGAGAGACCAGATGATAGTTTGAGACGAGAGACTGAGAGTGAGCATCGGAGGAAGAATAAGAGAGTCAGTCCGGACGTGCATGAAAGCTTAAAGTCCATACAAGGTAAGCTCTTACTTGTGTAGATGTACGTTAGCTTTCAGCGTTGGAAGTTTCAGTTTATGGTTTAGCTCGCATGTTAATTTCTGGTTCATGATGATCTCACTGACGTGTGTATATATATATATGTGGTTGATAATTTGCTACACGTTGGGTCTGTTTAGGCTAAAAGGAATAATAGAAACGGTGTTGGTGTGTTTTTCCTCTGTTTTTCTCGGTCAACACAGAGCCTTTTATTGGCTGCTACAGTAAAATCGTAAAGGAACAGTGCACACGTACTGTAGCAACGTTACTGTTCACGTGCAGGATTTTCAGCTGGACAACGATTTTTAAATGGATCAAAACCATAGTAAACCTTAGTGTTTTTCTATGAAAATTTTACAGGAGATAGTACTCTCCTTAGTCTTCGAAATAAGCTTTGCTCCAGATACAATTTTTGGAAGTTGAGTCATAATTCAGGAACACCTCTGTAGCGTTTTTACGGGCAGTGATCATATTTTTGAAATCTGGGAATGACTCAAGTAAAATTAAAATATGGAAATTTCCAGTTAGTTAGAGGACTTCCAGAGCTTTAATTTGATGTATAATGGGTATTTTTCTGAGCTCTGGTTAAGGAGAAATGAATTTTTAAAAAATGACCCTTCGATTCTGAACTTAATTTTGGACAGCAGTGATATTTTGAGATATAAACGGATTTTCATTTAAGGTTGGCTCAAGATAATATTTTTGGTTGAAAATAGACATATTAAGGGTCATTTAGGCTTTGGAATTAACTCAAAAGGATTTTTAAAGATTTAATTATGAATTGTTGAAGATCAGCTACTGTTTGGTGGAAAATTCTGAGAATGATGAAAATAAGAGGAATATAAGCTCATATTAAATTCCCTAACAAGAAAAGGGAATTAATGATTATGGACACATTAATTGGGCTTATTATAAATCATCAAAGAAAATATTTATTGAGAAGGAATTCACTATATTTATATTTTATTATTATTTTAGGTTGATTGTGATCATCTATGCCTGAGAAATTATTTTTATCTATAGTCGACATCTAGGTAGTAACCTTAATCCTCATATACTTTGTGTGACTTGCGTATGTATGTTTACCATGTATATTCCATACATTTGGTTGACATTTATTTTCGAGTTTTTTGAAATCGGAACATGCTGTGTGCAATAAAGGCCTTGCTGTGTGTCGTACCCGGCAGTCTGTGCTGTGTGCTATTAGGACTGCTGTAATACCTCAATTTTCATAATACATGTAAATATCATATTTTGATAAATAACACCTATTACAATAGGTGAATTTGTGGTCTCAAAATTAGTGAAATAATTATCTTATTTTCTAAAGGTAATTTCTCATGAGATTAGAGTAAATAAAGAGCTAAAAATTCCTAACTGAATTTGTGGGTCATAAAATACGCTGAGAATGTTCTAATAAATCCTAGGAGGCAACTAGATATTTATTAAAAATTAGAAAGTATGTTGCCTCTAATTTGGATAATTTATGGGATTATTTTTCCAAGGGAAATAATTAAAGTAATTAGTGAATATTAAAAACAATTATGGGGCAAGTGAATTTTTATTAATTAAGTTAATTTCATAATTATTCATAATTAGTCTTGGGACTATTTAAGATCAACAAATTGGAATATTTTAGCTTGATTAAGTATTAAAAAGGGGTCAATATAAGTATCAAATGAATTTCTAAAGATTGTAATTGGTTTGATAATCAATTATAATCTTGGCAATTAAGTCTAGTAACCCATGAAATACTATATTAATTAATTATCCCTCCCACTAATAAAAGTGGCGAAAATTACTAATTAAAGAGTGAAGAAATTATATTAATCTTTTTTTTCCTAAACCTTTGTCAAATTAATTGGACCAATGAGAAGCTTGAGTTTTAATTATTAGAGCACAAATAAAATACAATTCTTGATCTTAAAGCAAAGGAGGGCCACGTTTTTTTTTTTTTAAAAGGAAGAACATAATTGTTTAAAATTAAAAGCTATCATATGGGTTAGTTAAGTTGGAGTATGAAGGAAGTTTTCAAACTTAAGGAGCAAGTTTCTTAAACTTGGGGAGCAAGAAGTGATTTATTTAGATGAAATTAGATGGAAATCCATAAGAATTAAATCATAACTTGAAATCCTGAAACTAAGTATTGAAGATAAGTACATATTTGAACTCAGTGAATTATGAGCTTCGATTTGGCTTTTCCCCAAGTTATTTTCGGTTACTTTTAAGATTCATACCTAAGTATTTTGGGAATTAAAAATCACCATAAATCTAATCATAAAATTAGGATTTCAAAAGTGAAATTGGATTTTGAATTGAAACACCCACTTACACCTAACTAAATTAGAGTTTGGGATTAATTAGGACAACATAGTGAAGAAGTTGAATGACTTGGGGACAAAGCAAGGGAACTTCTTGAAGAAGGAAGGGGGAAGAGGAGGTGTAGGGGAGGGATTGAAGCCTCCTCACCAAGTAATATCCAATGGCTAGAAGGCAAAGGAAAAATCATAAAAATGCCACCATCCTCTCCTATAAATAGAGGCCTCCCACTTCACAAATTCTCACCAATTCATCAAGCTTCAATTCAAGAATTTAGAGAGAAAGGGAGGGTGTGGAAGAGCTGCAGAAAAATAGGAGGCTAGTGGTCTTCAAGAGGTAAGGGAGTTTTTAGTTCATAGTTCAAGTTCTTAATTTATGAAGTAGAAATGCTAGAAATGTTATTTTGATCTTCAATCTTCCAAATATAGTTTTATTTTCATGTTTTTATGGTTTCCAATAGCTTTATTTCGAAAATTTGATGAAGAAGAAGCTATAGCAAAAATTTTGGAAGATTATGATCAAAATAGCGAAGCTCTGGCAAAATTTCATTGATTAGTATTTTCTGCAGTCAGGGGTAAAAACATCAGTATTTTATGATGAAGATGATGTTATAAAATTCTGAGAAAATTCATGATGCAAGTAGACGTCTAGGGCTTTCCAAATATATAGAGTTTGTGTCATTTGAAGCTCTGCGCAAAAAGATAAAAATCTTAGAAGTTAAGCGATGTTTTCTGGGCGAAAATCTGGGCAGCAGTTTGAAATGTTAAAACTGGGAATTATCCATGAATTCTGGGTAAGTTCCAGTATTTTTCCTTGAAAATAGACTTCTCAAGGATTCCGGAACATTTTATGGATCCTAATTTCAATTTTTCTGGAATTAGTTATGATTTTCCAAAGTTAGGCGAAAATCTGCCCAGAAATGCTGAATGAACGTTTTTTTACGAAAATTATGTGGAAATAATTGAAAATAAATCCTTCAAGGGTAAAAATGTCAAGTATGGCCAAGGTGTCTCTTGAAATATTGTTTGAGAATTAATTGAGACAATATTACCCTTTTAAGATAGACTGTGCACGTGTTCCGACGACAAACGTACCCAAAAGTCCTGTCAAACTCAGGTACGGACGCGTATTGTAACATTAACACTTATGCTTATGGTATGGTTATATATGATAATTGTTTTCACATGTTGATACTCTGTTTTGAAATTGCTCATGGATTTGAGTTGTATACGGGTTATAGTCTTGATAACACCGTTGAGTTTTCCTAGCGCTGAGGACACGATAGGCCATCGTGGCACTGGTTATGTGCAGACTTGGGTAACATACATATTGCAGTGGCTGTGTTATGTTACTTGCTGATATGTTTTTGAAAGTTATAATTGTGAATATATTATTGTGATACCTGTCATATACTGTTTACATAAGCATGAGGTTAACCGTTACCTGAGGTCCAATGGACATTGGACCTCAGTCTTAATAAATAGTACAGGAAAGAAATCGGGATGGAGAAGGCGTCGGTAGATAGAGCCGTGAAGAGGCAGCGGTTAAAGGCAAAGGTCGGTAGAAGTTATTAGGACTTAGCTTCTGGCACGAATTTAACAAAGTTACTTTGAACAGTTTGGTGTCTAAGGCTGGGTTAATCTATGTGGGAAGCCAATCAGTCGCTGTATAAGTCGGTGAGGCCCCATAATAGACCCCTACTTGGCCAATCTGTTTGATTAACTGATGTTAGGTTCCAAGCCATAGGTCTAGTTTAAGACTTTCTTTATGAGAGAAATGTATTCAAACCTTTGTAAATTGTATCACATGAATATTCCTTCGGGATATTTAATATATCAGCTTATGTCGGGCATCATCATATGTCTAGGCATTTTTATATCAGATACTCGTTGTCCGGATCTTAGCGCACGCTATCAATTTCTGCAGTACTCTAAGCTGTAGCATCTCAAACTTTGTTGTTTTTCTTAAAACTAAGTGTCGACCGACACGATTTTCGAACCTGGAATTTGAGATGTTACAACTGCTAGTTCCAGATTTGGCTGTGTGCCTTACTGTGTGCATGATTTTAAACGTTATGTGATTTGCATGTTTATTGGTTTTTCTTACATGCATTGTTATACATTTTATGAGAGATTAATGGTTACTTTGGGATTCAATTCTTGAATCCCAGCTCCTCTTAAGTTAACTGGCAGTTCATCTAAAGCAGAGCAGGGAGACCGTGGTAAGGCTCCGAAGTAGGACTAGAGTGGTATTTTATTTTGGCTTGTCAGACATCATTATCCAGATGACTGTTTATTATGACTCTTTAGGGTAAAGTTATATTTCCATGTATTTTTATCAGTATATTATTGTCCAATCTAGTATGTGCTCTGCTGCTTTATACTCTGATACAAGACATAAATTAACCTGGGACTAATAATTTAAAAATTAAATATAAGTAAAGGATTGCACTACCTGCCACCCGAAAGGGCAAGGCCGTTAGGTGTGTCACATAATCTAGTCCTTTATGTGTGCATATTGATTCACTAAAGAATGAACATAAGGATACTGAGAATATGAAGAAGAAGCCTTGAAATGAAAAGAGAAAAGAGCCTAAAAGTAAAGGGCTATCATAACTCCAAGTAACACTTCCAGTGATACCTCCTGAGGCAACTCTGAGAGATGTTAAATCAAGAAGAGTACGTTTTACTTCAATGATAGGCTATCATAAGGTTCCATTCAACTACCTTAAAGAGAACAAGAAAAAGAAGATCTCACACGCACCAAATAGAAGATTCTTGGAATTTACATCTTAAGAGAGAATGTTGCTAGCACCTGATGCAAGAAATCCAGCGTTTGAACATTATAAAAAGATGTAGTAGATAAGAAAAGCCAATCCTCTAAGAACCTAGAATGCAAAAAGGAGGGCGCACTTGAGACATCACTGGGGTGCCTATCCAGTGATGAAGGAAGGAAAGATGTATAGTGAAGCATCACTTGAGTGATCAATATCACTACGTGACAATTGGGAGTAACTGCCCAAGTGATCTGACCAAATGAAAGATTGAATATTGCCACATGTCATGTTAGAGAAGTAAGTTGACTTTGTAATAAGACACATATACATGTGTCTCCAAGTTACGAAGGATAATTAATTAGTCTCTTCCAAGGGTCCTCAAAATTGACCAAACAAGGATACAATGAATGAAGAAGTGATTGATCTCATGCCCAAAAGTCAAATAAGTGTATTAAATAACCCTCCAAATAATGTAGCAATTTTTGATTTTATATATTCCGTAAAAAAGAGGGAGGATGTTATATATGCTTAGTTTTGATTATGTCAAATATAGATGTCAAATATTAAGAGCAAAAAAGTTTGCATAATATATTTATCTTATACTTTTACTAATTAATTTATTTAATGTAAAATATCTTGTATGTTAGTTAAGCAAAGGAAGAAGATATCAAGTTGAATTATGAAGAATAATTAAAAGGAAGATGTCGAGTTGAAGTGTGGAGAATGAATGATCAAGAAGAAGAAAGATTGAAAGAAGAAAACTTGCATCATATTAGTCTAGAAAAGGAAAAAGATATCTATTAGGACTATGGAGGATGATATAGAAGAAGAAATGACATTGAAGAAAGAACTACTATTCCAAAAAAGGAAAGAAGTTATTGAGTTAAATTATTGTGAATGGTCAAGAAAAATAACAAAAAGGTATTGAAGAATGAATTTATCAAATATGGGAAAAAGAATTCAAGAAAAGAAAGAAACTAAGAAGAAAAATATTGAAGATATTAGTCAAGAAATACAATGAGTTATCAAAAGGATTGTGCATAAGAATCATGAAGAGGAAGAGAAGAGATTGAAGAAACAGGCACTTACAAGATATAATGAGCATATAAGGATTCAAGTTCTTGTATGTAATATTGGAGGTCTCTATGATCAAATGAAAGTTAGAATGGCTCAATTTGAAGTTAGGATACCTTATACAGAAGTTATACCATCATCACTCGAGAGGTACCTCTAGAGATGAATTTTGTACGATCACTCAAGTGATGACCACTGTGTTATGCTTTGTTTTCATTTAGCTTGACAAAAGTCTAGTATTTTGGTTATATCTCCAAAACCACAACTTCAATTGAGGTGAAACTTATTTCATGTGAACCTACACAAACAACGAAAAGACACCAAGATCAAGCTTAATAGGTTTCTAATGAAAATGATGAATGTGAAATTTTGACATAGAAATTTCTCACTTTATTCCAGACTAGGTTTAGTAATTTGAAAATATCTCCCAAACCACAACTTTGATTAAGATCAAACTTATTGCATATGAAACTAGACTCAAAAGGTGATTTAAAGACGTCATGATCATGCTCAAAGAGGTTTGAATGGAACAAATGTGAATTTCGTTAGTTAATGCGTAAAATTTAAACACTGTCCAGACCACTTTGAAGATTTGAAGTTAAAATGTGTCTATCATTGGCAAGGATCACTTCGGTAATGTGAAAGTGATGTACATCACTTCAACAACCACTTACAATTATGCATTGTTCACTTTGAAGATCTTGAAGGATCACTTGAGTGATGACCTATCACTAACAACATTACTGTAGTAATATGAAAGTTATGAGTTTTTACAGTTTTAATCATCATCTCAGATTTTGTGATTCTTTTCCAAACTCATAATAATTGATTACATTGTTCCTAATCATCACTAATCAAGTTTATACGAAGATTATAGGTGATTAAATTTGGATTAAACTTCAATGGTCAAAAAACAAATTTTGTCAAAAGTTCCAACAGAAATATTATGAGAAGCTCAATGAGAAGAATGTGATTAAGGGTCTAATGATCTTCATTAACCATAAATAGAAGAGGAGTACTCAAAGCCTAGGAAGAGAGAGCTTGCACCCTTCACCATCGAAATGTCAACACTCTAACTCCAACATGTATCTCATACACTATTTGTTTTCTCAGTGCTCATATAATCTACTTTAGAGAGAGAAATCATTTGTTTTGTGCTTCAGTGTGTACATCTTATTTGCTTCTAAGAGAGAAGATCAATTGTAATCTTTACCATCAAGGTCATATCCTTTCGGTATATAAGGAGGAGTGACTCAGTGAAGGAGTTGAAGTGGCTTCACAAGTTCCCAGATCAAACTTGTGTGATTATAGTGATTATTATCAAGTACCCAATTTAAACTTGAGGGAGATAATGGATTAAAATCTTTGGAGGAGCCAAGGTACTAGACGTAGATCATCGCAGATTGGACCAAACCAAAATAAATCGTAGTTTATATATATATACTCTCCTCCCTTACCTTTTATATTTCTAGAGCTAGTTGTGGTTTTTTGGTTGATCACTCCAGTGACCACGCGATTGATTTGGTTTGAAAAAAGAAAAAAAAAAACTCTTCACCAAAATAGCTATTACAAGTGATCAAGTATCGTCTTTGAAGATCACTCGAGTAATGCAAAAATTACTCATTACTTTCACTTTACCATGGTGATTTTGATAGAGATCTCATTTTCTGAAATATATTTTCAAATAGATCACTTAGTGACCACTCAAGTGATATGTTCTAAATTTTATCACTTTCAATCCATCATAGTAAAATTAGCCAATGATCAGTTTTCTTAAAAGAATTTCAAAGTTATCGAGTTTTTATCTTACACTCAATTCAACCCCCTTTTAGGTGTCAGCCAGTTTTAACATGCTAAAAGTGTTTTCATGTTCGTGGTCAAGGAAAAGGACAAACCTCAAATGTTTTTTCCCCCGTTACTTTGGTTGAATAAAAATGGCCTAAAATTTTCAATTATTTCATGATTATTCTGCTGGACTGATTTTTTCAAGGAAAAAAAAATTGTCTGGACTGATTTCAGAGAAAAATAGTCTCGCCAAAAATAATTTTTCACAGCAAATATATAGGTCATTACGAGGATTTTTTTTTAAGGAAAAAAAATTTTCATGAGTTATTTTTGAATTTTATGTATATTTATGAGGATCTGCTTTTTCTGCTCTTGAAGGGAAAATAAAAAATATCAAACGACTTTATATTCCAAGTTCCAGGTATCCAACCTTTAAAATTTTCTTATACAGTTAAGCTTATAATAATTAGTCAAAATACGTCTATATCTGATATTATTTTCCTTCCCCAATAATTTGGAAAAAGATTTGATTATAATTGATATATGTAACAAGTTATCCGTAAAAACAACGAAAAAATTATTATACAAGAAGCCCTATAACTATTACAAATTTTCAGCTTCAAGAGATAGACAAACAAATATTATTAAGTGGCCAGGAAGAAAATATTCTTCACAACAAACAATTGAGAAACTTTATTAAGAGTATACTCCGGTATTGAAGTTTTGAGCAAAACTCATTAAGAGTCCAAAACTCGAGTATTGGAAGAATACTCAAGTATTGGTTTGAAATTCAACTAAAGGTCCAAAGCTGAAATCACGAGTCTCGTCTCTGAAAGGAGAATACTCAAGTATTAGAATGAATACTCAAGTATAGCCTTAAGTGCATAGTGACATACTCGATCGAGTATTGGCCGTGACAGTTAGAAATTTGAATTTACGAAATCTGTGTAATATTTATTGTTTGATCTGAATGTTTTCATATATTAATTTCCAACATTACCAGATATGTTTAATGTGTTTGCCAGTGTATTTCAGCAAGTTTACAGATAGAGTAAAGTGACTCAAAATGTTGACTTTACTAAAGCAAGGGAACTGTCAGAAGCATTAAATGAGGAACCACCTAACTTGTTATATTTTTGTCTAATAAGCTATAAACGATGCAAAAGGGATAAAGAGGCATACACCTACTATGTACACTGACATTCCAACGGTTATAAACATAAGAAAGTCAGCATACATCCTTTCAACACTTAGAATGAACAAAATGAAGAGAGAGAAGAGACCAAGTTGCTATTAACAGACAGAAATCTTCAGCAACAGTCAAATGAATGCTAGCAACGGTTATTAAACATACTCTAAGTATAAATAGATCAACATTCAATTCTCTTCAACAACTATTGAACTGTAAAACGAAAAAACATTAAATTTGTTCATTCATTATTGTGTTTTCTGAACAAAGTGTCGGTTGACACTACTTGAGCTTCAGTGATTATCTTATCTACTTTTCTAAGAGAGTTTATTGCTTGTATTCATTTACTGTAAAGAATCTCAAGTCGGGGGACTTGGAGATTAGGGGAGTCATTGATTACAACTTGTAAGAGGGAGCAAGTTCTAGTGAGAGAATTGCTTCAGAGTTACAGAGTGTGTAAATCAAGTGACTTAGTGAAATACTCAGGGTGCCTGAGGGCTAGACGTAGGCCAAAGAGTTGGGCTGAACCAGCATAAACCTATGTGTACTATGTGTACTGCTTTTCTTTCTCTACTCTTTGTTGTGCCCTGTTTCAGTTACCACTTAAGCAAGTATTTGTGAAAATTTTGAAAATCCCCAATTCACCCCCTCTTGGTGATTTAGCTCCACTTTCAAATAGGACCAGAGTGGTATCAGAATTTGACCTTTAATTTCCACGGGTATTTAGGAAATTCGTAACTTGGTCTATATAACTCTGAATGGAGTGGTTCCAATTTCTGTTTATTCCCTGATAAGTCTTCTTTCATAAACTAAAGTCACCAAGTTGATTTATCACTGAGAAAAATTCTCAAATTTCAAAATCTTAAACACTATCCATTTTGGGAATACAGACTTAAAAGCTTTCATAGTTCAACTTCGAAAATCCATATCTGGAGTTCTAGACCTCGGATTTAGGTGATTCAAAAACTTATGAACTCCTTATTAAGTCTAGTTTCTATGAAAATTGATTTCAACATTTTATCACGTCATTCATTCCCAGATTGCAAAAATGTTGTCTCTATTCTGAAACAGTTTCAGATTTGTAACCCATTTTCAAAAATTCATAACTCTTTGCATACTTATCGAAATGCAGCGAATTACCTATCAAATTAAAGCTCTATGTGTCTACTACAAATCTGGAAAATATCAACATTTTATAACTTTATTTACTTGGTCAACAAGTCAACGTCATTTGCTGACTCCAGAAATAACACAAAAACGTTTTCAGATTTTGACCCATTTTTAAAAATCATAACTTGAGTTACAGACATCCGATTGAGATGAATCAAAGCTCATTTTAAAGCTTGGCATGTCTAATAAATGCCCCTAAAATTTTAGGGTCAAAGAAGGTTGTTTACCCTAGTTTTGTCTCACTTAAAGATTACTGTTCATGTATATGCAGTCACGTATGGGTTATCTAAGCTTTGTTTCGTTTTTGTTTTGGTCCTCATTATATATATATACACACACACGTCTAACTTCCTTTTCTTTTCACAGACCAGAGAACACAATAACCCTTCCTTCCTTTTATACTCTCATGAACCAAAAGACATTCTTTACTTAAGCAACTTCAACGCTTTAGTATTATTGTTTTCTTTTCTTCTTCCTTTTCATCGTTACTGTATGGGTAAATATGCCATGGATGCATTAATATATGTATATATATCAACATCTATCTTGCTTCCCTGAACACATGCAGCAACGTTTTTGACTTAAAAAAAAAACAATATGACAGCAAAAATGCTTCTTTGATAACAAAACTATGCATGACAGCAAAAGCATTTGCTACTATAATATATTTTCAGTTTAAACTTCTTAGATCTCTATGACTTCATACCAAGCAAGATAGTGATAGAAAAACAAAGAGAAAGGAAGGTATAACCCTCACCTTCTATGTTTTCGGCAAGCAATGATAACTGATACTACTTTGTTTTCCCCTGTTCCTCGGCGCCCCAAACAGAGAAGGATGAGAATTCATCTTTTCTCACTCAACTCTACAACACTCTATGTTTCTGTTTTATTATCTGTCAAAAACGAATGGTTAAAGGGCTGTTGGAAGGTTGGGAAAACAGACGCAGGGAAGTATAGAAGCTGTGATTATTTTCTCCAGCGCTCTCACTCCCTCTTGGACTCTCCCTCAGTTTTCTGGTATGAGCATCTGTATATAACATAGGAAAGGTCCAGTCCGATGGAAAAGAACCAACGAGTATTAGCACTGGGCTCGAGGGGTATGGTGGTGTCTGAACTTTCTGTGTTTCCCTCTCTCATACGCGATCTGCTTCTCCTTTCCCGTGGACGTCGCTGGACCTGATAATGGCGTGGTTTCGTTTCTGTTTTACGTGGCCAGAGGGCAATGGATAACAGATGATAGGTGTTTGACTGAAGGCGATTTGGGCTAAGACGTTGAACTTCCATAGGCCGAAGAAAACAAATGAGTTTTATTGGGCTGAAGCGTATTGGGTTGAGAAAATAAGATCCAATATATATATTCCCTTGCTTCATTCTAAGTTATTACGTGAGCATCATGGCATATAACTTTCCCATTTTTTCTACTGCATCTTCACGTGGCAAATCATTAATTGATGTTGAATATAGTTTTGGGCTTTAGAAATGGTCACACATTGGGCCATGCAAATTGGGTTAAATTGGAAACCCGTGATCTTTTTCTCATTTGCAATTAGATTGCAATTATTGAATAATTTCAGAATTAAAATCCTTAATAATTAACACTTATACCAAATGTTATAATTTAAATTTCCCATAATATTCCAATATTCAATGTCAGAAAAATTGGGATGTTACAGTGATCCAACCACAAGTTTTGTAATACCCGGATAACTATTATCTGGAATATTATGTTACAATAATAAAAATGCCTAATTATGAAGACTTTGGCCTTAACATGTTATGTGATTAGTCTAAGTTCAAAGGGAAACACTAAGAAAATTAGAGGAAATTTATTGTCAAAAAGGTGAAAAATGCATCTTAGGGCTATAAAATATCCTAAGAAAAATTATGAAAAATTCTAGAAGGCATGGAATAACTATTAAAAACTTAGAAAGCATATTATCCTTAATTTAGACAATTTAATAAATTATTCCCTACGAAAATAAAAAGAAGGAAAATTAAAAAGTACTCTAAGACTAAAACTGACTCTATGATTTTTGATAATTTGCATGGAGCTTGAATTATTAATGTCAATAAAATTGTTGTGAGAAAATGATTAGTTTTAATTAAGAAAATTATTAGAAATTATTAAGGGATTAATTAAGTAATTTTCAGGAATTTTATAAGATTAGAGAAATTTAGGAAACATGAAAAATAAATTAAATATAAATAATTATTATTAAGGGCCGAAATTTTTGGCCCAATTAAATAATTAATAAGGGACAAGATGTAATCTTGAAAGGTAAAGATCAGAGGCTTAGGAATTTTCAAGAAATTCTAAAAGCCTAAATCCATGGACCAATAGGAAAATTTTGGGAAAAATAAATACAAGATAAATAGGATATTATGGTAAATGAAAAATATATATGTGTGTGTGTGTGTGTGTGTGTGTGTGTTGGCCGAAATTAAGGGGGGGATAAGGATGAAGAAAAGTGATATTAGATATAATAGTATAATAAGTTAAGTTAAATAATATTATAATAGTAAAAAGTGAACAGGATAAATAACCATGGATAGAAATAAAATCCTGCCTAGAAAACTGTGAACTAGGTTTCTAGAGTCAGAGTATATTATTGATCAGTGAATTTTTATCCAGAAGTTGCCGCCGACCGGCTTTATTTCTGTAACCGGTGGCGGTTACCGAGGATATTCGACAGGCAACGGAATGTCCTTAATGAGAGTATAAGGTTAGGAAAATCCAGTATTCTTGAAGAGGAAGAAAGGACCTTCAGAGTGTTGCTTCCGGAATTTTAAGATTTTACAAAATTTCACGATCAGGACACCGAACCAGGAATTTCATCTGATAAAGCAAGATGACACAAGCATGATGAGGTCATTAATTTTGTCTTCTTGTGGGGGGGGGAGGTCGGCCAAGAGGTGTAGGGCCAAGATCAAACCACCTCAACAAAATGCGATCCAACGGTCAGAATTCGATCAGACAAAGTTCAATGAAATTACGAAAATGTCATTGGGTTTTTCTATAAATAGCCTTTCATTTCTCTTCATTCTTCACCAATTCACTTACAATCCTAGAGAGAAGTTAGAGAGAGAAGCTCTGGAAGAGGAGTAAGAAGTTCATAGCAAAGCTTTGAGTAAGTTTCTCAGTCCTTAGTTTTTAGTTTCAGTAGTTCTTTCGGTAGTTATAGTATAATTGCTAGAGTAGTCTCTAATTTTTCAAGTTAGCTTAGATATCATATTTAGGAGTAAATATGATATTTATCTCAGAAATAGGTTAGAGGAAAAGTTATAGCAAAATTTTGAGAATTTAGAGTCAAAATAGCGAAGCTCTGGCAAAATCCCACCAAGTAATCAAACTAGGGGCAAAATGGTAATTTGTACCTAAAATGCCTGTTATGATCTTAAATATTCATATCAGTGATGTTATCCTTATAGGATATCCGAAATCATGAACCGCTGTCACCGCTGTCATACCGCTGTCATACGTACCATAAGTAGGCGAAAGTGCCAGATATCATCAACGGAGGTATGGACGCGTATTGTAACCTTAACACTTATGCTGCTTATATATGTATATGTGATAGACATGTTTATATATTGAGGCTCTGTTTAGGGTTGTCAGTTATACATACAGCTTTATACGGGTTATAGTCTTGATAACGCCATTGGGTTTTCTTAGCGCTAAGGACACGATGGGCCATCGTGGCACTGGTTATGTGCAAACATGTTGTGGGACTTTACATACTGCTTTGTGCTTATGTTTTGTCAATGTTGTGATCATTCATCTGCTGTGTGCTTATGTAGTGATTTACTGCTGTTATGAGTTTGTGAATAACTGTTGTCCATATACTGTTTATTTGAGCATAAGGTTAACCGTTACCTGAGATCCAAATGGTAATTGGATCTCAGCTGTAGCTTCAGGTTCGGGCGAACCAAGGGGTTGAAGATAGGGGCGAGCGACTGGCGTAGGAGGGCAGAAGGAATTTTATGGCTTTAGTTTTATATGCCTAGTTAGGTGCTGCTTCCTTTTGGATAGTAGATGACTGTATAAGTACACTTACACTGTGGTTATGTAATATTAAGGTTCAGTTACTCGTTTTGCGAAATTGCTCTACTCTGATCAACGTTTTAGGGAAAAAAAATTTCGCTGTTTTTAAGGTGGGATGTTACAAGTTTCACCAAATTCAATGCATTAGCACATAAACCTCGAATTTATCGATAAACCCAAATATTTTAAATTGCTGAACATACTTAGAAAAAAAACAAAAAAAAAATACTTCACGCTAATGAACATACTTTGTTTTCTCAGTGCTCATATAATCTACTTTAGAGAGAGAAAGAAATCATTTGTATTGTGCTTCAGTGTGTACATCTTATTTGCTTCTAAGAGAGAAGATGAATTGTAATCTTTATCATCAAGGTCATATATCCTTTTGGTATATACGGGGGAGTAACTCAGTGAAGGAGTTGTAGTGGCTTCACAAGTGCCAAGATCAAACGTGTGTGATTATGGTAAGTACCCGATTTAAACTTGAGGGAGATAATGGATTAAAATCTTTGGAGGAGCCAGGGTACAAGACGTAGATCATCGCAGATTGGACCAAACCAAAATAAATCATAGTTTATATATATACTCTATTCCCTTACCTCTTATATTTCTAGAGCTAGTTGTGGACTTTCTGGTTGACCACACGATTGATATGTTTTGAAAAAAAAGGCTCTTCACCAAAATAACTATTAGAAGTGATCAATTATCATCATTGAATATCACTCTAGTGATGCAAAAATTACTCATTACTTTCACTTTACCATGGTGATTTTGATAGAGATCTCATTTTTCGAAATGTATTTTCAAATAGATCACTGATTGACCACTCAAGTGATATGTTCTAAATTTTATCACTTTCAATCCACCATAGTGAAATTAGCCAGTGATCATTTTTCTGAAAAAAAATTTCAAAGTTATCGAGTTTTTATCTTACACTTAATTCAATCCCTTTTAGGTGTCAGCTAGTTTTAACATTAACAAGCTAAAAGGTTTTTCAGGTCCATAGTCATGGAAAAGGACAAGCCTCAAATGTTCCCCCCTTACTTTTGTTAAATAAAAATGGTCTAAAATTTTCAATTATTTCATGATTATTCTACTAGACTGATTTTGTCAAGAAATGAATAAAAATGTCACCCTGGATAATTCTTAAGAGAAAATTGCGACCCAAAAAAAAATATTAAGATAAAAAATGTATCGCCAAAAAAAAAATTTCACAGCAAACATATATGTGATTACGAGAATTTTTTTAAGAAAAAAAGTTGTCATGACTTATTTTTGAATTTTATGTATATGAACCTAGACTCCACAAACAACAAAAAGACACCAAGATCAAGCTTAATGGGTTTCTAATGAAAATGATATGAATGTAAAATTTTGACATAGAAATATCTCACTTTCTTCCATGCTAGGTTTAGTAATTTTAACATATCTCCCAAACCACAACTTTTATTAAGATAAAACTTATTGCATATGAAACTAGACTCAACAGGTGATTTAAAGACGTTGATCATGCTCAAAAAGGTTTGAATGGAACAAATGTGAATTTCGTTAGTTAACGCACAAAATTTAAACACTGTCCAGACTAGTTGCTATGGATTGATCATAACTTTTTGTCAACAATAAATTTTGAACTGATTGTTTTTGCATTATAACATAGACTTCAATAGATTTCTCGAGATAGGTCATTTTCAAGATTTAAAGTTAAAATGTGTTTATCATTGGCAAGGATCACTTCAGTAATGTGAAAGTGATGTACATCACTTCAACTACCACTTACAATTATGCATTGTTCACTTTGAAGATCTTGAAGGATCACTTGAGTGATGACCTATCACTAGCAACATTACTGTAGTAATATGAAAGTTATAAGTCTTTACAATTTTAATCATCATCTCAGATTTTGTGATTCTTTTACAAACTCATAAAAATTGATTACATTGTTCCTAATCATCACTAATCAAGTTTATACGAAGATTATAGGTGATTAAATTTGGATTAAACTTCAATGGTCAAAAAACAAATTTTGCCAGAATTTCCTATAGTAATATATTATGAGAAGCTCAAGGAGAAGAATTTGATTAAGAGTCAAATGATCTTCATTAACCATAAATAGAAGAGGAGTACTCAAAGCCTAAGAAGAGAGAGCTTGCACCCTTCACCATCAAAATGTCAACACTCTAACTTCAACATGTAATACCCGGATAATTATTTATCTTAAATATCATATTTCTATAAATAATACCTATTTTAAATAGGTGAATATGTGGTCTCGAATTTTGGTGTTGTATTTATTTTTATTCTTAGGCAATTTTCCCTAGAATTAGAAGGCCTAAAGCTAATTTTTCTAAGTCTTATTAAGGATCATAAAATATCCTAAGATTATCATAAATATTATACCATTTTAGCAATTAAAATCATCAGAGGATGATAAAATCAGTTAGAGGAAATTAGCAACAATTATTGGGCAATTGGAATTGCAATAGTTGAGATACTATAGTAATTTTTGAAATTAGTTAATAATTAATTTATAAAGGTCATAATTAAGGAAATATCAATTAAATTAAGGACCAAATGATATTTAGAAGCTAAGATTAGCATACAAGGAGTTGTTAATCAACAAAATTAAATAGATATTTAAGGAAATTAAATGTATAATTATTAAGACAATTTATGCTAAAATTGCATAAGCCTATTAAAAGAAAAATGCCTAATAAAATGTAAGTATTTTCAATAGTATTAAAGGCAATTAAAGACATTAATTAAAGACTAATTGCAAGATGATTTGAGATAGTTAAATCATTAAAAAGGGGCTGTTATATATTCCAATGTCTAAATCCAGGGATTAATTGATGAAATTAAAATGTCTAAATCCATTTAAGGGCCTAAATTAATTATAACCTTAATCCTTGTGAAATTGAATTGACCAATGATAAATTAAGGAAATAGTCTTAATCCTCATGAAATTAATTAGACCAATAAGGGTTAAATGATAGGATATGTGAGTCAATGAAAACACAAATTGGAAAGAGAAGGAGGTGTTGTGAGTATGTGTGTGTGTAGTATAAAAGTTGTGAGTGTGTGTGTCTAGTGAAGGAGAGAGAAAAGATGTGTAGCTATGTATGTGTTAAAAGGGTTGTATAAATTGAAGAAAAAATGGAAAAGTAGATAGATATTTGTGTGTGTGAGAGATGTGTGAGTTGTGAGTATGTGTGTGTCTAAGAGTTGTGTATGTGTGTGTGTGTAGTAAAGAAAGTCAAGAATAAACCAAGATGAATTTTGGATTGAAATCCAAAGTAAAACTTAAGAAGCAAGTTTAGTATTTAATCAGACAAAGGTAAATAAGAATCCATAGAAATTAAATCATATTTTGAAATATTGGAACTAAGTATTAAATATAAGTAGATATTTGAAACCAGTAAATTATGGGCTTGAACTTGGTTATTCCCAAAGTCATTTTCGTTTACTTTTGGGATTCATGCCTAAGTGATTCAGGAAGTTTCAGAAAGCCATTAATTAAGTCATAAAATGAAGAGTTGTAGATCTTGAATAAAAACACCAACCTACACTTAACTAAATTAGCATTTGGAGTAACTAAAAGATGAAGCAAATATCTAAGAAGAGAGGGGGGAGGTGGCGTTTTTGAGGAGGTGTAGGGGTAAGATTAATACCTCTTTACTAAGTTTAAATCCAATGGTTGAAATGGAATTAAAGATGTTACGAAGTTAACCATTAATCTGGGCAGAGGTTGGAAACTTCAAAACTGGGAATTATTCTTGAATTCTGGGTAAGTTCCAGTATTTTTCCTCGAAAATAGAGATCCTAAGGATTCCAGGAAATTTTACGGATCCTTATTTCGCTTTTTCTAGAATTAGTTATGGTTTTTCGAAGTTAGGCAAAATTTTGCCCAGAAGTGATGAATCGGCGTTTTTTTTTTCCGAAATTTTCTGGGAATAATTAAAAAATAAATCTGCCAAGGGTAAAATTGTCATTTGTGGCCAAGATATCTCTTGGAATAATATTTGTGAATTAATAGAGGCGATATTACCCTTATAGGATAACTATGATCGCATTCCGACCGTCAAAACGTACCGAAACTCATCAGCGAAGGTACGGACGCGTATTGTAACCTTAGCTCTTATGCTTATGATGTTCTTATATATGATAGTTGTACTCACATGCTGAGACCCCGTTTTGAAATTGCTCTTTAAATATTGAATTGAATACGGGTTATGGTCATGATAATGCTGTTAAGTTTTCCTAGCGCTGAGGACACAATAGGCTATCGTGGCACTGGTGAATAGTGCAGACTGGAATAACATACATATTGCAGTGGTTGTGTTTTGTTATTGCCTTACAGGTTGCTATGATTTTGAAATTTGACTGTTTACTTATTATGTGATACCTGTCATATACTGTTTACATAAGCATAAGGTTAACCGTTACCTGAGGTGCGATGGGTATTGGACCTTAGCTCTTACCATAGCTTCAGGTCCGGGGAACCAAAGACTGAAGATAGGAGTAAGCAGAGTAAGCAGAACGCGTAAGGACCCGACTGAAGATCCTATTTTTAGACGTATACCATTATAACATCACTCAGATAAATGTACTGTACATTATAAACAGATGGATACGCCATACACTACTACAAAAAACGTTAAAAACGTCCTAAATTAGAGGCAATAAACGTCCTTATTGAGAAGAACGTCTGACCAGGGGAAGTAGTAAAAGGACGTCCTATAGTTAATATAGGACGTCTTAAAAAGGCGTCCTGTTGGAAAGATAGGACGGCTTTTTTAGGTGTCCTTTATTCACTATAGGACGCCTTTTTTGTTAGTTCTCTAGATGTTTTAATGATAACTGACAATTGTAAACTTAATTTGAAGTTTGTCTTTGAAAGTTGTAAAACTTTCTGTTTAAGGCAAACTCGAGTTTAGGTAGCTAAACTCGAGTTTGGACTTGATAGACAATAGTTTAGTTTTTAACAAAGAAGGTCAGACTCCAGTTTGCATAAGCTAACTCAAGTTTGCAGAGTTACAGAGAGCAATCAAAGTTTCTAAAAGTTGTAAACTCGAGTTTGTATTTGTAAACTCGAGTTTAGACCAAAGGCAGTAACACTCGAATTTAAACCTGCCTTCAAACTCTACCTTTGATTCTGAGAAACTCCAGTTTACAAGAAAGTTTAAGTGCTAAAAAGTTCAAAAGACTTGTAAACTTGAGTCTATGTTTTGGAAACTCGAGTTTTGAGACCAAACAAAAGCTTCAACGTTTTATCAAGTTTTCTAAACTCCAGTTTAAGTTTCAGTGACTCCAGTTTGTACTTAAATGAAAAGTTTTCAAAGTTTCAATGTACACTGAAACTCGAGTCAGATTTCTGGAGACTCGAGTTTAGGACTATTTGAAAATACTCGAGCTATTACATGATTTCTAAACTCCAGTCTTGAAAATGAAAACTCCAGTTTGAGTCTTCAAAGTTATTTCAATGTTTCAGTTTTCTCTGAAACTCGAGTCTAGGTTTTTGAGACTCGAGTTTAGCTCAAACAGAAAGAACTCGAGTAAATGACTATTTTGAAAACTCCAGTTTGAGAAACTGAAACTCCAATTTACACTTATAAAGATTTTTCAAAAGTTTCAGTTTACACTGAAACTCTAGTTTTGTATATCAAAACTCGAGTCTGGACTATACAGAGAGCTAAGTAACATTTCAGATTTTGTAAACTCCAGTTTGCGTTTTCTAAACTCCAGTTTTGAAGCTCTGAACTTAAACTCAAGTTTTTCATAAAAGCTTCAAACTCGAGTCAGTCACTAAATGACTCGAGTTTAGCACTGTGTTCAAAACTTCATCCAAGAGCAACTCGCGACTTTCCTCTCTGTAAGAACCAAACTCGAGTCAGTCACTAATCAACTTGAGTTTAGGAATCTTTTTCAAAATAAAATGCTCTCTAGATGAACTCCAAACTCGAGTCAGGGATTGTAAACTCGAGTTTGTAATGCACAAATTTGAAAAATCCGATGGCGCGAATTTGCGAAAACCATTTGAATGATCTTAATACTTCATATCTTTAATTGCTACTATTCCTAACGTTTTTTAACCAGTTTGTTAGCAAGTTTCATATGGTTTATTGAAGGAAACAATGAAGATTCAGACATTGAACTGTAAAGCAAGAGAGAGAGAGAATATGCTATCTTATAAAGTGCTCCAACTTGGATTAAATAATTACAACTTTAAGTACAGCTCATTCCAACACAGGGACATCAACATTATCTACAAATTAATTAAGTCCCACATTGCAAGAATGTTTACAACAGATTAGACAAAAGCAGAATCCATCCATCAAGAAGATTTTAGTGGATTCTCAACAGCTAGTTTCTGGAAGTGGAACTTCAACAGTCAAAATTCGTAGTGCTCTTCAAATAGCTATGTTCTTCATTCAAAATGAACTTCAACAGCTATAAATATGACTCAGATTCGAAGAAGAATATACATATATATAGACAACATACAAGATATTTACAGTGAGCAACATTGAGATTTTTGTATTCATTCTTCTGTAAATTATCCTGAGAGATTTGAGCTTCATTGTTTATCAATACCCGCTCTTAGAGAGAGTTTGTTTTTGTTAATCATTTGATTGTAAAGAATCTCAAGTCGGGGGACTTGGAGATTGGTTGTACAACTACAACTTGTAAGGGGGAGTGAGTCCTAAGGAAAGGATCATCCTGAGTACAGAGTACGTAGTTGTGATATCAGTGTACAACTTGTAAGGGGAAGTGTATCCTAGTGAGAGGATAACTTTCGAGTACAGAGTGTGTAACTGATTGTGAGTGATAATGGAAATCCCAGAGAGTCTGGGGACTGGACGTAGGTCAAGAGTTGAGACCGAACCAGTATAAATCTTGCCGTGTCTTGATTCTCATTTATTTTCTCTGTTCAGCTCTGTTTTAGCATCGACATTGCAGAGCATTGTCAGATTATTTTTTTAAATCCCAAATTCACCCCCTCTTGGTGATTTCCTCCACTTTCATTTTTAAGGCGAAAAAGATGTCCTATAGTGAATAAAGGACGCCTAAAAAGGCGTTTACAAGGCAAAAAAAAACCAAAACCCAGATCTGGAAGAACCAGGTTGGCTGAAGAGGATTGTTGCTCCTTAAGCTGCAAATCTTTGGTATATCTAATGCACATATAGTAAAATCCAATTTTACAGACGTAGGTATGATCCCGCACCTCACACACATCAAATTTTACAGAAGAATGACATGCACATATAGTAAAATCCATCGACAACAGAGAACCTTAATTATTCAATAGGCCACAAACATAAAAGCGAGAATATCACAATAAACAAGTTTCAATGGGGTCAAACGAGAAAAGAAGCAAACCGATCAAAAACTCTCTTAGCATTATCAGTTTCAGGAGTATTCCCGGAACCGTTAATTACAGACTTGCGAAAATTGTATATACGAAATAAACAACAGATTAGAGCAATGCTAGAAAAAAAAACGCAAGATATTTAATATATATAAGCAAACAAGAATCCCAAGAAGAGGCAAATGATAGTTACAAAAATCAAAATGGCAATTTTCAATTCAAATTAAAGTACCAGAGTAATAATTAATAAATTAACAAAAACCGTAACCTTAGAATTCGAAACAAATCCCCAGAAACTGAGAAAGAATGAATCGAGAAAGAACATAGAGGGAAAACGAAATTAAAAACCCTAGTAGAATGGAGGCGGTGCGTGATGGAAGGATCTTCCATGTGAATTCCTGCATAAGCTACCAGTGACGGAAGAATCGCAGAAGCATAAGGTGTCCTTGATCTTGTGGAATCCATGGGTGAAGACATCGATCTCGAAAAGCAAATCGATCAAGATAACAACGAGAATGACACACATACACAGCACACACATCCTGCCTTTATGAATTTATGGTTGAGGAGGGTGAGGATGAGGAAGGGTGAGGGAGGGAGAGAGTCGGCACAGGAGGATTTCACCGAGGTAATGAATGAGAAGGGAAAATATAAGTATGAGATTTTAGAGAGCTTTTGGCGCCCAATTATATTCAGGGAGCCTAAATTGGACTTTAGGCGCCCTTATTTAAATTAAGGGCGCCTAAAGTCCTTAAATAAAAAAAAAGTTTAAAAATAATTACTTTAGGCGCCCTTAATTTAAATAAGGGCGCCTAAAGTCCTTAAATAAAAAAAAGTTTTAAAAAATAATTTTTCATAAGTTTTTTGACGCCCTAAAATAATTTTAGGGTGCCTAAAGTATATTTTAGGCGCCCTAAACTTTTGTAGGGCGCCTAAAATATATTTTTTGGCGCTAAATTTTTGGCATTTTGGCACCTAGATAATTTTTTGAAAAAAATTTGGCTCTGAAATTTTAAAATTAATTACTTTAGGCGCCCTAAATAAAATTTAGGGCGTGTAAAATATACTTTAGGCGCCCTAAATTTTATTTAAGGCGCCTAAAGTACTTTTTACTCCATTTTTTAAAATAAGGACACCTTTTGGGGAAGTAATATCCATTTTTTGTAGTAGTGATAGTTAATGATATATCAGTTACTCACTCTTTTACTTGCTCCGATGCTCTACTTTGATAAAAAGAAAAAAAAAATTCCGCTTTTGAAAATTGGGGGTGTTACACAACGTGTATCTCATACACTATTTGTTTTTTCAGTGCTCATATAATCTACTTTAGAGAGAGAAATCATTTGTATTGTGCTTCAATGTGTTCATCTTATTTGCTACTAAGAGAGAAAATCAATTGTAATATTTATCATTAAGGTCATATCCTTTCGGTATATAAGGGGGAGTGACTTAGTGAAGGAGTTGTAGTGGCTTCACAAATGCCCAGATCAAACTTGTGCGATTATAGTGAGTACCCGATTTAAACTTGAGGGAGATAATAGATTAAAATCTTTGGATGAGCCAGGGTACTGGACGTACGTCGATCATCGTAGATTGGACCAAACCAAAATAAATTATAGTTTATATATATACTCTCCTCCCTTACCTCTTATATTTCTAGAGCTAGTTGTGGACTTTCTAGTTGATCACTTGAGTGACCACGCGATTGATATGTTTTGGGGGGGAAAAAAAGCTCTTCGCCAAAATAGCTATTAGAAGTAATTTTGATAGAAGATCACTCTAGTGATGCAAAAATTACTCATTACTGCCACTTTACCATGGTGATTTTGATAGAGATCTCATTTTCTGAAATATATTTTACAAATAGATCACTCAGTGACCACTCAAGTGATATGTTCTAAATTTTATCACTTTCAATCCAACACAGTGAAATTTGCCAGTGATCAGTTTTATGAAAAGAATTTTAAAATTATCGAGTTTTTATCTTACACACAATTCAACCCCCTTTTAGGTGTCAGCCAGTTTTAGCAGGTTAAAAGGTTTTCCATGTCCATAGTCATGGAGAAGGACAAGCCTCAAACGTTTTCCCCCCCTTACTTTGGTTAAATAAAAATGGCCTAAACTTTTCAATTATTTCATGATTATTCTGCTGGACTGATTTTTTCAAGAAATATATAAAAATGTTACCATGGATAATTCTTAAGAGAAAATTGCGCCGCAAAAAAAAAAAAATCAAATTCTCAAGAGAAAAATTGTATCGCCAAAAGTAAATTTTCACGGCAAAAATATAGGTCATTAAGAGGACTTTTTTAAGGAAAAAAAAATTGTCATGACTTATATTTGAATTTTATGTATATTTATGAGAATCTGTTTTTTCTGCTCTTGAAGGGAAAATAAAAAATATCAAACGACTTTATATTGCAAATTCCAGGTATCCAACCTTTAAAATTTTCTTATACAGTTAAACTTATAATACTAGTCAAAATACGTCTATATGTGATCTTATTTTCCCTTCCCCAATAATTTAAAAAAGGATTTAATTATAATCGATGTATGTAACAAGTTATCCGTAAAAACAACGAAACAATTATTATACAAGAAGCCCTATAAGTATTACAAATTTTCAGCTTCAGGAGATAGACAAACAAATATTATTAAGAGGCGAGGAAGAAAATATTCTTCACAACAAACAATTGAGAAACTTTATTCACCAATATCTTTATTCAATTCATTGGGAAGCCGCAATGACAAACCAAATCTCCAAACACACAACGAACATAAAATAAAGAAAATTAACCATTTGAATGAACAGACAAACAAAATAAAACACTGGAAGTTAAATGCGTGGTGATGATGAAGATTTGTTTAAGCACATTGAAAGTTTCCGTTCCTGCCACAGTTGTTGAGGATTACGCTTACGTCGACTGGAACGTTGAGTAGAGGGATGCCTAAGACGTTCCCTTTTATGATGGTGCAAAGGCAAGCGGCAGCTTCAAAATCGACCAAACCCTGAATGAGGCTGCAACATGGTTCTGTTGGTGGTGATCCAAGCACAATGTTCACCAAATTCAACGCATCAGCACACAAACCTAACTGAAGAGTATTTATAGGACAGTCAGCCCCTGTTGGCACAACAGTGGAGCTTACCATAGTGAAGAAAAGAAGATTAAGAGAGAGGAGAAAGGCAAGAGATTTGAGAGCCATTTTTTTCACAAGACGCAACAAGCTTTAGGTTTTACTTGATGCCTTTTCGTGAATTGGCTGTGTGAATAGAGAGGTATTTATAGGTGAGGATTGCGGGATTTTATATATAGATTTGAGAAAGGATGAATAAAGTATTGCCTCCGTTCTTAAATATTCAAAACCGATTAGCAATTGTAGGATCGGCTCCTTTTGCAAAGTTAAGTCAAGGCCTTATAAAAAGAATAAGAGAGAGTACTCAATGAGAGATATACGCGAGAGAAACATGACTTTCCATGCATATGCGCGGTTTCGATGTACCTAGGTTGCTACTATATTTATCAAAGATTTATCTTTTGTCTTATTAGCTAGCCATGAAACTTTGGCGGAGGCATTCCTACGTGAATATGGAGCATATTCCTCGAGTCTTAAATGTATTATCTAGTTCGGGAGTGGACTTCGGTATAAATAAATGCAAAGCCTTTTCTTAAAAAAAGAAAAAAAAATTATCTCATATATATATATATATATATATATATATATATATATATATATATATTAGTTATTTTTTCCAAACTAATATGTTTAACTTATAAATGGCATATAATCAAACGTTACACATATAATATTTTAGAAAAAATATATCACATATGTTATAATTAAGTACTTAATGCTCAAATTGGACAAATAAGTTTTAAATAAAATACTGGATGAGTAGTTTATATGCAACCCGATGAAGAGATATGAACTTTGGGCGCCATGGCTCAAGTGGGTCAGAATATTCGACCCTTATAAAGAATTGATTCCTTTAAAACTTGTGGCCAAAAAAAAAAAAGCCTCAAAACTTGGTCAAATCTAAGCATTTAAACCAACTTCGAGGAAATAATTTTAAAAGTGCAAATTGTGCATGTGCTCTTCATTACGATTTTAATTCATTATACTACTTCCAGATCTACATATTTTAACATGTTTAAAACTTACTATCGTTAGATAGAAAATTTATTATAACTTTTCGTTCTAACGAGGACCAGATGCCACAAATGCACTTGTAACAGACAGATGAAGTTCAATTCGTGCCGGGAAGCCCGGAGGACGATGAGTTTCAGAAAATGTATATTCAATTATTTTCCTTTTTTATTCGCTCTTTTTTTTTTTTTCAGGTAATCTGGCAATTAAACAATCACGCATGTAAACGTATTCTTCACCAGATTCGAAGGGACTTTAGAAATATTATTCCCTTTCATGGAATTTTTTAGTGGTAACCGTTCTTTAATTATTTAAGACTCTAAAGTAATTATCTATATTTTAAATATCCAGTTTATTTGGTGTGTTTTGAATTAATGTGTCAAGGTGTGGCCATCACTCTAGATTATATTCTTAGATGTGGTAAATATCTTATAGTATTTTGTGCTTCATTCAGCACATTAAACTAATTTTGTAGAGCAATTTTATCCTTAGAGTATGAATTTTTTTCAGCAGAAATTGTGAACAGAAAGAATTTGTTAGGAGTAATTTTAACCTTATAATTAACTCCAAAAAAGTCCTTTAAGTGAAGTTGTATTCCACACTAATATATTTTTTTCAAGCGAAAAAAAAAACACTAATATTTTTTTCAATAGTAACTTTAGAGTGCTAGGTGTACTTGAAAGACAAGTTAGAATGCTAGCTAGATTAATCAAAAATAGTTCAGGCTACTTGGTCATACTTGGAAAAATACTTTATGGTGCTAGATGTACCACAAATATTTTAGGATGAAGATGCAAATTTGTACTGAAAATTTTGCTTGAGGAGCAATGTTCCCTTTAAAGTTTTCAGGCACAATATCACCAAGGAAATTTGAAAGAGTTGAAATATTTCCCCATATTGTTAAAAAACTAACATGTACCATTGAAAAATTATATTGACTTAATTTTCGAACGAAAAAGAGTAACTTTGCTCAATTTTAACTCTTCTAAGATAATGTTGAACCAAAAAATACTTCTCAGGTCACTTTGTTACTACGCAAAAACTTTTTGAACAAATTTATGGATTAACCCAAATATTTTAAAATACTGAACATACGTTAAAAAAAAAAAAAAAAAAAAAAAAAAAAAAAAAAAACCCTTACGCTAATGGATTTAGTTATCAACCTTGAATTAATTACAAATGTAAATGCCTTTTCACCACAGACAATTCATAAGAGACAAAATAGGGGGGGGGGGGGAGGGACAAAATAGTGCATGACATATTTTTGTCAATCCCTAAGTAACAAGTGGAATGGTTCCAATATTATATTCTGTTGCTTCTATTATCATAAAGTTGGAATCGACTTAGAAAAATATGAAATGGAAATGATGGGAGAAAAAGCAATATTGTTAGTAGGTCCTCAAAATGAAAAAAGGAAAGGATCGGAGTACCAACTAAGGAACAATACACAAACTTTTTGGACAATATAAGGATTAAAAATTACTTTTTAAAACAAAAAAATTAAAGTGTAAGGCGTCGTTTTATAAATAAAAAATAGAAATATCAGGAGCAATTAGAAAATTGAGGTAGAATATAAGGATGAAAAGATTAATTTTCTCTAAAACTTTTATTAAAAATATTAAAATACATAAAAATTTTGTCGCTTAAAATAATTTAAGAGGGCTATATTAGATATGCTTAGTTTTGATGATATTAGATATTCATGTGAAATATTAAAAACAAAAGGTTCGCATAATGTATTTATCTTATACTTTGACAAACTACTATATTTAATGTAAGATATCTAGTAGATTAGTCAAGCAAAGGAAGAAGATATCAAATTGGATTATGAAGAAGGATTAAAAGAAAGAAGATGTCAAGTAGAAGTGTGGAGAATGAATGATCAAGAAGAAAAAAGATTGAAAGAAGAACTTGCATCATATTAGTCATGGAAAGGAACAAGATATCTAATAGGATTATGGAGGATGATAAAGAAGACCAATTGAGATTGAAGAAAGAACTATTATTAAAAAAACATAAAGAAAAGAAGTCATTGATAAGTCAAATTATTGTGAATGATCAAGAGAAAGAACAAGAATGAAGTTATCAAATATAGGGAGAAAAAGTTGATAGGACAAAACTTTAAAGCCTATAACTCCGCAAGTATACGGGCCGTATCAAGTAATTAAGAGTAACACAGGTGGAAAAAAGTGTTTTAAGACCGGACAAAAGAGGCATCGGAAGACCGGACTCGCAACCGGTCTTGTTCCAGCCGGTATTAAAAGTATATCTTTAAGACCGGACTTAAACCGGTCTTAAATAAATTCTTTTAAGACCGGACATTTAAAAACATCAGGTCTTAAAAGTGATACTAAATCCAACCGAAATATTTTTTTTATCGATCCTGTAATACCCGGATAATTACTATCTGGACTATTATGTTACCATAATAAAAATATCCATTTATGGTGATTATGGTCTCAAAATAGAGTATAATTAGTCTATTTTCAAAGGAAGGTACTAAGGAAAAATTATGAAAAATTCAAGAAAACATGGAATAATTATTGAAAATTTAGGAAATATATTATTCCTAATTTAGACAATTTAATAAAATATTTCCTATGAATATAAAAAGAAGGAAAATTAAAAAGTATTTTAGAATCAAAATTGATTCTATGACTTTTAATATTTTGCATAAGGCTTAAATCATTAATGTTAATGAAATTGTTGTGAGGAAATAATTAATTCTAATTAAGAAAATTATTAGGAATTATTAAAGGATTAATTAAGGAATTTTCAGGAATTTTATAAGATTAGAGAAATTTGGGAAACATGAAAAATAAAATAAATATAAATAATAATTATTAAGGACCGAAATTTTTGGCTAATTAAATAAATAATAATGGTTAAGATATAGTCTTAAAAAGTAAAGATCAATGGTTTAGGATTTTTCAAGAATTTATGAAAGCCTAAATTCAAGTAATTAGTTATGGATCAATAGGAAAATTTTGTGGAAAATGAATATAGGATAAATATAATATATGTGGTTAAAGAAAATATATATATATATATATATGGTGTGTTGGCCGAAATTTTAGGGGAGATAAGGATGAAGAAGATATTTGAATATAATAGTAATATAGGTTTAAGCATGTGTTGAATAAGTAATAATATAATAAGTGGACAGGATAAATGACCACGAATAGAAATAAAATCCTACATAGAAAACCGTGAACTAGGTTTCTAAAGTCAGGGTATATTGTGAACGAGGGAATTTTTATCTCGAGATGGCCGGTCTCCGAAGTCATTTCTGTAACCGACGGAGTGATTTGGAGATCCGAATAGGAAGATATTTTGTATAATTAAAGCAGATAGCCAAAAGGAGAACCGATAAAAAATAATTCCGTTGTGGGAATCTGGGGATAAGTGGGGAAAAACCAGAGTATAATGTGAATCAGTGAATTTTTGTCTCGAAATTGGTACCAGACAATGTTATTTCTGTAGCCATGCACGAATACCGAGGATTTTCAGCTGATAACGGAATGTCCTCAGCGGGGTCAGAAACTGAGTTAAATTAGGTAATTTGAAAGAAGAAGAAAAGACCTTCAGAGTATTGTTCCCGGAATTTTAAGTTTCTACGGAATTTCACGATCAGGACACCGAACCAGGAACTTATCAGATAAAGCAAGAGGATAAGGTTTGATGATGCAGCTAGGATGAGGTTAGCAATTTTGTCTTTTAGGGGGGAAGAAGTCGGCCTAATAGGTGTAAGGCCAAGATCAAGCCACCTAGCAAAAGTGCGATCCTACGGTCAAAATTCAACCAAACAAAGTTCAAGGAAATTACGAAAATGCCATTGAGATTTTCTATAAATAGCTTCCATTCCTCTTCATTCTTCACCAATTCACTTACAATCCTAGAGAGAAGTTAGAGAGAGAAGCTCTGGGAGAAGTTCATAGCAAAGCTCTGAGTAAGTTTTCGGTCCCTAGTCTTTAGTTCGGTAGTTCTTTCAGTAGTTATAGTAGAAATGCTAGAGTAGTCTGTAATTTCTCAAGTTAGTTTAAATATCATGTTTTAAGAATAAATATGATATTTATTTTAGAAATATGTTAGAGGAAAGATTATAGCAAAAAATTTTGAAAGTGTAAAGTCAAAACAGCGAAGCTCTGGCAAAATTCCACCAAAAAGTCAAACTAGGGGCAAAATGGTAATTTGTACCTAAAATGCATGTTATGGTCTTAGATATTCATACTGGTCATATTATCCTTATAGGATACCCAGAATCACGAACCGCTGTTTCCGCTGTCGAATCACCATCGTACCGCCGTCAAACGTACCACAACGCTACTGAAGTGCCTGAAATCGTCAACGGAGGTATGGGCGCGTATTGTAAACTTAACACTTATGCTGCTCATATTCATATATATGGTAGACATGTTTATATACTGAAACTCTGTCGTGGGTTGTCAGTCATACATACAGCTTGTTACGGGTTATAGTCTTGATAACGCCGTTGGGTTTTCCTAGCGCTGAGGACACGATGGGAGATCGTGACACTGGTTTATGTACAGACATAGTGTGGGGCTTTACATATTGATGTGTGCTTATGTTCTGTCCATTGTTGATCATGCATCTGCTATGTGCTTATGTATTGATATGCTGTTATGTGGTTATGATTATTTGTCGCCTATATATGATTTATTTGAGCATAAGGTTAACCGTTACCTGAGATCCAATTGGGAATTGGATCTCAGCTGTAGCCTCAGGTTCAAGAGGATCCAGGGTGGAGGAGAGCGGCAAGTAGCCGATGTAGGCGGATTGGAAGAGCTTATATGTTATAGTTTTTGAACTATTTAGATATTGTCTTTTTGAAATCAACAGATGACTGTATAAGGATGATTACACTATTGTTTTGTACTTCTAAATATTTAGTTACTCGTTTAATCGAAATGCTCGACTCTGATCACGGTTCATTTTAAAAAAAAAATTTCGGCATTTTCAATTGGGATGTTACAGATCCTAAAACTCAATTTTTAAGACCGGTCAAAACTTTAACTGCTCTTAAAGGTCTAATGTTTAAGACCAGACAAAAATAAATGTGCTCTTAAAAGTAGCAGCTTGTTAGACTGACGAATAATTATACGTGGTCTTAAAAGACTCACTTTCAAGACTGGATGTTTAATACGTCCGATCTTAAAGATTATCTTTTAGAACAGACTTATTAAAACATTGGTCTTGAAAGACTAACTTTTAATACCGCACTAATATCAAATATTTTCACCTGACCTTTAAGACTGCGCTTATAAGTAAATCCGAGTACATCCGGTTTTAAAAGTTGATCTTTAAGACCGGCGCTTTTGTTTTATCGGTCTAAAGATTCCTGAATTTTTTCTCTGTTCTATTCTTACTAATCATATATATACACAAATCCATACCAGCTAATCCAACACATAAAAGGTTATACTTTAAACTACAAGCGATGAACAATTATCGATAAATTGAATGATCTAGACACAAATCTATACAAGCCAATCCAGCACAGAATTAAAAGGCTACATGTAACATCCCAATTTAAAATACTGATTTTTTTAAAAAATAAACCGTGATCAGAGTCGAGCGTTTCGATTAAACGAGTAACTGAATATTTAGAAGTACATAACCATAGTGTAATCATCCTTATACAGTCATCTGTTGATTCCAAAAAGACAATATCTAAATAGTTCAAAAACTAAAACATATAAGCTCTTCCAATCTGCCTACATCGGCTACTTGCCGCTCTCCTCCACCCTGGATCCTCCTGAACCTGAAGCTACAACTGAGATCTAATTCCCAATTGGATCTTAGGTAACGGTTAACCTTATGCTCAAATAAATCATATATAGGCAACAAATATTCATAACAACATAACAGCACATCAATACATAAGCACACAGTAGATGCATGATCAACAATGGACAGAACATAAGCACACAGCAATATGTAAAGCCCCACACTATGTCTGCACATAAACCAGTGCCACAATCTCCCATCGTGTCCTCAGCACTAGGAAAACCCAACGGCGTTATCAAGACTATAACCCGTAATAAGCTGTATGTATGACTGACAACCCTAGACAGAGTCTTAGTATAGCAATATGTCTACCACATATATGTCTATAAGCAGCATAAGTGTTAAGGTTACAATACGCGTTCGTACCTCCGTTGACGGTTTCTGGCACTTTCGTCCAATTATGGCACGTTTGACAGCGGCACGACAGCGGTGACAGCGGAAACAGCGATTCGTGGTTTCGGATATCCTATAAGGATAATATTACTTGTATGAACATTTAAAACCAAAACAGGCAATTTAGGTACAAATTACCATTTTGCTCCTAATGTGATTATTTGGCGGAATTTTGCCAGAGCTTCGCTATTTTGACTTTAAACTTTCAAAATTTTTGCTATAACCCTTTCTCTAGTATACTCCTAAAATAAATATCATATTTATTCTTAAAACATGATATCTAAACTAACTTGAAAAATTAAGACTATTCTAGCGTTTCTACTATAATTACTGAAGAAACTATTTAACTAAAACTAGGGACCGAAAACTTACTCAAAGCTTCGCTAGGATTTCTCTCCAGACTCCTCCTTCTTCTCCCTCTCTCAAATTTCGGCCTTCTTGAAGGGAAATGGTGTGAGGATTATGAAATGGAGCAAGGGGTATTTATAGGGAAAATCTGGTTACTATTCATGCTTTGTCAGACGAATTCTCAACCGTCGGATCCCACTTTTCTGAGGTGGCTTCATCTTGGCCCTCCACCTATTTAGGCCGACTTCTCCCCCCCTAAAAGACAAAATTGCTAACCTCATCCTAGCTGCATCATCAAACATTATCCTCATGTTTTATCTGATAAGTTCCTGGTTCGGTGTCCTGATCGCAAAATTCCGTAAAAACTTAAAATTTCGGAAGCAATACCTTGAAGGTCTTCTCATCCTCTTCGAGGTTACTGGGTTCTCTTCACCTTATACCCTTATTAAGGACATTCTGTTATCTGCCGAAAATCCCCGGTATTTGCGACCGATTACAGAAATAACTTCTGCCGGCGCCAACTTCTGGATAAAAATCCACTGATCAATAATATACTCTGATTTTTCTTAACTCATTCCTGGATTCTAGTTTATGAATTATTTCCTATCGGTTCTTATTTCCATTATCTGTTTACTCCTTATTATTATAACATTATCTATTTAACACATGCTTAAATTTATATTATTATTATATGATAAAAATCAAACTCCATCCTTATCCCCCCCCCAATTCGGCCAACACACCATATATATATATATATATATATATATATATATATATATATATATATATATATATATATATTTCCAATTACCATAATATCCCATTTATCCTATATTTATTTCATTTTTCATGTTTCCTAAATTTCTATAAGCTTATAAAATTCCAAAAATTACTTAATTAATCCTTTAATAATTCCTAATAATTTTATTAATTAAAACTCATCATTTTCTCACAACAACTTTATTGACATTAATAATCTAAGCTCCATGCAAATTATCAAAAGTCATAGAGCCAATTTTAGTCTTAAAATACTTTTTAATTTTCCTTCTTTTTATTTTCATAGGAAATAATTTATTAAATTGTCTAAATTAAGAATAATATGCTTTCTAAATTTTAATAATTATTTCATCAGGATCCACTCTATTTACTAAGGCCCCTCGTCTACCCCTTTAGCATTCTGATGTTTTGGAAGCTTGATATGTCTTACTTTGGCCAAATAATTTTGACAAAATTCCATGGCCTCTTCAGATACATACTTCTGAACAATTGATACTTCTGGCCGGTATGCGTTCTTCATGTACCCCTTTAGGAATTTCATAGATCTTTAAATTGGCTACATCTACCGTAAATGGACAGGGCCGGACAACTTAATCTCCCTCACTAGATGAACAATCAGATGAACCGTGATGGCAAAAAATAAAGGAACAAAAAGCTTCTCAAGGTGGCACAAGATAAGATATCCTTCATTCTCCAATTCATCCAATTGTTCAATCTCGAACACTTTACTGCAAACAGCATTGAAAAACAAACAAAGCCTAGTCAAAATGTGTCGAAGATCATACTCAGCTATGCCTCAAATAGCTACTGGGAGGAGCTGTTGCATCAAGACATGACAATCATGAGACTTTTGTCCTACCAATTTCAAGTCCTTCATCGATACAAGCCTCTTAAAATTTGAAGAATACCCCGACGGAACTTTTGTGCCATGTAAACACTCACAAAAACTACATTTCTCATCCTTAGACAAAGTATGAGAAGCCGGGTGACAATAAGTTCTGTTACCGTATGGCCTTGGATGTAAGTCTTCGCGTATTCCCATTTCTTGCAAATCCAATCTTGCCTTCACACCATCCTTTGTGCTACCTTGTATGTTGAGAAGCGTGCCAACAATACTATCACATACGTTCTTCTCCACATGCATGACATCAATACAGTATCTCATGTCAAGGTTGCGCCAATATGGAAGATCGAAGAATACCGATCTTTTTGTCCATATATTTGTTTCTTTTCTACCCTTTGCAATCTTATCGAAGACGACACTTATATTTTTCACATTTTCATACACTTGCTCCCCAGTCAATGCCACCAGAGCATCTTCATACTCTTGTCCACCAAAAAAGGCTTTCTTTAATCAATGATATGGGTGGCCCCATCTAAGAAATCTTCTATGTCCAAGGTAAACCGTCTTTCTTCCATGTTGAAGTTGATGGTACGGTGTGCCTTCTTCACAAACCGGACATGTCTTATGGCCTTTTATACTATACCCTAACAAGTTCCCATATGCTGGGAAGTCGTTTATCGTACAAAATATCATGGCTCGTATTTTAAACACCTCCTTCTTGAGAGAGTCAAAAACATCGATAACTTTTTCCCACAACTCCTTCAAGTCTTCGATCAAGGGCTGAAGGTAAACGTCAATGTCGTTTCCGGGTTGTTTTGGTCCCGAAATCAACATGGATAGCATGATGTACTTTTGTTTCATGCATAACATAGGAGATAAGTTGTAAATAATCAAGAGTACAGGGCAGGAACTATGTATGTTGCTGAGGCTTCGATATGGATTCATGCCATCCGTGCTAAGGGCAAGCCTAAGGTTCCTAGGTTCTTCGCCAAAGGTTAGAAATAATTTATCAATTTTCCTCCATTGAGAAGAATCGGTAGGATGTTGAATCTTTCTATCAAGAATCCTCTCATCTGCATGCCACCTCAGATTTTTTGCATCATTCTCATTGGCAAACAACCACTTGAACCTTGGTATGATTGGAAGATACCACAACACTTTTGCAGGCCCCTTATTTGACTTGTACCTTGGGGTTTCACATATTAGACAATTCAGCTTCTCTTCTAACTCGTTTCTATACAATACGCAATCATTCGGGCATGCGTGGATCTTTTTGTACTCCATCCTCAGTGGACAAAGAATTTTCTTAGCATCGTAGTATCGGTGAGGCAACACACTATCATCCAGAAGAATGTCCTTAAAAGCCTCAAGCAATTCAGAAAAACTTTTGTCGCTCCACCCATGACGTGCCTTCAAGCTAACCAATCTCAATACAACGTTCAACAGTTGGTATTTTTTACACCCAGGGTATAGTGGGGCCTTTGTATCACTACACATATTACCATATGCATGTGATTGATGAAAAGTCTCTTCTCCTACATCACGAATAATGTCCTCTATGCGATCATCCATATCCGCGTCATTATCATCAGAGGCCACTTCACCATGTTGAGACCCACTTGGCATTTTTTCACCATGTCATACCCATACTGTAAAGGTCTTACAAAATCCTTGACAAATTAAATGTGTGTGTATAACTTTAGGACTTAGTCGCCTCTCATTAAAACATCATACACAAGGGCAATAAAACTTCCCACTATTATCATGGGCATTTTGTTTAGCAAATTCTATAAATTCCCTAACCCCATTCAAATATTCAACACTCGTCCGTAAAGCATTTATCCAACTGCAATCCATAGTAAAATTCCTATAGACGGAAAGATTTAACATATAACATAATCCGTAAAAATTGAAACTTGCATATAAAATAAGCAAACTACAAATAAGTATATAAGCTAAATGTAGGTTCTGTCTTATAGTCATAAATGTATCACAGTGAATCATGAAGATAAAAAAATGCATGGCCAGGAAAATAAACGCATTGCAATAAGGTCTTGTTGACTCACCTATAGCATATAAGGTCAAATGCGTTTGCCGAGTCTCTCTTCTCCTGCCACGAATGTTAATATTGCAGACAGTAAGAGTAACCTAAAAATAATTGTTGGTCAGTTGGGTAGGTCCCAAAAGAAGATTTCATTGATTTTGTTCAACCCATGAAAAGACCCAGAACGATAAGCAGGAAAATAATACAATGCTAAGCCGAAACAACTCGTACAGTTTGGTCTTTAGACGTCGAACTACAGAACCAGAAAGTTGTTGTCGAGAGATCAACGCGAAGCAATGACGAAGCAAAACAAAAACACTGGAGAAAGAACCTGAGTAATCACTTTCGGCTCGACGAGAGAAGTTCATACAGGGAAATTTAATTTTTCCGCACGAGTGCCGTGAGAGAGACATTTATTATTTGGGATATTATTAAGACTGGTCATTTTAAATGAATATGGTCCTAAAGATATATTTAAATTATATTGAACTTTTTAAGACCAGAGGTTTATAAGACTACGGTCCTAAAATAAATTTAATTTAAATTTATATTGAAAATTTTAAGACCGAAGGTTAATAAAACTGCGGTCTTGAAAGTCAAATACTTTTTAATTTTTTTTAAAAAAGATTGCTGCCAAAACTGAATGAAAATAAAGAACACTTGAGAGTCGAGATTGGAGAAATGATTGAATCTTTTTGTAAATCCTTTGGATCAACTTATTGTATCTCCTGACTAAGTTTTCTTGTTGTAATTAACTCTTAGTTAATGTTATTAGCCAGTATGCATTCTAAGTTGAAAAACAATACTAGAGTATTAAGACTCTTAATGGTTTTGTCAAAAACATGTACAAAACTGAACTATGACAATATGCAAGTACAAAAGGAAAATAAGAACAACAAACTGAAAAAACAAAAACAAGCTTATAATGTGACTAAAAATCCTTGGCATCAGCTAATGTCTTGGAGATGGAGGCTTCAGCAGTAGCAATCTTGCGCCGGATATCAGCAATTTCCTGTATTATGCGCATCAGTCTCACATCATCCGTGGGAGCCTTGGGACTAGGAAGTTGGATAGGGGGAGCGGGAACCTCTTCGTGGTCTGAAGGCTGGAGGGGGCCGTCAACCTCTTCATCATCTGAAATAACAATGGGTCTAACGACTCGTGACTCCTCTGTCGGACTAGAATGCACTGGAAGAGAACCCACGAGAGATCTGGCGTTGGCACGAGCTTCAGGAGTTGACCTGCGAGGGGTTATCTTGTATCTAACCATTGTTTGAGCAGTTGGGGAAGAGGGGCAGAGAGCTACGTAGTATGGAGTTACGAGGTAATGAGTACTTAAGAAGGACAGAGAGGAAGCGTGAGGAGGATAATAAAGGCAGGACGGCAGGACAGCAGGAGTTAATATGCAAAAGTGTATTAAGACCGTCATATAACATATCCACGGTCCTAAAAGTCTATTATTTATTATTTCACTAAATTACCTTTAGGACCGACCATCCACATATCGTCGGTCCTAAACGTATATTAATTTATTTTTCTATTCAATTACCTTTAAGACCGATCTTTTATCATTTAACCGGTCCTAAAAGTCTATTAATTTTTTTTTAAAAAAAATTAACATTTAAGGACAGATCTCTTACAATACTGGTATTAAAAGTTCATATCCGCAATCCTAAAAGTCTATTATTTATTATTTCACTAAATTACCTTTAGGACCGACCATCCACATATCCCCGGTCCTAAACGTATATTAATTTATTTTTTCATTCAATTACCTTTAAGACCGATCTTTTGTCATATAACCGGTCCTAAAATTCTATTAATTTTTTTTAAAAAAAATTATACATTTAAGAATGGATCTCTTACAATATCTGGTATTAAAAGTTCATTCTTTTCATTTCAGAGACACCAATATCCTTACGCTCTGTTCAAATGAATGATTCAAAGTCTCTTCGGCTTCCAGATAAACTTCCCAACTAGGCGTCCCCTCGTATTCTGATGAACTATGCGTCTCCTCATAAACGTTTCTCGTATTTCACATTCTTCAGGACGACTTCTCTATTTAAACCCGTTGTTACTTTACTTAATTCACATTCTTCTCAATCACTTCTACAATCTCCACCGTAATGGTTGCTCCACCACTAGCAGGTGTGCCTAATCATCGTCCTCCCCCTCCACCACCACCAGGTGTGCCCAACCATCGTCCTCCCCCTCCACCTCAACAACCTCTGTACGCTCCTCCGCTGCCTCCAAACCCCTCCGCCCGACAGATGTTGCAGCACCTCCTGGCCCACGTCGCTCATATAGACCGACGTATAGGCCAAACGTTCTAGGTCTACCACGCTGTCAACAATAAGCTGAAATTGTTACTCGATGCTAATGACGTCGAGTACAATCTTTCTGACGACGATGTCTCCGACCTCTCCTCCGATCCCTCCCTCCCCTCCGACAACGACTAGGGGGATTAAATATTTTTATGTTTTTTTTGATGTTTTTTTGTTTGTTTGTACTATTCCTGCCCCAGAGCGGGCAGGAAAAAAATACGATAAATAATTCTTTTTGTGCATATTCGATTGTCTGTTTGTACTTTGTATCCATTTCTTTTGTTATTTCGATTTTGTTTCAGACAAAAAGGAAACAAACAAAACCATAACTAAAATGTTTCAGACAAATTAAAGTCATAGAATACAGTTAAGAACATATGAAACAAAACAGAAAAAAGACAACTATTACCTTTTCAGAATAAAAACAAACAAAACCATAACTGAGATGTTTCAGAAAAAAGTCACAGAATGCAATTAACAACATACAAAACAAAACGGAAAAAAGACAACTTTTACCTTTTAAGAATAAAAACAAACACAGCGACAACTCGTCTCAAGCCTGGACCACCGTCGTCGTCATCGGTTTTACCACACCCAGAGTTGAAAACTTCCATTATCTTACATCTTGTCCGACAATGCTCTTCAAGTTCTGGAGAGGTAAAATCGACGACGACGGGGGTCCTGAGCTTGAGCAGAATGCCAGAAACTCGAAGTGTTCTTGAACCCTAACTATTTGTCTTAAAAATGAGTTATCATTTCTATTTATAGAAAGACCGCAAGTTTAACAAATAAACAGTCCTAAATATCTAGTCATTTTTAATTTTATGTAATCTAAGACCTTTAGGATCAGACATTATATAAATAGGCAATCCTAAAAGTTTCACCATTTTTATGAGACTTTTAAGACCGGCTATATGACAGACATACGGTCCTAAAATCTAGTCCTATTTTTTGAAAAAAAAAAACAAAGACCTTTAAGAGCGTCTCTTTATTAAATATGCGGTCCTAAAAGTCGCCTTTTTTATGAGACTTTTAAGACCGGCTTTATAACAAACGTACGGTCCTAAAATCTAGTCCTATTTTTTTTAAAAAAAACAAAGACCTTTAAGAGCGTCTCTTTATTAAATATGCGTTCCTAAAAGTTTCGCCATTTTTATGAGACTTTTAAGACCGGCGATATAACAAACATACGGTCCTAAAATCAATGCTTTTTTTTTTACCGTCTCTTTAATAAATATGCGGCCCTAAAAGTCACGAATACTTTTCAGAATCTCTTTCTGCTATTTACAACTCTCCAAAACTCAAATGTCAAGCAATATCCACCATCCAATATGTTCAAAAAACCTTAATTACACAGGCTAAGAAAATTGTTCGAAAAAATAAACAAATGTATTATATATTGAATTGTACAAATTGTAAAATTGTTCATTTACAGAATGAATTTACAAATTAATGTGGTCCTGTAATTACAATTGTTGCTCTACAAGCATATATTTACAAATGAATTAGTACTGTGATTGTTGTATTTACTTTAAGAGACGATCAGTAACATGTTGACAAAACACACTGCGTATGTGGTCCACCTCATCTTCAGAAAAGGGTTTTTCATTAGCAAACCTCTGTAACATCAAAGAAAGAAACATAATTAATTCTTGTTCATATTTCATATGTAACATTAAGCCATAAACTACATTCAACCATGATATGTAACATCAAATATATTTACCTTTGCAGTGAGTTTATTACTTGGTTGAGTGATAATATCATACATGTGTTTCATTATGTATAGGCCACATAAGTTGGATCTGATTGGTTGCCAACGGATTTGAAAAGAACAATATATATATATATATATATATATATATATATATATATATATATATATATATATAATAAGATCAGAATGATATAGCTTACTGAGCAACTTCACAAGGCAGTGTGCCAGTGTCCAAATATGTACTAACCTTTGGTGTGAGCCATGTAGGATCTTTGAGCTCACTCCCTCGCTTTTTGTTGACCTGGTTATTGAAGGTCCTTATGGTACTATCATCAAAATCACAAATTTATCAATAATGTTCGATGAAAATTCACATTAGAGATTTCATATAAGAGAATCAAAATGACATGCTTACTTGTTGATGGCCTGTTGCAACAGAACCCCTAGTTTGCCATGAGTGGAGCATAAGAACAACACCTTATTAGAGTCCATGCACAAGACAAGCAACAGCCAGTGGTTGCTAAAAATTCACAGCAATAAAGTACACAGTGATATATTATGCAGAATTAAGTGAATTGCAACAAGAGATCAATTGTGATATGTACCTATGGTGATATGGAAACAAGTACACCTTCCTTATCACTTCACACAACCTATTTGATATGTACTGATGTCTGTCTTCCTTGGGGGTTGTGCTGGCATATACTGGGCACAAGAATCCAAAATCATTGATGGAGATTGAGGAAGGGATGCAGCTTTAGGAGGGGGGATGGAATTGGAGGAGGCAGGGATGAAGCATTAGGAGGAGTATATACATTTACAAGCTTATTGGCCAAGAGATGAAGGTTCCCTTAACATCACTCACTCGCTTCAGCTGATCGGTTGGGAGAGGGAGAGGTGCATCAATGATCACCTCTTCAACTGACACTCTGACTTCATCATCAGCCATTTGTGTGTGGTGTACGGTTGATCCCAAGTTGTGGACAGTCCCTTTAGCAACTAATTGTCTAGTTGGTTTTGCCACGTACAGGTCATAAAGTTGCTCTGACTGTCCAACAATGCAGCTCTTTCTGGTGCTCCGCTACACAGGTGCAGGTGTATGTGTGAAGGGAACACTGGTCTCTGGCCGAGAGCTAATAAGCTTCTTCATCTCTATCATTTCCTCCTTCATTTGCCTCATCTGGGCGTCAAATATTTCTTTCAATGCATGTTCTTTGGCCGCTGCCTCCTCATTTAATTGTCTAACCATTTGGTCCATCTCCTCCCGGGTAACCATACTTTGCCTAAGGCGTTTGGTTTTACCAAAGTATTCTTTTAGGCCTACCAGCCCTCTGATCCCTCTTACCCGCCCCGGGTGATCCGGTTTTCCGGTAGCAATAGTCAGAACATCATTCCTCCCGCCTGACAAAAAAGATCCCTTTGCTTATTTCTTTTTAAGATCATCCTGTAAGATACAGATAAAGATAAGCTTAGTAATGAAACATGTTTAGCAACTAAAAAATAACAATAAAGATACTTACAATTTTCTCCGTAACTATACGAGTTTGTTCACTCGTGTAGGTGCCGCTTGGCTTTTGCCGAATATACAGCCACAAATCCTCGTGACGTATTGCGAATACCTACTGATCAACTATAGCAGAAGGATTGGATTCAGCTTCTTCCAATCTCTTCTGCTTGGCCTCCATCATTTCTTTTTCAGCCTTTTCATATCCCTCTCAAGAAGCCATATGCGGGCAATCATTCCTTCTCCCTATCTCTTGTGCTTGTTCCCTTCTTCTCTGTGAATCAGAATTGAAAACAACTATTAATTATGAATTCAAGCCATCTCATTAAAAAAAATTATAGAACTTCTGCTTATGAATCTCAAACACTAGTCAAATTCACTTCATCAAGTTGCAACATTTTATTTAAGGAAGATGTAGAATTGTATAGAACTAACATACTAACTTACTAATAGTAATGTCTAACCACTACCTACTATAACAGAATTAGCTAAGCATATAATAACAGTTAACATATAAGACATGCATATTAGTAAGATAGGTTCCTCTGACGCAGGACAAAGGAAGGAAATATATACTTCTACTCACACATTAAACCATCTAACTAACAGGATTAGACGAACACAATAATATTCACATATCTGAACAGGTTAATAAGCAAACAAAAAGGGCAAACAAAACTAAATATCAACTCACCAGGGTATCATTAGTGGTCCGAAGCTGAATAAATTGCTCCCAAGTTTGTGTATCAATGAATGAGTACTTGTCCCACAGATTATGCTCAGGTGGAAGCCTGGCAAAAAATATGTGTTGGCTAGAAAGTTCTTAAATTTCCTCCACCGATCAGCACAATAAACAGTGTCTTGGCTTTCAACTTCTCATCATCAGGGATAGTGTATGAAAGCCGAATAGTGTCCCAGAGAGGATCCTTCACTGTGCGTTTGGTCAACATTTTTCCACTCATCTATCAAGATGTTGACCTTGCTGCGTGCCATATAGCTAACATAACTATTATATTCGTGTTTATTTGAACCGACAGGTTCCAACCTGTCATTAAACTGAATCTCGATCCTTGACCCAGTGTTCATTTTATGGACACGATGCTAATTCGTGTGCCACTTCTACCATGGCGTGCAGGGTGGTCATGAGGCTCATTTTGAGAAGAAGAGGGTTGGTTCTGGCTCACACCAGTAACATCAGTAACTGGCATTGATTGAATAAGGAGAGAATGGTTTTCTCCTTTCATTTTCGAGAAAGTAAGAGAGTGGTGGTGAGAAGGAGTAACGCCTGAGAAAGTGAGAGAGTAACAGAGGATGGTGGTGGTTGGCGAGGAATAGACGTAATGCAACAGGAACTCAGGAAGTGGAGTTTCACAAAGAGGACAGGGGTTTCAGAGTTCAGACAGTAAGACGTAAGTCGTAAGTAAGGTTTCGCGCGAAGAAGTATATGTTTCCATTTTTAAGACCGGAGTAACTAAAACTACGGTCATAAAGTTTAACATTTAAGACCGTTCGATATTAATGTCCGCTCTTAAAAGTAATGAAATATTATTTTAATTTTTTTCTTTTTTTAGTACTGGGTTAAAGTTAAGTCTGCTCTTAAAAGTATTACCTTTAAGACCGTCATTTATATATGTCCGGTCTTAAAAGTTTTATACAATTATATTTAAATATTTCCTTATTATTCTTGACCGCAGAAAATATGAGTCGGGGATGTACGAGTTTTCTCTATAATGTAATCCATATTTTAATTTTTTTTAACATTTTTAAGAGCGGTTCGTTTTTTTAAGCAGCCTGAATATTATATTCAATAATTTATATGTTAAAAGAAATTATTTATATTTACAAAATTGCCACCGATCAATTCTTTAAGACCGGGGTGTCGATAATCCGCTGTAAATGAGGCGGTCTTAAAAATTGATGCGGTCGGATAAGTTCTTTATATTTACAAAATTGCCACCGGTCATTGCTTTAAGATCGGGGCATCCATAATCCGCTGTAAATGAGGCGGTCTTAAAACACTTTTTTGCACTAGTGTAAGTAAGTGATCGTTCCTACGAGGACTTAGTATCCACAACTTTGATTAGGCATTGATTTTACACTTTCATTTAAGTTGAGCAAACCAAATTGCATTTAATCAAAAGAAAAGAAATTAAAATAAACTAACTACCACAAAAATCAAACGAGCAACCTAGAGTCATTAATCCCTTATTAGTTTCATAAACCTTGATTTCACCAATTTAATTAGCCTTAATATCAATTTTGTTAATCTCGAGTATAAATAGCTATAAGTGTATGTCGATCCACTTACAACCCTCTCTTAAGTATAACTTGTTATGTCTAACATAGTTACTCAAGAGGCAACAAAACTCAAATACACTCTTCAACAAGTATATGGGGTCATTAGGTATATGTCTATCGTAATCGCAAATTAAATCGCAATCTAATCCCATATTACTTAATCTCGAGCCTAATTAAAATCTTCTTCGTCAAGGTAAATCTTAATTCTCAAATTCATATTCAATGATGACCAATTACTAAATAGATAAAGTTAAACAAGATTAAGTAACCAAAATTAACATTAATTATAACTAAATCATGAAAACAAAGTTTAATCCATTAATAAGTTCATAGCACCTCTAGGTTGCCAAATAAACTAGCTACACATGACTATACTAAAATAAAATCCAGAACAGCACGCAATGACAAAATCAGAGACAAAAGGCATCAAGGAAATCAAATGGAATGGAAATAAGCTGAAACAGTGAAGTTTGGAAGTCTCTTATGCATCTTCGTGTCTCTGCGTCTCCAGCTGCTTCCATTTCTCCCCTGTTTCTTTTCTTCAAGTCCCGTCCTCTCCTCTTCCAGCCCTCAGCCTCTGTTCTGTGCGATTTGATCCTCCCCGTTCCTTCGCGTTTTCTAGATTCTTTTTAATTGATTGCAGCCCCCCTTTTTCACTTAGATTTAGGTTTCCATTTAATCAATTCCTCTTCTTGGGCCCACGCACAATTGCCATTTAATTGAGATAAAGCCCAAAAGCATCCAATCCATATGTACCAAGTCATTCAACCCGTAAAGAATGGTCTCCTTGTGCTTTTAGGCTTTCATTTATTCATCAATTCTCATTTGTGGGCCCAGCTGCATTTCAATCCGAACCCACCAATTCCAAAGTATTCAGCATCCTGTTGCTTTGCAAAAACAAAAGACATAAATAGTAATAATAATAATAATTATAATAATAAAACTAAATAGTTTTTTTTTCCTTTTTAAAACTTCTAATTATTATTATTTATTTCCTAAACTCAAAAACTTTTATTTTAAATTGAAACCCCATAAATGAAGCACCAATTTGATTTCTCTTAAAATCTTAAGAAAATCTCTTTAATTTGATATTAATGACTTCCTAAATATATCAAAATATATCTCAAATCTATTAAAATTAGGAAGTCATCAAAAGTCAAGAAAAGAAAGACATGAAGAAGAAAGAGATTGAATATATTAATCAAGAAAAGAATGGAGTTATCAAAAGGATTGTGGAAAAGAATCATGAAGAAGAAAAAGAGAAGAGATTGAAGAAAGAGGAGCTTGGAATAAATAATTAAAATATAAAGATTCAAGTTCTTAGATGTGATATTGAAGGTCTTTATAAATGGTCAAATTGAAGTTGGAATGACTTAATTTGACGTTAAAATGCCTTATAAGGAAGTTATAACAATTCCACTCAAGCAATCACTCGAGTGGGACCTCCAGAGATGAATTTTTAATGATCATTCGAGTGACCCCTAGAATTATAACCACTCTAATATGCTCAGTTTTCATTTAGTCTAAGAGAGGTCTAATATTTTGGCTATATCTTCCAAACCATAACTCCGATGAGGTTTTTTCATATGAAACTATACTGCACATGCGACACACAGACACTGAGATCAAGCTCAACGAGTAATGAAAACAATATGAATAAAGTATTGCCTCCAATCTTAAATATAAGAGCTAGATAATTAATTTAATTTGTATACACTAAGAAGTTAATTAAGTTAGTTATTTATAAAAAATGTGTGTTGGTTTGCTTATAATATCTCTTTTAATTATTTGCTTTTAAAAGTACTCATGTAATAAATTAATCTCTCTTAATTAAGTTGTGCAATTAATAGGAAGAGTTTAGAAAAAAAAAATCTCTACTAATTAACTCTTACATATGGGATTAGAGGGAGATAATATAATTAAGCTAATCTTTTTGTTAATGATTTTCTTCACACTATGGAGCAGGGGCGGGCCCAAAGGGGGGGCAAGGGTGGGCCACCGACCCCCTTCCAAAAAAAAATTTAAGGAAAAAAAATTATATATATATATATATATATATATATATATATATATTAGCTTCACCGGCTCCTTTCTTCCAATCTTATGTTCGCGCAGCCACCGACTTGCTTTCTCCCTCTCAAGTCTCAAAGCCTTCTCCGTCGACTCCAGTCTTCAGCGAGGCCATCATTAAGCATCTCAACTGTGTCTCTATGAATTGTGACTGCTTGAATCAATATATATTGATATTACTTCCTTGGCTCCTCCCTTCCCTAATTCCCTTCTTTTTGTCTCTTTCACAGAAAATAAATACAAGTGCAGAGTGTGTCTCATCCGAAAACAAAAAAAGGGATCTTCAAGGAAATTACAATTTACAAGGGAGCCATTAGGTTGCTTTTGTGCCATAAAACAAGGTGCTAAATTGCAGCAGTTACTTTTGTTGGGTTTTGGAATTTCTAAAACAAAGTCCATAGTTTACACCCTATTTGAGAGGGAGAGTGTTTTATAAGTGATTATTATGGGGAAGAGTGCCACCATTAATACTTATTTTACGAGAAAGAATAGCGAGTCTTTACCCTCATCTACTCCTAATGCTGAAATGTCAAATATTGAGGCTCCTTCTCCAAAGTCTCATAGAATTGAAAATAATTAATGAGGTAATTAAGGAAGTTGATATTGCTTTATTGGAAAGAGATCCTGGACTACGCCCTCAAATATGGAAATATCCTATAAATCAACAAGATGAAATTCATTGTGCTTATCTTAAACTTGATCCTTTTCAGTGTAAGCTTCAAAATTATCCTTTTTCCAGGCCAGAAAAGAGTCGACGTCATTTTTGCTCTTATTGGTTTGATTTATTTCCATCTTGGTTGGAGTATTCTCCAAATAAAGATGTTGCATTTTGTTTCCTTCGTTATTTGTTTAGTAAACCAGGTGACAATGGTCGTTTTAGACCTAAACCTAATACATCTGTTGTTGAGGGATTTAGAAATTGGAAAAAGGTTAAGGATGGAGAAAATTGTGCTTTTCTACGCTATGTTGGGAAAAATGTTAACTCAGTGCATAAAAATGACGTGAGTTCTTGTAGTGATCTTATGAACCAATCTCAACATATTGAGATATTGGTTGAAAAACTTAATTCTTAGGAGATTGCAGCTAATCGTTTGAGACAACAAGTTTCTGTGGATGTGACAAGATGGCTTACTCTTCAAGGATGTGCTTTTAGAGGTCATGATGAAAACTTGGATTCACTTAATCGAGGTAATTTTCTTGAGATGATAAAGTTTTTTAGCTTCCTATAATCAAGAAGTTGCAACAGTTGTTTTGGAAAAAGCTCCTCAAAATGCATCATATAGTTCCCCTCGAATTGAAAAGGAAATTCTTCATGTTTTTGATAATTGAATATTATTCCACTTATTTTTATCTCTTGGTTAATAATTTAGGGATGTTTAATTGAGAAATAATTGGTTTTATTACTGAATTGTGCTCTAAGTTTTTAATTAGATTAAATTCGTTTTTTGTAATAAAATTTCAGATTTACAATGCTTCACCATTTTCGCCATAACTTTTGATCTAGATATCGGATTAGCCTCATTCTTCTTTCGTTTTTCATATGATTGAGAGAGCTACAATTGTTATGAAGACCCCGAAGGCTGATTTGGACAAGAAGATGGACAGAATTGGAGCTAAAGACAGACCCATTTTGCTGGATTTTTTTTTTTTGACGAATTTTGTAATAAAGGACCAATTATTATAAGTTTCCTAATTTATTAGAGATTTCAGATTGATTAGAGTTTTCCTATGATTAGGGGATTGATTCTTAATTGTCAGTCATCTTGATTCATCCTTCCTGTATAAGGAAATATGGATGGTGGCTGTAAACATTACATTATTACGTTTTACATTGTTATTGGATTAAAAACGTTGTAATTAAATTCTCTGAGATGTTCTTGGTGTTCTTCGTCTGTTCTTCATTGTTTTGCTCAGCCATGCTTGGCTAAGCCTCTCAGATTAACCCATAGATTAAGGATTTCGAATTCTAGAGGACTCACGCTTAACCGGTAACATCTAAACTCGTTTCTGCTTCTTTTATCGGATCTGATTCCTCAATTCGGATTGGGTTTTTGATTAAAAATCAAGATTGATTTATCCCAAAGACACAATTCGAACTGGGTTTAAGTGATTACTGGGCGATTGCTTGGTGTCATGCCACTGTTATGAATATATTCTGGACAATCATTCAATGGACGGAATTTCTGGACAAACGCAAAGATTTCAGTTTGTCCAGAATTAATCACGAGTTTGGTGTATTATTTTAGTCTGATGAAGGTTTTGGAATTCCTAATTCTGGGTTAGTCGTTTTTAGTCTAATTAATCTCGTTTTCCTCATCTTGTTTGTTTTGCTTTCATTATTAATTGCATTAAAAAACACTTCCCCTCATTCTGTTACTATTTTCCTGTTTCTATTGAACCTACTGCGAATTCTGTTGGAAACGATCCAGGTTCCTTATACTGCAAATCTTTTTACTGAACTTAGTTATTTTGTAAGAGGTCGGCATCTCTTGTCAGTTTTCTCTCAAAATGTAAAGAAAACAAGACAGGAAGAAATTTCCAATGCCAAGTTTTGTCTTATTGTTAGTGAAGCTAGTAGTGTATCTAAAAAAGAACATATGGCTATTGTTTTGAGATACATCGATAAAGATGGTTTTATACGAGAAAGATTTTTCAGTCTTGTACATATGGAAGATACAAATGCTAAGACTTTGAAACAAGGAATATTCAACACTCTTTGTCACCATAATCTTGACGTTCAAAATATTTGAGGACAAGGCTATGATGGAGCTAGCAATATGCAAGGTGAATGGAATGGATTGCAGGCTTTAATTTGTGCTGAGTGCTCATATGCTTATTATGTTCATTGTTTAGCTCATCGCCTTCAACTTGCTTTGGTTGCTCCATCTCATGAGGTAAAACGTGTTCATCAGTTTTTTGAAAAATTGAACTTCATAATTAATATTGCTACTTCCTCTTGTAAGCATAATTGTAATATCCCAAATTCTATACCCTAAGAATTGAGAATAAGCCTAAAGTAGGCGGATGACTAAGCCCAGTTCGAGAAGAGTCCCAAGGTAGAACGGACATGAGTCAATTTATCCTGGTTCGGTCTAATCTTGACCTACATCCAGTCCCCAAGGACCCCTTGGGATTTTTCACTAACTTTCCAGAGATTACAATTACAACTTAGGAAGATCCCTCAGACTCACTCCCCCTTACTGCTTGTAATTGTACACCCACACTTAAGGTTCTACAACGTTAAGATTTTACAACTGACTGAATTAAATGAATGTTTAAATAACTCCTCACGAGTTGGATAATAAATAATCACTGAAGTACAGAGAAATATCCGAAGATATTGGAAGTAATGAAACTGATAAGAATAATCACTTAGAGTAAATGCACAGAGTTTCGGTAGTTGGCTGAATTGAATGCTTAGGTATTTATACTCTTTCGCCATTAATGCTGTTGGGAGGAACTTGCGAGTTACCGTTGTGACTAATTTAATTTTCCGTCAGACACAACTCTGTTTCTCGTTTAATCCAAATTGACCGTCAAGGCTTCATTAAATGAAATCCGTTCTTTCATTAAATGCGATGGTCATTGAGAGAGCTTTTGCAGAAGAATAACTTGATTAAGTAATCCTTGGAAGAATGTTTCTCTCTGCTGCACAGCTCATTCCATTTGTTGCTCTGTTTCTGTTGTTATGTAATAAATGCAATGACGTGAGCATTTGCTTTATGTTGTTTTTGAATAATAAACCGTTGAAATCCCTGAAACCACTAGCAAACATGATAAAAAAACATTTCATATATTATACTAAGTGATTCAGAAAGTCATGAGCCAAAGATCAGCTCTTTCGCAGAAACAGAAATCTCAGACAGCGACAAGAACTTGAGTTTTCAAAGTAGAACTCGAGTTCTTAAACAAGAACTCGAGTTCTTTTGGTTTCCCTTTTTGAACACCACAGTTCTGCAAGACAAGAACTCGAGTTGATTACCAAGAACTCGAGTTTTCATTTCGATTCAAATTGATTTTCAAAGAACTTGAGTTCTTAATCATGAACTCAAGTTCATGAACTCGAGTTCTAGTCTAAGAACTCATGTTCTTAAACTTTGATTCAATAACTCATGAAGGAACTCGAGTTCTTCACTGAGAACTCAAGTTCATGAACTCGAGTTCTTTGCCAAGAACTCGAGTTCTTAGCTTTGACCGTATTTCTCACAGAGAGAACTCAAGTTCTAAACCAAGAACTCGAGTTCATGAACTCGAGTTTGCTACTAATGAACTCGAGTTCTTTAAGATTCTAAACATTTTTCACGGCCAAGGGTTGCGAACTCGAGTTCTTAACCCAAGAACTCGAGTTCTTCATTTTGGTTAATTGAGAACTCTACTACCAGAAGTGTGAACTCGAGTTCTCAATGTTAGACTTTTCTGAAACTTGAGTTTTAAGGACCAGAACTCTAGTTCTTAGTAAAACAACAATGAACAAGTGTTTAGTTATCATCAAAACTTACTTGAGAACTAACAGAATCCAAGTTGGATTAGGTCCAAGATCAAGACAGATCCATATGCAGAGTAATTTTTGGACATCATGGGAATTTTATTAAGACTGATCAGCTGTCAGGTGGGTAATTGCTTACTCACATACTTTATGTTACTCTATATGTTTGTTTTGCCATGATTGAGGATGTAGGCTGTGGGGCCTATTGGATCAGTGTCCTTAGATCACTACCAAGCCGAAATGCATTTAGAGTAGTTAGGGTTTGAGGCCCTGGCTACTGTGATTTCCTAGTGCTGAGGATCCGGGGGCTTGTCTTGTTAGGCGATCCTGCGGTTGGTAAGGACTTGGTCCTTTTGCAGTAAACATGTGCATATGTGGTATGTTGTTGATATGTTATTGCATGAGATGTGTACTGAATGCATGTGGTATGTGTTACCATGATTGATGTTGTGATTTTCCTAATTGTGGATTGCATACATGCATTGCATACATATAGTATTTGAGTTTGACAGTTACCCTGGGATTCAATTTTGAATCCCAGATCGTTCTAGAAATACAGGTGTCTCGGATTGAGCTAATCAGGGGTATAAAAGGTAAAGGCCGAGAGTAGTGATACGAAGAGATGAAGACGCTCTAAAGGAGGCTTAGTGTTGTATACACTATGGATGAAAGTATAAAGTTATTTACTATTTAATATTTTATTTGGGATTACTGTATCATAACCTTATGAGAATTTATATCTTGGATGTTGTGGTTCTTTATTTATTTTTACCAGTATTTTATTGTCATCCAAATCGATTCGATGCCCTGCCGCGTAATACTCTGATATATTCTAATATGGAATAATTCAAGGAAAGGTAACAAATATAAAAGAGATCCCTCTAACCCGCCACCCAAAAGGGCGAGGCCGGTAGGGGTGTTACAGTAATGATGAGTTCAGGGTTGCCCAAAAAAATGAAATTGCAAGAATGATTAATGTTGATGAACTCAAATCAGGAGTTGGTCTTAATTAGATTGGTACTTTGCATCAAGCTGGAGCTACTCGTTGGAGTTCTCATTACAATTCTATATGCAGTTTGTTTAAAATGTTTCAAGCCACATGTGAAATTCTTAACAATATTTCTAATGAAGGAAAGATAGCATCACATCGTGGAGATGCAGATAATGCATACTCATCATTGACATCCTTTGATTTTGTCATCATATTGCACCTTATGAAAGAAATTATAGGTATTACTGAAATCCTTTGTCAAGCTTTGCAATGAGAATCTCAAGATCTTTCAAATGCATTGCATCTGGTTTCAACTACAAAAGAGTTACTTCAAAAGTTAAGAGAGACAGGTTAGGATGCTTTCTTGTCTCATGTTCAAGAATCTTGCATAAAACATGACATTAACATTCCAGATATGAGTGCAAAATATATTGGAAGAAGAGGTCGTGCTCAAAATGAACAAAGTAATTTTTCTACTAAAAAATTTTATAGGGTAAATATCTTTTGTACTACAATTGATTATCAATTGCAAGAATTAAATAGCATGTTCAATGATAATACTGTTGAAATACTAGCTTTGAGCATGGCTTTAGATCCAAGAAACAGGTACAATTCATTTAATAGTGATGATATTTGCAAACTTGTTGATAAGTTTTATTCTAGAGATTTCACAGAATAGGAAAAATTGCATTTAAAGATGGAGTTACAACATTTTGAGCTTGACATTCCTAAACATCTAGATTTTATCAATTTATCAACTACTTCTGAATTATGTCAAGGGCTAGCAGGAACTGGAAAGTCCATCATTTACCCTCTTATTGATAGAGTGATTAGACTTGCACTCACTCTTCCAATTTCTACAACAACTACTGAAAGATCTTTCTCTACTATGAAGATAATCAATAATAGGCTTCAAAATAGAATGGAAGACCAATTTCTTGATGATTCTTTGATTACATACATTGAAAAAGAAATTGTTTTGAGTTTTAGCACGAATTCAATTATAGATGAGTTTAACAAAAATAAATGCAAGGTCTTTTCTTAAAAAAAGAAAAAAAAATCTCATATATTGATGAGGGCATTTTTGTCTTAAAAAAACTAAGTGAACATACACACATGAAAAGAATTTAAGGCTCAAATAACCTTCCAACAAGGTTTTTCTCCAATGCTCACTCTAACACAATCAATTGCATCATAACCTAACCACAAAACATCTACTTAACTATTCCAAATGCTAACCTTACAAAAACAACCAATCAAAACATTGCAATCAATTAAAATATTGTACAACTCTTAAAAGCACCGATGATGTAGAAACTCTTTCTTAAAATAAGGAGTAAGCAAAAATTCAATTGTGGGTTCATTTCTCTTCCCATTCATTTGAAAAACACAACATGGTTTTAAAAAGTTGCCAAAACACTAGATCTCATGAAAGCTCAAAGAATTTCCCACAAATTACACTTCCAAAGTAGCAAAAAGCGACCCTTTACCACTTAGGGCATGCATTCAGGCAACTCATTCTTGTATTAAAAAATTGATTTTTTTTTCTTCCCTAGTTCTTGACATTTTCTCATTTAAAGACAACTAATTAATGGGATTCAAAATGCAATCCCCTCCCCCACATTTAATCAACACATTGTCCTCAATGTGGAAAAATCACTCAAAAGAGAATGACAAAGAAGTTGAAATTCAGGGCACAATGTGAATCAAGTAGGGTAGTGGCAAGAAAAATGCAAAGCATACACAAGGAGTTCTTATTCTACTTACCAAACTAAATTATTTATACTTTTCTACTGGGTTGTGTCCCCCCCTCCCACACACACTTATCTTCATCATATAACAATTAAGTTCAAGTAATTAAACAAATTAGGAAGAAAATAAGTAAGGAAAGAGACAACCTTGGTTAGAAGATCTTGAGTCGCTTGAAAAAAAAGTTCTCATCCTTGATGAGAATCATGCATTTGTCTTTGAGAGCATCTTCTCCCACATTGATTTTCCTTGGTGAAGGTGGTTCAGGATCAATTGGAAGAGGTCCAAGAATGTACGATGGAGATTGGTACCATAAAGGACCTTTCCAAGATTGTGCCTGCAAAGAAGACAAGCAAATAGTAGTATCCCATCCAAAAATAGAAACATTGAGAGGTTTTAAGTGAATTAAAGGCATGTTAAGTTCTAAACTCTCCAAGTAACTATCACATCTAAGAAAATCAACTACACTCCCATCAGTAGGAGTCAAATAATCAGTGATTAAATGAAAATTCTCGTGTTTGCAAAGTGGAAGGCGCGGAATCCAACTTAGTATTGGGGTACACCACATCATCATTGCAATCACAAGAGATGGAAGCAAAACGAGTGGAAGATGGAAGAGAATTTTTCAAACGATTACCACACAAAGCTTTTGAATTTTCAAAAGAATCATTTATCTGGTGGCAAATCACAAAAAGAATCATATGGAAAGATTCATTTTCATTTGTAATATCATCAATCAAAACAATTGAATCTTCCCTTATTAAACTATCATGCAATTCATTGGAATCAAGAGAAATATCTTTTTCTAAGCTATGGTCTTTCTCACTCACATCAACTGTGGCATCTATACAAGATTCAACATTTTCACAATTGTCATGCTTACAATCATCAATAGTACAAGAAGGTGCATTATGATCAATGGTAGAATCAACCACTTCACTAATTGCTTTCTTTCGAAACTCAATAAGTAAGTGGCATTTCTCATTATAACAGTCTACAAATATTTGATCTTCTGCACAAGAACATGAAAATATTTTATTCAATTTATCACAATCATCCCTAGTACTATGAAGAAAAGCATTTTCAACAGTTAAAGCACACATCACACAAAGAAGTAGGAGTACACTCATCAACAAGTACAATTTAATAACTACTACTAGAGCTAATGGGTTGAGCAATTACATTTTCAAAAACTTGATGGGATTCAAGAATTATTTCCTTATCCACCTCATCATTACTCAAATCATGAAATGCTTCATTAGTTAAAGTAGTAGGAGAGTCTACTTCTATAAGGATATGATCATTACCAATTGGTAAGGAAGACTCTTCAATGCTCTTTTGTACTTGCTTCACTTCTTGTGCTTGTGTGGGAATAGGTGTCGAAAGATTGGAAACTTCCACTTGTAAAGTGGCATTTGAGCTTAGACTCCTTTTTCTTTGATTTTCCCATCATCATTGTAGGTGTAACATCCCAATTTTCAAAAGCGGAATATTATTTTTTTCCAACAAAAATCATATAAAATCATCAGAGTAGTGCATTTGAGCGGAAGAGTAACTGATACTTATATTTCAAAATGCCGTAAGTCTGGCTGAATACAATAGCGGTGTAGTAACCGCGTGGTTCAAAAGGGATGTACAACAACAAAAGGAAGGCTTCCGCCAGAATGTCAAAGGAAATCTTCAGCTGGGTCTACTATGCGTCCTGCTTGCGCTTTCCTTTGTCCTCCGTCCTTGGTTCTTCTGACCCTGACACTATGTTAAGAGTTGAGGTCCCATGCATACGGACCCCAGGTAACGGTTAACCTCATATTTACATATACGGTACAAAATCACAGCAAATGAAACACTTCCAAACATGTCACCAACTATTTCACTCCCAGTGAATGCAAATGTACCGCTCCCAGCGAAATATATCACTCCCAGTGAAAACAGATATATCACTCCCAGTACATGCAGATGTACAGTTATCCTTTAACAACAGCATGTATTCAAACAACATATCACAACATGCATACAACACACATACCACATATACACATACTGTAAATATCAAAGTTAGTGTTACAGTACGCGAACGTACCTTCGTTGACCTTTGACGGTATTTCTGGCGGAAAACGGTGCGACAGTTGGTCAAAACGTATTCAGGGATATCCTATAAGGATAATATCGCCTCTATTAACTCACAAATATTATTTCAAAGAGATATTTTGGCTATATAAGACCATTTTACCCCTGGTGGATTTATTTTCCAATTTATTCCCTAATTTTCGGAAAAAACGCTGATCCAGCATTTCTGGGCAGAATTTCGCCTAACTTCGAAAAATCATACTAATTCTAGAAAAATCGAACCAAGGATCCGTAAAATTTTCCGGAATCCTTGAGAAGTCTACTTTCTAGGAAAAATACTGGAACTTACCCATAACTCATGGAAAATTCCCAGTTTAATCATTTCAAACTGCTGCCCAGAATTTCGCACAGAAAACATAACCTAACTTCTGAGATTTTTATCTTTTTTCACAGAGCTTCAAATCCCACACTCTTTATAGATTTAGAAAGCCCTAGATGTCTACTTTCACCATGAATTGTCTCAGAATTTTAGAACATCATCTTCTTCATAAGATACTGACGTTTTTACCTCTGACTCCAGGAATCGCTAATCGATGAAATTTCACCAGAGCTTTGCTATTTTGATCCTAATCTTCCAAAGATTTTGCTATAACTTCTTCTTCATCAAATTTTCGAAATAAAGACAGTGGAACCCATAAAAACATGAAAATAAAACTATATTTGGAAGATTGAAGATCAAAACAACATTTCTAGCATTTCTACTTCATAACTAAGAACTTGAACTTATGAACTAAAAACTCTCTTACCTCTTGAAGAACCTTGCTTCCTACTTCTTGAATCTCTTTCACTCTCTCCCACACACTCTAAGATTTCAGTTGTAGCTTGAGAAATTGGTGAGGAGTTTGTGTTGCCTTAAGCCTCTATTTATAGCCAAAAACATGAGTAGCCTCCAAGCAACTTGAATTGATCTTGTCCATTGGTCTTTACTTGATGAAGAGGGAAAAATCTTGCCCCTACAACTCACCAAAAACATCCACCCTCCCCCTTAGCTCTTAAGTTGTTGCTTCATCTCCTATTTACTCCCAAATGCTAACTTAATTAGGCCTAAGTTGGTGTTTTAATTCAAAATCCAATTTCACTTTTGTAATCCTAATTTTATGACTAGATTTATGGTGATTTTTAATTTCCCAAACACTTAGGTATGAATCTTAAAAGTAACCGAAAATAACTTTGGGAATAGCCAAGTTGAAGCTCTTAATTTACTGATTCCAAATATGTATTTATCTTAAATACTTAGTTTCAATATTTCAAGATATGATTTATTTTCTATAGATTCTCATTTAATCTTGCTAATTAAATAATAACTTGCTCTCCAAGTTTGACTACTTGCTCCCTAAGTTTGTCCCAATCTTCTTCCACACACTACTTAATTGCCTTATGTTATTATTATTTTTTTCCTCCTTGTCCCACAACACACACGCACACTACTTACACACACACCACCTTCCTCTTCCTTTTCCATTGCATTAAGCCTCAAAAGTCTTCTCTTCTAGAAATTTAATTATAGGTTTATTTCAAGCAATTCCCTTTCTTGTTGCCCAAGTGATAAAACCGCCCCCCCTTAATCTTTTAATTACAATTTTATGTTTTAATTATCCTCACAAACTCTTAGAAAAATCTCTTATTGGTCTATTTTATTTGTGTAATTTATTCCATCATTAAATAGAAATTTTCGCCCCCTTAGAGATAAGTTAGGAATAATAGTGTTTTAGGGGTTATAAGACTTGATTGCCATTTGACAAGTTTCTAATTTAATTTTGATGATTAACAACTCCTTGTATGCTAATCTTAGCTTCTAAATATCATATGATCCTTAATTATGACCTTTATAAATTAATTATGAACTAATTCCAAAACTTATTAAAGTATCCCAATTATTACAATTTCATTTGCCCAATAATTGTTACTAACTTCCTCTAATTGATTTTATCATCATTTGATGATTTTAATTGCTGAAATGGTATAATTAAGATTATGTTAGATTATGATAATCTTCGGATATTTTACGATCCTTAATAAGATTTAGGAAATTGAATTTGGATTTATTAGAATCCAAAGAAAATTCCCCTAAGAATGATAATAAATCAATTAAAAATTTAGAGACAACATACTCTCCTATTTTAATAGGTATTATTTGCCAAAATATGGTTCTTTAGGAGAAATATAAATTTTAGGGTATTACAGTAGGTACATGACCATTGAGCTCCTTCTTCTCCTTTAGTCTTTATCCATAACATGTGGTTAACAAATTCCTTGATGAATTTTTCAATGTCCTCCATTTCCTTTTCCTTTTCCTCATAGTACCCAAGAGGAAGAGCCTCTTTGAGCTTAAATAATTGTAGATGTCAGACCTTTAGTTGGTCATACATTCTTCTTAGTGTAAGGGTTTGGGCATCCATATATGGTAAGGTAAGGAAGGCACCAAGTCCAGAAGGTTGAGGAATAGAGGGTTGTGATAGATGTTCATGGCATGGTGGAGTAGGTGGCTCAAATGGGTATAGGGATTCATGAGATGGATGACATGGTCGGGAAGTGGGACAGAATGAAGGTTGGTGATAAGGTTCATGATATGGGTGGTGGATTGGACCATAACATTTGTGATCAATTGGACTTTTATCTTCAATTCCCAATTTGACTTCAAGAAGTCGCAATATTTGTAGAATGGAATTGATGCTTTGAAAAAATGATTCTTCCCTTTCGGTCGAATCTCCTACAAAAGAGTGAGATTGAGAAAATGACTCTTGATTACCATTAAACCAAGCCATGAAAATTCAATACAATAAATTTCCAATGAATCATAAGATGACTATCTAACTACAAACTATAAAAACTAAGAAAAAAGGAATCTAAGAAAATACAAATGCAAAAGAAAAAGAAGTTTCAAAATGAAAAAAAAAACAAGTAAACTATGAATCAACTCGGAGACATGGTGAATTCAATTAAATAAGCTCAAAATCATATCAAATTTAATACTAACACACCACACAGAAGCTACCAAGTCAAGACAATGCAATAATGCAATGAATGATATGAAAGCTACCTAAATGCAATTAATGATGAAGGCTGATGGTGAAGAATGTCCCTGTCTCCAGCAACGATGAGAAGGTGAAGGTCTCAAATCTCGAGTAGCTCTCCCTTTTCTTTTCATATCTCGTTCATTGAAACTCCCTCTTTCTTGTTTCTGATTCAAACTCGTGGTTGTGGTAAAGCTCAGGCTCTCTCATGGTGTCTGAATCACTCGCTGATGACGGAAAAGATGGTGAAAGAAGTCAAGGTTGCTGGTGAGGTTAGAGGTGGACGGAGGTTTTGGTATGTTCACGGCGCTGCTCTAGTCTATTGCTCTCCCTCCACATGTCTTTGTCTTTCTTCTTTTAATAATTGCCCAGCCTTTATTTTTAGGTTAGATGCCTCCCCTGGTCAAAACATATTTTTTGACCAGGGACCAAACTACAAAGGGAAAAGATTGTAGATTAAGGGACTAAATTGAAAGTTTTACAATTTTAGTTCAGACTTTCATTTTAAAATTGGATCTAATCTTTTCAGGTTTGTACAATAAAAAATAATTAATCAAATATCAAATATTCTCATAAAAATCAATGATTAAAAGTAATTACAATTTCTTTGACAATTTTACCTTTTTTTTGTCCTAATTTAATGTATTTACTCTTAATCTTAATTTATCACAAGAAAGGCATTTTTAAGCTCAACAACTATGACAAAATGCATTAAGAATCTCAATTTAATTATTAAAAATCATATAAAAATATGGTTCAATCATATATTAGTCATTTTTTCCAAACTAATATGTTTAACTTATAAATGGTATATAATTAATCGTTACACATATAATATTTTAGAAAAAATATATCACGTATGATATAATTAAGTAATTAATGCTGAAATTGGAAAAATAACTTTTAAATAGGGTTAAGGTGCATTTTGGCCAACGAAGTATTACGCTAGGAGCGTCTGGCACAAAAAAGTTATGAGGTACCAAAAATACCAATGAACAATTGGAAATGTGCAAAAATACCAATGAAGAAACTAATTCTAGTGAAAATAACACAATCTCTGTTTTGATATATTCGCTGAAGTTTTAAATTGTTCATTGGTATTTTTGCACATTTTCAATTATTCATTGGTAGTTTTGGTACCCTCAATACTTTTTTGTGTCAGATGCTCCTAGCGTAATACTTCGTTGGCCAAAATGCACCTTAACCCTTTTAAATAAAACACTGGGTGAGTAATTTATACAAGCCAATGAAGAGATATGGACTTTGGGCGCCATGGCTCTCGTGGGTCAGAATATTCGGCACTTATAAATAATTGATTCCTTTAAAACTTCTGGCAAAAAAAGAAAAAGAAAATCCCTCAAAACTTGGTCAAATCCGAGCATTTAAAGCAACTTCCACAAAATAATTTTGAAATTGCAAATTGTGCATGTGCTCTTCATTACGATTTTAATTCATTACACTACTTCTAGATCTACATATTTTAACATTTTTAAAACTTATTATCGTTAGATAGAAAATTTATTATAACTTTTGGTTCTAACGAGGACCAGATGCCATAAATGCACTTTTAAAAGACAGGTGAAGTTCAATTCATGCCGGGAAGTCATATGTTCAATTATTTTCCTTTTTTCTTCTCTCTTTCTTTTCAACTCATCTAGCAATTAAACAATCACGCATTTAAACATAGGGTTAAGGTGTAAAAACACATATAAGCTTTTTCCTCGGGAGTAAAAATACACATAAGTTTTTTTTTTGGAGCAAAAATACACATGTGGTTACCATTTTTGAGTAAAAGTCACATCTTACCATTAAGTCACTATTCATCTTGATGAGAGAGAAAGAGATTAAGTGAACAGTAACATAACGGTGGTGAACAATGACTTAACGGTGGGATGTGACTTTTGCTCCAAAATGGTAACCACATGTGTATTTTTGCTTCAAAAAAAAAAGCTTATGTGTATTTTTGCTCCTGGGGAAAAAGATTAGGTATATTTTTGCACCTTAACCCTTAAACATATTCTTCACCAGATTCATAAGGACTTTAGAAATATTCTGCTATTTCATGAATTTTTTAGTGGTAACGTTCTTTATTTAAGACTCTAAAGTAATTATCTATATTTTAAATAGCCAGTTTATTTGGTGTGTTTTGAATTAATGTGTTAAGGTGTGCCGATTACTCTAGATTATTTTCTTAGATGTGTTAAGTATCTTATAGTATTTAGTGCTTCATTCAGCACATTAAAGTAATTTTATAGAGCAATTTTATCCTTAAGGTATGATTTTTTTTTTTTTCAGCAGAAATTGTGCACAGAGAGAATTTTTTAGGAGTAATTTTAACATCATAATTAACTGCAAAAAAGTCCTTTTTATGAAGTTGTATTCGACACTAATATTTTTTCCAATAGTAACTTTCGAGTGCTAGCCGCGCTTGAAAAACAAGTAAGAATGCTAGCTAGATGAATCAAAAATAGTTTAGGCATATTTATGAGGATTTGTTTTTTGTGCTCTTGGAGGGAAAATAAAAAATAACAAACGGCTATATATATTGCAAGTTTCAGGCATCCAACCTTTAAAGATTTCTTATACAGTTAAACTTATAATAATTAGTCAAAATACGTCTATATGTGATCCTATTTTCCCTTCCCCAATAATTTGAAAAAAGATTTATAATTGATAAATGTAACAATTTATCTGCAAAAACAACGAAACAATTATTATACAAGAAGCCCTAGAAGTATTACAAATTTAGCTCAGCTTCAGGAGATAGACAAACAAATATTATTAAGAGGCCAGGAAGAAAATATTCTTCACAACAAACAATTGAGAAACTTTATCAACCAATATCTTTATTCAATTCATTGGGAAGCCTCAATGACTAGAAGTATTGTGGATCGGCTCCTTACGGGGCCTGACTCTATATTCAAAACCGATTAGCAATTGTAGGATCGGCTCCTTTTGCAAAATTACTGTCAGAAATTTTTTAAAAAAATATTGTGTCTTTGACTAAAAATATTGTCTCAAAATTTATAAACTTGACGACAACGAAGGTCAGTAATTTGTGAGAAAAAAATTTAAAATCAACGCTGATAAAAATACAACTAGGACATTATAATAAAACCTACTCCCTTTAATTCTTATTATAGTACACCAACTACTGATTCTCTCATGATAAAGAATGATAATAAATTATTAAATATATCATAAATTGATAAAAATTTCCTATTTTAATTACCTCTATTTAATTGCTCTAACTTTAAACATTAACTAATAACAAGGGTAAAGGGAGAAAAAAATAATCAACACGGCGGTTGGTACCTTATATTTAAGTCAAGGTCTTATAATAAGAACAAGCAAGAATACTTAACGAGAGATACACGCGAGAGAAACATGACTTTCCATGCATATGCACTGGCTAATTCTTCAGCCCACGGTTTCGATGTACTTAATTAGCTTGCTACTATATTTATCAAATATTTATCTCTTGTCTTATTAGCAGACGAGGAACCTATGCTGGCATAATTCCCACGTGCAGATGCAGAATATTCCTCCAGCCTTAAATGTATTATCTACTTTGGGAGTGGACTTTGGTAAAAATAAATGCAAGGCCTTTTCTTTAAAAAAAAAAAAAAATTATCTTATGTATTAGTTATATTTCCAAACTAATATATCTAACTTATAAATGGTGTATAATCAAATGTTATATTTATAAAAATATATATATATCACATATGTTATAATTAAGTAATTAATGTTCAAATTGGACAAATAATTTTCAAATAAAACACTGGATGAGTAATTTATATACAAGTCAATGAAGAGATATGTACTTTGGGCGCCATGGCTCTAGTAGGAACTGGCTTCTCTCCTATTTTCTTGATATTCGCTCCCCTCCTTTTCTTCATAATGTCGTCAGTTTGGACCAAAAAGGAAGCAATTGGTCCTTTTTTAAAAAATAAAAAATTTTAGGGTACTAAGAGGTATTAAAAAGATACCTCAGGATATTGACTTATACAGAAAAATACTTTATCATCTTAAAAAAATTATCTGAAGTATTTTTTCAGTACTAGTCAATATCCTGAAGTATCTCTTTAGTACAAGTTAGTACCCCAAAATATTTGTTCAAGATCCTAAAATAATTTTTTGTAACATCCCAAATTCCATGTTCTAAAATCGTGTCGGTCGACACTTAGTTTTAAGAAAATCAACAGAGTTTGAGATGCTACAGCTTAGAGTACTGCGGAAGTGGATAGCGTGCGCTAAGATTCGGAAAATGAGTATCTGATATAGAATGCCCAGACATATGATGATGCCTCAACATAAGCTGATATATTAAATATCCTGAAGGAATATTCATGTGATACAATTTACAGAGATTAAATACAATTCTCTGATAAAGAAAGTCTTAAATGAGACCTATGGCTTGGAACCTAACATCAGTTAATCAAACAATTTGGCCAGGTCAGTGTTCAATTTAATGGGAGTCTCACCAACTCTATGGCGACTTGTGACAACTCACCGATGAACCCTTCCTTAGTTTAAGTACCAAATAGTCCGAAATAACTTTGTTAAATATGTGCTAGAATACTCTGCCAGAAACTAAGTCCTAATAACTTCTACCGACCTTCGTCTTCGACCATTGCCTCTTCACGGCTCTTTCCACTGGCACCTTCTTTATCCTGGTTTCTTCCTTGTACTATTCATTAAGACTGAGGTCCAATGCCCATTAGACCTCAGGTAACGGTTAACCTCATGCTTATGTAAACAGTATATGGCAGGTATCACAAAAATAAATACACAATGATAACTTTCAAAATCATAACAACAAGTAACATGACACAGCCACTGCAATATGTATGTTACCCCAGTCTGCACATAACCAGTGCCACGATGGCCTATCGTGTCCTCAGCGCTAAGAAAACTCAACGGTGTTATCAAGACTATAACCCGTATTCAATATATCATGAGCAACTTTCAAAACAAAGTTTCAACATGTGAATACAACTATCATATATAACATCATAAGCATAAGAGTTACTGTTATAATACGCGTCCATACCTTGATTTGACAAATATTTGGGTACGTTTGGGGTCGGAACATGTGGACAGTCTATCCTAAAAGGGTAATATCGTCTCAATTAATTCTCAAACAATATTTCAAGAGACACCTTGGCCACTATTGACAGTTTTACCCTTGAAGGATTTATTTTCAATTATTTCCCTATAATTTTCGGAAAAATCGCTGGTGCAGAATTTCTGGGCAGAATTTCGTCTAACTTTGGAAAATTATAACTAATTCCAGAAAAATCAAAACGAGGATCCGTAAAATTTCCCGGAATCCTTGAGATCTCTACTTTCAAGGAAAAATACTGGAACTTACCTAGAACTCATGGATAATTCCCAGTATCAACAATTCAAACCACTGCCCAGATTTTCGACCAGAAAACATAGCTTAACTTCTAAGATTTTTATCTTTTTGCAAAGAGCTTCAAATAACACAAACTTTATATATTTGGAAAGCCCTAGATGTTTACTTTCACCATGAATTTTCTCAGAATTTTATAAGATCATCTTTTTCATAAAATACTAGCGTTTTTGCTACTGACTCCAGAAAACACTAACCGATGAAATTTCGTCAGAGCTTCGCTATTTTGATCATAATCTTCCAAAAATTTTTGCCATACTCTTTCTTCACCATTTTTTCAAAATAAAGCCATTGGAAACCATAAAAACATGAAAATAAAAATGTAATTGGAAGATTGGTGATCAAAACAACATTTCTAGCATTTCTACTTCATAACTAAGAACTTGAACTTAAAAAAAAAAACAAAAGCTCTCTTACCTCTTGAAGTACACTAGCTTCTTACTTCTTGAAGTTCCTCTACACTCTCTCCCTTACTCTCTAAATTTCAGCCTATGCCTTGAGGAATTGGTGAGAATTTGTGTTGGATGAAACCTCTATTTATAGCCAAAGGAGAAGTAGCCATCAAGCAATTCCTACATGATCCTAGCCCTTGGTTTTTGACTTGGTGAGGAAGGAAAAATCTTACCCCTACACCTTTCTAAAAAAAACGCCACCTCCCCCTCCTATTTCTTGGATGTTTTGCTTCATTACTTAATTACTCCAAATACTAATTTAGTTAGGTGTAAGTTGGTGTTTTTATTCAAGATCTAATTTCACTTTTGAAAGCCTAATTTTATGACTAGATTTATGGTGATTTTAAACTTCTTGAACACTTAGGTATAAATCCTAAAAGTATACAAAAATGACTTTGGGAATAGCCAAGTTAAAGCTCATAATTTACTGGTTTCAAATATGTATTTATATTTAATACTTAGTTCCAATATTTCAAGATATGATTTAATTCCTATGAATTCTCCTTGATTTGTATTTGATTAAAAATTACTTGCTCCCCAAGTTTCTTTACTTGCTTCCCAAGTTTCCTTTTGGATTTCAAGCCATCATTTACTTTAGTTAATTTTTGACTTCCTTCTTGTTCCCCAAGCAACAAAAAACGTCTCCCCTCTTAATTTTTAATTATCACTTATATTTTTAATTGTTCCCACAACTCTAGAAGAAAAATCTCTTATTGGTCCAATTAATTCCACAAGGATTTAGGATTAAAGGTTAATATAATTTCTTCACTCTTTAATTAGTAATTTCTGCCACTTTTATCAGTTAAAGGGAGAATTAATTAATCCTTGGTTACTATTGCTAATATAGTACTTTAGGGGTTACTAGGCTTAATTACCAAAATTTGACAAGGTTTCTAATTCAATTTTGATAATTAACAACTCCTTGTATGCTAATCTTAGCTTCTAAATATTATTTGGTCCTTAATTTAATTGATATTTCTTTAATTATGACCTTTATAAATTAATTATTAACTAATTTCAAAAATTACTAAAGCATCTCAATTATTACAATTTCAATTGCCCAATAATTGTTACTAATTTCCTCTAATTGATTTTATCATCCTCTGATGATTTTAATTGCTGAAATAGTATAATATACTAAATTATGATAATCTTAGGATATTTTATGATCCTTAATAGGATTTAGAAAACTTAGTCTTTCTAATTCTAGGGAAAATTGCCTAGGAATAAAAATAAATACAACACCAAAATTTGAGACCATATATTCACCTATTAGAAATATGTATTTTTTTATCAAAATATAGTGGTTATGCTAAATAGAATTTTTTGGGGTATTACATTTTTCAAGATCATGAAGTATTTTCTTAAAAGTATTTTTAGTATCTTAAAGTATTTTTTTAGTACCAGTTAGTATCCTGAAATAGTTTTTCAGTACCATTTAATATCATGAAGTATCCCTTTAATACCAGTTAGTACCTTGAAATATTTTTTCAAGATCCCAAAATAATTTTTCAAAATCATGAAATATTTTTTCAGTACCGGTCAGTATTCTAAACTATCTTTGTAATACCTTTCAAGAAAAGGACCAGATGCTTCCTTGTTGGGACAAAACGGTGACGTTCTTAAGAAAAGGAGGGGAGTGGATTTTAAGATAATAGGAGAGAAGCCAGTTTCGACTGTCGTGGGTTGGAATATTCGATCCTTACAAAGAATTGATTCCTTTAAAACTTTTGGATATATATCCTTCAAAACTTGGTCAAATCTGATCTTTTTAAACCAACTACCACAAAATAATTTTGAGATTGCAAATTGCTATGCTCTTCATTACGATTTTTATTCATTATACTACCTCTAATTCTTGATATTTTGCACTACCAACCAGATCTACATATTTTAACATTTTTTAAACTTATTACCCTTAGATAGAAAATTTTGTAAAGCAATTTTATCCTTGAAGTTTGATTTTTTTTTTTTCAGCAGAAATTGTGCACAAAAAGAAATTTGTTAGGAGAAATTTTTACCTCATAATTAACTCTCAAATATTTTAGGGTGAAGGTGAAAATTTGTCCTGGAAGTTTTGCCTGAGGAGCAATGTCGCCTTGGAAGTTTTCAGGCACAATATCACCCAGGAAATTCCAAAATGTTGCAATGTTTCCCCATACTGTTAAAAAACTAACATGTATCATTAAAAAATTGACATTGACTGTTAACTTTCTAATGGAAAAAGCTAACTTTGTTCAATTTTAACACTTCTGGGATACTATTGAACTTAAAAATACTTCCGAGGTAACGTTGTTACTAAGCAAAAACTTTTAAGATAAATTTATAGATTAACCCAAATATTTTAAAATACTAAAAATACTTTTAAAAAAAATCACGCTATTGGATTTAGTTATCAACCTCGAATTAATTACAAATGTCAATGCCTTTCATTTCATGCACGCACCACAGACAATTCATAGGAGACATGATTTTTTTTTTTTTTTTTTTTGGGGGGGGGGGGGGGGGGAGAAGGGACAAAACGGTGCATGACAGAGTTTTGTGAATCCCTAAGTAACAAGTGGGATCCAATATTATATTCTGTTGCTCCTATTATTATTAAGTCGGAATCAACTTGGAAAAATATGAAATGAAAATGAAGGGGAAAAAAGCTCAATCGAATCAACTAAAAAAATCTACAAGTAACTTAAAAATTTTTTGTAATTAATTAATTTCATTAATAGAAATTTTAAAACTTTAATAGCGTTGGCTATATATTTAACCAAATTTTTAACCTATGTAAAATTGTTAGTAGGTCCTAAAAATGGGGATGGGAAGGATCGGAGTACCAACTAACGAACAATACACTTTTTTTTTGACAATATAAGGATTAATTACTTTTAAAAAAATAAAATTGTAAGGTGTCGTTTTATAAATAAAAGTAAAATATCAGGAACAATTAGAAAATTGTGGTAGAATATAAGGATGAAAAAAATTAATTTTCCCTCAAAATTTTATTAAAAATATTAAAGTACATAAAAATTTTGTCGCTTAAAACTTCTGGCCAAAAAAAAAAATATCATCCTTCAAAATTTGGTCAAATTTGAGCTTTGTAAACCAACTAGCACAAAATAATTCTGAAATTGCAAATTGCTTATGCTCTTCATTACGATTTTAATTCATTATATATACTACCTCCGTTTGTTGATATTTTGCACTACCAACCAGATCTACATATTTTAACATTTTTAAAACTTCTTATCATTAGATAGAAAATTTATTATAACTTTCGGTTCTAATGAGGACCAGATGCCATAAATGCACTTTTAACAGAATTTTGCACTATTGAGATACAGCCTGATGATGAGATAGGTGAAGTTCAATTCATGCTGGGGAAGCCCGGAGGAGGATGAGTTTTAGAAGGAGTATGTTCAATTATTTTCCTTTTTGCTTCGCTCTTTCTTTTTAACTAAGCAGGCAATTTAACAATCACGTATTTAAACATATTCTTCACTAGATTCCTAGGGACTTTATAAATATTCTGCCATTTCATGGAATTTTTTAGCGGTAACATTCTTTATCTGAGACTCTAAAGTAATTATCTATATTTTAAATAGCCAGTTTATTTTATGTGTTTTGAATTCACGTGTTAAGGTGTGCCCAAAACTCTAGATTATTTTCTTAGATGTGTCTAATATCTTAGAGTATTTTGCGCTTCATTGAGCACATTAAAGTAATTTTGTAGAGCAATTTTATCCTTAAAGTATGAGCTTTTTTCAGCAGAAATTGTGCAGAAAAAGAATTTTTTATGTCTATACAAATATGACAAATGTTTGATCAAAACCATTAACATTTTTGTCAAACAATTAATGGTTGCAATATAATATTTATTATGTATGTCAATACTATATACAACGATTGTTTATATAAGACCGTTATGTATTGTGTCAGCATTACAAAACATATAATGGTTGTTTAAGTAAAGCCATTAGCATACTATAAATACATAACGGATTTTGTGAAAGAACAATTATGTATGTTACATAATATAAAGGGTTGTTTATTTTAGACTATATGCCTGTTTGGATCCTCTTATTTTTAGCTTATCTTCTCCTTATAAGTAGAAATTAGGCCAAGCAGGTTTTTACAAAAGTTCTTATAATATAAAAAAGAGCTTTTTTTACAAAGAAGAAAAATGCTAGAAGCCAGAAGCTCCTAGGAGGAGCTTTTTTTTAAGCTCTTATCCCAAAATTTCTTTCCTTCTTTCTTTCTTTATTTTTGGGAAAAATCCCACACAAAAAGAAGTTTAAAAATAGACAAAAAATTAAATAATTTTTTGAATATTGATAATAAATAAGATCTTTTGACATTTTTTTAATTCCCTTCCGATAAGAATTTTAGAATTTTACATAAGATTTTAATAAGTTTAGATAAAGTTTTCACAAATCTCAAATCTTAAGTCACCACTTACTCCAATAGTTATGTATTGATTCTCATTTCTAATAAGAGTTTGTCAAATTCAGATAAGGTTTTAACAAAACTCCTTTATACAACTTGCACTAGTGCAAAAAAAAGAGCTTTACAACCGCTTCATTTAGACCGGATTATAGAGAATCAGGTTTTAAAAGTATAACCGGTGGCAGTTTCATAAATATAAAGAACTTTTTGGACCGGATTATAAAGGATCCGATCTTAAAAATATGATTGGTGGCAATTTCATAAATATATAGAACACTTTTAAGACCGGATTATAAAATATCCGGTCTTAAAAGTATGACCGATAGCAATTTCGTAAATATATAGAATACCTTTAAGACCGAATTATAAAAGTTCCGGTATTAAAAGTATGACCGGTGGCAATTTCATAAATATTTTGAGAAGACGCGGATCAGAGATGAGTTCGAGAATACGATGCTTTATTCCTTCGCTTAATTGGAATTATATACAGATGTTAATAAGTAAATAATCTTCTGACCTAGTGTAATACCCGGATAATTATTATCTGGAATGTCACAATAATAATAATGTCCAATTATGAAGATTATGGTCTCAAAATGTTGTATAATTAGTCTATTGTCAAAGGAAAACACTAAGAAAATTAGATGGAATTTATTGTTAAAAATGTGAAAAATGCATTTTAGGGCCATAAAACATCCTAAAGAAAATTATGAAAAATTCTAGAAGGCATGAGAATAATTATTAAAAATTAGGAAGAATATTGTTCTTAATTTAGACAATTTAATAAATTATTTCCTTTAAAAATAAAAAGAAGAAAAATTAAAAAGTATTCTAGAACTAAAATTGACCCATGATTTTTAATATTTTGCATAGAGCATGAATTATTAATATGAATAAAATAGTTGTGAGGAAATGATAAATTTTAATTAAGAAAATTATCAAAAATTAGTAAGGGGTTAATTTGGTAATTTTTGGGAATTTTATAAGGTTATAAAATTTAGGAAATATGAAAAATAAAATTAATCTAATCATTTATTAGAGAGGGCCGAAATTTTGGCAAGAAAAATAAAGAAAAAATGAAATGAGACTTAAGGAAAAATATCTAATATATTTTGTAATTAAATAATATTATAATTGGGAAAAGCACACAGGATAAATGACAACGGATAGAAATGAAATTCTATCTAGAAAACCATGAACTAAGTTTCTAAAGTCAGAGTATATTATAAACAAGTGGATTTTTATCTCGAAGTAGTCGTCTTCGTAGTCATTTCTGTAACCGACGGAGCAATTAGGAGATCAGACTAAGAAGATATTTTGCAGAATTAAAGCAGATAGTAGAAATGAGAACCGATGGAAAATAATTCATAGACTGATATCCAGGGATAAGTTGGTAAAAACTAGAGTATATTATTAATCAGTGAATTTTTATCTAGAAGATGACGATGTCTGACGTTATTTCTGTAACCGACAGCGGTTGTCCGAAAATGTTCGGCAGGCAACGAAATATCCTTAATGAGATAAAAAATTTAGATAACCCAAGTATCTTGAAAGAGGAAGAAAAGACCTTCAGGGTATTGCTTCCGAAATTTTGACATTTTCCAAAATTACGCGATTCGAACACCGAACAGGGACTTTATCGGTAGAAACCTTCTTAAGCAAGTGTGTGACATCACCTTGATGACTAAGGATGACATCATCTTTGAGAGGTGTATGGCCAAGATCTTGCCATCTCAAAGAAGTGCGATCTAACGGCCAGAAACTGATCAAACAAAGTTCAAAGGAATTACCAAAATGCCATTGCCTTTTTCTATAAATAGCCTTCCATTCTCCTTCATTTTCTCACCAATTCCTCTTTCAAATTTCGAAATTCTTGAGTAGAGAAGGATAGAAGAGCTCTAGAGAAAATTATAGCAGGGTCCTGGGTAAGTTTTTCCATCCTTAGTCTTAAGTACTAGTTTCGTTCGGTAGTTATAATGGAAATGCTAGAGTAATCTTTAATCTTTTAAGTTAGCTTAGATATCATGTTTAAGGAATGAATATGATATTTATTTCAAAAATATATTGGAGGAAGAGTTAGGTAAAAATTCTGAAAGGTTAGAGGCAAAGTAACAAAACCCTGGCAAAATTTCACCAATTGATCACATTAGGGGTAAAATAGTAATTTGTACCTAAAATGCCTGTTATGACATTAAATATTCATATTTGTGATATTATCCTTATAGGATATCTGAAATCACGAACCGCTGTTTCCGCTGTCGTACCGCTGTCGTACCGCTGTCAGACGTACCATAATTCGACGAAAGTGTCAGATATCGTCAACGGAGGTACAGACGTGTATTGTAACCTTAACTCTTATGCTTATGGTATGCTTATATGTGATAGATGATTTCATAGACTAAGACTCCGTCTTAGATCACTGGTTATACATTCAGCTATATACGGGTTATAGTCTTGATAACGCCGTTGAGTTTTCCTAACGCTGAGGACACGATGGGCTGTCGTGGCACTGGTTATGTGCAGACATGGGTTTAACTTTACATCTGCTGTGTGCTTATGTATTGTTGTTGTGATAATCTTGCATCTGCTGTGTGCTTTTGTAATGATTTGATGCTGTAATGTTATAAATATCTGTCATACATATATTGTTTACATAAGCATGAGATTAACCGTTACCTGAGGTTCAATGGGCATTGAACCTCAGCTCTTACTATAGTATCAGGGTCTGGAGGACCGAAGGTTGATGACAAGGGTAAGCAGCCCGTTTGAAGACACGGCCGAAGATGCATACTTTTAGGATGCATCTTATATTTAGTTAAATGTACCGTTATCTTGACTATCTAGAGACATCACGGATGTAATATGTATCAGTTACTCAAGTACATGCTCTACTCTGATAAATATATATTATTCCGCTTTCAAAAATTGGATGTTACACCTAGGCAGTTCCTATAATCTAGGAATTACAATAAGGAATATAATTACGAAATTCAAAAAACTATGATTTGTTAACTTAATTCCTAAAATCTCTCTAACAACTTAATCAAGATAATTGCATAATATAATCTAGGGATTACAATCAGGAATATAATTACGATATTCAAAAAACCATAATCTACTAACTTAATTCATAAAATGTCTCTAACAACTTAATTAAGATAATTGCATAATATAATTGTATATGCTAATTATAACTAATTAAATCTGAACTTCTAACAAATATATAGAACGCTTTTAAGACCGGTTTTTACAAATAACCGCTCTTAAAAATATACTTTTAAAACCGATTTTTACAAACAAGCGGTCTTAAAAATATAAAACACTTTTAAGACCGGATTTTACAAATAACCGGTCTTAAAAATATACTTTTAAGACCGGTTTTTACAAACAACCGGTCTTAAAAGTGTTAAAAAAAACCTAAATTCGCTAAACTCGTTAAGTCCATGAGTGTGCTTGTCTTCTTGGTGATATAACATTTACTTAGTTATAGATTCAACGAGTGTCCCAAGAGCCTCACAGGTCAAATCCTCAGCAAGAATGACATCCTCTTCCTCTAACCTACTCGCAATCTTTGTAAGTCGTCCTAAGAGCCACACAATCAAATCCTTGGAAACGTTGGCAATGAGATGCTTCAAGCGTTTTGCGATGGCGTCAACTCCAATCCTCACCAATGGCGCAAACGTACTACTTCGAGGATTCTAGACGACGATGGCTCCTTCCTCCTCGATCTATGGCTCCTCCCACGCTGCGTTCACACAGATTTGGCTTAAAATCGCTCAGATCTCTTCTTGCTTAAGTCTATTTGATCCTACCTTGACTACTCTTGCTTAGATCTAGACTTTGATTTTGGTTGCTTGAAGCTTTGCCAGCATCGACTAGAGGATCTTGCTCAGATTTGGTTGCTTTAAGCTTGTGATTTTTTTGTAGACTTTAATTTCACCTTTGATTTTATATTGATTTAAATTCAATTTCCATGGTAAATGATTTCTATTTCTTGTTATGTTTTCTTATTTCTAGACTTTGTATTCATCTTTTTTGTTTTTTCTTGTTGGTATTGCTTCTAATCTTCTCTTGGTTCTCCATCGTTAATCATGGAGGGACATTCAAAATATTGCCAGATCTGGTGATTTGGGATCATTTGTTTCATTACCATTTTTTTCTTAATTTTGAAACATTTTTAAGACCGGATATTTTAAAAGTTTGGTCTAAATTTTTAAGACCGGTCATTCATCCGGTCTTAAAAGTTATAGACTTTTAAGACCGCATGGAACAAGACTGGTCACACATCTGGTCTTACAAGGCGTTTTTTTATCCGGTCTTAAAAGTCTTTTTTGTACCCGTGTTGACCCGATAATTTTTATCCATTTTGTTACATGATCTGCAAAAACAAATCAACAATGCCTTAATTCAAGAACTTTTATATTTTATCACTTTCCACACAAAAAAAAGAGCCACGACTTCATTGTTTTACAAATTCACATTAAAGTTTCACTAGTATGGATTTTATGTATTATGCTATCATAACTATATATAATAGTTGTTTATGTTTGCTTGTTATTTATTATATTAACATTGGCCTCATTAAGACTTAATACATAATGGGTGTTATATTAGAACTATTATAATAGATACTAAGTACATCATAGTTTGAATTCGTCATGTATTTGCGTCAAGCATATATAGTACTATCATATATGTCATTTCGGAACCATCATGTATGGTCAATAATAACTGTAATTAAAGCCCTTTTTTGCAGTAGTGGTGATATATATGTGTCTCCATATCCAAATCATAGTCATTAAAGATAGAGGTAAGTTTTGAAGATGTCTCGTATTTTTTAATATTAATTATAAAAAATTAATTAACTATTTTTTTGAACTCTGGAAATTCAGTTTATCACGTGAGCCATTTCGAGAATTCCTTTCTAAGCCTAAGAAGAATTATAAGCTTTCTTAACTATTGTATGTAACATCCCAATTTTCAAAAGCAGAATAAATTTTTCATCATTTAAAATCATCACAGTAGAACATTTGAGCGGAGGAGTAACTGATACTTATATTTCAAAATGCCATAAGTCTGTCTGGATACAATAGCGGTATAGTAACCACGTGGCTCAAAAGTGAAGTAAATAACAAAAGGAAGGCTTCCGCCGGAACGTCAAAATGAAATCTTTAGCCGGGTCTCTAAGTGTGCTGCTTTCCCCTCTCCTCCGTCCTTGGTTCTCCTGACCCTAATGCTATGTTAAGAGCTGAGGTCCCATGCATACGGACCCCAGGTAACGGTTAACCTCATGCTTACATACACAAAATGTGGATGACATATACCACAACATCAACAACATATACAAACAATCCATCACAATCAATGCATATGTATTGCTCCCAGCATGCAACCATATCGCTCCCAGCATTCAGACATATCGCTCCCAGCATATGGACATATCGCCCCCAGCATTACAAATACCCTCTAACCTTTATATGCATTTCACAGTATAAACACTCTATACATACAACACACATATCACATATATACATAACATAAACATCAGAGTTAGTGTTACAGTACGCGAACGTATCTTCGTTGATGACTTTCGGTACGTTTCGACAGAAAGCGATCACAGATATCCTATAAGGGTAATATCATCTCTATTAATTCAAAAATATTATTTCAAGAGATATTTTGGCTATATAAGACCATTTTACCCCTGGTGGATTTATTATTTACAATTCTGCCCTTACATTTATTCAAAAACGCAGTGCAATATTTTCTGTGCAGATTTTTCGGTAACTTTGAAAAATCATAACTAATTCTAGAAAAATCGAAATGAGGATCCGTAAAATTCCCCGGAACCCTTAGGACGTCTATTTTTTAGGAAAAATATTCAATTTCACCCAGATTTTATGAAAAATTCCCAGTTTTGAATTTTCTCAACGTTGCCCAGATTTCATTCCAGTAAAAATGGCTTAACTTCAAAAATTCATATCTCCTTGACTAGAGATCAAAACGTCACATATTTTATATATTTGGAAAGCCCTACATGTCTACTTTCTTCTTGGAAAATTTCATGATTTTATAACTTCATTTGCTACATAAAATCATAGCATCTTTTTCGCTGCCTGTCTAAGATTTGAGAACCTAAAATTTTACAACTTTCACAATCTTAATCCTAGGACTTCCAAAAATTATTCCCTACTATGTTTTTACCTCTTCAGGCATTTTTCAATGCAATGAGGCCTAAAACCAAGTATAGGAATTTATTCTCTAATTTTCTAGATTAAACTAACATTTATACTAAGAACCTATAAAAACTAAAGACTAGAAATTTAAATGCTAGAACTTACCTCTTGAAGACTCTTGAGCTCCTTTCTCCTTCTTGCTTCACTCTTCTCTTAAACTCTTCAATCTTTGGTATGAGTTTGGTGTGAAGAATGAAGAGAGGAGAGCTCTCTATTTATAGGCAATCCTTGGTTAACTTCCTACCAGCTTTCATTCTATTTTAACCCTTAGATTAAACTTAACTAGGAAGTTTAAATCTAGCCCTTACACCTCCTACAAAAATGCCACCTCCCCCCCTTTTCTAGATTCATCTTTTCTCTTTCTTCCACTACACACACACACATGCACAAAACTTAGGCACACACACACTCACAACATACACATGTGCTCTTGTGATGTTATCTTGATGATATAATCAAGGCTTAGGTGTCATTGTTGACTTTTCAACACTAATTCTTAATTATCATGTTAATCAAGTGTTTACATGCTCCTTAATTATATTTTGCCATTAGCTAATTCAATTATATGAAGATTTAGACTTCATTTCTTGAGATATTATTTCATTCTCTTTGGCTTAATTATTTTTAAATATAATTAGTCCTCTTTTAATTTGTCTCTAATCATCTTGAAGAATTATGCAACTAATCTCAATTAGTGCAAGCTTATTTTGTTAAGGATAATTGTAATTCACTTAATATACCTCTTAATTATGCTAAATTAATTAGCAACACTCTTTATGCCAACCTTGACCCTTCATTGGTCATTAATATCAAATTAGGAGTTTCATATAATTAACTTTGGATATCCCCTTTTATTCATGTTTGAACAATCAACAATTAATTACTTATTTAATCACCTACTAATTATTGACAATTTTCTTAATTAGGATTAATTATTTTCTCACAACTATTTTACTGAAATTGATAATTTATGCATTATGCAAAATATTAAAAACCATGGGGCAATTTATGTTCCCCAAAATGATATTTAATTTTGCCTCATTATTTCCCAAGGAAAATAATATCATAAATTACCTAAATTAGAGACAACATACTTTCTAATTTTTAATAAATATTTAGTTGCCTCTTAGGATTTTATCATAATTTTCTCAGGGTATTTTATGACCCACAAATATTTCAAGGACCTATTTGTAAATTATCTAATGTTTTAGGGCCCTTTTCGCACATTGCTTAATCTTAGGAGAAATTGTCCTAATAATAAGGTAAATTTAATACAAGGTGTTTGAGACCTCATATTCACCTATTTTCAATAGATATTATTTACTAAATTATGATACTTATCCTAAGTAGAATTTTTTTAGGGTATTACATTGTAGATTGTGTCAATCAATGTCAACTAAATGTGATGAAGGATGGGTAGAGAGTTTATAATTCTACGAGTGATAGAGGATGGGAAGAGATGATTTCTTCATACACTAGTGTAAAAAAGTTTTTAAGACCGCCTCATTTATAGCGGAGTATTGACGCCTCGGTCTTAAAGACATGACCGGTGGCAATTTTGTAAATATAAAGAACTTATAGACCATATCATTTTTCGATAGGTCTTAAATATATTATTCAGACCACTTAAATAAACAACTGCTCTTAAAATTGTTACTAAAAAAAATTGAAATGTGAATTACATTATAGATAAATCTCGTATAGCCCTACTTATATTTTTCTACGGTCCAAAATAATAAGGAAATATTTAAATATAATGGCATAAAAATTTTAAGACCAGATATATATAAATGTCGGTCTTAAAGTTAATATTTTTAAGACCGCACATAACTTCTTCCCGGTACTAAATAATGAAAAAATTTGAACAAATAGTTTATTACTTTTGAGACCGGACATAAATAAAGGACGGTATTAAATGCTAACCTTTAAGACCATCGTTTAAGTTACTCTGGTCTTAAAACTGAAAACATATACTTCTTCGTGCGAAACCCTACCTTAAGACTTATGTTGTTCTCTCTGAACTCTGTAACCCATGTTCTTATTGCGAAACCCCTCTTCCTGTTGCATTATATCTCTTGCTCGCCCACCACCACTATCTTCTGTTAGTTTCTCACTTTCTCAGGCATTCCTCTTTCGCACTACCACTTTCAACCTCTCTTCCTTTCTCGAAAATGAATGGAGAAAATCATTCTCTTCCTATTCCTTCAACACTAGTTACTGATGTGAGTCCCAACGAACCCTCTTCATCTCACAATGAGCCTCGTAACTGCCTTGCATGCCGTGGTAGAAGTAGCACACGAATGAAAGACATATCCGTAAGTTGGAACACTGGGTCAAAGCTCGAGATTCAGTTTAATGAAAGGTTGGAACCTTTAGGTCTTAATAAAAACAAATATAATAGGTTTGTCAGCTATCTAGCACGAGCTAGGTTAGCATCTTGATAGATGAGTGGAAAAATGTGGACCTTCACATAGTAAAGAATCCTATTTGGGACAATATCTGGCTTACACATACTGTCCCTGACTGTGAGAAGTTGAAATCTCTTGTCTTATTAGCCAGCGATGAACCTTTGGTGGAGGCATTCCTATGTGCACATGGAGAATATTCCTCCAGTCTTAAATGTATTATATACTTTATGAGTGGACTTTGGTATAAATAAATGCAAGGCCTTTTCTTTAAAAAAAAATCCTTCAAAACTTGGTATAATCTGAGCTTTTTAAACCAACTACCACAAAATAATTCCGAAATTGCAAATTGCTTGTACTCTTCATTACAATTTTAATTCATTATACTACCCCTGATTCTTGATATTTTGCACTACCAACTAGATCTACATATTTTAATTTTTTTAAACTTATCACTATTAGATAGAAATTTTTTCATAATGTTTGGTTCTAACGAGGACCAAATGCCATAAATGCACTTTTAACATACTTTTGCCCTAGTGAGATATAGCCTGATGAAGAGACATGTAAAGTTCAATTCATGCTGGGGAAGCTTGGAGGAGGATTGTTAGTTCTCTATGTGTTTTGATGATAATTGACAATAGTAAACCTAAGTTGAAATTTGCCTTTGAAAATTTGAAAAACTTACTGTAAAATACAAACTCAATGTTTGGTTAGAAAACTAGAGTTTGGACTTGATAGAGAGCAACTCTAGTTTTGTAAACTATGACACACTCGAGTTAAGATTTTAAAAACTCGAGTTTACATGATACAGAGAGCTCCTAAGTTTTTTTTTTTAAGGCAAAGCAATCCAGAGTTTAGTTTAACAAACTCCAGTTTGACGAAACAAGTAAATCTGAGTTTTTCCAAGCTTTGTTGGAAACTCAATTAATGTTTTGTCAACTCGAGTTTATAGCAAACAGAAAGCTATGTAATCCTAAGCTTGTAAAAAGTCTAGTCATGCTTTTGAAAGCTCCAGTTTACATTTGCTAAAATGTCTCTCAAAGTTTTCTTTTATGAGGAAACTCGAGTTTAGTTTTCATTAACTTGAGTTTAGGATTCACAGAGAATAATTCCATATTTCTAAAGTTTTGTAAATTATAGTTTTCTACTACAAACTGCAGTTTAATGTAACATCCTACCTTAAAACAGCGGAATTTTTTTTACAAAAAACGGTGATCAGAGTAGAGCTTTTTTAACAAAACGAGTAATTGAACATTGATAAAACATAACCACAGTGTAATTGTTCTATTACAATCCTTTAATGTCCGAAGGAAAGTAAAATACATAACTAGAGAAATAACAAAATAAAAACTCTGTCTTGGGTCCTACACCGCCTGCCTGCCTCTCTCTTTCGACCTTGGTCCTCCCGACCGTGAAGCTACAGCTGAGATCCAATTCCCGATTAGATCTCACGTAACGGTTAACCTTATGCTCAAATAAGACAGTATATGGATAACAACATGTACATAATCACATAACAGCAGAATATCACTACATAAGCACACAGCAGATGCATGATCACATATTGGCAGAACATAAGCACACAGCAATATGTATAGTCCCACATAATGTTTGCACATAACCAATGCCACGACGGCCCATCGTGTCCTTAGCACTAGGAAAACCCAACGACATTATCAAGACTATAACTCGTATAAAGCTGTATGTATACCGACAACCCTAGACAGAGCTTTAGTATATAAGAATATCTATCACATATACGTATATGAGCAACATAAGAGTTAAGGTTACAATACGCGTCCGTACCTCCGTTGACGATTCCGGACACTTTGGTAGAATTGTGGTACGCTTGACGGCGGTACGACGACGGTATGACAGCAGAGACAGCGGAAACAGCGATTCGTGATTTCTGGTATCCTATAAGGATAGTATCACCGGTGTGAGCATTTAAGATCATATCAGGAAAATTTCGGTACAAATTTCCATTTTGCCCCTAGATTGACTATTTGGCGGAATTTCGACAGCACTTCGTTATTTTGATTTTAAACTTTCAAAATTTTTGCTATAATCCTTCCTCTAGCATACTCTTAAGATAAATATTATATTTATTCCTAAAAACATGATATCTAAGCTAACTTAAGAATTAAAATTCTACTATAACTACCGAAAGAACTACTTAAGCTAAAGACTAAGGACTGAAGAACTTACTCAGAGCTTTGCTATGAACTTCTTACTCCTCTTCCAGAGCTTCTCTCTCTAAATTCTCTCTAGGATTGGGAGTGAATTGGTGAAGAATGAAGAGAAATGAGAGGCTATATATAGAAAAATCCAATGGCATTTTCGTAATTTCGCTGAACTTTGTCTGGTTGAATTCTGACCGTCGAATCGCACTTTTTTGAAGTGCCTTGATCTTGGCCCTACACCTACTTGGCCGACCTCCCCCCCCACAAGAAGACAAATTTGATGACCTCATCCTGCTTGTGTCATCTTGCTTTATCAGATGAAATTCCTGGTTCGGAGTTCTGATCGCGAAATTTTTGTAAAATCTTAAAATTCCGTGAACAACACTCTGAAGGTCTTTTCTTCCTCTTCAAGAATACTGTATTTTCCTATCCTAATACTCTCATTAAGGATATTCCGTTATTTGCCGAAAATCCTCGGTATTCGCCACCGGTTACAGAAATAACCTCTGCCGGCGCCAACTTCTGGATAAAAATCCATTTGTTCATAATATACTCTGGTTCTAAAAACTTAGTTCAAGGTCCTTTAGATAAAATTTTATTTCTATCCGTGGTCATTTATCCTGTTCACTTTTTATGATATTATTATTTAATTAACATATGTTTTAATCTTATATTATTATTATATTACAAAAATCTAATTTCATCCTTATCCCTCCCCCCTAAATTTCAGCCAACACATCTATAAATATATATAATTAATTTTTTTTCATTTATCCTAATATCCTATTTATCTTGTATTTAGTTTTCCCAAAATTTTCCTAAATTTCTATAATCTTATAAAATTCCCAAAAATTACTTAATTAATCCCTTAATACTTTTCAATAATTTTCTTAATTAAAACCAATCATTTTCTCACAACAATTTTATTGACATTAATAATTCAAGCTCCCTGCAATTTATCAAAAATCATAAAGTCAATTTTAGTCTCAGAATACTTTTTAATTTTCCTTTTTTTTCATAGGAAATAATTTATTAAATTGTCTAATTTAAGAATAATATGCTTTCTAAATTTTTAATAATTGTTTCATGCCTTTTAGAATTTTTTTTCTTAATTCTCCTCAAGGTACTTTATGGCCTTAAGGTGCATTTTTCACATTTCTGCTGATAAATTTCCTTTAATTTTCTTAATGTTTTCCTTTGAACATAGACTAATCATATATCATGTGGAGATCAAAATCTTCATAAATGGACATTTTTATTATTGTAATATAATATTCCAGATAATAGTTATCTGGGTATTACATTTAATCCATATAGAAAGATTTTATAGTTTTCCTAAGTTTTGTGAAAACTCGAGTAAAGCTTTGCAAACTCGAGTTTACACCACACAGAGAGCTTCGCTCATTTACATTATTTGAAAACTCTAGTTTTGAAACAAAAACTTAAGTTTTGAGCTTCAAGACTCAAAATGTGTTTTTCACCTTAAGTGTCCATAACTCGAGTTAGTCACTTAATGACTCAAGTTTAGGTTTTGCTCAAAACCTGTTTGAAAGATCAAATCACGACTTTTTTCTCTATATAAAGAAAACTCAAGTCAGACTTATAAAATTCGAGTTTATACTTTCAAAAGTGAACTACAAACTCGAGTCTATGTTGCATAATTCAAAATTTGAATTACCTGAATCTGCACAATCTTTGTTTTTGTTCTATATACTTTTTATCATCACTCATTACTATTATTAGATATGTTTAACCTGTTTGTTAGTAAGTTTTAGATGATTTAAAGAAGTTTAGAATGGAGTTTTAGCCAAAAGCATAAAATATGTCAAAAAATTTATTGCAAAGTATAGATAGCTTGCAATATCCTGGACAATCATCCTCTGCACGATGCAAAAAGGATTAATTCCTTCTTTCCTTAACTAGCTTCTGCTATTCCAATGGATTATTCTCCATAAAAGTGAACCATAAATATCTGTGTACCTGGATTAACTGAAGTGTAGTAAGAGAAGAAGACCAAAGCTTGTGCTGATCTTTCCTTAATGCCTACAACGATTATATTGAAGATTGCAACGGTCATTTAATGCTCTCTTAGTATAAATAGAGCTGCATTCAAGTCTTCTCAACAACCAAGAGACTGAAGAACGAACTGCATTCAAGTTTACCTACTTCACTTTTAGTTTTCACTTGAAAAGTATATGTTGATACATTGTACTTCAGTGTTTATATCTATCCACTCTTAGAGAGAGTTTATTTGATTGTAATTCATTTATTGTAAAGAATCTCAAGTCCAAGGACTTGGAGATTGGGATATTGATTGCAACTTGTAAGGGGGAGTAAGTTCTAGTAATAGAATTACTCGAGTTACAGAGTGTGTAATCAATTGAGATAGTAAAAATCCCAGAGGGTTTGGGGACTAGATGTAAGTCAAGGATTGGACTGAACCAGTATAAATTCCTAGTGTCTTTCTTTTCTTCCCTATAGTCTGCATAGCTCTGTTTTAGGCATAAAAAATAGAGCAATTGAAAAAGAATTTTAAAATCCCCAATTCACCCCTCTTGGTGATTTGCTCCACTTTCATTTGGTATCAGAGCAAGGTCTTCTCTAAAAAAGCTTAACATCTCGAGAAGGATCATTATAGATGGTATTCTACTCGATGGAGCTTCGATCAACAAACCACAGGGCTTTAGTAAAGAGCACCACTCCTTCTAGAAAGCTAAATTCAGAGTCTTTGCATTAGCCTCTGAATATGGCCTGTGAAGGGTGTTTGAAAGGGGAAACTATGCTCCCTCATCAATGCAAGATGGTGTTCAAGTTCCAAAACATGAAGAAGAATATGATGAGGAAGACAAGAAGTTAATTACTCTCAATAGCAAAGCTATTCTCATGTTGCAAAGTGCTTTAAGCCAACAAGAGTACTTTCGTGTCTGCACATTAGCAACTGCCAAAGAAATGTGGGATGCCCTTGAGATTGCACATAAGGGAACCACTGGAATCAAGGAGAATGGAGTCAATACTCTTATGACAGAATACGATCTTTTTCATATGAAGTCTAGAAAATCTATTGGTGAGTTCTAGCTCAAATTCACTCATATGATCAACCAGTTCAAGTAAGAAAAATCTTGAACGTTCTCAGCATGGAATGGGAAGCCAATGTCACTACCATTGAAGAAGCTCATGGAGAATCAATGGCATCTATGACAGCTCTCTTTGGAAGCTTGTCTGAATATGAAGGAAAGATCAAGTTTAGAAAAGGACTTGATAAGATAAATAGCAAGAGCAAAGGGCTGCCTTTCAAAGCTGTCAAAGAAGCCAAGGAATCAGATGATGATGAAGAGGAAGACAAAGATGAGGAGCTAGGCATGATGGTTCGGAGATTAAAGAAATTCTACAAGAAGGACGAAGAATACAAAAAGTTTTACAAGGGTAGCTCCAGCTTTAAGGAAAAAAGCCAATCATCTGCTACAAGTGTGAAAATCCTTGCCACATCAAGTCAGAGTTCCCCCAACTGAAGAACAAGGATAAAGAAAAGAAGAAGTTCAATAAATACAAGAAGAAAGCCTATGTCCCAGCCATATGGGGAGATAGCTCATGTAATGAAGATGAAGCTGATGAGGAAGAAAAAAAACATCTGTCTGGTTTCTGAAGAAGAAGAGCGACATGACAAAGAAGATGGGGTTTGTCTAAGAGCATCAAAATCCAACAAGTGATACATTGACAATGGGTGCTGTAGACACATGATGGGAGACCAATCCAAATTTGCCTTAATTAAGCCTAAAGATGGTGGTAAGGTGACCTTTGGTGGAAATCAATATGGAAAGATAGCTGGTATTGGTGAAATTGGAAATAATGAGGGACCAAAAATCAAAGATGTCTACCTAGTGGAGAGACTTTGTCACAATCTTCTCAATGTAAGTCAAAGCACTGGTAAAGGGAACTTGGTTATCTTTGATTATGAGGAATGCTTGATTGTGAGTAAGGATATTCTCCTTTTGGAAAATATAAAATCAAAAGATTTATTCAGAGCTCCTAGAGAAGACAACTATTATACACTTATGATCTTTCTAGGAGTGATTCTGCTTCTGAAAAATTTTTTGTAAGTAATTTGGATGAAAGTTGGTTATGACACAAGTGATTAGCTTATGTCAATATGATCGAACTTGACAGATTACTCAAAATGGATTTGGTAATTGGTGTACCCAAACTTAAATTTTAAAATGACATGATTTGTAATGCATGTCAAAAGGGTAAACAAACCAAATCATCTTTTAAATCAAAGAGAGAAATCTCAACTACTAGGCCTCTCCAACTACTTCATATGGACCTAGTTGGACCAGCTAGAGTAAAAATCCTTGGTGGCAATCTTTATACTTTGGTCATAGTTGATGATTTTCTCTAGATTTGCATAGACTATATTTTATCATCTAAAGATGAAACATTTGATCAGTTTGTTGTTTTTGCCAAGAAGGTCCAAAACAAGAAAGGTATAACTATTGCAGGAATTCGAGCTAATCATCGAAGAGAATTCAAAAATCATGCATTTGCAGTATTTTGTGACAATATGGGAATAAATGACAACTTCTTGGCCCCAAGAACTCCTCAACAAAATAGAGTTGTGGAAAGAAAGAATCGGGTCCTCACTAAGATGACAAGGGCAATGCTAAATGAATACAATACTTCACAAGTATTTTGGGCTAATGCGATGAGTACAACATGCTAAATCTCAAATCAGGCATACCTTCGGAAAAAAGTTAAACAAAACTCCCACGAGCAATACAAAGAAACAGGGCTATATTAGGTCTATATTGTATTTTAAGTATTTTTATTTATAATATAATATATTTTATGTTCACCCCCCGTCATTAAATTACTTACAATCTAAGGGTATTTATAACCCTAATAGGCCACATTAAATATTCAAAATCAATCTTATTAATTTTGAAATTGAATTGGAAATTAAATTTGTCTAATTGATTAAATTCAGTCAATTTATTTAATGCGAATTAAAAGCCAGCTAATTTGATTTATCTTTATAAATCAAATCAATGATTTATCTTCATAAATCAAATATGGAAGTTATTTAATGATTAGCACCTAGGGCATAATTTCCAACAATTTCCCCATACTATTAAATAACTAACATGTACCATTAAAAAATTAACATTGACTGTTAACTTTCTAACAAAAAATGGTAACTTTGATTAATTTTAACTCTTGTAAGGTAATATTGAACCTAAAAATACTATCGAGGTAACATTGTTACTACACAAAACCTTTTAGAACAAATTTATTGATCAACCCAAATATTTTAAAATACTGAATATACTTTAAAAAAAAAAAAGAATACTTCATGCTAATGGATTTAGTTATCAACCTCGAATTAATTACAAATGTCAATGCTTTTCATTCCCCGCACCACAGACAATTCATAAGAGACAAAATAATGGAGGGCAAAAGAGAAAAAAAAGTAGAGACAAAATAGTGCATGACAGACTTTTGACAATCCCTAGGTAACAAGTGGAATGGTTCCAATATTATATTCTGATGCTAATAAGCATGGGAAGTATCGGAGTACCAGCTAATAAACATACACCTTTTTTTTGACAATATAAGGATTTAGAATTCTTTTTTAAAAAATTAATGTGTAAGGCGTCGTTTTATAAATAAAAATAGAAATATCCGGAGCGATTAGAAAATTGAGGTAGAATATACGGATGAAAAGATTAATTTTCTCTAAAATTTTTATTAGAAATATTAAAATACAAAAAAAAAATTGTTGCTTAAAATAATTTAACTGGGATATATTAGATATGCTTAGTTTTGATGATGTTAAATATAAATGTCAAATATTAAAAAAAAAAGTTTGCATAATGTATTTATCTTATACTTTGACAAATACTATATGGATTATGAAGAGTGATTAAGAGGGTGTTTGGAAACCTTCCAAAACCTAGATTTTGCGTAGTACGAGGTAAGTATGTGAGAGGAGTTTTATCTCGGCCTACACAAAACCTATATTTTGGGTGTTTCCCAAACACCCCCTAAAAGCAAGATGTCAACTTGAAGTGTGAAAATGAATGATCAAGAAGTAGAAAGATTCAAAGAAGAACTTGCATCATATTACTCATGAAAAGGAATAAGATATCTAATAGGATTATGTAGGATGATACAGAAGATGAATTGAGATTGAAGAAAGAACAATTATTCAAAAAAAGGGAAAAAAAATTATTGAGTCGAATTATTGTGAATAATCAAGAGAAAGAACAAGATTTGAAGAATGAAGTTATCAAATATGGGGAGAAAAAAGTCAAGAAAAGAAAGAAATGAAGAAGAAAGAGATTGAAGATGTTAATCAAGAAAAGCATGGAGTTATCAAAAGGATTGTGGAATAGAATCGTGAAGAAGAAAAAGAGAAGATAGCAAAGAAAGAGGAGCTTGCAATACATAATGAAAATATCAAGATTCAATTTCTTATATGTGATATTGGAGGTCTCTAGGGTCAAATTGAAGTTAGAAAGACTCAATTTGATGTTAAAATGCCTTATATATAAGTTATAACAACTTCACTGGAGCAATCACTTGAGTGGCACCTCTAGAGATGAATTTTTAATGATCATTCGAGTGACTACTCGAGTTATGGCCACTCTATTATGCTCAATTTTCATTTAGCCAAATAGAGGTATAATATTTTGGCTATATCTTCCAAACCACAACTCTAATGAGGTTGTTTCATATGAAACTAGACTACACATGTGACACATAGACACTAAGATCAAGCTCAACGAGTAATGAAAACAATATGAATTTTGAAAGTTTGCACTATAATTTCTCACGTTATGCCAGACCAGGTTGAGCAATTTGAACATATCTCCCAAACCATAATTCTGATTGAAATGAAACTTGTTGCATATGAAACTATACTCTAACGGTGATTCAGATACATCAGGACTAATCTCAAAGAGGTTTAGATGGTGAAAGACCTGGCTGAACCCAAGAGGGGGGAGAATTGGGTAAGATAAAAAATTTAGGATCTTTGAAAATCTTTTTGCAATTGGGTAAAATCAGTTTGTATGATTGTAAAAAGTTATAAAGTTATAGATAATCATTCAAACATATATACTGGAAATAAAGGGGATTAAGGAAGAGAATTGCAAACTGAGATTTATACTGGTTCGGTCCAATCCTTTACCTACGTCTAGTTCTCAAGCTTCCCTTGAGATTTTCAATCCACTATTCTCTTGTTTATCCGGGCACAAGAGAAGCCTTTTACAAACCCACAAGTTTACTCAGGCACTTGTGAAGCCAAATCTCTCACTGAGATACTCCCCCTTTCAACTCATAAGGATACAATCAATTTCCCACTCAAGATCACCCAACCTTGAGCATCTCTCAGAAAATATGATTTACAATGAATCTTCTCTCAAAGAAGTGAATGGATAATCACTAAAGTACAATAGAAATCATTTCACTCTTTCTTTGATAAACTATGAAACATTTGAAAAACAAAGTGTGTATGAGATTCAAAATATTGGCATTATGATAGTGCAAGCTCTCTTCAACATGTTTTTGCATTTTGAATGTTGCTCTATTTATAGATGAAGATTATTGAACGTTTGAGAATATGACTGTTGTAAATAGAGTCGTTAGAGATCAGTTGGAAACTAGCTGTTAGAACTTCATTTTCTGAGCCAACTGTGACATCAGCATTTACTTTACCTTTGATCTTCAGTTTAACGCCCTTTGATCATCTGAAAAATGTACACAAATGATATAAATGATGTTAAGAAGTATTATAAATCATTTGGGTAATCATCTGGATGTTCTTGATCAAAAACGGAATTTCGAAACGTTGATTTTTCTGAAACAGAGATGTAAACTCGAGTTTTCATTTGGAAACTCGAGTTTTGAGCTTGTTGCATTACTCCAGATTCCTCTCTGTCTGATCAAAACTCGAGTTTTCACTTGTAAACTTGAGTTTTATGTCCTTATTTGCTCTCTGACTTGATATAGCTCCAAATTTGGCAAGCTACTTATCCCCATATAGCTCTTTGACTCTTCTTTCCATTGCAAAAAGAATTAGCTCCAAACTCGTTGTATTTTGTCTGTTATGATTCTATGAATGAAAGTTGTTCTTGACCATAATTTTTGTAACGTTCTGAATTGATAGTAAACTTTCAAAGACCATATCTCTCTGGTCTGAACTTCATTTTAGTTGGATCAAGTCTTGATGGAAAGCCTTATGAGTCTTCTTTCATATGCCACTGATTTCAGCTCATTTTGATGTGTAGATTTTGAGTTACATTCAAAACATTGAAGCTTGGTCTGCTGTATGGCATGAGTTCCTGATCCAACTTTTGAAATTCATAGCTCTCTCATCTAAACTTCTTTGGGCTTGAAACTTTGACAAAATGAAGCATTGGAAGTCTACTTTCATCCAAAATTGGTTTCACCTCAATCCAATCTTTGGTTTAGGAGATCTCATCGAATTACCAGAGCTCGCCCAATCTGAACGTGAAACAGAGGTGAACAGAGTTGCTGATCAGCGCTGTAAACTTGAGTCTTTTTTGGTCCAGAGACGCCATAAATGCTGAAGACACTCCAAACTCGAGTCATTAAGTTCCAAACTCGAGTTTTGAGTTCCAAACTTGAGTTTTGACTTACAAACTCGAGTTTTGACTCCCAAACTTGAGTTTTCTCGTATTCTAGAGGCAAATTACTGTAGTAAGGTAGGAAACTCGAGTTTTGAACATCTAACTCGAGTTTTCTCATTCAGCACCTGATTTTTGCTGACTTTAACTCTGAATTGACCCATTTGATCATGGAAACTTCTAGGATCAATCCTAGAACTTGAATAATGATATTCTCATTCCATTCATCAAGTTCTTCCATCTTCCATCTTGATCAATTTAACTTCAGCTCATCATTCTCTACAGCTTTTAGCTTCTTCAAAATTCAAAAAACTAAGCTTATATTGAACTTGTTCTAGAATCTCATGTGTCTTCTCATCTTTTGATCATTCTTCATAATTATATTTGAACTGATCTTGAATATTAATATTCCCATTCTATTTGGCAAGATCTTCACTTGGTCATTCTTCCACAACTCTATTTTTTCTTTCTTCTTCTCTTGAATATTCTTCATAAATAAAGAGTGATCTTGAATAAAGATGTTCCATACAATAAACTATTTCCTCTTCAATCTTTCCTCTTCTTCTTGATTATCCCCAAAAACCTTTAATAAATTCTTGCTTCTTTGTTGATCTTCTTCTTGATCATTCTTCATAAATGAACTTTACATCTTTGATTTTACATTAAATTCAAGAATTAATCAATGGAGGAGATAAATATAGTATACAATCTTTTTGCTCTTACTAATAGCATCTATATAAGACATCATCAAAACTAATCATATCCAACAGATGGAAATATGTGAATTTCATAAATTGTTGCGCAAAATTTCAACCTTATCTAAACCAACTGCTATGGATTTGATCCTAACTTTCTAAATACAATGAATTAAATGCTATTTCTTTTTGCATTGGAATATAGACTTAGATTTATATTTAGATTTAAAATGAGTTTATCACTGAAAAAGATCACTCTAGTGATGCACATGACTTCGAGTGTCATTTCCAATGAAATACTATTCACTTTGAAGATCTTATAGGAACACTCAAGTAAGCACTTAAGTTATTACTCAAGTGACTCGGTGAAAGAGTTGTAGTGGCTTCACAAGTGCCCAAATCGAACTTGTGAGCTTATAGTGGTTTTCAAGTACCCGGTGTAAACTTGTGGGAGTAGTAGATTGAAATCTCATGAGGAGCCTAGGGACTACTTGTAGGTCATCGCGAATTGGGCTATAGTACAATAAATCATAGTTTGCATACTCTTTTCTCTTACCTCTTATATTTACAGCATATTTAACTTGAATAATTGATCATGGATTTCATACTTATTGTCACTCTTAGTGATAGAGCTAGTTGTGAACTTTGTGGTTGATCACATAAGTGGCCACTTGAGTGACATGTTTTAAAAAATGCTCTTAAACATAACTAATAGTAGAAATAATCAAGTATCTTCATTGAATATCATTCGAGTGGCCATTCGAGTGATGCAACAATTCCTCATCACTTCCACTTGACCATGTTGATTGTGATAGTGTTCGCATTTCTAAAATATGTTCTTCAAATAGATCATTTGAGTGACCAGTCAAGTGATATTTTCTAAATTTTATCACTTTTAGTCCCCCATAGCGAAATTAACTAGTGATCAATTTCCTGAAAATAATTTCAAAGTTCTTAAGTTTTTATCTTACACCCAATTTACTTTATATTAGGTGTCAGCTAGTTCTATTAGTTGTTATCAGAGTATGGCTCTTGTTTAAAAAACTTAATAGTCTCAAGAGTTTATAATGGCTGATTATGGATGTTACATGTTTTTTGAAGGTTGTGTCTATACAATTCCACCTCTTTTAGTTGATATTGACTTTCATTTTTAGAAATTTAGAATGACATCTTTATAAAAACCTTTGATTTTGATATGTGAAATTTTTTTACAAGTGTTTTTAATTTCAAACCGACAAGAGATTGGATAGAGAAAGAAAATAAAATGTTTTCATTGAATATTATAACAATGAAAATTATGAATAGTTCTTTAACCGTAAATGATTTTAAGAAAAATAGATTTTGCTTTAGTGTGAGAGATATTTGAGATACTCTAGATTCTATTTATGCTTTTGACTATTGTGTTGAAGTTGAAAGTGTTGATAGTTCATAAGAAATTTTAAGTTGAACATCTACGGTTAATGAACAATTAGAAGTTGAGAATGAAGAAAGAAAAATCATCAAACATGAGTTAGTCAACATAAAAAGACAAGAGGGAAAGTGTTACACACCTATCGGCCTCTCCCTTTTGGGTGGCGGGCAGTGTGATCTTTTAATTATATTCAATTCTAACTTACTTTTCCCAGGTTAATTTATGTTACACATCAGAGTATAAGCAGCAGAGCATATATTAGTTTGAACAATGATATATTGATAAAAATACAAAAAAGATAAACTTTTCCCTGAAGGGATCAAAATATACAGTCATCCGGATAATGGTGCTTGACAAGTCAAAATAAAATACTATAGTCATCCAATAATCACAATAAGTATCCAAAAGAAATATCACCAACATCCATCATCCCACTACCCCTGCTCTAGAGTGTCACCTCTTTCACCCTGCTCTACTCTAGATTAGCTGCCAGAGGACTTAAAAGGGGCCGAGATTCATAAGTGAATCCTAGAGTGACTGTTAATCTCATATAAAATTATAACAATGCCTATAAGAAAAACCAAGAATAAAAGCACAAACTATATAGCATTCTGTATCATGCAAACAGCATGGCACACAACCAAATCCGGAACTAGCAGTCCTAATAGCACACAACACAGACTACCGGGCACGGCATACAACAAGACCCTTATTGCACATAGTATGTTCCAGTTCTAAGACGCTCGAAAATAAATGATAACCAAATGTATACAATATACATGGTAAAACATACATGCACAAGTCACACAGAGTATATGAGTATTAAGATTACTACTTGGTGGGGTAAGTACTGTCTTACAATTTTAGTGTGCATGTTCGCTTCCCAAGGTATGCCTTAATCCCTAAATCGGAAGTTCGGTTGATGATCCTAGTAGGTTGGAGTTGATTTGGCCATGGAAACTTGTTGAGCTCTTTTCTCTTTCTTCTGCAAAATTTCGTCCTCCCTTAGTCTAGGAGAGCGAGAGCATGTGAAGTTAATAATAGTAAAAGTATCTGATCCGTCTGGAATAACTGGAGTAAAACTTTGTCCAGTAATTAATGGAACTCATCTGACTTTTTTGACTTTTCCTCCAAGTATTTCCATGGAATTCCAAGCCTCTAGGGAGATGACATGTGGCACCTCCCCTTTCCAAAATATCTAGATATTTTTCTTCCCTTGGAGCAAAAATTACCGATTTTGGCCTGAAACTTTTATAAATTACCAATTGTGGCCCAGAACTCATTAATTATTTTTGTCTTTTCCCATGTACTTTGATCAGCCCAAAAGTACATATGTGGTGCCATTTATGACCTACAAACCTGCTCCAATTATTTTCTGCACAATTGTTCTTGATTTACCCTTTTATCTGAAGAGTGGGACTCGTAATTTAACTTTTACATTGATTTTCTTTTCTTTTTCTCTAAGAAAATATTTTAATGATTAGAGGGGGTTATGTGGTGCCTAATGGGGAATTTCCTTTTTCCCTGAATTTTCACTTTATCCGGTCTAATCTCCTCCCACCGGTCCACGTGGGTCTCGCTGATCAACACGGTGTTTCCTTTTGTGCTTTTCTTCAACTTTTTTAGATATTCTCACCTGAATGGACATTCATATGTGGTGCCTTAAATTCCTAAAGTGGCCCCACACTTGTCTTATTCAGTTTGAAAGAAGCCCCTAACTGGCCCCTATCAGTCCCCTTTCTACCGGTTAATATCCTGTGGGACCTGTATTTAGTATTTGCACTTAAGTACAGATCGAATAGTATGATTTTCCCTCTCTCCTCACATGTGGACGAAATTCACTCCTTAAGGGGTAAGGGATTGACTTTTCCACCCCTGTTATCATTACTTACTTTTTGCTTTTCAATCCCACAGCGATATGTGTCCTCCAGCAGTGATTACACTGACTCCTTATCTTGAAAAATGTAGGGCATCCCTAACTGCTCTGAAAATGTTGTGTACTCACTTATACCAACATATTCTCCCTTGACTAATTGTCCTTTACCTTGGCACATAGTTAAGTGGCGTCTTTTCCTACCAAATTTATATCGTGTGGGTCTTATGTGTCCTTTTCCATTGACACTTTAATTCTTGGTTTATTCCCATTAGGTCCACTAACCCATATAGCAAAATTACTTAGTACCGAAGAGGCTTCCTATCTCTCGTCATTCTTGGGATTCTTCCCGAACCGGGCTTAGTTATCCGCCTTCTTTTGGCTTGTTCTCAATTCTCAAGATCCAAAATTTGGGATATTACAGAGAGGATTCCAAAGAATAGCTCATTACAAATGAATTTGATGAATCATCTTCTAGAGCTCAAGATGCGCATATGGTAAAAAGATTAAATTCTTCTTGTGTATCTAGGAAAAATTATTTTGAATATAATTTGCATCGAATTGTTTTGCAACCAATTATTGAATCTATTTAAAAATGCAAACAAGTTTTAAATCATGTTGGAAAATCTATTGGGAAGAATGAATGTTCAAATAAAAATTATTTGAGTTTTTATGACCAATACAATACTTGCTTAAAATCTCATAATGTATATCATTATATTACTTGCGATTATTGTAGAAAATTTTTTTATATTTATCACACATGCTCTATGTAGAAGAAATTCTAATAAGAGAAATAGTTTTTTTTAAAAAAAAAAATAATGAAAGACAAGTAAGGTCCAATACTAACTATCAAATACCCAAAACAAAATGGTTACCAAAATGTCAATATAGTCCTTTATGTGTGCATATTGATTCCCCAAAGAATGAACATAAGGATACTGAGAATACGAAGAAGAAGCCTTGAAATGAAAAGAGAAAAGAGACTAAAAGTAAAGGGCTATCATAACTCCAAGTAACACTTCCAGTGATACCTCTTGAAGTAGCTCTGAGAGATGTTAAATCAAGAAGAGGAGCACATTTTACTTCAAGGATACAATAACTTCTTGTATACAATAAATTTTGAGCTGATTGTTTTTGCATTATAACATAGACTTCAAGAGATTTCTCGAGATAGGTAATTTTCAAGATTTAAAGTTAAAATGTGTTTATCACTGGCAATGATCACTTCAGTAATGCGAAAGTGATGTACATCACTTCAAGTACCGCTTACAATTATGCATTGTTCACTTTGAAGATCTTGAAGGATCACTTGAGTGATGACCTATCACTAGCAACATTACTGTAGTAATATGAAAATTATGAGTCTTTACAGTTTTAATCACCATCTCAGATTTTATGACTCTTTTTCAAACTCATAAAAATTGATTACATTGTTCCTAATCATCACTAATCAAGTTTATACAAAGATTATAGATGATTAAATTTGGATTAAACTTCAATGGTCAAGAAAAAAATTTTGTCAGAAGTTCCAACGGTAATATTATGAGAAGCTCAATGAGAAGAATGTGATTAAGGGTCAAATGATCTTCATTAACCATAAATAGAAGAGGAGTACTCAAAGCCTAAGAAGAGAGAGCTTGCACTCTTCACCATTGAAATGTCAACAATCTAACTCCAACGTATCTCATACACTATTTGTTTTCTCAATGCTCATATAATCTACTTTAGAGAGAGAAATCAGTTGTATTGTGCTTCAGTATGTTCATCTTATTTGCTTCGAAGAGAGAAGATCAATTGTAATCTTTATCATCAAGGTCATATCCTTTTGGTATATAAGGGGGAGTGTGACGCCCGGCCCTGAGGGGCCGTTATTTATCAGAGTTAACGTGGAAAGGCATTGAAGAGATTTGGACAACTTTATTTCAGAATAGAATTTTTTGAAACTAACTTAGTTTGAAAATATACTGACTAATTTTTCACGATTCAAATTCATCCCATAGTTGGATGTTAATACAGTAATCCCAAAAATAAGCTAATGATAAACGTTAAGTACAATCTAATTAATCCTAATTTTCCAGAAAAAAAAAACTCTAATTGTTGTAACCCTTACAGTTGCTTCTTGCCTTTTGATCCTGAACCACTACATATATCTTTCATGTGGTTTGGAGTCCAAATGAATGGACCCTAGGGTAACAATTAATCTCATGCACATGTATGAAAGTATAAATGACAGTTTAGCACATGTTAAAGCACATAAGCATTTACAACAACCGCAACCACAGTAAACGGCTAAAGACCGCAGCCCTTGTCTAGGACACGCAACCCCATAATCCATAGCTAGGAAAAACATATAACAAGTAAATCAACCAACATACATGATCATCTAATTAATGCATAAACACTTACACACATGCGTATAAGATTAGAGTTACCCACCTCAACCTTGATTCCTTATCTCTTGACTGGAGTTGTTGGGATCAAAAAGGGTGTCAAAGTCTATCTAAAAACCTTTATCATTGTCATTAGTCACTTACTTAAATCGCGGGGAAACTAATTACGCGAATTAGTTTAGAGGATTAATAATAGTTATTAATCCCTTAAAAATTTATCCAACAATAATAATTTTATTATTGTTGTTGTTGTTGTTGTTGTTATTGTTGTTGTTGTTATATTATTATTATTCCCAATAATAATAATTGCTCATTTATTATTTATTATTATCACTCCTTCTCAATAATAATAACATTATCTGTTATTATTATAATCATCCTAATTTCCTATTAGTAACACAAATTTCCATGTATTTATTCTGTTAGTATTATTATTTTACCAACCATTATTATCCCTCCATTATTAATGCACACCCTTATTAATTATTGATTAATAATTATTTTTATTTATTTATTCCCCCTTATTTATTTTAATTAATCAATTAAAATTAATAAAGACCAACCATCATATGAGAATATGATTTAATGTATTTTTAATGATTCTCATGGTTTTCTTTTAAAACATTGATAAGCACTAATACAACTTAACTTATTTTTCATGCAAATTTTGAGTTGAGCACCTTTATCAAATGAATTTTGAACCTAATTAATTCCCTCACAACCAAAATATCACATGGTGTCAAAGACTTAAACATTATTTTCAAATTCCATGTGTATTAACAACATTTTTCCAATAATTTTCCCAATATTAGCCATGATTCAAATCACTCTAATTTATTTTAGGGCTTATAAATAACAATCATCCTATAGACAAGCTTTATTGGTAATGCATCAGTCATATGCTTATGTGACAAATAAGTCATATGCTTATGTGGCAAATAAGTGCTTCCCATAATTTTCCAGAATATAATACTAATTATGGTTTTCCAAATTATTTAATAAACATACCTTAAGCAAAACTTAGGTTCATGATTGTTATTATTTCCATGCAAAAATGCTTTATTTTAATAAGACATGCTTTATCTTTAAGTTTGGCAAAACTTTATATATTCAGCAGCAAAAAACACACACACACACACACATATAGCTTGAATTGTTTTTGTCTTATATGCATATGGTCATCCTGGAAACACTTGCTTCAATACACACACACGTCTAACCTCCTTTTCTTTTTACTGGCAGCACGTTTTCAACATATATATGTCTAAACTTTCAGCTTTGTTTTAAATATATAACCCGTGAAGTTTCCTCTATATCTATATAAGCCACGATGAAATATCCATGTCCACACATCCATACAATAAAACAATTGCAAAATAGCAACCAAAACATTGTGTCCATGATATATTGTTTGAACCGAGACCATTTTTTCCAGAAAATGACAGCAAAAGCATTTCTTTTTCTTTTATTCTTGATAGCCAACACATACACAACTATGACAGCACCAATATATGTATACACACATTCGGCAGTGTTTTGAACAGAAGGATAACGGTATGACAGCAACGAGAAAAACAACGTATCCTGAGATGCAACCTAACGACACACCCTTGTTTTTCATTTCCAGATTTCAGCAAAGTTTTCTCCTATATATATATATGCACCGACCACATTTCTTTAAGCTCTTTCATTATGAAACCCGATGACAGCCCCCCCCCCAACCTTTTTTCTGTTTTTCTGTTCAGTTTTTCAGCGAGCTTGAGTTTCACTTCTATGGCTTACTCTCGACAGAAAATTGATGGAACTAAAAGGAAAGATAGTTTGAAAAACTCACCTTTGGCTGAATCAAGCTGAGTGACGAGAATAATGACTGATTTTCTCCTCTGTTTTACCGATAGTAAAACAGAGAACAATCTTGCTTCAGTTTTTTCCTCTCTTTTTCCGACACGAGAACAATCAAGCTGAGTGATCTGCTTATGTGTTTTCTGTGAGCTTGGAAGAATGAAGAATGGGTTGGATATACGTGTATTTGGCTGAAGCAAATGGGTTAGGTATGAAGCCTATTAATTCTTTTTTTTTTCCTTGTTCATTTAATTAAAACTTTGGGATAAAAATTTATGTCTTTAATTTCCCATAAGGATTTTTCCTTAATCTTAGTCTTTTCCTCAAAAAGATTTAAGGAAATTAGACCTTAATTTCCAACATCATCTCTTGCAATTATTTCCCATGATTTTATTTCCAAGGAAAATAAATTCCTAATTTCCAATAATTATTTTAGGCCATAAATTATTTCTTCCAAATTTTCTTTCACTTTGTTCTTTCTCTTAATTAATTTATTTTGGCTATAAAATATTATCTCCAAAATATTCTGGCCAATAATTATTCCCAACTATATTGCCTTTAATTTATGGAAAATATGCGTTAAATTCCAAATTCTTAATTTTTAAAATTCCTTAAGGCCAAATTTTCCATAATTAATTCTTGATTCTCAAAGCCCAAAGTTTGGGATGTTACAGGGAGTGACTCGGTGAAGGAGTTGTAACATCCCATTTTTCAAAAGCGGAATAAGGTACTTTCATTAGAGTAGAGCATCGGGGTAATTTAAAAGAGCGAGTATCTGATATACATCCACTGTTGAGGTACCTAGTTGCTTATACAGCAGTACAAAGGTCTGAATATTTACTGATATGGTAATACAAGTCCAAAAAGAAATTCTTCGGCCGGGACTCTAAGCGTGCTGCTTGCCCTTATCTTTGGTGCTTAGTCCTTTTGATGCTGAAGCTATATTAAGAGCTGAGGTCCATGCATCGAACCTCAGGTAACGGTTAACCTCATACTTATGTAAACAATATATGTATGACATCACAGCATTAAGCAACACATAAGTATATAGCAAATGCAAGATTAATATATCCACCGTACACATCACATGTAAGGTTATCTATGCTAACAATACACATCGCATGTACAGTTATTTATACAATTCACATGTATAGTTATCCATATTAACAATACACATCACATATAAAGTTATCTATACAAACCACTTGTATAGTTGTTTATCATATATAAGCATACAATAAGTATCAAAGTTAGTGTTACAGTACGCGAACGTACCTTCGTTGATAACTTTTGGTACGTTTCGACAGATTGCGATCACAGATATCCTATAAGGGTCATATCATCTCTATTAATTCACAAATATTATTTCAAGAGATATTTTGGCTATATAAGACCATTTTACCCCTGGTGGACTTATTTTCCAATTTATTCCCTAAATTTTCGGAAAACACTGATTTCAGCATTTTGGGCAGATTTTCGTCTAACTTTGAAAAATCATAACTAATTCTAGAAAAGTCATTTTGAGGTGAAACCAAAGCCAAAATTTCCCTTAATAAGTCTATTTTTAAGGAAAAATAACGGTTTTAACTCGTTCAAATCATATCATTCCCAGTTTTGAATTTCCTCAACGCTGCCCAGATGTTATTCCAGTAAAAATGGCTTAACTTGAAAAATTCATATCTCCTTGACCAGAGATCAAAATGTTGCATATTTTATATATTTGGAAAGCCCTATATGTCTACTTTATTTCTGGAGAATTTCATGATTTTAAAACTTCATTTGGTTCATAAAATCATAACATCTTTTCTGCTGCCTGACAAGGACTTAAGAACCGAAAATTCTGCAACTCTTACGAATTTAATCTATGGACTTCCAAACATCATTTCCTATCATATTTTTACCTCTTCAGGCATTTTTCAATGCAATGAGGCCTAAAAACAATAGTAGGAATGTAACATCCCATTTTTCATAAACGTTTCTGGAGCTGAGAGTTGAAAATATTTTACATAAACAAAGAGTAACTGAATAACATTGTATGTAATGTATCTAACTAAATGTTTAACTAATACAGTCATCCAAGTCTAATAAGTATCAAAAGACGATGCCTCCGCAGGGTCCTCATATCGGCTTCTTACCCTTGTCCTCGATCACTTCCCGGGATCCTGAGGCTATGGCAGAGGCTGAGGTTCAATTCCCATTGAACCTCAGGTAACGGTTAACCTCATGCTTATGTAAACAGTATATGACAGTTATCACATATATACAACATAATCACCGTTTTAAACAAATATCCACATGTAAGGCAATAACATAACACAGCCACTGCAATATGTATGTTATCTCAGTCTACACATAACCAGTGCCACGACGGCCCATCGTGTCCACAGCGCTAGGAAAACTCAACGGTGTTATCAAGACTATAACCCGTGTACAATTCAACTCTCATGTGTAAATTTCAAAACAGAGTATTATCATGTGAAAACAACAATCATATATAACCAAACCATAAGCATAAGAGTCAAGGTTACAATACGCGTCCGTACCTGAGTTTAACAGGTTGTTGGGTACATTTCGTTGTCGGTACGCGAGCACAGTCTATCCTAAAAGGGTAATATGGTCTCCATTAATTCTCAAACAACATTTTATAAGACACCTTGGCCCTACTAGACATTTTTACCCTTTGTGGACTTATTGTTAAGTATTTCCTAACAATTTTCGAAAAAACGCTGGTGCAGAATTTCTGGGCAGAATTTCGCCTAACTTCGAAAAATCATAACTAATTCCATAAAAATCGAAATGAGGATCCGTAAAATTTTCCGGAATCCTTGAGATGTCTAATTTTGAGGAAAAATACTGTAACTTACCCAGAACTCCTGGATAAATCCCAGTTTCCAGAATTCAAACTGTTGCCCAGATTTTCGCCCAGAAAATGTAACTTAACTTCCAAGATTTTTATCTTTTTGCACAGAGTTTCAAATGATATACTCTTTATAGATTTAGAAAGCCCTATATGTCTAATTTCATCATGAATTTTCCCAGAATTTTAGAATATCATCTTCATCATAAAATACTAGCATCTTTATTACTTACTCAGGTTTTACTGATTTCGCCAGAGCTTCGCTATTTTGATCCTAATCTTCCAAAAATTTTGATATAACCTCTTCTTCATCAAATTTTCGAAATAAAGACAATGGAAACCTCAAAAACATGAAAATAAAACTGTATATGGAAGATTGAAGATTAAAATAACTTTTCTAGCATTTCTACTTATAAACTAAGAACTTAAACTTAAAAGCTAAGAACTCTTATACCTCTTGAAGACTTCTTGAATCTTTTTCTCCAGCTGCTCCTTCCTCTCTTACTCTCCCTAAATTTCGGTTTTGGCTAGGGAATTTGGTGACAAATTTGTGAAGACCAAGCCCCCTATTTATACTAATTTGTGATGGCATGTTTGGTAATTTCTTCTTTTGCTTCAACCATTGGATTTTTGCTTGGTGGGAAAGGAATGATCTTGGCCTCTCATCCTCTCTTGGCCGAAAATTTGGCCTCTTCCCCCTTCTAGATTTTTCTTGCTTGGTCACCAAGCATTCTTCTTGCTCATTAAGCAACTTAATTAATCCCCAAAACTTAATTTGGTTAAGTGTTAATTAGTGCTTTGATTCAAAATCCAATTTCACTTTTGAAATCCTAATTTTATGACAAGATTTATGGTGATTTTTATCTTCCAAAATGCTTATGTTTGAATTTTACAAGTTACCGAAAATAACTTTGGAAATAGCTAAATTGAAGATCATAATTTCCTGATTTCAAATATGTGTTTATCTTGAAAATCTAGTTTCAAGATTCCAAGTTATGATTTAATCTCTATAGGTTCTCATTTAATTTTATTTGATTAATAAAAAGCTTGCTCACCAAGTTACATATCTTGCTCTCCAAGTTAATCAAGCTTCTCCTTCACATTTCTTGTATTGACTTGTGATCATTTCTTCTTCTTCCTTTTTTTTTAAATTTCGCCCCCCTCCTTAGGTTAATTAATATAATTTTGTTTTTAATGTTTCTCATATTTGTATGAAAGAAATTTTCTCATTGGTTCCCATAATCTTAATATTATAGGCTAATATAATTGTATAATTTATTTATTCTTTTATTGAAGAAATTTTCATCCTATAGGATTAAATTAGAAATAATGAGTTAAATCCTAATCAAAACCTAAAATATCGTTTTATATGTTACCAAGCTAAATAAATTTTTAGATTCTTGAATTCTATAAAAAAAATTGCCTATAAATGATAATAAATAAAATACCAAAATTTGAGATCCCATATTCACCTATTTAAAATATGTATTATTTATAAAAATATAATATTTAAGATAAACAAATTTTTTTTTCCGGGTATTACAATGAACTTATTCTCTAATTTTCTAGATTAAACTAATATTTATATTAAGAACTTATAAAAACTAAAGACTAGAAATTTAAATGCTAGAACTTACCTCTTGAAGACTCTCCTTCTTGCTTCAAGATTCCTCCTCCCTCTCCTACTTAGAAATCACCTTTCTTAAAGTGTGATTTGGTGTGAAGAAAAATGAAGCATGAAGCCTCCTATTTATAGCCAACCATGCATTAACTTCCTTGCAACTCTAATCCAATTCTAACCCTTGGATTTAATTTAACTAGGAAGCTTAAATCTTGACCTTACACCTCTTACAAAAAAATGCCACCTACACCCCTTTTCTCTCTATCCTCTTCCATGCCTTTATGACTTCAATTGCACATGTGGTTGAAAGCTCAATATCTAGATTTTAATTGCCTAATGCTTATCTCTTCTTTGACCAAAATTTCAGCCAGCACAAACATATACATATATATTATTTTTTTCCTATTTTACTTAATTATAATATTCCATTTATCTTATATTTATTTTCCACAAAATTTCCCTATTGGCCCATAAGTAATTACATGGATTTAGGCTTTTAAAATTACTTGAATAATCCTAACCTTTGATCTTTGCTTTTCAAGATTACATCTTAACCCTTAATAATTATTAATTTATCTAATTTGATTTTTCAAACCTAATTAGTGCCTTAATTATGAACTTAACAATTCTTTTAGGATTAGGGATCTTTATGTACTAAATCTCAAAATATTTTTCTTAATCTTTATTAATTAATTAGCAACATTCTTTATGCTAACCTTGACCCTCCATTGTTTATTAATATCAAATTAGAGGTTTCATATAACTAACTTTGGTTATCTCCTTTATCTATGTCTAAACAATTAGCCATTAATTAGTTAATTAATCACTTACCAATTGTTGACAATTTTCTTAATTGAGATTAATTATTATCTCACAACTATTTTACTGATATTGATAATTTATGCATCATGCAAAATATTAAAAATCATGCGGCAATTTATGTTCCCCAAAATGATATTTAATTTTGCCTTATTATTTCCTAAGGAAAATAATCCCATAAATTATATAAATTAGAGACAACATACTCTCTAATTTTTAATAAATATTTAGTTGCCTCTCAGAATTTATCATAATATTCTCAGGGTATTTTATAACCCACAAATTCATTTAGGGATTTTTAGCTCTTTATTTCTCCTAATTACATGAGAAATCACCTTTGGAAATAAGGTAATTATGACACTAGTTTTGAGACCACAAATTCACCTATTTTCAACAGGTATTATTTATGCACATAGAATATTTAAGGTATATTATTTATTTTAAGATAAAAAATTTTCGGGTATTATAAGAGTTGTAGTGGTTTCACAAGTGCCCAGATCTAATTGTTGTGATTATAGTGATTATCAAGTACCCGATTTAAACTTGAGGGAGATAATGGATTAAAATCTTTGGAGGAGCCAGGGTACTAGACGTAGATCATCGCAGATTGAACCAAACCAAAATAAATTATAGTTTATATATATACTCTCTTCCCTTACCTCTTATATTTCTAGCTTACCTCTTATATTTCTAGAGCTAGTTGTGGACTTTCTGGTTCATCATTTGAGTGACATACAACGGATTGATATGTTTTGAAAAAAAAAAAGAGCTCTTTACCAAAATAGCTATTAGAAGTGATCAATTATCGTCATTGAAGATGACTCAAGTGGTGCAAAAATTACTCATTACTTCCACTTTACCATGGTGATTTTGATAGAGATCTCATTTTCTGAAATATATTTTTCAAATAGATCACTTAGTGACCACTCAAGTGATATGTTCTAAATTTTATCACTTTCAATCCACCATAGTGAAATTAGCCAGTGATCAATTTGCTGAAAAGAATTTCAAAGTTATCAAGTTTTTATCTTACACTCAATTCAACCCCTTTTAAGGTGTCAGCCGACTTTAATAGGCTAAAAGGTTTTTCATGTCCATAGTCATGGAAAAGGACAACCCTCAAATGCTTTTTCCCCCTTACTTTGGTTAAATAAAAATGGCCTAAAATTTTCAATTATTTCATGATTATTCTGCTGGACTGATTTTTTCAAGAAATAAATAAAAATGTCACCCTGGATAATTCATAAGAGAAAATTGCGCCCAAAAAAAAAATCTTAAGGAGATAGACAAACAAATATTATTAAGAGGCCAGGAAGAAAATATTCTTCACAACAAACAATTGAGAAACTTTATTCACCAATATCTTTATTCAATTCATTGGGAAGCCCCAATGACAAATCAAATCTCCAAACACACAACGAACATAAAATAAAGAAAATTAACCATTTGAATGAACAGACAAACAAAATAAAACACTGGAAGTTAAATGCGTGGTGATGATGAAGATTTGTTTAAGCACATTGAAAGCCTGCGTTCCTGCCACAGTTGTTGAGGATTATGCTTACGTCGATTGGAACGTTGAGTAGAGGGATGCCTAAGACGTTCCCTTTTATGATGGTGCAAAGGCAAGCGGCAACTTCAAAATCGACCAAACCCTGAATGAGGCTGCAACATGGTTCTGTTGGTGGTGATCCAAGCACAATGTCCACCAAATTCAACGCATTAGCACACAAACCTAACTGAAGAGTATCTATTGTAACATCCCAAAATTTTGGGCTTTGGGAATCAAGAATTAATTATGGAAAATTTACCCTTAAAGAATTTTAAAGATTAAGAATTTTGAATTTAAGGCATATTTTCCATAATTTAAAGGGAGTTTAGTTGGGAACAATTATAGTATTAATTATTGGAAATTAAGGTTTAATTTCCTTAATTTATTTTGAAGAGAATAGATTTAAGGGAAAATGGTAAATGATAATTGTAGGATTAAATATTTTGGGATTTACTTCCGTAATTGCAATTTAAGTTTAATTGCAAATAAATTAAGTGTCATGGAATAAAAATTATTAATTCCTATGATTATGCAAAAATCCTAATTAAAGGAATTGATAGTTAATTGGAAAAAAATGGGAATCTTAAAGTAAGCTATAAAAAAAAATCAGATGGGCTATATATATATATATTGAGACCCACATCAGCCCAAGAACCAACTAATTGTTTTCTACCAAATGATCCAGAACGCAAGGCAAACAGTAAGCAGATGAATCAGTTTTTTTGTTTTGATTCTTTTCCACCGAACACGACAAGAATGATCTAAGAGGCAAGACTTATCATTCTTGGATCAAGACCCAACTCATTTGGTACTGATCCGGTGTAGATCACAAGTTGGGTTGGACTTGGCCCGGGGTGAAATCCCGGGGTCCTACGTACCACAGTGTGGATCAAAGTCCACGTAGTTCGAGGGTATACGACAGGCTAATGATAGCCAGAGGGGGTGGTGTGTGTGCTCTGTGTGAATAGAAAAGCTAGGGTTTCAGGAGTGTGTACCTTGTAAGGGGTTCACCCTATTTATAGGCGTACCTGTGCCTTATCTTACTCAGTTGGATTCATCCTTTATTTTAGGGATATCAAGATATGCGTTTTTGATAGATATTCTTGATACATAGGCAGTTATCATAACGATAGATATTTTGATAAAACCACTCCTATTTTCAAGGAAGCGGTTATGAGCATAACTGAAGTCATTTTGACTGGGCTCTTTAGTTATTGGGCTGGGCCCATTTATGAGATATCCGTAACAGTTGCCCCCCAGCCCGGTTGTTCAGGGCTCCGAGCAGCCGGGATGCACTTGTCAGGTTACGTCTTTTGTTCTAGTTCATCTCGTTGTTCTGAGGTTTTTGATTTCTAGTTCTTTTTCCGAGGTCGGACATTTTTGGTCCCCGGGTTACCCCCTCTGTCACCAATTTGCATTCCGGTTTATTTGAGTGGGACACGGGTGCCCCCCCCATTCCGGTTAACGCGGGTTGCATTCGTTTGCTATCCCGAGAGAACATTAATGTTTGGTCTTAATGTTCTATAATTTTGATTCTAGGCCGAACTCCTCCCATGCTTTCTCGAACTTCCCCTCTTTATTCGTGTCGGGTAGTGTTAATATTTCTATATCGTCTTACTCCCCGTTTACAGGTACCTTGTCCAGTTTTTCGTGGATCGGGATTTGTTGCCCCCAAGTTCGAGATTGCACGGGGAGTTAGGTCGGGCAACCGGGGTGTATTCATGTGGTCGGCCACGTGAACATTTCGATCCGGGATCATTGTCCGCTTCATCTGTTGATCCAACACTCGTCTTATCTCGAGGCCATGAGTGTCATCATTGCCTTCTGCTGATTTGATGTTTACTGGCCGGCCTCTGAGTAGAGCAACTGCCCCATTATCTTGGTTTTCGTGTTTGCCCACCATCAGCATTAAATGTGCACGCCTTTTAACGTCCACGTCATTATTTGTGTATGGGCCCTTTGGGCTTTTGACGGTTGAGTTTCTTGCCTCTCACCCGTCTGCTTCTTTTGTTTATAAAAGCCATCGACTTTCTGCTTCTTGCATTTTGAAAACTGCCAAACCTTGAATTTTCCTTCTTGAGAGAAACTTGCAACCAGTCACCCGTTCATCTTCCTCAGATTCCCATTTCTGCTCTTCGTGGCTCGCGCGTTTCCTCTTCCCTTAACTTATATCAAACCAGGTACTTTCCTTGTTTCATTCTCTGGTTATTTGGCTGTGTTTTCTTCTCTCTTTCTCTATTTCTTGGTCTTTCTTTTTTCTGGGTAGGTTATTGTGAGTTTTTTCGAGTTTCTTCCCCTTTGGGTTCTGGCTTCTGCTTTGTTCTTGAACTTCTCTGAACTTCTGGTCTATTCAATCCTTTTTCTCCGTCTTTGGTTTTCGGTTTCCTGTTTAAATTCTATCCTCTCGGGATGAGCCATCAAGGTTCTCCTCCGTCTTTTAATCCAAATGCTTTTTCCCCGGAAGAGGCCGAGCTTATTCAGCGTATGCCTCCCCGGACAGCTTGGTGGCTGTACGGGAAGCCTCTGACCGAAGAACAAAAAAGGGAGAACGTTCTCCGTGGTTATGGCGGAGAAGGTGGTAGTCAACCAGGTCGTTCTGTTCGGGTTAGGGGAAGGGCTCGAGGTCGGTCTGAGTCTGTAGAGCCCGAAAGTCTAGACCGGGGGATTACTGCCACTAGGGTTTTTTCTTCAGAGCCGCCCTTAGGAAAGGGTAGGGGGGAAAGTCTTCCTCTACCCGCCTCTTCCTTTCCTTCACGCGCGGAGCCCCTCATCTCCCTTACCCGGCCTATCGGCCCGTGCGAGGAGTGTTCCTGGCTGATATCTGAGGCCACGATGGTTGGCCGGTCATGGGAAGCTGACGAAATAGCTTCACGATGCCGGCATATCCAACCGCGGGTTGTTGGAGCCGTTTCTACCCGTCCCATTGTACTATCTTCAGGTATCATTTTCGTTTCTAATTTATTTTTGTTTTGCCTTTTCTAGGTAGTATGTCAACTTCTCCGCGTCCTATCGAAGATTCCGGATCCGTGGAGTCAGCGGCCGTCAGTATTCCACGTCATATTGCTGAGAAGTATGACTGGGTTGCGACCGGGGTGCTGTCCAGGCTATCAAAAGCCACGACCAGTCAGATCGCCGAGCTCCCATTAGGGGACCGGGATCATTGTTCTTTATCTCTCCCCGGCCCTTCTGAACCGGTGTGCGTTGCCCGGGAAGGGAACGAGCGCTCCTTTTTCTTCTTCTATCTAGACTTCGTCAAAAAACTCGGCCTTCGCTTTCCATTTTCTAGGTTTCAAGTAGATCTCTTAAACATTCTTCAGCTGGCCCCCACTCAGATTCATCCCAACTCTTGGGGCTTTATTATTGCATTCGAGCGGCTTTGCCGATTTTTAAATCGTACTCCCACCACCGGGACATTCTTTTATTTTTTTAACATCCAACGGGCTCGTCAACCCGGGGAGCCCGAAGAAAAGAGGGGTTGGGTTTCTTTCCGGGGGAAACCGGACAAGAAGCTTTTCCATGTGGCAACTGACACCTGGAAAGGCTTCAAGGCCTCTTTTTTTAAAATCAACGCTGAACCCGGTCATAAACCGTGGTTTCTTAAGGACGTCGACTCCAGCTCGGTGGAGCTGCTATTTCCTCTGTATTGGTCGAAAGCTCATTATGACCAAGACCAAAGCATATTTGCATCCTCCGATGATAGCCTAGAGCCAGCCGAGGTTGAAACCGTGATAGCTCTGGTTGACCACGTGGCCGAGAAGGATGTTATTGATTCCCGGATTTTTATCCGACAGTCGGTGGAGGAATTGTATTCACCGAGTATGAATTTTTTTTTTTTTTTTTTTTTTTTTTTTTTTTATTTTTTGGTATGCCCCTTGTCATTTCTGATGTTTGTTATGTTTTTTGTAGTGCCTGACATGGGGAAGGCTTCTTTCCAAGAACTGGCCGAGAAGCTCCGGGCTAAGGCCAAAAAGAAAGGGGAGTCCTCTTCCCAGAGCAAAGCTGTGGCGGCTCCTTCGCCTGCCGCGACTACTGCTGAAAAGAGGGCTGCGTCCTCCCCGGCCTCTACGGATCTTATTCCGCGCAAGCGATCGAAGTCCGTGGCGTCGTCGATCTCGGTAGCAGAAGAGAATCCGGCCTCTGTCCCGGACGCCGGTGCTGCCACAAGCGTCCCCCCTCCCCCATTTCCTGCTAAGTCTCGCCTTCACTCGCGGGGTGAGGTATGGACTGATGGGGTCTCGGAGGAGCTGAAATACGCGGTGAAGCCCCCAAGCAAGTATTTTAGTGGTGAGGCCTTTGCCGACTCCGACTGTGAGGCCTTTGCCGACTCCGACCTCGACCACCTGCAGGTCCTGCAGGACCACCTAATGGAGACGGCCGGCGTGTTGGACGCTTATGCTTCTGTTAAGCATAAGTATGCCAGGGCTGCAGCCGAGATTGCCAAAGCTCGGGTTGAAAAGAAGGAGGCCGAGATCAGGCAGCGGGAGGCTGAGGAGGCGCGCCTGAAAGCGGAAGAGGCGCAGATAAGGGCGGTGGAGGAGCTATCAAAGGCCCTTGCTGAGAGGGATCATTTCTCCACCGAGCTTGACGCCAGTCATGCCCGAGAAGACACCCTCAATGCCTCGCTGCACACCCTGCAGGGTCAGTATGCGGGGCTGGTGAAGGACCTCCATCTTGCCCAATCCGACCTCGACGCTTCCAAGGCCGAGCTCGTGGCGTCCGCTGCCGAGGTGGAAAAGCTGGAAGTCCTGGTCGTGGAGACGGCTGCTGAAGCTTTCAACGTATGCCTGGCCCAAGTCCGAGCTCTGAATCCGGACATTTCGATGAACTTAGATGCTGTGGATTTCAGAGCTTCGGTAGAGGACGGGCTATTTGTACCAGCGCCGCTTTCTCCGGTCGAAGGGTCCGAGCATCTCGCGGAGGATGACCGTGTTCAATTAGCTGAGGAAGATGCTCCGACGACCGACGCCCCTGGCCCTCCTGTGCCCGGCCAAGCCCAATCTTGATGCCGTCTTTCTAGGATCTTTTTTTTTTTTTTTTTTTTTTTTTGTAGTATTTTCATTTTCATTTTTGTTTCTTCTGTAATCTGGGGCCTTTTGCCCTCAAAATTAATAATATGACAAGCCGGTATTCCCGGATTTTCTAGCATCCTCAGCTCGTCCATCTTACATGTATTTATTTTCATCCTTTAAACCAAACTCGTGTTTGAATTCACCAGTTGATGAGTAAAGGGGAACGTAATCCGTGCACGAAGCTCGGTTCTTTATTTTATGACTTGGCCAAAGTCAAGATATATTGCGCAGAATCTGCTGGTTATTCAACCGACGTTTTAACAAACGGGCCACGTTTATTAATGGTCGGGCATTCTAAACAACAGACGATTTTCAAAAATCATCTAAGTACTTTATAAAGTACCGTACCGAGATGGTAGCCAACTGCCACATGTTCGGGCCCTAATATCCTTTTTGAATAGGAGCCTAAACATTTCGACCTGATCAGGATCTTTTATGGCAATCTCACACCACCCCAGGGGATAGTTCCGATGCATCGTAAGCTTTACAAGACTTGTTGACAAATCTTATCATGACCGGGATCGCGAAACCCAAGTCTTTGTTTAATTATCTTGCTTTTGTCGCAGCCTATCTTTGCATTGATTTCACAAGCAATAACTAGGTTGGCCCATGAATTGAACCACCTTGTTTTTTATTGATTGAAATAATTAGAATTACACAATTTTTAATCAATGGAAAATACTGCTAAAAGCAAGACAGTGCGTAATAAAAAACGGTTCTCGGTCACCACCGACATCCGTTGAAGCTAAAAAGCGGTTCACAGTCACCACTGACATCCGCTGTGGGTTTATTCCGAGTGCCTCCCGGTCTTTAGCTGTAGTAAGTCCTTAGTTTGTCCGCGTTCCATGTTCGTTTAATGGGCGTGCCATCTAACGTCTCAAGGGCATAAGTCCCGGGCCCCATTTTGTCCGAAACACGGTAAGGACCCTCCCAGTTTGCTGCAAGTTTTCCATCCCGGGCATTCTTATTTCCGATATCCGCTCTGCGTAATACCAAGTCACCTTTATCGAACGCTCGCGGTCTAACTTTGCGGTTATACTTAGCCGCCACCAGCTGCTTCGTTGCCAGATCTCGGCAGTGTGCCATCGTTCTCACTTCATCGATGAGGTCTAGCTCGGCTGCTATCTGCTCGTTGTTAGCGTGTTCTCCCTCTTCCATGACTTTGGCTTTCCTCCATGATGTTTGCCCAATTTCAACCGGGATCATGGCCTCGCATCCATATGTCATTCGGAAGGGTGTTTCCTGGGTCGAGGTTTGGACACTAGTTCGGTATCCCCAGAGTACCGGGTATAGTTCCTCGACCCAGTTACTTTCTGCATTACTCATCCTTTTCTTGAGCCCGTCAACAATGATTTTGTTGGCTGCCTCGGCTTGCCCGTTAGATTGCGGATGCTCTACCGAGGCGAAATGGTGCTTGATTTCGAGATCGGACATCAACCTCTGGAAACCTTGGTCGACGAATTGAGTACCGTTGTCAGTTACGATCTCGGCAGGAATCCCGAACCTTGCAACAATATTTCTTTCGAAGAATTTTTGTATTCGAGCAGCCGAGATGGTCGACAGTGGTTCGGCCTCGATCCACTTAGTGAAATAATCCACAGCCACCACAAGCCATTTTAGTTGCCCTGCGGCCGGTTTGAACGGTCCAAGGAGGTCCATACCCCACTTAAAGAATGGCCAAGGAGCCGTGATGGTTCTCAACTCGGTCGGAGGTGGCCAGAGGATCCGAGCATGTTTTTGGCAGCTTTCGCAAGTCCGTACGTGCTGTCCGGAGTCCGCAACCATTGTCGGCCAGTAGTATCCAGCCCTTAAGGCTTTCCGGGCTAACGCCTTTGCCCCCATGTGTTGTCCGTTTATCCCTTCGTGTATCTCCGACAGCACGTACTCGGCCTCTGCCTGGTTTAAACATCTCATCATTGGGGATTGCAGGCCTTTTCGGTAGAGCTGGTCATCGACCACCGTGTACATTAACGCGGTCCGTGCTATCTGCCTTGCTTCCCCGGGATCTTCCGGGCTAACTCCCTTTTCCAGGTAATTTAAGATTGGCTTTCGCCAGTCTTCTGCTGCCGCGATGACCATGATACACGTGGGTTCCTTGAGACTTTGTTGTATTACAGTCCGATTATTTCCCGGGTTCCTGGTGCTTGCTAATTTGGAGAGGATATCTGCCCTCGCATTTTCTCCCCTGGGTATGTGGGTGACTAGGACATCATCGAAGTCGGCCACTGCCTCTCTGACTTTCCCCAGATACTTAATTAGCAAGGGTCCCTTGGCCGTGTATGAACCGTTGATTTGGGCCGCGACTAGTTGAGAGTCGGTAGAGAGATGAACCCTCCTGGCCCCATTGTCTTTTGCCTGTGATAGCCCGGCTAATACAGCCTCATACTCGGCCTGATTATTGGACGTTCTGAAGTGTAATTGCAGGGAGTGTTCCATGGCGACTCCTTCCGGGCTTTCGACTATGATCCCGGCTCCACTTCCTTTGGCGTTTGAAGAGCCGTCTACAAATACTTTCCAAACGTCAAGGTCTGCTTTCGGGACTACCTCTGTTGGCACCAGTTCTGCAATGAAGTCGGCTAAAGCCTGGGACTTAATAGCACGCCGAGCTTCATATACTATGTCGAATTCGGATAGTTCGATTGCCCAACTCATCATTCTACCTGCTAAGTCAGGTTTGTGGAGTATTTGACGTATGGGCTGACTGGTTCGGACAATTATTTTATGCCCCTGGAAGTAAGGGCGTAATCTCCTCGCGGCAGTTAGGAGCGCAAAGGCCACCTTTTCCAACCTTTGATATCTTAGCTCCGAACTCTGCAAAGCCCGGCTTGTAAAGTAGATCGGTTTCTGTTCCCTCGAATCTTCTCTCACCAGGGCGGCACTTACCGCTTCTGGGGCCACGGATAGATATAATATCAAATCTTCCCCGGGCTCGGGTTTTGTCAGCACGGGTGGTGATGACAGGCATTTTTTGATCTTGTCAAACGCGGCTTCACACTCTGAGTTCCATTCTCCATGCCGTGCTTCCTTCTTCAATAACTTGAAGAAAGGAAGAGCATTTTCTGCCGATTTCGGTAAGAACCTTGTCAGCGCGGCCAGTCTGCCGGTCAACTGTTGTACTTCTTTTTTGTTTTTTGGGGCAGCCATATTGAGGACGGCCTGACATTTGTCCGGATTGACCTCAATCCCCCGGTTTGTCAACAGGAATCCGAGAAATTTACCCGCTGGTACCCCGAATGCACATTTAGCTGGGTTAAGTCGGATTCTGTGGGCCCGGAGCTTATCAAATGTTTCTTGCAAATCTTGGATGTGGTGGGATCGCTTAACTGACTTCACGATCATATCGTCAATGTAAACTTCGACATTCCTGCCGAGTTGTGCCTCAAACACTTGATTCATCATCCTCTGGTAAGTAGCTCCTGCGTTCTTCAGCCCGAAAGGCATGACATTATAGCAGTAGTTTGCTTTTTCCGTGATAAAAGCTGTTTTCTCCTGGTCTTCAGGATGCATAGCTATTTGGTTGTAGCCGGAATACGCATCCATGAATGAGAGCAACTGGAAACCCGAGGAATTGTCCACCAGTTGGTCAATATTTGGCATGGGGTAAGCATCCTTGGGGCATGCTTTGTTGAGATCGGTGTAGTCGGTGCATACCCTCCATTTGCCATTTGGTTTCTTGACCATTACCACATTTGACAACCACGTGGTATACTGGATTTCCCTGATGAATCCCGCATCCAGCAGTTCTCTTACATGCTCGGTTAGGGCTTCCTGACGGTCCGGTGCAATCTTTCTTTTCTTCTGCGAGACCGGCGTATATCGTGGATTTATGGTCAATTTGTGACAGCAGAACGCCGGGTCGACTCCTGGTAACTCCGAAGGTTTCCAAGCGAATACGTCCTTGTTTCTCCATAACAGCTTTTTGAGCTCGCTTTTTTCTTGCTCGGCAAGTGCACTCCCGATCTGTGTTATTTTTCCGGGATCCTCTCCTAGTTGGTAGCCTGTGAGCTCTCCATCAGGCTCTGTTTTCATCATCTTTGCTTCTTCTCTTACATCCAGCTCTACCATGTTGACCGAGCTCGGCGCAATTGGCGCTGACTTTCGAGTTCCTTTCTGCTGCGAGCTCGATGTTCCGGGTTCGTTGTTTTTAACTGTCGAGAAATAACATTGCCGGGATTCCTTCTGATCACCTCTGACGGTGACGACTTTATTGTTCCGACTTACCATTTTCAGCTTCTGATGCTTAGTTGATATGAGCATGTCCCAATTATGAATGGTTGGTCTGCCTAAGATTATATTGTAGGACGAAGGGAAATCTGCTACAATAAACTTGACTCGCTCAGTCTTGAAGGCTTCTTTAGAGCCCAAGGTCATTTTAAGTTCGATACACCCTTTGGGGTTTGTATCCTGTCCGTTGAACCCGATTAAGGTTGTCCTGCACGGCCTTAGATTCTCTGGGTCGAGGTCCATGCGCTTAAAGGCGTCCCACAGGATGATATCCACCGCGCTGCCAGGATCGATGAATATCTTCTTTACACGGCATTTTCCCAGGAGGCCGGTTATGACCAGTCCGTCTTGATGACCCGGGATTACGTCCCTCAGATCTTCCTGAGTAAAGAACAGCTTAGGAGGCTCTTCGGTTTGTGATGGCTCCGGCTTGAAGGTCGGTCGTCCCCTGATGGTTAAGACTTCCCGAAGGTATTTCTTCCGCTGATTGGCCGTATCGCCGCCACCTCCGTAACCTCCACTAATGACATTGCAGTCAAACTCTGCTTCCGGGAACTCGTCCTCATTGTCGTGCTTTCTCCGGCCTTCGTCCGGCTTTCTCCTCTGGGAGACCGGGCTTGTACTCCGATCCGTCTGCTTGCGCTTGGCTTTCTGCCCTTGTGTTTTGATAACGTACTGACGTAATTTTCCATCTCGGATAAACTTTTCCACCGCATCTCTAAGGTCCCAGCACTCATCTGTTGTGTGCCCGGGTCCATTGTGGAATTCACAAAACCGTGTGTGGTCCAACTTTCCCTTATTATAAAGTGGTCGGGGTCGCTCCACCTTCCTCATCTCGGTCAGGGCTACCTCTCTCCATAACTGTGAACGAGGGACATTTATTGGAGTATATCTCTCATACTTCCCCTCATGCCTTTGTCCTCGTGTTTTCTGGTCCGAGTTACGGGGTCGGTCTCTTGATGCCCGGTCCTTCCCTTTCGGGGGTGGGCTTTTCTGTCTCTCTTTTCCCGGCGCGTTGGCTATTTGCATCTGTTCTATGTCCAGATACTTTTTGGCTCGTTTATGGAATTCTTCTAGCGTCTTGATCTCGCCAGATATGACCGATCTCCCCATTCTGGATTCGCTATCTAAGCCCGAGATGAGCAAGTGTACGTGGACGCTTTCCGTTAATCCCTGGATTTGTAATGCGGCAGCCTTGAAACGATCCAAATACTTCTGAAGGGTTTCACCGGGTTGCTGCTTGATTCTGTCCAGCGTGTAGACCGACCTGGGTTGCTTTTTGCTTGTCGCGAAATTCAGCAGGAACTTCTCGCTCAGGTTGTTGAAGTCGGTGATGGACTTGGGAGATAGAGTCCGGAACCAAATTTGGGCGGCTCCTCGTAACGTTGAGGTGAACAGCCTGGAAATGATTGGCCCCTTGAATCCTCGGACCAGCATCTCAGTGTCGAAAGTGTTCAAGTGTGTCTGGGGATCCTGACTTCCGTCGTACTTAGGGAGGTCGGATGTATTAAATTTCCTTGGGTACTCAGCTTCTGTAATTTCATCTGAGAACGGGCTGTTGTTTTGTCCTCCCTCCCCATACCACGTCTTGTACCTGTCGGAGTCTTGCGGAATTCCCTGATTGTCCGAGGTACGGCTGTCCTTCCTTTGTGCCCGGGCTTGATCCTCCTGACTCGCGTCCTGGTGATTATTTTGCTGAGAATTTTTTGTTGAAGCTATTCGGCCTTGACCGGGATGATCCTCCTGTAGGGGATCAATAGTTTGGTGATTGGTTTCTTCGTCCTCATTCTGCTGACCGTCCCGGCGTTCCTCCTGAAGAGGGTCTTGTAAGTGTTTAAGAATTTGATTCATCACCTCGGTCATATGGTCAATCTTCTGGCTCTGAAGATTGTCGCGTTCTTCCACATTCTCGATCCGTTTCATCATTGACTCAGCAATGTTATGTAGGAGCCGTATGTCTGGGCTTCCAATCTGAAACTTTGAGGGACCAGCGTGGTTAGTATTTTCCAGCGTTTGGCCTGCTCGTCCATCCAGGTTTGAGTCCGGGAACTCCTCCATTTGTTCCTGATTAACGCCTTGAACGTCCTGCTGTTGGGTCTCGCTAAAATTTTGTTCCTGACCTTGCTCGTGTGCATGCGGGTGGCTTTTGCTTCTGGTATTAGCCATCACGGGTCACAGGAATAGGACTTTACAGTCCCCACAGACGGCGCCAATGATCCGGTGTAGATCACAAGTTGGGTTGGACTTGGCCCGGGGTGAAATCCCGGGGTCCTACGTACCACAGTGTGGATCAAAGTCCACGTAGTTCGAGGGTATACGACAGGCTAATGATAGCCAGAGGGGGTGGTGTGTGTGCTCTGTGTGAATAGAAAAGCTAGGGTTTCAGGAGTGTGTACCTTGTAAGGGGTTCACCCTATTTATAGGCGTACCTGTGCCTTATCTTACTCAGTTGGATTCATCCTTTATTTTAGGGATATCAAGATATGCGTTTTTGATAGATATTCTTGATACATAGGCAGTTATCATAACGATAGATATTTTGATAAAACCACTCCTATTTTCAAGGAAGCGGTTATGAGCATAACTGAAGTCATTTTGACTGGGCTCTTTAGTTATTGGGCTGGGCCCATTTATGAGATATCCGTAACAGGTACCCCTCACCCAGTTAGAACAGAACGAAACCAGAACCATTCTCAGCCCAAAACCAAGAGCAAGTGAAACCGGAAAATTAAGAAGCAAGTCGCGTAATAATCAAACTGAAATCTGAAGCAACTGACGGCATTAATTAATAAGCATCAGGTAATTATTAACGAGAGCATGAGTTCAGGGTACACCACACCTCTCGAGACTCGAAACACCTTCGGACCAACGGATTTTAGCTATTCAACTGGATTTTCTAAGGGCTATAAAGCCATTCTACCTCAGCTTCTTTCCTTCGTCTCATCGGTTCGGTGTTCACAGAGAAAGACTGAAAGAGAGTGGAGAGGAACTGAGAAGAGAGAAACCGAGAGGTAGGAGAGTGGGAGGTGTTAACCGATGCTCAACAACTTGCCCTGTTTTGGACCGATAAAAGCAGAGCAAAAGAACCAGCACTTATCCGTCACCTTTGAAGCTTGGATAACAAGAGGTGATTCTCCTCCTCCCTTCCTGTCGTTTTCTATCATAGTGTCAGATAGGATGAAACCAAAAAGGACCGGAAGTAAAGCTAAATAAAACAAAACGAAAATTTAACCAACAAACAGAGGCTGTGAGTTGCGTGGATGGAAAATGATCTTGATTGAAAAACTGAACCACCTATGTATAAAGCTTACTGTCATTGGGTCCCTAGGTTTTTATTGTGTGAGTATATATATGTATTTGGCATAGATAGTCTCCTGGAAGTATATGACTGTTAACAGTTTTGCTGTCTTGATTGTTTCGGATAGTTCTGTATATTTGTGTGTCGTATCTGTGATGAAGAAAAGAATATATATATATATATATATATATATATATATATATATATATATATATATATATATAGACACACACATATATGTCTCTATATATACCGAAAGAGAGAAAACACACAGTTTAAAGTCATGTATATGTATATATATGTGGGTGTGTACGTGGGGGCTGTCATTATTTGTCTTCTTGTGGTTGTAGATAATTTCCTGCACTTAGGCTTTGTTTTTGGCTAGTAAGATAGAAAAAAGAGAGAAGGAAATAAGCATATATATATATATATGATGACAGTGTGTGTGACGTCTTTGCATGAGAGAGAGGGTAAGTATATTTATGTGTTTATCATGTCTGTACAATTAAAAGGAAAGAAAGAAACAGATGAGTATATTGGTGTGTGTTAATGAATACATATAAGCTCCTGTGTGCGTGTCTGCATATGGATTAGAAAAGAAAAGGAGGAGTAAAAACGCTGGAAGAAAAAAAAAAGAAAAGAATAAAATGCTACATGAAAGTATATATATATATACATCACTACTTAGTTCAAAAAGAAGCAAGTCAGGTTAATGAATATATGTGTGGGCTCATTTTTCTGTCAAAGGGTGGCTGATATATATAATGTTTTTTTTCCTTAGTGTGTGTGTTGTGTGGAAGTCATGAAAAAGGAAAGGATATTAGATATACATATAGTGTAGCTTTTTGGTTTCCACGGTCAAAGCTTTTTGGATTGATATGGGTATTTTCGGCTTCACTTTGCTGTCAAGATAAGGGAAGGAACTAATTTAAATACATACCTATATGTATAATTAAATATGGAACTCAATTATTTTAAGTGTACAAATAAATAAGGAGTCTATTATTTTCAAGTGTATGAGTAAATAAATATGAACAATGTTCTGGAATTGTTCGAATCGGCATTTATAAAATTTACTTTATGTGAGATTAATGTTTATAGTACCCAAAGCTTGCATGAAGCATAAGTTAGATTGTATTGATATTTATCAGGGTTTTTAAGTTAAACCATGAGAAACATTAAAAGTGTATAAATAATTAAGTGTTAATAAACTCTTAATTAGAAATTAGTTCATGCGGTATTTGTGTTTAGTAAAACCTAAATTTAAAGTATGCATTAAACAATTTGGAAACCGTAATTAACATTATGAAAATTGTAGGAAGCCATGAAAAATATTAAAATAATACATTTAATTATGTTCTCAATGGTGGTTAGTAATTATAGACTCTAACTAATTATTTAAAATAATAAGTTAAAAGACGAATAATTAAATGTTGTTAGTAAAAGGAGATTGGCAATAAATAAATAAATAATAAATTAAAAAGGAAATTGATAATAAATAAAAAAAATTATTAATCGAAATTATTATCATTAATTGATAATACTTTAAGAAAAATATAAAAAAATAACAAATTTATCAGGGGTATAAGGGTTAGGGGTGGCAAGGTCATTTCTTAGGATGTTAATTAAAAAGGAAATAACGCGATGATGGTATTATAGGATATCCGGAAAGGTTTGGAATCAGTACTGAAAGGGGAACGTACCAGTAGCGCCAAGGTCTAAGGTATGGACGCGTACTGTAACTCTAACTCTTATGCTACTTGTATGCTTTATATATGATGTGATGATTCATATAGTCATGGACAAGACTGGGTCTTGGGTCATGGATTGTAACTAAGACTGGGTCTTAGGTCACCATTTGAAATACATTCAGCATAGATTTGAAAACGGGTTACAGTCTTGGTAATGCCGTATGGATGTTTTCCTAGCGCTGAAGACACACCGGGGGCGTGGCACTGGTTTATGTGCAAACGATGGTTGAACATTACATGAGCTGTATGCTATGTATTGTGAGACATTGCATCTGCTGTGTGCTATGGACTGTTTTACATTACATTTGCTGGTGTTATGTATTGTTTTGTTGTGAACCTTACATGGACCGTATGCTATGTATGGTTAATGCTAGAATGTAATGAATATCTATCATGCATACTGTTATACTTGAGCATAAGGTTAATTGTTACCTGAGATTCAATGGACATTGAATCTTAGAATTTTACCCTAGCTTCAGGATCAGGAGGATCGGGAGCAGGATAAAGGGGTAAGAAACACGCGTAAAGACTCGGGAGGAGTTGCATCTTGGAATAGTATCAAGGATAAGTCGTCGAACCTTTCGGATTACTCAACCTAACACGTCAACTGAGATCACCGCAATGAATGTAAGTTGTATCACATTTTTATTTCATTCGCGAATTTTAAATAACCAGCATATGTCTGCGCATATGAAATCAGTTACTCAGTCATCCAAACGCCGAAGTACGCTCTCTGTTGTGTTCTACTCTGATATGTTAACGCCATCACTTAAATAAGTACATGTGAATTAGTCTAATAATAACCCTAGGGCCATAATTGGACTTCATAATGGACTTAGGAATTAGGGGCGTTACATCTATAGGACAGTAAGCCCCTGTTGGCACAACAGTAGAGCTTACCATAGTGAAGAAAAGAAGATTGAGAGAGAGGAGAAAGGCAAGAGATTTGAGAGCCATTTTTTTCACAAGACGCAACAAGCTTTAGGTTTTACTTGATGCCTTTTCGTGAATTGGCTGTGTGAATAGAGAGGTATTTATAGGTGAGGATTGCGGGATTTTATATATAGATTTGAGAAAGGATGAATAAAGTATTTCCTCCGTTCTTAAATATTCAAAACCGATCAGCAATTGTAGGATCAGCTCCTTTTGCAAAGTTAAGGCAAGACCTTATAAAAAAGAATAAGAGAGAGTACTCAATGAGAGATATACGTGAGAGAAACATGACTTTCCATGCATATGCGCGGTTTCGATGTACCTAATCTTACATATGGGATTAGAGGGAGATAATATAATTAAGCTAATCTTTTTGTTAATGATTTTCTTCACACTATGGAGAAGGGGAGGGCCTAAAGGGTCGGCCACCGCCCCCCCTCCAAAAAAAAATTTTAACGAAAGAAAAATTATATATATATATATATATATATATATATATTAGCTTCATCAGCTCCTTTCTTCCAGTCTTATGTTCGCGCCGCCACCGACTTGCTTTCTCTCTCTCAAGTCTCAAAGCCTTCTCCATCGACTCCAGTCTTCAGCGAGGCCATCATTAAGCATCTCGACTGTGTCTCTGTGAACTACTGACTGCTAAAATCAATATATACTGATATTACTTCCTTGGCTCCTCCCTTCCCTAATTCCCTTCTTTTTGTCTCTTTCACAAGAAATAAATACAAGTGCAGAGTGCGTCTCATCCGAAAACAGAAAAAGGGATCTTCAAGGAAATTACAATTTACAAGGGAGCCATTAGGTTGCTTTTGTGCCATAAAAAAAAGTACTAAATTGCAGTAGTTGCTTTTGTTGGGTTCTAGAATTTCTAAAACAAAGTTTGTAGTTTACACCCTATTTGAGAGGGAGAGTGTTTTGTAGGTGATTATTATGGGGAAGAGTGCCACCATTGATACTTATTTTAAGAGAAAGAATAGTGAGTCTTTACCCTCATCTACTCCTAATGCTGAATTGTCAAATACTGAGGCTCCTTCTCCAAAGTCTCCTAGAATTGAAAATAATGAGGTAATTAAGGAAGTTGATATTGCTTTATTGGAAAGAGATCCTGGACTACGCCCTCAAATATGGAAATATTCTATAAATCAACAAGATGAAATTCATCGTGCTTATCTTAAACTTGGTCCTTTTCAGTGTAAGCTTTCAAATTATCCTTTTTCTGGGCCAGAAAAGAGTTGACGTCATTTTTGCTCTTCTTGGTTTGATTTATTTCCATCTTGGTTAGAGTATTCTACAAATAAAGATGCTGCATTTTGTTCGCCTTGTTATTTGTTTAGTAAACCAGGTGACAATGGTCATTTTGGACCTAAACCTAATACATTTATTGTTGAGGGATTTAGAAATTGGAAAAAGGTTAACGATAGAGAAAATTGTGCTTTTCTACGCCATGTTGGAAAAAATGTTAACTCAGTGCATAAAAATGCTGTGAGTTCTTATAGTGATCTTATGAACCAATCTCAACATATTGAGATATTGGTTGAAAAACTTACTTCTCAGGAAATTGCAGCTAATCGTTTGAGACTACAAGTTTCTATGAATGTGACAAGATGACTTGCTCTTCAAGGATGTGCTTTTAGAGGTCATGATGAAAACTTGGATTCACTTAATCGGGGTAATTTTCTTGAGATGATAAAGTTTTTAGCTTCCTATAATCAAGAAGTTGCAGCAGTTGTTTTGGAAAAAGCTCCTCAAAATGCATCATATAGTTCCCCTCGAATTCCAAAGAAAATTCTTCATGTTTTCTCTCAAAAGGTAAAGAAAACAATACGGGAAGAAATTTCCAATGCCAAGTTTTGTCTTATTGTTGGTGAAGCTAGTGATGTATCTAAAAAAGAGCATATGGCTATTGTTTTGAGATACATCGATAAAGATGGTTTTATACGAGAAAGATTTTTCGGTCTTGTACATGTGGAAGATACAAATGCTAAGACTTTGAAACAAGGAATATTCAACACTCTTCGTCCCCATAATCTTGACGTTCAAAATATTCGAGGATAAGGCTATGATGGAGCTAGCAATATGCAAGGTGAATGGAATGGATTACAGGCTTTAATTTGTGCTGAGTGCCCATATACTTATTATGTTCATTGCTTAGCTCATCGCCTTCAACTTGACTTGGTTGCTCTATCTCATGAGGTAAAACGTGTTTATCAGTTTTTTGAAAAATTGAACTTCATAATTAATATTGCTACTTCCTCTTGTAAGCGTAATGATGAGTTAAGGGTTGCCCAAATAAATGAAATTGCAAGAATGATTGATGTTGATGAACTTGAATTAGGAGTTGGTCTTAATTAGATTGGTACTTTGCATCAAGCTGGAGCTACTCGTTGGAGTTCTCATTACAATTCTATATGCATTTTCTTTAAAATGTTTCAAGCCACATGTGAAATTCTTGACAATATTTCTAATGAAGGAAAGACAGCATCACATCGTGGAGATGCAGATAATGCATATTCATCATTGACATCCTTTGATTTTGTCATCATATTGCACCTTATGAAAGAAATTATGGGTATTACTGAAATCCTTTGTCAAGCTTTACAACGAGAATCTCAAGATATTTCAAATGCATTGCATTTGGTTTCAACTACAAAAGATTTACTTCAAAAATTAAGAAAGACAGGTTGGGATGCTTTTTTTTGGTTCATGTTCAAGAATTTTGCATAAAACATGACATTGACATTCCGGATATGAGTGCAAAATATATTGGAAGAAGAGGTCATGCTTGAAATGAACAAAGTAATTTTTCTACTGAAAAATTTTATAGGGTAAATATCTTTTGTACTACAATTGATTATCAATTGCAAGAATTAAATAGCATGTTCAATGATAATACTATTGAAATACTAGCTTTGAGCATGGCTTTAGATCAAAGAAACAAGTACAAGTCATTTAATAGTGTGATATTTGCAAACTTGTTGATAAGTTCTATTCTAGAGATTTCACAGAACAGGAAAAATTACATTTAAAGATGGAGTTACAATATTTTGAGCTTGACATTCCTAAACATCCAGATTTTATCAATTTATCAACTACTTATGAATTATGTCAAGGGCTAGCAAGAACTGGAAAGTCCATCATTTACCCTCTTATTGATAGAGTGACTAGACTTGTACTCACTCTTCTAGTTTCTACAGCAACTACTGAAAGATCTTTCTCTGCTATGAAGATAATCAAGAATAGGCTTCAAAATAGAATGGAAGACCAATTTCTTGATGATTCTTTGATTACATACATTGAAAAAGAAATTTTTTTGAGTTTTAGCACGGATTCAATTATAGATGAGTTTAACAAAAATAAATGCAAGGCCTTTTCTTAAAAAAAGAAGAAAAAATTATCTCATATATTGATGAGGGCATTTTTGTCTTTACCCTTTGGGTCCACAATAAAAAATAAACCAAGGATTGCGTATAGGCAAACCTGGGATTGTTCTTTCTTCTCGAGGAACCTTTTATTGAATCCTAAGTAATCTAAATGACAAGTAAATGCCATAAAAATAAGGGGAAACTTGGTTTTGGATTTTTAAATTAATAAGTTAAAATAAGAATACATGTCAATTAATGCTAAACTATTGTTTTTGGTATTTTTTCTATAATGGAATGGAGTATGAAATGATATGATATGGAATTGAAAATATGGATGATGATTGTTCTTTGTAATGAAGAAAGTTACTATCCTTGCTCAAAAAGTATGAGAGTTAAACTTCATAAGTCTTAATGAAAAACTTCAAGATACCATTTGAGCCCAATATTCCCAATTAATAGTAGCTCCTACAAACATAGCTAACTAATATCTCTTAAGATATTGTTTGAAACCACTTAATGTGCAATTAAAATTGGAATAATGTAATATGAATCTTCTTAAAATTAAGTGCTAAACATCCCCTCAAGGGCACAAATCAACAACATTAACTAGACAATACCACGCTAATTAATGTAATCTCATGGCAACCACAAAGAAATCCAAACATATATATTGTTTCACACCACAAAATCCAATATCAAACCAACAAAGACAATTACCATTAATCTCAGTTCCAAAATCATATACAATAATTCTTAAACCTAGGCAATCTAAATATATAATTCTAGACTAATGATAGAAAAACTCCCCTATGTATTCCAACGAGCTCAAGAACACATCCTCATCACCAAGAGCAAAGGGAATTAGCCACTCATGAGTTTGAGCTTAGCCACAACTTCACCAACACATTGAAAATCCATGGGCATGAAAACATGTGAATCTGGAACAAAGGAATGAAGGTCCACAGTGAAGAAGATTATTTGTGATGATGAAAGCTGATGGTGAAGAATGTGATGAAAAGGTGAAGGTCTCAGATCCCGTGTCGCTCTCCCTTTTCTTTTCAGATCTCGTCTTGCTAAAACTCCCTCTTTCTTATTTCCGATTCAAACTTGCGGTTGTGGTCAAGCTCAGGCTCTCTCACGGTGTCTGAATCACTCGCTGGCGACGGAAAAGATGGTGAAAGAAGTCAAGGTCGCCAGCGAGGTTAGAGGTAGGTGGAGGTTCTAGTACGTTTGTGGCGCTGCTCTCGTCTATCGCTCTCCCTCCATGCGTCTTTGTCTTTCTTCTTTTAATAATTGTCCAGCCTTTATTTTTTGGTCAGATGCCTCCCCTAGTCAAAATGCAATTTTTGACTAGGGACCAAACTGCAAAGGAAAAAATTGTAGCTTGAGGGATTAAATTGAAAGTTTTACAATTTGAGTTTACACTTTCATTTTAAAATTGGATCTAATCTTTTTAGGTTTCTACAATAAAAAATAATTAATCTAACATCAAATATTCTCATAAAAATCAATGATTAAAAGTAATTACAATTTCTTCGACAATATTACACTTTTTTTGTCATAATTTAATGTATTTACTCTTGATCTTAATTTATCACAATAAATGTTTTTTAAGCTCAATAACTATGACAAAATGCATTAAGAATCCCAATTTAATTATTAAAAATCATATAAAAATATGGTTCAATCAATTCTCCCACACTTAGACTTTGTACTCTTGAATAAAGACAATTGATTACAAAATTCCAAATTCAAATCATTAATACATTTGAAAGATGAGCAATTTCATAATTAGAAAGCAATGAATTAATTAATCAAATTCATCAAGCCAACCCTAGTCATAATCAAGTGATGTAAAGGAATTAACTTACTACACAACTCAAAATATTAGAATGAAGCACAAGAGAACTCTCGAGGTTTTAGTGTTTCACTCATCTAGCCACATTGAAATAATTTCGCTCTGGCTCACTTAATCATCACCTTACCATAGGCTTGTAACAACTCTAACATATCCACTATTAATAGCAATTAATGCAATAAATCAAGAGGACTTAAAAAGGCTTGTAGTGTTGGATGAAGGCTAAATGGAATAAATTAATTTTTAAAAAATGAATAATTGATATGCAAATCAAAGTTAATGGCCAAATTCATAGTATCTAAATAACTTTACAAACTTTGCCAATTCTTTTGTAAATTCATGAACAAATGCCTTCTTGATATTTTCTTTTCTTCACAAAACACTTTTCTATTTTTTTCCCTTTTTCCAATACTTTTTTTTCTTCTTTTTTTCGTATAGAAGGCATTTCAAATTTTTCTTTTTATCGGCAATTCACTTTTGATCTTTATAATACTATGAACACTATGAGTATGCATACAACATAGGAATGACTCAAAAGGGGTAATCAAATGATAGATGAATGTAGGTTTGTGTTTGGGTGAAAATGGTTTAGAATTGAATGCCTCCTTTATTTTCCTCGCACTAACACAAACACTATTTTGAAAAAGAGTTGAAACAAGTTCTAGAAGGTGAAAAACTAAGTGAACATATAGACATGAAAAGAATTTAAGGCTCAAATAACCTTCCAACAAGGTTTTTCTCCAATGCTCACTCTAACACAATCAATTGCATGATAACCTAACCACAAAACATCTACTTAACTATTCCAAATGCTAACCTTAATAAAACAACCAATCAAAACATTGCAATCAATTAAAATATTTCTCAACTCTTAAAAGCACTAATGATGTAGAAACTCTTTCTTAAAATAAGGAGTAAGCAAAAATACAATTGTGGGTTCATTTCTCTTCCCATTCACTTGAAAAACAAAACATGGTTTTAAAAAGTTGCCAAAACACTAGATCTCATGAAAGCTCAAAGAATTTCCCACAAATTACACTTCAAAAGTGGCAAAAGCGACCCTTTACCACTTAGGGCATGCATTAAAGCAAGTCATTCTTGAATAAAAAATTGATTTTATTTCCTTCTCTAGTTCTTGACATTTTCTCATTTAAAGACAACTAATTAATGGGATTCAAAATGTATTCCCCTCCCCCACACTTAATCAACACATTGTCCTCAATATTGAAAAATCACTCAAAAGACAATGACAAAGAAGTTGAAATTCAGGGCACAATGTGAATCAAGTAGGGTAGTGGCAAAAAAAATAAATAAAAATGCAAAGCATATACAGGGATTTCTTATTCTACTTACCAAACTAAATTATATCTACTTTTCTACTGGATTGTGTCCCTCCCCCACACTTATCTTCTTCATACAATAATTAAGTTCAAGTAATTAAACGAATTAGAAAGAAAATAAGTAAGGAAAGAAACAACCTTGGTTAGAAGATCTTGAGTCACTTGAAAAAGAAGTTCTCATCCTCGATAAGTATCATGCATTTGTCTTTGAGAGCATCTTCTCCCACATTGATTTTCCTTGGTGGAGGTGGTTCAGGATCAATTGAAAGAGGTCCAAGAATGTACGGTGGAGATTGGTACCACAAAGGACCTTTCCAAGATTATGCCTGCAAAGAAGACAAGCAAATAGCAGTATCCCATCTAAAAAAAGAAACATGGAGAGGCTTCAAGTGAATTAAAGGCATGTTAAGTTCTAAACTCTCTAAGTAACTATCACATCTAAGAAAATCAATTACACTCCCATCAGTAGGAGTCAAATAATAAGTGATTATATGAAATATTCTGCTATTTTATGGAATTTTTTAGAGGTAACGTTCTTTATTTAAGACTCTAAAGTAATTATCTATATTTTAAATAGCCAGTTTATTTAGTGTGTTTTGAATTAATGTGTCAAGGTATGCCCATTATATTACTCTAGATTATTTTCTTAGACGTGGTAAATATCTTATAGTATTTAGTGCTTCATACAGCACATTAAAGTAATTTTATAGAGCAATTTTTTCCTTAAAGTATGATTCTTTTTTTTTTTCAGCAGAAATTGTGCACAGAAAGAATTTTTTATGAGTAATTTTAACATCATAATTAACTCCAAAAAAGTCCTTTTTATGAAGTTTTCAACACTAATATTTTTTCCAATAGTAACTTTCGAGTGCTAGCCGCGCTTGAAAAACAAGTAAGAATGCTAGCAAGATGAATCAAAAATAGTTTAGGCATATTTATGAGGATCTTTGTTTTGTGCTCTTGAAGGGAAAATAAAAAATAACAAACGGCTATATATTGCAAGTTTCAGGCATCCAACCTTTAAAAATTTCTTATACAGTTAAACTTATAATAATTAGTCAAAATACGTCTATATGTGATCCTATTTTGCCTTCCCCAATAATTTGAAAAAAGATTTATAATTGATAAATGTAACAATTTATCTGCAAAAACAACGAAGCAATTATTATACAAGAAGCCCTATAAGTATTACAAATTCTTCAGGAGATAGACAAACAAATATTATTAAGAGGCCAGGAAGAAAATATTCTTCACAACAAACAATTGAGAAACTTTATTAACCAATATCTTTATTCAATTCATTGAGAAGCCTCAATGACTAAAAGTATTGTAGGATCGGCTCCTTACGGAGCCTGACTCTATATTCAAAACCGATTAGCAATTGTAGGGTCGGCTCCTTTTGCAAAATTACAGTTAGAAATTTTTTAAAAAAATACTGCGTCTTTGACTAAAAATATTGTCTCAAAATTTATAAACTTGACGCACAACGAAGGTCAGTAATTTGTGAGAAAAAAATTAAATTCAACGCTGATAAAAATACAACTAGGACATCATAATAAAACCTACTCCCTTTAATTCTTATTATAATACACCAACTACTGATTCAATTGTAACATCTCACCTTAAAAACAACGGATTTTTTTTTAAAAAAACGTTGATCAGGGTAGAGTAATTTCGCAAAACGAGTAACTGAACCTTAATATTACATAACCGCAGTGTAAGTGTACTTATACAGTCATCTATTATCCAAAAGGAAACAACACCTATCTAAGTAAAATTCCTTCTGCCGTCCTACGCCAGTAGCTCGCCCCTATCTTCAACCCCTTGGTTCGTCCGAACCTGAAGCTACAGCTGAGATCCAATTATCATTTGGATCTTAGGTAACGGTTAACCTTATGCTCAAATAAACGGTATATGGACAACAGTTATTCACAAATTCATAACAGCAGTAAATCATTACAAAAGCACACAGCAGATGCATGATCACAATATTGACAGAACATAAACACAAAGCAGTATGTAAAGTCCCACAACATGTCTGTATATAACCAGTGCCATGACGGCCCATCGTGTCCTCAGCGCTAGGAAAACTTAACGGCATTATCAAGACTATAACCTGTATAAAGCTGTATGTATAACTGACAACCCTAGACAGAGCCTCAGTATATAAACATGTCTATCACATATACGTATATGAGCAGCATAAGTGTTAAGGTTACAATACGCGTCCGTACCTCCGTTGATGATTCCTGGCACGTTTGTCGATTTATGGTACGTTTGACAGCGGCACGACAGCGGTATGACAGCGGTGACAGCGGAAACAACGATTTGTGATTTCAGATATCCTAGAAGGATAATATCACCGATATGAATATTTAAGATCATAACAGGCAATTTAGGTACAAATTACCATTTTGCCCCTAGTTTGACTACTTGGTGGAATTTTGTCAGAGCTTCGCTATTTTGACTTTAAACTCTCAAAATTTTTATTATAAACTTTCCTCTAACATATTCTTAAGATAAATATCATATTTATTCCTAAAACATGATATCTAAGCTAACTTGAAAAATTAAAGACTGTAATACCCCAATTTTCATAATACATGTAAATATCATATTTTGATAAATAGCACCTATTATAATAGGTGAATTTGTGGTCTCAAAATTAGTGAAATAATTATCTTATTTTCTAAAGGTAATTTCTCATGAAATTAGAGTAAATAAAGAGTTAAAAATCCCTAAGTGAATTTATGAGTCACAAAATGCCTGAGAATGTTATGATAAATCCTAAGAGGCAACAAAATATTTATTAAAATTGGAGAATATGTTGTCTCCAACTTTTTAGTTGATTTATTATTATTTTTAGGAATTATACCATTTTCTAAGCAATTAAAAACATCGGAAGATGATAAAATCAATTAGAGAAAATTAGTAACAATTATTGGGCAATTGAAATTGCAATAATTGAGATGCTCTAGTAATTTTTGAGATTAGCTAGTAATTAATTTATAAAGGTCATAATTAAGGAAATATCAATTAAATTAAGGATGAAATGATATTTAGAAGCTAAAATTAGCACACAAGAAGTTATTAATCATCAAAATTAAATTAGAAACCTTGTCAATTTTGGTAATTAAGTCTAGTAACCCCTAAAACACTATATTAACAATAGTAATCAAGGATTAATTAATTCTCTCTTTAATTAATAAAAGTGGCGAAAATTATTAATTAAAGAGTGTAGAAATTATATAAACCCTTGATCCTAATTCTTTGTGAAATTATTTGAACCAATGAGAGATTTTCTTCTTGAGATGTGAAAACAAATAAAATATAAATTGATAATTAAATTAAGAAGAGAGGGGGGCGTTTTTTTATTTGGGAGAGGAAAGAAGAGATGATTTATCCCATAGAGCTTAGATTGAAAAGTCAATAACGGAGGCTAGCCAATGAAAAACACTTGAACCATGGGGAAGAGAGAGGGGGCACAGTTTGGAATAGAGAGGAAGGAAGAAGTTGTGTCATCAATTGATCAAAGCACATGGGACAATTAGCCTAGTGTATGGAAGAAGATTGGGATAACTTTGGGGGCAAGTAATTGTCTTGGGGAGCAAGTAATTACTTAATTAGAAGAGATTGGATGAGAACCTATAGAAATTAAATCATAACTTGGAATATGAGAACTAAGTATTTAAGATAAGTACATATTTGAGATCAGTGAATTGTGAACTTCAATTTGGCTATTCCCAAAGTTATTTTCGGTTACTATTAAGGTTCATACCTGAGTATTTTGGGAATTAAAAATCACCATAAATCTAATCACAAAGGGAGAGAGAGGGACGAATTGGGGAGGTGTAAGGGGGAGATCTTTGCCTCCTCACCAAGCAAAAATCAAGGGCTAGGATCAATGGGAAGTTACTTGGAGGCTACTCATTTTTCCACTATAAATAGGGGTCCTTGGCTTCATAAATCCTCACCAATTCCTCAAGGTATCACCAAAAATTTAGAGAGAAAGGGAGAGTGTGGAAGAGCTTCAGAAAATAGGAGGCAAGTGGTCTTCAAGAGGTAAGGGAATTTTTAGTTCATAGTTTAAGTTCTTGGGTTATGAAATAGAAATGCTAGAAATGTGTTTTGATCTTCAATCTTCCAAAAATAGCTTTATTTTCATGTTTTTATGGTTTCCAATGGCTTTATTTCAAAAATTTGATGAAGAATAAGTTATAACAAAATTTTTGGAAGATTGTGAGCAAAATAGCGAAGCTCTGGCAAAATTTTATCAATTAGTGTTTTTTGGAGTCAGGGGTAAAAACGCCAGTATTTTATGCAGAAGATGGTATTCTAAAATTCTGGGAAAATTCATGATGAAAGTATACATATAGGGCTTTCTAAATCTATAAAGAGTGTGTCATTTGAAGCTCTGTGCGAAAAGATATAAATTCTAGAAGTTAAGCTACATTTTCTGGGCGAAATTCTAGGCAGTGTTGGGAAACGTGGAAACTGGGAATGATATGGTTGGAACGAGTTGAAGTCGTTATTTTTACTTAAAAATAGACTTGTTAAGGGAAATTTTGGCTTTGGTTTCACCTCAAAATGATTTTCTAGAATTAGTTATGATTTTTCAAAGTTACCGAAAAATCTGCCCAGAAAATACTGCACTACGTTTTTCAAGAAATGTAAGGGCAAAATTGTAATAATAAAGCTACCAAGGGTAGAAGGGTAAATAGAGGTGAAATTATCTCTTAGGATACTATTCTAAGTGATATGGTGATATGTTAGGACATCCGGGAAGTCCAAAGCCGGATTCAAAAGTCGGACATTTGACGACTATATGGTAAAAGGTACGGACGCGTATTGTAACATTAATGCTTATGCTTATGGTTTAGTTATATATGATAGTTGTTCTCACATGATGATACTCTGTTTTGAAAATTTGCTCATGGATTTGAGTTGTATACGGGTTATAGTCTTGATAACACCGTTGAGTTTTCCTAGCGCTGAGGACACGATAGGCCATCGTGGCACTGGTTATGTGCAGACTTGGGTAACATACATATTGCAGTGGCTGTGTTATGTTACTTGCAGATATGGTTTTGAAAATTATAAATGTGATTTTATCATTGTGATATCTGTCATATACTGTTTACATAAGCATGAGGTTAACCGTTACCTGAGGTCCAATGGGCATTAGACCTCAGTCTTAATGAATAGTACAAGAAAGAAACCGGGATAGAGAAGATGCCGGTGGGTAGAGCCGTGAAGAGGCAGCAGTCAAAGGCAAAGGTCAGTAGAAGTTATTAGGACTTAGCTTCTGGCTCGAATTTAACAAAGTTACTTTGAACAGTTTGGTGTCTAAGGCTGTGTTAATCTATGTAGGAAGCCAATCAGTCGCCGTATAAGTCGGTGAGGCCCCCATGATAAACCCCTACCTGGCCAATTTGTTTAATTAACTGATGTTAGGTTGTAATACCCTAAAAATCCTATTTAGCTTAGCCACTATGTTTTGAAAAAAAAATACCTATTAAAAATAGGTGAATATGTGGTCTCAAATTTTGGTAGTTTATTTTAGGGAATTTTCTTCTAGAATTAAATAGACCAAAAACCTGAATTTTTAAATTTCATTTGAAGATCATAAAATATCCTAAGATTATCAGATAATCTTAATTATACCATTTGAACAATTAAAATCATCAGAGGATGATGGAATCAATTAGAGAAAATTGATAACAATTATTGGGCAATTGGAATTTCAATAATTGAGATACTTTAATAAATTTTGAAATTAGTCAATAATTAAATTATAAAGGCTATAATTAAGGAAATATCAATTAAGTTAAGGACCAAATAATATTTAGAAGCTAAGATTAGCATACAAGGAATTTTTGATCATCAAAATTTAATTAGAAACTTATCAAATTTTGGTATTATATTTATTTACATTTTTGGGCAATTTTTCCATAGAATTTAAGAGCCTAAAAATTTAATTAGCTTGTTATCAAATAAAACACTATTTTAGCGATTAAATTAGGATTTAACACATTATCCCTAATTTAATTCTATGTGATGGAAATGTCTCCAATTAAGAGTAAATAAATTATACAATTATATGAATCTTAAATCCTAAATCTAAATGGACCAATGAGAGAATTTCCTTCATACAAATATGGGAACATTAAAAACTAAATTGCATGAATAAAATTAGGGGAGGGGGGACGGTTTCTAGAGGAGGAAAAGAAGAAGAAGCTAAGTCAACATGTGTGTAGATGAAGATTGGTTTGTCTTGAGGACCAAGAAAAATATTGAATTAAATGGAATTAGATGAAAACCTATAGAAATTAAATCATAACTTGAAATATTGAAGTTAAATGTTCAGGATAAATACATATTTAGAATCAGGGAATTATGAGCTTCAATTTGACTATTCCCAAAATTATTTTCGGTAACTTGTAAAATTCAAACGTAAGCATTTTGGGAATTAAAAATCACCATAAATCTTGTCATCAAATTAGGATTCCAAAAGTGAAATTTTTATTTTGAATCAAAGCACTAATTACCACCTAACTAAATTAGGATTTGGGATTAATTGGCTAACTTAATGAAGAAGGGGATTTGCTTGGGGACAAAGTAAAGAATTTTCTAGAGAAATGAAGGGGGGGACGGTTAGGGGAAAGAAGGTGGAAGGCCAAGATCATCTCCCCCTCTCCAAGCAAAAATCCAATGGTTGAGGCAAAAGAAGAAATTACCAAACATGCCATCACAAATTAGTATAAATAGGGGGCTTGGTCTTCACAAATTTCTCACCAAATCCTCTAGCCAAAACTGAAATCTAGAGAGAAAGGGAGAGAGTGAGGAGCTGCAGGAAGTAGGAGGCAAATAGTCTTCAAAAGGTAAGAGAGTTCATAGCTTTTAAGTTTAAGTTCTTAGTTTAGGAAGTAGAAATGCTAGGAAATGTTATTTTGATCTATAATCTTCCATACATAGTTTTAATTTCATGTTTTTGAGGTTTCCATTGTGTTTATTTCGAAATTTTGATGAAGAAGAAGTTATACCAAAATTTTTGGAAGATTATGATCAAAATAGCAAAGTTCTGGCAAAATTTCGGTAATCAGGAATTTCTGGAGTCAGTAGTGAAAATGCTAGTATTTTATGATGAAGATGATATTCAAAAATTTTGGGAAAATTTATGATGAAAGTAGACATATAGAGCTTTCCAAATATATAAAGAGTGTGTCATTTGAAGCTCTGTGCAAAAAGATAAAAATCTTAGAAGTTGAGTTACCTTTTCTGGGCGAAATTATGGGCAGCGGTTTGAATTCGGGAAACTAGGAATTATCCATCAATTCTGGGTAAGTTCCAGTATTTTTCCTTGAAAATAGACATCTCAAGGATGTAATACCCCAATTTTCATAATACATGTAAATATTATATTTTGATAAATAAGACCTATTACAATAGGTGAATATGTGGTCTCAGAACAAGTGAAATAATTATCTTATTTTCTGAAGGTAATTTCTTATGAAATTAGAGTAAATGAAGAGCTAAAATCCCTAAGTGAATTTATGGGTCATAAAATACCCTAAGAATGTTATGATAAATCCTAAGAGGCAACTAAATATTTATTAAAATAGAGAGTATGTTGTCTCTAAAGTTTTAATTAATTTATTATTATTTTTTAGGAATTACACCATTTTAACAACTTAAAATCATCAGAGGATGATAAAATCAATTAGAGGAAATTAGTAACAATTATTGGGCAAGTGAAATTGCAATAATTGAGGTACTCTATTAATTTTTGAAATTAGTTAATGATTAAGTTTTTAAGGTCATAATTTAAGACCAAATGATATTGATTAGCATACAAGAAGTTATTAATCATCAAAATTAAATTAGAAACCTTGTCAAATTTGATAGTTAAGCCTAGTAACCCCTAAAACATGATGTTAGAAATTAAAATTAGGATTTAAAATAATTATTCCTAATTTATTTCTATGAGACGAAAATTCCTATAAGATGGTAAAATTGTGGAAAATGAAGTCATATAATTTCCTTTTTTCTCCACCGACTTGATTTGTGTTCATTAAAATCCTTTGCTTCTCTCACATTTTTTTTCGGTCAAAGTAGCTTGGGCCAAGAAGAGAAAATTATTTTACACACACATGGGATAATTATATAATAAATGGTCAATAGAGTATGGAAGAAGATTGGGTTAACTTAGGGACCAAGTTTTTAAAACTTGGGGAGCAAGAAGTGATGTAATTAAATACAATTGGATAAGAATCCCTAAGAAATAAATCCTAACTTGAAATATTGGAACTAAGTATTTAAGATAAATACATATTTGAGATCAGTGAATTATAAGCTTCAACTTGGCTATTCCCAAAGTCATTTTCGGTTACTTTTAAGATTCATGCTTAAGTGTTTGGGAATTAAAAATCACCATAAATCTAATCATAAAATTAGAATTCCAAAAATGAAATTGGATTTTGAATTTAAACACCAACTTACACCTAACTAAATTAGCATTTGGGAGTAATTAGTGTTAAATAGAATGTCTTGGGGACAAAGCAAAAGAAAATCTAGAAGGAGGAAGGGGGGAGGATGAAAATGGGAAGGTGTAGGGCTAGGATTTATGCCTCTTCACCAAGCAAAACTCAAGGGCCAAGATCAAATTGAATTTCTTGGTGGCTACTCCTTGATTTGGCTATAAATAGAGACCCTCTCTTCACAATTTTCTCACCACTTCCTCAAGCTAGGAACCAAAATATAGAGAGTAAGGGAGAGTGTGGAAGAGCTTCAAGAAACAAGAAGCAAGGTTCTTCAAGAGGTAAGAGAGTTTTTAGTTTTAGTTTAAGTTCATAGTTTATGAGATAGAAATGCTAGAAATGTTGTGTTGATCTTCAATCTTCCCAATATAGTTTTATTTTCATGTTTTTATGGTTTCCATTGCATTTATTTCGAAAAATTGATGAAGAAGAAGTTATAGCAAAATTTTTGGAAGATTAGGATCAAAATAGCGAAGCTCTGGCAAAATTTCCTCAAACAGCGATTTCTGGAGTCAGGGGTAAAAACGTCAGTATTTTATGATGAATATGATGTTCTAAAATTCTGAGAAAATTCATGGTGAAAGTAGACGTCTAGGGCTTTCTAAATCTATAAAGAGTGTATCATTTGAAGCTCTGTGCAAAAAAATAAAAATCTCAGAAGTTAGGCAATGTTTTCTGTGCGAAATTCTGGGCAGTATTTAAAAACGTGAAATCTGGGAATTATCCATGAATTCTGGGTAAGTTCCAGTATTTTTCCTCACAAATAGACTTCTCAAGGATTCCGGAAAATTTTACGGATCCTCATTTTGATTTTTCTAGAATTAGTTATGATTTTTCAAAGTTACCGAAAAATCTGCCCAGGAAATGCTGCACTACGTTTTTGAGAAATGTAAGGGCAAAATTATAATTATGAAGCTACCAAGGGTAGAAGGGTAAATAGAGGTGAAAATATCTCTTAGGATATTATTCTAAGAAATATGGTGATATGTTAGGATATCCGGGAAGTCCAGGATCGGATTCAAAGGTCGGTCATTTGACGACTATGCGGTAAAAAGTACGGACGCGTATTGTAACCTTAACTCTTATGCTTATGGTTTGGTTATATATGATTGTTGTTTTTACATGATAATACTCTGTTTTAAAATCTACTCATGAGAGTTGAATTGTATACGAGTTATAGTCTTGATAACACCGTTGAGTTTTCCTAGCGCTGAGGACACGATGGGCCGTCGTGGCACTGGTTATGTGCAAACTGGGGTAACATACATATTGCAGTGGCTGTGTTATGTTAATGCCTTACATGTGGATATATGTTTTGAAACTATGATTATGTTGTATATCTGTGATAACTGTCATATACTGTTTACATAAGCATGAGGTTAACCGTTACCTGAGGTCCAATGGACATTGGACCTCAGACTAAATGAACAGTACAGGAAAGAAACCGGAATAAAGAAGGTACCGGCAGATAGAGCCGCGAAGAGGCAGCGGTTAAAGGCAAAGGTCGGTAGAAGTTATTAGGACTTAGCTTCTGGCACAAATTTAACAAAGTTAGTTTGAACAGTTTGGTGTCTAAGGCTGGGTTAATCTATGTGGGAAGCTAATCAGTCGTCGTATAAGTCGGTGAGGTCCCCATGATAGACCCCTACCTGGCCAATCTGTTTAATTAACTGATGTTAGGTTCCAAGTCATGTGTTTAGTTTAAAACTTTCTTTATCAGAGGATTGTATTTAACCTCTGTAAATTGTATCACATGAATATTCCTTCGAGATATTTAATATATCAGCTTATGTCGGGCATCATCATATGTCTGGGCATTTTTATATCAGATACTCGTTGTCCGGATCTTAGCACACGCTATCAATTTCTGCAGTACTCTAAGCTGTAGCATCTCAAACTCTGTTGTTTTTCTTAAAACTAAGTGTCGACCGACACGATTTTCGAACCTGGAATTTGGGATGTTACAAAGGATTTCGGAACATTTTACGGATCCTCATTTCGATTTTTATGGAATTAGTTATGATTTTTCGAAGTTAGGCAAAATTCTGCCCAGAAATGTTGAATTAACGTTTTTTCTGAAAATTAAGTGGAAATAATTAAAAATGAATCCTTCAAGGGTAAAAATGTCAAGTGTGGCCAAGATGTCTTTTGAAAGAATGTTTGAGAATTAATTGAGACAATATTACCCTTTTAGGATAGACTGTGCACGCGTACCGACAACAAACGTACCTAAACCCCGACAAACTTAGGTACGGACGCGTATTGTAATCTTAACTCTTATGCTTATGGTATGGTTATATATGGTAGTTGTTTCACAAGATGATACTCTGTTTTGAAAATTTGCTCATGAATGTTGAATTGTATATGGGTTATAGTCTTGATAACACCGTTGAGTTTTCCTAGCGCTGAGGACACGATGGGCCGTCGTGGCACTGGTTATGTGCAAACTGGGATAACATACATATTGCAGTGGCTGTGTTATGTTATTGCCTTACATGTGGATATATGTTTTGAAACTATGATTATGTTGTATATCTGTGATAACTGTCATATACTGTTTACATAAGCATGAGGTTAACCGTTACCTGAGGTTCAATGGGAATTGAACCTCAGCCCCTGTTATAGCTCCAGGATCCCAGGGAGTCAGATTCGAGGACAGGGGTAGAAAGCGAGCTTGAGGACCCTGCGGAGATGTTGTCTTTTTAATATATAGATTTCGGTATATGAATGATTGTATAGTTAAATATTCAGATGGATACATTACATACAATGTTATTCAGTTACTCTTTGTTTTAAAATATTTTCAATCTCTCAGCTCTGTATGGAAACGTTTATGAAAATGGGATGTTACATAGGTTCCAAGTCATGGGTTTAGTTTAAAACTTTCTTTATCAGAGGATTGTATTTAACCTTTGTAAATTGTATCACATGAATATTCCTTCGGGATATTTAATATATCAGCTTATGTCGGGTATCATCATATGTCTGGGCATTTTTATATCAGATACTTGTTGTCTGGATCTTAGCGCATGCTATCAATTTCCGCAGTACTCTAAGCTGTAGCATCTCAAACTCTGTTGTTTTTCTTAAAACTAAGTGTCGACCGACACGATTTTCGAACCTGGAATTTGGGATATTACAAAGACTACTCTAGCAATTCTACTATAACTACCGAAAGAACTACTTAAACTAAAGACTAATGACTGAAGAACTTACCCAAATCTTTGCTATGAACTTCTTACTCCTTCTCCAGAGCTTCTCTTTCTAACTTCTCTCTAGGATTGCTTGTGAATTGGTGAAGAATGAAGAGAAATGAAGGGCTATTTATAGAAAAACCGAATGACAATTCCGTAATTTCTTTGAACTTCGTCTGGACAGATTCTGACCGTTGGATTGCACTTTTTGAAATGAGCCGATCTGGGCCTTACACCTCTCTATGATGACATCATCATGAGTCATCAAAGTGATGTCATGCCTGCATCATCTCTTGATTTATGTGCCTTTATCTGATAAAGTTACCTGTTTGGTGTCCTAATCGCGTAATCTTGGGAAAACTCAAAATTCCAGAAGCAAAGCCCTGAAGGTCTTTTCTTCCTCTTTCAAGTTACTTGGGTCAACTAAATTTTTGATCTCATTAAGGGCATTTTGTTGTCTGCTGAATATTTCGGCCAAACGCCGTCGGCTACGGAAATTACGTCTACCGACGTCAACTTCTGGATCATAAATCACTCGTTCATAATATGTCCAGATGTTTACCAACTTATCCCCGAATTCCATTTCATGAATTATTTTCTATAGGTTTTCACTTCCACTATCTGTCTTAATTTCACAAAATATCTTCTTAGCTCTATCTCATGATCACTCCGTCAGTTACGGAAATGACTTCGGAGATAGGCCACTCCGAGGTAAAAATTCACTTGTCCATAATATACTCTGACTCTAGAAACTTAGTTCATGGTTTTCTAGGTAGCATTTTATTTCTATCCGTGGTCATTTATCCTACTTGCTTTTTAGCATTATAATATTATTTAATTGCAAAATATCTTAGATATATATATATATATATATATATATATATATATGTATTTTTTTTTAATTTCCATTTTAATTTTTCTTTATTTTTCTTCATAATTTTCGTTTATATATATATATATATATATATATATATATATATATATATATATATATATTTTTTCTTAATTAACTTCCACCTTTTTTCTCTTTATCTTATGTCTAAACAATTAGCCATTAATTATCTAATTAATCACTTACCAATTGTTGACAATTTTCTTAATTAGTAATAATTATTATTTCACAACTATTTTACTGACATTGGTAATTTATGTACCATGCATAATATTAAAAATCATGGGGTCTAGTATGATCCCCCAATACTTTTTGATTTTTCTCCTTTAATTTTTCCAAGGTAATAATTTAATAAATTACCTAAATTAGAGACAACATACTTTCTAATTTTTAATAAGTATTCCATGCCTTTTAGAATTTTTCCTAATTCTTCTTAGGATGTTTTATGGCCTTAAGACACATTTTTCACATTACCGATATTAAATTTTCCTTTAATGTTAATGTTTTCCTTTGAACATATACTAATCACATAACATGTTGAGACCAAAATCTTCATAAATGGGCATTTTCATTATTGTGACATAATATTCCAAATATTAGTTATCCGGGTATTACATTTCTCCCCCCCTAAAAAAAATTTCGCCCTCGAAATTTGACCGCATAATCTCGACATACTGATTGTCATGGTGCTAGGTATTACTAACTACATGCTTTTGATAGAAAATAGAAAATACCTATTAAAATAGATGAATATGTGGTCTCAAAACTAGTAGAATAATTACCTTATTTCCTAAGGTGATTTCTCATAAAATTAGGAGGAATAAAGAGCTAGAAATTTCTAGGTGAAGTTAAGGGTTATAAAACACTCTGAGAATATTGTGAGTTAAACCGAAGAGGCAACTAAATATTTGTTAAAATAGAAGAATATGTTGTCTCAAAATTTTTAACTGATTTATCATCATATTTAGGGAAATTTTCTTTGGATTCTAATAAAACCAAAATTCAATTTCCTAAATCTTATTAAAGATCATAAAATATCCGAAGATTATCATAATCTATCATAATCTTAATTATACCATTTCAGCAATTAAAATCATTAGAGGATGATAAAATCAATTAGAGGAAGTTAGTAACAATTATTGGGCAAATGAAATTGCAATAATTGAGATACTTTAATAAGTTTTGGAATTAGTTCATAATTAATTTATAAAGGTCATAATTAAGGATCAAATGATATTTAGAAGCTAAGATTAGCATACAAGGAGTTGTTAATCATCAAAATTAAATTAGAAACCTTGTCAAAATTGGTAATTAAGTCTAGTAACCCCTAAAACACTATATTACAGATTAAAATTAGGATTTAACTAATTATTCCTAAATTATCACTAAGTGGCGAAAATTACTAATTAAAAGAGTGAAGAGATTATACTAAATCCTTGTGAAATTAAAATTGGACCAATGAGAGATTTTTCCTTCTTGAGTTGTGAGAACAATTAAAAACAAATTGATAAATAAAAAGATTAAGAGGGGGACGAATTATGTAACATCCCAATTGAAAATGCCGAAATTTTTTTTTCCTTTTAAAATTAACTGTGATCAGAGTCGAGCATTTCGATTAAACGAGTAACTGAATATTAGAAGCACATAACCATAGTGTAATCATCCTTATACAGTAATCTGTTGATTCCAAAAAGACAATATCTAAATAGTTCAAAAACTAAAACATATAAGCTCTTCCAATCCGCCTACATCGGCTACTTGCCGCTCTCCTCCACCCTGGATCCTCCTGAACCTGAAGCTACAGCTGAGATCCAATTCCCAATTGGATCTCAGGTAACGGTTAACCTTATGCTCAAATAAGTCATATATAGGCAACAAATAGTCATAACAACATAACAGCACATCAATACATAAGCACACAGCAGATGCATGATCAACAATGGACAGAACATAAGCACACAACAATATGTAAAGCCTCACACTATGTCTGCATATAAACCAGTGCCATGATCTCCCATCGTGTCCTCAGCGCTAGGAAAACCCAACGGCGTTATCAAGACTATAACCCGTAACAAGCTGTATGTATGACTGACAACCCACGACAGAGTTTCAGTATATAAACATGTCTACCATATATATGAATATAAGCAGCATAAGTTTTAAGGTTACAATACGCGTCCATACCTCTGTTGACGATTTCGGGTACTTTAGTAGCTTTGTGGTACGTTTGACGATGGTACGACGGTGATTTGACAACGGTGACAGCGGAAACAGCGGTTCGTGATTCTGGGTATCCTATAAGGATAATATCACCAGTATGAATATCTAAGACCATAATAGGCATTTTAGGTACAAATTACCATTTTGCCCCTAGTTTGACTTTTTGGCGGAATTTTGTCACGGCTTCACTGTTTTGACTTTACACTTTCAAAATTTTTGCTATAATCTTTCCTCTAACATATTTCTAAGATAAATATCACATTTATTCCTAAAACATGATATTTAAACTAACTTGAAAAATTAAAGACTACTCTAGCATTTCTACTATAACTACTGAAAGAACTACCTAACTAAAGACTAGGGACCGAAAACTTACTCAGAGCTTTGCTAGGATTTTTCTCCGGACTCCTCCTTCTTCCTTCTCTCTCAAATTTCGAAAATCTCAAGTGGATTTGGTGTGGAAGTTATGAAAGGAGCAAGGGGTATTTATAGGGAAAATTTGGTTACTATTCATGCCTTGTCAGACGAAATCTGGATCGTCGGATCGCACTTTTCTGAGGTGGCATGATCTTGGCCTTTCCTTCTCTTTGGCCGACCTCCCCCTCCAAAAGAAGACAAAATAGCTGACCTCATCCTAGCTGCATCATCAAGCCTTATCCTCTTGCTTTATCTGATGAATTCCCGGTTCGGTGCCCCGATCACGAGATTCCGTAGAAACTTAAAATTCCAGGAATAACACTCTGAAGATCTTTTCTTCCTCTTTCAAATTATCTAATTTAACTCAGTTTCTGATCCCGCTAAGGACATTCCGTTATCAGCTGAAAATCCTTGGTATTCGTGCCCGGCTACAGAAATAACGTCCGGTGCCAACTTCGAGACAAAAGTTCATTGATTAACATTATACTCTGGTTTTTCCCCACTTATCCCCAGATTCCCACAACGGAATTATTTTCTATCGGTTCTCCTTTTGGCTATCTGCTTTAATTATACAAAATATCTTCCTATTCGGATCTCCAAATCACTTCATCGGTTACGGAAATGACTTCGGAGACCGGTCATCTCGAGATAAAAATTCCCTCGTTCACAATATATCTTGACTTTAGAAACCTAGTTCACAGTTTTCTATGTAGCATTTTATTTCCATCCGTTCTCCTTTATCCTGTCCACTTTTATTATTATTTAATTAATTGCCACATGTCTTAAATCTTATTTTATTATTATTTGCTAAAAAAATCTCCCTTCATCCTTATCCCTTCATCCTTATTATTATTTATTATATTTTTTTTTCTTTTTGGCCTAAAAAATTTCGGCCACTATATATATATATATTTTCATTTATCATAATACTCAATTCTCTTATATTCATTTTCCCAACATTTTCCTATTGGTCCATAACTAATTACTTGGATTTAGGCTTTCATAAATTCTTGAAAAATCCTAAACCATTGATCTTTACTTTTTAAGACTATATCTTAACCATTATTATTTATTTAATTAGCCAAAAATTTTGGTCCTTAATAATTATTATTTATATTTATTTTATTTTTTATGTTTCCTAAATTTCTCTAATCTTATAAAATTCCTGAAAATTACTTAATTAATCCTTTAATAATTCCTAATAATTTTCTTAATTAGAATTAATTATTTTCTCACAAAAATTTCATTAACATTAATGATTTAAGCCCTATGCAAAATATTAAAAGTCATAGAATCAATTTTGATTCTAAAATACTTTTTAATTTTCCTTCTATTTATTTTCATAGGAAATATTTTATTAAATTGTCTAAATTAAGAATAATATATTTCCTAAATTTTTAATAATTATTCCATGCCTTCTTGAATTTTCCATAATTTTTTTCTTAGTACTTTCATTTGAAAATAGACTAATTATACTCTATTTTGAGACCATAATCATCATAAATGGACATTTTTATTATGGTAACATAATAGTCCAGATAGTAATTATCCGGGTATTACAAATTACTAGGGAAACAAGAAGGGAAAATTGTTGTAATAATAATACAAACACATAAGTCAATTGCTTGTGGGGGAAGATTAGGAAAAACTTGGGGAGCAAGTTGCTTAACTTGGGGAGCAAGTTGTTATATAGTTAAGTAAAATTAGATGAGAATCTATGGAAAATAAATCATATCTTGAAATATTGAGACCAAGTATTGAAGATAGGTATATATTTGAGATTATAAGCTTCAATTTGGCTATTCCCAAAGTCATTTCCATAAACTTTTAGGATTCATATCTAAATGTTTTGGGAAGTTAAAAATCACCATAAATCTAGTTATAAAATTAGGATTTCAAAAGTGGAATTAGATCTTGAAGAAGAACATTAGTTGATACTTAACTAAATTAGCATTTGGAAGAAAATAGGAGAACTTGGGGAAGAAGCAAAACAACTTGGAGAAGAAGGAAGGGGAGGACGGTTTTGGATGAGGTGTAGGGATGGGATTTATGCCTCTTCACCAAGGAAAACTCAAAGGCTAAGATCACTTGAGAGTTGCTTGGAGGTTACCCAATCTTTGGCTATAAATAGAGGCTCCAAGCTTCATGAATTCTCACCACTTCTCAAGCCTCCAACTGAAAATTTAGAGAGTAGGGGAGTGAGGGAAAAAGCTCCAAGAGCAAGGAGTAAGGTTCTTCAAGAGGTAAGAGAGTTTTTAGTTTTTAAGTTCAAGTTCTTAGTTTATGAAGTAGAAATGTTAAGAAATGTTGTTTTGATCTTCAATCTTTCAAATATAGTTTTATTTTCATGTTTTTATGGGTTCCACTGTCTTTATTTCGAAAATTTTATGAAGAAGAAGTTATAACAAAATTTTTGGAAGATTATGATCAAAATAGCGAAGCTCTGGCGAAATTTCATCGATTAGCGATTTCTGGAGCCAGTAGCAAAAACGTTGGTATTTTATGAAAAAGATGATGTTCTAAATTTCTGAGAAAATTCATGGTGAAAGTAGACATATAGGGATTTCCAAATATGTATAGAATGTGTCATTTGAAGATCTGTACAAAGAGATAAAAATCCCAGAAGATAGGCTACGTTTTCTGAGTAAAAATCTGGGCAGAAGCTTAAAACGTAAAAAACTGGGAATTATCCATGAATTCTGGGTAATTTCCAGTATTTTTCCTTAAAAATAGACGTCTCAAGGATTCCGAGAAATTTTACGAATCCTCGTTTTGATTTTTCTAGAATTAGTTATAATTTTTCGAAGTTAGGTGAAAATCTGCCCAGAAAATACTGCCCTGCGTTTTTGAATAAATGTAAGGGCAGAATTGTAAATAATAAATCCACCAGGGGTAAAATGGTCTTATATAGCCAAAATATCTCTTGAAATAATATTTGTGAATTAATAGAGATTGTAATACCCTAAAAATCCTACTTAGGATAAGTAGCATAATTTAGTAAATGATACCTATTGAAAATAGGTGAATTTGTGGTCCCAAAATTAGTAGAATAATTACCTTATTTTCTAAGGTGATTTCTCATGAAATTAGGAGGAATAAAGAGCTAGAAATTTCTAAGTGAAGTTAAGGGTTATAAAACACTCTGAATATTGTGAGTAATCCTAAGAGGCAACTAAATATTTCTTGAAATAGGAGAATATGTTGTCTTTAAATTTTTAACTGATTTATCATCATATTTAGGGAAATTTTCTTTGGATTCTAACAAATCCAAAATTCAATTTCCTAAATCTTATAAGGATCATAAAATATAACCATCGAAGGATGGTAAAATCAATTAGAGGAAATTAGTAACAATTATTAGGCAATTGAAATTGCAATAATTGAGATACTTTATTAATTTTTGAAATTAGTTAATAATTAATTTATAAAGGTCATAATTAAGGATCAAATGATATTTAGAAGCTAAGATTAGCATACAAGGAGTTGTTAATCATCAAAATTAAATTAGAAACTTGTCAAATGGTAATCAAGTCTTATAACCCCTAAAACACTATTATTCCTAAATTATCTCTAAGGGGGCGAAAATTCCTATTTAATGATGGAATAAATTACACAAATAAAATAGATCAATAAGAGATTTTTCTAAGAGTTTGTGAGGATAATTAAAACATAAAATTGCAATTAAAAGATTAAGGGGGGGCGGTTTTATCACTTGGGCAACAAGAAAGGGAATGGCTTGAAATAAACCTATAATTAAATTTCTAGAAGAGAAGACTTTTGAGGCTTAATGCAATGGAAAAGGAATAGGAAGGTGGGGTGTGTGTATGTAGTGTGCGTGTGTGTTGTGGGACAAGGAGGAAAAAATAATAATAACATAAGGCAATTAAGTAGTGTGTGGAAGAAGATTGGGACAAACTTAGGGAGCAAGTAGTCAAACTTGGAGAGCAAGTTATTATTTAATTAGCAAGATTAGATGAGAATCTATAGAAAATAAATCATATCTTGAGATATTGAAACTAAGTAGTAAATGTAAATGCATATTTGGAATCAGTGAATTAAGAGCTTCAACTTGGCTATTCCCAAAGTTATTTTCAGTTACTTTTAAGATTCATACCTAAGTGTTTGGGAAATTAAAAATCACCATAAATCTAATCATAAAATTAGGATTCCAAAAGTGAAATTGGATTTTGAATTTAAACACCAACTTACACCTAACTAAATTAGGATTTGGGATTTATTGAGTTAACTTAATGAAGAAAAGGCTTTTCTTGGGGACAAAGAAAATCAATTCTAGAAGAAAGGAGGGGGGGGACGGTTGGCATAGGTGGAGGGACAAGATTAAGTCTTCCTCACCAAGAAAAATCTGATGGCTACATGCAAGAGGGAAGAACTACAAGAATGCCACTCCCTTTGCCTATAAATAGAGAACCTTGGTAGCACATTCTCCACACCAAAACACTTAGCCTTGGCCGAAATTTAGAGTGTGTGGGAGAGAGTGAAAGAGCTTCAAGAAGTAGGAAGCAAGGCTCTTCAAGAGGTAAGAGAGTTTTTAGTTCATAAGTTCAAGTTCTTAGTTATGAAGTAGAAATGCTAGAAATGTTGTTTTGATCTTCAATCTTCCAAATATAGTTTTATTTTCATGTTTTTAAGGGTTCCACTGTCTTTATTTCTAAAATTTGATGAAGAAGAAGGTATAGCAAAATCTTTGGAAGATTAGGATCAAAATAGCGAAGCTCTGACGAAATTTCAGCGATTAGAGATTTTTGGAGCCAGTAGCAAAGACGTTGGTATTTTATGAAGAAGATGATGTTCAACAATTCTGGGAAAATTCATGATGAAAGTAGACATCTAGGGCTTTCTAAATCTATAAAGAGTGTGTGATTTGAAACTCTGTCCAAAAAGATAAAAATCTCAGAAGTTAAGCTATGTTTTCTGGGCGAAATTCTGGGCAGCAGTTTGTAATGATTAAACTGGGAATTTTCCATGAGTTATGGGTAAGTTCTAGTATTTTTCCTAGAAAGTAGACTTCTCAAGGATTCCGGGAAATTTTACGGATCCTCTTTTTGATTTTTCTAGAATTAGTTATGATTTTTCGAAGTTAGACAAAATTCTGCCCAGAAATGCTGGATCAGCGTTTTTTCCGAAAATGAAGGAATAAATTGGAAAATAAATCCACCAGGGGTAAAATGGTCTTATATAGCCAAGATATCTCTTGGAATAATGTTTATGAATTAATAGAAACAATATTATCCTTATAGGATATCCCTGAATACGATCTGACCAACTGTCGCACCGTATTCCGTCAGAAATACCATATAGCGTCAAACAAAGGTACGTCTGCGTACTGGTAACTTTAACTTTGATGTTTACTGTATGCGTATATGTGCTATGTGTATGGTATGTTATATGAGATAGCTATTTGCTCTGTGATATGTTCATGTACTATTGTTATGATTATTCTTGCTGGGTATTGGGATACGCTTGTTGGGTGTGAAATGCTTGGTGTGAAACAATTGCTAGGTGTGAAATGTATACTAAGTGTGACATATCTGCTAAGGGGCTTATATGCCAGGGATACATTTGTCTAAATGCTTATGAACTGTTTATGTTTGTGAATATCTGTGATCCATATATGGTATATATAAACATGAGGTTAATCATTACCTGAGGTTCAATGGGCATTGAACCTCAGCTCTGAACATAGCGTCAGGGTCAGAAGAACCAAGGACGGAGGACAAAGGGAAGCGCAAGCAGGACGCATAGTAGACCCGGCTGAAGATTTCCTTTGACATTCTGGCGGAAGCTTTCCTTTTGTTGTTGTACATCCCTTTTGAATCACGCGGTTACTACACCGCTATTGTATTCAGCCAGACTTACGGCATTTTGAAATATAAGTATCAGTTACTCTTCCGCTCAAATGCACTACTCTGATGATTTTAAATGATTTTGTTGGAAATAAATAATATTCTGCTTTTGAAAATTGGGATGTTACAGAGATGATATTACCCTTATAGGATATTTGTGATCGCATTCTGACCGACAGAACAAAACTCGTCAACGAAGGTAAATCCGCGTACTGGTAACTTTAACTCTGATGTTTACTGTATGTGTATATGTGCTATATGAAACACCCGACCTTATGGGGCCTTTATTTGTCAGAGTTATCATGCACATGCATCGAAATGATTTGGACGACTTACTAACAAAATAAAACTTTCATGAAAATAACTTAGTTTGGAAATATAGGGATAAATTTTTCGCGAGCGAAATTTACCCCTTAATAAAAATCTTAATACAGTAATCCAAATATAACAAGCAAATGATAAACAAACTGATACAGTCCAAATTCTTTATTAAATCCCTTCGGCTGTAGCCCTTACAGCTTCATCTTTCCTTTGATCCCAATCCCTCACCTGTCTTTTTCATACAATATGGGGTTCAAGTGAATGGACCTCAGGGGTAACAATTAATCTCATGCACATGTATGAAAGTATAAATGACAGTTTAACTCATGTTAAAGCATGACAGAATTTACAAATAACTGTAACCGCAGTTAATGGCCAAGGACCGCAGCCCTTGTCTAGGACGCGCAGCCCCATGAGACCGCAGCCTCAAATCCATGGCCAGGAAAAACATATAATAGGAAAATCAACAAGCATACATGATCAGCTAATTAATGCATAAACACTTACTCATGATTATAAGATTAGAGTTACCCACCTCAAGCTTGAATCCTTAATTTCTTCTGAAGGTACTGCGATTAGTAGAGGTGTCAGAGTATGCCTATAAATGTTTATCATTGCCGTTAGTCACTTTTGGTGTCGCTAAGAACTTTTATGCGAATTATTATAGAGAATTAATATTAGTTATTAATCTCTCAAATTCCCCTAGTAATAATAATTTCTCTATTTTTCAGTTCGAAAGTTCAGATTCAGTATTTTCTTTTAAAAATCCATATTTAGAGTTCTAGACATCCCAATTAGGTGGTATAAAATTATATGAATTCCTTGATGAATCAAGTTTCTAGGAAAAATAGATTCTCATATTTTATCACATGTCCAAAATTCATAAAAATTCAAATTGTGACTACTGTCCAGGATTTTCTTCAGAAAGCAGACTGTCTTATTACCTAACTTCAAAAATCCATAATAAATTGAATAAAAATTGAAATAATGTTCTTCCAAAGCTCATGTGTCCTTTAACATGTCTAGTTTCTTACAAAAATAATTCTAATAACCAAAACATACTATAAAATTCCCAGATTTCAAAAATGTAGCCACTGTTCAGAAATAGTACCAGATTTGTAACTCATTTTCCAAAATTCATAACTTTTTGTATATTTATCGAAATCAAATGAATTACCCATCAAATTAAAGCTCTGTGAGTCTACTATATATCTGGAAAATTTCATAATTTTTGAAATCTATTTAGTGGACACGAAATGCCACGTCATCACATTACTTCAGAAGCAGTCAAAAACGTTTCCTGTTTAATAACTCAACTTTGAAAAATCATAACTGGAGTTATAGATATCCGTTTGGGGTGAACTAAAGCTCATTTTAAAACTTAAGAAGAGTACTATCTCCAGTAAAAGTTTTAAAGAAAACTCAAAAGTTTACCTTTAGTTTTTACCTTACTCATGTTAACTGTCCTAGCTAACAACTCAAATTCCAGCATGTAATAACCAAATAGAAAATTGTTTTAAAACTCACCTTAATCAAACTCTTAGTGCACAAGTATGATATGCAGATTCTTCCTTCAATATTCACTCTCTTTCGGCTGTCTATCTACTTTTTTTTTTGCCACTGATTTATAACTCGCGCTCTCTCTCTCTCTCTCTCTCTCTCTTGCTGAAGCCAAAATGATTAATGGAAATGAAGCAAATGGTTCTATTCGGATAGATATAATAACTAATGAAACTTATAATTTGCTGGATGTGGAGTATAAAGCCATTATTCTGAAGTAGTGGAGTATGATTATGATCCTACATGGCTCCATCTTATCTCCTTGTGTCTCCACCGAAAGATGAAGAAGTGAATTATGGGGTTTAAAGTTCAGCCGAAAGCAAAGCTATCATGGAGAGTTATAATGAAAGTTTTGCTTTGGACCCCTTTTCAAATATTAAATCGTAAGGAGATGCTTTCTGCCAAGGTTGCTGGTAACACGAAGTAGTTGGGTTTTCATCATGTAATTCCCACTAACATCAAAAGAAATGCTATCCAAAATGATGATTATAAGTGGCTAAATAGATGGCAAAAGTGCTGCCACAATATTATCTATTTAAACATATTTAAGTATATCTTTTTATCCTTGATCTGGTTCAGCAAACATTCATACACACAACCTATCGGCAACCCACAATGCGTATTCACCTACTGCACTCAAGTTTTTAAATACTAAATTATTGTTGCACTTTCGTTGGTCAGGTCCCAAAATGGGATGTTACACTATATGTATGGTATGCTTGTAAAAGGTAATTAATTTACATTCGCGTACTGTAACACTAACTCTGATGTTTATGGTATGCATATATGTGTGTTGTATGTATAAAGTGTTTATACTGTGGTGTGCATATAAAGGTTAGAGGGTATCTGTATTGCTGGGAGCGATATGGTTGCATGCTGAGAGCGATACATATGCATTGGTTGTGATAATTCGTTTGTTTGTGCTGTTGATGTTGTGGTATATGTCGTCCATATATTGTGTATGTAAACATGAGGTTAACCGTTACCTGAGGTTCAATGGGCATTGAACCTCAGCTCTTAACATAGCTTCAGGATCGGGAGGTTCGAGGACCGAGGAGAAGAGCAAGCAGGTCGCATAGAAGACCCGGCTGAAGACTTCCTTTGACATTCCGGCGGAAGCCTTCCTATTATTGTTTTACTTCATTGTTGAATCATGCGGTTACTATACCGCTATTGTATCCAGCCAGACTTATGGCATTTTAAAATACAAATATCAGTTACTCTTCCGCTCAAATGATCTACTCTGATGATTTGAAATGATTTTTGTTGAAAAAAATAATATTCCGCTTTTGAAAATCTGGGATGTTACAAGCAATATCTTGAAGTATCCCTTTAGTACAAGTTAGTACCCCAAAATATTTGTTCAAGATCCTAAAATAATTTTTCAAGATCATGAAGTCTTTTTTTAATACCATTTAGTATCTTAAAGTATTTTTTAGTATCAGTCAATATCCTGAAGTATTTTTTCAGTACCATTTAATATCATGAAGTATCCCTTTAATACAAGTTAGTACCTCGAAATATTTTTTCAAGATCCCAAAATAATTTTTCAAAATCATGAAATATTTTTTCAGTACCGGTCGGTATCCTAAACTATCTTTGTAATAGCTTTCAAGAAAAGGACCAGATGCTTCCTTGTTGGGACAAAACGGTGGCGTTCTTAAAAAAAGGAGGGGAGTGGATTTTAAGATAATAGGAGAGAAGCCGGTTTCGACTGTCATGGGTCAGAATATTCAATCCTTACAAAGAATTGATTCCTTTAAAACTTCTGGATATATATCCTTCAAAACTTGGTCAAATCTGATCTTTTAAAACCAACTACCACAAAATAATTCTGAGATTGCAAATCGCTATGCTCTTCATTACGATTTTAATTCATTATACTACCTTTGGTTCTTGATATTTTGCACTACCAACCAGATCTACATATTTTAACATTTTTAAACTTATTACCCTTAGATAGAAAATTTTGTAAAGAAATTTGTTAGGAGAAATTTTTACCTCATAATTAACCCCAAAATATTTTAGGGTGAAGGTGAAAATTTGTTCTGGAAGTTTTGCCTGAGAAACAATGTCGCTTTGGAAGTTTTCAGGTACAATATCACCCAGGAAATTCCAAAATGTTGCAATGTTTTCCCATATTGTTAAAAAACTAACATGTACCATTAAAAAATTGACATTGACTATTAACTTTATAGTGGAAAAAGGTAACTTTGTTCAATTTTAACACTTATGGGATAATATTGAACTTAAAAATACTTCCGAGGTAACATTGTTATTAAGCAAGAACTTTTAGGATAAATTTATAGATTAACCCAAATATTTTAAAATACGCTAAAAATACTTTAAAAAAATTCACGCTATTGGATTTAGTTATCAACCTCGAATTAATTACAAATGTCAATGCCTTTCATTTCGTGCACGCACCACAGACAATTCATAGGAGACATGACTTTTTTTTGGGGGGGGGGGGGGGGGGGAGACAAAACGGTGCATGTTCTGTGAATCCCTAAGTAACAAGTGGAATCCAATATTATATTCTGTTGCTCCTATTATTATTAAGTTGGAATCAACTTTGAAAAATATGAAATGAAAATGAAGGGGAAAAAAGCTCAATCGAATCAACTAAAAAAATCTACAAGTAACTTAAAAATTTTGTGTAATTAATTAATTTCATTAATAGAAATTTTAAAACTTTAATAGAGTTGGCTATATATTTAACCAAGTTTTTAACCTATGTAAAATTGTTAGTAGGTCCTAAAAATGGGGATGGGAAGGATCGGAGTACCAACTAAGGAACAATACACAATTTTTTTTTTGGCAATATAAGGATTAATTACTTTTAAAAAAAATAAATTGTAAGATGTCGTTTTATAAATAAAAGTAAAATATCAGGAACAATTATAAAATTGTGGTAGAATATAAGATGAAAAAATTAATTTCCCCGCAAAAATTTATTAAAAATATTAAAGTACATAAAAATTTTGTAGCTTAAAACTTCTGGCCAAAAAGAAAAAAAAAAATCATCCTTCAAAATTTGGTCAAATTTGAGCTTTGTAAACCAACTAGCACAAAAAAATTCTGAAATTGTAAATTGCTTATGCTCTTCATTACGATTTTAATTCATTATATATACTACCTCCGGTTCTTGATATTTTGCACTACCAACCAGATCTACATATTTTAACATTTTTAAAACTTCTTATCGTTAGATAGAAAATTTATTATAACTTTTGGTTCTAATGAGGACCAGATGCCGTAAATGCACTTTTAACAGAATTTTGCACTATTGAGATACAGCCTGATGACGAGATAGGTGAAGTTCAATTCATGCTGGGGAAGCCCGGAGGAGGATGAGTTTTAGAAGGAGTATGTTCAATTATTTTCCTTTTTGCTTCGCTCTTTCTTTTTAACTAAGCATGCAATTTAACAATCACGTATTTAATTATATTCTTCACTAGATTCCTAGGGACTTTAGAAATATTCTGCCATTTCATGGAATTTTTTAGCGATAACATTCTTTATCTGAGACTCTAAAGTAATTTTCTATATTTTAAATAGCCAGTTTATTTTATGTGTTTTGAATTCATGTGTTAAGGTGAGCCCAAAACTCTAGATTATTTTCTTAGATGTGTCTAATATCTTAGAGTATTTTGCGCTTCATTGAGCACATTGAAGTAATTTTGTAGAGCAATTTTATCCTTAAAGTATGAGCTTTTTTCAGCAGAAATTGTGCACAAAAAGAATTTTTTATGTCTATACAAATATGACAAATGTTTGATCAAAACCATTAACATTTTTGTCAAACAATTAATGGTTGCAATATAATATCCATTATGTATGTCAATACTATATACAACAATTTTTTATATAAGACCGTTATGTTTTGTGTCAGCATTACTAAACATATAATGATTGTTTAAGTAAAGCCATTAGCATACTATAAATACATAACGGATTTTGTGAAAGAACAATTTTATATGTTACATAATATAAAGGGTCGTTTATTTTAGACTATGTACCTGTTTGGATCCTCTTATTTTTAGCTTATCCTCTCCTTATAAGTAGAAGTTAGGCCAAACAAGTTTTTATAAAAGCTCTTATAATAAAAAGAGTTTTTTTTACAAAGAAGAAAAAAGCTAGAAGCCAGAAGCTCCTAGGAGGAGCTTTTTTTAAGTTCTTATTGGCTAAAAGCTCTTATCACAAAATTTCTTTCCTTTCTTCTTTCTTTATTTTTCCAAGACTACTAATGACTTTTTAATTGTGCTCCACCATTGTCAAATTTATTCACATAGTATTTTTTATTTTGTGAATATATTTATAGTTTAAAGGTTATTTTATAATACACCTTTTATTATGACTTCCATTAGAAAAAGTGTTTATGACAAAAATGTTGCCAAACAACTTAAATTTAATTTGAGCTTTTAATTAACTTTTAAGCTAAATAATTTATATAATTATCAAATAGCTTTTAGCTTTTTTGTAAAAGCTCCTTTTTTAGCTTTAGCTTAAAAGTAGCTTTTAGCTTTTAAAAAAGAGAATCCAAACAGGCTCTATGTATTATGTCATCATAACTATATATAACAGTTGTTTATGTTTGCCTATTATTTATTATACCAACATTGGCCTCATCAATACTTAATACATAATGGGTGTGTAACATCCCGGTTTCATAAACGTTTCTGGAGCTAAGAGTTGAAAATATTTTACATAAACAAAGAGTAACTGAATAACATTGTATGTAGTGTATCTAACTAAATGTTAACTAATACAGTCATCCAAGTCTAATACTTCTAACATAAGTATCCCAAAAAGACGATGCCTCCGTAGGGTCCTCATACCGGCTTCTTACCCTTGTCCTCGATCACTTCCCGAGATCCTGAAGCTATGGCAGAGGCTGAGGTTCAATTCGAACCTCAAGTAACGGTTAACCTCATGCTTATGTAAACAGTATATGACAGTTATCACAGATATACAACATAATCACAATTTCAAACAAATATCCACATGTAAGGCAATAACATAACACAACCACTGCAATATGTATGTTATCCCAGTCTGCACATAACCAGTGCCACGACGGCCCATCGTGTCCTCAGCGCTAGGAAAACTCAACGGTGTTATCAAGACTATAACCCGTATACAATTCAACATTCATGAGCAAATTTTAAAACAGAGTATCATCATGTGAAAGCAACTGTCATATAACTATACCATAAGCATAAGCGTTAATGTTACAATATGCGTCCGTACCTGAGTTTAAAGGGTCGTTGGGTACGTTCGTTGACGGTATGAGTGCACAGTCTATCCTAAAAGGGTGATATTGTCTCAATTACTTCTCAAGCAATATTTCAAGATACATCTTGGTCATACTTGACATTTTTACCCTTGAAGGATTTATTTTCATTTATTTCCACATAATTTTCGGAAAAAACGCTGATGCAGAATTTCTGGGCAGAATTTCGCCTAACTTCGAAAAATCATAACTAATTCCAGAAAAATCGAAAAGAGGATCCGTAAAATTTCCTGGAATCCTTGAGATGTGTACTTTCAAGGAAAAATACCGGAACTTACCTAGAACTCATGGAAAATTCCCAGTTTCCAGAATTCAAACTGCTGCCCAGAATTTCGCTCAGAAATTGTAGCTTAACTTCTGGGATTTTTATATTTTTGCACAGAACTTCAATTGACACACTCTTTATATATTTGGAAAGCCCTAAATTTCTACTTTCATCATGAATTTTCCCAGAATTTTAGAACATCATCTTCATCATAAGATACTAGCATTTTTACTACTGACTCCAGAAGTTCTTATTTGCTGAAATTTGGCCAGAGCTTCGCTATTTTGATCATAATCTTCCAAAAATTTTGCTATAACTTCTTCTTCATCAAATTTTTGAAATAAAGCTATTGGAAACCATAAAAACATGAAAATAAAACTGGAATTGGAAGTTTGATGATCAAAATAACATTTCTAGCATTTCTACTTCATAAACTAAGAACTTAAACTTGGAAGCTAAGAACTTCCTTATCTCTTGAAGACTTCTTGCCTCCCTTTCTCCAGCAGCTACTCACTCTCTCTTCCTCCCTATATTTCGGCCAAGGCAAGGGAAATTGGTGTGGAGGATGTGCTAACTAAGGCTCTCTATTTATAGGCAAATGGAGGTTAAACATCTTGCAACTTTTGCTTGATCTTGGCTCTTGGATCATTACTTGGAGAGAAAGAAATGATCTTGCCCCTCCAACCCTTCTTGGCCGAAATTTTCCCCCTTTTCCTTCTAGAATTTTGTTTCATGAAGTTAAATTAGGAATAAATGAGTTAAGTCCTAATTTAATCCCTAAAATATTGGTTTTTATATCAACAAGCTAAATTAATTTTCATACTCCTAAATTCTAAGAAAAATTCCCTATAAACAAAAATAAATACAATACAAAAAATTTAAGACCCCATATTCACCTATTTAAAATAGGTATTATGATAATTATTTTTCTTTTTATTATAATAATTATTTTTCAGGTATTACAGGGTGTTATATTAGAACTATTATAATAGATACTAAGTACATCATAGTTTGAATCCGTCATGTATTTGCATCAAGCATATATAGTACTATCATATATGTCATTTCCAAACCATCATGTATGGTCAATAATAATTGTAATTAAAGCCCTATTTTGTAGTAGTGGTGATATATATGTCTCTCCATATCCAAATTATAGTCATTAAAGATAGAGGTAAGTTTTGAAGATAGAGGTAGAATATAAGGATGAAAAGATTAATTTTCTATAAAAATTTTATTAAAAATATTAAAACATATAAAAATGTTGTCGCTTAAAATAATTTAAGAGGGCTATATTAGATATGCTTAGTTTTGATGATATTAAATATAGATGTCAAATAGTAAAAGCACAAAGTTTGTATAATGTATTTATCCTATACTTTGACAAACTATTATATTTAATATAAAATATATAGTAGATTAGTCACACAAAGGAAGAAGATATCGAGTTGGATTATGAAGAAGGATTAAAAGAAAGAAGATGTCAAGTTGAAGTGTGGAGAATGAATGATCAAGAAGAAGAAAGATTGGAAGAAGAACTTGAATCATATTAGTCATGAAAAGGAATAAGATATCTAATAGGATTACGGAGGATGATATAGAAGACGAAATGAGATTGAAGAAAGAACTATTATTCAAAAAAAAGAAAAGAAGTTATTGAGTTGAATTATTGTGAATGATCAAGAGAAAGAACAACAAGATATTGAAGAATGAAGTTATCAAATATGAGGAGAAAAAGTCAAGAGAAAAGAAAGAAATGAAGAAGAAAGAGATTGAAGATATTAATCAAGAAAAGCATGGAGTTACCAAAAAGGATTGTGGAAAGGAATCATGAAGAAGAATAAGAGAAGAGATTGAAAAAAAAGGAACTTGCAATATATAATGAGAATATCAACATTCAAATTCTTAGATGTGATATTAGAGGTCTCTAAGGTCATATTGAAGGTGGAATGACTCTATTTGAAGTTAAAATGACTTATATGAAAGTTATAACAAGTTCACTTGAGCAAGCAATCACTCGAGTGGCACCTTTATTGATCATTCGAGTGACCACTCTATTATGCTTAGTTTTCATTTAGCCTAACAAAGGTCTAATATTTTGTCTATATCTCCCAAATGACAACTCCAATAATGAGGTTGTTTCATACAAAACTAGACTGCACATACAACACACAGATACTAAGATCAAGCTCAATGAGGAACAAAAACGATATGTATTTTGAAAGTTGACACTATTGTTGGACCTGGCTATCACCCAAGAGGGGGGTGAATTGGGTGTTTGATAAAACTTTATGAACTTTAAAAATATTTTCGTAACTTATTGAAATCAGTTCGAATGATTGTTAGATAAACAATAAGCATATACTGGAAATGTGAAAGATAAGGGAAGAGAGTTTGCAAACTATGATTTATCCTTGTTCAGTCCAATCCTTGACCTACGTCCAGTCCTCAAGCCTCACTTGAGATTTTCAATCCACTATCTGTTTTGAGCTTGATTACAGGTTCTGTACTTGAAGTAATCCTCTCACTAGGATTCATTCCCCCTTACAAACTGTAATCAATACACTTGCTTGATTACACACTCTGTACTCGAAATAATCCTCTTACTAGGATTCACTCCCCTTACAAGCTGTAATCACAACAAAGTGTTTCCCACTCAAGATCACCCAATATTGAGTAACTCTCAAAATGATAGGATAATTACAATGAATCTTCTCTCTCAAAAGTAAGTGAATAAATACTAAAGCACAATACAAATCATTTCACTCTCAAGGATAAGCTATGTAGACATTGAGAACAGAGAGTAAGTGATACGAAAATCAAAGTATTAGCATGTTGAAGGTGTAAGCTTGTGTCTCTGTGTTTTTCTACAACTTGAGTCTTAAAATCTTTATGTATTTTATACTTATTTGAAGTATATGAACGTTGTAGATCCATTGTGACTTAAACCCATTCGAAAATATAGCTGTTGTGAGTGTTTCTCCATGGATCTAGTTGTTGTGTCCACTTCTGTTTGAATATGACTGTTGGGAACATTTGCAGATTTGAATTTTGAGTTTTGTCCTTTCAAGAATGTCTCCCATGATGTTCAGCAGCCTTTTTATCTGGAGGATATTAAGGATAATGTTGATCTTTACTGTATAATCCTATTTGTTTAATCATAGACATCTTCCAGAAAACATGCGGTAGTGCACTTCCCACTTTATAGCTCAGCATTTGACTCTTCATGAAATTGTTTAAATGAGATTAGGAACAATAGCAATAGATGATATGAAGTCTGTAAATCATTCAGGAAGATTTCATGGATCTGATCAAAGATTATGTAAAAACAGAGCATCTTAGGCTTGAGTCTGTTTCAGCAGGCTTGAGTTTGTTCATGCAAACTTGAGTTTGTTTCTCTAGGCTTGAGTTTGCTTCAAGTTTGTTTCTCTAGGCTTGAGTTTGCTTCAGTTAAAAGACATTTGAAAACTCTTGATCTGCTACAGGCTTGAGTTTGTGAATTTATGCTCGAGTTTCCTGCCTTAAATAAATCTTCGAAAGCTCTCTATCAGTGATAAACTCGAGTTTGTAAATGTAGGCTCGAGTTTGAACGTTTTGAAAAGCTTTGAGAAACTTTCTGTGTAAGCTAGGCTTGAGTTTATATGTCCAGTCTCGAGTTTAATCGAATTGGAAATCTTTGATAGTTCTCTGTCTGAGCTAGGTTCGAGTCTATTAGTTTTAGGCTTGAGTTTGTCGAATTGGAAATCCACGAAAGCTTTCTGTCTGAGCTAAACTCGAGTTTATAAGTGATAGGCTCGAGTTTGTAACATCCTGAACTTTTCAGTCAACTTCCAAAGGCCATATCTCCCTGGTCTGAACTCCGTTTTAGTTTATTTAAGTATCGATAGAAAGCCCTATGAGTCTACTTTCATGTGCCACCAATTTCAGCTCATTTCGATGTGTAGATTGTGAGTTACACTTAAATCATTGAAGCTTGATCTGCTGTGTCGCGTAAACTTCTGATCCAACTTCCGAAATTCATAGCTCTCTCATCTGATCTTCTTTGGGCATGAACATTTGTCAAGATGACGCATTGGATGTCTAGTTTCAACCAAATTTGATTACACCTCATTCCGATTCTTGGTTTGGGAGATATCGTCAAATTACTAGAGGTCACTCAGCTGAAACGCGAAACAGAGGTAGACAGAATTGCTGGAAAACATCTAGGCTCAAGTCTATAAGTGACTGGCTTGAGTTTATTCGTACCAGGCTCGAGTTTACATGTTTAGGCTTGAGTTTCCTCGTACCAGAAGAGACAAAATTGTTGGAAATCATCCAGACTCGAGTTTATTTATCCAGAAACTGATATTTTCTTATTCTAACTCCGAATCGAGCCATTCCAACTTCCAATTGATCGTGGAGACTTCAAGAATCAATCTAAAAACTTGTATGATGATTTTCTCATTCCATTTGGCAAGTTTTTCTTTCTTTCTTCTCCTTTCTTGATCATTCTCCATGATTCAACTCTTTCTTTCTTTTCTTCTCTTGTTCTTTATCATTTGACTCCACAATTCTATGCTTCCCTTCTTCTCTTCTCTTGATCATTCCCCAAAGTCATATTTGAACATATCTACATTAAATGTAGCAATTAGTCAACATATATGATATGAACTTTTTGCTCTTACTAATGGCATCTATATAAGATATCATCAAAACTAATCATAACCAACAACTATAATTTCTCATGTTCTGCCAGATCAAGTTCAACAATTTGAACATATCTCCAAAACCACAACTCTAATTGAGATGAAACTTGTTGCATATGAAACTATATTTTAAAGGTAATTCAATTATGTCAGGACTAATCCCAAAGAGGTTTAGATGGAATATATGTGAATTTTGTAAATTGATGCACAAAATTTCAATGTTGTCTAAACTAGCTACTATGGATTTGATCCTAACTTTTTGAATACAAAGAATTTTAAGCTAATTCTTTTTTATTGGAATATTGACTTCAAGAGCTTTATGGGAATAGGTCACTTTTTAGATTTGGAGTTAAAATGAGTTTATCACTAGAAAAAATCACTCCAGTGATGCATATCAATTTGAGTGTCATTTTCAATGAAATACTATTTATTTTGAAGATCTTAAAGGATCATTCAAGTGATTACTCAAGTGACTTGGTGAAAGAGTTGTAGTGACTTCACAAATACCCAAATCAAACTTGTGAGATTATAATGATTTTCAAGTATCCAGTTTAAACTTGAGAGAGATAGTGGATTGAAATCTCAGGAGAAGCTTAGGGACTAGACGTAGGTCATTGTGGATTGACTGTACTACAATAAATCATAGTTTGTGTAGTCTCTTCCCTTACCTCTTATATTGACAACATATCTGAGTTGAATAATAGATTGTGGATTTCATACTTGTTGTCACTCTTAGTGATAGAGCTAGTTGTGGACTTTCTGGTTTATCACACGAGTGACTACTCGAGTGACATGTTTTAAAAAAAGCTCTTCAACGCAACTAATGCTTGAGGTTCATACACACAGCAGAATTCAAAATTGAAACTTTACAAATCGCATCGGAAGATCCATCAACAAAGTTTAAATCAAGTTAGAAAAGGAAACGTACTTATGAAAATTAATAAGCGTCTACTTCAATTTGATCTTGTGGGCTACCTACTCTATCAACAAGAGGCGACTTTGCGAATCTACTCCCACTTCCGGTATCCACATGAACGGCCTCCAACACCGATGATAGTGTGCTAACGCCTTCAATATTCTCACGTCTCTCTCTTTTCTCTCTAGGGTTTCTCGTGGCATTTCTAATACGTCGGACAAAAAGTACCATATGTTTTTCTTTTTCAAAACCCCAAAGGCATATTATATTCAAAATTAATCCTTATTAATTTTGAAATTGGATTAAAATAATATATTGATTAAATCTATCTAATAGATCTAATATAATCTATTTATTTAATCCAAATTAACAGCCCGTTGATTCAATTTATCTTTATAAATTAAAAATGAGATATGATATCTGTCTATTTAATTAAATCTGAAATAATATATCTCAATTCAAATTAAATCATATATATTATATCTCTATTCAAAAATTAAATTTAAGATATGATATCTATCTATTTAATTGAATTTGAGATACTATATCTCAATTCAAATTAAATCATATATATTATATCTCTATTCGAAAATTAGATATGAAATATGATATCTATCTATTTAATTAAATCTGAGATACTATATCACAATTCAAATTAAATTAGATATATGATATCTCAGTTTATTTTAGCTATTTAAGTTATCAAATAAATTAAATACTATATATATAATAATATTATTATCTTTATAAATAATAATATTATTATTTTCGAAATTTATTACACACACACACACACACACACGTGTGTGTGTGTGTGTGTCTACCCTAGATTAAACTTTGTATTAATTAAATCTTAGACATATCTAAGATTCAATGAATGTGGACACTATTGCTCATGTTGGGCTATTCTTATGTACGACCCTGTAGACCTACATGAGATTAGCAGTGGGCCAATACTGTACCATCCCACAAGTCGCAATCGGCCTCTAGCAAGACATTGTGACTACCCAATTTATATGGGGATCGATGATATAATACAACTTATCATACTATCATGTAACGCCCCTTTTGTAGCACTGTGGGATTTAGGACTTAGAGCATCCTGCGTATTTGAGACTTGTAAGGTCCTATGTTGATTGGACTTATAGGGTCCATTCACAGATAATATAACATATATGAAATACTATTAATGTTGTTGGGCGTATATGCTGAATGTTGTGCTACTTTCCCTATTTAAGGTTTGATAGTGTTTTGAGGAGATGAAGAAGTCATACTAGGACTAGTACCTATGTAAGCTACGGGTAGCTAGTGATATATGGTTTGCACTAGTATTAGTACCCAATAACAGATTGGCACTTGGAGGTTAAGTGTGCTTAGGCAAGAGAAATATCGGGATGAGAGACTTCTTGGGAAGTATCATAGGAATTTCACGATTCCTTTGATTTTAGGCCTAAGTATCTTGAGGCAAGTGTAAACTTGTATATGCTAATTAGATGACAACAACAATAACAAGACGAAGAACCACAACTACAACCACAACAAGGACAACCAACCAACTACAACAACAAAAACCACAACAAATAACAACAACACTTAAGTACTTTGAGAAAGGGTATAAGGTAATCCTATGGTATGCCATAAGAATGATAGAATGAATATGGATAGGCTTGAATCCTATCTAAGTTGAAATAGTACTTAGATAAAGGCGTGATTGAGGTTGCCTTAGGTTTCAATGACATAGAGTAGGAACCTAGTGAATATTGATTGATGTTGTGTTGACATCATGTTATTTGAGGTATGTTTGAGGATAATACCTATATGATATGAGTTATGTTTAAGGATAGTACTTGTATGATATGTGGTATTTTGAGGTTGCTAGCTACTAATCAAGTGTAGGGAAAGATCTTGATAATAGAATGTACCAGTTATGATTGAGAATTAGTTCCTTGATAGAACTATACAATAGCTAGAACCTTAATAGCCATGGGTTATGATTCTATCGTTGGGACAAATATTCGTAGAGATGTTAGTGGCTTATAGATTTCCTAAGATATAGGAAGTAGGTGACTACCGATAGGAAAAGTTAGGTGTGATCATGCCTAGAGCTGGACTGATGTTAGAAGTCCATAAGGAATGGCCCTTAAATGAGATGGTGGACTCAAAGAAATCGGATTACAAAACCACTAAAGAGTAGGATACTTAGAAAATCTGGGTTTCTCGTTATAATGATACTGTGACTTAGCGATGGTTAGCCAAAGAATGAGCTACTTATAGAGGATTTTAATTGGAAATGGCGACCTACGAAAGGTTCTGACCAGTTAGTGTGGACTAAGTGAAGCACCGTAATGTGGAGCCACCATGACGTCAAACTGTAGAGTGAAGATGTTGTAATAATGAATTGTATGGTAAAGCTATCGAGGTGTCAACTCATAATGATAATACATTGTAATGAGTTCTATATAAAATAAGTTTCCTAAAAGAAGATTCATATGATCCAGTATATCACCATGGGGCGCTCCAGTGCAACATATGTCTACCATTAAGAAAGGTGGTCACATGAATAGCAAGAACTAGAGCCTAAGAGTTGTTAGACAAAGTGATCTTCTAAGAACAGTTGTCTAGTTCTTGGTTAACTTTGAAAACTAAAGTTTTGAACTTGCTAATGCAGTTGCTGAGTTTGTGAAAATTCTCGAAATAGAGTTTTGGAATGAAATGATTTCAACAGAATTTGACACCAAAGTAGTAGTCATTTTTTGAATGTTGTCTCATAGAGGGGTTTGGTGGAACCTAGGTTTGAAATTGAGTTTTGAACTATGTGGTAGTAAAGGCAGTACAAATCTGGAAGAGGTCAAAAACTGTTGTAGATGTACTCAGTTTGCTGGATCTTGTCCTATGTTTTAGAACATTTTGAATCATTGGTCTTTGATAAAAATTCTTTTAAGGGGATTGGTTTTTGAGAAGCTAAAACTCATACTAATAATGAATGCACCCAATCTAAATAGTTTCACCTTGTTGGGGTATATATCTTGCCTTGTATGGTAAATACCCACGCAGGCATTTGGAGCAAGGCTCCGTGGGTAATGGCCCTTTTTCCTAGTATGGGATTTCGATGGGTGGCCCGTTAAGTGACAATGCAGACCCCGAGTCTCTTATGGGAGGATGAAAACTCTCCCACATTAACCAACAAGTGCATTATCACTTCAGTGGTTTGTGTATGAAAGGATTGGGATATGTTGCTGTACTAAAAAGTTGAAGTGGTACTAAGAGCTTTCGAATGTTAAATTTGAGAAATAAATAACCCCACTCATAAATGTGTGTTGGTTGTAAGTGTTTTCTGAAATTAGTCCTGCAGTGAATTGTTTTCATGAAAATTTTAACTAGCAACAATTGAGTTTGAAAATGTGACAACACAGTTATTTTTGTATAGTGTAGTTGTGAAATGTACTACGACCATAAAAATTTTCATAGTGTGAAATTTTGAAATCGAGACAACATAAATGATTGAAAAACAGTGATGTTGTTGACTCGTTCAAATGAAAGTGATGCAATTGGATTATAAGGATACTAGAGCTGAAACTATTAGAATGGTCTAGAAATCTGAACCAGATAGGTTAGATAGTACTTGCTAGCTACAGTGCAAAACAAGAGAAAAGTTGTTGAAGAGCTTAAGAAGAAGAAGTTTAGACACGGGATAGATGAGCAAAGGCTCAAGACTCTAAGACCTAGTGTGCAAGTTTGCAAGGGGCGGTGTCCTTGGGTCGTAGACCTATGCGCCTATCACTGTGTTTGTGGTCTAACGTAATAACTTTGGGCCCAGTGTGTCCAAAGCATATTATGAGGCTGGCAGTGTAATCAAACTGTACCATGTGGTAGTTGAGATATTTCAAACTGTACCAAGTAGTAGTTGGGATACCTATGGCTTAAGGGTAATTTCCTAATCAGTTAGGCTAGGATATCCAAAATTGTGGTAAGTGAATGAGCCCAAAGGGCAAAATGTAATTAGTCAAAAGGCAGATTATTATAGACAAAGAAGCTTGAGCAACAAAGCGATCGGAGAATGGACCAGTGGGTCCTATATGGTTGAGTACTAAACCTGGATATAGGATGAATAAGAATATTATGTGCTTATTGAGCATGCATAGGAAAGTTATGGTTGTTCAAATTTCAAAAGATGAAATTTATTGAAAGTTATGGTTGTTCAAATTGAACGGGGCCATGATAATTAAGAATAAGCCTAAATTAGGCAAACGGCTAAGCCAAATTCGGGAAGAGTACTAAGAATGGCGATAAATAGAAAGCCTTTTAGGGACTACGTAACTCGGCTATACAGGTCAGTAGATCTAGTATGCATGAGCCATAGAGTTAAAAGTGCTAGTGAAAAATGGGCATAAAACATGCATACAGTGTTAATCTGGTTGGTAAAGATGCCACTCAACTATGTCTTAAAGTATAGGACAATTAGTTGAGCAAAAATATGCCAACATAAGTAACTATGCGGTATTTCTAGGGTAGTTGGATATGCCCTACATTTTCTAAGAAGACTTTAGCATATGGTATCTTTTAACGAGTCATGGTATATGTGCTGTAATCTCGAGTAAAACCTGAGCAAGAATCCCGGATACCTCCTTGAAAATTGTGCAACACCTACACAACACAGTACTCCCTCCCTTAAAAACCATGACACACACATAAACTTATTGAAAATTGTGCCTTTTCCCTCTCTCTCACACACACACACACCAATATGAACGTAGACTAAGATGCACACACACCGATATGCATGCATACTAACATGTACAGATTAGGACACATGCACTACACACACACACACACACACACACACACACATAAACATACATAAAATTGTTAGTTCTCTATGAGTTTTAATGATGACTGACAATTGTAAACACAAAGTGAGGTTTGTCTTTGGTAAGTTGGAAAAAAAAAACTTACTATCATAGATGAACTCAAGTTTGGAGTTCCAAAACTCGAGTTTATACTTGACAGGGTAGCTCAGTTTTATAAACTAAAAAGCAAACTGCAGTTTATGTCAAAAAGAGAGCACTTAAAGTTTTTCAAACTAAAGCAAACTCGAGTTTGTATAAGACAAAAACACTTCAATATTTTGAAAATAAGTCAACTACAATTTGATACTCTAAACCTCAGTTTTACACCCAGCTAACAGCTATATAAAGTTTTCTGTTTTGAGAAAACTCAAGTTTAAGTTTACAAACTCTAGTTTGAATCAAGCAGAGAGTTTTCAAAGATTTGATGCTTAAAACAAACTGTGGCTTACATCTGTAAACTCTAGTTTGTCATTTACAAAGAGTTATTAATGTTTTATATAAACTTAGAAAACTCGAGTTTAATAATGTAAACTTGAGTTTGACTCAGGCAAAGTGATTTCAAAGTTCTTCATTTATAAAGGAAATTCGAGTTGAGTTTTGGAAGCTCGATTTTATGTTAAACAGAGAGCTATGCTCTATTTCTTGAACTTGAAAACTCCAATTAAGCTTTGGAAACTCCAGTTTTGAACTTTGTGGATTTAAACTTAGTTTCTCATCTAAAGTAAAAAACTCGAGTTGGTCACTAAATGACTCGAGTTTGCTTATATGCTTAAAATGTATTTCAAACTTCAAATCACGATGGTCATTCCCAAAATGAACCAAATTCGAGTTTGATGCTTAATGAAATGAGTTTAGCACTATTTCAAAAATCTAATATAGCAGTGGTTATTCCTAGAATGAACAAAACTCCAATTTGTTTTAATGAACTCAAGTTTTCGTCGCACAATTTGAAACTTTAATTTTTGGAAATTTGCGATTTGGTCTTGTTTAATCTATACCCTTTATGATTTCACTTTATATTATTCCCTGTTATACTTGATCAATTTGTTTATGAGTTACAAATGAATTTAGCAAGGATCAAGGTGAGATTAAATCTAGGTTAAATAAAATTAACAAAAAACCAAGAACAAGCCTGAACTTTCTCCTCTGTCCCAATGGTTCAACTCATACCATTACAAAGCATTTTGATCACTCTCCAATGATAAAAAGAAGTTTATGGAATGACAAGAATACTGGAAGACCATCTGAAACAACTAAATCCAGGATTCTAGCTAAAATTGAAGAAAGAGTGAAAAATATGCAACTGCCATATTCCAGATATCAAGTTGAACATTAAAGATTCAGAGAGAAGAAAATGCAATGACTAGTCTCTTTGGTTGACTACAAATACCTAGAAAGACTTGAATAACAAGACACAACAACAACAACATACGATTACAAGTGATTTCATTCTTTGTTGTGCATACTATTGTTTGAACTTCAGTGTTTAACCATATCTGCTCTTTAAGAGAGATTGTTTTTGAAAATCATTTGATTACTCGTTTGTGAGAACTCAAGGTTGTGGAACCTATTAGTTGGGTTATTTAATTGCAAAGTGTAAGGGGGAGCAAGTCCTAGGTGATTAGGATTACTTGAAAGTTACATTGTTGTAATTAAAGATTATTGAGATAGTTGAAAATACCAGAAAGTATCTGGAGGCTAGACGTAGGTCAAGGATAGGACTGAACCAATGTAAATCTTACTGTGCCAAGCTCTTCTTCCCTTGTCTTTTATACTCTGTTTTTCGATCTAAACTTGGGTGTTTCTAAAAAGAATTTTTAAAATCCCCAGTTCACCCCCTCCTAGTGATTTCTTCCATTTACAAAAACAATATTCACTCTTTATTCTCTCATTTCAATAATATGATCTTTCTCTCATTCTCTCCTCTCCTCTCATTTCAAGAAACCAACATGCATGGGAAATATATGGTTTAGGCCAAGATTTAAAAGAAATAAGATAGAGGAGAAAGTGATCATAAGGCTAAGAATCAAATGAGTGGTGAGCTCCTAATTTCTCACTTGAAATTTTTGAACTTCCAAATCTTTGAATCAAACTTGGCTGAACCAAAACTCTAGAAAACAAAGGGGATTTTGAAATTCTGAGGTTACCAAAGTTTTCACCACAAAAAATGGTGGGAGATTAAAGTGGTGAATTAATTTTGAAAAGTATTTTGAAGCATAAAATCACAAGCTTTTGTGAAAACTGTCAGTTTTGCAATTATTGAGTCCATCAGCTTGCATGCGTGTTTTGACAGATTAAATGGACTCTAAAAATGGTGAAATTTTCCAGAAATGAGTTATAGACTCATAGATTTGAAATGGTGGGTATTTGGTAATTTTTGAAGTTAAACACAAATAGTTATAATTTTTACAAAGTGACCCAAGTTTCTAGAAAATAAAAATGGGCAGTAAGCTTGTTTAAGGTGTTTAGCTGGTGAATGAACCCAAAAAATTATGAAGCTCACCATATTTAAGGCAACACATAGAGCTTTCATTTGGTAGGTGGCTTGTAATTTTCTGAGCTTTGTGCAAGGAGTTATTGATTTTCAAACTTAGACAAAATTGCTGCAAGTTTCAAATGAACAGTAAACTTGAGACTAGTGTTTAAATATGTAAACAAGGTTCAAAATTTATGAAATTTTCCAGAATGTCAGAAGACGTGTAGAGATTTATTTTGATGCATAATGAGTAATTTTAGACCTTTGTACTATAAATTATTGATTTTTGAAATAAAGTAAAGTTTCTAGAAACTTGTACAAGACAGAGAAGGAAAATTTTAAAACTAGGGTTGATATGACATGTTCTAACATTGGGAATTATTTTTCCATAAAAGTGGACTTTTCGAGGAACATGAGAGAACTGGAAGCATATTATCTCAATTTTCATGTATTTAGTTATGAATTTTCAAAGTTTAATGAAAACTTTTAGGAATTTAAGGTTAAGCCTAAAAGTAATGAAATTATGGGGTATAAGTTGTAAGGTTAATACAAATTTGGTAAAATTCATTTTCCCTAGTTCTAAAGATATTGTTTTGTCCTTAGAGCCATAATGTAGCACCCAACCTTTAGGGCCTCTTATTTAACAGATTTCTCAAGCACAGGCATCGTAATGATTTAGACGACTTAAATTGCGGAATAAAACTTTCACAAATAACTTAGTTTGGAAACACGAGGATAAATGTAACTATCTCGTAAGGGAGTTTAATACAATATTCCAAAATGATAAAGGAGTTAATACAGTCCAACTAAAATAAACTATCATAAAAGTGTCTTTTCCTTACAGCTGCAACTTGCCTCTTGATCCTAATTCACTACCTGTCTCTTTCATACGATTTGGAGTTCAAATAAATGAACCCCAGGGTAGCAGTTAATCTTATATGCAAGCATGAAGCATTAATGACCACATAGCACATGTTAAGCACAAATAAATATGCAATACAATAAATCTCGCCATAACCGCAACTACCGGCTAAGGACTGAGCCCTGTTTGTAGAACACGCAGCTCTATGGGACATGCAGCCCCAACCCATAGCTAGGATACATACATGCAATTATCTAGTAGACATAGCTAATCATACAAGAACACAATTATAAAGGCTAATAAGATAACAATTACCCACCTCAGCTTAAGTCCTTATGTCTCACTTGCAAGTGACGGGATCAGCAGAGGTGTCACGGAATTCCTATAAACGTTTATCATTGGCATTAGTCACTTAAGGTGTCGCAAGGATCTAACTATATGACTTGATAATAATACTATATTTATAAGTCCAAGGTAGAGTTTGTCCGAGGTAGGGTTTGTGTGTTGTGGTTCATGTGTGAGGTTGTAGTTGATGGGGTAAAGTTTGGCCGAGTTAGAATTTATGTGTTGTAGTTGGTGTGTATAGTTGTAATTGTTAGGGTAAATTTTGGTCGAGTTAGAGTTTATCCGAGTCAGAGTTTATGTGTGGTCGTTGATGTGTGGAGTTGTAGTTGTTGGGGTAAAGTTTGGTCGAGGTGGAGTTTATGTGTTGTGCTTGATGTGTGGCTTTGTAGTTGCTAGGGTAAAGTTTGGCTGAGTTAGTGTTTGGCCAAGGTAGAGTTTATGTGTTGTAGTTGATGTGTGGAGTTGTAGTTGTTGGGCTAAAGTTTGGCCGAGGTAGAGTTTGTGTGTTGTAGTTGATGTGTGGTGTTGTAGTTGTGGGGTAAAGTTTGGCCAGGGTAGAGTTTATGTGTCGTAGTTGATGTGTGGTGTTGTAGTTGATGGGGTAAAGTTTGGTTGGGGTAGAGTTTATGTGTCATAGTTGATGTGTGGCATTGTAGTTGCTGGGGTAAAGTTTGGCTGATATAGAGTTTATGTGTTGTAGTTGATGTGAGGAGTTGTAGTTGCTGAGGTAGAGTTTGGCCAAGTTAGAGGTTGGTCGAGGTAGAGTTTATGTGTTGTAGTTATCCGAGGTAGCAACAGGTTAATTTCAAAAATTCATATCTCTCTAGATATAACTGCGAATAAGGCGTGTGACCTATCAAATTAAACCTTATTGTGTCTACTTTGTTTCTGGAAATTTTCATGTCAAAACTCAATCATTTACTACTTCAAAACTTAAAATGAAAATCATTGTACATTTATGGAAAATGGCATTTTTCCAATTTTGTTGTCAAACTTCAAAAAATCATAATTCCCATTCTACATGTCCATTTTAGCGTTTCTTTTGCTTGTTTTAAACCTTATTAAGTCTACTATATACTGTAAAAATATTGTGGAAAAACTCAAAGGTTTAACTATGAAACAGAAATACACAAGATTATTTGTTTTAGACAAGGAAAACAGAACCTGGTTGCATTTTTCTTCTAACTAAACTACTTGCAGCAGATCAAAGCCATAGAAATAGGAAGGATGATGTTTAAGGAGCTCACCTTAGATGATTCCTCAAGCTTCACGATCAGCTCCTTTGTCTCCTCCAGTCGTAGCTCTCTCCCTTTTCACTCTCAGTTCACACTCTCAACTTTCCTTCTCTCTTTAGCTTTTTCTCTTGCTCTCAGTTTCACTTACTGAGCAAAGTAAATGAGAGAAGATAAAGTAGCAATGCTTAAATAAGAACGTATAGAGAGTCTGCTGTCGGGAGCATCTAAATCGCTGAAGAGGTATGGCACTTCTGGTATTGCGTGATCAGAAAATGAGTTAATCACACTGAATAAATATGGCCAATGACTTTTTTGCTGACAGCTCTTCACTGTCACATGCTTCATCTGAGGGACTTATTGCGAAAAACGGGCTTATGGTGAATGTTATGTTATGAGGCCCATTTTAATACCTAATTGATCCTCTTTCAAACCTTTATCTGCAATTAGGTACTTAACTCAATTAATCGCAAAGATTGGAATAATGGTAACATTAAATCCTTAATTCCATAAATGTTTTTAGGTATGAACTTATCCTTTATAAATATTCCTTAATCTTTTCCTAAAATAAATTTAAGGAAAAATAAACCTTAATTTCCAAATAATTATTCTTGTAATCATTTTAAACCACAATTTCATAATTGATCTCCATACATTATTCGAACTTATGAATCCCAAAATTTGGGATGTTACACATAAGAAGAAGGAAGGAACTTCAAGCAACTCCGAAGGTTGTGGAAAGAGGAACCCGAGTAAGGGCAATAGTCCTTTAAGTTAGTAGGTTTACCTTACTTGCATGTATTTGATATTATTGATTATGTATATATGTATGTTTGTTATTCTTGCTTGTTCTGTTTAACATACATGAATGACTGAAGCTTTGTTTATGATTATGTTATGGCCATGAGTATGATGCATGAAGCATTGAGAATGTAGAAATGTCATTACGTTAGCATGAGCTTGTGCAAGGCAAGTATATCATACATTAGCATTTATATTGCATGTGCTATTTGATTTTATGTACTACTGGGATTCCACAGAATCTCACCCTTTATTGCCTACCAATAGGAAGGTGAGCACAGGAGAGAAGTGTTACACAAGGCTTAAGGAGGGAGCATTGCTTAAAGACGGCCTAGCAGAAAGATAGTTGAAGAATTGAGGGACAATTGTGTTTAATGTTTTTTTTTTAATTTGCACTGTCTATAATGAATGTAAATTTATGTAGAGGGGGTACAAACCCTGGGAATAACCCTGTTATGTAATCAAAGTTTTAAGTTTGTGTCAATATATTGGGTTGTTTCTCATTTTGCCACACAACTGCGTTTGAGCTATGCAAGATTATGGTCAAGAGTATTGGTGCCCCAATGGGGTGTTACAAAAACCATTCTACATATGAGTGTATTTTTATATGATTAAGGCATTCATTTTCCACCGTTCACCCCATGTACAAGCCGTTGTCACAAAATTACCATTGCCACCAACTTTAAGCCTTACATACATTGTTGTCATGACATTCAAAGTCAGTGCATAGGAAAGCTAAATTGACAATGATGTAGCATAATTGATAGCCAATACAATTGCTATAAATCAATAACGCTCTTAGGTTTTTCTTAAAAGAATTAAATGAGAAGTAAGCATAAGGAGAGCAGAAATAGCAATATGTGAAAAACGTTTTGGAACACTTAAAGTTTTTCTACATACCCATGTAAGCTACATGACATCCCATTCATTTCCTTTGAAATATTCCATGCTCAGCTACTTTAACATTACAACCCTTAAAAGTCCTTTTGATGCATTAAGTTAATGTCACAGTAGAGATTGTAGAACTTTGACAAGCCGATAGAAAGTCCATATTAGCAGAGAAGAGTGAGATAAGATTCTGTAATACCCTAAAAATCCTATTCAGCTTAGCCACTATATTTTGATAAGAAAATACCTATTAAAAATAGGTGAATATGTGGTCTCAAATTTTGGTAGTTTATTTTAGGAAATTTTCTGCTAGAATTAAATAGACCAAAAACCTGAATTTTCAAATTTCATTTGGAGGTCATAAAATATCCTAAGATTATCAGATAATCTTAATTATACCATTTGAACAATTAAAAATCATCAGAGGATGATGAAATCAATTAGAGGAAATTAGTAACAATTATTGAGCAATTGGAATTGCAATAATTGAGGTGCTTTAATAATTTTTGAAATTAGTCAATAATTAAATTATAAAGGTTATAATTAGGGAAATATCAATTAAATGAAAGACTAAATGAGATTTGGAAGATAAGATTAGCATAAAAGGAGTTTTTAATCATCAAAATTAAATTAAAAACTTATCAAATTTTGGTGTTGTATTAATTTACATTAGTTGGCAATTTTTCCATAGAATTTAAGAGCCTAAGAATTAAATTAGTTTGTGACCATGGAAAACACTATATTAGGGATTAAAATTATAATTTAGCAAATTATTCCTAATTAATCTCAATGGGACAAAAATTCTTATTTAATGATGAACAAATAAATTATACAAATAGATGAGAGAATTAAGATATATTAACCTTGAATCCTAAAATCTAATTGGACCAATGAGAGAATTCCTTTCTTAAGGGTAAGAGAACATTAAAAATATAATGATTTAATTAAAACTAAGGGTGGGGGGCGAATTTCATGAAGGAAAAAGAAGAAGTAATAAAGTCAAAAGTGTGTAGAAGAAGATTAGTAAGACTTAGGGAGCAAGTTGTGTTATAATTAGATAAAATTAAATAAAAACCTATGGAGATTAAATCATAACTTGAGATTTAGGAACTAGATCTTAAAGATAAATACATATTTGGGATCAGTGAATTATAAGCTTCAACTTGGCTATTCCCGAAATTATTTTCGGTTGTTTATAAGATTTATACCTAAGTGTTTCAGGAATTAAAAATCACCATAAATCTAATCATAAAATTAGGATTCCAAAAGTGAAATCAGATTTTGAATCAAAGCACTAATTAACACCTAACCAAATTGAGTTTTGGGGTTAATTAAGCTTGCTTAATGAGCAAGGAGAGTGCTTGGTGACCAAGCAAGAAAAATCTAGAAGGGGGAGGGGGCCAAATTTTCGGCCAAGAGAGGATGAGAGGCCAAGATCATTCCTTTCCCACCAAGCAAAAATCCAATGGTTGAAGCAAAAGAAGAAATTACCAAACATGCCATCACAAATTAGTATAAATAGGGGGCTTGGTCTTCACAAATTTCTCACCAAATTCCCTAGCCAAAACCGAAATTTAGGGAGAGTAAGAGAGGAAGGAGCAGCTGGAGAAAAAGATTCAAGAAGTCTTCAAGAGGTATGAGAGTTCTTAGCTTTTAAGTTTAAGTTCTTAGTTTATAAGTAGAAATGCTAGAAAAAGTTATTTTAATCTTCAATCTTCCATATACAGTTTTAATTTCATGTTTTCGAGGTTTCCATTGTCTTTATTTCGAAAATTTGATGAAGAAGAAGTTATATCAAAATTTTTGGAAGATTAGGATCAAAATAGCGAAGCTCTGACAAAAACAATAAAATCTGAGTAAGCAATAAAGATGCTAGTATTTTATGATGAAGATGATGTTCTAAAATTCTGGGAAAATGTATGATGAAAGTAGACATATAGGGCTTTCTGAATCTATAAAGAGTGTGTCATTTGAAGCTCTGTGCAAAAAGATAAAAATCTTAGAAGTTAAGTTACATTTTCTGGGCGAAAATCTGGGTAACAGTTTGAATTCTGGAAACTGGGAATTTTCCAGGAGTTCTGGGTAAGTTATAGTATTTTTCCTTGAAAGTAGACATCTCAAGGATTCCTGGAAATTTTACGGATCCTCGGTTCGATTTTTCTAGAACTAGTTATGATTTTTCAAAGTTAGGCGAAATTCTGCCCAGAAATTCTGCACCAGCGTTTTTCCGAAAATTGTGGGGAAATAATTGAAAATAAGTCCACTAAGGGTAAAAATGTCAAGTATGGCCAAGGTGTCTCTTGAAATATTGTCTGAGAATTAATTGAGATATTATTACCCTTTTAGGATAGACTGTGCACGAGTTCCGACGACGAACGTACCTAAAACCCGACAAACTCAGGTACGGACGCGTATTGTAACATTAACGCTTATGCTTATGGTATGGTTATATGTGAAAGTTGTTTTCACTTATTGATACTCTATTTTGAAAGTTGCTTGTGATATATTGAATTGAATACGGGTTATAGTCTTGATAACTCCGTTGAGTTTTCCTAGTGCTGAGGACACGATAGGCCATCGTGGCACTGGTTATATGCAAACTATGGGTAACATACATATTGCAGTGGCTGTGTCATGTTACTTGTTGATATGATTTTGAAAGTGATAGTAGTGAATTTATTATTATAATATTTGTCGTATACTGTTTACATAAGCATGAGGTTAACCGTTACCTGAGGTTCAATGGGAATTGAACCCCAGCCCCTGTTATAGCTTTAGGATCCCAGGGAGTCAGGTTCAAGGATAGGAGTAAGAAGCAGACGTAAGGACCTTGCGGAGACGTTGTTTTTTTTTAAACATAGATTGTGGTATATTGAACCCGTGGATGATTGTATAGTTAAATGTTCAGGTAGATACATTACATACAATGTTATTCAGTTACTCTTTGTTTTAAATATTTTCAACTCTCAGCTCTGTAAGGAAACGTTTATGAAAATGGGATGTTACAGATTCCCTAATGAGAGAGAGAGAGAGAGAGAGCTAGAAACACTTGGGATGATGACAAGAAGTCTGCATAGTAAGTTTAAACTTGGGATGGTAACAAGAAACACAGTACTCGAAGGTAAGAGCAATGCCGCATGAATGGTTCTGCATACTCTTTTTACTACTTTATTTTGCCCAGGTGTGTAAAAAGCTAAGTGTGGGGGAGTTTGATAAGTTATATTTTTGCTATATATTTCTACTATGTTATGACTAATTTGGATTATGTTTATATGCTTAAAAGGTATTTGAAAAGATAAAATATGAGAAAAATCGTGCATATTTGAAAATAGGGATTAGATATTATTAGTCATCTATATGTTTTTATGATAACTCACAATTGTAAACCAAAATGAATTTAATGGTTTAAGACAAAAATACTTTAACTTGTTCAAACTTAAACCACCAACTTACTATCAACGTAAGACAGAGACTTGTCAAGATATTTGGAAATTGAAGTTATTTAAGTTTCAGGTTGTAAAACTCGAGTCAACATGATACAGACAGTTGTCAAAATGTTTTAAACTTTAATTGACTCAAGTCAGTCATGATTAACTTGAGTCATAAGCCCTGTGAAATATTTTGTAAAATGATAATGCCTCGAGCCTGTGAGAATTGACTCAAGTAATACTTTGAGGACTTAAACTTATTTTCAAGTTCAAAAGTGCAAGACTTTAGTATGTCTCTTAACTTGAGTATGCTATTTGAAATCAATTTTCAAATGAATTCAAGTGACTCGAGTCATCACTTAATGCCTTGAGCCTATGCGACATCAAATCTTTTTCAAAAGATATCTCGAAGTCCATTTATGAAAGATAAACTTTGACTTGAGCATACCATGATTAACTCGAGTCATGAACATGAGTAAGTGTTTTTCAACTCGAGTTAAAGTCATACAGAAACATCTTCATTTAAACTCCAAACTTATTTTCAAAGAAGATGAACTTGTGACTCAAGCCAATATTGGCTAACTTCAGTCACCTACTTAAGTTTGCTTGTATCTAACTTGAGCATTATGCATCTCTGTTTTGCAATCACAGTATCTATAAATATTAAATCTTTAAGTATGATTTTCTTTATATTATCACTTATTATTGTTCCTAAATATGTTTAATCAGTTAGTTAATGAGTTTTAGATGATTAGATGAATCATAATTAAAAAGTATTGATTATGTCACCTGCATTAAATACATCTCCAGAAACCCGAGCACGAATTTGGTTAATCATTCTCTGCACATTCCGAAGGCATTTAAGGCTTCTTTCCTTAATTGAACGCTAGATCATCCAACTCCATTCTTCATTATGATTTTTAATCCATGGATTCATTAAAGGGGAGCTACATATTTGCATGTGTATTATATCTTAAAATCTTCTACCTTTGAAGAAACTATTTTTTGCATAGTCATATGTATTCACCTCAAATGATTAGTTTTGATGATGAGTTACTCATTATTTCCTCCTCTGATTTATCTTAATTTGAAATTTTTATATAATATTTCAAATATATGATATTTGATTATAATAACCATTTTCTTTGTAAGAAACAATTTAACTTATGACTGGAAAATTTGCACTATGAAAGGAAACTTTTCATTAGACTATAATGAAGAATCATCAATGTTGAGAATTGATGTACAATCAAGATCATGCAAGACAATATTAAAGCTAGAAATATTCATTGACATCAACCTTCAAAGTAACAAACACCTATGCCAATACAAAGGAGCAATTGGCTTGACATGATATTTATGGAAGAAAGCTCAACTCAATGCAAGAAACTCATAAATTAAATGAATATACGTTAGAGCTGCATGGCAAAAGTGTGGTGAACACAACATAATGGATCTAACACAACAAGAAAGAAATGCAATAGACTTCATGGATCAATCATTAGCTTTTTGAATCCAAATGAACAGTTCTAAACCCCCTGTCTTTATATTTTGAGCATACTTGCAAATATATGAGAATTTAAGAAAATGTTGCCATCCAATTTGTTTTCATTCTCGTATATTTACATCCAATTTTTCTTCGTACTTAGATATAATTTTCATAAAGGATTTGTCATCGTCAAAAAGGGGGAGAATACTATATATGCTTAGTGATTATGTCAAATATTAAGAGCAAAAAGTTTGCATCATTTATTCATCTTATACTTTGACTAACTACTTTATTTAATGTAAAATATCCTGTATATTAGTTAAACAAAGGAAGAAGATATCAAGTTGCATTATGAAGAAGGATTAAAAGAAAGAATATGTCAAGTTGAAGTGTAAAGAAAGAATGATCAAGAAGAAGAAAGATTGAAAGAACTTGCATCATATTAGCCTAGAAAAGGAAGAAGATATCTATTAGGACTATGTAGGATGATATAGAAGAAGAAATGAGATTGAAGAAAGAACTATTATTCAAAAGAAAGAAAGAAGTTATTGAGTTGAAGTATTGTGAATGATCAAGAAAAATAACAAAAAAGATATTGAAGAATGAAGTTATCAAATATGGGAAGAAGAAGTTGAGAAAAGAAATAAACAAAGAAGAAAAAGATTGAGGATATTAGTCAGTAAAATCAAGGAGTTATCAAAAGGATTGTGCATAAGAATCATGTAGAAGAATAGAAGAGATTGAAGAAAGAGGAACTTAAATATATATTCAGCATATCAAGATTCAAGTTCTTATATGTGATATTGGAGGTTTCTATTGTCAAATGGAAGTTAAAATGACTCAATTTGAAGTTAGGATGCCTTATATGAAAGTTATACCAACATCACTAAAGTGGCACCTCTAGAGATGAATTTTGTATGATCACTCGAATGATGACCACTGTAATACCCTAAAATTTATATTTCTCCTAAAGAACCATATTTTGGCAAATAATACTTATTAAAATAGGAGAGTATGTTGTCTCTAAATTTTTAATCGATTTATTATCATTTTTAGGGGAATTTTCTTTGGATTCTAATAAATCCAAACTCAATTTCCTAAATCTTATTAAGGATCGTAAAATATCCGAAGATTATCATAATCTAGCATAATCTTAATTATACTATTTCAGCAATTAAAATCATCAAAGGATGATAAAATCAATTAGAGGAAGTTAGTAACAATTATTGGGCAAATGAAATTTCAATAATTGAGATACTTTAATAAGTTTTGGAATTAGTTCATAATTAATTTATAAAGGTCATAATTAAGGATCAAATGTTATTTAGAAGCTGAGATTAAATTAGAAACTTGTCAAATTTTGGTAAGTAAGCCTAGTAACCCCTAAAACACTATATTGGAGATTAACATGGGATTTAACCAATTATTCCTAATTAATCTCTATGGAACGAAAATTATTGTTTAATGGTGAATAAAAGGAAGAATTAAATCCTATTTTAGTTGGACCAATGAGAGAATTTCCCTCTTAAAATTGTGAGAACATTAAAAATGTAATTGAATAATGAAATTAGAGGGAGGGGACGGTTTCATTAAGGGACAAGGAGGAAAAGATGATTCTAGACACAAACACATAAGTCAATGAAGTAGTGTGTGGGAGAAGTTAAGGAGACTTAAGGAGCAAGAAGTTTAACTTGGGGACCAAGTTGCTATTTAATTAAGTGAAAATAAATAAGAATTCATAGAAATTAAATCATAACTTGAAATATTGGAACTAAGTATTACATGTAAATACATATTTGAGATCAGTGAATTATGAGCATCAACTTGGCTATTCCCAAAGTTAATTTCGGTTACATATGAAAGTCATACCTAAGTGTTTTGGGAATTAAAAATCACCATAAATCTAGTCATAAAATTAGGATTGCAAAAGTACAATTAGATCTTGAACAAGAACACCTGATTACACCTAACTGAATTAGATTTTGGAATTTATTGAGACAACTTGGGCAAGAAGTATTAAGTCTTGGAGAGAAAGCAAAACATTAGGGAGAGAGAAGAGAGAGGGGCGAAATTGGGGAGAGGTGGAGGAATGAGATTAAAACCTCCTCCCCAAGTAAAGATCAATGGCTAGAAGGCCAAGGGAAAATCACAAAAATGCCACTCCCTTCCACTATAAATAGAGATAGTTGGGCAACACATTCTCCACACCAAAACCTCTAGCCTTGGCCGAAATATAGAAGGAAAGGAGGAGAGTAAAGAGCTGCAGAAATAGGGGGCAAGTAGTCTTCAAGAGGTAAGAGAGTTTTTAGCTTTTGAGTTTAAGTTCTTAAGTTATGAAGTTGAAATGCTAGAAATGTTGTTTTGATCTTCAATCTTCCAAATATAGTTTTATTTTCATGTTTTTATGGTTTCCAATGGCTTTATTTCAAAAAATTGATGAAGAAGAAGTTATAGCAAAATTTTTGGAAGATTAGGATCAAAATAGCGAAGCTCTGGCGAAATCTCCTCAAACAGTGATTTCTGGAGTCAGGGGTAAAAACGTCAGTATTTTATGATGAAGATGATGTTCTAAAATTCTGGTAAAATTCATGATGAAAGTAGACATCTAGGGCTTTCTAAATCTATAAAGAGTGTGTGATTTGAAGCTCTGTGCAAAACGATAAAAATCTCAGAAGTTAAGTTATAGTTTCTGGGCGAAATTATGGGCAGCAGTTTGTAATGATTAAACTGGGAATTATCCATGAGTTCTGGATAAGTTCCAGTATTTTTCCTTGAAAGTAAACATCTCAAGGATTCCGGGAAATTTTACGGATCCTCTTTTCGATTTTTCTAGAATTAGTTATGATTTTTCGAAGTTAGGCGAAATTCTGCCAAGAAATGCTGCATCAGCGTTTTTTCCGAAAATTAGGGAATAAATTGGAAAATAAATCCACCAGGGGTAAAATGGTCTTATATAGCCAAAATATCTCTTTGAAATAATATTTGTGAGTTAATAGAGGCGATATTATCCTTATAGGATATCCCTGAATACGTTCCGACCAACTGTCGCACCGTATTCCGCCAGAAATACCGTATAGCGTCAAACGAAGGTATGTTCACGTACTGGTAACTTTAACTCTGATATTTACAGTATGTGTATATGGGGTATGTGTGTTGTATGCATGTTGTGATGTGATGTTTGAATACATGTTGTTGTTAAAGGATAACTGTACATCTGCATGCACTAGGAGTGATATATCTGTTTTCACTGGGAGTGGTATATTTCGCTGGGAGCGGTACATTTGCATTCACTGGGAGTGACATAGTTGGTGACATGTTTGGAAGTGTTTCATTTGCTGTGATTTTGTACCGTATATGTAAATATGAGGTTAACCGTTACCTGAGGTTCAATGGGCATTGAACCTCAGCTCTTAACATAGCGTCAGGGTCAGAAGAACCAAGGACGGAGGACAAAGGAAAGCGCAAGCAGGACGCATAGTAGACCCGGTTGAAGATTTCCTTTGACATTCTGGCGGAAGCCTTCCTTTTGTTGTTGTACATCCCTTTTGAACCACATGGTTACTACACCGCTATTGTATTCAGCCAGACTTACGGCATTTTGAAATACAAGTATCAGTTACTCTTCCGCTCAAATGATCTACTCTTATGATTTTAAATGATTTTTGATGAAAAAATAATATTCCGCTTTTGAAAATTGGGATGTTACAACCACTCTATTATGCTTTGCTTTCATTTAGCCTGACAAAAGTCTAGTATTTTGGCTATATCTCCCAAACCACAACTTCAATTGAGGTGAAACTTGTTTCATATGAACCTAGACTCCATAAACAACGCACAAACAACAAGATCAAACGTAACGGGTTTTTAATGAAAATGATATGAATTTGAGATTTTGACATAGAATTTCTCACTTTATTCTAGACCATGTTTAGTAATTTGAACATATCTCCCAAACCACAACTTCGATTAAGATAAAACTTATTGCATATAAAACTAGACTCAAAAAGTGATTTAAAGACGTCACAATCATGCTCAAAGAGGTTTGTGTAATACCCCAATTTTCATAATACATGTAAATATCATATTTTGATAAATAACACCTATTACAATAGGTGAATTTGTTGTCTCAAAATTAGTGAAATAATCATCTTTTTTTCTAAAGGTAATTTCTCATGAGATTAGAGTAAATAAAGAGCTAAAAATCCCTAAGTGAATTTGTGGGTCATAAAATACCCTGAGAATGTTATAATAAATCCTAGGAGGCAACTAGATATTTATTAAAAATTAGAAAGTATGTTGTCTCTAATTTGGATAATTTATGGGATTATTTTTCCAAGGGAAATAATTAAAGTAATTAGTGAATATTAAAAACAATTATGGGGCAAGTGAATTTTTATTAATTAAGTTAATTTCATAATTATTCATAATTAGTCTTGGGACTATTTAAGATCAACAAATTGGAATATTTTAGCTTGATTAAGTATTAAAAAGGGGTCAATATAAGTATCAAATGAATTTCTAAAGATTGTAATTGGTTTGATAATCAATTATAATCTTGGCAATTAAGTCTAGTAGCCCCTAAAATACTATATTAATTAATTATCCCTCCCACTAATAAAAGTGGCGAAAATTACTAATTAAAGAGTGAAGAAATTATATTAATCTTTTTTTTTTCCTAAACCTTTGTCAAATTAATTGGACCAATGAGAAGCTTGAGTTTTAATTATTAGAGCACAAATGAAATACAATTCTTGATCCTAAAGCAAAGGAGGGCCACGTTTTTTTTAAAAAGGAAGAACATAATTGTTTAAAATTAAAAGCTATCATATGGGTTAGTTAAGTTGGAGTATGAAGGAAGTTTTCAAACTTAAGGAGCAAGTTTCTTAAACTTGGGGAGCAAGAAGTGATTTATTTAGATGAAATTAGATGGAAATCCATAAGAATTAAATCATAACTTGAAATCCTGAAACTAAGTATTGAAGATAAGTACATATTTGAACTCAGTGAATTATGAGCTTCGATTTGGCTTTTCCCGAAGTTATTTTCGGTTACTTTTAAGATTCATACCTAAGTATTTTGGGAATTAAAAATCACCATAAATCTAATCATAAAATTAGAATTTCAAAAGTGAAATTGGATTTTGAATTGAAACACCCACTTACACCTAACTAAATTAGAGTTTGGGATTAATTAGGACAACTTAGTGAAGAAGTTGAATGACTTGGGGACAAAGCAAGGGAACTTCTTGAAGAAGGAAGGGGGAAGAGGAGGTGTAGGGGAGGGATTGAAGCCTCCTCACCAAGTAATATCCAATGGCTAGAAGGCAAAGGAAAAATCACGAAAATGCCACCACCCTCTCCTATAAATAGAGGCCTCCCACTTCACAAATTCTCACCAATTCATCAAGCTTCAATTCGAAAATTTAGAGAGAAAGGGAGGGTGTGGAAGAGCTGCAGAAAAATAGGAGGCTAGTGGTCTTCAAGAGGTAAGGGAGTTTTTAGTTCATAGTTCAAGTTCTTAATTTATGAAGTAGAAATGCTAGAAATGTTATTTTGATCTTCAATCTTCCAAATATAGTTTTATTTTCATGTTTTTATGGTTTCCAATGGCTTTATTTCGAAAATTTGATGAAGAAGAAGATATAGTAAAAATTTTGGAAGATTATGATCAAAATAACAAAGCTCTGGCAAAATTTCATTGATTAGTATTTTCTGGAGTCAGGGGTAAAAACGTCAGTATTTTATGATGAAGATGATGTTATAAAATTCTGAGAAAATTCATGGTGAAAGTAGACGTCTAGGGCTTTCCAAATATATAGAGTTTGTGTCATTTAAAACTCTGCGCAAAAAGATAAAAATCTTAGAAGTTAAGTGATGTTTTCTGGACGAAAATCTGGGCAGCAGTTTGAAATGTTAAAACTGGGAATTATCCATGAATTCTGGGTAAGTTACAGTATTTTTACTTGAAAATATACTTCTCAAGGATTCCGGAACATTTTACGGATCCTAATTTTGATTTTTCTGGAATTAGTTATGATTTTCCAAAGTTAGGCAAAAATCTGCCCAGAAATGCTGAATGAACGTTTTTTTACGAAAATTATGTGGAAATAATTGAAAATAAATCTTTCAAGGGTAAAAATGTCAAGTATGGCCAAGGTGTCTCTTGAAATATTGTTTGAGAATTAATTGAGACAATATTACCCTTTTAGGATAGACTGTGCACGTGTTCCGACGACAAACGTACCCAAAAGTCCTGTCAAACTCAAATACGGACGCGTATTGTAACATTAACACTTATGCTTATGGTATGGTTATATATGATAATTGTTTTCACATGTTGATACTCTGTTTTGAAACTTCTCATGGATTTGAGTTGTATACGGGTTATAGTCTTGATAACACCGTTGAGTTTTCCTAGCGCTGAGGACACGATAGGCCATCGTGGCACTGGTTATGTAACATCCCAAATTTTCAAAAGCGGAATATTATTTTTTTTCATCAAAAATCATTTAAAATCATCAGAGTATATCATTTGAGCAAAAGAGTAACTGATACTTGTATTTCAAAATGCCGTAAGTCTGGCTGGATACAATAGCGGTACATCATACCAAGTATTTCAAAAGTAATGTTCAACAATAAAAGGAAGGCTTCCGGCGGAACATCAAAAGGAAGTCTTCAGCCGGGTCTTCTATGCGTCCTGTTTGCACTTCCCCTTGTCCTCCGTTCTTGGTTCTCCTGAGCCTGATGCTATGTTAAGAGCTGAGGTCCCATGCATATGGACCCTAGGTAACGGTTAACCTCATATTTACATATACGGTACAAAATTCACAGCAAATGAAACACTTCCAAATATGTCACCAACTATGTCACTTCCAGTGAATGCAAATGTACCGCTCCCAGCGAAATATACCACTCCCAGTGAAAACAGATATATCACTCCCAGTGCATGCAGATGTACAGTTATCCTTTAACAACAACATGTATCCAAACAACACATCACAATATGCATACAACACACATACCACATATACACATACTGTAGATATCAGAGTTAAAGTTACCAGTACGCGAACGTACCTTCGTTCATGTTTGACGGTATTTCTGGCGGAAAACGGTGCGACAGTTGGTCAAAACGTATTCAGGGATATCCTATAAGGATAATATCGCCTCTATTATCTCCCAAATATTATTTCAAAGAGATATTTTGGCTATATAAGACCATTTTACCCCTGGTGGATTTATTTTCCAATTTATTCCCTAATTTTCGGAAAAAAACGCTGATCCAGCATTTTTGGGCAGAATTTCGCCTAACTTCGAAAAATCATAACTAATTCTAGAAACATCGAACCAAGGATCCGTAAAATTTCACGGAATCCTTGAGATGTCTACTTTCAAGAAAAAATACTGGAACTTACCCAGAACTCATGGATAATTCCCAGTTTAATCATTACAAACTGTTGCCCAGAATTTCGCCCAGAAAACATAACTTAACTTCTGAGATTTTTATCATTTTACACAGAGCTTCAAATCACACACTCTTTATATATTTAGAAAGCCCTAGATGTCTACTTTCATCATGAATTTTACCAGAATTTTAGAACATCATCTTCATCATAAAATACTAGCATTTTTACTACTGACTCCAGAAGTTCCTATTTGCTGAAATTTCGCCAGAGCTTCGCTATTTTGATCATAATCTTCCAAAAATTTTGTTATAACTTCTTCTTCATCAAATTTTCGAAATAAAGACAGTGGAACCCATAAAAACATGAAAATAAAACTATATTTGGAATATTGAAGATCAAAACAACATTTCTAGCATTTCTACTTCATAAACTAAGAACTTGAACTTATGAACTAAAAACTCTCTTACCTCTTGAAGAACCTTGCTTCCTACTTCTTGAAGCTCTTTCACTCTCTCCCACACACTCTAAAATTTCGGTTGTGGCTTGGTGGATTGGTGGAGAATTTGCGTTGCCTAAGCCTCTATTTATAGTGGAAAACATGAGTAGCCTTCAAGCAACTCCTCTTGATCCTAGCCCTTGAGTTTTACTTGGAGAAGAGGCATAAATATTAGCCCTCCACCTCACTCAATTTCGTCCCCCTCTCTCTCTTCCCTTAGATTATTGCTTTATCCCCTATTTAATCCCAAATTCTAATTTAGTTAGGTGTAATCGGGTGTTCTTATTCAAGATCTAATTTCACTTTTGAAATTCTAATTTTATGACTAGATTTATGGAGATTTTTAATCCCCAAAACACTTAGGTATGAAACCTCAAAGTATACAGAAATACCTTTGGGAATAGTCAAGTTGAAGCTCATAATTCACTGATTCCAAATATGTGTTTACATTTAATACTTAGTTTCAATTTTCTAAGATATGATTTATTTTCTATAAATGCTCATCTAATTTCATTTAATTAAATATTAACTTGCTCCCCAAGTTGTCTTGCTTCTCAAGTTTCCCAACTTGCTTCATAAGTTTTCCTATCTTCTCCCATACACTTAGCTAATTATCCCATGTGCTAATCTATTTTACAATATTATAATTGCTTCTTCCTTCCTTGACCGAAATTTCCCTCCCCTAATACCCATTAAATATGCCTTTTAATAGTTGTATGCTTTATTTATCCTTACAAACTTAAGAGGATAATTTATCATTGGTTCAACTTATTTTTATTCCATTAGTGAATAGGAATTTTCACCCTCTTAGTGATAATTTAGGAATAATAGTGTTTTAGGGGTTTTAAGACTTGATTACCAAAGTTTGACCAGTTTCTAATTTAATTTTGATGATTAACAATTTCTTGTATGCTAATCTTAGCTTTTAAATATCATTTAATCCTTAATTTAATTAATATTTCCTTAAACCTGACCTTTATAACTTAATTATTAATTAATTTCATAAGTTAATAAAGTACCTCAATTATTGCAATTTCAATTGCCCAATAATTGTTACAAATTTCCTCTCATTGATTTCATCATCCTCTGATGATTTTAATTGCTTAGAAATGGTATAATTCCTAAACATTCAAAATTTAGAGACAACATACTCTTCTATTGTAATAGGTATTTTAGTTGCCTATATAACATTCTCAGGGTATTTTATGACCCATAAATTTACTTAGGGATTTTTAGCTCTTTATCTTTCCTAATTACATGAGAAATCACCTTTGGAAATAAGGTAATTATGACACTAGTTTTGAGACCACAAATTCACCTATTTCTAATAGGTATTATTTGTCAATATAATATTTCAGGTAAATAATTATCCGGGTATTACAGGTTATGTGCAGACTTGGGTAACATACATATTGCAGCGGCTATGTTATGTTACTTGCTGATATGATTTTGAAAATTATAAATGTGATTTTATCATTGTGATATCTGTCATATACTGTTTACATAAGCATGAGGTTAACCGTTACCTGAGGTCCAATGGACATTGGACCTCAGTCTTAATAAATAGTACAGGAAAGAAACCGGGATGGAGAAGGCGTTGGTAGATAGAGCCGTGAAGAGGCAGCGGTTAAAGGCAAAGGTCGGTAGAAGTTATTAGGACTTAGCTTTTGGCACGAATTTAACAAAGTTACTTTGAACAATTTGGTGTCTAAGGCTGGGTTAATCTATGTGGGAAGCCAATCAGTCGTCGTATAAGTCGGTGAGGCCCCACAATAGACCCCTACCTGGCCAATCTGTTTGATTAACTGATGTTAGGTTCCAAGCCATAGGTCTAGTTTAAGACTTTCTTTATGAGAGAAATGTATTCAAACCTCTGTAAATTGTATCACATGAATATTCCTTCGGGATATTTAATATATCAGCTTATGTCGGGCATCATCATATGTCTGGGCATCATCATATGTCTGGGCATTTTTATATCAGATACTAGTTGTCCGGATCTTAGCGCACGCTATCAATTTCCGCAGTACTCTAAGCTGTAGCATCTCAAACTCTATTGTTTTTCTTAAAACTAAGTGTCGACTGACACGATTTTCGAACCTGGAATTTGGGATGTTATAGTTTGAATGGAACATATGTGAATTTCCTTTGTTTATGTGCATAATTTAAACACTGTCCAAACTACTTGCTATGGATTGATCATAACTTTTGGTATACAATAAATTTGCAGCTGATTGTTTTTGCAATATAACATAGAATTCAAGAGATTTCTTGGTATAGGTCATTTTCAAGATTTAGAGTTAAAATGTGTTTATCACTGGCAAGGATCACTTCACTGATGTGAAAGTGATGTGCATCACTTTGAGTACCACTTCCAGTTATGCACTGTTCATTTTGAAGATCTTGAAGGATAACTCGAGTGATAATCTATCACTAGCAGCATTACTGTAGTAATATGAAAGTTATGAGTTTTCACGGTTTTAATCACCATCTCAGATTTTACAATTCTTTTTCAAACTCATAAAAATTGATTAAATTGTTCTTAATCATCACTAATCAAGTTTATATGAAAATTATGGGTGACTAAACTTGGATTAAACTTCAATGGTCAAAACACAAATTTCTTCAGAAGTTCTTACGACTACTTCCAACAGTAATATTATAATAAGCTCAATGAGAAGAATGTGCTTAAGGGTCAAATGATCTACATTCATTGTAAATATAAGAGGAGTACTCAAAGCCTAAGAAGAGAGAGCTTGCACCGTTCACCATTGAAACGCCAACACTCTAACTCCAAAGTGTCATATAATCAACTTTAGAGAGATCAAGAAATCATTTGCATTGTGCTTCAATGTGTTCATCTTATTTGCTACTAAAAGAGAAGATCGATTGTAATCTTTATCATCAATGTTGTATCCTTACGGTGTGTAAAGGAGAGTGACTCAGTGAAAGAGTTGTAGTGGCTTCACAAGTGCCCATATCAAACTTGTGAGATTGTAGTGGTTACCAAATACCCGATTTTAACTTAAGGAAGATAATGGACCGAACCAAGATAAATTATAGTTTGCATACTCTATTCCCTTACCTCTTATATTTCTAGCATATATGACTTGATTAATTGATGGTAGGATTTCATACTTATTGCCACTCTCAGTGATAGAGCTAGTTATAGACTCTATAGTTGATCACTCGAGTGATCACTCGATTGATATGTTTTGAAAAAAAAGCTTTTCACCAAAATAGCTACTAGAAGTGATCAAGTATCTTATTGAAGATCACTGGAGTAATGCAACAATTACTCATCATTTCCACTTTACCATCATGGTGAGTCTGATAGTGATCTCATTTTCTAAAATATGCTTTTCAAATAAATCACTCAAGTGATATGTTTCAAATTTTATCACCTTCAATCCACCATAGTGAAATTAGCCTGTGATCAATTTTTTTTTTTATATATAAAAAAAGAAGTTCAAAGTTACCAAGTTTTTATCTTACACTCAATTCAACCCCCTTTTGGGTGTCAGCCGATTGTAACAAGCTAAAAGGTTTTTCATGTCCATAGTCATGGAAAAGGGAAAGCCCCAAAGGTTCCCCCCTACTTTGGTTAAATAATAAAAGCCTAAAATTTTCAATTATTTCATGATTATTGTGCTGGACTGATTTTTCAAGAAATAAATACAAATGTCACCGTGAATAATTTCTTTAGAGAAAATTGGGCAAAACAAAATTCGTAAGAGAAAAATTGTATAGCCAAAAATAAATTTTCACTGTAAAAATATAGGTCATTACGAGTTTTTTTTTTCCTTAAAAAAAAAACTGTCGTGACTTATTTTTGAATTGTATGTATATTTATGAGGATCTGTTTTTTCTGCTCTTGTAGGGAAAAGAAAAAATATCAAACGACTTTATATTGCAAGTTTCGGGTATCCATGTAATACCCGGATAATTATTATCTAGAATATTATGTCCATTTATGATAGATATGGTCTCAAAATGTTGTATAATTGGTCTATTTTCAAAGGGAAATACTAAGAAAATTAAATGGAATTTATTGCCAAAAATGTGAAAAATGCATTTTAGGGCCATAAAACATCCTAAAAATGTGATGATAAATCCTAAAGGGCTGTGAAATAATTATTAAAAATTAGAAGGAATATTGTCCCTAATTTAGACAATTTATTAAATTATCTCTTTTGAAAATAGAAGAATAGAAAATTAAAAAGTATTCTGGGGACCATATTGAACCCTATGATTTTTAATATTATGTATGGAGCATAAATTATTAATGTCAATAAAATAGTTGTGAGATAATAATTATTACTAATTAAGAAAATTGTCAACAATTAGTAAGTAATTAATTAGATAATTAATGGCTAATTGTTTAGACATAAGATAAAGAGAAAAAGGTGGAAATTACTTAAAATAAATATACATATATAAATAAAAAGGAAAATTAGAAGAAAAATAAAGAAAAATGAAATGAAAATTAAGAAATTAATATCTAGATATTTGCATTAAAATAACATTATAAGTTAAGACATGTGGTAATTAAGTAATATTATAATAGTAAAAATGTGAACAGGATAAATGACCACGGATAGAAATAAAATCCTACCTAGAAAACCGTGAACTAGGTTTCTTGAGTCAGAGTATATTAGGAACAAGTAAATTTCTATCTCGGAGTGGACTGTCTCCTAAGTCATTTCTGTAACCAACGGAGTGATTTGGAGATCCGGCCAGGAAGATATTTTGTGGGATTAAAGCAGATAGTAGAAATGAGAACCGATGGAAAATAATTCATAGATTGAAATCTGGGGATAAGTTGAGAAAAACCAGAGTATATTATTGATCAGTGGATTTTTATCCAGAGGTTGGCGCCGACAGACGATATTTCCGTAACCGGTAGCGATTACCGAGGATTTTCGGTAGGTAACAGAATGTCCTTAATGAGAGTATAAGGTTAGGAAAACCCGGTATTCTCGAAGAGGAAGAAAAGACCTTCAGAGTGTTATTTCCGGAATTTTAAGATTTTACAAAATTTCGCGATCGGAACACCGAACAGGGACTTTATCGGTAGAAAACTTCTTGAGAAAGTTGGTGACATCACCTTGGGGACTAAGGATGACGACATCATCCTTGAGAGGTGTATGGCCAAGATCTTGCCACCTCCAAGAAGTGCGATCCGACGGTCAGAATTCAACCAGACAAAGTTCAATGAAATTACGAAAATGCCATTGGTTTTTTCTATAAATAGCCACCATTTCATTTGGAATTCTCACACCAAATTCTCTTGAGAATTTTGAAACTTGGGAGAGGAAGGAAGAAGGAGGAGTCCGGAGAAATTTATAGCGAAGCTTTGAGTAAGTTCTTCAGTCCTTAGTCTTTAGTTCGGTAGTTCTTCGAGTTTTAGAATAGATGTTGTTTTGATCCTTAATCTTCCAGTATATTTTAGATATCATGTTTTAGGATAGATATGATATTTATTTTGGGAAATATGTTGGAGTAAGAGATATGCTAAAATTCTGGAAGATTAGAGTCAAAGTAACGAAGTTCTGGCGAGATTTCGCCGATTAGAGAAGTCAGGGGTAAAATGGTCATTTTGTGACTAAAATGACTATTATAATGTTAGTAATTGATTATATGCGATATTATCTTTATAGGATATCTCTGAATACATTCTAACCAACTGTCGCATTGTATCCTGCCAGAAATACCGTATAGCGTCAATGAAGGTACGTTCGCGTACTGTAACACTAACTCTGATATTTACAGTATGTGTATATGTGGTATGTGTGCATGTTGTGGTGTGTTGTTTGAATACTTGTTTGGTAAGAAATAACTGTACACCTGCATACACTGGGAGTGATATATCTGTTTTCACTGGGAGTGGTACTTTTCGCTGGGAGCGGTACATTTGCATTCATTGGGAGTGACATGTTTGGAAGTGTTTCATTTGCTGTGATTTTGTACCGTATATGTAATATGAGGTTAACCGTTACCTGGGGTCCGTATGCATAGGACCTCAGCTCTTAACATAGCGTCAGGGTTATGAGAACCAAGAACGGAGGACAAGGGGAAGCGCAAACAGGACGCATAGAAGACCCGACTGAAGACTTCCTTTTGATGTTCCGGCGAAAGCCTTTCTTTTATTGTTGAACATTACTTTTGAAATACTTGGTATGATGTACCGCTATTGTATCCAGCCAGACTTACGGCATTTTGAAATACAAGTATCAGTTACTCTTCCACTCAAATGATCTACTTTGATGATTTTAAATGATTTTTGATGAAAAAATAATATTCTGCTTTTGAAAATTTGGGATGTTACAATCCAACCTTTTAAATTTTCTAATACAATTAAACTTATAATAATTAGTCAAAATACGTCTATATTTGATCTTATTTTCCCTTCCCCAATAATCTGAAAACAGATTTATAATTGATATATGTAACAATTTATCAGCAAAAACAACGAAACAATTATTATACAAGAAGCCCTATCAGTATTACAATTTTAGCTCAGATTCAGGAGATAGACAGACAAATATTATTAAGAGGCCAGGAAGAAAATATTCTTCACAACAAACAATTGAGAAACTTTATTAACCAATATATGTATTCATTGGCAAGCACCAATGACAAACCAAATCTCCAAACACACAATGAACATACAATAAAGAAAATTAACCATTTGAGTGAATAGACAAACAAATTAATACACTGGAAATTTAATGCATAGTGATGATCATGAAGATTTGTTTAAGCACATTCAAAGCCTTTGTTGTTCCTACCACAGTTGTTGAGGATTAGGCTTAAGTCAACTGGAACCTTGAGACGGATGCCTAAGACGTTCCCTTTTATGATGGTGCAAAGGCAAGCGGCGGCTTCAAGATCGGCCAAACCCTGAATGAGGCTACAACATGGGAGTGTTGGTGGTGATCCAACCACAAGTTTCACCAAATTCAACGCATCAGCACATACACCTAACTTAAGCGTATCTCTGGGACAGTTAGACCCTGTGGATGGCACATAAGTGGAGCTTACCATAGTGAAGAAAAGAAGATTGAGAGAGAGGAGAAAGGCAAGAGATTTGAGAGCCATTTTCTTTTCACAAAAGATGCAAGAAGCTTTATGTTTTACCTGACGCCTTTTGGTGAATTGGCTATGTTTTGGATGTGTGAATGATATTGGAGATGAATAGAGAGGTATTTAATATTTATAGGTGAGGATTGCAGGATTCTATATATAGATTTGAGCAAGAATGAATAAAGTATTGCTTCCGGTTTTAAATATAAGAGCTAGATAATTAATTTAATTTGTATATTTTAAGAAGTTAATTAAATTAGTTATTTATAAAAAATGTGTCTTGGTTTACATATAATACTACTATTAATTCTTTGCATTTAAAAGTACTCATGTAATAAATTAATCCCTCTTAATTAGCTTGTGCAATCAATAGGAGGAATTTAGAAAAAAGATCTCTACTAACTCTTACATATAGGATTAGAGGGAGAAAATAATAATTAAGCTAATCTTTTTGTTAATGATTTTCTTCAAACTATGGAGCCCAAATATATATATCTATGTGTGTGTATCCCTTTTGGCATAGGTGTATGAGCTCGATAAAGGGTTTGTTTTGATTCTAAATATAATTTTTTTATCCATTATTTTATTTCCTAAATTTATAATTTTTCCCATACTATCTCTATTTATTAAACATGTAAATGGTGTTTCAATTAATGTAGTAGTTTTGTATGCAAATAATCACATGAGATATTTTATGAAAAGAAACACATATTTTTTCTTGCAAATAACAAGTTTGACTAATTTTTTTTAATATTTATAAATTAATTATCTAGTTCACATTTAGATAGGATGAGGGATTGTACATCGTTTTGAGTAAAGGGTAAAGAAAGTAAGATATAATTACCCTACTCTTTTTTCGGTTATTGATTTTCTTCGAACTACGGAGCCTGACTCTATATACAAAACTGATTAGTAATTGTAATTTTGACTACGACTCCGTTTGCAAAATTATGGTCAGAAATTTTTTAAAAAATACTGTGACTGACTAAAAATATTGTCTCAAAAATTATAAACTTGACGACGACAAAGGTCAGTAATTTTGTGAGAAAAAATTAAAATAAATGTTGATAGAAATACAACTTGTACATCATAATAAAACTTTTCGTCTAGCATATTTATAAGTTACTTTCAACATATTTTACTTAAATTAGGAAAAACATTAAAACTCATTAATATGTTTTACAATTCAAAAATATTTTAAATTTACCCGCATTTGATAAAGACATTACACCCCATAGAAAAGAAGTTAACATAATATTAAACGAATGGTTAAGTTGTACATTTATATAAAAAAAAATTAATAATGTGACTTATAAGTATTACAAAAGAAAAAAATCACTCCACCTTATAATAGAATTCAAGGAGTACATTATTACTATCTTCTTATGATTATATAAAAATTACATTTAACTAATTTATAAGATTCTTGTTTCAATCATTTAATTTGGGAAGATAATTTATTGCTTTTCATTGTAATTGTTGACTAAAATACTGTTTTAGAAAGGGTTACGTGTGAGTAATTATTAGCTTGGTGCATTGAATAATGAGTTGGAGAGTCATGTGAACTCTCCTAACTTATAGTTTAAAGCGATGAGACTAATAATATTGAAGTTAGTGGCAGAAGCTTACAAAAATAATGTGAGTTTTGGTTGTGAAGAATATTATGTGCAGATTGCAAAGTTGGCTCCAGAAAATATAATAATTCTGATTCTATAAACCAAGTTGGCTCCTAATGATTCTGTTAAAAGAAGCTTATGTGTTGCATTTTGTCGTGTATGTATGGGTATTAATTGTTTAAGAAGTGTGCATCACGATTGTAAATCAATAAAAATTACGGAATCCATATATGCTTTGTAATACCCTAAAAATCCTATTCAGCTTAGCCACTATATTTTGATAAGAAAATACCTATTAAAAATAGGTGAATATGTGGTCTCAAATTTTGGTAGTTTATTTTAGAGAATTTTCTTCTAGAATTAAATAGACCAAAAACCTGAATTTTCAAATTTCATTTGGAGATCATAAAATATCCTAAGATTATCAGATAATCTTAATTATACCATATGAACAATTAAAATCATCAGAGGATGATGAAATCAATTAGAGGAAATTAGTAACAATTATTAAGCAATTGGAATTGCTATAATTGAGGTGCTTTAAAAATTTTTGAAATTAGTCAATAATTAAGTTATAAAGGTTATAATTAGGGAAATATCAATTAAATGGAAGACTAAATGAGATTTGGAAGCTAAGACTAGCATAAAAGGAGGTTTTAATCATCAAAATTAAATTAGAAATTTGTCAAATTTTGGTAATTAAGTTTGGTAACCCTTAAAACACTATATTAACTAAGGATAAATTAATTTTCCCTTTTACTAATAAAGGTGGAGAAAATTACTAGTTAAAGAGATAAGAAATTGTATATAAACTCTTAATCTTGAATCTTTGTGAAATTAATTGAACCAATAGGAGAGTTTCTTCTTGAGTTTGTGGGACTAATTTAAGACATAAAAATAATCTCTATAGGACAAAATTCTTATTTGATGATGAACAAATAAATTATACAAATAAATGAAAGAATTGAATTATATTAACTTTAAATCCTAAATCTAAGTGTACCAATGAGAGAATTTCTTCCTTAAAGGTGTGTGAACATTAAAAACATAATTGGATAATTAAAAATTAAGGGGGAGGGGACTTTTTTTAAAGACAAGGAGGGAAGAAAATAAGTCAAATTAAGTGGTGTGTGGAAGAAGATTAAAACAACTTAGGGAGCAAGTTGTTTATCTTGGGGAGCAAGTTATAGTTTAATTAGCTAAAATAGATGAGAATCTATAGAAATTAAATCATAACTTGAAATATAGACACCAAGTATTTAAGGAAAATACATATTTGAGATCAATGAATTGTAAGCTTCAACTTTGCTATTCCCAAAGTTATTTTTGGGTATTTTTAAGATTCATACCTAAGTGTTTTGGGAATTAAAAATCACCATAAATCTAATCATAAAATTAGGATTCCAAAAGTGAAATTGGATTTTGAATTTAAACACCAACTTACACCTAACTAAATTAGAATTTGGGATTTATTAAGTTAATTTAATAAAGAAAAGGCTTTTCTTGGAGGCTAAGCAAAGCAAAATCTAGAAGAAGAGGGGGGGGGGACGGCTAGCATGAGGTGGAAGGCCAAGATCATTTCTTCCTCATCAAGAAAAATCCTATGGCTGTATGCTAAGAAGAGAAATTACAAGCATGACACCCCCTTCTACTATAAATAGAGGCATTAGGCAACACATTCTCCTCACCAATTCACTTAGCTTGGCCGAAAATTTAGAGAGAAAGAGTGAGTGTGGAAGAGCTGCAGAAAATAGGAGCAAGTGGTCTTCAAGAGGTAAGGAAGTTCTTAGCTTTCAAGTTTAAGTTCTTAAGTTTGTGAAGTAGAAATGCTAGAAATATTATTTTGATCATCAAACTTCCAATTCCATTTTTATTTTCATGTTTTTATGGTTTCCAATAGCTTTATTTCGAAAATTTGATAAAGAAGAGGTTATAGCAAAATTTTTGGAAAATTATGATCAAAATAGCGAAGCTCTGGCGAAATTTCAGCAACTAAGAACATCTGGAGTCAGTAGTAAAAATACTAGTATATTATGATGAAGATGATGTTCTAAAATTCTGGAAAACTTCATGATGGAAGTAGACATTTAGGGCTTTCTAAATATATAAAGAGTGTGTCAATTGAAGTTCTGTGCAAAAAGATAAAAATCCCAGAAGTTAGGCTACAATTTCTGAGCGAAATTCTGGGCAGCAGTTTGAATTCTGGAAACTGGGAATTATCCATGAGTTCTGGGTAAGTTCCAATAATTTTCCTTAAAAGTAGACATCTCAAAGATTCCTGAAAGTTTTACGGATCCTCTTTTCGATTTTTCTGGAATTAGTTATGATTTTTCAAAGTTAGGCGAAATTCTGCCCAGAAATTCTGCATCAGTGTTTTTCCAAAAATTATGTGGAAATAAATATAAAAAAAATCCTTCAAGGGTAAAAATGTCAAGTATGACCAAGATGTCTCTTGAAATATTGCTTGAGAAGTAATTGAGACAATATCACCCTTTTAGGATAGACTGTGCACGAGTTCCGACGTCAAACGTACCCAAAAACCCGCCAAATTCAGGTATGGACGCGTATTGTAACATTAACGCTTATGCTTATGGTATGGTTATATGTGAAAGTTGTTTTCACTTATTGATACTCTATTTTGAAAATTGCTTATGATATATTGAATTGAATACGGGTTATAGTCTTGATAACTCCGTTGAGTTTTCCTAGCGCTGAGGACATGATAGGCCATCGTGGCACTGGTTATGTGCAAACTATGGGTAACATACATATTGCAGTGGCTGTGTTATGTTACTTGCTGATATGATTTTGAAAGTGATAGTAGTGAATTTATTATTCTAATATCTGTTGTGTACTGTTTACATAAGCATGAGGTTAACCGTTACCTGAAGTTCAATGGGAATTGAACCTCAGCCCCTGTTATAGCTTCAGGATCCCAGGGAGTCAAGATCAAGGATAAGGGTAAGAAGCAGGCGTGAGGACCCTGCGGAGACGTTGAACCCATGAATGATTGTATAGTTAAATGTTCAGATAGATACAATACATACAATGTTATTCAGTTACTCTTTATTTTAAATACTTTCAACACTCAGCTCTGTTTGGAAACATTTATGAAAATGGGATGTTACATGCTTTTGCCATATATTGTTAATACGTAATGATGCATGTTATGGAGCCTTAAATTTAGGTGACAATTATTGTTTTCAATTAAGACTAAATTATATATAAATTCTTTCAATATAAATTATTAAATAACTCCAGTTCAATTTAGTTAAATTTGTACATTATTTTTTGAATACTCGAAAGTTCAGGGGAATGATGTTATAAGGGCACTCCAGTCCACCAAGGTTACGTAATACCCCAATTTTCATAATACTTGTAAATATTATATTTTGATAAATAACACCTATTACAATAGGTGAATTTGTGGTCTCAAAACTAATGAAATAATTATCCTATTTTCTAAGGGTAATTTCTTATGAAATTAGAGTAAATAAAGAGTTAAAAATTTCTAAGTGAAGTTAAGGGTTATAAAACATTCTGAGAATATTGTGAGCAATCCTAAGAGGCAACTAAATATTTAATAGGAGAATATATTGTCTCTAAATTTTTAACTGATTTATCATCATTTTTAGGGAAATTTTCTTTGGATTCTAATAAATCCAAATTCAATTTTCTAAATCTTAATAAGAATCATAAAATATCCTAAGATTATCATAATTTGGTATATACCATTTTAACAACTTAAAATCATCCGAGGATGATGAAATCAATTAGAAGGAATTAGTAACAATTATTGGACAATTGAAATTGCAATAATTGAGGTACTTTATTAATCTTTGAAATTAGTCGATAATTAAATTATAAAGGTTATAATTAAGGGAATATCAATTAGAAATTTGTCAAATTTTGGGAATTAAGTCTCGTAACCCCTAAAATACTATATTAACAATAGTAACCAAGAATTAATTAATTCTCCCTTTAACTAATAAAAAGTGGTGAAAATTACTAGATAAAGAGTGAAGAAATTGCCTTGTGAAATTAATTGAACCAATGAGATATTATTATAAGATTATTCAAATGTAATATAAAATTAAAAGAAGAAAATAAAAAGTGAAAACCGAAAATTTATGGGGAGGCGGTGAAAATTCCAAAGGATTGAAGAGGAAGAATTGATGTTATAATAATATATATATGTGTGTGCCGACATTTATGAAGGAAGGAGAAGGAAAAATGTGATTTGATTATAATAAAACATAGGTCAATTAAGCAATGTAAGGAAGAAGATTAGTAAGACTTAGGGACCAAGTTTATTAAACTTGGGGAGCAAGAAGTGATTTATTTAGATGAAATTAGATGGGAATTCATAGAAATTAAATCATACCTTGCAATATTGAAACTAAGTATTTAAGATAAGTACATATCTGAGATCAGTAAATTATGAGCTTCAACTTGGCTATTCCTAAAGTTATTTTTGAAAACTTTTAGAGTTCATACCTAAGAGTTTCAGGGGTTAAAAATCACCATAAATCTAATCACGAAATTAGGATTTCAAAAGTGAAATTAGATTTTGAAGAAAAACATTAGTTGATGCTTAATTAAATTAGCATTTGGGATTAAATAGAAGATAAAGCAAAAATCTAAGGAAAAGGGAGAGAGAGGGACGAATTGGGGAGGTGTAAGGGGGAGATTTTTGCCTCCTCACCAAGCAAAAATCAAGGACTAGGATCAATGGGAAGTTACTTGGAGGCTACTCATTTTTCCACTATAAATAGGGGTCCTTGGCTTCATAAATCCTCACCAATTCCTCAAGGTATCACCAAAAATTTAGAGAGAAAGGGAGAGAGTGGAAGAGCTGTAGAAAATAGGAGGCAAGTGGTCTTCAAGAGGTAAGGGAATTTTTAGTTCATAGTTTAAGTTCTTGGGTTATGAAATAGAAATGCTAGAAATGTGTTTTGATCTTCAATCTTCCAAAAATAGTTTTATTTTCATGTTTTTATGGTTTCCAATGGCTTTATTTCGAAAATTTGATGAAGAATAAATTATAGCAAAATTTTTGGAAGATTATGAGCAAAATAGCAAAGCTCGAGCAAATTTTTATCGATTAGTGTTTTCTGGAATCAGGGGTAAAAACGCTAGTATTTTATGAAGAATATGGTATTCTAAAATTCTGGGAAAATTCATGATGAAATTAGACATATAGGGCTTTCTAAATCTATAAAGAGTGTGTCATTTGATGTAATACCCGGATAATTATATATCTGGAATATTACGTTGACAAAAAAAAATACCTTTTGAAAATAGGTGAATTTGTGGCCTCAAAACAAGTGAAATAATTACCTTATTTCTTAAAGGTAATTTCTCATGGAACTAGGAGAAAAAAAGAGCTGACAACCCCTAAGTAGATTTGTAGGTTATAAGATACCCTCAGAATATTATGATAAATCCTGAATTAAAAATTAGAAAGTATGTTGTCTCTAATTTAGATAATTTATGGGATTATTTTCCTTGAGAAATAATAAAGCAAAAAATTAAATGTCATTTTGGGGGACATAAATTGCCCCATGTTTTTTAATATTTTGCATAATGCATAAATCACCAATGTCAGTAAAATTGTTGTGAGAAAATAATTAGTTTTAATTAAGAATATTTTGAGAAATTATTAAAGTATTAATTAGGAAATTTTTAGGAAATTTTATAAGGTCTAAATCCATGAAATTGATTTTGGACCAATAAGGGAATTCATTGGGAAATAAATATATGATAAATGTAATTTATATGGGTAGGAAAAAAAAGAAAATAATATATATATATATATATATATATAGTGGCCGAAATTTTTTAGGCCACAAAGAAAAAAATAAAATAAAATAAAATAAGAGATAAGATCTTGGAATATAATAATAATATAATTAGACATGTGATTTATAAACAATAGTATTTTAATTGTGAACAGGATAAATGAGAACGGATAGAAAATAATTCCGTTGTGAGAATCTGGGGATGAGTTAAGCAAAACCAGAGCATATTATTAGTCAGTGGATTTTTATCTAGAAGTTGGTACCGGCCGAAGTTATTTCTGTAATCGGACACGAATACCGAGGATTTTTGGCAGATAACGGAATGTCCTTAATGAGAGAATAAGGTTAGGAAAACCCAGTATTCTTGAATAGGAAGCAAAGACCTTCAGGGTACTGCTTCCAGAATTTTAAGATTTTACCAAATTTCGCGGTTTGGACACCGAACAGGGAACTTTATCAGATAAAGGCACATAAAGCAAGAGATGATGCAAGCATGACATCACTTTAATGACTCAAGATGATGTCAGCAAAGAGAGGTGTAAGGCCAAGATCAAGCCACCTCAAGAAAGTGCGATCTGACGGTTAGAATTCAACCAGACAAAGTTTAAGGAAATTACGAAAATGCCATTGAGATTTTCTATAAATAGCCAACCCTCTCATTTGCAAACCTCACACCAAGTTCTCTTGCAATTTTCGAAAATTTGGAGAGAAAGTAAGAAGGAGGAGTCCGGAGAAAATCCTAGCGAAGCTCTGAGTAAGTCTTCGGTCCCTAGTCTTTAGTTCGGTAGTTCTTTCGGTAGTTCTAGTAGAAATGCTAGAATAGTCTTTAATTTTTCAAGTTAGTTTAAATATCATGTTTTAGGAATAAATATGATATTTATTTTAGAAATATGTTAGAGGAAAGGTTATAGCAAAAATTTTGAGAGTTTAAAGTCAAAATAGCAAAGCGCTGGTGAAATTCCACCGGTTAGGGGATCAGGGGCAAAATGGTAATTTGTACCTAAAATGCCTGTTATGATATCAAATATTGATAAATGTGATATTATCATTATAGGATATCAATAATCTTGTTCCGCGGTCATTTCGCTGTCATTCTGCTGTTTTCCATCAAAAGTACAGTTTATCGTCAATGTACTAAATGCTCGTCAACGAAGGTACGTTCGCGTACTGGTAACTTTAACTCTGATGTTTACTGTTTGCATATATGTGCTATGTGTATGGTATGCTTGTATGAGGTAATTAATGTACGTTCGCGTACTGTAACACTAACTCTGATATTTACAGTATGTGTATATGTGCTATGTGTGTTGTGTGCATGTTGTGGTGTGCTGTTTGAGTACATGTTGTTATTAAAGGATAGCTGTACATCTGCATACACTGAGAGTGATATATCTGTTTTCACTGGGAGTGGTACTTTTCGCTGGGAGCGGTACATTTGCATTCACTGGGAGTGACATGTTTGGAAGTGAACCAATTGCTGTGATTTTATACCATATATGTAAATATGAGGTTAACCGTTACCTGGGGTCCGTATGCATGGGACCTCAGCTCTTTACATAGCATCAAGGTCGGGAGAACCGATGTCGGAGGAAAAGGGGAAGCAGCATGCTTAAAGACTCGGTGGAAGAATACCCGTCGTTGATCCGGCAAAGGCCTTCCTTTTGTTTTGTACATTACTTTTGAAAGACTCGGTTCTTATACCGCTATTGTTTCCAGCCAGACTTATGGCATTTTAAATATATATCAGTTACTCTTCCGCTCAAATACTTTACTCTGATGATTTGAAATGATTTTTAATGAAAATAAAATTTATTCCGCTGTTAAAAATTGGGACGTTACATTTGAAGCTCTGTGTGAAAAGATATAAATTCCAGAAGTTAAGCTACATTTTCTGGGCAAAATTCTGGGCAGTGTTGGGAAACGTGGAAACTGGGAATGATATGGTTGGAACAAGTTGAAGCCGTTATTTTTCCTTAAAAATAGACTTGTTAAGGGAAATTTTGGCTTTGGTTTCACCTCAAAATGATTTTTCTAGAATTAGTTATGATTTTTCAAAGTTACCGAAAAATCTGCCCAGAAGATACTGCACTACGTTTTTCAAGAAATGTAAGGGCAAAGTTGTAATAATAAAGCTACCAAGGGTAGAAGGGTAAATAGAGGTGAAATTATCTCTTAGGATACTATTCTAAGTGATATGGTGATATGTTAGGACATCCGGGAAGTCCAAAGCCGGATTCAAAGGTCGGACATTTGACGACTGTACGGTAAAAGGTACGGACGCATATTGTAACATTAACGCTTATGCTTATAGTATGGTTATATATGATAGTTGTTTTCACATGTTGAAACTCTGTTTTGAAAGTTGCTCATGATATGCTGAATTCTATACGGGTTATAGTCTTGATAACATCTGTAACATCCCAAATTCCATGTTCGAAAATCGTGTCGGTCGACACTTAGTTTTAAGAAAATCAACAGAGTTTGAGATGCTACAGCTTAGAGTACTGCAGAAGTGGATAACGTGCGCTAAGATCTGGACAACGAGTATCTGATATAAAATGCCCATACATGTGATGATGCCTGACATAAGCTGGATATATTAAATATCCCGAAGGAATATTCATGTGATACAATTTACAGAGATTAAATACAATTCTCTGATAAAGAAAGTCTTAAGCTAGACCTACGGCTTGGAACCTAACATCAGTTAATCAGACAATTTGGCCAGGTCGGTGTTCAATCTAATGGGAGTCTCACCAACTTTATGGCGACTTGTGACAACCCACCGATGAACCCTTCCTTAGTTTAATCACTAAATGGTTTGAAATAACTTTATTAGATTCATGCCAAAAACTAAGTCCTAATAACTTCTACCGACCTTCGTCTTCGACCGCTGCCTTTTCACGGTTCCATCCTCCGGCACCTTCTCTATCTCGGTTTCTTCCCTGTACTATTCATTAAGGCTGAGGTCCAATGCCCATTGGACCTCAGGTAACAGTTAACCTCATGCTTATGTAAACAGTATATGACAGGTATCACAATAGTAAATTCACCATTATAACTTTCAAAATAACAACAAGCAACATAACACAGCCATTGCAATATGTATGTTACCCAAGTCTGCACATAACTAGTGCCACGATGGCCTATCGTGTCCTCAGTGCTAGGAAAACTCAACGGTGTTATCAAGACTATAACCCGTATTCAATTCAATATATCATGAGCAACTTTCAAAACAAAGTTTCAACATGTGAACACAACTATCATATATAAGCATACTATAAGCATATGAGTTAAGGTTACAATACGCGTCCGTACCTTTTACCGTATAGTCGTCAAATGTCCGACCTCTGAATCCGGCTTTGGACTTCCCGGATGTCCTAACATATCACCATATTACTTAGAATAGTATCCTAAGAGATAATTTCACCTCTATTTACCCTTCTACCCTTGGTAGCTTTATTATTACAATTTTGTCCTTACATTTCTTGAAAAACGTAGTGCAGTATTTTCTGAGCAGATTTTTCGGTAACTTTGAAAAATCATAACTAATTCTAGAAAAATCATTTTGAGGTGAAACCAAATCCAAAATTTCCCTTAACAAGTATATTTTTAAGGAAAAATAATTGCTTCAACTCGTTCCAACCATATCATTCCCAGTTTCCACGTTTCCCAACACTGCCCAGAATTTTGCCCAGAAAATGTAGCTTAACTTCTGGAATTTATATCTTTTCGTACAGAGCTTCAAATGACACACTCTTTATAGATTTAGAAAGCCCTATATGTATTATTTCATCATGAAGTTTCCCAGAATTTCAGAATACCATCTTCTTCATAAAATACTAGCGTTTTTACCCCTGACTCCAGAAAACACTAATCGATAAAATTTTGCCAGAGCTTCGCTATTTTGCTCACAATCTTCCAAAAATTTTGCTATAACTTATTCTTCATCAAATTTTCGAAATAAAGCCATTGGAAACCATAAAAACATGAAAATAAAACTATTTTTGGAAGATTGAAGATCAAAACACATTTCTAGCATTTCTATTTCATAACCCAAGAACTTAAACTATGAACTAAAAATTCCCTTACCTCTTGAAGACCACTTGCCTCCTATTTTCTGCAGCTCTTCCACACTCTCCCTTTCTCTCTAAATTTTTGGTGATACCTTGAGGAATTGGTGAGGATTTATGAAGCCAAGGACCCCTATTTATAGTGGAAAAATGAGTAGCCTCCAAGTAACTTCCCATTGATCCTAGCCCTTGATTTTTGCTTGGTGAGGAGGCAAAGATCTCCCCCTTACATCTCCCCAATTCATCCCTCTCTCTCCCTTTTCCTTAGAGTTTTGCTTTATCTTCTATTTAATCCCAAATGCTAATTTAGTTAAGCATCAACTAATGTTTTTCTTCAAAATTTAATTTCAGTTTTGAAATCCTAATTTTGTGATTAGATTTATGGTGATTTTTAATTCCCAAAATACTCAGGTATGAACCTTAATAGTAACCGAAAATAACTTTGGGAATAGCCAAATTGAAGTTCGCAATTCACTGATCTCAAATATGTACTTATTTTAAATACTTAGTTCTCATATTCCAAGTTATGATTTAATTTCTATAGGTTCTCATCCAATCTCTTCTAATTAAGTAATTACTTGCTCCCCAAGACAACTACTTGCCCCCAAAGTTATCCCAATCTTCTTCCATACACTAGGCTAATTGTCCCATGTGCTTTGATCAATTGATGACACAACTTCTTCCTTCCTCTCTATTCCAAACCGTGCTCCCTCTCTGTTTCCCATGGTTCAAGTGTTTTTCATTGGCTAGCCTCCTTTGTTGACTTTTCAATCTAAGCTCTATGGGATAAATCATCTCTTCTTTCCTCTCCCAAATAAAAAAAAACGCCCCCCTCTCTTCTTAATTTAATTATCAATTTATATTTTATTTGTTTTCACATCTCAAGAAGAAAATCTCTCATTGGTTCAATTAATTTCACAAAGAATTAGGATTAAGGGTTTATATAATTTCTACACTCTTTAATTAATAATTTTCGCCACTTTTATTAATTAAAGAGAGAATTAATTAATCCTTGATTACTATTGTTAATATAGTGTTTTAGGGGTTACTAGACTTAATTACCAAAATTGACAAGGTTTCTAATTTCATTTTGATGATTAATAACTTCTTGTGTGCTACTTTTAGCTTCTAACTATCATTTGATCCTAAATCATGACTTGAATCATTAACTAATTTACATGATAAAAAAATTAATAAAGTACCTCAATTATTGCAATTTCAATTGCCCAATAATTGTTACTAATTCCCTCTAATTGATTTTATCATCCTCTGATGATTTTAATTGTTGAAATAGTATAATATACTAAGTTATGATAATCTTAGGATATTTTATGATCCTCAATAAGATCTAGAAAATTGGATTTGGATTTATTAGAATTCAAAGAAAATTTCCCTAAAAATGATGATAAATTAGTTAAAAATTTAGAGACAACATATTCTCCTATTAAATATTTAGTTGCTTCTTAGGATTGCTCACAATCTTCTCAGAGTGTTTTATAACCCTTAACTTCACTTAGAAATTTTTAACTCTTTATTTACTCTAATTTCATAAGAAATTACCCTTAGAAAATAGGACAATTATTTCACTAGTTTTATGTAACATCCTGTTTTTCATAAGCGTTTCTGGAGCTGAGAGTTGAAAATATTTTACATAACAAAGAGTAACTGAATAACATTGTATGTAGTGTAGCTAACTACATGTTTAACTAATACAGTCATCCAAATCTAATCAAAAAGACGATGCCTCCGCAGGGTCCTCATACTGGCTTCTTACCCTTGTCCTCGATCACTTCCCGGGATCCTGAGGCTATGGCAGAGGCTGAGGTTCAATTTCCATTGAACCTCAAGTAACGGTTAACCTCATGCTTATATAAACAGTATATGACAGTTATCACAGATATACAACATAATCACAGTTTAAAACAAATATCTACATGTAAGGCAATAACATAACACAGCCACTGCAATATGTATGTTACCCCAGTCTGCACATAACCAGTGCCACGACGGCCCATCGTGTCCTCAGCGCTAGGAAAACTCAACAGTGTTATCAAGACTATAACCCGTATACAATTCAACTCTCATGAGTAAATTTCAAAACAGAGTATTATCATGTGAAAACAACAATCATATATAACCAAACCATAAGCATAAGAGTTAAGGTTACAATACGCGTCCGTACCTGAGTTTGACAGGTTGTTGGGTACGTTTCGTTGTCGGTATGCGAGCACAGTCTATCCTAAAAGGGTAATATGGTCTCCATTAATTCTCAAACAACACTTTATAAGACACCTTGGCCCCACTAGACATTTTTACCCTTTGTGGACTCATTGTTAAGTATTTCCTAACAATTTTTGAAAAAACGCTGGTGCAGAATTTTTGGGCAGAATCTCGCCTAACTTCGAAAAATCATAACTAATTCCATAAAAATCGAAATAAGGATCCGTAAAATTTCCCGGAATCCTTGAGATGTCTACTTTTGAGGAAAAATACTGTAACTTACCCAGAACTCCTGGATAAATCCCAGTTTCCAGAATTCAAACTGTTGCCCAGATTTTCGCCTAGAAAATGTAACTTAACTTCCAAGATTTTTATCTTTTTGCACAGAGCTTCAAATGACATAATCTTTATAGATTTAGAAAGCCCTATATGTCTACTTTCATCATGAATTTTCCCAGAATTTTAGAATATCATCTTCATCATAAAATACTAACATCTTTATTACTTACTTAGATTTTACTGATTTCGCCAGAGCTTCGCTATTTTGATCCTAATCTTCCAAAAATTTTGATATAACCTCTTCTTCATCAAATTTTCGAAATAAAGACAATGGAACACTCAAAAACATGAAAATAAAACTGTAGATGGAAGATTGAAGATTAAAATAACTTTTCTAGCATTTCTACTTATAAACTAAGAATTTAAACTTAAAAGCTAAAAACTCTTATACCTCTTGAAGACTTCTTGAATCTTTTTCTCCAGCTGCTCCTTCCTCTCTTACTCTCCCTAAATTTCGGTTTTGGCTAGGGAATTTGGTGAGAAATTTGTGAAGACCAAGCCCCCTATTTATACTAATTTGTGATGGCATGTTTGGTAATTTCTTCTTTTGCTTCAACCATTGGATTTTTGCTTGGTGGGAAAGGCATGATCTTGGCCTCTCATGCTCTCTTGGCCGAAAATCTGCCCCCCCTCTTCTAGAATTTGTTTGCTTGGTCACCAAGCATTCTTCTTGTTCATTAAGCAACTTAATTAATCCCCAAAACTTAATTTGGTTAAGTGTTAATTAGTGCTTTAATTCAAAATCCAATTTCACTTTTGAAATCCTAATTTTATGACAAGATTTATGGTGATTTTTATCTTCCAAAATGCTTATGTTTGAATTTTACAAGTTACCGAAAATATCTTTGGGAATAGCCAAGTTGAAGCTCATAATTCCCTAATTCTAAATATGTATTTATCTTGGATAGTTAACTTCAAAATCTCAAGTTATGATTTTATTTCTATAGGTTTTCTCCTAATCTCTCTCTAATTAAGCCATTACTTGCTCCCTAAGAAAGTTAACTTGCTCACCAAGTTATCTTCTCTTACTCTTTTAATTGGTTTATTCTTTTTCTCCCATTTTTATTAAAAATTTCGCCCCCCCCCCCTTAGGTAACTAATATAATTTTGTTTTTAATTGTTTCTCATATTTGTATGAAAGACATTTTCTCATTGGTTCCCATAATTTTAATATTATAGGTTAATATAATTGTATAATGTATTTATTCTTACTTAGAAAGATTTTGTCTTCATGAAGTTAAATTAGGAATAAATGAGTTGAGTCCTAATTTAATCCCTAAAATATTGGTTTTTGTATCAACAAGCTAAAATAAATTTTCATACTCCTAAATTCTAAGAAAAATTGCCTATAAACAAAAATAAATAAAATACAAAAGATTTGAGACCCCATATTCATCTATTTAAAATAGGTATTATGATAATGATTTTTCTTTTTATTCTAATAATAATGTTTTTTTCCCAGGTATTACATTTTAAGACCACAAATTCACCTATTGTAATAGGTGTTATTTATCAAAATATAATTTTTACAAGTATTATGAAAATTGGGGTATTACAACACCGTTGAGTTTTCCTAGCGCTAAGGACACGATAGGCCATCGTGGCACTGGTTATGTGCAGACTTGAGTAACATACATATTGCAGTGGCTGTGTTATGTTGCTTGTTGTTATTTTGAAAGTTATAATGGTGAATTTACTATTGTGATACCTGTCATATACTGTTTACATAAGCATGAGGTTAACCGTTACCTGAGGTCCAATAGGCATTGGACCTCAGCCTTAATGAATAGTACAGGGAAGAAACCGGGATAGAGAAGGTGCCAGAGGATGGAACTGTGAAGAGGCAGCGGTTGAAGACGAAGGTCGATAGAGGTTATTAGGACTTAGTTTCGGGCATAAATCTAATAAAGTTACTTCAAACCATTTGGTGCTTAAACTAAGGAAAGGTTCATCAGTGGGTTGTCACAAGTCGCCGTAGAGTCGGTGAAACTCCCATTAGATTGAACACCGACCTGGTCAAATGGACTGAATAACTAATGTTAGGTTCCACGCCATAGGTCTAGTTTAAGACTTTCTTTATCAGAGAATTGTATTTAATCTCTGTAAATTGTATCACATGAATATTCCTTTGGGATATTTAATATATCCAGCTTATGTCAGGCATCATCACATGTCTGGGCATTTTATATCAGATACTCGTTGTCCAGATCTTAGCTCATGCTATCAACTTCCGCAGTACTCTAAGTTGTAGCATCTCAAACTCTATTGATTTTTTTAAAGCTAAGTGTCGACCGACACGATTTTCGAACCTGGAATTTGGGATGTTACAGGTTAGGTATGTCTCTGAGCTCAAAGAGCACTTATAAAAAGTACTTATAGATCACGCATCAATAAATGTTCAACAGTGGCAACTGAACTCTCAACCTCATAGGTTATGAAGTAACTTCTTACCAATGACGGACTAACTTTTGTGGGTAATTTTGTACATTATTTATCCGCACACAAGTTCAAAGTTTAAGAGATTATATACATATAAAATTAAAGTTTTTTTGTGGTATATAATAGATAGTTAAGGTTATATATACGAACTCATGGCGGCCGTTTTCAATAAGTTTTAAGGATTAAGAAAGTAATTTTAAAATTTAGTCTAAAATTTATAAAGTTCTGTGTAATTTATCTTTTAATTTTTTTTTTTTTTAAAAAGTGCTCTTACAATTGCTAGATATGACCCCAACGATAGACGATAGATAGATAAATAAAGAATTAAAAGCTATAAAAGAAAGCAAAAAGTCGGTACACAACTTAGATCAAACTGACCATGATTAATATTTAAGAGGATATAGAAAAATAATATTGTTGAGAGAATCTTGAAAGAAAAATTCACACACACCAATATTATTGTTAATTAAAAAAAATGTTCAACTTAATGTCTCACTACTCATAATAATGTTTATAGTAATAACAAAAGAAGGCAAAAAAAGTCATAACAAAAGAAAAACACTAAAGTATAATATTCAATATATAGTTGATAAAAGATTCAGTTAATTTAAAACCCCAACAGCCTAAAACTTTATAAACTTTCAGCTTTGCCCTTGAGAATATAGGTGACCCTTTCAAAAAAAACAAACAAACAAACAAACAAAGCTCGTTCAATTTTAAAAATTCATAGTTAATTCAATAAAAATCATAACATAATTTTTGGTTCATTTTAATGCTTTTAAAGTCATTCATATATATTTTTGTGGTGGCCTAATTCTCTCTCTCTCTCTCTCCACTCTCTCTTCCCTGCCTCTAACATTCACCTCTTCGGCTCTCTCTCGTTGGTGGCATGTGGCACCACCACATGCTGCCATCAAGCATTATCTTATACCATAGTTGTGTTAAGAAGGTAAATCAGAACTCAGATCCTCTAGCTGCAGCTTCCTCCCTCTAATTTTTGCTAGTTGTGGTCCTCTCTTCTCTCTAGGGCAAGTTTTTCCTCTCCCTATTCAGATCTGTCTTGAGGCAGTGAGAGCTCTTTTCCTCGTCTTTGTGTGAGTTGCCCATCTTCTATTCTTATTTTTGTGGTTTTTATGGTGTTGGATTTTAGTGGTGGTGTTAAAAACAGATTCACGAGATTTGAAAATAACTCTTCTTGTTTGGAAGTTTGTTTGAATGTTAATAGATCTGATCCTCTTCAGGTGGCTCGAATTCACATTCAAAAGGGAATGGTTTTATCAATGGCCGATGTTGCCTTATGCTTTACCTATAGAAGGACCATTATTAGCCATAAGCATCATCAAGAGGCGTTGTTTGGTGTGTGGTCGACTTCACCAGATCTATTTCAATGGAGGAGTAGAAGTGTTATTCAGGACATCATTGATATACTTTCTAATGTTGGGTTTTTAATGTTCTTTAATCCAAGACAGGACTACTTTGTAGCTACGCTATTTACAGCTGATGCTTATAAATAAGTATGCCCTATAAGGTGGGTTTTGCAACCAACACCTTCTTTCATGTCACTTCTAACCTTGGATTAATAGGAGTTCAGTGTAATATTTCATGCTACTTCTATTACAGTTCTTCAATTGTGCATTTAAAATAGGTTTTACGTGTATTTATATATGTGATATATGTACTAAAACCGAATCTTTTATGCTATAAATCGATTGTTCGTATTAGGGCTTCTATAAATTTTTTATGCTAGTCCATTATTGTAGACGTTTTTTGAATTGTTCAGATCAGATTTGTAGTTGATTTCATATGGATCTAAAGCGTTCAGATCCGACATGGATCAAGGTCGTGCTGGGGTCGGACGACGTTCATGCTCAAAGGTCGATCATGATCAGACATCGGAGATGCTTGGATGATGTTGACCATGTTCGTGCGTCAGACACGTTCACATGTGACAACTCGATCATGATCAGATGTTTGCGCGACCTTCATGCTCAGTCATGTTCTCTCACATCAGACCGCGACGGCTCTAAATCGTTCAATCCGTGGCATTCTGAATATGGTGATCAAACTTGTCAAACATAGTCACGTAAGGGATCAGTTGATTGTTCAGAGTGCGAGATAAATTTTAATCATAACACCTTTTGTTTATTTCATATTGTATGAATTAATATCTGTTGTGATTTAACCTTCAAATGTTGATTTGGTATGGTGAACAACATGGCTCTAGAATTTACAAGAGGTTATAATTTTAAATATGGTCTGCGAGTCATGCCTTTCTCTAAATATTCTTGATGTACATTCTCTTCTCATCTCACTCCCCTTGTATGTTGACACGAGGTTTCTCCTAATGTATTTCTCTTTTATTATTTAGAGAAGTCTCTTCATTGGCTTAAGAGAATTTTAGGTAAGGTGAGCCATGTTGTGTTACTGTTTTAGTTATGTTTTTGATTTGATCATGGTATGCTTGTTTGAGTTTATATGACATATAATTGTGATTGCATTCATGTAAGTAGAATTAATAGGATTAATAAGAATATACCCTCTAAATGAAATCTTAAGTCGTAATGCCGTCAATTAAAGAATACTTGTCAAAGCCTAGATCGCTCATTTGTATGTTCCTCAAAAGTGGATATACTTGAGTTATCTTGGTAAGATAAGAGTGAGTAATGGTGTTACTCGACATTCATTATTGTCTTGACTTAATTGAGATTATCAAAACGGTTTTGGATCTCAAAGCATTAGATAGGATTAAACATGTCAATCATGTGATGATCGAATCCCATAAAGATCTAAGAGTTACGTGTGATATAATTGGCAAATGGGTTGCATACCTAAATAACTTGATTTTAAGTGTCCTGCCAAAGCGGACTTAAATTTAAGCCAAATATGGATCTTAGCCTACTAATTATTATGAGGGATGTTAATTCAATGGGAGATTATTAATTAACTTTACATATCTTTTATTTGTACAATTATGTTGACTAGTAAAACCGCCACACTATCATTGTGATTAGTCCTTGAGAAGGACAGACTTAATAGGACAAACTTTCTTGACTGGTTCAGGAACTTGAGAATTGTTCTCAAGCAGGAAAGAAAGGCTTATGTCCTTGATCAACCCATTCCTAAGGAGCCTACAGCCAATGCTCCAAGAGCTCAGAAAGACGCTTACATGAAGCATCAGAATTACTCTATGGATGTAGGATGCTTGATGCTTGCCACTATGGTTCCAGAACTCCAAAAAGATCTGGAACATATAGAGGCTCTTGAGACGATTGTACATCTCAAGGAAATGTTTCAGCAATAGGCAAGGCAAGAGAGGTATGAGACCACTAAGGCCTTACATTCATGCAAGATGGTTGAAGGTACATCAGTTAGACCTCATGTTTTGAAGATGAATGGCTACATTGGTCATCTAGAAAGGCTTGGATTTCCCATAAGCCAGGATGTAGCCACAAATATGATCTTGAACTCACTCCCAGAAAGTTATGACCAATTTGTCATGAATTACAATATGAACAACATGGTGAAATCCATTTCTGAATTGCATAGGATGCTCAAAATAGCTGAGCAGAGCATTAAGAAGAAGCCCAGCTATGTTTTGATGGTTTAGAAAGGAAAGGGTATGAAAAAGAAAGGCAAGGGCAACAAAAAGGGTAAAGGCTCAATTGGTAAGACCAATGAGTCAAACAGACCTGAATTTAAGCCTGCAGCCAAGAAGGCAAAGCCTTTAAAGGACGGGGTCTGCTTCTTCTGCAATGAAAATGGTCATTGGAAGGGGAACTACAAACTCTACCTTGAAGATCTGAAAAAGAACAAAAAGATAGCGGGGCTATCGCTTTAGGTATCTATGTCATAGATATTCATTTTTCCACTTCCTCTACATGGGTATTAGATACTGCATGTGGATCTCACATTTGTACAAATGTACAGGGTCTCAAGAACAGTAGAAAATTGAAGAAGGGCAAAGTTGACCTACAAGTTGGAAATCGATCAAGAGTTGCTGCTTTAGCCTTAAGCACTTATGAATTAGTTCTACCCAGTGGGCTTTTGTTTATTTTGAACAATTGTTTTTATGTTCCTGCTTTGAGTAGTAACATTATTTCGCTTTCTTATTTGGATAAGGAAGGTTATACTTCAATTACTAGGAACCGTAAATGTTCAATTTATCATAATGATGTTTATTATGCTCATGGTAATTTGCATGCTGATCATTATGTACTTAATTTAGAACATCCTAATGATAGACGAATCTATGACATAACTACTGAAAGGTTCAAGTCAAATGATTTGAATCTGACCTACCTATGGCATTGTCAACTAGGTCATATAAATGAGAAACACATTTCGAAACTCCATCAAGATGGATTTCTTAATTCATTTGATTTTGAATCATTTGATACATGTGAGTCTTGTTTATTGAGAAAGATGACAAAGGCACATTTTACTAGACATGGTGAGAGAGCCACCGATTTATTGGGCCTCATACATATTGATGTGTGTGGACCAATGAATATATCTACTAGAGGAGGCATTTGTACTTCATAACATTTATAGATGATTTCGATAGATATGGGTATATCTATTTAATGAAGCATAAATCTAAATCTTTTGAAATGTTCAAAATATTCCAAAATTAAGTGCAAAATCAACTTGGAAAAACAATTAAAGCACTTCGATCTAATCGGGTTGGTGAATATTTAAGCCAAGAGTTCATTGACCATCTTAAGAGTTGTGGGATCATCTCACAACTTACTCCTCCAGGAACACCTCAATGGAATGGCATTTCTGAGCGGAGGAATTGAACTCTATTAAATATGGCTTGATATATGATAAGTCAAACAGATCTTCCGCTATCCTTTTAGAACCATGCCCTAGAAATAACTATCTTCACATTGAATCATATTCCATCAAAGGCAGTTGAAAATACACCATATGAGATATGGACTAGGAATAAACCTAGTTTGTCATTTCTTAAAATTTGGGGATGTGAGGTTTACGTTAAATAGCAAGCCTCAAATAAATTATCATCTATATCCTCAAAATGCCTTTTTGTGGGGTATCCTAAGAAAACTAAGGGATACTATGTCTACAATCCTACGAATCAAAAAGTGTTTGATATCCGCAATGGTATCTTTTTAAAAAAAGAGTTCATCTTTAAAAGAACCTGTGGGGGAGTAAGGTGAACCTCGAAGTAACACAAGGCTCATGAAGGTCCGTTAGATCACGATTACAGCCTCAGAGATATGGATTTTTGATTACTGGAGGCCGTGATGTTTTGTTCATTAAGTAAAATGAGCCAACTACCTATCGAGAGGCTGTGGTGGGACCCAACTCAAAAAGATGGCTTAATGTCATGAAGTCTAAAATGCAAACCATATACGACAATAAAGTATAGACCTTAGTCGATCCACCTGAAGGTGTAAAAACCATGGGGTGCAAGTGGGTTTACAAGGAAAAAACCAACATGGATGGCAAAGTAAATGTCTTCAAGACACAACTGGTTGCAAAATGATTCACTCAAACTCATGGTGTAGACTATGATGAAACCTTTTTCCCAATTGCTATGGCCAAATCAATCAGAATCCTTCTTGTCATTGCATCATGTTATAACTATGAAATATGACAAATGGACGTAAAAAACAACCTTCCTTAATGGAAAGCTCCTTAAGGATGTGTACATGACACAACCTGAAGGTTTTGTGCATATGGAGGAATTTGGTAAAGTTTTCAAGCTTCAAAGGTCCATTTATGGATTGAAGCAAGCATCTCAGAGCTGGAATCATCATTTTGATGTAGTCAAAGAGTTTGGATTCATTTAAAACATCGATGAACCTTGTGTTTACAAGAAGGTTACTGGGAGCACAGTTGTATTTCTGGTACTTTATGTTGATGACATTCTACTCATTGGGAATGACATACCTACCTTGTAGAGTGTCAAGTCTTGGTTAGGAAAGTCTTTCTCAATGAAAGATTTAGGTAAAGCCACTTACATTCTTGGGATCAGGATTTATAGAGATTAAATCCAAGAGACTCATAGGCCTAAGTCAGAGCACATACATAGACAAGATACCGCATAGATTTAGTATGTAGGATTCTAAAAGGGGTTACATGCCTATATCTCATAACATCCAACTTAGTAAGGATTTGTGTCCTAGTACACAAGATTAAAGAGACCGCATGAGTGAAATTCCATATACCTCCGCCATTTGAAATATCATGTATGTCATGTTATGTACTTGATCGGATGTGTTATTTGCCTTGAGCATGACTAGCAGATATCAACAAGATCCCAATAAGGGTCACAAGATTGCTGTCAAGAATATTCTGAAGTACTTAAGAAGGACTAAAAACTTATTCTTGGTATATGGAGGCTTGGAGGATGAGCTCAATGTGACTGGTACACAGATGTGAGTTTCAAAACTGACCAAGATGATCTAAGATTGCAATCAGGATATGTATTCCTATTCACTGGTGGTGCGATAAGCTAGAAGAGCTTGAAGCAGAACACTGTAGCTGATTCTACAATAGAAGTTGAGTATATAGCAGCATCGGTTGCAGCTAAGGAAGTCGTTTGGATCAGAAAGTTCATTACTGAATTAGGGGTGGTTCCTACCATCTCAAATCCAATAGACCTGTTCTGTGACAACAACAGGGCTATTGCGCAGGCCAAGGAGCCCAGGTCACATCAAAGGACTAACCATATACTCAGACGTTTTCATCTTATCAGAGAAATCAATGATAGAGGTGACATAAAGATATGCAAAGTACCAGGAGAAGACAATGTTCCTGATCCTCTTACTAAGCCGCTTGCACAAGCAAAACATGAGCATCATGTTAAGCAATGGGAATTATAGTAATTAATGAGTGTACCTAGTGTAAGTGGGATTCTGTTGGAAAGGCTAATTCATTGTACTTCGAACATTTACGTTATTTAATGTATTCTCCATTTCGTTATCATTTTTATTTGCATGTTTATAGTAATAATTGTATCCTTTAATGTATCTTATAGATTATCCTAAATGTCCTTAGTTGATCATCTACGGGGGAGCGAAGATGAAATAAGACTAGTATGACTTTGATGAGGTTTGGAGATACGAATCAAAGTCATAAGCACTTATAAAAGTACAAGGTCCTGGACCAACCCACTATGAGAAAGCTACATGGATTTATTCATAAGCTTATCTCATGTATAATTGTGTCACGACGCCCTTTAACCTAAGATCATCATGGGTTCCTACATGATGAGTCGCTGATCTTTGACCTAGTCAAAAGTCACCTTTGACCAGGTGATGATAAAGGCTATGATCGGGATCAGTGTTTTTCATGTAAAGGAATGTGAATGGTCAAGATGGAATTTGTCCCTCACATTTGTAGAGAGATAATACTAGGCCTCTCGATGAGTGAGTCTGAGAAATGTATGGCCATACTACGATGGAAAGGAGTTTCCATTTCAATTGTTAGACTACTCAAGAATCGATAAAGTAATGGTCAAGAAAAGGAAGTTGACATTATCCATGCCTTATACTTGACCAAATTATCGCTTGATAAAAGGGATGTGACGTGATTGTATGATAGGTCATATCATGTCATCGATCCCCATATGAATTGGGTAGTCGCAATGTCTTGCTAAAGGCCGCTTGCGACTTGTGAGCTGGTACAATATGGGCCCACTGCCAATCTGATATGGGTCTATAGGGCCGCACACAAGAATGTCCCAACACGAGCAATGAAATCCAAATTCATTAAATCTTAGATATTTCTAAGAATCAATGAATACAATGTTTTATCTAGGGAGGATATATATAATGATTGCACCTAGTACAAGTGAGAGTCTATTAGAAATTATGCCATAGGGGCTGTGGCGACCGGCCTTCGGGGCCTTAATTTGAAATCAGAGTTAGTGCGGAATACAAGAATCAAGGTAATTTGGACGACTTGATTTTGTAAATCGAAGTTTTTGAAATTACAATAGTATAAAAATATGGACTAGTTTTTTGCGATTCGATACTTATCCCATAGAGGGATGTTAATACATTGATCCAAAATCAGGCGGATGATAAACGTTAATTACAAACTAATTAATCCTAACTGTCCAAGGCCTTCCATCTGCTGTAACCCTTACAGCTGCTCTTTGCCTTCTGATCCCGAACCAGTACCTGTATCTTTCATGTAGGCTGGAGTCCAAATGAATGGACCACAGGGTAACAATTAATCTCATGCACATGTATGAAAATAGAAATGACATAATAGCACATGTTTAAAGCATGGAAGAAATTACACATAACCGTAACCGCAGTTAACGGCCAAGAACCGCAGCTCTTGTCTAGGACCGCAGCCCCATGAGATCTCAGCCTCAATATCCATGGCCAATCAGGATAATATAAACAAGTAATTCAACCAGCATACATGATCGGCTAATAAATGCATAACATTAACATACATGATTACAAGATTAAAGTTACCAACCTCGACCGTGTATCCTTCTTCTTCTGTACTGAAGTTATTGGGATCAGAACAATATCCAGATCTGCCTAAAAATAATGTTTATCATCGCTATCAGTCTCTTATTTGAATCGCGGATAAACTAATTATGTAGATTAGTTTAAAGGATGATTAATCCCTTAATTTTTCTCTAACAATAATTATTATAATTATTATTTTTATTTTTATTTCAAATAATAATAATAATAACCTCCTTATGTAATATTTGACATCATTATTCATCCCAGATAATAATAACATTATCTGGTATAAATTGTACTTATCCTAATGATCACACTAATTTATACTCAAATTATTCTGTTATTATTATTAGCTTCCAATAATTAATATTTACTCCAAATAATTACTTATTGATAATCTATTTATTTATTTCCCTCTTATTTACCAATCAACATTGATAAATGTCCATTATCATATAAGGAGATAATTAATATTTATTAAATTAATGTTTTTTATGGTTTCTTTTAAAATCTTAATTACCACTTACTTAATATAAACTTCCATTAAAATTAATAAAGACCCACTATGTCTTTATTTAATGATCCTCATGATTTTCCCACAATTTTTCATAAACTAATGCTAATTACTATTATGCATATTAGTGTTTCTCATGCAAAAACACATATTTCATGTACATCATTTTTCTTGTTTTACATCTTTAAAAACCATTGTTTTTTTTTCTATGATTTTCAACGTGGGTCAAAGACTAAACAGCCCAAAACCATGAAACACTATCCAAGACACAAATGGAAATGCAAAGTTGCATCTGGATATATTAAAGCACACACATACACATTTATAACTAAAATCTCCATGTGTTTTTCTTTCTCATTCTCGGCATAGGCCCACATTTATGTCTATATTCATGGTATCATCCTCACTTATACACAGTACACCCACGTATATATATATTTCCTTCTTTTTCTCTAAAATAATCATTTTAATGCATTTATGTTTAACAAAACAGCCCCCCCCCCCCCCCCCCCCCCCCCTGCAGCGTTTTATCATATGCCTTGGAGTCATATATGTATATACTAATCCTTTCTCTCATGCAAAGACGTCACACACACACACACACATATGCAACCATAAATAACTATCTATCTTACTCTTCTTTTTCTTTTCTCGGTACACTCACAAACAAACAATTTATTTCTCCTTTAATATATACAATTTATTAAATACCAAACCAGCACCCTCTTCTTTCCCTTGACCATACGGTTTCCATTCATTTTATACCGTAAACAACTCTTTCCTTTACTTTATAAACATACACACAGTATAACTCCTTTCCATGCATCACAACAACACAAACATATATATATACTTATGACTTTACTTTCTTTCCTTCCTTTCAACACAACAGAGACTCAGATATACGCCTACATGCATTGTTTCATTTTCTTTCTTTGCCTATCCTCAAAATTTAACTTCTCATCCACCTTATTTCTTTTCTTATTCATTTATTCAGGTTCATACATATATATATATGTTTCCTTTTCATTTGATAGAAGCTCGTACAGTACACATACATATGTATTCTTATGCGTAAAAAAAAAAAACAGAACCCATGACAGCAAATTCACCTATATATATATATATATATATATATATTAGAAGTTCTCTACTCCCTGGACCCCACGGCATGCAACACATAACCTGACAGGTATATATATATCTCCCTGTTCTTGTTCAGTTTAAGCTCTTCCTAAACCATCGGCATGCACAGAACCCATATATATATATGTTTGTAAAACCAAAAACTTCTTTCTCCTCTTCCCAGGATAGCCTCGGTAGGCTTATGTGTATATATATAATCCAAAGGTTCTCTTTCTACATAAACAAAAAGATGAAACCCGACACATGACTTCAACAAAAAGGAAAGAACATACAAACATATACATTTAATCCTTAAAGTTTCTTTTCTTTCCTTCCACAGGCCAGCAGCGTTTTGGACAGAACAAGAGAGGTATGACAGTAAAATACTCAAGGGAAACCATGGTAGTTTAACATACTCGACCTCTCACCTCACATGCATATGTTTGGTTTAGTTTCATATCAGTTTCAGCTTTTCAGTTTCTTAAGGTTTCACAAGAAACCGATGACAAAAAATGAAGGAAATAAGAGGAGAGGAAAGCTTGACAAATACCTTCAGTTTTCAAGCTCCAAAGGTAATGAATACTTGCTGGTCCTTTGCTCTATTTTTGTCGGCCAAAACAGGGCAATATAATACCAGCTGAATCCTCTCACTCTCGGTTACTCCCTCTCTCCTTCCTCTTCTCCTTCAACTCCCTCTTATTCGCTTACTATCCCTCGGTTTTTCAAGGATTGAACAACAGACTCAAGCTTGCTGATCCTACTCTGTTTTCTGTTTCGTTTCACTCATCGTCTCACTCTCTCTCAATCTTTCACTCTCTGGGCTTCCAGTGACCGCACATGGAATGGGAAAAACGAAGTATGTAATGGTGCACGGAGAAACACTGAAATATGGCTGTGATGGTTGCAATTTCCAAAGAGAAATAGTGGATTATGGGTTAAGAGCATAATGACCTTACATGCATAATGACAGCTGGGTGTCAACGTGTCGATTTGTGCTTAAATGGAGATTTGCTAAACTTAATGATAGTTTTCGGTGGAAAAGAATCAAAACAAAAAAAAAAAACTGATTCATCTGCTTATTGTTTGCATTGCGTTCTGGATCATTTGGTAGAAAACAATTAGTTGGTTCTTGGGCTAATGTGGGTCTCAATATATATATTGTAACATCCCAAATTCCAGGTTCGAAATTCGTGTCGGTCGACACTTAGTTTTAAGAAAAACAACAGAGTTTGAGATGCTACAGCTTAGAGTACTGCGGAAATTGATAGCGTGCGCTAAGATCCGGACAACGAGTATCTGATATAAAAATGCCCAGACATATGATGATGCCCGACATAAGCTGATATATTAAATATCCCGAAGGAATATTCATGTGATACAATTTACAGAGGTTAAATACAATCCTCTGATAAAGAAAGTTTTAAACTAAACCCATGACTTGGAACCTAACATCAGTTAATTAAACAGATTGGCCAGGTAGGGGTCTATCATGGGGGCCTCACCGACTTATACGGCGACTGATTGGCTTCCCACATAGATTAACCCAGCCTTAGACACCAAACTGTTCAAAGTAACTTTGTTAAATTCGAGCCAGAAGCTAAGTCCTAATAACTTCTACCGACCTTTGCCTTTAACTGCTGCCTCTTCACGGCTCTACCCTCCGGCATCTTCTCTATCCCGATTTCTTTCCTGTACTATTCATTAAGACTGAGGTCCAATGTCCATTGGACCTCAGGTAACGGTTAACCTCATGCTTATGTAAACAGTATATGACAGTTATCACAGATATACAACATAATCATAGTTTCAAAACATATATCCACATGTAAGGCAATAACATAACACAGCCACTGCAATATGTATGTTACCCCAGTCTGCACATAACCAGTGCCACGACGGCCCATCGTGTCCTCAGCGCTAGGAAAACTCAACGGTGTTATCAAGACTATAACCCGTATACAATTCAACTCTCATGAGTAAATTTCAAAACAGAGTATTATCATGTGAAAACAACAATCATATATAACCAAACCATAAGCATAAGAGTTAAGGTTACAATACGCGTCCGTACTTTTTACCGCATAGTCGTCAAATGACCGACCTTTGAATCCGATCCTGGACTTCCCGGATATCCTAACATATCACCATATCACTTAGAATAACATTCTAAGAGATATTTCCACCTCTATTTACCCTTCTACCTTTGGTAGCTTCATAATTACAATTTTGCCCTTACATTTCTTAAAAACGTAGTGCAGCATTTCCTGGGCAGATTTTTCGGTAACTTTGAAAAATCATAACTAATTCTAGAAAAATCAAAATGAGGATCCGTAAAATGTTCCGGAATCCTTGAGAAGTCTACTTTTGAGGAAAAATACTGGGAGTTACCCAGATTTCACGGAATTTTCCCAGTTTCCAGTTTTCAAAACGCTGTCCAGATTTTCGCACAGAAATCATAGCCTAACTTCTGAGATTTTTATCTTTTTGCACAGAGCTTCAAATGACACACTCTTTATAGATTTGGAAATCCCTAGATGTCTACTTTCACCATGAATTGTCTCAGAATTTTAGAACATCATCTTCATCATAAAATACTGACGTTTTTACCTCTGACTCCAGAAATCACTGTTTGAGGAGATTTCGCCAGAGCTTCGCTATTTTGATCCTAATCTTCCAAAAATTTTGCTATAACTTCTTCTTCATCAATTTTTCGAAATAAAGCCATTGGAAACCATAAAAACATGAAAATAAAACTATATTTGGAAGATTGAAGATCAAAATAACATTTCTAGCATTTCTACTTCATAAACTAAGAACTTGAACTATGAAACTAAAAACTCTCTTACCTCTTGAAGAACCTTGCTTCTTGTTTCTTGAAGCTCTTCCACACTCTCCCTTACTCTCTATATTTTGGTTCCTAGCTTGAGGAAGTGGTGAGAAAATTGTGAAGAGAGGGTCTCTATTTATAGCCAAATCAAGGAGTAGCCACCAAGAAATTCAATTTGATCTTGGCCCTTGAGTTTTGCTTGGTGAGGAAGCATAAATTCTAGCCCTACACCTTCCCATTTTCGTCCTCCCCTCTTCCTTCCTCAAGAAGGAGCTTTGCTTTGGCCCCAAGACACTCTTCTTCCTTCCCAAGTTATCCTATAAATCCCCAAATCCTAATTTAGTTAGGTGTAATTGGGTGTGTTAATTCAAAATCCAATTTCACTTTTGGAAACCTAATTTTATGATTAGATTTATGGTGATTTTTAATTCCCAAAATACTTAGGTATAAATCTCATACGTAACCGAAAATGACTTTGGGAATAGCCAAGTTGAAGCTCATAATTCCCTGATTCCAAATATGTATTTATTTTCAATACTTAGTTCCCATATTTCAAGTTATGATTTAATTTCTATAGGTTCTCATTTAATTTCTTTTGAATAAACCATTTCTTGTTCCCAAAGACATACAACTTGGCTCCCAAGTTTCACTAATCTTCTATTACACACATTTGACTTATTATTTATAATCATCTTTTTCTTCTTCTTTTTCCTTCTAAAATTCCGTCCCCCTTCCCCTTAATTTCAATTATTGATTTTCATGTTTTAATTACTCTTCCCTTATCCTCTTCCAATCCATTCAATTTATGCCTCAAAAGTCTTCTCTTCTAGAACTCTAATTATGTATAAAAAAAACAATTATCTACTCTTGATGCTCAAGCAAGAAAAATGTCCCCCATTAATCTTTTCATTACCAATTTTATGTTTTAATGTTTTCACATATTTAAGAAGGAAAATCCCTCATTGGTTCACTTAGATTTTGGATTCATGGTTAATATAATTTAATTCTTCCATTTATTTAACATTAAACAAGAATTTTTGTTCCATAGAAATAAATTAGGAATATTTATTTTAAATCCCAATTTTAATTTCTAACATCATGTTTTAGGGGTTACTAGGCTTAACTACCAAAATTGACAAGGTTTCTAATTCAATTTTGATAATTACAACTCCTTGTATGCTAATCTTATCTTTTAAATATCATTTGGCCCTTAATTGATGACCTTAAAAACTTAATCATTAACTAATTTCAAAAATTAATAAAGTACCTCAATTATTGCAATTTCAATTGCTCAATAATTGCTACTACTTTCCTCTAATTAACTCCATCATCCTTTGATGATTTTAAGTTGTTAAAATGGTGTAATTCCTATAAATAATAATAAATCAATTAAAACTTTAGAGACAACATACTCTCTATTTTAATAAATATTTAGTGGCCTCTTAGGATTTATCATAACATTCTTAGGGTATTTTATGACCCATAAATTCACTTAGGGATTTTAGCTCTTCATTTACTCTAATTTCATAAGAAATTACCTTCAGAAAATAAGATAATTATTTCACTTGTTCTGAGACCACATATTCACCTATTGTAATAGGTGTTATTTATTAAAAGTTAAGATTTACATGTATTATGAAAATTGGGGTATTACATATATATAGCCCATCTGATTTTTTTTTTATAGCTTACTTTAAGATTCCCATTTTTTCCAATTAACTATCAATTCCTTTAATTAGGATTTTTGCATAATCATAGGAATTAATCATTTTTATTCCATGACACTTAATTTATTTGCAATTAAACTTAAATTGCAATTACGGAAGTAAATCCCAAAATATTTAATCCTACAATTATCATTTACCATTTTCCCTTAAATCTATTCTCTTCAAAATAAATTAAGGAAATTAAACCTTAATTTCCAATAATTAATACTATAATTGTTCCCAACTAAACTCCCTTTAAATTATGGAAAATATGCCTTAAATTCAAAATTCTTAATCTTTAAAATTCTTTAAGGGCAAATTTTCCATAATTAATTCTTGATTCCCAAAGTCTAAAATTTGGGGTGTTACAGGGGCTAATCATTATATAACTAAAATTAATTAAAATATCATATCTTAGATTTGATTTATGAAGATAAATCAAGGATTTAATTTTCGGATAAATATAATATCTCATATTTAATTAAATTGAGATATAGTATCTCAAATTTAATTAAATAAAAAGATATCATATCTCATATTTAATTTATAAAGATAAATTAAATCTTTAGGCTTTTAATTTGGATTAAATAAATAGATTAGATTAGATCTATTCGATAGATTTAATTAATGCTATTTAATACTAAAATTCGAATTCAAGATTAATTGAGATTAATCTTGAATATTTTTATACTGCCCAATTAGGGTTTTAGAAACTATACAAGAGATATTGATCTAGCTGTATTAAAATAAGTGAACCACCGCAAAAGGACAACCCTAGAGAAAAGGTGTAAGACGCAAAGTAAGAAGGTGCTAGCTGTTACACCACCACTGGCCTCGCCCTTTCAGGTGGCAAGTTAGAGGGATTCCTTTTATAGTTTACCTTCCCGTTGTTATTAAGTTCATTTAATTATGGGTTAAGGTGTAATTTTGCCAACAAACAATTAGCTCAAGAGCGTCCAGCACAAAAAACAATTAAGGGTATCTTAAATGCCAAAAAACAATTACAGAGGTGCGTCCCGCACAACACTGTTAACTTGGGGTTAACGCCGTTAACTGAATTCGCACAAAAATTACAGAATAGGGCCTAAATGTTTATAAAATTATATTTAAGCCTCAAAAATTTGAAATTTTTTATTTTAGTCCCTCTACGTATAGGGACTAAAGTGAAAATTATAAAAAAAATTTGGGGCTGAAAGATAATTTTAAAAAACTTTGGGTTCTTTTCTGTAATTTTTGCAGGGTTATCCTTGCCCCCAAAAATCCACCACTGGTTACAGGCCTTTTTTTCGGCTTTAGCCTGGCTTACATGTGGTCTATTAAGGAGGCCTGTAATTTTAAAAATTTTGTAAGCAGCCTAACAAACCACAGGCCTCACCTTAAAACAAGCCTATTTCAAACACGGTGAAAAAAGACCTACTTTAAACAGGCCGAAAACATACCTACATCTAACAGCCTGTTTAAAGTAGGTCTTTGTTTTACCTGTTTAAAGTATGTCTGTTTTCATCGTGTTTGAATTAGGCTTGTTTTGAGGTGAGGCCTGTGATTTGTTAGGTGTAACATCCCAATTTTCAAAAGCGAAATAATTTATTTTTCATTTAAAATCATCAGAGTAGTGCATTTGAGCGGAAGAGTAACTGATACTTATATTTCAAAATGCTGTAAGTCTGGCTGAATACAATAGCGGTGTTGTCACCGCGTGGTTCAAAAGGGATGTACAACAACAAAAGGAAGGCTTCCGCCAGAATGTCAAAGGAAATCTTCAGCCGGGTCTACTATGCGGCCTGCTTGCGCTTCCCTTTATCCTCCGTCCTTGGTTCTTCTGACCCTGACGCTATGTTAAGAGCTAAGGTCCCATGCATACGGACCCCAGGTAACGGTTAACCTCATGTCTATATATACCATATATGGATCACAGACATTCACAAACATAAACAGTTCATAAGCATTTAGACAAATGTATCCCTGGCATATAAGCCCCTTGGCAGATATATCACACTTAGTATACATTTCACACCTAGCACTTGTTTCACACCAAGCATTTCACACCCAGCAAGCGTATCTCAATACCCAGCAAGAATAATCATAACAACAGTACATGAACATATCACCGAGCTATCAGCTATCTCATATAAACATACCAAACACATAGCACATATAAGCATACAGTAAATATCAGAGTTAAGGTTACCAGTACGCGGACGTACCTTTGTTTGATGTTATACGGTACTTCTGGCGGAATACGGTGCGACAGTTGGTCAGAACGTATTCAAGGATATCCTATAAGGATAATATTGTGTCTATTAATTCATACACATTATTCCAAGACATATCTTGGCTATATAAGACCATTTTACCCCTGGTGGATTTATTTTCCAATTTATTCCCTAATTTTCGGAAAAAACGCTGATCCAGCATTTCTGGGCAGAATTTCGCCTAACTTCGAAAAATCATAACTGATTCTAGAAAAATCGAAATGAGGATCCGTAAAATTTCCCGGAATCCTTGAGATGTCTACTTTTGAGGAAAAATACTGGAACTTACCCAGAATTCATGGATACTTCCCAGTTTCAACTTTTCAAACCGCTGCCCAGAATTTCGCCCAGAAAATGTAGCTTAACTTCTGGGATTTTTATCTTTTTACACAGAACTTCAATTGACACACTCTTTATATATTTGGAAAGCCCTAAATGTCTACTTGTATCATGAATTTTCCCAGAATTTTAGAACATCATCTTCATCATAAAATACTAGCATTTTTACTACTGACTCCAGAAGTTCCTATTTGCTGAAATTTCGCCAGAGCTTCGCTATTTTGATCATAATCTTCCAAAAATTTTGCTATACCTTCTTCTTCATCAAATTTTTGAAATAAAGACAGTGGAACCCTTAAAAACATGAAAATAAAACTATATTTGGAAGATTGAAGATCAAAACAACATTTCTAGCATTTCTACTTCATAACTAAGAACTTGAACTTATGAACTAAAAACTCTCTTACCTCTTGAAGAACCTTGCTTCCTACTTCTTGAAGCTCTTTCACTCTCTCCCACACACTCTAAAATTTCAGTTGTGGCTTGGTGGATTGGTGTGGAGAATGTGCTACCAAGGTTCTCTATTTATAGCCAAAAACATGAGTAGCCTCCAAGCAACTTGAATTGATCTTGTCCATTGGTCTTTACTTGGAGAAGAGGGAAAAATCTTGCCCCTACAACTCACCAGAAACGTCCACCCTCCCCCTTAGCTCTTAAGTTGTTGCTTCATCTCCTATTTACTCCCAAATGCTAATTTAGTTAGGCCTAAGTTGGTGTTTTAATTCAAAATCCAATTTCACTTTTGTAATCCTAATTTTATGACTAGATTTATGGTGATTTTTAATTTCCCAAACACTTAGGTATGAATCTTAAAAGTAACCGAAAATAACCTTGGGAATAGCCAAGTTGAAGCTCTTAATTCACTGATTCCAAATATGTATTTATATGTAACACTTAGTTCCAATATTTCAAGATATGATTTAATTTCTATGAATTCTCCTTGATTTGCATTTGATTAACAATTACTTGCTTCCCAAGTTTCTTTACTTGCTCCCCAAGTTTCTACTAATCTTCTCTCACAAGCAATTGACTTATGTGTTTGTATTATTATTACAACAATTTCCCTTCTTGTTTCCCTAGTAATTTCGTCCCCCTCCCCCTAATTTTTAATTATCAATTTACATTTTATTTGCTCTCACACCTTAGGAAGAAAAACCTTTTATTGGTCCAAGTAATTTCACAAAGATTTAGGATTAAAGGTTAATACAATTTCTTCATCCTTAAATTGGTAATTTTCGCCACTTTTATTAGTGAAAGGAAGAATTAGATAAATCCTTGGTTACTATTGATAGTATAGTGTTTTAGGGGTTACTAAGCTTAATTACCAAAATTTGACAAGTTTCTAATTTAATCTCTGCTTCTAAATATCATTTGATCCTTAATTATGACCTTCATAAATTAATTATTAACTAATTTCAAAAATTAATAAAGTATCTCAATTATTGCAATTTCAATTGCCCAATAATTGTTACTAATTTTCTCTAATTGATTTTACCATCCTCCAATGATTTTAAATGGTTATATTTTATGATCCTTAATAAGATTTAGGAAATTGAATTTTGGATTTATTAGAATCCAAAGAAAATTTCCCTAAATATAATGATAAATCAGTTAAAAATTTAGAGACAACATATTCTCCTATTTTAATAGGTATTATTTGCCAAAATATGGTTCTTTAGGAGAAATATAAATTTTAGGGTATTACATTAGGCTACTTACAAAATTATTAAAATTACAGGCCTCCTCAATAAGTCATAGGTAGGCCAGGCTAAACTTTAAAAAAAAGGCCTGTAACCAGCAGTGGATTTTGGGGGTAAGGATGGCCCCACAAAAATTACAGAAAAGAACCCAAAGTTTTAGGAAATGATCTTTCAACCCTAAAATATTTTTATAATTTTCACTTTAGTCCCTGTATGTGGAGGGACTAAAATAAAAAATTTTAAAAGTTTGGATCTTAAATATAATTTCATAAACATTTGAGTCCTATTCTGTAATTTTTGCGCAAGTGGAGGGACTAAAATAAAATTTTTTCTAATTTTTGGGGCTTAAATATAATTTCATAAACATCTGGGCCCTATTCTGTAATTTTTGCACGCAATTCAGTAAACGACGTTAACCCCAGGTTAACGGCGTTGTGCTGGACGCTCCTCTGTAATTGTTTTTTGGCATTTAAGATACCCTTAATTGTTTTTTGTGCTGGACGCTCCTGAGCCAATTATTTGTTGGCAAAATTGCACCTTAACCCTTTAATTATTAACCAGACCACCGGATCGGTTTGGACAACTATTGTACTAGTAAAAGTAAAAGCGACAAAAAGTAAAATTCCTGGAGGGTTAGGGTACAATCATCCAGAAATGAATTTCAAAATATAAGTACAGTCATCCCAAAAAGTAAAATACAAAATACGATAGGGCATCCCCTATCCTTCAACCGCACTGCCATCCTACCCTTGCAAAAAGGCCTTTTCGGCTAAAACATGCCCTCCTATGTCACTAAAAAGCTCTGGAGTTCATGTGCGGCCCCTACAGTAACCGTCAATACTCATACACTATATGTGTGGTGTGTATGTGTGCAACCGTATAATATATACAAATATGGAAAACATGCCAAATATACCATATATGCAAACTGAAAACATACACAACAAACATGTCTTCGCACTATGGAGCCGCCTTACCAAGGTAGGCCCCAGATTGCGGAATCACACGCCTGTTTCCATTGAGTCGCCACACTCACATGGTCGACCCCGACAGGCACCGCCTATTTCCGTTGAGTCACCACATAAGCAAACCCCGGCAGGCACCCTCAGCGCTAGGGACACAATCACAAATATGTTCTGTATGCATATTTGGCCAAACACAAACAAAAACACATATGGAAAGCAAAACATACATCAAACACATAAAAGTGTTGGAGTAAAGAGATTACTACTACCTGGTGATAAAAATACTGTTTTATATTTTCAAGGGTCCCAAAAGTCTCCCAACAGTTTGCTTGACCCTAAATATCATAAAAATAATTTATTTGAGTATTTCCAATATTACCCTTACATTATTTGATTAAATCCGAGCTAAAAACAGATTTCTAGAAATCCAGTGTTTCTGTCCTGACTTCACCTATTTTTCATAAATTCTACAAAACTCATTTTTGAGTGAAACCAACGCCATCTAAACCATTAACATGTTTAATTGTCAGGGAAAACATTCTCAAGGGTCAAAAGTACAGATATCTTGAAGTGATACCACTTTTTGGCCCCCTGGTCAAGATTCGCATCACTGGTCACATCTCTGTTCTCAACCAATTATTTCAATAAGAAATATTTATCCAAATATATCATATTATATATGTAAACTCATGCCCCAGATGTCTATGTTTTTCCTATAAAATATAAGCTTAAACAAAGTTTGTTTACCCCGTAAAAAACGCTAAAGAAGGTTCACTGCCCAGATTTTCCAGCACAGGCAGCAACCTTTCTTTTGGGGTTTTTTGGTGTTTTGATTTTGCAAACTCAAACCAAACCAATAACCTACACAAAATCACGTTCCAGAGCCATTGGAGACCTTAAAAATTCAGAAATCCAACTCCAAAACCATGCTCCTACTATTTGCACGAAAATAACTTAATGAAACTCCAAGAACCCAAGTTTTTCGGTGTTACCTTAATTCAGAGAATCAGTCGATGAGTTTGGGTGCTAGGGTTGAAGCTTGACTATGGTGGCTACTGTCTGGTCCCTTCTCTGCCTCTAGAAATTTTGTGCTCCAGGGTGAAAAATGAAGGGTAAAACACCTTTTAATTTAAAGTAAATTTGATCCGGTGAAAATAGAATTAATTGCCGTAATTTTCAGTCTGATAACCATCTGGCTTTTTGACTTATTTCCAAAGAAAATCCAGAGGTTTCCAAGGGCTTCTAGGGTCTTTCCAAGTGGTGCAGCCCTCCCCCAAAATATCTTGGATATTTTACACTTTTTGGGCAAATTACCTATTTCAACCCGAAACTTTCAAAAATTATAATTTCAAACCAGAACTTTTGGGTAATTACCAACTTTAGCCCGGGACTATTCAACTTCCCTAAAGCACATATGAGACGCCATGTGGGTCCCTCAAATCTTCTCCAATTGAATTTTACCCATTTATTCCCATTTTACCCTTTTTCTTTGATCGTGAGACCCGCAGTTGACTTTTACGTTGACTTTTCCTTTTCTTGACCACCAAGCAACGTTTTTAATTAATGAGAGAGAGTTATGTGGAGCCTAATGGTGCCCACACCTCTGACCCTCTTCAATTAATCCATTTTCTCCACTTTATCAGTCCAGTCCTCGACCAACCGGTCCTCGCTGGGTACAAAAGTGCTTCTTTATGTACTTTTCTACAACTTTTCCAAATAATCTCCCCTTAATAGACATTCATATGTGGCGCCCTTCCATCTTCCCAAAGTGGTCCCACACTTGTCCCATTTATTCTAAAAAGAATCCTAGCTAGTCACTATCGGTCTCATTCCTATCGAACATTCACCTAGGGACCCCCCTGGCAGGTCTAAATCTGAACATGACTTAAATCTCCTATTTTTCTTATGTTAGGTGAATTCCTTATTATGGGGATTGGAAATTGACCATTTTGCCCTTGCCCCTTTTATTTTAAATTATTTCCCTGAATATGATTTATTTACGATAATTAAATAATAATAATAATTGAAAGTAAATCTCTCATTAATTCAACACTATATACAAGTACACTGGTTACATTAGTAGGGGTGTTACACTAGCACACTAACGTCCATATTGAAAAGCTATTCGGTGTGGATACCGGTAAAGGGAGCGGATCTATAAAGTCGGCTCTTAGAGATTGATCGAGCAAGAAGGTGTTAGATAGATACAGTTTGAATATATGCACACGAGCAATCACAAAGGTGCAACTTCTAACATACAACCTAATCTAAACGCCATTGATAGATCCTCTGAAGGGATTCGTAAAATTTTTAATTCTACTGTGTGTACGGATCCCAACAATTGTAACTTAAGTTTGCATATTAAACCATTTAAAAATCCCCAATTGGTTGCATACACTGATGTTGAAAGGGCTTATGATCTTAATGATAGACACTTTACTAAAGGAATATGTGTGTGCCTGGGAAATAATCTTATCTCTTAGTCATCTATAATACAAAATGTTGTGTCAAGGTTTAGTGTTGAATCTAAATATAGGTCTCTTGCTGATGGTTCCTCAGAAATTAAATGTTTGAGTTCTTTGTTATTTGAGCTTGGTTTATTTCTTAAAAAACCATCAGTGATATGTGTGAAGATGGAATATCACCTAGAGGGGGGGTGAATAGGTGATCTAAAAAAATTTAAGTCACTTAATAAAAATTTCCACGATTAAGGCTAAGCACTACTTAAAAGAAAATTCAAGAAGTAAAGAATGGACACGATGCAATTTATACTGGTTCGGTCTAATCTTGACCTACATCCAGTCCCCAAGAACTCCTTGGGATTTCCACTAACTCTTCACAGATTACAAGTACAACTTTGGGATGATCCTTACACTCTCGGACTCACTCCCCATTACTACTTGTAATGGTACACCCACACTTAAGGTTCCACAACCTTAAGATTTTGCAGCTGAATGAAATAAGTGTTCAAATAACTCCTGACGAGTAGATAAAAATGGAACACTGAAGTACAAGTAATATCAAAGATATTGAATGAAACTGGTAAGAGCAATAAATCAGAGTAAATGCGCAGAGTTTTGGTCAGTGCCTCAATTGAATGCTTCTTCAATTTATAACTACCAATTATCACCGTTGTAAAAAGAACTAGTCGTTGTCTTGTGCTTGTGTAATCCTGGCAGCTAAAATGACCGTTGGCACTTACTGCTAGCAGTTTAAATTTCGAGGGATAATAGCTTGACCAACATTCTTATTCCTGGAGAGAATGTCTCTTCTTAACATTTGACCGTTAGAGTTCAGAAAGAATGTTGTCACTCTGTATTTGCTTTTCATCTGATACATTTAATGTTGATGACATCATGTTTGCTTTTTATCAGAACAGAAGGAATTCCTGATCTCTCCATAAAACAAACTTTGAAATAGGATTAGTGATAAGCAGTCTAATATCAGTAAGAAAAGGAAATCAGATTCTCATGGGTTAGATACAGAAACAATTGTAGAAGCTACGTATAAACATATATCAATTCAAACACGATCAACCTCGAGTTTCCTATTCAACCTCGAGTTTCCTATTCAACCTCGAGTTTCTTACCAACCTCGAGTTTCAAATACCAGCCTCGAGGTTATGAATCAGAAGTATTCTTAGTAACTGAAGTATGTAACCTCGAGTTTTGATTATTACCTTGAGTTTGGAGGTAACCTCGAGGTTCATTTGCCTACCTTGAGGTTGAGTGCAATGGGTTACAAAATATTGATCAGTAGAAATCATGAATTCAACCTTGAGGTAATATTTCAACCTCGAGTTTTGGACTAACCTCGAGGTTAGTCTTCAAGCCTTGAGGCTGACACAAGGAATATTCAGAGGATCACTAAGGCTTGGAGCCTCAAGGTTCATTTGTAACCTTGAGTTTGACTATAACCTCGAGGTAATTTATCAGCAAATGTCTGATTCCAGGAAATATTCATAGCACCTAGTAATTATTCCAGGAAAAATTTAACAAGAAACATTTTCCTTAATCTGTTAAAGTCGCCAAGGAGTTATAATTCTTGAAAATCCAATAGCAGGATGATAAAACTTTTGATGATTATTTTACTCACCTTATCAGTTTATCTCTTTATTTTATGTATTTGAATTAGTGAGATGATAAGAGTTGGAGAGTTGATATGATGATACAGGGATTGAAACATGAGATCAAAGAGCAACTAGTTTCTCAACAATTTCAAGAACTTAACCTAGCGATCAAAGAATGTCGGATTATTGAAAGAAACCTAAATGATTTGTGGGCATCTAAGGGTAATATCTATTAAAGTGGCTCAAACTGAGGAAATGTACCCCATAAAACAAAAGGTCAATGGTTTAAATCTCAAGGAGGTAACAAAGATTTCCTCAAGCTGGTCATGAAGCTTCTCAGAAACCCTCACAGTCATAATCTTGTCCTAAGTATAGCAAATATCATCTTTGTAGAAATTGTGGTGTATGCTTGATCTGTTTTAATTGCAAAAAGCCAAGACATTTTGGTTGGGATTGTCCCCAACGTGCTACGGAGAGTAGGCCTCAGAATCACGGTAGAGTGTTTGCAATGACACACGAAAAGGTCAGAAAGTCTCCTAAAATGATTTAAGGTACCATACTTCTTTTTGGTAATATCTTGCAAGCATTGTTTGATTCAAGAGCTAGCCATTCTTTTATTTCATATGATTGTGTTGAACAATTAGGTTTAAATACTCATGAATTTCCCTATGATCTAATTGTGTCGACACCGCTTATATGAAATCTATGGCTACTGATGTATGTTGAAACTATGTTATGATTGTTGATGGGTATGAGTTTACGGTAGATTTGATTTGTTTTCTACTCCATGGTATAGATGTCATATAGGGTTTAAATAGGCTAACAGAAAACAATGTGTTGTCAGATTATGGTGGAAAGAGGATTATATATCCAACGCCGTAAGATGTCGATGTGAACCTAAATTTACTCTTAGTGTTGAGGCTGAGAAATGCTTGAAAAAGGGTTGTCAAGGGTATATGGTGTTTTTTTCAATATAAGTAAAAACTAAAATTTCACTAGAGAGTATACCAATCGTGAACAACTTTCTCGAGGTATCTCCAAAGGATATTAGTGGATTACCCCTAAAAGGGAAGTAGAATTCACTATTGAAATCATGTCTGGAGCATGAATGGTATCCAAAGCGCCTTATCAAATGGCACCCTACAAAATGGTTGAGTTGAAGTAGCAAATTGAAGAATTGCTAGAAAAAAGGTTTATCGGACCCAGCGTTTCACCATAGGGAGCTTAAAAGTTATTTGCAAAGAAGAAAGACGGAATCTTGAGGTTGTGTATCGATTACTTAGAGTTGAACAATGAAACCATAAAAAACAAGTATCATCTTCCCAAGATTGATGATATGCTTGATCAGTTGTCTAGTTCTTGCGTCTTCTCAAAAATTGACTTGTGATAAGATTACCATCAGTTGAGGCTCAATTGGTTTCACTGTCTTTCCGTCCTATAGCAATGCCCCCAATTCATAGAGTCATATGATATATCTACTCTAGGAATTTGTTGCAAAAGGATGGCAACTGTACTCACTTTGCAAAGAAGGATTATACCCTCTTTGTTGCTATGATAGACAAAGTGCCTATTAATCTTGGCCACTAGCTTTTCCAGGAAATAGCCAAACTTTTGATTTTCTTCAAGATCAATCTCTCATATTCCTTTTACTTCTCCATTGTCAGTTATTCTTTTCTATGATAAAATCTATCATCTTGTACTTCTAAGAACATAAAATGAAGCCCCCAAGTTTTGTGAAACACCAATTAAACCTCATGAGAATTACATTTGAAGAAGGCTCAAGCAAGTCAAGGGCCCCTTCTTGATCCAAAGCATCACATGCCTTCTGTTTTCAATAATCATCAGGATGAACTTTTGAAATCAATTTGAAATAACGCACAAACTCGAGTCTATAAGTGGCAGGCTCGAGTTTGAAACTATTTGAAATGGATGTAGGCTTTAGTCTAGATATGTAAGCTTGAGTTTGACAAATGTAGGCTTGAGTCAAATCGTGTTGCAAAATTTGATAGCTCTCTGTCTGAGCCTAACTCGAGTTTGTAAGTTTTAGGCTCGAGTTTGCTTCAACCAGAACACACTTCAAATTCTTTCAATCAGAGATAGGCTTGAGTCTACATAATCATGCTTGAGTTTATATTTGAAAAACCTTTTGAACGATCTCTGTAAGGCATAGGCTTGAGTTTATCATAATAGACTCGAGTTTAACTAAGAACAAATAATTTGATTTGCTCTCTGTAATCCGTAGGCTCGAATTTAACATAATAGGCTCGGGTTTGCCTAAGTTCAAAACACTTGACTTGCTTTCTATTAAGTATAAACTCGAGTTTAACAAACTCAGGCTTGAGTTTAACTTACATTGCAAGGATTAAATCAGTTTTAACAAGCTTCTACCTTGTTTGAACTTCAACAACAGAGAAATAACTTATTAGTTTACAACTGTTAGTTATCATCAAAGCACATAGAGAACTAACACCTTTTCCCCTATTAGCGATTCAATTGTTGGGGAAGGAAATTTGTTTGATTTGATCTCAAAGTATGTATAACAATCTGATTGTCAAAGTGGAAAAGAATTGTTCTAAGAAATTATATTCATTTCATAACAAGGTTTTTCAGATGCTGCAATTTCAAAATCCAATTTTGGACATACAGAATACTTGTAGTAATGCCATCCTAAAACAAGTTGGCTCGTTGTCAAATGCTGAAAAGATTATGGTAAACCAATTGATTTTATTATTTTGTGCTTATTGTGATACTTTTGTACTTTGCGAAGGTAGACAAATTCATATGTAGATGATTATATGTGGAATAAGGAGTAATAGTCTCAATGTGAAGACGCTAGGAGTATACGCTCTTAGTGGTAGCATCAAGGATGCTAGAAACATGTTTTACAAATTTGAACTGTGCTATACTCTTCCCTAGAATTGGATGAGAAGATGGTTTATAGTGATGGTTTGGTTCAAGTTTTCCTTGTTTTACTTCAAGATGTTGGGTAGTAAAATTTCCCCTGATCAATATACATTTCCTTACGTCATTAAAGCTTGTAGTGGCTTGAATAATGTTCAGTTGGGCAAGATGATTTATAAAACTATTCAATTGATGGGCTATCATATGGATTTGCTTGTTGGTTGTTCATTAATCAAGTTGTATGCAGAAAATGGTTATATTCACAATACAACATGCTTATTTGATAAAATGCTTCAAAAAGACGACATTTTGTGGAATGTTATGCTCAATGGATATGATAAAAATGGAGATTCTAACAATGCTGTTAGAACTTTTAAAGAAATGAAGAAATGTGATAACAAACCAAATGTAGTCACATATAGTTGTATTTTGTCTTTATGTGCATCAAAAGGGATACATTACTTTGGCATCCAACTTCATAGTCTAGTTATTGTTAGTGGTTTTGACTTTGATTCCCAGGTACCCAACTCACTGCTTGCTATCTATTCAAAATGTCAAAACCTTGCTGATACACAAAGTTGTCCATTATGATGCCATAAACTGATACTATGAGTTGAAATAGGTTAATTGTTGGATATGTAAAAAATGGATTTATAGTTGAGGCTTTACCATTGCTTAATAAAATGATCTCTGGTGGTGTTAAACCACATGCAATCACTTTGTCTAGTTTCCGTCCTTCTCTCACTGAATCTGGAAGTCTCAAACTTTGCAAGGAAATTCACAGTAATATATTGTGACATACTATGCTTTTTGATGTTTACCTAAAGTATGCTCTTATTGATATATACTTCAAGGGTGGAGATGTGGATGTAGCACAAAAGAATTTTCAACAAAGAACTAATGTTGATCTTGTTGTTTGTACTTCTATGATATCAGGATATGCTCTGAATGAGCTAAAAATGGACTTGATAATATATGCCATGTGAGATCTACTATCACAGACATGGAAACAAAATGTGGAAGACTAGATCTTGCATGCTTATCATATTTTTCAGAAGAATGTCTAAGAGATAGTGATAGGATTTCATCAAATAAACAGACCATCCTTCGCTAGTTTATTCAAGAAAAAGGAAATTGGATAAGAATAATTTTGCTTATGTACTTGGAAGTTATGCTTGTATGTTTAAATAAGACTTATTAGGAAGTTATGCTTAAGTGTATCTTATCCAATTAGGAAGTTATTTTCAGTTGGTTATAACAGTTCTATATTCTTATATATTTCCCTATTGTGTAAACATATGATTAAGGAGAAATATATATACAAAATTATATTGTGGAATTGGTCAAAAACTTCAAATTTTGGTTCTTGAATTGTTCTCTTAGATCCTAATTCTTTAGGATCTATCAATTTGGTATCAAAGCGCTTCTTTCTCTAGGGCAATTTTTGTGCGTTATGGGGAACTATAGGAAGAAACAGCAAACAACCGACCAACTAAACATGAGTAATGAAGCAGAATCATCTAGAGAGCCAGAGTGTTTTAAACCAACAGACAACTTGGTTCAACAAATGGCTTTTCTTGTCAATAAAATTCAGAGTATGGATGTAGAGATGAAAGATATGAAGCAGCAAAAGAAACTAATGGAAGAACAAGCGAATAGAGATATGAGAAGACAAACTGAAGACTACAAAGAATTTGAAGCAAACAACCTAGGGTGGTATTATTAATGCTAATAATATGATTGACATCTGAATGGATGTATTCCTTGTAACAGGTGAATAAGTTCAAAGTAGTCAATGCCTTCACGTTATCTATAGCCTTTTACTACAAGCCTAGCTTTATATTTATCAATAGTGCCATCTGTTTTCATCTTCTTTTTGAAGACCCATTTATTTCTTAAAGGCTTATTGTCAGGACAAAGGTCAACCAATTTCCTAGTGTGATTTGACAGAATGGATTCAATTTCACTATTGATAGCCTCTTCCTATAATGGTGCTTCAAAAGAACTCATAACCTCTCCATATGTTTGAGGCTCATTTTTCAATAGATAAGTCAAAAATCAGGCCCAAAGGATATTGCGGTCCTTTGCCTTGTACTACATCTAGGTTCCTCCTCTATATGATCATCGTAAGTTATAGTATTCTGAGATATCACAATGTTATTTTCATCATTACCTTTAATTGAAGGAAATACTCTCAAAGAACGTAGCGTTTCTTGACTTGATAACCTTATTCATATATATGGATATCTGATACATTGAACTTAAAAACCAGAAAATGATATGCACTACTATTAAATGCATAACCAATAAACACATAGTCTACTATCTTACGACCGATTCTCAACCATTTAGGTTTAGGAATCTCAACATTTGCCAAGCACCCCTACACTTTCAAATATTTCAAGGAAGGTTTATTTCCTTTCCATATTTCGTATGGTATGATTGTATCATTTTGTGAGGCACTCTGTTAATTAGAAAGTTAGATGTTAGAATGGCTTCCCTCCAACAAATTTTGTGATAAACCCGACGCAATTAACATTGCATTCATTATTTCTTTCAATGTTCGATTTTTCCTCTCTGCAATCTCATTTTATTGCGAAGTGTAAGGAGCAGTTGTCTGGTGTATAATACCATATTTGTGCAAAATCCTCAGAGTGGCCAGCATATTCTCCCCCACGTCTGCTCCTCACTACTTTAATTTTTTTGTTAAGTTGATTTTCAACTTCATTTTTATATTGTCTAAAAGTAATAATAGCCTCATCTTTACTATCAAGCAAATACACATAACAACATCTACTGCAATCATCAATAAACATAATAAAATATTTCTCATTACCCCTAGAAGATACATATTTCATATCAAATATATCAGTATGTATTAAATGTAATAACTCAATTGATGTTTCAACAGAAGGAAATGATAACTTAAATTTTTTTTTGATTCAATGCATACTTAATATTTATTATTATTTGAACAATCAACTTTAGACAATAAATCTAAATGAATTCAACTTTTAATCGATTTAAAATTAACATGTCCTAATATTTGATGTTATAAATTAGAGGACTCAAGCATATAAATAGAAACAATATTATTATTGATAACACTATCATTTGTGACAATTATTACATTAAGTTTGAGAAGGCCCTCACTAAGGTAAACTTTTCCTACATACATATCATTTTTAAAAAGTACAAATTTATCAAAAATAAATACAAACTTAAAACCATTCTTACTTAAGAGGGACTAGACACTAAATTCTAACGAATGTCAAGCACATGAAGCTCCATGATCCTAACTTTGAAGTGCCTTGGAATGCAGAACGTATCATTCGTGATCACCTGAAACACTATGGAAACTAATGGGATGATCGATCTCTCTAGACTCAATAGGTGGATGAAGTCATGATCAAGTGGACACCCCCTCGATGCATTGTTGGTGGTTGAGGCACTGAAAGAGCAAAGCTACTTAATGGGCTGTCAAGACAGTATTAACGACATTTTGCATCTCATGAGACGAGAGTGGCGAGTAGATCAATTGGCAGCCATGAGTTATTACATTCCGAGGAGAAGAGTGATCTGGGAGACACCTTCGTCCCATTGAAGTAATGAGAATTGCTGGCTAAAATATACTTTTAGTCCTTTTAGTTTACATGAGATATACTTTCGGTCCTTTAACTTTATAAAGTATACTTAGTCCTATAATTTTAACACTGTTAATTTTACTAACGGAAAATACAAACTGAAGTGAAGATAGTGCAAACTTGAGTGATGATTGTGTAATTAAATACTAATAAATTTAAATTTAAAATATGGGTAAATTGAAGAATATATAAAATTTGTTTAATTAAATGATATTATTCATCATTTGAGTTCGCCATGTCAGCATTTTCTGTTAGCAAATAGTGTAACATCCCAAATTTATGGGATTTTAATATTTGAGATATTGTATGAGATATTAAATTGAGATTTAATATTTTATGAAGTTATGAGAGTTTGGTTGGAAAAACAAAACAAAACAAAACAAACAATCAAATGGGCTACGTTGAGGCTCGTATAACCCAAGAATCAAATAGTTATTTTGAGAGGGGGTCATGGGTTCGATCCCCTCTGCCATCGCTGGGACTCCTTTGGTAGGCGATCTCGTAAGTCCCCAGTAAGTGCTCATTGTAACATCCCAATTTTCAAAAAAGGACTAATTTTTTTTTTTATCAGAGTAGAGCATCGGAGCAAATAAAAGAGTGAGTAACTGGTATATCATTAACTGTGATGTATCCATCATAATGTACAGTACATTTATCAGAGTGATGTTATAATAGTATACGTCTAAAAATAGGATCTTCAGTCGGGTCCTTATACGTTCTGCTTACTCTGCTTACTCCTATCTTCAGTCCTTGGTTCCCCCGAACCTGAAGCTATGGTAAGAGCTGAGGTCCAATACCCATCGGACCTCAGGTAACGGTTAACCTCGTGCTTATGTAAACAGTATATGACAGATATTACATAATAAGTACACATTTATAACTTTCAAAAACATAACAACATGTAGGCGATAACAAAACATAGCCACTGCAATATGTATGTTACCCTAGTCTGCACTATTCACCAGTGCCACGATGGCTTATCGTGTCCTCAGCGCTAGGAAAACTCAACGGTGTTATCAAGACCATAACCCGTATTCAATTCAATATTTAAAGAGCAATTTCAAAACAAAGTCTTAGCATATGAGTACAACTATCATATATAAGCATACCATAAGCATAAGAGTTAAGGTTACAATACACGTCTGTACCTTCGTTGACGAGTTTTGGGCATGTTTGTCGGTCAGTACACGTTCACAGTTTATCCTATAAGGGTAATATCGCTTTTATTAATTCCCAAACATTATTCCAAGAGATATCTTGGTCACAAATGACAATTTTACCCTTGGTGGATTTAGTTTCAATTATTTCCACAAAATTTCGGAAAAAAACGTTGGTTCAACATTTCTGGGCAGAATTTTGTCTAACTTTGAAAAATCATAACTAATTCTAGAAAAATCAAAACGAGGATCCGTAAAATTTCCCGGAATCCTTCAAATCTTTATTTTCAAGGAAAAATACTGGAACTTACCCAGAATTCAAGAATAATTCTCAGTTTTGAAGTTTTAAACCTCTACCCAGAATTTTTTTCAGAATTTCGTAGCCCAACTTTGAGAATTTTTATCTCACTGCACAGAGCTCAAAATAATACATTCTAGGTATTTTTGAAAAGCCTTACATGTCTACTTTTACCATGAATTTTCCTAGAATTTTATAACTTCATTCTCAACATAAAATTATGGCGTTTCTATCATTGGTTTCAGGAATCACTAACCAATAAGATTTTGCCAGAGCTTCGCTACTTTGATCATAATCTTCCAAAAATTTTGCTATAACACCATCTTCATCAATTTTTCAAATTAAAACCATTTTTAACCATAAAAACATGATAACAAAAATATATTGGAAGATTAGAGATCAAAACTGTAACATCCCAATTTTCTGTGACTTGAATACTGGGATTTTATGGGAAATTTAAGTTATGAAATTGGGCTAAAATAATTATGAGAATAATTATGAAAATTAAGGTTTATTGTTCCTTAACTTATTTTGAGAAAAAGAATAAATTCGAAGAAAAATTGAAAGTAATAATTTTGACCTAAATATTATAGGAATAATATTTTATGGCCTAAGAAAATAAATTGTGGAAGAAAAATCCTTACATGGAAATTAAGGATTTATTTCTAGCATTTATCCAATAATTACAATTAATTGAACCAAGCACAAGCTTATATGAAACTCACAGAAATTTTAGCCATATTAATTTCTCCTATCATGGGGGCAGTAAAAATATAAAAATGTGATCAGCCCAAACATACTTTTGCGTGGCCCATTTATACAACAGATTATCAAATGCATTATCTCATTCCCTTCGGCCTAACCTCAGCCCACCCGAAAATGCAACAGACAAATGGAGATTTCAGCTCCTACGCCTCAACCCATACGTGCAGCGCCCATGCTCTTGGAACTCAGAATGCAGCAGCTCCCATGCTCCACTATTTTTTTCTCGAGCTTCCAAGCATGTCTACCATACTCCACCATTTCTCTTGAAAACAGAAACACGCTCGGCCTCATATATTTCTTCTTCTTTCTCATTCATTCCTGGTAACCATTTCTGCCAGAGAACTTGAATTCAGAGGCAAGAGTGAGACGGAGAAAGAGAGTAAGAGGCATCGAAGAGAGAGAGACATAAACCGAATATCATCCTACTCTACCCCTCGCCGCGAGAACAGGAGAGACATTCATCAACCACTCCCATCGTTTCTGTTTGCATCTGAAGGTATACCATGGAACCTTCTTCTCCTCTAGTTCCGTTAGTTTTTCTGTGTTCAGTATGAAGCTTTTAGGAGTTAAAACAAAGCTTACTAAAATCAGAAACAGAAAAGAAGAAAGAGGGGCTGTCAACATTTCCTTTTTCATTTCTTTCGGTGTTGTAGATGCTTACTGGGTACCTAGGTTCTGTTTAGTAGAAGAAAACAAGAAAGAAAACAACCAAAACAAAAAGAATGAGAACTGAACATGCATGTTTTTCGGTCAACGATTTTTGCAGCATGAAGATATGTTGTGTATGTGCTGTGAAGAAAACAAAAGGGAAGAGTAGATGTATATATATGTATGCATGAAATGATCTCTGTTTTGCTGTCATGAGTTCTGTTTTGCGAAAGGAAAAATATAAATGTGTAGATGAATTTCTGATATAATCTTGCTGAAAACAAAAAAAAAACGCTGAACCATATTATTTTGCTGTCTTGCTGTCATCGTTTTGTGCTGCTGTATGCATTTTGTTTTTCTGCGCATTTCGGTCTTGCCAAGGAAGAGAATACTGGACTGGTGTGTGTCTGAAATAGATATATAAATATGGACTTAAAATGCTGTCTTGCACAAGCTCATAGAAGGAGAAAGAAAAAGAGAAACGCTAGAAGCTTGGACATATATGTAGGATCTGTGTGTAATTTAAGGGTCTGTGTGTATGCTTAAAAAAAATAAATGAAGTTATATAGATAATGAAAGAAGGTAGAATATAAGCATGTAGGAGTATTTTTGCATGGTTTACTGTCATGATGTTGTGCATGCTGAAACTAGAAGCTTGGTGGTCAAACAAATGTACACAGATAACTGATCTTGCATGCCTTGCGTCTGCTCCTCTGTTTTTCTTCGACTGAAACAGAGTTTTTCAACGTCTGCTACAGTGTTTTCGTAAGTGAACAGTGCCGGGTTACTGTAGCAAAACATTACTGTTCACGTGCTGACTTTTCAACTGGGCACCGATTTTTAAAAATGTCAAAAAAATAGTAAACGACCTTATTTGACTCTGAAATTTTATGACCATTTAGTAGACATGATAAAATTCAAAATGAGCTTTGGTTCACCTCAAACCAAGGTCTATAGCTCAAGTTATGATTTTTGAAAAATGGGTCAAAATTTGGGAACATTTATGTGACGTTTTCTGGGCAATGGTTATATTTTTATAAACTGGGAATTTTTGGTATAAGATAAAATTATGAAATTTTCCAGAAAGAAAATAGAGACATGTAGATTTCTTTTGGTTGGTATCTTGTAATTTTCTAAGCTCTGAGTAAAGAGTTATGATTTTTACAAATGACCCTAAGTTTTTGCAAGCTTAAACTGAACAGTCTGGATGTTTTTGAAATCTGGGAAATAATGACATGTGATAAAATGTTGGAACCAATTTTACCAAAAACTAGGCTTAAGGAGGAGTTCATAGGTTTTTGAAACACTTGAATTGGATACCTAGAACTCCAGATATGAATTTTTAAAATTAAGCTATAAATTCTGGAAGATTAACGGGATAGTCAATGAAAATGTGAAATCTGAAAATTTATTTGACCTGTCCTGATCTTTTAAAGTATTTTTCTATGGAAGTGGATGACTCTAGGAACGTGTGAGAGTTGACGGCACATTAAAATGATTTTTGTGCTACTAATTAAAGAGGAATTAATAAGAAATAATAAAGAGAATTATCAATAGAAAGTGATAGTAATAATTAAAAAGGGGTATAAATGGAATAGAAGTTACCAATGGTATAAGGGTCATTAGTGGCAATGCCACCTCTTAGAATGTTAATGGTAAGAGAGAATAACACGGTGATGATATTATAGGATATCCGAGAAGGTTTGAAACCAGTACCGAAAGGTGGACGTACCACTAGCGCCAAGGACTAAGGTACGGACGCGTACTGTAACTTTAACTCTTGTGTTGCTTGTATGCTTTATATGTGATGTGATAATTCATATAGTCATGGACAAGACTGGGTCTTGGGTCATGGACTGTGGCTAAGACTGGGTCTTAGGTCACTATTTTTAAATACATTCAACATTTGATATGAAAACGGGTTACAGTCTTGGTAATGCCGTATGGACGTTTTCCTAGCGCTGAGGACACGCCAGGGGCGTGGCACTAGTTTATGTGCAAACGATGGTTGAACATTACATGAGCCGTATGCTATGTATTGTGAGACATTACATTTGCTGTGTGCTATAGATTGTTTTACATTACATTTGCTGGTGCTATGTATTGTTGTGTTGTGAACCTTACATGGACCGTATGCTATGTATGGTTAATGTTGGAATGTAATGGATATCTATCATATATATACTGTTATATTTGAACATAAGGTTAACTGTTACCTGAGATTCAATGGGCATTGAATCTCAGAATTTACCCTAGCTTCAGGTTCAGGAGGATCGAGAGCTGGAGAACAGAGTAATTGGCACACGTAAGGACTCGGAAGAAGTTTTATTTTGGACTGTATTAAATATGTACTGTTAAACCTTTTGGATTATTGTAGCCTAACACGTCAACCGAGATCACTGCAATGATTGTAAGTTGTATCATGCTTTTATTCCTTCGGGAATTTTAATTAACCAGCATATGTCTGCGCATATGAAATCAGTTACTCAATCGTCCAAACCATTAAGTACGCTCTCTATTGTGTTTTACTCTGATCTGTTAAACGCCTTCACTCTGATAAATACACAAGAATTAGTTTAATAAAGAGATCTAGGATCATAATTGGACCTCATAATGGACTTAGGAAATAAAGGCGTTACAAAAACAACATTTAAGCTATAAACTAAAAGCTAAAGCTTAAGAACTAGAGAGCTTCTTGGAGAACCTTGTTACTCCCTCTTGCTTCCTACTAACTCTCACTTTCACTCTATTTTCATATGCTTCTTGCTTGTTTTGGTGTGAGTTTTGTGAGGGCCAAAGCCCCCTATTTATAGCAAAATGTGATGGTATTTTGGTAGTTCTTTCAAACTTAGTCTTCTTGAATTTGGACCCTTAGATCTAGATTAATTGTGAAGCATGTGAATCCTCACCTTCCCATCTCACACAACCGCCCTCCCTCTCTTTTTTTTTTTTTCTATTCTCTTCCATTTTCATTTAATTTCCCTTATCCAAAGTACACCTTATCTCTCCAATTTGTTCCCTTAATTAATGTTCATTTAGCATGTGTTAATAGATTTATTAGTAAACAATTATTGGCCCCTTATTCAAGCCTCCAAACCGTGCCCTCTCTCCCTTGTTTCTTCAACTATATGCTTCAAGAATTAATTACTTTAGATGCCTTAGTTTCTAGATGAAATTCATGGTTGCTTTAACCAAAAAAAATGTTTTTAGAGGTTTAACTTTAAGTTTATTCTAGTCTCTTCTTTAACACTTGAATCACAAGAGAAAACTCATGGTTCAATTAGGAGTCTCTCTAATTACCCCTAATCATCTTTAATATTAATTATGCAAGTTGGGCAAAAAGACCATAATGATACTTAATCTCAAGAGTAATTTTTGTGTGTTCAAGATTAGTCCTTATATCTACTCTATGATTAAAATCCCTCCTTGTATCAATTTATTTGCTTAGGTTTGCATTATATTTGTTACCTTGCGTTTTATTAATGTTTACTCTTTGATTTTGACTCTTCTTTCTTACTTTTTCACTACACACACACATATGCACAACAATTACACACACACACTCACACACACCATAGCCGCCCGCTCTCTCTTATCTCTCATCATCTTATCCTCTTCCATGTAATTAAGAGCTTTAATTACATAGTACACTTATCCTCTTCCACTTGCCTCTAAAATCTCCATGTCTTAATGCTTGACTATGATTCATTCTCGCATGTGTGGGTTGTTTTATAATAAACAATTCACTCACCCTTTTCTAACTTGTGTGTGTGTTTCATGAGATCAAGAAGAAAACCCTTCATTGGTGGATTTAATTTCACATGGATTATACTTTATTAAATTAATTTTAAAGCCCTTAGATTAGCTTTAGTACATTTAATCCAAGCCCTTAGTTTGTGTTGAAAAAAAATCCTACCTTTATTAATGATAATTTGCACATAATTAATATGCTCTAGTGACATAAAATTAGTGTCATCATCCTATCCCTCTCATGTGTAAAATTTCGCCCCTTATGTATAGATTAGAGGAAGTTAAATTAGTCTTGGTTTTAATTCCAGGATAATGTTTTAGATATTGTTAGGCTTAATTGTCAAAGTATGATAGGTTGCTATATCAGCCATGATCATTAGATATGTATTTTATGCTATCCTTGTCCCTTTATTAGCCTTTAATCACTAATTAATTCTCCATAATCTTAATTACGCTCTTTGACTTAATTATGGGTTAATTATGAACTTTACTAAAATCCTTTTTGGTTAGTGCAATTTTAGTTGCCCACTAGTTGCAAGTAATTTTCTATAATTGATTTAGCTATTTTCATAACATTTTATGATCTCTAAATGAAATTAGAAATTTTGGTCTTTGGTTTATTTAATTCTAAGAGAAAATTCCCTAAATTAAATAAGCTACTACATTTTGAGACCACATATTTACCTAGTGGTTATGCTAAATAGGATTTTTAGGGTATTACACTCATAGAGCCCGGGACTGTGCCTGGCCTTGGTAGGGGACTGGTATTGAACTCTTCCAAAACTTTTTTTATACCAAAAAAAAAAACAAAAAAACAAACGCATGGCATCAGAGTAATGGATCAGTTTCTTCTCTCTTTCCCATCGAACTCGACAAGAATAATGCAAGAAGCAAGCGTTATTACTCTTGGATCAACACCCAAGCCCACAAACCCGATCCAACTTCCATTTCAGTCAGATTAAATCTCAACTATCACCTAATATCTATTAACCTGTCACACAAAGAAGTAAACACGTAGGTATCAGCAGAGGATTACACCACAGCATCATTTAAGCAGAAAAAAAGCTGAAACAAATCCAGGTGTAGCAAGAGATCATATTTCCTCCATTTCTCTCGAGCCCTGAGTCTCTTAATCGATGGTTTGGTGTCTCGACCATTGTGTAATGACTGAATGTGAGCTCCCTATTTAAATGATACCCATCACATATTTCATCTGTAATCTTCAGCTTTCGGCATTCAGAAAAGAAAACGCAGAGAGTGAGAGTAAGAGGCTGAGAGTTTCAGTGAGAGAGGGAGAAACCGAAGAAGGAAAGGAGGAGGAGTCAGCTGGGATTCGACAAGAGCAGAACAAAGATCAGCAATCTATCATCACCTTCTAAGCTTGGAAACTGAAGGTGATTCCCATCCTTCCTTTTTCTTCGTTCTCTGTCATAACCTCGCCTAGAATGAACCAAGAAGAATATGAAATGAAGCCATTTAAAACAAACTGAAGACTGAAAACGAAAAACAGAGACTGATGTCGGTTTCATGAGCACTGATCTAGATACACATGTTGTAACATCCCGTTTTTCATAAACGTTTCTGGAGCTGAGAGTTGAAAATATTTTACATAAACCAAGAGTAACTGAATAACATTGTATGTAGTATATCTAACTGAATGTTAACTAATACAGTCATCCAAGTCTAATACTTCTAACATAAGTATCCCAAAAAAATGATGCCTCCGCAGGGTCCTCATACCGGCTTCTTACCCTTGTCCTCGATCACTTCCCGGGATCCTGAAGCTATGGCAGAGGCTGAGGTTCAATTCCTATTGAACCTCAGGTAACGGTTAACCTCATGCTTATGTAAACAGTATATGACAGTTATCACAGATATACAACATAATCACAGTTTCAAACAAATATCCACATGTAAGGCACTAACATAACACAGCCACTGCAATATGTATGTTATCCCAGTCTGCACATAACCAGTGCCACGACGGCCCATCGTGTCCTCAGTGCTAGGAAAACTCAACGGTGTTATCAAGACTATAACCCGTATACAATTCATCTCTCATGAGCAAATTTCAAAACAGAGTATCAACATGTGAAAACAATTATCATATATAACCATACCATAAACATAAGAGTTAAGGTTACAATACGCGTCCGTACCTGAGTTTAACGGGTCGTGGGGTACGTTCGTTGACGGTACGCGTGCACAGTCTATCCTAAAAGGGTGATATTGTCTCAGTTACTTCTCAAGCAATATTTCAAGAGACATCTTGGTCATACTTGACATTTTTACCCTTGAAGGATTTATTTTCATTTATTTCCACATAATTTTCGGAAAAACGCTGATGCAGAATTGCGCCTAACTTCGAAAAATCATAACTAATTCCAGAAAAATTAAAAAGAGGATCCGTAAAATTTTCCGGAATCCTTGAGATGTCTACTTTCAAGGAAAAATACTGGAACTTACCTAGAACTCATGGAAAATTCCCAGTTTCCAGAATTCAAACTGCTGCCTAGAATTTCGCTCAGAAATTGTAGCTTAACTTCTGGGATTTTTATCTTTTTGCACAGAACTTCAATTGACACACTCTTTATATATTTGGAAAGCCCTAAATGTCTACTTTCATCATGAATTTTTCCAGAATTTTAGAACATCATCTTCATCATAAGATACTAGTATTTTTACTACTGACTCCAGAAGTTCTTATTTACTGAAATTTCGCCAGAGCTTCGCTATTTTGATCATAATCTTCCAAAAATTTTGCTATAATTTCTTCTTCATCAAATTTTCAAAATAAAGCTATTGGAAACCATAAAAACATGAAAATAAAACTGGAATTGGAAGTTTGATGATCAAAATAACATTCTTAGCATTTCTACTTCATAAACTAAGAACTTAAACTTGGAAGCTAAGAACTTCCTTACCTCTTGAAGACTTCTTGCCTCTCTTTCTCTAGCAGCTCCTCCTTCTCTTACTCTCCCTAAATTTCGGCCAAGGCTAGAAGGAGTGGTGTGAGGAATGTGTTAGCCAAGGCTCCCTATTTATACTAATTTGTGAGGACATGTTTGGCATTTTCATCTTTTACCTCCACCATTGGATTTTGCTTGGAGAGAAAGTAATGATCTTGCCCCTCCAACCTTTCTTGGCCGTCCCCCCCCCCTTTCTCCTTCTAGAATTTTTCTTGCTTTGTCCCCAAGAAAAGCCTTTTCTTTATTAAATTAACTTAATAAATCCCAAATCCTAATTTAGTTAGGTGTAAGTTGGTGTTTAAATTCAAAATCTAATTTCACCTTTGGAAGCCTAATTTTATGATTAGATTTATGGTGATTTTTAATTCCCAAAACACTTAGGTATGAATCTTAAAGGTAACCGAAAATAATTTTGGGAATAGCCAAGTTGAAGCTTATAATTCACTGATCTCAAATATGTATTTATCTTGAACATTTAACTTCAATATCTCAAGTTATGATTTAAGTTCTATAGGTTTTCCTCTAATTCTATTTATTTAATTTCTTTCTTGGTCACCAAGACAAGCATATCTTCTTCAATACACATGTTGACTATCTTCTTCTTCCCTTTTTCTCCTCTAAAAACCGTCCCCCTCCCCTAATATTAATTTATAAAATTTTGTTTCTAATGTTCTCATATGTTTAAGAAAGAAATTCCCTCATTGGCTCCCTTAGTTTTTAGAATTTAAAGTTAAAATAGTTTAATTTCCTCACTTATTTGCATAATTTATTTATTCTTACTTAGAGAGATTTTGTCTCATGAAGTTAAATTAGGAATAAATGAGTTAAGTCCTAATTTAACCCCTAAAATATTGGTTTTTATATCAACAAGCTAAATTAATTTTTTATACTCCTAAATTCTAAGAAAAATTTCCTATAAACAAAAATAAAGACAATACAAAAATTTGAGACCCCATATTCACCTATTTGAAATAGGTATTATCTCTGGAAATATAATATTCAGATAATTATTTTTATTTTCCGGGTATTACACATGTAGGATCCTAAATATAGATATATGTATGTGCTTGTGTATGTGTCATTTTGCTGTCACTTGAACATGCATGCTGGAGTTTTTATGTCGACGGGTGTTGCTGCATGAAAAAGAATATTATTTTGTTGTCAAACATGTTTCCTATTGTCGGGTGTTACCTTCTGTTTGTTGTGTTTTTCTTTGCTGCATAAGTATTAAAAGGAAGAAGAAAAGTGCGTTGGATATATATGTGTTATTGTATGTGTATGGTAAATGAATAAAGAAAACGAAAGAAGAGGATGTGTCTGTGCATGCTCGATGTTGCAGGAAGGAGGGAAGAAAACATGTTTAATATTTAAGTGTGTGTTGTAACATCCCAAATTCCATGCTTGAAAATCGTGTCAGTGGACACTTAGTTTTAGGAAAACTAATAGAGTTTGAGGTGCTACAAATTTAAGTAATGCAGGAATGGAAAACGTGCGCTAATAATCGAACAAAGAGTATCTGATATAAAATGCCCAGACATATGATGATGCCCTAATATAAGCTGGTATATTAAAAATTTTCCCGAATGAATATTTATGTGATACAAATTAAAGAGATTAAATACAATTCTCTGATAAAGAAAATCTTAAACTAGACCTATGGCTTGGAACCCAACATCAGTTAATCAAACACATTGGCCAGATCGGTGTTTAGTCTAATGGGAGTCTTCCCGTCTTTTACGACGACTTATGACACCCACCAACAAACCATTTCTTAGTTTAAGCACCAATTGGTTTGAAATAACTTTATTAGATTCATACCAGAAACTATACCCTAATAACTTCTACCAACCTTCGTCCTCGACCGCTGCCTCTTCACGGCTCTATCCACTACAGCTTCTTTATCCCGGTTCCTTTCCTGAACTATTCATTAAGGCTGAGGTCCAATGCCCATTTGACCTCAGCTAACGGTTAACCTCATGCTTATGTAAACAGTATATGACAGGTATCACATAATAAGTGCACAATCGCAATTTCAAATTTATAACCACATGTAAGGCAATAACAAAATACAGCCACTGCAATATGTATGTTACCCCAGTCTGCACTATTCACCAGTGCCACGATGGCCTATCATGTCCTCAGTGCTAGGAAAACTCAACGGCATTATCATGACCATAACCCGTATTCAATTCAATATTTAAAGAGCAAATTTCAAAATAGGGTCTTAACATGTGAGTACAACTATCATATATAAGCACACCATAAGCATAAGAGTTAGGGTTACAATACACGTCCGTACCTTTTACCAGGTAATCGTCAAATGACCGACCTTTGAATCCGGCCCTGGACTTACCGGATATCCTAATATATGATCATCTCACTTAGAATAATATCCTAAGAGATATTTTTGTTGATCCTGGCTATCACCCAAGAGGGGGGTGAATTGGGTGTTTGATAAGCTTTAGGAACTTTTAAAAAAACTTTTCGCAATTTATAAATTGACAATTAGATATTCAAAGATGAGCATATACTGGAAATGTAAAAGATAAGGGAAGAGAGTATGCAAACTGTGATTTATCCTGGTTCGGTCCAATCTTTGACCTACGTCCAGTCCCCAAGCTTCACTTGAGATTTTCAATCCACTATTTGCTTTGAACTTGATTACACGTTCTGTACTTGAATAATCCTCTCACTAGGATTCACTCCCCCTTACAAACCGTAATCAATTCATTTGCTTGATTACACACTCTGTACTCGAAGTAATCCCACACTCGGATTCACTCCCCTTATAAGCTGTAATCACAACAAAGTGTTTCCCACTCAAGATCACCCAATCTTGAGTAACTCTCAGAATAATAGGATGTTTACAATGAATCTTCTCTATCAGAAGTAAGTGAATAAACACTGAAGCACAATACATATAATCTCACTCTCTAAGCTAGATGTATGATCATTGAGATATTCAGAGAGTAGATGAAGCAGACGTTAGAATATTGGCATTTTCACTGTGTAAGCTCATGTCACTGTTCTTGTTCTCCCTCTTGTATTTTTGTCTCTTGTTCTTCGTTTCTGGGCTTCTTATATAGATGAAGAAGAGGAATTAGCTGTTGCATTTCTTCTATTTGATTCTTCAAAGTTCAGCTGTAAATCTGGAATATGACAGTTGCATATTCTGCTCTGTTCTTTCAATTCTCAGATGGAATCTTGGAATATGTTGTTGCAGAGCGTCTTCCAGATTTTTAGTCATTCGATGATCTTAATTCGACCGTTTGAAGTGATCTTAATGTGTTGTAATGGTCTGAACTAAACATCTGGGATAACGGAGAAGAATCAGCCCTGTTCTTGGTTCTTCATTTAATGCACTTATTCTGGATCTTGATTTCGCCTTGATCTTGTGATGAACCTGTCTGAAACTTATCAAAAACTTGATCAATAATGTTAGGAATAATAATATAACATGATATGATAATTTCAGATTAACCCATAAAGATTTCGCAAATTGGCGCAATCTGGTTCTTATACTTCAGCGACGCAAACTGGAGTTTGGAAAGCTAAACTGGAGTTTGCAGCGGGCTAAACTGGAGTTTAGAAATACAAACTCGAGTTTAGGTCTTCCAGAGAGGAGTGTCGCGATTTAAGTTTTGGAGCACACTTGAAAATAAGGCTAAACTCGAGTCATTAAGTGATTAACTCGAGTTTTGGACTTTTGAAGTGAAAATAAGCTTAAGTCCACAAAGCTCTAAACTGGAGTTTTCAAATGCAAACTGGAGTTTAGAAGGTTCAGAATATTGATGAGCTCTCTGTCTGCCACAAACTGGAGTTTGTAAACTAAACTGGAGTTTACAGCAAGCTAAACTGGAGTTTGGAAATGCAAACTCGAGTTTAGGTCTTCCAGAGAGGAATGTCGTGATTTGAATTTTGAACCACACTTGAACTTAATGCTAAACTCGAGTCATTAAGTGACTAACTCGAGTTTCCTTCAGAGATGAAAATATCTTGCTCTCTGTCAAGCGCAAAACTGGAGTTTGCTAACACAAACTCGAGTTTTCTTCTCCATGGCTCAGTCAAATATCCTTCTCACAAGTTCTTTGCTTTCTGACCTGATAAAGATCAATCCCTGGAATCCAGTACCTATCTCCATAAAGCTCTTTAAGTCTTCTTTCAATTGCAAAAAGAATCAGCTCCAAACTCATTGTAATCTGATAGTTATGATCCGATGAATGAAGACTGTTCTTTGTCCAGCGTTTTTCATCATCCTGAATTTACAGTCAACTTTCGAAGATCATATCTCACTCATTTGATCTTTGTTTTCTATGATCTTTATGTTTCTGGAAAGGTATGTGAGTCTATTTTCATATGCCACCGATTTCAGCTCATTCTAATGTGTAGATTGTGAGATACACTCAAATTATTGAAGCTTGTCTGCTGTATGCGTGAATTCCTGTCCCAACTTCTGAAATTCATAGCTCTCGCATCTCAGCTTCTTTGGGCATGAAACTTTGTCAAGATGACGCATTGGATGTCTATTTTCATACAAAATTGATTTCACCTTAAACCGATCTCTGGTTTGGGAGATATCATCGAATTACCAGAGGTCGCCAGTTCTGATCGTGAAACAGAGTTGGACAGAGTTGCTGAAAGCTTGCTAAACTCGAGTCATTAAGTGACTAACTCGAGTTTAGGAGTTCCAAACTCGAGTTTACATTGGCTAACTCGAGTTTTGATGATCCAGAAACGCCAGAGTTGCTGAAGACTTTACAAACTCGAGTCATTAAGTGACTAACTCGAGTTTTGAGTTCCAGACTCGAGTTTTGTGTCCTAAACTTGAGTTTTCTCATAATCCAGAGGCAGATCACTTCCAGTAATGCAGTAAACTTGACTTTTAAGTATCTGGCTCGATTTTGCTCATCCAGAACCTGATATATGCTTGTTTTAACTCTGAATTGAGCTGTTCTAACTTTCATTTGATCATGGAGACTTCTAGAATCAAACTAAGAACTTATATAATGATTTTCTTAGTTTATTCAGCAAGTTCTTCTTTCTTTCTTCTCTCTTCTTGATTATTCTCCATGAATCAACTATTTCTTTCTTCTCTTCTCTTGTTCTTTCTCCACATGAACAAATCTACATTAAATGTAGCAATTAGTCAATGTATACGGTATAAACTTTATGATATAAACTTTTTGCTCTTGATAATGGTATCTATATAAGACATCATCAAAACTAATCATAACCAACAATTTCCACCTCTATTTACTCATTTAACCTTGGTGGATTTGTTATTTACAACTTTGCCCTTACATTTATTCAAAAACGTAGTGTAGTATTTTCTGGGTAGATTTTCCACTAACTTTGAAAAATCATAACTAATTCTAGAAAAATCATTTTGAGGTGAAACCAAAGCCAAAATTTCCATTAACAAGTCTAGTTTTAATGAAAAATAACGGCTTTAACTCGTTCCAACCATATCATTCCCAGTTTTGAATTTTCTCAACGTTGCCCAGATTTTATTCCAGTAAAAATGGCTTAACTTCAAAAACTCATATCTCCTTGACTAGAGATCAAAATGTTATATATTTTATATATTTGGAAAACCCTACATGTCTACTTTATTTTTGGAAAATTTCATGATTTTATAACTTCATTTGCTTCATAAAATCATAGCATCTTTTTCGCTGCCTAACAAGGACTTAAGAACTGAAAATTCTGCAACTCTTACAAATTTAATCTAAGGACTTCCAAACATTATTTCCTATCATGTTTTTACCTCTTCAGGCATTTTTCAATGCAATGAGGCCTAAAAACAAGTATAGGAATTTATTCTCTAATTTTCTAGATTAAATTAACATTGATTCTAAGAACTTATAAAAACTAAAGACTATAAATTTAAATGCTAGAACTTACCTCTTGAAGACTCTTGAACTCCTTCCTCCTTCTTGCTCCACTCTCCTCTTAAACTCTCCAATCTTTGGTATGAGTTTGGTGTGAAGAATGAAGAGCCCAAGGTGCCTATTTATAGTAAAAGGCTATGGCAACTTTGGTAAATTTTTTCAAACCTACTTCTTGCTTTGATGTAACATCCCACCTTAAAAACAACAGAATTTTTTTTTCTAAAACGTTGATCAAAGTAGAGCAATTTCGCAAAATGAGTAACTGAACATTAATATTACATAACCACAGTATAAGTGTACTTATACAGTCATCTACTATCCAAAAGGAAGCAGCACCTAACTAAGCATATAAAATTAAAGCCATAAAATTCCTTCTGCCATCCTACGCCAGTCGCTCGCCCCTATCTTCAACCCCTTGGTTCGCCCGAACCTGAAGCTACAGCTGAGATCCAATTACCATTTGGATCTCAGGTAACGGTTAACCTTATGCTCAAATAAACAGTATATGGACAACAGTTATTCACAAACTCATAACAGCAGTAAATCACTACATAAGCACACAGCAGATGCATGATCACAACATTGACAGAACATAAGCACAAAGCAGTATGTAAAGTCCCACAACATGTCTACACATAACCAGTGCCACGACGGCCCATCGTGTCCTTAGCGCTAGGAAAACCCAACGGCGTTATCAAGACTATAACCCGTATAAAGCTGTATGTATAACTGACAACCCTAGACAGAGCCTCAGTATATAAACATATCTATCACATATATGTATATGAGCAGCATAAGTGTTAAGGTTACAATACGCGTCCGTACCTCCGTTGACGGTTTTTCTGGCACTTTCGTCAAATTACGGCACGTTTGACAGCGGCACGACAACGGTGACAGCGGTTCTTGATTTCAGGTATCTTATAGGGATAACATCACCGATATGAATATTTAAGATCATAACAGGCATTTTAGGTACAAATGACCCTTTTGCCCCTAGTTTGATTATTTGGTGGAATTTTGTCAGAGCTTCGCTATTTTGACTCTAAATTCTCAAAATTTTGCTATAACTTTTCCTCTAACCTATTTCTGAGATAAATATCATATTTACTCCTAAACATGATACCTAAGCTAACTTGAACAATTAGAGACTACCTTAGCAATTCTACTATAACTACCGAAAGAACTACTGAAACTAAAAACTAAGGACTGAAGAACTTACCCAAAGCTTTGCTATGAACTTCTTACTCCTCCACTAGAGCTTCTCTCTCTAACTTCTCTCTAGGAGTGTGTGAATTGGTGAAGAATGAAGAGAAATGAAGGGCTATTTATAGAAAATCTCAATGGCAATTTCGTAATTTCATTGGAGTGACTTGATCTTGGCCCTACACCTATTTGGCCAACCTCCCCCCACCCACAAGGAGACAAAATTGATGACATCATCATGCTTGTGTCATCTTGCTTTATCAGATGAAATTCCTAGTTCGGTGTCCTGATCGCGAAATTTTTTGTAAAATCTAAAAATTCCGGGAACAACACGCTGAAGATCTTTTCTTCCTCTTTGAGAATACTGAGTTTTCCTAACCTTATACTCTCATTAAGGACATTCCGTTGCCTGCCGAAAATCCTCGGTAATCGCAATCGGGTACAAAAATAACGTTGGCCGGCGCCAACTTCGGGATAAAAATCCACTGATCAATAATATACTCTGGTTTTCCTCAACTTATCCTTGGATTATAGTTTATGAATTATTTTCTATCAGTTCTCATTTCTATTATCTGTTCTAATTCTGCAAAATATCCCCTTAATCAGATCTCCAAAACACTCCGTCGGTTACCGAAATGACTTCGAAGACAGCCTACTCCGAGATAAAAAATCACTTGTTCATACTATACTCTGACCCTAGTAACCTAGTTCACAAGTTTCCTAGGTAGGATTTTATTTCTATCCGTGGTCACTTATCCTGTTAACTTTTTACTATTATAATATTATTTAATTATCATATGCCTTAACTTATATTATTATTATATGCAAATATCCAAATCATCCTTATCTCCCCCCTTAATTTCGGCCAACACACACACACACACACACACACACACACATATATTTTCATTTACCATAATATCCTATTTATCTTGCATTTATTTTTCCAAAAATTTTCCTATTGGTCCATGGATTTAGGCTTTTAAAATTTCTTGAAAAATCCTAAACCTTTGATTTTTACCTTTCAAGATTACATCTTGTCCCTTATTAATTATTTAATTTATTTTTCATGTTTCCTAAATTTCTCTAATCCTATAAAATTCCTGAAAATTACTTAATTAATCCCTTAATAATTTTTAATAATTTTCTTAATTAAAACTAATCATTTTCTCACAACAATTTTATTGACATTAATAATTCAAGCTCCATGCAAATTATCAAAAATCATAGAGTCAATCTTAGTCTTAGAATACTTTTTAATTTTCCTTCTTTTTATTTTCATAGGAAATAATTTATTAAATTTTCTAAATTAAGGATAACATGCTTTCTAAATTTTTAATAGTTATTCCATGCCTTCTAGAATTTTTCATAATTTTTCTTAGGATATTTTATAGCCCTAAGATGCATTTTTCACCTTTTTGACAATAAATTTTCTCTAATTTTCTTAGTGTTTCCCTTTGAACTTAGACAAATCATATAACATGTTAAGGCCAAAATCTTCGTAAATAGGCATTTTTATTATTGTAACATAATATTCCAGATAATAGTTATCCGGGTATTACATTTGAGCCAAAGGATCTAAGCTTAGTTAAGAAGTTTTAATCTTAAGCATTGGACCCATACTTAATGAAGAAGTTTCATCTTCTTCCCCCACCTCTCCAATTCGTCCCTCTCACTCTCTCTCCTTCAATTAATGTTAGCTTATCCCATATGCTTTGTTTAAATAATAAACAATTCTCTTGCCTCTTGGACAAGCCAAAAATTTGTGTTTCTTTTATCCCACAATCATCTAAAAGAAGGCCTCTTATTGGTTCATAAGTTTTGACTTGGATTAAGGCTTTTACATAATGAATGAAATTAATTTTAAGCCTTAGAATTTAGCTTTATTAAATCTTGGCCTTCCATTTATGTAAAAATCCTATTTCACTATTGAAGATATTTGTTTAATCTTTTGCTTCTTCATTCATCAAGATTTTCGCCCAAACATAATAACCTTAGGGTTATTAATTTAATCCAAGTTATCATCCCTTTTATGGTGTCTTAGATGTTATTAGGCTTAATTGTAATAATATAATTGATTATCAAACCAATTATAATCTTTATAAATTCATTTGATTTTTCATTGGTTAATTCAATTACAAGAGGATTCAGGTTAATTGTGTGATTTATTAAGATCATTGGATCTAAACTTAATCAAGGAGTTTTAATCCTCACCCTTCACTATAAAACATGTGCTCTTGTGATGTTATCTTGATGACATAATCAAGGCTTAGGTGTCATTGTTGACTTTTCAACACTAATTAGCAATTATCATGTTAATAAAGTGTTTACATGCTCCTTAATTATATTTTGCCATTAACTAACTCAATTACATGAAGATTTAGACTTAATTACTTAAGATACTATTTCATTCTCTTTGGCTTAATTATTTTCAAATATAATTATCCCTCATTTGATACTTTTAATTTGTCTCTAATCATCTTGAAGAATTATGCAACTAATCTCAATTAGTGCAAACTTATTTTGTTAAGGATATTTGTTAATAAATAACAATTAAACTAAATATTTCCCTAAAAATGACAAGAAATCAGTTAAAATTTAGAGACAACATACTCTCTTAATCCATGTATCATAATTAACCCTTTGTTAATTAATCCAACGGAAAATTGCCTAAAATTAAATTAATAATTTACACAAATTTTGATACCACATATTCACCTATTTTAATAGGTGTTATTTATCAAAATATAATATTTACATGTGTTATGAAAATTAGGGTATTACATGTGTCAGGTTTTATTTTTTGTTGCTTTGTCCTTCGGATGTTTATGTAAAAAGAGAACTTTTGAATTTTTATGTAAAGCTTACATGTAAAATTGCACCTTTACCTATATACAGACACATAAGCCTACCGAGGCTATCCTGGAAAAAAGAGAGAGCAGTTTTTGTTTTACATGCTTATATATATGTGTGTGTCGCGTCTGTGTGTCTGCATGAAGAAAAAGGAAGAAAATGAATGGCTTTATTTCATGCGTGTGTGTGTCGTGTTGCCCAGTGTAAAAAGGAAAGAAACAAATCACAAATACATGCTCTGCGTTTGGTGTCTCTGTTTGTTTTAAAAATGAAATAAGATCAAAGAAATAATAATAAAATGTATACATGTAAGACAAAAGTAAGACCAATATGTATGTGTGTGTACGTGTTGCTGTGTGAAGAAAGAGATAAGTTAAAATTGGTTTACATGTTGATATGTGGTATACGTGGCTGGTGTATATGAAAAAATGGATGCGTGTTATATATTTATCATATGCAAGATGGTGCTGTGGGTTGTGCCAATATGAATATATATATACACACACACACACTAAAGTAAATTTTTGAAGTGTTATTCTTATCCAAAATAGTAATTAAAAGAAGTTACCCTTAATTAAGGAGAGTTAATAATAATTAGTAATATCAAAATAAATAGAGGGAAATTAGTATAAATAATAGGATAATGATAATAACAAATAATGTTATTATTATAAGGAATGAGTGATAATGTCAAATAATAACAATAATAATAAATTATTATTGTTAGGAATTTTAAGGGATTAATATTTATTGTTAATCCTTTAAACTAATTCGCGTAATTAATTTATTTAAAATTCGAATAAGTAACTAACAATAAAGATAAACATTTTCAGACAGACTTTGATATTCACCTGATCCCAACAACTTCAGTACAGAGGAGAGGAATACACGATTGAGGTGGGTAACTCTAATCTTATAATCATATATGTAAATGTTATGTAATTATTAACTGATCATGTATGCTGGTTGAATTACATATTTATGTTTTCCTGGCTATGGATTTGAGACTGCGGTCTCATGGGGCTGCGTGTCCTAGACAAGTGCTGCGGTCCTTAGCCGTTAACTGTGATTACAGTTATGTGTAATTTCTTCCATGCTTTAACATGTGCTATTATGTCATATTTATTTTCATACATGTGCATGAGATTAACTGTTACCCTGAGGTCCATTCACTTTGACTCCAGATCACGTGAAAGATATAGGAACCAATTTGGGATTGAAGGGCAAGAGGCAGCTATAAGGGATATAACAGTTAAATCTTTTGGACATTTGGGTTAATTGTATTGTACTTAATGTTTATCATTTGCTTATTTTTTGGATTACTGTAATTAACGTCCATCTATCAGACCAGATCGAATCGTGAAAAATTAGCCCGTATTTTCATATTATAGTAATTTCAAAAACTTTTATTTCATAATTTAAGTCGTCCAAATTACCTCGATCCATTTTCCGCGATAACTCTAATAAATAACAGCCCCAAAGGCCAGGTGTTACAAATATTAATGTTGTTAGCGTTTTAGGACCAAATGTATATTTTATAAAATTAAGGGACTAAAAGTTTGTCTTGTATAAAACTTAAAGGACTAAAAGTATACTTTAACCGAGAATTGCTCAAGAGGACAGTGAGGGTGTTTCCTATAGATGTTTAGTGATCTGGGCTGAGCCCCTATTATTCACTATATATATATATATATATATATATATGGTATTAACCAAGATAATTAAAATTAAAAGGAAAAAAAAAAAAGGTCCATCCAGATTTGATGAGTTTTGGGTGCTTATCAAAGCTAGTTCTGCGGGTTCTCATTACATGCTTGGGGTGTGCCAATTTTTTTTATCTGTAATTAATTTTCTATATACTTTATTTATTTTGATTAAATTATATATTGCATATTGAAATATTGTTTTACATCTAATATCTTAAATTAATAAATTTTTATTCTTGTATTTAGAAATATTTTTCCCGTGATATAAGTATCCTGGAATTTGAGATATTGAGTGTAAAAAAATATTTCAATATGCAACATATAATTTAATCCAAATAAATAAAATCTATAAAAATTAAAAACAAATGCCACTGTAATATCCCAAAATTTTGGAAGTTTGAAATTTTAGTATTTGATGCATTTCCTTATAATATTTAAGTACCAATTTTAATAATAATAAATAAGCTAATTAATTAATTAGTTTTTTTTAAGGAAAAAAAAAAAAAGAAACAACAACACAGACCCAACACGTTAGCCATATGAAGTTTTACAAGCCCACCAAGCAAAAGCCCAGTTCTTCAGCCCATATGACCTCCATCCAAAATACAATCTATCCATTACCTATTATCAAGCAACAGTTCATAACCGAAGGAGCTGATCACGTCATTAGCAGCAGAAGATCATACCATAATCAGATTCAGCGTTTTCTACGGGAAAGATGAGAGCACAGTAAAACATAAATGAATCAAACACGTAAGATCAGCTGACCAGTGAAGAACCATATCTCTCTCGAGCCCTGTGTCATTTACCGATGGTTTATGCTTCTGCAGTATGGTGTCTCGTTCTCGTCTGGACCTTGGGTCCTTATAAAAGTAGTTCTTCGTTCTCCACTGTGAATAACCAAAAGAAAAAGAGAGCAAACCGAGAGAGGGAGAGGAGGAAGGAGAGAGTCAGCATCTCTGGAATTATTCATCTCTATTTCATGTGTCTAGAACAGGGGAAAAATCAGTCTCTCCATTCTCTTTGTTCGACTTGATCCTTGAAGGTAAGAGATCAAACTTCTTTTCCTTCTCGTTTCAAGCACATTTCAACGCAAATAAAGCAATATGAAATAAGCCATGAGTTGTCTTGGAAGCTAAGCATGAAACAGAGACATTTTTATTGTTATATATATATATATATATATATATATATATATATATATATATATATATATATATTGAGAGAGAGAGAGAGATAGATAGATATGGGAGGAAAAGCATGCACTGTAAAGAAGAAGAAAAAATAGTTTTGTCATTGCCTATACCTGATACATGACGTGAATGTAGATGTAGTAATGAATCTGCTGCATATGACGTTGCTGCCTTGTCATGTGCATTCAGCCTCTGCGTTTTTTTTTTATATACGTATATGTCGGTTCTGCACTTGGTTTCTATTTTGCCGAGAACTAACTTTACCGAGAATTAACACCTATGTCAGCATGGAATGTGGTTTATGATTCTCATTTTGTTATGACTGAACCGACCCCTCTCTGTTTTGATAAATACGGTTTTAATACCCGGATAATTATCTATCCTAAATATCATATTTTCATAAATAATATCTATTTTAAATAGGTGAGTATGTGGTCTCAAATTTTGGTGTTGAATTTATTTTTATTCCTAGACAATTTTCCCTAGAATTAGGAAGCCTAGAGACTAATTTTTCTAAATTTTATGAAGGATCATAAAATATCCTAAGACTATCATAATTTAGTATAATCATAATTATACCATTTCAGCAATTAAAATCATTAGAGGATGATAAAATTAATTAGAGGAAATTGGCAACAATTATTAGGCAATTGGAATTGCAATAATTGAGATACTTTAGTAATTTTTGAAATTAGTTAATAATTAATTTATAAAGGTCATAATTAAGGAAATATCAATTATGATAAGGACCAAATAATATTTAGAAGCTAAGATTAACATACAAGGAGTTGTTAATCCTCAAAAATTAAATTAGAAACTTGTCGAATTTTGGTAATTAAGCTTAGTAACCCCTAAAGCACTATAATAGCAATAGTAACCAAGGATTAATTAATTCTCCCTTTTAAATAAAGGTGGCGAAAATTACTAATTAAAGAGTAAAGAAATTATATTAACTCTTAATCCTAAATTCTTGTGAAAATTAATTGGACCAATGAGAGATTTTTCTTCTTGAATTTGTGAGAACATTAAAACATAAATTGAAAATCAAAAGGAAGAAGGGGGGGAGGGTTCTTTAGCTTGGGCAACAAGAAGAAGAAATTGTTTTGAATAAACATACAAACACATGGGCTAATTAAATTAAAGTTCTAGAAGGAGATGAGTGTACATATGAAGACTTTAGGGGCTTGAATTTAATGTTATGGAAGAAGATAAGGAGATCTTAGTGGATTGGAATATTTTGATAATTAAGCTTAAGTTTTGCTTGCCTTGGAGAAGAAGAAATGATTTGTCACATAAAGCTTAGTTTGAAAAGTCAACAAAAGCAACAAACTAATGAAAAGCCATGAATTAAAATACACATTTAATGGTTATTAGGAGGGGGAAAATTCTGGGTAGAGGTTTGAAAAGTTGAAACTGGGAATTTTTCTTGAATTCTGGGTGAGTTCCAATATCTTTCCTCGAAAATAGAGATCTCAAGGATTCCGAAAAATTTTACGGATCCTCATTTCGATTTTTCTAGAATTAGTTATGATTTTTCAAAGTTAGACAAAATTCTGCCCAGAAATGTTGAACCAGCGTTTTTTTCCGAATTTTTGTGGAAATAATGGAAAATAAATCCACCAAGGGTAAAATTGTCATTTGTAGCCGAGATATCTCTTGGGATAATATTTGTGAATTAATAGAAACGATATTACCCTTATAGGATAACTGTGAACGCATTCTAACTGACAGAACGTACCAAAACTCGTCAACGAAGGTACGGACGCGTATTGTAATATTAGCTCTTATGCTTATGGTGTGCTTATATATGATAGTTGTTTTCACATACTGAGACTTTGTTTTGAAAATTGTACTCTAAGTATTGAATTGAATACAGGTTATGGTCTTGATAACACCGTTGAGTTTTCTTAGCGCTGAGGACACGATAGGCCATCGTGGCACTAGTGAATAGTGCAGACTGGGGTAACATACATATTACAGTGGCTGTGTTATGTTATTGCCTTACAAGTTGTTATAATTTTGAAAGTTGTAATTGTGTATTTATTATGTGATACCTGTCATATACTGTTTACATAAGTATGAGGTTAACCATTACCTGAGGTCCGATGGGTATTGGACCTCAGCTCTTGCCATAGCTTCAGGTCCGGAGAACCAAGGACTAAAGATATGAGTAAGCAGAGTAAGCAGAAAGCGTAAGGACCCAACTGAAGATCCTATCTTTTTAGACGTATACCGTATTAACATCACTCTGATGAATATATTGTACATTATAAATGGACAGATACGTCACAATTAATGATATATTAGTTACTCACTCTTTTACTTGCTCCGATGCTCTACTCTGATTAAAAAAAATTTATTCCGCTTTTAAAAATTGAGATGTTACAGGTTTTTTTTCTATTGAAAGGACTGAAGAGAGTCTTTTGGTCTTGGCTGAATGGTTTATAGAAATAAGATCTGTTATAAAAGGGAGTTTGAAAGCTATTACAGGTGTGTGTTGCGACTGAATGAAAACCTTACTGTATCTAAGCATAATACACGTTGCATGTGCTGGACTTGTTGTAAGAATCATATGTTAAGTAGTTTAGGGATGACTTAATTGAGTTTTTATTGATCTCACCTATTCCTTATTTTCGGCCATTATCTATTACGAAGGGAAGAAATGAATCCTGCTTAATATGATTATTCCAATAGACCCAAAGAGGACTCTGTATGATATGGTTTTGTTTTGCTGTCATAAGCTTTCCGCCGTCATACCATTCTCTTTTGTTTACTGTTCAAAACTTTGCTGAGTTTATAATGCATAAAGGAAACTTTTTGAAATGTATATATATTATTGCATGTAAGGAACCCGAAGACTACCCACGTGAATTTTTGCTGTGTGTGTTAAGTATATAAAACTCAAACTTTTGCCTATTTCATGTGTATGTGCCGCCACATGGAAAATTTTAATAGGTGTTGTATATATATAAAAAAGTGGCAAATAATGTTAAAGCTTTTTTGAAACCTTGTGATTTTTGCTGTGAGGGAATTAATTTCAAAATGCATTTTTATAAATATGCTTAACTCAACATTTGTATGAAGCATAAGTTATGTAGTATTAGTATTTATCAAGGTTTTAAGAGAAACCATGAGAATCATTAAATAAATACATTAAATTATAGGGAGAATCACATATAAAGACGGTTGAAATATCCAAATTCTAATTTAAGTTACTAAATTTGACAAATTAATAATTAGGTTATATGACTTAATTAGGAATTTAGAATTTGGGACAAATTACCTCTATATCCCTTAATTATTAAAGAAAAAAGCTAAATTGAAGATGGATTGTTTACACGCTACATAAGAACCCTAACGGCAAAAATTCATTAGAGGTCTTAACACCATCAGAAAATCGGCAAAGAAAGCTTAGATAAGTTGGTTCTATTGTTAAATCTTCATACCTTAATCTTAATCCTGGTTAATATATGTACTAGAGGTAATATAGATTAGTACAATATTTTTGCAATTAGATTAGTACTAGAGGTAATCCTGTCAAATATTCGAAGTATAAGACGCACATGAAGTTCCTCATATGAATTTGATATAAGCTTTTTTAATTCAAACGATGTAGTAGAGGTGTGCTAATTTGATATAACCTACCGCTTTTTCTCATTCGAACGATCATATTGTTTTTATTATTTGATCAACCACTCGATGATGTTGAAATACATGAAATAATAGTTAAGCGTCTCAAACATAGCAGCAGTAGCAAAACGAACAATAAGAATAGTTGATCCAGTGTGTTGAACTTTGGTTGATTCAGCGTGCCCGGAATTCTACCTTTTCTAAGGGAAAAGTCTTATTTGAAGAGGCTTGTCAACAATGGGAATATTGCTCCATGGAGAGGCTTGTCGACAATGGCGTCCGGCTTCCGTGGATGGACATGGATATGATAAGGGTATTATTGGAAAATATCCCATATTTTAATATTCTAGATTGGATCACTGACCTAATTTAGGATTTGTTGAATTTATCAACATTATATGGGATTTTTCTATTTCAACCGTCTTTATATGGGATTTTCCTTAAATCATATTCTCATATGATGGTTGGTGTTTATTAATTTTGATTGATTATTAAACTACTAGTTTAAAGGAAAAAGATAACACCTAAGAGTTAAAAAAAAAAATTGTGGAGAATTAATTAAATAAATAAATGAGTTTATTAGGAAAGGGGAGATTATTAATAAATAAATAAGGGGGAATAAATAAATAAAAAGAATTATTGATAAGTAATTAATAAGAGTTTATATTAATTATAGAGAGATAATAATAATTGGTAAAAAAATAATAATAACAGAATAAATAAATGAAAATTAGTGTTACTATTAGGAAATTTAGGATAATTATAATAATAACAGATAATGTTATTATTATTGGGAAGGACTGATGATGATGATGATGATGATGATGATGATAATAATAATAAAAAATGAGAAATTATTATTATTAGGGTTAGTAATGATAATTAGGAGAATTTTAAGGGATTAATAAACATTTTAAGTGATTCAAGTAAGTGTCTAATGGCAATAATAAACGTTTTTAGGCAGACCTTGACACCTCTACTAATCCCAACACCTACTGGACAAATTAAGGATTTAAGTTTGAGGTGAGTAACCGTTATCTTGTTAGCTTGTATGTGTGTATTGCATGTATAACTGATCATGGTTACTAGATAATTTGCATGCGTGTATCCTAGCTATGGATTGAAACTGTGTGTCTCATAGGACTGCGTGTCCTAGAACAGGGTTGCATGTCCTGAAGGGCTGCGGTCCTTGGCCGTTAACTGTGGTTACGGTGCAATTTGTTATTGTGAATTATTCTATGCTTATTCATGTGTTATACCGTCATTTACATTTCATACCTACAGATGAGATTAACTGTTACCTTAGAGTTCATTCATTTGAACTCCAGACCACATCAAAGATACAGGTAGTGGTAAAAGGCAAGAAGTAGCTGTAGGGGTTACAACAGTTGGAATTTTTTAGAAAAATATGAATAGCTAGGCTATATTTTAGCGTTTATCATCTGTTTATTTTGAATTACTATATTAACATCCAACTAAGAGATGAATTTGAATCGCAAAAAATTTGTCCTTATGTTTTTCAAACTAAGTTATTTTCAAAAAATTTTATTCCACAATTAAGTCATCCAAATCATCTCGATGCCTGTATGCGTTAACTCTGATAAATAAAGACCCCTCAGGATGGTCGTTACAGCCACACCCCCAAATTAGATGGGGATAAACACCCAAAAAAACATGTAAGGGAAAAACATATAATGAGAATTTTAGTTCCACTTGGCTTGACCCAAATTAGTCAAGTCTAATGGGATAGCTTGATTTAAAAAATAAAGTAAGATGAAATGATTTAACAATATATTAATGGAAAGAGAATAAGAAATGAAATTTTAAATGGTAAATACGATGTAATTTTGAGAAGATGGCTAGGTATAAATTAAGAAAATAAGAGATATATATCTAATGTAATTGTGGTATAATAATTAGAAAGGTATTGTGTCTTATTAGTTATTAAGTAATAATTATAAAATATTCTGGTAAAAAGAATTATAAAAATATAACAGTTTTCAAACTAAATGAGCTTTATACTAATTTTTTTTTTTCATAATAAGACAAAATTTATTAAAGTAAACTGAGAGTTCTAGAAAGACAAGAAAGAAATAGGACGGAAATTTAATTCAGTGAACCGAAAGAAAAATGGATTGTGCGTTAAACATTATGAAACACTTGATAAAGCCTTTAACATGGAAAAAAAGTCCAGCTAAACAACGATCATGTTGGTAGCTTCTTAACTGAATACTCGTTTCTTAGCTAATTGGATACTCGTTTATTAGCTAACCTTCCTTTTATTGATATATCCCACCCCACGTATGTTTGTTTAATTCAAAGAGATTGGAAGGAGAGTGGAGAGGGATTTTAATAAGTTCAATTTGAATTTTTTTTTAAAAAAAAAGGAGTGTGATTAAAATTTTTTAATTAATTTGTTTTATTTTACCTCTTCCCTCTAATAAAATTTTATAATATCATTTCTTTCTTTTATGAAAATCAGTACTTATTAAAATTGTCCCTATCCGATTTTTTTCCTCCATTTCCTCAAAACAAAGTTATTGGGTGCGTCATGAGCAAAAATGCCAATGTAGATTCCATAAAAATGTCGCCACTGTGACTTTTTTTTTTTTTTTTTTTGGTTAAACATGTCCAGCTGAACAATGATCCTGTTGGTAGCTTCTTAACCGAATACTCGTTTAGTAGTAAATTATTGGATACTCGTTTATTAGCAAAACTTCCTTTTATTGATATATCCCACATATGTTTTTGTTTGAATCAAAGAGATTGGAAGGAGAGCATAGGGAGGCATTTTAATAAGTTCAATTTGAAATTTAAAAATAAAAAGGAGTGTGATAAAAAAAATAATTACTTTGTTTTCTTTTACCTCTTCCCTCTAATAAAATTTTATAATATCATTTCTTTCTTTTACGAAAATCCGTACTTATTAAAATTGTCCCAATGCTATTTTTTCCTCCATTTTCCCCAAAACAAAGTTATTGTACTGGGTGCGTCATGAGCAAAAATGTCAAGGTAGATTCCATCAATGCAGAAATATAATGTCGTCACTATGACTTTGATACATGATCATAAATCTAAATGCACAACACAATGTTGTAAGTTGTGTGCGTCATGGAGTATATGCCAATAACATTGCTTCCTCCACTTTCCCCATCACTTATAAGAAATCTTATTGTCTGCGCCTCTCATGAGCACTACTTTATATAAAGCTATCTCATATTTAATTTTCTCCTTCTCTCTGTTCATCAGCACCTCAAAATGGGGTCCAAGTTCAGCAGCTGCATGTGCTTCCCCTTTGTTCGCACAGGCAGTTGCACCGGCGACGACGACAAAGGAAGGAATCATGATAATGGCCATCATCTTGCTTGTCCTACAAATTAGATCGTCCCTCAAACAATAAGGGCAACTATAATCCTTTGGCAATGTATGTGTGTGTATGTATTCTGCGTCTGATATTTTATATGTGAGAGTATAAACATGCTCATTATGCAAGCAATCTTGACAAACAGCTTTTTTTTTTTTTTTGGTGTGCAAAACTTTGCTTGATTTAGCATCTTATATAATTCATTGTCTCACACACACACACAATGTTTAGATTGAATCTCTTACAAAATTAGTCTGGAGCAGACATTGGAAGAGAAAAAAGTTTTCTTGTTACATACTCTATTTGGTCTTACACATAAAAGTTAGTTAAAGAGTTTACATTGATCTTAAATATTAGACCTCAATCAACGTTGTTTTATAAGTTAAATTATATTTTGAAATTGTCCTTATTTATGCATATGTTAAGAAAGTTTTCATCAAAGGATAATTTCAATACAATTTATTAAAGAGGATATTTTAGTAAATTAATATAGATTTTTTTTCACAAATAAATAATTTAATTAATTATCTTAATTTAGATAAATTAGCTATCTAGCCTCCATATTAAGGGTTGGAGGATTATTTTTTTGACTAAAGCGGAAATATTTTCCCTTTTCACTCGAAGCCAATTTAATATTACCTCTAGTTCTCTTAATGTGGGATTTAGTTTGTAATTCAAATTACATTACAAATTAGGTCCTACATTAGGAGAAGAAAAGTATTAAATTTGATGACAACTAAGTGGTTCATCACTTGAACTCTCTACTACTTGTTCAATAAGCCTTTTTTGTTTTCTCTTTGCCAATGCATGAATTATCTTAATTTATTTATTGAAAAACTTAGGTCAAATTATTTATATCTATTAGATCAAGTTCATACACTAGTGTAAAAATTGTTTTTCAGATCGGTTAAAAATCATGTTTTAGATTAGGTCTTGATATAGCTGGTCTAAGAAGTCTGTTACTTTTTAGATTGGTTACTCAAATATTAGGTCTAAAAATTCAGAATTTTTTGACTTGACTTATATTAGGTCTAAAACGTTCGACTTTTTAGATTGGTTTTGTAAAACATTTGGTCTTAGAAGTCTGACTTTTTAGACCAGTGGTGTAAAACATCCGACTTCAAAAGTATGACTTTTAAGACTTGTTATTTTGAAAACACGTCTTAAAAATAATATTTAGACCTTTTATTTTTAAAACCAATCTTAAAAGTTTTATCTTAATTCTTTTTAAACCTAATGTATATAACATCCAATCTAAATGTTTTTCGTTTTGTTCACGTATTTACTATATTTCTTCCTCTTACCCACCATGTCCAATATATTTAGAAACTAAAAGAATATAAATTGTTGGAAATGAATATATAAATTGATTAATTATTGAAAATGAATATAATTACAACAATATTCGAATTGAAGTTGAAACAAAATCGACCTCATGACTTTATTCTTTATTGTTCCAATAATGCCAACAATATTCAGATGTCAATATATACATGATGTGTAACATCCCAAATTCCAGGTTCGAAATTCGTGTCGGTCGACACTTAGTTTTAAGAAAAACAACAGAGTTTGAGATGCTACAGCTTAGAGTACTGCGGAAGTTGATAGCGTGCACTAAGATCCGGACAACGAGTATCTGATATAAAAATGCCCAGACATATGATGATGCCCAACATAAGCTGATATATTAAATATCCCGAAGGAATATTCATGTGATACAATTTACAGAGGTTAAATACAATCCTCTGATAAAGAAAGGTTTAAACTAAACCCATGACTTGGAACCTAACATCAGTTAATTAAACAGATTGGCCAGGTAGGGGTCTATCATGGGGGCCTCACCGACTTATACGGCGACTGATTGGCTTCCCACATAGATTAACCCAGCCTTAGACACCAAACTGTTCAAAGTAACTTTGTTAAATTCGAGTCAGAAGCTAAGTCCTAATAACTTCTACCGACCTTTGCCTTTGACTGCTGCCTCTTCACGGCTCTACCCTCCGGCATCTTCGCTATCCCGGTTTATTTCCTGTACTATTCATTAAGACTGAGGTCCAATGTCCATTAGACCTCAGGTAACGGTTAACCTCATGCTTATGTAAACAGTATATGACAGTTATCACAGATATACAACATAATCATAGTTTCAAAACATATATCCACATGTAAGGCAATAACATAACACAGCCACTGCAATATGTATGTTACCCTAGTCTGCACATAACCAGTGCCACGACGGCCCATCGTGTCCTCAGCGCTAGGAAAACTCAACGGTGTTATCAAGACTATAACCCGTGTACAATTCAACTCTCATGTGTAAATTTCAAAATAGATAATTATCATGTGAAAACAACAATCATATATAATCAAACCATAAGCATAAGAGTTAAGGTTACAATACGCGTCCGTACCTTTTACCGCATAGTCGTCAAACATCCGACCTTTGGTTCCGGCTTTGGACTTCCCGGATATCCTAACATATCACCATATCACTTAGAATAACATTCTAAGAGATATTTCCACCTCTATTTACCATTCTACCCTTGATGGCTTTATTATTACAATTTTGCCCTTACATTTCTTCAAAAACGTGGTGCAGCATTTCCTGGGCAGATTTTTCGGTAACTTTGAAAAATCATAACTAATTCTAGAAAAATCAAAATGAGGATCCGTAAAATTTCCCGGAATCCTTGAGAAGTATATTTTTGAGGAAAAATACTGGAACTTACCCAGAATTCATTGATAATTCCCAGATTTCACGTTTTTAAATACTTCCCAGAATTTCGCACAGAAAACATTGCCTAACTTCTGAGATTTTTATCTTTTTGCACAGAGCTTCAAATGATACACTCTTGATAGATTTAGAAAGCCCTAGATGTCTACTTTCATCATGAATTTTCTCAGAATTTTAGAACATCATCTTCATCATAAAATACTGACGTTTTTATCCGACTCCAGAAATCACTGTTTGAGGAGATTTCGCCAGAGCTTCGCTATTTTGATCCTAATCTTCCAAAAATTTTGCTATAACTTATTCTTCATCAATTTTTCGAAATAAATGCAATGGAAACCATAAAAACATGAAAATAAAACTGGATTTGGAAGATTGATGATCAAAACAACATTTCTAGCATTTCTATCTCATAAACTATGAACTTAAACTTAAAAGCTAAGAACTCTTATACCTCTTGAAGACCTCTTGTCTCTCTTTCTCCAGCAGCTCCTCCCTCTCCTACTCTCTCTAAATTTCAGCCAAGGCAAGGGATTTTGGTGTGAGGGATGTGTTAGCCAAAGCCTTCTATTTATAGGCAAGAAGAGGTTAAACCTCTTGCAACTTTGGTTTGATCTTGGCTCTTGAGTTTTGCTTGGTGAGGAAGCATAAATCCTAGCCCTACACCTTCCCATTTTCGTCCTCCCCTCTTCCTTCCTTAAGAAGGAGCTTTGCTTTGGCCCCAAGACACTCTTCTTCCTTCCCAAGTTATCCTATAAATCCCCAAATCCTAATTTAGTTAGGTGTAATTGGGTGTGTTAATTCAAAATCCAATTTCACTTTTGGAATCCTAATTTTATGAGTAGATTTATGATGATTTTTAATCCCCAAAACACTTAGGTATGAATTCTAAAAGTAACCGAAAATGACTTCGGGAATAGTCAAATTAAAGCTCATAATTCCCTGATTCTAAATATGTGTTTATCTTGAAGATCTAGTTTCAAGATTTCAAGTTATGATTTAACTTCTATAGGTTCTCATCTAATTTTATTTGATTAATAAACCATTTCTTGCTCCCAAAGACAAACAACTTGATCACCAAGTCTTGAAGCTTCTTCTATACACCTTTGACTTATTAATTAATCTTTTCCTTCTCCTTTTCTTCCTAAAATTTCGTCCCTCTTCCCCTTAATTTCATTATCAATTATACCTTAATGTTTCCTCATACTTTAAGAAGGAAACTCTCTCATTGGTTCACTTAGATTTTAGGATTAAGGATTAATATAATCTCTTTCTTCTTTAATTAACAATTTTCGCCATTTCATGATAATTTAGGAATAATTAGTAAAATCCCAATTTTAATTTCTAACATCATGTTTTAGGGGTTACTAGGCTTAACTACCAAAATTGACAAGGTTTCTAATTCAATTTTGATAATTACAACTCCTTGTATGCTAATCAATATCATTTGGTCTTAAATTATGACCTTAAAAACTTAATTATTAACTAATTTCAAAAATTAATAGAGTACCTCAATTATTGCAATTTCACTTGCCCAATAATTGTTACTAATTTCCTCTAATTGATTTTATCATCCTCTGATGATTTTAAGTTGTTAAAATGGTGTAATTCCTAAAAATAATAATAAATTAATTAAAACTTTAGAGACACCATACTCTCTATTTCAATAAATATTTAGTTGCCTCTTAGGATTTATCATAACATTCTTAGGGTATTTTATGACCCATAAATTCACTTAGGGATTTTAGCTCTTCATTTACTCTAATTTCATAAGAAATTACCTTCAGAAAATAAGATAATTATTTCACTTGTTCTGAGACCACATATTCACCTATTGTAATAGGTGTTATTTATTAAAATTTAAGATTTACATGTATTATGAAAATTGGGGTATTACATGATGAAATACACAAGACTTAAACTCACTGTTGTTCTAAAAGCTCATAAATCAATTGACATCAACATTTGCGGATTAAGTCAATATCTTCTTCAGGAAAGGGATCAATACGATCAAATATCTATAACATCAAAGCTAGAAAAATCATTAACTTGCATGCGAAGTTAAAAATAAAAATAAAAGTATATAGTTGTACAAAATTGTTGAAACACACATTTACCTCTTGATTGAATTCAATCATGCCTAATGTGGTAATGTTACATATTGTGTTAACATAAAAAGTTGACATAAGTTGGATCCTAGTGGTTGCCTACGAGTGTAAAAAAAACATGACATAACTAAAACTGAATAGAGCATAGCTTATTAATGTAATACCCCAAAAATCCTATTTAGCATAACTACTATATTTTGATAGAAAATACCTATTTCTAATAGGTGAATATGTGGTCTCAAATTTTGGTGTTGTATTTATTTTTATTCCTAGGCAATTTTCCCTAGAATTAGAAAGACTAAGTTTTCTAAATCCTATTAAGGGTCATAAAATATCCTAAAATTATCATAATTTAGTATATTATACTATTTCAGCAATTAAAATCATCAGAGGATGATAAAATCAATTAGAGGAAATTAGTAACAATTATTGGGCAATTGGAATTGTAATAATTGAGATACTTTAGTAATTTTTGAAATTAGTTAATAATTAATTTATAAAGGTCATAATTAAGGAAATATCAATTAAATTAAGGACCAAATAATATTTAGAAGCTAAGATTAGCATACAAGGAGTTGTTAATTGTCAAAATTGAATTAGAAACCTTGTCAAATTTTGGTAATTAAGCTTAGTAACCCCTAAAGCACTATATTAGCAATAGTAACCAAGGATTAATTAATTCTCCCTTTAACTAATAAAAGTGCCAAAAATTACTAATTAAAGAGTGAAGAAATTATATTAACCCTTAATCCTAAATCCTTGTGGAATTAATTGGACCAATAAGAGATTTTTCTTCTAGAGTTGTGGGAACAATTAAAAATATAAGTGGATAATTAAAAATTAAGAGGGGGGGACGGTTTTTGTTGCTTGGGGAACAAGAAGGAAGTCAAAAATTAACTAAAGTAAGTGATGGCTTGAAATCCAAAAGGAAACTTGGGAAGCAAGTAAAGAAACTTGGGGAGCAAGTAATTTTTAATCAAATATAAATCGAGGAGAATTCATAGGAATTAAATCATATCTTGAACTATTAGAACTAAGTATTAAATATAAATACATATTTGAAACCAGTAAATTATGAGCTTTAACTTGGCTATTTCCAAAGTCATTTTCGTATACTTTTAGGATTTATACCTAAGTGTTCAAGAAGTTTAAAATCACCATAAATCTAGTCATAAAATTAGGCTTTCAAAAGTGGAATTAGATTTTGAAGAAGAACATTAGTTGATACTTAACTAAATTAGCATTTGGATAAAGTAAGTAATTAAAGCAAAACTCAAGAGCAAGAGGGGGGGGGGACGGTTTAGGAGAGGTGGAGGGTCAAGATGTTTGCCTCTTCTCCAAGTAAAAACCAAGGGCCAAGATCAAATGGAGTTTCTTGGTGGCTACTCCTTGGTTTGCCTATAAATAGAAGCCCTTCCCTTCACATTTTCCTCACCAATTTCTCAAGGCTAGACCGAAATTTAGAGAGTGTGGAGGAGGGTAGAGGAGCTTCAAGAAGTAAGAAGCTAGTGTTCTTCAAGAGGTAAGAGAGTTTTTAGTTCTTAAGTTTAAGTTCTTAGTTTATGAAGTAGAAATGCTAGTAGATGTTATTTTGGTCTTCAATCTTCTAACTTCAGTTTTATTTTCATGTTTTATGGTTTCCAATAGCTTTATTTCGAAAAAATGATGAAGGAAGAGTATGGTAAAAATTTCCGGAAGATTATGATCAAAATAACGAAGCTCTGGCGAAATTTCATCGATTAGTGATTTCTGGAGTCAGTAGTAAAAACGTTTGTATTTTATGAAGAAGATGATGTTCTAAAATTATGAGAAAATTCATGGTGAAATTAGACATATAGGGCTTTCTAAATATATAAAAAGTGTGTCCATTGAAGTTCTATGCAAAAAGATATAAATTCCAGAGGGTAGGCTACATTTTCTGGGCGAAATTCGAGGCAGCGGTTTGAATTGGGAAAACTGAGAATTATCCATGAGTTCTGGGTAAGTTCCAGTATTTTTCCTTGAAAGTATAGATCTCAAGGATTCCGGAGAATTTTATGGATCCTCATTCTGATTTTTCTGGAATTAGTTATGTTTTTTCGAAGTTAGGCGAAATTCTGCACCAGCGATTTTTTCGAAAATTATGGGGAAATAATTGAAAATAAATCCTTCAAGGGTAAAACTGTCAATTGTGGCCAAGGTGTCTCTTGAAATATTGTTTGAGAATTAATTGAGACGATATTAACCTTTTAGGATAGACTGTCCACGTGTTCCGACCCCAAACGTACCCAAATATCTGTCAAATCAAGGTACGGACGCGTATTGTAACATTAACTCTTATGCTTATGGTATGCTTATATATGATAGTTGTGTTCATATGTTGAAACTCTATTTTGAAAGTTGCTCATGATAGGTTAAAATGAATACGGGTTATAGTCTTGATAACACCGATGAGTTTTCCTAGCAATGAGGACACGATAGGCCATCGTGGCACTGGTTATGTGCAAACTGGGGTAACATACATATTGCAATGGTTGTGTTATGTTACTTGTTGTTATGATTTTGAAAGTTATCATTGTGTATTTATTTTTGTGATACCTGTCATATACTGTTTACATAAGCATATGGTTAACCGTTACCTGAGGTTCAATGGGCATTGGACCTCAGTCTTAATGAATAGTACAAGGAAGAAACCGGGATAGAGAAGGTGCCGGAGGATAGAACTGTGAAGAGGAAGCGGTCGAAGACGAAGGTCGGTAGAAGTTATTAGGATTTAGTTTCTGGCATGAATCTAATAAAGTTATTTCAAACCATTTGGTGCTTAAACTAAGGAAGGGTTCATCGGTGGGTTGTCACAAGTTGCCATAGAGTTGGTGAGACTCCCATTAGATTGAACACCGACCTGGCCAAATTGTTTGATTGACTGATGTTAGGTTCCAAGCCATAGGTCTCGTTTAAAACTTTCTTTATCAGAGAATTGTATTTAATCTCTATAAATTGTATCACATGAATATTCCTTCGGGATATTTAATATATCAGCTTATGTCGAGGCATCATCATATGTCTGGGCATTCTATATCAGATACTCATTGTCCAAATCTTAGCGCACGCTATCCATTTCCGCAGTTCTCTAAGTTGTAGCATCTCAAACTCTGTTGATTTTCTTAAAACCAAGTGTCGACCAACACGATTTTCGAACATGAAATTTGGGATGTTACAATTAACAAAGTTAATAAAGCAAACAAATATATAAAAACCTTATGTGTGATCCATTTAGAGTCTTTGACCTCATGAACATACTTATTTCCACCAGTGTGTCGAAATGTCCTCGTTGCCCTATCATCAAAATGACAAATTATTGATTTACCATTACTATATTATTTTTTAATTAATGTAAGTAACTTGTGAATTCTCTATAGTATAGCACTTACACACTCAAAGAAATAGTGATGTTTATTATCAAAATTTCACTCTTATGCACATAAGCAAATTCAGAAGTGTGAAGACTTGAATTTAGAAGCAAATTTAAGACTTTGACATGAGTTCAATTAAAAAAAGTATGGACGATGTTCTGTACACTCCAATAGTAACTATTATGAGAAACAAAATTCTACACAAGTATACAGTTAATGCAGATTCACTCATAAATTCAAAGCCACCCACTTAATAATCACAACTGAGTCTAATAGTTAGCGAGTTCTCAAGATCACACAAAAGAGTAGCTTAAATTTCGACCTGAATAATTGTTTTCAATTTACAATCAAGTTGAGGAAACTAAGTGTAGAGTTTAGATTCAATTTAATGCACAAACTCATTGGAATATAATAGAAAAATAGAGTTCATATTTCAACAAAACAAGCTCAATTACAATAGGAAAAAATAAGTTAACACTCAAATTTATCTATGTCATCAACAACAACAACAATTTAATCAAATTTTCAATGATTAGAAAAATATGTTATTACAATTAATAATACACACAAGATAGAACACTATTATGAGTTCATGGTCTTCCTCAATTCACTCCCTAGTTTGCAGTTAAGGGAGCATAAGACGAAGATGGTGTAACTCTTCTTGCATAGGAGCACTAATTGCCAAATATCACTGGAAAAAAAGACTTTATATAGCTATCAACAACAAGATCTACATATTTGCACAATTTCAACTATGGATGGTGTCAAGATGTCAAAGCTGGAACCCGGTGAGGATTTGATCCTCTACCTGTTCGTTGGCAAGGAAGTAGTAAGTGTTGCGTTAGTACGGAAAGAAATGGTTGAACAAAAGCCAGTCAACTTTGTAAGCCGAGCTTTGCAAAATTCTGAATTGAGATACTAAAAGCTCGAGAAAATTGTCTTCGCACTTTTAATCACGGCCATGAGACTTCGCCCATATTTCCAAGGACACCGAATAATAGTTTGAACCAGTCAACCAATACGCCAAGTTCTTCACAAACTAAATTTGGCAAGGCAAATGATCAACTCGGCTATAGAACTGTCCGAATTTGATATTATCTATGAAGCCCGACATGCTATCAAGTCGCTAGCTTTAGCCGATTTCATCATGGAATTTACCCCAGCCAAAGCAGTGGAAGTGGCTGACCAAGGAATTTGGAAGGTGTATGTTGATGGATCCTCAAATGCCAAAGAAAGCAGAGCAGGAGTCATAATTGAAAGGTCGGAAGGAATTTCCATCGAATACTCGTTATAGTTACATTTCAAAACTTCCAATAACTAGGCTAAATATGAAGCGGTTCTGGCCGGATTGTGCTAGGCGAAAGAAAAGGGAGCTCAAAGAATCCATATATTGACCGTCTCCTAACTAGTCACAACACAAATTAATGGGACCTGGACCGCCAAAGGACCCCTACTGATGAAATATCTAAGCAAAGTAAACGAGGCCATGACCAAGTTCGATGAAGTCACAGTCACTCATATCCCGAGAAGCGAAAATGCAATGGCAGATATTCTGTCCAAATTAGCAAGTACACAAAGCTCAGGAAATCACTTAACAGTAATCCAGCAAACCATGGCTGAGCCCACTTGTGTGATGTTCATTGCAGTTGCTGAAGACTGGTGCAGACCCATCCTGAATTACTTGGAGAAGGGGATCATCCCAAATGGAAAAGAAATTAAGAAGAACAATGGTGATGTACACAGTAGTTGAAGATCAGCTATGTTGAAGAGGCCTCCATTGTCCAATGTTGAATTTTTGAAACCCGTAAGAAGCTACGTATGTGCTATCTGAGATACACGAAGGAATTAATGGGCAACATATGGGAGCTAACGCTCTTGCCAGGAAAGCTCTTCGAGCTGGATTTTACTGGCCAACAATAGAAGCTGACTCCATTGAGCATGTAAGACAATGCGAGAATTGCCAAAAGCATGCCTAGATAATTTGGCCACCGCCGGCCGAATTGAAATCGATCATAGCCCCTTCGTCATTTTACAAATGGGGCATGGACCTCTTAGGAACATTCAAACTGGCCCCAGGACAACTGAAGTGGTTGATCGTAGCAATCGATTACTTCACCAAGTGGATTGAGGCCGAGCCACTTGCAACCATCTCGGTGGCGCAAATACAAAATTTTTTTGAACGAAGCATCATTACAAGATTTGGCATTCTAGCCGAGATCATAACTAACAATGGAACTCAGTTCATTGACAAAGGTTTCCAGAGGTTAATATCCAAGCTCAAAATTAAGCATCATTTCGCCTCAGTACAGCATCCACAGTCCAATGGACAGGCTGAGGTGGCAAACAAGATGATTGTGGACAGGTTGAAAAAACGAATGCTTGACGCAGAAAATGACTGGATTGAGCAGTTATATCCCTTGTTATGGAGATACCGGATTAGTATTCAGACCTCAACACAAAAAATGCCCTTTAGGTTAACCTATGGGTGCGAAGCCATGATCCCAGTTGAAATCGAGCAAACATCATGGAGAAGAGCCAAAATCTTGTAGGAGGGAGAATCGAGTAACTGCAAACGGTTAACTGTAGAGTTGGACCTCATCGATGAAGTCAGAATCAAGGCACATTGCCGAGATCTGGCCACTAAGCAACTCATCACCACTAAATACAATCGCAAAGTCAAACCTCGAACATTCAACAAGGGTGATCTGGTACTTCACAGAGCGGATATCAAAAATAAGAATGCCCAAGATGGAAAACTTGCAGCAAACTGGGAAGGACCCTATCAAGTTTTAGACAAAGTAGGCCAAGGAGCCTTTGTCCTCGAGACTCTAGACAATAAAGCAATAAAGCGTACCTGGAACACGGATAAGCTGAGGACGTATTACAGTTAAATGTCGAGTTTCATACGGACTCAGCTACAACAAGAATCAAACGTCAGTCACAAGTCGTGTCTCGAACTAGGATTAGTTTGGTTAATTCATTATTTTCCTTTTTTATTATTTAAATTTTATTTTTCATTGCAACTTTTCAATCAATAAAGAAAGCATTTCATTTCATAAACCTATTTTGATTGTGTATAAAGTTCAATACAAAATACCGCCCATCAAATAAAGTGTAATACCCGGATAATTACTATCTAGACTATTATGTTACCATAATAAAAATATCCATATATGGTGATTATGGCATCAAAATAGAGTATAATTAGTCTATTTTCAAAAGGAAGGTACTAAGGAAAAATTATGGAAAATTCAAGAAAACATGGAATAATTATTGAAAATTTAGGAAATATATTATTCTTAATTTAGACAAATTAATAAAATATTTCCTATGAAAATGAAAAGAAGGAAAATTAAAAAGTATTTTAGAATCAAAATTGATTCTATGACTTTTAATATTTTGCATAAGGCTTGAATCATTAATGTTAATGAAATTGTTGTAAGAAAATAATTAATTCTAATTTAGAAAATTATTAGGAATTATTAAAGGATTAATTAAGTAATTTTCATGAATTTTATAGGATTAGAGGAATTTAGGAAACACAAAAATAAAATAAAATAAATATAAATAATGATTATTAAGGATCGAAATTTTTGGCTAATTAAATAAATAATAATGGTTAGGATATAGTCTTAAAAAGTAAAGATCTATGGTTTAGGATTTTTCAAGAATTTATGAAAGCCTAAATCCAAGTAATTAGTTAGGGACCAATAGGAAAATTTTGTGGAAAATAAATATAGGATAAATATAATATATGTGGTTAAGGAAAAAAAAAATATATATATATATATGGTGTGTTGGCCGAATTTTAGGGGAGATAAGGATGAAAAGATATTTGAATATAATAGTAATATAGGTTTAAGCATGTGATAAATAAGTAATAATATTATAATAATTAAAAGTGGACAGGATACACGAGAACGGATGGAAATAAAATCCTACATAGAAAACCGTGACCTAGGTTTCTAAAGTCAGGGTAGATTGTGAACGAGGGAATTTTTATCTCGAGATGGCCGGTCTCCGAAGTTATTTCTGTAACCGACGGAGTGATTTGGAGATCCGAATAGGAAGATATTTTGTATAATTAAAGCAGATAGCCAATAGGAGAACTGATAGAAAATAATTCCGTTGTGGGAATCTTGGGATAAGTGGGGAAAAACCAGAGTATAATGTTAATCAGTGAATTTTTGTCTCGAAGTTAGTACCGGACAACGTTATTTCTGTAGCCGGGCACGAATACCGAGGATTTTCAATTGATAATGGAATGTCCTCAGTGGGATCAGAAACTGAGTTAAATTAGATAATTTGAAAGAGGAAGAAAAGATCTTCAGAGTGTTGTTCTCGGAATTTTAAGTTTCTACGGAATCTCGTGATCGGGGCACCGAACCGGGAATTCATCAGATAAAGCAAGAGGATAAGGCTTGGTGATGCAGCTAAGATGAGGTCAGCTATTTTGTCTTCTTGTGGGGAGGTGAGGTCGGGCAAGGAGGTGTATGGCCAAGATCAAACCACCTAGCAAAAGTGCGATCCTACGGTCAGAATTCAACCAGACAAAGTTCAAGGAAATTACAAAAATGCCATTGAGATTTTCTATAAATAGCTTCCATTCCTCTTCATTCTTCACCAATTCACTTACCATCTTAGAGAGAAGTTAGAGAGAGAAGCTCTGGGAGAAGTTCATAGCAAAGCTCTGAGTAAGTTTTCGGTCCCTAGTCTTTAGTTCGGTAGTTCTTTCAGTAGTTATAGTAGAAATGCTAAAGTAGTCTTTAATTTCTCAGGTTAGTTTAAATATCGTGTTTTAAGAATAAATAGGATATTTATTTTAGAAATATGTTAGAGGAAACATTATAGCAAAAATTTTGAAAGTGTAAAGTCAAAACAGCGAAGCTCTGGCAAAATTCCGCCAAAAAGTCAAACTAGGGGCAAAATGGTAATTTGTACCTAAAATGTTTGCTATGGTCTTAGATATTCATACCGGTGATATTATCCTTATAGGATACCCAGAATCCCGAACCGCTGTTTCCGCTGTCACCGCTGTCAAATCACCGTCATACCGCCGTCAAACGTACCACAACGCTACTGAAGTGCCCGAAATCGTCAACGGAGGTACAGACGCGTATTGTAACCTTAACACTTATGCTGCTCATATTCATATATATGGTAGACATGTTTATATACTGAAACTCTGTCGTGGATTGTCAGTCATACATACAACTTGTTACGGGTTATAGTCTTGATAACGCCGTTGGGTTTTCCTAGCGCTGAGGACACGATGGAAGATCGTGGCACTGGTTTATGTGTAGACATAGTGTGGGGCTTTACATATTGCTGTGTGCTTATGTTCTGTCCATTGTTGATCATGCATATGCTGTGTGCTTATGTATTGATATCCTGTTATGTGGTTATGATTATTTGTTGCCTATATATGATTTATTTGAGCATAAGGTTAACTGTTACCTGAGATCCAATTGGGAATTGGATCTCAGCTGTAGCCTCAGGTTCAGGAGGATCCAGGGTGGAGGAGAGCGGCAAGTAGCCAATGTAGGCGGATGGGAAGAGCTTAGATGTTATAGTTTTAGAACTATTTAGATATTATCTTTTTTAAATCAACAGATGACTGTATAAGGATGATTACACTATGGTTATGTACTTCTAAATATTCAGTTACTCATTTAATCGAAATGCTCGACTTTGATCACGGTTCATTTTTAAAAAAAAAAATTCGGCATTTTCAATTGGGATGTTATATAAAGGCGAGCTGCTAAAGCTTAAAACAAGCCAGGGCGACAGGAACCTGGCTCTTACAAGACTTGTGAACAAGTCTTGTAAACGTTACGATGCATCGGAACGATAGTCTGGGATGATTGGCATTGTCATCACTGATCCTGATCAGGTTGAAATGTTTAGGTCCTTATTGAAATCAGTTAAGACTAGAACAGGTGACGATTAAGCTATCACCACAGATTATCACTTTGATTATAAATCAAAAGTGTTAAGATGATTAATTTAAGTCATCTCTATATTGACAATCCTGATTATTAATAAGCATGTCAGTTTATTAAGATCGGTCAAATGTCTAGCGGATTCTACGCAATATATCTTGACTTTGGCCAAGTCATTAAATAAGAACTGGGCGACATGCCCGACCTACGCCTGTTTTTACTCACAGACAAAAATATTTAAATGAGTTCGGTTAAAGCAGGACGAGAAGTAATTCACAGAAGGATAACAAGAATTCAAATTGATCATTGAAAACTTGGCAAAAAAGCCATACAATGAGTCTTTACAAAACACGGGAACCCAACTCGAAATACACTTACAAGTGCAAAAGCAAAAATCACCTAAGTATAAAAAAAATTCTAACTACAGAAATAAAAGAGCAAGCTCAGAGCTATGCATTGGCAGGAGCTGAAGAATCTGGCACCTCGGTCACCGAGGTCTCCTCTTCTTCGGCATTATGATCTCAGTCCCCTTCCAACTGGGCACCCGACTCTTCAGCTGGAGATAATGGCGCCGGAATGAATTGCCTATCAACCACCGACGCTCTAAAATCCACTTGATCAAGTGCCAAGTCTTGGTCAAGATTTAGAGCCCAGACTTATTCCAGGGCTTCCTTAAAAGCATCTGCCGTCGTCTCCACTACCACAAACTCAAGCTTAGAGATCTCAACAACAATAGTTTTAAGCTCGGTCTTAGCGGCTTTCATCTCAGAGTAGGCAACATTCAAACCCCATCAGTTCAAACCTCCCCTTTCGAGTGAAGATGTGTAGGAGGAGGAGGAGGAGGAGCCTGCAGCGAGGCCATTGCTTCTGCTGAAGAGACTGGGATAGTCTCTATGTCCAAGGTTGATGGAGCCATCACTGACTTAAAGCTCTTCCGAGGTACAAGCTCCTCGGAAGGCAGCGGTGAGGAAGCCCTCTTCTCAGGCACAACCGCTTTCTTCTTGTATGAAGACTCGCCCTTCTTTTTAGCCCAAAGTTTCTTGACCAACTCTTTGTAAGATGGCTTCCCCATTTGAGCCTCTGCAAAATAAGAAAACCAATAAAACATCAGTAATTGCAGTAAAGTGTAACAAGGCAAGGGTTAAAAATAAAACAAGTAAAAACCCTACGCGGTGGAAATAACTCGTCCACCGATTGTTGGGTGAAAACTTGGGCATCAACAATGCCCTTCACCTCCACATGGTCAACCAAATATACGATGGCAGTGATATCGGCCACCTCTAAGTCCTCATCCGCTGGTTGGAAGATTTTTGGATCTTGCTCGTAATGAGCCTTACTCCAGTAAAGAGGAAAAGTCAACTCCACCGACTTGAAGTCAACATCTTGCAAAAACCACGGTTTATGACCGGGTTCAGCAATCACTTTAAACAAGGAACTTTTAAAACCTTTGCACGAGTCCGTAGCTACGTGGAAAAGTTTCCTATCCGACTTTCCTCGAAAGGAGATCCAAGCCTTTTTTCTCCACAGGCTCACTAGGTTGGTGAACCCTTTGAATATCAAAGCAATAAAAGAAAACTCTTGCAGAAGGGCAATGATTCAAAAATTTACAAAGTCGCTCAAAAGCGACAATGAAGCCCTAAGAGTTAGGATGAATATGAGTTGGAGCCAAGTGAAGAATATTTAAAAGTTCTAATTGAAACTTGGTAAATGGAAAGCGTAAACCAAACCTGGTAACAAAATCCCGATAGAAGAAAAAGAAGGAGCGTTCATTCCCTTCCCAAGTGGTACACACCGGTTCATCGGGACTGGGAGGACAAATGTTACAATAAGCCCGGTCCCCTAATGGGAGCTCGACAATTTGATTAGCGGTAATTACAGACAATTTGGACAACACCCCAGCTGCCACCCAATCGTATTTTTCCACTAGGTACCGGGGAGGACATGCTTAGGACAACTCCACAGAACCAGACTCCTCAGCAGGACGAGTTGAGACCGACATACTACCTAAAAAAGTAAAACAAAAATAAATTAGAAGGAGAATTCAAAATACCTGAAAAAGATAAATCAGGACAGGTAAGTGAAACCGAGATGCCCTGCGACAGGGTATGCTGACATGATGAAGCTATTTCATTAGCCTCCCACGACCGACCCACCATCATAAACTTGGAGACCCGCCAATAGCATTCCTTACAAGGGCCGAAGGGACGAGAAGAGATGCTAGAAGACTCGAACCTCAGAGTCAAAGAGACAGCAGACAAAGAAGGGCCTTTTCCCCAAAACTTACAGAAGTCAGTTCCAAGGTGTTAGTTCTCATAAATGATAAATGTTTTGATGATGACTTGACTGAATAGTAACTTAGAAAATCAGAGAAATTGAGTTTTGGTAGTATAACCTCAAGGCAGGGCAATTAACCTCGAGGTTCAGCTTGAAAAAGCCGGAGCAAATCACCAAGAGGGGGGTGAATTGGGGATTTGAAAAATTCTTTCGCTTAATTCTGGAAATTAATCGCTGAAGCAAAGTAGTGTAGAGAAAAGGAAGAGAGAACAAGACACAGTAAGATTTATACTGGTTCGGTCTAACTCCTTGACCTACGTCCAGTCCCCAGACTCTCTGGGATTTTCACTATCACTCACAATCAGTTACACACTTTGTACTCGAAAGCTATCCTCTCACCAGGATACACTCCCCCTTACAAGTTGTACACTGATATCCCAATCTCCAAGTCCCCCGACTTGAGATTCTCACAGTAAGTGATATACTCAAACACAGTACACTACACACTCTGTAACTTGGGATGATCCTCTCTCTAGGACTCACTCCTCCTTAAAAGTTGTAGTCGTACAATCAATCTCCAAGTCCCCCGACTTGAGATTCTTTACAATCAAATGATTAACGAAAACAAACTCTCTCTAAGAGCAGATAATGATAAACACTGAAGCTCAAATCTCTTAAGACTATTTACAGAAGAATGAATACAGAAATCTGATTGTTGCACACTGTAATTGTCTTGTATCTTGTTTGTCTTAGTTCTTCTTCGAATCTGAATGATATTTATAGCTGTTGAAGTCCAATTTGAATGAAGAACTTGACTGTTGGAAGAGCACTACGAATTTGAACGTTGGAGGCTCCACTTCCAGAACTAGCTGTTGAGAATCCACTAAAATCTTCTTGATGGATGGATTCTGCTTTTGTCCAATCTGTTGTAGACATTCTAGTAATGTGAGACTTAATTAATATGAAGATAATGTTGATGTCCCTGTGTTGGAATGGGCTGTGCTTAAAGTTGTAATTATTTAATCCAAGTTGGAGCACTTTATAAGACAACATATTCTCTCTCTCTTGCTTTACAGCTCATTGTCTGAATCTTCATTGTTTCCTTCAATAAACCATCTGAAACTTGCTAACAAACTGGTTAAAAGACGTTAGGAATAATAGCAATTAAAGATATGAAGTATTAAGATCATTCAAATGGTTTTCGCAACTTCGCTCCTTCTGGTTTTACAAATCTGTGCGTTACAAACTCGAGTTTGGAGTTCATCCAGAGAGCATCTTGTTTTGAAAGACTTCCTAAACTCGAGTTGATTAGTGACTGACTCGAGTTTGGTTCTTACAGAAAGGAAAATCGCGAATGGCTCTTGGATGATGTTTTGAGGCCATGCCTAAACTCGAGTCTTTTAGTGATTGACTCGAGTTTGAAGCTTTTATGAAAATCTTGAGTTTAAGTTCAGAGCTTCAAAACTGGAGTTTAGAAAACGCAAACTGGAGTTTACAAAATCTGAAATATTGTTTAGTTCTCTGTATAGCCCAGACTCGAGTTTTGATATTCAAAACTCGAGTTTCAGTGTAAACTGAAACTTTTGAAAAATCTCTTCATATGTAAACTGGAGTTTCCATTTTTAAAACTGGAGTTTTCAAAATAGTCATTTACTCGAGGCTTTCTGTTTGAGCTAAACTCGAGTCACCAGAACCTTGACTCGAGTTTCAGTGAAAAACTGAAACATTGAAATACCTTTTGAAAGCCCAAACTGGAGTTTCCATTTTCAAGACTAGAGTTTAGAAATCATATAATAGTTCAAGTGTTTTCAAAACAGTCCTAAACTCGAGTCTCCAGAAATCTGACTCGAGTTTCAGTGTATATTCAAACTTTGAAAACTTTTTATTAAAGTGCAAACTGGAGTCACTGAAACCAAAACTGGAGTTTACAAAGCAAGTAACAACACAAGTGTCTCTCTTTATCCTAAACTCGAGTTTGCTTAACCCAGACTCGAGTTTGCGAGTCTTTAGCTCTTAAACATTTCTTGTAAACTGGAGTTTGGAAGGTTCAAAGATAGAGTTTGAAAACCTGATAAAACGTTGAATCTTCTATTTGATCCCAAACTTGAGTTTCTAAGACATAGACTCGAGTTTACAAGTCTTTGAAACTTTTTGGCCTTTAAACTTTCTTGTAAACTGGAGTTTTAGAAAGACTGAAGGTAGAGTTTGAAAACAAGTTGAAATGCAAGTGTTACTGTCTTTGTTCTAAACTCGAGTTTCAAGACTTAGACTCGAGTTTACAACTCTTGTAAACTTTGATAGCTCTCTGTAACTCTGCAAACTCGAGTTTGCATAGACTCGAGTTTGCCTATGCAAACTGGAGTTTGGCGTATTATGTTAAAATTTGAGCTTCTGTCTATCAAGTCCAAACTCGAGTTTAGCTACCTAAACTCGAGTTTGCCTTAAACAGAAAGTTTTACAACTTTCAAAGACAAACTACAAATTAAGTTTACAATTGTTAGTTATCATCAAAACACCTAGAGAACTAACACAGCTAAAACTCAAGGTTATAATAAAACCTCGAGGTTCAGTGCTCGACCATCCTTGACTATTCAGCTCGTCAACCTTGAGGTTATATATAGAACCTCAAGGTTGGGCAAAACCTCGAGGTTGAGTATGTACCTCGAGGTTGAGGCCTTTTGTCCAACTTATCCTTCGAACTGTTTAAGCATGTATAAAACTCGAGGGTAGAAATAAACCTCGAGTTTACCTTAAACCTCGAGGTTACATATTAAAACTCAAGGTTGATAAGATCCCATGTTTTCTTTTGTATTATGCATAAGCCTCGAGGTTGGGTAATTTAACTCGAGGTTGAGATGTCCTGAACTGAAAAATAATTTTGCGAACTGATCTGAACTCTGCATTTACTTTATTCATCTCTGATCTTTGACCTTATTTGCATACTATAATCACTTTATACTACTAACTATGATTCAAGTTTGTCTTGCCATGAAAAAGATCGGAATTCTATTGTTATGATAAAAAGCGAACATAATGTCATCAGTATTTATTATAGCAGATATTAGAAGCAAAGAATGACAACTTTCCTTCAGAACTCTAATGGTCAAATGTGTTAAGCGGACATTCTCTTCAGGAATAAGGATATTGGTAAAGCAGCTGTTCTTCAAATATTCAAACTGCTAGCAGACAGTGCCAACATGCCAACGGTCATTTTACCTTTGCCTGCCATGGTTACGCATCAAGACAACGGCTAATTTCCAATGGCATTAATTGGCGAAAGTATAAATTGAAGAAGCATTCAATTGAACCCCAACCGAAACTCTGCGCATTTACTCTGAGTTATTATTCCTATCAGTTTCATTACTTCCAATATCTTCAAATATTTCCCTGTACTTCAGTGATCATTTATTATCTACTCGTGAGGAGTTATTAACATTTATTTCATTCAGTTGTAAAATCTTAAGGTTGTGGAACCTTAAGTGTGGTGTACGATAACAAGTAGTAAGGGGGAGTGAGTCCCTGAGTGAGAGGATCATCCCAAGTTGTAATTGTAATATCTGGAAAGTTAGTGAAAAATTCCAAGGAGTTCTTGGGGACTGGATGTAGGTCAGGATTAGACCGAACCAGGATAAATTGCCTTGTGTCCATTGTTACTTTAATTCTTGCTCAGTTAGTATTCTGCCTTAATTAGCCAAAATTTTAGTTAAGCGATTAAATTTTTAAATCACCTATCCACCTCCCCTCTAGGTGATATTCCATCTTCACAAGGAAGTTGCCCTAACAGGAGCATTTCCCTGACCCCAGCCTATGGGCTCTACGGACTGAGACCGACCCCTAGAGCTACCCCTAGATTGAACAGGCCGACCTGGCTGACTTCTACCCACACCACCATAACCTCGGAGCACGCTCTCTAATTTCTGCTCCTCAGTTAGGGTTTTTCAAACAACCACCAGGCTAACCTAGGAGGAATATGCTTGAGAAGCTCTTCCTCTTATGGGGTAAGGTTACTGGTTTTAGGAGACGACGAAAAGCCTTCAAATTTCATTTAATATAATGAAAGGAGAAGGGTATGACAAAACTTGTTACAAACAAGGAGCCAAGGGGGAAGAATCAAGAATAGAAATCAAATTGACCAAAACTCAAGAACCCATAGATAAATATCTATGAATGTTTGACGACTACCCAGAAAATGGAAAACCCAAACAACTACAACAATCCACCCAAGAAACTCAGAAGAAGGAAAGAGGAAGGATTCAAAGGAAAAAAAGAACAAAGACGCAAATGAGTACCTTGTTTTATATAATGAAGTAGAAGAGGGAAAGCACAAGCCAGCAGACTGAGAGTCAAGAAACAAGAAGAAGGTAGTGAAATTTTCTCTGAAACCAGTAAGATAGCACAAAAATTTTGAAGTTTCAAAAGTGTTAAAGTAGGGCAGACAATGGCTTTATATACAAAGATAGCCGACGGTTGGAAAATGAGGAAGCCAAACAGCAAGGCCTAAAAGGGCCTCATTACCATTGCGGATATGGCAAGGAAAAGACGTGAGAATTAAATGCAAGCATTTAATGCGCATGAATACTGATGATAGTGGAGTAGACGTTTACACTCCCACGCCGGTTTGCAGACACCAGCTGCCAGGGGGCAATCATGATGTTTAGTTTCTTGGAAACCAACCAAACATCAAATCGACATTCATATCAAGCACATAACCCAGCTAGGACATGAAGTCGGCCAAATACGAGTCGGACTTCAACTACAAAACCAATACCGACCTACCCATGAAGTTTCAATTGGAGGCAATAGTCCCAATTCAAGGAAACAAGAATGAAAAATGCAAAGAAAAATGATAAACCAAACTCGGATATATTCGACTTCAAAGTGAGGGAAAAATTAAAAACAAACATGGGTAGGATGCGGCCCAAAATAAGACGTCCAAGATAAAACATCTCTGGCTAACAGCATTTCGGAACTTGCAAATTCATCCTGGCAGATCAGAGTTCTAACCTACCGAGCTAGGGGGCAACTGTTACAGATATGAGAAATATGGTCTCGGCCCAAAGAGCCCAAACACAAGGGTCTATATCTATAATCCTAACTGCCTCCCAGAATCAAAGAATAATCTATCAATATCCTGATCAAGATTACAACTACCCATAAATCAGGGATTTGATCACTAAAAGATATCTTATATCTTAAAGAGATAAGATAAGAAAAGCCCACTAATTTAGGGCCCAGGTAAATTTATAAATAGGGTGCAAACCCTAATAAGGTACACACGTTTTGACTCTAACTTTTATGATTTAGTACACATAGAGCACACACCCCTACTCCCTTTTGGCTATAAGCCTATCATATAAAAGCAAACTACGTGGACTTTGATATCCCTCTCAATGGTACGTAGGCCCCTGAAATTAAATCCCAGGTCAAGTCCAATATCTCTTGTTCTACAAAAGAACATAAAACTTGACTTAAATTTTGTGTAATGCATAAAGCTAAGTTAAAAATAATCTTTCTTTAAGAATTATATTTCAGGTCAATAAGAAATTTATAACCGCAAACTAATGTAGTAAAACTAATATTAATATTACAGCAATAGGTCTTCTTCGTTTTTTAATTTTTATATTTGTTATGTTCCTTCAATTCTATGACTCATTTTGCCCTAATTATAAAGAATCAACTAACTATTGTCTTTGTCCTTTTTATAAAACATTTGCAAATTTTCACTGAGTATTTAATTTATTTTTTTATGTTTACCCATATTTAATAAGGGTAGTGAAGAGAGTAACTTAATATAATATCTGAATTTATTGTAATTTGTAAAGGTAATATTAGAAATCACTTGAATTTTATGATATCTTCAATTATTTTAATTGGTTTGTGAAAATTAATAGTTAATGTCTTATAATAAGGGTCAGAGAGAGAGAGAGAGAGAGTGTGTGTGTGTGTGTGTGTCTGTGTGTGTGTGTGTGTGTGTGTGTGTGTGTGTGTGTGTGTGTGTGTGTGTGAGTTTAAGTGAGTTGGGTTCTGGAGACTCACCAATGATAGGGCATGCTTCTGGACTCAAATAACACTTACAAATGATAGAGAGTACTTGAATGTGAGAAAAAGAGGCAATGATGGTAGAACCCACATCTTATTCACATATAAGGAAAGTACTCTGGATGTTTGGCACTTTTTTTCCTTGGTAATTAGGCTAAAAATAAAAAGGATGGCTACTATAAGAAACAAATTGAAGAAGGCTGAGATGCAAACATAAGCTAGATACAAGTCTGCATGATCATTAGCATCCATCGTATCAAACTTTAATCTTGATCATTTAAATTCAAGTTCATGATAAACCCTATATATATAATAGTACAACTTTAGAAAGGACCAAGTCTGACTGAGAAATTATTAAAGTAATAAAAATGATTAAAAACACAATTAATAAATACTAATATTAAGAAAAAGATAAAATCCTTCCAGAATGAAAAATAACAACTTTTAATTTTAAAAACAATTTTTAGATATGATATACACCATCTTGTTCACCGCTTAATTTGGATTGTCTAAGTTTATGGCGAACATTTCTTATAACCTATCTTTAAAGACTTCAAATTTCAGTTATATAGAGCCAATAATCTTGTTTGTGCTTCCACATGGAAGAACATGGGATTCGGAGTAACACAAAAGCAGGATTGCTGCAAAGTCATCTCCCCTGGTAGTGTTTTCAATCCCAAGGATTGCAAATTGTAGAGAGAAAATTATCATTGTTTATAATATTTTTTGGACAAAAAAAGTCCTTTCACGCTCTCTTAAATTCAAGCTCAAGCATCAATTGAGAGGTACAATCACGATGATCCTACATTTCATTTCCATAATCTTCCTGCTAAATTATTTCAGAGTCATTATTCATATAATAATCTAGCATTTTTGACACCTTCCTTTAAAATATGATTATACAAGCTGATAGACATTCAAATAAGGTTATATCCCGTAATATCAAACAATCGGCCTGTGTCCAAATTCAAAACATCAATTATACAAGCAAATCTGACAGGCCCAAAAAAAAAACCCCCCAACAACAATAGAGAAGAAGTTCTAGAGTTGCTTTCAGTCAAAACAGAGAAGAAATGAACTTGCAATCGAACATAAAACCAAGACCTTCAAACCAGCAAAATCAAAGAGAAAAACCAAGGACCATCGAGATCTAAGAAACGCAGAGAGAGACGAGAATCGTCACTACTGCTGGTGGAGAATTGTTGCCGGGTAGTGAACCATCGGCAAGAGCGCATAGGAAGTAGCATAGGAGAGGAAGACCAGGGAAGGAAGGTAGAGACGGAATCATGGCTGGCCTTTTAATGTTGGGAATAAGAAAAATATATGTTTTTTAAAGCCCGGTTGGAAAGAGGCTAAGGCCAACCTTGTAAGGTCAGAAGCTACTTTTTTAAAATTTTTACTATTTTTTCTGTATTTATTTTTTTAAAGAAATATAATTAGTAAATTACAATAATTAAAATTATAATTTATTAAATAAATATTGTCAATATTAAATAAATTAGAGTCATGTGAAATAAATTAAGTGAAAAATTTTTATTTTTATTTTTGAGCCACTAACCAACCATACCATATTAACTACTCCCTCCAGTCTTAAATATAAGACAAAATTGACTTTTTTAAAAAATATTAAATAATCTAATTAAATTATTTTAGAAATTTTTATTCTTATTTTCTCCAACTTAATTAGTTTGACTAATAAATTTATATATAATCTAAAGATATATAATATGTAATATAATTAAGAAACTTATTTAGTTTCATTAATTTTTTTTTTAAAAAAAAAAAAGTCAATTCTATCTTATATTTAGGGGTCAAAGGAAGTATTAGCTAGTAATAATAAACACGAATCATGCTAAAAATGACAATATATATATAACAGTCTAGTCTTTAACATATTCCCAAGGGAGGTTGTTTTAAGCACCTAACATTTCCATGACATAAGTAAATAAAAACAAATTGTGCAGCAACAACTTAAAATAACAAGTTAGCAATAAAAATATATATATACACGGGCCTAATATGAAGACCCTTTTATGCCCTTAGCCCTACAAAACTGGTCCTATTAGGTCCAACTTCATTTAAAGACTCCCTATCATGAGCCCGAACTTTGAAGGGTCAAGGCTTAAACTGGTCAGTCTGATAGGCTTAACTTGATTTCTTGGCTCTAAAGGAATGCACACTCTTTATTGGAGAAGCCAAAATAGTTTTTTATAATATTTTTTTGGTTAAAGTACACTTTTGGTCCTTTAAGTTTATATGAGATATACTTTTGGTCTCTTAACTTTATAAAGTATATTTTTAGTCCTATAATTATAACTCCATTAATGTTACTAACAGAAGATATTAACTCAGCAAATTCAACTAATGACTATATAAATTTAGGTGTCGACTGTGTAATTAAAATCTATTAATTTAAAATTTAAAATATGTATAAATTGAAAAATATCTAGTTCCCTAATGAAGCCGTCATTATCAATACCCTGATTATATTAAAAATTTTAGTTTGATGATCTAAATATAAAAATTTTAATTTAATCATCTAAATATCAAAATCTTGATTTCATTTGCAACGATTTGTTAGTTTATTTTAGTTTAATAATATAAATATATTATATTAAAAAAATTAAAACTTAAATATGCACTTTCAGCTGCAGAGTCATCTTTGCAGCATTAACATTTTCCATTAACAACATTAATCATGTTAGAAATATAAGACCAAAATTATATTTTATGAAGTTAAGAGACAAAAAGTACACCTCATATAAGATTTGAAAGACTAAAATTATATTTGAGCCCTTCTTCTTTTTAACTTATCAATAGGGGTATTATAGTCTTTCTATAATTTATGAATATTTATGAATATTTATGAAATAAAATTAATTTAAGCAGTCTCTCCTAACATTACTCCAACCCAATCTCAATACCAATAACAATATCAATCCCAAAATTCAGTGTTGTGTACCAAAGGCCTAGAGATTTATTTAAGGTCGCTATCATGAGGAATGTTTAAAATAGGGGCTTTATATAATTGAAACTTAATTTACGACGAATCAAATTTTATATATCCATATACAAAAAAATTTAAGTATTGTTTAAAAATTAAAAGATGTTATATTTTTTTATGAAAGGCTCATCTTTTTCTTAATATTATATTTTTTTTACCTGAATATTATCTTTTTCTTAATGTTATATTATTTACTAACAATATTTTTAAACACTTTTATAACTATAAAAAAAATTTAGTCAGTCGTCTTAAAATCAGAGCATTATAATTTATATATAAAGTGTTGGTCATGAATTTAGATAACCTGGATTGAAGTTGGATAAAACAGACTTTATCTTTATGATAAAACTGTTATAAAAATATTATTTAAAGTGTAAAAGTGGTTACAATATTATATTATCCCCATTAATTTTTTAAGGTTTAAATATAAACTTCATTTTTTTGTAGTTTCTTTTTGTTGTTATTTTTTCTTATTTATCTAATAATATTCATATCAAAGCTGGCTTAACAGGTTAAAATCATCTATGGGAAGAACCTAACACTCTCTGCCAGTGACAGAGTTTGGAATTTTAATGATAGGAGGCGGAAAAAAAACCCTATATCATAAATAAAAGTACTCGAAATATAATACCAACCTAATATACAAAAAATTTTTTAAAAAAATCTATTACAGAAATTAAAATTACTTCATTTAACTTTTACTCTACACATTTTTATATTGTTAAACTCATCTTTAATTGAATCTGTATTAAAACTCAAAACAATTTTTTTTTTTTCAATGGATGTAGTTAAAGAATCAACTAGAAATTAGTCTTTCATTCTATTTCAAAACTTATTCTTAATTATCTTCATATATAATTGCTGTAAAAAAAAAACGCTTTCCCAAATATGAAAAATTGTGTCCGCTAGCTTTTCCTCCAAAAACATGTGTAGCTATCCTAACTCCAATCCAAAAACGTTAATATATTATGAAAATGTTAACTCCACCTGAGTTGACTCGCAATTTTTGACATCTATGCCTCAATATATTTGTGAGTATGAGGGATAAGAAACCCTTCTTGGTAGTGTTCATTAGATTATAACGGTAACGGATTTATTGAATCTCAACGAGAAAATGTATATCCCTATAGGGCTCAAGTGTATGGGACCGCTTTGGGTGAAAAATAAATGGGCTCTTGGAGAAAGTGGGCTTCAAAATGAATCAAGTTCAAATATACACAATTCTGGGCTAAATTTGAATTTGATAATTCTTAAGCGAAGTTTTGGGTTTGGACCCAATGTATGAAAGTGAAATTTGTCTCAGGGAAACCAAAGTATTTATGAGGAATTGGTTTGCCTTGAATATAAAAAAGGAAGCGGGGGAAGATAATACTCATTATTGGAGGGTGTGGCGGTTTGACACGTTTGAAAGTGGAGGAATAAAGCCATTTTTTCCAGAAGGTTTTGTGAAGCCTGTTGACCATATTTTGGTTATCTTATATAATTGGCTAATATTTGTTTAAGGTAGTGAACGTAATCTAAATCATCATTTTCCCCTATGCGTTGTATTCCTCGAGTTCCTTCAATTGGGTGGGTCCAATTTAATGCAGATAGAGCAGTTATAAGATCACAATCGAAAGCAAAGTGTGGAGGTTTAATTAGAGATAACCAAGATAATATCATATAATGCTCAAGAGACTTCAGCTTAGACGAATCGTGGCTTTCATTAGATTATATTAGAGTTTGATGCAAAGAATCTAGTGGACTTGATGTTATTAGAAAACGATAATGGAACTTGCAGATTTTTGTTTATGCAAATACTAAAACTCATGAGGAACCCTTGGGATTGGTAGTCCAATTTGTACCTCAGTCACAAAATTCTCTTGCTGATAAACTTGCTAAGGAAGGCCTCACTAAGGACTTGATCTTTGAATATTGCCCTTGGGGGTGCAACTTGATACTAAGAAGCTGAAATTTATTCCCCACTTAGGTTAATTTTCTTGTTATAGAGAACAGCCCTCCATTGTACTAAAAAAAAATGTATTTGAGATGTAACCCACCCAAATTAGTTTTTGACCCAAAGGTTGGAAAATCTCAAGAATTAAAATAACTGTTTTCGGGAAACAAAATAGTAGGCTTTTGGTTCAAGAGGAGGGAATGGTTTGAATGCTAAAACTAATGGACACAAGTTAAAATTATACAAGTTCTTTTTTTTTTTTTTTCCTTTTTATATGACTATTCGATTGGGTTAATTAGTTAGAGGTTCAATTAATGTTAGCTATCGTAAAAATATTTTGTGCAGTTACACGGATTTAAACTTGAGACCTAGTTAATATCCATTTTACTAAGACCAACCCAATGTATGTTAGTTGGAAAAGTGTTTTTTTTTTTTGGTAAAAAGTGGGGCAAAGCCCTGTATTATTCCTGCAACATTACACTTCTTGGGTAAGCAACACCCATATAGTTGGAAAAGTGTTTTATTTTTTAATACAAGTGCGCTCCAAATTTTGCTCTTATAAAAAAAATACCTGTTTGAATAGCCTTTTAATTTAGTGAAACAAATACATATATGCGCGTGTGTATATATGTGAATTCCTATAATAACCTTATATTGTTAATATCTACCCTCCTAAATAAATAAAAAAATAAAAAAAAATTCATGCATTACTGGTCAAATAATAAATTAAACAAAATACATATAGCCATATAAATATCAACGACAAGAATTGACATGAACCAAAGCAACAAAAACGAACGTTCTAGAGCAGCTCCATATGGATATGCCTATAGAAGATGATCTCGTGCACTCTGGTCTATTTTATTTTTAAAAGTATGGCTAAAAAGGGGCACCACATTGTACCACATAATCCCTGAATTTTCTCTCAATGAGAAAAATAGATTTTTTTTTTCATTTAATTGATGATAACACCATTGCACCAATTGCTCACCTTCTAAGATGCTTAGTTTTAATATATACATTTTTTCAAAATATATTCTCTATCTTATTCTTAAAAGCAAGGCCGAAAGCCTACACTATAGTATACCTTGTCATCCTTGAATTTTCTCTCTAACAGAAAATTATAGATTTTGGGGGAAAATTCTGCTTAAGCCCTAAGGGACCAAGATAATTTTAAAAAAGTCCCAAAGAAATTCAGATGTCAGAAAAGTTTAATTAATAACTCTTTTTGAGGGATTAACAACTCAATCGGTCGGATTAACAACTTTTTAGAACTTTTTTGACATCTAAATTTTTTCCTTAGGACTTCTTTGAGATTATCTTAGTCCCTTGGGACTTGAACAGAAATTTTCCTAATTTTTTTGCGATTAGCGAAAATAACTACAATTGCACCAATTGCCAATGTTTTATGATTGTCTGCTTAAAATATATTGTGAATAAATAAATATTTTTTATTTTTGATATACCTATTTTCAAAAATTTGATTTATTTTCCATTCTAAATTTTTTTGAACAAATTTCTTATTCTAAATTTAAGAATTCAAAATATAATTGGTAACTATCCCCGTTATCTCTCTTTATTTCTAATATAATTATTTTAATAATATTTTTATATCTTTATTTTATTTTCCACATTCTATATAAATTTAAAATTTTAAAATATTTTCTAACTAACTTCTCATATTCTCTATTTTTTATGACATGTTTATTTTGAAAAAAATTTTTTATATCTTTGTTTTATTTTCCACCTTTTGAATTTAAGATATTTTCATTTTATTCTTCACGTTCTAAATTTAAAATTTTAAAATATTTTCCAACTAACTTCTCCCATCTCTTTTGTAGATATGTTTATTTTGAGTTTGTTTTGTTTTATATCCTTATTTTACCTATATAAAAGCAAAGCAGTAAGCGGCTCTCTACTTGACACTTGTTCTCTTTATTTTAGTAATTGAAGAAGTAACTCTCTTTATTTATTAATTAATTTTAATTTTATAATTCATGCATAGAATTTATTTTCACTTTACACATGAATCCACGTTTGTTTTACTAACTACCACTTATTAATTAATTTTAAATTCTTAATTTTTAATTTATGCATACAATTTCTTAGGAAAAAAAAAACCTTAAAAGTCCCTTAATTATCCTCTTTGTTAGATTAACCGATAAGGTAACTCCCTTTATCTGACTTTTCACATTTTCATTTTAAGATTGAAATATTTTTTAACAACTTTCCTTTTATCATTTTTTATATCTAGGATTTTTTCTTGACACTATTTTAAAAAAATGTCTTTGTTTTATCATCTACTTTCTTAATTAAATATTTTAAAATAAATTGTCTATCATTCTGCCTATTTATATTCAAACTATTTTGTGAATATATCACGTTTTACACCTCCCCTAATTGGTTTCAAATATTAAACGTATTCAAGTGAAGATGATCAAAGAAATCCTAACATTGATTTTTTTTTTTTTTTGGAATTATTATACTCAAATAATATTTGTTTTTTTTTAAGAAATAAATATATAATCAAAATGGAGTTTGCATAGGATATAGAAACAAACTGACTTCTAGCTGTGAAAACCTAAGAAATAGGACAAAATTGGTGTAGGCTTATGCCATCATATTAATGACTATTATTTTAAAATTTTTATCTTTCTATCCTTTTCTCACATAGTTGCATCTTCTCACTGGCTAGCTATGACAAACTAAAAAAAAGCACACCATTGTCTCCTATGTCCTCTTTCCCCTCTATGCACCATCGAACGCTGCCATTCCCTCTCATGGGTCTACCTTCATCTCTTGCGCCGGCAGCCACCTATGTTCCCTCTCACCTAAGTCGGCGTCGTATCTTACACCAGCATCGTGACATCATGGACAATTTTGAAACTCACTATGGCTCCTTCCATGCCCACGTCCTCCAATCACTTCGTTCGTGGGGAAAGTTACTCTCATGCCATCCTCAATTTGTGGTGGAAATTACTTACTCTTATGCCAATTTTAGCTAGCGTGGTGAGTTATTTACTCTATCTCCTGTCATCCCTTTTAAAAGATCGCATTTGCCCTTTCATCTTTCACTCACCTTTCCACCTTTCTTATGCAGAGCTATGGTTACAGTTTTTGATGCCGTATGTGCTTTGACTCCTAAGTGACATAACTGGCGTATATGTGTCCATGTTGCCTGCATGCGGAATATGCCCACTCGGAAAGGTCCTAGTGATGCATCCTCTATGGAGCTTGTGTTACATGATATTTATGTTAGTTGTTGTCTCTAGATCACTCAATTGACCTTCTTCGCCAATATTATTTGTTTATGCTTTTATTTGTTAATTATTTGTTTCCTTTGATCCTATTATGTTTATGTTTTTAGGGTGATTGTGTGCATCCATCTGTGCGAAGTAGATTTGGTCGCCACCATAAAAAACATCTAGAAGAAGGCGCGGTTGTTGAGGTCTCCAATTCCACTGTTGTTCCTGCCACAGGGTCGTATCGGCCAACTGAGCACTCATATCGTGTCAACTTCCAGTTGTCCGCCCACATAAAGATGATCATAGCATCCCACGTAATGGTTTTGGTTACAAAACTTTCTCTGACATACTCTCTACTGACTTAGATGATTGTTTCCTATTTGGTGAGTGAGTTTTTGTTACTACGTGTTTTGTGCTTCTCACTTTTTTTCCCCACTAAATGTTTATTCTCTTCTTAAAATTTTATTAGACATTATTGGGAGGGTGTCTACAATGGGGCAATTAAAACAGTGAATTGTCCATGGATGGTGTCAACATTGAGTTGACATAGAATTAATGAATGAAGAGTAAGCTCACATAGCATTTTTTTCTCTCCATCATGTGGTGTTCACCTTCAATGGGTGTCTTCATAACCATATGGATAATTTGCAGTCTAGAAAGTGTACACTTTTTTTTTTTGGGGGGGGGGGGGACTTTGTAGAAAACCTTATGTCATATATGGCTTCTCACGAGTCTGACCCTGTTGTGATCATACTCCAGTAGTGCAAGGCACTAGAATTTAACCGTTAGTGTTTTTAAGTTTAATGTTTCCTTGGCTTTCATTCTTTAAGCCCATATAGACTGATGCACACTATATACTTAATTCGTGCATTTAGGTAAGAATAAGCTCTCTAACTCTGTGTATACATCATGTCTATACACCCAGAAGTGCTAGAAGTAACTGATTTCATTAAAAGGTGCATTTTTTCCTTTGGTGTTCGTTTGTTTCTATTTTGCCCATATAAAGCTCAATACTTGGCTTATTTGTAGAATTAATTTACGATGTCAATGCATCACTAGATTTGAGGCAACAGGAGTTGATGGCTCACAGCCACTAGAGCACATTACATCTTAACCTACTTTAACTCTTGCTGAGGTGTTGCTGGGAAACCCGGACAAATGATAGATTGCAAGACTTCGTAAAGGACCAGTGGTTTGTGGTTTAATATTTTAAATATTATCTTACTGCTTACCACTAATGTGATATGTGCTATGTTTTTCTTATTTAATCTATAGAATAAGATGCCTGTGGTGTTGGCTGAAATTGTCAATGTGCGTTATGAGCATGGTTGGTCTTACAACTCATGTAAGATGGATGGAAAGAAAGTATTTCCAAATGGGGACGATTTTTTCTATGAGAAGTGTGAAGCGATTGTGAAGAATGTGATTCCCAGGTGATATGATCTCCTTCTTTCTCCAATCTATCAACTCAAAATAAGCATGCTTTATTGTTGCCCTTAATTTTGACATCTTGGTGTGCTAAGTTCTTGGTCAAGTTCAATGCTATGGACATACCGGCACTTGCATCTTTTTGTTGTTTGACAGGGAGTTTTCTAAGTTGGCTGGTTGTTTTGCAGTGGAGATGATAGTTCGAGTTATTCATCAGCCTGTTCACCATGATGTGAGTGTGTGAAATCCATTAACATTTTATAATTATATCCTACCGGTAACTATTTGAGGTCCATGTTGTTGATGTGAGCTGTGTGAGTGCAGGATGATGTTCAAAATTAAATTGTTATGCCTGCAAATGTTGTGGACAATATTGTAGGAAAAAAAATTTGTGCATGTTAAGAATTCCTGAGGAATATGTGGATGGGTCTTCCAGTTGTGACGCATTTAACTTCAAACTCTGAAATCATCAAAGCTTTTGAGGTTGAACAACATGCTCTAATTGGTTCCCCTACAATGGTGTCTTCCAGCCATAAAGAGAACTTGTGAGTTTGTATCATTTGCTGCATTTGTACACAACACTATATATTTCATTCTACCCATGTATGAATTTGGAACCGATGTTTGTCTTTTTGGTATTATCATAGGATGTCGACATGTCCCTTCTTGACTCTGAGGGTGCAGACTTTTTAGTTATTGCTAGTGAACAAGTGGGTATTAAAGTAAAAAATGAAAAGGATGATTCTGCAGATGATGAAGATGAATACTTATCTGATTATTTGTGTCTATCATTGTACTAAATGGATTGAGGCTGAACTAGCTACGACAATTACCTCAAACTGGGTACAAAGGTTCTTTGAACAAAATATAATTTCCAGATTTAGAATCATGGCTGAGGTGGTGACGGATAACAAAAATCAGTTTATAGATAAGGGGTTCCAAGAAATGATGTCCGGATTCCATATCAAGCATCATTTTGCCTCAATGGAGCACCCTCAATCAAATGAACAAGCTGAAGCAGTAAATAAAATTATTGTTGATAGATTAAGGAAGCAAAAGGAGGAGGCAAAGTCTAGTTGGGTTGAGCAGCTGTACTTTGTCTTGTGTAAACACCCTCTCCCATACAGGACATTTATCTAACTATTACCAGAGTATAAACACACAAGCATCAAATAGTTTGGATGACTTAATTGCGGAATAAAAATTTCATAAAATAACTTAGTTTGAAAACATTGAAAATACGGGAATAAATTTTTCGCAAGCAATATCTATACTATAAGGGGGATCTTAATACAGTAATCCAAAATATTAAGATAAATGCTAAACGCTTAGTTTAATAGTCTTGAATGATAAAAGAAAAGCTTCTAAATTATTCCTTATTGTTGCACCTTTACCCTTGTGCCCGATCCACTTCCTGTTTCCTTAATACGATCTAGAGTTCAAATAAATGAACCCCAAGAGTAACAATTTATCGCATGAACATATATGAAACATAAATGACAATATAGCACATGTTAAATATATAAGCATTTACAAGTAAACAACTCACATCGTAACCGTAGTTAATGGCCAAGGACCGCAACCCTTATTAGGACACGTAGCCCTATGAGACACGCAGCCTCAATTCATAGCTAGGAAAAGCATAACTTATGGGGTTATCGGACCAATGTTCAAACATCAACTAAGGAAACTCCATTCAAACTAACTTATAGATGTAAGGTATTATCCCGGTGGAGATAAGCCAACCATCATGGAGATGAATGAAGGTTCTTCAAGAGAAAGAGGAGAAGAATAACAAAGCTTTAGTTGTGGAGTTGGATTTAATAGATGAAGTCAAAGTCACGACACACTACCAATATATGGCCACTAAGCAACTCATCGCAGCTAAGTACAATCAAAAAGTGAAGCCCAAGTCATTTGAAAAAGGTGACTTGGTGCTTTGAAGAGCGGGCATAGAAAATAAAAATGCCAGAGATGGAAGGCTTGTTGTGTAACATCCCATTTTTCAAAAGCGGAATGAGGTACTTTCATTAGAGTAGAGCATCAGAGCAATTTAAAAGAGAGAGTATCTGATAAACATCCTATTGAGGTACCTAGTTGCTTATACAGCAGTACAAAGGTCTGAATATTTACTGATATGGGAATACAAGTCCAAAAAGAAATTCTTCGGCTGGGACTCTAAGCATGCTGCTTGCCCTTATCTTTGGTGCTTAGTCCTCCTGATCCTGAAGCTATATTAAGAGCTGAGGTCCATGCATCGAACCTCAGGTAACGGTTAACCTCATACTTATGTAAACAATATATGTATGACATCACAACATTAATCAACACATAAGTATATAGCAGATGCAAGATTAATATATCCACTGTACACATCACATGTAAGGTTATCTATGCTAACAATACACATCGCATGTACAGTTATCTATACAATTCACATGTATAGTTATCCATGTTAACAATACACATCACATGTAAAGTTATCTATACAATTCACTTGTATAGTTGTCTATCACATATAAGCATACAATAAGCATCAGAGTTAGTGTTACAGTACGCGAACGTATCTTTCACCGGGTAATCGTCAAATGTCTGACCTTTGAATCCGGCCCTGGACTTCCCGGATATCCTACCATATCACCATATTTCTTAGAATAATATCCTAAGAGATATTTCCACCTCTATTTACTTCTCTACCCTTGGTAGATTTGTTATTTACAATTCTGCCCTTACATTTATTCAAAAACGCAGTGCAGTATTTTCTGGACAGATTTTTCGGTAACTTTGAAAAATCATAACTAATTCTAGAAAAATTGAAATGAGGATCCGTAAAATTCCCCAGAACCCTTAGGATGTCTATTTTTGAGGAAAAATATTCATTTCCACCCAGATTTTACGAAAAATTCCCAGTTTTGAATTTTCTCAACGTTGCCCAGATTTTATTCCAGCAAAAATGGCTTAACTTCAAAAATTCATATCTCCTTGACCAGAGATCAAAATGTTACATATTTTATATTTTTGGAAGACCCTACATGTCTACTTTCTTTCTGGAAAATTTCATGATTTTATAATTTCATTTGCTACATAAAATCATAGCATTTTTTTTGCTGTCTGTCTAAGATTTAAGAACTGAAAATTCTACAACTTTCACAATCTTAATCCTAGGACTTCCAAAAATTATTTCCTATCATGTTTTTACCTCTTCAAGCATTTTTCAATGCAATGAGGCCTAAAAACAAGTATAGGAATTTATTCCCTAATTTTCTAGATTAAACTAGCATTTATACTAAGAACTTATAAAAACTAAAGACTAGAAATTTAAATGTTAGAACTTACCTCTTGAAGACTCTTGAACTCCTTCCTCCTTCTTGTTTCACTCTCCTCTTAAACTCTCCAATCTTTAGTATGAGTTTGGTGTGAAGAATGAAGAGAGGAGAGCTCTCTATTTATAGCCAAAGATGCCTTAACTTCCTTGCATCTTTAATCCACATCTAACCATTGGATTTCATTTAGCCAAGAAGCTTAAATCTTGACCTTACACCTCTTACAAAAAAAATGCCACCTCCCCCCCCCCTTTCTAGATTCATCTTTTCTCTATCCTCCACTACATACACACACATGCACAACACTTAGGCACACACACTCACAACATACACATGTGCTCTTGTGATGTCATCTTGATGACATAATCAAGGCTTAGGTGTCATTGTTGACTTTTCAACACTAATTAGCAATCCTTAATTATATTTTGCCATTAGCTAACTCAATTAGTGCAAGCTTATTTTGTTAAGGATAATTGTAATTCACTTAATATACCTCTTAATTATGCTAAATTAATTAGCAACACTCTTTATGCCAACCTTGACCCTTCATTGGTCATTAATATCAAATTAGGAATTTCATATAATTAACTTGGGATATCCCCTTTTATTCATGTTTAAACAATCAACAATTAATTACTTATTTAATCACTTACTAATTGTTGACAATTTTTTTAATTAGGATTCATTATTTTCTCACAACTATTTTACTGAAATTGATAATTTATACATTATGCAAAATATTAAAAATCATGGGGCAATTTATGTTCTCCAAAATGATATTTAATTTTGCCTCATTATTTCCCAATGAAAATAATCTCATAAATTACCTAAATTAGAGACAACATACTTTCTAATTTTTAATAAATATTTAGTTGCCTTTTAGGATTTATTATAATATTCTCAGGGTATTTTATAACCCATAAATTCACTTAGGGATTTTTAGCTCTTTATTTCTCCTAATTTCATGAGAAATTACCTTTAAGAAATAAGGTCATTATTTCCCTAGTTTTGAGACCACAAATTCACCTATTTTCAATAGGTATTTATTTGTGCACATAGAATATTTAAGGTATATTATTTATTTTAAGATAAAAAAATTTCGGGTATTGCATGTTGCAAACTAGGAAGGCCCTTATCGAGTTAGAGAAAAGCTCGACAAAGGAGCTTACATGTTAGAGACGCCGGAGAAGAAGTTAATAAAAAGAATGTGGAACATGGATAAACTAAAAGTACATTACAGTTAAATCCAATTGTCATTTTCCATGTTGAGTTTGTCTTGTTTTAAGTTCAATTTTCCTTTTTCGGAATTTTTTAAAGTTGACTATGCCAGCGAGTTTATTCAATGAAGTTTATTTTCACATAAATGAAGTGATTCTTAGTCAAGAATTACGTTTCAAATTGTTCAAAAAGTGAACGAATGAATAAGCCCAGGTAGTTTAAACCGGTTTCAAATAAAGCAAAGGTATCACAATAAGCGTTCGTAGATGCAACAAACTTCTATTCTGATATAATGAGGCAAACTGTTATTCTAACCTTAATCAGGTCGAAATGTTTAAATGTAGGTTAAATGCTGAGTTTAAACATGTGGCGGATTACCCTTACTTTGGATTGAATCCTGGTTAATTGAAACCAAAATGTCATGTGGAGGTTTAATTAAAAATTTCCACAAACATGATACCTGGTTTTCAATACGAGATGAATATCTCAACAAATTTTGCGTCATATAATTTTTGATTTTGGCCTAGTCATTGGATAGAATTATTAAAATATGTTTGAGTTCATATTGTTAACTTATTGTCATGTTTATGATAAAGCTCGGAGGTATATTCAAGTTGGTCAAATGGATAAATTTTCATTGATATTTGAATTGTTTAAGTACAAAGAAGTTAAAAACAAGAAAAAATAAATGGGTAGTAATCTAGCAAAAATTGTTACACAGGCAAAAAGAGGCTTAAGTACCTAAAACAAGACGATAGAAGTCAAACCGACTTCCCAGCCCTTCAAGGCTTGCTATGGTGTCCTTAGATATGCCATGAAAAGTGGTGCCAAAGGTTGGGAGGTTATTGTTAGTGGCAAGCTCAGGGCTCCAATTAAGCCTTCGATTGAACCTCTGTCTCAACTTCTCTTATAAGGATGACAGCGTTGACCTCTTCACAACCCTCCTCACCTTGACCCCATCCAATCGGGATGCAAAATCACCACCAAGAGATAAAGGGGGCAATATGAGTTTGCTATTGTCAATGTAAGCTTTGTAATGCAACCCAAAGACGTTCAATTCAATGTTGGGGTTCAATAGCCAAATTCACTCTAAGGTGTTGCTAAAAAAACTTTTTATAGCATCTTGTAATGCGACTACATAGGCTAAGATATTGACATTAGTAGCTTCGAGGGTGACCTTGGTATAGTTCAACTCGGCCCCAATCTCCTCATGTATTGTTTGAACAATTTTCAGTGGTTGCACATTAAAAACATAAGTCTTTTGAAGACAAAGAAGATCTGAGTTCACCTTTTTAAGCTCCTCCTTGGCCATTATTAACTCTTCATATGTCTTATCCTTCTCCACCTTGGCTGCTTACAGCTCCTCATGAGCTTTGTCTTTCTCCACTCTGACTCGTTTTAGCTCAGTAAAATTTTTGTCATATTTGTTTTTCACGGAAGCTAAAGCTTGGGTTAATCTAGAGGCCTTCAGGGCATTTAACTCAATTTCCTGAACCTCCCACATCTTGGCTTAAGAGAAAGGGAAGTAGCTCATAAAAACGCCTGGGGGGCCAAAAGGTGACACTGAGCTCATCTGTTACCCCACTATTCCAAATCATCCTACAGGGGAGTCTGGTAGATGGTGGAGGAGGAGGAGGAGGAGAAGTCAAAGCGACTTGTTGACCAAGGGCTTAAACAATAAAAGTAAGGGAATCTTTGGATTTTTGGGTCAAGACTTCTTGGCCGGTTTTTGATCGCCTAGACAAGCTCTCTTTGCTGCTCATTCCAGTTACAGCCTTCCCAAATTTAGGAGCTGGCCACTTCTTGCTCTTCTCCATACCTAAAGCCACCTTGCCGCAGTTCAACATAGTAAGGTACAAAGGTTGCTTTCCCATACTTAGATTTGCAGGTCCAGAAGATAAAGGTTAAAAATTGAGTAGATCTTTAATTAGCAGAAAATATAAGCAGACAATATAAATACAAGAAAGCCATACTCATTGTTGAAACCAACTCGGCTTGGGACTGGGAAATGAATGAAGCCATACTAACAGAGCCATGTTCTTTGATATGTCAAACGAGGGACACTACTAGGCCGGCCTCAAAATTCGGTAGATCAATTTGTTCAAAACAATAGGAGGAAGAAGCAAAGTTGTGATAGTCACAAGTCCAATATAATAGGAATCTCCATTATGTATCTTTGGACTTGGGGGAGCTAAAAAACCAGGGTTGTTTTTTGGGCTCGACAACAACTTTAAAATAGCCAGTTTTAAAGTGGTTAAAACAATTAGAATAAACTGTAAAAAGCTTTCTATTAGGGGTACCCTGAATTGTGGTCCAAAGTTTTCTATTTGCGGGCTCTTTACTAGTTCAAGCCGCTTGGATTATAAAAAGTAAAATAAAAGAGGAATTGTATAAGATATATCTAAAGATTTGCACAAACGCTCAAAGGTTATGACAAAACCTTAGTTATTGTGGTGAAGTTGGGTAGGAGCTAAGTATAGATGATTTAAAATATCAATTTGAAACTCAATAAATGGGAAGCGAATACCAAGCCGGATAATCAAATCCTGATAAAAAAAGAAAAAGGATGGGTTAGCTCCTTCCTTCTTGGAGCAAACTAGCTTATCTCTATTGGGGGGCAGAGGGTATAGTTTTTGGGATTGCTAACGATAAGCCTAGCAATGTCAATCTTAGTCATATCGGACAGAGTGTTCAGCATTTCATGGGTAACCCATGAGTATTTGTCCATTAAAACACTCGGGGGACATGCAGAACTCGATTCCCCAAAGTGAGATCCCTCAGCGTGGTGTGAAGAAGGTGAACCCATAATAACTGATAATAAAGAAATAAAAATCAGAAGGTGTAAGGTATACTTGAATCAAGTAATCTACTCTGTGAAGAAGAAAAAGTTGGTAACTAGGAGATTTTTTTGACATGAGATGACCCATTCTGCCATAAGCCAGGATGGATTTGGGAAGTAGGTTGTGACGACAGGAAGCTAAGGTAGATTTGGCTAAAGAATCACAACCACTTTGCAGGAGTTTGGAGCTTAAAAAGGCATAGTTGTAGCATGAACAGACAAATTTCTCCTTGTAAGAGTTTGGGTTAGTTTGGATTATACTTTGTTGTTGAGAAATGTGATATGTCGGGATAGTTTTGCCCTTACCCTAACTCTTAGCCTTTGATGGTTGAGCATGGGATCCTGGACTAGTTAGGTTCTCACCCTAACCCCTACTTTAACCCTGACTCTTAGTTTATGGAGGCTTGGATCTCATCCTACTCCCCCTAGCTCTAGGAGGAACTATTCAGCGTAACTCTTCTTCTTCTTCTAGAGTTATGTTATCCTTCTCCATTGTTAGTGGAAGTTCCACCCAAAGATATTGTGTTTATAAATAGGGGGAAGGAGATATAACGATATGTTTCTATGTTCGATAGGACGATGCTAGGTTTGATAGAAAAACTACAACACCATCAGATTCAAGGCACGACATTAGCAACTAAATAGAAAGAATCAAGAACAAGGGTTCATATTCAAGAGATGAACTCAGAAAGTGATATCTACCCATAAACCTCTATTGAAGTCTACTCAGAAACCTAGAAATTAATTTGGAAGAAGGAAAAAGAACAAAGCAAGAACAAAATCAATAACTTCAGAGCGAAAGGAAAAGAAGTAGGAGGAAATGGGGAAAGTACCTGAGTTTAGGAAGGTGTATAAAACCTTAAAAGTGTGAGCCGGAAGACTGTAAGAAGGCAAGTCTTTGAAGAAAATGAGGGGTTTTCGAGAGGAAATTGCAAGCAACGAAGTAGAAGTAGTGAAAATAGGGGGAAATCCAAGTATATAAACGTAACCGTGGAGTGTATGAATTCGAAGAGGTGGAGGCAAAAGAGACAATTTACCCCAAAAAACAATGATGACATATGCAAAACAACGTGTGCATTAAATGCGCAAAAATGCCAAAGACGACGAAAAGTGGATGCTTGCTATGACAATTGAAAGTGGGTAGCTATTAATTTGTCGATGGTATAAGGAGGAAACAGAGGCCCTCTCGGGTGTATGTGAATTTTCAAATACTATTCCGGTTCCTTGAAAATTGTTAAATTAAAGAGTATATGCTTATTAAGAATTGAGATCAATGTAAACGAGATCAGAGAACAAATGAAGGACAAACAAATTGAGCTTGTTTTTCTCCATCATAATCTGGACTGGGGGGAAACCTGTCACTGAAGCAGATGAACCTGGAAACCCAAATGTTTGATGTAGAAAGTTTCAAAGAGAATTCACTTGGATTATATGTCAGGGCAACTCACGCTAAGAACACAAGTGAATATGGAGTTCATTGAAACCTGGGTAATAGCGGAACGAAAGTCAAGTAATCCAACAATTGGTAATAGCCCGGATGTGAGATCTAGGTTAAATAATCCCGGTAGTGTAAGGACCTTGATTACAGGGCTGGGGGGCAACTGTTATGGACCCGTATGACGCCCATTTAATGTATGGCCCAATAAGGGGCTATCTATAATAGGATCCTCCTATAATCAAGGAGGATAATAAATCCAAGATTATAACCTAGATATGGTGGTAAAGCATTTGGGCTTGAAGGAAAAAGAGATATGGGTCCAAACCCTACAAGTAAATTCTATAAATAAGAGGTGAACTCTATAGGTATGAACACGCTCTCTCAATTACTATTCTATCGTCATTGTGCACACACACCACCCATTTGGCTAACGCCTATTCATGCACAGTGATCTGCCATTCTCATAGGAATCTAACCTAGATACCTAGGAGGGAGTTATCTGATCCAATATTAACATACTAATTCAACGGATTAGACATTTCTGTCAATCTAGACAGAACAAGTTGGTTGGTACTTAAAAGAAGCCTAGACCTGAAGATAAAGATGTTAAAATGGTCGAGGCAAAGAAAGAGGAAAAGTTTGTCATTGATGATTAAGGTGGTTGGTTGTCGTTATTTAATGGTTTTTTTTTCGGTTGTTATGGACTTTTGTTAGTTTCCTCTGTTTATTTATAATTTCAAGCTTTATGATGTTGTTGTTGGATTTCCCTTTATATTTCCTCTTGTGGTGCACCATAAGAATTCTTCTTCTTTTTCAACTTCTCATTTCGAGTATGATGTAGTCTATTTCCAATCGCTTAGTATGGTATGTTGATGTTCCTTTCATATACTAAGTGAAAGGCCAGAAATAAACAAATAGTAGGCTACTTTGCAATATTTAAGTTATCTCAAGTTATGGAAAATATTCATTTGTGAAATGAATTGCCTTTTACCAATGATAATAGTGTTTTGCAATTTTTTGAAAACAAAACTACCTCTAATTTATTTTTTTATTAATTAAATTAAAAACTAACATTAAATTAAAAATAAAATAAATAAGGTTAAGATATGCACTGAAATATTTCTAAGTTATCAGAAATAACATTAAGATATTGATTGAACTATTTTAACAATAAAGAAATCAATGGCATGCCGTAATCATAGGAGATAAACTAATATTAAATCTGCATATTCATGAAATTATGAAAATAAATAAATTTTCAAAATTTAAAATTAAAACAAAAATAACATCACGATATAAGTTCGTTTAAGATTTACATATTCAATGAAATATTCTTTTTATTGTTTTCGAATTTGCTTTTATTAAATAACCTGACACTGCTTAGGATTTCTTTTACTGTGTGTTTTGACACATCTGACGAGTGAACCGCAAGTAAAGAAAACCATTATACTATGTTTCTTTTTTTAATTGAAATTTTTTTGCCTGTGCAGCTGTGTTCCTACCATTATGCCAATATTTGTTTTTTAGAACGGAAAATTCAACAGGATAACAAGGGATAAGGAATAGCTATGATTTATAAATTATAATACAACATGTTGGTTTATGTTTCTCTTGCCTGTCAGTTTTTCCCCGACAAACTTCAATTATGCCTAACTATAATCCCTGCTAACACCTACTGTAGCACATTAGGCCATGTAGCACTGATCATAATAAATTGGAAAAATTTCTCCTGGAGCCTAAGTTATCAAAATATTGTTAAAAAAAATCTAAAAAAAAAGTCACATATGGTATTATTTTAGAAAACATTATACTAATTTAGTTGTTAAGATATAGTTATTAGCTGTACTAATTTAGTTGTTAACGTTGTATTGATATAATTGTTATTGTTTCTTGAAAAAATACCGGAAAAGACCCAAGACCTTCTTTGACATGTGATTTTTTTTTAGTTTTTTTTTAATAATATTTTAGTTACTTAAGATCTGAAAGAGATTTTTCCTAATAAATTTCTTCACTCTCTTGATACTTTCTATTAAAGTGCTTGAAACCCCCTCTTAAATAACCTTTTTATTTTTATTTCTTGCTCGACCTCTTAATAACTTCAACCAAAAATCACCACTCATTTCGAGTGCTCATTTTTTTGTCATCTTGCCTACATAAAAGCGCGCCTCATTATTAGATGCGTGTCCTCTTTCTTTGCCTAACTGACAAAGTAAACCTTTACTTATTATTTTTAATTTTGTATTATAATTTATGCATACAATTGATCTATATAAAATTTTCTATTATCCTCTCTGTTAGATTAACTGATAAAGTAACTCCCTTCGTTTGCTTTTCTATATTTTCACTTTAAGATTTTGAAATAGTTTGTGACAACTTTTCTTTTATCTCTCCTTAAGTTTGGAATCTTTTTTGTCAATATTTTCGAACTCTTAATTAAATATTTTAAAGTATTGTGCCACTAAACCCTTATTCTCCCTCTTTGTATTTGAACTATCCTGCGAATAAATAATTTTTAGGGAAAATTCATACAGGGGCCTAATATGCAAACATAATTTCAGAAAAGGCCCAACCAACTTTTTCATATCAGAGAAGGCCCTAGAGCCTTTTCTGGTATTAAGTTCCAAGAGAAATTTCCAAAAACGCCCCTGGTGTGAAAAAGAAATTTTGATGCTAAAAACATGTGAGAAAGAAAACAAAATGTGAGCTTTTTCCTCTGACTAAAAGAAACTTTGCTGCTTCCATGATCGATTAGCTTTCTCTTTCATCTTGCTTCTTTTTATCTCCGTCTTTCATTTTTTTTCCTCTGTTGGACTGAGAGCAACTAATGATGGTTGTATATTGCTGATTAAAACTGAACGTGGTGGTTGTATTGCTGTTCATCAACGTTTTTATCATTCCAAAGGTTGAGTTACTAAAAGGTTGGAGATTCAGCTCATTTAGGTTATTATCTGGGAGGAAATAGGCAAGAAATGCTAAGTTTTTCATCAACTTATCTTAATTACCATCATTCTTCGTTTTTAATCTCTTTAGGGGTGGGTGAGTAAAATTTTGCTTTGTTTTTTGGCATGGAAGCAAAGGGAAATTTCTGTATTTGAGTGGGAATGGTTGAAAGTGATCAAGGAATGAAAATTGAAAAACACTGAAATTTGATAGTTGTTAATACCTACAGTTCTAGTTGTTAATACCATCAGTTTTATTGTTAATATGGTTGTTTAACTTGTTAATACGAGGTGAATATGAAAACGTTGTAGGGGAGGAAGATTGCTCTGTTTTTTGGGCATTGAAACAGAGGGAGGTCTATTAGTGGGAGTGGTTGAATGTGAAAACACTTATATGAGATAGTTGTTAATACCTACAGTCTTAGTTGTTAATGCCTTCAATTTTAGTTGTTAATTCGGCTGTTAAAGTTGTTAATACTAACTCTATATTGCATATGTTAATTACATATGGCAAGTAGTTTAGGGAAGAATATATTATGTTTCTTTCATGAGCTAGGAGCCAGGACACTTCGTCAGGACTTGTAAGAATCCAAACCCAAGTTGATGATTGTTGTTGCCTTGGTTGTTTATTTTTTGGGCATTGCGTGTAACGCTCTTTTATTGTAAATGGCCATAGATAGGAATCCCCACCGTGTTATTTTTTAGAGGTGGTGTGTCAAATTGTAAGCTCTAATTTATATGCATATATTTTGATGTAAATGAAAGTTGGATATAACACACAATTGACACAATTGTATCCAGGTTTCATTTATGTAAACATATTAATATTGTTACAAATGTAAATAATGGTACAAAATGATTGTTATTGTTTGCTAATGTTGCTGTCAAAATGGGCTGATTTAGGTGTTATTTTTCAGTGATACTGATGTTAAAAGGGCTAATGTTTTGTTAATGGGGGGCTGATTGTGTTGTTAATTGTGCTGATATACTTGTTAATGGGGACTGATTGTGTTGTTAATTGTGCTGATATACTTGTTAGTGGTTCTGATTGTGTTGTTAATGGGGGTTGATAGTGTTGTTAGTGGTGCTGATGGTGTTGTTAATGGGGGCTGATGGTTTTGTTAGTGAGGGCTGATAATGTTGCTAATAGGGCTGATGGTATTGTTAAAGGGGACTGATTGTGTTGCTAAAGGGGGTTGATGGTGTTGCTAATAGGGCTGATGGTGTTGTTAAAGGGGGCTGATGGGGTTGTTAAAGGGGGTTGATCGTGTTGTTAAAGGGGGCTGATTGTGTTGCTAATAAGGCTAATGGTGTTGTTAAATGGGGCTGATCATGTTGTTAATCTGACTGATGGTGTTGTTAAAGGAGACTGATGATGTTGATAAGGGGTTAATGGTGTTGTAAATCTGACTGATGGTGTTGTTAAAGGGTGCTGATCGTGTTGTTAAAGGGGGCTGATTGTGTTGTTGAAGGGGGCTGATGGGGTTGTTAAAGGGGGTTGATTGTGTTGCTAATGGGGCTGATGATGTTGTTAAAGGGGGCTGATTGTGTTGCTAATGGAGATGATGATCTTGTTAAAGGGGACTGCTGGTGTTGTTAATGCAGACTGATGGTGTTGCTAATGGGGTTGATGACGTTGCTAATGGGGATGATGGTCTTGTTAAAGGGAGTTGATGGTTTTGCTAATCTGACTCATGGTGTTGTTAAAGGAGGCTGATGGTGTTGCTAAGGGGTTGATGGTGTTGTTAAAGGGGGCTGATGGTGTTGCTAAAGGGTTGATGGTGTTGCTAATCTGACTGATGGTGTTGTTAAAGGGGGTTGATGGTTTTGACAATAAGGTACCTGGTCATATTCATTTTTACTGCTCCTACATACACAACCAACAAAGAGAATATCTGCTGGAACCAATTGTGGTTGTCATTCATATTAAAATGTCAAGTCAACTACATCAACAAATTTACAAAATTAGCTCCTATCAATGAACTGAAGTGTTTTGTACAAGTTGTGTAATCTAATCTAACAAACAACCAACAAAATTCAGAAATTCATATACAAAATTAACCAAGTCAGCCTATGTCCATAAAACCAATTCAGATACACAAACTAGCGGCTCATCTTCCGCACTTGAGAGTCCTGGATCATAGACAACACCTTCGCTCGTTGTGTGTTGTTTGGATGATTGACCAGCCACCACAACATGCCAATCTTTAGTTCTCGGATATAATTGGCTTCATGTGAAGGCATTGTGTACCCATCCTCTTGCTCTATGTCGTCCCATGATTGCAGCCACGACAGGACATGAACACTACACGAGTCCTTGAAAACAAGAAATATACACATGTGTGAACAATACGCACGAAGTCAAAAACCAATGTATTTAATTTGTTTACCCATTAGGACTTCACCAGTATGGGCACCTACAGCTGACTTTGCTCAATCCTAAAAGCTCTAACTCTTGACATTTCTTAAAAAATAGGCACTTGTATCACCCATTTCTACTTGACAATAACCAAAGACAACAACAATTCATCATTGTGCAGAACGCAATGACCCCAGAAAAATTCAATAATCCATAGTCCTATTACTAGCACAATAGCCATAACTTAACACATAAAAATGCCATAGTTTTAGAACCAAAACATACATTCCCAGTCAAGATCAAAAGCTAAAAAAGTAGGATACCAAAAAAGTAGGATATGCCATCATAAATAATTCAGATATGATTGAATTCATAATTAAAACTGCATTTAGACAATAATATTTCAGAAGAAATGCAGTGTAAGAGTGCAAGCACATACATATTTTGGTGAACCAAGTAAAGAATCCTTGAAGATTTTTTATCTAGCAGAAATTGCCCAATTATATCAATAGCCATAATAGTATTTAAATTCTACAATTTCTCTTGATGTTCAGTCATTTTATCATTGCAACTATCATGCATATCCAGTTCCATTTCTTGATACAGATTTGCCAAATCTGGATTTCTTTTCAGGAGTAAGTTTCAATAGCCCTTCATCATCCATTGAAGCATCAAGCAACTGCCAGACAATTGAAAAAATAAATTCAACCACTATAATGCCAAGCTCACTTTGTGTAACGCCAAATATCTAGGAATGATGAAAGACATTATCTATTGTCTTCATGACCCTGTCCATAGCAGAAGTGAAAGAATTAGATGATAAAAGAAACCACCTCACTGAACAAAATCACCTATCAATATCATCAGTGTAAGCAACTAGTGCATCAAGAATGACAACAATTTTAAGATAAAATTATCTCATACTTTAACTAGCACCGATAATATATTCTCAAACAATCAGAACCTTATAATCCAATCTTGACATAAAATGGGGCAAAATCTAATTTGTGGTTAAACAAAATGATAGGAACTGTTTCTTCCAGCCTCATAATATAGAAAGGAGTTCTCTTTACCCACGAGGGTAATCACCCTATTGATCTCTTCAACCCCTCTTATTTAATCATAGAAATAACCTGTTCAAGTTCCCCATCATTGAGATATTTGATATACACTTAAGACTATCTTATACCAAACCAACAAGAAACATGAGAAATAAAAATAAATTTTTTTATTACTAAGACTTCAATTTAACAGCAAAATGGTTAACTGGTCACACAAGCTAGAGAAACGGATTGCTAATCACTTTAGTGATAACGAAAACAAGATTTGATGCGATACATAATTCACAAGTGCAGAACATATTTTAGCAATCAAGCTTTGATGGTGCAGAACTTATTGAATAGAATGTCAAAGAGCAACATGATTGCAACACCAAAGACTTAATATATAATGAGAGTGAGTCCCATGAATTGCACTTCAAGAAAAAAGTTACCCCGTTCATAACTTAAGAATAATGAGGTTTAGTGTGTGTGTGTGTGTGTGGAGAGAGAGATAGCTAAAGATTGGGAAGACATTAAAGGCATAAGGTGAGGAAATACATTAAATTTCTCATAGGTAAAATCAAATTTTACTTTGGATAATTTGGCCCATTTATTAGAGATTTAAGCTCAAAAGCATGTCTTTTGAGGAGCTCCAAATATAGCCTATATGCTGCAAGTTGAAAATTTCTACAAGGAATAACCTTGAAAAAAAAAATGATAGAAGAATCAATATGGCTCATCAATGCCCAAAAAGGCAAAGCGTTAGGGAACCCAAAATGCAAACACCATTTCAATTTGTTCGGATGATAAAGTAGTGAATACAAAGGGGAACAGAAGAAACTGCAATAAGAAACGACTCAGCAAATTGATCACCGCTAAATCAAGAAAGTAGAAAATGGGAAGAAAATGATAAGCCATGAAACTCTAGTGATGAAAATGGGACAACTACAAATCGAAAATCAAAGAAAAGGAAAGCATTTCAGAGATTTAGGCGAAGAACGAAAAACCTAATCACTATAATGTTTACCTTTCGAAGATTTGGACAATGTAGATACACGACGGTGAGACTTTGGACATGAGACTTTCCACGGCAACACTCTTAGCTTTTGGTGGCGAGATGAGACGAGACGAGACGATTTGGCGGAGTGATAGAGGGTATTGAGAGCACAGAGAGTGAGAGAGTGGAAGACGGTGAAGAGCACAGAGACGCGAGAGTGAGAGAGATTGAGATTTCCATTCTCATTTGTCAGTTAACACCAGGGGTGTTTTTGTCATTTCTCTTAGAAGTTAATACCAAAAAAGGCCCTAGGGCCTTTTCTGGTATGTGAAAGTCTGTAGGGTATTTTTTGCATTTCTCTTTGTATATTGGGCCTCCAAGTCAATTTTCCCTAATTTTTAACACCTTCCCTAATTGTTTTTAAATATTAAATGCATCCAAGCAGCGAGAATAAGAGAAAACCTCCTGAGGAGTCTTATTTTTTTGGGGATTGTTATATTCAAATAATATTGGTTACTGTAATCATGGGATATTATATTGTTTTTTAAGTTAAAAAATAAAATCAAAATAAAATGACCTTGCATTGGATACAAGAACAAACTGACTTTTAGATGTGAAAACTAAGAAATATGACGAAATAGGTGTAGTCTTATGCTATTACATTAATACCTATTATTTTTAAATTTTTATCTTCCTTTCATTTTTTCACTGTAACTGCATCTTTTCATCAGCCAGCTGTGAAAAAAAAAAAAAAAAAGTACGACATCATCTCCTGTGTCCTATCTGCCTATGCATACATGATCGAACGCTTGCATTCCCTCTCACCAGTTTGGCTTCGTCTCTTATGGAGTACATATTATGTACCCATCCCTTAGGTGTCAATTATGTGTTAATTCCTTTATTAGGATGATGAGCATTTTTTTATTTTTAAAAAATTTATTATAGATTTTATTTATTTATATCTAAATTATATGCTACTTTTTGAAATATTTTTTTATACCTAATATCTTAAATTAATTAATTTCCATGATACTATGTAAATAAAGTTTACTGAATATAATATATGTCTAGAAACTAATTAATTTAATATATTAGTATAAAAATATTTAAAAAAATAACATATAATTTAAATATAAATAAATACAATATATAAAAAAAATCCTTTAATCCATAACAGGTCTAACATAGGTCTAAGAGATGTGACTCCTTTCTTTCTTTCCTTCTTCGTCATCATCTCTCCTCGTCGAGAGAAGACAGATGAAGGGCAATAGAGCTATGGGTGAAGAAGGAAAAATTTAAAGGTACGAAGTTGGCAAAATGGTAACAACCTGGTATACAACTTTACATTTTATATTCTTCTTCGTCCTCGTGTCTCACAACTGAGATCTCAAACTCACTCAACTCGGTTCTGAAACGGCGAGTTCACCGAGTTACTGAGTTTGAACGAGTTTGTGCTTAAAATGGTCTCCAATTTGTAAATGGTCCTGGAAGGTAGTTATAGTCATTGTCAGAATATCTATCTTCGGCCTTCCGGATTATCCTGGAACAGAACAATTGAGATTTTTTATTTCAGACAGACAGTAGTGTTTTTCAATATTTGTCTTCGTCTTGGGAACGGCATTAGGGAAGGAAAATGCAAGGTCAAAATGGTCTTTTCGCCTCAACCATAACCTCTCCCACGCCATTTAAATGGCGCAGGGGACTTTTCTCACCACTCGGTCCGAAGATATCAGACTCTCTCGGCCTTTCTTTTGATAGTTCTGTGTTTACTCTCTGTTTCTACCTTCCAAATTTGAGGTTAGAACTATGGCATCTTCGTCTCCGATAAATCAAATTCGCTGCAAAGCCCCTTCAGTTACCCCTTTGGCTTCTAATCTCATCCCTAAACCTTCAATTTCTCTGCCTTGTATGGTTGAATTTGTCGGTCAATCCATCAGAAAACCTAACAATTCGCCACGGCCAGTTCTCTGTGTTCGAGCAGTGACTGACGACGACGAGTTGGGTCCTGACAATAAGAAGGAGGAGGAGGGTATGGCTGTGGGAGTGGCTGTGGCGGAGGAGGAGACAGTATTGGAGGAGTTGGAGACTGATCGGCTGAAAAAAGCGTTGGTGGATTCGTTCTATGGGACCGATCGAGGATTAAAGGCGACGAGTGAGACTAGAGCGGAGATTGTGGAGCTTATCACGCAACTTGAGGCCAGGAACCCAAACCCCGCGCCTACTGACGCCTTGCAACTTCTCAATGGAAAATGGATTCTAGCGTATGATTTCTTTTTACCTTATCTCAAATTTTTTTGGGGACTTATTTTAATTTCTGTTTGGTTTTAGAGAAACATTCTAAACTGATCTAGAAAATGTAACTCCTCTTATCAAATTAATCTAATTTTATTTATTTAATTTGAGTATATCATGGAAGTTAAATAAATGACGGGGTTAATTTAATTTGTAGTCGGAGATTTAGACATATATAGCTTGGCATGTGGTCCTGGAGCATTAAAATTGCCATTGATGAGTTCAATACTTGAGTTTGCAAAAGTTGGGTGGTTTTCACTTGCTAACATTAAAAAAGTATTTAAAGAACTTAGTTTTATCACCTTCATGATAGGTTGAATTTGATAGCGGTAATGGGGGTATTTGTTGTCGTACAGGTACACATCATTTGCAGGTTTGTTCCCACTATTGTCAAGGGGAACACTGCCACTGGTGAAGGTGGAGGAAATATCTCAGACCATTGATTCCCAAAACTTCACCGTTCAAAACTCAGTTCAGTTTGCTGGCCCTTTGGCTACCACCTCAGTTAGCACCAATGCCAAATTTGAAGTTCGCAGTCCAAAACGTGTCCAGGTTTGCCTTCAATCGTAACATGTTTTACGAATTTTGAGGGGCTAGTTAAAAGTCCTACAGAAGGACGGATTCAATGTGACTATCGTGTTACGTGTATATTTTTTCATGAACCTTATTGAAAGTTTTAAGATCTTTACTAATGAAATCCTATGATGTTTTACAAATTTTGAGTCACCAAGTCCTACAGAAGGATGAATTGTATAGCTTTCATTAACCGAATTGTTAATTTTAACGTCTTGGCTAATGAGACTAGTTTCCTGCTTTGAAACATTGTCCAGATCAAGTTCGACGAAGGGATCATCGGCACCCCGCAGCTGACAGACTCGTTAGTGATACCAGAAAATGTGGAGTTCTTGGGCCAGAAGATTGACCTGACACCTTTCAAAGGAATACTCAACTCTGTGGAAGACGCAGCCTCAAGTGTTGCCAGAACAATTTCCAGTCAGCCTCCATTGAAGATCCCAATCAGCAATAGCAATGCTCAGTCGTGGTTACTTACTACATACCTAGATGAAGAACTTCGAATCTCCCGGGGAGATGGTGGCAGTGTCTTCGTTCTCATCAAGGAGGGAAGCTCCCTCTTGTCAAGCCTGAGCACCTAGTTTACTTTTAGCTTCTTCTGTATGAATGCATGCGCACAAATAATAAACCTAAACTTAGGCCCAGGGTTTGATCTCGTATGAGTCATAGTATTTGGAAATGTTTTTTGTTTATTCATAGTATATAGACATAGTGTTGGTATAATAAATACGAATGGTTGAGTTAATAATAAATGTCTTGTGCTTATGGGTCGGAACCTTGGCTGAAACTACTGTGACCGCCTATTTAGTTGTATAAAATGAAAAATATAAAAATGGATAACCACTGATAAGAGAAGAAAAAAATACAGAATTATAAAGGTACCATGTAATAGATGGTGCCATTACCACTATTATGAAAGATGATGCCTAAACGTTCTCCAAATTTCTTAAGTCAAACATCTTTTGTAGATTTGGAGTGTCATGATAACCAATCATAGAGGTACCCACTTTTGCAATAGGGTTGTCAAGAACCTACTTTCTAAGCTTGAGGTTTGCTAAAGACTTTCATTGCTTAACATCCATAGACGTATGGGCAAGTAGAAATATCCAACTAATAGTACAAGCATATTTTGGAAAATCTAGTCAAGCCTTAAAGAAAGGATTAGAGCTCAAGGTTAGAGGAAGTATTCTGGGCATACAGAATTGCCTTTAAGACACTGATTGGGATGTCTTCTTATTGACTTATTTATGGGAAAGTATGTCACATTTTGGTAGAATTGGAACACAAAACCTATTGAGCGGTGAACATGTACAACATGGATATAGAAGAATTTGGCTTGAAAAGGAAGCTACAACTACATGAATTATAAGAGATGTGATTGGAAGCTTATAAGAGCTTTCATTGCTACATTACTAGAAGATTTTGAGAAAGCACTTTGAATTTGGTGATAAGGTCCTACATTTCAAGGCCTGGTATGCACTCAAACCTAAAAAAATTAACACAACATGGGAAGGGCCTTACATAGTCACCAAAGTGCATAGTTTTGGGATGGTAGAGTTATTGGATGAGGCAAGTGGATCACAAGTCAAAGTCAACAGACATCTCTTCAAGCTCTACCATGACAATGTCAAACCTTGATGAGGCCAAGTTGTCTCTTTCCTCTTTCTATCTCTCATATCACGTATGTAATTGCTTGTGAAATGTGTTGAATTTGAATTCTTCAGATGCGTTTGGGGGAGGGACATTCCTAGTAGCGAAGTGGATTCGTAGTTTAGATTAGTTTTTATTTTTCAATTCAATAAAACCCATATGTACCCAGCTCTTGTCATATGCCATATCTACTCTTCTCTTGCTCTTTATTGATATATCATGCATTGAGGACAATGCATAGTTTAAGTGTGAGGCAGATTTTGGATTGATTGTTGATAATTATGCAATATTTGAAACTAAATAATCAATTTGAATGATATTTTTCTCAAATTTAGATTGTTGTGCTCCTATTATAACAACAAATTGTAGAGATTATTGGACCTATCCTATGCAATTATAAATCTTTTATATTCATTGTCAGTTGTGATGTATTGACTGGTTATATATCGAGAATTAGCCTAAAAACAGGTAAGGCAAATGTTTTGTGATCAATTAGTCTTCAGTTAGACACTATAAAAATTTCAAAAAGAGAGATAGTCTTCCTATGAAGATTCTTAAGCTTTATAATTCTTAAAATTGAGTTATTAACGTACTACATAGGTAACTCTTCAGAACTTGTCTTGATTCTTTTATAGTTACTTTTTGCATGTGCAAACTTTAGAAGGATAAAGGCATTCATATTCTAAACCTTATATTCCAAGCATAAGCCACATATATCATTATCTATTGCTTACCCATTTAAACCCATCACTTTTCTTAAAAATTCCATTATATTGTGGTATGTTATTGTGCATGTAAACTCATTCTCTAAGCATTCTTATTTTTCATACATTAAAGTTACATCTTGTAGTATTGTTTCTATTATCACTCTTTATTGTGGGATGCCATAGAATATATATATATATATATATATATATATATATATATATATATATATATATATATATATATATATATAGACACACACACATACATGAAAAAAAAAAACAAAGAGAAAAAGAAGGGAGCAAAAGAATAAAAGAAAATATATAGTTCCTTAAAAATGGAAAAAGTCAAAAAAAAAAAAAAAGAAAGAGAAAGAGAGAAAGAGAAAGAAGGTATCCTTAGAAAGATCTCTTTATTGCCAACAACATTGCTTCTATATTTACATATATTATGTGAACAATTTTGAACGCCATCTATCTCTTTCACATTTATAATACTTACCAATCCATCTTCTATTCCAACTCGACTATTTCCAACATTACAACCAAGAAATATCTCTTGATTATAGAATGCACATGTATGTGGTGGCGTACTGATAATTATTACAAGCCTATGGTAAGGTCCAATATAGGTTAGTTTGAGAGAAAGAACCCATATAAAGGTGAGATGAGTGAAACAATTATATTCTTGAGATATTCTCTTATGTGATATTCCTTTATCTTAACTATGTTCATGTGAAGATTTCTTAGCATTGTTACCCTATGACTTTTGCTAATTTGAGGAATGTATTCAAGAAAGCTCATCACTCTCGTACTCAAATGTAATTGATTATGTTGATTGCAATTATCTATACCCTAAGATAATTCTATGATTTATCACTTTGCCCCGGAGTGCAAAAGTTTAATGTGTGGGAATTTGATCTATCCCTATTTTTACATATATTTTCATATATTTTATGGGATTTTATATTCATTATTGAGCTTAAATGTGATTAATATGATTATTTTGAATTAAAAGGTATTGCAAAATAATATGTCATCAAAAGGGCTTATTTGTCAATTGATTTTATGATTCCTCTTCATTGGATTAAAAGGCATATTTGTTTTGATTTCAAGATAAGCTAAAGACATTGATTAAAGCCTAGAGGATGAAGAAACAAGATAATGAAGAAAAAAAAAGATATAAAGAGAATTATGAAGGTACCATGGAATAGATGATGCCCAATCGTTCTCCAAATTTCTTAAGTCAAACATCTTTTGTAGATTTAGAGTGCCATGATAACCACTTATAGAGGTACCCACTTTTGCAATAGGGTTGTCAAGAACCTACTTTCTAAGCTTGAGGTTTGCCAAAGACTTTCATTGCTTAACATCTACGGACGAATGGGCAAGCAGAAATATCCAACCAATAGATCAAGCATATTTTAGAAAATCTAGTCAAGCCTTAAACAAAGGATTATAGCTCAGGGTTAGAGGAAGTATTATGGGCATACAGAATTGCCTTTAAGACATCGATTGCCAACTCTGCAGCACAAGTGCAACAAAAGTACACTATACGAATCAATATACTGGCGTTTTGCAAGAAAATCAAATTGCATTTGCAACACAAGCCTCTCATGGTGTATTTGCTTCAGGTTATCGACCTCCTTTTGTCAACGGCAGAGGCAGAGGACTTGGTCGCAACTTTTCGTTTCAAAACAAGTCCTCCTGCTAAATCTGTCATAAGGTGGGGCACCTAGCTGATGTGTGTTACTTCAGTTATGAAACCACTACACCATCTAGTCAATTCAGACCGTCGACTCAGGTACATTACACTAAATCCAGCAATCGGAATAATATGTCTGCCTATGAGTCTGATAATCACGTCAATTGGCTAGCATGTAATACTGAAGTCCCTGTTGTTTACAATCAATCTGCCATACCTGTTAACTCTGTTTCTTACAGTCAAGCAGCAATACCTGTTAATCATACTACTCCAAATACAAAGTAAATGCTATTAGTGCTCATTTATCTGATCCAAATATCAACAATCCCGTGAGTGGCAATAATGCACCATTCAAATGTGTCCTCAAGCGTTTGTGGCATGACCTGAAATCATAATTGATGAGGCGTGGTATCTTGATTTTGGAGCCACGCAACATATCACCAATACATCTGATGTTCTCCACTCTACAGCACCACCCAAAGGTAAGAGTAACGGCATAGTTGGTGGAGGTACAAGCCTACCTGTTTCTTACATAGGTTCCACATATTTAAGTAATTCAACATCAGCTAATTCTTCTTCTACTCCTAAGTTACTGCTGAATAAAGTACTGTGTGTACTATCGATGCAAAAGAATCTAGTGTCCATTGTACAGATCACTAAAGATAATGGAGTCTCCATTGAATTTTTTCCTCACTCTTGCATCATTAAGGATCTGCAGACCAAGAAGCCGCTCCTGACTGGTGTTAAGATTGCTGGCATATACAAGTTAAAGGCTACATCAGTACCAAATTATCTATTGAAGTCAAAAACTCAATGTAGTCAACACAACCAATCTAATATCTGCCATCTCACAGCTGAAAAAGACACTATTGGTCTATGGCATAAGAGGCTTGGCCATCCACATGTTGACACTGTAAAGGGTATACTGAGCTCTATTAATGTTTCTTTTTCTAAGACACATATTGATGATCAATGCACTGCTTGTAAAATGGGAAAGAGCCATAGACTTCCATTTATAGCTTCTTCTACTATATACAATAAGCCAATGTAATTGATCACTATGGATTTATGGGCCCCTGCTCCAATTGCTTCTAATGGTTTTGTCTACTACATAGCATTTGTGGATGCATATAGCAAATTCACATGGATATACTTACTAAATAAAAAAATATGATGCACTTGGCAAATTTAAGGAATTCAAAATGTTTGCAGAAAACAAATTCCTTACTAAGATTCAAAAAGTACAGAGTGACAATGGTGGAGAATTCATGGCTTTTACCCCCTTTCTTGTCCAAAATGGCATTCAGCATAGATTCACGTGCCCTTACACGTCTGAACAAAACGGTATTGTTGAAAGAAAACACAGGTCAATTGTGGAGACTGGACTAACCTTACTTGTTGATGCCTCACTGCCATTGTTATATTAGGGAGATGCCTTTGTATCAGCTGTGTTTCTACTAAACAGATTACCCACCTCTGCTCTACAAGGTCTTACACCTTATGAGAAACTCCTAAATGCCAAACCAAACTATTCCCTCAGAGTCTTTGGATGTGAATGTTTTCCATACCTTCGTCCTTACAATAAACACAAGCTTGAGTTCAGATCTGCCCCTTGTATATTTCTTGGTTATAGTTCCTATCACAAGGGCTATTAATGCTTAAACAAAGCTACTGGCTGTATGTATGTTACCAGGCATGTACAATTTCATGAAACCACTTTTCCCTCTCAGTCTCAATTTAACATTCGGCATATCACTCCTAAATCAATTACCTCCACAAAATTCAAACCCCCCCACAAAACCTTCCTGTGTCTCACCTATGTCACCTACGTCCATTGAACCTAACCAATCTCATACCACAAAACCTTCTTCAATCCTTCCCCTCAATACATCACCATCCACTGATACAAACCCAGTCAATAATGCAGTTAGCCCCACTACAATCCCAAATCCCACCAATCATTCATATAATTCTCCACCAGTAAACCTGAACACTCATTCAATGATTACTAGAAGCAAAAATGGTGTCTTCAAACCTAAAGTGTTTGCAGTAGCTGAAGATGTATCAATACCAAAAAACATTGATGAAGCTCTATTTAATCCAAATTGGGCTAAAGCTGTAACAGAATAATATGAAGCCCTTCAAAAATTTCAAACATGGGAGCTTGTTCCTTTGCCACCTGACAGAAAGATCATTGGTTGTAGATGGTTACGCTGTCTGAAAACTCATGCAGATGGGTCCATTGTAAGGTATAAAGGGAGATTAATGGCCAAAGGATATTCCCAAGAAGCAGGCACAGATTACCGAGATACCTTTAGCCCTATAGTAAAAGCTCCTACAATTCGCACTCTTTTAACAGTGGCAATCACACATAATTGGAAATTGTTAGTTCTCTATGGGTTTTGATGATAACAATCAATTGTGAAACCAAGATTGAAGAGTTGTCTCAAGAAAGTAAAAAATTGCAAATTGAGGCAATACTCGAGTATCAGTAGCAATACTCGAGGATTGAGGTTTCAAAGAACAACTCAATGCAATTGACCAAGGGCAATACCGCATATCCTAATGGATACTCGAGTATTGAACCATACAGAGAGCCTCGCAAGTTTTCCATCAGAGGATATTCGAGTATTGGTTCCCATACTCGAGTATAGGCCTAAGAGACTCTTCAGTGAATTTTCAAGATAAAATAAAACTTCAGTTTCAGAAACTTCAGTTTCAAAAACTACAATTTAGAATATGAAAAGGCTAGTTTTCATCTTGGCTCCAAAATTCAAAAGTTTTCTATTTAAGATGAAAACTCGAGTATGACATTGGGATACTCAGTATTAAGCCAAGAAAATATGTTTAACTATTTAATACACTCATAAACTCTGGTTTGGAAATCTGCGGTTTTGGAAACTGCAGTTTGTCATTGGCTAAGCTGCTCTCTATGTTTCAAAAGGTAAACCCATACTTGAGTATTGGGTTGAAAACTCGAGTATCGAGTTATACAGAAAGCAACTGAGATTTCACATGTCTCCAATACTTCGGTATAGGATGTATACTCCAGTTTTGATGTTTTGGGCAAAAACACATTAAGAGTCCAAAACTCGAGTATTAAAAGAATACTTGAGTATCGGCGTAAGTTCAACTGAAGCTCCAAAGCTAAAATCGCGAGTTTCGTCTCTGGAAGGAGAATACTCGAGTATTAGATTGAATACTCAAGTATAACCTTAAGTGCATAGTGACATACTTGAGTATTGATGCACAAACTCGAGTATGAGCCGTGACAGTTGAAAACTTGAATTTCCGAAGTCTGTGTAATGTTTTTTATTTGATCTGAATGCTTTCATATATTAATCTCCAACATTACCAGATATGTTTAATGTGTTTGCTAGTGTATTTCAGCAAGCTTTACAGATGGATTAAGCTGATTTTAAGTGATGACATTGTTAGTTCTCAATGTGTTTTGATGATAACTAGCAATTGTAAACTTGATATGAAGTTTGTTTTTGGCAATAAGAAAATCTCACTGTCAAAGGAAAACTCGAGTTTAGGTATATAAACTCGAGTTTGAGAATTGACAGAAAGATGTTCAATTCTGCATAAAAGCCAAACTCGAGTCTGCATAGACAAACTTGAGTCTGGGTAGACACAGAAAGGAATCCAAAATTTTCATATCAAGCTAAACTCCAGTTTGCAAATCAAACCTGAACTCTGGAAGATACAGAATCCCAAGCAAGCCAAACTCGAGTCTGGATAATCAAACTCGAGTTTAGACCAAACAGAAAGGAACCCAGAAAACTCAATAGACTCCCAAACTCCAGTCTGGCCTTCCAAACTCTAGGGTAGTCACTGAAACTCGAGTTTGCTCCCCAAACTCGAGTCTGGATCATACAGAAAGATCATCCATTTGGCTACACTACAAACTTGAGTCTATGACTCTAAAAACTCCAGTCTGGAAGATTACAAACTTAGGCCTGTTCTTCAAACATAGACCCAAACTCGAGTTAGTCACTAATTGACTCGAGTTTAGCTTCATGCCCAAAGTTCCATCCCAAGTCCAGAGCCCGACAGTTCTCTCTGTAAAAGCCAAACTCGAGTTAGCTTTTACAGACTGCAAGTTTAGGCCACTGACCAACCGACATGCTTTCTAGATGAACTCCAAACTTGAGTCTGGAAGAACAAACTCGAGTTTGCATCAGGGATTTTGAAAAGTCAAATGATGTTGATCTGTGAAATCTTAATGGGTCAATCTAAAGTTATTCTATCATATGATATTATTGTTTCTAATGTCTTTGATGAAGTTTTGAGTATTTTTCAGATAAGTTTAACTAAGATCAAGGTAAGATCAAGATCCAGGATAAGTGTATTAAATGAAGAACCAAGAACAGGGCTGATTTTTCTCCCTTATCCCAGATGCTCAGTTCAGACCGTTGCAACACTTCAGGATCACTCTAAACAGTCAAATTATGATCATAGAATGACTGAAAATCTGGAAGACCTTCTGCAACAACTAAATTCCAAAATTCTAGCTAAGAATTCAAAGAACAGAGCAAAATATGCAACTGTCATTTTTCCAGAATTGCAACTGAACGTTAGAGAAAGGATTGCAACGGCTAGTTCATCCATTTAGTCTATAAAAGGCTGTGAAGACTCAAAGCAAAAAAACACACAACGAAGCTATCTTGATTATACTTTGAAATTTGAGTCTGTATTATTATTTTCAACTTGTTCTTCAGTGTTTATCTTTATCTACTCTTTTTGAGAGTTTTGATTCTTTGAAATCATTTGTATTTGTGAAAGCTCAAGGTTGTGGAAACCTGTGAGTTGGTAAGCTTAATTACATAGTGTAAAGGGGAGCAAGTCCTTGGTGGATAGGATTGCTTGTAGTTTATATTGTTGTAGTTTAAGCTTGTTGAACTAGTGAAAATACCCAGTAGATATCTGGGGACTGGATGTAGGTCAAGGTTGAGACCGAACCAGTATAAACTCTTTGTGTCCAGCTTTTCTACTTTTACTCTCTCATCATTTACTTCTCACGGTTTTTTTTAAAAAAGGAGTCCAAAAGAAATTTTTAAATCCCCAATTCACCCCCCTCTTGGTGATTTCTTCCATCTTCAGACATCACAAAGAGCAAAAACTGTCAGAAAGCATTAAATGGAAGGCTACCAAACTTGTCTCAATCTGAATTACCAAGCTAAGCACGATGCAAAAAGGTTAAAGAGGCATCCACCTACTTAAATCCATGACATTCCAACGACTATAATCACAAGGAAGTCAGCATTCATCCTTTCAACACTTAGAATGAACAAAGTGAAGAGAGAGAAGAGACCAAGTTGCTTCTAACAGACAGAAATCTTTAGCAATGGTCATATGAATGCCTACAATGGTCATTAAACATACTCTAAGCATAAATAGAACATCATTCAATTCTCTTCAACAACTATTGAGTTAAAAAACGAAAAAGCATTAAAATTTGTTCATTTATTCTTGTGCTTTCTGAACAAAGTGTCGGTTGACACTATCTAAGTTTCAGTGATTATCTTATTTATTCTTTTAAGAGAGTTTATTATTTGTATTCAATCATTATAAAGAATCTCAAGTCGGGGGACTTGGAGATTTGGGAATCTTTAATTACAACTTGTAAGGGAGAGCAAGTTCTAGAGAGAGAATTGCTTCAGAGTTATAGAGTATGTAATCAAGAGATATATAGTGAAAAAATTAGGGTGCCTGAGGACTGGACGTAGGCCAAGAGTTGGGCCGAACTAGTATAAAATCTTGTGTCTCACTCTCCTTCCCATACTCTCTGTTTTGTCTTGTTCGGTTACCATTTGAGCAAAATTTGTGAAAATTTTTAGAAATCCCCAATTCACCCCCCCTCTTGGTGATTAGGCTCCTCTTTCAAAAATTACATCAAATAGACTTCAAAAACGCATTTCTCAATGGAGATTTAATAGAAGAGGTATTTATGGAGCAACCCCCAGGCTTTATTCAGTATGATAAGGAAGGAAAACCTCTGGTTTGTAAACTTAAAAAGGCTCTATATGGCTTGAAGCAAGCACTTAGATCATGGTTCATTAAACTCAACACCTACTTAAAGACTCTAAAGTTTGTCGCAACAAAGTCAGATTCATGTTTGTTTATCAGAAAAACAGACAGTCATGTTACCTACCTTCTGGTTTACGTTGATGACTTAGTGATTATTGGATCAGATCAAGCAGAAGTTCAGAGTCTTATTGCTAAAATGAGTAATGTTTTCTCGTTAAAAGACTTAGGTGACTTATCATATTTTCTGGGCATCGAATTTCAAAGATCTTCTAAGGGACTTCATTTAACTCAGAAAAAGTACATTCATAACCTTCTAACAAAGACTCATATGATTGGTGCATATGCTTATGGGTCTCCCATGGCTGTTAACACTCAGCTATTTGCAAATGATAGTTAACCATTTGCGGATCCTCACTTGTACAGTAGTATCATAGGCTCTTTACAGTATCTATGCTACACAAGAGCTGATATTTGCATTAACTATTAACAAATTAAGTCAGTTTCTTCATGAGCCAACTGTAAAGTAGTGGAACTGTGTTAAGAGACTCCTTAGATATTTGAATGGCACAAGCACTCACGGGTTGTTAATCAGGCCAGTGCAGAAGTTCAACATACAAGCTTATGCAGATGCTGATTGGGGAGGAATCTCAACGACGAAAAACAAAAAAGAAGAGGAAACTCAAGTTTTTCCAGAAAACAAAAGGTCCCCCAGTGGGTTCTGTGTATATCTTGGTGCAAATCCGATTTTATGGGTATCAAGGAAGCAACAGGTAGTGTCCAGATCAGCCACAGAAGCTGAATACCGAATACCGTAGCGTAGCTGATACTATCATAGACTTAATGTGGATCCTATCACTTCTAAAAGAAATGTACATAGATGCAATCAACATCCCCTGCATATGGTGTGATAATACAGGGACAATAGCTTTCTCATCCAATCCAGTTCTTCACTCCAAAACCAAACATGTGGAGTTAGATGTCCATTTTATAAGAGAAAAAGTAGCTGCAGGAATTGTTACTGTTGGATATGTCCCATCTGCCTAACAAGTTGCAGATATACTAACAAAGCCACAAGTATACAGTATGTTTGATTACGGTCGAAACAAGCTAAGTATCTTATCCCAAGATGAAGTTCATAATGGTGATTCTCCTGAGATCAAGATGAATCAGCAAGAAGAATCAGAAGAGGAGCTAGATTTCAGTAGACAGAAGATTAACTGATAGCAAGTTGTTATTAATCTGTTAGATGAGTTAGTAGTTCTGTTAGAAGAGTCAGCCACGTGTAAATACTAGTTGAGTCACTAAGATGACGTGTCAAGCAGTTGTTGTATTTTGTTACGTGTTAGTTCTTCTTTCTTCCGTCCAGTTCCATGATCACGCTTACAAGGCTGATCTATATAATGTAAAGCATGATCTCATTATCATTCAATCTGATTGATCAATAACACAAAGATTTTGGCAGTGCATACATTTAAACACACACCCACAATGCACAACGTCCCTCTCTCTTCCTTCGCATACAGTAACACGCCCAGACCATATATATTTATTTTGATCAGCAAAACTCACATTTAAGAGCATGAATACTAACAGCCACAGCTTACCTAGGAAGAAGGCGATGACAGCCAAACACAGATTCAACTTCAGCAAATAGATTCAAATCACTACTTAAAGTTCAACGCACACTCCCTCTCTGTTTTTCATTCAGTTTTCAGATGTAGTTTTCCGCAGCATTGATTTCCATTACTAAAGCTTTTATACCACGACAGAAAACTAATGGGAAACTAGAAGAAGAGAACGCTCATTGCTTACCTTCAGTCCTAGGATTCATCGGTGTGTTGCAGCTGTTCACTTCTTCCCCTGATCCAGACGCCAAAGAACAGAGCAAGAAAATGATAACTCTCTCTCTCTCTATCTTTCTCTCTTTCTGCTCTCTCTATCGGCTCTCTCTCTCTCTCAGCGTTTCTGTGTTGCCCACAAATGAGACGGACGCGCATCAGTTATAAAGGCAGAACAGATAGGGAGCTTGACCAAGAGGGAAAGACCAGAGGAAGAAGCGACGCTGGGCTCGAGAACGAGATACGCTGACGAGGCAGAGCATGGGTTGGATATCTTGCTTGCGTGATCGGTTCTGTGTCTGCGTGAATGGCGCTGGACGTGTGATTCTCTGCTTTTCTTCATGTGTTGAATGTTGGGCTAAAGTAATGGATCATCCAATATGGACTGAAGCATAATGAACTGTGATAAAAAAAAAAAAAAAAGGACTGCTTCTGCTTCTGTGTTTCGGTGGGACAGAGAGATGTGAGGAATGAAATAAAAGATAAAGGAATGGGCTTTGTTCACGTGTTGGGCCAGGGATTACTTGAAATGCTGGATTGGGCCGAAATGAAGCATGGTAGGAGTTGAGTTAAATGGGTTTTTTTAAGAATGAGATGGGCTAAGGATGATGGGCTTTATCTTATACTAATGAGTCTTATCAACTAGGAATGGGCTTTGTTATTGAAATTATTTGCTAATAAATCCTTAGTCAACTTATTTAACGAGAGCACATGACTTAATGCGATCATTTATTTCCAAATATAAAAAGGAAATTAAATTCCAAATTTTCCAATAATAAATATTATGATTTTTTAGGCCCAATATTGTGCCTTAATTTTCCATAATTTTTAGGCCCAATTTATTCCTTATTTGGAATTTAATATTTTCATGGATTAGCTCCATCTAATATTCAAATTCAAAATCCCCCAATAATTCATGGAAATTAGGCCTTAATTTCCAATAATTATTTTAGGCCATAAATTATCCCTTCCAAATTTTTCTTTGACTTTATTCTTTCCTTAATTAATTTATTTCGGCCATAAAATATTATTTCCAACATATTCTGGTCAGTAACTATTCCCAACTAAATTGTCTTTAATTTATGGAAAATATGCCTTAAATTCCAAAAACTTACTTTATAATTATTATTAGGCTAAATTTCCTAATTAATTCCCATAATTAATTCTTAATTCCCAAAAATCCAAAATTTGGAATGTTACATGTTGCAGCATTACCGGAGCACTTTGGGCTACCAGAATTTCTCAATCTGGATGAACACCTTTGTCAGACTCAACAAACGGGAACGATTTAGGAATATCGACAGGAATGGGCAAAGCATGTGTCTTGCGTTTCACAATGGCCGGAGCATTGCCTTCTTGGTGTCTTCTTGACTGGTTTCTTTTCTCTAAATCAGTGCAATTTTCACAAACATTTTTGCTAGAATAATCTTTGACTTAATGTTCAAGGGTTATGTGTTTCTTTTTCAAAGCAATATATTTTTCAGCAAGTTTTTCAAATTCAGATTGTATGACGTTATACTCAGAAAGTAATTCATCGTAAGTTGGTTCAGAAGTTCTTACCTCTTCTCTTTCAGATTTGTCATGTGCAACCAGGCAGATATTGGCTGTTTGTTCTTCATCATCTTCATCTTCATCAGATGAGCTATCTCCCCATATTGCTGAAACATAGGCTTTCTATTTGAACTTGTTGGATCTTGTCTCCTTGTTTTTCAACTGAGGACATTCAGACTTGATATGACCAGGTTTGTCACATTTGTAGCATATGATTGGCTTCTTTGTTCCATTGTTGTTGCTGGTCTTATGGAACTTCCGGAATCCTTGATCCTTCTTATAGAATTTTTTGAATCTTCGAACCATCATTCCAATTTCTTCATCATCAATCTCGTCATCATCATAATTTTTGTCTTCTTTGGTAGTTTTGAGAGCAATTTCCTTCTGTTGTCTTTTTATTTCATCAAGTCCTTTTCTAAACTTGATTTTGCCCTCGTATTTTGATATGCTGCCAAAAAGAGCTGTTACAGATTGCATGGATTCACCTTGGGCTTCTTCAATGGTTGTCACTTTAGCTTCCCAATCTTTGGTTAGTACATTTAAGATTTTTCTTACCTGAGTTTTTTTCTCATATACCTTTCCCAAGGCTGATAGCTAATTGATGAGATGTGTGAACTAGAGCTGGAACTCTGCAATTGATTCTCTAGACTTCATACGTAATAAATCGTATTCAGTCATGAGAGTGTTGATTTTGTTTTCCTTGATTCTTGAAGTTCCTTCATAAGCAACTTCTAAGGCATCCCACATTTCTTTGGCACTAGGCAAATTGCAAATGCAAAAATACTCCTTTTGGCTCAATGCACTTTGCAACATCAGGATGACTTTGTTGTTGAGGACAACTCTCTTCTGATCATTTTCATCAAATTCAGCTTTAGTTTTTGGCACAACATTTTCTCCTACCTTCTTAGTAGGAACATAATTGCCTTCTTCAATAACTTCCCACAAACCATACTCATTGGCCATCACAAATACTTTGAATTTGGATTTCCAAAATGAGTAGTGTTCACCATTGAAGCCTGGTGGTCTGTTGATTAAGGCACCATCTGGTAGTATTCCTTCCATTAGATCTTTTGTTTAGGAGGTTAATCCTTTAAGTAGACAACCAATGCTTTAATACCAAATGAAAATGGAAGAAATCACCAAGAAGGGGTGAATTGGGGATTTTAAAATTCTTTTTGAAAGATACCTAAGTTTTTGAATTGAAAAACAGAATGTAAGAAGGCAAAGAGAGAGAAGCTTAGACACAGAAGATTTATACTGGTTCGGTCCTAACCTTGACCTACGTCTAGTCCCCAAATATCTTCTGGGTTTTTCAACTATCAATATTCCCTTATTACAACAATGTAACTCTCAAGCAATCCTAATCAACTAGGACTTGCTCCCTCTTAAACTTTGTAATTAAAAGACCCAACTCACAGGTTTTACAACCTTGAGTTCTCTTAAACAAGTAATAAAATTGATTTTCAAAACAATACTCTTAAAAGAGCAGATAAAGATAAACACTGAAGTTCAAATAGAATGCACAACAAAGATTCCAATCGAAAATGTAATCAGTTGTAGTTCTGTGTGTCGATGCAATGAATCTTTCCTGGGTATTTATAGCTTGATCAGAGAAACTAGCCATTGCATTTTCTTCTCTTTTATTCATCAATGTTCAGCTTCATTTCTGGAATATGACAGTTGCATATTTTTCTCCATTCTTTCAATTCTCAGCTGGAATCTTGGATTTAGACGTTGCATATGATCTTCCAGTTTTTCTGCCATTCCATAAACCTTATTTGACCGTTGGAGAGTGATTTGGTTGACCTATAACGGTTTGAGCTAAATCCTTAGGAAAAAGGAGAAGTTTCAAGCTTGTTCTTGGTTCTTTATTAAATGCATTTAACCCAGATCTGATTTCACCTTGATCCTTTATGAATTCATCTGAAACTAATAAGCATTTTGATCAAGTATATGTATATATGATGATTCGCAACTTAACATGTGAGTAAATTAACTTATAAGTCTGAATCAAATAGATATAGGATCTCGTCTATGAAACAGAGTTCCATTAAGCTCGAGTTAAAACCATGTAGGCTCAAGTCTAATCATGCTGTAGACTTTTTGACAGCTCTCTGTTTGAGCCAAACTCGAGTTTATAAGTTCCAGGCTTGAGTTTGTTTCAGTCAAACTCTTTTCGAAATCAGAGATAGGCTTGAGTCTTCACAATCATGTTCGAGTCCATATTTCAAAATATTTTTGAATGCTCTCTGTAAGGGACAAACTCGAGTTTAGCTTATCAGGCTCGAGTTTGTTCACATGAACAATTAAGGGAGAACTCTATGTAAGACTTAAGCTTGAGGTAGATAAAAACATGCTTGAGTCTCAAAATGTCGACATGCTCTTTGTAAGGCATAGGCTCGAGTTCATTATGTCATACTCGAGTTTAATTAAGGGCGACAAACCTGTTTTGCTCTCTGTAACCTGTAGACTCAAGTTTAATATGATGGGCTCAAGTTTAGTTCAGATAAAAACTTGAAACTTGCTCTCTGTTATGAATAGGCTCAAGTTTATCAAAGGAGGCTCGAGTTTGCCTAAGTTCAAAAACACTTATCTTTTTGTATGTTAAGTATGAACTCGAGTTTAACAGGATTATGCTCAAGTTTACAATTGTCAATTATCATTAAAACACATAAGAAACTAACATTCATATATAGGGAACTAACATTCTCACATAGGGAACTAAACAATGTATTGGTTATATATCGAGAATTAGCCTAAAAATTGAAAGAATTGGCTATCACCCAAGAGGGGGGGTGAATTGGGTGTCTGATATAACTTTGGATATCTTTGAAAATCTTTTCGTAACTTATTGAAAAACAGTTTGTGTGAGAGTAATATTTTATAAATGAATTGTCAGTCATTCAAACAAATATGCTGAGAATCTAATAGTTTAAGGAAGAGAATATGCAAACTAAGATTTATATTAGTTTGGCCTAATCTTTGACCTACGTCCAGTCCCCAAGCTCAATTTGAGATTTTCAATCCACTATCACAATAACAGATACAATTACATGCTAGATTCTTAGATGATCCTCTCTCAGGACTCACTCCCCTTACTAGCTGTAAATGTACACTCATACTTAAGGTTCCTCAACCTTAAGATTTGATAATAAATTCACAAGTGATAAACTCTCTTATAGAGCAGATAAATTATGAATATTGAAGTACATTGCAAATCATTTCACTCTCTATGATAAGCTATATGAGCATTGAGAATAGAGAGCGTATGAGATAAATGTTGGATTAAGAATATCAGCATTTCGACAATGCAAGCTTTCATCATAATTATCTCCGTCTTGAACATGTCTCTACTTATAGACAGATGATATTAGTTCCTGGAAGCATTGGTCCATTGTAGAATATTGTCATTGTAATGTTTCAGTCCGTTGGAAAAATAGTCGTTGTCCTTTTGGAATTCATCTAAATGTTCTTGATGAGAATATAAGATTTCAATCATGGAGACTTTTCAAACAAACAATAATTAGCTTGGGTTGAGGTTTGAGGCTCAAGTTAATTCATCGTTTAAAAAGCATGAAGAATGTTTTCATCACACTGACTCGAGGCAACAAAATTCATCACTCGAGTCTGGGTTTAGGCTTGAGTCAGTAGGAACCATAGCTCGAGCAAGAATTAGATGGTCATTAAAAAGCACAGAAGATATTTACTCGAGGCAAAATAACGTTTCTCAAGTCAACCTCTAGACTCGAGCATGCAAATTAGACTCGAGTCAATCGCGAATGAAAATAGATAACAGATGGAAAACAAGACTCTGCCTCGACTCATTAAGTGGCAGCTTGAGTTAAAAACTCTTCTCAAAATGGCTTGCTCTCTGTTTGAATTTCACTCGAGTTAGACAAGCCTTGACTCGAGGTAAGAGCTAATCAAAATTGAATGCTTCCAAATTCTATGAAACAATTGTTGAGTCTAGATTCATATGGAATTGATTTCACTTCATTTGATTGTATATAATATGAGCTATATCCAGAAAATTGAGCCTATGCTGAAATGATTCCAGAATTTCTAGTGTCAACTTTCGAAGGCCATAACTCCTTGGTCTGAAAATCATTTTGGTTGTTTCAACTCTTCATGAAACGCATTTTGTGTCTACTTTCATATGTCACCGATTTTAGCTCATTCTGATGTGTAGTTTGTGAGTTACACTCAAAACATTGAAGCTTGATCTGATGTGTGACGTGAATTACAATTCCAACTTCCGAAATTCATAGCTCTCTCATTTGAATTTCTTTGGGCTTTAAACTTTGTCAAAATGACGCATTGGATGTCTAGTTTCATACAAAATTGGTTTCACCCCAATCCAATCTCTAGTTTAGGAGATATCATCAAATTACCGGACCTCGCCCGAACTGAACGTGAAACAGAGTAGAACAGAGTTGCTGAAAACACACCTGACTCGAGTCAACTGAAGCTTGACTCAAGTCAACTCGTTCCAGAGAGTGAAAATGGCTTGGAAATCACGATTGGCTCGAGTCAATAATATGGCTAACTCGAGTTAAGCCTTGACTCGAGTTAAATGATTTTTGGCTCGAGTCAACCCCTACTAGATGCCCAAAACACTATAGAAAACATTCAAACTTGAATTTAGACTTCCTGGCTTGAGTTAGTTCATCCCAAAGCTTGATTTTGCTTATTTTAACTCTGATTTGAGTCATTCCAACTTCCATTTGATCATGAAGACTTCTAGAATCAATCTATGAACTTGTATAATAATTTTCTCATTCCATTCAACAAGTTCTTCTTTCTTTCTTATCTTCTCTTGATCATTCTCCATAATTCAACTCTTTCTTTCTTTTTTTCATTCTTTCTCTAATTCAATACTTCTTTATTGATATTCTTTTTTATCATTCTTCATAAATGAACTTCACATCTTTGAATCTACATTGAATTTAAGAATTAGTCAATGTAGGAGATAAATATAGTATGCAAACTTTTTGCTCTTACTATTGTAATCTATATAAGACATCATCAAGACTAATCATATCCAACATTCTTCCCCTTTTTGATGATGACAAATACTTTAAGAAAAATATGTGTGAATATGAAAATATATTAGACCAACATATTTTTCTTGCTATTCTCTCCCCCTTATTTGTTATTAGCAAAAAGTTGAAGTGAAGGAGAAATACTTGGAGAGACATAAATCAAATGGAATGAGTCAAGAAACTGATTTTCTCTCCTTGATTTCTAAAAGCTTTCATTCTTAATATGATGCAATTTGGAATATTTCTATGAAAACAAATTTGAAAGAATTCGGAGAAATTTTCAAAAAAATCTTTCACAATTAAAGCATATAGATACCAAACATGTGCAAAATTTTCATTGAATATAAAAAGATAGAGATTAGGAATGCTCATGTAGGATCTGCAAATTGATGAATGATCGATGAAGTCCATTTGCTTCCTTTCTTGTTGAGTGAGATCTATGATATGCTTTCAATCATTTGCCTTCTCTTCATAGAATTCTTCTATAAAGCATATTTCAACTTGAATGATGGAATGTGAAGGCATTATTCCTCAATTTGATAGTTTCTCCTTGTAGTGCATTCAGGAATATCAAAATCTCTTGTTACAAATTGAAAACTTTCTTGCAAAGGAGAATTATTAGTGCAATCAAATATCAAAATATTTTCCTTTTTATATGATATTTTCAAGGTAAGATAATGAAAGGAAGCTATGATATCAACTCATCATCAAAACTAATAAAATATAGTGAATGCAAATGAGCTAATTTACAAGGTTTTCTTCAAATAAAGGAGATGAGCTTTTAAGATATAAAAATACATGTGAATGTGTAGCTCCCCCTTAATGAATGCATGACTAAAAATATGAAGCTCCCTTTAAAGATACCAAATAATAATATGATACCAAATGTTATGAGGTCTAGAATTCTTCCAACTCCAATGGACATAACATGGTATCTCATAATTAAGAACTTTCTAGTTCACATAGGTGCACTTGAAATTAGTATGAAGAAATCATTTATGCTTTTTAGGATGATAAAAGAAGTTAAAGCATAAGGATCATTTTAAAAATGAGTTTGCTCGGCTAAGATTCATGAAATAAAATGGAATTAATGAAATCAAGTTAGCCTGGCATGATTATGATATATGTATATTACAATACCTCACTCAAGTAATATCATAATTACTCAAGTCATAATCATTTGAAATCCATAGATGCATCACTGGATAGCCACTATCTAATAATGTGACCAATATGGAAGATTGCCTAGATATGATGCATACATATGAGTTTCTATGGAGTTTTGGTTGATCAATTCATAGAGTTGTCTAATCTTGTCCTTCACAGAAGCGATGAACTTCAATATTGTTTGTGGTAAGCTCACTGTAAAATTGTTGAAGTTCCTTTCCCACATAGCTCGAGTGGTTACTCATTTGATGTCCATGACTCTGTAGCCATTACTTGTGGTTCACAAGAGAGGACCTTACAAGCTTATCTTCCTCTGTTTATCCCTGTTTCCCAATCTAAGAGCAGGGGATCCTGCAAAACAAATATATGCTTTTTCGTACCCAATGTTTCTTGGGTCCACACAAGATTAGACATGACAACTCTTATGCTATTATATAATTTAACCACATGATATTTGAACTAAGAGTAAAGCAATTAGATATCAAATTGTAATTTTACCCAATCAAATAAATTTAAGTCAATGAGTCATAAAGGGTAACAACTACATGATACCAAGAATGTCATTTTTCTATGACAATTTGGAAATGCTTTTAAGTAGAAAAGATGTCATTGATACAAATGCATGTAAGGCATAGACTCGAGTTATTCCTATGAAGCTCGAGTTAATCTTCTTTCAAAAATAGCTTTGAAGAAAACAGAAGATGTCTTAGTTGAACTCCAACTCGAGTCACTAAGTAATGGCTCGAGTCATCAAAATACATTTGAATATAATGTTCAAAATCAGGCTCAAGCTAACGAGGACTGATTGGAGTCATGGACTCAAGTCACAGATCCTTAAACTCGAGTCTATTAGTTCTGTATTTTGAAAAGACTTTAAGTTCACATAGCTTCACTGGAGTCACCAAAGACTGGCTCGAGTTTTCATTAAACTCGACTTACCAAAGTGTGGCTCAAGTCAATAAGTCATTTTGACTCAAGTCACACAAGGCTTGGCTCAAGTTTGACAACCCAAACTCGATTCAATTTGACAATTACTGTGACAACATGTTTTGGTTCAAGTTTGATCAAGTAGCATAGGAAATCATTTCCAAAAAGATAAGCATTTATCAACTAATAATCTATGAATGAGATCATATTTTTCAAGAATGATAATGAAATATGTAAACTGTTTCAAATCTCAAACATTCTTTCAAACGAAATAATGCATTATAAAATTGAAATTTTAATGTATGAAAGATTCATTTTTGAAACATGTTTAAAAACAATGTTCACTCTAAAAATGGTGGAAGTCAACATGTTAAACACTATATTAGAATGCTTTAAGTTTTAAAGAACATGTCTAATATTGACATGTTGAAGAGTTTTCCCAAAAGCAAAAGTCATGAAGAAAATGAATTAGTCAATAAGGCCAAGTAGAATTGAAATATATAGGCACAATGACTTTGCTATTGGCCAAGAGATAATCTTGCCTCTTAGAATTGAGTCTTTGGAATATATGAACATTCAAGGCAAGAATTTGAATATAGTTACTCAAAAATGGATGAAGACAAGGTTGATGTATTTGAGTAACAAAATGGCTACTAGGATTAATGGATGATGAAGCATATACTCATTAGTCCAAATGACTAGAGTTCCAGAATATTATGCTAGTAAGTTATTCCACTATTGGTTAATGCATTGAGATTTAATGTATTAATGAATATTTATAAAGCTTGGAATAACTTAGCCAATAAGAATTTATGTAGTAGTCATAACACTCACAAATTGAATTCTTTTATAGGAGATAAGCTTGGAACTCAGAGATAATCAACTTGTTAGATGTGAGGCCCAACTAGTTAGAAAATAAGGAATGAGGAGTTCAAGCATCACATTAAATGCCAAAGATCAATATGTGAATGACAAGAAAAACTCAACTGGACAAATTTGAAGCATATCAACATTCAATATATAACATTAACTTCCAATTTTGAAATATCATTTGAATGTAATAAAAGTATGAATATTTTTTAAAACATTTGTATGAATTTTCACAAAACATAGTGAATTGAAATCCAAAACAAATTTTAGAATTGTGCATTTCATAAACATAAACTCAAAAAGTTATGCACAAATTCATTTATGGTCATTTAGTAATCTAAAAACATTTTGAAAAACATAAATGATTGATTGCTAAAGGAATGCAATAATGGACAAGTATTCATTACCCCTGAATGCAAAATAGGGTAAGGATCAGATATCACCGTAATTCCTCTTGTCCTTGTAGTAACTTGCTTAGTTGAGGTGGATTGATATAGATGTCTCCTTTTTTTTCAACGTTCACCATCAACATCAAGCATAGCTTGTTTAACTTCCTCAAGACTTGGAATTATTTCTCTATGTAGTCACATTCCTGAGAAGCTTCCTTTGATCCTACAAAACTGTTTAAATATTTTTCTTCTTTGGTATCCAACCTTGGATCCAATCATCGTTAGCTTGTAGGAACAAAATTCACATGCTCTTATGAATATAATCGATTTAGAATAATTGAGCACAATGAATTAATCATGACTGTATGCATAAAAGAAATACTTTATTTTCAAATCATCATGTATGCATAAGACTTAAGCTTTTGAATATTGCAATCCCTTTTATAAATCTATGAAGTGGACTTTTAAGAGATGTGAAAAATCAATTTCAAAATGGTTTGTAATGTTCATTCCTAAGGTTACAAAATATAAAACCTCAATGAATATTTCAGATAATAGCGTAAGAGGTTTTATCATTATATATCGTTGCTTTAGGTACTTAGAGGATTGACTTTGCTCATCCACCGATTCTTCATTTGTTTTCTTGTGGGTGCATACAAAGCTTTCTCAAAATATATAGACGACAAGACTATTTTCCTTTGTGCACGAGAGATCCTTCTTTTCTTATTCTCCTCAGGATAGTTGAATGGTACTTCATGGTGAAGATGGAATATCACCTAGAGGGGGGTGAATAGGTGATTTAAAAATCTAACTGCTTAATCAAAATTTTCACAAATTAATGAACTAACTGAGCAAGAGTTTAAAGGAGAAGGAACACGAGAGAATTTATCCTGGTTCGGTCTATCCTGACCTACGTCCAGTCCCCAAGAACACCTTGGGATTTTTCACTAACTTCAGAATACAATTACACAACTCGGAATGATCCCTCAAACTCACTCCCCCTTACTACTTGTAATTGTACACCCTTACTTAAGGTTCCACAACCTTAAGATTTTACAAACGAATGAAAATTGAATGTTTAAGTAACTCCTCACGAGTTGAATAATAAATGATAACTGAAGTACAAGTTGAGAGTAATGAAACTTATAAGATAATAACTCAGAGTAAATGCGCAGAGTTTTGGTAGTTGGCGATATTGAATGCTTGGGCTTTTATATCCTTCGCCATTAATGCCGTTGGGAGAACCTGGAAGGTGACCGTTGTCACTTGTTTAAATTTTCGTTAGGCTCGAGTTCCTCGTTAATCAGAATGGACTGTTGAATCTTTAGCTTCTTACATTTAATGTATTGTGCCGTTGGTTGTACTTGAAAGCTGGAATAAGAATGTCTCGAAGAATGTCTTTGTTCTGCTGCAGCGTTAATTCCATATGTTGCTCTATCTTTCTGCTCTTTCTGTTGTGCAATAAATGTGATGATGTGAGCATTCGCTTTATGTTGCGTTTCATTTATTACTTCGTTTTGAATCCTGAAATCACTAGCAAACATGTTGAAAGTGTTTTATAAATGATTATTTATCAATCTGGTAAGTATCAGCTTAAGTTCAAAGCATTTGGAGAGTTCCAGAAATGGTTCACAGTTTTTTCCGTATAAGAACTCTAGTTCTTATCACAAGAACTCTAGTTCTGTGTAATGGCCCAGACCCAGTTTCAAAGGAACTCGAGTTCTTAAAGAACTCTACTTTAGAACTCTAGTTCTATATGCAAGAACTCTAGTTCTTGTACTTTCCAAAAAGGTCCGAGTGTTTTTCCTTATGAAGAACTCTAGTTCTTTCTCAAAAACTCTAGTTCTTGAATGAGAACTCTAGTTCTTGAAAAAGAATTCTAGTTCTTGTGTTTGCAAAGGAACTTCGCTGTTTTACAAAATGAAGAACTTTAGTTCTTGCTCAAGAACTCTAGTCATGAACTCTAGTTCTTGTTCAAGAACTCTAGTTCTTATGTTCCTGAAGAATTCTGGACAGAACATAATTTTGCGAACTCGAGTTCTTATGCCAAGAACTCTAGTTCTTGAATGAAGAACTCTAGTTCTTGACCAAAGAACTCTAGTTCTTCACTTAAGAACTCTAGTTCTCATGGATTGAAAAATTTTTATATGATGCAAAGGCCGCGAATTCGAGTTCTACTCCCAAGAACTCAAGTTCTCAATTTGACAGATTGAGAGCTTTCTTATCAGAAGGCGTGAACTCAAGTTCTACTCCCAAGAACTCGAGTTCTCAACTTATCAGATTGAGAACTTCCTTATCAGAGGTCGCGAACTCGAGTTCTATGACCAGGAACTCGAGTTCTTACTGCTCAACTTTTCTAAAACCTGAGTTTTAATGCCCAGAACTCTAGTTTTAAGAACCAAAACTCTAGTTCTTGTTAAACCAACAACTAACAAGTGTTTTTATCATCAAAACTTAAGTTGAGAACTAACATTCTCCCCCTTTTTGATGATGACAACACTTGTAATATATTTTAGAAGAGATAGCTGGTTTTTAAATAACAATTGAAGTTAAAATTTCAGTGTCAAGAGATACTTCAAGAGATTGAATCATAGATTCTTAGCAACACTGCACATTGATTAAAAGCAAAGCAAGTACACAAGCTTTCAGTCTAAGAAATCAAAATATTTGCTACTGTATACAGAATGTTAGCAAAATCACAGCAACAACAACACTCACAGCTATTCCACAGAAATACAGAAATATATTAAAACAACTAAGTATAGTAACTGGTATCTACTCTATCAGCAACTAGCATCTACTCCTCTCCCCCTTTGTCATCATCATCTGGAAGGATCATGGAGATAGGAGTTACTGTGAGAGGAGTCTTAAGAAGGTGAAGGACGTCTGCAAAGGTAGAGGGGGATTTTGAAGGAGTGGAAGAGGATGATGTAGGAATGGAGGAGGAAGTGAGTGGATGAGCAGATACAGGAGTGGGTGCAGGAGATAAGGCTAGAGTAGGTTTGGAAGATGTAGGCTCAGAAATTGGAGCTAGAGATGAGAGAGCAAGAGTTAGGATAAGAGAGGAATGAGAGGAAAATGGTTTAGGAGAGGGGGATGGAGACACATGAGGAGAGATATGAGGGGTAGAATGAAATATGGGATCAGGCATAGTAAAATGAGGAGGAGAATAAGGTGGAGAAAGACCAGATGGACCTGCAGTTGTAGTCTGTTTCAGAAGCTGCTCTACTTTCTTGTCTAGAGACTGATATGCAGTATGAGTAGCTTCAAACCGTGGACAAAGATCTTCAAAATGTCCAGTAACTGCATCAAGCTTCACATTAATGTCTGCTATTTCAAATGCCTATTCATCCTGGACTTTATCCAGGGACTTGAAGCCCTTGAGAACCTCATCAACCCCTTTCTTCACTTTAGTCTCTATCTTCTTGGATAATTCAGTGATCATATTTGCTTGAAAAGAAGATACTGCTTCAGATATTGCTTTGTTAATGATGTTTTGAATTGAGGCTCCAAACAGAGAAGTAGGGGCAGCAGCTTGAGTAGGAATTGATGCTCTGGTTGGTGAAGATTAGTCCTCTGCAGCTCAAGAATGTGTAGCTTTGGACTGAGTAGCTCTGGTCCTTGATCTGGAAGGAGCCCTAGACTGCCCAGACCCCTCAGCAAATGACAGTCTCATATAGTTGAGCTGGTTTTGACCCATCTTAGTTGGTTTGATAGGTTTGGTATCTAACTCAAGGTACTAGATTTTATGGTAGAAGAGAATCAGAGATACTAAATGAGCATAGGGAAGGTGAGCTTTCTTCTGGCCTTCAAATCTAAATTTCTTAATCTCATGAAAGAGTCAGTAACCGAGATTAAACTGAGTTTTAGAGACAATGGCTGCAAGTAAACCATAATCTCTTTGGGCAAGATAAGTACAATTTCTGCCTTTGGGCACCAGATTCCTAGTGAAAATATACCACAGGACTCTGTGCAAGGCAGACATATCAATTGGCTGAAAGTTCAAAGGCCCAATTGGATCACCTGGTCTAAGAATTTGGAATATTTGAGCATCTATATACTCAAGAACAGGTGGACGAGGAGGATATATGACACCTAACATATTGTTTAGAATTTCAGCAGTTAGAGTTACGCATTTACCGCGAACAAAAGTTATCAATCTTTCTTCTACGAGGGTTCCATCTGAGCCAATCTCATTGGAAACTCGCATGAAGAAATAGAATGCTCTAACCACTGAAGGACAATACGGGGCTTGAATACCCAGAAGAGGTTTGAATGAGTTGAGGTAAGCAGATAAGTCGAGGCCACACTCAGATTGGAAAGTTTGGAAATCAACATATATATTTGGACAAAAGTTTCTAATTCCATAGTCAGACCGAAAGGTACGAGCATCAGATGGGGGTATTGAAATAGGATTACAAATGAAATCTTTAGGAGGAATGGGATTTCTAGTAATAGCTATGTGAGATGAAATACCAAGAGGACGAGATTGAGACTGAGATTGAGATGGTTGACCTCTGGAAGATGGACCTAGTCCTCGAGATGGTGTAAGTTTGTGTGAAGCAGCACCCACCTTTTCTTTCCCTCTTCCTTGAATAGGTGGAGTAGTAGCTTGCTTTTCCTGTTGCTCACTCGGTTCCCTGATCACAATCCCCTTTGTTTTAGGCCGAGAGGGAGGAGTGGACGACGGAGGCCTGACATCTTTTGTGACCTTGGGTCTGTAACGTTTGGGTGGAATTTTATCTCAACGAGGACGCTTAGGAGATGGAGGTTTTGGAGGAGGAGATGAATTGGGGGTTTCAGATTCAGGAGACAGTGATGGAGTAGAAGAATCATCTCGCTTCTCAGGATTTTTGGTTCACATTTTGACAGATGAAGGAGTTAGAGAGTATGAACTAGAGTTTTAGGGTTCAGAGAGCATGAAAAGCACGAAATGAATGAAGGAAGATCACTCAGCTTTATATAGGTTTACAGGAACTCGAGTTCATAACTGAAGAACTCGAGTTCTGCTAAGAGAACTTACTGATAAAAAGAACTAACCACTGAGGAACTCGAGTTCTTGAAGCCAAAACTCGAGTTCAAGACTAGAGTTCTTCTTTAAGAACTCTAGTTCTTATTTGGCTGAAGCAAACCAGTGACCAGATACCCTAAGAACTCGAGTTTTCTTTCAGGAACTCTAGTTCGAAACTAGAGTTCTAAACTAAGAACTCGAGTTCTTAATTTTCGCAAATGCAGCAAGCACATCGACAAATTTAGAACGACAGGAACTCTAGTTCTTACATAAGAACTTTAGTCACGAACTCTAGTTCTTGCTCAAGAACTAGAGTTCTTGAATTGCATATCATCAAAACATGAAAGATTGAGCTAGGAACTCGAGTTCTGTGTTCATGAACTCGAGTTCTTTACCTGATAATTTCCAACCATCGAAAGAACTGGAGTTCTTGAGCCTTAAACTCAAGTTTTGCCTTCCTCTGATCATCCCTGTTTTAATCATCCATAACAGAGACACCTGCAAAATAACATCCACACACTCCAAAGCTCAAATTAGTCTAGGATTAAGTGAATTAACTTGAAACATACTAGATTAAAAGTGAATCACTCACAACTTATTGTGATTTGCCATTCCCAATTCTCTTCTGATAAAGAGAAACTGTTCCTTGGCAAGAGGTTTGGTGAAGATGTCTGCCAGTTGCAAATGAGTGGCAATGAACATCACTTTCATGAAAAACCGGAGCAAATCACCAAGAGGGGGGGTGAATTGGGGATTTGAAAAAAAAAATCTTCTGCTCGATTCTAGAGATTAAATGTTGAAGCAAGGTAATGTAGAGAAGGAGAAGTGAGAACAAGACACAACAAGATTTATACTGGTTCGGTCTAACTCCTTGACCTACGTCCAGTCCCCAGACTCTCTGGGATTTTCCACTATCACTTACAATCAGTTACACACTCTGTACTCGAAAGCTATCCGTTCACCAGGATACACTTTCCCTTACAAGTTGTATATTGATATCACAACTACACACTCTGTACTCAGGATGATCCTTTCCCTAGGACTCACTCCCCCTTACAAGTTGTAGTTGTACAACCAATCTACAAGTCCCCTGACTTGAGATTCTTTACAATCAAATGATTAACAGAAACAAACTCTCTCTAAGAGTAGATATTGATAAACACTGAAGAACATATAAAAGAATCACAATACAGACTCAAAAATGCAAATGTTTTCAAGTGTAGCTTCGTTGTCTGTCTTGCTCTGAGTCTCCATAGCCTTTTATAGCCTAACTAGATGAGCTAGCCGTTACAATATCTTCTCCAACGTTCAGTTGCAGATATGGAAAATGACAGTTGCAAATTTTACTCTGTTCTTTCAATTCTTTGCTGAAATCCTGGAATATGTTGTTGTAGAATGTCTTCCAGATTCTTTGTCATTCCACAATCTTAATTCGACCGTTTGAAGTGATCTTAATGTGTTCCAACGGTTTGAACTAAACATCTGGGATAAAGGAGAAGAATCAGCCCTGTTCTTGGTTCTTCATTAAATGCACTTATTCTGGATCTTTGATTCTCTCTGATCTTGTGATGAACCTGTCTGAAACTTATCAAAAACTTGATCAATAATGTTAGGAATAATAATGCAACAAGATATGATAATTTCAGATTAACCCATAATGATTTCGCAGATTGATTTGATCTGGTTTTCAAAAGTTATCGAAGCAAACTCGAGTTTGGTGTTCTAGACTCGAGTTTGAGGTTCATCCAGAGAGCAAGATATGTTTGAAAGTTTCCTAAACTCGAGTTGACAAAACTCGAGTTGACAAGTAACTGACTCGAGTTTGGTTCTTATAGAGAGGAAAGTCGCGAGTTGGTCTTGAATGAGATTTTGAACACTTGGCTAAACTCGAGTCATTTAGTGACTGACTCGAGTTTGAAGCTTTTATGAAAAAACTTAAGTTTAAGTTCACAGCTTCAAAACTGGAGTTTAGAAATGCAGACTGGAGTTTAAAAATCATATAATAGTTCGAGTATTTTCAAATAGTCCTAAACTCGAGTCTCCAGAAATCTGACTCTGTTGGTTATGATTAGTTTTGATGATGTCTTATATAGATGCCATTAGCAAGAGCAAAAAGTTTATATCATATACATTGTCTAATTGCTACATTTAATGTAGATTTGTTCATGTGGAGAAAGAACAAGAGAATAGAAGAAAGAAAGAGTTGATTCATGGAGAATAATCAAGAAGAGAGAAGAAAGAAAGAAGAACTTGCTGAATAAACTGAGAAAATCATTATACAAGTTCTTAGTTTGATTCTTGAAGTCTCCAAGATCAAATGGAAGTTGGGATGGCTCAATTCAGAGTTAAAACAAGCATATATCAGGTTCTGGATGAGGAAAATCGAGCCACATACTCAAAAGTCAAGTTTACTGCATTACAGGAAGTGATCTGCCTCTGGATTATGAGCAAACTCGAGTTTAGGACACAAAACTCGAGTCTGGAACTGTCAAAACTTGAGTTAGTCACTTAATGACTCGAGTTTGTAGTGTCTTCAGAAACTCTGGTGTCTCTGGATCAGTAAAACTCGAGTTAGCCAATGTAAACTCGAGTTTGGAACTCAAAACTCGAGTTAGTCACTTAATGACTCGAGTTTAGCAAGCTTTCAGCAACTCTGTCCAACTCTGTTTTACGATCAGAACTGGCGACCTCTGGTAATTCGATGATATCTCCCAAACTAGAGATCAATTTAAGGTGAAATCAATTTTGTATGAAACTAGACACCTAATGCGTCATCTTGACAAAGTTTCATGCCCAAAGAAGCTGAGATGAGAGAGCTATGAATTTCAGAAGTTGGAGCAGGAATTAACGTCGCCCAGCAGACCAAGCTTCAATGATTTGAGTGTATCTCACAGTCCACACATCAGAATGAGCTGAAATCGGTGGCATATGAAAGTAGACTCACATACCTTTCCAAAAACATAAAGATCATGGAAAACAAAGATCAAATGAGTGAGATATGATCTTTGAAAGTTGACTATAAGTTCAAGATGCTGCAAAAACGCTAGCAAAGAACAACCTTCATTCATCAAATCATAACTATCAGAATACAGTGAGTTTGGAGCTGATTCTTCTTGCAATGGAAAGAAGACTTAAAGAGCTTTATGGAGATAGGTACTGGATTCCATGGATTGATCTTTATCAGGTCAGAAAGCAAAGAACTTGTGAGAAGGATGTTTGACTGAGCCATGGAGAAGAAAACTCGAGTTTGTGTTAGCAAACTCCAGGTTTGAGACTTGACAGAAAGATGTTCAATTCTGCCTAAAAGCCAAACTCGAGTCTGCATAGACAAACTCGAGTCTGGACAGACACAGAAAAGAATCCAAAATTTTCACATCAAGCTAAACTCCAGTTTGCAAATCAAACCTGAAGTCTGGAAGATACAGAGAGCACTTAGAATCCCAAGCAAGCCAAACTCAAGTCTAGATTCTCTAACTCGAGTTTAGACCAAACAGAAAGGAACCCAGAAAAATCAATAGACTCTCAAACTCTAGTCTGGCCTTCCAAACTCCAGTTTGCACTTGACCCAGATAAACCTCAAATATTTCAGTAGTAACTTAAACTCGAGTTTGCTTCCCAAACTCGAGTCTGGATCATACAGAAAGATCATCCATTTTGGCTACACTACAAACTCCAGTCTATGACCTTAAACTCGAGTCTGGAAAATCACGAACTTAGGCTTGTTCTTCAAACATAGAGCCAAACTCGAGTTGGTCACTAATTGACTCGAGTTTAGCTTCTGGACCAAAATTCCATCCCAAGTCCAGAGCCCGATAAACTCGAGTTAGCTTTTACAGACTGCAAGTTTAGAGCACTAATCAACAGACATGCTTTCTGGATGAACCCCAAACTCGAGTCTGGAAGAACAAACTCGAGTTTGCATCGGGAATTTTGAAAAATCAAATGATGTTGATCTGCGAAATCTTAATGGGTCTTCCTGAAATTATTTCCTCATATGATATTATTGTTTCTAATGTCCTTGATGAAGTTTTGAGTGTTTTTCAGATAAGGTTTACCCAAGATCAAGGTGAGATCAAGATCCAGGATAAATGCATTAAATGACGAACCTAGAACAGACCTGATCCTTCTCCCTTATCCCAGATGTTCAGCTCAGACCGTTGTAACTCATAAGAATCATCTCAAATGGTCAAATTAAGATTATGGAATGACAAGAATTCTGGAAGACCATCTACAACAACTAAATCCAAGATTCCAGCCAAGAATTGAAGAAATAGAGGAAAATATGCAACTGTCATATTCCAGATTTACAGCTGAACTTTAAAGAATCAAAGAGAAGAAAATGCAACGGCTAGTTCCTCTTCTTCATCTAAATAAGAAGCCCAGAAACGAAGAACAAAAAGACACAGAAACAAGAGGGAGAACAAGAACAGTAAGTGAGCTTACACAGTGAAAATGCCAATATTCTAACGTCTGCTTCATCTACTCTCTGAATATCTCAATGATCATATATCTAGCTTAAAGAGTGAGATTATATGTATTGTGCTTCAGTATTTATTCACTTACTTCTGAGAGAGAAGATTCATTGTAAACATCCTATTATTCTAAGAGTTACTCCAGATTGGGTGATCTTGAGTGGGAAACACTTTGTTGTGATTACAGCTTGTAAGGGGAGTGAATCCGAGTGTGGGATTACTTCGAGTACAAAGTGTGTAATCAAGCAAGTGAATTGATTACGGTTTGTAAAGGGGAGTGAATCCTAGTGAGAGGATTACTTCAAGTACAGAACGTGTAATCAAGTTCAAAGCAAATAGTGGATTGAAAATCTCAAGTGAAGCTTGGGGACTGGACGTAGGTCAAAGATTGGACCGAACCAGGATAAATAACAGTTTGCATACTCTCTTCCCTTATCTTTTACATTTCCAGTATATGCTCATCTCTGAATATCTAATTGTCAATTTATAAATTGCAAAAAGTTTTGTTTTCAAAAAGTTCCAAAAGCTTATCAAACACCCAATTCACCCCCCTCTTAGGTGATAGCCAGGTCCAACAGACTCGAGTTTCAGTGTATATTGAAACTTTGAAAAACTTTTCATTTAAGTACAAACTAGAGTCACTGAAATTTAAACTGGAGTTTAGAAAACAAGTATCAACTCGCGTATCTCTGTATATGCCAAACTCGAGTCTACAGAATCCAAACTCGAGTTTCCAGTAAAAACTGAAAACATGAAGGCTATTGCATTTTGCAAACTGGAGTTTGTAAAACTGAAACTGGAGTTTGGAAAACTTGATAAAACGTTGAAGCTTCTGTTTGATCTCAAACTCGAGTTTCCAAATCATAGACTCGCGTTTACAAGTCTTTAAACTTTTAGCACATAAACTTTCTTGTAAACTGGAGTTTCTCAGAATCAAAGGTAGAGTTTGGAAACAAGTTGAAATTCGAGTGTCACTGCCTTTGATCTAGACTCGAGTTTATAAACAGACTCGAGTTTACAATTCTTGTAAACTTTGATAGCTCTCTGTAACTTTGCAAACTCGAGTTTGCCTATACAAACTGGAGTTTGACCAACATTGTATCTGTCTGTCAAGTCTAAAATCGAGTTTAGCAACCCAAACTCGAGTTTGCCTTAAACAGAAAGTTTTACAACTTTCCAAGGACAAACTTCAAATTGAGTTTACAATTGTCGGTTATCATCAAAACACACAGAGAACTAACATTTCACATCTTTTCTTTGGACATGATCTCGGATGAAGTGATGTTTGACATCAATATGTTTAGTCCTTGTGTGTTGAACTGGATTCTTTGCTAGACTTATGGTACTTGTGTTATCACACAAGATTGGAATATCTTTCAGATGAATTCCTAAGTCTGATAATTGTTGCTTCAACTATAGGACTTGGGCACAGCGACTAGAAGCTGCAACATATTCTGCTTCAGTAGATGACACAGCTACGGTAGTTTGTTTCTTACTAAACCATGATACCAGAGAGCCGCCAAGAAATTCACATTGCCCACTGGTACTCTTCCTATTAGTTTTGTAGCCTGCATGATCTGAATCAGAATATGCAACCAGATATTCTTGTTCTCCTCTTGGGAACCATAATCCAAGTTCTTTTGTATTAGCTAGATATCGAAAAATTCTCTTCACATGCTCTGCATGAGATTCCTTTGGTGCAGCCTGGAATCTAGCACACATGCCCACACTGAACTGAATATCTGGTCTACTGGCGGTCAAGTACAGTAGTGAACCGATCATTCCTCTATACTTGGTGATGTTAAAGTCCTTTCCCTTTTCTGTATCAGCATCAAGAGAGGCAATTGAACTCATTGGAGTATCTGCACCATTGCAATTCTCCATTCCAAATCATTGGAGTAAAGTGGGTGTATAAGACAAAAACCAATAAAGAAGGAAAGGTGGAGAAGTATAAGGCGAGATTAGTGGCTAAAGGCTACAAGCAGAAATATGGAATTGATTATGAAGAGGTTTTTGCACCAGTTGCAAGGATTGACACCATCAGACTTCTTACAGCAATTTCAGCACAAAATAAATAGAAGATATACCAGATGGATGTGAAGTCAGCTTTCCTTAACGGCTACTTAGAAAAAGAAGTCTATATTGAACAACCACCAGGATATGAGATAAAAGGAGAAGAGGACAAAGTTTACCGGTTGAAGAAACCACTATATGGATTGAAGCAAGCTCCAAGAGCATGGAACACGAGAATAGATGAATACTTCCAGAAGAATGGATTTGTGAAGAGTCCATACGAGCATCCTTTATACACAAAAAGAAATGAAGATGGAGATGTAATGATTGTGTGCCTGTACGTGGATGATATGATTTTCACAGGAAATAATCCAGGTATGTTTGCTGAGTTCAAAGAAGCTATGACTAGAGAATTTGAAATGACAGATATTGGAGAAATGTCTTATTTTCTTGGAGTCGAGGTGGAACAAAGGGAGGATGGAATATTTATGTGGCAAAAGAAATATGCACAGGAAATATTGAGCAGGTTCAGAATGAAAGATTGCAAGCCTATGTCAACACCGGTAGAAAAAGGAACGAAGCTGACAGCTCATTCAAATAGAAAGCCAGTAAACCCAACACTATACAAGAGCCTGGTTGGAAGCTTAAGGTACTTAACTTTCACTAGACCAAATATCATGTATGCAGTTGGTTTGATTAGCAGATACATGGAGCAGCCAAAGGAAGATCATTTCCGTGCAGCAAAGAGAATTCTGAGATACATCAAAGGAACCATCAATCATGGACTATTCTATACACAGTCCCAAGATTCAAGGTTAATTGGCTACTCAGATAGTGATTATGGTGGAGACGTAGATGATCGGAAAAGTACTTCGGGGTACGCATTTCACATTGGCTCAGCAATATTTTCATGGTCATCAAAGAAACAACATATAGTTGCTCTTTCATCATGTGAAGCTGAATACATTGCCGCTGCAGCGTGTACATGTCAAGCAATATGGTTGAAGAATATTTTGAAAGAGTTGTGTTATGAGCAAGAAGGTTCAATCACTATACATGTGGACAACAAGTCAGCAATTTCACTGGCAAAGAATCCAATCTCTCACAATCGAAGCAAGCACATTGACACCAAATATCATTTTATTCGGGAGCAAGTCAAAAATAAAATTGTGGAATTAAACTATTGCAGAACTGAAGAACAACTAGCAGATATTTTTACAAAGCCACTGAAGACGGATACATTCAACAAGTTCAAACATATGATTGGCATGCAAAATCGAGTTTGAGGGGGAGTGATAGAGATCAAACTCAATTTGTCTCCTTTCACTGAAAAAGAAGATTGTGGAGTTGTTTAGAAAGAAGTAGAAGCAACAAGTAGTAAAATGTTTCGACTGGATAGAAGGAAAAGAAGCAAATTTTGATTAATTATCAATTGGATATAAAGTGGAAGCTTAGCTGTCAAGTACTTGAAGGAAATGGTCAACAATGATGACTTTATTAATATTATAGATTCAATTAATACAAAGAAAAGGAATCTGCACGATGGTAGGCGGTGGCTATTAAATGTGTTGTCAAAGAATAAAAAAAAGGCTGCAATATGAATCACGAAAAAGGCATTAAATGAATGAAAGAAGACAAAAATGATTTGTGTACTAAGAAGTCAAAATAGTAGGCTAAGCAAAAGCTATACGTAAATATTTGGCGGTTTCCATAGGCTATATATATGTGTATGGTCTCAGTGTAATATATATATATCCGAAAAATATAGAGAGGGTTGAGAGAAAAAGAAAGTGCCGAAGCACTTTGAGAGAAGAGGAAGAATATAATCTTATGAGAGAAATATAGGATAGTTCTTGTGCTTGGAAAATTTAGAGTTTTGTTGTATTTGATTCTATAATATAAACAGTGTGTTTTTTATCCTTCTACACTTCAATTTCCAACACTAGTGGAGGTCTTTTCATTAAGAACGGGGTCCTGGAAAGAAGTAGAATTAGGGATTATACGGTATATAGATCTTTATTCTAAATCTGTTACTGTTAATCTTCGTGGGGTGATAGTTTCATTTGACTTGACAACAGAAGTTTTTACATTGATATCAATACCTTCTTCAACCTCTATAATTTTGGCGTGGACGAGAACAAAGTTGCTAATGTGTCTTCATACAAATTGCATGAATATGAGTTATGGGCGTTGTTGGAAGAGGGAAGTTGTGCATATGGGAGGAGATGGGTTTGGACTCAGAAATATCGTACTACAAAAACTTCACCTCTCTTTCCTCATTTACCCTTATTGAGGAATGAATTAGTCTGCTACAACGCTAAGGGTGACTCAGGTTTGTTGTTCAATACCACTACTAATAGTATATTGAAGAAGTTTTCCAGCTCTTTATCAGACTCTTGTATAATGGCAAAATTCATTTATGTAGAGACCCTCGTGTCTATGTGTGTCTATGTGCGACGCGTATATTGAATAGCATTGTTACGAGGTATATTCCCACTTTTACATTCTAGATTTACTGAGTCTTGTCAATTTTGGTGGAAATATACCCACAAAACCTTTGAATCCCCTTAGATATGTTAGGTAGAATAGGGAAGTAGAAATTCATTTGTACCTGCTTCTAAGTTTTTAAATTTCTATGTCATCAACTGTTGAGTGTTACTTACTATGTTTTTTATTTTATGTTCTTATCATTGCGCACATTTTTAAAAACAACCTTCAAGGGAGAGCATAGTGTAAAGGCAAAAGGGAAAATCCCATATGAAGTCTCTTCTTGAACTAATGAAATTGAAAATAGGTTGGTAAATTATCAAATAATTAATTAGGTCATGACTCAATAACTTTATTGCCCACATATTTCTCCTTCCATCCTCATTCTCTATCCCAAAACAACCTCCTCAATATTCTATATCCTACAACAAGAAATATCTAGAATTATAGCTAAATCCTAATAAAAAATCACGATGAATCCGTGCATTGGATTAGGTCCCCCCTTGAACACACCATTGCTCTGTTTAAATTAAACAGTTTTTCTTCTTTATGTTTTTCATTTGTAAGAAATATAATCAGAGATTTTAAGTTTATAACTGAATAAACTCAATACACTTTGATTGTCCCTTGGAGCCACAAAGATTCAACAAATAGTTTGCATCTGGACATATGTTTTCCTTAAATTTTTTTACGTTTTAAAAAAATTAATTGGCAGACTCCATAGTTCCCATAGCTTTTTAATGTTTTTTTAATTCATGTCCTATGTTGTACTTTAGTTTCTAATTCCTGAACTTTTGTAATTTTTTTCCTTTTAATGTACATGATCTTTATAAGAAAACAAAAACAAAAACCAAAAAAAAAAATTCATCGTGTGTATATACATATATATTGCATAATTATTTATATATTTTTAAGTTACGAGATGACTGAAATAAGAAGCACATGGAGAGGACATTTAATATAAAATGATTGAACAAGCGTTGTCATGCGCGTGTGAACAAAAATGAGACATTACAAAATATGCAAATCGATGTGAAGGTTGAGAAACATAACACAATTGAAGTTGTTGTGGGGAGAGAGATAGAGAAAGAGCCAAAGTCAAAGAGAATGGGAAGGGAAATATTTTGAGAGAAGAGAAGAGGGGCTGTAAAATCATTTTACCCTCATTAAGGATTTGAGGAATTTACCGACTTAATTTTGAATTTCACTAGTTCAAGAGAGCTTATATGGGATTTTCCCAAGGCAAAATGATACTTTGATAAAGTGGAGACTTGCATGTGCATCATGCACTCATCTATTTCTCCTTTTCTCTAATGAAGAAGATGGTACTATACATCAGCATTTTTCCAGACTTGCAACATTAAACTTGGTATGAAGCTTCCTAATCTCAGGAAAAATGTTCTGATGAGCTATATGAGAATGACTTGTTCCTCCAATAACATCTAAATAACTAAATGAATATTATATAGTTAAAGTAGCAAGGTTCAACAAAGTGACGCAGAAAATTTTAATATGGAGAATGTAAATAGATGAAGATAAACAATCGCTCGAAATTCACAATGATTGGGTCCTAATTAATGGATCAGTTGGCGATACGTGCTATGTTATCTCCTTGGTCTATGTACTTCCTCTGATCCTAAAATTAGCAAATCAAAATGTTATTTAATTAATTAGCATATCAAGTCCTAGGTTATACACACATCATAATTTAGTACCATTTGAGAGATTAATTAACGTGCCCCGTCTAAGAAAGTTATTAGAGAAATCTTGTTTTGTTTAAATATAAAAAGACAATTTCGTCTTTTTGTAGGCTCATGCAAAGGCAGACCCACGTTTACAATTGGGGAGCAATGCCCCCTTGAATTTCAGTTTTTTTTTTTTTTAGCCTACCGTTAAACCCTTATTCAGCGCTTTTATCTCTCGCTCTTCTCCTCTATGCCGGCCACTCTCCCCTCCCTCTCTCACTCTCATTTGAATGATCTTGTCATGCTTGAATATCAGCTTGACACATATATTGTTAATGTGCAAAGTGATCCTGACTTTTTGGATTTGCAAGGAATAGTTGATCTTGCCAAGAGGATAGTTGAAAAGAAAAAACATTTTATATATCATTTGGTTTATTTATTTGTAAAGTTAACATTAACTTCACCGGTAAAAACTACATTTATAGAAAGAACATTTTCAGCTATTAAATACATCAACACTACACTTCATAATTGGATGGGAGATAAATGATTGAATGATTTAGTGCCTTATATTGAAAAAGATATATTTGATAGCATTGATAATAAGGTAATTATGATGGAATTCCAAAAGATAAGACCTAAAAGAATGATATTGTAATTATTTTTATTGTATTATACCTTTGTTATTAAAAAAATTTCAAGGGCACCATTGATAAAAATCCTAAATCTACCCCTGGGCTCATGGTATCCACCACCGATAAAAGTGACTAATTCTCTCATACCATAGACTTCCTAAATAAGCTTTAGTGTTGGCTATGAGATCCTCTCCAGCTAGGGACTGAACCCCTTGACTAAACAAATTTGAATTTACTCCAAAAATCATGTCATTTTGTTTTTTATTATCCCACTCTTTTACTTTTCCAACTTGACAGTCGACTATTTTAATTTGTTATTATGTTCTCCAATAAACCCATGCGAACAAAATCTTTCTTCTAAGAAAAAAGAATCTAATTATTGGATAGCATGAAATACGAGAATCGTATACCATCATTATATTGATGTTACTTTCTACTTTGAACTCCACTAAGATCAGTACTTTATCTTGATCTAAACAACTTTCCAGAAAGAACATGGCATAAACATATACGTTTCTTGTGCTGCATTCCCCTTCAAATATGATCATGGGGAAGGCTCAGGGATCATGAAACTAGACAACATGATATTCCTCCTCTTCAATTGATCATGTTGGTAAAGACTCTTAAATTTCTGGCACTTAAGATAAACCATAATCAGGTTCTTATATTATCCATGATTAGCCTCCATGAGATTGACTAGCCATATTGTCCCACGTTTCTCTGTATCTAGCCGGTCAAACTTCTCGCCGATCAGCAAGATGTCTTTATCTGATAGTTTTCCCATCTCCTTGAGCTTGTATATAACAAATTCTGATTTACTGCAGGGCCCAAAATCAAGATTCTAAGAAAAATCACAGGATGTGATTCGTCATATTGAATAAAAAACAAGCTTAGTTCAAACTTCAAAATAGTTTGCACCACTGAAGATGTCCAAAGGTTGTAATATTACAGATATGGGATTCAAGAAAAGATACCCAAAAATGAATCTGAAAATACCAAATATGTGATTACAAGCAAATGATGCCTGACTCATCAGAAGAAAGAGAAGATATGGTATGATTGGAATCCATGACAAACAAAGGAAAGAATAATCGGTAAACACAAAGATAGCTCTTCTATATAGATAGAGTTACCTATATACAAATTTGTGATAGTAAGTTCCATATAAGAAATGGATTAAGCACAAGATCTTTGATCAGTTAGATTAAACCAAATTGTTGATTGCATGTTTGTAGAAACATGCATCACAATGACTTATTTGTAAGTTAGTGAATGGAAAGGATGCAGGATTTTAGGATTTTCAGTCCAAGGATGCAGGTGATCTTAAAGATCAAATAAAGCTGCTAGCCAATACACTCAAATAAAGCTGATCAGTCAGCTAAAATCGGTTTATCTATTTTAAAAGGCGAATGATTATGTGAAGTTCTTAGTGAATGTTCCATATATATAAGCAGAGATGACAAAGATACCCTTCCATATTTTGGGCATGCAGATGTAAATTTGGTCTTGATGATTGAGCACAAAGTCTGGCTAAGCCAACTAAAATATCAAGGTTTACACATAATGCACATTTGTTGACAATTGCTGTTATGATATAAAAAACCGACTATAAACATTGATCATTAAGTCTGACATGTGATAATAAAATGAGAAAATCTCCGCAACAACCTCTTATAGCAATCATGCAGTGTTTGTCTTTATTCTTCCTCTAAACTGCTTGATCTAACCTCCTTGTCAATGCATCCAATGGCATTCTATTTTTGTTTATCAAAAAGATTAAAATCCTATCCTTCAAAGAATGATCAAAACGAAAGCAACAAAATGGGATACTCTGTAAAATTGTCTTGAGTTCACTTGAATCAATCTATTCCATTGTGGTAGGAACCATACAAATTAAATTCTTTTCTTTTTTGGGGTGAGATGAGCCATAGCAATTCTACTATGTCCATTTTTGCATCCATTTGTATGAAAAGCTTTAAGTAAAATTGTTCCTAGACTGTTAGCTAAAGAAAGCATATATGGCAACATATTATATGGCACGTTAACCAAATGCAACATATAAGAACTGAGGCCAAAAGAAAATAAAAACTCAAAAAACTAAAATGCATATAAACAAAAACCTCTCTCTCTTTTTCGGTATGTAGATTGCTCTATAAATTTTGTTTTTCCAAATCAACTAACCTCCTACAATCTAAGGGTGACAATTGAAAAAAAAAAATTTAAATTAAATCGTCATGAGAAGAACTAACAAAGTCAATACTTGATGAAATCCTTCCAAGTCTAAAGAACTTCTGGAGTCCATAATGCTTCAAGTTTATTATAAATTGGGAATTTTGACAATAGATTACTCACATTTGTTTTAGAGGGAAAAAAAAAGAATATATATATTTCCTGAAAAGCATATCGATACTAATAACTATTCAACATTTAGGAGATGAATATGCAGAGTGTATACCTCAAACAGAAATTATGGTCCAAGTCTGCAGCAAGAAACTCAGAAACACTCATATCATGACCAAGAATCCACTTTGCCATTCTTCTATTCCTCTTATCCACTCTTGCCTCAGCTAAATAAAGAAAAGCCCTAGCAACTGCAACAGTCGATATCCAAGAGTCGATAAAAGCAACCAAATTACAGCAAAGATACGACCAGCAAACGACTCGAATGCCCGATCACCATATCCAACAGTCGTAACTGACATCACAGAAAGATAGAAAGAATCCATCCAACCAAGCTTCTCCACATAATGCAACACGCAAACACCAACCCCAGTACAGAGCACCACAACCAACAACGTCAAGGCCACCTTCATCCTAATTCTCATTCTCCCTTTCTTCTTATCAATTACATAAGACCTCGTGTCATTCTCATCCCTACCCTTCATTGTCTTCAGCAAGTAGCTCTCTTGCAAGTCAAGAACATGATTCACCATCCCACTCAGCAATATGTCAATAAACCCAAATCCCACCAACACAAACAGAATAGAAAAAAGCTTGGTCGCTGTACTAGTTGGAGTAATGTCACCATATCCTATCGTGCACATTGTCACTACACAATAATAAAGGGCGTCCACGATAGGGTTAGTCTCAATCCCAGTAAAACCATGACGGTTGAAAAAATATATAGCCACAGCCAATGATAGATAGACAACAAGAAGAATAACCGCTTGAGAAACAATTAAATTTGAACTACGACGATGAGGATTAGGCTCAGAGGGATGATGTTTGAATTCGTGAATCACAGACATAGCTGGTGCCGTTTGACAGCGACGAACAAAAGGTTTGGAGCATAATTGTCGGGGTAATTGAGATTGTGATTCGACCAGAGTACGTGAAAGGTCGTGTGTAGAAGAATCTTGTCTTGGGGAATTAAGCGAAGACGTGAGTGCTTCAACTAAAGTGGCGGAATCTCTAGTGGAGGGGCCGAAGATAAGGCGGTCTTTGATCTCCGATGGGTTCAGAGGAAGGACCACTTCGTTGATCTCCGCCAGAGGACTGAGATTAGAAGGTGGATGGCGCTTTCTGGGACCGTAATATGCGAGCAGAGGCTCATTTTCCATTATGGCTATGATGGTGTATGATACAGATTTTTTTTTTTTTTTTGATAAGAATAAAAGTTTTGGAGGGGTAGGCCAAGGTATGGCCCTGGGCTCTATGAATACTTACTGGGGACTTACGAGATCGCCTACCAAAGGAGTCCCAGCAACGGCAGAGGGGATCGAACCCACGACCCAAGGGCCTAGTCCTGGATCCTTTACCATCTATGTCAACTGTCATTGTCATGTGTGATACAGAATTAAATTTGAAGAAGGGTACTCTATGATTTGGATTTGTATATATGTGTTAAGGATGTGCTAAAATGGACCAGGCCCAACAATCAAAGAACCCAAACACAAGGCTCCTCTTATAATCTTAACAACCCCCTTGAATTAAGTAGTAGTTTATCATAATATCTATCAAGATCATAACTACCCACAAGTTAAGGATATATTATTTAAAAGATATCTTAATATCTTTAAATAATAAGATAACAAAGCCCATCAATTTATGGCCCAGATAAACCTATAAATAGGATACAAACCCTAACAAGGTATACACGCTCTGACTCTAGCTTTTATCATTCTACATACACAGAGCACACACACTACCCCCTCTGGCTATAAGCCTATTCTTAATAAGCGAACTACGTGGACTTTGATCCCACAAAGCGGTACGTAGGCCCCTAGGATTTCACCCCAGGCCAAGTCCAATAACTCTTGTGTTCTACACAAGAACATTTTGGCACCGTCCGTTAGGACTATAAAGTTCAATCCCCTGACTAACGATGGCTAACATCAGAAGTAGAAGCCACACGCTCGCACACGAGCAGAATCAAGAACAAAACAATAACGATGATCAACAGCAGGAAGATGTCCGAGGTAACGATCACGGGCCATCAGAGGAACCACCGAATACAAATCCTCCTCACCCTGAGGACGGATCCACAGATCAAATGCTGCAACAGGCCAATTAGGTCAACTCCTCACAGTCGTTCCAAATCGACAGCTCGGACATACAACTGCTGCATAACATCGCCGAGTCAATGCTTAAGCGCATTGAGAATGTGGAAGAACGCAACAATCTTCAAAATCAAAAGATTGATCGCACTGCCAAGGTGATGGAAAAACTCCTCAAACAATCGCAGAACTCACTTCAGAGGAAGCGCGCCGGGATGATCAACGAAATGAAGATGGAAACACCGATCAACAGAATGTTGACCCAACCCGGCTTAACCAACCCAAGCAAGGCAAGGTGGCTTCGACTACAAATTCTGAGCAGAATAACTATCAGGATATAAGCCGAGATGATCAAACTTGAACGCCTCAGAAAAGCAGTCATTCCTCTGATAACCAGGAAGTTCGGCCAGATGAGTCCAGGAAGCATAAGATGTGGTACGAAGATGGAGGGCAGAATAGCAGCCCGTTCTCGGATGAGATTACGGAAGTTGAATATCCAAAGAAGTTTAATGCATCCGACCTACCCAAATATGACGGAAGTCAGGATCCCCAGACGCATCTAAATACCTTCGACACTTAAATGTTAGTTCGAGGGTTTAAGGGACCAATCATATCCTGGTTGTTCACCTCGACATTGCGAGGAGCTGCGCAAATCTAGTTATTGGTCTTGTCCGCTGAAATCAAGACGCTGGAGGAATTCAATCGGTGAGCTAAGAAATATCTGGACATCGAGTAGATGCAGATAGCTAATGCGTCGGGGAAAGAAAGTCAGAAAAACCCATCCTCAAAGGGAAGGGACTAGTCGTCAAAGGACCGATTGAAGAACTCGGACCAAAAAGGTCGGAATGCAAGATATGAGGGGAAATATGAAAAGTATACTCCCCTGAACGTCTCACGTGCTCAAATTTGGAGAGAGGTAGCACTCACCAAGATGAAAAAAGTAGAACGACCACGTCCCCTGTATAACAGAGCAAGCTGGATCGATCTCGGTTTTGCGATTTCCATGATGGACACAGGCACACCACCGAAGAATGCTGGGATCTAAGAGATGCAGTAGAGAAATTTGTCTGAGACGGAAAGTTGCGACAATATGTCATCAAGACACAAGGACAAAAGAGTAATAAGCGCAAACAGACAAACCAAAGTAGAAGCTCGATTCCACAAAGAAAAAAGCAAGACGACGGTCGAAGTAAGAACGAAGACGATGACAAATTCCCAGAAGTCGATTTCGATTGTAACGTCATCAGTGGAGGGTATGACAGAGGAGGCGATACAACCAGCCAACGGAAGAAATACCTCCGAGAAGTTCTAACAATCAGGGGACAACCAACTTTTAAGCCAGAACCCCTGAAAACAGAACCTCCTAAATTATTCTTCACTCAAGACGAATTAAGGAACGTGATCCCGGGAGACCAAGACGGTTTGGTTATAACCGGCCTCTTGGGCAAATGTCGTGTGAAGAAGATTTTGATTGATCCCGGCAGCGCAGTCGATATCATCCTGTAGGATGCTTTCAAGCGGATGGACCTCGATCCAGAAAATTTGAAACCATGCAAGACAACCCTGATCGGGTTCAACGGAGAAGACACATACCCCAAGGGCTACATAGAGCTTAAGATGACGTTGGGATCCAAAGAGGCTTTCAAAACTGGATGAGTCAAATTCATTTTGGTCGATTTCCCCTCATCCTACAATATCATTTTGGGCAGACCGACCATTCACAGTTGGGATATGTTAATCTCAACTAAGCATCAGAAACTAAAGATGGTGAGTAGTAAGAACGAGGTTGTCACTATTATAGGAGATCAGAAGGAATCCCGGCAATGTTATTTCACAACAGTGAAAAACAACGAACCGAGAACATCTTCTCAGCAACAACCAATAGAAGACCAGGCACCGACCAACACGAGATCGGTAAATGTGGTTGAATTGGACATAAGGGAAGAGGCTAAGCTTATGAAAACGGAGCCTGACGGACATTGATTCCATCCTAGGGGATGAACCTGGGCAAGTAACCAAGATTGGCAACACGCTCACAAAGGAGGAAAGGACCGAGATGGAAGAGCTGTTATTCAAAAACAAGGACATCTTTGCCTGGAAACCATCGGAAATACCAGGCATCGAACCCGACTTCTGCTGTCATAAGTTGACAATAAACCCAAACTCTCCGCCTGTTGCACAAAAGAAAAGGAACATCACCCCAAACAGGCAAACAGCTCTTGCCAAGCACGTACAGGAGTTTCTCAACGCTGGATTCATCAAAGAAATTCAATACACCACCTGGTTGTCAAATGTGGTGATGGTTAAAAAACCCAACGACAAGTAGAGAGTCCGTACAGATTACACCGACCTCAATAAGGCCTGCCCAAAAGATGCTTATCCCATGCCATACATAGATCAATTGGTGGACAACTCGTCCAGATTCCAATTACTCTCCTTCATGGATGCATACTCGGGATATAATCAGATAGCTATGCATCCCAATGATCAGGAGAAAATGGCTTTTATCACCGATAAAGCAAATTACTACTATAACGTCATGCCTTTCGGGCTCAAGAATGTTAGTTCTCTGTGTGTTTTGATGATAACCGACAATTGTAAACTCAATTTGAAGTTCGTCCTTGGAAAGTTGTAAAACTTTCTGTTTAAGGCAGTGACACTCGAATTTAAACTTGTTTCCAAACTCTACCTTTGATTCTGAGAAACTCCAGTTTACAAGAAAGTTTATGTGCTAAAAGTTTAAAGACTTGTAAACTCGAGTCTATGATTTGGAAACTCGAGTTTGAGATCAAACAGAAGCTTCAACGTTTTATCAAGTTTTCCAAACTCCAGTTTCAGTTTTACAAACTCCAGTTTGCAAAATGCAATAGCCTTCATGTTTTCAGTTTTCACTAGAAACTCAAGTCTGGATTATGTAGACTCGAGTTTGGCATATACAGAGATACTCGAGTTGATACTTGTTTTCTAAACTCCAGTTTAAATTTCAGTGACTCCAGTTTGTACTTAAATGAAAAGTTTTTCAAAGTTTCAATATACACTGAAACTCGAGTCAGATTTCTGGAGACTCGAGTTTAGGACTATTTGAAAATACTCGAACTATTACATGATTTCTAAACTCCAGTCTGCATTTCTAAACTCCAGTTTTGAAGCTGTGAACTTAAACTTAAGTTTTTTCATAAAAGCTTCAAACTCGAGTCAGCCACTAAATGACTCGAGTTTAACCAAGTGTTCAAAATCTCATTCAAGACCAACTCGCGACTTTCCTCTCTGTAAGAACCAAACTCGAGTCAGTTACTTGTCAACTCGAGTTTAGGAAACTTTCAAACATATCTTGCTCTCTGGATGAACCTCAAACTCGAGTCTAAGAACACCAAACTCGAGTTTGCTTCGGTAACTTTTGAAAACCAGATCAAATCAATCTGCGAAATCATTATGGGTTAATATGAAATTATCATATCTTGTTGCATTATTATTCCTAACGTTATTGATCAAGTTTTTGATAAGTTTCAGACAGGTTTATCACAAGATCAGAGAGAATCAAAGATCCAGAATAAGTGCATTTAATGAAGAACCAAGAACAGGGCTGATTCTTCTCCCTTATCCCAGATGTTCAGTTCAGACCGTTGGAACACATTAAGATCACCTCAAACAGTCGAATTAAGATTGTGGAATGACAAAGAATCTGGAAGACGTTCTACAACAACATATTCCAGGATTTCAACAAAGAATTGAAAGAACAGAGCAAAATTTACAACTGTCATTTTCCATATCGCAACTGAACGTTGGAGAAGATATTGCAACGACTAGTTCATCTAGTTAGGCTATAAAAGGCTATGAAGACTCAGAGCAAGACAGACAACGAAGCTACACTTGAAAACATTTGCATTTTTGAGTCTGTATTGTGATTCTTTTATCTGTTCTTCAGTGTTTATCAATATCTACTCTTAGAGAGAGTTTGTTTCTGTTAATCATTTGATTGTAAAGAATCTCAAGTCAGGGGACTTGGAGATTGGTTGTACAACTAGAACTTGTAAGGGGGAGTGAGTCCTAGGGAAAGGATCATCCTGAGTACAGAGTGTGTAGTTGTGATATCAGTGTACAACTTGTAAGGTAAAGTGTATCCTGGTGAGCAGATAGCTTTCGAGTACAGAGTGTGTAACTAATTGTAAGTGATAGTGGAAAATCCTAGAGAGTCTAGGGACTGGACGTAGGTCAAGGAGTTAGACCGAATCAGTATAAATCTTGCTGTGTCTTGTTCTCACTTCTCCTTCTCTACATTACCTTGCTTCAGCATTTAATCTCTAGAATCGAGCAAAATAATTTTTTTTTTCAAATCCCCAATTCACCCCCCTCTTGGTGATTTGCTCCGGTTTTTCAAAGAATGCTGGAGCCACTTATCAAAGGATGATGAATCGAGTATTCGAAACTCAGCTCGGCAAGAATGTAGAAGCTTACATTGATGACATGATTGTTAAATCAATCAACCGCTCAGATCATATCCGAGATCTTCAACAAACATTTGATAAACTCTGGGCTCACCATATCTAACTAAACCTGGATAAATGTGCATTCGGAGTACCAGCAGACAAATTCCTTGGCTTTCTCCTAACAAATAGGGGAATCGAGGCCAACCTAGATAAATGCCAGGCCGTTCTCAACATGGCGGCCCCACGAAACAAGAAAGAAGTCCAACAGCTAACAGGCAGACTAGCAGCATTAACAAGGTTCTTGCCGAAGTTAGTAGAGAACGCTCTCCCACTATTCAGATTGTTGAAAAAAGAAGCACAACACAGAGAATGGAATGCAGAATGTGAAGCTACATTCGACAAGATCAAGAAGTGCCTATCAACACCCCCAGTGTTATCTAAGCCTAAACCTGGAGAGGATCTCATCCTCTACTTATCTATGGGTGAAGAGGCCGTCAATGCCCCCTTAGTAAGGGAAGAATCGACCGAGCAAAAACTGGTCTACTTCATAAGTCGGGCCTTGCAAAATTCTGAGTTAAGATATCAAAGGCTTGAAAAAGTGGTATTCGCACCCTTGACCACGGCCAGAAGACTATGCCCCTACTTTCAAGGACACAGAATAATTGTCCGGACAAGTCAGCTAATACGCCAAGTTCTGCACAAACTAGACTTGGCAGGACAAATGATCAGCTAGGCCATAGAGCTTTCTGAGTTCGACATTGTTTATGAGGCCCGACATGCCATTAAATCTCAGGCCCTAGCTGACTTCATCACCGAATTAGCTCCGACAACAACAACAACAGACGCCAATATAGAAGTTTGGAAGGTGTTCGTTGATGGATCATCAAACGCCAAAGGAAGCAGGGCAGGGGTTATAATAGAAAGTCTGAAAGGAGTTTCAATGGAACACTCACTCCAGTTACACTTCAGAACTTCTAATAATCAAGCTGAGTAAGAAGCAGTTCTAGCTGACTTAGCACAGGCCAAAGAAAACGGAGCCAAAAGGGTCCACCTATCAACCGACTCTCAGCTAGTCGCGGCTCAAATCAACGGATCCTATACTGCCAAGGGTCCTTTATTGATAAAATACTTGTGAAAGGTCAAGGAGGCTATGGCCGACTTTGATGAAGTGATTGTGATGCATATCTCGAGAGGAGAGAACGCCAGTGCAGATATTCTGTCCAAATTAGCAAGTACAAAGAGCCTGGGAAATCATCGCACTATAATCCAACAAAACATGACCGAGCCGACTTGCGTCATGGTCATTGCAGCAGGAGAAGACTGGCAAAGGCTTATCTTGGATTACCTAGAGAAAGGAATCATCCCGGAAGAGGCAACAGAGGCTAAAAAATTGGCAAGAACCGCTGCAATGTACACGGTCGTCGATGACCAATTATATTGGAAAGGCATCCATTCTCCGATGTTGAAGTGCTTAAACTTGGCTGAAGCCGAGTATGTGTTGTCGAAGATGCACGAAGGAATAAATGGACAACACATAGGAGCCAAGGCCTTAGCCAGGAAAGCTCTCTGAGCCGGGTTTTACTGGCCGGCCATGGAAGATGATTCCACAGAACACGTCAGATGATGTGAAAACTGTCAGAAGCACGCTCGAATAATTTGGCCACCTCCAGCCGAGTTAAAATCCATCACGGCCCCATGGCTATTCTACATATGGGGCATAGACCTCTTAGGACCATTCAAGCCGGCCCCAGGACAACTGAAGTGGCTCATCGTAGCAATCGATTACTTCACCAAGTGGATCGAGGCCGAGCCACTCGCAACCATCTCGGCGGTAAGAATCCAAAAGTTCTTTGAACGAGCCATCATGGCAAGATTTGACATTCCAGCCGAGGTCATAACTGATAATGGAACTTAGTTCATCGACCGGGGGTTCCAAAAGTTAATGTCCGAGCTCAGGATCAAACATCACTTCACTTCAGTAGAACATCCGCAATCCAACGGGCAAGCTGAGGCAGCCAACAAAATTATTGTGGATGGACTGAGAAAACGAATGGCCGACGCAAAAAATGATTGGGTCCAACACCTATATCCCATATTGTGGGGATACCAGACTAGTGTCCAAACCTCAACACAAGAAACACCCTTTAGGTTGATCTATGGGTGTAAGGCTATGATCCCGGTTGAAATCGAGCAATCTTCATGAAGGAAAGCCATAATCTTGTAGGAGGGAGAATTGAGCAATAGCAAGCAGCTAGCCATTGAGCTCGATCTCATTGATAAGGTCAGGATCAAGGCACATTGCCGAGATCTAGCCACCAAACAACTCATCACGACTAAATATAATCGCAGAGTTAAGCCGCGAGCATTCAGCAAGGGCAACCTGGTACTTTACAGAACGGATATCAGAAATAAAAATGCCTGGGATGGAAAGCTTGCGGCAAATTGGGAAGGACCTTATCGCATTCTGGACCAAATAGGCTAAGGGACCTATGTCCTCGAAGCTTTGGATGGCAAAACAATAAAGCGCACATGGAATGCAGACAAATTAAGAACCTACTACAACTAGGAAGCTGAGCTCCATTTGGAACCAAGCAGCAGCGGAAGTCAGCGACGGCTGAAAAATGCGTTTCATTTTTGGATTATTTTGCTTTCACGCATCATTTTCCCTTTTTTATTATTTAAATTTCATTTGTAATTGCAACTATTTCAATCAATAAAAGAAGGCAATTTATTGTTTGAACTAACCTCACGATTGTTTATCAAGTTCAATACAAAGCTTAGCCTACAAAAAATAAAGGCCAATTATCAAAAAACCTGGGCAACATGAACCCTGTTCACATAAGATTTGTTAACAAGTCTTATGAATGTTATGATGCATTGGAACAACATTCTGGTATGGTTTTGTCATTATCATGCCGACCCTAATCAGGTCAAAATGTTTAGGCTTTTTATTTTATCATATTAAGTCCCGAACATGTGATAATCGGCCACCATCTTGGATTTTTACTTTACAAGTTAAAGTATTTAGGTGATTACTTAAAGTCATCTGTTTATTTAAAAATGTCCGACTACTAATAAATATGCCCGTTTATTAAAGTTGGTAGAATACCTAGCGGACTCTGTGCAATATATCTTGACTTTGGCCAAGTCATACAATAAGAACCGAGTTGTATACCCGGACTGGTTTCCCTTTATTCATTAACAAACGAAATAAAACGTAAGTTTGGTTTAAAGGATGAAAGCAAAAAAGTTGATTTGATGAAATTCAACATGTCTATGTAATTTTAAACCACGGAAAGAATCGGGGTCAAATTGTCATTACAATAATCGGGACGTAAGCCCGGATAACAAATACAAAGTTTAAAAAAAACAAAAAAAACAACTAACAAAAAGAGCCTAAGTGTCACAAGAAAATTTCATGACTGGACAGTGGCAGGAATTGACGAATTCGGTGCCTCGGTCGCGGGGTCTCTTCTTCGGCAGTTCGATCTGGTTCCTTCCTGACCTGAGCGCCCAACTCTTCAGCTGGAGACAGAGGCACTATAATAAATTGCCCGTCCACCACACTAGCTCTGAAATCCACTGGATCAAGGTTCATTGCAAGGTCAAGATTCAGAGCTCGGACCTAGGCCAGGCAGTCCTTGAAGGCGTCAGCCGCTATCTCCACAACCATAACCTCGAGCTTCTCTACCTCAACAGCCACCATTCCCAGCTCAGTCTTGGCGGCGTTCAAGTCGGAGTGAGCAAGGTTCAGGTCCTTCACTAAGCTCCTATACTGATCTTGCACCATGGTGAGGAAGTGGGAGAGAGTGCTTTCCCGAACCTGAGATGCGACCAGATCTGCCTTGACCTTGGCTAGCTCAGTGTTGGCCAAGTCCTTATCTGCCACAGCCTTGGTCAGGCACTCCATGACTTTCACCTGGGCCTCCCCGGCCTTATTTCGCTGGCTCACAGCAGCATCCTTCTCAGCATATGCTTGCTTCAGGTCCGGCACAGCTTTAGAATACTTATGCTTTACAGCAACATAAGCATCTATCACACCAGCCGCTTCCATAAGGCTATTCTGCAAAGCCTGCAGATCGTCAAAGTTGGCATCGGTGAAGGCAACAACATTGAAATAATGGAAGGGGGCCTTCATGGCATGCTTCAACTCGTCTAACACCCCGTCCGACCACACTTCCCCCCGCTTGTGAAGATGGGGAGAAGGAGGAGGTGGAGGAGGAGCCCCTGCACAAGTTGTGACTGTAGGGGAGGAAATCGGGACGGCTTCGAAGGATGGGACAAGTTGCGATTCTGCATTAACTACCACCAACTAAACAAAGTCACCATAAATAACAAATATCATCTACCAAGGATTAATGACTTGTTAGATCAGCTTGTGGGGTTAATGGTATTTTCCAAAATTGACTTAAGGTCAAGATATCATCAGTTGAGAGTTAAAGTAGAGGATGGCCTTAAGGTGACTTTTCGTACTCGATATGACCAGTATGAGTTTCTAGTAATGCTGTTTTGTTTGACTAATGCTCCATCGATATTTATGGATTTCATGAATCTAGTCTTTAGGCCATATTTGGATAAATATGTGGTGGTTTTTATAGATGATATTCTCATATACTCGAGGAATGAAGAGGAACACAGAGAGAACCCTAGAATGGTGTTGCAAATGCCAGAAAGTGCAAACTTTATGCGAAATTAAGCAAGTGCGAGTTTTGGCTTAAAGAGTTGAAGTTTTTTTGGTCATGTAGTTTCAGCTAAAGGGGTTGCGGTGGACCCTGCCAAAGTTGATACAATTCTTCGGTGGGAACAACCAAAGTCTGTGACAGAGGTTAGAAGTTTCCTAGAATTAGCTAGATACTACAGAAGATTTATACAAGGATTTTCCCAGATAGCAATGCCGCTTACGAAGTTGACCAAGAAGGATCAACCTTTCATTTGGATTGACAAGTGTGAAACCGTCTTTTCAAGAATTGAAGAGCATGTTGACCTTTGCACTAGTGTTGGTTATTCTTGATCCCAATTTAGCGTACGCCTTATATAATGATGCGTCTCTAAAGGGTCTAAGATGTGTGTTGATTCAAGAAGGAAAAGTTGTTGCTTATGCTTCAAGACAATTGAGGCCACATGAAGAAAATTACCCAACCTATGACTTAGAGTTGGCAACGGTCGTATTTGCACTAAAGATCTAGAGACATTACTTCTATGGTCCACGATTTGAAATTTTTGATGATCATAAGATTTTGAAGTATCTCATGGACCCAAAGGAGTTAATAATAGGCAGAGGAGGTGGATGGAGTTTTTTAAAAAATTATGATTTCAAATTAAAATATCATCCTGGTAAAGCCAACGTTATTGCAGACGCATTAAGCAGAAAAGCCATTCATGTGTTTCAATTGAGTCTTTATGAGAACCATTAGCTTGAAAGGTTGGAGGACACATATATGCTAGTTGATAAGGAAGCTATGATGCAGTCTATGCAAATTGAGAGTGAATTCTAGAAGGAAATAAAGATAGCCTAGTTATAGGAAGAATATCTATTGAAAATTAGGGAGGAATTGGAGGAAGGAGAAGTCAACGATTATAAAGTGGGTAATGATGGTATTGTGAGATTTAGAGGGAGGGTTTGCACCCCTAATGATGAAAAAGTTAAGACTTGCATCTTGGAGGAAGCACATCGGAGTAAATATATCATCCATCCAGGGATCACCAAAATGTATAATTTACAGCAAAATTATTGGTGGTTTGTATGAAGAAAGATGTGACAAAATATTTCTCTCATTGTTTGACTTATTAGAAGGTCAAGATTGAACATCAGAAACCACCGAGGCTATTGCAAAGTTTGGAAGTACCAACATGGAAGTGAGATAGTATATCTATAGATTTTATTATAGGATTGCCAAACTTCAGAGCTTTTTTGTACATTGCATATTTTAATTATTCCATTACATACTATAATTTGTACTATGCATTAAGCCCTTTGATGTGAAATTTATTATAGGAATTTTATTTTACCGTGGATAATTTATTTTGACCGGACTTAAATATGTTTGGGTACAAAATAACTAATTAAATGCTAATTATGGTAGGATGTTACCATGAACAAAAATTTCTTATTTACTATCATTCAAGGGAAATAATTTAAATAATTAATTTTTTCTTAATTTTTCAATTGGAGCGCTCAAATTAAATGAAATATTTTTGCTTTTGTTAAAAAAAATTAATGTTCTTCCCCCGATTTTTCCTTGCTATATGCTTTCATAGTATCATTTTAATTTTGTATGCAGATTCAGCACTTTGTGCGCGCGCGTGTGTGATGAAAAAAGTCGTATGAATCATAATACGATATCTATATAAGCTAATAAAAAAATTACCCGGGTTATAAAGTTGATTTTATCACCTAGAAAACGTTCCTAATTAGTATATATATAAAAAAATCACCTAATTATTTTAGATGATATATTCTAAAATTAATAATAAAATTAACGCCCACGAAAAAAACCAATAAATTAGACCGGGTTGAGAAGGTATATTTGGGTTAGTGGTTTAACCATGCTTGTAGCGTATCAAATCAATCATGTTTGAAATAGTAGTTGAGTTAAAATGTAAAAATATTTATATATATTACTGAATGGATTAATATTCAAACAAAAATGCATTAATGTAAATGAATTATTCACACACATGTATAAACCAAACATAATTTGATAAGATTTACTTTTTTTTTTAACCATGATGATAAGAGTTACTTACCTCTACTCTTTGGCATAATTAGAATAACGTTATTTCATATCAATAAAGATTAAAAAAAATTGAGAAAACCACGTTAAAGTCTTAGTTTTTTAGTTTTTTAAAAAAGGTTAAGGTGCAAAAATTTACATAAGTTTTTTCCCCAAAAGCAAAAATACACATATGTTTTTTTAGGAGCAAAAATACACACGCGGTTACTATTTTGAAACAAAAGTCACATCTCACTGTTAAGTTATTGTTCACTGTGATGAGAGAGAAAGAGATGAGGTAAATTGTAACATTATGGTAGTGAACAGTGACTTAATAGTGGAATGTAACTTTTGCTCCAAAATGGTAACCACGTATGTATTTTTGTTCCTAAAAAAAAACATATGCATTTTTGCTCATAGGGAAAAAAACTCATGTGTATTTTTATATCTTAACCCTAAAAAAAATCATATCAGAAAATTTCATAACTTATTAATATTATATCTTTCATTTATTAATGGTGACTTACGGACTGTGAGATTTTTATGACATCGTTTTTTTTTTTAAGGAGTTTAGTGTGGTTCTCCTTAAAATAATTCAACTCAGAACACTTGCCCAGGCGAGTCGGAACTAGTTCATCGATTCAGGTGCTTTTTAATGCCACGATAGAAAATCCGAAATGAATCACGCAAAAACACAGTTTCTTGTGTCTTTATAATAGAAAATTATGTTCCAGATGTTATAAAACTGATGAAAATAAGAGAGAAGTAAGAGAGAATTCTAGAGAGATGAAGAAGTTTTCATTCAAATGTAATGAATAGTTACAGGAGACCTCTATTTATAGAAGGATGCAAATAGTAGATTACTATGCGTATATACCATGTCATCCTGTATTTGGAGATTATAGGTCAATGGACATCCACATAATAAGAATATTCATAACACTCCCCCTTGGATGTCCATTTATGAATGTGCCTCGTTAAAAACTTTAACTAGGAAAAACCCAGTGGGATAAAAACCTAGCCAAAGAAAAGAGTACAACATTCATTGATACACTGTTGAGTTTTGCCTCATTAAAAACCTTTCTAGGAAAACCCAGTGGGACAAAACCTAGATAAGGGAAAAAGAGTACAGCGTGTATCGTCTCCCCCTCTTGATTACATCAGACTTGCTCCCCCTGATGACCACATTGCTTCATTGTCTTTCTATCATCAAGTATTCATTGTATACCTGCAAGATCTAAATCTTTCAAGTAAAATCATAAATATACATGTTCATAAATATTTATTCAGATAATAATATCACATGCACGATAAATGCTTCATGCTACATATGAATTCACTTAATTAATTATTCTCGAGAATTTGATGCTCCTAGCATCTTGAGTCCTTCAGGGACTTATTCTAGCGCCTTATGTTCTTCAGGAACATGTGCTTCTGGCACACACTAATATAGTATGACTCATGATCCTCATTATCATCATTACAGCATATGCTATCTTATAAACATAAATATCATCAATGTCGACTTTATTTTTCGGTCCCATCGGATTTCATTCATAATTTATTGAGATCTCATTATATTCACATATATTAGGTACTTGGGTCTCTTTTTAGACCACAATACACTCTTCTTGTAATATCTCTTCTGGAGATAACATCTCTTCAGGAGATGGCTCTTCTGGAGCTTTTCTTACTTATCCTCGACTTGATCATCTATATTTTATTACTCCTTTTCTCTTTTGAGGATTTTTATCTTTTAAAACCGATGGACCTGCAACGCTTCAGGAGTGCTTTATAATAATTCATATAGGAGCATTTGCAGTTGGGATATGTGACTTTGTCACTTTCTTTAGGTCAGTAAATGCTTCTGGCATTCGATTAACTAAACTCTGAAATTGAATTATCATTTTAAACTTTTAGTGCACAATTCCTTGTACGATGATCAATATGAGCCAATGATAATTCATTCTAGTAAATCTTTACCCAATCTGCTTATTTTTCTCCCCCTCATCAAATCATCAATTTTCTTTGTATATCCATCTATGTGCATTGAAGTAGATTAATAATCATTGCACATTTAAAACATTTTAAGATGGAATTATTCTGGCTCCTGACCAAAAGCCAAATTTTACGGGGAGAATTCTGTTAACTTATATAATTGCTGCAAATATACACAACATATAAATTTTGTTCTCATAATCATTGATCTATCCATTCATGGATACTTTAATACATTATTTCTGGATCATTCAATCTGGAAATTGCGCGCATAATATATTGCAAACTTCTGGTTGCAAACATCACTGCAAACTTTGCAGATTTATAATCTCATATGTAAACTTTCAATTTGATATATTTCCAGAGATCCATTTCCAATAATTATTTCTATCTGAGAACAAGTAGCACATAATATATGACTCGGATGATCAAACAAGTCATGCCAACTTTCCATATGATTTATCATCAAATCTAATATTCATTTTAGGGGAATCAACATAGAAACATTCACAAAGAATTATCACATAAATATTCACACTTGATATATATATCATTCTCCCCCTCAAGTGTGAGACCTTAAAAATTAATTCATGGAATTTCCATACAATATTCCATGATAATAACATATATGATAATTAATGCATTATCAATGCATAATTTTGTTACTTCTGGTAACAAAATTTCCATTTTCCAGAATCAACAAACAAATATATATTAAATACAAAATCATCAGGTGTATAATTGCAGATTCACGAGCGCAATACTGTGTAATCATAGGCGCTATCACTGTGGAATCACAGGCGCAACAACTCAGATTGTCGTATGCATATAAAGTCAAAAAGATTCCAGGCTCGTGCTTTATAGGGAGCAGATCTGCAGAGATTTAACAGGACTACGCAAATCTGCAGAGATTCAATAGGATTTAATTCGACTATAAATAAAGGAAGGCAAACGAACATGCCTCACAAACACTCAAGCATCTGATAATACCAACTACCAGATACTCACACATATTTCTCTAAATTCTATTACCATGGCAGGACCAAGCAGTTTTATCCCAGTTTCTGATACATCTGAAACAGCATTACTTGATGCTTTGTTGTATGATGATCAGCCCAACATGTCATTTACTTCTTTGTTATCTCCTAATCCCTTTGAAATGTTTATTCCTCCTTCTACTATTCCTCCTTCTGCTTCAAATGTACCTACTTCTCCCCCAAGAACAAGTGTTCTTCCACAATCTACAAGGATTGAAGGTACAACTGAAACAGGTTCATCAAGGAGGCCTGTTAAGAGGTGTAGAACTATGGCAGAACTAATGGAGTCTACCAATCCAGTTCAGCCAATAGTGTCGGCAGTTAATCAACCAGCATTCACTAGCCAGCAAACAATCATCAGCCTGCCAGCAACAACCAGTCAGACAGCTACAATCAGCCAACAAACAACCACTAGCCAGCCAGCAACAACCAGCCAGCCAGCAACTACAAGCCATTTAGCAACTACTAACTTATTGGAATGTAGTTGCTGTCATATTTTACGGGAGATCATACATACCAACGGACTTCAGTGTCATAAACTTGAAGTTCACGGAAGGAGAACAGGTATGATTTCCCACACTGTTTTATTTGAAAATGTATAGGATAAATCTTACAATATTGACAGGCTTCCAATGTTTGATTTTACTAACAAAAATTTTGGAGAAATCAAACATTTTCTAACATAGTATTGTATAGATTTACAAGTATCAGGATATAACTTGATGCGTGATCCTGTATTAGCCTTTTATGAGATCCTTTGTGTTGGTTCAGAATGGACAAATAATCCAAATGAACCTCGCGGGAGTTCATTTCAAACCAATATTGAAAATCCATTAGATAAAGGAAAACAACCCGCGGTTAATATACCATATGATATTTCATCCTTTAATCAGGGTGAATTATATAGATTAACAATGGAGCAACGGGAAAGAATAAAGAAAACAACACACCATGATTTAAGTGATTATTTTCACTTAACCCTAGATGATGCGAGTAAACAATTAAATATGTCTACTCACACCATACAAAAGATCTATCAAAAAGGAGGGTTAACCGAGTGGCCACACAAAAAGCTTAAGAAACTTATGATGCAAATCTCGATATTACGAAGAGCTTTGCCTCATCTGGATCCCATCTCAAGAGAAGCAAAAGAAGAAGACATCAAATATCTTCAAAATGAGATGATTAAGGTTTGTAATGGAGTTGAGCCACTCGCTATTAAACTTTGTTGAAATAATATTGCCTTTTGTTTAATTGTTTTATTTATAAATATTCTTTTTCTTGTATTCACAAAAATTGTTATAATTATCTAAACACAAAATAATAGTAAAATAACCATAATCACAATTTATTTATTGCTTCATTCACTTCTGGGAATGAAGTTGGATAAAATTCATGATCCATAACTCACTGATCTATTTGATCATGACAATTAGTCCACAATATTTCTTGACTTTATCACAATTTTGCTACTGCAAGAGCAAATTGGATATATGTATTTACAATCAACCATGATCATACAATCCCTTGTCTCATAATTTAAGGGAGTATTAGATGCCAAATATATAATTTTGAGGTCTTTAAACAATTGATGGCATACAAAAATTTATGGATCAAGCCTTATTTCATAATGTCTCTTGGATTCAGGCTAACTTGCCTCTTGGCTTCAAGCTAACTTGCCTCTTAGCTTTAAGCTAATTTATCTCTTGGCTTCTAGCCAATTTATGCCTCATATCACTTAGGCCAATTTGTGCCTCATATCTCCATGGCATTTTGATCTCATGATACATATGGCATGTTAACAGTTTATCTTCAGGATAAATAAAATATAAGTATAATAAAATAAATAGATGGAACCCACTAATATGTATATATTAGTGTCGTTGCCATAAATAATAAAAGGGAAAGGGGGATTTAATGCAATAAATAAAATAAAATAAAAGACTGAAAATAAACGTGCTAAATAAATAAAAAGAAGATGAAATAGGAATAAATAAATAAAAAGAAGATGAAATAGGAATGGGAGTAAACTCACAGCGAGACCTATCTCATCCAAAAGTAAGAAAGAAGATGCATATGCAAATGTAAATATATAAAGCAATAAATAAATAAATAAAATAAAATAAATGACTGGAAATAAACATGTTAAATAAATAAAAAGAAGATGAGATAGGAATGGTAGTAAACTCACAGCGAGACCTATCTCATCCAAAGATAAGAAAGAGGATGCATATGCAAATGTAAATATATATATAATATATAGAAAGCAGTAAATAAATAAAAATGAAAGGAAAGGGGATATAAAGCAGTAAATAAATAAATGGAGCCCACTATAGTGTTGCTACCATGAATAAATAAAGCATAATAAAATAAATAAATAACATAAAAGTAAATTCGTAAAAGTAAATATTAGTTACATAAAAATAAATGTTAGTAACAATAACATTAGTTACAAATAATAAAATCTTAAACAAATAAAAGATTAATTCTAGACTTCTAATATGGAGTCAAATTAATAATAATAATAATAAAATCTGACAGTAAAATTAATAAAGATAAAGTTGAAAAATTTACTTACCTTAGATTGTCAATAGCTTCACTTCTTGGCCCTTTTTTTTTTAAAAAAAATAATAATAATAAATAAATAAATTTTTTTTTTTCACTATTCTGTCGGCAGAATAGTGTTTTTTTTTATTTATAAAAAAAAATAATAAGCCAAACATGCGCTCTATCCGAAATAATTGAGAGGGAAGAAGTGTGTAAGTGTGTGTATTATTATAATAATATAATATATTATAATAGGGAAAGTGAAAGTTGACAGAAGGAAAGAATGAAAAGAAAACATACATATATATTTTATATATATCTCACTACCCCACATGAAAAATATAATAGTATATATTATATTAAACAAAAACTTACCTAAACTTACTTACCTCAATTGTCGGTGGCCTTATATATTTTTTTTCAAACCTTCTCCTTTTTCTTTTTCTTTTTCTTTTTTTTTTCTCTCTCCTTCGTTTTTCATTCTCTTTTTCTTTTCCCTCTTTCTTCTCTCTCCTGTCGGCAGCCCTCTTTTTTTTTTTTTTGTTTATTCATTGTTCTGCCATCGATCCATCTTCCTTCGGATTATTTTGAAGCAAGCTCTAGTAATACGGAGCGATTTGGTGTTCTAATTTGGAGAGAGTGAGATGGAAAAGAGAGTGGATCTAGGTAGGGGGAATCAATCCCATGGAGAAAAGAGAGGAAAAAGGCTAAAGAGGATGGGGGTTATGAAGGATGTGAGTAACATAATAGGAAGAAGAAGAACCCAGATCCAGCTTAGCCGATCTAAAGAAGAGATAGACGATGGCGGCGGTGAAAGGGGATGAAAAAGAAGAACAATAAAACAAATGTTCCAAAGAACCTTAGAATCACGAGAGAGGGAAGAAGAGAGCTCATGGTCTCTTGCAAAGCACAACCACCAAAAGAAAAGATACAGGAGAACAAAGGAGATAGAAGATGAAGAGAAAGAAGAGATCATGGTCCTTGTTTTTCAAGACCCTTTTTGCTTCTGTCTTCAACTTCGGTGAACTAAACTCCAGAATTGCACATGAACTCATGGCGGAAGCTAAGAAGAATGAAAAAGATGGTTCATAGAAAACTCAGTTGGATAGAGAAGAAGAAGATATCAGTAATCGTGCTGATAACGTGTTATAAAACTGATGAAAATAAGAGAGAAGTAAGAGAGAATTCTAGAGAGATGAAGAAGTTTTCATTCAAGTGTAATGAATAGTTATAGGAGACCTCTATTTATAGAAGGATGCAAATAGTAGATTACTATGCGTATATACCATGTCATCCTGTATTTGGAGATTATAGGTCAATGGACATCCACATAATAAGAATATTCATAACACCAGATTCGATTGTGTGGGTTTTTTTTTTTTTTTGTTGGGGGGCCGACATCTGAGTGCAAAGGCCCCACCTTTTCGCTTTCCTCTTCTAATTCTCTTGCATGATCGTTCCTCCTCTGTATCTTCTCAAAACATCATTCGATTCCTTCTCTCAACTCAAATAATGAAACCCCTTTTGAACAAAGTTTGTAGCTTTCACTAAGTAACCATAAAAGAAAAGGTCCTATTGAGCCTAAGAATTCATTCGCACTTGCAGAGAAGACAACAATGGCTTTCAGTTTCAGTATGAGCTTGAACCTTCTTATTCTCATAGCCATGGTTGCCTCCAACATCATCTCTCTCTATCATCTCTCCTCCACCATCATCTTTCCCTCCAACCCTTCTTCTCCACCCATCCCTGACCACCTCCTCCGCCAACTTCACTCCATACGCGCCCCCATTAACCGTCTCACGCGCCTCCAGCAAACTCCTGCTGACACTAACACTGTTCCCACTTCTTCTAAAAACCACACCATTCCTTCAGATCTCTTGCTTTACTCTCGTCTCTCTCCTATTACTTCCTCTTGCCATGACTACCCTGAGCTTCTTTACAAGTTCATGAGCTACACTCCTTTCTCTCTTTGCCCTTCCGATTCCGACTTCGCCGAGGCTCTCATCCTCCGTGGTTGCCACCCACTTCCTCACCGGCGCTGCTTCTCGCGGATCCCACAAAAACCCACTTCTTCACTTCCAAATAACCCCTTTTCTTCTTCGCTTCCTAGCTCCAATGTTATATGGGGCAAGTACTCTTGTAAAAATTTCGATTGCTTTAATAGACTGAATCCAAATCTGGGTTTTGATGCATCTCGTGAAATCACCAAATTCATGAGCTACAAGTCTGAACTTGACCTCCCAATACCTCAGCTTTTACAGATTGCGAAAACCGCGAAGTCTGTCATACGATTGGGACTTGACATCGGAGGAGGAACTGGGACTTTTGCTGCGAAAATGAAGATGCATAATGTGACGGTTGTGACAACGACCATGAATGTGACAGTGGCGGATCTAGAAAATATTCCTAGCCCACATCAAAAAATAAACATATAGAACTATTTAGTACTAAATAGTATGACTTAACATTGAAATGAAAGTATAAATAAATAATAATTAACAATTATTATAGTGATTCCTTACTATTCAACATTCAGCAAAATGAAATAAAAAAAATAATTTAGCAAACAATAAACATCAATTTACCCAAATGGTTGCAAAAGCCCACAAAGCAATTACAATGATTCATGAGGAATTGCCGAAGGCATTTAGGCACGGATGTGGAATGATTCAATTGATAAATCAGGCATTTATGCCCAACAAAGAGTAGTAATGTAGCAGCCGATGATTTTAAAGTATTAGAATCATTTGAGACATATAGAAATAGCCATTGGAGCAGATAACCAAACATCCAACTAGAAAAATTTGTACCAGCTAGAAAGCACCATTTAGAAACTGATGGCCACACAGCAAGGGTTAGATGGAAAAAAAAAACAAAGTAATGCGAGAGATTAAACCACGGCATCAGAAAATGTTCAGGCTTTATCTTACTCCCGACCACTGAAACTTCAAGGTCAAACTATTACATTGATTTATTTCTAAATCATTTTATTGTCAGATTATTTCCACTGCTATGTAAATTGACTATTACATTCAGCAAAGAATAGTAAAATAATTTATCACAACTGATCTGGAATGAAAGACGGTGCCGTCGTGCCGGTGGTTTGTGGTTCAGTGCTTGGCCTCGGGGAAAGAGGGAGACTGGAGAGCACAAAGAAAGAAGAGTGAAAGAAGGGGAAGAGTGTGCAAGGGACAAAGCAAGAGACGCACGGTTCAAGAAGAAGAAGGGTTTGCGTTTGGAGGAAGAGAACGTCTAGGTCTGAGCAGAAGGGGAAATGTATTAAGAAAAAAGGAAAAAAGTAAATAAAATAGAGAGAGGGAGAGGAAGTACAATTATAGAAAAAATAAGAGATTAACTGGGTCAAATTATTGGACAAAATAAAATATTATATAATAAATACATATATTTTAACAAATTTTAGAAGGTCAGCTGAGGCCTTAATGAGAGATTAGTTGGGGCTAAATTATTAACCAAAATAAAATAAATATTATATAATAATACATTTATTTTAACAAATTTTACAAGATTTTAAATGGCCCTGCCCAAGACATACATCCGCCACTGAGTGTGGCGGTGCCATACAGTGAGGCCGCCGCGCTGAGGGGTTTGGTGCCTCTGCATGTGCTGCTGCAGCAGCGGCTACCGGTGTTTGATGGTGTGGTGGATGTGGTACGATGTGGGCACACTGTGAACCGGTGGATTCCGGTGACGATGTTGGAGTTTTTGCTGTATGATGTGGACAGAGTGCTGAGAGGTGGTGGGTACTTATGGGTGGATCAGTTTTTCAGTAGAGGGGTGGATCTTGAGATGGTGTACGGACCTCTGATCGGAAAATTGGGGTACAAGAAAGTGAAGTGGGCGACGGCGAACAAGATGGACATTGCTGGTTTGAAGAATGGAGAACTCTACTTGACTGCCCTGTTGCAGAAGCCTGTATCAAGATAACTTGAAGCACAGGGTAATATGTTATATTAGAAATCAAGACTGAGAACGAAGTGCGTTATAGAGTGCCGCTTATGTTAATGTTAGATGATTATGAATGAAGCTTAAAATTGCACTAATGGGACAAGGGGCTAATAATGATAATGATAATAATAAAAAATAACTGAGGCTATAATTCAAGTAATATGCATTAAATTAAACCTCATATTCGTTGGTGAAACTCGATTTACTAACTGTTCTTTTGACATAATACTAGATATTGAACTGGCTTGTTGTTTAGTGTGTGGAGTCTGAGGTATGGGATTTATAACTTGTAAGCAATTCAGCTTCATTAGTGGTCTTCTAATGTAAAACTGGTGATTCTGTTTGCAAGGAGTATTGAATCTTTATCAATAGCCTTGTTGCGTAGTGGCATGATAGATGACAGTTTCTCGGTTTCAGATTCGTTCCCATTTGTAATGTTAGTCCTTTAATGCCTGCTCCTTTTTTATAGAAAATAAAAAAAAAAAGTAGTACTGAATCTTCTATGTGCTCCTCATGGTGAGTTAGTTCAGTTTTACAATATGCATTGATGTAATTATAAATGTATAATCGATCTAATTCATGTGTCCCGGGCTCAAATACTAATAATTCCTACTTGAAAATGTAATGCTACAACACTTTCTGTTCTTTGGAGAAAAGAAACACAACGTTTCGATGTTAAAGAAAACAAAAGAGAGAAAGGTATTTTGTTCCATTTTCAAGTTAGTCTTTTCAATTCTTTTGGTTGGTTCCATTGCTTCCTGGTATGAGTTCTGATGTATGCATATCCCTAATTTGATGATTGAGCTCTAACAAAGATTCTTCTTGTTCCCTTTTCTTCATTGTAGTTGGTGCATATATAAATACTTACTAGGATGATACAATAGTCAAAAGCTCCTTTGAAATGAAGGGTTTTGCAACGAAGCAATTCCAATCTCCACTGTGATGGATCATTCTTGCTGGATTATTTAGCTTACAGGACCACGAATGGAACAAAAATTAAAAACAAATCAAGCTGAGGCTCAAGGGGTAACTGTTTGAAGAAATTCCGCGTCTTCGTCACTGTTGGATCATCATCGCGGTCGTCCTTGTTGTTAAATTATATCATTTTATTTCATTGTTTGGGGGATCTACCAGGCACGAATTGTCAAGTTTGGAATGTTGTTTTTTGGGTTATGCTTTTCTCCAACGCGGCTCTATTCATTTAGAAATGAAAAAGTTAAGAGAATGCATATAATATACACACACACTGGTATATATAGAGACGGTATGTATGACTGTATGAGGGCAGCAAAGGGGTATTAGAAGAAAGCGCGTATGAGGATGCTTGTATCTCCATTCTCTTTTAGCAGTTAATGCTAATTCATCTCTCTTCATTTAATTAAGAAGCTTTCTTAGTTTTAAATCAAATAGTCTTGCCCATCAAGGCCGATATAGACCTAAATTCCAACATTCATAAAACAATTTTTTCCATGGAGAGAGAGAGAGAGAGAGTTATAAATCCTTAATTATGCCATTAACCTAATTTAGGATTTCAGAATGCAGTAAAATAACTTAAATGCTCTCTCCTAGCTATTTTTTAAAGAGTTTGATTACTTTGTAACTTCTCTCTCTCTCTCTCTCTCTGTGTATATAATATATGTATCATACACGAGGCTATATTAAAACAAAAAATGAAGCTGCTTTGCGTTATCACCTGCATGATTTCTGTTGATTAAAGTATAACTTGGAAATAGCTTTAATGTTGCTTTGCGCCCATAGTTTCTTATCTATATGAACCTTTGAATTGAAAGATCTACCAAGACTCGAGCAAATACAAACAAAATCATAAAACAAAAAAACAAAAAGAAAATAACCAAGAGAATTTGGATCCTCTGTTGCACAGTTCTTGCACTGCGGAGCAAAATATCCAACATTTGCCATTAGATTATCCAGAAGTTCCACAAATATGGCTTCTTTGTGAATCTTAAGCTGAAAAGCAGGGTTTTTTTATTAAAAAAAAAAAAACTCCTGAATGAAAAATTGTAACTTCCAATAAATAAGTACATATGGCAAGGAGTTACCTCACCAATTACACAAGCCTCAAAGAAACATACCTCTTGTATAATTAGCCACTTGATGCATGTTCAAGAGCCTCTTCTGACACAAGACCATCCTCCTTCAACCCTGTTCTCTTCTAAAGATGATATATTAATACATAATCCTATCCTAATCACTCAACTATATGATTTCTTCCACAAAATGCTGATATCACGACAGAGCCAGAGTGAATTCTAGTGTCAACGAAGCAACAAACATATATCCTAAGAAACTAACAACTCCGCATGCTAAAGCAGCATCCACCCAATGAATCACCAAAGTGACCATATATACAGTTTCCACCGTCACAACAAGCAAATAATAATGGCAACAGTAACATGGTGCTTCTCTATCTATAAAGGAATTGCCTGTTATATATTTGATGAGGCCTTTTGGAGCTACTCTGTATTGGATAGAACTCTTTAGATTTTTGTGTGAAGCTGAGAATGCGGCAAAACAGACAGTGTAATCTACAAAAAACATGCCCAGTTTACATGTTTCTGACCTCTATCAAACTATGAGCAGGTGCTTTTCTTAATCCTTCCTCATTTACCAAATGTCTAACCTTCTTTGCATCACTCCATCTTCCTACAGCAGCATAAAGTTTTGCCAACAAGACATAATTTCCAGTATTTTCAGGCTCAAGCTCAAAAAGACGCCTCGCAGCAATCTCTCCCAGCACAACATTCTCATGGATCACACAAGCACCAAGAAGTGCACCCCATACAGCATGGTTAGGTGTTTCGGGAATTGTTTCAACAAGATCATAAGCATCATTGAGCCGACCAGCACGACCAAGAAGATCAATGATGCAAGTATAATGATCAGTACAAGGAGTGATACGGTATTGTTCCAGCATCAACTTGAAAATGCTCAAACACTCATCAACAATCCCTGCATGGCTGCAAGCATGCAGAATAGAGATGAAAGTAATTTGATTTGGTTCTACTCCAGACTGCAACATCTGATTAAATAGTGATACACCCATTTCTCCATGTCCGTGCTTTCCATAAGCAGCTATTATTGCACTCCAAATAACAACATCCTTATCCTTTAGCGGGATTATATCAAAAACCTGGTGTGAATATTCCAAAGATCCATACTTTGAGTATATATCAACTAGAATACTTGATACTTCAAGTCTGTAAAGAAATCCAGACCTTATAAGGTAACAATGTATGTTCATTGCCTGATGGAGGTCAGAGAGCATAGCATATGCAGGAAGAAGACTGTTCAAGGTTGCTTCATTAGGTGGTATTTCTTCCAGTAACATCTATTTGAAGAGTACAACCGCTTCTCCTGCACGCCTATTATGTATGAACCCAGATAGAAGTGCATTCCAAGGGACGGTTCTCTTTTTTGAGGTTTTCATAAACACTTTATAACCGACGTCAACTAGACTGCATTTTGCATACATATCAATTAAGGCTGTTTCCACTATAACCTCAGTCTCAAGTTTATGTCTTATATTGCCCAAGCATGCAAGCACTTACCAGGGTTCAAGGAAACTGAACTGGCACAAGCTGATAAAAGAGAAGCTATACTCACTAAATTGGGTTTCACTCCTTCACACTGAATCATGTGACAAAGCATCAGAGCACTTCTCGGATCACCATTCAAAACATAACCATTGATCAAGGTCGTCCAAGTCACCACATCCTTCTCATTAATCCTATTTGCTAATGACCATGCTTCTTCCATTCGGCCACACTTAACATACATGTCCAACAAAGCATTTCTCACAGCTATATTCCCCCAAAACCCCTTCTCTTGTACAAATGCATGAATCTCTCTTCCTAGCTCTACATTTTTCAAATAACCACAAACAGGTAATACAGAAACCACTGTTGCACAATCACGCTCAACATCTTCATCCTTCATCTTCTTATAAACCATCAAAGCTTCACCCAAACAGGAATTTCGGGAATACCCATTAATCATGGTATTCCAAGACACCATAGTTCGTTCTTGCATTAAGCCAAAAACAAGTTGTGCTGCTTCTTTCTCCCCACAATTCATATATATTGCCATCAGATTGTTCTGGAAAAACGGGTCCAAATCAAAACCAGTTTTCAAAGTCCGCCCATGAACTCCAATGCCCACGTCAATAACTGACAAGTCACCACACGCCTTGATGGCAAATGGATATGTAAAGTAGTCAGACTGACTCTGACCAGAAGAAAGCATATCAACGAAAAGTTTCACTGCGTCATAGGGGCGACCAATTTGACAATACATCTTAATCATTATATTCCAAGAGAATAATTTTCGTTGAGGTAATTTAGCAAACAACTCATGGGCATACGAGGTATGATTGCACTGCGCATAGGTTGTGGCAAGAATTGAGCTAAGCTTGGAGGAAGAATAGGAAAGAAGACCGATGACTATGATGCGAGCGTGTAGTTCTTGTGTTTTAGAAAGCAATTGAGCCGCAGCATACTTCCTTAAGGATCTTGTAAAAATCTCAAAACAATTTATCCTACACCATAATTATCATCACCACAAGGATTCAGATGAAAACTTTTGATTCAAAAATTCTTCCTGAAATATATGCCTTTTTTCTGGGGGGAAAAAAATCTATTTGAAGCTAACATAAGAGAAATAAAGCAACATTTACCCCTAGTTCATCAACCCGATTAAGAAGCCTTGTTCTCAACTACCTGCCCAAAGAACCTGGAGCACAAGAAAATGGATGCAGTCAAGGATCTAAGAAAGACGCCAGACATGAAAGAAACTATGATGTTTCAGGATGTAACCTTTACTAACATACAGAAAGCAACTTGCAACTAGACTAATTTCAAAGTGTACAATCAGTTAAAGCAATGGAATAGGAATGGGAGATGGAGCAGCCAGTAGAGTTTAACGATACCAAATGAAGTGAAAAATGTGATGTACGGATGTAGCAAAACGTTTGAGTTGACTACCTTTTTAACGGGGCAGCTACAGCCCTGCAGCGGACTGTCCAGTCCCCCCAAAACTACCTAAAATATTTTTTTAAAAAAAGAAAAAAAATGGTGCGCTACACTTGGGGTAGTGAACTGTAGCTGCTCCTTTTTTAACAAACAAGTTATACCATATACTCCTTTTGGTCTTTATTATAAGGCACCAACTAACAATTCTCACAAATCAATAAAAGTAGTCAATAAAATTATCCTACAATTTAAGTAACTTTCAATATTACCCCTACTAATTGTTCTAAACTCTAATATCATATTAATTATTATTCTCAGCCACTACCCTTATTAATTATGAACATACATGGAAAAAAATAATTAATGCGCTTTGGAAACAAACAAGTGTCTTATAAAAAGGACCAAATACAATTATAAATTGGCGCCTTATAATAAGGACCAGAAAGAATACCATATAGGCTCTAAACAAGTAAGACCGTAGGCAGCTTGATAAGGGCCTAACTTATTCCTACGGAGGGAATGAGCATTGTCAAATTAAATGGTTTAAGAGAGTCAAATCTTATCTATCAATGAAACCTTTTGAAGACATCATTACTTTATTTAATTTTCTAGCAGAACCAATTCCAAATTTTTTCGAATTCATGGTCAAGTTCTTCCTTCGACTGAGCCTCAGACATTGGGTCAGCTACAAAAGGAGTTAGGGTTTAATTTAATTATATATTTTTAAATATAAGACATAGTTAATTTTTTTAAAATATTAAAAAAGTTAATTAAATTACTTAAAGGTATTTTTCATTTTATTTTTTTTCTAAATTAATTAATTTGAATAATAAATTGATATACTAGTATAATTTAAGGATGCATAATATATGATATGATTAAGTAACTTATTTAATTTTATTAATCTAAAAAAAATCAGTTTTATTTTATATTTAAAACAGAAGGAGAAGGTGAAGGAGAAGGAGGGAGTCATAATTAAAAATAAAATTGACAGATAAGGTCTTGATGAGATGATTAGATGGACGACCAACATTCCTCCTCTCATTATTAAACAGTGCGTTTGGTGATGGGGCTGATGAATACCCAAGGAAACTGCACGCTCCTCACCGAGATCCCTCCCAGTTACGAAGTCTCCACTCCGTTGTGCCTCGGGTCGCCGCCGTAGCAGGTTTATCGAAGTCCGCCGTCAATAGAATATGTGAAGGAACACGTTTTAGCTCTAAGAGCTGCAAATCCAGGACAATACCAGAATGTCTCCGTGGTGCGTACAAATTCGCTGAAGTACATCCCCACTTACTTTGAGAAAGCACAGCTCACAAAGATGTTTTTCCTATTTCCGGATCCTCACTTCAAAGAGAAGAATCATCGCCGATGTGTAATTAGCCCGCACTTGCTTGATGAGTATGCTTATGCTCTTGAGGTTGGTGGGATCATATACACAATAACAGATGTGGAAGAACTTGGGGACTGGATGAAGTCTTGTCTGGAGAATCACCCCATGTTTGAAGCCCTGACTGAGGAAGAACTTGAAGGGGACCCATGTGTGAAGCTATTAAGTACTGCAACTGAAGAAGGCCAAAAGGCGGCTAGAAATGGAGGTCAAACCTACCGGGTTGTATACAGGTGCATCGCTCTATTGGATCAGACTCCCCAGACTTAGGTTGCTTACCCTCATTGCCTGATTTGCTTACCCTCATTTTCTGCAATCAGACAATTGGATTAGTCATGTAGTTTGTATGATTGTTCATACAGAGTTTGCCATCTCTCATATGCTATGTTTTGTATCTGGTTGTACTATAGAGAGCAAAAGTCTCAAAGTAACATCAAGATTGTTGTTTATGAGTTTCTACCAGAGATTAGATTTGTACTTGTCCTGATCTTATGTTTGCACTTTCCAGAAAACTTCCCGCTTTTTGACTTAGAAGAGAAACGAAATAGAGAATGTTTGAAATAGAATTATTCAATTTATTAGTAACTTTATGTGTGGTCTTGCTGTATTGCACAAAAATAAATGAATTACATCTATATACCTTCAATTTTTAATATACAACCCATAATATAAGATAAGAGTTAGTTGACTTATTTTTTTTAGAAATTAAGGAAGATAAATAAGTTATTTAAGCATAACATTTGTTAGATATCACTAGATTATATAACAGTTTATAAGTCAGACAAATTATTTTACAGAAAAATAATAAATATTAATACTTTAATGTAATTTATTTAGTTTTCTTAATTTTTTTTAAAAAAATTCAATTGGCTCTTATATCAAAGAATAAAGAAAATAATAAAAAAATGCAACGGATCGATCCTCCACTTTTTGTCTCTTTTATTTTATTTATAATTTGCATTTAAGAATAGAGTTTGGAAAAAAAAAATTATTAAAAAGAATAGATTTTGTGGAGAATAAATTTTGTAAAAAAGTGATATTGATAAAATTTAAAATGTTTAAATAATTTTTAATAATCACTTTTTAATATGAAAATTATTAAAAAGTACAAAAGGTTGGGGGAAAAAATTAAAAATGACCTAAATTAATGGGATAAATACATAAGGTGTTGGCCAAAAAAAAAAACCTACATAAGATACAATTTTGAATTTATAATTTTTTTTCATCTAATTAATAAATAAATACTCCTTTCATCCCTAAGTATAGAAGTTAGTAGTAAGTTAGTGTATCACTTCTCCAAATTATCATTATGCATATTAAAGAGTTTCTATTAATGGCCAAGGCCTGATTCAAGTGATGTTGTTATTATTATTATTATTATTATTATTATTATTATTACAAATAACTAGTTAAACTATTTATTAGTTTCTACTTTCTATAACGGGAAAATTCGAAATAAATACCGTCTAAATTTGTAAAACACCAAGAAGTCTTCCGAATTTGTAAAAAGACTCAGAAGTTAAAAGGACCTATGAGGAATTGTAAATTCAGGTGAAATTACCTTTTTGCCCTTGGTTTTAAAATAAATAATAACAAAAAAAGAAATACCCCAACGCCGGAGGGCCGCAAGCCGCCGTTGCCGGCCGGCTAGTCGACGGCGGCGAACTACGGTTGGGCGGCGGTCCGCCGCAGGAGATGGCCAGCGGCGGCAGATGGCGGCCCTACGGCGTGGGGTATTTCTTTTTTAAAATTAAAGGAAAAAAGGTAATTTTACCGAATTTGCATATCCCTTATAAGTTATTGTCACTTCTGAATCTTTTTACAAATTCAATGGGCTTCTAGGGGTTTTACAAATTCAAATGGTATTTATTTAGAATTTTCCCTTCTATAAATTAGTTATCTAATTTTATAAAGACAGGAGTAAGCAATATACATAAATAAGAGAGCAATTTTGTTATTTATATTATTATTTAATATATATGTGTGTATATATTAAATATTTAAACACTACTCCTCTGGTCCTTTTTATAAGAAATCAACTACCAATTCTTACAAACCAATAAAGTTAGTTAAGAGCATTAAAGTTGTCACAAAATTCGAGTGATTTCCAATATTATCCCTATTAACTACCCTAAACTCAAATATAGTACCCTTTCACACTACCCTTATTAAATATGGGCAGACATAGAAAAATAAATTAATTGCACCTTGAAAACTTGGAAGTGCCTTATAAAAAAGACAAAAAACATTTAATAGTTGATGTCTTATAATAAAAATAAAAGATAGTATAATGTACTATTATTTAGGTAACATGCATACATACATAGGAGCCCAAAATCGTCCAATTGTTTCAAAAGCTGGCCTTTTTCAAAACCATGATTTTATTGCTAAAATCAATTATAGGTGTTTGGCCAGTAATTATTGGGAAACCTTCGTTTCGGCCCCCAATTGAACCCCCAATATCAATTTCAAAAGACGTGGTTTGTGTGTGTGTGTTTTCATTTTTCAACGTGCAAGCCTTGCAAATGAGTTGATGTGGGGACTGAGGAACTGCGTGTGTGGATGACTGTATGTATATATAGTTCGATGTGAGCGAGCTATTATCTCGGTCGGTTGGCTAGGCTTGGGCGATCTGGTTGGCAATGGCAGCGAACCCTAGAGAAGCCCGAAGAAAGAAAATCTTGGAGCGCGCCGATTAGCTCTCATAGCGGGTCGGACCCAGAATCTTCAGCCTCCTCCTTCAGCTTCTTCTCAATCTCAACCATCCGATGCTTATGCAGATTCATCTCCTGCGCCTTTGATTATAAACGATCAAGCTATCCCACCCGATTTTTCCAACCCTAACACTAACGGTACATTTATTCTTTCTTCGAATTTACTTCCTTTTTTCTTTGAAATTCCTTTTCAAGTCATATATGATTAGAGTGGCAATGGATTTCCTTATTCCTGTGTGATCGGGTGTGTAATTGTTTCTTTCTTCAATTTGACATGCACTGGTATTAGAACTCTGATGTGGCTTTAAATATGTAGCTATAACTTGTCAAATAGTGTTCTATCTACTTGCGTCAGTATGGCTACAATTTACTTTGTTCGTGTGTAGCTTGAATTTGAGTAGTAGTTTCTTAATTATTTTAAACTTTGATTTTGTTGTTCCTCTTTTTTCGCATGGGTCCATATTCCGGTGATGCTTCCATTCACAGGGCGGAAACATGGCAGGATGATATAAAGTATTGAAACTGACAAATTCTCTTTTGTGGGTGGATTTTCTCAAAATTTGGTTATTGTAGATCATTCTTATTTTATTTTTTCACACAAGTCTGTTTAAATTGATTGTGGACCAAGGTGCAATAAGTTATATTGCTAGTGATCTTAGATTTTCAATGCGGATATTTCACTCATGAAATGAAATCATGAACTAAGACGGTTTTCAATACATCCTATAAAGATAAACTTCATAGAATTGTGTGGCTCATCACTGCCTTTGCAATGCCCATGAGCCTCTGCTCAAGTTCTAGGACTTTGGCTCCTTTAAGTAAATATCTTTTTTAGTAAGTAAATATCTTATTTTAAAACATCAAAGGAGGGGTCAATTTTCTGCTAAATGCCCCTGCTTTTTGGTGTCTCTTCTCAATCATTGGAGTTGTACATGCATCCTAGAAGTACATTGTGTGGCAAGGAATGAATTCTAAGTTAAGCCTTTAGCCTATGTTTGGATTGAGAGAAAGTGAGGGAGGAAAGAAAACCAGGGAAGAAAATGAGGGGAGAAATGGGTGTGGGATCCACCTCATGTCCATCCATATACAAGCTTCTAGAACTCTGCTTTAGGGACATAGAACCAGGGTGCTGTTTTTCCTGTTTGTGTTGCCTAAAAATATAAATGTTGTGAATGGGACCTTCACCATTCACAACCTTGATAGTACTATGAAAATTAGTGGGCCTACAAGTAGTATATCTTCTGGAAGGACAGCAGACATTTGATGTCACTTCAGAGACGAGTGGTGTAACTCATAATGAAATCCTCCAGTAGGTTTTCTTTACTTCGTAGATGTGCGCTCTATCAATGAAGTAGGACTGCAAAAGGAACTCTTTATTATTGTTCTGTTATAGAACAAAAGATATTTTGGACTTGACCTAGGATTTAATCCTAGGGCCTACGTACCCTTGAGAGGGATCAAAGTCCACGTAGTTCGATATACAGATAGGCGTTTAGCCAGAGGGAGTGGGGGTGTGTGCTCTGTGTAAATTGAAGAGCTAGGGTTAGAGCGTGTGTACCTTGTTAGGTTAATCTCCTATTTATAGGCATACCTGGGCCCTATCTTGATGGGCTGGCATTATCTTATATAAGATATCTTTTAATGATAGATCCTTGATTTGGGGGATCCTGATATAGATATTGATAGATTAATTCTGATCTTCTTGATTTGGATAGATTATTGTGATTATCCATAGATATTGCTTGTTGGGCCATCCTCATAGTGGGCCCATAATTTAGATCCATAACAGTTGCCCCCCAGCCCGGTTGTTCAGGGTTCTGAGCGGCCGGGATGTATCTGTCGGGTTACGTCTTGTGTTTTAGTTCGTTCCGCCCTGTCCTGACGTTTTTGATTTCGAGTTCCTTCATGTTCCGAGGTCGGACATTTTTGGTCCCCGGGCTGCCCTGTCTATCATTAATTTACATCCCGGTTTATTTGGGTGGGATGTATTCGTCCAGAGAGAACATTAATGTTCCACAATTTGAATTTAGGAAAATTTTGATTCCAGGCCGAACTCCTTCCATGCCTTCTCGAACTTTCCTTCTTTATTGGTGTCGGATAGTATTGATACTTCTACCCGGTCTTGCTTGTGGATCGGGACTTGTTGCCCCCAAGTTTGAGATTGCATGGGGAGTTAGGTCGGACGGCCGGGGTAAATTCATGTGGTCGTCCACATGAGCATTTCAAGCCGGGATCATTGTCCGCCTTATCTATTGATTCAACGTTCGCCTATTCTCGAGGCCACGAGTGTCATCATTGCCTCCTGCTGATTTGATGTTTACTAGCCGGCCTCTGGGTGGAGCAACTGCCCCACTGTCTTGGCTTTCGTGTTGGCTTCACGTCAGCATTAAATGCGCACGCCTTTTAACGTCCACGTCACTATTCGTGTATGGGCCCTTTGGGCCTTTGGCAGTTGAGTTTCCTGACCCTCATCCATCTTTTTGCTTTGTTTATAAGCCTTCGACTTTCCTCTTCTTCTACTTTGAAAACCGCCAAACCTTGAGCTTTCTTTCTGAGAGAAATTTGCAACCAGTTCATCAGTTCATTCTTCTCATATTCCCATTTCTGGTCTTTGTGGCTTGCGCATTTCCTAACCTCGCTCATTCCGACCTCGATGCTTCGAAGGCCGAGCTTGCGGCATCCGCCGCTGAGGTGGATAAGCTGGAAGTCTTGGTCGTCGAGACGGCTGCTGAAGCTTTCAACCTATGCCTGGCCCAAGTCCGAGCTCTGAATCCTGAAATTTCGATGAATTTGGACGCCATGGATTTCAGAGCTTCGGTAGAGGACGGACAATTTATACCAGCACCGCTTTCTCCGGTCGGAGAGTCCGAGCCTTGTTACAGAGAATGACCAAGGTCAGGTAGCCGAGGAAGATGCTCCGACGACTGCCGCCCCCACTTCCCCTGTGCCCGGCCAGGCCCAATTTTGAAGCTGTTCTTCTCGGACCTTTTTATCTTTTTTGTTGGATATGTAGTTTTTTACTTTCATTTTTGTGTTTCTGTAATCTGGGGCTTATGCCCTCAATTAATACAATGACAAGCCAGTGTTCCCGGATATTTCTAGCGTCTTCAGCTCGTCTACCTTGTCCGTTTTTATTTTCATCCTTTAAATCAAACTCGTGTTTTATTTCACCAGTTAATGAATAAAGGGGAACGTAATCCGTGCACGAAGCTCGGTTCTTTATTTTATGACTTGGCCAAAGTCAAGATATATTGCGCAGAATCTGCTGGATATTCAACCGACGCTTTAACAAACGGGCCACGTTTACTAATGGTCGGGCATTCTAAACAACAGATGATTTTCAAAAATCATCTAAGTACTTTATCTTGTAAAGTACGTTACCGAGATGGTAGCCAACTGCCACATGTTCGGGCCCTGATTTCCTTTTCGAACAGGAGTCTAAACATTTCGACCTGATCAGGATCTTTTGTGGCAATCTCACACCACCCCAGGGAACTGTTTCGATGCATCGTAATGTTTACAAGACTTGTTCACAAATCTTGTAAGAGCCAGGTTTGTGTCGCCCTGGCTTTTTAAGTTTTACTAGTTTATCCGGGGTCCATTTATGGAGCGCGGATTTAACTGTATAATTTTCAGTTTATCCGGGGTCTATTTAAGGAGCGCGGATTTAACTGTATAATTTTTAGTTTATCCGGGGTCCATTTAAGGAGCACGGATTTAACTATATGATTTTCAGTTTATCCGGGGTCCAATTAAGGAGCACGGATTTGATTGTATAATTTTCAGTTTATCCGGGGTCCAATTAAGGAGCACGGATTTAACTGCTGTATAATCTTCAGTTTTTTCCGGGGTCCAATTAAGGAGCGCGGATTTAATTGTTTATAATCTAATGATTATATTCTTATCCAAATTTCACTTTGGAATTAATTAACCAAAGGTTAATTATGAAACATTATTTAGGGGCTATAATTTACATAAAGACAAGAGGTAGATGACAACAAAATTAAATGGATATTTAAGGAAATTAAATGCATAATGATTAAGGCAATTTATGCTAAAATTGCATAAGCCTATTAAAGGAAAAAATGCCTAATCAAATGTGAATTAAATTGTGTGAGTATTTTCAATTTGATTAAAGGATATTAAAGGCATTAATTAAAGATTAATTGCAACATGATTTGAGATAGTTAAATCATTAAAAAGGGGCTGTTATATATTCAAAAATATCAAGGGATTAATTGATGAAATTATAAGCTAATAATGCTGCCAATGAGAGTTGGCACAGATGGTAAGGGATCCAGGACTAGACCCTTGGGTCGTGGTTTGATCCCCTCTACCGTCGCTGGGACTCCTTTGGTAGGCGATCTCGTAAGTCCCCAGTAAGTGCTGATAGAGCCCGGGGCCGTGCTCTGGCCTTGGTGGGGGATTGGTGTTGATCCCCTCCAAAACTTTTACTTATAAAAATAAAAAGCTAATAATGCTCTAATGACTTGAGTTAATTAGCAAACTTAACAAGCCTAAGATATTTGTAATAAAGAGGAGATTAATCACATAATTAGACTAATTATTTGTGCCTCATAAGTCCACAATTTCGGTGGGAGCTTTTGGAATAAGGAGAACCAAGTATGTGTTGAGAATATTAAAAACAATTGTGAGGCAAGTGAATTTTTATTAATTAAGTTAATTTCATAATTAATCATAATTAATCTTGGGGCCATTTAAGATCAACAAATTGGAATATTTTGGCTTAATTAAGTATTAAAGAACAATAAGGGGTCAATATAAGTATCAAATGAATTTTTAAAGATTATAATTGGTTTGATAATCAATTATATTATTAGAATTAAGCCTAATAACATCTAAGACACCATAATAGGGATTATAACTTGGATTAAATTAATAATCCCTAAGGCTATTGTATTTGGGAGAAAATTTTGATGGATGAAGAAGCAAAAGATTAAACAAATATCTTCAATAGTGAAATAGGATTTTTACATAAATGGAAGGCCAATATTTAATTTCATAAAGCTAAATCCTAAGGCTTAAAGTTAATTTCACCATTAAAAAGCCTTAATCCAAGTAAAAACCTATGAACCAAGCAATAAGGATTAAGTGGTAGAATTGAGATAATGGAAACACAAATGGAAAAGTAAAGAAAGGAAGAAGAGCCACGGTTTGGAGTAGGGAGGAAGAAAGAATTTATGATAAGGTTGATATTTTACAACACATGGGATAATGGTGGAAGAGGATATGGGTATTTAGTCAATAAGCCTCTTAATGGCAAGAGGATAGAATGGGGAGGAGGGGGGGGGGAAGGACGTGTGTGTGTGAGAAAGAGAGAGAGATTATTTGATTTAATTCAATATTAATTAACCAATAGGAAAAATCAAGAAATAATTGGGCTAAATCCTATGTAATTAAAATTAGCCAATAAGGACATTTGAGACTTGAATTTGTGTCTTCATAAAAGACCAACACCCATGAGCCATTGATTAAAAAAGATCATCCAATGAGTAGGATTAAGGATGAGAGTTTGAGAATTACCATTTTGCCATAAGCTTCTCCTATAAATAGGAGGCTTCTCCTTTTCATTTCTTCACACCAAACTCAACCACAATAGGTGAGTTTAAGAGAAGAGTGGAGCCAGGAGGAAGAAGGAATAGCAAGGTTCTTCAAGGGTAATTTTTCTAGTTTTTAGCTTTTGTAGCTCTAGTTCTTAAATTTCTAGTCCTTAGTTTTATAAGTTTTTAGTATAAATGTTAGTTTAATCTAGAAAATTAGAGAATAAATTCCTATACTTGTTTTTAGGCCCCATTGCATTGAAAAATTCCTGAAGAGGTAAAAACATAGTAGGGAATAATTTTTGGGAAGCAATGGATTAATGTTGTGAAAGTTGTAGGATTTTTTGTGTTAAGATTCTGTGCAACCAGCGAAATTCATGACATTATTTTATGTTGAAAATAAAGTCAATAAATCATGAAATTTTATAGGAATAAAGTAGACATGTAGGGATTTCCAAATATATAAAATATGTAACGTTTTGATCTCTGGTCAAGGAGATATGAATTTTTGAAGTTAAGCCATTTTTACTGGAATAAAATATGGGCAACGTTGAGAAACGTTAAAACTTGGAATGACTCATTAATTCTGGGTGAAAATGAATATTTTTCCTTGAAAATAGATATCCTAAGGATTCCAAGGAATTTTACAGATCCTCGTTTCAATTTTTCTAGAATTAGTTATAATTTTTCAAAGTTAATGAAAAATCTGCCTAGAAAATCAACATTAGCGTTTTTAAGAAAATGTAAGGGTAAGAATGGAATAATTAATCCACCGAGGGTAGAAAGGTAAATTAAATCCTTATAATATTATTCTAAGCAATATGTCATATATTAGAAAGGTAAATTAAACCCTTATGTCCGGACATGTATTACATAAGTTGGTATATCAAATATCATATAATAATCCGACTATAACGTATAGGATATTCGGGAAGTCCAGAGTCGGATCAAAAGGCTGGATGTTTGACAATTACCCAGTGAAAGGTACGTTCGCGTACTGGTAACTTTAACTCTCCTATGTCTTGTATGACTTTCATATGATTGATTGAATCATGTGTGTTTACATTCAATTGGTTGTATATTCACTACTACAAAAAACCTAAAAAACGTTCTAAATAAGATCCAATTAACGTCCTTTTTTGAAAGGACGTCTATGTGCGAGTAGTAAAAAATTCTGATTTAAGGCGCCCTGAATTTATTCAGGACGCCTTACATAAGGCGCCCTAAATTAAGTTCAGGACGCCTTAGGCGTCCTGAACTTAATTTAGGGCGCCTTATGTAAGGCGTCCTGAATAAATTCAGGGCGCCTTATAGCTTTTTTATTTTTTTTAAAAAAAACAAAACAAAACTCGAAAGGCCAAGAACACCTCACAAAACTAGAAAGAAAAACAGGGAGATGGAGATGGAGTAGATCACCAACCAGAACCCAACAAACCTGAAACCACATATTGAATCAACAACCTAAATGCAAAATCATACAGAAACAGAAACTACATTTACTACCATTTCATCCATCACCAAAAACCTAAATGCAGAACCATACAAGAGCAGGAAAAAAAAGTCAAAGATTTAGTGGTCCGTGCACATACAACACTGATTCAGCTTTTACTCTACCTCTATATATCAATTACTCTCATATTCATAACTTTCCAAACTAAAACCAGAATTCAATCTTTTAATTTCTCAACTCCCAAATAGCAGCAATTGAAGATATAAGATAAGAATAAGGATTTGGGACTCACCTAACTCAGAAATCCAATAGTAAGTGGGTTCGGTACTCCCTTCTTCCTCTGACTCTCCCTTCAATCTCACTCTCCATCTCACGTTCTTGTTGCGTTGTCTGTGGGTGCCAAAAGAATGAATGGGAATGGAGAAAGAATGAGAGATGGTCGAGACCGAGAGATAGAGAGGTGAGGTTCAACACCTCCTTCCTCTTCGATTTCTTCCTTCGTCTTCGATCTCAGAGAAGACCAACGGAGTAGATAGCCATGGAGACTGCAGAGGTCTCGTAGGCAAGGAATTGAGGCGAGACGCGGAAGAGGAACTTGTGGTTTAGGGTTCTGAGGGTAAAGACCAAAAATTGAAAAGGGGATATTAAATAGGTTGTGTGTGTTGTTGATAACGTGCAGAGATGGGCATTAATACGTGTCATTATTATTATTTAAGCAAATAATAAATATATTTGGAATCTATCATTCAATTTGGTTTATTATTTAATAGAAAATGGACGTTTGGCGTCCTCTTGACATTTCAGGGCGCCTAAAGTTATACTTTAGGCGCCGTAAACTTTATTTAGGGCGCCTAAAGTAGTTTAGGGTGCCTAAAGTATAACTTTAGGCGCCCTAAATTTTTTTAGGGCGCCTAAAATATATTTTTTGGCGTTAATTTTTTGCCTCCTAGATAATTTTTTGAAAAAAATTTGGCACCTAAGTTCTAAAATTAATTACTTTAGGCGCCCTAAATAAAATTTAGGGCGTCTAAAGTAGACTTTTTACACCCTAAACTTTTTTAGGCCGCCTAAAGTATACTTTAGGCGCCTTAAATTTTTTTTAGGGCACCTAAAGTATATTTTAGGCGCCCTAAACTGATATTTAGGACGCCTAAGTCTTTGCCTATACTTTTTTCTCCCTTTTTTAAAATAAGGACGCCTTTTGGGGAAGTAATATCCACTTTTTGTAGTAGTGATTTGTCGTAATTATCTAGCATATATTGTTTATACTTTTTATATGAGGTTAACTGTTACTTGAGATTCAATGGATATTGAATCTCAACCTTGACTAAAGGTTCAGGAAAGAGACCTGGATCTGAGGAGGCGACAGAGCCGAGAAGAGGTGAAGTAGACAGAGCCGTGTAGAGGCACCGGTCAAAGCAAATGCCAAAAGAGCGTCCTCAGAGTATTCATTATGGCATGATTTAACGAGGTTATCTCAAACGGTTTGGTGCCGAAGGTAGGGCTTGTCTATGTGGATTAGTTAATAAGTCACTGTGAACTTAGTGAGACTTCCATGATAGACACCTACCTGGCCAAATTGTTTGACTAACTGAGTTAGATTTATTGCCCTAAGTCTAGCTATGGCTTGGTTGAAGGTTGTATGATTATTGTGTAAGAATTGTAATCATACAAAGCTCTGTAATTGTATCACATGAATATTCCTTCGGGAAAATTTTTAATATACCAGCTTATGTTGGGACATCAGCATATGTCTAGGCATTTTATATCAGATACTCATTGTCCAAATATTAGCGCATGCTTTCCATTTCCGCATTACTCGAAGCTGTAGCACCTCAAACTCTGTTGATTTTCCTAAAAACTAAGTGTCAATCGACATGATTTCAAGCATGAAATTTGGGGTGTTACACAATACTTAAAAATAAATACAAACAAAGCTAAATCAAATACAACAAAATAAACCAAATACTATATATATATATATATATATATATATATATATATATATATATATATTAATATTGCAAACCGATACAATACTTAAAAACAAATACAAACAAAGCCAAATCAAATACAACAAAATAAACCAAATACAAAAACAACCAAGCGTACATTAAAGATTTAAGAGTAGAAGAAGAATCATGGACAATAGCGGTCTTCTCAAAATCCAAGTTTATAAGTGATGACAAAGAAAGTGTTGGTTATAAAACCTACTCTAAAGGGCATATCTCCTTATAAGCATTAGTTGCAATTAGAGCAACTGTACAAATATCCCATCTTAGGGTAAAAAAACTAGAAAACCTAACCTCAGAAGGAAGAAGACCCATGATGTCCTGAAGAAAACTTCTGCTCCTCCAATCAAGTAGATCTGGTGACCTTGACCACACACCTAACAACACCTCTTTAAATCTTCCCCCAAGAACGCATATCCGAGCTACCAAGAGATAATCGAATCTAATAACGTTCAAACAACCATCCAACTAAGAGGATTTGAATGCAGATCTTATAGACCTATTTATTTCCTGAGACAAGAACACTACCACAAAAAAAAGAAGGTAAATCTCACCTCAACAAACCAAATAATCACGGTTAGTTGAAGAGAAAAACAATTAAGAATGTCAAGAGGAAGATTGCTCATATGGATTTGAATAAAACGTTGTTGCTAGTGACTGTACTGATACTTAGTGTTGGCTCTTGAGTTTTATATTAATGGTACTTGTTTTTTTTTTGGGGTGAAATGTTTATGGTATGTTTAATTTAAATATCACTATTTCCACAATGTCATGATACTTTGGACTTGGTTAATTACTTTCTAAATCTTTATCTATTATAAGATTGATCCTATGATTTTTTTTAAAAGAAAAACTCACGATGAGTAAATGGAGACAATAACTATACTCATGATAGAGGATGTCTTTTATTTTATGCAGACAGAGCCAATTTTATTAATCACAAGAACAACAATGACACACTAATTCCCAGTAAAGCAAAAACAAAAACAGCCTATCACACAACCTATTCAAAGTAAAGGAGAGCAATAAATCCTTCCATACAACCTACTCAATAAAACCAATAAACCCTATAACCTATAACCTATAACCATCCATTCAACAAACCTGTTTTCGATCTTAGGTTAGGAATAGGCCAAGCCCCTATCAGACAGCCTACAGCCTGACTTGTTTAGGGCTTGGTTGGACCAAGCTTATTTGTTAAAAAGACTAGGCCAAGTCCTATTTAAAGATTTAAATGTGTAAATAGGTCAGATCTATTTTATTAGGGCATGATCTGTTTACACATTAAATAAATATAAAGGGTACAATTTATAAATATTATGCTTTAAAGCCTACTAAAAGCCTACATTTATATAGGTTTTGATAGAACCAAAGTGGACAAAACTTATTTATGACCTCCAACGCCTGCAATATGAGGTCTTTTTAAAGGCGTACATTGTAAGTAGGCTTTTAAAAAGGATTCAGGATTGACCAGGTCTTATGAAGGTTTAGGCCTAAGCCTAAAAAAAGCTTGTATTCAGGCTCAGGCTTAGGCTTGACCTTCTGCACCCATTACAGGTTCATGCCTATTTAGCCAAACCTAGTTTGACTTGACCTATTTTCATCCCTATCGATACACACTAGATAGGATGATGATGATGATGATGATAAGATGATCAAGCTAGACAAAAAAAATTATAATCAACACGTTAATTTTATTTCATTGACCTGCAAGGGAGATGTTACTAAAGTCAGTTGCAAATTACTCAAACATTTAAAGTTTAAATTTAACCTTAATCTGTGATCTTTTTATTATAAACTTCATGTTTTTTAACTTAGAGTTATCTTTTAATAGAAATTGTCAGAACATGTTAATAAAATACATGTGGCATCGTCCCTCTTATTTCAAAATTTTATAGTTGATCCCATTAAAATTTTAATTTTTAATATTCAACACATTCAATTACTTTTAATTACCATCTTAATAAATTTAGAAATATAATATATCATCTCAACATGTACACCATTGTTGTCTTCAGAATCAGAGTGGTAAAGTGTTACCACCTCATAGTTCTCCATTCTTACATTAGTCAAGGCCTTAGAGGCAAAACGACAGGCACTTATGACAAAAACTGAGCATTCCAATTATTTAGAATTGTTTTTTTTTTTTTGGTTTTTGCTTGAAAATTTAGAATTGGTTTGACTTACCCCATTATAGGGATTCCACAAAAAAATGTAGATGATGTGTCACGAGTGTAGCGACAAACACATACTAACCTATTTGCAACATTTGACTATTTGGAAACCAGAGCAAGGCTGTGATACCAATTATAACATCCTAGAGCATGATCTCTAATACCAATCCTAGGTTTGATTCGCTAATTCATTATAGAATTGGCTTGACTTACCCCATTATAATATTCCATAGAAAAATAAAGATGATATGTCATGAGTTTATTGACAAAGCAGGATTTTTGATATCAATTGTTGCATTTCAACCTAGATCTGATACTAATCCCGATACCAATTGAAACATTTCAACCTCACTCACTTAACCTTGCTCTAATATCAATCCTAACTTTCAAGAATTGGCTTTACTTACCCCATTATAGGATTTTACAGAAAAATGTAGATGATGTAATGATGCATCACGAGTGTAGTGATAGAGCTGTCATGCCCCTTGTAATTACGAAATTTATTAGAGTAATACAACAAAATACAGTAAGCAACATATGTATAGCATAGTATACTGATAATTGTAATCTTTCTTGGTTATGTATAGGAATAAGCTACATAGTTCTAAATACAATGATCCATTAACATCAGTGTCAAAATATTACAACTCCAAAATAACATTTAACCAACAGATATGTAATCCTACAACTCTATCTAATGTTAAAGCAGTAGTCATCAATATTCTGCGTTTGCTGCCTTTCTTTTGGAACTTTGTCTGTCTCTTGGACCATATCCAGATCCTGAGCCCTTAGGAACATCTGAGATTCAATTTGAATCCCATAGTAACAGTTAATCTCAAGGACAAAATATAGGTAGTATATGATAGTTAACTGCAAATAGAAACAGTCCACAATAGTGAAATATCATTCATAAATAATTACACAGATCATATATAGCTAAATCGACATACATAGATCATATAACCATAGTGCTAAGAAAAATGATTGATTGGGAACCACCCAAGTCGTCTGAATACAACTAGGTTTGTTACCCATAGACTATCAGTCCAATAGGCCCTAACCACAGGGAAGGATCCCCATAGTCAACCCTTCTAGCCAATCAGCTCAAGAGTGGTGCTGGCCCCACATTGGACGAGACTTTCACCAATATGGTTTAAACATACATACAGTCATACAAAGTGTGTGAGAATTAGAGTTACTACCTGTTTGCTTTATAATTATTCGAGTTGACTCCAAGAACTTTGTTTGTTTCAAGCGATTATAAGGTTCTATGAAAAATACATTATGGACAATGGTCATTACTTTTTTTCCAACTCATATCATTCCTAAATATCAATATCATCTAGTTTATCATGCTTCATTATGAAACCACTAGGCCTAATTTATGCCGAAGAATCCATTTTACACTTGAACACCAAAATAATCATCATGTTCCATTACTTCCATCATTTTCGTCCCTTTTGACCAAATTTCCAGAATTTTTAACACAACTTTGAAAAATCATATCTCTTAGCACAAGTGTCCAAATGGGGTGATTTTAAAGCCTATGGACTCATTATTTAGTTTAATTTCAAGGAAAAGTGGTTTTAGAAGCCTGATATACACATATCATTCCTAGTTCAATCAAACAGTGACCACTGCCCAGTTTACATTCCATAATCATAGGTTATTTTCAAAAATTCATATCTCAATGTACACAGATCCAAATTCAACAAAAATGACCTATCAAATTAAATATCAACCTACTTTAATCTTGAAAAATTTCATAGTCAATGGATACCATTCACTAGCCCAAACTCTTGTTGCAATTTCATTGCCACACAGGAACTTTCAAAGGCAGTTGTTAGGGTTTTAAGACAATTCAATTTCAAAGCTGCCAAAATCATTGCCTAACCCTTACCCTACACAATTTTTTTTTTAAAACACATTAAAACCAGTAAAATGACCAAATTCACACTTCTCTAGCTTGCCTTGGTTCTGGCTGAAACTAGGGTTCAATAGAACAAAAAATTGTTTTTGCAATTTCACTTCAAAAACACCCTTATCTTAGTTTCTAACTACTTCCTTTCTTTTTATTTGAACCATATACACACTCTAGCTCATTTTGGTCAATTGGACAGAACCTCCCCATTATGGTTTCAGCCAACCAAATTCCAAGAAAACAAGCAAAACCACCAACCAACTCCAAAATATCACAAGAAAGCTTGAAAGTCACTTACCTTGACTTTGTCTTAGTGTTTCTTGCAAAACTCTGTCCTCCTTGGCTCTCTATAGGTTTTGGCCAGCCCCTTGAGACACCATACAAGAGTGTTTTGAGAGATTAGGAAGTAGATAGAGGAAAGAACTAGAAGAGACAAGACCATAGCACAAGATCTTACCTTGATTCCACAAACTTTTCTCTTCTTCTTCCTCCTTGCTCTTGGTTTTGGCCTAAGTCTTTCTCGGATGTGTGTGTGTGTGTCCCCAAAGTGAATGGATGATTAGAGGAGGAATTATTTGAATATTAAAGGCCGAAAGTCGGTTAAAATAAATAAATAAATAAATAAATAAATAAATATATATATATATATATATATATATATACACATATAAACGAAATTACGAAGAAAAATAAAGAAAAATTAAAATGGAAATTAAGAAAAAATATCTAAGATATTTAGTAATTAAATAATATTATAATTGTGATATTTTATACAGAATAAACGAGAACGGATAGAGATAAAATCCTACCTAGAAAACCATGAACTAAGTTTCTAGAGTCAGAGTATATTATAGACAAGTGAATTTTTATCTCGAATTAGGCTCTCTCCGAAGTCATTTCTGTAATCGACGAAGTGATCATGAGATAAGGCCAAGAAGATATTTTGTGAAGTTAGAACAGATAGTAGAAATGAGAACCGATGGAAAATAATTCATAAACTGGAATCCAGGGATAAGTTGGTAAAAACCAGAGTATATTATTAATCAGTGGATTTTTATCCAGAAGTTGACGTCGGCAGACGCAATTTCCGTAGCCAACGGCGTTTGGCCGAAATATTCAGCAGACAACGGAATGTCCTTAATGAGATCAAAAATTTAGATAACCCAAGTATCTTGAAAGAGAAATAAAAGATCTTCAGGACCTTGCTCCTGGAATTTTGAGATTTCCCAAGATTACGCGATTAGGACACCGAATAGGGAACTTTATCAGATAAAGGCACATAAATCAAGAGATGATGCAAGCATGACATCACTTTGATGACTCAGGATGAGGTCATCATAGTGAGGTGTAAGGCCAGGATCGTGCCACCTCAAAGAACTGCGATCCTACGGTTAGAAACTAACTAGACAAAGTTCAAAGGAATTACCGAAATGCCATCATCTTTTTCTATAAATAGCCTTCACCTTCTCTTCATTCTTCACAAATCCTAGAGCTTTGTAGAGAGAGATTTTAGAGAGAAGGAGGAGTCTGTGGAAATAGCAAAGTGCCGGGTAAGTTCTTCGGTCCCTAGTCTTTAGTCTTAAATTCTTTCGGTAGTTATAGTAGAAATGCTAGAGTAATCTCTAATCTTCCAAGTCGGTTTAGATATAGTGTTTTAGGGATAGATATGATATTTATTTCAGAAATATATTGGAGAAAGAGGTATGTCAAAATCTTGGGAGATTAGGATTAAAATAGCGAAGCTCTGGCAAAATCTCGTCGATTTGTCAACCTAAGGGCAAAATGGTAATTTGTACCTAAAATGCCTATTATGATATTAAATATTCATAAATGTGATATCATCCTTATAGGATATCTGAAATCACGAACTGCTGTTTCTGCTGTTACCGCTGTTGTACCGCCGTCGTATCGCTGTCAAACGTAGTATTCCGCCAGAAATACCGTATAGCGTCAACGAAGGTACGTTCGCGGACTGTAACACTAACTCTGATATTTATGGTATGCGTTTATGTGGTACGTGTGTTGTATGCATGTTGGTGGTGTGTTGTTTGATTACTTAGTGTTGTTAGAGGATAACTGAACATATGCATGCACTGGTAGTGGTATATCTATATTCACTGGGAGTGGTACATTTCGCTGGGAGTGGTACATTTGCATTCACTAGGAGTGACATATTTGGGAGTGATTCATTTGTTGTGTTTATATACCGTATATGTAAATATGAGGTTAATCGTTACTTGGGGTCCGTATGCATGGGACCTCAGCTCTTAACATAGCTTGAGGATCGGGAGGTCCGAGGACCGAGGAGAAAGGCAAGAAGCACTTATAGGAACTCGGCTGAAGACCATCTTTTGTTGCCACGGCATGGGTAATGTCAGGGGAATACCTCTGTGATTGTTTACTTCAAAAACTCTCGGTCTTTGTACCGTTTCTGTAATTAGCCAGACTTACGGCATTTTGAATATATGTATCAGTTACTCTCTTGCTCCGATGCTCTACTCTGATGAAAAAACAAATTATAATGCTTTTGAAAAGTTGGGATGTTACAACTTTTACTTAATTCCCACCTTGCTCTTATTAATTGTCGGAAGTAGCTCATTGCCATACGGATATTTGTCTCTATTAGTGAAAAACTCCGAGGGGTGCACAATAAATTAATAATTTTGTACGTAAAGGGGGAAAAAGAAGGGAGAATCTTATTTAAATTCATTGGACATACCTAAACCCATATTTAAGCTTGCACTTTTAACAAATCCCTAATTAGGCCAAGAGGCCTCATTAGGGATTTCTGAATATTGTTAAAGGATAATAATGCCGCCCCTCTAACTAAAATGAGCATCCAATCACTGGAAAAAAACGAAAAAATGTAAGGTGAAATATGGCTTTTTGAACGACAAAATCATAGAACCAAAGAAAAGAAGAAATAGAGTGATCTCATCCAACAAATAAAATCAAGGGGATAATCTCCGTTAAGTTGACAAAAAAATCTCATTTCAAAGCCAAGTAAATTTCATTTATGGTAATTGACTTTTGATTGGAATTTGAAATATAAATTGTGATTGCTTTGAGAAAAGGCTCCACCCTAAATGACCATAAAAACAACATTTAGAATAATTATCTATTTGATGTTGATTCGCATCCGGATTGGGAAATATGTGTGGGAGTCCTTAATGAGGAATTTTATTTATTTATTTATTTTTAATTTATGATTATTAGCACTCAAGTTATGAATAAATTATTTTCGTCACCTCCCTCCTCTTTAAGCATCAAAGTTACGTGTGTCTCTAGCGTGGCTTTTGTTCTGCATATTTCTATGATGACGTTATTGATATATAATTTTGGTTCTTGTCACTGTTCCAATTGATTCCATTTTAATTATCTCACTATTTTGGATTTTTGACTAAGTATAATATGTTGATGACGCAATTGATATGCTGCCCTTATTCGTTTGCTGATTGAATGAAATATCCTTATTTTTCTTTTGAGCTATAAACTTGGTGTATAGAATTTTCAGTCCCAAAATCTATTATCTAAAAGCTACCGTAAACAGGCTATAAACACGTCGCTTCTGTTGCTCTTTCAGTCCTAAATTTTTGTTCATTTCAAATAATTCATGGAGTTAAAAAAGGCAAGTTTGCAATTTAATGCATAGGTATATAAATCCCAAGAAATAAGGATCTTATTGTAGGAAAGAAAAATTTAACATGAGACGAAAAATTTAAGGCCCCTTAAATGAACTTTATATATAGGGATAAGTACCAATTTTGTCACGGAAGTTTTCCTCAAGGAGCACTGGTAAGATGGAAGGTTTTTTTTGTCTCATTTTTGCCATGGAAGTCTGAAAAATGTAGCAAAAATGCCCTGTTGTCATGGAATTGCCATGTTGATTGTTAAAATGACACATGGCGTGCCACACAAGAAGAGAAATTTGACACATAGGTTGTCTTTTCCCAAGTTGTGGTTGGTTAGGTCATTACATGAAGGGAAAGAAAGCTTCCTTCAGAGTCAAGGTGAAAATTTGATCTACGAAGCCATGGGTGAGTCCACGACAAGTTCCATGCATGGAAGCCAACGGAGGGTGGCGTAGTTAAGATGAGGAGGTCGAGAGCTGCAATACGAAGGACAGGCGAGGATCTATCACTGTGAAATCGTGGCTCCTTTGTGTACGTCATGGACTAAGCAAAACCCAGGGTGAAGATTCTTTGGCTGATGATGGTGTTAATGGCTGATGATGTTGGAAAAAACAATCGTCGGAACTAAAATTTTGGTCATGAAAATTTTGAGTTTCCATGACCTTTTTGTTTAAAACACAGTCATCTAAACTTGAGTTTCAACGACTGTTTTTTGAAAAACCAGTTGTTGAAACTTACGACGATTGGTTTTGATCTTACTGGTACAAGTTATGATGACTGGTTTTGAAAAAATAGTTGTCGTAAGTTTCAACAACTGGTTTTTCAAAAAACAGTCGTTGAAACTCAAGTTTAGATGACTGTTTTAAAAAAACAAACAACCATGGAAACTCAAAATTTTTATGACCAAAATTTTAGTTTTGACAACTGTTTTTTCAAACAGCATCAGCCATTAACACCATCATCAGCCAAAGAATCTTCACCCTAGGTTTTGTTCAGTCCATGACGTACACAAAGGAGCCACGATTTCACAATGACAAATCCTTGCCTATCCCTCGTATTGCAGCTTTCGACCTCCTCGTCTGAATCGTGCCACCCTCTGCTGGCTCTGATGCATGGAACTTGCTGTGGACTCACCCATGGTTTCGCGATCGAATTTTCACCTCGACTCTGAACGAAGCTTTCTTTCCCTTCATGTAATGGCCTAACCAACCACAGCTTGGGAGAAGACAACCTATGTGTCGAATTTCTCTTATTGCGTGGCACATCATGTGTCATTTTAACAGTTGACGTGGCAATTACGTGACGGCAGGGCATTTTTGCTACGTTTTTCAGACTTCCATGGCAAAAATGAGACAAAAAAACACTTCCGTCTTACTAGTGCTCCTTGAGGAAAACTTCCATGGCAAAATTGGTACTTATCCCTTTCATTACCTAGATAATGCCTTTTCTTTTTTGGAAGAAATTTAGGTTTATTTACTTGTATTCCATTAGATCCAATCTTCTAATTAAATCTTTTGGCATGATTTTTTTTTAAAAAAAATCATATGGATAAAATTTCAAAATTCTATTAAATCATAATGTGCTAATATTTGATTGAAGAACTGGATATAATGGTTATAAGCAAATGAATGTGAGTTTTGTTAGCAGCTAATTTCCATAAATATTGTTAATGACAAACAAAATGGTCCTAATCAATTTATGAATACTTTAAATTTAAATATTATCTATTAATTGATTGACTGATTGCCAAGATCCTTGACCGATGTTGTTGATAGAAGCAAGTATTTGTAATTCGTAATGACTCATTAACTGTAATTCTCATCAATCAATAAAGGAAAATCAATTCATCAATTAATTAATACACACTGGTATCCGGCCGGATCTGGAAAAGACGCAATTTTTTATATTATATACTCCAAGTGCCAACATTTTTTTTCCCCTAAATTGACAATTAACATTCAATTATCAAATCTGTTTCTATTGATAATGGTAATAATTTAGTATCTTGTACTGACGCATTGTAAAGACACCACCCAATTTAATTTTCTCTCGTATTGGCAAGTTTTCTTGCAAACATTCACATATTTCCAAATTCATTCACAGTTAGCTGCACAGGAAAAAAAAATTAAGAATGGGGAGAGGAAGATTGGCAATGAAATTGATAGAGAAAGAGAAATCAAGAAAGGCAACGTTTCAGAAGAGAAAGAATGGAATTATGAAGAAAGCTCATGAGCTATCTACTCTCTGTGGAGTTGATTGTTGCTTGATTGTTTATAGCCCTAACTCCATTAACGACCTTCCTGAGATTTGGCCTCAAGATCGCATACAGGTAAGTACTCTGTTTTTAATATTATCATTATCCAGTTCGGGTACATGTAAATACTCTCACTCCACTACTCTATATAATAATTCTTAGTTTCTTTGTGAAACACTTATTAGTTAGTATTTGTTCTATGATTAGAGTATTAACATTAACTCAGGTCAGATACGCTAATTTTTTCTACCATTCTTGTCACTTGAACCAAGTCCTTCCGAACGTCCATATCACGCAAAGGTACAATAAAAAAAGGTTAGAACTTTGTCTGAAAATCTTGTTAGGAATATGTAGATTCCTTGTCTGTTTCTCCAACTTTATATGTATATATATGTGTGTGTTTGAATGGTTTCCGGTTTACACTTAAATTGATAATATTTGTTAGTGCAGTTTTTAAAAATAAAAAAAGGTGACAACTTTAGCAATATTATTCAATCAAAGTTATGTAATTTATTGTTTTCATAAGCGGAGGTTCAACTTTTTTGAGAAGTTATGTTAACTTATGTTTTTAAACACCAAGAGTAATGGGACTATGTGAGTACTTCTTATATAAAAAGTACTGGCGCTCTATTTTAGGTACCTGTTGCCAATAAAAAATTTTAAAAGAAAATTGGTTGTTTGGAAACTTTATGATGAGAAGGACTTGAATTAGAGTCACGGTGTTTTCTATGTATGAAATTGTGTTCGTAAAAAATTTCTGATCAGGTACTTTCAATGAATTATCCCAATTTTATATGTTGTATGGCTAAATCTGCTACTAATTAATAAAGTTTTATTTATTTATTTGAGAAGGTGCGAAGAATCATTGAGAAGTACAACGCAAAGATAGCTGAGAAAAGTCCTAAGAAGTACAACGTGATGGAGTTCTTCAAGGACAGGAAGAACAGGGTGGAAGCCGAAGCGTGCAAGCTCCGGCAAGAGAGGCTCCGGAAACTCTATCCAACGTGGGACTTCACTTTCGACAAACTTGGCGAAGAACAGCTGAGAATGTTTGTCGCCCTCTTGGATTCCAGAATCGAGGATTGCAAAGAGAGGATCAACATGTTGAAGAAGAAATGTTACATTGAGGAAAAACAACAACAACAAATAGCTGAATCATCCTCAGACAAATCATCAGCTTCAGCTTCAAACCGAGACCATCTTAGTTTCATTCACAACAACAGTAGTACTACTACGTTTTCAGCTCATCATCATCAAACCCTAGATTTCCCTCTCAAGTCTGAGGATAATCATCTTCATCATCGTCTGATGATTCAACCCTTTCATCCAAATCTGATGCCAGTGACGATGATCACACCGAATGATTCAGTAGAGACAACACAGAATGATGCTGCTTCTGGTCATTATGATCTGATGATGAGAGAATCTTACTGTCCATCTTCTTCATGGTGTTACACTAATAATAATAACAACAACAATAATTGCTATCCTAATTATTTACAGAATAGTAATAATAATATTCTGCAGATTGATCCTCATGAAGCAAATTTGCAGGTGAATAATAATATTCCAGCAGCTCCTCTGATGATGCAAGAATTTCAGACCTATCATCACTATGGGTATAATCACCTCGATCTGCTTCAAGTTCATCATCAGAAATTCAACTATATGGACCAAAAGAAGTAAAGAGAGTTTCATGATGTAGCTGATCAAATAAATTGAAGATTTAGTTCATAGATTTGTTATTTGAGGTTTTTTATTGCACTTGCTGATTATTGCTCATATGGATTTGATTAAAACGTTGTTTGTGACTGTACTGATACATGTTATTGCCTCTTGAGTTTTATATTAGTGGTTATTTTTTCTTTTTCTTTTTTTTTTTTTTGTTTTTGTTTGGGTGAAACGTTCATGGTAGGTTTAATTTAAATAGCACTTTTTCCCCATTTTTATTAATCACAAAAACAACAATTGCACACTCTAATTCCCTGTAAAGGAAAAACAATAACAACCTACATTCAAAGTAAAGGAAAGCAGTAAATCCTCCCATACAACCTACTCAATAAAACCAACAAATCCTATCACCTATAATCATCCATTCGAGTATTTGACTGACCTGTTATCGACCAACACTAGAGAGGATGATAATAATAATAAGATAATCAAGCTAGACAAAAGAATATAACACTCGCCAGTGTTCCTTATGACTAAAACTAAACATTTTTAACAAATAACTACAGCAAGACTTTCGGGAATGTCCCTTGGCGCATAATACGCGAGGGGCAGAATGGATCCTGAAGGACTAAATCATTAACTTTTGTTAGTTGTTACTATATAACAAAAGTTATATAGTAACATGTTACTATATAACAAAAAAAAACCATCTTTTGTAGCTATTAATATTGCATATTTATAGTGGTATTAACCACTATTGTCGACATTAGTAGTGGTTTACAAAACCATTACAAAATGCAATATTTTAAGCTATTTTATAGTGGTTCATATAAACCATTACTCATATAACTAAGCTACTACTGGCACTGTAGTGGTTTCATATCACCGTTACATAAATAATGATATTGAGATGCCATATATTTTGTTAACTTTTTGTAGTGGTTAAGCAACCGCTACAAGATGAAATTGGCCAAGATTGTAGCGGTTATTAAATTGCTACTAATGACACCCATGAATTTTTAAAAATTGGCGGAAAATTTTTTATGCGATTGTATAGGAGCAAGTCATAAAGATTGAGAAAAATCGGGGCCTTTTTGGAGAACCAAAGCCAGGAGTGGGCCCGGCAAGCTGCGCTTTATGAACGCGAACTGGCATCTAGGCAGGCGCGAGTCGATGCCTTAGAGCGGGTGAATCTCCGCCTAAGGCGACTTGCTTGACCACTTTCAAACTCTCCTGGGATTCGAACAACTCTTGGCGAGTCGCGTTCTAAAAGATTGTCTATTCGATGTCTGTAATCAATCAAAATTCTTATTCGCTCATTCTTCAACTTAATGGAATATTCTAAAGCATTCGCTTCTGAAAGAATTTGAAGGTGGAACGTGCGGAACCACATATTGGATCACTCCAGTGCGGCACGAAGCCGCTGACGCCGAGTCGGCTCCTATGCCGCTAGCTATGCCCTGCAGCTACAATATTGGATGAAATTTCAAAAATGGCAGCAAGTTTTAAAAATTAGAGACAAAAATTTATACAATGATGGATGAAATTTAAAAAATGGCGCTAAAAAGTTGAAATAAAATTTGTAGTGGCTAATGAACCGCTGCAGAATATTACGTGAAATTTTTAAAAATTGGTTATAGCAGCTATAGAACCACTACAAAATTATTACCATTTTTTTAAAAAAAATCATTAATTTGAGTTGTTTTTGTTTTTTGTTTTATCATTTAAGTGATAATCTAAATCATAAAATTTAAAATTTACAAAAAATGATACTGATAGATAATATTTGATTATGGATATTATATATACTTATAATACCGATAAAATGTAGATAATATAAACTTATTATATTGTCCACTATATGAGATATTTGATTATTAAATGAATATTGATGATTATAGAAGGAATGTTGAGGGAAGGTCCTTAATGCTTTGGATAAAAAAATAATAATTAGTATCAGAAAATTATAAGAATGAAAAAAATTGAAATAGAAGATTTCTAAAAAATTTTTGACAGAGATTTGTCGTAATCTCTCAAAATAACCAGGATCAATATAATTTTGCAATATAATGGGGAACCTGGATCGTTTTCCCAGCAAATTCGCAATGGGTTTACATCAGCAACAATGAAACAGAAACAGTAAAATTGGGGGTTTTTGGTTCAAACAAATTAAAAACGAAATAAACAGAAACAAAACGAAATGAAACAGATTGAAAACGAAACAAATAGAGACAGATTAAAATCAATCAACCCAACATTTTAGATTCCAGAAACTTCCTTCATTGAGCAAAATAAGAACAAACTCGTATTTGGTTCTGGACGAACCGAAATCTCTGCATTCGTCCAAAGAATCCCTCTACTAGACAATCGCCCATAATCTATCCAAACAGTGGCGTCTCACTATGCTATCACACAGCAACACTCAAACCTAGTTCGAACTCAGTCCTTGGGATGAACCAAATTGAATATTAAATCTAATATTCGAACTATTTCCAGAAATCGAATCCGATAAGATGAAAACAGAAACGAATAAAGTTACCGATGAAGCACAATCTTTCTGGACGAATCATGGAATCATCAACGTTGGGTTAATCGAAGAAATTTAGCCGAACATGACTGGGAAAAACGAAGAACAAATGAAGAACGCGAAGACCATTACAGAGAAAATGAAATTGTGTCTTCAATCCAAATTAATCCAAAAATGTAATGACATATCTGTTTGTGGCTGCTCCTAACTTAAACTTAACCTAAAATGGAAATGGGCTAGGGCTGCACAATGGCCCAAAACGAAATAAATGGTAAATGAGTTTTTAAATACAATATTCGGGCCTAAAAATCCAGAAAAACGTCTCTGACTTCGGCTCCAAGTTTGACCATCCTCTTGACCTAATTTGCCTTTCGAGTCTTCATAACATTTGTAGCCTTTTGAATCATTTGAAATATGAGATAAAAATGAGGCAAATCCGATGTCTGGTGTAAAAGTTATAATTAAAACAATGAAGCATATTAAATCTGGAATTTTTATCATGAAAATGAATTAATTCCAAATAAAAGCCCAAATATGTATTAAAGCCCATTATTTATTAGCTAACAATCCTAAATTTATTACCCAAAAGATACAAAATAAGTGTATAAAATATTCAATTATCAATATTCATCATATTTGATCATCTTACTGATCACTTAACCTCTCTAGAAAATGGTGATGGGTGAGAGAAAACAAAAGAGAAGATGGGAGGAAGAAATGAAAGTGTGTGAAATAAAGGTAGGACTAATTGCTACAATTGTTCAAAACTCTTTGCATTCTACAGCAGTTTGTTCGTATAACTGCTACAAACTTTCAGTTATTAGAAGAATTTTGCATTCTATAGCCGTTTTTCCTTTAAACCGCCTCATCTTTTGTGCCAGAATGCGCCTACCTGGCTCCACATTTTTGGTGGTTTCTAAAAGGAAACCGCTACAAAATTGGTGTCATATTTTGTAGTGGTAATTTAGTGATAACCGCTACAAAGTTTGTTCTCTAATCAATGTGCGACTTAGCGTGGGTCGCCCTATTGGAAATTTGTAGTGATATTTTGTAATTGTTACGAATTGAAAGTTTTTTCTTTTGGTAGTGTGTGAAGCATCTTATGCTGCCAATTTAATAAGACAAAACCTGGCCAAAAGGTATGGTTGCCTTTAAAATGGGGAGTAGAGAGACAAGGAGTTTACGAGATTGAGATTTGAGAGTGTGGTTTTACAAGAAGGGAAGATGCAAAGAAAATAGCGAGTCCACATTATATTCTTGTCCTTATGTCCTTGTTACATCCTTTTCTTTCAAATTTAGTGAGAAACTGATGTTTTTTTCCTCTGCCTGAAAGAGAAACTGATGTTTATTCCCAAACAACAAAAAAACATGTAACAATGATATAAGGAAAAACAGTTAATGTGAACTCGAAAATAGCATAATAAAGACATATTAGTAAAATCAATAAATTCAAACCTCTTCGCTTGATTAGGGATTGGAAAAATTGCAACTAGGTCCAAGTAATAGAAATAATAATAATTAGGTCCTCAAAATCATTAAATTGTAGTGAAGTCTCATGAGACCTTAGCGATTTAATTATATTCTTAATATAAAAGTACCGTTATGATCTCTTTCATTTTAGTGATCATGCTTCACGGCCTTCATTGTATACCTCTCTTTCTCATGACATCTTTCTCATGATCGACAAAATACGTACGAATCAGGATCCCAAGGCTCTTTTGATTCATTTTTTACATTTTAAATAAAAGAGGGCAAAACGATATTCTCACATTAAGAATTAATATCACCTAGATTCTATGAGACTTCGTTGCAACTTGATAGGAATTGATTACAATTTTTTCTAGGGGTTTGATAAAAGTGAAGGCCTGAATCAAGATTTAATAATTTCAAATGGATTTAAATGAGATTTCCTTTAAAAAAAAAAAAAGAATCATAATGATCTAAAAATAAGAGAGCAATATATCATATATTAGTCTTCATACTTCACAAATCATTACTCAGATGCACTTGAAGAAAACAAAATAACTAAAAAAAAGAGAGAGGAGAGAATTAGAACCAAAGATATAATACTCGTATAAAGTCTCCCAACAACCCCTTTGATTGGCGATTGACCTACCACAGTTAAAAATAATTGTTTCATAATATTCTCAAGCATCTAAAGAACTTGAGAAAAGAAAAGATCATGTAATAAAGAAATTAATTAGATTTTTCAAAACAGACCTGTTCAAGTACTCTTTAATTATATTCAACTTGTTCAGAATCCCATCAGTCAATTTCTTGATGAGCCTTCCTTGCTGTTACTATTTTCATTTTCCTCATTAATCTGAATCCTATTTCCTCCATCATTGACAGAAACTAAGCTCTCTGTATAATTCAATGAAACATAACTACAGTCCTCTGCAACTTGAGCGGAAGGAAGAAAAGCTTTCAACTCATCACTTCTTACCCCCTGAATTACATGTTAGGATTCAAACTCGTTTCTCCCTCTGTTCCACCGTCAGAAAATTGTAGAAGTGTCCTGATTAGTATTTTAATTACATGAAGCATCAGGAACCAAGTCGAAAGATCTACATGTAAAACAAAATGAATAAAAAGGGTCTGAAGGTTGCACGAAATACAAGAGAAGGAAAAGTCAAATATGGTGACTTGAATAGAAGAAAGAGAAGAAGCAACATGAATGAAGTAGAATCAAGTGGAAGAAAAGGAAGATGCACTGAAGTCTACAATGACGGTATAAAGAATTAATAAAATAATATACATAGTCGGTTAATGAAATCTACATATAGATGTTAGATTGTGTCCGAAAAGAATAGAGTACGGAGAGATTTTAGAGTGTAATACCCGGATAACTATTATCTGGAGTATTATGTTATAGTAATAAGAATGTCCATTTATGATGATTATGGTCTCAAAATATTGTATAATTAGTCTATTTTCAAAGGAAAATACTTAAGAAAGTTAAATGGAATTTATTGCCAAAAATGTGAAAAATGCATTTTAGGGTCATAAAACATCCTAAAAATATGATGACAAATCCTAAAATGCAACTAAATATTTATTAAAAATTAGAAAGTATGTCGTCTCTAATTTAGGTAATTTATTAAATTATTACCTTGGAAAAATTAAAGGAGAAAAATCAAAAAGTATTGGGGGACCATATTGTACCCCATGATTTTTAATATTATGCATGGTATATAAATTACCAATGTTAGTAAAATAGTTGTGAAATAATAATTATTACTAATTAAGAAAATTGTCAACAATTAGTAAGTGATTAATTAGATAATTAATGGCTAATTGTTTAGACATAAGATAAAGAGAAAAATGTGGAAATTAATTAAAATAAATATATATATATAAATAAAAACGAAAATTATGAAGAAAAATAAAGAAAAATTAAAATGGAAATTAAAATAATAATAATAAAAAAAAAATATCTAAGATATTTTGCAATTAAATAATATTATAATGGTAAAAAGCAAGTAGGATAAATGACCACAGATAGAAATAAAATGCTACCTAGAAAACTATGACCTAAATTTCTAGAGTCAGAGTATATTATAGACAAGTGAATTTTTACCTCGGAGTGGCCTATCTCCGAAGTCATTTCCATAACCGACAGAGTGATCATGAGATAGAGTCAAGAAGATATTTTGTGAAATTAAGACAGATAGTGGAAGTGAAAACCTATAGAAAATAATTCATAAAATGGAATCCGGGGATAAGTTGGTAAACATCTGGACATATTATGAACGAGTGATTTATGATCCAGAAGTTGACGTTGGTAGACGCAATTTCCATAGCCGACGACGTTTGGCCGAAATATTCAGTAGACAACGAAATGTCCTTAATGGGATCAAAAATTTAGTTGACCCAAGTAACTTGAAAGAGGAAGAAAAGACCTTCAGGGCTTTGCTTCCGGAATTTTGAGTTTTCCCAAGATTATGCGATTAGGACACCAAACAGGTAACTTTATCAGATAAAGGCACATAAATCAAGAGATGATGCAGGCATGACATCACTTTGATGACTCATGATGATGTCATCATAGAGAGGTGTAAGGCCTAGATCAGCTCATTTCAAAAAGTGCAATCCAACGGTCAGAATCTGTCCAGACGAAGTTCAAAGAAATTACGGAATTGTCATTCGGTTTTTCTATAAATAGCCCTTCATTTCTCTTCATTCTTCACCAATTCACAAGCAATCCTAGAGAGAAGTTAGAGAAAGAAGCTCTGGAGAAGGAGTAAGAAGCTCATAGCAAAGCTTTGGGTAAGTTCTTCGGCCCTTAGTCTTTAGTTTAAGTATTTCTTTTAGTAGTTATAGTAGGAATGCTAGAATAATCTCTAATCTTTCAAGTTAGCTTAGATATCATGTTTAAGGAATAAATATGACATTTATTTCAAGAATATGTTGGAGGAAGAATTATGTCAAAATTCTGAAAGATTAAAGTCAAAATAGCGAAGCTCTCGCAAAATACCACCAATTAATCAAACTAGGGGCAAAATGGTAATTTGTACCTAAAATGCCTATTATGATTCATAAATGTGATATTATCCTTATAGGATATCTGAAATCACGAACCGCTGTTTCCGCTGTTGTACCGCCGTCGTACTGCTGTCAAACGTAACGTTTTTCGACGAAAGTACCAGATATCGTCAACGAAGGTACGGACACATATTGTAACCTTAACTCTTATGTTGCTCATATACATATATGTGATAGATACGTTCATATACTGAGGCTCTGCTTAGGGTTGTCAGTTGTGCATACAGCTTTATACGGGTTATAGTCTTGATAATGCCGTTGAGTTTTCCTAGTGCTGAGGACATGATGGGCCGTCGTAGCACTGGTTATGTGCAGACATGTTGTGGGACTTTACATACTGCTTTGTGCTTATGTTCTGTCAATGTTATGATCATGCATTTGTTGTGTGCTTTTGTATTGAGATGCTGTTATATTGTTATGAATATCTGTTGCCTATATATTGTGATATTTGAGCATAAGGTTAACCGTTACCTGAGATTCAAATGGAAATTGGATCTCAGCTGTAGCTTCAAGTTTGGGCAAACCAAGGAGTGAAGATAGAGGCAAGCAGACGATGTAGGATGCAAGATGAAGTTTTTATGTTTCTAGTTTATGTATTTGCCTTCTTTTGGGTATTAGATGACTGTATTAGAACAATTACACTATGGTTATATATCTTTAAGGTTCAGTTACTCACTTGCTAGAATGCTCGACTCTGAAAACTGGTTTTAAAAAAAAAAATTGTCGCTGTTTTCAAATGGGATGTTATAGAGAGGGCGGAAAAAAATAGAGCGCCGAAGCACTTAGAGAGAAAGAAAAGAAACTACTCTAAGAGAAGAGGAAGAAAATTATTTTGTGGGAGAAATATAGGATAATTGTTGTGCTAGAAAAATTAAGTTGTATTGTATTTGAATCTATAATACAAGTAGTGTTATTTATCTTCATATATCTCCAATTTCCAACATTACATTACCCGATGCAATAAAAACCTCATCTTTCCACATACCCACAGGACGATCCATATGCTTGAAAACAATCCAATAGTTTTTATCTTAATCCAACTATCAAAACCACGTTCCTTATGATAATATATCCACAACTCTAAACAACAACTCATAGTTGAAGCAAACTCAGAAAAATAGCAAACCATGATCAGATTCTCCATATTCGGTAAGCTTCTTGGAAACTTTGAAGTTATGAAAATTTGGCAAACTAATCCTTCTGACCACATTGTTTTCTGCATCAAAAGAAACAATAAAGTCTTGACCGAATCTTTATTTTGTTGTTGTCATTGCGATCCAAAACATCTTTCTTTTCACCGTAAAGAATTCTCAACCCAGACAAAACGCCCATCCACAGTGGCACCATAATGATTGGAATACACAACTTTATTCCAAAATCCAGAATTTAGGGAGTCCCTTTCAATTTCTATAGCATCAGAATGGTAAGTTCTTACAACCTCATAGTCATTGACCCTGACATTATAAGAAAAACCTAGGAGGCACTATGGCGGGGCCTTATATATGAGGTAGCAGAGCGTTATTAGAATGTTCAAGAATTCGTCTGGTTTGACTGGCTGCTGGATTCCAAAGAAAGAGGCTAGAAGATGGTGATGAGAATAATGGCAAACACAGATCAAACGATTGCATGAACCAACAATCTTGGAATTCTTGAATTTTTTTACTTTGGATTTCAAATAAAAACAATTCCAAACCACTTCTTTGCTGGTCCCAGTAAAAGCATTGAATGATGAGAAGAGGGTTCTTGTTGGAATGGTATTGGAGGTGTTCCAAGATGAAATTTGACCTTCTCAAAAGACCATACCATATACACACTGATCTGAGAGGGATTAAGATTCTCTAGGGAAGCCTTATCATTATCAAGGGGTCTCTGATTATTACGTTCATCGCCATTGTTGCCTTGAAAGTTGTCAGATCATTGAGCCACACACACACAGGCATCGATGTTGATATATATGTGAAGTTCGAACGTACGGACGGATTCACGAGGAGGCTAATTCAAGAATACCACTGCAGTCTTGGAGTCTGCCGGGTGAAATGCATCATAGAAGAGAACGTTTCATTTCAATGAGTGTTATTAAATATATTTGTTATTGAATAAAATAATATCCCCGTCAATTTTATTACGATTAATTATATATACTCCTCTTCTCGTGCTATTTATAAAACAAATTTTTTATCATATTTAAAGGGTAGTAAAAAAATTTCATTTATACAGTTACTCTTTAATTATTATTGATTTGATTTTGTTTTCATAGGTATAATTTATATTAGATAGGAATAAAGTTATGTGGTCTTTAATTTTAAAGAAGAATTAATGAAGTTTTTTTTTTTTTTTTTGGTCCTTAACTTATAAATAAGACTAGATGAGTAATTTTCTTCTATTAACAAAACCTTTAATTATAATAGGGTTAGAATATACTACTAGAGCATAAGGATTCTAAAATGCTTTTTATTTAATTTTTTATATTAAAAATTTTAAAATTATTATTAGAGAAAATTAATCTTTTAATCATTGTATTTTTTTCAGGTAAAAAAAAAAAAATCCTTGTATTTTTGACTCACCTATAACTTAGATATGACTCAACTCAATTTCTATACTTTCGACTCATCACTTATAACTCAATCCACAATCTTTTCAAAATCTATAAGCCACCATTAAGTCATTATTAATATCGTTCAAGCTCCAAATTCTAATTCCATAAACCTTGTGCTTAATGAATACACTCCCACTCCATGATGCCTGAGTAGGGCGACTCTCTTTTTATTCGTCTTTTTTCGCAACTCTTGTTTATAAAATTTTACTATCTTCTAATCATGCTAATGTACTCAAAATCCAAATCCAAAATTGCATCGGCCCGAATAATATCCTTCAATCAATAAATCTCTCAATTAATTATCTCAAAAACAGCTCTCTCTCTCTCTCTCTATATATATATATATATATATATATATATATATATATATATATATAAACAACAAAACCAACATTATATTCTAAAAAACGGGCATTCTCTCAATTGTGGCTTTTGGAATGTTAATTGCCCTAAAAAACGGGCATTCAATGTTCATTTTATCTGCTCTTTTAAGAGAATTTATTACTTGTATCCATTTATTGTAAAGAATCTCAAGTCGGGGGACTTGAAGATTTAAGAGTCTTTGATTACAACTTGTAAGGGGGAGTAAGTTCTAGTAAGAGAATTGTTTTAGAGTTACAGAGTGTGTAATCAATAGACATAGTGAAATACTCAGGGTGCCTGAGGACTGGACGTAGGCCAAAGAGTTGGGCCGAACCAGTATAATCTTTCGTGTTCATTCTCTTCCATGCTCTTTGGTTTGTTATGTATTTTCACCATAAAATAGAACCAGCGAAAGAATTTTGAAAATCCCCAATTCACCCTTCTTCTTGGTGATTTAGCTCCACTTTCATCATCTTCATAATCGTCGTACGCTACAACGCTTTCATCCAAATCTGATGCTATCACAGATTCAAGTAAGGCCCACTAAGAGGTATGACCCAATAGCAAGAGAACCATATCTGGACCTATATTGGATCTTATCAACCCCTAAATAAAGGAGATCTTAACTGATTAGATATAATCAGGATTTCACCTATAATCATGGATAAAGCCCATTAATCTAGGACCCCTGGTAAATGTATAAATAGGGCCTAAACCCTAAGAGGTACGCACGTTCTCTCTACTTTATATTCTTGCCGACATTGTACACACACCCCACCCCTTTAGGCGAAAGTCATTCGTTTGCAGTGATCCTTGGCACTATCTGGTATCTGACCTATCGATACTTGGGGGAGCCCTTTAATCCAATATCAACCTACTAGCCCCTAGGCTAGACATTTGTGTTTTACACCAGAACAGATGCCATTGACGATGATCACACCGAATGAGAGATTACAAAATAATGCTGCTTTTGATCATTAGTATTTGATGACGAGAGAATCTTACTGTCCATCTTCTTCATGGTGTTACAGTAGTAGTAGTAATAATAACAATAACAATAATTACTATTCTAATTATCTGCATAATAGTAATAATAATATTCTGCAGATTCATCCTCATGAAATAAATTTGCAGGTGAATAATAATATTCCAGCAGCTCCTCTAATAATGCAAGAATTTCAGAGCTATCATCATTATGTTTATAATCTTCTTGATCTGATTCAAGTTCATTATCAGAAATCCAACCATATGGACCGAAAGAAGTAAAGAGAGTTTCATGGTTCAGCTAATAAAACAAATTGAAGATTTAATTTATAGATTTGTTATTTGAGGGTTTTTATTGCACTTGTTGATTATTGCTCATATGGATTTGAATAAAACGTTGTTGTTAGTGATTGTATTGATACTTAGTATTGTCTCTTGAGTTTTATAAATTCATATGGATTTGAGGTTTTTTTTTTCTACCCCTCATCCTTGGGCTCAACTGGCAAAGAGGTCGGACACTTACCAAAGGGAGGGGGTTCAATCCTAAAGTTGGTCAAAGCGCAGGGGGAGGCATCTTAGCCCCTGAGTGCCTAGGTAAACGTCTGAGGGTAATAGACGGCTTGTCCTGCCCAACATTGGTATCACCTAGAAGGAAGGGAGATTTCGCCCTGCCCTTGAATCATGGGTGAACCCAACCCCTTTCCTAAAACTTCATTATAAAAAAAAGGTATTTTTTCTTTGTTTTTCTTTTTTGTTTGGGTGAAATGTTTATGGTAGGTTTAATTTAAATAGCACTTTTTCCCCAATATCGAAATACTTTTGACTTGGTTAATTAATTACTTTCTAAGTCTTTATCTAGTATAAGATTGATCCAATGCATTTTCTTATAAAAAAAATAACTCAAGATGAGTAAATGTAGACAATAGCTATACTCATTAGAGAGGATGTTCGAGCAAAAAATCAAAGAGGATGTATTTTATTTTTAAGCAAACTGAGCCAATTTTATTAATTACAAAAACAACAGTTAAAAACACTCATTCTTTATAAAGAAAAAACAAAAAAACAACATATCATATGACCCGTTCAAAGTAAAGGAAAGCAATAAATCACTAATGGAAAACAACTGCATTACGACGTCAAATTTTCCGTCGCAAATTTGATGGTATTTGTGACAGAAGAATAAATGTTGACGCAATTTAGGGCATTTTGTGATGGAAACTACTTTTCCATCACAAAATGGGCTCATTTTGAGACAGATACATACTTCCGTTGCAAATCTACAGTTTTGACCTCTGGTTTGCGATGAAAACGCTCTGTTCGTCGAAAATAAACTAAAATTTGCGACAGAAAAGGAGTTTTTGTCTCAAACTGTCAGTACGTTTGCGACAGAAACTCCTTTTTTGGCGCAAAATGTCGATGCCCACTAACAATTTGCTACGGAAAAGGAGCTTCCATCACAAACTAGCCTATTTTGTGACGGAACATGGAGTTCCATCACGAAAAGGCGGCGTATGAGCCGCCGTTTTGCAATGGAACTCCATGTTCCATCACAAACTTCAATTAAAAATCCCCCTTCTTGTCTCCTTCATTCACAAGTTCTCTGGCGTTTCTCTACTCTCCATGCCTACCTGCCGTCCGACCACCTCCGCGAGCTGAGTACTGCTGTCCGACCTCATCTTCCTCCATCGTGAGCCGTACTCTATTGTCCTTTCTCTTCTTTGTTTGCCTCAAGCCGTTCTTCGTGTAAAATTTATTTTTTGAGTTATTAGATCTTGAGTTCTTAGATCTTTGTGAAACTGTTGTTGATAGGATAAATTGTAGACATAGTTCTTGTGATTGCTTTGGCCTGAGTTATTCAAATTCTTATAGTAGGATATTATTCTTATAAGTGGCCTCTAAGTTGAAGAAAATTCACACTTATACTTCATTAATTAAGAGAATGAAGAGTATATTTTTAAATATATGGTTTTTATTAAGGGTTAAAATTGTAACAACCCAAATAACATACTACTTATTGTGTCCGATGACACGTAGTATCAAGAACATCAATAGAGTTGACGGTATACATATCAAAGTAAAGCGGAACGGAGAGCATGCATTAACGTTTGGACAATGAGTAACTGATATAAAATGCCCAGGTATAAGCTGTTAAATTAAATATCCCGTAGGAATATTCATGTGATACAATTTACAAAGACTTAAATAAAGCTCTCTGCTAAACCAAGTCTTAACTAGACCTATGGCTTGGAACTTAACACAGTTAATCAAACATATTGGCCAGATCAGTGTTAGTTTAATGGGATTCTCCCCGTCTTTCACAGGACTTATGACAACCCATGGACAAACCCTTTCTTAGTTTAAGCACCAAATGATTTGAAGTAACTTTATCAGATTTATGCCAGAAACTAGGCCTTAATAGTCTTCTTCAGACTCCCATCTCGACTGATGCCCCTTCATGGCTTCATCTACTTTGCCTCTTCTCGGCTCTGTCGCCTTATCAGATCCAGGTTCCTTTCTTGAACCTTTAGTCAGGGCTGAGATTCAATCGAGTTGAATCTCAGGTAACAGTAAACCTCATATGAAAAGTATAAACAATATATAATAGACAATCACAATAAACATACATTCAACAAACAAATCGGTACCCGATTACAATGGCCTACAACATATGTATTGTTATCAGTACTCACTAGAGCCTCGTGACCCAATCACAGGTTCCTTTACGCTAGGAAAACAAGCATGCAACATTATTATATAAATACAACAATCCACACGCAACTGAATGTAAACACACATGACCCCAAGACCTAGTCTTGTTCACGAGTCCACAATCATGATTTAATCAATCATATCAAAGCCATACAAGACATAGGAGAGTTAAAGTTACCAGTACGTGAATGTACCTTTCACCGCGTAGTTACCAATACGCCCGACCTTTGAATCCGACCCCGGACTTCTCAGATATCCTATAGTGTTACGGTCGGATTATTTCCTTTTCCCATAACTTATATGATATTATAATCAATACCATATCACTTGAAATAATATCCTAAGGGTTATTTTTGTAACACCCACTGTTCTATACCTAGAATAGAGTGGCATCTTCCTAACTCAGTTCAATGTATTATTTAATAAACAATTTAAACCACTGGGCTTAGGTTTGATTTTGAAAAGTAAAAAAAATTTCCTTTCAAAAATATATAAAAAACTCAACCCATTCATAGATTTCAAAACTATAGTTCGAATGGGCTTTTCTAAAAATTTAAAACTTTCAAAAAACATTAAATAAGTGGTTCAAACTCTTGTTAACAAGTACATCTACTCTTAGACTTGGTTAGATTTTATCAGAGTATTTCTTATATATTATATCTAACCTAGTGCTCTACCATTCACTCATGCACCCATTTCATTTATGGGCTCGTCATATAGGTGCTCTTTCCTACAGCAATACAATACATACACATTCTACTACTATCAGGTCATAGTATCTCCATAATTATATACATCCTAGTTGCCACATGCGGCTATCTCAAAATATTAACTAAACCAAAAAGTAATATATATATATACAAAAGGTGAAACAAAATAAAGTAAGCTGCACTATCAGCTCCACCACCTTCTTGGCCTCGAGTTATAACAATGCCCTTTCCTCTTCCTCCCTGCTTAATAGATTGTCTACGCCCTAAATTATTGGAAGGCTTTGAGATTCAAATGAATGAATCCCAGAGTAACAGGTTAATTTCAAATTCTAGCATATGCAATACATTTAAATCAACCAAACAGAGTAGTCCACACAACATATAAGCAAACATATTTCATACAACAAGTATTACATTCCATATGCAGCTTGTAATACAAGTAATCATTGAATGATTTCAAAAACCTTAGTGCAAGGAAATTCATTTCAGATAATTCAAACACCAAAATTTACTGAATGCACTAGGTCTTGCCTAGCCACTGGGAAGTTAGCCCCATGGTCGGCCCTTTCGCTCAATCGAGCCATGAGTGGTGCTAGCCTCATATAGGTGGGACATACAAATATGGCATACAAAAATATATATAGTCATGCAAAGAATGTGAGATTAAAGTTACTACCTGTTAGTCTTACCGACAGAAACCCCTTCCATACCAGTCTTTCCAATCTGGATGTCCTTCAAGTTTGGGCAAATATCACTTCCTATAATTAACATTTATATGGAGAATGGGTCATTAACGAATCTAATCTTAATGATATAATTAAGATTTAGCTTCTCTAGACCCACCCCAAAATGCTTGTCCTTTAGTATTCTTATGACTAGGGATGTATACTTATTAGGACTTATTTAATTAGATACTATATACTATAGAATAAATGTCATCTCAGCCATTTAACCTTTCAATTTATCCATAGAAACCTTTACTTTGGAGGTTAAACACAATTAGCAACTTATGTGACTATTCTAAGACTTATCAGAAATTGATTTTTAATTTCCACGGGTATTTGGAAAATTCATAACTTAGTCTATATAACTTCAAATGGAGTGATTCTGATTTTTATTTATTCCTTGATAAGTCTATTTTCATAAATTAAAGTCACAAAGTTGATTTATGATTAAGAAAATTTCCCAAATTCCAAAAACTTAAGCTCTGCCTAGAATTTTTCAGAAATTGTGACTTAACTTTAAAAATCAATAACTTATTGTGCAGTGCTCAGAAAAATACCCATTATACATCAAATTAAAGCTATGAAAGTCCTCTATCTAACTGGAAATTTTCACAATTTAATCTTACTTGTGTCTTTCCCAGTTTCCAAAAACGTAACCACATGAATTCCTTCAAAATAATTCCAACAACAACACTATCTTAAATTCTGAAAATTCCCAAGCTTCTATTTTAACCATCATCTTGAAATATTTAGGCATGCTTTAACCATAAAAATGTTTAGACAATATAATCAGGAAGAAGATTTCCATTTTTTAAAAAAACCATTCTCCTTAAGCCAAAGTTAACTTGAAATATCTTTCAAAGCCCCTTATAAATACGCAAATGTGGGTTTAATCTGGAAAATTTCCAGATTTGAGAATTTTTCATGGATTGATCAGCATACTCACACGAAAGCTCATGTGTAATCATCTTCGAGAGCCTTTAATAGCATTCTATTACTGCAGCACTTAATATGACGTTTAGAAGTCTCAAATCAGCAATTTAAATTCAGCTTTCAACTTCATTAATTTGAACTCATGGCTTTCGAGTATCATGCATGAATATAATTCTTTATCAAATAACCCATCCGCAATAACGCCACCCCAACTAAAATTTCAGATGGAATAATATGTTCTTATCATTCCAATAGCATCATAAAATCATATTTAACCACATGCACCGCTATATTATATATTCCCTTCAGCTTAATACCAAAGAACCTGAAACTACACACCAAGATGAAGCCCCTGTTTCGGATAATACAAACAGAACAATCCGAAAACATGCAGCACTAGTTTTGTAGTCTATTAAAACGTTCTACTTCTTTCATGCTTTGGAAATTTAGAAATCAACATCCAACATCCCAAACAGAACCCAACATAATTAGACCAACCCAAATACATGAGACATACTAAACTCTTCACTGTTTCAGATTTAACAGAGAGCCAAAATGCAGGAATCACCGAAACTGAAAGAATGAAGCTTGATAACTCATCTTGATCGAGACTCAAGCCTACATGTAGGTGATCACCCGTTTACTCCTTCTTCGGCTACTCTGATTCCTCTGCGTCTCCCTCTCCCTCTCTCTCTCTCCTTTTTTTTTTCTCCTTTTGTATGATAGCCGAATGTGAAATGAATGATTGGGGGAGTATTTGTCTGAAAGTAAATAATTAAAAGGTGTGGATGGTGCATACGTGGAGCACATGCAGATTAGGAATAGATAATGAAATGGGAGAATGAAATAAACATTAGAGAATTGAAGGGAGACGACAACACGTGGCTTGAAAGTATGGTGAATAAGAAAGCAATGGTTCTGCATCAGGCCATAAATAATGAATGGAGTTATTGATTAAAATGAAATCGTTGGAGAATATGGGCTGAAATGAATAATGCAAGATACAAGCACAGGTTGGGTTCTGTCAACGTATGGCGAATCGGGTGTATGATTAAGGAAGGAATATATAAAAATAGAATGTGTTTTGCGTGAAGGAGTACGCGGCTATATGAAGAATAAGGAAATGTGCGAGTTGTCCCCTATTTTAATCCCAATTAATTCCTTTAGGTCACAAAATATTGTCTAATAAATATTTGAGCCAAAATTTATTTCCTAACTAATTATCCTTAATTTTGAAAAAACATGCCTTAAATTCCAAATATTAACTTTAAAATTTATTTTTTGGCCAATTTTCCACAATTTATCCCATATTATAATTTAATTCTCAAATTCCATTTTTTGGGATTTTACAATTTTTATCTCCTTTGACCTTTTTATCTCCATTTTTAACTTTACTTTTCCTAAAAAAACGCATTGCTGGATTTTCTGGTCAGATTTTTTTGATAACTTTGATAAATCATAACTAATTCTACAAAACTCGAAATGATGTGATTCTAAAGCTAAAATTTCCCTTAACAAGTATAGTTTTCTGGAAAAATAAAACATGGAACTAGAAATCCCTAGGTCATTCCTAGTTTTAATTTTTCCAACCACTGTTCAGATTTTAACATTCAGAACAAGGCGTAACTTCAAAAATTCCTAACTCGTTGTCCAGAGTTTAAAACATTACAAATTATATATCAATAGAAATCCCTAGATGTCTACTTTATAACTGGAAAATTTCATGATTTTTAAAGTTCATTTGATACATAATATACTAGCTACAACAATCTCTGCCAGCACCGAATCTAAAACCGATAATTTTCCAATCTTTCAACATAATAATCTACTGATTCTTAAAATTATTTCCCAACATGTTTTACACTCCATTTTGCATTTTAAAAGCAATGGAGACTTCCAAACATGAAAGGAAATTTATCTTACAATTTTCTAGATTAAACTACAATTTTACCAAAAACTAAAAGCTTAAACTTAAGAACTTACCTCTTGAAATTCTTGCTCCTTCTTCACATTGCTCCTATGAATTTGTCCCTAACTCAATTAGCTGCTGAATGAGTTTGGTGTGATGAATGAAGATGGGGAACACCTCTATTTATAGGAAAAATCCAAGCTCATTTGGAACCAAAAACATGGAATAAAATTTCCCTTCCTTCTTCCTAACCATTAGATCAAATATGCACTTTTTGAAATCAATCTCCTCACTTTAAAAAAGCTGCCAACATCCTCCTTGTTTTTGGCAATTAGATGTGATTTTCATGTAGCAATGATCCAATGATCAATTGATTTCATTGGTTCATTTAATTATCTTAGGATTTAGCTTAATTAGGTAATTAATGAGGACCATTGGATTTAATTACATGTGTAACAATCCTAGCCCTTGATCTTAGTTGTAATTCTTGACTTTTGGGGCTGTTTTGATTAAACTTAATTACCCCCTCAATCAAGTTGCTTATATGCCTCTTAACCACAAATGTCATTGTAGGATTGGTTTGTTACTTAATCAAGGTCATTAGTGCTTTATTATTCAAGCTTAATTCTTCATGTTTGGCCCTTAATATTTCAAAAATAATCATCCCCCTTTTGAAGATTTAATTGCCTCTAATTAAATTGAAGAATTATGCAACTAATCTCAATTAGTGCAAGCTTATTCGCTAAGGATAATTGTTAATATAGATAACAATTAAACTAAGTGTTTTCCTTCTCTTGTCTCATGAGCATTTAAAATAGTGATTATTTCATCTGATTTTATGTCACATTTTATAGCTCCTAATATGTAGTCTCATTAATTAACCATTAGTTAATTAATTCCAAAGTGAAATTTGGAAGAAAATATAATCAATAGATTATAATTCTTTGAGACACATATTCATCTTTGTATTTTACTAATTTATTTACCAAAATACAATGTTTACATGTATCATGAAAATTAGGGTATCACAAAAATAGAAATGATAATAATTGTTATGATATTGTGTTAATTGGTAACAATAAGAACACTTTTGATAGTACAATTTACACTACAAAAGTATTCTTATAATTAAGACCGAAGGTAATAGTATGTAAGAATCTAAAACAATATTTGGTTTAATATTTAAGAATATAAGAATCAAACGTAGTTTATATAGTATTATCTATATTTTATTAAATTAGCATTAAAATAAATGTTTATTTTCATATTTTTATATGTTGTGATTTGTAATTCTCATTTATATGTTTGGGTAGTGGATTCGTGATTGATCTATTTAAAACAATTGGCATTGCAAAATTAGTTTACTATTTATAATTATATAAATAAAATAAATATAAATTAGGCATTTAAATAATAATAATAATGGAAATATTTGTGCATATAATTCAATCAAAAGATTATAAATTACCACTAAGTATATAGTACAAATTAAATGTGTAGTTAATTAATTAATTCAAGATAATAATAGTAGTTTTTATTAATTAAGAGACGTTGCATCTCCTTCATTTAATCCCACCAACATTAATTAATTAAGTGCACAAAGGTGAAAAAAATGCAAAAGAAATGACAATTTAAAAGTAAAGGCTTAATGATTTAATAGATTAATAGAAAATATTGGTACCCCCTTACTACGTGGTTAATTAAGATTTGTGTTGAGACTCGATTATATCATATTTTGCTTATTTGCCATAGTTGCATTTTGTGTGGATTGTTCTCTTTTGCATCGTTCGACCCTTGTTTTTTGTTTTGTTTTGTTTTTTGTTTTTTTGTTTTGCAATCAGTTGTTGGAATTGAGGTAACAAACTACAACCCTAATGTAATTGTGTGTTTGCATTTTGATGAAATAATAGTATATATGTTTTCCAAAAAATTTGTTATATGTCCCTATTTTCACCTGTACTTTATCATTCTTTTTTTAGCCCTCAACATGCATGTCCCCATCTTCTAGTGTACTGTCATCATTCTCTGGTTGCTTACTGGGATCTGTTCTTTGTTCACTGCATGTGCTTGTTTGCCACTTTCTTGATTATGTGGCAATTGGTTGGTATAAGTGGCCAGTTGCATTTGCCATTTAGGTTAATAGCTGAATTAGTTAGTATTATTGTATTATGTTCCAAAAGTCTCTGTGCAGCGTTGGAGTTGGGGTTGGGGAAGTATGGAAAGTGATTATGATAGGAGTTGTGTAATATCCCAAATTTTTGGGACTTTGTAAATTGGAATAGTTTATGGAAAATTAAGTTGCAAAATTTGCCTAAAAATTATAATATTGATTATTGGAAATTAAGAATTTATTTTATCCAACAATTTCCATAAAAAAAAAATATTTTATTGCAAAAAAAAAAAAGAAAAAGAAAAGAAGAGGCCAACTTGGATTAGGATACATATATATATACATATCAGATGCAATCAGCCAACACGTGAGGGAAAAAGAAAAAAACAAACAAACAAACAAATAGAAAGAATTAAACCCCTTCAGCCTCACGTGAGCAGCAACAACACAAGTCATCTACTAATGGTTTGCAATTTCCTTGACACAAAACGCCAAACGCTACATTAGGAAAATGAATCAACACCCTTCCTCAGCGTCAGTTACGCGCAAAAGAACAGTTCAGTTCACAGTGAGCTATTAACGTCGAACACGCAAGATCCAGAAAACCAGAATCCATCATTTTTCCTCGAGCCCAACGTCCTATCAGCTCAGCCTCATGCCGTCGCATATTCTCTGGATTCTTCTTTGCAGACTAGTCCGTTTGAATACACACACACACACACACACACACACACACAATGCCCTCTATTGTATTCGTTCACAGAGGTGAGCAACACTGAGAGAGAGGTGAAGCAACCAGAGAAGGAGTGAGAGAGAGAGCACCTGAAGGTTTGAGCTGAGAGTGAGAGACAAAAAGTTACAGCGGGAGAGAGAGAGTGCGACGAGGAACTGAAAGAAGAAACAAGCTCTTGTTGCATGCAAGCTTGAGGAATCATCCAAGGTGAGTTCCTTAAGTCTTTTCCTTCTAGTTTTCATGGCCTTGGTATGCTTCTTAGCTGTTTGGTTAAGGAAAACGAAAACCAAAAATGAGTTGCTTTGTTTTCGGGCTGAAAAAAAACAGAGAATTTTGTGAGCTTCGGTTCCAATGGTAAATCACCGTGTTTTTTCATGAAATTTTGTAAGTAAATAGTAGTCATCTTAAGCTTTAAAACGAGCGAAAAACAGCCAAGACGGACGTGTATAATGAAAGTTATGATTTTCCAAAGTTTAGCTTAAAAACCTCAAACGTTTCTGCATTTCCAGAGAGTAGGTCGGTTTCAGGCTTGATTTTGAAATGGTAAACCGTTGAGTTTTTCCTTGAAATTTTTACAGTAGATATTAGACTCAATGAGGTTCAAAACGAGAAAAAGAACAGCCAAAACCAACGTGTAGATTGAAAGTTATGATTTTTCAAAGTCAAACACGGAAACTTGGAAAACAAAGTAAAAAGTGATTTTCGTGCTTGATTTTGAAATGGTAAACCTTTGCGTTCTTCCTTAAAATTTTTACAGTAGATAGCAGACTCAATAAGGTTTGAAACAAGCAAAATAATAGCTAAAACCAACTTCTAGAATGGGAGCAATGAATTTTCAAAGTTGAGTTACAAAAAAGAAATCGTTTTTGACTGCTTCTGGAGTGGTAAAATGACGTGGCATTTCGAGGTAGGTAAAAAAACTTCAAAAATTATGAAATGTTACAGATATGTATTAGACACATAGAGCTTTAATTTTATAGGTAATTCGTTGCATTTCAATAAGTATACAAAAAGTTATGAATTTTGGAAAATGGGTTACAAATATGTAACTGTTTCTGAACAATGACTACATTTTTGAAATCTGGGAATTTTCTAACATGTATTGGTTATTGGTATTATTTTTGTATGACATTAGATATGTTAAGGGACACCTGAGCTTTGGAATAACACCATTTCAATTTTTATACAATTCATGATGATTTTTTGAAGTTAGATATTAGGACAGACTGTGTTTTGGAGAAAATTCTGGATAGTGATCACGTTTTGAATTTTTGTGAATTTTTGCCATGTGATAAAATATTGGAATCAATTTTCCTAGAAACTAGATTCATCAAGGAGTTCATACAATTTTGAACCACCTAATTGGGATGTCTAGAACCCCAAATGTGGATTTTTGAAATAAACACTAAATCAAGACTTTTCAAATTGAAAAGTAGAGGAAAATAATTACTTAGAGAATAATATGAATTGTGTTGGCTAATATTGAGAAAATTACTGAAAATTTAGGATAATTATAATAATAGCAGATATTATCATTATTACTGGGAAAGAGTGATAATAAACAAAAATAATTATTATTATCATTAGGGAAATTTTTAAGGGATTAATAACCAATATTAATCCTCTGAACTACTTCGCGTAATTAGTTTCTTTGTGATTTGAGTAAATGACTAACGACAATGATAAACACTTTTAGGCAGAACTTGACACCTCTACCGATCCCAACACCTTCGGACAAAGTTAAGGACTCAAGCTTGAGGTGAGAAATTGTTATCTTATTAGTATGTATGTAAGTATTCATGTATGACTGATTATGTTTACTGGATGATTTACATGTTTATATCCTAGCTATGGATTAGGGGCTGCGTGTCCTAAAACAAGCCTATGTGTCCTGAAGAGCTACAGTCCTTGGCTGTTAACTGAGGTAGCGATACGACTTGTTTACTGTGAATGAAAGGCTGCGGTTCTTGGCCGTTAACTGCGGTTACGGTGCGATTTGTTATTGTGAATTATTCTATGCTTAACATGTTAACTGTTATTATTTATATTTCATACTTGCATATGAGATTAACTGTTACCCCTGGGGTTCATTCATTTGAACTCTAAATCGTATGAAAGAGATAGGTGATGGATCGAGATCAAGAGGAATGATACAGCTGTAAGGGTTACATAAGAAGAGATTTCTGTAATAATACATGGAATTAAACTGTATTAATTCGTTTATCATATGTTTGTTATTTTTGTATTATTGTTTTCAAACTAAGTTATTTTCAGAAACTTTTATTCTGTAATTAAGTCGTCCAAATCATCTCGATGCCTATGTGCAATAACTCTGATAAATAGAGGCCTCTCAGGGCCGGGCGTTACAAGTTGGATGTACAATCGTCTAACTCAGAAAAAACAACTTACTCAAGTAGTCTTAGAGGGTTTGGAAGAATTCATCCAATTTTCTTTGGTGTATACAACTAATTCAAGTACCTCGATTAGTTGTCCGTGTGTGAAATGTAGGTGTTTGCAATTTCGAGACGCGAGCACAATCAGAATCCATTTGTGTAGAAAAGGATTCATGACGAATTATGAATGTTAGGAATTTCATGGTGAAGTCCAACAGACCCCGAGTAGTTATTACGGAGACAGTACTCATCAAGACAACCTTAATCAATATAAATAGTTGGTTATGGATGTCGTGGGATTGTCGATCAACCAATATTTTGATCCCGTTACTCATGCTAAACCTTCATACATGGAAGAAGAGACCGATACATATAATCAACCATCATACATGGAAGAGGATCCTAATCTACAAGTCGATAGGTTCTATAAAATGCTTTAAGATGCACAACGTCTTTTATGAGAAGGTTGCGAACATATTGAAAATAGTGAATGTTCATTGCTATCGGCTACCCTAGCAACATTAAGCTTGAAGACTGATCACCATATGAGTGAGAAGAATTACAATGAAATGATGCAGATCAGGAGTAAGGTCGTTCCCAATGACAATAATTTGCCGAAAGATTTTTACCAAGCAAAGGAAAAGGTGAAAGAGTTTGGGCTTAGATGTGAAAAAATCCATTATTGCCCTAGAGGAAGTATGCTCTATTACAAGGATGATGCTGAGCGGACTACTTGTAAATTCTGTGAACATGACAGGTACACAGTTGTGAGGAATGGAAGGAAATTGACTTTTTAAGCATTAAGCAAGATGTGGTACTTTCCTCTCGTGCCCAGACTTCAGAGATTGTATTCATAACAACAAACAACTGCTCACATGAAATGGCACCGAGAGCATGGCAATGATGAAAAATTTGTGACGCATCCATCCGATGTCAAAGCTTGGCTAAAATTTGATGAGGCGAATCCTTTGTTTGCAGCTGGTTTATGTTCAGATGGGTTCTCTCCTTTCAACCATATGGGCAGGAATTATTCCTGTTGGCCTCTGATTGTGACTCTGTACAACCTCTCACCTTCTATGTGCATGAGAAGAGAGTTTTAGTTCCTCAGCGCGTTAATCCCTAGGCCATCCAACCTAAAAAAGAAAATAGATGTATACCTCAGGCCTTTGATAGATGAATTGAAGATGTTGTTGAGTGAAGGGGTTCTTACATACAGTGTATGATTGAGCCAGAATTTCACCATGCGAGCTGCATTAATATGGACGATAAATGATTTCCCTGCATATGGGATGTTGAGTGGCTGGAAAACATCGAGGAAGCTTGCATGTCTGGTATGTCTCGAGTAGAACGTGGGTTTTAGCTTGCAATACAGTCATAAGGTCCGTTGGTTTGACAGGCACCAGCGATTCCTGCCCCTCGATCATCTACTTAGGATAAACAAAAAAGACTTCAGGTGGAATGTGGTTGAATGGTCAGATAAACCTCGTCGTTTAAGTGGCCAAGAAATATGGGGGAGGGTGAAGCGCATTCAAAGTGTTGAAGAGGGAGCTGCTTCTAGTGAACCTGAGGGATATGACATTTAGCATTATTGGAACAAACGCAACATCTTTTGGGAGCTACCTGTTAGCTCTTAGAAATTGACAACATTCCAGCACATTTTCTATCTCTTTTTACCTATTTTTAGGTTTGAAATGTTCATAGGAAACATAGTGTATAGAAGAAAATGTGCATATCAAAGTATCAAGCAAAATTTATAGAAATTCTTGTTATATTTTGTAAAGTTTGAGATTCAATTGAGAATTGAGAATTCCTCCTTCTTTTGTAGGAGGATGGAGACAAGATTTGAAGCTCTAAAGAACCAAGAAACAAGGAAAGAAATGAAGGCAATGAAGAGATATAAAGTTTGAAAGACTTGTACAATTGGCCGTAGCAAGTTGACAAACTTGTTGTGGCAAGTCGAGGAAAATAGCTCTCTGTCTGAACTGGTCGCGACAAGTTGTGCAACTTGCCGTGGCCAGTCGTAAAAAAGTGCAACTGCGCATTTTAACTTCAGAAAAAGCAAAACTCTATTTAACCTAAAGGAAAAGGACGAAAAAGAGACTTCTCACACTGTGGAACCTTGGAGCAACTACTAGAAGAGCTTGGGAGAGAGATTTAGAGCATTTTGGAGTCTTGGGTACCAATCTCAAGAGAGATTTTGGGATTTCTACCTTGGTTCTTTCTCATTTTCTTCTCTTTTCCACTTTGTTTCTTCATGGGCTTTGTAACTTTGTGTAGAATCATTTTGTACTTGGATATGAGTAGCTAAACCTTTTATTCTAGGGTTCTTTTGACTCTTTGTATGGATTAATACTTGGATATTCCTCTCTTTTGGTAGATAAATATATATATGTGTGTTGATTTCAACCTAGGCTTAATGCTTCTAAGTGATTGGTCTCCATTTAGATTATTTATTCATTGGGTTTGACTTGAGAAAGCTAATCTAGGTGTAGAACTTGATTGAAAGCATGCTTGTCTTGAAGTTTACTTGATAAATGGATAGTGTGTTGGTAAAATAGAGATATATTTACTAATCTTGCATTGTCACATTAATGTTGTTACTTAAATATTAATTCTCATTAATTGTAGCAAGAGATTGTGCATTTTAGTGAGAAGAGAAACTTGATATTGACTTGAGAGAGCTTGTCAAGTGTTTGTGAACCTTAGACTAACGCATACATGCATTGAAACACTAATAGAGAGGAAATTAATCAAGTGTTATGAAATGAAAAGGGGGAAGAAGAATCCTAGGCTTTATTAAATCCTTAAAATCCAAAAATCAATTGCCTTTATCAATTTTTAATTTTAGAAATAGTCTTTAAAAATTCTCATTTCTCATCAACAACTTTGTTCTAGCTCAACTAGATTAAATTAACTAAGTCTATTGTTTGACCAATTTGTTATACAAATCCTCGTGGGAATGATACTTTACTTATCACTTTATTACTTGCATGACTCGTACACTTGCGAGGCGAACTATAACATCCCAAATTCCAGGTTCGAAATTCGTGTCGGTCGACACTTAGTTTTAAGAAAAACAACAGAGTTTGAGATGCTACAGCTTAGAGTACTGCAGAAATTGATAGCGTGCGCTAAGATCCGGACAACGAGTATCTGATATAAAAATGCCCAGACATATGATGATGCCCGACATAAGCTGATATATTAAATATCCCGAAGGAATATACATGTGATACAATTTACAGAGGTTAAATACAATCCTCTGATAAAGAAAGTTTTAAACTAAACCCATGACTTGGAACCTAACATCAGTTAATTAAACAGATTGGCCAGGTAGGGGTCTATCATGGGGGCCTCACCGACTTATACGGCGACTGATTGGCTTCCCACATAGATTTACCCAGCCTTAGACACCAAACTGTTCAAAGTAACTTTGTTAAATTCGAGCCAGAAGCTAAGTCCTAATAACTTCTATCGGCCTTTGCCTTTGATTGCTGCCTCTTCACGGCTCTACCCACTGGCATCTTCTCTATCCCGGTTTCTTTCTTGTACTATTCATTAAGACTGAGGTCCAATGTCCATTGGACCTAAGGTAACGGTTAACCTCATTCTTATGTAAAAGTATATGATAGATATCACAATGATAAAATCACATTTATAACTTTCAAAACCATATCAGCAAGTTACTGTTTCTAGGGAAACTCAAGCGGCACTAACGTCTTGGAACAACTTCCCTTATAAATTTGTTATTGGGGTAATTTAACTTGGACCCTGATTCTCATACCAGGATTCCTAGAGTTTAGCAACAAAACCCATATTCCGTGCCATCTCCTTTATCTCTAGGGTTTTTACTTACCCAATCCTAACCCTTTTCCTTAGGGTATATGCCCTTTCTGTATCACATAACCAGCATTATATCAGTATTTATAACCTAGTTGTCCAAATCATTCCTTTGATACCAAAATGTAACATCCCAAATTCCAAGTTCGAAATTCGTGTCGGTCGATACTTAGTTTTAAGAAAAACAACAGAGTTTGAGATGCTACAGCTTAGAGTACTGCGGAAATTGATAGAGTGCGCTAAGATCCGGACAACGAGTATTTGATATAAAAATGCCCAGACATATGATGATGCCCGACATAAGCTGATATATTAAATATCCCGAAGGAATATTCATGTGATGCAATTTACAGAGGTTAAATACAATCCTCTGATAAAGAAAGTTTTAAACTAAACCCATGACTTGGAACCTAACATCAGTTAATTAAACAGATTGGCCAGGTAGGGGTCTATCATGGGGGCCTCACCGACTTATACGACGACTGATTGGCTTCCCACATAGATTTACCCAGCCTTAGACACCAAACTGTTCAAAGTAACTTTGTTAAATTCGAGCCAGAAGCTAAGTCCTAATAACTTCTATCGACCTTTGCCTTTGATTGTTGCCTCTCCACGGCTCTACCCACTGGCATCTTCTCTATCCCGGTTTCTTTCCTGTACTATTCATTAAGACTGAGGTCCAATGTCCATTGGACCTCAGGTAACGGTTAACCTCATTCTTATGTAAACAGTATATGATAGATATCACAATGATAAAATCACATTTATAACTTTCAAAACCATATCAGCAAGTAACATAACACAGCCACTGCAATATGTATGTTACCCAAGTCTGCACATAACCAGTGCCACGAATCCACGTGTCCTCAGCGCTAGGAAAACTCAACGGTGTTATCAAGACTATAACCCGTATACAACTCAAATCCATGAGCAATTTCAAAACAAAGTATCAACATGTGAAAACAATTATCATATAACCATACCATAAGCATAAGCGTTAATGTTACAATACGCGTCCGTACCTTTTACCGCATAGTCGTCAAACATCCGACCTTTGATTCCGGCTTTGGACTTCCCGGATATCCTAACATATCACCATATCACTTAGAACAACATTCTAAGAGATATTTCCACCTCTATTTACCATTCTACCCTTGATGGCTTTATTATCACAATTTTGCCCTTACATTTCTTCAAAAACGTGGTGCAGCATTTTCTGGGCAGATTTTTCAGTAACTTTGAAAAATCATAACTAATTCTAGAAAAATCAAAATGAGGATCCGTAAAATTTTCCGGAATCCTTGAGAAGTATACTTTCGAGGAAAAATACTGGAACTTACCCAGAATTTATGAATAATTCCCAGTTCCCAGATTTCAAATCGCTGCCCAGATTTTCGTCCAGAAAACATAGCTTAACTTCTGAGATTTTTATCTTTTCGCAGAGCTTCAAATGACACACTCTTTATATATTTGAAAAGCCCTAGATGTCTACTTTCACCATGAATTTTCTCAGAATTTTGGAACATCATTTTCATCATAAAATACTGACGTTTTTACCCCTGACTCCAGAAATCACTGTTTGAGGAGATTTCGCCAGAGCTTCGCTATTTTGATCCTAATCTTCCAAAAATTTTGCTATAACTTCTTCTTCATCAATTTTTCGAAATAAATGCAATGGAAACCATAAAAACATGAAATTAAAACTAGATCTAGAAGATTGATGATCAAAACAACATTTCTAGCATTTCTATCTCATAAACTATGAACTTAAACTAAAACTAAAAACTCTCTTACCTCTTGAAGAACCTTGCTTCTTGTTTCTTGAAGCTCTTCCACACTCTCCCTTACTCTCTATATTTTGGTTCCTAGCTTGAGGAAGTGGTGAGAAAATTGTGAAGAGAGGGTCTCTATTTATAGCCAAATCAAGGAGTAGCCACCAAGAAATTCAATTTGATCTTGGCCCTTGAGTTTTGTTTGGTGAAGAGGCATAAATCTCCCCCTTACACCTCCCCAAATTCGTCCTCCCCCCTTCCTCCTTCTAGATTTTCTTTTGCTTTGTCCCCAAGACATTCTATTTAACACTAGTTACTCACAAATGCTAATTTAGTTTGGTGTAAGTTGGTGTTTAAATTCAAAATCCAATTTCACTTTTGGAATCCTAATTTTATGATTAGATTTATGGTGATTTTTAATTCCCAAAATACTTAGGTATGAATCTTAAAAGTAACCAAAAATAACTTCGAGAATAGCCAAATCGAAGCTCATAATTCACTGAGTTCAAATATGTATTTATCTATAATACTTAATTCCAATATTTCAAGTTATGATTTAATTTCTATAGGTTCTCATCTAATTTTATAACAACTTGTTCATTAAGCTAGACAACTTGCTCACCAAGTCTTTGAAGCTTCTTCTATACACTACTTTATTTGACAAATGTTTTTACATTTGAAGTTATTATTTTCCCTTCTTTTTCTTCCTTATTTTCGAAATCCAAGAGGAATTTTTGACCAAGGAATATGTTTACATATCTTTTCCCCTTAACCAACAAGTCTTCTTTTTTAATTATCCCATGCTTTGTTTAATTGAATTTAGATAAAATGAGATTACTTCCTCCCTACTCCAAGTAAAAACCGTCCCCTCCTTCTTGTTATTATTTATTCAATTACAATTTTTAATGCTCTTACATTTTTAAGGAGAAAATTCTCTCATTAGTCCTCTTAGATTTATGATTTATGGTTAATTAAATAGGAATTTTTGTCTCATAGAAATAAATTAGGAATAATTATTTTAAATCCTAACTTTAATTTCCAACATCATGTTTTAGGGGTTACTAGGCTTAACCACCAAAATTGACAAAGTTTCTAATTTAATTTTAATGATTGATAACTTCTTGTGTGCTAATTTTAGCTTCTAAATATCATTCGATCCTTAATTTAATTGATTTTTCCTTAATTATGACCTTTATAAATTAATTACTAGCTAATCTCAAAAATTACTAGAGCATCTCAATTATTGCAATTTCAATTGCCCAATAATTGTTACTAATTTTCTCTAATTTCATGAGAAATCACCTTAAAAGATAAGGTAATTATTTTACTAGTTTTGAGACCACAAATTCACCTATTGTAATAGGCGTCATTTATCAAAATTTAATATTTACATGTATTATGAAAATTGGGGTATTACACGAACACTACCATATTGGAAAGATCAATTGTTAAGACACAATCTCGATGTCATGCATATTGAGAGGAATGTGTTTTGTAATATTTTGTACACTGTAATGGACACCAAAGGTAAGACGAATGATATAGTCAAAGCAAGATGTGACATACAACAAATTTGTAGAAGGCCTGCTTTGCATTTGGTAGAGAATGCCACAGGTCGGACTTCTAAACCTAGAGCGCTGTACGCATTGAACAAAGAGCGGAATTTACAATTGTTGCTATGGGTTAAAGGTGAGAAACTACCGGACGGTTATGCATCAAACTTCTCAAAATATGCAACATGAACGAGGCGAAGTTATTTGAGATGAAGAGTCATGATTGTCATGTTTTCTTTTAGAGATTGTTGTCATGGGCCTTCAAAGAACTATCGAAGCATATATGGAGTATTCTGACAGAATTTTCCTTGTTCTTTAGAACAATTTGTGCTTCTGAGCTTAATGTTGATAAGTTACGACAGTTGGAGGAGAGCGTGCCAATAATGCTATGCAAGTTAGAGATTGTGTTTCTGTTAGTTCTCATGTTTTTGATGTTTTGATGATCACAATTATAATGTAATTAAAGCTTAATTTTTGATGAAAATTTGATGTCACAATTTGCCTCTAGGTAATTTAATTATACCTCAAGTTGTCTTGCTTGAATATTTGAAAATTCATTTTCGTGCTTTAAGGTTGCCTCTAGTCACTTAATAATTGACTCAAGGCATGTGAGCACTTTGATTTTCCTGATATACGTATTTGACTATCTGATGGCAAAAGTGTAATTATGATGAACTGTACATGTTGCCTTTAGTCAATTATGACTTGCCTCAAGGTATCTTGTATTTAACTCCAAGAGCTCTTTCGAAATAACCTTAATGGGAAAGTCGTAATTATACTAAAATCTCCTTTATACCTCAAGTCATTTAGAGTCATGCCTCCAGTTAAGACTTTCCAATGTCTAAACGTGTATGTCTCTAGTCATCCCAAGATTGCCTCTAGGCAATATGACTCAAGGCATCAATTTATTTAACTTAAGGTATCTAAGGTGAACTCATTATTACTATGCTCAAATTGATTTTACCTCTAGGCAATAAGTGAGTTGCCTCAAGGCATTTTGCCTATAGGAATATGTTTCAAAATATCATCTCGCCTCGCCTTGCCTATTTGCCTCAAGGTACTCTATAATTACCTCGAGGCAATATGACTCTAGGCATATTATTTTAACTCAAGGCAAAACTTCTAAAATCTCTTTTACGTGAAAATTTTGGTTACCTTTAGGCAATAAGTGTCTTGCCTCTAAGCAATAAGACTTGAGGCAAATTATCCTGTTGCTTGTTTTCAGCACTCTATTCAACTCTGTTTCATATTTCACCTAGGCAATGTTTAGTAAATTGATGATATCTCCCAAACTGGAGATCGGATTGAGGTGAAACCAATTATGAATGAAACTAAACTTTCAATGCGTCATCTTGGCCAATTTTCAAGCCAAAATAAGTTTATATGAGATAGATATGAATTTCGGAAGTTGGAACTGGAATTAACATCACACAGCAGAATAAGCTTCGGTAATTTAGGTGTATCTCTCAAAATACATATTGGGATGAGCTGAAATCAGTGGCATATGAAACTAGACTCGTATACCTTTCCAAAAACATCAAGATCATAGAAAAAAAAACGATTAAATGAGAGAGATATGATTTTTAGAAGTTCAGAGTCTGTTCAGGATTGTGCAAAAACACTAGTCAAAGAACAACCTTCATTCATCGGATGATAATCATCAGAATAAAATGAGTTTGAAGCTGATTCTTCTTGTATTGGAAAGAAGACTTAAAGAGCCTTCAGGGGATATGTGTGATTTGCCAAAATCTAGAGCTTAACGAAGAAGTTATGGTTACTGGAACTTTAGCTTCATAATGCCCATGTTCTTGCATTTTGAAGTCATTGGATTCTAGAAGTTTAGTTAATTAAATGGGTAACTCAAGTGATGATCAGACAAAGAGAAAATCCTTGTGTGAAGGAGTCTACCTTGAGTTATGTTATCATCTACCTTGAGGTGGCTTGAGTGGTGCCTGGAGTTAAGGACAAGCAGAGAGCAAATGTTTGCATAAGGATGTTTGCCTTAAGGTATGCCACTAATTGCCTCAAGGCAAACCCAAAGTACCTCGAGTTGATTGCCTCAAGGTATATATTTAATGCCTCGAGTCAACATACATAAATACCTACAGTCACTAGAAGACAGAGAGCAAGGGAGGACTAAGACAACTTGTTAACTCGAGTCAACATCTATAAACTCGAGTCATTCTTTCTCTGTTTCTGAAAATCACTATGTCCGTAATTGCAAAATCTTCAAGTATTATCTGTTTACTTCATATCATCACTCATTATTGTTTCTAACTATATTTAATCAGTTTGTTAATGAGTTTCAGATGATTAGATGAATGATTAAATAAAGATTAATCAAAAAGTGCATTGTGAGTAATGTCAAGTCTAACAGCTATATTCCAACGACTACTTCCAATGGACACCCAACGGTCATATTCTCAATTGGAAGAATTGCTCAACAGTTGAATTCTCTTCATCAACTATAAAAGGAGAAGCATTCAAAATAGACGCAAATATACGAGATTACAACTTCATTGTCAAAATGCTAATACTCTGACTTCTATATCACATACTCTCTGTTTCTCAATGTTTATATAGTTTACAATAGAGCGTTTAATGATCGATTATGTACTTCAATGTTTATCCATTCACTTCTTAGAGAGAGAAGATTCATTTTAATCATTCTATTTTGAGAGTTACTCAAGATTGGGTGATCTTGAGTAGGAAACTGATTATATCCTTACAGTGTGTAAGGGGAAGTATCTCAGTGAGAAATTTGACTTCATAAGTGCCTGGGTGAACTTGTGGGATTGTAAAGCCTTCTATTATGTCTGGATTAAACAAGATGATAGTGGATTGAAAATCTCAAGTGGAGCTTGGGGATTGGACGTAGGTCAAGGATTGGGCCGAACCAGGATAAATCATAGTTTGCATATTCTCTTCCCTAAACTCTTATATTCTAGCATATATGTCTGAATGACTCACAATTGCTTTATAAATTATTACTATCATTCAAACCATTTTCATTAAGTTGCGAAAAGATTTACAAAGTTATCCAAACTTTTATCAAACACCCAATTCACCCCCCTCTTGGGTGATAGTCAGGTCTTATAATCAAATGTTCTGTAATTTCAATCAGTCTTCCTCCTAACTTCTTTGACTCAATGGAACATTTGCCTATTCACTTGGTGTACAAAGTAAGGGTAGGAGGTCCGCAACAATAAAGGTAGATGTATCCATTTGAAAGGTAATATATATATTTCTTCTATCTGTGATTAATTGAAACACATTGTGCCATAGGTTATAAATACTCTCCGATTGTCCATTGTAGGTTTTTACGCACACTTAATTACAAGATAAAAAATACAAGGTATGTTGAAGGATCTATCACTGAAGCGTTTCTAGTAAAAAAGGCCACTAAATTTGCCTTATACTATTATCCTCCTGAAGTTATATCAAGATGAAGAGGGGTACCTTGCAACAATGATGACAGTGAACCGAGTGGTCAGATATCAATATTTAATTATCATGGTCGAGTCGTGCGAAGACATTATAGGTCAACTCTGGAAGGAAGCAATAAAAAGTAGTAGAGTAGTACATTCTAAAAAACTGTGAAGTGGTCGCTCCATACTTAAAATAAGATTTCCTTTTTTCTAACTGTTATGGTAAGTATTAAAGTATTAAATTTTTTTTTGTTACAGTTACTTCTCTCATTGGGTTTGACCAACAAATCCTTTGATGTCGGATTCTGAAGTTGATCAATTCATGAACGTTGAGTTTCCTAATAAGTTACAATCCTACTTCGTGCAAAACAAATAAGCTCTCTAGGATGTTGTATGGAGTTTATCTTACGACTCTGCAACAGCTGTTACCCGAATCAAAAAATATGTAATCAATGGGTATCAATTTGCAACTGTTGTAGTGAACGAAAATACGAAAAGTTACAATTACAGTGTATGTTGTCGACGTGGCCAAGTCGACGGGGTTGAGGGCAACTACTACGGGAAGTTAATTGACATAATTTATGTTACACACCTATCGGCCTCGCCCTTTCAGGTGGTTTAGGTAGTGTGATCCTTTACTTATATTCAATTCTAGCTTACTTTTCCCAAGTTAATTTATGTTACACATCAGAGTATAAGCAGCAGAGCATACACTAGTTTGGACAATAATATACTGATAAAAATACTAAAAGATAAACTTTTCCCTCGAAGGGATCAAAATATACAGTCATTCGGGTAATAGTGCCTGACAGGCCAAAAAAAATACTACACTCATTTGGATAATCACAACAAGTATCTAAAAGAAATCATCACCATCTATCATCGCACTAGCCCTGCTCTGGGGTCTTACCTCTGTCTCCTCGCTCCGCTTTGGATAAGCTGCCAGAGGAATAAAAAGGGGTTGGGATTCACAAGTGAATTCTCAGAGTAACCGTTAATCTCATATAAAATTTATAACCATGCATGTAAGAAAACCAAGGATAAAAACACAAACCACATAGCATTCAATATCATGCACACAGTAGGGCACACAGCCAAATCCGGAACTAGCAGTCCTAATAGCACACAGCACAGACTGCAGTGGTCGTAATAGCACACAACACAGATCATTGGGTACAGCACACAGCAAGGCCCGTATTGCACATAGCATGTTCTGGTTCTAGAGCGCTCAAAAATAAATGATAACCAAATGTATGCAATATACATGGTAAAACATACATACAAGTCACACAGAGTATATGAGAATTAAGGTTACTACCTGGTGTACAATATAATGTCTTTAATATTTATTATGCCCGATGTCCTTTCCAGAGTTGTCCTTGACCTAATAACACCAAAACACATTATTTTTAGTGTTTCCAAAAATGCCCTTGCATTTTCTTGTTAAATTGAAGTTTCACCCAATTTTCCCATAAAAATTCAGAGTCTTGATCCAACTTCCATGATTTTAATAAATTCCAAAAAAATAATTTTCATATGAAACCAGCGCCATTTGAACCATTGAAAAGTATAATTCCCAGGAAAAATACCTCTAGACCATGAAAATACACATATTTTGGCGTGGAGCTTAAAGTCTATTCTCTGGTCCAGATTCACGTCACTAGTTTCAGTTCCTATTTCATCCATTTATTTCACCCACTATTTGTAATCTAAAATTATCGTATTATATATCTAAATTCATTCCCCGGATGTCTAGTTTCTCCATGTAAAATTTCATCTTAAATTAAGTTTGTTTACCCCTTCAAAAACTCATTGGAAGCTTTACTACCCGGATTCCCTGAAACTGGCAGCAAGCCCTTACTTAGGGCTTTCGGTGTTTTTAACTTCGGAAACTCAAACCATAACTATACCTTACACAATTTTTCATTTTGAAAACAATGGAACCATTAAAATGACCAAATTCTCACTCCTTGACTATGCCTTGTTCAGACTGAAATTACATTTAATAGTAACAATTTATCCACAAATTTAGGTTCTTGTGCTCTCAAATCATCGTATAATCCTATATTCATGAATAAATCACCATGAAACTCCAAAATTCCTAATCAGCTGAAAATCAAAGAAGTCATAATATACTCATAACTCAACCAAACTTCAAATCAATTGGTTCAAATCGAAGCTTACACTTACCTTATCATGATTCCACAATCTGTTCGAAATTTCAGCAGTAGTTCAGCTAACCCAATGACTTGAAACTCCTCCTATGATAAAACAAAAACCGTAGAATTGAAGCTCTCGAAGTGTAGAACAATATTAGTGAAGGGAGTTTTTGGATCGGAGGTGATTTGGTAGGAGATTTGGCTTGCAATTCATTTCTCTCTCCTCTTGAATATCTCATGCATCTTCATATATATTTCCAGCTCTCTCTCTCTTTTTGCTGCTTCTCCGAGATTCCATGGAATAATTGATGAATGAATGGATATTTAGAAAGTCCAAGGTCGGTGGGAGCATGGCACAATTTAATGACATTATACTTTCACTTTATTCCAATTATGCCATGACTTTAGTTCCAACTCTTATTGATTTGATTTATCCACCGAAAATGCATTGTCCAGTTGAAGACAAATAAATGAAATGATGTCATTTACATGATCCTTCCAAGTCAAAGTCAGTGGAGTTTTTAGAAATATCATGACATTGTCTTTTACACTTAATTACGTCATGCCATTAGTTCCAAAATCCATTTTTTGCGGCGGAATTTTTCCGTCACAAAAAGAATTTGCAGCGGAATTTGCGATAGAAAAGTGTCCGTCGCAAAAAAAGCCCTCGCAAACCATTTTTGCGACTGAAAAAATGAATTTTCCCTCTCAAATTCAAATTTTGAGGCCAAAAAAAATTCCCTCACAAAAACTCGGATTTTGTGAGGGAAATTTTTTTCCCTTGCAAAATTCGAGATTTGCGACGGCAAATTTTTCCCTCACAAAATTCAAATTTTGCGGTGGAATTATTTTCCCTCACAATTTGTGGCGAAATTATTTTCCCTTGCAATTTGTGAGGGAAATATATTTTTCCCTCGCAAAATTCTAAATTATTAAAAAAAATCATAAAAAATTAGAAAATAAAATAAATTGTATATCATAAAAATAAATTGTACAATCATATGAGTTTACATAATAAAAATGAAATATTATAAATTATAATGTTCTAAAATGAACTAAAAACAACTCTAAATAGTAGCAATTTGGTCATCGTTACCGCCAGTATCATCGTCACCACCAGGAGGAGGCAGTCCTGAACCTTTGTCCTTCATTAGGGCGTGGAGAAGTGCTCGCATCTCACTAATAATATTTCCTTGCTCCTTCATCATCCGATCTTGCTCTAGCACCTTCTGTTCTAATGCCTTTACCCTCCTATCATCTGCAAAACCAACATTACGAAGTCAATTTATTTGTCCAACTTCATTTAAATAAATGAGGGAGTAATGGTTTGCGATTGATAGCAAACCACCTCTACTACTGCCGGATGAGCGCCTCGAAGACGACTTCAGTTGGCTGGCAGAAGCACCCATCCCGAAGACTCTCCCCTTCTTGTCAGTCCTGCCTGCAGCCTGAAGGAAGATACTCTCGTTGTCGGAATAAGAGGACGACGGGTCGCTCTGAATTAGTGAGTCTCTCTCCTGCGTCAGCTGCTGATACGTCTCCTACAAGCACAAACATACAACACAAATAATGCACATAAAATGAAAGAAATATGTTACTGTTTGAAGCAAATAAAAAATGTAATTAATATCACATCACGAATTGCTGGGACTTGGCATTTATCCAGCGCTTGCCTTGACCCTCAACCGGCTGGGTATGGGTCCGCTCAAAGGTGGTCCAAGGAATCAATTCTTAAGGAACTTCCCCAGACGTTGCCTGCAAACACAAATGATAATCGTTCATTAATTATTGATTAAGTACAAAATATTCAAAGCTGAAATAAATATTAACGTATACTTACCATCTTTCGTCGATGCTCACTAACTGGAATGCAGCCACCGGCATATGACGGTCCATCCATGTGGGACCTATTTAATTTATTTTGTTCACTTAGCTTTAAAAATCTTTTGTCGGTGGCCCATTTTTCAAATAACTGGCCTGCGATCTCAGGATGAATCCAAGTTTTTTTCCCTTTTCATGCCTTAGTTTATATAATTTATCAGGCAGCCACTTGCTTCCCTTGAAGTTATAAGCCTTCCTTAAATTTTCTACATGCTCAGGCAACCATCTAAACTTTCCCTGAAAAACAATACTAAACAATTAGTGCTCTCTAAATTATAGAAGTAGTTAATCAGTTTGCATTTTGATAAGAATAAATTAATAACCCTAAATCACATAACTTACCAAGAACTCACTGAACCAATCGTCCCGATCATTCTGAGGAATTGCTTTCCATGTGGCCCAAGGTTGATCGAAATTACGGAATATTTGCTCGGCCATGAAATTCGTCACCAACTTATAAGAATCAAACCTGAAAACAAAGACAATGTTGCAAATAGCAGCATACAAACTAAAGGTAAAAAAATCATAACATTACATGACTTACTCAGTGGAGCCTACAGAACGGATCCACATCATCCCTGTCTTAGGATCAATGGATCCCCATACTGGGTCATCGGAGGAACTAGTTTCCCCGCCTTGGCTATGAGGCGATGCAGTATACTAAAGAAAGAAGTATATTGAAAATGTTAGAACATAGATGTTTAATAAAATATATGTAAATCAGTCAAAGATCATAAATTGAACCTGCTCTGCCTGCTGGTGTGGAGATGTATGAGTGAAAGGCTCACCTATATCACCCATAACAGAGTCGGTAGTAGGCGGTGAGGATGAAAAATAAAGAGGCGGAAGCTCCGGGGAAGAGCTAAGCCCTCTGACTACAGAGGGGGTAGATGATGTCGACTTACCCCCTCTGATAGGACGGGCCCGGCCGCTACCTCTACTATATCCACTACCTAAACGGCCTCCTGGATGCTCCATCTCTGAACACTTATAAACATGATGTCAAAATATATATAAATACAAGAAATTTACTTAATACAATAATGACTAAGGAACGGAGTATCAAATATAACAGATCATCATAAACAAAAAAAAAACTAACTTAAATCAATCGGACGATTCCTGTTCTTCGATCTCTACCTGCATACCTTCGTCTAACGTCTCATCATCGTCGAATTCAAATTTAGTAGTAGAGTAATCCGCTTGTTCCTCATCGTCTGATTCCTCATTGTCAATTTAGATAGGAATCAGCTCTAAGTCTCCAGTGAAATCAAAGAGATTTTCAGGTATATCATCCTCGACATTACTTATGGCAAGTACATGTTACACATCAGCTTGGAACGGTTCAGTTATATCATCATTTGTTTCTGACTCTTTTGAATTAGGTATAATATTTTGTGCTTTGGTTTTGATAACTCCCATCCACCCTTGACGGGATGTGGGGTATGATGTAAAATAAACTTGTTCTGCCTGTTGAGTAAGAATGAATGGGTCATAACTAACTGTATATCTCCGTGCCGAGTGGATCTCAACATTTCCATATTTGTCCACCTTAGTACTACGCGAACTGTTATCAAACCACTCACATTTAAATAGAGTTACTGACTTGTTCCACTTGTAATCTAGCCGAATTATATCAATTAACTTGCCGTAGTAGTCGCACTCGACACCGTCAACTTGACCACCTCGACAACATATACCGTAATTGCAACTTTCCGTATTTCTGTTCGCATCAACAGTTACAAATTTATACCCATTGATTACATATTTTTTGATCCTGGTAATAGTTGTTGCAGACCTGTAAGCTAAACTCCACACAACATCCTGGGGAGCTGAATTGTTTTGCGCAAAGTATTCTCATAACCAAATAGGAAATTTAGCCTTCATGAATTGATCGAGGTTGGAATCCGAGATCAAAGGATTTGTTGATCGGACCCAACTAGAGAAGTAACTATAAAAAAAAAAGAAGAGAAATTAATACTTTAATACTTACCGTATCAGTTACTAAAGTTGAAAACTTACTTTAAATACGGGGCGATCTCTTCACAGTTGTTTAAAATGTACCACTCCGCAACTTTCTTATCGCTTCCTTCCAGTGTTAACCTACAATTTGTTCGGACAACTCAGCCAGAATAATTAAATATTGATATCTGACCACTCGATTCACCGCCATCATCGTTGCGAGGTACCCTTCTCCATCTTGATATAACTTCAGGGGGATAATATTATGAGGCAAATTTGGTGGCCTCTTCAACCAGATACACTTCAGCAATAGATCCTTCAATGTATCTTGTATTTTTGATCTTGTATTTTAGTGTGCGTAAAAACCTACAACAGACAATTAGATGGATGCTTAAAACCTATGGCACAGTGTGTTTCAATTAATCACAGGAAAGACAAATGTATATATTACCTTTCAAACGGATACATCCACCTATATTGTTGCGGACCTCCTACCCTTGCTTCGTACACTAGGTGAACGGGTAAATGTTCCATTAAGTCAAAGAACGAAGGAGGAAACAACATCTATAACTTGCATAGCATTTTGGGCACGCTTTCCTCCAACTGCCGTAACTTGTCGACATTAAGTTTAGAAGCACAAATTGTTGTAAAGAATGAGGAAAACTCTATCAGAGTATCTAATATATGCTTCGGTAGTGCCTTGAAGAAGGCCCATGACACTAATCTCTGAAAGAAAATGTGACAATCATGACTCTTCATCTCCCGTAACTTCACCTCGTCCTCGTCCACACATTTTGAGAAGTTTGATGCATAACCGTCCGGTAGTTTCACACTATTAACCCATTGCAATAATTGCAAATTCTGCTCTTTAATCAAGGTGTACGGCGCCCTAGGTTTGGAAATCCGGCCTGTGGTAGTCTCTACCAAATGCAAAGAAGGTCTTCTGCAAATCTGTTGTATGTCAAGTCTTGCATTGACTGTATCCTTCGTCTTACCCTTGGTGTCCATGACGGTGTACAAAATATTGCAAAACACATTCCTCTCAATATGCATGACATCGAGGTTGTGCCTTAACAATTGATCTTTCCAATATGGTAGCTCCCAAAAGATGCTCCGTTTCATCCAATGATGATCAACCTCATATCCCTCAGGTTCGTTGAATGCAACCCGCTCTTCAACACTTGCAATGTGTCTAACGCTCTCCCATATTTCTTGTCCACTTAAATGACGGGGTTTAGCTGATCGTTTAACCACATTCCGACTGAAGTCTTTTTTGTTTCTCCTAAACGGATGATCGAGGGGTAGGAATCGCAGGTGCCTATCAAACCAAGACACCTTGCGACTGTATGGCAAGCTAAACCCCACGTTCTATTAGAGACATATCGGACACGCAAGCTTCCCCGATGTTTGCCATCCACTCAACATCCCATATGCAGGGAAATCATTTATCGTCCACATTAAAGCAGCCCGCAAGATGAAATTCTAATTCAATGATACATCGTACATAAGAACCCCCTCACTCAACAATATCTTCAACTCGTCTATCAAAGGCCTGAGGTACACATCTATTTTCTTTTTTAGGTTGGATGGCCAAGGGATTAACGCGTTGAGGAACAAAAACCCTCTTCTCATACACATGGAAGGTGGGAGGTTGTACGGAGTCACAATCACCGGCCAACTGGAATAAATCCTACCTGTTTGGTTGAAAGGAGAGAATCCATCTGAACATAAACCAAGACGAACATTACGGGGATCAGCTGCAAATGAAGGATTCACCTCGTCAAATTTCAGCCAATCTTCGGCATCAGATGGATGCGTTACTAATTTTTCATCCTTGTCATGCTCCAGATGCCATCTCATGTGAGCAGTTGTTTATTGTGACGAATACAATCTCTGGAGTCTGGGAACGAGGGGAAAGTACCACATCTTGCTTAATGGTTGAGTGGTTATTTTCCCTTTAATCTTCTTGTACCTATCATGTTCACAGAATTTACAAGTATTCCGCTCAGCATCATCCTTGTAATAGAGCATACATCTGTTGGGGCAGTAATGAATTTTTTCACAACTAAGCCCGAGCTCTTTCACCTTTTTCTTTGCTTGGTAAAAATCTTTTGGAAAATTATTGTCATTAGGAGCAACCTTACTCATGATCTACATCATTTCATTGTAATTCTTCTCACCCATATGGTGATCAGTCTTCAAGATTAATGTTGCTAGGGTAGCCAATAGCGATGAATAGTCACTCTCTTCAATGTGTTCGCAACCTTCCCATAAAGGACATTGCGCATCTTGAAGCATTTGATAGAACCTACCGGCCTCCAAATTAGGATCCTCTCCCATGTATGATGGTTGATTATGTGTATCGGTCTCCTCTTGAATGTATGAAGGTCCAGCATGTGTCACAGGATCAAAAAATTGGCCGATTGACGGTCCCTCGACATCCATGACCAACTGCTGATATTGATTAAGGTTGGCTCGATGAGTACTGTCTCCATAATAACCGCTCGGTGTCTGTCGGACTTCCCCATGATGAACCCAACATTCATAATCCCTCATGAATCCTTTTTTACACAAATGGATTCTGATCGTTCCCGCGTCATGAAATTCAAAACACTGAGCGAGGTACTTGAATTAATTGTGTCCGCCAAAGCAAATTGGATGAACTCTTCCAAACATCTAAAAATACTCGAGTAAGTTGTTTTTTCTGATTTAGACGATTGTACATCTAACTCCTATCACGATCGCCTTCCATACTTCCCCCACCCAACCCTGCATGGATACTTTTTGGAACATAATACAATAATACTAACTAATTAATTCAGCTACTAACCTAAGTGGCAAATACAACTGGCCACTTAACTAATTCTCTTATTTGTGTCAAACATGCAAATTATATCTACAAATATTTCTCCTATAATTATAAAGTAATAGATAATATAAGCATATAAGCATTAATTATTATCAATTAAATTATTTATTTTTTTATATATTAAAACAAAGTTGATAATTTGACACTGAATACCTGCAAAATTCCCAAAAGAATAAAATACTGTATTCACTCTTAACAAATTTTTTGGTAATTTATTGTATTGTTCATTCATATATATAATAAATTCATTAAAATTTATTGTTATTTCATTTATGTAATAACTTCCTACTTTTTTGTATTCAAATATATAAATTGAAAATTATTATTAACTGTTATTTCACATATTAATGGTTTTGAAGTTAAAAATTATAAATAAAAATTTAATAACTAATACTTTTTAATAAAGGTAAAATTACATTGAGGTCTTAAACAAAAAACAAAAAAATGATCTATGAAAATCTTACAATTATATTTAAGTCTTATGAATTTTTTTTATAATGAATTCTAAGTATTAACTTATCAGTATACGCCCTTAAAATTTATAGTAGATCGTTTTTTAACTTGTTAGCGGAATTAAAAGTTATTGCTATATTTCCTATATGTAATAACTTTATACTTTTTTCTATTCAAATATGTAAATTAAAAATTATTATTAACTGTTATTTCACATATTAATGATTTTGAAGTTAAAAATTATAAATAAAAATTTAATAACTAATACTTTTTAATAAAGGTAAAATTACATTGAGGTCTTAAACAAAAAACAAAAAATGATCTATGAAAATCTCACAATTATATTTAAGTCTTATGAATTTTTTTTATAATGAATTCTAAGTATTAACTTATCAGTATACGCCCTTAAAATTTATAGTAGATCGTTTTTTAACTTGTTAGCGGAATTAAAAGTTATTGCTATATTTCCTATATGTAATAACTTTCTACTTTTTTCTATTCAAATATGTAAATTAAAAATTATTATTAACTGTTATTTCCCATATTAATGATCTTGAAGTTAACAATTATAAATAAAAATTTTCAATTGTCTCAATTAAAAAATTAAATTCAAACGACATAATTCTAATAAATTGTAGACAATATAATTTTAATATTATTAAAAAAATTCTAATTGTCCTAGTGTATTTGGATATATAAACTACAAATAATCAAATAACTGAATAAAAAAGTTAGTTACAATTTGTTAACTGAGATAAATGAATTTTTTCTCTCAAGATATATCCTTATTTACTAGGATCATGTGTCACAGAAAATAAATGAGAAAATAAATATAAGAAAAAATAAGTGAGAAACAAATAAATTTAAACTTTCAACAAATTCATAATGAAATTAATAAAAAGGATATCATCTATTCTAAAACATGTAACTCATACATAAGGTATAACCAATACATATAACAATGTTTGTTTATTGACTATGAGTATTAATAATATTATGATACAAGGAAAGAATAATAAAGAGAAAATTATCCAATAATTTACATTATTTTTTCCTAACAATATAAATTTAAAAAGAATTAACCAATGCTTCCTACTTCTATTTCTGGTGTTTTTTATAATATTGTCTTTTTTTACTTTTTTTCCTTAAAAAAATGTAGAGCATTAAACTAATCCAGTGCCTCTCCTACATCTTTGGAAAGAAAATAGAGATGGAAAAAAAAATTGTAACAAATAAACAAAATCAAGATTTCAAGATCTTCCATTAGCATTATCATTTCAGGTAAAAAAGAATTAGCAGTAAACAAAGTCTAAATTTGCAGACGAAAAAAACCATACCAGTTGAAGAACAATATATGGTCGAGAATGAGAAAGTATGCCGGAGTAAGATGAGGTCGGCAGTGGCAGTCGGCTTGTGGCGGAGCTCGGACGCACGATGGAAAGGAAGAGAGCAAGACGGACAAAGGAAGAGAGAAGAGGAAATGAAAACGAAGAGGGGGGTGGTGTTTTTGAAATTGATTTGCAGCAGAACCAGACGGTTCCGCCGCTAAATTTTGCGCCGGAACCACGGTTCCGCCGCAATTTACAATGGATCCTTGGTTTCGCTGCAAAATTAGCGGTGGAACCATGTGGTTCCGCTGCTAATTGTGGTGGGAAGGTCACAAAGCCGCCGTAAATTGCGATGGAACTCGCTCTTCCGCCGCAAATTGCAGCGGCACTCATTGTTCCGCCGCAATTTGCAGCGGTAGTCATTTCTTCACCGCAAATTGCGGTGGAAGAGTGATTTCTGCCGTAAATTTTGCCCAATTGCAATGGTTGACCCTTTCCTTCGCAATTTTGCGACGGAATACTTTTCTGCCGCAAATTCCGTCGTAAATTTCATATTTTCTAGTAGATAACTTCCATTAATTGTTGACCGAAATTTTGTGGAGAAAGGGTGATATGATGTGAAGGCAATTGATCATGCATATATATCTTGGCTAATTTAACTAATTAGGGGAGTGGGGATATTGTGGAGTTCATGTTAATATGGTCTCATTTAATCATCCACAAGACTATTATTTGCAATTTGATCTTTTAATCTTTTTAGTTGCAGATATTGAATAAGCATTAGGAATTAATCCTTAATTCCTTATGTCCCATTTGTGCCAACATATATCTCAAAATTTTAAGTTTCGGCAAAACTAGGTAAAATTAATCTTTAGTCAAAATTTCACTTTTTTTTTTCTCTAAACGCAAATATATCATACCTAGAATTTGTTTCAGCAAATTTAGGATATTACAATTCAGCTGGATTACAAGTGGCACAAGTTGGTGACTCTATTTAAATGTGAGTGGGTTGATAACACTCTGTGTGGGACAAAAGTGGACAAATATGGAAATGTTGAGATCCACTGGTCAAGGAGGTATACAGCTAGTTATGACCCATTCATTCTTGCTCAATAGGCGAAACAAGTTTATTATACATCATACCCCACCCACTAAGGGTGGATAGGAGTTATCAAAACCAAAGCACAAAATATTATACCTAAGTCAAAATAATAAAAAAGAAATGGTGATATGATTGAACCGTTCGAAGTTGATGTGGAATATGTACTTGCCGTAAGTATTGCCGAGGACGATCTACCAAGCAATCTCTTTGATTCTGCTATAAAGTTATAGTTGATTCCTATCCATATTGACAATGAGGAATCAGACGATGAGGCACAAGAGATTTACTCCAATATTGAATCTAAATTCGACAACTATGAGATGTCAGAGGAAGGTGTGCAAGCAGAGGTCAAAGAACAGGAATCATCCAGTTGATTTGAGGTAGTTTTTTTTTTGTTTATGACGGTCTATTATACTAGACACTCTATTACTTCGTCAGTGTCATATTAAGTAAATTTCTTATATTTATATATATTTTGACATAATGTTTATAAATATTCAGAGATAGAGCATCCAAGAGGGCGTTTAGGTAGTGAGCGCAATGGTGGTAGCACCCAGCCCTGTCCTATTAGAGGGGATAGGGCGACATCATCTACCCCCTTTGTAGGCAGAGGGCTTAGCTCTTCCCCAAAGTTGTTGCCACTTTATTTTTCATCTTCACTATATACTACCGACTCTGTTATGGGCGGTACAGGTGTACCTGTCACTCCGACTTATCCACAGCGAGGGACAGAGTAGTTTGAGTTTACAATTTATTATTGATTTACATATATTTTGTTCTCTATAAGCATCTATGTTCTTACATTTTCAATACTTCTTCCTTCAACACACTGTGTCGCCTCGGAGCCAGGCTAGGAAAGCTAGTTCCTCCGACGCACCAGTCTGGGGAATAGTTGATCCTACAAAGGGAAGCTGTGGATCTGTCTTGTCAGCAGCACCGAGTACGTCATGTAAAGTTACTTGTAATGTTATGATTTTTTATCTTTAGTTTGTATGCTAATATTTGCAACATTTTCTTTGTTTTCAGGTTTCATCCTTATAAGTCGGAGACGAATTTCATAGGGGATCAAATGTTCCGTAATTTCAATCAGCCTTGGGCCAGTTGGACAGAGATTCCTCAGGAATATCGAGATGTTTGGTTCAATGAATTTTTGGTAAGTTATGTGATTTATGGTTATTAATTTCTTCTCATCAAAATGCAACCTGATTAACTACTTTTATACTTTAGAGTACTAATTGATAATTATTGACTTTCAGAGAAAGTTTAGCTGGTTGCCTAATCATCTAGAAATTTTAAAAAAAGCTTATAACTTCAAGGGAAGCAAGTGGTTGTCTGATAAATTTTATAAATTGAGACATTAAAAGGGAAAGAAAAATTGGATTCAACCTAAGGTCGCAGAATAGTTATTTCAAAGATGGGCCACCGACGAGGAATTTATAAAGCAAAGTGAAGGAAATCAATTAAATAGGGCCCAAATGGATGGACCTATTGGGATTCGTACACGCAGCGGAATTAAAACTTTTACGAATCCCATCCGAGGATCGCTCAACAACGTTTAAATCAAGGTTCAAAGAATTCAAATCATACCTATGCTGGACTAGTGTGCGTTTCATTCTATTTGAATTGGTGGGCTACCTTCTCGATCAGCAGAAGTCGACTCTTCAAATCGCCTTCCTTTACTGTATCAACACAAATAACCTCGAACACGGATGGATGCATGCTAGCGCCTTCAGTATTCTCGCGTCTCTCTTTTCTCTTTAGGGTTTCTCGTGGCTTTCTCATACGCTTGACAAGAGTCCCGTAGGTTTTTCTAAACCCGATAGGCGTATTATATTTAAAATTGATCCTCATTAATTTTGAAATTCGAATTTTGAATCCAGATTAAAAAAAATTAAATTTATCTAATAGATCTAATCTAATTTATTTATTTAATCCAAATTAAAAGCTTTCTGATTTAATTTATCTCTATAAATTAAATACAACACAAATATTATATAATAATATTATAATCTCCATTAAATAATATTATTATATTATTTTCGAATTATATATATATATATATATATATATTGACACACACACATCCTAGATTAAATTCAGTATTCATTAAATCTTAGATATATCTAAGATTCAATTAATTTGGACACTTTTGCTCGTGTTGGGCTATTCTTGTGTGCAACCCTGCAGGCCTACATGAGATTGGCAGTGGGCCAATACTGTACCAGCCCACAAGTCGAAAGTGGCCTCTGGCAAGACATTGCGACTACCCAATTCATATGAGGATCGATGATACGATACAACTTATCGTACAACCATGTTACGTCCCTTTTGTCATGCGATAATTTGGTCAAGGATGAGGCATGGATAATGTCAACTTCCTTTTCTTGACCATTACTTTCTCGATTCTTGAGTAGTCTAATGATTGAAATGGAAACTCCTTTCCACCATAGTATAGTCATACATTTCTCAGACTCACTCATTGAGGGGCCTATTATTATCTCTCTACAAATGCGAGGGACAAATTCCAACTTGACCACTTTACATTCCTCTCTATGAAAACCACTGGTCCCGATCCAAGCCTTTATCATCACCCGGTCAAAGGTGACTTTTGACTAGGTCAAAGATCATTGACTCATCATGTAGGATTCCATGATGATCTCAGGTCGTAGGGCGATGTGACGCGATTATACATGAGATAAGCTTATAACTAAATCCATGCAGCTTTCTCATAGTAGGTCGGTCCAGCACCTTGTACTCTTACAAGTGCCCATGACTTTGATTCATATCTCCATACCTCATCAAAGTCGAATCCACTTTCCCTACCCATCCAAAGGATGGGTAGGGAGAGCTTGGCGGATATGGACCGTCCAGATTGGATCTGGACAGTCCAGATTTAACATTTTTTTATTTAGTTATTTTTAAATGAAAAAATTATTTTTTGAAGAAATATTAGTTAAGAGATTATCTTTATTTTAGATTTTCTACCTATTAAAATATTTTTTTAAAAAAATAAAAAAATATTAAATCTGGATCGTCCAGATCGGATCTAGACAGTCCAGATCCACCAAGTTCTCCCTGCCCATCCAAAAGATGGGCAGGGAAAGTGGATCCCATCAAAGTCATACTGGTTTTATCTTATATTCGCTCCCGCGTAGATGACCGACTAGGGACATTTAGGATAATCTATAAGATATATCCAGGGATATAGTTATCAATATAAACATGCAAATGAAATGATAACTAAAAGAGAATACTTTAAATAACATAAACATCTAAAGTACAATGACTTGCCTCTAGGGCATAATTTCCAATAGGACCGTCATATGCTAGCAGCTCCATTCCATTTAGTGAGCATCGACGAAAAATTGTAAGTATATGTTATTTTCTATTTCAGCTTTCAATATTTTGTACTTTGAAATAATTAATTAACAGTTATCATTTCTGTTTGCAGTTAGAGTCTGGGGAAGTTCCTGCAAAATTGATTCATTAGACCACTTTTGAGCAGACCCATTCCCAGGAGATTGAAGGTAGTGGCAAACACTAGATTAATGCCAATTCCCTCCCAACAATTAAATAACTTTTACAAATCCCAGTGTAACATCCCAATTTTCTGGGACTACTTGAATATTGGAATAGTATGGAAATTTAATTTGTGACATTTGAGCTAAAATAATTATGAGAATAATTATTGGGAATTAAATTTTGAATTTTGGGCCTTGAGAATTAAATTATGACATGGGGTTAATTGTGGAAAATTGGCCTTGATTATTATTAAAATTAATATTTGGAAGTTAAGGCATATTTTCCATAAATTAAGGAATAAGTTTTGGCCTAAATATTGTGGAAATAATATTTTATGGCCAAAACAAATTAATAAAGAGAAATAATAAAGACAAAGAATATTGGGAAGGGATAACTCATGGCGTAAAATAATTATTGGAAGTTAAGGCTTATTTTCCCTTGAATTTATTTCAGGAAAAGATTAAGTTTAGGATATTAAAAATAATATCCATGTGGGCCAACACTCTTTTTTTTTTTTTTTTTTGCTAAAAAAAAGTTTTGGAAGGGTTCGACACCAATCCCCTACCAAGGCCAGGGCACGGCCCCAAGCTCTATGAGCACTTACTGGGGACTTACCAGATCGCCTACCAAAGGAGTCATAGCGATGGCAAAGGGATCAAACCCACGACCCAAGAGCCTAGTCCTGGACCCCTTACCATATTAGTGCAAGGTTTGCAAAACCAAACCAACACCTTTAGCCACATAAGAAGCCCACATGATATCAATGAATCACTCTCCCAGCCCATATACAGTCGGCCCAACACGTGAAGGATCAGAGGTAAATTGCAGCAAACCATATCCAACGCATAAACACATTTGATTGCTATTCCTTTCAGCCAAGACGTTAAAAACATAGCAGCAGACAAATGTTGGATATATTTCCATTTCTCATTTCCATTGGCCCAAATGTGCATCATATCTTTCTTAATATCCGAAGCTTCATTTCCACGTAAAACAGAAACAAGAGACGCAACGCAGGCTGAAACAGAACCCGACACGCAAAGACACTGAAACAAATCCAGACGCAGCTGAAGATCAGCAAAATCACAGAACCCCTCGAGCCCAGCGTCGCCTCTTTCCCTTTCGGTCAAAGCCCCTACGACCTTATATATATTGCTCTCCTATCGTGCGCATTCATCCCCGCGAAACAGAAAACAGAGGCAAGGCGAGACTGTGAGTTAGAGGGAGAGAGAGTGCAAACGAAGAACAAGTCTTCCTCTGTTCCTTGCTGTCGGAAACAGGGAGGAAGTTCAGCACTTCATTCTCCATCATTCAAGGTTAATCATCGAAGGTAACCAGGATACTTTCTCTTCCTCTATCACCCATCATTTTTCCGTCAAGAGTCTCAGGATATTAAGCCTAAAGTAGTAAAACCTAAACTTGCTGAAACTGAACATGAAACAGGGGTGTGGGTGCGTATATATAGACATACATAAAGTATGCCGTGGCTGTCACTTATATAGATGTGGATTGAGTATTTAACTGTACTAAATAAAGCCAGGTGAGTTTGCTGTCATTATTGAACTTGTACTTTTGCTGCTAGGTTGTGAGTTTATATTGTGACAAACTGATTCTTAAGCTTGTTAGTAAATTTTGGAACTCAAGAATCTGATGGTGTAGCCTTTTGAGCTAAACTATAGGGTACAATGGCGGAGCCACGTTATTGATATTCCCCCCCCCCCCCCAAATTTTCTGACTTTTGTAAAGAAATAGGGAAAGAAAAAAATTTTGGGGAGTGATTGTCCATAAAAATAAGATATGCCCCCTCTTTATTTATCTATTTCTATGTTGTTGTATATCTAAAACAGGGAAAGAAAAAAAAAAAAAAAAGTTTGGAGTGTTCACTTTAGGTGTAAAAACTATTTTGTATACTTATTTGGTCTTCATTTATTCTGTACAGGAGAGGTAAGCTTAAATCTTTGTTTGTGGCTGCGGCTGGATTGAAAAAATAATAGAACTAAATAGATAGATAGATAGATAGATGTATGTATGTATGTATGTATTGGTTAGGAGTAATGAAGTTCCACTATTATTTAAGCTATGAGAGGGATTAAAGTTTAAGTTTCTTCTATTTTCTTATTATTATTGTAAATTGAAAATTATGTCAATTGTTACTATTGTACAAAGTCAAGTGATACTAGTTCTAAACGTTCACGATCCAAATCTTCCTTAAAAAAAATTTTTGAAGGCACTGCCCCTGAACCCCCAACCTCAACCGCCCATAATGCCCCCCTAATAAAATTTCTGGCTCCGCGCCTGTATACTCATGTATAAGAGTGTTAAGCCACAGAAAAACGCATGCATGCCTGGTGGTGTATATGCATGAGTGCAAATGAGACATAGAGATAAAAACAGAAGCTAACGTGACTCTGGAACACTAATCTTTGACTAAGCTAAACCCATGGTAAACCTTAGTGTTTTTGCATGAAACTTTATCAGTTTATAGAGGGTATATTAAGCTTCAAAACTAGCCAAATAACAGCCAAAACCGACATCTAGATTGAGAGAAATGATTTTTCAAAGTTTAGCTTCAAACACTGAAACTCTCTGTGTTCAGAAATGGGCAGTTATTTTCGGGCTCCATTTTGGAATAGCAAAACTTTGTGTTTTCCTATGAAAATTTTACAGGAGATATTACTCTACTTAAGCTTTTAAATGAGATTTGGTTCACCTCAAACCGAGATCTATAGCTTAAGTTATGATTTTTGGAAGTTAGGATAAAATCTGGACACGTTTTTGGTGTCATTCTAGAGCAACAAAATCACGTTGCATCTCGGGCCAAGTAAAATTTTGATTTTTTCCTTGAAATTTTTATAGTAAATATTAGATATATAGAGATTTAATTTGATAGGTAATTTGTCACATTTCGATAAGTATACAAAAAGTTATGAATTTTGGAAAATGGGTTACAGATTTGGAAATGTTTCTGAACAGTGACCACATTTTTGAAATCTGGGAATTTTCTAGTATGTATTGGTTATTTTTATTATTTTTTTATGAAACTAGACATGTTAAGGGACACATTAGATTTGGAAGAACGCCATTTTAATTTTTATACAATTTATTATGAATTTTTGAAGTTAGGCAAAAGAACAGACTGTTTTCTGGAGAAAATTCTGGACAGTGTTTATATTTTTAATTTTTGTAAATTTTTGACATGTGATACAATATTGGAATCAATTTCCTAGAAATTAAGCTCATTAAGGAGTTCATAGAATTTTGAACCACCTAATTGGGATGTCTAGAACTCCATATGTGAATTTTTGAAATAAACACTGAACTTGGACTTTTCAAACTGAAAAATAGAGGAAAATAATTACTTAGAGAATAATATGAATTGTGTTGACTATTAATATTATTTTCCTATGAAAGTATACATGCCAATGGACATAAGGCTATCGGGTAGAAGTGATAACAATAATAAATTGAGTAATGACCTCTTATGACCTTGAAAATTTTATGTTCATTTAGTTCACATAATAAGGTTTAATATGAGTTAAAGAACACCTTATTTTGATAAGGATATAAGGAGTTAAGTGTTTCAAAGAATGGTCATGAAATCTGAAAAACCATGAGAAACACTAATAGTGTATTAAAACGTATTTTGTGTGGTTTCGGTATTTATAAAACTCTCAATTTAAAGTGTGGAGATAGCCCGTGAGAGTTTAAATAATAATGATAATAATAATAAATAAATATTATTATTGTTATTAGAAAATGGAATAAATAATGTATATTATTTATTTTGAGAGAATAAATACCAAAGGAAATACATGAGAATTATTAATTAATAATAAATAAGAGTTATTATTAATTAATAAATAAGGGAATTATCAGTAGGGGGAATTTTTAGGGTTTTAATTACCTTTAATTCCCTAAGAGTAATCCGCGTAGTTAGTTGCGTTGCGACGCGATTAAGTGACTAATGACGATGATAAACGTTTATAGGATATTCATAGATGCCTCGACCGATCCCAACACCTACCGGACGAAGAGTTAAGGATTCAAGATTGAGGTGGGTAACTCTAATCTTGTAAGCATGTGTGTAAGTGTTTATATATTAATTAGCTGATCATGTATGCTAGTTGATTTACCTGTTATATGTTTTCCCTGGCCATGGATTTGAGGCTGCGGTCTCATGGGGCTGCGGTCCTTGGCCGTTAATTGTGGTTACAGTTATTTGTACTTGTAAATTCTTTTATGCTTTAGCATGTGCTAAATTGTCATTTATACTTTCATACATGTGTATGAAATTAACTGTTACCCTGGGGTCTATTCATTTGGACTCTAGCCTACATGAAAGATACATGCACTAGTTCGGGATCAAAGGGCAAAGAGCAGCTATAAGGGTTACAGCAGATGGAACGCCTTGGACAATTAGAATTAATTAGTTTGTATTTAATGTTTATCATCCGCCTACCTTTGAGATTAATGTATTATCATCCAACTACTGGATGAATGCGAATCGCGAAAAATTAGTCCTCAAGTTTTCAAACTAAGATAATTTCAAAAACATCTATTATGAAATCAAGTCGTCCAAATCACCTCGATCCCTGTACGCGTTAACTTTGATAAGATAAAGGCCCCAAAGGTTGGGTTTGACACCAGGATTTCAGAAAAAATCCATGTTTTCCGTCGCAAAAGTGATTTGCAAGGCCAATTTTTGCAATGGATAGTTTTCCGTCGCAAACCAGTTTTGCGACAGAAAATGCTTGTTTTGCGACAGAAAAGTTCCATTGCAAAACAAGGGTTTTTTTTTTTTAATTTGTAGTGAATCCTCCCATACAATCTACTCAATAAAACGAATAACTCCTATAACCTATAACCATCCATTTGAGTATTCAACAAACCTGTTATTGACCAACACTAGAGAAGATAATGATGATGATGATGATCAGGGGCGGACCTAGGAATTCTAATAATGGGGCAGAAATAAAAATTATTATATGATAAATAAAAATATTTAAAATACAATATAGACCTAATATACAAAAAAATTAAAAGAAATCTATTAGAAAAATTAAGATCACTTCACTTGACTCTTACTCTACTTGTTTTCATATTGTTAAACTCATCTATAATTGAATCCATACTAAAACTCAATTTTTTTTTCAATATATGTAATCAAAGAATTGTCAAGAAATTAGTCTTTCATTCTTTTTTAAAGCTTGTTCTTGATTATCTTCATAGCAGAGAAAGATCTTTCAGTAGTTGTTGTAGAAACTAGAAGAGTGATATAAGTCTAATCACTCTATCAATAAGAGGATAATCAATTGTAGCACAAAAGATATTTACCCTATAAAATTTTTCATTACAAAAATCACCTTGTTCATTTCGAGCATGACATCTCCTTTCAATATATTTTACACTCATATTTGAAATGTCAATGTCATGTTCTATGTAAAATTCTTGAACATGAACCTGTTAACTACGAATGTTGTTTTGATGATAACAAACATGAGAGTTTTGATTTAACAAAGATTGATAATTGAACCACATTAATTAACTTTCAGAGAATACTAAAGCAAAGCATATGACAAATGCTCTTCTTCTTTGATTCTCAAGAATCAGAATTTGATTCTCAAGAATGTGCTTGAAATGTATACTTCCTCTCATTATGTGATCATCGACAATTCTCAAGAATCAAAGGTGATTCTTGAGAATCCAAGTGCAAAGCAACAATCCTCTCTTTGTCCAATCCCATTTCTTGTTCGTTGGTTCTTGAGAATGGGTAGGTAATTCTCGAGAACCTTTATTAGTTCATGTACAAGAGAGTTATAACTCATACATATTCCATTTCCCATTTGCATTTGTTGATTCTCAAGAATGTAAGATACATTCTTGAGAATGAGATATGATAGATATATGAAATGCACATTTCTTTCAACTTGTAATTCTCCAATTCTCAAGAATGATATAGCCGATTCTTGAGAATGACATACTAAGAAGCAAAGCATGAATTTCTTCCCTTCATGAAACTCACGCCAATTCTCAAGAATGAATCCTTTGATTCTTGAGAATTCCATGATAAAAGGAAATGAATATTAATGCTTTCTGCTCACAAGATACTAGCCAATTCTCGAGAATGAAAGTTCGATTCTTGAGAATGACTTCACTTAAAGCTATATAGTGAATCAGACATAACTAAATGCAAGGTCGATGATTCTCGAGAATTGTGATAATTCTTGAGAATGGATAACATGAATAGCAAACATGTGAACATCATACCTTATATGTTAAGCTCGTCGATTCTCAAGAACTGGATGTTAATTCTCGAGAATGCAGTATGCAAGGCAATGAAATGAAAGACTATCCCACAACTATGTGGTTCTAGACTATGTAGAGATAATTTCAGAGAACATAAAGCCCAGAGCCCAGTGGTTGTATCAGTATTAACCTTGCTAAACTAAATGATCTTTATTTTATTATCCTAACTATGCTTAGTCTTTATTTTGTCTAAGTGATTTACAGATTCAAGTTTCAAGAAAAAAAAGCATTTCAACATGGAATAAGCATTTAATGATGACAGAGAAACCGAGCAACATTTGGAATTAAAACCTGAGACAGTAGTTGTTATTCTTTTAAGTAATACTTATTTCGGATATTCGTCTGACACAAGTACAAACAATGGTAAACACATTTAATACCAGGCGCCACTGCATTTAATGAAGACAACGGTCGATTTACTTCTACAAAGAAAGAAGAAATATGTCTAACGGGAATTCAAACAGAGACAACAGCTATATTAAATAGAAGACGAGGAAGCTTGTGAAGGCAATCATATAAAAGCCCAGAACATTCAATGTGCCAACTAACTACCAGAACACGAAGCATTCAATTCGAAATTAATTAAGTTCATTGTTCCATCAGCTTGCATTCAATATTTCTCTGTACTTCAGTGCTTAGCTTTTATCTACTCAGTAAGGAGTGAAAATCAATTACATTGTTTGTTTATTAGTGATGCTTAAGGTTGTGGAATCTTAAGTAAAAGGGTGTACGATTACAATCAGTAAGGGGGAGCGAGTCTTGAGTGATTGGACTGTCGCAGGAATTACTGAGTGTGTAATTGTAATCTTGAGAATTAGTGAAATACCCATACTGTTGTGGGGACTGGAAGTAGGTCGTTTGATTTGACCGAACCAGTATAATTTCTGTTGTGTCTTTTATTCCTTTTAGTTTTACTTCTTCAAATTATTCAGTAACGAAAGAAAATTCGAAATCACCTATTCACCCCCCTCTAAGCGATATTCTCCTTTCAGAACCAAGAAAGCATCACTATCTCTCTTAATTTATAAAGTAACTCTTTTGTTTTTGAAACCATATATAAAACATTTAAAATATCTTGAATAGTGTTGAATATTCCTTGTTTCAAAGTCTTAGCGCTTGTATTTTCCACATGTATAAGACCAAAAAACCTTTCCCGTATAAAACTATTGTTATTGATGTATCTCAAAATAATAGTCATATGCTCTTTTTTGGATACATCACTAGTTTCATCGATAATAAGACAAAAGCCACTACAAAAAAAGGCCAATTTGTAGCGGTTAAAATGAGGGAATTGTAGTGGTTTTAACCACTACAAATGACATTCATAGCGGTTTATGAAACCGCTACAAAAACCACTGTCCCAAACAAATTTGTAGCGGTAAAAAATAACTGATACTACATACTCAATAACTGCTACTAAAACTGTCGCGGTTGAACAAACCGCCACGATATGTGTTAGACATGACGTCAACCTCATGCAATAGTAGCGGTCATATAAAACCACTACATGTTGAACAATGGTGGCGGTTTTCCGCACCGCTACTGATCTTGTACAAGTAAGTTATATAGTAGCGGTTCATTCACCGTGACAAATGGTTCCCACCATTGTTGAACTTTGAATTCATTTCATATTTGTAGCGGTTAGAAAACCGCTACAACATATTCCCGCCATTTTTTCAAAGATAAATATTTTCCCGCGATCTTTTCATTTCTGTTATTTGTAGCAGTTACAAAACCGCTACAACATATTCCCGCCATTTTTTCGAAGATAAATATTTTCCAGTGATTGTTTTCATTTTTGTTATTTGTAGCGGTTTAAAACCGCTACAAAATATTCACTAATTTTTTTAATATTTTTTTATCATTTTTGTAGCAATTCATATAACCGCTACAAAATCATAAAAAAATAAAAAAAATATATTGAAATAATTTTTTTGAGTCAGTTAATTTATCATTTTTTAAAATATTTATCAAAATAGTATTTGTAATTAATCATTCAAAAGTTATTAAATATTTCATCATCAATTATACAAATTTTACCTAAAAAATGATATTAAAAAGTGAATTTGATTATATATATTTATTGTATATAAATAGATTATTATATGTTCATTTAAATAATATGCAATATTAAAATTAATATGTCTAAAAATATATTAAATATTATGTGTGAAAGTAGATAAAATATGAGTGAAGGTGAAAGTAGAAGAAAAAATGTGAGTGAAGGTGAAAAGAGATTAGAAAAAGAAAAATCATACAATTTTTAATAAAAAAGAAACATAACCAGATTTGAAGAAAAAACATATAAATATTGCGATAATCAACATATTTGATCCGGGTTAACAACACTTACCTTCTTGAAATAATTAATCTCGCTACGAAAATGTAGAAATTTGAGAGAAAACAAGGAGAAATGTGTTAGAAAACGAGACTGGAGCATATTAAATAAGGTGGGTGAGGTATTTATATTGGTATCTGCGTAACTGTTTTGTAGCAGTTGATGTGTCGCTTTTTGTAGCGGTTACATTTTTGTAGCGGTTTTTTATATGTAGTGGTTGACGTGGCGTTTCTTATAGCAGTTTTTGTCTATTTTGTAGCGGTTAGTAACTACTACAAACAAGTTAATATTTTTGTTTCCAACAAAAGCTACAGATAATTTTTAAAAAAATATATATATATAAAATCTTACATATGAAATCGTAAGCATAACTTTAATTTTTCCTCTCAATCTTTGTCACCATCCCTACAAAAAAAAATTTCGATAAAATGTTAGTTGTGAGTTGATGAATATGTTCGAACACAAATAAAGCGTATATTAAAAAACGTACCGAACTATAGGTAAATTGTCATCGCCGTCGAGGAAGAAGTTCTTGAAGCTAATGGGTTGAAATGGCTCACTCTCGTAGGCGACATTATCAGCATCACTCATGTCGTAAAGGTCCTGGGGCTTTGAGTGAACCACCATATGCCACTCCCTATGTTTCTCATCAGTGACATAATAAACCTGATGGGCCTCTGAGGCAAGAATATACGGCTCATCATCTTCAGACTGATCAGTGTGAATCGACCGGGAGAAATTCACTGATGTGATGCCTAAGTTGTCAGTGGTGAGCCCTCGGGACGTTGTGGTATTCGCCCACAAACATTTGAATAGTGTCACCGTGAAAAGGCCTTGGTAATTTATCTTGACCACATCAAGCAACTTTCCATAATACGGGACATCACCGAACTACATGTTCCCGTCACTGCTGCTCGCATAACTCCTCATCTCAAACGTGCCATATACGCCCGAGTTTCGGGTCAACAATCCCTGATCTCGTGAAACAATGCAAAACTTGAAATCGTTGACATTGTATGCTGTAAATCTTTGGTCGTGGTCAAGCAGGCTGAGTGCGAGAGTTCTGAATTCTCGGGAGTGCAGGTTGTGGTCATTCATAATTCTCCTCCTAAACCAACCCGGGAATTCTCTGTGGACCTTTCTATCAATCTCGGATGATGTCTATGTGTGGATCCTTAGCTGACGCTTGACATAACTCCTGAATTCCCTGCAATTAAACATGCGAAGAAAATAATGAAACGTGAGTACAAAATGTAAGGAAATATAAACGATAACATATATATGAGCACAATCCTTACTGAAGGTACAGTTCAACTTTAGTGCAATTAATCAAGACATGTCTATGTGCTTGAAGCTTATCAAGTGCCGTCAATTTGAAGTTCTCATTCCACCAACAGGTATCCTAACACGAGGGATTAACAACTCTGTTCCTGATGACACTGGCTCTGGCTCTAGACAATCGTCCATATGAGGCGGCCGGTTGAATGACGTCTCAATGTCATCAAAGTACCTGGAACAAAAATACAAGACCCCATCCCTAAAATAACCTTATGCAATCGAACCTTCAGGCCACGCCTTATTCCTCACGTAGGATTTCAGTTTCCTAAGAAACCTATAAAGTAATTAATGAAAAATGTTGAAACATTAATGCGAAAATGTGTGACAAGGTAGTAATCATAAAATAATTAATTTTAAATGAGTACCTCTCAATAGGATACATCCATCGATAGTGAATTGGGCCAGCAAGCTTTGTTTCATGCACAAGGTGTACTCTCAGGTGAACCATGACCGTGAAAAAGGACGGAGGAAAGATCATCTCCAAATGACACAATGTAAGAACGATTTTCTATTGCAGCTGGTCGAGCTCCTCCACGGTCAAAACCTTGGAACACAACTTCCGGAAGAAAGAACACAGCTCAACCAAAACGATCAACACATCGAGAGGCAGCGTATCTTTGATAGCAAGCGAAAGCAACTGTTGCATAAGCACATGTGAGTCATAACTCTTCAGCCTAGTAACCTTTCGAGCCTGCACGTCAACACATCTCGAAATGTTGCTTGAGTACCCGTCTAGAACTTTAATTTTCTTCAAAGTTGCGAGAAAGATTTCTTTATTCGGTTTTGTCAAGGTGAATTTTTCTGGTTGAAATCTGTCATACTCATCTAGCCACGCGTCTCCACGAACTCCCATCTCCCGTAAATCTTTCCTCGCCTGAAGATGATCTTTTGACTTGCCTGGTTCGTTTAGAATCGTGTACAACACATTGTCGCAGACATTTTTCTCTATGTGCACGACATTCAAATTGTGTCGGAGCAAATTATCTTTCCAATAGGGCAGAGTGAAGAAGATGCTTATCTTCCGCCATTGCTGGGGCGCAGAACCAGAAGCCTTGGCAGTCTTTATACCGGCTTTGCTTGATCATCTTTTTTTCCAAACTCAAACTCAACATCTTGAAGCTGCTCTATGATATCTTCACCGGATGAAATCTGAGGAGCTCTTCTTTTTTCCTGTTGTCTGTTGAAGCAATTGTGTTGCAACCTAAACCTGTGCGTACCATCGAGAAACCTCCGATGACCCATGAAGCACCACTTACAACTGTAGGGAAGGCGCACCGAGTCAGAGTCAAAATTGCAAGCTGGACATGTAAGGCCGGTATGCACATTCCACCCAGATAATGTTCTCAGGTCAGGAAAGTCACTAATCGTCCACATCAAGGCCGCCCGCAACTTGAAAAGTATCTTGTCATGAGAGTCATACATCTCAACCCCAACATTCCACAACTTGACCAACTCCGCAATAAGCGGTTGGAGATACACATCAATGTCATTTCCCGGTGCCTTTTGGCTTGAATGATCATAGACATAATGTAGGAGCTTGGTTTCATACACATCCAGGGGCAAGTTGTATGGGATAAGGACAACCGGCCAAATACTATAGCTTGTGCTGAGACTCCCAAACAGATTAAAACCATCGGTCGCAAGGGCGAGACGAACATTTCTAGGGTCCGCCGCAAAATCTAGAAAGTATGAGTCGAACGCTTTCCATGCTTGAGCATCCTGTGGATGTCTCAGTTTACCATCTTCGTTCTTATCAGCTTCGTGCCACCTCATATCCTCAGCTGTCCTGGACAACATAAACAATCTCTGTAAACGAGGTTTTAAAGGAAAGTACCTAAGAATCTTTGCAAATTTCTTCTTCTGCTGCTGCTTTTCCCCCTTCCATACAGTCCTGAACCTCGAAGTGTGATGCTTCTTACAAGTCTCCCTGCAAGCGTCCTCTCCCCAATAAAGCATACAGTCGTTAGGGCAAGCATCGATTTTTTCGTAGTTCAGGCCTAATCTATTAATTATCTTCTTGGCCTCGTAGAAGTCTGTGGGAATGTCCGCGTCGGAGAAAGCATCTCGTATCAATGCCAGCAACATCGACATTGCCTTATTAGTGATCCCACACATGCACTTGATATGGTACAACTTGATCAGGAAAGATAATTTGGAGTATTTCCGACAACCTTGATACAACGGACCATCACTCTCATCCATCAGGCTGAAAAATTCCCGTGCTGCTTCATTCCTGAAGAAAATAGGTTCTACACCCTAAACTTCTGCTGTGAAGTTGTCGTCCTGAACACCAAAAGCATCACAGACAGCTTCATTAACCGGATCATCTTGAGCTAGTTGATTTCCTACTTGTGAGCTTCGAGGAAGTTGATCCCCTATCGAATACCGTGTTTCTCACCATGGACTCCCCAAAATGTATATTCAACTGGGAAAGGCTTGACAAGAAGATGTTCCAAAGCACCCTCTCGTGTTTGCCACTTCTTAAACTTGCATCGACAATACGGACACAAGATTTTCCCATTAATGCTAGAGTGAGAGAAGGTGAAATCTAAGAAATTTTTCAATCCCGCTGCATATACGGGAGAATTGCGTGGCAACTTGATCCATAACTTATCCATATCTAGTCAAGAAGCTAGGATAGACTACTACAAAACTAGGATAAAATGTTTAATTCTCTTCAAATGACTTAAGATCCATTAAATGTGGTCTCAAATCATTTGTAGCGGTTATACACCGCTACATCAACCGCTACCAATAGAAACTTCCATTTAGTAGTGGTTATAAACCGCTACATAAACCGCTTCAACGCAATTGCAATTTGAAATGTACAATTCCCGCCACACATTAGTAGTGGTTGTATAACCGCTATTCCAACCACTACCAATTTTTATTTATGTAGCGGTTTTGACACCGCTACAAACTACTTTCCTCTTGTAGCGATTCATTTTCCAGTAACCGCTACAAATTTGTAGCGGTTTCTTCTTAAAACCACTACAAAATGTATTTATTGTTTTTTTTTAAAAATCAATATGTAAATATTTCTTTCCAAAAAATTATTTTCAAAATTGATAGCTTTAGTGATAACAACAATAAATTAAATTATTTATTGTTTAAATAAATTAATTTTTATTTATTAGATATTATTTTATTATTTTTCTTACAATACCTATTTTATGTAACTATAAATGTATATTTATGTAACTAATTTAACGAAATATAAAATATTTATGAACTATAATACATGTAGGTTAAGTATTTTAATTGTAATCAAACAAACCAAATATCATAAACATCCAATAAACATTTTAAATAAATATCTGTCTCCAAAAATAAAAATTAGTAATCAAGAGCCTGATGATCAGGTCCTGTCTCAGTAGTGGCGTGGGTAGGAGCAGAGGTAACAACACCCTCATCATCAGCAGCAGCAACAACAACACTAGTAGCACTAGTAGGCTGCGAGGGATCATCGTGGATGAACGGCTCGGGAGGAATGAGGGGCTCGTCGTCGATGAATAAAGGGGGAGCCTGAGGAGGTGAAAAGTGTCTGTTAGGAAGCAACTCTGTAAGGGCACCGGCACAAGCATCCCAATTATGCTTATTCGAAGCATACCAACTATCGATCCGGGCCTGGATGCACCTCTCCCTGGCAGCCTGTGCAGCCAAAACCCGCTCCCTCTTTGCCACCTGTGCATCTGCCAGGGTGACTGCCTTCTCAACAACCAAGGCGGCAACCTTCTCCTCAATCATGGCCTCCAACCCCTCCGATGGTGGCATACATCTCGCGCCGGAGGTTCTAGCCTCAGAGGTGGAGGACCTACCATAAACAGTGTTAGGCCTTACGCCTATGCTTATACCCCTAACGCGCCTAGGATGCTCGGCTCGGCCCACACCAGCTTTTAATGGGGCCGTAGGGTTCACAAACCCCTGTGACTCGGGGGTCTGGGAAGCTCGCAGTTCTGCCGTGGTTTGCTTAATCCGGGCCTGTTGAGAAGATTTCAACAATTATTAATGAAACAAATTAATTGTTTTTGAACATATTAAATTAACAATATCAATAATTTTTTTCAACTTACTATGATCTCCTCAGCCGCCTCAGATGTTGGTGTCCCATCACGATGTCTGTGGGTGCGTTTGAAGAGCTCCCCATAGTTTGTTTCACGGTTCTCCTCCCGCACCTTCGCTTGCTGCAAGAATTAAAAGAAAAAAAAAGTTAGTTATTTAAAAAATGGAGCAATGAATGTTTTATTAAATTTATTTTAAATTTCAACATACCATCTCACTGTAGGTCACAGCAAACGTTTTTTATCCTGCCGTGTTATGGACCGTCTGGGCTGCCCAGCTCCTAGTGCTCCTCTGGGACAAAAGTTGTGCCTCTGCACTCCTCCTATACTGCACAAAAGCTGCCCGTCATTGGGATCCACGTCGTTTGGGACATTCTCGATCAGCTGTTGTATAGGAATCATCCCATCTCCATTCTTCTTGAGGTACAAACGATTCCTCCAGTTCTTCCATGCATCCCCTATCTTCAGCAACGAATACCTCTTCACCTGGCCTCCCACAGTAAACTTATCCTATATCATAATAAATTACTAATTAATAAAATAATAATAAAATAAATAGTAACATGTAAAATAAAATAAAGCAACTTAACTTACCTGGACAATGTCAGTAAATGCTTTGTTCTTATTGTTGGACGGAACATGCTTCCAATCCTTGAAGAATATGGGAAACCATGCCCAATTCCTGTCTAAATCAAACAGGAATCAGTTGAACAGGTGATCCCCATTCTCAATTGGTTCATCTGTCTCCGTGTTCCAGGGGACTACTACTTTACCGCCCTGCAACAAAGTGACCGCGGAAACATCTAGCGACCTCCTGCTGATGTTCCCATTTGTATCTGCACAGTAAAAAAATGTTATTTTTTCTTTTAAACATAATTTAATTAAATATAAGAAAATAAAATTTAAATTTTCACAAAAACCTAATTACATTTACCTTCCACGTCCACCGCAAATCCGGTGGAGCGCGAAGACGACGGTCGAGGGTCCCCTTGGTCCCGCTCGTTCTCCCGGTCGAGAAATTGTTGGGCCTCGCTCACGGAGAAGTTTATCTCAACCTCCTCATCTTCGTCGAGGTCGCTGATCGACAGAGTGGCACCATGTTCTCCACCTATTGTCCTCTCTAGGGTCTCTATCTCAGGGATCGTCTCATCAGCAAATATGTTCTCATAATCACTCCCCGTCTAAGGGGGCGGAGGCATACCACTCCCCGTCTGAGGGGGTGGAGGCAAACCACTCCCTGTCTGAGGGGGCGGAGGCAGATTCCTAGGTCCACGGCCTCTCGCACGGCCCCATCTACTGCTACTTCCTCTTAGGACAACCTTACCCTTCCCTTTATCCATGTTTCACCGTACAGAGAAGGTAACAAAAGTGAAAAGTGAAAAGAAATGAACAGTAGTGTAAGGGAAACCGCGGTTAATAGTGCGTCATTTTGTAGCGGTTACAATGAGAAACCGCTACTAAACTTAACAAATTATAGCGGTTAAATTTGACCGCTGTATTAACCGCTACAAAATGATTAAATTTGTAGCGGTTACTCGAAGAAACCGCTACCAAAATGAAAATATGGTAGCAGTTAACCTTAACCGCTGCAATAACCGCTACTAATTGTCTGTCATTTAGCATTCTGTAGCGGTTCAAGCCATAACCGTTACCTGTAATACCCTAAAATTCGAATTAGGGTAAATATCATAAATTGATAGAATATACCTATTGAAAATAGGTAAATATGAGGTCTCAAACACCTTGTATTGAATTTACCTTATTATTAAGACAGTTTCTCCTAATATTAAAAAATGTGCGAAAAGGTCCCTAAAACATTAGATAATTTGCAAAGAGATCCCTGAAATATTTGTGGGTCATAAAATACCCTGAGAAAATTATGATAAAATCCTAAGAGGCAACTAAATATTTATTAAAAATTAGAAAGTATGTTGTCTCTAATTTAGGTAATTTATGAGATTATTTTCCTTGGGAATTAATGAGGCAAAATTAAATATCATTTTGAGGAACATAAATTGCCCCATGTTTTTAATATTTTGCATAATGCATAAATTATCAATTTCAGTAAAATAGTTGTGAGAAAATAATTAATCCTAATTAAGAAAATTGTCAACAATTAGTAAGTGATTACATAAGTAATTAATTGTTGATTGTTTAAATATGAATAAAAGGGAATATCCAAAGTTAATTATATGAAACCCCTAATTTGATATTAATGACCAATGGAGGGTCAAGGTTGGCATAAAGAGTGTTGCTAATTAATTTAGCATAATTAAGAGGTATATGAAGTGAATTACAATTATTCTTAACAAAATAAGTTTGCACTAATTAAGATTAGTTGCATAATTCTTCAAGATGATTAAAGACAAATTAAAAGTATCAAATGAGGGCTAATTATATTTGAAAATAATTAAGCCAAAGAGAATGAAATAATATCTCAAGTAATTAAGTTTAAATCTTCATGTAATTGAGTTAGCTAATGGCAAAATATAATTAAGGAGCATGTAAGCACTTGATTAACATGATAATTAAGAATTGCTAATTAGTATTGAAAAGTCAACAATGACACCTAAGCCTTGATTATGTCATCAAGATGACATCACAAGAGCACATGTGTGTGTTGTGAGTGTGTGTGTGTAGTGGATGAAAGAGAAAAGATGAATCTAAGAAAAGGGGGGTGGCATTTTTGTAAGAGGTGTAAGGGCAAGATTAAGACTTCTTTACTAAGTTTAAATCCAATGGTTAGAATGGAATTAAAGTTGCTAGGAAGTTAACCAAGGATTGGCTATAAATAGAGAGCTCTCCTCTCTTCATTCTTCACACCAAACTCATACCAAAGATTGGAGAGTTTAAGAGGAGAGTGAAGCAAGAAGGAGGAAGGAGTTCAAGAGTCTTCAAGAGGTAAGTTCTAGTTCTTAAATTTCTAGTCTTTAGTTTTTATAAGTTTTTAGTATAAATGTTACTTTAATCTAGAAAATTAGAGAATAAATTCCTATACTTATTTTTAGGCCTGATTGCATTGAAAAATGCCTGAAGAGGTAAAAACATAGTAGGGAATAATTTTTGGGAAGCAATGGATTAATGTTGTGAAAGTTGTAGAATTTTCAGTTCTTAAATCTTAGACAGGCAGCGAAAAAGATGCTATGATTTTATGTAACAAATGAAGTTATAAAATCATGAAATTTTCCAGAAATAAAGTAGACATGTAGGGCTTTCCAAACATATAAAATATGCAACATTTTGATCTCTGGTCAAGGAGATATGAATTTTTGAAGTTAAGCCATTTTTACTGGAATAAAATCTGGGTAACGTTGAGAAACGTAAAAACTGGTAATGACTCACTAATTCTGGGTGAAAATGAATATTTTTCATAAAAAATAGACATCCTAAGGGTTCCGTGGAATTTTACGGATCCTCATTTTGATTTTTGTAGAATTAGTTATGATTTTTCAAAGTTACCAAAAAAATCTGCCCAGAAAACTCTGCACTACGTTTTTAAATAAATGTAAAGGCAAAGTTGTAAATAACAAATCCACCAAGGGTAGATGGATAAATAGAGGTGGAAGTATATCTTAGGATATTATTCTAAGTGATATGGTGATATATTAAGATATCCGGGAGGTCCAGGGCCGGATCCAAAGGTCAGACGTTTGACAGTTACCCGGTGAAAGGTACAGACGCGTACTGTAACTCTAACTCTTATGCTGCTTGTATGCTCTATATGTGATGTGATGATTCATATAGTCGTGGACAAGACTGGGTCTTGGGTCATGCACCGTGATTAAGACTCTTTCTTAAGTCACTGTTTATACATTCAACTATTATGTGAAAACGGGTTACAGTCTTGGTAATGTCGTATGGATGTTTTCCTAGCGCTGAGGACACGCTCCAGGGCGTGGCACTGGTTTATGTGCAAACTATGTAGACCTTACATGGGCTGTGTGCTATGTAGAGGTATTGTTGTGATATGAACTATGACATGTGTTGTGTGTTGTGTATAGTTATATGTTGAATTGTAAATGAATATCTATCATGCATACTGTTATACTTGAGCATAAGGTTAACTGTTACCTGAGGTCCAATGGGCATTGGACCTCAGTCTTAATGAACAGTTCAGGAAAGAAACCGGGATAGAGAAGGTGCCGGTAGATGGAGCCGTGAGAAGGCACCGGTGGACGGAGCTGGGAAGGGTCACCGGTCAAAGCAAATGCCGGAAGAGCGTCCTCAGAGTATTCATTCTGGCATGATTTAACAAGGTTATCCCAAACGGTTTGGTGCCGAAGGCAGGGCTAGTCTATGTGGGTCAGTCAATAAGTCGCCGTGAACTCGGTGAGACTCCCATGATAGACACCTACCTGGCCAAACTGTTTGATTAACTGAGTTAGGTTTATTGCCCCAGGTCTAGCTACAGCTTGGTTGAAGATTGTATGATTACCATGTAAGAATTGTAATTGTACAAAGCTCTAGATTGTATCACATAAATATTCCTTCGAGAAAATTTTTAATATACCAGCTTATGTCGGGGCATCATCATATGTCTGGGCATTTTATATCAGATACTCATTGTCCGAATATTAGCGCACGCTATCCGTTTCCGCAGTATTCTAAGCTGTAGCACCTCAAACTCTGTTGACTTTCCCAAAACTAAGTGTCAACTGACACGATTTTCAAGCATGGAATTTGGGGGTGTTACACTACCAAGTATGTAGCGGTTGGAGATATTAACTGCTACTAATTTTATTTTTCTGAAAAAAAAAATCCAAACTAATTGGTTTATTAGTTTTCATATAATGAAACTAATAAACCAATTAGTTTGGCAAAAAAAAAAAATTATCTTCAATAAGTGTACTGAAAATAGTCCAACAAGCCCATGAATGTTGGGATTTAATGTAGACACCAATCTCTCTGAAAAGGCTCACCGAGTCATTGTGATCCGAGGTATTTTACAGAAAGAAAGGTGGCTACAATCAAAACCCGACCTTCGCTCGCTTGTTAGACGATTCTCATAAAAATAGAAGTAGCGTTCACATCAAAGAAAAAACCAATTCAGTTGGTAACTGAAGCACAACCGCCGGTTTCAAGGATGAGACAGGCAAATATCTGCCGCACTCATTAGAATGAGAGAAGAGATTAGTGCTCCAAATATTTGCCCGTCCTTCGTTAGTAAACCGACGTTGTTCATTCAGTTACCAGCCGGATCCGATGATTTCTCTAGATTTTATGTTTGCTATGACATGTACGGTCTTTTTATATATTTTAAAAATTAGTTGCAGTTAGAAGGGGTAACCGCTACTAAGATGTAAGCATTGTTGCAGTTAGTGTGTCGCTAAGCCTAAACCACAACAATATTGTGTCGTTTCACTTTGTTGTAGCGGTTTCTTAAAGATACCACTACCAAAAGGAAAATATGGTAGCAGTTGATGCCATAACCGCTACTAATTTTTTTTTTTGGAAAAAAAATCCAAACTAATTGGTTTATTAGTTTTCATCTAATGAAACCAATAAACCAATTTGTTTGGTAAAAAAAAATTATTTAGACTGTCCTCTGAAAAATAGAAGTGGCGTTAACATCAGAGAAAAAACCGAATCTATTAGTAATTGAAGAACAACCTCCGGTTTCATGTATGAGATTAGTGCTGCAGATAGTTACCTGTCCTTCGTTAGTAACAACGTTGTTCATTCAGTTACTAGTAGAATCTGGTGATTTCTTTGGATTTTATGTTTGCTGTGACATGTACGAACTGTTTATATATGTTAAACATTAGTAGTGGTTTGACGGTATAACCGCTACTAAGTGGTAAGAATTGTAGGGGTTAGGGTGTCGCTAAGCCTAAACCACAACAATATTGTGTCATTTCGCTATTTTGTAGCGGTTATTGTTACCTAACCGCGACAAATAAACCACGACAAATATTCCTGCCCATTGGCGCGAAACCCTGGCGCAAAATTAGTAGCAGTTTGATCTAGTAACTGCGACAAATTGACCACTACAAATATTCCCGCCATTAGGCACCAATCTTGCGACAATTGGGTAGCGGTTTTTTGTGGTTGAACCGCTGCAAAATGCCACCTCAAATTTGGCGCCATTTTTCCGCAACAAATTAGTAGCGGTTTCATGCAAAACCGCCACTAATACATGATTTTGTAGCGGTTTTTTGTGACCACTACTGTTTGACTGCTACAAATCAGGCTTTTATTATAGTGAGCATTGGAAATACATGACGATAGGGCACTATATATATGGTTCTGTAAAGTGTGTCCATGATGTGCTAAACATAATATCTAGTCCTAAATATAAGACTCGATTGAATTTTTTAGGAAGGTTAAGGAAGCTAATTAAAATACTTTAAAGTATTTATATTTATCGTTTTTTCTTCAAACTAATTTTTCTATATAATTTAATCATACATGACATATAATTAAATTAAGTGATTGATTTTGCTTCCTTAATCTTTTTAAAAAAATTAATTAGATCTTATATTTAAAACCCATGGTATATATATAGGCATAATAGAGAACATGCAGCAATGTGATTGGACCCTCTTCCACAACTAAAAACACAAACATATAAGATGACACACACATATATAATTTAAAAAAAAAAAATTAAGGGGGGTGGGGGCCACCCCTAGCCCCCCCTGTGGGTCCATCCCTGATGATGATGATGATTGAAAGTAAGTTATCACCTAGAGGGGGGTGAATAGGTGATTTAAAAATTATTTTCCAAATTAACTCTAAGAGCAGTAGAGCAGAGTAATAGACAGAGAGAAATAGACACAGAAATTATACTAGTGCAGTTTAATTCTTGACCTAACGTCTAGTCCCCAGATCTATCGGGTATTTCACTATCTCACTAACACAAATACAATTACATACTCATACTCGAGATGATCCTCTTTCACTAAGACTCACTCCCCCTTACAAGTTGTAATCATACACTCACACTCAAGGTTCCTCAACCTTGAGATTAAACAGATAATTAAATGATAATCAAGTGTTTAAACTCCTCACTGAGTAGATAAATAATAAACACTCAAGAGCGATTATATCTGAAGATATTGACTAGATTAAGTGAAACACAGAATTGCAATAATATCGAATTGATTGCGCAGAGTTTCGATAGGTGTAGACTTTAATGCTTTAGCCTTATATATGAGCTTCATTGATGCCCGTTGAGATTTTGAGAAGATGACCGTTGAGTGATATCCATATTTCCGTTAGACTCATAATGTTTTCCGTTAGACTGAGTTATCTGGCTTCTTTGCTTTCAACTCATCGTCATCAAAAAATCTCTTAGGTTTGAACGGAGTTGACTTACACAGATAAAAGAGTTCTTTTCGACAAAATGGGTACCTGCGACGAGGTTGGTTTTGACTGCTCTGGTGCTCGTTCTATCTACAGCTTTGTTTTTTGCTTTACATTAATCATTTGCTTTATGATTATTTTGGTTTAACTCTTAATTTTACCAACTGAAATCACTAGCAAAGGGTTAAAAGCATCTTAATAATAATTCTTAATAATCATGGAAAGCTGTAAGTAAAGATTGATTCATTTGAAATAATCCAAATGACGACTCGTCTTCATCTTTCAAAAGAACTTGAGTTTCCAACTAATGAACAAGAGTTTCAAACTTGGGTTGTCTGAAACAAACTCGAGTTGATATGTGAAAACTTCAAACGCTTCAGTTCTCAGAGGCAAGAACTCAAGTTGTCAATATAAGAACTCGAGTTGACAAATTAAAAACAAATAGGATCCTCCAAGCACTTGAGTTTTAAAAGATGAACTCGAGTTCTTTAACTAGAACTCTAGTTCTTAGTTTTTCGAATAAAGATGATAATTGAATATTTTATAAACTCATTAATATCTCTTGGGTAATAAATTTAGGATTTTTAGTTAATAAATAATGAACTTTAATGCTTATTTGGGTTTTGGGCTTTTAATTGGATTTAATTCATTTTAATGATAAAATTCTAGATTTACAATGCTTCACTGTTTTAACCATAACTTTTGAACCAGACATCGGATTAGCCTCATTCTTATCTCATATTTCAGATGATTCAAAGATGTACAAATGTTATGAAGACTCGAAAGTCAAATTCGAACAAGAGGATGGTCAATCTTGGATACGAAGTCAAAGACGTTTTTTTGGATTTTTATTCGGGCCCGAATTTTGTATTTAAAAACTCATTTGTTGTTTATTTCGTTTTTGGCCATTGTGTAGCCCTAGCCCATTTTCATTTTAGGTTAAGTTTAAGTTAGGCAGCAACCACAAACACCTTATGTCATTTTGTTTTTAGATATTTTTAGATTAAACACAGAAGTTTCATTTTCTCTCAAATGTTCTCCACGTTCTTCGTGTTCTTCATTTTTTCCAGCCATGCTTGGCTAAACTTCTGTGATTAACCCACAGATTAAGGATTTCACTATCCAAAAGACTCATTCTTAATGGTAACAAATTCGTTTCTGTTTTATAATTTCAGATTCGATTTACTTTCGAATTGGGAGTTAGATTTAACACTCAGATTGAGAAATCCCAAGGATTCCGTTCAAACTAGGTTTAAGTGCTTGCTGTACGATTGTACAGTGACACACCACTATTCGGATAAACGCTAGGTGATCTCTAGTTAAGGGATTTTCTGGACGAACTAGAGATTTCAGCTCATTCAAAATCAATCGTGAGTTTGTTTCAAAAATTTGTTTTCGTTTGAGGAAGGAAAATGGTGGAACTCAAAATCTTGGGTTAATCTTCTTTTTATATGTTTAATCTTTGTTTTACTTCGTTTTATCTGTTTCTGTTTAGTTACATTTGATTATTCATTGCATTGAAAAACTCCCTCCAAATTGGTTCTGTTTCACTGTTACTGATTTAAACCCACTGCGAATTCATTGGGAAAACGATCCAGGTTTCCATTATACTGCAAAATTATATTGATCCTAGTTATTTTGGGAGATCACGGCAAATCTCTTGTCAAAAGCACAAGTTCTTCAGAAATGAAGAACTCGAGTTTTCATATTTAGAACTCAAGTTTGAAACTCGAGTCTCTTACTAAGAAACTCTAGTTCTCAAGGCTTTTTGATATTTGAAGTTTGGAACGAGCCAGAATCCACGAACTTGAGTTCATCACCTATGAACTCGAGTTTTATAGCAAGAATTCAAGTTGATGGGCTATGAACTCTAGTTTACCAGAAGATGGTATCTGTTGGAAAAATATTTCAAAAGAAGAACTCGAGTTCTCAATCTTACTGACTGAAAATTGATTTGACAGAGATCTACAGAACTTGAGTTTTCAACCATGAACTCGAGTTGTCTTAATCAATAATTTGACAAGTGTTTAGTTATCATCAAAACTCAAACTGAGAATTAACAATGATAAGATAATCAACACATTAATTTTCTTTTCTTGACCTAAAAGGGAGACGTTACTAAAGTCAATTGCAAAATACCCTAATATTTTATCTTTTTATAAAAGAGAAATGGCATCCTACATGTTATCCTACATAAGTTATTAATTGTATGAAACTTCCATGAACTTTGACCAACATATGACCCCTCTCATTTCAAAAATTTTATATTTGACCATGTTAAAATTTTAATTTTGAATATTGAACACCTTCAATTACTCTTAATTACCATCTTAATAAATTCAGTAGTATAACATTTGTAACCCTTAGTAAAGTTTAAATGTATATTAATAATTGCATTGTGTCAATAATAATAATAACATAATAGGGTTTAATGTTTCTATTGTTGTAAATACATTTTTTCTGCCTCACTCACATAAAAGTGAGTGGGTCCCATCTACTAATATTTACTAATATTTTCTCTCTCTTCTGTTTATAATGGGACCCACTCACTTTTATGTGAGTGAAACAAAAAAAATGTTTCTGCAGCAAAGGCAGAAACATTAAACCCAGCATAATAATATGGTTGGACAAAAATAATGATATAATTAACACGTTGCTTTTTTCTTCCTTGAACTGAAAGGGAGATGTTACTAAGACAAAATAAAAGGGAGACAAAATATTTTAAACTAAAAATATTAATGTGTAAAATTATATATATTTTTTATAGAGGTATATAATAAAAATAACAAAAGTAGACGGAAAAAATTACTACAAAAAATATTCCCCCTTTTTTGGGTTAAACTTCCACAAATGTTTTCTCCACTTATTTACATTTTTGGCCTTGAACTTTTTCTCTACTTTAAACTGTACATAATACTAAGTAATTTTAATAACTCTTGAAAAGACATTTACATAATCTGTAATGAAAAGTTTTCATATATTTTCAAAATAAACAATATAATTTCAATAGAAAATTAGTAAAAAAGCTGTTAAGGGTGCATAATAAATTAATAATTTTGTATGGAAAAAAGAAGGGAGAATTCTATTTAAATTCATTTGATAAACCTAAATCTAGATTCAAAGCATGCACTTTTAACAAATTCCTAATCAGGCCAAGAGGACTCATTAGGGATTTATGAATATTGTTGAAAGATCTTAATGTCCCTCTAATTAAAATGAGCATCAATCATCGGAAAAAAAGAAGAAGAAAAACGCAAGGTGAACTATGGCGTTTTGTGTGACAAAATGACAGACGCAAAGAAGAAAAGAAATAGAGTGATCAGCTTACAAATAAAATCAAGGGGATAATCTCTTTCAATTTGAAAAAATCTCCTTTCAAAGCCAAGTAAATGTCATTTATGGTGATTGGCTTGTGATTGGGGTTTGAAATGTAAATGGTGATTAGTTTGCAAAAAGTCTTCCCTAACCTAAATGGTCATACCGGGTCCAAAAAAAAAAAAAAAAAAACCTATATGGCCATAAAAACAAATTTCAGAGCAATTCATCTCATTGATGTTTATTGGCATTGGGAAATGTGTGTGGGAGTCATTAATAAGAAAAAAGTAAAAAATAAAGATAGGAAAATCTTTCTCATTTATGATGATTAGCACTTAAGTTATGAATAATTTTATGGAGAAGAAAAGAATAAAAATAAAAAATATCTCTTATTTATGTTGTTGATAGGTTTAAATTCGGAAATTTTTCTAAGAAAAAATATAAAAAAATAGAAAACAAAACTTAAAAATTCTCTCATGGATTGGTGATTAGGTTTCAAGTTAGAATAAATGAGTGTATTAATGAGCAAACCTAGCTGTAGGTGATGCCTCTATAAAAAATTAAAATAACAATAAATTTTTTAAAAAAATGAGTGTATTAATGAGCAAACCTAGCTGTAGGTGATGGCTCTATAAAGGAGAAGAGTTGATCGAAGAGCAAAAGGCGAAAGAAGAATTCTAGGAGAGAAAGACGGTAAGTTGTAAAAGTGCGAGGAAAAAAAAATGTTAGCAAGGAAAAGGAGGACATTTTTATTTTTAAAAAACAGAAAAATCTATTCTGACATAAAAATAAATTATACAAACCTCCTCTCAATTGTTTAAAAACACACACACACTTTATTTAACATTCATGATAAATTATACAAAATTTTGAGTTTTCCTAAAATTATATAAGTTTTATTTTTAAATAAAATTGAAAGATGGTTGTGTTATCTATTTCAATAGATACATAGTAAGTGGTAAAATTTGATACAAATTGCATTGAATTAAATGAAATTTAAATATTTATATTAGTTTTAAAAATAGAATGTGGTAGAAAATGTAGGAGTTTTAACCAAGGGGAATTTAGTATTTTTAAATTTTTATTTTGATAATTGGTCATTCTCTATAACTTTGATAGTCTCCCAGTAAATATCCTAGGTCCTTCGTTCTAATTTTAAAATATTATTTAAATCTATTTGAAATGCTTTAATCTCCCTCTTAACATAAACCAAACACCTTGTATTCACAGTGTGCATCTCATGTAAACTCAGAACTATTATTTATATAGATCAGTGTACCAGCTAGAGAGAGGAATAGAGAAATGAGGACACGGAAAATTACATTCATTGTCTATCAAATCAGCCGGTAAAAAAGGATAATGTACAATTTTGCTACTGGAGGTGTTGTATTTTGCTATACGCATGGATATGACAATTGTATCCACCAAAATTAATGTGTGGGTGACCCACAGATAGTAGCAACAGGGGGAAAATCACATAATGTTCATATACACATACTTATTGGGATTGGAGAAGTAAAAAATTACTAGAGTGGAACTTGATCACTATAAAAATTTCTCAGTTACTTGTTTTTGTTTCTGTATTTTCTTTTATTGAAAAGGGACATGATGAACAACAGGGAGGGACGAGAAGGATTATCAATAATTTGAAGGTCTCCAACACAACAAGATGGTCCCAAATAATTAAATTGGCTCACATATATTAATAAAGCTTTCAACTTCACACTTGACTTAACGGCTTTGAGACTTAGTTTCTCACATGTCCATATTGATTTGCTACTTCATACATGACTATATATCATACAGGAAACCGAAGTTATATAATGATGAGGTATAAAGGACCAAGTATGTGCGAACTTGAGATATTTAAAGGTTGATTTTAGAGATGAAATTTGTTATGCATTCATAGGAGTTGAAGTTTTATTGAGACATGAATAGTTATTTTTGAAGTTCTAGAGAATGTTCTATGAATTTTTGAGTTTGTTTTATAATGGCCATCTTGAACTAGATTTGTACCAAATTTGTTGTTTGTGTTTTTCTGAATCAAATAAACTATGCTTAATGTGGAATTATTGTAATACCCTAATTTTTATAATACATGTAAACATTGTATTTTTGTAAATAAATTAGCAAAATACAAAGGTGAATATGTGTCTCAAAGAAATATAATCTATTGATTATATTTTTGTGTAAATTTCACTTTGGAATTAATTAACCAATGGCTAATTAATGAGACTACATATTAGGAGCTATAAAATGTGACATAGAATCACATAAAAAATAGCTATTTTAAATGCTCATGAGACAAGAGAAGGGACTAGGGAAACACTTAGTTTAATTGTTATCTATTAACAATTATCCTTAGCAAATAAGCTTGCACTAATTGAGAATAGTTGCAGAATTCTTCAATTTAATTAGAGACAATTAAAAACATGAAAAACAGGGTCGTTGCTTTTCAAGAATTAAGGGCCAAAGATGAAGAATTAAGCTTGTCTAATAAAGCACTAATTGCCATGGTTAACCAATAAATTTATTAACCAATGACAAATGCAATTAAGAGGCATATAAGCAACTTGTTTAGGAAGGTCATTAAGCTTAACCAAAACAGCCCCAAAAGTCAACAATGGCAAGTAGCACATGTGGGATGAATGGCTAAGATTGTTGCACTTGTATTACAATCCAATGGTCCTAAATTAATCATGAAATTAAGCTAAATCCTCTTGAAACTCAATGAACCAATAGGAGACTTGAAGCAAAGAGGTTTTGACACATAGAAACCCATCTTAAGGCCATGAATGAGCATGGATGTCGACTGGAATTTGGAAGGGGAGGATGAAATATTAAAAAGTGAAATTTGGATCCGAGGGAGGAGAAGAAAGAAGAGGAATTGGATTACCTTGTGTGGGGACCACCTTAAGCTTGAGATTTTCTGTAATCCTCCTCATTTCTTCACACCAAACTCAGATCAAAGTGATTGAGTTAAAGAGAAGAGTGAAATTCTTGGAGCAAGGAGAAGAAGAAACAAGAACTTCAAGAGGTAAATTCTTAAGCTTAAGCTTTTAGATTTTGGAAAAATGTAGTTTAATCTAGGAAATTGTAAAATAAATTTATTTACATGTTTTTAAAATATCTAATGTGTTTAAAATGAAAATTAGAGTGAAAACATTATGGGAAATGATTTTTTGGGATCAAAGGATCAAGATTGTGAAAGTTGAGAAATCTCCATATTTCTATTTTTCTGGAGTCAGTCACATTGTAGACGTTATCTTGTATAGTCAATGATCTTCAAAAATCATGATATTTTCCAGATATAAATTTTACATCGAGGGCTTTCTTTTGATATATATTTTGTAATGTTTTAAGCTCTGTACAAGGAGATCCAAAATTTTGAAGTTGGACCTCATTTCAGGAAGTTCAATCTGAACAATGGTTGTTGTGCATGGATTTTGGCTGATCAAATGATGCTTAAAAGTCTTGAAAACTTCCAAAATCAAATTGGAATGAAATATATTTATTTTCATGAATAACAAGTAATTTTTAGAGTTTTTTACAAAGAGTTATGAGTTTTCTAAACTGGACCATTTTTCTAGACTTGAGACTGGAATAGTGATTGGAAAAATTAAAACTGGGAATGACTCAGGAATTTCTAGCTCCAGGAGTTATTTTTTCTTGAAAATAGACATGTCAAGGGTCATGAATATCTCAAAATTTATTTTTGTAGAACTAGTTATGATTTTTCAAAGTTGCTGAAAAATCTGGCCAGAAAATCCAGCAATGCGTTTTTAAAGAAAATTATAAGATAATTAATCCACTAAGGGTAAAAAGATCAAGATAGGTGAAAATATCTTTTTTGATAATATTCTAAGCAATATGATATTGAACATAATATCATATAAGTTATGAAAAAAAGAAATAATTTGACGATAACGTTATAGGATACCCGAGAAATCCGGGGTCGGATTCATAGGTCAGGCATATTGGTAGCCACGCAGTGAAAAGTACATTCACGTACTGGTAACTTTAACTCTCATATGTCTTGTATAGCTTTGATATGATTGATTGAATCATGATTGTGGACTTATGAACAAGATTAGGTCTTAGGATCTTGTGTGTTTACATTCAGTTGGTTGTAAATTGTTGTATTTATATGATAATGTTTCATGCTTGTTTTCCTAGCGCTGAGGAACCCGTGACTAGGTCACGAGGCAGTGGTAAGTGCTAGTAATGATACATGTGCTCTAGGCCATTATAGTCGGGTACCAATGTGTTTGCTAAATGTAATATTTTTATGATTGTCTATCATTTATTGTTTATACTTTTCACATGAGGTTAATTGTTACCTGAGATTCAACTCGAATGAATCTCAGCTCTGACTAAGGGTTCAAGAAAGGAACTTGGATTTGAAAAGGCAACGGAGCCGAGAAGAGGCAACATGGATGGAGCAAATGGAGAGACACCGGTCAAAGTGAATGTTGGAAGAGGTTCATTAAGGCTTAATTTCTGGCATAAATCTTATAAAGTTACTTTAAACTATTTGGTGTTTAAACTAAGAAAGGGTTGGTCTATGGGGTTGTTATAAGTACCGTGAAAGACAGGGAGACTCCTATTAGACTAACATCGATCTGGCCAATAAATTTGATTAACTATGTTGGGTTCCACGCTATAGGTCTAGTTAAGGTTTGGTTTAACAGAGAGCTATATTTAAGTCTCTGTAAATTGTATCACATGAATATTCCTTCAAGATATTTAATTTACCAGCTTATGCCTAGGCATTTTATATCAGTTACTCATTGTCCAAACGTTAATGCATACTCTCTGTTCCGCTTTACTCTGATATATACACCGTCAACTCTGTTGATATTCCTGATACTACGTGTCATTAAACACAGTAAGTGGTATGAAATTTGGGGTGTTACAATTATGATTCTAGATAGTATACAAGAATAGCTCTTCATAGAATTTTAATTTGCGTCATTTGGATCTTCTTACTAATATTTATCACTAGATAGGCGATATGTAATTGTAAATAATGAAAATAAATACTATGGTAATTGAGTTCATGAGCCATATGAGTTAGTTAAGTTCAATAGTTAGCTATGAGCATTTGTTACCCTAACTAGTCATACCTATGTAAGGAGGTTGCTATCATATCATTCCTATTCTTAAAATCTAAATATAATTTGTGAATTCTAGTTTTGTTTTCTCTCTCGTTCGTTCCTTCTTCCCTGAGTCTCTCATCTCTCACTATTTCTTCATCCTTCCGGTTTGCACCATTCTCACATGGGGGGTTAAAAGTGAAATTCCCACTTATTTTAGATTTGTAGTGAGTATAGATTCAAATTCAGAGGATCGAATTTCTTAAGGGGGAAGAAAGTAAAAGCCCTGAATAATAATAATAAGTTTTGATACTTGAATCATTTTGTTCTAGTATAGAACAATATCTCTTGGACTCGACCTAGGAACAATTCCCAGGGGCCTACATACCACAGAGTCCATGTAGTTCACTTGTAAAGAATAGGCTTCTAGCCAGAAGGGAGTGGGGGTGTGTGCTCTGTGTATTCTGAATCATAAAGAGTAGAGTATCGAATGTGTGTACCTGGCTAGGGTTTGTATCCTATTTATAGGTTTACCTAGGCCCTGACTTGGTGGGCTTTATTATCTTATCTCTAAAGATATAAGATATCTTTAGAGATAAGACCCTTGATTTGTGGGTAGTTATAATCTTTGATACAAATCATGATATATCTATTCAAATCTTCTTGGTTTGGGGAGATTATTAAGATTATCCATAAGCTGTTTGTTTGTTGGGCCATCCTGGTATTGGGCCTATAATTTAAATCCATAACAGTTGCCCCCCAACCCAGTAGTTCAGGTCTTTGATCTGCCAGGATGAAATTGTCTTTATGAGCTATGGATTACTCTTGATTCGTTATTTGTCATCTCGGGCATTCATGATCTTAGATCGCGTCCTACCCATGGGTGTTTCAAATTACCCTGTAGTTTTGAATGTAATGTTGCCTTATCGATATCAAGTGTTTCTGGGTTGGTATTGCCGGGCTCTTGTGAGTTGGTGTTATTGCCCCCATTTTAATTAAGACCTCATGTGTAGGTCAGTCGTGCCGCTACCCTTGAAAATTCGACTTAGTTTTGGTCGACTTTCTTAGCTTGCCTTGTTAAGCAATAAGGATCATGGTTAAGTCGGATCTTCTTTGGGGTAGGGTTTGGCCTGAGTGTTAATTTGATGTTTTGGTGGTTCCGAGAAAGAGGATATCATCATTGCCCCCTGCCAGATGGCATCTCTGCAGACTGGCGTGGTAGTGGAGGCGTCAGTTTTGCCTTTATAGGTATTCGTGCGCATTAAATGCTCGCATTTAATGTCCATCGAACACATCTTCTTACAATGTCCATGGGTCAGGTGCGTATGGTTCGGCTGCCGACTGACCTTAAACAGGGATCTAAGAAGCATACAAAGCTTCATAAGGTGGTGGCTAGAAATCATGGATCCCTAAAGATGCTTCGATGACTATGACATTGCGTAGATTTGTTGGTTGCTGTGGTTCATATGGCTTAGCCGAAACGATAAACTCTTCTCCGATGCAGAGCCAGACCCCATAGCTGTCATAGAACGTGCCTCTCGATCCCTTACTGCTTACTGGAAGGCGTGTCATCCTACGAGCAATGACAATGACACCACGCCAACGAATAAAGAAGCTACTACCTGGCTCCCTCCCCCCATTCAAAGCTTTAAAGTTAACCTCGATTGAGCCTTTCAACATTTATCTCAATCAGTTGCAATAGAAATCATATGTCGAGACCATTAGGGAAATATTGTAACATCCCAACTTTTCAAAAGCAGTATAATTTTTTTTTTCATCAGAGTAGAGCATCGGAGCAAGAGAGTAACTAATACATATATTCAAAATGCCGTAAGTCTGGCTAATTACAGAAACGGTACAAAGACCGAGAGTTTTTGAAGTAAACAACCACAGAGGTATTCCCCTGACATTACCCATGCCGTAGGAACAAAAGATGGTCTTCAGCCGAGTTCCTATAAGTGCTTCTTGCCTTTCTCCTCGGTCCTCGGACCTTCCGATCCTAAAGCTATGTTAAGAGCTGAGGTCCCATGCATACGGACCCCAGGTAACGGTTAACCTCATATTTACATATACGGTATATAAACACAGCAAATAAATCACTCCCAGTGAATGCAAATTTACTGCTCCCAGCGAAATGTACCACTCCCAGTGAATGCAAATGTACCACTCCCAGCGAAATGTACCACTCCTAGTGAATATAGATATACCACTCCCAGTGCATGCATATGTTCAGTTATCCTCTAACAACACTAAGTAATCAAACAACACACCACCAACATGCATACAACACACGTACCACATACACGCATACCATAAATATCAGAGTTAGTGTTACAGTACGCGAACGTACCTTCGTTGACGCTATACGGTATTTCTGGCGGAATACTACGTTTGACAGCGATACGACGGCGGTACAACAGCGATAACAGCAGAAACAACGGTTTGTGATTTCAGATATCCTATAAGGATGATATCACGTTTATGAATATTTAATATCATAATAGGCATTTTAGGTACAAGTTACCATTTTGCCCTTAGGTTGACAAATCGACGAGATTTTGCCAGAGCTTCGCTATTTTAATCCTAATCTCCCAAGATTTTGACATACCTCTTTCTCCAATATATTTCTGAAATAAATATCATATCTATCCCTAAAACATGATATCTAAACTGACTTGGAAGATTAGAGATTACTCTAGCATTTCTACTATAACTACCGAAAGAACTTAAGACTAAAGACTAGGGACCGAAGAACTTACCCGGCACTTTGCTATTTCCACAGACTCCTCCTTCTCTCTAAAATCTCTCTCTAGAAAGCTCTAGGATTTGTGAAGAATGAAGAGAAATGTGAAGGCTATTTATAGAAAAAGACGATGGCATTTCGATAATTCCTTTGAATTTTGTCTGGTTAGTTTCTGACCGTAGGATCGCACTTCTTTGAGGTGGCACGATCCTGGCCTTACACCTCACTATGATGACCTCATCCTGAGTCATCAAAGTGATGTCATGCTTGCATCATCTCTTGATTTATGTGCCTTTATCTGATAAAGTTCCCTGTTCGGTGTCCTAATCGCGTAATCTTGGGAAATCTCAAAATTCCGGGAGCAAGGTCCTGAAGATCTTTTCTTTATCTTTCAAGATACTTGGGTTATCTAAATTTTTGATCTTATTAAGGACATTCCGTTGTCTGTTGAATATTTCAGCCAAACGCCGTTGGCTACGGAAATTGCGTCTGCCGACGTCAACTTCTGGATAAAAATCCACTTATTAATAATATACTCTGGTTTTTACCAACTTATCCCCGGATTCCAGTTTATGAATTATTTTCCATCGGTTCTCATTTCTACTCTCTGTTCTAACTTCACAAAATATCTTCTTGGCCTTATCTCATGATCACTTCATCGGTTACGGAAATGACTTCGGAGAGAGCCTAATTCGAGATAAAAATTCACTTGTCTATAATATACTCTGACTCTAGAAACTTAGTTCATGGTTTTCTAGGTAGGATTTTATTTCTATCCGTTCTCGTTTATCCTATATAAAATATCACAATTATAATATTATTTAATTACTAAATATCTTTGATATTTTTTCTTAATTTCCATTTTAATTTTTCTTAATTTTTCTTCATAATTTCGTTTTTATTTATATATATATATTTATTTTAAGTAATTTCCACCTTTTTCTCTTTATCTTATGTCTAAACAATTGTCATTAATTATCTAATTAATCACTTACTAATTATTGACAATTTTCTTAATTAGTAATAATTATTATCTCACAACTATTTCATTGACATTGGTAATTTATGCACCATGCATAATATTAAAAATCATGGGGTCCAATATGGTCCCCCAATACTTTTAGATTTTTCTCCTGTAATTTTTCCAAGGTAATAATTTAAAAAATTACCTAAATTAGAGACAACATACTTTCCAATTTTTAATAAATATTTAGTTGCCTCTTAGGATTTTATCATAATTTTCTCAGGTTATTTTATAACTCATATATATTTTAGGGACCTATTTGCAAAGTATCTAATGTTTTAGGGACCTTTTCGCGCATTATTCAATCTTAAGAGAAATTGTCTCAATAACAAGATGAATTCAATACAAGGTGTTTGAGACCTCATATTCACCTATTTTCAATAGGTATATTCTACAAATTTATGATATTTACCCTACGTCAAATTTTAGAGTATTACAAATATGACATGGGCGTTAAAAGATAAGGTGAAATCCATTTCGGCATTCATGACGGAAGCCCTTACGCTTAAATGAGCCCTAATGATTGCCCAGGATCTGGGGAATAAAAACATCCTCTTCGAGACTGATTGTTAAACACTTGCTCGCTGCATGGAGAGAGGTAACCCTGATCTTGGTGAATGGGAGTCACGAGGTATCATAGATGACATTCTTGGCATCCTTAACTCAAAGCCTAGTTATTCAGTACATTTCATCCCTAGGATAGGGAACAAAGCAGCAGATTGACTTACTACATCCACTTGTAAGGGGGTGTGCCCAACCGGGTGGGTAGAAATATCCTTACCCTCTTTGTCTCCAATTCTGGGTAATGATGCAAGGAGCTCCAGGATTTCTCTGAACGTGCCTTCGTCTTAGCCCTAGATCAATGATCCTGGATGACCGCTCCTCTCCATCTAGCTACATAGACTTGTCCTAGTGTTATTGTCTGTTATTCATCTGTTTCGTAGTTAAGTATGCTTGTGTTTAGTTTTTGTGTGACTCTCCTGTCTTTTCTGTTCCTGTCGTATGTACTTGCATTATGGTCCTTAGCTAAGTCTTAGCATCCATGTAAGATAAGCTTTTTCCAATTAATAAAGTTACTCTAGAATTGGGGGAAAAAAGGCAGGTTAAGTTTCTGTTAGTTGGGGTATTAATTGTTCCATTTTTTAATGCAGGCAAAATTGCACTTTATATATTTAGGGGTGTTAGCTGCATCTCCAAAAAGGTGAGGTGCTGAACGCACCTTTACTTCTAAAACATATTCACCAAATGTATATACGTATGTGTGGAGTTTTTTTTTTTTTTTTTTTTTTAACTTGGGGTATATATTTTAATATTTACATATCTATTTTAAATGTTCATAGATATTTATATACCTCCGTAAAGCATATGATATTTGCGACATTTTTCGTATAGTTTTATGGATTTTTTTTAAAAATATAGTTTTACCATTTTTGAGGTGGGAGTATTTTATACTTTTGGAAAAATAACTAGGTCCCACAAAAACATAATGATAGAAAGGATGAAACCAGTACAATACTCTTTTATGTTTATAAAAAGGGTTCAACCTCTATTCCACCACAATTCTAATCCCAATAAAACATTTTTCTCACATAATTCATAAAGCATACCACTAAACCATGAGATTGAAATTTAGAAGGTTGCAATAGCTTAGTGGGTATTTTTACACATTCATACTAAAAGTTTAATAATGTCACTTATAAATTAAAAGAAAGAAACTTCTATATCTAACTTAAAATAGAATAATATGAGTGTAAGTTGGTTATCTAAAATAAATAAATGTGAGAGATAAAAATAATGAAAAGAACTGTAATTTAGTTAAATGAAAATTGAAAATATTATATGTGTTTACAGTTATTTACCATCAAAACAAATCTTTAACTACCTGTGGATTGTGGTTAAGAAGAGTTTTGTCTAAAAGTTCTTCTAAAGCCCTGACTTGAGTTTCCAAGCACTTGCGTCTTACCATGGAAAAGGGGTATTTCTTAATTTACTTTTTTTTTAGGCAAACAATGAAACAATAATAAAGTGGAGTCTTTCTTACTGGCAGTTATTTTTTCTGATGGATTCCAAGGAATGAGGAATAACTTCACGCCCTCATCTTCCTTCTCATAAATTAATAATTATACACTGTGTGTGTGTATTCAAATTTTAATATTTAATTTTTCAGATACAAACCAAACTATCAATGGTAAAACCTGGTTTTTCCTCTGGTGGTCTCATCCTTCTTCTTCTGGTTCTAAGTCTGAGTTTCGTTCCCAATGGCTTGTTGTTGGCAGTCGCTTCGGAAGAATCGAAAGACGCTGCTTATGACGCTTTTGTTCGTTGCCTGACGAATCACACGGATTCACCAATTAAAGGCCAAGCATCATCAAACATATGGTTCGCTCAAACCAAAAACACTTCCTACTACGCCTCCATTCTTCAGGCCTACATTCGTAATGCTCGGTTCAACACCTCCTCTACTCCAAAACCTTTCATTATTTTGACCCCTTTGCAAGAATCCCATGTTCAGGCTGCAGTAATTTGCGCCAAAAGCAACTCAACTCGACTCAGAATCAGGAGTGGTGGCCATGACTTCGAAGGTATTTCTTATACCTCTGACGAACCATTCATCCTCCTTGACCTTTTTAATCTCCGAAGTGTCACTGTGGATATACCAAATGAAATTGCGGTGATTCAAGCTGGTGCTACGCTTGGTGAACTGTATTATAAGATTTCGGAGAAGAGTAAAGTTCATGGGTTTCCTTCGGGGCTTTGTCCAACTGTAGGTGTTGGTGGTCATTTCAGTGGTGGAGGGTATGGCAATATGCTGAGAAAATATGGGCTTTCTGTTGATCATATTGTTGATGCTCAAATTGTTGATATTAGTGGTAGAATTCTTAACAGAAAATCAATGGGGGAAGATCTTTTTTGGGCTATAAGAGGGAGTGGAGGAGCAAGTTTTGGAGTTATTCTGTCATATACAGTTAAGTTGGTTCAGGTACCAAAAATTGTTACTGATTTCAGGATTCCGAGAACTTTGGAAGAGAATGCGACTGATCTTGTTGTTCAATGGCAGCTAGTTGCTCCTCATACGGATGATAGGCTTTTCCTGAGATTGCTCTTGCAGCCTGTGACTGTGAAATCTGACTCTTCTAGAACGAAAACTGTCAGAGTTTTAGTTCTGGGTTCATTTCTTGGCAGGGCTGATGAACTTGTGAAGCTATTAGAGAAGGAATTTCCTTTATTGGGTTTGAAGAAGCAAGATTGTTTTGAAAAGAGTTGGATTGATTCAATGATATGGTGGTTTGGATTTGATAATGACACCAGAGTAGCTAAGCTGCTGGATAGAAATCCTGACTCAGCATGGTTCCTCAAAAGGAAATCTGATTATGTGCAGACCCCGATTCCCAGAGATGGATTAGAATATATATGGAAGAAGATGATTGAATTGGGGAAAACAGGATTTGTTTTCAATCCTTATGGTGGAAAAATGGATGATATTTCGTCTGATGCAACGCCTTTCCCACATCGTGCAGGGAATCTGTACAAAATTCAATACTCAATAAACTGGTATGAGCCTGGAGATGAAGCAGAGAAGTATTATATAACTCAGATTAGACAGTTATACAGTTACATGACACCATATGTGTCTAAGAATCCAAGGAGGGCATTCATTAATTACAGGGACCTTGATATTGGCATCAACAATTTTGATAAGAATAGCTATGAAGAAGGGAAGGTATATGGTGTCAAGTACTTCCATAACAATTTTGAGAAGCTGGTGAAGATTAAGACAGCAGTTGATCCAGAAAACTTCTTCAGGGATCAGCAGAGCATCCCTGTATATCCAAGTAAGGCATAGGGAATTAGTTATAGTGAGTGAATTAATTGGCTTATTTTCTTTTATTTCTTTTCTTATGTGATAGCTTGGCCTCAGTTTCTAGTTTTGGTGAATAATTATTTAAATTGTCGGAGTTTGTAACAGCAATCTTTAGTTCTATTAAATACTATATGCCTAGTAATGACTTTCTTTTCAAGATCTGACAATTACAGGTCTAATCTCTAGAAATTTTGTTTGTGTCCTTGTTCATTCTTTTCATTTTGGGTTATTCTTTTTAATTCCTTCTTTCACATGTAAATTATCATAAGAATTCAGGGAGTTTCCTTCTATTTCTTTACTTTCCAAAATACCCAAGAATAAATAAATATATGATATGTGAGACATTAAAGAACTAAACGAAGTTATTCGTTGCATTCGCTAAGATAGTATACATGGGTGGCAAGAGTTTCATTTTAGGTACTGTATTGCTAAGATTTGGACAAAACCATGAAAATTTAGTTGTAGACCATGGTTGAATTTAATCTTAGAATTTAGACAATAATCGCCTGATTATCTTACACAATGATGAAAAAAGTACTCGTAGTACTCAGTTTTTCAATACTATAGGGCGTGGGAGTGAAACATATATGACACTCCCGTTACAAGCAGGTTTGTCGTTTAATGATGACCAAAAACCAAGGTGGGCTTTTTCTTTTCTCTTTTCTTAGTGGTTTTCAATATTTCTTTTCGATTTTCTGAAATGAATATATCAAAATGGCCTAAAGCCGTAAATGCTGCAATTCTACGATGGTCATTTGAATTCCATATCTTAAACGACTGGCAATTCTGCTCATGACATAATAAGAAGCTGAACTATCAAGCCCACTGGGTGGTTCATCAAGGAAAAGAAATATGGAAAGAGTTAGAATCTCAATGCAAATGCTAAGTCTTCTCTTTTTCCCACTGCTAAGGCCTTTAGAAGTCCAACCTCCTATTTGTGTGTTAATGGCGTCTTGGCGACCCATTTCTTTGAGTATTGAATCTGCTGTTAGAATCCCCTGGCCACCTCTGGTTTATCCCAGAAAGAAACGCATGGCTTAGTGTTAGTTTAGGGACAAGTTGCAGTTTAGAGTTAGTTATCTTATCTTATCAAGTATTTAGCAGTTATCTCATGTTTAGCCTTATCCAGTGTTTAGCAGTTATCTTATGTTAGTTATTGCCATTTATGTTTGTCAGACTCTAAATATGTGTTGTATGTTATCTTATTGGATATGAAGAATTATTCAGAAAATTACAATTCCTTTTTCTTGTCTGGAGTTTCAGATACTGGCTCTAGTCTCCCTTGCCTTATCATTCTTTTCCTTTAACTCTCTTAACTCTATTCCCTTTCCCTTAGATTCTAACATCTCTCTGCTTCTCTCTTTTATGGACATGGAATGTGGAAGTTGAATCTGATTGAGTAGTATAAAGCTTCTCTGGCTGTTAAAGTTGACAAGAGAGCATCATCTTGAGTGACATATGCCTGATTTAATTTCCTATGTTAGTGAAACTGATATTTTCTTAGTGAAATATTTTGGAGACATTTTAGGTTTTGGAATTTAATTTCTCTTACAGATGTTCCATAGTCTAGTGCTTGTTGATAAGAGTCTTGCCTGTTTTCTTTGTGTTTTGAACCCAGTCTTCTTGTGAATCATTAGAAGCATATGTCTTAGCTAAGTAATTAAGTTCCCTTAAAAAGTAAACAACATGCAACATTTTTGTAATTTTCTCAGTGTCAACTTGATGTGTCATTTTTACTAAGGTTTAAGTTTGTTGTCATGACTCATGTATCGTTTGCTAATCTTGAGAATGCATGATCATGCATGAAGGGTGCTCTATAGGTTTCAGAAGGATTCACCACAGGCTATTGGTTTTTCAATCTGTCTGGGATCTGGATTTTATGAACTTTTTTATTTTATCAAGCTGATATGCTGCATAACTTAGATCAATGATAGTTAAGAATCTTTTTTTTAAAAAAAAAAAAATCAAAATATCTTTTAAGGACTGTAGGAATAAGTTTCCACTAGTGCTTCTAAAATTATCACTGATTTTATCAATGAAGTTACAGCAAGAACTTTCAAATCCTATATGTATAGTTTAAATTTGTTACTACTCCTAGATGAAAAATAATTGTAATATCAAGACTGGAACTTTAAGAAGCTCAAGTGGTAACTTTAGCAAAAGTGAAGAAAGTATCTCCTGAAATTAGAGAAAGGCACCAACACAAGTTCAAATTTAGAAAGCATGCTTATTGAAAGAGGTGCAAATCCTTTACGCTCTAAGTTTTGAAAGGGATTAGTCTCTCTAGTCCAAATTAGTGTGTGGATACATTAAAGGTGTGTTTGGTTTGAGGGGAGGGGATGGGAGGAGAGGGAGCGGAAACTAATGTTTAGGGCTAATATTAGCCCCAAACATTAGTCTCACCTCCCTCCCTTCAAACCAAACACACCATAAGGTTGGCCCAACTTACAAGACTTCCACTAGGTGGGGTTTGGGGAAAGTCAGATATACGCAGTCTTCCCCCAGACCCCCACAAGTAAAGAGGCTATTTCTAAGATTTGAATCCATGACCACTTAATTGCATAGCAGCATTACCATTGCTCTGGCGTGGGTATACCTTGATCAAATAAACAAAAAGTAGAGAAGGGTGCTCAAAGCCAGTTGGATTAATATTGGAGTAGTCATAGAACTGTGCTAGACACAGTAGTAAGTATCGGTGGATGCTTCTCTTTAGAGCATCTTAAGATCTGCTTTTTTTGTCTGCAAAAGTAGTTTTTGTCTAAAAGTTAAAGTTTCTGAATCTTTTAAAAAAGCAAAAGCAAAGTAGTTTTTGTCTAAATGTTGAAGTTTCTGAATCTTTTAAAAAGGCAAAAGCATTATAAGAAAAAAGAAAAGGAAAAGCTACGGATGGGCTTTTCTATAAAGCTAAAGAACTCACCAGTTGGAATTTATCAGAAAATAAAAAGCCTATGGTGATTGGTTTGTGAGAGAGTTGGTAATCTGATCGTGAAGAAATTATGGTCATATATGATCATTCTGGGTTGGATCTTGAACACGTATAGCCTTAAATGGTTCTGCTATAAAAATACTGGAGGGTCTAGAGTTTAAAACAATTACTTGGTTTTTGTTTGATTTTTTATTTTGACAGTTTGATTTCTCTTAACTGAATTTACTTGGTAGAGTACATGAAGGAATTGACCATTCTTCCCTAAGAATTATTTTATATTCAAATAGAATCATGCTGAATAAACTCTGATAATTCATTCAGTATGTGTGTCTATGGATAACGAATTCATGAGCTATGAATAATACAGTTCATTTCTTTGACTATGTGCAACGCTCGGGACCACACTAGTTTGTTTAAAATGCATCATTTTTAAGGGATTATAATCAGTCCTTACTGGAATTCGTTTGGTGATTGCAGAATCAGAGTCTGGAGCTGCCAAAAGTTTGCAGTCAAGCCTATATGTGACACTGATGGCTGAGGTAATTTGGTCACTTGCCTTCTACTCCCTCTGATCCTTATTATAAGGCACCAACTAACAAATCACACAAACCAATAAAAACAGTTAAAGTCAATAAAGTTGTCTTATAATTTAAGTAATTCTCAATATTACCCCTATTATTTACACTAAACTCTAATATTATATTATTATTACTCTCATCAACTACCCCTATTAATTATGGGCATACATAGAAAAAAATAATCAATGCTCTTTGGAAACAAACAAATGCTTTATAAAAAAGACCAAATGTATTTGATAGTTGGTGCACCAGAGGGAGTATTTGTTTTGATCAGTAACTTTAATTATACATGACCTTTCAATTTGTGTGTACTCTTGGTCCGTCCTATTTACAGAAGGTTTATTTTGGCTTTATTTTCTTTCATTAAACTTTTCATATGAATGTATAATTTTGCCTTTCATTTTCTATTATGTTAACTTTGTTTTTATTTGGTATATTGTATATTAAATAGGGATAGAGTTGGAAAATTGTTTAATTCTTAAGAGAGAATTAATTATGTCGTTTATAAATAGGAGCAGAGGAGTATTATCTAACTATTTTTAAATTCTATGTAACTCTCTGCGCAAGTTATTTTATAGTCAATTTATATTTATATAGGGAAATGTAGCAATCATCTCATTTTTTTATTTTGTATAAGAACAAAAACTGTAGGAGGTTGTTGAAGTTATTTCATAATATTACACTTTGTGCATAGGAAAATAAAATAAACATATTTGTCATTAATCATCCTTATTGGGAAAACCCCGTCTTTTACTTATCCCTTTATAGTTGCTTCAAAATGCAGATCATACGGGTTTCCTATATTTATTTTTATTAATCATTTAACGAAAAATGCTAGCACAACAAATTTAAACGGTAATTATGTAATTAAATGCTAACAAAATATATTTAACCAACCATTTTTAATAATATATATTTTCTCCGGTCTGTCTTAATTAATTTGAATAGGTTAAAAACTAAACCAATTAATTACAATAAATGTAATTTGATTTTCCCAAAATACCGATATGTATGTATATAGAGTATTAGTTAAAAGTTATATTAATTAAATGTTTTGGGAGTAATATAATAATTATGTATTTCTGAAATATATTAGTTTAATCAACCGGGGAATCACTGGTACAGTTATGATAACCGTTTTTTTAGGTACCTAGTTATATGATAACATGGAATATTCGCCCCGAACAAACACTTGTACAGTGTTTTTCATTGATCCCCACGATTAAATATTAAAAAGATTGTTATTCTCGGAGAATATGTAATTTCTTTCAATTTTCAATTTAGTATCTATATTTTTTTTTTCTCCTTATTAAATCTTGTAATTTTACTACTACTATTTTAGTATTATTAGCTCCCTAACTTCACTTTAGTAGTATTTTTAGAACCTATACAAGAAGTTAATTGTTTTTATATGTTAATATAATATTTTATCTCTCAAGTTTGTCCTTATTTTTGTTTTGGTCCCTCAAATTTTCAATAGAAAATTTTGTTCTTTCAAATGGAAAAATGATCTAAATGTTTATTTAATTAGGGAAATTAATGTTTTAAATAAAATGAAACTTGAATGACTTAAACATATGGTTTTAAAATTTGAGGGACTAAAATCTTTAGTTTTTAAATTTGAGAGATAAAAAACAAAAAGACAACAAACTTGTCGGAGCAAAGATTATATTCCCCAAACATTATTCTAAGAACTGAAGTCATTTAAACCTTGATTCTATAACACATTACCTTCAGTTAAGAAAAAAAGCCATTAATACACTTGTAGATCCTGTTCTTCATGGCCCTTACTAATGCTAATACCCCAAACCTATTTAAACCCAAACATAAAAACTTTACACACTTATTTTTTTTTAAAAAAAAAAAAATCTCCAATTTACCATTTGTTCATGTCATATCCCCATCCCCTCACACGAATTCTCTCACTTATCAAGTGAACTAAAAAATATTCAAATATTTTATTATATATTCATAATTCATTATTTGTTCATTCAATTTCTACTCGCTTCCCTTTCCACTTCAAAAGATGTCCCCGAGAAAGGACAAGGGATTTTTGTTAGCATCGATGAGTCTGGGAAAAAGTTCGTGAATGTTAAACAAGAGAGTGTATTAAATTGTGTTATGGATATACTAAAAGTGGGCTTAGCCCAAGAAGCCCAAACAACAGGCTCTAGTTGTGATCCTAACAACCCCCTTGAATCAAGTGGTCGATGATCGTGATATCTCTTAAGATTGTGAGTATCTGGCAATTCAGGATATAATCAATGGACGATATCATAGACCTGCAATTGATCAGATATCAAGGATCCGAAAACTAAGGGCCCAAGTAAGTCTATAAATAGGATAAAAACCCTAACAAGGTACACACACTCTGACTCTAACTTTTAGTATTAAGCACACACAGGGCACATACCCCACCCCTTCTAGCTATAAGCCTACTGTTTGAAATCGAACTACATGGACTTTAATCCCACAAAGCGGTACGTAAGCCCCTAGGATTTTATCCCAGGCCAAGCCCAATCACTCTCGTGTTCTACACCAGAACATTGGTGCCGATCGTGGGGACTATAAAGTTCAATCCCCGTGACCAACGATGGCTAACACCAAAAGCAGAAGCCATACGATCACACACGAGCAAAATCAAGACCAAAGCACTAATGATCACTAATAGCAGGAGGATGTCTGAGGTAACGTTCAGGGCCTTTCAGAGGAACCACTTGATGAGAATCCTCCTCATCCTGAGGATGAATCCATAGATCGAACATTGCAACAAGTCGACCAGACCAAACCTTCACAAGAGTTCTAGATCGATAATCTGAACATACAATTGTTGCATAACGTCGTCGGGTCTGTGCTCAAACGGATTGAGAACATAGAGGAGCGTGATAATCTCCAGAATCAGAAGATTGATCGTATGTCTGAGGTAATGGATCAAATCCTCAAGTAGCTGCAAGACCCTCCCCAGGAAGAGAGCCGAGATGATCAGCATAATAAAGATGGAGACATCGACCAACAAACTGTTGATCCATCCCGGCTTAATCAACCTGAGCAGGGCAGAACAGCCTCAGCTACAAATTCTGGGTAAACCAGTCAACGGGATAGAAACCGGGATAATCAAACCTGGACAACACAAAAAAGCAGTCATTCCTCAGATAAACAGGGAACCTGACCAGATGAATCTGGGAAGAACAAGACATGGTATGGAGATGGAGGAAAAAACAACAGCCCATTCTCAGATGAAATTACGGAGGCTGAATATCCGAAGAAGTTTAATACGTCCGACCTCCCCAAGTATGACGAAAGTCAGGACCCACAGACACACTTGAATACCTTCGACACGAAAATGTTGGTTCGAGGATTCAAAGGACCAATCATATCTCGGTTGTTCACCTCAACTTTATGAGGAGCGGCACAAATCTAGTTCCAGACCTTACCTCCAAAGTCCATCACTGACTTCAACGACTTGTGTGAAAAATTTCTACTGAACTTTGCGACAAGCAAAAAGCAACCCAAGTCAGTCTACACTTTGGACAGAATCAAACAGCAACCTGGTGAAACTCTCCAAAAATATTTGGATGGCTTCAAAGTGGCCACCCTGCAAATTCAAGGTTTGACGGAGAGTGTCCACGTGCATTTGCTCATCTCAGGTTTAGACAGTGAGTCCAGGATGGGGAGATCGGTTTTATCTACTAAAATTAAGACCTTGGAGGAGTTTAACCGACGAGCTAAGAAGTATCTGGATATCGAACAGATGCAAATAGCTAATGCGCCGGGCAAAGAAAGGCCAAAAAGCCCATCCTCAACCAAACACAAAAAATTAAAGATGGTCAGCAAAAAGAACGAGATCGTCACCATTAGAGGAGATCAAAAAGAGTCTTGGCAATGCTATTTTTCAACAGTGAAGAATAATGACCCAGGGACATCCTCATGACACCTAAAGGAGGCTCAAATCCCGGCACCACCAAAGGTGAGCTCGGTCAACGTGGTAGAGCTGGACGTAAGAGAGGAAGCCAAGCTGATGAAAACAAAACCTGATGGGGAACTCATAGATTTCCTAGTAGGAGATGAACCCGGGCAAATAACCAAAATTGGCAATACTCTAACAAAACAAGAAAGGATCGAACTAGAAGAACTGTTGTTGAAGAATAAAGACATTTTTGCATGGAAACCTTCTGAGCTACCCAGTGTCGACCCCGCCTTCTGCTGTCACAAATTGACGATAAACCCATATTGTATGCTGGTCGCTCAAAAGAAAAGGAAGATAGCTCCAGACAGACAAACAGCCCTCGCCGAGCACATGAAGGAGCTGTTAGATGCTGGGTTCATAAGGAAAATCCAATACACCACTTGGCTATCGAATGTAGTAATGGTCAAGAAACCCAACGGCAAGTGGAGGGTCTGCACGAATTATACCGACCTTAACAAGGCATGCCCTAAGGATGCTTACCCAATGCCGAACATAGACCAATTGGTGGACAACTCCTCCGGGTTCCAGCTGTTATCCTTTATGGATGCCTATTCCAGTTACAACCAAATAGCTATGCACCTCGATGATCAAGAAAAAACAGCTTTTATTATGGATAAAGCTAACTACTGCTATAATGTTATGCCCTTCAGGCTAAAGAACGCTGGAGCCACCTATCAGAGGATGATGAATTGGGTCTTTGAATCACAACTGGGCAAAAACGTGGAAGTCTACGTTGATGATATGATTGTTAAATCAATCAATCGCCCAGATCATACCTGAGATCTGCAAGAGACGTTTGATAAACTCCGAGCTCACTGTATCCGACTCAACCCGGCAAAATGTGCATTTGGGGTACCTGCGGGTAAGTTCCTCGGATTCCTTTTGACTAACAGAGGAATTGAGGCCAACCCGGATAAATGCCAAGCCGTCCTCGATATAGCCGCTCCAAAAAACAAGAAGAAAGTACAACAGTTGACGGGAAGACTGACCGCACTAACAAGATTTCTGCCAAAGTCGGCAGAGAACACACTTCCATTGTTTAGGCTATTGAAGAAGGAGGCGCAGCACAGAGAATGGAACTTGGAATGTGAAGCCGCATTTAACAAGGTCAAAGAGTGTTTGTCATCACCTTCGGTATTGTCAAAACCTAAACCCAGAGAAGATTTAATATTGTATTTATTTGTGGCTGAAGAGGCGGTAATGTCGCACTAGTAAGGGAAGAATCGACAGAACAAAAGCCGGTTTATTTCACAAGCCGGACTCTGCAAAGTTCGGAACTGAGATATCAAAGGTTGGAAAAGGTGGTATTCGCGCTCCTCACTGCTGCAAGGAGACTTCGCCCCTACTTTCAAGGATATCGAATAGTCATCCGAACAAATAAGCCAATACGCCAAGTGTTGCATAAGCCCTATTTGGCAGGACGAATGACTAGTTGGGCTATCGAGCTGTCTGAGTTCGACATTATGTATGAAGCTCGGCATGCAATTAAATCTCAGGCCCTGGCCGATTTCATCGCGGAATTAGTACCGACCCAGATAATTTCGGAGGCCAATCTTAATGTCTGGAAGGTGTTCGTTGATGGATCTTTAAACACCAAGGGAAGCCGGGCAGGGGTCATAATAGAAAGCCCGAAAGGAGTTTCTATGGAGCACTCCTTACAGCTATATTTCAAAACTTCCAATAACCAGGCCGAATATGAAGCAGTGTTGGCTGGGCTATCTCAGGCAAAAGACAACGGAGCCAAGAGGATCCACTTGTCAACTGATTCTCAGTTAATCGCAGCCCAAATCAATGAATCTTACACGGCTAAAGAACCTCTGCTATTTAAGTACCTCGAGAAAGTCAAAGAGGCGATGGCCAAATTCGACGAGGTCGTAGTCACTCACATCCCTAGAGGAGAAAATGTGAGGGCGGACATCTTGTTGAAATTAGCAAGCACCAAGAGCTCAGGAAATCATCGAACGGTAATATAGCAAAGTTTGACCGAGCCCACTTGTATTATGGTCATCACAGCAGCAGAAGATTGGCGAAAGCCTATCCTAAATTACCTGGAGAAAGGAATCATTCTGGAAGATCCTATGGAGGCAAAGTAGATGGCAAGAACTACAATAATGTACACAGTGGTTGACGACCAACTGTATCGAAAAGGCCTCCATTCTCCAATGATGAGGTGTTTGAACTCGGTAGAGGCTAAGTACATGTTATCCAAGATACATGAGGGGATCAATGGGCAATATATGGGAGCTAGGCGCTAGCCCAGAAAGCCCTTCGAGCTGGATTCTATTGGCCAACAATGGTAGCTGATTCCAAAGAGCATGTAAGGAAATGTGAAAGTTGCCAGAAACATGCTCGGATAATTTGGCCACCGCCGGCTGAACTAAAATCTATCACAGCCCCATGGCCGTTTTACAAGTGGGGCATAGACCTCTTAAGACCGTTCAAACCAGCTCCAGGACAAGTGAAGTGGTTGGTTGTGGCAGTGGACTACTTTACAAAGTGGATCGAGGCCGAGCCCTTATCAACTATATCAGCGGCTCAAATACAAAAATTTTTCGAAAGAAATATCGTTGCAAGATTCGAAATTCTAGCCGAGATTGTCACCGACAATGGAACCCAATTCATCAACCAAGGCTTCCAAGGGCTGATGTCCGAGCTCAAAATCAAACACCATTTTGCATCGGTAGAACACGCACAGTCCAACGGACAAGTCGAGGCAGCGAACAAAATTATTGTCGATAGGCTTAAGAAATGGATGGCTAATGCAGAAAACAACTGGGTCGAGCAGTTGTATCCCGTACTCTGGGGATACCGGACTAGCATTCAAACCTCAACCTAGGAGACACCTTTCAAATTGACTTACGGCTGTGAGGCCATGATTCCAGTTGAAATTGGACAAACATCATGGAGGAAAGCAAAGATCACACAGGAAGGAGAACTCAATAACATCAAAAATTAGTGGTAGAATTAGACCTCATTGATGAAGTGAGAATTACGGCGCATTGCCGAGATCTGGCCATGAAGCAACTAGTTACGGCTAAGTATAATCGCAAAGTTAAGCCACGGGTGTTTAGCAAAGGTGATATGGTACTTCGCAGGGCGGATATCGGAAACAAGAATGCTCGGGATAGGAAACTTGCAGCAAATTGGGAAAGACCTTACCGCATTGTCACCCAAATAGGGGAAGGAACCTACGTCCTCGAAGCCTTAAATGACACAGTGATAAAGCGCACTTGGAACGCGAACAAATTAAGGGTCTATTATAGCTGAACACCAAGCTTCCTTCGAAGCTCGGCCTTAGCAGAATAAGCGGTTGCGAAAATACCGTGTTTTCATTTTAAGGATTATTTTGCTTTTATGTATTGTTTTTCATTTAAATTTCATTTGTAATTGCAACTATTTCATTCAATAAAGGAGGCGGCCTGTTCTCCAAGCCGACCTTACAATTGTTTGTCAAGTTCAATGCAAAGTGTAGCCTTATAAAGGCAGTTTTTTTTAATACGGCCAGGGTTTCGTGAGTCCGGTTGACATAAGAGTTAACAATTCTTATGAACATTACGATATGTCGGAACAATATCTTGGATGGTATTGCCACTGTCATAAAAGATCTTGATCAGGTCAAAATGTTTAGGTTTTGATTTCAAAAAATTAGGCCCCGAACATGTGACAGCCGACTACCATCTCAGATTATTACTTTATAAGATAAAGTACTTAGGTGATTATTCAAAATCATCTGTTCATCTAAAAATGCCCAACTACTAGTAAACGAGCCCGTTTATTAACGTTGGTGGAATATCTAGCAGACTGCGCAATATATCTTGACTTTGGCCAAGTCATACGATAAGAATCGAGTTAAAAGCTCGGATTATGTTTCCCTTTATTCATTAACGAACAAAATTAACGCAAGTTTGGCTTAAAGGATGAAAGTAGACAAGTTGATTAAGTCAACACGCCTAAAATCTACAGAAAAATCAAGATAAAATTGTCATTCACAAAACAGAATTAATTCCGGAGTACATGAGAGTACAAAACAAAAAACAAGCAAATTTAAATACACACAATAAAGTTCCAAACAATTTGGGCTCATATCTGAGCAATAGAGGGAGCCGTGGAGACGAGGATCTCGGCTTCTGCTGTTGCTTTCTCAGCGGTAGGATCTAACGAACCCGGAGCTTCAACATTATCACCACCCAAGAGTGTTCCTGATTCTTCCGCTAGGGACAAAGGCGCGGGCACAAACTGCCCATCCACCACCAAGGCTCTTAGATCCACCGGTTCAAGATTCATGACAATGCTAGGATTAAGAGCTCGGACCTAGACCAGGCAGTCCTTAAAAGCATCCACTGTCGCTTCCACCACCAGTACTTCAAGCTTATCGACCTTAGCAGTTAATGCCCCCAGAGCGGTTCTAGCAGCATCTCGGTCGGATAGCGCAATGTTCAAGTCCTTCACCAAGCTTCCGTACTAGTCTTGCAAGGTGGTTAGGGAGCTGTAGACGGTACTCTCACAAGCCTGAACCGCTATTAGATTTGCCTTTACCTCCGTCAACTCGGTATAAGCCAGATCTTTGTTCGCCACTGCCTTGGACATACACTTCACTGCCCTCATTTGAGCGGCCTCAGCCTAAGTCCGGCGGCTTTCGGCAACAGCTTTATCTGCAAGAGCCTACTTTAGATCGGGCACGGCTTTAGAATACTTATGCTTTACAGCAGCATAAGTGTCTATCACCCCAGCCGCCTCCATTAGGCGATTCTGCAAAGCCTGCAAATCATTTAAGTCGGCGTTGGTGAAGGCAGCAACACTGAAGTAATTAGTGGGGGCCTTCACGGCACGCTTCAGCTCGTCCGACACGCCATCAGACCACACCTCCCCCCGTTTGTGTAAGTGAGAAGGTGGAGGCGGGGGAGGAGGGCCCCCTGCGGCAGTCGCCGCTCTGGAGGACGAGCCCGGCATAGCCTTCGAAGCCAAAGAAGTGTCACTTGACTTGGATTGCTTCCGTGGAATAAGGTCTTCGGCGGGAGGAGAAGAAGCCCTCTTTTCGGGCACAGATGACCTCTTTTCGGGTGCGGACACCTTCTTTGAAGCTGACGCAGTGGCCGACCTCTTCTTGGAAGGAGAACCTCCTTTCTTTTTGGCCCAAAGCTTTTCGAACAACTCTTGGTAGGAGGTCTTCCCCATTTCAAGCTCTACAAGAAAAACAAGCATCAACAATCGTAACAAAGTATAATACAATAAACTTGAAAAATGATGAGTACTAAGCCCTACTTGGGGGATATAATTCCTCCACCGATTGCTGAAAAAAGATCCTAACATCGACGATGTCCTTCTCGGCCACATGATCAACTAGACTAACTATGGCCTCGACATCAGCCGGGTCCAAATCCCCTTCAATAGGTGGAAAAGATTTTGGATCTTGCTCATAATGAGCTTTGGACTAGTATAGAAGGAATGTCAATTCCACTGACTTGAGGTTGACATCCTGAAGAAACCACGGTTTATGATCGGGCTCGGCTATAACTTTAAAGAAGGAGGATTTAAAACCCTTTCATGTGTCGGTGTCCACATAGAAAAGTTTTCTTTCCGGCTTTCCACGAAAAGAAACCCATCCCTTTTTATCTACGGGCTCACCGGGTTGGCGAGCCCGTTGGATATTAAAAAAATCAAGGTTCTGAAACCAGGACCGGTCATCAGACCGAAGTCAAACCGGAGTTAAACCGGTGAAGAATGGAAGATTTTAGGGTTATTAGTATGAAACTATAAGGAAAATTTTAAAACAATGATTTTCTCAAAAAAAAAACAAAAGAAAAAACAAGTGAACCGATTTGACCCCCAGACCGGACCGGTTTAGGGACCGGTTCGCCGTTTTCCGATCCGATTCGACCAGTCCGATCTGGGTCTGAGAACATGGAAAAAAATAAAGAAAAACCTGGGTCGATGGGACATGGTTTAAAAATCTACATAGTCGCTCGAAAGCGACAATGAAGCCTGAAGAATTCGGATGGATTTGTGTTGGGGCCAGGTGGTGAATATTTAAAAGATTAATTTGAAACTCGGTAAACAGGAAGTGTAAACCAAGCTTGGTGACAAAATCTTTATAGAAGAAGAAGAATTACCGCTCTTTCCCTTCCCGAATGGTACACACCGGTTCATCGGAAGGGGAGGGGCAATGGAACAGTGGTTCCGGTCCCCTAATAGGAGCTCGAAAATTTCGTTAGCAGTTATGGAAGAAAATTGGGACAACACCGAATTGGCCACCTAATCATACTTTTCTCATAAATAACGAGGAGGACGCACGGACACTGACTCTTTAGATCCGGACTCCTCAGCAGGCGAGACCAACATACTACCTAGAAAAACAAACAAAACGAAATCAGTATGAAAGATCAAAAATACCCGAAGATGGAAGAATGGGACGACTGGGTCCGACTTGGACGTCCTGTGGTGGGACATGCCGACATTTCGAAGCTATCTCCTCGGCATCCCATGACCGGCCCACCATTACGGCCTCGGAAATTAGCCAGGAACATTCCTCGCATTGACCAATTGGTCGATGAGAAGCTATGGTAGGTTCGATTCTCATAGCTAAGGAGGAGGTAGGAACAAAAGAATCCTTTTCCCCTCGGCCCCCTGAAATCGGCTCCAAAGAAGCAACCCTAACAAGGTTACTTCCCCGACCTCGTCCAATAGGCTTCACAGACTGAGACCGGCCCCTAGCCATACCCCGGGCTCTGCCAATTCGGCTAGGACGACGGTTACCCACACCACCGTACCCTCGGAGCCCACTCTCTAATTTCAGCTCCTTGGTCAAGGGTTTCCCATACAGCCACTAGGCCGTCCTTGGAGGAATACGCTGGAGTAATTCTTCTTCTGGGGTAAGGTTATTTGGTTTGGAAGATGACGAAGAGCCTTTGTGACTCATTTCGACAAAGAAAAGAGGGGACAAAAATTAAGTCCAAAACATGAAACCAGAAGTAAAGGGTCAAGTAGGAGAATCAAAATGACCAAAACTCGAAGAGTTTCAAGAACAGTTGGATTTGGTCGAACACAAACGACAAATGAAAACCTAGAAAAAGGAAAACTCAGAGGAGAACAGAACCCTACCTAAGAAACTGGGAAAAGAAAAGGAAAAACAATTTAACAACCAGGAAAAGGACGACAGAATTACTTGGTTTAAGATAAGTTACAAGGAGGGGAAACGCGCGAGCCAGAAGTCAAGTGCCACAATATATGGAGATGAAAGAAGTGCTCCAAGTTCTCTGAGTTTTCAAAAGTATAGAAACAAGGAAAATAAGCACTATATATACGGAAGGGAGGAAGACAGTTGAGAATTCAAGAACATTACAATCGTTGAAGGCCCAAAAGGCCTTTTACGGAGCCAGTGACGTGGTCATAGAAAAACGCGCGCATTTAATGCTCGCGTTTAATGCACGCAACAATCGAGAGTAGTAGAGCAGGCATTCCACTCACAAAGCCGGCTTGCAGATGCCAACTGGCAGGGGATAATGATGACATTTATTGTCTTAAACAAAACGTCAAATCGACCAAATCAAATAAGCAACCCAGTTGTGACATTAAAAGTCGGTCAAATGAAAAGTCGATGTATGACCAGAAGGACCAATGCCGACCTCCCATGCAGTTTCAAATGGGGGCATCGGCAAATGCGTAGATTCGAATTCGGAATTATCCGACCTCAATAAAATATGCATGCATGAGAAACAAGCATGGAAAGTAGGCAACCTGGAAACAAGATGTCCAGGGCAAAGGTATACCAGACCGGTAAACAAATCCAAACTTGGCTAATTCATCCTGGCAGCTCAGAGCCTTGAACTACCGGGCTGGGGGGCAACTGTTACGGATATACTAAAAGTGGGGTCAGCCCAAGAAGCCCAAACAACAGGCTCTAGTTGTGATCCTAACAACCCCCTTGAATCAAGAGGCCGGTGATCGTGATATCTCTTAAGATCGTGAGTATCTGGCAACTTAGGATATAATCAGTGGACGATATCATAGACGTGTAACTGATCAGATATCAAGGATCCAAAAACTAAGAGGCCAAGTAAGTCTATAAATAGGATAAAAACCCTAATAAGGTACACACACTCTGACTCTAGCTTTTAGCATTCAGCACACACAGGACACATACCCTACCCCTTCTGGCTATAAGCCTACTGTTTGAAATCGAACTACGTGGACTTTGATCCCACAAAGCGGTACGTAGGCCCTTGGGATTTTACCCCAAGCCAAGTCCAATCACTCTTGTGTTCTACACTAGAACAAATTGGAAAAGCAAAGACAATATATGATATGATATCGTGGACACGTTGAATGAGTGAGAACGTAACAAAAGAATTATGGACAGGAAAGAGGAAAATCCAACAAAGTTTATAGTTAGTGAAGCAAAGGCAAAAAAAAAAAAAAAAAAGCAAAACCAGTAGATGCAAAGGAACATGCATACATCTCCACTTACATTAGTTCATCCAAGGTCTACAATGGATAAAAGTGAAAGCAATAAACAAGTTCAAATTCGGGGACACAAAAAAAGTCACCTAGAGGCTTCAACTTTGTCTCACGATGATGAAGTCGATCTATAAGACAAGAACAGTGATAATCTTATACTAAAGGAGCAGTCCCATCGCCCACGATGGAGAGACAAGAGAGTGAGGAGTGGAACATAGAGAGGTCTGCCAGAGATGTGAGAAGTTTCCAGTGAAACCATACAGCAAGGTCTGTTTGGTTTGAGAGAGGAAGGGAGGGAAATGGAGGGGATAGGAGGGATTTTGTTCTCCTCCCCTTATTTGGCATCTAAAAATATTGAGGAAAGGAACTATTCCCTCCTCTTATAGCCCTCCCCTTCAAAATTGGATTTGGTTTTGGTCCTTCGCAAAGGACCAAAACCAAATCCTTCAAAATTGGGGAGATTTAGAAAGGAGGGGCAATATTTTACCATGAGTTGACTACTATGCCCCTTACGTGCTTCCTCCCTTACCTCCCTCCTTCCACATCTCCATTTTCAACCCTCCAGCCTTCAAAACTCATTTTATGGCAACCTTCCAGCCACAACCTTCACCTTCACTTTCATCAAACTCCCCATGTTCATGGGCAAGTAGCAGCACCCCAGCCATCGTTTTTTATAAAAAAACAAAAAAAAACAAGAAAAGTTTCGATCTTAGCTCCTTTGCTAATGGCTCTCTATACAAATTCATAGTTACATGTATTACTATAACAATATTTTATAGAACATATTATATTTATATTTATATTTATAATATTATAATATTTATAAATATAAATATAATCCCATATACCTATAAATATTATAAACATATAATTAGGCAAAGTTGTCCTATAAGAATACTATCTCTAATCCTAAATTTAAGAGTTAATAAAGAGGTTTGATTTTATCTAAAATGTAAAACAATATATTTATTGACTAGACCACTACTACAAATTCAAGCATATATAATGCTTAATATTAATGGTCACGTATAACAAATAAATGTCATATATGTCAAGGCGGAGGTCGAGCAATAATATATAACACTTGACAGTAATAGTTAGTTATGTGCAACATATATATTGTGAGGTGGAATTCATGGGGAAAAAAATAACAGTTATAGTTAATAACCCTGTAATGCCCCATTGGTATATTGACATTTATTAGAATCATAGCACACAATTCATTGGGTAAAACAAAAATAGCACTATTTACTGATATCAAATTCTTGATTTCATTACAAAAAATACCCATAAGGTTTGATCATATTACCGACAAACTCTAAACATAATTATAGAATTCTCAACATACTATTTCCTGACCAAACTGAACCAAGTCCAACATCTCCATTTACCGACATCCGTTGCCTTTCCCTAGGAGCCGCGTCCAATATGCTATACAAATCATATGTAGTTCTCACAGGTTCCTAGAGTAACAGATTAATTTCACATACAAAGCATAGATAGTATATGGCAATTAATCGCAACAAAATCAGTCCACAACAACATAACATCATTCAAAAGTCATACAACATGTATCACAATTCACATGCAGCATGTAATACAAACATCATCATAAGATTCAATACCTTACCACTAGGAAAATCAATTGGGTGAATTAACAGCCCAAAAATAACTGAATGCACTATGTCTTGCCTTGCCCAGCCAATGGGGAGCTAGCCCCATAGTTAACCCTTCCGACCAAATGGCTCACAATAGTGCTGGCCTTATATAGGCGGGACTCACAAATATGGTTCAAAAAAGCATATACAACATACAAAGAATGTGAAATTAGAATTACTACCTATACATCTTGCTAACTCCATCCCTTCACTAGAGTTTTTCTTGCTCTGCTTATCTTTTAGGCCAAGAAAAATGTATAGAACTTATCTTAATAACAATTTGAAGATTACGTTCTACAAGATTCACCCATAGAACTTATCCTTCTTATTTGCATTAATTGGTTATCATACATTATGAACTTTGTATTCTACCCGCGCATAACCATCTAGCACTTCAAATGTTACCCTTAAATTTCCAATTTAAAGCTAGTTCAAACTTGCTAAAAAAATGTGATAACTTCCAGATTTAATAGAAATTTAGCTTTCAATTTCATTAGGAACTTGAAAAAAATCATATACTGGTTTAGAAAACTTCAAATCAAGTGGTTCTAGTTCTTATTTAAAGCTTTGTAAGTCTATTTTAGAAGAAAAATAATCAAAAGATTCATTTATAGCTGTATAAATCCCAAAATTGAGATGTAGAGTACATCTTGAATTTGTACATAGGATTTTCCAAAATTTCATGACCAAACTTTGAAAAATGATAACTAATTGTAAAAATGTCCAAATGGGGTAGTCTCAAAGCCTATGTGATAATTGTTGAGTTCATTTTCATGAAAAAATACTTATAAAATTCATTCCCATGCATACAAATCCAGAATCAATAATAATCACATACTATCCAGAATTTTGTTACAAATTCATAGGTCAGTTTCCAAAATTCATATCTCCCTAAATACATATTCAAATTAGGTGTATGACCTATCTAATTAAAGCTTATTATGTCTAATTTAATTTTGGCATATATCATGGCAATTGGACACCATTTATTTAGTAAAAACTCTGCCCGAAAATAGACAGCATTACTAGAAACAAAGAAGTTGTCCAGAATTTCTGTCAATCCTTGGAAAATCATAACTCCCGTTTTATACGTCTGATTAAATTTTTATTTATCTCATTTTAGATATTATTTAGTCTACTATTTTTTGACCAAATTTCATAGAAAAATAAGATCATTTTCTTGTTCAAAATTGAGCTCGAAAATAGACTGTTTTCCGGAAGTACAATAGCATTCCAAATTTTATCTCAAACTTTGGAAAATCATATCTCCCTACATCTGATTTGGGTTTTATTTCGCTCATTTTAAAGCTTAGTATGTTTACTATATTTTGACCAAGTTTTACCAAAAAAACTCAGATTTTCCTATGAAACAAAAGCACATAAGCTTGCTTTGTTTTTGGTTTGAAAAACATATGTGTTTTCCGTTTCCATTTTTCCCTTAACCCAAACAACAAACCAACATGCAGAAACATCATAAGCTAGAAGGAAAATGCCTACCTTGTTCAAAACTCTTGCATGCGACAGTTTAGTCCTTCTCCTCCTCCAACTTTCCTTCTCGTTCTCGCTCTCTCTCTCTCTCTCTCTCTCTCTAACTTTTATGTCTCAAAAATAATATTTTGCAGTCATAATCTACTCTCAAATCATCCATCAAATACAAGAATCCATATGAATTTGGGTTCTAGGCACTTACTTTAGTCTAGATTCACTCTTGCATGTAAGGGATCTCCTCTTCACCTCTTCTCTTAGATTGGTCAAGCTCTCTCACTTGCTTATGTTGCTGGCCATAGGAAATGAATGGGAAATGAGAGAGGAACGGGTTCTGTCCGAAGTGAATAAATGGGATAAATGAGACTATAGTGCATGGGGTGAGGTGTCAAATTATGATGAAGGAAGAGTGCAAGATGTCACCAACTTAGAGAGGGGAGGGGGGTACGGGCTGACACAAATTTAATGTGTTGTGTTAATGTGGGTTGCCCAACTGTCATGCATGCAAGGAGTGTGGGGCCTACATACTAAAAGACCAATATAATTCTCCTACAAAATTTTTATTTGCAACTTGTTGCTTTACTCATGTAGTTGCAAATATTGAGTAAGCATTGGAAATTAATCCTTAATTCCTTTTAAGGATTTATCTTCCTCAATTAGCTTTTCCAAGCATTAGAAGATTAACTCTAATATTTTTATGCCAATAATTATCCCTTACTAATTTTCCTTACTATTTATTAGTTTTCTGAAAGTTCAAGGAAAAATATGCCTTAAAGTCTAATATAATTTTTAATTATTTTAGGCCAAATTTTTATAATAAGTTCCCAACAATATTTCAAATTTCAAAATCTTGAAATTTAGGATGTCACAAACCCTCATTTATTTAGTGAAAAAAATGATAGTTCATTTGAAACAACCTACATGTAACTCACAAGCGGGTCTTATATTAAAACCATTATAATAGGTCCAAAATAAATAACGATTGGAACCATGATTTTTCTAGGCCGAGCATATATAGTGTATGCATATATGATGGTTCAAAACCATGATTTATGGTTGATAATAATCGTCATATAATGCAATTTTTTTTTTTTTTAGTGAACTTAGTAAGGAGATTTCCAACAAATGAGTAAGAATTCAATGTAGAAAACTAATTTTCTTGACATGTTAAGGTACAAAAATGACCATAAACTTTTTTGAAAAGTGAAAATCTCACCATGAACTATTTTTTGGTCTAAAAATAACCATACACAACATAAAAAGGAGAAAAACCCATAAGGGCATTAAACCGAACAAACATTCATTATTTTGGTCCTAAATTGTGACAGGTTGGAGTCTACTTGGCATTTAATGAATGAGTTGATATGGCATGTGAGGGCAGATAAATGTTTTTATTTTGACAATACATGGGACACCTCCCTCTTCTTGACTGAACATATTCTCCATGGTTGAAGAGCTCAACAGCAAAGGTAAAGAAGAACGTGAAAAAAGCGGCAACAAGGGCAGCAAAAGAAGAAGGTCATTGTTGTCATCCTCTAATTCAACGACAGGAAGAAGAAAAAGGAGGGTGGCTTTGATTAGGCAGCATAATGGTGAGGAGGAATATGAAGGTCTTACAAAGTATTTCCTCCATGGGTTGTTGGCACCCCGATGGACATCTTGGAGTGAAGGGAACCTACGAAGGAGGTTTTACGACTGTCAAAACTATTTTCATGTAAGATTTGTTGCATTTCGAGCATAGTCGACAATTCTGAGGATGGTTGATGGTTGGGGTTACTGAATTATTTCTTATTTGTTGCAAATTCTTAGGATGGGGGCTGTCAGTATTTTACGTAGTATGACGATGAATTTGGTGATAGGGCGAACATTGTGATAAAGGAGCTACTTGATGATATAGACAAGCTTTATGATGAGAATACGAAGCTTTAAAGAGGGAAGTAGGCCGACAGGTTTTTGTGGTAAGCTCAAAATAATTCATAGTGAGATGCGAAAGCTAAAACGCATGCATGAGATAAATGAAAGGGAACGAAGGAATTGGGAGATAAAGTATAGACTTGCAATAAAAGTTTGTCGTTGACTTGGGTGTGGTTGTTTATTGTGTACATGAAAAATTAATGTTTTAGTAAATGGTGGAGAGTGACTTTTTGTGGTGTTTTTCTAGTGAATATTGCTGGAGAGTGATGTAATGGGACGTGTTTGGTTTGCTATTGAAGATATGTAGGAGAAATTGCAACTTGTAGAACTTAATTTAGTGTAATTTAAACTTCAAATAGTTATATACTACTTGAAGCACTTATGTATGATTACAACAATACGAATCAAGAAATTGAAGTGTGAAAATAAATTAGAGAAATAATGTATATATTACATAGGTATATGTTACTTGAAGCACACAATTAAAATAAAGAACAAAATGTCACAAAAATAATCTATATAATAAATTGTATGAATTCATATTCCAACTTCATTGAGGAAAACATTCTTTATCCATTGGCTCTTAGCAACATTTATCTATTTTAAGGAAGAACACAAATTGCAAAATATCCATTAGTTTATGGATATCATCCTAGAGAGAATAGAATACATTACTTTGGCATCGAAGTTCATGATATAAATCCAAGACCACAAGTATATTTGTTTCTCACCTTTTGCATATCGGACTTTAAGGTGATTGTGTCACCTTCATGCAAGTCCAACGAGTGTTGCAGCCATTGTAGGAACCAAGTCTAATGCAACCCATTCTCCTTTTGTGTCAAACCAAAAGACAAAGGGTAGAGTGAGTCATTTGCATCGATACCTACGACTATGAGAAAAATTCCTTTTGCTCTCCCTTTAAAAAATGTGTCATCTACTCCAATAAGTAGCTTGTATCCTTGTCTCCAGCCAACCTGCTTCACATAAACTCAATTACATTACAATACAATAAACACTGAAAACCATGAAAAAACCAAAATTACAGATTTGTCGTACCTTCAAAGCATTAAGATAGAGATACACCCTTCTAAAAAAATCTATCTTCTTCTCCAATGCCTTGCTGTTAAATTCAACACTAACATTTGAACCGGGGTTTGAAATTCTAAGTTCATCACAGTATACCTCTAACTTCCTGAATTCATCCTTGAAGCTCCCTTCCATCTCTTGCATTATCCTCCTCTTGGCCCTTTTACACTTGTGTGAACTTACATGCACCTTAAAGTCTCTCTCAATCTCTTTCCTCGTCTCAGTAATCTTGAACTTAAGAACCTCTTATACCTTCTCCTTAAATTGAGAAGCCAACCATTTAGCATATTCTCTTCTATTCTTACACACTCTAACAAAGCTATGTTTATCCCACAAAGTTGTTATCTTAAACCCTATATGTGATCCATCCCTAGAGGCGAATAAGATAAATGTGCATCCCTCATCACATACCACTCTTATTAAGCTCTTGGCACTTCTAACAACTCTTATATTAACACCATTCTCCACCCCATACCTATCCAATATGCTCTTTTCTTATTTATCCATAAATGTCATGTCAAGCATTTACAATGGCTTGTTACTCAATCCTGCACCAACACAAGTGACCTCTTCAAGAGGCTTATTATCATATTTGACTGCCAAATCCTCCTCCTCTTAGTCAGTTCCATCATCCTCACCACATACTTCAACTTCATAATCAATACTCTCTTCTATATTTGAGCCTAGACCATCTGCCGCATACCTTTGATCATCACTACTAGCAACCTCTTCCTCATAAACATCCTCATACTTCCTACACAATTTGTGTCTACCATTATAATATCAATATCATCAATAATATCACTTCTGCCTTCATCTCTATGACATTAAGGAACACAATTGAAATCAATACCTTCAATACATAGATACTTAATCTCATCAAATTCATCTACATCTCTGTCGTGAAACACATTTAGTCCTTTGCCTGCTCAATTACATTTTGCGTACCCACTCCACTGTCTTTCACAGTTTCAGTTTTGGTTATACCATTTTCATTTTTCCTTATTCAAATTTCACCTTCATTAGAACCTACTCCCCTGTCTTTCTCAGCTTCATTTTCGTGTCCTTAACTCTTTCTAGCCAAAACACATACTTGGCTTACCTTATCCAGTAACCTACCATCTTTCTGTTCCAGGGGCTCTATGGTATTTTCCTATTCCAAAAAGACAATTTTTTCACTATCAAATGCTATTAAATCTACAAGAACAATAACAAAAACTAAACTAAGGGCTTCTAAGGGTCTGTTTGGTTTGAGGGGATCGGAGGGAAGGGAGGAGGATGGAGGGATTTTAGCCCCTTCCCCTTATTTGGCTGATCATAGTTTTTAGGAGGGAAGGTGAAATTTTTAAAAATTTCCCTCCCTCTCACCTCAAAAGCCTCCCCTCCCAAATCGGACAAATTTGGAAGGATTATAAAAATTGGTGTCCCAGTGGACTAAAATGCCGCTATACTTTTTCTATTATTCCAAATATATCTCATACCCTTTTTCTATTAACTCGATGCACTGGTGCCGCTAGAGTCACAAACCCTATTCTATTTGGCACGCATTCTCTGAAAGTTTCAGTGTTGACCGGTGCATCAAAGCCCCGGAGGTAGGGCTGGAGATAGCGTACGCTGCTGTTGTGATCGAGGATGGAGCGGAGAGTCTGCAACTAGTGAAGTTGGGCATTTGTGGTGAAGTCGTGCAGCTTCTGAATAAGTTCCTCGTCTGTCATATTGAGGTGGCGAACGGAGACGCCGAATGGATTGGTGTGTCCGATACGAGATGAGAAGCATAGTAATAATGCCGGTTAATCCGGGGTCAATTGCACGGTGTTGCCTAATACAAGTTCAACTATTCAATTCAAGTGACCACAAGTCAAAGTCAGGACATTTTACGACTAGGAGCCGGAGGCCGGAGCTGTTGGATTTTTATGAAAACAATTGTTTGGTTTCCATCCTCTATGTTTTTTATTCCTCTTTGTTTTTATTATTTCCATTAATAACAAAAAGAGATATAAGATACCAAGATAATCTTAAATTATCTTCTTGCTCCCCTATTCATAATTTGATATTAAGAACTTCTAATTATTTTGGTAAATAACAGTATTTGGTTTTATTATCTTTACATTTGATTATCTTGTAATTGTATGTTATATATTATTGTTTTGTACCTTAACCTATAATACATTTAAGATTAAATTAGTGATTGTAACATTTTTTACCCCTTTAAAAAAAGTCATGTGTTATTTTTACACTTTGAGGTGATAAGCTAATGTGATCATGTTGAAAGCCGGATATGTTTTTAAGGTATAAAAATATTACTTATAATTGAACGTTATTGTACATTTAATAAAATTTTGGAAAAACCACTTATAACATAAGTAAAATTGTTCATGTAAAGATAATTTTCCTTGCCTCTCATCCTAAACCAAACACGCTAACATTAAAATATCTTCCCTCCCCTTCCTTCTGATCAATCCAAACAAGGTAATATTAAAATCCCTTCTATCCCCTCCCCCCATTAAAATCCCTACTTCCCCTCCCCTTTGTCGAACCAAACAAAGCCTAATGCTACTTCGATGGAATCCTTCTTATTGCACACTCGAATGGAGCTTTTGTTGTCGTACACCCACACAGAGGTTCCCATGATTTTCTTCAGGACGTGATTCTTGTTCATGATTCGCTTAAATTGCCTTTTGAATTTCCTCTCTAATTTGTCAAATTAGGGTTTGACCTTTTTCAGCATTAACATGGTTGCCTCATTTGTGAGATTAGGTCAATTATGCACGATGCCACATATACAACAATTAAATGGTTTAGTGTCATCATCGTTCTCGTCACCAATTTAGGACCAAAATAACGAACATTTGTTTGGTTTAACGTCGTTATAGGTTTTGCTCCTTTTTAGGACCATATATGATATGATAACATGGACATATTGAATGAGTAAGAATGTAACAAAATAATTATAGATTGGAAAAAGAAAAATCCAAAAAATTTTATAGTTAATGAAGCAAAGGAAAAAAAAACCAGCAAATGCAAAGGAACATACATATGCCTCCATTTACATTAGTTCATCCAAGGTCTATAATGGAGAAAAGTGAAAGCAATAAAAAAAAATTAGATTCGAGGTCATAGATAAAGTCACCTAGACGTTTCAGCTTGGTCTCACATTGACAGAGTTTGTAAGACAAGAACAATGATCATCTTATACTAAAGGAGCGTCCCATCGCCCATGGTAGAAATCAACGAGAGAGTAAGGAGTGGGACAGAGACAGATCTGCTAGGACCAAAAGAAAATTTGGTGATAGAGAAGTAAGAAGTTTCCATTGAAAATAACCATATAATAAGGTCTATTTCATTTGAGAGGAGGGGAAGGGAAATGGTGGGGATGGTAGGGATTTTGTTCCCCTCCCTTTGTTTGGCATATGAAAATTTTTAGGAAGGGGGCTATTCCTGTAAAATATTTATTTGTCTCATGAATAAATAAGTGTGACTTTGATTTAATAAATAAGAAAAGGGCAAAAGGGTAATTTGGTATGGGAGTTATTAAAGTCATAAAGAAGCGACTGTTGATTGTTGATAGGCACAGTTGTTAGAAAGCAAAAGGCACATACGTTCAGCAAAGATTAATATAAAGAGCGTAAAGAAGCCTTCAGAGTTTTACCATGAAAGTTTTATCTCATCCCTATCATAAGAAGATACAAGAAGAGAGAAGGAAATTAAAAAGACTTTGAGAAACACTGAGAAAGATTTCTATCGCTCAAGATCTTCCACAATAATGGAGAAATGTTAGTATATGTTTAATTATATTGAATGTGAAAGCATGATATTCTAAGATCCTGTAGAGTTGTGTTCTTATATGATAATCTCTTAGTTGAAGAACACAGATTATGTCTTACATGTGGTATCAGAGCTGGGTTTAGGAATTCATGTTTTCCATATATGATTATAAAAGAATTTCTAGTTTTGAAAAGTTAGAATTTCCAATATTTACGTTGTTTCTTAAAGTTTTTTATATAGATTTTTTTTCTGTGATCTGAGATATAATTATCTTCATAGATATATGGAAACTCAACATCTCAAATTAGAGTTTTTTCCCTATTAATTTTCTCGATCAGTTGTTTTGTTGTTTTCTATTTTTTACAACATTATATACTAATACATGAATCATAGATAAAGATTATGTGATTATTTCCATGTCAGAATATATTCAAAATTTATTGTTTTAAATGTTGGTTATGATTGATAGAGATTGAAAATAAAATCTTATGGAGATACAGAAAAGAGATAAGAAAAGAATTTGTTAGGGTACAGTTTGTTGTGATTCTTTTGAGATTGGATGAGGGAAAATCATGAATTTTAGGCCATGAAATTAGCATATGAATATATATATATATATATATATATATTATTTGAAAACTTCTGAAACGCACAGTGTGTGGATATATAATATGAGAAAGGTGTGTTTTGGTTGATTCATCTCCCTTTCTCAATCATAACGGATGTGTATCCCAAATGCCCGCTCAGATCCTGCATGAGAAAGCATGTGCGCACCCAACTCTATAGGCACTGTTCAGATCCGGAATGAGTATCCACAACACATGTGTATCCCAAACCTAAAGGCATGTACTTTTTTTTTTTTGCGTTAAGAAAAATGCTTGGGATCAAGACGCCACGCACCGCACCGTTATCATTGAGGAATTATCATTTAATATGAAGAATGGCAGTAAGATTATAACGGATGGCATTGCCCTGCAGGAAATCAAACATGTCCATATAGTTTTGATTTTGATATTTATTTGGCCCATCATTATTGTCATTTTTTTGTTTCCGGCTTGGCCCATAATCAATCTCTAGTCATGTTTGCGCAAGTAATGAAAGGGATTTTTTTTTTTGGCCAAAGTGATTTTGGGTTATATATATATATATATATATATATATATATATATATATATATATAAATTCTTCTATACTGGGCCATCATTTTTGGACTGTTGCAGGTTTTTTTTATATGTATAGTGTTTTTGGGCCAAAATAAAGCCTAAAAAGGTGTTGGGCTCAAATGAATTTGTTGGGATGAACGTTTTTGGGCTTTAAAAAAATACATGGGCCAAATTTAATTCTTTTTGGACCGAATTTAGGATTTAATTTTAGGTTATTTAGCTTCCTATTATGGATAAAGGCTTTAATTTTGTATCATCTAGTTTGATATATAACTAGATATTAGTTATGGCTTAGAAAAGGAACAAATTATTTTTGTTAATAGCCTATTATTATTATTTGTTAAAGCCTCTATATATTGATCCAAAATATAAATTACTTAAATGTTTTGAATAGCAATTGTATATTACATATTTAAGTTTTGGAATTAAGTATGGTGGATTTGTTAGTCACTAAAGTGGCCAAATCCTTATGAATTATTTTAATTCCAATTATTATTGTGATATTTCAAATTCCCCATAACTTTGATGTTATAAATTATGTTTATGTTGTGGGTGAATTAAAAGTTTGTTATTATAAGGAGGTTATGGATCAACCCAAAGGTTGATTATTTGTCTTTATAATAATTAAACATAAATGTTGGTATTGTCCATATACTTATAGTTTTATTTAGACATCCAAAGATGATAAATATTTCTAGTTGAGATATGCATCAAGCCAAATTATATGAAATTTTTATAGCATCTTTATAGTTGAATGTTGCATATTAGTAGGTCCCCAAAGGCAAACATTGATATCCATTGAATGAATTATATATGGATTTGTGAAGCATGTTAGAATATGATATACATGTCTCAAAGCATTAATGCTTTCAATTATTTCATTGGTTATCAAGAAAAATCGAAAGGGTATAGATTTTATTGTCTTAATCATACCACAAGGATTATTGAAACTAGAAATTCTAGGTTCATTGAGGATGATCCAGTTACTTTTTCACAAGTCATGAATAGTGAAAATGGTGACAAGTGGTTAGATGCCATGAAAGATGAGTTGAAATCTATGGAACAAAATGATGTTTGAGACCTTGTTGAGTTATCAGAAGGATGTCAGAAAGTTGGTTGTAAGTGGATCTTTAAGACCAAACGTGACTCTCTTGGTAACTTAGAACATTACAAGGCTAGACTAGTTGCAAATGGATTTACTCAAAAAGATGGCATTGACTATAAAAAAACTTTGTCACCAATTTCTAAAAAGGATTCTTTAAGAATCCTTATGGCATTAGTGGCTCATTATGTTTAGAGTTACACTAGATAGATGTGAAAATTGCCTAAGAAAATGAAAGGAACATTTAGTGTGCAAATTAAAGAAATCAATATACGGACTTAAACAACTTAAACAAGTTTCAAGACAATGGTACCTTTGGATACTATTGTTTCCTTTGGATTTAAAGAAAAACACCGTTGATCATTGTATATATCTAAAGGTCAGTGGGAGCAAGTTTATATTGCTAGTTCTGTATGTTGATGATATCTTGCTTGCAACTAATGATCTTGGTCTTTTAAATGAGACTTAGAAGTTTCCCTCTAGTAGCTTTGAAATGAAAAGAAATGGAAACAATTCCATACGCATTACTAGTTGGGAGCTTAATGTATGCTCAAACTTGTACGAGACCAGATATTGGTTTTGTAATGTTGGAACGCTGCAAAGAAAGTTTTGAGATACTTGCAAGGAACTAAAGGTTACATGCTTACTTATAGAAGGTCTAGCAACCTTGAAGTGATTGGATAAGCAATCGGTAATTGCTGCATCCATCATAAAAGCTGAATCTATGGCATGCTTTGAGGCCATGGTTCAGGCTAAATGGCTATGGAATGTTATTTCAAGGCTTGGGTTAGTCGACAGTATAGCCAAGTTGTTGAAAATTTAATGTGATAATTCCATAGCAGTCTTCTTTTATAAAACGACAAGTATTCTAAAGGTGCTAAGCATATGGAATGGAAATACTTTGTTGTTAAAGAAGAGGTTCATAAACATATATAGAGTGTTAATAGAACATGTTAGCACCAATATTATGATAGCTGATCCCTTGACGAAGGGATTACCAACCAAAGTGTTTACTGGTCACTTGTATAGTATGGGTGTTATGTCAGCTAATGAATGATGGACCATTATTGTAATTATTGAATATTGACACTTTGAATTCAATGATGTATTAAGTTTTTGAAAATCACCTTGTTCTTTCAAACTATTTAGTTTGCATGCATGCATAAATGATTATTTTGAAAGGCAAGAATTGTTCCTAATGAAGACATTATAGCATTGTTATAGGACATTATGTTTACTGCCATTAAAGTATCATATTAGGAATAAGAACTAATATAGTGGTACATGGAAGGAAATATGCCGATTTGATAGCATATAACCGCCATGACTCATATTGGGTTTTATTTCTAATCATGATGTATGATGAGGCCAATGTATAGAACCTTTAGCCTTATGTGCACACATTATGATAATTTTTATTAAATCATGAATGGACACTTTGTGACATGAGCCAAGTGGGAGAATGTAAAATATTTATTTTTCTCATGAATAAATAAGTGTGATTTTGATTTAATAAATAAGAAAAGGGCAAAAGGGCAATTTGGTATGGGAGTCATTAAAGTCATAAAGAAGTGACTGTTGATAGGCACAGTTGTTAGAAAGCAAAAGGCACATACATTCAGAAAAGATTAATATAAAGAGCGTAAAGAGGCCTTCAGAGTTTTATCGTGAAAGTTGTATCTCATCCCTATCATAAGAAGATACAAGAAGAGAGAAGGAAATTAAAAAAACTTTGAGAAACACTGAAAAAAATTTCTATCGCTCAAGATCTTCCACAATAATGGAGAAAGGTTAGTATATGTTTAATTATACTGAATGTGAAAGCATGATATTCTAAGATCCTATAGAGTTGTGTTCTTGTATGATAATCTCTGAGTTGAAGAACACAGATTATGTCTTACAATTCCCTCCCCATCAAAATTAGGGGGATTTGGAAGGGAGGGCCAATCTTTTAATGTGCTGACTATTATACCCCTTGCATGCTTCCTCCCCTACCTCCGTCCTTCTACATCTCCATCTTCAACCTTCCACCCGTCAAAACTCATTTTTTGGCAACCTTCTAGCTACAACCTTCACCTTCACTTTCATCAATGTCCCCATGTTTGTGGGCAAGCAGCAACACCCCATTGATCTTTTTTAAAAAAAGATAACAAGAAAAGAAAAGTTTTGTTCTTCTTTTTTATCCTTCTCTTTGTTGTTTTACACTTGTGTGAACTTACATGCACCTTATAAGACTGATTTTTAGCTTAGAAACTACTAAACCATTTAATTTTGCAGGTTTTACAAATTTAAAAACATGTTTTCAGATTCATTAAAAGATCATTTTAAACATGTTTCTAAATTTGTTAGAACCGTAGAATTAAATGTTTAGTAGTTTCTAAACAAAAAATCAGTCTTTTCCAAACAAAAGTTCAATTTCTTGGTCACTAGATTTACCAAGGTACCATAACCCCAATTAAACGTGCAATTCAGTTTGCTGATAAATTTCCAAACCAAATTCTTGATGAAGATCAACTTCAAAGATTTTTGGGCTGTTTAAACTATGTTGTTGAATTTATTCCCCAACTCAATAATTTTATTCAACCACTCCATCAGCGATTGAACAAAAATCCTTCTCCTTGGACTAATGTTCTTACTGATATTGTTAAACAAATCAAACAGCAGGTCAAAGAACTTCCTTGTCTTAACCTTCCACTTCTTTCTGCCTCCAAAATAGTTGAAGATCAATTTCAAAGATTTTTGGGCTGTTTAAACTATGTTGCTGAATTTATTCCCCAACTCAGTAATTTTATTCAGCCACTCCATCAATGATTAAACAAAATTCCTTCTCCTCGGACTAATGTTCTTACTATTATTGTTAAACAAATCAAACAGTGGGTCAAAGAACTTCCTTGTCTTAACCTTCCACCTCTTTCTACCTCCAAAATAGTTGAAATAGATGTTTTTGAAGTAGGCTATGGAGGTATTCTTAAACAACGTATTATTGGAAAAGAACAAACTATTTCTTTTACATCTAAACACTGGAATTCTGCCCAGAAGAATTATTCTACGATCAAAAAAGAAATCTTGGCCATTGTTTTATGCATTTCAAAATTTCAAGTTGATTTGTTAAATCAAAAGTTTTTAATTCATATTGGTTGCAAATCTACCAAAGATGTTTTGTGAAAAGATGTTAAAACTCTTGCATCAAAACAAATTTTTGCATGATGGCAATCAATTTTAAGTTTTTTTGATTTTGATATTGAATTCATCAAAGGCACATCAAACTCTCTTCCAGACTTCCTTACCCGTGAGGTTTTACAGGGTAACTAGATCTGAGTGTAAACTAACCAATAAAACCTATACCTTTCTAGAAAAATGCCCAAAAAAAAAAAGCAACATGGAGAGGAATCTAAAGATAAACAGCCTCTTCATGAGGAAAACAAACAAGAAAAATAGAGCTACTCCCATGATGCTCAAAGACCAATTTCTAGCCAAGAGCTAGAAGAAACTATTAAACAATTGATTCAGCAGCAAACTCCACTGCTCCAACAATCTCAACAAACACAGGGATCAACCAACCAAATAGTTCCTCAAACATAAGGAATCAAATTACAGGTAAAAGTAAAATCCCAATCAAGGACATCTACCCCTAAACCGGAGTCATCCACTCCAAAAGAGTCTCAAACCCAGGGACTCGCTCTTATCAAACTTGCAAAGAAAACAATTGATTCTTATGTTAAGAAACCTCCAACTCAAACTTGGAAGGAAGTATTAGCAAAAAAGGAATAAAAAAAAACCCAAGCCATTGATTATGATAAAGCACAAAATCTTACTTTGTCATTAATTACCTCTTCGTCGTAGGCAATCAGTAAACAAGAGTATGATTCTGCCAATAAAGAATTTATTGTCCAACTAGCCCAGAAACGACCAATTCAGGTATCTCAAACTTTAATAGTTTCCCAAGCTATTAATCCTATGGATATTCCTTACACTGCTAAACCACAAAGTGTAACGAATGTTCTACAAATAGAACCTGAATTTTTCTTCAAAACATCCAACCAAGTAGCAATGAAAGTCTTCCTTTCTGGATGGCATTTCATTCCTACAAATATTCAAAAAACAAGAGAGTATTATGAATTAATATTGATTCATTCTTAATCTATCGAGTTATCTCAACATACATCAAAAAGGATGAAGCATTAATAACTCATTTTACTCTTCGGATCTTGAAAGTAATTTCACCCTCCCAATGGGGATAAGATCTGAATAAACCTATAAATTTTAATATTCCTTTTGAACCCCAAGGATACAATTACTGGGATTATAACAATGCTTGGTATAATGTATTTTGGGATCAAAATCAAACACACTTGGTTTATTTATTTCAAAAAGGGAACTAAGTATACCTTTCCTCAATGGTTTCAACATTGGTGGGATTTCTTTAGACCAGTTCCTAAAATTCTTCCACCTAATGTTCAGAAGGTATGGAGCCTTTTTAAAAATAAATATAATCATAGTGGAGATCCTTTTCTAATTGAACTCCACTATTTTTCAAAATTATTTGTATCCTGGATTTTTTCGTGGCAATACAGATTTTCTCATTATAACAGGAATTCCCCAATTTCTCCAGTCCTACAAAGGATGCCTTTTGTACAATGGTGGGCAAAATTCAATCAAAGTAAAGTGAATTCCAAAACAGTCGAGCAATGTTTCAAAGAAAATCCTAAATTTATTTGTGCCACGGAGCAAAGCAAATTCTTAAACCAAAAGAATTTTGTTCAAACAAATCTAGTAGATTCCCTAAACAAAAGGAGTACATTAAATAACTTAGCATCATGCTCAAACAACTATAGCAAGATGAGGCTAAGACATCAAAACACGCTAATTCTTCCAAGGAAGAAGATCCAGACCAAGATGATGATGATGATGAAGACTTTGTTGTCAACTTAGGCGAAGATTAATTGTATAGTTCTTGACAGAAATGTTGGGATCCATACTCGTAGCAGAATTAAAAACTTATGAAACCCATCAAAGGATCCATCAACGACGTTTAAATCAAGTTAGATAAAGAACCGTACCTATGCAAATTAATGAGTGTCTCCTTCAATTTGATCCCATGAGCACCTACTCGATCAACAGGTGCTACCTCTGTAAATCCACTCCCTCTACCAGTATCCTACGAACAACCTCCAACACCGACGGCAGTATGCTAGCGCCTTCAGTATTCTTGCAGCTTTTCTAATACATCTGACAAAAAGTCTCGTAGGTTTTTCAAAACCCGATAGATGTATTATATTCAAAATTAATCCTTATTAATTTTGAAATTTGAATTTGGATTAAAATAATATATTAATTAAATATATCTAATAGATTTAATCTAATCTATTTATTTAATCCAAATTAAAAGCCATCTAATTCAATTTATCTCTATAAATTAAATCTGAGAAATGATATCTATCTATTTAATTAAATCTGAGATATTATATCTCAATTTAAATTTAAATCAAATATATGATATCTTTATTCAAAAATTAAATCTGAAATACAATATCTCTATTTGTTTTAGATATTTAATTTATCAAATAAATTAAATACAAAACAAATATTATATAATAATATTATAATCTCTATTAAATAATATTATTATATTATTTTTGAATTTAATATATATATATATATAGATATATATATATATATATATTCATCCTAGATGAAATACAGTATTCATTAAATCTTAGATATATCTAAGACTCAATGAATTTCGACACTTTTGCTCGTGTTGGGCTATTCTTGTGTGCGACACTACAGGCCCACATGACATTGGTAGTAGGCAAATATTGTACCAGCCTACAAGTCACAAGCTACCTCTACCAAGACATTGTGGCTACCTAATTCATATGGGGATCGTTGATACGATACAACCTATCATACAACCATGTCACGTCCCTTTTGTCATGTGATAATTTGGTCAAGTATGAGGCATGGATAATGTCAACTTCCTATTCTTGACCATTACTTTCTCGATTCTTGAGTAGTCTAATAATTGAAATAGAAACTCCTTTCCATCGTAGTATGGCCATACATTTCTCAGACTCACTTATCGAGGGGCCAGTATTATCTTTCTACAAATGTGAGGGACAAATTCCATCTTAACCATTTACATTCCTCTGCATAAAAACCACCGATCCCAATCATAGCCTTTATCATCACCCGATCAAAGGTGACTTTTAACTAGGTCAAAGATCAGCGATTTATCATGTAGAAATCCATGATGATCTCAAGTCAAAGGGCATTATGACACGGTAATACATGAAATAAGTTTATGACTAAATCAATGCAGCTTTCTCATAGTGGGTCCGTCCAACACCTTGTACTCTTACAAGTACCTATAACTTTGATTAGTATCTCTACACCTCATCAAAGTCATACTGGTCTTATTTCATTTTCACTCCTGCTTAGATGACTGACCAGGGACATTTACGATAATCTACAAGATACATCCAAGGATACAATTGTCACTATAAACATGCAAATGAAATAATAACAAAATGGAGAATACTTGAAATAACATTAATATTCAAAGTACAATGACTTGCCCCTAGGATATAATTTCCAATAGGAAATACCAAACCTAGTGTTTCCATGTATAGGACAAAAAAAATCATTATATAAACTAGTTGTATCTACATTTCCTTTGTAGCACAATACATTGTAATACATAGATCACAATTAATAGTTACTGTTGTGTCGGTAGACCACTGTAGGTAGTTAAACTGAACAGTGCCGGTCACCTACCGGAACTGTACAAACAGTGTCAAGAATCTCTCTATATAAACTGAAGCCTCTATTAGTTGAGGGCATCCAGATTTTTAGAGAAGTCTCAGACCACTTCAATTCCTCTCTCTCTCTCTAGCCATTCTCTACCTTCTCTCTTCTTCTTTCCAATGCCTTCTTGTAAGCCTTTTCCATGAATAAACTTGTGTTTCATTTACGTTTCATATTTGCATATTCTCTCCTCTCTTTTGATGAATTAGATCTAGTGAGAACTACCTCCTCTTCTAGCTTCTTTTCTTTTCTTTCTTTTGCACATTTATCTTCTGCATTTTTGTGATTTAACTTCTCTTACTCACAGTTCTCCCTTTCCCTTTTTCGATCCTTTTAGGGTCACTCCTGCAGATTGGTATCAAAGCCTCATATTGATCCTTTTCGGGGTCTCTAAGAATAGCCTTAGAGATGGAAATACCTAGATTAAATGTTACATTCATTAAATCTTAGATATATCTACGATTAAATGAATCTGGATATTATTGCTCATGTTGGGCTATTCTTGTGAGTGACCCTGCAGACCCATATGAGATTGGTAGCGGGCCAATAATGTATCAACCCACAAGTCGCAAACGGCCTTTAGTAAGACATTGTGACTACCCAATTCATATGAGGATCGATAATACGATACAACCTATCATACAACAATACCACATCCCTTTTTGTCACACGATATTTGGTCAAGGATGAAGTATGGATAGTGTCATCCTCCTGTTCTTGACTATAACTTTCTCAATTCTTGAGTAGTTTAACAATTGAAATGGAAACTCTTTTCATCGTAGTATGGCCATACATTTCTCATACTCACTCATCGAATGGCCCAATTTATCTCTCTATAAATGTGAGGGACAAATTTCATCTTGACCTTTCTCTGCATGAAAACCACTAATCCTAATCAAAGCCTTTATCATCACCCTGTCAAAGGTGAATTTAAAATAGGTCAAAGATCAGCGACTATCATGTAGGAATCGATGATGATCTCAGGTCAAAGGGCATTGTGACGTGGTTATACATGAGAAAAGCTTATGACTTAAACCATGCAGCTTTCTCATAGTAGGTCGGTCCAGCACCTTGTGCTGTTACAAATGCCCATGACTTTGATTCGTATCTCCATACCTCATCAAAGTCATATTAGTCTTATTTTATCTTTGCTCCCGTATAGATGATCGACCAGGGACATTTAGGATAATCTTTATGATATATCCAAGGATACAATTATCATAATAAACATACAAATTATATGATAACTAAACAGAGAAATACTTTAAATAATGTTAATGTTTAAAGTACAATTACTTGCCCTTAAGGCATAATTCCCAACAGTTTAAAGTACAATGACTTGCCCCTAGGGCATAATTTCCAATAGAGGCAATTGGCCTTAGGCAATCATTGAGCATCTGGCTCTCAACATCAGGCCTTTGGTATAGGATCTACTTCTCATCAAGATGAAGCCAATGCCTTACAACCTTCATCGGGTATAAATATCAGTCCTTTATTGATTGATGATCCAAAGGCATTTGAGTTTTACTATGAGAGTCGATTATTCTGTTGTACTGTATATCTGGACTTAGACCATTTCAAAAAGGAATGCAATTTAGATCTGTCTTCATGGCTGTTTAAGTACTCTCCTTTACTTCATGTTCGAACTCCTTACTCTAAGACTATGGTTAGATTGTTCTATTTTAATATGTTTGTTAAACCAAAGTCTCATGAGGAAGAGGATGATATTCTAGTAACTAAAGTTCGGGGTCAAGACATTGAGATATCTATTGCTGAATTAAATGCTATGCTTGGAGTTGTTAATTCTCCAAATAATGATCCATCAATCTTATCGAATGTCAACTCTCATCGTTTTCTACTTTCAAATGTGCCTTATGATGGTGGCAAGCTTAAATTCACTCCTGCTATGATGAATGATACCTATAGGGTAATGTGGTATATCTACATTCAGAATATGACTCAGAAGGGACAGATTTATACACACGTAGTTTTGAAAGACTATTAGCATTTCGCTTCTATCATTGCCCTGGAATCAAGAAATACAGGCAAATGGATTATCAGTGAGATGTCGACCTTCATTTCTTAGGCTCTGAAGTAAAGGAAGGCTACCATTCCCTTTCCAAATGTGGTATCTCACATCTTGGCGTTAAACAATATATGGTATCTCTCTGATGATAAGGTAGTATTTCCTCAGAAATTCAACAAGAAACATATGATCAGCATAAGGATTTATTTTACTAAGGTCACTGGGAAGCAGAAGAAAGACAAGCAAGTCATGGAAGGTCCTTTTAAGCCTACATCTTCATGGGCCCCTGATGAAGCCCAATCTTCTCAAGCTAGTATTGATTCTGCCTCTACTCCTTCCTTTGCCCACTCTTCTATTCAACATATTCTTGAGTAGGTTGTTGCCAAAGCTATTGTGAAGGGTATTTCAAATGCAGTAGCACCTCTGTTCAATAATGCCAATCAAGTTACAAATATAGTGAATTCTCTTCAAAAGGCCACTATCACTAATCAAAACTACTAGAACTTGAAAGGTAGAATATCACATAAAAGGGGGGTGAATTGGGTGATTTAAAAAACTTTCTTTTAATCCTCTAAATCACACAAGTAAAACAGGGGAGAACGGAGAGATAGAAAGAAAGATCAAACACAAGGAATTTATACTGGTTCGGTCCAAATCCTTGATCCTACGTCCAGTCCCTAGATTCTCTTAGATTTCACTATCTTAAAGATTGATTACACACTCTGTAACTTTTAGTAATTCTCTCACTAGAACTTACTCCCTCTTACAAGTTATAATCAACTAACCCTAATCACAAAGGTTCCATAACATTGAGATTAATACAAGAATAATGATTTTAAGACTCTCTAAAAGAACAGATAGATAATCATTGAAGAGTATCAATATCCAAAGTGTAACATCCCATTTTATTAACGCATTTCGGCCCACACCCACGACATAGCTCACACCCACATATACACCTATTATTCATATTACACTCCTTATTTCCTCATTAACTTATTTGGCCATATGCGCAGCTGAACCTTCAGCAATTAATTAATCAACCCATACTCCTCTGTCAGCGCACCAGCAACGTTTATGGAATTGGAGAAGCATAAAAGTTAACGCCATGCTCCATTACGTAATGTTTGAGCAGCTCATGCGTACATATATCCCTTTGAACAGACCAGCACCATATTCCATTGTTTATGCACGTCAAAGCCATACCTTGTTGTTCTCTCAATGCGCCATTAACTCCACCATTTCTGATTCATTCTCATCGGCTAGTCACCTTTAAAACAGAGACGCAGAGAGTAAGACTTGAGAAAGAAAGAAACAGTAAACAGAATTAGAAATGCAGTGAGAGCTTAGAGTTTCAGCGAGAGACCAAGACCTGAGACCGTGAGAGCGTGACGGAGAGACAAACAGACTGACAGACCGAAGCTGGAAGAACCAAGAGGCTGAGAATCTAAGAGATTGAGAGAGCGCAAGTTGCTAGAGGAAGAGGAAGAAGAACCTGACCGTCACATGCGAGTTTGGTTTCTGGTTTAGGTGAGCTTTCTAGATCATATTCTATCCTCATTTTCTGCATATTAGCTGATATAGGATTAAGGGGAGTCATTCTGGTTTTGGGCTGAATGGTTAAGGGATTTTCTGGAAGTAAGGATAAGAAAATGTGGTTTCAAGATTCTGCATGAAGAACTTGCAAGCTTAACGTGGCATGTTGTAGCTGTGACTGAGTATATATGTGTCTATATATATATATAGATGATAAGTTGCTACTTTTGACCCCAAAACGTTGCTACAACCTTGCTGCCCTGTATATAAGCTGCTAAACATATATATATAAAAAGAGAAACAGAGAAATTGCTGCCTCGAGTGAACACATATATATATGTAAGAAGCATGTATGCAATAACCGTTGGTGTTTGAGAATAAATATATATGTGATGTTGTATGCGTAAAGATATTGTCGTTGCTGCCAAACCTTAAAACCAAACAGATACATATGTATATATGTGTGGCAGTCATGAACCAAGAGAAAGAGAAGTTTTAATGCATGACGTAGCTGTCAAAGACAAGAGAAGAGAATTTGCTATAAACTAATTATAGCTGCATTTTGCTGATTTTGGAAAAACTGAACTTGATTCTGGAACAGTGATTTTTAAGTGAAGAAAAACTAAGGTAAACGTTTGGGTTTTCCTCTGAAAATTTTACAGGACATAGTACTGTCCTTAAGCTTTAAAATAAGCTTTGGTTCACTCCAAACGGAGGTCTACAACTTCAGTTATGATTTTTTCGAAGTTGAGATAAAATTTGAAAACGTTTTTGGTATCATTCTGGAGGCAGAAAATGACGTTGACTTTTTGACTAAGTAAATGAAGTTATGAAATTATGAAACTTTCCATAAATAAAGAGGACGCATAGAGCTTTAATTTGATAGGTAATTGGTCGCATTTTGATAAGTATACAAAAAGTTATGAATTTTGGAAAATATGTTACAATTCTAGAGATGTATCTAGACAATGGTTACATTTTTGCAATCTGGGAATGAATGACATGTGATAAAATGTTTAAACCAATTTTCATAGAAACTATACTTAATAAGGAGTTCATAGGTTTTTGAACCACCTAAATTGATGCCTAGAACTCCAGATATGGATTTTTGAAGTTGAACTATGAAAATTGGCAAGTTTCTGTTTCTGTTCCCAATTTAAGCAGTTCTTATACTTTCGAAATTTTGCACTTTTTCTCAGCCATAAATCAACTTGGTGACTTTAATTTATGAAAATAGACTTATCAAAGAATAAATAGAAATTGGAATCACACCATTCAGAGCTGTATAGGCCAAGTTATGAATTTTCCAAATACCCGTGGAAATTAAAGGACAATTTCTGATAAGTCTTTAAATAGTCACCTAAGTTGCTAACTATACTTAATCTTCAAAGTAAAGGTTTCTTTGGATTTTGGAAGGTTAAATGGATGAAATGATATTTCTTCCAATAGTATATAGTATCTAATTACATAAGTCCCTAAGTATACATCCATAAGTCATAAGGATACTAAAGGACGAGATAAGCTAAATCTTAAGTATATTATTAAGATTAAATTGGTTAATGACCCATTCTCCATATAAATGCCAATTATAGGAAGCGATATTTGCCCACTTCAAGCATTCCAAATTCACTAATTGAATGCACAACGTTTTGGTAGTTGGTGAATTCAATGCTTCTAGCTTTTATAATTATTGGCATTAATGACTGTTGAGAAGCTTTGAAAATTATCTGTTGAGACTGATTATCCTTAACCGTTACTTAGACGTCTTCTTTCTTCAATCAACGACGTCATTCCATGTTGACATTCCTTATTCCATTTGACCATTGAGACTCAGTGTTAGAAGTAGAAAGGACTTTAAGTTGCTCAGGAAGTTGGTTGCCTAATTCTGGCATTTGTCTCTGTTTTGCATTGCTTTTGACACATAATTGCTTTATTGCAATTTGGTGTTAATCCATATCAAAATCAACTAAAACTCATTAACAAATTGATTAAACATAGTTAGGAATAGTAATGAGTGATAATATGAAGCAATTAAATCATAATAAGTGATTTAGCTATTACAAACACAGTGTTTTTCATTTTCCTGAACATTGACTAGAGTCACATTTCACTGACTCGAGTTACATGACTGGAGTGACATGATTTTGACTGGAGTCATCTTTGATTAGCAATTGAAAGTCAAAGAAACAAGAACTCAATTATTAGAGTCATCTAATTTCACAAAATATCTGAGAAGCTCTCTGTAACATGATGGCTGGAGTCATCCATATTCTCAAAACACTTGAGAGAGTCTCTATGTCATCATGACTGGAGTCATTACTAAATGACTTGAGTCACTCATTTTCTCAATACATCTGAGAGCGTCTCTGTACCAATATGACTAGAGTTACTCAAGGCTTACTCAAGTCATATCAGTTTTCATAAAAAGTTGTCGGGTTTAAGTTGAGAAAAACTTTTAACATAGTGGATGACTAGAGTTATTAAGTGACTGACTGGAGTCACATTTAACCGCTGGAAAAATTTAAGTTTGAAATTTCCTTTGGTGACTAAAGTCACATCAACTTGACTAGAGTTATTCAGCTTCAACACATTTTGCAATAAAGGATTATGAGTGGAGTCATACTGAATTGACTAAAGTCACTTAACACTTATATGATTCAATTTAAAAGGCAATGACTCGAGTTGCACAATGATGACTCAAGTCATCTTTTCTCAGAAAAAATGTAATTATTGAACAAGACAATTTTTAATCATGAACTTAGTTTAATAACAATATTTTTAATTTACAATTGTTAGTTATCATTAAAACACATAGAGAACTAACAGAATTGAGTTTGAAAAGCTGACAAATGTAATTATTGCTACTCAAAATGAATTGAAGGAGGAGATTAAGTCTCTTCAACAACATGTTTATCAATTTGATAGGACTTTGAATGATCTTGGTATTCAGTTGAATTCTCAGCATCCAGCCTCTGCTTCTGGGCCCTCTTCATTTGCTCCTCCTGAGGTTGCACCTTTTGCTTATGTTGTTGACCCTATTTCTGTCGTTGGGCCACCCATAAAGCCTTTTGTTGAGCCCTCTCTTCCTCCTCCCTCATTTAATGATGACAAAAGGGAGAATGATTATGACGAGAACTTATGATATTTTGTTGTTTATGATATTCTGATGCTTAGGATTATCTCTGTTAACTATGATATTTTAACGCTTAGGACTACCTCTATTGATATATATCACTCTATTAGTACTAACGCTTAATGTTTTGATATATTATACTAATGTTTGCTCTTGAATGACAGTCAATTATTACTCTTACATTCTTTTGCATTCTCACACTATTCTGGACTTACTGATTCAAAAATTGTTCAAATATATTTCAAAGTTTAATCAAGTGTTGTCATCAACAAAAAGGGGGGAAATGTTGGTTATCAAAGTTTTGATGATAACAAGACTTAATGGATTAAAGGCTTTTTAGAAAAGAAATTGTTTCTTTTTTTTTTGAAATAAAAAATTACTCGAGTAAGGTATCCTAGTTACTTAAGTAACCCTTCAAAATATGCTGCCCAGTATACACAGAATGCCAAAAAGTCATTTGGGTCAAATGAACGAAATTACTCGAGTAATTTACAGTGTTACTCGAATAATGTCAAGCTGAAGCAAAGAGCAGGAGACGTTGCACATGTTACTCGAGTAAGTATATTTTGTTACTCGATAATATCACTACTAGAACATATTATTTCATCTAACATTAAATTACTAAAGTAACAAAATATTACTCAAGTAATATATGTATATTACTCGAGTAACATAATTGTTACTCAAGTAATTTTGGTTCCAGCGCTATTACTCTAAATAGCCATTCGAAATTACTCAATGAAGAAATTTATTACTCAAGTAATATTTCAACATTACTCAGTTAACAAAAGATGCTATTCGAGTTACCATGGTCCAGAGACTATACTTTGAGAAAGTTTTCTTCATTACTCAAGTAACATCTTATGCTACTCGAATAATCTTATTCCAAAAGATATTACTTTCTAACCTTACTCAAGTAATATATATTTCTTATGCAAGTAATGGCGTTCCAGAGCCAAGGCATTTGTATACTCACATATTTACTTGAGTAAGAAGATTATATTACTCGAGTAATATTGCTCCAAGAATCAGATCGTTACACTAGAGCTTTAATCTCTTGATTAATGATACTAAGTTATTTTCTACTTATTCTTAATCTCACTCAAACTTATTCTTATTATATCTAATCATCTTTTTTAGTGATTTAAACTATGTTTAAACTGAGATTAGCAAAAATACCGTTTGACATGTCAGAAGTATTTAATACAAACAAAGGATACAAATAGAATAAACATTCTGAGAAGACGAATACATTCCTTTAAGGCATACTTATTCCAACTATTATTCTGAGCTAACTTCTGCACCAAGTACTTTGATGGCAAACACATTTTATGAAGCAACGTTCGATTGTACTCAACGGAAGTCATCTGTGCCTAACAGAAATTCGAAGAGACTCAACGGCTATATTCAAAGTCTCACAACGGCATTAATGTCAGAATGGTATAAAAGCTCGCTTATTCAATTCTGTCAACTACCTAAACTCTGCGCATTCAATTCTGTATAATTGTGATCAACTGTTTCATTAATTTCATTTAATATCTTCATATATAATTTGTACTTCAGTGATTATCACCTATTTACTCAGTGAGGAGTTAAACACTATTTGATTTTCTGTAAAATCTTAAGGTTGTGGAACTTTAAGTATGAGTATACAATTATAGTTTGTAAAGGGGAGTAAGTCCTGATAGGATCATCTCAAGTACAGAGTGTATAAATTGTATTAGTGTTAAGATAGTGACAAACCCAAATTGACTAGGGACTGGAAGTAGGTCAAAGAGTTAGATCGAACTAGTATAATATCTTTGTGTTCATCTTTCTTCTCTATCTCTAGTTCATTGTCCTTGAGCAATTACTGAAAAGAAGTTTCAATATCCCCTATTCACCCCCTTTAGATGATATTCCAATTTTCAATTGAGTCATACTCAAGTGTCACTGAATGACACTTCAAGTGTGCCACAAAGTCTTAATTCATCATTGTTTGTCATGCACTGACCTTGTGCTTACTTAACTTCACACTCGAGTGTTGAAGTCCATACTCGAGCGTGAACCTCGTTGTTTCCAAAATGAGTGTGACTATTAGTCATTGTTTTGCTAGTGTTGGGGCAACACTTGAATGTTCACTTAGAGACTCGAGTGTCCAACACAATACTTCTATAAAAGAAGCAAATGTCAGGAACTTTTCCTGCGAGTATCAAGACAATACTCAAGTGTTATTTAGTACACATTGAAAATGCTTTCTGATTCAAGTTTGGATTTTAATAACAATTGTACACTTGAATGTTATTTAATACACATTCAAGTGACTTGAATCATCAAATCTATTTTCTTTGCAATTGTTTGTCATTATCAAAACTTATTATCCGTGAACTAATAATACCTTCTCCTTAAACTAAGAAGTCAACCACTTAACATATGCTCTTCTATTCTTATACACTCTAACATAGTTATGTTCATCCGACAAAGTCTTTATCTTACACACTATATTTGAACCATCCCTAGAGGCGAATAAGACAAATGGGCATCCCTCATCACATACCACTCTCATTAAGCTCTTGATATTTCTAACAACTCTTAGGTTAACACCATTCTCTACCCCATTCTTATCCGATGCGCTCTTTAGCTATTCTTTGTCCACAAATGTCATGCCAAGCATTAGTAATGGCTTGTTACTCAATCCTTTACCAACATGAGTAATCTCTTCAAGAGGTTCATTATCATATTCAAGGGTCAAATCCTCCTCCTCATGATCACTTCCTTCATCCTCACCATACACTTCAACATCATAATCAACATTCTCTTCTGTATCTGAGCACACACCATCTACCACGTAGCTTCTCTAATCATCACTACTATCATCCTCTTCCTCATAAACATCATCAAACTTCCCACACAATATGCATTTCCTATTATGTTCCCCAATCAATAATATCATAATATCACTTCTGCCTTCATCTTTATTACATTTTGGAACACAATTGAAATCAATACCTTTAATACCTAGACACCAAATCTTATAAATTCATCTACATCTATATCATGAAACACATTTAGCCCTTCAATGTCCTCAATTACATCTTGTGTACCCACTCCACTGTCTTTCTCTATTTCAATTTCAGGTATACCTTTTATTTTGCCTTATTCTAATTTCATTTTCGTGTGAACCCATTCCCCTATCTTTCTCAATTTCATTTTTGTGTTCCCAACTCTTTATAGCCAAAACTTATACATGGCTTACCTTATCCAGTGTCTTAGTGTCGTTTTGTTCTAGGGGCTATTCGGTATTTTCCTCTTCTAATACAACATTTTTGTTGCCATCAGATGCCATTAAATCTACATGAACAATAACACAAATTAAGTCAAGGGCTTCAGAGGGATTTCACTATGCACACAATATAAAAACCATCTAGGGGTCCCAAACGAAACTTACCTTATATTCCTTCTTGTTGCGACTTCGATGGACCTTTGCCTCAAAAGAATCTTGCTTTTTCACTGTCTTCCTCAACTAGACCATAATGCTACTTTGATGGAATTCTTCTTGTCACACACTCAAACAGAACTTTTGCTATGGCACACTTGCAAAGGTTCTTAGACTTCTCTTCCCGAGGTGATTCATGTTCTCGATTCGCTCAAATTGCCTCTCGACTTTTCTCTCTAATTTGTGAAATTAGGGTTTGATCCTTTCCAGCATCGACCAATTTGTGAAATTAGGTCAACTATAAATGCAAGGTGCCACATATACAATAATTAAACGGCTCAATGTCGACATCATGGTCTCCTTCACCAATTTAGGACCAAAATAACAGAGTTTGTTTGGTTTAACACCATTATGGGTTTTGCCTTCTTTTATGTTGTTAATGGTTACTTGTGGACCAAAAATTAGTTTATGGTTATAGAGAGCATTTTGAAAAGAATTTAGATTCTTAGAAGTATAATTGTACCTTTCTGTTTCGGTTTTTGTTGTTGTGCGTTCTTGCTTCCCTCATTCATCATTGATAAGAAAACCCTTGCGCCTCCCTTGTGTTTGGTTTGTGAGGAGAGATGAGAGAATATTGAGTAAATTGTCATTAATGAATTTTCTTTTATAAGTATATTTTTAAAATAATAAAAAAAATTTCATGGCATGAGAACTCACCCTTCATGCCCCCTCCCCCTCTACTCAAACCAAAGCTCTTCGTTGCCACTCTAACGCCTTGACTCATTGACTCTCTCAGCCTCACATCGTCGGTCGTCGCCAATCCTCCTTCCTCGTCTTCGCTGCAGCTCAAGCTTCTTGCCCAAAACACCTACTTCTACTCTTCGTGAGCTTCTGCCTTCTTCGTAAAGTTTCACCCAGATTTGTCTCCTCTCCAATTTTTATTTACTTTGCTTGAGATTCTGCAATCCATGAGCTCTAGGTGTTCAGTCTTAATGAATTAATTACATTCGAACATTCGTGCTAAATTGCTGGGTGAGTGATTGGGTGTTTTGTTCTTGTGGATATTTGGATGTTCATTTGAACTAATTAATTTGCTAGGCTTTATTTATTTATTGGAGTTAATGTTTGTGTTTTTGCGCAGAAAAATTTTTGTTCTCTTACTCATATCACATATAAATGAGTAGGTCCCAAAATAGGACTTGGGACGCTTTTCCAGCAAAAATAAAACATTAAACCCTTATTTATTTTTCTTATTTTTAAAATTTGTTTCAGTGGGTCTGATTTCCTTCTCTTCCTTCATCTCTGTGCTCCAAGGCTCTGGCCAACCTAGCGCCCTCCTAAAGCTGAGACCTTTTCTTCTTCAATTTCGTGCAATGGGATAGATAGGTTCGTCCTGAGAAATTGAGATGGGACAAAGAATTGGGACTCGACTCTTTGTGAGCAGTTCGTTCTCTCTCTTCTCTCCTTCTAACTGAACTTCATAACAATCGCTTGGGAGCCCTAATATTTGAGTGTCTTATTTTGTAGGATTATCATTCTTCACAACAGCTAGCCGCCTCAAAAATCTTTTTTCCCCGTTTGGATAAATTACCGAAGGTATTATTTCTCAATTTTTTTCTCTTATTGAATATTTGGATGTTTTATTTCCCCATTTTGCTGATCTTCTCAATGGTGCCTTTTGCAGCTTGTCTAGTGAAGGACCCAAAAACTCAAAGGCCTAAAGGATTTGGGTTTGTCTCCTATGAGTCAGAAATTGAAGCAGAGAGGGCTATGAACGCCATGAATGCCAGGGTAAAACTCTAAGTTGATGTTTTGATACATGAATTTGTTGGACAAGCTTTAAAAGGTTGTTATTTACGTGATTGACCCTAAACAAAAATGCACAACAGTGAATTTAGGTGCAAGGAAAACAACTCTGACAAAATATTATTGTGTATTGTGTTGCTGGTAATGACTCAAAGTGAATTTATTAGTATGACTAGTTTTTATCTTAATTGAAACAAACACAACTGCACAGGTGGTATTATAACCATAATTTTTTTGGGCTGTAAACAAGTAAGAAATGACTACTTGATACCAGGGGAGGGTCTTGATGTCCTTGGTAGTTGGTTAACCATCTCAAGGGGTAGATGCCTTGGAAAAGTTCCTCAAGAAAACATTGAGAATGCTCTGATCACTTACCAAGGAAAATCTAATATGGAAGCTAGCGTGACATGGTATTATCAGTGAAATAACATTAATTCCTATCAGATATATACTTATGTTGGAATGGCCCCATGTACTACTGGTTGGACTTCTTTCTGAAATTTATTTTGGCCCAAATCCTGGCTTATAAATCTTCCTACAATCAGTAAAATGTTCATAATAAGCATTTGTATAGAATTTTTTATTATACTTTCACATTATTAACACATTATTAGCAATAAACACTTCAAGATTGCATGGTTGCACCATGTGAGGATTGAAGAACACGTTCAGACCATTCTCATCCCCTTCTTTCTTATTCATGCTTGCCAAAATATGATTATCATTGTTTTGGATTTGAAAAAGATTATTATTAACATGACATGCATGTTTCCTTCTTTGTAAAACTCATTGTTGAAAGTGCATTAATCAACCTGATCAAGATAATTGACGGAAGGCTGATTTTTGTAGAACTGCAAAAGCTACAAGACCTAAAGAATATGGTGCTTCTTCTTGATGTGGGGGCGTATTGCAATCGAAAACAGTTGAGAGTTATCTGGTAACTAGATATATAGCATGCTCAGGAATTGGAGTCTTGATAGATAATCAAGTGCATGTGGTTTCATATTGGAAATAACTCAAACGGGTAATGGATCCTCTCCTTTACCATTCCCCTCCTCTACCCTCCTTTTCGGTTTACTACTATTGGATTTAAATTTCAATAGTTCAGATTTAATATTGACTTAAAAACAATCTTTGGTCCCTCAAATTTACTTTGGTTTTGATTCCTTAAGTTTCAAGCCATAGGTTTTGGTCTCTCAAGTTTTATTCAGTTCAAAAAATTGACCCCTATAATTTAATAAATATCTCAACTATTTTGCCCAAACTTATTGTTTGAATCTTGAGGGACCAATGACGAACTTGAAGGGCCAAAGGATTGTATTAACTCTTTAATATTTTATAAAAGGATTATTATAATTTTATAAAAAATACATAAATAAATTTAAACATGTATGGTAGTTCTACCCTTGATTGTATTAATTTATTTACTAAATTGCTATTTTGATTACCCTCCATTGTTTTCTGTGTTCATTCATTTGCATTAAGTAGCACCTAAAATTGACATCTCTTTTTGCTTGTGGATGGGTTGTGGGCTTTGTGAGGAAATTGTGTAGTCATCTAATATAAAATGTAATAAAGACTTAAAAGTTGGTTAATGTCAGTTTGTTAGAGTTGGCTGTTAGAATTAGTTAGAAAGGTTAATTAGTTAGTTTAGCCTTAGCTTGGTCATTGAGTTAGTCTATATAAGAGCTATCCCTCTCTCATTTGTGACTAGTTGTTGTCTTGCCTATTGAATGAATGCATATTCAACAACTCTGTGTCCCTCTTATCTCTTCTCCTTCTCTCGTCTCTCTCTGCCTTCTATCTCAATTCTCTTCAACTCAATTTCTCTCCTTCTTACATTCTTTACTATCAACCCTGTCAAGATTATAGGGTTGATAACATTGGTATCAAAGCAGTCCTTCCTTGGCTGTCTCTCCCACCTTGTCTGCTTCTTTCACCGTTAAAAGTTAAAACCCAGAAAAAGAACCATGCCACCCCCTTCTTTCCAAGACTGATGGAAACCAGATGTGGCTACGGCAAAAAGGCAGTGTCAAGGAATTAAATGATTTCTTTGATGATGCCATGAGTAAATTAGAGCTCCTAGAAAAGTATCTTGTCATCACATTTGTGGCTGGGCTAAAGAAGGAGATAGCAGATTTCGTTTGTTTATTTCATCTAAGAACCATGCTTGAAGCCAAGATTCTAGTCTGAATGCAAGAAATTACAATTAAAATGCAAACAGAGAAGGCAAGAAAAGAATTAGAAGATCAAGAAAAAGGTTCTTATTCGACCAACACCCAAGAAGGCCCAGTGACCACATAGCAGCTGATGAAGTTCAAGAAAACGACAAAGTTCTTGAACCCCTTGTTTCTAAGCAAGACACTGAGCTTGAAGATGAAGGCTGGACCAAGCGATTAAATCTTATAGGATCAACACAAGTGTGCTCACATGCGATAGAAGAGAATGAAGAAATGAAGATGAATTCTAGTGTGAGTGAGCTTTCAATGCGCGAACTCATAGATGATTTTCACAAAGCAGAATTGTGGACGAATGCAAAACTCTCATTTGGAGAAAATGGGTCTTCAAACCTCCACTTCGGTGAGCATTTTCAGGAGTTGCACAAGACGTCTTCATGCTTAGTGCCGTTGCTATCTACTTTTCCTCCCACATCATTGATGGTTTTTGTTTGCTCTTTGCCAAGGGCCATTCTTCCTTTATTGTTGTTAGTTCATTGGTCTTTCTCGGCCATACTATTGCAGTCTATTGCTAGTCTTTGTTTGCGAAACTTTGTGCATGAAGAGTGGTACAGTGGGCTCTCGAACAAGAAGTATAAAGATAAAAATGTGTGGAGCTAAGCAACTTCAAGAACTTAAAATTCTTGGTTGGGTTATCACGTGGCTGAGTGAAGTTGAGTTGGAAAAGTCAATCCTACAGCTGGTTTGCATTTTCTTGTATGGGCAGAAATACTCTGAAGATGATGCATGTTATGGCTTTGTCTTTTAAGAAAAGGCATGGATCCAATGATTAAAAACCAAAGCCTTATTCTGCCATCTACTCTCTACTCTATGCATGAGTCTGACCTAGTTCAAGGGGGATGCCTAGTTAAGATGCTTGTAGGGTTTAGTTTGATACAAGGGATAATATAGTTGGCTGAGGCAAATAACCAGTGGGTAATAATAGCTTAGAGTTCTGCGTCATGCAGAAAAGGCAGCAAGGATCATCTGTATTGCACATGGTGGGACCCTCAAGCTTAGAAGACAAAAGCTCACAACTGTTCCCTTATTCTCTACATTTAGAATGAGTTTTTTTGACAGAATTTTTAGTTGATTTCATTTGGTAGGTTTTGTTGTCAATCATCCTGGATTGTAGTATTGGTTATTTGAAAATGCTATAGTTACTATGGCAAATTGAGGTCAATTCTTTTTCTGTAGACAACAATCTCCCATGCTTCTTTAAATAAAAAAGTCTTTGTCATCCCCCTCTGAAGGCTGCTTAATTCTATAGAAGGACAAACCCTGCTGTCCTTAACTTGCTTAACTGTCCCTGCGGTGTGGTTGGGTGGTTGGGTGAAACACTGTGGAAGGAAATTGGATGTAATTTCTTTAGAAGAGACTAAATATGTAGAACTTCAACTATGCTATGCTAGGTGGGTAGAGACCATGAAAAAAATCATGCATGGGATATTTAGTTCATGCTATTTGTATTAGCCAAAAAATGGATAGAAAGTGAATTAAGTTTTGTGCTTGAGAAATAAAATAGGGAAATTTTCACTATACCCCCTCTATAGCCATTTAATATCAAAGAGCCCCTAAAACTTTCTGAAATTTCACTACACCGTAGGACTAAATTGAAATTAAAATGTGTGGGTAAGTACAATCATGGCCTTACTTTACAAGTCAAATACTCCCTCCGATCTTGTTATAAAGAGTTCAATAACCGAATTATGTGGTTTAAGAAATCAGTTAAAATTAGTTAAAAATAATAAGTATGTTTGAAATAAACTTTGTTTTCTAAGAATGTCCTTTTTTATGGGGTTTGACTTCCATCCACTTCCCTTCCCATCCTCTTCTTCATCTCAACCGTTGGATCAAAATATCAACGGTTTAGATTTCGTCTTTTAAAAAATATTAATAAAATATTAAAAAATAATATTTTTATAAAAGACGAAATCTGAACCGTTGACATTTTGATCCAACGGTTGAGATGAAGAGGATAGGAAGGAAAGTGAATGGGAGCCACTTCCTTATTTATGAGGGGCAAGTAAGAGAGAGAAATAAAGTAAATATAAGCATTGTCAAACTTTTAATTAATGCAATACATACAATTAATGAGGGGTAAAAATGGAAAGATCATTCAATGCTTAGGCCTATGTTGCATCGACACCGACACGAGATACGACACGACTCAACACTTCGACACCTTAATTCTAAAAAAATCTAAATTTCGACACGTTAGGACACGTTTTGATATTAAATATATATATTATAATTTACATTCAAGTTCAATATTTCATAAAATCCTGGCTTCTAACTTTGGCTTGTCGTAGATTCGGCCTCATTATAAAAGGCGTGCCTCCTCTTTTAAAAAAAATACAAAAGGAAAATTCATCATCAATTCAGTAATATTCAAAGCCACGCATATTTTTAAAAAAAATAGGAGTGTCGAGGAGTGTCGAAGTGTCGGAGTGTCCAACACGCATATTTTAAAAAAATAGGAGTATTCGTGCTTCATAGGCTTAGGCAACTCTTGTTTGGTTTGTATAAAAATAACTTAGAAAATTCAAATTTTGGGCTCTTATAAAAAAGACTAGAGGGAATATGATTGTTTACAAGTCAAATATGCTTATTTTCAAGAAAAATAAGTGAAAGTTCAAGACCATCTCAGCCATATACAAGACAAAGAGCATATATATAGGAATACATGCTATTTACAAGACACATGAAAATTTACAAGTCACATGTGGGAATTTACTGGATCATCTCAGCCATGTACCAGACAACGGCATAAATGCCTTTCCATTCAAAAAACTTAATTTCCATTTAGTCCTAGGGGTGCAGTGAAGTTTCAAAAAGTTTTGGAGCTCTTTGATATTAATAGGTGTGCAGTGAAATTTTCCTAATAAAATACTGTTCAACTGATCAAGAGCTGGATTTTGCATTTTATACATATAAGGGTTTCTTCTCAAGTGCACTTCCATTGTATGTGGGAGAAGTAGAGAGGAAAATCCCTGCAGCCTAAATTTTCAGTTTATTTGTTTCTCTTTGATAGATTGGCCAAAAATATTTCTGGTACATAGTAAACCCCCCCCCCCCCCCCCCCCCGGGGTTTTTTTTCTTGCCTTCAAGTACTTTTAAGTAGAGAATTTTGGAGGTTATTTTTAGAGAAAACCTATGAATATTTCTGTCTCTAGATTCTAATTATTTACAAATCTTCATTTCAGATCCATGGCTCGTTGGAGTGGAGTTTTGAGGGTTTCATTATATCCCAACCCCAGGACATGCTATAGAGTTGGTGCATCCATCTGTCTTTCCTCTGAATCCAAAACATTGAGTGTATGTTACTTGATCTTGAATTCTATAAAAGCATATTGCACTTCATTCTTCAAAACTTGTTCATGTTTCCATAATTATAGCTCGAGGTCTCTAGCTATGTTTAGTGTAAAGAAGTTAATTATAGCTATGGACTTTATTCTATGACTTCATTATGTTCTTTGGTATCCTGATATTTTCTTTGTCGCTGAAATATTGTTTCTCATTCTCTAGCGGTCTATCATTATGAATTTTCCTTTCCTTCTCTGAAATGTCTTCTTCTATAAACATGGTTGAATTTTAATGGAGGAGTTTCTTCGTAGTTCTCCTTAGCATTGCTTGGAAAATGAAAAAGTTACTGTACTTCGATGTGGGTGAATTCTGTCAATTTCAAAGGTTATCTTATCTTAGATACTTGAAGAAAGTTGACAGACTCATATCGGATATAAGATATGGTGTGATACACATTCTGTACTTATGTAATTATATGCATCCGTACTGCTTTGTACCTATACGTCTCTTCAAAGTTTAACACTAAAATGTGAACATTTGGAGTTTATAAGGTAAGACAGAAAAAAGGGGTCTCTTGGATATTTACAGAAATGTGATTCTTCAGTATGTTCCTTTTTGCTAAATGATGTTTTTGTATCAAGAACAAAGAACAAAAATTTTATTTGTAAGTTGTTATAGACATTTTTTTCATGTAATTGGGTAGTTATAACATGTATACTAAAAATTTTAGAATTTAGAATATCTACATTAATTTTATCTTTTAATGAGCTGATTATACATAAGGAAAAACTACATAACTAATTCTATCAGTATCTGTTTATATGCCCCTTGCCCATTCTTAACATCTAAAAAATTTCTGTATCCTAAGTATCATATTGTATCATATTAGATATGTGAAGCTGTATTGGTTTTACATAGCTTGCAATTTGGTCTTGTTCTCTCTTCTATTATGTGAAACATTACTGCCCATTTGCACCAGACAGCATTGCTTACTTGAAAATATTCTGTTTCGTGCAGGTACCATCAGCAAATGCTGTCTTTTTCTGTGGTGATCGTGTTGAAGGGACTGGGAATCCAGTGATTGAGAGACTATCAGATCTACAGAAAATATCTGAAATTCTGGTGTCAAAATTTGGTCATTCAATCAATGCTTGGGTTATTGAGGCTTCTGTTTTTAATGGGCCTTTTGCTGTCTACAATGAGTTCATACCTTCTGTGAATCAATATGGAGAGCCAAAGTTGTACGGTCCAGTTGGATTTCCAGCATCTACATCAACTGTCTCACTCTTATCAAGTTCCCTTGAAGAAGTATGCCATGATTTCCCTCCCTAATCTCTATAATTTCTGTCCCTTTTATGTTTGGACCATGTTTGCTCTGTTTATGCTGGTTATTTCTAAGTGTTAATGGTGTACAAGATTCTCCATTGTTGTTCATTTTAGATAATGCTTTAGTTTCATTCCAGGGTTTGTATGTTATCTGCTAATTAATTACCTTGAAGGCCACCTTCAATTGTACTTTCTTTGGTTTTTGGTCGAAGGACTATTTTTTTCTTTTTGGTATAGTGTGAGCCTTGGCATAGCAGTAAGGTTGCTACCATGTGACCTGGACGTCACAGATTCAAATCTTGGAAACAACATCTCCATTTGCAAGGGTAAGGCTGGGTACATCTATCTCTCCCCAACCCCAGCTGGTGGGAGCCTTGTGCACTGAGCCACCCTTTTGATTATTTTTTTGTATGCCTTTCTTCTTATTTTTCATTATTTTTGATTCAATATAAGATAGAAATTTTATATGAATGAGAAGCTTATCCTACATCTAAGTTGGTTGCAGCTTGTTTGAGGTAATGTTCCTTTGAAAGCACTTGATTCCAACATGATGCATAAAGTGATATTTTGTTTTTCTTAATTTATAGGAGATTATGGTGAAAGCAACTTCAGTTCACCTTCCATTCATGCTTGTTTGTACTTTGCATTCACCTATTGAATTGACTTGTTTGATTTTGATGGGGAGAAGTATTCTTTTTCTGTTCTGTTTGATATCTATCATATTATATCTTATCCTTAATATAAGACCCAGTTGACTAATTTGAAGAAATTAAGGAAACTAAATAAAGTACTTAATTATAGTTTATGTTACATGGCCTCTCTAAAATACTTATGTGTATTATTAGATTATATATCTTATTGTAATATAATCTTTTACTTTTAAAAGTAGGGACACGAGAGTCATTTTAACCTCCACAGATAATTTTTTTCTTTCATTTCTGTTTTTTCATGTTCATTATTTTGCATTCTTTGTACTTGATGATGACCTTTAAGAATCAATATGATACAGGTAAAAAAGGTGGTATTTGGGCAGCAGATGGATTCACGCTCACTCTCACAATGCGGAAATTCCTCATGTTTTGCTCATCCTAGGACAATAATCCTTGGATTCAGCAAAGGTGGGACCGTGCTTAACCAGTTAGTCACAGAACTTGGCTTTTCAGATGTTGGATCCATGGAAAAATCACCCCATTTGGGACAACCGATTGACACAAGCTCCTGTGCTTTTGATCAGTCTTATATAGTACCTAAAACAAAGGAAACCTTTCTGCATAGCATAGATGAGATTCATTATGTTGATGTTGGTTTGTACTCCACTGGTGCATACTTAACCAATGGTGATGTGATCAAGGGAATCTCCAAAAGGCTCATGCGAGGGGCTCCTGGAGTTCGCTTTGTGCTTCACGGAACTCCCCGGCAATGGTCCGACAAATGGCGTGGTTGGATACGCCAGGAAAAGGACACATTGCTCCATCTCCTTGAATCTGAAGCTCACGAGAGTGGGGGGAAAGTACAAGTACATGAGAAGTACTACTTTGCTGATAGGCCTGCAAATTTACAGATGCACTTTGAAATAATTGAAAGATTGGATGTAAATTCATAGGTCAAATAGTCAGTTGTGTTATACTCGTCGCCATGTTTCTAAGTTGTAACTAAACTTAAAACTCCTGTTGAATGTTACAAATTTGTCAAGCGAATGTGAATTTTATCTTCCTTTGTGTAGACTAGAAGTTGATTTTGGTCCAAACGCAAAATCAGATCTTTTGCAAAGATTTGTAAGGCTGCTAACCTTGATATGGATCATCCAAGTTGCACTAAGCAAAATTATGACGAATCCCTAAATACTTTGATAAGCTTTAATCAAGATTATGGCATCACTTATATTAAAAATTATGGCTTCAATCATCTTTTAATTGGCATGAGAAAAATTACACTCAATTACGTAAGGAGAATAAATGTTTGGTACTATTGTATCATGATGGGAAGAATTTATATTAATCTTAGTAAAAATCACAGCTCAAGTCATTTTCAATTGATGAAATTTACGAATAATGAATGGAATCTTTAAAGTGTAAACTAATTCACCCTATAAATCAAATATAAATTCAAACTAGAGTGGCAAAATGGGTTGGCAAGCCTAGCCTTTAGGCCTAACTTTCATTAACCACCCTTTTGAAGTCCTCGACCTATTAGAGCTGGCCCTCATAAGCCTGTTTTCAATTTTGTAATCTTTTATTAATATAGGCTGAATGCACTCTTTCTTATCCAAAAAAAAAAAAATGAAGGTTAGATCTCAAGAATGATTATAACAATTTTTGGATTTAAAAGAGCTGTTTCGGCAAGCTCGACCCGTTTTTCTAACTACAAATTTCAAACTAATTAATTTGGATGAGTCGAGCTAAATGAAAAATATCAAGAAATAAAAAAGGCTTATATATGGGTTGATTCATATACTTGCGAGTTTGGCAAACTCGCTCGTAGTGGTCAAATGATCCCGTTAAATAAAAAGCAAAGGCTGCTATAAAGGCAACCATGGAATAAGGGTCCGGTTAACCTCATCCCAACCAGTTTGAGTGTGTCTATATATATTTGGCCATATTTTCACATATTTCTTTTTTGAAAAAATCAAATGATATTAATGAAATATAAAAAAATAACATTACAAGTACAATAAAGAGGATAAGTAAGACAGAAATTTAGAGAATACATAATGAGAAGTATGAACTACTCCTTATCTAAACAAGAAAATAATTGGCAAAAGGCGATGTCCGTCAAGATAACTTCATTTGTTCCTGAGTTGGAGCTGAAGCGATTGTGAATTAAAGTAAAGGAAGGCAAACTTTATGACCCAACAAAGGGAATACCAGAAACAGTTGTTAAAATTAAAACTATAATCCCCCAGATATTTCAAGGTTTATTGAAGATGCCGTAAAAGTTGACCCTAAAAACATATCTATATGTTTATCTAATTTCTTGCTTTAACTCCTCGTAAGAGAAAAATCCAACCAGATTTTAGACTATTCCATTCAAATAATAATATAATATTATGTGTGTGATTGTAAATCCCTATCATTCATTGAACATTTAAAGCGAGGAAAACTAAAATTTATATTGTTTGGATTTATAATGAACAACTCCAAAACATTGAGTAGTGCAAATACAATCATTTTTTTTAATAATTATGATGATCAATGGCTATACTATAACTACTAAGTTGGATTGAGTTAAGATTCACTAACTAAATTTCAATTAGGTCAAAGTTATAGAAATTGAATTGTAAAGAGATAAAATTCATGGACCTGTAGGATTGTGGTAAAACCACGAACACATGATTAATTTTCCCTAACAATGATAATTCTTCTTTTAAATGCTTCATTAAAAAAAAAAATCAATTTTCCGACTATTTCAATAATTTTAAGGCGGCCAGTCGAGTTTAATTAGATGATTTAAATTGCTTTGATCATCAATAACTAAATAAATAAATAAAAGGCGTGCTACCCACTGTATTTTTGCCAGTATCCACTGGTTGATACGACATTTTCATTTATTCATTCAATCAACTATAATACCCTTAACATGATTTTTCTTGGTAGCATAATTTATTTGCAACTTTATCATTATAAATATTTTATTTGATGAACGTTTCTTTTTTTGAGGCCTAGAGCAGAAAGGTTTTCGCCTCTACAAACAAATAATGATACTTCCGGGATTCAAAGTCGTGCTCTCCTCATTATGGGAATGAGACAACTTGTTAGTTTTGTAACTTTATTATTGGTTGAACACAAACAAGAATGCCCACATAGGGAATTCCTCTATGTGGTGGCAAACAATGGCGGTATGCTTTGCTCGTTCCTGAAAAAGTTACCACCATCAACAGCAGCTTTCACTTTGGCCAATCTTTCGAAGTTATTTTTGAAATATTTACAACCCCAAGAAGATCTTGCTTCTTCATAGCTAGAACCATTACCACCACCTCTGTTCACCCCCAAATCAAGGTCTCTATAATTCAAATAAGCTGCCCTCGGATTCTTTGAAACGTACGGCTTCATGTACTCGTACAACCTTCTCATCCACCCCACATGTTCATCTATCTCTTCATTATAATCCCAATACACCAAATACTGAATCCCATATATGATCCCATTCCTATGCGGAAATGGAGTTTCTGAATCTGAAATCTCCCTCATTCTTCCTCCATAAGGTGAGAATATCAACACTGGTGAATTCTGATTCTCCTGCAAAAGAATATTCCATAATCCTTGTAACCCAAACTTGGGAATCGGTTGTGTTACATAGTCAGATTTTGCTTTGAAGCTTCGAAATGTTTGGTTTCTCTGAAGCAACACGTCCATGGAGGTGTTCATAGAGTATCCTGCAAAATAGACAACGGATTGGATCCAACTCATCTTCATGCAGTTATTTCTCTGCAAATTCAGTTCTGGGAAGGTGTCGTTCATCAAAATCATCACATTTTCTGCTTCTCCGAGGTATAATCCCGAGAAAGAAAATGTTACAACTTTAGAAGATGAACCATTATTCAGTGTTACGTTCCCAACTCCCATAACTGCATGAAGAAACATCTCTCCTGGGAGTTTATCTGCAACATTTTGCCATTTTTCAAAAAGTGTAGAAGCATCTTCGTCTTGTAGAGTTCTTGAGATTTCGAAGATTGTTACGGTTGGAGGGACACGTACTAGGTTAACTTTCCATGCAGTGATAACACCAAAGCTTGATCCTCCTCCTCCTCGTACAGCCCAAAACAGATCTTCCCCCATTAACGTTCGATTTAGAATCATCCCATTAGAATCCACCATTATAACATCGACGACGTTGTCGGCCGCTAAGCCGTATTTTCGAAAGATTGTACCAAACCCACCACCACTAATATGTCCTCCTACGCCTACAGTAGGGCAACTTCCAGCTGGGAAGCCTAGGACGTAACTTTTACTGGCAATTGCATGGTACAATTCTCCAAGTGTAGCTCCTGTTTCAACCCAAGCAGTTTCGTCTTCGAGGTTTACGGTTATGGATCTAACGTTGGAGAGATCGATAATGATGAAAGGTTGGTTTTGGTAATCAGAGGTATAAGAGAGACCTTCATAGTCATGGCCACCGCTTCGGACTCTAACTTGGAGACCCTGTTGCTTGGAGCAAACTACAGCCAATTGGATGTGAAAAACGTTTTTTGGAGTGACAATGAGTTTCGGTTTCGGGGTTGAAGATGAAGAAGTGCTTGAGAATCTGAGGTTTCTTATGGAGGATTGAAGAAGAGGTTGGTATGAAGTGTTATTCTGAGTGATAATAAGCTGTGAAGACGAATTAGGGTTTCCGCCTAAATGAAATGCAAAGCAGTTAAAAAAAGCATCTTCGAGAGAAAGAGAGAGACACAGAGAAGGAAAGATAGTGATGATGAGCAGAGGAAGAAAACGAAGAAGCTTATGATTTTTCATGGCCATATTGGTTATTATTTTGAGTGGGTTGAGAAGAATAAGGAAGATGAAGTAATAGTTATAAAAGAAATTTGATGCGGCTATATTGAGTAGAGACAAGAAGAAAATGTGAGATTGATATGGAAGTTGTGAGAATTTCTAAGAGTTGAGAAAGAAGGTTCTGTCTTCTCATTGGTTCTATCACCACTTCTCTAGGCTTTCAAAGACAGGCATGGAAGTGGGTTAATTGTTTGGTTTAGGCAGCCGAATTATGTTTTAGTTAAAATAACCGAGAGATTAACACGCAAGTCTCTCAAAGTTAGGCAATATATACTCACTCCTGTTCTAAAATGTAAGATTAAGTGGCAGTGTTTTTTTCGAACATAAATATAACATCCAAATTCATTTTATCTTTTAAATTTGTATTACAATTTTTATTGTAAAATTGGTCCTACAATATTGTTATGGAATGCTTATAAAAATAAAAATAAAAATAACTAATTTTAACTTACGTAATTAATTCTTACAAAATTGTTATGGAATGCTTATGATGAAGATCGGAGGGGCAATTTGTTTTCCTCAAATAATCCATATTAAAAGGAGGTCCATCAATGAGAATAGTATCAAGCATTTTGAATTAATTTAAATTTAAACACAATTTAGGAAATTATACCAGTCTAGTTGCAAGTAATTTAAATTGTCTGAAATAACACGAACTTTTAGTTAAACGGCAATTAAAGTAACACAAATTAATTATTTTAAAAACATGGCATATATATGTTTGTGACTGTCTTAAAAAGACCCAATAAATCAGGATTTTCCAATTCGACCAGGTCAATAAATCAATATAAGATCGTGATTGGATGGATTTGTGTTTTTTGAATATGAAGAAACTTTGAGCTTCGGCCCAATTACTCTTTGGGCTCTTTTGGTACTTGGGCCCAACTCGTATTTCCTATAACCTAGATTTTTATATGGGCTGAAAATGTAGTATTGGGCCCTAAGATCTATGTTGCCCTTATATATATTCACGACCTCATATTATCAAATGAAAGCCTCATGATATATCAAAAAAAATGAAAGACTCATGAATAATCGCTAATGAGATGTATCAAAACAAAAACAAAAAAAGACAGAAACAAAAATCGTTGATATGAGAGGCTTGAAACTTTGAATGGGAACTCTTAATATAAATTTATTATTATTATTTTTAATTTTTCATCTCTGAAAAATCGCTTCCTCGAAAAGAGGTGATAGTCAGTAGATTATTTGTACTTCATTGTCGACGTCTATATTAAAAGAAATTAAATATAAAAACAAAATTTTTACCATTCTATTTTTATTTCAACGATTTAATTAGATTTAAAAAATATTTTCAGTAGATGAAAGGCGGGCATGATTAAAAATAACAGAGTTTATTGAAATTTTTATATTATATGTAAATTTATAAATAAAGATCAAAAGTAGAGTTTTTATTAGCTAAAGTTTGAGTTTTACATAAAGCATATTTTTTTGTCTTTTAACTTTATAAGGTATATTTTTAGTTCTATATTTCTAACATGACTAATGTTGATAATGGAAAATGCTAATGCAGTAAAATCAAATGATAACTGTACAACTGACAAAGCATATTGAAGTTTTATTTTTTTAAAATATAATATATTTAGATTATTAAAGTAAAATAAATCGATAAATCGATACAAATGAAATCAAGGTTTTTCTATTTCGATTATTAAACTAATATATTTAGATTATTAGACTTTTTTTTTAATATAATCGAGATTTTGATATTAAATAATTCATTAGTTTTTTTAACCTATTTTTTCAATTCACACATATTTTAAATTTAAGATTAATAGTATTTAATTGCATAGTTATCACTTAAACTTACACAATCATCATTTGAATTTGTTATGTCATCATTTTGCATTAGTAATGTAAAAAGTATTAGAATTATAGGACAAACAAAATACAATTTATAAAGTTAAGAGACACAAAAACATATTTCATGTTAATTTAAAAGACTAAAACGATTGAGGTTATAGGTTTGATTCTTAAGATATAATAGGTTTTAATATAAGTATAAAAAGGGCAATAAGGGCTGATAGGCTTAGCCCATCAAGGACAGGGCCCACCTTGCTAGGTCAAAGGTTGGCCCTTATGTATATAAAATTTATACTACCTTGGGTTTTTAAGATAAGAATTAGACAAAAAGTATATTTTGAATCTGAATAAAGATTTCAATACATTTTGTTTATAATTCCAACATGCATTTGAGATAAATATTTAGTTCTTATATTAAACAAAGAAAGGAGTGCTAGGTAGTAATCAGTAAAGAGTAAAGGTTGAACCCAACGAGGTGTTGGTGCTTATGGAAGTGATTTTGACCGCTTAAGTGTGAGATTTTAAATTTAAGCTAGAGTAAATGTAAAAAATGCCTTTGTAAGAGATACTCCCAAGGACGGAGCATTATGGACACAATGGGGGGTCATATCCCCCTCCCAAAAAAAAAAATCCCAAAAATATATACATTTTGCCCATCTAAATATTTATCCCAAGCTTCATTATTGGATATCCCCAATGAGCCTCACAATACTCTAATCAGACCTAGTTAGATAGACATATAAAAAATTCCTAAGAAACTAACCATATATTTAGATGGAGGGAAAAGTGAGAGAAAGATAAGAAAAAGAGAATATTAAGAAGAAAAACTTTTACAAATGACAAAAAAAAAATACTACTTTTAAAATTTTTATCTTCTAGTAAAACATTCAAAACAGTGAAGATGATTAGGGTAAGGATGAGCCATCCCCACCACTGCTGGTTGAATATATTTTTACCACATTAAAAAATACAAAACACTACAACATAGGCTTATAATGCTAGCTTTCGTGTCCTTTTTGCGTATTTGTTGGAAACCTAAAGGTGGATAATTCAACCACCACGGCATAATATGTATAACATGCACCATTATTAAAGAGGAATAATGTTGCACATGATTCTGATGCTCCTCACTTACTGTAAGACAAAACACTAAATTAAAAGTCCTTATGTGGGGTCCAAGTGCTAAATCTTATATTAAAAAAAATACAATATTTCAAACTATCTAGATGAACGGCCACATCTCAGAGACACAGACTATTATTATGGACTGTACACTTTTTCTTATTTTGTCTGGGTTTGATCTTTTTCCATTACATACTCGAAAGAGTGCTTAGACCAATATATATATTAGATGGACATATAGGCATTATTATTTGAAATTTTCCATCAATCTTCCTCTTCGCTTGTCTGGCTACTATTGTTTACAGTTTTAATTTGCTACGAGACAGTACTTTCCTTAATGAAGTTGAGATGAAGTTAATGATACTGGATCCATATTCTCTCCCATACTCTCCCTTACTCAAAACTTCACCGTTTTGGATATAACATGGGAAGGGTGATTCACTTTTTTTTAAAAAAAACAGCATTCAAGGCCCTGCCCTGAAGTAATTTTTTAAATAGAACCCAATATTTTAAAATAATTTTTTTAGTAGCTTCAATATCAGACAAGTTGCACCCAAAAGTTTTTTTTCTTTTAATAACATTTCATATCCTAAACTAAATTTGAGCACATCCAACACTCAATATCCTAAATTTAGGATATTAAGTGTTGGATGCCGGATGTAATTTAGAGGCTGCTAGCTCGTTATAACTAAAATAGTTTACAGTATAGCTTGCTAGATATTGGGGGCTATTGAAAAATTATTTTATCCTACGTAGTGCACAAAAATTTATTTTAGACTATTGGGTACTATTGAAAAAAATAAAATACTTTAGAGCTCTAAATAAAAAAAAAAAAAAAAAAAAAAAAAGTGGATCACCCCTCCCATTTTACACCCAAAAGGAGGGTGTAGTTTTGGGCAAGGGAGAAGCCAAGGAGGGGAAGAGTATATGAGTGAAGCTGGATCTCATTGTGCTTGCAGCTCTTAATTGTATATCTCTGCTTGTCTAGCATTGAAGTTAAGAACATCAAATAACTTGTTTAATTAGTGTCAATGATGAAAAAGTGGTTCCAGAGTATGAATATATCTTTTTGAACATTTCGATGATGAAGCCAAGAATAATATTCCTGGATATGAAATATATTTTGGAAGTAGATCTTGATCTTAAATATAAGATATAATTTTTATATTTAACAATATTTTCCTAATTTATCTTTACATATTGATAAAAAATAATAAAGGAAGAATAAAATGAGGTAATTAAAGAAGATGATAGAATACTTTAAAAAATATATATCATATTAACTAATTCAATTATCTTCTTTAATCTAAATAAATTTAATAAATATATTTTATATTAAGTATTAAACTAACATTGCCTACTTGAGACGAGCTGTCCAGAGACCGTAATCAAATCATTCATATCAATGTCAATATCAACAATCAAGTATTCAACATTAATATAACATACATTCTCTCTCCTCGTCCTAAATAATATAATACTCCAATTTATTTTCTTTTACAAATTCATATATTTTTTTCTCTTAAACTATACCCCGATTATTGCACATACTTTTGGGGGGGGGGGGGGGTTAAGAAAGGCAGTTGGGAACTAGTTTCCAATGAAAATAATGCAAATGGTGTTTTGAGAAACCAACGTATATTTTTTTATAAATAATTAACTAATTTCATTAATTTATGTAAATTAATTATGTAGTTCTTATATTTAAGATTAGAGAAAGTAACATTTGTGGCATGTGTATTGGTATTACTATGTTTAAAACACGAAAACCTCAGCTTATATGAAATCACTTATAATAGTACCAAAAAATAATACGATTCATTTTTTAAATTCTATGCTATACACTAGAAACATGTTTATATAAAAAAATTATAATAAATACTTATAATTCTACTTATTTACATTCTATATGTTTATATATATTATAAAATTAATTTTAAGTGGGCCATTTGATTTGATCGATTTGTTGTTTAGGGCTACATATCATATATTGCTATTTGTATATTTTATGCTATGGGGTCACACAAATGGAGATTAATATTGATTTTCAGCTTTTCTTTTGATTAGCAGTGGTGTGATGGGTTTATTTTCCTTCTAGTTTCTCAAGAACATTGATGGTGAGTTTCTTATAAGGAAAAATTAGTTCATTTGATTAGGCAAGAATTTGGATTCTTCCACAATATGTATAATAAGTAAACTTCAACCATAAAATGATGAAAGATGATAAAAATATGTACCACTATAATAGCAATCAGTCTCTTGGAACAAAAAATATTCATTTTTTTATTAAAAAAAAGTACAGTAAGGAGAAAAAATCATTTAGAAATAACTATTATTTAGGAAGAATAACACAAAGACCTTGGGATCTAGTGGTATATAAGATTTTCCCATTGTGGCATGGTTCCATCCCTATTGCTTCTCAAGCGCTACACCTACCGTTCAAATTCAAAGACAAAAAATCATTTGAAGTGGTTTAAAGATGGTTTGTTAGCGGCGCTAGTGAAGAGGATGGATTAAACAATTTAAAATCTTATTAAATGGATAGAAGAAGACTAAAGAAAATTCATTCAATGAAGTTATTGAATAAGACATTTATCGGTTAACAATATATTCGAGAATTTGGTGGTCAATAAAGTATATATATTAGCAATGAGTAGCCATGCCACTTAATGGAATAAAGCTTGTTGTTTTTTGTTAGGGAGAATGAGTGCCAAGGGAACTAATGATCTAAAATAATCCAAATTTAGAAAATATACGGAGGACCTTGTCCTTACATGATCTCATAGATTTTTCACATTTTAGATTAAAAATGGTTATGATATAATTTACAACTAATCTTGTAGATTTGCAAATTTTATATTAAATCTAGTTATGATATAATTTACAACTAATTACTCATTCTATTACTCAAGTTAACATAATATATGAAAATGGGTTTTATAAAGGCATTTGGGGGTGTTATTTTTGGAGGAGTTAAGGATCGGACTAATGTCCTTCTCTAGCATTTTTTTTAGATTGTGTCAATGTATATTCTTTAATTAATTAGTCTCGAGTGTTATTATTCCGGCTGTTACTTGTTCATTAGTGCAACGGCTTTTGCACTAGTACGCTTTGCCGGTTGCTTGTTTCTAACACTCAATGTGTGAAACTGCTTGAGCAAAGTGAGAGAGCTTGAGACGCTTGTGCGCTCAGTTTGTTGCTTTTTTTGGAGAGCACTTCGTTCCTTTTTTGGACCCTGCCTTGCTTCATTAAGGTAATATATATAAAGATTAAAGATACCAAATAATAGCTGAATTATATAAAACATTTTTTACATTCAACGAAAAAGATTTCATCTTCCATTAGTTAACTATCCCTTATTCTCGCTTATAAAAAAACATAATAACAATGTCGAACATTATATTGTAAGAAATAACTGTAAATAAATAAAAGATATTAAATATAAAATAAACAATCTCTCATTAATAAGGTTATATATAAATATTAAAGATAGTGATACGTTATCAAATAGAAACTTAACAGCTTTACCTCTTATTTATAAAAATACCCTAGTTACGCTTCTTACATCGTCTCTATAGTAATCAGTGTAGAAAAATCACTACGTAAAAATGTTTTTTTTTTTTTTTGCCAATAAAACTCAAATCTTTGCACAAACCCTAATATCATCTATTTAGGTTTTTAAAAGCAATCAATCTTACACATGGAAAGCCTACCTATATCCTCATGGAAACATGACAACCCCACTAAGTCAGTAATATAGTGATCCCACCAAATTGAAATATTTTAGGCTTTTTCCCAAAGTAGTGGTTGTTGTGTAAAGAACCCTATCAAACTCTTATTCATCCACGGTTTTTCTTTCTTATTCACATAGTGCCCATGCTGCCGACTTAATTAATTAGTTGGCTTGATATGACCTCACAATCAAATAATAGTAAATTGTATCAGAGCGGATTCAACGAATTTTGGAGGCTAAAATAAGGCATATTATTCAGGCCTTGTGGATAACATGTTTCATAATGATTGTTTGTATTGTAGATTTTTTTTTTTTGGTAGGTTCAGGTAGCCACCGCCAAAAACGATGACTAATCCTTTTACACTTTAGACTTATCAAAGGAGCTTTAGTACTAGTCATGAGACCCTCTCTATATGACCCTCTCTATACACACTATTAGAGATCAAACCCCGGACCAATGCTTAAGAAATCTAGCTAAGTGCTATTTGTGATAGATCTCATGGTTGATTATACATAGTTCTTAATTTTATTAGAGTTATGATTTCTTTAAAAGATACATGCCATCTATTTGTTTTTAAGTCATTTTTTTTGTTAATAACCCTTTGGGCTATCCCGTATTTGGTCTTTGGATTATATTACCCAAGCAACTGGTTGATCCAAATCAATGCTTTGAGGCCATGATGCCTCTCTCCATAGGTCTTTTTTAATTTTGAAGTGAAACCTAGACAAACTTCTTTTAAAGAAAGTAGTAAATTGGACCTTTTTTTTTTTTTGGAGAATGGCAATTAATAATCTCATAAGAAGGTTAATAAACAAATTTTTCCTTAATTCTCCAGATATAAACAAGCTCTTTTGCAAATAAAACAGAGGTATGTAACTTCCGCAAACTTTAGAGTCTATTTTCATATTTTACGCCACACTGGGAAAAAGAGGGTTTATATCATTGTAGGTCTCTAGTTTGATCAAATTTGGTTTTGGTTCTTTTAATTTTAAATTGTTGGTTTTGGTCTCTATAATTTCATAAAGGCTTTATTTGAGTTTAAGTACACTAATATCCAAAACTCATTAAAAGTATAAGGATCAACCGTTAGACCGAGACCAAATCCTTATGAAACTATAGAGACAAAAATCAATTATTTAAAACTATACTAACTAAAATCAAAATTGGATTAAATTGTAATGACTAACAATGGTGTTAACCTATAAAAATAAGACAAATAAATTATATAAAAATAAGACAAATAAATTAAAGTCTCTTCAAATTCAACAAAATATGAACCTTTAAAACTTGACTGGGACTTTTATTGAACATTTTACTTTTTTGTTGATAACTTTTTTTCCCTATTAATCAGTCATTTCAACAAATGAACAGTGATATTTGAAATACCAATACATAATATAAAATCTATAGAAAGTCATAACTCAAAATGTTACTTCAAGTATTATGCATTTTAACCATCAATTTTATTCCCATCAAGGCGAGTATCAAGTGGGGTTCAATATTAATGGTGCACAAAGCCCTAGAATTAAATACTTTGTTTTCTTGGATGTTTGAATAAACGGAAAACGTGAAGAACATACATACATTTGTTAGTAAACTTTAACCACAACTTTTTTAAGTGTTGTGTTAGGTGAAAGTCGTATTCCAGTGTGAAGGGTTCGTCAACTCTTAAAAGTGAATTCACTTTCAATTTGGGCATTTCTTCTTACTGTGCAACATGTTATGCCGCAAATTTAGCCTTTAGTCTGAAAATAGAATGTCAGCTTCAATAACAATTATTTCTTATGGGATATCTTAGATGTCAAAATGCCCTTTAACCCTATACATTCACACTACATACAATTAATAAAATATTAGGTGAGAGAGATTTTGGTGACTTGTTAAAGACGTCCTTAAAATTCAAAAAGCAATTGTATTCACTTTCGCACCCTTAATGACTATAAAATCTCTAGTTTATGACAATTTGTTTCTGTTTTTCTCTTGCGTATTAAAAGGGAAAGAAATATGAGTAAATTAAGAAGTATACGCTGAGACAATTTAAAGCCTTGGTTATACGCATACACATTTAATCGATGAGTCAACATATGAACTTGTTTTCTTCGGGTCCAGCTTCAGTTGAAGAGGCACATGGGACAATTAAATTTTGTCCGCTTTAATTTTGTGAGTTGAATGACTGATTATTTATTTCTTTGGTTGAATTTCTTTATTTGTCAGCGCATATTTTGAAAACTACCCATCATCACATGCTTCTTCTGATTTCTTGGACTTTAAATTCCTATGTTATACGTATGTCAACACACATTTTAATTTTATATTGATACTGCTTGCCATTTACGGACGACAATGCTGACCACCCCCCCCCCCCCCCCCCAAAAAAAAACACCCACACACACACAATGCGGATTTTTGTTTTATTTTTTCCCCAGTCATCTAGTTCTAGCATCCTTATTCTCAATGATAAATTCCTATGTGAGTCATTATTATTTTAAAATTTAAACTTAATATGTCAGTGTCTGAATGTTTTGTGAACATCTAAAATTTCAATATCTTTTTTTGTCAATGAAATAAAGAGTTAGGGTTACAAATCCCTTTATATTACTATCTAATCTTGAGCTTTTTGGGACTATTAATGGATTAATTGGGCTTGGTCACTGATAAATGTTCATAAATGATAACAAAAGTCATTTTAGGATTTTTTTTTTTTTGGTGGTCAGAAAGTCATTTTAGGAGTTTAATGTGCTAATCAGTGGGTTTTATTGATAATCTAACTCTTAAATTATTGTTCACTTTGGAATAGTTGATTCCATTTTATTTGAATTATATATATGGGTTACAAAATGATTTTTCACTTTGGAATAGTTTATTCCATTTTATTTGAATTATATGTACAGGTGAATATGGGAGGAAAATATTTTCCAGTGGAACTATGATTCCATAGAATTATAATTCATTTCCTTTCATTAAAGGAAAAACTTTTCCACACCAAGAAGGGCAGATAAATTCTGGACAATTTTGCAATCACCACCGACAGAATCCTTCATCTATTCCCATTTGAATAGATTGTGCTTTTCGGTTCATATTGCCATTCCCAATATATGCTTGTTATCGTATATATTGTACTTTTGGTAGAGATGCTTAAATATTGTGATTTGCTTTGTATATTGTTACTGCATTATTGAATAGTAAAATATACACTTTTGCTTAATCTCTATTCACTTCTGGAATTCATTCATATCATGATGTCACCTGTTATTGTGCGTTATTGATGTGCAAATACGGCATGTCCATTGCATATATATTAGGTATATAACCTATGGTATTATCTGTATTGAATTGAGTATTCGGTAGACTGATTAGGGTTTTCAAAATGCATATTAGGTACTCTTAAATCCATTTGTGACTTATAATTTTCACTCAAGTAATTTAATTTGTTTTCATCAAAAAATAATATTTTTTGGCCAAAACAAATCAAACATAATATTTACATTGCCGATACAATTAAATACTTCATTCAGTCCTATTTATAAAAGCTTAATAATCAAATTACGCAATTTAAGAAAGTTGTTAAAATTAGTTAAAAATAATGATTATGTCTAAAATAAACTTTATTTTTTCAAGTATGCCCTTACTTTTGATGAGTTAGTAAGAGAGAGAAATAAATTAAATATAGGTATCTTCTACCTTTTAATTAATGCAATATATATAATTAATTAATTTGAGTAAAAATAAAAATAAAAATCAAATGTTTAGACAACTTTTATTAGGTTCTTATAAAAATTACCAAGGAAATTCAAATTTTGAGCTATTATAAAAAGACCGAATGGAAGGAGTAAAAAAGAAATATGTATCACTAATAATTAATCTGGAACTCTAACCTAACTCATTTAAAATGTATTAGTGTCACAGATGAAGGCGCAAATAATTTATAAATAAATTAACTCATGAAACTGTTCAAGTTTTGATTGATCATTGCGGCTGCAGGGATAAAACCCCTAATCACCAATTAACAAATATTTACAAGAAACTTCTAAAGAATTATTTTGCCAAGACTTAAAGAGTAATATAACAACCATATTGAAAACTTTGTGAAAGGGAAGACATGCTGGGTCCTTATGAAGTCGAAAGTGAACTTTAAAACACACTTTTCTACTTTCTGCTTTTTCAAATCTTTGATCGATAAAGCTTGCACTTTGCATGGACATTCATCAAAATTATTTCTAACTCATCAAATCCAAGAGAAAAGACTATATCTATAAGAAAATTTATCCCTTTTTTTATTTTTAAATCTCAATGGATAAACTGATAATAAAATATTATTTCATTACCTTAAAATGTCATTCAGCATTGGCCTTTATCGCTTTGTTTGGTTGCCACTCAATTATCCTACGATATTCGATTAAAAACCAAAAAGAACAAAGAGCAAAAATTCTAATTGCGTGGTCGCTACAAAAACAATAATGCTCAACCGAATATAGATATTTGTTCATTAGAATTTTTGTAAGGGAATTTTTAAAAAAATATATAAAAAATTTCTATTGAATCTAGTCGAAATAATATGAATATTATAGAAGAAATAGACTGATTTTAGAAAGAGATAATGAACTTTAAGAAAATTGTAATACCTTAAAATTTAACTTAGGGTAAATATCATAAATTGGTAGAATATACCTATTGAAAATAGGTGAATATGAGGTCTCAAACACCTTGTATTGAATTTACCTTATTATTAGAACAATTTCTCCTAAGATTAAATAGTGTGCGAAAAGGGTCCCTAAAATATTAGATAATTTGCAAATAGGTCCCTGAAATATTTGTGGGTCATAAAATATCCTGAGAAAATTATGATAAAATCCTAAGAGGCAACTAAATATTTATTAAAAATTAGAAAGTATGTTGTCTCTAATTTAGGTAATTTATGAGATTATTTTCCTTGGGAAATAATGAGGCAAAATTAAATATCATTTTGAGGAACATAAATTGCCCCATGGTTTTTAATATTTTGTATAATGCATAAATTATCAATTTCAGTAAAATAGTTGTGAGAAAATAATTAATCCTAATTAAGAAAATTGTCAACAATTAATAAGTGATTAAATAAGTAATTAATTGTTGATTGTTTAAACATGAATAAAAGGGAATATCCCAAGTTAATTATATGAAACCCCTAATTTGATATTAATGACCAATGGAGGGTCAAGGTTGGCATAAAGACTGTTGCTAATTAATTTAACATAATTAAGAGGTATATTAAGTGAATTACAATTATTCTTAACAAAATAAGTTTGCACTAATTGAGATTAGTTGCATAATTCTTCAAGATGATTAAAGACAAATTAAAAGTATCAAATGAGGGCTAATTATATTTGAAAATAATTAAGCCAAAGAGAATGAAATAATATCTCAAGTAATTAAGTTTAAATCTTCATGTAATTGAGTTAGCTAATGGCAAAATATAATTAAGCAGCATGTAAACACTTGATTAACATGATAATTAAGAATTGCTAATTAGTGTTGAAAAGTCAACAATGACACCTAAGCCTTGATTATGTCATCAAGATGACATCGCAAGAGCACATGTGTGTGTTGTGAGTGTGTGTGTGTAGTGGATGAAAGAGAAAAGATGAATCTAAGAAAAGTGGGGGAGATGACATTTTTGTAAGAGGTATAAGGGCAAGATTAAGACTTCTTTGCTAAGTTTAAATCCAATGGTTGGAATAGAATTAAAGTTGCTAGGAAGTTAACCAAGGATTGACTATAAATAGAGAGCTCTCCTCTCTTCATTCTTCACACCAAACTCATACCAGAAAACTCTGCACTACGTTTTTAAATAAATGTAAGGGCAAAGTTGTAAATAACAAATCCACCAAGGGTAGATGGGTAAATAGAGGTGGAAGTATATCTTAGGTTATTATTCTAAGTGATATGGTGATATATTAGGATATCCGGGAGGTCCAGGGCCGAATCCAAAGGTCGGACGTTTGACAGTTACCCGGTGAAAGGTACAGACGCGTACTGTAACTCTAACTCTTATGCTGCTTGTATGCTTTATATATGATGAGATGATTCATATAGTCATGGACAAGACTGGGTCTTGGGTCATGGACTGTGGCTAAGACAGGGTCTTAGGTCACCTTGTTAAATACATTCAGCTTTTAATGTGAAAACAGGTTACAGTCTTGGTAATGCCGTATAGATGTTTTCCTAGCACTAAGGACACGCTCCGGGGCGTGGCACTGGTTTATGTGCAAACTATGTGGACCTTACATGGGCTGTGTGCTATGTAAAGGTATTGTTGTGATATGAACTATGACATGTGCTGTGCGCTATGTATAGTTATATGCTGAATTGTAAATGAATATCTATCATGCATACTGTTATACTTGAGCATAAGGTTAACCGTTACCTGAGATCCAATGGGCATTGGACCTCAGTCTTAATGAATAGTACAGGGAAGAAACCGGGATAGAGAAGGTGCCGGTGGAAAGAGCCGTGAAGAGGCAGCGGTCGAAGACGAAGGTCGGTAGAAGTTATTAGGACTTAGTTTCTGGCAGAGTATTCTGGCACGAATTTAACAAAGTTATTTCGGACCATTTGGTGCTTAAACTAAGGAAGGTTTCATTGGTGGGTTGTTACAAGTCACCATAGAGTTAGTGAGACTCCCATTAGATTGAACACCGACCTGGCCAAATTGTCTGATTAACTGATGTTAGGTTCCAAGCCATAGGTCTAATTTAAGACTTTCTTTATCAGAGAAATGTATTCAAATCTCTGTAAATTGTATCACATGAATATTTCTTCGGGATATTTAAAATATCAGTTTATGTCGGGCTATCATCATATGTTTGGGCATTTTATATCAGATACTCATTATCCGAATCTTGGCGCACGTTATCCATTTTCGCAGTACTCTGAGCTGTAGCATCTCAAGACTTTGTTATTTTCTTAAAACTAAGTGTCGACCGACACGATTTTCGAACCTGGAATTTGGAATATTACATGAAAATTCAAGGAAACTTGTTTCTGGTCCAGCTCGATTGAATCATTAACAAGATACTCGATGCTTATATATTTAAATGTATTAATAAGGAAAAATCGATTTTTTGGGCTTGTAACAACCAAAATAAATAAGACTCTACTGATCATTAAATTAGTTTGTTTGTGGCTACTCATACTTTTGATTGTTTTGTATATACAATTGTAAATGTTTTCAAGTGTAAACAAAGGAATAGGGAAGAAACACACACTTCGAATTATTTTTAAAAAATATAACACACTTTTACACTGACTGTGACATTAATTCGTATATACATACTGGGTGGAGAACCAATGTTAATTAAAGAGCCTTTTTAACTGGTGTTAAAATGACCCTTTCTATACACTAGTGTCATTCTTCTATATATTTATGTGATTTGAAAAATAAATCACACTGTAAATATAACTTATAAAATTTATTTTTTGTCATTTTAATGATATTTTAACCATTCGCTTAGTTGAGTGATTGAACCAATTGGACAAGGGATGCCAGATAGTCTAGATATTTTCTCTAATATTTTCAAATAATTCTCCAGTAAAACCCAAAAAGAAAAATAAAACATGTGATTAATTAGAAGGGCATTACATAAGATTGACGTAGGGCTTAACAGGGAAATTATAACTGTTCGTTCAGAAGATGCAAAGATGATGACTTTATTCCTGAGACAGGATCCAAAACGTGATAGGAAATGTGTGGGGCATAAGCTTGTCAGCAAATTAAAGTCGCTATCTACTTTAGCGAAAGGTGGGGGTGTGTGTGTGGATCAGGAATAAAACGAAAATAAGGGAAAAGAAAGAGACATAGAAAAGGATAAAGGAAAAGAAAGATATCATTATACAGGATTTTATTTATTTTTTAAAGGAAAAATCTACTTCACGGCCCAATTAAGTAAAATGTTCGCTCAAAAAATATTTACATATCAAAAAAGGTCATAGGGTATTTATTAGTATGAAATTACAATTCAAAATTATACGGTTGCCCTCGGATTAAATGAGAGAAAGGAAAGACTACACTTGGATTGTCTTGGAGTCTGTAATTTTACAAATTTCAAAAAACTATTGAGTATAAAATTTAGTTATTCCTAATTCTAAATTTAACCAGTTTTTTCCTGAATTTATTTAATTTATTTTTTAATTTAAGAAATATAAACAAGTAGGTTGTTCAATTCAGGGGTTTAAATAAACATGTGAAAATTAAAGGCGTCAATTTGAATTTATGAGTATATCAATAAATAGTTATTAAAAATATATGAATAGATAATGAAAATATAAAAAATGAAATCCATTTAATTCAAATATATTTAATATTAAAAAAACTAAAATTAAATTAATCAACATTTATCATTTATCATAATCAATAAAAAAAATTTCTATAAAGGTCATATATGAAATCACCAAAAAAATTAAATAAAAAGTTGGCATGAGTTTATAAGTGAGTTGTTACTATTTTATAATTTAGAAATTAAAAAAATAAATCAACTGAGTGAATGAATGGGTGAATTTGTATAGTTTAGGAGTGAGTTGACATAATTTTTTAAATAAATTAATAAAATTTGACAAGTTAGAAATAGAGCAATAAGCGACATGCTCGGTGAGTTAATTTGGTGAGTTTCACAACAATCTCACTAACTACATAGTTGCTGTTAGATATGACATGTCAACTAATAAATTGGAATGATTGGATTGTCTTGTTGGGGTACGGATAATATATGGTAGAATAATTTTCTTTAAAAAATTATACAAAAAAATCAGTATTTTCACATTTAAAAATTATGAAATGTAAATGTAAAAAAATAATAGAATTATTAATATTTAATAAAATCATGTTTCTGCAAGATTCATAGAATTAGTATTTGCACTTTTTAAAATATGATATATCATTAAATGTATAAAGATTCTTGAGTTATTTTTGAAAAAGGATGCTTAATTTCAATTTAAAATTTTAATGAAGTAAAAATAAGAATAAATAGTTAAAAATATCACTGAAAACTGTAATGTTAGAGAATAATTTTAATTTTGATTATTTTAGAATAACAACAATGTCAATACCCTTGCTAATAACATGGTTTGATAAGCCAATGAGAGTTGTCTCAGATGGTAAGAGATTCAGGACTAGGTCTTTGGGTCGTGAGTTCGATCCCCTCTGCTGTCGCTGGGACTCATTTGGTAGGCGATCTCGTAAGTCCCCAGTAAGTTCTCATAGAGCCCGGGGCTGTGCCCTGGCCTTGGTAGGGAATTGATGTCGAACTCTTCCAAAACTTTTTTGTAACAAAAAAAAAATGGTTTGATAGAATTGACATAAATACTGTGAGTACGGCGGTTTTGAGCCCTCCCATTTTCTTTCCATTATTTTCCCTCCTCTTTGTTTTTCAACTACTAAATCAACATTTGTGTAGTTCAAATTTAGTTTTATATAACTATTATTTTTATTTATGTTATTGTAGTATTTAATTATTTATATAAAAATTTAGCAATTTGTATATAATTAGTTATTTTTTTATAATTTAACATTTTAATAACAATTGTATAAAAGATCAAATTTGATTGTTAAAAAAGGAAGAAAAGAGAAGATGATAAGAGAAGAGGAGGGGTTCCAAACTCCAACATGGACAACCAAAATATGTGACAGCCACGTGCATCCACATCAATAATTTTGTTTTGTTTGGTAATGTGGCTCCTCAGCATATAAGGATCGAGGTACAAACATTCGAGAAATTTTTGTATAAACTTGATTTATCACTTCATTTATAGTCTAACCAATTAAAATATGATAATTTATAAGTTAATTTGGCACCTCCTAAATATTAGTTAATATATTAATAAAATTAAAAGATTTTATAAGATTTAATTTTTCATTAATTGTGAAATCTCAATCAAGGGATTCATTTTGTTAAGAAAAATAAAAATATGAAATACATAATTACACAGCCAACTAAAATTAATATTAGCTAAGTTGTTGTATTTTAACTAATCGGACTACAGATAATATGATAAACTAAGTTTACACAAAAATTTCTCCAAACATTGTTATACCCTCTCTTAGTTTTGGGTCCTTAATATAAATTTTCTTTTGGGAGTTAAATTTGATCCTAATTATATAATATATTAATCCATTTTATATCTTATATATTTTTCATTTTTCTCTAAACTAATTTAGGTAACTTATAAATTAATATATATTCTAATATTACACATGAGTGTTTTATAGATATCATTTCACATGTATCATAATTAACTAATGATTTATCTTATTTTTCTAATATATCGAAATTGACTAAATAGCTCTTATGTTAAGAATCAGCAAGAGTAATGTAACTTCTAAGTTTATGGACCTACTTTAGAATTGAGGAAAAACATAGAGGCTTAAAGGTTATATATTTTCAATTAGTTGTGAAAGCACTGCAAATATAAAAAGAACAAATATGTCATTTCAAAGAAAAAAGACACACACACACACACACATTCTTCTTCTTTTTCTATAATTAAATCCCAAGTATTCTTAAAAATCGGTTCATTCGTTGAATGAAGATTGGAGAAATCTTTGTGGACTAAAGCTTTCAGCACTTTCGTCCCACCTTGTGGGGGCTACTGTAGACATTTTGACATGGAATAATCCATTTGTTTCATTCAAATAGTCTTTATATTTGAACAAAAGATATAGTTAAAATGGAGAAAAGTGTCTTATATAAATAAATTTGTTATCTCTTTTGAGATTTTGAATGAAAAAGAAAAATTATGTTGGCTTCTCCCCATGATAATCCTGATATGGCTCCAATGAGAAACAACAATTCCAAAATGCAAAATATACTAGATAGTTTTAATGATGTTAAAAAATATTTATTATTGATAAAAACATGATATGCGTTCCAAATATGATGGTTTTCTGTCTATTCCTTTTTTATAATAAGTCCAAGTATTGTTAAAATATGTTTATGCGTTGAATGAATATATGTAAGAAAAACCTTTGTGGACTCAAAAAGTACAGCATTAATTCTCGTCGCAATTTGTGGTGGCGACTAGCTAGAGCCTTTTAGTTGGACTTTGATTTCCATTTGGTTCAGTCAAATTTGATAGCAGATCACTCGCCTCCATCAGGAACTGTTATATCTTAATAACAATACAGTCTAAATATATATGATAGTCAAAATTTAGACTCAAATGCTCCAATTTTTACTTTTGACGTCGAGTCTTCAAGCCTTTTCTTTATTTCATAATTTTATACTACTGATACTTTTTCCTTTTGCTTTAATTACCTAGGTTATTTCTAGGATTAATGTTATGGTTAGTCTCATCAACATAGACTTTAAAAATGCTCTCTCCTAATCTTATAGCTTTCCTTTACTTGTTATATAACTACATTATTTCTTCTCCCATCCTGAATATAAAATATAATTTTTAATATGGGTATTAACTTTTTTAATATCAATTTGATCTTTTAATAAAAAAAATATTACCAAAACATTTTGAATTTGAAACTAATCAATTTCAAGGCTTACAACACATTAATGAGTTTGCATTCCTTCCACAATTAATCAAATAAAATGTATTGGGGGTGTGATTTCCTTTTTATATGGGGTAAAGATTAAAGCTTTCAGTGGTGAGAGAATTTTTTTATGAACAAGTTAACAAACCAAAGTATAAATGGGCCATCAAACATCAAATTAAATGTCGTACAATCAAGAAAAGTTAGACATAAAATTGTCCCAAACATGATGAGTCATTGCCACTATAAGCCACAAGCGTATGGTTAGATTCCAGATGAGATAAGAAATGTAATAAAAAAGATTAAACATGATTTCCCTTATCAGTTGCATTGCACGATCATATTGTTTATATAATAAAACTACATGCACGTTCACTTGTTCTTCGCAAATATATTTATTTTAAGCTACTTGTGGGGCCCTTCAAACACTTATAATTTTGATTTACACATGGCTCATCATGGGCAAAACTTTTCTTTTATAGGGATGCATATAAAGAATATGAAGTCATTTGATATCAATTATATAGTCCTCCATATTTGAAAACTTGAAGATCTTTCTCTATCAATGATATGGTTTGATATCAATTATATAGTCCTCCATATTTGAAAACTTAAAGATCTTTCTCTATCAATGATATGGTCCACTAAGTATTTATGATTTTAGTAAATAACGCACAGAAGTAAAAATAAAATATATATGGTATTGGTCTGTCTTCGAACGTTTGAATTGGTAGAAAGAAGAATATACTATCACTACAACAACATCAAAGCCTTATTTTATTAAATGGGGTTGGTTACATGAATCGTATGAAGTCATTATATTACATCAAAAACAATATCTTTAGATAGATTATTAACTAAAGGATCACACTCTAAAACCATAATACTTAATACTTAATAATATTAAATTAATTTGATTTTTTTTAATTGAATTCACAAAAAGAAAAAAATACAATTATCTTAAAGAACAAAATGTTTGTTATGCCTAATAATATTTGTTCATCTGGTAGTGATATCCTTTGTTTATCTTTTCATCCTCCTTAGACTCCTATTTAATGATCCAAGACGTAGTAATCTGGGATGTGAAGAATAAAAAATCATAAATTCTTCTGTTTTCGGTATTTTCTTTGCTTGTGCTTGATTTTGAAATATTCTTATTATCCATTTTTCATCTTTCAATTTTAAATTTTATAAATTAAAAATTAGAAATATATTTTATGAATATATTTTTAAATTTATTAAATTCAATATAGAAATATATTAAATATATAAATTAGAAATAAAAATGAAACATAAATAAATTAGAAATCTATATTTATATTCTATTTTCAATATTTCAGAAATTAAAAGGAAATAAAAAAAAAATGTGTTCTATTTATATTAATTATAGCATATTATAAGAACAATAAATGTTGTTAATGAAATAATTCAAACAAATAAAAGAAACAAAAGAAAGCTACATCATCATCCAATTAGTAAAAATAGTTAAATTAATGGTCAAACAGTATTTTTGCACGTAAAAGAATCATTTGGTGCATGTTGGACGCTCTTTTAGCTAAACCACATATGCATTTTTACAATTTTCAAAGTTACATTATCGTTCAGTTAACCAAAAAAAAAAAGTTAAACTTAACTTTCAAATAAATGGTGTTTTGCACTTAATTTGTAACCACATAGCAACTTTTACACCTCAAAAAAACATTTATCGTTAAGCACACATTTTACTACAGTACATATGTATTTTTACACCTTAACCCTTTAAAAAAAATCTAAACACCGCTGATACGGACCAAAGTCAATTATGAACCCAAAATCTTGGTTATGATCTCATAGGCTACCAAATATCCCCTTGTAAAAGCCAAATATCCCTTTGTACAAGCCAAAATCATTAGCTACCACTATATGCTTTTTAATTATACTTTCCTAAAACTTTATCGAATTACCATTAAATCTATTTTTTAAGATCTGTTTTGCCCAACATTATTAATCTAAATGCAGCCAAAGCATGTGGGGTTCCTGATGAAAAACATGATTGACCGTCTTGTAATGTCATGGTTTTGGCCTTCATAATATATAGATTATAAAGGACATCAATAAATAAGTGTGGAAATAGATTAGGCCCTCATGATTTAACCTACATAAAGTCTAGTTTAACCTGTTTAGTAAATATATCAGATTTTAGCTTAGACCTATTAATGGGCCTATTTAGCATATTTTTGTAAGACTTGACATACAAGGTGACCTATTCAACCATTTTAATTTATATTAGTATATATAATAATGTTTAAAAAATTTCATAAACTATTTATAAATTTACCACTGAACCTTAATCATAAGTTTCACATATGCTCGTCATTTGCACTCTCATGCAGACCTATGTCTATTCAAATAAAGTCAAGCCTATTTTCACTCCTATCCATAATCGCCCTTAAACTTGTAATAATTATCATCAAAATTCAGCTTGCAAGTTTTAATTTTAGCGAATTTTTTTTAAGGAAAAGATTGCGTATCCAAATTATGATGACAAATATTGTAGATTATCAAATTCTTACTTGAAGCCCTGAAACAATAAATCTGAACGCTCAATCTGCATTTTCAAACCTGATGATTCCTTTTTCTGTAATTTCTTACATTTATGGTGCTTCAATATCCTTAATAAATTTATTATTTTTATATTCAAAAAATTATTACTTTGACAGATAAGGATGAATAAATTGTGATTAATAATCAATCATCAACTATCAATAATCAATCAACTATATTCTTAAAAATTTATAGGGTTAAGGAGCAAAAAGATACATGAGCATTTTTCCCAAGAGCAAAAATACACATATGTTTTTTTGAGAAGCAAAAATACACATGTGGTTATCATTTTGGAGCAAAAGTCACATCCCATTGTTAAATCACTGTTCACCGCCGTTATGTTACTGTTCACCTCATCCCTTTCTCTCTCATCACGGTGAATAGTGACTTAACGGTGGGATGTGACTTTTGCTCTAAAATAGTAACCATATGTGTATTTTTGCTCCTCAAAAAAGTATATGTGTATTTTTACTCCTGGAAAAAAAGCTCATGTGTATTTTTACACCTTAACCCAAATTTATAATACTTGTTGGATAAAAACGGTTCGGTTTCATACAAAAGAAGGGTTGGGTAGATCCAGAGTTAATAAATAATCAATTATCACCGATCAATCTTTTTGAAAGGGAAAATCTTATATAATGACGGTTGAATTACTTAAATTCTAATTTGGGTTATTAAGCTTTAGAAATTATTAATTAGGTTATGTGACACAATTAGAGATTTGGGATTTCGACGAAATTACTTCTACATCCTTATTATTAAAAAAAATAGAAAAATTGGAGACAAAATAATTCAACGGATATTGCTTCAAGTCTGCCATGGATGATTCTGACCTACCTGTGGCAACCACTGTACACTTTTGTTGGCGAATGCGTGTGCCAGTGCATGTCTGATTCCTTCTTGAGAATAGCCGGTGACGAGAACCGTCAGTTGCTCTTGGAGCTCCAATTCTTCAGAAATCTTCATGATTTTGGAATTCTAACTAGGTACATACGTCCTCGAATCAGAAAAACAAGAATAGAAACCGTAGTATGCAGAACCACACTTCATCGCAAATCAACCAATTCTGGACCTACATTTATGGCTGGAAATTTTTGCTTTTTTCCCCCAATTACGACTGAAAATTTATTTATTGGGAAGGAATGAAACCACTGCACTGACCACCAAGCGGGAATAGGGGATGTCTCTTTAACATCTGAAAAAATTGATCTAAGTACATATATTGACTAAAAGAGATTAAGGAATGTAGATTAAACACTAGAATCAACTTACGGCGTGTAGCCTTTTTTGCAGATTTTTTGACTGTGTGGATATTTCTGTGTTTTTATGTAATGCTTAAACAATATTGCTATGTCTTTAATTTTACTTTCGTTTAATAGCTAAAGGACATAGAAGTAATTTGGCTCAAATTTTAAATTCCTAATTACGTCATATAACCTAATTAATAATTTATTAAATTTAGTAGCTCAAATTAGAATTTGAGTAATTCAAGCGTCTTTATTTAAGATTCTCCATTTTTTAAAACTTGTAATACTCAATTTGGTGAAAATCGGTTCAGTTTGGATGCACAATTAATAAATGCACGATGTTAATGATTATTTTGAAATAGTTTCTTATTTCATAAATTAATGCTGGTTCATATTTGTTTGATTAAATAATTATGTTTGAAAATAATTTGATTATTTCTTAATTTCTTTTTATTTCCAAATTTCTTAATTTTCGTTAACTCATATTCTCTGCATATACTGCTATCACAATTAACCCCTCTAAGAGCAATAATCTGCATTGCACGATGTATTGAATAACAATTTATAAATATTTTTTATATTTAATAATTTTCTGAATAACCTCTATTTGTTGGAATGGTTTTGAAAACTAAGCACCCTCTAATATGAAATGATAAAATCCGGTCTTGTGAGCTATATAATTAATTTTCATATATTATAAAAATTAGTTAATTTAGTTATTAGTAAAAAATATGTGTTGATGTTCCAAAAATAATCTCTTTAATCTTTTGTATTAGATTTATCTCTTTGATGGAAACATTTTTAATATGTGTAAGCATGGTTGTTAAACTTACGAGTTTAAATAAACTCATGACAGTGAGGTAAACTTATATCGTAAATTATAATTTACTTTTATCATTAAATTAAATAGATATTAAAAGCAAGGTTGTCAAATTTATGAGTTTAAGCAAACTCATGACAGTAAGTTAAACTAGTATCATGAACTCGAATCGTAGACTTGTAAGAGTTTATTTTTTACCATTAAATAGATATAATAGTGTATAATTAAATAATAAAAATATAAAAAAATAACAACAATTTGATTTAAATATTTTTAAATCCAATTAATTAAAATTTAATCCATCAACAATATTCATATTTTATCATATTTAATAAAGAAATTTCTATAAGAGTTATATTTAAAGCCCTTGAGCATGATCAAATAGAAGAAGTTAACATGAGTTTAAAAATGAGTTAACACAGTTTTGTGAGTTAGAAATGTAAAAATGGTAAAATTGATATATAAAACTCGTAATTTTAACTGAGCTTACAATGATATTGACTTTACTAGTAATTCAACTTGATTTTATAAGCTAGAAACGTAAAAACGTTATGCTTAAAGAGTTAACTAGCAAGTTTGACAACAATGATTAAGAGAGTATAATTAACTAATAAAAATATAAAAAATAACAAAAAATTGATTTAAAATATTTTTTAAATATAAATAATTAAAATTAAATCCATCAATATTCATAATTTATCATATTTAACAAAGAAATTTCTATTAAATTTATATTTAAAGTTGTTGAGCATGATCAAATAAAATTTAAAAAAAAAGTTAATGAGTTTTTTAAAGATGAGTTAACAGGGTTTTGTAATCTGGAAACATAAAAATGGCAAAATCAATATAGAAACTTGTAAGTTTAGTCGAGTTTACAAAACGATCACAATTTTACTAGTGATTAAACTCGATTTTGTACGCTATAAAAATAAAAATGTTCAACTTGGAGAGTCAACTTGACAACAATATATGTAAGTAAGAGGAATAGTTTGGAAACAAATAAAATTATTTGGAAGACTGCATTTTGAGGTCTTATATTTATGATTAAAGTAAATTCCTTAATTAATTTTTTTTTTTTTATATACGCTGGTTAATTAACTCTTATATTTTGGATAGTCCTGTGATATGTAACGGATGAGTTATCTCAGCCAATATGAACACATAAACTTGTTCACATCAACGCTTATTTGTGTATCATGTATCAATTAGTTCTACGAATCTGTCGGTAAAAACTTTCCAAAATGACATGATTACTAAATCGGAAGATAGACTTCAACGTAACCCAATCAACACTCTCGTGTGAATGACGTTTGTCTTACCTCAAGCATCCTCCACGCTGTTCCTCCACGTCACCAAAAAGCTCTTGATCATGGAGAACATTCTAAAATTTTGGGAACATGTTTACTAATTTAATTCATCAGTTTAAGAATAAGATACTATTTTGTTTTAAGCACTGACTTTTAAAATTATAGAAATAATGTATTACTAATATTGATAGACAATACAAAATATTTTTTGGTTATATTGAAAAAAAAATTGTATTTCCAATATATATATATATATATATATATATATATATATATATATATATATTAAATATTCGAATTATAGCTTTGAAGAATAGAAATAATAAATTTATGTTAAAGATAACTAATATATATAATTTATTGACTAGCATTCAGATTTAAAAAAATAAAAAATATGAATAGTACAAATTTTAAACGTTTAAAATAAATTTCTTAAAAATAATTATGAAATTGAAAATTTATAAAAAGCTATGGTGTTATGGAATCCCCCAATGGCTATCAATGATACCATTGTTTATATTAAAATAAGGGTTTGTCTGAATGTTATAAATAAATAAATAAATCCTCAGATCGATCGATAGGTACTTTGCACTCATGCGACGATAGTGTTTAATCAGAATTAATAAGGATTGAACATGATATTTGAAAAAACAATGCGGTATTCAAATCTTGCTGTTTGCTCGTGAACTAATATTTCTCTATATATAGAGCCACAAACAGCTCTTATTCATCAAACACATGAAGAGAAAATCCCAAACACAGACAAATCAAGCAACAATGTTTTCTTCAACCTCATTACGCTTCTCTCTTCTTCTTCTCCTTCTTTTTCTCTCATCACTTTGTCACTACTCTTCTTCTTCTTCAGATCCTTCCCTTCAAGAAAGCTTTGCTCAGTGTCTCTCTTTAAACTCAGATAAATCCTTCCCTTTCTTCTCCTCCATTTACGCCCCATACAACTCTTCCTTCACCACCGTCCTCAATTCCTCCGCTCAAAACCTCCGTTACTTACTCCCTTCCGCTCCAAAACCCGAATTTATCTTCACGCCGACCACCGAATCCCATGTCCAAGCCGCCGTAATCTGCTCCAAGAAGCTCAATATCCACATCAGAGTTCGAAGCGGAGGCCATGACTACGAAGGCATGTCTTACGTCTCAGAGATTGAGACGCCTTTCATAGTCATTGATCTCGCGAAGCTCCGAGGCATCAACGTAGATATCCAAGACAACACGGCGTGGGTTCAGGCTGGTGCGACGACTGGCGAGGTGTATTACCGGATTTCCGAGAAGAGCTCCGTCCATGGCTTCCCGGCGGGGCTGTGTTCAAGCTTAGGTGTCGGCGGGCATATTACCGGTGGAGCGTACGGTTCGATGATGAGGAAGTATGGTTTGGGAGTAGATAATGTTGAAGATGCGAAGATTGTGGATGCGAATGGAAGGATTCTGGACAGAAAAGCCATGGGAGAGGATCTGTTTTGGGCTATAAGAGGAGGAGGAGGAGGAAGCTTTGGGATACTTCTATGGTGGAAGATCAAGCTTGTTCCTGTTCCTCAAACTGTGACGGTTTTTACTGTTACCAAAACTTTGGAACAAGGAGCTACTTCAGTTCTTCATAGATGGCAGCAGGTGATTATGAAGAGATTTTATTACTATACCCTGCTTTACCCATTCTGCTTTCTTATTTCTCTGTTTTTCTTAATTAATGATACACTTGAGATGTGACAGTTTAGTCCTGTTTTTCTTGCATTAGTGAGTCATTTTTTTCGCCAACGAGTCATTCTATTTATATCATTTTTTTTGCCCTGTTAATCTCCATACACTTCTATTTTTTCTTAATGAAAATGATAAAATTTAAAGTGTATGTCAAAATATTATAACATTAACATATAAATTGTAAAAAATTAGGGAAAATTCTAGAAATACCTTCAATGTTTTTTAACTATAATGAGTTGTGAATTGCTAATTAAGTGTGGTCAATTCCTTAAGTTACTAAGAAACAAAACTGGTTGGAAATAGATATTTTGATGTTTTGAAGTTTTTTTTTTATAGAAATTTTCCGTAAAAATTTATATTGTCAAAGAACCCACTCTATCTAGCTAGTTTTATAATAGCTACAAAATATGCTTTGACACTTCTTTCGCTTAAAAATATAGGAATTAATTATGGGAATTTATTTTTATTATAGATGCAAGACTCTAATTCATTTTATTTCTTAAATTTCTCTATAAGATCTTTACCAATTGCAGATATTAATGAGGTTTTCATCAAATGATATATAGTTCCAATATAAATTATTAAAAATGATATTTTAAAAAAACTAATCCAATTTTTTAACAAAAAGAAGTTAGTTTCTTTCATTCTTTGTGTGTGTGTTTTTTCGGTAAGGATGTCAAACTAACTTTATGGGGTTTGAACCCACCCTCACCCAATATAAGAGGATCACTGTGGCACTAGAGCAATACACAATATGCGTTAACTGTTTTCATTAATCACTGCAAAGTGGTATGCAAATTAGCAATCTAGTTGTTAAGAGTTTAGAACTACCTAGAGCAAGTATTATTTTATATAGTGCATTGAAGCATTGTCATGTCAATTTGTGACAGGTGGCGCCATTCATTGACGAGAACTTGTTCATAAGAGTAATGATTCAACCGAGTGGCAACAAAACTACTGGTAGAACAATATCAACTTCATATAACGCACTTTTCCTGGGAGATTCCAAAACACTCCTTCAAGTGATGAGCAAAAGCTTCCCTGAGCTTGGCTTGACAATCAAAGACTGTTATGAAACAAGTTGGATCAAATCCGTGCTTTACATCGCGGGCTTTCCAAACGACACACCCCCAGAAGTTCTTCTTCAGGGCAAACCAGCGTTCAAGAACTACTTCAAAGCCAAATCTGATTTTGTTAGAGACCCAATTCCAGAATCTGGGCTTGAAGGTTTGTGGAAGAAGTTTCTAGAGGAAGAAAGCCCTTTGATGATCTGGAATCCTTATGGAGGAATGATGAGCAAGTTTGCAGAATCTGATAGCCCTTTCCCTCACAGAAATGGGACACTGTACAAAATCCAGTATGTAACACATTGGGAAAACAAAGACGAAGATGCTACAAAACACATAGATTGGATGAGAGGGCTGTATGATTATATGGCAGCTTATGCGTCGAAATCGCCTAGAGAAGCATATGTGAATTACAGAGATCTTGATCTAGGAATGAACAAGAAGAACGGGACGAACTATGAAGAAGCGAATTCATGGGGAAATATGTACTTTAAGGGTAATTTTGAGAGATTGGTGAAGATAAAGAGTCAAGTTGATCCAGAAAATGTGTTTAGACACGAACAGAGTATTCCGCCACTGGCAGTTCCTTCACAAAATAATAGAAAGCTCAGAGTCAAGAAATACAAGAAGTTGGATTAATGAGATTGAGAGATAGTGGGTGGTTTATTAATTATGTTAAATAGGTTGTTCCATCGAGATATGGTAAAGTTGAGTTTGAGTGTTTTGTATTAATCATAATCATAATAAAAATATTGAAATAAAACAATATATGAACTTTCCTACAATTTTCTTTAGTTTTACATATCACAAAAATTTAAATTCTTAACCTTTATTGAATTAATCAATGGTATAATCTCTTACGACACTTAGAGCACATAAGATTTTCGACTCTTATTGTAAGAGTGCTTCATAAAATTTAAAGTTATGTTTTTCTTCTTTCAAAAGTAAACCCACTTACTATCTCATATTCTCAATCAATAACTTATTATTGGTTAAATTCTTAACATCTACTCACAATATTTTATCTCAACTTTTATAATCTAAGCTATAGTATTAGGCGACATTTTTTCCTCTTACCACTTTTATTAAAAAAAGAAAGAAAAAAGAACTAGCAAGGCATGAATCTTCGTGTGTTAGTGTATAAGGTCTTGTATTATTTATGCGTGAGAGTATTACTTTATATGGAATTTAAATATATTGATGAAAGGAAAAAGAAAAAGAAAAAGAAAAAAAATGTAAAAATAGTTTTGGATCCTAATTTTTGAAAGTGTAAGTAAAAAAAGAGAGAGAGTATGGAATATAGAAAAAAGGAAGCAGAAATATAAATTACTAAAATTTAATTCAATAATCAAATTCAAATCTTATTATTTGTTTCTCTTTTTTTTAATTAGGCACAGATATCTTCAATATTGTTGAAGACATTATTAAACACTAAATGTGAACATCTCTCCCTACAGGAATTCAATCCTTAATTCTCCACACGTTGTGACTGACTAACCTTTTCTACTAGATCAACCCTGTTAGTTTATGATTTTTTTCTTTTTAATACTACTAGCTATTTCAAATTTTTGTTTATGAAATTCAAGCATGTAGAAATTCCACAAAAAATATTTTTTTTGGGTGTATCTACAACCAAGGTAAAAAAAAAAATACTATAAGTCACTGGACACACATAAAAAAATAATTCAGGTGTTGTATACAAAAAAAAAAAAAAAAAGGCTTAAAGTGTTGGATGAATCTACGAAAATACTTCATAGTATTAGATTCAACTTAACTCTAAATTTTATATTATATACTGATATTAATAATCTTAAGTACTCAGTAATCTTATGTCAACGGAGAACAACTTTTTTTTTTTTTTTTTTTTGCCAATGACAAAAAAAAAAACTTCTAGCACAATAGTATTTTTCGAAAATTAAAAGGAATATATGCACTATAATGTTTACAATAAAATTAACATCTAGGAATTATAATTAAAAAAATCTTCTAAATTGTGAGTTATACTTCTTTAATTGGTCCATTACTCTAATAAAAAAGGTCTTGACAGAAAATAGTTATTTACATGGCTAGACATAGTGCATACTAATGTCCCATTTGGTATGGTGGAAGAGTTTTTTATGCAATTGGAAGTAGAAATAGAAGTGGATTGGAATTGGAAGTAGACGTGAGTTTTAAGTGTGTTTGGTATCAAAATGGGAGTGAGATATAATTTTTTACTTAAAATATGTATTAATAATGGAAAATACCAAAATAACCTCAAGCAAGAAAAAAAAAAAAAAGATCTCTCCCACAAAAGCTTAAGGTGTGTTTAGTTTGAAGGGAGAGGTGAAAGTTTGAGGGAAGAGGTGAAAAGGAGAATACTAAATTGTCATTAATAAAAAAAATATTTTTTTATTAAAAATATATATATATTAATAATATTAAAAAAATTTCATGGCTATTTTGTGCTAGTGAGACCAACAATAGTGTAAGATCGAACCATCATTGCCACCGGTAAAAAATGTATCCAAACCAATGTTTATCAGAATTGTCCGCCACCGTTGCCGGAGAAATCACTTTAAACTCAATCCACAAAAACAATCCAAATGATATCTGCCATCCACTGGGCAAAAAAAAAAAAAAAAACAACAACAACAACAACAACAAAGGATTATACAGAGGAGTGAGGAGTCGTTGGAGAAGAGGAGGATGAAGAAGAGCTTCGGCCAAATCTCTCATCGCAACTTGAATCGCGACCTCTCTCCATCATCGCCACAGATCTAAAGTCGTCGTCTCCTCCTCTCAGACCTGAATCGCGCCCTCACTCTACCGGTGCTTTTGCATCGTCTGATCTCCATCCTCAATGAGATTGAAGAGATCAGTATGGAGATTGAAGCTTACAAAGATTGAAGAATAAAGCAGTGGCCAGTGAAAACTGACCAGAACTAGACAGGTAACAAATTCTTACCTATCGTTGAAAACAGAACCGAGAGTGGAGAGTTGGCCTTGCCGTCGCCGTCCTTCTCGTAGCTCATTCACTAATTGCTGCCGTCCTTGTCGTCGTTGTGCCTTGTTGACGCTGTGCCTTGCCGTCGTTGTCCTCGTCGTTTCTGTACCCACCGTCGTTGTGCTTGGCTGTCGCTCTACTCACCATCGCCGTTAGAGCGGGAGGAGGCTGTCGAGTCGAGGAGTGGAGAAAGATGAAGTAAGTTCATGTAGGCAAAGTCGTCAATTCGCAAAATGCACGAGGGTATAATGGTCAACAAGTTTCACTTCCATGGAACCCACTCCGCTTCCGGTCAAGCAAAGGAAGGGACTTCCATCATTTTGATGGAAGTGAGTTCCATCATGAAAGTGGATTCCAACCTACCAAATAATCCAAAATTTTAGGATTTCACTTCCACTTTCACTTCTCAAGAGTTGTCGTGTTGCACTTGTCCAAAGCCTAAAGTGCAAAATTCAACCACCATCGCTGGGCAAACACAAAAGTAATCGTGTGGGGTCGACAGGCAGGATATGAATCCCATTATTTTGTATATTAATACCTCATATTAGTAGAGTTGGGAATTGGGGCTCGTCCGACCTTATAGGGTTGTCTTTTGAAGGGTCAGAGTCTAATAGTGCTAGTCTTACAAGACTCAAGGTAAGAAAAAAATTCATTTTTTAAAGCCTGCGCCCGAGAGCATCAGGGTTAGGGTCGGCCTATAGAACCTGTAACATCCCAATTTTTAAAAGCAGAATAATTTGTTTTTCAAAATTCAAAATCATTTCAAATCATCAGAGTAGTGCATTTGAGCGGAAGAGTAACTGACATATATTCAAAATGCCGTAAGTCTGGCTGGATACAATAGCGGTATAGAAACCGAATATTTCAAAAGTGATGTACAAGAACAAAAGGAAGGCTTCTGCCAGGACAACAACGGGAAATCTTCCGCTGGCTCTCTAAGCATGTTGCTTTCCCTTGTCCTCCGTCCTTGGTTCCCCTGATCCTGACGCTATATTAAGAGCTGAGATCCCATGTATACGGACCCCAGGTAACGATTAATCTCATATTTACATATACGGTACAAAATCACAGTAAATGAAACACTTCCAAACATGTCACTCCCAATGAATGCAAATGTACCGCTCCCAGCGAAAAGTACCACTCCCAGTGAAAACAGATATATCACTCCCAGTGTATGCAGGTGTACAGTTATTTCTTACCAAACAAGTATTCAAACAACACACCACAACATGCACATATACCATATATACACATATTGTAAATATCAGAGTTAGTGTTACAGTACGCGAACGTACCTTCGTTGACGAGCGTTTAGTACGTTGACGATAAACTGTACTTTTGACGGAAAACAGCAGAACGACAGCGAAATGATAACGGAACAAGATTACTGATATCCTATAATGATAATATCACATTTATCAATATTTGATATCATAACAGGCATTTTACGTACAAATTACCATTTTGCCCCTGATCCCCTAATCGGCGGAATTTTGCTAGCACTTCGCTACCTTGACCCTAATCTTCCAGAATTTCAACATATCTCCAACTCCATAATGATTTTCGAAATTAATACCTTAATTACCCCTAGAACATGATTTCTAAACATACCTGGAAGATTAAAGATCAACCTAGCATTTCTACAACAACTACCGAAAGAAACACTAAAACTAAAGACTAGGGACCGAAGAACTTACCCGGCACTTTGCTATTTCCACAGACTCCTCCTTCTCTCTAAAATCTCTCTCTAGAAAGCTCTAGGATTTGTGAAGAATGAAGAGAAGGTGAAGGCTATTTATAGAAAAAACCAATGGCATTTTCGTAATTTCATTGAACTTTGTCTGGTTGAATTCTGACCGTTGGATCGCACTTCTTGAAGGTGGCAAGATCTTGGCCTTACACCTCTCAAGAATGATGTCATCCTTAGTCACCAAGGTGATGTCACCAACTTTCTCAAGAAGTTTTCTACCGATAAAGTCCCTGTTCGGTGTTCCGATCACGAAATTTTGTAAAATCTTAAAATTCCGGAAATAACACTCTGAAGGTCTTTTCTTCCTCTTCGAGAATACCGGGTTTTCCTAACCTTATACTCTCATTAAGGACATTCTATTACCTGCCGAAAATCCTCGGTAATCGCTACCGGTTACGGAAATATCGTCTGTCGGTGCCAACCTCTGGATAAAAATCCACTGATTAATAATATACTCTGGTTTTTCTCAACTTATCCCCGGATTTCAATCTATGAATTATTTTCCATCGGTTCTCATTTCTACTATCTGCTTTAATCCCACAAAATATCTTCCTAGCCGGATCTCCAAATCACTCCGTTGGTTACAGAAATGACTTTGGAGACAGTCCACTCCGAGATAGAAATTCACTTGTTCCTAATATACTCTGACTCAAAAAACCTAGTTCACGGTTTTCTAGGTAGGATTTTATTTCTATCCGTGGTCATTTATCCTGTTCACATTTTTACTATTATAATATTACTTAATTACCACATGTCTTAACTTATAATGTTATTTTAATACAAATATCTAGATATTAATTTCTTAATTTTCATTTCATTTTTCTTTATTTTTCTTCTAATTTTCGTTTTTATTTATATATTTATATTTATTTTAAGTAATTTCCACCTTTTTCTCTTTATCTTATGTCTAAACAATTAGCCATTAATTATCTAATTAATCACTTACTAATTGTTGACAATTTTTTTAATTAGTAATAATTATTATCTCACAACTTTTTTATTGACATTAATAATTTATGCTCCATGCATAATATTAAAAATCATAAGGTCCAATCTGGTCCCCAGAATACTTTTTAATTTTCTATTCTTCTATTTTCAAAAGAGATAATTTAATAAATTTTCTAAATTATGGATAATATTCCTTCTAATTTTTAATAATTATTTCACAGCCTTTTAGGATTTATCATCACATTTTTAGGATGTTTTACGGCCCAAAAATGCATTTTTCACATTTTTGGCAATAAATTCCATTTAATTTTCTTAATATTTCCCTTTGAAAATAGACCAATAATACAACATTTTGAGACCATATCTATCATAAATGGACATAATATTCCAGATAATAATTATCTGGGAATTACAGAACCCGAAAGTTCCTATCCCAAATTGTAATACCCGGATAATTATTTATCTGGAATATTATATTAACAAATAAAACCTATTGGTAATAAGTGAATGTGTGGTCTCAAAGTGTAAGATAAGTAGTTTAAGTTCAAAGGAAAATAAAGGAAATTAAGGGTCGGAAAGGCTTAAAAATGCATTTTTAAGACTATTATGAAAAATTCTAAAGGGCATAAGGATAATTATTAAAAATTAGAAAGAATATTGTCCTTAATTTAGACAATTTATTAAATTATTTCTTATGAAAATTAAAGACTAGAACCGGCCTTAAGATTTTTAATAATTTGGATAAAGCTTAACTTAGAGATGTAAATAGAATTGTTGTGAGAAAATAATTGGTTTTAATTGATAAAAATTATTAAGAATTAGTTAGGGATTAATTAAGTAATTTTTAGGAATTTTGTAAGATTATAGAATTTAGGAGATATGAAAGTTAATTAAATATAAATAATTACTATTAATGAATAATTATTAGTAAGGGCCTAATTAAATAATTAGTAAGGAATAAGAGGTAATAATGCTAGTAATAAATAAAGATCAATGACTTAGGATTATTTAAGGAATTATAAAAGCTTAAATCAATTATGGACCAATAAGGAAATTCTTGGGAAATAAATATTTGTGGTTGAGATAAATGGAAAATATATATATATATATATATATATATATATATATATATATATATATATATATATATATAATTAAGGGGGGGTGACCGAAATTTTTGGAGAGATAAGGATGAGTGGATATTTTAATAAGATAATATAAAAGTTAAAACATGTGTTAATTAGGTAATAATATAATAATCAGAGGAAAAATGAACAGGATAAACGAGAACGGATAGAAATAAAATCCTACATAGAAAACCGTGAATTAGGTAATTAGGACCAGAGTATATTATGAACGAGTGAATTTTTACCTCGAGATGGCCGGTCTCCGAAGTCGTTTTCGTAACCGACGGAGTGATTTGGAGATCCGGATAGGAAGATATTTTGTAGGAATTAAGCAGATAACCAAAATGAGAACCGATAGAAAATAATTCCGTTGTGAGAATCTGGGGATAAGAAGGGGAAAACCAGAACATATTATTGATCAGCGAATTTTTATCCAGAAGATGGCACCGGCCAACGTCATTTCTGTACCCGGAAGTGATTACCGAGGATTTTCGGCTGATAACGGAGTATCCTTAACAAGAATATAAGGTCAGGAAAACCCAGTATTCTCGAAGAGGAAGAAAAGATCTTCAGCGTGTCATTCCCGGAATTTTAAGATTCTACGGAATTTCGCGATTAGGACACTGAGCCAGGGAGTTCATCTGATAAAGCAAGATGACACAGGCAGGATGAGGTCATCATTCTTTATCTCTTTATGGATGATGAGGTCAGCCTAGTAGGTGGATGGTCAAGATCAAGCCACCTCAACAAAAGTGCGATCCAACGGTCAGAATTCGTCAGACAAAAATTACGAAAATGCCCTTCCCTTCACCTATAAATAGCCCTTCATTCATTTCACAATTCACACACCAAGCCTCTTGAGATTTTCGAAAACTTGGGAGAGGAAGGAAGAAGGAGGAGTCCGGGGAAAATCCTAGCGAAGCTCTGAGTAAGTTCCTCGGTCCTTAGTCTTTAGTTCGGTAATTCTTTTGGTAGTTATAGTAGGATTGCTAGGGTAGTCTCTAAATTTTCAAAGTTAGTTAAATATCATGTTTTAGGAATAAATATGATTGTTATCTTAGAAATATGATAGAGGAAAGGTTATAGCAAAAATTTTGAGAAATTAAAGTCAAAATAGCGAAGCTCTGGCGAAATTCCGCCGAAAAGTCAAATTAGGGGCAAAATGGTAATTTGTACCTAAAATGCCCGTTTTGGTTCTGAATACTCATATAAGTGATATTATCCGTATAGGATATTCGAAACCACGAACCGCTGTTTCCGCTGTTGTACCGCTGTCGAACGTGCCGTAATTTGATGAAAGTACCAGAAATCGTCAACGGAGGTACGGACGCGTACTGTAACCTTAACACTTATGTTGCATATATTTATATATGTGATTGATATGTTATTTATTGAGACTCTGCCGAGAGAGGGCAGTTGTACATATAGCTTTGTACGGGTTATAGTCTTGATAACGCCGTAAGGTTTTCCTAGCGCTGAGGACACGATGGGTTGTCGTGGCACTGGATATGTGCAGACTTGTTGTGGTACTGGTTGTGGTACTTGTTGTGTGATTTAGTATTGATATTCTGTGATGTTATTATGAATATCTGTTGCCATATACTGTTTATTTGAGCATAAGGTTAACCGTTACCTGAGATCCAATTGGAAATTGGATCTCAGCTGTAGCTTCAGGTTCGGGAAAACCAAGGGTTGAGGTTCGGGGCAGGTAGCCAGCGTTGGATGGCAGAAGGAGTTTACTTCTGTAGCTCTATTAAATCTGGTTAGACGCTACCCTTTCTGAGCAATGGATGTCTGTATGAGTACGATTACACTGTGGACATATATCTTTAAATTCAGTTACTCAGTTGATAAAAATGCTCAACTCTGATCACCGTTCTTATGTTTTTTTTTTAAAAAAAAAAAATTCCGCCACATTTAAAATGGGATGTTACACAAATTTCAATTATTTTTCCTTTATTTTTTTTCAGAGAAATATAATTAGTAAATTACAATAATTAAAGTTCTAATTTATCAAATAAATATTGTCAACATTAATATTCAAACAACATGAATCATTTAATAAATAAATACATTTACGAATTCGTAATCAAAAGCAAACTATTATTCATAAATAACTCAATAAAACATAAAAAGTATACCACTTAGCAACATTAATATGATGACTATCATTGCATATTCTTCACCAATATCATTAATTTCAAAGACATTTTGATTGTGTTTCACTTTGACTAGTAGACTCTGCTTTAGGAGTAAGAATATCATGAATTTCTTCTTCCGTATCATGAACACATACATTAAAAAGGTTTGCAGGGTTAGCTCGAGGCTCTGTAGGGTGGATCCTTTTAAGCTCTTATATAGCCAGCCCTGTAAGGCTTACTTCATTTAGCTCCTCTAATTTTCAAACTCAATCCTTGAAGGGTCAGGGCCTAAATGGGCCGGTCCAATGGGCTCGACCTGATTCCTTGGCTCTACATATGGGTCAGTTAACTTTTTAAAAGATTAAATAAGTTAAATAAGTTACATATTCATATTATATATATATTGTTTATTATAAAAGTATATATCAGTTTATAAGTTAGATAAATTATTTTAAAGAAAAATAATAAATTTAAATACTTTAAAATGATTTATTTAACTTATTTAATTTATTAGAAAAATCAATTAGATCTTATATTACATACCAAATATATTAATTACTTCCTTCTGCCCTAAATATTCAAGCTAATTGAAGGATTTATTTTGATACTAAGTATACAACTTCTATCTAATTTATAACTCAAATTTATATATTTTTAGATTATTCCTATTAATTCCGTGTACATATTAAATAAGTGGTTTTATCAATGTACTTATGAATTATTGAAAGGGGTATATTAGGAATACCGACACTTTTTTTTTATTGTCACCCAAATTTATAATATTTCAGATTATTCTTATTAATTGCACATATTAAATAAAGGGTTTTGATTGATTTGATAGTTTCAATGCAAATTATTGAAAGATTTATCTTAGAAATACCAATACATATTTTTTTTTATAAATTACTAGTTATCAAATTTTCTTAATATTCATAAATTATTTATCTAACTCTAATATATATATAGACACACACCTATTATTAGCCTTCAACTTCAAAGGATATGTCTATATGGAGTCTGTCATGCATACTTTTTCTTTTTTTCTCGGGGTTTCATCATTGTTATGGCTTATGGGACCACGCAGAAATGATATAAATTAAAATGGGCTTTCATTGTTTTGTTTTGTTTTGTTTTTTTTTGGTGTGGTGTATTCAAGGTTATTAAAACCGGATCGGTCATTGAACCGGTCGGGATACTGAGTTAAGGGTTAGTGGGTCAAACCGGGACCAAACCGGTGAAAAAATAAAAATCTTAATATTAATATAAAATTATAACGAAAATAATTTTCTTTAATCAGTATTAGTCTATTACCCACAGGATAAAAGATATGGGTTACAACCATTGAATAATAAGTGAATTGTCTTTTCAATTTTCACTCCCTCCAAGCATTTCACGTCACGTCATGGGCTTCTTTTTTATTAAAAAATTTGACTCAAAACTCAAAAGCCTCCTTCCCTCTAGCATGTCACGTGATGGTCTTCTTTTTGATTAAAAAATTTCACTCAAAACTCAAAAGTCTCCTTTCTCTATACATTTCTTTTTCTCTCCTCTCTCTCTCTCTCTTTTTTTTCTCTTTGTCTCTTCTCTTCTGCAAAGCCAGGCTTCTCCGATAGTCTCCCTCCCCCCTTCTCTCTGCCAGTATGTTCTCTAGTTTTAGAGGTTGTTCGCCATCGATCTGCACCTCGACACATCTGCCATCGTCGATATCCGGTAACCTCCCTCCTCTTTGATCTCCAACTGAGAGGAAAGAAGTAGCTATCACTCTGATTACTGTGACTTCTATACTTCATTGCTCCTCTTTTTTTCATCGATATGAGCCTTGGCTGCCAGATCTATACATCCCTCTCTTTCTTCATCTCTCTCTCTGTTGGAATGTAAAAAAAAAAAAAAAAAAAGACCTGACCCCGGTTTCTGTGGTTCTCCGGACCAGTTTCACGGCCGGTTCGCCGGTTTTCGGTCTGAACCGGCCGGTCCGGCCCGGGTTTAATAAGCATGGGTGTATTTGACAACGACGGTTTGCTTGATTAGTTTTCTTCTAGTTACTCAGTACTATATTGATGGGAAGTTTCTTACAAGCACCTATTAGTTCATTTAATTCGGCAAACAATATGTATAAGTAATCTTAAGTTCAACTATAAAATAATAAGGATATTAAAAAAATAATCCGTTATAATAAGTATGTTTTTTTTAAAGTAATTATTATTTAAGGTGATATATAAAGATTAAAGATATTTTTTTGGACGAAAAATATTAAAGATATATATTAAATAGCCTAAATTGTACTAAAAGTGTTTTTGATATTGATTCGCTAACAACCTCTTATACATTCTCGCTCTATTATAGGATCAGGAATTAATAGAAAAGTGTAAATTTATTTGAAAAATGTTGGAATTTATGACTAAATCCTATGAGTTATGAATAAGAAGTCTTACTGGTTCGCCACCACCGGTCGCGTCAGTTTGCCACGGTCGTGTCGGTTCACCAACAAGAGACAAGTCCATCTGATCGTGCTTTTTCAAAGTCTATAAATAGGGCGCCCTAGTTATAGAATAAATAATGTTTTTCTACATATACTCTTTCTGCATATTGCATATATATATTATTCTGTGCGTTCCGAAAGCAGACTCGTTAGATTCACTTGGGCTTCAAATAGACAGAGTCATCTTTCTGGTGACGAATAATCCGCTCTATCCTGGGAGGCAATTGCTCAGAAACCTTTGGCATCCGTATTGAGGGAGCAAAGTTGTCTTAAGGACACAACGAAAGTTGAGCCCAGATTTTTTCAAAGTTCATTATCATATTTCGGCAGTCTTGTGAGTTTTTATTGTTTTTTTTCCTTCTTGTGTAAACGTATGTTATGTTTACAGATTATACATATTGATTACACAAATTCTTTCTTTTGTGAAAATTCCAATTTGAATGATTTTCAACAAAAATTTTAAAACAATTTTTGTAGTATATCAGTTTATATTATTGAAATTGAAATCAGATAAGATTATTTTCAAATATATGAATTATAATACTGATATGATATTATATGCTGGTAGGATATTTTTGTTGAATCTGTGCCTGTTTCCTGATTTTAAAAAGTTAGAGTTTTTTAAATTATGCATAAAAGCTGTGCGAATATATAATTGTTTCTGATATGGTTATAGTAAATGAATTTTGATTGAGTTATTTGATAAAAAGATGATTCCATGTTTTCTTTTTTGGTTCCAAAAGTTTCTGGGGAATGAAACCATGGTTTATATATATATATATATATATATATATATATATATATATATATATATATATAGTGCAAATTTTGGGTGTTGTTGGGAAAGATCAAGCACGTGCTCCTTTTAGGATCATGATGTTGTTAAGTCATTACTGATTCAGATTGATATGTATGCCAAAATTTGATCATGTGCCTTCCGTGTTTGATTCAGTTTCTTTGTTAAAATTGGATTCTTGGACTTGATGAGTTATGCTTCTCCATTCAAATGCGAAAATATGAAATTTTGTCTGTAGTAAACCCATTGATTCTTTCTAGTGTCATAGATAAAGTGTAGTCATGATTCCAAATTTTGAATCGTCGGTGGGTTTCTTTTCTTCGGTCATTTTTGGTTTTTGAAATTGGGTCATGAGAAAAAAAAAATTTAGGCCATAAAATTGGTGTCATTGCGTAGATCTCGAAAAAACTAAGAGATAGACACCAAGAATGTGGAAAACCGACGTCAGAAACGTCGGTTATGAAGGGATGAACTGTCGGATCCGACAGACCCAACCTCAGGATCCAATAGGATCAAAAGGACCCGGATGGAGGTTGAAGGAAGACAAAACGCGCCATTTCGTCTTAGCAAACTGTTCCCTCATTGTTAAATTAAATAATCTATTTGATTATTATTTGATTAAAACAACAACAAATGATCCCGTAGCTGGTAGAGCGCTAGGCTTCAGGGTGCGTGGCACCTGTATGTCCCGAGTTCGAATCCACCGGGAGCATTTTGTGCAGCATTTTAAAACTTTTTTGCCTAAAAAAACAAAATTTAATGAAACACGCCCCATGGGATCGAACCGGCATCACATGCTTTGGGGGTAGAAGCCTTATCCGCTGAGCTGTTGGTGCCTAACTGATAGAGGAAAGGCCAAATTTAATAAAACAAATATTTAGTGTGGGGCTCATATATTGGGCTAAGCATGCACATGCTAGATCTATTGTAAAAAAAAAGAATATGCTTTATCCATACATATACATATATATATATATATATATATATATATATATTAATTTTGATTAATAGAGTAGTTGATAAATCTCCTACTATTTCTACTTATTTGAAAGAGGATTAAATAAATGAAGTAAAGATAATATTTATCTTATGCTTTGGTTTTATTGGGAGATTTTATTGATTTTATTAATTAAAAATTTGAATTACATTAGTTATTGTATGGAGATGAAATTTTCATATGATAATGAGATCATTATTTGGTTCATGTTTGTATTTTATTATTTGGTTTCTTGTTGCAGAGATTAAATATATTTAACAGTTAAATAATGAGCTTTATTAAAATTCCTAAATTTTAGGATCGGAGGGAAATGTATTCCCGTTTAAATCTTTGTTATCTATGGAGATATTAATTTGTTTAATAATCTCCTAAAATCTCTCCTAGAATCTTGTGAATATTTTTAAATTAATATGGATGAATAAAGTTGGAATTTATTATATTTAATAGTGGGAATTTGAAACAATATCTTATTTTAATAACTGTGATGATATTTGTGAATATTTTAGCCACTATTTAATTTATCAAGAAGGGTTTGTTACATGATCAATAAATAAAAATTATGAAATTGTCATATGCTATGATTAATGAAATGAAAACTTAATTAATTTGTTATTTGCTATTGAAGGCAAATTTTGTGAATTATCAAATATTTTATTTGACAAGCATATGACAGTAATTTGAAAATTTAATCATTTATCTAGTATAGAGATAAATGTGCTCTAATTTTTCATGTATTATTATTTCTCTTGTGGTATAAGCTTGCATGATATCATAAAATATTTAATTTAATGTGAATTATTGGTGGTAGAATCCGATAAAATTACTTCATACGGTTGGTGTCTAGGAAAGTAATTTAAAGACTAAGACTTGATTTAATGGTTATTTAATTAGTCACCGTTGCAATAGCACGGAGAGACTCCCATTAGTTTTGCACTTACCTAGCCAATTGATATAATGAACAAAGCTTATTTCATGTATTGGTAGAAATACGATTATAATCTTAATTTTATAATTATGGATGATTTTGTGGCTATGATTTTATGCTTTTTAAATATTGATAATAGCAATTGTATGAATGCTAAATATTTAAGTTTTGGAATTAATATGGTGGATTTATTAATCACCCAAAATGATTAATTCTTTATGAATTATCTTAATTTCAAATATTATGGTAAGGGTATATATGGTTGATTTATTAGTTACCAAAGTGGTTAATTAACTATTTATGAATTATTTTAATTCCAAATATTACGGTGATTACCCATTACCTTGATGCTATGAAGTTATGTTTGTTTTATGGGTGAATTGAAGTTTGTTATGGATCAACTCAAAGGTTGATTATTTGTTTTTATAATTATTGAACATAAATGTTGGTAGTTTTATTTAGACAACCAAAGATGATAAATATTTCTTGTGGGGGCATGCATCACTACCAAAATTTGTGAAATCTTTATAGCATCATTATGGTTGAATGTTACATATCAGTGAAAAATTAAACATTGAAAACGATGTTGATTATGTCTAGGGTTCATAGAATTTGTGGGGGAAGCCATTTTAATGGCTAATTTTATTATTAAAGAGTACCCCACAAAATGATACAAAAACCTACCATATGAAATATGGAAAAGAAAGAAATCTATCTTGAAATATTTGAAAGTGTGGGGATGCTTGGCAAAGGTTGAGATTCCTAAACTTAAAAGGTTGACAATCAAACCTAAGACAGTAGACTGTGTGTTTATTGGCTATGCACTTAATAGTAGTGCATATCGTTTTTTGATTTATAAGTCTGATGTATCAAATATCCACGTGAATGCGGTTATTGAGTCAAGGAATTTTACGTTCTTTGAAAAATGTATTTCCGTATAATATAAATAATGATAATAACAACACGGTGATATCTGAGGATACTGTGACTAATGATAATCTTGGAGATGAGGAACCTAGATGTAGAACTAGGCAAAGGACTTTAACATCCTTTCGCCCCTGATTTTCTGACTTATCTGTTGGAAAATGAGCCTTAAACACTTGGAGAGGCTATGAGTTTTCCTAAAGCACCTTTCTAGGAAGAGGCTATCAATAGTGATGTTGACTCCATTATGTCAAACCACACTTGGGAATTGGTTGACCTTACTACTGGTAATAAACCTCTAGGAACTAAGTGAGTTTTCAAAAGGAAGATGAAAGCAAATGGCACTATCGATAAGTACAAAGTTAGGCTGGTAGTAAAAGGCTAAGACAACGTGTAGGCCTAGACTACTTTGATACCTATTCACCTATTACAACAATTACATCCATTCAAATGTTAATTGCATTAGTAGTATTGAATGGGTTGGTGTTATCACACGCATACTAGCTAAAATTCTTGAGAAATTCAAGAGTTTAAACAGAGCTTCTGCGTCGAACCCTAGAGATTCTAGTCTTCGACTGCTGAGAAATACTAGTGAAGCTGAAAAAAAACAGAAGGAGCTTGCTCAAGTGCTAGGAAGTCTTATGTATGTTATGAACTGCACCAGACCTGATATTGCTTACACAGTAAGCATGTTGAGTCACTTTACAAGTAATCCAAATGAGCTTCATTAGAGAGCTATAATTAGGGTTTTGGGTTACTTAAAGCAAACTCAAAACTTTGCTTTGCATTATGAGAAGTACCCTGCAGTACTAGAAGGGTATTGTGATGCAAATTGGATTACCAGCTTTAATGACACAAGATCCACAAGTGGATATATATTTATCCTTAGTGGGGGTGCTATGTCTTGAAAATCATCTAAGCAGACTTGCATTGCAAGATCAAATATGGAAGCAGAATTCATTGCATTAGAAAAAGCTTGTGAGGAAGCCAAATGGCTTCGTAATTTTCTTGAAGACATTCCTAGTTGGCCAAAGCCGGTATTGGCAGTGTGTATACATTGTGATTGTCATGCAACTATTGGTAGGGCCAAGAATGTCATGTACAACGGTAAGTCTAGACATATACATCATAGACATGATACCGTTGGACAACTACTCTCAAATGGAATCATCTCAATTGATTATGTGAAATCAAAAGAGAATATAGTGGATCCATTGACTAGAGAATTCCTAGAGAGTTAGTTAGAAATTTGTCTAAAGGAATGGGTTTAAGGCCGATCCATTGTTGATTATTGTGGTAACTCTACCTAAAAGAGTGGAGATCCCACGAACTAGGTTCAAAGAGACAACTAAGTGATGATCGACTGTTAACACTGTGGAGTTTTAAACTCATACTCATCCCTAGACAAGACAATGCATATATATAAGGGTAAGCTTTTAAGCTTTTAATGGTTTCTTAATCTGTTATGTTCAGATGATGTATGTTGATTTACATCACAAGGAATCACCTATGTCAGTGTGAAGTGTGGGCCGCTTCTATGAGAATTTAAAACGACCGATTCTCTAGAACACTCGCAGAACCTGGCGGTATCCAGGGCCAAAATGGACACAGCATGAGAACCAACGATGCTAAAGGAACAACTGTGTGACTCCTATTGTCTTGGCATACACTAAAAGGTCGATAGTTCAAGGCAACACGTCCACTGATTGACTAGTATATCCGATAGGTTTTTACTAGGGAAGGTTCAAAGGCAACCCCTACCTTTCTCGATGTAGTTGTTTCTCGTAGAGGAATCGCACTTTGCATTCATGATCATTTGCATTTGGTCATGATGGACTAACTTCTTATCCATGTGGGGGATTGTTGGAATTTATAACTAAATCCTATGGGTTATGAATAAGAAGTCTTACTGGTTCACCACTATCGGTCGCGTCAGTTTGCCATGGTCGTGTCAGTTCACCAACAAGAGACAAGTCCATCTGATCGTGCTTTTTCAAAGTCTATAAATAGGGCGCCCTAGTCACAGAATAAATAACGTTTTTCTACATATACTCTTTCTGCATATTGCATATATATATTCTGTGCATTCCAAAAGCAGACTCGTTGGATTCGCTTGGGCTTCAGATAGATAGAGCCATCTTTCTGGAGATGAATAATCCGCTCTATCCTGGGAGGCAATTGCTCAGAAACCTTTGGCATCCATATTGAGGGAGCAAAATTGTCTTAAGGACACAACGAAAGTTGCGCCCGGATTTTTTCAAAGTTCATTATCATATTTCGGCAGTCTTATGAGTTTTTATTGTTTTTTTTCCTTCTTGTGTAAACGTATGTTATGTTTACATATTATGCATATTGATTACACAGATTCTTTCTTTTGTGAAAATTCCAATTTGAATGATTTTCAACGACAAAAAATAGTCAACATTCCTTTGGAATATTAATTAAAGTGATAACTATTTAAGAAATCCAAAATAATATTTTTTTAAATCATTGGATGAGTATGATATCAATTCATATCTCAAGTCAGACAAGAATCGCAATTGTTATAAATGAATAAATAAGATCTTGAAATCAAACCTTACACCCAAATTTATCATATTCATAAATAAATAATTTTCGTATTTTATCATATTTTATATTTGCAGATTAAAGAAATACCCTCCGGAACGTAACCCACGAGGGAGCTCATATTCTTAAAAGTAGTTTTCTCCAGATTCTCATTATATGTTTTTCTCTTACATGTTTCTTAGGTGTTTATCCCTCTAATTTAGGAGTATGGACATTATTTTTAAATTATTTTTATATATTTTATTATTTAGATTAAATTATATGTTGTATCTTGAAACATTTTTACATTAAGTATCTTAAATTAATTAATTTACAGTCCTGCATTCAAAAATATCTTTCCTATAATACCAGACTACTAGTATCCTATAAATTAATTAATTTGACATACTAGGTGTAAAAAAATATTTCAAGATGTAACATATAATAATTTAATTTAAATAAATAAAAAATATATTGAAGTATACTTTTAGTCTTTTAATTTTATATGAGGTATACTTTTAGTCCCTTAATTTTATAAAGTATACTTTTGGTTAATTCTAATATTGTTAATGTTACTAATGGAAAATGCTGATGCAACAAACTCAATTGATGACTATGTAAGCTCAAGTGTTAACTGTGTAATTAAAATTTATTAATTTAAAATTTAAAATATGCATAAATTGAAAAATATCTAAATTCCTAATGAAGCAGTTATTATCAAAACCCCGATTATATTTTTTAAAAAAATCAGTTTAATGATCTAAATATAAAAAATTTTAATTTAATAATAAAAATATATTAATTTAATAATATAAATATCAAAATATGAATTTCATTTGCATTGATTTATCAGTTTATTTTAGTTTAATAATCTAAATATATTATATTAAAAAAAATTAAAAAACTTAAATATGCTCGGTCAGCTACACATTTATCAGTTGAATTTTCTGCGTGAACATTTTCGGTTAACAACATTAACGGTGTTAGAAATATAGGATAAAAAGTATACTCTATGAAGTTAAAGGACCAAAAGTATAATTTATGAAATTAAAGGACTAAAAGTATTGTAACATCCCAAAATTTAGAATTAGAGAATTAAAATATGACATGGGATTAATTATGGAGAATTGGTCTTAATTATTATTGAAATTAACATTTGGAATTTAAAGACATATTTCCCATTAATTAAGGACAAATAATTGGGAATAATGTCTGGCCTAAATATTTTGGATATAATATTTCGTGGCCAAAATAAATTAATTGAGGAAAGAATAAATTCAAGGAGTATTTACAAGGAATAAGTAATAACCCAATATTATATATCACATTCCCTCTCAATTTCATATAGTCAGGTGCCTCTCTCAATGAGCAATCGTTCCTTTCAATATTCATTTGCTAATCATACAAGCCAAAAAATTTGGACCTGACTATGACTCGTAAATTTCAAGTGAGAAACGACCTAAGTAAAAAACATCGTTTGATGACGAAATTTTTGGAGCATGTAGCCAACATGATAAGCGTTAATTTTATAGGTAGTTTGTAATTTTTGGAAATTTCCATAAAAAGTTATGATTTTTACAAACTAGCCTATGTTTCTGGAAAGTGAAATATGAGCAGTTGCATAAGTAAATGAAGTTAGAAAATTATGAAACTTTCTAGACACCAAGAGGACTCATAGAGCCTTAATTTGATAGGTGGTTAGCAATTTTTGAAGCTCTGACAATGAGATATTGATTTTTAAAGTTAAGTTAAAGTTCTGGAAGTTTCAATTAGACAATGCTTATGTTTTCAAAATTTGAGAATTTTCTTAGCCACAAATCAACTTGGTGAGTTTAATTTATGAAAATAGACTTATCAAACTTTTAAGTATAAGTTGAAATCACTCTATTTGGAGTTGTATAGACTAAATTATGAATTTTCCAAATTCTTGGATGAGTTAAAGGCTGAATTTCTGATAACTCTGAGAATAACCACAAAGAGATAATTGTTTTGGTAAAAGTTATAAGGTTAAGACAACTTGAGTAAACATTCATTTTCCCTAGTTCTGAAGTTATGGATATGTCCTTAGGGCCATAAAGAGAAGGAAGGAATTTCAAGTAACTCTGAAGATTGGTGAAAGAGGAAACTGAGTAAGGACATTAGTTCTTACAAGGTAGTAGGCTTACCTTATTGGCATGTATTTAATATTATTGCTTGTGTGTATATGTATGATTTCTATGCTTACTTGTTACGTGTAACATACTTAAATGATTAAAGCTCTATTCATGATTATGCTATGGCCATGAGTATGATGTATGAAGCATTGAGCATGCAGAAATGTCATTATGTTAACATCAGCTTGTGCAAGGCAAGTATATCATAGATTAACATTTATCTTCCATGCACTATATTGGTATTGTCTAATACTAGGATTCCTCATAATCTCACCCTTTACTACCAACCAATAGGCAGGTGAGCGTATGCGTGAAGTGCTCTGCATAAGGCTCAAGGAGGGAGCGTTGCTTGAAGATGGCCCAACAGAAGGATAGTTGAAGAACTGAGAGACGGCACTGATTAATGTTGTTTTGATTTTCACTATCTGTAATTGAATGTAAATGGGTATAAACCCTGGGATTACCCCTATTATGTAATCAAAAGTTTAAGTTTGTATCAGTATATTGAACTATTTCTAATTTTGCCCCACAATTGTGTATGAGCTGCGATATTTATGGAAAAGAATTTTGGCACCCCAGGCGTGTGTCACAAGTATACCTATGTGGAACTTAAAAGACTAAATGTATGCTTTAGTCTAAAAAATATAAAAATGCTTTAAAAAAAAGTTGTCCACGTACACCCCCAAATTAAGGAAATAAACACTTAAGAACCATGCAAGGGAAAAAACATACAATGAAAACCAACCTTGTCTCTTAGAATTTGTATGTCTCAGTTGTCCAATCCATCTGAGCACTCAAAGAGAGACACATCATCATCCATCTGGTTGCCAATATTTAATGCATTTGAATCAAGAAACTTCTACTGTTCTATTGGCTGAGTTTGGCGGGAAAGCTTCACACAAGGCAATGTGGTTCATCGGCATATTATATAACAAATTATTGTCCACATAACTTCTTTTGAGTTGCACTAGCAAACATATTTTGCTCTAATGGAAATGGAATTATTCTGTCTTGTTTAAAATGCTTGGTGGAAGAAACATTCAACCACTGTTTAAGAACTTTCCTCTTGCTTTGCAATTCCAATGATGCTAGGTTTAATTAGCATAAATTGAAATTTAATGGACAGCTAAGATTAAATCACAATGGATCTAGACCCTTTGTCACAGATGATGCTAGATTAATAAATTACATAATGGTCCGCTGATAATGAAAAATTTTAGGAGATTGAAGAAATTAATGACAACACCACTTGGTTGGAGATCACATACACACAAAGATATCAATATATACACATATATGTCACGAATAGATAAAGATCTAATAGAGATTTATCGTGATCTCCCAAAATAACTAGGATCAATATAATTTTGCAATATAATGGGTAACCTAGATTGTTTTCCCAACGAATTCGCAATGGGTTTACATTAGCAACAGTGAAATAGAAACAGTAAAATTGGGGGGTTTTTGGTTTAAACAAATTAAAAATGAAATAAACAGAAACAAAACAAAATGAAATAGATTGAAAATGAAATAAACAGAGACAAATTAAAATCAATCAACCTAACATTTCAGATTCCAGAAACTTCCTTCATTGAGCAAAATAAGAACGAACTCGCATTTGGTTCTAGATGAACCAAAATCATTGCATCCGTCCAGAGAATCCCTCTACTAGACAATCACCTAGAATCTGTCTGAACAGTGGCGTCTCACTGTGCTATCGCACAGCAACACTCAAACCTAGTTCAAACCCAGTCCTTAAGATGAACCAAACCGAATATTAAATCTAATATTCGAACTATTTCCAGAAATTGAATCCGATAAGATGAAAACAGAAACGAGTAAAGTTACCGATTAAGCGCAAGCTCTCTGGACGAATCATGGAATCATCAACGTTGGGTTAATTGGAGAAATTTAGCCGAACATGACTGGGAAAAATGAAGAACAGATGAAGAACGCGAGGAACACGAAGAACATTGCAGAGAAATGAAACTTTTGTCTTCAATCCAAAATAATCCAAAAACGTAATGACATATGTGTCTATGGCTACTGCCTATCTTAAACTTAACCTAAAATGGAAATGGGCTAGGGATGCACAATGGCCCAAAACGAAATAAAGAGCAAATGAGTTTTTAATTACAATATTCAGGCCCAAAAATCCAGAAAAATGTCTCTGACTTTAGCTCCAAGTTTGGCCATCCTCTTGTCCGAATTTGCCTTCCAAGTCTTCATAACATTTGTAGCCCTTTGAATCATCTGAAATATGAGACAAAAATGAGGCAAATCCGATGTTTATTTCAAAAGTTATGGTTAAAACAATGAAACATTGTAAATCTGGAATTTGTATCATGAAAATGAATTACATCCAAATAAAAGCCCAAAGCCCAAATAAGCATTAAAGCCCATTATTTATTAGCTAACAATCCTAAATTTATTACCCAAAAGATACAAAATAAGTGTGTAAAATATTCAATTATCAAGATCCCAATAATAATGAAAATGGCAACCTATCAAAACTAGTGATCATTGTTTTGATTGTGTTTGGTTTAAGGGGAGAGGATGAAAAGGGATTTTTTAAGGGGGGGGGGAGTGCGGATTGAGGAATGATATATTACTTTTTGTTTGGTTTATTAAAATGAAGGTGAGAGGGTGAAAAGAAAGGTTTTAAAACTCGGATCGGTTACTGAACTGGTGGAGGTACTAGGTTAAGGGTCAATAGGTCAGACCGGAGTCAAACCTGTATTAATTAAAAATATAGTTTAATTAAAATAGGTAAATATATTTATATTTTAATAATAAAAAAATTTTTATAGTCAAATATAGGAAGATGTGTATAATATTATATTGATTTTTTTTTCAAAAAAATTATATAACAGTTTGTGTGGCTTTAAAGAGATCACGGGGCTTGATTTTAAGTAGCAAAACTTGACAAGACATTGTGAATTGTGATAGTTTGTGTGGCTTAAAAGAGATATGAGATTGTTCCCTTCATTCTCTTTCTCTTCTCTCACTCCATTCTCATATATTCCAATCGATCACTTTCGATCTCTCTCCATTGCAAGTCTCTCACTTTCACTGAGACAAATCCGACAGGAATGGGTTTAGGATTAGACTTGGCAAGTGTGAGGAAAATCCTTCTAGCACTTGGGGCGACTTTGGATCTGGCATCAATAGCTGATCTTGTTTGATCAGAGCAAAGGTTCCAGCGATCCGATAATGATTCGATGGTGGGAACTTGGTGACTCTTCTTCAGATCTTGGTTACTCTTGTTAACTTTGAATTTTATGTTGCCTTTAGGCATCAGATGTTGATCTCTCTTAAAAGCTTTTGACTGGATCTCTCTCTCTCCCCCCTTATCCTTTATCCTTTCTTACGTCATTCTGAGTTTCAAGCGACTCTAAAAAAAAATTACTAAGACTCCGTGACTCAGTCAACTTGGTTGGGTTAGGTTGAGTTGAGCCGGGGTCAACTCAGAACCTGACGTTTCTTTTTAAATCGAATTGGTTTTCCGGCCGTTGGTTTCCGTCTCAACTCAGTCGGTTTGGTTTGGGTTCCAAAACATTGGTGAAAAGATCATTTGTTTAGTTTAAAAAGGGAGGGTGGTTTAAAATTTTAACTCTCCTCCACTATAAAATTTTAAACCAAATGACGGGAGGATACTATTTTTCCTTCTCTCCTATTCCCTCCCTTCAAACCAAATGAGGAGAGAAAGCTCTTATCTTATTCTCGTGGTGCTGGTGACTTATAATTTGTTGTAACATGCCAAATCCAATAAAAATAATGTTAGGGATTTGTTTGCTCCCTTCCCCTTGTTTGGTTTTAAGGAGCCCTCCATAATTGGGTGATTTGGAGTGAGGGGAATGTTTTTGCCGTTATGACCAAAATGACCTCAAGCTTACATTAAAAAAAGAATCCAATACATACGCGTTCTCGTTGTTGTTTAATGTGTAGGCCTCTCTCACCGTCTACTCCATCATCTCGGTTTAGCTCTCTTCACCGTCTCCCTCTCCCTATTGGTTATTGTCATTATGTTCTTCATCGAACTCTTTGAAGACTATTGGTTCTAATGGAAGGAGAAGGCAGTTCTTAAGCTGTAACTTTTCTTTGATTTGTGAGAAAACTCAAACTACGAAGAAGATGATGATACTATTGTTACATACTTAAAATCCTTGCTTCGGATTCCATCCTTCTAGTATAACCAATGATGGAAGCATAGTTATCAAAACTGGCTCAGACCAGCCAGTTTAACTCGGAAACCGGTCACCTAATTGGTCCGAGCCACTAATGGGATTGGTTGTGTGTCAAAACCGGTCCAAAATTGGTCCAACCGTCGAGTTTGGAGAAAACTGGCGAACCGGCCGGGTCTGTGAAACCCGACCGGTTGGTGCATTTTTTTTAAACTTTGCTGAAGATATTGTTGGTCATCCACATTATTTTTATGATGATAGAGAGCCTTTCATTGATGCACCACCTTTGTATTCTTGGCCATGATTTTATTGTGTTTGGAGGTTATTTTGTAAACCCATCTTCTTTTTTCGAGCAAAAAAAAAAAAAAAACCATCTTCTTTAATTTTGCTCCTAGTTAATTGGGTTATTCATGTTTTAAACTTGTAAAAATGTTTTAGGTACTTTTATTTTGTGAACTCATTTTATTTTATATATTTGTAAGTATGGTTGTATAATTTATAAATATAGTATAGTTTTCGAGACCAGGTTATAGTTATGCGGTTCAACCAATGACCCATTAACCCAGTACCCCTATCGGATCGATGACTGGTCCGAGTCTGATAACATTGGATGGAAGTGACTAGCTAGGATTTTTTTTTTTTTGGAAAAAAAAATTGGATTGGCATAGAACAAGTTTGTAAATTTCAGAGTTTTGAAGAACAAAGTTAAATAATTATATATTTTTTCAATTTTATATTATAGCTATATTGATTCATTCATGTTTTTTCCTGCGAAAAAAAGAGATTGGCTTACAATTACAATTATATTTAATTTAATTTCAATAATTATAAATTACATTTTGTAATACCTGAATTTTTTTTTATCTTAAAATAAATAATATACCTTAAATATTCTATGTGCATAAATAATACCTATTGAAAATAGGTGAATTTGTGGTCTCAAAACTAGTGTCATAATTACCTTATTTCCAAAGGTGATTTCTCATGTAATTAGGAGAAATAAAGAGCTAAAAATCCCTAAGTGAATTTGTGGATTTTAAAATACCCTGAGAAGATTATGATAAATCTTGAGAGGCAACTAAATATTTATTAAAAATTAGAGAGTATGTTATCTCTAATTTAGATAATTTATGGGATTATTTTCCTTGGGAAATAATAAGGCAAAATTAAATATCATTTTGGGGAACATAAATTGCCCCATGATTTTTAATATTTTGCATGTGGCATAAATTATCAATATCAGTAAAATAGTTGTGAGATAATAATTAATCTCAATTAGAGAAAATTAACAACAATTATTTGGCAATTAAATTTGCAATAATTGGGAGGAGTATATAATTTGATCTAATTACCTATAAAACACTATATTAGGATACTAAATAAGATTAATAAGTAATTAATCCTTACTAATCACAATTTGATAAAGTCAATAAAATACACAACCAATCAAAGGGAAACAAATAATGGAAGAGGATAAGTGTTGTGCATGTGTGTGTGTGTAGTAGAGGAAAGAGAAAAGATGAATCTAAGAAAAAGAGGGGAGGTGACACTTTTTGTAAGAGGTGTAAGGGCAAGATTTAAGCTTCCTAGTTAAGTTAAATCCAAGGGTTAGAATTGGATTAGAGTTGCAAGGAAGTTAATGCATGGTTGGCTATAAATAGGAGGCTTCATGCTTCATTTTTCTTCACACTAAATCACACTTGAAGAAAGGTGATTTCTAAGTAGGAGAGTGAGGAGGAATCTTGAAGCAAGAAGGAGAGTCTTCAAGAGGTAAGCTCTAACATTTAAATTTCTAGTCTTTAGTTTTTATAAGTTCTTAGTATAAATGTTAGTTTAATCTAGAAAATTAGAGAATAAATTCCTATACTTGTTTTTAGACCTCATTGCATTGAAAAATGCCTGAAGAGGTAAAAACATAGTAGGGAATAATTTTTGGGAGGCAATGGATTAATGTTATAAAAGTTGTAGGATTTTTTGTATTAAAATTCTGTGCAGCCAACGAAATTCATGACACTATTTTATGTATGAAATGAAGTTATAAAATCATGAAATTCTCCAGAGAGAAAGTAGACATGTAGGGCTTTCCAAATATACCTAGAGTGTGTCATTCTGAGTTTTGTGCTAGAAGATAAAAATTATTGAAATTATGCTACGTTTTCAGGGAAATTTCTGGGCAGCGTTAAGAAAAATTAAAACTGGGAATGATTCTTCATGTTCTAGGTTCTGGGAATATTTTTCCTCAAAAATAGACATCCCAAGGATTTCGGAGAATTTTACGGATCCCCTTTTCAATTTTTCTAGAATTAGTTATGATTTTTCAAAGTTAGACGAAAATTTGCCCAAAATGCTGAAATCAGTGTTTTCCAAAAATTTAATGAATAAATTGGAAATTAAGTCCACCAGGGGTAAAATGGTCTTATATAGCCAAAATATCTCATGAAATAATATTTATGAATTAATAGAGATGATATTACCCTTATAGGATATCTGTGATCGTTTTCTGTTGAAACGTACCGAAAGTCATCAACGAAGGTACGTTCGCGTACTGTAACACTAACTCTGATACTTATTGTATACTTATATGTGATAGACAACTATACAAGTAAATTGTATAGATAACTTTACATGTAATGTGTATTGTTAACATGGATAACTATACATGTGAATTATATAGATAACTATACATGCGATGTGTATTGTTAGCATAGATAACCTTACATGTGATGTGTACGATGGATATATTAATCTTGCATCTGCTATATACTTATGTGTTGATTAATGCTGTGATGTCATACATATATTGTTTACATAAGTATGAGGTTAACCGTTACCTGAGGTTCGATGCATGGACCTCAGCTCTTAATATAGCTTTAGGATCAGGAGGACTAAGCACCAAAGATAAGGGCAAGAGCATGCTTAGAGTTCCAGCCGAAGAATTTCTTTTTGGACTTGTATTCCCATATCAGTAAATATTCAGACCTTTGTACTGCTATATAAGCAACTAGGTACCTCAACAGAATGTTTATCAGATACTTGCTCTTTTAAATTGCTCCAATGCTCTACTCTAATGAAAGTACCTCATTCCGTTTTTGAAAAATGGGATGTTACACATTTTTATATATTAAATTTCATTTATAATAAATATTTTATTGAATGTTAATTATACTAAGTTTAAAATTAAAAAAAATTACTTAAATAAAAGGAAAATCACACCAAGAACCCCAACCAAAAAAAAAAAAAAAACTAAAAGTCTCATAACTTATCAGTAGTATTATTTTCTCTTGTATTGACAAATTATGACACGCTTCTAATATTATTTTTCTTAACTGAAACCATGGTGTACATGTGATTTTTCCTCAAATAAAATAAGGATAAAGTTATTCATACAGAAATATTTTACTTTTTCCCCCTCTCTTGAACCAAATGATATAAAATTAAAATCCATCACTTTCCCTCTAATTTTTTTTAATCAATTTAAATAAGATAATATTAAAATTTATCTCCTCCCGCTGAATTGTTGAGCCAATTGAAGGAAGAAGGAAAGCCTCATTAGATATGTTTGGTATGGATGAGCCTACTTTCCTTGATAATTGTCATCTTTCCCCAAAATGGGGTAATATGGGGCTTCCTTCACTAAGCCTAGCTAGGGAAAGGGCTATTCTTCTCTAGAATCCAATATTTGTGATTATTATATTGTGCACTTGTTATGAAATACTCTCTATGATCTCGTATTATATATAAGATAACATTTTTGGGATGATTTGTTTTTATTTATAAGAGAACTAATAGACTGCTTAAAATTTATAGTATCGTTTTTCATTTTTAACTCCATTAATTATTGGGATGGTTACTCTTTCACTTCCTCTTTTCTTTCTCTTTCTAAAAATAAGATTGTTTTTTTTAAGAAATAAGTTTCAAATTATACATTTATTGCTTTTAATAAATTGTAACCAACATTTTAATTAGGAAAATCTCACTCCAATCCTAAGGACCTGTAAAATATATAAAAGGGTCACGGTGTAGATTCCTTTATCAAAAAAGTCCCTAGTGACTTCAATGATATAGATTTCAAATGGAAACTTACTATTCACATGTATGGGTTTGTTAATGATCAATCTATGACTTTTCAATAGTAACATACATTGTTAATAGAAGCTGTTTTAGTTAACATAAATATGCTTGTCGACCAAAATTTTTTAACTTGAATTTTTTCTAAATCCCTTTACAAGACAAATATGATTGTTCATAAGATAAATATGAACACTTATAAGATAAAAATGTTTATGTATACCTTTGGACCCAACAAAGGATAATTGTGTTAAGTACTCCTAGTGAAATAGTTTGTTGCTAAATTTGAATTCAACCTTCAGCTTTTTAAAAATATATTAAAATAATATAAATTGAGAAGGTTGATGAGACTCACAATGCATCAAAAGGTAATGGAAGTTAGTCAAGGTTACGACATTGTTATATATGCTACTAAAAAATTGATTATGTCTACTTTTGTACTCCAAAATAGATAATTGCATTGGGAGCCCATAAGAAAATAGTTCATTGCTAAATTTATATAGGAAAATTCCTTTTAGGGCCCAATGTAGGAAAATATTGTCAAAAAATGCCCTAAGAAAAGTTAAATGTCAAAAAAGGCCCTAGGGCTTTTTGTGGTATTATTTCAGAAAAACATAGTTGTTAACGAGTACTGATATAGTTGTTAACAAATACTGATTTTGTTGTTAATGGAATTGTTGTTAACGGATACTGATTTTGTTGTTAATGGGGTACTGATATTGTTGTTAACGCTTTCTGAAATAATACTAGAAAAGACCCTAGGGCCTTTTTTGACAATATTTTCCTACTTTGGGCACTAAAAAGAATTTTCCCAATTTATATCTTCTCTCACACACACACACACATCTTTTGATTTACAATAAAAATCGTTTCAACTAATTTTTTAGAATTAAAAAATGGTAGTTAATCCATTAAATTTGACTTAAATTTCAAGAAATTTCTAATTTTACGCATATTAAATAAGGTTTTAATGGAGAGAGAGAAAAAAAATACAATAAGTCATGTTTAAACATTAACTACATGAACTACATGGGTAAAATTGACAAATTAGCATTAATTGCTCTTAAAGTGATTCATAGGAGGTAGTACCACTTTGATCTTATTTATAAGTTTAAACTAACTAACTGTCACGTATCAAGGAGAGTGAGTTAACTAATTATTATGAGCTAAATTTTCAATGTTGCCCTTATCTATGATTGATTTCAAAAACCAACATGAATAAATTTTATTTGTGTATTGTAATTAATTAGTAGTAAAAAAATATTTATTATTCTAAAACTAAACTTACAATATAGATCAAAATTTTTAGTTAAAATAGATTTATAAATAGATTCATAATAGTATTTGCTTTCAAACCATCGAATTAATCCCCCCTTCTCATGTCAACACTAGCGACGGACAGACAATAATTAAGGCACTTCCCAATATTAATTGGATCAAAAACAGAAATTGCGTGGTCAAACTGCAATAGTTTAATTAATTGACCTCGTCGTGGGGACTTAAAAGCGGAGCACGAATCCCTATAAATATGTACAACGCTGCCTTCTTGGGGGTTTGAATAAATAAAGAAATGTGATCACCGGATGCATAACCATACCTTTTAGGTATTCAGTTAGGTGAAAGTGTTGAAGAAGTGTGCAAATCTTTCAACATTGAAAGTGAAATCAATTATTCATTCTTTGGCATATTTCTTCTTTTCTCACTATTCAACTTGCTTTTTAATTTGCACCAATCCTACCCTGTGACCTGTGGTGAGAAACAAAAATACAAAGTCAGGTTCATTGAATTCAAAATAATTAAACTTTTTATGACTTCTCTAACCTTTTCTAGTATTGTATCTAATCCAAATATTACATGCTTTAGAATTTCTTATGATGACACACATATCACTGGTATAAAATAGGTCTTTTAAACTGTCACATTTAAACCAATTATAGAGGATTAGGTCTAAAAAGCATAATCAGTAACAGTTTTATAAATGTAAAGAACTTTTAAGTCTGATTCCTATAATTAAAGCCTAAAAGATATTATTTAGATTGTATTTTCAGACATGTGGTCTAAAAAAAAAGCTTGATTACTTTTTAGACTGGTTGTTCTTTATAATCAGTTCAAAAGATGAAAGATTTAAGATATGATATTTCTTATAATAGGTCTAAAAGATGCGTAATTAAAAAATAATATATATTCCTTATATGACACGATGTTCTACATAACCTGGTTAAAAAGATAAACTTTTTAGACATGATTTTAAGTATAATTGGTCCAAAAGATGAGCCCCAAATTAAAATTCTCCCTTGGATCCCCTCTTCATTGCACGAAAATTAAATTTCACTCTCTGAACTCCTTTTCTTTTCATGATAACTTTGAGCTCTGTCGCCTTTCAGAACTCCTCTGTTGCTCCCTAGTCCTCTTTCACAGGTCGCTTCTCCGTGACTACCACTACTGCTAGTGTGTGTCCTTTTCAATACTATTTTTTCATTGGCATTCCTCTATTGTGTGCCCTCATCACTACTTCACTTTTTTCTCTCAACAAGCTACTTTTGATAAGCTCACTTTTCACTTTAGTATTTTTTATTATAAATTTTTGGTACAATGATGCCCTTAGACACTGGTCTCACACAATTTTCCTATATGTGAACTCAATTTAATGAAACTTCATTTTGTTTGTCATCCTCTCTTGTTAGAATCACACATGGCTTCAATAATGCTTAGTAGGGATGAAATTCTTGCACTCTTAAGCAACAACCCAAATAAGTTAGGTATTGTAGGGTCATATTTGTACAAAAAGAACCTCCCAAGAGTGGGTTTTGTTAGTTCTGCTAGAGCTCCTAATTTTGTGGATCATAGCACCTAACTGTAGTATCTTGGCTTTGAGGTCAAGCTCACAACCAATGTTTATACTATTTGATATGATTGGTTTTGATGGTGTCAAATATAGATGCTATTATTAAGAGAAAAAAGTTTACATAATATACTCATATCTTACATTCACTAATTCCTATATTTAATGTAGATTCAAATATTAGAATATATGAAGTTTAATTATGGAGAATGATTAATAAAGGAGATTGAAGAAAGAAGAACTTGCCAAATGCAATGAGAATATCAATATTCAAGTTTCTATGATGAAATGGAAGTTGGAATGACTAAATTTGAAGTTAAAATAAATATAATCATGCTTCACGATGGATAGTAATTTGCTTCTCAGCTATAATGATTTACTCGTGCATTTTTTTAGCACACTTGAGTGCAAAATTTCAATACTAGAGTGTGACACTAGATACTCAAGTGTGAAGCATGTTTCAGCTCCTTTGTTCATCCATGTTTCACATTAAACATGTACGAGGTTCAATAATTTGGTCACATATCTCTTAAACCACATATCCGATTAAGATGAAACCAATTTCATATGAAACTACACTCTCAATGCGTTATATAGACACCAAAATCACTTAATTTTTGGTAAGCTCACTTTTCACCTTAGTTTTTTTATATAAATTTTTGGTACAATGATGCCCTAACATGCTCCTCTCATGCCATTTTCCTATCTAGGAACTCAATTTAGTGAAGCTTCATTTTGTTTGTCATCCTCTCTTGTCAGAATCACACATGTCTTTAATAATGCTTAGTGGAGATGAAAGTCTTGCGCTCTTAAGTAACAACCCAAATAAGTTAGGTATTATAGGGTCGTATTTGTACGAAAAGAACCTCCGAAGAGTGAGTTTTGTTAGTTCTACTAGAGCTCCTAATTTTGTGGACCATAGCACCTAACTGTAGTCTCTTGGCTTTGAGGCCAAGCTCACAACCAATGTTCATACTATTGGATATGATTGGTTTTGATGATGTCAAATATAGATACTATTATTAAGAGAAAAAAATTTACATAATATACTTACCTCAGGACGGAATTAAGGATTCAAGTTTGATGTGAGTAACTGTTATCTTATTAGCTTGTATGTATGGTGTTCATGTATGACTAACCAAATTTGCTAGAAAATTTGCATATGTGTATCCTAGCTTTGGATTGGGGTTATGTGTCTCATAAGGTTGCGTGTCTCGTAAAATAAGACTACGGTCCTTGGCCGATAACTGCAGCTACGGTGCGACTTGTTTATTGTGAATTATCATATGCTTAACATGTGATATATTGTCATTTATATATTATACTTGCATATAAAATTAACTGTTATCCTGGGGTTCATTCATTTGAACTCTATATAGTTAGTGGATCGGGATCAAGAAGATATATGCAGCTGTAAAGAAGGAAATTTTTGAAAAAATATGAGTAGATGCTATTTTGGATTGATGTAGTAACATCTCACTATTGGGACATATTCGAATTGTGAAAAATTTATCCTCATGTTTTCAATTAAGTTATTTTAAAAAAAATTTATTTCGCAATTGAGTCATCAAAACTATTTCGATGCTTGTGCGCTTTAACTCTGATAAATAAAGGCACCACAAGTGAGGGCCTTACATCTCACTTGTAAACTTGGACTATATGATAAAGCTCATAGTTTGCATAGATGGGACCTACAATCCTTTTTGGCGGAAGCAGCTCATCTTTCAATTTTTTGCTAGATGATGAATCAGAAGTTTTCTTGCATTTGTCCATGATCTTTTCTTGAAATAGAAGTTGGCTTTGAGTAGTTGAAATGCAAGTAGAGAAGTAGAGTTCAATTTTATAAGGTTTATATAGAGAGGATTTTGTGGATTATCAAGCTGTCATGCATGCCTTTTAATATTAACGATCATTATATTTTATAAATGGTAACGATTAATTCTTAATAACCGTTATGTATTTGACAATTTTTTAAAAATTGATTATTAACTTAGAACCATTATTTATATGCATGGTCTTCTATTAATTGATAGGTTTTACTTAATAACCACTATGTATTTGTATTGAGGATCCAAACTACAATACCTCCTCCACCCAAGATCTTTTCTCTTGTTCCATCTCATCATTCGGCGCAATAGATGGATTGGTAGGGGGAAAAGGAGTTGGCTATCACAGAGAGGGCAACATGGTTAGGATTTTTAGTACTTGAGTCATTTGTTGCCACCAACATGCCTTAAGGAGGAGGAGGGTGTGGTGGAGGTGGAGGAGTTTCATGAGATCTTCATATGATAAAGGATAGAAGGAGGAGGTTGATAAAGGAAAGTAGTAAGGATTACGAGGGTCAAGGAATATTTGAGTTTAAATAGAGGTCTAATGGGTTACGAAGAGTTATGAGTTACGACTTATGAAGGTCTAACAAGATTATGAAGGGCTATGAGTTATGACATTGAAGGTCCAAATGTTATGAAATAAATAGTTAGATGACAATTATTTCTAAGACAATTATGTTTTGTCTTCATTGAAATAAGTGTTGGAAGACAAATCTCTTTTGAGTGTTATATGACGGTTGTTTATTAAAAGCTGTCATTTTTTGTCATTAAATAAATGACAGTTGTTAGATGCAACCATTATTTTTGTGTTTTCGTGAATTTTGCCTCACAATATATGGTGGTACACATAATTGACCATTACATTTAAGCATTATATATCTATATATCCTTGCACGACTTCTAGCTTTACATACCTGACGTTTATTAGTTATAACCGTTATGTATTAAGAGCCATAAATGCCAAAATCTATTGTATTGTTTTTTTTTATATAGACTTGAGTGTTGTGTGTTTTCATATGAATTAAGCTAGGTGAATAGGAAAAGGATGAAGAGCAATAAGTATCCCTATAAGAATGACTACATATATATATATATATGTTCTAATTTGTTGTATTGTTCTATAAATGAATGAATGTAAATATATATTGTGATTCGTTCTATACAAACATATTTTCAGGGGGGATATCGAAAGTAGAAACCGTCTCAACTTTTTTAAAAAAATTTAGCTTTGATAAATCACTGTTGTTATTTAACAACCATTATTTATGTCAACTATATATAATGGTTATTAGAGCGGAATTGTTATATAGTATCCAAACATTACCATGTATTATGATGGCTGTTCACATGTGCCCGTTAATTATTATCATAGCAATAGGCTTATCATGGCCCACCAAGCTTCCACATATAACAAGTGTTATATCATAACAAAACCATAATGTATCTGCGTCGTACTTTTATAGCGTCTGTATATATATATATATATGACGGTTCATAACCATCATATATGGCTAATAACTATTATATATTATGATTTTGTAGAAGTGAATCTTTCTAACAAACCTCAATTCAAGTGTTGATGACTTAGGCTTGTCCTAATCATCTTTCTCCTACTATGATTCACATGCTATTTATAATGACACAAGTCATATATTCCTTAAAAGCAAATTATAAATAACACTTGCATGATTTCCACACACACCACATAAAAATGGGACGTACACACATCGTCACAAGTACATCTCCCCTTCAAACACAATTTATCATTGGTTTTTTTTAAAGCACGTCAATAAGGCCAAAATCCCACAGTCACAAAAACTGAAACCCTTCATTATTCTTCTTTATCACCAATTTAACTTAACTAGCTAGTAAACACCATAACCTCTCATTCCAAATTATTGCATTTCTTGAATTTCTTAGATCTTTTGGAAACTGCAATTGGTGGAATACTCTGTTCATGCCTGAACACATTTTCTGGATCAACCTTACTCTTTATCTTCACTAATCTCTCAAAATTACCCTTAAAGTACATTTTCCCCCATGCACTCGCTTTTTCATAGCTTGTCCCATTCTTCTTGTTCATGCCTAGATCAAGATCTCTGTAATTCACATATGCTTCTCTGGGCGATTTCGATGCATAAGTCGCCATATAATTATAGAGCCCTCTCATCCAATTTATATGTCTTCTAGCATCTTCATATTTGTTTTCCCACAGTGTAACATACTGTATTTTGTACAGTGTTCCATTTCTGTGAGGGAAAGGGCTATCAGATTCTGCAAACTTGCTCATCATTCCTCCGTAAGGGTTCCATATCATCAAGGGGCTTTTTTCTTCTAGTAGCTTCTTCCACAAACCTTCAAGCCCAGATTCTGGAATTGGGTCTCGAACGAAATCAGATTTGGCTTTGAAGTAGTTCTTGAACGTTGGTTTGCCCTGAAGAAGAATTCCTGGGGGAGTATCGTTTGGAAAGCCCGCGAAGTAAAGCACAGATTTGATCCAACTTGTTTCGAGGCAGTCTTTAATTGTTATGCCAAGTTCAGGGAAACTTTTTCTCATCACTTCAAGGAGTCTTTTATTACACTGAAATGAGAACTTCTCTCTACTCTCTCTCTCTCTAAAATCTCTTGTTCTTGTATTTACTTTTCATCAGTTTTATATTACGTTATCAGCACGAAGACTCTACCAAGGTAAGATTTTCTCACCATCTATTTCATATTTCCATTTTATTTATCTGGGATGATCTTAACCATTATATGGAATTAAATATCTATTCTTACCGATTATTTTAACATCGGGTTCCATGGTTAAGATTTGAGATTATTTACTATTTTACTACGGTAAATAGTAATTTACTATTCACAGTAAATTTACCCCTTTTTCAGTAATTTTTACATTTTATTCATTTGACTCCTACATGGAAGTCTAGATTAATCTTTCTGTAATTTTACTTTATTCACTATTTATAGTGAATAGTAATTTTACTATTCACGGTAAATTTATATTTTATTATTCCCACTTCCTATTCATTTATTTCATGGTGGCGTCATTAAGCTCCATTTGTAATTCTTTACTTACTGCTTTATTTATTTATCTCATGGTGGCTATACTAAGCTCCATACTGACTTTACTAATATTTAGTTTTATGTCACTAACATTTATTTTATTGTTACTAACATTTATTTATCTTTTATGATAGCACATTAGTATATTTACTAGTGGGTTCTATTTATTTATTTTAACATTTATTTATTTTTTTTATGGCGGCAACATTATTTATTAGTGGGCTCCATTTATTTATTTTATTTTACATTTATTTATTCTTCATGGAGGCACACTAGTCTCTATTAGTGGGCTCTATTTATTTATTTTATTTAGAGTTTATTTATCTTTTATGGTGGTGACATTTTGTGGGCCCCATTTATTTTATTTTAATTCTTTACTGCTTTATTTTTCATGGTGGTAACACTTGTATAGTGGACTCCATTTATTTATTATTTATTTACTGCTTTAAATCCCCTTCCCTTTTTATTTTACCGTTTTCTATATTATATATATATATATATATATTTACATTTGCATATGCATCTTCTTTCTTATCTTTGGATGAGATAGGTCTCGCTGTGAGTTTACTACCATTCCTATCTCATCTTCTTTTTATTAATCTAGCATGTTTATTTCCAGTCATTTATTTTATTTTATTTATTTATTGCTATATATATATATATCCCTCTCCCTTCTTATTATTTATGGCAACCACACTATTAGTGGGTTCCATCTATTTATTTTATTATGCTTATATTTTATTTATCTTGAAGATAAACTGTTAAAAGATCATATATATTATTATGAGATCAAAATGCCATAGAGATATGAGGCATAGATTGGCTTGAGAGATGAGGCATAAATTGGCTTGAGCCTAAGAGGCAAGATAGCCTTAATTTCATAGGCAAGATTGCCTGAAGCCAAGAGGCAAGTTAGCCTGATAACAAGAGACAAATTATGAAACAATATTTGATCCATAAATTTTGTATGTTATCAGTTGTATAAAGGCCTCAAAATTGTATATTTGGCATTAAATATTCCCTTAAATTATGAGACAAGGGATTGTATGATCATGATTGATATTATAAATAAATATATTCAATTTGCTATTGTAGTAGCAATATTGTGGATTAATTTCTTGCCATGATCAAACAAATCAGTGAATTATGGATCATGAATTTTTATCCAACTTCATTCCCAGAAGTGAATGAAGCAAATATATTATTATAGTTGTTATGTGATTTCTATGATTATAACAATTTTTATAAATACGAGAAAAGAATATTCATAAACAAAATAATTAAGCAAAAGGAAATATTATTTCAACAAAGTTTAATTGCGAGTGGCTCAACATCATTACAAACTTTAATCATCTCATTCTGAAGATATTTAATGTCTTCTTCTTTTGCTTCTCTTGAGATGGGATCCAGATGAGGTAAAGCTCTTCGTAATATCGAGATTTGCGTCATAAGTTTCTTGAGCTTCTTGTGTGGCCACTCAGTTAACCCTCCTTTTTGATAGATTTTTTGTATGGTGTGAGTAGACATATTTAATTGTTTACTCGCTTCATCAAGGGTTAAGTGAAAATAATTTCTTAAATCATGGAGCGTTGTTTTCTTTATTCTTTCTCTTTGCTCCATAGATAACCTATATAATTCACCCTGGTTAAGGGATGAAGTATCATAGGGTATACTTACTGCAGGTTGTTTTCCTTTGCCTAATGAGTGTTCAATATTGGTTTGAAATGAACTTCCATGGAGGTCATTTGGATTTATAGCCCATTTCGAACCAACACAGAGAACCTCATGATAGGCTAATACAGGATCACGCATCAAGATATATCCTGATGCTTGTAAATCTATACAATACTGTGTCAGAAATTGTTTGATTTCTTCAAAATTTTTCTTTGTGAAATCAAACATTGGAAGCCTGTCAGTATTATAAGATTTATCCTGTACTTTTTCAAATAAAACAGCATGGGTAATCATACCTGTTCTTCTTCCGTGAACTTCAAGTTTATGGTACTGAAGTCCGTTGGTATGAATAATTTCCCGTAAAACATGACAGCAACTACATTCCAATAAGCTAGTAGTTGCTAATTGGCTTGTAGCTGTTGGCTGGCTAATTGTTGCTGGCTGGCTAGTGGTTGTTGGTTGGCTGATTGTTGTTGTTGGGCTGGTTGTTGCTGGCAAACTGATGATAGTTTGCTGGCTAGTGAATGCTGGTTGATTAACTGCCGACACTATTGGCTGAACTGGATTGGTAGACTCCATTAGTTCTGCCATAGTTCTACACCTCTTAACAGGCCTCCTTGATGAACCTGCTTCAGTTGTACCTTCAATCCTTGTAGATTGAGGAAGAACACTTGTTCTAGGGGGAGAAGTAGGTACATTTGAAGCAGAAGGAGGAATAGTAGAAGGAGGAATAGTAGAAGGAGGAATAAACATTTCAAAGGGATTAGGAGATAACAAAGAAGTAAATGACATGTTATGCTGATCATCATACAACAAAGCATCAAGTAATGCTGTTTCGGATGTATCAGAAACTGGGATAAAACTGCTTGGTCCTGCCATGGCAATAGAATTTAGAGAAATATGTATTTGCATAGTCCTGTTAAATCTCTACAGATTTGCTCCCTATAAAGCACGAGCCTGGAATCTTTTTGACTTTATATGTATACGACAATCTGAGTTGTCGCGCCTGTGATTCCACAGTGATGCGCCTGTGATTACACAGTATTGCGCTCGTGAATCTGCAATTATACACCTGATGATTTTGTATTTAATATATATTTGTTTGTTGATTCTGGAAAATGGAAATTTTGTTACCAGAAGTAACAAAATTATGCATTGATAATGCATTTAGAAATCTGTGAAATTTTAATGAAATAGATATCATATATGCTATTATCATGGAATATTGTATGAAAATTCCATAAATTAATTTTTAAGGTCTCACACTTGAGGGGGAGAATGATAATGATATATATCAAGTGTGAATATTTATGTGATAATTCTTTGTGAATGTTTCTATGTTGATTCCCCCAAAATGAATATTAGATTTGATGATAAATCATATGAAATGTTGGCATGACTTGTTTGATCATCCGAGTCATATATTATGTGCTGCATGTTCTCAGATAGAATTAATTATTGGAAATGGATCTCTGGAAATATATCAAATTGAAAGTTTACATATGAGATTATAAATTTGCAAAGTTAGCAGTGATGTTTGCAACCAGAAGTTTGCAATATATTATGCGCGCAATTTCCAGATTGAATGATCCAGAAATAATGTATTAAAGTATCCATGAATGGATAGATCAATGATTATGAGAACAAAATTTATATGTTGTGTATATTTGCAGCAATTATATAAGCCAACAGAATTCTCCCCGTATAATTGGTTTTTGGTCAGGAGCCAGATTAATTCCATCTTGAAATGTTTTAAATGTGTAATGATTATTAATCTATTACAATGCACATAGATGGATATACAAAGAAAATTGATGATTTGATGAGGGGGAGAAAAATAAGCAGATTGGGTAAAGATAAAGTGAAATGAATTATCATTGGCTGTTATTGATCCTCGTACAAAGAAATGTGCACTAAAAATTCAAAATGATAATTCAGTTGCTGAGTTTAGTTAATCGAATGCCAGAAGCATTTACTGACCTAAAGAAAGTGACAAAGTCACATGTGCCAACTGCAAATGCTCCTATATGAATTATTATAAAGCACACCAGAAGTGTTGCAAGTCCATTGATTTTAAAGTTAAAAATCCTCAAAAGAGAAAAGGAGCTATAAGAATATAGATGATCATGTTGAGGATAATTAAGAAAAGCTCTAGAAGAGCCATCTCCTGAAGAGATGTTATCTCTAGAAGAGATATTACAAGTAAAGTGTATTGTGGTCCAAGAAGAGACCCAGGTATTTACATTATGAGATCTCAATAAATTATGAATGAAATCCAATGGGACTGAAAATGAAGTCGACGTTAATAATATCTATGATAGCATATGCTGCAATGAATGATAATGAGGATCATGAGCCACAATATATTTGTATGTGCTAGAAGCACATAAGGCGCCAGAAACACATATGTCCCAAAAGGACTCAAGATGATAGTGCATATAGCATCATTATCTGAATAAACATTTATTGAATTTCTATATGCACATATATATTTATGAAAAGATTATTATGACTTTACTTGACAGATTTAGATCTTGCAAGTATATAATGAACAATCAAATTGGGCGTTTCTAACAGAATATTTGATGACAGAAAGTATAATATGCTCAGAAAGACATTGAAGCAATATAGTCATCAGGGGGAGCAACACTGATGTAATCAAGAGGGGGAGACGATACACGCTGTACTCTTTTTCCCTTATCTGGGTTTTATCCCACTGGGTTTTTCCTAGAAAGGTTTTTAATGAGGCAGCACTAGAAAGTGTATCAATGGATGATGTACTCTTTTCTTTGGCTAGGTTTTTATCCCACTGGGTTTTTCCTAGTTAAAGTTTTTAACGAGGCACATTCATAAATGGACATCCAAGGGGGAGTGTTATGAATATACTTATTATGTGGATGTCCATTGACTCCCGGTTTCCAAATATTAAAAGATGATATGGGACCCACGCATAGTGATTTACTATTTGCATAGTACCATGCATAGTAGTTTACTATTTGGTGGGACCCACACACAATTATACAATCACTCACGGGAAGGAAATCCGTGAGTGAATAGTTTAGGTTTTTGGGGAAAACTACACCAAATGACCCAGAGGTAGAAATTACACTAAAGTCCCATTTTTCTTCTATAAATAGAGGTTTTCTGTAACTGTTCATTGATTGAATGAAATGAGAATCTATCTCTCTACTTTATCTCTCTAGAACCTCTGCTCTTCTTCTTATTATTTTTATCAGTTTTATAACACCTTCACTAATCAATTAAATTTGAAGGTGAAGTTTTCCATATGAAGAGAGAGATTATTATATGATATAGGACATAGTGACTTACCGAGAAAAATTACACAAAAGGTAATATGGGGAAAAATATTTAATGGATGAGAGTAAGATAGATTAAAGTCACATATTTAAAATTCAAACACCTCCAACTCTTTCACTACTAGACTTTCTTTAAATTTCATGTCAATAATTGCACAAACTATACGCATAGAGATTATTCTAATTATAACCTACGAGTTAGATAAAACCTCTCCATACTTATAGGCTCTACTTCCCAAATGGAACCCACCACTGTATTTCTCCCCATTTTTATAGAATGCAAAAATCACATCATAACATCTTAGCATTTTAAAATTATAAATAATGTGAATCAAAATAATCAGAGACTAATAGAAGCACATCACCTGTTGCCATCTATGAAGAAGCGAGGTACCTCCTTGTTCCAAAGTTTTGGTAACAGTAAAAACGGACACAGTATGAGGAACTGGAACAAGCTTGATCTTCCACCATAGAAGTATCCCAAAGCTTCCTCCTCCTCCTCCTCTGATGGCCCAAAACAAATTCTCTCCCATTGCTTTTCTGTCCAGAATCCTCCCATTCGCATCCACAATCTTCGCATCTACAACATTATCTGCTCCCAAACCATACTTCCTCATCATTGAACCGTACGCTCCTCCTGTAATATGCCCGCCAACACCTAAGCTCGAACACAACCCCGCTGGGAAGCCGTGGACAGAGCTCTTCTGGGAAATCCTGTAATACAGCTCGCCGATCGTCGCGCCAGCCTGAACCCATGCTGTGTTGTCTTGGATATCGACCTTGATACCTCGGAGCTTGGCGAGATCGATGACTATGAAAGGGTTCTCGATCTCTGAAACGTAAGACATACCTTCATAGTCATGGCCTCCACTTCGGACTCTGATGTGAATTTTGAGCTTCTTGGAGCAGATTATAGCGGCTTGGACGTGGGATTCGGAGGCCGGCGTGAAGATGAATTTGGGTTTTGGGGCAGAAGGGAGTAAGTAACGGAGGTTTTGGGCGGAGGAATTGAGGACAGTCGTAAAGGAAGAGTTGTATTGGGCATAGATAGAGCCGAAGAAAGAGAAGGATTTGTCTGAGTTTAGAGAGAGACACTGAGCAAAGCTTTCTTGATGGGAAGGTCCTGAACATGAAGAGTGAAAAAGTGATGAGAGAAAGAGAAGAAGAACAGAGAAGCGTAATGAGGTTGAAGACAACATTGTTGGTTTTGTCATGTGTTTGGGTTTTCTGCTTCATGTCATGAGCAAAGGTGCTTGTGTTTCTATTTGTAGAGCTTAAATCCACTGTGAACCTTTGTTGTTTTTTAATATTAAGTTTTATAAAAATTAGATAAGTTTTGTTGTTGCTTAGAACCTATAAAAATAAAACATTGCATTTTGTGTGGATAGTTTGATTTGTTTACAGATCTTGTTATTTATGATATTTTAAAAAATAATACTTAAAAGTATTAAGTAATTAAAATATATTGTATTAAAGCATACAGATTATTTTTAATGTTTTATATGACATAAAAATTGAAAATTGTAATATAAAATAAGAGATCTGTTTGTTGTTGACGTGGAGGCATGGTAGTTGAAGTAAGACACACGTCATTCATACATACGAGAGTGTTGATTGGGTTATGCCGCTGATCAGAGGTCAATCTCCAAATATGGATTGGTCAAAAGTGAATTGAAATGGTGATTAGGCTCAGACTCTAAGTACTGATGATGTATGACTGTAGACAAGATTGTACCACAAAACAAGTTAATGTGATCAACTTTGACGGGTTCATATATTTGCTTGAAGAAAATACCACTAAAGATTTGATGGTGAAAGTTTAGACTAATAACTTATAAAATTGTGAGTTCAAATCTCGTTGAGGATTTGTCATAGGTGATTTATAAGTATCTTTTTTGGCACTATTTAATATTGAAATTATGCTCTAAAAGACTGAATTGGGCGAGCCCCGATGGAACCCAACTCGCCTTGGACTGTTTTACTATTAAAAAAAAAAAAAAAAAAGAAGGCTTAGGACTAGAACATGAATTTAGTTTTTATTCTTGAATAATAATTTGCGAAATTTTTATTAAAGAACCAAAATTGATAGTACTAGTTTTTTTTTTTAATTAATAAAAGGGTAGATACTAGCAACTTGAGATAACAAATAATTAATTATGAAAACATAAAAAAAATGATAGTTTATACAAATATAATTAGTTTAATTAACTTTAACTAATTTTATAATTGATTTCCCATATGGTCGGTAATAATGCTTTATATTTGAAAAAAAATATAAGGGAAAATTCCTCTTAGGTCCCAAGGGAGTAACACAATTTTAAAAAAGTCCCACAAGAAGTAATATGTCAGAAAAGTTCTAAGAAGTTGTTAATCCCACGATGGAGTTATTAATTGTCTTTTTTTTTTAAAAAAAAATTCTATTTGTTTTATGATTTTCTTTGTTCTATCTTTTAGATCTTATAACTATTTTTTTTCCTGTCAATGAATAGCCTATCCAATTAATAGATTGAATTGGAATGATGAATTCATAAATCATTGGATGACCTGTCCTGTTGAGTTCTTAATAATCATAAGATTTTTATTCGTATAAATGATAAAATAGAAAATTTTTTTCTGAGGTTTTTAAAAATCCCATTTCATTTTTTTTGATGATACTTTTGAAAATGGATTTCGTTAATTGATTCAAAACATCTCTTCCTTTATAGTATTTGTCAATACTTTTAAAGAAAATTAAAAATAAAGGAAAACAAAGAAGGAATCACTTGATTTCCTTTTTCTGGGCATCACAAAAAAAATAAATTATAATAATAAATAGAAATATAAAATGTAATATATATATATATATATATATATATATATATATATCACATATCATATTAAGCGAACCCTCCTTAACTATGCTAAAAGAATTTTATTTGAAATTGAAGTATATAATATTTTTCAAAGAAATCCTATTTGTTCAATAAAATTCCCTCTCATTTTTGTTTGTCGACTACTCTACTACTTCTTATATGTTTATATGTTATATACAATAAATAAAAAAATATATTATATGTCATTATATCATAAAGGTTCTAATAAAAACTCAGAAAAAAAATATAAACTAAGAATAGGCGATAGTATTCTTTGACAAATGATCAAGATCAATAGGCATTATTATATGGGTTAAGGTGCAAAAATACACATGAGCTTTTTCTACAGGAGCGTCCATCACCATGTGCTTTTTTCGGAGTAAAAATACACACGTGGTTATCATTTTGGAGCAAAAGTCACATCCCACCATTAAGTTACTGTTTATCATGATGAGAGGGAAAGAGATGAAATGAACAGTAACATAATGGTGGTGAACAATAATATAACAGTGGGATGTGACTTTTGCTCCAAAAAGGTAACCATGTGTGTATTTTTGCTCCAAAAAAAAGCACATGATACTGGATGCTCTTGAGGAAAAAATGTATGTGTATTTTTGCACCTTAACCCTTATTATTATATGAAAATATTTGAGATATGATATTAACAACTCCATCTATAGGATTAATAACTTCTTGGGACTTTTCTGACATCAGAATCCTTTGTGGGACTTTTTAAAATTTTGTTGGTCTCTTGGAACTGGAGGGGATTTTTCCAAAAAAATAATAATAACGTAGCCGACCGATAGAACGTTTGATGCACTACACTGTGATTATATATCTTTAATTTTTTCATCAATCATTTGGCTTTATAATAAATGATCTCAAATTTTCTCATCTCTAAGATTCACGCGTCCCTAAAATTTAAAAGTTTTGCCCATTATGAGTCCTGAGCAAAGCAAAATTCCAAGTATTTTTAAAGAGCCCCACAAGTAATTTAAAATAATATATAGGAAGACCCAAAAGATAAACACATGCTTATTTATGTATAAACAATAAGAGCCAGTATAAAGAAGATGCTTTTTAATTTGTTTATCAGATTGTTTGTCTTCATCTGTAATATAATATACGTTGTGGTTAATTTTAGAGGCAATGAGTCATCATATTTGGTGCAATTGAATGTGTTACTTTTCTTGGTTATTATGATATTTAAGCCTAATGGCCCATCCTTTGATTTCATATCTTACTAATTTAAAATTTCCCACATCAGTATTGAATAGCTTTGCTTCAATGCATTCCATCAAGATTCCTTATAATTTTGATGCAATGCCCTCCATTTGGTTGGTACATTAAAGTAATTTTTATGCATTAGCATTCCTTAATATAAGATAATAGTAACTGCACTTTTAAATCACTAATAAACTGATTTAGCAATATAATTCCGTCGTTGATCAATTAGTGATAATCTTTTACGATGGAATCATCAAAATTTGTTGCTAATTCATTTTTTTAGTGCTTCCTCCTCCTAGGGCATCCATTGTTCATGTTCATTATTGTTTGATAATGCTTGCATGAGACATAACAGTTTCATATTGACAATCATTATTTTTTAGTAACACATATAATGAGTCTTATGTAAGAACCATTAATTTTAATAAAAATAAATAACGGTGTCACATAGACAACCGTTCTGTATTTAGTACTTCTAAATTTGAACTGTCAACTTTTATAATAAATGTTAGTTATTATATAATAACCTTAATTTATGGATGTGAAACTCTTCAAGTGAGAGTTTGTAAGGTAGTTGACTCATCTGTATAAAATAGAACAATACCTTCCATCCACAACAAGTTGCCATATAATTTGGGATGGATTAAGACATTCCATGCTTTGTGGAAATAATCAATGGCAATTATTGACCTATATCTATGGTAATGTAGTTATTGACCTATAAATTGTGTTTCTACACAAGAATAAACCTTGGAAAGCTAAGGCATGGGGGGGGGGGATGTATGAATATCTGTATTGAAAATGATGCACAGGGTATGTAAACCCTTGAGCACTTACTACCTTTGTTATACAGATACTCGTGTTTTTTAAGCCGTTGCTTTCCTAGCTTAATTGATATAGAGACACAAGGTATATGTGTACTTGATTAACACTTACATTATGAGATGTAACATCCCATTTGAAAACAGTGAATATTTTTTTTTAAAAAAATAATAGTGATCAGAGTCGAGCATTTCCAACAAGTGAGTAACTGAATCTAAAAGTATATAACCACGGTGTAATTATTCTTATACAGTCATGTACTATGCTCAGAAAGCAGAACCCAAAAGGTTATACCAAAAACTAAAACATTAAACTCTTCCTGCCTTCCTACGCCATCCGTTTGCAACTATCTTCACCCCCTTGGTTCGCCTGGACCTGAAGCTACAGCTGAGATCCAATTACCAATTGGATCTCAGGTAACGGTTAACCTTATGCTCAAATAAACAATATATGGATAACAGTTATTCATAACCTCATACAGCAGTTAATCACTACATAAGCACACAGCAGATGCATGATCACAACATCGACAGAACATAAGCACACAGCAATATGTAAAGTCACACAACATGTCTACACATAACCAGTGCCACGATGACTCATCGTGTCCTCAGCGCTAGGAAAACCCAACGGTGTTATCAAGACTATAACCCGTAACAAGCTGTAGGGGTGTTCGTGGGCAGGACTGGGCAGGGTGAGACCCTTGCCCGATGCCCTGCCCGAAAGATCAATGGGCAGCAAAATGTGGCCCGATGCCCGGCCCTGCCCGTAAAAGCCCGAACATTTTTGGGCAGGGGGATAATGGGTAGGGCAGGGCGGGCCTTACATACCCAAGTGGCCATAACCTATCACACTTATAAAAAAAAAACTTCAATCTTTATATGAGACATATCCACCCACGTCATGAAATTGATGTCACCTTCGTTTGTTCTTCTATGTTCTGAGAAGAGCTATCAGCCATTATTTAAAAAATAAAGATTAATTAAGGAGCAGAAATTAAAGTTCAAAGATGGTCCTCAATTAATTTTAATCCACAATCAATGTACTTTATTCAAATATGAACTAAGGGACCGAGATATTTAATGGATTGTACAAGGAAAAATATCATCCATCCAGATATTTCGGATTAGAAAATATCAAGTTATTGATTATATCATCATATAGACATCCATATAAATAAATATGCATGTATAAAATAAAAAAAATTTAAGAAACCAAGAATTTTAAAAAAATATATATGAAAAATAGAAGAAGGAAAATACGATTTCATATCCTTGGCTAATAAAATCATTCATCATTATTAAATATAAATTCAATTACAAGAAAGGTAATTTAACCTCATCCCTAAAGACAAAAAAGTTCATATCGATTCAACTGGAAATCCTGGAATTAAAGTATTAAAATAAACATACCGATAGATTTTTTTTAAAAAAAATATATACACAATATGACAATAGAATATATATATATATATATATATATATATATATATATATATATATATATATATCTATCTATCTATCTAGAGTACTGGGCAGGGCCAAATGGGAAGGGCAACATACTCTGCCCGATGCCCGGCCCTGCCCGCAAAATGCCCAGCCCAAATGTGCCCAAATTTTTTCGGGCTGGGCAGGGCATTTTTTTGGCGGGCTTGGACGGGCGCATTGAGCCTTGGGCTTCTTGAACACCCCTAACAAGCTGTATGTATGACTGACAGCCCTCAACAGAGCTTCAGTATATAAACATGTCTACCACATATATGTATATAAGCAGCATAAGAGTTAATGTTACAATACGCGTCTGTACCTCCGTTGACGATTTCGGGCACTTCGGTAGAATTGTGGTACGTTTGACGGCGGTTCGACGGTGGTATGATAGCGGAAACAACGGAACCAGCGGTTCGTGGTTTTCGGATATCCTATAAGGATAATATCACTTGTATGAATATTTAAGACCCAAAACAGACAATTTGGGTATAAATTACCATTTTGCCCCTAGTTTGATCACTTAGTGGAATTTTGCCAGAGCTTCACTATTTTGACTTTAAACTCTCAAATTTTGCTATAACCTTTCCTTTAACATATTCCTAAGATAAATATCATACTTATTCCTAAAACATGATATCTAAGCTAACTTGAAAAATTAGAAACTACTCTAGCAATTTTATTCTAACTACCGAAAGAATTACTTAACTAAAGACTAAGGACCGAAAAACTTACTCAGAGCTTCGCTATTTTGGTAATTTTGGTGAACTTTGTCTGGTTAAATTTCGACTGTTGGATCGCACTTTTGCTAGGTGGCTTGATCTTGGCCTTACACCTCCTTGGCCGACCTCACCCCCCACAAGAAGACAAAATTGATGACATCATCAAGCTTGTGTCATCTTGCTTTATCAGATAAAATCCCTGATTCGGTGTTCGGATCACGAAATTCCGTAAAATCTTAAAAATTCCGGGAACAACACTCTAAAGGTCTTTTCTTCCTCTTCAAGAATACTGTATTTTCCTATCCTTATACTCTCATTAAGGATATTCCGTTATCTGTTGAAAATCCTCGGTATTCGTGACCGGTTACAGAAACAACGTCGGTCGGCGCCAACTTCGGGATAAAAATCCACTGATCAATAATATACTCTGATTCTAAAAACTTAGTTTACGGTTTTCTAGGTAGGATTTTATTTCTATCCATGGTCATTTATCCTGTTAACCTTTTTATTATTATAATATTAATTGCCACATGTCTTAAATCTTATTTTATTATTATTTGCTAAAAATCTCCCTTCATCCTTATCCCTCCATTTTTATTATTATATATATATATATATTTTTTCCTTTTTGGCCTAAAAATTTCGGCCACTACATATATATATATATGTGTGTGTATGTGTGTGTGTGTGTGTGTGTGTGTGTGTGTTTTTTTTTTTTTTTTTCAACCACATATATTACATGTATCTTATATTTATTTTCCACACAATCCCCCTATTGGTCCATAAGTAATTACATGAATTTGGGCTTCTATAATTCCTGGAAAAATCCTAAGCCATTGATCTTTATTTATTTTTAAGATTATATCTTAACCCTTATTAATTATTTAATTAGGCCCCTAATAATAATCATTTATATTCATTTATTCTTCATATTTTTCCTAAATTCTATAATCTTTTAAAATTTCTGAAAATTACCTAATAATTTTCTTAATTAAGTTTAATCATTTTCTCACAACAATTTTATTGACATTACCAATTTAAGCTCCATGCAAATTATCAAAAATCATAGAGTTAATCTTAGTCTTAGAACACTTTTTAATTTTCCTTCTTTCTATTTTCATAGGAAATAATTTATTAAATTGTCTAAATTAAGGATAATAGGCTCTCTAAATTTTTAATAATTATTTCATGCCTTTTAGAAGTTTCCATAATTTTCCTTAGGATGTTTTATGGCCCTAAAATGCATTTTCCACATTTTGACCATAAATTTCCATCTAATTTTCTTAGTGTTCTCCTTTGACAATAGACTAATTATACTACATTTTGAGACCTCATATTCACCTATTTTCAATAGGTATTATTTATCTAAATATATATTTAAGTGTATTATAAAAATTAGGGTATTACATGAGATATGTAGGTAAGGAGTTCAATTGAATCTAGCCATAAAGCCTAGAAAATCTTTATCAATCTCGAATTGCATGACTACTCGATGTGGGAAGTGCTACTATATTAGATAAGGTTGAGACAAAGTAGCTCAGAAACTTGTACATTGAAGAGTTTGGGACTAATCACAATATGTTGAATTTTAAAGCTTTTAACTTGGTGTCACTTGCTCAATGCAAAAACAAGAGAGGAAGTTTTGGTCAAAGACATAATGAGTTTTCTAAAAAAAAAAAACGTAAATTCAAAAACACAATTAAATATATCACCTTGAATGCTTTACCGCATTGTGACTTCACAAATGCTACAGGTATTTGCTTGTTCATGTATAACTCTTGGTATGATGTAACTAAATTAGTTTATTTATCTTTCAGCCTAAAGTTTTAGAAAATTATCTTTCAGCCCTAAATTTATTTTTTATAATTTTCACTTTAGTCCCTTCATATAAAGTACGTGGAGGGACTAAAATAAAATTTTGAAATTTTTTTGGGGCTTAAATATAGTTTTATAAACATCTGAGTCCTATTCTGTAATTTTTGCACGAACTCAAAAAAGGGACATTAGCTCCAATCTAACGGCGTTGTGCAGATTTTACATTTTTAAAAGTCTGTTGGTCGTTTTGGTCCACTAGAGAGTTTATTGGTCTTAACACTCCTGGACTAATAGTTTGTTGGTAAATTTGCTTCTTAACTCTTAGGAGTATTATAAAATGTAAATCTATTTCTGAGAGGAAACTGATAACGAGGAGTTAATTTATACAAGAAGTTTTTTTTCTTATAAAAGGTTAGAAACATTCTTTTTTTGGCAAAATTAATAAAATTGAAGATTCCAAGGCAATCCAAGGGTAGTACTATTAAAAAAAATAAAATAAAACCTATATATGTTCACTTCTCTTTCTCTATCTATCAGGTAGTAACTTTGTTGACAACCTATACATAGATGTCGCATATTTGCTTTCCCGCTTTGCATCTTGTCTGAAGAATAAAGTCATATCTCTGTCCAATTTTTATTCTGATTTCTGATTGGAAATTTAGTTTATAATTTCCATGCCAAAGCACTTCGTCAAGCTTATGTAATGCTCTTCTAATTATTCATATATTCCTTTTTCAAAAAAAAAAAAAAAAACCTTTGGCCTGTAGTGACTATTAGAATTAAACATATATGGTCCATATAATTTCACTCTATTCTTAATTAGATCTTAGTAGTTTTTTATTTCTAATTTGGTCCTTACACTTTTCTTAATCATTGATATTGGTCTGTATACTCATAATTTGTTGATTTGTAAGAAAAATGATATTTGTGGCTGATGCTGTGAACCTTACATAGCATATATATAATTAATTTTTGTCCACATAAATCTAAATAAATTAAAAATCAACCAATTTACATTGTTTTTATTTCAAAAATATTTTTTTGTTTTAAAATTTGTGAGAACTTAAATATGTTGCTTAATCATCACCCACATCCGTCCCTAATTACTAGATTATGAGTGTAGAGAATAATGCTTAGAAAAAGGATTAAGTAGCAAATCCACTCCGGAAGTATATGTCGAGAAACAATGTTACCCTAGAAGTTTTTTCAGGCTCAATTTTTCCTGGAAGTCTAAAAACATAACAATGTTGCCCCTTCCCGTTAAAAAACTAATGTTGATTGTTAAAAATTTAAAGCTGACTGTTAACTTTTTAATGGAAAATGGTAACATTGCTACTTCTTTAGGCTTTCGGGGCAAAATTGAGCCCAAAAAAACTTTCAGGGCAACATTACTCTCAGGCGTGTACTTCTAAGGTAGATTTGCTACTTAACCCTTATAAAAACTGTAATAACCAATAAAAAACTACAGGCACTTGATTAAAAATCACGTAAAATTGTATAGAATGACAAATTAAATTTTCATTTGAGAACTTTAGCTTTAATTGTATGTGTTTGTTATATAGTTCATGCATGGAGTCTAAAGTATCAACAATGAATTTTATAATTTGTGAATATATGAATTATAGCTTTTATGTTTTATCTTGGGTTATTGTCATCGTTAATCCTTATAGTTCAATCAAATTTTGGTGTGAGATAAAAAGTTAATAACTTTAAAACTCTTTTCTCATATTAGTGAAATCAATAAGTATGAAAGTAATGAATCATAAATCCACATATAGTTATTCAAATCATATATGTATAGCTTATGAAAGAGAAGGTGCAAATTGTGATTTATTCTACTTCATTCCAATTCTCAATGACTTCTATCTAATCCCTAGACTCTACTTGAGATTTTCAATCCACTATCTTCTTGTTTAATCAGGGCACAAAAATAGCCTTTACTGTCGCTCAAGTTTAACGGGTAGTTGAGAACCTTAACAACTTCAAGCTTGATCTCCTACTTGAGAATCACTCACCCTTACTTGGGAGGTTACAATCTGTTTCTCATTCAATATCCTAATCTTGAATAACTTTGACAAGGATAAAGTGATTAGAATGAAAGAATATTTCTCTAGATGAAGTAGATAAGGTTTAACAGTGAAGTATAATGTGGGAGTATAATTATAGAGCTTTGGTTGGGTGAGATTCAGAGTATTGGCATGTTGACATTGTAGGCATAGGCTCTCTCTTCTTTCAATTTTGAATGATCTTCTATTTATATTGATGAAGAGTATTTGGCCATTGAGCTTCTCCTTCTTCCCATTGAAGTTAGAAGTTTGTTGGAAGTAGCCGTTGAAGTTTCTAATAAGAAGTTACTTTTTAATAATTGAGCTTTAATCCAAGTTTAACCATCTATAATCTTCATATAAACTGGTTAGTAATTATGAAGAATGATTAGAAGAAATATAATCAAGGTGTAAATGAGTTTGAAAGAATATAAAAAAAATACAAGACAATGATTAAAAATCTGTGAACAATATCACTCGAGTGATCTTACTAGTGATGTTTCATCATTGGAGTGATGTGTCATGACTTGAGTAATGTTTTGTTCTTCATACTCTTTCACCAAAGAGTTACTGGCTAGTTATTTTGAAAATAGCATAAGATCACTAGAGTAACTAGGCTTCACTAGAGTGATATGATAAAATAATTATGTCAATGTTGGGGTAACTGGAAAGTGATGGCTTAGCTTTGCAAACATCACTTGAGTGATGTTATTGCACTCGAGTGATTCATTCATCACTATCCGATTATTGGATGGTGATTCATAATTTTTAGGCATCACTTGAGTGACATGTCTCTCACTCAAGTGATCTATCAGAATTTCAAAAAATCACTCAATCACTTTTTGGTAACTTGCTAGTGATCATGTAAAAAATAGGACATCATTAGAGTGATCAAACATCATGAAGTGATCCTTCAGGTTTTCAAAGAGACCACTGGTTGGTAACTTGGTAGTGATAAGTATTAGTTCTCTATGGGTTTTGATGATAACTGACAATTGTAAACTTGAGATAAAGTTTGTCTTTAAAAACATGGAAAACTTACTGTCAAAGACAAACTCAAGTTTTAGTTAGAAAACTCGAGTTTGGACTTAACAGAGAACAATTCCAGTTTTGTGAACTAAGACAAACTCGAGTCAAGATTTGAAAACTCGAGTTTAGATAATACAAAGAGCTCTTAAGTTTTCTAAAGACTAAATAAACCAGAATTTAGTTAAACAAACTTCAGTTTGACAAATCAAGAAACCTGAGTTTTTCCAAGTGTGAAAACTCGAGTTTTTACAACACACAGAAAGATATATTATCTTAAGCTTGATAAAACTTGAGTTATGATTTTGGAAACTCCAATTTACATTGGCTTAAATGTTTTACAAAGTTTTCTACTTTGAGAAAACTCGAGTTTAGTTTTCATAAACTTGAGTTTAAGACTTACAAAGAACTACACATATTTCTAAGGTGTTGAAAACTTAAGTTTCGAAATGAAAATTCCAATTTGATCAATCCAGAGAGCTTTTCAAATTTTTTGGAAACTCGAGTTAAGATTGATAAACTTGAGTTTATGGCATACCAATAGCATCACTCTTTATTCACTATTTGAAAACTCCAGTTTTGTATTAAACTCTAGTTTTGAGCCTCTGAACTAAAAATGTGTTTTTCACCTTAAGTGTCCAAAACTCGAGTTTAAGTCTTGCTCAAAAACTGTTTGAAAGATCAAATCACGACCTTCATCTCTATATAAAGATAACTTGAGTCAAACATATAAAACTCGAGTTTATACATTTAAATGTGAACTACAAACTCGAGTCTTGATGAACTAACTTGAGTCTACATCATAGAATTCAAAATTTGAATTATCTGAATCTACGAAAAACTGTATGATTGATCTATATGTTGTTTATCATCACTCATCACCATCCTTAGATATGTTTAACCTATTTGCTAGTGAATTTCAGTTGATTTAAAGATGATTCAAAGAGAATTAAAGTGCAGCTTCAACACAAATGAAAAAGCATGTCAGAGCATTTATTGCAAATTCAGAAAACTTGCTATATTTTGGCCAATTAACCTCTGCACGATGGAAAATGGATTAATGCTTCTTACCTAAACTAGCTTTTGACATTCCAACGGACAAAAGTCAAGGAAAGTCAACATTAATCCTCTGAACAAAAAGAATTAATTGAAGAGTAGAGAGAGAAGAAACTAAAGTGCCTCCAACAGCTAGATTAATGCACCAACGGCTATAATATAGATTGCAATGGTCATTTAATACCTTCTTTGTATAAATAGAGTTGCATTCAATTCTTCTCAACAACTAAGGTTGCTGAAAACATATTGCATTCAAATATACTATCTACTCTTTTAGTTTTCACTTGTAAAGTATCTTCTGATACTCTGTGCTTCAATGATTATCTATACACTCTGAGAGAGAGTTCATTTGATTGTAAATCATATTGTTGTAAAGAATCTCAAGTTTAGGGACTTGGAGATGGGGATATTGATTACAATTGTAAGGGGGAGTAGATTCTAGTGAGGGAATTACTCTTGAGTTACAACATGCTACATCTCAAATCAGGCATACCTCCGAAAGAAGTTGAACACGTGAATAGCGTCACATTGAAACAACCTTGGTAATTTATTTTGATGACATTAAGCAGTTTTCCATAAAATGGGATGTCACCGAATTGCATGTTCCTATTACTATTGCTCACATAACTCCTTATCCTAAAAGTGACATAAACACCCGAGTTTTGGGTTGGCATTCCTTGATCTTATGAAACTGTACAAAACTTGAAACCAATGACATTTTATGTTGTAAACCTGGTGGCATGGTCAAGTAGGCCAAGTGCAAGAACGTTGAATCTAATGAGTATGGTTGTTGTCATTTTTTATTCTCTGTGTAAACCAACCTGAGAATTCTTTATGGACGTTTTTGTCAATTTTGGATTATTTATGTATATGGATTTTGAGTCAATGTTTCATGTGACTTTTAAGTTCCTTGAGATGCCGATCATGAAATGTAAATATAAAATATAAGGAAATATATAACATAACATATAAGTGTACAATCCTTTATGAAGAAAGGATTCAACTTTAGTGCAATTAATCAAGACATGTCTACGTGCTCAGAATTTCTCAGTTGCTATTAGTTTGAAGTTCTCACTTCCGCTAACTAGTTTACCAATACGAGGGATTAACAACTCTATTTAAGATGGCTCAAGTTCTGGACAATCATCTACATGAAACAATCAGTTGAAAGACATCTCAATGTCATCAAAGTACTTTAAACAAAAAAAATAGTACCTCATCCCTTATATAACCTTATGCTATAAAATGTTCAAGCCATGCCTTATTCCTTATGTAAGATTTAAATTTCCTAAGAAACCTATAGAGTAAAGAAGGAAAAATGTCCATATATAGATATTGAAATTGTGACTAGCAAGTAATGTTGATGCAATTTATTTTAAATGAGTACCTCTCAATAGGATACATCTATTGATGATGAGTTGGGCTAGCAAGCTTTGTTTCATGAACAAGGTGTACTGTTAGGTAAACCATAACCATGAAAAAAGATGGAGGAAAAATTATCTCCAAATGACATAGCATAATAATGATTTTCTGTTGTAGTTGATTAAGCTCATCAACGATCAAAACTTTAGAACACAACTTTTGAAAGAAAGAACACAACTCCACTAAAAAGATTGACACATCAGGAAGCAACATATTTCTTATTGCCAATTGAAGTAAATGTTGCACAAGAATATGTGAGTCATGATTCTTCAACCCAACAATTTTTCAGTCCTACATGTCAATACATTATAAAATGTTTCTTGAATACCCATTAGGAAATTTAATTTTCTTCAACATCATGAGGAAAATTTCCTTATTCAGTTTTATGAGGGTAAATTTTCCTGATTCAAATTTGTCGTGCTCATTCAGCCATGCATCTCGATAGACTCCCAAGGCATAAAATAGACATCCAGAGCTTTCTATTGACATAAACTTTGTAATGTTTTGAGTTTAAAATGAAAGATGAACAAATAACATGGTGAAAAATAATTTTTGGAATCAAAAGATCAAAATAGCAAAAGTTGGTGAAATTTCCACTTTTGAGCTTTCTGGAGTTTGTTGCCTTATGGTCAAAATTTTATGTGGAAGATGATCTTTAGAAAGCATGAAATTTTCCAGGCATAAAATAGACATCCAGAGCTTTCTATTGACATAAACTTTGTAATGTTTTGAGTTTTGCACAAGGAGTTAATTTTTGAAGTTGGACCTTGTTTCTAGAAGTTATCCTAGACAATGGTGTTCATATGTGGATTTAGGAAAATCAAATGGTAATTAAAAATTTTGAAATTTTTCAAAATCAAAGTAGACCTATAGGGATTTTTTTATATGCATAACAAATATTTTTTTTTTGGAGTTTTGTACAAAGAGTTATGCATTTTCAAACATATGCATGTTTTTGGAAGCATGATTTGTTCCATAAATGAAAACATAAATGTCAAGACATGACTCTTGAAATGTATATTTTATGGTACAAATCATGGAATCCAACTTATTTCTGGAAAAACATTGATGGAATTGTCGGCCAAATCAGAAAAACAGAAATGTCAAGACATGACTCTTGACATGTCTAGTTTATGGTACAAATCATGGAATCCGACATGACTCTTGACAATGTCAAGCCAAATCGTCTTCGAGCGAAGGTGTCTTATCTCTGGAAAAACTTATTTAAGCTATGGGAAGATATGTCTATCCAGATCAAATGGAATCCAACTACAGGTGGGAAAATATCCTTTTGGAAAGATTTTTGGGTGGGCAACCATGGTCCTCTGGGAAACATCTCATTCTCCCCTGTACCTACCACTGAATTTTCAAAAGATATCTCAGACTTCCGGAAAGAAGATGTTACGTGGAACTGGGCTCTTTTCCAACATCTGCTACCTTTGGATGTCCTAAAGGATATCTCCTTTATCTCTGTTGCTTATGATCCAAGATCACCTTTGTGCTTTTGGAATCTTACAGCAAAAGGGACGTTTTCGACGAAATCAGCATACAAGAGCCTCGAAAGCTTGAACTAGAATGAGTATAACCCCATTTGGTCAACATTATGGAAACTACCTATGGCACAAAGAGTTAAAACCTTCTCTTGGCTCTTAATAAAAGGGAAGTTACTGACCAATAAAGAGCGCCTTAAAAGAATATTGACTGATAACAACAAATGCCCCCTATGCCAAGCCACTAGTGAAAGCTTGGATCATGCCCTTAAAGATTGTGACCTGCCTTCCTCAGTTTGGAGGAGAATTTTGTCTATTGATATGCATTCAGATTTCTGTAAATTGGGTATTATGAATTGGTTGCGTTTAATCATTAGATCCCCCTCTTTGGATACCTCGTGGAAGATTGGTCTTTGTATCTCCTGCTAGAAGCTTTGGGAAGTTCGCAACCAGAGAATTTTCAATGATGAATCATTTAACACTGATGGAATTGTCGGCCAAATAAAAACTATGGTCGTACATACCCAAAAGTGTTTTCCTAGCTTTAATCTCATTTTGTAACCTTGTTCTCTTTGTAAATTTTGGCTCTATTGTTGTAATTTGACTTTCATCTAATGAATTTCCTTTCACTCAACAAAAAAAAAAAAAGAAAAAGAAAAGAAAAGCTCTGAATAACTTGAAACTTTTGAGCCTGTGGGACTATTTTTCCATGAAAATAGACATGCCAAGAGTCATGTATATTTTTTTAGCACACTAATTGGATTTTGGTGTAATTACTTATGATTTTTCAAAGTTTCTGAAAAATTGGGGTAGAAAATCTAGAAATCTGAAAATGACAAAAAATAAAGGTGAAGATTGGATAGTTTATGCACTAGGGGTAAAAAGGTAAAAATAGGTGAAAATAACCCTTGAGATATTATTCTAAATCCATATGATATTTATTTTAATATCATATAAAATTGGGGAAATAATAATCTAATGAAAACCTTACAGGATACTTAGGAAGCCTTAGACAGGTGTCAAAAACAAGCGCACCGCTAAATTACTCACAACAAGGTATGTACGCGTACAAGTAACCCTAATCTCCTATGCTTTGTGTGTGTGTGTGTGTTTGTGATTGATTGATTCATGATTATGGATTTATGACTAAGATTAGGTCTTAAGTCATACATATTCGTGACAGGATTGGCTCTTAAGTCATGTGTTTGTTTATATTTAGTTAAGCTACAGATTATTGTTATAATACTGCATGCTTGTTTTCCTAGCGCTGAAGACATGTGTCTGGGACATGTGGCACTGTGAGTGCATACACCGTTAACATTATGCTATGTATTTTGGTTACGATATGGTTGTTGAATGATGTACTATTTCCTAATTGTGAATATCTATCATATATTGTTATCCTTACATGAGATTAACTATTACTCTGAGATTCAATAACTTGAATTGAATCTCAAACATGAGTATAGCTTCAACATCCGGAGCTGGAGAAAAGGGTAAACAGCACATGTAGGAGCTTGTGAAGATCTGGAGGACATATTGTAATTAGTTGGACTATATTAATACTATTAAAGTATTTGATCATATGAATGCTTGGATGAATGTACTGGTATTAACCTTGATCGGATAAACCATGATTAGATTATACTATAGCCATGTTATATCAATTATTATCTGCTCAAACCATATCATATGCTCTATCACTACACTACTTTGATAATATTCTAGAAATATTACATGTTAATAAACATAATAAGTAGTACAGAATTTGGGGGTGTTACACCCATGACAACTTTCAAAGAGGCAGTAGGATCTACAAATCTCTATGACTCTAGGGTAAGGGATTGCCACAACTTTGCTTGAGTCTTCACAATCCGCTGCTGGTGCACAAATTTTATATAACATTAATGAAACAATTTCATCTAATTTAAATAAATTACATAAATTGTATAACTCATTGGTACGGAACTTACAATAACATCCTGGTGTCTATTAGTGTATGTGAATAACTCCCCATTCTTTGTCTGGCAGTTCTCCTCCTGAGCCTTCTTCTCCTAAAAGAATTAAAAGAATATAAATTTGTTATTTCAAAAATAAAACAATTAATAATTTTCCAATATAAAGTTAACCTTAATTTAACTTTAAAAATTACCAGCTCATTGTAGGTTACAACTTACAACAAATGTCTTTGGGTCCTATCGTGTGATAAATCCTTTGCTGCAATTGACTCTTAGTATTCTTATGAGACAAAGCTTACAGAAGATACGAAACATTAAAATAATGACAACAATATTAATTATTAAGAACTTAATAATTCTTTAAAGACTTGCTAAGTCTAATGCACGGACACTATCTGGCACACTATCGATTAGTTGCTGCAGTGACATTATCCCATCCTTATTGACTGAGTTGTAGAGACAACCCCTTTCATTCTTCCAATCATCCCCAATCTTGATTAGCAAGTACCTCTTCCTTTTGCTGTAGACATTGAACTTATGTTGTATCATAATTTAACTAACAATAATTTATAAATTTATTGATTAATAAAAAATCCAAAAATTATTACTATTTACATCTATAATATAATTGAATGAAATTACTTACTTTCACAACATCTGTAACATCCCAATTTTCAAAAGCGGAATATTATTTTTTCATCAAAAATCATTTAAAATCATCAGAGTAGATCATTTGAGCGGAAGAGTAACTAATGCTTTGAATTCAAAAGCTGGGTACAATAGCGGTATAGTAACCGTGTGGTTCAAAAGTGAAGTAAAACAACATTAGGAAGGCTTCTGCCGGAATGTCAAAAGGATATCTATAGCTGGGTCTTTTATGCGTCCTGCTTGCGTTTCCCCTTGTCTTCCGTCCTTGGTTCTCCTGAACCTGACGCTATGTTAAGAGCTGAGGTCCCATGCATACGGACCCCAGGCAACGGTTAACCTCATGTTTACATACACAATATATAGACAACTCATACCACAACACCAAACAGCATACTCAAGCAAACTATCATAACCAGTGCATATATATCGCTCCCAGCATGCAAACATATCGCTCCCAGCATATGGACATATCGCTCCCAGCATTACAAATACTCTTTAACCTTTATATGCAAACATACCACATATATGCATAACATAAACATCAGAGTTAGTGTTACAGTACGCGAACGTACCACAAAGCTATCAGTTAATTCACTTAAGTATACCATACACATAGCACATATATGCATACAGTAAACATTAGAGTTAAAGTTACCAGTACGCGGACGTACCTTCGTTGACGAGCGTTTAGTACGTTGACGATAAAATGCACTTTCGATGGAAAACAACGGAACGACAGCGAAATGACAGCGGAACAAGATTACTGATATCCTATAATGATAATATCACATTTATCAATATTTGATATCATAACAGGCATTTTAGGTACAAATTACCATTTTGCCCCTGATCCCCTAATCGGCGGAATTTCGCCAGCACTTGGCTACCTTGACCCTAATCTTCCAAAATTTCAACATATCTCCAACTCCATAATGATTTTCGAAATTAATACCTTAATTACCCCTAGAACATAATTTCTAAACATACTTGGAAGATTGAAGATCAACCTAGCATTTCTACTACAACTACCGAACTAAAGATTAATGACTGAAGAGCTTACTCAGAGCTTCGCTATGAACTCTTTACTCCTCCTCCAGAGCTCCTCTCTCTAACTTCTCTCTAGATTTTGTGTGAATTGGTGAGGAATGAAGAGAAAATGAAGGGCTATTTATAGAAAAATCCAAGTTACTATTCATGCTTTGTCAGATGAATTCTGGACCGTCAGATCGCACTTCTTGAAGGTGGCAAGATCTTGGCCTTACACCTCTTAAGGATGATGTCATCCCTACTGCATCATCAAGCCTTATGTCATCTTGCTTTATCAGGTAAACTTCCTGGTTCGATATCCTGATCGCGAAATTTCGTAAAATCTTAAAATTCCGGGAACAAGACGCTGAAGGTCTTTTCTTCCTCTTTGAGAATACTGGATTCTCCTAATCTTATATTCTCATTGAGGACATTCTGTTGCCTGCTGAAAATCCTCAGTAATCGCTACCGGGTACAGAAATAACGTTGGCCGGCGCCAACTTCGAGACAAAAATTCACTGATTAATATTATACTCTGGTTTTTCCCAACTCATCCCCAGATTCTTGCAATGGAATTATTTTCTATCCGTTCTCATTTATCCTGTTCACCTTTCTTTATTATTTTAATATTATCCATTTACCACATGTTTAATCTTATATTATTATAATATTACCAATATCAATCCATCCTTATCTCTCCAAATTTTCAGCCCATCCACATATATATATATATACAATTAATTTTTTCCTTAACCACATATATTATATTTATCCTATATTCATTTTCCATAAAAATTTCCTATTGGTCCATAAGTAATTTCATGGATTTAGGCTTTCATAAATTCTTGAAAAATCCTAATCCATTGACCTCTACTTTTTAAGACTACATCTTAACCATTATTATTTATTTAATTAACCCAAAAATAATTACTTATATTCACTTCATTTTTCATGTTTCCTAAATTTCTATAATCTTATAAAATTCCTGAAAATTTACTTAATTAATCATTTACTAATTGTTGATAATTTTCTTAATTAGTAATAATTATTATCTCACAACTATTTTACTGACATTGGTAATTTATGCATAATATTAAAAATCATGGGGTCCAATATGGTCCCCCAATACTTTTTGATTTTTCTCCTTTAATTTTTCCCCTTTAATTTTTCCAAGGTAATAATTTAATAAATTACCTAAATTAGAGACAACATACTTTCTAATTTTTAATAAATATTAAGTTGCCTCTTAGGATTTTATCATAATTTTCTCAAGGTATTTAATAACCCATAAATATTTTAGGGACCTATTTGCATATTATTTAATCTTAGGAGAAATTGTCCTAATAATAAGATAAATTCAATACAAGGTGTTTGAGACCTCATATTCACCTATTTCCAATAGGTATTATTTACTAAATTATGATACTTATCCTAAGTAGGATTTTTAGGGTATTACAACATCCTCAAAGAATTTGGTTTTATGCTCACTTGGAATATGCTTCCAAGTCTGGAATTGGATGGGGAACCGCACCCAATTCCCGGCTAGGTAGTTCAGCCGGTGGTTGAAGAGATGACCACCAATCCCTATCGACTGGCCTGTCATATCATTTCACTTAATTGTGACACATGGCCCTTGTATTTGATTCACACTAAGCACGTCTAGCTTCCTTCTGGTGAGATTTCATTGTGGATCTATACAATTTACCACATTTTTGTATTAAATTTAAATACACTTTAATTCACCATATGGAATTTAAATATTAAATTTATTAAAAAAATAATTAAATTTACCTTCAATATTTGCCTCAAATCTGATCAAGCGTGAAGATGATGGTCGAGGGTTCCTTTGGTCCCGCTCATCCTCCTAATCCATAAATTGCTCCACCTTGCCAAGGGGAAATTGGATGTTCAACTCATCATTTTGCTCATAGTCGCTAACACTTATATCAACATCCTATTCCTCAATATTAGGTGGTATGGTCTCTTATTGTGGGGTTGCTTGCTATGGGATCGCTTCATCTAGGAAGAGTGATGTACCTAAATCCCCTCATGTAGTGGTGCGGAGGCATTTCTACTCCAATGCTCCCCTTAATCGATCCTTATACTTTTTCCCCCTTCAAAGCACTCTGCCACATACCATCTCTTTCCCTTTCTGTAAATCTCTTCTAGAAGTCATAACTTTGTAAGTTCTGCAACTAAATGTTGTAAGTGAGTGTGTGAGAATGAAATTTGTGTGGAGAGAATGAAACTTGCGTGGACGATAATTTGGCAACGGCATGGGTTGAAAGGCCTAACATTTGTAGTTGTTTTAATACAAAACAACTACAAAGTTTAAACATTTTCAGTGGTTTACAAAAAACAACTACACTAACCGCTACTAAACACGAAACCCTACCTTATTCGTCATGACACTCTATAGCGGTTTTATATAACTGGTGTAAATGTTATGACTCTTAGCATTCTGTAATGGTTTTGCCAAATAACCACTATAAAATATAAACCCTACCTCATTCACCATGACTCTGTAGCAGTTTAATATCTTACTACAAATGTAATTGACTCTTTATATTCTATAGTGATTTTGCATCAAAATTGCTACAATTTTTTTATAACAACTTCAAACTTTTAGTTTTATTAAAAAAAATAGCAGAAAGAAGCTAAATATACAGTTGAAAGAAGGTTCCCCAAGATGAAAAATATGAAAATGTGGTGTTAGGTCACATGATACGCATAACATGCTATCAGGATAGCCCATTTGCAAATGTTGATCTCAGGCAGCTACTTTGAAACCAACCAATGTTTGGATTTTTGTTGGTAATGCTTCACATAATCGAATAAACATGAGTTTTGCATAGTTTGATACTTTGTAGCGGTTATGAAAGAAACCTCCTCAAATTTTCCAATTATTTGCACTTTTGTAGCTGTTTGTTGACATAATCGCTACAATTTGGCAAGGCTCTTTACCTTTTGTCGGGGTTTTTAAAGAACCGTTACAGATTGGCAAGACTCTGACTTCTGTAGCAGTTTTTCTTTAAAACCGCCACAAAGAAACTGCCAAATCTTTCACCCCATAGCTCACCTTCGTTGTGCCATTTTTGTTGCAGTTTATCGAATTACACCTGCTACAAAAAAAAAAAAAAAAAAAAAATCATGCCATATTTTGTAGCATTTATTTCATGGTAACTGCTACAAAGTTCGTTCCTAAATTAGAGCATTTGTGTTGCAATTTCTTAGGGGCTTTAGGCTAAAACTTCTACTAATTATGATATTTGTAACGGTTTATTTATACGGTTATAAACTATCAGTTTTTTTTTTAGTGTTCCCTGACAGGTAGTGGTTATTTCCAAACTAGCACTATGCCCAGCTTCCTGTTAGAAGAGATCTTGATTATATGGTTTATAGCTTCAGATCATTTAAGCATGGCGAGATATATTTATAATGTAAAGTCTTTCGTTGTTACTCTTTGTTGCATAATTCATATAATGTAATTAGGAATGATCATTGTATTTATTCCTACACAATTAACTTAAGATTACAAATTAGATGAGACATGCCAATTTCTACTTAGTTATTATAGTTCTATATTTCATTTTAATTATTTACATTGTTTGAATTTTTCTTTCCCATTTATTTGTCTAAATGTTTGTGGAAACCGGAAGAGTTACGTAAAAAGATCATGAAAAATCTGAAGGGCCCATATAATATCAATCTCCTTTGAGCCCAACATAGACTTAGATGGCCCGTTCCCTCTCGTTCGGCCTTCATTTCAATGGTTACGTACACCCGCACTGATTATCCATTTTTGAATATAATTTTTTTATTCTCTAATAAAATGTTTACTACTATTCACTCGTGTATCACTGTTATAATGCTGATAAAATATAAAATTTTTCATAACCATAATATACACATGTGTGTGTGTTTTTATTTATTAAAGTTCATCATATTTTATAAACTTTAATTTAAATTGTGTAAAAAAAAATAACTTTTTACCAAGGAAAAAATCCCCATTAAATGCATTTTGAACTTCAAAATCTCTAAAAGTTTATGTGAATAAGAAAAAGAAAATATAGGGAAAATGGTAGAAATAAGGGATTTCGAAGTGTCAGTACTTTTACAAAATTACCACATAAATATATATTTTTTCAAAAGGACAAGTATGCTTTTGTTTTTTTGTTTTTAAAGGACAAGCTTCCTCTGGTCGGCTGGCCGCTAGAGCTTCACTGCTCGCTAGTCATTGGTGTTGGATCTTTGATGGCCAACACCCATCTTATTTGCCAAGCAGTAACTAGCACTTCAGTGAGAATTTGTGTGTGCAATTGACTACACCCCAATAGATATTTACTATTCATTTTACGCCATTTATTACTAGTTTTAACAAATTTTTGGATGACGGTTGTGGGAAATTGACTACACTTGTCAATTCTCACAAGAGTTTAATATTTTAAATGCCTTTTATTGAAATGGTAAATACCTTTACCAATATTTTCATTCATGTTATAAATACAGCAAATAATTTAAAATATTACATTCTTACTTATAAAAATAGATAAGTGTAGTCAACTTCTTACACCTTCACTCAATTAGTTGAATTTTCCCAAGTTTGGAACTTGTTAAAAGTAATAGTAAATGGCATTAATTAATGAAATGGGATATATATTACAAATGCCGTAAACCACATTACACATTACAAGTGTAGTTTTATTTGTTTATGTTTGTTACATTATATTAATTATTTTTAAATTTCTTTATTCATTTTATAATTCTAAAATTTGAATTATAATAATAAAAATTTCTAAAAAATATAATACAATTGTACTTAATTAATTTTTATTTTTATAATTATGAACTTTGTCAACCGAATTACAAATATAGTAAATATCTATTGAGGTGTGATCAATTACATTATAAAAGTAGTAAATTGCATGTGGCCGAAGCTTAAAAGCTAACTTAGATTGTTTTTGAATGTATATATATCAACGGTTCTTTGTGGTTCAATGGTCATCTACCTTTTGGGATCCAAAGGATTGGGGGATCAAATTATCCTTCAACACACCCATGGCACCAAAATTTCTTGTCGGTGGCTGGCCATCGTGGGGCAACTTGTGCTTTATTAAAATATATATTGGCGTGGCAATTATGTAAAAACGCCAATACTTCAAAATTATTTATTCCTACTTTTATTTATCCATTCTTTTGCTTATTCACATGACCTTTTGGGAATTTTACAATTCAAACGGTATTTTATGGAGACTTTTCCTTTTACCAAGACCAAATTTTACCACATTAAAAAAAAAAATTAATACTGAGTTTTTGAAAAATTATTATTGCAGTTACTTGAAATTTAAATTTTTAATCTCTAGCAAAGAATTATAACTGTGTATATATTCTTTAATCTTAAGTCTAGACATTTAAAATATGAGTCTCCAAAAGAAAATTTTCCTTGTAAATATTGCAGAATCCATACTTTCGATGTTGTGTTTTCTTTAAATTTTTCCCTTGTGTCCATAAGCTTTTAGACATTACTTTCACTGCACTTTAGTGAATGGCTTTACCAATAAGGGAACCAATATTATTTCACTATGAAACATAAAGCCCATAAAGGAAGAATAATATCATTGATTCAAAATATGTTCCTATATATGTATGTCAATGGGAAGTTGAAACATCATCCAACAAGTATGTTAGTAAATTGGTGTCTTAAAGATAATATGTTTTAACAGAGGGATGCCTTGTTCTATTTAGTATTTTATGATGTAGGTATTTGGGGGCGCAATCCCCGAAAGCAAATTTCTCTGGCACAAAAAAAACAATTATACCAAGTTGGGACATAAATTAAAGCAAGTGGGAGTAGAAATATAGGTCTATAAGAAAATATTCCATAATGTCATAATGTCAACTCTGCCAACAAGAGTTGGCCAAAAATTAAGAAATGAAATAAAGAATGATGAAAAAGCCTCCACTAGATCAACCAATTCTTCATCTAAAAGATGACGTTTGTATTAGAGCTCTTTGGCAAAATACAAAATCTAGGTTTTGGAGACAAAATCTAGGTTTTGTACTAGGTCTGCCAAACACCTCCTTTTTTAAAAAAAGCTATTCTGCATCAAAATCTAGGTTTTGTCATAAGCTTACCAAACACCCTTATTTTTTCCAGAATCTATTCTGCATCAAAATCTAGATTTTGAAACCCAAAACCTAGGTTTTGTCAAAAGCTATTTCTTTAAGCTTTTTCTCTCTCCTCTATCATCATCAGTATTTTTTCAGTACTAATCAGTATCCTTAAGATATTTTTTAGTATCTTTCAGTACCCTAAATATTTTTTCAAGATCAGTCATTAACCTAAAATATTTTTTCAATATCGTAAAATAAATTTTCAAGATCATTAGTATTTTTTCAGTACAAGTCAGTACCTTGAAATATTTCATGATCTTAAAAAATTATTCTACGATATTATAAAGATTTTTCAGGATAATTATTCTTACAAAAATATTTCATCGCACTGAAAGAGACTAAAAAAATATCTTAAGGATACTAACTAATACTGAAAAAATACTGATGATGGCAAAGGAGAGAAAGAAAAAGCTAAAAAAACAGTTTTTGACAAAACCTAGGTTTTGGAAATGAAAAAAAAGTAGTTTTTGACATAACCTAGGTTTTGGGATTCAAAACCTAGATTTTGATGTAGAATAGCTTTTGGAAAAAGTAGAGGTGTTTGGTAAGTTTATGAGAATAGCTTTTGGAAAAAGCTAAATTACACGTATATCGCCATCAGATTCGGTGTATATAAGCAGACAGAAGATGCATTTCTCTGCACATACGAAGTAGCTGTGAAATCCTAAAACCATGGGGTCTCCAAGTTCGCTACTCTTGATTCTTGTGTTTTCCTTCTTTCTGGTTTCATCAGCTACTTCATTTCCAATTCAGAAAAAATTCACTCGTTGTCTTCAAGCAAAATCTCAAAATTCAATCCCATTTGCCACGTCAATTTTCACTCCTGACAATTCTTCATTCAATAAAGTTCTCGAATCCACAGCTCAAAATCTAAGGTACTTGCTGCCTTCAATGCCTAAACTTGAATTCATATTCACTCCCTTAGACGATTTTCAAGTTCAAGCTGCTGTCATTTGTGCAAAAAAGCTCAAGATCCACCTGACAATACGTAGTGGAGGTCATGATTATGAAGGTCTTTCTTATGTTTCTCTTATAGAGAACCCATTCATGATCTTAGATCTTGTCAAGCTTCGTGCCATCAATGTCAATATGACATGAAACACAGCCTGGGTTCAAGCAGGTGAGACCATTGGAGAAGTATACTATAGAATTTCTGAGAAAAGTCAAGTCCACGGCTTCCCTGCTGGCCTTTGCACAAGCTTGGGCATTGGAGGTCATATTACTGGAGGTGCATATGGCTCTATGATGAGAAAGTATGGCCTTAGAGTAGACAATGTCATTGATGCACGAATTGTGGATGCTCATGGCAAAATTCTTGATAGAGCAGCCATGGGTGAGGACTTATTTTGGGCTATTAGAGGTGGAGGAGGAGGAAGCCTTGGGATTATTCTATGGTGGCAAATCAAGCTTGTTCCAGTTCCACCTACAGTGACAGTTTTTATTGTTACTAAAACTTTAAAACAAAATGCAAATAAAATTCTCTATAAATGGCAACAAGTAGCACCAAACATTGATGAGAATCTATTCATGAGGGTCCTAATTCAGGTAACAAACTCTAGTGTTGTGGGTAAAAAAACTGTTTCAACTTCTTATAATGCTCTTTGTATGGGTGGGGCCAACAAGCTTCTCCAGGTGATGAAGAAAAACTTTTCAGAATTGGGCCTGACCAAGAAGGATTGTTTGGAAACAAATTGGATTAAACCTATGCTTTATATTGCTGGCTATCCAAACAACACACCTGTAGAAATTCTTCTCCAAGGGAAATCCAGTTCTAAGGCATACTTTAAGGCCAAGTCAAATTTTGTGAGGCATGTGATTCCTAAATCTGCATTGAATTCTCTATGGAAAGTGTTTATGCAAGAAGATGGGCCTTTGATGATTTGGAATCCTTATGGAGGAATGATGAGCAAAATCCCTGAATTTGCAACTCCATTTCCTCATAGAAATGGAACTCTTTACAAGATACAATATTTAACAGGGTGGTTAGATGGACAGAAGAATATGGAAAAGCACATGAATTGGATTAGAAGATTCTATAACACCACGAAGCCTTATGTTTCAAGCTTTCCATGAGAAGCTTATGTGAACTACAAACTTTGAATATTTTTGTAACAATTCGTATGGTTTTGTGTTTGTTTTTTCAAAGTGGCAACAATGGTTTAGCCTAGTTTAAGTGATTCTTATGGTGATGAAAGTATAAACAGATCTTTATACATTGTGTACTATTTACTCTTCTACTTATAGTTAACTTACACAAATTTTTACAAATGTGCTATATTATTCACTGCTTGTAAACTATATGGCCTAGCTTGCTGTGCGTATGATATTTTACGTTTTTTAACTATTTTAATAATTTAAATTTCATATGCTAAAGTGCATATGATATTTTATATTTCTTAAATTTTTTATAGGTTTTAAGTTCATTGATGATTGCTTCTTTGAAACAAATCACTAGGAACATCACTATGGTGATCAAGTACATGATCACTCGAGTGGTCATTCAAGTGATCTTGTTTCATTTGGTTTTTAAAGAGATAGATCACCATATGCCATTACTGGAGTGCTCTGGTAGTGATGGATTTTTAACACATCACTTGAGTGATCTTACACTTAGAAAATTTTTTATAACATTGATCACTAGGATAGATCACTATAGTGATGTGATGGTGATGAAATTTGAATACATCCCTTAAGTGATCTTCTCATTGAAAAATTTTACAAAATCGATCACTATAATTGAGCACCATGGTGATGTAATGGTGAAGACAATTTTAAACCATCACTTGAGTTGTCACTCGAGTGATCTTCATTTTGAAAAACATATCACTGAGTGAGTCACTTTGGTGGCATGATAGTGTAGACGAATTCTCTTGCATTACTCGAGTGGCCACTTGAGTGATCTAAGTTCTGTATGCTTATATCATTCAAGTGATCAATGTTTTGTCTTCAAGTAGTCTGCATTGATGAGTTATTTTCCAAAACACATCACTTGAGTGATTAATTAATATTAACATTATGTGACTTCTTTGAGTTTTAAAATGCTTTCTTAAACTTTGTTTTCTCCTACAAAACCTTTCTAATGCAAAACCTTTCTAACTCCTTTTCAATATTTGTTATCATCAAAACATAGGCTCGAACATTCTCCCCCATTTTTGATAATAACAAAACTTATCTTCGAGTTTAGTTTTGAACACCAATTTGTGGGGCTTCATTTAAAAGGAAATGAGTGATGTTTATTTGAAATATTTAGATAATCAAGGAATTAACATCAATAAGGAACAAGACATTAGGGATCAATTTGTTGCAACAATTCATAATATATATATATATATATATATATATATATATATATATCCAAAAACATGTTCAATTAGATAATAGAAAATTTGAACAAGAACATGTACAAAAGATTAGCTATAAACACATAAATACATTGTTAGGCATCCATATTTCAAACAAAACAAAATAGCTAAGAAGCAGTAGAATCATGTCCACTATCATAACCCTGTATATCAATAGCCAAACTCTAGTCTTCTCCCCTTTTTGGCATTATGAGAAAAGAAAGGTTGGAAAGGAGAAGATGGTCTAGATCTAAGTGAGGCGTAGTGTAATATCCTGATTTATGCTTTATTAGAAACCCTAGGTATTATCAAATATTCAATAAAATGCCAACATTTAATATCTATTGAAATATTATTATTTATTGAATATTTGTTGCATTGGATAAATCTAGGAAACAATAAACGTGAAAATCGAGACAATGAAAACCCACAACAAAACTCAGATACGAAATTGAGACAACAACAAAAAAAAACCCAAACACACAAACCTAGACGGTAACAAAAAACCCAAACATGCAATCCGAGGACAAACATCAAAACCCCAACACATAAACCAACACAACGACAACAAAACCCAAATACGCAAACCGATACAACAACAACAATAAAATGAAAACGCAAACCGAGATAACGATGACAAAACTCGAACATGCAAATCAAGACAATAACAACAGAACCCAAACATAGAAACTAAGACCATGAACACTGAAAATCAACATATATGATGTTTTCCCAAAAACTGTGCCACTTATTATTTCCTCCTAAACAATGACACATGGTGCCATATTCACAAGATAACACACATATACATGCAAAAAGATGAAACACTTGTCATCTCCTCTTCTTCCTCATGACATAAGGCAACCATCCAAGGTGCCAACACACAGACATCACGAAAAAAAAAAAATTGATCTCTCCCCTCCCTATTAAACTCATGGGCTAGTCCATCTCCCCTCTCTAATTATATAAACACCTATGCATTTTCCTTCTCTCTATTTCATTTTGTTTCCACACTCCTTCTCTCCATTAAAAAAAAATCTGTTTACTCCTCTTAACTCTTCCTCTCCTCCCCCCAGCCCTCCCCTTTACCCATACTTCAAGTTTATTTCTCCAACTCATTTGGTGTCCTTCTCCTCTCCTCCTTCTATAGCAAACCCTTTCTCAACACCAACAACTTCATTATCAAACTCACACAACTCTTCATCCCTCAATATTAGAAGATTCATTAGTTAAAAGAAGCAAGAACATCAAGGTAAGCAAGTTGCGGACTTACTAATAAAGGTTGTTTCTACTCTCATGCATGTCATTAGGGGTGTAAATAAGCCAGGGGCCTTTGGTCTAGCCTGCTAAAAGCCTGTTCAGGCCTGGCCTGTCAGGCTAACAGGCCAGGCCAAGGCCTAATTTCAGGCCTGTTTGTCTTAACAAGCCAGGCTCAGGCCTGTGAGTAGACCTAAAAAGCCTGTCAGGCCGGCCTGTTAAGAAGGGTAAAAATGTAATTACATTTTTTAAAAAAAAAACATTAATTAAAAAAACACACTTATTATGCTTCCTTCAATCAAATCGTGGTCATGGTTAGGGTTTATTTCATCTTCCCCCAAATTCCTGTCGTGCTCGCTGCGAATCGCTGAAGTTAAGGACAAGGTTTGCCGCTACCGGCTTAAAGAGAACGCCTCCAGCCTCCAAGGTATGATTTCGACTCCTTTGATTGATTTAGGGTGCCTAAAGAGAACATCTCCACGGAACACTCAGTTGCTTTGATTGATTTCTGTCGCCTGTCCTCCATTGTTGATTCGAATATTGTTTATGATTGTTTCGAATTTCTCCATTCTCCAGTCTTCAGAAATCAGAATACTTGGTTTATGATTGTGTTTGAGTCGAATAAAGAGATTAACTCATCTTGGTTAAGAGTGAGAGTAAGAGACTCAAGATTCATCCTTCTCTGCTCTTTGTCATGTAAACAGAGGAACTAAACCAGGATTGTTCTTCAACGTTTTTTTACTAAAGTTTCAAAGGTAAATGTCTACTTCCCTTCCTCTTGTTTGCTGGTTGTGTTTTTCTGAACTTAGGTTCTATTTTTGCAAAGAAAAAAAAATACTGGACATGTGTATCTGAAGAGAAAAAGAAGAATAAAAAAAACGCTAGAAAAGAGAGGATAAAATCTGCTTGTGTGTGTGTGAATATTTGTTGTCTGTATTTTCCTCTGCATTTGAAGAACAATCCTGGTTCAATTCCTCTGATTAACGTGCACCTGGGAAAAATAGTAGGAAAGATTCTGTTGCATATATATATATATATATATATATATATATATATATATATATATATGAGGACCCCTTTTTGCTTTCATTTCCAAATGCATCAGTGAATATATATATATATATATATATATATATATATATATATATATATATATATATATATATGATTATAGTGTCATACAATAAAACAAAAGAAAGCAAAAGTAAGACAAAGGAAAGCAAAAATTGCGTTTTACAATTCAATTGTCAAGTATCACGAGAGAATTTGATTTTGAATTGAGTCCAATAATTGAAATGTGAAGGTACATGTTAATATTTTTTTGGTAGAAGGGTCCCGTGAAGGAATCAATCATTTGATTTCTTTATATAAAGGCAATGACTTTTGATGTTGAAGTTTCAGGCCAAGAAATAAAAAATTAAAAGAATTTGATGTTGAAGTGGCAACTTTTTGGATTTATGCAGTCACAGATCCCTTACAAATTGAATTAAAAGAATTTGTTTGTTAGATCTTATCTATAACTAACACGAGAGTTATATTCTGAATAATATAGAAAATAAGAAAATACTTTGATCTATATCCCAACTTTTATGATTGATTTTCTACCGTCACATTGTTATATTCTGAATATGGATAATTAATATTATGTTTTTTTGTTGGTTGTGTTTCAGTTTTAGTTGATGTCATTTCCATTTGAGAGTGGATCAATGTCATCTAATTCAATTCCTCCTAATGCTAATGCTACTGAGGTCTGTCAACAAGCACCAACAAATTCAAGTCAACAAATTAGTCAACAAACTAGTCAACAAGCACCAACAGATGAGGGTCCTCTTAATGATAGTGATGATGATAACATCATTAAGAAGAAGAGGCGAAAAACTTCAGCTATTTGGGATGATTTTGATCAAATTGAATCTAACGATAGGGTCAAAGCTAAATGCAAGTATTGTAGAAGTTCATTTTCATACTCAGGGAAGGGAGCTAGTACTTCCCATCTATGGAGACATGCCAAATCTTGTGATTCAAGGAAGCCGCACATTACTTCAAAAAAAAAGCAACCCATCATTCCTTTTCAACCTTCTACCACTAATCCATTTTTGGCATCGGGGGCTAGATATTCTAATGAGAAGATGAGGGAAATAATTGCTACTGCAATCATGGTGCATGAGCATCCTTTTAGCATTGTTGAGGATGAAGTCTGGATGTGGGGTTTCCAATATGCTAATTCTGAATTTCAGAAATATTCTCGCAACACAGCAAGAAGTGATTGTTTGGCCATATATGAGGTAGAGAAGAAACAATTGAAGGCCTTATTACAAAAGGTGAGCAAGATTAGTTTGACCACTGATATGTGGAAATCAAGTCATCAGGTGACTGAATACATGGTTATTACCGGGCATTTCATCGATGCGGGGTGGAACCTTCAAAAGAGGGTTTTGAGTTTTGTGAAAGTTCCTGCCCCTAGACGAGAAATTGATGTGGCTGATGCTATTTTCAAGTGTTTGAAGTCCTGGGGAATTGAAAACAAAGTGTTTTTTGTGTCAGTAGACAATGCTTCTTATAATGATTCTTGTTTGAGGGCTCTTAAGGATACTTTATCACTTAGTAGTTCTTTACCTTTGGTGGTGACTTATTTCATGTTAGATGTTGTGCACATATATTAAACTTGTTGGTTCAAGATGGCCTTGGTAGAATTAAGGACATTATAAATAATGTCCGTGAGAGTGTGAAATACATAAACTACAATGATTCAAGACTAAAAGCATTCTGTGACATTGTTGAGCAGAAACGCTTGAAGGAAAGGAAGCTTATTCTTGATTGTCCAACAAGGTGGAATTCTACATATAGGATGTTATCTACTGCTATGAAATTCAAGTCTGTTTTCCCCAATTATAAGGAAAGAGAACCACATTACAACTATGCACCATCAGAAGAGGATTGGAAGAAGGTTGAAAAGATTTGCAAACTTCTAGAAGTGTTCAATGTAGCCACTCATATCATATCAAGAAATGAGTATCCTACTGCAAATTTGTACCTTGCTGAAGTTTGGAGAGTGAAACAAGAAATTGACAATGCCTTGGATGATGATGATGATGATTTCTTCATGGTGGAAATGGCAATCTCAATGAAAGAGAAGTTTGACAAATATTGGGGAGAATGCAACATGGTAATGGCTCTTGCTAGTACTCTTGATCCTAGGTGCAAATTATATGTGATTCATTATTGCTTTCCTTTGATTTACAAGCCTGATTATGTTGCTTCTGAGAATATAGATAAAGTGGTGAAAGCTTTAAACTCAATATATGATGGCTACGTTGCTGTGTATGAGGGAGAGGCATGTAATGAAGATCATAATGTTGGCAACAACTCTTCTTCCAATGTACCTAGTTCTTCTATAGTTACTGGATTTGATCAAATCATGAACATTGTTCATGAAAAGCAATGGTGGAAAAATAATAGTGTAAAGTATAAGATTTTATCTAAGATGTCTGCTGACATACTAGCTATTCCAATCTCAACTGTGGCATCAGAGTCCACATTTAGTGCTAGAGGTAGAGTTATTGATGAATATCATTCTAGATTGAATGAACAATCAATTGAAGCACTTATTTGTGGTGGGGATTGGCTTCGCAACAAGTATGGATTAAAAAAGAAACAAAAGGTATAAACTTTGCATTGTTAAAATAATATCATTTGTTGTACATATTACTTGTTCATTGTGTTATACTCTAATTCTATATATTTGATTAATTTTTGAAAAGGTCTTTGAAGCTGAAGAAGAAATTATATTAAAGATTTGATGTCAATGTCTAGTGGCTTAAAGAAGAATCTGTATGTTGGTAACTTGGTGGGATGTTAGATGTTTAATTTGTATGTTGATGTTGGATGTTGTATTTAATTTCATTTTTTATGTTGTTGTATAATTTGTTATGTTGTTGTAAATTTGGCATGTTTAATCAATTAGGTCTGTTTTCAGCCTGTAAATAAGAGGCCTGTTTGAGGCCTGTAAATGTAGGAGGCCTGTAAACGCAGTCGACCTGTTTGAGGCCTGTTTTCCTTAGGGCCTGTGGCCTGTTAGATTAGATACAACATTTTTAAAAATATAGGCCTCTTAACAGGCCACAGGCCAGTCTCAAGCCTGTAACAAGCCAGGCTCAGGCCTAAAAATAAGCCTGTTACAGGCCACAGGCCAAGCTCAGACCGCTTCCCCACATAACAGGCCTGGCCTGTTAAGGGGCAGGCCTGGCCTGTTTACACCCCTACATGTCATCATTGGTGAGTTTAAACTCACATGCATGAGATTCTCTTGGTTTTAGGTCAAAGGTTAATCAAGAAAGGAGAAGAAGAAAGTGACCACCAAGTCAAGAACAAGAGCTTATGGTAAGATCATCAACCTTCTCTTTGAAATTTTGGTGTTTTGATGAAAAATCTAGGTTTTGGTTTGAGATAAAGACGAGAAATAAAATGGATTTTTGAAAATCTGAGCTCATCATTGTGTTCACTACTGAAAATGGAGTGAGAATAAGTTTGTGGATGAATTATTAAAGGTACTTTGGAGTATAAGATCATAAGCTCTTCAAAGAAGTGAAATTTCCAATTCTGGGTTTTTGGAGTCAGTCAATGTTCATTCATGATTTGACAAGGCCAATAAACCTAGAAAATTATGAAGTTTTCCAAAATAAAATAGAGACATATAGCTTTAATTTGGTGGGTATTTTGTAATTTTTCGAGCTCTAAGGAAGGAGTTATGATTTTTACAAAATGACCCTTATTTTTGGAAGATAAAATTGGATAATGAGCTTGTACAAGACATTTGAATAAGTAAATGAACCTAGAATAATTAAAACCGTTTAAAAAATTAAGAGGGTACAAAGAGCTTTAATTTGATAGGTGATTCAGAATTTTTGAAACTTTGTGTCACGAGATATAGATTTTTAAAGCTAAGCAATGTTTCTAGAAACTTTTCTGGACAACGCTTATACTTTTGAAAACTGGGAATGAAAGGAGTAAGATTAAATTTTGAAACTTTCCATATTGATAGAGGATAAGCATAGCATAAATTTGATATAAAATGGGAATTTTTTTTAGCTATGAACAGAGAAATATAGATTTTTGAATTTAACATAAGTATCTAGAGAGTTGAATCTAAACAATGGTCATGTGACCAGTTTTAAAATATTAAAATGAAGTTCAACAATTCTGGAATTTTTTAGTGACAAAGGACGCCTAGAACTTTATGGTGATGCATAATGAGTAATTTTTGGAGCCTTGTGCAATAAGTTATTGATTTTTGAAATAAAGTTAACTTTCTAGAAACTTAGATAGGGTAGAGAAGAAAATATTGAGAAATGGACCTGAACTGACAAGTCTTGACCAATGATATTATTTATCTGTGAAAGGGGACTTGTTTAGAAACATGTGAGAGTTGACATCAAATTAATTTATTTTTTGTGCACTTAATTAGAAAAGTTTGAATTTGTTGGACTTTCTAGACAATTAAATATAAAGATTGAAATTGATAAGTTTGGATATTTAAGTTGTAGCCTAATATATTACGGGTTAACAAGGGAATAAACATGATAATGAAAGACACTTTTATCATGTTTGCATATATGAATAAAGTATTGATCATTATCCCAAAATTATAGGAATTCTCGAGCTTGCGTGCACCCTAATACATTTGGACTTTACTAAGGTTACTACGCGGTCAGGTAGTAACTCTAACTCTCTATGACATGTGTCTGTTTATATGTTAATTGTCATGCTTATGTTTATGTCTTGTGCACACAATTGATTACATTTATGTATTCTCTTGTTTGACCAATAACATGAGTCTTCTTATGGGCTAATGGAATTCGAAGCCGAGTACGCTCTGCATTGTATTCTTCCTAAGCGTTGAGGAATTTGGAGCCGAGTAGGCTCTATGTTTATATTTTCCTAAGGTAGAGGAATTCATGACTAGGTAGGTTCTACAATCATCTATCTTAGCACAATGGGATTCGGAACCAGGTAGGTTCTACATTTACTTCCCTAATATCGTTTAATTCTGGACTTGTCTGATCCTACGTATTCATAGTTAACAGTACATGCATGATATATGTTGATTGTTGATGCGCTTTGATACTTAATGTTAAACTGTTTCTTGAGTTGTGACAATTATATTTTCATATATTATATACATTATGTATAGAGATTGATGTGTTACTCTAAGATTCATTCATGTATCTCAAATTTGAACAAAGCCACAGGTAGTGAGACTAAGAAGAAGGGGAACGCAGTGCTGTAGGTGGAGGTGAAGGAAGGTGAACTTAAAGGAAGAGTTCTTTCTATTATTGTGTATAAATTTTTAAGTTTATTTTTGGGATGATGTATAAGGATTTAATTTGTAGTTTTATTTTGGAGTAAATGTAAGTAAATATCCTGAAGGGATTAGTTTTAAATCATTACCAAGTTATATTTTTTTAAAATTATCAATTACTCTTTCACCAAGACTACATCCACACACTCTTGTGTGCAGTTACTTTAATGTATATCGAGAGATATAAGGGAACATTACTTTAAGGGGGTGCTCAAAATAAGGGTCTATTGTCTGTAATGGGATGACCTAAATAGGGGAAGAGTAATCATCTATGGTGTCACCCTCTTGATGTAGGAGAATAAGATGTAGTAGGTTCATGTAAGTGAAGAGGAGGAATCTTAATGATGTCCTTAGGATCACGAACATAGAGAGGAATGTGTTGAAGCTGAGTGAAGGGATGAGAGGACTTTGGAATAGGTTGAGATGGTTCTTTGGAAGGTTGAGATGCTTCAATTTCCTTATCTAACTTATTAGAACTTTGGTTATTAGAATTATCAAAGTGATGAGAAGGAGAGTGTGATCTTTCTTGGAGAATTGGATCTTCATGTGAAAGAGCATCTGTGGTAATGGGATTAGAGATGAAAGGGCTAGGGGTATGTTGTGTGGTGGTGAGATTAATAGTGATATGAATGGGATTAAAGGTATCAGGGTCATTCATGAAGAATCGTATATTACACTAAGAGGAATACTTAGGAGCAGAAGTAGGTGCAACAGATACTAGAATTGGTTGAAGAGGAGTATAGGAGATAAAATTAATGGCATCCAACTTCTCAAGCAAAGATCTCAACAAATTTACAACTTCAAACATCATTTGAGTCTAAGCTTCTTGATGTGCGAGCACTTCCTTATGGTGTTGACTCATAACTTCACACATCTTGCCCATCTTTTCATCGATATAGGAGACAAATTCAGCATTGGTGCTAGCAAAATCAACATGAAATCCCTAAAGCACTTCCTTTAGGTACATCCGTATAGTGGATCCAGGGAAGGAGGGAGTAATGGATGCAACTGGATCAGAGGACTAAGTATCATAATTCCTTGATTGCTCTCTTATAGTATCAAACTCCTGTATCGTTCTCTTCTTAGGAGTAGTGACCAAAGGATGTTTTAGAGTCATATCAATTCCTAATTTCCTAATTTGGTGCCTTCCAAATTGTGGTAACCTCTCCAGAGACTCATTTGGTTCGAGGTACCAGATCTTGTTTGCCTTTATAAATAGAGAGACCCATTGATGATAAGGAATTTAAGTTGATTTTGTGGAAGAAAGTATATACCTCATGATCTATGAGAACATGATTTCTCCTAGATTTATGTCTTCCTTGCTTAACAATAAAGCCATTATCTGATAATCACAATTAATGAAATGTGGGAAGTTGTTTTGACTTGTTCACAATGGCCCTTGAATAGATATATCATAGAATGTGATGCAAGTTACATGTAACATTGGGTTTGAAGTTGAAAGGTCCTAAAGGCTCACCAAGTATAAGAATTCTATAAATTTGATTTGGTTTAACTTAGAAAGGGTATCCTAGGGAAGTTTCTTTATTCCTAGCCATTTGTTGATTTTGGAAGAAGAGATTAGAAACTTCTTTCCTCTCATTGAAGTATCTATTTTTTATTTAATCATTGACCCACTACAGAGCAATCTTTAATAGGCTCTAGATTGCAATATAAGTGCCTTACAATCTTAGGGTGCTAAAGTAACTTGACAAACAACCATGGCATGTAGTAATCAAGATAAGATGATAAATCCAACTTAATTGCACCATATAAAGATTGAAGATTAACATAAAACATCTTGTGCATCTTTTGATTGGCAAAATGTTGTAGGAATTTCTTTGAATCTTGTAGCTTATCTAGAATGAATCCTCGAGGAGCAATCAATACATGTACTTCCTCTTCTATGTTTTCTCCTTGTTCCTCATCCGTTGCTTTATGTGACTCTGCTAGTTGTATAGGCACAAATGATAATTCTTCTTGAACTTTGTGTCCTTATCTTAGTTTAGTTGAAAACTTGGTTTTAATTACCTCATCGAGGTGTCCTTGTCTTAGTTTAGTTAGAATCTTGGTTTTAATTACTTTATCGAGCATATCGGCCATGATTTTTGTAATTCTAGCATTGTAAATGGCCTCTTGCTAATCTCTTTAAGTCCAAGAGGGTGTATTAGAATCCAAGGTTAGAGGACTTGAAGATACTTTTCCTTTTCCTTTTCCTTTTCCTTATGGAGAAGTTGTTTCTATCCTTGGTTATGTCCGCCTAAGCTCTTAAATCACAACTCCTTTAGCTTTTGATTGAGGTTCAAGAGGAACTGTATTGAGAACCTTTGGTCGTGGTTGCTTCTTCAGCTTGGATTTAGGTGTCTTCTTCTATTTCTTGACTGTAGAAGGTGATGGTGATAGAAATTACTCTTCTTCATTGCCATATTGTTTCAAAGCTTCAAATACTAGAAAATTTAAGAATTTGAAGTTTGAAGCTTGCCACTATCATAACTTTAAGGCAGTGAATATGAGGCTATTTTTGAGGAATTTCGAAGTGAATTTGAAGGAGTTTTGATTAGAAGATGGTGGGTCAATTTTTTTGGATGGACTTATCAGAGCACTGTTAGCGACACTTAGTGATTATGGTGAAAATGAAACTACCTCTATAAAAATAGTGAATGGGCCAGGATATCACTCGAGTAATGTGATACCTAACCCGAGTAATGTTGTAATTACTCAAGAATAAGTTCCATTTTTTTGTGATTAATACATTCCTGACTTCGTTTGCTCATTGTACCATCAATCACCATAGTTGAGCTTTTGAACTAATGATCACTTGAGGGATCACTCAAGTGGTCCATAGATGACCACTAATGGGATCATTCAAGTGATCCATGACTTTTCTATTCCATTGATAGTTCAACTTCCTTTTCATCAATTTTGATTGTTGAAGTTACAAACTTCATCAAAGCCCTTTTCTATTATCACTCGATTGATGTTCTTCATCACTACCAAGCAACACTCAGGTGATGTCATGGTGATTATTTCTTTATTTGCCCCTATTTCTTATGCCATCAAGCAGATTATTTTCCAAAATCCTACAAAACAACTTTATAGATACTCAAATGCTTAAATTAGTATTATAATCATCAAAACAAACATAACAAATAATTAAAATACAAATGTGGAAGGGTTTTACTCACAACTCATTGGGATTTAGAATTTCCAATTCTTTCGTATATACAAAAATTTATCTTTGAGGTGTGTTGGTATGAAAACCACTTTGACATCCTTCTTTTGTATGTCTTATGTTAATGTGCTTTATTCTTGAATGTTGAATTGTTTTTTTAGTTAGGCTAATTGTGCTTGTGTTGTTCACAATAAATTGGTATCTCCCATGGAAGCCTAGATCTTGAAGTTGTTGTTTGAGTCAGAGAACTTGAGAACAACAACTTTCTACAACTATACCTTTAGCTTCAAATGATGATAGAGACATGGTGTTTTGTTTCTTGCTGAACTATGATACTCTAAAGCCACCAAGAAATTGAGATTGACCATTGGCACTCTTTCTATCAGTCTAGTATCCACCATGGTGAGAATCAGATATGCTATCAGATACTCTATACCTACTTTGGGATACCATATTCTTATCTCAATTGTGTCAACCAAGTATATGAAGCTTCTCTTAAATGTTTTAGCATGTGATTCTTTAGGTGCTTATTAGTATCTTGTACAATTGAATGTCTAGTCTCTTGCAGTTAAATAGATCAATGTGCCAATCATTCATTTTTATTTTGTGATGTTGAAGAAATCTCCTTTGACATCAGTATCAAACAAGGTTGTTGAACTCATAGGTTTATCAGCTCCATTTGCATGATCCATGCCATATTTCTTCAAGAGCTCTCTGTCTATTTAGTCTAGGAAATGAATATCCCATTCTTTCTTAGACTTTGATTAAGACTCATTCTCACCAAACACAAGATGCATAGACTTTTCTACAACACAAGTACATTTATTAAAAACTCTATATGCTTTACTTCTATCAGAATAGCCAAGAGACAAATTTTCATTTGGTTTAAGATCGAATTTATCAAGATTATCTTAACCACTGTTGTGGATGAAGCATTTGCATATGAGCTCATTTAAATGAGCAAGGTTTCATTTCCTTCCTCTGTAGAGCTCGTAAGGTGTCTTTCCCAATATTGCTTTGATGTATCCTTTGTTTGAAATGTAATATGCCATACTTATTGCATCTACCTAGAATACTTGAGACACCTCCATCTCATTTAGCATTGATCTTTTCAATGTTATTGATGACTGTATTCTTTTTTTTCAACGAAACCATTTTGATGTGAAGTTATTGAAATAGAGAAGTTGTGATCAATCCCATTTTTATCACAATATGCTCTAAAAGCTTGATTCTTGAATTATCTATGGTTAGTCCTAATTGACACAATAAGCATACCATTCTCAATTTGAACATTTTTGGCTAACACAACAAATTCAAAGTTTCATCTTTTGAAGAAAGAAATATAGTCTAAGTGAATCTAGAATAGTCATCAACAACTACCAAAGTATAGAGGTTTCCACCAAAACTCTTAACTCTCTCATTGGTCAAACTAAATCCATATGAAGTATTTGGAGTGGCTTTTCTATTAAGTATCTTATTACTTTAAATGAGGACTTTATTTGTTTCCTTTTTCTGTTGAGTCATAGATTACATTATTTTTTACATGAAGTTTAGGTAGATCAATAAATAAATCATTCTTGACTAATTTTCGTAGTTGGTTCATTTTGACATAAGCAGGCATTTCCTAAATGCCGTAATAGTAGTCATAGTAACACAATTTGGGATGTTGATATTCTCCTTATTGAACCTTCCCACAAAATCACATAGTGATTAACTTTTGCGTTAGACCACTTTATTGAGGTCATTTGGTTGCTTATCATGTTTTTGCTTGGCAGAAAACTGCTAGATAAACAAGTCATTTAAATCTTCTAATGAACCTACTTTGTTAGTTGGTAGGTTGGTAAACTATCTTAGGATTGGTCTAACTAAGCTTGACCCAAAACCTTTGAACATACAAGCCTCATGCAACTTCCTTAGAATTGCTAAAGTATGCATCCCTTGCCAATATGCGCCATATGCTCATATGAATCCATCGAGCCATTATAAAGTCTTAAAAAAGGGCAAGTAAATTTTTTAGGCATGTCAACAATGTTGTGTCATTAGTGAACAAGGAGTTTGCAAAGCTATTAGGGCCAATTTTCTTTATCAACAATGGTACACTAGACATTTATAGTATCATGGCTTCCAACTCCTTGTATCTCTTTTTTCATCCCTCGTCATTTGACAAGCCAGAGGGTGGTGCATTTGCTATTGCTAGATTGGTAGTCTCCTTGTGCACCTATCGTATTACAAGGACTTTTATGACTAGCCTTAGGGCCCTGTTGATGATCAACATGAGGGTCTCCTTAATCCATCTAAGGACCTTCTTATTTAGTGTGAGGGGCTTCCTAACAGGGCTGTAGATCTACCTAAAGGATGCTAGACCTGCAATATGAGTTTCGTTAGTAGGAATCATATTCACAATGTTATTACCTTTTGGCCTTGGTTAGTCTGACAATAGAGGCATCTCTCATGGTCAGACGAGTAAAACGATTGTGGACGATAATTGTTTAGATGGATGCTAGCTTAGAGTAGCCTGTTTGGTAAGTTAGGCCACTTGTTCCGCAAGGTTGAATTCTCCTCTTCTAGATGTTGGAGACACTCTTGCCATTGCTTAAAACATTCTGAGTAATGTGAAATCAAACTAACTTGTGCAGCAATTTGAGTGATTTGATCTTTTACCAACGAGGCTAACTTAGCAACTCTTACATTGTGACTAGCAGCTAATTCTACCATGGTCAGTAGTATAGAGAAAAATTGTCATTAGATCCCCACAAACGACACCAAATTGTTTAACCAAAATTTAGTAGTGAAAGATTTTAATTAATGGGTCATTAACAACATGTGATTTCATAAATGATAGTAAGAAAATAAGAGAAGACAATATTATTTATAGTTTGTTGATTGTGATAACAAAGCGATAAAAGGTCAAAAGATGGTAAGAAAGGTTAAGTAATCACTACTACAAGAAATAGATATTACTTCTCTAAAGGATGTCTGTTTTTTAAGAATGGAAGTAAAATATAAAAGCGGTGGCATTTTTGTAATTATTTGAAGAAAATTTGACATATTAAGTGTCCATTTAATTTGTAGGACACAACAAATATTTAAGGCGTCCTAATATAGTTTTAGGATGTTAAAAGTGGCTCAAAAGAAGGGGAATTTGGCAACATAGGCGGCAAATGAAAATTTTGGCACCATAAACCACTGCTTTTGGCATCCTAAATTTATTTAAGACACCAAAATTATAACTTAAGGCATCTTGATATAATTTTAGAACGCCAAAAGTTGTTCAAAAGAAGGGGAATTTGGTAATATGGGTGGCAAATGAAAATTGTGGCGTCATAAAGCACTACTCTTGGCATCCTAAATTTATTTAAGATGCCAAAAGTAGTGCTTAAGGCGTCTTAACATAATTTTAGGATGTTAATAGTAGTTCAAAAGAAGGGAAATTTGGCAATATGGGCAGGAAATAAAAATTTTGGTGCCATTGAACACTGTTTTTGGCATCTTAAATATTTTTTAGAACACTGTTTTTTGTGTGTGTGTCAAAATATGATAGTAAGGAATTGTCACTTCGCTCAGTCATTTCTCGCTCATCGTCTTCACCGTTCATCTTCTCAGTCCTAGCACCACCGCTAACGGAGTTGCACCCAACACCACCATAAGCAGCATCTTCCTCTTGTTCATCACTCTCATTGCCATAAACAACAGAGAAGAAGGAATACAGATCTGAAATCTTCAACGCCGTTTGGAGTCGCAAGATCTGCATTGAATAAGAGGAACCTCTAGTGATGGCAACATGGTGAGCTTCCACCAGTAAATCCTCTTTCTATGGAAGAGTTAGTGATGGAAGCATGCGTTTTGAGAAGACGTTGGCGCCGTTGCACAATCTCTGATCTCTCCCTCCTTGCAAAGACCGTTGCACAATTTTGTAGGATTTTTCATTTTCTGATTTGGCTAATTTTATTAACAAAATACTTACATTGAAATTTTAATGTTGATAGTTGGATTTGTGACTCTTGTTAATCTGTGACTCTTGTTATCTGTGACTCTTGTTGATTCTAATGTTGGTTGATATATTAGATATGTGACTCTTGTTCATTTTTTTTACATCTGAGAGGGTTGAACACCAGTTTTTGCAGATCTAGAAGTCTTCCTGATTTTTAAGTCATTTTGGATTTTGATTAAATCAAGTTCAGTTATTTTTGTATTGATTATATCATTTTGGGTTGATTTTGAAGCTTTTGTTGATTATTCTTGTTGGTTCTTCTTTTGCACCCTATTCTTCTTCCATGGACAACCCCCAAACCTAAGGTTTGGTTTTTCTTTGTTTTTTTTAAACATAATACAGTATCCTTATTTATTGAAGATGTCATAACGATCACTTATGGCATCCTCACTTTTTTAGGACGTCGTAAGTTTGATTTATTATGTTTTATGGATAGGTGTCCCCCTATTAAAGGATGTAAAATGTGTATAAAAAAACGGATGTTAAAGACCTCATTTTATAATAGTGATTACAATGTCATACCTGAGGAGAGAAATAAGTGAAGAATAGCATGTGAGGAGCTTCAATGTCCCTTAGGGAGGCGGTACTTGATTGATTTATATCCTTCCCTCCAGACTTGTTTGTAATGATTAGAGCCGTTAAAACGAGTCAGGGTCATCGGGCCGGCCCATTTAAGCCCTGGCCCTTTAAGGGCCGGGCTTGAAAAATGGACGAAATATTTGAAATTAGCCCTGGAGGGCTGGCCCTGACGAGCCACGGGCTAGCCCTGCAGTGTAACATCCCAACTTTTCAAAAGCAGTAAAATATTTTTTTTCCATCAGAGTAAAGCATCGGAGTAAGAGAGTAAATGATACATATATTCAAAATGTCGTAAGTCTAGCTATTTACAGAAACGGTACAAAGACCGAGAGTTTTTAAAGTAAACAACCACAGAGGTGTTCCCTTGGCAATACCCATGTCGTGGCCACAAAAGATGGTCTTCAGCTAAGTTCCTATAAGTACCGCTTGCCTTTCTCCTTGGTCCTCGGACCTCCCGATTCTGAAGCTATGTTAAGAGCTGAGGTCCATGCATCGAACCTCAAATAACGATTAACCTCATATTCACATATGCAATATACGAACAAGCAAATATACAACAAGAGTAACCCTATTATCACGTAGCCCCCCTAGCAAATGTGTGGCACTTAGCAAGCATTTGGCACTTAGCTACTATGTATCCCAATAGCATATAAGCCCCCTGGCAGATGTGTGACACTTAGCAACGTGAACATATCAGCAAAATGTAACACACAACAGAGCTATCAATTGCCATATATATAAAAGCATACCATACACATAGCACATATACGCATACAGTAAACATCAAAATTAGTGTTACAGTACGCGAATGTACCTTCATTGACGATATATGGTACTTTAGACGGAAAATAGTACGACAACGACACAACAGTAGTAAAAGCAGTAACCGCAGTACGTGATCTCAGATATCCTAAAAGGATAATATCACTTTAATCAATGCCTCACATTATAACAGGCATTTTAGGTATAAATTACAATTTTGCCCTTAACCCCCTTAATTGGCGGAATTTTGCCAGCACTTACCTTGACTCTGATCTTCCAAAATTTTGCCATATCTCTAACTCCAACATTTTTTTCGAAATATATATCATATTTAATCTTCAAACATAATATCTAAACTAACTTGGAAGATTAAAGATCAAAACAACTTCTACCTTAGAATTTTAAGAACTACCGAACATAAGACTAGAACTTAAGACTAGGGACCGAAGAACTTACCCAAAACTTCGCTACAAATTTCCCCGAACTCCTCCTTCCTCTGCTCTAAAATTTTGGTTTCCATAAGAAGGGAATGGTGTGAGAATTGTAAAGAAGTTCAAGCTATTTATAGAAAAAGGTGATGGCATTTCGGTAATTCTTTTGAACTTTCCCTGATCAAATTCTAACCGTCGGATCGCACTTCTTTAAGGTGGCAAGATCTTGACCATACACTTTACTATGGTGACCTCATCCTATGTCACCAAGGTGATGTCACCAACTTGCTCAAGAAGTTTTCAACCGATAAAATCCCTGTTCGGTGTTCTAATCGCGAAATCTTAAAGAATCTCATAAATCCGACAACATAGCCTTGAAGGTCTATTCTTCCTCTTTAGAAATGTCTGGGTCAACTAAACTTTTGATCCTATTCAGGACATTCCGTTGCCTGCTAAACATTTTTGGACAAACGTTGTCGGTTATAGAAATAACGTCGGAAAACGTCAACTTCTGGATAAAAATTCACTCGTCCGTAATATGTCCTGGTCTTAGAAACTTAGTTCATAGTTTTTGAGTTATGATTAAATTTTCATTAGTTCTCATTTATACTATCTGCTCTTTTTTCACAAAATATCTTTTTGTCTTATCTCCTAATTATTCTGCCAATTACGGAAATAACTTCGGAGATAGCCCACTCCGAGATAAAAACATACTTGTTTATAATAAGTTCTTATGTTAGACTTAATTCACATATTTTGAGATAGGATTTATTTTCTATCGGTTCTCATTTATCCTATCAATCTTAATACAAAATATCTCAACTTATATTATTATTAGAATGAAAATATCATAATATTCAATCATCACCAAATTTCTCCCCTCTTTTTTTTCGGTTTTCACCCCTTTCTTTTTTACTACACACACACACATGCACAATACTTAGGCACACACATACTCACAACACATCTTTTTACACATTCTTTTTTCCTTCTATTTCTTTCTTATTTTCGGTTTTTTCTTCTTTATTCATGTCTAAACAATTAGCCATTAATTATTTAATTAATTACTTACTAATTGTTGACAATTTTCTTAATTAGGATTAATTATTTTCTCACAACTATTTTACTGATATTGATAATTTATGCATCATGCATAATATTAAAAATCATAAGGCAATTCATGTTCCCCAAAATGATATTTAATTTTGCCTCATTATTTCCCAAGGAAAATAATCTCATAAATTACCTAAATTAGAGACAACATACTTTCTAATTTTTAATAAATATTTAGTTGCCTTTTAGGATTTATCATAATATTCTCAAGATACTTTATGACCCACAAATTCACTTAGGGATTTTTAACTCTTTATTCATCCTAATTTCATGAGAAATCACCTTAGGAAATAAGGTAATTATTACACTAGTCTTGAGACCACAAATTCACCTATTTCCAATAGGTATTATTTGTCAATATAATATTCCAGATAAATAATTATCTGGGTATTACATACAGGCCCTTTTTACTGTAGTGTTTTCTTTTTCTTTTCCTTTTTAAATTTATTAATTTATATATATATTGTATTTGTTATAGAGTTATTTATCCATTTAACTACAAATACAGAATAACTATACTCTAATTTTATGATTTGATTTATTATTTGTTGCAAATAAAGATTATGGATGTGTTCATGATGCGGGAGAAGAATTTCATGATATTCTTATTCATGAGCTAAAGGTTACTACTCAAAGTGAAGAACAATCAAATATCGTTAAAATCGATGATAGTGACGAAGATGACGACAATAATAGTCATCGTACTAATGTTGCTTAGTGATATATTTTTTATGTTTTATGTGAGTTATTTATGAACATAGTTTGCTTTTAATTTTGAATTAGTGACTGTGCTTATTTATTAGATGATTCATGTTGTAATTTACTAATTATATTTTTTTAAAAAGTGGATGAAAAATAATTAAAATATAGAATAGTAATTTTCGGGCCTTGCGGGCCGGCCATTGCCATGATGCTCTCGGGCCGAGCTTTGAAAAATAGGTGTTTTTCTTACTCCAGACCCTGAAGAGCCGGCCCTATTAAGCCTTGGCCCTTCATAGCCGGCCTTAATTAACAACTCTAGTAATGATATTCTTGGATCTAGGCAGGTATTTTTGTTCCTACTATCTCGGATCTTCAAATCTCTTCTTTGTCGGTGGGTGGATTGGATATTTTGACGGACTTAGTCAAGATTTGCAACTTGGTGAGTTTACTTCCAATGAACCCCATTTATTATTGGATGGGATCCTCCCTGTTGGGCCTACCCTATGCTCGTGGGCCTAATGTACCACATTCTAGGCATACAGATAACATGGGAGCAAAAATGATACTACAGGACCTCATTCTTCTTTCAAATTAGGGAAAATCCATATAGGGGTCTTTTTAATAGAAAAAAACTTAAAAAAGGCTCAAAAATTCTGAAAATCCCAAAAAAGACCCAGAGTCTTTTCTGATATAAATTCATTAAAACCTTAGTTGTTAATGGGGCTGATATAGTTGTTAACGTTTTAATGAATTTATTCCAGAAAAGGCCCTAGGGCTTTTTCTAGGATTTTCAGAATCTTTAAACCTTTTTTGAGTTTTTTTGTTTTTTCTGTTACAAGGGCCCCCATATGAATTTTCCCTTCAAATTATTATTATTTTTTTTTCTTTTTACTTTTTGTTTTTTGTTATGTCCTGGTTTCATATGCTTTCTACATTACTTTACTTTCACTTTACTTCATGTAATGAATTGCTTTATACCATACAAATTTTGCGGTCTTTGTCTTTATACATTATCGTTCGTTTATTTTTATCATGGGCCAATATTACGCTACATAACATTACATTATAAAAAAGAAGTAATTGTTTTGGAGTGGCGATAAATTAAAGCCACCAAAAGAAATTTAATTTCTTGCCCTTCAAGATTAAATAGGCCTTAATAATACGAGATTGGTACACAAAGTCATCAGTGGTGACAATAAAATCAAAGTTGTGAAATTGCAATCCATAATGTTCCATAATGTCATATTCTCAACTCCTCCACTAAATCTATTGATATCTTAAATATGACACTTGGCTTTGCACATTTACACGTATATGGCAACTATAATAGTTTTGGCACTAGAAGTAGTGTATATAAACCCGAACAAAATACATTTTTCTTGACAGAAAAAGCAAGACGGTGCGGAATCATAAAACCATGGCACTAGAATTAGTGATTTCTGTGTTTGTGTTGCTTTCAGTTTCATCAACTTCTTCGTTTCCAATACAAGAAAGCTTCATTCGTTGTCTTGGAGTTCATTCTCAAAATCCAATCCCATTTTCAACATCATTTTACACCCCCAAAAATGCTTCATTCACTTCAGTCTTTGAATCCACAGCTCAAAATCTTAGGTACTTGTCGCCTTCAATGCCCAAACCTGATTTTATATTCACTCCTTTGGAAGATTCTCATGTTCAAGCCGCTGTCATTTGTGCGAAAATTCTCAAAGTTCATATGAGAGTACGTAGTGGAGGTCATGACTATGAAGGCCTTTCTTATGTTTCTCTCATTGAGAAGCCATTCATGGTCTTAGATCTTGCCAAGCTCCGTGCCATCAATGTCAATATAGCACGAAACACCGCTTGGATTCAAGCAGGTGCTACCATTGGAGAAGTTTACTATAGAATTTCAGAAAAAAGTCAAGTCCATGGGTTCCCTGCAGGCATTTGCACAAGCTTAGGCGTTGGTGGTCATATAACAGGAGGTGCATATGGCTCCATGATGAGAAAGTATGGCCTTGGAGCTGACAACATCATGAATGCACGAATCGTAGATGCTGATGGCAAGATTCTTGATAGAGCAACCATGGGAGAAGACCTATTTTGGGCAATTAGAGGAGGAGGTGGTGGAAGCTTTGGGATCATTCTATGGTGGCAGATAAAGCTTGTTCAGGTTACCCCCGTTGTGACAGTTTTTACTGTTACTAAAACCTTAGAACAAGATGCAACCAAGATTCTCTATAAATGGCAGCAAGTAGCACCAAACCTTGATGAGAATCTATTCATTAGAGTCTTGATTCAGGTGACAAATTCTAGTGTTGCAGGAAAAAAAACTGTATCAACTTCTTATAATGCTTTGTTCCTTGGTGAGGCTGATAGCCTCCTCAAAGTTATGAAGAGAAGTTTTCCCGAATTGGGTTTAACCAAAAAAGATTGTTTGGAAACTAGTTGGATCAAATCCGTGGTTTATATGGCTGGCTATCCAGTCACCACACCACCAGAAATTCTTCTCCAAGGAAAATCAAGTGGCAAGGCATACTTCAAGGCTAAGTCAGATTTTGTGAGGCAAGTGATTCCTAAAATATCATTGAATTCTATATGGAAAATGTTTTTGCTGGAAGACGTCCCCTTAATGATTTGGAATCCATATGGAGGAATGATGAGCAAAATCTCAGAATCTTCAATTCCCTTTCCTCACAGAAATGGGACGCTTTTCAAGATACAATATTTAACTGCATGGCTCGATGGAGAGAAGAGCATAAAAAAACATATGAATTGGATTAGGAGAATCTATCACTCCATGGCTCCTTCTGCTTCTAGCATTCCAAGAGAAGCTTATGTCAATTATAGAGACCTTGATCTGGGGATGAACCAGTTGAATAAAACAAGCTTCATGAGGTCAAGAATTTGGGGATCTAAGTACTTTAAGGATAATTTCATAAGGTTGGTGAAGGTGAAATCTAGAGTTGATCCTAGTAATTTCTTTAGGCATGAACAGAGCATCCCTCCACTGCCTATTAATAAGAAGAATGAGTTAGACAACTGAAATTTTTATGGTAATTTAGATATGGTTTTTCTCTTGTCAGATTAGAGTTGCATTAATAAGTATGAGACCAACATATGTATGTATGAATTAGTTCTGAAGTTCTAAATTATGACTAGAATGTCGTATAAATGTCATAGTAATGTTTAATCCTTCTTTTGTTGATCGGCTTACACTCACACACAAGCATTGTTGATGCCTAGCTAGTTGAGGGGTCTCTCCTAATATGATCTCTTTTTTGGCTGTAAGAAACAAATCTAAGGCCATATTTAAAGAGCATAAATTTCATTCTGCTCAATCCAACTGATGTTAGTCAATTAATTAAGTTTTTTTCTGTTAGCTTTCAACTCATAATACTATAAATTAATTTGACTCCATCTTAAGTTCTACTAATGCCACAACGGGAGCATAATGTAAAGAACAATTAGTCAGGCTATTTTATAAGATTTGTTGTCACATTTCTTAATCTTTCGTCCATTTATGCTTTGGTGACTAGAATGTTGAATCAATATGACAGCAATTAGAGAAGAAAAAAACTAAATGAAAATAGTTCAACTTAATTTAGATATCATTTAAATTTCATCAATGCCAAAGTCAAGTCTTCATTGTCATAAGTCATCCACTAATGTCTAAAGTAGTGTGAAGATATGGTTAGAGGGTCATCGGAGAGTAGCAAGTGGAAGATCTTTTACGGAAATTTTAAATATACTTTTATGCTATTTTTGGATTAGGAGGCATCTGCATTTGGGTCAAATCTCTTATTTAGGTAGATAAAAGTTCACGGAGTTGAGTTAAATCCAAATCCCAAATAAATTTTGTAATAATTAAAATTTTTTAGATTTTCAAATTAATAGAAAAGCAAGAATAGGAAGAAATTCTGATTATATTGAATTCATTAATAATGTGTGAGTACAAGCTATTTATAAATAAATTGATAACCAATATCTCTAACTAATTCCTGAAAATAGGAAACTAATTACAAAGTAAGTAAGACAAGAAAATAGGAAACTAATTACAAAATAAGTAAGACAAGAAAAAAGGAAACTAATTATGAAGTAAGTAAGACAAGAAAATAGGAAACTAATTAAAATATATTATAATACAAATACTCATCTAACTTGGTTATTTCAAATGTTCGTTCTCACTACGTACAGCATTTCTCCTCCATTTTTGCTTCCATGTTGGTTATGTCATGTTCTTCGTGGTTCTTCACTTCTTTTCTTCTTCGGTTTTCGCTGCCAAATGGGCGTCCGTGTCTCCCTTGTTGTTGTTGGTTTAGTGCTTTGAAGTATGAAATTTTGATTTTAGCACGACAAATCAAAATTTTAATTTGGTTCATCATTTCTTCCATGCTTTTATTTAATTTTTTCCCCCTACTTATTATCAAATTTTCTCCAAACGAAATTGATCAGCATAATTTGGCTGAAGGATATATTTTGGTTAATAAATGAAATCCGAAATAGTAAAAATTAAAGTTGATTATGGTGATTTGAAATTTTTTGTACAATCTAAACAAGAGAATTTCAAATATTAGGATTTGAAATTTTTTGCATTGCTCAAACAGAATTTTAAATTGTTAGAATTTGAAACTTTTTATACCACCTGAACAAAAGATTTTAATTACACACAAGGGGAAATCAGAAGAAACATTTGTACAGCCTTTTATGCAAGTTGTTACAGTGTAGAAAGCTGATAGCATTTTTTAAATAAAATGAGAGACTGTTGACTTTCTGCACTGGTTGCTCCTAAAACCTAACGGTGTGTGTATTTTTGCACAAAAAAAAACATATGATGCTGGGCGCTCCTGGAGGAAAAACATGTGTATTTTTGCACCTTAACCCTTCACTTTTTACTTTTTGATAAAGTTTTGTCATTTTCTGATTGTTATAGTTTTAAATAAAGTAATGCATATGGGTGATATGGAATAATGTTCTTCTGTTGAATTTCGTTGGTTTCTAATTGATTTGTTCTTTAAAACTGTCCTTCTGCTAGGTTTCTTCATTTTAAATATTACTATATATGTTCTTCTGTTTTTGTGTTAACGCGTGCATGCTTTGCCTTGTCTTCTTGTTCCGTCGCTAATTTTTTCTATTTCTCCGGGTAATTATTTGACAGCTTTTTTAAATAAGTAAGTTTTTAATTTTTAATTTTGGGTTCTTTTTGATGTTGCTAATTTCACTTAGGGAATGGGGCTACACACTGATTACACTAACAGCAATCATATGCCCTTATAATAGATACAAGCATTATGCATGCCAGTTGGTCCTTTTATATACTTTAAAATTTGAATTGGAATGTTGTAGCTATCATGTAATTTCCATTGCATCTAATTTTCATTCATCTTCCGAGAAAACTGTACATAAAATATACTACCTTCTATCTTTAAGAAAAAAGTTAATTCGGGGTGATTTAATTCTAAATATAAGACTTCAATAATATACATTTTTAAACTATCGCCGCAAATTACAAATGTTAAGGAAGTTTTTTTTTGGGGGGAGAGAATTTCTTGTAAGGAAATCGGCATCAATAAGTGGTTTCAATCTAAATGATTTTAGAGGATATTTTGGAGAAATTAACACACATTTTTTTACAAATAACTAATTGTTTAATTTATGTACAATTAATTAAATTAAATAGATACTCTATTAATTAAGGACTAGAGTAATAGATATTCGGATTAAAAAATTATCATTTGATTTCCTGATCTATGATCCATCTATAATGTTAAATTCTTATACAAATTTTTTTATTAAATCAAGAATTAGAAAAATCTCCAACAATGTTTTCCAACAACTCTTATTCTTTTCTTATAATATTCCGACTAAGAGCTACTTTACCTAATTTTTGACTCAAATATTTAAATATATCCCGTAATAATTATATAAAAACGTGGAGGCATTCTTTTCTTCTTTACTTAGTCACTACTACACTCGATCTTATCTTATGTGAAAGCAATACCAATCCTATAAAATGATAACATTGCCCATCATTTTGACTTTCCCCTCGGGTTTCTAATATTGTATTCATTCGTGATGTTTACCAAGAGAAATAACATGGCAACAATGAGTTATAATTTAGGGTTATTTTTACCCATGATCAATTTTATCCCAAAAGTTTTTTGGGGGTAATTTTACCTTGAAATTTTCTAAGATAAAGCAATTTTGTCCTGACCGTTATTCTAGTTAATTTTAACTGTTAATTAATTAAATATATTGTGCTGGTAGTTCATGTGTCATTCACGAGATGTAAATTTATTCAGGGAGTTTTAGAATATATATGACTTTAAACTTTAAGTGTGTTCAAGCAATCTAATGACTTAATAACCACTAATACTTCCCGGAGAGAATCTAAATGTTTGTTAAGCTCAAATAATTGTACTCTTTTTTTCCTTTTCAAATATTACTTCCTTATGACCTAATTGTGAGTAATTTTTGATAATTCAATTACCAAATTGCCCTTGTCATTTGAAAGAAAATCTGAACGGAAAAGAGGGGGTTAGTGGTTTGCTCATTCACCATTCCTATTGCTTCCTCTCTATCTCTTAGTCCTCCTCGCTGATGGTTGATGATTTTTCACCATGTTGTGGTTCTCACCAGTCTGTTTTCTAGGTCGTCATTGCTGCCGGTATCTCACCGCTACCAAATCGTCAAAGCTCTCACATGATCTATCACCACACTCGATTTAAGCTTTTTTTCCGTCCTTTCTTTGTAAACCTTAACGTTAGCTGATGACCACTTTTATTTCTTAGGTTCCAATCATTTTTTTCTAAACCTTTTAATTCAGTGTGGAAGTAACTGTCTCTGGTGTGATTTGAAAAAAAAAAAATGTGTTTGTTGCATAAAATTGTTAGCAATAATGTATAGAGGGACCACCGAGTCGGATTGAATTCACGTAACCGAAGCTCACACAATGATCAGACTACTAAAGTCTAATCGAGGTGTTCACAACAGTGCACCAGAATAAAGAACGATGGAAGAAAATGAGAGAGGCTGAAAGAGGTACCATAGGACCCAAAGATGATTGTTTCAAGAGGTAGTGTATATTGGTGTCATTGAAAGTTTTAAAATAGATGTCTGTTCTTAAGCAGACTCTATAAGTCTAACTTAGAATGACTGTTTTTGGAAAACATTTGTCGCAAGTTTGACTTACAATGTCTACTTTCCGCATAAAGATGTTGTCATAAAGATGTTGTAAGTATGACTTAAAACATTGGTTTTACTAAAAATAGACCTTGTAAGTCATATTTACATCACATACGCTTATTGCATTACTATAAAAAATGTTTAAAACGTCCTAAATTAGAGGCAATAAACCTCCTTTTTAAAAAAGACATCTGATTAGGGGTAGTAATATATAAGGTGTCCTATAGGTAATAGAGGACGCCTTAAAATAAGGCGTCCTATTTGAACTATAGGACGCCTTTTTTAAGGCGTCCTATTTTAGTATTATGATCAGATGTAATGTATACAATACCCAAATACCCCCTTTCAATCCAACCGAACCGCCTTATTTCTTTCGACTAGACCCATGGGCCAAGTTACACCCATATTACTGGTTACTCCAAAAGCTCACTGGTCAAGTGATGAGGACCGGTCAAAATCCTCAGAGCACCTACCCCAAACCATGGGTCTTTCCCCACTTTAATCTAATGAGGTGTCGTAAGCCCAATGAACTGGTGGGCTAGTCCCAATAAACCGGTGGGACAATAAAGAAAAGCCAACCAATGTGCACCAATAGAGGCCTCACCACATGGTGGAAAATAACTATCACATCTTCTCCCAATCCTTCCCTTTTCCATGATTGTCATGATATTTCAATGCATATAATTTCAGTTCATAAAATCCACATGGCAAAATTTATTTAAAACATTCATAGTCAGTCAGAAAAATACTCAAAAGCAGCATATCAATATTATAATAAGTGAAAAGTGATTACCTCTCGCCAAAGCTAACTACTTTCACACTGCTCTCAAACAAGGGCTCAAATACACTCCACAATTCAATCTATACAAATCAATTTTCTAACAATTAATAACATCCTTAAAATTCCACATATCCAAAACTATAACTAATAATTAAAATACACTAATTCTAAATAATAACTCCTTTATTATCCATTTCCATTGTTTATTTACTACCTTATTTTCACTGATAAAGACATGCTATTATCAGTATCATCACTCTTTTATTTAATTAATTTGAATTCTCCAAAACATGGTATTGACACCTTAAATAGACACTAATTACCATATAATTTTTAATGTTTCTCATGGTTTCCTAAACTATATATATAATCTTGATTCCCTTTTATAATTGATAACATTGTTATTTATTTTCCCTTTACTAAATAATAATCTTATCCATTATTTCTTCTCATAATATTTTTACTATTATGTCACTTTGATAAATAATAATTATTATTTATCCCAAGATATAGGTAGCATCTCCAATGATAAGATACTGTTATCTTATTATTATTACTAGTATTATTATCCTTCTTCCTCTTAGTTATACAATATTACATAATATACTTATGCTTGCAGTGAACACATACTACCAACCTACATATACTTATATGCCCACGTGATCACAAGAATAGATCATGCAATACTTGGCTCCAGCATTTATATAAAATCAGCCGTTTAAAAGAAATATCATGACAGCAAAAGGAAAAATAAAAAAAACAATCGATGCACCCTTCTTACAATATTCATACACTTGGTGTTTTCATGTTAGAAAAACAACAAAGAAACTTCTCTCTTCCACATCTTGACACATATATACACAGTCCAGTTTCTTTGTTTCTTTCTTCCCTTTTTCTTCCCACGGCATGACAGAAAAAAAACACTCTCCCATGCAATATATACTATACTCATGTTTACTCAAAAGCGTTGGCAGTGGAACAAAAAAAATGACAATATATATTTCCAATATCCCTTCCTTTTCTATTCAGTTTTTGTTTAGTCTCCTGTGTATATGTGAAGAAAAACTCAATGACAGCAAAATGACTCTATTATATCTATATAATCAGCAATGTTCGAAACATCAAGACAGCAAAAAAAATGATTCCTTTCTTTTATATTCAGGTTTCGGTGCAACATGGAAACTCATACAACTCAGAATAATAGAATCCACGGACAGTACATATATGGTTCAGTTTCAGTTTTCTTATTCTTATAGCTCTTTGTTTTAGTCATAACACAACAAGCCGAGATAGTAAGGTCAAAGTTTCAGCGTGTCTTTCTTTTATCTCCCTGTTTTTGTTCAGTTTTCGGTGAGCTTCTTGTTTAATCTTTTAAGGCTCAGTTTCAGCCCCTTCTACATGAAAACATAACAGAAAAACGGAGGAGAAAAATGTTTATCAGTTAGCTTGAATGACCGAAAATCTTTGCTGTTTGTTCCTCTGTTTTCCGTCAGCAAAACAGAGATATTTTGCTTCCCTTCTCACTTCTCTCTATCGGTCTCTCTCTTTTCTTCCACCTCTCTCTCTTTTTCTCTCGGTTTTTTTTTTCTTTTTTTTTTCTGTGAACACCGAACAGATGAAATGAAGGGAAGGGAGCTGAAGTGGAATGGCTTTATAGCCATTTGAAGATCCGGTCCAGACTTATTTAACCGCTGGTCCGAAGCTTTTTGAGTCTCGAGAGGGCGTCTGGTCTCTGATTAGACGAGCTTATCTTCTGTTGTTCATTAATTAATGCCGTCAGCTGCTTCTGGTTTCGGTTATGATTATTACGCAACTTGTTTCCATGTTTGACTTTCGCTGGTCTGTATATTTTCTGTTTCTTTTCGGTTAAGCCGGAGGTTCAGTTTGGTCTCTTCGGTTTGGGCTGGGATGGTTCTGGTTTCCCTCTATTCTAACTGGATGAGGGTACTGAATGAGTTGGGTCTTGATCCAAGAATGATAACTTGCCTCTTAGATCATTCTTGTCGTGTTCGGTGGAAGAGAGAAAAAGAAACTGATTCATTTGCTTGCTGTTCATGCCTTGCGTTTTGGTTCCTATTTTGGCAGGAGTATTTAAATGGGTTCTTGGGCTTGGTCCACATGAGCCCAAACGTGGCCCATTCATCTGTTTTGTTTTTTTTGTTTTTTTTATATAGCTTACTAATAATTTCCCTTTATTTTACAAATCCCTTAATTCCACATAGGGATTTTTCTTTCCCAATTCATTCCTCATATTTCAAATATTATTTCCAAAATAATTAAGGAAAAATATAGGCCTTATTTCCCATAATTATTTTTTTTAACTAAACCTCATAATTAAATTCCCATAAAATATTAAATTTCAATCTCCCAAATTTTGGGATGTTACAAATATTACCTTATCAATTGACTCTTTTATAAAGGGATATCCTCCCATATCCCTTATTGATGATCATTTCTCATGCCGAGTTCATTATCCGCTTTATCTTCTTCGTTCATGTCCAGTAGACCCCTTGAAAAAGGAGATCTCTTTGGAAGATTACCCTAAATGTCCCTAGTCGATCATCTACGTGAGAGCATCAGAGTACAAGGTGCTGGACCTACCCAATATGAGAAAGTTGCATGGATTTAGTTATAAGCTTGTCTCATGTATAATCATGTCACAACGCCCTTTGACCTGAGATCATCGCGGATTCCTACATGATGAGTCGCTGATATTTGATCTAGTCAAAAGTCACCTTTGACTAGGTGATGATAAAGGCTATGATTGAGATTAGTGGTTTTCATGCAAAGGAATATGAATAGTCAAGATGAAATTTGTCTCTCATATTTGTAGAGAGATAATACTGGACCCCTCAATGTGTGAGTCCGAGAAATGTATAGACATACTACGATGGAAAGAAGTTTCCATTTCAATTATTAGACTACTCAAGAATCAAGAAAGTAATGGTCAAGAACAGGAAGTTGACATTATTCATGCCTCATACTTGACCAAATTATCGCGTGACAAAAGGGACGTGACACAATTGTACGATAGGTTGTATTGTATTACTGATCCCCATATGAATTGGGTTGTCGCAATGTCTTGCTAAAGGCCACTTGCGACTTATGGGCTAATACAGTATTGGTATAACATCCCCAATTTCATGTAAACCAATTAATGGAGATATGAATTTTACCAAGTAGCAGTGAGTGGTATTTATTTTTCTGACAAGATAAATTAATTATTGAAAAAAATAATGTGGAATTATTTGAGATGTGATTAATAAATTTGGTTATAGATAATTTAAGGTAAGTAATGTCTGGTAAGAATATAATTTTCCCTTGTCTTTCCCATATTTTTCATCCAATAAATGGATAGGGAAAATATTAATGAAAGGTTAAGGAGAGTTTCAATATAAGTCTATTTTGTCTTTGAAAAAAATGGACATTGGATTACACTTACATGATGCAAAATAAAAATTCACTCTTACCCCATTAACCATCATCACGTCTCAAGTAAAGGGAGTAAGGGGATATTGTTGGTAATTGTTTGCTTCCCCATTTCCTCAAAAACTATCAGACCTGTGAAGGACAAAAAAAAAAAAAGACATTGATAGACACCATGATTTGACAATTCTAATTAATGGAGGTTGAATGTTGAATGGGAATCATTTCTTACTTTCCCAATAAGCTGAGGCATGAGTTCAAGTTTGAGAAGGAAATGAAGAAAGAAAAAAAAATAATATATATATTTGTGTGCACGTTGAATGATTCAATAAGAAGGGTTATTATCTTTTTGTTTGGTCTGCTCCTTCATTTAATGCTATCACCTGGTCATAGGGTGATTTGACAATGCAATGGAATTAAACACCAAGGTGTGCGTGAAGGAGAAATAAGGAAGCCGAAGGAATGAAGGATAATATAATTATACATTGTTTTATACTCACTTGACCATTGGACAAAGAAAGGCAGAATGATTTGATTGAGTCATTAAATGATCGAAGGAGGGAAGGTTGAACACGTGATGAAGGAGAGAGTAAACGAAGAAAAAACAAACAAATTAACTCAGTGAATCCCAAGAAGTTCCAAAAGCACCGGACGTGAGGGAGAGGAAAAAAAATAATAAAAAATAAGAGAAAGAAAGTGGTAAGAAAGATCTAGAGCCTAAGGTGGTGATGGATGAAATAAAATCAATTAATGGAAGCCCAGAAGCATCGGATTTGAGGAGGAATTAAAGGGAATCGAAATTTTTCTAGAATGAGGGAGAAAAAAATCTAGAGGCCAGTTGAGTTAAACCGACATTGGGAATTTATATATATAAGAGTCTTGCCTTACTTTTGAAGAGCTGGAGACGTACAGAAAAAAGAAGGAAGTAACTGAAGAAAATTCAAGGGAAGCTCAAACAAAGAATAGTCAAGGCGTTAAGGTAAGGATTTTAGATTCATATTCTATCTTCTTCTACCTCTTTCCTTGAGAGTTAAGATCTTAAGAGCAAATTTTCTTGGTGATTTCTCTTAAAGACAAGGACGAAAGTTGTTGAGGGAAAGGACCTAAGGAGCAAGTTTAAGATTGGTGGAGAATAAGATCAAGTAAGTAAGTTATAACCTCAAGTATCTTATGAATTTGTGATTGCTACTTCTGCAAAGGTTGTATCTTGCGTATCTGTGTATTTGTTGGACTTGTTAACTAGTAAAGGGGTTGAATTAAGAATTAAACTCTAGATTTAATGACAAGAAGAGAAGTTATTATTGTAACATCCCAAATTTCAGGTTCGAAAATCGTGTCGGTCGACACTTAGTTTTAAGAAAAACAACAGAGTTTGAGATGCTACAGCTTAGAGTACTGCGGAAATTGATAGTGTGCGCTAAGATCCGGACAACGAGTATCTGATATAAAAATGCCCAGACATATGATGATGCCCGACATAAGCTGATATATTAAATATCCCGAAAGAATATTCATGTGATACAATGTATAGAGGTTAAATACAATCCTCTGATAAAGAAAATTTTAAACTAAACCCATGACTTGGAACCTAATATCAGTTAATTAAACAGATTGGCCAGGCAGGGGTCTAGCATGGGGGCCTCACCGACTTATACGGCGACTGATTGGCTGCCCACATAGATTAACCCAGCCTTAGACACCAAACTGTTCAAAGTAACTTTGTTAAATTCGTGCTAGAAGCTAAGTCCTAATAACTTCTACCGACCTTTGTCTTTAACCGCTGCCTCTTCACGGCTCTATCTACCGACGCCTTCTCCATCTCGGCTTCTTTCCTATACTATTTATTAAGACTGAGGTCCAATGTCCATTGGACCTCAGGTAACGGTTAACCTCATGCTTATGTAAACAGTATATGACAGGTATCACAATGATAAAATCACATTTATAACTTTCAAAACCATATCAACAAGTAACATAACACAGCCACTGCAATATGTATGTTACCCAAGTCTGCACATAACCAGTGCCAAGATGGCCTATCGTGTCCTCAGCGCTAGGAAAACTCAACGGTATTATCAAGACTATAACCCGTATACAACTCAAATCCATGAGAAGTTTCAAAATAGAGTATCAACATGTGAAAACAATTATCATATATAACCATACCATAAGTATAAGTGTTAATGTTACAATACGCGTCCGTACCTTTTACCGCATAGTCATCAAACATCCGACCTTTGATTCCGGCTTTAGACTTCCCGGATATCCTAACATATCACCATATCACTTAGAATAACATTCTAAGAGATATTTCCACCTCTATTTACCATTCTACCCTTGATGGCTTTATTATTACAATTTTGTCCTTACATTTCTTCAAAACCGTGGTGCAGCATTTTCTGGGCAGATTTTTCGGTAACTTTGAAAAATCATAACTAATTCTAGAAAAATCAAAATGAGGATCCGTAAAATTTCCCAGAATCCTTGAGAAGTCTATTTTCGAGGAAAAATTCTGGAACTTACCCAGAATTCATGGATAATTCTCAGTTCCCAGATTTCAAACTGTTGTCCAGATTTTCGCCCAGAAAACATAGCTTAACTTCTGAGATTTTTATCTTTTTGCACAGAGCTTCAAATGACACACTCTTTATAGCTTTGGAAAGCCCTGGACGTCTACTTTCATCATGAATTTTCTCAGAATTTTAGAACATCATCTTCATCATAAAATACTGACGTTTTTACCCCTGACTCCAGAAATCACTGTTTGAGGAGATTTCGCCAGAGCTTCGCTATTTTGATCCTAATCTTCCAAAAATTTTGCTATAACTTCTTCTTCATCAATTTTTCGAAATAAATGCAATGGAAACCATAAAAACATGAAACTAAAACTATATTTGGAAGATTGAAGATCAAAACAACATTTCTAGCATTTCTATTTCATAACTTAAGAACTTGAACTTAAAAACTAAAAACTCTCTTACCTCTTGAAGAACCTTGCTTCCTACTTCTTGAAGCTCTTTCACTCTCTCCCACACACTCTAAATTTCGGTTGTAGCTTGGTGAATTGGTGAGGAGTTTGTGTTGCTAATGGTCTCTATTTATAGCCAAAAACAAGAGTAGCCTCCAAGCAAAGACAATTGATCTCAACCCTTGGTTATTACTTGGTCAAGAAGCTTCAATCCTCTCCCTCCACCTCTCCCAACCGTCCCTCCTTCCTTCTTCAAGAAGGAAATTGACTTAATCCCCAAGACAAGGTCCCTTCTTGGCTAAGTTAGCTAATTAATCCCAAATCCTAATTTAGTTAGGTGTAAGTTAGTGTGTTAACTCAAAATCCAATTTCACTTTTGAAATCCTAATTTCATGATTAGATTTATGGTGATTTTTAATTCTCAAAACACTTAGGTATGAATCTTATACGTATCTGAAAATAACTTTGGGAATAGCCAAGATGAAGCTCATATTTCACTGATCTCAAATATGTATTTATTTTAAACACTTAGTTTCATTATTGCAAGTTATGATTTAATTGCTATAGGTTCTCATTTAATTTTATTTAATTAACAACAACTTGCTCATTAAGTTAGACAACTTGCTCCCTAAGTCTTTGGAGCTTCTCCCACACACTTCTTGACTTATGTGTTTTGCATTCAAACTTATTCTTCCTCCATTTTCTCTTAAAAATTCGTCCTCCTCCCCTTAATTTTAGTTATACAATTATATTTTTAATGTTCTCACATGACTAAAGAAGGTAATTCTCCCATTGGTTTACTTAGATTTTGGATTCATGGTTAATTTAATTCTTCCATTTATTTACCTTTAAACAAGAATTTTCATCCCATAGAAATAAATTAGGAATATTTATTTTAAATCCCAATTTTAATTTCTAGCATCATGTTTTAAGGGTTACTAGGCTTAACTACCAAAATTGACATGGTTTCTAATTCACTTTTGCTAATTAGCAACTCCTTGTATGCTAATCTTATCTTTTAAATATCATTTGGCCCTTAATTTATGACCTTAAAAACTTAATCATTAACTAATTTCAAAAATTAATAAAGTACCTCAATTATTGCAATTTCAATTGCTCAATAATTGCTACTACTTTCCTCTAATTAATTCTATCATCCTTTAATGATTTTAAGTTGTTAAAATGGTGTAATTCCTAAAAATAATAATAAATCAATTAAAACTTTAGAGACAACATACTCTCTATTTTAATAAATATTTAGTTGCCTCTTAGGATTTATCATAACATTTTCAGGGTATTTTATGACCCATAAATCCACTTAGCGATTTTTAGCTCTTTATTTACTCTAATTTCATGAGAAATCACCTTAAAAGATAAGGTAATTATTTTACTAGTTTTGAGACCACAAATTCACCTATTGCAATAGGTGTCATTTATCAAAATTTAATATTTACATGTATTATGAAAATTGGGGTATTACAATTATAATATAAGAACCAAAGGTTACTGGAAATGGAAGTCTATTTGGGTAGCCACGTTAGAAACTGATTTATTGATGACTTGTGAACTTATTTTGTTAGTTAGTTAATGCCTATTAAGTGTCCAAAATGGGATATTGGAATAAGATGGAGAAATGTTTCTGGAATGAAGAAGGTTTATTTAAAAAAAAATTCAATAAATACATAATTTTTAGAGGAGTTATTTATATTGGTATTTTGATTATTTTAGGGTCGCTTTGTGTAACACCCCCGAATTTATAACAGTGATAAAAACATAAAATTCTGCTGGTTTTCATAAATAATAACTAAAAATCTAAAATAACTAAATTCGGGGAGTGTCACTGCCGCACTTGTACTGGGACAAGTGTAAGGCTACTAAATACATTAAATAAATTTAAACTTAAACAGAAAGTGTTTTACGCAAAACAAAACAAAATAATTAAATAGATCGAAATTGAAATTGCGCGTCTTCCTCACTCTCAACGCTAGCCCCAGCCCTTGGTACCTGTTCACTGAAATTCTGCTCCCCCGAAGGATCATTGCAGCCCAAGAATACACACATCAGCAAACGCTGGTAATCCTAATTAAATAAAGGTAAAATAAAATAAAAATAGAAATAAATAAATAGATAAATAATTTGATATGAATTGAAATAAAATAAATAAATAAATCATAAAATAAAATAAAATAAAGGAATTGTAAAATACATTAATTCCAACATAAAATAAAATAATTATAAAATAAAAATAAATTAATTACCAAATAAAATAAGATGAGGGCATCATATATGTATATGTATAAATAAAAAGGATGTCATTGTTTTTAGAATTTTTTAGTGGGAAGAGAACTATGGTAGACCCGGAAACCTGCCAGTCTACCCTGTGACCCGGAAATCTGCCAGTCACAATTCATCAAATTTGGCCATAAAAATATTTCTTCCTAGTGTGCACACCTCTTCCCAAAGTTGCTACTAGTATCCCGGAAACCTGCCAGACACCACTTTGGAAAGAACGGATACAATCGGTTCGCATCAAATATTATTTTGAGGGCATAAAGCCTAAGGGTTGTGTTCATCACTTTAGGAGATACCACCCCAAAACTATCCTTCCACTGTTAATTTATTTTAACTGCTCTCAAATAATTAAAATAATAATAATAATAATGATTAAATTAAATTAAATTAACTAAAACAACATCAGATAAAAGCTTACATCTATGTCACAATTATTATAATATTATAATGTGTGTGGCGGAATAAAAAAAAATCAGAGATATGCTTCTCCAAATCAACATATATGAATATATCAATGAAGGAATTCAATATCTATCTAAAGGTATAGCACGCACAGGTTATACAGAAAGATGATTCACAAAATGACAAGGGAATATATATATATACAAAAGAAAAGAAAACCGAAGATGCAGCATATGAGATACAATCATGCAAGTCAAGAAGAATAATTGGATACATATGTAGGCGAGAAGATCAACAGTTCCGGTTTCCACGTTGGAGTTTTTCATCCAAAAATCCAGTCACGCAAATCAAATCATGGAGGAATATATATATATATATATATATATATATATATATATATATATATATATATATATATATATGTTGCGAGGAGGTAAATAATTCCATAAACTGTTTCTCAAATCAAGACCGGTATAACACCTAAAAATCCTATTGTTCTAGGGATTAGGATTTCCTGGTCTCCGTGTTTGCTAAATTCCTAAAGAGCAATTTGCCGCAGAGTTTACAGAGAAAGGAGTAAGGAGAAGAGAAATATGAGCGAAGATTAAAGTTAGGCAGCTAGAGTTAATATTTATAGTTAGAGCTAAACTTGTAGTGAAAGTTAGGGTTTAGCTATGAGTTGGTTCTTTAGCTATTGTCAATTAATGAATTATAAAATATTACCAAAATTGTTAAATTCAATCAAATCAACAATCTAAATTAATAAAATCAGATTCATCTAAACTAATCAAATCAATCTAAACTACTAAAATTAAACTAATACTATATCATTATTATTATTATTGTAAATATAAATAAATGTAATATGGGGTATTACACTTTGACTTTCGCGTATCTAGGAAAAATTATACTGATAGCTTTGGTGAACTACCAGGTAGTAACCTTAATTCTCATGTGTTATGTATTACCTTATATGTTTATATTTTCCATCATTGTGGACCCATGTCTCTTGAACAAGGGACATGCGTTTGTGTGCATTCAGTGTGGTCTGGGTTCAGAACCCGACTACTGTGTTTTTCCTAGCGCTATGGATTTAGGGCTTGCTTTGTTGAGCAGTCCTGCGTTTGTTTCTAGGACATGTAGTCCTTCCGAGTTAACACGGTATGCTTAATATGTTGTATTTGTGTTACTGTGCGTTTGTTACTGAATGCTAATATTTGGTGTTTTTCCTAATTATGGTTACATACATACACTTATGGTTACATACATACACTGCATTATACATTACATATGAGATTAACGGTTACTCTGGGATCCATTCGTGAATCCCAGATTTTTGTAGAGCCTCTGGGAGTTCTTTGAGGGCAGACCCTGGAGATAAGGGTAGGACTGTTGGGCAGGAGTAGATGGAGTTGTTGGGAGTGATGGAAGACTATATTTTGTTATCTATTTTGATTTTGGATGACTGTATATTTTTTGGTCTTATTGGCACTGGAGGATTACTGTATATGTGACCCATCGGGGACTATATTTTGTTACCTTCTTTTAATTTTACTAAGTATTGTCCAATATCTAACTGGGAAATGCTCTGCGTTGATATAACTCTGATGCATGTTAATAAATAGAAATTATATGATATTTGGTAATTATAAAAGGGAATCCTACTATCCGCCACCCGGAAGGGCGGGGCCGGTAAGGGGTGTTACAATCTTATGTGGGCCTGCAGGGTCGCACACAAGAATAGCTCAATACGAGTAAAAGTGTTAAGATTCATTGAATCTTAGATATATCTAAGATTTAATGAATACTGTATTTAATGTAGGATGAATATAATATGTGTGTGTGTGTGTAAAATTTAAAATAATATAACAATATTATTTAATAGAGATTATAATATTATTATATAATATTTGTTTTGTATTTAATTTATTTAATAAATTAAATATCTAAAAAAATAGATATATTGTATCTCAAATTTAATGTTCAAATAAAGATATATCTGATTTAATTTAAATTGAGATATAGTGTCTCAGATTTAATTAAATAGATAGATATCATTTCTTAGATATAACTTATAGAGATAAATTGAATCAGAGAGCTTTTAATTTAGATTAAATAAATTTATTAGATTAGATCTATTAGATAGATTTAATTAATATATTATTTTGATCTAGATTCAAATTTCAAAATTAATAAGGATTAATTTTGAATATAATACAACTATCAAGTTTTGAAAAACCTATAGGACTTTTGTTAAGCGTAATTAGAAAAGCTGTAAGAAACCCTAGAGAAAAAATAAAGAGACATGAGAATACTGAATGCGCTAGACGCTGCTATTGGTGTTGGAGCCCGTTCGTGTGGATACTGGTAGATTAAGTGGATTCGTAGAGTTGGCTCTTGTTGATCGAGTAGGTAGCCCACGAGATCAAATTTGAAAGAGACGCTTATTAATTTGAATAGGTACGGTTCTTTTCTAACTTGATTTAAATGTTGTTGATGGATCCTCCGATAGGATTCGTAAGTTTTAATCCCGCTGCGTGTATGGATCCCAGTAGTTACACTTCTCCATCATCTCTATCCGCCTTAATAATGATCCCATCGTGTTGTGTAAGAGGCGAATGTCTGGGTCCTCAACCTGTAACTGCTGAGGAGGATCTGGCCGGCCGGCCTACTGGAGCGCCATGTTTGGAGGATGGGCCCTAGATGGGGAGGAAGTCATGACTGACATGTTTTCAGCTTGCACAACATCACGGTCCAGGCTTCCTTCCTGTTGCTGACGATCCTGGTCATGGTGTTCTTGGTTCTGCTTTTGCATGAGCATCTAGCTTTTAGTTTTGGTATCTACCATCGTCGGTCACAGGAGTTGAAATTTATCTTTCCCCACAGTCGGCACCAATGTTTTTATGTAGAACACAGATGTTTAGCCAATAGGCTAGTGGTTTGATATTGGATCACCAGGCTCTCCTAGATATCTACGGATTAGATATTAGTAAGTGTCATGGATCACTCTGCAAACAATATGGCTTTTGCCTAAGGGGTGGGGTGTGTGAACAGTGGCGACAAAATAGTAATTGAGAGAGAGCGTGCGTACCTTAAGGGTTTCTACCCAATTTATAGAATTACCTGTGGGCTAAGATCAATGGGCCTTGTGTGCCTTATGCCCCAAGTTTGGATCTCTTTGATTTGGGGTGGTTAAGATCTGATATGGATCCTAATACGGATTGTTCCTTATTGGGCCGTATTTTAAGTGGGCCTTTGTTGGGTCCATAATAGTTTTTATATGTGATTTTTCAAGTTTCGTAATGCATTTCTTTCTAGACCTTTGGATAAATTGGACGGTTATGATTTATAAATTTTGCAATAGCAGTCACTGAGAGTATTTACTCTTAGAGCAATACTTTTATGGGCAAGTTCAAAAAGTGTCCGATAAGAAATACATTATTTAAAGATTAGAGTGAAACTGGTAGCTCTGGGGATTGTTAACAGCCCTGATGATAGTTCCCCAGATTGCATGAGCATTGTTAGAAGGATTAGACGCCTAATGAACCAGGATTGGAGTCTCACTATCTCGCATAGCTATCGTGAAGGCAACCGGTGTGCGGATTTCCTTGCTTCTTTTGCCTTGAATTTGGAGGTTGGTTATCATGTTTTATATGCCCCGCTGGACCAAGTCCGTGGTCTCCTCGTTGCAGATGCGATTGGTTCTGGAAGTCACCGCCTCTGTCGTGCTAATCTCTGATCCTTGTTGATCAGCCTTTGTAACCAAAAAAAAGATTATAGTGAAACTCTGTAACTCAAAATTTTAATAAATTTTAATTAAATTATAAAGTTATATTTATAAAAAAAAAAAGGAATTTTAGTTTATTTGTCAAAAAAAGAGAGTAAAAGAGTGCGAATTGTTATTTTTTTTAAACAAAACAAAAACAAAAAGAACAAGAAGGCTAGGCCTTTATCCACAAGTTCAGCAATTACGCGGATATGAATGAACGGCAATGGCTTCAGTAGCTTCATCTTCATCGTTTTTCTCTGCCCTCACTTGTTCGCATATTCATCCATGGAGTAACAGAATCAAATCAACGAGATCCAATTTTCTGAGGATCCTCACTCGCTCTTGTCTCGATGACAGTTCCTCTCTATCTCAAGCAGCTCAATATACTGTATGATTTTCATTTAAACAATAACCCCCAAAATCTCTATACAAACGATGTTTTCCTTAGCATTTGCAGTAACAGAAGCGAAGAATGGATCGCATTTTATTTTGTGCAATGTGTTCCCCTTGCTGGTTAAAGCACTATTTGATGAAAGTTGTTTTTGTTATGGATCAGATTCGCTGTTTGTCGGTTAAATCTTCTACGGTTGCTCAGCTTATATTTAACTAAATAGCGAAGTATTTAAATGCAATTGACCTCTTCCTATTCTTCTCTTCAACTGATCGTTTCTATGATTTGATTAGTGATATATTTTTCATTGCTAGGTGAATACATACTTAAAAAGTGGCATGGTTGTAGGGTTGGGGTCTGGTCAGGCTTCTGGAATAGCCATTAGGCACTTGGGCCAGCAACTTCGTACCGGTGCTTTAAAGGATGTGGTAGGTGTCCCTATGTGAGTTTTACGCCCTTGTATAACTAATATATCTAATACATATTTACCTAATTTAATTAGATATGATATATGTTTTTTTAAGATACTTGAGTTATCTTTTTTAATTCCCAATCCATTTTCTTCCTTGATTATTGTCGAGGAAACATCAATCAATCAATGGAAGTAAATTAGAAAAATATAGAAATATAAATACTATGTTTTATTTAAAACTAAGATCAACTCCCTAAATATATCCCTAAATATATCCGGAAGGGTATAATTTTAATTTCATTTCTATGCCAATTTCAGCTTTGGTTTTGTTACGGATATCTCATAAATGGGCCCAGCCCAATAACTAAAGAGCCCAGTCAAAATGACTTCAGTTATGCTCATAACCGCTTCCTTGAAAATAGGAGTGGTTTTATCAAAATATCTATCGTTATGATAACTGCCTATGTATCAAGAATATCTATCAAAAACGCATATCTTGATATCCCTAAAATAAAGGATGAATCCAACTGAGTAAGATAAGGCACAGGTACGCCTATAAATAGGGTGAACCCCTTACAAGGTACACATTTCTAAAACCCTAGCTTTTCTATTCACACAGAGCACACACACCACCCCCTCTGGCTATCATTAGCCTGTCGTATACCCTCGAACTACGTGGACTTTGATCCACACTGTGGTACGTAGGACCCCGGGATTTCACCCCGGGCCAAGTCCAACCCAACTTGTGATCTACACCGGATCATTGGCGCCGTCTGTGGGGACTGTAAAGTCCTATTCCTGTGACCCGTGATGGCTAATACCAGAAGCAAAAGCCACCCGCATGCACACGAGCAAGGTCAGGAACAAAATTTTAGCGAGACCCAACAGCAGGACGTTCAAGGCGTTAATCAGGAACAAATGGAGGAGTCCCCGGACTCAAACCTGGATGGACGAGCATGCCAAACGCTGGAAAATACTAACCACGCTGGTCCCTCAAAGTTTCAGATTGGAAGCCCAGACATACGGCTCCTACATAACATTGCTGAGTCAATGATGAAACGGATCGAGAATGTGGAAGAACGCGACAATCTTCAGAGCCAGAAGATTGACCATATGACCGAGGTGATGAATCAAATTCTTAAACACTTACAAGACCCTCTTCAGGAGGAACGCCGGGACGGTCAGCAGAATGAGGACGAAGAAACCAATCACCAAACTATTGATCCCCTACAGGAGGATCATCCCGGTCAAGGCCGAATAGCTTCAACAAAAAATTCTCAGCAAAATAATCACCAGGACGCGAGTCAGGAGGATCAAGCCCGGGCACAAAGGAAGGACAGCCGTACCTCGGACAATCAGGGAATTCCGCAAGACTCCGACAGGTACAAGACGTGGTATGGGGAGGGAGGACAAAACAACAGCCCGTTCTCAGATGAAATTACGGAAGCTGAGTACCCAAGGAAATTTAATACATCCGACCTCCCTAAGTACGACGGAAGTCAGGATCCCCAGACACACTTGAACACTTTCGACACTGAGATGCTGGTCCGAGGATTCAAGGGGCCAATCATTTCCAGGCTGTTCACCTCAACGTTACGAGGAGCCGCCCAAATTTGGTTCCGGACTCTATCTCCCAAGTCCATCACCGACTTCAACAACCTGAGCGAGAAGTTCCTGCTGAATTTCGCGACAAGCAAAAAGCAACCCAGGTCGGTCTACACGCTGGACAGAATCAAGCAGCAACCCGGTGAAACCCTTCAGAAGTATTTGGATCGTTTCAAGGCTGCCGCATTACAAATCCAGGGATTAACGGAAAGCGTCCACGTACACTTGCTCATCTCGGGCTTAGATAGCGAATCCAGAATGGGGAGATCGGTCATATCTGGCGAGATCAAGACGCTGGAAGAATTCCATAAACGAGCCAAAAAGTATCTGGACATAGAACAGATGCAAATAGCCAACGCGCCGGGAAAAGAGAGACAGAAAAGCCCACCCCCGAAAGGGAAGGACCGGGCATCAAGAGACCGACCCCGTAACTCGGACCAGAAAACACGAGGACAAAGGCATGAGGGGAAGTATGAGAGATATACTCCAATAAATGTCCCTCGTTCACAGTTATGGAGAGAGGTAGCCCTGACCGAGATGAGGAAGGTGGAGCGACCCCGACCACTTTATAATAAGGGAAAGTTGGACCACACACGGTTTTGTGAATTCCACAATGGACCCGGGCACACAACAGATGAGTGCTGGGACCTTAGAGATGCGGTGGAAAAGTTTATCCGAGATGGAAAATTACGTCAGTACGTTATCAAAACACAAGGGCAGAAAGCCAAGCGCAAGCAGACGGATCGGAGTACAAGCCCGGTCTCCCAGAGGAGAAAGCCGGACGAAGGCCGGAGAAAGCACGACAATGAGGACGAGTTCCCGGAAGCAGAGTTTGACTGCAATGTCATTAGTGGAGGTTACGGAGGTGGCGGCGATACGGCCAATCAGCGGAAGAAATACCTTAGGGAAGTCTTAACCATCAGGGGACGACCGACCTTCAAGCCGGAGCCATCACAAACCGAAGAGCCTCCTAAGCTGTTCTTTACTCAGGAAGATCTGAGGGACGTAATCCCGGGTCATCAAGACGGACTGGTCATAACCGGCCTCCTGGGAAAATGCCGTGTAAAGAAGATATTCATCGATCCTGGCAGCGCGGTGGATATCATCCTGTGGGATGCCTTTAAGCGCATGGACCTCGACCCAGAGAATCTAAGGCCGTGCAGGACAACCTTAATCGGGTTCAACGGACAGGATACAAACCCCAAAGGGTGTATCGAACTTAAAATGACCTTGGGCTCTAAAGAAGCCTTCAAGACTGAGCGAATCAAGTTTATTGTAGCAGATTTCCCTTCGTCCTACAATATAATCTTAGGCAGACCAACCATTCATAATTGGGACATGCTCATATCAACTAAGCATCAGAAGCTGAAAATGGTAAGTCGGAACAATAAAGTCGTCACCGTCAGAGGTGATCAGAAGGAATCCCGGCAATGTTATTTCTCGACAGTTAAAAACAACGAACCCGGAACATCGAGCTCGCAGCAGAAAGGAACTCGAAAGTCAGCGCCAATTGCGCCGAGCTCGGTCAACATGGTAGAGCTGGATGTAAGAGAAGAAGCAAAGATGATGAAAACAGAGCCTGATGGAGAGCTCACAGGCTACCAACTAGGAGAGGATCCCGGACAAATAACACAGATCGGGAGTGCACTTGCCGAGCAAGAAAAAAGCGAGCTCAAAAAGCTGTTATGGAGAAACAAGGACGTATTCGCTTGGAAACCTTCGGAGTTACCAGGAGTCGACCCGGCGTTCTGCTGTCACAAATTGACCATAAATCCACGATATACGCCGGTCTCGCAGAAGAAAAGAAAGATTGCACCGGACCGTCAGGAAGCCCTAACCGAGCATGTAAGAGAACTGCTGGATGCGGGATTCATCAGGGAAATCCAGTATACCACGTGGTTGTCAAATGTGGTAATGGTCAAGAAACCAAATGGCAAATGGAGGGTATGCACCGACTACACCGATCTCAACAAAGCATGCCCCAAGGATGCTTACCCCATGCCAAATATTGACCAACTGGTGGACAATTCCTCGGGTTTCCAGTTGCTCTCATTCATGGATGCGTATTCCGGCTACAACCAAATAGCTATGCATCCTGAAGACCAGGAGAAAACAGCTTTTATCACGGAAAAAGCAAACTACTGCTATAATGTCATGCCTTTCGGGCTGAAGAACGCAGGAGCTACTTACCAGAGGATGATGAATCAAGTGTTTGAGGCACAACTCGGCAGGAACGTCGAAGTTTACATTGACGATATGATCGTAAAGTCAGTTAAGCGATCCCACCACATCCAAGATTTGCAAGAAACATTTGATAAGCTCCGGGCCCACAGAATCCGACTTAACCCAGCTAAATGTGCATTCGGGGTACCAGCGGGTAAATTTCTCGGATTCCTGTTGACAAACCGGGGGATTGAGGTCAATCCGGACAAATGTCAGGCCGTCCTCAATATGGCTGCCCCAAAAAACAAAAAAGAAGTACAGCAGTTGACCGGCAGACTGGCCGCGCTGACAAGGTTCTTACCGAAATCGGCAGAAAATGCTCTTCCTTTCTTCAAGTTATTGAAGAAGGAAGCACGGCATGGAGAATGGAACTCAGAGTGTGAAGCCGCGTTTGACAAGATCAAAAAATGCCTGTCATCACCACCCGTGCTGACAAAACCCGAGCCCGGGGAAGATTTGATATTATATCTATCCGTGGCCCCAGAAGCGGTAAGTGCCGCCCTGGTGAGAGAAGATTCGAGGGAACAGAAACCGATCTACTTTACAAGCCGGGCTTTGCAGAGTTCGGAGCTAAGATATCAAAGGTTGGAAAAGGTGGCCTTTGCGCTCCTAACTGCCGCGAGGAGATTACGCCCTTACTTCCAGGGGCATAAAATAATTGTCCGAACCAGTCAGCCCATACGTCAAATACTCCACAAACCTGACTTAGCAGGTAGAATGATGAGTTGGGCAATCGAACTATCCGAATTCGACATAGTATATGAAGCTCGGCGTGCTATTAAGTCCCAGGCTTTAGCCGACTTCATTGCAGAACTGGTGCCAACAGAGGTAGTCCCGAAAGCAGACCTTGACGTTTGGAAAGTATTTGTAGACGGCTCTTCAAACGCCAAAGGAAGTGGAGCCGGGATCATAGTCGAAAGCCCGGAAGGAGTCGCCATGGAACACTCCCTGCAATTACACTTCAGAACGTCCAATAATCAGGCCGAGTATGAGGCTGTATTAGCCGGGCTATCACAGGCAAAAGACAATGGGGCCAGGAGGGTTCATCTCTCTACCGACTCTCAACTAGTCGCGGCCCAAATCAACGGTTCATACACGGCCAAGGGACCCTTGCTAATTAAGTATCTGGGGAAAGTCAGAGAGGCAGTGGCCGACTTCGATGATGTCCTAGTCACCCACATACCCAGGGGAGAAAATGCGAGGGCAGATATCCTCTCCAAATTAGCAAGCACCAGGAACCCGGGAAATAATCGGACTGTAATACAACAAAGTCTCAAGGAACCCACGTGTATCATGGTCATCGCGGCAGCAGAAGACTGGCGAAAGCCAATCTTAAATTACCTGGAAAAGGGAGTTAGCCCGGACGATCCCGGGGAAGCAAGGCAAATAGCACGGACCGCGTTAATGTACACGGTGGTCGATGACCAGCTCTACCGAAGAGGCCTTCAATCCCCAATGATGAGATGTTTAAACCAGGCAGAGGCCGAGTACGTGCTGTCGGAGATACACGAAGGGATAAACGGACAACACATGGGGGCAAAGGCGTTAGCCCGGAAAGCCTTAAGGGCTGGATACTACTGGCCGACAATGGTTGCGGACTCCGGACAGCACGTACGGACTTGCGAAAGCTGCCAAAAACATGCTCGGATCCTCTGGCCACCTCCGACCGAGTTGAGAACCATCACGGCTCCTTGGCCATTCTTTAAGTGGGGTATGGACCTCCTTGGACCGTTCAAACCGGCCGCAGGGCAACTAAAATGGCTTGTGGTGGCTGTGGATTATTTCACTAAGTGGATCGAGGCCGAACCACTGTCGACCATCTCGGCTGCTCGAATACAAAAATTCTTCGAAAGAAATATTGTTGCAAGGTTCGGGATTCCTGCCGAGATCGTAACTGACAACGGTACTCAATTCGTCGACCAAGGTTTCCAGAGGTTGATGTCCGATCTCGGAATCAAGCACCATTTCGCCTCGGTAGAGCATCCGCAATCTAACGGGCAAGCCGAGGCAGCCAACAAAATCATTGTTGACGGGCTCAAGAAAAGGATGAGTAATGCAGAAAGTAACTGGGTCGAGGAACTATACCCGGTACTCTGGGGATACCGAACTAGTGTCCAAACCTCGACCCAGGAAACACCCTTCCGAATGACATATGGATGCGAGGCCATGATCCCGGTTGAAATTGGGCAAACATCATGGAGGAAAGCCAAAGTCATGGAAGAGGGAGAACACGCTAACAACGAGCAGATAGCAGCCGAGCTAGACCTCATCGATGAAGTGAGAACGACGGCACACTGCCGAGATCTGGCAACGAAGCAGCTGGTGGCGGCTAAGTATAACCGCAAAGTTAGACCGCGAGCGTTCGATAAAGGTGACTTGGTATTACGCAGAGCGGATATCGGAAATAAGAATGCCCGGGATGGAAAACTTGCAGCAAACTGGGAGGGTCCTTACCGTGTTTCGGACAAAATGGGGCCCGGGACTTATGCCCTTGAGACGTTAGATGGCACGCCCATTAAACGAACATGGAACGCGGACAAACTAAGGACTTACTACAGCTAAAGACCGGGAGGCACTCGGAATAAACCCACAGCGGATGTCAGTGGTGACTGTGAACCGCTTTTTAGCTTCAACGGATGTCGGTGGTGACCGAGAACCGTTTTTTATTACGCACTGTCTTGCTTTTAGCAGTATTTTCCATTGATTAAAAATTGTGTAATTCTAATTATTTCAATCAATAAAAAAAAAAAGGTGGTTCAATTCATGGGCCAACCTAGTTATTGCTTGTGAAATCAATGCAAAGATAGGCTGCGACAAAAGCAAGATAATTAAACAAAGACTTGGGTTTCGCGATCCCGGTCATGATAAGATTTGTCAACAAGTCTTGTAAAGCTTACGATGCATCGGAACTGTCCCCTGGGGTGGTGTGAGATTGCCATAAAAGATCCTGATCAGGTCGAAATGTTTAGGCTCCTATTCAAAAAGGATATTAGGGCCCGAACATGTGGCAGTTGGCTACCATCTCGGTACGGTACTTTATAAAGTACTTAGATGATTTTTGAAAATCGTCTGTTGTTTAGAATGCCCGACCATTAATAAACGTGGCCCGTTTGTTAAAACGTCGGTTGAATAACCAGCAGATTCTGCGCAATATATCTTGACTTTGGCCAAGTCATAAAATAAAGAACCGAGCTTCGTGCACGGATTACGTTCCCCTTTACTCATCAACTGGTGAATTCAAACACGAGTTTGGTTTAAAGGATGAAAATAAATACATGTAAGATGGACGAGCTGAGGATGCTAGAAAATCCGGGAATACCGGCTTGTCATATTATTAATTTTGAGGGCAAAAGGCCCCAGATTACAGAAGAAACAAAAATGAAAATGAAAATACTACATAAAAAAAAAAAAAAAAAAAAAAAAAAAAAGATCCTAGAAAGACGGCATCAAGATTGGGCTTGGCCGGGCACAGGAGGGCCAGGGGCGTCGGTCGTCGGAGCATCTTCCTCAGCTAATTGAACACGGTCATCCTCCGCGAGATGCTCGGACCCTTCGACCGGAGAAAGCGGCGCTGGTACAAATAGCCCGTCCTCTACCGAAGCTCTGAAATCCACAGCATCTAAGTTCATCGAAATGTCCGGATTCAGAGCTCGGACTTGGGCCAGGCATACGTTGAAAGCTTCAGCAGCCGTCTCCACGACCAGGACTTCCAGCTTTTCCACCTCGGCAGCGGACGCCACGAGCTCGGCCTTGGAAGCGTCGAGGTCGGATTGGGCAAGATGGAGGTCCTTCACCAGCCCCGCATACTGACCCTGCAGGGTGTGCAGCGAGGCATTGAGGGTGTCTTCTCGGGCATGACTGGCGTCAAGCTCGGTGGAGAAATGATCCCTCTCAGCAAGGGCCTTTGATAGCTCCTCCACCGCCCTTATCTGCGCCTCTTCCGCTTTCAGGCGCGCCTCCTCAGCCTCCCGCTGCCTGATCTCGGCCTCTTTCTTTTCAACCCGAGCTTTGGCAATCTCGGCTGCAGCCCTGGCGTACTTATGCTTAACAGAAGCATAAGCGTCCAACACGCCGGCCGTCTCCATTAGGTGGTCCTGCAGGACCTGCAGGTGGTCGAGGTCGGAGTCGGCAAAGGCCTCACCACTAAAATACTTGCTTGGGGGCTTCACCGCGTATTTCAGCTCCTCCGAGACCCCATCAGTCCATACCTCACCCCGCGAGTGAAGGCGAGACTTAGCAGGAAATGGGGGAGGGGGGACGCTTGTGGCAGCACCGGCGTCCGGGACAGAGGCCGGATTCTCTTCTGCTACCGAGATCGACGACGCCACGGACTTCGATCGCTTGCGCGGAATAAGATCCGTAGAGGCCGGGGAGGACGCAGCCCTCTTTTCAGCAGTAGTCGCGGCAGGCGAAGGAGCCGCCACAGCTTTGCTCTGGGAAGAGGACTCCCCTTTCTTTTTGGCCTTAGCCCGGAGCTTCTCGGCCAGTTCTTGGAAAGAAGCCTTCCCCATGTCAGGCACTACAAAAAACATAACAAACATCAGAAATGACAAGGGGCAAAAAAAAAAAAAAAAAAAAAAAAAAAAAAAAAAAAATTCATACTCGGTGAATACAATTCCTCCACCGACTGTCGGATAAAAATCCGGGAATCAATAACATCCTTCTCGGCCACGTGGTCAACCAGAGCTATCACGGTTTCAACCTCGGCTGGCTCTAGGCTATCATCGGAGGATGCAAATATGCTTTGGTCTTGGTCATAATGAGCTTTCGACCAATACAGAGGAAATAGCAGCTCCACCGAGCTGGAGTCGACGTCCTTAAGAAACCACGGTTTATGACCGGGTTCAGCGTTGATTTTAAAAAAAGAGGCCTTGAAGCCTTTCCAGGTGTCAGTTGCCACATGGAAAAGTTTCTTGTCCGGTTTCCCCCGGAAAGAAACCCAACCCCTCTTTTCTTCGGGCTCCCCGGGTTGACGAGCCCGTTGGATGTTAAAAAAATAAAAGAATGTCCCGGTGGTGGGAGTACGATTTAAAAATCGGCAAAGCCGCTCGAATGCAATAATAAAGCCCCAAGAGTTGGGATGAATCTGAGTGGGGGCCAGCTGAAGAATGTTTAAGAGATCTACTTGAAACCTAGAAAATGGAAAGCGAAGGCCGAGTTTTTTGACGAAGTCTAGATAGAAGAAGAAAAAGGAGCGCTCGTTCCCTTCCCGGGCAACGCACACCGGTTCAGAAGGGCCGGGGAGAGATAAAGAACAATGATCCCGGTCCCCTAATGGGAGCTCGGCGATCTGACTGGTCGTGGCTTTTGATAGCCTGGACAGCACCCCGGTCGCAACCCAGTCATACTTCTCAGCAATATGACGTGGAATACTGACGGCCGCTGACTCCACGGATCCGGAATCTTCGATAGGACGCGGAGAAGTTGACATACTACCTAGAAAAGGCAAAACAAAAATAAATTAGAAACGAAAATGATACCTGAAGATAGTACAACGGGACGGGTAGAAACGGCTCCAACAACCCGCGGTTGGATATGCCGGCATCGTGAAGCTATTTCGTCAGCTTCCCATGACCGGCCAACCATCGTGGCCTCAGATATCAGCCAGGAACACTCCTCGCACGGGCCGATAGGCCGGGTAAGGGAGATGAGGGGCTCCGCGCGTGAAGGAAAGGAAGAGGCGGGTAGAGGAAGACTTTCCCCCCTACCCTTTCCTAAGGGCGGCTCTGAAGAAAAAACCCTAGTGGCAGTAATCCCCCGGTCTAGACTTTCGGGCTCTACAGACTCAGACCGACCTCGAGCCCTTCCCCTAACCCGAACAGAACGACCTGGTTGACTACCACCTTCTCCGCCATAACCACGGAGAACGTTCTCCCTTTTTTGTTCTTCGGTCAGAGGCTTCCCGTATAGCCACCAAGCTGTCCGGGGAGGCATACGCTGAATAAGCTCGGCCTCTTCCGGGGAAAAAGCATTTGGATTAAAAGACGGAGGAGAACCTTGATGGCTCATCCCGAGAGGATAGAATTTAAACAGGAAACCGAAAACCAAAGACGGAGAAAAAGGATTGAATAGACCAGAAGTTCAGAGAAGTTCAAGAACAAAGCAGAAGCCAGAACCCAAAGGGGAAGAAACTCGAAAAAACTCACAATAACCTACCCAGAAAAAAGAAAGACCAAGAAATAGAGAAAGAGAGAAGAAAACACAGCCAAATAACCAGAGAATGAAACAAGGAAAGTACCTGGTTTGATATAAGTTAAGGGAAGAGGAAACGCGCGAGCCACGAAGAGCAGAAATGGGAATCTGAGGAAGATGAACGGGTGACTGGTTGCAAGTTTCTCTCAAGAAGGAAAATTCAAGGTTTGGCAGTTTTCAAAATGCAAGAAGCAGAAAGTCGATGGCTTTTATAAACAAAAGAAGCAGACGGGTGAGAGGCAAGAAACTCAACCGTCAAAAGCCCAAAGGGCCCATACACAAATAATGACGTGGACGTTAAAAGGCGTGCACATTTAATGCTGATGGTGGGCAAACACGAAAACCAAGATAATGGGGCAGTTGCTCTACTCAGAGGCCGGCCAGTAAACATCAAATCAGCAGAAGGCAATGATGACACTCATGGCCTCGAGATAAGACGAGTGTTGGATCAACAGATGAAGCGGACAATGATCCCGGATCGAAATGTTCACGTGGCCGACCACATGAATACACCCCGGTTGCCCGACCTAACTCCCCGTGCAATCTCGAACTTGGGGGCAACAAATCCCGATCCACGAAAAACTGGACAAGGTACCTGTAAACGGGGAGTAAGACGATATAGAAATATTAACACTACCCGACACGAATAAAGAGGGGAAGTTCGAGAAAGCATGGGAGGAGTTCGGCCTAGAATCAAAATTATAGAACATTAAGACCAAACATTAATGTTCTCTCGGGATAGCAAACGAATGCAACCCGCGTTAACCGGGATGGGGGGGGCACCCGTGTCCCACTCAAATAAACCGGAATGCAAATTGGTGACAGAGGGGGTAACCCGGGGACCAAAAATGTCCGACCTCGGAAAAAGAACTAGAAATCAAAAAACCTCAGAACAACGAGATGAACTAGAACAAAAGACGTAACCTGACAAATGCATCCCGGCTGCTCGGAGCCCTGAACAACCGGGCTGGGGGGCAACTGTTACGGATATCTCATAAATGGGCCCAGCCCAATAACTAAAGAGCCCAGTCAAAATGACTTCAGTTATGCTCATAACCGCTTCCTTGAAAATAGGAGTGGTTTTATCAAAATATCTATCGTTATGATAACTGCCTATGTATCAAGAATATCTATCAAAAACGCATATCTTGATATCCCTAAAATAAAGGATGAATCCAACTGAGTAAGATAAGGCACAGGTACGCCTATAAATAGGGTGAACCCCTTACAAGGTACACATTTCTAAAACCCTAGCTTTTCTATTCACACAGAGCACACACACCACCCCCTCTGGCTATCATTAGCCTGTCGTATACCCTCGAACTACGTGGACTTTGATCCACACTGTGGTACGTAGGACCCCGGGATTTCACCCCGGGCCAAGTCCAACCCAACTTGTGATCTACACCGGATCAGGTTTCTTGGTCTCTTTCACACTTCTTTCCTTTGAATTCTTATTCTCCCCTCCCCTCCCATCAAACACACCCTTAGATAAAGCGTATAACAAGTTTAGATCGCTATTGCTCTGTTATGGGAACCTACTTCCAATTAGTAACTTAACATGTAACTTCCACCGAATCAGGTGAGACAGATGCTTTACTCTGTGCAGGTCTGTCACAAGTGCAAGTGAGGGAGCAAAGGCAGGAATTCCACTGGATAGCTACCAAGAGGGTTCTCAGGTGTGCACAAATGACTATCATTTGATACATTTTCCTGTTTTGCTTGACGAGTATTTTGTTTAATAAGGCTCTTTAACATATGCTAGAAATTTTAGAATGACTTGTTGACTTGTAAACATTCCTTTTTGAAGCCTTTGCCAACATAGAAGTGTCCAAGTTAAATGCATTTCTTGAAACTTCTGAAACAATGGTTGTTAAGTCAAGGAAAAAATATTAGATTAATACTAGATTATAGTGTTGATGACCTAAAAAGTCAAGTGCATTATAAATTTTTTGCTATGTTATGCTGAAAACTTAGTATTGATTCATGCATACTTTCTCTGTTGCAGATTGACTTTGCATTTGATGATGCTGATGTTATTGAAGAAGGATCACTTATTGCTGTCATTGGACGCCGGAAATTGCATGGTGAGGAATCCATACTAGAAAAGAAGGTGGGTTGCTGTAACTTACATTATTTTCCTAGTGTTTCTTTTTTATTTTTGTCTAGATGAACGTTCATCTTCGGCAATTGAAGTTTTGATTTTTATCCCTTCGCTTGCGGTCTATACTAAATGCTGCCAGTAAACTTGTATTTATTATTGAAGAAAACCAGTACAAAGGTGGTCTGGAAGGTTCTATTCCCGTTTTGGTTCAGTCTGTAAGTGGATATGCAGATTGTTTGGTCAGTACTTTTTTCTTGTGTATACTTTACTACTAATCAACTTTTATCTTTTCCTAGTTAAACTGGTTGGATACTGCTGAAGAGATTGATGATATGTTTTTGGGCGATGCTGAGGTTTGCTATACATACAAACATTTAATAGGTTTGGTCCCATACACATAATGGAAAGTGTTATGAATTTTTATGTCATCTGGATATTAAGAATGTTAGATCTTATTTCTAGCTTTTCTGACTTTTTAAAAGATTGTGGGCTTGAAAATCACCACACATTGTTTTTAAGGAATCTGTTTGCTTTTATTTATATGATTTATGACAGTTTCATGAAACACAATGTAGACCATGTAGTTACAGAAGTTATACGATATGACGTAAAAAATGAACAAAGCCCCCTAATTGTGCTACTTGATGATTTATTCAACTTCCCGTGTGAAGAAACACTTTGTCTAATGCATAGCTATAGTCTTTTTGATTATGAAGTATCTCCACATAAGAAGTTGTACAGATTATTCAGTGGTGCTTGGTTACAATACTTGCATGTCCTGATTGTATTCATGGTTTATCACTGTAAACGAAGGTCTGGAGAAGACCATCTATTGGGCAAGCAGGTCCCCCTAGGAGGTGACTTCCCACTAGTCACCAAAGAAGGACATAATTTGCTTGATGTTATCTTTACATCTCCAATTGAAAGCCTCGGTATATTCTTAGCCATGATGACTGTTTCAAACTCCATTTCTCAGTTTTCTCTGTGGTCCATTGTTTTCATCTCATTTCTATTTGCAGCTAAAGTGGCAGAAAACCTGGATAAAGTTAAAGGTGTTGCAGGGCATGGAGTCATTTCAAAATTTCTGTTAGTTTTCTTTCACCTCCTATACTCTTTGAAATTTTATAATTTGTGCACAGTTTTGTGTTTTTTCTGGAACTTCACTTCAAATTATCCCGAAACACCAGATGAAACTTTTCTTAAGTCATTTATCCTGATTATAGCCTTTCCCTGAGCTTCTTGTGACTGACACAATTATGGTGTGATGAGCCTTTGTTAATTTTACATCAGACTGAATTATTTGCAGTAAAAGATTAAATTGGTGTAAAGTTTAACATTTTATAGAGTTGCTCATGTGATTGTCTTACGATAAAATGTTATAGTGCAGTTGAAAAGTGTCGTGGTTATTTTGCTATAGCATCAGTTTTCTTCTAGCCATAATAATTGGTATAAGAGCTAATATAATTGTAGTGATTCTAGACAAAATATTAAAACGTTGACATACTTCAAGTGATGATAAATTGGGGAAAAAGTCTAGCCATGCAATTCTCCAGAGCCTTGTTAGTGTAGAACCTATAGGAAACTCATATGGAACTTCTTTAAAATTTTAAAAATTTCACCATTATTAATCAATGAGAAAGGGATTTATGATAATGATTAGCTAAAGCCCTATTAATCAGCAACAGAAATCAGATATAGTAATTCTATTAGAATACTAAAATAAATCTTAGTCCTGATAAAATTATATTATGGGACAGCAATTTCCTGCACCAAACAGCAAACCCGATAATTAATAACTAGCCGAGCTAATCCTAAAATTGCCTCAATCCAATCAAATTAATAATTATCTCAAATGGCGACAAATTAATAGCTAATCATATATTTGTAGGCAGTAGCATCGCTTCATGAAAAAGATAGTTTGCATAAAGTAGTAATAAAATTATATGATGGGATGACAATTCCCTTTCTCAAATGATAAACCTGACAACCAATTACTTACCAAACTAATCCTATAATTTACCCAATATTTAGTCACAAATTAATTATTAGCTCGAACAGTGACAAATTAATAACTAATGATATATTTTTAGATTACTTTTAGGTTGTAGAATTACTTCTTGAAGAGGATAGTTTGCATAAGTAGTGATAAAATTATATGATGGGATAACAATGTACTATCACAAACAGTAAACCTGATCACCAGTAACTAACCCAAGTTTTCCTGAAATTGCCTATATGATTAATGGCAAATTAATAATTATGTCAAAAAGTGAAAAGTTCATAACTAATCATATATTTTTAGTTTTAGGCTGTAGCATCGCTTCTTGAAGGAGATAGTTTGCCTAAATAATAATAAACTCAAGGCACAAAAGCTGACCGAAAAGACTTAGATACAATCAATTACTGCTTTTTATATTTTCCATTAATGGTAATGAATAGTTCTATTACCTCTAAATTGAACTACTTTTCGCTAAAGTGTCTCGTCTATAATGTGGTTAGATGTTAGATACTTTCTTAAATAATGCTGATGCTTTTGGAAAGACTTCAACAGTTCCTCAGATTGGATAAAATCTGTTTTTTTAATTCTAATAAAAATCTGATTCTCAAAAGAGAGATAGAACTAGGATAAATGAGCAGCAAAATAACAATGATCCAAGTAGTGAGCAGAGCATTATCAGAAGATCTAATAGAGATTATAGTCTCTGTTGAAATGAATGGTTGAATTATTTTCTTAACTTGCCATCATAACAGTATTGGATGTAAGTAGCTTCAGCTTCTGCCTTCTTATCGCTCTTCAAGATGCATGCTATAATATTATTTGTTCCAAATTTCAATAATCATTCTAGTGGAGACTAAGGAAATATGAGATGCCTAAGTCTTACATAAATAGTATAAAATGATCTATTGGGTACTAGGGTAAAATTAGTACTCCCTCCGGTCCTAATTATAGGACAACATTTGGGAGTTAATTTTGGTCCTAATTATAGGACAAAATTTAAATTTCTGTCAATTTTTTCCTAAAACACCCCTATTTTATTCTCTAAAGTGTGTTTGGTTTTTGGTAAGTATATGCATTTTGGTGCATAGAATTTTCCAATCAATAAAACTCTTAAATTGTTGGATTTTAATTTGTTTATGGATAATTGACATTAATTTATCAATATATATGTGTGTGTGTACATATTTATATGTATACAGACACTTATAGACATACACACGCATTATATGTGTGTGTGTGTGTTTATGTATATTCGTGTGTGTCTATATGTGTGTGTGTGTGTGTTTATGTATATTCGTGTGTGTCTATATGTGTGTGTTTGCGCACACATATATTTGTGTGTGTATTTATGTATTTATGTGTGTGGATGTGTATACGTGTGTGTGTGCGTTTGGGGGGGGGGGGAGGGGATGTGGGGGTTTGTATTTGTGTGTGCGTTTGGGGGGGGGGGGGAGGGGATGTGGGGGTTTGTATTTGTGTGTGCGTCTGTGGGGGTGTATGTGTGTGTGCGTGTGCTTTTTTTTTTGGGGGTGTAGATATGTGTGTGAGCATACACATATATAGATATATATGTGTGTGTACACACACATATGTATATATAGTAAGATCATTATTTCAATTAGAAAGTATAGAAAAGAAGATTCTAGATCGAGGAAGTATGTTAATGTCATTGGACATTTATATAAGGACATTTTAGAAAAATGAGCAAAATTAACTAATTTAACTTCCCTCCTTAATCTCCCAAAAATTGGTTAAATATGTCTTATAATTAGGACCGGAGGGAGTAGTATGGGATGCTTGGAGTAGTATGGGATGCTTTAGTCCAGCATTGAGTGGGGTGGGATTCAGTTTAGCTATCCTATATCAATTGTTAGCTTTTAATGGATGGTTTCTCACCATGTTTGAGTGTTCATCAAACTGAAATTGTGAGTGGATTGGAAGTCCCCAGCCTAGCTAATTTTTTGGAAATCTTCCTTTCTTATATAGCGCACCTTTGACCGGATTAGCCAAGGTTTTAAAAATCTGATCGGCCAATTCAGCTCATTGAACCAAGAACTGGTCCTTAATCCAGTCTGGTAATCAATCATAATCGATCACAGTCTAGCCATTGATCAATGTCATGACTTGTTCAATGACCAGTCCTGTTTTTAAGACCTTGGGAATAACTCACTCAATGGAAAACATAGAATTATTCCTCCAGTTCTTAATATAAGACATATTTACTTAATTTAATTAGGTTGAGGAAGTTTGTTAAGTTAGTTAATATAACATGTATTTTCTAAAACATGTTAATCACCTTCCTTAATTCCCAATCTCCTCTCCTCCTTGGATTTTGTTGAGGAGCATCAATAAAGGTAAATTAGGAAAAGATTAACAAATATGAAAACTATGTCTTATATTTATATTTAGTACCATGATCAACTCCTTAAATATGTTTTATATTATGAACCAGAGAAAGTATAATTTTTCAAATGACTTTTTTTTTTTTTTCAGGGATTCTTTGCTACATTGTTATTGTGCTTAGAAATTTATTTAAATTTGTGAACTTAACATCTATAAGAATCATCATTCTTGTATTATTCAGGACACACACACACACATCCTTATTGTGTAATGCAGGTGCACAGTGGTAATTGCCTCCCAGAATGGACTCAATGTTGTGGACAAATTGACAGAAAAGGTAGTGGGATAAGAATCTGAATCACATAGAGAGTGATACATGAAGTAAACGCAAGAGATAAAGATAGAGAGGTGGGTCCTATTTTTGTTAGATTCACTTTTAGAACTGGGATCACCATTCCCTCTCAATTTTCTGTTTTCACTTTTGCCTAAAAGTGACTTTAGATGATCAAGTGGGCTATTGAGTTAGCTATCATATCATATCATGTAGTACAGGCCTGTGGCAGCCCTTTTTTGCCTTATTTGTTTCTTGTCTACCTTCGGTGTAGTTAATAGGAATTTAACCCATATTTTACTTACAGGCCTTGTTTCAAATTCCATTCTACTGGGAACCTTGTTAGAAATAATATGAAAAAAGAACAAAGAAAAGGTAAAAAAAAAAGGTGTTAGCGTTAGAAGGGAAGATGAGAGTAAAAGCAAGAAAATACTAATTCACTCGATTCCATTACAACCATCAAACCCCTATTTATAAACCTAATGCCCATGTTCCCAAACTACCCCCTGCCATCTATCCCTATTACCACATTACAATATACTCCTCCAACAAAAGATCGTTGTCCTCCTCAAGGATCAGCAAAAAGAAAAAACAAAGTAAAACATCTTGATATATTTTTTTTTCCTGGGCCAGAAATTACTAAAACTTAGAGGGAAAATTTTAAATTGACATCCAAACCCAAGCCTGATGCAATAGGAATTTTGTTTCGGATGCCCAATGTTCTCTATGAGCCCATGTAATTCCCATTGTTGAAAATTCATGAACTTACACCCCACCAACCCTTCAAGAGCTTTCGGACTCATGTATGCAGGAAGAGCCCAATTCTCCTTCATATCAAATTGAGAAGCTTCACTAATGTTAAACCCAGTTGTAGTGGGGTTCGGTTTACTGCCATATGAAACATCCATATTGCATATTGCAAGCACTATAGAAACCCTTAACTAGCCAATGAGAGTTAGCACAGATAGTAAGGAACGGACTCAAGTCCCAAAAAGATGAGGGTTGAATTCCCTCTGTCATTGTGAGGGTTCCTTTGGTAGGCGATCTTGTAAGTCTCTTGTAAATACTCAAAGAGCTCTGGGGCCATGCCCTGACCTTAGTAGGGGATCGGTGCCGAACCCACCTAAACTTTTTATTTAATAAAAAAAAACCCTTAACCTCACCCTCCAATATGCAGCCAAATAAGATTTTGGAAGCACTGATAGGAATCAAAATATCATGACCCTTTGCAAAGCTCCACAGAAACGCAAACAGCTGGAAGAACCCAAACTCTTGCGAGGTTCTACCCGACCCATCTTCCTCAACAATATTACCTATTCGTTGATCGATACTCCTTTATCATCATTTAGAACTCGTCTCGGTGATGAACGATGCAAGCAGCTCAGGCAAACGCAACGGAGCTTAAGCGGGTGAGATGAAGGATCCTAGCAGCAGGGAAGGTCGTCTTTGTACTCCGTAGCTTTTTGTCCCTGAACCAGTGAAAATGGAGCCCTCGTGCCTCCTCCAAGCGGGTAATAGACTTGAAATTCATGCGAGCAATTGCAATTCTCAATCTCCTTGCAATAAGCCTTATCGCAATAAACATTGACATTCTCCAATCGAGAAGCAGAATTATCACGGCTAAAGAATTTCCCAATAGGATCAATGCCAAGTGCATAGCAGGGAGTCAACATGACTTGAAGATCGATTTGGTTGTCGCATTGGCCTTTCTGGATCATGACAAAATAATTGAACAAGGTTGAGAAGAACGTAGGGTTTGTTAGTAAATAGGTGTCCTAAAGACAATCTATTTTAGAGAGGAACACCTTTTTTCTATTTAGTATTTTATGATTAATAAAATTGAGCATCTTTTGTCTTTATTATATTTGTGTCTCGTTTTTATTTTAAGTAAATATGCGTTTAAAGATAAAAACTCTAGAAATAGAACATGTGTTAACTCAAGGATTTATGGCAGGGATCGTGATCATGAGGACTCGAGAACACTGCATGTTTATTGTCTGAAACTTGTTCCTAATCTTGAATTAGTAAGAAAGGGGTATTGATGATCTCAATAATACTAATACGACATCATCTATTTGTATAGAGATACAAGGTAGGGATCTCATGGAATACATGCATGTGATGCCTTAGCCGATGTTGTGGGTGGATTTGTTGGAGAATAGATAGCATCGAATAGACCCGCCAAGAGACTCCACAAATATTTATAGGAAGTATCATTGGATATAAAATGTCTCTCAATGTTTGGTAGTGTAGATCGTCCTAAATTTGAGGATGTCATTAAGCACTATGTTCAAGGGTCATACTTTGATTGTATAACTTTATCCGCATGAGAATGAGATCAATAGTGTACTCTTAGGTATGACTCGAATGCATGAGTGTAGATAGACATGCTGAAAAGACTCATAGTCTCTTATAAGGGATTAGTCTTTCATAGGACTGGTAGGGCTTAAATGACTTTTAGTTGACTTGGAAATCTATGTACAGCAAGTGATCATTAAGAGTGATTTCCATCTAGAGTCAATAGAAGAATATTTCTAGTTCTGTGAAAAAGCCATATTTAGTCAACCAAGAGAGATAATACTTTATCTTTGCTCTCGACTAAAGATGAGTGACGATGTGAGGAATGATGTCGACACGATATCCAAATTAGAAAAGGTAAATCACTTAATCAACCAAATTTTATTTATGTTAGTGATTAATTGGCCTAATGGGTCACACATAAAAGTTATTCTTGATTGCTTAAAATTAGCAATTTTAGGCCAATAATTGTTATTGGGGTTTCTAAAAAAGAATGAGTATATTTTGATTGGAGTTGTATTCCAAACCCAATCTATTGAAATGGAGCCATATATGGTTATCTAGTGGGAAATTAATTTCACCATTACTAAGTCCAAGTATATTAGAAGACCAAATGCATACTTAGGCCATTTTGAATTTTAAATATGAATTTTAAATTTAGGATATTAGATTATAAAAGATAAATTGGAATTATCTAATATAAATATACATCCAATAAAGATTGCATAAATAAAGAATTAATTAAAGATTTGGATGAGATCCATAATTTTGATTAATTGAATAATACCAATTAATGTGCCATAATTCTTTTAACCAAATTAAGTTTTGATCGTGTAAATATATATATATATATATATATATATATATATATATATATATATATATATTGCACCTAGTGGAAAATTATGCCTCAGGGCTAATCCTTAAATGGCTAAAACTAATTGAGATGTAATATCTTAGATTTGATTTATGAAAGATAAATCAATAATTTGATTTATGAAGATATATATCATATCTTAGATTTGATTTATGAAGATAAATCAAATTATCTGGCTTTTAATTCGCATTAAATGAATAAATTGGATTGAATCGGTTAGACAGATTTAATTTCCAATTTAATTTCAAAATTAATAAGATTGATTTTGAATATTTAATGTGGCCCATAGGGTTTTAAATACCCTTAGGCCGTGAGTAATTTGATTACACACAAGAGAGAATTGAAGAGCCACAAAAGAACTCTACAAGAGAGACGTGAGACACAAGTTTGAAGGTGCTAGCACGTTGTCGTTTGTGTTGGAGTGTTGTTCGGTATGGATACCGGTAGAGGGAGTGGATTCGTAGAATCGGCTCCTAGAGATTGATCAACAAAGAAGGTGTTAGCCTACGAGTTTGCATAGGTATGATTCTTAATTACTAACCCGATTTAAACGCTGTTGATAGATCCTCTTCTTAGGATTCGTAATTTATTGGATAAATTTTATTCTGCTGCGTGTACGAATCTCAACAATAACTTGAAGATGTGACTTTTCAGATTAATTGAATGGATATGATTTAAAGATTACAAGGAATGATGAAAAAATAGATTATGAAAGAAACCTAAGTTGTAACATGTAGTTATTGTTGTTGTCCAGCTGTTTTCCATTAATACAAGGGGTTACTGTTTGAGTGGACCTCGAAACCTTCGCATGCATGGATTATTGCTGTGCTATTGCAGGCTGTGGTGCGATTCAATGTTTGGGCTACATTTTATGGCTAGGGGTGACCAATTCATGGTTTTTCACTACCAGTTTTGGACCCTTTACAATTGTCAAAGGGGACACTTTAAATTACAGTTTTGGCGTATTTGCATCACATGAAACCAGAGGACGCTACTAAGAACGATCTTTCCTCCAGCCTGCACCACTTTCATCCATTATCTATGCAATAATGACCAGCTCATTTCTATCATTATGGACAAAGATGTTTTGTAGGGGGGAGTATTGTTACGTGGCAGTAGAAGAATAAGCCACAGAAAAGATTAGTAACAAGACTTGTAACTACTAGCGGCTTTTCTTTTGGGTCAAAAACTATTTACGGTTAGAAAGTTATGCCAAAACTAGTGAAGTATAAGAGAATCATAAATAGCTACACTTGTACTTACTAAGGGTTGTTGGTGAAGAAATTACTTTTGGCTCTGTGTGTGTGTGTGTGGCTTTTCTTTTGGGTCAAAAACTATTTACGGTTAGAAAGTTATACCAAAACTAGTGAAGTATAAGAGAATTATAAATAGCTACACTTGTACTCACTAAGGGTTGTTGGTGAAGAAATTACTTTTGGCTGTCTGTGTGTGTGTGTATTTCTCTTTGGGCTGTAACAAAAGGTGGGATAGAAGGAAAAGAATAAAGCAGACAACCATGTAATTGTGATTTGAGTATAAGTATGACAATGAGCATGAAACGGGACATTTAAAATGCATCAACGTGGGTTCGATCCTATCAATGCTGAGAACAAAGATCCACTTTACATGAGAATAATTTATACTGACGACTGCCGCTGCTCATAAGACCGACAAACAACCACAAATTTCAGCCCTTTTTTTTTTTTTGATAATACACAAATTTCAGCCCTACAAACAGAGAAGACCAACAAATACAAATAGAAAGATATGCAGATTAGGCCCAAATAAAGGAAGCTTGAACTGTATATTGGGAAGCAAAATAATTTGTCAGTCATTATAATTTCACCTGATTTGTAATCATGTTATTGTAGTTCTTACTCTTCATTTCAGTTGCCACAAATGATAAAATATTGGTTTTTTAAAAATAAAATGATGGAATAAATTTTATTTATTATCAGCCTAAAAATAAAATTGTTAAACTCAACCGTTTCATTATGCCTATATATAATTTTTAATCTAGTTAATGTTAATTTTATTTAGATCCAAATCTCAAAATTAATTTTGTATTTTCAGGTAAAGTGACATCATCGATTACTAATACAATTTCTTATATTTATCTTTTGTATTGTTAATTCATACCATAGTTACCAACATACTCCTATGTTTCTAAATATAAGACATAATTATTTAATTTAACTAAATTAAGGAAACTAATTAAGTTAATTATTATGACATATATTTTATGAAATATCATAATCTTCCTTAATTCCCTCATGCATTCTCCTCCTTGATTGTTGTTACAGGGGCATCAATAAAGGTAAATTAAGAAAAAATTGACAAATATGAAAATTATATCTTATATTCAAGATCAAAATCAACTCCTCAAATATGTCTTATACTGTAGAAGCATTTTGCTTGTCCACTATCTATACAGCATCGATTGATTGGAATGTACTTCTCAACCAAAGAGTAGTTAATTTGTTCATCTCAATTTTCATTCTCAAGAAGGGACCAATTGCATCAATCAGCTTGGTTTATTTCTGAAAACTATTACTAATTACTCGGTTGTTGATCTCTTTATCTTTGTTAATTTGGCACGTCACTCTGTTGATTCATTTTTGAAAATTATTATTCAATTGGTTGATATTTTAGCATTGTTTCATTATTTGGTTGGTTCGTTTTTTAAAAGTATTCCTTAATTGGTTGCTTGATCATTGGCAATGTTAGGTACTACCAAATTGACGTGATTATGAAAGTTTTCGTTTGCCAACTACATAATTATTAAATTTGAAAAAAAAAGGATAAAAACACAGACAGAAATTGACGATAATGTAATTGTGGATTTAAAGGTTATGTGGCTCTCCATTAAGTAACACAGTCGAGTAAAGTAAGAATGATTAGTTTTAAAAATATAGAGTTATTCTCTTACAAAATTTTAGTTTTACGTTTTCTTTATTAGTTTCTACATTTTTTACGTGGTTTTTTAGTTTTTAGTTTTTTAGGAAAAAACTTGGGAAATTTATAAAAAAGAACTTTAAAAATGATAAAAGAACAAAAAGGTGTTATGTATATCTATAATATTAAAGAGATATAAGGTATTGTGTAACGCCCGGCCCTGATAGGCCTTTATTTATCAGAATTGTCACGCACAGGCATCGAGATGATTTAGACGACTTAATTGCGGAATAAAAGTTTTTGAAAATAACTTAGTTTGAAAACATGAAAACAAATTTTTCGTGAGCGATATCTATCATATAGTGGGATGTTAATACAATAATTCAAAAATTAATAGACAAATGATAAACGAATTATTATAGTCTACTCCTTATATTATTAAGGAAGTCCCTTCTACTGTAGTTCTTACAACTGCGTTTTTCCTCTTGATCCCGATCCATCACCTGTCTCTTTCATGTGAGCTAGAGTTCAAATAAATGAACCCCATGGTAACAATTAATTTCAAAAACATATATGGAGTATAAATGACAGTTTAGCACATGTTAAGTATAGAAGCATTTACAAGTAAACAAGTCACTGTAACCGCAGTTAACGACCAAGGACCGCGGCCCTTATTAGGACACTCAGCCTCAATCCATAGCTAGGACAAACATAACATGTAAATCAACTGGAAAAACATGATCAGCTAATACAGAAACAAATACATACATGCTATCAAGATTAGATCGTTACCCACCTCAAACTTGAGTCCTTAACTTTGTCTGAAGGTGTTGGTATCAGTAGAGGTGTTAAGTTCTGCCTAAAAACGTTTATCATTGTGTCATTTACTCAAATCACAAAGAAACTAATTACGTGAATCAGTTTAGAGGATTAATAATAGTTATTAATCTCTTAAAATTCCCCTAATAATGATAATAATAATAATAATTGCTCGTTTATTTATTATTATTATCCCTCCTTTCAATAATAACAACAATATCTGTTATTATTATAATTATACTAAATTCCCAGTAAGTTTCTCAATATTAGCCAACACAATTCATATTATTTTCTAAGTAATTATTTTCCTCTACTTTTCAGTTTGAAAAGTACATATTCAGTGTTTATTTCAAAAATCTACATCTGGAGTTCTAGACGTCCTAATTAGGTGGTTCAAAATTCTATGAACTCCTTGATGAGTCTAATTTCTAGGAAAATTGATTCCAGTATTTTATCACATGTCAAAAATTTACAATAATTCAAAACGTAAACACTGTTCAGAATTTTCTCCAGAAAATAATCTGTCCTATTACCTAATTTCAAAAATTTGTAATAAATTGTATAAAAATCGAAATAGTGTTCTTCCAAAGCTCATATGTCTCTTAACATGTCTAGTTTCATACAAAAATAATAGCAACAACCAACACATTCTAGATGATTGCCAGATTTCAAAAATGTAGCCACTGTTCAAAAAATGTTTCAGAATTCTATCCCATTTTTCAAAATTCATAATTTTTTGAGTACTTATCGAAATGTAACAAATTACCTATCAAATTAAAGCTCTATGTGTCTACACATCTGAAAAATTTCATAATTTTTGAAGTTTGTTGACCTATTCCAAAATGTCACGTCATTTTCTGCCTCTAGAATGATACCAAGAACGTTTTCAGATTTTATCTCAACTTCTAAAAATCATAATTGGAGTTGTAGCCCTCCATTAGAGGTGAACCAAAACTTATTTTAAAGGCTAAGGAGAGTACTATCTCTTATAAAATTTTCAGAGGAAAACTCAAACGTTTACCCTAGTTTTGCTTCACTTAAAAATTACTGTTCCAGCACCAAGTTCAGTTTTTCCTAGAATCAGCAAAATTCACTATAATTAGTTTATAACAAACTCTCTTCTCTTATCTTTCTACGGCATGCATTAAAACTTCTATTTCTCTTGGTTCATGACTGCCACACATATATACACACACATACATATTCATTCGCATGGCATGACAACAACGTGAGCATGCCTTGGCTTATATATATATATATATATATATATACATACAGTAGTGTCTTAGCATATAAAAGACAATTGAGTTTTCTTCAGTTCTTTTTGGTATGCCTATATATATATATATATATAGAGAGAGAGAGAGAGAGAGAGACCTACAGGGAAAAGAAAACGCACATGCAGTATCTAGCTATATGTATATATTTATATACTCCTAGACTTGGCATCAGAATTGTTTTATACATATGCAGAGATGTAAAGACTTTTATCAGTTATTATCCTCTTGCATCCTTATATTTTCATCGTCTATGGCAGCAAGCAGATGAAATAGTAAGCTTATATTTATCTGTTCCCATGACTTCCTTAGAGAGAGAGAGAGAGAGAGAGAGAGTGTGTGTGTGTGTGTGTTTATATCATCAGTAAATTCTCGCAACTCCCATAATAGTTCATGACCAGCAACAATAAAATTTATATTCACATGTACTCAGTTCCACGCACCCCTGAAAGCATAGCTTCAATATATATATATATATATATATATATATATATATATATATTTTCGATTAACACCCACTGCAACTATATATATACTTAGTTTAACCGATGGAAAAAGAAAGACAAACGAACAGCCTCTGTTTTTTAATTTAAACTTTCAGCAAGAATATCATTACATTTTCTTCAACTTACTACCCTGGATTTACATTAGAAACTAAGGGAAATTAGAGGGAAAGAAGATTAATATACATTACCTACAAGGATCAAGTTGAAGAGATGGGCTAGTTTACTTGTTTAGCTCCTGTGGTCCAGCAGCAATAAAATAGAGCCAAAATGATCCACTCTCTCTCTCACTCTTTCTCTCTCGCTTCACTGATGGCTCAGGGGTGGGAGACGATCGGATCGCTTCACCTAAGGTCCAGTCCGAGAAGGCACCCAACGGTCTAAGAGGTTGGAACAGGGCTCAAGACGTATGGTTATGTGATCTTGCGTGCTTCAGCATTTCCTTTGTAATCTCAGCTTTTCCCGTAATGACGTTGCTGCTCGGATTTGGTTGTTATAATATATTTTGTTGATGATTGCTACTGCGCTTCGATGGCTGGGAGAGAGAAAGATGAGGTGGATGATGCTTGGATGATTTGGTCTAGGCACAATGGATTGGAGGGTGTATACATATGTATTTATACGTTGGTGTTTTGCTTGAGGCTAATAGGAGATAATGGGCCGGCAGGATTCTGCACTTGTGGGCTGAGGAAAAATAAGATCATATATATATTTTCCCTACTTCTATGTTATCACGTGAGGTTGGAAGGTTTATGGCCATTGCAAATATTAAGTTTAAATGAAGAAAGGGTTTGGTTTGGGCTTGTTTATATGAGCTTTTCCTTTCATTGCTAATGGACTGGATCTAAATGATAGATAATGGATATAGTGATTTACTTCCTAATGTTAGGCCATTAATCTCAATAATTATTTTCCCAAAAATTTATGAAAATTAGGCCTCAACTTCCAATAATTATTTTAGGCCATAAATTATCTCTTCCAAATATTCTTTGACTTTATTCTTTCCTCAAATAATTTATTTTGGCCATAAAATATTATCCCCCAAAATATTTTGGCCAATAATTATTCCCAACTAGATTGACTTTAATTTACTAAAAAACATGCCTTAAATTCCAATAATTAACTTCATAATATATATATATATATATATATATATATATATATATATATATTAGGCCAAATTTCCTAATAAATTTCCAATTAATATTACATTTTTCAAGTCCCAAAAATTTTGGATGTTACATATTGACTTATCCTTTTCAACATTAAATAAAAGTGACATAAGTGTCCCTCTAAATTCTAAAAACTTCCATTTTTTATAATGTATTAATAAGTTTGGATAAGATTTACACAAGATTCAATTTTAAAAATCGCTATATACTACAATGATAAGATATTGATTCTCACTTCTAATAACGGTTTCACAGGTTCAAATAAGTACTTAACAAGTTTTAATTAAATTTTCATGGTTCAAATTCAAAAATCACCACTTGTTACAATGATAAGGTATTGATTCTCACTTACGATAAGGGTTACACAAGTTTATATAAGGTTTTAACAAGTTATTATACAATTTTTACAAATTCCAATTCAAAATTCATCATTTGCTATAATGGCAAGGTATTGATTTACATCTCTGATAAGGGTTTCATAAGTTTATATAAAGTTTAAAAATGTTATAATAATATTTTCATAAATTTTAATTCAAAAGACACTAGTGACAAGGTATTGATTCTTGTCTCTAGCAAGCCTTTCACAAATTCAAATGAGGCTTTAACAAAGTCCGATAAGATTTTAATAAATTTGAATTCAAAATTCATCATGTAATATAATAGCAAGGTATTGATTCTTATTTTTGATGAGGGTTTCACAAGTTTATATAAGGTTTTAACTATGAGTTCTCTATATGTTTTGTTGATAACAAACAATTGTAAAATCTAATTGAAGTTTGTCTTAAGTGAGTTGAAAAGCTTGTTGTCTAAGGCAAACTCAAGTTTTGGAAACAAAACTTAAGTTTTGACTTAACAGAGAAAAGCTCAATTTTAATGAACAAAGGCAAAATTGCAGTTTCCTTGAGGAAACTCGAGTTTTGGCCTTACAGAGAGCATTACAAGTTTTTTATTAGGACAAACTCGAGTTTCAGTTTGGAAACTCGAGTTTAGGCCATGTAGAGACTCTTCAATGTTTTTCTAAAGAAATGTAAAACTCCTATTTTCATTTGGAAACTCGAGTTTTGATCATATAGAGAGTCATCTAAGTTTCTGACTTGAGAAAACTCTAGTTTTAAAAGGAAACTCCAGTTTCTAGATTTTCTAAGTTTTTCTAAGTTTTGGAAAAACTCGAGTTTCAGTTTGGAAACTTGAGTTTTAGCTTGACAAACAATTTTCACGCTTTAAACATCTGAAGACTTAAGTTTGAATAGAAAACTCAAGTTTCCCATTTGGCTCCAATTTTCAAAAGTTTTCATATCTCAAATGAAAACTCGAGTTTTGTTTTGGAAACTTGAGTTTTGGGCCAAGCACAGAAGATCATTATTTTTCAATGGTTTCATAAAACTCTAGTTTGGGAAACTCCAGTTTGGAAACTCTAGTTTTGAAATAACAGAATATCACTCTAAGTTTCAAGTTTTAAATGGAAACTCGAGTTTGGCTTTGGAAACTCGAGTTTTGGTCATACAGAGAGCATCGATGTTTTTTCACTGATTTCAATACTCCAGTTTTGAATGAAAACTCAAGTTTTGAGGTTTGGACATATATCCATTAAAAGTTCAAAACTCGAGTTTCACCTGAAAACTCAAGTTTGGTCTCTAGCTAAAATGATGTTCTAAAACTCAAATCACGACTTTCCTCTCTGAAAGGAGAAAACTTGAGTTCTGATATGGAAACTCGAGTTTATACTTAAGTGTATAGTGACAAACTCGAGTTTATACTTAAGTGCATAGTGACAAACTAGAGTTTGCGTCGCGGCTGTTAAAAATTAAAATCTGTCGAATTTGTGAAAACCTTCCTGTTTGATCTTAATGCTTTCTAATATTGTTCATCAACTTCACTAGATATGTTTAACGTGTTTACTAGTGAATTTTAGCTGTTTTAGAAGATGATTTAAGAAGATTAAAAGTGTTGTTCCAACACAAGCAAAAAGCATGTAAAAGCATTAAATGCAAAGTACAGCTAACTTACCATCTTCTGATCAAACAAGCTTTGTGAGATGCAAAGGGATAAATGCTTCTTACCTAAACTACTCTTGGACATTCCAACGGACAAAAATACAAGAGAAATCAACATTTATCCTTGGAACACAATGAATGAACAAAAGAATACAGAGAGAAGAAACCAAAGTGCCTCCAACAGCTAGATTAGTGCACCAACGGTCAGATTAATGCATGCAATAGTCATTTAACACTCTTTAAGTATAAAAAGAGTTGCATTCAATTCTTCTCAACAACTATTGAGCTAGAAAACGAAAAGCATTTAAGTTTCAACTACTCTTTGAGTTTTTGTGTAAAGTATTTTTAAGATGCATTTGTTTGTTAGTGTTTATTCTTATGCACTCTTTAAGAGAGTTCATTGATTGTATTTCATTTATTGTAAACAATCTCAAGTCAGGGGACTTAGAAATTGAGATTATTGATTACAACTTGTAAGGGGGAGTAAGTTCTGGTGAGAGAATTACTCTTGAGTTACAGAAGGTGTAATCGATTGAGATAGTGAAAAACTCAGGGAGCCTGAGGACTGGACGTAGGTCATAGAGTTGGACTGAACCAGTATAAACCTTTGTGTCTTACTCTTCTTCCCTACTCTCTGTTATACCCTGTTTTAGCATTTCAAAACAGAACTTTCAAAAAGAATTTTTAAAATCCCCAATTCACCCCCTCTTGGTCATTTAGCTCTGCTTTCATTAACAAATTCTGATAAATGATTCACAAATTCAGAATTATAGCAAGTGTTGAGATTTTAAATTAGAATTTGTAAAAATCTTATCAGAATAACATCTTAAGAAGGATCCCTATGGACGACATTTTACCTGATGGAACTTCGATCAACAGACCACCTGGTTCCAGTGGAGAACATTATTCCTTCTGGAAAGCCAAATTTAAGGTGTTCGTCATGGCGTCTGAATATGACTTGTGGAGAGTGTTCAAAATTGGAAACTACCATCCAACTGTACTTATAAATGGTCTAAGAGAACCAAAGCCTGAAGAAGACTATGATGGCAATGACAAAAGGAATGTTACTCTCAATAGTAAAGCAATTATCATACTGCAAAGTGCTTTAATTCAACAAGGGTACTTTCGGATATGCACATTGCCTACCGCTAAAGAAATGTGGGATGCGTTGGAAATAGCTCATGAAGGAACCACTGGAATCAAAGAAAATAGAGTCAATATTCTCATGACAGAGTATGATCTTCTCCGTATAAAGCTTGGTGAATCCATTGGGGATTTCCAGTTGAGATTCACTCATCTGATCAACCAACTTTCTGCTTTAGAAAAAGTCTATGAACAACTTGTTCAAGTTAGAAAAATCTTGAACATTCTGAGAAAATACTGGGAAGCAAAAGTCACTGCCATTGAAGAAGCTCATAGAGAATCAATGGCATCTATAGTAGCTTTATTTGGCAGCCTGTCAGAATATGAAGGCAAGATCAAGTTCAGAAAGGGACTTGATGAAATCAATATTAAAGGCAAAGGTGTTGCTCTTAAAGCAATCAAAGAAGCCAAAGAATCGGATGATGAGGATGAGGAAGACGAAGATGAAGAGATAAGTATGATGGTCCAAAGATTCAAGAAGCTCTACAAGAGGGACCAAGGTTACAAGAAAGTTCACAAAGGTAGCTCTAGCTTCAAAGCCAAGAAACCAATCATTTGCTACGAATGTGAAAAGGATGACCACATCAGGTCTGAATGTCCCCAACTAAAGAACAAGGATAAAGAAAAGAATAAATTCATCAAGTTCAAAAAGAAAGCCTATCTCTCAGCAATATGGGGTGACAACTCATAGGATGAAGATGAGGCTTAAGAGGAGGAGAAAGCCACCATCTGTCTAGTTGCTGAAGAAGAACAACATGATAAAGAGGATGAGGTATATGATTCGCAACCAACTTATGATGAGTTATTTGCTGAATATAACCTTGTGCAATCTGAATTTGAAAAATTGGTTGAAAATTATCTTGCTTTGAAAGAAAGAATATAACTCTTGAAATGCAAGTAGAAAACTTCTTTTCTCTTGAAAATCTTATTTGTGATTAATGTACTAATTTAAAGAAAAAGAATTTACATCTCACAAAGGCACTTGAGAAATTTACTAGAGGTAGTGAAATGCTCAATGTCATTTTAAAACAGCAAAGGTTTACAAATGACAGATTAAGAATTGGCTATAGGCCTGATTGAAAGAGGAGCTGAATCACCAAGAGGAGGGGTGAATTGGGGATTCTAAAAAACTTTTGCAGGTTCGGCTCTAATGGTGATCAATCAAAGAAAATTAGTGAGCAGCGTAGATAAGCAATACAAGAAAGTTTATACTGGTTCGGCCCAACTCCTTGGCCTACATCCAGTCCTCAAGCACCCTGAGTTTTCCACTAAATCACTTGATTACACACTCTGTAACTCTGAAGCAATTCTCTCTCTAGAACTTGCTCCCCCTTACAAGTTGTAATCAATGATCCCCAAATTTCCAAGTCTCCTGACTTGAGATTTCTTTACAATCAAATGATATTACAAATGAAATACTCTCTTAAAGAGAAAATAAGATAATCACTGAAGCTCTAATAGTATCATCTAATAATCTGTACAGAAAACTCTAAGTGTAGATGAACAAAATTAATGCTTAGTCGATTTTCAGCTCAGTTGTTGTTGAGAGAATTGAATTATGCTCTATTAATACTTAGAGTATAATTAATGATCGTTGCAGGCATTCATTTGACTGTTGGTGAAGATGTTTATCAGCTAGAAGCACTTTGGTCTCTTCTCTCTTTACTCTATAGCTTGCTCTTTGATCTTTTTGGATAGAAAGTGATTTCTAGTAGTTTATATCCATTGGGAGTGTTAGTCTTGAATTAGGTGAATGTCTCTTTATCTGTTTTGCTTCGTGTAAGCCTTGGTAGATCAAAGTATAGCAGGTTAGGTGGCCTTGCATTTAATGCTTCTGACAAAACTTTGTTTTGTGTAGAAACAACTCTTTTAATCTCCTTGAATCATCTGTAAAATAGCTGAAATACACTAGCAAACACATTAAACATATCTGGTAATGATGATAATTGATAATATAAATCATTTGGATCATTCCATAAACATTACACAGATTTCACAAATTTGAATTATCAAAAAGCGTGACTAATACTTGAGTTTGTGCAACAATACTCGAGTTTGTCACTATGCACTTAAGCCTATACTCGAGTATCTGTGTCTATACTCGAGTATTCTCCTTTCAGAGACGAGACTCGCGATTTGAGCTCTGGAGTTCCAGATGAATTAAGCCAATACTCTAGTTATTCAACCAATACTTGAGTTTTGGACTCTTGATGAATAATTGTCCAAATCATCAAAACTGGAGTATTCATACTATACCCGAGTATTGAAGGCTTAGAGACCTCGGTAGCTTTCTATATGACTCAATACTCGAGTTTCAATCTCTATACTCAAGTATTCCCTTTAGTTTTGAAACTTAGAGATCATTTTACAAAGTGCTAAACTGGAGTTTTCAAAATTGTAGTTTCTCAAACTAGAGTTTATAAGTGATAAAATTTTAAAACAACTTTGCTTGGCCCAACACTCGAGTATTCTAATGTGATACTCGAGTTTTCATTTGAAAATGAAAACGTTTGAATTCTGGAGCCAAGTTGGAAAACTGTCTTTTCAAATTCCAAACCTGAGTTTTCGAAACTGGAGTTTTCCAAACTAAAGTTTCTATTTCTGTTAAAATTGTTGAAGAGTCACATAGGCCTAAACTCGAGTATGCATATTAATACTTGAGTTTTCTTTGATGGAAAACTTGCGATGCTCTCTATAAGGTATTACCCTTTGTCATTTGCATTGAGCTTTTCTTTGAAATTTCAATACTTGAGTTTTGCTACTAAAACTCGAGTATTGCCTCATTCAGCAAGTTTTTGCTTTCTTGAGACAATTCTTCAACCTTGGTTCTACAATTGATTGTTATAAAAAAAAAACCATAGAGAACTAACACTAATTTTGATAAAAAGAAAGGTAAAAAGAAATTTGGAGAAAAATCATATATGAACTATTTTAGAAAAACTGTCCACTCTTCAAATCCTTTTGCTCACTACAATTATTGCAATAAAAAAGGCCGTACTACTTCATCTTGTTTTCATAAAAAGGAAAAAAAGAGTAAACCTGTAGGAAATTATCAATAGGTGCCTAAGGGATCTTATAAGATTCCTAAGATATAAACTAACCAAAAAGGACCCAAGAAAAGATTGAAAGTCCTGGCTGAACCCAAGAGGAGGGGTGAATTGGGTGAAGATAAAAACTTAGGAACTTTTTTTAAAATTCTTTTCACAATTTGGTAAAATCAATTTGAATGATAATAAAGAATTATAAAGCAATAGACCATCATTCAAACATAGATGCTGGAAATAAAAGAGATTAAGGAAGAGAATTGCAAACTTAGATTTATACTGGTTCGGTCCAATCCGTGACCTACGTCCTCAAGCTCTACTTGAGATTTCCACTATCTCCTTGTTTAACCAGGCACAAGAGTAAAGCCTTTACACCCCACAAGTTTATCCAGACACTTGTGCAGCCTTTACATTCTCTCCCACAGAGACTCTCCCTTACAACCCAAGGGATACATTCAATTTCTCACTCAAAGTCACCCAACCTTGAGTAACTCTCAAATAGAATGTTTTACAATTAATCTTGTCTCTAAGAAGTAGATGAATGATCACTGAAGTGCAATATAAGTCATTTCACACTCTAAATGATAAACTAAAAAAGTATGAAAAACAGAGTGTGAAGAGGCTTCAAAATTTCAGCATTATGACAACATAATCTCTTATTCTCATCCTTCTGCGTTTTAAATCTGGTTCTATTTAAAGATGAAGATGATCTGAATGTTGAAAAATAGAGCTGTTGTAAATGGAGACGTTGAGAATATGACAGTTGGAGAAACTAGCCGTTATTTTCTTCTTTTTAGACTTGACAACTCAACAACTTGATCTTCATGAAATCCCTTGTTTGATAATCTGAAACATGTCCCCAAATAATCTAAATGATGTTAAGAAGTATTACAAATCATTTGGGTAAGTATCAGGAGGATCTGGATCAAATTTAGGATTTTCGCAACGACGATTTTTCTGATCTAAAGGTGCATACTCTAGTATTGACTTGAATACTGCGGTATTGAGCTTGTTTCATTACTTCAGATTTGTCTCTGTCTGTCCTATACTTAAGTATTGACTTACATACTCGAGTATTGAAGATCCTGTAACGTTCATAGCTCTTTGTCTGAGGTATACTCAAGTATTCACTTGTGTACTCGAGTATTGGAGATGTTATGGCCCTTGGTTGATTTCTGACTTGATATAGCTTCATATTTGGCAAACCAATTATCCCCATATAGTTCTTTGTGTCTTTATTCCAATACAACAAGATTTAGCTCAAAGATCATTGGATTTCATCTTTTATGATCCAATGAATGAAGATAGTTCTTTATCCAGCGTTTTTACATTGTTCTAAATCGTTAGTAAACTTTTGAAGGCTGAATCTCTCTGGTATGATCTTCATTTTTGTGGAATCAAGTATTGATAGAAAGCCTTATGAGTCTTCTTTCAAATGCCACTGATTTCAGCTCATTTTGATTTGTAGATTGTGAGTTACACTTAAAACATTGAAGCTTGGTCTGATGTTTGGCGTGAATATTTGATCCAACTTTGGAAATTCAAAGCTCTCTCATCTGTTCTTCTTTGAGCATGAAACTTTGTCAAGATGACTCATTGGATGTTTAGTTTCATACAAATTTGGTTTCACCTCAATCCGATCTTTGGTTTAGGAGATATCATCGAATTACTAGAGCTCGCCTAATCTGATCGTGAAACAAAGGTGAACAGAGTTGTTGAAAAGTGCTGATACTCGAGTATTGAAGAGTATACTTGAGTATTGTCGGGTCCAGAGAGCCAGAGACGCTGAAAACACCCCATACTCGAGTATTGTGATCCAAACTTGAATTTTTACTTAGAAACTTGAGTTTCCAAAACTTCAGTTTTCTCATCAAGAATCAGATTTTTGCTGACTTTAACTTTGAATTGACCCCTTCCAACTTCCATTCAATCATGGACACTTCTATAATCAATCTTGGGACTTGTATAATCATATTTTCATCAAGTCCTTCCATCTTCCATCATTCATCTTGAACAATATTCATCATTTAGTTTTAGTTCATCATTCTCTACACCTTCTACATTCTTCAATATTTCTTCTACTTCTTGAACTTATCATTTTCTTCAATTTCTTCTTTAATCTCTTAAACATACTCCATAAATATATCTGAACTAAACTTGGAATGAGGATGTTCCATTCAATAAGTTCTTTCTTCTTCAATATCTCATCTTCTTATTTTTCTTCTCTTCCTTTTCCTTATCCTCATCTACATCCTCGTCCTCCTTGATCTTCTTCTTTGTCGATTCTTCTTTTTTATCATTATTCATGAATGAACTTTACACCTTTGATTCTACAATTAATTCAAGAATTAATCAATGAAGAGGATAAACATATTACTCAATCTTTTTGCTCTTACTAATGACATATATATAAGACATCATCAAAACTTAATTATATCCAACAAAGATGGGTACCTAAGGCCTGAATGTTTGTAAATTGCATGTTTGTCTAAGAGCATCAAATTCCAACAAATGATACATTGGCAGTGGATGCTCTAGACATATGACGGGAGATCAGTCCAAGTTTGCTTCAATCAAACCCAAAACTGGTGGCAAAGTAACCTTGGTGGATCGAAAAGATTGTTGCCATTGGAGAAATTGGAAACAATGAAGGACCAAGGATCAAAGATGTCTACCTCGTGGAAGGACTTTGTCACAATCTTCTCAGTGTGAGCCAAAGCACCGATAAGGGTGATTTAGTTATCTTTAATTTTGAGGAATGTTTGATTGTGAATAAGGATGATCTCCCTCTAGAAAATTTAAAATCACAAGCTTTATTTGGAACTCCTAGAGAAGGAAATTGTTATACACTCTCAACCTCTCTAGAAATAGCTTTGTTTCTGAAAATTGTTTTGTAAGTAATTTGAATGAAAGTTGGCTGTGGCATAAGCGATTAGCTCATGTCAATATGAATCAACTTGACAAATTACTGGAAAAGATTTGGTCATTAGTTTTCCAAAGCTCAATTTAAAAAATGATATGATTTGTGACACATGTCAAAAAGGCAAACAAGCCAAATCATCTTTTAAATCCAAAAATAAAATTTCAACTAATAGACCTTTTCAACTGCTCCATATGGATCTAGTTGGATCGGGTAGAGTAAGGAGCCTTGGTGGCAATCTTTACACTCTAGTCATAGTTGATGACTTTTCTAGATTTGCATCTACCATATTTTTATCTTCTAAAGATGAAACATTTGATCAGTTTGTTATTTTTGCCAAGAAGGTCCAAAACAAGAAAGGTCTCTCTATTGTAGGAATTCGAACTGATCATGGTGGAGAATTCGAGAACCATGCATTCGAAGAGTTTTGTGACAGCTTGGGAATTGATCATAACTTTTCAGCACCAAGCACTCCTCAACAAAATGGTGTTGTGGAGAGGAAGAATCAAGTACTCATAGAGATGGCAAGAGATATGCTAAATGAAAATAATACCTCACAAGTATTCTGGACTGATGCTATGAGTACAGCCTGCTACATCTCAAACCGAGCCTACCTCAGGAAGAAGCTGAATAAAACTCCCTATAAGCTGTACAAAGGAAGAAAGCCGACCTTGACTCATCTGCGCATTTTCGGCTGTAAGTTCTTCATCCATAATAATGGTAACGATAACTTAGGAAATTTGATCTTAAGGCGGATGAAGGTATATTTTAAGGTTATTCGAATAGAAGTAAAGCTTATAGAGTATTTAATACTTGTACTTGAATTGTTGAAGAGTCAATGCATGTTGTATTCAGTGAAACTAGCTTTGATAAACCTTTGGATGATGAAGAAGAAAATATTTCCAAAAATCAATTCTTTTCAAGAACTACTCCTGCTTTTGTAGAAAATTCTGAAGATGTTTTTGAAATTGATTCTCAAAATGATCCTGAGAATGTTAATCAATCTCAACGTAGAGCCTATAGATTTATTAGAAATCATCCTCTAAATCAAGTAATAACCGATGTTGATCAAGGTGTGAGAACCAGAAGCAGTACTTAAAATGAAGTAACCTTTTCTGCATTTATTTCTCATATTGAGCCCTCTAAAATTGAAGAAGTCCTTTCAGACAATGATTGGGTGATAACAATGCAAGAGGAGCTACATCAATTTGATAGAAATCAAGTTCAGGACTTGGTACCTAGGCCTAAAGACCATCTGGTCATTGGCAGTAAATGAGTATTCAAGAACAAACATGATGAATCAGCAATCATTGTTCGCAACAAGGCAAGATTGGTTGCAAAAGGCTATAATCAAAAAGAAAGAATTTATTATGAAGAAACTTATGCTCTAGTGGCAAGACTGGAAGCTATAAGAGTTCTTCTAGCCTTTGCTTGTGTGAAAGGATTCAAGCTCTATCAAATGGATGTGAAAAGTGCATTTTTAAATGGTTTTATTTAAGAAGAGGTTTATGTAGAGCAACCCCCAGGTTTTGAAAGTGAACATCATCCGAATCATGTTTACCGCCACAAGAAAGCCCTTTATGAACTTAAGCAAGCTCCTAGAGCTTGGTATGAGCGATTAAGTAAGTTCCTTCTTGATCAAGGTTTTATTAGAGGAAAAGCTAATACAACACTCTTCATAAAGAGTAATAAGCTTAATGAAATTCTAATTGTACAAATATATGTTGATGACATGATTTTTGGTGCTTCTAATGATGATTTGTGTGAAGAGCTTGCTAAGAATATGCAGGGAGAGTTTGAGATGTTCATGATAGGAGAACTTAACTATTTCCTTGGTCTGCAAATCAAGCAAAAGAAGGATGGAATGTTCATATCTTAGACGAAGTATCTCAATGACCTGCTGAAGAAATTTGGGATGGACCAATGTAATGGAGCTGACACGCCAATGTGTTCTACTGCTTCATTTGATGCTGATGAAAAGAGCAAGGACTTTAATATCACAAGATATAGAGAAATGATTGGATCATTACTTTATCTAACTTCTAGTCGCCCAACATTCAATTCAATATGGGAATATGTGCGAGGTTCCAATATGCTCCAAAGGAGTCTCATGCTAAGAGTGTAAAGAGAATTTTCAGATACCTCGTTGACACAAGAACTATTTGTTTGTGGTTTCCCAAAGGTCAACTTGAACATTTGGTGGCATACTCAGATTCAAATCATGCTGGGTATAAAGCGGATAGAAAGAGCACAAGTGGCTAATGTCAGTTCTTTGGAGGCTCACTTGTGTCTTGGTTTAGCAAGAAGCAAACAAGTGTTGTTGTGTCTTCTACTGAAGCTGAGTATGTGGCTGCCTCAAGTTGTTGTGCCCAAGTTTTATGGCTCAAGCAACAATTATCCGATTTGGGAACTCATCTAAAGGAGATCCCAATATTGTGCCACAACACTAGCACAATAAGCTTGGCCAAGAATCCAGTACAACATACTCGAACCAAGCACATTGATGTGAGTCATCACTTTATAAGGGATCACGTTTAAGAGAGAAATTTCAAAGTCATGTTTATCCCTACTCATCTTCAACCTGCAGACATATTCACCAAACCATTAGCAAAGAAGCAATTTAATTTTATAAGAAGAGAATTGGGAATGGTAAATCCCAATGAGGTATAAGTATGCTTTACACAATGTTAGTTATGGTTTTGATGATTATTAGTTACTAACTTGAGCATTGGAGTGTTTAGTTCAATCTTTTATGGGATGCTCAAAAATCTGATTTTTGCTGTCAAAGGGAGAAAACTCGAGTTTGCAGAACAAAACTCGAGTTTGTCAGGCTTAGAGAAAAACTGTAGCTTTGGAGATGATGAAAACTCGAGTCATTAAGTTGGAAACTTGAGTTTCCATCAGACAAAGAGCAACCTATTTTGGAGAATGGTGAAAAATCGAGTTTGTGAATGAAGACTCGAGTTTTAGTCGTGGAAGTTCAAAGGTTCACTTTGCACCTTTGAAATTAAAGTTAGTAGCATTTTATCAAAACTCAAGTTTTGTCTAGAAAACTCGAGTTTGTCGTATTTCACTTATATATATATGTGTATATATATATAAATGGGTATCGTTCTGCAAATCATCGATCAAAACTCTAGTTTGCCCTAAAATACTCTCTGCTCTCTACCTTCTTCATCCTTGCTCTCTCTAGTCATTTCCTTCCACCAGAGTTTGTTAACACTACTACTTTTATTCCAACCGCATTAGGTGAGCAATTGAAAGACTCTTATATGAAGAAACAATTTTGCCCAGCTATCTCTGTTGATTTGACCAAACTGAAGGATGAGTGCAACTTAGATCTTAGACCTTGGTTGAGTAATTATGTTCCTTTTGTATCAATCTCTACCTCATATACTCCAAACATTGTTAGAATCTTCTAATTTAACATGCCTTATGACAATCTTCTCAATTTTGATGGAGAGTTAGTTGAGGAGAGAGTTTCTACAAGTGTTAAGGGAGTGAAATTTACTCTTTCTGCCTCTACTATCAACTGGATTCTTAAAATAGACAACCCTCCTCCTCCTTCCTCCATTAAATACACTAATCGGGAAATCTTTAAAATTCTCATGCCCAATGAACCTTTTCCAAATGAAATGTTACATCACCTCTCTTTCAAACCTAGCTCGATGCTACCTATCAATAGAGCACTTTGGTACATATATTCTTGAAATTTTGTTCAAAAGGGAGGAAGTTCACCCATTTTTCTCAGAAAGACTATCCCCCTTTTTGCAACCTTTGTTAACAAAACTCCTATTAATCTTGGCCACTGGATCTTTCAAGAGATTGTTAAATTTAGGTTTACTTCCTGCCAACCATCATATATACCATTTGCATCTCTTGTATTAGTTATCCTTTTCTTTCACAAAATCTTGTATCGTGGTACTCTTGATACACTAAAGATACCTCCTGCATTTGGGAAATCCCAACTTCACTACATGAAGATTTCATTTGAAGGTGAATGGTCGGGCCAATTAGGAGCTCCCTCTTGATCTCGTGCATCTTATGCCAAAACTTCTCATGCTCAGGAAGCCCAATCCTTTCCTCCATCTACTGTGTCGTCAGATTTTGATTCTGGAGTCAAGGCTATAGTGGATGCTGCTATTGCTACATTGTCTACAAAGAACGAAGTTTAAGTAGGCAAGATGGTAGATGAAATGTCCAAATGTAATAGTGAGATGATCAAAGCCCAAGATGCTTTGAAAGAACAAATACAAAAGCTGCAAGAAAATGTGACTAATCATGCTGTCCAACTCTCAACTATCATGGTCATTACTAGTGCTCTCAGTGAAAAGTTAGACGAGATTCTTTCATTTCTTCAATCTAAACCAAGCCATTCAAGCCTTGCTGGTGAACCCTCCTTCTCATCTCCATTCACCTTTACTACTCCTCCCATTCTTACTTCCTCACCTATCTCTCCTACCACTGAAATTCTTCCCTCTTCCTTTACTCAAACCATCCCTCTGTCTACTCCAACTACTGAGATCCTTCCACAATCACCTCCTCATACTCCTCTCATTAATCCTCTCCATGACTCTCCTATCTCAGCTCCACCTAATTTTGAAGATGACAAAGGGGTAAAGATTCCAGTTGATAAACCAGAGATTTAGAGTTTGGGAGATGCTTTTGTGCATACATGTAGTTTTTGATGTTTTTGTCCCTGACTAAGTTTTCTTGTCGTGCTTACTTCCTAGCTTCTACTTCTGTTACCTCATTGACATCCTATTTAGTTTGTTTTTACACTTTGTATATTTTGCATATATTCAGAATTTATATTACTTTGCTTGTTAATGACTGAATTTATGCTTTGCATCTAATTGTGATTCTGAATGTTTGATGCACTTTAATGCAAAATGATTCAATGCTAAACTTCCCAATGGTTTTTCAAACATGTCAAATATCATTCTTACAAAATCTTTGTGCAAAACCTTTACAAATCTCAAAATTTTCAAACTCTTGTTAAATTTTGGTTTACAAGTGTTGTCATCATCAAAAAGGGGGAGAATGTTAGTTCTTTATGTGTTTTGATGATAACAAATAATTGTAAAATCTAACAGAAGTTTGTCTTAAGTGAGTTGAAAAACTTGTTGTCTAAAGCAAACTCGAGTTTTGGAAATAAAACTCGAGCTTTGACTTAACAGAGAAAAGCTCAATTTTAATGAACAAAGGCAGAACTGCAGTTTCCTTAAGGAAATTCGAGTTTTGGCCTTACTGAGAGCATTACAAGTTTTTCATCAAAACAAACTCAAGTTTCAGTTTGGAAACTCGAGTTTAGGCCATACAGAGACTCTTCAATGTTTTTCTAAAGAAACAAAAAACTCCTATTTTCATTTGAAAACTCGAGTTTTGATCATACAGAGAGTCATCCAAGTTTCTGACTTGAGAAAACTCCAGTTTTAAAAGGAAATTGCAGTTTCTAGATTTTCTAAGTTTTGGGAAAACTCGAGTTTCAGTTTGGAAACTTGAGTTTTGGCCTGAGAAACAGTTTTCACACTTTAAACATCTGAAGACTTAAGTTTGAATAGAAAACTCAAGTTTCCATTTAGCTCCAATTTTCAAAAGTTTTCATATCTCAAATGCAAACTCGAGCTTTGTTTTGGAAACTCCAGTTTTGGGCCAAGCACGTAAGATCATTATTTTTCAATGGTTTCACAAAACTCTAGTTTGGGAAACTCTAGTTTGGGAACTTTGATTTTGAAATAACAGAAGATCTCTCTAAGTTTCAAGTTTTAAATGGAAACTCAAGTTTGGTTTTGGAAACTCGAGTTTTGGTCATACAGAGAGCATCAATGTTTTTTCACTGATTTCAAAACTCCAGTGTTGGTTGAAAACTCCAATTTTGAGGTTTTGGACATATATTCATTAAAAGTCCAAAACTCGAGTTTTTCCTGAAAACTCGAGTTTAGTCTCTAACTATAAATGTGTTCTAAAACTCAAATCCTAACTTTCCTTTCTAGAAGGAGGAAACTCGAGTTCTGATATGGAAACTCAAGTTTATACTTAAGTGCACAGTGACAAACTCGAGTATTAAGACACAAACTTGAGTTTGCGTCGCGGCTGTTAAAAATTCAAATCTGTCGAATTTGTGAAAACCTTCTTGTTTGATCTTAATGCTTTATAATATTGTTCATCAACTTCACTAGATATGTTTAATGTGTTCGCCGATGAATTTAAGCTATTTTAGAAGATGATTTAAGAAGATTAAAAGTGTTATTTCAACAAAAGCAAAAAGCATGTCAGAGCATTAAATGCAAAGTACAACTAAATTACCATATTCTGATTAAACAAGCTCTTCGCGATGCAGAGTGGACAAATGCTTCTTACCTAAACTACTCTCTGACATTCCAACGCACAAAAACACAAGAGAAGTCAACATTTATCCTCTGAACACAAGGAATGAACAAAAGAGTAGAGAGAGAAGAGACCAAAGTGCCTCTAATAGCTAGATTAGTGCACCAATGGTCAGAATGAAGTTTGCAATGGTCATTTAACACTCTCTATGTATAAATAGAGTTGCATTCAATTCTTCTTAACAACTATTGAAGTAGAAAACAAAAAAGCATTCAAGTTTCGACTATTCTTCAAGTTTTCTTGTAAAAAGTATCTTTTGATACTATTGTTCTTCAGTGATTATTTCTATCCACTCTTTAAGAGAGTTCATTGATTGTAAATCATATATTGTAAACAATCTCAATTCAGGGGACTTGGAGATTGGGGTTATTGATTACAACTTGTAAGGAGGGTAAGTTCTGGTGAGAGAATTACTCTTGAGTTATAGAGGGTGTAATCAATTGCTATAGTGGAAAACTCAGGGAACTTGAGGACTGGACATAGGTCAAGGAATTGGACCGAACCAGTATAAACGCTTGTGTCTTATTCTTCTTCCTCATTCTCTGTTATACCTTGTTTTAGAGTTTCAAAATAGAGATTTTGAAAAGAATTTTTAAAATCTCCAATTCACCCCCCTCTTGGTGATTTAGCTCTGCTTTCAAGCTTAAGCCTGTAGCCTGTTATTGGCCTTATTTTTTTGCCTAAGCTTGTACAAAGGCTTAGCATGTCTAAGGCCTATTAGATTTTTTTTTTAAAATACAATTATGTTTTTCTCAGATAAAATAATTACCTTTTGTTTTAGATAGGATGATTACCTTCTTTTCTGATTGAGTAAATAACCTTTTTTTTGTAAGCATAAAGTAATTAATTGGCTCTAGTTGGCCCAACAGGCCTAATAGGTTTTTAGTCAGCCTAGACTTGACCTATTAACTAAAACATACCTTTAAATTGGCATTGGTCTGAACTTGTCTTACTAACAGGCCAGCCTTAACTAGGTCCTTATCAGGCCACAGGCCACCTGACCGTTTCTACCCTTATCTCTAGTCCTAAATATATGATATAGTTGATTTTGTTTGGAAATTCAGGAGCCTAAATAAGTTATTTAATATGGATTAAATAAACTATTTAGCTTCCTTTATCTCCCAAAAAAAAATTATAAAAAAAATCAACTAGGTCATAGATTTAAGACTGGAGGTTGTAATATTTATTTCAAAATCATCTAAAAATGGTTCAGATTTTTTAATTTTTTTTAAACTTTAAAAGGTATGATTGTGTGACACACTATTAGATGTTAGATTGATCTAGGTGGCTAGAAATCAACATTACTGAGGGACTCCAGATCCATCAATCATTATGGCAGCACCTGACTTTATTTAAAATTTTAAATAATATTATTGCTTATAAGCCAAAAGCCACCAAAAGTGGCTATCCCTTCTATGGGAGCTTATGAGATGGCTGAGTTTAAATTTTAAAGTAATCCTAAACAAGTCAAAAATCATCTCATCTTGCTTTTATGTGTCTACTACGCGTTTGATCCCACAAACCACAAATCCAATAGGCTATTATTGAAAGTTAAAAAGTGTTTCGCTTGATGTTCAAGTAACTTGCTCATGAGGTTGAAAAACAAAATTAATTGATCTTTGTTAATAATTACGGAACCCATAACTTTTAACGGTACTTATGAGTTATGCCTAAGATCAACCTGTTAAAATACATATTGGAGTTTAGTATTACCTTTGGTCACTTGAAGACGTTAGAGTGTATGATTTCTACTAACGTTGATCCCCATGATTGCCTCTAAATTGCAACGAGAACTTATTTTCCTTGAATCCTCATCCTCCTTGGGTGCTACTAGGATCTATACATGCAGCAGAAGGATTTCATCCATTAAAAGTTTACGAATCCTATAAAGAAGATCTATCAACGACATTTAAATCGAGTTAGTAAGAATCATACCTTTCATATATTTGTGTGTGTCTATTCCACCAGTTAGAAGTCGACTCTACAAATTCACTCCCTCTACCAATAACCACACCGAACAACACTCCAATACGAATGGTAGTGTGCTAGCGCTTTCAAGCTTTGCATCTCACATCTCTCTTCTAGGGTTTTGTTTTGCGGCTCTTCACTTCTATTTTTAATACAACTAGATCATTATCTTATAGGGTTTCTAAAACCCTGAAGGCCCGTATTAAAATATTCAAAATTAAACTTAATTAATCTTGAAATTCGAATTTGGATTTAAAATAATATTAATTAAATCTGTCCAACAGATCTAATCTAATCTATTTATTTAATCCATATTAAAAGCCAATAGATTTAATTTATCTTTATAAATTAAATATGAGATACAATATCTCTTTTTGTTTTAGTTATTTAATTTATCAAATAAATTAAATACAAAACAAATATTATATAATAATATTATAATCTATATTAAATAATATTGTTATATTATTTTTGAACACACACACACACACACACACACACACCCATCCTAGATTAAACGTTACATTTATTAAATCCTAGACATATCTAAGATTTAATGAATCTGGATATTATTGATCGTGTTGGGCTATTATTGTGTGCGACCTTGCAAGCCTACATGAGATTGGTAACGAGCCAATACTGTATCAGCCTACAAGTTGCAAACAGCCTCTAGTAAGACATTGTGACCACCCAACTCATATAGGGATCTATGATACGATACATCCTATCATACAACAATTGAAATGTCTAGGATGGAGTCATCCTCCTGTTCTTGACCATTATTTTCTCGATTCTTGAGTAGCCTAACAATTGAAATTGAAACTCTTTTCCATCATAATATCACCATACATTTCTGAGACTCATTCATCGAGGGGCCCGGTATTATCTCTTTACAAATGTGAGGGATAAATTCCATCTTGACCCGGTCAAAGGTGACTTTGACTAAGTCAAAAATCAGTGACTCTCATGTAGAAATCCATGATAATCTCAGGTCAAAGGGCATTGTGACGTGGTTAAACATGAGAAAAACTTATGACTTAATCCATGCAGCTCTCTCATAGTGGGTCGATCCATCACCTTGTACTCTTACAAGTGCATATAACTTTGATTTGTATCTCCATACCTCATCAAAGTCATACTAGTCTTATTTCATCTTTGCTCCTGCGTAAATGACCAACCAGGGACATTTAGGATAATCTTTATTATATATCCAAGGATACAGTTATCATAATAAACATGCAAATGATATGATAACTAAACGGAGAAATACTTTAAATAATGTTAATGTTTACAATGACTTGCCCCTAGGCATAATTTCCAACATGTGCTTGTTAGGAAATGGTAAGGTAAAGGCTTCAAGTGTTTGGGTTTATTTCCTCAAGACAATGATAGTGTCTTGATATTATGTGAGGCGCAACAATGGAGGATGGGATGAACAAGAATATGCAACAAAGATTAGGGTTCTTGGTGCAAGAGTGGGGCATAAGTTTTCTTGTAAGAGAGGCACCAAAAAAGTAATGTCTTATTCAACTGCTTAATTAGGGTTTCATATATATTTTATATTATAATATAAAGAATATATTAATATAATATAATAATATATTATATTATATTTGAAAGTGGAAGAAATCACCAAGAGGGGGGTGAATTGGGGATTTTAAAAATTCTTTTCAACTCTTAAAAAAATAAAGCTTAAGAAATGAATAATGAAAGAGTAGAGAAAGAAAAGCTCAGACACACAGGATTTATACTGGTTCGGTCTTAACCTTGACCTACGTCCAGTCCCCAGATACCTTCTGGGTGTTTCCACTAGTTCAACAGGTTTTTAACTACAACAATGAAGACAAGACACAATCCTAATCACCTAGGACTTGCTCCCCCTTACACCTTGTAATTTAAACAACCCAACTCACAAGTTCCACAACCTTGAGTTTACATAACCAAATACTTTAAAAGAATTTCAATCTCTTAAAAGAGTGAATATTGAAATTATTGAAGAACAAATAAAAGAATCACAATACAGACTCAAAAATGCAAATGTGTTCAAGTGTAGCTTCGTTGTGTCTTGCTCTGTGTCTTCATAGCCTTTTATAGCCTAGCTAGATGAGCTAGCCGTTGCATTATCTTCTCCAACGTTCAGCTGCAAATCTGGGAAATGACAGTTGCATATTTTGCTCTGTTCTTTTAATTCTTTGCTGAAATCCTGGAATGTGTTGTTGCAAAACGTCTTCCAGATTTTTAGTCATTCCATGATCTTAATTCGACCGTTTGAGATGATCTTAATGTGTTACAACGGTCTGGACTGAACAACTGGGATAAGGGAGAAGAATCAGCCCTGTTCTTGGTTCTTCATTAAATGCACTTATGCTGGATCTTGATTTCACCTTGATCTTGTGATGAACCTCTCTGAAACTTATCAAAAACTTGATCAATAATGTTAGAAATAATAATACAAGAAGATATGATAATTTCAGATTAACCCATAATGATTTCACAGATTGATTCAATCTGGTTTTTCAAAATCTCTAATGCAAACTCGAGTTTATAATCCTAAACTCGAGTTTGAGGTTCATCCAGAAGACATGACTATTGAGCATTAGTCTAAGCTGGCAGTTTGCAAAAGCTAACTCGAGTTTAGTTCTTACAGAAAAGAAAGTCGCGATTTGGTCTTGAATGGGATTTTGAACACATGGCTAAACTCAAGTCATTTAGTGACTGACTCGAGTTTGAAGCTTTTATGAAAATCTTAATTTTAAGTTCACAGCTTCAAAACTGGAGTTTAGAACTGCAGACTGGAGTTTACAAGACCTGAAATATTGTATAGCTCTCTGTATGATCCAGACTCGAGTTTTGATATCCAAAACTCGAGTTTCAGTGAAAATTGAAACTTTTGAAATATCTCCATAAGTGTAAACTGGAGTTTCCATTTTCCAAACTGGAGTTTTCAAATCAGTCATTTACTCGAGTGTTTTCTGTTTGAGCTAAACTCGAGTCACCAAAATCTTGACTCGAGTTTCAGTGTGAACTGAAACATTTGAAACATCTTTGAGGGCTCAAACTGGAGTTTACAAAATAAACAAGAGCTCGAGTGTCTCTGTTATAACCCAGACTCGAGTCTTCTACATCCAGACTCGAGTTTTAGTTGAAAACTTTAAACTTGAAGACTTTTGTATTTGGTAAACTGGAGTTTGTGGATATGAAACTGGAGTCTTGAAATCTTGATAAAGCATTGAAGCTTCTATTTGATCCTAAACTCGAGTTTCCAAAACATAGACTCGAGTTTACAGTTCTTAAGAATTTTGATTGCTCTCTGTGTAATGCAAACTCGAGTTTGTCTTACACAAATTGGAGTTTGGTCAGCTTTGTAAAAACTGAGCTTGTGTCTGTCAAGTCCAAACTAGAGTTTTGTTACCTAGACTCGAGTTTGCCTTGAACAGTAAGTTGTACAACTTACCAAAGACAAACTTCAAATTTAGTTTACAATTGTCAGTTATCATCAAAACACATAGAGAACTAACGATATTCCTACTCCAAATTCAATCCTATCATCATCTATCCTTCAAGGTTGTTGCTTCAATTTTGAGTTCACAATTCAAATAAAAAGCATGTTGCAAAAAGCCTTATCTAATCCTAATTGCAAATATGAGAACCACAGTCGGTATCCAATACCCATGAAACTAAATCAACACTTGAAAAATTAATTTCTATAGTAACACACTAGAGGTAGAAGCATCACCATGCTTTTTTTCCCTTGACATTCACAAGGTATAATAGGCAGTTCCTTCTCCAATCTCCTTTCTTCGGCAATAGAAGCATACAATAGTAGCAGTGTCATTAGGCTTCTCCTTTTCCTTCCCCTTTCCTTTGCCCTTGTCCTTTTTCTTGGATTTGGCCTTGGGCTTGAGCTTGAGCTTATTTGTTTCCTTTAACTTACCCTTGCCCTTAGCTTTATAAGGCCCACCAATAAGAAGAGCTTAGGTCCTATTTTTCTTAGTAGCACTCTCAGCAGTGGTCAACAAACTCAATAACCCAAGGAGTGTTGACTCCACCTTATTCATATAACAATTGACCACGAAGCCATTAAACCAATGTGGAAAGGATTGCAAGACCAAGTCAATACTCAGCTCATGGTCCATGATAAAGCTTAGAGAAGTAAGCTTCTCTATTAGCCCAATCATCTTGAGGATGTGTAGTACAACCACCATGTCTTCAACAATCCTACAGCCAAATAGCTCCTTGGAGGTCTCGAAGCACTTAGCCCTCTATTGCTTATCATAAAGCTCTTGTAGACGCAAGATAATAGAAGGAGCATCCATATGCTTGTGCTAATATTGGTGATGTTTATGGGCTTCACAGTCAACATGAACATACCTACCTTGCCCTTTAGTAGGGGTAACAAGAATCAGAGAATCTAAGACATAAACTATCTTATCAAAACATAAAACTATTATTACATTTAGATACCAATCCTTAATAGGCAGCTTTCTTGAATAGGCAGCTTACAAGTGCAAAAGTGGCGCCTTTGGACCCGTAAAAAATGGCACTTCTTGCCTTCTCGAACCCTTCGAGGATGGTGCCTTTTTGAACCCTTCAAGAATGACGCCTTCTTGCCTTCTTAAGCACTTCAAGAATATCGCACACACCAAGAAAGATGCCTTCTTTCCTTCTTCTCCTCTCTTCTCCCTTTCCAAACCATAGCCCCTTCATTCGAATACCAACAATCTTCATCTCTTATCTTCTCTACCAAACCATACCTTTGTCCTTCCAAGAACACCAACCCTTCTTCAATCATTTTCCTCATTCTATACAATCATCATCTCATCACTCAGCTTGAAGGATCAGCTAGGAAGATCAAAGGAGAAAGAAGAAGAAATCACAGGAAGATTAAGGTATGTGTATGAACACTTACCATAGCTCCTTCATCTTTCTTTGCATGTGGTGTTGAAGAGCAAGAACTAACATGCATGTGGGTTTTTATGGGTTAGGCTGAAGATATGAAGTTTTCAATGAGTTTATTTTGAAAAATGGAGTAAAAATGTGGTGGAAAACAATTTTTGGGATTAAAGAATCAAAATAATGCAAGTTGTAAAAATTGCCAGCTTTTGAGTTTCTAGACGCAAATGTCTTGTGTGAGGTTGTTAACTAAGTAAATGGACTCCAAAAATTGTGAAACTTTCCGAATTTGAAATAGACACAGAGATTTAATTTGATAGGTATTTTGTAATTTTTGGAGTTTTATACAAGGATTTATGATTTTTACAAACTGACCTAAGTTTTTGGAAAGTTAACTTGAGAACAGTTTTTAAATATATAAATAAAGTCCATAAATTATGAAACTTTCTAGATTTAAATAAGACTTGTAGAGATTTAATTTGATGGGTCTTTTGTAATTTTTAGAGTTATGTGCAAAGAGTTATGAACTCTACAAACTGACTCTCCTAAGTTTCATATTGGACAGTAAGGGAAGTTTTGAAAACTGGGAATAATCTAACGTGTTCTGACTATTGGTGTCAATTTTGTGTGGAAATAGACTTGTCTAGGAACACATGAGAGCTGGATTCACACCATTTGGTTCCTATGCATTTAAATATGAATTTTCAAAGTTTAATAAAAATTCTTAGAATTTAAGGGTGAATCCAAAAGTGTTAAATTAGGGTAATTGAAATAATACCCTAATATGATAAAGGTTAAAAAAGGATTAACATGATAATTAAAGACCCTTTTATCATGTTTAAATGAAGTAACCTTCTCTACCTTCATCTCTGAGATTGAACCTTCTAAGATTGATGAAGCTCTATCAGAAAATGATTGGGTTTTAGCAATGCAAGTGGAGTTACATCAATTTGAACGGAATCAAGTTTGAGACTTAGTACCTAGGCCAAAAGACCATCCAGTCATTGACACTAAATGGGTATTTCAGAACAAACGAGATGAATCCGAAATAGTCAGAAACAAGGCTAAATTGGTCGCCAAAGGCTATAATAAAAAAGAAGGTATTGATTATGAGGAAATGTATGCTCCAGTGGCTAGATTGGAAGCTATGCGTGTACTCTTAGCCTTTGCATTATCAAATGATTCAAACTCTATCAAATGGATGTTAATAGTGCCTTTTTAAATAGTTTTATACAAGAATAAGTTTATGTAGAACAACCCCCTGGTTTTGAAAATGATGATCATTCACATCATGTTTACCGACTCAAAAAGGCCTTATATGGTCTTAAGCAAGCTCCTACAGCTTGGTATGAGCGGTTAAGCAAATTTCTTCTAGACCAAGGCTTTGTTAGAGGAAAAGCAGACACAACACTTTTTGTTAAAAGTAGTAAGTGTAATGAAATGTTAATTGTACAAATATATGTAGATGATATAATATTTGGTGCTACTAATGATTCTCTCTGTGAGGAATTCTCAACGGTCTTAAATGCCATCAACTATAAAAGCCAGAAGCATTGAATTTTCTACCTACCAAAATGCTAAGCATTCAATTTGTAATTAAGCATTTACTATTTTTGTTATTTAGTATTACCTTCAGGTATACAAAAACTCTTCAATGATTATTCATTTACTCTTTTAGAGAGTCATTAAAACTTACTATCATTGTATTAGTTTCAAGGTTGTGGAACCTTGGAATTTAGGGATAAGTGATTACAACTTGTAAGGGGGAGTTAGTTCTAGAGAAAGAATAACTCAATACAGAGACTACTCCAGGATTTTCCTTTAACTGATCATTCTTGAGTATCCATACTCAGTACTCGAGGGTTGCTCCTCCTTCTTCAGTTGCTCATACATTAGTTGATCGTCAACCTTCCTCTCAGCCTGACCTCTCTAAACCCTCTCGGCCTGTCCCTTCTTTGAATAATGAGAAAGGAAGAGACAAAAATGATGAATGAAGTTTTTAGCTAGTGTCTTTTTGCTTACTTTTCTCAATAGGTCAATAGCTTTATGATTTCTTTTTCATATCTTGACCAATTATATTTTGTGGCTGACACTACTGAGATTTTTTGGTTAATGAAACACATATTTTCTTCAGCTCGTTATCACTTTCTTATCTATTGACTTCATAATCTGATTTGCTCCTTTATTCAATTTCAAATTGGTTTATCTAAATGTTGTCATTATCAAAAAGGGGGAGAATGTTAGCTCCTAGTGTTTTGATGATAACAAGATTTAAGATTTTGAATTAGATTAACTTGCTTTAATCTATATGGTAAATGATTCTCAAGAATGAAGTAAATAGTTCTCAAGTATGATAGACTAATTCTCGAGTATGATTAACTTGTCTGAATCTATGTGGCAAATGATTCCCGAGTATATCGTAAGGAATTCTCGAGAATAAGGTAAATAGTTCTCGAGTATTATAAACTGATTCTCAAGTGTGATTTGTGTGAAGGTTTCTAACAAAATTGAGCCGCTACAGTTCTCGAGTACTGGTAAGATAATACTCGAGTATGCTTTACTTCACATATTATAAGTGAAACTATGGTATTCTTGAGTATTGGTAAGATGGTTCTCGAGTATTATCGAGTGATAGTATTTGCTAAGCCATCCTTGACTATGGTATTCTCGAGTATTGGTAAGATGGATCTCGAGTATTATCAAGTGATAGCAATTTTTAAGCCTTCTTCTTAAGGCATGCGCAAGAATGTCATAGGTGATTCTCAAGTATATAATCTTAGCATATTTTTCCATCTACTCAATATCGCTTCGCTAATCAATTTTAAAATGACTGATTAATTATCTATTCCTTTTTAATCATACTCAAGCTTTTTTATATCATATCTAATCATCTTTTTGAATGAGTTTCAGTTAATTAACCTTGTCTAAATTGAGATTAGCCGAAAAGAAATCCTATGTGTCCTTGGCATTAAATGCATCTTAGAAATAGAGCCAACAATTGAAACTAAAGTATGTGGAAAAAGAAAACATTCCTTCGAGGCACACTTATTCTGGTGTCATTCTGAGTCACTCTTTGCACAAGTACAATTGACAGCGAATGCATTTAATGAAGCAATGATGAATGCATTTAATGAAGCAACGTCAATTATACTCAACGAAAAACCAACTATGACTAATGGAAATTCAATTAGACACAACAGCTACATTCAAGTTATTCACAATGACATTAATTGAAGATCAATATAAATGCTCGCCACATTCAATTCCACCAACCACCGAACTACCAAAATGCTGTGCAATTAATTTGACTCAACTACTTCTGCTGCTTCATATGTTTTCATTAATATCTTCAGATATATTGTTCTTTAGTGATTATCACTTTATTTACTCAATAAGGAGTCAAATCTTATTTGATTTATTTGTAAAATCTTAAGGTTGTGGAACCTTAAGAGTGGACATACAATTACAACTTGTAAGGAGGAGTGAGTCCTAGTGATATGATCATTTCGAGCATAGAGTGTAAATTGTATAAGAGTTTGAGATAGTAAAATACCCAAAGTGATTGGGGACTGGACATAGGTCAATGAATTAAACCGAACCAGTATAAACACTCCATGTTTGTAACATCCCCAATTTTATGTAAATTGATATAATGGATGAATTAATGGAATACATGAATTTTCATTAAGCCTTTAGATTATGGTAATTAATTTCCAAGTAAATAACCAAACCACAGAAAATTATGTGGAATTATTTGAAAATTTGGGTAATTAATGTGGCATTGAACAATTTAAAATAGGAGATGACAATGGAAGTCAAAACATATATTTTTCGTTTTTAACCTTGTATTTTAGCCAAAGGGGAAAAATTAGAAGAATATAGTGAAATTCTAATATAAAGCCTAAGAGGTAGACATGTGGTGGATCATGAATTTGAGGTCATTGGGCTTTGAAGTAAAACAATTCTTAGGAGCCCATTTTAGTTTGGAGAAGAAGAAGAAGGAAAAAAAGAAGAGTTCATGAAGCCAGTACACAATTCTGGAAGCCTATTGGGAGACAAAATTTAAATTTGAATTTGGAGCCAACTTTGAAATTTGAAATTGGAGCCAAAGTTCAAATTTAAAATCATGTGAATTCATCCTTTATAAAAAGCGCTCCCCTCCTATTTTAGCTCTCATTTTTGGTTTAGAAAGCAAAGAAAGAGAGAGCAAGAGGCATTTAGCTAAGGCATAAGGGTTCAAGAAAGAATTCAAGAAGCAAGAAGGAGATTGAAACTAAATTGAAACAAAGGTAAGTATGTTGGACTCATACCCTACTCTCTCTTCTACCTTCTTCTTCATGGTAAACATTAACAAACAAACTCTCCCTTGATGATGGAAGTGAAGCCAAAAGGAAGGAAGAAGGAGAACAAGAATCAAGATTTTCAAGGGTTCAAAGGAATCTAAGTCAAGTAAGTAGTTTTTGAACTCCCTTGTGATTTCTAACTCATGTTGTTGATGATAGTTATTCTCTTGAATATTTATGCATGATTTAGGGACTGTTTTGGATGAGGAAAAGGGTTAAGCATATGATTGAAGTTTGGAACTATGGTTTAAGAAGTAAATCAAGCATGATTAAGAAGGAGTATGTTGTTAAAACAAGAACTTGGTGTGTTATTTGTTCATTATGATTTTCGATCAGCCCTATATGCTTGAATATTTGAGTTGATTTTGGATGTTTTGAAGCTTCCAAAGTGTTTAAAATGATATTTTGTATAAGAATGAACTTGGACCATGTTTTTGGAATCAAAGAGATAAGTTCTCAAAACGTTGAGAATCAGTTTTTGGTAGAAACAATGGAGTCAGCCAGCTTCAAGGATATTTTCGACTCAGCAAATGAACTTATAAAAATATGAAAATTTGTAGTCATAAAGTATACATCTCAAAGATTATTTGGGTATATAATTGTAATTTTTTAAGCTCTGGATTAGGAGTAATGAATTTTTAAAAATGGCCTAAAAAACAGGACTCTGTCTTTGACTTGAGGGTGGATTTTAGACACCAAAAAATTGTACAAATTTTTAAGGTCTCTGGAAATATTTTCAGCCAAAACTAGACATATTAAGGGTCATTTGGGCTTTTGGAACATCCTAATTTGATTTTTCTAGATGAATTTTTGAAGTTCAGTCATTGATTTGGAACTTTCTGTACAATCCGAAAGTAAAAGGGGTTTTCACCAATAATGGATTTCCAATCGAGAAAAGGGATTTAGAGATTATGGAAGCTTCGAAAAGCATTATTTCAATTCAAGAAGCCAAATAATTATTAAAGTGAATTTTCATTATTATTGGGAATTTATTTTCATTATTGTTTATTCTAGGGTTATTTTGCCAATTGTGCATCAAGAAAATTTATTGATAGTTGTGAGCATATGTCAGGTAGTAACCCTAATCTTCATATGCCTTATGTACTTTGTATGTTTGATTTTCCATGATTATGGACCCGTGTCTCATGAGAGACATGCATTTGTATGTGCATTCAGTGTGGTCCGGGTTTGAGGCCCGACCACTATGATTTTCCTAGTGAGTGGATCGGGGGCTTGCTATGTTGAGTAGTCCTGCGTTTATTAGGACTTGGTCCTTCTATAGTAAATATTGCATGTGTGTGGTATCCTTTTATTTTACTGTGCATGATTACTGAATGTTGTATGATTTATTGTTTTCCTGATTATGGTGACATGCATGCATTGCATACACTTTTCATATGAGATTAATGGTTACTTTGAGATTCAATTATGAATCCTAGGCTTTTGCAAGGGTTCAGGTAGCTCTTCTAGAGCGGTACCTAGAGACAAAGGTAAGACCGCTGAGCTGCATTGAAGAGATGTCGGTGGAAGCTAAGGGTGACCGTATTTTTGTCTCTTTATGGATATTTATTTTGGATACTCCCAGAAGATTACTATATTATTATTTTGGCTATTTTGGGCTTTATGAATCTAGATGACTGTATTTAATTCCTCAGGGGAAAAGTTTGCTATTCAGTATTTTATCTTTACCAGTATATTTTGTCCAAACCGATGTGTGCTTTACTTCTAATACTTTGATGTATGGCATAATTAACCTGGGAAATGGAATTAAATAATTGAATTAAAATTTGGACTAAGATAAAGGATCACACTACCTGCCACCCGAAAGAGCAAGGCCGGTAGGTGTGTGACAGTGTTCATCTTCCTTCTTAGTCTCTGTTTTACTATTTTTATATTATCTTTAAAAAGAATTTTATAATCACCTATTTACCCCCCCTTTGTAGGTGATATTCCCGCTCTTCAGGTGTTGTGAGGCAGAAGTAAAAGAAGGTAGTACTCGGGAAGAGTATTTTTATTTTCTATATAGATGTTTGAAAAAGGGTTTAAAATTTGAAGTAAATTTGGGATGAATGTAATTAAATATCCCTGTGGGGATTAAGTTTTACACTTTACCAAGTTAATATTTTGTGCATATTATGAGTTACTTATTCGTTCAAACTAAATCTACAAACTCTATTGCGTTATAATCTGATATAGGACAGTAGTAATGAGGGTGTGTTACATTGGTGGTACCAACCACCATTGTTTTGGCCATCCCTCGTCCAATAAGGCTTGGCCAAACCACCTAACCTCCAAGACTCATCTTGGTTGTCACCCTTATCCCTATAAGGTGGTGTTTTTACCATGAAAGGTTAAAGTTTTTTCACATAAAAAGAACATGCTTTTATAAAGACATATTTTTAAAGAACCTTATTCATAAAATTGTAGATTTCAAAACCCTTTTTGAAAATTCAATGATAAAAACCCCATGCATTTACGGTAACGAGTAAGGCTCTGATATCACGTATAACTTAAAATGTGTGTTGCTTGATTTTCAAGTAACTTGCTCATAAAGTTGGAAAACAAAATTAATTGATCTTTGTTAATTATTGTAGAACTCGTAACTCTTTACGGTGCTCATGAGTTATGCTTAGGATCTACCTGTTTAAACATTTATTGGGTTTAGTATTACCTTTGATCACTTAAGACATCAAAGTATATGATGTCCTCTAACATTGATCCACACGATTGCCTCTTGATTGCAACAAGAACTCATTCTCCTTGAACCATCCTTCTCTATAGACGCTTGCTAAGTAATGACAAGGTGCAAGCTTCAAGTGTTTGGGTTTATTTTCTCAAGCAACAATGGAGGATGGGATGAACAAAAATAGTTGTCTAAGATTATGGTTCTTGGTGCAAGAGTGGGGCTCAACTTTTCTTAAAAGAGAGGCACAAAAAAGTGGCGCCTTATTCATCCGCTTAATAAATGTTTCATATATATAAAAATATATAATATCATAATATATTATATTCCCACTCCCAATTTGATCCTTGTAACATCCCTATTTTCATGTACAATATGCAAAGTATGAATTAATGAAATATTGAGAAGTTATTGTTTTCAATTAAGTTGCTTTCTTTTATGGAATTTCCTGATCTAATTAATTAGCTAGAATGACATCTCATGTAAATTGATTTAGTGACTTTGTAACAATGTGAAAGTCACTATAATTGTTGGCTAAATAAGCAAAGGAGGATGAGGGATTGTTTTAATTAAACTAGGGCAAATAAATGGTAAGTTGACTTGCCAAATTAACAAGTGCCTAAAGGACATTAGAGAATAAATTATTGGATCTTTAGTAGAGCCAATATTTCGGCCAAGTGAGACAAAAAAGAATGAAAATGAAACTTAGAAAAGTGTGACACATAAAATTTATGTGATAAAAACTTAAGTGACATAAGCTTGTAAGGGAATCAGGAAGGAACATTTATTATTCTCTTTGACTCATAAATTTTGGCCAACATAAGGGAAATAAGGGACAAAAATGTTTTCCATACAAAAAAGGATATTTGAAAGTCAAAGAATTAATATAGTAAATTATCTTTGACTTTAGAAATATTTTCAACTAAGCTTACATCATCAAAGTGCTTTTCCCTTTTCTATTGTATTAATTGCAATTGGAAAATGTGGCTAGACGAGTGAACAAATTTTTGAAAATAATGTAAATATGATATTCTTCCTCTTCTCTTTTTTGCCCTTTTTCTTATCAAGTTTTTGGTTATAACCTATTCAAAATTTGTTGTTTGTAAATCTTTGAGCTTTCAAGAAAACCTTGAGCATTTAACTTACTCTAGTGAATTTTTCAAGGGTCTTATTGAGATAAGAATTTATTTTCTCTTACTCATAATAGTTACCACAAGCAATCATAAGATTATGTTTAATTTGTTGCTCAAAGACTTTAACTCTTTTATTTGAGCTAATAAGATCTTTAGCAATTTTTATAAATTCTAAATCTAAAGCATTATATTCAGATAAAAAAAATTGTAAGTAGGTTCAAAACTATATACTTCCTCACTTTCATATTGTTCCTGAGCTAAGTGACAAATATTAGCCATTTCTTCTTCCTCACTTTCCTCATCAAAATTGCCTCCCCATATAGCATAAACATATGCTTTCTTTCTGAAGTAGTTGTTCTTTAGTAGTGTACATTCAAATATGATGTGTCTAGGGCATTCATAGCAAATGATTTGGTGCTTTAGTTCCATTTATTAATTGTGACGCCTTTATGAAAATTTCAAAAGCCTTGATCTTTTCTATATAACTTTTTGGACCTCCAGATGATCATTTTGACTCATCCTCTTCTTTTGGTTCTTCTTCTTCCTTGAGTTCTTTGTCTTCCATGGCATTGAATGCCACTCCTTTATCCTTGCTATTAATTTTTTCTAGTCCCCTTTTCAATTTAATCTTCCCTTCATACTCAAAAAGGCTTCAAAATAGAGTAGTTATTAATGTCATTGATTCTCCTCTAACTTCTTCAATAGCCATGACTTTTGCTTCCCATTCCTTTGTGAGAATATTTAGAGTTTTCCTCACTTAAGCGTTTTGGTCATATCTTTTAACTAATGCTGATAATTGATTTATTATATGAGTGAACCTAAGTTCGAACTCAGGATAGGTTCACCAAATGCACTTTAGATCATTAAGATGGCTTTGTTATTTAGTGTTATTAGCCTCTTATCGTTTTCATCAAATTTTGTTGCAGTCTTTAGCATGAGATGTTCTTCTAACTTTTTCATTAGGATGTAACCTTTGCTTTTTATCACTTGCCAAAACCCATATTCAATGTCCATAACAAAGATTCTGAATTTTTCCTTACAAAATGAGTAATATTCTCCATTAAAGCCAAGAGTTTTATTGATGGATACATCATCAAGTAAAATTCCTGCAATAAATCAATCTCGGGATATTAATCCTATAAAGAGAAAACTTGTTTGATACTAAATGTTAGTTCTAACATTTCACCCAAGAGGGGGTTGAAAGTGGAATATCACCTATGGAGTGAATAGGGGATATTAACAATTCTTTCATTTGTTATGAGGAATAACAATAACGGAGACTAAGATAGAGAGAATGAACACAAAGAGATTATAATGGTTTGGTCCAACTCTTTGACATACATCCAGTCTCTAAATACTATGGGGTTTTCTCTAACTCACAATAACAAATACAATTACATTAGGACTCACTCCCCCTCACAAGCTATAATTGTACACCACCACTCAAGATTTCTCAACCTTGAGATTATATAGATAATCAAATAAGTGTTTTAAACTCCTCACTAAGTAGATGAATGATACTCACTGAACTATAATGATATCCGAAGATATTAGATGAAATAAATAAAACAATTGATTCCAATAATGTCAAATTGAATGCGCAGAGTTTTGGTAGTTAGCGAATTAAGTGCTTCGAGCATTTATACCAGCTTCTATTTATGACCGTTGAAGTCTCTTAAGATAGCTGTTGAGAGATATTTATATTTTCTTTAGACTCAAAAACTATTTCGTTAGACTGAACTTTGTCAATTAAATTACTTTAGGCTAACGTTATCATCAAACTTCGTTTGGTCTAGAAAGAGGTTGACTTAAGTAGCTGGTAATATCTTTTTGCTAAAATGGGTACCTACAATAGGGATTATTTAAGCTACTTTGATTTTCATTTAATGTGTGGCTCTATTTCTCTGCTATGCAATAAATGTCACTATTATGAGATGGCAATAAAATTAGACATGAATAAGGCTTATGATCGTGTGAAGTGGGACTTTTTGAAGGAAACTATGTTGAAAATGGGATTCTGCCAAGGGTGGGTGGATTGGCTTATGGCATGTATTACACTTCAGGTTGATGGGAACAAAGTAAGTGAGTTTAATCCGGGAAGGGGAGTGCGTCAAGGTGATCCTCTTTCGCCCTACATGTTTGTCATTGCATCCGAGGTGCTCTCTCTTATGCATAAAGCATGTCAACTTAAAGGAGCTTAAGGGTGTGAAGCTAGCTAGAAGTGATCCTATCTTAACCCACTATTTTTTTTTTGTTGATGATGCTATCTTATACACTAAAGTGGAGGAATCCCACTGTAGGGTATTGAGGAAAATCCTGGAGGTTTATTGTTCAGCCTCAGAGTAATTAGTGAATTTTGAGAAGTCAAGCCTCTTTTTTTTCTTCTACTAACACTCTGTTGGAGCTGAAGGAAAAGGTGTCATTGTGCTTAGGAATCAGCCACTCTGACCAATCAGAAAAATATTTAGGTCTTTCAGTGGTGTGGGGAAGGTCAAAGGCAATAGCACTGGCATTCGTAAGGGATCGAATTGGATAGAAACTCCTTAGCTGGAAACTAAAGTTAATTACCTTATCAAGCAAGGAGGTGTTAATAAAGGCAATAGCGAATGCTATACCTACATACTTGATGGCATGCTTTTTGTTTCCTAAGAAGTTTTGTGGAGAGATTGACAGCCTCATTTCCAAATTTTGGTGGGGTTAACGTGAGGAAGAGGGCTCTATACTCTGGAAAAATTGGAAGCATTTGACCAAGAAGAAAGTAGATGGAGGTATGGGATTTAGGGATCTTCTTAATTTCAATAAGGCATTACTTGCAAAAATGGCATGGTGCTTGCTGATGCAACCTAATGACTTGTGGTGTAAGAAACTCAAGGGGATATATTTCCCTAAGGTGAGTTTTCTCAATGCAAAGAAAGGCTGGCATTCTTCATGGGGTTGGTATAGTTTGTTGGAAGACCGTGACCTATTGCTAAAAGGGGTCTGCTGAAATGTTGGGGATGGAAAAAGCATCAGTGTTTGGGGGGACCAATGGATCAGGGGGCTGGAGGGATTTAAACTGCATAATTACAATCATGGGGAAGAAGATACCAGATTGAAGATAGCAGACCTGATTAGCGATGGGAGATGGAATCTTAGAATGATTGATGCCAGGATTAGTAATAAGGAAAGAGAACAAATCCTAAAAATCCTTATGTCAAATACGAGCCGTGGAGATTATGTAGTTTGGATGAGAACAATTGATGGTTGTTATACTGTCAAATCTGGATACTCAGTGGTAAGATAAAGTGTGGAGAACATTCCTACTAAGGACCCGTGGGTATCATTTTCTATGCCTAAAGCCCTATGGAAAAATATTTGGCAGGTGATATTTCCTCTATAAGTCCAAAAATTTTTATGGAGAATTGGAGTAGGGGTAATTGCAACTAAGGAGGCCTTGTTTAGAAGGAAATGTAACCAGACCCCGTTATGTTTGATATGCTTGATTGAACTAGAATCTATTGAGCATGTGCTTTTCTTGTGTCTATAGACCAAATTATGTTGGTTGGATGCCCTCTGGGAATCAAGTTTAGCAGATGGGGTATGAGAAGGTGCGAAGAGTAGCTGTGTGATATGCTGATTGGTGAAGAATTACTAGGAATCTATGAAAAATCAGTGTTTGCAATGATATGCTGATGGATATGGAGGAAGTGATGTGATTGGGTTTTTTCTGGTGTCTGGCCTGATGCTACAGAAATGGTACGATTGGTAAATGCTCAAGTTGAAGATCTTTGGAACTCCAAAAACCGAGAGAAGAATGAAGCCATGAGAATGTATTCTCCAAGCCTAACACGACATATGAAATGGGTGGCACCACTTAATGGGATTATTAAAATTAATGTGGATAGAGTATTTCAGGCGACTACTGGTAAAGCAGGCGTAGGTGTAATTTGCAGAGATTCAAAGCGCGTATTCATAGGAGGGCGAGCAAAAATTGTAGTATTTGAATCCCCATTTACGATGGAATGAAAAGAACTGTTAGAGGCTATCAGTCTGAGAGGTAAATTTCCAGATCCTTGCATTATTTTTGAAACTGATTGTGAAACCTTATATAAACTGATAGAAAATAAATCCTTTACTGGTTGTGATTGGCGATGCTTGGACTTGTTGAGAGAGATCATGAGCAGCATGGAGTCAATGGATGAAGTCTCCATCTACCTTGTTGCATGACAGGGTAATAAAGCTGCAGATCATCTTGTAGTGGACGATGCAAAGAAGATGAAGCAACATGATTGGTTGGTGTATCCCACATCTTCTTTATGCACTATTTTATCTTGTCACTCTGTGGCTGCAAAGGATTAAAGCAATATGCCAGTATTGGACTCTAATAGAACTGGTATAAGCTAATTGATTTGTCTCTGCATAAGAAAGTAGATGCCTTTCATTGTTTAGGTTTATTTTCTGGTTAGATGAGTGATAGGTTGTATGAGCAGGTGTTTTGGAGTGCTTATTTGGCTTTGGCTATTGGTGTGTGTAATACTTGTTTTTGTGGTAATAAAATTGACTTTTCTAGGCAAAAAAAAAAAAAGTAATCCTACATCTGATCATCTGACACTCACTAACAAATATGCTAAAAGTACCTTGAGAATAGTTATAAGTAATTGTAGAGAGATTTGAAAGTTTGAATTTACATAGACAATAATCAACATTTTCTACCATAAGAACTCAAGTTGATAATTAAAAAACTCGAGTTAGAAACTTGAGTTGTGGTTTACAAGACTCAAGTTCTATTCCAGACTTCCAAAAGGCTTCATTTTATAAACATGACTTTGAAGGAGAACTCAAGTTGATAATTATGAATGAAATTAGAAAACATTTTGACTTACAAACAACTAAAATTGTTAAACAAGAACTCTAGTTCTTGACATTTTGCTGAGAACTTAAGTATTTTTGGCAGGAAGAACTCAAATTGTTATTTATAAAACTCGAGTCTCGAACTTGAGTTGTTTATCATAAAAACTCTAGTTCTTTCAAAGCATTTTGTTTGAAAAGAGAATAAGGCACGATTCCTTAGAAGTTGAGTTGATTACTATGAACTTGAGTTGTTTGACAAGAACTTGAGTTATGAAGGTATAAGCTCAAGTTGATCTAGAAGGAGTAGCCGTTGAGGTTCATTTCAAAACATAGAACTTGAGTTGATTAACTGACAACTCAAGTTGAGAAACTTGCTGACTCAAGATAGCTTTAGAAAGAGTTTAAGAACTTGAGTTGTCTTGAGTCATTAAGTTGACAAGTGTTTGTTATCATTGAAACTCAAACTGAGAACTAATATTCTTCCCCTTTTTGATGATGACAACACTTGTAAAACAAATTGAAGATAGAATTTAAGATTAAAACTTGAAATAAAGTGAAAACATAGATAGTCTTAAAAACACTTGTATTACTACTAAAAGTTTAAAACAAAGATCATAAAGCTTACAAGCAAAAATACATATGAATCTAAGCTAAAAGTTTAATATAAGGATAAAAAAGCATACAAGTAGAAATACATATGAAACTAAATAACTAAATACAAGAAGAAAATCTATGCTAAATAAATATTAGCTACTATTCTTCTCCCTCTTTGTCATCTAGCAAAAATGAGGGATTAGAAGGAGGGAAGAAGGAGATAGGTATAGCAAGTAAGGTAGTTTTAAGAAGAGGAATAAAGGTGGAGGTAGTGAGGAAGATGGAGGAGCTCGAGGTAAAGAATCAGTTGAAAAGGAAATGTGGATGGTGGGGGAACGGAGGATGGAATAGGCATAGTGACAGGAGTATGGGCTAAAATGGGAGTGGAGATCTCAGGTATGGGTGTGGTGATCTCAGGTGTAGGAGTAGGAGACGAAGGTTTGGGAAAGGTAATAGGTGTCGGAAAATAAGGTCTAAGAGAAGTTATATGAGATGAAGGAGAGTGATGAGAGGGAATGCTTTATGTGGAGGAAGAAAGTAAGAAGTAAGTTGTGGTTGGAGGCAGAGAAGAATCAGGGATGGGGGTATGGTGAGGAGAAGGAATGGTTCCAGAAGGGCCAACAGTATCAACAATAGAAGAAGCCAATAGCTTGTCAACCTTATAGTGTATAATATTTAGCATCCCAAAAATGCTCTCGAATTTGGCTCTACAGTCTTCCAAGGTGCCTTCCATATTCTCAATCTTTTCTACCATTTGCTTAAGATGTTTAGCTTGTTGATCTTAAACATATTATTGAGATTTTCAGCAATGAGAATTATGCACTTACTCCTAACAAATGTTATCATTCTTTCTTCTACAAGATTGCCATCAGGACTAAATTTCTTCTACAAGATCTGGGTGGCACCGATGCTTGACGAGTAAAAGGCTCATCAATCTTGATTGATTTCCCTTTTCCTTTCACCAGAGAAACTGTAGACGTTTGGCAAGGGTTCTCTGATGGTTCTCAAATAACAACCCCTTTTGATTGAGGTCGAGAAGGAGGATGCCTAGTGTCCTTCACAACTTTAGGCCAATAGTGTTTTGGAGGAAGCTTTTCTCTGTAAGGTCATTTTGATGGAGGGATAGAGAGGCCGATGGGGAAGAATTGGAGGTTTTTGGATCCGAGGATGATGAAAAGGATAAGGATTCAAAGCGTTTTGTAGGATTTTTGGTTCTCATTCTGATGGGATTTGGTTGTCAATAGGAAGAAACTCGAGTTTTTAGGGTTTCAAACTCAAGAGGTTTAAAAGATGAGAAGAAGTGGTGGGAGAGAGGAGAGCTTACTCAACTCGAGTTGTTTAGTAAGGAACTCGAGTTGTTAAGTTGTTAACTCGAGTTTTGTAGTAATCAACTCAAGTTGTCTAAGAATAGAGCACTAACCTCGTTTCAAGAGTGTTCTGAGAACCTTTGAGTGTTATTGTGAAATCATAAGAACTCAAGTTTTCTTCTCGGGACTCAAGTTCTAAACTCGAGTTTTACATTGTGAACTCTAGTTCTTGATGGTGAGTTCCTTTTTAGTTTTTATGAACTCGAGTTGTTTGCATATAAACTCGAGTTGTGCTTTTGTACGTGCAATTTGCACAATGAAAAGTGCTAAAGAGGTTATGGATGAACTCAAGTTGCTTCTCTTAAACTCAAGTTTGAGACTCGAGTTGTGATATATCAACTCTAGTTGTTATAAGAGTATGCAATAAACAAGAGTTGGGCAATCATAAGAGCAAATTATGAACTTGAGTTTTAAACCATCGACTCAAGTAATAAACTAGAGTTTTTGTCACACCAACTCGAGTTTTATGGATTTCCTGCATAGAGTAAATAACATAGACCAACTAAGATTAGCACCAACTTGAGTTGTTAGAAAACCAAACTCGAATTCTTGATAATCAACTCGAGTTCGTCAAATCTTATGAAACTCTACGAAGGGATCAGTAGACAAATATAAGTGATAATAACAACTCAATTTAGCAAAGCGAGAACTCGAATGGTGAACTAAAATTGTTACCAATAGACTCACGTTTTAAGGACTTTATCTGAGTTATATTTCACCAGGCTAAAATAGACTCAAGTTCTTGAGCTCTAAACTCTAGTTGTTTCTCCTCTATTCATCCCAGAATTTTATCATATTATCAGAGATTCTTGCAAAATAGAATCTAGAAACTTCGAAGCTTAAATTAGTTATTTGTCAAATAATCTAAACTTTAAATAAGCTAGTATAAGAGAGATTACTTAGAATCCATTGGGATTTACCATTCCCAGTCTAGAAACTTGGGAATTTTGCTCATATGTTTTGCCCAAGGTTGATAGTTGATTAATCGGGTAGGTAAAGCGAAGATGAAATTCTCCAATGGATTCTCTCATCTTCATTTGAAGAAGATCGTATTTGGTTATAGTTTATTGATACGATTTTCCTTTATGCTAGACGTTCTTTCATAAGCTATCTCCAATGCTTTCCATATATCCTTTGCATTCGTTGGGTTGCATATCCGGAAATATTATTTTTGGCTAAGTGCACTTTGGAGCATCAAATAGCTTTGCTATTGAGAGTTATGTTCCTTTTATCATTCTCATCGAATTGGTCTTCAGTCTTTGGAACATGGATTCCACCTCCTAATCTTATAGGAACATAGTCACCAGTTTCAAATATGCGCCACAGACCATATTCACTGGCTAACACAAACACTCTAAAACTTTGCTTTGCAGAATGAATAGTGTTCACCAATAAAGCCAGCAGGTCGGTTAATGGAGGTACCATCATGCAATATTCCTTCCATGATCTTTCTCAGGATGTTAAGCCCAAAAGAGAGTATCAGCTCTGGTACCAAATGAAAGTGGTGTATCACCTAGAAGGGGATGAATAGGGGATATTAACAATTCCTTTTCGGATTTATACGAGGAATAACAATAACAGAGAAGGAGATAGAGAGAATGAACATAAAGAGATTATACTAGTTTAGTCTAACTCTTTGACTTACATCCAGTCCCCAGACACTCTGGGTGTTACACTAACTCACAATCACAAATACAATTACACACTTTATACTTGAGATGATCCTTTCACACTAGGACTCACTCCCTCTCAAAAGTTGTAATTGTACACCCACACTCAAGGTTCCTCAACCTTGAGATTAGATAGATAATCAAATAAGTGTTTAAGACTCCTCACTGAGTAGATGAATGATAATAACTAAAGTACAATGATATTTGACAATATTAGATGAAAAAAAAATAAAACAATTGATTACAATAATGTCAAATTGAATGTGTAGAGTTTTGGTAGTTAGCGAATTGAATGCTTTGAGCATTTATACTAGCTTCCATTTATGACTGTTGAAGACTCTTAAGATAGCCATTGAGAGATATTCATATTCTCGTTAGACTTGGAAAATATTCCATTAGACTAAAATCTGCCGATTAAATTACTTTCAGCTCATCATAATTAGCAAACTTCCTTTGGTCTGGATAGAGGTTGACTTAAGGAGTTGGTAATACCTTTGTTCTAGAATGGGTACTTTGGACTATGAACCGCCATACGTAGGCAATAAAAAGGAGCATTCGTGGGCATTTCTAACTCAATTAAAAACGAAGACTTCAACAAACACTTGATTAAGAACAATGATTAAAATATTGAACTCCATTAAGTAGCATGACAATAACTACCTCAATTTATTTATGATTATCATACGCTAACTCACTTTACATATTTTGATATACTTGTGATGCTTAATTTATTATGATCAGACTCATCTCATAGCTCTACAGTCCAATTTTGACCCACTCAATATCTAAGTTTGTGTTCCTTCATATTCCATTCCATGTTTATGTTTGTGATATTTCATATACCATTGTAAATATTGAGCTCATACCTAAGCTTGTGATCTTCTACCATTCATTATGAAAAACCAGCTCATATTTAAGTTTGTTGCCTTTCATATTTCAGTGCCAATATTGCAGTTTTAGCTCTTTTATATTCCTTTATAAATGTCGTCAGTATATAATTATAACTCATTAAAAATATTCACACTAGTGCAAAAAAGAGTTTTAAGACCGCCTCATTTACAACGAATAATTGACACTTGGGTCTTAAAGAAATGATTGGTGGCAATTTTGTAAATAAAAAGAACATTTTAGATCATATCATTTTTTGATAGGTCTTAAATATATTATTTAGACTGCTAAAACAAAAAACCGATCTTAAAACATTTATTAAAAAAATTGAAATATGAATTACATTAAAGAGAAATCTCGTACAGCCCGACTTATATTTTTCTGCGATGCAAAATAATAAGGAAATATTTAAATATAATTATATAAAACTTTTAAGACCGGAGAAATATAAAAGGCAGTCTTAAAGTTAATATTTTTAAGAGCGGACATAACATATGCCTAGTACTAAATAATGAAAAAAATTTAAATTAATAGTTTAATACTTTTAAGACCAGACATAAACAATGGACGTTATGAAAAGTAAACCTTTAAAACCGTCGTTTAAGTTACTCAAAAAATCAACCTCTGTTAAAACATTAATTAAAAAAAATTGAAATATGAATTAGTTTAAAGAGAAATCTCGTACAACCCGACTTATATTTTCTGCTGTGCAAAATATTAAGGAAATATTTTAATATAATGGTATAAAACTTTTAAGACTGGATATATATGAACGACGCTCTTAAAGTTAATATTTTTAAGAGTTGACGTAACTTCTGCCCTATACTATATATTGAAAAATTTAAACTAATAGTTTATTACTTTTGAAACCGGACATAACCAATGGACATTCTGAAATGTTAACCTTTAAGACCGATGTTGTTGTTACTAAAAAAAAACAACTGTTCTTAAAACATTTATTAACAAAAATTGAAATATGAATTACATTAAAGAGAAATCTCGTACATCCTGACTTATATTTTCTACGGTACAAAATAAAAAGGAAATATTTAAATATAATGGTATAAAACTTTTAAGACCGGACATATATAAATGACGCTCTAAAAGTTAATATTTTTAAGAGTGAGTGTAACTTCTGCCTGATACAATAAAATGAAAAAAATTTAAACTAATAGTTTATTACTTTTGAGACCGGACATAACCAATGGACATTCTGAAATGTTAACCTTTAAGACCATTGTTTTAGAATGCTTTGAGCGGCGAAAACCAAAGCAAATGACCTCTTTTGACCACAAAATTTTGTGAGTAAATAGTTAACATGCTTGAAAGTGGAACTAGATCACCAAGAGGGGGTGAATTGGGGATTTTCAAAATTTTCGCAAAATCTGCTCAAATGATAACTGAACAGGGCAGAACAGAGAGTTAGGGAAGAAGAATAAGACACAAGAGTTTATACTGGTTCGGCCCAACTCTTTGGCCTACGTCCAGTCCTCAGGCACCCTGAGTGTTTCACTAAGTCACTTGATTACACACTCTATAACTCTGAAGCAATTCTCTCACTAGAACTTGCTGCCCCTTACAAATTGTAATCAAAGACTCCCAAATCTCCAAGTCCCCCGACTTGAGATTCTTTACAATAAATAAATACAGATAATAAACTCTCCTAAAAGAGTAGATAAGATAATCACTAAAGCTCAGATAGTATCAGTAGATACTCTGTACAAAAAAGCTAATGAATAAATGAACAAATTGAATGCTTTTCGATTTTCAGCTCAATAGTTGTTAGAGAGAATTGAATGCTGCTCTATTTATACTTAGAGTATGTTTGATGACCGTTGCTGGCATTCATTTGACTGTTGGTGAAGATTTCTGTTTGTTACAAGCACCTTAGTCTTTTCTCTCTCTTCACTCATTTTTATTCTCTGTGTTGGAAGGATAAATGCGAAGTCCCTTGAGTTTATAGCCGTTGGAATGACAGAGTTCTAAGTAGATAGATGTCTCTTTATCCTTTTTCCATCGTGTAAAGCTCATTAGACGAAAATATAGCAAGTTAGGTGGCTCCTCATTTAATGCTCTGACAGTTCCTTTGTTTTAGTTAAGTCAGCCCTGAAAATCTGCTTAATTCATTTGTAATTTGGCTGAAAAACACTAGCAACCACGTTAAACATATTTGGTAATATTGATGGTTAATAACTGGAAGCATTTAGATCAAATAACAATCATTACGCAGATTTCGTAAATTCAAATTTTTAACTGTCACGGCCTATACTCGAGTTTGTGCATCAATACTCGAGTATGCCACTATGCACTTAACGCTTTACTTGAGTATTCAAAATGATACTTGAGTATTCTCCTTTTAGAGATGGAACTCGCGATTTCAGCTTTGGAGCTTCAGTGTCACTTAAGCCAATACTCGAGTTTTGGACTCTTAAAGAGTTTTTATCCAAAAATCAAAACCGGAGTATTCAGCAATACCGCAGTATTAAAAGCTCAAAAAATTTTAGTTGCTCTCTGTATGACTCGATACTTGAGTATTCAACACCATACTCGAGTATGGGGTCCTTCTTTGAAACTTAGAGAAAGCATTCCAGTATGAAACTGAAGTTTCCGAAACCGAAGTTTTCCAAACTGAAGTTTGTGTGTTTAATAAATTTTTAATCCATCTTTTCTTGGCTCAATATTCGAGTATGTCATCACCATACTCAAGTTTTCACTTAATTAAGAAAACATTTGAATTCTGGAGCCAAGTTGAAAACTGGACTTTTCATATTCCATACTTTAGTTTTCGAAAATGGAGTTTTCCAAACCGAAGTTTGCATTTCTATTGTAAAATCACTAAAGAGTCTTTAAAGCCTATACTCGAGTATGCATACCAATACTCGAATATGCTTTGATGGAAAACTTGCGTTGCTCTTGTAAGATCCAATACTCGAGTATCCTCTTGGATACTGTGGTATTGTCCTTAATCATGTGCATTGAGCTTTTCTTTGAAATCTCAATACTCGAGTATTGCTACTGATACTCGAGTATTGTCTCAATCAGCAAGTTTTTAGTTTTTTGAGACAACTCTTCAATTTTGGTTTCACAATTGTTTGTTATCATCAAAACCCATAGAGAACTAATAATGCTAAGCTTTAAAATGAGTCAAAAAAGCACCTTATTTGCATAAGTATATAAAAAGTTATCATTTTTCAAATTTCGACTCTGAAAACTGATAAGCTTCCGTATCTAGATTTGGGCTGCCATTTTCGTGTAGCACTTTGACTAGGCATATAATTGCAAATTTCCCTGATATTTTTCAGAAATAAAGTAGACATTGTAAGCTTTGATTTGATAGGTTGTTAGTAATTGTTAGAGCTTTATACAAAAAGTTATGAATTTTACAAACTAACCTGAGATTTTGAAGAGTCATCTGGACATTGCTTATGTTTTCGTAATTTAGGAATTTTCTCAACCATAAACCAACTTGTTGACTTTAATTTATGAAAATAGACTTATCAAGCTTTTGAGTATTAATTGGAATCACTCCATTTGGAGTTGTATATACCAAGTTATGAATTTTCCAAATTTTCAAAGAAGTTAAAGGTTGAATCTCTAATAAGTCTGAAAATAAACACAAAGGGATAATAACTTTGGTAAAAGTTGTAAGGCTATGACAACTTGAGTAAACATTCAATTTCCCTAATTCTGAAGTTATGGATATGTCATTAGGGCCATAAGGAGAAGGAAGGAACTTCAAGCAACCCTGAAGGTCGGTGAAAGGGGAACCCAAGTAAGGATAGTAGTTCTTAAAAGGTAGTAGACTTACCTTACTTGTGTGTATTTGATATTATTGTTTATGCGTATATGTTTAATTGCTGTACTTGTTTGCTATGTTTAACCTACTTGAATGATTGAAGCTCTGTTTATGATTATGCTATAGTCATGAGTATGATGCATAAAACATTGATCATGCAGAAATGTTATTATGTTAATATGAGCTTGTGCAAGGTAAGTACATTATACATTACAGTTTTATCTTGCATGCATTGTATTATTATTGTCTGCTATTAGGATTCCTCAGAATCTCACTCATCCAGTATTTTTCCTATGTGCCAAGGAACTCAGGACTACATAAATCCTGCATTTATTTTTCCTCAGGATGAGGAATTTAAGACTCACAAGGTCTTGTGTTTACTTTTCCTAACACTATGGAATTCAAGACTCGTAGAGTCTTTATGTTTATTTTTCTAGCACTGTGGAATTTGGAACTTGTCCGGTTCTGCATTATTTGGACTTGTAGAGTCCATTCGCAGATAATATGATATGTATGATATACTATTTATTATGTAATACCCCAATTTTCATAATACATGTACATATTAAATTTTGATAAATGACACCTATTACAATAGGTGAATTTGTGGTTTCAAAACTAGTGAAATAATTACCTTATCTTTTAAGGCAATTTCTCATGAAATTACAGTAAATAAAGAGCTAAAAATTCCTAAGGGAAGTTATGGGTTACAAAATACCCTAAGAATGTTATGATAAATCCTAAGAGGCAACTAAATATTTATTGAAATAGAGAGTATGTTGTCTCTAAAGTTTTAATTAATTTATTATTATTTTTAGGAATTATGCCATTTTAACAACTTAAAATCAGCAGAGGATGATAAAATCAATTAAAGGAAATTAGTAACAATTATTGGGCAATTGATATTGCAATAATTGAGATACTTTGGTAATTTTTGAAATTAGTTAATAATTACTTTGTAAATGTCATAATTAAGGAAATATCAATTGAATAAAGGATCAAATGATAGTTAGAAGCTAAAATTAGCATACAAGGAGTTTTTAATTATCAAAATTAAATTTGAAACCTTGTTAAATTTTGGTAATTAAGCCTAGTGACCCCTAAAACACTATGATAAGGATAATAACTTGAATTAAATTAATAATCCCTAAGGTTATTATGTGAGGCGAAATTCTTGATAAATAAAGAGGCAAGGAATTAAACTTGTTAATCAACTTGGGTAAATTAAATATTAAGTAATGGCTAGAATTGAATTTCATTAAGTAGGATCAAAGGCCTACAATAATTCTAGCAATTTAAAATGTCTAAATCCATGATAATATTTAAGAGCCAATAGGAGCACAAGTGTTGTGTATGTGTGTGTGTGTAGTAGAGAAAGTCAATGAAAGAAGTGTGAAGAAGAAGACAACTTGGAGAGCAAGTTGTCTAGCTTAATGAGCAAGTAATTGCTTAATTAAATAAAATTAAATGAGAACCTATAGAAATTAAATCATAATTTGAAATCTTGAAACTAGATCTTCAAGATAAATACATATTTGGAATCAGGGAATTATGAGCTTCATCTTGGCTATTCCCAAAGTTATTTTCGGATACATCTAAGATTCATACCTAAGTGTTTGGGAATTAAAAATCATCATAAATCTACTCATAAAATTAGGATTCCAAAAGTGAAATTGGATTTTGAATTAACACACCCAATTACACCTAACTAAATTAGGATTTGGGGATTTATAGGATAACTTGGGAAGGAAGAAGAGTGTCTTGGGGCCAAAGCAAAGCTCCTTCTTGAGGAAGGAAGAGGGGAAGACGAAAATGGGAAGGTGTAGGGCTAGGATTTATGCTTCCTCACCAAGCAAAGCTCAAGAGCCAAGATCAAACCAAAGTTGCAAGAGGTTTAACCTCTTCTTGCCTATAAATAGAAGGCTTTGGCTAACACATCCCTCACACCAAAATCCCTTGCCTTGGCTGAAATTTAGAGAGAGTAGGAGAGGGAGGAGCTGCTGGAAAAAGAGAGGCAAGAGGTCCTCAAGAGGTAAGAGAGTTTTTAGTTTCATAGTTCAAGTTCTTAGTTTATTAAGTAGAAATGCTAGAAAAGTTATTTTGATCTTCAATCTTCCATATACAGTTTTAATTTCATGTTTTTGAGGTTTCCATTGTCTTTATTTCGAAAATTTGATGAAGAAGAAGTTATATCAAAATTTTTGGAAGATTAGGATCAAAATAGCGAAGCTCTGGCGAAATCTCCTCAAACAGTGATTTCTGGAGTCAGGGGTAAAAACGTCAGTATTTTATGATGAAGATGATGTTCTAAAATTCTGAGAAAATTCATGGTGAAAGTAGACATCTAGGGCTTTTCAAATCTATAAAGAGTGTATCATTTGAAGCTCTGTGCAAAAAGATAAAAATCTCAGAAGTTAGGCTATGATTTCTGTGCGAAAATCTGGACAGCGTTTTGAAAACTGGAAACTGGGAAAATTCCGTGAAATCTGGGTAAATCCCAGTATTTTTCCTCGAAAATAGACTTCTCAAGGATTCCGGAAAATTTTACGGATCCTCAAAATGATTTTTCTAGAATTAGTTATGATTTTTCAAAGTTACCGAAAAATCTGCCCAGGAAATGCTGCACTACGTTTTTAAGAAATGTAAGGGCAAAATTGTAATTATGAAGCTACCAAGGGTAGAAGGGTAAATAGAGGTGAAAATATCTCTTAGGATATTATTCTAAGAAATATGGTGATATGTTAGGATATCCGGGAAATCCAGGATCGGATTCAAAGGTCGGTCATTTGACGATTATGCGGTAAAAGGTACGGACGCGTATTGTAACCTTAACTCTTATGCTTATGGTTTGGTTATATATGATTGTTGTTTCACATGATAATACTCTGTTTTGAAATTTACTCATGAGAGTTGAATTGTATACGGGTTATAGTCTTGATAACACCGTTGAGTTTTCCTAGCGCTGAGGACACGATGGGCCGTCGTGGCACTGGTTATGTGCAGACTGGGGTAACATACATATTGCAGTGGCTGTGTTATGTTATTGCCTTACATGTGGATATATGTTTTGAAACTATGATTATGTTGTATATCTGTGATAACTGTCATATACTGTTTACATAAGCATGAGGTTAACCGTTACCTGAGGTCCAATGGACATTGGACCTCATTCTTAATAAATAGTACAGGAAAGAAACCGGGATGGAGAAGGCGTCAGTAGATAAAGCCGTGAAGAGGCAGCAGTCAAAGACAAAGGTCGGTAGAAGTTATTAGGACTTAGCTTCTGGCTCGAATTTAACAAAGTTACTTTGAACAGTTTGGTGTCTAAGGCTGGGTTAATCTATGTGGGAAGCCAATCAGTCGCCGTATAAGTCGGTGAGGCCCCCATGATAGACCCCTACCTGGCCAATCTGTTTAATTAACTGATGTTAGGTTCCAAGTCATGGGTTTAGTTTAAAACTTTCTTTATCAGAGGATTGTATTTAACCTCTGTAAATTGTATCACATGAATATTCCTTCGGGATATTTAATATATCAGCTTATGTCGGGCATCATCATATGTCTGGGCATTTTTATATCAGATACTCGTTGTCCGGATCTTAGCGCACGCTATCAATTTCCGCAGTACTCTAAGCTGTAGCATCTCAAACTCTATTGTTTTTCTTAAAACTAAGTGTCGACCGACACGATTTTCGAACCTGAAATTTGGGATGTTACAATTTATTGTTGTTGTTCGTTGATATTGCATGTTCAATCGCTTTTCCTGAATTTGGTTATTTTATTATCATATTATGCTTATGGTTATTTTATTATCATATTATGCTTATGGTTATTTTATTATCATATTACATAGAAGATTAACCTGTTACCCTGGGATTTAATTTTGAATCTCATATACTAATAAAGCTTCAAGAAGCAACAACTTGGGAAGAAAGAAGTGTTAGTTCTCTGTGTGTTTTGATGATAACCGACAATTGTAAACTCAATTTGAAGTTTGTCCTTGGAAAGTTGTAAAACTTTCTGTTTAAGGCAAACTCGAGTTTGGGTTGCTAAACTCGAGTTTGGACTTGATAGATAGATACAATGTTGGCCAAACTCCAGTTGTATAGGCAAACTCGAGTCTGTAGAGTTACAGAGAGCTATCAAAGTTTACAAGAATTGTAAACTCAAGTTTGTGTTTATAAACTCGAGTCTAGATCAAAGGCAGTGACACTCGAATTTCAACTTGTTTCCAAACTCTACCTTTGATTCTGAGAAACTCCAGTTTACAAGAAAGTTTATGTGCTAAAACTTTAAAGACTTGTAAACTCGAGTCTATGATTTGGAAACTCGAGTTTGAGATCAAACAGAAGCTTCAACGTTTTATCAAGTTTTCCAAACTCCAGTTTCAGTTTTACAAACTCCAGTTTGCAAAATGCAATAGCCTTCATGTTTTCAGTTTTCACTGGAAACTCGAGTCTGGATTATGTAGACTCGAGTTTGGCATATACAGAAATACTCGAGTTGATACTTGTTTTCTAAACTCCAGTTTAAATTTTAGTGACTCCAGTTTGTACTTAAATGAAAAGTTTTTCAAAGTTTCAATATACACTGAAACTCGAGTCAGATTTCTAGAGACTTGAGTTTAGGACTATTTGAAAATACTCGAACTATTACATGGTTTTTAAACTCCAGTCTGCATTTCTAAACTCTAGTTTTGAAGCTATGAACTTAAACTTAAGTTTTTTCATAAAAGCTTCAAACTCGAGTCAGTCACTAAATGACTCGAGTTTAGCCAAGTGTTCAAAATCTCATTCAAGACCAACTCGCGACTTTCCTCTCTGTAAGAACCAAACTCGAGTCAGTTACTTGTCAACTTGAGTTTAGGAAACTTTCAAACATATCTTGCTCTCTGGATGAACCTCAAACTCGAGTCTAGAACACCAAACTCGAGTTTGCTTCGGTAACTTTTGAAAACCAGATCAAATCAATCTGCGAAATCATTATGGGTTAATATGAAATTATCATATCTTGTTGCATTATTATTCCTAATGTTATTGATCAAGTTTTTGATAAGTTTCAGACATGTTCATCACAAGATCAGAGAGAATCAAAGATCCAGAATAAGTGCATTTAATGAAGAACCAAGAACAGGGTTGATTCTTCTCCCTTATCCCACATGTTTAGTTCAGACCGCTGGAACACATTAAGATCACCTCAAATGGGCGAATTAAGATTGTGGAATGACAAAGAATCTGGAAGACGTTCTGCAACAACATATTCCAGGATTTCAGCAAAGAATTGAAAGAACAGAGCAAAATTTGCAACTGTCATTTTCCAGATCTGCAACTGAACGTTGGAGAAGATATTGCAACGGCTAGTTCATCTAGTTAGTCTATAAAAGGCTATGAAGACTCAGAGTAAGACAGACAACGAAGCTACACTTGAACACATTTGCATTTTTGAGTCTGTATTGTGATTCTTTTATTTGTTCTTCAGTGATTATCAATATTCACTCTTTTGAGAGATTGAAATTCTTTTAAAGTATTTGGTTTTGTAAACTCAAGGTTGTGGAACCTGTGAGTTGGGTTGTTTAATTACAAGGTGTAAGGGGGAGCAAGTCCTAGGTGATTAGGATTGTATCTTGTCTTCATTGTTGTAGTTAAAAACCTGTTGAACTAGTGGAAACACCCAGAAGGTATCTGGGGACTGGACGTAGGTCAAGGTTAAGACCGAACTAGTATAAATCCTGTGTGTCTGAGCTTTTCTTTCTCTACTCTTTCATTATTCATTTCTTAAGCTTTATTTTTAAAAGAGTTGAAAAGAAATTTTAAAATCCCCAATTCACCCCCCTCTTGGTGATTTCTTCCACTTTCAAGAGGAAGATTGTTTTGTAAGGCGGCTAGAAGAAGGTAGAACTTAGGAAGAGTTCTTTTTATTTTGTGTATATATTTTGGATTAATTTTGATGGGTTGTATAAAGAATTTTAATTATGAAGTAGATCTGGATTAATGTAAATTAAATATCCCAATAGGGATTAATTTTTATTCAAAGCCAAGTTTATTTACTTATATTATCATTACTTATTTGTCCAAACTGGATCCATATGCTCTTCTATGTGGCAACTTTGATATAGGACGGTAGTAATAAGGGTGCATTACAAGATTGTCTGGACTTTATCATGATGGTTATCTAGATTCCATGGATTTCAAATCCTATGGGGCGTCGTAAATCTTATTTGACTGGTAAGATGATGAAGACCAAGCTTGAGAAGCATATGAGTCACAGAGCCAATGAAATATTAGAACTTATTCATTTAGATGTTTAAATCTATGATTTTTGGAAGTTGAGTCAAGAATTTGGGAAAAATTTTGACGTGGTTCTAGAATGACACTATTTGTGAGGCAAAACCAAAGCAAAAATGACCTCTTTTGACCACAAAAATTTGTGAGCATATAGTTAACATGGTGTTAGTGATGAGCTGACATTGAAAGGGTCTACTAATGTAAGTTTCCAGAGTGATAGAGATGACTGTAAAACCCAATAAGGCAATTTATTAGTGGAGCAATTTGTTAGAAGAGTTCCAAGTAAGAGACTGTGACAAGCTCTACTACTAAGGCATAATACATAGTAGCTTCAGAAGTAGCTAAGGAGGCAGTATAGATTAAGAAGTTCATTAATGAACTTGGAGTGGTTCCCAACATTGTTGATCTCATACCTTTGTATTGCGACAACATCGAAGCCATAAGCTCTGGGCAAAGAACCTAAGTCTCGTCAAAGATCCAAGCATGTGCTTCACAAGTATCACTTCATCCAACAGATTGTTGAAAGACAAGATATAAAGATGAACTATATTCCCACCAATGATAATTGGCCGATTCTCTGATGGAAAGTCTATCTTAAAGAAAGAATGATAGTCATTGTGAGTTTTCATGTTTGACACGTCGACATAATTGGCTCTAGGTCAAGTGTGAGATTGTTAGAATGTAGGTGTTCTAGAGACAATTTATCTTGACAAATGAACACCTTTTCGTATTTAGTATTTTATGATTAATATAAATAAGTATATTTTATCTTTATCATATTTTATTATTAATATAAATGAGCAAATTTTAAAGTCAATATAGGTTGGAGTGTGCAGCGGCAATGAGGCTTTAGGGCACAATTAAGAGGGTGGCGAAGGGAGGGGGGGGGGGGGAGCAAAGGACATTTTAGTAAAAATACTTAGATTTTAAAATCTCTAATTCCCAATAACTTGTGTCCTTTTAATTTTTCATCAATTGTTATGGTTTTAGAATTTCATATGGTATTTAAATAGAATTTTTCCTAAATTAATTATATCCTGAGCTATGTGAGAAATTTTTCCATTTCTTTGGCTTCTATAAAATATAATTACATTTCAATTTATAAATATAATTACATTTTAAATTATCTAGGGATGCACGGAATTGATCAATGAAACAAAGCTTGGTCTTACCCCTGAGTGCAATTCTCATAGCTCGTGACCAGACCATATAACTGTCGGCGCCTGTGAGGACTTGACAAGAGTAGATGCCTGAGTGTCTGAAGGATGCAAATAGAGTGGGTTATACACGTCAATTTCAGTTTTAGTTGATCCCATCGTCAAAGAAAAGAGTGCGCAGTGGAGTGGAAGGTCGTATACAGACTGTGATGATGAACTTATCGAAGTGCCAAAATCTCAGGGACAACAATCACCAGACGGAGATGATTCTAGTAGTACCACAAAAACACACTGAATATCACAGCTAATTGGCGAAGAAGACAGAGACCAGAAGCACAAGAGTGAAGAACTCAATACGAAGAAGACAAAGACCAGAAGCAAAAGAGTGAAGAACAAAGTACGACATGTCGCTTCTAATTCACTGTCACAACTTACATCGGAACCGCCAAAACAGCCCATGAGCGCCCAAAAAATCTGAGGTCGCCGAAAGCTGAGGACGCCAAAAGACTACCGGCAAAATGAGATTCTTCGATGATGGCGGAAGAGCTCGGAATGGATCTGACCTTCGATTATCCCGGAGATTGCAGATGACGTCGAAAAACCCAGAATCTGGTGATGACGGTGGTTTCAGTTATACCAGAAACTGCAGACGCACCAAAAAGCCCAGATTCCGGCGATGGCGCTGGTCTGTGATGGTTGGGCTGGATTATGGTGAAGATTTCATGATTCCAAGATTGAGAGACGCTAAGAACCACAAAATTGTTGGATGTCGATCAAAACTTTGGTGTTATCTCGCTGGTCTTCTTGGAGTCGGGCACAGCGTATGAAGGAGAGTCTCAACGTGGTAAAAACGCAACGATCCATCGATGTGGTGGAGATCCCTTTTTATCCAGAGGGCGAATCTTGGAGACAATTCTTGCAGGAATCAACGGTAGGATGCTACATAGGCAAAGATGCGTAATTTCTTCATCAATCTACAACTTGGGCTTGGGTTTACACCAAAGGGCTCGGATACCCTGAAACCCAGAGAAAAAAGGGAAGACAAAATGGGAAGACCCAACCGCCTTGATTGGCTATGGCCACCTCTTATTTATAATGAATAATGTTTCAGTGGTAACGCTGCTGGTAAAGGTGGAGGTATGTGTACTCTATGTTCAGTATCCTCTGTGGACTGGGCTTTAAACAACTTGCCCTTGAACTGTGGGTGAGGGCGACCCCTTTTCTAAAAATTTTCCTAACAAAAAAAATAACCTAATAACAAACCAAGTAGAAAACAATGGGCCTATGGCCCAACCCAAACAACCCAAAGTCCAGTACATACGGTATAAACCCAAGACACACAACTAATACACTGTAACTCAACATATTTTATCGCAGTTCCTGACATTCCCATACTCAGTTTCTACCTGGAATTTAATCAATTTATCTTTGCTTCCTGGGTCAGATTTTGTTTGTTGCTCTATTTCTCAGAATTTATTTTGAATTAGGTTTATGGACTGCAGGGCCAAATTTGGTCCTTCAATGTGAATTTTTTGGGGCTCCTGTGGATAGAATTCTGATCGAACTTGTGACTTTGATTAATGTTGTGATATTTCTCAGTGAGAATGATAGTCAAGGGAAACTTGAAAATCCAAATGCTGAATCAGAAACGATGCAAGCTCAGTGACAGCCAGGGACGACGTGTGGCATTCGTGCATTTTGTGGAGACTTTATTTTTCTATCTAATTTAAATAACCTGCTTTTATAATATACCTGCCACATCAACTCTCCCAATAACCATACTAAATAAGCCAATTTAACGGAATTAGTGTCACATGGGATAAATCAACACTGCCAAGTGTAGCTCTAGGTATTTTTTAAAGGTTAGGGAACAACTGTTATAAATGGAGTAAGTTTGAAGAACTAAAACCATTAATTTCAAATTTGAGAGACTAAAATTAAAATTGGGTGAAACGTTAAGATCAAAAGTGGTATTAACTATAAAAATAAAAACACTTATATTTAAAGAAAAGGACCATTATAAATATAGTTTATTTTTAATTAAAAGAAATAGAACGAAAACATTTTAATCTTATTTAGCTTTGAGCCCATTTATACGGGCCTGTCAATGAGATGCATATTAAGAATTGGTCCTTTAATGTGATTATAGGAAGGACCAAATCCTTTGGATTCAGCTCTCATCCTCTTCCTTTCTTATCCTCTTCTCATCCTTTTTTTCATCTCAACCATTAGATAAAAATCTAAATGTTTCATATTTAATATTTTATAAACATATTAATAAAATATTAAATTATTAAAAAATATTTAAGAATAAATTTTTATAAAAGATTAAATCTGAACCGTTTAAATTTCAATCCAACGGTTGATATTAAAAAGAGGATGGAAACCAATCCCCAAATCTTCACACAGAATGAAGGGGTGCTTAAAACCCCAATCAAAGAAGCAAATCTGTAGGACACCTTTCTTTGTTTTTTATGAATAAATTAATATATTATTCTTCTAAGAAATGAATCTATGCATGACTCATGTCTTTTTGGGAAGTTATATGATAAATAATTTTATATATTTGTATTTCTTATGTTAAGTGTTAAATATTTGCAAAAGACGAAAATGTCACTTGTTCCGGGAAGTTTGACTGTTTGGTTAAATAAAAACTGAAAATCTAATCCAACCTGCAACGCAAATAAAACACAACTAAGGAAACAAACAAGACAAGGTCCAACCATTAAAGATATCTCATAATTGTTTTAAACATGACAATAAGATATCTGTTTGTATTGTCTGGGGTGGAACTAGGGAGGGGCTAGGGATGGCTCCCACCCCTCCTAAAAATTTTCTTATTTTCACTTTAGTCCCTATTAAAAATTTCCTAGAGGGACTAAAATGAAAATCTAGAAATTTTTATGGGGCATATAGCTTGTCTAAATAAGCACTAATTACCATGAATAGCTAATAAACCAATTATACCATGACTCTTGTGATTAGAGAGCAAATAAGCACTTGATTAAGAAGTTAATCAAGCTTATTAAATCACCCCCAAAAAGTCAACAATGGCAACTAGCACACGGAGGAAGATTGGATAGGATTTTGACACTTGTATCACAATCCGATGGTTCCTAATAAATCTTGTAATTAAGTTTAATCCTCATAAAATTAATTTAACCAATGAAAACATTTGAGCCATGGATTATTGACACTTGGTAGAGCAATCCAAGGGTCCTAAAAGGGTCACTCAATTTCATCTAGCGATAAAATGGCGAGGATTCAATTTCAAAAAGTGAAGCTTGATCCAAGATATGAGAAGAAAGAAGAGCAAATTGGTTGCATGTGGAAAGGATCACATGAGCTTGGTTTATTTCCTATAAATAGCTATGAACTCCTCCTCATTTCTTCACACCATAATCAAATCAATGTGATTGAGTTAAAGAGGAGAGGTAAAATATGTAATACCCGGATAATTATTTATCTGGAATATTATATTGACAAATAATACCTATTGGAAATAGGTGAATTTGTGATCTCAAAACTAGTGTAATAATTACCTTATTTCCTAAGGTGATTTCTCATGAAATTAGGATGAATAAAGAGCTAAAAATCCCTAAGTGAATTTGTAAGTCATAAAGTATCTTGAGAATATTATGATAAATCCTAAGAGACAACTAAATATTTATTAAAAATTAGAAAGTATGTTGTCTCTAATTTAGGTAATTTATGAGATTATTTTCCTTAGAAAATAATGAAGCAAAATTAAATATCATTTTGGGGAACATCAATTGCCCCATGATTTTTAATATTATGCATGATGCATAAATTATCAATATCAATAAAATAGTTGTGAGAAAATAATTAATCCTAATTAAGAAAATTGTCAAAAATTAGTAAGTAATTAATTAAATAATTAATGGCTAATTGTTTAGACATGAATAAAGAAGAAAAAACCGAAAATAAGAAAGAAATAGAAGGAAAAAAATGTGTAAAAAGGTGTGTTGTGAATATGTGTGTGCCTAAGTGTTGTGCATGTGTGTGTGTGTTTGTAGTGGAAGAAAAGGGGTGAAAACCGAAAAAAAAAAGAGGGGAGAAATTTGGTGATTATGATATTTTCATTATAATAATAATATAAGTTGAGATATTTTTTATAGGATAAATGAGAACCGATAGAAAATAAATCATATCTCAAAATATGTGAACTAAGTATCTAACATAAAAACTTATTATAAACAAGTATATTTTTATCTCGGAGTGGGCTGTCTCCGAAGTTATTTCCATAACCGGCGGAATAATCAGGAGATAAGACAAAAAGATATTTTGTGAAAAAAGAGCAGATAGTATAAATGAGAACTAATGGAAATTAAATCATAACTCAAAAACCATGAACTAAGTTTCTAAGACCAGGACATATTACGGACAATTGAATTTTTATCCAGAAGTTAACGTTTTTCGACGTTATTTCCGTAACCAACAACGTTTGTCCGAAAATGTTCAGCAGGCAACGGAATGTCCTGAATAGGATCAAAAATTTAGTTGACCCAGACATTTCTAAAGAGGAAGAATAGAACTTCAAGGCTATGTTGTATGGCTAAAATCTTGCCACCTTAAAGAAGTGCGATCCAACGGTCAGAATGTGATTAGGGAAAGTTCAAAAGAATTACCAAAATGCCATCACCTTTTTCTATAAATAGCTTGAACTTCTTCACAATTCTCACACCATTCCCTTCTTGTGGAAACCGAAATTTTAGAGTAGAGGAAGGAGGAGGAGTCCGGGGAAATTTGTAGCGAAGTTCTAGGTAAGTTCTTTGGTCCTCAGTCTTAAGTTCTAGTCTTATGTTCAGTAGTTCTTAAAATTATAAGGTAGAAGTTGTTTTGATCTTTAATCTTCCAAGTTAGTTTAGATATCATGTTTGAAGATTAAATATGATATATATTTCAAAAAATATGTTGGAGTTAGAGATATGGCAAAATTTTGGAAGATCAGAGTCAAGGTAACGAAGTGCTGGCAAAATTCTGCCGATTAAGGGGGTTAAGGGCAAAATGGTAATTTATACCTAAAATGCCTGTTATAATGTGTGACATTGATTAAAGTGATATTATCCTTTTAGGATATCTGAGATCACGTACCGCGGTTACTGTTGTTACTACTGTTGTGCTGCCGTCGTACCGTTTTCCGTCTAAAGTACCATATATCATCAACGAAGGTACGTTCACGTACTAGTAACACTAACTCTTATGGTTATTATATGCGTATATGTGCTATGTGTATGGTATGTTTATATGAGATAGCTTATTGCTCTGTGATATGTTCATGTACTGTTGTTCTTGCTGGGTATTGGGATACGCTTGCTTGGTGTGAAATACTTACTAGGTGTGATACGTATGCTAGGTGTGACATATTTGCCAAGGGGCTTATGTGCAGGGATACATTTGTCTGAGTGCTCATGTACTGTTTATATTGTGATTATCTGTAATCCATATATGACATATATAAACATGAGGTTAACTGTTACCTGAGATACAGTACGCGTTGGACCTCAACTCTTAACATAACTTCAGGGTCGGAAGGGCCAAGAGCCGAAGAGAAGGGCAAGCAGCACGCATAGAGACTCGGCTAAAGACTATCTTTTGTTGCCACAGCGTGGGAATCGCCAGGGAGACACTTTTCTGTTTATATAGTTATGTTCAGACATTCGGTATTATGTACCGTTACTGTAACTAGCCAGACTTATGGCATTTTGAATAGATATATCAGTTACTCACTCTTTTATTTGCTCCAATGCTTTACTCTGATGAAAAAAAGAAATTATTCCACTTTTGAAAATTGGGGTGTTACAAAGTAGGAGCAAGGAGAAGAAGGAGTAAGAACTTCAGGAGGTAAGTTCTTAAACTCTAGCTTTTATATTTTGTTAAAATTGTAGTTTAATCTAGAAAATTGTAGCATAAATTTCCTTTCATGTTTTGAAGTCTCCATTGCTTTTAAAATGCAAAATGGAGTGAAAAACATGTCGGGAATAATTTTTAGAATTAATAGATTATTATGATGAAAGTTTGGAAAACTATTAGTTTTGAATTCTGTGTTGGTAGTGAATGTTGTGGCTGATATTTTATATATCAAATGAGCTTCAAAAATCATGAAATTTTCCAAAAATAAATTAGATATCTCCGGATTTCTTTTGATATAAAATACAGAATTTTAAGAGCTCTGGACAAGAAGTTATAATTTTTTTTTAAAAAAAAAATTAGGCCTTATTATGGATGTTAAAATCTGAACACTGTTGGAAAACTTAAAAACTTGGAATGATCTGTGATGTTTTGGCTCCTGGGAATATTTTTCTATGAAAATATACATGTCAAGGGTCATGTATATTTTTGTAACACTCCAGTTGGAATTTTGTAGAATTAGTTATGATGTTTCAAAGTTGCTGAAAAATCTGAATAGAAAATCCAAAAATGTATTTTTAAGGAAATGTAAGGGGTAAAATGGAAGAACAAATCCTATAAGGGTAAAAAGGTAAAAGGAGATAAAAATAACCCTTAGGATATTATTTCAAGTGATATGGTTTGAATTATAATATTATATAAAGTATGGAAAAAGGAAATAACTCGACGATAACATTATAGGATACTCGAGAAGTTCGAGGTCGAATTCAAAGGTTGAGCATATTGCTAACTATGTAAAAAGAAGGTATGGATGTGTACTATAAATTTAACTCTATTGTGTCCTGTATGTATATATATGATTGTTTAATTCATGAAGTCATGGACAAGTAGAGCTGGGAATCAGAGTCAGGGCCTGGAGTAAGAAAAACATATGTTTTTCAAAGCCCAACCCTACAGGGCTTGGAAGTTACTATTCCAAATTTTAATTATTTTTCCTATATTTTTTCAAAGAAATATAATTAATAAATTACAACAATAAAATTTCTAATTTATGAAATAAATATTGTCAACATTAATATCCAAACAACACAAATCATCTAACAAATAATTACATTCACTAATTCATCATCAAAAGCAAACTATTGTACATTAACACACATAAAACATAAGAAGCGTACCACGAAACAACATTAGTACAATGACTATTATTGTCATATGCTTCGCCACTATCATCAATTTCAACTACATTTGATTGCGCGTCAAGTTGAGTAGTAGGTTATGTTTTATGAGTAAGAAAATTATGAATTTCTTCTCTCCTATCATGAACACATCCATTAAAAGGGCCTGTAGGGCCGGCATGAAGCCCTTAAAGGCTGACTCTTTTATGCTCGAGGCCCTACAAGGCCAGCCTTACAAGGCTTATTTAATTTAGCTTCTTTAATTTTCAAGTCGGCCCTTGAAGGGCTAGGGCCAAAAATATATTTTCTTGTTGTTGCTCAAGTAGGATTCGTTGGTATGCTCGAGCAGCATTCTCTCTGTTACCCTCTGTTTTACATCATCTGAACAAAGCGTCCTGCATAAACACAAGCTGGAAACTCCGATGCCAAAGTTAGTAAATACAATATTGAATTAAATCATTTGAAGAGATAATACTTAGAATTCATTAGGATTTGCCATACCTAATTCTCTACGGATAAACATGAATTGTTCCTTAGCCAATGGTTTAGTGAAAATATTAGTCAACTAAAGATGTGTGGGAATGACCATTACTTTGACATCTCCTTTTAGAACATGATCTCTAATAAAATGATGTCTTACATCAATATGTCTGGTTCTAGTGTGTTGAATAGGATTCTTAGCCAAGCTTAATATGCTAGTGTTGTCACATAGAAATGGAACTTCTTTTAGATGAATTCCCAAGTCAGAGAGTTGCTATTTGAGCCATAAAAATTGAGCATAGTAGCTTGAAGCAGCCACATATTCAACTTCAGTAGAGGATACAACCACTTTTGTTTGCTTCTTGCTGAACCATGATATGAGAGATCCTCCCAAAAATTAGCATTGGCCACTTGTACTTTTCTATCAATCTTGTACCCAGCATGATCTGAGTCTGAATATGCTACCAAAAATTCTTGTTGACCCTTTAGGAACCAAAGACCCAATTCCTTTGTATCCAAAAGATATCAAAAAATTCTCTTAACATGTTCAACATGTGATTCTTTAAGAGCAGATTGGAATCTCGCGCACATTTCCACACTGAATTGAATATCAGGTCTACTAGCAGTTAAGTATAGCAAGGATCCGATCATCCCTTTATACTTAGTTATGTTGAAGCCGTTACCTTCTTCATTAGCATCGAGAGATGCGGTTGAGCTCTTTAGAGTGTTTGCACTATTACAATGCTCCAACCCAAATTTCTTTAGCAAAACACGAAGACACTTCGTTTGAGAGATGAATATCTCATTCCTCCATTGTTTGATATTCAAGCCGATAAAGTAGTACAATTCACCCATCATTGACATATTAAATTCACCCTGCATTTTCTTAGAGAATTCCTCATAGAGAGAATTATTCGTAGCACCAAAAATTATATCATCAACATATATTTGTACAATTAAAATTTTATTGAGCTTATTATTTTTCATGAAAAGTGTTGTGTATGCTTTTCCTCTAACAAAACCTTGATCCAACAACTTGCTTAACCGCTCATACCAAGCTATAGGAGTTTATTTAAGACCATATAAAGCTTTCTTGAGACGGTAGACATGATTTGGATGAGTATCATTTTCAAAACTACGAGGTTGTTCTGTGACGACCGCCCTGTGGGGTCTTTAGTTATCAAAGTTAACGCATACGGGGATCGAGGTGATTTGGACGACTTGATTTCGGAATAAAAGTTTTTAAAATTAACTTAGTTTGAAATTATACGAACTAATTTTTCACGATTCGAATTCATCCGATTGTTGGATGATAATACAGTAATTCAGAATAGGCGAATGATAAACATACACCATAGTCTAATTACTCCTAATTTTGTCCAAAAGTTTCAGCTATTGTAACCCTTACAACTACTTCTTGCCCTTCGATCATGAACCACTACTTGTATCTTTCATGGGATCTGGAGTCCAAATGAATGGACCCCGGGTAACAGTTAATCTCATTCACATGTATGAAAGCATAAATGACATATTAGCACATGTTAAAGCATGGAAATATTTACAATAACTATAACCGCAATTAATTGCCAAGAACCGCAACCCTTGTCTAGGACACGCAACCCCATGAGACTGCAGCCTCAAATCCATAGCTAGGAAAAACATATCACAAGTAAATCAACCAGCATACATGATCAGTTAATTAATGCATAAACACTTACACGCATGCTTACAAGATTAGAGTTACCCACCTCAACCTTGAATCCTTATCTCTTGACTGAAGTTGTTGCGGTCAGAAAAAGGTGTCAAAATCTGCCTAAAAACATTTATCATCACTGTTAGTCACTTATTAGAATCGCAAAAAAACTAATTACGCGAATTAGTTTAAAAGATTAATAATAATTATTAATCCCTTAAAATTCCCCAACAATAATAATTTTATTGTTATTATTATTATTATTCATTATCACTCCTTACCAATAATAACATTATCTATTATTATTATAATTATTCTAAATTTCCTAATAATAACACTAATTCCTATTTATTTATTCAGTTATTATTATTATTTTACCAACTATTATTATTTTAATATAAAATTTATTAATTACTTATCAATAATTATTTTTCTTTATTTATTCTCCATTTATTTATTTATATATAATCAATCAAAGTTAATAAATGCCAACTATCATATAAGAATATGATTTAATGTATTTTTAATGATTCTCATGGTTTTCTGTTAAAACCTTGATAAACACTAATACAACTTAACTTATTTTTCATGCAAATTTTGAGTTGAGCACCTTTATAAAATGCATTTTGAACCTAATTCCCTCACAACCAAAATATCACATGGTCTCAAAGACTTAAACATTATTTTCAAATTCCATGTGTATTAACAACATTTTTCCAATAATTTTCCCAATATTAGCCATGATTCAAATTACTCTAATTTATTTTAGGGCTTATAAATAACAATCATCCTATAGACAAGCTTTATCGGTAATGCATCATTCATATGTTTATGTGACAAATAAGTGTTTCCCATAATTTTCCAGAATATAATACTAATTATGGTTTTCCAAATTATTTAATAAACATACCTTTAGCAAAATTTCGGTTCATGATTGTTATTATTTCCATGCAAAAATGCTTTATTTTAATAAGACATGCTTTATCTTTAAGTTTGGCAAAACCTTATGTATTCAGCAGCAACACGTACACACATATATGTAGCTTGACTTGTTTTTGTCTTATATGCATATGGCCATCCTGGAAACACTTGCTCCAATTTATATATATATACACACACGTCTAACCTCCTTTTCTTTTCACTGGCGGCACTTTTTTTTTTTTTGGATAGAAATTGGCAGCACATTTTCAACATATATATTCAACAAACCTTGGGTCTTCTTTGCACCCCCCCCCCCTTTTTTGTGAAAATTAACAGCCCATCTAAGAGGATTTTTGTTGCCCTCTTAGATTGAAGACACATGCTCATATTGGATAAAAATCAATCAAGCATTTATCCCTTGCTTGCCATGTGTAATTTTGGCACAAAATGCTTTAATTATTATATGTTTAATCCCCTTAAATCTCTAATTATTTTCATTGTCTTCTACCTCTTATCTTTAGGCCAAAATGTAGCCTTATTAGGTAGTTACAATAATTTGTCACTAATCTCAATTAATACAAGCCAACTTGCCAATTAGTGTTTGTTAATTGGTTTTAAATTTGACTAAGTGTCTTCATTTTTTTTTCTCTTTTTGGGATTAAAATAGCTATTATTTTATGTGATATTTATATCACATTTTATAGTCACTAAATGTGATTACAAATTTAACCAGTTGTTCATTAATTCCAAAGTTAAATTTGGATATAAATATAATCAATTGATTATAATTCTTTGAAACACATATTCATTTTGTATTTTGCTAATTATTCATCAAAATACAAGATTAATCTAGTTTGAATTTTGTTGCCCTCTTAGATTTGAAGACACATGCTCAAATTTGATACTAATTAATTATGCATTTATCGTTTACATAACATATCAAATTTTGGCACAAAATGTTTTAATTATTATGTGTTTTATGCCCTTTAATATCCACTTATTTTCGTTGTCTTCTACCTCGTCCTTAAGTCAAAATATATCTCTCACTACTACAAAAATGGGTTACAATATCTTTTTTTTTTTTTTTTTTTTTTGCAGTTTTAACGTCGTTTTTCAGCAGGTCACTTATCTAGGTGTAGTAAGTAGAGCTTACAACGTCCCAAAAAAAATAGGACGCCAAACTTATGGTGTCTTAAATTATATTTAAGATGTTGTAAGTGGACATTATGGCGTCCTAAATAATATTTAGGATGCTATAAATTTTTTATATTTAAAAAGTTGTCAAAAATTACTTATGGCTTGTTAAAATTGTTTTAGGTCGCCGTAAGGTACATTAAAGAAGAAATGTGAATCGTACGAAAGCTAGACATACATATCTCAATTTTTTGACCCAACCTGCCTTCTTTAACTACCTTCCTTGTTATTATGAGGGTTGAGTTTCTCTTTCCATCCCTTTCTCATTATCCTTCATAATTTCTAAATCACATCCATCCAATTAATACAATACTACTTTTACTTTTCTCTCACTTTCTCAATTAACGGCCCAGATTTAGCCAATAAGAGAAAAGGAGAAATGAGATAAAGAAAAGATTTCCTTCCGTTACTATGATTCAGGCTTCAACCTACCACCATCATCCTTCCAAAAAAATTTCAAAATCTCTCTTTTGGCCAAACTGAATCCCAAAAAAGTAGTCAATCGATGTTCAGAAGGTGACCCAAGTACAACATTTATTAAATATCGTTTCCCGTTACATTCTTCTGGCCAATAATTCCAATTTTATTTTTTTAAAAAAACAAATCGACTCTTTTTCCAATTAAATTCTAACCTCATGCGCCTCCTACTTTCATCTTTGCCGAGAAAAGACAGGCCGGCATTTTCTAACCATGATATCATGTCAGGATTAACCTGTGTGGCATTACAATTATGTCATGTGAGTTATTTTTGTGCCTTCATCCGCAAAGAAAATTTTAGCATTGAAAATATAATTTACCTCATATATATGCCGATGTCGTGCATCAATAAAACTTGCATTATTATACCTGTTCACAATCCCAAATTACAGCATTATAAATATATGCATAATCATTACTTGGTAAGGGTTCCTTGATACATGTGATGAAGAGTTTTCTTGAACATGTTGAATATTATCTTACGCACAAATATCAAGTGGGAGATTTTGGTATCTTTTTGGGAGATGAAATCTTATTATTATTTTTGTTTATGTATATATATAACCTAGAGCTAGTTCTTAGTTCTCTTACAGCTTAGCAGATTTGCAGAGTTAGCAACATGGTAGTAAGTCCTCCTTGAACCAAGACGCATGGTCCCTCCCATGAGTCTTTGAGCCCTATCAATGGAGTATAATCCAGGTTAACTAGATTCCAAAAGGAAGATTATCATACTGGTAAATGTACCTCAGATATAAATATAACGCAGAGCCCTATCATACTGGTAGATGGCAATTGATAAGCATTATTAACAGGCATGCCAAATCAATATTGAACAATATACCTTTAAAACAGATAGATAAGCATCTGAAAGGCTGGTGTATTTTCCCACCATTGCAATCCTAACCTGTGCAGCATATGATAGTTGTGAGCCAAATTTTTGGAAGCTTATAGAATCAAATATCAATTCTTTTCCGTAGAAATAATATATCCTTGATTATAAGTTTTTCACAAAAAAATCAAAGATCACAGGAAACAATATAAATACAAAGTGAAATTTCAACTGTCAAACAACAACAACCATTATGATTCAGAAGAGTATACCTCAAAAATTTGCATCAAAAAGGTCTTAGTGGATTTGCTTTTGTCAATTACTGTCTCACTACCAAGTTCCAAGCACCCATTTGCTTTGGGTCAATTTTGAATTTTTCAAGAAGTGAAGTAACAACCATCAAGCTGGTATTGAAAGTAAAAGAATGAATCAGAATAAATGCAAGAAAGCTGTTGCAGATCTGATGATACGTTCTACAAGTCTATAAATAAAGATCAGCACTGTATAGCAAATAATATGTACCCAAATGCAGTATCTAATCAATAAATTCTATATATAACATGAAAGTTGTCCCCGGTTTTTTATCATCGAAGCAAACAGAGCTTTCAAGTCCAATTGCGGTCTTTGATTAACCCAAATTTTCACGCCATTATGTAATGCAATATGTATTTCAAGTTCATTTGCTAAACTAACTTCCTCATACTTAGAATAGATGAAAATCACTCACAAATCAGAAAATGAAAGAACACAGAAAAAGAGTAGGAAAAAGAAGAACAATCAGATTCATGCATTGCAATGTGTACAACTGGATTTCTAATCAGATTCACATTTTTTTGGATAAATAATTATCTCCAACCGACAGAGAATTATAGAAGAAAATCGATCACCAAATATTGCAAAACTATTTCCTTCAGCTAACTTAACATTTAAAAAGAAAATTAAGAAAAGAACTCAGTGAAACTTCAGTCATTTGCAAGAGTCTCAACACACATAGAAATGAACGAGCTGGGCCAAGAAAACACTGCAAGTATAATCGATATAAAAATAGAGAGTTAATTCACTATTGTGCTTGCAGAATCAGATATATTCCCACAAAACACCAAAAGATTAGAGATACTTAGGATCTCATGCCTCTCGTGCAGATATAACAACAACCCGCTCATCTGAATCAGAGTCAGCAATTTTGATAGATGCATCAGTTTCACTTTCCAAAGACCGCACTACAGAGCCACCTTACAGAACTCTCAACTCGCAGATTGACCACAAGAAAGTAAGAGTTCAAAAGTAAATTCAATCACTGCAAGAGAAGTTGCAATAAAGCATAAGCACAGTATAGTGTAAAAAATAGTCTTAGTCTTTAGAAGCCGATTCACTAAAATTATCAGAGAGGCTGAAGAGTAAAGTGAGACCAATCTCAGTAGCAGAGACAGGGAAATTAGTTTTTAAATAAAGAAGAGAAACAGAGATTTTCACCGGCTATTGCAAAATAATTAAAAAATAAACGGAATCTGATTCACCGGTTTTGGGTTTTCAGCACAAATGGGATGAGGAAGAAGATACCTGAAGGTCGACGGCGTCTACGGCTATCGCAGCGCATCCAAGGAACCGGCAACGGTGTCCACAGCGACAATGCGAGCTAAACTTCTAAGGTTAGGAGACCTTTGCCGGCATGGGCAGCACCATGAAGGTCCGACGGTGTGAGAGAGGAGGGAAGGAGGACAGTGAGAGAGCAAACAGAGGACGGAGGAGCTTCGGGGGAGAGGGGGGACGGCTGAGCAGCGGCGAGTGAGAGAATAAAGAAGATGGACTAAATTTGAAAGAAGTTCTTAGTGCCCATCCCCTGCTGTTTTTTTAAATTTTTTTTCACATAGTATCTCAAATTAATTAGTTTTTATGATACTGGTATTACAAATAAATATTACTGAATGCAGGATTGGAAACTAATTAATTTGAAATACTTGGTGTAAAAAAAAAAATCAGAAAATAACATATAATTTAAATATAAATAAATACAATACATAAAAAATTAAAAAAAAAATGTTCATCCCTTTAATAGAGGGATGAACACATAATGGGCATATAAGGATGGGCACCAAATTTGCACTCAATGGAAAGAGATCCTCTCTCTCTCTCTCTCTCACGGGCTTTTTTCTCTGTTTCTCTCATTATCAGCTCATCGGGAGTATTATATTGATTGAACAAATATGATTTAAAAATTATAAGAGATGATGAGAAAAAGATAATGAGAGAAACCCAACCCACATAAAAAAAGAAAAGATTACGTGATGTAAGGGCGCGCGGGCAATAAAATTGGGGAAAATGATTTTGGCGTCATAAGCCTATTTTAGACATAAAAAACACCACTATTGCGTCTTAAACACATTTTGATGCCAAAAATTACAAGTTGGCGTCTGAAAAATGTTTTAGGTATGTTTTTTTTGGCTCTAAAAAATTCATTCATTATCTGTGTTGCCAAAATTTTCCTTTTTCTTAGTGTACTATATTGATTTTTGAACGCCAAAAATATAAACACTAAAAAAAAGTCACAAAATATGACTTTTGACGTCCTAAAATAAATTAAGGATGCCAAATATATTTTTTAGGACACTAGAAGCCTCAACACAATTACTAAAATGACACCGCTGCCTTTATTTTTTACTTCTCATTTTTTAAAAATGACATCTTTTGGGGACGTCGTATTGTTTTTTGTGGTAGTGCCTATTAGGTAGTTACTTAAGTTTGCCCTTAAACTCAATGACTACAAGATTATTTGCCAATTAGTAGTTTTCTTTTGATTGTTGGATCTGAAATTTTGGATCTGTTAGTCTGATTGTTAGATCTGGAATTTTTGGATCTGTATTATCTGCATTTGCTAATCCAAGATTAATTTTTGGATCTATATTATCTGCATCTTTTCTATACATTTTTGAATCTACTCGCATTTTTCACATGCATCCTCGCATTTTTGGATCTATATTATTTTTTCACCTGCTCGTGCTTGCATGTTTTGATCTGAGGTTTCAAGTTTTTTTTTTTCTTAAAAAAGAAAAACAACCAATATGGCATCCTAAATTTTTTAGGACGCCATAATTCTTCACTTTTTATGACTTATGGCATCTAAATATTGATTAAACACCTTAAGTTCTAACTTACGGTATCCTACATTTATTTTGATGTTGTAAGTCATACCTACAACACCCCCTATATAGGCGTCTCACGAAAAAAGGATGTTAAAAGTGCAAAAAATAGGACGTTGTAGCCCTGTTTTTAGTAGTGATTAGCTTTTCTTATCCCCATTGGAATTAAAATAGCTTTCATTGTATGTCAAATTATATGGCCTTCATATGTAGTCTCATATTTAACACTTTGATTATAAATTTCAATGTGAAATTTTGATGAAAATGTAATCAATAAATTATAATTCTTTGAGACACATATTCACCTTTTCTATTTTACCAAGTGTTTACACCAAAATTAACGATATGTTACAAAGGAGGAAGATTAAACCAACTTACAATTGCCTCCATTGCCAAATTTCTCACTTTGTAGACATCTCCAGAAATTTTAGGGCTCCTATATATTAGGCTTATGTTTTCATTTTTGTTGTTTTAAGAACAAAGGGATATGCATGCAATTGAACACATAAATTTTAAATCCTTAATTTTGAAGCATAACCAAACATATAATTTGCTATGTTTAATTTAATGACTAAAATTTAAATTTAGATAATTCAACCATCTTTATATGGGATTTTGTCAAAATGATTTAAAGAATAGAAAAAGTGAAAGAGAATAGGTAAGAAACGTGGATCCCACTTGAGTGGAATCAAAAAAAGAAGACCTTTTAGACATGACGCAATAGAAATGGGAAAATAAACTAATTCAAATAATGAAAATGACTACATTGATGAAGAATTCATTGACAGAAACAAAAAACATTAAGAAATAATATTCTATAAACCACACTTTTCTTTAATATTAAGTTAACAAATTCGTTGACCTAGATTTATTCTGCTTCTAATTAACAATACATAACTTAATAAGACCATCTAACGCAAAGAAAATCATCTTAGTCTTGTTTCTAGAAACTAAGTGAGGAGTTGAAACAATCAAAATAAAAGTAATTTGAGAAAATTATTATTCATATGTACCATCTCAGATATAAGAAATAAATAATTAAAAAATCAAATAATAAAATTAAAAGAATCGAGGTTAAAGATAATAGCAAAAGAGAAATCAAATATATTACTGAAGTATTATGCATGTAATTTGATTTTCCCTATATACATAATTTATAGCAATTGATCTGAGCCCACACTAGCTAAGGAGACATCAAGAAGCAACAAGAGAAAGGGAGAAGGAAAAAGATATCAAAGTTACTATTTCTTATGTTTGCATTGGTTGCATGTTATTTCTGCTATACTTGCTGTAGTTAAAAATGATAGCGTGTAAATCTCTCACTCAGCTACTGGCAAGGCCATGCGCATGAATTAGTCATACAGTTCTGTTATCTGTAAGGGTATTATTCTTTATGGTTTGTTTTGCACGCAGCATTCATATAAATTGTGAGTCTGCTACTAATATTCCCTTGAATCTCATCTATTTCTTCTATATTAACAAACCATAGGAACAGGTTCCTTAAGGGTAAAGGGAAATCTTGTGAAGGACTAGCTAAGATTGAGACTTTAAGAAGATTCTGGCTAATCAATTTTGGTTACTATTAGAACTTGTGAAATGTTGAATACAAACTGTCAAGTTTCCTTTTTTGTTTTCTTGGTTAGTTATGTTCTTTATAAAGTAAAGCATGTAGATTATGTACTTGGCATTTAAATAACCTCAATAAGGAGGTAAGGAAAAGCCGATGGTTGCAATGTAAGTGCTAGGTAAAAATGGTATGAATGCCTAGATAGAGGTAGATAGCACTCCGCTTGTCCCTAACTATATGATCCAAATAATTGAATTGCATGGTTTAAAAACACTCTTAATATTAACTAAGAGCAATAAATATGTAGGAAGTCTACTGTTATTTTTCAAATACACCTTTACTTACAAGTGGATGAATGAAAGAGTAATAATAAGGAAAATGATCAAAGATAATGTATGCATAAAAGACTAGACTAATTAAAAAAGTTGAATATTAGGGGGAAAAAAGGGGACAGAGGGAGTAGTTTTTAATCCCAAGACTGTGCCTTAGTTTTGTAAATGTTTGAAAGCAGGGCATGTGTTTGTGTACGTTAAGCCCTGAAATTTTACAGGTTTTACGTACATATTTTAAGCATTAAAATGAATCTTAGTTCATAAGTTTTTGATGTGTGGATAAGAATATATGAATTTTAAAAGTAGTATCAAATTGCCAGGAAACTCCCGTGTGATATCTCATGCCTGGAAAAAGAAAAAAATAAAAAATAAATTGAGTTTTGGGGCCACACGATACCAAAGTTAACCCGAGTCTTATTTTTCTTTCATAAACCTTTTTAAAAACAATGAATAGAGGTTGGAACCATTAAATTTTGAGATGATTTGAATAGTTACAAATTTTCAATTAAAAAAAAAATCGGAAAATCCCTTTACAACATGTGTTAGAACCTAAAGCTTTTTGATAAAAGATTGTTTTAAAAAGAAAAGAAGAAAGTTGGTGTTCTAGGGTTTCTAATTGTTACTTGTGGTTTTAAAATGGCAAAACAATTATGTAAGTAACCTGGTCTGACATTCACTATATCCTTTAAAAACTATATTAATTAATTTAATTTCGATCAAAAGGAGAAGAAACTTTTGTATTTTTCAATAGAACCACTACATAAAAAAAAAAAAGTCATAAACAATTCAAAAATAACAATATCATTACAGCCTTTTTAAATTTCGTAACTATCATATTAGAATTCACAACTTCTATGTTGCAAATTTGTTTTAATAGAGATGTGAGTTCTAACAGGGTAATTGTGAATTTATTATATTTCTGAATCTAGTGGATACGGAAACTGTTTAAAAATTGGTTGATATAGTGGTTGTAAAAGTTTTTGGCAACGACTGTTCGTAGCTCTGGCACATGTTTGGCCACCGATAAATGTGATTATTGTCGATTGAGGACTTTAAAAAAACTGAAGCACCGACAGATGATTATAATTGTTAGCCTGTTTTGTAAAATAGATTATCTTTTTTTTTTAATTTTTGGTATATGAAACAAAAGTGATTTTAAATACGGATATTTACTGTATATTGACCACGCACATTTTTATATTCAATAGTCAATTTGGTTGACCAAGACTTATTTTGCTTGTAACAATGTCAATACATAAGACAAACTAAGGCTACGTTTTTAAATTCAATGTCAAATTCGATGACCAATACCTGGTTTGCTTGTAACAATGTCAAATACATAAGACCAACTAACGCTCCGTTTTTAATTCAAGACTTATTTTGCTGGTAACAATTAATAGAAAGTAGTTGACAAGCTGAAACAATCAAAATAAACATTTTTTAAGAAAATTCTTCTCAAAATGTCAAAAAATAGTAGTTAAATAAACACGGAGGTAGGAATAAGTATTATATAATATTGTGGAAAACACATACGGCTACATGAAAACGATTAATGTAAGCAATGTATATAAGCATAAAATATAGTTGATGCACACAAAAATATTATTGTGCCATCTAGACAATTATTGGAATGGCGGCTTTACGTTGAACCGTTGTTTTGGTCAAATAGATGTAGTCTACAGTTACGTGGAGGCTCCTCCAATAAATTTATTTATCAAAGATGACTATGTCATCGCTAAATTTATAATGGCGACTTTCCTTGAATAGTTGTTTTGGTTCAGAATTTGCGTATATAAGCGGGCATAAGGTGCTGTGTTTTTGCACAGATAAATCACAGGTACGAGAAATACTAAAATCATGAGGCTAATTCCAAGGTCGCTACTTTTGCTGACATCTGTGTATGTGTTACTTTCAGTTTCATCAACTTCCCCAATCCCAATTCCAGAACTCTTCACTCAATGTCTTGAGGCTAATTCTCAAAATCCAATCCCATTTTCAACCACAATTTTCACTCCTCACAATGCTTCTTTCACTTCAGTCCTTGAATCCACAGCTTATAATCTCAGGTACCTGCTGCCTTCAATGCCGAAACCCGAATTCATATTTACTCCATTAGAGGAATCTCATGTTCAAGTTGCTGTTGTCTGTGCAAACAAGCTAAAAATCCACATGAGGGTGCGCAGTGGAGGTCATGATTATGAAGGGACTTCTTTTGTTTCTCTCATTGAGCAGCCATTCATGATCTTAGATCTTGCCAAGCTTCACGCCATCCAAGTCGATATAGCACATAACACTGCTTGGGTTCAAGCCGGTGCTACACTTGGAGAAGTTTATTACAGAATTTCTGAGAAGAGTCCAATCCATGCCTTCCCTGCAGGAATTTGTCCATCCGTAGGTGTCGGTGGTCACATCACAGGAGGTGGATATGGCTCTATCCATAGAAAGTATGGACTTGCTGCCGACAACGTCATTGATGCACGGATTGTGGATGCTAATGGCAAGATTCTTGATAGACAAGCCATGGGAGAAGACTTATTTTGGGCAATTAGAGGTGGAGGAGGTGGAAGCTTTGGGATTATTTTGTCGTGGCAACTCAAGCTTGTCCAGGTTCCCCCTATAGTGACAGTTTTTACAGTTAATAAAACATTAGAACAAAATGCAAACAATATTCTTCATAAATGGCAGCAAGTAGCACCGAACATTGATGAAAATCTATTCATCATGGTTCACACAACGGTAACAAATTCTAGTACTCAAGGAGAAATGACTATATCAACATCTTATATTGCCCGTTTCCTTGGTAGGGCTGATAGGCTTCTCCAATTGATGGAGAAGAAGTTTCCAGAGTTAGGTCTGACTAAAAAGGATTGCTTGGAAACAAGTTGGATTAAATCTGTACTCTACCTTGCTGAGTTTCCGAACACCACATCCCCAGAAGTTCTCATCCAAGGGAAACTTGCTATTCCCAAACCTTACTTTAAGGCCAAGGCAGATTATGTGAAGCAAGTGATTCCTAAAAATGCTTTGAATTCTTTATGGAAAACACTCATGCAGGATGATGCTGCCTTGATGATTTGGGTTCCATATGGAGGAATGATGAGTAGAATCTCAGAATCCGCAACTCCATTTCCTCACAGAAATGGAACACTCTTCTTGTCCCAATATGTGGCTACGTGGACTGACGGAGAAAAGAGCCTGAAAAGGCATATGAATTGGGTTCGCAGATTCTATGACTCCATGACTCCTTATGTTTCAAGCTTTCCAAGAGAAGGATATGTGAATTACAGAGACCTTGATTTGGGAACGAACCAATTCAACAAGACAAGCTTCTTGAGGTCAAGCACTTGGGGATTCAAATATTTTAAGGATAATTTTATAAGGTTGGTGTTGGTGAAGTCTAAGGTTGATCCAAGTAATTTCTTCAGGCATGAGCAGAGCATCCCTCCCGTGCCAATTGCAAGCTAACAAGGATTAAGCAAGGGAAAAAGTTTATGGTAAATTGTGTTGTTTCTGTTTGAAAAAAAAAATGTAATAACAAAAAAGGTAGTTTGTATGGTTTGTTCACGCATGTGTATATTATTGGAGTTCTAAATCATGAATAAGACTATAACCTAAAAATCCTCAAGTTATTAGCCTGTGAATGAGTAAACGAGGGAGTGAGAGAGATTGTGGGAGAGTCCTAACTCCTGAGCGAGGGGGTATGAAATTCATTTCTTTTTATTCACCCACTTTCCTATATCTCTTATATAACCTCAGTAAATGCATATATGAAGATAGTGAACATTTTAAGTCCCTTGGTTATACTTATAATACCCATTAAATGGGTTATAGTGATATTCCTCCAAAGAGGAAAGAAGAAGAAGGGAATAAGTTTTAGAGGAAGACAATAGACGTGCAGTTTTGTGTATCATGTCACATAACCCTAAACCCATATACAATAACATAGATATAGGGTTCCATGTGCCTCTTCCTCAATCGATCTACACTTTCCTCATCTGAGGACATATTGTACCGGTTTTAAAGATAAAAAATAGAATGAATGCGGAATATGACAGTCTTTGACCCAAGCTTTTCTATTATTTTTATTTTTACCCCAATGCAATTGGCTTAGGCTCTAAGGCACAACGAGATAAGTAAGCATATTCCAACAATTTGGTACTTTTTATGGTGATATTGGTGATTTCATTGATTAGTACTAAATAAATGAACTACGTGAGAACACTTGTCGCTAGCACAACAAGTTAACTATATTAAAAATGCAATGTATAGCAATCCCTTCCTTGCCAGGTCGATTCTTTACACGGAATCTTGTGCCTGTTTTAATGATAAAAAATAGAATGACTGGGGAATATCACAGTCTTTGACCCAACCTTTTCTATTATTTTTATTTTTACCGCAATGCAATTGGCTTAGGCCCTAAGGCACAAAGAGATGATCACTACTAAAAAATATAGCTTTTACTTCTCCAATTGGCGTCCTATTATAAAAAAAGGAAGTAAAAAATAAAGGTGGTGGCATTTTTGTAATTATATGTGAGAAAAGTTGACTTTTGGCGTCTAACTTATGACCTTAGATGCCAAAAACATCACTTTCGGTGTCTAAGTTAAATATTTAGAGCCCAAAAGTGGACCCTAGCGCCAAAAGTAATCGTTGAAAATTGGCCTGGCGCCAAAACCAAGACTTTTAGCTTCTAAGAATAAAACCTAGAAGCCAAAAGTCAAGTTTCATTCTTAGATGCCAAAAGTGGACCCTAACAAAAAAAATTTGTGCCGAAAATTGGCCTGGCGCAAAAAGCAAAACCTCAAGACTTTTGGCTTATAAGAATAACTTTTGGCTTCAAGAATAAAACTTAGACGACAAAAGTCTAGACTTTTGTCTTCTAAGTTTCATTCTTAGTTGCCAAAAGTGGACCCTAACACAAAAAATTTGCGCCAAAAGCAAAACCTCAAGACTTTTTGCTTCAAAGAATGAAAGTTACAAGGCAAAAGGCTTGACTTTTGGCATCTAAGTTTTATTCTTAGAGGCCAAAGGCTTGACTTTTGGCGTCTAAGTTTTATTCTTAGAGGCCAAAATTCTAGACTTTTGGCCTCTAAGAATAAAACTTAGACGCCAAAAGTCAAGACTTTTGGCTTCTAAGAAAGTAGACCCTAACACAAAAAATTTGCGCCGAAAATTGGCCTGGCGCTAAAAGCAAAACCTCAAAACTTAGACTTTTGGCTTCTAAGTTTCATTCTTAGACGCTAAAAGCATTTCAAATTTTTATTTTTTTAAGCCCTCTAAACCTAAACCCGTGACTTCATTCCTGGCATACAACGTTCCCTCTTCTCTCTCGCCTCTACCTTCACGCCCACCCACTGCAACCATGACCGACAACTTTCTTCTCCACATATCATGAACGTTGCGGCGACCTTTGTCTTCTTCCTCTTTCCCTCAAATTTCATGGCTGAACTTCATTTTCTCCACAAGATCGATGGAAAAATCAATGTTGTCCTTTAATTTTTCAACCTTCTCCTCAAGATCTACGGCACAATCGACATCGTCCTTTCATTTTCAACCTCGTTTTTGTTTTTGATTTTCCAGATCTACAACTTTCTACTGTAGGTAAGCTTCGACTTTTCGGATCTGCTTGATTTTTCCATATCTGTTTGATTTTTCCAGAACTATTCGAGCTGTGATTCGTATGTGTTCGACTTGCTCCATATTTGTTTGACTTGCTCCAGATCTATTCAACTTCTCCTTCTCACCTCTGGATTATTTATTTATTTATTTTGAGTTGATCTTGTTGGATCTGATTTGTTGTTGTAATGTAGATCTACACTTGTAGAAATTTTTTGATTTGAGTTGATTTCTTCATTAAGAAAACACCATTTGATTTTCGATTTTGGATCCGATTGAATCTGGATGTAGATCTAGAATTATTATTTGATAGCTCCCAACTTGGTTTGGGGGTTTTTTTAAAAAAAAAAAAAAAGAAAAAAAGAAAGCATATGGCATCTAAAGAAACATTAGACACCTTAAACTTCCACCTTTTACGACTTCCAAATAGGCGTCCACATAAAATAAGATGTAAAAAGCGGGAAAAATAGGATGCAAAAAGGCTTTTTTGTAGTAGTGGAGTAAGTATTTTCCAACAAATTGGTACTTTTTATGGTGATATTGGTGATTTCATTGATCAGTACTAAATAAATGAACTACGTGAGAACACTTGTTGCTAGTGCAGCAAACTAATCATCATCAACACTAGTAAGAATGGAGGTAACAACACCCTCATCATCAGCAAGAGAGGGTGGAGGAGGCTTATTGAAGATGAACTTATAAGGAGGTGGGGCAGGTGGAAACTACTAGCTAGGAAACATATCTAACTAGACACTAGTAAGAAACTCGCAGCTCTCCTTGTGACTCTCGTACCAAGTGTCAGCCTGGTCCTGCATCTGCTTAGCAAGATGCTCAGTCTTGGCTTCTACTTCACGTCTACTTGCACGTTAATCATGACCTGAATCACCTCAGCTATCGACCTTCTCGAGCTGAAAGGTCCATCCTCAGAGGCGACACTTCTACCAAAGACCATGCTAGGCATGATGCCTAACCCTATACCCCTAACGTGCCTAGGATGTTAAGCTGGGCCCATGGCAACTTTTAAAGTGGCAATAGGATCCACAGACCATTGTGCCTTCGGGATCTGGGTTTGTTGTAGCTCTTCCTGAGTATGCTCAATTCGCTCTTGGCACACACATTTTATAAAACATTAATAAAACAATAACATTGAATTTAAATAAAATATATAAATCAGTAGTATGTAACTTACAATAAGTTCATCTACTTGCTGAGAGGTCGTCGTCCCACCATGGTGTATATGGGAGTATGTGAATAGCTCCCCACAGTCTGTATGATGTTTCTACTCCTGAGCGTTCCTATGTTGAAAGAATACAATGAATATGAACTTTTTTATTTCATAAATATAAAAATTAATAATTTTCTGATATAATGGTGAAATTAATTTAACTTTTAAATTACCATCTCACTGTAGATCACAACAAATGTCTTGGATCCTGCGGTGTGATGGATTTTCTGTTGCGCCTGGCTTCTTGTGTTCATCTTGGACAAAGCCTACAGATGGTACAAATCATTACAATAATTTCAAAATAGAATATTTATTTAGAAATGAAAAATTGTTTCAAAATGAACATGTCCCTGTGGGCTCTTCCTAAACTGCATAAAACTCACCTAGTCATTGTGGGGGATGCCTTCTAAGACACTCTCGATTAGCTGCTGCAGAGGAATCGTCCCATCCTTATTCATCCTGGTTGTAGAGACAACCCCTTTGCTTCTTCCAGCCATCCCCCATCTTCATCAATGTGTATCTCTTCCAGTTGGCTCAGACTTTAAACTTATGTTGTATAATAATTAAGTAATTATTAATTACAAAATTAATTAATTAATAAACCAAAACTTATTACTATTTATATCTAAAATATAATTAAACAAAAATAATTACTTGCACAACTTCAAACACATCATTCTTTTCTTTTATCGGAACATGCTTCCAATTTTGGAAGTGGAAGGGGAACCACACACAATTCCTGCCTTGGTTCATCAGCCATCGATTGAATAAGTGACCACCATTCCTAATCGGCTGGTCTATCATGTCATTCCAGTCAACCACCATGTGTTGCCCCTACAGCAAATTCACACCGAGAACATCCAGCTTCCCTTGGAGATGTTCCTCGACAAATTTGCACAATTATAATCACTTTTTTTTAGTAAACGTAATCACAATTTAAGTGATCGTATGAAATTTTTATTTAAATTTTGTGATATAAATACTTATATTTAACTTCAACATCCACCTCAAATTCGATCCTACGTGAAGCCGACGATCAGTGTTCCCTTGGTCCCACTCCTCTTCTCGATCAATAAATTGCTCGGCCTCACCTATAGGAAAGTTGATGTCTATCTCCTCATCTTCATTAAAATTGCTTATCAACAACTATGCATTGGGTTGCGAATGTTTCCTCTAGGGTCATCTAGGTACTCTACCACATTCCTCCTCTTTCCCTTTCATAAGATCCATAACTACAGGTATAATGCCTAAATGTTGTAAGAAAGGGTGAGAGAATGAAAGTCAAGAGGCAAAAATGCAAACCATTAACCTTAATGATTTGGATAGTGGGGGCACTATTTAAAAAGGTGGTACACTTGTAGCAGTTATATAATAAAACCGTTACAAAACTTTAAAACTTATAGCGGTTACAACATAGCAGTTACGTAAACTGCTACAAAACACGTAACCAACCTTATCCAGCTTGACAAATTGTAGCGGTTATCATTAACCACTGCAAAGGTCTTGACTGTTTGAATTCCATAGCATTTTCTCAGGCACAACCGCTACCAAAGTTTTGATTGTTCAACTTTTGTAGCGGTTACTTTGAAAAACCGCTACTAATTATTTGTATTTATTGAAGATAGTGCAACATGCCACGTGATGATTGAATTTACAGTATAGATGACAATCTTTGATGAAAAAGTCACTGACTTATTTTCATAAGAGAAAGGTAGCTATATTGCAACCTAATCTTCTTTTGCATGATGCACTATCTTCTGAAAATGAATTTCGAGTTTGGGGTATTTATAGGCTAAAATATTGTAGCAGTTTTATCATCAACCTATACAAAAGAGTATAGTTTATTGTGGTTTTTGCCTCTGTTTCTCAAAACCGCGACAAATATGGTGGCCTTTTGAATTCTGTAGCGGTTAATTCTTCACAACCACTACTATATTTTGCCACAAACATTCACACCACAACATACCAAGCTAGCACCAACTTTTGTAGCATTTATTTTATTGCAACCACAACTAAGGTTTTGCTACCAGCTCTTCACACCACGAGGCGCCAAGTTAGCACCAATTTTGTAGTGGTTATAGTCTTTTAACCACTACTAAATTCTTGCCACACACTCTTTGTGTCACTAGGCGCCAAGCTTGTGCCAACTTTATATAGGTTATTTCCTATGAACCACTACAAATATCATAACTAACAAGCTCACGTTTTGGCACAACTAATGCCATTGCAAATTTGTCGTGGTTTGTGCTTAAACAGTTATAAAAACTAATGTTGGTAGCGGTTATTTGTAACTGCTGCAATTAACCGCTATAAAGAGTCACTTTTTTGTAGTGTTTCTTCCCAAAATTGAACTAACAACACTGAAATGAGGTTGGAATGATGATTAGGAGACGTACCTAAACTCAAATCCATGCTTGCATGTGGGTTTTGGACCTACTGCTTCCTTTTCCTTTCCTGATTGATCGGGCTCTCTCTCTACTTACTCGCTCTCTCACTCTCTCACCCTTTGTTTATGCAAGTGTCTGGGCCAAATAGGAATGATGAAATGGGAGAGGTGAATGTATAGGTGTGTGCCTTTGTGTTTGTTTGAAATGACATGGAGAAATAAGGGAATATGTGTGTGAGTATATATGATGAGAGCCTTTTTGTCTTTAGCCTTAGAGTTCACAATAAAAAAATTAACCAAGAATTGTGTATAGACAAACCTAGGATTGTTCTCTCTTCTCAAGGAGCTTTTTATTGATTCATAAGTAATCTAAATGACATGCAAATACAATAAAAACAAGCGAAAACTGGGTTTTGGATTTTCAAATTAATAAACTAAAATAGAAATTCAACTTAATTAAATGTTAAACTACTATTTTTGGTATTTTCTTTATAAAATGGAATGGAGTATGAAAACGTATAATGAATGAATGCTCTTGGAAATAAAGTAGTGGTTATCATAATTCAATTAGATGTAGGAGTAAATTTTCATTAAGTCCTTGATAAGAAAAACCCCAAGATACCACTTAAGTCAAATATTCTCAATTAATAGTTGCTCCTACAACCATAGCTAGCTTCTACCTCTTAGGATATTATTTAAAACCACTTAATGTGCAATTAAAATTAGATTAATGCAACTTGCTTCCTCTTAAAATGAATGTGGTAATATGACACTCAATTATGTTAGTTCTCTATGGGTTTTGATGATAACAATTAATTGTAAAATCAAGATTGAAGTTCTGTCTCAAAAAAGTAAAAACTTGCTATTTAAGGCAAAACTCAAGTTTCAGGATCAAAACTCGAGTTTTGGCCTTACAAAAAAAAGCTCAATTTTAATGACCAAAGGCAATACCACAGTTTCCTCTTTGAAACTCGAGTATTGGGCCTTACAGAGAGCATTGCAAGTTTTACATCAGGACAAACTCGAGTATTGGGTTCAAAACTTGAGTTTAGGCCAAAAAGACTCTTCACTATCTTTCAAAAGAAAAGAAAACTCCAGTTTCGAAAACTCTAGTTTTGAAATGTAAAAACTCTAGTTTTCTCACTTGGCTCCAAAATTCAAACGTCTTCATTTTTCAAAATGAAAACTCGAGTATGACATTAAAAACTCAAGTATCGAGTCAAGCACAGATGATCAAATTTTTCAATGAACTTATAAACTCTGGTTTGGAAAACTCCAGTTTTGGAAACTCCAGTTTTGAATTGGGTTATGTTCTCTCTGAGTTTCAAGTTAAAATGCAAACTCGAGTATGGGTTTGGAAACTCGATTTTCAAGTCATACAGAGAACATCGATGATTTCCAATGTTTTCAATACTCTGGTTTTAAATGAAAACTTCAGTTTTGATGTTTTGGACACATTTTCATTAAGAGTCTAAAACTCGAGTATTAGTCTAAGTTAAACTGAAGCTCCAAAGCTCAAATCGTGACTTTCCTCTCTGGAAGGAGAAAACTCGAGTAAAGACTTAAGTGCATAGTGATAAACTCGAGTATTGATACACAAACTCAAGTATACGTCACGATAACTTATAATTCAAATTTGTGAAATCTGCGTAAAGTTTGTTGATTGATCTGAATGCTTTCTAATATAATTAATTAACTTCATTAGATATGTTTGATATGTTTGTTAGTGGATTTCAGTTGTTTTTAAAGATGATTCAAGCAAATTATTTGAGCTGATATAATTAAAGCAAAAAGTCATGTCAGAGCATTAAATGCAAGGCCACCTAACTTGCTATATTTTGATCTACCAAGCTCTGTTCGATGCAAAAAGGATAAAGGGACCCTTACCTAATCAAGACACTGTCATTCCAAGGGATAGAAACCTAAGGAAGTCAGCTTTTATCCTACAACACAAAGAATAAGCAAAAGAGTAGAGAGAGAAGAGACCAAAGTGCTTCCAATAGATGAACAACTTCACCAACGGTCATATTGATGCTTGCAACGGTTACTAATCACACTCTAAGTATAAATAGAGCAGCATTCAATTCCTTTTAACAACTATTGAGCTAGAAAACGAAATAGCATTCAATTTGTTGATTTACTCTTAAAGTTTTATGTACAGAATATCTCTTGATACTATTGAACTTCAGTGTCAATCATTATCTGCTCTTCAAGAGAGTTTGTTGTTTATACTTCATTTATTATAAATAATCTCAGGTTAGGGGACTTGGAGATTTGGGGTTCATTGATTACAGCTTGTAAAGGGGAGCAAGTTTTAGTGAGAGAATTGCTTCAGAGTTACAAATGGTGTAATCAAGTGACATAGTGAAATACTTAGGGTGCCTGAGGACTGGACATAGGCCATAGAGTTAGGTCGAACCAGTATAAACCTTTGTGTCTTTCTCTCCTTCCCTGCACTCTGTTTTACCCTGTCTTAACGCCTTAAAGCAGAACTTGCCGAAAAATTTTAAAATCCCCAATTCACCCTCTTTTTGGTGTTTTAGCTCCGCTTTCAAATTAATCCAATTCAATAATACTATCTAACAATAACACATTGAATAAATAAAAGAAACACACACACACACACACACATCCAACAAGCCACAAAAACTCAATTCAATCATATATGTTCAATCCACAAAGTTATCCAAATGGGTAAACTAAATCTTAACAATACAAACCAATATTCCTAAAACTACGAAATCCAAATATAATTAGAGAAAATAAATTGAAAAAAATAAACTCCCCTCTTTTTAAACTCTAAAATTCTAGCCACATAATCCATCTCCAAGAGATAAAATCCGAGCCACGCATTGAACTCAAAATTGTCACCACCAAGCTTGGAATTGATCAGTAACTCGTCCAAACACAACAATATGGAAAGAAAGAGTGAATGGCCAAATTAATGAAGAAGGAATGTGGGTTTTGGTGGTGGTCTAAGAACTATTTCTATCAATTGAGCTAGTGGAGAAGAGGTCTGATGGTGGCGTAGGGCGAGATGAAAGGCCGATAGTGAAGAACGTGGTGGTTGGAGGTTGTGAGTACCACTTTTCGGCGACGTTGTGAAGCTCTGTTCTATCAATGTCCGATCTCTTATGTGCCACGGTGCTCTGCAACTCTGAATCTCGCCAGTGACTGAAGGAGGGAATAGTGCCCCTGGCAAGAGCAAAAGTCTAGGCCAGAAGAAGAAGGTCTAGTCTATGCAGCGTTCCCTCTAACCTGAATGTTGGATTTGTCATTTATTTCCCCTCAGCTCATGTCAGGTCTCTGTGTTGTATCAGGTTTGTGCGTTTTTCCACTTTTCACCAATTGAACCTAATTGGTTCTTGGTCAAAACACAAGTTTTGACCAGGGACCAATCTATAAAGTGCAAAAAGTTTCATGGAGGGACTTAGGTGTAAATTAATAAAACATTTTCATGTTGGAATATAATTTATGAAACGTTTGAGTCTTATTCTGTAATTTTCTCTGGTCCCCTCTCTTCATTAATTGCAACCTCCAGAAATTCTAGGAACCTTTCCTGTAATTTTTCTCAATCCTCAAAATATTACTTCTAACCCCCCAAAATCTTAAATTTTCTTCTTAAATACTTACAATGCAATATTAAGCACATTATAGCATCAAAAGTCCATGAAATCATTTCAATGTATAATTAATAAATTATGACCATTTTGCCCCTAATTTCACTTAATTCAATACAAATGTTTCTAACTCAACTTAATGCTTAATCATGTAATAATGTCTCAGAAAATGCATTAAGAATCCAAAATTTACTATAAAAATCATACAAAAATATGATTCGATCAATATACGAAATGCGTTTACCTAATTGTCCTTTGGAAAAAGGATAAGCACGAAAAGCTCTACCCTTGAGGGAGCATCTCAATCCAAATTTAATTTTTTTTAACTTTTAAATCAAAAGTTACTTTAATGGGCAAAAAATATTAAATAAAAGATAATCTCTTAACTAACATTTAAAAAATTATTTTTTTTTTCATTTAAAAATAAAAAAGTAAAAAAAAAAATTGAAATGTGGATCGTCCACATCTCATCTGGTCAGCCTAGATGCTCCTCAAGGGAGGAGATCTCCTTGCTCATCCAAAGGATGATCAGAAAAACAAGTTCCAGGTGTATACATGGTACACGTGCAAGAAAAGAGGAAAGTATGTTGTCCGCATGTGAGAGAGAGAATTGTGAGTGTTAAGAAGAGTGGTTGTTGTGAATTGAGAGAAAAGGAGTGTTGTGGGGTGAACTTATTAAAATAGCCACTTGATCATCCTTAACCACTAAAAGCTTTTTGTTTGCAATTTGATTCTTTGCTCATTTAATTGCAAACATAAGACAAGTATTAGAAATTACTTCTTAATCTCATATAAGGATTTTTCTTCCTCAATTAACTTCTCTAGGCCATGGAATATTGACTCTTAAATTTCTAGGCCAATATTTATTCCCCAACTATCTATCCTTATATAACTGGGAATAGGGCCTAAATTCCAAATAATAGCTTAACAACTATTTAAGCCCAATTTTTCATAATTAATCCTATCATAATATTTCTATATCCTCATATATATATATATATATATATATATATATATATATATATATATATATATGTGTATGTATGTATGTATGTATGTATGTATGTATGTATGTATGTATGTACACACACACACACACATATATAACTTTCCCCAAATTTTGAAGGTCCAAAACAATTTAATAATTATCTTGAGCTTTTCTTCATAAAAAACTTAATACTTTGGCTCTTACTGGCATAGCAGCCTTGTTATCCTAGTTTTATTTCTGACCTGCTAGTCCCAAAATTTATGATGTTACAAATAAGACAATTTACAACGCAAATAAAGTAAGGGTGTCATTATCGTTCCACACACAAAAATTGATTTTATTTTGACCATGGAAGTGCAGCGAAGTTTAAGAAAGTTTTGGGGTTGACTGAAATTTTCCCTATAAAGTAGTTTTTTATTGCTGATTTTGGATTTGACCAAAAATATAAATTGATTGCGGAACATGACATTCTGATTAAATTGAGTGAAAGAGAGTATATGATGCATTTGGCTTCTAAATATAGTTATACAGTTATATTTATACATTATGATTAGCATGAAAACAACACAAACGCATCATGTATGGATGCATGTATGATACAAATTTTCCCTTTTTGCCGATGGGAACATAGTCTCCATATTGAACAATAACCCCACTTATTAAAACAACAATAATCCTACTTCCGATCCAATTTCATATATCAAAATCCTTTGTTAATAATATATACACGCCAAGCCTAGAAAAAATCAATTCATGCTATAGGATTTTGCAGATGAAAAATAAGGTACAAGAGAGGAAGATTAAAGCAACTTACAATTGCCTCCTTTGCCAAATATCTGACTTTGCATACGTCCTGATAAATTTTTTAGAACGCCATAATTCTTCACTTTTTATGACTTATGGTGTCTATATATTGATTAGATGCATTAAGTTCTAACTTATGGTATCCTACATTTATTTAGATGTCATAATTCATACCTACTAGCCCCCCACTGGCAGACCCACACTGGGTTCTCTGCCTGCAAGTGCAGACGTAAGTTGCAGCACAAATTTTTTTATTCCTAGGGTGTTTTATGGTAGAAGGTGAGGGTCATTTAAGAGAAGTGAAGGGGAAAGGAAGGCAATGAGACTTGGGCTAGTTTGAGAAGGAAATCAAAGAAGAAGCCCACTTACTGAGCGGAGCTTGTATGATCCAAATTTAAATTGAACATGAGATGAAATTGGTCCAATAGGCCGAGATAAGGGGACAAAGGTTGGAGGTTGTGGCTCATGTGAACATTGTCGAGAATTATACAACTACAAGAGGCACATGATAATTCGACATGTTCAATCAGGTAGGTGATTCAAACTACCTTGCCAGGAGGTAGCAAAATTTGCAGAAGGGAACAAATGATAAAGGTCAATGGGACTTTGATAGGTATACGAAATCCATGTCAATGACTGGCACTATTCTAATCGAATGAAAGGAACTCACCCAGATGAGAGGAGACAAGGCAGGCCACATGGGAGGTGTAGTAATTTAGTAGAAGGTCATAGATGGAGAACCAAAGCAAGGCATGTGTGATCATTAAACACTATGTTTGCATTCTTGACTCTTGAATTATGTTAAGTTGAAGTTTTCTTTTCTTTTTTTTTTTAATCTATATTCTTTTATTTTTTAATGTATTTAAAATTTTTATTTTAAAAAAATTTTCGGGGGCACTGTCCCCATACTCTTGAATCCCCCTACTAATTGTACAGACACAAACTTAAAATCCAGGGTCCGCCACTGACGCCCCCCATATAGGCGTCTCAAGGAAAAAGGACATTAAAAGTGTAAAAAATAGGACACCGTAGCCCTGCTTTTAGTAGTGATTGGCTTTTCTTATCTCCATTGGAATTCAAATAGCTTTCATTGTATGTCAAATTTTATAGCCTTTATATGTAGTCTCATATTTAACACTTTGATTATAAATTTCAATGTGAAATTTTGATGAAAATGTAATCAATAGATTATAATTCCACTACTAGAAAACAATAAATTTGCGACAGAATTTGCGAGGGAAAATTATTCCGCCGCAAATTGCGAGGGAAAATGTTTTCCGCCTTAAATTGCGACGGAAAAAGTTTCTCCGCCGCAATTTGCGACGGAAAATGTTTTTCCGCCGCAATTTTCACCGGCACTGGTAGTTTCCCAACAAAAAAATTGCGGTGGAACAAATTTTACCACCGCAATTTGCGACGGAAAAACTTTTTCCGCCGCAATTTGCGACGGAAAAATTTGTTCCACCGCAAAATGCGGTAGTTTGTAACGGAACATGGCGTTCCGTTGCAAACTGTTGGTGCGGTTTTGCGACGGAACGCCATGTTCCGTCGCAAACGGGCCGATTTGCGATGGAACAAGCCGTTCCGTCACAAACTAATTTTTAAAACCCCCTATTTCTTCTTCTTCTCGCACATCTGAAGCTTATTTTTCATTGGAGCTTTCTTCATCCGTCCTCGTCAAAGCTTTCTCTCCTCACCAGGTCCGGTCACCGTCCCACGAAGCTCAGCCACCTCCGCCTTGAGCCCTTGTCCGCCTTTCTTACTCTTCTTTCTCCGCCTCAAGCTATGAACTTCAACGGGTATGTTTTATTTTTAATGATTTTTTGTAGAATCCTTAATGTGGGTAACTTATTCTTTCTCCGTCACACATTTGTGCAATATATGATTTCAATTTTTAAATTCTTGCTCTAGCTATGTATAAATGCCTTAGGTTTTGCATATGGTTAAAGAAATTGCCGACAATCTACTTTAAAATACTTAGGTCCTTAAACACATTTGAGGTAGTTAGTGTTATTTTTGCAATGAAAGATTTTCTGGGCAATCCCAACAATATACAAATCTGTTATAGGATAAAAAAATTAATAATTATATTGTATATAAACTAATTGTCTTTAAATTCTCTAAATTGAAATAAAAATATGGTATTACATCATTTATTTTGTTCCAAAAAATAATTTTATCTTAATTGCATGTTTATTCAATTAAAAACAATACAATAGTTAAGAAATTAAAAAAAAAAAATTGCTATATTATTCCTTGAAAACATTATCAAAATGAAAGGGATAAAAAAATACAAATATTATTTTATATGAATTAATTATACAAGATATTCTTATTTTGCCTACCTATAGAATGAAATTGGATTTATTTTGGATTCTGCTATATGATGTATATGAGTTGGATAATAAATTGAAATTTTTTAAAGGTTTATATGTAAAAATGTTGAAGAAATGAAAACACAAATGAATGAAATCTATTTATATATTACATGGCAGTAGTAGAGGTGGTCCTGAAGGACAAATAAATTGAAGTAGGACAAATAAACTAACTTTGTAATGTTGGTTTTGCAGAAGATAATAGGCTAAAGGCATTAGAACAGATGGTGAGGGAGCAAGGACAGATGCTTAGTGAGATGCGAGCACTTTTCTAATCCCTATTGAAGGGCAAGGGTATGGGGCTGCCTCCTCATGGTGACGACAATACTGGTGGTGATGATAACCAGACTGTTGCTGTTTAGTGTTTTTTAGTTTATTTTGGAACATTATATTTGTAATATTTTGTTTTTGCAATGTAGACTCGTAATATTTTGGAACATTATATTTTATTTTTATGATATACAATTTATTTTATTTTCTAATTTTTTTACATTTTTTATGATTTTTTTTGTTTTTCGGATTTTTTTTAAATAATTTAGAATTTTGCGAGGGAAATTTTTCCCTTGCAAAATTTGCCAATTTGCGAGGGAAAATTGTTTTCCCTTGCAAAATGTGAATTTTTGCAAGGGAAAATTTTTTCACCGCAAATTTCGAATTTTGCGAGGGAAAACACATTTCCCTCGCAAATTCAAATTTTGCGAGGGAAAATTTTTCCCTCGCAAAAATTTTCATTTTGCGAGGAAAAGTTGTTTTCCCTCGCAAAATTTGAGATTTTGCAAGGGAAAATTTTTCCACCGCAAAATTTGAATTTTGCGAGGGAAAATGCATTTTTTCCGTCGCAAAACTAATTTGCGAGGGCTTTTTTTGCAATGAACACTTTTTCGCCGCAAAATTATTTTGCGATGGAAAATGCTTGTTTTGCAACGGAAAAATTCCGCCGCAAAAAATGGTCTAGTAATGTTCTTTGAGACACATATACACCTTGTCCATTTTGCCAAGTGTTTACCAAAATACAAAGATTTTGGTAACACCAAAATTAGGGATGTTACAAGGGAGGAAGATTAAATCAACTTACAATTGCCTCCATTGCCAAACTTCTCACTTTGTAGACATCTATATAAATTTTAGGGCTCCTATGTATTAGGGTCATGTTTTCATTTTTGTTGTTTTAAGAACAAAGGGATATGCATGCAATTAAACACATAAATTTTAAATCCTTAATTTGAAGCATAACCAAACATATAATTTGCTATGTTTAATGAATAAAATTTAAATTTAGGTAATTCAACTATTTTTATATGGGATTTTCTCAAAATGATTTAAAGAATAGAAAAAGTGAAAGAGAATAAGTAAGAAACGTGGATCCCACTTGAGTGGAATCAAAAAAAGAAGACCTTTTAGACATGACGCAATAGAAATGGGAAAATAAACTAATTCAAATAATGAAAATGACTACATTGATGAAGAATTCATTGACAGAAACAAAAAACATTAAGAAATAATATTCTATAAACCACACTTTTCTTTAATATTAAGTTAACAAATTCGTTGACCTAGATTTATTCTGCTTCTAATTAACAATACATAACTTAATAAGACCATCTAACGCAAAGAAAATCATCTTAGTCTTGTTTCTAGAAACTAAGTGAGGAGTTGAAACAATCAAAATAAAAGTAATTTGAGAAAATTATTATTCATATGTACCATCTCAGATATAAGAAATAAATAATTAAAAAATCAAATAATAAAATTAAAAGAATCGAGGTTAAAGATAATAGCAAAAGAGAAATCAAATATATTACTGAAGTATTATGCATGTAATTTGATTTTCCCTATATACATAATTTATAGCAATTGATCTGAGCCCACACTAGCTAAGGAGACATCAAGAAGCAACAAGAGAAAGTGAGAAGGAAAAAGATATCAAAGTTACTATTTCTTATGTTTGCATTGGTTGCATGTTATTTCTGCTATACTTGCTGTAGTTAAAAATGATAGCGTGTAAATCTCTCACTTAGCTACTGGCAAGGCCAAGCGCATGAATTAGTCATACAGTTCAGTTATCTGTAAGGTGTTATTCTTTATGGTTTGTTTTGCACGCAGCATCATATAAATTGTGAGTCTGCTACTAATATTCCGTTGAATCTCATCTATTTCTTCTATATTAACAAACCATAGGAACAAGTTCCTTAAGGGTAAAGGGAAATCTTGTGAAGGAATAGCTAAGATTGAGACTTTAAGAAGAATATGGCTAATCAATTTTGGTTAGTATTAGAACTTGTGAAATGTTGAATACAAACTGTCAAGTTTCCTTTTTTGTTTTCTTGGTTAGTTATGTTCTTTATAAAGTAAAGCATGTAGATTATGTACCTTGGCATTTAAATAACCTCCATAAGGAGGTAAGGAGAAGCCGATGGTTACAAGGTAAGTGCTAGGTAAAAATGGTATGAATGCCTAGATAGAGGTAGATAGCACTCCGCTTGTCCCTAACTATATGATCCAAATAATTGAATTGCATGGTTTAAAAACACTCTTAATATTAACTAAGAGCAATAAATATGTAGGAAGTCTACTGTTATTTTTCAAATACACCCTTACTTACAAGTGGATGAATGAAAGAGTAATAATAAGGAAAATGATCAAAGATAATGTATGGATGAACTAACAAGAGGTAAAATTGGTAAAACATGCGTTTAATGTTTGGACAATTTTCAATTGTATCTTGTATAAAAGACTAGACTAATTAAAAAAGTTGAATATTAGAAAAAAAGGGACAGAGGGAGTAGTTTTTAATCCTAAGATTGTGACTTAGTTTTATAAATGTTTGAAAGCAGGGCATGTGTTTGTGTACGTTAAGCCCTGAAATTTTACAGGTTTTACGTACATATTTTAAGCATTAAAATGAATCTTAGTTCATAAGTTTTTGATGTGTGGATAAGAATATATGAATTTTCAAAGTAGTATCGAATTGCCAGGAAACTCCCGTGTATACCTCATGCCTGGAAAAACAAAAAACAAAAAATAAATTGAGTTTTGGGGCCACACGGGACCAAAGTTAACCCGAGTCTTATTTTTCTTTCATAAACCTTTTTAACAACAATGAATAGAGGTTGGAACCATTAAATTTTGAGATGATCTGAATAGTCACAAATTTTCAAAAAAAAAAAAATCAGAAAATCCCTTTACAACATGTGTTATAACCTAAAGCTTTTAGATAAAAGTTTGTTTTAAAAGGAAAATAAGAAAGTTGGTGTTCTAGGGTTTCTAATTGTTACTTGTGGTTTTAAAATGGCAAAACAATTATGTGAGTAACCTGGTCTGACATTCACTATATCCTTTAAAAATTATATTGATTCATTTAATTTCCATCAAAAGGAGAAGAAACTTGTGTATTTTTCAATAGAACCACTACAAAAAAACAGTCATAAACAATTCAAAAATAACAATTTCATTACTACCTTTTTAAATTTCGTAACTATCATATTAGAATTCACAACTTCTATGTTGCAAAATTGTTTTAATAGAGATGTGAGTTCTAATAGGGTAATTGTGAATTTATTATATTTCTGACTCTAATGGGTTCGGAAACTGTTTAAATATTGGTTGATATAGTGGTTGTAAAAGTTTTTGGCAACGACTGTAGCTCCGGCACATGTTTGGCCACCGATAAATGTGATTATTGTGGATTGAGGACTTTAAAAAAAATGAAGCACCGACAGATGATTATAATTGTTAGCCAGTTTGGTAAAATAGATGATTTTTTTATTTTTTTTGGTATCTGAAACAAAAGTGATTTTAAATACGGATATTTACTGTATATTGACCACGCACATTTTTATATTCAACAATCAATTTTGTTGACCAAGACTTATTTTGCCTGTAACAATGTCAATACATAAGGCAAACTAAGGCTACGTTTTTAAATTCAATGTCAAATTCGACGACCAAGACTTGGTTTGCTTGTAACAATGTCAAATACATAAGACCAAGTAATGCTCCGTTTTTAAATTCAATGTCGAATTCGATGACTAGGACTTATTTTGCTGGTAACAATTAATAGAACGTAGTTGACAAGCTGAAACAATCAAAATAAACATTTTTTAAGGAAATAATTATTCTCAAAATGTCAACAAATAGTAGTTAAATATAAACGCGGTGGTAGGAATAAGTATTAGATCATATTGTGGAAAACACATACGGCTACATGAAAACGATTAATGTAAGCAATGTATATAAGCATAAAATATAGTTGATGCACACAAAAAATTATTGTGCCATCTAGACAATTATTGGAATGGCGGCTTTACGTTGAACCGTTGTTTTGGTCAAATAGATGTAGTCTACAGTTACGTGGAGGCTCCTCCAATAAATTTATTTATCAAAGATGACTATGTCATCGCTAAATTTATAATGGCGACTTTCCTTGAATAGTTGTTTTGGTTCAGAATTTGCGTATATAAGCGGGCATAAGGTGCTGTGTTTTTGCACAGATAAATCACAGGTACAAGAAATACTAAAATCATGAGGCTAATTCCAAGGTCGCTACTTTTGCTGACATCTGTGTATGTGTTACTTTCAGTTTCATCAACTTCCCCAATCCCAATTCCAGAACTCTTCACTCAATGTCTTGAGGCTAATTCTCAAAATCCAATCCCATTTTCAACCACAATTTTCACTCCTCACAATGCTTCTTTCACTTCAGTCCTTGAATCCACAGCTTATAATCTCAGGTACCTGCTGCCTTCAATGCCGAAACCCGAATTCATATTTACTCCATTAGAGGAATCTCATGTTCAAGTTGCTGTTGTCTGTGCAAACAAGCTAAAAATCCACATGAGGGTGCGCAGTGGAGGTCATGATTATGAAGGGACTTCTTTTGTTTCTCTCATTGAGCAGCCATTCATGATCTTAGATCTTGCCAAGCTTCACGCCATCCAAGTCGATATAGCACATAACACTGCTTGGGTTCAAGCCGGTGCTACACTTGGAGAAGTTTATTACAGAATTTCTGAGAAGAGTCCAATCCATGCCTTTCCTGCAGGAATTTGTCCATCCGTAGGTGTCGGTGGTCACATCACAGGAGGTGGATATGGCTCTATCCATAGAAAGTATGGACTTGCTGCCGACAACGTCATTGATGCACGGATTGTGGATGCTAATGGCAAGATTCTTGATAGACAAGCCATGGGAGAAGACTTATTTTGGGCAATTAGAGGTGGAGGAGGTGGAAGCTTTGGGATTATTTTGTCGTGGCAACTCAAGCTTGTCCAGGTTCCCCCTATAGTGACAGTTTTTACAGTTAATAAAACATTAGAACAAAATGCAAACAATATTCTTCATAAATGGCAGCAAGTAGCACCGAACATTGATGAAAATCTATTCATCATGGTTCACACAACGGTAACAAATTCTAGTACTCAAGGAGAAATGACTATATCAACATCTTATATTGCCCGTTTCCTTGGTAGGGCTGATAGGCTTCTCCAATTGATGGAGAAGAAGTTTCCAGAGTTAGGTCTGACTAAAAAGGATTGCTTGGAAACAAGTTGGATTAAATCTGTACTCTACCTTGCTGAGTTTCCGAACACCACATCCCCAGAAGTTCTCATCCAAGGGAAACTTGCTATTCCCAAACCTTACTTTAAGGCCAAGGCAGATTATGTGAAGCAAGTGATTCCTAAAAATGCTTTGAATTCTTTATGGAAAACACTCATGCAGGATGATGCTGCCTTGATGATTTGGGTTCCATATGGAGGAATGATGAGTAGAATCTCAGAATCCGCAACTCCATTTCCTCACAGAAATGGAACACTCTTCTTGTCCCAATATGTGGCTACGTGGACTGACGGAGAAAAGAGCCTGAAAAGGCATATGAATTGGGTTCGCAGATTCTATGACTCCATGACTCCTTATGTTTCAAGCTTTCCAAGAGAAGGATATGTGAATTACAGAGACCTTGATTTGGGAACGAACCAATTCAACAAGACAAGCTTCTTGAGGTCAAGCACTTGGGGATTCAAATATTTTAAGGATAATTTTATAAGGTTGGTGTTGGTGAAGTCTAAGGTTGATCCAAGTAATTTCTTCAGGCATGAGCAGAGCATCCCTCCCGTGCCAATTGCAAGCTAACAAGGATTAAGCAAGGGAAAAAGTTTATGGTAAATTGTGTTGTTTCTGTTTGAAAAAAAAAATGTAATAACAAAAAAGGTAGTTTGTATGGTTTGTTCACGCATGTGTATATTATTGGAGTTCTAAATCATGAATAAGACTATAACCTAAAAATCCTCAAGTTATTAGCCTGTGAGTGAGTAAACGAGGGAGTGAGAGAGATTGTGGGAGAGTCCTAACTCCTGAGCGAGGGGGTATGAAATTCATTTCTTTTTATTCACCCACTTTCCTATATCTCTTATATAACCTCAGTAAATGCATATATGAAGATAGTGAACATTTTAAGTCCCTTGGTTATACTTATAATACCCATTAAATGGGTTATAGTGATATTCCTCCAAAGAGGAAAGAAGAAGAAGGGAATAAGTTTTAGAGGAAGACAATAGACGTGCAGTTTTGTGTATCATGTCACATAACCCTAAACCCATATACAATAACATAGATATAGGGTTCCATGTGCCTCTTCCTCAATCGATCTACACTTTCCTCATCTGAGGACATATTGTACCGGTTTTAAAGATAAAAAATAGAATGAATGCGGAATATGACAGTCTTTGACCCAAGCTTTTCTATTATTTTTATTTTTACCCCAATGCAATTGGCTTAGGCTCTAAGGCACAACGAGATAAGTAAGCATATTCCAACAATTTGGTACTTTTTATGGTGATATTGGTGATTTCATTGATTAGTACTAAATAAATGAACTACGTGAGAACACTTGTCGCTAGCACAACAAGTTAACTATATTAAAAATGCAATGTATAGCAATCCCTTCCTTGCCAGGTCGATTCTTTACACGGAATCTTATTATGTTTAGATATTTACAAACAAATGTATCACAAATTAATGATCACAAGACAGATTTAACATCCAACGTTCAGTGCCTTAATGGAAAAATGTTGCGATTCCAACATACGGCGATAGCGGTCTGAATGAATCTGTGTTGACTCAAAATTAACTAATTAATTAATGTTTGTTGGTTCCTATGGGAGATTTCCTCTTTCACAAAGGAAAGGAATTCTGAATCCTTTAATAAATGGAAGGAATAGCAAATCATATTCTGTTGTGCCTTAAACATAAATCATAAAAGTATGAAACCAAAAAAATTAAAGTGGAGACAAATTGGGGAAAAAAAAATTTATTATTATTCATCAACATTATTAGCATCAATTCCCATATTATCTTCCAGGTCACAAACGCATGTAGTTGCCATATTGTAACTCAAAACTTCAAGCCGGAAACTCAAACGTAAGACACGAAAAACCATCTAGTTATAAGGATCATTTTCATTACTAAGATATTACTAAACAAGATTACAATAGTTCCTCTCAATTTCAAGTTTAACTACAACAATGGAAGCAACATACAAATTCTTGATTCTCTTTCTCATCATTTGAAATAGTTTTGTCTTCTATATGCAAATGGATTTGTCGTCTAAGTTGAAAATTCTCATGACTTGGTTGCACGTTGTATGTTTGGTAAATTGCGGCATTACATCTCACCCCTTGACAACCTTTATATCAATTTAAAAAAAAAAAAAAATTGGTGTTTGATTAATCGAGTTATAGTCATAGTATGAAGAAATTATGGAAGATTCAAGAAAAATAAGGCTATTTGAGGGGCTAAGATTTAAGAGTCACATGTTAAGGGTGAGGTGAATTAATAATTGTCATATTCTTTGATGAGTTTGATAAGTTCTATTCAATAATTAAATAGGTCTAGATTTTGGGATATATTAGATTAAATTTATCAATATTTTATACCCATATGATTTATTTTATATAAAAAAATAATCTACTCATATTCTCTCTTTGTACAAGAAAAAATTACAAATGGAAGAAGGGGGGAAAGGATTGGAAAATCTCGAATAAAGACAGTTAAAATAAGAAAAATCTATAAGAAATTGGTGAATTTAACAAAACTTAATTTGTGCTTATGACCAAATTCAAGATATTTGAATGTTTGTAATTATACCATAATACACCTAACCCTTTGAAGGGAGTCAGAAAGAGGGTCTTAGTGGGAGAAAAACCATGAGTGAGAGCGGGCATGATGATTGGCAAGAGCGGGCATGACAGTAGTGGTGAGAAGGAGGGGATTGCGGAAGAGGCAGGGAACGAGATTAGGGGCTTTCTATGGGGTAGAGGTTTGTGTTCAGACAGACATCTGGAATGTGAGGAAGGTCTACAACGTAGTGGCTTCCGATGTGTAAGTGCGACGGAGCAAGGATGTGCGTGTGACTAGCGAGCAGGGGAGGTAACGTGGGTTTCCAAGCTCTTATTGTGAGGAACCCTATTTGCACATACAAGTTACAACCATCCCGTCATCCCTTCTAATCAAACGACTTTGTGTTTGTATCCTCTAATTATTCATTTTATATGGAGAGGCTTTAACTATCTCTTGATTTTCTTGTCATATAATACCTTATATTTGTTGGTAATTTGTTTGTACTTTGGTCAATTGATGACTTCCCATTTTTAATAGATTTGAAATATATTTTGATATATTTAGGAAATCATTAATTCAAAATCAAAGAGATTTTCTTAAGATTTTAAGAGAACTCAAATTGGCACATCATTTGTGGGCTTTCAGTTTAAAATAAAAGTTCGAGCTGAGGAAATAAATAAGGGTTAAGGTGCAAGAATGTATATGTGCTTTACTTAAGCAGCGCCCAACACCAAGTGCTTTTTTTAGGTACAAAAGTACACACGTGGTTACAAATTAGGTGCAAAAATACCCTTTAACTATTAAGTTTGACCTTTTTTTTTTTTACTTTCACATGTGCAAAAATACACATGTGCTTTGACAAAAAGAGCGTCTAACACCAAGTTTTTTTTAATTTAATAATTTTATTTCAATTAAAGCAAAATTATTATTTTTCTAGGTATAATTTCAAGGAGGTGAAATTTTTTATTTTCATAATTTATTTTTTTTTAAAGAAATTCATATTGGTGCCAACGTTTATATTGCATAATTAGAAAATGCAATAAAAATTAAATAATATTGATTGAAAAATTATTTAAATAATTTTTGGTTCAATTTTTAGATCAAGAAATTAAAATTATTTTTAATTAAATATAGTATTTATAATACCAAATTGTAAATGCATAAATAATTATGGAAATAAAAAATTTGGCCCCAGGGAATTACACCTAAAGAAATAATAATGTTTCTTTAATTGAAATAAAATTATTAAATTAAAAAAAAAAACACTTGGTGTTAGACACTCTTTTTACCAAACCAATACGGAAGCGTATTTTAGAAAAAATAATTACCACTGAAGCTAGGGCTTCATGTCCTAGACAAGGGTTGCGGAATCAGCTTTTCAAAAACTAATCCCCTCAAAAGAATGTGTATTTTTACACTTTTGAAAGTAAAAAAAGTCAAATTTAACGGTATTTTTACACCTAATCTTTAATCACGTGTATACTTTTACACCTAAAAAAAGCACTTACTGTTGACCGCTCCTAAAGGTAAAGTACATGTGTATTTTTGCACCTTAACCCAATAAATAATAGTAATAAGAATTCTTCTAAAAAGGGGGAAAAAAAAGAGAAAAGGAAAACTCAGTTTCATCATCATCATCATCATCATATAATTTCCTTTTCATTTTGACAATTAGAGTAAGGTGCAAAAACAACAACGTTTGGGGCCTACAAGTTGAACCAAATGGAAGACCTAAATGGATAGAGGGAGCAGCTGGACAAAAAGAGAAGAGAAGAAGCAGGGACACAGACAGAAAGGAGAAAGGAGAATGAACTTAAAAGGATGCGCTGCAAACTAAGACTTTCGTCTCGCCTTCCACATCCACCTACATCTTCATCTCGCTGACAGCATCATCAACCACTAAGGCCAACGGCGATCTTCATCTTCATCGGCTAGAGAGAGTATTGATAGCAGAAACTAGAGAAACAGAGGCGGCAATTTCGCAGATTGGAAGTGCAGGCGCGACGTTTCTGGAGATCATCTCGATGCTCATCGGAAGGAACGTCAGAGCGAAATCTGGAGGAAATCTTGGCTCTCTTCTTTTGTGACAACAAGAAGAAGCCGCCACAGTTTACGATGTCTTGTCTATTTCCTCTGATGTTTCTTGAATCTGATTTTGATTTTCTGTCATGGAGAGCCATGTTTTGTTTTGCAACGTAGAGAACCCATGAACTTATGAGTGTGGTAGCTATAATGAATATTAATTTTGGTTACTTATTCTTAATCTTGTTTAAATTTATTTATTTTGTGATTGGTCAACATGATTTTGAGCATTAGGATTTACTTTGACAAAGGAGATTTTAATTAGGCTCTAAGATTAAATAACAATGGATTAGATTACGATTTGATTTGCGATTAGGATAGACATATACCTAATAGCCCCATTGAAGATTGTGTTTGAGTTTTGTTGCCTCTTGTGTAATTATATTAGACATAACAATTTATACTTATAGGCACTTATAGCTATTTATACTTGAGATTAACAAAATTGATATTAAGGCTAATTAAATTAGTCAAATTAAGGTTTATGAAACTAATAAAGGATTACTAACTCTAGGTTACTCATTTTATTGTTGTGGTAGTTTGTCTATTTTGATTTTCTTTGATTTTCTCTTGATTAAATTCAATTTGGCTTGCTCAACTTAAACAAAAGTGTAAAATTAATGTTTAACTAAAGTTGTAGGTACTAAGTCCCCATTAGAATGATATCTTACCTACTCATTATTACTTGATATAGCCTGTGCACTTGTGGAGTTATAGGCTATAAAGTTTTACCTTTTTTCAACTTTGATAATGGGTTTGATATTTCATGTTCTTGTCTCTGTTATGCCTTTTTCCCTTTATCACTTTTTGTCAGTTTGGTCATCCTACTCCACTCATTCAAATGTTCTAATGCTTTTGAATATAATTTATTCAAAAGAACTTTGAAAGTTTAAAACGTTTTGGCCATTTATACGACAAATATGAAAATTCACAAGACAAATAATGTCACACCCGGCCCTATAGTACTCATACAAAAGCATCAATATTCTTAAGGGACATCTTCTTACTATCAGTAAGTACAATTCTCTGCTTATTCTTTCTTGTGAAACTTCATACATTCCCTTCTGTGAGCTCACATACCTGTGTAGTTGGTTAGGGGAGGGAGAGATTCAGGGAATCTTAGTAGCAAATAGTAGTAACAATGCATGCAAGATATGCTTGCCTTACATAGGGTCATATTCACTTGAAGACATTTTTTGTTTGCATGCTCAATGTTTTTTGTAACATACATATAGCCACAGTATAAACAAAAACAGAGCTTCATCCATTCATACATTCTTCACATAATCCAGGAAAGCAATACCACACATCAATAAACAGCATACACATGAAATACATGCAAGCTAAGTAAGTTCACCACCATGTGGATTAATATCCTTCCTCAGTTTCCTGTTCTTCCAACCATTAGAGTTCCTTGAGACATCTTTCATTCTTCTTCTTTCTTGAACTCCATGAGGTCGAAGTCAAGAAAGAAACATGTAATGCACATAACACTCTGTTTTTTTGTCAAGAAACATAGATAAAAGGAAGGACTTGAACCTCAAATGATGGATAACCTTGTAGAAATTTAACACCATTCAATTCTACATTTCTTCAATGGTTTTGATGTTTCATGACAAAGCCAATGAACCTCAAAGAAGCCTTCAAAATCGACATGTAATGCCATATATCATCTATGGCAACTTAAATTAACACTTAGCTATTATCATTTCACTTATTCATTGGCATTCTCTTACTAACCATTCTATTCCAGTTATTATTTCTTCCCTAAATTGGACTAACAACACTAAAATGAGGTTGGAATGATTATCAGGAGACTTACCTAAACTCAAATCCAAGCTTGCATGTGGGTTTTGGTCCTACTTCTTCTTCTACCCTTTGTGATCGATCAGCGTCTCTCTAATTACTTGCTCTCTTACATTTTGTTTATGAAGGTGTTTGGGCCAAATAGGAATAATGAAATGGGAGAGGTGAATGTGTGGGTGTGTGCCTCCTTGTTTGTTATAAATGACGTGGAGAAATAAGGGAGTATGTTTGTAGGTGTATATGAAACGTGTTTACTTGCTCATCGTTTGGACAAAGGACAAGCACGAAAAGCTCTATCCTTGGGGGAGTATCTAGGTCGTCCATATGAGATATGGACGGTCCATATTTCATTTTTTTATTTGTTAATTAAAAATTACTTTAATGGGAAGAAAACCTATAGTAAAGATAATCTCCAAACTAACATTTAAAAAAACATGATTTTTTATTTAAAAATAGAAAACTAAAAAAAAAAAGAAATATGGATCATCTGCATCTCATTTAGTTGGCCTAGATGCTCCCTCAAGGGAGGAGCTCTCCCTGCTCGTTCAAAGGACGATCAGGGAAACACGTTCCAAGTGTATACATGGTCACATGCAAGAAAAGATGGAGGTGTGTTGTTCGCATGTGAGATAGTGAAGTGTGAGTGTTGAGAAGAGTGATTGTCATGAGATGAGAGAAAAGGAGGAGTGTTGTGGGGTCAACTTAATAAAATACCCATTTGATCATCTTTGACCACTATAAGGTTTTTGTTTGCAATTTGGTGCTTTGTTCATTTAATTGCAAATATTTATTGTCTCGAAAATTTCTAGGCCAATATTTATTGTCCAAATATTTGTCCTTGAATAACTGGGAAAATAGGCCCTATATCCCAAATAATAGCTTAACAACTACTTAAGCCCAACTTTTCATAATTAATCCTCTCATAATATTTCTATATCCTCAAAATAAAATTTCATAATTTTTCTCAAATTTTCATGGTCCAAAATAATTGCAATAATTATTTTGAGTTTTTCCTTATAATAAGCTTAATACTTTGGCTCTTACTGGCCTAGCAGCCTTGTTATCTTAGTCATGTTTCTAACCTTCTGGTCCCAAAATTTGAGATGTTACAAATAAGAACAATTTACAAGACAAATAAAGTAAGGGCATCATTGTATTTTCACCCACAAAAATTAATTTCATTTTCACCATAAAAGTGCAATGAAGTTTCAAAAAGTTTTGAGGGTTGACTGAAATTTTCCTTATAAACTAATTTTTTATTGCTGATTTTGGATTTGAACAAAAATATAAACTAATTGCAGAACACGACATTCTAATTAAATTGAGTGAGAAAGAGTATGTGATGTATTTGGCTTCTACTTATAGTTATTCAGTTATATTTATACATTATGATTAGCATGAAAACAACACAAACACATCATGTATGTATCAAAATCCCACTTCCCACTTATTAAAAAAAAAATCTCACTTCCAGATCCGATTTCATATATCAAAATCTTTTGTTAATAATATACACACATCAAGCCTGAAAAAAAAAATCAATTCTGCTATAGGATTTTGCAGATGAAAAAAAGGGTAGAAGGGATGTAACACCCTCAATTCTATATCTATTATAAAGTCCAATTATAATTCTAGATCTCTTATTAGACTAATTAGTGTGTGATTATCAGGGTGACAACATTAACATAATAGAGCAGAGAGCATGCATAACGTTTGAATAATTGAGTAACTGATAACATATGCCCAGGCATATGCTGGTTAACTATAATCCCTTGAAGAATATGTGTGATACAATAATCCATAATGTATTAAAAATTCTAACATGTTAGTAAACTCCTTCAAATTCTTTTTTTGATGAGTGCCTCATCACAACTCTGTCCACCGTGCCTCTTCAAGTCCAAATCCTTTCCTATATCTTCAGGCATGTATGAGATTCAATTAATAATTGAATTTCAGAGTAACAATTAACCTCATATGTAAGCATAAACAATATATGATAGATATTCACAATTATGAAACATGGATCACCACTATTCAGATCATATGTCTAGAAACATGGATCAGTTTGGCAAATCCATAACTTTTTGTATAAAGCTCCAAAAATTGCTTGTGATACATCAAAAGAAAGCTCTTTTTGTCCTCTATGTTTTTGGAACGTTTCACGATTTTTAAGCATTACTTGACTAGCCAACAACCATGCACATTCACTACTATTCAAATTAAACTTTTAGAAACAAGGTCCAACTTAATCCCTTATCTTGATCTATTTGTCCATTAATGCTCCCACATGCCCAGCTGATTTGAAGGACTTTTGGGGTAGATTTATGATGTAGTTTGATGACTCAATTAATGGTTTGTTTGTCCCTTTAACTCCAAATGTAATTGTGTAGTTGGTTTGTAACCATATTAATGATATTTATGCATTAATTATCCAACTTTATCTTGAATTATTTGCTTATTCATACCCCCACATATCAAGCCGAAGTCCTTGACTTCTAGGGCAAATTTATAAAGCTAATTAACATCTTAAACAATAGCTTATATGCCCTTTTATTACAAGTGTCATTGTAGGATTGATTTGTTATCTAATCAAAGGTCATTTGTGTAACATCCCAAATTTTCTGGGATTTGAGTATGAGAAATTTGATTGAGAAATTTGGCCTACATAATTATAGTATTAATATTAAGGTTATTTTCCCTTGATTTATTTTGAAAAAAGAATAAATTCAAGGAATATTTATAAGTGATAATTTTAGGCCTAAATATTATAGGATTAATATTTTATGGCCTAGGAAAAATAATTTGGGCAATTAAGTTTAATTGCAAATAAAATGTTTTTTTTTAAAAAAAAAAAAAAAGAGAGAGAACAAAAGAATTATATGGGCCACGTGAAGCATTCAGCCATGGAGAATTCATAAACCCATTATGCCAAAGCCCAACACCTATTCAACAATCAATTGATTTTAGCCCACATGAGAAACATGTTAGCCACGTGAGAAGCATGAAATATCAGCAATAAAGTTCACTTTCTCAGATCCAGTTCGACACAAAGAAATACAGAAGCAGTTTCATTTTCTTTTGGATCACAACCCAGTTTTTCAGCTCATTATCCAATATCCATCAAGTTGTCAAAACGTAGAAGCAGATCACACAATTAGCCAGCAAAAAATTTTAACCAAAACCAGAAGCAAATCACGCCATAATTTGATTCAGCGTCTTTTACGGATAAGCAGGGCAGATCACGTATGAGTAAAGAAATACAGAAGGATCAGATTTTTCCATGCTTCTCGAGCCCTGAGTTCGTTATCCAACGGTCTATGCTTCTGGACCGTTGAGTCTTAGTTGCGTCTGGACCATTATAGGCAGCTGATTCCTTCATTTATCCCAACTATGGAGTGTGGCCGAGAGAGTGAGTGAGGCTGAGAAAGAAAAATGCAGAGTGATAACAAGAAGGCTCAAACCGATAGTGCAAGAGTGTGTTAGGGAGAGAGACGCATCTGTTAAGTAACTCTAAATATATATATAGCTAGCCATGTCGTTTTGCTGTCATGAATTCTCACGGGCACACCATTTTATTTTACTGTTCATGTGAATATTTTTCTGCAACTTTGTAGAAAGAAAACGTGACTGTGAACATGTAAAAAAAAAAAGAGAGAGAAGAAATGCTGCAAGTGTGTATATACACCCGTGGCTCTGTGTGTACATGCAGTGGGAAGGAAGAGGATATGAGAAAATACCTATAAAACATACACATGTGCATGGATATGTTTTGCGTTGGTTTTATGCACCTGGCATCTCTGTACGTGTACTTGCTGTTAGATAAAAGAAAAAGAAAGTCAACTATGCTTAATGTTTTCAATGGAATGGCGGAAATAAATAGTTACACAGTGGAAAATATTTAGAACACTCAAATGATATATCTATATAGCTAGTCATGCATGGTTTTGCTGTCAAAGAAATATTTTACTGTCATACTATTTTTGTTTAAGGATTCAAAACCTTGTTGATGCAAAAAGAGAACTCTTTATTATATATGTATGCAGTGGCAGACCTAGGATTTTAGGCTTGTGGGTGCATAATTAGTGGTAGGATTCGGGAGTCCGGCCCCCGAAAACTTTTTTTAAGGAAAGTTTTAAACACATTAAAAAATAAAATAATATAGGAAAGAAAACTTTAACTTAACATAGGAAAAAAAAAAACAGTTCAATCCACGTAGTTCCACCGCTGAGTCCCACTGACATAAAGTTCAATCCACAAGTAATCCCTCTCTAGCTACAGTCACTACAAAAAAATTGACTTTCGGTGGCGACAAAAGTCGCCACTGAAAACGTTTTGGCGGCGACAAAATGTCGCCACCGAAAACGCTATGGCCGATACTTTCGGTGGCAACTATCTATTGTCGCCACTGAAGGTAGACAATCAGTGGCGACTTATTGTCACCGCTGAAAGTTCATCATAAGCCGCCAACATGATTGTCGCGGCTGAAAGTTGTGTTTCAGTGGCGACAATTGTCACCACGGATGCCACTTTCAGTGGCGACATTTTTGTCACTGCTGAAGAGTGTATCAGTGGCGACTATTTGTTGCCACAGAAAGTCTCTTAAGTGGCGACATTTTGTCGCCACGGATGCTCACTTTTGGTGGTGACAGTTTTGTCACCGCCAAATAGTGTATCGGTGGCGACTATTTGTCGCCACTGAAAGTCTCTTTAGTGGCGACATTTTGTCACCACGGATGCCACTTTCGGTGGCGACATTTTTGTTGCCGCCGAAGAGTGTATCAGTGGCGACTTTTTGTTGCCACTGAAAGGCTTTTTAGTGGCGAGCTTTCGTTGCTACGGATGCCACTTTCAATGGCGACATTTTTGTCGCCACTGAAGAGTTTATTAGCGGCGACTATTTGTCGCTATTCCAGTTTTGTCGCGACTATTTGAAATTGAGGGAAAAGAATTTCCCTCGCAAATTCCAGGATTTTGTGAGGGAAATGCTTTTCTCTCGTAAATTCCACTTTATTTTTAAAAAAATAAAATAAATTCTTAAAAAAGTATGAAAAATTAGAAAATAAAAAGAATTGTATATCATAAAAATAAATTGTACAATTATACGAGTTTATATAATAAAAACAAAATATTACAAATTATGATGTTCCAAAATGAACTAAAAAAACTCTAAATAGTAGCAGTCTAGTCATCACCACCACCAGTATCGTCATCATCACTAAGAGGCAGCCCCGTACCCTTGTCCTTCCATAGGGACTAGAGAAATGCTCATATCTCATTAATCATCTCACCAAAAAATACATAAAATTGCATTAATAATATAGAAATGATTAAAAAAATAAATAAAATTGAATAAAAACTTTCAAAATAAAAAAAACTTGTGTATGATAAAAATATTTGAATTGTAATGAAATATTCATGCATTAATAATCTGGTTTCATTTCTAGAAGGGTAAAATAACTATTATTAGGAAAACAAATTACATATGTAAAATAGAACTGAAAGAATAAAATGGTTAAGTGACAAATTAATAAATTATAACATTGAAAATATTAAATCTACAAGCTTGTTAATTACCTGCCATGCAAATATCTTTTCTTTTACATTGAGGAAATGAACAAGCCATATACTTTAAAGAAAGACATTTTAAGACCTATAATTAAACAAGCATTGCTCTGTGTACTAGAATCCCTTCAGATCATACCAGATGGGCACATGTAACAAATATTAAATTTTTTTGACACTTACAGCAGCAGAGGCATCTCGGCCAAGCTGTGTACTAGAAACCTATTGCCAGTTGGCAGTAGATCTTCAATTACTTTGCTTGGTCAACTTGAAACCTTGCCAATATAATAACATGCCATCCATGTGAAAAGCAAACTTGCAAAGACAGGAAACAATGAAATGCTTAGGTTTGAACTGTAATTGTATCAAACTACAAGGGACAAAAAGTAGGTTACCATATAGGTCAAATCGTCAAAGTAAAGCATAATAAATAGACTATAGCCCTTGATTAAAATATTGCAGCCAACAACAGGAATCCATGACCTTGAGTCTTAAATTCAATAACAAGTTGAACTAGGATAATGTACTTGATATATAGACTATACCCTGCACAAATAATTATTGAATGCCAAATTCAAATGAGAATAACAAAACATAATAGAGAGAACATGATTTCTTAGCTTCTTTATAGTAGTCTAGTTAATACCATAAGTTTAAAGTTTAAACAACAAAGTAATTGAACACTGAGATAGAATCACAGATATCCTAGCCAATGATGCATAAGCATCATATATAAATAGAAACAACAATCAGCGATAAAAGTCAATCAACATTAACTGTTCCTCTTACATCTAGAACTTAAAATGCACATGGATAGATGTCAACAACTATGATAATTAAGCCTCTTTCTACTATTAAAGATGTGCAAAAATTTTGAACATGAAAACATTACCATCTTCAACACAGATCATAAACATTCAGATCATAAACTAACATCACACACACAATCAACCTCCAAACCTTGTTTCTCAAAGGAGACGTGGGAACTTCTATATTCATAAAGCAACTTTTGGGAAAAGTTCCCTTCTCAATATCCCTGATAGCTGCATTTATTAATGGTAAGCAGATTGTTGCTGCATCCTTGAAATCTGTTTCTTGACTTTCCTCCTCCTTCCTAAGTGATATGATACCAATTCATCAGCATAGGCTTTGACCATGAAAACAAAGCTCCAAATAATTGCTTCACTTTTATCCAAAATGGCTGGATGGATGGTCGCATAATGCAAGAACCTATAATTGATATTGGATTGTCATAAGAAGGATTTCTTTAAAAGTATGTCCAAAGGATTTTGAGTATAAATTAGTGAGCAGCAACAAAATGACTTCAGTTTAAATTAATATTATCAGCAAGAGATAAATGCAGACGAGGTAAGACGCCATGGAAAAAGGAATTAAAGGGATTAGACATAAGCAGTAGAACCACAAAGCAAACAAGGTACTATTGTGCTAGTACTAAAATAAAGTAATTAGCTAATAGTGAAAATAAAAACCTGCCTCCACTTGCTCACCTTTCTCAGGGCCTGCAGAAATAATATACCTGTCATTTTAACAGCAAGAGGCAATTATATGACAACACACAAGAATAGCAGCCTTGTCTGTTTTGGAAGGCCTTCCAGGCTCCAAAATAGAGCCTATTTCAAGAAACCTAACCATGTCAAGCATATCAGGTACAAGCCCCAGAGACACATTTACATACAAACTCAAGTGAAGCATGGTGATAGATAGAATGGCAATAAAAAGTTTACTTGTCATTCAGCTTGTCCCTCCTCAGCTTTTCCTGACATGCCTTTGAACTAGAAGTAGCACATGATTCAGGTCTACCCTTGCAACAGGAAGTGAAAAAGAGAGATGAGATGACTTACTTCAAGCGTAAGCTACATTGACAAAGAGAAGGAAAGAAAAGCTATTAAGATTCGGCCTACTTATTTTTTATGTTAAGTTGTTGGTATTAGAAAAGGAGCAATTAGTACTTCTAAGGAAGGAAATATGATGTCAGAGGGGCCAAATGAAAATGAAAGGATAAAAGGATGTCATGTGTTAGATATCAGCACCTAAACATAAGCTTTTTGAGTTTCAATATGCTACTTAACACATTTTTATTCATTGAGACTTACCAAGTACCAACTCATTGATATTTGATGATGACTTGCCAATTCTATATGAATTATAAAAAAAACTATAGCAGCTTATTTATTTCATTACTCAGTTGTTGCGATAGTAAGATACTATCAGAGTGAAATACCTCTTTTTTGAACCAGACTCTTTTACACCATCAGCATCGCCCAACGTGCCATCAATTTCAGCGCTACAATAAGATAGGATCATCAAAAATCAAAGAAGATAAAGAGCAAAAAATTGGGCTTCAGAAGAGGGAGGTAGTGTTCTAGAGTTATTCAACTGATTCAACCATTTTTCCACCATTTTTTTTTTCCAGTTTGCATAAACAGCCATGTTTCAACATCAAACATGCAGACCAAATTCCAGCGGTGATGTTAACATATTGACATAAACAAGATCTTCGAACATCAACCACACAGATATAATCCAAGAATACATTCTGACCAGCATAAGCCCTTCATGTTAAGATGAAATGAACCTACCTCAGCAACATTATCTACAGGACCAAATTATACTCCAGGTATAGAAAATCACAAATCGATACTCTTGGTCAGATTCCCGAGCATTGATTCGATTTCAACTACAAAATCTTGTTTAACCAAAGAAGAGAAATAAAATGGGAAAAACGGCCGTCGTAAAGAGACAATCTACAGGTCTTATTATCCCTACGTGAGTAAACCTATTGTTCAACACACAAGTGTATGAGTGTTAAATTCAACTAATAAGTCTCTGTTTCTAACCTTATCAGATTTGCGAGCGAGAGGACAATGACTCCAGATCTGTTTCTGCGAAAGCATTGCAGCAGAGGAGGAGGTGTCGGCAAGGCTGTTTGCTCGGGCTTCTTGCTCGGCAATGGCTCCAGATCTGTTGCAGAGAAGCGAGGGTGAGTGTGTGAGAGCAGAGAAGCGCAAATCTGAAAATATGTAAGAATGAGACGTTGATAACGTCGCCGTCAGTGAGGGAAGGAGAGGGAAGCCCGATTACATAAACATAAACATACTCGAATTCGTGAGTTGCAAGGACGAATGTGCTTCGTCAGAGATCGAAGAACGTGGGGGAGGCGCCGGAAACAGAGCACACAAGCCGAAGGACGATGTGAAGAGGGAAGCCCGATTAGGGAAGACGGAGGCGGAGATTGAAGGCGAGACAGCTAGGGAAAAATTCCGCCAAAGTGTTTTTTTTACTCTAAATGGCGCCCAATGCGTTTCTGCCTTCCGCTTTTCAGTTCTTTTTTTTTTTTCATTTAATAATGAGTGTTGTTAGATGGAAAACTGTTGAAGATATTTTGCGCCTAAAATCGTAAAAGTATCGTGCAAATTCCTCCCCTTTTTTTTTTTTAATAATATCGTGCGAATTCCTCCCTTTTTTTAATAATAAAATCGTAGAGGTGAACACTTTTTTTTAAAAAAAATAAAGTGCCGACACTGTTGTTTTTTTTATTCAACCTTCAAATATTAAGTTAAACGAACATAAACCATTTGAAGTTTATACTGGGAAAGTTCAAAAACATATTAAGAAATAAAATAATAATGGTAATTTATGATAAACCCCCTAGTAAAGTAATTAATGTTGACTTATATATAATACATCACTTTGAAAAAAAAAAAGGTACCGATACTGTTGTTTTTTTATCAAACCTTCAAACATTAAGTTAAACTAACACAAACCATTTGAAGTATACAAGGAAAGTTCAAAAAAATATTAAAAAATAAGATAATGATGATATTTTACGATAAACACCCTAGTAAAGTAATTAATGTTGACTTATATATAATACATCAGAAAAGATGAAAATTTTTAAAATTTAATTTTGTATATATATAATTTCAAATTCAAATAAAATAAACCTTTTTAGGGTCTCGGCCTATTTTTTGATGATTGTTTTGTCACAATTATTTAACCAAGCTAGTGTTAAATTAAGATAAGCACTACGTTTTGGAGGATGGTCCAAAAAAAAAATTTGAGGATTGGTTAATTGCGTATTTGGTTGGCTAGCACCGTTAACGCGAATACCCTTGTTTTCCCTTCCTCCTCTACTCTCAAAGGTAAAGGTTGCTCCCTCGGCTATTTCTCCCACTCTTGACACCTCCCTCCACCATCTCCGTCCCCTCGCCCTCTCTCATCACCAATGCTCTCGCTCCTTCCATTCATATACTTTTTCCTTAATTGGGTAGTTTTCTCAACATCAACAAAACCTTACCACATCTCTAAACTTTCTCAAATTCTGATCATGAAATCATTTCTATTATTCTAGTTTTAATTACACATTAGGTGGTTTTAAACAATATCTCAAGAGCTAGTAGTTAGCTATACTGGTAGAAATTATTATTAATTGGTAATATTGGACTCAAGTGTTCTTAGAATTGTTCTTGAGACTTGATGAAATTTTAGCAACGATAGTCACTCTCTTCACACAAAACATGGAAAAAAAAGAGATAAATAGAATTAAATGTTTAGCCCTGTTTATAAGGCATGTCTACCGTGATATTCAATGTTGGTGTATGTTATTAAAATGTAGAAGTATGTATATTTATTTAAAAGAGATAAAGTTAGAAGCTTATTAAATTTTAAGATATAGTTCATGAGTTTTAAAACTTTACTTAGTTTCAAGGATATTTATGAATCGGATGAGAGGAGTATATCACAATCTAATACTCCAATCAATAGTAGTATTTCTTAAATGAGACTAGATTGGGGTATCCAATTAAGAGATTCCAAATCTTTCCTTGACCCCAATCTCATGAAGTTTGTTTCACTCCGAAGGAAGTAATTTGTTTTATTCATATAAAGGTCAAATTATATTACGATAAAAAGAAAAATCATGTCACCACCGAAGGTCTTAAAAAATTAAAAAAAAAATCGACTTTCAGTGGCGACATAAAGTCGCCACTGAAACTACCTTTTGGTGGCGACACAAAAATGTCGCAGCCAAAAGTATAACTTTCAGCGGCGACTTGACATGTCGCCACCGAAGGTCTTAAAAAATAAAAAAATAAAATAAAATTTGACTTTCAGTGGCAACATAAAGTCGCCACTGAAACTATCTTTTGGTGGCAACACAAAAATGTCGCCGTCGAAAGTATAACTTTCAGCGGCGACTTGACATGTCGCCACTGAAGGTCTTAAAACTTAAAAATTAAAATTAAAATTCAACTTTCAGTGGCGACTTTATGTCGCCACTAAAACTACCTTTTAGTGGTGACACAAAAATATCGTCGCCGAGAGTATAACTTTCAGCAGCGACTTGACATGTCGCCACCAAAGGTCTTAAAAAATAAAAATTCGACTTTCAGTGGAGACATGGAGTCGCCACTGAAACTACCTTTTGGTGGCGACACAAAAATGTCGCCATCGAAAGTATAATTTTCAGCGGCGACTTGACATATCGCCACCGAAGGTCTTAAAAAATAAAAATTCGACTTTCAGTGGTGACATGAAGTCGCCACTGAAACTACCTTTTGGTGGCGACACAAAAATGTCACCGCCGAAAGTATAAGTTTCAGCGGCAACTTGACATGTCGCCATGAAGGTCTTAAGAAATAAAAAAAAAAATTAAAATTTGACTTTCAATGGCGACATAATGTCGCCACTGAAACTACCTTTGGTGGCGACATTTGTGGCGACAAAAAAATGTCGCCGTTGAAAGTATAACTTTCGGCGACGACATTGTTATGTCGCCACCGAAGGTTCTACTTTCAGCGGCGACATAAAATGTTGCAGCCTAATGTGTTACTTTCAGTGGCTACTCATTTTGTCGCCACCGAAAGCTATACTTTCAGCGGCGACATCAAATGTCGCCACCAAGTCTTTTTTTTGTAGTGAGTAATCTGTTTTGTTCTCAGACCAATCAGCCAAAACATTTTGTGGGTCCTCCATGAACAACTTCTTCACCTCTAAAACCAACCTCAATGTGGAAGATGAATCATCACCCTCTGAATCAGACTTGCCATGACAGAGAAGAAGTAAAACAGAAGAGAAGCAGAAGAGTAACAGAACGATCCTCACTAGTAAAGCCATTAGAGTGAAGTGATGAAGCTAGCTAGATACAGTATCTAGAACACTTAGAGAAACTTCACAAAGAGACGTGAAATGCTAGTAACAAGAGAGACCAGTGTTGAGGAAGAGGACGCATGATGAGGGCGAAACTTAAGAGTGAAAGTGCTTGGTTGTGTGTAAGCGTGATGATTGGAGTAGAAGAGAGAAGGTATAACAGTGGTTGGGCGACTCAGCAATGAATAGTTGTTGGTTTGGGTGTAGAGAGAAAGTATAGTAATATACTCGCATTTCATTTTTATTGCCATAGTTCAACACGAAATGTGACTTTCGTAAATAAAGTGAGCAGTTCCGCTGAAAATTCATGTCTACACTTGCGTGCACCTGCGCATATGTAGGTCAGCCGCTGTGTGTGTGTGTGTGTGTGTGTGTGTGTGGGCTCATGTAAAAGAAGAGAAAACTTATACGTATATATATACACTTGCGTGTATATGTATATATATATATATATATATATATATATATATATATATATATATGCTGGAAAAGAAAAGAGAAACACTAATGCATGTATATATGTAAGTCTATTTCTGCCTGGGAAAGGAAAAGGGAAGAAGTTATGTTTACACACACACACACGTGTGGTTGTCATATAAATGGGGAAGACATTTTGCTATGCATGAATATATATATATATATATATTGAAGTTGCATAGATACAAAAGGAAATTGAGAGTTTAGTTTAATTATATTTTGTTGGCTAAAGCAGGCTCCTGCTTATATTTTGTTGGTGTCTGCCACTGATTGAAATAATATATTAAAGAAGTTTGTTGGTAATGAGGGGAAATTTGGGTGAATTAGGATTATTCAAAGTTATGTTGATTGGTAGAATGCATATAAGGTGTTTGTTAAATTGTATGGGAAGGAGCTTCCTTGGGTAAAGGTGTTTGTTAAATTTTATGTTGAGGGATGTTTATTTTGTTTTTATGATGAATTTACTAAAAGAATAAGCTCGAGGAAACTTTAATACATTATATGGATGTTTGGAAGTTTATGCTTGCTAGCTTGTGAATTTAGTGCTTAACTGGATGTATATAAATGTATCTCGTAAGCATATTTTGTTTCAAGCAATTATTTATTAAATTACTAGTTTAAAGGAAAAAGATAAACATTATATTTTGAAAAACCATGAGAATCATTAAAATGTATACGATGATTGGTATTTATTAAACTCCTAAGTAAAAGTTCCAGGATAACCTCTGAGAGTTTAAAATAATTGTAGTAAAATAATAATAATAACAATAATAAATATTGTTATTATTAGAAAAAGGATTAAGTAAATGAAAAGGAAATATATAAGAATTATTAATTAATAATAAATGAGGATTATTATTAATTAATAAAGAGTAAAGAAAATATATGAGGATTATTAATTAATAATAAATCTCATTTATTATTAATTAATAAATAGGGGTATTATCAATAAAGGGAATTTTTTGGGGTTTTAATTACTTTTAATTCTCTAAGAGTAATCCGCGTAGTTAGTTGCATTGCGATGCGATTAAGTGACTAATGATAATGATAAACGTTTATAGGAAATTCATAGACGCCTCGACCGATCCCAACACCTACCGGATGAAGAGTTAAGGATTCAAGGTTAAGGTGGGTAACTCTAATCTTGTAAGCATGTGTGTAAATGTTTATGTATTGATTAGCTAATTATGTATGTTGGTTGATTTACTTGTTATATATTTTTCCTAGCTATGAATTTGAGGTTGCGGTCTCATGGGGCTACATGTCCTAGACAAGGGCTACGGTCCTTGGTCGTTAACTACGGTTACGATTATTGTAAATGCTTCCATGCTTTAACATGTGCTAATTTGTCATTTATGCTTTCATACATGTGTATGAGATTAATTGTTACCCTGGGGTCCATTCATTTGGACTCCAGACCACATGAAAGATACAGGTAGTGTTCGGGATCAAAAGGGTAAGAAGCAGTTGTAAGGGTTACAATTGTTGGAACTTCCTAAAAAAAAATAGGAGTACCTAGACTGTATTAACATCCAACTATCAGATGAATTCGAATCGCGAAAAATTAGTCCGTATTTTCAAACTAGATGAATTTCAAAAATTTTTATTCCAAAATTTTAAGTCATTCAAATCACCTCAATTCCCGTACACGTTAACTCTGATAAAATAAAGGCCCCACAAGGAGGTTGTCACAATTTGTGCTTTATTAATCAAGTCTTATTTCACCATAATTAGCCCTTAAATTTCGAAATTAGGAGCCCCTCCATAGCCTTATCTAGTTTAAAATTTAATTGCCCTCTTAGATTTGAGGACACATGCTCAAATTTGATACTGATTAATTATGCTTTTATCCTTTACTTACATATGAAAATTTGGCACAAAATATTTAATTATTACGTGTTTTATGCCTGTTAATATCCACTTATTTTCGTTGTCTTCTACCTCTTGTCCTTAAGCCAAAATATAGCCCTATTAGGTAGTTACTTAAGTTTACCCTAAATCTCAATCAATACAAGATTATTTGCCAATTAGTAGTTGCTAATTTGTCTTTATTTGACTAAGTGTCTTCATTAGCTTTTCTTGCTTCCATTGGAATTAAAATAGCTTTCATTTTAAGTGACATTTATGTCACATTTTATAGCCTTTATATGTAGTCTCATATTTAACACTTTGATTACAAGTTTCAAAGTGAAATTTTGATGAAAATATAATCAATATATTATAATTCTTTGAGACATATATTCACCTTTTATATTTTGTCAAGTGTTTACCAAAATACAAGGATTTTGGTAACACCAAAATTAGGGATGTTACAAGGGAGGAAGATTAAACCAACTTAAAATTGCCTCCTTTGCCAAATTTCTAACTTTGTAGACATCCTGATAAATTTTAGGGCTCCTATGTATTAGGGTTATGTTTTCAATTATGTTGTTTTAATAACAAAGGGATATCGAGGCAATTTTGTAACGCCCCTATTTTCTAAGTCACTTATGGAGTCCAATTATGATCCTAGATCTCTTATTAATCTATTTCGTGTGTACTTATTTAAGTGATGGCGTTAATATATCAGAGTAAGTCACAACAGAGAGCATACTTAATTGTTTAGACGACTGAGTAACTGATTTTATATGCGCAGACATATGCTGGTTAATTATAAATTTCCGAAAGAATAAAAGCGTGATACAACTTACATTCACTACGGTGATCTCGGTTGACGTGTTAGGTTACAGTAATCCAAAAAGTTCGACCAAACTCGTGCATATCCTTATCCCAAAATATAACTCTTTCCGAGCCTTTACGCGTGTTGCTTACCCTCGCCTCCCGCTCCCAATCCTCCTAATCCTGAAGCTAGGGTAAATTCTGAGATTCAATGCCCATTGAATCTCAGATCACACTTAACCTTATGCTTAAGTATAACAGTATACATGATAGATATTTATTTACATTTCGGTATAAAGCCATACATAGCACACAACACATGTAATAATTTATATCTCAACAATTATAAAGCACACAACAATTGTAATGTTCACCTCTACATAGCACACAGCCCATGTAAGGTCCACATAGTTTGCACATAAACCAGTGCCACGCCCCGGAGCGTGTCCTCAGCGCTAGGAAAACATCCATACGGTATTTCCAAGAATGTAACCCGTTTTCACATTAAAAGCTGAATGTATTTAATATGGTGACCACAATCTATGACCCAAGACCCAGTCTTAGCCACAGTCCATGACCCAAGACCCAGTCTTGTTCATGACTATATGAATCAATCACTTCACATATAAAGCATACAAGTAGCATAAGAGTTAGAGTTACAGTACGCGTCCGTACCTTAGACCTTGGTGCTAGTGGTACGTTCACATTTCAGTACTGGCTCCAAACCTTCTCGGATATCCTATAATATCATCACCGCGTTATTTTTCTTATGATTAGTATCCTAAGAGAGAGTCTTGCCACTCATGACCCTTATACCCTTTTTAATTTATCATTTATTAATACTAACTCTCTCAGTTAGTTAATAATTTCCCTTATTTGTTATTTATTATTTTCACCCCTTCCCAATAATAACAACATTATCTGTTATTATTATAATTATCCTAAATTTCCTAATAATAACACTAATTTCTATTTATTCTATTAATATTATTATTCTATTAATTATCATCATCATCATTTTAGAATTTATTTAAACTTCCAGAACTTATCCAATAACAAACATACATTACACTTAAATTCATGCTTTAATAAATACTAATTATTATACAAAAAATGAAAGTATGCAAACCAAATCCACTAATACCCTGGTATGAATTTGAAATATGATGTGTGTGTATTAACTCTAATATGTGTGTGTGTGTGTGTGTGTATATATATTTAGGAAAGGAATTAATAATATACACCTAAGAGAATGCAACACACACACAGTAGCCATTTATTGCATTAATAATATTCATTTTATCGGATAAACCAATACACACAGTAACCATTTCTATTAATAATTCCCTTTTATTGCATTTTCCTCTTTCATTTGCTAAAAAAAAAAAAAAAACTTCATATACTATAACTATATCAACAGTGGAATCAAATAACATGCAGTAGCGTCCTCTTCTTTTATATATATATATATATATATATATATATTCATATTTTTATAAAACATATCCTGAAGTGCAATAACGGGTCTGACCAAAAATGCAAATGACGGATGGAATAATATGTTGGATAGCAAAACGAAATCTTAACATTCAACAAGGTTTTCTCTTCTTTTATCTGCCATCAAGCTTCCTATAGCAAACACATATCTATTTATATCCATAGTAATTTACATTCTACCTGAAACTTAGTACACTCACATAATACTAAAACTCTTGCGTGAAACAGGAGGAGAACACACGACTAATTATTCTCTTTCTTTACTCACAGCATACACACATATGCATATATATATATATGCCTATTTCTTTCTTTTCCTTCTACTTAACCACACAACTCACGGTTTTCCTCTCTCTTTCTTTCTTTCTTTTTTTTTTTTTTTTCCTTTTAACATGCCCAACACATGCACAGAGAGCACACGTTCAGCCCCTTTCTTTCTCTCTTAACATACATGTGTTCCTTTTTCTCATGCAGCAAACACACTTACGGGAAGCAGCAGCCCATCATTTTTCTTTCTTTCATTTTCCTCGGTACACTCACAAACAGAGCATCTCATGCAGTAAAACAAAAGAAGGAAAAGCAACACACACACACACACATATACTTATTCAGCCATGGTTTCGGCACAAACAGAACCTAAATGCAAAAAGAAGAACATGCAGCAACTTTTTGGACAGCAAAATGACACTCACACATACACAAGTTTAGATGAGAATATTATACATATATTAGCCACGTTTTAACAGCAAAACGAAGAGACGATTTCATGGAGCAAAGCCAAACCTAAATATAGAAAAAGAGACGTCTTACAGCAACCATAAGAAAAACCGATGACAGCCCCTGTTTTTCGTTTTCACTTTCCTTTTTCAGTTTCTGTTCTAGTGTCTTCATTTCAGATTCTTTTTGGTTTTATCCTAGCTAAACTATGACCAAAAAAAAAAAAAAACCGAAGGGAAAGGAAGGATGAGGATCACCTTCAGTTTTTTCCAAGCTTAGAAGGTGATGATACGTTGCTGATCCTTCGCTCTGTTCCACGGCACCAAAACAGGGCAGGTTTTATTCTTTGAAACTCTTCGGTCTCACTCTTTCTCTCGCTGAAACTCTCACTCTCTCGGTCTCTCTCGTTCTTCTCTCCGTCTCTCAGCTTTGCGTCTCTGGGAGAATGAAAATCGAAGGAGCAGAGGCGAATATATCTATATATGATGGTTCCGTGAGCCAGTCAGAGCAAGGGACCGCTGGTTCAAGGAGTTTTTTGTGTCTCGTCTGTTACCGGATAAGTAATAATTATCTGTCACTTAATAAATGCCAGCTACTAGTTGACTTTCGGCATGTTGTTTTCGGTGAGCTTGAGGGTGCAGGAGATGAATATGAGTTGGGCTTCGTGTTGGGCCAGAGGAGGTGGATCATCCGAACAGGATGAAGCATGAAGAATTAAAATTAACTGCACTCTGTTTTCCTATTCTTGCTATCGGTCTAGAACATGAAAGGGATAAATGGAAATTTCTTGTTATGTTGCTCTCACGTGGCTTATGTTTTTGGGGCAAGTATTTGAGCTGGTTTTTGGGCTTAGTCTCATCCAATTATGCAGCCCATTTGGTTTTTCTCATCTACTCTCTATTTCACGAGGCCCATCTGATTCTGTTGTCTCTTTTCTCTTTTCTTTTTTTTTAATTAACTTATTTATAACCCCTCTTGATTGGCAATTAGATAAATATCATTTAATTATGATTATTAAATAATCATAGAGATAAACCATTTTATTCTATAGCACTAATTTATTTGCAATTAGACTTAATTGCAAATTATTGAAATAAATCCCAAAATATTTAATCCTACAATTTTCATTCACCATTTTCCCCTAAATTTATTCTTTTCAAAATAAATTAAGGAAAATTAAACCTTAATTTCAAATAATTATTCTCATAAATATTTTGGCCCAAATTTCATAATTTAATTCCATATAATTTTCTAATATTCAAATCCCAAAAATTTGAGGTGTTACAAATTTAACATAAATTTTAAATCCCTAATTTTGACACATAACCGAATATATAATTTGTGAAGATCAATGACCAAACTTTAAATTTAGGTAGGGATTTTTTGAAAATGATTCAAATAATAGAAAAAAAAAAGGAAAGGGAATGGACAAGAAGCGTGGATCCTCCTTGAGTGGAAGCAAAAAAAAAGACCTGGTAGACCTGATAAGATGGACACAGGAAAATAAAGTAATTCAAATAATGAAAATGATTATATTGACGAAGATTTCATTGACATACAAAAAAATTAATAGATATTCTATAAACCACACTTTTCTTTCATATTAACTTAACACATTCGTTGACCTAGATTTATTCTGCTTCTAACGCAAAGAAAATCATCTTAGTCTTGTTTCTAGAAACTAAGTGACGAGTTGAAACAATCAAAATAAAAATAATTTGAGAAAATTATTATTAATATGTACCTTCTCAGATATATATAAGAAATATGTAACATCCCAATTTTCAAAAGCGGAATAAATTAACTTTTCATTTAAAATCATTTCAAACCATCAGAGTAGATCATTTGAGCGGAAGAGTATCTGTTATTTGTATTTCAAAATGCCATAAGTCTGGCGGGGTACAATAGCGGTAAGAAAACCGAGTATCTCAAAAGGACTGTACAACAACAAAAGGATGGCTTCTGCCAGAACAACAACGGGAAGTCTTCCGCCGGGTCTCTAAGCATGCTGCTTTCCCCTCTTCTTAGTCACTGGTTCTCCTAACCTTGAGGCTATATTAAGAGCTGAGGTCCTATGCATACGTACACAATATATAGACAACTCATACCACAACACCAAACCGCATACTTAAGCAAACTATCATAACCAATGCATATATATCGCTCCCAACATGCGACCATATCGCTCCCAGCATACAGACATATCGCTCCCAGCATATGAACATATCGCTCCCAGCATTACAGATACTCTCTAACCTTTATATGCACACATACCACATATATGCATAACATAAACATTAGAGTTAGTGTTACAGTACGCGAACGTACATTCGTTGACGAGCGTTTAGTACGTTGACAATAAACTGTACTTTTGACGGAAAACAGCGGAATGACACCGAAATGACAGCGGAACAAGATTACTGATATCCTATAATGATAATATCACATTTATCAATATTTGATATCATAACAGGCATTTTAGGTACAAATTACCATTTTGCCCCTGATCCCCTAATCGGCGGAATTTCACTAGCACTTTGCTACCTTGACCCTAATCTTCCAGAATTTCAACATATCTCCAACTCCATAATGATTTTCGAAATTAATACCTTAATTACCCCTAGAACATGATTTCTAAACATACCTGGAAGATTAAAGATCAACCTAGTATTTCTACAACAACTACCGAAAGAAACACTAAAACTAAAGACTAGGGACCGAAGAACTTACCCGGCACTTTGCTATTTCCACAGACTCCTCCTTCTCTCTAAAATCTCTCTCTAGAAAGCTCTAGGATTTGTGAAGAATGAAGAGAAGGTGAAGGCTATTTATAGAAAAATGCAATGGCATTTTAGTAATTTCATTGAACTTTGTCTGATCAGTTTCTGGCCGTTAGATCGCACTTCTTGGAGGTGGCAAGATCTTGGCCTTACACCTCTCAAGGATGATGTCATCCCTGCTGCATCATCAAGCCTTATGTCATCTTGATTTATCAGGTAAAATTCCTGATTCGGTATCCTGATCGCAAAATTTCATAAAATCTTAAAATTTCGGGAACAACACTCCGAAGGTCTTTTCTTCCTCCTCAAATTATCTAATTTAACTCAATTTCTGATCCTGCTGAGGACATTCTGTTATCAGCTGAAAATCCTCGGTATTTGTGCCCGGCTACAAAAATAACGTTGTCCGGTACTAACTCCGAGACAAAAATCCACTGATTAACATTATACTCTGGTTTTTCCCCACTTATCCCCAGATTCCCACAACGGGATTATTTTCTATCGGTTCTCCTTTTGGCTATCTGCTTTAATTATACAAAATATCTTCCTATTCGGATTTCCAAATCACTTCGTCGGTTACAGAAATGACTTCGGAGACCGGCCATCTCGAGATAAAAATTCCCTCGTTCACAATATACCCTGACTTTAGAAACCTAGGTCACGGTTTTCTATGTAGGATTTTATTTCCATCCGTTCTCGTTTATCCTGTCCACTTTTAACTATTATTATATTACTTAATTACCACATGTCTTAACTTATAATGTTATTTTAATGCAAATATCTAGATATTAATTTCTTAATTTTCATTTCATTTTTCTTTATTTTTCTTCTAATTTTCGTTTTTATTTATATATGTATATTTATTTTAAGTAATTTCCACCTTTTTCTCTTTATCTTATGTCTAAACAATTAGCCATTAATTATCTAATTAATCACTTACTAATTGTTGACAATTTTCTTAATTAGTAATAATTATTATCTCACAACTTTTTTATTGACATTAATAATTTATGCTCCATGCATAATATTAAAAATCATAAGGTCCAATCTGGTCCCTAGAATACTTTTTAATTTTCTATTCTTCTATTTTCAAAAGAGATAATTTAATAAATTGTCTAAATTAGGGACAATATTCCTTCTAATTTTTAATAATTATTTCACAGCCCTTTAGGATTTATCATCACATTTTTAGGACGTTTTATGGCCCTAAAATGCATTTTTCACGTTTTTAGCAATAAATTCCATTTAATTTTCTTAATATTTCCCTTTGAAAATGGACCAATTATACAACATTTTGAAACCATATCTATCATAAATGGACATAATATTCCAGATAATAATTATCCGGGTATTACAAAATAAATATTTAAAAAATAAAATAATTAAATTAAAATAATTGAGGTTAAAGATGATATAAAAGAGAAATCAAATATATTACTGAAGTATTAGGCATGTAAATTGATTTTCCCTATATACATAATTTATAGCATTTGATCTAAAGCCCAAACTAGCTAAGGAGACACCAAGAAGCTACTGTTGTAAATGTTGTACTACAGCTACAAGAGAAAGGGAGAAGGAAAAAGATATCAAAGTTACTATTTCTTATGTTTGCATTGGTTGCATGTTTTTTGTGCTATACTTGCTTTAGTTAAAAATGATAGAGTGTAAATCTCTTACTTAGCTATTGGCAAGGCCATCGCATGAATTAGTCATACAGTTCAGTTATCTGTAAGGTATTATTCTTTACGGTTTGTTTTGCACGGTTAATTCCAACCACGCATTAATGTAAATTGTGAGTCTGCTACTAATATTCCCTTGAATGTCATCTATTTCTTCTATATTAACAAACCATAGGAACAAGTTCTTCAAGTGTAAAGGGAAATCTTGTGAAGGAATAGCTAAGATTGAGACTTTAAGAAGAATCTGGCTAATCAGTTTTGATTACTATTAGAACTTGTGAAATGTTGAATACAAACTGTCAAGTTTCCTTTTTTTTTTTTGTTTGCTTGGTTAGTTATGTATTTTATAAAGTAAAGCATGTAGATTATATATGTATCTTGGCATTTAAATAACCTCCATAAGGAAGTAAGGAGAAACCGATGGTTGCAAGGTAAGTGCCAGGTAAAAATGGTATGAATGCCTAGATAGAGGTAGATAGCACTCCGTTTGTCCCTAACTATATGATCCAAATAACTGAAATGTATGGTTTAAAAACACTCTCAACATTAGTTAAGAGCAATAAATATGTGGGAAGTCTAATGTTATTTTTCAAATACAACCCTTATTACTTACAACTGGATGAATGAAAGATTAATAATAAAGAAAATGATAAAAGATAATGTATGAATAAATTAACAAGAGATAAAATTGGTAAAATTACGTTTAATGTTCCGACAATTTCCAATTGTATATTTTAAAAAGGACTAGACTAATTAAAAAAGTTGAATATTATGAAAAAAAGGGATAGATGGAGCAGTTTTTAATCCTAAGAATGTGCCTCGTCAGTTTTGTAAATGTTTGAAAGCAGGGCATGCATTTGCGTCAAGCTCCGAAATGTTACGGGTTTTACGTACATATTTTAAGCATTAAAATGAATCTTAGTTCATAATTTTTATTTTTACTTTCATGTGGATAAGAATATATGAATTTTCAAAGTAGTATCGAATTGCCAGGAAACTCCCGTGTGATACCTTAGCCCCGGGGGGGGGGGGGTGGGGCTTGAGTTTTTGGGCTAGAGGAGACCAAAGTTAACCCGAGTCTTATTTTTCTTTCATAAAGCTTTCTAAAAGCAATAAATAGAGCTTGGAACCATTAAATTTTGAGATGATTTGAATTAGTTACAAATTTCCAAAAAAAAAATTCGGAAAATCCCTTTACAACATGTGTTAGGACCTAAAGCTTTTAGATAAAGTTTGTTTTAAAAAGAAAAGAAGAAAGTTGGTGTTATAGGGTTTCTAATTGTTACTTGTGGTTTTAAAATGGCAAAACAACTATGTAAGTAACCTGTTATGACGTTAATTATATCGTTTAAAAATTATATTAATTCATTTAATTTCCATGAAAAGGAGAAGAAACTTCTGTATTTTTCAATAGAACCACTACATAAAAAACTGTCATAAACAATCCACAAATAACAATTTCATCACTACCTTTTTAAATTTCGTAACTATCATATTAGAATTCACAACTTCTATGTTGCGAATTTGTTTTCATAGGGATGTGAGTTCTAATAGGGTAATTGTGAATTTATTATATCTGTAACTCTAATGGATTTGGAAACTATTTAAATATTATAATTTGCCCCAGAACATGAAATCTTGGTTGATATAGTCGTTGAAAAAGTTATTTTCAACGACTGTAGCTCCAGCACCAATAGATGATTATAATTGTTAGCCTGCTTGGTAATATATATATATATATATATATATATATATATATATATATATATATATATATATATATTTGGTATCCGAAACAAAAGTGATTTTAAATACGGATATTTACTGTATATTGACCACGATAATTTTTATATTCAATAGTCAAATTCGATGACCAAGACTTATTTTGCTTGTCACAATGTCAATACATAAGACAAACTAAGGCTACGTTTTTAAATTCACTGTCAAATTCGATGACCAAGACTTGGTTTGCTTGTAACAATGTCAAATACATAAGACCAAGTAATGCTCCGTTTTTAAATTCAATGTCGAATTCGATGACTAGGACTTATTTTGCTGGTAACAATTAATAGAACGTAGTTGACAAGCTGAAACAATCAAAATAAACATTTTTTAGGAAAATTATTCTCAAAATGTCAACAAATAGTAGTTAAATATAAACGCGGAGATAGGAATAAGTATTATATGATATTGTGGAAAACACATACGGCTACATGAAGACGATTAATGTAAACAATGTATATAAGCATAAAATATAGTTGATGCACACAAAAATATTGTGCCATCTAGACAATTATTGGAATGGCGGCTTTACGTTGAACCGTTGTTTTGGTCAAATAGATGTAGTCTACAGTTACGTGGAGGCTCCTCCAATAAATTTATTTATCAAAGATGACTATGTCATCGCTAAATTTATAATGGCGACTTTCCTTGGATAGTTGTTTTGGTTCAGAATTTGCGTATATAAGCGGGCATAAGGTGCTGTGTTTTTGCACAGATAAATCACAGGTACGAGAAATACTAAAATCATGAGGCTAATTCCAAGGTCGCTACTTTTGCTGACATCTGTGTATGTGTTACTTTCAGTTTCATCAACTTCCCCAATCCCAATTCCAGAACTCTTCACTCAATGTCTTGAGGCTAATTCTCAAAATCCAATCCCATTTTCAACCACAATTTTCACTCCTCACAATGCTTCTTTCACTTCAGTCCTTGAATCCACAGCTTATAATCTCAGGTACCTGCTGCCTTCAATGTCGAAACCTGAATTCATATTTACTCCATTAGAGGAATCTCATGTTCAAGTTGCTGTTGTCTGTGCAAACAAGCTAAAAATCCACATGAGGGTGCGCAGTGGAGGTCATGATTATGAAGGGACTTCTTCTGTTTCTCTCATTGAGCAGCCATTCATGATCTTAGATCTCGCCAAGCTTCACGCCATCCAAGTCGATATAGCACATAACACTGCTTGGGTTCAAGCCGGTGCTACACTTGGAGAAGTTTATTACAGAATTTCTGAGAAGAGTCCAATCCATGCCTTCCCTGCAGGAATTTGTCCATCCGTAGGTGTCGGTGGTCACATCACAGGAGGTGGATATGGCTCTATCCATAGAAAGTATGGACTTGCTGCCGACAACGTCATTGATGCACGGATTGTGGATGCTAATGGCAAGATTCTTGATAGACAAGCCATGGGAGAAGACTTATTTTGGGCAATTAGAGGTGGAGGAGGTGGAAGCTTTGGGATTATTTTGTCGTGGCAACTCAAGCTTGTTCAGGTTCCCCCTATAGTGACAGTTTTTACAGTTAATAAAACATTAGAACAAAATGCAAACAATATTCTTCATAAATGGCAGCAAGTAGCACCGAACATTGACGAAAATCTATTCATCATGGTTCACACAACGGTAACAAATTCTAGTACTCAAGGAGAAATGACTATATCAACATCTTATATTGCCCGTTTCCTTGGTAGGGCTGATAGGCTTCTCCAATTGATGGAGAAGAAGTTTCCAGAGTTAGGTCTGACTAAAAAGGATTGCTTGGAAACAAGTTGGATTAAATCTGTACTCTACCTTGCTGAGTTTCCGAACACCACATCCCCAGAAGTTCTCATCCAAGGGAAACTTGCTATTCCCAAACCTTACTTTAAGGCCAAGGCAGATTATGTGAAGCAAGTGATTCCTAAAAATGCTTTGAATTCTTTATGGAAAACACTCATGCAGGATGATGCTGCCTTGATGATTTGGGTTCCATATGGAGGAATGATGAGTAGAATCTCAGAATCCGCAACTCCATTTCCTCACAGAAATGGAACACTCTTCTTGTCCCAATATGTGGCTACGTGGACTGACGGAGAAAAGAGCCTGAAAAGGCATATGAATTGGGTTCGCAGATTCTATGACTCCATGACTCCTTATGTTTCAAGCTTTCCAAGAGAAGGATATGTGAATTACAGAGACCTTGATTTGGGAACGAACCAATTCAACAAGACAAGCTTCTTGAGGTCAAGCACTTGGGGATTCAAATATTTTAAGGATAATTTTATAAGGTTGGTGTTGGTGAAGTCTAAGGTTGATCCAAGTAATTTCTTCAGGCATGAGCAGAGCATCCCTCCCATGCCAATTGCAAGCTAACAAGGATTAAGCAAGGGAAAAAGTTTATGGTAAATTGTGTTGTTTCTGTTTGAAAAAAAAAATGTAATAACAAAAAAGGTAGTTTGTATGGTTTGTTCATGCATATGTATATTATTGGAGTTCTAAATCATGAATAAGACTATAACCTAAAAATCCTCAAGTTATTAGCCTGTGAGTGAGTAAACGAGGGAGTGAGAGAGATTGTGGTAGAGTCCTAACTCCTGAGCGAGGGAGTATGAAATTCATTTCTTTTTATTCACCCACTTTCCTATATATCTTATATAACTTCAATAAATGCATATATCAAGATAGTGAAAATTTTAAGTCACTTGGTTATACTTATAATACCCATTAAATGGGTTATAGTGATATTCCTCCAAAGAGGAAAGAAGAAGAAAGGAATAAGTTTCAAAGGAAGAGAATAGACATGCATTTTTGTGTATCATGTCATGTAACCCTACATTGAATATAGGGTTCCATGTCCCTCTTCCTCAATCAATCTACCCTTTCCTCATCACAGGACATATTATACTGGTTTTAATGATAAAAATTAGAATGATTGTGGAATATCACAGTCTTCGACCCAAGCTTTTCTATTATTTTTATTTTGACCCCAGTGCAATTAGCTTAGGCCCTAATGCACGAACAGATGACTAAGTATATTCCAACAAATTGGTACTTCGTATGGTGATATTGGTGATTTCATTGATCAGTAGTAAATAAATGAACTACGTGAGAACACTTATCACTAGCGCAACAGACGAACTATATTAAAAACACAATGTATAGCAATCCCTAGCTTGCCAGGTTGATTCTTTACACGACATCTTATTATGTTTAGATATTTAGCAAACAAGTGTATCACAAATTAATGATCATAAGATAGATTCAACATCAATTTTTTAGTGCTCGGACGTTTTAATTATGAAATACTCCCAAGTTCCTATTAATAAGTTGGAGACGAAATGTTTATTTTGTCCTTATTCATAAGTCACAGCTTTATATTTTTCACATCAATATACAATTATTCCTTTATTTTTTAAAACTAGCAGGCTCAAACGACTCACTCTCGTAGGCGACACTATCACCATCACCCATGTCGTAAAGGTCCTAAGGCATATCGATGTCATTTCTCAGTGCTTTTTTGTCTGGAATGATCATAGACAAAATGAAGGAGCTTATTTTCATACACATCCAATGAGGCAAGTTAAACACTACAAGAAAACATCGTATTACCCACACAAAAAATTCCGTTGGAAATTACCCATAGAAAATTTCCATCTAAAAAAAATGTGGTAAAATAAGCCACGTTTTTTTTTTGCGATGGAAATTTTTCGAGGGTAATTTTAATTACCCACGGAAATTCTGTGGGTAATTTCAATTACTCACAGAATTCTGCGGGTAATTATGTGTGTAATTTTTACCCATAGAATTATGTGGATAATTTCTGAAGGAATTTTTTCTGTAGGTAATTCTGTGGGTAATAAATGTTTTTTTTTTCTTTGTAGTGATTGGGTATTAAGACAACTAGCCAAATACCATATATTGTACTAAGATCCCTAAACGGATTAAAACCATCGATCGTCAAAGCAAACCAAACATTTCTTGGGTCCACCACGAAAACTAGAAAGTTTGAGTCAAACATTTTCCACGCTTCAACATCTCATGGATGTCTTAGCTTACCATCTTCATTCTTGTTAGCTTCATGCCACCTCATTTACTCAGCTGTCTTTGTTACACCCCTACCGGCCTCACCCTTTCAGGTGAAAGGTTAGAGGGATTTCTTTTACTTATTACCTTTTTAATGTTACTTGTTCCTTCTTATCATGTATCAGAGTGAATGTAACAGAGCATGCAACGGTTTGGACAAATACAATATACTGACAAAAGTATAATAAACCAAAGAAGTACATAAGTCCCTGTATGGTTAAGGGTACAGTTCTCCCAAATAAAATATTAAATAGTAAATAATATTATACTCTCATCCAGAATAAATAAAACATTAAGCCTCCTTAGAGCATCTTCATCTCTTCGTATCAATACTCCTAGCCCTTGCATTTTTAAACTTATGATCACCTCAATTTGAAGCACCTGTGTCTTTAACAAGTCTAGAGTTCAAAATTGAACCCTAGAGTAACTGTTAAACTTATATACAATATGTATACAATACATGTATTGTAAATCACAATTAGGAAAATAAACTTGGCATATACTTCTCAGGACTGCCTAGTCAAGACAAGCCCCCAGTCTCAGTGTGCATAGGGCCTCAGTAGTCAGGGTGGCTAACCCCAACCACCTACCCTAAGTCCTGAGTAGATATCTATAAACACACAGTCATATAGGCTCCACCTACCCCACATATCTTGGGCCTTAGTAGACACCCATGAACGCATAGTCACATAAGCTTTGCCTACCCTACATGCCAAGGGCCTTAGTACCACCCTTACAAGTACTCCCCACCCATCATGCCTCGGGCCTCAGTAGCACCCCTACAGGTACTACCTACCCTACATACCTTGGGCCTCAATAGTAACCATAGAACATGAGTCCCATAGATACTACCTACCCTACATCCATAATCACCATAACACATAACTTACAAGAGCCACATAGAGTATGCAAGTTTACAGTTACTACCTGGTACTTCTTGAAAGCGGTGCACTTTTCTCTTAGCGTCAGGGATGCATCCTACACGTGAGAATACCCTTAATACAGCTAAACATCATGCTATCAATCAAACATTCAAACTCTAATTCAGGTTTCATAGAATTTGCATAGCACTAAATTTCCAGAGTTTTTGACCCAACGTTTTTTATTTTTAATAAAATCTAGAAACATCGTTTCCACATGAAATCAGTGGCCCTAGAACCCTTAAGATGTCTATTTTATAGGAAAAATAATTTCCAAGTCCAACTAGGTTTGAATCCTTTTCTGGTTTCCAATCTTTGGCCACTGGTTCAAGAGACAAATTTCAAAGCATTTGAAGTTCATTTACTATGTGCAAACCACTAATTTGTCTTCGTTGCCCAGAAACCGTAAGAACAGGCATATTTTTGTATATTAAAGACTTAGACTTTGAGAGTTTGGGAAAAAGGTAATCCTACATTTCCCTACACAAAAACGCCCTCTGGACCTATTGAGTACCATAAAAATATGAAATCCCACTGCCTTTTCATGAAAACACCATAGAGCAGAGGTAAGAGTAGTTAGGTTGTCGGTTAAGGGCTTACCATGGAATGTTTATTGCATATGGCCTTCTCCTCTTCCTTCAACCAAAACCTTGCTGCCCTATTCTCCTTTTCTTCTCAAGCACATCCTTAGGCAACCAAAAATGGGTGGGGAAGTGTCCTTAAATAGACTCTAAGGGTTAGGGCTTTTATCCAAGTCTGGTTATTATCCACTGGTCGAAAGGATGTCTCGGATTAAAATATAATTCTTTGACTTATTTTTCTAAGACAGTAGATCCCATAAAATCTGTCTAAGATTGTGTTATTAATGGCCTTAGAAGGTCATAATTACTTGTCTTTCACTTGTTATGTCAGGTTCAATTTGTATGGTCCAAATTAATCCTCTATTATTTTATTTTCTCTCTCTCTTCATTATTACTTGATGTGACTTATACTTTCTTGACAAATGATGTGACCTTGCACTTTCTCTTTTTGGCCACATAATGTCGTCCTCCTTCCTATATCTGGGCCTAGGCTCGACTCTGAAAACCCCTAACCAATCCCGCTCAGCTACCTTTTGTCGGTTACACTTTTCCTTGTAATTCATGCCCTTCAATTGGACTTATGTGGGTTTGGATCATTAGTCTCTTTTTCCTGAGCACAAGTGGTCAAAATTCAATGCCTTGGGGAGTAAGAAATCCACATTTCAGTATCCCGATCGGTTCCCCTTTGTTGGTTAATGTTTCCCTAAGCCTTTACTTTGTAATTGGGCTTTTATGTGTTTAAATCAACTTGTCTTATCCCCTAATGTGGCTACACACTTTTCTTTATTCTTGGGAAACAAGAAATGTATATTTTAATGTCTTATAATTACCTCAAACTTTATGGTGCCAAAAAGTCAAATATCCAATTTTAAAATGCCACGTGTCCCACTAGCATAATTACCTTTGACTATTGTAATCAAGAAGGGACAAGTGTCACCATTCTATCTGGCTAACACAAAAGTTTGTCATCATTAGTCATTATGACCTTACTTTATTAAAGTTACTTTATCAGTGCTGTCTCGAGATCCTACCCAAGTTTTACTCGAGTTTTCTTCACGAATACCGATGTTCTTTCAAAAACATAGAGCACCCTTGATTGCCCTAAAAATTCTATATACTCACTTATACCGACATACTTTTGCCCAACTAATTGTGCTATCCCTTAGGATATAGTTAGGTGACATCTTTTCCAACTGGATTTATATCGTATGGATCCTCAGTGCCCCTTTCCATTAGCACTTTAATTCCACAGCTTAAACATACTAGGTTCACTAACCTGTATAGCCGAGTTTCTTAGTCCCAGAGAGGCTTCCTAACCCTTGACATTATTTGGACTCTTCTCGAATCGGGCTTAGTTGTCCGCCTACTTTAGGCTTATTCTCAATTCTTAGGGTCTAGAATTCAGTGTGTTACACTCTTAGACAACATAAATAATCTTTCTAGGCAAGGTTTTAAAGGAAACTACCTAAGAATCTTTGTTGGTTTCTTCCTCTTATTTTACTCCTTCTAGATTGTCATGAACCTTGAAGTGTGAGACTTCTTATAAGTCTCCCTACGAGCGTCATCTCCCTAGTAAAGCGTACAGTTGTTGGGGATGCATCAATATTTTCGTAGTTCAAGCCTAATATGTTAATTATCTACTTGGCCTTGTAAAAGGTTGCTAGAATGTCTGCGGCTGGGAAAGCATTTTGTAGTAATTCTAGCAACATCGATATTTCCTTATTAGTGATCTCATACAAGCATATTAGAATGATTGGGGAATATCACAGTCTTCGACCCAAGCTTTTTTATTATTTTTATTTTTATTTTGACCCTAATGCAATTGGCATAGGCCCTAATGCACAAAGAGATAACTAAGTATATTCTAACAAATTGGTACTTTGTATGGTGATATTGTTGACCAATTAACTAAGTTGGCACACTTTATCCCCATTGGTGTCAACTCTTCTTTGGAACGGTTGGCAATGATTTGTATCAAGGAAATCATGAGACTTCATGGTATACCAAAAAGCGTTGTCTTGGACCAGGACCTACAATTTACATCCTGATTTTGGTAAACGTTGCATGAAGCTATAGAGACAAAGCTAAGATTTAGTACAGTATATCACCCTCAGACCGATGGTCAATCAGAGAGAACCATACGGATGCTAGAAGTTATGCTAAGAGTGTATGTATTGGATTTCAAAGGGAATTATGATTGATATCTTCTACTGGCGGAACTCGTATACAACAACAGCTACCACACAAGCATACAAATGGCTCTATTTGAAGTGTTGTATGGAAGAAAATGTCAATCACCTATATGTTGGAAGATAGTTAGTTGGATCAGATATAATCAATTAGACCTCCAAACAAATTTCTTTGATCAATAGGAGACTCCTAGTAGCACAAAGCAGACCTAAGAGATATGCTGATAAAGGGAGAAGACCTCTGGAATTAGAAGTCAGAGATCATGCATTCCTGAAGATATCCTTAGTAACAGGTATTAGTAGAACATTAAAGAGGCAAAAGTTAAGTCCTCGTAACATTGGGCCATTCGAAATATTGGCAAAGCATGGACTAGTCACTTACCAAATGGCCTTACCCCTGAACCTGAGCAAACTCCATGATGTATTCCATGTTTCTTAATTAAAGAAATACCAATCCAACCCTGAACATGTCATTGAATATGAAGAAGTCAAATTGTGACATGACAATACTTTCATGGACAAGCCGGAACAAATACTTGATTATCAAGAGAAGCAGCTTAGACACATAAATATTTCGTTCATGAAAGTGGTCTAGAAGGGGTTATCTCCAAGCGAGGCAACTTGGGAAATAGAAGAGGATATGAAGATGAAATATTTGGAGTTTATGGCTCGGAGTATACAACATGTATAGTGAATTTTGAGGGTGAAATTTAATTTAATGGCGGGAGAAATCTAATACCTAGATTTCCTTATTATATTAAACTTTGTATTTTGATGAATAATTAGCAAAATACAAAGGTGAATATGTGTCTCAAAGAAATATAATTTGTTCATTGTATTTTTATCTAAATTTCACTTTGAAATTGATTGACCAATGGTGAAATAGGAGACTACATTTAGGAGATATAAAATGTGACATAAATGTCGCATAAAATAATAGCTATATTAAATCAAAAAGAGATCAGGAAAGCTAATGGAAACACTTAGTCAAAATTAAAGAAAATTATTAACCACTAATTAGCAAATAAGCTTGCACTAATTGAGATTAGTTGCAAATACATATAACTACCTAATAAGGCTACGTTTTGGTGTAAAGACAAGAGGTAGAAGACAATGGAAATTATTAGATATAAAAAGGGATAAAAAAACATTAAAGTTAAGGCATATATGCCAAGATTACACATGTCAAGCTAGAGGTAAACACTTACTTGATTTTTGTCCAACTTGTGCATTTATCTTTAAGTTGTGAAGGGCAATAAAATCTTCTTTAAAGGGGCTATTAATTTCAAAATGCTTGAGGCCAAAAGAAGACACAAAAGGCTTGACTAATAAAGCCCAAATGACCTTGATTGATTAACAAACCAATTGCATATTGGCATTTGGCATTAAGGGATACTTAAGCCCTTAATTAGGACATTAAAAAATTGCTTAAGAAGTCATGGTTTTCGGCTGAATATGTGGAGTGACAATTACGCCAACTTGATTCAAGATAAGGCCACATGTTTTAAGTTTATTGCTTCTAGAAAGTTAGGGACACCTAAGCCCTAATACAAGACACCAAATGAACTTATTAAATCTATCCCAAAAGTCCATGATTTCGGCCACACATGTGGGGAGGCGTAGTGGCCAAGTTTCGTGATATTAAGCACATGCAACTTAGGCAACAAGTCTTCTAGAAAACTAAAGGACATAATCCATAGGGTGATGACACATGTAAAAAGAATCTAATAGCCCTAATTAAGTCTTAGATTTTGAATGGAATGAAGGGTGGAGATCAAACAAGAAACAACTTGTTGATTAAGGCAAGTGGGGTCCACAAGGGTTTGCATTTGCTTATGAATAGGAATGGTTCCCTCTTCATTTCTTTACACCACAACAAGCACAATCAAATATGATCAAGAGTAAGAGTGAGGTTAAATATAGGAGGAAAGAAGGAGGAGCCAAAGTTCCAAATCTAAGGTAAGGTTCTTGAGCTTAAGCTTTGTAATTTTTCTTGTTCTTGGCAAAATTTTGGTTTAATCAAGAAAATTATGAACTAGAATTATTTTCATGTTTTTAAGGTTGCTAATAGGTTTAAAATAAAAAATGGATGAAAATGATGGTGGAAAATGATTTTTAGAATCAAAAGTTGGAAAGGTTGTAAGTTTTAAGCTCTCTCAAGTCAGTTACCTTGTAAATGTTATTTTATGTATAAAATGATCTCTAAAAATCATGAAATTTTCCAACAAGAAAGTAGACATATAGAAATTTCTTTTGAAAAATAATTTATCATTTTTTTAAGCTTTGTACAAAAAGATAACAATTTTTGAATTTGGGTTACGTTTCTGGAAGTTTATTTGAACAGTGGCTGTTTGACATAGATTTTGGCTAATAAAATGGTGTTGAAAAATTTTGAAGTTTTCCAAAATAAAATTATAAAGGAAGATATTTCCTTTGATAAATAACAAGTAATTTTTAGGATTTTATACAAAAATATATGGATTTTTCAAGTTAATCCTTGTTTCTAGACTTGCAACCAGAATAGTGATTAAAGAAACTGAAATTGGGAATAATTCAGATCTTCATGGCTTTTGGATATATATATCCATGAAAATAGACATGTCAAAGATCATGTATATTTTTTTATCACTTAAATTGGATTTTTTTGCATTTAGTTATGATTTTTCAAAGTTGTTGAAAAATCTGCCAAGAAAATTAGGAAAAATGAATTTAAGGAAAAGTAAGGGTAAAAATGTAATAACAATTCCACCAAGGGTAAAAAGGTCAAAAGTGGCGAAAATATCTCTTTTGATATCATTTCAAGCAATATGGTATTTATGATAACATCATATGGAAAAAGAAATGTTGTGACAATATTTTAGGATATCCGGGAAGTTCGGGACCAGTTACTAAAGTCAAGCTTAATACTAACTACGTGGAGAAAGGTACGGACGCCTACTGTAACATTAACTCTTCAATGTCTTATATGCCTATACACTACTACGAAAAAAGAAAAGAAAAGCTTTAGAACATCCATTTTTTGCTTGTTTTACGTCCCTTTAAATAGGGACGTCTAACGGGGGACGTAGAAGTAAGAATTTAACGCATCCTAAAGTTATTTGGGATGTGTAAATCTTTTTTGAAGCGTCCTAAATTGTGATTTGGGATTCCCTAAGTCTTTTTTTCAGAAAAAAGATCCAAATATATGCCGATACAAATTAGATGCAGATACATCATCTTTACTCAAATAAAATAATATAGATCCAAAAATTCTAGAGCTAACAGATGCAGATACACATCCAAAAATTAATCTAGGATTCACATATGTAAATAATACAGATCCAAAAATTCCAGGGCTAATAATCAAACTAACAGATCCAACATTCTAAATCTAACAATCAAAAGAAGAAGAGGGGAAAAAAATCTAGATCACAGTAAAGATTAACGGCGCGGGCGAAGAAATTGCTACAACAAACGCAGGTGAGGGAGGAGACTTGAGAATCAGAACTGCGAGGGTTGGTTTACCTGAAGGAGTTGCGAGAATCATCTTAAAGCATTTGCAACAACATTTGCCTTTCCCGGATGATATTTAATCTCTAGGTCATTGTCTTTTAGTAACTTTATCCAGTGATGTTATCTCATATTAAGTTCTTTTTTATCAAACAAATACTCAAGACTTTTATGGTCGTAATATAGTTCTATAGTGATATCATACAGGTAGTGCCTCCATATCTTCAAAGCAAACACAATAGTTGTAAGCCCTGAATCATACATAGGATAGTTCAACTCGTGAGGCTTCAACTAAAGAGAGGCATAAGTCACCATTCTGCCTTATTGCATAAGGACACATCCCAATTCATGCTCACTGGCATTACTGTAGATTACATAAGTCTTACTCAGATCTGGAAAAATCCATATTGGTGTTGTAGTCAACCTCTCTCTATTTTCCTAGAAGCTTTTCTCATAGTCATCATCCCATACAAACGCTTGATTTTTCCTCGTGAGCTTTATCATTGGTGAATCAAGACACGAGAAATTCTATATAAATATGAGGCAGTATCCCACCAAATTCAGCCCCTCTTGGGTGATACACCGCGACTAACACAATCTAATATTTAATAATTATCTTAAGCTTTTCCTAATTATAAGCTTAAGACTTTTCACTTCTACTGATTTAGTAGCCTTCTTATCTTAGTCTTATTCCTAAACTCCTTGTCCCAAAATTGGAGATGTTACAAGTTCTTTGAATAGGTGCAAGTGAATGGGCTTTGGGAACACTGGTCTCTTGATGTGTGCTCACAATCATCATCATTTTGTCTTTCATCTTGATCGACTAAGCTTCTATTATTGCAACAAATGAACCTTTTGCTTCTCTCCTTGCTTCCACCCTCACAATGGCCAACATATGTTTTGTCTCCTTCCTAGCAACCACAATTGAGGAATGGCGTTTGCCTACTCCAAAGTAATCCCTTATGCTTAGCCCTCCTCCAACTCCACTGTGAAAAACCGGAGCAAATCACCAAGAGGGGGTGAATTGGGGATTTGAAAAAAAAAATTCTTTTGCTCGATTCTGGAAATTAAATGCTGAAGCAAGGTAATGTAGAGAAGGAGAAGTGAGAACAAGACACAACAAGATTTATACTGGTTCGGTCTAACTCCTTGACCTACGTTCAGTCCCCAGACTCTCTGAAATTTTCCACTATCACTTACAATCAGTTACACACTCTGTACTCGAAAGCTATCCACTCACCAGGATACACTTTCCCTTACAAGTTGTACACTGATATCACAACTACACACTCTGTACTCAGGATGATCCTTTCCCTAGGACTTACTCCCCCTTACAAGTTGTAGTTGTACAACCAATCTCCAAGTCCCCCGACTTGAGATTCTTTACAATCAAATGATTAACAGAAACAAACTCTCTCTAAGAGTAGATATTGATAAACACTGAAGAACAGATAAAAGAATCACAATACAGACTCAAAAATGCAAATATTTTCAAGTGTAGCTTTGTTCTCTATCTTGCTCTGAGTCTTTATAGCCTTTTATAGCCTAACTAGATAAGCTAGCCATTGCAATATCTTCTCCAACGTTCAGTTGCAAATCTGGAAAATGACAGTTGCAAATTTTGCTCTGTTCTTTCAATTCTTTGCTGAAATCCTGGAATATGTTGTTGCAGAACATCTTCCAGATTCTTTGTCATTCCATGATCTTAATTTGACTATTTGAGGTGATCTTAATGTGTTCCAACGGTCTGAACTAAACATCTGGGATAAGGGAGAAGAATCAGCCTTGTTCTTGGTTCTTCATTAAATGCACTTATTCTGGATCTTTGATTCTCTCTGATATTGTGATGAACCTGTTTGAAACTTATCAAAAACTTGATCAATAATGTTAGGAATAATAATGCAACAAGATATGATAATTTCATATTAACCCATAATGATTTCGCAGATTGATTAAATCTGGTTTTCAAAAGTTATCGATACAAACTCGAGTTTGGTGTTCTAGACTCGAGTTTGAGGTTCATCCAGAGAACAAGGTATGTTTGAAAGTTTCCTAAACTCGAGTTGACAAGTAACTGACTCAAGTTTGGGTCTTATAGAGAGGAAAGTCGCGAGTTGGTCTTGAATGAGATTTTGAACACTTGGCTAAACTCGAGTCATTTAGTGACTGACTCGAGTTTGAAGCTTTTATGAAGAACTTAAGTTTAAGTTCACAGCTTCAAAACTGGAGTTTAGAAATGCAGACTGGAGTTTACAAGACCTGAAATATTGCATAGCTCTCTGTATGATCCAGACTCGAGTTTTGATATTCAAAACTCGAGTTTCAGTGAAAACTGAAACCTTTGAAAAATCCTTTTATGTGTAAATTGGAGTTTCCATTTTCCAAACTGGAGTTTTCAAATCAGACATTTACTCGAGTGTTTTCTGTTTAAGCTAAACTCGAGTCACCAAAATCTTGACTCGAGTTTTAGTGTAAACTGAAACATTTGAAACATCTTTGAAGGCTCAAACTGGAGTTTTCGTTTTCAAAACTGGAGTTTAGAAATCATGTAATAACTCGAGTATTTTCAGTTTGTCCTAAAGTCGAGTCTCCAAAATCCAGACTCGAGTTTTAATGGTAGTTGAAACTTTGAAAACATCCTGTTAATCTTAAACTGGAGTCTCTGAAATCAAAACTGGAGTTTACAAAATAAACAAGAGCTCGAGTGTCTCTGTTATAACCCAGACTCGAGTCTTCTACGTCCAGACTCGAGTTTCAGTTGAAAACTTTAATCTTGAAGACTTTTGTATTTGGTAAACTGGAGTTTTGAAATCTTGATAAAGCATTGAAGCTTCTGTTTGATCCTAAACTCGAGTTTCGTTACCTAGACTCGAGTTTGCCTTGAATAGTAAGTTTTACAACTTACCAAAAACAAACTTCAAATTTAGTTTACAATTGTCAGTTATCATCAAAACACATAGAGAACTAACACCCTGACACTCCTTGGATGTTCATGTTTTCCTATAGCAACAGTCAAAATATCATTCCTTCTATCTTACACAAATTATCCCTCAACTTGTTTTGTTTTTTTTTTTTAAAGTTCCTCTTGTAAGATATAGATAACGAACATAAGTAATGAAACTTGTTTACTAACTAAAAAAAATGAGAATAACGATACTTACAATTGTTCTAACAATTATATGAGTTTGTTCACTTGTATGATCTTTCCTCTTTTGGTGAGCATACAACTATTTTTCTTTGTGATGCATTAGAGATGGTGGAGAAATAAGAACAAAAGGAATAGATTGAGCTTCTTCTTCCAATCTCTTTCATTTGGCCAACATCAACTCTGTTTCAACCTTTTTATAACCGCCAAGAGATATTGTATGTGGGCAATCATTGTTTCTACCATTCTCTTGTGCTTTTTTCTTTTTTGCTATAAATACGAATTTAAAACAAAAATTGCAATCGATAAATACAATTGATAACTAAATGAAATCCAAAATAAGTCAACTCAGCAAAGCTTCTGGAGTAGTCCAAATCATGGTTGGTAAAAACGCGTTTTAAAACGTTAAAAACACGTTTTTACGTTTTAATTTAAGTAAAACGATTTTCGTTTGGGAAAAAAACGCAGAGGGGGTAAAAAAGTAAAAAGTGCATCCATAAAGCGTAAAAGCGTGTGTTTTTTGGAAAAAACGAGAGTCAGGCCCAATGTTGGATATTTTGAAGGGAAAATTACATTTGAGCCCCAAAGACTAGAATTAATTACAAAAAAGTCCCCCACCAAAATCCCATTACAAAAAAGTCCATTGGGACTTTTTTGCAATTAATTAAAAAATGATCAATCTGTATTTACAATTAGAAATGTTATATTAACAACTGAAAAATGCTATATTTACAACAAAAATACATTGTTTCTATATACAGGTAAAAACTACGTTTTGTATTATGATTTTACGTTTTACGCTTTTTCATTCCCCTTCCATTTTTACGTAAAAATTACGTTTTCACAACCTTGGTCCAAATCCTACAAAATTCTTGCCAAGTCTCTTATGTTAGTCCTATGTTTTGATGATGACTTGGTTTAATGAGAAAATTAGCCTATCTGTCAAAAACATAAGAAGCTGAACCAGAACCTTGCTGTCAAAAGCAAACTTGAGGTTTGATAATCAACCTCGAGGTTCTAGTAAAACTTGAGGTTGAAAATAAACCTTGAGGTTCAAGGTCTTAGCAAGCTTGTAAATGTTCCTCATGTCAACCTCAAGGTTGGGAGACTAACCTCGAGGTTAGTATAAAACTCGAGGTTGGTATTGTACCTTGAGGTTGGGTCACTCTGAACAGCAGCTTCTTCAAATTCGATCTTCAGAGGCATATCAAAGGAACCTCAAGGTTAGGAATTAACCTCGAGGTTTTGACAAAACTCGAGGTTAAGAGGTCACCTCGAGGTTTGTCTCCATGTACCTTCCTATCCGAATTTCCCATTTCAATGCACATAACCTTGAGGTAGGGAGTGCAACCTCAAGGTTGAGCAAAAACTCGATATAGTTTTACGGAACTTGTGCGATCATTTCTGGATCTAACCCATGTGTATCTAATTCATTGCTTTTGCTGTTATTACATTATTATACCTATTACTAACCACATTTCTTGGAGCTTATCTTATCATGGAAATATCAAGAATTCTTATGCTCTGATCAAAAGCAGAAAATGATGTCATCAGCATTTATTACAGCAGAAAAAGCAGAAAGCACATCAGAATGAAAAGAGTGACAACATTCTTCCACAACTCTAACGGTCAAATATGTTAAACAAAAACATTCTCTTGAGGAATAAGAATGTTGGTCAAACAACTATGCTTCAAAATTCAAACTGCTAGCACACAAGTGCCAAAATGCCAACAGTCATGTGACCTCTACCTTCGCCTGCCAACAATAACAGTTGTATCAAGAAGACAACGGCTGTATCAACACAACGGGTATTTTACAAGACAACTATAAATTGAAGAAGCATTCAATTCAGTCACCTACTGAAACTCTGTGCATTTACTCTGAGTTATTATCTTATCAGTTTCATTACTCTTAATATCTTCGGATATATCTCTGTACTTCAATGATAATTTGTTATCCAACTCGTGAGGAGTTATTTAATCATTCATTTCATTCAGTTGTAAAATCTTAAGGTTGTGGAACCTTAAGTGTGGGTGTACAATTACAAGCAGTAAGGGGGAGTGAGTCTGAGAGATCATTCCAAAGTTGTGTAATTGTATTCTGGTAAGATAGTGAAAAATCCCAAGGAGTTCTTGGGGACTGGATGTAGGTCAGATAGACCGAACTGGGATAAATTCTCTCGTGTTCATTCTTCTCTAAACTCCTGCTCAGTTAGTCCCTTAATTTGAAAATCTTGATTGAGCGATTAAATTTTTAAATCACCTATTCACCCCCCTCTAGGTGATATACCATCTTCATCTTAAACAAGATATGAATACTTCCTATAAGGATTAGGATGAGGCACATCATCTTTCACCTTGATATGCATGTATTTGTTAGCTAGCTTTGTCTTAAAATTCCTCCAGCATTCATAACAATACGTCATTGTCTTCTTATATAATTTGTCACTTTCAAGAACATCGTAAGTGAATTTGTAATGCATGCATTGAAGTAGTTAGTCACAAATTTTATAATAATTACATACAAAAAAGCATTTTATACCTGGATAGTGTCCCAAATATGTTGCCTTACATGATCATCGATATTTTTCCACTCCTCTATCAAGATGCTAGGCTTGTTGTGTACTAGGAGGTTGACAAAACTCCTATAATAGCTTGCAGTAAGCCTGATTGGTTTCCAATATTTATTAAACTAAATTGGGATCTTGTGCCCAGCACTCCGACTTTGAGATATGTAAGGTTCGCTCTGATTGACTAAGTAAAAATCATCATCTAATTCTCATCTCTTGTGTGTTGATTGAGTAATAGTGTCATTTCACTTCCAATACCATAACAAAAATGACAAATTTTCTCAGCTTTCAACAGCAATCCATATCATCCTTAAATAATTGCTCTAAATTAAATTTCACTAAATTAACTTCAAAGATAGGAAAATGGCGTGTGAGGAGCATGTAAGGGTATCATTATACCAAAAATTGAAAAACAAAAAAATTAGGCAAAAGGTGAGCTTACTGAAACTAACTTGTCGAGAGAGAAATGTGAAGCACCGATGAGGCCACACAATAGACATTAGCATCAATGGTAATATGGAGAAGTGAGCTTCAAAAGAGGACAGAAGAGTAAAGGAGGAGTTCAAAAAAAGTGACAAAGCTCAAAGTTATTGTAATAAGAAGAGAGACTCAGAGAGTTAAATTCAATTTTTGGCACAACAAAGAGAGGATTCAAGGGTAGCAAGTTTTATTTCAGGGCTAACCTTTTAGACTAGTTATGCTCAAAATCATGTCTTAAAATTTGATCTTTTAAACTAGTTATTTGAAACATCTATTCTCAAAAATAATAAATATTTTTTTATTTCGCATATTTTAGATCGATTATAAGAAACATCAAGTCAAAAAAGTTTCATCTTTTAAACAGATTATAAAAGACAGCTAGTATAAAAAGTAATTGACTTTTTTCTAATATTTTTAGACCAGGTGTTCAAAAATACAGTCTAAATAATATCTTTTAGACCTTATTTTAAAGGAAATGATCTAAAAAGTTCTTTATATTTACAAAATTGCCACTTGTCATAACTTTTTAGACCTGATCCTCTACAACCAGTCTAAATGTGGTGGCATAAAACACCTATTTTTTACTAGTATTTCATCAGTTATGTTTTGGAACAAGGATTATTTTAAGCCATTACTTGATTTCCTCATACTTCACACATATAAAGGGCATGTAAGTTTTTTGGTATTGGTGATTGTGGTAAGAAGTTCTTAATGCTTATCTTTTATTTTTATTATTATTATTTTTTTGATATTCTTACATGGGTGATTTTGATACTTACATTAATGGAAGCCGATTTTGAGACATAAATGGAAGGTTCATACTGTAAAAATAGAGAATTCACAATATGTTGAAAGCATACGTTACAACATATGAGAAGTTTGTTGGATATGATTAGTTTTGATGATGTCTTATATAGATGCCATTAGTAAGAGCAAAAAGATTGTATACTATATTTATCTTCTTCATTGACTAATTCTTAAATTTAATGTAGAATCAAATATGTGAAAATCATGTATGAAGAATGATCAAGAAGAAGATAAATAAAGAAGTATTGAATAACAGAAAGAAGAATCTGTAGAGAAGCAATGTGTTATCAAAGGATTTTAGGATAATCAAGAGGAAGAGGAGATATTGGAGAAGATTAATCCAACTTTAATGATCAAGAAAGAAGAACTTTTACTACATGTTCTTATATGTGATATTGAAAGTTTATATGATCAAACAGAAGGACATTTGAGCTATAATGAAGTATACATGAATAGTGCAGATACAGAAAGAAGACACACGAGATTCTGGAACAAATTCAGAATAGGTTCCGCTTCCTGGATATTGAAGAAGGTAAAGCTGTAGAGAATGATGAGCCCAAGTTAAATGATGAAAATTGATCAAGATGGGAGATGAAAGATGGAAGAAGTTGATGAATGGAATGAGAATATCAATATTCAAGATCAGCTCCAATATAAATGTGGAGAATGTTCAAGAGAAGAGAAGAAAGAAAGAATAGAGTTGTAGAGAATGACTAAGTGAAGAGAAGAAAGACCTTGCCAAATAAAATGGAAGTATCGGTATTCAAGGTCTTAGATTGATACTAGAAGTCTTCACAATCAAATGGAAGTTGAAGTGGTTCAATTCAAAGTTAGAACAAGCAAATATCAAGTTCTGGATGAGCAAACTCGAGTTAGATGGTCAAAACTCGAGTTTACTACCTTATTGCAATAATTTGCCTCTGGAATGTGAGAAAACTCGAGTTTGGGAGTCAAAACTTGAGTTTGGAACCCAAAACTCGAGTTTGAAACTTAATGACTTGAGTTTGTAGTGTCTTCAGCATCTCTGGTATCTCTGGACTAAGAAAACTCGAGTTTACAGCGCTGATCAGCAACTCTGTTTTACTCTGTTTCACGTTCAGTTTGGGCGAGGCCTGATAATTTGGTGATATCTCCCAAACCAAAAATCAAATGAGGTAAAACCAATTTTTGATGAAACTAGACTTCCAATGTGTCATTATGACAAAGTTTCAAGCCTAAACAACTTCAGATGAGAGAGCTATAAATTGTAGAAGTTGGAACTGGAATTCACGCTGAACAATAGACCAAGCTTCAATGTTTTGAGTGTAACTCACAATCTACAAATCAGAATGAGCAAAAATCAGTGGCATATAAAAGTATACTCATAAGGCATTCCATCAATAATTGATCCAACTAAAATGAAGTTCAAACTAAAGAGATATAGTTTTTGAAAGTTGACTGTCAATTCAGAACATTGCAAAAATGTTGGTCAAGAACGACCTTCATTCATCGGATCATAACGAACAAAATATAATGAGTTTTGAGCTGATTCTTTTTGCATTGGAAAAAAGACTCAAAGAGCTATATGGGGACAAGTAGTTTGCCAAATTTGGAGCTATATCAAGTTAGAGAGCAACCAAGGAAAGAACAACTTCAAAACTCGAGTTTACAAATGAAAAATCGGGTTTAGCTCAGACAAAGAGCAACGAACATCAGAGGATCTTCCAAACTCGAGTTTTGATTAGACAGAGAGGAATCTGGAGTAACACGATAGCCTCAAAACTCGATTTTTCAAATGCAAACTCGAGTTTACATCTCTACTTCAAAAAATCAATGTGTCGAAAATCTTGATTTTGATCAAGAACTTCCAGATGATTACCCAAATGATTTATAATACTTCTTAACATCATTTATATCATTTGTGTACATGTTTCAGATGATCAAATAAAGGATTACATGAAAATTCATACGTTGAGCTGTAAAGTTAAAAAACACATCTAACGGCTATATTTCAAACAACTATATTCTCAACATCACTATTCACAATGGTCATATTCTCAACGTTCAGATGATCTCCATCTATAAGTAGAGCCTCATTCAAAAATGCACAAAGATGATGGTAAGAGCTTGCACCATCAAAATGCCCAAATTATGAATCTCATATACACTATGTTTTTCAATGCTTACATAGTTTATCATAGAGAGAGTGAAATGATTTGTATTGTACTTCAGTGATTATCCATTCACTTCTTTGAGAGAACATTCATTGCAAATCATATTATCTAAGAGATACTCAAGATTGGGAGAACTTGAGAGGGAAACTGAGTGTATTCTTACAGTGTGTAAGGGGGAGACTCTTAGTGAGAGATTTGGCTTTACAAGTACCTGTGTGAACATGTGGGTTTGTAAAAGGCTTCTCTTGTGCTCGGATAAACAAGAGGGTAGTAGATTGAAAATCTCAAATGGAGCTTGAGGACTGGATGTAGGTCAAGGATTGGGCTGAATCAGTATAAATCCAGTTTTCATATTCTCTTCCCTGAACTGTTTGATTTCCCAGCATATATGTTTGAATGATTGTCTATAGCTTTATAACTCTTTACTGTCATACAAACTGATTTTACCAAATTGTAAAAAGATTTTCAAAGATCCTAAGTTTTTATCATTAACCCAATTCACCCCACCACTTGGGTTCAACCGGTTCTTACAAAGTTAAAATATATGTCTCTCCCCAATCAGGAACCGTCTTATACAACATCCATATACTATAAATACAAGCTAAAATACGTTATTCTCAGAGACCACCCATTTTGCAACTATTGTTGGATTAATTTCAGTCAGTTATGGACATATTCATGGTATAGAGATATAATATTTATCATTTACCATGAGTTTCCTCAAGTGCTTTTAACTCAATAGCATATGTTTATTTATACATCAAATTCACATCATAAGCTCTTTGCCATATGTTTCTAATTTCACTGGATCTCTTGTCTACATGAGACGTCACCTCCTCAACAATAATAGACGACATAAGAGTACCTCTTCCAACATGGTTCATTTGAAGACTTTCTTGAGCATGATGAACGTGCTCATTTTTAAATTGTGTCACATGGAGAAAATGAGTTATCTTCCCTATTGCATTTGTTGTTATCTTTTAATGACACCATTCAATCTTCCATTTTGACATACATCATTTCCTTATTGTTTCTCACAAATTTGTACTCAACATTAAGAGCACTACTACACTTGTCCAATGCATGCTTGAAAGCATTAGCATTTGTAAAGGTTTGCTACATACTTGACAACTTACCTTTCCATTTCAATGAGTTTAACTCAGGCAAAGGTGTGGGTGCACTTTGTACTCCACACAATTAGCAGTCTAGTTCTCCACCATCTTCATAACTTAGGTAGTTGAGATAATTTCTAGATCACTCATATTCAAATTCATTATTTAAATTACTTAGAAGTGGAGTGCTTTATTCTACGCAACCGACCACTATCTCAATGTTCCATTACATAATCACAAATTTTGTTACAACATTAACAACAACCATAATACACATGACAACATTTTTTTTTTCCAAAAAGAACAACAAAATCACTTGCTTTTGTGGATCATCAATTTTTTCCTATAGATTGTCACTCTCTTTACATGCTATATACACATGCCTACTTCTATCATTGTAATGAAAAAGGTTCTCAAGTTCTGCATCAATGACAAGATCTATTAGAGCCTTCTCATCAAGTTTGACAATAGATTGTATCTCACTACTATTACAATTAATGTCAATCCATGATGATATCATTGCTCTCATTCTTCAAGTGTTGTCCTCTATCCCTACCCTTGTCGTATTGAAATTGTATCAAGTGTTGTTCTCAAGTTCTGCATCAATGACAAGATCTATTAGAGCCCTCTCATGAAGTTTGACAATAGATTGTATCTCAGTACTATTACAATTAATGTCAATCCATGATGATATCATTGCTCTCATTCTTCAAGTGTTGTCCTCTATCCCTACCCTTGTCATATTGAAATTGCCCTCCAACATTGTTCTCAAATTGACCACCTATCTGTGAAAAACAAAAACAAAATAGTACTTTTCTATATGTTAATCTTTAAATAGATGTCATTTTTTATGCCAGCCTACACCAAACAAGTTAGAATTTGTTATCATGTATATTCTCAACTAAATAATAAATGGTATGCATAATCATCATCACTTTTAAAATAAATAGTATGCATAATCATCAACACCTTTTAAATAAATAGTATGCATGATCATCATCACTTTTTAAAATGCACATAGCATAACTAAAGCTTCCAAAAATAACAACTTAAAATTAGGTTTTAACACATTAACGTCTACTTAGATATTTACAACAAAATCATGAATATGTTTCTCAACAAAATCTTATGATAATTGATTGCTAAACTCTAGCAAGTTCTTTTTTCCCTGTCCTGTTGCTTTTGATTTGTAGGACTGAGCTACTAAGATACATAACAAAGTTGAATAAATGCATTTCACTCCAAGTTTATTTATACAGTAATAAGAAATTATGAGTTTGATACAAAGCAAATTTATAGTTATATATTGTTTATGTAACACCGCTAATTCCATACTACTTAATATGTATATAAACACACATATATATAAATATCATCAGAGTGGAGCGATAGAGCATATGTATTGAGTAACTACCAATACATATATGTGGCTACAAATTAAACTAATTGCGGCATATCCGGTCGGTATAATAATGGTACAATAATTTGAGTATTTAAATACTGAATACCTAACAATACAAATACAATCCAAAATAAAAACTCCAGCTGAATCTTCACACGTGCATCTTACCCTTTATACAAGCTCTAGATCCTCCAGATCTTGAAGTTAGGGTCAAGTCTAAGATTCAATACCCATTAAATCTCAGGTAATAGTTAACTTCATGTTCAAATAATAACAAATACATATGAAAGATATTCATTACATTTAGTAAACAATATATAGCGCACAACAAATGTATGTCAACAGCAACAATACATAACACACATCAAATGTATGCAACAGTAACAACTATACATAACACACAACAAATGCATGTCAATAGTGTCTGCACTCACCAGTGCCACGAATCCACATGTCCTCAGCACTAGGAAAACATACATGCGGTATTATCATGACTATAATCCACATCAAGTTGAATCCACAACTTAACTAAATGTAAACAAACTTGTGACCTAACACTAAGTCTTAGTCATGGTGTATAGCCCAAGACCTCATCTTGTCCATGACTCCATATGAATCAAACAATCATATAGACATACAAGACAAATAAGAGTTAAAGTCATAATATGCGTCTGTACCTTTCCTTGCTTAGCAAGTGATACAATTCTCTTTCAGTATCGATTCCTGATTTTCTCGAATATCCTATAATACCATCACCGCATTATGATATTATAATAAATAACATATGACTTAGAATGATCTTCTAAGAGATAATTTTTCCACTATTGAACTTTTTACCCTTGTTGGATTTATTATTCCAATTTTACCCTTACATTTCCTTTAAAAAAAATTTTAGCATTTTTGCTCAGATTTTTCACTAACTTTGAAAATTCATAACTAATTGTTAAAAAATTTCAAAATGATGTTATTCCAAAGCCCAAATTACCTTTGACAAGTCTGGTTTCAGGGAAAAATATGTCCAGAAACTCAACATGTATGTATCATTCCCATTTTTAAATTCATGCTATAGGATTTTGCAGATGAAAATGAAGGGTACAAGAAAGGAAGATTAAACCTATAATACTGCCCTACTCTGAACCTAGAATAGAGTGACACCTTCCTTTAAAAACAAGTCAGATGTATTATTTACCAAAGAATTTAAACCATCAAGCCAAGTTTAATCTTGGGAAATAAAAACCTTATTATAAAGAGTTCAAAACTTAACCCAAACATATAATATAATATTGTGATTCAAATTGGCTTTTCTAAGAAAAAAATTAAAACTTTTGAAAATATTTTATCAAAGGTTCAAACTTATTATTAAAAATACATCATACTACCTTAAACCTTACTTAGTATTATAAGAATACTTCTTTATTATTCTATTTAACCTAGTGCTCTACTCTTCACTTAATCATTCATTGCATTATGGGCTCACAACTAGAGCTAGGAATCAGGGCCAGCTAGTTAAGGGCCAGGGCCTAACAAGGCCGGCCCTCTAGGGCCTGAAGTAAGAAAAACACATGTTTTTCAAAGCCCGGCCCGAGAGCACCAGGGCCAGGGCTGGCCCGCAGGGCCCAGTAATTACTATTCCAAATTTTAACTATTTTTCCTTCACTTTTTTTTTAAATATAATTAGTAAATCACAACATGAATCATCCAATACATAAGCACAATCACTAATTCATAATCAAAAGCAAACTATGTTCACAAATAACTCATATAAAACATAAAAAGCATATCACTAAGCGACATTAGTACGATAATTATTATTGTCGCCATCTTCATCACTATCATCGATTTTAACGACATTTGATTGTTTTTCACTTTGAGTAGTAGCCTCTAGCTCATGAGTAAGAATATCATGAAATTCTTCTCCCGCATCATGAACACATCCATAATCTTTATTTGCAACAAATAATAAATCAAATCATAAAATTATAGTATAGTAATTATGTATTTGTAGTTAAAAAGATAAATAACTCTATAACAAATACAAAATATATATAAATTAATAAATTTTAAAAGAAAAAAAAGAAAAAGCTATAGTGAAAAGGGCCTGCAGGGCTGGCCCGAGGCCCATCAGGGCCGGTCCTCCAGGGCCAACTTCATTTATCTCTTCAAATTTTAAGGCCTGGCCCTTGAAGGGCCAGGGCCTAAACGGGCCGGCCCAATTTCCCGGCTCTACTCATAACACACGTGCACATCCCTGCAACATAATCATGTGTGTGTGTGTGTGTGTGTGTGTTTCTACTACTATGATGTCATAGGTATCTATTTATCTATGTACACCACATTAGCAGCTAAGCTACACTATCAGCTCCTCCACCTTCTCAGTTACCGGCGATGATTATGCCTTTTCCTCTTGAACTTTGTTTACTACTCTGCCCACATCCTAAATTGTTGGAAGGTTCTAAATGAATCTCAGAGTAACACGTTAATCTCTTAAACTAAGTATATAAAATATATGATAGTTAATCATAACAGAACAATCCACACAACATATAAAGCATTCAAATTCATACACATATATTACAATTCATATGCAGCATGTAATATAAACATCATCATATGATTTAATACCTTAGTACTAAGTAAAATACAATTGGGTGAATGAACAACCAAAACATAACTAAATGTAGTAGGCCCTGCCTAGCCCTAAAAAAATTGGCCCATGGTTGACCCTTCCAGCCAAACGGCTTATGAGTGGTGCTAGCCTCATACAAGCGGGACTTGTAAATATGGTTTAAACAAACATATACAATCATACAAAGAATATAAGATTAGAGTTACTACCTGTTGATTTGTCCAATATTGTACCTTCCCCAAGGTTCTTATCGATTTGCTTATCCTTCAAGCTCAAGAAATTGTCACTTCCTATAATTAACATTTATATATAGAGATTGGTCATTAAACAATCTAATCTTAATAACATAATTAAGATTACATTTCCTCTAGATCCACCCAAAATACTTGTCCTTTTATATTAATTGGTCATCTTTTAAAACATTATATCCTTATGCCAATATATATATCTACTGAAACTTAGTTATTTTAATATGATTCACTATGGAACAACTACTAATTCAGCCATCTAACCCTTCATAACTTATCCAAAGAAATTCCACTTCAAAAGTTTTATGTGATTATTCTCAAACTTATTAGAAATGAAATCTTGAATTTCTTTGAGAACTTGCAAAAATCATATCTTGGTCTATAAAACTTCAAATGCAGTGATTCTAATTCCTAATTAAAGCTTGATAAGTATATTTTTAAATAATAATAATTACCAAGTTAATTTATGGCTGAATCATTTTCAGATTAGTTTAAATCTGGAATCATAATTTTTCAAATTCCCTAACCAAACTTTGAAAAATTATAATTTTGGTTTTAGATCTCCAATTAACATGTTCTATGACTTGTTTTAAAGCTTAAGAGTTCTACTACAGTCTATCCCAATTTCACAGAAAAGCAAGGTCATTTGCCCTATCAAACCCTTACTTGCAAATAACAATCCTATTTCTCAACACATAACTTACAAATTTCAATGTTCAACTTTAAATTCATAACTGAAGTTCTAGGTGTCCAAATTGGGCAATTCCAAAGTCTATGAACTCCTTATTAAGTTTAGTTTCTAGGAAAAATAATCTCAGCATTTAAGCATACATATACCATTCCTAGTTTACAAAACTATAACCTCTGTGCAAATGTCACTCCAGAATTCTAGGTCATTTTTCATAAATTCATAACTCCTATTTTATCCAATTAATGTGTTCTTTGACTCATATTAATTACTATATATCAAAAAATTCTTAAGTTCAGATGAGGTCATTTTCTCAGTTTCTATCTTACTAAAAAAATTATTCTTCCAGTTGCAAGGTTCAGATTCTCTAGATTCTTGACCTAACTTTGAAAAATTATATCTCAAGTTCTAGACCTCCATTTAAGGTGATCCATGACTTGTTGTAAAACTTTGGTTGTGTACTATAATCTGAAAAAATGTCACAAAAAAGTTCAACCTCTAACTCATGAAAACAACATGCAAAAGGAGTTCTGTTTTCAAACTAAGATGTAAAGGTGAAAAACGACACATGAAACTTCAATTTATGGCTCAAGACTTCTAGAAATTTAACATCATGCACTTATATATAACATGTACAGTTTCAAAGCTTATTTACTAAGTCAAAGGAACCCATTTATATAAGAAAAACCAACATGTAAAACCAGATTCATCTTTCCCTTAAACCAAAAAGAAGCCAAATCAGAAAATGAAGGAAGGAGAGGATCTAGACCATAATCTAAAGCTTGCATGTTAGAAAATATTTAGGCCAATAGTCACTCACAAATAATTATCCTAAATTTGCAGAAAATATGCCTTAAATTTCCAATACTTAAATTTTAAAATTTCTTAAGGTCAAACTTTCCATAACTAATCCTTAATGAATTCTTAATTCCCAAAATCCAAAATTTGGGATGTTACAGGATGAAAAGAAGCACATGGCAAACATGCAATAAGTGTGGGGGTTAAGTAGCAATTTTGCCCTGGAGCAATGTTGCCCTATAAGTGTTTTTGAGCTCAATTTTGTCTTGGAAGTATAAAAATATAGCAATGTTACCCTTTATTAATGGTGAGACCTAATGGCATTAACTCACTCGAGTGTGATACCCTCACACTCGAGTGTGTACAAATTTTTTTTCCTTCCTTCCTCCAAGAGCACACTGATTTTGAGTGTGCACGAAGGCAGTGTGCACCAAGTGCACACACTTGAGTGTGCACTTTAATGCACACTCATTTGAGTGTGTACTAAAAAAAAATGTTTACACTCGAGTGTGAGGGTATCACAATCGAGTGTGCTAACTCCGTCAAGGTGGACCGTTATTGGAGGGCAACATTGCTACATTTTTATACTTCCAGAGCAAAATTGAGCCTAGAAAAACTTCTAGGGCAACATTGCTCCTCGAGGGTACTTCCAAGGCACAATTGCTAGTTAACCCTAAGTTTGGGACTCACTCACTAAAAAAATACCAATTTGATTTTGTACAAGGTTTTTGTTTTCATTTTGATCACTCCCCAATTTAATTGCAAATATTAAATAAGTGATATAAATTAATCTTTATTTCCAGTTAAGGATTTTTCTTCCTCAATTAATTTATTTAGGCCATATATATTTTCTCTAAAATATTTAAGCAAAAATTATTCCTTAACTATTTGCCCTTACTTTATGTGAAAATATGCTTTAAATTACAAATATTAATTTTAAAATTCATTCAGGCTAAATCTTCCATAATTAACTCCTTATAATATTTCTAATTTCTAAATCCCAAAATTTAGGATGTCACAAAACCAACTTACAATTGCCTCCTTTGCTAAATTTATGACTTTGCATATGTTTGGATAAATTTTCTACCATTAGGGGTCTTATGTAATAGGGTTATGTTTCCAATTCCGTTGTTTTAATAACTAAGAATTATGGAGGTAATTTAACAAAAAAATTTAAATACTTAATTATGATGTATAATCTAATATATAATTTGTTAAGTTCAATGACCAAAATTAGAATTTGAGTAATTCAACCTTTTTTTTATGAGATTTTCTGAAAATGATTGAAAGAAAAGAAAAAAGGAAAGAGAATAGGCAAGAAGCTTGGACCCCACGTGACTGTAAGCAAGAAAAGAAGACCCCCCAGACATGATGCTGTTGGCGCAGGAAAATAAACTAATTCAAATAACGAAAATGGTTATATTGACCAAGAAGATTTCATTGACAGGGAAAAAAAAAAAATTCTATAAACCACACTTTTCTTTTACATTAAATTAAAAAATTCGTTGACCTAGATTTATTCAGCTTCTAACAATAAACTTATATAAGACAAGAGAAGGCAAAGAAAATCATCTTAATTTAGTTTCTGGAAACTAATTAATTGACGAGATGAAACAATCAAAATAAAATTAATTTGAGAAAATTATTATTATTATGCAACGTATCAGATATAAGAAATAAATAGTTAAATAATCGAATAATTAAAGTAAACGAATTGGGGTTAAAGATAATACAAGCTAGAGAAATCAAATATATTACTAAACTATTATGCGTGTAAATTGATTCTCCCTATATACATAATTTATAGCATTTGATCCGAGCCCAAACTAGCCAAGCATCAAGAAGCCACATGAGAAAGAGAAAAAGATATCAAAATTACTATTTGGTATGTTCGCATTGGTTGCATGTTATTTGTGCTATATACTTGTTGTAGTTAAAAATGAGAACATATAAATCTCTTACTCAATTATACTACTAGAAAATATGGAATTTGCAACGGATTTTTGTCCACCGCAAATATGAGAAATTTTGCGACGGATTTTTTATTCCGTCGCAAAATGGAGGAATTTGCAACGGAAAGTAAAAATCCGTTGCAAAAAAACACTAAAAATTCAAAAAAAATATTTGTAAAATCTCCTTAGCGACGGAATAAAAGCGCCGTCGCTGGCCCCTAGGGCCAGCGACGGATTTGGGCTTCCGTCGCTGCCCCTATGGGGGTCAGCGACGGATAGATTCCCCATCGCTGGCCCCTATTGGGCCAACAACGGGCCTATGCCGTCACCCAAGTTGGTGGAAAAATTTGCCGCCAAGTTGCTATTATTTCCCTCCCCCTCCAGTGTATAATTCCCCCCCCCCCCCAAAACCATCTTTTTTTCCTTGGTGAGCAAGCGTCCGTTGGGTTTCCTTCTCCGGTGAGGTATGTTAGATTTTTTTCCTTGAATACTATTCTTTTCATCTGTACATGTGGTCTTCTTAATTTAAAAAATTTGATAGCTCTCTTCTCTTTTAATTACAGCATTACTCAGAGACTACGATCATCTTCATCATGATCTTGATCATCTGCATTTGTGAGTCTTTCTTTCCTTTTATCACTTTATCTATCTAAATTAGTTAAGTTCTAACTTTTACATTAAGAATATGTTCTTAAATCAATGTATCTAATTGTGATTTATGTTTAGATAGTGAGTTATGGTGGTGAATATGTGTTGAATACAATTTTTTACAAGTCTAAACATATCTACAGTAATATGTTGCTAGCAAATTCTTCCCTCCACGTCAGGACTACACAGTTAGAATCTTTTAACATCTAAAATGCAAAACAATAAATTAGACTATTTAGTTTAGAATTATCAATTTAAGGTAGCCCAATCCTAAAGTATAGAACATTAATAGAAAATAAAAAAAATAGGCGTATGAAAGCATAATCGATTAACGAATAATAGTATAGACATTTATAGCCTGGGGAGTTCACAATACAGTGCAGCCATTTTACAGAAAAATTACATTTTCTCTTATGAACCATTATAAAATGCATAATTTTACAATATATAGATGTATATATTCTTATTCTTAAGGATTCTTGAAGGTGCTCTTAAATTTTAATTAAACGTGATATGGTACATCTCGTAGGAAGGATATTTCTGGGTATACGAGCAGTAACACCTTAAATACCTCTATAATGCATGTATATATTAAGATTGTAGGGTGGCAGCTTTGGTAAAGCAGATAATCGAATAAGTTATGGACTCAATTTGCTGGCAAGATATTACTGTAGATTGTGATTTATGTTCTTAAATTCTGTTTGCCCTCTCCTATAGTATCATTAAAAAAAAAAAAGTTATGGACTCAATTTCTTTTAAATAAATTTCTATTTGTAACATTTTTATATCTTCATACATATATTCTTATGCAAATTAGACATATTTTTATGTATACCATGTAGAATTCAGAAAATGAACGGCACTATTTTATACTGAAGGTAAAGCGATTATTAGAAATTATGTATTAATAAATTTTGATAGGAGCACATCCTTATTCATTACTATTGTTCAAAATATCTATTGTCAGAATTAATTAATTCTACTTTGGACTTATCTGTGTATGTAAAAGCGTGTGTTACACTTTTACATGGAATAACCCTCTTCTTCTCAAAATCTATCTGCATACAAAGAGAAAATTGAGGGGAAATGTGGCGGGTCCTACTCTTCATTTTGTCTCCTATTTTTCTTTTCCTATCATAGAATTAATGTGATGAGATATCTAGCATGACAAGATTCACCACCAAGTTTTGTAATTAATAACAATTAAGCAATAGAATACTATTTAAAAATATAAGACTTTGTTAATTAATTTGAATAAAGTTTTGATTAATATTTTTTTTTTGGAAGGGTAAGGAACTTAGATAAGTTATTTAATAATATGTGTGTGATTTTAAAAAATCAGTGAAGTATTATATTTAAAATTAGCTAGTTGAGTTAGTGTTTGATTAAAATGACTCTTAAACTTTTTTCTAATATATCTCATATAATTTTTTGATTTGAATTATTTTAACAAGTTATACAATAAATATGAATAATTTGAAAAATATTTTGTTACTGTTTACATTAAAATATAGTTATAAATAGAAAAGATAGAATTGCATTGGTCTTTAATATGACCCTCACTCATAAAATTGTCTAATTTAATCTCATGTATTTGTCTCCATCTGTTAATAAACTATCCTCATTATTTGGTTGCCGGCTGAAATTTGTTATTAGTTCAAGTATTGTGTTTAAACCTTATTCAGGATTCAGTGGCAATTGGTTGGCATGAGTGGCCAGTTGTATTGGCCACTAATATATTTGGGTAATGTTGTGTTTGTAGACTGAGGTTTCTCCCTACTCTATATATTTGCATAGGGTTAAATTGTAGAAGTATGGACGACCATCGTGATAGGAGTTGGATGTCCAATCATCTAACTCAGAAAAGAGAAATAACTCGAGTATTCCTGGACAGTCTGGAAGAGTTCATTCAATTTGCTTTGGCTCACTCAACTAATTCAAGTAGACACATCAGATGTCCCTGTGCCACATGCCAGTGTTGCAAATTTCAAGAGTATAACACGGTCAAAATACATTTATGTAAAAAAAGATTCATGAACCATTATGAATGCTGGGTATATCATGGCGAGGTCCGACAGACACCGAGTGGATATTACGAGAGCAGTAGTTATTGAGGCAACCTTAATCAATACGAACAGTTGGTGATGGATGCCGCGGGACCGTCGATTAGGCAATATTTTGACCCCTTTACTCATGCTGAACCATCATACACGTAAGAGGAGATCGATACGCATAATCAACCATGTTATATGGGAGAGGATCCTAATCCGGAAGTCGATAGGTTCTACAAAATGCTTCAAGATGCGCAATGACCGTTATGGGAAGGTTGCGAACACATTGAAAGTAGTGAGCACTCATCGCTGTCGGCTACCTTAGCAACACTAAGTTTGAAGACTGATCACCATATGAGTGAGAGGAATTATAATGAAATGATCTAGATAATGAGCAAGATTGCTCCGAAAGAGAATAATTTGCCGAAGGATTTCTACCAAGCAAAAGGAAATGTTAAAGAGCTCAGGCTTAGTTGTGAAAAATCCATTGTTGCCCCAATGGATGTATGTTGTACTACAAAGATGATGCTGAGCAAACCAAATGCAAATTCTGTGAACATAATAGATACAAACCTGTGACTAAAGAGAGGAAAACAGACTGTCAACCATTCAGCAAGATGTGGTACTTTCCCCTCGTGCCCAGGCTTCAGAGATTGTATTCGTCAGAGCAAACAACTGCTCACATGAGATGGCACTGGGAGCACGCAGGGATGAAAAATTTGTGATGCATCCATCCGATGCCAAATCTTGGCTTAAATTTGATGAGGTGAATTCTTTCTTTGCATTGGATCCCTGTAATGTCCGTCTTGAACTATGTTCGGATGGGTTTGCTCCTTTCAACTAGTTGTGCAGGAGGTATTCATGTTGGCTAGTGATTCTGACTCCGTACAACCTCCCACCTACCATGTGCATGAGAAGAGAGTTCTTATTTCTCAACGCGTTAATCCTCGGTCCTTCCAACCCAAAAAAGAATATATATGTGTACCTCAGGCCTTTGATAGATGAGTTGAAGATGTTGTGGAGTGACGGGGTTCTCATATACGACGTATCATTGAGTCAGAATTTTATCATGCGGGTTGCCTTAATATGGACAATAAATGATTTCCTTGCCTATGGGATGTTGAGTGGCTTGCAAATGTCGGGAAACCTTGCATGTCCTGTTTGTCTTGGGCAGAACATGGGCTTTAGCTTGCAAAACATTCGCAATGTTTGTTGGTTTGATAGGCACCAGCGATTTCTACCCCCTAATTATTCGCTTAGAAGAAATAGAAAAGACTTCATACGGAATGCAGTCGAACGGGCAAATCAACCTCGTCGATTAAGTGGTCAAGAAATATGGGACAGGGTGAGGCATATTGCAAGTGTTGAGTTGCATTCAACGTACTTGAGGGATATGGGGTTGATCATCATTGGATGAAACAGAGCATCTTTTGGGAACTGACATATTGGAAAGATCACCTATTGAGACACAACCTCGATGTCATGCATATTGAGAGGAATGTGTTCTGCAATATTTTGTACACCGTAATGGACACCAAAGGCAAGACGAAGGACACAGCCTACGCAAGACAGGACATAGAAGCAATTTGTAGAAGGCCTGACTTGCATTTGGTGGTGGATGCTAGGGGATGGACTTCTAAACCTCGAGCGCCATACACACTCAACAAAGAGCAAAATTTGGAAATGTTAAAATAGGTTTCAAATATGAAACTCTAGGATGGTTATGCATAAAATATAGCAAGATGTGTCAAAAAAGATGAGGTGAAGATATCTGATATGAAGACTCATGATTGTCACGTTTTTTACCAGAGATTGTTGCCGTGGGCCTTTAAAGCACTACCGAAGCATATATACTCGTTCTGACAGAATTTTCCATTTTCTTTAGAGAAATTTGTGCTTCTGAGCTTAACGTTGACAAGTTATGGAAGCTGGAGGAGAGCATGCCATTAACATTATGCAAGTTAGAGATGGTGTTTCCTCCGACCTTATTCGACTCAATGGAGAATTTGCCTGTTCACTTGGCCTATGAGGCAAGGGTTGGAGGTCCGCAACAATATAGGTGGATGTATCCATTTGAGAGGTAATATATATATATATATATATATATATATATATATATATATATATATATTTTTGCTATTATTATTTGACTCTCATGGTGGTAAAGTTATAAATACCTTGTGATTGTCCATTATAGGTTTTTACGCACTCTCAAGTACAAGATCAAATATCAAAGGATTGTTGAAGGATCTATCACTGAAGCGTATTAGTGGAAGAGGCCACAAAATTTGCTTCATACTCATGGTTATTAAAAATGCATTTTAAAACGTTAAAAACACGTTTTTACGTTTTAAATTAAGCAAAATGAGTTTCGTTTGGGAAAAAAATGCATAAGGGGTAAAAACATAAAAAGCGCATCCATAAAACGTAAAAGCATAAAAGCGTAGGTTTTTTTACAAAAAGCGGAAGTCAGGCCCAGTGTTGGATATTTTGAAGGGAAAATTATATTTGAGCCCCAAGGACCAGAATTAATTACAAAAAAGTCCCCCACCAAAATTGTCGGTTCTCTATGTGTTTTGATGATAACTGACAATTGTAAACTAGATTTGAAGTTTGTCTTTGGTAGGTTGTAAAACTTACTGTTCAAGGCAAACTCGAGTTTGGATAGCTAAACTCGAGTTTGGACTTGACAGACAGAAGCTCAGATTTTCAAAAGCAAGGCAAACTCGAGTTTGCAGAGTTATAGAAAGTAATCAGAATTTTTCACAACAAGCCAAACTCCAGTTTGCAAAATCAAACCTGAAGTCTGGATGATACAGAGAACACTCAGAATCCTAAGCAAGCCAAACTTGAGTCTGGATTATCAAACTCGAGTTTAGACCAAACAGAAAGGAACCAAGAAAACTCAATAGACTTCCAAACTCCAGTCTGGCCTTTCTAACTCCAGTTTACACTTGACCCAGATAAATCTCAAAAGTTTCAGCACTTACTGAAACTTGAGTTTGCTTCACAAACTCGAGTCTGAATCATACAGAAAGATCATCCATTTGGCTACACTACAAACTCGAGTCTATGATCCTAAACTCCAGTCTAGAAGATTACGAACTTAGGCTTGACCTAAACTCGAGTTAGTCACTAATTGACTCGAGTTTAGCTTCATGCCCAAAGTTCCATTCCAAGACCAGAGCCCGACAGTTCTCTCTGTAAAAGTCAAACTCGAGTTTTCTTTTACAGACTGCAAGTTTAGACCACTGATCAACAGACATGCTTTCTGGATGAACTCCAAACTCGAGTCTAGAAGAACAAACTCGAGTTTGCATCGGAGATTTTGAAAAACCAAATGATGTTGATCTGCGAAATTTTAATGGGTAAATATGAAATTATTCTATCATATGTTATTATTGTTTCTAATGTCTTTTATGAAGTTTTGAGTATTTTTCAGAAAAGTTTAGCTAAGATCAAGGTGAGATCAAGATCCAGCATAAGTGCATTAAATGAAGAACCAAGAACAGGGCTGATCTTTCTCCTTTATCCCAGATGTTCAGTTCAGACCATTGCAACACTTCAGGATTAATCTAAACGGTTGAATTAAGATCATAGAATGACTGAAAATCTGGAAGACCTTCTACAACAACAAAATTCCAAGATTCCAGCTGAGAGTTGAAAAAAAAACAGAGCAAAATAAGCAACTGTCATTTTCCAGATTTGCAGCTGAACGTTGGAGAAGAAAAAACAATGACTAGTTCATCTAGCTAGGCTATAAAAGGATATGAAGACTCAGAGCAAAGAATATACAATGAAGCTATCTTGATTATACTTTGAAATTTGAGTCTGTATTATTATTTTCAACTTGTTCTTCAGTGTTTATCTTAATCTACTCTTCTTGAGAGTTTTGATTCTTTGAAATCATTTGTATTTGTGAAAGCTCAAGGTTGTGGAAACCTGTAAGGTGGGAAGCTTAATTACATAGTGTAAGGGGGAGCAAGTCCTTGGTGGATAGGATTGCTTGTAGTTTACATTGTTGTAGTTTAAGTTTGTTGAACTAGTGAAAATACCCAGTAGATATCTGGGGAATGGACGTAGGTCAAGGTTGAGACCGAACAAGTATAAATTCTTTGTGTCCAGCTTTTCTACTTTCATTCTCTCATCATTTCCTTCTCACAGTTTTTTTTTTAAAAAAGGAGTCTAAAAGAAATTTTAAATCCCCAATTCACCCCCCCTCTTGGTGATTTCTTCCATCTTCAAAAATCCCATTACAAAAAAGTCCCATTAAAAAAATTCTCAATTCGTATTTACAATTAGAAATGTTGTATTAACAACTGAAAAATGCTATATTTACAACAAAAATTCTCAATCCGTATTTACAACTGGAAATGCATTGATTAGTATATGTATGGAACTATGGATAATGACAAGTGTCTTTATTTGAATGATATTTGATGACAATGTTGGATATTTTGATTGATATTGCATTGATCAGTATGTATATGGATGATGACAGGTGCCTTACTTTTCTTAATTTTTTTATTTATATATACAGGTAAAAACTACGTTTTGTATTACGATTTTACGTTTTACGATTTTTCATTCCCCTTCCATTTTTACAACCTTGGTCATACTATTATCCCTCTGAAAATATATCAAGATGGAGATGGGTAGCTCGCAACGACGATGGAGGTAGTACAAACGATCAGATATCTATATTTAATTTTCCAGGTCGGGTCATGGGAAAACATGAGAGGTCAACTCTGGAAGAAAGAGACAAGCGAGTGGCGAAGTGGTACATTATAAACAACTGCGAAGAGGCCACCCCGTACTTAACGTAACACTTCCTGTACTTTTACTGTTACGGTTAGTATTAAAGTATATTAATGAGATTCTTTTGTTACAACTTTTTCTCCGATTGGGTTCGATCCAGAAATCCATTAATATCGGATTCCAAACTTGAACAATTCAAGATTGCTGAGTTTCCTCAATGGTTCGAATACTTCTTCATGCAAAATCCATCAGCTCCCCATGATGTTGTGTGGAGTTTATCTTGCGGAGTTACAATAGTTGTTACCCGGTGTCCGAAATATATAATCAATGGGTATCGTTTTGCAACTGTAGAAGTGAACAAAAATACCCTAAGTTGCAATTACGGTGTATGTTGTCGATGTGGCCTGGTTGATGGAGTTGAGGTTGACTACTATAGGATGTTAACTGACATAATTTAGCTGGATTATAAGTGGGACAAGTCTGTGACTCTATTTAAATGTAAGTGGTTTGATAACTCTCCTCGTGGGACAAAAGTTGACAAATATGGAAATATTAAGGTTCAGTGATCGAGGAGGTACACCGTTGGTTATGACCTATTCATACTTGCTCAACAGGCGGAACAAGTTTATTATACATCGTGTCCAACATCCCGTCAAGGGTGGATCAGAGTTATCAGAACCAAAGCATGCAATATCATACCCAATTTAAAAGAGTTAGAATCAAATGACTATATGAATGAACCGTTCCAAGCTGATGTGGAACAGGTACAACCCATAATTGTTGTCGAGGATGAAGTGCCAAGCAATCTTTTTGACAAGGTGCGTGGGGAGTTAGAACTAATTCCTATCCATATTGTCGACAAGGAATCAGACGATGCGGAGGAAGATAATTATTCTGATAGTGAGTCTGAATTTGATGACTATGAGACTGACGAGGAAGGGAAGCAAGGAGAGGTAAAGGAAACGGAATCTTTCGATTAACTTGTGTTAGTCCTCTATTTATACCGTCCATTCTACTAGATATAATCCGTTACTTTGACAGTGACATTAAGTGTTTCTTTTTGACATTTTAACATAATGTTTGTGAGTGTTCATAGGTGGATCATTCAAGAGGGCATTCTAGCAATGGTCAGAGTAGTAGTAGAGGCCGAGCCCATCCTATCAAAGGTGGTAAGGTGACGATATCCGACCCGTCTTACGGCAGAGGGTACAGCTCTTCTCCAGAGCTGCCACCATTTCATCTGTCGTCTTTACCGATCACTATCGACTCTATTATGGGAGGTGCAGGTTTGCTTTTCAATCCCCCTGATCTACAGCAAGGGGCAAAGCAGGTATAGTTTACGATTTATAATTGATCCACATCTTTGGTTTTATTTAAACAACTGTGTACTAAAATGTTGCAATACGTCACATTTCGTCCTTCAGCACACCGCGTCTCCTCACAGTTAGTTCGGGGAAGCTAGTTCCTCATCCGCACCGGTGTGGGGAAGTGTTGATCCTGAGACAGGACGGGTGTGGATTTGTCCTCGCGGCGATCTAGAGTAAGTCATGTAAAGTTACTGATAATTGTATGGGGTTTTTACTTTTATTTTATACGCTAACATTTACGTCTTTTCCTCTATATCAAGATTTGAGCATTACAATCAGGTCACGGATTTCGTGTCGGGCCAAATATTCCGCAATTTCAATCATCCGTGGGCCAATTGGAAAGAGATTCCTAAGGATCGTCGGGAAGCTTGGTTCGAGGAGTTCTTGGTAAGTTTTGTAAATTATGGTTATTAATTTTGTTATGCAAATGCAAACTGATAAGGTACATTATAATTTGGAGCACTAATTGTCCGTAATTGATTTTCAGGGTCACTTTAGCTGGTTGCCTGAGCATTAAGGAAAGTTGAAAAAAGCTTACAATCACAAGGCAGGCAAGTGGTTGTCTGATAGGTTTTATAAATTGCAACACGGTCTGGGCGAGACTGATTGGATTCAACCTGAGGCTTTAGAGCAATTCATTCAAAAATGGAACACTGATCCCAAATTTTAAGAGAAGAGTGAGAAAAATAAATCAAATAGGGGCCATATAGATGAACCATCATTTATTGGGGGCTCCATCCCATATAGCGAGCATCGACGAAAAATTGTGAGTACAATCATTTTCTATTTCAGTATTTGATAATTTGTACTTTGAATTAATTAACTGGCGGTCATGATTTGTGATTGCAGGCAGCGTCTGGGGATGTTCCTGCAGAAGATGTTGAGTGGGATACCTTTGAATTAATTAGCATGAACACTCGTTAACCTTTCCGCTAGTGACAGATTCTGCCTTTTCCAGCTACTAAGCTTGTCTTGCATTTTATCTATCAAAAACTAGAACTTTCCTCTCTGGTTTCTCCCCTAAAGGATATATGCCCCCCAATACCTCCCCAATTCCTCTATTCTCTTAAAACCAGAAAACCTACAAATGTCATTCTACATTACTCATTTTGTGTTTTTGAGAAATAAATGCTTATTTTCTATGCATTTAATTTATGTCCAAACAAATCCCTAAAGTTTCCTAGAACCTCAAAAACATTATTCATTTTATCCATATTTGCCTCACAAAAGAACAAGAGGTCATTAGCAAACATTAGATGTGATATAGCAGTACCTCTTCTTCCCAACTTAAAAGGCTTTTACTTCTTGTTATTTTTTCGTTGAAAAGTTTGGGTCTAGGCCCATTACACAAACTAGAAACTATTGTAAGAGTCCCTCTCCCTAATTCATCCGTCCACAAGTATTCCATTACCACACTAGGTGGAGTTACCCATGTTACTCTTCGTTGTCCAATTGAGAGACCAAGCCTAGCAAGACAATCTATCCATTGATTGCTTTCTCTCCTTGCATGGGAGATTTTCACTTACCAACTCCTTCTCAACAACTTTTCTACCTGCCTCACAATGGGATGCCAGTTCTAGATTGCACAAGCTCTAAGATCATCCACAACCAGCTTTACATCACTCTGTGCCTCTATCTTTTTTAGATCCAATTTCTAGCATAATTCTAGGTCTTCCAGTATAACCCTTAATTTAGTCGTATAGCTTTAGTGAGAAACCATGTAACCACTCCCTTCCATCTCCTCTGGTGACCTCCTTACAACCAGCGAGTTCTTTATAGCTTCCTTCATGTGTACTTACACCATCCATATTTAGTTTACACCAGCCTGTAGCTAGTAGTTCCTACCTGATAGTAGCTATTTTAGTGCCTCTTTCCCCAAGGGAGTCCCCTTTCCATTTTTCTTGATAACTCTCCAAGTGTTATCTAACGTGTTAGTTCTCAAGTGAGTTTTGATGATAACTAAACACTTGTTAATTGTTGGTTTACCAAGAACTAGAGTTCTAATCTTTAAAACTCAAGTTTCAGAAAAGTCTAACATTGAGAACTCGAGTTCATGGTCATAGAACTCGAGTTCGTGTCCCCTGGCAGAAGAGTTCCAAATCAACCAAAATGAAGAACTCGAGTTCTTGGGTGATGAACTTGAGTTCGCAATCCTTGGTGATGAAAAATTTTCAAAAGCTTAAGAACTAGAGTTTTTTAGTACCAAACTCGAGTTCTTGCTGTGAGAAATTCGGTCAAAGACTAAGAACTTGAGTTCTTGGAAAAGAACTCAAGTTCATGAACTTGAGTTCTCAGTAAAAAACTCGAGTTCCTTCTTATGTGGTATTTGGTCAAAGATTAAGAACTTGAGTTCTTATATAAGAACTCAAGTTCATGAACTTGAGTTCATGATTAAGAACTTAAGTTCTTGAGAACCAATCTGCGCCTAAACTGAAAACTCGAGTTCCTGGAAATCAACTCGAGTTCTTGGCTTGCAAATCTGAGAGGTTCATAAAGAAAAACAAAAGAACTCGATTTCTTGTTTTAGAACTCAAGTTCTAGAACTCGAGTTCTACTCTGAAAACTGGAGTTCTTGTTGCTGACAGTGACCTTTGATTTTATGAAAGAATTGATCTTTAGCTTATGGTTTCTAGAATCACTTAGTGTGATATATAAAAATGTTTTTATCACGTTTGCTAGTGGTTTCAGGGATTTCAATGCTGTATTATTAAAAAACAACATAAAGTAGATGCTCACGTCACAACATTTAATGCTGAAGCAGAAAATAGAGTAACAAATGGAATGAAGTTGTAGAGTAGAGAGAAACATTCTTTCAAGGATTACTTTATCATGATATTCTTTTGCAAAAGCATGCTCAACGGACTACGCATTTAATGAAAGAACAGATTTCATTTAATGAAGTCTCAATGGTCCATTTGGTAGAATAACGAACAGAGCTGTGTCTAACGGAAATTTAATTAAGTCTCAACGGTCATGTCTCAGCTTCACCCAATGACATTATTGATGAAGACTATAAAAGGCGAAGCATTCAATTCAGCCAACTACGGAAACTCTGCACATTTACTCTGATTTATTACTCTTATCAGTTTCACTCAATATCTTCGGATATTTTCCTGTACTTCAATGTGTCATTTATTATCAACTAGTGAGGAGCTATTCAACACTTATTTCATTCAGTTGTTAAATCTTAAGGTTGAGGAACCTTAAGTGTGGGTGTACAGTTACAAGTAGTAAGGGGGAATGAGTCCGAGAGTGTGAGGATCATCCCAAGTTGTATTTGTAATCTCTGAAGAGTTAGTGAAAATCTTAAGGAGTTATTGGGGACTGGATGTAGGTCAGGATTAGACCGAACCAGGATAAATTGCCTTGTGTTTACTCTTCTTTAAATTTCTGCTTAGTTAGTTCTTTGTCTTAATTTGCGGAAATTTTAATTAAGTGAATAAATTTTTAAATCACCTATTCACCCCCACTTAGGTGATATTCCACCTTCATAACGATCGCTGCAGCTTTCCTGGGGCTTCAAAGTTGGGATTAGGTATATATTGGTTCCTCTATGTCCATATGAACCAACAACATATTAAGAAAATGTTAAGCCACAACATGTCATCTTCATCATGGCTTTTCCATCCTAAGTTTTTTTTCCACCATTCCGTCCAGTTGTTGCAGTAAAACCATCTTATTATGTGATGAGGTACTAACCTTCTCCATACTCCCTTTGTACAAATAGTCCCAAACTGCATGTAGCTGATTCTCTTCTACGAGGTAGCACAACTCACATTATCCTTGTCCTCTATCCCATCTATTCGTACGGTTTTTAGTGACCAATATATCATGGTTGGCTAACCAAACAAACAACCTGATTCGCTCCAAGAGTTTAGGCTTCTATATGCTCTTCCATCTTCCTTTATTATAACTTCGATGCCAGCTACTCATACATACTAGCACTAGTAAATTGCCCATTATGGGGCGGTTTCTATGTGATGTTGTCCCTTTGCCAGCTACTCTCCATTGTCCCTGTGGCTTGGTTTGATACAAAGCCATCCTTTAGTGACTCCTTCCATTGTTTGGAGTCACTCCATTTGGCAATCAAGTGTCCTTCTCTCTTGTCGTTGTACTCATATTTACCAAATAGCACACGAGCCCAAAGGTCTTATAGCTATTTGTAGAGCCTCCAAAGTATTTTTAAGAGGAAAGCATCATTCATTGTTTTCAAGTTCTTGATGCCTATGCCCCCTCCTCCTTTTGACACATCTTGTCCCAGTTTATTGCATGCCATCTTCTTTTTATAGGTTGATATCCCCAAATGAAACTCCTTTGCTCCCTTTCTAGCGTCTCTAACATATCTTGTGAGATGTGGCCATGCTCCATTGGGTACAAAGTCATGGCTCTAGTCTGGGACTTGAAAAATGTCACACATCCGGCAAGGGATAGGCTTGATGCCTTCGATCCTCTTAATCGCTTCTACACCTTTTCTACAAGCACCTTGAACTTGTCCCTTCTCTTTTGAGGGAATGAAACTTCAGCTCCCAAGTAGCACACAAGGTCATCCCCTATACTTAAACTCACTTCATACACATATTGCTCACAGAATGTGTAAGTTAACATTTAGTGAGAAATAGATATGTGTTTTGTCATTATTCATTTTGCGTTCTAACATATCTCCAAAAGACTGCAAACATTCATGAATTACTTCCATTTGGTCAGTGGTTGCCTCCACAAAAAGAACAAGATTGTTAGTAAACATCATATGGGATATTATTGGTCCTTTTCGACCAGCTTTCATTCCTTTCCATTTTTTTTCTCTCTTACTTTATATAGAAATATGTGTGTTACCTTTTCCATGCCAAGCATGAATAGGTAGGGAGGAAGGGGTCCCCTTATCTCAAGCTTCTTAATGGTTTTAGCTTCGGAAGCTTTTCCCTATGCCATAACATTTTGAGCATTTGTAAGAAATCTTTCATTTAATCATCTGAAACTCACTAATAAACATGATTAAAAGCTATGAGAATAATAATGAGTGAAGATTTGGAGTAATGAGATATTGAGCAGAGAATTTGAATTTACAAACACGATGATAAACTTTTAGAGCCACAAGAACTCGAGTTATTAAAATAGAACTAGAGTCATTAACTCAAGTTGTATAAAGTAGAACTCGAGTTGTTACCATTTTGAGTGATTGGTTGAAATGATAACTCTTTGAGAAATAAAAAGAACTTGAGTCATAACTGTTTAAACTCAAGTCATCAACTTGAGTTGAATGAAGTAGAACTTGAGTTGTTGCCATTTTGAATGATTGGCTGAAATCATAAGTTCTTTGAGAAAACACAAGAACTCGAGTTGTTACACAAAAACTAGAGTTGTTACCTGATTGTTCCAGAATGAGAGTGTTAGCCAGCATTCTCCGCAATCTATAGAACTTAAGAGCATTGGCTGCACAATAGTCAGATTCCAGTAGGCGTAACATCTTCGATATAGCTTCAAATTTGATAAGCCACTTATTCTCATAAAGCTCTTTAAGTCTTTTTTTTTTAATGCAAAAATAATCAGCTCCAAACTCATTGTAATCTGACTGTTATGATTGGATAAATGAAGGTTGTTCTTGACCAGCGTTTTTGGAACATCCTAAACTGACTGTCAACTTCAAAAATTCATATCTCATCCATTTGATCTTTTTTTTCCCTATGCTATTGATTTTTTTTTGGAAAGGTATGTGAGTCTAATTTCAAGTGTTATTGGTTTCAGCTCAATTGGATGAGTAGATTGTGAGATACACTCAAAATACCGAGGTTGGGTCTACTATGTGATGCTAATTGATATACCAACTTTTGAAATTCATAACTCTTTCATCTGAACTTGTTTTGGCTTAAAATTTTGTCATAATGATGCATTGGGAGTTTAATTTCATATAAAATTAGTTTCACCTCAATCGAATCTCTAGTTTGAGAGATATCGTCGAATAACTGAACGTCGCCTAAGTAGAACACTGAACAGGGATGAACAGAGCGACTGGAATAACATCAACTCAAGTTGTTGAAACATCAACTCGAGTTGTGTACTCAAATTTGAAAAATCAACTCAAGTTTTGCTCTCAGAACTCAAGTCGTTAAGTGACAACTCGAGTTTTTATGTATAATTTGCTAAAAGCTTGATTTTGCTTATTTTAACTTCAAATTAAGTCATTTCAGTTTCCATTTGATTATAGAAACTTCTAATATCACATATGAGAACTTAAATGTTGATAGTCCGTTATAATATGCAAGTTCTTCTTTCTTTAATCTCTTCTCTTCTTCTTGATTATTCCCCAAAATCTTTTGATAACTTCTTGCTTCCTTTAATCTCTTCTTTCCTTCTCAATTATTCTTCATCATTCAACTTGGACTAATCTACATTAAATATAGGGATTAGTCAATGTAGGACATAAATATATTATATAAATTTTTTTCTCTTAATAATGACATCTATATAAGACATCATCAAACTAATCATATCTAACATTGAGGAGTTTGAAAAAATGAAGGAAGCACCAATAGATGATTATAGCATATTTTTAGCCTATTTTGTAAAGTAGATAAAAAAGGGTTAAGTTGCAAAAATGCACATATATTTTACTCCAAAGAGAGCCCAATATCAAGTGCTTTTTTTAGGTACAAAAATGCACACGTCATGACAACTTAAGTGCAAAAATACCGTTTGACTGTTAAGATTGACTTTGACCGTTAAATTTTACTTTTTTTACTTCTAAATGTGCAAAACTACACGTGTTTTGGTAAAAAAGCGTCCAACACCAAGTGTTTTTTTTAATTTAATAATTTTATTTCTGTTGATTCGGTTGAAGCAGAACAACCACCAATGGTTGCATCCGTTAAAGATTAATCAATCGAGAGGAAAGCATCCCTTTTAGGTCTAACTTCGGGGCGGTTACTTAAGGGAAAATTATTATTTTTCTAGGTATTATTCCTAGAACGTCAAATTTTTCATTGTTAGATATGATTAGTTTTGATGATGTCTTATATAGATGCATATCTTAAAAGCAAAAAGATTGAGTAATATATTTATCTCATCCATTGATGAATTCTTGAATTGAATGTAGAATCAAAGGTGTAAAGCTCAATCATGAAGAAGATCAATGAGGTCAAGGATGTAGATGAGGATAAGGAAAAGGAAGAGAAGAAAAAGAAGAAGAGAAGAGATTCAAGAAGAAGGAACTTTGAATGGAATATCCTTATTCAAGATTAGCCTAAGTTCACTTATGAAGGATAACCAAGAAGAAGAAGAAGAAGAGGGAAGAATTTACTGAATGGAATGTTATTATTCAAGTTCCTTGATTGATAGATTTTAGGGATAATGAAGATGGAAGATGGAAGAAATTGATAAATGAAAAGAGAATATATTTATTCAAGAACAGCTTAGATATGTCTATGGACAATGCTCAAGAGAAGAAGAAAGAAAAAATAGAGTTGTGAAGAATGACCAAGTGAGGAGATTGAAGAAAAGGAAGATCTTGTCAAAAAGAATGAGAGAAATGAATATACAAGGTCTTAAATTGATATTACAAGTCTTCACAATCAAATGGAGGTTGGTTGGGTCAATTCAGAGCTAAAGACAACAAAAATCAGCTTCTGGAAGAGAAAACTAGAGTTTCCAGGTCAAAACTCGAGTATACAAGCTTACTGAAAAAAATTTGCTTCTGGAAGGAGAAAACCGAAGTTTTGAAAACTGCAGTTTGGGAAACCACGGTTTGGGTGTCAAAGAGTTAAAACTTGAATATTAAAGTCAATACCCGAGTATGGAACTAATATACTCGAGTTTAGAGCTTCTCTGGCATCTCTAGACCCGACAAAACTCGAGTATGTGAATGAAAACTCGAGTTTCCAATGTTCTTCAGCAACTATGTTCACCTCTGTTCCACGATCAGAATGGGCGAGGTCTGGTAATTCGATGATATCTCTTGAACCAGACATCGGATTGAGGTGAAATCAAATTTGGCTTAAACTAGACATCCAATGTGTCATCTTAACAACGTTTCAAGTCCAAAGAAGATCAGATGAGAGAGCTTTGAATTTTCAAAGTTGGATCTAATATTCACGCCACACAGCAGACCAAGCTTCAATGATTTGAGTATAACTCTCAATCTACAAGTCGAAATAAGCTGAAATCGGTGGTATTTGAAAAAAGAATCATAGGGCTTTCCATCAATACTTGATTCAACTAAAATGAAGATCAGACCAAAGAGATATGGTCTTCGAAAGTTGACTGATAATTCAGAACACTGCAAAATTGATGTTTAAAGAACAATCTTCTTTCATCGAATCATAACGGGCGAATTCCAACAAATTAAGATCTGATTCTTGTTGCTGTGGAAAGAAGGATCAAAGAACTGTATGAGAATATTTGGTTTTGCCAAAATTGAAGCTATATCAAGTCAGAAGGCAACCAAAGTCAAGAACTACTTGAATACTTGAGTTTACGAATGAATACTCAAGTATAGCTCAAATAGAGAGTTATGAACGTGAGAGAATCCTCAATACTCGAGTATGGGAAGCAAAACTCGAGTATAGGACATACAGAGACGAATATGAAGTTTTGACATAAGCTCAATACTCGAGTATGCAAAGCAATACTGCTGTATTCTCCTTTAGATCAGAAAAATCACCGTTGCGAAAATTCCGAATTTGATCTAGATCATCCAGATGATTAGCCAAATGATCTCTAACACTTATTAACATCATTTAAATGATTTGTGGACATATTTCAGATGATCAAATGAAGGATTTCATGGAGATCAATATGCTGAGCTGTCAAGACCCAAAAGCATTCTAACGGCTATATTTTTGCAATTGTCATACTCTCAACGGATCTATTTTACAACGGCTCTATTCTCAACATTCAGAAGACCTTCATCTATAAATAGAACCAAATTCAAAATGCAAAAAGATGGAGGAGTGAGCTTACACAGTCATAATGCCAAAATTATGAATCCTCTCCTCACTCTGTTTTTCTGATGCTTATTCTGATTATCATTTAGAGAGTGAATTCAATTGTAATGCGCTTCAGTGTTTATCATAATCACTTCTTTGAGAGAAGAAACATTGTAAATAATATTTTCTTGAGAGATACTCAAGGTTGGGTGACCTTGAGTTGGGAATTTGATTGTAACCTTACGGGTAGTAAGCGGGAGTCTCCAAGAGAGATTGTGAAGGTTGCACAAGTACCTAGATAAACTTGTGGGGTGTAAAGGCTTGTCTTTTGTGCCTGGTTAAACAAGGAGAATAGTGAAAATCTCAAGTGGAGTTTGAGGACTGGACGTAGGTCAAGGGTTGGACCAAACCAGTATAAATATGAGTTTGCAATTCTCTTCCCTTAACTCTTTATTTCCAGTATACATGTTTGAATGATTGTTTATAACTTTATAACTTTTCATTATCATTCAAATTGATTTAACCGAATTGCGAAAAGATTTTAAAAAGGGAGCAAGTTTTAATCTTCACCCAATTCACCTCCCTCTTGGGTTCAGCCACGTGTTTCATTTATTTCCATAATTTTAAATCTTTATTAAATTTTCTAATTAATAATTAATAAATGAGTATTTATAAATTTACAATTTGATATTATAAATACTATATTTAATTAAAATAACTTTAATTTTTTGATATGAAAAATTAAACCAAAAAAAAATTAAATAATTTTTCAATCAAAATCGAAAAATATTATTTAATTTTTATTGCATTAAGAAATATGCAATATATCCTCCTTTTCCTAATGATAAATCAAAAGAAAAAATTTGGCTTCCCAGAAATTACACCTAGAGAAATAATAGCTTTCAATTCATTAAAATAAAATTATTAAATTAAAATAAACACTTGATATTGAGCACTTTTTGTTTCCAAACAACGTGTATTTTTGAACCTTTAAAAGTAAAAAATGTCAAACTTAATGGTTAAACGGTATTTTTGCACCCAATTTGTAACCACGTATATACTTTTGCACCTAAAAAAAAAAAAACACTTAGTGTTGGGGACTTGGGGCTCTTCAAGATAAAGCGCATACATTTTTTCACCTTAACCCTAGATTAAATTTGTTTTCTTTTTTTGCATCAGAAAAATATATGATTTTAAATGAGGATATTTACTGTATATTGACCACGCACATTTTTATATTCAATAGTCAAATTCTTCTGACTATTTTGGTTGGACATTCAATCTTAGCTAGCACTTTCTCCATGAACTCCCAACTGATTTTCCAGGTCCACCATGATTGACATAAATCCTTGTGTGATCGTGTTTGGCCACCGATGAATGGGATTATGGTGGATTGAGGACTTTGAAAAACTGAAGGAAGCGGCAATAGATGATTATGGTGGATTTTTAGCCTGTTTAGTAAAATGGATTAATTTTGTTTTCCCTTTTTGTATCAGAAAAAAATATGATTTTAAATAAGGATATTTATTGTATATTGACCACGCACATTTTTATATTCAATAGTCAAATATTCAATGACCAAGTCTTATTTCGCTTGTGACAACGCCAATACATAAGATCAACTAAGGCAACGGAAAATCGAAAATTTGTTAATAGAACCTGATCGGCAAGTTGTTTTGACCATAACATAATTGACAAGTTTTTTTTTTTTTTTTGGCCAAAAACATAATTGACAAGTTGAAACAATCAAAATAAACAATTTTTAAGAAAATTATTATCAAAATGTACTATTCCATATAATAAACAAATAGTAGCTAAAATAAACGCGGAATATTGTCGAAAACACATATGTCGTATAAACACAATTATTTGAATGCCGCCGCCGGCCTTTACGTTGAACCATTGTTCTGGTCAAATCAACGAGGCAATAAAATCGTGGTCTATTGCTTCAATAAATATATATATTAAAGATGATTAGTCATAGAAAAATTTCAAATGCCGGCTTTACTTAAATAGTTGTTTTAGTTCAGAATTTGCGTATATAAGCGGACATAAAGTGCTCTGTTTTGTGCACAGAGAAATAACAGGTACGTGAAATACTAAAATCATGAGGCTAATTCCAAGGTCACTACTTTTGCTGACATCTGTGTTTGTGTTACTTTCAGTTTCATCAACTTCCCCAATCCCAATTTCAGAACTCTTTATTCAATGTCTCGAGGCTAATTCTCAAAATCCAATCCCATTTTCCACCACATTTTTCACTCCTGACAGTGCTTCTTTCACTTCAGTCCTTGAATCCACACCTTATAATCTCAGGTATCTGCTGCCTTCAATGCCGAAACCCAAATTCATATTTACTCCATTAGAGGAATCTCATGTTCAAGTTGCTGTTGTCTGTGCAAACAAGCTAAAAATCCACATGAGGGTGCGCAGTGGAGGTCATGATTATGAAGGGACTTCGTTTGTTTCTCTCATTGAGCAATCATTCATGATCTTAGATCTCGCCAAGCTTAATGCTATCCAAGTCGATATAGCATATAATACAGCATGGGTTCAAGCTGGTGCTACGCTTGGAGAAGTTTATTACAGAATTTCTGAGAAGAGTCCAATCCATGCCTTCCCTGCAGGAATTTGTCCATCCGTAGGTGTCGGTGGTCACATTACAGGAGGTGGATATGGCTCTATCCATAGAAAGTATGGACTTGCTGCCGACAACGTCATCAATGCACGAATTGTTGATGCTAATGGCAAGATTCTTGATAGAGAAGCCATGGGAGAGGACTTATTTTGGGCAATTAGAGGTGGAGGAGGTGGAAGCTTTGGGATTATTTTGTCGTGGCAACTCAAGCTTGTTCAGGTTCCCCCCATAGTGACAGTTTTTACAGTTATTAAAACATTAGAACAAAATGCAAACAATATTCTTCATAAATGGCAGCAAGTAGCACCGAACATTGACGAAAATCTATTCATCATGGTTCACACAACAGTAACAAATTCTAGTACTCAAGGAGAAATGACTATATCAACATCTTATATTGCCCGTTTCCTTGGTAGGGCTGATAGGCTTCTCCAATTGATGGAGAAGAAGTTTCCAGAGTTAGGTCTGACTAAAAAGGATTGCTTTGAAACAAGTTGGATTAAATCTGTACTCTACCTTGCTGAGTTTCCGAACACCACATCCCCAGAAGTTCTCATCCAAGGGAAACTTGCTATTCCCAAACCTTACTTTAAGGCCAAGGCAGATTATGTGAAGCAAGTGATTCCTAAAAATGCTTTGAATTCTTTATGGAAAACACTCATGCAGGATGATGCTGCCTTGATGATTTGGGTTCCATATGGAGGAATGATGAGTAGAATCTCAGAATCCGCAACTCCATTTCCTCACAGAAATGGAACACTCTTCTTGTCCCAATATGTGGCTACGTGGACTGACGGAGAAAAGAGCCTGAAAAGGCATATGAATTGGGTTCGCAGATTCTATGACTCCATGACTCCTTATGTTTCAAGCTTTCCAAGAGAAGGATATGTGAATTACAGAGACCTTGATTTGGGAACGAACCAATTCAACAAGACAAGCTTCTTGAGGTCAAGCACTTGGGGATTCAAATATTTTAAGGATAATTTTATAAGGTTGGTGTTGGTGAAGTCTAAGGTTGATCCAAGTAATTTCTTCAGGCATGAGCAGAGCATCCCTCCCGTGCCAATTGCAAGCTAACAAGGATTAAGCAAGGGAAAAAGTTTATGGTAAATTGTGTTGTTTCTGTTTGAAAAAAATATAATAACAAATATGGTAAATTGTTTTGTATTCTTTTGAAAATATTATAATAACAAATAAGGTAGTTTGTATGGTATGTTCATGCATATGTGTGGTTTGGCCAAGCACTTGGGAATTCAAGTATTTTAAGGATAATCTTATAACGTTAGTAAAGGTGAAGACTAAAGCTGATCCAAGTAATTTCTTCAAGCATGAGCAGCATTCCTCTCGTGCCAATTGGACTTCTAAATTATGAATAAGACTAAGTTGAAAATCCTCAAGTTATTAGCCTGTGGGTATGGGTAAGTAAACGAGTAGAGAAGTGAAAAAGATTGTGGGAGAGTCTGACTCCTGGGGGTATGAAATTTATTTCTTTTCATTCACCATCTTTCCTATATCTCTTAGATAACTTCAAAAAATGCATATATCAAGATCAAGACAAGTGAAAATTCAAGTCCCTCAGTTATACTTAACATACCCATTAAATTAGTTATAATGTTATTCTTCCAATAAAATGAATTGAGAGTTTCTAATTTAAATCTGGATAAATAATATATAATAACATTTTTACATTGTTCAACTGCATAATGGAGGCTCCATTAAAATCAGCACAACATAGGCATATAATGAACCTCCAAAACATCAACTGAGCAAAAATAAAAAACAATTGACAAGTAAAAGCAGAAAACTCTACATGTGCAAGGGCCTGAACTCTGAATTCTGCTGTGAATAGCCGAAGAGTATATCATTGAGAGCAACTTAACTACTTTTTGCACCACTTGCTAGTGATGGAGGCAGCGTCCCAAATATCGTATCCCACAGCTGTGAAGTGATCCCAAAGCCTTTGTTCTGGATGCGATAGTGATGGTTCAGATGGTACTTCTGCAACATAAACAGGAGAGTGCATAACTTCCTTTTCATTAATACTCCTTTTGGGGGCATCCAAAAATTCAAATATTAATTTGAAAGCCATACTTTGAAAACACAAAACCATCCCCCTTAATCACTTCTAAGATATATACCAGGCACGCAAGGAAACCGGTAGGCCAGACAACTGGTCAAGAATTGGTTTAACCTGATTGTTAAACCCGTTGAACTGGTCACATTTTCTTTAGTTTTTCTTGCTTTAAATTTTAATCCATGTTTCTAAGCTACAATTTATACATATCTGTACCTAATAAGCATTGGAAAATGAAGAAAAATGGTCAAATATACAAAAAATATTTCAGCATGTAGATTTTTTTAAGCTAATTATAAATAATGAAAAAAGTATACATTTTGGATGAGAGCAACAGAAAATGAATGGATATTGTCTTCTTTTAATTGCATATAATTTTGGATTTACATATTTTTTTTATTAATATAGATATAGATAATTAACTAGTCTTCAAACTTTAAGAAGGTAATTGTGCATATAGCTCAAACTTGAAGTGAGCATTTGCATCCCCCTACCACCGGAGTTGTGGTACCAAAAATAAGAATCAAGCTATAAATTCTTCCAATTATGGAGTAAAAGGAGAAAGCTAACATATCAAAGTTTATAAATCATCTAAAGAGCCCAGAAAATAATGGTTGAGAGGAATGTGTCTATGCCCATGGGGTCTGAACTTGGTGTTCCCATCTCCAATCAAATGTCTAACAATGTTTTGAACGCAACTTCAGATAAGCTTAACACGAGTCAAATGGTAATCTACATTAAAAAGAAAAAATTCCTACATCAAAAGTAATTCTAACAGGGGAAACTTCCAATAATTTTCACTCACCAAATCCTAGCCACCAAGCATTAGCTAATACCTCATTATTCCATTAAACTTTATTATTTCAATTTTCCCTTACAATTTAAATATTTTGGATGTTAGGTAACACATCTGATGTATCGTAATCTATAATAAAAACCTCCCGAGATTAAAATTACTAATGTAGCAGCTTGGTGAAGATATTATCGCATTTAATTAAAATCAGTAGTTACAGGAGGAAGTGCTTTTACCTTAAGATTTTTGGGTGCATTACTCTTTGGCTGACCATGATGCAAGTAATAATGGGTGCAGTCATACATCACATAACCCAATAAAAGACCACCAAGCAAAGCGGGAGCAGTTGAAGGCGTGGATAAGAGCTTGATTAAGTTCCAGAACTGGACAAAACAAACAAATCAATTGACACAGCTTTTTATATTCAAGAAAGCTACTCAAACAGTTATCTATCTCAATAATGTACATCAAGGGAAAGGAGTAATCTAATGCGAGACATTAAATGAGGAGGTAATTACAACACAAATAGTAGTCCAAATCAATTCAAAATGCTTTTATGCAACATCAAGGAAGATATTTGTAACAAAATAATGAATGGGGCCAGAGCGTGCAGATCATGTGAATGAGGGTTGCTTATGGTATTTCTTAGTGGCAATTAGAGTATATAACAGGACGGTAGGTTGGTGTGAAGAGGTATGGTAAATCTGGAGAGTGAATTGGGAGAGTCCTGTGCCTCTCAAATGCATAGGGTAGCGTGTTTCTTCTGTTTGTAGGACTTTCCTCCATTAGTTACTCTGGAGGGTTTACCATTGAATAACACCAATTTCCTAGTTCAGTGTTCCATCACATTGACATTAGTCTTGAGCATTGAATTGTGATCTTGCATTGTTATCAATACAAACTGTCAAAGAAAAGGGTTTCTGATTCTTTTCACTAATCAAATTGAATAAACTCAGTACATCATTACAACAAGACATAGCATTCTGTGATTATCAGGAATGAAAAAGGCTTTACTGTTTGGCTGCAAAACCCATAGTCAGGAAGAAGTAAAACCACATACATTAATACAGAATGGAAAGAAAGGGTCGAATTATGGAGTTATTGCAGAAAGGACATACCGGAACAAGTAATATGGCTGTTGCAGCTGGCGGGAAAACAAGTCTTAAACTATCCATGGGGTGCTTATGGTGACAACCATGAATAAGATAATGGAAGGTATTTGCCCTAGACGAAATAACCAGGCAAAGTGAATAAATAAATCAACCAAAATAGTGCCTGTGTTCTTTTAGCCGTTAAGAAGTTTGTCCATCTATGAATCCAAATAGAAAGCATAATACTGAAACACAAGAAAATATGGAGGGGGGCTCGCAGAGATAGTTCTACCAATAGCTTGATGTTTTGACATGGAAAAGGAAACGGTGTAAAGTGTATTCAGTCAATGTCCAAATGAAAAGGCCCAGGACCACCAGTAGCGCCACATGAGAGGGTGCAAGGCCCTTTCTTGCAGAGACAGAGATGGAATAGCATACAACTGGTAACCAAATAGTTGGAACTGCCCACCACACTGTGCGCGTCAAGAACTGCCCATTAAAAACCATAATATTTCAATATATTAAACAAGTCTTTATAAGTGAGAGCATATGACCTGAAGATAGTTTTACTTTCCATGTATAGTTAGACGCTGTACCTCCATAAAATCACTTTTAAAAAATCGAGGTCCTTCCTTGCTAAGAATCGGCTGGTGAACCCACTCTTCATAGGCTTCGCCAAGATGACCAACCTGTAAATTTTATAGTAGTGTCAGAGTCATGTTTTGAGTCCTGTTGATTAAAATTATATATTGTTTGAGTAAATTATGCATAATTTTGATTGCATTATCCTTATCTGTGACTTCCTTTGCACATCTCAATTTTTATATTTTGACAGTCGGTTGATCTTCCAATCCTATTACTCAATCTTTTTAAACCCCTGATCGGTTCTAGGAAAATTCTCGATCTTAACAACCTCTGAGAAACCACTGAAGTACAGGGCATAAACATTTTCCATACCTGGAAGACAAGGGGCTTCTTAAGATCAACTTCAAAATTCAGTGCAACCATCTTGGTACTGCAGATGGAGGCAAAACAAATAAAAAATTAGAATGCGAGCAAGAATCTATTAATAAAAGTAACTGTTAAGTTAATAGGTTAGGAAACTGATGAACTGTAACCAAAATGGATTCCTCCCACGGATCAAGTGGCATAAATTCTGGCCTTTCAAAAATTGAAGTATATAGTTGCGTTATCAATCAAAATATCGTGTAGAAGCTTAGTACCAATGACACATAGTTGCAAACAAATAGACAAGTTAATGTGTCAAGCATAAGAAATTTCAAAGGATTACTGAAAGGAAATACGTCATTTAAATTTTTCATGCGTGTATGCATACGAAACAGAAATATCTACATCAAAATCTACACTTTCCAGAAAATCCTAAGAATCAGAACAACCACCAAATCTCCACTTAAAATACAATCAGATACCTAACCAAGAAGAAGAAATGAAATGGCACAAACCAACCCATCATAAATCCTTCGCAGGAAACCAGAAAAACTTCCCATGCACGCCACATAAGAGTTAAGTATAATGCTCATCACACACAATACCCATTGCAAAAATTCCAATAACACAATTTCTTCCCCAAATAAATTTAATCAAATGAAGACAAGCCTAGATCTAGAAGCTGAAATCCGAGGACAAACAAAGAGAAAAAGAAAAAATGTGAGTTCAGTCTAGAAACTTACGAAGGTGAAGGCAGTGCTGCGAGATCGAAATCAATGGGTTGCTCTAGAAGCTGATTTGTCTTCGAAGAACAACCACACCGTCACCTTAACCACCGTGCGTTGCACAGGCGATTCTTGGATTTGCCTCCGCAAGTAGTGCAAGTGAGGGGCAAAAAGTATGATAAATTTGAAGGAGAAAAAAGGGGAATATATAATTAGACGGAACGAGAAGACGATGATGAGGACCGTCAACTTGAAATTTGAGGGTGAGAAATTGAGCCAACAGATTTAAACACGTTAGATTCGAACCATAAACAGACTGTCTCTGTGAGTTGAAAGCAAAAGGCGACAACACATCAAATGAAATGGGCAAAAGTAAGAAGGAAGGAAAAAACTTTAATTAATTAATTAATTATTAAAATACCACTGAGGCAAAAGTATTAACCAATCTGTCCCTGTAATATGTAATCGATTACATGGGGTCAGATCTTTTTTTTTTTCATTTTTTACACTATGTAATCGATTACGTCACTGTTCAGTAATCGATTACATGAAATTTGCACTGTGCAATCGATTACGATGACCTGCGTAATCGATTACATAAAATCAAAAGGAAAATCTGGCAGTTACCACGTGATGTAATTAATTACGACACGGGCCATAATCGATTACATTGCGCGGTTTCAGTTTTTTAAAAGGTCCAAACCACCCAAAACCCTTCATTTTCCTTTCTCATACCTGATTAGCCTCCCCCATTCTCCTCCATTGATATTTTCGGCCACAAAGCTCCAGAATCAAGACGTGGGTTGAGGAAAAATCAAAGATTTGCTCTCATTTACGGTGATTTCGGTAGGTTTTCGGTTCCCATTGTGATTTTGTCCCTATTTTGTTCGTTTTTCTGAAGATATGGTGCATGTAATCGATTAGAGCTTGTTTTCTTTAGGTATGTAGTGTTTTGATAATTGATTTGAATTGTTTGTTGTTGTTTTTGAACAAGTAATAGATTAAATTGATGTTTTTGTGCGTTTCGGAAACAATGTGTGTGTGTTTGCATATGAAATTGATGTAAACAGTGGGATTGAAGCACAAATTACATGTTATTGTATGTATGAATGTTGAAGATTATTGATTACGTGGAGTTTGATTGTTGATTGTGCATTTTTCTTTCAATTACACTGTTTCCGTTGACCGATATTGATCATGGATTGTGATTATGCCATTAATCACATATTTGTTTTCATGTTTGTTGATGGTTTATATTTGTTTCACCTTTGTAGGTATTTGTTGTGATCATGCCTCCACGCAGACGAGTTAACCCTCAGAGCGAGAGACGTTCGAAGGCACGGATGGAGGGTGAGACATCCAGCTCTCAGGCACAGCCGGCAGATCTCCGATACAGAATTCTCTTGGGCAATAATGCAGCATCCCACGTATCCTTCCTTCAGCACTTTGCGGGCAGACCCGTGATCAAGCCCAAGTCACTAAACATGCATTTTTTTTTACAGAGGAGGGATTTGAGATAGTCACACTGGTGGAGGGTTCGCATCTACGTGGCTTGGCGGAGTTCGTCAATCACTACTTAGAGGATATGGTTAGAGCCTTCTACCATAACCTCAGTTCCATCAATGGAGTGCTGAAGTCGCGCGTCTGCGGCATTGACATAGAGATGACTGCTCCGATATGGGCCCACATGCTGGGATATGATTTTGATGGGGAGGGCGCCATTCTGTACGATGGGGATACCAATGTCAACCTGCCTGGATATGACCGCGCTGCTGCCATCAACGATATCAGGAGGCTTTTGGGTCAGAGAGCCCTTTTCACTATGGGCCAGCTGACTGTGGATGCATGGATCCTTTTCTACGTGCTGACCCATATTCTGTTCCCCCGGGCCTACAATCACTCCAGGGTGTTGGAGGTTGATATCCCGATTATGTGGGCTATCATTCACGTCAGGCCGGTGAACTGGAGACACTATATTTGCTAGATGATGTCTAAGGTGAAGCAGAAGGAGAACGCCGCCCTCCCATTCGCCTACCTAGTCCACCGTATATTGCTCCACTTCCGTGTGCCGACGCAGGGATTTGAGATGGTGGACCAGCAGCATTGGAATGCTGTCTTTGGGAGGCGCCTACTGGAGCAGTGCAAGATACAGCAGAATGCACAAGGTGTTTGGATATGCACTGCCGTTGACGAGGACGATGCACCGACTGCTGCCCCTGTGGTTCATCTTGAGGTTCCTATGTCGGACGATGAGGATGATGAGGATGAGGAGATGGTTGAGCCGAATGGTGGATTCCAGCTCCGTGACGTCATGCTGCAGATGAGGCAGATGGAACTCCGACAGAGACAGTGGTGGAGGGGCCACGAGCAGCGGTGGAGAAGCCACGTTGAGAAGGAGAACGAGCGGTGGCGGTGGATGCAGAGCCGGATACACGGGCTAGAGGCCGGACTTTGACAGTTACAGGACGGATAGCACTAGGAGGCAGCTGGAGAAGAGGACCAGGTGCCTGATGTCTCCGATGAGGAGGAGGGGGAGGATTCAGAGGACGATGCAGATTAGATACCTCTGTTTTTGTTTTTTGTTGGACTTGTTGTTTGTATTTGGTTCTTGTAATTTTTTTTTGGTTAGACTTGGTGAATTTGCACTGACTATGGCATTTAATTTAGTTATGAATGTTTATGCTTTTAGTTCATATGATTTGAGGTGATGAATTTTGCAAATGATATGTCGTAGGACGAAAAACGGATATAGGGACATCGATTGACTAAACATAGTGTAGACGGTTAATTGTTGGCAAAAAGACCTTCCCTAAGTCGTATTTGTAGGTAAAAGGAAGTTGGAAATTAGTTTCGTCATGCACCAATTCGAAATCTTTTCTTCATTGTGTTTCTGCAGCTGGTGTAATCGATTACACTATACTAGTGTAATCGATTACACAGTGTAAATTTCATGTAATCGATTACTGAACAGTGACGTAATCGATTACATAGTGTAAAAAATGAAAAAAAAAAGAGAGATCTGACCCCCTGTAATCGATTACATAATGCATGTAATCGATTACAGGGGGCAGATTTGTTAATACTTTTGTCTCAGTGGCATTTTGGTAATTAATTAATTAATTAAGGTTTTTTTCTATAGTTTTGTCAATGAAATGGACCTTTTTTGGAAAAATCATTGGCAAAAAAAAAAAAAAAGCGATTTTGGAAATTTTTTTTTGAAGAAACCCAGTTTTCTAAATTTAAGTTCAAATTAAAAAAATCTTTAAGACAATAATTGTTCTTAAGAATCATCTATCAAACAAAAATGTCAGGGAATCACAATTTTATTCAATTTTAATATACACCGGAAAATAACAATTTTGTTCAAAGTCATTTAGTTTTAGTGAATAAACTTTTAATAGGGTATCAATTATGCCACACAATGCAAGAGAACAAAAAATGAAGTTTCTATCAAACAAATGGAAAATGCCAACAAGTACTCCCTAATTCTTAATATAAGGCTTATCTATCTAATGTGAGGATATTAAAAAAAGTAGGGCAAAATATTTTAAGTTTAAATTTCCTTATATTTGTCTTAATTACATAGATCTTCCCTCTATTTTAAAACATACATGTAAATCCAAACTATCAACTCTATTAAGAATTTTCTAAAAATATATTTTTAATTCACAAGTTTATCCTTCATTCTCACTAATTCCCTAATTTTGGCTAATATTATTCTTACTAATTCTCTAAGTATGAATCAGCATTATTGCTGCGTTTTCGTGAATAAGTTTTATTATTTCAATGTTTCATATTAATTGCATTACATTGTTTAATGGGTTTTATTCATTGCTTTAAACGCGTCAGCATAATGATCATAATGGAATTTTAATGACCAACGTTCGAAACATGAAAGTAAATATTTGCAACATTGTCCCTAAAAAAACAAAGTAAATGCTTGCAACATTTTTTTTTGGCGAACATAATTGCAACCCATGAATTTAATCCTTTAATGTGATTATTTTCTGCTCACCGGTATAATGGTTTGTTGCCTATATAATATAAGGTGCTTCTAGCCGGGAGTTTGGGTACACTATTTTTCAGTTTTCGACTTTCGGGTATCTCTCTTCCTCTTCTGAAAACTTTCTTTATCTAATGAGTTATACACACACACACACACACACACACACACACACACATTATTCTTGTATGAAGGATCCGTTTTATCATGAGAAGTGTCACATCTTATCTACCGATAATTGTAGAATAACTCTTAAGAATGGTATCATCAAAGATGACTTATGTTAACCAATTTTCTGCAAGTGTTGCTGCCAACAAAATCTGTGTAGCATTAGGGAGGAGTTGAAAAACTTGCTGAATCGCAAGAAAATTTAGGCACTGCCGCTAACAAACAATTTCATGAAAAGTTAAGACTATAGGCATGTAAGAATTAAGGCAAACCATCTATATATAATTTTTTTCAAAAATTAAAATGAAAACATTTACTGATACTTTAATTTAGCCTTTCGTTTGTTTTTGGTATGTATCCAGTATTTATTTATTAAAAAAAAACCCCCCTTTCAGAAAGGAAAATATCATAAACTTCACCAAATGTGACAATTGCTAATCTTCAAAGGCCAGATTTAGAAATGATTATAGAGTCACGGGAACATTAACGATGATTGGGTCTTAAGGATCCACATTTCCTTGCCTGATTTGATCCAAAAGCGGGAAAAAAATTATTAAAAACATGACTCATACTCGTTATTTTGTACTTTAAAAACTGAAACGTATTTCTAATGGAGTCCACACTTTTTTTCTTGAAGTATAAAATGCCCTCATCATAAAAAATTATCTAAAAACTTTTACTTAAAATGCATCAAAATGGAATATGTTTTTTGAATATGCAAATATACCCAACAACATTCAAAATGGACATGGAAATACTAAAAGCCCCAGTATAATTATATAAATTTTTTTCAAAAATTAAAATTAAAATATTTATGGATACTTCAATTTACCCTTTCCTTTGTTTTTTGTATGTATCCAGTATTTATTTAATATATATATATATATATTACCCTTTGGGAATGGAAACTATCATAAACCTCACAACATGTGACAATTGCTAAGCTTCAAAGGCCAGATTTAGTGATGATTATAGAGTCATGGGGACAATAACGATGACTGGATCTTATGAATCTACATTTCTATGCCTGATTTGACCCATAAGCAGGGGGAAAAAAATAGAAAAAAGTCATATACTCCTTATTTGTCAATTTTTTTTAAAAAAAATATATCATTCTTTACAAAATTTCAAAATATTGACAGTACGATATTTTAATTTTATAATAATAATAATAAAGTTGGATCAAATTAATTATTATATTGAAGGTTAAAAATTAATCATTATATTAATTAAAAAAATTTTAAAGGCAATGTTTCAAAGTATAAGTCAAATACTAAATTAAATAGAAATTTCTTTTCCAAATTTAATAATATCTTGTGGGTACTTTAAAAACAAAATTGTTACTTTATGCAAATATGAAGTGATTTAAAAAGAAATAAAAAAAAATTATGTCCATTTACTTATATTCATTAAACTGAATTCACAAATCAAGATTTCTGTCTTGTGACTTTTGTTATTAATGATGCTTTAATAAAATTTTGAATATTTTTCATGTGAATTTTTATTATGCTAGATTATACATTTAGACATTTAGTTATCTAAATTTACATCAAACTTCAATTTAATTATTTAAGTTTATAAAGTATATTCATAGTCCTTTAAAAGGGGTTTCATCAATAGGGATCATAATTAGAAGGGATATTTTTGGGAATCCAACATGCTTTCACATCAATAGCATGGCTATTGTTGAAGAGTAAGATGAAGGCTTTTTATAGTAGGGCTCGACTGAAAATGACTCTTGATGTTACACTATTTGTGGGCTTCATTCAAATAGACTAAATGTCAAGTGTATTTATTTTGAAACACTTAAATGGAAGAGGAAGAGTAGGGTTTTTTTGGGTTATCGTAACTAAAACTTTACATAACAATTGTATCAATTGTTATTCATTTGATTACATTTATTACGGTTCTTTGTTAATAACTGTGAGTTATATCATTAATATATCATAATTATTAGCTAATAACTATGAGGTATGTTATTATTTTTTTTAAAAAAAAAATTGGGCAGCTAATGCCCAAATAATTACATTTTTATATTTTATAATATAAAACCAAAAAAATATCACCCTCTTGTGACTAGTTGCCTAATAAATGATATTAGGTCTGATACAAATTTAGAAACTTTGGTTTCCTTAAATTTGAATGAATCAAAAGTTCCTTAAATTCAAAGCAAACCTCACATCATCACGATACTCGTCACTAGAAGAGTAGCTTGAATCATTTGAAAGTATGTCAAGGTCATGGTTGCCAATCTCATACTCATTAAGAATGAGATTGGCCTTCATGTTCTTACTTGGGAAATATCCGACTAGCCTCCTCACAACATGCTCAATGTGTTTTACATGTTGCATCATTTCCTCAACCTGAGGCCGGGACAAAGGTTGTAAAGGGGGAGAAAGGGAAGAAGGATGTGGTGGAGGTTGTATAGGAGGAGGAAGAGGATGACACCATAGATTTTCTAACAAGTTTTCAACATAGAGTTTCAACTTGGTGATTGAAAGAACAGAGAATGATTGAGAATAAATAGTATGATAAACATAAGGAAATGTGGAGTTTATACAGATTGGAAGCAACGGGTTTGAACCATCATTCCACATGTTGGAAATTGAAGAGGAGTAGTTGTGTGCAATGGTAGTTAATGAAAGGGTACTTGGTTCTCATGTTGTTCATCGAAGAACAAAGAAGCATAGAGTATTCTCATCATGAGCGTGGGGAAGGGGAAATGTTTGAACCATTTAGATGACAATTATTTAAGAGAAATCATTATGTTGTTTTGTTGATATGAAGTTGGAAGACAAACTGTTTGTTTGCTCATCTAATGTTTCATGACGATTTTACCTTAAGAATCATTGTTGTGTATTTGCATGGTAATCTAATAAGTAAAGGTTGTTACTTAATAATCATAATGTTTTAAAAATATGATGTACCATCAAATTTTTCATTTTCTAGTAACTTGTTCACTTTCTCATTCAAAGAGAGAACGAGAAAGGTAAATTCCTTCAAGCATTGGCCTTACATCCTTGCTCTCGCATGTAAATCTAGACCATGGAAAACTGAGATAAGAAGACTATTAAGCGAGTAAGAGTCGAAAATCTTAAGCTTATTATGAGGAAAAGTTTAAAATAATTATTGAAATTATTTTGGACCTAAAAAATTTGGGAAAAATTATGTGAAGATCGAGGGGTGAATTGAGTGTTTTTACACATATTTTGAACTAAGCCCAAAAACAAAACTAACAAAGAGAATATAGAAGAAGAATTAACACAGAGAATTTATACTAGTTCCATCCAATCTCTTGACCTATAAGAAGTATGAAAATAGGAGTAGTTATATGTGAAATCTAAAATAAGATAAATAAAACTCAAAAGAGCAATAGGAGTAGTTATATGTGAAAAGTGGAATATCACCTAGAAGGGGGCGAATAGGTGATTTCATTTTTTTTTTTTGCAAATTAAACAGAGAAGGATAAAAACAAAGACATAGATAGAGAAAATGGACACAGAGGAATTATACTAGTTCAATCCCACTCTTTGATCTACGTCCAATCTTCAGACTCTCTAGGATTTCCACTATCTTTCAATCATAGATACAATTACACACTCTTTACTTGAAGTAATCTTTTCACTCTAGGATTCGCTCTCCCTTACAAGTTATAATCGTACATCCATACTCAAGGTCCCTCTACCTTGACATTAAACTGATAACCAAATAAGTGTTTAAAACTCCTCACTGAGTAGATGAATAGTAATCATTGAAGTACAATAATATCCGAAGATATTAAATAAAGTAAACGAAACAAATGATTGCAATAAATGTCAAATTGAATGTGCAAGGTTTCGATAGGTGGTGAATTGAATGCTTAGAACATTTATACCAACTTTCACTTATCACCGTTGAAGAGCTCTTAAGATAGCCCTTGTGAGATATTGATATTTCCATTAGACACGGAAAGCATTCCGTTAGACTGAATTCCCTTAATTAAGTTACTTTTGGCTCATCGTTATTAGCAAACCTTCTTTGGTTTGGACATTGGTTGACTTGAAGACTTGGTAATATCTTTTCGCCGGAATAGGTATCTTCTATAGTGGTTATTTGTTAGCTCTAAATTTCATTCCATATGCGGCTCTGTTTTTTTTTTTGCAAGCATTTAATGCTCTGACATATGACATTGCTTTTTGGCTAATCAACCTTTAAATATTTGTTAATGATATGAAATTTACTCAAGAAGAAGATTAGTGATAGGGTAATTCGGTTTGAGTAACATTTAAATAGAAATGAATGAACTCAAAATATTCAAACCTTCGGTTACTGTTACAGTGAATAGAGGAAGGTAACTTATGGATACTACTCGAGTAGACAAGCTCTCTTACACGAATAACCCAATTTATGTGCTCGAGTAACATTATAGCAAGTTCATTGCAAAGGCCTTAAACAACAATACTCAAGTATCAAAGTTACCTTACTTTACTCGAGTACACTAATGGAGTGCTTGAGTATAGTCTCAACTTGGCTAAAATTCATACTTAATCGAATGCATAAGCCAACAGTATTTGAGTACCAATTTCCTTATACTCAAGTAGCTTACTCAAGGAATAGAGAATTGTACTTAAGTGCATCCTATACAGAGAGCAACTATAACATTAAGCAGTTACTTATTCTTGAGTACCACTCAATCAAGTTTCATTTTTCTCACTGGAGAGCTAATACTTGAGTACAACAATCTTAATACTCAAGTAAGCAAAGGAGGCTTACTCGAGTATACTCTCTTATCTTCTCTGAACTTTGCTGATTTTTCTTTATACTTGAGTAGTATAATTTTCATACTCGATTATCATCTTCTGCTATTAGTATAAGGTATCTTTTTTGATCTGTTACTCAAGTAATGCTGAATCCTTACTTGAGTGCTAACTTGAACACACTCAAACATATAATCATATTTAGCATGCCCGAGTAAGTTGAATAGTCTACTCGAGTAACTCATACATTGAGCAACTTTTACTGATTCAAAACTAGATCATTTTAAGTTTTGTTATCATCAAAACTTCGAGACCTAATAATATGGGATTTCTCATAAATTAATCAGTTGGCCCCAAGCCTAAAACCAACAAGCAACAAGAGTAATCTTCATGGTAAATCCCCAGAGATGCTCAAAGAAAAAATAATGAGTCATTTGTAAAGTGATTCTAGCAATAGACTTATATCTTACTTATGGTTAAGGATTTAAAAACCTTCATGATATCTCGAATTTTGACTCTTGATTAAATATGTTACATTAACTAAAAAGCGTAATTATAGAAAAATGTCCAAAAATTAGAGAAAAAATTCTGAAAAAGTAGAAAAGAGATTTTTGGGGCATATTTGAGAATTGGAGATATTATTTTTAGTTATAATACCACAAAAATGAATTATTGGCCAAAAAGACTATTTTCCGATGAAGTTTTAAGAAAATAAATGGAGGAAAAAGTATTAAAATTATTTAGTGGCCTAAAGGGGTTGAGTTAGTACTACGAAATATTACTTTGGGGAATTAGGAAATTATGAGGATCTCAAAAGTGACCTAAATAATTTTGAAGATATATTTTTTTAAATTAAGGGGTTATTTTCCAAAGATAATTCAATAAGAATAGTTAGAGGCTATTTTTAGCCAGGCCATTTTAGGAAAATTATTATATGGACTGAAGAAGCAAATTGAGGAAGAAGATCTTTATAAAGTATTAAGGATTAATTTCTAGAATTTATTTGGTAATCAAGTGCTGATAAAGAAGGGGGTAAAATAGTAAATTCATTATCTCAAGTTTAAAAATAAAAATGTATTTGGGTCAACACTGGGTCCAATTTATTGAACAAGGATGTCCTCCGCCAGACTTTTTTTTCTTATATAAAAATTTTAGGAAAGGGGTTAGGCTCACCCACAATCCAAGGGTAGGGCAAAGTCTCCCTTCCTCCTAGGTGATACCAATATTGGGTAGGGCGAGCCGTCTATTACTCTCAGGTGTTTACTTAGGCACCCAGGAGCTAAGATGTCTCCTCCAACTCCTTAACCAACTTCAGGATCGAATCCCCTCCCTTCGGTGAGAGTGTCTAACCCCTTTGCCAGTTGAACCCATCCGCCAAACTTAAACGAGATTAAACGAGAAGAGCATCAAAATTTTTATGTTGGGCCAAAGAGTATATGAGAAAAGGCTACGGAATTAAGGCTTGTTGGATAAGCCATATATTGAAAATTATGCCCTAGGGGCTAATCATTATATAACTAAAACTAATTAAGATATCGTATCTTAGATTTGACTTATGAAAATAAATTAAAGATTTAATTTTCGGATAAATATATAATATCTTAGATTTAATTTAATTGAGATATAGTATCTCAGATTTAATTAAATAAAAAGATATCATATCTCAGATTTAATTTATAAAGATAAATTAAATCTGTAGGCTTTTAATTTGGATTAAATAAACAGATTAGATTAGATATGTTGGACATATTTAATTAAAGCTATTTAAATCTAAAATTCGAATTCAAGATTAATTGAGATTAATCTTGAATATTTTAATACGGCCCAATTAGGATTTTAGAAACTCAATAAAATATATTGATCTAGTCGTATTAAAATAAGAGAACAGCCAAAAAGGGAAAACGCTAGAGAAAAGACGTAAGACGCAAAGTAAGAAGGCGCTAGCACGCTGTCATCGGTGTTGGAGGCCATTTGGTGTGGATACCGGTAGAGGGAGCGGATCTGTAGAGTCGACTCCTATTGATTGAGTAGGTAGCCCACAAGATCAAATCAAATAGAAGCTCACCAATTCATATAGGTATGGTTTCTAATGAACCTTGATTTAAACGTGGTTGAACAATCCTCTTCGAGATTCATAAAAGTGTTTAATTCCACTACATGTACGGATCCCAACAAGGGCGCTGCCCCTTGACCCCACCCGTTAACCGGCTAGCGGGACCAGCTGATTGTTCATAGCACGACATAAATTTTAATCATAACACTTTTGTTTATTTCATATTGTATGAATTCATGTCTCGTGATTTACCTTTCAAATATTGTTTGGGTATGGTGAACAACATGGCTCTAAAATTTACAAGAGGTTGTAATTTTTAAAATATGGCTTGCAAGCCATACCTTTCTCTAAATATTCTTGATGTACATTCTCTTCTCATCTCACTCCCCTCATATGTTGAAATGAGGTTTCTCCTGATGTATTTTTGTTTTATTATTTAGAGAAGTCCCCTCATTGGTTTGAGAGGATTTTAGGTTAGGTGAGCCATGTTGTGTCATAATTTTTGGTATGCTTTTGATTTGATCATGGCATGCTTGTTAGAGTTTATATGACATACAATTGTGATTGCATTCATGTAAGTAAAATTAATAGGATTAATAAGAATATACCCTCTAAATGAAATCTTAAGTCGTAATGTCGTTAATTAATGAATACTTGTCAAAGCCTAGATCGCTCATTTGTATGTTTCATCAAAGTAGATGCATTTGAGTTATCTTGGTGAGACAAGAGTGAGTAATGGTGATACTCAGCATTTCATTATTGTCTTTACTTAATGGAGATTATCAAAACGGTTTTGAATCTCAAGGCATTAGATGGGATTAAACGTGCCAATCATATGACGATCGAATCCTATAAAGATCTAAGAGTTACATGTGATGTAATTGGCAAAAGGGTTGCCTATCTAAATAACTTGATTTTAAGCGTCCTGCCAAAGCGGACTTAAATTTAAGCAAAATATAGATCTTAGCCCGCTAATTATAATTAGGGTTGTTAATTCAGTGGGAGATTATTAAGTAACTTTGCATATCTTTTATTTGTAAAATCATGTCAACTAGTAACACCACCACACTATCACTGCGATCAGTCCTTGGGAAGGACAAACTTAATGGGACAAACTTTCTTAACTGGTTCAGGAACTTGAGAATTGTTCTCAAGCAGGAAAGAAAAGCTTATGTCCACGATCAATCCATCTTGAGGAGCCTCCGACCAATGCTCCAAGAGCTCAAAAAGATGCTTACATGAAGCATCAGAATGACTTTGTGGATGGAGGATGCTTGATGCTTGCCACTTTGGTTCCATAACTCCAAAAATATCTGGAACATATGGAGGCTCTTAAGATGATTGTACATCTCAAGGAAATGTTTTAGCAACAGGTAAGGCAAGAGAGGTATTAAACCACTAAGGCCTTACATTCCTGCAAGATTGCTGAAGGTGCATCAGTTAGCCCTCATGTTTTGAAGATGAAAGGCTACATTGATCATCTTGAAAGGCTTGGATTTCCCATAAGTCAGGAGTTAGCTATAAATATGATCTTGAACTCACTCCTGGAAAGTTATGACCAGTTTGTCATGAACTATAACATGAAAAACATGGAGAAATCTACTTTTGAATTGCATGTGATGCTCAAAATAGCTGAGCAGAGCATTAAGAAGAAGCCCAACTCTGTTTTGAGGGTTTATAAAGGAAAGGGTATGAAAAAGAAAGGCAAGGGAAAAAGAAAGGGTAAAGGCTCAACTAGTAAGACCAATGAGTCAAACAGGCCTGGATCTAAGATTGCAGTCAAGAAGGCAAAGCCTTCGAAGGACGAGGTTTGCTTCTTCTGCAATGAACCTAATCATTGGAAGATGAACTGCAAACTCTACCTTGAAGATCTTAAAAAGAACAAGAAGGATAGCGGGGCTATTGCTTCAAGTATCTATGTCATAGATATTCATTTTTCCACTTCCTCCACATGGGTATTAGATATTACATGTGGATCTCACATTTGTACAAATGTGCAGGGTCTCAAGGACAGTAGAAAATTGAAGAAGGGAGAAGTTGACCGACGAGTTGGGAACAGAGTAGGAGTTGCTGCTTTAGCCGTAGGTACTTATGAATTAGTTCTGCCCAGTGGGCTTTTGTTTATTTTAAACAATTGTTTTTATGTTCCTGCTTTGAGTAGTAACATTATTTCGCTTTCTTATTTAGATAAGGAAGGTTATACTTCCATTACTAGGAACTGTAAATGTTCTATTTATCATAATGATGTTTATTATGCTCATGGTGATTTGCATGCTAATCATTATGTACTTAATTTAGAACATCCTAATAAAGGTCGAATCTATGACATAACTACTAAAAGGTTCAAGTCAAATGATTTGAATCCGACCTACCTATGGCATTGTTGGCTAGGCCATATAAATGAGAAACGCATTTCGAAACTCCATCAAGATGGATTTCTTAATTCATTTGATTTTGAATCATTTGATACATGTGAGTCTTGTTTATTGGGAAAGATGACAAATGCACCTTTTACTGGGCATAATGAGAGAGTGATGAGCTGCTTTTGTCGTTAAAGCGATCAATTAAACTAGGTCCTAATTAATTATGAACTTTAGGGTCAATCTAGGTCATTCTTCTAAGGAGCAAGCTATGGGTTTTCTTTAGGATTAACTTTCAAGTGACAAAAGATGCAATAGAATGTAAATGGACTTAAACTAGAATGCAAAACACTACTACATATATGTAATTAACTAATTAAATGTACTAATGCAATTGATTCTAAAACCTATATGAAAACTCATAATGAAATAAGCGGTGGCTAGTTAAATTCATTAAAAATCAATCATATTTAATTCCAAAATAATTTTAGAAATCTTGTTTACAATTGCCTAATTAAACAACTAGACAATTAACCAACTAAAAATTAAACCATCAAGAGGATAAACCTAAATTGACAATTACATTAATAATGAAAACTCAATTAATAATATAATTGACAATCAAACAGTTTGCAAACAAAAATCATAGCAAATATCTTAAGCACAATTCAAATCCAAATTATCAATTTAATCCAAACCAAATAATATGTTTGCAATCTAAAACTAGATTGTTATCAATAAAACAACTCAAAATTATCTAAAACTAAATAATATCAAGTCTTGGACTAAATCAATAAAAAGAAAGACACTTCCTTGTGATCTTCAAGTGTAAGCTCTAAGCCCTAGCTTCCTCCATGCTCCTCCTAAGTTATGTGCCACAATAATTTAAGCTTCCATCACAATCTCTCTTTCTCCCAAATTCTCCTGCGAAGCCATAGCCATTAATTGATAAATGAATGAATGAACACACACACCTACGTGTGGTTGTACATGAATGGAGTTGGTGAATTAATTGAATTGGAGGTGGGGCCATGAGAACAAACTGAGAATTGAGAGGTCTTTGTGTGTGAGAGGGGGAGAATGAATTAATGGATATTGGAGGTGGGACCCGTGGCTAGATGAAGAGAATGAACAATTGATGACTTCAATTCTACTACGCAGCCACTCCTTCAGCCTAGGCGTCTCGCGTGTCTTTTCTCCGTCTTCAGCCTGTGTCTCTCTTGCGTCTTGTGCTTTCTTTTATAAGCAGCAGCTAGGTTAATTAAAAGGGAAGGAGAGGAGAGCTTTTGGGTACTAACTTAAGCCTAATAGAATTTAAGGAGCCCAATAAAATTCCACCGTCGGATTTTCTTTTAGCTTCCATGGAAAATTCTGTACTATAAGATATTCTAATATGTTTTTTTTGACAGAAATTAAATAAAATAGTGATCTATCATATATTTAGAAATATTATGAAATCACAAGATAATAATCAGAATATTATTAATTTAAGCCCAATAATCTCATGATTAATTTAGATTTATATTATTTCATAAAATTGGCTAACAACCCGAATATTATCTAATAATTCCAAATTAGCCTAAAATAGTCCCCAAAATATATGAATAAGGCAGGATAAAATGTATGAAAATTAGGATTTATTAGAGAGCCATCGATTTATTGGGCCTCATACATATTGATGTGTGTAGACCAATGAATACATCTGTTAGAGGAGGTCATATGTACTTCATTACGTTCATAGACGATTTTAGTAGATTTGGGTATGTCTATATAATGAAACATAAGTTTGAATCTTTTGAAATGTTCAAAATATTCCAAAATGAAGTATAAAATCAACTTGGCAAAACAATTAAAGCACTTCGATATGATCGGGGTGGAGAATATTTAAGCCAAGAGTTCATTCACCATCTTTGGAATTGTGGGATCATCTCACAACTTACTCCTTCAGGAACACCTCAATGGAATGATGTTTTTGAATGGAGGAATCGAACTCTTTTAGATATGATTTGATTTATGATGAGTCAAACAGATCTTCCGCTGTCCTTTTGGGGCCATGCCCTAGAAACAGTTGCATTCACACTAAATCGTGTTCCATCAAAGGCAGTTGAAAAGACACCATATGAGATATAGATTGGGAAGAAACCTAGTTTGTCATTTCTTAAAATTTAGGGATGTGAGGTTTACATTAAACAATAAGCCTTAGACAAATTATCATCCAGATCTTCAAAATGCCTTTTTGTCGGCTATCCTAAGGAAACTAAGGGATACTATATCTATAATCCCACGGATCACAAAGTGTTTGTTATCCACAATGGTATCTTTTTGGAAAAAGAGTTTATCTCTAAAAGAATCATTGGGAGTAAGGTGAACCTCGAAAAAGTTTGAGAGCCACAAGACAACGTAGAACCACATATGGAAAACGAAGAAGACTCACAACAAGTTGTTGAGCCTACTCAAGTAACATAAGGCCCATGAAGGTTCGATAGATCACGACTACAACTCAGAGATATGGATTTCTGATTACTGGAAGTCGTGATGTTTTGCTCATTGAGCAAAATGAGCCAACTACCTATCGAGAGGCTGTGGTGGGACCCAACTCTGAAAGATGGCTTAATGCCATGAAGTTTGAAATGCAATCCATATACGACAATAAGGTCAATCCACCTGAAGGTGTAAAAACCATTGGGTGTAAGTGGGTTTTTAAGGAGAAAACTGACATGGATGACAAAGTAAATGTCTTCAAGGCACAACTAGTTACAAAAGGATTCACTCAAACTCATGGTGTGGACTATGATGAAACCTTTTTCCCAGTTGCCATGGCCAAATCAATTAGAATCCTTCTTGCCATTGCATCATATTATGACTACAAAATATGACAAATGGACATCAAAATAACCTTCCTTAATGGAGAGCTCCTTAAGGATGTGTACATGACACAACCTGAAGGCTTTGTGCGTCTAGAAGAATCTGGTAAAGTTTGCAAGATTCAAAGATCCATTTATGGATTGAAGCAAGTATCTCGGAGCCGGAATAATCGTTTTGATGAAGTAATCAAAGAGTTTAGATTCATTCAAAATATTGATGAACCTTGTGTTTACAAGAAGGTTAGTGGGAGCACAGTTGTATTTCTGGTGCTTTATGTTGATGACATCCTGCTCATTGGGAATGACATCCCTACCTTGCAAAGTGTCAAGTCCTGGTTAGGAAAGTCTTTCTCAATGAAAGATTTAGGCGAAATCACTTACATCCTTGGGATCAAGATCTATAGAGATAGATCCAAGAGACTGATAGGCCTAAGTCAGAGCACAAACATAGACAAGATACTGCATAGATTCAATATGTAGGATTCTAAAAGGGGTTACATGCACATGCCTCACAACATCCATCTCAATAAAGATCTGTGTCCTAGTACATAAGATCAAAGAGACCGTATGAGTAAGATTCCATATGTCTCTGCCATTGGATCTATCATGTATGTCATGTTATGTATTCGACGGGATGTGTCATTTACCTTGAGTATGACCAGTAAATATCAACAATATCCCGGTGAGGGTCACCGGACTGCTGTCAAGAATATCCTGAAGTATTTAAGAAGGACTAAGGACTTATTCTTGGTATATTGTGGCTTGGAGGACGAGCTCTATGTGACTGGTTACACAGATGCAAGTTTCCAAACTGGCTAAGATGATCTAAGATCGCAATTAGGATATGTATTCTTGTTGAATGGTGGTGCGGTAAGCTAGAAGAGCTCTAAGCAGAACACTGTAGTTGATTCTACAATAGAAGTTGAGTATATAGCAACATCGGATGCAGTTAAGGAAGTCGTTTGGCTTAGAAAATTCATTATTGAACTAGGGGTGGTTCCTACTATCCAAATCCAATAGACTTATTCTGTGACACCAACGGGGCTATTGCACAGGCCAAGGAGCCTATGTCACATCAAAAGACCAAGCATATACTAAGACATTTTCATCTTATCAAAGAAATCAATGATAGAGGTGACATAAAGATATGTAAAGTACCAGGAGAAGACAATGCCGCTGATCCTCTTACTAAGCTACTTGCATAAGCAAAACATGAGCGTCATTTGAAGGAGATTCCAATTTTATGTGACAACACCAGCACAATTAGATTGGCCAAGAATCCAGTGCAACACACTCGAACCAAGCATATTGATGTTCGGCATCACTTCATAAGGGATTATGTTCAACAAAGAAATGTCAAAGTCATGTTCATTCTAACTCATCTTCAGCTGGCAAACATTTTCACAAAGCCATTAGCTAAGGAGCAATTTAATTTTATTCGAAGAAAAATTGGGAATGGTAAATCCCAATGAGTTGTAAGTTTTTTTCACATAAACTTTACATTCAATGCTTATTATGATGATTCTCTAATTACTAACTTGAGTATCGGAGTTTATAGTCTGATTTTTTGCAGGATGTTCAGAAAAAGTTAGTTTTGCTGACAAGAGTAGAATACTCGAGTATTACAAGCAAAACTCAAGTATTATCGGGGCCATTGAAGTCTGGAGAACTTGGAAGCAATGAATACTCGAATACATTAGTGATATACTCGAGTATCCTAGTAGTCAGAAAGGAATTCATTTTGACAAGGGGCGAATACTCAAGTATGAGGAAAAATACTCGAGTATTAATCGTGGAAGTTTAAAAGTTCACGATACAATTTTGAAGTCCAAGTTAGTTATACTTTTTCTATACTCGAGTTTAGAATAGAATACTCAAGTATATGATAGTCCGACTATATATATGTGTGTGAAATCATCTTTGAAAAACCATCGTTCCAAACTCCAGTTTGCCCTAGAAATCTCTCTTGCTTTCAACTCTTCTGGTTCTTCTTCGTTCTGTCCTTTCATTACCTTTAATCTTTTCAAAAATTCCTCAATGGCACCCAAACGACGAGTTCAAGAGACTGAAGTCCCTGCTATCTCTTCTGGAACTTCAGAAGAATCCCCACATCATTCTCCTCGACAACCAGAAAAGAAGAAACCTGTTGCTAGGCGTTTCTCATATCGAACCACTAAGAAAACCGTAAAGAGGACAGCATCTTCGTCCACTAAGGAAGTTCAGTCTCCTGAAATTCCCTCTGCAACTCCTCATTCTCACCCAGTTCGAATGAAGTCAATTCCTGTTCATAAGGCTAAAGGTGGAAAAAAATTTCTTCAATGCCTAGAGGTCAATATTCCTGAACAGTTATCGGGAAAGTCTCCAAGAACACCTGGAGCAAAAGGAGTTCATATCAACGAACCTTCTAAGACTCCTAAGAGAAAGGAAGTTGATCCTGCTGCTGCAAAAAGGAAAGACAGAGAACCGATAGTAGAAGAAAGTTCTTCCTCCGATGAGTCTCAGTCTGACATTCCTTCTAAGAACATTCCTTCTTTCGATATTCCATCTGCCCTGTCTGAAATCAACAAGCTTGATTCACCCCCTAAGGATTTCAATACCGATAATGCAGGTATTTCTGTGGCATCATTAGAAAATTTTAGACAGTCATATTCCAAGAAAGAATTATGTTTTCTAGTCTCTGTAGACCTGGTGAAAATCAAGGAGGAATGTGGAATGGATTTTTCCTCCTGGCTAAATCCTTACATGTCTTATCTGTTAATAAAAGCCCCATTCTCTCCCACTATTGTCAAGATCTTTTTCTTCAACCTAATTAAAGAAAATCTAAAAGATGATCAAGACTATGTAGTGGAAGAATGTCTCTCAACTTTTATTAGGGGTGATAAAGTCACAATTTCTGCCTCCATTTTAAACTCAATTCTTCAAATCAAAAATCCCCCTCTTGCTCCAAAAATAAGCTATTCCAACATTGAAATTTTTAAAATTTTGCGACCTGGTATTCCTGTTCCTGATGATCAAGTTGACAAATTAACCTTCACTCCTATGGAAATGTCTCCTGAATACCGAGTTCTGTGGTACATATTTTCCAAGAACTTTCTACAAAAAGGAGGAAATTATACTCACTTCTCTCACTTCTCCCAGAAAGATTACCTTGTTTTTGCCGCCTTCAATCACAAGAAACCTTTCAATCTAGGTCAATGGTTATTCCAAGAAATTTCTAGCTTCTGCTTCTCCTCTCGATCGGTATCCCACATACCATTTGCTTGCCTCGTGTCTGTAATTCTCTTTCAAGATAAAATTTGGCACATTTCTTCTTCCGACAGTCTTAAATGGCCAATTAGTTTTGGAAGGACGCACTTAAATTATATGAAGATTGTCCTTGAAGAAGGAACTATCCCAGCTAAGAAATCCTCTTCAAAGAGAGCTTTTGCTCCCTTTTCCTCTTCCGCTGATCCTTCTGCTTCTTCGGCCTCAGTTGATATAGATACCAAGCTTCAGGCAATGGTCGACAAGGCAGTTTCTGACATGGCTAAGAAAATACAATCTGAAGTTGGGCAGACTATTGCAGGTCTTCAGCTATCTCAAACTCATATTATCAATGAACAGACCGTTCTGAAGATTCATCTCTAGCAGCAAGATTCAAAGATGGATCACATTCTGAGCATTCTTAGAGCCCCTGGCCCTTCATCTTGATAATTCCTCCAGTTGCTCCTCCCAGATTTTGAAGATGACAAAGGGGGAGAAGATAATTAGAAACTAGAAATCTAGTTTAGGAAATAATTCCGTGCAGATCTGATTGAAACTTTTTGATCAGCTCATTCTATCTCTTGACTAAGTTTTCTTGCTGTGATTATATTTCAGTTTATTTAAGTATGAACTTTTGTAATCAGTGATGTACTGACTTTATGATGTGAATTGAATTGCTGATGTTATAAACTATGTTGGACATGATTATATTGAATTTATGCTTTGCATTTAATTGATAAACAAATTTACTGAAGCATAAATACTGGAGTATCCGAAATCTCAATGGTTTTGTTAACATCATGATAAAAATAACATTTACAAAACCTAGACATGGAATTTTTTCTTTAAAAGCTCAAAAATTCTCAAGGAGTTCAAGTGCTTTCAAAAATTCTGAAGTGTTTTTGGTTTACAAGTGTTGTCATCATCAAAAAGGGGGAGAATGTTAGTTCTCTAAGGGTTTTAATGATAACAATCAATTGTAGAACCAATGTTGAAGAATTGTCTCAAGAAAGCAAAAACTTGCTGAAAGAGGCAATACTCGAGTTTCAGTAGCAAAACTCGAGTATTGGAGTTTCAAAGAAAAGCTCAATGTAAATGACTAAGGGCAATACCACAGTATTTAAATCAATATTCGAGTATTGGACCTAACAGAGAGCATCGTAAGTTTTCCATCAAGGAAAACTCGAGTATTAATATACACACTCGAGTTTTAGGCCTATATGACTCTTCAACAAATTCAACAGAAATAGAAACTTCAGTTTGGAAAACTCCAGTTTCGAAAACTCAGGTTTGGAATTTGAAAAGATAGTTTTCCAACTTGGCTACAAATTTCAAATGTTTTCATTTTCAAATGAAAACTTGAGTATCACATTAGAATACTCGAGTATTGGGCCAAGCAATGTTGTTTTTAAAACTCTATCTGTTATAAACTCCAGTATTGAAAACTTCAGTTTTGGAAACTCCAGTTTAGCACATTCTAAAATAATTTTTGAGTTTCAAAACTAAGTAGAAAACTCGAGTATTGAGTCATACAGAGAGCTACCAAGGTTTCTAAGCTTTCAATACTTCGATATAGCATGAATACTCTGGTTTTGATGTTTTGGACAATTATCCATCATGAGTCCAAAACTCGAGTATTAGTTGAATACTCGAGTATTGACTTAAGTTCATATGGAACTCCAAAGCTCAGATCGCGAGTCTCGTCTCTGGAAGGAGAATACTCGAGTATAGACACAGATACTCGAGTATAGGCTTAAGTACACAGTGACAAACTCGAGTATTGTTGCACAAATTCGAGTAATGGTCGCGTCTTCTGATAATTCAAATTTGTGAAATCTGTGTAATATTTATGGAATGATCCAAATGATTTATATTATTAATTATCATCATTACCAGATATGTTTGATGTGTTTGCTAGTGTATTTCGGCCAAATTACAGATGATTCAAGGAGATTAAAAGAGCTGTTATCACACAAAGCTAAGTCAGAAGCATTAAATGCAAGGTCACCTAACCAGCTATACTTTGATCTACCAAGGCTTACATGAAGCAAAAGGGTTAAAGAGCCATACACCTAACTCAGGACTAATAATCCCAACGGATACAAATGGCTAGAAGTCACCCTCTATCCAAAAGATCAAAGAACAAGCTATAAAGTGGAGAGAGAAGAGACCAAAGTGCTTCTAGCTGATAATCATCTTCACCAACGGTCAAATGAATGCCTGGAACGGTCATTAATTATACTCTAAGTATAAATAGAGTTGCATTCAATTCTATCAACAGAACAACTGAGCATAAAATCGATTAAGCATTAATTTTGTTCATCTACTCTTAGAGTTTTCTATATAGAGTATCAGTTGATACTACTTGAGCTTCAGTGATTAACTTAACTACTCTTTAAGAGAGTATTTCATTTGTATTATCATTTGATTGTAAGAAATCTGTAACATCCCACTTAGAATAGCGGATTTTTTTTTTAAGCCAACACGGTGATCAGAGTTTGAGCATTTTCATAAACTGAGTATCTGAATCCAAAAATGCATAACCATAGTGTAATTTTTTTCTTATACAGTCATCCCAAAAGAAGATAGTGTTAAACAGAATATACAAAGATAAACTGATAAACTTCTTCCGCCCTTCTACACAGGACACCTGCCTCTATCGTCATCCCCTTTGTACTCCTGACCCTGAAGCTACAGCTGAGATCCAATTTACAATTGGATCTCAGGTAACGGTTAACCTTATGCTCAAATATAACAGTATATTGATAACAGCATGAACATATTCACATAACAGCAGTATATCACTACATAAGCACAAAGCAGATGCATGATCACATATTGGCAGAACATAAGCACAAAGCAGTATGTAAAGCCCCACATAATGGTTGCACATATCCAGTGCCACGACAGCCCATCGTGTCCTCAGCGCTAGGCAAACCCAACGGCATTATCAAGACTATAATTCGTATCAAGCTGTAAGTATAACTGACAACCCTAAGCAGAGTTTCAGTATCTAAGCATGTCTATCACATATATGTATATAAGCAGTATAAGTGTTAAGGTTACAATACGCGTCCATACCTCCGTTGACGATTTTTGACACTTCCGTCAAATTACGGCACGTTTGATAGCGGCTCAACAGCGGTGACAGCGGAAACAGCGGTTCGGTGTTCCGAGTATCCTATAAGGTTAATATCACTAATATGAGTATTTAGAACCAAAACGGGCATTTTAGGTACAAATTACCATTTTGCCCCTGGTTTGACTGTTCGGCGGAATTTCGCCAGAGCTTCGCTGTTTTGACTTTAATTTCTCAAAATTTTTGCTATAGCCTTTCCTCTATCATATTTCTAAAATAAATATCATATTTATTCTTAAAATATGAAGATTAAAGACTATTCTAGCATTCCTATTATAACTACCGAAAGAATTACCGAACTAAAGGCTAGGGACCGAAGACTTACTCAGAGCTTCGCTGGGATTTTTCTCCGGACTCCTCCTTCTTCCTTCTCCTCTAGATTTTCGAAAATCACAAGAGAGAATGGTGTGGAGAGAAATGAGAGCTATTTATAGAAAAAGGAGTGGCATTTTCGTAATTTCGTTGAACTTTGTCTGGTTGAATTCTATCCGTAGGATCGCACTTTTGCTAGGTGGTTTAATCTTGGCCTTCCATGTGTCTTGGCTGTCCTCCCCCTTCCAAAAGTGATGTCACCCTTGCTGCATCATCCTCTTACTTTATCCGATAAATCCCTGATTCAGTGTCCCGTTCACGAAATTCCGTAACACCTTAAAATTCCGAGAACAATATGCTGAAGGTCTTTTCTTCCTCTTTAAGAATACTAGGTTCTCCTTCCCTTATACTCCCAGTAAGGACATTCCGTTATATGCTGAAAATCCTCGATATTCGCGACTGGTTTCAGAAATAACTTCGATCGGTACTAACTTCTGGATAAAAATCCACTGACCAATAATATATTCTGGTTTTTCCTAACTCATTCCCAGAATCTTACAACGGAATTACTTTCTATCCGTGGTCATTTATCCTCTGATTATTATATTATTATCTAATTAACACATGTTTTAATTATATTATTATTTTATTTAAGATCTTCTTTCATATTTATCCTCCCATTTTCTTTTTTTTTTGGCCTAATTTTCGGCCACACACACACACACACACACACACACACACACACATATATATATATAAAATTATAATTTTTCCATTAATCTTAATATCCTATTTATCTTATATTTATTTCTCCCAAAATTTCCTATTGGTTCCTAATCAATCACATGGATTTAGACCTTGTAAAATTTCCAAAAATTACTTAATTACTCCTTTAATAATTCCTAATAATTTTCTTAATTAAAATTAATTATTTCCTCACAACAATTTTGTTAACATTGTTAATTCACCCTTTAAGTAAAATATTGAAAATTATGGAATCAATTTCCATTCTAGAATACTTTTTAGTTTTCCTTCTTTTTATTTTCATAGGAAATATTTTATTAAATTGTCTAAATTAAGAATAATATATTTCCTAAATTTTAAATAATTATTCCATGCTTTCTTGAATTTTTCACAATTCTCCTTTAACAATAGACTAATTACATTTTGAGACCTCATATTCACCTATTCTCAATAGGTATTATTTATCTAAATATATATTTAAATGTATTATAAAAATTAGGGTATTACAAAATCTCAAGTTAAGGGACTTGGAGATTTTTGGATCATTGATTACAACTTGTAAGGGGGAGCAAGTTCTAGAGAGAGAATTGCTTCAGAGTTACAGAGTGTGTAATCAAGTGATTTAGTGGAAAACTTAGGGTGCCTGAGGACTGGGCGTAGGCCAAGGAATTGGGCTGAACCAGTATAAACCTTCTTGTATTGCTAGTCTTCCCTACTTTTCTCTGATCAATCACTATTAGAGCCAAACTAGCGAAATTTTTTTGAGAATCCCAAATTCACCCCTTCTTGGTGATTCAGCTCATCTTTCATTATGGACTTTACAATAAATGTTCTGACATTTCTTTATGCTTTTGACTGAATCTCTATTTAATACTCTTTAAATCATCTGAAACTTACTAACAAACTGATTAAACATATTTGGGAATAGTAATGAGTGATAACTAGAATTATATAGCTCAAATACAAAGATTTTACAGATTCGTGCAATTTGGTTTTCAAACTCTACGACATAAACTCGAGTTTGTTCATCCAAACTAGAGTTTTTAAATTACGTCAGAAGCCTAAACTCGAGTTTCATAAATCTTACTAAAGTTTTCTTCATCCAAAGAAACTTGTTGTGATTTGATCATTGGAACAGGTTTTGAGCAAGGGCAAAACTCAAGTCATTAAGTGACTAACTTGAGTTTTGAACATTTATAGTGAAAACATATTTTAAGTCCAAAAGCTCAAAAACTGAGTTTTCAAAAAGTTCAAATAGAGCAAAGCTCTTTGCTTGACACAAACATGAGTTTACAAAGTCTAACTCTAGTTTCCACAGAAAACTTAGGAAAATTGGAAAACTCTCTGTGTAGTCTAAATTGGAGTTCGCAGTTGAAAACTGGAGTCTTCAAATCTTTAGAAATATTGAGTTGTTCTCCGTAAGTTCTAAAAACACTTGAGTTTATAAAAGTTAAACTCGAGTTTCCTTATAAGAGAAAACTTTGTAAAATACTTTGGCAAATGCAAACTAGAGTTTTCTAAAACATAACTCGAGTTTTCTCAAGCTCAGAATGGAGCATAGCTCTCAATGTGTTACAAACTCGAGTTTACTCACACAAACTCGAGTTTCCAACAAAGCTTGGAAAACTTAGATTTCTTCTATCTTGTTAAACTAGAGTTCATTAAACTAAACTTTGGTTTGCTTTGTCTTGAAAAATTTAGGAGCTCTCTGTATGATATAAACTTGAGTTTCCAAAACTAAACTCGAGTGTATCTAAGTTTTCAAAAACTTGAACTGCTTTCTGTCAAGTCTAAACTCGAGTTTTTCAACCAAAACTTGAGTTTGTCTTTGATAGTAAGTTTTTTAACATAATAAAGACAAACTTAAACTTGGATTTACAATTATCAGTTATCATTGAAACACATAGAGAACTAACACCTTGAAAGTTTCCATCATTTTAGGACAATCTCAAAGGTCCTTTTCTAATGCCTTGGTTATATCATCAAGACATCGGCGTCAAAGGCATTTATATCAAAATCAGGTGATGCACAACTTTTCATATATTTAAATACCTTGCTAATTGTGTCTCCTCATGCCTCATCCAACATGTATAAGCTGGATCAATTCCATGAGTCCCTAAGTGTGACACACAAATTTCTTGGTCACACCACTGTACAGTGCCAAATTTCACACAATGGAAAAGAATCAAACTATTGCTTGGTGGAAAATGCGTAAATGTAAAGTCAAGGAAATCCATTGCCCCGTCCCAGTAGTCTCTCGTTTCAAAACCCAATAATCATCTACACCAGAATACATTCATGAAAAAGTATAATGAAAGAAATCATGAACTTTATGTCAACCCGACCTAAAGTTGAAGAAAGAAAACTCTGAGGTTGAATAGATGCTTTCTTAGAGCTAAAAGATCTAGAGCTTTTGATTGAGTACAAAAGTTTTCTAATGTGAAGCATATTAGATTTTTTACAAACCAGCCCCTCTTATAGATTTTAAGGTTTTACATAAAGGTTAGTTGATAAGAACCGCTAATTGTTTTATGGGTTATGTAACAAATCCACCTCGGAAGTATAGACCCAGAGGCAATGTTGTCTTGAAATTTTTTCTTGTCTCAATATTGCCTAGAAGTTTCAAAACATAGCAATATTGCCTTATTTAGTTAAAAAAAACTAACATCGATCGCAAAATAATTGATGTTAACCATTAAATTTTTAAAGGAAAAATGGAGAACATTACTACATTTTGAAACTTTTGGGGCAACATTGAGACAAGAAAAACTTCTAGGGTAACATTGCTCTAAAGTAAAAACTTCTGGGATAAATTTGCTACTTAACCCTTGTTTTATTGTTAAATTCAAGTAACTGTGGGGTGTGTTATTGACAAATCTACCATGTTTAAGGTCTTACATAATTGTTAGTTGGTAAGAACCGCTAATTATATTCTTACATTTATAACGGTTATTTTGACTAATCACGGTTCTTTAATAACAATCGTAAGGTATGTTATCATTTTTAACATATGTTTGAGCCATTATTAATAAATTTGTATATATAAAACTAAAAAATGAAATATAAACAAAAAAATACCCTTCATCCTCAAAGGAGTTATTTGAATCATTTTAGAACATGAGGATGAGTGATAAGGAAACACTAGCAACGCTGGCTGTGGGCCAAAGGCGAAGGAGCAGGTTAGGAAAGAGGAGCATGAGGAGGGCATGGAGGTTTAGTAGGAGGAGGAAGAGAAGCAAGTGGGGGTTGAGATTGGGGAGGAGGAGGAGGAAGGGAAGTAAGCAAAGGAGGAGAAGGTTGGGAAATAGGAGAACAGAGGAAGAGGGTGAAGAAAATGTATGAAAATAGGGAGTTTAAATAGATTAGAAGTAAAACATACGATTGATATTGAAAATCGAGGATTAGTCCGCACAACAATATTATGTTTTTTTCCCGTGCCATGAGTTTCATGACAATTGTTTCAAAAGAAAAGCTAACGAATTGTTATTTATAATATTTCATAATATATTTTTTTCTAATAACAGTGAATAATATTATGTATTTTTTTTACAGTACCCTTAAAATTGAAAAACCTAAAAGAAAAGAACATTGGTGAATAGCCTGATAACCTAATGAGATCATCAGGCTACTTGTCACCAGAGTAATGGCCAGATCATGGCCAATCCCATACTCATCAAGTATGAGATTGGTCTTCCTGTTCATACTTAAGAGTTATAAAGAAAGCCTCCCCAAGGCATGGTTAGTGCGTCTACATGCTGCAACATTGCCTCTAGTTGTGGAAGCATAGGATGTGGAGGTGGAGGAGGAGGAGGAGAAGGTGGAGGCGGTGGTGGTTGATGTTGGGGAGGAGAAGTAGGAGGTACACGATAAGAAGGAGGAGAAGGATGAGGTGGAGGATGACGTCGAGAGCTTTGTTGTATTTCTTCATCTTTCAATCGAGTTTTTAATTGAAAGAATAAAGAGTAGATAATGAAAAAAAGTACAAAAAAACAAATGAAAATGGTGAGTTTAAATAGATGTCTAGAACTCTGGTTGGGACAAAAAAACTATCATTATACGTGCCAATCGGAAGTTGAACATAACGTAATGAAATGGTACCTACTTCTCTTAATGATCATTGGGTAATGAGAAGGGATCTAGAGTTAGTACAGGGAAGATGAAAGGTTTCGAAAACTTTAACTTACATTTATTAAGTTAGAACCATTAAAAAAATACTTTATGTTTATTTATTAATAACCGTGAAGTATGAAGTTATTTTTAATAACATTTTTAAAAATATTTTAAGAATACATGAGTGATGTTCACTCATCACCACCACTACTGTCCTCCTCCTCCTCATCTTCCTCTTCATTCTCATCATTGGAGGAAGGAGATGAAATGTCTAACTGCAGGTCATATTCAACTTCATTGTGATGAAGTATGAGGTTCAATTTCCTGTTAGTTTGCCGGCGTACATCGTGACACGCCTTGCGTCATGCCCTAAAAATTAAGGGATGATTGGCACTTAATACAAGAAAACTCATATTATTAGACATGACATTTTGAAGGTTGTTATAACTATTCATTTAAATGTTTTAAGGCTTAGGAAATATGAGTTCTCTCATATTTCAAGTTGGTTACCCTTTAGTTTTTGGGGCGTGACACCTTATGCGGTGATCAAGGCCTGCCAATAGCTGCATCAAAGCTTCTATATTTTAGGAGGAGGCAAAGGATAAGGAGAAGGTGAAAGAGAAGGTGGTGGTGGAGGAGGAGGAGCTTCCTAGGATGTTAACATCATGGAGATAAGGAGGAAGCTGATAAAGAAAAGTAGTAAGAATCATAAGGAATATGTGATTTTAAATAGAGGTCTAACGGATGTTACGAAGGGTTGAAACCTATGAAAAGTGTTATGTGATAGTTGTTTTTGAAAACTGTTATGTTTTGTTTTGACTTATATAAAATGTTGAAAATTGAATAACTTGTAAGTGTTACATGGAAGTTATTTCGAAAGAATCATCACTTTTATCACTAAACAAATAATGGTTATTAACTACAACCATTATTTTTGTGAATTCACAATTTTTGCTTGCAAAATGTGACGACATGCATAATTATCTGTTATTTTTTAGTGTTATATATTTTTACGTAACCTCCACCTCGACATACATGACGTTTATTAACTATGACTTTTATGTATTAAGATTTGTAGTAGTGTAAGCTTATAAATTTCATGAATATTGAAAGGTACTCATTCCTATCTTTATTATATGGCTTTTTTTTTTTACAAAATATGGTCTTTATTATAATGTACTTTAATTAATTTTTTTTATTATCAATAATATTTAAAGACATTACCATATATATAGCGACCTCTCACACAACGGAGAAGACAACGACCTCTTTTTTTTTTGCCCGAAAAGTTAGATTTTATTACCACAAAAAAGTATTACAATCACTAATAGCCGAAGCCAAGAAACTCTCAAAACAACTAACAAGATTACCTATACACCCTTACCAAACTATGAAACTATGAACTAAACCAACTATAAGAACTATAATCAGCTATACTCCAAATCAAACTATGAAAACTACAGAACTGTCAAACTACTGTATTAGGTGCCATATATCAGTTAGCCTATTCCATCCCTCTTATTCACACCGTCAGTACTATCACCAGCATTCTTGGCACATATAGATTCAGATCTGAGAATATTGCTTAAAGAAGATGGAGAATCACTCAACCATACCGGCTGATACATCTTCCTTGTTGCCTGCACTGCAAGTTTATCCGCAGCTTTGTTGCCTTGCTGAGCTACTAGAGACATCAAGATATCATCCAGTGAGCCAAGCCAATCCTGAATCTCAGTCATTATATCTCTGTATTGCCACTCACAACCACTGATAGTTCTGCCTGCAATCAATCTATACAACAATTCACAATCAGTTTCAATTATAACATGGAGTCCTTGAAACATACCTCTTTGATCCAATGCCACCTTAACTGCTGTACATTCTGCCATAAATGGAGTTACTGATTGAATAACCATTCTTATTCCACCGACAAACTCACCCTTCCAATTCCTACATACTACCCTAATACCCGCCTCCCTTATGGATTCTTTGAAAGCTCCATCCACATTGAATTTAATTGAATCTCGTGGGGGTACCACCCAACAAAGCTTTCGTACTAATTCTTGTTTGTATATTTTCAAATGCACTTCAGACTTTTTCTCCTTAGACCTCCAAATTTCCTCTACCTATGAGTTTACTAGTTTAACCACCTCCAGAGCATCTAGCTTCTCACCATTGTATACCCATCCACACCTTTTCTTCCATATCCACTAACACATGGTAATAAAGAGAGACTTCCCATACTCATCCAGCTTCTCCTCTTCCTCCATCAATTTACATATCCATTCCTCACTTCTTTGCATTGTCCATTTGTTGAATTTTAAACCCAACGTACTTCCAACCAGCATCTTTTTGTCCATGGACATAGGAACAAAAGATGTTCCACAGTCTCCTTTTCATTCAAGCAAATCGGACATATTGGAGAATGTGCACAATTCCTTTTAAACAAGGCTTCTTGAGTAGCTACTGCCCCAATCCCAATTCTCCACATAAATTGCTGCACTTTTGGATTAGTAGTTACATTCCAAATGTTTTTCCAAAATGTCTTCGGACATGTAAATGATGAACCAGGCCTGCTATCTACAGCTACCACCATGGCTTCTTTTACTACAGCATACCCAGTCTTAACAGTATACGTACCATCCCTACATGCCAACCTAATTGCCTTGTCCCTCTCATACGCCTCATGTATTAGTGTTTTGAGAATCAATTCCTACTTTAGATCATTGAGTCAATATTGAATGGCATTTAAATCCCAAGTACCATTTTTAATAATTGTAGAGACAGTAAGTTTTTCCTCTTCATTTGTTAGGCCTCAATCATGGAGATTGCCTTCTTTTAACCCATGGATCCATGGATCATTCCATATATTAATGGAACAACCATTCCCTACCTTCCATTACAACTTTCTAAGCAATAGGTCCCTGCCTTCCAGCAAGCTACTCCAACCCCATGATGCATGGTTCCCTTTTTTTTTTTTTGCATGAATAAAATCATTTTTTGGAAAGTAGATACCTTTAAGCATTTTGCACCATAGGTCCTCTGGCTGATTAAGTAATTGCCAAGCAATCTTGGCCAGCATAGCTTTATTGAAGTAGAGTAGATCCTTAAAGCCCATGCCCCATCACATTTCTTATTTGTCAACTTATCCCAACTCTTCTAGTGAATAGCCCCTTTTCTTCAGCTGCCCCCACCAAAATTTAGCAATTAGACTATCAATTTCCAAACAAGTTTTCTTTAGGAAAAGAAAGCAAGTCATAGGATAAGATGAGATAGAGTTAGCTACAGCCTTTATCAACACCTCCCTACCATCAAATGAGAGGAGTTTTTGCTTCCACCTTTAAAGTTTTAAACCAATTTTGTCGTGTACACTTGCCAGAGCTGTTGATTTTAAGCAACCCCAAATCATAGGCAAACCTAAGCATTTCTCTGCATGTTCTAAGTGTTTAACTCCTAGCTAATGCAATACCTCATCTATGGTTTGCCTTGGGGTGTTAGCAAAAAAGTAGATACAAGATTTTTTTAGATTCACCATTTGGCCTGAAGCATTGCAATATACTTCTAGTATTTTCTTCAACACTTTGCTTGAGATTGGATCAGCGTTCATGTATAGCAAGGTGTCATCAGCGAAAAAACAGTGAGACAGTACAGGAGATTTCTGTGCTAATTTAATACCCTTTATGTCTTTATTGCCAATGTGATACTATAGCATTAAAGATAGAACTTCAGATACAATAATGAACATGTAGGGGGATAATGGATCCCCCTGTCTTACATCCCTTGTAGGTTTGAAGGAATCTATGGTTTGTCCATCCATTTGCAGATTGAATTTTGCTGAAGAAATGCAACTCATAATCCTCTTCACCCATCATTCACAAAACCCCATTTTCAACAATACGACCTCCAAAAAGTCCCATTCCACACGATCATATGCTTTGTTCATATCGATTTTCAATGCAAATTCCCCTTTCCTACCCTTCTTCTTATGTCTCATATAATGAAATGCCTCATGAGCCAATATTATATTATCCTGTATCAATCTATCAGCCAAGAATGCTGTCTGATTTTGAGATATTATTCTACTCATCAGCCCCCTTATCCGATTGGTAATGATTTTTGCAATAATTTTGTAAGCTACATTACACAATCCAATCGACTTAAAGTGTTGAACCCCTTTAGGTTTGTCAATTTTAGGAATCAGTACCTCATTGGTTGAGTCAATTAGCTCTAGAATTACCTTATCTTCAAAAAAATTGTAAACTATATAGCATACCTCTCGATGAATTTCCTTCTAGGCTGACTGATAAAATAATCCAGAGTAGCCATCAAGTCCTGGTGCTTTGCTGGATTCAATTTGAAACACAGCCTCCTCAATCTCCAGGATTGTGACCACAACCATCAATTTTTCATTATCATTAACAGTCACCACTTCCTTTACATACTCCAGAGCTTGATTCAAAGATCGACTACCCTCTGAGTTGAATAACATTTTGTAAAATTGGCTGAATGAGTTGTTAATCTCCTCCTTTTCCTCCATCCGCCTTCCATTCTCATCTTTTAGCCTTAATATCTCATTTCTTTGCCTTTGTTGGATAACACTATTATGGAAGAATCTGGTGTTTTTATCACCACATTGTAGCCAAGCAATCCGAGATCTCTGCCACCACTATTTTTCCTCATTTTCCTAAGCCATTTCAATTTGTTTCACCAGCTCATCAGTCTCCTTTATTTATTTTTTAGTAGTTAAACAACCACTATGGCAACTACTCAGCTGTTGTCTCAGATGATCAATTGCCTTCCTGAAGTTTGGAAATTCCTATCTACTCTACTTCAATAATCTTTTCCTATATGCATCCAGTCTACCAACTAGTTCTGCAACACTATCCTCCATCATTTTCCTTTCCAAATTCCAGCCCTCCTTCATTGTTTTCAAATAGTTTGTGTGTTGTATCCATATCACCTCAAATTTAAACACCTTTAGATATTTTCCTTCACTATACCAGCTATTAACAATCAAGGTGTGATGATCAGATCCAACTGGATCTATATGAAATACCATGGCATGGTCAAATTCCTCTCTAAATTCAATATTTCCCACAGCTCTGTCTGATCGCTCTCGAACTACAACACCTTGTCTTTTATTGTTCCAAGTGAATTTTGATCCCTTGAACTTCAAATCCATCCAATTACAATCAGATAACATGCGTTATAAATTAATTATTTTCCTTAAAGCTCTGGGGGATCCACCTTCCTTTTCTGATTGAGATGCTAAATCATTGAAATCACCAATGGCTAGCCACGAACCATCCACACTAATTGCAATATTCCTCACCATGTCCCACACACATCTTCGGTCTTCCTCTTTTAAAGGCCCATAAATGAAGGAAATGAATTTAGGAAGGCTTACACTATTAGACTCTAACCTTGTATGCACAATGTTTTTTGATCTGTATAACACTGTCAGATATATATTATCTTTCCACCAGAGTGCCAAACCACAAATAGTCCCACCGGTTCCACATATAGCTCTTGGTTAAACCCATATCTCTTTTTTTTTTTTTTTTCTAAACTTTATGGTCCTCATCTTGGTTTCCATCAGGAAGATTATTGAAGGATGGTATTTTTGCACCAAATCCCTCAAGTTTTTGACTGTTAAGGTTCACCCTAGACCTGGATAGTTCCAAGACAAGAGTTTCATGGTACCTTAATGGCTGTTAATGGCCAGCCACCATTGCCTTCATCAGCATTCTTCCTCCTTTTACTACTACCAGCCTTAAAAATAAATTCAACATCATACAGATCAAAAATTTTAGTTATCTCCATATCCCCTTCCAGATTGGATTCTTTAGGCTTCATATTCTCCTTCTTTTCTTCCTTCTACTAATTCTACGCACCCTTACCTTTGTCCTTCTCAGATTAGCAGTATAGCTTGCTATCTTTGGAATTTGTATAGGTGCTTCAAACAAAATTTTCCCTGTCTTTGACTTAGTTGATTCCCATTCTTCTTCTATCTTCCTTTTCAATCCAAACTTATCAAAATGTGTAACCACCTCATTTATTACATTTTCATTATAAGGCACTACCGCCAGTGGATGCTCCTCATATGCTTCTGCATCTTCCACATCCTTTTTGATAAGCTTAGCATTGTCTCGAACCTTATCTGAATTTGAGTTACTGTCATTCCCTGTTTCTTTGACTTCTTTTAGTCCAGTGCTCTTCTGTTTTTCCTCTACACTTCTCAACTTCTCTCCCTTCCCAAGCTTCCTACCTTCTTCCTCCTTATTCTCTTCCAAAGTCTCCTTGCCTTAATCATTAAGCAATGAGCTCTTTACGCTTTTTGAATCCTTTATAATTTCCTTATTTCGTCCCACTCCTCTATTTCCAGATTTGATGGTTTTTATAAAAAACATATCCTCATCCATGATCAGAGGTTTTTTGCTGTTTTTTCAAAATAATCTCATTCCTCCTTTTCAGTTCCCTCTCCTCCTTTCTTCGAAGAATAGACTCATCCTCAATCCAGTCATTTTTAACCACCACCAAAACATCCTCCCAATTACGGCTGGCTTTGGTGGTTAGCCAGTTGCCATATCGTGGTTCTTCCTGATTAATCAATGATTTCACCTTTTGCGAACCACAACATCTATCATCATGCCCAATCTTTCCATAATTGTAACAAAAACTTTGTAATTTTTCATAACAGGTAGTTAGCCATACCTTCTTGACATCCGGTCTAGGCATCCACATTCCATCTGTTAGTGGTTTCTTGAGATCCAGTACTACGAGAGCTCTTAAAAAATTGCGTAGAAATCAACCATTGTAAAATGGATCTTCAGCAATCATTACCTCTTCGAGATAGCCTCCAATCATAATTGTATGTTCGAGGCATATTGCTTTTAGCGGTACATTGTGAATTTGAGCCCAAACTAGACATTGGCTGAAGTCAAAATCCTCACAAGCCTTGTACTTCGATCACTCTATCAGATTCAATAGACTACCGTTGATTGTCCATGGCCTACCTCTCAGGATCCTTTTAAACTCTCTTCACTTGAAAATCTAAACATGAAAGCATTACTACTGATCTCCACCATGCTGAAACCTTCCTTCATATTCCATGTTTTTTGCAATATCGCTTCTATATCCGGTCTTGAGTAAGATCTTACTAATAGAACCTTGCCAATGAGTATTTTTGACAGCTCTGTATCCTTCCAGATCAACGGCGACTTAATTTGGATCTCCGCCATGGTTATCTGGATTTTGGTTTATCATTTACCATCCACCGATCCACCATTACTCTATCTCTATTTGGCGATCGCCAATTAGTCATCGTCTCCACTCCGATCTCCGACTATCCTCCATCCGTACCACTCCCATGCTTGGTGGGGACACCTCTACTCCCACACAAGTGCATGGGGAGAACAAAATTATCTCAGACTTCCTCTTTTTTTGTTCAGAGAACGACCTCTTAACTCCACCCATTTTCATTGTTTGCTCACTCACCGATGATTATGGCATGGCAAGGATGACATGGCAGTGGGGAGACCTCTACTCCCACACAAGTGCATGGGGAGAAAAAAATTATCTCAGACTTCCTCTTTTTTTGTTCTGAGAACGACCTCTTAACTCCACCCATTTTCATTGTTTGCTCACTCACCGATGATTATGGCATGGCAAGGATGACATGGCAGTGCTTCTCTAGAATAAAAGGAGCCTTAGCAAAACTACTTCTACAAAAAATCACAAGCTTCATCTCGACCTTTGTGGGCCAGGGAAGAAGATGGTGACGGCAACAAGGAAGATAGTTGTTACTAGTAAGGAAGATGACCTTAGCATTTCTTCTTCTTGCTCACTCACCGACAATTATTGGCAAGGAAGATGGGAAGGGTGTGAGCTTAACACTGTGTTTGGTTTGAGGGAAGAGTGTGAGAGGGAAAGTAGAGAGAGAAATTTTTTCTCTCATCTTTACAAAATTGCCCATAGCAAATTTTCAATATTCCTAAAATATACTCTTAATAAAAAAGAATATTCTTTTCATTAATGGCAATTTAGTTAATGTACTTCTAAAAAAACTTTTCCTTCCCACACCCTTCCCTCAAATCAAATATAGCCTAAGTGTCAGTGAATCATCTCCACCTTGTCCATTGTCTTTGAACTTGTCTCCTCTTCTCCATTTGGCACGCTATGAAGTTCTATTTTTCCAGATCTGAAGATTGTAGAACCATGCTGCTTCAGATATTAAATTCATCTTCTCCCCCATATTTTTGCTATGAAACAGCAAGCTTTAGATCTAGAAAAAGAAAATGTGTGTGGGTGTGGGAGGTTAGAGGTGTTGGCGAGTTGTTGGTTTCCGGTTTTGGTTACCATGAATGGTGGATTCTCTGGCAAGGCCTACAAAGATTGGTGATTAGAGACATGGGTTCTTACGCATTGGAAAAACGGTTTAGTTTTTTATCTTTTAGTTAGAAGGATATTTTAGTCTTTTCAAATAAAAATTAGGTCTCATTTCCAAAATATATATATCAAACATACTTTTAAACCCTATTTATATATCCATCTCCATCTCCATCTCCATCAAAATCAATTATGTTCACCAAATAGCGGTAAGATTGATTTAGAATTTTGAAATTCAGGTGATGATATTTTATTATCTTTTTCATTTAATATCTATGTAAATATGTATATTTACTTTTACAGCAATAATTAAAAGTTGATAAAGGTTCTACGAAAAAGGGTTGGAAAAGTTGCCAATTCAATAAATTAGAACTGCTATCAGTCAAATAATCTAACAGAAAAGAAGGCTGCAATTAATAAAACAAATAATATATAATGAAAGTATCTATGAATTTACATTTGAGAATTAGTATACAATACAAGGACCGCGTTGGATAATGGATTCCCAACAAAAGGTTGAAGTTACAAGAAACTTCACCAGAAGTATCCACATTATAGCAACTACAATTAAAAAATAAATAAGTGAAGATCACCTTCTTTTACCACTAGATTGATAGAGACAAAGTCAGTGTCCTCCCTCTAGTGTTTTTCATTATTTTTATCATGAAACAACAAGACAATGTAACTAGAACTGCTATGGTTCTTCCTCCTACTAGCCCAGAAAGAGCAATTAGAACTAGTATAATGCTTTCTGAATTCCCAGCTTTAGTGTCTGTTCTTCCTGATTCAGCAATAATGGAACAAGTTGTTCCAAAATCAGCCTTTTCCTTTTCATCTTCTATACACACCAGTTTATTTGTTTGGATCACTTTTTCTTGATCTTCTATCTCAATACTGGCTGACTTTACTCCTTCTATAGAGCTTAAAACTTCACTTTTGCTTTTGCCTTTCTTCTCGTTCTTTGTGGCTCTCAACTTTCTAGGCACAAAGATCTTCATCATCTTGGATTTTAATTCAGCCCTGTGTTTACCTTTTCTTCTACCTTCACAAATTTTACACTCATCTGCTACTTCCTTCTTTGGCTTGTCGTCTTCAATTTCTGAACAGACCAAGTTCTGGTCTGTGTGTGCAGAATTGAGTTCGCAACGTATATCTATCTCACCCTCTGTGGCCTGAACTACCTCGATTTCTTCAATTGACGAAGAAGCAGAGCACAAGTCATTGGCGGCCCCTTCAAGAACCATTGATTTTTGCTCTGAAACTGTATAATTCTGCATTTTCTTTGCTTCAAACCAAAATGAACTTGTAACTTTTGAGATTAGAGATCTGGTTTCCTTCTTTGTACTCCATGACTTCAGATTCAAGCAAGAAGCCGCACGTTTTCCAACAAATTCAAAAAATAATAAAACAAATGCGGTCAAAATAGTCCCAGCAGTGAGCTTCTTGACCCACAAGATTGAAACCACCATCGCAACCATATTCAAAATTGTAGCCAGAACCATATTTGGCTTGGATTTCCAAACCCGATTAAGAACCCGATCCGAATCACCGACGCCGGTTATGTGTTTATCAACATCTTTAAGAACCGGCGAGCTCGGCCAAACCTCTGAGTCGCTCGTCTCAACAGAAACCTTCACGATACTTGTTGAATTCGAAGGCGTCGTCGGTGGCATCCGATCGATCACCTCAAGACTTTCGCCGACCGGTATAGACCCGCAACCAGAATACAGACCTCCATGAATATCTTCGCGAATGGTTTCATCAACGAATCTGACGGGAGAAACCTTCAAGCTAGTAGCCAGACTCGACGGCGACGGCGGAGGAGCCGGAAGCAGAGGTTGATAATCGGAGATTTCCAAAGGAAGGTGTTTATTAGACTTCCGTTTCGGGAAACGGCTTCGATTCTTGACGATAAGGTCAATGAGGGAAGTAGGGAAGCCGGTTTCAACAACAAGAGAGCCGCCATGTTTGGGACTCTGAAGATCGGCGACGATTTGGGAGATGCGAGTGATCTTGTTCTTCTTCCATGGGAGCGGCATGTTGAAGAACAAGAAAAGAAAAAACCAAAGAATGAAAGAACGAAATTCACAGGAGTAAGAAGAAGCTGGAAACGAAAAGGTTTCAGAAGCAGAAGTATAAAGAACGGCGATGAGAGAGAGGAAGAGAGAGCAAAAGTATGAAAGAAGAAGGCGTGCGGAAGGAGAAGCACGAAAAGGAGTCAAGGCGCGTGATTGTTGGTATGACTTGGTGGTTTGGTGAATTCATCATACCATTCATAAGGAAGTGGGCCATTCTGTTTTTAAATATAATTATTTTTTTGGCATGCACGGAATAGATAACAATTTTTAAATCTTTTTTTTAAAAAATATTTTAACTCTTTTCTCACCCTTACAAAAGAAAAAAATAAAAAATAAAAAAGGCAAGAAAAACCTCAATAAAATATGAAGATATATAGTTAATTGAAAATAATTGAGGTGATTAAAGTGGAATGACGCGTAGATGAATATTCAAAATCCAAAGCCTTTTTAAGGGGGGAAATATAAATATAAAATTATATTTTTTATCCGCTATAAGTATAAATTTATATGCACTTGCAAGTAGCAACTAATTGTGAGCAAATTTATTCATAAACTATAAATATTACAACTTTTTTTTTTTTTTTGCAGTCTTACTGGTCACCAACTTTATGTAAGATTTTAATTTAATACTTTGATATTTTGATTGTATACAATATCTTTAGTCTTCTAAACTTAAATAAGTTTTCTTTCATTTTGATAATAAAAAAAATTACATTTTAAATTTTGATAAAGTATTCATAAATGTGGTTATATCAGGTTTAATTTCTTAAAAATAAAAATGGTTAGACTAAAATATCATCATTTGAGAATTCTTTGTCGTATTTAAAATTGTCGTGTTATCATTTTTTTAAAAAAATAAAAACAGGTAATTAGGTTGTGATTTGCAAAGTCTACAAGTGAGACAATACTATTGAGAATATGAGCATATTAGGTGGAATTGTTGTTCTTTTTTGTGAACTTTCAAAGGTAAAATTGCTTCTAAAAAAAACTTTGGGGCAAATTTTCTCCTATAAAAAACTTTCAGGGTATATTTGCTTCGTGTTTTAACTTTTAGGGCAAAAATAATACCCAAAAAACTTCCTGATAACTAGTACTCTTTAAGGTTAACTTCCTGATAACCAGTACTCTTCAATCCAATAAGTATTGACAAAAAAAAAAAAAAAGATTCAAACAATCAATAGACGGGTAGATGAGACGGTTTCAATAAGACATCAAAATCTTGATTAGTCTCCTAAGCTATCCAGCCTACATATTAACATATATTGTTAACGAAAATAATGATGGTAGGCCGGTTAGAAGACTAAAAACAATTTATTAAATAAAGGAAGCATATAAAAATCTTAAGTGAAGTTACGTTAAAGGATGAATTTATGGGAGCAGATTATCTTAGAAACATTTTCCCTCAGAATTTCTCAGAAGCTTATCATGACCATTGGGGGGGAGAGATAGAGAGATGTTCAAAATAATATGCTCCCCCAATAGTTGTGATCAGTTACTGAGAGATTATGAGAGAAAATGCTTTTGAGATAATCTGCTGCCATGAATTTGCACTTGGTCTTACTTTCTTTAGGCATAAGAAATATACACTGTCAGTCAATATTGTTCTGATATTTCAAAACAACTAATAAAATCCATATTAGCCAATATCCCCTCTTCTGCCTTGCACTCATTCATTTTGTTCAAAATTTTCATAGAAAAATATATCTTTTTATAATTTTTAAAGCAAGATAAAATAATGGTTTCATAAGTCTTTATAGTAATATGACATGACATTTCTATAATTTTATATTCAGAGATGTTTATGTACTACCTCCGGTCCTAATTATAAGACATAGTTGACTTTCTTTAGAGAGATTAAGGAAGTTAAATAAGTTACTTAATCATTTCATATGTTATGTATCTTTAGATTATATATTAGTTTATTAGTCAAACTAATTAGTTTGAAGAATAAAAATAAAAATACTCTAAAATAATATAATTAGCTTCCTTAATCTCTCTAAAAAAGTCAACTATGTCTTATAATTAGGACCGGAGGTAGTATTTAAGGAAAAAAAAAAGAAGAAATATCATATTTGAAGTTCTAAACAATTTCATGTCCATAATTTATTTTATCATTTATGCTATAATTTATTTTATTTTATTTAATCCCTTAATGTTATAATGTTGAGGGAAAAATGTTTTTCTTTGGAAATTTAGGGCAAAAAATATGAAATCTAACAGTATAATACTAATCAGAAAGTTAATTAATGTTGGCAAAAAAAATAATAATAATAATCTAAGAGATTTTTTTTAAAAAAAAAAGAAAGCATGAAACCAAATTATAAATAAATAACATACACTCTCGAAAGAGCCAATACATGTACAACCAAAAAAATATTTTTCTTTTCAACTATAGAATGTATTAACAATATAAATAAACCATATATATATATCAATTAAAGGTAAAAATTTTATAAACTACAAACATCCTCGACGTGCTTTCTTTTTCAGCAATAAACGATGTCACCTCATGAAAAATATATCACATTATTTTCTTTTAAATATAGACCATATATTTATTAATTGAAAAAATTAGAATACAGATGCAATAATGTCACCAATGAGAGACACTCAGCCAAGTGTGAACAAGTGAAGGTATACTTTAGAGACATTGACTTTTAATTCATTTGGCTTTTTTGCGTAAACCGGCGGGCGATGATGTCGAACTGTGTCTCATTTCTGGATAAACCTTGATGGTGCCCCTTCCTCCAGGTATACTTACTACACAATTCTTCAAAATTAAAAATCATAATTGACAATACTTGATTGATCAGTTTCATGAAGAAGTAATACTCATGCATTTGCAAAAAATAAAAATAATAAAATAAATAAATAAATAAAGATGTGGCCACAGTATTAAAATCTTACTTGTACTAACTGGTAAAACGGTTATATAGTCAATATGGCCAAGAGTTTCAGATGTGTTGACCAAATTAGAATTTATATTTTTTCCTCGTCTTACTAAACCCATAATGACATTGTTGAGTTAAAAGGAAAAAGAAAAATTAATAATCTAATATAAAACTGATGAAAAGTAAATAACAAGAACAAGAGATTTTAGAGGGAGAGAGAGTAGAGAGAAGTTCTCATTCTAATGTATAATGAATGTTTACAGAAGACCTCTATTTATAGAAGGAAAATGGGTCTTTAGTGTAATTTCCACTCTGTGTCATTTGATGCAATTTTCCCTTAATTATACAACTGTACATTCACGGATTGCATTCCCGTGAATGTGCTATAATTGTGTGTGGGTCCCACCAAATAGTAAACTACTATGTGTGGTACTATACAAATAGTAAATTACTATGCGTGAGTCTCATGTCATATTGTAATGATATTTGGAGATTGATAGTCAATGGACATCCACATAATAAGTATATTCATAACACTCCCCCTTGTATGTCCATTTATGAATGTGCCTCATTAAAAACTTTAACTAGGAAAAACCCAATGGGATAAAAACCTAGTCAAAGAAAAGAGTACATCATCCATTGATACACTATCCAATGCTGCCTCATTAAAAACCTTTCTAGGAAAACCCAGTGGGACAAAACCTAGATAAGGGAAAAAGAGTACAATGCGTATTGACTCCCCCTGTTGACAACATCAGTATTACTCCCCCTGATAACATCAGTTGAAATCTTTGAATCTTCGAAGACCAATACCATAGACAAGCTTCTCAAAGATTGCTTCTGGAAGTGACTTGGTAAATAAATCTGCTAAATTTTCACTTGAACTGATTTGCTGGATATCTATTTCACCATTCTGTTGAAGATCACGAGTAAAGAAAAATTTTGGTGAAATATGCTTCGTTCTATCGCCCTTGATGTATCCTTCTTTAAGTTGGGCAATACATGCAGTATTATCCTCATATAGAACTGTTGGAACAATTTTACCAGAAGATAAATGACAAGTAGTTCGTATATGATGAATTACTGACCTCAACCACACACATTCTCGACTTGTTTTATGCATTGCTAGGATTTCTGCATTATTAGATGAAGTGGCTGATATAGTTTGTTTCATAGATCGCCATGAAATTGCTGTACCTCCACATGTAAATACCTAACCTGTTTGTGATTTTCCATCATGTGGATCCGACATAAATCCAACATCTGAATAACCAATCAGTTCATGTTTAGATACATTTGAATAATATAACCCCATATCCATAGTACCTCTGAGGTAACAAAAAATACGCTTTACACCATTCCAATGCCTTTGTGTTGGTGCAGAACTATATCTTGCTAATAAATTAATAGTAAATGTTATATCAGGTCTTGTGTGATTAGCAAGATACATTAGTGCCCCAATAGCACTAATATATGGTACTTCTGGACCAAGTAATTGTTCTACACCTTTTTCGTTAATTACTTGGGGTTGGAATGAATCTTTTTCTTTTATCAAAGACCTTACAACCATTGGAGTACAAAATGGATGTGACTTATCCATATAAAATCGTTTTAGGACCTTCTTTGTATAAGTTTCTTGATATACAAAGATCTCATCCTTCAGGTACTCAATTTGTAATCCAAGACAAAATTTTATCCTACCCAAATCTTTCAATTCAAATTCTTTCTTTAAACAATTAATTGCTTTTGAAATCTCTTCAGGAGTTCCAATAATGTTGATATCATCAACATAAACAGCAATTATAGCAAATTCGTTTCTCAATCTTTTTATAAAAATGCATGGGCATATCAGGTCATTTTTATACCCTTCTTTCAACAAATATTCTTTAAGACAATTATACCACATGCGCCCTAATTGTTTCAAGCCATATAGGGACTTATTTAATTTGATTGAGTATTGTTCTCGTGAATTTGAATTAAATGCTTCTGGCATCTTGAGTCCTTCAGGAACTTTCATATAGATATCACTATCAAGTGAGCCATATAAATAGGCAGTCACAACATCCATTAGATGCAAATCAAGCCCTTCATTTGCTACTAGGCTAATTAAATAACGAAAAGTAGTTGCATCCACTACTAGTGAATATGTTTCTTCAAAATCAATACCAGGGCTTTGTGTAAAGCCTTGGGCTACAAGGCGTGCTTTATACCTTGTAATTTCACCCTTTTCATTTCTTTTCCATACAAAAACTCATTTATATCCAACTGGCTTTACATCTTTAGGTGTATGGATTATAGGTCCAAATACTTTTCGTTTTGCTAGTGATTTTAATTATGCATTTATGGCATCTTTCCATAGAGGCCAATCTTTTCGCTGTTGGCACTCTTTAATGGATTTTGGCTCATGATCCTCTACTTCATTCATCACATCATATGCTATATGATTAGCAAAAATGTCGTCAACGTTGACTTCATTACGGTTCCGTTTGATATTATTTGTGACATAATTTATTGAGATCTCATTATTTTCATACATTTCAGGTACCTGGATCTCTTCTGGGGACTCAATATTCTCCTCTAGAGATAATTTCTCTTCATGAAGTGGCTCATCCAAAGCTACACTTTTTTCTTGATTATCCTCGACTTGGCCATCTATAATCTTAGCTTCTTTTCTTTTTCGAGGATTTTTATCTTTGGAACCGATAGGCCTACCACACTTCAGGAGTGCTTTTGATTCATTTATAATCGGCTGTCCTACAGGGACATCAATTCGAATAGGAGCATTAGCAGCTGGAATATGTGACTTTGTCACTTTCTTTGGGTCAGTGAATGCTTCTGGCATTCGATTAGCTGAATTCTATAAATGAATTATCTTTTGAACTTCTAGTTCACATTGTTTTGTACGAGGATCAAAATGAGCCAATGATAATTCATTCCAGCTAATCTCTTTATTCAACTGCTTATTTTCTCCCCCTAATGTTGGGTAGACTGATTCATCAAAATGACAATCTTCAAATCGTACAGTAAATAAATCTCCTGTAGATGGTTCTAAATATTTTATAATTGAAGGAGATTTATACCCAACATAAATTCCCATTCTTCTTTGAGGACCCATTTTAGTACGTTGTGGAGGTGCTATAGGCACATATACTGCACATCCAAGGTCTGAATATGGGAAATATTAGGTTCTTCACCAAAAACCATTTGTAAGGGGGAAACTTTTAAATAACTAGTTGGCCTGATGCGAATTAACATTGCTGTATGCAAAATGGCATGGCCCCAAGCAGAAATTGGTAAATTAGATTTCAAAAGTAAAGGTCTTGCAATAAGTTGCAAACGTTTTACCAATGATTCTGCAAGTCCATTTTGCGTATGAACATGTGCTACAGGATGTTCAACATCAATTCCAAGGGACATACAATATTCATTAAAAGTCTGTGAAGTAAATTCACCAGCATTATCAAGACGTATTTTCTTGATAGGATAATCAGGGTAATGTGCTCTTAATCTTGTCAATTGAGCAAGTAATCTCGCAAATGCCAGGTTTCGAGAAGATAGTAAGCACACATGCGACCATTTAGTTGATGCATCAATTAAAACCATATAATACCTAAATGGTCCGCATGGTGGGTGTATTGGCCCACAAATATCTCCCTGTATCCGTTCTAGAAATGTGAGAGACTCGCTTTCTACTTTGCTTGGTGATGGCCGAATAATTAATTTTCCCTTGGAACATGCATCACATGAGAAATCATGGTATTTTGGTATTTGTTTCTGTTTCAAATTATGTCCGCATGAATTCTCTATTATACGTCGCATCATAATTGACCCGGGATGGCCTAACCGGTCATGCCAAACATTAAATATGCCTTTATCAGCATGCTTCTGGTTTTCCATAACATTTATTTCAATTGTACTAATAATGAATAGTACAAACCAGAAGATAACATTGGTAATTTCTCCAGAACATATTTTTCACCATATCTAACAGTAACAATTTGTAGATATTCTTTATTCTCCTCATTTATAGTCTCAATATGATATCCATTCCGGCGGATATCTTTAAAGCTTAACAAATTTCTGAGACTTGGAGGAATACAAAGCATCATTAATAACAAATTTCGTACCATTGGGTAATATTATTATTGCTCTTCCAGAGCCTTCAATCAATCTTGTATTACCTACAATAGTATTGATGCTTGTACTACAATTTGTTAGATGTGAAAAATATTTCTTATCTTTAAGAATTGTATGTGTCGTTGCACTATCAATGAGACATATATCTTCATTCTTGTGTGCAATATTTGAAATATCCATGAGCTTCATAAAAGAAAAGAAAATACATTAATACATACATAATTGATATTTGATAATAAGTTCAGAACGATATAAGAAAATTATTATAATTTCTGCATAACTTATTTAATCATAAAAATCTTCTGCCTCCAAGAGTGACATAACATCATCATTTGGCTCATTGACATCATTATCTTTATGAGCCTTATCATCACATTCCACATTATTAACACTCCTTTTTATAGAGGCTTGGTAAAGTTTCGCTAAATGTTCTGGCGTACGACAATTACGTACCCAGTGTCCCTTCATACCACACCGATAACATTTATGTTCAACAACTTTTGAAGGACCTTCTTTATCATTCTTCTGTCCTTCATTATTCATCTTTTTCTGGTTGGTATAAGGACTATAATAACCTCTTCCACCATGATAAGGACCATGATAATTTCTGCCTCCACGATTTCCACGTCCTCGTCCACGACCACGGCCATGGCCACGACCACGACCGCGACCACGGCCACGACCATGATCATTCTGTACACTCACATTTGCTTCAGGAAATGGAGAAGATCCAGTGGGACGATTTTCATGATTTTTCAATAATAACTCGTTATTTTGCTCGGCTACTAATAAACATGAGATTAACTCAGAATATTTTTTAAAACCTTTCTCTCGATATTGCTGTTGTAAAAGCAAATTCGAAGCATGAAAGGTAGAAAAAGTTTTCTCTAATAAGTCCTCATCAGTTATTTTTTCACCACATAATTTTAACTGAGAACTTATTTTGAAAATAGCTGAGTTATACTCACTTACAGTTTTAAAATTTTGTAGCCTGAGATGAATCCATTCATAATGAGCTCTAGGCAAAATCACCGTTTTCTGATGATCATACCTATCTTTCAAACTAGTCCACAATTCAAATAGATCTTTCACCGTTAAATATTCAGTTTTCAAACTTTCATGAATGTGGTGTCGGAGAAAAATCATAGCTTTAGCCTTTACTTGAGGGGACACATCATTTCCCGGCAATATAGCCTTTCCAAGGTCCTTTGCTTGAAGATGGATTTCAGCATCTAAAACCCATGATAGATAATTCTTCCCGGTGATGTCAAGAGCATTAAATTCAAGATTTGAAAGGCTGGAAGACATGATTCAAACTAAAAATAATGATAATCATTAGAATCATATTATAAAATCTTTTTATAAATTAAAACATAATTTAAAGAACTGTAAATAAACATGCTAAGAAAATAAAAAGAAGATGAGATAGGAATGGTAGTAAACTCACAGCGAGACCTATCTCATCCGAAGGTAAGAAAGAGGATGCAAATATAATATATAATATATATAGAAAGCAGTAAATAATTAAAATAAACAAATGGAGCCCACTAATAAATATACTAGTGTTGCCACCATTTAATTTAAATAAATGCATAAATAAATGGAGCCCACTAATATGTATATCAGTGTCGCTACCATGTACAATAATTAAAGCAGTAAATAATTTAAATTAAATTTAACAAATGGTGCCCACTAATACTAGTGTCGCCACCATGAAAGAAATAAATAAAGCAGTAAGTAAAATAAATTAAATAAATGGAGCTTAGTGTCGCCACCATAAAATAAATAAATAAAACAGTAAGTAAAGTAAATTAAATAAATGGAGCTTAATATCGCCGCCATGAAATAAATAAATAAAGCAGTAAATAAAGAATTAGAATTAAATTACAAATGAAGCTTAATGTTGCCACCATGAAATTAATCAATAGGGAGTGAGAAGAATATATAAACATAAATAAATTACTGTAAATAGTAAAATACAAAATTTACCGTGAATAGTAAAGTTACTATTCACAGTAAATAGTGAATAAAATAAAATTACTGAAATATTAAATCTAGACTTCCATATAGGAGTCAAAATGAATAAAAATGTAAAATTACTGAAAAAGGTAAAATTAACATGAATAGTAAAAATTACTATTTACTGTGAATAGTAAATAGTAAATAATCTCAAATTTTAACTATGGAACCCGATGTTCAAAATAATCGGTAAAAGTAGAACTTTAATTCCATATCATGGTTAAGATTATCCCAGATAGATAAAATAAACATATAGTAAAGGAGATGGTAATAAAATTTTACCTTGGTAGAGTTTTCGTGCTGATAACGTAATATAAAACTGATGAAAAGTAAATAACAAGAACAAGAGATTTTAGAGGGAGAGAGAGTAGAGAGAAGTTCTCATTCCAGTGTATAATGAATGTTTACAAAAGACCTCTATTTATAAAAGGAAAATGGGCTTTTAGTGTAATTTTCACTCTGTGTCATTTGATGCAATTTTCCCTTAATTATACAACTTTACATTCACGGATTGCATTCACGTGAATGTGTTATAATTGTGTGTGGGTCCCACCAAATAGTAAACTACTATGCGTGGTACTATGCAAATAGTAAATTACTATGCGTGGGTCCCATGTCATCTTGTAATGATATTTGGAGATCGATAGTCAATGGACATCCACATAATAAGTATGTTCATAACATAATCCATTATATTTGTGTTATGTAACTCATTGACAAAACAAAAACAAAAAAAAAGAAAAAAAGAAAAGAAAAGAAAAAGAAAAAGAGATAAGGATGTAGCCATGTAACATCCAATTTTACATGCATTTTGTTGCACTTTACTGATTTAAGAAAATATATCTCCTTAGCCAATAGATGCTTATTCATACTTGCTTAGACAACAACTGTCACTATGCATTCTTTTTTTCTACCTCATCACTAAACTCTTATATTGCACATGGAAGTTAATATAGACTTGCACTATGCTATAAAAGAGTGGGAATCAAGCCTCTGCTAGGGTTTGCAAAGAGCTGTTCTTAAGCTCCACAATGGTGACTTGAGGAATTCCTCGCCCACTATGTTTGAGGTTAAAGAGTGGATCCTGGTTTATGCTGTGTGAATTGGGATTTAGTGAGCAAATTGAGAGTGCTGGAGTGTTGAATGGAGATTGTGGAAAAATCTAATTCGGAGAAGTGAGAAGTAAGAGATTAGAGTAAGAGGAAGGTCAGGAAGGAAACAAGTAATTTCTCATAAGAGATATTGTTGAAACCTCACATGGAAGATTGGATGGAGGAAGTGTTAGTATCTAAGTGTCTTAGAGACAATTTGTTTTATCTGAAAAACACCTTGTACTATTTAGTATTTTATGATTTATATATTTAAGCACACTTTTTCTTCATTATATTTATATCTCACCTATATTTTATGGTTAATATGGGGTTAAAGATGAAAGCCCTATAAATAGAATATGTGTATCCTTGAGGATCTATGATAGGGATCATGATCATGAGGACTCGAGGGCACTACATGTTTACTACTTGAAACTTGTTTCTAGTATTAAATAACCAAGAAAATGCATTGGTGATCTCAATAAGACTAGTACAACGTCATCTACTTGTATGGAGATACAAGGTAGGGATCTCATGGAATGCAGACATGGTGATGCCTTAGCTGATGTCGTGGGTGGATCTGTTAGAGAACATGTATAACTAAAATAAGCCCATCGAGAGACTCCACAAGGATTCATTGTAGAAAGTATAATTAGGTTTGTAATTTATCTCATCGTTTGATTGTGTGGATTGTCCTAGACTTAAGGATGTCATTGAACACTATGTCTTAGGGTTGTGCTTTGACTATACAACTCTATTCACCTGAAAATAGGGTGAACATTGAACTCTTGGGTGTAACTCGAAAGTAAGAGTATAGATGGACATGTCGAAAGGAGTCATAGTCCCCTACAAGGGATTAGTTGTTCACAAGAATGGTCAGGCTTGATGACTTCTAGTTGACTCAAGAATCTGTTGATGGTAAACTATCATGAAGAGTAACGATCTGTCTTAAAGTCAATAGAAGAAGATTTCTAGTTCTATGAAGTAGCTACATTTAGTCAATCAAGAGAGATAATACTCTATATTTGCTCTTGACTAAATGTGAATGATGATGTGAGAGATGATGCTAACACGATATCCAAATTAGAAAGGTAGATCACTTGATCAACTTGATTAGTTTAGGGGCCACAGAGTATTACTAGTGTCTTATGTGGTCATTAGATAAATTGGGCCCATTAAAGGAATTTAATTGATCCAAGTCTATCTATGTCAATGACTAATTAGGCCTAATGAGTGACACATTAAGGTTGTTCTCAATTGCTTAATTTAACAACTTTGGCCCAATAATTGTTATTAGGGTTTGTTAAAGACTATAGGTATAATTGGGTTGGAGTAGAACTCTAAGGCCAATTGATTATGATGACATATTTGAGCCTTTAGTGACAAAATTAGTTTCTCCACTAAAAGGTCCAAATGTGTTAGTAGGCTCAATGGGGTCTTGGGCCAATTTAAATTTGGATTTTGAATTTTAATTTTAAATTTGTAATTTAAATTCAAATTTTAAATTCAAGAGGCTAAGGTGATAAAAGATAATTTTGAATATCCAAAGAAAGATCCAACAAAAATTGGACAGCAATCAAATAAACATTGGATAAAGATCAAATAAAAATTGGATAAAGATTATGCCTTTCTAGTCGGATTGAGCCTTTCTTGTCTGCAATTGAATTAGGGTTAAAACCTAATTAAAAAGTGTTGGTGCATGGTCCTTTAATGAATACATGCACACGACTTGGTATGGGTTATACTCATGAGCACCGTAAACAGATACAATTCTCACAAGCATCGGAAAGAGTTAAAAGCCAATTCATACCTAATTAAAAAGTGCTGGTAGCATCCAAGGGTCAAGGAGATAGACACCAATTTAAGAAAGGTGAGTACCCAATCTTGTCCATCTCATCCTTCAATCTTGTTACTCACCTAACATCAAGACACTATAATCATCTTGAGGCAAAAAAAAAACCCCAAAGACTTAAAGCCTCCTCTTTGCCATCGCCTAGCAAACATCCAAGGAGAAGGAGGAGTCAAGGAGAAGGAGTTTTTGTTGTAATCAAGAGGTATCTGTGTGGATCAACGTTAAAGGACTTCATAAACTTTGATGTCTTCAAGTGATCAAAGGTAATCCTAAACCTCTATATCTGTTTTAATTAGTAGATCATAGGCATAACTCATGAGGATTGTAAGGAGTTACAGGTTACTCAATATTAACAAAGACCAACTAATTTTACGAAAGCGTGCTTATTCAATTAGTGTGTATAAAGTTACGAATCATAACTCATGAGTACCATAAAGAGTTACAAGTTTTCATAAGTATCATAAAGAGTCATGAGTTATAACTATTGATTATAATTAGTTTTGATGATGTCTTATATGGATGCCATTATCCAGAGCAAAAAGCTTGCACAATACATTTATCTTTTACTTTGATTATTCTTATATAGTAATGCAGATATGAAGTATAAACAATGAAGAATGATCAAGAGAGGACATTGCAGAGAGGAGAATATCAATATTGTTAGTTTTCTATGGGTTTTGATGATAACAATCAATTGTAAAACCAAGGTTGAAGAATTGTCTCAAGAAAGCAGAAACTTGCTAAAAGAGGCAATACTTGAGTTTCAGTAACAAAAATCGAGTATTGGAATTTCAAAGAAAAACTCAATGCACATAACTAAGAGCAATACCGCAGTATTCCAATGAATGCTCGAGTATTGGAGCTTACAGAGAGCATTGCAAGTTTTCTATCAAGAAAAACTCGAGTATTGATATGCGCATACTCGAGTTTTGAGCCTATGTGACTCTTCAAACAATTTTCACAGAAATAGAAACCTCGGTTTGGAAAACTCCAGTTTTGAAAACTAAGGTTTGGAATTTGAAAAGACAGTTTTTCTAACTTGGCCCCAAAATTCAAATATTTTCATTTTCAAATGAAAACTCGAGTATCACATTAGAATACTCAAGTATTGGGTCAAGAAGAGTTGTCTTTAAAACTCTATCAATTATAAACTTCAGTTTTGAAAACTCCAGTTTAGCACTTTCTAAAATAATCTCTGAGTTTCAAAACTAAGGAGAAAACTCGAGTATAGAGATTGAAACTCGAGTATTGAGCCATACAGAGAGCTACTAAGGTTTCTAAGCCTTCAATACTCCAGTATAGCATGAAAACTCCAGTTTTGATGTTTTGGACAAATATTCATCAAGAATCCAAAACTCGAGTATTGGTTGGATACTCGAGTATTGACTTAAGTTCATCTGGAACTCCAAAGCTCAAATCGTGAGTCTCGTCTGTAGAAGGAGAATACTCGAGTATAGAGAAAGATACTCGAGTATAGAGAAAGATACTCGAGTATAGGCTTAAGTGCATAGTGACAAACTTGAGTATAGTTACACAAACTCGAGTATTGGTTGCGTCTTCCGATAATTCAAATTAGTGAAATTTGTGTAATGTTTATGGAATGATCCAAGTGATTTATATTATTAATTATCAACATTACCAGATATGTTTAATGTGTTTGCTAGTGTATTTCAGCCAATTTACAGATGTTTCAAAGAGATTAAAAGAGCTGTTATCACACAAAGCTTTGTCTTGTCAGAAGCATTAAATGTAAGGCCACCTAACCAGCTATACTTTAATCTACTAAGGCTTGAATGAAGCAAAAGGGTTAAAGAACCATACACCTAACTCAGGACTGACAATCCCAACGGATACAAACGACTAGAAGTTACCCTCTATTCAAAAGATTATAGAACAAGCTATAGAGTAGAGAGAGAAGAGACCAAAGTGCTTCTAGCTGATAACCATCTTCACTAACGGTCAATTGAATGCCTGCAACGGTCATTAATTATACTCTAAGTATAAATACAGTTGCATTCAATTCTCTCAAAAGAACAACAGAGAAGAAAATTGATTAAGCATTAATTTTGTTCTTCCAATCTTAGAGTTTCTGTACAGAGTATCGGTTGATACTACTTGAGCTTCAGTGATTAACTTATTTGCTCTTTAAGAGAGTATTTCATCTGTATTATCATTTGATTGTAAGAAATCTCAAGTCGGGGGACTTGGAGATTTGGGAATCATTGATTACAACTTGTAAAGGGGAGCAAGTTCTAGAGAGAGAATTGCTTCAGAGTTACAGAGTGTGTAATCAAGTAATTTAGTGAAAAACTTAGGGTGACTGAGGACTGGATGTAGGCCAAGGAGTTGGGCCAAACCAGTATAAACTTTCGTGCATTGCTATTCTTCCTTTTTCACTGGTTTTACCTAATCAATCACCATAGGGGCAAAACTTGCGAAAATTTTTGAGAATCCCCAATTCACCCCCTCTTGGTGATTCGGCTCCTCTTTCAAATATGAAGGTCTCTATGATCAAATAGAAGTTGGAATGATGCAATTTTGAGTCAAAATAAGCAAGATCAAGCTTCATGATGAATAGTACACGAGTCGCTACAGTACAATTCTTGAGAATTCATTCAGCATTCTTGAGAATGTGTTTGTGCTATAGTACTTAAGTAATATCCATTGATGAACAGTACTTTGCTTAATTTCTCACCAATTCTCGAGTATTCCATATAATTCTCAAGAATTCAGCATCTCCTTTCTGCTCTGTTTGGCGTTTCACGTAGGCGATGTCCAGTAAATTGATGATATCTCCCAAACCAGAGACCAGATTGAGGTGAAACCAATTTTGTATGAAACTAGACTCCCAATGCGTAATCTTGACAAAATTTAAAGTCCAAAGAAGAACATATGAGAGAACTATGAATTTTGGAAGTTGCCTCATCTTTTACCATCATACAACAGACAAAGGTTTGCTAATTTAATGATATCTCACAAACTACAAATCAGAATGAGATGAAATTAATAGCATATGAAACTAGACTCATATACCTTTCCAAAAACATCAAGAGCTTAAAAAACAAAGATCAACTGAGAGAGATATGATTTTTGGAAGTTGACAGTCAGTTTAGAATTATGTAAAAAACGCTGGTCAAGAACAACCTTCATTCATCTGATGGTAAAGGACAAACTACAACGAGTTTGGAGTAGATTCTTCTTGAATGCAAAGAAGGCTTTAAAGAGTTCAAGTATTTGAATAAGAATTAACTCACTTGCATCTTGAGAATGGATCAAGGATTCTCGAGAATGGTATGCCTCTGAATGACTCTTCTTCGCCTACATCAATTCTCATCTGATTCTCGAGAATGGCACTTGAGAATAGGTAAGTCAATTCTCGAGAACGATTCGACAGACTCACAATGGTATGCTTCTCTGATGTGATTCTTGAGAATGCGTAAGTTAATTCTCGAGAATGCACGATAAAAATTCAATGATCATATTATTCTCCTTTTGCTAATTCTTCAGAATGGTAACATGATTCTCGAGAATACACGGTCCAATACTTAAATGCTATTATTCACAAGTATTGCGTCTTTGATCTGAGGACATGATTCTCAAGTATGAATGAACTGATTCTTGAGAATGATTAAACACATGCGCTTTGGACTTCGATAGTTCTCAAGAATTTCATGATCAATTCTCGAGAATACATATTGGCATTTGAAATCTCTGTTCTCATAATCTGCAATTCATTGATTAAACATTGGGTAATTCATAATATTAATCCTTATATTCCTGACATCATTTAATCAGTTTGCTAAGTGAATTTCATATTGTTAACAGTAGGTATTCATGAAAATCACCAAAAAGCAAATTTATGTCAAAACCTACTGTTAGTGCTTATACAGCTCAACACTTCTTCTAGTTAACAACTTGACAGAAAGAATTAAACGACAAAGCAATTAAATTCGTTAACAACTATTTCTCCTCTAGCAGATGAACGCCACAACGAACATTCACTAATTAGTGGAAACAGACAACGAAGCACAGAGGCACCAACGACACTAATGTGTTTCCAATGGTTGAATGCTCGCAACGATCGAAATACAATTACCTATAAATTACAAAGTCTTCAAACCAAAAGAAGTGACGATAGATGACGAGTGACCATTGATGAATGAAATGAAATGAGTTTACTACTTCACCGTCAATATGTCAATATACGCTTAGCCAAAATACTCTTTGTTTCTCCATGTCTATATAATTTAGCGTAGAGAGTGAGAATATCGATTATGTACTTCAGTGCTTATCTTATTCACTTATGAGAGAGAGAAGATTCATTGTAATCATTTCAACTGTTTATTTGAGAGTTACTCAAGATTGGGTAATCTTGAGTGGGAAACAGATTGTAACCTTACAGTGTGTAGGGGGAATATCTTGTTGAGAGATTCAGCTTCACAAGTGCCTGGGTAAACTTATGGAATTGTAGAGGCTCCTCTTGTGCTCGGATTAAACAAGAGGATAATGGATTGGAAATCTCAACTGGAGCTTGGGGACTGGACGTAGGTCAAGGATTGGGCCGAACCAGGATAAATCACAGTTTGCATATTCTTTTCTCTAAACTCTTATATTTCCAACATATATGTTTAAATGAATGACTGTTGATTTACAACTCATTACTGTCATACGAATTGCTTTCTGTAAGTTGCGAAAAGATTTTCGAAGTTCATAAGTTTTATCAAACACCCAATTCACCCCCTCTTGGGTGACAACCAGGTTTATCAATAACTCATTACCATCATAAAGAGTTACGGGTTCTTATGAGTACCATAAAGAGTTACAATATAGAACTCATGAGCACTATAAAGATTTTACTCTTAAGTTATTCTTATATCAAATGAATAACTAACATTTTAAAGTTCAATAATGTAAAGTAAATCGTGACTTGGTATGGGTTATAACTCATGAGCATCGTAAATAGTTACAGGTTCTCATGAGCACCTTAAAGAGTTATGAGTTATAACTCATAAGCAAAGATTAACTCTCATGTGACAATATTTTAGTTTTTGTTATTCAACCTCATAAGCAGTTGCTTGAACACCATAGGCACCCTAACTTTTAACCAATAGGAAGAATTTCCAAAGTTAGGACAATAGTAATACAAGGATTCGTTGTTGAGGAACATGATGCTAGCTTGGTACGATCTAGATGGGGAGAAGGTAGGAGAGGAAGGCGATTTTCTGACTGGGTTTAAGGATGTGAAGGAACCTACAAAGGGAATAGTTGTTGATATGAGAAACCTATTGTGCTCTAACTTCAATTTTGAAGATGCAGAAATGTAGAGGCTCTTGAAGCCATTCAAGAAGACATTAATTATGAAATTGATGGGTGCCACTCTGATTTATGATTTCATGTATAGGCATTTAGTGCTTAAGTTTAGCATTGAAGGAAAAGCCCAATCTATTAGGAATGAGGGTATGGATATGTTATGTCTTTATTATGAAAGGTATGGGCATATGGAGGGGAAAAAACTAGAAAAGGGAAGATATAATGTTGGGGGTCCGAATGAGGAGGTGTAAGGGGGAAAGAATGAGGTGGTTGAGGAGTTGCTAGTTAAGGAGGGGCCTTGGAAAGTGGTGCATATGTCATGGCACTTTTGTGTAACAAGGTGGTCCAGGGGAGATGAAGGTGAACAATAGACCTAATTAGGGAAACCGCTGATAGATATCACTAATAAAGGAAAGGGGTAAGGTTTGATGCCAACATAAGGAAGAGTAGGAGATGTAAATAAGGGGAAGGTAGTTATAAGGTAGAATGGTAGGATTTATAGGCATGACCATAGGTCTGGTGAGAGTTTGAGGAGTAGTCAAGAAGGTATACAGTATGGGGAGGGTAAGATGCCACCATCGCATGGACTGTTGAGGAAAAGACCTTTATATATAGGAATGAGTTATGAAAGAATTATATTTGACAAAGAGGATACCTCAACAATAGTTGTTGAAGAAAAGGCTGTCTTTGAAGTGACATGTATAAGTGTAAGTTGGGCGATAGTGCATGATGATGTTAATGCGATTGAACATTATAGTGTGGAATTGCCGTGGGGATTTATGGAATCCATATGAGGTACATGTAGTAACTTTAATCTTGATTTAATTGTAATTTTAGAACCTAGAATAAGTGGGGCGAAGGCTAGGCGTACGGTGAGAAAGTTGGGGGGTTTAAACATTATGAGTTAGAGGAGGTGAGTGGGTATGCTAGGGGCATTTGGGTGATGTAGAAAGGGGCAAAAGTTATTTTGAGAATTGTGGAGAAGTATAATCAATCTATACAATGTTGTATACATTATGGACATGAGGATGAGTGGTTCTTTACAGCAGTGTATGCTTGTCCACAAGATGATAGTTGTAGAGTTCTTTGGTCAAATCTCAAGAGAATAGTTGATCAAATAGAGGGGAAGTTGGTTTGTGGCCAGAGATTATAATGAGATTGCAAGACTATGTGAGTAACAGGAAGGTGCTAGAGTAAATGTTCATAAATGTAATTGTTTTCGGGAAAGCAAAAGGAGTGAGACTTGCTGGATGTTAAGATGAACATTCCAAAGTTTAAATGGAAAGGACTAAAGTGGAAAGGTTATGATAAGGTATAAAAAATTGGATAGGTGCTTGTGTACATTACAATGGCATAATTATTTAACCTAGGATAAGGATTGTGTGGGGATGTGTATCTATTCAGATCACCATCCCCTTTTAATTGATACAAGGCCAGAATAGAGGCTTAGTAGAAGAAGGTCATTTGGATTTGAGGCCGCTTGATTAACCCATTAGAATTTTAAGGAGTTCTTAGAGGAAGTTGAGTAAATTATTTTCGGCTATCAAAGTTACAAGGTCAACTAAAAAATTGAAATAAGATTGTCTTTTGAAGAATTGAGGTGAAGAAAAGAGATTTGAAATAAAAAATTGGAGAGGTACAAGTGAAGCTGTTGGTGGATGAAGTGCAATAGCTTGTTGAATTAGAGAAGAATTTGTAGAGTGAGTTATTTGAAATATTGAGATAGGGTGAGTTATGCAATACCAGAAATCAAAGGGAAGGTGGATGTTGAAGGGGGTTAGAAACCCAAGATACTACTGTAAAAAAACTCTTGTGAGGAGAAATAAGTTTAGTGATGCTAAAGGATGGAGAAGGAAGATGGATCTCGAATGAAAGGAGAATAAGGAGACTTGTGCAAAAATTTTACCAAAATGTATTTTAGGAGGAGGAAATGGTTCGGAATTGGCATGTCACAAAGCAAAGATGAGGGTTAGTGAGTGAGGAGGAGTTGAAAGGCCTTTGCAACTTGAGGAAATTATGAGAGCTTTTACTAATATAGGATCATTTAGGGCCCCAAGGGGAAGATTGTTACCAAGCTATCTTCTATCAAAGGAATTGGGAGGTAGTGGAGGAAAGTGTTGGAAGGTATATTATGGAGGTATAAAGGAATCCAGAATGGATAGGAGAAATTAATAAGACATTATTAGTGATGGTACTGAAAGTGGATAATCTTGAGGTTGTTGCTCATTTTCTACATATTACTTTGTGTAATGTTCTTCATAAGGCTATCACAAAGATCATTGTCTAACAGATGAAAGGGGTGATGGATAGGCTAATCTCGCCTTTTCAAGCCAGATTTAGGCTAGGAAGGAGCATTTATGATAATATTGTGATTGCTAAAGAATTAGCTCACATAATGAATAGGAAGAATGGAGGTAAGGGCTATTTGGTTATTAAAATAGATTTAGAGAAGGCATATGATGGGATAAACTAGAACTCTCTTATTGAAGTGTTGAATGAAATTGGGTTTCCAACTCAAATAGTGCATTTGATTAAATCTTGTATCCGGTTTGTGAATATGTATATTTTATGGAATGGGATAAAAGAGGAGGTGTTTTTTTCTTCTAGAGGGGTGATGTACGGGGATTTAATATCTCTATAGTATTTGTGTCAGGAATGGAGAAGCTATCACATTTAATGGTTTATGAGATACGTGACAAGAGATGTTAGCCACTTAGCGTTGGTAGGGAGGGGATCCCTATCTCTCACCTATTATTTGCAGACCACTTGTTTTTGTTTTGTGATGTAGATGTTAATCAACTATGTAATATAATGGATTGTCTTCATATGTTTGGGGAGATATCAGGACAAAAGGTGAATAAACTTAAGATAAGCATATATTTCTAGAAAAATGTATCTAGGGGCCGTTAAGAGGAGTTGCGTAGAGTTTGTAGGTTTTAAAGGAAGGATAAAATGGGAAGGTATGTAGGAACAAGTTTCAGTACACTATCAATAAAGTGCATGACAAGTTAAGTGGCTGGAAGAAGCAATGTTTATCCTTTGCAGGGATATTGACGTTAGTTCAATCTTTGACTTCACAAATGGCTATTTTTGCTATGCAACATAAGGAATTGCTATATGGTGTATGCAAGGAAATTGAGAAATTGTAGTGAGGCTTCTTTTGAAGCTTAATTGAGGAAAAAAAGAAGGGGTATGCATTGAGCTGGGATGCCTTGTGTATACCAAAGGACTAAGGTAGATTTGGGCTTCGTAAAATGGAACATATGAATAATGCACTCATTGGTAAATTGGTTTGAAATGTTTGGGTGAAGCTAAAGAATTTTTGTTATTCTGTTTTAAGGGAGAAATATGTGAGGAAAGTGGATCTTTAGGTAGAGTGTGTGGTGAAAAACTTTGAATCAGGGTTGGGAAGAGTTTGGCTTGTATTTGGCCAGAAGTGATTGGACAATTGGATTAAGGAAGATCGTTGCTTACATGATAAGTGTTGGTTATGATTAGTTTTGATGATGTCTTATATAGATGCCATTAGTAAGAGCAAAAAGTTCATATCATATACATTGACTAATTGCTACATTTAATATAGATCTGTTCAAATATGACTATGGAGAAAGAACAAGAGAAGAGAAGAAAGAAAGAGTTGAATCATGGAGAATAATCAAGAAAAGAGAAGAAAGAAAGAAAAACTTGCTAAATGGAATGAGAAAATTATCATACAAGTTTTTAGATTGATTCTTGAAGTCTCCACGATCAAATGAAAGTTGGAATAGCTCAATTCAAAGTTAAAACAAGCATATATCAGGTTCTGGATGAGCAAACTCGAGCCAGATGCTCAAAAGTCAAGTTTACTACATTACTGGAAGTGATTTGCTTCTAGATTATGAGAAAACTCGAGTTTAGGACACAAAACTCGAGTTTGGAACTTAAAACTCGAGTTAGTCACTTAATGACTCGAGTTTGTAGTGTCTTCAGCAACTCTGACATCTCTGGATCAGCAAAACTTCAGTTAACCAATGTAAACTCGAGTTTGGAACTCAAAACTCGAGTTAGTCACTTAATGACTCGAGTTTAGCAAGCTTTCAACAACTCTGTTCAACTCTGTTTCACGTTTAGCACGGGCGACCTCTGGTTATTTGATGATATCTCCCAAACCAGAGAATGGATTAAGGTGAAATCAATTTTGTATGAAACTAGACTCCCAATGCATCATCGTGACAAAGTTTCATGCCCAAAGAATATAAGATGAGAGAGCTATGAATTTTTGAAGTTGCTTCATCTGTTACAGTCATACAGCAGACCAAGGTTTGGCAATTTGAGCATAACTCACAATCTACACATCGGAATGAGCTGAAATCGGTGGCATATGAAAGTAGACTCATATACCTTTCCAAAAACATAAAGAACATGAAAAACAAAGATCAAATGAGTGAGGTATGAATCTTTGAAGTTGACAGTCAATTCAGGATGCTGAAAAGACGCTAGCCAAAGAACAACCTTCGTTCATCGGATCATAACAGTCAGATTACAATGAGTTTGGAGTTGATTCTTCTTGTATTGGAAAGAAGACTTAAAGATTCTTATGGAGATAGGTACTGGATTCCAGGAATTGATCTTTATCAAGTCAGAGAGCAAAGAACTTGTGAGAAGGATATTTGACTGAGCCATGAAGAAGAAAACTCGAGTTTGTATTAGCAAACTCCAGTTTTGCACTTGACAGACAGCAAGATGTTTTCGTCTTTTAAGAAAAATCAAGTTTGAGTTAGTAAACTCCAGTTTGTGGCAGACAGAGAGCTCCTCAATATCTTGAACTAAGAAAACTCTAGTTTGCATTTGAAAACTCCAGTTTTGAGTTTTGTGGACTCAAGCTTATTTTCACTTCAAAAGTCCAAAACTCGAGTTAGTCACTTAATGACTCGAGTTTAGCCTTAAGTTCAAGTGTGCTCCAAAACTCAAATCACGACATTCCTCTCTGGAAGATCTAAACTCGAGTTTGGATTTCTAAACTCCAGTTTAGCCCGCTGAAAACTCCAGTTTAATTTTACAAACTCCAGTTTCAGTCGTTGAAGTATAAAAACTAGATTGCGTCAATTTGCGAAACCTTTATGGGTTAATCTTAAAACATCATATCATATATTACTATTGATTCTAACATTATTTAATGAATTTTCGAGTAAGTTTCAGATAAGTTCAACAATGATCAAGGTGAAATCAGATCTGGGTCAAATGCAATTATTGAAGAACCAAGAACAACCTGAAATTTCTCCTTGTTAGTTCTCAATGCGTTTTGATGATAACTGACAATTGTAAACTTGGTATGAAGTTTGTCTTTGGCAAAATGAAAACCTCAATGTTAAAGGCAAACTCAAGTTTAGGTATGTAAACTCGAGTTTGAGACTTAACAGAAAGCTGCCCTATTATGCAAGAAAGCCCAAACTCGAGTCTGCTTATATAAACTCAAGTCTGAGGAGTCACAGAAAGCAATCAGAATTTTTCACATCAAGCCAAACTCTAGTTTGCAAAATCAAACCTGAAGTCTGGGAGATACAGAGAGCACTCAGAATCTCAAGCAAGACAACTCGAGTCTGGACTCCCTAACTCGAGTTTAGACTAAACCCAGAAACCTCAGTGTTTTGCATAAGTCTTGCAAACTCCAGTCTGCGTTTCCAAACTCCAGTTTAGACTTGAGCAAAATAAATCTCAGAAGTTTCAGTTCTTATTGAAACTCGAGTTTGCCTCCCCAAACCCGAGTCTGAATCACTCAGAAAGATCATCAATTTGGCTACATTACAAACTCGAGTCTATGATCCTAAACTTCAGTCTGGAAGTTCGTGAACTTAGGCCTATTCACCTAACATAGACCCAAACTCGAGTTAGTCACTAATTGACTCGAGTTTATCTTCATGACCAAAGTTCCATCCCAAGACCAGAGCCCGACAGTTCTCTCTGTAAGAAACCAAACTCGAGTTAGCATTTGCAAACTGCCAGTTTAGACCTTTGATCAACAGACATGCTTTCTGTATGAACCCCAAACTCGAGTTTGGAAGAACAAACTCGAGTTTGCATCGGTAATTTTGAAAAACCAAATTAAATCAATCTGCGAAATCTTTATGGGTTAATCCGAAATTATCATATCATGTTGTATTATTATTCCTAACATTATTGATCAAGTTTTTGATAAGTTTCAGACAGGTTCATCACAAGATCAAGGTGAAATCAAGATCCAGAATAAGTGCATTAAATGAAGAACCAAGAACAGGGCTAATCTTTCTCCTTATCCTAGATGTTCAGTTCAGACTGTTGCAACAAATTAAGATCACTCTAAACGATCGAATTAAGATCATGGAACGACTAAAAATCTGGAAGACACTCTACAATAACATATTCCAAGATTCCAGCTGAGAATTGAAAGAACAAAGCAAAATATGCAACTGTCATTTTCCAGATTTGCAGCTGAACGTTGGAGAAGATATTACAACAGCTAGTTCATCTAGCTAGGCTATAAAAGGCTATGAAGACTCAGAGCAAAAAAAAACAACCCGACGAAACTACACTTGAATACATTTGCGATTTGAGTCTGTGTTATGTTTTTGACTTGTTCTTCAGTTTTTATCAAAATCTACTCTGTTGAGAGTTTGTCATTTTTTGAAAGCATTTGTTTGTGGGAACTTAAGGTTGTAGAACCTGTGAGTTGGGTTCTTTAATTACAAGGTGTAAGGGGGAGTAAGTCCTAGGTCATTAGGATTGTGTCTGGTCTACATTGTTGTAGTTAAAAACCTTTTGAACTAGTGGAAACACCCAGAAGATATTTGGGGACTGGACGTAGGTCAAGGTTAAGACCAAACCAGTATAAATCTTGTGTGTCTGAGCTTTTCTTTCTCTACTCTTTCATTATCTATTTCTTAAGCCTTGTTTTTAAGAGTTGAAAAGAATTTTTTGAAATCCCCAATTCACCCTCCTCTTGGTGATTTCTTCCATTTTCACTCCTCTATTCCAATAGACCAGCTCAGACCGTTATAGATCGTTTAGATCACTCTCCAACGATCAAATAAAGTTTATGGAATGACAAGAACATTGGAAGATCATCTACAATGACTATATCCAAGATTCCAGCCAAGAATTGAAGAAATAGAGAAAAATATGCAACGGTCAATTCCAGATTTGCAGCTGAACTTTGAAGAATCAAAGAGAAGAAAATGCAACGGCTAGTTCCTCTAATTAACCCATAAATACCTGAAGACTTGAAGACTTCAAAGACAAGAAAAATGAAAAGACACAAACTTACATCTTCCACATGTTAATACTTTGATTTTCATATCATTTACTCTCTGTTCTTAATGCCTACATAGCTTATCATTGAGAGTGAAATGATTTGTATTGTGCTTCAGTGTTTATTCATTCACTTCTGAGAGAGAAGATTCATTGTGAATCAGTTTATTTGAGAGATACTCAAGATTAGGTGATCTTGAGTGGGAAACGCTTTGTTGTGATTACAGCTTGTAAAGGGAGTGAATCCTAGTGAAAGGATTACTTTGAGTACAGAGTGTATGATCAAGCAAGTGTATTGATTACAATTTGTAAGGGGGGTGAATCCTAGTGAGAGGATTACTTTGAGTACAGAGTGTGTGATCAAGCAAGTGTATTAATTACAGTTTGTAAGGGGGAGTGAATCCTAGTGAGAGGATTACTTCAAGTACAGAACGTGTAATCAAGCTCAAATCAATTAGTGGATTGAAAATCTCAAGTGAAGCTTAGGGACTAGACGTAGGTCAAGGTTTAGACCGAACTAGGATAAATCACAGTTTGCATATATCTCTTCCCTAAACTCTTATATTTTCAGCATATATATTTGGATAACTGATTATTATCATTCAAACTGATTTCAATAAGTTGCAAAAAGTTTTTAAACTTATCCAGAGTTTTATCAAACACCCAATTCACCCCCCTCTTGGGTGATAGTCAGGTCTAACAATAAGGATGTTAATAAGTAGGGGACAGGTTAATGAATTGTAAGGTGAAATATATGGTGAATGAAAGGGGGAATGGAAATTTATGTTCTTAAAGGATTATTTGGACGAGAGGGAGATTTTGAAACTAAGAACTACCTTAACACCTTGTTCTAACCAAGAAGAGGATCTAATTTAATAGGAATGATCTTCTTCATCTCACTATTCCTCGGCTGTTAGGTTAGATAGCATCTGGAAAAATATTTCAAAGTGGAAAGGGCCAACTAACCGTTATGTAAAACCTTAACAATTTATTAACAAAGCTTTGTTTGTAAAACATCCAATCAGTTTGACATTTGAAAAATTTTGCACTCAATCAAGAGCTCTATCTCTTTTAGCTCTATGAAAGACGTTTGTTGAACCTTAGAGCTTTATTCCATCAAGTTCCATGTTGACAACATAAGGTCCTTGGGTTTTCTTTCACTATACATTTTAGTGGATTCATTATGGGCATGTATTATTATCTGGGATATGTAGACTCGAGTTTGGGATAAACAGAGACACTTGTGTTGTTGCTTAATTTGTAAACTCCAGTTTAGATTTCGAAGACTCCAGTTTTCACTTAATTGAAAGTTTTTCAAAGTTTCAGAACACACTGAAACTCGAGTCTGGATTCTGGAGACTCGAGTTTAGAACTATTTGAAAACACTCAAGTTACTACATGATTTCTAAACTCTAGTTTTGAAAATAAAGACTCCAGTTTGAGCTTACAAAGATATTTCAAAGTTTCAGTTTTTACTGAAACTCGAGTCTGGGTTATGGAGACTTGAGTTTAGCTCAAACAAAAAGTACTCGAGTTAATGACTATTTTGAAAACTCCAGTTTGAAAAATGGAAACTCCAGTTTACACTTATAGAGATATTTCAAAAGTTTCAACTGTCACTAAAACTTGAGTTTTGGATATCAAAACTCGAGTCTGGACCATACAAAGAGCTATGCAATATTTCAGGTCTTGTAAACTCCAGTCTGCATTTCTAAATTCCAGTTTTGAAGTCATGAACTTGAACTTAAGTTTTTCATAAAATGCTTCAAACTTGAGTCAGTCACTAAATGACTCAAGTTTAGACATGTGTTCAAAACTTCATCCAAGACCAGCTCGCGATTTTCCTTTCTGTAAGAACCAAACTCGAGTCAGTCACTTATCAACTCGAGTTTAGGAAGCTTTCCAAAATGTGTTGGTCTCTGGATGAACTCCAAACTCGAGTCCGGCCTTGTAAACTCAAGTTTGTGACAAACAGATTTGTAAAACCAGATGGCGCCAAATTGCGAAAACCTTATATTTGATGTTAATACTTCATATCTTTCATTGCTACTATTTCTAACGCTATTTAACAAGTTTGCTAGCAAGTTTTAGATGATCTAATGAAGGAAACAATGAAGATTCAAATTATTAGCTGTAAAGCAAGAAAGAGAAAAACATGTTGTCTCTTAAAGTGCTCCAACTTGGATTAAACAAATACAATTTTAAGTACAGCCCATTCCAACACAGGGACATCAACATTATCCTCATATTATTTAAGTTACAGATTGCAAGAATGTCTGCAAAAGTTGGAACCAAAACAGATGAGCTCCATCAAGAACATTTTCAGTGGATTCTCAACAGCCACATTTCTGAAAGTGGTTTTCCAACAGCTAAATTCGAAGTGCTCTTCCAACAGCTATATTTTTCATTCAAAAATGATCTTCAACTGCTATAAATACAATCCAGATTCGAAGAAGAAAAACAGACAAGAGACTCACAATGAACAACATTCAAATTTTTGTATTCTTTCTTCTGTGAAACATCTTGAGAGATTAGAGCTTCAGTGTTTATCATTATCTTCTCTTTGAGAGAGTTCTTGTTTTATTAATATCACTTGTTTGTGAAAATCTCAAGTCTGGGGACTTAGAGATTGGGAATATCAGTGTACAACTTGTAAGGGGGAGTGTATCTTAGTGAGAGGAGAACTTTTGAGTACAGAGTGTGTAATTGATTGTGAGTGATAGTGGAAATCCCAGAGAGTCTGGGGACTGGAAATAGGTCAAGGAGTTAGACCGAACCGGTATAAATCTTGCTGTGTCTTGTTCTCTTTTCTCCTTCTCTGCATTACCCTGTTTCAACAATTAATTTCCAGAATTAAGCAAAAGAATTTTTCAAATCCCCAATTCACCCTCTCTTGGTGATTTGCTCCGGTTTTTCAGAGTTTACACAAACAAGTAATCAAAAATGATTTTCAAAACAATACTTTCAAAAGAGCAGATATTGATAAACACTGAAGTTCAAATCAAATGCACAATAATGACTCAAATTGAAAATGTGATCAGTTGTAGTTTTGTGTGTCTTGCAGTGAGTCTTCTTGGGTATTTATAGCTAGATCAGAGAAACTAGCCGTTGCATCTTCTTCTCTTTAATTCTTCAATGTTTTGCTTAAATTCTGGAATATGCCCGTTGCATATTTTTTCATTCTTTCAATTCTCATCTTGAATCTTGGATATAGCCGTTGTAGGTGATCTTCCAGAGTTCCTGTTCTTCTATGATTCGTTTTTGACCGTTGGAGGATGATTTGATCGAGCTATAACAGTCTGAGCTGAACCATTGGAATAGAGGAGAAGTTTCAGGCTTGTTCTTGGTTTTGCATTAAATGCTTTTGACCCAGTTCTGATTTGCTAAATTCATCTGAAAAAAATAAGCATTTTGATCAAGCATATGTATATATGATGATTCGTAACTTTATATGTGAGTAAAGAAACTTGAAAGTCTGAATCAAATTGATGTAGACTCTCATCTATGAAACAGAGTTCCGACAGACTCGAGTTGAACCCATATAGGCTCGAGTTTATTTGTGTTGTAGACTTCTAGATATCTCTCTGTCTAAGCCAGACTTAAGTCTATAAGTATCAGGCTTGAGTTTTCTTCACTTAGGCATGTTGCAACTCAGAGGATAGGCTTGAGTCTGCATAGTTGAGTTCGAGTTCATTTTTCAAAGATGCTCTCTATATCTGTTAAGCTCGAGTTTAGTTTATTATGCTCGAGTTTGCATTCATGACCATCTAAAAGACATCTTCTTGCAAGACTTAAACTTGAGTTAGAAAAACCTGCTTGAGTCTCAAAACAGTCGATGTGCTTTCTGTAAGACATAGGCTCATGTTTATTATGATAGGCTTGAGTCTGACTTAGGGAAAGCAGCTTGTCTTGCTCTCTATAATCTGTAGGCTCGAGTTTAACATAACGAGCTCGAGTTTATCTCAGATAAAAATGTGAAACTCGTTCTCTGTCACGAGTAGACTCGAGTTAATCAAAGAAGGCTCGAGTTTGCATAAGTTCAAGCTGCTTTTCCTTCTGTATGTTAGGCATGAACTCGAGTTTAACATGATTAGGCTCGAGTTTGACTAACACAGTAAGGATTAAAATTAATATTAGCAAACTTCAACCTTACTTTGAACTTTAATATCAAAGTCTTACTTCTTAGTCTACAATTGTCAGTTATCATCAAAACAAATAGAGAACTAACATTCTCCCCCTTTTTGATGATGACAACACTTGTAAACTTTCTTGACAGAGATTTTGACAATGATACTTAATTTTAGACTCAGATTCATTTCAGATAACTTAAAATATTCATTGTATTGCGTTCAACATAAAATTGATCTAAGATAGTATCACAAGAACTTCAATACAATCAAAATGAGAAACATTAGATAGGCAAATTCAATACATCCAAAATGAATTAACAGTAGCAGAACAAGCAAAGCAGAAAACAACTCGAATTCATATGTAAAAAAATCTTAAGTTCTGCTCTAGACACCAAGATGTCTTTACTTTTCTTCTCCCCCTTTGTCATTAGCAAAGAGGGGTGGATCAGAGCAGGGACAGAAGTGATGGGGTGGATAGGTAGGGCGGTTTGAAGAAGTGGCATTGTGGTAGGTCGAGGAGGAGAGGGAGCATGGGATGGAGATTCTGGAGAGGAGGGAAGAGAAATAATAGGGATAGAGGAAGAGGTGGGAATAGGATCAACATATGGAATGATATTTAGGGTAGGATTGAACTGGGCAGGTGGGGAAGGATGGAGAGTGGGAGAGGTAATGTTAGGAGATGAATGTGAAAGGTGAGAAGGAGAATTGAGAGTTGGTGAGGAAGAGGGTGAAATATGGGCTGTGGAAGGAGGAATTGAGCCTGAAGGCCCTGCATTCTCTTCAGTCTTTAGTAGCTTTTTGAGCTTCGTATTGACAGACAGATAGATGGTGTGGATATTCTCAATCTTGACTTTAAAGTCCTCAAAGTGTCCTTGAAGAGCTTCCACATCATCTACAACATCCTCCAGTATATCAGCATTTTCGTCTTGTACTTCAACCAACTTGTCATGACTCTTGGTCAATTCTGAGACCATCTTTCCAACTTTAGTCTCAATTTTCCTAGTAAGCTCATGATATTGAGCTACCATTATGACCTGGAAAGTTTTAAAAGCTTCTGATACAGCATGAGTCACAAGATCTTTCAAGTAGGTGGTCATTTCAACTGGGAGAGAGGATGGAGGTGGAGGTGGAGCAGATTAGGCTTCAGTGGCTCTTGATTTTGAAGCTTTTGTATGAGAAGGAGTCATTGACTGTCCTGACCCTTCTTCCAGGTTTACCCTCATGAGATTTAGATGGTGTTTGCCAAAAACTGGAGTAGGAACAGATTGTTCATTTGAGGCCAAATGCCATATCTTTTCATTGAACAAAATTACTGAAACCAATGTTGGAAATGGGATCTGAGAGGAAAGTCTTGAGGCAAACCTAAATCTGAACATTTTCTGAAAGATCCAATGCCCAACATTTTGAGGCTTCTTGTCGATGATAGAGGCAAAAATGGGGAAGTCCTTCTTGGCAAAGTGTGTAAAGTTGCCATCCTTTTGCAATAAGTTTCTGGCATAGATGTACCAGATGGCTCTATACTCAGTAGGCATTGTTGGTTATGATTATTTTTGGTGATGTCTTATATAGATTGCCATTAGCCAGAGCAAAAAGTTTATATCATATACATTGTCTAATTGCTACATTTAATGTAGATTTGTTCATGTGGAGAAAGAACAAGAGAAGAGAAGAAAGAAAGAGTTGATTCATAGAGAATAATTAAGAAGAGAGAAGAAAGAAAAAAGAACTTGCTAAATAAACTGAGAAAATCATTATACAAGTTCTTAGTTTGATTCTTGAAGTCTCCACGATCAAATGGAAGTTGGGATGGCTCAATTCAGAGTTAAAACGAGCATATATCAGGTTCTGGATGAGCAAAATCGAGCCAGATACTCAAAAGTCAAGTTTACTGCATTACTGGAAGTGATCTGCCTCTGGATTATGAGAGAACTCGAGTTTAGAACATAAAACTCGAGTCTGGAACTCAAAACTCGAGTTGGTCACTTAATGACTCGAGTTTGTGAAGTCTTCAGCAACTCTGGCGTCTCTGGATCAGCAAAACTCGAGTTTGGCAATGTAAACTCGAGTTTGGAACTCAAAACTCGAGTTAGTCACTTAATGACTCGAGTTTAGCAAGCTTTCAGCAACTCTGTCCAACTTTGTTCACGTTCAGCACGGGCGACCTCTGGTAATTCGATGATATCTCCCAAACCAAAGATCGGTTTAAGGTGAAATCAATTTTGTATGAAACTAGACATTCAATGCGTCATCTTGACAAATTTTCATGCCCAAAGAAGCTAAGATGAGACACCTATGAATTTCAGAAGTTGGAACAAGAATTCACGCAACACAGCAGACCAAGCTTCAATGATTTGAGTGTATCTCACAAACTACATGTCGTAATGAGCTGAAATCGGTGGCATATGAAAATAGACTCACATACCTTTCCAGAGACATAAAGATCATAGAAAACAAAGATCAAATGGATGAGATATATCTTCGAAAGTTGACTGTAAATTCAGGATGCTGAAAAACGCTAGCCAAAGAACAGCCTTCGTTCATCAAATCATAATTCTCAGATTATAATGAGTTTGGAGCTGATTCTTCTTGCATTTGAAAGAAGACTTAAAGAGTCTAATGAAGATAGGCACTTGATTCCAGGAATTGATCTTTATAAAGTTAAGAGAGCAAAGAACTTGTGAGAAGAATATTTGATTGAGTCATGGAGAAGAAAACTCGAGTTTGTGTTAGCAAACTCTAGTTTTGCACTTGACAGAGAGCAAGATATTTTCATCATTGAAGGAAACTTGAGTTAGTCACTTAATGACTCGAGTTTAGCATTAAGTTCAAGTGTGGCTCAAAACTCAAATCGCGACATTCCTCTCTGAAAGACCTAAACTCGAGTTTGTATTTCCAAACTCCAGTTTAGCTCGGTGTAAACTCCAGTTTAGTTTACAAACTCCAGTTTGTGGCAGACAGAGTGCTCATCAACATTCTAAACTTCCTAAACTCGAGTTTGGATTTCTAAACTCCAGTTTAGCCAGATGCAAACTCCAGTTTCATTTTGCAAACTCCAGTTTCAGTCGCTGAAGTTTTAAAAATCAGATTGCGCCAACTTACGAAAACTTGGTGATTGATCTTAATACTTCATATCATCTATTGCTATTGTTTATAATCATGATTAATCAGTTTTCTAGCAAGTTTCAGATGATTAAAAGCTTGAGATAACATCAAACTTGATGAAAAACAAAATCTGTCATAAGCATGAAGATGAAGGTTGCTGCAGATTTTCAGAAATGGCAAAGAAGGCAGAACCGAATGAGAAACTTGGAGAAAAGAAGCTGAATGCTCAACTATAATGAATTCAAACGTTCTACAATCTTGATATGTTGGAGTTTCAGATTTTAGAAGATTCAGATTTGCTTTAAAATTAAATAAAGCAACTCCATGAACCACTTGTATTATTTTAATATATCTTCTCAACAAAGCAAATGGATGACAGCCAGGAAAGAAGCCCAACCATTCTTCAATGTAGACAACAAGGCTCCTACCAACAAAGGCTGCTGAACATCATGGGAGACATTCTTGAAGAGCCAAAATTCAAATATTCAAATCAGCAAATGTTCCCAACAAACAGAAGTGGTCACAACAGCTAGATTCATGAAGAAACACTCACAACAACTATATTTTCGAATGGGTTCAAGTCTCAACGGATCTACAACGTTCATATACTTCGAATCAATATAAATACCTGAAGACTTGAAGACTCAAGAGTAAAGAAGTGCAGAAAAATGCAGAGACATATACTTACACCTCCAACATGCTAATACTCTGATTTTTGCATCATTTACTCTCTGTTCTCAATGCCTACATAGTTTATGATTGAGAGTGAAATGATTTGTATTGTGCTTCAGTGTTCGTCACATTCACTTCTGAGAGAGAAGATTGATTGTTAATCATTTTATTTGAGAGATACTCAAGATTGGGTGATCTTGAGTGGGAAACACTGTGTTGTGATTACAGCTTGTAAGGGGAGTGAATCCTAGTGAGAGGATTACTTCGAGTACAGAGTGTGTAATCAAACAAGTGTATTGATTACAGTTTGTAAGGGGGAGTGAATCCTAGTGAGAGGATTACTCCAAGTACAGAACGTGTAATCAAAGTAAGAGATTGTGAAGGCTGCACAAGTGCCCAACTAAACTTGTGAGGTTGTAAAGGCTTTTCTCTTGTGCCCTGTTAAACAAGGAGATAGTGGATTGAAATCTCAGGAGGAGCCTGGGGACTGGACGAGGTCATCGTGGATTGGACCGAACTAAGATAAATCACAGTTTGCATACTCTCTTCCCTAAACTCTTTTATTTCCAGTATACATATTTGGATAACTGATTACTGTCATAGAACTGATTTCAAATTAGTTGGGAAAAGTTTTCAAAGTTTCTAAAGTTTTATCAAACACCCAATTCACCCCCCTCTTAGGTGATAGCCAAATCCAACAGGCATGGCAGCTGGAGTAAAATTTAGGAGCATTCCTGAAGTGGGAAGGGGTACATTAGGTCGAAGGAGCTTGAAAATTTCTTCGTCACTGTATCAATATTCAGTGGCAGGTGATGGATTGGAAATTTGTAGAAGGGAGTTCAAGTAGGCAGGTGTAATGGTGAATTTTCGACCTCTTATATTGATGGTAAGTCTCTCTTCAATGACAGTAGCTTCTTCATCTAGAAGTTTATTAGATTGCATACAGAACGAGAAGGCTTTGATAATCGATGTACTATAAGAGGCTTTAATGGGTAATAGAGTTTTAAAAGGTTTACGCCAAGGGGATAAATTGATATTGTATTCATCCTAAATCTTTTGCAAATCTATAGAGACTACATGACAGAAGGTCTTGTGGGAAAATTGTTCTTTGAACATGATGGCTTCCTTCCCCAAAAACTCTATAGGTTTATCAAAGAACTCCTTGGGCTTAGAGGGAGTATCATTAATCTTGAAAATTGCTGGGAGTTCTGCATGTACCTTAGTTTTCGATTGAGATTTGGAAGGGGTGGTCTTAGAGGAACCTTGATCTTTACTGGTTCCTTTAAATTCAGAGGTTGAAACTCTTGATTTCTTTTTCTTGACAGGTGTGGCAACCTCAGTGATCTTTTATTTGTATTTTCAATAAGCGGTTTCAGGGTCAATGTTCGTCCTCTTAGGACTTCCAATGGGTTCTTGGATAATTAATTTCTTCGATTTGATCGTGGGAATGGGCTCATTGGCAGCAACCCTAGGAATTCTGCTGTCTATCCCTGTCTGGAGCTTTTTGGGAGCGAATTTCTCTCTTCTAGGTCGTTTTTGGAGAGGCGGGGACACAGAGTTTGTAGCAGAATCAGATGAAGCCACAGTAGTGGATCATTTGGAAGCCATTACAGAGGATGGAATCAATTAGGTTCGAGAGAAACGAAGGAGAAACTTAGATAGTTTTAAGTCAGGATAGAAGAAGATGGCGAGTGAAGAGCAATGGTCAAGTGTTTAGTGTACATAATACATTTCAAACTCGAGCATAGGACTTGCAGGCTCGAGTTACCTGCTCAAGTTTTCAAGAACGGGCTTGAGTTTGAATAGAGATGAACTGACCTGGACGTCAAGTGTGTATCTGTGAACACTTGACATACGTTGGCAAACTCGAGCTTGTCACTAATAGGCTCGAGTTTAGAATTTCGTTGAGGCTGGTTTGGTTTTCCTCCGTGTAGGCTTGAGTTCATTTCTCTTGACTCGAGTTTTCCTCAGCTGAGTTGCTCTTTGTCTTTACTAGGCTCGAGTCTGTTATTTACAAGCTCGAGTTTGTGTACTTTCAAGTTGTCACTTTTGCTCTATGCCTGCAATGAACTCGAGCATAGTATAGATAGGCTCGAGTTTGTTACTCCTGATAGCAAACTTTACTTGATGATCAGAACTTGTCCTGCATAAAACATGACTAAACACTCCGATGCCTAAGTTAGTAACAATCTATCATCAAAAACATATTTACCAATGGGGTAGAAACAACTTACAACTCATTGGGATTTATCATTCCCAATTCTCTTCTAATGAAGGTCAATTGTTCTTTTGCAAGTGGTTTGGTGAAAATATCTGCAAGTTGTTGGTGAGTTGGGATGAACATCACTTTGACATCTTTCTTTTGGACATGATCGCGGATGAAGTGATGTCTAACATCAATATGCTTGGTTCTAGTGTGATGGACTGGGTTTTTGGCCAAGCTTATTGTGCTTGCATTGTCACAGAGGATGGGAATTTCTTTCAGATGAATTCCCAAATCTTGGATCTGTTGCTGAAGCCATAAAACTTGAGTATAACAACTTGAAGCAGCAACATATTCGGCTTCAGTAGAGGATACGGCTAATGTGGTTTGCTTTTTGCTAAACCAAGAGACAAGTGATCTTCCAAAGAATTTGCATTGCCCTCTTGTACTCTTGCAATCAGTCTTGTATCTGGCATGATCAGAGTCTGAATATGCTACCAAGTGCTCAGGTTGGCCTTTGGGAAACCATAGTCCCAACTTTTCTATGTCATGTAAGTATCTAAAGATTCTCTTTACATGTTCAGCATGAGATTCTTTAGGATTTGATTAGAACTGAGCACACATCCCTACATTGAATTGGATGTCAGGTCTGCTTGTTGTTAGATATAATAATGATCCATTCATTCCTCTATATCTTGTGATGTTGAAGGCTTTTCCCTTTTCATTAGCATCTAAGGTGGCAGTTGAGCTCATTGGTGTATCTGCTCCATTGCAAACATTGAGGCCATATTTCTTTAGTAAGTCTCTCAAGTACTTGGTCTGAGAGATAAATATGTCATTCTTGTGTTGCTTGATTTTTAAGCCAAGAAAGTAGTTGAGCTCACCCATCATTGACATCTCAAATTCTCCCTGCATAATCTCAGAAAATTCCTTGCACAAAACACCATTAGTAGCACCGAAGATTATATCATCCACATAGATTTGTACAATTAGGATTTTATTAAGTTTATTTCCTTTGATGAAGAGAGTATTATCTGCTTTACCTCTTACAAATCCATGATCGAGAAGAAACTTGATGAGCCTCTCATACCAAGCTCTAGAAGCTTGTTTGAGACCATATAAAGCCTTTTTCAATTTGAAGACATGATTAGGATATAATTCATCTTTAAAACCAGGAGGTTGTTCTACATAGATTTCTTCTTGGATAAAACCATTAAGAAAAGCACTTTTAACATCAATTTGAAAAAGTTTGATTCCCTTGACACATGCAAAGGCTAGAAGGACTCTTATTGCTTCCAACTGAGCTACTGGAGCATAAGTTTCTTCATAATCAATTCCTTCTTCTTAATTATAGCCTTTGGCAACGAGTCTTGCCTTATTCCGAACAATGATTGTAGACTCATCACGTTTCTTCTTGAATACCCATTTGGTGCCAATGACCGAATGGTCTTTAGGCCTAGGTACCAAGTCCCAAACTTGATTTCTTTCAAATTGATGTAATTCCTCTTGCATTGCTATCACCCAATCATTATCTGAAAGGGCTTCTTCAACTTTAGAGGGTTCAATTTCAGAAATAAAAGGTAAGAAAGCTACTTCATTTAAAATGCTTTTTCTGGTTCTCACACCTTCACTCACATCACCTAGAACTTGTTCCAAAGGATTATTCCTGTTGTACTTCCAAGCACGTGGTTGAGTTTGAGCAGAATTTTCAAAAATGTTTTCAGCTCAGCTTCAGTTTCTTCTTGAGTATGTCTTTCAAAATTTGTTGAATCAGGGGATATTTTCGAAGAAGGCTCATTTTGACAGATGACTTCATCATCATCATCATTAGAATATTTGTTAGGTTTGTTCTCACTGAACACTACATGGATTGACTCTTCAACAGTGTGAGTACGAAGATTAAATACTCTATAAGCTTTACTTTTATTAGAGTAACCAAGAAATGTACCTTCATCTGATTTAGGATCAAACTTTCCCAAATTATCCTTACCATTGTTGTGGATGAAACACTTGCAGCTAGAGATGTGTAGGTGGACTAAGTTTGGTTTCCTTCCTTTGTATAGCTCATAGGGTGTCTTGTTCAGCTTTTCCCTGAGGTATGTTCTGTTGGAAATGTAGCATGTTGTACTCATGGCGTCAGCCCAGAATACTTGGGAGGAGTTATTCTCATTCAATATTGCTCTTGCCATTTCTCTGTGAGCACTCTATTCTTTCTTTCCACAACACCATTTTACTAAGGAGTTCTAGGAGCTGAGAAGTTATGATCAATACCCATAGTTTCACAAAACTCACTAAAGGTATGATTTTCAAATTCTCCACCATGGTGAGTATGAATTCCTGCAATAGAAACTCCTTTCTCATTTTGGACCTTTTTGGTAAACACAACAAACTGATCAAATGTTTCACTCTTAGATAATAGAAATATAGTCTAAGTAAATCTAGAGAAATCATCAACTATAACCAAGGTGTAAAGATTGCCTCCAAGACTCTTTACTCTTGCTGGTCCAACTAAATCCATATGAATTAGTTGAAGAGGTCTATTAGTTCAGATTTCATTTTTAGACTTGAAAGAGGATTTGGTTTGTTTTCCCTTCTGACAAGCATCACAAATCATGTCATTTTTAAATTGAAGTTTAGGTATACTAATAACCAAATCTGATTTTAGTAATCTGTCAAGTTAGGTCATGTTAACATGAGCTAGTCTTTTGTGCCATAGCAAACTCTCATTTAGATTACTAATGAAACAATTTTCATATATGTCATTAGAGAAATTTAGAATGTAGCAATTACCTTCTCTGGGTGCCCTGAATAAGGCTTTGGACTTAACATTGTCTAAAGAGAGATCATCCTTGTTCACAATCAAGCATTCTTCTAAGTTGAAGATGACTAGATTACCTTTATCTGTGCTTTAACTCACACTGAGGAGATTATGACATAGGCCTTCCACAAGATAGACATCTTTTATTTGTGGTCTATCATTGTTCCTTATTTCACCAATCCCGGCTATCCTCCCGAACTGATTTCCACCAAATGTGACCTTGCCACCATCCTTATGCTTGATTGTTGCGAATTTAGTTTGATCTCTTGTCATATGCCTAGAGCATCCACGGTCGATGTACCACTTGCTAGATCTTGATGCTTTTAGACAAACATGCAAAATTTATGAGATCAAGTCTTAGGTACCCATTTTGTCTTGGGTCCTTTTGGGTTAGTATATGTCTCAGGAATCTTATAGGATCCTTTGGGCACCCATTGATAGTTGCCAACAGGTTTGTTTCCCCTTTCCTTTCTATGAAAACATGAAGAAGTAGTATGTCCTTTTCTATTACAATAGTTGCAGTGGGCAAATGGATTAGAGGTATGAATTGATTTTTTTAAAATAGTTTAGGTAGTTCTTTTATCCATTTCTCTTCTTCCCTTTCTTTTTATCACGATCAAGTCTATAGCCAATTCCTGATTTATCATTTGTGAATCTTTGTTCTTTTAAAATTACCTTAAGCATCTCACTTCCTCTGTTGAATTTTTCAAGAGTTTTTGTAAGATATAGATTTCTTTTCTCTAAGTCAGTGCAATTTTCACAAATACTTTTGTTTGAACAATCTTGGACTTGCTGTTCAAAAGTTATGTTCTTTCTTTTTAAAGCAATATATTTTTCAGCAAGTTTTTCAAATTCAGATTGTATGACATTATACTCAGAAAGTAATTCATCATATGTTGGTTCAGAAGTTCTTACCTCTTCTCTTTCAGATTCCTCATATGCAACCAGGCAGATATTGGCTGTTTGTTCTTCCTCATCTTCTTCTTCATCTGATGAGTTCTCTCCCCATATTGCAGAAATATAGGCTTTCTGTTTGAACTTGTTGAATCTTGTCTTTTTGTTTTTCAGCTGAGGACATTCAGACTTGATATGATTGGGTTTGTCACATTCGTAACATATTATTGGCTTCTTTATTTCCTTGTTGTTACTGGTCTTGTGGGACTTCTGGAATCCTTGATCCTTCTTATAGAATTTTTTGAACCTTCGAACCATTATTCCAATTTCTTCATCATCATTCTCATCATCATCAGAATTTTTGTCTTCCTTGATGGTTTTGAGATCAATTCCCTTCTATTTGCCTTCTATTTCATCAAGTCCTTTCCTGAACTTGATCTTGCCCTCGTATTCTGATAAGCTACCGAATAGAGCTACTGAGCTTTTTGTTCATATACCTTTCCCAAGGGTGACAACTGATTGATGAGATGTGTGAAACGAAGCTAGAACTTTGCAATTGATTCTCTAGACTTCATGCGTAATAGATCGTACTCAGTTGTGAGAGTGTTGATTATGTTCTCCTTGATTCCTGAAGTTCCTTCATAAGCAACTTCTAATGTGTCCCACATTTCTTTGGCACTAGGCAAATTGCAGATGCGAAAGTACTCCTTTTAGCTTAATGCGCTTTGCAACATCAGGATGGCTTTGCTGTTGAGAACAACTTTCTTTTGATCATTTTCATCAAATTCAACTTTTGTTTTTGGCACAACATTCTCTCCTACTTTCTTAGTAGAGACATAATTGCCTTCCTCAATTACTTCCCACAGACCATATTCACTGGCCATCACAAATACTTTGAATTTGGATTTCCAGAATGAGTAGTGTTCACCATTGAAGCCTGGTGGTCTGTTGATCGAGGAACCATCTGGTAATATTCCTTCCATTGGATCTTTTTGTCTAGGATGTGAATCCTTGAAGTAGACAACCAATCCTCTAATACCAAATGAAGATGGAATAAATCACTAAGAGGGGGTGAATTGGGGATTTTTTTTTAAAAAAATATTTTTGAATGACACCCAAATTTTCGAAACACAAAGTAAGAAGGTAAAGAGAGAAAAGCTTGAACACAGAGGATTTATACTAGTTCGGTCCTAACCTTGACCTACATCCAGTCCCCAGATATCTTCTGGGTTTTTCTACTATCAATATTCTCTTATTACAACAATGTAGCACTCAAGCAATCCTAATCAACTAGGACTTGCTCCCCCTTACACTTTGTAATCAACTAGGACATTGAGAAGAGTAGGAATACTGATTATATTGTGAAGAGCAGGAATATCACCTAAAGGGGGCTGAATAGGTGATTTAAAAACAATTCTTTTGACGATAAAATAATTGACAGTGGAAGAGAGACAACCAAGAAGAATAGACACGGAGAATTTATACTGGTTCAGTCTAATTCGTCGACCTACGTCCAGTCCCCAATCACTTGGGTATTTCACTATCATAATTACTTATACAATCTTACACACTCGTACTTGAGATAATTCTATCCCAAGGACTCACTCCCCCTTACAAGCTGTAGTTGTACACCCGTTCTTGAGGTTCCACAACCCCAAGATTAACAGAAGTAAATAAATTGAATAAACTCCTCATTAAGTAGATAAATTAAACACTGAATAACAGAAAAGAATATCCGAAGTTATTGAGCGAATTTAATGAAACAACAAATAGCAATAAGTTTGAATTGAATGCTCAGCATTTCGGAGGTTGATGAATTTAAGGCTTCTGTTATTTATAATTGATGTAATAAATGACCGTTGAAGATGTTTGGCAGTCGCTTGTTGTGACTCGCAAAAGTAGTCATTAGAGTGTTGAGGCTTTGTTGATTAAATCTTCTACAAATGCTTTGTCCTTCCCAAATATTCTTTATTCTATTCGATTTGTCTGTTGAGAGATAGCATTTAATGCACAGCCGGAATAATGAAGAATGCTTAGAGTGTTGGTCTTAGAGATTAATATCATTTTAGGTAACCGCATTTAATGCCTCTGACACACACAATTGCTTTTTTAAGATTTGTTATTAATCCATGGTTAATTCATCTAAAACTTCATTAACAAACTCATTAAGAGCAGTTAGCAATAATACTGGGAGTGAGTGTTTAAGTTAAATTAATAGTCTAGTCATATGTATTTTAACATACTTGTTTTTTGATGCAATACTTTGAGGATGATTATTGTAACCAATATTCTCCCAGACAAATTGAAAAAGTCACAAAAGAGTTGGGTATGACTATTTATCATCAATGGATTGGAGCATAACAGAGTTAGCTATAAAATACTTTTTTTAAGTGTTTGTCGGGTTCTTAGTTTAGCTAGTTCAAATTTGGTTTTGACATGTGTTTTGGTTCTTGCTTTTGGTTTCTGTTATGTTGTAACTAATTTGATTTATGTTGGTAATTTGGATTAGCTTTTGGTTTCTATATTATGTATAGGTATTTGTGTTTGTGTACTCTTTTATGATTGTAATGGATCTATTTGATTGGTTTTATGTAACGTTCATACTTTTTGATGACAGAAATGGCTATATTTGGTTTTTGTATATGTAAAGGTATTTGTGTATGTAATATGCATAAGGGCTTACAATAAATGAACCCCAATTTGTCTTTCTTAAAGAAATTGTCCACAATATTTCATGGTTATTATTTAATAACTGTCATATATACCGACAAATATATCACGGTTTTTTCAAAGAACCGTTAAGTATATACATAATTTTATGGTTAATTACCAAAGTCGTCAAATATACACCTAACTAATGGCCAATACTAGTGTTGAATATTTAATTATCCATCAAATGAATTGTAATGTATTTAGTGATATATTTCACAATTTTTAGTGAACAATATGAAAAATGGAATATCACCTAAGAGGGGGGTGAATTGGGTGATTAAAAATTTTGTTTTCTAATCCTTTGGATTACACAGGTAAAACAGGGATAAACAAAGAAAAATAAGGAAATAAAAGACACCAGAAATTTATACTGGTTCAATCCAAAATCTTGACCTACATCCGGTCCCCAAACTATTTAGGATTTCACTAACTTAAGAAGTAATTACACACTCTATAACTCTTGGAGTTATTCTCTCTCTAAAACTAACTCCCCCTTATAAGTTGTAATCACTTATCCCCAAATTTCAAGGTTCCACAACCTTGAAATTAATACAATGATAGTAAGTTTTAAAGACTCTCTAAAAGAGTAAATGAATAATCACTGAAGAGTTTTTGTATACCCGAAGGTAATACTAAATAACAGAAACAGTAAATGCTTAATCACAAATTCAATGCCCAGCGTTTCGATAGGTGGAAAATTCAATGCTTCTAGCTTTTATAGTTGATAACATTTTTTGCTGTTGAGAAGCTTCATGAATTATCCGTTGCGACTAAAGAAGGTGACCATTGAGACTAATTACTCTTGACCGTTGCTCACATGAAATCTTTCTTCATTCAGCGCCATAATTCCATGTTGACATTCCTTGTACCATTTGTCCATCGGGACTCAATTTGGAACTGTAAAGGAAGACGATGTTGCAGTACTTTAAAACTTTCAAAAGGTTGATAGTCTAATTCTGGCATTCATATTTGCTTTGCATTTAATGCTTCCGACACATAATTGCTTTATTGCAATTTGTTGTTAATCCATATCAAAATCAACTAAAACTCATTAACAAATTGATTAAAACATAGTTATGAATAGAAATGAGTAAGTACATGAAGTATTGTAACTCATAATCAGTGATTTAGATATTATGGACATGGTGTTTTTCAAAGTTCATAGATATGACTCGACTCATAATAGCTTGACTCGAGTTAACATGACTGGAGTCACTAAATTGTAACTGGAGTCACATTAAAACTTAGTTGAAAAACATAGAGCTTATCACTTGATTATTGGAGTCATGCTTACTTGACTGGAGTTATCTTAAATCACAAAAACACTTAAATTGCTCTCTGAATTAAACTGACCGGAGTAATTCAAAGGCTACTCGAGTCATTCCTACTTTCACAAATCCTGGAAGTGTCTCTGTGCTAACATGACTAGAGTCATGATTGTGTGACTCGAGTCACTATACATTTCAGCACATCTCAAAGCGCCTCTGATCAAATATGACTGGAGTTAAGGAAAATTGACTCAAGTCATATCAGTTTTCATAAAAATTGATATCGGGTTTACGTTGTGAAAGAGATTTGCTACAGTAGATGACTGCAATGCTTTAATGAATTACTGGAGTTACTGAAATATAGTGTCATATACATAATGGTTGTATTTAAACAATCATGAAATATATTGTCCAATATTTTACAATTAAAAACTATTTAATGTAAATATTTAGCACTCTAATATTTAATGGTTGAAAACCATTAATTAAATACAGGTAAAAATAACTATAAAATATAGACAAATATCTAGTAGTGATTGCTATACTCCTATACTCTTGTAGGCAACAAGATTGATTTGGGACTTTAAAGTTCAAGTAGCATCTTCTTACCTTTTTCCCATTGTTAAAATTTTTTTGTTATTCATATTATATTTAGCAAGAAATTTTACAGACATAATTCATCATTGTCTTAGTTATTGATGTCATTTAATCAGTTAAAGTTGTTATTCCTTCACATTCTTATTATAACTATTCTACGTCATTGAGAACTATATTTACATTGAAAATGAAATAACTTCTGTATTATGCCCACATTTAAATGATTTTTTTTTTTTTTAAAGATTTGTATTACATTCTGTTACGAACCTATTTATGAGGCCTATTCATAGTATGGCCCAATAAGAGGCAATTTATAGCAAAATCTGCATTATAATAAAGGAAGATTCTAATCAATGATCTTGACCTAGGATTAACGGCCAACAACGTTTGGGCTTGGAGACACAAGAGCCCAAAAGTCCAAACCCTATAGGTAAACTCTATAAATAAGAGGTAAACCATAGAGGTATACATGTTCTCTCAGTTATTATTTTGTCATCATTGTGCACACATACCACCCCTTTTGGGTGAAAGCTATCTAGTTTGCAAAGTGATCTATGACACTCACTGATATCTGATCCATAGATATCTGGGAAAGAGCTATATTCATCCTATATATATTAACCTACTAGTCCATCGACTAGACATATATGTGTTCTTATACAGAAGACATTGTTTCCCATGGTTGTCTTCTACTTGAACACTCTCTCCCATGGTTAACGGCTTTTAATAGGGTGTGAAAAAACTTAATTAATGCCACACCAAGTGACTTATAATAAAGATAATTTATCTCTTGAAGAACACGTCTTACAATAACATGGATGGAGTATTTGTTAAACAATTATTGCTAATTCTTTTTTCTTTTCTTTTCTTTTCTTTTTTTCAAATTAAGAGTATTTAAGTAATTTCGAAAAAAGTCTCATGCCAGTTCCTGCTCTGAATTTTACATTAATTAGACTATTTGGAGATCATGATTTGGAATTCACATATTCGAGGAGCCTCCCTTTAATTTACTCTTTGAACCTAAAATTTTAGGTTCTCTTTTAAATTAATAAAGGGAAGAAAAACAATTTGGGAAACACTCCCAGGTTTCCACTAGGTCCCTACCCCATAGTAGGAAACCACATAAAAATTCTAAAATTAAATTTGAATTTCACTCGTAATAAGTAACAATCTATACAAAATATTACAGGACGACATGTATATGGAACCTCTTAATGATCAAATTCATGAGACTTTTGTATGATTCCTTGCAAATATGTGTATGATGTGATTTGAAACACATTTATCTTGTATACTTTGTTTTAAATTCACCTTGTTTCACACGATTTTTTTAGGCTAAAGTTTGGGTCCCAATATATATTAAAATTCCTTTTTAAAAAAAACAAAAAAGAAAAAAAGAAGAAGAAGAAGTAAAGAATGTGACTTATTTTTCGCAATCACAATAAAGATACATTTTTAAAGTGTAAGAACCTTTAAGTGTCTTTTTTAATAATTTTTACACTCCATAATTTTCCCATCACATGCTTTCGAAACAAGGTGCAATAATTGGACTAAACAGGATAACCAATTGAATGGGACCCATTCCGATGTGGATCAAATGACATATAAGGGCCTTTTATGCATGCTGTATGAGAAAGTGCCCCTTATTTCTTTTCAAATTATTCTTTTTGTCTGCTCGCCGTTAAATTCTTGGAATAATACATAATCGGCAAAAAATTTCTTAGAAAAAACTATAGGAACGGCGGAAAAGTTCTTGGTCAATAGAATATGAAAATAGTACGAACGGCAGTATGTGAAGAGGACAAATAGCAGAAGAAGGTTTTTCCTCCTTTTTATGTTTCTTTTTATTAACTTATGGTTTAATTGGGGTAATAGAATATAAAATGTCGAAAATATATTTTTAGATCATACTATTATTTTTAAATTTCAATTATGAATTTTTTTTTTGGGTCACAGTTTCATTTTTGTCCTCGACTTCATTTGATTTCTCTTTAGGTTTTTTTATAAAACTTCTTTTTATGTTTTTAACTTCATTTCATGGTTCAATGTGTCCCTAATGTTATCTGGTTTTAATTTAAATCATAACTTTACTCTAAGTTTTATTGGATAATTTTATTTTTCCCAAATATGTTATTGGTCTCTCTTGCCCTAAATGTTTGAGCAAATTAAAAGGTATTAAATGTAATATCTCAATCCATTTTACTTTCAAAATTTATAATTTTTCCCCTATTTTAAGACTAAAATTCACTTTTAAACTAATAAGTCCTACATTTAGGACCGAAGGGAGTACAAAGTAAACTCGCTCTCATCCTTTTTATAAGAACTTGATATCCAAATTACATGGTTTAGAAAAACAGTTAAAATCTGTTAAAAGTAATAAATAGGTTGACCTATTTTTTCCAAGGATATCCTTATTCATAAGGGGCAAGTAAGAGAGAGAAATAGAATAATAACAAAGGAAAATATGAAAAAGAGGTGAAGAAAGACAATTGAATTAACTAAGAAAAAATGGTATAAACATATTAAATGTTGAGACAATTCCAAATATAATCTTATAAAAAAGATCAAGCAAATTTAAATTACAAGTTCTTATAACTGGAATAGGATAACTGGAATATGAGGGAGTAGTTATCTAGTTGTTAATTACTGGAGGAATACATTATTTGATTGACTTCATTTAGTGCGTAAGTTGTCATCTAGAACTTGAACTTACATTTTTTTCTCTAATGCTTAAAACAAATAACAGATTGATCAATTATATATGTTGGATAAGGAATAATGATGCTTGGAGAACAAAGGAATGATTCTGAGGGCACTTTTTGTTGGGCTCTTATTAGTTTTTTTTAAGGGGGAAAAAATCAAACGTAAAAGACAAGAGAAGATAATTCAGGTTAACATGGGAAACGCGTGCAATCACTTTTGTGATTCTTTTTCTGGATCTTTTTTTTTTTTATACCTTTTCCTCTCATGCTTTCACTGTTTCACACTTGTCATCATTATAGAGTTGCTTAACTAAAAAAAAAAAAAATTATGTCATCATCCGGCCATCAATATTCTAATATCCATAGTCATATCAATATTTATGTATGTGTGTGTCTATATATATATACCATACTCTAACAACAATGAAAATCTATCTAAAATTGGATATAATTTGTAATATCCTGAATTTTTGGCTATACACTTAAGGACGGGAAGTGTGACAATATTGTGAAAGGGATTTCCCTTAATGCTAGCATACTGGATTTCCTAGAAGGCAGTTAGTTTATGATGTGCTTTTGACTAAGCAAAACAATATCCAATGACTATAAAATTTTGTAGAATCAAAGTAGATATAATAAAATTTAATTTAATAGGTCATATAAGTCAATTGGACCTACGTACCATGAGTTATAAATTTTAGAAGTTAGCCCTGGACTCTGGAATGTTTTTTGGACCATTGTGTAATGATTGATGAATTTGGGACATATCATGTGTGTTTGACAATGGGAGGTATTTTTCCCTAAACATAGATTTATTAATGGTCACATAGCCTTTGGAATCATTGCAATAGGATATTTGTACAATGAGATATGGATTTTCAAAGTTGGTTGAAAATTCTACTAGTTTTAGGTTTGTGCGAAAATGAGTTCTTAGGGGTAAAATGGTCAAATGAGGTAAGAGGCTTGTGAAGCCAAAGGACGTGGCGTCCAAACAATTCAAGAATACTCTATACTCCTCTCTCATACTCTAAATTCGGTCAAGAGCCCAAGGGAAATGATGAAAGAAAAGTCCAAAAAGCCTAACTATACGGTTGGGTTGTAACTAAGTGTCATGCTTGTAATTAAGTAGCCAGTTGATGTCCCAATGTTTCCCTCTACCTCCCAACCAACTTGGACCCCTCTAATATCCATTAAAACTCTTTTCATTCATTCAAATTCGGTTAAAACATCCAAGGTAGAGAACAAGAGGAAGCTAGCTAAAACTCAAGAGGAAGAGGAAGGGAAAAATTCTAGAGAACAAGGTGAGTGTGGTGCCTATGTTTTCCATCTCTTCTAGTTCTTCCCTTTAACAACCTCTGGCCTCTTAAAGCTCTCTTGTATGGTGTTTATTAAGGGATGCTGAAACCCTAAAACCAAAGGAAGAAGGAAGAAATTTGCAATAGACACAAAGAAGAGACAAGGTAATTGATTCTTTAGTCTTGTTGTTCTCAACCTTGTTTGTGGTTGGTTGTAACTTCTTGTTTTCTTGAGATTTTGGAAGCCTTAAACCCTAAGTGGAGGTGCTGTAAATTTGTCTAACAATGGGTTAAAGTGTTATTAAGGCCTAAACAAGAAGTTAGCATGTGATTTAGAGTTAAAATCTAGTGTTATTGCAATGAAACTTGGAAGAACAATTTTGTTGTCTCCTAGCCGTAAGTTTCAGCTAGAATAGTGGATCTATGAGAAGTATGATTTTTACCATTTTGATGCTTCCAATGTGTTTAAAATGAAAACTTGTGTAGGGTAATGGTTATAAAGTGTTTTTGGAAGCACTAGAATGGACCTGGGTCAAAACCCTAATTGCTGACAATGTTGATTCATACGAGGTAGTTTATTAGTGACTCGTATTTAGATATGTAAATGTTCTCCAATGGCCTTGAAACTTTGTATGATTTTATTATACATCCTAAGCTTTAATTTGACTAATAATATATGCAATTTGGGTCAACAAATTGTAAGATATGAAATGTTGAAATTATGGCATTGCAACTAGAACATAATCTAGGATAGTTTTTTTTTTTTTTTTTGAGGATTTCTGGAATGTTGTCTTTCCGGTTGGCTAGAGAAATGATTTTTCCCTGAATCTAAACTTAATTAGGGTCATTTAGCCTCTTGAACCACTTCAATTAGATGTTTGTAGATTTAATTACGACCTTTCAAAGATGAGTGAAAAATATGGCAGCATAGGCTCTTTACTAAAAAATTAGAAATGTAAGGCCAAATGGTAATTAAGTTAGCTTTTAAGGGTTAAGCTAAGCCCTAAGATGTAATATGGCCCTTTAGTTTTTTGAAGAGGTTGTATAAATAATAACCCATCATCCGTAAATGTATGTTTATAGTATAAAAGTAGCTTATCAAGAGGACCAGAGGGAATAAAACTTAAAAAATACAAGGGTGAAACTTGATGTAAACTTAGAGGACTTAGCCTATAGTTTAAGCCAAAATAAAAGACACAATGTGTAACATCCCACCTTAAAAACAGAGGAATTTTTTTTTTCTAAAACGTTGATCAGAGTAGAGTAATTTCGCAAAACGAGTAACTGAACCTTAATATTACATAACCACAGTGTAAGTGTACTTATACAGTCATCTACTATCCAAAAGGAAGCAGCAACTAACTAGGCATATAAAACTAAAGCCATAAAATTCCTTCTGCCGTCCTACGCCAATCGCTTGCCCCTATCTTCAACCCCTTGGTTCGCCCGAACCTGAAGCTACAACTGAGATCCAATTACCATTTGAATCTCAGGTAACGGTTAACCTTATGCTCAAATAAACAGTATATGGAAAACAGTTATTCACAAACTCATAATAGCAGTAAATCACTACATAAGCACACAGCAGACGCATGATCACAACATTGACAGAACATAAGCACAAAGCAGTATGTAAAGTCCCACAACATGTCTGCACATCACCAGTGCCACGACGGCCCATCGTGTCCTCAGCGCTAGGAAAACCCAACGGCGTTATCAAGACTATAGCCCGTATAAAGCTGTATGTATAACTGACAACCCTAGACAGAGCCTCAGTATATAAACATGTCTATTACATATACGTATATGAGCAGCATAAGTGTTAAGGTTACAATAAACGTCCGTACCTTCGTTGATGATTCTTAGCACGTTTGTCGAATTATGGTACATTTGACAGCGAGACGACGACGGTATGACAGCGGTGACAGCGAAAACAGGGGTTCGTGATTTCGGATATCCTAGAAGGATAATATCACCGATATGAATATTTAAGATCATAACAGACATTTTAGTTACAAATTACCATTTTGCCCCTAGTTTGATTACTTGGTGGAATTTTGCCAGAGCTTCGCTATTTTAACTTTAAACTCTCAAAATTTTGCTATAACTTTTCCTCTACCTATTTCTGAGATAAATATCATATTTACTCCTAAACATGATATCTAAGCTAACTTGAAAAATTAGAGACTACTCTAGAAATTCTACTATAACTACCGAAAGAACTATTGAAACTAAACACTAAGGACTGAGAAACTTACTCAAAGCTTTGCTATGAACTTCTTACTCCTCTTCCAGAGCTTCTCTCTCTAACTTCTCTCTAGGATTGTGAGTGAATTGGTGAAGAATGAAGAGAAATGAAAGGCTATTTATAGAAAAAACCCAATGGCATTTCCGTAATTTCGGTGAACTTTGTCTGGTTAAACTCTGACCGTTGGATCGCATTTTGTTGAGGTGGTTTGATCTTGGCCCTACACCTCTTGGCCGACCTTCCCCCCCCCAAAAGGAGACAAAATTGATGACATCATCATGCTTGTGTCATCTTGCTTTATCAGATGAAATTCCTGGTTCGGTGTTCTGATCGTGAAATTTTGTAAAATCTTAAAATTCCGGGAACAACACTCTAAAGGTCTTTTCTTCCTCTTCAAGAATACTGGATTTTCCTATCCTTATACTCTCATTAAGGACATTTTGTTACCTGCCGAAAATCCTCGGTAATCGCTATCGGGTACAGAAATAACGTTGGCCGGCGCCAACTTCGGGATAAAAATCCACTGATCAATAACATACTCTGGTTTTCCTCAACTTATCCCTGGATTCTAGTTTATGAATTATTTTCTATCAGTTCTCATTTCTATTATCTGTTCTAATTCTGCAAAATATCCTCTTAGCCTGATCTCCAAAACACGCCGTTGGTTACCGAAATGACTTCGGAGACAGCTTACTCCGAGATAAAAATTCACTTGTTCATAATATACTCTGACCCTAGTAACCTAGTTCATAGTTTCCTAGGTAAGATTTTATTTCTATCCGTAGTCACTTATCCTGTTCACTTTTTTAATAATATAATATTATTTAATTACCACATGTCTTAATCTTATAATATTATTATATAACAAATATCTAATTCCATCCTTATCTCCCCCTAATTTTCGGCCCACACATATAATTATATATTTTTTTTTTCATTTACCATAATATCTTATTTATCTTGCATTTATTTTTCCCAAATTTTCCTATTGGTCCAATAATAATTACATAGATTTAGGCTTTTAGAATTTCTTGAATAATCCTAAGCCTTTGATCTTGGTTTTTCAAGATTACACCCTAACCTTTATTATTTATTTAATTAGGCCAAAAATTTCGGCCCTTAATATTACTTATTTATATTTATTTTATTTTTCACATTTCTTAAATTCCCAAAAATTACTTAATTAATCCCTTACTAATTTTTAATAATTTTCTTAATTAAAATTATTCATTTTCTCACAACAATTTTATTGAAATTAATAATTTGAGCTCCATGCAAAATATCAAAAATCATAGAGTCAATTTTAGTCTCAGAATACTTTTTAATTTTCCTTCTTTTTATTTCCATAAGAAATAATTTATTAAATTGTCTAAATTAAGAATAATATGCTTTCTAAATTTTTAATAATTATTCCATGCCTTTTAGAATTTTTTCCTAATTCTTCTCAGGATGCTTTATGGCCTTAAGACGCATTTTTCACATTTCCGATATTAAACTTCCTTTAATTTTCTTAATGTTTTCCTTTGAACATATACTAATCACATAACATGTTGAGACCAAAATCTTCATAAATGGGTATTTTCATTATTGTGACATAATATTCCAGATAATAGTTATCCGAGTATTACACAATGAATGATAAACTAGACATCCTAAGGGTTCAATAACCACTGATTTTACACCAATAATATTTTTCTAGACTTTATTAAAAATCAGCGAAATTGGGTCAGAAATTCTGGGAAATTTGGTGTTAGGCGAAATTATGGAACTTGAAGTAAAAGTTATATATGTGATTGAAAGCATGATGTTTTGTTGTATCTAGGGTGTTAGCTTGTGTGGACCATATCTTCAACATCTAGAGAAAAGTGTGCCAATCACAAGAAGTACCAAGTAGTAACTGTTGACTTTTATACTTTATGTTGATTTAGCATGTATGTTTTATCATGATGTAGGAGATCAGGCTGTAAGACCTATTGGACTGTGTGTCCTTGGGTTTATATTGCAATATCAAGATCGGGTTGTAGTACCTATTGGACTGTGTGTCCTTAGGATTTTGCTACAGTACCGAGGGGATGTAGGATCGAGCTGTAGTGCCTATGAGACTATGTGTCCTTAGAGTTTTTCTACAGTATTGAGATATCAGGGTAGGCGCTGCCTGTTAGACTGTGTGTCTTTAGGTGACTGTTGAGGCCCTGAGGTAGGTGGCTAGGGTTTGCAGCCTTGGCTACTGAGGCCTCTTAGCACACTAGCCCTAGGGCTTTGTGTTGACCAAGCAATCCAATGGAGATACTACATGCCAGTTTATTATGCCAGAGGCAAGTTCATTTATTTTTACTTCCTAATTGTGATTCGCATTGCATGCATTATGTACATATTGTATGAGTCTAACAGTTACTCTGGGATTCAACTTTGAACTCCAAACCATTATGGAGACACAGGGGTAAGGCAGTAGCAGTCAAAGATTGAAAAAGGTAAGGCGTGATGTGGAGAGTTGAAGAGATAAGGGATGCCCTATCATATTTTGTATATCTATTTTTGGAATAACTATATGCTTTATACTATTCAGTATTTACTTTGGACGAATGTACCCTTAACCCTACGGGGACTTATGTACTTTTTGGTTTATTATACTTTTAACAGTATATTGTATTTGTCCAAGCCAGTAACATGCTCTGTTGCGTTCTCTTTGATACATGATAAAAGGAACAAGTAGTAGTGGAAAGGTAATAAGTAAAAGGAATCCCTCTAACCTACCACCCGTAAGGGCAAGGCCAGTAGGGGTGTATCAGCCATCTCGTCCAGTTTAGAATCCAACAACCTAAGCAAATTTTGTTAAAATTGGTACTGGAGTCAGACTCAGGTTGATATGGGTTGACATGCCAGCGAGGATGCTGGGCCCAAAGGTGGATTGAGTGTTATGTCCCACATCGAGCAAGAAGGGGAATGAAAAATGCCATATGAGGGTTTGATTATCTCCCCCTTTAGACGTGTTTTAAAGTCATGAGGGGCGATGGGTCCTAAAGTAAACAATATCAAGAGCGAGGTGCTGAGATGTTTCAATTAGTATAATAGGTGTCTTAGAGACAATTTGTTTTGACAGAGGAACTCCTTTTTCTATTTAGTATTTTGTGATTAATAAAATTGAGCATCTTTTATCTTTATCATATTAGTGTCTCGTTTTTATTTAAAGTAAATATGCATTTAAAGATAAAAACCCTAGGAATAGAACAGGTGTTTACTTGAGGATCTATGATAGGGATCATAATCATGAGGACTTGAGAACACTGAATGTCTATTGCCTGAAACTTGTTTCTATCTTTTCTCTCGAGAACACTAAACAGTGTAAGTGATTATGAAGAGTCATGTTCCACCTTAGAGTCAATAGAAGGAGATTCCTAGTTTTGTGAAAAAGCTATATTTAGTCAACTAAGAGAGATGATACTCTATCTTTGCTATTGACTAAATGTGAATGACGATGTGAGAGATGATGTCAGCACGATATCCAAATGAGAAAAGGTAGATCACTTGATCAACTTGATTAATTCTAGGGCCACAGAGCATTGTTGGTGTCTTATGTGGTCATTAGATAACTTGAGTCCATTAAAGGAGTTTGATTAGCCCAATGTTATTTATGTCAGTGATTAATTAGGCCTAATGGGTCACACACAAAGGTTATTCTTGATTGCTTAAGATTAGTAATTTTTAGCCAATAATTATTATTGGGCTTTCTCGAAAGAATATGTATATTTGGATTGGAGTTGGACTCCAAGCCCAATCTATTAAAATGGCACCATATATGGTTATCTAGTAGGAAATTAATTTCTCCATTAATAAGCCTAAATATTTTAGAAGACCAAATGCGATCTTAGGCCTTTTTGGATTTTAAATTCAAGAAATTAGATTATAAAAGATAATTTGGAATTATCTAATATAAATATGCGTCCAATAAAGATTGGATAAATAAAGAATTAATTAAAGATTTGGATGAGATCCATTATCTTGAATTAATTAAAGATTTAAATAAGATCCATTATCTTGAAGCATTAATTCAAGAATTAATTAAAGATTTAAATTAGATCCATAATCTTGATTAATTGGATAATACTCATTAATGGGCCATAATTATTTTAACTCTAAATTAAGTTTTGACTATGTAAATTATAAGATTATGAATTTCATAATTTTCGGCCATAACTAGACAGAAATTAGGGAGTAAGCCGTGAAAAAGGATTTGAGACTTTATCAGTCTCATCTTTTGCGGCTGACTTAGTGGACCTAGGATTTTAACCATTAGAATAATAAGATATAATTATCTTATTATTTTTCGGTTAGAAAATAGGGATCTAGGTTTTGAAAGAAAAGAAAAATATAAGGCAATGCGTGAGTCATATATTTTTCTCGATATTCTTTTTGAAAGACCTAGAGCATTGGCTGAATTAGATAGCTCATAAGGAGCCATTGAAATTCTCGGCAAAAGCAACCAAGAAATCAAAGAAAAAGCGCCATCTAAAGAGAAAGAAAACCCAAGAACGTTGAGTCCCCAAACCTTGTATTGCCTAGCAAGCATCCAAGGAAACAAAGAAATCAAAGAGAAGGAGTTTTCACAGCAATCAGGAGATAGCCGTGTGGATCAGCGTTAGAGGACGTCATACACTTTGAGGTCTTTAGTGATCTAAAGAAATCCTAAAACCCCTCATGTATTTTAATGAGTAAATCCTTCCTCGGAATATCTTATGATCTCCTGTAACAGTTACGGGAATCACATGATCAATATTCCTGGGAATACCCATGAGTATTGGGATAACTCATGAGTACCATAAAAGTTATGAGTTATCATGAGCACCAATTTTAATCACATGATTAGAAGTCTGAAAATATTGAACGTACCATTTGTAGGTTCTTATGATAACCTTTTATAGGAACCTATGAGTATTTACTTTAAATAAGGGTTTTAACTCATGAAGACCATAACGTTTCATTTGTTTTGGGCTAAAAAAAACACATTATTTTTGGCGTCTAAGAAAGTTCATAGACGCCAAAAGTCTAGCGCCAAATTTCATTCCTAACACCAAATTATTTTTCATTTGTTTTGGGTCAAAAAAAAAAACATTTCACCTGATTTATCAAAATTTTTGGCATCTAATATCTCTGATTCCAAAATGTTTTCTAGAGCGCCAAACAAAATGATACTTCCATCGGTCCATTGGGTTTCATTGAGGAGGGGGAGCAGAGTGAGCAAGTTTTCATCCTCCGCCTACACAGAAGAGTGAGCAGGTTTCCATCAGTCGCGTCATATGCACTTGCTTTCTTCCGCCTCTAGCCGCGACTCCTTCCGACGTCGATGCTAATTGACCTCTGGCTTCCCTCCATCGAACCTCCCCACTCCAACTGTCCAATGCACCTTTGGATGATCCAATTATGGACATACTCCATAGTGACGCGTGGCAGAGATTATGGACATACTCATTTGTCTGAGGTATTCTCCATGAACCACTAGAACATTTATATCTCTTGGCGTTTTTGGATGTCTCATTCTTTGCCAATCAATGTTCTCTAGGTAATCACTCATGCTGAGAAGTTGCAAAATTGAGCAATCCTTTTAATTCACTTCTCAGCGTGCTACACAGCAGGGGTGTAATTGCAAGTTGCTCCTCTGTGATTGACGGTTGGTGTTAATTGTCTTTTTTCAAAGGAAAATGGCTTCATTTTAGACAATGAAACCATCACCTTATTACCAATCCAAAAATATAAATTCTCACGAAGATTTATGGGTTATGTTGGAAAGCTACGAAGTTGGACATTTGGAAACATTGGACTAATACTTTATACCTACTATTTTGTTGGTGTTTGGTTCTTAGTCTTACTTTCTTCATAGCCTTGATTGGGGATTTCTTATTGATATAAAATCTTGCATTATTTGATATAGTGAGCAGCGATGCAAAAATTCTTCCAGCTTTGTTTAAGTCACTAATGTTTTTATATATTTGGTTCCTAGTCTTGTTTAATTCGTAAAATTTGTGATGTCATAGGTGTTAAATACAGTGGAAGAAATTCAAGAGCGACATGATGCTGAGAAGGAAATTGAGAAAAAGCTTCTTGATTTGACCAGGTTTACCTACACAGGGATCTTAATTTCACATTTCAATAATCTAGATGATGATGATGATAATCGGTTTGTCTAATGCTATATATGTAACTTCTCATATTTACCTTGATGTGGCGTCTTGGCTGATGCTCAAGGAGAAATTTTACATAACATTGAAGGTCAAGTTTGCTTGTGTTCTCGCTCCCCTGGTTTTAAGATTGGGTATGCTTGCACATACATAGAATACGAAATATTTTTAGATGAATTTGCATTAATCATAACCTTATTCAGGTCACCATTCATTGAACAAGGGCGCTTGAGTTGTTAGTGCTATCCAACCTTGTTTTAAGATTGTATATGCTTGCCATCATTATACTATTATTGATAGTAGCTGTCATAGTTGTTGGTGTTATCCAACCTTAGAAGAGTAGCAAGGGCGCTTGAGTGTGCTAATACCATGCTCCTTGTCCATATATAAATAGTTGTTTGATTAGTTGAGATAAGATTTGCTAGTTTTCATGAATGAGTCAGCAGCACATCTTGTCTTCATGTTTATTTTGTTTGACACTTGGTTTGTTACTACTGTTGTGATTTGCTTGACCTCTGACTAATTTATAAATGGTGTTTTGCCCCTAGATGTGAAAGTCACATTCCTCGTAGACTGCAGAATATTTTTCACTTCTAAATTGATTGCATATAATGTAGTTAATAAAAGAGCGTAATAAGAAAGGATGTAGTTAATAAATGAGCGTAATAAGAAATTCACATGCATGACATGACTGAAGCTTTGACTTGCTTGATAGTTTCAGATTTTGAATTTTCAAATGTGGGACTTTTTGTGTGTTCAATATAATATGCATACACGTATTTTAAGATATACTCGTATAACAATAATAGAATATACAAGGGCGCATTAATAATACCTAAAGATTAAAGAAAACAAAAGGGTGTCATTGTTTACTATTTGTTGATATGATAAGGATTTTTAAAAATATATAAAAGAATGACATTTATCTGAGATGTTGAACAAAATAATACTCGTTTCAATTTTTACTATAAGAAGGAAATAAATAATTCACATATATGAACAAAATGAGTTAAATAAATTATTTGTAAGAATATGTATTAGTTTTCCTAAAATATCCCCTTTTATCATTCATATAAAAATGTTCCTATTAATTGCACACATTCATATGTATAATTAATAGAAATCATCTGAAAAAGAATACGTTTTTTAGATATTCGCATAGAACTTAGTTTTAGAATTTGGTCCAAGATCTTCCACCAAATTGATTGCAAGGTGAAGTTATAATCTGAAAACAGTTGTAAAATAAGAGTCCATAATATAGAAAACCTAAGAAATAAGAATGACTATTTTGGGGAAATTGAGAGCGGAAATATGTGCTTAATATTTGTCTCATGTGTCAACTTGAGGAATGCCTACAGAACAACAAAATCCTCAACAAATTGAGTATTGGGAAGGGGAAGGGAGGGGCAATATGCAAGACCATGAAGCATGGTCAATTAAAAAGGGAAACGCAACCTCTGTAGTTTAATCCCAATTCGGATAGGAGGAAAAGTAGAGAGGAGAGAAAATATGGGAGAAATTAAGTTGTCACTTCTTTCGGTGGGAGGAAGGAAATATTTCTCCACCAAGTTTGAATTTGTCTAAAATATTTCCTTGCCAAGTTTGAATTTGTCTAAAATATTTCCTTGCCAAGTTTGAATTTGTCTGAAATATTTTTCCACCAAGCTTGAATTTGTCTAAAATATTTCCACACCAACTTTGAATTTTGTCTAATTTTTTCTCTCCAAGCTCGACACATAAGTTAGAAGTTATCACATATGAATTTAATCCTATTCTCATGCATTATAGAAAGAAATATTTTATAAGGGGTAAATATGTTGGAAACATTCACAATTATTGTGGAAAGTTGAATTCCCACCAATTTTAATGGTATCTTATCTTCCCGTCTTTACATGAAGATTGGTGGAGCTGGAAACTTGAGTTCTTAGAGAGATTTAACAAAAAAAAGTGTATCAAACAAAGAAAATTGCTCGTCTTCCTTTTCCTTCCCACCTGTTTCACATACCAAACAAGCTCTAAGCATACAATGAGTGAAAGGAGAAAAGTGGGAGAAGGAAAAAGAGGAGAGAACATAAGAGGTGCGACCCATGCATTTTCCTAACATCTTTCCTCTCAAAATATGAAAATATTTTAGAAAGACAGTTTGTTGGGAAGAAAAAACACTATAAGGTCATAAGAATAAAAATGCAATCAATAAAAAAAAAAAAAATCATAACAAATTAGTAGCATACAATAGTAAGTTATAGTGTAAAAAACGACAATAGATCTATGTGCCTATTGAGATTTTTATAATTATATTCATTTCTTAAGATTGGACAATGATTCTCCAAAATTCTTCATCTACTTCATCTCCAAAATTTTTAATGAGAATGGATGGATAGAGAGAGAGAGAGAGCTTCGGACCGTCAAAATTCATTAACTAACATATGTTTGATTAACTTAACGCCAATGTCATTTTCTCTCTTTTATGATGTTTATAGTTATTTTTTTATATAAAAATATTATTTGCTTTTACACTTTTAGTATAAAGTCAATGGCTTTTAGCACTTTAGCCTTCTTTTTATACATATATCGTTTTAATTTTTTCCTTTCAATTTATTATTTGATTTTAAAATTATACAAATATGAAATACACACACACTCACTCACTTTAAAATATTATAATCATTTGTATTTTTATATAGTTTTTTTATAAACGACTACATGAGTAATAAGATAAAATAAATCAGCATATAAGGGTATTATTATCATTGTGACAGTTGGCCCATTTTCTTTCTTCCATATTTTGCCAATTAAAATATCATGTTGCGAAATTGTTTTTCCTCTATTTTTTTTAAAGGAAAATCTTAAGAAAATATCACTTGTAATTTAAAAAGTCAAATACATGATTTCGCAACAAAATAAGTTTTCAATTGCTTTACTATTCTTGTTAATCTTATTATTGTTGTGGTCTACATGATTTTAAAATTTAAATGGCAATTTTCTGTCGTTCTCTTCTTTATTTTTTTCTTTCAAACTTTTCTTTACATTCAAATGGAGCATAAAAGCATGTTGTCAATTGGAAAAGCATGCAACTTTGCTAGGTGGCCCGGCTAAGAGGAAAATCTTCCCGGTGGGAAAAATAGTGTACAGATTAAAAAAAAAAAAACAGTGGAAAATTATATTGACCAAGCCCAGAAATGCTTGGACGTAATCAGCCGAAGTCCGTGTATGTGATAAGATGAAAATGGGCTTCAGTTTCCATGGCCCATTGGTTGAATGGGCTTTTTTCTTACAAACGTACTACTCTCTTTAAACACTTGTAAGCATATGCATCATTTTATTAGAAGTTATCATATTCGATATATTATTAAGCACTAAATGTGGGCATTTCTTAATGAAGATTCAAATCTTAGTTCATTACGTCTTTCTGCTAGATCTAATCCCGTTGGTGATTGAAGCTACCTATATTTTTTAAGCATTTGGCATCAAAGAGGTGGGCTCATGACAGCATGTCTTTGAACATTTACCCTTTATTATGTTTTCTTTTTATCATGGCGTGATAAAAGTTGGTTTCCTCACCTTCAACATACAAGATTTTCTTTTGCCTTTTTTTTTTTTTGTTTGCTTTGATTTGTCTCATTTGATGACTAGTGTCTATTAGCTCTGCATTTAGAATTCGATCAATCTTTGTTTTATGGTTATGATTTTAAAGTTTTGTATTTTAATTTCATTTAATGAAAATCTAACTCCATATAGAAAAGCCCAAGCTAGTAAGTGTGATAGAATTTCTTTTAAAAATAAATGCTAATAATTATTATGTTAATCTTACCAATATATTCCCTCTATATCCTTCTTAAAAGATGTGTTTCATGACAGGCTTGAGCGGGGAAGGGGAATGCTCATTCCAAAAATGACAGCGTTTAGGAATGAGGCATATACCCATCGTGTTTTTTTTTTAATTAATATCTTAAATTAATTTTTTTGATAACATTATTCTCAATTAATTTTAATAAAATTGATATTATAGAAATAATGTGTACGAAAAATAAAAATATCTTAATTAATATTGAGAAAATTAATTATTCAACCCTTATAATTTCAGTTGGAAAAAAAAGGTTGTCATTTTAATAAATCTTGTTAATTTCTCAATAACATGAAATAGACTTTTTTAAAATCCTGACTTTTTAATTTATTCAGAAGAACTGTTTAACAATATGCTTTGCAATTTTTTTTTTTTGATACATAAAAGTTTTGGAAGGGTTTGACACCAGTCTCCTACCAAGGCCAGGGCACGGCCCCGGGCTCTATGAGCACTTACTGAGGACTTATGAGATCACCTATCAAAGGAGTCCCAGTGACGGCAGAAGGGATCGAACCCACAACCTAAGGGCCTAGTCCTAGACCCTTTACCATCTGTGTCAGCTTTCATTGGAATATGTTTTGCAAGTTTAATTCAATTCTTTGGCTTTTTTCCCATAGTGCTCTTTTTTAGGAAACTATTTACCAAAATGCCTCTACTTTGAAACTATTTCCCATTATGCCCTCATCTGGAAACATATTCTCAATCTACCCCCCTTTAGTCGACTAAACCAGGGGTTTAGTCGACTAAATTTCGAGGGGTTCAAATTTTTTGAATCCCCTTGAAATTTAGTCGACTAAACCACTTAGTTTAGTAGACTAAACCAAGTGGTTTAATAGACTAAATTACGGGGGTGGGCATTAAAAAGCCCACACCCGACATTTAGTCGACTAAACCATTTGGTTTAGTGGACTAAATTTCGACGGAGAGGGTTTTTAAACACCCCAAACCACAATAACATGAACCCTAATCGTGTAAAAACCTATCCAAACCTCTTCCCCCTCTCTTTTTCGTCAAAGCCTTGCTGAATCTGTTGATGGGTTGCGTAGGAAACTTCAATCTAGTGGAATTTGTGTCGATATCGGTATGTTTTCATCTCCATTTAAGATTTCCGTCGTCATTTATGTGTTGATGCGAACCCCCATTTGCGTTTTTGCATTTTGTGCTTTGATTGGGTTGTTTTGTTGTGTGTCTTTGCTTGATTTGAGTATTTCATTCCTATTTATGGAGGAAAATGATGAATATACATGTGAAAGTGAAAAGATTTACATCGGTTGAGTGGTTTTTATTTTTTTGAAGAATATCACTTCGTTTTTCATAAATTTTTTTTATTTACGATGGGTCTGGAAGCAAAATCCCTCATGAATCGTTCATGCTCTGCTTCATTATTTTCAAACAAATATCCAAACGAGAGGTCAACAACGGGCTTAGGCTCAGGTTCCGATGCATGCTGTTGCCTAGAGGAGGATGCCCCGCGCGATGCTCGGTGCTTGATCCGTCTCCCACGCACATTGCCGGTGTCAGCAGGAGCTTGTCTACGACGCATGATGAGAACAAAGACCTACAAAGGGACGTTACAATCAATTAGGAAACAAGAAACATTCATCATTCTCAATTTCACATTTACATTCATCATTTTCACTAACAAACACTTTCAACATAAACAAGAAATACTCATAAACGCAAAAAAAATTCGCATAAACGCAAAAAAATTATCATAAACATGTACATTCATCGTTTTCCTCTATAAATATCAATGAAAAACTCAAATCAATCATACATACACAACAAAAACCACCAATTCTTGATGAAAAACAAAGATAAATTCGTCCAAAAATAAAAAAATTCGCATAAATGCAAAAAAAATATCATAAACATATACATTCATCGTTTTCCTCCATAAATATCAATGAAAAACTCAAATCAATCATACATACACAACAAAACCACCAATTCTTGATGAAAAACGAAGATAAATTTGTCCAAAAATAAAAAAATTCGCATAAACGCAAAAAAATTATCATAAACATATACATTCATCGTTTTCCTCTATAAATATCAATGAAAAACTCAAATCAATCATACATACACAACAAAAACCACCAATTCTTGATGAAAAACAAAGATAAATTCGTCCAAAAATAAAAAAATTCGCATAAACGCAAAAAAAATATCATAAACATATACATTCATCGTTTTCCTCCATAAATATCAATGAAAAACTCAAATCAATCATACATACACAACAAAACCACCAATTCTTGATGAAAAACGAAGATAAATTTGTCCAAAAATAAAAAAATTCGCATAAACGCAAAAAAATTATCATAAACATATACATTCATCGTTTTCCTCCATAAATATCAATGAAAAACTCAAATCAATCATACATACACAACAAAACCACCAATTCTTGATGAAAAACGAAGATAAATTTGTCCAAAAATAAAAAAATTCGCATAAACGCAAAAAAATTATCATAAACATATACATTCATCGTTTTCCTCCATAAATATCAATGAAAAACTCAAATCAATCATATATACACAACAAAACCATCAAATCTAAGCACAAAACAGTAAAACACAAATGGGGTTTGCAATAACACAATGTCGACGGTGGAATTCCGAAAATGGGACGAAAACATACCGAAATTGATGCAAATGCAAGTTGATTGAAGTTCTCTTTGCAACCCACTAACGGATTTAGAGAGATTTTGGCGAAAAAGAGATGGGGGAGGGATTTGGGGAGGAGATCTAGTCGATTAGCGGCGTTTGGGGTGTTTAAAAACCCTCACCGTCGAAATTTAGTCGACTAAACCAAGTGGTTTAGTCTACTAAATGTCGGGTGTGGGCTTTTTAACGCTCACCCCCGTAATTTAGTCGACTAAACCATTTGGTTTAGTCGACTAAATGGGTTTAGTCGACTAAATGGGTTTAGTTGACTAAATTTCGAGGGGATTCAAAAAATTTGAACCCCTTGAAAGTTAGTCGACTAAACCCCTGGTTTAGTCGACTAAAGGGGGGTAGATTGGGAATATGTTTCCAAAGGAAGGCATAATGAGAAATAGTTTCAAAGTAGGGGCATTTTGGTAAATAGTTTCCTAAAAAGGGGCACTATGTGAAAAAAACCCAATTCTTTAGTGATTAGTATTGTAGTACAGTGTATATCCAGAATCCTTGGGCCTGATTTAAAATAAACTGTCTAGAGAGAGATCGACTAATGAAATTCTCCCACTTTACTTTTATTAAATATATTAATTATCTGACTATTATGAATTTTCCAACTAGAGTGAGACAACGAGAGGAGGGTGGTTGGATTAAAGGATAGGATCAAATTTAAGTGACGTTCGTGACTGGCTTGTGAAGCCACATGGTGAAAAGGTCACAATATTTAGACTCAACAATTTCAAAGCGATTAGATATTATTCTCTTCTGGCAAAAAAAACAAAAAACAAAAAAAACAAAACAGAGAGAGAGATATTATTTTCTCTGCAGGCCGCCATCCAGTACGGGGTTATGCTTTTGCGTTTTTTTGTCAGCTTCTTATGCCGTTACCCAATATCCTATTAGAACAGGTTCCCCAGCTCGTCCTTTGTACGAGTGAAGGGTGCTCATCTTTAGTGGTACAAATCTTTTCCTTTTTTTTAATAAACATTTTTTTAATTAAAATTATTCAAAATATCTTTTTAATATAGTCAGTAACTTGAAATGATTTTTCAAAATCATAAAATAATTTTTTCAAGATCATAAAAATTTTTTAGTACCAATCAGTATTCTAAAGAATCTTGTTAGTCTCATTTAGTTCTTTGGAAAAAAAATTTTAAGATAAAAAAAAGTATTTTAAGATACTAATTGGTACTTAAAAAAAACTTCAGGAAATTGATATGGGTACCAAAAAATACTTCACGGTTTTCAAAAAAAATTAGGAATTTTTCAAGATACTAATTGATTTTAAAAAGATACTTTTAGAAACTAATATTATAAAAAAAATATTACAAAAAAAAAAAAAGAGATCTAGATGGTAATGAACGAGTAGGGCCATTCCCTATTCTACTGAGTATTCTCCTTTATATAACAGAAGCTAATACTCTCTCTTATTCTTATTATAAAGCACCAACTACCAATATTTTTTGTCATTATTATAAGGCACCAACTTACTTTAATTAACTTATTTATTACTATTTTCTCATTATACCCTCATTTTTAACTAATTCATTTAAATCTACATCATTAAAGTAGGGGTGAAGTTGAAAACATTTATTAATTTTGGACTTAATTAATGAGTTAACTTCCATTCCTTGGTTTGTGAGAAATAGTAGTTGGTGTCTTATAATAAGGACCAGAAGGAGTATATGCCTAAAAAGTCCTGTTACAAAATTCAATCTTTAAAATTTAGTAGGAGTAAATAACAAACCCACTTAAACTTCAAGCTTTGTATGATAAACCTTAAGGAAAAACCATTTTGCAAGTACTTACTTTCCTCTCAATTTTTAATTTGGTATTTGTATGTTTTTCCTTTTTTTAATTCAATACTTTAATTTTATTTTTTTCAATACTATTGGTTCTATAACTTTATTCTGTCAGCACTATTAGCCCATGTAGGAGAATGAACAATACTAATAGAGTAAAAATTAAAGTATTTAATTAAGAGAAGAAAGCACACAAGTAATCAATTAAAAATTGAGAAAAAGTATAAGGGACTGTTCGTGCCTTTTTTTTTTAGAACAGTTTTATAAAATTATTTTTAAAAACAAGTTTTAAAAATAAAAATTTATTTGGATAGTTGTTTTAAAAAATATTTATTTTTGAAATGACGTTGTGGTATCAGATATCATTGACATTGACATGGCAAAGGCCGTTGCCAACACCTAATGGTTAGGTGGTGTTGGCGGTCAGTGTTGATAGTACGGTGTCGATTGTGGGCACGTGTTAGCCTCAAAAAAATAATAAATAGAAAAAAAATAAGAAAAAACTTAAAAACTGTTTTGATTTTTTAGTTCTTAAAAATAACTTATTGAAAACAATTTTTCGAGCAAGTTTTATTATTTTTAATTTTAAAAACATAAAAATGTTTTTATATATTTTTTACAAAATCAAACAAGCTCTAGTATTTGTAAAATGACTTTCCCTCAATTACACACACACACCGTCCTAAATTATGTTTTTTTTTAATTTATAATTATTCAAACGGAGTTAGGGGATTTAAATCTCCTAAATTTCATGAGAGGTACATAAGTAATAAATAAAAATACTAACAAAGAATTGTTATGCAAAAGTTTGAGGGATTTATAGTAAAGTTGCAAACCTTTAAAAATTATCTATAGATAACATAAATAGTGGAATTATGTATAATTTCCACTAAATATAATCTTCTTACTGATAGAGACAAAAAAAAAAAAAAAAGAATTCTCTCTATTGGGAAAAGATAGAGACAAAAGGCTATACCATGTGACGTGGACTTACACCAAGGTTTTATCTTTTGTTTAAAAGTATGTAAAATATTCCCTCCACTATTTAATATAAGGGCATATCTACTTAATTTGATTAAATTAAAGAGATTAATTAAATTAGTTAATATGACATGTATATTCTAAAACATGATGGTCTTATTCCTTAATTCTGTCATTCTATCTCTTCCTTGATTATTGTCGAAAAAGTATCTCTGAGGGTAAATTATGAAAAGATTAACAAATATCAAACTATATTTTATATTTAGGACTAAGATCAATTCTAAAAATATGTTTTATATTAAGAACTAAGTGGAGTATAAATAAACTTAATTCTACATACACTGGTACAAAACATGTCTTTTAAACTAGTTATAGATGATCAAATTTAAAAAGTATAACTGGTGGTAGTTTTGTAAATATAAAGAATATTTTAGATCAGTGTATTTAATATAATGTCTAAAAGATATTATTTAGACTGGATTTCTAAAAATATGGTCTTAGAAGATAAAAATAATAGTAAAATGAAAAGTTGATTATTTTTTAGATTGGTTGTCTCTATAACCGGTTCAAAAATGAAAATTTTTTGACCTTGTGTTTCTTATAATCAATCTAAAAGATGTGAAATAAAGAAACAAAATATTTATTACTTTTAAGACTGGATGTTTCAAAAAACGTCCGGTCTAAAAGGTTAACTTTTTATACCTTATTTTGAGCATAACTGATCGAAAAGATTAGCCCCAAAAAAACTTGCTCCCTAACTTAGAATTTTGTCACTTTTCTAAACTCCTCTGTCACTCCCCAGTCCTCTTCTGTAGCTCACTTCTTTGTCATTACCACCAACGCCATTGACTGCTGTGTGGCCTCATCATCGCTTCACCTTTATCTCTCAACAAGCTAATTTCACTAAGCTCACTTTTCACCTAAGTTTTTTAATTTCAATTTTCGGTACAATGATGCCCTTACACGCTCCTCATATGCTATTTTCCTATCTCTGAAGTTAATTTAGTGTACTTTAATATGTTTGTCATCCTCTCTTGTCAAAACCACACATGGCTTTAATAATGCTTAATGCAACTAAAAATCTTGCACTCTTAAGTAACAGAAACCCTTATAAGTTAGGTTTTATAGGTTGATTTTGCGCCAAAAGAACCTCTGAATAGTGAGTTTTATTAGTTTTGCTAGAGTTCACAATCATAGGACCATAGCACCTAAGTTTAGTCTCTTAGCTTTGAGGCCAAGCTCACAACAAGGTTCATACAACACAAGAAAGAGGCTTTTTGGTTCCACAGGTTTCTATTTATTGTATATGACAATACAACACAAAAGTAGGTTTTGTTAGTTATGCTAGAGTTCAGCATTTTCCGTTTGCTTTATTCCCTTCCTTTTAATTTGGTCGTGTTGTTAGCATATTATATGTTAGAATAATGTGAACTTTAGCATGTTGCAAGGTTTATTTTTTATTTTTTGATTCAAGATGAATCTTATATATCATGATAATGTATGTAGATTCTTTATGTCTCTAGGAATTTAAATATGAATCATAGTTGAATAAAAGCTAAACAAATGAGTGTTGAATATGATGATGGGGCGAGGGTATTTTTAGAAATTACTAAATGAAATGCCAATGATGATAATGATATGTTTTATTGCCCTTATATAGAATGTTTGAATGAGAAGCAACTAAGTGTTGTAGATGTATATACACAACTAATTTATGAAGGATTTTGTAAGAGTTATGCAATATATGTATGTCATGGTGCAATATGTATGTTGCAAATCCACTCATGGCATCAGGTAAGGCACCCCCATGCCTAAATTCCATGAAGTCCCTACCTTGTGTCCCTATACAAGTTGATGATGTCATACTAGTCTTATTAAGATCACCAATGCCCTTTCTTGGAGATTCAAGACTAGGAACAGGTCTCAGACAATAAACATGTAATGTGATCGAGTCCTTACAATTATAATCCATATCGTAGATCCTCGAGTGAACACCTATTCTATTCCTAAGGCTTTTATCTTTAAATGTATATTGACCTCATACAATATAGGTGAGACATAAATATGATGAAGATAAATTGTACTCATATATTTAAATCATTAAATACTAAACAATACAAGGTGCTCATCTGATAAAACAAATTGTCTTTAGGGAACTTACATACTAATAGGAACCTCTTCCTAATAATCTTGATCTGCTTTAAGGTCTGATCAACTAGGTCCAACACATACAGTTTTCTCTCGAACAATGCCATCAAACACAAGGATGATTGTCACTTCCTCCCATATAATGCTTCATATAGAGTCATCTGGATGCTCGCATGATAGCTATTGTTATAATTGAATTTGGCAAGTGGAAGATAACAATCATAACTTCCCTTAAAATCCAATACACATGCCCTTAAAATATCTTCTAGCGTCTACGAGGTTATTTTAGACTGTGCATCTATATAGGGATGATAGTGTAAATGAAGAAAATCACCAAGAGGGGTGTGAATTAGGGATTATAAAAACTTTTTCAAATTACTCTGTTTTATAGAATTAAAACAAAGGTGAATAGGGGAGAGTTGAGAGAAGCTTGACACAGAGGAATTTATACTGATTTGGTCCAAATCCTTGACCTACATCCAGTCTCTAGACTTTTTGGGTTTTTTACTAACTCACAGTATCAATTATACAGTCTGTACTCGAAAGTTATCTCTTAATAGGATACACTTCCCCTTACAAGTTGAAATATGATATTCCCAATCTCCAAGTCCCACGACTTGGGATTCTTTACAATAAATGATTTTAATACAATAAAACTTCTTTCTAAGGGTTGGTAGTGATAAACACTGTAGTACAAATGTATCAAAAGATACTTAACAGTAGAAAACTAAAATATTAGTTGGAAACTTGAATGCTCTATATATATCAAGAGAGCATTAAATGATCATTAAATTCTTCAATGTAACTCTTAGAGACATTGCTAAGATGATTAGGAACTCTTTGGTCTCTTCTCTCTCTACTCTTCAATTAATCCAGGTGCACAGAGATTTATAGTTGACTTCCCCTTGAGATTAATCCGTTGGAAGGGTAGTTTCTTTATGGAGAAACAAAACATTAATCCTTTTGCAACGTATGTAGAATGATTATCCAAAAGGATGTTAGCTTTTTGGACTTTACAATAAATGTTTTGACATTGCTTTTTTGCTTTTGACTGAATCTCCATTTAATAATCTTTAAATCATATGAAACTCACTAACAAACTGATTAAACATAGTTAAGATTAGTAATGAGTGATGATAAGAAGTATATAGATCAAACACATAGATTTTACAGATTCGTGCAATTGATTTTCAAAACTTTGCAACACAAACTCGAGTTTGTTCTTCCAAATTGAAGTTTGTAATATATTACAAAAGCCTAAACTCAAGTTTCCATAAACTAACTCGAGTTTTCTTCATACAGAGAAGAATGTCAAGATTTGATTTTTGAGGCAAGTTTTGAGCAAGGGCTAAACTTGAGTTATTAAATGACTAACTTGAGTTTTGGACATTTATAGTGAAAAACATATTTTAAGTCCAAAAACTCAAAACTGGAGTTTTCATTTCAAACTAGAGTTTTCCAAAAGTTCAAATAGAGCGAAGCTCTCTGTATGGCACAAACTCGAGTTTACAAAGTCTAACTCAAGTTTCCACAAAACTTAGGAAAACTAGAATACTCTCTGTATGGTTTAAACTAGAGTTTACAATATAAAACTAGAGTTTTCAAATCTTTAGAAATATAGAGTTGTTATCTGTAAGTTCTAAACTCGAGTTTATAAAAATTAAACTCGAGTTTCCTCATTATAGAGAAAACTATGCAAAATACTTTGACAAATGCAAACTGGAGTTTTAAAACAGAACTCGAGTTTTCTCAAGCTTAGAATTGAGCATAGCTCTTTGTATATTCTAAACTCAAGTTTACTCTCCCAACCTCGAGTTTCCAACAAAGCTTGAAAAACTTAGATTTCTTCTATCTTGTTAAAACTAGAGTTATTAAACTAAACTCTGGTTTGCTTTGTCTTAAAAAACTTAGGAGCTCTTTGTATGATCTAAACTCGAGTTTCCAAAACCAACCTTGAGTTTGTCTAAGTTTATAAAAACTTGAGTTGCTCTCTGTCAAGTCCAAACTTGAGTTTTTCAACCAAAACCTGAGTTTGTCTTTGACAGTAAGTTTTTCAACTTTACAAAGACAAACTTCAACTTGGGTTTACAATTGTCAGTTATCATCAAAACACATAGAGAACTAACAGAAAGTTCATACTGAATCTCCACTTCATACCCAAAGCTTCATGTTGGGCTTTCCAAAACCAAAATGTAAAACAAGGTGCTCTGTCTAAGAAAATACTCTTTGGCATGCCATGGAGTCTAATTATCTCCCTCATGTAGATTTTTGTCAACTCTTAAGAGAATAACTGGTACTAATGAGAATAAAGTTTACCACATTAGTAGGCGCTCGATAATTACCCAAATTGCATCGTGATTTATGATTCTGGTAATCCCACCACTAGATCCATGGTAACGCTTTCTCACTTCCATTCAGAAATTTCCAGAATTGAAGAAGTCTTGCTGAACGTTGACACTCAAATTTCACTTTCTCACAAGGGAGACATAAGGCCACGTATTTGGTCACGTTACTCTTCAATCCTAGTCACCAAAATTTGAACTTTAAATTTTGATATATCTTGGCCGCCCCTGAATAGAGTACACTTCCTCTCATTGCCTCATCCATGATTTTTCTACTTCATATTAGCCTTCGGTGGTACATATGCGCTTCTTGTATTTAACTAGTCCACTTGGCGAAAGACCATGATCTTGAGTTTCACCTTAAGGGACCATTTCTCGAATAGACCTTACTTGTCTATCATGTGTCTAAGGTTCTTCAATCTAAGCTCCCAAACTACTTTCTTTTTTACTAGCATTGGAGCTAGCAATTACTATCTGACTTAATTAGTTCATATATTTAGACAATTTTATCAATTTTTGTTCATGTACCATCATTATCAACCCTTGCGCTGCTTTTCAATTCAACATATCAATGATGACAACCACATCACTGCTTTTCCATTCTTTTATGTTGTCTCATATTCAACTTTTCTGATTTTTCAAATATTCAAAATTTCTATAGTCACAATACATTTTTATAATCGCACTATAAGAGCATAGTGCTTTCACATTTTCAAAGAAAACATAATTATTGTCAGTTCAAATTCATGAGCAGGGTAATTCATCTCTTGAGATTTCAACTGTTGAGAAACACACGACACCATTTTGTCCTGCCTCACCTTTCTTTCATTATCAGTCTATGCATACCATACTAGTCGATACATTACAAACCACATAGGTTGTAATTTCCACTGACTATACAGGTTGCATACATTATAGAACACACATGGGTCACATTGTTGGATAAAGAATATTCAATATTGGTGCGAGTTTCAACCTCTCTCACAACCTTTTGAAATCCTCCCACAGACATATCTCACCTAAACAGATATCTCTTTCAAATAAGTTTTTATCAATGGCAAAGCAATTCAAGAAAAAATCTGAATACATATCTAGCAAGACTAAACAAATTGAGTATTTCTACAACATTTTATGTCCTCTTCTAGTTCTATATTTCTTCCACTATTCTAGGTTTCACAAGGACCCCTTCTATGAGACAACATAGTTTAGAAGTGATCTCTACAAACTATTCTTAAATTCTATTGAAAAATTCTATTAAAATATTCAATTCATAAAATTTACAAATATCGCAGCTACATTAGCAAGTTCAAAATTCAAATTTTGAAAATACCTAGGAACTTGACAACTATCCTGAAAGGTCATTAGTTCTAAATACATTCCAGGCTCCAACCCTTGCTACTTAAGCCATTCATAGGATGTTCAATCCATTATATTCCAACCTTACTCTAGGACATTGCCTATAATGCTCAGGCTTTACAACCTTTAAAGGACACTGTCTGGTATTCTTGGTTTCATGATCGTGGGCTTCATATGAAATGCTTTTGCCAGCCCATGGACATACTAGTTCTATTGAACTTAGGGCTTTTCATTGAATGCAGATTAAGTTTGATGACCTAAGGACGACTTGGCCCAATAGGTCTTATGCTCATTGTATATTCATAACACGAATATACTTGATGGTAAACACATACATGTAGAACCATTCATAAGATATGAGAGCAAGAGTTGCTTTCCTTTATATGGTTGAGCTTGTTCTTCCTCAATTCCCTTCTTCTGTCTTTCCTTCAACACACAGCGCTGGAGCATCCCATAGCAATACACTAGGTCATATAAACCCTTTCTCCAATAATTCCTCAATTTTCTTCTTCAATTGAGTCATCTCATTGGGTTCCATTCAATAGGGTGCTTTAGATATTGGTCCAGCTCCAAACATGATCTCGATGACAAATTCTACTTCCATTTTTGGAGGTAATCCACTAATGTCTTCTAGAAATACCTTAAGGAACTTATTCACTATAAGTATGTTCTCAAGTGTAGTCTCAACTTCTTTCAATGCTAAAAAGAACACATTGTACCCTCAACACCCCATTTTAAACATTTCTTAGCTTCAACTATTGTGAGGAAGTTCAGATTTACACTTGCATTATTATCCTTCTACAGATTCGGATATACAACCCTCTTACTACCATAGTCCAACAACACATTGTTTATCGTCAACCAATTTAAGCCCAATATAACTTTGATACCATGAAATGGCAAACAAATTAAATCTACCATAAACTCATGCCCATTAACATTCACAACACAGTTCACACAGACATTAATAATCACAGACTAATACTAATTGGTGTGGACACAATCAAATCATAAGGTAGTTTTTGGGTTCTTAATTCTATATGTTTAGTGCATTTGTAGGCAATGAAAGAATGACTAGTACTCGAATCAAACAATACTTGTAATGTATTGCCACAGAGAAGGGTAGTTCCTTAGATCATTTATGAGGACTTCCAGGCCTCCTCATGAATCATGGTAAGAACTCTACCTTGGTTCTAGGGTTTCTTCTCAGTAGTACATTGTGAGCAGTCTCAGCTAATGTGGCTAAGCTTCTGACAGGCATGGAAAAAATCTGCCCACTGCAAGCTCTTTTAAAATGTGTTCTATCACATTGGGAACAAGGTCAAGAGATACTGGGGTCTTTGGTAAGCACGATTCTTATGCTTAAAGGGCCTTTTGTTGTTTCCTTATGGTTTGAATCCTTGCCCTTTCCTTTTCAGAGAGTTCCCTTGACTGAACTCACGCATCTACTAACATTCTTAGCTGAATACAGATCCTTCAAATTACTCTTAGTGATCCAACATTCCTCAATTTCCTAATTTAACTCTTTACACTGTTGAGAGACCAGCTTCTCCTTGATTTCATTCTTCAACCCCTGTATCAACATGTTTGAGCTCCAAGCATAATTACAAATTCAAATTCCCTCATCGGGGTACTCGATCCACATCTTTCAGGGAATCCAATAGCTACAAGCATACCAATGGTTATTTATTCCAGCCATAAGACCATAACTCATGGCACCTGGTTCCATCTACCACTTAGTTCTATCAAGGAACAAACTCTCAATTGTTCTTTCTAAGGAAATATTCTAAGATTAAGATATTTTCCTATGCTAGATCAATAGATAGCAACCTCTAGAAACCTTATGCACATTTATACTATATTCTAGTACCTCAAATCATTCAGGACCATTCAAACACCTAATGAATCAATTCAACTATTGTTTGATTCTTAAGTCAAAATTCAACTTTGAGAAATCATGTTTGCTCAATAATGCCCATCGTATATACAAAGATCATGATTCACAATTCCTATACTTATCCTCAAAATATTCGAATAAGGTGGTTATGTGGAAGATTTGTCCTTGTCTTTGTTTCTCTCTCTTCTATCAAATTTTCTTCCATTTTTGGTGATTTTAAGCTCTCTCTCACTTATTGTTTGGTCCATATGGGAAAGTGATGGGAATAAGAGGAGATAAAGATATTAAATTGAATGGATAATCTTCATTTGATTATTTTCTAAGTTCCTCCAATGATAGCTCTCTATTTGGCCCTTTATACTTTTCCTTATTATGTTTTTGTTGGACCTGGCTATCACCCAAGAGGGAGGTGAATTAGGTGTTTGATAAACTTTAGGAACTTTTAAAAAAACTTTTCGCAATATAAATTGACAATTAGATATTCAAAGATGAGCATATACTGGAAATGTAAAAGATAAGGGAAGAGAGTATGCAAACTGTGATTTATCCTGGTTCGGTCCAATAAACCTACGTCCAGTCCCCAAGCTTCACTTGAGATTTTCAATCCACTATTTACTTTGAACTTGATTACACATTCTGTACTTGAAGTAATCCTCTCCCTAGGATTCACTCCCCCTTACAAACCGTAATCAATTCACTTGCTTGATTACACACTCTGTACTCGAAGTAATCCCACACTCAGATTCACTCCCTTTACAAGCTATAATCACAACAAAGTGTTTCCCACTCAAGATTACCCAATCTTGAGTAACTCTCAGAATAATAGGATGATCACAATGAATCTTCTCTCTCAGAAGTAAGTGAATAAATACTGAAGCACAATTCACATAATCTCACTCTCTAAGCTAAATATATGATCATTGAGATATTCAGAGAGTAGATGAAGCAGACGTTAGAATATTGGCATTTTCACTGTGTAAGCTCACGTCCCTGTTCTTGCTCTCCCTCTTGTATTTGTCTCTCTTGTTCTTCATTTCTGGGCATCTTATATAGATGAAGAAGAGGAACTAGCCGTTGCATTTTCTTCTCTTTGATTCTTCAAAGTTCAGCTATAAATCTGAAATATGATAGTTGCATATTTTACTCTGTTCTTTCAATTCTCAACTGGAATCTTGGAATATGTTGTTGCAGAGCGTCTTCCAAATTTTTAGTCATTCTATGATCTTAATTCGACCGTTTGAGGTGATCTTAATGTGTTCCAACGGTCTGAACTAAACATCTGGGATAATGGAGAAGAATCAGCCCTGTTCTTGGTTCTTCATTAAATGCACTTATTCTGGATCTTTGATTCTCTCTGATCTTGTGATGAACCTATCTGAAACTTATCAAAAACTTGATCAATAATATTAGGAATAATAATATAACATGATATGATAATTTCAGATTAACCCATAAAGATTTCGTAAATTGGCGCAATCTGGTTCTTATACTTCAGCGATGCAAACTGAAGTTTGGAAAACTAAACTAGAGTTTGCAGCGGGCTAAACTGGAGTTTAGAAATCCAAACTCGAGTTTAGGTCTTCCAGAAAGGAATGTCGCGATTTGAGTTTTGGAGCACACTTGAACATAAGGCTAAACTCGAGTCATTAAGTGACTAACTCAAGTTTGGGGCTTTGTTACGAGGATAAGCCTAAGTTCAAGAACTTCCAGACTGGAGTTTAGAAACACAAACTGGAGTTTGTCAAATCAAAATATTGAGGAGTTCTCTGTCTGCCACAAACTCGAGTTTACTAACTCAAACTCGAGTTTCCTTAAGAGATGAAACCATCTTGCTCTCTGTCAAGTCCAAAACTGGAGTTTGCTAACACAAACTTGAGTTTTCTTCTCCATAGCCCAATCAAATATTCTTCTCACAAGTTCTTTGCTCTCTAACTTGATGAAGATCAATTCCTGGAATCCAGTACCTATCTCCATAAGACTCTTTAAGTCTTCTTTCCAATGCAAGAAGAATCAGCTCCAAACTCATTGCAATCTGATAGTTATGATCCGATGAACGAAGGCTGTTCTTTAGCTAACATTTTTCCAGCATCCTGAATTGATTGTCAACTTCAAAAATTCATACCTCACTCATTTGATCTTTGTTTTCCATGATCTTTATGTTTCTGGAAAGGTATGTGAGTCTATTTTCATATGCCACCGATTTCAGCTCATTTCGATTTGTAGATTGTGAGATATCCTCAAATTACTGAACTTGGGTCTGCTGGGTGACGTTAACAGATGGGTCAACTTCAAAAATTCATAGCTCTCTCATCTCAGCTTCTTTGGGCATGAAAATTTGTCCAGATGACGCGTTGGATGTCTAGTTTCATACAAAATTGATTTCACCTTAAACCGATCTCTGGTTTGGGAGATATCATCGAATTACCAGAGGTTGCCAGTTCTGATCATGAAACAGAGTTGGACAGAGTTGCTGAAAGCTTGCTAAACTCAAGTCATTAAGTGACTAACTCGAGTTTTGAGTTCCAAACTCGAGTTTACATTGGCTAACTCGAGTTTTGCTGATCCAGAGACACCAGAGTTGCTGAAGACACTACAAACTCGAGTCATTAAGTGACTAACTCGAGTTTTGAGTTCCAAACTCGAGTTTACATTGTCTAACTCGAGTTTTGCTGATCCAGAGACGCCAGAGTTGCTGAAGACACTACAAACTCGAGTCATTAAGTGACTAACTCGAGTTTTGAGTTCCAGACTCGAGGTTTGTGTCATAAACCCGAGTTTTCTTATAATCCAGAGGCAGATCACTTCCAGTAATGCAGTAAACTTGACTTTTAAGTATCTGGCTTGATTTTGCTCATCCAGAACTTAATATATGCTTGTTTTAACTTTGAATTGAGTTGTTCTAACTTTCATTTCATCATGGAGACTTCAAGAATCAATCTAAAAACTTGTATGATAATTTTCTCATTCCATTTGACAAGTTTTTCTTTCTTTCTTCTCTTTTCTTGATCATTCTTCATGATTGAACTATTTCTTTCTTTTCTTCTCTTGTTCTTTCTCCATATAAACAAATCTACATTAAATGTAGCAATTAGTCAATATATGTGCTATAAACTTTTTGCTCTTACTAATGGCATCTATATAAGACATCATCAAAACTAATCATAACCAACAGTTTTCTCTTTCTTTCTTTTTTTTTTTCTTTTTCTACTTCCTCTTGCTTGGCTAAAGTTTAAGGGCCTTGGAAGGATTAAATGGTCTTCAATATCATGTGATTAACTCTTGTATTGACATATGTCCCAATTAATTAAGATGCCAAGTGTCCTTGTATCATCTTCTTTCCCTCTTCTCTCTCTTATTAGGCACCACTTTTGTCAAGGAAAAGAAGGCCTAATGAATTCCCCTGACTCTTTGGTTTAGTGTTTGGAAAGTCAAATAGGTGATTAGGTTGAAGACCGGTGGATTTCCTGGACTCAAGCACTAGGTGTCGCGTTCTAGAGATGTAACACAAAAAATATCTTTTACTTTGTCATGATGAGAGGACACTTGTCATATTACAAAAAAGTTGTGTCATCATTAGATATCATGACATACTTTATTGAAGAAGTTTATTGGTGCTTATTTGGAATTATACTTGAGTTACACTTGGAATTATGGCACGTATACCGAGACCTACCAAATGACACCAAATTAGACTATGTGCGTAGGCCCCTACATGGCGCCACATACCGGTGTCATTTCTCAAAACACATATGGTAAACATGTGTGCCCTAGAAAGTCCATATGCACACCTATACCGTCACATTTTTGCTCGACCAATCGTTCGATACCTCATGACATAGCTATGTGGCATCTTTTTACAAACCCAATGCCATTGTACATGTGCCTTATGCCATTCTGCACCAACACTTTACTCTTACTGCCTACGCATACTAAGTCCTCTACCCAGTAGGGCTGAATCACACAGTCCCCGAGAGTGTTTCTATCTCTCGACATTCTTGGGACTTTTCCCAAATTAGCTTTTTTCTGCCTGCCTGCTTAATGCAAGCTTTCCTAAACTTTTTAGGCTTGAAGCTTAAGATATTGTATTATGCACTTCTCTAGTTTGAAAGATAAGAAGCCTAACTTGGTAGTCATTCCTAATTATGGGCTTATTGAAGAGTTTTGGATGGTGGACTATATTAAAATTAAATTTCATATTTTCGAATGCAAGTAGGTTAATGTCAGTAATAGTGTTCAAATCAATCAGTTAGGATTTACATTAGTAGATTTGAATAGTAGAAGTTTTGGATATGAACCTTTTATTATGGTATATCATGCGAAACAAGTGTTATATTTCATCAATCAGACAAATAAAATATGGTATGTAGCTTTCCAAGGAAAAATGGTCATTGATATTGAAGAGGAAAGTCATTCAAATTATGATTTTTTTGAGACTCCTTTCTTTTCAAGGGGTCTACCATAATTGAATGAAGAAGATAAAGCGTATAATGAACATGACATAAGAAATGATTATCATGAAGGGATATGGGAGGATATCCATTTATAAAACTACTTTGAAAGTTAGCTAGCTAAAGTAATTATCATGAATAATTTATATAGTTATTTGCTCTTCTAATTTAATTGATTAACCTTATTTTGTTGTCTCTTAATAGGAAATGAAGTAAAAGACCCTAAATGGATCACACCAAATGTTAGTATATGTTTGTTTGTTTTATAAACTTGTTCAATAAGTTATACTCTATACAATTATAGTTATGTCATGTTCTTTTTTAGACTCGTAGGCAGCCACATAGATCCAACTTATGTGGCTTTTATGTGTTGAGACACATATTTAACATTATCACCTTATGCATGACTTAATTCACTCAAGAGGTAAATGTATATTTAAAAAATTTTCTACTATTTTTTTTTTTCCAACTTAGCAAGTTAATGATTTGTCTTGTTTTGATGTTACATATGTTTGATCTTATTGATCCCTTTCCAGAAGAAGATATTGACTTAAATCCACAAATGTTGTGGTGAATTCTTTTATTGAGTTTAGGTCTTGTGTTTTTTTATCATGTATGTTTACATTTGAAGGCTATGAAATATTGTGATATGTGATAATTCCTTGGTTATGAAAATATTGGTATGGTATGTGGTCTGTAATTAATAATAGTTGTTAGATTGATTTTGTTCCCATTTGAATTGGAATATTATTGGCATTATGTTCATTTTCAATAATTTAATTTGTATATTTATTTCCAATAGTTCAATTTGTTACTTATATTGAATTGTTTAGAGCTTGTAACTAAAAATGTTTGGATTGGATGGTGGATAAGAGAAAGAAATAGAGTTAATATGTGAAAAGATACAAAAAAATTTTGGACCGGACGTTATAAACATCATATCTAAAAAGAATTAAGATGTGAAATATAAAATATGGGGTGTAAAAGTTTAACTTTGAAGGCTAGTTTAAAAACTATCAAGTCCAAAAACTATTTTTAGGACCTAAAAAAGTCAAATCAAGTATAATGTAAGATTTTAGACGTGGTATAAGCCAAATCAAGTCTAAAAAGGTTGACTTTTAAGACCTAATCTTTTACACAACTAGTGTAGAAAGTCTAACTTTTTAGTTCTAATCTTTTTTGCAATTAGTCTAAAAAGTAAGACATTTTAGATGTGATATAAACCAATTCAGGTATAAAATTTCCAACTTTTTAGACTTGATATTTGAGCAATCAGTCTAAAAATGATTTTTAGGATTGGTTGCTCAACCAATCTATAAGGTAATAGACTTTTTAGTTCAACTGTATCGAAATCTAATCTAAAACTAGTCTAAAAAGAGATTTTTGCAAGAATAATAATATAATTCAAAATGGATTAAGATTCATTCATATCCAGAAATATTTTGAATTTAATCCAAATTACAAAAGGCTTATTGTTTTAATGAAAACATAAAAGAGCAACTACACCATTGAAAACTACAACTAACTACCCTTCACCAACTACCGCCTCCTAAGATGAAGGTGGTGGGTGATCAAGAAGGTAAAAATTTCGTGCCATATATTACACATGTATCGAAAATCATGTCCACAGTTCAACATAAAAATCTTGGAAAAAAATAGTAGAATGAATATAAATATAACATTTTTATCAAAAAAAAAATCTATTGCATTTTTATTAATCTATTTTATTTCTATATAACATAGTTTAATTAATAATTGATGCGTGGATGATTATTAAAAGTTAAAAAAAGTTGTACTCTTTTATAATCTTTCATGAAAAGCTTTGTACTTTTGCCCCCTACGGAGAGTGCCATAGCTGTTGTATCTTATAATTTAGATTCCTTCAATGGAACAATGGATTCATAGGCTAATTAAGTTTTAAAAGACTTAAATGGTTCAGATATGATATAATAAAATCAAATGGTAATGCGTTTAACAAAACGTTTTTAAATTTATGTTATTTATTTTTTAAAATAATTTAAAAACTTATAAATTTTAAAAGAATTAAAGCGTGTTTTTGTTTTGAAAGTATTCTTGAAAGAGTTGCATATAATTGCCAAATTCTTCAAAGCATTCTAAAAAATTGTCGAATAAAGTAGCATATAATTCGTCTAAAATTATTTTAATATCTTGAGAAACTTTTTAAAACCAAACGTTGACATTAAAAAAATGTAACATTACACCGATTTAAAAAAAAAAATTGTTACATTATATATTATTATTTTTAGACAATTGTGCAAATTTTGATATTGGCAAGGACATTTGGCATCAAAATAAATTTTTTGGCCACAATAATATACATAAAAATTTTGGGAGAGTGTAGAAACACGGGTTCATATTAGCTACATATCCCTTATATGCACCTTATGTACTCATCTCTTTATTTTTGTGCTGATCACATTTTTTCTTTATTTAGATTAAATTATATGTTGTATCTTGAAATGTTTTTTGCATCCATTATTTTAAATTAATTAATTTTTTGTCCTATATTCAAAAACATTTTTCCCATAAAACACCAGTATCATGAAAATAAATTAATTTGATATACTGGGTGTAAAAATATTTTAGGATGCGTATATAACTTAATCTAAATAAATAAAATATATATAAGAAATAAGAAAATGTACTCACCTTAAAATCAAAAGGATGAGCACATAAGATGCAGATAAAGATGTGCACCTAATATGAACCAGTAGAAATGCCACTTTAGTCCTAGTTGCTGCTTCCTCATCCTCATCTTTCCCAGCCATACATTGTCTCTGATAACAACAAGGTTTGGCAAAAAGGCGATTGGTAGCATAATGTTTTTTTTTTGGGACAAAAATATATATGAATGCTTTGCTATGGTGCAAAAATATCATTTCAGTTAACTTTTCATAAACGTCCGTCACTTTTTTTCATGGTTCCCACTTACTGCCTCCTCATCCTCTTCTTTCTCAGCTAAACCTTGTTTCTCTTCAACATCATCCTTCAACTCCATCTCTCCTCTCTCATCCCTCACCGTCCACAGCGAATTTGGCTTCTCTCTCTACACTTTTTCATCATTTTTTATCTTTTTTACTTTTTTGTTGTTTTATTAATACCTCAACAGTCCTAATTTATTACTCCCCCAGTCCTAATTATAGGACAACATTTAGGAGTTGGCTTTGGTCCTAATTATAAGACAAAATTTAAATTTTGTCAATTTCTTTCTAAATTACCCCGATTTTAATCTCTCAAGTGTGTTTTGTTTTTGGTGAGTATATGCAAGTGGGTGCGAAGACTCTTCCAGCCAATGAAACTTTTAAATTATTAGATTTTAATTTATCTAAGGTCTTTAGGTTGCCGAGGTGCACTGGCTGTCTAACTCAGGTCATATTTGTGAGTTGTTCGACTTTTGTCTGAATTTCAATGAGCTTCGGATTTATTCATATTTTAATTATAACTTGCCTCTAGATGTATAATCTGGGTTACTTTTCTTTGAACTCCATTCCTATTCATGATTGTTTGGATTTCTTGTGCATCAACATCCAGGCTTCCAAGTTCGCATGTTCTAGCACCGGGTTTCCCCCAATCCAGATTACCGTGAGTAGGAATTGGCTCAATTTGCTTGTCCTTCATGTACTGTCTGATCTTGTCTACGTCGATCCTGGTTATTGCTCAATGAACTGGGGTAGAATTTGAGGGGTTGTATATACTCAAGTGGGCTTTCGTTTCCTCTTCTTATATCATCACGACGAATTGATAGCTGGCTACTATCGACTGCCAAAAAGTAAAAACCACCACGCTTATTCGTTTGTGGCATTTGTGCACATTAAATGCACACACTATTTCTTGTACGTCATAATCGCTTTTTAGGAGGATTGTCTCTTTTTCCCTCGACTCTTTGAATTCGTACCCTCAATGATTACGTTTATATATTGACTTTTCCCTCCATTTTCACCACTTCACATTCCAAGAAACCTCTGCTTTTCTTCAGAGACTTGCCTTCTTATGGTTCTCTAGTTTGCATCTTTAGGGTTCCTAAACCTTCTTAATATAAGGTATTTTTGCCATTTCTTTATGCTTCTTTTGTTTTCACTTTGAAGTTTGTAGATTATGTGTTATTTTGTTCTTTCTTCTCACTCTATGTCTTCAGTTACTTCAATTTCTCGGTTTCTGGCATTTGGGTTCGTGGGTAACCGTTGATTTCTAGGTTTGTCTCTTTGAATATAAACCCTTGTTTTGATTCTCACTACTTCCACTGTTTTGCCATAAATCTATTTAGCGTTCTATTTTTGCAATCGAGCATAGTGTCATCTTTATCAAGCATAGAATCGTCTAGTCACAGCCCCTTATCCTACCTATTTATCGAGTACCTTGTGTATCTTTAGGTTTTGCTTCCTAGTAGCAATGGATAAGGTTAATCCTTTGCCATTTTCGAGTCGAGATGCAATAATTCCAAAGGAGAACGAAGAGTTGCATCGAATAGTCTCTCCTGCAGCTCGATACTGGTTTTGGAGTATTTCCCCTTTTGAAGAAGAGAAACAAGCGCCCTTGCTTTATGGAAGGCATAATTGGGGGGCGGAGTAAAGAGAGGTCTCAGCCTCCAGAAACTAGGAGCCAGGGTGAAAGTAGAAATTAGGGTAAGGGTATAACTAATCCACCACTACAAACTGAGCGCTGGGATAGGGTCAAGTCCATCCCAGCATCACACATTGCTCAACAAGAGGATATTCATCATACTAAACTAGGGTCTTGCTTGAAGGGATATGTCAATTCATGTTACAACCTTGTGTAAAACCTACATTTTACCCTATTTCCAAACAGGCTAAAGGTTTGTTTAAGAAAGAAGAGGATGGATGAGGCGGTAGCAAGTGGGACCCATCGAAAAAATGACGGACGTTTATGGAAAATTCATGGAAATGATATTTTTGTATCATATCAAAGATTTCATATATATTTTTGTCCTAAAAAAAATTATGGTGCTAATTGCCCCTTTTTGCCGAACTTTTTTGTTGTCAGATTTGTACCTTTACGCTATTTTTTCTTATGTTCTTATTGATTAAATGGTGTCCAAAACTCATTTGAAATTAATTCTAAAACAAAATTACACTTTAACTATATTTTAAAATTGATCTATTTAAATGGACAGTTAATTAATTAAATTACCTCAATCAAAAGATTCAATTTGCACTCTCCCGGTTGACTCTCGACAAGTGACAACACATTTTCATCCCCATTTAAAAAAAATGAAAACACATATTCAGTGCATATTAATTAATAATTTATTTTTAAAAAAAAAAAAACTTTTTCCGTTTCGTCTTATCTGTTTCAACGGCCAAAGGGAATTTATTTAGAAGAAACAGTAAACTACCCTCGTAATCCAGACAAAAATAAACCTAAACAATGATAGTAATACGAAACCACAAAAAATAATGCCAATCTGGCTCAGATCCTCTGTTTTCAAAATTCTTTTACAACTCACCACCACCAATAATTTCTAAAAGAATCAAATTCAATCACCACCATTGCTCTACATTTTCCTAAATTACCCCTCAAGTTATTCTTAATTACGTTATGACCCACATTTAAATATTCGTCAGTCCTTTCTTCCGCTATTTCATTCTCTTCCCACCACTGAACAGAGCCTCGTTCCTCCTCGATTCTCTCTCTTTCCCTCTCTCAGGTCTTCCGTTATTTTTCCGTTACTTTCCCGAGAAAATGAGAGAGATCCTTCACATCCAGGGTGGTCAGTGCGGTAACCAGATCGGCGCCAAATTTTGGGAGGTTATCTGCGACGAGCATGGCATTGACCATACCGGAAAGTACAGCGGCGATTCTGAGCTCCAGCTTGAGCGCATCAATGTCTATTACAATGAGGCCAGCGGAGGCAGGTATGTTCCTCGCGCCGTTCTCATGGATCTGGAGCCTGGTACCATGGATTCTCTTAGATCCGGTCCGTTCGGCCAGATCTTCCGCCCGGATAACTTCGTCTTTGGGCAATCTGGTGCGGGGAACAACTGGGCTAAGGGTCATTACACTGAGGGGGCTGAACTTATCGATTCGGTTTTGGACGTTGTGAGAAAGGAAGCCGAGAATTGTGATTGCTTGCAGGGTAACGAGTTCATCGATTTATTCTGTGTTTCCGTATTTCTTTGTCAAATAATTTTCGATCTGAAGCTGTATTGTTATAGCGTAATTAGAATGGAAGTGTTCAGATTTCATTATGGCTTTGCCGTTTACAGGTCCTTGATTGTATGCATGTATTTTAGGGTGTCAATACTGTGATTCATTTTGGCATTGTTGAATTCTTATTTGCGATGTATTATAATCTTGGTTTGTTGTTAATTTGCCTCTATTGTGATAGGAATTATAGGTAGGGTTTTGCAACCATTTTTTTTTTTAACGTCTGGTCCTCTTCTTTTCTCCCCCTGCACCTAGGATTCTCTTTGTAGTCATTTATGATGTTTTTGTATTGTATGTTGGAAACATATTTGGTCTCAGCAGTCAACCTTTGTTGTTTGGTGTAATTTGTACTTTTTCCAAAATATAACAAGAAATCTTGCAATCTTTCATTTCCGATTTGTTTTGTTTTTGTTGTTAATATCGGTACTATATAGACTTTTGAACAAGTATGAGACTACAATTATGGTAATTTTCGGTCTCCTCCCAAAAGCCAATCTATTCAAAATTTCAGATAGTTCTTTTAATCTAACAGAACGGAATTAATTCTAAATCTCAATATTATGACCAGGATTTCAAGTTTGCCATTCTTTGGGGGGAGGAACTGGCTCTGGCATGGGAACTCTTCTCATTTCAAAGATCCGGGAAGAGTACCCAGATCGTATGATGTTGACCTTTTCTGTCTTTCCCTCCCCAAAGGTTTCCGACACAGTTGTAGAGCCCTACAATGCCACACTTTCTGTGCATCAGCTTGTCGAAAATGCTGATGAATGCATGGTCTTGGACAACGAGGCTCTCTATGACATCTGCTTCCGAACTCTGAAGCTTGCCACTCCAACTTGTAAGTTTTCTAATTTGTCTATCTGGTTTTTTGTAGGATAGTGCAACTTTTTCTTCTTCTTTCTCTTGTTGATGCTAAGTAATCATTTGGCATACCTTTTTATCCACTCTCTAGTGACGATTTCATACATATCCTTCCAGGTCATGTGTCTCACTCATAGTGGTTGTGGTTGTTGAGCTTATGTCATCATTTGCTTGCTAGTCACTTCCTTAGGAAGGAAGGTATTAAATTATATGCTCATTATAGATGGGAGTTCTTAATCTCATCTGTTTTATTTTCTTGTCTTATTACAGTTGGTGACCTTAACCACCTCATTTCTGCTACCATGAGTGGTGTTACTTGCTGTTTGCGATTCCCTGGACAGCTGAATTCTGATCTTCGAAAGCTTGCTGTGAATCTTATCCCATTCCCTCGTCTCCATTTCTTTATGGTTGGATTTGCACCTTTAACCTCAAGAGGATCCCAGCAGTACCGTGCCTTGACGGTGCCTGAGTTGACCCAGCAAATGTGGGATGCCAAGAACATGATGTGCGCTGCAGATCCACGCCATGGTCGTTATCTGACTGCATCAGCAATGTTCCGTGGTAAAATGAGCACCAAGGAAGTGGATGAACAGATTATCAATGTACAAAACAAGAACTCTTCCTACTTTGTTGAGTGGATTCCGAACAATGTCAAGTCTAGCGTGTGTGACATCCCACCTAAGGGTCTTAAGATGGCTTCTACTTTTATTGGGAACTCAACATCAATTCAGGAGATGTTTAGGAGAGTCAGTGAACAATTCACGGCTATGTTCAGGCGCAAGGCTTTCTTGCACTGGTACACTGGCGAGGGAATGGACGAGATGGAGTTCACTGAGGCCGAGAGTAACATGAACGATCTGGTTGCTGAGTACCAGCAATATCAGGATGCCGCTGTCGACGAGGAAGAGTATGAGGAGGAAGAAGAGGAGATTGCTGCCTAAGGTGTGTCTGTGAGTTCTCTCAAGGTTGTCTGTGAAGTTTCATTATGGCTGGGAGTGATCAAGTTGTATGCTGTTGTCTAAATTGAGGATCATTGTATAATCTTTGGTTTGTTGTCTATGATTCTGTTTCTTTTTTTCTTTTTTTTCTTTGGCAATTCAATCTTGAATGTTTGTAGTATCCTTAGTAGGTAGATAATTTTACACATATTGGCAGTTTTCGTTTTTGTATCATCCTTTGTCTTTTTTTATTTTAATTTGATTATTATAATTTTCTGTCAATTAAACCAATCTGTTCCATTTTCTTAGGCATATTTCTGCAAATTAAATCGAGCGTGTTCTATAGGTATTGTCTATTTTTTTATTTTTATTTCTTAATTAATTGTGGGCTTAAGGAATTCTCTGTACTAGTCCCGGATGAGTCTATGCCATCGCCAGGTTAGAAAGTAAAAATTTGCCGGTTATAATATTCGTTTATCGGAATATGTTAAATAACACAGCGAGATATTGAAATTAATGACTCAAATCTTTTTGCCGGGCCATCAATATGATAGTTGTTGCCAGCTGAAGATATTTGAAGCTCGGTATCTAATATAATAAATTGAATTGAAATTTAAGAGATTAATACCGGTTTATGTTGGTCAAATGTCGGTTACATCATAAATGAAATTTGAATTCAAAGGCGCGTTTACAATAAATAATAAGAAGAACAAAATATAAATGGTATAATAATTGGGATAAAATATTCTTACTACCATTTTTTGTTACTACCAATATTATTACTACTTTTCTACTATTAGATCATAATCTTATCTATCTTTATCATTTCTCTCTCTTATTAAGATTCTGATCTAATGATGAAAAAGTGGTAGTAACATTGGTAGTAACAAAAAATGGTGGTAAGAATATCATATCCCATAATAATTAGGCTAAAATACAATGACATTTCTTCTATTACACAAGTTTTTCTTTTAGTTTTTATATTTCACTCCCATTAGTTCGTTGAATTTTGTTTTAATACGTCTGAACAACAAAACAAACAAAAGAAAATTAAAAGCTACTCTCTATTGTCCCTGGCCAACAAATCACACACGACATCAGGACCCAATATACTTAAGCCAGGCACGTTTGGCAAGGTTTGTTATAGTGGCCCCGTTTGGGGAGAGCATTCGGCAGCTTTAAGTGACGAAAAGGCAGACAAAACTAGCAATGGAAAAAAAGCCTTAAGTATAGTGTTTAGGTAAAGCTTTAAATCCACTAGGTTTTTTTTTTTAATTTATTTAAAAAAAAACTCCTAAAAGTCAATTTACGAAAAAGCTCGAGGTAACTTTAGGAAAAAGCTTTTAGTTTTTTGATGTAAGCCTTGTCACTTCTACCACTATCAATTCAAACACAAATTATATTTATAATAAGCCATTGCTCTTAAAACTAACTCAAACTTAAACATGTCGTATTGCTGGCCTTTTCAATCTGCTTGAGACTCACTTTCCAATTCCGTTGAACCATTCCATAATTTCCATGATCAATGTCCTATCTTTATGAAGTTCAGACAGGCCGTTCTTGCTGTAAATTCAGGGCCTCATAGGAATCCGATTTAATGATGAAATCCCAGTGTCCGCCTTTCTAGGTCCATGTAAAGCCCAATCATATGATACAACCCCAAAGTTCAGCAGTTATATGATCTCCACTCTCTAGTCGGAAAATAAATCCTTCGACTAGCTCTCCCTTTCCTTTCCCCTTTTGGGAGCGGCTTGCATCCTCTTCTCTTAATAATCATTGTGGTCCACTTCTTTAAAACTATACCAGTTTGGCACAAAATTGTGAAGAATGATACTTTTTAAAAAAAAAAAAAAAAATTAGGGTACTGACAGGTACTAAAAGAAGATACTTCATGATACTAAATAATATTGAAAAGTTGCTTTATAATCTTAAAAAATTATTTTAGGATTTTAAAAAATATTTGAGGGTACTAACAGGTGTTAAAAATATACTTTTAGGATACTGACTGATACCTAAAAAAAAAAACTTCATGATCTTGAAAAATTATTTTAGGATCTTGAAAAAAAATCCTAAAGCATATTTTTAGTACCAGTCAGTACCTGCAATATTTTTTCATGATTTAATATGATTTTTTAATATCATGAAATATTTTTCAATATCAGTTAATATCTTTTTAGTACCAGTCAATAGCATAAAATATTTTTTCAAGATCCTAAAATAATTTTTCAAAATCATGAAGTATGTTTCTCTGTACCAGTCAATGGATTAAGGTTGAAGGAAGAACAACCAGTCCTTAGCTCCCCCTTCAAGTGAGAAAGGAAAAGCTCTCAGTTTGATATGCTCCTGATCAATTGTTTGTGGCTTCATTGTGCTACAGACCACATGAAACTCCTTCAAATGCTTATGGGGACATTCACCTGCAAGACCATGAAACTTGGGAAGCAAATGGATAAGATCAGATTTAAGTTCAAAGTTAGCACCAAGTTCAAGATATTGAATGCATAAAGGTTGATTGACTACTGCAGGTGCAACCAATTCTTTCAAAGTTGGACGGTTTTCTTGTTCTGCCATATTTTCAAAGTTAGCAAAAGTACTACTAGAATTAGTAAATTCAAAAGACTCAAGAGACACAGAATCAAATTCAGAATCTGAAACAGGATCCGTAGTTATTAACTGACTTAACCTCACGGTTCGTCTAGCAACTAGGATGGTTCTCTCTATTTCAGGATCTCTTTCTAATAGATCATGTGGATTAGTAGTACTCCTGGTACTCATACAACAGCATATGACAGAATGGAAAACTCAAGAAATAGCAAAAATAGACTCACAAAATCACAAAAATAGTCACAAAATAGCAAGAACACTAATATGACACTAGAAGACTCAAAACACAATAACAGAAAACCACACTAGAAAATAACCAAAATAAATGCAGAAACACTATCAAATGATTTTTAAAATTTATGGGATCTACACAGAAACACTCCTAGACCATTGGGAGACCTAAAAATGTAATAAAAAAACTTGAAAATTGAAAAAGTGGTCAAAACGATGGAATTTGGCTTTAAAATGAAGACTACATGACAAAGCATGTGTCTTGATATTTAGGCCAAAATCCATCAACCTGCCAAATTTCAGCTCAATCAGAGATAATCGCAAAGTCTAGTAGAAATCCTAGGAACAATTTCAAAAATACCGGCTATGTCCCGCTGAGACAAGAAAAATAGCAAAAACAAGGCCTGAACGATGGAATTTGGCGATTTTGAGTAGGACCTCACTCTTCCAAAGAGGGTGACTATTGTTTAGAATGCCAATTTCCATGTGGGAAAGCCCTGGCTCAAGTGATCTGGGTGAAAAAATTTTCTGCCCCGTCACCTGAACCGACTAATCTACTTCTAATCTGTTACTAATCAAACCGATGCGAATTCCCCGGCAACGGCGCCAAATTTTGACAGAAATTTGTCATAATTTCTCCCAAAATCATGGTAGTGAAAATGTAGATTTTACCTAAAAACAGAAGGAGAATGAAAAATCGTAAAACATAAAATCATAATACAAAACATAAATTTTACTTGTATATGTATATAAAAAAATTCAAGAAAAATAATGCACCTGCCATCATCCATACATATATGGATCAATGTAATATTGATAACTTCTCATTTTTAATAGATTTGAGATATGTTTTGAGATATTTTTGGAAGTTAACAATGCTAAATTAAATAGATTTTATTGAGATTTTAAGAGATATCAATTTGGATGCATTATTTGAGGGATTTCAATTTAAAATATAAATTTCAATAAAATAATAGTATTAATAATAAATAATAATGATTTAAGATTTTGAAGAAGAAAAATATTTAAATGGAGTAAAATAAGGAAAAGATTGTTCAAATCTTATTATTATTGTTATTGTTATTATTAGTATCATTATCTATTATTTTATTATTTTAATGTTTGTTATCTTTTCTTCTTATGCTGCATACGCCACCGTTTGGGGAAATTTATTGGAATCAATTGAAAACCTAAGGAAGCTATGGTAAAAAGAAACAGGGCCGCGAGAGTGCGAGACGCACAACTGAGAAGAGAGGTGAGATCGAGACGCACAGTCAAGAAGGAGCGCCGCGTTCGAGAGGCATTTGACCATCTTCTTCCTCTCTCTCGCCGACGACATCATCCACCACCAAGGCCGCTGGCGAGCCTCGTCTAGACAACACCACGAACTGGAAGAGCGTTGCACAGAGGGGAGTGCGATTCAGAAAGAAAGAAAAGAAATCAGGTGCGCTGCTGGAGACAAATAGAAGCACTTGTCTTAGCTCACTACTTTGTTTTTTCACTTTTTTAAAAAACACTTCGCTTTTACGTTTTTGCATCTAAAATCGACGTTTTTAACGTTTTCACATTGCCAGCGTTTTATACTGAAACGAAACATGGGATGCTTCAAATAAAACATAAAAACGCGTTTTTTGCGTTGTAAATTGCGTTTTTGACTGCCTTGCCCAAAATAACCAAGTTAACAAAAGATTTGCAATATAGTGTAACCTGGATCGTTTACCCAATGAATTCGCAGTAGGTTTAAATAAGTAACAATGAAACAGAACAGTAACAATTTGGGGGGAAGTTTTTCAAATTGCAATAAAACGAAATTAAAACAGAAATAGTAATGAAAACGAGATCAACCAGACTAAAACGACTAATCCAGAATCAGAGATTCCAGAACCTTTATCAGACGAAATTAATTAAAACACCAAACTCATGATCGATTTCTGGACAAATCAAAATCTCTGCGTTTCCCCAGAATTTCCCTCAACTGAACAATCGTCCAGAATGTTTTCGAAATAGTGGCGTGACATTGAACAATCACACAATGATCACTTAAACCCAATTCGAATTATATCCTTGGGATTAATCGATTTAGATATTTTTATCAAAAACCCAATCCGAATCCAGAATCGAATCCGATAAAAGAAGACAGAAATGAGTTTAGATGCTATCGATTAAGCGCGAGTCCTCTGGAATATGGAATCCCTAATCCGTGGGTTAATCAGAGAGGTTTAGCCAAGCATAGATGAGTAAAACAGTGAAGAACACGAAGAACATTTCAGAAAATTTTAAAAGTCTATGTTTGATCTTCAAAAGTCTTAAAAACGAAAAATACCAATCTGTTTGTAGCCACCATTTAACCTAACTTAAAATAGCAAAAGGAAATGGGGCTCCAAGTCATAAAATATCCAGCCCAAAAAGAAATAGACTAAAATAGCGAATGGGCCTTCACAAAATTCAGGCCCAAATAAAAATCCAGAAAAATGTCTCTGATTTCGGCTCCAAGTTTGACTATCCTCTTGACCGAATTTTCCTTCCGAGTCTTCATAACATTTGTAGCCCTTTGAATCATATAAAATATGAGACAAAAATGGGGCAAATCCGATGTCTGGTTCAAAAGTTATGGTTAAAACAGTGAAGCATATTAAATTTGGAATTTTTATAATGAAAATGAATTAAATCCAAATAAAAATCCAAAACCCAAATAAGCCTTAAAGCCCATAATTTATTAGCTAACAATCCTAATTTTATTACCCAAAAGATACAAAATAAGTGTGTAAAATATTCAATTATCAGTATTTCTAAAAAGGGAAACCTATAACTCAAATCTTTTTGAATTTACTAAATGTGAAGTAGCACACCTCTTTGCTATTTGGAGGAGAAGATGAATTTGTGCTTTAATTATTGGCTATTGGTTAGGTTGGAGGGATCAAGGTTAAGGTAGGGGAATGGCAAAAGGTTCAGGAATGATCCATCCAAATATGGCTACCATGCTTGTAAAAGACTCGGCTGAAGCCAAGAGGGGGTGAATTGGGTGAAGATAAAAACTTAAGACCTTTGAAAATCTTTTTCGCAATTCGGTAAAATCAGTTTGTATGACAGCAAAGAGTTATAAAACTATAGACAATCATTCAAACATGCATCCTAGAGATAAATGAGATTAAGGAAGAGAATTGCAAACTGATATTTATATTGGTTTGGTCCAATCGTTGGCCTACGTCAAGTTCTCAAACTCCACTTGAGATTTTCAATCCACTATCCTCTTGTTTATCCGGGCACAAGAGAAGCGTCTTATAAACCAACAAGTTTACCTAGGCACTTGTGAAGCCAAATCTCTCACCAAGATCCTCACCCTTACAACTCGTAAGGATACATTCAATTTCCCACTCAAGATCACCTAACCTTGAGTATCTCTTAGAAAATATGATTTACAATGATTCTTATCTCAAAGAAGTAAATGGATAATCACTGAAGTGCATTACAAATCATTTCACTCTCTATAGGATAAGTAAAGTAAGAATTGAAAAATAGAGTGTGTAGGAGATTCAGGATTTTGGCATTTTGACAGTATGATCTCTTGTCATCCTCTCTGTGCGTTTTGAATGTGGCTTTATTTATAGATGAGGATGATCTGAACGTTGGGAAATATGATCATTGTGTATAGAGCCGTTACAGATCAGTTGGAAACTAGCCATTAGAACTTCATTTTCTGAACCAACTGTGACATCAACATTTGCTTTATCCTTGATCTTCAGTTTAATGCCCTTTGATCATCTGAAACATGCACACAAATGATATAAATGATGTTAAGAAGTATTACAAATCTTTTGGGTAATCATCTGAATGTTCTTGATAAAAAACGAGATTTTTGACACGATGATTTTCTGAAGCAGAAGGTGTAAACTAGATTTTTCATTTGGAAACTTGATTTTTGAGCTTGTTGTGTTACTCCAGATTCCTCTCTTTCTGATCAAAACTCAAATTTTGATTTACAAACTCAAGTTTCGAAGATGCACTCACGTTCTCTGCTCTCTGTCTGAGCTATACTCGAGTTTTCTCTTGTAAACTCGAATTTACAAGTTGTTTTGTCCTTGGTTGCTCTCTAACTTGATATAGCTCAAAATACTTATCCCCATTTAGCTCTTTGAGTCTTCTTTCCAATGTAAAAAGAAACAGCTCCAAACTTGTTGTATTTTGTCCGTTATGATCCGATGAATGAAGGTTGTTCTTGACCAGCGTTTTCACAACGTCTTGAACTGACAGTCAACTTTCGAAGACCATATCTCTCTGGTCTGAACTTCATTTTAGTTTTTTCAAGTCTTGATGGAAAGCCTTATGAGTCTTCTTTCATATGCCACCAATTTCAGCTCATTCCGATGTGTAGATTGTGAGTTACACTCAAAACATTAAAGCTTGATCTGCTGTGTGGCGTGAATTCCTGGTCTAACTTCCGAAATTCACTTCTCTCTCATATGAAATTCTTTGGACTTGAAACTTTGTCAAAATGACACATTGGATGTCTAGTTTCATACAAATTTGGTTTCACCTCAATCCGATGTTTGGTTTAGGAAATATCATCAAATTATCAGACCTCGCCCAATCTGAATGTGAAATAAAGGTGAACAAAGTTGCTGATCAGCACTAAAAATTTGAGTTTTCATTTGGAAACTCAAGTTTGTCAGGTCCAGAGACGCCAGAGATGTTGAAGACACTCAAAACTCAAGTCATTAAGTTCCAAACTCGAGTTTTGACTCCCAAACTTGAGTTTTCTCATCCAGAACTTGATATTTGCTTGTTTTAATTTTTGAATTGAGTCATTCTAACTTCCACTTGATCACGGGGACTTCTAAAATCAATCTTGGAACTTATATAATGATATTCTCATTTCATTTATCAAGTTTTTCCATCTTCCATCTTGATCAATTTTCATAATTTAACTTCAGCTCATCATTCTCTGTAGCTTCTACCTTCTTCAATATTTCCTCTTTTCCAATTTCTTCTTTCTGAAATCTCATCTCTTGATCATTCTTCATAATTCAACTCTTTCTTTCTTTCAATTCTCTTGAACATTCTTCACAAATATAATTTGAACTGATCTTGAATAAGGATGTTCCATTCAATAAATTCTTTCTTCTTCAATTTCTCCTCTTCTTAATTATCCCCAAAATTCTTTGATAACTTCTTTATTGACCTTCTTCTTGATCATTCTTCATGATTCAACTTTTTCTTTCTGAAATCTCTTATCTCCTTCTTAATTAACCTTTACAATTCAACTTGGATTAATCTACATTAAATACAACAGTTAGTCAATGTAGGAGATAACTATATTACTCAATCTTTTTGCTTTTAAGAATGATATCTATTTAAGACATCATCAAAACTAATCATAACTAACAGCTTGTGGTATGTCTTACTAAGTGCTCATTTGTTATTTAGAGATATCGCTTTCTTACCTCAAGTAAAATCTCTACATTTAGGTAGTCACAAATGCCCTTGTTGCTAGTGATGTTTGGAGAAAAATGGTGCAGTTGGTCGTGAGCCGAATTTTCAACCAGATTACTGTGTGTAATTTATCTTTACTAAATTTTTTGCAGACTTGCTAGAGGACTCAACTTGAACAAGATCCTCATTCTTTGTTATGTCCCTTTCTTATTTTTCGTAAGAATAAAAAATAATAATGTTTTTAAAATTGGTCTGGTCATTGACTAATGGAGGCACTCATTCATGGTTCGTTAATCTGAATGGTAGAGAGGTCTTTTAGTATATTGTGGAGAGAGGGGAGGCTCTCTGCTTTGCTTTTCTGTAAATAGATACGGTAACATCCCAAAATTTGGGAATTTAAAACTTGAATATTATAAGGAAATTTAATAATAATGATTCTCTTTTATTTTGGTCTTCAAAAGTACAAAAAATAAATTATTTGAAATAAAGACTAATCTTCCTTAAATTAATTTGGGAAAAATAATAAATCCGAATAAGTAATTATCTTAAGCCTAAAAAAAATTGTAACATCCTAAATTCTTGATTTTTGGAATTTAGGAAAAATCCAAAAAAATTATATTTAGAAATTAAAGTTATTAGATAAGAAATAATTTATAAATTTATTTCTCTGATAATATTTGGGAAATAACTATCATGCAAAAATAATTACAAGAAAATATTCATAAACTAATACTCCTATAGTCCATTGAATTTCCTTAGCCCACTTATTTTATCAATTTCCTATTCTATTGTTTTTCTTCAACCTCTCGAAAATACAACCCAATATATATACTTTCACCAAATCCATTTATGTTTGGTCCAAGCAAATATCCTCCATTTTATCTTCACTCTCCCTCCGCCCAAAACGCAATTGAGCTATGCCTTGATCCAAATCCATGTAGCCCATCACATAAGAGACCCACCAGCTGAAGCCCATGAAACAAATGGAGCCCATTTAACTCAACTCTTCCAATTCTCTCTCAGCTGCACGTGAAGGCAGAAGCAATGCATACAAATAACCATCTTACTTTCATTCTCTTCGGCCCACAAATGATAAAGAAGCAGCCCATTAGAAAAAAAAAGAATGAAGCCCATCTAACACAATTCTCCCAAACCTTCTTCAGCCCACACGTGAGAAGCAGAAACCATATACCTAGTATCCCACTCATCATCATCAGCAGATCATCGAAGGCATCAGGGAAAAATGTAACCCAGCGATAATCTCGCGAGGACGTCAAACACGTAAGATCATCACCTTGCCTCTCGAGCCCAGTGCTGACCTCTGGTTTTTGCCTCCCGATCCAACTCTTCCACTTTCTTATAAACACACACACACACCCATCTTCTTTCCTTCATCCACCACGTTCTCTGTCGGCAAAACAGTGCAGAAAACAGAGGGTTGAGAGTGAAGGAGAGACCAAGAGTAGAAGAGGGAGACGGAGAAGGAAAGAGAGAGCGTGAGAGTGAGAGTTCTATTGTCTTCGGCTAAGTGAGTTCAGAAGCAGAGAGAGAGTGCAGAAAGAGAGAAGGAGAGAGAGAGAGTATTATCTTCTTGCCCTGTTCTTGGCGTCAAGAACAGAGGAGAATCCAGCGCTGTGGTGAGTATGCTATCGTCGTGTTTTTCTGTTCTTTTTGCTGTCATTAAGGACATTGAGGTGTCATGTTTCTGCATGCCGTGAAGCTTGCTGAAATCGAAATAAAATAGGAACAGTAAGTTTGTGTTGGCGTGAGTTGTGAATGCAGTTGGTTTCTGTTCTAGGGTGAGAACACAAATAAATAAATAATGAAGAGGTACCCTGGTGGTGACCGTACGCAGAAGTCCAATGCACCAATGGGCAACTAAGGATCAATATAAGGAGCCAGCTTTGTTACTATGAGTATTTCAACTGAACGTCCGTAGATCACTGCGTCACACACAACCAATATGGGAGTGGGGTGTGTGCTCAGTGTGACAGAGTTTAGCATAGATGAATAGAATGTGTGTACCTTATGAGAAGTCTTCTATTTATATAGAGAACACTCTGAAGGTAACCGTTGGTCATGCGCCTAGATAATGGGATTCGTGCTTGCCCCCACTAGTTGCTTCAAGCATCATGGTAGGCGAGCCTTTAGGAACCGTCTTTCTTCAAATGCTATGGGCTCTTTTGATTTTGGGCCCACTGATGGGCTTACCGTCGCAGGGCCCATTATGCTACTCCGTAACAGATGCCCCTAAGTTCGGTATCTCAGGTTTCTGGGATGTTGAGATTAATTGTATTTATGTTGGAATGTGGACCCCGTCGGGGATAGATTGCTATACATTGCCTTATCTACCCCCAGGCGTGCTTTGCCGAACTTAAATTGATTTTTCGAGTTTGCTTTGTGCCTCAGCTTTCGTATCTACCGCCCTATACTTATTTAGCTGACTTTAAGTATGGTTACCCGCTTTACATGATTCTTCTGAGTTGATAGAAGTCATGTACCGAGTTACACTTGAGTTACACTTCTTCACCACGCGTCACCTGGCCCCCAAGTCCAAGGTACTATGCGAACTTGGGTATATCAACAGGCGCCTTTTGGTCTTTCGAAGTGCAAAGTAGCAGATTGAAGCTAAGGTTATGACCGCCTCTGTCAGCCGTCGTTGGCATTTGCGCTTATTTATTGCTCGCGTCTTTTCACAGGGGTCATAATTGCACTTTTTTTAGGGTTTTCTTTTTCGAGCCTGCGTTTCTGTGCCAATTTGACGTCACTAGCCCTGTCGTTTCATCTTCGCGCCCATTGGGTTTTTAAAATCCCTACTCTTCATATTGCCTTATATACTTCACATGTCAAGGTGTTTTGCTTTTCTATGACCAGAAACTCTTGCTCCTGTCAAGAAAAAACCTTCTAAGCGCAAATCTCACAAAAATCGTCCCTCTTCCTTTCCAAGCTCCTCACTTCCAGGTAAATGATAATTGAATATTGTACACACTTATTTTGTATCTTTTGGGTAATAAATTTAGGATTGTTAGCTAATAAATAATGGGCTTTAATACATATTTGGGCTTCAGACTTTTATTTGGATTTAATTCATTTTCATGATAAAAATCCAGTTTTAATATGCTTCACAGTTTTAACCATAACTTTTGAACCAGACATCAGATTTGTCTCATTTTTGTCTCAGTAAACATTCGTCATTAGTTCAGTTCTTGCTTTTAGTTTGCTTGTTGCTTCTTCTTTCCTTTCTTTGATTTTTCTTCATTTTGAACCTTTGAGTATCTAGGTATTTGGGGTAAGCTTTGCAAGACACGTTCTTGGGATTTTGGGTTTGGGTGTAGTCTCGTCCCTGGTTTCTTTATTTTTGTTTGCCTATTCTTGCTTCTGCATGGATAAAAACCCATATATGCCTGTAGATATGCATGGTAGGCCAATTCCTAAAGAAGACTGGGAAGTGGTTAAAAATATGCCTAAAAAATCAACCTTCTGGTTATATGACATTCATTGTTCTGACGCATCGCTGAGGGCTGATGTTCTTAAGCCTTCTGGTAGTGTTAGTAAGAAAAACAAATCTAGGGCTATTCCTTCTCCTTCCTTTACTAGGGTAATCCCGAATCCGACATATCGTCCTCCAACCCGGCCGGTTTGTCCACCAACATTCATTTCTCGAACCTCTCCCTCGCCGACTTCCCCTTGTGAGAACTGTACTCATGAATATATAGCCTTAGTTCAGCTTGGTTAGGAAGGACTAGCCGAGATGGTGTTGAATAGTTGTACTCATGAGTCCGCTCCTATTCTCGCCTCAAAGGGTGGTTTGCATCATATGTCTTCACATCGAGGTAGATTTCTTTCTAACTCGTCTTTTCTTTTGCCCTTATATAGGTATAGATGGCTTCTTCTTCTCATGTTAGCGAGCAGTCCGTTGCAGAAGAGTCAGAGTTTGCCAACATATCTTATAGCCTGGGTCATTACGTAATTAGTCCCGAAGTCATGCTAATTAAGAATAAAATGACATGGGAGGAGTTTAATAAGCCGGCATTTAAGGATGGTGAGGGGTATATTATCCGACTTCCCTTAGATTGGGAGTCAGTAGCATCTTGGAGGGTTGGGGACTCTCCTAACTTTTTCTTTATGTATTGGGATATAGTTACTCTTTTAGGTACCACATTACCTTTTCCTGAATTTATTATTCACGTACTGAACCATTTGTGGGTAGCTCCCACTCAATTGCATCCTAATAGCTAGGCTTACGCTCTTGCTTTTGAAAATTTATGTAAAGAACAAGGTATTACTTGTACAGTTCCCTTATTTTTCCATTTCTTTTCCCCTGTAAATACCAACAAAACCAAAGAAAAACCCTTGGAATTTGAGTGGATCGTCCTTAGGGGTATTTTGGATAAAAAACTGTTTAATCCTTATATAGAATCCTTTAAAGGTTTTAAGACGGCTTTTTTCAAGGTGGAAGCCATTCCCACCCAGACATCGTGGTTCCTTCACTTAAAAGACCATGGGGGACTGGAGGAACTATTTCCCCTTTGTTGGACCGCCGAACACCATGACTTAGGATCCAAGACCTTTAGTTCAAAAGCCCTTACGCTTACCCCTGATGAGGAGAAAGCTAAGGAGCTGTTGGCAGATCTCGGCCAAACCATGGGACCTTTTGATGCCGGGATTTACCTATCCGTTCCTTTAAAGAAAAAGAGAAAAAAGAGCAACCAGTATGCCTGATGTGTGTTTTGTTTCCTTTCATTCTTGCTTTATCCAATTATTGACTCCTTTCTTATTTGTGTAGAGCCAACAATGTCAGGTGTGCCTGTGGTCCTGTCATTCATGAAAAGATTAACTCGGAAGAACGTGGCCAAAGAAGCTGATACTGAGGGGAAGCAGAAAGCCTCTGAGCCGACAAAAGGTGGCAAGACTCAGCCCTCTAAAAAGTCCAACCTTGCCCAAACTACATCAATTACTCTCCCGCCAGTATCTCTATCTCCACCCTCTGGTGGTGCCAATGCGCCAGCTTCTTCTCTCGGGGGTAAGTCCCCCGTCAAGTATACATCTCCGTCCTTTTTCTGGGACCATAAGGTGGATGCTGAAATTCGAAATGGCATCCGTCCTCTTATCAGCTGGTTCACTCCTATGCTGCCTACCTCAGAGGAAATACAATTGTTACTTGATATTGAGCAACATGTGTTTCATGCTGCTGGGTTAGCACAGTCTGTGGCTTACTTCAAAGCTCAGTAGACCGACGCGGATGCCAAGTTCAAGGCTTCTATCTCGGAAAGGGCTGCAGTTATTAACGTGGCAGTAGCATCCGCCGTGAAGTCGGCAGAAGAGTCCCGAGATAAGGCTCTTGTCGTGGTGAAGGAGGCAGAACAGGCGAAAGCAAAAGCCTTGGAAGCCTCAGAGACCAAAATCAAGGTAGCACAGCTGGAGGTGGAGGAGAAGAGAAAATGCCAAGAAGACATTGCTGAGATATGTCGGTTGATGTCTTTAGTTAAAAGAGCAAGCGGCTCTCAATGCTTCCGACATTGCTGATCAGGAGAAGGGCGTTGAAGAGTCTTTTAATAACGCTCTAGCCCAAGTGGCCTTCCTTAACCCCAACACGACTCTTAACCTAGAAGATGCTCGTTTTGACGAGGTAGTGAAAGATGGGAAGATTGTTCTCGCTAGTGCTTTGGGCGGAGATGCTAGTGAGGGCACATCCGGGGTTGGTGAAGACACCAATGAATAAGCAGTTGGGCTGACACTCAGTTACAATCTCCAATTCTACCTCCTTCTGAAACAACTGTATAGCTTAGGCTTTTATTTCCTTTTAATATCCGCTTCTTCTTGGTCCGAGTTCATATCTCGGTGTTTTGTATCAAACTCTTATTAATGAAATAGCTCGATTAGAGCTTTCAGTCTAAAAGCAACTATGTCGATTACCAGATGATAGGTACTTCAAAGGTTTTTATTCATACAACGATAAAGTCGCTTAAAATAGTTGGCTCTATCTGAGCTTACATTGAAAAGATGACTACGTTGCTTATGAAATAAATAGCTTCATAATAGCTTATAATGGCAATTGCATTGCTTACAACAAGGTGGCTTATAATCAAGCTGCCCTAAACAGGAACATGTGGCTGTGTCGCTGAAAAAGCTTTCAACTATAATAAGTTTTTAGCTTGTCCGCATTCCACGTTCTTTTGATAGCCTCCTTACCTAGTGTTTCTAATGTATAAGCTTCGTGGTTTAATGCTTCCCTAACTCGGTAGGGGCCTTCCCAGTTTGCCGCCAATTTTCTGTCTCGTGCATTTCAGTTTCCTATGTCGGCCCTTCGGAGCACTAGGTTGCCTTTCATGAAAGACCGAGGTCATACCCTTCTATTATAGCTGGCTGCGATAAGTTGTTTGGCGGCAATATCATGGCAATGTGCCACAGTTCGGACCTCATCAATAAGATCCAACTCGACTGCTAAAGCCTGTTTATTAGCATTTTCTTCATGTAGAACGTTAACTCGTCTCCAAGAGGGTTGCCCGATTTCCACCTGTATCATAACTTCGCACCCGTATGTCATTCGGTAGGGCGTTTCTCCCATGGCCGAGTGAACGCTTGTTCAATATCCCCATAATACAGCATACAATTGCTCAACCCAATCAGTTTCGGCTTCTTCCATTCTCTTTTTGAGACCCTCCACAATTATTTTGTTTGTGGCCTCTGCCTGGCCATTAGACTATGGATGCTCGACCAAGGCAAAGTGTTGAGGAATTTGGAAGTCGGACATCATCTTTTGGAAACCCTTGTCTGTAAATTGGGTTCCATTATCTGTGATAATTTCAGTTGGGATTCCAAACCGAGCAATGATGTTTCTAGCCATGAACTTTTGCACTCGAGTTGAGGTGATGCTGGAAAGCGGTTCGGCCTCAATTTGTGAAATAATCCACAGCTACGATCAACCATTGAAGTTACCCTGGGGCTTTTTTGAATGGCCCTAGGAGATCAAGCCCATACTTATAAAACGGCTAAGGTGCCGAGATGCCTTTAAATTCGGTCGAAGGGATCCATATGATCTTTACGTGCTTCTGACAACTATCACATTTCTGGACATGATTCTTAGAATCTGCTGATAACGTCGGCCAGTAATATCCGGCTCGAACAGCCTTCCGAGCTAAAGCCTTTGCACCTATATACTGCCCATTAATGCCTTTGTGAATTTCAGATTACACATATTTCGCTTCCTCTGGGCCTAGACATTTTGCCATAAGGGAATGCAAATCCTTTCGATATAACTGATCATTCACCATTGCGTAAGACGCCTGTAACATCCCAATTTTCAAAAGCGGAATAAATTAACTTTTCATTTAAAATCATTTCAAACCATCAAAGTAGACCATTTGAGCGGAAGAGTATCTGTTATTTGTATTTCAAAATGCTATAAGTCTGGCGGGGTACAATAGCGGTAAGAAAACCGAGTATCTCAAAAGGACTGTACAACAACAAAAGGATGGCTTCTGCCAGAACAACTGCGGGAAGTCTTCCGCCCTCTTACACCGGACACCTGCCTCTATTGTCATCCCCGTTGTACTCCTGACCCTGAAGCTACAGCTGAGATCCAATTTCCAATTGGATCTCAGGTAACGGTTAACTTTATGCTCAAATATAACAGTATATTCATAACAGCATGAACATATTCACATAACAGCAGTATATCACTACATAAGCACAAAGCAGATGCATGATCACATATTGGCAGAACATAAGCACAAAGCAGTATGTAAAGCCCCACATAATGGTTGCACATATCCAGTGTCACGACGGCCCATCGTGTCCTTAGCGCTAGGCAAACCCAACGGCATTATCAAGACTATAATCCATATCAAGCTGTAAGTATAACTGACAACCCTAAGCAGAGTTTCAGCATCTAAGCATGTCTATCACATATATGTATATAAGCAGCATAAGTGTTAAGGTTACAATACGCGTCCGTACCTCCGTTGACGATTTTTGACACTTCCGTCAAATTACGGCACGTTTGACAGCGGCTCAACGACGGTGACAGCGGAAACAGGGAAAACAGCGGTTCGGTGTTCCGAGTATCCTATAAGGTTAATATCACTAATATGAGTATTTAGAACCAAAACGGGCATTTTAGGTACAAATTACCATTTTGCCCCTGGTTTGACTGTTCGGCGGAATTTCACCAGAGCTTCACTGTTTTGACCTTAATTCCTCAAAATTTTTGCTATAGCCTTTCCTCTATCATATTTTTAAAATAAATATCATATTTATTCTTAAAATATGAAGATTAAAGACTATTCTAGCATTCCTATTATAACTACCGAAAGGATTACCGAACTAAAGACTAGGGACCGAAGACTTACTCAGAGCTTCGCTGTAAAATTCCCCAGACTCCTCCTCCTTCTTCCTCTCTAAATTTTTGGCCTCCTTGAAAGGAAATGGTGTGAAGATTTGAAATGGAGCAAGGGGTATTTATAGTGAAAATCTTATCATTATTCATGCTTTGTCAGACGAAATCTGAGCCGTCGGATCGCACTTTTCTGAGGTGGCTAGATCTTGGCCTTACACCTCTTAAGGATGATGTCATCCCTGCTGCATCATCAAGTCTTATGTCATCTTGCTTTATCTGATGAATTCCCGGTTCGGTGCCCCGATCACGAGATTCCGTAGCACCTTAAAATTCTGAGAACAATACGCTGAAGGTCTTTTCTTCCTCTTTAAGAATACTAGGTTCTTCTTCCCTTATACTCCCAGTAAGGACATTCCGTTATCTGCCGAAAATCCTCGGTATTCGTGACCGGTTTCAGAAATAACTTCGGCCAGTACTAACTTCTGGATAAAAATCCGCTGACCAATACTATATTCTGGTTTTTCCTAACTCATTCCCAGAATCTCACAACGGAATTACTTTCTATCCGTAATCATTTATCCTGTTCATTTTTCCTCTGATTATTATATTATTATCTAATTAACACATGTTTTAATTATATTATTATTTTAATGCAAATATCTAGATATTAATTTCTTAATTTTCATTTCATTTTTCTTTATTTTTTCTTCTAATTTTCGTTTTTATATATATATATATATATATATATATATATATATATATTTATTTTAAGTAATTTTCACCTTTTTCTCTTTATCTTATGTCTAAACAATTAGCCATTAATTATCTAATTAATCACTTACTAATTGTTGACAATTTTCTTAATTAGTAATAATTATTATCTCACAACTATTTTACTGAAATTGATAATTTATACATTATGCAAAATATTAAAAACCATGGGGCAATTTATGTTCCCCAAAATGATATTTAATTTTGCCTCATTATGTCCCAAGGAAAATAATCTTATAAATTACCTAAATTAGAGACAACATACTCTCTAATTTTTAATGAATATTTAATTGCCTCTTAGGATTTATCATAATATTCTCAGGGTATCTCATAACCCACAAATTCACTTAGGGATTTTTAGCTCTTTATTCCTCCTAATTTCATGAGAAATTACCTTTAAGAAATAAGGTAATTATTTCCCTAGTTTTGAGACCACAAATTCACCTATTTTCAATAGGTATTTATTTGTAAATATAATATTCCAGATAAATAATTATCCGGGTATTACAACGCCACTATCCTTCAAGCTTCCAAGCTTCGACAGAATCATCAGGAAGAACTCCACGCTCTAGATAGTCGGCAATAGGTTTCCTCCAATCATCGGAACTTGTAATAACCATTACACACGTTGGCCTTTGCAAGCTTTGTTGTATCACGCTCCGATGATTTCCGGGTCCTCGGGTGGTGGCTAACTTGGATAAAATATCTGCATTGGCGTTATCTCCTCTTGGGATGTGCCTTACCTCCACCTTGTCAAATTCGGCCATGATGGTTTTGACCTTTCCGAGATATTTGGCCAGTAGGGGCCCCTTAGCCTGGAAGGACCCATTTATTTGAGATGCCACCAACTGAGAATTGGTGGACACTTGTACTTTCTCTGGCCTGGAGTAATCCGGCTATGAGTGCCTCATACTCGGCTTGGTTATTAGACGTTTTGAACGTTAGACTTAATGGATGTTCCATTGACACTCCTTCTGGGCCTTCGAGAATGATGTTAGCTCCACTTCCTGTCGTACTGGAAGATCCATCTACAAACAGCTTCCATCGTGCATTATTCTCGTCACTTTCTCCTAACGGAGTAAGTTCCACTAGGAAGTCGGCCAAGGCTTGAGACTTGATAGCATGCCGAGCTTCGTAAGTGATATCAATTTGTGACAATTCTATTGCCCAACTTGTCATTCTTCCTGCTAAGTCGGGCTTGTGCAGGATTTGGCGAATAGGTTGGTTTGTTCATACCTTTATTGGATGGCTCTGGAAGTATTGACGCAATCGTCAAGTTGTGATTAGTAGAGCAAAGGCCATCTTTTCAAGTTTCTGATATCTTATTTCAGCATTTTGAAGTGCCCGACTTACAAAGTATACTGTTAATTGCCCTTCTTTAGATTCTTGTACAAGGACTGCACTTACAGCCTCTTCATTTATGGCCAAACACATAATCAGAGTTTCGCCTGGTGTAGGCCGACTTAATACAGGTGGTGATGCCAAACATTGTTTAATTTTATCAAAAGCGACCTGATATCCCTCACTCCAGTAGGCCCTTCGAAACCTTTCACCATTATTTTCATGTTGAAGTTGTTTAAATGGACCTGTGGGTCTTGAGTTCCGTCGTATTTCGGTAAGTCCCTTGAGTCGAAACCCTTGGGATGCACAGCAGCTCTGATTTCGTTAGAAAAAGGACCCTTACTTCTCCGACACACGCTCTTTCCGTACTTATTGGGATTGACGGAGTTCTTTCCTGTCTATCCGTGTTTAGATTTGTCAGTATTGCTTCTAGCCGGCCTGCACTTTGGGCCTCTGTTGGTCGTTTTCCCACCGTAATTGCCTTAGCACGCTAAGTAGCACTTGGTGGTACACTTTCAACTCCTTGTTGTGCTGCCGTAGTGATATTTACTCTGCTAGGATCACTTATATCTCGGCCGCTGTGTTCCCCTAGGCTTTCCAACTGCCTTACTCGTTCTTCTAGCCAAGCCATCCTCCGTATTTCTTCCTCTCAAGTTCTTCCTCTATTGCGTTCATCTTGCTTTTCTTTTTCGCGGTTGAGGTTGAACCCTCCAACCCTTTCTTGATCCGAGTTACGTCCATTTGCCCTACTGGGCCCCGTCTCGTCTCTGTTTATATGCCGAGTTATATTATCAGTCTGGTTCGGATTGGCATTATCTCGGCTTATACTATGGTCATCCCGCTCTTCTCGTTCGAGCATGTCACTTAATATCTGCTACAGTCTACATTCTTCTTCTCGTCGCCATAAAGCATCTCGGCGCTCCATGTCCTCCTGAATGCGCCGAATATTGGCTTCTCTCTGTAACATAGTGCACTTTTCCATTTCTTCCATTCACTTAAACAACATTTCCATTACACTTTGCAGATGACATAAGTCTGGATGCTCAATTTGGAATTCTTGCAGAGGTTGCTGAGGCATGAGCAGCGGTTGCGCTTGCTGTGTAATCTGGTTAATTGGCGCCGCTGGGGAAGCCCCAGTGTCGGCAAGTTCATCTTCTGTTTCTACCATAATCTGGGGGTAGTATTGCACCGGTTCAGGATCCAATGGTGGTGGCTGCCGTGTTTGATCTCGGTGAGACACCTGACTGCGATTTCTGGTATTAGCCATTCTTAACTCTCTTACTTTGGGAATTGTAATTTAACAATCCCTACGGTCGGCGCCAATGTTCTAGGGTGAGAACACAAATAAATAAATAATGAAGAGGTATCCTGGTGACCATACGCAGAAGTCCAATGCACCAATGGACAACTAAGGATCAATATAAGGAGCCAACTTTGTTACTATGAGTATCTTAATTGAACGTCCATAGATCATTGTGTCACACACAACCAATATGGGAGTGGGGTGTGTGCTCAGTGTGACAGAATTTAGCATAGACGAATAGAGTGTGTGTACCTTATGAGAAGTCTTCTATTTATATAGAGAACACTCTGAAGGTAACCGTTGGTCATGGACCTAGATAATGGGATTTGTGCTTGCCCCACTAGTTGCTTCAAGCATCATGGTAGGCGAATCTTTAGGAATCATCTTTCTTCAAATGCTATGGGCTCTTTTGATTTTGGGCCCGCTGATAGGCTTGCCGTTGCAGGGCCCATTATGCTACTCTGTAACAGATTATGCTACTCCGTAACAGTTTCCTTCTGTTTAGTTATCGGGTTTCAAGGAAATGAAATATGAAAACTGTTAATAGATATTAAGCTGAAGGCATGCCGTGGTTGTTGGTATCTTGCATTGGGCTCCTTGTATTTTTGCTGTATGTGCCTTTCTATTGGTAGTGTGAGTATGCAAGTGGAAAATAAGAGAGAAAAGAAAAAACTTATATTTATGACCATAAGGAGAAACACTTGCACCGTAAGAATGATAAGAAGGAAGCGTGATGGAAGAATAGTTTCTGCATCTGTGACTTTTCTTGTTGTCATGGTTTTCGGCTTACTGACCTGAGTGTATGTGTGTGTGTGTGTGTGTGTGTGTGTGTAGGATCTGTGAGTGTGTTTAAACAAATGAAAGAAAGTAGAATACAGTCAAATATATATATATATAAACGCTGGTGGTTAAGCAAAGAAAGGAAAAATTAGAAGCTTGTTAATAAATTTATACTTATATATATATAAAGATGTAGGAGTCTGTTATATATATATATATATAATAGTTGCGTGTGTGTTTAAACGTAGGGGTGTTCAAGAAGCCATAGGTCCGGTGCACCCGTCCAGGCCTAGGAAAAAAATGCCCTGCCCAGCCTGAAAAAAAAGTCCAAAAAAATTTGGGCACATTTGGGTTGGGCATTTTGCCGGCAGGGCCAGGCACCGGGCAGGGTATGCCGCCTTGCCCATTTGGCCCTGCCCGGTACTGTATATATATATATAATCTATTGTCATATTGTGTATATATATTTTTTAAAAAATCTATCGATATGTTTAATAATTCCAAGATTTCCAGCTGAATCTTGAATACCGAAACCCTAGCCATCGAACCATTTTCTCATTTCGAAACCCAGCTGTGTGAGTCTGCGTCTCTGCGAGATGATCTTCCTCTCCTTTATCTAGAGCTCGAAAATCCGTCCAGGGTTCATGCGTTGCTTGACTTTCTCAATCTCTCCAATGTATATGGTGCCTCATCTTTGTCTCGATCTCTCACTCTCTCAACATCTCATTCAGCTCATCGCGATGTCGCCTTAGTCGTGGGTCTCTCTGCCTCTCCCGAAGCTTGATTGCTTCCTGCTCCAAATTTCAGGTACTCACTTCCAGTTGGTCGTCGCCTCTCCTCGTCACCCAAAAGCTCATTTTCAGAGGTATATTTTCTTCCTTAAACCCTGCATTTCTTTCTTTGAGTAAGATCATTGCTTATTTTTTAAATTTACAGGTTTCCAAATTTCTGGTGGAAGCTCATTTCTGATTAAACCCTCGTCACCCAGAAGCCGATTCTCTCTACATCTTGAGTCTCGGTTTTCATGGATTTGATGGTATTACTCTGCTTTGCATTCAAGCTAATATATGACTTTGATTTACTGGATGGTATTACTTGGTTTTGATCAATTTGAAGCTGATTAATATGACTCTGATTTCTGATTAAACCCTCGTCACCCAGATTGATCAATTTTTCATTCAAGCTGATATATCCAATTCTGATTGACCTTCCAATTCTGATTACTTTGATTGTCTGTACATTTTTCATGAATCCCTGTGATCAATGCCTGTCTTCTAATGCCCTATTAAAAGCAGTTCAAAATATTACTTTGATTGATCTTTGGGTGATAATACGTATTCATGCATCTGATTAAGGCTCTCTTGTGTCTTGTTCTAATCACAATGAATATGATTTTCTTAGGTCGGGATGGCCCCATGTTTTTTATCTTTAAATTAAGAGTTTTCCCATTTATGAATATATTTTCTTGACTACAAGGCTTTGATTACAATTTTTTATTGCCCTGCCCAAAAATGTTAGAGCTTTTATTGTAACACCCCATTTTATAAACATTTCCATAGTATTTCTGATCAAAGTTGCGCGTTGAAAATTTTTTCATAATAAAGAGTAACTGAATAACACTGTCTGTGGTGTATCTAGTTGAACATTCAACAGTACATTTATCCGAGTGCTTAATACATCTAAGTACATATCAAAATAATAACGCCTCCATTTGGTTCTTATGCCGGCTGCTTACCCTTGTCCTTGGTTCTAGTTCCCTTGGTTCAATGCCCATTGAACCTCAGGTAACGGTTAACCTCATGCTTATGTAAACAGTATATGACAGGTATCACATAACAAGAACACAATCACAATTTCAAATTCTTAACAACATGTAAGGCGATAACAAAACACAGCCACTACAATATGTATGTTACCCCAGTCTGCACTATTCACCAGTGCCACGATGGCCTATCGTGTCCTCAGCGCTAGGAAAACTTAACGGCATTATCATGACCATAACTCGTATTCAATTCAATGTTTAAAGAGCAAATTTTAAAACAGGGTTTTAGTATGTGAGTACAACTATCATATATAAGCACATCATAAGCATAAGAGTTAAAGTTACAATACACGTTCGTACCTTCATTGACGAGTTTTGGTATGTATTGTCGGTCAAAATGCGATTACAGATATCCTATAAGGGTAATATCACCTCTATTAATTCACAAATATTATTCCAAGAGATATCTTGGCCACAAATGACAATTTTACCCTTGGTGGATTTATTTCTTTAATTATTCCCACAAAATTTCAGAAAAAACGCTGGTTCAGCATTTCTGGGCAGAATTTCGCCTAACTTCGAAAAATCATAACTAATTCCAGAAAAATCGAAACGAGGATCCGTAAAATTTCCCGGAATGCTTGGGATCTCTATTTTCGAGGAAAAATACTGGAACTTACCCAGAATTCAATAACAATTCCCAGTTTTACAGTTTTCAACCTCTGCCCAGAATTTTCCCCAGAAAACGTGGCTTATCTTCAGAAATTTTTATCTCATTGCACAAAACTTCAAATAACACACTCTGGGTATATTTGGAAATCCCTATATGTCTATTTTAACCATGAATTTATTCATAATTTTAGAACCTCATTTTCTTCATAAAATACTAGTGTTTTTGCTACTGGCTCCTGAAATCGTTAATCGATGAAATTTTGCCAGAGCTTCGCTATTTTGATCATAATCTTCCAAAAAATTTTGCTATACTTCTTCTTCATTTTTTCGAAATAAAGGTAATGGAAATCATAAAAACATAAGAATAACACTATAACTGGAAGATTAAAGATCAAAATAACATTTCTTAATATTTATACTAAAAACTACATAAGCTAAGAACTAGAGCTAAAAACTTCCTTACCTCTTGGAGAACCTTGCTTCTTGTTCCTGAAGCTCCTCCACTCACTTTCTCACTCTCTAAATTTCGGTTTCTAGCTTGTGAATTGGTGAGAAATTATGAAGCATGAAGCCTCTATTTATAGCAAAACAATGGTTAACGTGCTAACAACTTTCACTTGATCTTAACCATTGGATTTAGCTTAGTAAAGAAGTCTTAATCTTACCCCTACACCTCAAAAGAAACCGCCACCTCCCCCCCCTTCTTCTTAGATTTTTGCTTCATCTCTTAGTTACTCCAAATGTTAATTTAGTTAGGTGTAAGTTGGTATTTTTATTCAAGATCTAACTTTATTTTACAACTCTTCATTTTATGGCTTAATTAATGGTTCTCTGAAACTTCCTAAATCACTTAGGTATGAATCCCAAAAGTATACGAAAATGACTTTGGGAATAGCCAAGTTCAAGCCCATAATTTACTGGTTTCAAATATCTACTTATATTTAATACTTAGTTCAAATATTTCAAGATATGATTTAATTTCTATGAGTTCTCATTTATTTGTATCTGCTTAAATAATAAACTTGCTACTTAAGTTTTACTTTGGATTTCAATCCATTATTCACCTTGGTTTAATCTTGGGTATTTCTACTACACACACACACACTCACAACACACACACACACCTACACGCCACCCTCCCCCCTTCTTCTCTCTCCTTTATCCTCTTCCAATTCATTAAACTCAAAGCCTCTAAAGTCTTCATAAGTACACTTATCTTCTTCTAGACTTTAATGGCCATTTATCATTTAATTAGCCCATGTGTTTGTATATTTATTTAATACAATTTCCTCTTCTTTGTTGCCCAAGCTAAAAAAACGTCCCTTCCCCTTCATCCTTTTGATTTTCAATTTATGTTTTGATGTTCTCACAAACTCAAGAAGAAAAATCTATCATCGGTCCAATTACTTTCACAAGGATTTAGGATTAAGGGTTAATATAATTTGGTTCTTCCATTTATTTGTGTAATTTATTTATCCCTCATTAAAAAGGAATTTTCGCCCCTTAGTGAAAAATTAGGAATAATTAGTTAAATCTTGATTTTAATCTCTAACATAGTGTTTTATATGGTAACAAGCTAAATTAGTTTTTAAACTCTTAAATTCTAGGGAAAATCGCCTATAAATAAAAATAAATACAACACCAAAATTTGAGACCGCATATTCACCTATTTAAAATAAGTATTATTTATGGAAATATGATATTTAAGATAGATAATTATCCGGGTATTACATTTATCGAGCAGGGCCGGGCAGTAGGCCGCATTTTGCTACCCATTGATCTTTCGGGCAGGGCATCGGGCAAGGGTCTCACCCTGCCCATGAACACCCCTATTTAAACGTATGACTATATTTAAATAAACAAAAGCATGTGTGAGTCCTGTGCATTTCATTTATTTCTCTCCTCCAAACATTTTTAACGCATAAACATGAGACAGATTGTTAAAAGATACGATCATATATCTTATAAAATAAATCATGTGATATCATGCACATATAAGGTAAGAATCATAACAAAAAGAAAATAGGATAATCATATAATATCAGGAAAATGAAAAAAAGATAGGACTTGATTTAAATTGTTCCTAAATAATAGGATCTAAACTAACTAATTCTTATATTATCTCACTTATAAAATCATCGACAAAATAAAACAAACGAATAAAAAGATAGTAATTATTATTAAGAAAAGGGATTAATTAATAAAGGAAATTATTAAAAAATAATAAATATAATAATAATATTATTATTAAGAAAAAAATTAAGGTTATTAAAGATGGAAGATAATTTTCAGATTTTAAGTAAGAGAGGGGAATGAGAAGAAATAATTTATAAATTGAATAAATAAGAAAAATGAATAAGATTATTATTTATTAAAGGGGAAATAAATAATATATTGTAGATGAATTATTTAATATAAATGTTAATAATTTCTTGTAAAGAATATTTTGGGTGCTTGCATTTATTTAACTTAGGGTTTTAAATTCTATATAATGGTGGATAAATAGTAGAATAAATAATGATAAAAGTAAATAATAATATCATTATTAATAATAGGATTTTTTATCAAGAGTTGTTTTATGTAGATTTTTAAAATATTTATTAATGGTTATAAAATTGGTTCTGATAGATTAAATTGTGGAATGTGTTGAGCTCCTAGAGTGAGAGCAATGTGATAGTAATTAGCTTAAGCTAGAGGTGACCACTTTCCACTTATTATGTTATTAATATGATGCTTATGAGTATTTTTCTAAACTGATTATGAATGTTTTAAATAAAGTTTGCCATGTGGAATTTTATGAGTTGAAATAAATGCATTGAAATATTATGATAATTATAGAAATGGTAGAATTGAGAGAAATGGAAAAGCTATTTCTACCACGTGGTAAGGCCTCCATTGTAACATCTCAATTTTTTGGGACTTGAATACTGGAATATTATGGAAATTTGAATTGTGAAACTTGGGCTAAAATAATTATGAGAATAATTATTGGGAATTAAGGCCTATATTTTCCCTTAATTTATTTCGGGAAAAGAATAAAATTCAAAGAATAATTGAAAATAATAATTGAGGCCTAAATATTATAAGATTAATATTTTATGGCCTAGGAGAAATAAATTGGGAAAGGAAAAATCCCTATATTAATCAGGGATTATTTTCATAACAATTGCAATTAAATTTAATTACAATTATGATATTGTTTTAAGATATTGAATGGATCAAATAAATGGGCTCAATGCAATCCAAAAGGTCAAGACCATATCCCTCAACAATTGATCTCCTTCTTCCCTTTGTGGGCCACGTGAGAAACAAGCCCACACACATTTATTCAGCCCATGTTTTCCTCCTGATTGATGTTGGATTTTTATGTTTAAATCTCATGGGTTATGAATAAGAAATCTTACTGGTTCGCCACCACTGGTGCGTCCGTGCGCCACGGTCGTGTTGGTTCACCAACAAGAGACAAGTCCATTTGATCATGCTTTTTTAAAGTCTATAAATAGGGCGCCCTAGTCTCAGAATAAATAGAAGATTTTTTTTTTCTGCATACACTTTTTCTATATACTGCATATACATTTTGTGCGTTCCGAAAGCAGACTCGTTGGATTCGTTTGGGCTTCAGATAGACAAAGCCATATTTCTGGAGACGAATAATCCGCTCTATCCTAGGAGACAATTGCTCAGAAACCTTCGGCATCCGTATTGAGGGAGCAAAATTGTCTTAAGGACACAACGAAAGTTGGGCCCGGATGTCTGCATAGTTCATTATTATTTTCGGCAGTGTTGTGAGTTTTTTATTGTTTTTCTTTCTTGGGTAGAAGTTTAGATTATGCATATTGATTACATAGATTCTCTCCAACGTGAAAATTCCAATTTGAATGATTTTCTACAACAATCTTAAGACAATTTTGGTTTTATTGAATCTATGTTCAATAGTTAAATTTAGAATTCTTGATTTTGAAAATTTAGAGTTTTTAAAATTATGATTATTTTACATGGGCATATATCTGTTGGATTTGTTGAAGTTTTGGGACGTAATTTTTAGTGCAGAGATATAAATAGTTTGGGTTTTCCCAACGTTTGTTGATTTCTTTGCGTATATGTTTCTGATTTTTGATTAAGTAATTCTTGAAACATATTTCTACCCTCCAGAGTTCATGAATATGATTTTTTGCTTTTGTCGTTAAATATTTTTATGAACTTTGCTTTGCCTTATGTGGCTTTAAATGATTCTCTATCTAGTTGAGGTTTTATTTCCGTTCTTATACGTACGAATCTAGAAATCAATTTGAGTTTGGGTTAATTGAAAACTAAGATCATTTGCCCATGAAAAAAAAAAATGATCTTGAATAGAGGACGGTGGTAGAACGTAAGAATAGAAACCAAGATCAAGATCAATACGGATCTGTTTGATCCGACCGGAGGTAGGAGATGACACCCACTCTAAAACCACGTCTGTTTGTTAGGGGTGTGTCTCCTCCTTTAAGTAAAATGGTTTGCTTAATATTCTTTAAATAAATTTTTTTAAAAAAAATCGCTTCATGTGAAGCGGCGATTCTTTTGGGTTCTACATATGAGAATCGAACAGGTGATTTGTTTGGTGAGATTAAATTTCTCTCACCTCAATGACAGAGCCTCCATTTGCGTATGAGTTGATTAAATCAAACGGTATTTATTAAAATTGATACGGTTATGACTTTTTCAATTTTTGATATATCGAATTTCCAGTTTGCGTGTGCCTATAGAAATCAATATGCTATTTAATTATTTATGCCAATTATTAACTACTTGCTTGGTGAATTTACTTCATTAAAAAAAAATTTGATTATCTATAGTTAATATATATATATATATATATATATATATATATATATATATGTTGAGGAGGCGGTTTGTCGGTGATTATAATAAAAATTGATCTATAGAATTTTGGAAAGAGACATATAGCAAGTTTGATTTTAATGAAATGCGATATATATATATATATATATATATATATATATATATATATATATATATTAGTTTTGATTATTCAGGTAGTTAATAAATTATGAGATTACATTGATTTAAATTATGAGATAACGGCAAGTTGGGCTTGCTGGGGAGCACAACGTTTCATTGATCGGTTGTTGCCTTAACCATTTTTTTTTTGGGAACTTCATTTAATTGTGCCATGATCTTTGTATTGATTTTTGTTGTCATTTTTCGTCATTGAATTCCCACCCTTTTTTAACTATTGTTTGATTCAAATGAGGGCCTATAATCTCCTACTATCTCTCCTTATTTTAATAAGGATTTGGTGAATTTTAAATTAATAAACTAGAGATAATGTATATCTTATGCCCTTGATATTATCGGGAGATATTATTAGTTTTATTAATTAATATTAATAGCACAAACTAATTTACATTAGTTATTGTATGGAGATGAAATTTTGATATGATAATGAGATCATTATTTGGTTCATGCGTTTTATTTTATTATTTGATTTCTAGTGGCAGAAATTAAATATATTTAACGGTTAAATGATGAGTTTTATTAAAAGTCCTAAATTTGATGTGTTTTGTTATATTTAATATTGGGAATTTGAAACAATATCTTGTTTTAATAAATGTGATGATATTTGTGAATATCTTAGCCACTATTTAATTTATCAGGAAGGATTTGTTACCATGATCAATAAATAAAAAATTATGAAATTGTTATGTGCTATGATTAATTAAATGAAAATTTAATTAATTTGTTATTTGCTATTGAAAGCAAATTTTGTGAATTATTAAATATTTTTTGTGACAAGCATATGACATTGATATGAAAATTTAATCATTTATCTAGTGTAGAGATAAATGTGCTTTCATTTTTCATAATATTATTATTGTCTTGGTATAAGCATGCATGACATCATGAAATATTTAATTTAATGTGGATTATTGGTTGTAGAATCCGATAAAATTAATTCATACGGATGATGTCTAGGAAAGTGGTTCAAAAGCTGAGCCTTGATTTAGTGGTTACTTAATTAGTCATCGTAGCAATAGCACGGAGAGACTCCCACTAGTTTTGCACTTACCTGACCAATTGATATAATAAACAAAGTTGATTTTATGTATGGGTAGAAATGTTATTATAGCCTTAAATTTATAATTATGGATGATTTTTTGGCTATTATTTTATGATTTTAAATATTGAAAATAACAATTGTATGAATGCTAAATATTTAAGTTTTGGAATTAATATGGTGGATTTATTAATCACCAAAGTGGTCAATTCTTTATGAATTATTTAATTCCAAATATTACGGTGATTACCCATTACCCTGATGCTATGAAGTTATGTTTGTTTTATAGGTGAATTGAAGTTTGTTATGGATCAACTCAAAGGTTGATTATTTGTTTTTATAATTATTGAACATAAATATTGGTAGTTTTATTTAGACTCCAAAAGATTATAAATATTTATAGTTGGAATATGTATCACTGCCAAATTTTGTGAAATCTTTATAACATCATTATGGTTGAATGGTGCATATTAGTGAAAAATAAGACATTGAAAGAAATGTTAAATGCAATGTTGATTATGTTCGAGTTACCACAGAATTTGTGGGGGAAAGCCATTTTAATGGCTAATTTTATCAAAGAGTACCCCCCAAAATGACACAAAGGATACCATATGAAATATAGAAAGGAAAGAAACCTTCCTTGAAATATTTGAAAGTGTGGGGGTGCTTAGCAAAGGTTGAGATTTCTAAACCTTTAAGTTTGAGAATCGGATAGTAGAATGTATATTTATTGGCTATGCATTTAATAGTAGTGCATATCGTTTTCTGATTTATAAGTCTGATGTATCAAATATCCATGTGAATGCGATTATTGAGTCAACGAACGCTACGTTCTTTGAAAACATATTTTACGTACAGTGAGAGCAATGATAATAACAACACAGAGATATCTCAAAATAATATGACTAATGATAATATTGGAGAGGAGGAACTGAGACGGAGTACTAGGCGAAGGACTTCAACATCCTTTGAGCCTGATTTTCTGACTTATCTGTTGGAAAATGAGCCTCGAACACTTCGAGAGGCTATGGGTTCTCCTGAAGCACCTTTCAAGGAAGAGGCTATCAATAGTAAAGTTGACTCCATTATATCAAACCAAACTTGGGAATTGGTTGACCTTCCTACTGGCAATAAACCTCTAGGAACTAAGTGAGTCTTCAAAAAGAAGATGAAAGCAGATGACACTATCAATAAGTACAAAGCTACGCTGGTAGTAAAAGGCTACAGACAATGTGAAGGCCTAGACTACTATGATGCCTAAACTACTTTGATACCTATTTACCTATTACAAGAATTACATCCATTCAAATGTTAATCGCATTAGCAACATTGAATGGGTTGGTGTTATCACAAGCACACTATATTGCTAAATTTCTTGAGAAATTCAAGAGTTTAAACATAGCTCCTGTGTCGAACCCTATAGATTCTAGTCTTAGACTGTTGGGAAATACTGGTGAAACTGAAAAACAAAAGGAGTATGCTCAAAGTGCTAGGCAGTTTTATGTATGTTATGAGATGCACCAGACTTGATATTACTTATGTAATAAGCATGTTGAGTTGCTTTAAAGTAATTCAAATGAGCTTCATTGGAGAGCTATGATAAGGGTTTTGGGTTACTTAAAGCAAACTCAAAAATTTGCTTTGCATTATGAGAAGTACCCTGTAGTGCTAGAAGGGTATTGTGATGAAAATTGGATCACCAGCTCTAATGACACAAGATCCATAAGTGAATATGTATTCGCCCTTGGTGGTGGTGCTGTGTCTTGGAAGTCATCCAAACAGACTTGCATTGCAAGATCAACCATGGAAGCAGAATTTATTGCTTTAGATAAAGCTGGTGAAGAAGCCAAGTGGCTTCGTAATTTTCTTAAAGACATTCTAAGTTGGCCATAACCAGTACCAGCAGTGTGTATACAGTCAAGTCGTTATTGGTAGGGCCAAGAATGTCGTATACAACGACAAGTCTAGACATATACGTCATAGACATGATACCGTTAGACAACTACTCTCGAATGGAATCATCTCAATTGATTATGTGAAATCAAAAGAGAATATAGCGGATCCATTGACTAAAGGGATTCCTAGAGAGTTAGTTAGAAATTTGTCCAAAGGAATGGGTTTAAGGCCGATCCATTGTTGATTATTGCGGTAACTTTACCTAGAAGAGTGGAGATCCCACGAACTACGTTCAAAACGACAACTAAGTGATGATCGACTGTTAACACTGTGGAGTTTTAAACTCATACTCATTCCTAGACAAGACAATACATATATATAAGGGTAAGCTTTTAAGCTTTTAATGGTTTCTTAATTTGATGTGTTCAGATGATGTATGTTGACTTACATCACAAGGAATCACCTATGTGAGTGTGAAGTGTGGGCCGCTTCTATGAGAATTTAAAACGGCCGATTCTCTAGAACACTCGTAGAACCAGGTGGTGTCCAGGGCCAAAATGGACACAACATGAGAACCAACGATGCTAGAGGAGCAACTGTGTGACTCCTATTGTCTTGGTATACACTAAAAGGTCGACAGTTCAAGGCAGCACGTCCATTGATTGACCAGTATATCCGATAGGTTTTTACTAGAGAAGGTTCAAAGGCAACCCCTACCTTTCTCGATGCAGTTGTTTCTCGTAGAGGAATCGCACTTTGCATACATAGTCATTTGCATTTGATCATAATGGACTAACTTCTTATCCATGTGGGGGATTGTTGGATTTTTATGTTTAAATCCCATGGGTTATGAATAAGAAGTCTTACTGGTTCGCTACCACCGGTCGCGTTTTTATGTTTAAATCCCATAGGTTATGAATAAGAAGTCTTACTGGTTCGCCACCACCGGTCGCGTCAGTTTGCCACGGTCGTGTCGGTTCACCAACAAGAGACAAGTTCATTTGATCATGTTTTTTTAAAGTCTATAAATAGGGTACCCTAGTCACAAAATAAATAGCAGATTTTTTCTGCATACACTTTTTCTATATACTGCATATACATTTTGTGCGTTCCGAAAGCAGACTTGTTGGATTCGCTTGGGCTTCAGATAGACAGAGTCATCTTTCTGGAGACGAATAATCCGCTCTATCCTAGGAGACAATTGCTCAGAAACCTTCGGCATCCGTATTGAGGGAGCAAAATTGTTTTAAGGACACAACGAAAGTTAGGCCCGGATTTTTGCATAGTTCATTATCATTTTCGGCAGTCTTGTGAGTTTTTTATTGTTTTTCTTTCTTAGGTAGAAGTTTAGATTATGCATATTGATTACACAGATTCTCTCCCATGTGAAAATTCCAATTTGAATGATTTTCTACAACAATTGATTCCATGACAGCAAAGAGAAAGAAGCATATCACGTTATTATCCTTCTCAATATCCATGCACTGCCACGTAAAACCAGAAGCCCATAATGAATTATTCTCCCTCCACCAAGATCAGACACGAATAAGAAACAGTCCCATTTGCAATTCAGCCCATTTCCTTTATCTATCAGCCCGTCAAACAGAAGCAACAGATCACGTCATTTTCTGGTAAATCTTCACTGTCACGAAAGATGAAAGCCAGACGCAAGAAACACTGAAAGCAAATCCTGGTGCAGTAGAGGATCCGTGAGAAATCTTTAAGCCATTCTTTTCGAGCTTACTGATTATAACCCAACGGTTATTGTTTCAGGAATCCTTGCGTAATGTCTGAACTTCGGATCCCTATTAAATGACTCCTCCATTTCACTTCTCCTTCCTACGTTCGACATTCAGAAAAGAAAAGAGAGAAAACACAGAGGAGGAGAGTGAAAGAGTGAGAGAGCTGCAGAGAGAGAGAGAGAGAGAGAGTTTCAGAAAAAGGAAGGAGAGACCGATAAATGCACTGTTTTCTGCTGCTGAAACAGAGGAAGGATCAACCTTTCGTTCTCATTGAAAGGTTGAGTTTCGGAGGTAATCATCGAGTCTCCTTTTCCTTAAAGTTCTTTATCATTTTCATCGTGAATTTGGAGCTCTAGCCAATGGAAAGGAAACGTTAAACCAGAACTGAAAACTGAATATAGATCATAATAGTGAACTTGTGTCATCGGTATCACTGATTTTGTTTTCTGCATCTTATCACGTAGAACGTGAAACTTACTGTTAGATTAAAAGAAAAGGAAAGAATAACGCATAGGATAAGTTAGATATATGTAAGTGTGAAAAGGAAAAACGCTGCTGGGAGCAAATCAATTATATATATATATACATATACATATGCCTTTGACTAGAAGTATATATGTGAGTACGTGAACTGTTCTGGAAATAAAAAAAACTGATGTATATAGGGAGTTTAAAAGTCTTACAAATTGCATGGGGTGGAGTTGCTATAAGGGATATATGTTGAAAGTTTATATATATGTGTAACGGGTTCCTTTGAGTTTTAAGAGTAAAGCCATGCTGATATATTGAGCTGTGTGTTTGCGTATAGAAGAGAGGAGACACGTTATTATAACAGATATGAGTTTGCTGTCATAACTCATAAGCTTTTCACCGTTGCGCCATTTTTGTTTCTGTTCAAAGCATTGAGAATGCATAAAGGAAATTTTTGAAGAATATATGTATATTTGCATGTAAGGAACCCAAAGTGACCCACGTGATTTAGTTGGGTATGATAAGTATATAAATTCAAGCTTTTGTCATTTCATGTGTGTGCCGCCACTTTACAGATTTTTTTAAAATTATTGAAGTGTTGTACATAAGCTTAAAAGTGGTAAATTATGTTTAAGCCTTGAAACCTTGAGATTTTGTTGTGAGAGAATAAATACATTTTATGAACATGTTTAACTCAAAATTTGGTGAAACATAAATTAAGTTGTATTAGAGTTTATCAAGGCTTAAGAGAAACCATGAGAATCATTAAATAAATATATTTCATTATATTCTTAAAATGATAGTTAGTATTTATTAACTCTAATTGATTTCCAATTAAATTACCAAGTTAAGGAGAAAGAAAAAATACTTGGGAATTTAAATAAGGGTTGAGAAATCATTAAATAGAATTACTGGATATTAGTGTTATTATTAGGAATAATAATAATAATAATGATAATAATAATAATAAATATTATTAAGAAAAGGAATGAATAATGTTAGAAAAGAAAGTCTGTGATGGATTAAAAAGGAATTAATAATAAATAATAAAGGGAACTGTTAATTAACTGAAAGAGTGAGTATTAATTAATAATAAATTGAAAATGATATAAATGGAATAAAATTTACCAGGGGTATAGGGTCATGAGTGGCAAGACCATCTCTTAGGATGTTGTTTGTAAGAGAAATAATGCGGTGATGATATTATAGGATACCTGGAAAGGTTTGGAACCAGTACTAAAAGGTGAACGTACCACTAGCGCCAAGGACTAAAGTACGGACACGTATTGTAACTCTAACTCTTATGTTGTCTTGTATGCTTATATGTGATGAGATGATTCATATAGTCATGGACAAGACTTGATCTTGGGTCATGGACTGTGGCTAAGACTCGATCTTAGGTCACCTTTTTAAATACATTCAGCTTTAATTTGGAAATGGGTTACAGTTTTGATAATGCCGTATGGATGTTTTCCTAGCGTTGAGGACACGCTAGGGGCCTGTCACTGGTTATGTGTAAACTTTGTGGACCTTACATGGGTTGTGTGCTATGTAGAGGTGAACATTACATGTGCTGTGTGTTGTGCTATGTATGGTTATATGCTGAAATGTAATGAATATCTGTCATACATATACTGTTTATACTTGGGCATAAGGTTAACTGTTACCTGAAATTGAATGGGCATTGAATCCAAAATTTACCCTAGCTTTAGGGTCTGGTGGATTGGGAGCTGGAGAAAAGGGTAAGCGACACTTGTAAAGACTCGGAAGGAGTTTTATTTTGGGACAAGAATATGTATGAGTTTTTGTTGAACCTTTCGGGTCACTGTAACTTAATGCGTTAACTAATATTAAACGCGACGAATTTAATTGTATCATGCTTATATTCCTTCGGGAATTTTTAATTAACCAGCATATGTCTGGGCATATGTTATCAGTCACTCATTTGTCCAAACGGAAAGCATGCTCTCTGTTGTGACTTACTTTAATCTGTTAACGTCATCACTTAAATAAATACATGCAAGATAACTTAATAAGAGATCTAGGATCATAATTGAACTCCATAATGGACTTAGTAAATAGGGGCGTTACATCCATTGGTGCACAATGGTTAGCTTATTATTGTCCCACCGGTTCAATGAGGGACTTGCCCACCAGAGTGATGGGCTTACTGACACCTCACTAGTGTAAAGTAGGGAAAAGACCCATGGTTTAGAACATGTACTATGAGGATTTTGACCGGTCCTCATTACTTGACCAGTGAGTTTTTGAGTAACCAGTAACATAGGTGTAACTTAGCCCATGGGTCTAATCGGAGGAAATAAGGCGGTTCGGTTGGATTGATGGGAGGTATTTTGGGTATTGAATTCAAAAAGATTTGTGACACCCAGTGATGATACATAGTGATAATGTGATAAATAATGAAGAGGATCTTGATGAATTGTTTATTTTCAATTGCATACTTATTAATCCACTTGGCACCTCACTAGCATATATTAATATTCGTAATAAGCTGGACTAATGGTTACAATATTTTTCCAGGTAACCATTCCTGTCCAGGTCCGTCGGGAAGTCAACAGAAGCATAGTGTATTTTGATCAAGTAGGGCTTCTGTTTGTCTTTTTGATGTATGTTATGGATAACTGTATATTGTCACACATCAGGGCTTATCATGCATACTCTGATATATTTTGGGATGTTTTAATTATTGTTTAACTCTTATCAAGTTTATTACTCTGATAATTATGTGATTATTACGTTAATTAAATGGGGAACGTTTCAGATACAGTTCTGTTTGGCATTTGCTGGTGGAAAGTTTGTCCACAATTTGAATTAGATGGTTGCATGATGGAAACTTTTGAAAAATTTGTTCTTGGTTAGAAAGTGTTGGTTTAGCGACATTGTAGTTTTATGTATTTTCATTTTTTCTGACTTCATTTTTTCTTATTTTGTTACATTTTAGACTTAAATAGCCCCAGGGAAGTGTTAATTAGACAGACTTAACATTATAAAGTTGCATACCAGCTATCATCATTCGTTATTCTTCCAACTCCCTTTCCCCCACTTTTTTTTTTTTTTTTTCTGTTTCTCTCTCCCCTTTCGCCCTTTTCATTGCTGTTCTACGTCACCAGAGCATTGTCTCAAAATCCAATTCTCTAATATTAAAATCCGTCATGATTTTTCATAATCATCTTGATTCCAACCCATCTTGGGGTATTAAGCGCATGAGAGATTATGCTGCTTGGAGAAAATGTAGATTAATGTGCACAAGGTGTTTGTTGGCCATTCATGTGATGGATTTGTCATGGCCCGTAAACAACATGATAGGTTTGACTTCAATCGAAAGGAAAAAAGATGCAATGGGAGTCCTCTACTTTCCAAATCAGCATGGACGTGCCACTGAATAATTACTGCAAGAAACAATGCCTGATGTGTATGAATAAAAATGCCTGATATCAAAGAGGCCCAATACAGTAGCAGTGTAGAAACTCTATTTGAACTGTCTTTGTGACAAAGGAATTATGCAGCTTCTGTATATTGTTGCTATAGATTATTTGTCAGTAAACGGCTTGATAATAGATGTGGTCAAATGAAGCATTTCGTCAATTAACATTTATTCCTATGTGATACCAAGCATCAGACATTCCTATTGAGATTAAGTGCTCAAGAGGGAATAAGACAAAAACGGAAGCTCGTTTCCATTTATTCACATCCATACCAGTGCATTCTATAGTTACAATTTGCTGATTCTATGTCAATTGTTCTGTCTTTTTGCAGTTTCATCGACAAACATTCTCCATAGCTTACCGTTTCTTGAAAGCAAAGACTCCTGAGGAAAGGGCTGCCGTTGACTTGGAAACCCACTACACAAAGGTAAAACGTTATAGGTTTTGTTGATTATTTCCTAATAACAAGTTTTCTCCCAGGCTATGGTCACCCAAGTTGTAGCCGTGTCTTGTAAACTGTGAATTGATCAAATATGCCGGTTTTCCTATTGCAGTCATTCATGGCAGGTGCACAGTCTTGTTTTAAAGTTATTGGTATAGGTGCTTCTTAATATGATTCAGATTATTTATTACACAGTACACACACACAAAATGAACTTTGTGGTTATAACTTGAAATTGACTGGAATTTTCCTCTATGTCCTGGCATGATATTATAGCGCAGATATATTACACTAGAAGACTTGCAGAGAGGTTGCAACCAATGGCTAGAATGGCGGAACTTCACGTTGGTCATTTGGTGAGCCATGAGAAGACTGTAGAGGTATCATTTTCTTGTAAATTATGTGCAAGGAATAGAGTTATTGCGTAGGCAATGAAATTGACACTTTGGAGATGAAAAAGGAAATTGCATGACATTTAATTTTTTTAAAAAAAAATTGTAACTTTCAGTGGCGACTTTTGTCGCCACTGATACATGTTTCAGCGGCGACACAAACAGTCACCGCTAATACATGTTTTAGTGGTAACAAAGGTCGCCATGCTGCTGATGCCTATTTTCAGTGGCGACAAAATGTCGTCGCTGATTGTCTACTTTCAGCAGCGACATAGAAATGTTATTGCCAAAAGTATCAGTGACGACAGTCGTATCAGCGGCGACATTTAGACTTTCAGCGCGCAAACTAGATGTAAAATTGTCAACATTTACATCGGATTTTACTTCCAAGTCCCATGTGTCTTTTTGAAGTCTATCAAAATCCTCAAGAAGTACCTAAGAAGCAATAAAGCAGAAAGGTCGTTCTTGTCTTATATGAATGTTCTCATTGGTGCATTGGAGAAGCATTGGTCTATGGTCTGATTTGAACCAAGGGAGATGTTTAACAGTTGATTCGCGGCAATGGTCCGAGAAACTGTTATTAGCAAGCACATGATCAATACGATTCTCACATCCTTCTCTCTTCCAAGTGGAAAATGGTCCACAACACCTCATGTTCGTAATTTCAGAATTTTCCACCCAGCACAAAAAATCTTTATCTATCGAACGGGGTTGTTGGGCTGCGGAACGATGCTCATGATGAAACAAAGTTGCATTGAAATCACCTCCAATAGTCCACGGCCGTTCCTGGAAAAGGACAAAGCTTGTCAAGAAAAATTCTATAACTGTCTTCGCGAGATCTGGTTAGGACTGGCATACACAGGTAATAGAATAACTTTTCATTCTCATTTTCAGCCATGGCATGAACGAATTGCTTAGATTTAAAAACAATTGAAACTTTGAATCGGGCTCCATTACGTGTCGCCCATATTCCACCTCTTCAACCATCGGCCTCCACAAAATCAAAATGGTCAAGTAATTTTCAACACCTACGCTGACCTTGCAACCCATTAGCTTTTGTTTTTTTTGTTTTTGGATACAAAATGAGACACCTCAGCGAATACACAAAGAGGGTAATAAAATCCACAAAACAGCGCTTTTTAATTTCTTTAATTAGACCCGGCAGCGCCTTCGAGCCTGTTCTCTTGCAATTCCAAAATAATGAGGTCATTAATTGGGGGATACGTAGCTTATAGACCTCCTCTCAGATTAATTTGGTGAAGTTAAATAAATTTCAACATGCATTTCTTGAGAACTTAATTAGTAGGTTCATGTCGTGTGGAATCTGACACTTCTTCAAGTTCCATATTCGGGTCACTATTTAATGCCATGTCTTCAACATTCTCTTGGTTGTTACTAGCTTCGATCCTACATATAAGATAAAATTAATTTTTGGTATAGATTAAGGAAGCTAATTATTACTTTATAGTAGTTATATTTATTTATTTTATCTAAACTAATTAGTTTAACCAACAAAATAATATATAATTTAAGAATATATAATATATAATATGATTAAATAACTTATTTAGCTTTCTTAATATCTTTTAAAAATTAATTATATAAAAACTTGGTTGGTCTACAGTGTAGTTGGACTATCAATATTGATCTTTTCAAGATTCCTATTCGCAAGGACATTAAATGAATTACTCCCTCTGGTTCTTATTATAAAGCACCAACTACTATTTCTCACAAATCAAGGAATGAAAATTAACTCATTAATTAGGTCCAAAATTTTAATAAATGTTTTCAACTTCACCCCTACTTTAATGATGTAGCTTTAAATGAGTTAGTTAAAAATAAGGGTATACCAGGAAAAAAAGTAATGAATGAGTTAGTTAAAGTAAGTTGATGCCTTATAATAAGGACTAGAGGGAGTAGTAGATTGGAGGGAGTGAGCCCGTCGTTCTTGTGTGCGGGAACTCTTATCTTATGGTTGGTTAGTCAAGAAATCAGCTTTAAATGCTACCACAGGTACCAAAAAAGCTTTGAAGACCGGACAAAAGAGGCATCAAGTATTGAGGTTGTCGTGTTACTTCAGATTCCTCTCTGTTTGATCAAAACTCGAGTTTTGATTTACAAACTCGAGTTTTGATTTACAAACTCGAGTATTGAAGATCCTCTAATGTTCGTTGCTCTCTATCTGAGCTATACTCGAGTTTTCATTTGTAAACTTGAGTTTTCAAGTTGTTTTTTCATTTGGTTGCTCTCTAACTTGCTTTAGATCCAAATTTGGAAAACTAATTATCCCCATATAGCTCTTTAAGTCTTCTTCCCAAAGCAAAAAGAATCAACTCCAAACTCATTGTGATTTGTCCGTTATGATCCGATAAATGAAGATTGTTCTTGACCAGCATTTTTGCAACGTTCTGAATTAACAGTCAACTTTCGAAGACCATATCTCTCTAGTCTAAACTTTGTTTTAGTTGGATTAAGTCTTGATGGAAAGCCTTATGAGTCTTCTTTCATATGTCACCGATTTCAGCTCATTCCAATATGTAGATTGTGAGTTACTTAAAACATTGAAACTTGGTCTGCTGTGTGGTGTGAATTCCTGATCCAACTTTCAAAATTCATAGCTCTCTCATCTGAACTTCTTTGAGCTTGAAATGTTGTCAAAATGACGCATTGGATGTCTTGTTTCATAAAATTTTGGTTTCACCTCAATCCAACCTCTGTTTTAGGAGATATCGTCAAATTACCAGAGCTCGCCCAAGCTGAACGTGAAACAGAGGTGAACAGAGTTGCTGATCAGCACTGAAAACTCGAGTTTTCATTTGGAAACTCGAGTTTTGTTGGTCCAGAAATGCCAGAGATGCTGAAGATACTGCAAACTCGAGTCATTAGTTCCATACTCGATTTTTTAGTTCCAAACTCGAGTTTTGACTTGGAAACTTGAGTTTTGACTCCTAAACTCTAGCTTTCACACTTTCCAGAGGCAAATTACTGCAGTAAGGTAGTAAACTCGAATTTTGACTTGGAAACTCGAGTTTTCTCATCCAGAACTTGATTTTTACTTGTTCTAACTCTGAATTGAACTACTCCAACTTCCATTTGATTATAAAGACTTCTAGTATCAATCTAAGACCTTGAATATTGATTTTCTCATTTTTTTTTGGCAAGATCTTCCCTTTCTTCAATCTCTTTACTTGGTCATTTTCCACAACTCTATTCTTTCTTTCTTCTCTTTTCTTGAACATTCTCCATATTTATATTTGAGTTGATCTTGAATATTGATATTCCATTCCATCTCTCCTCTTCTTCTTTATTATCCCCAAAATCCTTTGATAACTTCTTGCTTCTTAAATATTTCCTCTTCTTCTTGAACTTAACATTTTCTTCAATTTCTTCTTTTTGAAATCTCTTTTCTCCTCCTTGTTTCTTTGCAGATTCTTCTTTCTGTCATTTAATACTTCTTTATTGATCTTCTTCTTGATCATTATTCATGATTCAACTCTTTCTTTCTGAAATCTCTTATCTCCTTTTTTATTAACCTTTACAATTCAACTTAGATTAATCTACACTAAATACAACAGCTAGTCAATGTAGGAAATAACTATATTACTCAATCTTTTTACTTTTAAGAATGACATCTATATAAGACATCATCAAAACTAATTATATCTAACACTATTTGACTATAGAAAGGACAAAAAAAGGTCGTGGACTGCCTGGACCAGTCCAGGCAATCCAAGGGACTGGTCTGGTCCAACTTCAGCTCAAGCTGGTGCTAGACCATATTGGACCTCGGGCTGATTTGTCTAGCCCGAGGTCCTTCGTGGACTAGACCTTGGGTTGACCTCTAACCCGGTTTGATCTAGTCCATAGACATCCCTACTAGATCCCATACATTGGGTATTTCCAAAATTGCGGCAACTTGACCATTGGACAAGGTTCCATATACTGAGATCCTGTGAATGTGGCAAAGCTCCACCACCGAATGTGGTCTTTCTTTCCTCTTAATCCCTTGATCACTTCTGTCCCTCTCCCAACACCGATGATGCATGATTTAATGGGCCGTTTCTTGTACTAACACTACTACAAAACAGGGGTTTTTACTTCTCTAAACGACGTCCTTTTTCATAAAAAGGAAGTAAAAAATAAAGGTGATGTCATTTTTGTAATTATATGTGAGAAAAGCTGACTTTTGGCGTCTAAGTTTTGAAATTAGACACCAAACTTTTGGCGTCTAATTTCAAAACTTAGACGCTAAAAATGGTTTTTAGAAATTTTCCGCTTAATTTTTTATTTGTCATCCAAGTTTTTAGAGGTTTTTGGAGTCTAAGTATTGACTTAGACGCCAAAAATACTACCTCACTTTTTATTTTCCATGCAAACTATTGTTTTTGACGTCAGAGATTTATACCTTATACGCTGAAGCAGAATTTTTAAAGAATTTTTGGCGTCTTATCACACAAAACGAGATCCTTGTTCCTTCCAATGCCTAATAAATATATGATAGCTTTAGCTTCTGACACCCTGTATATTTATGGACTCAAGGTGTTGTTTTTTTGACCTCTCAAGGCTCTTTTTTAAGGTCATTGTCAAAGCTATGAACTTTATTGTGACGATAAAAAAGAGAGAGAAGAAGTGAAAGTTCAAATTTATCACCTCCATTTCACTTGGGTTTTGCCTACAGTCATCAACGCCTATCACCGCCATTTCTAATTTCACTACTGTTACGCGAGTTCTTTCTATGAGAAAGATCCCAGAGAATCCTACAAACTTGACCTGCCTTGCTCAAACCTTATCTGCCCTACCATCATCCACTCTCTCAACATGGCGTTGCCTCCCTCGTTCAACAACAACAGTTTGACCACCGGTAAGAGTTTTGCGACGATGTCGACTCCAGTCTTCAACAACGACAGCATTCAGATGCTTCGAGGATTCTGGACAATGGTGGCTCCATCCAAGTTCGACCTCCAACGACATAGATCTATAGGCTTGTGAGGCACTGGTAATGCAGATCTATAGCCTCATGACAGAGATCTGTCAGGACTCAGTCGAGCCGTCGATCTGGTCGCACACAGTCGATTTTCAAATTCTAGCTTGCTGTTAATATGTACTGTGATCTGTATTTTATTTTTGCTTCTTCTGATTGTTAGATTTGAAGTCTGATTTTAGTCAATCTGTATGTGATCTTCAAGTTTTTAGTATTTGTAAAATTTTAAATCTTCAAGTTATTACTTGACGAGGCGAGGGTTTTTTTTTTTTAATAAAAAAAATAGTAACATGACGTCCTAAAAAATTTGGGAGGTTGTAAGTCTTCATTTTAGCATCCTAAATTTTCTTAGACACCGTAAGTCTTTACTTTTTACGCCTCCTATATAGGCATCCTTATAAAAAAGGACGTAAAAAGCCTAAAAAATAGGACGTTATAACACCTTTTTCCAGTAGTGTAACATCGGTATTGCCTTTTTGAACTTGTTGAGTCTTTGGTGTCTCTGTAAGTGATGTCTGTTTATTCGAGCTTGAGGGAACAACGTTAGGGTGCACAAATGTACATGTGCTTTACCCTGAGGAGTGCCCAACACCAAGTGCATTTTTTAGGTGCAAAAGTGCACACGTAGTTACAAATTAGATGCAAAAATACATATTTTACTGTTAAGTTTGATTTTTTTTTTGCTAATTGGATGATGATGTGTCTTTTAAAGGTGTAAAAATACACATATAGTTTGGCCAATAGAGCGCAACACCAACTGTTTTTTTTTTAAATTAATAATTTTATTTCAATTAAAAGAAAATGATTATTTCTCTAAGTATTAGGCCAAATTTTTATTTCTATAATTTATTTTACTTTTAAAAAAATATTTCTTAAATTATTTAATTAATAATTTAAATGAGTATTTATACATTTGAAATTCGAGATTATAAATAGTATATTTCATTAAGATTATATTTTATATTATTAAATATATTTAATTTAATAATTATTTCTTTAACTATTTATTTTTTAAAAAATTAAAATTATTTTTAAGTAAATATATTATTTATAATATCAAATTTAAAATGCATAAATACTCATTTATACATTATTAATTATAAAATTTACCAAGGATTAAAACAAAGAAAATAAATTATGGAAATAAAAATTTTACCATTTTTTCCTATTAAATAAGTCCTCCTTCCCAAAATGGTAAATCAAAAGAAAAAATTTAGCCTCCCAGGAATTATCCCTAAAGAAATAACAATTTTTCTTTAATTGAAATAAAATTATTCTATTAAAAAAAAAGTTGGTGTTGGGAGTTCTTTTAGTTAAACCATATGTGTATTTTTGCACATTTGAAAGCCACATCTATAAAATGGAGCAAATCACCAAAATGAGCTGAATTGGGGATTTTAAAAACTTTTTCGAATTACTCTCTTTTATAGAAGTAAAACAGAGGTGAATGGAAGAGAGTGAAGAGAAGCTTGACACATGAATTTATACAGGTTCGGTCCAAATCCTTGACCTACATCCAGTCCCCAGACTCTCTGGAATTTTCACTAACTCATAATATCAATTACACACTTTGTACTCGAAAGTTATCCTGTCACTAGGATACACTCCCCCTTACAAGTTGTAATATGATATTCCCAATTTCCAAGTCCCACGACTTGAGATTCTTTACAATAATTGATTTTAATAAATGAACTCTCTCTTAGAGTGAATAAAGATAAACATTGAAGTACAATGTATCAGAATATACTTTACAAGTGAAAACTGAAAGAGTAGTTGGTGAACTTGAATGTAGTTTGTTTTCAGTTTCTTAGTTGTTGAGAAGACTTGAATGCAGCTCTATATATATCAAGAGAACATTAAATGACCATTGAAATCTTCAATATGACCGTTATAGACATTAAGGAAGGATTAACACAAGCTTTGGTCTTCTTCTCTCTTTACTCTACAGTTAATCCAGATGTATAGAGATTTATGGTTGACTTCCCTTGAGATTAATCCGTTGGAATAACAGAAACTATTTAAGGAAAGGAGCCATTAATCCTTTTGCATCGTGTAAAGAATGATAGTCCAAAAGATTGCAAGCTATCTGTACTTTGCAATAAATGTTTTAACATGCTTTTTGCTTTTGATTGAATCTCCATTTTAATACTCTTTAAATCATCTGAAACTTACAAACAAACTGGTTAAACATAGTTAGGAATAGTAATGAGTGATGATAAGAAGTATATAGATTAAATACAAAGATTTCACAGATTCATCCAATTTGAATTTTAAATTCTGCGATACAAACCCGAGTTAATTCATCTAGATTGAACTTTGTATTTTACTTCAGAAGACTAAATTTGAGTTTCCTAAATTTGACTCGAGTTTTCTTCATACAGAGAAGAATATCGCGATTTGATCTTTGAGATATGTTTTGGCAAGGACTAAACTCAAGTCATTAAGTGACTTACTCGAGTTTTGGACATTTATAGTGAAAACATATTTTAAGTCCAAAAGCTCAAAATTGGATTTTTCAAAAAGTTTAAATAGAGTGAAGCTCTCTGTGTGACATGAATTTGAGTTTACAAAGTTTAACTCGAGTTTCCACAAAACTTAGGAAAATTGGAAAACTCTCTGTATGGATCAAATTAGAGTTTGCAATAGAAAACTGGAGTTTTCAAATCTTTAGAAATATTGAGTTGTTCTTTGTGAGTCCAAAACTCGTGCTTCAATACTACAAAAAACCAAATAACATCCTAAATAAGACTCAATTAACGTCCTTTATCAGAAGAACGACTAACTATGGGTAGCGAAAAAACTTAATGTTGGCATCCCTAGAAGAGTGCAGGATGCCTTATGTAAGGCATCTTGAATATACATCAGGACGCCTTATATAAGGTGTCCTAAACATATAGTTCTGGACGCCTTACATAAGGTGTCTTGAGTAAATTTAGAACGACTTAGTGACCCGAAGAAGAGCCCTGAGAGAATAACCTGGTCCATAAGGCATTCTGATTCCAATTTCAAGACGCTTTATATATATATATATATATATATATATATATATATATATATAAACTACATATTTATAAACTTTCCCACTGTGGCCTTTCATTTTCAGGTCCTAGGTGATAAAAGCAAAGCAGATGAGTCTACACAGAGAATTAATGAACTATGAGAGACAGATTGTACAAATTAGAGGATTTGGGAAAAGAAGAGAGGAGAAGAGACATATAGGGGAAAGAAGAGAAAACATAGTGATTTGGGAAAAGAGAACAAGTGGAAGCATCATAAAAGCCAATCTCTGTTATCCTTTTAAAAATCCTCTTACTAAGTGAAGATGACAGAAGGCAAGTAAAGCAGTATTCAACAACAGAGTTTGTACTACTTCAGAAAACAATATAAGTAATTAATAGTGACCTCCTGTGATCAGGAAAACAATATAGTAAGATGGCTTGTATGTGATGTTCAGTATTTGGCTGCATGAAAGATTAAAAAAATGCAAGTGAAATTTAGCCAATTCTAGTTTAAACATTTAATTAGAAAGTAGGTAGAGTCCTATTTTATTGATGAGCATGGGAATCCAAATCCACGTTGATAGGGGAGCACATTTCATACTCATTAGTTTGATAAGCAAAGCGTGCAAATCACCAATGTGGACCATCTAGATTGATTTTGATTTTCAATGATTTAGATTTAACGTAATTTAATTTTTAGGCATATATTCATGTTCCTCATTTTCTTCTAAATCTAAATCTGTGTACAAAAAAGCTGTCAACGTGCTCGTCGACGCAAATCATAAATTTGCAACTCAGCAAGAGCACAGAATGTGAAGTTAACCTTGAGACGAAAAAGAGTTTTGAGTCCATACCCAGATAATCCATCTCAAAGACTGGGCACCACTGGCAATTTCATTTGTATCAAGCTCCTCCCATGAATCTTCCACCAAATGATTCAGCTTTGGTTTAAATACACTTAAGCATGTACAGGCAATGCAGTCACTCCTTGGACATCCTCTGCATAATTAACCATAGTTCATTACTTGTTATGAATATTTTAATTCTAGTTAAAAATACAATTTATAGCCCCAAAGTGGTGAAATAGAAATTCTCCATCCAATTCATGAAATGAGTAAAGAGGCCTCAAATAACAAAAGGAGGGTTGACTAGTACCAGACCAGTTTAAATTCACATAGACTAACAAATATGAAAATTAATCCATTTATATATGTGATAAATGAAATTCATTCTGAGATATTTAGTTGTACTTGCACACCCACCGATCCTAATTCCTAAATTCATCAGAAATTGTCAACATATGAAATAGCTGAACATCACAAACAAATCAGGAAATGAAGAAGGAGACAACTGACCCGCAAAGAGCTATGGAGGAGATCGACAGCGCACAATGTCTGTAGGGGAGTGACGGTGACTGTCGTGAAGGGTAGGGAAGAAGGAGACGGAGGAGACGACACAGGAGAGTGAGGCCGTGAATCAGAAGAGGGAGAGTATGAGACGGCAATAGTGTTCAAGCGAGGGAAGCAGAGAGTGTTCAAACGAGGGAAGCAGAGGCGCGGCGTAATGAACCCTATTCTGCTGTTTTTTCTTTCATTTGGTAAATTAGCTTTTCTGCAATTTTTTCGCATCCTGAAAATTGTTTCAAAACGCCAAAAAAGCATAAATGACGCCTTGAACACTACCGGAATGCCTTAAATTTTAATTAGGGCGTCCTGTTCTTAAATTCAGGATGCCTTTAATTTAATTAGAGTGTCTTGATAAAAGACGCCACTAATTTCATTAAGGCATCTTGAAAAGTTATCAGGGCGTCAAAAAATTAATTAGAGCGTCCTAAACTTCTATCAGGACGCCAATAAAAAGAAATGGCATCAAATGAATTCGTGAAATGGCGTGAAGGCGCTAAAACATTAATTTTTGGCGCAAAAAATTCAAATTAGGTGGCCTAAAATTAGTTTAGGATGCCTTAGTTTATTTCAGATGTTCTAAAACCTATTTTAGGACGCAACATTTGAGAATATCAATATTTATTTTTCAAGAATTCACTTTTAACTTCCTTTTTAAAAATAAGGATGTCTCTTAGAGAAGTACTAACCTTTTTTGTAGCAGTGCCTGTCAAAACTTAACTCGAGTTTTCTCATAAGAGAAAACTTTGTAAAATACTTTAGCAAGTGTAGACTGGAGTTTTCAAAAAGGCAACTCGAGTTTTCTCGAGCTTGGAATGGAGCATAGCTTTCTGTATGCTATAAACTTGAGTTTGTAGAACACAAAATCGAGTTTCCAACAAAGCTTGGAAAACTTAGAATTCTCTGATTTGTCAAAACTGGAGTTCATTAATCTAAAATGTGGTTTGCTTTGATTTGAAAAACTTAGGAGCTCTCTATATGATTTAAACTTGAGTTTCGAAAAACTAGACTTGCGTTTGTCTAAGTTTACAAGAAAAACTTAAGCTACTCTCTGTCAAGTCTAAACTCAAGTTTGCTAACCAAAACTCGAGTATATCTTTGACAGTAAGTTTTTCAACTTTGTAAAGACAAACTTTAACTTTGATTTACAATTATCAGTTATCATCAAAACACATAGAGAACTAACAACATCATCATCTAGTCACCAAAAAAAAGTCAAACTTAACAGTAAAATGGGTACTTTTGCACCTAATTTGTAACCATGTGTGTACTTTTACACCTAAAAAAAACACTTGGTATTGGGCGCTCTTCAGGATAAAGCACATATGCATTTTTGCACCTTTACCCAAAAATTAACCAATGATTGTGTATAGATAAACCTAAAATTGTTCTCTTTTCCCGAGGAGCCTGTTAGTTCTCTATGGATTTTGATGATAACAATTAATTGTAAAATCAAGGTTCAATAATTGTCTCAAGAAAGAAAAAACTTGCTGAAGGAGGCAATACTCGAGTTTTAGTAGCAAAATTCGAGTATTGGAATTTCAAAGAAAAGTTCAATGTAAATGACTAAGGGCAATACTGCAGTATGCATATGAATACTCGAGTATTGGACCTTACAGAGAGCATCGCAAGTTTTTCCATTAAGGAAAACTTGAGTATTGATATGTATACTCGAGTTTAGGCCTATGTGACTCTTCAACAATTTGAACAGAAATAGAAACTTCAGTTTGGAAAACTCCAGTTTCGAAAACTCAGGTTTGGAATTTGAAGACAGTTTTCCGACTTTGCTCCATAATTCAAATGTTTTCATTTTCAAATGAAAACTCGAGTATTGTATTAGAATACTTGAGTATTGGGCCAAGCAAAGATGTTTTAAAAGTTTATCACTCATTAACTCCAGTTTTGAAAACTCCGGTTTAACACTTTCTAAAATGATCTCTAAGTTTCAAAACTACGAAGAAAACTTGAGTATAGGTATTGAAACTCGAGTATTGAGTCATAAAGAGAGCTACCGAGGTGTTTTAGCTTTCAATACTCCAGTATAGCAAGAATACTCTGGTTTTGATGTTTTGGACAAATTATTCATCGAGTCCAAAACTCGAGTATTGATTGAATACTCGAGTATTGGCTTAAGTTCATCTGGAACTCCAAAGCTCAAATCGCGAGTCTCGTCTCTGGAAGGAGAGTACTCGAGTATAGACACAAATACTCGAGTATAGGCATAAGTGCATAGTGACAAACTCGAGTATTGTTGCACAAACTCGAGTATTGGTCGCGCCTTCTGATAATTCAAATTTGTGAAATCTGTGTAATATTTATGGAATGATCCAAATGATTTATATTATTAATTATCATCATTACTAGATATGTTTAATGTGTTTGCTAGTGTATTTCAGCCAGTTTACAGATGATTCAAGAAAATTAAAAGAGCTGTTATTGCACAAAGCAAAGTTCTGTCAGATGCATTAAATGCAAGGCCACCTAAGCAGCTATACTTTGATCTATCAAGACTTACACGAAGCAAAAGGGATAAAGAGTCATTCACCTAATGCAGGACTGACAATACCAATGGATAAAAACGGCTAGAAGTTACTCTCTATCCAAAAGATCAAAGAATAGGCTATAGAGTAGAGAGAGAAGAGACCAAAGTACTTCTAACTGATTAAACATCTTCACCAACGGTCAAAAGAATGCTTGCAACGGTCATTAATTATAGTCTATGTATAAATAGAGCAGCATTCAATTCTCTCAACAATGACTGAGCTAAAAATCGACTAAGTATTAATCTTGTTCATCTACCCTTAGAGTTTTCTGTACAGAGTATCCGTTGATACTACTTGAGCTTTAGTGATTATCTTATTTGCTCTTTAAGAGAGTATTTCATTTGTATTATCAATTGATTGTAAGAAATCTCAAGTCAGGGGACTTGGAGATTTTGGGATCATTGATTACAACTTGTAAGGGGAAGCAAGTTCTAGAGAGAGAATTGTTTCAGAGTTACAAAGTGTGTAATCAAGTGATTTAGTGGAAAACTCAGGGTGCCTGAGGACTGGACGTAGGCCAAGGAGTTAGGCCGGACTAGTATAAACTGTTGTGTATTGCCATTCTTCCCTGGTCACTGATTTTATTTGATCAATCACCATTAGAGTCTAACTTACGAAAATTTTTGAGAATCCTCAATTCACCCTCCCTCTTGGTGATTCAGCTCCTCTTTCAGAGCCTTTTATTGATTCTTAAGTGGCGAAGTGACGTAAATGCAATAAAACATGGGTAATTTGGGGGCGGGGGGTTTGGTTTTGTTTGCATACGCAGGCACGGGCAAATTAATAACTAAAAGAGGAATGCAAGTAAATTAGAAGTCAAATAATTGTTTTTGGTATTTTTCTGAAAATGGTGAATGAGTGAATTAAATTGAGTTTGAAAATATGAATGATGAAAAGAGCTTTCAATTAGATGAAATTGTTAAAATCCTATGAAAGGCTCATCGAGGGAAAAAAGAAGAAGCAATTCTAGGTAATGGTTGCCTATACTCAATCCAGTAAACCTAGGTTTTTCAAATGTACTTGAAACAAGGGGAAATTGGTTTTTCAAATATGAATGATGAAATGGGTTTTCAATTAGGAATTGGTTTTTCAAATTTCATCTAATCGGTTTTTAAAAATTAATGGAAAATATGAATGATGAAATGGGTTTTCAATCTAATTGATGACTTCTCATACAATCAAAATTATTTTAATGCAGTTGATTCATCTTTATTGAGAGCATAGTCGGTACTCTCGATATGAATTAGTTAAATTCCACTTCTCAATAATCACATACAAAGCATAATTTCATTAAAATACAATATAATAAGTACAATACATAATCCAAGAGCATCATAGCAAAATTCAACACAAATTTTAACCAACAAAGAAAAATGAACACTCTTCCAAGTCTCACCAACATGTATCAATACAAAATTAATTCAAATAGAACATAATACATGGAATGAGCTAATGAAAAACTAATGAACTCCCCTTTGTTGCACTTTGAAGTTTTAGCTAACTTTGCGGCCACCAAGACTCAAGAGGATCTAGCCACTCATGAAGTTGTTAGTAAATAGGTGTCCTAGAGACAATCTATTTTGACAAAGGAACACTTTTTTCTATTTAGAATTTCATGACTTATATATTTGAGCACACTTGATCTTTATCATATTTATGTCTCGCCTATATTTTAGGTTAATATGTGATTAAAGATAAAGGCCCTAGAAATAGAACAGCTGTTCACTCGAGGATCTATGATAGAGATCATGATCATGAGGACTTGAGGACACTATATATTTATTACCTAAAACCTATTCCTAGTCTTGAATCACCAAGAACGGGCAATATTAGAGATCTCAATAAGACTAGTATGACGTCATCTACTTGTATGGAGTGCAAGGTAGGGACCTCATGGGATGCAATCATGATGATGCTTTAGTTGATGTCGTGGGTGGATCTACTAGAGAACATATAGCACTAAACTGACCCGTTGAGAGACTCCACAAGGATTCATTGTAGAGAGTATCATTGGATTTGTAACGTCTCTCATCGTTTGGTAGTCTGTATCGTCCTAGACTTGAGGATGTCATTGAACACTATGACCTAGGGTTATGCTTTGACTATACAACTGATAACTCTCCAAATTTTATATATTTAAAGTATATTTTGAAGATATTTAGAGAGTTATTTAAACAATTTTGGGAGATTTCTATGAGATTATGTTATTATAAGATCAAATCAAAGTGGTGCATCATTTGTGGGATTTCAATTTAAAATAAATGTTTTAGAGTTTTTGGGAAACAAATAATAAGAATTAAAAGTTAAACCAAAAAAAAAAAGAGAAAGAAAAGGAAAAGGTTTATGTTTTAATTATTATTATATAATTTTACTTTGCTTTTTAATAACTGCAGCGGATTGAATTCATTTTGAATGGTTCAATTCAATTGAATTGGGCCCACGCATTAGACTTGGACTTTAGATATTGAATTGAATGGCAAATGATCGGGCCCACGAATGAGTTGGATCAATGAATGGAAAGAAGCCTAAAGCTAATGGATGAAAAAAGAGGACGGAAGAAGCAGCACGAACACACACATACGGTCAATTATTGGGCTGAATTAATTGAATGGATTGGGCCCACCAATTCATTCAATTAATCAATGGACTTTGATTTAAAACGCAAAAAGAGGTCCAGGCGGCAATGAATTAAAAGGAGAATACGCGGACGGAATTGAGGAGAGTTCACGCGGAAAATAAAAAAAGGAAGCAGAGGGCATCACGACGCGAAGGAAGGCAGCAGCTGGATAGAGCAGACGCGCTGAACGGCAAAAAGAAAATAAGAACGGAGAAGCATTGACGCAAAGAGCAGTAGAAAGAATCCAGAGTTGCTGTTGCTGATTTTTGTTCCTATTTTTGGTTATTTTTAGTTTTGTTATCTCCCTTGACTCTAGGATTCAATTCTTATCATTTTTGATGTCTTTGATTCTAAGTATTGATTATCACTGCTGCCATCTTCTGGAAGTCATGTGTGGCTAACTTCTTTTGCAACCTAAACCTAGAGGAACTAAGAACTTATTGATGGATAAGACTTTGTTTCATCGTTTAGTTATAATTAGTATTGATTTTGGTTGCTTAATCTTGTTTAAATTTTATCTATTTAGTGACGGGCCATCATTTAATATGAAGTTGAGAATTAGGATTTACCTTGGCGAATGAAATTTTAATTAAGCTCTGAGATTAAGCAATATGAGATTAGATTTCGATTTACTTTACAATTAGGATAGACATATACCTAATGAGTGTGTCCGAATTAATTGCCTCTTGAGTAAATTTGTTAGACATAACAGTTTCTACTTAAGAGAGGGTTGTAAGTGGACCGACAAGCACTTATAGCTATTAATACTCGAGATTAACAAAATTAATATTAAGAGTAATTAAATTGGTGAAATAAGGGTTTATGAAGTTAAAAAGGGTTTAGTGACTTTGGGTTGCCTATTTGATATTTGTGGTAGTTAGTTTATTTTAATTTCTTTTCTTTTAATTAAATGCAATTTGAGTTGCTCAACTTAAAACCAAAGTGTAAAATTAATGCTTAACCGAAGTTGTGGATACTAAGTCCTCGTGGGAACGTTACTTTACTCACTCTTTATTACTTGATACGGCTCGTATATTTGTGGAATTATAGGCTTAAAAGTTTTGCCCTATCAAGTTTTTGGACTCTATCCACCTGAAAAATAGGGAGAATAGTGTACTCTTGGGTATGACTCAAATGTATGAGTATAGATAGACATGTCAAAATGACTCAGTATTCCCTACAAGGGATTAGTTGTTCACAAGACCAGTAAAGCTTGGATGACTTTTAGTTGACTTGAGAATCTATGCATAGTAAGCGATCATGAAGAATCATCGCCTATCTTAGGGTCAATAAAAGAAGATTCTTGGTTCTGTGAAAAAGCTACATTTAGCTAACTAAGAGATATGACACTACTACAAAATATTGATACTACTACCCTAAAAGACGTCAATTTTTTTTAAAATGAAGTAAAAAGTGAAGAAGGTGGCATTGTCATAATTATTTACTTGATTTTGAGACTTTAGATGTCCTAAATGTTAATTTATAACGCTGAATTTTTTTTTTGACGTCCTAAGTATATTTTAGGACGCCAAAATCAGTATTTTTGGCCTAATTTAGATATTTTGGAAAATGTTTTAACGCCATAAATTTTTTTTGGCGTCCTAAATTAGATATAGGATGCCAAAAATGTTAGTTTTGGTGTCCTAAAATAGACTGAGGGTGCAAAAAAAGCAGTATTTTTGGCGCCATAACTTTTTTTGGTGTCCTAAATTAGATGTAGGATGCCAAAATGTTATTTTTGGCGTCCTTAATTAGTTCAGGACGCCAAAAAGATCTTTTTGGAGTTCTAAAATACACTTAGGACGCATTCATCCGATAATTGGATGAGGATATTTGGACAACTTAATTTTGTAATCAAAGTTTTTGAAATTAACTTAGTTTAGAAAATACGGTCTAATTTTTCACGATTCGCATTCATCCGATAATTGGATGTTAATTACATTAATCCAAAACCAGGCGGATGATAAACGTTAAATATAAACTAATTAATCCTAATTGTCCAAGGCGTTCCATCTGCTGTAATCCTTATAGCTTCTTTTTGCCCTTTAATCTCGAACCATTGCCTGTATCTTTTATGTAGACTGGAGTCCAAATGAATGGACCCTAGGGTAATAGTTAATCTCATGCACATGTATGAAAATAAATATGACATAATAGCACATATTAAAGCATGGAAGCATTTACAAGTTCAAATAACCGTAACCATAGTTAACGGCAAAGGACCGCAGCCCTTGTCTAGGACATGTAACCCCATGAGACCACAGTCTCAAATCCATAGCTAGGAAAACATATAATAAGTAAATCAACCAGCATATATGTTCAGCTAATCAATACATAAACACTTACATACATGATTATAAGATTAGGGTTACCCACCTCAACCTTGATTCCTTATCTCTGCACTGAAGTTGTTGGGATCAGGTAAATATCAAGATCTGCCTAAAAATATTTATCATCGCTGTCAGTCACTTATTCAAATCGCAATTAAACTAATTACACGAATTAGTTTAGAGGATTAATAATAATTATTAATCCCTTAAAAATTCCCTAACAATAATAATTTTGTTGTTGTTGTTGTTCCCAATAATAATAATAATAATAATAATAATAATTCCTTATTTATTATTTTCATCCCTTCCTAATAATAATAATATTATCTGTTATTATTATTATCACTATTATTATTATTAATCACAATAATAATAATAATAATAATAATAATTCCTCATTGATTATTAATAATTCTCATTTATTCTCTTTTCTAATGATTTATTATTATTATCATTATTATACAACTAACTCTAACTCCTAGAGGCTATTCTCACTGTGCATCTTTCTCAAAAGTGACATGAAAAGGAAACAGAATACAATAAGCAAAATATTCTTCCAAAATTTTAAGTATAAATTGAATGCACTGTTAAAATATCCTTGAGTAGAATAAAATTAGATGTAAGTCACAGAAAAACAGCTTAAGCTGAAAACTTTGGAGAGGAAAACATGACAATTCAAAACAACAACAAAGAAAACTTTTGATAGTTCATACGGTCACAAAATGCTTTTCAAACATCAAATTCTATTATATGTGTGTGTGTGTGTATTTCTTTTTTTTTCCTCTTTCCTTCCACGTAAAACACACACAGTGGTATATTTATAAGGATGAAGAAACTAACATTTACTCAACTAGCCAGAGAACCGATGACAGCAACTCTTAAATCTTAATACATATATACTCTTTCTTTCTCTCTCTTCAGCGTTTTTATGCTCCTTTTTCTTTACTTAAGACAGCACCCACTTCCTGTTCTCCTTTAACCTTACACACGCACAAACAGATCCACATATTTATAAACACACATACAACTTTCATTATTGTAGTATACTTTAGTTCAACAGCCCCTCCATGTTTTGCTTTGTTTCATTTTGATTTCAGTTTTCAGCAACTACATTCTTTTAAGCTCTTTCTTCTGGAACCCGATGACAGCAAACTATATATATATATAGTTCAGTTTTCAGGTTCAGTTTTAAGCTTGATCTCTTAGGTTCAGTTTCAGTTTTTCATTCCTTCAGTATGTATATCAGCATATAAAATACTATCAGGTAACAGCAAGCTTACCTTCGTTTTCCAAGCTCAAATGGCAGCAAAAAGCTTGCTGCACAACTCCTCTGTTTAAGCGATGAAGAACAGAGCAAATAATGAACTTCCCACACTCTCGGTCTCTCTCTTCTCCTCTTCGGTTTCACCCTCTCTTCAACTCTCTCCCTCTCTGCGTCTTCTCTTCTTGAATACCGAATGGATGGAGAAATGAGAACGGCTGAATTGGAATGGCTTTTATAGCCAGCTGAGGATCCGGTCAAGCCGCATTTAACCGCTGGTCCGAAAGCTTTTTGTGTCTCGAGGAGCATGGCGACGTCTGACTCTCTGCTTCCAGATAAGTATAATTACCTGCTGTTAATAAATGCCATCTGCTCCTGGTTTCGGTTTTGACTTTTTCTTCCTTCGGTTTGGATGGGTTGTGTACGGGCTGGAGAAATCTACTGTGTAAATGGGACATGTAAAAGAAAACCATTTGCCTTTGGTTTTGCTATTTAGGTGATAATGAGTAGTATATACTCCTCCCGTAGCCCATATGATTCTCCCTTTTTTTTCTTATTATATTTACAATTAGCTTTAATTGCAATAATTTTATAATCCTAAGAAAATTAAATTATTAATTTTCTAAACCATAAAATATAAATCCTATAATTATTTAGGCCCAATTATTACTTTCAATTATTCTTTGAATTTTATTATTTTCCTAAAATAAATTAAGGGAAAATATAGGCCTTAATTTCAAATAATTATTCTCACAATTATTTTAGCCCAAATTTCATAATTTAATTTCCCATATAATTTTCCAATATTCAAATCCCAGAAATTTGGAATATTACACTAGAACTTTTTTTTGATGTCATAAATAAGATATAGGATGCAAAAAATACTATTTTTGGCGTCCTAAATTCTGGTTTAGGACGCCAAAAAGAACTAATAACATTTTTGGCGTTCTGGATTAAGGGTCAGGATGCCAAGAAAAAAAAACTGATTTGCTTAAAAACAAAAATTAGTTCTATGCTCTCTCTCTCTTACACAAATCAAACCATCGCGTGTCTTTTCTATTTTCTCTTCATTCCACGCACACACCATTGTCTTCCATAGAGAGTAGTGATCGTCTTCCATCTCCTCAGATATGCGGCTCTTCCTCTCCCATCTCCTCAGATCTGCAAGAGACGGAGGTGGATCTGCCATCTCCTATATTCAAATCCCAGAAATTTAGGATATTACACCAGAACTTTTTTTTAATGTCATAAATAAGATATAGGATGCAAAAAATACTATTTTTAGCGTCCTAAATTCCTGTTTAGGGCGTCAAAAAGAACTAGTAACATTTTTGGCGTCCTGAATTAAGGGTCAGGATGCCAAAAAAAAAAAAATAGATTTGTTTAAAAACAAAAATTAGTTCTACGCTCTCTCTCTTGCACAAATCAAACCGTGTCTTCTCTATTTTCTCTTCATTCCACGCACACACCATCGTCTTCCATAGAGAGCAGCGATCGTCTTCCATCTCCTCAGATATGCGGCTCCTCCTCTCCCATCTCCTCAGATCTGCAAGAGAGAGACTAAGGTGGATCTGCCATCTCCTATGCGGCTCCTTTGCTCCCATCTCCTCAGATCTATGAGATTGTTACCATGCTTCTTCAGCGGAGCTTCCCGAGATTGTCGTCCAAGTCTTGGATCTCAAGCAAAGCGGTAACAGATACATGTGCGTCTTTCGCTTTCACAATCTCTTTTATACGCTTTTATTATTGTTAGTTGAAACCGTAATACGAGTTTTGTTTGGGATGTGTTTTTTCTTTCTCACAAATGAATGGTAAAGATCATTACTCTGTCTTCCTTCGATTTTAATATAGCTCTACGAATTGAATCAATAAAAAATATATTTGCGTTTTCCATTCTTCCTAGGTTGTAGTGTTTCATATTTTATTTTTATTGTTTTTTTTTGTCTTTAAAGTTAGATCTATTTTGGGTTTCTATTTGAGTTGTTGGTCTGCGCTTAGGGTGATCTCATGTCTTGGTAACAATCTTCACACTTTGTATTTTGGATATTATTATGGTTTTGAGCTTTGGATTGTAGCCATGCATTTTAGGTTGATAAAGATTAAATAAATATCTAATAAGATTGGGTAGATATCTAATAAAGATTAGATAAAGATCCAATAAACATTAGAAAGATTGGATAGGATCCAATAAATATTAGAAAAAGATTGGGTCTTTCTAGTTGGATTAGGCCTTTCTTTTAAGCACTAGAATTAGGGTTAAATCATGATTTAGATGGCTGATTTTTAAACGCCTATTTTTGGATATTTTTCAACAATGAAAAACACACACACGATTCTTTAAGAAAAGGCCGTGTGTTCTTATTTAGAAATAAAGGCGTCATCTCCAATCTTTTAATCTTGAACCTCATCATCTAATCTCAAGACACCATCATTGTCTTGAGAAAAGAAGATTCAAAGAATTGAAGCCTCCGCCTTGCAAGTGCCTAGTAAGCATCCGAGGAGAAGGATGAGTCAAGGAGAAGGTATTCTCATTACAATCAAAAGGCGAGGCAGCTTAACATTAGAGGATCTCATATACTTTGAGGTCTTCGAGTGATCAAAAGATAATCCTAAAACCTCAATAGTTGTTTTAATGAGCACATCCTTTATATAGCTCATGAGGACTGTAAGGAGTTACGGTTTCACAGTGATTAACATAGATTCCTAATTTTTTATATCCTAATATTCTTTAACATTTAGTCATGAGTTTTCATGAGCACCATAAAGAGTTACGGGTTCTCATGAGTATCGTAACTCTTTACGGCTTTTAATTTATGAGCGCCGTAAAAGAGTTACGGATTCATCAATGGTAAAGAAAGCCAATTTAGGATAACTTATGAGTACCATAAAGAGTTATAGATTTTCATGAGTACCGTCAAAGGTTACGGGTTATAATTCATGAGTACATAACTCATGAGCGATAGACAAAAATCAACATTTTTGTTAGTCAACTTTATGAGCAATTGCTTAAATGTCAGGCAACATCCCAAAATTTAACCAACAGGAGTTAACTTCAACTGTAATAAATTCACAACCACTGCCAGACATAGAAGAGAAAGGATGACCATTGAAGAAGTTGAAACTGCGATGGAGGAGAAAAGAGAGTGGAGCGTCAATCTTGGAGAGAGGAAGTGAAGAAATTTCGTGGCTGTGGTGAGGGTCGGAATAGAGGGACTATGGACAGAGGTAGAAGACAAGGATGAAGATGGTGGATAAAGGAGGAGCTGTTAGTGATGAAGCAAGATGGAGTGACGGAGGTCGTGAGAAGAAGCCAATAGTGAAGTTGGTGACACAAGGGAGAGAGGAAGATGAAGTTGATGGTGGTGGTGCTTGAAGGATGAATCGGTGGAGGTGAGAAAAGAGCATCGAAAATGAGGAAGAATATGATGCCCTTGATTTCGTCTCCTCTGACTCAAATTGCTACCTCCTCTCATTTGAAACTCGACGGAGGTAGTGGTGTACAGGAACGATGGTGGTTCCGATCGAGCTCTCAAAGTCCAAGCTCTCTAGTCTTCAGTGTCACGGCCTTTACTTCTGTCCTTGCTTCCTAAGTTGTGGCTAGTTCTCGTTCTCAAAAATCATGGCCTCCACTGATAGAGAAGACTCCCTTGGTGATGAGGAAGGAAGTCCGCGATGGTGGTGGTGGATCAATGTCTCTTTCCCTCTCCTCTTAAGCTCGAGTTCAAGCTCTGTCACGCTTCTCTTCCTGCCACGGTGCCTCTGACTCTCATCGATCTGAAGAAGAAGAAGGTATCCAATTCAACGGGGCTAAACTGCAAACTTTGAAACTTTTTTTTTTTTTTAGTCCTAAACAGTGCATTAACTTAGACATAAATCATTGTGACTCAGTTGTGTGTTCTGATCTATCCTTCTGCCTCGAAGATTTGCATAATCATCTATTCGCCTTGTCCTGGTTTGAAATATGAAATATTCCAACAATCAATCAATCAAGGTAAATAATGAAATATGAGAATTTCCCCCTTTTTAACCTTAATTTCATGCTAACAACTTTAATCACAATTAATCATTATTAATCCAATTTAAGTCCAAAAAGAGTGATAAAATCCCGAAATATAATCAAAATATGTTGCAATCATTTGGTATTCTGCTCCGAAGGGGTAACCCTGTCGGAGCAAACTTCTCTATGGTGGCCATATTTGCCACAACAGAAACAAATTAGATGCAATCCTTCAATTCATATTCCACACATCGTGGTCTTCCAAATATTCTATCAGCTGATTTCGGACGCTTTTTCAGATTAAGCTCCACACATATTCGTGCATGTTTGCCTCGGTCAGTTGAGTATGTTATCATATCAATCTTCAATGTGCGACCGATAAGCGAATCAATTCTCCTCAATCTTGCCGTGCTGAAGAACTCAAGAAGAATCTGGGGAATCCGAATCCAAGCTGCTATCTTCTTCTGCACATCCGCCTGCCAAGGGTTAAAGTTTGGCCTCCATCGCTGAACTACTAGATTCCTGTCTGCAATCATCCACGGACCATCTTGGAACACATAGTTCATGTCGTCCTCATCATTGAACGATATCACACAGAAACCATTGTCAAGACCTCTTGTCTCAAAGGATTTCTTGTCTTCCAAACACACTGCAGGTTTCCTCTCATTGGGCCGAGAGGAAAGGTTTTCCCTACGAGTTTAACTATAAGAGACTTCCTCTAGGGTGCACACCACAACTCGTATTCTTCTTGAGAGACCCTCAGGGTAGGGCAATCTTTGTCATTAGAATCGTCTACATCTGTGGGATTGTTACTGTCACCCTCCTTTCTTCCATTAGTGAAGAATTACTTCAATACATGTTCCCCCAAAAGTTTGTCCTTTAAAGAGATCTACTCCATAGTTTTTTCACGATCGTCTCCAGATACCTGTACGTTCTCGGTTGTTCTACGTCGGACCTTCTTCTCGGTTCTCATCACCATGTCGCCCGTTCTCCGTTCCTCCTCCGCCTCCGTCCGAACTCATCATCACTCCCGCAGTTTTGTTGTCTCAGTTCGTTGAATTATAGCGTTAACATCTTTTAATCAAAATGTCATTTCTTAATACAAATATTAATTAAAAATAATTTAATCACTTACGCTTGCCTAAAAAAATGTTTAATATTTATATTTTGATAAAATTTTGATATGCAATTAAAAATAATTTTTTTTCTAATGATTCTAATATGTATATTGTTAAAATAGATGGGAGCTAGGTTTGTATAATTATGATAAAAAAGAATGGCGATAGAGTATTTTATTCTAGTAATCTATATCGATCATATCATATACATGTTACCAAAAAATATTGATGATATACTCCCTCTGATCCTTATTATAAGACACCAACTACTATTTCTCACAAACTCAGGAATAGAAGTTGACTCATTAATTAGGTTCAAAATTAATAAATGTTTCCAACTTCATTCCTATTTTAATGATGTATCTTTAAATCTTTAAATGAGTTAGTTAAAAATGAGGGCATAATAGGAAAAAAGTGATAAATGAGTTAGTTAAAGTAAGTTGATGTTTTATAATAAAGACAAAAAAACATTGGTAGTTCTTACTTTATAATAAGGACCAGAGGGAGTAATAAAAATATTATATATAAGGCAACACGATTTTCTTTTAAAAAAAGAATCTTTCCAAGTTTCAATTAACTAGATAGAAAATTTAGGTAAAAAAAAATTAAAATGAGTAGCAATAATGACTCTTTGCTTACTTTTAACTCCTAACAATTAAATTAGAACACCAATATGTGGCCTTATTTTTACAGGGCCACGGGCTCAGTCATGCACTCATGCCATTTGAAAAACAGCTTTAATCCTCGTTTTCCATGTTTTTTTTAAGAATCCAAAAGCTTCGTTTTTCTTGTGTGGGAGAAAGAATTTATTAGATCTGCCAAATAAGATTGTTTTAATATCCAATTGACTGATAAGCCATAATATTGTGAGCTTAAATCATGTTGTTGATGTACAAGTTTTATTGATGAGTGGTTTGTAAGTACCCACTATAAGCCTTTTTAAAGTTTAAAGATATATCTTGACCTGATTGGCTTGCAAAGCTTGGCTCTCCTAACTTTTGTATAAAAAATTTATTCTATCTTTGTGTGAGAATAGACACTACTAGAAAATATGGAATTTGCCATGGAATTTTTTCCATCGCAAATATGAGAAATTTTTCCACGGAATTTTTATTCCGTCGCAAAATGGAGGAATTTACGACGGAAATTAAAAATCCATCGCCAAAAACACTAAAAATTAAAAAAAAAAATTGTAAAATCTCCTTAGCGACGGAATAAAAACGTCGCCGCTGGCCCTACAGATTTGGGCTTCTGTCGCTGCCCCTATGGGGGTCAGCGACGGATAGATGCCCCGTCACTGGCCCCATTGGGGTTGTTACCTGTCACTGTCACTGGCCCCAAATGGGGCCATGTCGTCGCAAAAGTTGGCGGCAAAATTTGCCGCCAACTTGCTATTATTTCCCTCCCCCTCCAGCGTATAATCCCCCTGCCTCCAAACCATCTTTTTTTCCTTGGTGAGCGAGCGTCTGTCGGGTTTCCTTCTCCGGTAAGGTATGTTAGATTTTTTTTCTTGAATACTATTCTTTTCATCTGTACATGTGGTCTTCTTAATTTAAAAAATTTGATAGCTCTCTTCTCTTTTAATTACAGCATTACTCAGAGACTACAATCATCTTCATCACGATCTTCATCATCCGCATCTGTGAGTCTTTCTTTCCTTTTATCACTTTATCTATCTAAATTAGTTAAGTTCTAACTTTTACATTAAGAATATGTTCTTAAATCAACGTATCTAATTGTGATTTATGTTTAGATAGTGAGTTATGGTGGTGAATATGTGTTGAATACAATTTTTTACAAGTCTAAACATATCTACACTAATATGTTGCTAGCAAATTCTTCCCTCCACGTCAGGACTACACAGTTAGAATCTTTTAACATCTAAAATGCAAAACAATAAATTAGACTATTTAGTTTAGAATTATCAATTTAAGGTAGCCCAATCCTAAAGTATAGAATATTAATAGAAAATAAAAAAAATAGGCGTATGAAAGCATAATCGATTAACAAATAATAGTATAGACATTTATAGCCTGGGGAGTTCACAATACAGTGCAACCATTTTACAGAAAAATTACATTTTCTCTTATGAACCATTATAAAATGCATATTTTTACAATATATAGATGTATATATTCTTATTCTTAAGGATTCTTGAAGGTGCTCTTAAATTTTAATTAAACATGATATGGTACATCTCGCAGGAAGGATATTTCTGGGTATACGAGCAGTAACACCTTAAATACCTCTAGAATGCATGTATATATATTAAGATTGTAGGGTGGCAGCTTTGGTAAAGCAGATAATCGAATAAGTTATGGACTCAATTTGCTAGCAAGATATTACTATAGATTGTGATTTATGTTCTTAAATTCTGTTTGCCCTCTCCTATAGGATCATCAAAAAAATAAGTTATGGACTCAATTTCTTTTAAATAAATTTCTATTTGTAACATTTTTATATCTTCATACATATATTCTTATGCAAATCAGACATGTTTTTATGTATACCATGTAGAATTGAGAAAATGAACGGCACTATTTTACACTGAAGGTAAAGCAATTATTAGAAATTATGTATTAATAAATTTTGATAGGAGCACATCCTTATTCATTACTATTGTTCAAAATATCTATTGTCAGAATTAATTAATTCTACTTTGGACTTATCTGTGTATGTAAAAGCGTGTGTTACACTTTTACAAAAGCGTGTGTTACACTTTTACATGGAATAACCCTTTTCTTCTCAAAATCTATCCGCATACAGAGAGAAAATTGAGGGGAAATGTGGCGGGTCCTACTCTTCATTTTTTCTCCTATTTTTCTTTTCCTATCATAGAATTAATGTGACGAGATATCTAGCATGACAAGATTCACCACCAAGTTTTGTAATTAATAACAATTAAGCAATAGAATACTATTGTTAGGAGGATTTTATTTTAATAAGAAAAATTTAGGTGGGTTAGATTTTAGAAGCTTCACTAAATAAGATTAAAATATACATTTCAACGTGTGTTAGTCTCTCACTCACTTTATGAACATACGCGTCTACGAGAATATAACATTTCTTGTTGGCCAACCTTTTTTTTCTAAAAAAAAAAATGAGAATAGGAATAAAATTCCTTGAAACTAGGAATCCCGAATTATTCTAGATGAGTTGTAAAAAAGAGGGAAAGTGAATAAAAACTCCAAATAATCCTCCAACTTTTACATAAGGCCTCGTTTTAGTTCAATAATTTATTTAAACATCTTTTCAAGTATTTTGATTTTGACATTTATAATTTTATCCCAAAAACAATATGCAAATAAAACACTATTTTTTGGGGAAAAATAATTAGTAGCACACTGCATATATAAATACTTTCACACAAGACATATTCGGAATTTAAATTATACTATTATTCAATAAAAAAGTTGTTGCATCATAATCTATATACAAATCTTAAAGTAATTAGTAAAATGTTATAATAATATATTATCTCTAATATTAAAAATATAAGACCATGTTAATTAATTTGAATAAATTTTTGATTAATATTTTTTTTTTTTGGAAGGGTAAGGAAGTTAGATAAGTTATTTAATAATATGTGTGTGATTTTAAAAAATTATTGAAGTATTATATTTAAAATTAGCTAGTTGAGTTAGTGTTTGATTAAAATGACTCTTAAATTTTTTTCTAATATATCTCATAATTTTTTGATTTGAATTAGTTTAACAAGTTATACAATAAATACGAATAATTTGGAAAAAATTTTTGTTACTGTTTACATTAAAATATAGTTATAAATAGAAAAGATAGAATTGCATTGGTCTTTAATATGACCCTCACTCATAAAATTGTCTAATTTAATCTCATGTATTTGTCTCCATATGTTAATAAACTATCCTCATTATTTGGTTGCCGGCTGAAATATGTTATTAGTTCAAGTATTGTGTTTAAATCTTATTCAGGATTCAGTGGCAATTGGTTGGCATGAATGGCCATTTGTATTGGCCACTTATATATTTGGGTAATGTTGTGTTTGTAGACTGGGGTTTCTCCCTACTCTATATATTTGCGTAGGGTTAAATTGTAGAAGTATGGACGGCCATCGTGATAGGAGTTGGATGTCCAATCGTCTAACTCAAAAAAGAGAAATAACTCGAGTATTCCTGGACGGTCTGGAAGAGTTCATTCAATTTGTTTTGGCGCACTCACCTAATTCAAGTAGACACATCAGATGTCCCTGTGCCACATGCCAGTGTTTCAAATTTCAAGAGTATAACACGGTCAAAATCCATTTATGTAAAAAAGGATTCATGAATGATTATGAATACTGGGTATATCATGGCGAGATCCGACAGACACCGAGTGGATATTACGAGAGCAGTAGTCATCGAGGCAACCTTAATCAATACGAACAGTTGGTGATAGATGCCGCGAGACCGTCGATTCGGCAATATTTTGACCCCTTTACTCATGTTGAACCATCATACATGCAAGAGGAGACTGATATGCATAATTAACCATATTACATGGGAGAGGATCCTAATCCGGAAGCCGATAGGTTCTACAAAATGCTTCAAGATGCGCAATGACCGTTATAGGAAGGTTGCAAACACATTGAAAGTAGTGAGCAATCATCGCTATCGGCTACCTTAGCAACACTAAGTTTGAAGATTGATCACCATATGAGTGAGAGGAATTATAACGAAATGATGCAGATAATGAGCAAGATTGCTCCGAAAGAGAATAATTTGCCTAAGGATTTCTACCAAGTAAAAAGAAATGTTAAAGAGCTCGGGCTTAGTTGTAAAAAAATCCATTGTTGCCCCAATGGATGTATGTTGTACTACAAAGATGATGCTGAGCTGACCAAATGTAAATTCTGTGAACATAACAAATACAAACCTGTGACTAAAGAGAGGAAAACAGACCATCAATCATTCAGCAAGATGTGGTACTTTCCCCTCGTGCCCAGGCTTCAGAGATTGTATTCATCAGAGCAAATAGCGCTCACATGAGATGGCACCGGGAGCATCGCAGGGATGAAAAATTTGTGATGCATCCATCCGATGCTGAAGCTTGGCTTAAATTTGATAAGGTGAATTATTTCTTTGCATCGGATCCCCATAATATCCGTCTTGGACTATGTTCGGATGGGTTTGCTCCTTTTAACCAAACAGGCAGGAGGTATTTATGTTGGCCAGTGATTGTGACTCCGTACAACCTCCCACCTTCCATGTGCATGAGAAGAGAGTTCTTATTTCTCAACGCGTTAATCCCCGGTCCTTCCAACCCAAAAAAAAATATAGATGTGTACCTTAGGCCTTTGATAGACGAGTTGAGGATGTTGTGGAGTAACAGGGTTCTCACGTACGACGTATCATTGAGCCAGAATTTTATCATGCGGGCTGCCTTAATGTGGACGATAAATGATTTCCCTGCCTATGGGATGTTGAGTGGCTGGCAAATGTCGGGAAAGCTTGCATGTCCTGTTTGTCTTGAGCAGAACATGGGCTTTAGCTTGCAAAATAGTCGCAAGGTTTGTTGGTTTGACAGGCACCGGCAATTTCTACCCCCTGATCATTCGCTTAGAAGAAATAGAAAAGACTTCATACAGAATGCGGTCGAACGGGCAAATCAACCCCGTCGATTAAGTGGTCAAGAAATATGGGACAGGGCCAGGCACATTGCAAGTGTTGAAGAAGGGGTTGCATTCAATGAACCTGAAGGATATGGGGTTGATCATCATTGGATGAAACGGAGCATCTTTTGGGAACTGACATATTGGAAAGATCATCTATTGAGACACAACCTCGATGTCATGCATATTGAGAGGAATGTGTTCTGTAATATTTTGTACACCTTAATGGACACCAAAGGCAAGACGAAGGACACAGCCTACACAAGACAGGACATAGAAGCGATTTGCAGAAGGCCTGCCTTGCATTTGGTGGTGGATGTTAGGGGACAGACTTCTAAACCTCGAGCGCCATACACACTCAACAAAGAGTAAAATTTGCAAAGAGCAAAATTCGGAAATGTTAAAATGGGTTTCAAATCTGAAACTCCCGGATGGTTATGCATCAAATATTGCAAGATGTGTCAAAAAAGATGAGGTAAAGATATTTGATATGAAGACTCATGATTGTCACGTTTTTTTCCAGATATTGTCACTGTGGGCCTTTAAAGCACTTCCGAAGCATATATGGAGTGTTCTGACAGAATTTTCCATTTTCTTTAGAGAAATTTGTGCTTCTGACCTTAATGTTGACAAGTTACAGAAGCTGGAGGAGAGCATGCCATTGACGCTATGCAAGTTAGAGACGGTGTTTCCTCCGACCTTATTCAACTCAATGGAGCATTTGCCTGTTCACTTGGCCTATGAGGCAAGGGTTGGATGTCCGCAACAATATAGGTGGATGTATCCATTTGAGAGGTAATATATATATATATATATATATATATATATATATATATATATATATCTTTCTTGCTGTTATTATTTGACTCTCATGGTGGTAAAGTTATAAATACCCTATGATTGTCCATTATAGGTTTTTACGCACTCTCAAGTACAAGATCAAAAATCAAAGGTACATTGAAGGATCTATCGCTGAAGCGTATCTAGTGGAAGAGGCCACAAAATTTGCGTCATACTATTATCCCTCTAAAAATATATCAAGATGGAGAGGGGTAGCTCGCAATGACGATGGAGGCAGTACAAGCGATCATATATCTATATTTAATTTTCCAGTCCGAGTCGTGGGAAAACATGAGAGGTCAACTCTAGAAGGAAGAGACAAGCGAGTGGTGGAGTGGTACATTATAAACAACTGTGAAGAGGCCACCCCGTACTTAACGTAAGACTTCTTGTACTTTTACTATTATGGTTAGTATTAAAGTATATTAATGAGATTTTTTTTGTTACAGCTTTTTCTCCAATTGGGTTCAATCTAGAAATCCATTAATATCGGATTCTGAACTTGAACAATTCAAGATTGCTGAGTTTCCTCAATGGTTTGAATACTTCTTCGTGCAAAATCCATTAGCTCCCCGTGATGTTGTGTGGAGTTTATCTTGCGGAGTTGCAATAATTGTTACCTGGTGTCCAAAATATATAATCAATGGTATCGTTTTGCAACTGTAGAAGCGAACAAAAATACCCTAAGTTGTAATTACGGTGTATGTTGCCGAGGTGGCCTGGTTGATGGAGTTGAGGCCAACTATTACGGGATGTTAATTGACATAATTCAGCTAGATTATAAGTGGGACAAGTCCGTGACTCTGTTTAAATGTGAGTGGTTTGATAACTCTCCTCGTGGGACAAAAGTTGACAAATATGGAAATATTGAGGTCCAGTGGTCAAGGTGGTACACTGTTGGTTATGACCCATTCATACTTGCTCAACAGGCGGAACAAGTTTATTATACATTGTATCCAACATCCCGTCAAGGGTGGATGGGAGTTATCAGAACCAAAGCACACAATATCATACCCAACTTGAAAGAGTCATAATCAAATGACTCTATGAATGAACCATTCCAAGTTGATGTGGAACAGGTGCAGCCCGTAATTGTTGTCAAGGATGAAGTGCCAAGCAATCTTTTTGATGAGGCGCATGGGGAGTTAGAACTGATTCCTATCCATATTGTCGATGAGGAATCAGACGATGAGGAGGAAGATAATTACTCTAATAGTGAGTCTGAATTTGATGATTATGAGACTGACGAGGAAGGGGAGCAAGGAGAGGTGGAGGAAATGGAATCTTCCAGTTGACTTGTGTTAGTCCTCTATTTATAACCGTCCGTTCTACTAGATATAATTCGTTACTTTGATAGTGACATTAAGTGTTTCTTTTTGACATTTTGACATAATGTTTGCGGGTGTTCATAGATGGATCGTTTAGGAGGGCGTTTTAGCAGTGGTCGGAGTAGTGGTAGAGGCCGGGCCCGTCCTATCAGAGGTGGTAGGGCGACGACATCCGACCCGTCTTACGACAGAGGGTACAGCTCTTCTCCAGAGCTACCACCATTTCATCTGTCGTCTTCACTGACCACTATCGACTCTATTATGGGAGGTGCAGGTTTGCCTTTCAATCCCCTTAATCCACAGCAAGGGGCAGAGCAGGTATAGTTTATGATTTATAATTGATTGACATCTTTGGTTTTATTTAAGCAACTATGTACTAAAATGTTGCAATACGTCACATTTCGTCCTTCAGCACACCGCGTCTCCTCACAGTCAGTTCGGGGAAGCTAGTTCCTCATCCGTACGGTGTGGGGAAGTGTTGATCCTGAGACAGGACGGGTGTGGATTTGTCCTCGCGGTGATCTAGAGTAAGTCATGTAAAGTTACTGATAATTGCATGGGGTTTTTACTTTTATTTTATACGCTAACATTTACGTCTTTTCCTCTATATCAAGATTTGAGCCTTACAATCAGGTCACGGATTTCGTGTCGGGCCAAATATTCTGCAATTTCAATCATCCGTGGGCCAATTGGAAAGAGATTCCTAAGGATCGTCGGGAAGCTTGGTTTGAGGAGTTCTTGGTAAGTTTTGTAAATTATGGTTATTAATTTTGTTATGCAAATGCAAACTGATAAGGTACATTATAATTTGGAGCACTAATTGTCTGTAATTGATTTTCAGGGTCACTTTAGGTGGTTGCTTGAGCATCGAGGAAAGTTGAAAAAAGCTTACAATCACAAGGTAGGTAGGTGGTTGTCAGATAGGTTTTATAAATTGCGACGCGGTCTAGGCAAGACTAATTGGATTTAACTTGAGGCTTTAGAGCAATTAATTCAAAAATGGAACACTGATCCCAAATTTCAAGAGAAGAGTGAGAAAAATAAATCAAATAGGGCACATATGGATGGACCATCATATACTAGGGGCTCCATTCCATACAGTGAGCATCGATGAAAAATTGTGAGTACAATCATTTTCTATTTCAGTATTTGATAATTTGTACTTTGAATTAATTAACTGGCGGTCATAATTTGTGATTGCAGGCAGCGTCTGGGGATGTTCCTGCAAAAGATGTTGAGTTGGCTACCTTTAAGAGGACCCATACCCAGGAGTCTACTGATGGTAGTGGGCGCCATTGGATCAACACAAGGTCGCAACAATTTGCGGTGAGATATTTATTACTTTTGTTATTTGTTTCGGGCACCGACATATTTATTTCATTTCACGTACGTCATCTGTGATATATTTTTTTACTTGTAGGAAACCTATCAGAGGACAAGAAAGGCAGACTCTTTGAGATGGGTGCCTCCGCAAGCCGGCTGAAGCCTATGATACAGTCCTCACCGCACAGTGAAGGTGCTTATGCAAGTAAACATAATAAAAATGTTCTACATTGTTACGTTTTCATTCCCTCATCCTTTTAAATGAAGTAGAAAAAAATAACTTACTCTGCAATGTTTTTTTTAGATGAACTTAGGAGGGTGAAGGCGTTGTTGCAGGCGCAAGAAGAGAAGATACGATAGCAAGCAGAAGAGCAGTGGCGGACAAATGACTTTGTGAGGCAGTTGACCTTTGTACTCCAGTCTAAGGGTATTTGGCCGGCACCTGGTAACCCTCCTGGTGGTAGTGATGACCCTCCTGGTGGTGGTGATGACCATCCTGGTGACGATTATGATGATCATACTGCTGCTTTATAGATTATGTTTTTGTATCTATTGTTCGCAACTTTAGAACATATATATTATGACTTTCTTGTTGTAAAAAAAATTCTGTATGACTGTTATTTTATATTTTATCATATGCAATATTTATCTTGAAATTTATTTACTTTTTCATGATTTTTATATTTTTTATAATTATATATATATTTTTTAAAAAATTTAAATTTTTTTTAATTTTTTGTGACGGAAAAATTTCGACACAATTGCGACGGAAAAAATCCGTCGCAAATTTCAAATTTTGCGACAGTTTTTAAATTCCGTCGCAAATTGCGACAGAAATTCAAAATTCCGTCGCAATTGTAACGCCTTTTTTGCGACGGACTGATTCTGTCGCACTTTAATTTTGCGACGGAAAATTGTGATTTTGCGACGGAATTTTTCCGTCACAAAAAACGAATTTTTTTGTAGTGAGACCAATTAGGATGAATAACTATATGTTGGTGGATTTAATTTTCTTTCTTTATTCTTTTTATAAGGATTTAATTTTATTTCAATAAATGCTCGCATTGAATGTTTTGACATGATGACTGTTTTTTTTTTTATTCAAGACAATGATATTGAGCAAATGAGAAATTAAGGGGAAAAATTCAGTAAGTGCAGGAAACTTTGACGGACAATAACTCTTGCTATACAAATCTAATTTGGGTGAGATTCAAGCCTCCACACTAAGTTATAAAAAAGGGAGAATTACTAAGAAATTCAAATGCAGGGATTCAATTATAAAAGAAATCTTAATGACACAAAGTAATCAACAAATTTATTGTAATTTTCTACTTTGAAACTTTTTATTGCAAGCTTTTTAATTATTATCATACTTTTGAGTGATTAAATCCCTTCATTGGGACCTTATAGTAATTCCCTTGGGGGGAATAAAAATCTAATGATGGCTTTAGTTTTTCACAATTACTTTTTTTTTTCCCCATAATAAAAACATATCCATCCGGAACAAAAAGCAGCGAAGTTTGCGGTCCCAAAATACAAACCAAATCACAAATCACTAAAATTAACTAGTACAAACCTTGCTTCAGGCCAAAAGAAAGTAAACCTAAATATGACCACTTGAAACCCATAAGCATTTGTGCAATCAATAACTAAAAATATGCATAACCATATATTGATGGTTCCAAGCATCGAATCTATCACAAATAACTTAATTATATGTCTAGGTAAATTTTAGGACGACCAAAAGTCATTAAGTTAACAGTCTTTCACCACACTCCATACGGTTTTAAATATTAAAAAAGGGTTAATACAATGTTTGATCCTTATTGTTTGCTCTCATTTTTGTTTTTGTCACTAAAGTTTCAAATAATTGGTTTTGATCATTCAAAGTATAATAAGTTCCATCTTTTTATTAAAATAGAATGACTAACATTTTAAACAGAAAGAAATTTGAGGACCAAAACTATAGTTTAAAATAATAACAAATTATAAAGACTAAAATTTTATTATTTGTGATAGAAATGAAACAATCTCACTAAGATTTCATTTTAAAATAATTTTCCCAATATGTTCAACCTTCACAACAATACACCAAGTAGGCTTTGGGTTCAATTGAAGCCCAAAACATGCAAGTTCAACCACAAGCTCACAATGGTAGAGCCTATGTTTTGATTATAACAAAACTTAAGAAAGAGTTATTAAGGTTTTGCAAAAGGTTATAATAACTAGAAAAACGTTTTGAAGTATACAAAATTCAGTCACTGCAAAATTCAGTTAATAACTTGAGTGACCACTTAAGTGATGTGTTTTTGAAAATAACTCATCATTGTAGTGACCATTAGGAGATCAAAACTCAAATCATTCAAATGATTTTGGAGAATTGCCTTCACTATCTCACCACCATGGTGATCTATTTTTCAAAGGTTTTTCAAAGAGAAGATTACTCGAGTGTTGGATTAATTTTTTATCACCATCACATCACCATGGTACTCCATTCTAGTGATCAATTTTGTGAAAATTTTTCAAAGGGAAGATTACTTGAGTAGCCACTTGAGTGATGTTTTCAATTTTCATCACTATCACATCCCTACAGTGATTTGTTAATAGATTAGCTAATTGAAAATATTTTGAAGTTAAGATCGCTCGAGTGATGTGTGAAAGACAACATCACTAGAATAACACCATAGTGATCCCGGTAGTGCTCGGATTACTAGAAAAATTTCTAATTGTAAGATCAATAGAGTGATAAGTAAAAGACACAACACTACTTGAACACTACAGTGATGGTATCTAGTGATCTATATTTTTTAAAAAATCAAAGGAAACAAGTTCACTTGAGTGATCCTGTCATTCTCATCACTACCAAATCACCACAATGATGTTCTTAGTGATCAATTTTCAAGAGAAACAAGATCACTCGAGTGACTATATTTTGTACATCACTATCACATCATTGCGGTGACCCATCCATGCTTTGCCTTATTTAAAATAAGATCACTTGAGTGATGTATTTTTCAAACAAAAGAGTATGATATCGAATCTCTTGAAATTCATTCATAATCATTCATCACTTGTTGCTTTTTGCTTCCAACTACTCTAACACTTCATTAGTTTAGTGCATAAGCAATTTATAGGTGATCAATAATGGATTAATACACAAAATGTAAAAAGCACTCTATGTGTCAGAAGCTTTAAATGCTCTAAGTTTTGAAACACTCAACATTTGCTCTACTCTAACGGCTAGTTCATAAGACACAAAGAATATTATGATATTCCAATGGCTAGAATCAAAGACCAAACACTTAAATTGATACTATCAAGAGCAACAGTCATTATTTATCTCATACTATAAATAAGAGAGCATTGAAGATGAAGAAATGACTCTCTACACAAAATTTTACTATTGCATTTATTGCCAAGTCTTGAGATCTGATTTGTGATTCTATACTTCAGTGATTATTCTTATACTCTTTGAGAGTCATTTATCAAAATCATTTATTATAGTGAGTTAGTGAAGATAGTAAGATCTTGAGTGAGCATTATTGCAAAGTGTAAGAGGGAATGATTGTTTTTTTAAGAAGAACTTGCTTGTACCGAGGCACCAAGAGCCCTATAAATCTTAGAAGATAAAATCTCAAAAAGGCTTCTAAGAACTAGATGTATATTGTAATACCCTAATTTTCATCATACATGTAATATTGTATTTTGGTAAATTAATTAGCAAAATACAAAGGTGAATATGTGGTCTCAAAGAATTATAATCTATTGATTACATTCTTATCCAAATTTCACTTTGGAATTAATTAACCAAGAGTTAATTATGAGACATTATTTAGGGATTATAATTTAGCCTAAAGACAAGAGGTAGATGACAACAGAATTAAATAGATATTTAAGGAAATTAAATGCATAATGATTAAGGCAATTTATGCTAAAATTGCATAAGCCTATTAAAGGAAAAAATGCCTAATCAAATGTGAATTAACTTGTGTAAGTATTTTCAATTTGATTAAAGGCAATTAAAGACTAATTGCAAGATGATTTGAGATAGTTAAATCATTAAAAACGAGCTGTTATATATTCAAAATATCAAGGGATTTAATGATGAAATTAAAAGCTAATGATGCTCTAATGACTTGAGTTAATTAGCAAACCAATTAGCCTAAAATATTAGCAATAAAGAAGGAGGTTAAACACATGATTAGGACTAATTAAGTGTGCCCCAAAAAGTCAACAATGACATGGTAGAGCTTTGAGAGCCAAGTATTTAAGATTTTTTTCATGGGTTTAAATTTAAGCCTACAATTAATTAAAGTAACCAATGATGGTTATATTTAAGAAGCTTTAAACATTTGATTAAGAAGTTAATTAAGCCTAAGTCTTCAATTAATTAAATTAATCATTTTTGAAATAAATGAGGGCTGATTGATGAAGAAAGAATTAAGGGCCAAGGATGAAGAACTAAACTCGTCTAATAAAGCACTAATTGCTATGGTTAGCTAACAAACCAATGATACAATGAAACATGTAATTAGTGGGCATATAAACACTTGATTAGAGAGTTAATTATAGCTTATTAAATCTGCCCCAAGGGTTATAAAAAACGTCCAGCATGTAGGAGGATGATTTAGATAAGATTTCATGATAATTAACACACAAATACATGTTGAGAAGTCAACATTTGCAACTAGCCAATGAAAACACTTGAACCATGGGATATTTTGCTAATGAAAATCATATTAAATGGAAAGAGAGAAGGGGGACGTTTTTTGGTGACTTGAGGAGGAAGAAGCAATTTATAATATTCTAATGTAGATATTATTTCATTAGCACATGGGATAATTAAGTTGGAAGAGGAAAAGAAACTTAGTGAAGAAGAAATGTGGGGCCACAAGACTTAAACAACTAATAGGAAAATTAAGGGGAAAATGCTCTAAATCCTAAGTAATTAAAATGAACCAATGAGAAGCTTTCCTCCATAAAAATGAGTCTTCAAAGAAAACCAAGTCATATGGACCCTTGATGGAGAGAAACAATCCAAGGGTTAAGGCTTATGGAGTTTTTCTATAAATAGGCACCTTAGGCTTCTTCATTCTTCACACCAAACTCAAACCACAATGGTTGAGTTTAAGAGAAGAGTGGAGCAAGAAGAAGGAAGGAGTGCAAGAGCCTTCAAGAGGTAAGCTCTAGTTCTTAAATTTCTAGTCTTTAGTTTTTAAGTTCTTAGTATAAATGTTAGTTTAATCTAGGAAATAGGAAATAAAATTCCTACTCTTGTTTTTAGGCCTCATTGTATTGGAAAATGCCTAAAGAGGTAAAAACATGGTAGGAAATAATGTTTGGAAGTCCTTGGATTAAGTTTGTAAGAGTTGCAGAATTTTCGGTTCTTAAATCTTTGACAGGCAGCAAAAAAGATGCTATGATTTTATGTAGCAAATGTGTTAGTTCTCAATGTGTTTTGATGATAACTAGCAATTGTAAACTTGATATGAAGTTTGTTTTTGGCAATATGAAAATCTCACTGTCAAAGGCAAACTCGAGTTTGAGGGTTGACAGAAAGCTGCTTACTTCTGCGAAGAAAGCCAAACTCGAGTCTACTTGGACTAACTCGAGTCTGAGGAGTTACAGAAAGCAATCAGAAATTTTCACAACAAGCCAAACTCCAGTTTGCAAAACCAAACCTGAAGTCTGGAAGATACAGAGAGCACTCAGAATCCCAAGCAAGCCAAACTCGAGTCTGGATTCCTAAACTCCAGTCTAGACCAAACAGAAAGACACTCGAATTCCAGGCCAAGATATAAACTCTAGTCTAGAGTTATAAACTCCAGTCTAGACCAAACAGAAAGATTTGAATAGTTTCAGCTCAAACATAAACTCGAGTCTGTCATTGTAAACTCGAGTTTAGGACAAATAGAGAAACACTCGAATTTCTACCATCTTTCCAAAACTCCAGTCTGTCTCCTAAACTCTAGTCTGGAAAATCACGAACTTAGGCTTGTTCTTCAAACATAGACCCAAACTCGAGTCAGTTTCTAATTGACTCGAGTCTAGGAGCAGGACCAAAATTCCATGCCAAGTCCAAAGCCCGATAGTTCTCTCTTTAAAAGCCAAACTCGAGTTAGCTTTTACAGACTGCAAGTTTAGACCTCTAATCAACGGACATGCTTTCTGGATGAACCCCAAACTCGAGTCTGGAAGAACAAACTCGAGTTTGCATCGGGGATTTTGAAAAATCAAATGATGTTGATCTGCGAAATCTTAATGGGTCTTCCTGAAATTATTTCATGATATGATATTATTGTTTCTAATGTCCTTTGAGTGTTTTTCAGATAAGGTTTAGCCAAGATCAAGGTGAGATCAAGATCCAGGATAAATGCATTAAATGACGAACCTAGAACAGGGATGATCCTTCTCCCTTATCCCAGATGTTCAGCTCAGACCGTTGTAACTCATAAGAATCATCTCAAATGGTCAAATTAAGTTAAAGGAATGACTAAAAATCTGGAAGACCTTATGCAACAACTAAATTCCAAGATTCCAGCTAAGAATTCAAAGAACAGAGCAAAATATGCTACTGCCATTTTTCCAGAATTGCAGCTGAACATTAGAGAAAGAATTGCAACGGCTAGCTTATCCATTCAGTCTATAAGAGGCTGTGAAAACTCAAAGCAACACACACACAACGAAGCTATCTTGATTATACTTTGAAATTTGAGTCTGTATTGTTATTTTCAACCTGTTCTTCAGTGTTTATCCTTATCTACTCTTTTGAGAGTTTGTAAATTTTTGAAAGCATTTGTTTGTGAGAACTCAAGGTTGTGGAACCTGTGAGTTGGGTTGTTCAATCACAAAGTGTAAGGGGGAGCAAGTCCTAGGTGATTAGGATTGTGTCTGGTCTTCATTGTTGTAATTGAAAATCTGTTGAATTAGTGGAAACACCCAGAAGGTATCTGGGGACTGGACGTAGGTCAAGGTTGAGACCGAACCAGTATAAATTCTGTGTGTCTAAGCTTTTCTTTTTCTACTCTCTTATTATCCATTTCTTAAGCTTCATTTTTAAGAGTTGAAAAGAATTTTTAAAATCCCCAATTCGCCCCCCCTCTTGGTGATTTCTTCCACTTTCAAAATGAAGTTATAAAATCATGAAATTTTCCAGGAAGAAAGTAGACATGTAGGGATTTCCAAATATATAAAATATGAGACATTTTGATCTCTTGTCAAGGAGATATGAATTTTTGAAGTTAAACCATTTTTACTGGAATAAAATTTGGGCAACATTGAGAAAAATTAAAACTGTGAATGATTCTTAGTGTTCTAGGTTCTGGGAATATTTTTCCTAGAAAATAGACATTCCAAGGGTCATGAGGAATTTTACAGCACCTAAAAATGATTTTTTTTTAGAATTAGTTATGATTTTTTAGAGTTACTGAAAAATCTGCCCAGAAGATATTGCACTACGTTTTTAAATAAATGTAAGGGCAAATTTGTAATAATAAATCCACCAAGGGTAGAAAGGTAAATTAAACCCTTAGGATATTATTCTAAGCAATATGATATTTATCAAATATCATATATTAATCCTACGATAATGTATAGGATATCTGGGAAGTCTGGAGTCAGATTAAAAGGCCAGACGTTTGACCACTACACGGTGAAAGGTACATTTGCGTACTAGTAACTTTAACTCTGATGTATCTTGTATGAATATATATATATGATTGGTTAATTCATGTTGAGTGCAGGACAAGACGAAGTCTTGGGTCATGCACTGTGATTAAGACTCTGTCTTAAGTCACTATGTATACATTCAGCTATATATGGGTTATAGTCTTGATAACACCATTGAGTTTTCCTAGCGCTAAGGACATGATGGGCCGTCGTGGCATTGATTAGTGCAAACAAGGATAGACTTTACATGTTTTGTGTGCTATGTACTATTGTGTTGTGGTAACTTTACATCTGCTGTGTGCTATGTATTGTTAATGCTGAAATGTTATGAATATCTGTCATATATACTGTTTATACTTTTCACATGAGGTTAATTGTTACCTGAGGTCCAATGGGTATTGGACCTCAGATCTGTCTAAGGTTTAGGAAAGGAACCAGGATAAAGAAGGTACCGATAGATGGAGTCGTGAGAGAGGCACCGGTGGATGGAGCTGGGAAGAGACACCGGTCAAAGCAAATGTCGGAAGAGCGTCCTCAGAGTATTCATTTTGGCATGATTTAACGAGGTTATCTCAAACAGTTTGGCGTCGAAGGCAGGGCTAGTCTATGTGATTAGTCAATAAGTCGCCGTGAACTCGGTGAGACTCCTATTGTAATACCTGGATAATTATATTGACAAATAATACCTATTGGAAATAGGTGAATTTTTGGTCTCAAAATTAGTATAATAATTACCTTATTTCCTAAGGTGATTTCTCATGAAATTAGGAGGGATAAAGAAAATTAAGTGTCAAAAAGGCTTAAAAATGCATTTTAGGGTCATAAAACATCCTAAAAAGAATTGTGATCAATTCTAAAGGGCAGTAAAATAATTATTAAAAATTAGAAAGAATATTGTCCTTAATTTAGACAATTTAATAAATTATTTCCTTTGAAAATAAAAAGAAGAAAAATTAAAAAGTATTCTGAAACCAAAATTGACTCCGTGATTTTTGATATATTACATGGGACATAAAATACCAATGTAAGTAAAATAGTTGTGAGATAATAATTATTACTAATTAAGAAAATTGTCAACAATTAGTAAGTGATTAGTTAAATAATTAATGGCTAATTGTTTAGACATGAATAAAGAAGAAAAACCGAAATTTGTGTGTGTGTGAGATGTGTGGTGTGTGAGTGTTATGAGATGTGGAGAGTTGTGAGTGTGTGTGTGTCTAAGTGTTGTGCATGTGTGTGTGTGTGGTAGCAAAATAATAATATCTACATATTTAAGATTATAATAATAATATAAAGTGAGATATTTTGAGAAAAAGCAAATAGGATAGAGGAGAACTGATAGAAAATAAATCATATCTCAAAATATATGAACTAAGTATCTAACATAAGGACTTATTATATACAAGTGAATTTTTATCTCAAAGTAGGCTATCTCCGAAGTCATTTTCTGTAACCGACAGCGGTTGTTCGAAAATGTTCGGCAGACAACGGAATGTCCTTAATGAGATCAAAAATTTAGATAACCCTGGTATCTTAAAAGAGAAAGAAAAGATCTTCGAGGCTATGTTCCTGGAATTTTGAGATTTCTCAAGATTACGTGATTAGAACACCGAACAGGGACTTTATCGGTAGAAAGCTTCTTGACCAAGTTGGTGACATCACCTTGGCCACATAGGATGAGGTCAGCATAGTAAGGTGTATAGCCAAGATCTTGCCACCTTAAAGAAGTGCGATCCGACGGTCAGAAACTGATCAGACAAAGTTCAAAGGAATTACCAAAATGCCATTGCTTTTTTCTATAAATAGCCCTTCCATTCTCCTTCATTTTCTCACCAATTCACTTGCCTAGTTCGAAATCTAGAGAGATGTTAGAGAGAGGGAGGAGCTCGAAGGAAGGAGTAGCAAGGTTCTGGGTAAGTTCTTCGGCCCCTAGTCTTAAGATTCTAGTTTCGTTCGGTAGTTATGGTAGAAATGTTAGTTTGATCTTTTAGTCTTCCAATATGTTGTTGATATCATGCTTAAGTTTAAATATGGTATTTATTTTGAAAATATGATAGAGAAAGAGATACGGCAAAATTTTGGAAGATTAGAGTCAAAGTAGTGAAGTTCTGGCAAAATTCCTCCGACTAATCAAACTAGGGGCAAAATGGTAATTTGTACTTAAAATGCCTGTTATGATATTAAACATTCATATCTGTGATATAATCCTTATAGGATATCTGAAAACACGAACTGCTGTTTCCGCTGTCGTACCGCCGTCAAACGTACCATATTTCGACGAAAGTACCCGATATCATCAATAAAGGTACGGACGCGTACTGTAACTCTACCTCTTATGCGGCTTGTATGCTCTATATGTGATGTGATGATTCATATAGTCGTGGACAAGACTGGGTCTTGGGTCATGCACCGTGATTAAGACTCTGTCTTAAGTCACTGTTTATACATTCAACTATTATGTGAAAACGGGTTACAATCTTGGTAATATTGTATGGATGTTTTCCTAGCGCTGAGGACACGCTCCGGGGCGTGGCACTGGTTTATGTGCAAACTATGTGGACCTTACATGGGCTGTGTGCCATGTAGAGGTATTGTTGTGATATGAACTATGACATGTGCTGTGTGCGATGTATAGTTATATGCTAAATTGTAAATGAATATCTGTTATACATATATTGTTATACTTGAGCATAAGGTTAACCGTTACCTAAGGTCCAATGGGCATTGGACCTCAGTCTTAATGAATAGTATAGGGAAGAAACCGGGATAGAGAAGGTGCCAGTGGAAAGAGCCGTGAAGAGGCAGCGGTCGAAGACAAAGGTCGGTAGAAGTTATTAGGACTTAGTTTCTGGTAGAGTATTCTGGCAGGGATTTAACAAAGTTATTTCGGACCATTTGGTGCTTAAACTAAGGAAGGTTTCATCGGTGGGTTGTCACAAGTCGCCATAGAGTTGGTGAGACTCCCATTAGATTGAACACTAACCTGGCCAAATTGTCTGATTAACTGATGTTAGGTTCGAAGCCATAGGTCTAATTTAAGACTTTCTTTATCAGAGAAATGTATTCAAATCTCTGTAAATTGTATCACATGAATATTCCTTCGGGATATTTAAAATATCAGCTTATGTTGGGGCATCATCATATGTCTGGGCATTTTATATCAGATACTCATTATCCGAATCTTGGCGCACGTTATCCATTTCCGCAGTACTCTGAGCTGTAGCATCTCAAAACTTTGTGATTTTCTTAATACTAAGTGTCGACCGACACGATTTTCGAACCTGGAATTTGGGATGTTACACCTATGATAGACATCTACCTGGCCAAATTGTTTGACTAACTGAGTTAGGTTTATTGCCTCAAGTCTAGCTACATCTTGGTTGAAGATTGTATGATTACCATATAAGAATTGTAATTATACAAAGCTCTGTAATTGTATCACATGAATATTCCTTCGGGAAAATTTTTAATATACCAACTTATGTTAGGGCATCAGCATATGTCTAGGCAATTTATATCAGATACTCGTTGTCCAAAAATTAGCGCATGCTTTTCGTTCCCACATTACTCTAAGCTGTAACACCTCAAACTCTATTGATTTTTCTTAAAACTAAGTGTCAACCGACACGATTTTCAAGCATGAAATTGGGGGTGTTACATATATCAATTAGTTAAATTGAACCAATATAAATCTCTTGTGTCAACTGTCAGTGATATCTCTCTAACTTTACTCTCTCTTTAAGTTTCTAATTAAGTGTTAAATTTTTAAATACCACCTAATCACCCACCGGGTGAAAGGCTTGCGCACAACACATTCAAAATACCATAATGCTTTAGATCCAACTACATTATCCAATATTCTACCTTGAAAAAACAACATTATCCAATGGCATAACCATTTCAAATGATTCCATTTGTCAATGGCCGTACTTGGTGACATTTCACATGTCATAATACTGAGATATACTACCTGTACTTATAAAATTTAGTTGGTTTTTTTAGAGAGATTAATGTAGTTAAATAAATGACTTTAAAGTATTTATATTTATTTTTTTTAAAACCAAACTAATTTGTCTGAGTTATACATTCATATTTAATCTAATGATAAACAACAAATGTTATAATTAATTACCTAATTTATTTAGTTTCCTTAATGTAACATCCCAACTTTTCAAAAGTAGTAAAATATTTTTTTCCCATCAGAGTATAGCATCGGAGTAAGAGAGTAACTGATACATATAATCAAAATGCTATAAGTTTGGCTATTTACAGAAACGGTACAAAGACCGAGAGGTTTTAAAGTAAACAACCACAGAGGTGTTCCCCTGGCAATACCCATGCCGTGGCAACAAAAGATGGTCTTCAGCTGAGTTCCTATAAGTGATGCTTGCCTTTCTCCTTGATCCTCGGACCTCTCGATCCTAAAGCTATGTTAAGAGCTGAGGTCTATGCATCGAACCTTAGGTAACGGTTAACCTCATGTTCACATATGCAATATACGAACAAACAAATATACAACAAGCGTAACCCTATTATCACGTAGCCCCCTGGCAAATGTGTGGTACTTAGTAGATATGTGGCACCTAGCTAATACATGGCACTTAGCGAGCATTTGGCACTTAGCCACTATGTATCCCAATAGCACATAAGCCCCCTAGCAAATGTGTGGCATTTAGCAACGTGAACATATCAGCAATACATAACACATAATAGAGCAATCAATTACAATATATATAAGCATACCAAACACATATCACATATATGCATACAGTAAACATCAGAGTTAGTGTTACAGTATGCGAACGTACCTTCATTGATGATATACGGTACTTTAGACGGAAAACGGTACAACGACGGCACAACAGTAGTAACAGCGGTAACCGCGGTACGTGATCTCAGATATCCTAAAAGGATAATATCACTTTAATCAATGTCTCACATTATAACAGGCATTTTAGGTATAAATTACCATTTTGCCCTTAACTCCCTTAATCAGCGGAATTTTGCCAGCATTTTGTTACCTTGACTCTGATCTTCCAAAATTTTTCCATATCTCTAACTCCAACATTTTTTCCGAAATATATATCATATTTAATCTTCAAACATGATATCTAAACTAACTTGGAAGATTAAAGATCAAAACAACTTCTACCCTAGAATTTTAAGAACTACCGAACATAAGACTAGAACTTAAGACTAGGGACCGAAGAACTTACCCAAAACTTCGCTACAAATTTCCCCAGACTCCACCTCCTTCCTTTGCTCTAAAATTTCAGTTTCCACAAGAAGGGAATGGTGTGAGAATTGTGAAGAAGTTCAATCTATTTATAGAAAAAGGTGATGGCATTTCAGTAATTCCTTTGAACTTTCCCTGATCAGATTTTGATCGTCGGATCGCACTTCTTTGAGGTGGCAAGATCTTGGCCATACACCTTACTATGCTGACCTCATCCTATGTCACCAAGGTGATGTCACCAACTTGCTCAAGAAGTATTTTACCGATAAAGTCCTTATTCGGTGTTCTAATCGCATAATCTTCAAGAAATGTCTATTCTTTCGACAACATAGCCTTGAAGCTCTATTCTTCCTCTTTAGAAATGTCTGGGTCAACTAAATTTTTGATCCTATTTGTAATACCCTAAAATCCTATCTAGCATAGTCACCATATTTTGATAAACAATACCTATTTTAAATAGGTGAATATGTGGTCTCAAATTTTGGTGTTGTATTTATTTTTATTCCTAGGCAATCTTCCTTGGAATTAGAAAGCCTAAAGACTAATTTTTCTAAATCATATTAAGGGTCATAAAATATCCCAAGATTGTCATCATTTAGTATAATCATAATTTTACCATTTCAACAATTAAAATCATCAGAGGATGATAAAATCAATTAGAGGAAATTGGTGTCAATTATTGGACAATTGAAATTTGCAATAATTGAGATACTTTAATAATTTTTGAAATTAGCTAATAATTAATTTATAAAGGCCATAATTAAGGAAATATCAATTTAATTAAGGATCAAATGGTATATAGAAGCTAAGTTTAGCATACAAGAAGTTGTTAATCATCAGAATTAAATTAGAAACCCTTGTCAAATTTTGGTAATTAAGTCTAGTAACCCCTAAAACACTATATTAGCAATAGTAACCAAGGATTAATTAATTCTCCCTTTAACTAATAAAAGTGGCAAAAATTACCAAAGGATGAAGAGATTATATTTACCCTTAATCCTAAATCCTTGTGAAATTAAATTGGACCAATGAGAGATTTTTCTTCTTGAGTTGTGAGAGCAATTAAAACATAAATAGATAATTAAAAAAAAAGGGGGGGGGGACGGTTTTGCCTTGGTTAACAAGAAGGAAGAAATAATTTTAAATACATAAACAAACACATGGGTTAATTAAGTTAGAGTGTGGAAGAGGATATGAAGACTTTTGAGGCTTGAGGATAAAGGAAAGAGAAAAGTGTATGTTGTGAGTGTGTCTGTGTGTCCAAGGGTTGTGTATGTGTGTGTGTGTAGTGGAGAAAGTCAAGAATTAACCAAAGTAAATAATGAGTTGGAGTCCAAAGTAAAAAACTTGGGGAGCAAGTAAATTGTTAATCAAGATGCAAATCAAGAAGAATTCATAGAGATTAAATCATATCTTGAAATATTGGAACTAAGTATTGAATATAAGTACATATTTGGAATCAGTAAATTATGAGCTTTAACTGGGCTATTCCTAAAGTCATTTTCGTATACTTTTAGGATTTATACCCAAGTGTTCAGGAAATTAAAAATAACCATAAATCTAGTCATAAAATTAGGATTTCAAAAGTGAAATTAGATCTTGAATAAAAACACCAATTTACACCTAACTAAATTAGCATTTGGAGTCACTTGGAGATGAAGAAAGTAAACTTGGGGATGAAGTAAGTAAACTTGGAGATGAAGCAAGTAAACTTAGGGATGAAGGGGGAGAAGGACGGATTGGAGGAGGTGTAAGGGAGGGATTCAAACTTCTTTGCTAAGGTTAATCCAATGGCTAAAATACAAGGTGAAAGAATTACAAGAATGCCATCACATTTTGCTATAAATAGGGACCTTAAGCTTCACAAATTCTCACCAATTCACCAAGCTTCAACCAAAAATTTAGAGAGTGAGGGAGTGAGGGGAGGAGCTTCAAGAAACAAGAAGCAAGGTTCTTCAAGAGGTAAGGAAGCTTTAAGTCTTTTAGTTCTAGTTCTTAGCTTATGAAGTAGAAATGTTAAGAAATGTTGTTTTGATCTTCAATCTTCCAAATATAGTTTTATTTTCATGTTTTTATGCTCTCCATTGCTTTTATTTAGAAAAATTTATGAAGAAAGAGTATGGCAAAAATTTCTGGAAGATTATGATCAAAATAGCGAAGCTCTGGCGAAATTTCATCAGTTAACGATTTCAGGAGTCAGTAGCAAAACCGTTAATATTTTATGAAGGCGATGATATTCTAAAATTCTGAGAAAATTCATGGTGAAAGTAGAAATATAGGGCTTTCCAAATATATAAAGAGTGTGTCATTTGAAGTTCTTTGCAAAGAGATAAAAATTCCAGAAGTTAAGCTACGATTTCTGGGGAAAATTCTGGGCAGAGGTTTGAAACGCTGAAACTGGGAATTATCCATGAATTATGAGTAAGTTCCAGTATTTTTCCTTGAAAATAGAGATCTTAAAAATTTCGGGAAATTTTACGGATCCTCATTTTGATTTTTCTGGAATTAGTTATGAGTTTTCAAAGTTAGGCGAAATTTTGGCCAGAAATTCTGCACTAGCGTTTTTTCCGAAATTTTAAGGAAATGATTGAAAATAAATCCTCCAAGGGTAAAATTGTCATTTGTGGCCGAGGTATCTCTTGGAATAATGTTTGGGAATTAATTGGGACAATATTACCCTTATAGGATATCGGAGGTCGATTCTTTGACCAACAGAACGTATCAAAACTTAGGTACGGACGCGTATTGTAACCTTAACTCTTATGCTTATGGTTTGCTTATATATGATAGTGGTACTCACATGTTTTGAAATTGCTCTTTGAATATTGAATTGAATACTGGTTATAGTCTTGATAATGTAACATCCCATTTTTCAAAAGCGGAATAAGGTACTTTCATTAGAGTAGAGCATCGGAGCAATTTAAAAGAGCGAGTATCTGATAAACATCCTGTTGAGGTACCTAGTTGCTTATACAGCAGTACAAAGGTCTGAATATTTATTGATATGATAATACAAGTCCAAAAAGAAATTCTTCGGCTGGGACTCTAAGCATGCTGCTTACCCTTATCTTTGGTGCTTAGTCCTCCTGATCCTGAAGTTATATTAAGAGCTGAGGTCCATGCATCGAACCTCAGGTAACGGTTAACCTTATACTTATGTAAACAATATATGTATGACATCACAGCATTAATCAACACATAAGTATATAGCAAATGCAAGATTAATATATCCACCGTACACATCACATGTAAGTTATCTATGCTAACAATACACATCGCATGTACAGTTATCTATACAATTCATATGTATAGTTATCCATGTTAACAATACACATCACATGTAAAGTTATCTATACAATTCACTTAAATAGTTGTCTATCACATATAAGCATACAATAAGCATCAGAGTTAGTATTACAGTACGCGAACGTACTTTCGTTGATGACTTTCGGTACGTTTCGACAGATTGCGATCACATATATCCTATAAGGGTAATATCATCTCTATTAATTCACAAATATTATTTCAAGAGATATTTTGGCTATATAAGACCATTTTACCCCTGGTGGATTTATTTTCCAATTTATCCCCTAAATTTTCGGGAAACACTGATTTCAGTATTTTGGGCAGATTTTCGTCTAACTTTGAAAAATCATAACTAATTCTAGAAAAATCATTTTGAGGTGAAACCAAAGCCAAAATTTCCCTTAATAAGTCTATATTTAAGGAAAAATAACGGCTTTAACTCGTTCCAACCATATCATTTCCAGTTTTGAATTTTCTCAACGTTGTCCAGATGTTATTTCAGTAAAAATGGCTTAACTTCAAAAATTCATATCTCCTTGACCAGAGATCAAAATGTTGCATATTTTATATATTTGGAAAGCCCTACATGTCTACTTTATTTCTGGAGAATTTCATGATTTTAAAACTTCATTTGCTTCATAAAATCATAGCATCTTTTCCGCTGCCTGACAAGGACTTAAGAACCGAAAATTCTGCAACTCTTACAAATTTAATCTAAGGACTTCCAAATATCATTTCCTATCATGTTTTTACCTCTTCAGGCATTTTTCAATGCAATGAGGCCTAAAAACAAGTATAGGAATTTATTCTATAATTTTCTAGATTAAACTAACATTTATACTAAGAACTTGTAAAAATTAAAGACTAGAAATTTAAATGCTAGAACTTACCTCTTGAAGACTCTCCTTTTTGCTTCAAGATTCCTCCTCCCTCTCCTACTTAGAAATCACCTTTCTTGAAGTTTGATTTGGTGTGAAGAAAAATGAAGAGGAAGGCTTCCTATTTATAGAAAAATGCTATGGCACTTTGGTAATTCTCAAACTCTCACCCTTAATTCTACCCATTGGATGATCTTTTCTAGTCAATGGCTCATGGGTGTTGGTCTTTTATGAAGACACAAATTCAAGCCTCAAATGTTCTTATTGGCTAATTTTAATTACATAGGATTTAGCCCAATTTTTCTTGATTTTTCCTATTGGTTGATTTAATTAATATTGAACTAAATCAAATAATCTCTCTTCTTCACACCCATACACTCATACGCATACACACACACATCCACACACACCCACACACACTCACACCCAACCTCTCTCTCTCTCTCTCTATTCTATCCTCTTCCATGCCATTAAGAGACTATTGACCAAGTACCCTTATTTTCTTCCAAGACATTATCCCATATGCTTGAATCCCAAATATCTACATTATAATAATATTCCTCCTTCTTCCTTAAGATAAAAACGTGGCCCCCTTCCTCTTCTCTCCTTTGGTACTTCTTTGACTCAAAATACCCTATACTCAAAGCCTCCTATTGGCTCACCAAGCTTCACATGGATTTAGCTTTATTAACTTCAATCTTGGCCTTTGATTTTAGCTACCCACTTTGACTTTTCAAAGTTGATTAGCAAGATTTAATTAGAGCTTTGATCACAAGATTAGTAATCTTGTAAGCTTTAGGGATTAATTGTAATTTACTTTATATACCTCTTAATTATGCTAAATTAATTAACAACATTCTTTATGCTAATCTTGACCCTCAATTGGTTATTAATATCAAATTAGAGGTTTCATATAACTAACTTTGGTTATCTCCTTTATCTATGTCTAAACAATTAGCCATTAATTATTTAATTAATCACTAACCAATTGTTGACAATTTTCTTAATTGAGATTAATTATTATCTCACAACTATTTTACTGATATTGATAATTTATGCCACATGCAAAATATTAAAAATCATGGGGCAATTTATGTTCCCCAAAATGATATTTAATTTTGCCTTATTATTTTCCAAGGAAAATAATCTCATAAATTATCTAAATTAGAGACAACATACTCTCTAATTTTTAATAAATATTTAGTTGCCTCTCAGGATTTATCATAATATTCTCAGGGTATTTTATAATCCACAAATTCACTTAGGGATTTTTAGCTCTTTATTTCTCCTAATTACATGAGAAATCACCTTTGGAAATAAGGTAATTATGACACTAGTTTTGAGACCATAAATTCACTTATTTTCAACATGTATTATTTATGCACATAAAATATTTAAGGTATATTATTTATTTTAAGATAAAATTTTTTTTCAGGTATTACAGATAACACTGTTGAGTTTTCCTAGCATTGAGGACACGATAGGCCATCGTGGCACTGGTGAATAGTGCAGACTGGGGTAACATACATATTGCAGTGGCTGTGTTATGTTATTGCCTTACATGTTGTTATGATTTTGAAAGATATAATTGTGTACTTATTATGTGATATCTGTCATATACTGTTTACATAAGCATGAGGTTAACCATTACCTGAGGTTCAATGGGTATTGAACCTCAGCCCTTACCTTAGCTTCAGGGTCCTAGGGAAACAAAACCAAGGACGAGGGGAAGGAGCTGGCATGAGAAACCTGCGGAGACGTTATTATTTTGTTTTGTACTTAGGTGTATTAAGAACTCGGATGAATGTACCGTTGAATGTTCAACTTGATACACTACATACAATGTTATTCAGTTACTCTTTATTTTGAAAAAAATTTTCAGCTCTCAACTCTGATCAGTAACACTATGGAAACGTTTATAAAAATGGGATGTTACACTATTCAGGACATTCCGTTGCCTGCTGAACATTTTCGGACAAACGTTGTCGATTACGGAAATAACGTCGGAAAACGTCAACTTCTGGATAAAAATTCACTCGTCTGTAATATGTCTTGGTCTTAGAAACTTAGTTCATGGTTTTTGAGTTATGATTTAATTTCCATTAGTTCTCATTTATACTATCTGCTATTTTTTCACAAAATATCTTTTTGTCTTATCTCCTGATTATTCCGCCGGTTACGGAAATAACTTCGGAGACAGCCCACTCCGAGATAAAAATATACTTGTTTATAATAAGTTCTTATGTTAGATACTTAGTTCACATATTTTGAGATAGAATTTATTTTCTATCGGTTCTCATTTATCCTATCAATCTTATTACAAAATATCTCAACTTATATTATTATTATAATGAAAATATCATAATCTTCAATCATCACCAAATTTCTCCCCTCTTTTTTTTTTGGGTTTTCACCCCTTTTTTTTCCACTACACACACACATGCACAACACTTAGGCACACACATACTCACAACACACCTTTTTACACATTTTTTTCCTTCTATTTCTTTCTTATTTTCGGTTTTTTCTTCTTTATTCATGTCTAAACAATTAGCCATTAATTATTTAATTAATTACTTACTAATTGTTGACAATTTTCTTAATTAGGATTAATTATTTTCTCACAACTATTTTACTAATATTGATAATTTATGCATCATGCATAATATTAAAAATCATGGGGGAATTTATGTTCCCCAAAATGATATTTAATTTTGCCTCATTATTTCCCAAGGAAAATAATCTCATAAATTACCTAAATTAGAGACAACATACTTTCTAATTTTTAATAAATATTTAGTTGTCTCTGAGGATTTATCATAATATTCTCAAGATACTTTATGACCCACAAATTCACTTAGGGATTTTTAGCTCTTTATTCATCCTAATTTCATGAGAAATCACCTTAGGAAATAAGATAATTATTATACTAGTTTTGAGACCACAAATTCACCTATTTCCAATAGGTATTATTTGTTAATATAATATTCCAGATAAATAATTATCTGGGTATTACACTTAACTACTCTAAAAAAAAAAGTCAACTGGGTCTTATATTAAGGACCATAGAAAGTGAGTACTTTCACATCTCAAGGCATTAAGGTCCAAATACATATATAGTTTCCAAAAGTTTTAAAACATATAATTTTTACTTAAATCTATGATTTTTTATTCCAAAATGCCAATAATGAGTTAACATGCAAAGTGATATAAAAAAAGACCCTAATAAGTTTAAGTCCAATGAGCACATAACTACACCAGAGTGGCATATATAACAGCAATAATACATTAGGCCTAAGCCTTAGGAGTTTCTTCCTTATCCCAGCTTGATCTCTACTTTCTTATAAAATAGAGTAGTAATCACAGGGTGAGACTAACACTATAAAAAAGAGAAAAAAGAAAAAAAGAAAAGTCGGATTACCAATGAAAATTACCGACAAAAATTTGTTGGTAACTAGATTTTTAACAGAAAACGTCCGTTGCAGAAAAAACCGTGCCAGAAGACATTACTAATGGAATTACATGGGTAATTGAAATTACTAACAAAATTTCATCGGTAATTTTTATTAGTGATTATCACCGACTGAATTTTTTATGTTAGTAATTCTGTCTCTGATCCAAATATATATATATATATATATATATATATATATATATATATATATATTTTAGTGATAAGCCCCAGTAACACATGACCAATTCACATTAAAGTTTTTAAGCTGGCAAAGTGCGTTCATAAAATTTAGTTCTTAGAGTAAGATTTGCAAAATACATTGTATTGCCTTGAAGACCAATCCATTATTTCCAACTCTATAGCTTAATTAAATGGCATATTTACAAATATAATACATTTTCTGAACAGTATAATTTATCCCAACACCATCTATAATTCCCAAAAGGTAGTAAAATATTTTTACTATCCAAGCATTTCTTACCTTCCCAAACCCCCCCCCCCAGGGGGGTCACACACACAATTTATGTTTCTTTTCCAAACACAATAGCATGTTATACAAGAAAAGAAACAACTTACATAGATAGCATGCCATAAAAGAAATAAAATATATTTCCAAAACAAAAAATGATAGTTTATCCAAACTCATAGCATGCCATCCAAACACAGTTTCTTTAGACACCTGGTTTCCCGAATAACAATTTTTATCCCATACACAGTAGTATGCATGTTCAATAAATATCAGATTTTGGTTTTCATTTTAACATTAAAAAAATCTTGCTGATATGATAGGGCATCTAGAAGGCTTCAAAAAAATTATTCTTACTCTTAATATCTAAGTTTAAAAGATTTTCAAAATTTCATATTCTGCCTTATCTCTAGATATGTGTGTTTGTATATGTCTTGTTCGATTTTATCTTCTTTAAAGATATGATTTGATTACCCAGTAAATATTTGTGGGGGGGTGTGTGTGTCATTGGGGGGGGGGGTGTTTGTGTGTCTTAATGATTTTATAAGATTATTTTTTCAAAAATTAAAAATTATACATTTTTTTTATAATTTAACTTTAACTTCAATGTTCTCCCGATATTTGGGTTATCATATGCTTACACCTTAAGGCTGCCAAACTTGTGATAGTGGCGTAAAATTGTATCTTTGATTCAAATCATAAGCTCCTAAGAATTTACTTTTATCTATAACTAGGTACTCATAGTGTATAATTAATGAAAAATCTGATTCAAATATATTTTAAATCCAAATAATTAAAATTAAATCATTAACATTCATAATTTAGCATACTCAACAAATAATTGTTTATTAAATTCATAAATAAAGCTACTAAGCATAATCAAATCAAAAAATTTAGCATGAATTTAAGAGCGAGTTAACACGATTTTATAAGCTAGAAACATAAAAATGATAAACTTGGTAAGTGAACGCACAAGTTTAATTGAATTTACAACTATCACGAATTTAAGAGTGACTCAATACAATTTTGTTAGATAATAATGTAAAAACAGTAAACTAGGAGACTCAACTCTAGTTTGACAACAGTGCTCATGTGCATTTCAATATGGTTGAGGAAAATATAATTTAATGTGGCCTCCATTTCAATATATGTATTAGGTGTCAAAATTCAAAATTATGATGTATAAGGAATTGATACTACTAACATTCAGATTTAATTATTCCTTGATTTGTCTTCCATTTTTGGTGAATTAAATGATCATTTCATTTGGTCTCAATTTCCATTTCATTTGGATGATAATTGGAGAATATGTGCGAAGAAAATAAATAATTAATTAAATGGCAATAAGTACAGTGGTTAATCCATATATAAATAGGTAACAAGGCTACCCCTATCAGGTATGCATGCTTATTATAGCATGAATTAATAATTTATGAAATAAGTTGGTATGCATATGAAACGTTTTCAAGGACCCTAGTGGCAAAGCCAAAGGGAATGGACATGACGATTCATTAGAAAATTACTCCCTCCAGTCATATATATTGATAAGGCACTTTTGTTTACCAGAATGTTGGCAAGCCACTTGAACGAGGGGTTTTGTGGTCTTTTTCCTATCAGCCACCACATTGATGATTTATTAAAAAAATTCCAGCATACCTATTATTTTGTTTTGATATAGGAAAGTACGTAGGAATTTTTCCAAGGATATATTCAATATGGGAAAACTAGAAAACTTTTTAATTTATATATAGTGTTAATAAAATTTGAGATTTCCTTAATTTCAATTAAAAATTATTGGAAATGACTTATAAATGAACCAGGGGAGTAAGTTAAAATGAAAAATAGTTTATTTAGTAATCGATCTATCTTTCTTATATGGATTTAGCTTTCCTCCTATACCCCTTACCATCCTTTTCCCTCTTTTTTTTTTCACCATTGGATTAAGATCTCAACAGTCTAAATTTAACATGTTATAAAAATATTATTATAATTTTACCTTAAATATATAATATGTTAAATTTGGACCGTTGAGATCTTGATCTAATGGTGAAAAAATGAAAAGGAGGGAAAATGATGGTAAGAAGAAAAGGAGGAAAGCCAAGTCCATATAAGAAAGAATATGGCATTTTCTTTTATATATCCTTGTTTGCGTATGAATCCGTGAGTAATGGCCTGATTTATATGTTGAATGGTGGTTTATATTGCATTAATTAAAATATCCATACGAATAGTAACCTGATAGTAAAGGAAGGTATGTGTAAAAATCAAGACTTCAATACTGTTCTTCAAATTTTGTAAAACTCAGAAAGTTCTTTCTCAGACAAAAGTTATATCATCGATCTAAAGGAAAATTATAGAAAAAAATGGTGTGGGCCTCGTTGAATAAAGAAACAAATAACGCATATTTAAGCATTGTTGGTTTCATATACGTACCAAGTGCTCCTTCGAAGTGTCATATAGTCATTGAAAATTATTGATAAAATAAAGTTAGTTGTGATGACTCTAGACCAATGGAATAAGCTGCCGTAACCTATATATTCCCTCTTATCTTTGATATTAAGGGATCTTTCACAGTAAGTCAACTGCCTAACCCATATAACCCTTACTCTGGCGTGATGATTAAGCTTCTTTTATTTTTGTGACGGAGACATATAATCACAATTTAAATTTCACTTTACGAGAATGGAATCTTAGAAATGAGCCTCTCCGAGGCTATATAAGGCCACTGATATTCTGAGTTTTCTCATAGCTAGGGCAACGAGGCCTATCACACATTATCTGTCAAAGCCTTAAGCTGTGAGATATGTTTCTCAGATTCATAAGAGGCTTGCAATATTGCGGCCTTGGGCTTCGTTTTGGAAGCCTCTTTTGAATTTTGAGAAGCTTTTGAAGTAATCAGAGATCATAGCTTTTATTAGTAAGTATGTATATTTTCATTGGCGAATTCTTTAAATTTTTTATATATATAATAGAAACTTGTCTTTAAAGTTGATTTTATAGTTAGGGCACTATGAGAGTTCAAATGCACTCATACAATATATAATAGTTTAGTTACTTAACTGTGTTCTAGTGTTAATTTACTTAAGTTTTAGCGCCCGATTATGAATTTGTGTTGTTATGCTTTTTTCCCCCATGTCATCTGGTTTTTTGTTTTTTAGAACAGCATTATTATCTATTAATCAAAGTATAATTTTCATTCCACTTTCAAATCCTAATAAAGCACCAAACCATTATATTTGATAAGTATAGTACTGTAATGTTATATTTCTAATCAACACAAGCAATTCGTATATATCTTAGTGATTTGACATAATTTTACATGTTGACTCTTCTTCTTATCATAAAAACCTCGTTTAATCTTGTTATCCACCAATGTTTTCCCGGATCATTATCCAAAAGCCATAGTAAATTATTAGGACAGTTAGACAGTGATTGTTTTATTTATTTATTTTTCACTAAATCAGTACTTTGAAAAAAATATAAGAGCATTATCCAAGAAAGTATGTTATTAGTTTTTAAAGGAAAATTCTATAAATTTATATAATATTTCAAAAGAAACTATAGAAACAAGAAGTAGATAACCATATTCTCATATAAAAAATACAAAAAAGAATGCATTTGCCAATCGTTATGGTAATGTTATGAGAGATATATTTGGCTTCAATTTCATGTAATCCTAAGCAACGATAACTCCGACTACTTAGGCTTGATAAAATAAAGCAGAGAGATGTAGGAGAATGAGATGACATTTTTCTTCATCAAATGAAGCCTTTGAATAGGCAAAGTTACAAATAAATTTACATGAAAATAATAAAAATACACTACTTAAATACCACTAAATGAATAACATATATTCATAAGTGCGGCTATGTGAAACATTCCCATTCTAGCGTTCAAAGAGTTCATAGAGTGTGGTAGTGAAACTCATGCCATGGAACTAAAATGGGACAATAACTTATCCTAACGTCCATATATAAGTGGGTAACTGGTTTGGAGGGACTTGGCTTTTCTCTTTTTACCTTACTCTCATTTTCTCATCTTTTACTCTCCCTTTCACATCTCCACCATTGGAAGAAAATTCCAATGGCCCAGATTTTACATCCACAATATTATTATAATTTTAGTTAAAAATACATAAAATAAATTTTAATTGTTAAACTTATTCTGAACAGTTGTGAAAAAATGCAAAGAAAATTTACTCTACAGTAATAATATTTTTTTTGATTAAATTTTAACAATTTAAATTTATTTATGTATTTTTTTAAGTAATGTAACGCTCATATTTCCTAAGTATATTATGAAGTCCAATTATAGCCCTAGGGTTCTTATTAGACTAATTCACGTGTATTTATCATAGCGTAGGCGTTAATAGATCAAAGTGGAACACAATAGAGAGCGTATTTAGGCGTTTGGACGACTGAGTAACTGATTGTATATGCACAGACATATGCTGGTTAATTAAAATTCTCGAAGGAATATAAGTGTGATACAAATAAAATTCCATCGCGTTGTTTCCAGTAATCGTGTTAAGGTACAGTTATCCGAAAGGTTCAACAAACTAATACACAATCTAAATCCAAAACATAACTCCTCCTGAGTCTTTACGCGTGTTGCTTAACCCTTTCTCCTGCTCCCGATCCTCTTGATCCTGAAGCTAGGGTAAATTCTGAGATTCAATGCCTATTGAATCTCAGGTAACAGTAAACCTTATGCTTAAGTATAAACAGTATATGTATGACAGATATTCATTACAATTCAGCATATAACTATACATAGCACACAATACATGTAATAGTTCACATCTCAATAATACCTCTACATAGCACACAACACATGTATGGTTCACCTCTACATAGCACACAACCCATGTAAGGTCCACATAGTTTGCACAGAAACCAGTGCCACGCCCTGGAGTGTGTCCTCAGCGCTAGGAAAACATCTATATGGCATTACCAAGACTGTAACCCGTTATCAAATAAAAGATGAATGTATTTAAAATTGTGACCTAAGACCCAATCTTAGCCACAGTCCATGACCTAAGACCCAGTCTTGTCCATGACTATATGAATCATCGCATCACATATAAAGCATACAAGCAGCATAAGAGTTAGAGTTATAGTATACGTCTGTACCTTAAACCTTGGCGCTAATGGTAATTCCCCTTTCGGTACTAGTTTCAAACCTTTTCGGATATCCTATAATATCATCACCTCGTTATTTCCCTTATAATTAACATCCTAAGAGAAGGCCTTGCCACTAATGGCCCTTATACCCCTGGTAAATTTTATTCCATTTATCTCCTTTTTAATTAATACTGACACTTTCAGTTAATTAATATTTCCCTTAACAATAATAATTTTATTATTGTTATTATTATTCATTCCTTTTCCTAATAACACTAATTCTCGTTTCTTTATTTTGTTAACAATCTCCTCTTTCTTAACAATCACATTTATTTATTTATTATTAATTAATTAAAATTAATAATGACCAACCTTTATATGAGAATATAATTAAATGTTTTTATTTATAATTCTCATGGTTTTTCTCCAAATATCTATAATATAATGCTAACTATGGTTTCCAAATTATTTAACAATGTATTCTTTAAATTAAGCTTTAATAACCACAAACACCTCATAGACTAATTTTTAATTAAGAGTTTATTAATACTTACATTTTAATGTTTCCATGGTTTCTCTCAAAAAACCCTGATAACTATTATTTCTACGTAATTTAGGCTTCGTGTGAATTTTTGGGTTAAGTGCATTTATATAAAATTTGCATTTTTTACTAATAAACTCCCAAAAATCATATCAATATGCTAATTTCATAAATACTAATATCAAACATAATAAACTTCTCTATATACATATATGTGTGAAACTAGATATTTAAGGTTTAAAACTAATTCCTTCCTTTATTTAGAAATGTACTTTAAATACCTCCATATAAATCAAAAAAACTTTGACAGTGGAAATAAAAAACTACACTATATATATAATATCCAATATCCTTTCCTTTTGTCTTGTAGTAAATATTAATCACTTCCCCATGTTTTCAATTTACACCCACGTTCACCACATATAAACATATAGGTAAATAAAATAACTTTTCCTTGGTCATTCACGGGTTCCCTATATTATTTTGGCTCCTTTTCTTTCCAAACCACAAGCTCCTATCATCATATATATAACCTAACTTGTTTTTATCTTATATGGGAAACACTTGCATACTCTTTTTCTTTTTCTTTATTCAGTTATCCATGCACAGACGAACACACACACACATATATAAGTTATGCTTACATGAGTTTTACCTTCTTTTTCATCTATCTGTCAGTAAGCTCCTTATAGCAAAACATATATATACCTATATACCTAGCTGATTCCTTCTTTTTCTTTCCGCCACGACATGCACCACGTTAAATGTTTGTTTTTTTTTTTTTCTTTCTTTTCCTTTAACCTTGTACACACACATGCAGATCCTACATATTTCAGCAACACAATGAAGCCAAAGAGCAGACGCAAAAGGCATGACACACATGTCTTTGTTTCAGTTTTCCAGATTCAGCTTCTACACCATATTTCAGTATTTCTTTTTCTTTCATTTTCCTCGGCAAGTTATCGGCTAAAATGCTATGTTCAGTGACACAAACATACATATTTAAGATCCTATATATATATATATATATATATATATATATATTCATGAAACCGATGACAGCCCTCCCCTTCCTATTTCAGTTCAGTTTAGGTTCAGTTTTCCAGATCAGTTTCAGTTTCCTATTGACAGAATATACAAATAAAGAACATGGATAGTTGTAATTTTATTTGTATTGTAATTCATGTATTTAAGTTAGTTAGTGTTTTAGTTCACTTTGTTTAGTTGCATTGTTATTTTTGTTGTAACCAATTCACATGGTCTCACTTGTAAATAGGGATAAGTGACTATTATAAGTACACGACTGATACTGTACAGAAGATAGATTGAATAATATTTTTCTTTAGTTTCATATCTTCACCTTTCACTGTTTCTCCTTTCTCTCTCTCCTGGATACACCAAACCCACGATACCAGGTATCAGACCCTGGTTCTTCAGTTTGTCTTTATTAGATTTTCAATTGTTACATGGTATTAGAGGAATAATCGCCTCCATGGAAGCATCCTCTACTAGTAGTCCACTCGCTGCAACTCTGACGAATTCAATACCCGATTTGTCGAGTCCATACTACCTTCACCCTAACGAAAATCGAGCGCTAATTCTCGTTAGTCCGAAACTCACTGGGCCAAATTATCACAGCTGGTCAAGGGCTATGCGCACCGCATTGCAATCCAAGAACAAATTGGGATTTGCTGATGGATTGATTCAAATGCCTCTTCCGTCGAGTTCTTCTTACTCCGCCTGGGTTCAATGCAACACAATGGTTTGTTCCTGGCTAACGAGAGCGATTTCTCCCACAATAGCACAAAGTATTCTGTGGTTGGACAAAGCTAGAGACATTTGGACTGATTTGTGAGATCGATTTGCGCAAAGTGATATATTCAGGGTAGCCGAGCTGCAAGATGAAATTCATTCGTTACGGCAAGGAGACTTGTCGGTTAGTGAATACTATACCAAACTCAAGATTTTCTGGGATGAGTACATGATATTACGGCCTATTTCTCGTTGCTCTTGTAATTTCTCCTCTTCTTGTGAAAAATATCATGTTCAAGATTATACTCTGAGGTTCTTGAAAGGCTTGAATGAACGTTTTGTCTTTGTCAAATCACAAATTATGCTATTGGACCCCCTTCCTTCAGTAAATCATGTTTTTTCTCTATTGGTCCAATAAGAGAGGGAAATGTTACCTAGTGAAGGAGTGGAACCTATTGTCCTGTTCAATAAAGGACCGATGAAGTCCTATTCACCCTCATCGGGTTCTAACAATAATTCTGGATATAGTGTTGGCTGAGGTTTAGGAAATGGTGCTGGTCGTGGTTCAGGAAATAGTGCTGGTCGTGGTTCAGGTAATGATAAGCACTATACCTATTGCAACAAGCCTCGTCACACAGTGGATACATGTTATCGCAAGCACAGATTTCCCCCTGGATTCAAGTTCAGAAATCAGTCTTCTCAATCAGTTCATCATATTCAGACACAGGATCAGGTCACTAATTCTGTTCTAGAGCAACCTAAGGCATATGATGGCATTATGTCAAATCCCGTCCCACAATTCACACCAGAACAGTATCAAAAGATTCTTGCTCTTGTTCAAAGTAACCCAGTTGCTCCCTCTCAGTCAGCGTCTGTCTCGTCTATTCATCATATTTCATCATCACATCAATCTCCAGGTAACTTTGTTCCTTTTAATAGTTTTTCTCCTAAGAAATCCTAGATAATTGATACTGGGGAAACAAATCATGTTTGCCATTCTTTGGATTATTTTACAGAATATCATTCGATTAATCCCATCCTTATTAAACTTCCTGATCATAGTCACATTATAGCAACTATTTCTGGCACCGTGTGTATTTCTCAATCCTTAACTCTCCATAATGTATTCTATATTCCTCAGTTTGCTTTTAACATTCTTTCTGTGTCTAAACTCACGGTTGCTATTCCTTGTTGTATCATTTTTTGCCTTCTATTTGTTATCTTCAGGAGCTTTCTCTCTGGAAGATGATTGGTATAGCTGAAGTGTTTGAGGGCTTATATTTCCTTAATCCTGTAACACCATCTGGTCTGCCTACTGCAATACTCCCTTCCACAATAGCTATGAGTACTTCAGCAACTGACTCTGGCCTGCCTACCACAAAATTTGATTTGTGGCATCATCGTTTAGGTCACACTTCGCCTTCCACTTTACACATTTTACATAAACAATTTCCTTTTATGCACTGTCAATCAAAACTTGATCCTTGTGATGTTTGTCATATGGCTAAGCAAAAGAGACTTTCATTTCCTGTAAGCACATCTTCGAGTAATAAATTTTTTTCCTTAATCCATACTGATATATGGGGTCCCTTTGCTGTTACTTCTATTAGAGGTTATAAATATTTTTTGACTATTGTGGATGATTTTAGCCGTTATACTTGGATTTTTCCAATGAAATCTAAATCTGAGGTTCGTGTTCACCTCCAAAACTTCATTGTTTTTGCTGTTACCCAATTTCAAGTTGTTGTTTGTTCTGATAGTGGCTTAGAATTTTCCATGGAATCTTTTTATAAGTCGAAAGGTATTATACATCAAACTTCTTGTGTTGAGACTCCTCAACAAAATGGTATTGTGGAACGCAAACATCAACATATTTTAAGTGTTGCTCGTGCTCTTTTGTTTCAATCTAACCTCCCTAAATCTTTTTGGTGTTTTGCTATTTCTCATGCCGTTTTTCTTATTAATTGTTTACCTTCTCCATTACTCCATCAATCTACTCCTTTTTCCTTATTGTATGATAAACACCCCTCGTATTCTGATTTTAAAGTTTTTGGTTGCTTGTGTTATGCATCCACTATTTCAGCACATCGTTCAAAATTTGACCCCCGAGCTTCCAAATGTATCTTTCTTGGTTTTCCTAACAATACAAAGGGATTTTTGCTTTTTAATGTTTGTAATAATCAAATTTTTATTTCTCGTGATGTTGTTTTTTATGAGTCCTCTTTTCCTTATCATTCACAACCATCACATGACAGTGTAGTTTCTCTTCCTACTGATACTTCTTCTCTTGACTATTCTCTCCTTGTTCCCACTACTCACCCTGTCTATGTTTGTGACATAACCCCTGTTTCTGCTTCTGCTTCTACTGATCCTCCTTCACCCACTAATCCTCAGGTTTCCCCATCCCCTGTTTCTGTTTCCGCTGTAATACCCTAAAATTTATATTTCTCCTAAAGAACCATATTTTGGCAAATAATACCTATTAAAATAGGAGAGTATGTTGTCTCTAAATTTTTAATTGATTTATTATCATTTTTAGGGGAATTTTCTTTGGATTCTAATAAATCCAAATTCAATTTCCTAAATCTTATTAAGGATCGTAAAATATCCGAAGATTATCATAATCTAGCATAATCTTAATTATAACATTTCAGCAATTAAAATCATCAAATGATGAGAAAATCAATTAAAGGAAGTTAGTAACAATTATTGGGCAAATGAAATTGCAATACTTGGGATACTTTAATAAGTTTTGGAATTAGGTCATAATTAAGGATCAGATGATATTTAGAAGCTAAGATTAGCATACAAGGAGTTGTTAATCATCAAAATTAAATTAGAAACTTGTCAAATGGTAATCAAGTCTTATAACCCCTAAAACACTATTATTCCCAAATTATCACTAAGAGGGCGAAAATTCCTATTCACTAATGGAATAAAAATAAGTTGAACCAATGAGAAATTATCCTCTTGAGTTTGTAAGGATAAATAGAGCATACAACTATTAAAAGGCATATTTAATGGGTATTAGGGGAGGGAAATTTCGGTCAAGGAAGGAAGAAGCAATTATAATATTGTAAAATAGATTAGCACATGGGATAATTAGCTAAGTGTATGAGAGAAGATAGGAAAACTTATGAAGCAAGTTGGGAAACTTGAGAAGCAAGACAACTTGGGGAGCAAGTTAATATTTAATTAAATGAAATTAGATGAGCATCTATAGAAAATAAATCATATCTTGGAAAATTGGAACTAAGTATTAAAAGTAAACACATATTTGGAATCAGTGAATTATGAGCTTCAACTTGACTATTCCCAAAGGTATTTCTGTATACTTTGAGGTTTCATACCTAAGTGTTTTGGGGATTAAAAATCTCCATAAATCTAGTCATAAAATTAGGATTTCAAAAGTGAAATTAGATCTTGAATAAGAACACCCGATTACACCTAACTAAATTAGAATTTGGGATTAAATAGGGGATAAAGCAATAATCTAAGGGAAGAGAGAGAGGGGGACGAAATTGAGTGAGGTGGAGGGCTGATATTTATGCCTCTTCTCCAAGTAAAACTCAAGGGCTAGGATCAAGAGGAGTTGCTTGGAGGCTACTCATGTTTTCCATTATAAATAGGGGTCCTTGGCTTCATGAATTCTCACAACAAAACTCAACCACAAAGGTGAGTTCTTAGAGAGAGGGACAAAATATAGGGAGGAAGAGAGAGTGAGTAGCTGCTGGAGAAAGGGAGGCAAGAAGTCTTCAAGAGGTAAGGAAGTTCTTAGCTTCCAAGTTTAAGTTCTTAGTTTATGAAGTAGAAATGCTAGGAATGTTATTTTGATCATCAAACTTCCAATTCCAGTTTTATTTTCATGTTTTTATGGTTTCCAATGGCTTTATTTCGAAAATTTGATGAAGAAGAAGTTATAGCAAAATTTTTGGAAGATTATGATCAAAATAGCGAAGCTCTGGCGAAATCTCCTCAAACAGTAATTTCTGGAGTCAGGGGTAAAAACATCAGTATTTTATGATGAAGATGATGTTCTAAAATTCTGGTAAAATTAGACATCTAGGGCTTTCTAAATCTATAAAGAGTGTGTGATTTGAAGCTCTGTGCAAAAAGATAAAAATCTCAGAAGTGAAGTTATATTTTATGGGCGAAATTCTGGGCAGCAGTTTGTAATGATTAAACTGGGAATTATCCATGAGTTCTGGGTAAGTTCCAGTATTTTTCCTTGAAAGTAGACATCTCAAGGATTCCGGGAAATTTTACGGATCCTCTTTTCTATTTTTCTAGAATTAGTTATGATTTTTCGAAGTTAGGCGAAATTCTACCCAGAAATGCTGGATCAGCGTTTTTTCCGAAAATTAGGGAATAAATTGGAAAATAAATCCACCAGGGGTAAAATGGTCTTATATAGCCAAAATATCTCTTTGAAATAATATTTGTGAGTTAATAGAGGCGATATTATCCTTATGGGATGTCCCTGAATACGTTTTGACCAACTGTCGCACCATTTTCCGCCAGAAATACTGTATAACGTCAAACGAAGGTATGTTCGCGTACTGTAACACTAACTTTGATATTTACAGTATGTGTATATATGGTATGTGTGTTGTATGCATGTTGTGATGTGTTGCTTGAATACATGCTGTTGTTAAAGGATAACTGTACGTCTGCATGCACTGGGAGTGATATATCTGTTTTCACTGGGAGTGGTATATTTCGCTGGGAGCGGTACATTTGCATTCACTGGGAGTGACATAGTTGGTGACATGTTGGGAGTGATTCATTTGTTGTGTTTATATACCGTATATGTAAATATGAGGTTAACCGTTACCTGGGGTCCGTATGCATGGGACCTCAGCTCTTAACACAGCGTCAGGCTCAAGAGAACCAAGAACGGAGGACAAGGGGAAGTACAAACAGGGCGCATAGAAGACCCGACTGAAGACTTCCTTTTGATGTTTCGGCGGAAGCCTTCCTTTTATTGTTGAACATTACTTTTGAAATACTTGGTATGATGTACCGCTATTATATCCAGCCAGACTTACGGCATTTTAAAATACAAGTATCAGTTACTCTTCCGCTCAAATGATCTACTCTGATGATTTTAAATGATTTTTGATGAAAAAATAATATTCCGCTTTTGAAAATTTGGGATGTTACATCCGCTATTCCCATTCGTTCAGAACCTTTGATTTCCTCTCGTGTCCCTTCTAGAAATAGAAAACCACCATCTTATTTGCAGGATTATTATTGTTCAGCCTTAACTACTTCAGCTGTTCCATTTTCTTCAGGAGATAAGTATCCTTTCTCTCTTTGTCTTTCTCCCTCTTTATCCTCCTCTTATCGTACTTTTTGTCTCAATCTTTCTACTGATGTCATTCCTACCACATATCGCCAAGCCTCGAAATATAAGCCTTGGTGTGATGCTATGGATGCTGAAATAGCTGCTCTTGAACAGAATAAAACCTGGACTTTGACTACTTTACTGATGGAAAGCAACCCATTGGTTGTAAATGGGTATTTACCAAGAAATACAAATCTGATGGTTCTCTTGATCGTTACAAAGTTCGGTTGGTAGCTAAGGGTTTCACACAAATGGAAGGTATTGATTATTTTGATACTTTTTCACCTGTTGCTAAGATGACCATTGTTCGTCTCTTACTTGCTCTTGCTGCTGCCAATAAATGGTACCTTCACCAACTTGATGTCAATAATGCCTTTTTGCATGGTGATTTGAATGAGGAAGTTTATATGGTTTTACCTCCTGGCTTTTATTCTACTGATTCTTCTCTTGTTTGTCACCTTCAAAAGTCTCTTTATGGTCTCAAACAAGCTAGTAGACAGTGGTTTCATAAACTTTCCTCTATTCTTATTTCTGCTGGTTATTTGGAGTCTAAGGCCGATTATACTCTGTTTATTAAGGCCTTTAGATCTAGTTTTACAGCCTTGCTAGTGTATGTGGATGATATACTTCTTACTGGTAATGACTTATCTGAAATTACTATTGTTAAAACCACTCTTGATCACCTCTTCAAGATCAAGGATCTTGGTTCAGCTCGCTATTTTCTTGGTCTTGAGATTGCTTGTAGTCATTTTGGGATTTCTTTGTGTCAATGCAAATTTGTTATGGATCTTTTGACTGATACAGGGTACCTGGATTGTAAACCTATTTCTACTCCTATGGATCCAAAGGTCAAGTTGAGTAGTCATTTTGGTACTCCCTTAACTGATGTTAGTTCTTATCGTCAACTCATTAGACGTCTTTTATACTTAACTACTACTTGACCTGAAATTTCTTTTGCAACACAACAATTGAGTCAATTTATGGCTGCCCCTATTGATTCTCATCTTCAAGCTGCTCATCGTGTTCTCCGGTATTTCAAATCTACACCATCTCATGGTCTATTCTTTCCATCGACATCTGATTTGTCTTTAAAAGGTTTTAGTGATAGTGATTGGGTGCTTGTCTGGATTCTAGACGTTCTGTTATTGGTTATTGTATTTTTTTTGATAATGCATTATTTCTTGCAAATCAAAGAAGCAAAGTGTTGTCTCTATTTCTTCTTGTGAGGCTGAATATCGGGCTCTTGCTATGACTACTTGTGATACCCAATGGCTCTCCTATTTGTTAGATGATTTGCATGTTTCACGGTCTAAAGCTATTCCTTTATATTGTGACAGTCAGTCTGCCATTCAGTTGGCTTCTAACCCTACTTTTTATGCCCGTACTAAACATATCGATTTAGATTGTCATCTCGTTCGAGACAAGGTCAAAGAGGGTGTTATTCGGTTACTTCCTGTTCGTACTCAGCATCAACTTGCTAATGTGTTTACCAAGCTCCTTGGTTCTGGCCCTTTTCATTCTCTTACCTCCAAGCTGGGCATGATTGACACCAATGCTCCAGCTTGTGGGGGGCTGACAGAATATACAAATAAAGAACATGGATAGTTGTAATTTTATTTGTATTGTAATTCATGTATTTAAGTTAGTTAGTGTTTTAGTTCACTTTGTTTAGTTGCATTGTTTTTTTGTTGTAACCAATTCACATGGTCTCACTTGTAAATAGGGATAAGTGACTATTATAAGTACATGACTGATACTGTTAGATTGAATAATATTTTTCTTTAGTTTCATATCTTCACCTTTCACTGTTTCTCCTTTCTCTCTCTCGTGGATACACCAAACCCAAGATACCAGGTATCAGACCCTGGTTCTTCAGTTTGTCTTTATTAGATTTTCAATTGTTACACCTATAACCTCTTCCTAAGCGAGTTTGTGACAGAAAAATTGGAGGAAGGAAGTGTGACAGATACCTTTGCTGCTTCACACTAGGACGACGAGAAAGAAAGACTGACTTCCTCCTTTGTTTTCCCGCTACAAAAACAGAGCCAAATAATGAGCTTCTGTTTAGAACTCCCCCTCCTCACCCCCAGCAACACACTCGGCCACTCTCTTTCTCCCTTCACACTCTAACTCTCGAACTCTCTCTTCACTATATGGTTTCCTTTCTGGTGATTGCCTAAAGGAATAGAAGAGTATGGAATGATGGAAGCATTTATATAGAGACTCAGGAACCATATAAAGCTCAACGGTTCAAGAGCTTGCCCAACGGTTATCAATCACAGAGCTCGAGGGATATGGTTGTTTCCTGATCCTTCAGTCCTTCCTTCTGTATCACGTGATCTGCTAAATCCAATTTTCTCGTTAATGATGCTGGTACAGAATTATATGGCGTGATCTGCTCTTTACTGGTTTGAACGAGTTTGACGACACTGAACACAAGGGGTGGTTATTTGGACTGGAGTGATTTGTTTGGGCCGAGGAACTGGTTTTGTGATATAAGAGAGAATGAATCTGTTACTGCTTCTCATTATCGTCGTGGCCAGATGAAGGAAAGAAGATGATCATTGTGTTATCTGCTACTATGTTTTGCACGTTTTGGGCTGAATGAAGGTTAGATGGATTGGGTTTTTTGTTGTATAAATGGGCTGAAGCAATAGTTCTGAGGTTCAAAAAAAATATGAGCCTGCTTCTCACGTGTTGGGCTAATTATATATTGGGTCAAATTTAAGCCCATGCACCTACCTATTCCATTTGTTCTTTAAATTTTCTTTAAATATATATATAGGGAAAATGCATATGGAAGTCCAAATAAGCATGATAATCCCAAAAAAGGCCCAAACTAAACTCTTTGATCAGAAAAGGCCCTAAGGCCCTAATAGGTATTAAGTTCAAACAGAAAATGACCATTTTACCCTCTTTATTAAAAAAATAAAAAGCAAATCTAATTATTCCCAAAATCACAATCTATATTGGCCTGAAACGTATTACACGATGAACAGAGTAGAAATCAGCAGCGAATGAAGAGCGAAAGGCAAAGAACACATCGTTTTCCTGAAGCTTAATGTCATTTGTTGTTGCGTTGATGTATTTGCTGGGGGGCTGAACATATATATTCCCAATCATCCACTGCTGCACTGATGTATTTGCTGTTCTTGAAGGTTTTTATTAGTTAAAATGTTGGGGGGCTGAAAGGTTGGAGCTTGGCCAAAGTTACGTTATTATCGAGTGGGAAATAGGTAAGAAATACTAAGAATTTGATCAAGATATAATTATCACCATTCTAGTTAATCTTTAATCACTGGAGAGTAGGGGTGGATGCTCTGTTTTTTGCCTTGAAAATAAAGGGACATGTGTGTTTTTCAGTGGGATAAAGCTACATTTGGTTAAAAAACGCTGAAAATGGGATAGTTGTTAACACCTACTGTTTTTGTTGTTAATTTGACTCATATTGTTGTTAATACAACTTGGATGTTAAAAGATTATAGGTTGTTCTAGTTTTGGGCATGGAAACAAAGGGAGGTTTGTTTGTTAGGGGGAATGATTGAATATGAAAATGGTGAAATTAGATTGTTGTTAATATCTATAATTTAAGTTGTTAATGTCATTGTTAAAGTTGTTAATACTATCTTTATGTTGCAGGTCATAATTAAATATGGCCACTACTTCAGGGAAGAACCTATTATGTTTCTTCTATGTGGGAGGTAACTTTGTATACGGGGGAGGACAAGAAAGAGATTATATTGATGGAATGGTAAGAACAAGATGCATTAATGAAGGAATAACATATGAGGAGTTGCAAAGAATCATAGTGTCTACTGATATTGTTGTACTTGGCTACTGATATTGTTGTAAGTGGCTACTGATTGTGTTGTTAGTGTCTACTGATATTGTAGTAAGAGGCTACTGATATTGTTGTAAGTACCTACTGATATTGTTATTAGTGACTATTGATATTGTTGTAAGTGGCTAATGATATTGTTGTAAGTGGCTACTGATATTGTTGTTAGTGTCTACTGATGTTGTTGTAAGAGCCTACTGATATTGTTGTTAGTGGCTACTGATATTGTTGTTAGTGTCTACTAATATTGTTGTTAGTGTCTACTGATATTGTTGTAAGTGGCTACTGATATTGTTGTTAGTGTCTACTGATATTGTTGTAAGAGGCTATTGATGTTGTTGTAAGTGCCTACTGATATTGTTATAAGTGGCTATTGATATTGTTGTTAGTGTCTACTGATATTGTTGTTAGTGTCTATTGATATTGTTGTAAGAGGCTACTGATATTGTTGTAAGTGGCTACTGATATTGTTGTTAGTAGCTACTGATATTGTTGCAAGTGCCTACTGATATTGTTGTAAGTGGCTACTAATATTGTTAGTGTATACTGATATTGTTTTAAAAAAGTGACTATTGATATTGTTGTAAGAGGTTACTAATATTGTTGTTAGTGGCTACTGATATTGTTGTCAATAACCCGTTAATTGTTGTTAAGGGGTACTATTATGGTTGTCAATGGGTATTGTTATGGTTGTTAGTGCGTACTGATATTGTAGTTAATGGCCCCTGTTATTGTTGTTTGTGGGGATTGATATTCCTGCTACAAATGATTGATATGACTTATATCAATGATTGAACAAATACCCTGAAGAAATGGCCCCTGTTATTGTTATTCATGGACCTTGTTATTGTTGTTAATGGCCTCTGTTATTGTTGTTAATGACCCCTGTTATGCAGTTGGCATTCCGTAAAGAAATATCAAAACATAAGCAACAATTTGACAAAACATAAGAAAAAATTTGCTCTTGTCATTCAAGAAAAATTGTGAAATTAGCATCAGTAGACAATTTACACAAGAACAAATGGTGAAGGTTATATTGTTATAAATACAAAGTTGTCATAACTACATATTTGTCATCAACTACAATGTTTCCTAACAAGTATTCCCTAATGTGTCTTCGTTCCTCGAATTGGCCGAATAATTCTTCAATGAATAGGTTGTATCCAGAAAATCTTACATCCCTTTTTGAAGATTTCTCCATGTTGCTTCTTATATTAAAGTCCGTGTACCTACAACAATTGTAAATAAAGTTCAGAATACAAGTGTTGAAGTCTACAATTAACTTAATGTCCAATACAATATAAGTGATTTCACCAAACATAATTCAAAACATGAGTTCAAGCCAACCACATTTAACCAGAACATGAGCACAAGCCAACCACATTTAATCAGAACCACAATTGAATAATAAGGCAATCCTCAAATCAAAATCCATCAAATCAAGCCTCAGCCTAGCATGCTTAAATTCGAAATCAAAATCACAGACCCGTCAAATTGCAATTTTTAGTATGACAATAATAACAATTCAGAATCAAGCAACTTATATAGGTCATTAAAAACTCAAATTTTAATGACCCAAATTCCCTAACTACCCTTAATTTCCATGTAATAGCAGCTTTGGGATCAGAATACAGGTAACAAGCTCATATCCGCTGTCATAACAAAAGTTGGGTGTTTTATGAAAGCTTTCAAATAGACTTGTCTTGATATCACAACAAAAACTTCATGCCTACGTACCAATACAAAATATGAAACAGATATCATAATGAGCACAATTAGTAGATCCACGATTAAAAATAACATACAAAACCACTTCGTTTGTTCTCTCATACTAACAATGCAGTATATGAATTATATAGTATTATAGTTCTAGAGAGGAAAGATACTTTTTCAATTCCTTCCCAATTTGCTAGACGAGAGAAGTGAGGCTGGTGCCTACAACTGTGATTAGTTGATAAGACCTTAAATTGACGCATGTACATTGGAGTTTATATCTATATATAGTATTTTACCAGGTAACCTGGAAATAGGAAATAAACTGGAAAGGTAGCATAGACAAACATTTTGGCATAGCCTTGAAGTCCATTTGTAAGAGCTCTATCATAAAGCTTTTGGACAAGCCTGCGGCTTATAAATCTATCCCCTATCGGAAAAGAAGAATACAAACGCTTTGAATTTCAGTTGAGGTGAAATCATAGGCAAAACCACAAATATTTTGATCATTCAGTTTAGTATTTGGTACAGTTTAAGGACACAAATATAAATTAGACTGTGTCCTGGCATGGTAAATCCAATCCTGCATTTGGTTTTAGCCAGTAAATTTTGGTATTTGGTACAGAACCTTGAGCATAATAAAGAAAAAATTGAAACAATTTTTTAATATTTTTCTATTCATCCACTAGGAAAATACCCTGACCATATCTTAGATCTATTGCTATCAAATGTAATACCCTAAAATTTATATTTCTCCTAAAGAACCATATTTTGGCAAATAATACCTATTAAAATAGGAGAGTATGTTGTCTCTAAATTTTTAATCGATTTAATATCATTTTTAAGGGAATTTTCTTTGGATTCTAATAAATCCAAATTCAATTTCCTAAATCATATTAAGGATCGTAAAATATCCGAAGATTATCATAATCTAGCATAATCTTAATTATACCATTTCAGATCAATTAGCGGAAGTTAGTAACAATTATTGGGCAAATGAAATTTCAATAATTAAGATACTTTAATAAGTTTTAGACTTAGTTCATAATTAATTTATAAAGGTCATAATTAAGGATCAAATGTTATTTAGAAGCTGAGATTAAATTAGAAATTTGTCAAATTTTGGTAAGTCAGTCTAGTAACCCCTAAAACACTATATTAGAGATTAACATGGGATTTAACCAATTATTTCTAATTAATCTCTATGAAACGAAAGTTATTGTTTAATGGTGAATAAAAGGAAGAAATAAATTATATTAACCATAAATCCTGAATTTAAGTGGATCAATGAGAGAATTTCCCTCTTCAAATTGTGAGAACATTAAAAATGTAATTGAATAGTGAAATTAGAATTTGGGATTAAATAGGGGATAAAGCAATAATCAAAAATTAAATTAGAAACCTTGTTAAATGTTGGTAATTAAGCCTAGTGGTTTAGGATATTGTGTGTTTATTAAAATACACATTGAATGAATTTTAGGGGGGGGGGATTTCGGTCAAGGAAAGGAAGAAGAAGTTGCTTATTAAAATACACATGTGTCATCTATTGCTTATGGAAGAAGATTAATAAAAACTTGGAGAGCAAGTTGTGAGTCTTGGTGAGCAAGGTTTTCTTTAAATTAAGTAAAAATAGATAAGGACCTATGGAAATTACATCATAACTTGAAATATTGAAACTAAGTATTTAAAATAAATACATATTTGAGATCAGTGAATTATGAGCTTCAACTTGACTATTCCCAAAGTTATTTTCAGTTACTTTTAAGATTCATACCTAAGTGTTTTGGGAATTAAAAATCTCCATAAATCTAGTCATAAAATTAGGATTCCAAAAGTGAAATTGAATTTTGAATTTAAACACCAACTTACACCTAATTAAATTAGATTTTGGAATTAATTGAGACAACTTGGGCAAGAAGTATGAAGTCTTGGAGAGAAAGCAAAACATTAGGGAGAGAGAAGAGAGAGGGGCGAAATTGAGTGAGGTGGAGGGAGAGGATTGAAGCTTCTTGACCAAGTAATAACCAAAGGGTGAGATCAATTGTCTTTGCTTGGAGGCTACTCTTGTTTTTGGCTATAAATAGAGACCATTAGCAACACAAATTCTCCACCAATCCACCAAGCCACAACCGAAATTTAGAGTGTGTGGGAGAGAGTGAAAGAGCTTCAAGAAGTAGGAAGCAAGGTTCTTCAAGAGGTAAGAGAGTTTTTAGTTCATAAGTTCAAGTTCTTAGTTATAAAGTAGAAATGCTAGAAATGTTGTTTTGATCTTCAATCTTCCAAATACAGTTTTATTTTCATGTTTTTATGGTTTCCATTGCATTTCTTTCGAAAAATTGATGAAGAAGAAGTTATATCAAAATTTTTGGAAGATTAGGATCAAAATAGCGAAGCTCTGGCGAAATCTCCTCAAACAGTGATTTCTGGAGTCAGGGGTAAAAACGTCAGTATTTTATGATGAAGATGATGTTCTAAAATTCTGAGAAAATTCACGGTGAAAGTAGACATCTAGGGCTTTCTAAAACTATAAAGCGTGTGTTATTTGAAGCTCTGTGCAAAAAGATAAAAATCCCAGAAGTTAAGCTACATTTTCTGGGAGAAATTCTGGGCAGCGGTTTGAAAAGTTGAAACTGGGAAGTATCCATGAATTCTGGGTAAGTTCCAGTATTTTTCCTCAAAAATAGACATCTCAAGGATTCCGGGAAATTTTACGGATCCTCTTTTCGATTTTTCTGGAATTAGTTATGATTTTTCAAAGTTAGGCGAAATTCTGCCCAGAAATGCTGGATCAGCGTTTTTTCCGAAAATTAGGGAATAAATTGGAAAATAAATCCACCAGGGGTAAAATGGTCTTATATAGCCAAAGTATCTCTTTGAAATAATATTTGTGAGTTAATAGAGGCGATATTATCCTTATAGGATATCCCTGAATACGTTCCGACCAACTGTCGCACCGTATTCCGCCAGAAATACCGTCAAACGTCAACGAAGGTACGTTCGCGTACTGTAACACTAACTCTGATATTTACAGTGAGTGTATATGTGGTATGTGTGTTGTATGCATGTTGTGCTGTGATGTTTGAATACATGTTGTTGTTAAAGGATAACTGTACATCTGCATGCACTGGGAGTGATATATCTGTTTTCACTGGGAGTGGTATATTTTCGCTGGGAGCGGTACATTTGCATTCACTGGGAGTGACATAGTTGGTGACATGTTTGGAAGTGTTTCATTTGCTGTGATTTTATATGTAAATATGAGGTTAACCGTTACCTGAGGTTCAATGGGCATTGAACCTCAGCTCTTAACATAGCGTCAGGGTCAGAAGAACCAAGGACGGAAGATAAAGGGAAGCGCAAGCAGGCCGCATAGTAGACCCGACTGAAGATTTCCTTTGACATTCTGGCGGAAGCCTTCCTTTTGTTGTTGTACATCCCTTTTGAACCACGCGGTGACAACACAGCTATTGTATTCAGCCAGACTTACAGCATTTTGAAATACAAGTATCAGTTACTCTTCCGCTCAAATGCACTACTCTGATGATTTTAAATGAAAAATAAATTATTTCGTTTTTGAAAATTGGGATGTTACAACATTTGAGCGGAAGAGTAACTGATACTTGTATTTCAAAATGCCATAAGTCTGGCTGGATACAATAGCGGTATAGTAACCGCATGGTTCAATAGTGAAGTAAAACAACAATGGAAAGGCTTCCGCCGGAACAACAAAAGGAAGTCTTTAAATGGGTCTTCTAGGCGGCCTGCTTGTGCTTCTCTTCGGTCCTCGGACCTCCCGATCCTGAAGCTATATTAAGAGCTGAGTTCCTATGCATATGGACCCCAGGTAACGGTTAACCTCATGTTTACATTCACAATATATATGGACAACATAAACCACAACATCAATAACATATACAAACAATCTATCACAACCACTGCATATATATCGCTCCCAGCATGCAACCATATCGCTCCCAGCATACAGACATATGCTCCTAGCATATGGACATATCGCTCCCAGCATTACAGATACCCTCTAACCTTTATACGCACTTCACAGTATAAATACTCTATATATACAACTCACATACCACTTATATGCATAACATAAACATCAGAGTTAGTGTTACAGTACGCAAACGTACCTTCGTTGTCGAGTTACGGTACGTTTGACGGTCGGAACACGTTCATAGATTATCCTATAAGGGTAATATCGTTTCTATTAATTCATAAACATTATTCCAAGAACTATCTTGGCCACAAATGACAATTTTACCCTTGGTGGATTCATAATTACAATTTCGCCCTTACATTCCTTGACAAACGCTACTGCAGATTTCCTGGGCAGAATTTCGCCTAACTTCGAAAAATCATAACTAATTCTAGAAAAATCAAAAAGAGGATCCGTAAAATTCCCTGGAATTGTTGAGATCTCTATTTTTAAGGAAAAATACTGGAACTTACCCAGAATTCATGGATAATTCCCAGTTTCCACGTTTCAAAACACTGCCCAGAATTTTCCCCAGAAAACGTAGCTCAACTTCTGAGATTTTTATCTTTTTGCACAGAACTTCAAATGACACACTCTTTATAGATTTAGAAAGCCCTATATGTCTACTTTCATCATGAATTTTCTCAGGATTTTAGAACATCATCTCCTTCACAAAATACCAACGTTTTTGCTACTGGCTCCAGAAATTGCTAATCGATGAAATTTCGCTAGAGCTTCGCTATTTTGATCATAATCTTTCGAAAATTTTTCTATATCATATTTCTCATCTAATTTTCAAAATAAAGCTATTTTTAACCATAAAAACATGAAATCAAAACTATTCTTGAATATTTAAGATCAAAGCATACTTTACTATGAACTTAAACTAGAACTTCAAGAACTACCAAACTAAAGACTAGACTTACCTCTTCAAGAACCTTGCTCTTAGCTCTTGAAGCTCTTCCACTCACTCCCTCACACTCTCAATTTCGGCCTAGGCTTGTGAATTGGTGAGGAATTTGTGTTGCCTATGGTCTCTATTTATAGCCAAGCATTGGTTAGCCCTCAAGCAACTTCAATTGATCTCAACCCTTGATGTTTTACTTGGTGAAGAGGTAAAGATCTCCTCCTTACACCTCAAAAACCGTCCTCCCCCTCCCTTGGCTCTTAGATTTTCTTGCTTTTCTTCCAAGTTACTCCCAAATGCTAATTTAGTTAGGCATAAGTTGGTGTTTTTACTCAAGATCTGATTTCACCTTTGAAATCATAATTTTATGACTAGATTTATGGTGATTTTTTACTTCTTGAACACTTAGGTATAAATCTTAAAAGTATACGAAAATGACTTTGGGAATAGCCAAGTTAAAGCTCATAATTCACTAATTTCAAATATGTACTTATATTCACTACTTAGTTCCAATATTTCAAGATATGATTTATTTTCTATAGATTCTTATCTTAATTTTATTTCATTAGGTAACAACTTGCTCCCCAAGTCAAATAACTTGCTCCTCAAGTTTTCTAATCTTCTACCACAAGCAATTGACTTATGTGTTTGTTTTATTATTACAACAATTTTCCCTTCTTATTTCCCTAGCAAATCCCCCCCTCTTAATTTTATTATTCAACTTATGTTTTTAATGTTCTCTCATATTCTAAGAAGGAAAATCTCCCATTGGTCCACTTAGATTTTAGGATTAAGGGTTAATATAATTTGATTCTTTATTGTATAATTTATTCACCATCAAATAGGAATTTTTCGTCCCATAGAAATAAATTAGGAATAATTATTTTAAATCCTAATTTTAATTTCTAACATCATGTTTTAGGGGTTACTAGGCTTAACTACCAAAGTTGACAAGGTTTCTAATTTAATTTTGATGATTAATAACTTCTTGTGTGCTAATTTCTAAGTATCATTTGGTCTTTGGTTTAATTATTAACTAATTTCAAAAATTACCAACAATTCACTTGCCCCATAATTGTTTTTAATATCCACTAGTTATCTAGTTTAGAGACAACATACTCTCTAATATTTAGTTGCCTCGTAGGATTTATCATAACATCCTCAGAGTATTTTGTAACCCATAACTTCACTTAGGAATTTTTAGCTCTTTATTCCTCCTAATTACATGAGAAAATAAGGTAATTATTCTACTAGTTTTGAGACCACAAACTCACCTATTTTCAATAGGTATTATTTACTAAATTATGATACTTATTCTAAGTAGGATTTTTAGGGTATTACAGAAATAAGGGTAACAATGTAATTTGGTTTTGAACTTAATACCTATAAAGGGCTTGGGGCCTTTTTTGATAGGGTAATGTTCTCTGGGCCTTATTTGAGATTATTTTGTTATTTTGGGCCTTGAGGGGCATTTTCCCTACACACACACACACACACACACACACACACACACATTTTATTTAAAAATTAACTTCTTTATCTTAATTATTCTTTTTCCCAAAATATTTAGGCCAAGAATTTATTCCTTAATTTTTGGGAAAATATCCTTAACTTCAAGTCCTTACTTTTTAAAAATTCCTTAAGACCAATTTCTCCTTAATTATTTCTTAATTCCCAACATCAAAATTTTGGGATGTTACAAGTAACACTAATAATAATTTTTTAAGATGTAAAATCTGAACCGTTAAATTGTTTTCCAATAGTGGAGATGTGAAAATGCAAAAAATGAGAAAAGGAGAGAAGCCAAGTCCGATTTGAAGTGACCTCCAGCTAAGACATGCAACAACAAAATGAATTTTCCAACAATGACAACGTAAAATGGTAAATCTAAAGCACTTCAAAAATAATTAAACAAAACTCTCAAGAATTTATATATTTTTCCTTATGAAAATTAAAGTCTCCATATAAAATCCTCCTATCTAATCTTAATAACATTTAGATATGAAGTTGTCTTCCCTAAAATTTCATTAAGTTCTTTAGCTTTTCAAGTAACTTGCATATGATGCCACATGGCTTTTATTAATCTAATGTGAAAAAGGGATAAGGTTCATTTTTTGTCCCAAAATATTTTACCTAAGAGCATTGGATACACCGAAGTTTTAAATTTGTAGAAATGTGATCACACTTGTAACACCCCATTTTTCAAAAGCGGAATAACATATATTTATCCGAGTAGAGTTTTGGAGCACATAATTGAGTAACTAATATGTGTTATAACTAATAGTCATGGTTTTTCTAGTCTGTTATATTAATTGTACTTTCATCAAAAAAAGATTAATATGTATCCAAAATAAAAATCCTCGGTCATGTCTTTAGGCGTGCTGCTTACTCTTGTCCTCAGCCTTCGATCCTCCAGACTCTGATGCTATGGTAAGAGTTGAGGTCCAATGCCCATCAGACCTCATGTAACGGTTAACCTCATGCTTATGTAGAACAATATATGTATGACAGATATTCATAACTGTAATATCCCACCTTAAAACAGCGGAATATATATATATTTTTTTAAAAAAACGGTGATCAGAGTAGAGCTTTTTAACAAAACGAGTAACTGAACTTTGATAAAACATAACCATAGTGTAATTGTTCTATTACAGTCTTCTAAAGTCTGAAGGAAAGTAAAATACATAACTAGAGAAATATCAAAATAAAAACTCTGACTTGGGTCCTACACCGCCTGCCTGCCTGCCTCTCTCTTCCGACCTTGGTCCTCCCGACCCTGAAGCTACAGCTGAGATCCAATTCCTAATTGGATCTCAAGTAACGGTTAACCTTATGCTCAAATAAGATAGTATATGGATAACAGCATGTACATAATCACATAACAACAGTATATCACTATATAAGCACACAACATATGCATGATCACATATTGGCAGAACATAAGCACACAACAGTATGTAAAGCCCCACATAATGTTTGCACATAACCAGTACCACGACGGCCCATCGTGTCCTCAGCGTTAGGAAAACCCAACGGCGTTATCAAGACTATAACCCGTAAAAAGCTGTATGTATACCAACAACCCTAAACAGAGCTTCAGTATATAAGCATGTCTATCACATATAGTATATGAGCAGCATAAGTGTTAAGGTTACAATACGCTTCTGTACCTCCGTTGACGGTTTCTGGCACTTTCATCAAATTACGGCACGTTTGACAGCGGCACGACAGCGGTGACAGCGGAAACAACGGTTTGTGATTTCGGATATCCTAGAAGGAAAATGTCATTGATATGAATATTTAAGATCATAATAGGCAATTTAGGTACAAATTACCATTTTGCCCCTAGTTTGATTAATTGGTGGAATTTTGCTAGAGCTTCACTATTCCGACTTTAAATTCTCAAAATTTTTGCTATAACTTTCCTCTAACATATTCCTAAGATAAATATCATTTTTATTCCTAAAACATAATATCTAAGCTAACTTTAAAAAAATTAAAGACTACTCTAGCAGTTCTACTATAACTACCGAAAGAACTACTGAACTAAAAACTAAGGACTGAAGAACTTACTCAGAGCTTTGCTATGAACTTCTTACTCTTCTTCCAGAGCTTCTCTCTCTAACTTCTCTCTAGAATTGTAAGTGAATTGGTGAAGAATGAAGAGGAATGAAGGCTATTTATAGAAAATCTCAATGGCATTTTCGTAATTTCCTTGAACTTTGTTTGGTTGAATTCTGAACGTAGGATCGCACTTTTGCTAGGTGGTTTGATCTTGGCCCTCCCTTGCTTGGCCGACCCCCCCCCCCCCACAAAGAGACAAAATTGATGACATCATCTAACCTTATGTCATCTTACTTTATCAGATAATGTTCCTGGTTCGGTGTCCTGATCACGAAATTTCGTAAAAACTTAAAATTTCGGAAGCAATACCTTGAAGGTCTTGTCATCCTCTTCGAGATTACTGGGTTCTCCTTACCTTATACCTTTATTAAGGACATTCCGCTATCTGCCGAAAATCCTCGGTATTCGCGACCGATTACAGAAATAACTTCTGCCGGCGCTAACTTCTGGATAAAAATCCACTGATCAAAAATATATTCTGGTTTTTCTTAACTCATCCCTGGATTCTAGTTTATGAATTATTTTCTATTGGTTCTTATTTCCATTATCTGTTTACTCCTTATTATTATTATAACATTATCTATTTAACACATGCTTAAATTTATATTATTATTATATGATAAAAATGAAACTTCATCCTTATCCCCCCCTAAATTCGGCCAACACACAATATATATATATATATATATATATATATATATATATATATATATATATATTTTTTTTTTTTCCAATTACCATAATATCCCATTTATCCTATATTTATTTTTCATGTTTCCTAAATTTCTATAAGCTTATAAAATTCCAAAAATTACTTAATTAATCCTTTAATAATTCCTAATAATTTTCTTAATTAAAACTCATCATTTTCTCACAACAACTTTATTGACATTAATAATCTAAGCTCTATGCAAATTATCAAAAGTCATAGAGTCAATTTTAGTCTTAAAATACTTTTTAATTTTCCTTCTTTTTTATTTTCATAGAAAGTAATTTATTAAATTGTCTAAATTGAGGATAATATGCTTCCTAAATTTTTAATAATTGTTTCATGCCTTTTGGAATTTTCATAATTTTTCTCAGGATGTTTTATGGCATTAAGGTGCATTTTTCACATTTCCGTCAATAAATTTCCTTTAATTTTCTTAGTGTTTTTCTTTGAACTTAGACTAATCATATACCATGTTGAGATCAAAATCTTCATAAATATACATTTTTATTATGGTAACATAATAGTCCAGATAGTAATTATCCGGGTATTACAATAACATTACAGCAGTAAATCAATACATAAGCACTCAGCAGATGCAAGATTAACACAACACCAGTACATAAGCACATAGCAAATGTAAAGTTACACACATGTCTGTACTATCCAATGCCACGATAACTGTGCGTGTCCTCAGCGCTAGGAAAACTTAATGGTATTATTAAGACTATAACCTATGTAAAGCTGAATGTATAAACAATGATCTAAGACAAAGTCTCAGTCTATGAAATCATCTATCACATATAAGCATACCACAAGCATCAGAGTCAGTGTTACGGTACGTGTTCGTACCTGAGTCAGTGATAGCGGTATGTACGCCGGTCGATATGTGTTTTTAGATAGCCTATAATAGTAATATCACTTTATTAATCCATAAATAATACCCCAAGAGATATTTTGACTAGTAATGACTATCTTACCCTTGGTGAATTCATTTTTCATTTTATTTCCCTAATGCTCTAACTCCTTCAAGATACTCCTCCCTCTTTCTTACTTCACTCTATATTCAGACTACTAAGCTTGCTTTGGTGTGAAATTTGTGAAGACTAAAGGCCTCTATTTATAGGGAAGGATTGAGGACTCAAGTGGCATTTTATTTTTCCTACATCTTACACACGCACACACTCTACGCCCCCCCCCCTCTTCTCCTCTTTCTTTTTCCCAAAACCTTATCCTCTTCCACCCTCATTAAGAGACTTTAATAGAAAGTACCCTTATCCTCTTCCACCAGTATCCCATGTGTTGTAACTCCCTAATATCCAGAATTTTTTGTAGTTTTTTCCTTCTTCCCCAAGCCAAGAAAAACCATGGCTCTCCTTCATTTTTTACTCTTCCAATTTTTGTTTTCATTGTCTCACATATTCTGCTGCTTAATCCTTATTGGTCCATAGACTTTTACTTGGATTAAGGCTTTTACATGATGAAATTAATTTTAAACCTTAGGAACTAGCTTTATTAAGCTCAATCTTGGCCTTCCATTTATGTGAAAATCCTATTTCACTATTGAAGATATTTGTTTAATCTTTTGCTTCTTCACCCATCAAAAATTTTGCCCAAACACAATAACCTTAGGGGTTATTAATGTAATCTAAGTTATTACCCTTATTATAGTGTCTTAGATGTTATTAGACTTAATTGCAATATTATAATTGGTTATCAAACCAACTATAATCTTTAAAAATTCATTTAATACTAATATTGAACCTTATTGTTCTTTAATACTTAATCAAGCCAAAATATTCCAATTTGTTGATCTTAAATGGCCCCAAGATTAATTATGATTAATAATGCAATTAACTCAATTCAACTGCCTCACATTTGTTTTTAGTATTCTCTAATCTCCTGAATTATTTTCATACTTCTTTTTGGCTTATCTTTGGTTATATTAACACTATATGTGAAAATATTAATTGCAGGGTATTTTATGGTTTCTAATTGAAGATTAGAAGATTGGATTTGGATTTATTAGATTCTAAAGAAAATTTTTATTAAAAATGATAATAGATCAATTAAAATTTAGAGACAACATACTCTCGTGTTTTAATATGTATTTCTTGTCAAAATATGATATTTAGAAGAAATATAAATTTTAGGGTATTACAACACTTTTTTTTTTTTTTTTGCTGACCACACGGTTTGAAAATGTTAACTTCAACTGTTAAATGTGTGTTGTTTGACTATGTGCTGCATATAGAACTCCACGTGTCATCCCATACACCCAAGTCATACGTCTACTATTAAAAAAAAAAAAGAAAATTCCGTTCAAGTCTCAATGGACTAAAAAAACCTCAAAAAAGTCTCGAGAGAAATTCAGATGTCAAAAAAGTCTTAAAAAATTGTTAATCCGACTGATAGAGTTGTCAATTCCACATATGAGAGTTGTTAATCCTATAAAAGAAGTTGTTAATGAGACTTTTATGACATTTGAATTTCTTTTGAGATTTTTTTGAAGTTTTCTTAGTCCCTTGAGACCTGAATAGAATTTTCTCAAAAAAAAAAAAAACTGTCTCTCTTCCTCTTTTGTGAACTTCGTTGTCTCTGGTCTTCAATGGAACCCTCTATCCTTTCTCCATTGATTCCATTAGATCCGTGAAGATAATAGCTTAGTCAAATGTGTGCCATCTTTTAAGAACTCGGTCGTTTCTGGTCCTCAACAAAAGCCCCCCTTTCCTCTATCTTTCTCTTGTGCGACCTCAGCCTTCTCTAGATTCCATCAGATCAGCCCCTTCAGTCCGATGCCGACAAGAAAAATCATGAATGATACGGCGAGGGGTATGTGCCATCTCCACCCTGATCGCTTGCCATTGATTGAATGGGTAGCTTTTTTGGGTTGCTGATATGCTGGAAAATATAAGGAAAAGAAAGATAAAAAATCAGAAACAAGGTAGGAAGCATATCTGTGGAAAAGAGGCGACAAATAGAAGGCTAGTAAAAGTAAATCAAAGCATTCATTATCTGATGATGATATTACAAGCAGTGATCAAGATACAACTGTGCAAGATGATTTCTTCATGGATGAGCTTCCCATCAAGAAGAGGAAGGAGGAAAAAAGTACAAAGAATAGAAACACCAGGTCATAGATGGGGGGAGGGTTACAATTTGTTTTTGCCTCTGGATATTTGATTTTTTTGATGTTTTGCTTCCTAATCCCTCTTCTTCTTTCTTCTCCTCCAGTCCTTCACTATTCTCATTTACGTCACTGTTGAACATCTTCCTGCTGCAACAATGATTTTTTGATGTTGCTGCAAGAAAACTTCCATGCCCAGAGTTGGGAGGGGTCAAGAAGATGAGGGATACCATTTTTAAAATTTTTCCTACTCATAAATATGACATGGAAAACAAAAGTGAGGTGGATGCCATGTGAGCATGCCACATTAACATAGTGAAGTCATCTAACATTTGACCATATAGCCTGTTAATTTGGGGCAACATTGCTACGTTTTTCACACTTTCAGCGTAATATTGTTTCTAAAAACCTTTCGGGTATCTAGCGCTCCTAGGTTAAGAATTCCATGCCAAAAATGGATCTTAACCCTATGAAAAATTCCATTAAAAATATAATGGTAAGCTAACAATAGGGGGTTATACTGGAAAAAAACATAAAAGGTTGGAGGGCTAAATTAAACTTTAAAATATTAGGGGGGTATGCAATTGATTCAAAGTTAAGGGGGCTTATATATATATATAAAATTTTGCCTACTTCTTTTTATCAAATATCCTTCTATCATTGAACTCTGAACCTCATCCACTTCACCAACAACTAAATTCATTGTATCAGACTTAGGGTTAGAAATAGGTTAGGCAAGGATAGGCTTTACCAAAATAGGCCTAGGCTTGCAACAGAGATTTAAAACTTGAGCTTGTGTCTGAACCTATATGTAAGCCTTTTTTTTTTTAAGGCTTGAACCTTGCCCCTCAAAAGGCCTAACAAATTGAAGGACTATTTAATTTGTAGATATTAAATAGCCTTTAAAGCCTACACCTACAAATTCATATATAACTCTTCAAACCTATTTACAATCTCATATTATATATTAAAAGCTTAATATTCATTCTTGTCATAATATAAGGGCTTAGTAAAGAAAAGAAAAAAAAATGTCTTGTGACAATAATTGTTTTAGCAAAAAGGAATAAAAAATCAATCGTATGTTGGATAATGAGATGAATTTTCCAAAATTGACCAAACATAACAAGCCGTATATAAAATAGGATTTTATCTCTTTGACTTTTCTCATTTGGCACTAAAATAAATTGTAGTTATTATTATGTTTTGGTGAACGACACAAATCAAGAGAGGGGGAATTGTTAGTCCTTGGATTATAAGTTTTGATGATAGCAAACACTTGCGAAGAATGTAGACTTGATGATTTAAGTCACTCGAGTGTGTGTCAAAGAACACTCAAGTGTAAAACAATTATCAAAACCAATACTTGAATAAGAAAGTTAATTTCGAAGTGTTTGGTATAGATACACTAAAGTGCTTGCTTCAATATCACAGGAAAAGTTCCTAACACTTGTATTCATTTTGGAATCAACAAAGCTAATACTCGAGTAAACTCATCAACACTCGAGTGTCAAGGTAATTTTTCTCAAAGTCAGTGCATAATACTCGTTAAGTCTACAAACTAAGACTTTCTGTCACACTTGAAGTGTCATTCATTGACACTCGAGTGTGACTCTATAACATTTGAGTGTCTAGCAGAGAGCAATTTACTTTATCTGACTCTATCTCTTAAACAGTCTCCTACCAAATACACAAGGCATGAATACTCGGTATAGAAAAAGGACACTCGAGTGTAGATTTTTAATACTCGAGTGTTTGGAAGAAAACATATCTTTTCAATTGAGCTTTGTTTTAAATAATCTTCTTCTAAAGAGCAAAGTCTTCAACACTTAAGTGTTGAAGAACAAAACTTGAGTGTGACACTCCAGTGTGGGATAAATGACACTCGAGTATCACTTATTCTTGCACTGAATCTTCATCTTTGTACATTCAAATTCATTGGTTATCAACTAGTTACTTCTGATTATTACTCAATGTTTTTAATCATGTCTATTAATGAGTTTAAGATTATTATTTGACGGATTACATTCAAATTATCATAAAGTAATATTTTTGTAACACGCATTAAATACTATTGCCGAAAATAGAGCATACACGGAATGTAATTCAGAGTAGGTCAAATGATCATCTTCTGAGACACCTATTCCGGTGAAAGTGAAAGCGACTCAACCTTAGTCAAATACAGAGACCAAAGGGATGCCATACGAAGACTTATAACAGTGATGCGAAAGCGACATATCCTCAAATCTTTCAACTACTCCAGATTGCTTCTAACAAAAAATTTATCCAATGTAACAGACACATTGAATACACCCAACAGAAAGCTTCAACAGTCATTAATGGCATTCACCTATAAATACAAAGAGCATTCAATACAGAGGTCACGATATTAAGGCTGAACTAATATAAATCTCCGTGCACACTTCGATGATATCTTTCTAATCCTTCCTTTATGATTTAATTATTTGTTAGGTTTTTTTTTAATTTTTATAATTCACTCAATTCACCCCTTCTTGGTTGATACATTATAACTAATGGGAATGAGTTAGAGCTACCATCTCGAGCGATTGAAGAGAAGAGAGGTAGGGGTTGTGACGCCTGGCCTTTGAGGCCTTTATTTATTAGAGTTAACGCGTACGGGGATCGAGGTGATTTGGACAACTTGATTGTGGAATAGGAGTTTCTGAAAATGAGTTTGAAAACATGAGGATAAATTTTTCGCGATTCTAATTCATCTGATAGTTGGATGTTAATACAGTAATCCCAAAATAGGTGAATGATAAACGTTAAAATACAGTCTAGCTAATCCTATCTTTCCAAGAAGTTCCAACTGCCATAATCCTTACAGTTGCTTCTTGCCCTTTGATCCCGAACCACTACCTGTGCCTTTCATGTGGTCTGGAGTCTAAATGAATGGACCCCAAGGTAACAGTTAATCTCATGCACATGTATGAAAGCATAAATGACAGTTTAGCACATGTTAAAGCATGGAAGCATTTACAAGTACAAATAACCGTAACCGTAGTTAACAGCCAAGCACTGCAGCCCTTGTCTAGGACACGCAGCCCCATGAGACCGCAACCTCAAATCCATAGCTAGGAAAAACATATCACAAGTAAATCAACTAGCATACATGATCAGCTAATTGATGCATAAACACTCACACACATGCTTACAAGATTAGAGTTACCCATCTCAACCTTGGATCCTTATCTCTTGATTGAAGTTGTTGGGATCAGAAAAAAGTGTCAAGGTCTGCCTAAAAATGTTTATCATCGTTGTTAGTCACTTACTCGAATTGCAAAGAAACTAATTACGCGAATTAGTTTAGAGGATTAATAATAATTATTAATCCCTTAAATTTGTCTAACAATAATAATTTTATTATTACTACTACTACTACTACTCCTCCTCCTCCTCCTCCTCCTCCTCCTAATAAAATAATAATAATAATAATAAGTCCTCATTTATTATTTATTATAATCACCCCTTCCCAATAATAATAACATTGTCTGTTATTATTATTATTTTACCAATTATTATTATCTCTCTTTAATTAATATAAACTCTTATTAATTACTTATCAATAATTCTTTTTGTTTACTTATTCCCCCTTATTTATTTATTATTAATCAATTAAAATTAATAAAGGCCAACCATCATATAAGAATATGATTTAATGTATTTATTTAATGATTCTCATTTTTCCTATAATTTTCCATCATATAATGCTAATTATGGTTTTCCATGTTATTTAATAATCTATACTTTAAATCAGGCTTTAATAAACACAAACACCACATGAACTAATTTTTTAACTAGGAGTTTACATTTTAATGTTTCTCATAGTTTCTCTCAAAACCTTGATAAACACTAATACAACTTACTTATGCTTCAAAATAATTTTTGGGTTAAGCATATTTATAAAAATTCATTTTGCAAATTAATTCTCAAAATCCACATTAACATAAATTTTATAAATACAAATATAATAACTCCATAACATGTACATATATTTAGTTACTCATACACTTAAAAATAACAATGGGTTAAAAATGGCAACCTATAAGTTTAAAATTTCTCACACCACTATACATGTATAAATCAACCACACAACAATAAAATCTTTGAACCTAATATACTCCTACACATGATTTGTTGTTGGAATTTAGGAAGAAATCTCATAGTTTATGAATAAGAAGAAGGATGGAAAAGAAGAGGAAAAATAAGAAGGATTGTGTGTGTGGTACTAAGTCCCATATTGGTTAGGAGAAGGGAAGTTGGAGGGTATATAAGCCCCAACTTGGCTCTTACTGGTTGGGCCCTTGGGCCTACCCACTTTTGTGGAGGGTTGAGGACTTAGGCAACCCTTGGTCCACCACACATGCGCACGCGCGCCGCCGCCGTCGGCCGGTTCTGTCAGTCGCGCGCACCGCCCGCCCGATCCAGTCCGCGCCTGTGAAATAAAATAATATTTTTTCATTAAATTATGTTTTGAATAAAATAATCCTTTTATTTATTATTTATGTTGTGCCTCTTCAATTTTTTCCACCAGCGGCTACGTATGACCTGTTCAGCTCCGTCTGGTATGTCTGTTCGTGAGAGGATAGACGCATGTCGCCTCTGTTCGCTCCATCTAGTGCGTCTGTTCGTAAGACGCACCAGTTCGCCGGCAACAAACACAAGTCGCCTCTTTTCGTTCCGTTCTAGTGTGTCTATTCGCAACGTATCAGTTCGCAGCAACGGACGAGTCCATCTGATCGTGTTTTTCCGGAGTCTATAAATACGGGCCCCTAGTCACAGAATTTCACACATTCTTTTCTCTCTGCATACACTCTTTCTGCATACACATTTTGTGCATTCCGAAAGCAGACTCATTAGATTTGTTTGGGCTTCAGATAGACAGAGCCATCTTTTTGGAGATGAACAATCCGCTCTATCCTGGGAGGCAATTGCTCAGAAACCTATGGTATCCATAGAGGGAGCAAAATTGTCTTAAGGAAACAACGAAAGTTGGGCCCGGATTTCTGCATAGTTCATAACCATATTCGGCAGTCTTGTGAGTTCGTTTATAGCTTTTTCATATGAAACAGACTTGTTGTATGCTCTCTGTATGTTATATTTTGTTAAATACAAATTGTTGTTATACTATTTTGTTTATTGCATATTCAATTTCTACCTACTCCATACATTAGAAACAAGAATCTGAAGACAATTTTTGTGATTGAAATCATTACATAGTAAATTTATATCGTTGTTGATTTCGTATGTTGGTAGAAGAATTGAATTGAATATGTGTTTAGTTTTTTGTGAATATTATTATTTTACTGTTTGTGGATTAATTTGTGTGATTAATCGAAGTTTCTGTTTTAACAACAGAAATGGCAAGTACAAGTACCAATTTGATTAAGCCAAGTGGTCCTGCTCCACTGCATGGTGAAAAACCAGAAAAGTTCAACGGAAACGATTTTAAAAGATGGCAGCAAAAAATGTTTTTCTATCTAACCACGTTGAACTTGGCTCATTTTCTCACTGAAGATGCTCCAAAATTGGAGGAAGGACAACCGTTGGATAAGGAGAAGGTTGCTGTGATAGATGCTTGGAAGCATTCTGATTTCTTGTGTAGGAATTATATTCCCAATGGTTTGGATAATACATTGTATACTGTATATAGTACTTTGGAAACAACCAAAGCACTATGGGAGAGTCTAGACAAGAAATACAAAACTGAAGATGTTGGCTTAAAGAAGTTTATAGTTGACAAATTTTTGGATTTCAAAATGCTTGACTCTAAATCAGTAGTGAGTCAAGTTGAATAGCTACAATTGATTGTACATGAAATTCATGCAGAAGGGATGTCTCTTAGTGAATCTTTCCAAGTTGCTTCATTTATTGAAAACTTACCACCCTCTCGGAAAGACTTCAAGAATTACCTCAAGCACAAGAGTAAGGAGATGTTACTTGAAGATTTGATTGTAAGATTGAGAATAGAAGGAGACAACAAGATTTCTGAAAAGAAATTTGGCAGCAATCCTATAGTTTCGAAGGCCAACGTTGTAAAAGATGGTCCGAAGCCCAAGAAATGGAAACACTTTTGTAACATCCCAATTTTCAAAAGCGGAATAATTTTTTTTTTTCATCAGAGTAGAGCATCGAAGCAATTGAGTAACTGATATATATATATATATATATATATATAAACCTTAAGTCTAGATAATTACAATAACGGTACATTATACCGAGTGTTGTCAAAAAGGAAATACATCCAAAAAGAAATCTTCTGCCGGATCTCTAAGTGTGCTGCTTTCCCTTGTCCTCCATCCTTGGTTCTCCTGACCTTGACGCTATGTTAAGAGCTGAGGTCCCATGCATATGGACCCCAGGTAACGGTTAACCTCATATTTACATATACGGTATATAAACACAGCAAATGAATTACTCCCAAAGATGTCACTCCCAGTAAATGCAAATGTACCGCTCCCAGCGAAATGTACCACTCCCAGTGAATATAGATATATCACTCCCAGTGCATGCAGATGTACAGTTATCCTCTAACAACACTATGTATTCAAACAACACACCACCAACATGCATACAACACGTATAACACATATACGCATACTGTAAATATCAGAGTTAGTGTTATAGTACGCGAACGTACCTTTCACTCGGAAATTGTCAAACGCCTGACCTTTGAATCCGGCCCTGGACTTCCCGGATATCCTAACATATCACCATATCACTTAGAATAACATCCTAAGAGACACTTCTACCTCTATTTACCACTCTACCCTTGATGGCTTTATTATTACAATTTTGCCCTTACATTTCGTGAAAAACACTACTACAGATTTTTTGGGCAGATTTTCCACTAACTTTGAAAAATCATAACTAATTCTGGAAAAATCGAAACGAGGATCCGTAAAATTTTCCGGACTCCTTAGGATGTCTACTTTCGAGGAAAAAAACTGGTGTTTACCTAGAATTTAAGAATAATTTCCAGTTTTGACGTCTTTACCCCTGACTCAGAATTTTTTCAGAAAAACGTAGCCTAACTTTGTGAATTTTTATCTCCTTGCACAAAAGTCATAATGACACACTCTAGGTATATTTGGAAAGCTCTATGTATCTACTTTAACCATGAAAAGTTTCAGAATTTTATAACCTCATCTTCAACATAAAATACTTGCGTTTTCACCCCTGACTCCAGGAATTTGTAACCGATAAAATTTCGTCAGAGCTTCGCTATTTTGATCATAATCTTCCAAAAATTGTTGCCATACTTCTTCTTCATCATTTTTTGGAAATAAAGGCAATGGTTATAAAAACATGAAAATAACACTATAATTGGAAGATTATGAATTAAAACAACATTTCTATCAAAACTATGAAAGCTAAGAACTATAAAACTAAAAGCTTCCTTACCTCTTGAAGAACTCTGCTTCTTGTTCTTGAAGCCTCTCCACTACTTCCTCAATCTCTCAAATTTAGGTTTCTTGCTTTGTGAATCAGTGAGAAAATATGAAGCATGAAGCCTCCTATTTATAGCCAAAGGTGCCTTAACTTTCTAACAACTTTCACTTGATCTTAACCCTTGAATCTAACTTAGGAAGGAAGTTAAAATCTCATCCTTACACCTATAAAAAAAAAACGCCACCTCCTCTCATTTTTAAGATATTTTCACCTTTTCCCAAATGTTTATTTAGTTAAGTGCAAGTTGGTATTTTTATTCAAAATCTAATTTCACTTTTGTAATCGTAATTTTATGACTAGATTTATGGTCATTTTAAACTTCCTAAAACACTTAGGTATGAATCACAAAAGTATACGAAAATGACTTTGGGAATAGCCAAGTTCAAGCCTATAATTTACTGGTTTCAAATATCTACTTATATTTAATACTTAGTTTCAATATCTCAAGATATGATTTAATTTCTATGGATTCTCATTCACTCGTGTCTGATTAAGGAATAAACTTGCTTCTTAAGTTTTCACTTTGGATTTCAATCCATTATTCATCTTGGTTTATTTTTGACTTTCTTTACTACACACACACACATACACAACTCTTAGACACACACACACTCACAACCTTTCTCTCTCTCCATTCTATCCTCTTCCACAAGCATGAAATGACCCATGTGCTTACCACATTAAATATTAAACAACTTCTTCTTCTTTAATTTTTCCAAGGTAATAATTTAATAAATTACCTAAATTAGGGACAATATTCTTCCCTATTTCAAATAAATATTTATTTGCTTCTTTATAATATTTTCAGGGTATTTTATAACCCATAAATATTTCAGGGACCTATTTGCAAATTATCTAATGTTTTAAGGACCTTTTCGCACATTATTTATTCTTAGGAGAAGTTGTCCTAATAATAAGATAAATTCAATACAAGGTGTTTGAGACCTCATATTCACCTATTTCCATTAGGTATTATTTACTAATTATGATACTTATCAGAAGTATGATTTTTAGGGTATTACAGCTTTAATGAGGGATCATCCAAACAGGGCCCTAGTAAAGGTCAGAAATTCAAAGGCAAGTGTTACAATTGTGGGAAGCCTGGCTACTGTGCTAAGAATTGTAAGAAGCCAAAGAATCTCAAGAAGAAGAACACCGAAGCCAATATGGTTGATAATACTACTGATATGATTGATAATATGAGTTTTTCAGCAGTGGTAATGCAATGTAACTTGGTTGGAAATACCAAGGAATGGTGGGTGGACACTGGTGCCACCAGGCATGTTTGTGCAAACAAATGGATGTTCTCTTCTTATACACCTGCGAAGCAAGATGAACAACTATATATGGGAAATTCTTCTAGTTCAAAAGTTGAAGGTGTTGGAAAAGTGGTGTTGAAGATGACTTCTGGAAAAGTTGTGACACTTAATGATGTGCTTCATGTGCCTGACATTCGCAAGAATTTGATTTCTGGATCCCTCTTAAGCAAGAATGGTTTTAAGCTTGTATTTGTTTCTAATAAGTTTATACTTTCTAGGAATGATATATATGTTGGAAAAGGTTACCTTAGCGAGGGTCTTTTCAAAGTTAATGTAATGACTGTCACCAATAACGGTGCTATTAATAATAATATTGATTCTATCTATATGCTTGAGTCCTCTAATTTATGGTATCAAAGATTAGGACATGTTAACTATAAATCAATTAAAAAATTAATTCATTTAGAATTATTGCCTAAAGTTGATTGTTCAAATAAAGATAAATGTCAAGTATGCATTGAATCAAATTTTTCTAAGTTACCTTTTTCTTCTGTTGAAAGATCAACTGAGTTGTTAAATTTAATACATACTGATATATGTGATATGAAATCTATACCATCTAGGGGTAATAAGAAATATTTTATTACATTTATTGATGATTGCAGTAGATATTGTTATGTGTATTTGCTTAATAGTAAAGATGAGGCTATTATTGCTTTTAAACAATATAAAAGTGAGGTTGAAAATCAACTTAATAATAAATTAAAATAGTAAGGAGCGATCGTGGGGGAGAATTTGATGGCCCCTTCGAGGAATTCTGTATAGAATCTAGTATTATACACCAGACAATTGCTCCTTGCTCCACAGTCAAATGGGATTGCAGAGAGGAAAAATCGGACGTTGAAAGAGATGATGAATGCATTATTAAATGAGTTCGGTTTACCACAAAATTTGTGGGGGGAAGCCATTCTAACAGCCAACTTTCTAATAAACAGAGTGCCTCATAAAACGATACAAAGCATACCATATGAAATATGGAAAGGAAAGAAACCTTCCTTGAAATATTTGAAAGTATGGGGGTGCTTGGCAAAGGTTGAGATTCCTGAACCTAAAAGATTAAGAATCGGACCTATGACAGTAGACTGTGTGTTTATTGGCTATACACATAATAATAGTGCATATCGTTTTCTAATTTATAAGTCTGATGTATCAGATATCCATGTGAATATGGTTATTGAGTCAAGGAACGCTAGGTTCTTTGAGAATGTATTTCTATACAATAAGAATAATGATGATAACAACACTGTTATATCTCAGGATACCGTGACTAATGATAATCTTAGAGAGGAAGAATCGAGACGTAGTACCAGGCAAAGGACTTCAACATCCTTTGGGCCTGATTTTTTGACTTATCTATTGGAAAATGAGCCTCGAACTTATGGTGAGGCTATGGGTTCTCCTGAAGCACCTTTCTAGGAAGAGACTATCAATAGTGAAGTTGATTCTATTCTGTCCAACCACATTTGGGAATTGTTGACCTTCCTCTTGGCAATAAGCCATTGGAAACTAAGTGGATCTTCAAAAAGAAGATGAAAGCAGATGACACTATTGATAAGTACAAAGTTAGGCTAGTAGTAAAAGGCTACAGACAACGTGAAGGCCTAGACTACTTTGATACCTATTCACCTGTTACAAGAATTACATCAATTCGAATGTTGATCGCATTAGCAGCTTTAAATGGGTTAGAGTTACATCAAATGGATGTAAAGACAACTTTCTTAAATGGTGAATTAGAGGAAGATTTTTATCTTAAACAACCTGAGGGATTTGTTGTCTCGGGACAAGAACGGAAAGTTTGTCGCTTAATAAAGTCCCTTTATGGACTTAAATAAGCCCCTAAACAATGGCATGCGAAATTCGATGAAGTTATGTTATCAAATGGCTTTAGTATTAATGAATGTGACAAGTGTGTCTATGTTTGAAATACTAAAAATGGGTTTGCCATAGTCTGTCTTTATGTAGATGACATGTTGATAACGCGTAGTAATAATCAAATGATTAAAGCTACTAAGTGATTGCTTACTAATAAGTTTGACATGAAAGATATGGGGCTAGCAGATGTCATTTTAGGAGTTAAAATTCATAGAACTCCTGATGGGTTAGCTTTATCGCAAGCACACTATATTGCTAAAATTCTTGAGAAATTCAAGAGTTTAAGCATAACTCCTGTGTCGAACCCTATAGATTCTAGTCTTCGACTGTTGAGAAATACTGGCGAAGCTGAAAAACAAAAGGAGTATGCTCAAGTGCTAGGCAGTCTTATGTATGTTATAAACTGCACTAGACTTGATATTGCTTACGCAGTAAGCATGTTGAGTCGCTTTACAAGTAATCCAAATGAGCTTCATTGGAGAGCTATGATAAGGGTTTTGGGTTACTTAAATAAAACTCAAAACTTTGCTTTGCATTATAAGACATACCCTGTAGTGCTAGAAGGGTATTGTGATGCAAATTGGATCACCAGCTCTAATGACACAAGATCCACAAGTGGATGTGTATTCACCCTTGGTGGTAGTGCTGTGTCTTGGAAGTCATTCAAACAAACTTGCATTGCAAGATCAACTATGGAAGCAGAATTCATTGCTTTAGATAAAGCTGGTGAAGAAGCTGAATGGCTTCGTAATTTTCTCAAGGACCTTCCAAGTTGGCCAAAGCCGATACCAGCAATGTGTATACATTGTGATAGTCAAGCAGCTATTGGTAGGGCCAAGAATGTCATGTACAATGGCAAGTCTAGACATATACATCGTAGACATGATACCGTTAGACAACCACTCTCGAATGGAATCATCTCAATTGATTATGTGAAATCAAAAGAGAATATAGCGGATCCATTGACTAAAGGGATTCCTAGAGAGTTAGTTAGAAATTTGTTCAAAGGAATGGGTTGAAGGCCGATCCATTGTTGATTGTCGCGGTAACTTTACCTAGAAGAGTGGAGATCCCACAAACTAGGTTCAAAGAGACAACTAAGTCACAATCGATTGTTAACACTGTGGAGTTTTAAACTCATACTCATTCCTAGACAAGACAGTGCATATATATAAGGGTAAGCTTTTAACCTTTTAATGGTTTCTTAATCTGATGTGTTCAGATGATGTATGTTGACTTACATCACAAGGAATCACCTATGTGAGTGTGAAGTGTGGGACGCTTCCATGAGAATTTAAAACGACCGATTCTTTAGAACACTTGCAGAACCAGGTGGTGTCCAGGGCCAAAATAGACACAACATGAGAACCAACGATGCTAGAGGAACAACTGTGTGACTCTTATTGTCTTAGTATACACTAAAAGGTTGACAGTTCAAGACAGCACGTTCACTGATTGACCAGTATATCCGATAGGTTTTTACTAGAGAATGTTCAAAGGCAACCCCTACTCTTCTCGATGCAGTTGCTTCTTGTAGAGGAACCACACTTTGCATACAATATCATTTGCATTTGGTTATGATGGACTTACTTCTTATCCATGTGGGGGATTGTTGGAATTTAGGAAGAAATCCCTTAGTTTATGAATAAGAAGAAGGATGGAAAAGAAGAGGAAAAATAAGAAGGATTGTGTGTGTGGTACTAAGTCCCACATTAGTTAGGTAAAGGGAAATTGGAGGGTATATAAGCCCCAACTTGGCTCCTACTAGTTGGGCCCTTGGGCCTACCCACTTTTGTGGAAGGGTGAGGACTTAGGCAACCCTTGGTCAACCACACGCGCACGCGCGCCGCCGCCGCCATCTGTCTGGCCGGCTCGGCTTGGTTTGGTTCGGTCGCGCGCACCGCCCGCTCGATCCAGTCCGCGCCTGTGAAATAAAATAATAATTTTTTATTAAATTATGTTTTGAATAAAATAATCCTTTTATTTATTATTTATGTTGTGCCTCTCCGATTTTTTCCACCAGCGGCTACGTACGACCTGTTCAGCTCCATCTGGTATGTTTGTTCGTGAGAGGATAGATGCATGTCGCCTCTGTTCGCTCCGTCTAGTGCGTTTGTTCGTAAGACGCACCAGTTCGCCGGCAACAGACACAAGTCGCCTCTTTTCGTTCCGTTCTGGTGTGTCTATTCGCAACGTATCAGTTCGCAGCAACGGACGAGTCCATCTGATCGTGTTTTTCTGGAGTCTATAAATACGGGCCCCTAATCACAGAATTTCACACATTCTTTTCTCTCTGCATACACTCTTTCTGCATACACATTTTGTGCGTTCCGAAGGCAGACTCGTTGAATTCGCTTGGGCTTCAAACAAACAGAGCCATCTTTTTGGAGACGAACAATCCTCTCCATCCTGGAAGGCAATTGCTCAGAAACCTGTGACATCCGTAGAGGGAGCAAAATTGTCTTAAGGAAACAACGAAAGTTGGGCTCGGATTTCTGCATAGTTCATAACCATATTCAGTAGTCTTGTGAGTTCGTTTATAGCTTTTTCATATGAAACAGACTTGTTGTATGCTCTCTGTATATTATATTTTGTTAAACATAGATTGTTATTATACTGTGTTATTTACTGCATATTCAATTTCTACCTACTCCATACGTTAGAAACAACATTTGTTTCATGTGCATCATTTTTCTTTCTTTTCATTTGAATCCACGTTTTTAATATATATGTATAAGGATGCAAGAAAGAAAAGAAGTCTCACCCATGCAACGCTACACATATATATAACACGCATACACCAAGCAAAAATCACGTGGTAGACTTGGGTTCCTTATATATATTCTTTCCTTTCACTGCTTACACACACAGCAACCACACATACACATATATATAGGTATAAAAACAAACTAGCTTCTCCTTCCTTCAATATGACAGTACCGTTTTCTTTTCTTGGTAGCAAGCAACTATATATATATTTTAGTGATTATATATGTATCCGCACCTACTGTATGCATCTTATATCTTTAAGTTTGTTAACACAATATCCATCCAGCAGCAAAACACGTACAGGAAACCTATGTCCAGCGGTTTTCTTTCTTTCTCTTTCTCTTTCTTTGGGTTTACACAAGACAGCAACTAACGTGTGTGTGTGTGTGTGTGTGTGTGATCTTTCTCATTCCCATGACAGCAAACACGAACATATATATATATACAAATTTAACTTAGCTTTCCACACAACAAGCTGGTATGACCGTGAGGATGACAGCAACACCATGCTTTACAGAACCCTTACAGCATTCCAAAAATAATATATACCTATACTCATACAGGAACACGTCCACACATATATACACTCAGAATGACGCCCATGACAAGCCCTGTTTTAGCTTCAGGTTTCTGTGGCTCTTCATTTTAAGTTCTAAGGTTTATTATTCATATGTTTGAGATTGGTAAGCGATGGAAAACAGGAGGAAGAGAAGGTTTAGTGGGTTACCTTTTTTTTTTTTAATCTGCTTAGATGACTTGAACTTCTCTCCCCTGATCTTGACGGCTTGAACAGAGCAAGCTAGGATTTTGTTTAAGTCCCTCACTCTCACTCTCGGTCTCTCCTTCACTCTCGACTCCCTTCCTCTTCTCACTCTCTCGGCTCTTTCTCTCTTCAACTCACGATGCAAGCTAACTGAAGGATGGCTAAATATCTGGAACTTATAGAGCTCATATGGTCCAGTCGATCATGCAAAGTCCAGAGGGTATTCAGCGTGGAGCTCGAGGGATATGGTTGGGTCTGTTTTCAGCGTAAATCCTGCTGTGGTTCCGTGTTGCTATTTCAGTTATGATTTCAGTCGCCTAATCCCTATTTTATTTCGCTGAGCTTGCGTGTTCTGCTTCTCTTTCTCTGCTGCATAATACACGGTCTGCTTCTTCTGTTTGGACCGAGTGGATATTAAGAAGAGAGTGTGATTTGCATTTGGGCCGATGAATAGATCAAGTATTTGGGCCGAAGACATCTCAATGTGGGCTTGGATCTATTTGGTCGCTGGTCCATTCCTTCATTCATTTTTTTTAAACAATGTTCTATTTATTTACTTAGCTTATTTATTCCTTTCCCAATTTAATTTATGGAAAATAAACTTTTATTCCCCATAATTATTTTTCCTAGGTCATAAAATATTTATTCCATAATATTTAGGCCTAAAACTTATCACTTACAAATATTCCTTTAATTTATTCTTTCCTCAAAATAAATCAAGGGAAAATAAACCTTAATTTCCAATAATTAATATTATAATTATTTATACCAAATTTCTTAATCAAATTTCCCATACAATATTCCAATGTTCAAATCCCAGAAATTTGGGATGTTACAGGGGTGAATGATTCATGCGAACACACAAGGGTTAAGTTTGTGTGAATGACGATGAGATCTCAACTTATGATTAAGGCTATGTTGGTAAATTTATTAATAATTTATAAAATTATTGAGCTAATATTATATCTACTTATATAATAGTATAAATTAAAAAAAGTTAAATAAGTTCGGCTATAAGGCCTAGCCTGTTTATCTAATTAGGCTAGAGCTAGGGTTTGGCCTATTTACTAAATATGTTAGGCTAGATCTTATGTAAGCTAGGCCTAAAGCCCCTATTAAGGGCCTGACACTACTACAAAAAACACTTTTAACGTCTGTTTTTAATACCCTTAGACGACTAGTTTTAGGGGTCGTGTATAAAAGTGTCGTTGAAAGTTTATAACTTACAACAACTATTTTTTTAAAAACAGTCGTCGAAACTTTATAACTTACAACGACTGTTTTTTAAAAAACAGTCATCGAAACCAAAAACACTTTTAACGTCTGTTTTTAATACCCTTAGACGACTAGTTTTAGGAGTCGTGTATAAAAGTGTTGTTGAAAGTTTATAACTACAAAAAAGAGGTCCTCCGCATTTTTCCAGACCCCTTAGGCGACTATTTTAAAGGTCGTGTATAAAAATGTCGTTAAAAATTTATAACTTACAACGACTATTATTGAATAACAGCGTTGAAAATACTTACAACGACTGTTTTTTTAAAAACAGTCGTTAAAAATTATTTCCTATATAATAGTCGTTGTATGTCCATAAATCTATTATATGCACGCATGCTAGGCTATTTGTAAAACCATCTAAAACAAAATATATCTATCGTATGCACACATGCTAGGCTGTCCATAGAACCATCTAAAACATAATATAAGACACAATTTGAACAGGTTAAAGCCTCATGAGAAAAAGAATTGATTGAAAATGAACAATAAGCAACAATCTTAACTGAATGAAATAGAAGACATTACCTAGAGGCCAACTTAATAAAATCAAGAAAAAAAATAAAAAATTAGCCTCTCAAAATGCATTCATTTTACAAACGAAAGAAAGAACTAGGAAATAGAGAAGAAAAGCACTACAATGGAATTATCCATTCAGAAAAAAAAGAAAGTACCAGGAAGTAGAGCTTCGATATCCTCATCATGACCTGAGAGGGGCTTCCTCCTCTTCACGGTGCTTGGGATCGTTGCTCGACATATTGCTTAGTTAAGAGAGAAAGAGAGACATAGATCTGCAACTGACGACGAACGACAGATTTTCAAGTTGTGGAGCATGCTTGCAGTTCACGATAGAGGATGAGTCGGAGTCAAAATCGTTGAAATGTGATAGCAAATCTCCTTGACGGCAAGGGTGAGGCCGTTGGGTGCCGCGACAAAGATGGATGGGTCTCGAGACTCTTATTAAAACACTATGTTTAGGATGGAATTGAGGAAGACGTTCTTCACTTTTAGGTTTTAAGAGAAAACTTTTATAGTGGGTGTGTGTGTCTAAGATTCAACAATTGGTTTTGAAAAAACAGTCGTTGTATCACAAAAAAAAATTAATTTATTAAATTTACTTAGAAACTAACTAAATGAAAATAGGTTAGATTTTTTATTTTAACTATCAAAATTTTAGGCTACATATTAGGAATAGCTATAAATATGGGATATATATATATATATATATATATATATATATATATATATATATATATATATAAGATTTATTAAATTTAATTACAAACTAACTGCATCTAACAAAATTTATAAAATTTAAGTTTCCACGACCGTTTTTTCAAAACTAGTCTTGGAAACACAAAAAATTTGAACCAGTCGTTGAAACTCCAAGAAAAAGGTAGATTTATTATTTTAACTATCATAATTTTTGGCTACATATTAGGAATAACTATAAATATTATAGATATAGATATAATTTATTAAATTTAATTAGAAACTAACTACATCTAAAAAAATTTATAAAGTTTGAGTTTCCACGACCGTTTTTTCAAAACCATTCGTGGAAACTAAAAAAAAAAAGGATTGATTTATTATTTTAACTATCATAATTCTTGGCTACATATTAGGAATAGCTATAAATATGATATATATATATATATATATATATATATATATAAAGTTTGAGTTTATATATATAATAAATCATATATATATATAATTTATTAAATTTATTTATTAATAAATCATTTAGTATCTTCACACATACCTTTCTTTCTCATAGTGATTTAATTAGGAACTAACTAAATGAAAATAGGTTAGATTTTTTATTTTAACTATCAAAATTTAATAACTTCACACATACCTTTCTTTCTCATAGTGATTTACGACGCTCAAGTTTCACTAAATCACTTGTTTGAAGTTATTATTTATTTATTTTGTGTGTGACTCTTTAAACTTGATGAAAAGTGTAGGTTTTATTTGCAGATGGATATTGCAAGAGAGAAGCAAAAGGAGTAGACCTGCTTAAACAAAGAAGAACTGAAGATTTAGTATCTAATGTTTTCGAGAATGTTTTTGCAAATGTATCTAGCTAGAATTTTTAGGATTTTCAGAATTTTCTTTGTGCAAATCGTGTAGTCAAAGTCCGTGAAAAGGCTATTTTGGGGACAATGAGAATTCCTTTTTAGTTTTTTTTCAACAACACAACTTTTGGTAATTCTGTTGGCGTTAGTGTGGAGAATGCAAATACTGATTTTGTGATTTCAGTTTGGAAGAGGATTAGCCTCTCAGATGCTGTATATGTGGTATGTGTACTATTTCATCTTCTTGTGCCTCTCTTCTTATCAAAGAAGCAACATATTTTAATTATCAACATAACTATTCAGCATCAAGATCCTACTTTTTCATTCGAGTCCTAGCAAGTTGACATGTTCATCAGTTCATAGTGATCCAAAGGTACAATGCATCCCGTAGGTTGGCATAAGACAGGTGTGGCTACGCATGTTCAAGGGAAGACTATTAAAATGGAATTAGAGGGAGTTATTTCAATAAAAGTTTGAAAACCAGTACTTACGATGGCAGATCATAGAGGTGCACAGCATTATTATTGCAAGAGCACAGCAAAATGGGCTTGCCTTGAGAATCATGCATCCCGCACAGTTTAAGCACGCCCTGAGACAGATCATACCTACATCCTCATCATAATCATGAATCAAAATAAACACAATGACATTCAACATTTTCTCTATAACAACTCTTCCTAGCCCCAAATCATGCACAAGTAAACTACATATTACACCACACAAGACATCAAAACAAGATACTCAAGATGAGAAAGGGTTCACGCTTTAAAGCATATTATTTTTCTTTTGCCATGTTAATGCAGCAGCAAGAATTCCAACAAGGTATCATGAAAACAAAATTGAGTGGCAACAACTTGAAATATGCCTATACATTCACTTGCGCATCCTATATATTTTAATCAATTATTAATTAATCCTCATTTTTTACTTCCCTACATACCAGGTACGCTGTTGAGAATTAAATATGCAGAAACTAACAGTTGGTCCCACGAAAATCGTTAACAGATTGGAGGGAGGGAGTGCCAGTTGATTTGAATGAAGCAACCAACTGGGCAATAAGGATGAATTAGTTAGGACATGGGTACACGAGGAAAAGAAAAACGTGCGGGAGTCGAAAAGCTGGCCAATTTGGACCAACTTGTTTCTTTATTATCAACTTCAACCATGTGGACTCTATGCTTCTTGTGTTCTCCTCACTCACGCTATCCCCTCCCTCACAATTTCTCCTATATTATTTTTGACACAACAACATTAATTAATAATTACAGAATCGATCAAAGCTCAAGCAATAACAAATAAAATAAAATCAGTAATGGAGAACAGGCCAAGGAAATCAATCAAAGCATTAATCTTTCTCAACAAAAACTACACGACGAAGATTCTCCCTCCTACATCTTCCATAATATATTTTGTCTAGGTAATTATTACATTGCTAAAGGTTCTTGAAAATCAATTACTCCAAAAGAGTAAACTGAAATCACAAAATGCAGGAATAAACTGAATAAAGCTCAAATCAGAGAAAGCTTGATAACTCTCCATATTTTATATATTTAAGATACATTTTAGAGATATTTGGAGAGTTATCTAAACAATTTTGAGATATTTTTATAAGATTATATGATTTTAAGAGAAATCAAGTTGGACACATCATTAGTGAGGTTTCAATTTAAAATAAATGTTTTTGAGTTGAGGAAATAAATAATAGTAAATAGAAGTTTAAAAAGAAAAAAAAAACTATTAAAGAAGAACTAAATACTTATTATTATTATTATTATTATTATTTAATTTCTTTTGTTTCAAATAGGGAGCACGTGGGCTTTATAAACGGACATTGATTGAATTGAAGAATGGAAGTTGGACTTTGAATGAAAAGAGGATTTGGGCCACGGATTGTATAGAATGGAAATTGGGCTTCATTTCAACTAATTGATGCAATTGGAAAAGGGACAAGAGGTTTAGTTCAACAATGAATTAAAGAGGAAGAGCAGAACGTACAGGAGAGACTTGGACTTCTAATTAATTGGTGGGGCCCAAAGAAATCAATGGAAGGAATGAATTGATTGAAAGACCTAAAAAGAGGAGTCTTGCGGCAATAAAGGAAGGGGACGGCTGGACAAAATAAGAGGGAGCAGTAGGCGGAAATTGAGGAAGGAACACGCCGAATAAAAAGAAGCAGTCGAGAAACGGAACAGATACATCACGCGGAATCAAAAACGAAGAACGGAACAGAAGGAAGGCGCAGAGATCCATAGGAAGAATTCAGAAGCTGTTGCTGATTCTTGTTCTTATTCTTGGTTCTTGTTATCTCCCCTGATTCTAGTTTATTTCAATTCCATATGTCTCTGAATCTGAACCTGAGTATTGATTTTGCTGTGTTCTGGATTGAAGCCATGTCTGGCTAATTTTATTTTGCAACTTAGGGACCTATGAACTTATTAATGGATTAGGATTTATTTCTCATCGTTTAATTATGATTAATATTGATTTTGGTTGCTTAAATCTTGTTTAGTTTTGACTATTTATTGACTGGTCATCTTTAAATAGGATTTTGAGAATTAGGATTTACCTTGGCAAAGGGAATTTTAATTAAGCTCTAGATTAAGCAATATGGGATTAAATTATAATTTAATTTGCGATTAGGATAGGAATATACCTAATAGTCCCATATAGTTGTAGAAAAGTGTGTCCGGATTAAATTGCCTCTAGAGTAAATTTGTTAGGCATAACAGCTTTTACTTCAGAGAGGGTTGTAAGTGGACCGGAAGGCACTTATGACTATTAATACTCGAGATTGACAAAATTAATATTAAGAGTAATTAAATTGGTGAAATAAATGTCTATGAAATTAATAAGGGATTAGTGCCTCTAGGTTGCCCGTTGATTATTGCGTAGATTATTTGTTTGATTTTGGTTTTATTGTCTTAGTTAAATTAAATTTGATTGCTCAACTTAAACGAAAAGTGAAAGATTAATTATTAACTGAAGTAGTGGGTACTAAGTTCTCGTGGGAACGATACTTTACTCATGTTTATTACTTGATACGGCCCGTACACTTGCGGAATCTTAGGCTTTATAAAAATTTTGCCCTATCAAAGCTCAAACCAAACCTTACTCCAAATACAGGAATCAGAGAGACATACACACTTGGAAGCGAGAGCAGAGGTAGAGGAAGGAAGGGAGAGAGTTGCAAGAGGCGATTTGTGAGTCCAGATTTGGCCGTCAACTCATTCGGTGATCCCTCGGCACTTGGAACTGGCGACCATATATACACTGAAGATGGGGTTGGGTCGATCTCGCAGAGGGAGAAAGAGAGAGAGGGCAGAAGAAGGTGACACCTTTTCAGATGGAGGGAGACATGGCAGATGGAGTTGGGACGATGATAAATTCAGGCACAGGAAAGAGAGAGTTTGCAAAACGGTGTAGTTTTATTATGACAGGAAAAATGCTTGTGTCTAGTCACTCGACAAATCATATCCCCTATATATATATATATATATATATATATATATCATATTTATAGCTATTCCTAATATGTAGCCAAGAATTATGATAAATTCAGTTAGTCTCTAATTAAATTTAACAAATATATATATCATATTTATAGCTATTCCTAATATGTAGCCAAGAATAATGATAAATTCAGTCAGTCTCTAATTAAATTTAACAAATTATATATATATATATATATATATATATATAATTTATTAAATTTAATTAGAAACTAACTGCATTTAAAAAAATTTATAAAGTTTGAGTTTCCACGACCATTTTTTCAAAACCAGTTGTGGAAACTAAAAAAAAGGATAGATTTATTATTTTAACAATCCTAATTCTCCGTTACAAATTAGGAATAGCTATATATATATATATATATATATATATATATATATATATTAAATTTAATTAGAAACTAACCGCATTTAAAAAAATTTAGAAAATTTGAGTTTCAACGACGGATTTTTAAAAGTCAGTCGTTGAAACTCAAAAAAAAAAAATTATAAAATATAAGTTTTCACGACTATTTATCTAAAACCAGTCATGGAAACTCAAAAAATTTGAGTTTCAAAGACTTATTTTTAAAAATCAGTCGTTGAAGCTAAAAAAAAAAAGTATAGAGTTTGAGTTTCCACGACTGTTTTTCCAAAACCAGTCGTGGAAACTAAAAAAAAAGGATAGATTTATTATTTTAACTATCATGATTCTTGGCTACATATTAGGAATAGCTATAAATATGAGATTATATATATATATATATATATATATATATATATATATATATATATATATATATATATATATATATATATATAATTTATTAAATTTAATTGTAATACCCGGATAACTATTATCTGGAATATTATTGCACAATAATAAAAAATGCCTATTTACGAAGATTTTGGTCTTAACATGTTATGTGATTAATATATGTTCAGAGAAAAATATTAAGAAAATTAAAGGAAATTTAATATCGGAAATGTGAAAAATGTGTCTGAAGGCCATAAAACATCCTGAGAAGAATTAGGAAAAATTCTAAAAGGCATGGAATAATTATTAAAAATTTAGAAAGCATATTATTCTTAATTTAGAAAATTTAATAAATTATTTCCTATGAAAATAAAAAGAAGGAAAATTAAAAAGTATTCTGAGACTAAAATTGACTTTATGATTTTTGATAAATTGCAGGGAGCTTGAATTATTAATGTCAATAAAATTGTTGTGAGAAAATGATTGGTTTTAATTAAGAAAATTATTGAAAAGTATTAAGGGATTAATTAAGTAATTTTTGGGAATTTTATAAGATTATAGAAATTTTGGGAAAATTTTGGGAAAAATAAATACAAGATAAATAGGATATTAGGATAAATGAAAAAAAAATTAATTATATATATTTATATGTGTGTGGGCCGAAATTTTGGGAATGGGAAGAGATAAGGATGGTGAAAATAATAATAATATAAGATTAAGACATGTGTTGATTTAATAATATTATATTAATAAAAAATGAACAGGATAAATGACCACAGATAGAAATAAAATTCTATTCAGAAAACCTTGAACTAAGTTGCTAGGGTCAGAGTATATTAGGAATAAGTGAATTTTTATCTCGAAATAGGCTGTCTCCGAAGTCATTTCTGTAACGGATGGAGTGTTTTGGAGATCAGGCTAAGAAGATGTTCTGTAGAATTAAAGCAGATAGTCAAAATGAGAACCGATAGAAAATAATTCGGATGCGAGATTCCGGGGATAAGTTGGGAAAAACCAGAGTATATTATTGATCAGTGAATTTTTGTCTAGAAGTTGGCACCGACCGAAGTCATTTCGGTAACCGGTCACGAATATCGAGGATTTTCAGCAGATAACGGAATATCCTTAATGAGAGTATAAGGATAGGAAAATCCAGTATTCTTGAAGAGGAAGAAAAGACTTTCAGAGTGTGGTTCCCAAAATTTTAAGATTTTACAAAAAATTTTGCGATCAGGACACCGAACCAGGAATTTCATCTGATAAAGCAAGATGACATAAGCATGATGATGTCATCAATTTTGTCTTCTTGTGGGAGGGGGAGGTCGGCCTATAGGTGTATGGCCAAGATCAAGCCACTTCAAAAAAGTGCAATCCGACGGTCAGAATTCAACCAGACAAGTTCAGCGAAATTACGGAATTGTCACTCCCTTTTTCTATATATAGCCTCTCATTTCTCTTCATTCTTCACCAATTCTGTAACATCCCACCTTAAAACAACGGAATTTTTTTTTAAAACGGCGATCAGAGTAGAGCTTTTTTAACAAAACGAGTAACTGAACCTTGATAAAACATAACTACAGTGTAATTGTTCTATTACAGTCCTCTAATGTCCGAAGGAAAGTAAAATACATAACTAGAGAAATAACAAAATAAAAACTCCGTCTTGGGTCCTACACCGCCTGCCTGTCTCTCTCTTCCGACCTTGGTCCTCCCAACCCTGAAGCTACAGCTGAGATCCAATTCCCGATTGGATCTCAGGTAACGGTTAACCTTATGCTCAAATAAGACAATATATGGATAACAGCATGTACATAATCACATAACAACAGTATATCACTACATAAGCACACAACAGATGCATGATCACATATTGGCAGAACATAAGCACACAGCAATATGTAAAGCCCCACATAATGTTTGCACATAACCAGTGCCACGATGGCCCATCGTGTCCTCAGTGCTAGGAAAACCCAACGGTGTTATCAAGACTATAACCCATATAAAGTTGTATGTATACCGACAACCCTAGACAGAGCTTCATTATATAAGCATGTCTATCACATATAGTATATGAGCAGCATAAGTGTTAAGGTTACAATACGCGTCTGTACCTCCGTTGACGATTCTAGACACTTCGGTAGAATTGTGGTACGCTTGACGGCGGTACGATGGTGGTATGACAGCGGAGACAGCGGAAGCAACGATTCATGATTTCGGGTATCCTATAAGGATAGTATCACCGGTGTGAGCATTTAAGATCATATCAGGCAAATTTCGGTACAAATTACCATTTTGCCCCTAGATTGACTATTTGGCGAAATTTTGCCAGCACTTTGCTATTTTGATTTTAAACTTTCAAAATTTTTGCTATAATCATTTCTCTAGCATATTCTTAGGATAAATATCATATTTATTCCTAAAAACATGATATCTAAGCTAACTTAAAAATCAAAGACTACTCTAACAATTCTACTATAACTACCGAAAGAACTACTTAAGCTAAAGACTAAGGACTGAAGAATTTACTCAGAGCTTTGCTATGAACTTCTTACTCCTCTTCCAAGCTTCTCTCTCTAACTTCTCTCTAGGATTGTGAGTGAATTGGTGAAGAATGAAAAGGAATGATAGCCTATTTATAGAAAATCTCAATGGCAATTTCGTAATTTCGCTGAACTTGTCTGGTTGAATTCTGACCGTCGGATCGCATTTTTTTGAAGTGGCTTGATCTTGGCCCTACACCTCTTGGCCGACCTCCCCCCCACAAGAAGACAAAATTGATGACATCATCATGCTTATGTCATCTTGCTTTATCAGATGAAATTCCTGGTTCGGTGTCCTGATCGCGAAATTTTTTGTAAAATCTTAAAATTTCGGGAGCAATACTCTGAAGGTCTTTTCTTCCTCTTCAAGAATACTAGATTTTCCTATCCTTGTACTCTCATTAAGGATATTCCATTATCTGCCGAAAATCCTCGGTATTCGCGACCGGTTACCTAAATGACTTCGGTCGGTGCCAACTTCTGGACAAAAATTCACTGATCAATAATATACTCTGATTTTTCCCAACTTATCCTCGGAATCTCGCATCCGAATTATTTTCTATCGGTTCTCATTTTGACTATCTGCTTTAATTCTACATAACATCTTCTTAGCCTGATCTCCAAAACACTCCATCAGTTACAGAAATGACTTCGGAGACAGCCTACTTCGAGATAAAAATTCACTTGTTCCTAATATACTCTGACCCTAGCAACTTAGTTCAAGGTTTTCTGGATAGGATTTTATTTCTATCCGTGGTCAATTATCCTGTTCACTCCTTATTATTATAATATTACTTATTTAACACATGCTTTATCTCATATTATTATTATATTCAAATATCTAATTCATCCTTATCTCTCCCTCTAATTTCGGCCCCCCCCACACACACATATATATATATATATTTTTCCATTTCCCATAATATTCTATTATCTTGTATTTATTTCCCCAAAATTTCCTATTAGTCCATAAGCAATTACATGGATTTAGGCTTTTAAAATTCCTTGAAAAATTCTTAAGCCCTTGATCTTGTTTTTTTAAAGATTACATCCTAACCCTTACTATTATTTAATTAGGCCAAAAATTTTGGCCCTTATTATTAATTATTTATATTTATTTTATTTTTTATGTTTCCTAAATTTCTACAATCTTATAAAATTTCTCGAAAATTACTTAATTAATCCCTTAATAATTTCTAATAATTTTATTAATTAAAACTAATCATTTTCTCACAACAATTTTATTGACATGAAAAATTTAAGCTCCATGCAAATTAACAAAAATCATAGAGTCCATTTTAGTCTAAGAATACTTTTCAATTTTCCTTTTCCTATTTTCATAGGAAGTAATTTATTAAATTGTCTAAATTAAAGATAATATGCTTTCTAAATTTTTAATAATTGTTTCATGCCTTTTAGAATTTTTCTTAATTCTCCTCAAGGTACTTTATGGCCTTAAGGTGTATTTTTCACATTTCTGCTAATAAATTTCCTTTAATTTTCTTAGTGTATTCCTTTGAACATAGACTAATCATATATCATGTGGAGATCAAAATCTTCATAAATGGACATTTTTATTATTGTAATATAATATTCCAGATAATAGTTATCCGGGTATTACAAATTCACTCACAATCCTAGAGAGAAGTTAGAGAGAGAAGCTCTGGAAGAGGAGTAAGAAGTTCATAGCAAAGCTCTGAGTAAGTTCTTTAGTCCTTAGTCTTTAGCTTAAGTAGTTCTTTCGGTAGTTATAGTAGAATTGTTAGAGTAGTCTTTAATTCTTAAGTTAGCTTAGATATCATGTTTTTAGGAATAAATATGATATTTATCCTAAGAATATGCTAGAGAAAGGATTATAGCAAAAATTTTGAAAGTTTAAAATCAAAATAGCGAAGTGCTGGCAAAATTCCGCCAAATAGTCAATCTAGGGGCAAAATGGTAATTTGTACCGAAATTTGCCTGATATGATCTTAAATGCTCACACCGGTGATACTATCCTTATAGGATACCCAAAATCACGAATCGTTGTTTCCGCTGTTTCCATTGTCTCCGCTGTCATACCGCCATCGTACCGCCGTCAAGCGTACCACAATCCTACTAAAGTGTCCGGAATCGTCAACGGAGGTATGGACGCATATTGTAACCTTAATGCTTATGCTGCTCATATACTATATGTGATAGACATGCTTATATACTGAAGCTCTGTCTAGGGTTGTCGGTATACATACAGCTTTATACGGGTTATAGTCTTGATAACGCCGTTGGGTTTTTCTAGCGCTGAGGACACGATGGGCTGTCATGGCACTGGTTATGTGCAAACATTATGTGGGGCTTTACATACTGCTGTGTGCTTATGTTCTGCCAATATGTGATCATGCATCTGCTGTGTGCTTATGTAGTGATATACTGCTGTTATGTGATTATGTACATGATGTTATCCATATACTGTCTTATTTGAGCATAAGGTTAACCATTACCTGAGATCCAATTGGGAATTGGATCTCAGCTGTAGCTTTAGGGTCGGGAGGACCAAGGTCGGAAGAGAGAGGCAAGCAGGCTGCGTAGGACCCAAGGCGGAGTTTTATTTTGTTATGTCTCTAGTTATGTACTTTACTTTCCTTCGGATGTTAGAAGACTGTAATGGAACAATTACACTATGGTTAGGTTTTATCAAGGTTCAGTTACTCGTTTTAGTCAAAAAGCTCTACTCTGATCACCGTTTAAAAAAAACTTCCGCTGTTTTTAAAATGGGATGTTACATTAATTAGAAACTAATCACATCTAAAAAAATTATAAAATTTAAGTTTCCACGACTGTTTTTCCAAAACCAGTCGTGGAAACTAAAAAAAAAGGATAGATTTATTATTTTAACTATCATAATTCTCAGTTACATATTAGGAATAGCTATAAATATGAGATATTATATATATATATATATATATATATATATATAATTTATTAAATTTAATTAGAAACTAACCACATCTAAAAAAATTATAAAATTTATGTTTCCACGACTGTTTATCCAAAAACACTTGTGGAAACTCAAAAAATTTGAGTTTCAACGCCTGATTTTTAAAAATCAGTTGTTGAAACTCAAAAAAAAAAATATAAAATTTAAGTTTCCACGACTGACTTTTAAAAACCAATCGTGAAAACTATAAAAATTGACTTTTAAAGTCCGTTTTTACAAAACGGACATTAAAAGTAAGTAGAAAATTACAATAGTGCCACAACCTACTTTTTAACGTCTATTTTTTAAAAAACAGACGTTAATTGGGGGACGTTAAATCACTATTTTGTAGTAGTGTGATATATTTCCACCCCTAAATTATTCAAACTTAATCAAATATTTCGTATTGGTCACCCAAGGTTATTAAAAAATAATCTAGCATTTTGTATTTATATGGAAGAGATTAGTAAACAGTGATACTAAACATATATTTCTGTTTGAACCAAGGTTTATGACATTTGAGGATAATAGACATCTTAATTAAATTATTATTTCTTAATTAGGTCATAATAAGATGTAAAATGATGTATTTTAACATGTGTCTAGTTGACCTTCGAGCACTAGAAAATAAGACCATCAATTTCAGATACAAGGATAGATGGTATGGTATAATTAATATTGAGGAGCTATCACTTGAAACTACAAAAGATAAAGCAACGACTTATTGATTAGGGATTGCAAAAGGAAACAACAAATATCACTCGAGATCTCATGTTTAAAACCTATATATTTGAATTGTTTGGTAAGCTTTTGTGAAAATCAATCTATTGTAATCGATTTAAAATGACAACAAAGTCCTTCATTTCTCAAATGAATGTTTAGAATCATTTCTTAAACAATTGCTATAATTTAGCATATATAGGGTCAAACTTAGACATAAATTATTGTCTTAGTTGTGTGTTCTGATCTCTCTTTCTGCCACGATGATTTGCGTAATCACCTTTTCGCCTTGTCTTGGTTTGCTTTAAGATTAATTATCTTTTAACTCTGACTCAATATCAAACCTCCTTCAATCATGTTATTTCCAAGAAGCGCCTAAAACACATGCAATTGCAATAATTTATTGTGTTTCTTAGATCACATGTCCACCTACTGAACAAAACAAAACAAAAACACCTTATTAATTAAGTCTTGAGGCCCTTGTTTTGCTTTTGATTATTGTTCGAGAAGTTAGGATGTTAGCTTAGGATGTTTAGCCGAAAAGATTAAAATTATCATCGTATAGTTTATTGATATGCTAGTCAGCCAGTTTGAGATTATTGCAGTACATTAATTTGGATAGTATTTAGCGAAGTTTAAAAGTTTTTGTTAGCTTAGTGATCATTTCCGGGCCCTAAATACCAAATAAACAAACTTATAATCCACGATCAATATTTTAAGAAAAAAACATAATTTTTTTAACTCAATCTCTTTTTCATCTCTCACATTTTATATAACATATTAAGTGTCAAATCAATGCTTAGAACACCTTGGAGGACTCACGATATTAAATAAAAGTTTTTATAAAACGTATAGAATATTAGGAGTCAGAACTAAGCAGTATTGTCGAGTAAATGTACTAGGGAGCCTGTAAGTTATTATTCGAATCAACTTCTAGTGCAACGTATAATTAGTTTACAATTATACATTTCCAATTGAAATTCTCCTTACAATAACAAAAGCCCTCTCTTTGAGCCATAGCATAATATGATAAAGAGGAGATTGGAAATTATTTCTCTTAAACCATTTGGTCAAAGAAATAAGCAAAAAGGGAACCCATTTTTCAAGATCAATAAAACAAAATATCTCCTAATAAAAACCACCTAAAATAAAAAGTCAATAGGTTAGGGGAAATCTCTTTTGTGTAGAAGTTATGAAACGGATATCAATACATTTTGATGATCTATACCAGAAGTAATTAAGGCCTTCACACGCACACATTTTAAAAGCTTCTCTTGTTTCATAAATGACCACAAAATTGGGGCCATGGGCCCACAATATTGGAAATGAAACACAGAAGCTGTGAGTCTTGATATGTATATCTTTTTGCCTCACCAGAAACGAAGACTCTTATTTGCCTGAATCTCATGTTTAGCAGAAAGTGCCTGATTATTCATTTTTCAGATTTGATTATCCTTATAATATGAATTTTAGGTTATGATTTGTCTGTCATAAACATAAACAAAGTTGATCACAGTAGAATATATTCAATCTAGTAGTTGAGTTTCTATGAATTCCCACTCGCTAAATGCTGGAACAAAGATGGTTGGTTTGAATCTTTAATTTGTTGAAAAATAAAAACAAAAATTTTTGAGGATTTATTTTTTCTTTTCAAAAATTATTCTATGACAACATAATTTTTTTATTGCAAAATTTATTAGAAAAACAAATTTCATCATATGCGCATAAAATAGAAGGCCAAACAGTGAGAAATTGGTAATAGTAGTGTTCTATATAATAACAACGAATGTCTAGCCCTGTTGGCTTAGTATGTTGATATTGGATCGAATTACTACTCCAAGATATCTATGAGATAGATACCTAGGAGAATGATGGATTGTTGTGCACGAATAAGACTTTTGCTAAAGCGGGTGGTGTGTGTGCACAATGTAATACCCCAATTTTCATAATACATGTAAATATTAAATTTTGATAAATGACACCTATTACAATAGGTGAATTTGTGGTCTCAAAACTAGTAAAATAATTACCTTATCTTCTAAGGTAATTTCTCATAAAATTAGAGTAAATAAAGAGCTAAAAATCCCTAAGTGAATTTATGGGTCATAAAATAACTTGAGAATGTTATGATAAATCCTAAGAGGCAACTAAATATTTATTAACATAGAGAGTATGTTGTCTCTAAAGTTTTAATTGATTTATTATTATTTTTAGGAAATTATACCATTTTTTTAGCAATTAAAATCATCAGAGGATGATAAAATCAATTAAAGGAAATTGACAACAATTATTGGGCAATTGAAATTTGCAATAATTGAGATACTTTGGTAATTTTTGAAATTAGTTAATAATTACTTTATAAAGGTCATAATTAAGGAAATATCAATGAAATTAAGAATCAACTGATAGTCAGAAGCTAAAATTGGCACACAAGGAGTTTTTAATTATCTAAATTAAATTAGAAACCTTGTCAATTTTGGTAGTTAAGCCTAGTAACCCCTAAAACATGATGTTAGAAATTAAAATTAGGATTTAAACTAATTATTCCAAATTTACCTCTATGGGACAAAAATTCCTATTTGAAGGTGAATAAATTATACAATAAAGAACCAAATTATATTAACCTTAAATCCTAAAATCTAAGTGAACCAATGAAGGATTTTCCTTCTTAAATATGTGAGAACATGAAAAACATAAATTGAATAATTAGATATAGGGAGGGGGATGAATTTGCTAGGGGAACAAGAAGGAAGAATAATTGTAAATGCAAAAACATAAGTCAATTAAGTGGTGTATGAGAGAAGCTTCAAAGACTTGGTGAGAAAGTAATTAAACTTAGTGAGCAAGTTGTTACCTAATGAGATAAAATTAGATGAGAATCAATAGAAAATAAATCATGTCTTGAAATATTGGAACTAAGTAGTAAATGTAAATACATATTTGGAATCAGTAAATTATGAGCTTCAACTTGGCTATTCCCAAAGTCGTTTTCGGTTACTTTTAAGATGTATACCTAAGTATTTTGGGAATTAAAAATCACCATAAATCTAGTCATAAAATTAGGATTTCAAAAGTGAAATTAGATCTTGAATAAGAACACCCGATTACACCTAAGTAAATTAGAATTTGGGATTATTGGGACAAGAAAGAAGTATTTATGTCTTGGAGAGAAAGCAAAACTTCAAGGAGGGAGATTGGAGAGGGACGAAATTGGGGAGAGGTGGAGAGCTAAGATTCATGCCTCTTCTCCAAGTAATAATCCAATGGCTAGGAAGCAAAGGGAGAATTACAAAGGTGCCATCACTTTCTCCTATAAATAGAGGCACTCCTCTTCACAAATTCCCCACCAATTCCTCAAGCCTTAAGGCTGAAAATATAGAGAGAAAGGGAGAGAGTGAGGAGCTTCAAGAAGTAGGAAGCTAGTGTTCTTCAAGAGGTAAGAGAGTTTTTAGTTTTTAAGTTCAAGTTCTTAGGTTATGAAATAGAAATGCTAGAAATGTTGTTTTGATCATCAGTCTTCCAAATTCAGTTTTATTTTCATGTTTTTATGGTTTCCAATAGCTTTGTTTTGGAAAAATGATGAAGAAAGAGAATGGCAAAAATTTCCGGAAGATTAAGACCAAAATAGCGAAGCTCTGGCAAAATTTTATCAATTAGTGTTTTCTGGAGTCAGGGGTAAAAATGCCAGTATTTTATGAAGAAGATGGTATTCTAAAATTCTGGGAAAATTCATGATGAAAGTAGACATATAGGGCTTTCTAAATCTATAAAGAGTGTGTCATTTGAAGCTCTGTGCGAAAAGATATAAATTCCAGAAGTTAAGCTACATTTTCTGGGCGAAATTCTGGGCAGTGTTGGGGAACGTGGAAACTGGGAATGATATGGTTGGAACGAGTTGAAGCCGTTATTTTTCCTTAAAAATAGACTTGTTAAGGGAAATTTTGGCTTTGGTTTCACCTCAAAATAATATTTCTAGAATTAGTTATGATTTTTCAAAGTTACTGAAAAATCTGCCCAGAAAATGTTGCACCACGTTTTTGAAGAAATGTAAGGGCAAAATTGTATTACTAAAGCCATCAAGGGTAGAATGGTAAATAGAGGTGACAATATCTCTTAGGATATTATTCTAAGTGATATGGTGATGTGTTAGGACATCCGGGAAGTCCAGGGCCGGATTCAAGGGTCGGACGTTTGTCAAATCCGCGGTAAAAGGTACTGACGCGTATTGTAACATTAACGCTTATGCTTATGGTATGGTTATATATGATAATTGTTTTCACATGTTGATACTCTGTTTTGAAATTGCTCATGGATTTGAGTTGTACACGAGTTATAGTCTTGATAACACCGTTGAGTTTTCCTAGCGCTGAGGACACGATAGGCCATCATGGCACTGTGTTATGTTACTTGCTGATATGGTTTTGAAAGTTATAAATGTGATTTTATCATTGTGATATCTGTCATATACTGTTTACATAAGCATGAGGTTAACCGTTACCTGAGGTCCAATGGGCATTGGACCTCAGACTTGGGTAACATACATATTGCAGTGGTTGTGTTATGTTACTTGCTGATATGGTTTTGAAAGTTATAAATGTGATTTTATCATTGTGATATCTGTCATATACTGTTTACATAAGCATGAGGTTAACCGTTACCTGAGGTCCAATGGGCATTGGACCTCAGTCTTAATGAATAGTACAGGAAAGAAACCGGGATAGAGAAGATGCCGGTGGGTAGAGCCGTGAAGAGGCAGCAGTCAAAGGCAAAGGTCGATAGAAGTTATTAGGACTTAGCTTCTGGCTCGAATTTAACAAAGTTACTTTGAACAGTTTGGTGTCTAAGGCTGGGTTAATCTATGTGGGAAGTCAATCAGTCGCCGTATAAGTCGGTGAGGCCCCTATGATAGACCCCTACCTGGCCAATCTGTTTAATTAACTGATGTTAGGTTCCAAGTCATGGGTTTAGTTTAAAACTTTCTTTATCAGAGGATTGTATTTAACCTCTGTAAATTGTATCACATGAATATTCCTTCGGGATATTTAATATATCAGCTTATGTCGAGCATCATCATATGTTTGAGCATTTTTATATTAGATACTCGTTGTCCGGATCTTAGCGCACACTATCAATTTCCGCAGTACTCTAAGCTGTAGCATCTCAAACTCTGTTGTTTTTCTTAAAACTAAGTGTCGACCGACACGATTTTCGAACCTGTAATTTGGGATGTTACATCATGTGTACTGGTTGTCTAACCCAGATCTTATTTCCGAGTTGTTTGACTTTTGTCTGTGTTTCAGTGAACTTCGAATTTATTCAAATTATAGTTGTAACTTGCCCCAAGATGTATAATCCGGGTTAATTCACTTTGAACTCCGTTCCTGTTCATTATCGTTTGGATTTCTTGTGCATCAACATCTGCGCTTCTAGGTTTGCATGTTCTAGCACTAGATTTCCCCCAATTCAGATTATTGTAAGAACAGAGTCAATTTGCTTGTCCTCTATGTACTTGTCCAATCTCATCTACATGATCCGGGTTATTGATGAAGTATCTTAATGAATCGGGATAAAATTTGAGGGGTCGTATATACCTGAGTCGGCTTTCGTTTCTTCTTCTTATATCATCATGATGAATTGATAGCTGGTCGCTCTTCGACTACCAAAAAGTAAAAAATCACCACACTTATTAGTTGTCTACAACATTTGTGCCCATTTAAATGCACCCACTGTACGCATTAAATGCCCACATCATTTCTTGTACGTCATCATCACTTTTTGGGTGAATTGTCTCTTTTATCCCTAACTCTTCAGATTCGTATCCTCACCAGTTACATTTATATACTCACCTTTCCCTCCATTTTCACCACTTCACTTTGTCACTTCTTTTTCCTCCAAGAAACCTCTACTTTTCTTCGGAGACTTGTCTTCTTATGGTTCTCTAGTTCTCATCTTTAAGGTTTCTAAATCTTCTTAACATCAGACATTTTGACTTGAAATTTGTAGATTTTGTGTTATTTTGTTCTTTCTTCTCGCTTTGTGTCTTTGGTCACTTTGATTTCTAGCCTTCAGGTTGTTGGAAATTATGCCCTAGGGGCAAGTCATTGTACTTTGAACGTTAACGTTATTTAAAGTATTCTCCATTTCGTTATCATTTCATTTGCATATTTATAGTGATAACTGTATCATTGGATGTATTTTATAGATTATCCTAAATGTCTCTGGTCTGTCATTTATGTGGGATTGAGGATGAAATAAGACCAGTATGACTTTGATGAGGTATGGAGATACGAATCAAAGTCATAGGCACTTGTAAAAGTATAAGGTGTTGGATCGGCCTATTATAAGAAAGCTACATGGATTTAGTCATAAGTTTATCTCATGTATAATTGTGTCACGATGCTCTTTGACCTGAGATCATTATGGATTCCTACATGATGAGTTGTTGATCTTTGACCTAGTCAAAAGTCACATTTGACCGGGTGATGATAAAGGCTGTGATGGGAATCAGTGGTTTTCATGTAGAGAAATGTGAATGGTCAAGATGGAATTTGTCCCTTACATTTGTAGAGAGATAATACTTGGCCCCTTGATAAGTGAGTCTGAGAAATGTATGGCCATACTACAATGGAAAGGAGTTTCCATTTCAATTATTAGACTACTCAAGAATCGAGAAAGTAATGGTCAAGAATAGGAAGTTGACAGTACCCATGCCTTATACTTGACCAAATTATCATGTGATAAAAGGGACGTGACATGGTTGTACGATAGGTTATATTGTATCATTGATCCCATAAGAATTGGGTAGTCACAATGTCTTGCGAGAGGCTGCTTGCAACTTGTGGGCTGGTATAGTATTGGCTTGCTTCCAATCTCATGTGGGCCTGCAGGGTTGCACACAAGAATAGCCCAATACGAGCAAAAGTGTCCAGATTTATTGAATCTTAGATATATCTAAGATTTAATGAATACTGTATTTAATTTTGGATGAATATATATATATATATATATATATATATATATATATATATAAAATTCAAAAATAATATAATAATATTATTTAATAGAGATTATAATATTATTATATAATATTTGTTTGATAAATTAAATATCTAAAACAAATAGAGATATTGTATCTCAGATTTAATTTTTGAATAAAGATATCATATATTTGATTTAAATTTAAATTGAGATATAATATCCCAGATTTAATTAAATAGACACTAGTGCAAAAAAAAAACTTTAAGACCGCCTCATTTAGATCGGATTATAGAAAATTAGGTCTTAATAGCATGACCGGTGGCAGTTTTGTAAATATAAAGAATTTTTTGGACCGGATTATAAAGGATCCGGTCTTAAAAATATGACCGATGGCATTTTTGTAAATATATAGAACACTTTTAAGACCAGATCTTTTAAGACCAGATTAGAAAAGATCTGGTCTTAAAAGTATGACCAGTGGCAATTTCGTAAATATTTTGAGAAGACGCCAATCAGAGATGAGTCCAAGAATGCGATGCTTTATTCCTTCGCTTAATTGGAATTATATACAGATGCTAATAAGTAAATAATCTTTTGACCTAGGAAGTTCCTATAATCTAGGGATTACAATTAGGAATATAATTACGAAATTCAAAAAACTATAATCTGCTAACTTAATTCCTAAAATCTCTCTAACAACTTAATTAAGATAATTGTATAATATAATCTATGTATTACAATCAGGAATATAATTACGAAATTAAAAAAACCATAATCTACTAACTTAATTACGAAAATCTCTCTAACAACTTAATTAAGATAATTGCATAATATTATTGTATATCCTAACTAATTAAATTTGAACTTCCAACAAATATATAGAACACTTCTAAGACTGGATGTTTAAAAAGTCTGGTCTAAAAAGTCTAAAAAATGAATTTTTTTATTTTCCCACTTCGAAAATTGAATTTCGCTCTCTTAGACTTTTAAGACCGGATGTTTAAAAAGTCCGGTCTAAAAAGTCTAAAAGATGAATTTTTTATTTTCCCGCTTCAAAAATTGAATTTCGCTCTCTAAATCTCTAGAAAATATACTTTTAAGACCGGATATTTAAAAAGTCCGGTCTAAAAAGTATACTTTTAAGACCGGATGTTTAAAAAGTCCGGTCTAAAAAGTCTAAAAGATGAATTTTTTATTTCCCTGCCTCAAAAATTGATTTTCTCTCTCTAAATATCTAAAAAATAGACTTTTAAGACCGGATATTTAAAAAGCCTGGTCTAAAAAGTACTTTTAAGACCAGATGTTTAAAAAGTCCGATCTAAAAAATCTAAAAGATGAATTTTTTTATTTTCCTGCTCTGAAAATTGAATTTCGCTCTCTTAGACTTTTAAGACCGGATGTTTAAAAAGTCCAATCTAAAAAGTCTTAAAGATGAATTTTTTATTTTCCTGCCTCAAAAATTGATTTTTGCTCTCTAAATCTCTAAAAAATAGACTTTTAAGACCGGATATTTAAAAAGTTCGGTCTAAAAAGTATACTTCTAAAACTAGATATTTAAAAAGGCCGATCTAAAAAGTTTAAAAGATGAATTTTTTATTTTCCCACTTCGAAAATTGAATTTCACTCTCTAAACTTCTCTAAAAGACTTTTAAGACCGGATATTTAACAAGTCTGATCTAAAAAGTATATTTTTAAGATCGTATGTTTAAAAAGTTTGGTCTAAAAAGTCTAAATGATGAATTTTTTATTTTCCCGATTCGAAAATTGAATTTTGCTCTCTAAACCTCTCTTCGACTTTTTAAATCATACCTCACTCTTTTCAACTCGTCTCATCTTATCTCAAGGACCTCACTCACAAATTTTCTAACGCTACAAAAATTGCTCTCTCCTTCTTTGCTCTTAAGGTTTCTTGTTTTGGTTCTAGCTTCTCCTGGTTCGCAATTTTTACTTTGTCTTCTTTGATCTATTTTATTTTTGCTTTTATGACTTGGAAAATTTGCAAGCCATAATTTATGAATTGAGGCCAATTCAGGATGTTGGATGGGTTTATCTTTGGGATGCTTGCTGGAGGGTTTGGAATCACTGTAACGTTCCAAGTATGTTTTTGTTTAAGGTAGACAATGTTTGTTTACTTCTCATTTATAGTAATTTGCATATTTATATATATGCAGAAAGATTTGGACCGTCTTGTTGCTAATTATTCCGGTTGTTTCAAAGTATACTATGTCGTGAATCAGGTTAGTTTCTCACTTGCTATATCATTTCAAAGAGAACTCAAGTTTTCATCCTTTATTGAATCAGGATAGCCTAACTTAAATGATGAAATGATGTGATCTGTGCAGCCTCCAGAAGGATGGGATGGTGGTGTTGGATTTGTATCAAAGGAGATTATTCAAATTTATCCCTAATATGCTGCTCATCCGGACAAATTTTTGGTTTCCAGGTGTTTTTTTTAATAGAAAGGGACTTTTAAGACTGGACATGTTTTTGCAACCGGTCTTAAAAGTCACTTTTTTGTGATAGAATGGGACTTTTAAGACTAGATATTTTAAGAGTCCGGTCTTAAAAGTATTTTTTAAGACTGGTTGCGTATATGGTCTTAAAAGTAATAGACTTTTAAGAGCACCTGGAACGAGGCCAGTAGTTGATCCGGTCTTACGATGCATTTTTCGTCTATTCTTAAAAGCCTTTTTTGTACCCGTGAGATAGATATCATTTTTTTAGATTTAATTTATAGAGATAAATTGAATCAGAGGGATTTTAATTGGGATTAAATAAATATATTAGAATCAAAGGGCTTTTAATATATTATTTTAATCGAAATTCAAATTTCAAAATTAATCAAAATTAATTTTTAATATAATACACCAATCAGGTTTTGAAAAATTTACAAGACTTTTTGTTGGACGTATTAAAAAAGCTGCAAGAAATTGTAAAGAGAAAATAGAGAGACACGAGAATACTGAGGCACTGGCACAATACTGTCGGTGTTGGAGGCCATTCGTGTGGATATCGATAGAAGGAGTGGATATGTAGAGTTGGCTCTTGTTGATTGAGTAGGTAGCTCACGAGATCAAATTGAAGGAGATGCTTATTAATTCACATAGGTACAGTTCCTTTTCTAACTTGCTTTAAACGTCGTAGATGGATCCTCCAATGGGATTCTAATTTTTTAATTCCACTGTGTGTACGGATCCCAGCATTGGGCATGGTTCCCGTTGGACTTTAAGGATTGGAGGCATGTTCCAGTCAAGAACAAGGACAAAGCATTTACTCACATTGTGCAAGTAAGTTATGTTGCTTAATTAAATTTTACTTGTTAATATTTATAATTTGTGGTTTATTTATTTATTTACTATTAGTAATTAATTAGTAATTAAATTATGATACATAAAAAGTTTAACATGAGAGGCCACATGAAGAGGTACTCTTTGCTGAAGATAGAGGATGGGTAGAAGAATCGAAGGAATCGTATGTACAACCAAGGGAATGGAGATGAGATGGTTGCTTTGCAGCAACTGATTGAGAACGTCCCAAACGACGTAGACCCCAATGACTAAGTAAGTTTTGTCCAATATAGGAGGAGTGCAGAGGGACGGATATGTTTTTCAATTAATTATAGTTCAAATTTTCTGAAAATTAATTTTGCTTAAATGTAGTTTAAAAATATAAATATAGTTTAAATTAATTTACAGTTGAGATTAATGGTTTCATAGCATACAAAAAATTATTTTAAAAGTAGGAAATCAAACAAATCCGTATTATTTTTTATTCCATATGTTTATCTCTCTTATAGGTTTCACATCATATATATGAGTTTAATCTCTTAATTATTCTTAATTTTAGTCTCCCTATTTGGTTTATTTAATAAGTTATGATATCAAACCATTAGTTTAACTTTATTTATGGTTTAAATGTAGTTGAAACATAGTTTAAATATTAGTTAATTTATTTTCACAGACATATTTTTATTTAAAATGTTTGTTATCTTTTTATGTTATTTGGTTTGTTGGATTACAATTTAAATACTTAGATTTCATTTACATTAGTTTATAAATACTTATATGCATTTAAATTAGTTTATTAATGTTACTTATAATTTATATCAATTCCTAAAGGAAAATATATTTAATGAACTTAGTTTATTATAGTTACATAAAATAGATATTGTAAAATAAATAATAAAATTAATATTTAATAAATAAAATTAATTTTTTAAAAATAATTTGTAGTTGCTCACTACCAAAATTTCAATTTTCTAAATACTTTTTTTTAAAAAAATTTAAATATTGTTTAACAAAAAGAAAAATAAAAGACATTTTGTAGCGGTTACATGATCATAACCGCCACAAATGTAACATTAAATACATTTTGCAGCAGTTATTGGACCATAACCGCTAGAAATGTCCAATGGTTTACATTTTGTAGCGGTTACTATAGCAGTTACTGACTCGCTACAAAGCTATGGCAAGATCTATTCAGTTTAAATTTCAAACTAAAGAAATTTCCACATTTTATGGTTTTCTTCCCATGTTTAATTGCAGGGAATTCATGAGTTATGTCAAGCGTCAGCTGATGATCCATACACAAACATCATCCGAGATTGATAGAAAGGTCCACAGAGAATTCCCAGGTTGGTTTAGGAAGAGAATAATGAATGACCACAACCCATACTCACCAATATTTAGAGAATAATGAATGACCACAACCCACACTCACCAAAATTCAGAAAATAATGAATGACCACAACCCATGCCAAAGATTTATGGCATAGAATGTCAACGGTTTCAAGTTTTGCACCATTTTCATGAGATCATGAATTGTTGACCCAAAACTCAGGTGAATATGGCATGTTTGTAACATCCCATTTTTCATAAGCATTTTCATACAGAGCTGAGTGTTGAAAACATTTCTCATAATCAAAGAGTAACTGAATAATATTGCATGTAATGTAATTAACTGAACATATATCACTACAGTCATCCATATGTCTATCCTACTAAACTAAAATATTAAAAAGGGTAAAGTCCCCATAGGGTCTTCACGCCGCCTTCTTACCCTTGTCCTCGATCCTGACTCCCTGGGATCCTGAGGCTATAGTAGGGGTTGAGGTTCAATTCCCATTGAACCTCAGGTAACGGTTAACCTCATGCTTATGTAAAATGTGATGTTACATTTTTGGTATCAGTGCAAGAGTATTCTGGCACAGATTTAACTAAGTTACTTTGGACAGTTTGGTGTCTAAGGCTGGGTTAATCTATGTGGGAAGCCAATCAGTCGCCGTAAAAGTCAGTGAGGCCCCCATAATAGACCCCTACCTGGCCAAACTGTTTGATTAACGAAGTTAGGTTCTAGGCCTTTCTAAAACATGTTTTGGAAAAATGAGTACTGATATAATCTTGGTGTTATGTTGTAGAGATGGATAGAGGTGATTCATCTTACATGGAGTATTGTGGTCGCCATAGGCGTATGGCTCGACGCTCGATTATCCCCAACATGACTGGATTAAGACTAAGCCCTGAACCTATGAACCCACCTCCCGATCCACTACATCTATTCCACCCTGCACCAGACCCCGTAAATGTTCCTCAGTTTCATCAAATGACTGAAGAGACACCATCTGACTGCTTTAACGCTGATCGTTTTCTACACCTGTTAGAAACTGAAAACCCTCCGGAACCTGAATACCACCCTGGTCCGGAATATCCAAATGACCTTTACGATCAAGAACCCATTCCTGCGGCCCCTCTACAGGCTGTGATTCCAGCAGAACTAGACAATCCTGATGACTCTCACCACTCCTCGGTGGGAGATAATTTTAACTACCCTGAAGTTCGAAGCCTAAACAATGCTAATCCTGAAAACCTACAATTTGTTTTAGACAACAACACGATCCTTACTCACACCATATCCCTAGATCTCCAATTCGCAGAGCAGATTACTAGAACCTTGAGGGAACAATATTTTTGCTTCTTGACTCGAGTCAGGGAATTTTACCTTGTCAGCCAGACTTCCTTGGTTCAACATCCTGTAGGGGATTGGATTCGATCCATCCTCTATCATTTTCCCCGAACCCCTCTGTGGATCCGCAAAACCAATACACTGTTAAATGAAGGGGATTTCGAGGATTTCGAGGCTTGCATTGTACAGCTCAAACGTTGTGTTCAAATGTACATGTAGGAAAAAGGATGGAGAAGGTTGAGAAAGACAAGTCGAGAAAACTGTGGAGATCTAGTAGAAGTGAAGAAGAAATATATATAATGCAAGTATAGTCCTAGTGTGAGCTAGCTTTTGGTGTGTGATGGTCTTTAGTTAGAATTCTGATAGCTAAATCCTTTAGGAAGAGTTTGTATAAAGAGAAATGATGCATAATGTAACTACAAATATTGTGAAATATATATAAATGTTATGTATCTCTTGTTGTCTGTTTCCTTACTAACATGGTTAAAAATATAAAGGCACTGAAACAATGGCAATTATAAGAGGAGCTGGATATCCCAGAGGATGAGGCCGAGGGAGAGGTCGAGGTCGACAAATTCCAGTACCGGAGCTTGAACAACAGGCTCATGAACCTAATCAACTTAACCAGAATGCATGGCAAGAAGTCGTGGCTATGTTGCAAGAGCAACGTGCTATGATTGAAGATCTGCATGCAGACCGAGAGGCACAGAGACAAGTTGAAGTAGAGCATGAAGAAGATGAGAGACGTCCGGCGGAGACTGGGGAATTTGAAAGGTCCCAATCACCGCCCAGGGAGGAGAGAGCACCTCACAGGGGAGTTAAGGATACCCAATTTTGGGTGACTCAGTTCTGTAAACTGAAACCCCCAGTTTTCAGAGGAAAGCATGACATAGCAGAGGATTGGATTCTACGGTTAGAGAAAATTTTTGAAGTGTTGGAGTGTCCTGAAGATCGCAAGGCTCAACTGGCAATCTATAAGCTAGAAGGCGATGCTGATAGATGGTGAAGGACCATCGCAGCCACACTGCAGTTGCAAGATCGTCCCATTACATGGAAAACGTTCCTTGGGAAGTTTAACGAGCAGTATTTTCCTGAGTCCGTCCAGATAATCAAGGAGTCAGAATTCCTTCATATCCGGCAGGGCCAGGAAGAGTCAATTGATTATTACTTCGCCCGCTACACCAACTTATCTCGATACTCTTCGCACCTGAGAGAAAATGGTGGTGGAAGTAGTATGGCAAATATATTTGTCTATGGGCTGAAGTATGAAATTAAAGAAAAGCTGGTGTCACAACAATTTCATGAAGTAATCCATGCCGTGGAAGCCTGCCGGCTTATCGAACGAAATTTGAAGGAGTTGCGGAGGATCAGACCTTCCCATAGCAGTGGCTCAACTCGTGGTGGCTTTAATCGGGGAAGCTCCAACCAGAAGCGGAAGACGCCTTGGAGTAATTTCCAAGGGGGAAACAAGAAGCCGTATCAGCCTGGGCAGCAAAATGTTCCGAGGATACAAGGATCCTGACCGTGTCCAAAGTGTGGGAGATATCACCAGGGGACCAACTGCAAAGGGAAGCTGATATGCTATACGTGTCAAAAACCAGGACACATCAGTATCAACTGTCCTTTAAGAGCTGCAGAAGTAAAACCGTAACAAGCAGGCCGAGTGTTTGCTTTGACGTACGAAGAAGCCAAGAAGTCTCCGGAAATGATTCAAGGTACTATATCTCTTAATGGGCATCTATTTCAAGCATTGTATGATTCCGGAGCTAGTCACTCGTTTATTTCCTATGATTGCGCTAAACGTATAGGAATGTCTGCCTATAGTTTACCTTATGATTTATCAGTGTTTACACCTCTTGGTGAAAAATCCTTAGCTTCTGACGCATGTTTGAATTGTGTTGTGAGTATAAACGGACGGGACTCAACCATAGATCTTATTCGATTGCCACTTCATGGCATCGATGTTATCCTTGGTCTGGATTGGCTATCTGCCAACAACGCAATAATTGATTGCGGAAGCAAGAAGATCTCTTTTGCACCCTCCTCGAGCAAGAGCCAGATCAATGTGAACCTAAATTTCCTTTCCATTGCGGAGGCACAGAAGTGTTTAAAGAAGGGATGCCAAGCTTATATGGTATTCTTTTCAGTCAAAGCGGAGGCCGAACCTTCACTTCGAGACATCAGAGTGGTGAATGAATTTCCTGATGTATTTCCAGAAGATCTTACTGAGCTACCTCCAGAAAGGGAAGTCGAATTTGCTATTGACTTGATGCCAGGCACTGGATCAATTTCTAAAGCACCGTATCGTATGGCGCCAAATGAAATGCAAGAGTTGAAGAAACAACTTGAAGAGCTGCTTGAGAAGGGATTCATTCGACCTAGTGTCTCACCATGGGGAGCCCCGGTGTTGTTCGTAAAGAAGAAAGACGGAAGCCTTCGACTTTGTATTGACTACTGTGAGTTGAACAAAGTGACTATCAAAAATAAATACCCACTTCCTCGGATAGATGATCTACTAGATCAATTATCTGGTTCTAGTGTCTTCTCAAAGATTGATTTGCGTTCAGGATATCATCAGCTTCGAGTTAAGGCTAGTGATATTCCAAAAACAGCTTTCAGAACCAGATATGGGCATTACGAATTCCTTGTGATGCCTTTCGGTTTGAAAAATGCACCTGCGGTGTTCATGGATTACATGAACCGTATTTTTCGTCAGCACCTTGATAAATTTGTGGTGGTATTCATTGATGACATTCTTGTCTATTCCAAGAGTAGTGAAGAGCATGAAGAACATCTGCGAACAGTATTGAGTATACTTCGGGAAAAGCGGCTCTATGCTAAGCTAAACAAATGTGAGTTTTGGCTGCCAGAAGTTAAATTTCTGGGTCATGTTATATCACATAACGGAGTTGTTGTTGATCCTAGCAAGGTGGAAGCAGTTCTGAACTGGAAGAGACCAGAAACAGTGACAGAGATACGTAGTTTCCTCGGTCTAGCAGGTCACTATCGCAGATTTATTCGAGATTTCTCACGACTCGCTTTACCTTTGACGAAGCTCACATGGAAAAACCAACCCTTCATATGGGATGACGACTGTGAGGAGAGTTTCTATAGCCTGCGAGAAAGGTTGACCACAGCACCAGTATTGGTGATCCCAGATCCAGACGAAACCTATGTAGTTTATAGCGATGCCAGCGGTCATGGATTGGGAGGCGTCCTAATGCAGCAAGGCAGAGTTGTAGCTTACGCCTCTCGTCAACTGAAACCTCATGAAACACATTATCCTACGCATAATTTAGAACTCGCAGTGATCGTATTTGCTCTAAAAATATGGAGGCATTACCTGTACGGTGCCACCGTGGAATTATTCTGCGACCACAAGAGTTTGAAATACCTGTTTGATCAAAAGGAGCTCAATATGAGGCAGCGACGCTGGATGGAGTTACTTAAAGATTATGACCTGGAGATCAAATATCATCCAGGTAAAGCGAATGTTGTTGCAGATGCTCTTAGTAGAAATTCAGTTCAGGCAGCATACCTGTTGATTCAGGAGAAGAAGCTGCTCGAAGATTTTATGAATCTGAATTTGTCGAAGCAGATTTGTTTAAATCATTCTACACCCAGCGATGCCTATCTTGCGAATCTTCTTGTTAGTCAAGGAGAATACGATCTAAGGGATGAAGTGGAGAAAGCACAGTCGCAAGACGAGCGGGTTAAAACCATACGGGAGATGATCTCTCGAGGCGAAACTCCAGACTACAACCTCTCACCCAGTGGACTGGTCCGGTATAAGAAACGATTTTACATTCCGCCAGTGACTGAGTTAAGGCGTAAGATTCTGGATGAGGCCCATAAGAGTAAATACACTCTATATCCGGGAATGGTCAAGATGTACCATAATGTAAAATCCGAATTCTGGTGGCCCGGATTGAAGAAAGATGTCACTCAGTACGTAGCTAGGTGTTTAACTTGCCAAAAGGTAAAGATTGAACATCAGCGTCCCGCTGGTCCTCTTCAAGGGCTAGAAATTCCTCAGTGGAAGTGGGAAGATATTGCCATGGATTTCGTGGGAGGATTACCAAAGATCAGAAATCACGATACCATCTGGGTGGTTGTGGACCGGTTAACTAAATCGGCGCATTTCCTTCCTATCAGTGTCAATTATTCATCGGAATGGTTGGCAGAGATTTATCTCAAGGAAATTGTGCGACTCCATGGTATTCCTAAGAGCATTGTCTCTGACCGAGATCCACGATTCACCTCTCGATATTGGCAATCATTACATGAATCCATGGGCACAAAGCTGAAGTTAAGTACAGCTTATCACCCTGAGACCGATGGTCAAACAGAAAGAACAATACAGACACTCGAAGATATGCTTAGAGCGTGTGTGTTGGACTTCAAGGGCCATTGGGATCAACACCTTCCACCGGTAGAGTTCGCTTATAATAATAGTTACCATTCGAGCATACAAATGGCTCCATTTGAAGCATTGTATGGTCGAAAGTGTCAATCACCTATGTGCTGGACGGAACTATCTGAGCGCGAATCCTTTGGGCCAGACATAGTTGACAAGACTTCCGAGCAGATTGCTTTAATCAGACAAAGACTCTTAGCAGCTCAAAGCAGACAGAAGAGCTACGCTGATAAGAGAAGACGACCTCTGGAGTTCGCAGTTGGGGATCATGTATTTTTGAAGCTATCCCCAGTCACAGGTGTTGGTAGAACGTTGAAGAGGAAGAAACTAAGTCCACGCTACGTAGGGCCCTTTGAAATCTTAGCAAAACGTGGACCCGTCGCATATCAATTAGCTTTACCCCCAAATCTGAGCAAACTTCACGACGTCTTCCATGTTTCACAACTGAAGAAATACCTACCAGATCCAGAGCACATTATTGAGTTCGAAGACATAGAAGCACGGCATGATAATACATTCGTAGTCGAACCCGTACAAATTCTTGATCACCATGAGAAACGGCTTAGAAATAGGAGCATTCCGATGGTTAAGGTGGTCTGGAGGGGATTGTCATATGATGAAGCAACATGGGAAACAGTGAGCGATATGGTAGAAAAATACCTAGAATTTACAGCCCAAAATTTGGTCATGATAGATTAAATTTCGAAGGCGAAATTTTATTTAACGGGAGGGGAAATGTAATACCCGGAAAAAAAAATTGTTTATCTTAAATATTATATTTTTATAAATAATACCTATTTTAAATAGGTGAATATGGGATCTCAAATTTTGGTATTTTATTTATTATCATTTATAGGCAATTTTTTTTTATAGAATTCAAGAATCTAAAAATTTATTTAGCTTGGTAACATATAAAACGATATTTTAGGGTTTGATTAGGATTTAACTCATTATTTCTAATTTAATCCTATGGGATGAAAATTTCTTCAATAAAAGAATAAATAAATTATACAATTATATTAGCCTATAATATTAAGATTATGAGAACCAATGAGAAAATTTCTTTCATACAAATATGAGAAACATTAAAAACAAAATTATATTAATTAACCTAAGGAGGGGGGGCGAAATTTAAAAAAAAAGGAAGAAGAAGAAATGATCACAAGTCAATACAAGAAATGTGAAGAAGAAGCTTGATTAACTTGGAGAGCAAGATATGTAACTTGGTGAGCAAGCTTTTTATTAATCAAATAAAATTAAATGAGAACCTATAGAGATTAAATCATAACTTGGAATCTTGAAACTAGATTTTCAAGATAAATACATATTTGAAATCAGGAAATTATGATCTTCAATTTAGCTATTTCCAAAGTTATTTTCGGTAACTTGTAAAATTCAAACATAAGCATTTTGGAAGATAAAAATCACCATAAATCTTGTCATAAAATTAGGATTTCAAAAGTGAAATTGGATTTTGAATCAAAGCACTAATTAACACTTAACCAAATTAAGTTTTGGGGATTAATTAAGTTGCTTAATGAGCAAGAAGAATGCTTGGTGACCAAGTAAACAAATTCTAGAAGAGGAGGGGGCCAGATTTCGGCCAAGGAGAGCATGGAGGAGCAAGATCCTTCCTTTCTCTCCAAGTAATGATCCAAGGGCCAAGCTTAAACCAAAGTTGCAAGATGTTTAACCTCTTCTTGCCTATAAATAGAAGGCATTGGCTAACACATCCTTCACACCAAATTTCCTTGCCTTGGCCGAAATTTAGAGAGAGTAGGAGAGGGAGGAGCTGCTGGAGAAAGAGAGACAAGAGGTCTTCAAGAGGTATAAGAGTTCTTAGCTTTTAAGTTTAAGTTCTTAGTTTATAAGTAGAAATGCTAGAAAAGTTATTTTAATCTTCAATCTTCCATATACAGTTTTATTTTCATGTTTTTGAGGTTTCCATTGTCTTTATTTCGAAAATTTGATGAAGAAGAGGTTATATCAAAATTTTTGGAAGATTAGGATCAAAATAGCGAAGCTCTGGCGAAATCAGTAAAATCTGAGTAAGTAATAAAGATGCTAGTATTTTATGATGAAGATGATATTCTAAAATTCTGGGAAAATTCATGATGAAAGTAGACATATAGGGATTTCTAAATCTATAAAGAGTATGTCATTTGAAGCTCTGTGCAAAAAGATAAAAATCTTAGAAGTTAAGTTACATTTTCTGGGCGAAAATCTGGGCAACAGTTTGAATTCTGGAAACTGGGATTTATCCAGGAGTTCTGGGTAAGTTACAGTATTTTTCCTCAAAAGTAGACATCTCAAGGATTCCGGGAAATTTTACGGATCCTCATTTCGATTTTTATGGAATTAGTTATAATTTTTCGAAGTTAGGCGAAATTCTGCCCAGAAATTCTGCACCAGCGTTTTTCCGAAAATTGTTAGGAAATACTTAACAATAAGTCCACAAAGGGTAAAAATGTCTAGTAGGGCCAAGGTGTCTTATAAAATGTTGTTTGAGAATTAATGGAGACCATATTACCCTTTTAGGATAGACTGTGCTCGCGTACTGACAACGAAACGTACCCAACAACCTGTTAAACTCAGGTACGGATGCGTATTATAACCTTAACTCTTATGCTTATGGTTTGGTTATATATAATTGCTGTTTTCGCATGATAATACTCTGTTTTGAAATTTACTCATGAGAGTTGAATTGTATACGGGTTATAGTCTTGATAACACCGTTGAGTTTTCCTAGTGCTGAGGACACGATGGGCCGTCGTGGCACTGGTTATGTGCAGACTAGGGTAACATACATATTGCAGTGGCTGTGTCATGTTATTGCCTTACATGTGGTTATGTGTTTTGAAACTATGATTATGATGTATATCTGTGATAACTGTCATATACTGTTTACATAAGCATGAGGTTAACCGTTACCTGAGGTTCAATGGGAATTGAACCTCAGCCCCTGCTGTAGCCTCAGGATCCCAGGGAGTCAGGATCGAGGACAAGGGTAAGAAGGCGGCGTGAAGACCCTATGGAGACTTTACCCTTTTTAATATTTTAGTTTAGTAGGATAGACATATGGATGACTGTAGTGATATATGTTCAGTTAATTACATTACATGCAATATTATTCAGTTACTCTTTGATTATGAGAAATGTTTTCAACATTCAGCTCTGTATGAAAATGCTTATGAAAAATGGGATGTTACAATGTTTGGGATGAGGAGTTATGCGATCAATAGTGACAAGAACATGTAGTTCGATGACGTCTCATATCATGGAAAACTGTTTGATGTGGTTAAGATAAATTACCTAGGTTGTTTCACTATGACACTGTTCAAGTGTTTGTAGGCGAATACGACAACGTCCCAGGGACTCACGACTGACAACTTAGGCATCACATCAGTGAATTTCTCCTGACCTATTCACATTGGTAAGTCTAAAGATGATGAGCCATATATTCTTGCCTCAGAGACCCATCAGGTTTATTACGTTGCTAATGAGAGGCACAGGGATTGGTATATGATGGTTCACTTAAAGTCTCAGGACCTTTACGACATAGGCGATGCTGATAATGTCACCTATGAGAGTGAGCCATTCCAGCCCGCCATCTTCAAGAACTTCTTTCTTGACGGCGATGCCAATTTACCTATAGTTGGGTACATTTTTTAATATACACTTTATGAAATAATAACATTTAATTAAAGTTTTATTTGTGTTCAAACATATTCAACTCACAAGTAGCATTTTATCCCCTTTATATATATATATATATATATATATATATATATATATATATATATAACTTATTTGTAGCTTACAATTTAAAATGTAATATTGTTTTAACTTATTTGTAGCGGTGATTAACTGCTACAAATTTTTTTAAAAAAAAAACGCTACAAAACCGCGGCACTAACTGCTACTAATATTAAACGATACAAAAAGCGCAACATCAACCGCTACAAAACAGGTACGCAGATACTAATATATAAACACTCCAACAAAACCATATTAAATATACTCCACTTTCATTTTCTAACACATTTTCTCCTCATTTTCTCTCACATTTCTTAGTTCACTCAAAGAGACTAAGTGTTTTAAGAAGGTAAGTGTTGTTCAACCCGATCAAATATGATGATTATCACAATATTTATTTGTTTGTTCTACATTTGTGATTCTAATTTTTCTTAATTAAGAATTGTATGATTTTTTTAAAAAAAAATTTATTTTCATTTTCACCCACATTATTTCATCTACTTTCAAACACATTATTCCATCTACCTTCATACACAATATTTAATTTAGTTTTGCACACATTATTTTTAATATTAAATATTATTTAAATTGACCCACAATAAACTATACCTATACAATAAATATATATAATCAAATATCAGATTTTAATATCATTTATTTAACTAAAAATATATATTATTCATAATAAAATATTCAATTAATTAAATATATAATAACAATTGAAAGATTGATAATGATAAGTTATAAATATTATTGATAAAATATAAATTATTTAAATATTTAATTTTAATAACGACTAAGAAAAAAATTAATTTCTTTTTTCTTTTATGAAGTTGTAGTGGTTTACTAGCTGCTACAAATATGAACCAAACAAAATTCAGAAAAAATGACTAAATATTTTGTAGTGGTTTTCAAGCGGTTTTCAAACCGCTACAAATAACAAAATTGAAAATGGCGGGAAAACATTTTTTCAGAAAAATGGTGAGAATATATTGTAGCGGTTTGAAACTGCTACAACTATGAAAAGAATTCAAACTAGTAGCAAAAACATTTGTTCCACAAATAATGGAAGGAACCTTTTGTCGTGGTTACACAACTGCTACGACATAAAAAATTTATATTAAATTAGTAGCGATTTGATAACCACTATAATAGTACACTCTGTAGCGGTTTATCTAACCGCTACTAATGTATCACATTGACATCAGTTCAGCCTCAAATAGTAGTGGTTGTGGTGGTTAACCGCTACAGTTACAGTAGCAATTACAAAGTATGTAGTATCCATTTTTCAGAACTGCTACAAATCCAGTAGCAGTTATAGATTTTGTAGCGGTTTTCTGAACCGCTACTACTGGTGTTTTTAGTGGCTTTAACCGCTACAAATTGACCTTTTTTTGTAGTGCTTTGACAAGATATTAGCCCTGGTATTCTCCCCTCTAGGAAAGTGAATAATGGTCACCTCGTCGAACTCCGACATAACTTTTGTCACCTTGCTTAGGTATTTCACCAACAAAGGACCTTTAGCTTGGTATGTCCCTTCAATTTGTGCTACAATAGGTTGAGAATCAGTTAAAACATGAACCTTTTTGGCTCCATTTTCCTTCTCTTGAAGTAGGCTAGCTAGGAGCGCTTCATACTCTACTTGATTATTTTGTTTTAGATCAATGGAAATTGCCAAAATGCCCTTGTTATTTAAAAAAAGAAAGGGAATGATCAAATATTTTTTCCCCAAAACCCACCGACTTCAATGAAAATAAAAGGGGGAAGTTTCAAGGATAGGGGCATATGAAACTCCCACTCCTACATTTTCTATTTTTGACGTTCTCCTCCGTGCTTTTCGGTTTGTGGCCGGAGTGCCATTCAACGTGTAACGTTGCTGTGAGTCTTTTCCTTTTCCCTTGCAATTGTCTTTGTGTGAAGATAGGCCTTCATCTTTTCCCTTCCTCTGTTTTGCTTTTGTAGTATGCTATGCATGTGGGTATGCTTGAAAACACCTCATTTTCTTCTCCTTGTCTTAAGTCGTCTTGTGTAATGTATATGGTATTATTGTTCTTCCCTTTCTCACTATTGGGGGGCTGGAAACAGTGGAATGTTAGAGTAAGGGTCAACGAAATTATTGCAGAAAATGGAGCCTGTGTAGATAGATGTCTTATGGGTTGTGTACTGATCAACAAATTCGAACCATAATATGATTTTTCTCTTCCTTTTCTTTGAATGTTTAATCATACACTTGAATTGGGAATTTCTAGTTAGCCAATCATGGGATAGAGATATACTTGAATAGGTATTTAAATTATATTTTGCTAATTCTACAAGGGGGGAAATGTATTTGAGCGTTGTTTTATTATGATTATATTATTTGGATACTTGCAGATGTATGATTGATCATCTATAAAATGTAGTATTGGTTTATAACTTCTATGACTCCAAGGTATTTGATAAAATGTTTGGTATGAATGAGGCCTAGATGGACATGTGTATCCATGGTATTTTTATGGTGAAGAATTAAATTATATTTTTTATTGATTATGATTTAAATCTAGCCTAAAGATCAAATTCGGAAATGTTATTTTGAAATGATCTTGGAAACATGATTCTCGGGAAACTATGGTATTTTCTCTATTGAGTATTTTGGATAATTGATTCAAATTTGGTGGTTATATGAAAATTGGTTTATAGTTGTAATGTGTAAAGATTTAGTGACTGTAATAGTAAAATGAATATTCTTGAAATATTGTAGAGTGTGTGCATACAAAGTATTTGATAAATGTTTGCAAGAACGAAAATGTGTAAATGGTTTGTAAGATTGTTGTTACACCCCTACCGATCTCGCCTTTTTGAATGGTGGGTTAGAGGGATTCATTTTACTTATTACCTTTTTAATGTTACTTATTCCTTCTTATCGTGTATCAGAGTGAATGCAACAAAGCGTGTAACGATTTGGACAAATACAATATACTGGTAAAGGTATAATAATCCAAAAGATAAATTAGTCCCCATAGGGTTAAGAGTATAGTCATCCGAAATAAAATATTAAATAGTAAATAATATGATACTCTCATCTAGATTGAATACAACATTAAACCTCCTTAGAGCATCTTCATCTCTTCGTATCAACTTCCGGCCCTTGCCTTTTAAACTCATGATCACCTCCACCATAAGTACCTATATCTTTGAAATAGTCTGGAGTTCAAAATTGAACCTCATAGTAATTGTTAAACTCACGTACTATATGTGTATAGTTTATGCGTGCACACATGACATGTAAAATCAAATTATAAGCCAAACATACCACATATGCATCCAGAAACATACACAATAACCAATCATCTCATATCGTTGAGCTACCTCACCAAGACATGCCCCGAAATTACTGGATTCATAAACCCTCGCACCATAGAAACTAACTTTGAAAAATCATAATTAATTGTACAAAACTCAAAATGATGTGCTTCCAAAGAAATAAAAAAAACCCTTGACATGACTATTTTCAGGGAAAAATATGCCCAAAAACTTGAAATGCTTGAATCATTCCCAATTTTAAATTCCCTAACCACTATCGTTGTTTCCAGTTCTGAAACATGGATCAACTTGAAAAATTCACATCTTTTGTAAAAGTTTACAAAAATTATATGTTCTGCATGAATGGAAAGCCCTTCATGTCTACTATATCTCTGAAAAATTTCAGGATATTTAGAAATCATTTGAATGGCCAAAACTCATGCATAACAACCATTGTTCAGATTATCATTTAGAAACAAGTCTTGACTTCAAAAATTTATATATCCTTGTACAAAGCTTAAAACATTATGAATTACATATCAAATGAAATCCTTGGATGTCTACTTTATATATGAAAAATTTCATGATTGTTTAAGATCATCTTCTACATAAAAAAAACTATCCACGAGGTGACTGATTTCAAAAAACTGAAATTTGGGATTTTTCCCAACTTTCATCACTTGGATCTTTTGACTCCAAAAATTATTTCCCAACATGTTTCTACTCCATTTTGTGTTTTAACAGCAATGGAGGTCTTAAAAACGTGTAAAGGAATTTACTTTACAATTTCTTAGATTAAACTATAATTCTACCAGAATATAAAAGCTTAAGCTCAATAACTTACTTCTTTAAGTTCTTACTCCTTCTTCACCTTGCTCTTTGTCTCAATCAGTTTTGAGTTGAGTTTTTGGTGTGAATAATCACTACTACAAAAAATGTAAAAAACGTCCTAAATTAGAGGCAATAAACATCCTTTTTGAGAAGGACGTTTGTAGAGGGGAAGTTGTAAAAAATAGGAATAAGGCGTCCTATGATAAATATAGGACGCCTTATTTAAGGCGTCCTGAATGATGTTTCAGGACGCGTAAATCATTTTTTTTTTTTTAAAAAAACCCCCATTTGGATGCAAGAAGACACAGAAAATCAACCCAAAAACTGAAGAATAATTTCTCGCTAAAGACTGAAAAAGATTGAGGCTCATTCGATTGAGAAAGCGGAAACAACAAAAATGATTGACAAGAAAATGCAGATGCGCTTAAACAGAATAAGAATAATCCGATCTTTCATCCACTGAATCATACATAACATACGCATTTGAATCCACAGAATCTTAGAAATCAGAAAAAGCAGCCACTAACACATTTGATGAGGAGTATTTTCACGCCTTATTATGACTCCATCAAACAGGAAAACAACAATTTATTCAGAGTTTTGCGATGTTCAATTACAATAATATATAATCCTGGATTTTGTGAATCAAGGACCAAAATCTTAAATTCATAAAATGAAACCAAAAAAAATGCAAAGACAACACCCAAATCAACAAACAACCTGAAGGAGTCGCAGATCTAAGGAAATAAGAGCGAAGGAACTACGGATTTGAGGAAATAGGAGTGAAGGAGCCGCAGATTTGAGGAAATAAGAGCGAAAGAGTCGCAGATCTGAGGAAATAGGAGCAAAGGAGCCGCAGATCTGAACGAAGGCTTCCTCGTTGTCATCCTCAGATTTGAATGAGAGCCGGTGAAGGTGTCCCAGTTGTCGAGGGAGGACTGGTGGTTCCAGTAATCATCGTCGTTGGTAAGAGGGGTGGTGGTTGTGGAGTCGGAGAAATCAAGTTCATGGAGGGAGTCGATACCCATGATGGTGAAAGCAGAGCTTGAGCTGTACAAGCTCGTCATTGAATCAGAGACACTAATATTTGGCGATGAATTGAGATTTAGTGGAATGAATGAGGACCAATCAGGGTGTGGGTGACGGATCCATATACTTATTGAATGATTTTTAATGAATTAAAAGGACTTTGGCGCCCTGAACCCATTTTTAGGGCACCTAAAAAATAACTTTAGGCACCCTAAATGCCCTAAACAATATTTAGGGTGCCTAAAGTTAATTTTAGGCGCCCTTAATTTAAATAAGGACGCCTAAAGTCCTTAAATAAAAAAAAAGTTTAAAAAATAATTACTTTAGGCGCCCTTAATTTAAATAAGGGCGCCTAAAGTCCTTAAATAAAAAAAAAGTTTAAAAAATAAATTTTCACAAGTTTTTTGGCGCCCTAAAATTTTTAGGGCGCCTAAAGTATATTTTAGGCGCTCTAAAAAAGTTTAAAGCGCTTAAAATATATTTTTTGGCGCTAAATTTTTTGCACTTTGGCGCTTAGATAATTTTTTGAAAAAAATTTGGCGCTGAAGTTTTAAAATTAATTACTTTAGGTGCCCTAAATAAAATTTATGCCGCCTAAAGTATATTTTACTCACCCTAAACTTAGGGCGCGTAAAATATACTTTAGGCGCCCTAAATTTTATTTAGGACGCCTAAAGTACTTTTTACTCCTTTTTTTTAAATAAGGACGCATTTTGGGGAAGTAATATCCATTTTTTGTAGTAGTAAATGAGGAGGGTTAAGCCCCTATTTATAGGAAAATTTCTCAAGCTCATGTGAACCCAACCACATGTAACCAATTTGCTCTTCTTCATTCTCTCTTCCCTTGGATCAAATGGCACTTTACAACTTCCAATCCTCCCCCTCTTGGCCAACCTCCTCTCCCTTCCCTAGTCCTTGGATGTGCTTTCCATGTGTCAACATCTTGCTCCTTCAAGTCTCTTATTGGTTAATCTATTTACATGAGGATTAAGCTTAATTACAAGATTAAATGACAATCGTTGGATCTTAATACATGTGTCAAAATCTCATGGTTGGCTAGTTGCAATTGTTGAAATTTTGGGCAGCCTTGATTAAGCTTAATTATCCTCTTAATCAAATGCTTATATGCCTCTTAATTGCATTTGCCATTGGTTGGTTGATTTGTTAGCTAACCATGACAATTAGTGCTTTATTAGACAAGCTTAATTCTTCATCTTTGGCCCTTAATATTTTTAAAATGATTAGCCCTCTTTTTGATGTTTTTAATTGTCTCTAATCATGTTGAAGATATGTGCAACTAATCTTTAATTGATGCAAGCTTAAGTGCCAATTAGTATTTGCTAATTTGCTTTAGTTTTCATGTATTTGATCCCTTTAATACTTATTTATATTAATTATTCATCAAAATAAAATATTTATGATGAATAAGAATTTCAAGGTATTACACTTATGGTGTCCCTTTTTTAAGACATATGCTGTAAGTTTTTTTCCCCTTAATAAAAAACCCAAACCTACAATGTTTTGGTACTGAGGAGGGAGGAGTGACAGTGTTCTACCATTGAAGAAGAAGGAGCGACAATGGAAGAGGGAGATAGGAGCGGTGGTGGGGGAGAGGAGGGAGGGTGAAGGAGCGATGGTGGAGATCTACTACTACAAAAAATAGATTTTACTTCTTTAAAAAAATCTCTTCTTAAAAAAGGGAAGTAAAAAATAAAAGCAGTGGTATTTTTGTAATCATGTGTGCAAATTTTGACATATTGGCATCCCTTTTACATGAATTGACATCAAAAGTATAATTTTGATGTTTTAATTAGAAAAGGAACACCAAAAGTAAGGGATTTTGGCGTCCTAATTTTGAAAGGGATGCCAAAAGTAAAACTTTTAGTGCCAATATATAACACTATTTTTGGCATTCCTTTTGTAAATTGGAACACCAAAAGTAGCCGTTTGATGTCCACAATTTAAAACTAAGACGCCTAAAAATTCTAACCACCTACATGACCCTACTGCCACACATACAACCCCATTGACCTTCGCCCCATTCACTACTTTTGTTCAGTTCATCCATTCTCACTACCATGTGTGTTTCTCTCACCATACTCTCTCTATCTCCCTACGACAATGGAAAAAGTAGGGAACCCCATTCTCTTCATTTCCCTATATGCCCTGCTCGTTTCTCACCGCTTCCTCTATTGATCCATCTCTGTTTTAGACTCAAACACCAGTCCTCCGCTTACTTCTTCATTTTGGACCGTTCGTTAGCGCCTTCTAGGTCTACTCTTAGATATGTTGGTTCCTCCACCAACAAGAAAGATGAGCCTACTTGAGCTAGTCCTCCTAGGAGAGCAGCGCCTCCTCTCCCAGCGGTGGCAGTGGTAGCGATACCGTTGTTGACGGATCTGAAAGGTCCATTCGTCCCATGACTCTGTAGACAAAAATTTGCTTCTACCATTGAAGATTTCCGAAGACACATCTAGGTTTTCATTCAAAAACTGTAATGAGCACAATTCTGTGATTTGAATCTCACATATCATTTTTGAGACGATCAGGTTGGGAAATATGGAGGGCATGAGGTGGTTATTTTCAAATATTATTTGATAATTGAAGCCTCTCTCTTTTTACTTTCAGATTTTGATTTTCCAATCATTGACTTTAATTGTAATAAAGTCTCTAAATCTATTTGTTCTTGATTGGCATCCTCAATTTCTCATCATGCTGCCTAGTATCTCTCAATTGCTCCCTTCTGGTAGAGCTTGTGTATTCCCCTACGTCTCTTCCTAGGTGTTCCACCATCAAATGCCGGCTAAAACTAAATCTAATTGGGTCAGAATCGTTAGTAAGCGGTTAGCAGTATCCGTGAATGAGGTTTGTTGAGAAATGGTAATTGGATGAATTTTTTTTAGAAAAAAAAAAACTATGACATCCCTTTTTTAAAAGGGATGTTGTAAGTATGTGAGCACCACTTATTACAGGCTTTACTACATCGCTTACATAGGCGTCCCCTTGAAAATGGATGTAGAAAGGGCTTAAAAATGAATGTTAAAAGTGCTTTGTAATGATGAGAGGAAGAAGGGAGGAGTTAGAACAGCCAAGGCAACCTATGGAAGCAGAACTATGGCTTCTAAAAATCAAACAAGTAAAAATAATGATAAGACAGAAATTATCTAAAATAGAGAAAGAAAGGGGGAGAAAAGCATTTGAAACTGCTTTTGAAAACTAACTTGGATGGATCTGAGGACTTCTCCGAAAGCGAAGAGTCTCATCAAGCCTCTTGCGGAGACTGTGAACATGAGTCAAGTGATCCAAAGCTATTTCTGCAAATAAAAAAACTAGATCCAAAGTAAGCACAATGAGCAAGTAGGTGCTCTAGAAAGTCAAACAAAAACAATGTGCACAGTGGAGTTGTAGGTGGAGGAGTGACTAGAGGTGGAGATGAAGGAAGGGGAGTGACTGGAAGAGGATATAGCAGTGATGGAGGGGCTGGAAGAGGGGAGGACGGTAGAAGAGAAGCAGAGGGAGGCAATGCAGGGTGTGTGCTAATTGGTGGAGGAGTCAATGATTGAGTCAGAGGCGGTGAAGACTGCTGAACCAGTAGCGGAGAGCCTTGAGGAGTTGGGAGAGGCTTAGTGGTGGGAGGAGTACCAATGGGACTAGTAGGATTTGGGATGTACAAGAGACCAAGGAACAAGAAGGATTTGGGGTCCATCATGTGCTACCATGTGCACTCTCTGACAAACCAAAAGGGATATTTTTGTTACCCTTTCAGTGTTCCAATTTAAAATTGGAACTCCAAAAGCCTACTTTCAGCATCCCAATTTCAAAAGGGGTGCTCTTGGAGCCAAAAGCCTTGCTTTTGACACCCATTTTCAAATTGAGACGTTAAAAATAGGGCTTTTGGCATCTCAATTTTGAAAAGAACTCCAAAAATTAATTTTTTGCATCTTTTTTTGCTCAAGGGACATCCAATATATCACAATTTCCGCACATAATTATAAAAATGTCACTGCATTTTTTTTTTTTTTTTGTAGTGGTTCTTTTACGCACATCATTTAAAAAAGATAATCAAAAGAGACATAAATGAATATCAACACTTGCTGATAATCTGACCCAAGAAGTAAGGTCTTCATGCTAACAAAAGCTTCTCTAGTTTCAGAAATGACCCCAATATGTGGGGTCATGGGCCCACAATATTGGAAGCCATTGATGAAACATTGAAGCTTCTACCAATTACATAATATCAAGACCTGATGGAGGTTTTTTGAGTGTGGACTTGTGACTCGTTGCCGTAAGAATTGTGATGAGAAACGATGACTGCTATGGCTTTATATAAAGACTATAGTACATGATTTCTGACAGACGAATCTAATGTTTTGCTACATTAGATAATAATGTAAGGAAAAAAAAAATTCTGGTAGGATAACTATTCTTTTTTTCAGATTCGGTTATGCTTATAATGTTAATGTCAGTTCATGATCCGTCTTTGTCATAAATGTAAACAAAGTTCATGACAATAGAATATCTTCTGTTGTGGAAAGAATATATTAAATATAAGAGCCTACTTGGTATGAATTCCCAGTAATTCCGAACTTTGTTTCGATCCAACTGGGCATGTCACAGTTAATTTAATTCATGCATGTATACATTTTTTGGTAGCAAAATAATACGTAACAATGTTAACCATCAATGCGTTAAACTTTAATATAGTAGTTCACGTTAAAGAAAAAACTGATAAAGTAGTTTAGAAATTCCCATGTCATAGACCCTTAATTTGTTTTATTTAGTCGAAGAAATGAACTCTCATTGTCCAATAAAATTTATTCTTGGAAAAAATTAAGTAACCACATTACCATAGTGGTGGAAAACACTGTCAAACATTGAGAATCAAACTTTGTCTTGATTGAATTTTCCTTGACTACGCAACACGTGGCTCATGAAACTTAGTTATATAGTAATCATCAAATAAATTTTGCATCTGTTTGTTTCTTTTCCATTTTCAAAGCCGTTGAGATTCGCATTGGGTCCCATATTGGAACAGTTCAAATAACACTACAAACAAAGAACATATTAGCTACGAAATTTACCCACAGAAAAATTCTATGGAAAATTCCGTGGGCAAAAAATTATACACGAATTACCCATAGAATTCTGTGGGTAAGGAAAATTACTCATGGAATTCCGTGGGTAATGAAAATTATCTACGAAAAATAAGCCACGTCTTTTTTATTACAAAAATTACCTACAGAATTCTGTGGGTAATCCATGTGTAATTTTTTATCATTGGAATTTCATGGGTAATTTTCCAAGAAATTTTTCTGTGGGTAAATTCCATGATTAATATGGTGTTTTTTTTTTTTTTTTTGTAGCGTAACATTATTGGCCTTAACATGTCAAATAGAACACACACATGCACGCGCGCGCAGCCTAATGTTATTCATGTAAAATATACTTAGTTACATCGATAAAATCATAAAGATTTTGTCAAACCATGTGCCATTACATGAATCTATAGTTCTGTTTTACTTAACATTCGAATTCAAATCTTTTTTTCAATATTTTCGTATCCATAATAGTGTGAAAATAAAGAAGTCTCCACTACTCTATGTTGTTCAAGAATAGTAGAACTGAGATTCTTGACCCTTTAGGCTCAGGTTTAGACAATTATATGTTTCTTGATATATGTGTGCTTGTGGACAAAGAATATGAAGAAGAAAGCCAGAATATGTTCTACGCACAACTTTCATTGGTTTTCGTCCATAGATTTAGACATTCTTGTAAGGGATTGGGAACCTCTTACTTTTCACTAGTTTTCTTCGTCTTCTTCTTATTATTTTTTATAATTCTCTAAACTTGTGTACAAGACGAAACGATATTACGTTAGACATGGATATTAATAATATATTTGATACTGATGGAAAAGCAAGTAAATATTCTCAGCCATCAATTCAATGTCAACTGCAGAGAATAACACTGGCAAAAGATAGCATTCATCTGTTTATGTTGGTTAAATTCTGATACCGTAGCAGCATCAAGTATGCACTATGTCAACGGTGGGTTTGGGTTCTCTTACAATCATTTGTCTCATTTTCTTTTCAGAATTTCATTTCCCTATCTAGATTAGAAAACTAGATTGTTTAGATTTAATATTTTATAAAATTATTATTTTAAACATAAATAAATAAATTTAAATTGTTAAAATCTTATCTATACAATTCATAACTATAACACAAACTAAATTTTAAAAAATTAAATTATAAAATTCTATAATAATAGTTTTAAAAAATATTAAAACTAAACCATCCATTTTTTAATCTAAGGATGGAGATGAGATTTTTAGAAGAAAATGAGAAAAAAGATCATGAGAATATCCAATTCTATCAACGGCCACTTGGATGAGGCTCATTTGATTTCAAAATTATAGAAATTCATCAAAAAAAATCATTATCCTAAAATAAAAATATCATAATATTATACATTTCATATTTTTTCTTATGTACATATCGTATTTATGGGAAATTGGATTTCATTTTAAATAGACATGATGATTACTTTCATATTTAGCATGTTCGTACTATAATGGCTTTTAAATGCATTTGGTATTTCAGTGAAATAATTCATATACATTTATTAAAAAATTAATTATTTACTTCTTATAGTTTGACTTTACTTTTAATAAAGTCCTTGTGGTGTTTTTATTAATACTTATATTCATTGCGTTAATTATAATTCATGTGGGTATTAACTAAGTGACTTATAAATTGTCAGAAATATGCAAAATGAAAGAGTTTTTATAGAAATAACATGATGAAATAAAATTTATTTGTTATCAACGTAAAAATAAAAAATCACTATGTTTATAACTTAAAAGGACTCAACAATAAAAAAAATAATAATAAAAAAAAAAAACTACAAGGACCAAAGAAAAATAATAATTAAATCATAGGGATTTGCATTTTGTCACAGGGATGAGATTCGATATGTACGTTTGTGGTAACAAGGAGTAACAGTCTCTATATATAGCCACTCATCATGATCAGTTTCTTGTATCTCAAATTGCAATGATAGTGTGCGTATTAATGGAAGATGTTTCCATGTGTCATTATAGGCTTCCGATATTGTGGCTCTACAATATCAGTTGCCTCTTATGATGCTTGAGAAGCTTATGATCTGAAATAACTGGAGAGCTTATTTCTGTTTTGTATCAATCATGCATTAACACCACAACGTAACATAACAAGAAATTTGTGATCTGTTCTTTTTCTTTTACATGTTTTATGATAAAATATTCATGACAAAAAGTTAATTCCGTTGCGGAAAATAGGGATAGAGTTATTATTAATTAATCCATACTAGTGTATAAAATGTCATTTTTACATAATGTCATCCATATCAGCTGTTGCCATGATGGTTGAGAAAAAACAAAAAATGGTTGCATTTTGATAACTGTAGTATGTGACTTTTGACTATCCATACCGGTTCTATGGAACCCGTGTAATAAACTTTTACTACATCAATTGTCCTATAACAATCAGTATAGATAACAGTTTGAAACGCCTTTTTATAACTTAAATTTCAAAATTGAACAATTTTTAATTTGTACACGAATTTCATGTATAATCAGTTTAGAAGATGCTTTCTACACCGTATTTCTTTAATAACCAGTGTAGATAACAATTCGAAACATCTTTGTAGTCACGCTAATAGTCGTTTTCATTCATTTGCGTGCCAACCTCGACAACTGCTAATATGTGTGCTCTTCTCTTCCATTGGTATCGGCTTCATCTAAACCGTCGCCTCTGATGTCACACCATTCCTATATATTACTTATATAGCAAACATGCATTGCGCAGTTATAGGCTTCCAATGATGTCACACTAGGTCATCCTTTTTTTCTTTGGTATACACATAGTGGTGGGTAAATAGGCCAGCCCTTGATGGGCTAGCTTGGATCTAGGTCATCCTTAAAAAGATCTCTTTCACAAATTACCCTTAAAAATGAAGCCCAACCTTGAGCTTATAGGCTTGGGCTTGACTGTAACACCCCAAATTCCATGCTTAAAAATCGTGTCGGTTGACACTTAGTTTTGGGAAAGTCAACAGAGTTTGAGGTGCTACAGTTTAGAATACTGCGGAAACAGATAGCATGCGCTAATATTCAAATAATGAGTATCTGATATAAAATGCCTAGACATATGATGATGTCCCGACATAAGCTGGTATATTAAAAATTTTCCCGAAGGAATATTTATGTGATACAATTTACAGAGATTTGAATACATTTCTCTGATAAAAAAAAAGTCTTAAATTAGACCTATGGCTTAGAACCTAACATCAGTTAATCAGACAATTTGGCTAGGTCGGTGTTCAATCTAATGGGAGTCTCACCAACTCTATGGCGACTTGTGACAACCCACCGATGGAACCTTCTTTAGTTTAAGCACCAAATGGTCCGAAATAACTTTGTTAAATCCGTGCCAGAATACTCTGCCAGAAACTAAGTCCTAATAACTTCTACAGACCTTCGTCTTCGACCGCTGCCTCTTCACGGCTCTTTCCACCGGCACTTTCTCTATCCCGGTTTCTTCCTTGTACTATTCATTAAGACTGAGGTCCAATGCCCATTGGACCTTAGGTAACAGTTAACCTTATACTCAAGTATAACAGTATATGTATGATAGATATTCATTTACAATTTAGCATATAACTATACATAGCACACAGCACATGTCATAGTTCACATAACAACAATACCTCTACATAACACACAGCCCATGTAAGGTCCACATAGTTTGCACATAAACCAGTGCCACGCCCCGGAGCGTGTCCTCAGTGCTAGGAAAACATCTATACGGCATTACCAAGACTGTAACCCGTTTTCACATAATAGCTGAATGTATAAATAGTGACTTAAGACAGAGTCTTAATCACGGTGCATGACCCAAGACTCAGTCTTGTCCACGACTATATGAATCATCACATCACATATAGAGCATACAAGTAGCATAAGAGTTAGAGTTACAGTACGCGTCCGTACCTTCATTGATGATATCGGGTACTTTCGTCGAAATATGGTACGTTTGACAATGGTACGACGGCGGTACGTAGCGGAAACAACGGTTCGTGTTTTCAGATATCCTATAAGGATTATATCACAGATATGAATTTTTAATATCATAATAGGCATTTTAGGTACAAATTACCATTCTGCCCCTAGTTTGATTAGTCGGTGGAATTTTGCCAGAGCTTCGCTACTTTGACTCTAATCTTCCAAAATTTTGCCGTATCTCTTTCTCCATCATATTTTCGAAATAGATACCATATTTAAACTTAAGCATGATATCAACAACATATTGGAAGACTAAAAGATCAAACTAACATTTCTACCATAACTACCGAACGAAGCTAGAATCTTAAGACTAGGGACCGAAGAACTTACCCAGAACCTTGCTACTCATTCCTCCGAGCTCCTCCCTCTCTCTAACATCTCTCTAGATTTCGAACTAGGCAAGCGAATTGGTGAGAAAATGAAGGAGAATGGAAGGCTATTTATAGAAAAAGGCAATGACATTTTGGTAATTCTTTTGAACTTTGTCTGATCAGTTTCTAACCGTCGGATCGCACTTCTTTAAGGTGGCAAGATCTTGGCCATACACCTTACTATGCTGACCTCATCCTATGTCACCAACTTGCTCAAGAAGCTTTCTACCGATAAAGTCCCTGTTCGGTGTTCTAATCGCGTAATCTTGAGAAATCTCAAAATTCCGGGAACATAGCCCCGAAGATCTTTTCTTTCTCTTTTAAGATACCTGGGTTATCTAAATTTTTTATCTCATTAAAGACATTCCGTTGCCTGCCGAACATTTTCGGACAACCGCTGTCAGTTATGGAAATAACTTCGGAGATAGCCTACTTTGAGATAAAAATTCACTTGTATATAATAAGTCCTTATGTTAGATACTTAGTTCATATATTTTGAGATAAGATTTATTTTCTATCAGTTCTCCTCTATCCTATTTGCTTTTTCTCAAAATATCTCACTTTATATTATTATTATAATCATAAATATGTAGATATTTTTATTTTGCTACTACATACACACACATGCACAACACTTAGACACACACACACTCACAACTCTCCACATCTCATAACACTCACACACCACACATCTCACACACACACAAATTTCGGTTTTTTCTTCTTTATTCATGTCTAAACAATTAGCCATTAATTATTTAACTAATCACTTACTAATTGTTGATAATTTTCTTAATTAGTAATAATTATTATCTCACAACTATTTTACTTACATTGGTATTTTATGTCCCATGTAATATATCAAAAATCACGGAGTCAATTTTGGTTTCAAAATACTTTTTAATTTTTCTTCTTTTTATTTTCAAAGGAAATAATTTATTAAATTGTCTAAATTAAGGACAATATTCTTTCTAATTTTTAATAATTATTTTACTGCCCTTTAGAATTTATCACAATTCTTTTTAGGATGTTTTATGACCCTAAAATGCATTTTTAAGCCTTTTTGACACTTAATTTTCTTTATCCCTCCTAATTTCATGAGAAATCACCTTAGGAAATAAGGTAATTATTATACTAATTTTGAGACCACAAATTCACCTATTTCCAATAGGTATTATTTGTCAATATAATTATCCGGGTTTTACATTGACCTGTTGGCTTTAGACGCTTTTTCAATATTTTTTATTTTAAAATAAATAAAATTAAAATCAAGATTTCAGAAAATTTTTAATTCAAATTATAAATAATAGCAGATTAAAGTGTCAAACTAAATCCAAACAACTCTAACTAGATAAAACTCTTATTCGAAACTTTAATATAAAAGTGATAATCAATTAAATATCTTGATATTTTTGTATCATGTTGATCATTTTATTTATAATAATGGAATAAAAATATTTCAAATAAATATGAGAATAAAAAATGAAAAATAAATTGTCAACACGACTAAAATATCTCAAATGAAAACTATAATGTTCTATGAGTTTAAATAGGTAAGCCATTGACGAGTTCAAGTTTAAAAGGGCTAGGCTTGAAAGATTAATTATCCTAAAATCATGGTTTTTGAACAGCCCAACACTTGATATAAATATGTTTAAAAAGGCCCGCTAGACCGGCTCTGTTCATTTTTCTAGCTCTACTAAAACATCATAGCAACAAACAAACCATCCTTTTGTATACGAGATTAATTATAACAGATAGGTTGGAAAACTTTAACTTGAAAAGACGGACAAAGTTAAAAATATAGATTATTAGATTTGAGGAAAGTAAATCACATTCTATTTGATCCGTATAGCATACAAGCAAGTGTGGCTTCAGAGCATTTATGCTCAGAGAGTTAATCATAGATTCAATCTTATCCTGAACCTATGGTTTTCCGAAAGGACAAGGACAATGCAAATCTGAATTGGGACAACATACTCAATTGGAATAAAGTGTTTGAAGAAGAAACGAAAAATTCCAAAACAATAGATTAGATTCGTGAAGCTTTCTTTTTAAAATGTGATCTTATGGTGCTTCAATTCTCTGTTTTATTTTTCTAAAAAGTATATAGGTGTAATATATATATTTTTAGAGGTATATCGTATTTTGAGGTACCCATTTAAAATAAATTACATCAGTATTACTTGCTAGTCGGATATAACTTTCCGCTTCCATATATCGACATTTTCCCTTATTTATTTTATAGGTTTCTTGGGAAATTGAAATCCTACGTAAGGAATAAGGCATAGCCTAAAGGTTTAATAAAAAAAAGGTTATATAGAATGTAATGTCCTGTATTCTGTTCGAAGTACTTTGATGATGTTGAGACATCTTTCAATCAACTGCCTCAGGTAGATGATTGCCCTAAGCTAGAGCCGTCAGCAGCAGAGTCGTTGATCCCTCTTGTTGGTAAACCAATTAGTGGAAGTGACAAATTCAAACTGACGACAATTGAGAAGTTCCAAGCACACAGACATGTCTTGATTAATTGCAGTAAAGTATAATTGTGCCTTCAATAAGTATTGTCCACAAATATATGTTATCCTATATATTTTTGTACATTTAATACTTACATTTCATGATCTTCATGTCATGCTTAATTGTAGGAAATTCAAAAGTCATGTGAAGTATAAAATGCGGGTCCATTCACAGACATTCTCCAAAATTGACAGAAAGGTCCACAAAGAATTCCCATCTTAGTTTACACAAATAATATTAAATGACCACATTCGACACTTACCAGAATTCAGAGCTTTCCCACTCAACCCACTTGACCACACATAGAGATTTATGGTATACAATGTCAATGGTTTCAAGTTTTGCATGGTGTCACGAGATCAAGGATTGCTAAGCTAAAACTCAGGTGTTTATGGCACTTTCGGGACAAGGAGTAATGCGGGTAGCAGTGATGGAAACATGTAGTACAGTGATGTCATGTATTATGGAAAGTCACTTAATGTGGAGATAATAAATTACTAAGCTTGTTCCACTGTGACGCTATTCAAGTGTTTGTGGGCAAATACAATTTCTCAAAGATTCACAATTGACGACTTAGGCATCACATCAATCAATTTCTCTCGGCCTATTCACGCTAGTCAGTCTTAGGATGATGAGCCATATATTCTTGTCTTAGAGGCACATTAGGTTTGTTATGTCACAGATGAGAGGCATATGAATTGGAAAATGGTTGTTCACTTAAAGCCTCGGGACCTTTATGACATGGGTGATGGTGATAATATTGCCTATGAGAGTGAGCTACTCCAGCCCGCCAGTTTCAAAACTTCCTCCCAGACAATGATGATAATTTACCTATAGTTTGATGCATTTTTTAATATAAGCTTTATGAAATAATATTTAATTTAAGTTTAATTATTGTTCAAATATATTAAACTCACATGTAATAGTTTATCCAAACTTTTTTTGTAGGCATGGTGACGAGGATAGAGCTAAAAAATTATGCTTACAATAACATTTTCAATAAGTAAGCCTCTAGTTTTCTTAAAAAAATATATAATTTGTAGTGGTTATATAATTGCTACTAAGGTCACGAATGCTGCTACAAAATAAACTAACCGCTACTAACATTGGAACATAATTAAACCGCTACACATGTTACACAGATCTTATAAATACCTATAACACACCTCATTCATTACACCTCATCCTCTCTTCTGGGCATGTTTTCTCTCGTGTTCACTCATTTATCAACATTGCTTCAAGATGTTAGGTGTTTAAAAAGGTTAAATACCAATCTATAGTGATAATTTCTTCTACATTTTTATTTCATTTTCTAACTCCACAGTACTAATTTTTGTTCTTATCCCTAATTTGAAGGACATTCTTCAACATTCTGTCATCATTCACATACATAAATTTTCTCTTTAATTTAATTATTTAAAAGATAGGATATAAGTTCCTATTATCTACACATTCTCATTTGTTCTACACCTTTATAATAACCCATATATGATCCTCAAATACTAGCTTATATCAACTATTTTTAAAATTAACTTCTACCATTTATATTTAAATTATTTAATTATTATATTAATATAAAATGACAATTTCAATTTTCTAACAATGTTATTCATTTGTAGCGGTTTCAAAACCACTATAAAGGTGATATTATTATAGGAATAAGGTGAAGTTAACACTCCTTGAGTTGTTGAGTCTACTAACCATTGCTAAAGGTGCTATTAAGAAAAATAGGACCCAAACTCTTCTGATTGGTGGGCCTTCCAAGGTTAAGGGTGAGGGCAAGTCTTTAGAGACAATTACGCTCAAACTTAAGGCCCAACTCAAGAAGAAGGAGGGCAAGAGCAAATGATAGGGGAAGTCTAAGGAGAATGTTGTATGTTCCCATTGTCAGAAGGAAGGACATTGGAGGAGGAGTTGTCCATTATACCTAGCAAGTCTTAAGGGAAAAGGGCATGATGATGCTTCTACCTCAGATATGTTTTGGATTTAAATTCGAATAGTCAACTTCTTACCATTTAAGTTGAGAAGCCGAGGTTAGATAATCAATCCTATCTTTAGAACTATAGATTGGGACACATTAATGATACTAGATAGCCTGGACTCCGTCCAACCATCTTAATCATCTTGCCAAGTTGTTTGTCCTCTAGCCTAAGTATACATATGCCCACAAACATCAGAATGAATGAGTTCCAACAACTCATTGGCTTTATGACTCACAAGGTTTTCAAGCTTAGTCTTCATCATTTTTCTAAACAAACAAGATTCATAAGGCCTATATTAAGATGTGTGTATCTTCTAAGACAAAAATCTGAGGCCTTTGAAAAGTTCAAAGAGTTTTGGAATGAAGTGGAGAAACAAATTAGCAAGATGGTTAAGGCGCTTCGATTAGATCGAGGTGGCAAATATCTAAGTCAGAACTTTCAAGATTACCTAAGATAGAATCAAATTCTCTCATAGTTGGCGATTCTATACACACCACATTAGAATGATATGTCTGAAAGGAGGAATTGAACAATACTTGACATGGTACAGTCTATGTTGAGCGGTACGAAGCTCTCAAAACCATTTTTGGGACTCACCCTCTATATGGCATTTCACCTTCTTAATAGGGTTCCATTAAAATTTGTTTATATTGCTCCATATAAGATATGAAGGGATCAGAAGCCCTACTTGAGTTACCTTTAGGTGTGGAGCTATCCAGCTTATGTCAAGACCCTAGAACTGGATAAGTTAGGGGCTAAGAGTACCTTGTTCTATTTTGTAGGCTATCCCAAGGATACAAAGGGATACTACTTTTACTGCCATGAGGGCTACAAAGTGTTTATGTCTAAGAATGCTACCTTTGTTGAGGAGGATTTACTCTCTCAAGTAGATAGTGGGAGTAAGCTAGAATTTAAAGAAATTCAAGACCTAGATGAAAATATAACAAAGCCTAAGTATGTTGATCAAGCGATGCCTCAACTAGAGGTTGCAGACACCCAACCTTGTAGGACTTCTGGGGCTAGTCATCAACATGAAAAGTATGGTTTTGTGGTTGATAATCAATAAACCGTTTAGGATGATGAGCCTACTTCCTACATTGAGATGGTTAAGGATGTTGATTCCTTAGAATGGCGTAAAGCCATGGAGTTCGAAATAGATTCGATGAATCATAATAAGGTATAGACCTTGGTTCCACCACCTGAGGGAATAGTTCATCTTGGTTGCAAGTGGGTCTTTAAGAGGAGGATTGATGCTAATAGCAACATTCAAACCTATAAAGCTAGGTTGGTTATAAAGGGTTATCATCAAAGGCAAGGTCTTGACTTTGAGGAAACCTTCTCGCCTGTTACCATGATCAAATCTATTAGGATCATTCTAGCTATAGTCATATATCATGATTATAAGGTTTGACAAATGGATGTGAAAACTGTCTTCTTGAATGGTTTATTGAAGCAAAAAGAGTATATGACACAACTTGAAGGTTTTGAATCTAAAGGCCAAGAACATATGGTATGTAAATTTCAAAAATCAATATATGGTTTTAAGCAAGCTTTGAGGAACTGGAATATTTGTTTTGATGAAGTTGTTAAGGACAACGGCTTAATCAAGAATGAAGATGGACCTTGTGCTTGTAAGAAGGTTAGTGGGAGTGTTGTTTTTTTCCTTATACTTTATATGGATGACATATTGCACATTAGAAATGACATTCCCATGCTGCAATTTATGAAGATCTGGTTTTAAGAAAACTTCACCACAAGGGATATGGTATTAAGATCTATAGAGATAGATGTAAAAGGTTGATGGGATTGTCCCAATCCACTACCACTACAAAAATGGGATATTACTACCTTAAAAGACGTCCTTATTAACAAATAGGAAGTAAAAAATGAAGGTGGTGGCGTTCTTGTAATTATATTTAAGGAAGTTGGGCCTTGAGTGTCCTGAATTATAGTTTAGGACTTGTAAAATTGATTGTTGTCATCCTAACTTTGTTTCAGGACGCCTAAAATTGTTTGTGCCATGGGAAATATGAAAATTTTTTGTTTGGCACCATGAGATTTAATTCTTTTTAGAATAAAATTCATTTTGGGCGTCCTACAAATATTTTAGGATGACTAAAAACTGGGAAAATAATTTTCCCGCCATGGGAAATATGGGAATATATTGTTGGCGCCGTGGTTATTCATTTTTTTTTAACATTGGCGACCTGAAAGTAAATTCAGGCCGCCAAAATTCTAATTTTGGTGACCTGAAATATATTCAGATCTCAATCCACCTTTGTTCATAAAGTCTTAGGATTATACCTTTTTTAATTACTTCACATTTTCTTGGGATTTTGAGTAGCATGCACATTGAGTCTTGGATTATAGCTTTATAATTATAACCCTAATGGTAGAGATTTTATTAAATTAAATATAGAATAAAATATAAGGCTAATGTTGGCACCGCAAGTGGTGGAGTAGTTGGCGATTGTGGAGAGGAGGTGAAGGAAGAAATATGAGAGAAGAAAATCAATGAGCTTGAAAGGAGCAATGATAAGGCCAATGTTGGTGAAGATGAGGGGGAATATGCCTCTTGTTTCTGAGAGGGTATGCTTTATATGATGGCATGTGAAGTCTAACGTATTATGAGCACTTTGTTGTGGACCCTTATAGAATTGGAGCTCCTTTATATAAAATGATCATTTGAATTAAATGGACTCATCATTTCAAATCTTTATGTTCCTATAGAGTTCCAATATTAAATGTAGTACTTAGTTTGATATGTAAGTGTGTAGAAAATATAAATCAATACAATCTGTGTCTTCTCTTAAAGTTTTTTGTAAACTCAAAAGATGAATGAAAGTGCACATTGTGTTTCCTCTTCTTTACAATCTGTCTCCCATATATATAGTCCATTAATTTTCTGTGTAGATAAATGTCTGCTTTGCTTTTGATAACCTCTTTTGACCGAAAAATTAAAGGCCATAGATGCCTAGGAAAGTTTAACTTAATGTATGCATATTAAATCTATATATATATATACATATATATATATATACACACACATATATATATAAGGCATCCTAAAATATGATTTAGGAAGCTAAATCTTCATTTTTGGCATCCTGAATGGATTTTCAAGATGCCTAATAAGGCGTCCTGAATATTAATCAAAACGCCTTTACAGGATGCCTTAAATAAGACATCCTGTTATTAGTTCAGGACGCAAAATTCACATTTTTTACTCCACCTTCGTTAGACGTCCTTCTGATTAAGGACATTAATTGGGTTTTATTTAGGACACTATTTGTGTTTTTTGTAGTAGTGCACGTACAAAGATAAGATACTAAAGATATTTAGCACAGATGAGTTGAAAAGGGGTTTTCTTCCCATCGGTAATGGCATTCATCTTTCTGAGGCTATGTGTTCTAAGACACCAGCCAAAAGGGAATGCATAGAGATGATTCCACATGTATATACAATTAGATCTATCATGTATGCTATGCTATATACAAGACTAGACGTCTTTTACGCTTTGAACATCACGAGCTGATACCATATAGACCCTGAAAATGGTTACTAGACTACTGTAAACATAATCTTAAAGTATTTAATAAGGACTAAGGATCTATTTATGATTTATAGTGATAGTGGTATGCTAAAATGCAAGGGGTTCACTGATGCTAGTTTCTAGAATGATAGAGATGACTGTAAATCCTAGTTAGAACTTTTCTACACCTTAAATGGTGGAACAATTTGTTGTAAGAGTTCCAAGCAAGAGGCCATGACAAACTCTACAATGGAGGCATAATAGATAGCAATTTCAAAAGCGGCTAAGAAGGAAATATGGATTAAGAAGTTCATTAATGAACTTGGAGTAGTTCCTAACATTATTAATCTAAAACCTTTGTATTGCAAAATTACCAGAGTTATAGCTCAAGGCAAGGAACCTAGGTCTCATCAAAGGGCCAAATATGTGATTTGCAAGTATCACCTTATCCAAGAGATTGTTGAAAGAATGGATATAAAGATGGACTATATTTCCATCGATGATAATTTGGCCAATTCTCTGACAAAGGGTTTCTCTCAAGGAAAGCATGATAGTCATTATGAGTCTTTAGGTTTGACATGTTGACCTAATTGGCTCTAGGCCAAGTGGGAGATTGTAAGTATGTGGTGTCCTAGAGACAATATGTTTTATCATAAGAAAACCTTGTACTATTTAGTATTTCATGTTTTATATATTTGAGCACACTTTATCTTTATCATATTTATGTCTTTCTAATATTTTATAATTAATATGTAGTTAAAGATAAAGACCCTAGGAATAGAACAAGTGTACACTCTAGGATCTAAGATAGAGATCATGATCTTGAGGACTTGAGGGTACTATATGTCTATTGCATGAAACTTGTTCCTAGTCTACAATCACCAAGAAAGGACATTGACGATCTCAATAAGACTAGTATGATGTCATCTACTTTTATAGAGATACAAGGTAGGGACCTTATGGAATGCAAACATGGTGATACCTTAACTAATGTTGCACGAGGATTTATTAGAGAACATATTGCACTAAATTGGCTTACCGAGAGACTCTATAAAGGATTCATTGTAGAGAGTATCATTAGATCTGTAATATCTCTTATCGTTTGGTAGTGCGGATCATCCTAGATTTGAGGATGTCATCGAACACTATACCTTAGGGTTATGTTTTGACTGTAGAACTCTATCTACCTAAAAATGGGGAGAACAATGTATCTTGGGTGTAACTTGAATATATGAGTATAAATGGACATGCCAAAATGACTTATAGTCCCCTGTAATGGATTAGTCATTCACGAGGTCGGTAAGGCTTGGATGACTTATAGTTAACTTAGAAATCCATGCACAATAAGTGATCATGAAGAGTCATGATTGATATTAGAATCAATGGAAGAAGATTCCTAATTTCATGAAATAGCTACATATAGTTAATTGCCTGAAAGATTTCATGATTTTTAAAGCTCATTTAATTCATAAAATATTAGTCACAACATTCATTGCCAGTACGGAATTTAAAACCAACAGTTTTCCAAGCTTTGAACATAATGATCTATTGATTCTAAAAGTTATTCCCCAAAATGTTTTCACTCCATTTTATGTTTTAAAAGCAATGGAGACTTCAAAACATGAAAGGAAATTTACCCTACAATTTTCTAGATTAAACTACAATTCTACCAAAAATATAAAAGCTAGAGCTCAAGTGCTTACCTCTTGAAGTTCTTACTCCTCCTTCCTCCTTCACTTGCTTCAACTTTCACACTAGCTCTCTCTTTCACTCAATCATATTTTATTTTCATTTGGTGTGGAGAATGAGGAGGAGCTCATGGCTATTTATAGGAAAAATTCCAAGCTTATGTGAAACATGTTGCACAGAATTATTTTGCTCTTCTTTCTTCTTAACCATGGGATTAAAAACCACTTTTTGAAATCCAATCTCCTCCCTTCCTCATGAACGCCGATCTCCATGCTCATTCTTGGCCTTGGATGAGCTTTGACATGTGTCAAGATCCAATGCTTCAAGCCTCTTATTCGTCTAATTAATTTCCTAAGGATTAATGCTTAATTACAAGATTAATTATCAACCATTGGATTGTAAAACATGTGTCAAGATCTCATGGTTGACAAGTTTTGCAATTCTTGACTTTTGGTGCAGCCTTGATTAAGCTTAATTATCCTCTTAATCAAGTGATTATATGCCCACTAATTACATTTGTCATTGGTTAATTGATTTGTTAGTTAACCATGGAATTAATTCTTTATTAGACAAGCTTAATTTCATCCTCTTAGGTCCTTGATTTTCGAAATAAGACAGCCCCCTTTGGATGATTTTTATTTGTCTCTAATCATATTGAAAACATATGCACACAATCTTAATTGGCATAAGTTAATTTGTCAATTTAATATTTACTAATTTGCATTTAATTTAATTAAGCGTCTTCAACATCTTTCCAAATCTTTTTTGGTTGTAAAATAACCAGTATTTCATGTGTTATTCATATCGCATTTTATAGCTCCTAAATATAGATTTTATTTCTTTGAGACACATATTTATTTTTGTATTTTGCTAAGAAATTCTTAAAAAATACAATGTTTATTATATTAGGGCAATTAGAGTGTTATAATCAAGAGAATGAACAGGACCAAGGGAACCCTTGATTGTCATCTTTGTGCTCCACTGGATTTGAGGTGGATGTGGAATAATTATTTTTGTGACAAAATTTAAATTTAAATTCCATAAAATTAATTAAAGTGTATTTAAAATTAATACAAAAATGTACTTATAATTATGCAGATTTGTGGGGAAACATCAGCAAGAAGAAGTTAGGCCTACAATTAAGGGAAGGCTATTTAGTGGAAAAACAAGCTGGACCGAACTGGTTATTGAAGCAATTGGACACCGATTATTGAAAGCAAGGCTGCTGGACCAAATTGAAGAGGTGGCGACCTTCTTCTTCCTCTTTCTTCAAGGTTCATCTTTCTTTCCATGAGTAGCTAAGTTCTGGTGCTTTCCTTGAGTTGGGTAATGTTTTGAGCTTCTAACGTTCAATGGAATTCCTTTAAGGTTTCTTTCTAGCTCATGGTTATATGGCTTAATTAGTTAAGTATGTGGTTAAGTGCTAGATTGTTCTATGCCAAGTGAACAAACTTGGTGGTTGAGCTGGGAGTTGACTAATTAAACCTTATATGATTCATATTAGCTAGGAGTATGTTTAGTTGTTTATTCTGACTCAGTTGAGTGGATTTTAAATGACTAAAATGAATGCTTTTGAATTTTGTAATGGTGATTACAACTTAGATTTGGAAGTTAATCATTCTTCCCCTTGAGTTAGATATATTGTGTTGAATGGTGGTACTTATTTATTTGTTTCGGTACAATGAATTAAATGAGCATTGCAAGTATGGATCTAGTAGTAGCTTAGGTCTATCATTTTGACTCATATTATTGATTTCTTATCATTAGCAAGTAAGGAAGACTACAATCTCAACTCAAGGGAATCTCACCTCATCATTATATAAGTTTATTGATTTTTTTTTTTTTGTTATTGTTAATTTTGATTCTGTTAACTTCTTTATCTTGAAAACCAAAAAATACAAAAATATTGAATTAGATTAGATTATTTCATTTGTCTTGGAAACAATTTCACAAAATTATTTATCGCAACTCTAAGGTATTTATCAATTAACTATTTAAAAACAGAAATTAATCTCCTCACAAGAACAACCTACGTTGAGCAACTACGCTACATTTAGGATTGCGATTTTCGGTTGATGGTTGTAATTCCTATCTTGTTACTGTAATGTATTTTCTGGTTGGAAATACCTTGAGATTGATGTGTACGTTCCGATATTGCACCGTGTCGTGGATTAATATTTGTGTTTCTTATATTTCTCAAAATGATTTATGGTAACTTTAAGGTATTTATCAATTAACTATTCAGAAATTTGGAAATTAATCTCCTCACAAGAACGACCTACATTGTGCTACTACGCTACATTTTCAAACCTGGTTTTTTTCTTCTTTTTTTTTTTCTTTAGAACTGACACGACATGGGTTTATCATGCTCTCAACTTTCTGTTTCATTTTTCACATTAAGTATTGTGATTTTTGGTTGATGGATGTAAATCCTATCTTGTTACTGTTGTAACATCCCAAATTCCAGGTTCGAAAATCGTGTCGGTCGACACTTAGTTTTAAGAAAAACAACAGAGTTTGAGATGCTACAGCTTAGAGTACTACGGAAATTGATAGCGTGCACTAAGATCCGGACAACGAGTATCTAATATAAAAATGCCCAGACATATGATGATGCCCGACACAAGCTGATATATTAAATATCCCGAAGGAATATTCATGTGATACAATTTACAGAGGTTAAATACAATCCTCTGATAAAGAAAGTTTTAAACTAAACCCATGACTTGGAACCTAACATCAGTTAATTAAACAGATTGGCCAGGTAGGGGTCTATCATGGGAGCCTCACCGACTTATACAGTGACTGATTGGCTTCCCACATAGATGAACCCAGCCTTAGACACCAAACTGTTCAAAGTAACTTCGTTAAATTCGAGCCAGAAGCTAAGACCTAATAACTTTTACCGACCTTTGCCTTTAACCGCTGCCTCTTCACGGCTCTATCTACCGACGCCTTTTCCATCCCGGTTTCTTTCCTGTACTATTTATTAAGACTGAGGTCCAATGTCCATTGGACCTCAGGTAACGGTTAACCTCATGCTTATGTAAACAGTATATGACAGTTATCACAGATATACAACATAATCACAGTTTCAAAAACACATAACCACATGTAAGGCAATAACATAACACAGCCACTGCAATATGTATGTTACCCCAGTCTGCACATAACCAGTGCCACGACGGCCCATCGTGTCCTCAGCGCTAGGAAAACTCAACAGTGTTACCAAGACTATAACCCGTATACAATTCAACTCTCATGAGTAAATTTCAAAATAGAGTATTATCATGTGAAAACAACAATCATATATAACCAAACCATAAGCATAAGAGTTAAGGTTACAATACGCGTCCGTACCTTTTACCGCATAGTCGTCAAACGTCCGACCTTTGATTCCGGCTTTGGACTTCCCGGATATCCTAACATATCACCATATCACTTAGAACAACATTCTAAGAGATATTTCCACCTCTATTTACCATTCTACCCTTGATGGCTTTATTATTACAATTTTGCCCTTATATTTCTTCAAAAACGTGGTGCAGCATTTTCTGGGCAGATTTTTCGGTAACTTTGAAAAATTATAACTAATTCTAGAAAAATCAAAATGAGGATCCGTAAAATTTCCTGGAATCCTTGAAAAGTCTATTTTCGAGGAAAAATACTGGAACTTACCCAGAATTCATGGATAATTCCCAGTTTCCAAATTTCAAACTGCTGTCCCGATTTTCGCCCAGAAAACATAGCTTAACTTCTGAGATTTTTATATTTTTGCACAGAGCTTCAAATGACACACTCTTTATAGATTTGGAAAGCCCTGGACGTCTACTTTCATCATGAATGTTCTCAGAATTTTAGAACATCATCTTCATCATAAAATACTGACGTTTTTACCCCTGACTCCAGAAAATACTAATCGAGGAAATTTCGCTAGAGCTTCGCTATTTTGATCCTAATCTTCCAAAAATTTTGATATAACTTCTTCTTCATCAATTTTTCGAAATAAATCCATTGGAAAGCATAAAAACATGAAAATAAAACTATTTTGGGAAGATTGAAGATCAAAACACATTTCTAGCATTTCTATTTCATAACCCAAGAACTTAAACTATGAACTAAAAACTCTCTTACCTCTTGAAGACCACTAGCCTCCTATTTTTCTGCAGCTCTTCCACACCCTCCCTTTCTCTCTAAATTTTCGGTTGAGGCTTGAGAAATTTGTGAGAAACTTGTGAAGGGAAGAGCTCTATTTATAGGAAATCAAATGAGTAGGCACCAAGTAATTCAATTTGATCTTGGCCCTTGAGGTTTGCTTGGTGAGGAAGCAAAGATCTCCCCCTTACACCTCCCCAATTCATCCCTCTCTCTCCCTTTTCCTTAGATTTTTGCTTTATCTTCTATTTAATCCCAAATGCTAATTTAGTTAAGCATCAACTAATGTTTTTCTTCAAAATCTAATTTCACTTTTGAAATCCTAATTTTGTGATTAGATTTATGGTGATTTTTAATTCCCAAAACACTTAGGTATATATCTTATAAGTACCCAAAAATATCCTTGGGAATAGCCAAGATGAAGCTCATAATTCCCTGATTCCAAATATGTATTTATCTTGAAGATCTAGTTTCAAGATTTCAAATTATGATTTAATTTCTATAGGTTCTCATTTAATTTTATTTGATTAATAACAACTTGTTCTTTAAGCTAGGCAACTTGCTCACCAAGTCTTTACTAATCTTCTTCCATACACCTCTTTCATTGACTTATGTGTTATTCTCTTTTTCCTTCTTGTTTCAAAAAAAACGTCCCCCTCTAAATTTAATCACTCAAATTATGTGTTTAATGTTCTCACATATTTAAGAAGGAAAATCCCTCATTGGTTCACTTAGATTTTAGGATTCATGGTTAATATAATTTAATTCTTCCATTTATTTAACATTAAACAAGAATTTTTGTCCCATAGAAATAAATTAGGAATATTTATTTTAAATCCCAATTTTAATTTCTAACATCATGTTTTAGGGGTTACTAGGCTTAACTACCAAAATTGACAAGGTTTCTAATTCAATTTTGATAATTACAACTCCTTGTATCCTAATCAATATCATTTGGTCTTAAATTATGACCTTAAAAACTTAATCATTAACTAATTTCAAAAATTAATAGAGTACCTCAATTATTGCAATTTCACTTGCCCAATAATTGTTACTAATTTCCTCTAATTGATTTTATCATCCTCTGATGATTTTAAGATGTCAAAATGGTGTAATTCCTAAAAATAATAATAAATTAATTAAAACTTTAGAGATAACATACTCTCTATTTTAATTAATATTTAGTTGCCTCTTAGGATTTATCATAACATTCTTAGGGTATTTTATGACTCATAAATTCACTTAGGGATTTTAGCTCTTTATTCACTCTAATTTCATGAGAAATTACCTTCAGAATATAAGATAATTATTTCACTTGTTCTGAGACCACATATTCACCTATTGTAATATGTGTTATTTATCAAAATATAATATTTACATGTATTATGAAAACTGGGGTATTACAACTGTGATGTATTTTCTGGTTGAAAATACCTTGAGATTGATGCGTACGTTCCGATATTGCACTGATTCGTGGATTAATATTTGTATTTCTTACATTGATTCTCCATCACTTTTGTATTCATTACTTTGGTTTCAGTCAGGTTTGAGTATTGACTATAGTAATGGATCCTGAATTTGAATTATAATTAGCTGTTGCTAAGCATCTTCAATGAGTTTAATGGAATTTTGGTGGCTGGTGAAGTATAGTGAATTGATGATATTGTTTATCAGACTTCTAAGCACTCTACTCACAAAAGAACTAAATCTTATTGGACTAGGATGTCTAGTGGACTCAAACATTAAGGACATTCTCATACTTTCCATTATAACTCATTCACTTTATTGCATTATGTAACACCTTGAATTTTGGGCATTGAGATTTAAGAATAACCCTAAATTAGGCAGACAACTAAGCCTGGTTTAAGAGAAGTGACATTCCCGAATAGGGCCATAGACAAAAAGGGGAAAATTATGAAATAATATTTCGAGGACAAAGAAATATTATGATGAAATTATTTATGGGAAATTTACCCTAAATAAATTTCAAAATTTATATTTGAAATTTAAGGAGTATTTTTCCGCTACATTAAGGACAAATAGTTGGGAATAATTTTTTGCCTATAATAAGTTCTGGAATTTAATTGATAATATAGTGGTGAAATTAAGAAGGGGTAAAATAGTAATTTGCCATCATAGTAATTTTGTCAGTTTATTTTTTTCAATTTAATTTTTATTTTCTGTGAACCGAAGTAGAAGAAAAATCTTTAAGATGGTTTAGGTGTTTCCTTCCCGTAAACACACCTACATATGCCACACAAACAAATACACTCCTCCTTCCCGTATCCCTTCTTTAACATTTTCAGTTCCTCTCATCCGATCAACACGCGCACACACCACCTCCTCATTCTCGGTCAACCACCACAGCACCCACACACAAATCCATTCTTCTTTAATTTCATTTCCCATTTCGACACCCACAAAAACGATTATGACTTTAGGTGAGCCCCCTGAATGATTTTCCGTCTTAATATGCCTTATTGGCTGCTGTTTGGGAATTTCTAAACCGATTATAAGTCTGGAAACTTTAAGGGAAGAGTGAAGAATATAGGATTTAATTATTGTGGTGCTTGCATGTTGATTTTAAGGTTGATTCGGTGGTGTATTTGATATTTTTGGTTTTATTTATATGCACAAAAAAATAGAGCATGCTTTTATGAGTCTGTGGTAGTGTATTTGAAACAACAAAAGCCATGATTTTATGGTTATACATAAGAATATGAGAATGCATGTTAATTTGAAATGCTGTTTTTGGAGCTCCCAGAAAAACAGAACGTACTGTGCAAGCTATTTTCACAAGTTAGGGTTTGATTCTTTCTGTGAAATTTTGAAAGTATATAGTACACTCCCTAAGCTTTAAAACAAAAAGTGGATCCTCGTAATTGGATGTCTAGAACACAAGATATGAATTTCAGAAGTTAGACCATGATTTTGGAAAATCTTTATCAAGATTCTATAATGACGATTTTTGTGTAAGCTAAAACCTAAGTAAATAACCTCTTCCGATAATGAAATTTTGTGAGTATATAGTTAACATGCTAAGCTTTGAAATGAGTCCAAGAACACCCAAATTATAAGCATACAAGGAGTTATGATGTTTACAAATGAACCAAAGTTTCTAGACAATTAATTACAACTGGACAGTAAGGACAATTTTTCTTTTTTTTTTTGCACAAAAAGGACAAATTTGAAAACTGGGAATTATTGCCGTATGATAAAATTATGAAACTTTCCAGATGTGTAGTAGACACATAAAGATTTAAGTTGATAGGTAGTTTGGGATTTTTGAAGCTCTGCACAAACAATTATGAGTTTTACAAACTAACCTAAACTCCTAGAAGTTCATACTACACATATGAAAATAGGAACAAGGAATGCCTCAACCATAAATTATCTCAATGGTTATTAATATAAGAAAATAGAATCATCAAGTTTTAAATAGGAACTACTTAGAAACTAAATATAGGCTCCACATTTAGAGATTGACCTAGGCTAGTGCCATTATATTGCGTTTACCTTATTTTTTGTTTCATAGTCCCACAATATGGCTCATCAAGTTGTCATGCAACCTGTAATTAAGAGTTAGAAAATTTAATATCTTTGTTTCAGTTGTGCCTTAGCCAATTGTATTTATTAGTCATAGTTTTGCAAGATACTGTTTTATTCTATGGTTTGTTTACATGCTTTTAGTTAAATGCCTTACATATTATGTTGACTTATTCTCTAGGGACAACCTCAGGCTCCAGCTCCAACCAGTGATGAATATTGTGGCGTTTTCCAAACGTTGTAGGTAGGTGATATACTCTATAAAATAAACATGTGCGCATATAAACAAGCAAAAACAAGACTTGAGTCTGAGACATCATCCAAACCTGATAGGTGATGTTGCTATTGATCAGAAGATCATTTCAATTGGTTAGAATCCCTTACTTGAATGAAACTAGATCTTGTGGAATCATATTGAATATTTGACAATACAGTTCGTACCTTGCTAAAAACCGATCCTGGGAGAACTTCTTGCTGACATAGTGGTTATTCAAAATAACTTAAAATGCAACAAGTAAGTTTCAAAAATAGCGCAACTAATAATGGAAGATTGTGTCAATTGGATATTGTAGTTATGCTACCAATTGAAAATTTTTCTTCCAATTAATAAAAATCTCCCAATTGAGCACGTAGCTAAACATGACAAAAAGATTGGAAATGGTTTCTCTGCCAGGGTTCAACTAAATGGCGAAAGAGAGCTAATTAACAAAGACGGAAAGCATTTTGATATCAATAAACATCATACCATAAAATTCAAAAGAATGGGGTGAAATTTCTTTTGCGCGTAAAACATAATTAAAAGAGACATAAATGAATATCAATACTTCCTGATGATCTGATGCAAAAAGTAAGGTCTTCATGTTAACAAAAGCTTCTCAAGTTTCAGAAATGACCCCAATTTTGTGGGGTCATGGGCCCACAATATTGGAAGCCACTGATGAAACATAGAAGCTTTCCTCCCAATTCCATTATTGAGGTTTTGAGTGTTGATGTGTATATCACATTGCCATATGACTTATGGGAAACGAAGACTACTAATGGCTTTATATAGAGACTATCAGTAGACAATGTTAGAAACAAAATTCTGCTAAATATTTTAACTATTCTTTTTTCAGATTCGATTATATACGCTTATAATATGAATGCCAGTTCACGATTCGTCTTTCACAAATAAGAACAAAGTTGATGAAACAGAACATTTTTTTTTAGTTGGAAAAAATATGTAATAAACTAAACGAGTTGACTTTATCTGAATTCCCAGTAAATGCAAGAATAAAGATGATTGTTCTAATTTTATTTTTTTCTCTGTTGTAAAATGAGCTATTTAAAAGAAAAAATTCCTGAAAAATGTATCCTATAAAAACTTCTTATTGTAAGATTTATCAGAAAAATATTTCACGTTTTTATGGTCGGGGAATAATTAAAAAGAAATATGTGGCAAAACTAGGAAGTATGTATTAGTATGTACTTGTGATGGCAATAGTAGAACTAATCATAAAAAAAGACTAGGTTAATTATATCTAAGGATTTAAAGCTTCATTGGATACATAATATGACTGATACGAGAATGTTGAAAATCTTGTTATATTCTGTCGAAATAAATCTATGTAGATCTAATTAATCTGAACTTTGTTTTGGTTCCAATAGGACATGTTCCAGTTAATTTAATTCATCTATAATATTTTTTGATAGCTAATAAATTGTACTCCCTCCTATCTATGATATAGGGTCTATATGAGGAGTTGATTGTGATCCTAAATATAAAATCTATTTTTCATATTTGTTATTATTTTCTTAATTTAATTTACCATCATTGATGCCTCCTCGATAAAAATCATTGAGGAAAAAGAATGAGAGAATTAAAGAAGAAAAATAGAATGGTTTAGAAATACATGTCATATTAAATAATCTAATTAATTTAATTCCTTAATATAGATAAGTTAGACAAATAAGTCTTATTATATTAAGGACCGGTGGAGTAACAATGTTAATTAATGCATTAAACTCTGATTTAATAGTCTAGAAATTCCCATGATATAGACTTTTAATTTGTTTTATAAACTCCGATTGTCCGAAAAAGTTATTCCTTAAAAAAATTAAATAAAAATTTTAGTTCAAACACCGTGAAACATTGAGAATCAAATTTGGTCTTGAATTGAATTATTTTCCTCAACTAAAGCAACGTGTGGCTCACGAAACTTATTTAGTGACTATTAAAATACATTTGGCATCTGTCGGTTCCTTTTCCATTTTCAAAACCTTTGATTCGCATTGGTTATACGTTCAGGTAATATTATAGCACATAAATCTTCATATATCAGATAGAAAATATGTGCGCGCGCGCGTGTCAAATCTTCTTCATGCAAAATCTACTTATTTATAATAGAATCAAGACGATTTTGTAAACCCATGTGCCATTATTTGGATATATAGTCAATTCGGTCTGTTTCACTTGACAATCGAATCTAGCCTTTTTCTCAATATTTCTGTATATAATAATGTGGAAAGAAAAGAAGTCTCCACTCTAAGTTGTTCGACAATAGTGGCACTGAGATTCTTGACCCCTTAGCCTGAGGATTAGACAATTCTATCTTGTTTAATTTATATATGTGCATGTGTATATCATCAAGTGTGTGTGTGTGTGTGTGTCAGTCTAACGAATCAATCACCATTCTCCACACATGTATGTCAATGGAATATGTGCATGTAAGAGATTATATCCCTACAATTAATGTTTCAAGCATAAGCCTTGAACTTTTCATTCATTTATAGTTTCAAAACATTGTCTTATATTTTTATGTATCTTAATTTCTCATTGATTAAATTATTAACATGTAAAATGTAATTTTACGACTTCGTATGTTACTCTATTTATTATCAAAAGTGAAATATCAAATAAAAGCTAGTTGAAAATCCACTAACTTCTTGAGAATATAGCTTTTGAGGACCCCGTTTTGAATATAAGCTAACATATATACATAGATAGATGCATAGCAATTTAGTTTACTATTAATTTTAAATTTGAATTCAGTTGCAATTCAAGATAAATCTTAAGGAAATGACAATTGAATCCCATATAAAAGACATTTTGATTGACGTATGTCTAAGGATGGGGCTTAAGTGTCAGTTTGTTTTTTGCAAATGAAAATGACAAAATTGCCCTTTGCACAACCCCCTCTTGACCAACAGCATCAATAATAGGTCCATCCATGATTGCCTAGTCGATGGATGGTCGCTGCCAAGACCGTCGAATTTTAAGAAATTATTATTATTTTATGATGTTTTATTAAGGTATTACTATTCATAAGTCCTCTTCCACTATTTAGTTGTAAATTTACACGTTTCTTTTTATTCTACAAGTTCTTCAAATTTTACAAATCCACTTCATTTAGATTCAGACATTCTTGTACGGGATTGAGAACCTGTTACTTTTCTCTATTTTTCTTCGTCATCTTATTATTATGTGGACAAGACCAAACGGTATTATGTTAAACATGAACATTAATACTCCCTCTTAAACATGAACATTAATATTCCTTCAAGTCCTTAATATAAGACATATTTACTTAATTTAATTAGATTAAGGAAGTTTTTTTCTTGCTCAACAATTAAGGAAGTTAGTTGAGTTAGTTAATATAAAATTTATTTTTAAAATACTCTAATAATCTTATAAAAATATGTCTCTTCTTTCATTGTTGTTAAGGGAGTATTAATAGGGGTAAATTTGAAAAATATTGACAAATATATATATATATATATGAAAACCATTTATTATATTTAAGACTAACATCAACTTTCCAAATATATATATCTTATATTAAAAACTTGAGGGAATAATATCTTTGATAAGAAAGGAAAATCATGTAAGTATTCGCAGCCATCAATTTTATTTTTTTTTGGAACAATTCTATTGTATTCATTCCTGGGAATTAACGAAGACCAGATACAACATTACTTGCTACAAACTAACAGTAAGCAGACTCCACTTGCTACGACTCTTAAACGAGAAACAGAGACTAACATGAACCCTGAGAAAAGGAATAAAAACACAACTAGATCCAATTTGAAGGGGAGTTGGGACTGACCGAAAAAAACAAAAAGAGAAGAAATGCTGATGACAAAACAGATCAACCAGGATCCATACATCTGGTAGATGAGGAATTGTGATTCTGATGACACCGTAGATGCTGCTTATCTTCATCCAATACTGAAAACAAAGGGGGTAAGGGTATTTCTACCTACCCAATGTGGCACACCCCCTTATCCGTAGATGCAGCTAACACGTCAGTTGCTTTATTCCCCTAGCGAGGAGTGAAATGAACTAAGAAACTGGACTCGGATTTTAGCATGCTTTGGATATCCTAAATAATTCCCCATGATTGCCATTCACATAGATTAGGTTGAGCTTTTTCCAGGCACCACACAAGAACTTGACAGTCCGACTCGATGATGACGTTTTTGTTTTCCAAGTCTAGGAGGATCATCAAAGCACACTTCATTGCCAGTGCCTTCGTCATAAAAGCCGAGATGGACTTTACCTTATCAACAAAGGCCCATTTCATGTTGCCTCAGTGGTCTCAACAGAGGATACTGATGGAAGCAGGCCTTGGATAGTTGTGAAATGCACCATCTATGTTAACTTTGAGGCTCTGTAGTGGTGGGGGGACCCATTTGACCGTCGGCTTAGTGACTTCTGTTTCGCCATCAACTAGAGCGTGAGGGTTATTCGCATTGCAGTAGTTCTACATGGACTGGTGGGCACAATCAATTACTGCAGATGGATCTAGGGTGGTTTTGTTAAACAGAGCATCATTACGAGCTTTCCAGATGTACCATATTATCCAGCATATAAGGGCAACATCTGATTCAGTAGTTGGGCTTTGCGGTTGCATGATTTTCATCCGCCATTTTCGGAAGCTATGGATTGATCCCAGGTCGCATTTAAATGATACTCCATTGCCAAACCAAATGCAACGAACCCATAAGCTGTGGAAGAAGATATGGTCGATAGTTTTGCACCTATACTGACAGATGGGACATACCGCTGAGAGAGTCCTTCTTTTAATTGAAGCTTCATTCGTAGCTATTGCATTGGATAGAATACGCCATATAAAGTTAACAACTCTTGTGATCAACTGAATCTTCCAGGTTTTTTTTCCATATATCACAGGTCTGGGATCCAACAGTCCAATACTTTGGGAGATGTCTGAAGAGTGTGAGCCTTTAAGATGGTAGCCCAATTTGACTGAGTATTCTCCATTTATTGCCAGGGTCCACACCAACTTGTCATCTGTATTAGTTCGTGGCAGCTGGATGGAGGCTATTGTGTCTCGTGTTTGTTCGTCCATCAAATGCCCAATTTGGTTAAGATCCCAATTTCCGCCATCACTGGTCATGATAGTATCCACAGTCTTGTAGGAGTGTTTGAGTGAATCATCTGTGGTTAAAACTCTTCAAGAAGGGAGTGAGGGTACCCAGCAGTCTTGCCATATACGACTTCATTTCCCATTTCCTATTTGCCAACATAGGTCCTCTTTGATGAAGTTTCTTCCTGTTAATATACTTGACCAACACCATGAGGCTTTATGACCCTGTTTTGCATCTAGGAATGAGGTATTGGGGAAATAGAGGCCTTTGAGGACTTTTTCCCATAATTCATTTGGGGTTTGGAAGAGTCGCCAAGCCGTCTTTGCAAGTAGGGCATCATTAAATTTGGTGAAGTCTCAAAATCCCATCCCACCTTCAGCTTTTGGTCGAGTAAGCTTGCTCCATGCTACCCAATGAACTTTATTTTGCCCTTCCCACCATAAATTTACCACCAGACTATTAAGCTCTTTACAAGTTTTGCTTGGGAATTTAAAGCATGTCATAGGAAAAATCGGATGGCATTTATAACAACTTTAATCATGACCTCTCTTCCTGCAAATGATAGGTGTTTTTTGCTCCATCCTAGGACCTTATTGTTGACTTTTTCCCGGACATAAGCAAGTCCCTGATGTTTTGTCTTCCCCCAAATACTAGGGATACCCAAGTATTTGCCTTGATCTAAGCTTTCACCAATCCCAAGGATGTCGCAGAACTCCCTTCGCAGGTTTTGTGGTGTATTTGCAGAGAATACAATACTGGACATTTCCAAGTTTGCTAATTGTCTGGACGCTATATAGTATTCTTGGAGTATTGTGGCCAGGGATCTACAATTCTGGATATCTGCATTCATGAAAAACAAGGCATCATTGACGACTTCCTAATTTTAATAGATTTGAGATATATTTTGATATAATTAGAAAGTCATTAATACTAAATTGAAGAGATTTTCTTAAGATTTCAAGAGAAATCAAGTTGGCATATCATTTGTGGGATTTCAATTTAAAATAAATGTTTTTGAGTTGAGAAAATAAATAATAGTAATTAGAAGTTTAAAAAAATAAAATAAAATAAAGAAAACAAAGAAGATATAAGGATTTAGTATATTATTATTATTATTATTATTATTATTATTATTATTATTATATAGCTCTTTTGTTTTTTTGTTCACCCGAGAATTAGGACCAATTTCGGAGCATGGATTGAATACTTTGGGTTTGGATTTAATGGCAATTGAGATGGTGGGCCACGGATCAGAATGGAATGGACAAATGGACTAAACCTAAATGCTTAATGAATCAAAGGACAAGAAGGGTTCTGGACGAACTGGCACTGAACGACAATAAAAGAGAGACGCAGAAGACAGACGCCGGGACAGAACAGAAGAAGCAAAGACAGAGACGCAACGTGCGACAATTGGAAGAAAGAAAGACAAAACCATTGGGCAATTAATTGGAGACGCAGAGCACGAGAGGGAACGAAGGAACAGAGGAGCTGGATTCTGGAAGAAGCAGAGGGAGGGATCATGTTCTTAATTTCATTGCTCTGTTCTTATTCCTTTTCTCTTTGATTTCCATTATTGTTTTGTCTCTGATTCTATTGTTTCTGTTGTTCTGGATTTTATTTCTTTTATGGAGTTTATTTTAGGCATGTAATTTTCTTTTGCAACCTAGAGTAACCATGAACTTATTAATAGATTAAACTTTGTTTTCATGGTTTAGTTATAATTAGTATTAATTTTGATTGCTTAATCTTGTTTAGTTTTATCTATTTGATGATTGACCATCATTGAATATGATTTTGAGCATTAGGATTTACCTTGACGAATGAGATTTTAATTAGGCTTTGGGATTAAGCAATATGGGATTAAATTATAATTTAATTTGCGATTAGGATAGGTATATACCTAATAGCCCCATATAATCGTAGAAGAGTGTGTCCGGATTAAATTGCCTCTAGAGTAAATTTGTTAGGCATAACAGCTTTGACTTAAGAGAGGGTTGTAAGTGGGCCGACAGACACTTATAGCTACTTATACTCAAGATTAACAAAATTGATATTAAGGCTAATTAAATTAGTGAAATCAAGGTTTATGAAGCTAATAAGGGATTAGTGACTCTAGGTTGCTTATTTGATAATTGTGGTAGTTGATTTTAATTTCTTTTCATTTAATTAGATTTACTTTTATTTGCTCAACTTAAATGAAAGTGTAAAATCGAAGCCTGATCAAAGTTGTGGATATTAAGTTCTCATGGGAACGATATCTTACTTACTCTTTATCACTTGATACAGCCTATATACTTGCGGAGTTATAGGCTTATAAATTTCGCCCTATCAAGTTTTTGGCTCTGTTGCCGAGGACTTATATGCCATAACTATGTTGGTTGGAATTGATTGAGCATTTGTAGTTTAAGTTTGAGTATTATTTTTGTTTATACATAGCAAAAAAAAAAAAAAAACAAACAAACAATGGATTTCACATGGCAACCAACTGGTCTTAATATTGAGAAGGAGATGAATTCTTCATCTTCAACACAAGAAGGACTGATTGCTATTTTAAACTCTTTGAATGAATATAGGCAACATAAAAGAGCATAAATGATGGTTATATTCCGTATGATGATTCTTCTCAATATGCTTGCATGACTTGTGTTTATTGTAGAGGGAGTCATTTATTTGTGAATTGTCCATATAGTCCAACTAATCATTATATGAGAGATGATTTTGCTAGGAACCAAACTCATTTTAATCATCAATTTTGTCCTAGTGAAAGTTTTGAGCAACAAAAGTTTGAGGATCCACATGTCTATTATTCTCATGAAACTACCCATCCTTTTTACTCTTATCCATATGTTAAAGACCACACCATAGAGTACAAGGAAAAATCTAATTTAGAAAGATTATTTGAGGAGTGTGTGGAAGCATCAGAGAGATTTAGTAGAGAGCAAAAGGAACTTGTCATTAGAGTCGAGTCAAGTGTCCAAAATATTGGGGTATATACGAGTCAAATTATTTCAACACTTGAGACTATTAGGCAAGATAATTCCTTAAGCTTGATGACCACCTCTTATGATGATAATGATTATTGTGAGGAAGTTGAAGGTGTAGAATTGCATGAAATTGTGGATAATGTAGAAAGTGAATTTGAGCTTGAAATTGATTTAGATGAGAATAATGGATGTCTGGAAGAGGTTCCGGCTGTAGAACCTAGGGATTGTGATTTTGGTGCTCAAATTGATATAGATGTCACAATTGTTGTTGTTCATAACTCTCCTATTGAAGTGTTGACTCGTACTGATAAGAGTCAAGTTGATTTTGTTGGATGCTCTAAATTTTTGGAAGTGCCTATATTTATTTGCAAGGATATGAATGTTGTGCTCAATTTGAATTCAATGAATGCTTGTAATCAATGATTGTCTATGATTGATGAAGTACAAGTTATTAACTTGAATGATCAATTTTGGTGTTTGAAACCTTGTTGTTGGAAAAGAAATGAAGACAAGGTAATTGAGGTGTTTGACACTTATGATTAGAACTTGCTTTGAGAAGTCTGGTTGAAGACTTTAAACTCAGCACTTCTTGGGAGGCAACCCAATGTATTATTTGATGCTTTATTTGTTTTTGTAGGACTGTTGAAAGCCCCAGATGAGATGTTCCACTTTGGTAGCAAGGATTGAAAGTACAAGTCAAGGACAAATAGGGGAGTTTCCTTATACTTTTTTTTTATTTTGTCTATTTGATTGATGTGATATATTGCTTGAATTGAGTGCTAGTCTTGGTTGGATATGCATATGATGACTATTGAGTAGTTATTAACACTTGTTCTGTTTCATTGGTGGAAATATGAAATCTTTGAAATGGGTATTACCCTTATACTTTAGACATGGTTGCTCTTCACTTCCATTACTTGTTGTTAGTTGTTCACATTCAGGACAATGTGACATTTAAGTGTGGGGGTGAGGGTATCCTTGATTTTACTTGTCATATCCTGTCCTCATTTTTTTTCCAAAATTCAGGAGCATTATCATGATGGGTTTGATTCGAACATGAAAATAGGTGAATTTGATTAGAGATTTATTCTATGTTCTTTGAATGTTAGTAAAGAGGCAAAAGATTTGGTTTGGGTACTTTATTTTAGGATGTCAAAGAACTTGTGAGGAATTTGAGCCTAAATGTTCTTCTTTCTAAGAGAGAGTACACCTATTGTGACTTTATCTCTAGAACTTGTCTTGAGTCTCTTTTGAAACTTGAAATCCCTTTGCATTCACAAAGATGATTTAGGCATTCAATTCATAGCTAGTTTGGCCAAATGTCCATCCCTATCTCTTGAAAATCCTTTGTTACCCCATTTGAGCCTTTTTAAAGAAATTTGCATAGAATAAATAGCCATTTGTTTGAAATATGCAATTTTCATGACTTATTCTTTCCATTTTTCCCCTCTTTACTTTAGTAAGTGCTAAATGAAGCAATTTAAAAGAGTGAAGGAGTTAGAAACTCAACACTATAAAAGTATGTGTAGGTGGTTTAAAAAAACAAAAACATAAAAAAGCAAAAGCAAAAGCAAAAAAAAAAAAAAAAAAAGAAGAAAGAAAGAAAAGAAAAAAAAAAGATTGTCAAGATCAAAAGAATAAAGGTTGTATATATATAGTGTTATTGAGTTTGTTTTCTCTTGATGACTATTCCTTTACTCCTTCATTCTTCATCATGAATTTTATTAAATTGCTTAGCACTAGTTGAAGTATTTTCTTATATCATTTGATCACCTTCATTTCATTATCCTACCTTGATCATTAAAACCTAGAAAAAGTCCTTTTGATTTGAGTGTGCAATGGGATAATATATTTTGTGGAGATTGAGATGATAAACAAGCATATGGTAGATGAGCTGCAATATGTGGAATTGAGTGATACACAAGTCCTTAAATATCTTGAGAAAAGAGTGTAAACACTAACTTGTGAAGGACATTTTATTGTGATGTATCTTTGTCAATTAATTGCCTTGTTACTTGCATTTTTGGAATGTGGAAAAGATTTCTAAGAAAGTTTGTTTCTTGAAAGTTTGAATTGACTTCAATTTTAGTGTTTTAAAAACCTTGCTCCCGTGATTTCTTTGAATTTGATTGTTTTAGAATTTAAAATCTTGAGGACAAGATTTGGTTCAAGTGTGGGGGTGTGATAACTTCCTAATTTTAATAGATTTGAGATATATTTTGATATAATTAGAAAGTCATTAATACTAAATTGAAGTGATTTTCTTAAGATTTTAAGAGAAATCAAGTTGGCATATCATTTGTGGGGTTTCAATTTAAAATAAATGTTTTTGAGTTTAGAAAATAAATAATAGTAATTAGAAGTTTTTTTAAAAAACAAAATAAAGAAAACAAAGAAGATATAAGGATTTAGTTTATTATTATATACCTCTTTTGTTTTTTTGTCCACCCGAGAATCAGGACCAATTCCGGAGCATGGATTGAATACTTTGGGTTTGGATTTAATGGCAACTGAGATGGTGGGCCACGGATCAGAATGGAATGGATAAATGGACTAAACCTAAATGCTTAATGAATAAAAGGAGAATAAGGGTTCTGGACGAACTGGCACTGAACCACAATAAAAGAGAGACGCAGAAGACAGACGCTGGAACAGAACAGAAGAAGCAAAGACAGAGACGCAGCGTGCAGCAATTGGAAGAAAGAAAGACAAAACCGCTGGGCAATTAATTGGAGACGCAGAGCACGAGAGGGAACGAAGGAACAGAGGAGCTGAATTCTGGAAGAAGCAGAGGGAGGGATCATGTTCTTAATTTCATTGCTCTGTTCTTATTCCTTTTCTCTTTGATTTCCATTATTGTTTTGTCTCTGATTCTATTGTTTCTGTTGTTCTGGATTTTATTTCTTTTATGGAGTTTATTTTAGGCATGTAATTTTCTTTTGCAACCTAGAATAACCATGAACTTATTAATAGATTAAACTTTGTTTTCATGGTTTAGTTATAATTAGTATTAATTTTGGTTGCTTAATCTTGTTTAGTTTTATCTATTTGATGATTATTAATTTTGGTTCCTTAATCTTGTTTAGTTTTATCTATTTGATTATTGGCCATCACTGAATATGATTTTGAGTATTAGGATTTACCTTGACGAAGGAGATTTTAATTAGGCTTTGAGATTAAGCAATATGGGATTAAATTACAATTTAATTTGTGATTAGGATAGTTATATACCTAATAGCCCCATATAATCGTAGAAAAGTGTGTCCGGATTAAATTGCCTCTAGAGTAAATTTGTTAGGCATAACAACTTTGGCTTAAGAGAGGGTTGTAAGTGGACCAACAAGCATTTATAGCTACTTATATTCGAGATTAGCAAAATTGATATTAAGGCTAATTAAATTAGTGAAATCAAGGTTTATGAAGCTAATAAGGGATTAGTGACTCTGGGTTGCTTATTTGATAATTGTGGTAGTTGATTTTAATTTCTTTTCATTTAATTAAATTTACTTTTATTTGCTCAACTTAAATGAAAGTGTAAAATCAAAGCCTGATCAAAGTTGTGGATATTAAGTCCTCGTGGGAACGATATTTTACTTACTCTTTATTACTTGATACGACCTGTATACTTGCGGAGTTATAGGCTTATAAATTTTGCCCTATCAATCATCTACGAAGAAACTGTGAGATATAATTGGGCACAAGTTACTCAATTTAATTCTTGCTAGTCAGCCCTGTAACAATATAGAGTTTATCATACAGGATAAGGCTTCCAAAGTTAGGATAAACAAATAAGGTGATAAGGGGTCTCCTTGGTGGAGCCCTCTACCAGGACTTATTGATGCTATTTTTTCTTTGCAATGCACAGATTTAGATGTACAGTTTCTACAAAGTTCATGACAAGATTTACCCATCTCTGGGAAAAGCCAAATTTTATTAGTATAATGCGCAGGAAATCCCATTCAACTTTATCATAAGCCTTACTCACGTCCATTTTTAGAGCAAATTCAAATTTTTTACCAGTCTTTTTCCGTCTTAAATAATGGAACACTTCGTGGGCTATGATAATGTTGTCTTGGATTAGGCGACCAAGAACAAAGGCTCCTTGATTGGGGGAGATACATTTATCTAGATGTCCTTTCATCCTATTGGCCAAGACTTTAGAAATTATTTTATAAGAGAAATTACAAAGGCCAATAGGATGAAAATGGGACATTGATTCAGGTTTATCTACCTTTGGGATAAGTGTAATATTGGTACCATTGATATTTGTGAGTGGAGTTCCTTTCTTGAAAAAATCTTGGACCATTTTGACAATTGAGGCACCCACCTCCTCCCAAGAAAATTGGTAGAATTTACCTGAGAATCCATCTAGTCTGGGGGCTCTAGACCCTCCCAACTCAAAAGCTGCTAATCGAACCTCCTCTTCTGTGATGGGTCGCAACAAATGCTCATTTGAGACCGAGTCTATCTTTATGTCAATAGAATCAACAACATGTAATACCCTAAAATTTGACGTAAGGTAAATATCATAAATTTGTAGAATATACCTATTGAAAATAGGTGAATATGAGGTCTCAAACACCTTGTATTGAATTCATCTTATTATTGGGACAATTTCTCCTAAGATTGAATAATGCGCGAAAAGGTCCCTAAAACATTAGATAATTTGCAAATAGGTCCCTAAAATATTTATGGGTTATAAAATACCTTGAGAAAATTATGATAAAATCCTAAGAAGCAACTAAATATTTATTAAAAATTGGAAAGTATGTTGTCTCTAATTTAGGTAATTTATTAAATTATTACCTTGGAAAAATTACAGGATAAAAATCTAAAAGTATTGGGGGACCATATTGGACCCCATGATTTTTAATATTATGCATGGTGCATAAATTACCAATGTCAGTGAAATAGTTGTGAGATAATAATTATTACTAATTAAGAAAATTGTCAACAATTAGTAAGTGATTAATTAGATAATTAATGACTAATTGTTTAGACATAAGATAAAGAGAAAAAGGTGGAAATTACTTAAAATAAATAAATAAATAAATATATATATATATATATATATATATATATATGAAATTATGAAGAAAAATAAAGAAAAATTAAAATGGAAATTAAGAAAAAATATCTAAGATATTTAGTAATTAAATAATATTATAATTGTGATATTTTATACAGGATAAACAAGAACGGATAGAAATAAAATCCTACCTAGAAAACCGTGAACTAGGTTTCTTAAGTCAGAGTATATTAGGAACAAGTGAATTTTTATCTCGGAGTGGACTGTCTCCGAAGTCATTTCTGTAACCGACGGAGTGATTTGGAGATCCGAATAGGAAGATATTTTGTATAATTAAAGCAGATAGCCAAAAGCAGAACCGATAGAAAATAATCCCATTGTGGGAATCTGGGGATAAGTGGGGAAAAACCAGAGTATAATGTTAATCAGTGGATTTTTGTCTCGGAGTTAGTACCGGACAACGTTATTTTTGTAGCCGGGCACGAATACCGAGGATTTTCAGCTGATAACAGAATGTCCTCAGCAGGATCAGAAACTGAGTTAAATTAGATAATTTGAAAGAGGAAGAAAAGACCTTCGGAGTGTTGTTCCCGAAATTTTAAGATTTTACGAAATTTCGGGATCAGGATACCGAACCAGGAATTTTACCTGATAAAGCAAGATGACATAAGGCTTGATGATGCAGCAGGGATGACATCATCCTTGAGAGGTGTAAGGCCAAGATCTTGCCACCTCCAAGAAGTGCAATCTAACGGCCAGAAACTGATCAGACAAAGTTCAATAAAATTACGAAAATGCCATTGCCTTTTTCTATAAATAGCCTTCACCTTCTCTTCATTCTTCACAAATCCTAGAGCTTTCTAGAGAGAGATTTTAGAGAGAAGGAGGAGTCTGTGGAAATAGCAAAGTGCTGGGTATGTTCTTCGGTCCCTAGTCTTTAGTTTTAGTGTTTCTTTCGGTAGTTGTTGTAGAAATGCTAGGTTGATCTTTAATCTTCTAGGTATGTTTAGAAATCATGTTCTAGGGGTAATTAAGGTATTAATTTTGAAAATCATTATGGAGTTGGAGATATGTTGAAATTCTGGAAGATTAGGGTCAAGGTAGCAAAGTGCTAGCGAAATTCCGCCGATTAGGGGATCAGGGGCAAAATGGTAATTTGTACCTAAAATGTCTATTATGATATCAAATATTGATAAATGTGATATTATCATTATAGGATATTAGTAATCTTATTCCGCTGTCATTTCGCTGTCGTTCCGCTGTTTTCCGTCAAAAGTACAGTTTATCGTCAATGTACTAAACGCTCATCAACGAAGGTACGTTCGCGTACTTTAACACTAACTCTGATGTTTATGTTATGCATATATGTGGTATGTGTGCATATAAAGGTTAGAGAGTATCTGTAATGCTGGGAGCGATATGTTCATATGCTGGGAGCGATACATATGCATTGGTTATGATAGTTTGCTTGAGTATGAGGTTTGGTGTTGTGGTATGAGTTGTCTATATATTGTGTATGTAAACATGAGGCTAATCGTTACCTGGGGTCCGTATGCATGGGACCTCAGCTCTTAACATAGTGTCAGGGTCAGGAGAACCAAGGACGGAGGACAAGGGGAAGCGCAAGCAGGTCGTTTAGAAGACCCGACTAAAGATTTCCTTTGATGTTCTGGCAGAAGCCTTCCTATTATTGCCTTTCTTCACTTTAAACCACGCGATTTCTATACCGCTATTGTATCCAACCAGACTTATGGCATTTTGAATATGTATATCAGATACTCTTCCGCTCAAATGGTCTACTCTGATGATTTGAAATGACTTTGAATGAAAAAGAAAATTTATTCCGCTTTTGAAAATTTGGATGTTACACAACATGCAGCAGCTGCCGCGGCCCTGAAGGAGAGAAAAGATTAGTAAAATAATCAGTGAATAATTTATTTATGGTACTTTTGTTATTAGTCCATGTGCCATTTCCATCTTTAATGCTCAAGATTGAGTTCCTCCTTCTTTTGATTAAGGTAGATAGGTGGAAGAATTTAGAATTTCTATCCCCTGATTGTAGCCAAGGGATTCTCGAACGTTGCCACCAGTAATTTTCCTCTTGATCCATCAATTCTTCAATTTTGCTAAGAATTTTTGCGGCTCGCAGCCATTAATTAATTCATTGTCAACTGCAGAGAATAAAATTGGCAAAAGATAGCATGCATCTTTTTAAGTTTGGTTACATTCTGATACCGAGTAAGCATCGAATATGCAGTATCTTAATGATCACTTGGATGAGGATCATTTGATTTCAAAATTCTAGAAATTAATTAAGCAAAAACATCATCATCAAAATAAACCAAAATATCATAATTGTATAATTTTCATATATTTTCTAATATTATACATATTATAATTAAGGGAAATTGTAAACACTACTTCCTATGCTAATTATGTAAATTATGGCTAATGTGGGCTTGAACCATGTCACATATAAGTTGTCACAGTTAAAAAATAAAAATAATGTTCATAACTTTCTCATTGTATCTATATAGAATTTGTAATTTGGTTAATTTTGATTGTATTTATGTAACAAAATGTATATGTTGATTGAAAGCCACATCATCAATTACTAATATCGTTTCTCTTACAAATTGACATATTAAAAGCATTTGGATCAACACATATAATTGAAACAATTATAAGGACCCAGTAAACCACACACACACATATAAGGACCTAATTGAAAAAAAAAAAAAGATAACATTGAGTGAAAAGCTTTCAATCTTCTTTAGATTCTCTAGCTCTAAGAGGTATTCTCTTTCACTTTTTTGTTTGAAATTTTGAGGTATCACACAAGATGAGATTAGATATGTTTATGAGATCAAGGAGTAAATATAGTCTCTATGTTCTAGCTTGTAACTCATAGGCTTCCAATACTGTGTGTGGTGTAAGATTTGAAATAACTGGAGAGGTTGGGGTTTGAACCTAGTGAAGGCACATTTAGAGGGTTAAATTATGGAGTAATAATGTGGGGCGTTGTGACAAGGGTGATGACGTGGCAGGTTACAGGTAATAAGTACGCGGTGATGTGGCCTAATATAGCAGGTGGCTGGTGGCATGGGTGCTGAAATGGCCTTATTTATTATAATTGTTGTCGTGTTTTTTTTTTCATTTTCAGCGGTGATATTATGTTATTGTTATTTTACCACTTCCTGCGACAACTAATGTCACCAATGAAAGTACACATTCTTTGGGGACATATAACTATCCCATTAAAAGCACCCTTCTAGCAGTGTCATTTGTTACCACTAAAAGTATTCTTTTAGTAGCGACTGTTTTGTCACCGCAAGAACTTTCATCAGCCATTGTTGTGTTAGGAAGAGTGGAGTGGATATTAAATCTTATCAAAAAATGATCATATGGAGTCAATTAAAGTAGAAAATAAAATAAGCAACAAAATAATATATGGAGACACAAAAATTTTGTAACACCCCAAATTCCATGCTTCAAAATCATGTCAATTGACACTTAGTTTTAGGAAAATCAACAGAGTTTGAGGTGCTACAGCTTAGAGTAATGCGGAAATGGATAGCTTGCACTAATATTAGGACAATGAGTATCTGATATAAAATGCCCAGACATATGTTGATGCCCTGACATAAGCTGATATATTAAATATCCCGAAGGAATATTCATGTGATACAATTTATAGAGAGTTGAATACATTTCCCTGATAAAGAAAGTCTTAAACTAGACCTATGGCTTGGAACCCAACATCAGCTAATCAAACATATTGGCCAGATCGGTGTTTAGTCTAATGGGAGTCTCCCCGTCTTTCACGGCGACTTATGACAACCTATCGACAAACCCTTTCTTAGTTTAAGCACCAATTGGTTTGAAATAACTTTGTTAGATTCATGCCAGAAACTAAGCCCTAATAACTTCTATCGACCTTCATCCTCGACCGCTGCCTCTTCATAGCTCTATCCACTTCGCCTTCCCAAGTCCGAATTTCCTTCTTTGAACCTTAGACAGATCTGAGGTCCAATACCCATTGGACCTCAGGTAACAGTTAACCTCATGTAAAAAGTATAAACAATATATATGACAGATATTCATAACATTTCAGCATTAATAATATATAGCACACAACAGATGTAAAGTTACCACAACACAACAATACATAGCACACAGCACATGTAAAGTCTACCCTTGTTTGCACTAACCAGTGCCACGACGGCCCATCGTGTCCTCAGGGCTAGGAAAACTCAACGATGTTATCAAGACTATAACTCGTATATAGCTGAATGTATAAACAGTGACTTAAGATAGAGTCTTAATTACGGTGCATGACCCAAGACCTTGTCTTGTCCCGTACTCAACATGAATTAACTAATCATATATAATCATACAAGGCACATCAGAGTTAAAGTTACTAGTATGCGAACGCACCTTTGTTGACGATATTTGGTACGTTTGACGGCTGGTACCTTTCACTGTGTAATGGCCAACCGTCCGGCATTTTTAACCCAACTCCAGACCTTCCGGATATTCCTAGAGGGTAATACGAGATCTATTAACTCATAAACATCATAATGGATATTTTAGTCAAAAATGCCCATTTTGCCCCTGACTTCGCTAATCGGCGAAATTTCGCCAGAACTTTGTTACGTTGACTCTAATCTTCCAAAATCTTGCCATATCGCTTTCTCCATCATATTTTCGGAATAAATACCATATTTAAACATAAACATTATATCAACAACATATTGGAAGAATAAAGATCAAACTAACATTCCTACTATAACTACTGAACGAAACTAGTACTTAAGACTAAGGACCGAAGAACTTACCCAGAGCTTTGCTATAATTTTCCTTGGGCTCCTCCTTCTCTCTATTTTCGAAATCACTTTTGTGGTTTGGTGTGAGAATTTCAAATGGTGGAATGGCCTATTTATAGAGAAATTTGGTTACTATTCATGCTTTATAAGACGGATTTTGGACCGTAGGATCGTACTTCATTGAAATGGCAAGATCTTGGCCATACACCTTTCAAAAGATGATGTCATCCTTATGACATCATTCTTGCTTTTTGGTTTTACCCAGTAAAGTTCTCTGTTCGGTGTCCTAATCGTGTAATATTGGGAAGTCTCAAAATTCTGGGAACATAACCCCGAAGATCTCTTCTTCCTCTTTCAAGATACTTGGGTTAACAAAATTGTTGATCCCATCCAGGACATTCTATTGTCTGCCGAACATTTCCGGACAAACGCCGTCGGATACGGAAATGACTTCTGGTAACACCAACTTCTGGATAAAAATTCACCGATTCATAATATGTCCAGTTGTTAGAAACTTAGTTCATGGTTTTTGAGTTACAATTTAATTTCCATTGGTTCTCATTTATATTATCTACCATTTTTCCAAAAAATATCTTTTTGTCTTATCCCCTGATTTTCCGCCGGTTACGGAAATAACTTTGGAGACAACCCACTCCAAGATAAAAATATACTTGTTTATAATAAGTCCTTAGGTTAGATACTTAGTTCACCTATTTTGAGATAGGATTTATTTTCTATCGGTTCTCGTTTATCCTATTTGCTTTTTCTCAAAATATCTCACTTTATATTACTATTATAATATAAATATTTAGATATTATTATTTTTTTACTACACACACACATGCACAACACTTAGGCACACACACACTCACAACTCACACACACCTTCCTACACATCTTTTCCTTCTATTTCTTTTTTATTCATGTCTAAACAATTAGCCATTAATTATTTAATTAATTACTTACTAATTGTTGACAATTTTCTTAATTGAGATTAATTATTATCTCACAACTATTTTACTAACATTGATAATTTATGCATCATGCAAAATATTAAAAATCATGGGGCAATTTATGTTCCCCAAAATGATATTTAATTTTGCCTCATTATTTCCCAAGGGAAATAATCTCATAAATTACCTAAATTAGAGACAACACACTTTCTAATTTTTAATAAATATTTAATTGCCTCTTAGGATTTATCATAATATTCTCAAGATATTTTATAACCCACAAATTCACTTAGGGATTTTTAGCTCTTTATTCCTCCTAATTTCATGAGAAATCATCTTAGGAAATAAGGTAATTATTATACTAGTTTTGAGACCACGAATTCACCTATTTCCAATAAGTATTATTTGTCAATATAATATTTCAGTTAAATAATTATCCGGGTATTACAAATTTAACTTCTAAAAATCTCTCCCTCAATGTGAGTAAAAGCAAACAACCACGTCCCAAAGCGAACAGATTTTCCTGCTAACTTCAAAAGGAATACAATATTCAATATTCTAATATAAAACTCAACTATAGGATAACCACAAATTCATCTCACAAGCATGTAATCAACTAATTGGCTTCCGATCCGGTTCAGATGAATAAGCATATGTGTATGTGATATATGCATCTATATAGAGAGAGATAGAGAGAGTCTACATGCTTCTATTCTATATATTGATTACAGTTACATTCAAGTTTTGTACGTGAAAGAAATATCTTTTTAGTGCTTAACTATGACACTTCATCTGATCTTTTTTCTTTAAAGGGCTTTATTTTAAATATTTGATTGTTCCTTTTTTAAGGTGTTATTTAAGCTGTCAACAAACATAAATTATTTTCTTCCCCAAATCGCACATTTTCAGAAGAAGGGACACCACTCCCACATTTCTTCATAAACGTTATTATGGTAATTAAAGTTTTACTACCTCCGGTTTTATAGGCATGAGCTTGACAAATAGTTCATTTTGGTCCTAAATATAAGATCTTAATCATTTTGACTCCCAATTTATAATCCCCAAAAATACCCTTTATAATTGTACATAGTAAGGGATTTTTATCAAATGGTAATTACAATACACATTATTAGAAAGACTATTTTAGGGTCACCAATACACATTCATCACAAAAAACTAACTTCACTAATTTTTTAATATCCATAAATTAGTTATATAACCCTTATATATACTAAGGACTGGAGGTGTGAGTAATAGTTTTGGATAAAATTAAACAAGTGTTACATCCTTTTCACTAAATTTCTTAATATGTTTAGTTTGTTGAAAAAGGGGTTAGCACCATCTTTAGTCCTGAGCTTACAATGCAGTCATTTTAGTTTTGTGGAAGAGGAAGAATAACATAGTAGGAGATAGACAGAAGCAGAGGAAGAAGAACAGTACAGTTACCGTATCAGAAAATAGGCATGTGATGATGTTGAAGTAAACGGGCTGTAAGATTCTTAACCGCTTTTCTCATTGTAGACTTGCCAGTAAAGGCACTAGACCTCAGAGTATAAATTCTTGCAAGGATTCAAATATGGAAATACAAACAAGAGAATTTATGTCGGTAAATCAAGGTGGAAAACGAAGGATATCAAGGTGGGGAGAAGAATGAAAGTTGAATCTAGATGGAATCAGGCAAGAGATTATGTCAGAAAATAGAATTTATTTTTCTGCCTTAACTTGTCCCCCAGCATCCACATAAGCACCTTTGATGGTGTTAATGCTATATAAGCTTAACGATATTAACCCTTTAAAAATTCCTATACAAAAAACCAGAGGGAGTATATTATAATATGGGAGTGTCAAAGTACCCTTCCACTCAAACCAATTGATTGTTTTAATTAAGAGAATTTACTATACTCTTATTCATATTTTGATAATTAATTTTCATCTGGTTAGAAGTTACTGTATATGATCTAGAAAGATTATATATGTGAGCGTGTGCGCACCATAGATTGTTGTAGCTCACCTACATATATAGGTGGCTATTCTAGTATGCATGTTGTTTGAACATTTATTTACAGGAATAAGTGAAATTACAATATGCTCATAATTCTTGTTTTGTTATAGAACACATATGTCTAGCCTTTATAGACTAGTGAATGATTTATATGGGATAAAATTAAATGTATTCTCCAAGATGTCTGTCGGTTAAACACCAAGAAGAGGAAGATTACTCGGTAATACCTATGAAGAAGATACCACAAAGTGTATGGTGATCACTTTGCTACATGAATATGACAATGGCCAAAAGGAGTGGGGTGTGTGCACAGTAAGACTGAATAGTAGAAAAGATGAATCAAGAGTGTGCATCTTATGGGTAACCTCTATAGGGTTTTAGTCCATTGCTCTGTGTACCACCCCCTTAGGCAATATGGGCCTCCATGTTCTACAAATGCCTGCTCCACTACCTGTACTATCCAAGATTATAGGCATGATTATAGGATGATTAGCATTTTACCTGAGTGTGGAGGGATTCTATCATAAAACATTCTTATTGGGCCACCTATCAGCCAGGCCCATTATATGAGTCTGTAACAGTTGCCCCCAAGCTTGGTAGTTCAGGTCTCTGAGCTGCCAAGATTAACTGCATGACTATCTCGGACTTTGTTTATTCGAGTTATTTCCATTTAGTTGTTTTCTAAGATTCCTTGAATTTGAGTTTGCTTTTGACTTGCCCCCTGGTATGCATGCCAAGTTGGTTTTCCACAACCATAATGCTTTTATGATAACCAGGATTATAATTGCAATTTTTAACCTGTCTTGATGAGTTAACTTAGTCTATGCCACGTGTTACCCCCAATCTGGGGTATCATGTAAGCGTATTGGCATATAGGCGGGTTCGACTCTTCAATGACATTGACAGCTGTTCACTGGCCCGCGCCTTAGGGTATAACCACCATTTCCCAAGAAGTGGCCACACCAGCCGCCTTTGGTTTTCATGCTCATTTAATGCTCACATCATTTTGTATCAGTCATCATTGCACTTTTTTTGGGTTTTAAAACCTAATTCTCCGTGCGTGTTGATGTTATTACCCCTAGCTCTTCAAATTCACAACTGTTGATGCTGATGTCCCTGGCTCCTCAAATTAACAGCATCTAAATATTCTAGCATGCTCCTTCGTCTCAACACTTTACACTCAAACCTGTCGTGTTTTCTCAAAGTAAAATTTCTCAATTGCAAAAAGCTCTCTCCTCACAAAGCTCTCTTATCCTTCTTCAACCCTTCCCAGAACCAGGTAAATGTTCATTATTTCCCTGCTTCATTCATTTTTGTACTGGTTTGCCTATCACTCCTCTTCCTTTTCACTCGCATACGTCAAAACACCTTTCTTATAGTTTTCTGGGTAGCCTTTTCAAGAATTCCTGGGTTTTCTAGGTAAGTATTTGGGATTCTTAGGTTGAAAACCATTAGTTTCATAACTCACTTCTTCAAACTCCATCGTTCCTCCTTTCTTCTACAACCTTAATGGATCAAAACCCTCACTTGCCTTTAGATATATATGGTAGGCCAATCCCCGAAGAAGATAGAGAAGTAATTAAGAAACTTTCTAACAAAAAACTGTTCTAGTTTTGGTCTATACCTCGCAATAAGGATTCAATAAAAGTGGACTTGCTTGGTAAACCCAGGGGAAGTGGGAGTAGGGAAAATGTCTGAACACAACTACCTATAACCCATAGGTTGAAAACTATCGTCTCAGGGCCTTCTTCTTGTTCATCCTTTAGTCTAGCCCTAGGTCAAAGTATCCCTATCGCGGCTTCCCCAACTTAGGGCCCAACACCTTGTGATAAGTACTGCTGTGACAACATTGAACTCGTTAAACATAGTCATGAGAGGGAGGCCAACTTGCTTTCAGGCAATTGCCACCATAATCTCATTTTGATTTATGCAAAGATAGATCTATTTTGTTAGGTATACTTCCCATTTCTAACTCTTACCCTTTTTCCTTATTATAGGTATAGATTGAAAAATGGAAGAAATCACCAAGAGGGGGGTGAATTGGGGATTTTAAAAATTCTTTTGTAAAGACACCTGATTTTTTTCGATAACCACAATGCAAAAAGGCAAAGAGAGAGAAGCTTGAACATAAAGGATTTATACTGGTTTGATCCTAACCTTGACCTACGTCCAGTCCCCAGATATCTTCTGGGTTTTTCTACTATCATTGCTTTCTTATTACAACAATGTAACACTCAAGCAATCCTAATCAACTAGAACTTGCTCCCCTTTATACTTTGTAATCAAAAGACTTAACTCACAGGTTCCACAACCTTGAGTCTACACAAACAAGTAATCAAGAATGATTTTCAAAACAATACTCTCAAAAGAGCAAATTTGATAAATAATGAAGTTTAAATAAAATGCACAATAATGACTCAATTTGAAACTATGATCAATTGTAATTCTGTGTGTGTATTGTTCCAGTGAGTCTTCGTGGATATTTATAGCTTGATCATAGAAACTAGTCGTTGCAAATTCATCTCACTTATTCTTCAACGTTTAGTTTCATGATAGTTGCATATTTCTCTCCATTCTTTAAATTTTCAGCTGGAATCTTGGATTTATCCATCACAGGTGATCTTCTAGAGTTCTTGCTCTTCCATAATTCGTTTTTTACTGTTGGAGGATTATTTGATCGAGTTGTAACAGTCTGAGATGAATCATTGGGATGGAAGAGAAGTTTTAGGCATGTTCTTGGTTCTGCATTAAATGCTCTTGACCCAGATCAGATTGGTTGAAATCATCTGAAATAAATAATCAATTTGATCAAGTATATGTATGTATGATGATTCGAAGCTTAATATGTAAGAAATTATACTTGTAAGTTTGAAACAAGTTGCCATGAGATCTCGTCTCTAAAACAGAGTCTCGACAAACTCGAGTTAGGTCTATGCAGGCTTGAGTTTACTCGTGTTGTAGACTTCCTGACATCTCTCTATCTGACCTGGACTCGAGTCTATAAGTGCCAAGCTCAAGTTTCCTTCACTTAGGCCCGTTGCATCCAAAGGATAAGCTTGAGTCTGCACAGTTGGGTTCGAGTCCATTTTTAAAAGATGCTCTCTGTAAGAGTTAAGGTCGAGTTTAGTTTAATGTGCTCGAGTTTGCTTTCATGACCAACTAGGAGACCTTTTCTTGCAAGACTCAAACTTGAGTTAGAAAAACCATGCTTGATTTTCATATACTCGACATGCTCTCTGTAAGACGCAAACTAGAGTTTATTATGATAGGCTCGAGTTTAATTATTGGCGAACAACTAGTTTTGCTCTCTGTAACTTGTAGGCTCGAGTTCATCATAATGGGCTTGAGTTTATCTCAGATGAAAACTTGACACTTGTTTTCTGTCACGAGTAGGCTCGAATTCATTAAAGGAGCCTCAAGTTTGCATAAGTTCAAAGTACTTTTCCTTCTGTTTGTTAGGCATGAACTCGAGTTTAATAAGATTAGGCTCGAGTTTGACTAACATAGTAAGAGTTGAAGTTATTTAGCAAACTTCTACCTTTCTTTGATCTTTTAGTATTAAGAACACATTTAGTTTACAATTGTCAGTTATCATCAAATCACATAGAGAACTAACATAGATGGCTTCATCTTCACACAATACTGAACAATCCTTGACGAGAGAGTCAGGCTCTTCTAGTTCAACCTAAGTTTCAAATAGTTTGGGTTCACTAGTAGTGAGCAGTGTCCTGCTGCGTATTAAAAGTAAGATGACTGTAGATGACATCCCCAATCTTAAACTTCTGATGGAGAGGGATATACCTTACGTTTACCCTAAGGACATGAATCAGTCACCTCTTGCCAAGTGAGGGACATCGATCCCCATTTCTTCTTCTTCTACCGAGATATTATTACTTGTCTTGGCCTAAAATTTCCCTTTACCGAATTCTAAATCTGCCTCCTAAACAACCTACGTCTTGCTCCCACACAACTTCATCCTAACGGCTAGGTCTTCGCCATTGCCTTTGAAAATTTCTGTCAAGAGAAAGACATAACTTGCACTATTCCACTTTTCTTTGATTTCTTTTCCCCCTTAGAATTGCATTCCATTAGAGAAAAACCTTTGAAATGTAGCTAGACCTCACTACAAAGTGTCTGTGATCACAAACTTTTTAAGCCTTTCATCGACTCTTTTAAAGGTTTCAAGCCCGCCTTTTTTTAAGGTTGTTGCTGAACCTAGACAACAGCCTTGGTTCCTCCAAACTTTCGAACCTATGGTAGTTAAAGAGAGATTCTCCCTCTACTGGATAAAAGACCATCATGAACTATTCCCCCAAAAGCCTATAACCTTTCATTAAACAGCCTTTTTAACACCAAAGAGGAGGTGATAATCCTCATATTACTTCTTATGCAAGAAAGTGGTCTCATGGACTCAGTTGACTATATCCCAATACCTCTAACCAGAAAACAACCCGCCGTGAGTACGGACACTATTCTTTACAATGTTGTATTGAATTGCATGTTTTTTTTGTCATTGAATCTTTGGTAACAAAACAATTTTTGTCTTGCAAATCTGAGAATAGGAAAATGACCTCATTACCTGAACGTGGTAAACTATAAGGAGGCTGCTGCGGAGCCTGGCCCAACCAAAAAATGAAACGTCCCTAAAGTTGGGAAGGGGAAGCAACAAGCCCCTCCCAAAAAAATCCAAAACTATATAGAGATGCTAGCATCAAAAGGGACCGATGCCTATGCTTTCACTGCTCAAGGACTAGCTATGGATCCTCCAATTCCTTCTACTCCAATCCCGAATCAGCTGGCCACCTAAAGTTCTCGACCTCCTTAAAACTTATTATCCCAGTCTTCTCTCTGGAACCACGGGATGAATAGGGACCTCCAGGTTAGTATCCGTCCTTCGCCGAATTTCCTTGAGGCCAATCATATCACTAACACTTAAGTTGATAAGCTTGAAAAAATTGAACACTTTACTCTAAGGGCGGCGGGATTGGCTCAAATCATGGCATATCTGAAGAAAAAGTATGCTGAGTCGGATGAAAAGTTGAAGCTTATAGCCACAGAGAGAGACCAAGCATGTGAGGTGGCCAAAAATCCCTTGGGATCTTCAAACAGCCAAGTCGACTAAAGAGAGGGTTGATGAAGAGTTGGCCGTAATCCATGAAGATCTCTAGAATACAAGGCTAGAGCTCTTTTAGGAGCAACAAAATCATCAAAGGGATGCAAAAGCCTTGGACTAGATGACAGAGATGCACAAAGAGGGCAAGGGAAAGTTGAAAGACCTTGTAAAGCTTAAAGCTGCCCGTGCCGACATAGCCGACTTAAGAAATTAGGCTGACGATGCCTTCAACAATGTTCTGGAGCATGTGGCGCTTTTGAATCCCGACGTCACGTTAAATACCTCGAGCGCCAGCTTTAGAGCTTATGTTGATGATAGTGGGAAAATCATCTCACCCTCATCCCCTGCCATTGAAGAGTCAGTTAACTGCTTGGAGGACAACAAACAGGAGGGTAGGGGTGAAGAAAGCCAATCAAAGGCCAGGCACCTTCATAAAATAAATGAAAATCCTGTAGGAATTTACATAGACTTGGCGGCATTGCCGTCGCAAATGATTCCTGTAGGAATTTACATAAACTTGGCGGCATTGCCGTCACAATAATCCAATAAAGGATTTTACATAAACTCGCGACATTGTTGCCTCAAAATAGACTCGTGACTAAGTCGCCTCAAAATAGACTCATGATTGTGTCACTTCTATGGAACTCGATTTCAATTGTAGTAGGCTTTCAGCTTATCCACATTCCATGTTCTCTTAATTGCCTTCTTCTCCAATGTTTCAAGCATATAAGCTCCTTTGCCAAGCTTTTCTCTGACCCAGTAAAGACCTTCCCAGTTTGCAGCAAGTTCCCTGTCACTAGCATTCTTATTGCCTATGTTGGCTCTTCGAAGGACTAGGTCACCTTTCTCAAATAACCGAGGTCTCACTTTCTTATTATACCAGGTTGAAATGAGTTGTTTTTGTAGTCATATCTTGGCAATGTGCCATGATTTTGACTTTGTCGATTAAGTCCAACTCTGTTGTAATTGCTTCGTTATTCTCGTTTTCCTTACGTAGAGCCTTAATTGTCCTCTATAAGGGTTCACTGATTTCTATTGGGATCATTGCTTCACATCCATATGTCAGCCTAAAGGGGGTTTTCCTAGTTGACATTTGAATGCTAGTCCAGTATCCCCATAAAACAATATCGCCGCTCTACCCAATTGAACTTTGCCTCTTCCATCCTCTTTCTCAATCCGTCTATAATGACTTTGTTTGCCACTTCGGCTTGCCCATTGGATTGATGATGTTCCATAGAGGCAAAACAATACTTGATGTGGAAATCAGATACAATCTTTTAGAAAACCTTATCAATAAATTGGGTTCTGTTGCCTGTGATTATCTCTACTAGGAACCCAAATCGAGATATAATATCTCTTGTGAGGAATTTTTGCACATGAGCCGAGGTTATTGTGGCAAGTGGTTCTGCTTCTATCCACTCTATAAAGTAATTGACAGCCACCACAGTTGTACTAGGGCCTTCTTGAATGGGCCCAACAAATCCATGCCCCATTTATAAAATGGCTATGGAGTTGAGATAGATGTTAGCTTTTCTGGGGGAAACTATATTATCTTGGCATGCTTTTGGCAACTATTACATTTCTGGACATAATCCTTAGAATCTGACGCCATCGTAGGCCACAAGTAATCTACTCGCATAACCTTTCGAGCTAGTGCCTTAGCACCCATATATCGTCTGTTGATGTCCTCATGAATCTCGGCCAAGACATACCTAGCTTCATCCGAACTAAGGCACTTTGACATTGGGAAATGCAAGCCTTGGCAATATAATTGATCATCTATCATCGCATAAGAAGCGGCTCCTCTTTCCAACTTCTTTACTTCGATTGAGTTGTTAGGGAGGACGCCCATCTCGAGATAATCGGCAATTGGTTTTCTCCAATCACCAGTTTCTGAGATCATCATAATACAACTCTGCTCTGACAAACTTTATTAGATCACCATACGGTGATTTCCTGGGCTCTTGGTACTTGCTAGTTTAGATAAAATATCAACCCTCGTGTTGTCTCTTCTCGGAATGTGCGTGATGACCGCCTCGTCAAAGTCTACCACAATTTCTTTAACCTTTCCTAAGTAGTAAGGGACCTTTTGCTTGGTAAGTTTCATTTATTTGGGACGCCAAGAGCTGGGAATCTACAGAGACGTGCACTCTCTTAGCTCCATTTTCCTTAGCCTGGAGTAAACCAACAATAAGAGCCTCATATTCGACCTGATTGTTAGAAGTCCAGAAGTTAAACCGGAGGGAGTGTTCTATAGAAACTCCTTTTGGGCTCTCTATTATAATCTCATCTCCACTTCCCTTTGTGCTTGATGATCTATCAACAAAAATCTTCTATATTGCAGTATCTTGCACATCGCCTCCATACGATGGAGTCAACTCCATTATGAAATCCACCAGGGTTTGTGATTTAATAATATGCCAAGCTTTATAAGTTATATCAAGTTCAAACAACTCAATGGCCTAGCTAACCATTTTGCCCACTAGGTCTAGCTTATGGAGCACTTATCGAATTGGCTGATTTGTTCTAATGTTAATTGGGGTGTGATAATTGAATATTTTACACACTTATTTTGTATCTTTTGGGTAATAAATTTAGGATTGTTAGCTAATAAATAATGGGCTTTAATGATTATTTGGGCTTTGGGCTTTTATTTAGATTTAATTCATTTTCATGATAAAAATTCAAGATTTAATATGCTTCACTGTTTTAACCATAACTTTTGAACTAGACATTGGATTTGCCTCATTTTTGTCTCATATTTCAGATGATTCAAAGGGCTACAAATGTTATGAAGACTCGGAAGGCAAATTCGGTCAAGAGGATGGTCAAACTTGGAGCCGAAGTCAGAGACATTTTCTGGATTTTTATTTGAGCCCGAATTTTATAAAGGCCCATTTGTTATTTTAGGCTATTTCTTTTGGGCTGGATATTTTATAACTTAGAGCCCCATTTCGTTTTGCCTTTTTAGGTTAAGTTAGATGGAGGCTACAAACAGTTTTGTAATTTCGTTTTTGAGATTTTTGAAGATCAAACATAGGCTTTTAAAAATTCTCTGAAATGTTCTTCATCTGTTCTTCGTGTTCTTCGTTGTTTTAACCAGTTATGCTTGGCTAAACGTCTCTGATTAACCCATGGATTAGGGATTCCATATTCCAGAGGACTTGCGCTTAATCGGTAACATCTAAACTCGTTTTTGTCTTCTTTTATCGAATTCAATTATGGATTTGGATTGGGTTTTGGTTAAAAACTCAGATCGATTAATCCCAAGGACATATTTTGAACTGGGTTTAAGTGATTACTGTGCGATTATTCGGTGTTTTGCCACTGTTTCGAAAACATTCCGGGCAATTATTCAGTTGAGGGAAATTCTGGGCAAACGCAGAGATTTTGGTTTGTCCAGAAATCGATCACGAGTTTGGTGTTTAAATTTCGTCTGATGAAGGTTCTGGAATCCTTGGTTCTGGGTTAATCATTTTAGTTTGGATAATCTCATTTTCCTTTACTGTTTCTGTTTTAATTTCATTTATTTTGCAATTTGAGAAACTTCCCCCCAAATTGTTACTGTTTTGTTTCATTGTTACTGAATTAAACCTACTGCAATTCTGTGGGAAAGGATCCAGGTTCCTTATACTGCAAATCTTTTTACTGAACTTGGTTATTTTGCAAGGGGTTGACAATCTCTTGTCAGGGTGGCCGTAGAAGTATGGGCGGAGTCGTCTTGTTGTGATTAGTAAATCAAAAGCCATTTTCTCAAATTTTTTGTATTTCAGCTCTAAGCTCTGCAAAGCCCGACTTACAAAGTATACAGGTGTCTAATCGTCCTTTGACTCTCGAACCAATATAGCGCTCACCGCCTCTTCACCTAGTGATAAATACAGGATCAAGGTTTCCCCTAGCTCTAGTCTAGACAAAACTAGTAGGGCCGCCAACCATTATTTGATTCTTCTGAACACCACATCACACTTCGAGTTCCATCCACCTTATGCCTCCTTCTTCAATAACTTAGAAAAAGGCAATGAATTCTCCACCAACTTAGATAAGAACCAAGTTAAGGCAGCCAATCTCCCAGTGAGCTGTTGCACTTCCTTTTTATTCCTTGGAGCCCTCACATCTAGCACGGCTTGGCATTTGTCTGAGCTAGCTTCAATTCCCTGATTAGTCAGCATGAAACCCAAGAACTTGCTAGATGGGACTCCAAATGCATATTTGGCCGAGTTTAGCTGAATCCTATGAGCTCGTAACTTGTCAACTATGGGATGTAAATTATTGACATGGCTCATCAGCTCCACTGGCTTGACAATCATGTGATCAATGTATACTTCCACATTCTTCCCCAGCTGGTCCTCAAACACCTTAGTCATCATTTTCTAATACGTTGCCCCGGCATTCTTTAGACTAAACGGCATCACATTGTAGTAATAGTTCGCCTTCTCAGTGATGAAAGCCATCTTTTCTTGATCCTTGGGGTGCATGACGATTTGATTATACCCCGAATATGCATCCATAAAAGGGAGGAGTTGAAATCCAGAGGAATTATGAATTAACTGTCTATGCTAGGCATTAGAAATGCATCTTTAGGACATACCGTATTTAAGCCTTTGTAGTCTGTGCAGACCTTCTACTTGTCATTCGTCTTCTTAACTATGACTACATTGGACAGCCATGTGGTGTATTGTACTTCCCTGATGAAATCAGCTTCCAACAACTCCTTGACACGCTCCTCTAAGTCCACTCCTCGCCCTGGGCCATGCTTTCTCTTCTTCTGAGCCACTAGTGTTGATCCTGGATGTATTGCCAGTCTGTGGAATAAAAGTTGGGGTCTATCCCGGGTATCTCGGATGGTCTCTATGCAAACACATCCTTGTTTTTCTTTAGAAATTCTTCCAACTCTGCATGAACCTCAGGGTTTAATGCCTTGCCTGTTTTGGTAGTTTGTCCCGGCTCAGTGCTTAAGATGAGGTCTTCCATCTGTTATTTGGTTCAACCTTCAGGATTTTATCTTCCTCCCTTAAGTCCAACTCTACCAAATAGATAACCTTCAAAAACTTTGCTTTCCCCTCTTTAGGAGTTCAAGAAGATGATGGGTTATCCTTACCTTCTTTCACAATCTTCTAATAACATTGTCGAGACTCCTTTTCATCTCTTGTACAATTATGACCTCATTCTTATTACTGCCCATTTTCAACTTCTGATGCTTTATGGATACTAACATATCCTAGTTGTGTATTGTCAGCCTTCCTAGAATTATGTTGTGAGGGGACGGGAAGTCAGCAACCACAAACCTGACCTTTTCCACCTTAAAGACATAATTTGTTCCTAGTATTAGCTTAAGGTCTATATAACCTTTGGGACGAGTATCCTACCCATTGAAGCGTGTCAGGGTTGTCTTACATGGCTTCAAATCTTATAGGTTGAACCTTATACGTTTGAATACATCTCAAAGAATGATATCCATTGCACTTCCATTATCCACAAAAATTTTTTGCACCTGGCAGTTGACCATGGTTCCAGTTATCACCAGACCGTCATAATGGCCTGCGGCAACACCTTTCAGATCTTCCTTGGTGAAACTCATTAATGGAGGTTTCGATTTGCTAGACTCTTCTTTGAACTTTGGTTGATCTCGAATTGACAAGACTTCCCTCAAATACTCTTTCTTTGACTCATTGAATATCCATTGCCTCCAAAGCCTTTATTAATGATGTTACAGTTGTACTTGGCCTCAGGGAACTCATCGTCACTCTTTTCCACTTTCTTCTTTTAGTCCCTTCTTTTCTTCTCTGGGGGCAGGCTCTTGCTCCAACCCCCATTTTGACACTTAATGCTTTGTCGCCCTTGGGTTTAAATGACATACTTCCAAAGTTTTCCTTCTCAAATAAACTTCTCTACTACATCTCTTAAACCCCAACATTGCTGAGTTGTATGTCTGTGTTGATCATGGAATTTGCAATACCGAGATTCATCCAACGTAGCCTTATTTTGAAGAGGTCGAGGTCATTCAACCTTTTTCATCTCATTCAAGGATACCTCCTTCCAGATTTTCTCCTGAGATACTTTTAGAGGAGTATACATCTTGTATGTTTCTACTACCTTACTTCCTCGAGATTTATTGTCAGGGATACGTCCACAGAAATCTTGTCTAAATCCACCTTGACGATCTTTTCCCTTCAGAGGAGGATTTTTAGCCCTTTCTTTAATTACCCGACTTACGATCTTCATATGTTCTAACTCTAGGTACTGCTTTGATCGATCTCAGAAATTTGTTAACGAATTGACACATTGTTTCATGATCAATTTCTTCAACCGGGATAAGACATCCAGGTTAGCTATGGCCAGATGTTGGAGCATATCTTCCTTTAGCCTCGGTGCTTGTAAAGTTATGTCTTTGAAGTGATCTAGGTACTTCTACAAGGTCTCCCCAGGGGATTATCTCATCGGCCAAGTTAGAACTCAGTTTTAGGTTGTTTTCTACTTATCACAAAATTTAGCAAAAACTTCTGCCCCAGACTCTCCATATCCTGTATCAAATTTTGTTCCAGCGAATGAAACCATATCTATGCAACTCCTCACAAAGTCCCTATAAACAGCCAGTGTATGACATGTGCTTCAAATCCTTTTACCATAATCTCCATGGCAAAGTTGTTGAGATGGACTTGTGGATCCTGGGTCTCATCATACTTTGGCAGGTCCCTTGAATCGAAACCTTTGGGATAAGTAGTGGTCCAAATCTTGTCTGGGAAAGGACTTCGAATTCCTCCCCCACTATACATTTTTGCATATGCCCCAAGAATGCTCTGTGATAGAGGTATCTTATCTTCTTTACTGGGATCCCAGCTTTCCACTGGTTGCTTCCCCGCCGCACGTGCTAGGTCTAATACTCAACGCTCTAGGATTCGAGCCTAGTCTTGTTCAAAATTATCACTATGTAGTTTGCCGACGTCTACTTATGTGGCAGTCATGATACTAACCCTACTCGGATCACTAGCATCTCGGTCGATGTTTCATGTAGGGTTTTCAAGTTGTCTAATACGTTCTTCTAACAATTGCATTCTCCATAACTCTTCTTATCGAATCTCAACTTGGTTATGGCTGGCCTGATTTTCTTCTATATGATTCGCACATGGTACTCTGGCACCCACATGGGCAGAATTTAAGTCATTAACCCGGTTTGGGCTAGCAGCATCCTGATCTGTATGTTGGATGGGGACATTAACCTGGTTGTGGCCAACATTATTTTGGCCTATGACTCTACCATAGTTTTCAATCCATCCAACACACTCGTCCAGCAACTGCTACATTCTTCATCCTTTTTCCTACATCCAAATGGTATTGCGGTGGTCCATATCCTACTACATAAGTCGGATATCTTTTTCTCTTTGAAGTCGGTTACGATTTTCCATCTCCTCAATCCGCAATAATAACAAACCCAATGTGTATTGTAACATGTGGATGTCAAGGTTCTCAAATTGAAACTTATGAAGAGGGTCTTGCTTTTAAACTGTGGCATGATTTGTTAGATAACTCGATTATGGGGGGATGGGGAGGTTCCAGTATCTGTTGTCTCATCCTCTGCTTCAATCATAACGTGATTATAATAAGGAGCAACCGAGTCTTCATACTGAATTGTTTGCCTAAGATTCGGCTGTGGTTACTCCTCTAACAACAGGCCCTACCAAGGGATTTGACTACAGCTTCTAATATTTGTTGTCATTTTAAGTGGTTTGGGAATTGAAATTTATGCGCTCCCCATGGTCAGCACCAATGTTCTATTATAGAACACAAATGTCTAGCCTTTATAGACTAGTCAATGGTTTATATGGGATCAAATGTATTCACCAAGATGCTTATTAGTTAAATACCAAGGAGAGGAAGATTACTCAATGATACCTATGAAGAAGATACCATAGAGTGTTTGGTAATCACTATGCTACACGAATATGGCGATAGCCAAAATAAGTAGGATGTACACATAGTAAGACTGAATATTATAATAGATGAATTAAGAATGCACCTTATGGGCAATCTCTTATTTATAGAGATTACCTCTAGAGTTTTAGTCTATTGCTCTGTGTACTGCCCCTTTAGGCAATATGTGCCTCCACGTTCTGCAAGTGCTAGCTCCACTACATGTACTATCCAGGATTATAGGCATGATTATAGGATGATTAGTGTTTTACCTGATTATGGAGGAATTCTATCATAAAGCATTCTTACTGGGCCGCCTATCAGCCAGGCCCATTATGAGTCCATAACAATTCCATTATTTTAAATCCTTGCTAGTTTTCACAAGCTTCTTTAAATTTCTAGTACTTGTTCACACTACATTACTGTTTAGAAAATAAATTGATGGTCAGAGAAAAACATATCAAAGTTGGATATGGAGCAATCAATGAATCATCGAAAAATTTTATAGCATAAATATCTCACCCATCTACATTTTAAATAGGAGTAGCTAACACGATAAGTTGAAACATATGGCAAAATAAAATTTGAAGCACTACCTTTGATTCTTAATATAGGATCTCAATCGAAGTACAAGATTGAGGTAATATAAGATTTTTGCCCCATGAAGCCTATCTTCAAATGCATTTATCAGTAACAACATAAGAGTTAATGCAAAATGAAGGATTTGTTCTAGAGAATTTTGAACCCATTTAGCTAGATTAACATGTATATGTTGAATCTGGGATTGCTATTAGGATGAAATATAGTTAATGAGGCAATGACCCATCGTAGACAATATGTGATGACATAACTAGATTTCAAGGATTAATTCTACAACACAATCCTATAAAATACCTCTATGACTCCAAATTGAATGAAATTATGATTTATTTGAGTTATGTTTCGATTATTTTTATGTATATTATATCTCTTGATTTGTTACAAGAATTATAGAACTTCATATGATGATTGTGCCCAAAAAGAGAGGAGAGAAAATTTATTTTACAATCAACTATGAGTAATTACTTTTATGTGTTTATTAGAAAGATCAATGCACTAACCAGTTATGTCTTTTCATAACTCTAGTTACAAAAGTCTTTTTTTTTTAATAATATAAATCACACAATTACTTATGAACAACATGTTAACAATAGCAATTAGAGGAACATAATAGAGAAGATGAAGAATCTTTTGTTAACCATATGAGAGCTGTTCATACAACCAATAGAACTTAGGTTTGACAATGATGATCCCTCACTTAAGGGTGATTAACAACTAACCCCAACTCTATGAATGTAGGAAGGCCTTCCCTCTCTAGAGAGACTCAAATTAACCTCCTAATTAACATTATGTGGATCTCACTATCATACATACCTAAACACATTAACCATTATCCCTTATATAGACTAGGTTCACAACTAACCAACTACTCATTTAATTCCACCTTAATATCTCTTACACACCTCCCCAAGTTGACATTTCTTATACTCATACAAGTGTAAATTGTCAACCAAAAAAACAAGAGGGTTAAGGTGAATTGAACCTAATAATTTCAATTCACAATTCATAGAGTTCTTCAAGATATTCTTCCCCATATGTAAACAATTGCTTCATTACTTTTTGTTTATGTTCATGCTCTAAAGAGAGGATTCTTTAAGTTTATCAAGTTTATTCTATAGGCCCAAAGCGAGTCATCAAGTTTATCAGACCAATCCGTGTTTGTCGATTGCCTTGTGGCAAGTGAACCAGTTGAATAAATAAAAAAGAGTCAGTAGAGTTATCGTCCCACAGAGATTGTTGATACTAAAGATAATGCCGATTTCTCGTGACATTTGTATGTGTACCGAGAGTATAATTGGTTGTTTTGTTTTAGCTATTTCTAGTGACAAATAAGTAAATAAATGATCAAAAGTTGGAAGGAAGATATTAGTTTAAAGATAAGCTAAGTTTGGATTTCATATTAAGTTGCATTATTCCTCCAATTTGCACACAACACATTGTTATAGCAATTATGTAGCACAGCTTCCGCAACACTACAACATAATTATCTTTTGCGACGTTATTTAGCTAATCCACCATTATCTTATACAAAAGCGTCTACACGCTATAAGTACACTCTTCAATCTACTTCTCCCATATCCCTATGGTAATTTTCTACTTTTGAGTATCAGTTTAACCTAGGTGTTTTGGTTATGAGCAGTAGGCCCATCCCTATAGCCTACAATTTAAGTTAAGCCCTGCACAAGCTCACCCAGCAAACATTGTCTATCAGAGGTCTAAACCTGACTCCCTTCTAGTAAGCCGAGGCCATTAATTTAGCCCCTGAGCGGCCATTAATCAGACAAGAGATTAAATTACTCTTAAACAAAATGGGTTAATTCTACAATTTAGAAATCCATCCTCACTCAGCCAGCAATAATTTAATTTATGACTGATGAGGGAAACATAAAACAAAATACAACAAAATAGCCCATAGAAATGTTTACAAAAATAAAGTAAAGAAGAAAGCAGAAAAGCTCGTCAGAATGATCAACGGTGTAGGGAGGGTCATGTCACGCGACGTCTCTATGTCTTCCATAGTTCCTCTAGCTGTAAGGAAGAATTAGGTCTCTTCTATTGTTTTCTCGATTGATAATTCTCTAGTTCTTTCAGTATGAGTCGAGATGAATGGAATTGTACTGACTACTCTGACTCTCATGACTCTTACTCCTTTAGGTAAAACCACGCTTTCCTTGGTAATAGCCCATAGAATGGAATTGCTACATTACCCTTTTGTGTCGTGTGTCCAATGAGTTGGGCCTTTTAAATCTCTTAGGTCTAAATCCCTAAATTCGATTAATTGATCCTCTTTTAATGCAGCAGGATTCTTCAAATCTTTCTTTCAATTCTTCGTATCTTTTGATTCACTCTTCGCCAATTCAACTTTCATCAAAATGTCCATCTCGATAACGTGTATTAAACTCCTGAAAACTATCAAGGAAAGGTCAAAGTAACGTAGCACATACTCCACATCACTTACGATGCTATAACATAGTGGTCGCATTATATTGCTAGAACATAGGTGAGCATACCATATGCTATAGCATTACATCAGCTTTGTTATGTGTTTTCACGATAAACCATAAAGTAACCCTTTTCTTATGCAAATGAGTAGGATAATGTATACAACAATTTGTAGAATCTATCCTCTATTCCCTATGTGTATGAATTCTTGATCATTTTATCAAATAAACACATTTAAGTTTGGATTTATCATTTAAAACAGTTAAAACACATAGGAAAAATATTGCATAAATATGACTTATTAGTACAACTCTCCTATATATCCTTGAAACATAGTGTGGATCTAAATCATATCCTATCTCAATATCAGAAGCCCTAGAGTTAGCAACAAAATCCAAATCTTGTACTACCTCTTATATTCCTATGGCATCAATTCTTTGGAGCCTAATCCCTCTTCCTCGTGGTACATACCATTATTGCTTTATTTCTAGTTTCTATGTAATCAAATATCACTATAGTATTCTATTGCCACCAAAACTCCTTGCTTTGATGCCACAATTGTCACACCCTAGTATATCGATATTTATTAGAGTCGTGGCACACATTTTAGTAAACAAAACAGAAATAGTATAAATATTTTGATATAAAAATCTTTATTATATTACATAAATACCAACAGGGTTTATACACAATGTTAGAAATCTCAAGGTTATAAGATCCAACTTCAATTAACCAATGACAAAATTGAACAAGTCCAACATCTCTAACTGTTGTGATCCATTGTCTTGCCCTAGGAGCCGCGTCCAGTACATTATCTATTTCATAAATAATAATAAAGGTAGGGATCCCGAGAAATCCCATAGTAACAATTAATCTCACATGTAATGTTTTTACAGTATATGACAGAACATAGTCCACAACAACAAAACATCATTCAAGGATCATATAACAAATCATATGTAGCAGGAAATACAATCACAACCATATGATCTACTACCACAACATTGGGTATTCAATAGGGATTTTTAAGTAATAAGCCCCAACAACTAAATTCTACTAGGTTTCGTAGCTCAATGACTATTTTCATATGAGCCCTACAACTAGCCATTGGGAAGTTGGCCCTGTGGTGGGCCCTTTTAACCAAACGACTTATAAGGGGTGCTGGCCTCTACATAAGGTGGGACTATCACAAACATGATTCAAACATTCATTTACACAATCATACCAAGAATGTGATATTAGAGTTACTACCTGTATGCTTTACCAATTCTTGAATTCACTCTGAGTTCTTTGATTGTTCTAGGCAAACGTAAGTTTGTATAATCATATATTGCAAACAATAGGTTATTATTTATTCTAACTCTTAACATTCTTAGACATTATTGTCAACTATCAAATTTTGTTCAATTGTAAAGCTAAGGGGTATATACTATCTCCAAGAACCCTTCTCAACACTTGAACATCAAGTTAATTATCTTTAACCTTTACTCCTTTCATTTTTAGACTACCAAAATTGCCAGAATTTTCAACAAACTTTGGAAATTCATAACTCATTGTAAAAGTGTCCAATTAGGGTAATTTTAAAGGATATATAATAAGTTGACTATATTTGTAAAGGAAAATACTCCTAACACTCATAAACATGTGTGCAATTCCATATTTAATCAAACAGTACCATTTCCTAGAATTACTTTCCAGATTCAAGGGTCATTTTCAAAAGTTCATAATGCCAGTACACAAATCCAAAATAGGCAAGTGACATATCCAATTAAATATCATTATGTCCAATTTAACACTACAAAATTTTATATTCATTGGGTACTATTTGCTTATCCAAAAACTGACCACAAGTCTATTGCCTCGTAGGAAACATCACAACAGTTTTTAAGGGTTTTCATAATTTAATTCCAAAGCTTCCAAAATTACTGGAAAACTCTCACCTAACAAAATTTTTCATTTTAAACCCATTGGAAGTATAAAAATGTTCAAAATCGTATTACTTCTCCCTATCCTGCATCTAGCCAAAACTTAGGGCTAAGGAACACAAAGTTGTTCTTTCCAAGCATAAAAATGAACACCTTGATTTAACCGTAGATCACCTTCTAATTTGTTATTTAGGTCTTTGACATGCTTTAACCCATTTTAATCAAAGGGAAATCACCTCCCCTTAAGTATTTGTACTTCTAAAATCTCAATAAATCAAGAGGAAATTAATTCCATCTCCAACAATAACAAAAACAAGCTCCAAGAAGCTTGAGTCTTTACTTAGTTGTTCTTATGTTCTTTGTTCTTTTCTCCTCTTCCTTTAGTCCTTAAAGTTTTAGCCACCTTGGGAAAATATCATGCAAAAGTGTCTTTTAGGACTTAATATAATTATAAGTGGTAAAGTAAAAGAGATGTAAACTTCGTCATCTCAACATACCTTGACTTGTTTTTCTTCCCTTCCTTTTACAAGTTTTAGTTTCGCTCTTTCCTTAACTTGGTCTGACTTTGAGCATGGAAAAGTGGAGTCAAGTGGCTTATAATTGGTTAGGAACTAACCTTATGGTCCTACTTTGGTGTATTGCCTGATTTGCATGCTCTTCTTCTTCTTCTCTCTCTCTCTTTCTCTCTCTCTGTGAAATTTTCTTTCTCACATGTGCTTAAATGTATGTTGTCTTCTTTCTCTTCTTGCTTGGCCACTTGGCCAAACCATAAGGCTCATGGAAGAGGTGTATTAATTTCTCTTCTTGACTTGGGCTATTACCAATGTGCATGGAATCAGAGTCATCTTGAAACCCTATCATGACAAATGGCTTTAACTTGTGAAAAGAAGAATAATTTCTTTGAGTTTAGTCTTTCACATGTGGCATAATAATAATTGATCATTTGACCTCCTCCCATCTCTAAGTTGGCTGAAAATGCATGTGTTTATGGCTTCTTGAATTATCTTCATCATATGTCAAAATCTCATTCTCTTCCTTGATGCATACTTGGCTAAAAATCCATGGCCTTTTGGTGGAATACTTGGAGGTTACTCATTTTACTTAATGTCACATGTTCATTTGTATTTTATGAAATATTAAACAAGTGTGACATGTGGCACAAATTAATTCCATATACAAAACTCATTTTTGCACAACCACCTAAAGCTAACAGAATTTTCAACCAACTTTGAAAATTCATATCTCTATGTATACATGTCTAATTGCAGCGACTTTAAAGGCTATGTGATCATTATGAAGTTTATTTTTAGGGAAAAATACCTCTCACAATCAATCTCAAGCAAAACATTCCAGAATCAACATTTGATATACATCGGTTCATAAAACATTCCAAATTCTAAGGCCAAATTCAAAAATTCATGACTCGTTGTAACATATCCAGTTGACCTATATGACAAGTCAAAGGCACATCATTAGATATCATTTTCTTAGTCAAAGGCACATCACAAAATGACTACCTTCCCAAAAGCCTTAATCTACCAACATAAAGGAAAATTCCCTTCATAATATTTGTTACATTTCCTGAACTGGGCTTAGTTGCCTTCTTGAAATGGTTTATCCTCAAGTTTCTAGGCCCAAATTTCAAGATATTATAGTGTTGGCATACAAGTCCTCAGCAACGGTGCCAGATATAGAGCTTAAGAAATCCACAAATGCATAGTCCTTATCAAGTAATAAAGAATGAGTAAGATATCTTTCTCATGAGGACTTGGTATCAACAATGTCATTGAGCAATGACTTTACACTTTAGCTTAAGTTTAGCCAACACAATTTGAATAGAAAATAGGAATAAGAGCTAACTAAAAAAAGAAAAATAAATATAAATATAATTAAGACTAAGGATACTGGTGATTCTAGATCTTAAGCGGTGACTTAGACTGTTATAGCTTTGGTTATTTCTTAGTGTCTAATTTCTCCACTTAATTGCATTTAAAGTTATATTTGCTTTTGTCTAATTTCTTATTTACCTAAGAGTATCTTTTGATTCACTAAAAGGCAGTCTAATTGCATTAATCCCTAAAGTCTTAGATAATCAATACTTAATTGGATTAATTTAGGTGCAGGCCTAATGAGACTATGTATGATTGATAGGTATATGTCTATCCTACAAGAAAATTAAATTTGGAAACCTAATCCTACATGATTCAATTGAAGGTATAGTCTAAATGTCCTACATTTGGGCTCCTTTAGAACAAAAAAATTATCCCAATCAGATGTCTCTTATTTTAGGATAATCAAGCACACAATTAAATAATCCAAAACAAGGGTTTAGCTACATAAATTGAACATTGCCATGACCAAAATAAAAGCTAACCAAAGACAAAATAAAAGGACGAAAGAAGAGAAGAGAAAGGAGAAATAAAAATTCAATGCTGAGTTTTCATCTACGCTGTAGATCTTGTGCATATCAAACTTTAATCTCCCTCCATCAAAATTCTGAATGCTCACCAACTAGGAAAATAGAACACACCTCCCTCTTGCTACGCCTAGCATATTTATGTCATATATAACCTCCCTTTGAGTCTCTATCACAATATCTTGGTCTCTATTTTTTTTTTCTATTGATTATCATATAATATAGATATATTAGATTGATATTTTGTTCTCATTTAAATATTATAATATCTCCTACAAAAATCAAGCTAAGTAAGATATGAGTAGATTTTACATCAAAATATATCTCAGAACCTACACTTATGTAATTGTAACATATATACTTATCAATATGTATCATGTATAAACTGCACCAACTCACATGTTCTTTTTTAGCACTACTCACATCCTAAGCTTTCTCAATCCGTTGTGAATTTTTGTTTTTTTTTTTAAATAATTTACTCAACTCTCCTAAATAATTTTGGACCATATACAAATATCTTATTGGCCCTCTTAACCTTTAAAACTTCATAATAAATCTCATTGAGCTTTTAAGTTTGTGCAGTAATCCCAACTATCAATTACATGTTAGAAAATAGGAGTCCTAGATACAATCTATTTTGACAGAGGAACACCTTTTTCTATTTAGTATTTTGTGATTAATAAACTTGAGAATTTTTTCTATCTTTATAATATTTGTGTCTCACTTTTATTTAAAGTAAATATGCTTTAAAGATAAGAACCCTAAGAATAGAACATGTGTTTACTCGATGATCTATGACAGGGATCATAATCATGAGAATTCGAGAACACTGAATGTCTATTGCCTGAAACTTGTTCCTAGTCTTAAATCACCAAGAAAGGGTATTGATGATCTCAATAAGACTAGTACGACATTATCTACTTGTATAGAGATACAAGGTAGGGACCTCATGGAATACAGGCATGTGATGCCTTAGCTGATGTCATGGGTGGATTTGTTGGAGAATAGATAGCACTGAACAGACCCGCCAAGAGACTCCACAAAGATTTGTAGAAAGTATCATTGGATATAAAAGTCTCTCAACGTTTGGTAGTGCGGATTGTCCTAGACTTGAAGATGTCATCGAGCTCTGTGTCCTAGGGTCATACTTTGACTGTACAACTCTATCCGCCTGAGAATGGGGAGAACAGTGTACTATTGGGTATGACTTGAATGCATGAGTGTTGATGGACATGCGGAAAGGACTCACAGTCCCCTACAAGCGATTAGTCTTTCACAGGACCAGTAGGGCTTGGATGACTTCTAGTTGACTTAGAAATCTGTGCATAGTAAGTGATCATAAAGAGTCATGTTCCATCTTAAAGTCATTAGATAACTACAGAACATTACTAGTGTCTTATGTAGCTATTAGATAACTTGGGCCCATTAAAGGAGTTTGATTGGTCCAAGGTTATTTATTTCAATGATTAATTGGGCCTAATGGGTCACACACAAAGGTAATTCCTGATTGCTTAAAAATTAGCAAATTAAACTTAGGCCAATAATTGTTATTGGGCTTTCTTGAGAGAATATGTATATTTGGTTTGGAGTGGGACTCCAAGCCCAATATATAAAAATGACGCTATAGATGTTTCCACAGTGGGAAATTAGTTTCTCCACTAATGAGTCCAAATTAGTTAAAAGACCAAACAAGGTCTTAGGCCACTTTGAATTTGAATTTGAATTTTAAATTTAAGAGATTGAGTTATAAAGATAATTTTGAATTATCTAATATATTTATGTATATGTGTATATATAAATATAAATAAATATATGTCCAATAAAGATTGGATAAATAAAGGATAAAGAAATAATTAAAAATATAGATGTGGTCCATTATCTTAAATTATTAATCCAAGAAAGAATTAAAGATATGGATGTGATCCATTATTTTGAATTATTAATTCAAGAAATAATTCAATATATGGATTTAATCCATTTTTTTAATTATTTGGATAATACCAATTAATGTGTCATTAATCTTGAACCCTAATTAAGGTGTTGGCTAATAAATTCAAGCGATACATCAGTTTTGGATTAATTGGCCAAAGCACCAAGAAAGGAAACAAGAGGCGCTATCCATAAGTAATCCTTTCTTGTCCTTCCTTTCCAAAAACCTAATCTCAAGAAACCTAATCTTCTTGAGATAAAGAAAACCCAAGAACCTTGACTCCTCAACCTTGCCTTCGCCTAGCAAGCATCCAAGGAAGAGAAGAAACAAATAGAAGGAGTTCGCAAGGCAATCGGGAGATGGTCGTATGGATCAACATTAGAAGACCTCATACACTTTGAAGTCTTCAGTGATCTATGGTAAATCTAGAACCCACGTATTTTAATGAGTAGATCTTGATACTACCCATGAGTATTTCTTTATAGTTTAATTTGGGATCATTCATAAATGCCTATAAAGAGTTACAAGATCCATAATAAGTAATAAAGTTTAAAAACATAATTATAATCATTACCCATGAGTACCGTAAAAGTTATAGGTTCTCATGAGCACCCGTAAAAAGTTACAGGTTTTTCACTCCATGAGAGCTTGTAAAGAGTTACGGGATTTAATATATTGACTCAATCAAAAAGTAACTTATCAATTGGCAACTTACTAATCATGATTATGGGTTTTAACTCACGAGTACCATAAAAGTTGAGTTCTCATGAGCGCCCATAAAGAGTCACATGTTAGATAATTATTATATTTATCATGGTATTTAGATCTATGCTCTCTCGTAAGAGTTACAGGTTCTAATATATTAGTTTATTTAAGTAACTCATCAGTACCGTAAAGTCTTACGGGTTCTTATGAGTACCGTAAAGAGTTACGGTTATAAATTATAAATTCCGCTGCAATTAGTGAAGAACAATTTTTTTTCCTAGTCATGAGTTTGCGCTTGAACATCAGGTAGCACCCAATTTAACTAACATTATATACCCCCTATTTTTATTTTTTTTTTGAGTATATATAATCCCTCAAACTTCTATTCCTCGTAAACTTTAAGTTGTGCGTAGATAAATAATGAATAAAATTAATCGTATGAGAATTATATTCATAAATACACAGTTTTAGGGGGTTTATTGTAAAATTTTAAAGGTTATGAAGATTATCTGTACATGTTCCAAAGTTTAGGCAGATTAATGTGAAATTTAGTCAATAAAAAACGAGAAATATGTCCTTCACGTATATTTGCAACATTTGAAACCTTGGTGTGGTGGGATTGAAATTGATTATCATCACAAATAAACATTTGTAAGACCTATTTATCTAATTTGAAAAATTAATAAAGCCAAATAAATTATTTAATCATACCATACGTGACATGATCTTTGTGAAATATTTATATGTAACATTAGATTATATATCAAATTATAAATTAGGCAAATTAGTTTTCTTGTTTTAAACAAATGATAAATATGAGATATGAAAAAGGTCTTACGGATAGGAAGACAATCCATTTCCAAGCTTAAACTAGATCATACATTTAGAACTGGAGAAGTATAATTGATAACGAGCTGCATACATATGTTAAAGATTCTTGTTTCTGCTAAACTTCTGATCTGTTTCGGACATGATTAAATTAATGACAAACATAAAATTTACTATCCATAATAATTAATTAAGGAAAATCATTTAAATATTCTCAGCCATTAACTGAATAATGTCAACTGCGGAGAATAAAACAGGAAAAAGACAGCATGCATCTTTTCACTTTGGTTACATTATTCTGACACAGAGAATGCCAAAGAGTAAGCACTATAATGACCACTTGGAGTGACCACGTCCTTGGTTGAATAATTCTGAATTTTACTGTACAAGGAAGATTTTTTAGTGAATAATTTGATCAATTATTTGTTCTGTTATTCAGAGAGCACCAATTCTCACAATTTGAGTTAGGGATAAACATATACAGAGTACTAGAATGTCCGATAATTTTGTTAGGTCTCTGTCATACTCATTAATGTCAAAATTCAATTAATATAAAATATAGGGAAATTTTATGCAAATCCCAGGCAAAAAGAAAAATAAAAAAAAAAAGATATCCAAGTCCCTATGTAACATCTCAACTTTTCAAAAGCAGTATAATTTTTTTTCATCAGAGTAGAGCATCGGAGCAAGAGAGTAACTGATATATATATTCAAAATGCCGTAAGTCTGGCTAATTACAGAAACGGTACAAAGACCGAGAGTTTTTGAAGTAAACAACCACAGAGGTATTCCCCTGACATTACCCATGCCGTGGCAACAAAAGATGGTCTTCAGCCGAATTCCTATAAGTGCTTCTTGTCTTTCTCCTTGGTCCTCGGACCTCCCGATCCTGAAGCTATGTTAAGAGCTGAGATCCCATGCATACGGACCCCAGGTAACGGTTAACCTCATATTTACATATATGGTATATAAACACAGCAAATGAATCACTCCCAAATATGTCACTCCCAGTGAATGCAAATGTACCACTCCCAACGAAATGTACCACTCCCAGTGAATGTAAATATACTGCTCCCAGCGAAAAGTACCACTCCCAATGAAAACAGATATATCACTCCCAATGTATGCAGGTGTACAGTTATTTCTTACTAAACAAGTATTCAAACAACACACCACAACATGCACACATACCACATATACACATACTGTAAATATCAGAGTTAGTGTTACAGTACGCGAACGTACCTTCGTTGACGAGCGTTTAGTACGTTGACAATAAACTGTACTTTTGACGGAAAACAGCGGAACAACAGCGAAATGACAGCGGAACAAGATTACTGATATCCTATAATGATAATATCACATTTATCAATATTTCATATCATAACAGGCATTTTAGGTACAAATTACCATTTTGCCCCTGATCCCCTAATCGACGGAATTTCGCCAGCACTTCGCTACCTTGACCCTAATCTTCCAGAATTTCAACATATCTCCAACTCCATAATGATTTTCAAAATTAATACCTTAATTACCCCTAGAACATGATTTCTAAACATACCTGGAAGATTAAAGATCAATCTAGCATTTCTACAACAACTACCGAAAGAAACACTAAAACTAAAGACTAGGGACCGAAGAACTTACCCGGCACTTTGCTATTTCCACAGACTCCTCCTTCTCTCTAAAATCTCTCTCTAGAAAGCTCTAGGATTTGTGAAGAATGAAGAGAAGGTGAAGGCTATTTATAGAAAAAGACGATGGCATTTCGGTAATTTCTTTGAACTTTGTCTGGTTAGTTTCTGACCGTTGGATCGCACTTCTTTGAGGTGGCACGATCCTGGCCTTACACCTTACTATGATGACCTCATCCTGAGTCATCAAAGTGATGTCATGCTTGCATCATCTCTTGATTTATGTGCCTTTATCTGATAAAGTTCCCTATTCGGTGTCCTAATCGCGTAATCTTGGGAAATCTCAAAATTCCGGGAGCAAGGTCCTGAAGATCTTTTCTTTCTCTTTCAAGATACTTGGGTTATCTAAATTTTTGATCCCATTAAGGACATTCCGTTGTCTGCTGAATATTTCGGCCAAATGCCGTTGGCTACGGAAATTGCGTCTGCCGACGTCAATTTCTGGATAAAAATCCACTGATTAATAATATACTATGGTTTTTACCAACTTATCCCCGGATTCCAGTTTATGAATTATGTTCCATCGGTTCTCATTTCTACTATCTGTTCTAACTTCACAAAATATCTTCTTGGCCTTATCTCATGATCACTTCGTCGGTTACGGAAATGACTTCGGAGACAGCCTAATTTGAAATAAAAATTCACTTGTCTACAATATACTCTGACTCTAAAAACTTAGTTCATGGTTTTCTAGGAAGCATTTTATTTCTATCCGTGGTCATTTATCCTATTTACTTTTCACTATTATAATATTATTTAATTACAAAATATCTTAGATATTTTTTTCTTAATTTCCATTTTAATTTTTCTTTATTTTTCTTCATAATTTTCTTTCTTTTTTATTTATATATATATATATATATATATATATATATATATATATATATATTTATTTATTTTAAGTAATTTCCACCTTTTTCTCTTTATCTTATGTCTAAACAATTAGTCATTAATTATCTAATTAATCACTTACTAATTGTTGACAATTTTCTTAATTAGTAATAATTATTATCTCACAACTATTTTACTGATATTGGTAATTTATGCACCATACATAATATTAAAAATCATGGGGTCCAATATGGTCCCCCAACACTTTTAGATTTTTCTCCTGTAATTTTTCCAAGGTAATAATTTAATAAATTACATAAATTAGAGACAACATACTTTCTAATTTTTAATAAATATTTAGTTGACGCTTAGGATTTTATCATAATTTTCTCAGGGTATTTTATAACCCATAAATATTTCAGGGACCTATTTGCAAATTATTTAATGTTTTAGGGACCTTTTTGCGCATTATTCAATCTTAGGAGAAATTGTCCCAATAACAAGATGAATTCAATACAAGGTGTTTGAGACCTCATATTCACCTATTTTTAATAGGTATATTCTACCAATTTATGATATTTACCCTACGTCAAATTTTAGGGTATTACACCCTATATATTCATTTCATTTTTTATTAAGTCATCTAGTGTTTTTTCTTCTTGATTCCTTGGAGTTTCCTCAATTATAGGTATTTCGTCCCTATATTCATAATTTGTTAGTTTGTACGGCTATTCAGAATTTGATGATTTAACTTGTACGGTGTTAGTAATGGATGACATGATTGTCACTCAGGATACATCTGAACTAATTTATCAACCAAATTACAATTTATATAAATACAAGGAGACACTTATTAACATAATAATTTTTTTTTTATTTTATGTTGATAATAAATTTCATTCCGTCATTCATTTTACACATGGTTTAAAAAAATGAAAAGAAAAGTTATATGGCCATTAAATTAAGCTAAAAATAAATAAAGTATAATGCTATAAGCAAAATATTCCAACTCATAATACCATTCATAAATTACATTAGTCAAATTGTCTTCCTAAGATACGAATCATTGTTATGAGAGATACTAATATCTAGTGCCCAATTAACAATATCTCGAATAGAATTGTCTCCATGTGCCTAGCATAAAAATTTCTTCCCTATAAATGTTATATATAATAAGATAATAGATTCGATTAAAGTAAAGTAAAACATTAATATAATATTCCATTTTGAATTGTAAATCACTACATGTGATTTCTAAGCATTTATGTTTGATTAATCATAGAGTCCATCCTGTCCTTAGCCTTTGTCTTTACTTTGAAGGACTGTCAAATTGAATGGCGCCAACTTACTCAAATTGAACACGTGTTTTTGAAGATGAAAAAGATAAAAATTCCAAAACGTATATTAGATTCACGAAGCCTTTTTGTTTCTTGTTTTTTTTTTAACTTGTGATACTATGATGGTTGTTCAATGCTGTGTTTGCACGACTGTTTTCAGTTGATTGCTGCCTATATGCAAAATACTGAACAAATCAAGGGGTATATATTTCACCGAAAAGCCAAGTAGTTCACTTGTTAAAAATTTAGTTCGGTGGAGAATCAAATATAGAAAGTGTCTCAATAATATATGGCACTATTTTAATTGTTTTTGTAACGTTTCGTGGCGTCGGGGAAAAAAAACAAAACAAAAAACAGAAGAGATTCGATCTCCTAGTGAGATCAACTAGTGATATACTGTTCCTCTCTATATAAAGCCACTAATACTCGTGGTTTGTCACAAGAGATCAACGAGTGAGATAACTTATTAAAACTAAAATTCTATGTCGATGATAAATGCTCTTTCAAAATATCTTCGAAGTCATCCAATATTGTGGCTCTACCAGATTGGTTGACTGCGATGAAGTTTGAGAAACTTATTATTATGAAGTGACTGGGGAGCTTAGCTTCCGCATGTTCAAATCAATCTATTTTGTCGGCCAAATGCCCCCCCCCCCCAAAAAAAATATCTCTGTTGTTTACATATATTAAAGGCAAGGTTTTAATCAATGGGATAATGATTAAAGTGGTATTTCAATAAAAAAAAAATCAACAAACATTTGTTATAAATAGCTAATTTCTTTAATATCTATAAATTGTTATCTATCTGCTATATTTAATACTTGCGCGAATATTATTTACCAATTATAGCTTCCTTTTTAAGTTTTCTGTGACATCCCTAAATTTGGAATTAGGAATTAAAATGTGATATGGGATTAATTATGAGAAATCTGAACTTCATGAATTTTAAAATTAATAATTGGAATTAAAGACATATTTTCCCATAAATTAAGGACAAATAGTTGAGAATAATTTTTGGCCTAAATATTTTGAAGATAATATTTTATGGCCTAAAGAAATTATTTGAGTAAGAAAAATCCTTATATGGAATTAAGGATTAAATCTTAATATTTATCCTATATTTATAAATAAGAGCCTTACAAAGGATCAAGTGGGATAAATGTGTTTTTTTTTTCAAAAAACTAATTCTCACATAAGCCCATACTCCTTGAGCTCATTATTTCCCCAATATGTGCAGCCACATTCAGCCCATATAATGAACCAATCCAACACCCATATGCTCCCTCAGTTTTCCCTTTATCTCCATTTCGGCCCACATGCACAACCTCGTCCATCCATTAAAGACACGACACAACCTCCTCCATCTCACTTTCTCATTTTCTCTTCCGGCGTTTCCTCCTTCCTTTCCGTAAACTCTCGTTCTCTCCAGTTTGTCACACACACAACCCATACTCCTTCATTTTAGTCCTCCTGTAATACTCTCACTCCTCATTCATTTCTAAGGCACACAGAAATAAAAGAGAGTCAGCGGAAAAACAAGGCTGAGAGAGCTAAGAGCGTGAGTGAGACTGAGATAAAGACGCCGGAAAGTGAAAGAAGCTTGCATGCAGCCCAGGAATTTGTGGTAGGTGAGTCTTTGACCTCATTTCCATCATCATTTCATCAGATTCTTGTTGTTCTTGAGGCCTACGAGCCACTGGAATTTGAGTGATTACGGTGAGAAGTGTTGTCATCAAGTTTTTAACTATGGGTGTCCATGCATGTCATTTTTAAACAGATCTTTGGACTCCTTCGTCTCTGAAAATAAGCTTAAAGTCCATGCATGTCTGTTATATGCTCATGGTAACTGATTTCAGATAGCTATGAGTCATAAAAAGGAGTTGCAAGTTTTGTTTTACAACTCTATGTAGGAGTCCGAAAATAGGGGATGCTTTTCATGTCGTTTGAAGGGATTAAAGGATGAGCTTTTCTTTGAAAATTTTACACTAGATAGTACTCTTCTTTAAAATGAGCTTTGGATCACCTAAAACCAAAGTCTATAACTCCAGTTATGAATTTTGGAAGTTGAGATATGAACCTATAAAAGTTTTGGTATCATTTTGGAGATAGTCAAATGACGTTAACTTTTTAACTGAGTAAACAAACTCTAATAATTTTGAAAGTTTTTAGATATGTAGTAGGAGCATAGAACGTTAATTTAATAGGAAACTGATTGTACTTTGATAAGTATATAAAAGGTTGTGGATTTTGGAAAATGAGTTACAGTTCTGGAACGTTTCATGAACAGTGATTACCTTTTCGAAATCTGGGAATGAATGGCATGTGATAAAATGTTGAAACCAATTTTCCCAAAAATGAAATGTTGAAACCAATTTTCCCAAAAATGAGACTTAATAAGGAGTTCATAATAGGTTTTTGAATAAACTAAATTGGATGCCTAGAACTCCATAGATGAATTTTTGAAGTTGAATTATGAAAACTAGTAAATTTATGTTCCCAAACTGGGTATTTAATATCCGCCTTGATATTTTCTAGAAATAAATTTCACATGTTAAGCTTTAATTTGAGAGGTTACCCACCTAATTTGAATTAGTATTGAAGGAGTTATGAATTTTTGAAAATAAGTCACAATTCTGGAATGGAATCTGGCCAGTTCTTATATCTTTTAAATTTGGGAATTTTATCAGCCACAAATCAACTTGGTAACTTTAATTTATAAAAATAGTGCTTATCAAACTTTTGAGTAGGAATTATAATCACTCAATTTTTAATTGTATAGACCAAGTTATGAAATTTTCCAAATTCCAAAAGAAGCTAAAGGCTGAATTTCTGATAAGTCTTAGAATATATAGTTACAAAAGTTGTTAATTGTGCTTAACCTTCAAAGTAAAGGTTTCTTTTGATAAATTGAAAGGTTAATGGATGAGATGATATTTATTCTATAGTATATAATATCTAATTAAATAAATCTTAATAAGTATACATCCATAAGTCATAAGGATGCTAAAGGATAGACAAGTATTTTTGGGAGGGCCTAGAGGAGCTAAATCTTAATTACGTTATCAAGATTAGAATGATTAATGACTCATTCTCCATATAAATGTTAATTATAGGAGGTGATAATTGCCCAAGCTTGAAGGACAAAAAATTTGAAAAGAATCTTATGGAAGGTGCTTTGTAGATAAGACCAAAAGGTAGTAACTTTAATCTCATATTCTTTGTATAACTATATATGTTTATTTATACCATATTTGTATGTCCTACCTGTATGAGGCCAACACCATTCGTGGCTCGATTGAGTGGAAGAGTCGACCATCGGGCCAGCTTTTTAGTGGCTAGGTAGGACCTACTGCATTCAGTTATTTTGATATTAATTTACCCAAAATATATTTCCTAACACTAAGGTATTTGAAATCATTTAACGATTACTTGTATTACAAGCTGCATATAGAATGTAATACTTGTCATATGAAATCTGTTTGCTTTATATGTTGTGTGAACTACTCTGTTTTGGTTGATTTACATGTTTATGTTAGAATTTGATATTAACCTATTACTCTAGGATTCATTCATTTGAATCTCAGAACCTTTCCAAAAAGTTCCTTCCTTACAGTTGCATCTTTCCTCTTAATCCCAATCCAATACCTATCTCTTTCATGTGGTCTGGATTTCAAATGAATGAACCCTAGGAGAACAACTAATATTATATGCAAGTATGAAATATAAATGACAATATGTTACATGTTAAGCATAGAATAATGCACAGTAAACAAGTCCAGGGGTGGGGCTACACTTGTGCCAATGGGGGCAAGTGAACCCATAAGTAAAATATATATAAATTGAGAGAATTTAGTAATAGTATGTATGGATAGTATAGTTGGTTAAGACTTCATATATTTTTGCTTTTGGTCCCCGGTTCGAAACCTGCATCTTCCTTCATCCCTTTTTATTTTCCCCTTTCTTCTTTTCCCTTTCCCCATTTGTATATCTCGTTCTCTCACTCTCTATCTCTCTCCATCCTTTTTTCCCATTCGAATAAATTAGGCTTAAAAACCTCCACCGTCACTCTCCGTCATATGAGTGAGTTTGATTGAGGCATGTGTGCTGGCGACGTTCGTTCATCCTTCTTTATTGTTTCTGCTAGCTGCTGTTGGTGCGTGGGTTGCGTTTTTCTCCCCTCGTATCGCTGTTGTCTGTGTGTGATTTCAGGAGTCTCCTTCATCTGTTTCTACGCCTCTGGTCTATATACTTGGGTGTGTGTGGTGGTATGTATGAAAGTTCTTCTCTTTTCTTGAATCGATGTGGCAAAACTAAATAATAATTAATAACCTAAGATTACAAAAGCTTGTGTAATTTAATTAAGTTTTTGTTTTATCCCCTTCCTTCCAAAAAGCAAGTTCTAGTTCGGTGTGTGTGGCAACCACACGTCCTCCCTTTCTCTCAACTTCGTTCGCCGGCCGAGAAGAAAGGCACCGGTACGCCTTGTTTAACCAAATGCCTTTCAATTTTTTATTCTCTGTTGCTTTCTTGTTTTATTTTTTCTTGTTTTTTGTGGTAGATTATCGTTGTAAAATGAATTAGAATTTTAGGGCTAACATTGATCTAACTTTCAGATTTCGATAGCTCGGTTTTTTCCTTGTTGAATTTGTTGATTGTATGTTTTAGAAACCTTATCTACGACGTTTTTACTAAATTGTTTTTGAATTTGGTTCCTTCTTAGCTGCTTGATTTTTCATGCAATACTAATTTATGTGATTTTTGTTCCTGGCATCAATAATATGTTGTAGCTTTTTATACGATGTCTTTATTCTGCTATATTAAAGATTAAAGATTCTTGGCTTCTCTTCAATTTTTTCCTGGTTTCTAAAAGTGACCGCTTCCACGAGAGGAGACAATGGACTTCTTATCTTCAATTGTCCTGGCTGAAGATTACAAAAGCTGCCAAACCTAAAACATTTGCCGGATTAGAAAGCCAAAATAATTTAAACAGCATGTGTAGGACATAAACTAGGGAATTATCAAGTCTTGGTTCCATATGTATATATACATTAACAGAAAAATATATATGTTTGGTTTTGATATATATACATAACACACCAGTGATATATATATCTATAAGAATCAACAAAATAGATGCAGAACAAAAAAAAAACAAAGACGCAACTCAGACGCTAATAGCCCCTGCTTCTTCGTTTTCAATTTCAACAAGCTTAGAGTTTGATCTCCTAAGGCTTAATATTTACAAACTTTTTATGTGAACATGACGGAAAATCGGAGGAAGATGAGGTTTTAATGGATTAACTTCAGTTTCAAGCTTACAAAAGGTGATTTCATTACTCACTCCCCTTGTTCCTGGTGGCACAAAGTAGAACAAGATGATATTTTGGTTTAAGTCTCTTTCTCTTCCCTTTCCTTGTCTCTCTGTCTCATGACTTTGGCGACATGAAAATGAATCATAGGTGTGTTTGTGTGGTGTGTGTCTAGTCTGAAGGAAATGAGAACGGTCTAAGGAAGAAGAGTCTAGAGGATAACGATGCTGCAACCTTCATTTAGCTCAAGAAGTATGGCGCTCTGATCTTACATGTGAGTTAAGCAATGTTGTGATCTTCTGTTTTTCTTTTCCATAAGATTGTGGTAAACTCTATTGATATATTTGCTTTGTTGTTGACTTTCTCTTTAATAGCGTGTTTGTGCATGCAGTGAGGAAGAAAGAGAAAACTGTTTTGCATAGGAGATAATGGGTTGTATAGGTGATAGGTAGTGGATTGGGTAACACACATACACACACACACACACACACACACACATATTTCCCTGGTTGTTTACTGTTACGTGAGGCTGGAAGAATAAGAATGAGTTGCATGGGTTTGGTTATGAAAATGGAGCAAATCACCAAGAGGGGGTGAATTGGGGATTTTATCAAACTTAGGATAACATAATTTTATGTATGTTGTAAACTCGAGTTTGCAAAACATTAACTCGAGTTTTCTCAAAGCTTGGAAAAAGTCATATTTCTTTGATTTGTCAAAGTAAACTCTAGTTTGCTTTGTCTTGAAAAACTTAGGAACTCTCTGTATCATCTAAAACTCGAGTTTTCAAAAGCTTGACTCGAGCTTTTCTTAGTTCACAAAACTGGAGTTGCTCTTTGTCAAGTTCAAACTCAAGTTTTCTATTCAAAACTCGAGTTTGTCTTTGACAGTAAGTTTTTCAACTTTTCAAAGACAAACTTCAACTTAGGTTTACAGTTGTCAGTTATCATCAAAACACATCGAAAACTAACAAGTTAAGCTTATGGGTTGGAGGTGTTTTGCACGCATGGGCTTATATATATTCCTTAGTTGTTAATCATGTTTTGAGCCCAGAGAATAATGATGGAATAGCTTGGTTTGGGTTTGGGTCATATAGCTAAGGCAATTCATTGGACTATGGGGTTATATGTGTCTTACACATGCACTATAAGAATAATGGAAAATAAAGGAATAAGTGTGAGAAATAAATTCCTAATTTCCCAAATAATTTATTTAATTCGTTCAGCCTAAATTTTATAATTTAATTTCCATAAAATATTCAAATTTCAAATCCCCAAATTTGGGATGTTACATTGAGATATTAGTTGAAAAACTTACTTCTCAAGAGATTGCAGCTAGTCGTTTGAGACTACAAGTTTCTGTGGATGTGACAAGATGGGTTGCTCTTCAAGAATGTGCTTTTAGTGGTCATGATGAAAGCTTAGATTCATTTAATCGAGGAAATTTTTTTAAGATGATCAAGTTTTTAGCTTCCTATAATCATGAAGTTGCAATAGTTGTTTTAGAAAAAGCTCCTCAAAATGCATCATATAGTTCCCCTCGAATTCAAAAGGAAAATTCTTCATGTTTTCTCTTAAAAGATAAAGAACACAATACGGAAGAAATTTCCAATGCCAAGTTTTGTCTTATTGTTGATGAAGCTAGTGATGTATCAAAAAAAAGAACATATTGCTATTGTTTTGAGATACATTGATAAATATGGTTTTATACATGAAAGGTTTTTGGGTCTTGTACATGTGGAAGATACAAGTGCTAAGATATTTTAACAAGGAATAGTCAACACTCTTCATCATCATCAACATCATCTTCATAATTAATATTGTTACTTCTTCTTATAAGCGTAATGATGAGTTAAGGGTTGCCTAAGCAAATGAAATTGCAAGAATGATTGCTATTGATGAAATCCAATCAAGAGTTGGCCTTAATTAGATTGGTATTTTGCATTGAGCTAGATCTACTCATTGGAGTTCTTATTACAATTCCATATGCTGTTTATTTAAAATGTTTCAAGCCACATGTGAAGTTCTTGATAATATTTCTTATGAAGGAAAGACAACATCGAGATAATGTATACTCATCATTGACATCTTTTGATTTTGTCATCATATTGCACCTTATGAAAGAAATTATGTGTATTACTGAAGTCCTTTGTCAAGTTTTGTAACAAGAATCTCAGGATATTTCAAATGCTTTACATCTAGTTTCAACTAAGGGTTACTTTAGAAATTAAGAGAAACAGGTTGGGATGCTTTCTTAGTTCATGTTCAAGAATTTTGCATATAACACGACATTGACATTTTAGATATGAGTGCAAAATATATTTGAATGAGAGGTCTGGCTCAAAATGAACAAGGTGATTTTTCTAATGAGAATTTTTATAGGGTAAATATCTTTTATGCTACTATTGATTATCAATTGCAAGAATTAAATAGCAAGTTCAACCATAATACTGTTAAATTACTTGCTTTGAGCATGGCTTTAGATCCAAGAAACAAGTACACGTAACTGAATAATGATGATATTTGCAAACTTGATAAAATTTATTCTAGAGATTTCATAGAAGAGGGAAAATTGCATTTAAAATGGAATTACAACATTTTGAACTTAACATTCCTAAGCATCCAGATTTCATTAATTTTTCAACTACACTTGAATTATGTCAAGGACTAGTAATAACTGAAAAGTTCACAATTTACCCTCTTATTGATAAAATGATTAGACTTGTACTCACTCTTTTAGTTTCTACAGCAACTACTAAAAGATCTTTATCTACAATGAAGATAATCAAGAGCAGGCTTTAAAATAGAATGGAAGACCAATTTCTTGCTGATGCTTTTATTACATTCATTGAAAAAGAAATTGTTTTGACTTTTAACACGGATTCAATTATAGATGAGTTTAACAATATGAAAACACGTAGAGCAAGAGTCAAGTGAAGTAATCCTAATTTCTATAATAGCTTTTTTTTCAATTTTTTCTATGTTAAGTTTGTATCGGATTTTAAGCTTTTTATTTATAATGTAGCATTTTTTATTTTCACCCTCCTCCAGTAAAATTCTTAAGTCCACCCCTACTCACTTTGGCCTACACACATAACACATTCACCATGACCCTTACTCATTTAATTTCACCTTAATATCTCTAACACAACATAATAGCATACTAAATACGTGCAACAAAAAGTCTACATATTATGATATTTTTATGTATTTTTATTTATTCGATTATTTGAATTAATTGGTTTGTGAATGGTATTGACGAGTCAAGACTATTCAAATAAAGTGAGATTCACTAGTGCAAAAAAGTGTTTTTAATAGCGCCTCATTTACAGCGGATTATCAACGCCCCGGTCTTAAAGAAATGACCGGTGGCAATTTTGTAAATATAAAGAACTTCTTCACCCGCATCAATTTTATAGATCGCAACATTTATAGCGGAGTTTCGAGGCACCGGTCTTAAAGATATGACCGGTGGCAATTTTGTAAATATAAAGAACTTTTTTTTAATGTATAAATTCTTAAATATAATATTCAGGCCGCTTAAAATAACCAACCGCTCTTAAAAATGTTAAAAAAATTAAAATATGATTACATTATAGAGAAAACCCATACATCACCGACTTATATTTTCTACGGTCAAGAATAATAAGGACAAATTTAAATATAATCATATAAAACTTTTAAGACCGGAATAAATGACGGTCTTAAAGGTAATACTTTTAAGAGCGGGCATAACTTGTACCGGTACTAAATAATGAAAAAATTTAAAATAATAGTTTATTACTTTTAAGAGCAAACATTAATAACGGACGGTCTTAAATGTTAACATTTAAGACCGGCATTTTAGTTACTCCAGTCTTAAAAATGAAAACATATACTTCTTTGCGCGAAACCTTACTTACGACTTACGTCTTACTGTCTGAACTCTGAAACCCCTGTTCTCTTTGCGAAACCCCATTTCCTGTTGCATTACGTCTTTTCCTCGCCAACTACCACCATCCTTTATTACTCTCTTAGGCGTTACTCCTTCGCACCACCACTCTATTACTTTCTCAAAAATAAATGGAGAAAACCATTCTCTCCCTGTTCAGTCAACGCTAGTTATTGATGTTACTGGTGTGAGCCAGAACCAACCTTCTTCTTCTCAAAATGAGCCTCATGACCACCCTCAACGCCGTGGTAGAAGTGGCACACGAATGGGCAACGTGTCCGTAAAATGAAACGCTGGGTCAAAGATCGAGATTCAGTTTAATGACAGGTTGGAACCTTTCGGTTCGAATAAACACCAATATAATAGTTATGTTGGCTACATGGCACGCAGCAAGGTCAACATCTTGATAGATGAGTGGAAAAATGTTGACCAACGCACAATGAAGGATCTTATTTGGGACACTATCCGGCTTTCATACACTGTCCCTGACTCTGAGAAGTTGAAAGCCAAGACATTGTCTTATTGTGTTGATCGGTGGAGGAAATTTAAGACCTTTCTGGCCAACACGTATATTTTTGCCAAGGTTCAACCTGATCATAATCCTTGGGACAAGTACACATTCATTGATCAACAAATTTGGGATCAATTTTTAAGCTTCGGTCCACTTCTGATGCTTTGGTGAGTTCATATTTAGTTTTGTTTGCCCTTTTTGTTTGCTTATTAACCTGTGCGGATATGTGAATGTTATTGTGTTCATCTAATCCTGTTAGTTAGATGGTTTAATGTGTGAGTAGAAGTATATATTTCCATCCTTTGTTCTATATCAAAGGAACAAGCAAGTAAGTCAGAAGTGAATTTGAGTATGATGGTTTAATGTGTGAGTATGCATGTCTGATATGTTAACCGTTATTATATTCTTAGCTAGTTCTGTTATAGTAGGTAGTGGTTAGACATTGCTATTAGTAAGTCTGTATGTTAGTTCTATACAATTCTACATCTTCCTTAAATAAAATGTTGAAACTTGATGAAGTGAATTTGACAAGTGTTTGAGGTTCATATATCAAGCAGAAGTTATCTAATTTCTGTTCGTGAGATGGTTGGAATTCATAATTAATGGTTTTTTCAATTCTGATTCACAGAGAAGAAGGGCACAAGCACAGGAGATTGGGAGAAAGAATGATTGCCCGCATAGGGCTTCTCACGGGGGATATGCAAAGGCTGAAGAAGAAATGATGGAAGCCAAGCGAAAGAGATTGGAAGAAGAAGTTGAATCCAATCCTTCTGCTGTAGTTGATCAGCAGGCATCCCCAATACGTCGCGAGGATTTGTGATTGTATATTCGGCGACCAAAAAAAGGCGCCTACATGAGTGAACAAACTCGTATAGTTGCTGAGAAAAATGTGAGTATCGTCATTGTTATTTTTTAGTTACTAAACATGTTTCATTACTAACTTCTCTTATCTGTATCTTATAGGAAGATCTTAAAAAGAAAGAAGCAGAGGGATCTTTTGTGTCGGGCGGGAGGAATGATGTTCTGACCATTGCAACTGGAAAACCGGATGACTCGGGGAGGATAAGGGGGATCGGAGGACGGGTAGGCCTAAAAGAATACTTTAGTAAAACCAAGCGCCTTAGGCAAAGTATGGTTATTCGGAAAAAGATGGACCAAACGGTCAGACAATTAAATGAGGAGGTAGCGCCCAAAGAACGTGTATTGAAAGAAATGTTTGAAGACTAGATGAGGCAAAATGAAGGAGGAAATGATGGAGATGAAGAAGCTTATTAGCTCTCAGCCAGAGACCAGTGTTCCCTTCACACATACACCTGCACCTGTGCAGCAGAGCACCAGAGGGAGCTGCATTGTTGGACAGTCAGAGCAACTTTGTGACATGTACATGGCAGAACCAATTAGACAATTAGTTTCTAAAGGGACTGTCCACAGCTTGGGATCAACAATACACCACAAACAAATGGATGATGATGAAGTCAGAGTATCAGTTGAAGAGGTGATCATTGATGCACCTCTCCCTCTCCCAACCGATCAGCTGAAGCGTGTGAGTGATGTTAAGGGAACTTTCATCTCTTGGCCAGTGAAGCTTGTAAATGTCTATACTCCTCCTAATGCTTCATCCCCTCCTCCAGTTCAATCCCCTCCTCAATCTCCATCCCCTGATAATAAAGTTGCATCCCCTCCTCAATCTTCATCTCCTCCTAATAAAGTTGTGTCCCCTACTGCTGAGTTGGGGGCCAAGGATAAAATATCCCAAATGGTATCCAAACGAGAATTTCAAAACCAATTATGGGATATCAATGAAGTGGTAGGGGTTCCTCATGAGCCTCAACCGATTTTCTTTGACACGGTTGATATGAAGTCCCTGCTGCTTCCTGGACAGGAGCTTACATCAGTATGTGTTCAAATGTGGTGTAGGTAAGTATCTTATTTTATGAGTACATAATTTAAATGAACCATTTAGACATACATACATATATACTAATTCCCTGATCGATGTCATTATTGTAGGTTCATGCATCAAGATTTGGAGTAATAGGGCAGAATCAATGATTTTGGATTCTTGTGCCCAGTATATACAAGCTCAACCCCCAAGGAAGAAAGACAGCAGTACATATCAACGAAGTTGTGTAAAGTGAGAAGGAAGGTGTACTTGTTTCCATATCACCATCAGTACATATCACAATCGATCTCTTGTTGCAATTCACTTAATTCTGCATAATATATCACTAAGTACTTTACTGCTGTGAACTTTCAGCACCCACTGGCAATTGCTCGTCTTGATCATGGACTCAAATACGATGTTATTCTTATGCTCCACTCACAGTGAACCAGGGGTTCTGTTGAAGCATATCATCAATGAGTAAGCATGTCATTTTAATTCTCTTGTCTGAAATCTCTGATGTGAATTTTCAGCAAACATTATTGATAAATTTGTGATTTTGATTATAGTGCCATGAGGACCTTCCAAAACCAGGTAAAAAAAAAGCGAGTGAGTGATCTCAAAGATCCTAGATGGCTCACACCAAAGGTTAGTACATATTTGGACACTGGCACACTGCCTTGTGAAGTTGGTCAGTAAGATATATATGCTCGATCTTATATATATTTCTTGTTCTTTTCAGACCCATCAGCAACCAATCGGATCCAACTTATGTGACCTGTACATAATGAAACACATGTGTGATATTATCACTCAACCAAATAATAAACTCACTGCAAAGGTAAATGTATTTGACATTACATATTATAACTGAATCTAGTTTCTGGCTTAATTAATGTTACATATGAAATATGCGCGCGAATTAATTCAGTTTCTTTCTTTGATGTTACAGAGGTTTGCCTCTGAGACTTCTTTTTCGGAAGATGAGGTGGACCACATATGCAATGTGTTTTGTCAACATGTTACTGACATCTTAAAGTAAATACAACAATCACAGTACCAATTCATTTGTAAATATATGCTTGTAGATCAACAATTGTAATTATAGTACTAAATTAAATTGTAAATTCAATTCATTCTGTAAATGAACAATTTTACAATTTGTATAATTCAATATATAATAAATTTGTCTATTTTTTCGAACAATTTTCTTAGCCTGTGTAATTTTGGTTTTCTAAACGTATTGGATGGTGGATATTGCTTGAGATTTGAGTTTTTGAGAGTTGTAACTAGCAGTAAGAGATTCTGAAAAGTATTTGCGACTTTTAGGACCGCATATTTATTAAACAGACGGTCCTAAAGGTCATTGTTTTTTTTAAATCATCCTTGATTTTAGGACCGTATGTTTGATACATCTCCAATCTTAAAAGTCTAAACAAAAGTGACGACACTTTTAGGAATGCTTATTTATTAAAGAGACGCTCCTAAAGGTCTTTGTTTTTTTAAAAAAAAATAAGCCTTGATTTTAGGACTGTATGTTTGGTACATCTCTAGTCTTAAAAGTCTTGTAAAATTTGGCGAAACTTTTAAGACCACAAATTTATTAAATAGATGGTCTTAAAGGTCTTTGTTTTTTTAAAAAAAATATTCCTAGATTTTAAGACCGCATATTTATTTAATGTCCGGTCCTAAAAGTCTTCGATATTTCTGAATTAAATATGGCAAGATATTTAGGACTGTCTATTTATTAAACATGTGGTCTTAATAATGTTCCTATAAATAGAAATGATGACTCATTTTTTTAAGACAAATAATTAGGGTTCAAGAACACTTCGAGTTTCTGGCGTTCAGCTCAAGCTCAGGACTCTTGTTGTCATCAGTTTTACCTCTCTAAATGTTGAAGAGCATTGTCGGAAAAGAAGTAAGATAATGGAAATTTTCAACTCTGGGTGTGGTAAAACTGATGGCAACAATGGTCCAAGCTTGAGAAGTGTTGTCACTGTGTTTGTTTTTATTCTTAAAAGGTAAAAGTTGTCTTTTTTTTCATTTTTTTTGTATGTTGTTAACTGTATTTTGTGAACCTTTATCTTTAATCATGTTTCAGTTATGACTTTGTTTGTTTCCTTTTTGTCTGAAACAAAATCAAGATAAGGAAAGTATATACTAATAGATAATCTAATATGGAAAAAAAAATTATTTATCATATTTTTTTCCTGCTCGCTGTAGGGCAGGAATAGTACAAACAAAAAAAACATAAAAAAATTAATCCCCCCCGTCGTTGTTGGAGGGGAGGGAGGGATCGGAGGAGAGGTCAGAGACATCGTTGTCAGAGAGATTGTACTCGACGTCATTGGCGTAGAGTAACATGTTCAGCTTGTTGTTGATGGCGTGGTAGACCTGAAACATTTGGCCCATGCGTCGGTCTATATGAGCAACACGGGCCAGGAGGTGCTGCATCATCTGTTGGGCGGAGGGGTTTGGAGGTAGCGGAGGAGGGTATGGGGTGGCTGTTGGGGTGGAGGACCATTGTTGGGCGATGGTGGTGGTGGAGCGGGAGGACCATTGTTGTGCACACCTGGTGGTCGTGGAGTAGCCATTATGGAGGTTATTGAATTGATTGAGAAGAATGTGAAGAACGTAAAGTAACAACGGGTTTAAATAGAGAAGCCATCCTGAAGAATGTGAAATGCGGGAACTGTTAACGAGGAGACGCATAGTTCATCATAATACCAGGAGACGCCTAGTTGGGAAGTTTATCTGGAAGCGGAAGAGACTCTGAATCATTCATTTGAACAAAGTGTAAGGATATTGGTATCTCTCACTTGAAAAGAATGAACTTTTAATACCGGATATTGTAAGAGATCCGTTCTTAAATGTATTATTTTTTAAAAAAAAATTAATAGACTTTTAGGACCGGGTAAAAGATAAAAGACCGATCTTAAAGGTAATTTAGTGGGAAAAAAATTAATATACTTTTAGGACCGAGTGTAAGGTAAATGATCGGTTCTAAAGGTAATTTAATGAAATAATAAATAATAGACTTTTAGGACCGTGGATATGTTATATGACGGCCTTAATACACTATTGAGTATTAACTATTGCTGTCCAGCCTTTCCTACCTTTATTATCCTCCACACACTTCCCCTCTGTCTTTCTTAAGTCCTCATTACCTCATAACTCCATGCTATGTAGCTCTCTGCCCCTCCTTCCCCAACTACTCAAACAACGGTTAGATACAAGATAACCCCTCGCAAAGGTACTCCTAAAGCTCGTGCCCACGCCAGATCCCTCTTGGGTTCTCTTCCAGTGCATTCTATTCCGACGACCACAGGTCGTTGGACCCATTATTATTACGGATGATGAAGAGGTTGACAGCCCCCTCCAGCCTTCAGACCACGAAGAGGTTCCCGCTCCCCATCTCCAACCTCCTGGTCCCAACGATCCCACGGATGATGATGATGATGATGCGAAACTGATACGCATAATACAAGAAATTGCTTATATCCGGCGTGAAATTGCTGTTGTTGAAGCCTCCATCTCCAAGACATTAGATGATACCAAGGACTAGGATTTTTAGTCACATTTTAAACTTGTTTTTGTTAATTTTCAGTTTGTGGTTCTTATTTTCCTTTTATACTTGCATGTTGTTCAGTTTGTTTTTGTTAATAAGAACTAAGCTTATATTTTATTTTTTCCATTTTATCCATTAAAGAAAAAGCTTATTCTCCAATCTCCGGTGTTCTTTATTTTCATTCAATTGCTGCAGCAATTTTTTGTTTTAATATTAAAAAGTATTTGACTTTTAAGACTACAGTTTTATAAAACATGCGGTCGAAAATTAAATGAATTTTATGACCGCAGTATTATTAACCTCCAGTCTTAAAATTTTCAATATAAAATTTAAATTAAATTTATTTTAGGACCGCAGTTTTATAAAACTTAGGTCTTAAAAAGTTCAATATAATTTAAATATATCTTTAGGACCGTATTCCTTTAAATTGACCGGTCTTAATAATATCACAAATAATAAATGTCTCTCTCGCGCCACTCGTGTGGAAAAATTAAATTTCCCTGTATGAACTTCTCTCGTCGAGTCGAAAGTGATTACTCAGGTTCTGTCACCAGTGTTTGTGTGTTGCTTCATCGCTGCTTTGCGTTGCTCTATCGACAACAACTTTCTGGTTCCTTAGCTCAACGTCTAAAGACCAAGTTGTACGAGTTGTTTCAGCTATATAACTATATGATTTTCCTGCTTATCGTTCTGGGTTTTCCATGGGTTGACTAAAATCGATGAAATCTTCTTTTGGGACCTACCCAACTGACGAACAAGTGTTTCCAAGTTACTCTTACTGTCTGCAACATTAACATTTGTGGCAGGAGAAGAGAGACTCAGCAAACGCATTTGACCTTATATGCTACAAGTGACTCCACAAGACCTACTTGCGATAAATTTTATTTCCTTGTCATGCATTTATTTTGCTTCTTGATTCAATGTGATACATTTATGACCATAAGACAGAACCGACATTTAGCTTATATACGCATTTATAGTTGGCTTATTTCATATGCAAGTTTCTGTTTTTACGGATTATGTATGTTAAATCTTTCCGTCTATAGGAATTCTACTATGGATCACACTTGGATAAATGCTTTACGAATGAGTGTTGAATATCAGCATGGGGTTAGGGAATTTATAGAATTTGCTAAACAAAACGCCCATGATGATAGTGGGAAGTTTTATTGCCCTTGAGTACGATGTTTTAATGAGAGTCGACTAAGTCCTGAAGTTATACACACACATTTAGTTTGTCATGGATTTTGTAAGACCTATACAGTATGGGTATGGCATGGTAAAAAAATGCCAAGTGGGTCTTAACACGGAGAAGTGGCCTCTGATGATAATGATGCGGATATGGATGATCACATAGAGGGCATTATTCGTGATGTAAGAGAAGAGGCTTTTCATCAATCACATGCATATGGTAATATGTGCAGTGATGCAGAGACCCCACTATACCCTGGGAGTAAGAAATACCAACTGTTGAATGCTATATTGAAATTGGTCAGCTTGAAGGCACGTCATGGGTAGAGCAACAAGAGTTTTTCTGAAATGCTTGAGGCTTTTAAGTATATGCTTCCGGATGATAATGTGTTGCCTCACTTATACTATGATGCTAAGAAAATACTTTGTCCACTGGGGATGGAGTACAAAAAGATCCACGCATGCCTGAAAGATTGCGTGTATATAGGAACGAGTTAGAAGAGAAGTTGAATTGTCCAACATGTGAAACCCCAAGGTACAAGTCAAATAAGGGGCCTGCAAATGTGTTGTGGTATCTTCCAATCATACCAAGGTTCAAGCGCTTGTTTGCTAATGAAAATGATGCAAAAAATTTGAGGTGGCATGCAGATGAGAGGAATTCTGATGGAAAGATTCAACATCCTGCCAATTCTTCTCAATGGAAGAAAACCAATCAATTATTTCCGACCTTCGGCGAAGAACCTAGGAACCTTAGGCTTGCCCTTAGCACGGATGGCATGAATCCATATGGAAGCCTTAGCAGCATACATAGTTCCTGGCCTGTACTCTTGATTATTTACAACTTGTCTACTATGTTATGCATGAAATGAAAGTACATCATGTTGTCCATGTTGATTTTGGGACCAAAACAACCCGGAAACGACATTGATGTTTACCTTCAGCCCTTGATTGAAAACTTGAGGGAGTTGTGGGAAGAAGGTGTCGATGGTTTTTACTCTTTCAAGAAGGAGGTCTTCAAAATGAAAGCGAAGATATTTTGTTCCATAAATGAATTCCCAGCATATGGGAACTTGTCAGGGTATAGTATAAAAGGCTATAAGGCATGTCCATTTTGTGAAGAAGGCACATGCTACCATCAACTTCAACATGGAAGAAAGACGGTTTATCTTTGACATAGAAGATTTCTTAGACAGGGCCACCCATATCGTCGATTGAAGAAAGCCTTTCTTGGTGGCCAAGAGTATGAAGATGCTCTAGTGGCATTGACTGGGGAGCAAGTGTATGAAAAGGTGAAAAATATAAGTGTCGTCTTTGGTAAGACTGCAAAGGATAGAAAAGAAACAAATATATGGAAAAAAATATCGGTATTCTTTGATCTTCCATATTGGCGCAACCTTAATGTGAGACACTGTATTGATGTCATGCATGTGGAGAATAACGTATGTGATAGTATTGTTAGCACGCTTCTCAACATATAAGGTAGCACAAAGGATGGTGTGAAGGCAAGATTGGATTTGCAAGAAATGGGAATACGTGAAGACTTACATCCAAGGCCATACGGTAACAGAACTTATTGTCCCCTGGCTTCTCATACTTTGTCTAAGGATGAGAAACGTAGTTTTTGTGAGTGTTTGCATGACACAAAAGTTCCGTCGGGGTATTCTTCAAATTTTAAAAGGCTTGTATCGATGAAGGACTTGAAATTGGTAGGCCAAAAGCTCATGATTGTCATGTCTTGATGCAATAGCTACTCCCAGTAGCTATTCGAGGCATAGCTGAGTATGATCTTAAACACATTTTGACTAGACTTTGTATGTTCTTCAATGCTGTTTACAATAAAGTGTTCGAGATTAAACAATTGGATGAATTGGAGAATGAAGGATATCTGATCTTGTGCCACCTTGAGAAGCTTTTTGTTCCTTCATTTTTTGACATCACGGTTCATCTAATTATTCATCTAGTGAGGGAGATCAAGTTGTCCGGCCCTGTCCATTTACGGTGGATGTACCCAATTGAAAGATCTATGAAATTCTTAAAAGGGTACGTGAAGAACGCATACTGGCCAGAAGCATCAATTGTTCAGAAGTATGTATCTAAAGATGCCATGAAATTTCATCAAAATTACTTGGCCAAAGTAAGACATATCGGGCTTCCAAAACGTCAGCATGATGAAGTGGGTAGACGGGGGGCCTCAATAAAGAGAGTGGATCTTGATAAATTGTCACAAGTCCACTTATACATCTTGAATAATGTTGATGAAGTTCAGGTCAGCATAGCTGCACATAAAGAAGCTCTGAGGAAAGGAAATCCCCGAATGACTGAACAGAGGTTGATTAGGGAGCATAACAGAACATTTGAAAACTGGTTCAAACAAAATGTCGAGGGAGAGGAATCTGTTTCTGAGATAATGAAATGGTTGGCACGTGGTCTTGAGGTTGATGTCATAAGTTGGAATTCGTATGTGATCAACAGTTACACATTTTACACGAAGTCCCTAGATGATAGGAGCACCGTCCAGAACAGTGGTGAAATGTTAGAGGTTGAATCTATGCACTTCTCCAGTTCAAAAGACAAGTAGCCTAAATTGGCAGTCATGCCATATTATGGGGTTATTGAAGAGATTTGGGAGGTGGACTATGTCTTCATTAGATTTCCCATTTTCAAATGCAAGTGGGTTAATACAAACAATGGTGTTCAGATCGATCGGCTTGGATTTACATTAGTCGATCTCAATAGTACAAGTTTTAGAGACGAACCTTTTATTATGGAAGACCAGGCGAAATAAGTTTTTTACCGATCAAGCATAAAATGTGGTCTGTAGCTATCCAAGGAAAGAGGGTCATCGATATTGATGAGTAAAGTCATGCAAATTATGGTCTTCCTGACAGTACTCCTTTTTCAAGGGGTCTACCGGACATGAACGAAGAAGATGAAACAAATAATGAACCCAGCATAAGGAATGATCATCAAGAAGGGATATGGGAGGATATCCCTTTATAAAAGCAGAGACAATTCGTAAGATAATTGCACAAATCTTTGAAAGCTGCGCTTTAAGGTTTTAACACTATTATATTACATCCGTGTTTTTAAACAATGTCACTAACTCTATGATGTTTGTTCTTGTTTTATTTTGGTGCCAGGATCCATTTCAAAGTGGCATGCATGTTATAAAAGAGGATGTATGTGTTACGTTGTTGGATGGGAATTAGATGAAGGCATGGTGAATATTGGGCATGTACGTTGATTTAAGTGTGGTATATCTTATTATAAGAGCTTATTGTATTTGTCTTTGTAACTCATGGTCAATAATATTTGTATTCTACGATCTACTTTTTCCCAATTCAATTTATATAATTGTTCATAGTTTGTAGCTTAAAGTGTAGTCTTTTATGTGTTGGATTGGCTTGTATGGATTTGTATATAGATCATTCAATTTATCCATAATTGTTTATAGCTTATAGCTTAAAGTATACTGTTTTATGTGCTGGATTGGCTGGTATGGATTTGTGTATATATATGATCAGTAAGAACAGAACAGGGAAAAAAATCAGGAAAATTTAGACCGATAAAACAAAAACACCGGTCTTAAAAGTTGAACTTTTAAGACCGGATGTACTCGGATTTACTTAAATGCATGGTCTTAAAGGTCAGGCGACATATTTGATATCAGGTGGTATTAAAAGTTGGTCTTATAAGACTGATGGTTTAATATGCCCGGTCTAAAAAGTTATCTTTAAGACCAGACGTATTAATCATCCAGTCTTGAAAGTGAGTCTTTTAAGACCGCGTAAAATTATCCGTCGGTCTAACAAGCCACTGATTTTTAGAGCGCATTTATTTTTGTCTGGTCTTAAAAATTAGACCTTTTAAGAGCGGTTAAATTTTTGGCCGGTCTTAAAAATTGAGTTTTAGGACCGACAAAAAAAATATTTTGGTTAGATTTAGTATCACTTTTAAGACCTGATGTTTTTAAATGTCCAGTCTTAAATGAGTTTATTTAATACTGGTTAAAGTCCGCTCTTAAAGATATACTTTTAATACCGGCTGGAACAAGACCGGTCACAAGACTGGTCTTCCAATGCCTCTTTTGTCCGGTCTTAAAAGCTTTTTTTGTACCCGTGATTTATGTGTTTCAAAATGCTCACACATTCGAAACCCAATGTTTCCTACGCATTGCAAAGAGATAAGAAAATATTTTTTTATTACATGATTATGATTTTTTTAATCTAGTATGTCTTTTCAACTATCTGTAATACCATATGTTAAATATAGGGTTAAAGTGTAAAAATACATATAAGCTTTTTCCCCAGTAGCACCTAACACACAGATTTTTTTGTTGGAGCAAAAATACACACGTACGTGGTTATCATTTTAGAGCAAAAGTCATATCTCACCGTTAAGTCACTGTTCACCATGATGAGAGAGAAAGAGATAAAGTGAACAGTAACATAACGGTGTGACTTTTGCTCCAAAATAGTAATTATGTGTGTATTTTTGCTCCAAAAAAAAGTTCTTGGTGTTGGACGTTTCTGGGGAAAAAAATCATGTGTATTTTTACACCTTAACCCTTAAATATAATATGATAAGTTAAATCAATTGGACTGAATTCAAATTAACTAACTCATATTTTAGAATATTTTAAATGGTTTTTCTTTTGTCCTAAATCATACATCCATTACCTATAGGGTTCGGGAGAAAGACTTTTTGAGGGAGAAGTTTGCTGTCACTGGGCTATAAAGCCTCGATGCCTACAAATGGGTATATATCCTATGTAAAATGCACCTACTCACATTTTACTTTTCAGCGCAACTCACATCCTAAGCTTTCTCAATCCATTTTGATTTTTTTTAAAAAAAAAAAAATCATTTACACAACTCTCCTAAATAATTTTGGACCATATACAAATACCTTATTGGCCCTTCAACCTTCAAAACTTCATAATAAATCTCATTGAGCTTTTAAATTTATGCGGTACGTAACCCCCAACTATCAATTATATACCCTCTCAATTTTTGTTGTTGAGTATATATTATATCCCTCAAACTTCCATTCCACGTAAACTTTAAGCTGTGCGTAGATAAATAATGAATAAAATTAATGGTATGAGAATTATATGCATAAATACACAGTTTATGGGGTTTATTGTTAAATTTTTAAGGTTATGAAGATCCAAAGTTTAGGCAGATTAATGTGAAATATAGTCAAATGAAAATGAGAAATCTGTCCTCCGCGTATATTTGCAACATTTGAAACCTTGGTGTGGTGCAATTGAAATTGATTATCACAAATAAACATTTGTAAGACATATTTACCTAATTTGAAGATGTCAAGGAACCTAAATAAATTATTTAGTCAGACATGATCTCTCTGAATATTTATATGTAACATTAGATTATGTTATGGATAAAAATAATGGGCTTGGCGCAGATTCGGCCCAACAAGAATTATTCAAGGACCAATCAGGTAAAATAATAAATACCCAATAATTATGCCTATAATATAGGAATGTGCAGATAATGTGCAAATAGTGGAGCAGTTAGTTATGACGCACGATGAATAAAACCCTAAAGTAACTCCCATAAATAAAGAGAAACCTAACAAGGTACACGGCTTCCAACTCTGCCTCTTTACGATTCTGCATACATAGAGCACACACCCCCACTCCCTATCTGTGTAATCGAACTACGTGGACTTTGATCCCTCTCACGGGTACGTAGGCCCTAGGCCTTAATGCCTAGGTCAAGTCCAATATCTGTATTCTTATTCAGAACATTGGCGCCGTCTGTGGGGATCCGGTAAATTTTGATCCCTACTACCCACAAAATTCAAGAAAAGCCCTAAATCCGCTGATTAGCAATTGAAGAATGGCTGAAGAAATTGAAAATCCTGTGTTCGTGCAACTTTTAGATAGAAAAATGATCTAGACCACCGGGGCTCCCAATCTTTGTTGTTGCAGGAGAAATTGGTAGGACTTAGATCCAGTTTAGAATCCTCAATTAGCTTCTCGATTTTCACGAACTTATGAAAAAGCACAATTGTGAAACGGCATGAGAGGCACTGCAATTATTCACATGCATGTCTTGCAACAAAACCCTAAGGGACGACGTGAAATTGCCGGTGTAGTTTAAAGACATAAATCGGCAGATGCGAATGAGGCCAGCAACCGAGATTCTGACATCAAATATCAAGCGGTGGCAATTAAGAAAAGAGAAGATCAATATCATCAAATCAAATGGTTTTGGTTTCTCCATCCAAGAAGACATGATGTAGATCAATTTAACGATGAAATGCTGAGTTTACGAAATGCCGAGGTAACTATGAAATGATGAGATTGGGGTGCCGACTTGATGAGGCAAGAATGATTCAAAATGTTGAAGCATGTGAATGGTTGACTGGTGCCTTACGTAGTCTTGAAGTGCCTTATCTGGATCATGCTTAGCGTGGACAGTTGAAGAAGCCTGGTCATGCAAACTTGTGTTTCTAGTCGAGTAATTGATCAAAGCATTCCTTATTGCTATGGCAATGCATGGTTTCATTACTACGAGGTTCAAAAAAAAAATCAACATCCGAATATCTAATAGAAGAAGGCTTCAAAACTGCAGCATCCATATTTTCAAGGGAGAGAAGCTTCGTGGCATTTCCGGGGACCTCTGGAGGCTGATAGAGCGAATGAGTGCCCAGTTTACATTGCAAAAGAATGGATGTTGTTTGATCTCAGCATCTCCACGTCCATAAGCAAGACGATGAAGTGGCTCTTTCACAAGCAAACCCCTTATCAGGTCTCTAGCAGCAAAGCTGACACTTAGTGATTCTGGGAAACTCAATGGCTGACTTGTTACATTCAACAGAGTTGCTCAAGTTGCTGAGCCTTTGAACGGAGTTCTACCAAATAGAAGCTCGTATAAGAATATCCCAAAGGTCCACCAGTCCATAGCACTACTATGCCTATCTCCTTTAATAATCTTTGAAGCCAAGTACTCAGGAGTGCCCACAAAGATATTGAACGTGCATTTGTTAGCTCTCTACTCATGAGATAGAGAAGGAGAGAAACCGAATTCCAAAGCTGAAACCGAGGTCTGCCGAGGTTCTCTTGCTCAAAAAAATGCTCGCAGCAGAAAATGGAATCCTGTGGGTCAAATATTTCTGAGATTAGCATGATTTGCCGAGATGCACAGTCAACACGTTTCCATGCTTCATGCATTTAACATCAGCATCTCCGGGTCATCTGCTCTGCCTCGGTCCTGAATCCCTTTATGTATGCTCGTGTTAGACCTCATGCACCTGCCACGGTGGCGATCATCCTTAAGTTAGCCGAGATAGGCAGAGATTGATTTGGGATGAAATCAGCCGATATAGGCAGAGCGTGCAGGAATACAGCCGAGATAAAGTAAGTCGAGGTTCCAAGAAATTTTCATATACCAATGGCCTTTTCATTATCGTCTTTAAGATTCATGTTGGGCCGAGATGGGCGTTCAGTTTCGGCTACAAGCCAAAATCCCAGACGCCGAGATTTGTGTTCAATGTCGACAGCATCATGAGGTTACTTCTAGCTTTAAGTATACAGCGGAAAAGAAGCGAGAGAGATTCAGGATGGGCTTGCCGAGCTCATGCACAGCAACAAAGAGTTTTAAATATTTTCTCTGAACATTTTCCAAGGTTCCGAGATACAAGATGAAGGTTGCCCGAGATAGGCATTCAACGTTGAATTTGGTGAATGTGATCAGATTCAACCACTTATTGAAGAGAATAAAATGTGTGAATAAACAACGCACATCTCAAAACCTGACTGAGTATCTAAACACACTGATGCCGAGATACCAAGGTGAAGTCGACACATTTGTAGACAATCAATGTCGGCTCATCTGGTCTTCGGAAAGAGAACGTGAAGAATAATTAATGGACGTATGCTCGCACTAACCCTCCTGCACCTGCCACATCGATGGTCAATATTAAACTGAAGTAATGATTAGCCAAGATAGGCAGAGCATGCAGGTATGAAGAACATGAAAATACGGAGCTGAGATAGTCAGAGTGTGCAAGCATGAAGCCAAGATATGCATTCGATATCCTCTATAAACCGAGATTGCAAACATCGGGCATTCAACATTAGCACCGAGATATCAACCCATGCAGCAACCGCAAAACATTAAGAACATTGAAGCAAACACGACAAAAAATCCAAAGGCTGAGATACTTCTAGAATGCCGAGATGTATGTGCCGACTTAAGGTTATTTAATTTATTATGCCGAGTTTGCTTAATTATGCCGAGTTTGCTTCATTATACCGACTTGTTAATTATCCTGGATGCAAATATGCTAGCAATTACTTTAGTAATGTAGCTGTCGGGTTTGATCTGCTTTTATGATTTAGTAAGATCTAATGAATCTATTACAAGTTTTCTACTTGCATTGGCTCCACGTCCAGACCATTCCGGTAGAAATTTATGCTTGAAGCATTTGAACCATGAAGTATTCCAATTTAATACCTATAAACCAAAGGAACATGTGATCAAATTGTAGTCCTGGAAGTTTAGTTCATCAACCAGAGTAGCTTTTTCCATCATGCTTAGAACGAAGCAGTTGCAGCTCTAATAGCCAGCTTTCAAGAGATTTCCAATCTGATATAGAAGTGTAACTCTCAATTAGTTGGGCAATGACAAAGTGTACACCATCAGAACCTTGCAACTGATTGGATATAGAATCTCTTCAACTCTTAACAAAACAAATCAGACAAAACCTGATAAACCCAGAACAATTGCAGGGGAGAAATGGAAGGGCGCTTATGATGAAGGGCAGGGCTTGATGCACGCGACAAACTATGATCTATATATAGATGGAACAAAAGCTAAGCCTATGAGCCAAGATCAAGATGATAAAACAGATGTAAAGCAAGCAAAGAACGGTTTTGAGAATGCAAAATCTTCTATTTGCTTAGTCTGCAAAATAGACAGCCAAATAGCAAACGGAGAAAAGTTATGATTGTTTCTGATTGCACAATCAGCGTGTCAACACACTGCTTTATCCACCTTCTATAAGAAAGGCATCTCTTACGTGGCAGTGATGCTGCAGTGCAAGCAACTCAAACTTTTTGCTGGTGAATGGTTAGTGTTCAAAAATTTCATTTTTATTACTAACCTATATTATCATAAATGTTATTTGCTTGTTTTGGCGTGTCCAATTTATCAAAGCATCCCGTCTAATGCTGCGGGAAAAGATAGGAGGAAGAGTATGCCTCCAAAAGAAAAAGGCGGACCTCAGATAAATTGAATATAGTTGAAATCCAGGCTCCGTGTAAATGTTTAAAACTGGACCCCGGTTAAACCGAATCTGGTTAAAATCCGGGCTTCGTAAATTATTGAAGGCGGACCTTGGATTAACTTGATCTAGTTCAAATCCAGGCTCCGTGTAAGTGGATGAAGCGACATAGTCGCAAGGCTATATAAGCTCCAGTGGAGCCAATTGCTACGGCAATATATGAAGTGACATAATCGCAAGTCTATGTTAAAGGCAGCATGATCATGAGCCAATCATTTTGTAAGCGACGTAGTCGCCCCTCCAATGTAAGCCTTGGTAGAGCCCATTATCTAAGTGACTTGGTCGCCACAATAAAAGTTTTTGGAGAGCCAATTATCTGGTAAGCGACATAGTTGCACTTAGACTATAAGCTCCAGTAGAGCCAATTAAGACGGTCGCGCCGTCAAAATCGATGAATTTTAGAGAAGGAGTCCTGGAACTCATTCTCGACAATTCAATACAATGGAATTAACAGTCAACTGTTAAATAAATTCCTAAGTGAATTAAATATGTCGACAAGTTAAAAAGAATTTAAGGAAAGGAGTCCTAGAACTCATTCCCAAAAATTCTATGTGACGACAATGCCGCTAAATCTATTTAAATAATTGAACTCAGGTCAAACAAGCCCGTCTTCATAAATCATATTGCGACAACAATGCCGCCAAGTCTATTCACATGCATGAATCCGAGAGCATCAATTATTAGTTCTGATATTCAGAGACCACGTGCTGGGATGAATAAATCTGAATTTTACTGCAGAAGGAAAAAAATTTGTGAATAATTTGATCAATTATTAGTTCTGATATTCAGAGAGCATCAATTCTCGCAGTTTGAGTTTGGGGTAAACATACAGAGTACTTTGAATGTCGGATAATTTTGTTAGGTCTCTGTCATACTCATTAACATCAAAAGTTAATTAACATAAAATATATGGAAGTTTTATGCAAATCCGGGGCAAAAAAGAAAAAAGAAATCCAAGTCCCTATATTTTCATCTCATTTTTAACCAAGTCATTCTAGTGTTTTTTCATTTTGATTGGGTTCTTCTAGTTTCCTCAATTATAGGTACTTGGTCCCTAAATTCATTATTAGTTAGTTTGTATGGCTATTCATTATTTGTTAGTTTAACTTGTACGGTGTTAGTAGTGGATTACGTGATTGTCACTCAGCATACATCCGAACTAATTTTATCTAATGAATCCAAATAAAATCAAAATCAACGAACTTACAATTTATAATAAATTATAATTATTTTTTTAATTTTTATGTTGATAATAAATTTTATTCCGTCATTTTTGTACATGGATTAAAAATATTAAAAGAAAATTTATATGGTCATTAAATTAAGCTAAAAACCAATAAAATATAGAGAGCAGATTTCCTCATTATCCTTCCCTCCTCATCTCTCAGTATCCATCATCTACATCATTGATCTCAACTAAAATTTAATCTGTGATGGAAGAAGAGAGGAGAATAAACGGCTGGATGGAATGATACTGTGGGAAGACGAGGGAAAGATAATGAGGGAATCCAAATCCTAAAATACAATGCTATAAACAAAATATTCCAACTCATATATAACACCACCATTCACAAGTTACATTAGTCAAATTGCCTTCTTAAGTCAAGGTTCAAATTCTTGTAAGGAGAGATGTCAACGTCTAGTACTCAATTAACAATGCCTCAAATATGATTGCCTCCATGTGCCTAGCATAAAAACTGGCTCCCTATAAATGTTATATACAATAAGATAATAGATTAGATTAAAGTAAAGTAAAACATTAATATAGTATTCCATTTTGAATTGTAAATCACTACGTGTGATTTCTAAGCATTTATGTTTTAATTAATCATAGAGTTCATCCTGTCCTTAGCCTTTGTCTTTACTATGAAGAACTGTCAAATTGAATGGCGCCAACTTACTCAAATCGAACACGTGTTTTTGAAGATGAAAAAGATAACAATTCCAAAAAGTATATTAGATTCACGAACCCTTTTTGTTTCTTGGTTTTTCCCCCTTGAAAAAAAAAACCTGTGATGATGTGATGGTTGTTCTATGCTGTGTTTGACAACTGTTTTTAGTTGATTGCTGACTTTAAATTTTGGAATTATGCATAAAAAAAGACTAAACAAGTCAAGGGGTATATATTTCAGCGAAAAGCCAACTAGTTCATTTATTAAAAATTTAGTTCGGTGGAGAATCAAATATAGAAAGTGACCCAATGATATATATTGCACTATTTTAACTGTTTTTGTAACTTTTTGCGGTGTTGAAGAAAGAAAAGAGATTCGATCTCCTAGTGAGATCAACGAGTGATATACTGTTACTCTCTATATAAAGCTACTAACAGTCTTGGTTTCTCACAAGAGATCAACGACTGAGATAACTTATTAACACTCAAATTCTATGTCGATGAGAAATGCTACGTTTCAAAATCTCATCAAAGTCTTCCAATATTGTGGCTCTACAATATTGGTTGACTGGGATGAAGTTTGAGAAGCTTATTATTATGAAGTGATTGTGGAGCTTAGCTTCAGCAGGTTCAAATCAATCTATTTTGTTGGCCAAATTTATAATTTTTTTTTTCAAGTTATGGCTATTGACTACATATATTAAAGGCAAGGTTTTATTCAATGGGATAATGATTAAAGTGGTATTTCAACCAAAAAAAAAAAATCAACACACATTTGTTATAATTAGCTAATTTCTTTAATATCTATGAATTGTTATCTATATGCTATATTTAATACTTGAGAGAATATTATTTATTAATTATAGCTTCCTTTTTAAGTTTTCTATGTGAAAGAAACTACATTTCTCAATACTTAACTGAGATTATTTTAGTATGCAAGTTGTTGTGATCTTTGTTCATGTGGTTATGAAATTACAAATCCCTCTGGTGTTTAATACAAGACATTTCTATTCAATTTGATTAGCTTAAAGGACACAGTTATGGTAGTTATTGTGACATTTCTTTCCCCCTAAAAGACCTTAATTATATTCTGTAAGAATTTCGAGTGTACCTGGAATCCGATTGATTCGCTGAAGTACCTACATGAAATTAAAGCACTGATGTGCACTTTGATTACGTTACACAACAAATATACCTAACAGAGGAGGAGAAAAGAACATATTAATGTAAGAGAACCTTTTTTGGAGGGAAAAGATCGTTATTTTATGCATTACTCTTCATATCACTTACTCACCCAATCTCACATCCTTTATATAGGGTAGACTAGTAGATTCCAACATCTTGCTTAATCCTTCCATATCTCTTTTACTTGATTATGGTTGAGGGGATATTAATAGATATAAGTTAGGAAAATATTAACAAATATAAGAAATATATAGGTTTTATATTTATGACCAAGGTTGACTCCACAATTAGGTCATATATTAAAGATTGGAGGGAGTAATATTCTTCATTCCAGTATTGTTTCCGATGATATGGGCAAGGTCTTCACTAGTTTCTTTTGGCGAGATTTAATATATCAGAATTGTGTTCTTTTTTCCTTTCCCAATTGAGTTGCGAGGCAGGTGCCAAATCGAACATGAATTCTGCCCATCATTGATAGCACATTATAATTCTCAAGGCGTGAGACCATTAATAAATGGTTAAAAATATATCAGAATTGTGTTCTCTTTTTCTTTTCTTTTTTAATATCATAATCCTATAGCATGGTACATATTTAGAAGGTATGATCAACATAATAATATTAGGCTAAAATATACAAAATTCTCCTCAATTTTAGCCCAATTGCATATAAAACCCTGACCGTTATTGAAAATCACGTCCTCATCTACCATTATACTAAGGACACCGCTTGGCACAAAATAGACGCTCTCATGTCATACTACACTTCCTGTCTTAATTATAAGAGTTAGACAAAAAAGTTTACTTTAATCCTAAGTACAAGATCCACTTTGTCTAAAAAATTTGTGATTTTTCTCGCCAAAGTATTTATATTGATTTGGGTTTCTATCAAGAGGTAGTTATATAATATGCATGATCAAAAATGTTATTTCAGGCAAACCAATATAAATTTATTACAAATAACTAACTTAACTAATTTGTTTGAGATTAAAAAAAAAAGTTATCTACCTCTTATATTAAGGATTGGAGGTAGTTTTTTTTAAAAAAAAAAACACTCACTGGCAAAAAAAAAAAAAAACCCTTCTGTCTCGGCAGTCAGGTTCTTGTTGTATTTCCATTTTTTAAAAAACAATGCCTCCCCAATGGGGAGATGTTTTGTGGTGTACCTGGCAACGATTGTGGGGGCAGTGGGCGGCGGAGATCTGAGACATGTGTCCGCGAGATTGAAAGTGGCCTGGCTCGTTTGACACGGAGGAGGAAGCGGCTTTGATGTACAACATGTGGAAGATCGGTGGCGATATACTAATTAAATTGAATTGCCATAGAAACAGCAAACTATATTAATATGAAGTATAAGCAATCACGAGGCCCAAGGATCGGCGAATTGTCCTGATTGGAAAGTACTCTTCTAACGTCCCAAATTTTGGATTTTTGGGATTAAGGATTTATTTATAAAAAATTTGGTCTTGAGGAATTTTAAAAATTGAGAAATTGAAATTTAAGACATATTTTCCATAAATTAAGGACAAATAATTAGGGAATAAATTTTGGCCTAAATATTTTAGAGATGATATTTTATGGCCAAAAGAAATTGATTATGGTAAGAATTGAGTCAAAGAAAAATTGGAAGGTATAACTTATAGCATAAAATAATTATTGGAAATTACGGCCAATTATTCTCTAAATTTATTTTGGGAAAAGAATAAATTTAAAGAATGTTTGTAAATGATAATTTGAGGCCTAAAATTATAGAATTGGTATCTTAAGGCCTAGGAAATTAAGAGTTTAATTTATGGGATATTATTGCAATTAAAGCTAATTGCAAATAAAATATTGATTTAAAAAAAAAAACCAGCAGCATAAAAGAATCTGATGGGCCACGTTTGGCCCATATAAACAAAGCCCAATACAAGTGACCATTAGTTCAACCTTGATCCAAAACGCATGATATATCAGTAAGTAAGCAGCGACCCAGCGAGCCAATGAGAGTTGATACTAAGGATCCAACACTAGGTTTTTGGGTCGTGGGTTCGATCCCTCTGCCATTATTAGGACTCCTTTGATAGGCGATCTCGTAAGTCCCAGTAAGTGCTCATGGAGTCCGGGGCCGTGCCCTGACCTTGATGGGGGACAGGTGTCAAACCCCTTCAAAACTTTCATTTTAGAAAAAAAAAAAAAAAAAAAGTAAGCAAGCAGCGAAAGTCAAAACCAAAAGGAACAGAGCACATTTATTAAACAGCAGAGATAAGATTATGATTACACTTATCCGGAAACAGAAGGATCAGACATGATCCATGCTTCTCGAGCCCTGTGTTAATTACCCGCTGGTTTCTTGCCTTCAAACTGGACTGGCCACTCCTAATATATATTCCATGATCTCTTCGGTCTTCTGGAGAAAACAGAAGCAAGGCGAGTGGAACAAAACAGAGACTGAGAACAGAAGCAGAAAACGCAGAGTAAGAAAGTGAGGCTGTGATAGAAGAAGCAGCAGAAAACAGAAACCGAGAGTGAGAGTGGAGAGAGTAAAATGAAGTTCATTGCTCTCTGTTTTTGCTGTCGGAAACAGAGGAAGAAAATCAGTGGATTTTTCACCTGCTGCACAGAAGCTTTTAAGGTAACCCATGAGAACCTCTTTTTCCTCATATGCTCGGTTACTTTTGATTCTAGCTTAGGAATGAAACCTTATAGAGATGTGTTGCCCAGATAAGCAAGAAAACGTTGAAACTAAAACTGAACTGAAAACTGAAAATCCTGGGTTGTGAGGGAGAGAAGCTACTGAAACTGAAAACCAAAACGAAAAAGAAACAGGAGCTGCACATGTATGTAGGGGTCTGTGTGTCTAAAATATATATACGTATAAGACAAAAACAAAGGAAAGATGATTTTGCTGTCAAGAAATGCTAGCTGTCATCGGGTTCTGTTTTATTTGCAAAGAAAGGGAAGACTGGACGTGGGTTGCTGAATATATATGTGTGTACGTGCTTTTCCTGAATGAGTATATATATATATTATTTTTGGAATGTTGTAAGGATCCTGTAGAAGAACGGTTTTGCTGTCATCCTCATGGTCAAACCAACTTGTTTATTATTCAAACTTTGCTAAAGTTGTAAAGCATAAAGAGAAGAAAAAGAGAACTTATTTTTACTGTCAAACCGAAACCAAAGACATTGCTGTGTGTGTGTAAGTACATATGTATGCTACTGAATATATACAGATAAGAGAAAAAGAAAGTCTAGTGCACCTAAAGAATTAACTCTGTGTGTGTGTGTGTGTGTGTGTGTGTGTGTGTCGGTGAGTGAGGGGGAAAGAAACTAAAAATAAAACTCTGTGTGTATAAGCCCAAGAAAGAGGAAGAGGAGTGAGATAATATATATGATGTTGTGGGTGTTTGAAATATGCATCAGCTATAAGGAAAAACAATGATGGACTAGTATATATGGTAAAAACGCTAGCTGGGAAGAAGGGAAGAAAAGAAAAATGCACAAGAGTAGTTTTGCATACTTGAATATATATAAAGTGACTATCCCGTGGAAAGAGAGAGAGAGAGAGAGAGGAAAAGGGTGCTGAACGTGTTTAGGAAGGAGGAGCTATTGTGTGTATTTATCCATCATCGCTGCCCTGTGCGTTTCTGTATGAGGATAAATACCCCTACATAAGTTAGTTTTAAATCATAGTTTAAGGGTCAGTGGTATAAGCTGATTCAAGTTTGTTTTGCAAAAACACAGGCCAATATAAAGGTTAATGGAAAGAGAACTGTAGCAGAAAAATTTGAATCAAGCTGTGTAACAATTAAAAGTTTGCATGAAAAAGGAAAAAAAAAAAAAACAATCGTAAATTCAAAGTTCCAATAACCACTCTCCCACTAATTCATGCATACTCTAGCTCTCCCACCTATATTTTAGTATTTGATGCATTGAATATATATAGAAATAAACTATGTATTGTTGCACTGAGAATAAAGGAAGGAAGTACTGCATTTGTTACAGAAATATGCTACGGTGTGTGTGTGCGTTTCATTTTTTATTGTTAACTCCTTTTCTAATATATATATTTGTTATAATATATATATTAGAGTTAATACACACACACACATCATATTTAAAATACATGCCAGGGTGTTAGTGGATTGGGTTTGCATACTTTCATTTTGTATAAAAAATGGTATACTGAACCCCTAAATTGTATAATGCTTCAAAGCATGATTTGTTTAATAATTAGTATTCATTAAAGCATGATTTAAATTGTTAATGTGAGTTTGTTATTGGGATAGTTCAAGGAGTTTAAATAAATTCTAAAATGATGATAATGATACATTATTATTATCATTAGAAAGGAGAATATATAGGAATTATTAATTAATAATAATTGAGGATTATTATTAATTAATAAAGAATGAAGGAAATATGTAAGAGTTATTAATTAATAATAAATGGGAGTTATTATTAATTAATAAATAGGGGTATTATTGTTAGGGAATTTTTAAGAGATTAATAATTATTAATCCTCTAAACTAATTCACGTAATTAGTTTATTTGCAATTCGAATAAATGGCTGACAGCAATGATAAACATTTTTAGGCAGACATTGACAATTTATCTGATCACAGCAACTTCAATACAGAAAAAAGGGATACAAGGTTGAGGTAGGTAACTCTAATCTTATAATCATATATGTAAATGTTTAAGCAATAATTAGCTGATCGTGTATGTTGGTTGAATTACATGTTTAGGTTTTCGTGGCCATGAATTTGAGGCTACGGTCTCATGGGGCTGCGTGTCCTAGACAAGGGCTGCAGTCCTTGGCCGTTAACTGCATTCACGGTTATGTGTAATTTCTTCCATACTTTAACATATGCTATTGTGTCATATTTATTTTCATACATGTGCATGAGATTAATTGTTACCCTGGGGTCCATTCATTTGGATCCCAGACCCCATGAAAGATACAGGTAGAGGTTCGAGATCAAAAAACAAGAAGCAGCTGTAAGGGTTACAGCGGCCGGAATCTTTTGGACAAAATTAGGAGTAAATAAACTGTACTTGTAACGTTTATCATTCGTTTGTTTTGGAATTAATGTATTAACATCCAACTACTGGATGAATTCGAATCGCGAAAAATTAGACCGTATTTTCATACTAAAATAATTTCAAAAACTTTTACTTCATAATTTAAAGTCGTCCAAATCTCCTCGATTCTTTCCGCGTTAACTCTAATGAAATAAAGGCCCCAAAGGCCGGGGGGTCACAACTGTCATGGGAAGCATCTATATCAAAATATATAAATAGTAATTTTAACAACTAATAATAGCCAAATAATAAGTACCCATATAAAAAAAACAAGTTTCCAAAATAGCGTAATTAATTAAAAATGGATGATTGTGTCAATTGGATATTGCTGTTAAGTTACCAATTGAACATTTTTCTTCCAGTTAACAAAAATCTCCCAATTGAGCACGTAGCTAAACATGACAAAAAGATTGGAAATAGTTTCTCTTCCAGGGTTCAACTCAATGGTGAGAGAGAGCTAATTAACAAAGAGGGAGAACATTTTAATATCAACAAGTCCAAAAACCCTACCATAAAATTCAAAAGATTGAGGTGAAATTTCTTTTGCGCGTAAAATATAATTAAAAGAGACATAAATGAAAATCAATACTTCCTGATGATCTGATCCAAGAAGTAAGGTCTTCATGTTAACAAAAGCTTCTCAAGTTTCAGAAATGACCCCAATTTTGCGGGGTCATGGGCCCACAATATTGGAAGCCATTGATGAAACACAGAAGCTTTTCTACCAATTACATTATTGAGGTTTTGAGTGTTGATGTGTATATCTCATTGCCATATGACTTGTGAGAAACAAAGAGTACTATAATACCCTAAAAATCCTATTCAGCTTAGCCACTATATTTTGATAAGAAAATACCTATTAAAAATAGGTGAATATGTGGTCTCAAATTTTGATAGTTTATTTTAGGGAATTTTCTTCTAGAATTAAATAGACCAAAAACCTGAATTTTCAAATTTCATTTAGAGATCATAAAATATCCTAAGATTATCAGATAATCTTAATTATACCATATGAACAATTAAAATCATTAGAGGATGATGAAATCAATTAGAGGAAATTAGTAACAATTATTGAGCAATTGGAATTGCTATAATTGAGGTGCTTTAATAATTTTTGAAATTAGTCAATAATTAAGTTATAAAGGTTATAATTAGGGAAATATCAATTAAATGAAAGACTAAATGAGATTTGGAAGCTAAGACTAGCATAAAAGGAGGTTTTAATCGTCAAAATTAAATTAGAAATTTGTCAAATTTTGGTAATTAAGTTTGGTAACCCTTAAAACACTATATTAACCAAGGATAAATTAATTTTTCCTTTTACTAATAAAGGTGGAGAAAATTACTAGTTAAGAGATAAGAAATTATATATAAACTCTTAATCTTGAATCTTTGTGAAATTAATTGAACTAATAGGAGAGTTTCTTCTTGAGTGTGTGGGACTAATTTAAGAAAATAAGTCAAATGAAGTGGTGTGTGGAAGAAGATTAAAACAACTTAGGAAGCAAGTTGTTTATCTTGGGGAGCAAGTTATTGTCTAATTAAATAAAATAGATGAGAATCTATAGAAATTAAATCATAACTTGAAATATAGACACCAAGTATTTAAGGAAAATACATATTTGAGATCAGTGAATTGTGACCTTCAACTTGGCTATTCCCAAAGTTATTTTTGGGTACTTTTAAGATTCATACCTAAGTGTTTTGGGAATTGAAAATCACCATAAATCTAATCATAAAATTAGGATTCCAAAAGTGAAATTGGATTTTGAATTTAAACACCAACTTACACCTAACTAAATTAGGATTTGGGATTTATAAAGTTAATTTAATAAAGAAAAGGCTTTTCTTGGAGGCTAAGCAAAGCAAATTCTAGAAGAAGAAGGGGGGGGGATGATTAGCATGAGGTGGAAGGCCAAGATCATTTCTTCCTCATCAAGAAAAATCCTATGGTTGTATGCTAAGAAGAGAAATTACAAGCATGCCACCCCCTTCTACTATAAATAGAGACATTAAGCAACACATTCTCCTCACCAATTCACTTAGCTTGGCCGAAAATTTAGAGAGAAAGAGTGAGTGTGGAAGAGCTGCAGAAAATAGGAGCAAGTGGTCTTCAAGAGGTAAGGAAGTTCTTAGCTTTCAAGTTTAAGTTCTTAAGTTTATGAAGTAGAAATGCTAGAAATGTTATTTTGATCATCAAACTTCCAATTCCAGTTTTATCTTCATGTTTTTATGGTTTCCAATAGCTTTATTTCGAAAATTTGATAAAGAAGAGGTTATAGAAAAATTTTTGGAAGATTATGATCAAAATAGCGAAGCTCTGGCGAAATTTCAGCAAATAAGAACATCTGGAGTCAGTAGTAAAAAAGCTAGTATCTTATGATGAAGATGATGTTTTAAAATTCTGGGAAAATTCATGATGGAAGTGAACATTTAGGGCTTTCCAAATATATAAAGAGTGTGTCAATTGAAGTTCTCTGTAAAAAGATAAAAATCCCAGAAGTTAGGCTACAATTTCTGAGCGAAATTCTGGGCAGCAGTTTGAATTCTGGAAACTGGGAATTATCCATGAGTTCTGGGTAAGTTCCAGTAATTTTCCTTAAAATTAGACATCTCAAGGATTCTGGGAAGTTTTACGGATCCTCTTTTCGATTTTTCTGGAATTAGTTATGATTTTTCAAAGTTAGGCGAAATTCTGCCCAAAAATTCTGCATCAGCGTTTTTCCAAAAATTATGTGGAAATGAATAAAAATAAATCCTTCAAAGGTAAAAATGTCAAGTATGACCAAGATGTCTCTTGAAATATTGCTTGAGAAGTAATTGAGACAATATCACCCTTTTAGGATAGACTGTGCACGAGTTCCGACGTCAAATGTACCCAAAAACCCGCCAAATTCAGGTACGGACGCGTATTGTTACATTAACGCTTATGCTTATGGTATGGTTATATGTGAAAGTTGTTTTCACTTATTGATACTCTATTTTGAAAGTTGCTTTATGATATACTGAATTGAATACGGGTTATAGTCTTGATAACTCCGTTGAGTTTTCCTAGCGCTGAGGACACGATAGGCCATCATGACACTGGTTATGTGCAAACTATGGGTAACATAAATATTGCAGTGGCTGTGTCATGTTACTTGCTGATATGATTTTGAAAGTGATAGTAGTGAATTTATTATTATAATATCTGTCGTATACTGTTTACATAAGCATGAGGTTAACCGTTACCTGAGGTTCAATGGGAATTGAACCTCAGCCCCTGTTATAGCTTCAGGATCCCAGGGAGTCAGGATCAAGGATAGGAGTAAGAAGCAGGCGTGAGGACCTTGCGGAGACGTTGTTTTTTTTGAAATATAGATTGTGGTATATTGAATCCTGTGGATGATTGTATAGTTAAATGTTCAGTTAGACACATTACATACAATGTTATTCAGTTACTCTTTGTTTTAAATATTTTCAACTATCAGCTCTGTATGGAAACGTTTATGAAAATGGGATGTTACAAGTACTAGTGGCTTTATATAGAGACTATCACTAGACAATGTTAGAAACAAAATTCTGCTAAATATTTTGACTATTCTTTTTTCAGATTCGATTATATATCTTATAAGATGAATGCCAGTTCATGATTCGTCTGTCATAAATACGAATAAAGTTGATGAAATAGAATATTTCTTTTTTAGTTTGAAAGAAAATATTTAATAAATTAAAGGAGTTGAATTTCTATGAATTCCCAGTAGATGTAAGTAAAAATAAAGATGATTGGTTTAATTTGATTTTTTTTCTCTGTTGTAAAATGAACTATTTAAAGGAAAATTTCCTGAAAAATGCTCCCTATAAAAACTTTTTATTGTGAGATTTATCAGAAAAATATTTCATCATTTTAATGGTCGGGGAATTATTAAAAAGAAATAAATGGCAACACTAGGAAGTAGGTATTAGTGTGTACTTATGATGGAAATAGTAGAACTAATCATTAAAAAAAGTCTAGGTTAATTATATCTAAGGATTAAAGCTTCATTGGATACACAATATGACTGATACGAGAATCTTGTTATATTCTGTCTAAATAAAACTTTGTAGATCTAATTAATCTGACCTTTGTTTCGTTCCAATAGGACAATCTGAACCTTGTTTCGTTCCAATTATAGAACATGTGCCAGTTAATTTAATTCATCTATATATTTTTTTTATAGCTAAATAAAATGAAATCCCTATTGTTTATTATATAGGGTATATTTGCGGAGTTGATCTTGATCTTAAATATATGACTTATTTTTCATTTTTGTTAATATTTTTCTAATTTAATTTATCATCATTGATGCCCACTCAACAATAATCAAGGAGAAGGAAGAAGGAGAAAATTAAGGAAGATAAATATAATGTTTTAAGAAATACATGTCATCCATATCAAATAATCTAACTAACTTAATTCTTTATTCTAATCAAATTAGGTAAATATGTTTTATATTAAGAACCGAGTAATAATGTTAACCAATGCATTAAACTCTTGATTTAATAGTTTAGAAATTCCCATGATATAGTCGTTTACTTAGTTTTATATAGTCGGGGAAATAAACTCTGATTGTCCAAAAAATTATTCATTAAAATAATTAAGTAACCATTTTAGTGGAAACACGTGAAACATTGAGAATCAAACTTGGTCTTGAATTGAATTATTTTCCTGAACTAAAGCAACACGTGGCTAACGAAACTTGTAGAGTGACTAATCAAATACACTAGGCATCTGTCGGTTCCTTCTCCATTTCAAAGCCTTTGATTCGCATTGGTTATATTGGAACCGTTCAAGTAATATTATAGCACATAAATCTTCGCATGTCAAATAGAAAAAATATATGTGTGTGTGTGTGTGAGTGTGTTTGTGTATATGCCGAATCTTTTTCATGCAAAACCTACTTATTTAGGTCAATAGAATCATAACTATTTTGTAAAACCATGTGACATTATCTGAATCTGTTTCACTTGACAATCGAATCTAGCTTTTTTCTCAATATTTCTTTATACATAATAATGTGGAAAGAAAAGAAGTTTCCACTAAGTTGTTCAATAACAGTGACACTGAGAGATTCTTGACCCTTTAGCCTCAGGATTAGACAATTCTAATAGTGTGTGTGTGTGTGAGTCTAACGAATCAATCATCATTCTCCACACATGAATGTCAATGGAATATGTGCATGTAAGATATTATATGCCTACAATGTTTCAAGCATAAGCCTTGAACTTTTCATTCATTCATAGTTTCAAAACTCGTATTTATGTATCTTATTTTATCATTGATTAAATTATTAACATGTAAGTTGTAATTTTACGACTTCGTATGTTACTCTATTTATTATAAATAGTGAAATATCAAATATAAGCTAATCGAAAATCCAAGAAAATATAAGCTAACTTCTTGAGAATGTAGCTTATGAGTTTGACCCGGTTTTGAATTGCCTTTGTTTTCACCAACAGTTTTCATACATACATTGTAAATTAGTTTACTATTAATTTTAAATTTGAATTCATCAGCTGCAATTCAATTCAAATTTTAAGGAAATGACAATTGAATCCCATATAAAAGACATTTTGATTGAATTATGTCTAACGGATTTAACTAATTAATTATATGCAGACCTAAGGGGCTTTTTGTTTGCTCGGAAAGACCTAAGGGGCTTCAGTGTCACTTTTTTTCTTACAAATGAAAATGACAAAAATGCACTTTACCGGAACTCTTTTTGACCACCTTTGACCAACGGCATCAACAATAGGTTCATCATTGGCTAGTCGTTGGATGGTCGCTGCCATGACCGTCAAGTTCTTAAAAAATTATTATTATTTTATAATGTTTTATTAAGATATTATTATTTATAAGTCCACTTCCACTAAGTAGTTGTAAATTTACAAATTTCTTTTTATTACACAAGTTCTTCAAATTTTACCAATCCACTTGAAACTGGTTCTCATATTCTTCCAAGTTCTTTTATTGAAATTTTACACTCTTACCTTAGAAATAAACACCAAGTTTTTATTGTTCAAGGTATTAATTTACATGTTTTGCTCCAATAGTTTTTTTTTAGACAAATTGTGAAATTTAGAACTCATTTAGTGCTATTTTCCCTATAAAACTACACACACACACTCGTATACGTACACTAATATGCTCTTCCATTAATGTCAACCTCTTTAATTTCAGTCCATATCTTTTCTGGCCAACCAATTCATAATCAGTTTTTACGGCCAACTTTTTCAGTCCAATTCAAATTCAATTTGAAGTTTAATTCTGCTTCCTAATGGCATATATTTGACTAATTACATAGACCAGTCGACTAAGTAATGTGAAGAAGAAAACTAGAATCTGTTCCACATACAGTTTTCAGTAAATTAGATTTGATCCATAGATTTAGACATTCTTGTACGGGATTGAGAATCTGTTACTTTTCTCTATTTTTCTTCGTCTTCTTAATTATTATGTGGACAAGACCAAACAATATTATATGAACATGAACATTAATACTTTTTTCAGTTCTTAATATAAGATATATATACCTAATTTGATTAGATTAAAGAAGTTGGTTGAGTTAGTTAATATGAAATGTATTTTTATTTTTAAAATACCCTTGTCATCTTTAAATCCCTCTCTTCTTTCATTATTGTTAAGGGAGTATTAATAGGGGTAAATTAAAAAAATATTGACAAATATCTATGAAAACCATATATTATATTTAAGACTAATATCAATTCTAAATATATCTCATATTAAAAACCTGAGGGAATAATATCTTTGATAAGAAAGGAAAATCATGTAAGTATTCGCAAGCATTAATTAATTCTTTGTCAACAGCAGAGAATAAAATTGGCAAAAGACAGAATTCATCTTTTTAAGTTTGGTTACATTCTAATACTGAGAAAGCTTCGAATAAGCACCATCTTAACGGCCACTTGGATGAGGATCATTTGATTTAAAAATTATAGAAATTAATTAAGTAAAAACATCATCATCAAAATAAACCTGAATATCATAATTGTATAATTTTCACATACTTTCTTACACTATACATGTTATATTTAAGAGAAATTGTAAACATTACTCCCTATTCTAATTATGTAAATTATGGCTAATGTGGGCAATAACCAAGCAACATATAAGTTGTCACAATTAAGAAATCAAAATTATGTTCATAACTTTCTCGTTGTGTATATATAGAATTTGTAATTTGGTTAGTTTTGATTGTATTTATATTTATGTAACAAAATTAATCCATGTGCATGTTGACTGAAAGCCACGTCATCAGTTACTAATATTGTTTATCTTACAAATTGACATATTACAATTATATGGATCAACATTTAGAATTGAAACAATTATCAGTACCCAATAAACAAACAAACAAAAAGTATAACGACCTAATTAAAAAAAGATAACATTGAGTGAAAAGCTTTCAATCTTGTTTAGATTCTCTAGCACTTTTTGGTTTGAAAATTCGTGAGGTGTCACAGAAGATGAGATTAGATATGTTTATGAGGTCAAGGAGTAATAGTCTGTCTCTTCTAGTAACTCATAGGCTTCTGATACTCCATGCGTGTCTTGATGAGAGATCTTTCCAAGTGCCATCATAGGCTTCCGGTATTGTGGCTTTACAATATCGGTTGCTTCTTATGAGACTTGAGAAGTGTATGATCTGAAATAACTGGCGAGGTTGCGGTTGAACCTAGTGGAGGCACATTTAGAAGGTGACAATATGGAAGTAATGTGTGGCGCGTTATAACATGGGCTGATATCACTACAAAAAAAAAAAAAGACTTTCGGTGGCGACAAAAGTCACCACTAAAAGTATCAAAGTCGCCACTAAAAGCTTTTCAGCGGCGACAAGGTGTCGCCACCTATGCAATTGTTGTTGATACTTTTGGTGACGACCTAGAAATGTCGCTGCTGAAAATAAACAATCATTGGCGACATTTTGTCGCCACTGAAAGTGAAGTATTAGCGGTGACACTTGTCGCCACTAAAAGTTGGGTATCAACGGCAACATTTGTTGCCGCTGAAGCATGTATTGGTGGCGACCAAAACAGTCGCCACTAATTCTTGTTTCTGCGACAACATTTGTCGCCACCAAAAGTTACAATTTTTTTTAAATATTTAAATTGCTAAAATTAAAACTTATAACTTTTTATTAAATATCAAAATTAATTTTAAACTAAAAATATATTAATTAGCAATGATACTTACACAATTCTTCAAAATTAATATCAACTATTAAATTTTCTAAATAAAGTCTAAAATTTGTCCATTGGAAAATTCAAGTGAACTAGTTGAACATGCTCCATTTATTCCATCTCTTGTCCTCAAATTTTGCCTGCAATATTGTGAATCTGATCAATAGCAGAAGCCCACTCAGTGCCTGCAATACTGGCCTTTAAGGCAGCAGCTTCCTCCCAAACATTCGAATCCCTCAGAAACCCTCCAAACCGCCGAATTGCCGTGTACACAAGCTTCCATCTTTGGACATGGAGAACCTTTACTGGAGGGGGGTTTTGCTTGGTTCTTCTTTAGCCCATAGAAGCTTACCGCAAATGAGGACTCACAGAAAGGTCCAGCACTAGGTGTTACTTTAGTTATCGAAGGTGCTGTCATTTCAATCTTTTGCTTGTAGTGGTTCTCGCCCTGAATATAATTAAACAACCTACAAAAGATAAAGAATGTTGAAAGGATTAATGAAGAATCATTCATTATTTTCGGACTTGTTAGTTCTTGTTTAGGATTAGATTATGGAAAACTCAAGTCTTTCTTATATTAAATTTACTGATGAAAATAACTTATTGGTATTTTTTTAATAAATCAAACATTAAGTAATCAAAATAGACCCACAAAGTCTGGTTAATAATGAACAGTAACTCCGCTGAAATTACCATTTTGTCCTTATTTTTAAGCTAAAATTACCATTTTGCCTCTAGTTTTAAATAATTTTTTTAAAAAATAAAACTAAAATAAACCCTTTCGGGCCCCATTGCCGGCCACACCACCGCTGGCGACTTTTTTTTTTTTACTTTTTTATTTTAAAAACTAAGGTTTTAAATATATATTTTTTTAAAAAAACACTAAAATAAACCCTTCCCCACCGGTGGGCCGCCGGCGGTCACCCTCCCCACTGCCGGCCGCTGGCGGCCACCTCCGGTGACTTTTTTTAAAAAAAAAAAAAATTTAAAAACTAAGGTTTTAATTCTTTTTTAAAAAAATCACTCAAATAAACCCTTTCCCATCGGTGGGCCCCACCACCAGCCACACCACCGTCGACGGCCACCCTCCCCACCACCAACGACCGACAACCTCCTCTAGCGACTTTTTTTTTTTTAACTAAGGTTTTTTTTAAAAAAAAAACCTTATTTTTTTAAAATAAAACCCCTTAGTTTTGTTTTTTAAAAAAACCTTAGTTTTTGAAGGAAAAAAAAAGTCGCCGAAGGAAGTCGCTGGAGGTGGCCGTCGGTGGGGAGGGCGGCCGTCGGCGGTGGTGTGGCCGGTGGTGGGGCCCACCGGTGGGGAAGGTTTATTTTAGTGTTTTTTTAAAAAAATAATATTTAAAACCTTAGTTTTTAAAATTTAAAAAAAAAAAATCGCCGGAGGTGGCTGCCGGCGGCCAGCGGTGGGGAAGGCAATTGCGGGCGGTGGTGTGGCTGGTGGTAGGGCCCACCAGTGGGGAAGGGTTTATTTTAGTGTTTTTTTTTTCAAAAAGCAAATACTTAAAACCTTAGTTTTTAAAATAAAATAATAAAAAAAAAGTCGTCGGAGGTGGCCGCCGACGGCCGGCGGTGGGGAGGGCGGCCACCGGCAGTGGTGTAGCCGGCGGTGGGGTCCAGAAGGGTTTATTTTAGTTTTATTTTTTTAAAAAAAATATTTAAAACTAGGGGCAAAATGGTAATTTTAGCTTTAAAATAAGGGCAAAATTGTAATTTCAGTGGAGTTATTGTTCATTTCCGTCCAAGTTAACGGTCAACGTTGGTCAACTAATGGCCCGTGTGACTTTTGCTCCAAAAAGGTAACCACATATGTATTTTTACACAAAAAAAAAAACATGTGGTGCTGGGCACTCCTAGGGACAAAATTCATGTGTATTTTTGCACCTTAACCCTAAATTAGATTAAGGTAAAGTAAAACATTAATATATTGTTCCATTTGAATTGTAAATCGCTAGGTGTGATTTCTAAGCATTTATGCTTAATTAATCATAGAGTCCCTCTTATCCTTAGCCCTTGTCATTACTTTGAATGAATGTGAAATTGAGTGGCGCCAACTTACTCAAATCGAGCAAGTGTTTTTGAAGATGGAAAAGATAAAAATTCCAAAAAGTATATTAGATTCACGAAGCCTTTTTATTTCTTATTTTTTTTATAACTTGTGATACTGTGATGGTTGTTCAATGGTGTGTTTGACAAATGTGTTTAGTTGATTGCTGCCTTTAAATTTTGGAATTATGCATAAAAAAAGACTAAACAAGTCAAGGGGTATATATTTCACCGAAAAGCCAACTAGTTCATTTATTAAAAATTTAGTTCGGTGGAGAATCAAATATAGAAAATGACTCAATAATATATATAACACTATTTTAATTGTTTTTGTAACTTTTTGTGGTGTTGAAGAAAGAAAAGAGATTCGATCTCCTAGTGAGATCAACGAGTGATATACTGTTACTCTCTATATAAAGCTACTAACAGTCTTGGTTTCTCACAAGAGATCAACGACTGAGATAACTTATTAACACTCAAATTCTATGTCGATGAGAAATGCTACGTTTCAAAATCTCATCAAAGTCTTCCAATATTGTGGCTCTACAATATTGGTTGACTGGGATGAAGTTTGAGAAGCTTATTATTATGAAGTGATAGGGGAGCTTAGCTTCAGCAGGTTCAAATCAATCTATTTTGTTGGCCAAATTTGTAATTTGTTTTCAAGTTATCCCTATTTATTGCATATATTATATGCAAGGTTTTAATCAATGGGGATGATAAATAAAGTGGTATTTACTAAAAAATTCAACACATATTTCTTACAAATAACTAATTTCTTTAAGATCTATAAATTTGTTATCTAACTGCTATATTTAATACTGGAGGGAATATTATTTATTAAATATAGCTTCTTTTTAAAGTTTTCTATGTTAAGGAAACTCCATTTCTCAATATTTTAACTAAGATTATTTTAGTATGCAAGTTGTTGTAATCTTTGTTCATGTGGTTGAAAAATCCCATAATCTCTCCAGTGTTTAAATAAGACATCTTTATCTAATTTAATTAAATTAATGGATTCAATTAAGGTAATTAATGTGAAATATTTTTTCCTTAATGACCCTAATTAAATTAATGGAATCTGATTCACTCACTAAAGTATTCACACAAAACTAAAGCATCAATGTGAACTTTAATTACATTACACATCAAATATGGACTTAGTTTTCCTCCTATACTCCTTACCATCATTTTCCCTACTTTTTCTTTTTGTATAGTTGGATTAATATCTCAACGGTATAGATTTATTATATGATTAAAATATTATTATAAGACAAAAGGAAGAAAAAGAGATGGGAAAAAGAGATGATAAATCTGAACTATTAAGATCTTAATCCAAAAGTTAAAAAAAGAAAAGGAGAGACAAGGATGGTAAGGGATATTGGAGGAAAGCCAAGTCTATCAATGCAAATTTACCCAAGAGAGGAGGAGAAGAAAACATTTATGCAAGAGAACCTTTTTGGGTGGGTAAACAGCATTATTCTGTGCATTACCCTTCAGATCACTTACTCTCTCAATCTTACATATGATATGAGACTATTGATAAATGGTTAAAAATATATGTGTTCTTTTTTCTTTTTTTGTAATATCATACCCCTATAGTATAGTACATATTTAGAAGGTATCATCAACTTAATAATATTGAGGCGAAAATATACAAAATTCTCCTCAATTTTAGCTTAGTTGCATATCAAATCCTCACATTTATCGAAAATCACGCCCTCATCTTTCATTATACTTAGGACCCCGTTTGGACCAAAAGGGATGATCTCATGTCATACTACACCTCCTGTCTTAATTATACAAGTTAGATAAAAAGTTAACCTTGATCCTAATTACAATACTTTAATGAGTTAAGTAGCAAATTCGCCTTGGAAGTAAACACTTAAGAGCAATATTGCCTTAAAAGTTTTTTCAGGCTTAATTTCGTCCCGGAAGTCTAAAAATAGAGCAATATTTCCATTTTTCGTTAAAAAAACTAACGCTGACCGTTACAACATTGACGTTGACTGTTAGTTTTTTAATGAAAAATAGCAATATTGCTCCACTTTTAGACTTCCGGGTCGAAATTGAGCCTGAAAAAACATTTAGAGCAACATTACTCCTCGATGTATACTTTCGGGGCGGATTTGCTACTTAACCCTACTTTAATCCACTTTGTCTAAAAAATCCCCCCCCCCAAAATATTCATATTGATTTGGGGATTTGGGGTTTCTATCAAGAGGTAGTTATAATGTGGGGAGGGGGGGGGGATCTGAGACATGTTTCCGTGAGATCGAAAGTGGCCTGGCACGTTTGACACGGAGGAGGAAGTGGCTTTAATATACAGCGTGTAGAAGCCATTCGCGCGTTTAAGAGGAGACGACTGGTGGTGATGCTAATTTAATTAAATTGCCAGAGAAACAGCAAACTATAATGCTACCATTGAGCAATCACGAGGCTCAAGGATCAGCGAAATGTCCTGTGAAGAAGAAGAGCAATTGGTTGGAAAGCAGGTGTCATATGAATTGTCTATGTCAAAATTTATAAATAATAATTTCGGGTTTAATGTTTCTGTTTTTGTTGTAGAAATATTATTTTTGTCTCACTTACATAAAAGTGAGTGGGTTCTATTATAAAGAGAAAAGAAAGAAAATATTAGTACGACCTACTCATATTTATGTAAGTGAGGTAGAACAAATATTGCTGCAACAAAGGTAGAAATTAACATTAAACCCAATAATTTTAACAACTAATAGTAGCAAAATAACAAGTACCCATATCAAAATTTTCAAATCCTAATCTATAGTATGGACTTTTATGAAAAGGGACAGCAATATACCAAAGAAAATATTTGGCGAAGTTAATGGGTAGGACCTTTTTAGTAAAAATTTATCAAAATATTAGCTAGTGAAATAAAGCTTATTGTTGTTGTTGTTGTTGTTAGTGGGAGTAGTGTTTTTCATAAAAGAATTTACAAGTGTACATATGCATTTTAGTGATATTAACAAAATAAAAAGTTTGATTGAAGAACATGACCTAATAGATATAAGTAACTTGACATAAGTTTTCTCCATTAATAAAATATAAAAAAATTAAATATCATTTGCCAGGTAAGCTTTATTCGTCTGATGTCGCGTATGCTTTGTTAGGTTTAGCAATAATTTAAAGAGGAGGAGCTTAATGGTCAGAATATGAAAGTTGATTGTAGGAGATGGTATTTTCAAGTAGTTAGCATATATTATATTTTCTTGGATTTTCAGTAAGCTAAACAGTTCCCTATCGATAAGAAATTGACTATGATTAATGTAAAATTAGAAAATAAATGTTAACAATTTAATCATTGAGAAAATAAGATGCACAAGAGATAAGGTTTTGAAACTATAATGAATGAAAGGTCGAAGGCTTATACTTGAACATTATTGTAGACATATAATCTCTTACATGCACATATTCCATTTGACAGGTGAAGCATGATGATTGATTCGTTAGATTTTATATCTGTGTGTGTATTCTCTTGATATACACATGCGAATATGTATAATCTAGAAATAGAATTGACTAATCTAAAAGGCAAAAGGATCAAGAATCTCAATGACACTATTCTTGAACAACTTATAGTGGAGACTTTTTTTTTAACAATATTATGTATGGAAAAATATTGAAAAAATTTGGATTTGATTGTTAAGTGCTCATATATATAATTAAGGGAATTAATTTAACAATATTATATAATTACAGATCTAAATAAGTAGGTTTTACATGAAGATTCAGTTTACATGCGTGCGCCACATATATAATTATATGACATGTGAAGAATTAAGGGAATTAATTTTACTCCAACGGTTCCAATACATCAATGCGAATCAAAGGCTAAGAGGAAAAATAAAAGATAGATGCCAAATGTATTTGATGAGTCACAATTTGCTTATCCAATGAAAATTCATTGCAAGATAAAGTTTGATTCTCGATGTTTCACGGAGCTTCCACTACTACAGTTACTTAATTTTTATTATTTTTAATTTATAAATTTTATAGGACAATATATCATGCCACTCTAGTCCTTATTATTTTGTCCAAAATATAATTTTAATTGGAGGTTATTAATAACTATTTTCCACTCTTACCATTATTTAATCCTCATCAGAAAAATAGAGATAAGAGAGGTGAGAATGATTTGTAATTTTTTTTGGGGGGGGGGGAGAAAGAGAGAGAGAGAGAGAGAGTTTTAGTAAGAGTAAATTTGACACATTTTATTATTAATTTGAGGCATGTTTAATTATTAAACTGTAATTCTTTGATATGTGAAAATTAGTTAAAATGGAATTATAATAAGAACTAGAGCTGTAATTTAAGATTGGCAACCAATACAAAGTAGATACATGAAACCTCTTATACTACAAGAAAAAGGGTAAATACCGACCGACTATTAGAGGCGGTTTTCAGTAAACCGCCACTAAATAACATTTAGAGGCGGTTTGCGAGGCGGATTTTCGAACCACCTCCATATTATCATAATCCTGCGGCGGTTTTGTTACTCCGCCTCCAAATGAATCAAAAAGCGGCGGTTATTGAGGCGTTTCCCGTTTTCATGTATCAATCTAATTCGAGGCGGTTTACATAAACCGCCTCTGTTGATTATTTAGAGGCGGTTTTTGAGGCGGTTTTGAAATATTTATATTTAGAGGCAATTTTGGAGGCGGTTTTGCAATATTTTTATTTTAAAAATATAAATATTTAATATTCATGTTTTTCATTTCTTTAATTCTATTTTATGGCGGACTTGTTTCCGTCCCTATGAAAAAGTATTAAAAAGTTTCATTTGTTTCCCTCCTTCATCTTGACTTGTTTTTCCCTACCCATTACCCAATTAAATTAGCTAATCAAATTAGCTAATCAAGATGAAAAGTAACCAAGATTGTAGCTATTACTTCGTTTTATTGTTTAATGTTTATGATAGCCATAATGTCATTTAAGGAACTTGACCAAGCAGTTGCATCTACTTTTATAGCTTTTTCTATAGATATTGTTTTTTCTAGTACACTTACTATGAATTGTGAAGCAATATATCATCAAAGTGCTCTTCCATTGTTAAGATGGATTGTCTTTATGGACAAATTCAAAGAAAAGGGAAATAAATTTTGTAATACATTGGTTTTCAAGAACAGTCAGTGATTATCATCAAATGGGAGAAAACTATAAGATCAACAAAAAAATATTCACCTTATATATATACTCACCTCGAAAAATATTCCAAAAAACTATCAAATGGGAGAAATTTTTGTTATGTGCTTGAAAAAACTATTTCCCTTCTTTCTCGCTTTATATATATACTCACCTCGAAAAATATTCCAAAAAATGTTTCTGCAATTTTTGTTCCAGATTGAGCATTGACAACCAGTGAAGGAGTTGGATTGTGAGAAGCAAAAGCATGAAAAGCAAAAGAAAATTGGACCAGCAGCATTATTGTAACTTTAAATGATCCCATTTTTCTTAATCACTCTTGGTTTGTTTTGTTCTTAAAGGCAGCTCACTGTTTATATAAGGAAGAAGATCTTCTCATAATTTTTTCTCTTATTTCCCCCCCTCAGAATCTTATTTCTATCGGGGTTCATAATTGTCATCCTATCTCTATCTCTACTTTTAGATAAAAAAAATAAATAGATTGTTTAGATTGAATATTTTATAAACTACTGATATAGTATTTTATAGATTTTTTTAAAATTTTTTCAGTACAATTGTAGTTATAAATTGTGTAGATCAGATTTTAACAGTTTAAAATTATTTTTGTTGTGATTTTAATAATAATTTCATAAAATATTAAATTTGAACCATATACTTGTGGATATATATGAGATTATGAAAAGAAAATGATAGAACTCATAGTCATTTTTATAGAGATAAAGACTGATGAGATATAAATATATTTATTAAATTAACCGATTAATTAAATCTCTATTTTCGTGCAAAAAAAAAATCTCCATCTCCATCTCCACCTGCACCCAACCAAATTAAATTAATTAAGCCACAAAAAGCTTTTGTGCTCTGATGCCTATTTTTTAAATCGATACACAAATTTCTTAAAGAATTGAAATGGTTATCAAGGGATTTTTTTTTTCCAAGAGGACAATACATATTTTAATATGAAATAAAAAAATTTTAAAAAAATATATGATAATTTCGCATAAGACTTACAAATCTAGCTCGTTTTTCTAAAGAGGAGAAAAGTCTGTAAAAAAAAAAAAAACTTATTCTTTTTTCCCGAGTAAACTCTGAAAATGAGAAGGAAAAAAAAACTTGGCGGACTCTTTTGGCGGACTCTGAAAATTTCTCAAGGTTATTGTTTCATTTGTCTTCATCAGCCCGCCTCATCACCCAAAATCAGCCCGCCTCATCGCCTAAATGCCCTACCCCTCACTCCCTCAGTCAAAGTCGCTCACCGTCAAATTCTCCCTTCGGTCCCTCAGTCAGTCGCTCACCGTCGGCTCTTCGCTCAGGCATCAGTCCGGTCCCTCACTTCGCTCAGTCACAGATCCGGTGCCGGCTCGAAGCTCATTGTTCATCTGAGTATTTTTCCTTTTTGTTTTTTTTTTTGGTTTCTCTGCTTCCAATTTCTTCTGTGTATGCTGCTGTTGTTGTTGCTTCATTTTCCCCCGTCTGTTCTTCTATATATAACCTGCTGTTCGTTAGGTTAATTTAGTTTGTCAATTGTATTACAATTCTATAATGTGCTTTGGTTAGTGTTGCTTTTAGATTAATGCTTATAAAGTATAACCTGCTGTTCGTTAGGTTATTTATTCTCTTTCCCCCAAATGAGTAATATATATGGTGGTCCAACTATTCTGTGTTCATATTCCTGTCATGATTCAGTTATCAATAGCATTTCCATTTTTTAATTCGATTATTTGATCATTGTTAAATTTGTGAAGCTTTTATTGTGAATGCAGGGCAGAGGAACATTTCGCTGACACCCTGAGGCAGGCGTTAATATACAAGGTAAGTACATGCCTTATGAGTGTTCTTTCATAGCAATTTTTTTTTGCTACATTTTCTGCAAAATTTTGTTTCTGAAACAATCCAACTCCAAATTTGAAGAATCTGTGATTAAAAGCTTGTATTTTATTCAATCTGTACTGCTATATATTTATAGATTCAAGTACTCTCAATTATAGGAGAGTATTATTCCGAAATGTTAGATCTTGATGCTAGAGAATTCAATTTGTACTGCTATCTGTACTTTTATTGAGAGCCAATGAAGCACTTGATAAAATAAAAGCACTTGAAGAGGATGAAAAGAACACTGGCCCTATTGGGCTTGACGGATTTACTATCATGTCTCTGAAGAATTTTGCATTAGTAAAAGACATAATTGTCACTAGTGAATTTTGTGCTTTCAAGACATTAGGCTTCAACCTGAAAAGAACTTGGAAGTTCAAGCCTTTCATGTGTAAAACCTTCAACGTCCTGCTAATTTGAATTGCATTAATATTGAAAGCGTCTGCCACGTATCAACCCACTTCCCCTCCCTTGTTGGAGTCATTCTTGCATAAAAACGTCATAGAAGGAGAAAATGGTTGAAACTTTTCTGGGCTTCTGAGTTTAAATCTCACTATTTGGGACAAATATGATTAGTCTTGACGTGCAAGTTGTGTCATAATTAAATATATACTTTGAAAGCTCAACTTGTACCATGAAAGCTCGTGTCCAATTTCACTTATAACTTCTAGCCCTTAGTGCATATTCCTTTAAATAGCAAAAAAGAAAAGGGTTGTTTATTTATGCAATATTTGGTATAGGGAAAAGTGCTTTGTAGAGAAAAATAGGAAAGTGTATTGCCTTATAATGTTATCAGGTGAAAGGGAAGAAGCTTGCTACATGTGTGATGAGTATATATATGTGTGTCTGCTGTGTTATGTGACTTAGACCAAGGAAGATCATATGTGGATATATATATATATATATATATATATATATATATATATATATATATATATGTTAGTTGCTGTTTATGTAAGAGAAAGGGAAGAAGCTTGCTGCATGTGTGATGAGTGTGTGTGTGTGTGCGCGCGCGCGCGCGCGTCTGTGGTTGTCATGAGCAGAACAAAAAGAAGGAAAAAAAATGATGTCATAACCATCTATATATTGTTGTCACGGGAATATACATGTTGAAGTTCTTGTTGATGTCATCGGTCAGTTTGTTTTATGGGCATGAAAACGTTGCTGCCCTGTGTGTTCTTTTTCTAAATGAATTAACCAGATCTGTAACTATGTTCATGCATAAAGGAGAACTTTTGAAGTATAAATATATCTTCATGACAGACCGCGTGATTGCTGTGTGAGAGTTCTTTTTGGTTCTGCATCCTTTATATGTATATATGTGTGCATAAGCAACTGTTTCTTATGGGTCTTATTTTGTTGTTCGTGTGTTTTGCATGAGTTTATACATATATATGTGTGTGTGAGTGTGGGGTGTTGCGTGGGTATGCATCACCACTTAGTGATTTTTTTTTTTTTAGTTAATAAAAGAAGGTTGTTATTTTTTAACCCACTATTATTTTTAAGTGTATGTGTAATTAAATAAGTATACATGTTATGGAGTCCTATTATTTTTTTAAGTGTATGATTAAATGAATATGAATTCATGTGGTGGAGCTATTACATTCAAATTAGTAATTATAAAATTTATGTTAATGTGATTTTTGGGAATTAATTTGCAAAATTCATTTTTATATAAACATGTTCACTCACTTAATTAATACGACACTCTTGTCATTTAACATTCACACACACTGCCACTAATTCAAGCAGGGGATAATTTGGGGGAGAGTTACAAAAACAGAGGGAACGAAGAGGAATACAGAACAGAGATGGTGGGGCAGAGGAGAGACAAAACTTGAGGGGGGCAAGGAGATTAGTTCAATCACAACAAAATATATTCTTCTTACCCAAAAATATGTCTTAAGGACAGAGGAGTAACATTAAAAAGCATAAAATGTAAGCAATGTATTTATGCTGGAGGCTTTTGATAAATCATATATTTGCTGCCTGTTAAAATAACTGCTTCCTCTTCCTTTCTTGTTCCTGTTTCTCTTCCCCCTCACATAATCCTCTCACGTTAGTCACATTGTGTGAGTAAGTGTTACATGTTGGTGTTTCTTTATTATGTTTGGGTCTGTGTCTGCTGAAAACATGCTTTGCTGCATGATTTGGTTAAATCAAAAACATGATATAAAGAAAAACATGCTTGGGTGTTATAAAGAAGGTTGTTATTTTGCTGCATGATTTGGTTAAATCAAAAACATGCTTCCTCTTCCGATAAGCTTCTTGGGTGCGTCCAATTTTGCTGCCTTGGATTGTTTATTCAGTTTTGTGTTCAATGTCGGTTATGGATTTGTATGGCCCCTGTGCAACTGATTTTTGTAGAGTCTGAATTCACTATGTAACTTTATTCTCATCTCACTTGAGTAAAATTGCCTATCGTATTGTAGTCTGAATAAATCAATGAACTGATTTATTTTTTCACTGGTTCGGTCAATATTTTTGGATGGGTTAATGTAATTGAATATTGCATTTTTTTTCTTCTCTTACCAAACTTGAATTCAAAACAGAAAAAGGAAAATAGCCGTATTACATCAGCTTTTAAAGAGTTCAACTCTGCTCAAATTTTGTTTGCTAAATGCTGGACTGCTTTCTTTGTATTATGCTTGATATATGCTAAATTGATAGTTATGTTGATGCCATGATGCAATGAAAAATGGCTGAACAAGACTTTCTAGCATTTGATGTTTGTTTTCAATTTTGATTCAATGTATTAGGATGCAAATTTGGGGTCTCCCGGGCTCAGAAGATCTTCTCATGCTAGTCATGACCCGAATTGTGACGGACCAGATTCATCACCTCATATTCCATCTCCATCACCACAACCACAACCATGAATATTTTATTTAGATATTGCTTTTGGATAGTATTGTCATTATCAAGGGAATTTATCCAATGTTTAGTAGCAGTTGAGACTTTGTTTATGGTTGTTAAACATATTTTGTTCCATGATTTTGGATAATGTATGCAAATATATTTAGCATGTTTAGCACTTATGACTTTGTTTATGGTTGTTAAACATAATTAGCAGTTGAGACTTCTGTGATTGTGCTGAATTTATATATCTTACGCTTTTAATTAAAGGCTTTTAACATTGCATGTATATGTATGCTGAAATGTAATAATTTTTTTCCTTGATACATGAAATGTAACAAGTTATTATTTCATTATTAGAAAAGAAATTATTAAATTGAAATTGTAAAAAATCATCTATTAACTACCTTTCGTTATTAAAATTTAAACATATAAAAAAGTAAAAAAAATTATTTTTATATATAATGGTTCATAAATAACTATCTGCAAACCGCCTCTGAATGACATGTTAGACACTTAGTAAACCGCCTCTAAATGATATTTTGAGGCGGTTTGCATAACCGCCTCCAATAGATAATATGAGGCGGTTAGACCAAACCGCCTCTATATTATCTTCTGCGGCGGTTTATAAAACCGCCTCCAAATATTATTTAGAGGTGGTTTGCATTCTAGAGCACTTTTGTTGTGCTAATTGAGGCCTTAATAACCGCCTAGTGTACCGCCTTTGTTTCTTGCTAGGCGGTTACACCAGCGGTTGATTTAAACCGCCGTAGTTTGGCTCTCGACGGTGGTAATTTCGACGGTTTCCAAACCGCCTGCAGTGGAAAATAGAGGCGGTTTGAACCGCCTCTAAATGCCCATAAAACCGCCTCCAATTCCCAGTTTTCTTGTAGTGTTAGTTTTTATTTTTCTTTGTTTTTTTGCCACAATTTCGAAGTTTATTTTTTTGACTAAATAAAAAAATTAAATGTCTTTGTCAAGGGAATTTTAAAATTATTAATTATATCAGAGTTTAATACATTGCTGGTTAACACTGTTTCGTCAAATGCCTGAATCGTCAAAGACCTGAACTTGATCTTGCCTAAAAAATACTTATAGACATGAATTAAATTAACTGTGACATGTCTATAGTTGGACGAATTATTTGGACAGAATATGACCATATTTTCAAAATTCTCCTATGTAAATCCAATGAAGTTTTACAACAAAACCATTAAAAAATCATATTTACTAAGATCGTCAAACTCACAAATTTAATTACTTATGACTGTAACATAAAATTATATCATGGACTTGAATCGCAAATTTATACGAGTTTATTTTAATCAATAAATAAGTATTAATGGTATATAATTAAATAATTAAAATATGAAAATAGCCAAAAATTGATTTAAATATATTTTAAACCCAAATAATTGAAATTAAATCCACTAACATTCATAATTATATTTATTATATTCAACCTTTTTTTTTTTTAATAAACTTCATATACAAACCTACTAAACCTCATCAAATAAAATATATTCACATGACTTTAAAAATGAATTAATATGATTTTGTAAGTTAGAAACATAACAATAATAAGCTCAATATGTGAACTCACAAGTTTAACTTAGTTTACAGCTAGCATGAGTTTAAGAGTGACTTAACTCGATTTTATAAGTTAAAAATATGAAAACGATAAATTTAGAGAATTAATTCGTGAATTTGACAATAATGATCTCTATTATTATTCTTACTTTCATTTACTCGAAAGAAAGTCAACCCATACATTAAATATTTTCTTTCCACGTAAAAAAGACATTCCATTGCGATCAAATTAATTAATTCGTTTTTAAGACAGACGAATCATGAGCTGGCACTCAGGATATAAGCATATATAATCGAATCTTAAGAGAATATAGATAATATCTTTAGCATAATTTTGTTTCTAACATTGTCCAGTGACAGTCTCTATATAAAGCCATTAGTAGAGTCTTCGTTTCTCACAAGGCAATGAGATGCCCTTCAATAACATTCAAAACCTCTATTATATTTTAGAGTAAAATACTCTGACCACCCTCCTATTTTACCTTAATTACACAGACCTCCCCTCTATTTTGGAAACCCATATAAACCTCCCTTAAAAAAAATGTATGTTACACAAACCTCCCTTACATTTTAAGATTCTATTTCCATCCACTCAAACCATTAATTAGCCGTTAAATTTGACTTTTGAACTCTTTTTTTTTTTACTAAAATGTCCGTCTTTAGTATCAAATATATGAGTAAAATATTATGACATCCCTTTTATTTTGCCTTAATTACGCAAACCTCTCCTCTATTTTGAAAACATACATTATTAAGTTTAAACAATTAACCAAAAATTTATTTTTTAATTAAAGTGTATATAAAAATAAAATTTATTTACTATTTTACTCTTAATACTAAATCCCTAGTTTTATTTTTATCTTGTGCATATTTATTTTGTCTTTCACATTTTGACTAAAATTGTTTTAAAGAATTTAATATTATTTTATTTGTTCATTACTTTCTATTTTTATCTTTACAAATAGTTATTTGTTTGATGATTTTAGCACTGGTTAATGTAAGTATCACAAACTTTGAATATTCAAGTAAGTTTTTAAATAAACATGTGCTTGATCAAATGCGTTTATAAATATTTGTGAAAAAAATTATTAAATTAGAGATTTAAATGACACATACAAACTCAAACTTAGATAGCTTATTATATTTGATAAAAATTATGTGTTTAATATATATTTGAGGTTAAAATTAATTTATAATATCAAAATTAATAAAAAATTATACATACATACATATATATATATATATATATATATAAAGAGGGACATTTTGGTAAAACAAAAGTTCAAAAGTCAAATTTAACAACCAATTAACGGTTTAAGTGGATGGAAATAGAATTTTAAAATATAAGGGAGGTTTGTATAACATACATTTTTTTTAAGGGAGGTTTATATAGGTTTCCAAAATAGAGGGAAGGTCTGTGTAATTAAGGTAAAACAGGAGGGTAATTAGAGTATTTTACTCTATATTTTAATAATGGGATTGGTAGAAGCTTCTGTGTTTTATCAATGGCTTCCAATATTGTGGGCCCATGGCACCAGTTTGGGGTCATTTCTGAAACTAGAGAAGCTTTTGTAAATATGAAGACCTTATTTTTGTAAGTATTGATATTCATGTTTGTCTCTTGAATATCATCTTCTTCTTCTTTTTTTTCTTTTTTAAAATTCTGCGGGCAAAAGAAATTTCACAATCTCAATATATCTATTTCGAGTTTTTACAATTTTTCCGAGTACAACAAGCAGGTTGAAATCAGTTTTGAAATCAATTTTTCAGATTCAGTTTATAGCATCACTGGGTCATAAGGTTATTGTCTAATTTTGCAATTTTGATTCAAAACTCTATTAAAAAGGTGATTAGTAGGTAAAATGCCTCTAAGCTCACAACAATAAGCTCATCCCAATCACAATTTGATTATTTGAAGCAAATTCATCAAAAATGATTCCGTTACCTGTAAACAATAAATCTAAAATTGATATGCAACAATAATTAAAGAAAATATAATAAGTTACATTACAATCAAGCTATAATTTTGTATAGAGCTTAACATAATGGATATAAAGTACTTGAGAATATTAGAACATTAGAAATGGTTTCCGTTATTATTATTATTATTTTAAACGAATTGACCAATTACCACATTCTAGTTAAATATTTAGAAATCGAATACAATATTTGTGATGGCGAACCCATGAACTATGTTATATATAGATAGGTTAAGCCCATGAAGATATAGAGGGTCTACATTATTTTTGCCTCACTCCTCTCCATTTCAATACGATAATTAATCAAAACATAATGTTTACAATTAAAAATAAATTATTGGCAAAAATATTTAAAACTAAAATATATTTTTTATAGCTATATTATATTTAGTCTTTCTTTTTACTTGCTAATAATCCTTAACGGATTTTGAGCTCACAAATTCACGATTTAAAAAAAAAAAAAAAGTCTTAGGAGAGTTGGTTGGTATAATACTAACTCACATCTTAGTTCTTTAACAACTATTATTACAAAAATTACTTTTAACGTCATTGTTTAACATCTATTTTTAAAAAAAGACGTTAAAAATTAGGCAGTGGGAAATTTGAAATTTTTGTTTGCCTTTTAACGTCTGTTTTTCTGTAAATAGACCTTAAAAGCCTTACTTTTAAGAAAAGTTAAAAGCAGCTTTGTGACATATGAATTAAGAAACAGAAGTTAAAAGTAAGCTTTTAACGTTTTTTTTTTTTTAAACAGAAAAAATAGACATTAAAAGGTTTCTAAATGTCTAGACCTGCCATCACCAAGCTGATAGTCCTCTTTTTTTGCCCTAAGCTTGCAACTCCTCTGCTCTCCTCCTTGTTAGCAACTACTGTGAGGTTGCGATTGCTCTCTTTTCTTCTTTTCTCAGGCCGCTGCCTCCTTCACAACCCGCTCTCACTCAAGCTCGCCAACGTCATTCCTCTGAGTCTCTCTATTGTCATTTTGCACCACCGCCCATCATGATTTCAAGTAGGATTTTTCTCAGATCTGAGACCATTGGAGAGCTTCATTTGATTTTAGTCGCAATTTTATAACGTCGTCTCCCTTGCTCTTTTTCCCACAACAACACTCATTGCATTCATCTTCCTCAAGGACATTTAGGTATATTGACTCTATTTATGAGCATCATGTCCTTATATCTAGTGGTTGGTTGCTTTCATTGCTTGGAATCTCTTTCCTAGGAAAATTATGGTGGAGGGTAGATTAAAAAAGGAAAAAAGAGTTAGGAATTCCAAGAGATTTCAATGCTTAAAAGCTTATTGTTTGATGGTAGATTAAGCATTTGGATGTTTGTTTTACGAGTTATTATAAATGCTCATAAGGTGCTTGATGAAATGAGTGATTGAGAAATTATAGTTTTTTAGAGGAATTTAGGGTTACAATCCTATCTTGTGTTATTGAAAATTGTTACTAAATGACTTAAGGGAGTTTAGGAGAGTAAATAAATTTCTTCAAGGTGTAGTTATTGATGGGTTGGCAGAGGTATAACTTTCAAAAGTTGGTGGCTGAAAAAGTTGAAGAAAAGGAAATTTGTTTAATGAATTTCAATTTCTTCTATGCATGATACGTCTTAGATAAAATGTTTGAAGGGAAATCCCAATTAACATGATTAGCTAGGTATGACTAAAAGTATCATAGCTCAAATTATGAAACGATTCCAATTGTGAAATAAGAAGTTGCATGTGTTTGGATGATGGTTTGATTCTTTAAGTTGAATATTGAGATTTGATTGAATATGGAAGGCTTATGACTTCATGATGATGATGATTAAAAGATGTCTATTTGAGATTTTAAAGATTAAGATTGCTTACTTGGTGCGAACTTTGAAATATCTATGAAATGTTTGATGAATTTTATTGTTATTAAAATTTTTGGATGTCTTACTTTTTATTAAAACAAAATGAGTAAGGCAGCCCCTTCCTTCACATATATTCATATATTTGCCCTTATGACAATTGTTATAAACTTGAGTCTTATTTAAATGGCTTAGATGGTGACAAAATGGATCATTGTTTGGTGTGTGCACATAGTAAAAATGGGATGTACTTTTGTCCTTGTTTGGTGAGAGGAATGCACATAGTAATAATGAGATGTATCTTTGTCCTTATTTCTAATGTTTAAATAAGAGTCGGCAAGATATTGATTATATAAGGGATCACCTACTTTGTGATGGAATAAATCTTTAGTACAAAAAGTGGATATGGCATGGTGAGGAAGTAACTACTTCTATGTCCTAGAAGAAGGAAATTGTGAAGAATGTACTTGATAATAGAATGAAGGATATGGTTCATGATATTGAGGTGTAATTCCTTGGCATGCACATGTATATGACAACTTATAGGTAACACAAAGATATCTTTGTACCCTGGGTGTACGAAGTATACTCGCTTGTAAGGTGTTTTGCAATTGGTCAACTTAAAAGCAACTTATGGGTAGACGGATAGTAATTTCATATTGTTGGTTGAATCGTCGTGTGATATGTTTTCAGATGATAATGTACTTCCAAATTGTATGTATGAGGCAAAGAAAATCTTATCTAAGATGGGTATGAAGTATAAAAAGATACACACTTGCACTAATGACTCCATATTGTATATAAAAGATTATAAAGGATGAAGTGAGTTTCTGAAATGTAAAACTACACGAAACAAAAAGAAGAAAGATGGTAGTTATGCTGATAAGACGAATAGAAGGAAAACTTTAAAGGTGTTGTGGTATCTTCCAATAACACTATACTTTAAGCATTTGTTTGTTAATGCAACAAGAGCAAAGAAGTTGAGATGACATTCTGATGAGAGAATATCTTTGGCTCTTGGTTGACTCTCCACAATGGAAGAAAATAGATAAAATGTTTCTTGTTTTTGGTAGTAAGCCAAGAAACCTTCGACTTGGGCTTTGTCTAGATGGAATCACTTCATATAGAACTCTTAGTAGCATACACAGTGCATAGTTAGTTCTCCTAGTTGTGTACTTGCAAATGATGCTTTATATGATGATTTCTAGACCAAAACAACAATGGAATGAGATCAATGTCTATTTGGCTCCTTTGATTGAGGACTTGAAGAAGTTATGGGAAGATGTAGATGTGTTAGATGCATATAAGCAGGAGTCTTTTAAGCTATGTACAATGATTTTCACCATGATAAACGACTTTCCTGCCTATGGAAATTTGTCTAGATATAATGTGAAAGGGCAAAAAACATGTTCGATATGTGAAGCAAACACACAGTTTCATCAACTTAAGCACAAAAGAAAAAAGGGTCTACCTTGATCATAGGAGATTTCTTCAACGATTCAACTCATATTGTAGCTTAAAAAAGTTTTCTAATAGCTTACCGTAGAATGGAATAGCTCTAAAGGCATTAATTGGAGATGAAATTAATAGTTTGGTAAAAGAAATCAATGTCATCTTTTGTAAGAATTAGAGGACTACGGCCCAGAAGAACGTATGGAATAAGTGGTCAATTTTCCTTGTGACAAGCCATTTCGTGGGAGCTACCAAATAAAAACTAGATTAATATGCACTATAGTGATGCTAACCTAGGTCAACATCTTTGAGAAGCAATTATTTAGTCCTTTGCTAACTCAATATTAATTAACAAATTAATCAAAGAGTATAATAAAATTAGTTAACTATTCTAAACTAAGCTAAGGTAGTATTTATAGGTTTTTCCGAAGTTAAATGAATGAAATGGTGTGAAGTGAAATATTAAAATGAGATTCCTTGACGAGGGAATCAACTAGCTTTCCTTGTTCAAACTTAATATGAGTTCAATTGCTTTATTAAGTACTTAGTGCTTTTAAAGAAACCTTCACACAAAAAATGTCTCTAATTAGCTAAACTCACCTAGCCACTAGATTAAGCTTTGCCAACGAGATACATCACAATGACACTTAACTGTATTTGTTTTGCAAAAGGCATTTTCAACTCCTAATTAACGTTGCTATTAACCTAGCCAGTTGGTTATGAGTATCACACACATGAGTGATAGAACAAGGCTAACAATTAGCCTAACAAGCATTATACTAAATCATCCAAATACAAAATCCAATATAAATTTTAATTAGTCTCAATATGCAACAATCAAAACACATCTCAATATAACTACAAATTACAATCCTAGAAACTTAGGTATCATAATTCATAATCATAAAATGAGTGAAATTGAAAGTAATTAAGGTAGAAGAACTCCCTAATAGTACAAGGAACTCTAGCTAGTTTCACCTAATCATCAAGGACTAGAAGAATTATATGCTCATGACAAGAGAACAACTACATGAAGCCTTAGGCTCTCTTTAGGCCATCGAACAATGACGAGTGATCACTGTAATACCCTAATTTTCATAATATATGTAATATTGTATTTTGGTAAATTAATTAGCAAAATACAAAGGTGAATATGTGGTCTCAAAGAATTATAATCTATTGATTATATTCTTATCCAAATTTCACTTTGGAATTAATTAACCAATGGTTAATTATGAGACATTATTTAGGAGCTATAATTTAGCCTAAAGACAAGAGGTAGATGAAAAAAAAATTAAATAAATATTTAATAAAATTAAATGCATAATGATTAAGGCAATTTATGCTAAAATTGCATAAGCCTATTAAAAGAAAAATGCCTAATCAAATGTGGACTAACTTGTGTAAGTATTTTCAATTTAAAGGCAATTAAAGGCATTGATTAAAGATTAATTGCAACATGATTTGAGATAATTAAATCATTAAAAAGGGGCTACTCATTTTCGAAAATATCAAGGGATTAAATGATGAAATTAAGTTGCTAATAATGGTCTAATTACCTTGATTAAGTGACAAATAGCAAATAGTAGGCAAATAAGCTTTGCACTAATTCATATTAGTGGCATAATTCTTCATTTTAATTATGGGAAAATTAAAGTAATCATTTTTGAAATAAATAAGGGGTGATTGTTGAAGAAAAATTAAGGGCCAAGGATGAAGAATTAAACTTGTCCCTAATAAAGCACTAATTGCCATGGTTAGCTAACAAACCAATTGGCCTTAATCATATTAGCAATAAAAAGGGGGATTAAGCACATAATTAAGACTAATTAATTGTGCCCCAAAAGTCAACAATTTTGGCTAGCCAATGGGAGCCAAGTATTTTTGAGATATTTTGATATAATCAAGCTTAAGCCTTCAATTAATTAAAGTAACCAATGATGGTTATAATTAAGAAGCTTTAAGCCTATGATCAAGAAGTTAATTAAACTTTGCTAGTCAACTTTGAAATGTCAAGATAGGTAGCTAAGACCAATGGCCAAGATTAAGCTTCATAAAGGTGAATCTAATGGTCCTAATTAACCACATAAATCCATGTGAAGTTTGGAGAGCCAATAAGAGGCTTTGTATACATGATATAGAAACAAAGGAAAACACAATAATATATATATATATATATATATATATATATATATATATATATATATATATATATATTTCTTCTTCTTCAAGTCCTAAAAACCGTCCCCTATATATATATATATATATATATATATATATATATATAGGGCTCCCACCTTCTCTTGATATATATATATATATATATATATATATATATATATATCAAGAGAAGGTGGGAGACGGTTTTTAGGACTTGAAGAAGAAGAAAGGATTTAAAATATTCCAATGTAGATATTATCTAATTAAGCACATGGGTGCATTAATTGAAGTTGGAAGAGGATTAAGGAGGGAGAGAGGGGGGGCGGATTGGAGAGATGGAAGGAGATGGGAAAACTACTTATGAGACAAGTTTAATCCAAGGGTTTAGAAGAAGCTAAATAATTACACTTGTGCCATTGAGTTTCCCTATAAATAGAGAGCTCGCCTCTCTTCATTCTTCACACCAAACTCAACCAAAATAGGTGAGTTTAAGAGAAGAGTCGAGCGAGAAGGAAGAAGGAGTAGCAAGGTTCTTCAAGGGTAAGTTTTCTAGTCTTCAGTTTTTGTAGCTCTAGTTCTTAAATTTCTAGTCTTTAGTTTTATAAGTTCTTAGTATAAATGTTAGTTTAATCTAGGAAATAGGAAATAAAATTCTTACTCTTGTTTTTAGGTCTCATTGCATTGAAAAATGCCTGAAGAGGTAAAAACATGGTAGGAAATAATATTTGGAAGTCCTTGGATTAAGTTTATGAAATTTGCAGAATTTTTGGTTCTTAAATCTTTGTCAGGCAGCGAAAAAGATGCTATGATTTTATGTAGCAAATGAAGTTATAAAATCATGAAATTTTCTTGAAAGAAAGTAGGCATGTAGGGCTTTCTAAATATATACAATATGTAACGTTTTGACCTCTGGTTAAGGAGATATGAATTTTTGAAGTTAAACCATTTTTTCTGGAATAAAATCTAGACAATGTTGAGAAAAGTTAAAACTGGGAATGATTCTTGGTTTCTAGGTTCTAGGAATATTTTTCCTTGAAAATAGACATGCCAAGGGTCATGAATAATTTTACAGCACCTCAAAATGATTTTTTTAGAATTAATTATGATCTTTCAAAGTTACTGAACAATCTGCCCAAAAAATACTGCACTACGTTTTTAAATAAATGTAAGGGCAGAATTGTAAATAACAAATCCACCAAGGTATGAATCCTAAAAGTAAATGAAAATGACTTTGGGAATAACCAAGTTGAAACTCATAATTTATTGATTTCAAATATGTACTCATATTTAATACTTAGTTCCAATATTTCAAGATATGATTTAATTCCTATGGATTCTCATCTAATTTAGCTAATTAAACAACAACTTGGTCCCCAAGTTAAACAACTTGCTCCCTAAGTTTGTCCAATCTTCTTCCACACACTACTCAATTATCCCATATGTTTATAAATAATTTTTTTGTTGCCCAAGCTTTAAAAAAACGTCCCCCTTCACCCTTTTAATTACCAATTTTATATTTTAATGTTCTCACATATTCTAGAAGAAAAATCTCTTATTGGCCCAATTAATTCCACAAGGATTTAGGATTCAGGGTTAATATAATTTCTTCACTCTTTAATTAGTAATTTTCGCCACTTTTATTAGTTAAAGGGAGAATTAATTAATCCTTCGTTACTATTGCTAATATAGTACTTTAGGGGTTACTAGGCTTAATTACCAAAATTTGACAAGGTTTCTAATTCAATTTTGATAATTAACAACTCCTTGTATGCTAATCAAAATTATGACCTTAAAAAACTTAATCATTAGCTAATTTCAAAAATTAATAAAGTATATCAATTATTGCAATTTCAATTGCCCAATAATTATTGCCAATTCCCTCTAATTGATTTTATCATCCTCAGATGATTCTAATCGTTGAAATAGTATAATATACTAAATTATGATAATCTTAGGATATTTTATGATCCTTAATAAGGTTGAATTTTGGATTTATTAGAATCCAAAGAAAATTTCTCTAAAAATAAGAAATCAATTAAAATTTAGAGACAACATACTCTCTTATATCATGTCCCATAATTAACCTTTTGTTAATTGATTCCAAAGGAAAATTGCCTAACATTAAATCAATACTTTACACAAATTTTGAGACCACATATTCACCTATTGTAATAGGTGTTATTCATCAAAATATAATATTTACATGTATTATGAAAATTGGGGTATTACAATATAGGGCCCCAGCCCAACACCTAAAGAGCCCAAATACAAAGGCTCATCCATAATCCTAACTGTCTCCCCGAATCAAGGGATAATCTATCAGTATCTCTATCAAGATCACAATTACCCACTAATCAAGGATCTAATCACTAAAAGATATTTTATATCTTAAAGTGATAAGATAAGAAAAGCCCACCAATTTAGGGCCCAGGTAAACCTATAAATAGGGTACAAACCTTAATAAGGTACACACACTTTGACTCTAGCTTTTATCATTCTGCATACACAGAGCACACACCCCTACTCTCCTTTGGCTATAAGTCTATTCTTAACAAGTGAACTACGTGGAATTTGATCCCTCAAAGCGGTACGTAGGCCCATGGGATTTCATCCCAGACCAAGTCCAAATTGTGTTCTACAGCAGAACATTGGCGCCGACCGTGGGGACTATAAAGTTCAATCCCCGTGACCAATAATGGCTAACACCAGAAGTAGAAGCCAAATGCTAGCACACAAGCAAAATCAGGAACCAAATAACAATGATAATCAATAGTAGGAAGACATCCGGGGAGACGATGAGGGGCTGTTAGAGGAACCCTAGAATATGGATCCTCCTCTTACCTTGAGGACGACTCCACTGACCAAACGCTACGGTAGGCCAATCATGCCAATTCCTCACAACTGCTTCAGATCGATAACCAGGATATACAATTGCTGCATAACATCGCTAGATCAATGCTTAAGCGGATCGAGAATGTTGAAAAATGCAGCGACCTCCAGAATCAAAGGATTGATCGCATTGCCGAGGTGATGGAACGACTCCTCAAACTGTCACAAAGCCAATTTCAGGGGGAGCGCCGAGATGATCAACACAATGAGGATGGAGACACCAATCAGCAGATTGTATCCACCTCAGTTTGACCAACTCAAATAAGGTAGGGTAGCTTCAACTACAAACTCTGACCAGAATATCCATCAGGATGGAAACCAGGATGAGCAAACTCGAACGCCTCAGAAAAGCAATCATTCCTCTTATAACCAGGAAGCTCGACAAGACACATCTGGAAAACACAAGATGTGGTATAGAGAAGGAGGAAAGAATAGTAGCCCATTCTCGAATGAAATTACGGAAGAAAACTATCCAAAAAAGTTCAACACATACGATCTACCCAAGTATGGCGGAAGTCAAGACCCCCAGACACATCTTAATACCTTCGACACAGAGATGCTCGTGCAAGGGTTTAAGGGACCAATCATATCTCAGTTATTAACCTCAACACTACAAGGGGCTGCCCATATTTGGTTTTGAACCTTACCTACTAAATTCTTGTTGAATCTTGAAACAAGCAAAAAGCAACCCAAATTGGTATATACGCTAGACAAAATTAAGCAGTAACCCGACGAAACTCTCCAAAAGTACCTGGATCGCTTCAAAGCGATCGCCTTGCAAATTCAAGGGCTAACGGAGAGTGTACACTTACATTCGCTCATCTCGGGTTTGGATAGTGAGTCAAGGATGGGAAGATCGGTTTTATCTGCCTAGATCAAAACTTTGGAAGCATTTAATTAGCGAGCTAAGAAGTATCTGGACATCGAGCAGATGCAAATACCCAACGCGCTGGGGAAAGAAAGGCAAAAAAGCCAGTCCTTAAAAGGAAGGGATCAGGCGTCGAAGGACCGATCAAAGAACTCAGACCAAAACACCCGAGGTGGAACATATGAAGGGAAATACGAAAAGTATACCCCCCCTGAATGTTTCATGCACTCCAATTTGGAGAGAAGTGGCGCTGACCGAGATGAAAACAGTAGAACGTCCACGACCACTATATAACAGAGGCAAATTGGATCGATCTCATTTTTGCTAGTTCCATGACGGACCCGGGCACACCACGAAAGAATGTTGGGACCTCAAAGATGCTGTGGAAAAATTCATCCAAGATGGAAGATTGTGGCAGTATGTCATCAAGACACAAGGGCAAAAGAACAATAAGCGCAAGCAGACAAACCAAAGTCGGAGCTCGGTCCCGCAAAGAAAGAAGCAAGATGACGACTGAAGTAAGAATGAAGATGATGAAGAATTCCCAGAAGCTTAATTCAATTGTAACATAATTAGCAGAGGATATGGTGGAGGAGGCGACACAGCAAGCCAACGAAAGAAGTACCTCCATGAAGTTCTAACAATCCAAGGACGACCGACTTTTAAGCCCGAACCTTTGAAAACAGAACCTATAAAATTTTTCTTCACTCAGGACGACTTAAGGGATGTTATCCCAGGACATCAAGACGATCTGGTCATAACCGGCCTCTTGGGAAAATGTCGTGCAAAGAAGATTTTCATAGATCTCGGCAGTGCGATGGATATATTCGTATGGGATGCCTTCAAGCGAATTGATCTCGATCCAGAAAACTTGAAACCCTACAAAGCGACCCTAATAGGGTTCAACGGAGAAGACACATATCCCAAGGGATATATAGAACTAAAAATGACATTGGGATCTAGAGAGGCCTTCAAGATAGGACAAGTCAAATTCATCGTGGTCGATTTCCCCTCATCCTATAATATCATCCTGGGTAGACCAACCATTAACAGTTGGGACATGCTAATATCAACCAAGCACCAAAAACTGAAAATGGTAAGCAGTAAGAATGAGGTCGTCACCATAAAAGAGGATCAGAAGGAATCTCGGCAATGTTATTTCACAACAGTTAAAAACAATGAGTCGGGGACATCCTCCTCCCAGCAAAAACCAACACAAGACCCAACATCGCCCAACACGAGGTCGGTAAACGTGGTTGAATTAGATGTGCAAGAAGAAGCCAAGCTTATGAAAACAGAGCCCGATGGAGAGCTCATTGATTCCATCTTAGGAGATGAACCTGGGCAGGTTACCAAGATCAGCAACATGCTCACGAATGAGGAACGGGCTGAACTAGAAGAATTACTATTTAAAAATAGAGACATCTTTGCCTGGAAACCATCTGAGCTACCAGGTGTCGACTCTGACTTCTGCTGTCACAAGTTGACAATAAACCCAAACTCCCTGCCTGTCACACAAAAGAAAAGGAAGATCACCTCGGACAAGTAAACAGCACATGCCGAACATGTGAATGAGTTATTAGACGCCAGATTCATCAGGGAGATTCAATACACCACATGGCTATCCAATGTGGTGATGGTTAAAAAACCCAATGGCAAGTGGAGAGTTTGCACGGATTACACCGACCTTAACAAGGCCTGCCCAAAGGAAGCATATCCCATGACAAACATAGATTAATTGGCGGACAATTCGTCTGGATTCCAATTGCTCTTCTTTATGGACACTTACTCTGGGTTCAATCAGATAGCCATGCATCCCAATGATCAAGAAAAGACAGCTTTCATCATGAATAAAGCTAACTACTGCTATAACGTCATGCCCTTCGAGCTAAAGAATGCGGGGGCCACCTATCAGAGGATGATGAATCGAGTATTTGAAACTCAGCTCGGCCAAAATATAGAAGTCTACATTGAAAACATGATTGTTAATCCAATCAACCGCTCGGACCATATCCGAGATCTTTAAGAAACATTTGATAAACTTCGGGCTCATTGTATCCAGCTAAACCCGACTAAATGTGCATTCAGAGTACCCGCAGGGAAGTTCCTCGGATTTCTCTTAACAAATAGGGGAATTGAGGCAAACCCAGATAAATGCCAGGCCATTCTCAATATGGCGGCAACACGAAACAAGAAAGAAGTGCAGCAGTTAACAGGCAGACTGGAAGCATTAACGAGGTTCTTGTCAAAGTTGGCAGAGAATGTACTTTCACACTTCAAGTTATTGAAAAAAGAAGCACAACACGGTGAATGGAATGTAGAATATGAAGCCACATTTGACAAAATTAAGAAATGCCTTTCAACACCAACAATTTTATCAAAACTCGAACCTGAAGAGGACCTAATCTTCTACTTATCTGTAGGTGAAGAGGTCGTGAGTGTTGCATTAGTAAGGGAGGAATCGGCCGAACAGAAGCCAGTCTATTTCATAAGTCGGGCCTTGCAAAATTCTGAATTAAGATATCAGAAGCTTGAGAAAGTGGTATTCGCACTCCTCACTACTGCCAGAAGACTCCGCCCTTATTTCCAAGGACATCGAATAATTGTTTGAACAAGTCAACCAATACGCCAAGTTCTGCACAAACCATACTTGGTAGGTCGAATGATTAGCTGGGCCATAGAACTTTCCGAGTTTGATTTTATTTATGAGGCCCGACATGCCATTAAATCTCAGGCTTTAGCTGACTTTATCATGGAATTAGCCCCGATGACAACAGTAGCAGAAGCCAATCCCGAAGTTTGGAAGGTGTTCGTTGATGGATCCTCAAACGCCAAAGGAAGCGGGGCAGGGGCTATAATAGAAAGCCCGGAAGGAATTTCCATAGAACATTCACTACAGCTGCAATTCAAAACTTCCAATAACTAGGACGAGTATGAAGCAGTTCTGGCTTGACTATCCCAGGCAAAAGAAAACAGAGCCAAAAGGATCCACCTGTCAACCAATTCTCAGCTAGTCGCGGCTCAAATCAATGGATCGTATACTGTTAAGGGACCTCTGCTAATAACCTATCTGGGCAAGGTAAAGAAAGCTATGGTTGACTTCGACGAAGTCGTGGTGACCCATATCCCGAGAGGAGAAAATACTAAGGCAGATATTCTGTCCAAGTCAGCAAGTACGAAAAGTCCGGGAAACCATTGAACTATCATCCAATAAAACATGATCGAGCCCACTTGTGTCATGGTCATTGCAGCAACGGAAGACTCGCGTAGACCTATCTTGGATTACCTAGAAAAGGGAATCATCCCGGAGGAGGCAAAAGAAGCAAAACAAATGGCAAGAATCGCAGCAATGTACACGGTAGTTGATGACCAATTATACCGAAAAGGCCTCCATTCTCCAATGCTGAAGTGCTTAAACCTGACAGAAGCCGAATATGTGCTATCAAAAATACATGAGGGAATTAATGGGCAACACATGGGAGCTAAGGCTCTAGCCAGGAAAGCTCTCCGAGATGGATTTTATTGGCCAACAATGGAAGCCAATTCTTTTGAATATGTAAGGAGATACGAAAATTGCTAGAAGCATGCACGAATAATTTGGCCGCCTCCAGCCAAATTAAAGTCCATCACGGCCCCATAGCCATTCTATAAATGGGGCATGGACCTCTTAGGACCATTCAAATCGGCCCCAGGACAACTGAAGTAGCTCATTGTAGCAATCGATTACTTTACCAAGTGGATCGAAGCCGAGCCACTTGCAAACATCTTGGCGGCTCGAATACAAAAGTTTTTTGAACCTAGCATCGTTGCAAGATTTGGTATTCCAGCTGAGATCATAACTAACAACGGAACTCAATTCATCGATAAGGGTTTCCAAAGGTTAATGTCCGAACTCAAAATCAAACATCACTTCACCTCAGTAGAACATTCACAATCTAACGGACAAGCTGAAGCAGCAAACAAGGTTATTGTAGACGGACTGCAAAAAATGAATGGCTGACATAGAAAATAACTGGGTTGAGCAGTTACACCCCGTATTATGGGGATACGGGACTAGCATTCAAACTTCAACTCAGGAAACTCCCTTTAGATTAACTTATGGGTGCGAGGCAATGATCCTGGTCGAAATCGGGCAATCTTCATGGAGAAAAGCCGCAATCTTGTAAGAGGGAGAATCGAGCAACAGTGAAAAGCTAGTCGTAGAGCTAGATCTCATCGACGAGATCAGAATTGAGGTGCATTACCGAGATCTAGCCACTAAACAACTCCTCGCGGCTAAATACAATCGCAGAGTCAAACCATGAGCATTTACCAAGGGTGATCTGATACTTCGCAGAGTGGATATTGGAAATAAGAATGCCCGGGATAGAAAGCTCACAGCAAACTGGGAAGGACCCTATCGCATTCTAGACCAAATAGGCCAAGGAGCCTATATCCTTAAGACTCTAGGCAGAAAAGCAATAAAGCGTACATGGAATGCGGACAAACTAAAAACATACTACAGTTAAAAGATGAGTTTCATTTGGAACTCAACTGTAGCAGAAATCAGTGTTAGCTGAAAACCGCCTTTCATTTCTAGGATTATTTTGTCTTACGCATTATTTTCCTTTTTATTATTTAAAGTTCATTTGAAATTGCAATGATTTCAATCAATAAAGAAGGCGGTTCATTTTTCAAACCGACCTCAAGATTGTTTATCAAGATCAATGCAAAATTTAGCCTTTTAAATGAAGGCCAACTACCTAAAAAGCTCGGGCACCTCAAACCTGACTCTCATAAGATTTGTTAACAAGTCTAATGAACGTTATGATGCATCGAACGACATTCTGAGATGGTGCTGTCATTGTCATGCTAATCCTGATCAAGTCGAAATGCTTAGGCTCTTACTTTATATTGTAAGTCTCAAACATGTGGCGATTGGCTACCACTTGGATTAAAAATTTACCAAGTTAAAAGCACTTAGATGACTATTTGAGGTCGTCTATTTATTGAAAATGCCCAACTATTAATAAGCACGCCCATTTATTAAGGTTGGTGGAATATCTAGCGGATTCCGTGCAATATATCTTGACTTTGGCCAAGTCATCGAATAAAAACCGAGCTATAAGCCCGAACTGTATATGCATGCCCTCATCCACAAACGAACATGTTTTAACAAGTTCAATTATAAAAGGGATAGAAAGCGTGCAACATAAATAATCGAAGAACATAAAATCGTTCATTAATAGATCAGCGAAATACCAAGGTACAAGTCATTACAAAAAGCGGGATTATACTCGGAGTACGCTTGTAATACTAAAAACTAGAAATAAAACCTAAGGGTTAAAAAAGAAGAAGCTTCTGGAAAGAGTAAGCCTAGAGCTGGGCATCGGCAGGAGCTAAAGAATCTGGTACCTCAGTGGCTGGGGTCTCCTCTTCTTCGATGTGATGATCTTGGTCCCCTTCCACCTGGGCTCTTGACTCTTTAGCTAGAGACAAAGGCGCCGAAATAAATTGCCCGTCAATCACCGAGGCTCTAAAATCCACTTGGTCAAGTTCCAAGTCTTTGTCAAGATTTAGAGCCTGGACTTGTGCTAGGTAGTCCTTAAAGGCATTAGCTACTGTCTCCACTGCCATAACTTCAAGCTTAGAAACTTCATCAGCAGCAGCTTCCAACTCAGTCTTAGCGGCGCTTAGATCAGAATGGGCGACATTCAAGTCCTTCACAAGATCCCCATACTGTACTTGCAGAGTATGAAGGGAACAGTTGAGTGTGCATTCCCCATCCCAGGCCACCAATAATTTCACCTTGACCTTGGCCAGCTCAGCATAGGCCGAGTCACGATCAGCCTCGGCCTCGGTCAACTTCTCTACAGTCGTTACTTGGGTCTCCTCAGCCTTCTCCCACTGACTAACAGCAACATCTTTCTTAGCGCGTGCTTGCCGGAGCTCGGCTACAGCTTTGCAATACTTATGCTTAACAGCTGCATAAGCATCTATCACGCCGCTACTTCCATCAGATGATTTTGCAAATCTTGTAGATCCTGTAGGTCGGAGTCAATGAAGGCGATTGCATTGAAGTAATTAGCTGGGGCCTTCACAGCGTATTTCAGCTCCTTCGACACCTCCTCCGTCCATACCTCCCCCCGTGCTTAAAAATGGGAAGGAGGAGGAGGTGGAGGAAGAGCCTCCTCCGTAGAAGTCGCTTCTTTATAATAGAGCCCGGGATGGACTCCAAAGCTAAGGTCAATGGAATAGCCATCGATTTAGACCTTTTCCGAGGAACAAGCTCCTCGGAAGGCGGAGGTGAGGCAGCCCTCTTCTCGGGCACAACAATTTTCTTCTTTGACGGAGACCCGCCCTTTTTCTTAGCACGAAGCTTCTCAGCCAATTCTTTGTAAGAAGTCTGCCCCATTTCAGGCTCTACAAAAGAAACAAAGAAAGCATCAGCAATTGCAGCAAAGTATAAAGACAAATGTTAAAAACAAAGCAAACAAAGCCCTACTCGGTGGAAATAGCTCGTCTACTGATTATTTAATAAAAATTCAGGCATCAACAATGCCCTTCTCCTCAATATGAGCAACTAAATCTACGATGACAGTGATATCGGCCACTTGTAAGTCCTCATCCTCAGGCTGAAAAATCTTGGGATCACGCCCATAATGAGCTTTGGTCCAGTAAAGAGGAAAGGTCAATTCCATTGACTTAAAATCTACATCTTGCAAAAACCACGGCTTGTGATTGGGTTCTGCAATTACTTTACAAAAGGAAGTTTTAAAACACTTCCAGGTGTCGGTGGCCACATGCAGAAGTTTTCTTTCTGGCTTCCCTCGGAAAGAGAGCCAGCCCTTTTTCTTCGCAGGCTTACCAGGTTGGCGAGCCCTCTGGATGTTAAAGAAATAAAAGAAAACTCTCATAATAGGGGTATGTTTTAAAAATTTACTGAGTCGCTCAAAAGCGATAATGAAGCCCCAAAAGTTCGAATGAATTTGGGTTGGGGCTAGGTGCAAAATATTCAAAAGTTCTATTTGGAACTTGGTAAACGGGAAGTGTAAACCAAGTTTGGTAACGAAGTCCCGGTAAAAGAAAAAATATGAACATCCGTTCCCTTCCCCGATTGTACACACAAGCTCATCGGGACTAAGAGGAGAGATGGAACACTGATTCCGGTCCCCTAATGGGAGCTTAGAAATTTGGTTAGCGATAATTGCAGACAATTTGGACAACACCCCATTTGCAACCCAGTCATGTTTTTCCACCAGGTGCCAAGGAGGACAGGCTGAGGTTGACTCCACGGACACCGACTCCTCAGTAGGACGAGGTGAAACCAACATACTACCTAAAAAAGTAAAAACAAAAATAAATTAGAAGGGAAAACCAAAATACCTAAAAATGATAAAGCAGGACGGGCAGGTATGACCGAGACGTCCTGCGACGGAACATGTCGACATGATGAAGCTATTTGCTCAGCTTCCTACGGCCGACCCACCATTACAGCCTCAGACACAAGCCAAGAACAATTCTCACAAGGGCCGATGGGACGAAAGGAAATACTAGAAGATTCGACTCTCGAAGTCAAGGGGGCAGCATGCACAGAAGAGCCCCTCCCCCCATAAGCCACAGAAGTTGACTCTAAGGAAGTAGATCGGGCAGGAGTGTCTCTCCGACCCCAGCCTATGGGCTCTATGGACTGAGACCAACCTCTAGAGCTACCCCTAGCTTGAACAGGCCTACCTAACCTTCCCCTACCCACGCCACCATAACCTCGGAGCACACTTTCTAATTCTTGCTCCTTGATTAGAGGTTTCCCAAACAACCACCAGGCCGTCCTCGGAGGAATACGCTGGAGAAGCTCTTCCTCCTCTGGGGTAAGGTTACTGGGTTTAGGAGATGACGAAGAGCCCTTGAAGTTCATTTACACAATGAAAGAAGAAAGGTATGGCGAAACTTGTTTTAAACAAGAAACTAAGACCGAAGAATCAAGAAGAGAAATCAAATTGACCAAAACTCAAGAACCCACAGATAAATACAACAGGATTATATGAACCTTGGATGGCTACCCAGAAAATGGAAAATCTAAACAACTACAACAGTCTACACAAGGAATCCAGAAGAGGAAAAGAGGAAGGATTCAAAGGAAACAAAGAACAAAAAACGCAGATGAGTACCTTGTTTTATGTAAAAAACACAGAAAGGAAATACACGAGCCAGCTGACTGAGAATTGATGTATAGGAAGAGGATATGAAAATTCTCTCTAACACTAGCATGAAACTCTAAACTTTCAAAACTAAAAAAAAAGAGGGAAGACGAGCGGTATATATGTTAGAAAGGAGGAGACGACTGAAAGGCCAAGAAACTGAAACGATGAAAGCCCAAAAGGCCTCAGTGGAAATTGCTGACATGGCAAGGAAAAGACGTGGGTAGTAAATGAAGCAGTTAATGCACACAAAGATCGAGAATAGTGGAGCAGACTTTTCACTCCCACGCCGGATTGCAGAAGACAGTTGGTTGGGGCAATGATGGCGTTCATTACCTCGGAAACCAACAAACATCGAATCAACATTCAAATCTAGCACTCAACCCAGCTAAAATATGAAGTTGGCTAAATACAAGTCGGACTTCAACCACAAAGGCAATACCGACCTACCCATACAGTTTTTAATGGGGGCAATAGTCCCGATCTAAGGAAACCAGGATGAAAAATCCAAAGAAAATGGTAAATCAAACTCAGAATTATCTGACCTCAAAGAAAGGAAGAAATTTAAAACAAATATGGGTAGGATGCGGCTCGAAGCAAAAAGACCAGGATAAAAATCGCGGACTAACAACATTTCAGAACTTGTATATTCATCCCGACAGATCAGAATCCTGAACTACCGGGCTGGGGGGCAACTGTTACGGATGTATAAAATATAGGGCCCCAGCCCAACACCTAAAGAGCCCAAATACAAAGGCTCATCCATAAACCTAACTACCTCCCGAATCAAGGGATAATTTATCAGTATCTCTATCAAGATCACAACTACCCACTAATCAAGGATCTAATCACTAAAAGATATTTTATATCTTAAAGTGATAAGATAAGAAAAGCCCACCAACTTAGGGCCCAAGGAAACCTATAAATAGGGTACAAACACTAATAAGGTACACACACTCTGACTCTAGCTTTTATCATTCTGCATACATAGAGCACACACCCCCACTCCTCTCTGGCTATAAGCCTATTCTTAACAAGCGAACTACGTGGACTTTAATTCCTCAAAGCGGTACGTAGGCCCCTGGGATTTCACCCCAGGTCAAGTCCAAATTGTGTTCTACAACAGAACAGCAGTATAAACAAAACTTCGAAGTCTACGTAATACAGACAATCAGAGTAAAATATTTTGTGTATAAAAACGAAAAGTCCCAAAAAAATACATTTAAATAGGGAAAAGACAAATCATGCAGCCTAGTCTTGCAAATCCAAATTTGACCTGTGGGAGGAATCTAAGATTTGCCAATACTTCCAAATGACTAATCTGCACCTAACAGGATTTGGGGAGCTTAAATTGTCAATATGTATATTGAAGTTGTTAAGTGTGATTCTTAAGTTGCTATTCTCTATGACTAAATTGATTACCCATTGCAATTAACAACTTCAGAACAAATATTGACAACTTCAACACCCTAAATGCTATCAAGGACAGATTGGTCATTTGAAAACATTTGCAAATCCAAGATTTCTCCTACAAGTCTGATTTGGGATTTGTTATATTGGACTCCTTAATTTTTTTTTTTTCAGATTTTAAATGTATTTTTTCTGGAATTTTCCAAACTAAAAAAGAGTAAAATATTTTAGCCACATACTTTTTTGCATTAATTACATAAACCTCCACTCTATTTTAAAAATATATATTTTAGTCCCAACCATTAACACAATTAAAAAATATTCTAATTAAAAATATTCTTGAATTATTTTTTAAATTTACCCTTCATTCACTAAATTTATAATTTATAATTTTATCTTTTAACATAAATATTAATCAATGATATATTTAGTGCGTTTACAAAATTTAGACAAAATTTAAGTAATTTTTATGTGAAAAATATTAACAACGTGATGAAAAATTTGAATAATTTTTTAACAACGATGTATTGAGCGAAATTCATTCAAATTTTTTGAATTAAAACATATTAATATATGAATTCATTATACCATTTTATAATTTAATTGAAAGTACATTTACGATTGCAAATTATTTTCAACCAACCTATGTTTGAAATATTATATCACAAGTTTTAATAGATAAATGAGATTAAACATTTAATTTTTTTAAAACATTATAATTACAAAATTAATTAAATTTTTAATATGGTAATCAATTTAATAGTATAACAAAAAAATATTAAAATATATGTTAAAATTATTTTTTAAAATTTCGGATTAAGATATGTCCTATGTGATTAAATGAATATTGAGTAATATTTTTGTTAAAGAGGGGCATTTTTAATTTGTCAAAATGGCGGGCCAACACTGTGATTTAATAGTAAAGTAACAGTTGGGTGGATGAATGTTAAATCCCAAAACTAGAAAGTTTGTGCAACATCTGTTTGGTATGAGGGGAGGGGTCTGGATTATCTCAGTAGCGTTTTCCTCAGCTTCCCTCAGAATCCTATATATCCTGTCCATTCAGATAATCTAACGGCCCATGGTGTGCCAAGTCATCAAGCCATTAAATTAAAAAAGAAACTGAATCCAAACTCCCAAGAAAGGATCACCGATGCAACACCTTTGACATTCAACCTCTCTCTCTTCTTCTGACTCTCAGCCGTTAGCAACCATTACACTTCCGTTGCAAGCGAAATTTTTTATCTCTAGCAATATGAAACTGATTTTTTTTTTAATTTGTTGTGCACATAATTATGAGAAAGTCTCCAAGGCAAGAAAAAAAAGGGAAAAAGATTGGACCTTATAAGGAATGTCTGATGAAGAATCTTAGAAGAAGCCAAGTCGAAATTAGAAGAATGTTAATTGACTTTGACTCACCATTAAAAAGAGATTAGATCAGGAGGAGGAGGATGTTAGGCGCTGGAAGATTGAGGAAGAACAATGATAGATCTGGTTTGCTAGCCATGGCTTGGGAGGCGGAATGGAAGAGGAGACAGAGTTGAAGGAGAGATCAGCTTGATAATGGCGTGGGGCATTTTTAGCTTTTAGATTAATCGGACGCCCAGGATTTAGAGCTTATGAGAGAAGAGGAGAAAAACGACACTGGGAGAATCTGTTTCCATGAGGGGAGGGGATGGAAAGTGGGTAGAGAGAGAATATTCTAGAGTTAGATTTAAGAAAATTACAGCAATGGGGTTATAAATCTTAATAAAGAGGAGATGTAGGATAAGAAAAGTAAGAAAAATTAATTAAAATTTTTTAACTCTGCTTCTATAAGTTTTCTAAATCCAACTCGTAAAAAATTTCTTACCCTTCCCCTCCCTCCTACTCCCCTCTAAATCCCTCATATCAAACAAGCCCTAAGAGACTTCTATATATAAGTTTCAAAATAAATGGAAAGTCTCTGTAATTTAGATAGAGGTAAGGTTGATGAATTTTACTCAAACAATATGTACCTGTATTTATTGGATTAATTAAATTAGTTGGTTCATAAATTATCTTTGATAACTAAATAATTTAAAGCTTGCGTGCGTGTGCGTGTGTGTGTTCTCAGCTACTATTTGATTTTCAACTGCAGAGAATAAATCAGGCAAAAGACAGCTTTCATCTTTGCATTTTATTTACGTTATTCTGATACAGTGGAACCAACGAGTAAGCACAATAAGGCCTACTTGGAGGGACCATGCACGTACTGGGATGAGTTAATTTGAATTGTATGTGTGAACAGGAAAGATTTTTATGCGTGAACATTATAATTAATTAGTAATTCTTGATATTCAGACAGCATCTATTCTCACAATTTGAGTTTGAGATATACATACAGACTATTTTGTAAATCGTTTAGTGCGATTTCTAAGCATTTATGCTCACTAGAATTAACCCTAGATTCAGTCCTATCCTTAACCTTCGGCTTTACTTGAAGGACAATGCAATTGAATAGAGCCAGCTTGCTCAAATGGAATAAGTGTATTTTGAAGATGAAAAGGGGGAAAAAGCTTTCTTTCCCGAATGTCATCCTTTGTGATGCATCCATTTTTTAACAGTATTTTAGATATATAAGAATAAAATAAATAGACTAACAAAATAGTTTACATACATTGAGTGAATGCGTTGATTCATTTTCATATATATTCTTTCTTCCAAAGGGTATATATTTCACCCAAAAGTCAACTTTATAAGCATCATTTTTATATATTTGTGACAAAGAAATCATGGACTAAAAATTTAGATTGATTGGTGGAGAATCAAATATAGAGAGTGAAAAAAAAAAAAAAATTGTTTGCGGTAGTTTTAACATACCACGGCCCATCGTTATCATGGAAGGCTTGTTCGGCACATATAAACCATGATTCTTCTCACGTGAATACATTTGCTTGCTGTATAGGTGTATATCCAAAACCCATAATGCACCGTTTGCATATCCTGTGTCCTTTTGATTACTCTGACTTCAACTTAACACAAAGCAATTGCGTACAACCTTCAATCATGAATGCAAGCTCGAGTTTTTAGTGTAATTTTATATTAAAAATCAGATATTCATGACAAGGAAATGGAGTGTAAATACCTTAAGTCTTGCCTCAATTACATATCTCCTGTGCGTGTTCTAAATGTTTCAAGAGATTACTAAAAAATTGTATTTAAAAATAGAGATGCAACATTTTGAGCTTGACATTCATAAATATTTAGATTTCATTAGTTTATCAATTACATCTAAAATTATGTCAAGAACTAGTAATAACTTAAAAGTCCATCATTTACCTTCTTATTGATAGAGTGATTCTTTGATATACTCACTATTCCTATTTCTACAACAACTATTAAAAGATCTTTCTCTATTATGAAGATAATCAAGAACATGCTTCGCAATAGCATGAAAGACCAATTTCTTGATGATTCTTTGATATAATATTTTTTTTATTTTCACCCCCCGTCAACAAAATTCCTGGGTCCGTCACTGGTCAGGGACAAGATGAGATTCAATCTGTTAGTAAGATCAAGGAGAGACAGACACAACAATGGTTTCTCTCTCTCTCTAGCTCTCTCTCTATATATGTATATATATAGCCCCTGATAGTCTTGTTTTTCTCACTAGACAATGAGTGAGATAACATAGTAACACTCAAAATCTTTGTCAATTAATGTTAATGGAATATGTTTCAAAATTTCTTCACAGGCTTCCAATACTGTGGCTCTATAGTGTTAGATATAATTAAGTTTTGATGATGTGTTATATATGCCATTAGGAAGAGCAAAAAGATTGATTGATATGTTTATCTTCTTCATTAACTAACTGTTGCATTTAATGTAGATTAATTCAAGTTAAGGTCAATCAAGAAGGAGATAAGAGCTTTGGAAAGAAAGAGTTGAGCACAAGAGGGTTCAGAATGAAAGAATTGAATTATGAAGAATGAAAAAGAAAAGGAAGAAGAAGGAAAAGGAAGAGAAGAAAAAGAAGAAGAGAGTTGGAATATGGAAGAAGTTGATGGATAGAATGAGAATGTCAATATCAGCTCAAAAATTGATGTGGAAGATGTTTAAGAGAAAAGAAGATGATGGCCGAAGACAAATGATGAAGTTTGATCAAGATGGAAGATGGAACAAGGAAGAAATTAATGAAAATATCATTACACAAGTTCCAAAATTGACTAAAGAAGTCCCCATAATCATATGGATGTTGGAGTGGGGCAATTCAGAGCTAAAAACAGTGAAAATTGGGTTCTAGAAGTCAATACTCGAGTTTCCAGGTCAAAACTCGAGTATACAAGCTTACTGGAAAAATCTACTTTTGGACAGAGAAAATTGTAGTATTGAAAACCATAGTTTTGAAAACCACAGTTTGGGCATCAAAGAGTCAAAACTTGACTATGGGGGTAAATACTCGAGTATTGAACTTATATACAGCAGTATTGTGAGTTTTTACTTTCACTGGCGCATCTGGTCCCGACAATACTCGAGTATCCACTTCAATACTCGAGTATCAGAGCTCTTTAGCAACCCTGTTCACCTCTGTTACACATACAGCTTTGGGCGAGGTTTGGTAATTTGATGATATCTCCTGAACCAGACATCGGATTGAGATGAAATCAAATTTGGCTGAAACTAGACATCCAACGCGTCATCTTGACAAAGTTTCAAGCCCAAAGAAGATCAGATGAGAGAGCTTTGAATTTCCAAAGTTGGATCAAATGTTAACGCCACACTTCAGAGCGAGCTTTATTGTTTTGAGTATAACTCATAATCTACAAATCGAAATGAGCTGAAATCAGTGGCATTGGAAAGAAGACACATAAGGCTTTCCATCAAGACTTGATTAAACACAAATGAAGATCATACCAGAGAGATACAGTCTTTGAAAGTTGACTGATGTTTCAAGACGATGGAAAAACGTTGGTTTAGAACATCTCTCAATAATCGGATCATAATAGACAGATTCCAACAAGTTAAGATCTGATACTTGTTGCTATGGAAAGGAAGACAAAGAAGCAGTATGAGGATTATTGGTTTGCTAAATTAGATGTTGTATCAAGTCAAAAAGCAACCAGGGGCCATATCAAGTTGAAAACTCGAGTTTATGAGTGAAAACTCGAGTATAGCTCAGACAGAGAGCAATGAACGTTAATGGATCCTCAATGCTCAAGTATGGAAAGTAATACGCAAGTTTCGGGCAAACAGAGACGAATTTGAAGTTTTGAAACAAGCTCAATACTGCAGTATTCAAGACAATACTCGAGTTTATAGCGAAGCTTCAGAAAATTCAAGATTTCGAAAATCACGAATTTGATCTAGATCAACCAGAAGTTTTCCCAAATGATTCATAACATTTATTATCATCATTTACATCATTTGTGAACACATTTTAGATGATCAAACAAGGGATTTCATGGAATTCAAGTTGCTGAGTTGCCAGTCCTAAAAAGTGAAAATAACGGCTAGTTTCCAATTGCTTCGTACTCTCAACGGCTCTATTCTCAACAGTTAGAAGACCTTCATCTATAAATAGAGCTGGATTCAAAACACAAAAAGGTGGAGGAGTGAACTTACACAGATATAATGCCGAAATTCTGAATCCTCTTCTCACTCTGTTTTTCATGCCTTCTTGGCTTATCTTTTAGAGAGTAAATTCAATTGTAATGAGTTTAAGTGTTTATCATAATCACTTCTATGAGAGAAGATTTATTGTAAATCATATTTTCCATGAGAGGTACTCAAGGTTGGGTGACCTTGAGTTGGGAATTTGATTGTAACCTTACAGGTAGTAAGGGGGAGTCTTCGAGGGAGATTGTGAAGGTTACACAAGTACCTGGGCAAACTTGTGGGTGTAAAGGCTTGTCTCTTGTGCATGGTTAAACAAGGAGAATAGTGAAAAGCTCAGGGTGCCTGGGGACTGGATGTAAGTCAAGGTTGGATCAAACCAGTATAAATCACTGTTTGCAAATCTCTTCCCTGAACTCTTTATTTCCAGCATATATATTTGAATGATTGTTTAAACCTTTATAATTCTTTATTATCTTTCAAACTTTATTTAACCAAATTACAAAAAGATTTTAAAGGGAGCAAAGTTGTGAAAAGTTTTCAAAGATTTCAAGAATTTTTATCTTTACCCAATTCACCCCCCTTATAGGTTTAGCCAGTCTTTACATACAGTATTGGTTGATTGGGAAGAAGTTTGAGAAGCTTATTATTATGAAGTTATTAAAGAGCTTACTTCTGGTGAGTGTGAATGAGAAAGAAGGGGCCGGGGAGAGTGGTGTTAGTTATAGCCTTTTCTTTTAAGTTTTTGTTTGAAAGAAACTCCATTTCTCAGCATATTGAGTTTGGGAGAAAATACTCTCATTCATATATTGATATCTTCATTCATTTAGAATGTCTCCAATATTTTTCCCTAGAACACTCTGTGATGCTTAACAATCACTAGCTTATAAATCCACTTGAGTAAACTAATCTAAGCTGGCTTTTTTGTTAAGTTTTTCAACAAATGTCTAATTTATCTGCCCGATAAGGTTGATTCTTCAGGTCTTTTACAATAAAAATAAAATAAAAAGGGTGATCACAATTATCATTTAAACTGGAAAATTTGTTGTTAATTGCCTATCTAATTATGGCCTTTTTGCTCCTTTAAAAGCCAGCTAAACTGTGCAACACACAAATTTTTTGAGTTGTGATATGCTGAGACTACAAAGGTGACCAGATAACTAAAAAAAAATATTGCTACAACAAAAAGTGGAGATGATGTCGCCAAACAACAACGTCCCTTTTTTCTAAAAGGAAGACAAAAAAAAAAAAGCGGTGCCATTTTTGTAATTATGTGGAAGCTTTAGGTGTTCCAATTTAGAAACTTTTGGCATCCCAACTAAGAAAAGAGATGCTAAAAGTAGGTACTTTTAGCATCCCAATTCAAAATTGAAATGCCTAAAGTTCACTTTAGGCGTCCCAATTAAATTTGAGTTATGAAAATATAAATGCTTGTCCCAATGATTGTATATCAATGCAATTGATGCAAATATATATATATATATATATATATATATATAATAAGATGGTATGCAGATGAAAGGATTCAAGACGACATGTTTTGGCATCTTATAGACTTTGCAAAATGGAGCAAGTTTGACTTTGAGTATGTTGAATTTGCTAAAGAACCAAGAAACCTCTACTTAGCATTGGCTACTGATAAGATGCACCCATTGGTGTAGAGTAGTACCCACGTTACATGGCTAGCTATGTTGTTTGTATATAACTTCCTTCCATGGCTCTTGATGAAACAAAAGTATATGATGTTGTTGATTGTAATCTCAGGGCCATGTCAACCAGTAAATGATATAGATGTATACCTTGCTCCACTAATTGAAGACTTGAAGAAGCTATGAGATAAAAAGGAGGCTATATAGTATATATGATGCTCACTAGAAAGAAACAATCAATATGAAGACCATGTTGTTTGGCACAATTAATGATTTTCCTGCGTATGGTAATTTGTCAGGGTACGACATTAAATGCCAACTTAGATGCCTGATTTGTGAAGAGGGTGTTAGTGACAACGATTTCACCTAAGAGAGGGTGAATTATGTGATATTAAAAATTAAGAAATTGAAATTAAGGAACTTAATCAAAAGATAAGAGTTGGAAAAATTTCACTAATTTGTACATCAAAGTTTATAATGGTTCAATCTTAACCTCCTTATCTATATTTAGTCCTTAGAGTGCTTCTCAAATTTTCACTATAATTCCAAGATTCTATGGTTTCTTGGTACCATAGTACAAGTAAGTTCCTCAATAGGACACCCTCTAACCCTTACACTTTGTTTGTAAGCTGATACTCTCACTCAAGGTCTCACTACCTTGAGATTCTCTTTGTACTAGTCATGAATAAGGTTGTAAAATATCTTTAAAAGAGTTGATAAATGAACACTAAAGAGAAATAAGAATATTAGAAAATATCATACAAAATAATAGAGCACTTAATGAACAAAATTGATTTTTGTAGTTTACTACTCAATGCCCCATCTTGAATGCTTCAATATTTATAGGAAGAATGTCTTTAATGACCGTTGTGAGCTTTCAAATATGTCTATTAGAGAGTAATTTAGAGAGTAATTGTAGCCATTGATGAAAGAGAGTGTTTTCGCTCGCTATCTCTGCTATGCATTTAATGCTTCTCCCAAAATTTTACTTTTCTTGATTTTGAAATTAATCTGAAGTTTAATCCCTTGAAACTTATACGTAAATGTGATTAGTAACATTTAGAAGTAGTAAAAGAGATTATACTATTGATTATGATGTTCATGATGCATATTAAAATTATTGAGACGCAGACTCTAAGTTTTGAAGAACTTTCGCTCGAGTGTGTCTCAATATCATTCAAGTGGTTTCTTATCACTTGAGTGTATAAGTGATCTTGTGTTGATAATCACTAGTAGTGAAGATTATTCAAAATGATTATTACTCCAATGCTTATGTAATCACTTGAGTGATCTTCCATTGTTTTGAAAAAGTTTAGAAACTACCAAGTGACTTAAGTGTATTTCTGGATCACTTGAAGAGTTGGCAAGTATTCTTATAAAAAGATCACATTACTTTATCTTCACTTGTGAGTGAATGTCATCACTCGAGTAATCAGTACATCACTCAACTGATTCTGAGCATATCACTTGAGTGCACCAACCTATCATTTGAGAGCTATGCTTTACTAGATCACCAACTTTTAGATCATTTATGAGTAACTTGCAAATACTTGTAAGTGATTTCAATCACTTGGGTGCTTACTTGATCACTCAAGTGATCTAGACAATAAAACTTACACAACTTTATATTAACATCGAGTGACTTGAAAAAGAAATTTTGAAGGTGAAGCTTCATCACTCAAGTACATTTACTTACATTTGAGTAATCCTCTTTGCTTATCTTGGTTCTTACTTTGTATCACGCAAGTGCTAAAACCATCACTCCCATGATTTTCCCAAGGAAGAGAAGATCACCATAGAGCTTCACTTGAAAAGAGAAATCATCAAGTCAATTTTGTGTCATACTTTTTGTTTGTCAAAATATACTAAAATATTAAGGTTTGTTATTATCAAAAATTATGAGACCTAACATTCTCCCCCTTTTTATGATGACAAAACTTAGATAGCATTTGAAATCTTTTCAAACAAAGTAAGATCAAGAAAAGTGTCATACAACAATCATAGATTCCCATATTCAAAAATGCAAGGTAATCATTACTAAATTAGATTTCTATATCATGTATGCTAATTAAGAATTAAAGGATCAGTGTACTAAATTCAAAAGAACAAAGCATGTGATAACATATACATAAAGCATATAAAATCCAAATCAACATATAAAATTCTAATCATCTTCTCCCCATTTTTGTCATCATTAGAAATGGTAAAGGGAGAGGGAAAGGTAATGTCAGAAGGTGAAGGAAAGTTGGTACCGAGTACAGTAGATAGTGGATAAGGTCTCCATCATAGGAGAAATGAGACGAAGTGTAAGGAATAATGGCCATCATGGAATCAAAAAGGACAAATGTGTGATCAAGGGAAAGGGAATGAGTAGGGGAATATGGATTGAATGTTGGAGAGAAAGGCATGATAGGTTATAGGTTAATGATAGGATTGGATCTAGATCCAGGAACATCAAAAGTGGCTTTTAGATCAAGAATCACAATCTCTTCAGTATGAGAATTGGAATCAAAGTGGTGTAGTTTCTTAGGTAAGGAGTAAAATGGAGATTGGAGAATGGGATCCTCACAAGGTAGCTCTCTAGCTAGAATATGATTAGATATTAGTATGGTGGAAGGAAGGTCAATAGGCATATGAGGGATAATGGTAATGGTATCAAGAATGATGGTGATGTTATCAGGAGTGATGATGATGGTACCGAGGGTGATAGTGGTTGAGTCAAGTGCAGTAGTAGTAATATTAGGGGTAAAGGTGGTATCAATTGTGGTCTCAAGGAAAGGAATGCTAATATGAGTTCCATTATATCCATCACACTTTGTATTCAAATTGTCTAATATGCCAAATAGTTGTTTGAATTTATGATTCACAACCTTTACCAAAACTATAACCTAGTTATCTACCTGATTAACCATAAAGGTATTAGATTTCATAATTTCCACAATTGTGTCCTAAAGTGAGTTCTAAATATATGTTTTAATGGTGACCCCCAAGAAATAAAAACCTGGAGAACTAACTCTAGAAGATTGAGCCTTATTTGCTTTAGAAGTGAAGGTCTTGATTCTCTTAATCTTCTTCTTAGGTCAAGGCTGTGACTGGTCACTATGATCACTAAGTGATATACCCATTTTCCCTAGCTACACCTTCCTAAACTTAGGAATCCTCATTATCTCTTCATTGGGGATCAACTACCAAATGTTGGGGAGAAAGATAAGGTAAGAAACCAACTGAGGAAATGGTATGGTAGTGGTCCTAGAAGAATAAAATCCGAATCTCCTCATTTCTTGAAAACTGAGGTTCCTAACATTTCTCTTCTCTTGAGATAAGATAGATGCCATCATTAGATAATCCTTCCTAATAATGTGAGATAAGTTTTGGCTTTGTACACCATACTCTGAGAGTAGATATAGGAAATCACTCTATGAATGTCATTTAGAGACCCAAGAGTAAATGTAAGTGGTCCAACTTTCTCCTAGCTTGAGTATCTCATGTATCTTGTTGATGTTGAAGTATGTGAATAGACCAGAAAGAACTTCCCCTATACCAAGATAGGTGTTGATTGGATATGCAAATTGTTAGCCCTTTATGTTTTGACAGTAACTGACAATTGTAAAAGAAATGGACTTAATGATTCAAGTCACTTAGGTGTATGTTTAATGACACTTAAGTAAATATCTTTAGTTGCAATCAAATCTTGAATCATAGAATGTTTTTAATGTGTCTACTATAGACACACTTGAGTCATTGTTAAAAAAACTCAAGTCAAGTGCTTTAAAACCTCAGTCAAATCTACTTCTGTATTGATTGACTCGAGCTAATCTCATTAACTTGAGTTAATGCTTTAAGAAAATTTTGAATCAAAGATATCAACTTGAGCTACCAGAGCTAGACTCGAGTTAACTTGATTTGTACTAAATCTATCTTTTCAAAACTTAACTCCACGCTTAAATGTCTTTCACAACAGTCAAAGATTACTAAACTCAAGTCACTTGTTAGATTTTAGACTCGAGTGTCTTTTACAAGAACTCATTTTTCAAATGCATTTCAAAAACATTATTTGTGAAGCATATCTTTTTAACTTGAGTGAAAAAAACCTGACTCAAGTCAATATTTGTTGAACTTGAGTCACCCTTTGTTTAACTAATTCTCTCAATTTAAAACTCATGTTCAAATCATTTCACTTGAACCTGAATAGATCAACTCGAGTCACTAAGTGTTAGAAGACCAACTCGAGTATTAACTTAAGTTAGTTAATGACTAACTTGACTTACCTTTTTCTGCTTCTGTAAATCACTATGTGCGTAAAAGTTAAAACTACTAATTGTGATTTTATTACTTTTTATCATCACTCATTATTGTTCTTAATTATATTTAACCCATATATTAATGAATTTCAGAGGTGATTAACTCACAAATCCAAAAAAAGCATTGAAATTATCAAAAGCATTAAATGCTATTGCAAAAACCAAGCATAAACACAGAAATTATCCCCTAAGTAATCCAAAAGGCTTGTTTACTAATTCCATTTCTCATTAAATGCTATATCACAATGGGCAAAAGGAATGAAGGAATTATAGGCTAAATACGATGATGACTCTGTTGAATTAGAGTTATCAGTAACGAATGAACTTTAACCATTTAACAGATATATTGATTACTCACACCGAATTCATTGAAGCTTCTCAACAGTCATAATTTACAATCACCATATTTAAGACAAAGAATTCAATTTGTATCAACTACCGAAACATCTTATGCTCAAACACATTTATTGCACCTATTGTTTCATTCATTATTGTGTAATATCTTCGAATATCTATACTTCAGTGATTCTTAATCTATTATATAAGAGAGTTAATTTCTAATAAACATTTATGAAAAAGAAACTAAAGGTAGAGGAACCTTGAGAGTAGGAATATTGATTACAACTGATGTACAAATATAGTTTTTCTACAAAAAGATATACATACATGACTGTTTTTAAGAAAGTAGTCGATGTAAGGCTTACTTACAATAATTGACTTACAACGACTATTTAAGAATAGTCATGTATTTTAAAATTTTTAACAACACTTGAAGATGGAATATCATCTAAGAGGAGGATGAATTGTGTGATTTCAAAATAATTTGCAATTAAGCTTGATAACTAAAATGACAAAACAATGAAGGAAAAGAATAATAGACATAGAAGATTTATACTAGTTCAATCCAAACTGAAAGCAGAGTTAAATCACCAATACTTAAGTTTTCAGATAAAAATATTTTTGACTCCCAATACTTAAGTTTCCAAATTGAAACTCGAGTTTTCTCAAAATCTTGGAAAACATAGAAACTTTGGAAACTAGAGTTTTCATTCCCTTTGGAAAATATTGAAGAGTCTCTTTCGCCTAAACTCGAGTTTTGAAACCAATACTCGAGTTTGACCTTATGTAAAACTTGTAATGCTCTTTGTAAGCCCAAAACTCAAGTTTCCAAATGGAAACTGCGGTTTTGCCTTTTTCTATTCAAATTGAGCTTTTCTCTGTAAGGCCAAAACTCGAGTTTTGATCCTGAAACTTGAGTTTTGCCTCTGATAGCAGGTTTTCACTTTTTTGAGACAAAACTTTATTCTTGATTTTACAATTGTTTGTTATCATCAAAACCCATAGAGAACTAACATTCTCCCCCTTTTTGATGATGACAACACTTGTAAACCAAAATTTCTCCAAATTTTGAAAAGAGTTTGAAAATTTTAATGTCTGAAAATTTTGCACAAAAATTTTGCAAAATAATATTCAACATGTTTTGAAAGAATCATTTAAGCACTTTTAGAATTCATACTCCAGTATTTATAGTCTAGTATGCATATTTTTAATTTGATGCAAAACATAAATTCAATGTGATAACAACTAATATACTTGATAACTGAAGCATTCTATTCATTTGGCAGATTTAGTACAGCTAGGATTTCACACTTGCTAAGAACATAAATTAAGAAGTAAATACAGCAAGCAAACTTTGTCAGGAGATAGAAAAATAATCCAAAACATTTACAAAAAGGTCATCAAACGTTTCTGCACAAGACTGACGCTCAAACTCTAAGTTTTTGAATTCGATTTATCTGCTCTCTTTCTCCCACTTTATCATCTTCAAAAACAGGGACATGTTGATAACAGAAAGATTCAAGCTGAAGGACCAGTGGAGCGAGAGGAAGAAAGAAGGTTCAGAATCTTGTCCATCTTGTCATCTTGCTACTTCAGGTGAATTTTAAGGACAATCTGCTCACCCATGATATGGGACTGCTTTTGCTGAAGACCAACAACTATCTACCCAACTTCTGATTGGATCTTTGTAGACATATCAGAAACAGCCTTATCTACCATTTGTTGAATCTTGGCATCTAAATCTATTTAAACAGATGATTCAATTAGAGTAGAGGGAGTTGGTACTTTCTTTGATGTAGCCTTCTTTGTTGAAGCAGTTCCTTCCTCAGTCGATATCTTCATGAAATTCAGTTGTTGTTTTCCAAAACTTGTTAGCCATTTAAGAGTGTCAAAAGAGGAAATGTGCCAGATTTTGTGGTGGAATAGAATGAGTGACACCAACAAATCAAAGGGAATATGTGCGATTGATCAGGAGGAAAAGCATAAGCTAGTGATTTCTTGGAAGAGCCACTCACCCAGAATGAAAGGAATTTTTCGAATGAAGGCAGCAAACACAGGGTAGTCCTTATGGAAAAAGTGTGTGTGGTTGCCCCATTTCTAGAGAAAGTTTCTAGAAAATATATACCATGGGACACGATATGTGGGAGACATTTCCATGGGGGTGAAGTGTAAGAGGAGCTAAATCACCAAGAGGGAGAGTGAATTGGGGATTCTGAAAATTTGTCACAAATTCGCCTCTTATGGTGATTGATCAAATAAAATCAGTGAGTAGGGAAGAATAGCGATGCACAGCATTTTATACTGGTTTGGCCCAATTCCTTGGTCTAGGTCTAGTCCTCAGGCACCCTGAGCTTTTCACTAAATCACTTGATTACACACTTTGTAACTCTAAAGCAATTCTCTCTCTAGAACTTGCTCCCCCTTACAAGTTGTAATCAATGACTCCCCAAATCTCCAAGTCCCCCGACTTGAGATAACTCACAATCAAACAAATACAATCAATAAAACTCTCTTAAAGAGCAGATAAGATAATCACTGAAGCTCTATTGTATCAATCGACACTCTGTACAGAAAGCAAACCAATATACGAGCAACTTTAATGTTCTTTTGTTTTTCAGCTCAATGTTCTAGTAGAGACTTGAATGCTGCTCTATTTATACTTAGAGTGACATTAATAGCTGTTGCAGACATTCATTTGACCGTTGGAGAAGTCTCCTATCTGTTGGAAGCAGTTTGTCCTTTTTCTCTCTACACTTGTGCTTGTTTCTTGAGTTGTAGGATAGAGAGTGACTTCTAGTTATTTATATCCATTGGGATTGTCAGTCCTTGATTAAATGAAAGTCTCTTTATCCTTTTTCCATCGTGTAGTGCTTGGTAGTTGAGTTTGCAGCAAGTTTAGTGGTCTGCATTTAATGCTTCTAACAAGACTTTGCTTTAGGTGTTGACAGCTCTTTTAATCTACCTGTATCATATGTAATTTGGTTGAAATACACTAGCAAACACATTAAACATATCTGGTAATGATGATAATTAAGAATATAAATCATTTGGATCATTTCATAAACATTACACAGATTTCGCAAATTTGAATTTTCAGAAGGCGCGACCAATACTCGAGTTTGTGCACCAATATTCGAGTTTGTCACTATGCACTTAGGCCTATACTCGGATATCTGAGTCTATACTCAAGTATTCTCCTTCCAGAGACGAAACTCGCAATTTGAGCTTCGGTGTTCCTGATGAACTGAAGCCAATACTCGAGTATTCTTCCAATACTCGAGTTTTGGACTCTTGATGAATAATTGTCCAAGACATGAAAACCGGAGTTTCCATCCTATACCAGAGTATTGATGGCTTAGAATTCTTGATAGCTCTCTGTATGGCTCAAAACTTGAGTTTCAATTTCCATACTCGAGTTTTCTCCTTTGTTTTGAAACTCTGAGGTTGTTTAAGTAAGTGATAAACTGGAGTTTCCAAAACTGTGGTTTTCAAAACTAAAGTTTATAAATGTTAATCCGTTTAAAACATCTTTGCTTGGCTTAATACTTGAGTATTCCAATGATACTCGAGTTTTCATTTGAAAGATGAAAATATTTGAATTCTAGAGGCAAGTTGGAAAACTGTCTTTTCAAATTCCAAACCATAGTTTTCAAAACTGTGGTTTTCCAAACCGAGGTTTTCTATTTCAGTTAAAAATTTTTGAAGAGTCACATAGGCTCAAACTCGAGTATACATATCAATACTCAAGTTTTCCTTGATGGAAAACTTGTGATGCTCTCTGTAAGCTCCAATACTCGAGTATTCATCTGAATACTACGGTATTGCTCTTAGGTTAATTGCATTGAGTTGTTCTTTGAACCTCAATACTCAAGTATTGCTACTAATACTCAAGTATTGCATTAATCTGCAAGTTTTAAACTTCTTGAGACAACTCTTCATTCTTGATTTCACAATTGATTGTTATCATCAAAACCCATAGAGAGCCAACATAAAGGATAACTTAGTGAGCTGGTCCTCAAGAATAGGCTTACTAGGCTTTAGAATTTGAAAAATTTTGACATTTGTGAAGCTGATTTTGGGTGTAGGAGAGGGATTCTTTATTTGAAGAATTGAATTCAAAATGGAAGCAGAGATGGTAGCCTTATCGCCCCTAATAGAAGTTGAAAGTCTCTCTTCCAAAACATTGTCCTCAGAGTCTTTCAAATTCTCTCTAAACATATTGAAGTAAAGATTTTGACAATGGTCGGAGAAAAAGGGGCTTTTATCGAAAGGTAGGAAATGTAGGGGTTCAACCAATGAGATAGGTCTATATTACATTCCTCCTTGATTTTCTCTAAGTCTATAGATATGAGAGAACATAATTCCTTTTTATGGTAGGTCTTTTGAAATTTATCAACATAATCAACAGATATACCTGCATTGTCTGTCACAAATCCTTCAGGAGGTGAGTCGTGATTGTTTATTTCAGTTAGGGCTAAGGGAAAATTAGAAGAAGAGGTATCCTGAGGGGAAATATTAGGATGTGGAGGAGAGTGCTGAGACTTGTCAGAAGGAGAGCTTTCTTCAACCACTAGTTCCTTGTTTTTGTGCATTGCAGTAGCAGGGTCAGCTTTCTTTTGTTGGGGAGTAGAAGAAGGCTCCTTTATCTGAACCCCTTTTGCTTTAGGCATTTTAGGAGTCTTTCTAGTTGATTTTTCGTTGACAGTGACACCAAGTCGACAAAGAAAATCATTTTCTCTCATAGCTCTATGGAATGGAATGGACTTCATCCTCATAGGTCATTGAGGAGGAGTTGGAGAAGGGACTTCTGGAGATGAAATAGGCTTGGAGGAGGAAGAAGTCTTTTTAGCAGTTTTCCTTCCAGTCCTATAAGAGAACCTCTTGGCAGAGGGCTTTTTCTTCTTAGAATGACGCGGAGATGGAGGAGGAGAGCCTTCAGAAGTCTCAGACGAGATAGCGGTGATCTGAGGCTCTTGGAATCATCTTTTAGGGCCATTGGAGTGGATGAGAGGAGCAAGAGCAACGAAGAAGGAGAATAGAGAGACTTTTAGGGCAAACTGGAGTTTTGAGATGGATTTCAGGGTGACCCCACACATATATATAGTTGAAATGCAACAAACTCAAGTTTTTCATACAATACTCGAGTTTTAAAGAATGTGAATAGAAACTCATATAAATAGATTCGACTAAAACTCGAGTTTCCTATTCAAGACTCAAGTATTGTTAAAATATTACTAACCTAGACTTTAAAGGTGTAACATAAACCTTTGAACTTCCTCAACCAAAACTCGAGTATCCATTCTTAAACTCGAGTTTTCATCCTTCGTCAAAATAAGTTGCTCTCTATCTGCTGGAAACTCGAGTATTCCACTTAATGACTCAAGTTTTCATCCTTTCAAAAAGCTACAGTTTTGCAAGCCCAGATAAAACTCGAGTTTTGCTCTCTATACTCGATTTTTCTTCTCTTGTCAGCAAAACTCAAGTTTCTGAACATCCTATAAAAGATTAGATTACAAGCTCCGATGCTCAAATTAGTAATTAGAAAATTATCAAAACCATGACTAACATTGGAATGTAAAATTTGTGTAAATCAAAGTTTACAACTCAGTGGGATTCACCATTCCCAATTCTCTACGAATAAAATTAAATTGCTCCTTTGCTAATAGTTTTGTGAAGATATCTGCCAGCTGAAGATGAGTTAGGATGAACATAACTTTGACATTCCTTTACTGAACATGATCCCTTATGAAATGATGCCTTACATCAATATGCTTGGTTCGAGTGTGTTGCACTAGATTCTTGGCCAAGCTTATTGTGTTGGTGTTGTCACATAAAATCGGGATCTCCTTCAAATGTACTCCCAAGTCTGATAATTGTTGTTTGAGCCATAAAACTTAGGCACAACAACTTGAGGTAGCTACATACTCAGCTTCGGTTGAAGAGATAGCAACACTTGTTTGCTTCTTGCTAAACCAAGACACAAGTGAGCCTCTAAAGAATTGACATTGGTCACTTGTGCTCTTTTTATCAGTTTTATACCCAGCATGATTTGAATCTGAGTATGCTACCAAATGTTCTTGTTGACCTTTGGGAAACCATAAGCTGAGAGTTTTTGTGTCGGCAAGGTATCTGAAAATTCTCTTTACACTTTCTACATGAGATTCCTTTGAAGCAGACTAGAACCTTGCACACATTCCCACACTGAACTGGATGTCTGGGTGGCTTGCTGTCAGATAAAGTAATGACCCAATCATTCCTCTATATCTTATGATATTGAAGTCCTTGCCCTTTTCATCAGTATCAAGGGAGGTAGTAGAACTCATAGGCGTGTCAATACCATTGCATTTATCCATCCCAAACTTCTTCAGCAGGTCATTGAGGTGCTTGGTCTGTGAAATGAAGATTCCATCCTTCTTTTGCTTGATTTGCATACCAATGAAGTAATTAAGTTCTCCTATCATGGACATCTCAAACTCTCCCTGCATATTCTTGGCAAATTCTTCACACAAAACATCATTAGAAGCACCAAAAATTATATCATAAACATAAATCTTTACAACTAAATTTTTGTTCAGCTTTGCACTCTTTATGAAGAATGTTGTATTAGCTTTCCCTCTCATAAATCCTTGATCAAGAAAGAATTTGCTTAATCGCTCATACCAAGCTCTATGAGCTTGCTTAAGCCCATAAAGAGCTTTCTTGAGACAATAAACATGATCAGAATGATGCTCACTTTCAAAACCAGGAGGTTGCTCTACATACACCTCCTCTTGAATAAAACCTTTTAAGAAAGCACTTTTCACATCTATTTGAAAAAGTATGAAACCTTTTACATAAGCAAAGGCTAGAAGAACTCTTATAGTTTCCAATCTTGCTACTGGAGTATAAGTTTCTTCATAATCAATTCCTTCCTCTTGATTATATCCTTTTGCAACCAATCTTGCCTTGTTACAAATAACGATTGCTGCTTCATCACGTTTGTTCTCGAATACCCATTTAGTGCCAATGACCGGATGGTCCTTAGGCCTAGGTACCAAGTCCCAAACTTGATTTCTTTCAAATTGATGAAGCTCCTCTTGCATTGTTATCACCCAATCATTGTCTGAAAAGGCTTCTTTAATTTTAGAGGGCTCAATATGAGAAATAAATGCAGAAAAGGTTACTTCATTTAAAGTACTACTTCTTGTTCTCACACCTTAATCAACATCGTCTATTACTTGATCTAAAGGATGATTTCTGACAAAAATCTATAAGCTCTAGGTTGAGATTGATCAGAATTCTTAGGATCATTCTGAGAATTAGTTTCAAAAACATCTTCAGGATTTTCTACAGAAGCAGGGGTGGTTTTCAAAAAGAATTGATTTTTGAAAATATCTTCTTCTTCATCCAAAGGCTTATTAGAGTTAGTTTCACTGAATACAACATGCATTGACTCTTCAACAAAGTGAGTGCGAGTATTGAATACTCTATAAGCCTTACTTCTATTTGAATAACCCAAAAATATACCTTCATCCGCCTTGGGATCAAACTTTCCCAAGTTATCCTTACCATTGTTATGGATGAAGCACTTACAGCCGAAAATGCGCAGATGGGTCAATGTTGGTTTCCTTCCTTTGTACAACTCATAGGGAGTCTTGTTCAGTTTCTTCTGAAGATAGGCTCTATTTGAGATGTAGCAGGCTGTACTTATTGCATCAGCCCAAAATACTTGTGAAGTATTATTCTCATTTAGCATAGCTCTAGCCATCTCTATGAGCACTCGATTTTTCCTCTCCACAACACCGTTTTGTTGTGGAGTTCTGGAGCTGAAAAGTTGTGGTCAATTCCCAGGTTGTCACAAAATTCTTTGATTGCATGATTGTCGAATTCTCCACCATGATCAGTTCGATTTCCTACAATAGAAATACCTTTGTTGTTCTAGACCTTCTTGGCAAGAACAACAAACTAATCAAATGTTTCATCTTTGGAAGCCAAAAATATGGTCCATGTAAATCTAGAAAAATCATCAACTATAAATAGAGTATAAAGATTGCCACCAAGACTTTTTACTCTAGCTGGTCCAACTAGATCCATATGGAGCAGTTGAAGAGGTTTATCAGTTGAAATTTCATTTTTGGATTTAAAAGATGACTTAGTTTGTTTGCCTTTTTGACAAGCATTACAAATCATATCATTTTTAAAATTGAGCTTTGGCAAACCAATGACTAAGTCCTTTTTCCATAATTTGTCAAGTTGATGCTTATTGACATGAGCTAATCGCTTATGCCACAACCAACTTTCATTCAAATTACTCACAAAACTGTTTTCAGAAACAGAGCTTTCACTAGAGAGCTTGAGAATATAACAGTTTCCTTCTCTAGGGGCTCTAAATAAGGCTTTTGATTTCAAAGTTTCAAAAGGGAAATCATTTTGGCTTACAATCAAACATTCCTCAAAGTTAAATATAACTAAGTTACCCTTGTCGGTACTTTGGCTCACACTAAGGAGATTATGACACAGTCCTTCCACTAGGTAGACATCTTTGATCATTGGTCCTTCATTGTTTCCAACTTCACCAATGCAAGCAATCTTTCCGGACTGATTTCCACCAAAGGTTTACTCTGCCACCAATCTTAGGTTTGATTGAAGCAAACTTGGAATGATCTCTCGTCATGTGTCTAGAGCATCCATTGTCAATGTACCATTTGTTAGACCTTGATGATCTTAGACATATCTGCAATTCAAGAAAATTCAGGACTTAGGTCCCCATCCTTTCTTGGGTCCTTTTGGGTTAGTATGTGTCTTAGGAATCTTATAGGATCTTTAGGCACCCATTGATAATCCTTATAGGTTTACTCTTTATTTCCTTTCTATGAAAACAGGATGATGTAGTATGGCCTTTTCGGTTACAAAAATTGTAGTGAGCAAAAGGATTTGAAGAATGAATGGTTTTTCTGAAATAATTCATATATAGCTTTTCTCCAAATTTCTTTTTCCCTTTTCTCTTGTCAAAATCAGGTTTATATCCAATTCCCGATCTGTCATTGATAAACCTTTGCTATTTTAAAATGACATTGAGCATTTTACTACCTCTAGTGCATTTCTCAAGTGCCTTAGTGAGATTTAAATTCTTTTTCTCTAAATCAACACATTCATCACAAATAAGTTTTTCCGGTGAAGAGAGATTTTCAACTTGCATTTCAAGAGTTATATTTTTCCTTTTCAAAGCAAAATATTTATCAGCCAATTTCTCAAATTCAGATTGGACAAGGTTATCTTCAGCTAATAATTCATCATAGGTTGGTTGTGAATCATATACCTCATCATTCTTGTCGTGTTGCTCTTCTTCTTCAGCAACTAGACAAATATTGGCTTTTTCTTCCTCTTCAGCTTCTTCTTCATCCGATGAGCTATCTCCCTATATTGCTGAGACATAGGCTTTCTTTTTGGATTTGCTGAATCTCTTCTTTTCTTTATCCTTGTTCTTCAGTTGGGGGCATTCAGATCTGATATGACCAGGCTTCTCACACTCATAACAGATGATTGGTTTCTTAGTTTCAAAGCTAGAGCTTCCTTTATAAGCTTTCTTGAAACCTTGGTCCTTCTTGTAGAACTTTTTGAATCTCCGGACCATCATACTTATTTCCTCATCTTCTTCTTCCTCATCCTCATCCTCATCATCTGATTCTTTGGCCACCTTGATTGCTTTAAGAGCAACTCTCTTGCCCTTATTATTGACTTCATCAAGTTCCTTTCTAAACTTAATCTTTCCTTCGTATTCAGATAAGCTGCCGAACAATGCTACCACTGAACTCATTGATTCTCCTCGAGCCTCCTTAATAGCAGTGACCTTGGCTTCCCATTCTTTGTTGAGGATATTAAGGATCTTCCTTACTTGAACAGGTTGTTCATATATCTTTCCCAAGGCAGCAAGTTGGTTAATCATATGGGTGAACCTTAGCTGGAATTGAATGATAGACTCTCCTGGCTTCATACGAAGAAGATCATACTCAGTCATGAGAGTATTAACTCTATTTTCTTTGACTCCAACGGTTCCTTCATGGGCTATCTCCAATGCATCCCACATTTATTTTGCAATAGGCAGCGTACATATTCAAAAGTACTCTTGTTGACTTAAAGAACTTTGTAGCATGAGAATCACCTTACTGTTGAGAGTGACATTCCTTCTGTCATTGTCATCGTAATCTTCTTCAGGCTTTGGTTCTCGTAGACCATTTATAAGCACAGTTGGACGATAGTTTCCAATTTAAAATACTCACCATAAGCCATATTCAGATGCCATGACAAACACCTTAAACTTGGCTTTCCAGAAGGAGTAATGCTCTCCACTAAAACCAGGTGGTCTGTTGATTGAAGCTCCATCAGGTAGAATACCTTCCATGAGGATCCTTCTCAAGATGTTAAGCTCTTTTGAGAAGACCTCCCTCTGATACCAAATGAAAGCAGAGCTAAATCACCAAGAGTGGGTGAAATAGGGATTTTTAAAATTATTTCGCAAGTTCTGTTTTAGAGGCGAAGGAACAAGGTAAAACAGAGTGCAGGGAAGAAGAATAAGACACAGGTTTATACTGGTTTGGTCCAACTCTATGACCTACGTCCATTCCTCAGGCACCTGAGTATTTCACTATATCACTTGATTACACACTCTGTAACTTAAGAGCAATTCTCTCACTAGAACTTGCTCCCCCTTACAAGTTGTAATCAATGACCCCAATCTCCAAGTCCCCTGACTTGAGATTGTTTACAATAAATGATGTACAAACAATAAACTCTCCTAAAGAGTAGATAAAGATGAACACTGAAGCTCTATAGTATCAAAAGATACTCTATACAAAAAAGCTTAAGAGTAGATGAACAAATTGAATGCTTTTTCATTTTCTAGCTCAATAGTTGTTGAGAAGAATTGAATGCTGCTCTATTAATACTTAGAGTGTGATTAATAACAGTTGCAAGCATCAATATGACCATTGGTAAATTTTTCCATCTCTTAGAGGCACTTTGGTCTCTTCTCTCTCTACTCTTTTGCTTATTCTTTGTGTTGTAGGATAAAGGTTGACTCCTTGTGTTTCTATCCGTTGGAATGTCAGTGTCAAGATTAGGTAAATGTCCCTTTATCCTTTTTGCATCGTGCAAAGCTTGGTAGATTAAAATATGGCAAGTTAGGTGGCCTTGCATTTAATGCTCTGACTGTAACATCCCAAATTCCAGGTTCGAAAATCGTGTCGGTCGACACTTAGTTTTAAGAAAAACAACAGAGTTTGAGATGCTACAGCTTAGAGTACTGCGGAAATTGATAGCGTGCGCTAAGATCCGAACAACGAGTATCTGATATAAAAATGCTCAGACATATGATGATGCTCGACATAAGCTGATATATTAAATATCCCGAAGGAATATTCATGTGATACAATTTACAGAGGTTAAATACAATCCTCTGATAAAGAAAGTTTTAAACTAAACCCATGACTTGGAACCTAACATCAGTTAATTAAATAGATTGGCCAGGTAGGGGTCTATCATGGGGGCCTCACCGACTTATACGGCGACTGATTGGCTTCCCACGTAGATTAACCCAGCCTTAGACACCAAACTGTTCAAAGTAACTTTATTACATTCGAGCCAAAAGCTAAATCCAAATAACTTCTACCGACCTTTGCCTTTGACTGCTGCCTCTTCACAGCTCTACCCACCGGCATCTTCTCTATCCTGGTTTCTTTCCTGTACTATTCATTAAGACTGAGGTCCAATGCCTATTGGACCTCAGGTAACGGTTAACCTCATGCTTATGTAAACAGTATATGACAGATATCACAATGATAAAATCACATTTATAATTTTCAAAACCATATCAGAAAGTAACATAACACAACCACTGCAATATGTATGTTACCCAAGTCTGCACATAACCAGTGCCACGATTGCCTATCGTGTCCTCAGCGCTAGGAAAACTCAATGGTGTTATCAAGACTATAACCCGTATACAATTCAAATCCATGAGCAATTTCAAAACAAAGTATCAACATGTGAAAATAATTATCATATATAACCATACCATAAGCATAAATGTTAATGTTACAATACGCGTCCATACCTTTTACCGCATAGTCGTCAAACATCCGACCTTTGATTCCGGCTTTGGACTTCCCGGATATCCTAACATATCACCATATCACTTAGAATAACATTCTAAGAGATATTTCCACCTCTATTTACCATTCTACCCTTAATGGCTTTATTATTACAATTTTGCCCTTACATTTCTTCAAAAACGTGATGCAGCATTTTCTGGGCAGATTTTTCAGTAACTTTGAAAAATCATAACTAATTCTAGAAAAATCAAAATGAGGATCCGTAAAATGTTCCGGAATCCTTGAGAAGTCTATTTTCGACGAAAAATACTGGGACTTACCCAGAACTCATGGATAATTCCCAGATTTCACGTTTTTAAATACTGCCCAGAATTTCGCACAGAAAACATTGCCTAACTTCTGAGATTTTTATCTTTTTACACAGAGCTTCAAATGACACACTCTTTATATATTTGAAAAGCCCTAGATGTTTACTTTCACCATGAATTTTCTCAGAATTTTGGAACATCATCTTCTTCATAAGATACTGATGTTTTTACCCCTGACTCCAGAAAACACTAATCGATGAAATTTTGCCAGAGCTTCGCTATTTTGATCCTAATCTTCCGGAAAGTTTTGCCATACACTTTCTTCATCCTTTTTCGAAATAAGGCCATTGAAAACCATAAAAACATGAAAATAAAACTATATTTGAAAGATTGAAGATCAAAATAACATTCCTAGCATTTCTACTTCATAAACTAAGAACTTGAACTATGAACTAAAAACTCCCTTACCTCTTGTAGAACCTTGCTACTGTTCTTGGAGCTCTTCCACACACTCCTAACCTCTCTCAAATTTCGGCCTAAGCCTTGGTAGATTTGTGAGGAATTTATGAAGCTTGGAGTCTCTTTTTATAGCCAAAGATTGGGTAGCCTCCAAGTAACTCTCAAGTGATCTTAGCCCTTGGTTCTTGACTTGGTGAGGGGGTAAAGATCTCCTCCTTACACCTAAAAAAACGTCCTCCCATCTTCCTTCTTCAAGAAGGTCTTTTGCTTTGTCCCCAAGACACACTACTTCTTCCCCAAGTTGTCCTAATTAATCCCAAATGCTAATTTAGTTAGGTGTAAGTGGGTGTTCTAATTCAAAACTCAATTTCACTTTTGAAATCCTAATTTTGTGATTAGATTTATGGTGATTTTTAATTCCCAAAATACTTAGGTATGAATCTTAAAAGTAACCGAAAATAACTTCAGGAATAGCCAAATCGAAGCTCATAATTCACTGAGTTTAAATATGTATTTATCTCTAATACTTAATTCCAATATTTCAAGTTATGATTTAATTTCTATAGGTACTCATCTAATTTTATTTAATTAATAACAACTTGCTCATTAAGCTAGACAACTAGCTCATCAAGTCTTTGAAGCTTCTTCTATACACTACTTTATTTGACTAATGTTTTTGCATTTGAAGTTATTATTTTCTTTTTTTTTTTCTTCCTTATTTTTGAAATCCAAGAGGAATTTTTGACCAAGGAATATGTTTACACATCTTTTCCCCTTAACCAACAAGTCTTCTTTTTTATTTATCCCATGTGCTAATCTATATTACAATATTAGAAATTCCTTTTCCCTTCCTTCAAAATTCTAACTGAAATCTTCCCCTAGTAACCATTAAACATGTATTTTAATTCATGGCTTTTCATTGGCTTGTTGCTTTTGTTGACTTTTCAAACTAAGCTTTTTGTGATAAATTCTTTCTTCTTCTTTGTGCCCAAGCAAACCGTCCCTTTCTTTTAATTATTCAACTTATGTTTTAATGTTCTCACATATTCTAGGAAGAGAAATCTCTCATTGGTCCACTTAGATTTTAGGATTTAAGGTTAATATAATTTGGTTCTTTATTGTATAATTTATTCACCATCAAATAGGAATTTTTGTCCCATAGAGGTAAATTTGGAATAATTAGTTTAAATCCTAATTTTAATTTCTAACATCATGTTTTAGGGGTTACTAGGCTTAACTACCGAAATTGACAAGGTTTCTAATTTAATTTTGATAATTAAAAACTCCTTGTGTGCCAATTTTAGCTTCTGACTATCAGTTGATTCTTAATTTCATTGATATTTCCTTAATTATGACCTTTATAAAGTAATTATTAACTAATTTCAAAAATTACCAAAATATCTCAATTATTGCAAATTTCAATTGCCCAATAATTGTTGTCAATTTCCTTTAATTGATTTTATCATCCTCTGATGATTTTAATTGCTAAAAAAATGGTATAATTTCCTAAAAATAATAATAAATCAATTAAAACTTTGGAGACAACATACTCTCTATGTTAATAAATATTTAGTTGCTTCTTAGGATTTATCATAACATTCTCAGGGTATTTTATGACCCATAAATTCACTTAGGGATTTTAGCTCTTCATTTACTATAATTTTATAAGAAATTACTTTTAGAAAATAAGATAATTATTTCACTAGTTCTGAGACCACATATTCACCTATTGTAATAGGTGTTATTTATCAAAATATAATATTTACATGTATTATGAAAATTGGAGTATTACACTGACAAGTTCTTTTGCTTTAGTGAAAATAGCTCTTATAATATGCTTAAATCATCTTTAAATCAGCTTAAATACACTAGCAAACACGTTAAACATATCTAATGAAGTTGATAATTAATATTAGAAAGCATTCAGATCAATCAACAAGCTTTTCATAGATTTCGTAAATTTGAATTCTCACTAGCCGCAACACAAACTCGAGTTTGTGCATCAATACTCGAGTTTGTCATTATGCACTTAAGTTTAAACTCGAGTTTCCATGTTGATACTCAAGTTTCCTCCTTCCAGAGAGGAAAGTCGTGATTTGAGCTTTATAGCTTCAGTTTAGCTTAGGACGAATACTCGAGTTTTCAAGCCAAACTCGAGTTTTGGACTCTTAGTGAAAATATGCCCAAAACATCAAAATCAGAGTTTTCATTTAAAACTGAAGTATTGAAGTCTTTGAAAATCATCGATGCTCTCTGTATGACTCGAAAGTCGAGTTTCCAAACCCATACTCGAGTTTTCATTTTTAATTTGAAACTCAGAGAGAACATTAGCCAGATCAAAAACTAGAGTTTCAGAAACTGGAGTTTTCCAAATTGGATTTTATAAATGCATTGAAGTATTGATCATCTGTGCTTGACTTGAAACTTGAGTTTTCAATGCCATACTCGAGTTTCCATTTGAAAAATGAAAACATTTGAATTTGGAGCCAAGAGGAAAACTGGAGTTTTCTTTTCATAAACTTAAGTTTTTAGATAAAAACATTTTTGACTCCCAATACTTGAGTTTCCAAATTGAAACTCAAGTTTTCTCAAAAACTTGGAAAACATAGAAACTTTGGAAACTGGAGTTTTCATTCCCTTTGGAAAATATTGAAGAGTCTCTTTCACCTAAACTCGAGTTTTGAAACCAATACTCGAGTTTGTCCTGATGTAAAACTTATAATGCTCTCTGTAAGGCCAAAACTCGAGTTTCTAAATGGAAACTGCGGTTTTGCCTTTGTCCATTCAAACTGAGCTTTTCTCTGTAAGGCCAAAACTCAAGTTTTGATCCTGAAACTCGAGTTTTGCCTCTACAGCAGGTTTTCACTTTCTTGAGACAAAACTTCATTCTTGATTTTACAATGTTTGTTATCATCAAAACCCATAGAGAACTAACACAAACTCTTGACCTACGTCCAATCCCCACACACTTTAGGTCTTTCATAACACTTTCGATTACACTCTCTATAACTCTTGAGTAATCATCTCTCTAAGATTTACTCTCGATTAGAAGTTGTAATCAATACACCCCATACTTAAGGTCCCTCTACCTTAAGATTTTTACAAAAATATTGATCAAATAATAACTCTCGTAAGAGTAGATAATGAAACACTGAAGTGCAAGAATATCTAAAGATATTATAGTATTAAATGGAACAGTAGTTGACAATAAATTTGATTGAGCGTGAATGTTTTAGTTTAGATTGTTTATTCATATAGAATGCTTCTTCTTATATTTGGCGTAGCAATTAATCATCGTTGAGAAGCTTCAATGAATCCGTTGTGAGTAATAAATATAGCTATTAGACGTTGAAGCTCATTCGTTACTCATAACTCAAATTCTGCAGAATAATCGTCGTCATTCTACCGTTTTGACATTCTCTTTGTTTTGCCTATTATGTTGCACTGATTAATATGGAAAGAGATCAAGAATTCCTTTTGGGTTGCTAGGGAATAGTTGCCATGTTGGTGTTTCATTTTCTGTAACTGCATTTAATGCTTCTGACATAATTAATGCTTTTTGAGATTTTGAAGTTAATCACCCATATAATCATCTATAACTTATTAATAAATTGATTAAATATAGTTAGGAACAATAATGAGTAATGATAAGAAGTAATAGATTCACAATCAATGACTTTAACTTTACGAATACGGTGTTTTACTGAAGCATGAAAGGTCACTCGAGTTAATAATTAATTGGCTTGAGTTGGTTCTTTAAGAACTTGAGTGTAAGTGATTTTCTTTTGAAACCAAAGCTTGTTTGAAATAGGAGTTATACTGAGAGAATCATTTCATAAAGCACGACTCGAGTTTACAAACAATGACTCGAGTCAAGTCGTATTAGCTCGAGTTATGAAGATTATTTCACAAACTAAAGACTTTGAGTTATATTGAAAAACAAGTTTAAACAAAGGGCACTCAAGTCTTAAATTGCTAACTCTAACAGATGACTCGAGTGCAGATAATCATAACTCGATTTTCAAAGATTTGTTCACAGAGAAATTTGTTTAAAGTCATTTTGAACAAATGATGCTCGAGTGCAGAAATGCAACTCTAATAAGTAATTCAAGTGAACCATTATTAACTTGAGTCTAAAACCTTTGACTCTTGAAAAAGACATTTGAGCATGGGAGTTTAGTTTTGAAAAGCATATATTAGTATAATCCAAGTTAACTCGAGTCTTGCGCTGGTAACTCAAGCTATCACCTTGATTCAAAACTTACACAAAGTCTTTCACTCATGTCAGTCAAAACTAAGAGTTCAAAAGCACTAACTCGAGTCTAGGACCAAAACTCGAGTGTGTTTATGACAACACACTAAAATCAGTTTTTAAATTCAAGGTTTGATTGAAATGAAAGTTATTCACTTAAGTCCCATTACAGACACACTTAAGTGACTTGAATCATATAGTCTCTATTTCTATAATTGTCCATTATCATCAAAACATTGAAAACTAACAACACTCACATACACTACCCTTTAAAAACAATTGTCTTATGGTATTAAAAACATACGTTAAAAGTGCTTTCTGTAGTAGTGTCACTTGAAACACTATTCAATGAGAATGATGCTTTGTACGTTGGACATGACCACAATAAAGGAATTTGGATATCAAAGAGGGGAAAGTTGCTTTGCAAATTAAAGAAAACAATTGTAACTAAAAAGAGTATTAAATTTACTAAAACTAGGAAAAGAAAAAGGGGCACTTGATCATATTTTCCCCTTACCTTTGATGCATTCATAATTGTATGGATAGAACTAGATGATTTGTTTTAATTTGTTGGTACTTGTTGGCCATAATTGGTTATTTTGTATATATTCACATACATCCAGCTAGAATTGGATTTGTTTGGGTGTGTGGTGTGTGTGTTGTTTTTGTAGGCTATTTTTTAGGGGCCTAATTGAAAGTGAGCTCTCCGGCCAATACATTTTAAAAAAAAAAAAATTGTACATGATTAATGATTATTCGCCAATAACCGTCAAATATTATACATATATAACAATTTTTCCACATAACTATCAAATAAACTCCTTCCTCTGGTGACAAATATGTTACCTTTCATCATTTTAACCATTATGCATTATAAAAAAGTATTTCATAGCTATTGATAGCTATATTTAACAATCATTGTCTTACAACCGTTAAATATAGTACCCTATAATTAATAGTTGCATTTGAAAAAAATCATAAAATATAGTGTCAAGTATTTTATGGTTAAAAACCATTATATATAAATATTTAGCGCTCAGATATCTAACGCTTCTCTGTAAAAATAATGGTTAAATATAAACAAATATGTAGTGATAAATATTCTCTAATAACTTTTATAATGTTTTGACTACTCAAATTGGTTTCTTGTTTCTTTTTCTCATTACATTCTCCATCACAAAATAAATGACATTTTAATATCTTAGGGTGATGAAATCAAGGTTGTCAAACTTGCGAGTTTAAGTAAACTAATGACAATGACGTAAACTCATGTCGTAAACTTATAGCGTAAACTCGTAAAAGTTTACTTTCACTATTAAATATGTATTAATAGTGTATAATAAATAATTAAGATATGAAAAAATGACAACAATTTGATTTAAATATATTTTTTAAATCTAAATAATTGAAATTAAATCCATCAACATTCAAAATTTACCATATTTAACAAAAAAATTCTATAAAACTCATACAAAGCCATTGAGTATGATCAAATCAAAACTTTTAACAAGAGTTTAAGAGTGAGTTAACATGATTTTATAAACTAAAAATATAAAAACAGTAAACTTAATATATGAAGTCATAAGTTTAACCGAGTTTACAATGGTCACAAGTTTATTAGTGACTCGACTCGATTTAGTAAGTTAAAAATGTAAAAATATTAAACTCAGAGAGTCAACTCATGAATTTGACAACAATGAATGAAATGGTGCAATTTTGATTTTTTTTAACTGTTTTTTTAAGAAAATATTTTGAATTTGTGTTGTGTTCTTTTGTTTTCTTTGAGAAATTATAAAAAATTGAATAATACACCATTTTATCACTATAAGATATTAGAATGTCACTCATTTTATATGAAATCTAATTATCAAAATAAACAAAAATGAATCATATTAGAGGCCCTAAACCCCCACTTGAATTGACCAAGTTTTGGGATGATAATATTTTGAACTTGTGCTGTGTTCATTTATTTTCTTTGAGAAATTATAAGAACTTTAAGAATACACCGTTTTATCACTATAAGACATTAAAATGTAATTCATTTTATGTAGAATCTAATTAATTATTAAAATAAACAAGAAAGAATTATATTAGAAGCCCTAAACCCCCACTTGGAGCGACCAGGTATTGGGATGAGTTGATTTTGATTGTTACTGAACAAGGAAGATTTTTTATCCAATATTAATTTGAATATTTTTTTTGTGAATAATTTGATTAATTATTGATTATTGATATTCAGGGCGACAGCATCAATTCTCACAATTTGACTTAGAGATAGATATAGAGTACCTTGTAAATCATTTAGTGCGATTTCTAAGCATTTGTGCTCACTAGAATTAACCCTAGATTCAGTCCTATCCTTAACCTTTGGCTTTACCTGAAGGACTATATATGCAATTGGAATAGCGCCAACTGACACAAATTAAGTGTTTGATGATGAAAAGGCTAAAAAAATTCCAAAACTAGATTAGATTCACGAAGCTTTCTTCTTGACATGTGATTCTGTCCGTGTGATTCTTCATTTTTATTAACTGTTTTATGGTGAAATGCTACATATGAATAAAAATAGACTAAAAAAATAGTTTGACAAATATTGAGTGAAACGCCTTGAATCATCTTCATATTCTTTATTTCGAGGGGTATATATTTCACCGAAAATTCAACTATATATATATATATATATATATATATATATATATATATATATCACACACACACACTTCATTTATGTTTATGAGAAAAACAATTCATGGAGTAAGATTTTAGATTGGTGGAGAATCATATATAGAAAGTGATTCAATAATATTTGGCACTATTTTAATTTGTTCATAATATTCTGTAGGGTTGAAAAAAAGAGATTCGACCTCTTAGTGAATGTAACAATCTCTATACATAGAGCCACTAATAGTCTTGGTTTCTCACAAAAGAACGAGTGAGATAACAAACTAACACTCAATTTTTTGTCAAATAGTATTGACGGAAGATGTTTCGAAATCTCATCAAAGTCTTCCAATATTGTGGCTCTACAATATTGGTTGACTGTGATGAACTTTCAGAAGCTGCTTATTAAGCGGTTGAGGAGCTTAGCTTCTGGTTCAGATCAATAAGCAATGGTTTGTGTTGTTTTGTGTTAGTAAAGTGAAAGGAAGCTCATGGGACCGCACGGTGGTTGAAGAGGAGGAATCCATGGTCAGAGTCTTTTGATACTCCCTCTAGCTGTAAATATAAGAGTTTAATAACTAAGAAGATTAGTTATGTTAGTTTTTTTTAAATATATATATATATATATATATATATATATATATATATATATATATATATATATATTGGTTTCCCTAAAGTATCCCTTCTAAAAATTTGTATGGGAAACTACTTCCTTAATGGAAAACCTCTTTAATCTACAATCAATAGTTGAATTTAGGGGGAAAATATAAATTTGGAAGACGGTGGATTAAGATCTTACATTAGAATTGGAATGAGTGACATATTAATTGAGAGGAGTGACATTTCCTATCCTGCTGGTAAGGGAAGAAAAAAAACTATAAACCCTTAAATAGTACTCCGACTGATCCTAAATATAAGACACTGACTTTTTTGGAAAGATTAAAAAAACTAAATAAATTGTTTAATCATAGTATATGTGGTATATCATTAGATTATATATCAATTTATAAGTCAGGTAAATTAGTTTAAAGGAAAAACAATAAATATAAATACTTTAAAATAATTTATTTAACTTTTTTAATTTCTGCAAAAAGAAAATCAATGAAAACTTATATTTAAGACTGAAAGTGATATATTTAGAGGGTAAGCTTGGAGAAAACATTATAAAGGAATATACGTTAAAAAGCGGTTTAGACTAAAATGAAATATACTTTAATAAGCAATTTAGTCAGAAATTCAACATTAAAGGCAAATGGCCTTTATAAAAATTTGGAGCAGATTCAATTCATTTCCTAAAGACATTCTCGTTGTGGCACGCAGATTCTGGAATGGACTCTTGGAAAAGAGCACTCAGTTCTGCTAAGAAGATCAGAGCAAAAAACTCTTGGAAGTCCTAGCTACTATATATTTACTTAACTTCCCTTGTTCATATATACCTCTTGTTTTTTTATTGACTAATGCCATGATAACAATCTAATTTTCCCCATGTTTTCTTATCATTTTCAGCATTAGGATTAACTTAAAGAATTTACAGATCACGGTCATCATCAAGGAGAGGTTGAGTTTAGAATCATTTCAGAAGTTCTCAGTGATTTTGAATTCTGTCAACATTATTGTTTCAGTAAATTGGTATTGTCAAAAGCTTATATGAGTGTGTGTATTTGAACAGCAATAATTTTCTTTTCTAATACATCAATATAAGTAGAATCTTGCATTACTTGTAATTTGTGTATCATTGAGCTTAAACTTTTTCTTTTGTATATCCAATTTTCCATAAACCATACGAGGTCCTAGCTAATCTTGATTAAGTCACGGAACTATATGGGCATAAAACTCTCAACTATAACTTTTTTCCAATATCTTCCAATTATCAGATTATTAATAATAATAACAATGCAGAGGGGTTTGGATTTAAAAACATCAAATTCCCCTTTATCGCTAAACCAGATACGCTTCATTACCCAAACTGTAATATTTAATATAAAGCTAGCTAGTTAAAACAGAAACTAATTATAAATAATCCAATCCAAATACAAAATAGTTGATTGCAATAAAACCGAAGAGAGTTTCCTGAGGAATTTCAGAGTACTAGTACAGTTCAAAATGCGAAGATGACTGAAGTGGTTAGTCTTATTTTCTCAAAACCAGATTTCACCAAAGCAGCTGTGTTATCCTTTTCATCAGTGACTCAAAATTTGAGAACATTCATAGAATGAGTTCCTATATTGTTGGAATTAAGCCTAAGAACAACGCATAAGACAGAAGAAACATAAATAACATTCATAGTAAATCTTTCAGCAAAAGATGCAGCGGGCAATTTTTACATTATTGCAAGAAAAATTAAAACTTAATTAGATGGTCTAGGTGTCTCTGTCAACTTGAAATTGACGTCAAAGTCCTACCACATCTTATAGCACCTCGAGAATTTTGGAGACTTGAAGAAGGGTGATGGAGAGGAGAGCGCTCTTCGCTTACAGACTCCAGTTCAAGTTCCGACTCCAAGTATTCTAGATCAATCTTGGGCTATAAGGAAATGAGCAATATCTAATCAGAAAAACAAAAGAAAATGGGGTAAAGGTGAAAAATACACATATGCTTTATCATCAGAAGCGTTCAGCACTATATGCTTTTTTTTTAGCAAAAATACATACGTGGTTACTATTTTTTAGCAAAAGTCGCATCTTATCGTTATGTTACTGTTCACGGTAATGAGAGAGAAAGAGATGAAGTGAACAGTAACATAACGGTGGATGTGACTTTTACTCCAAAATGGTAATCACGTTTGTACTCAAAAAAAAAACATACAAGCCTGGGAGCTCCCAATATAAAACAAATGTGTATTTTTACTCTTTTACCCAATAGAATGCAAAAGCTGCAGAAATAGGAGAAGTTACTTGCTAACCTTGACTTCAGTAGTAAATGCTGAATCTTCAGAAGAAAAAACCAGCTGATCCTCTGAAATTGTTCAAAATTACATATATCTAAGAACGACCAACTCAAGCTTCCATACAAAAACAATAAACAACAAAATACATAGACTGCTTTAAGTGACTTCCCAGAAAACATAAAGGAGGCATAGCTTTCTCATCATAAGATCTATGGTAAGATTCTTGGGTTCAGGTTGGGTTGGTTTCTCTAATTATCCTTTTTTTCATCGTCCTCAAATCAATATAATGCCACTTTATTTTTCTCTCCCCTTCCCAATCAATGACCTAGATGGGTTGATAAAGGAAAAGAAGAAAAATGACTAAGGAAAGGATCTCCTTCCAAAAATCTCACTCTAATTTTATTATGTAAAACTCCCAAGCTGTACCAACATATTTCAGAAAAAAAAAATCTCTTTAATTAAAAATATATCACTCGGAAGAATCAACTTCGATTAACAGACCTTGTACACTTAGGCCGCACCTCTTCCAAATCCTGGAGATATTTTATTTTTTTTATAACAAAAAGTTTTGGAAGGGTTCGACACCAGTCCCCTACCAAGGGCAGGGCACGGCCCCAGGCTCTATGAGCACTTACTGGGGACTTACGAGATCGCCTACCAAAGGAGTCTCAGTGACAACAGAGGGGATCGAACCCAAGACCCAAGGGCCTAGTCCTAGATCCCTTACCATCTGTGCCAACTCTCGTTGGCAAATCCTGGAGATATTAAGAAATCGTGCAAACTAATATGTACAGTTCTTGATCTGATACCCCTCGTCCTTGGATTCAACTAGTGTGGGGGTCGGTCTTCCTCATTTTTAGGGAGGGGGTTCAATCCCTACGTTGGTCAAGGCACTGAAAGAGGCATCCTAGGGGTCTAGAAACCAGTGGTGACGCTGGTAAAGGTGAAGGCATGTGTACTCTCTGGCCAGCATCCCCTGTGGACTAGGCTCCAAGCGCCCTACCCTTGGACTGTGGGTGAGCCCGACCCCTTTCCTAAAATTTTTATAGCAAAAATAAAAGAATAAAAAAAGTTCTTGATCTGATACACGCTTTAAAAAAAAATTATGACGTTCCTCTGTCAAGGCGCTTAACTTCTGGCTACTTTTATCTTTTATCTTCCCAGTGCTGGAAATGTCAGAAAGTGCTTTCCTGTTACCAGTGGCGGGGGGTAACTTCTTGAGTAGAAAGCTCCTTGAGTAGAAAGCTTCTCTGAGTTAGCTAAATCACCAAGAGATTTTCTCCCACCAGCCCTACCTTCCTCTGTCCTATAAAATTTGCCTGTGGTTCCTGAAATTGTGGGGAAATTTGCGAAAATAGATCAAAAAACAAAAATTTGTCAAAATACACCAGTATGGAAACATTTTTCACATCTAACCTAGTTGGTGGCGCCACGTCAGCGGGCGCCACACGTGGCGCCACTTTGTGTGTGGCGTGCCACACGGGCACGCCACAAAGTGGCGCCGCCACTTGTGGCGTGCCCACGTGGCACGCCACACAAGTTAAAAAAATAAAAAACGAAAATGCAGGGCACGTCGTTGCCTTGGGGGAAGCTTTTCTAAAAGCTGCCCCCGAGGCAATTGTATGTAGGTTGGGGGCGTGAATAATTCACACCCCCCACAGTAATATTTTTTTAAAAAATAATAATAATAATAAAAATCTTCTCCCTCTTCTATTTAAATCGTCCAAAATCTGCAAATTCACACACATTCACACACTCACACATTTCATCTGATCCGTGGGAGAGGGAGAGACGTTGGGAGCATAGTTTGAAGAAAAAAGAAGAGGAGAATACATCGGTTGAAATTTTTTTTAAGGTATGTTATTTATTGTATAAGATTATTTAGATAGCTAAATTAGAATCTTTTAATAAATGTTCTTCATAAAATGTTTTGTATCTCTATTTGTCTCTGCAATGATGGTAGTCTTGTGTCGGTTAGAAAAAATGCTAGAGTTAGAATTTTTTAGAAGTTGTAAGTTTTGACGATAGAAGACTGTATTTGTGTAGTGATTGATTAATAATAAATTTAAAACGGTTTAGATGTATTTTTTGTTGTTTGAGAAATGTAAAACTAATTTTTACATTTAAAAAGTTTAACACCATTATATTATAGGATATTTTTACTGATTAAATGTTATGCAAATAATATATTTAGGTTAGTAGAGATATTATGGAAATTTTAATCGGGTTAGTTTTGAAATTATTTAGTAGTATATTAGAGAAAATAAATAAGTAGGATGAGAAAATTAAATTAAAAATAATTATTCAATATATTATGAATTTTATTTTTTCTTTAAATTTTTGTGCTTATTTGTTGATTTTGATTTATTTTGCTTAAATAGATTTGTATTTGTTGAATAATTTTCATTATTATAATATAATATTTTTATTATTATTAGATTTTACAAATTTTAATATTTAAATTAATTTTTTGTTCTTAGCATTATATTTTTTTCGGTATTAATAAATAACTTTGAATAATTTTACTAATTATGAAATTTGATTTTTTTATTAATTTTTATGATTATTAAATAAATTTCATTTTTTTTATTATTATCATATAAACTTTGTTAATTTTATTATTAAAATATACTATGAATTGTAATGTTTAGATTAATTTTTGTTAGATTATATTATATATGTTATTTTGATTACAATTATTATATATTATGAGTTTTCAAATGTTTTCTTTAATTTTCGTTCATATTAAATAATTTATATTTAATTTTTTTCTTTTCATATTATGAATTTTGAGTTTTTATTTTATTTTATTTATTATTATATACATTTCGTTAAATTTATTAGTATAATATATTATATATTTTAATTTTTAGATTAATTTTTGTTACATTACATTATATATAGTATATTTTGTTTATTATTTTTTCATATTATGAGTTTTCATTTTTTCATTAATTTTATTTATTATTATAAAATTCTAAATAATTGAACTTATGAATAATTCTGAAATTTTTTAATTTATTTTCATTGTTAGTATATAAATTTCGTTAATATAATTATTTTTACTAAAGATTACAAATTTTGATTTTGTTATTAATTTCTTTCACATTATATGATATATGTTATTTTTATTATTAGTATTTATTATGAATTTTAATTTTTTGATTACTCTCTGTATTTATTATTATCATTATTATATATTATGAATTTGCACTTTCCATTAATTTCCGTTATTATTACACAATTTTGATTTGTTCTTATTTATGTATTTTGTAGAGAATACATAATTATTCATCTGTTGAAGCAGACGGAGAAATGAGAGGAAATCAATTTCCATAATTTTCATCTCTATCCACTGCTTGCACTTTCATTTGGTCTTTATAATCATATTTTATTTCTTCATTTATTTGTCTCATTGCTTATATACATTGAGTTTCTTCTCCTGATTAGTTGCAATTTGTGTTGTGGTTTGATTTATCTGTAATTTTGCATTCTTCTTCATTCTAGAATATAAGAAAAAAATGAACAAGATTCGTGCAATTGTATATTATAATGGTTCAAAAAATAGTGGCGCAAACGGATTGACCTTTGAAGGTGAAAAACGAGCAATATATATTGTTCGAAGTATGTCATTTGCAGATTTTACTGAAAAGATCCGTCAGAAGCTAAAGTTGCAACAAGAGCAAGTAATATCTTGTGTGACGGTTAGAGTTTCCATTGAGGACGACAAATATACCGGGGTTGAGATGGCCAATGATGAGGACTTGGACATGTTTTGTGAAACATTTAAGGAAAGTCCTACAAATAAATTTGCTGAGTTCTATGTGGATATCAAAACGTCCAAGGAGGGTGTACCAATATCGTTTGATAGACTCCACCTTGGTAATAAGTCATATTATATAATTTATTCCGGTACACATCATCCAACACATTCTACCAATGCGCACGAAGAAGAAAACGAGTATCTGGTGGATGAATCTGACAATGAGGACGAGGAATAACAAGAAGATGAAGAAATATTATTGGCAAATGACGCTGATGGAAATGATAGTGATACAGATGATGAATACCATGGTAGTGTCATGCCACAACATACTAGCATGTTACCATCATCAAGTTAGTTATGAAGATGATTTAATATATATTATATTTTTTTATTAGTTAACATGTTTTCACATAAACGATATTATTTGTGAATTTGCAGAAATTACACCATTTTGGAGACAGATTCCGCATTATGACGCTATTCATGATGATTATCCGCATGAGGATATACTTGATGTAGAAGGCTTGGGCCGGAGACCGTGGGTGAAAGGGGACGCATTATATGTGAAACAAGAATTCGAGTCCAAGGGTGATGTACAGGCCGCAATAAAACATTATTGCATGAAGGTTCATCATGAAAGAACCGTGGATAAGAGTACTACAACGCTATTCTCAATGAAATGTCGGAATCATGAACAAGGTTGCCCTTGGAGAGTTAGAGCAGTGAAGCCGAAGAATGGCAACGCTTGGATAGTCACTAAATGGGGTGGGAACCTGTAACATCCCATTTTCATAAACGTTTCCGTACAGAGCTGAGAGTTGAAAATACTTTTAAAAACAAAGAGTAACTGAATAACATGGTAAGTAATGTATCTAACTGAACATATAATAATACAGTCCTCCATGTGCCAACTACTCCTAAATAAAAATATCCAAAAAGATAATGCCTCCACAGGGTCCTCACGCCTGCTTCTTACCCTTGTCCTCGATCCTGTGTAATACCCCAAAAATCCTATTTAGCATAACCACTACATGATGATAGAAAATACCTATTAAAATAGGTGAATATGTGGTCTCAAAACTAGTAGAATAATTACCTTATTTCCTAAGGTGATTTCTCATGAAATTAGGAGGAATAAAGAGCTAGAAATTTCTAAGTAAAGTTAAGGGTTATAAAACACTATGAATATTGTGAGCAATCCTAAGAGGCAACTAAATATTCCTTAAAATAAGAGAATATATCGTCTCTAAATTTTTAACTGATTTATCATCATATTTAGGGAAATTTTCTTTGGATTCTAATAAATCCAAAATTCAATTTCCTAAATCTTATTAAGGATCATAAAATATCCTAAGATTATCATAACCTTAGTTGTACCATTTTAACAATTAAAATCATCGGAGAATGATAAATTCACTTGGAGAAAATTAGTAACAATTATTGGGCAATTGAAATTGCAATAATTGAGATACTTTAATAATTTATGAAATTAGTTAATAATTAATTTTTAAAGGTCATACTTAAAGACCAAATGATATTGATTAGCATCAAGGAGTTGTTAATCATCAAAATTAAATTCGAAACCTTGTTAAATTTTGGGTAATTAAGCCTAGTGGTTTAGGATATTGTTTGTGTATTCAAAGGCACATTTAATGGTTATTGGGGGGGGATTTCGGTCAACATTTTGAAGAAAGGAGAAAGAATTTATAATGTTATAAAATAGAGTAGCACATGGGATAATTAGCTAAGTGTATGGGAGAAGCAAGTTGGGAAACTTGAGAAGCAAGACAACTTGGGGAGCAAGTTATTGCTTTATTAAATGAAATTAGATGAGCATCTATAGAAATTAAATCATATCTTAAAATATTGGAACTAAGTATTAAATGTAAATACATATTTGGAATCAGTGAATTAAGAGCTTCAACTTGGCTATTCTCAAAGTTATTTTTGGTTACTTTTAAGGTTCATACCTAAGTGTTTGGGAAATTAAAAATCACCATAAATCTAGTCATAAAATTAGGATTACAAAAGTGAAATTGGATTTGGAATTAAAACACCAACTTAGGCCTAACTAAATTAGCATTTGGGAGTAAATAGGAGATGAAGCAACAACTTAAGAGCTAAGGGGGAGGGTGGACGTTTTTGGTGAGTTGTAGGGGCAAGATTTTTCCCTCTTCTCCAAGTAAATACCAATGGACAAGATCAATTCAAGTTGCTTGGAGGCTACTCATGTTTTTGGCTATAAATAGAGGCTTAGGCAACACAAATTCTCCACCAATCCACCAAGCCACAACCGAAATTTAGAGTGTGTGGGAGAGAGTGAAAGAGCTTCAAGAAGTAGGAAGCAAGGTTCTTCAAGAGGTAAGAGAGTTTTTAGTTCATAAGTTCAAGTTCTTAGTTATACAGTAGAAATGCTAGAAATGTTGTTTTGATCTTCAATCTTCCAAATATAGTTTTATTTTCATGTTTTTATGGGTTCCACTGTCTTTATTTCGAAAATTTGATGAAGAGAAAGTTATAGCAAAATCTTTGGAAGATTAGGATCAAAATAGCGAAGCTCTGGCGAAATTTCAGCAAATAGGAACTTCTGGAGTCAGTAGTAAAAATGCTAGTATTTTATGATGAAGATGATGTTCTAAAATTCTGGGAAAATTCATGATAAAATTAGACATTTAGAGCTTTCCAAATATATAAATAGTGTGTCAATTGAAGTTCTGTGCAAAAAGATAAAAATCCCAGAAGTTAAGCTACGTTTTCTGAGTGAAATTCTGGGCAGCGGTTTGAATTCTGGAAACCAGGAATTATCCATGAGTTCTGGGTAAGTTCCAGTATTTTTCCTTGAAAGTAGACATCTCAAGGATTCTGGAAAATTTTACGGATCCTTGGTTCGATTTTTCTAGAATTAGTTATGATTTTTCGAAGTTAGGCGAGATTCTGCCCAGAAATGCTAGATCAGCGTTTTTTCCGAAAATTAGGGAATATATTGGAAAATAAATCCACCAGGGGTAAAATGGTCTTATATAGCCAAGATATCTCTTGGAATAATGTTTATGAATTAATAGAAATAATATTATCCTTATAGGATATCCCTAAATACGTTCTGACCAACTGTCGCACCGTATTCCGCCAGAAGTACCGTATAGCGTCAAACGAAGGTACGTTCGTGTACTGTAACACTAACTCTGATATTTACAGTATGTGCATATGTGGTATGTGTGTTGTATGCATATTGTGGTGTGTTGTTGAATACATGTTGTTGTTAAAGGATAACTGTACATATGCATGCACTGGGAGTGATATATCTGTTTTCACTGTGAGTGATCTATTTCGCTGGGAGCGGTACATTTGCATTCACTGGGAGTGACATAGTTGGTGACATGTTTGGAAGTGTTTCATTTGCTGTGATTTTGTACCGTATATGTAAATATGAGGTTAACCGTTACCTGGGGTCCGTATGCATGGGACCTCAGCTCTTAACATAGCATCAAACTCAGGAGAACCAAGAACGGAGGACAAGGGGAAGTGCAAACAGGACGCATAGGAGACCCGGCTGAAGACTTCCTTTTGATGTTCTGGCGGAAGCCTTCCTTTTATTGTTGAACATTACTTTTGAAATACTTGGTATGATGTACCGCTATTGTATCCAACCAGACTTACGGCATTTTGAAATACAAGTATCAGTTACTCTTCCGCTCAAATGATCTACTCTGATGATTTTAAATGATTTTTGATGAAAAAATAATATTCCGCTTTTGAAAATTTGGGGATGTTACATCCTGACTCCCTGGGATCCTGAAGCTATGGCAGGGCTGAGGTTCAATACCCATTGAACCTCAGGTAACGGTTAACCTCATGCTTATGTAAACAGTATATGACAAGTATCACAATAGTAAATTCATAATTATAACATTCAAAATCATAACAACAAGTAACATAACACAGCCACTGCAATATGTATGTTATCTCAGTCTGCACATAACCAGTGCCACGATGACCTATCGTGTCCTCAGCGCTAGGAAAACTCAACGGTGTTATCAAGACTATAACCCATATACCATTCAATATATCATGAGCAACTTTCAAAACAGAGTTTCAACATGTGAACACAACAATCATATATAAGCACACCATAAGCATAAGAGTTAAGGTTACAATACGCGTCCGTACCTTCGTTTGACGGGTTTTTGGGTACATTCGTCATCGGAACACATGCACAGTCTATCCTAAAAAGGTAATATCGTCTCAATTAAATCACAAATAACATTTCAAGAGACACCTTGGCCACACTTGACATTTTTACCCTTGAAGAATTTACTTTCAATTATTTCTACATAATTTTCGGAAAAATCGCTGGTGCAGAATTTCTGAGCAGAATTTCGCCTAACTTTAAAAAATCATAACTAATTCCAAAAAAATAAAAATGAGGATCCGTAAAATTCCCCGGAATCCTTGAGATCTCTATTCTTAAGGAAAAATACTGGAATTTACCCAGAACCATGGATAATTCCCAGTTTCAAAATTTCAAACTGCTGCCCAGAATTTCGCACAGAAAACATAGTCTAACTTCTAAGATTTTTATCTTTTTGCACAGAGCTTCAAATGACACACTCTTTATAGATTTAGAAAGCCCTATATGTCTACTTTCATCATGAATTGTCCCAGAATTTTCAAACATCATCTTCATCATAAAATACCGGCATTTTTGCTACTGACTCCAGAAATCACTAATTGATGAGATTTTGCCAGAGCTTCGCTATTTTGATCATAATCTTCCAAACATTTTGCTATAACTTCTTCTTCATCAATTTTTCAAAATAAAGACAGTGGAAAGCTTAAAAACATGAGATTAAAACTGGAATTGGAAGTTTGATGATCAAAACAACATTTCTAGCATTTCTACTTCATAAACTAACAACTTAAACTTAAAAGCTAAAAACTCTCTTACCTCTTGAAGAACACTTGCCTCCTATTTCTTGAAGCTCCTCACTCTCCCCCTCCCACTCTATATTTTCGGTGATGCTAGTGAATTGGTGAGGAGAAAGTGAAGCCTAAGGTCCTCTATTTATAGCCAAAGAGAATGGCATATTGGTAATTCTTCCCCCTTGCTTTTAACCATGGGATTTTTCTTGGTGAAGAGGAAATGATCTCCACCCTCCACCTCCTCCCCTAGCCGTCCTCCTCCTCCTTCTCCTTCAAGCTTCTTTGCTTTGTCCCCAAGACATCCTCCTTCTTCATTAAGTTATCTTAATTAATCTTAAATTCTAATTTAGTTAGGTGTAAGTTGGTGTTTTAATTTAAAATCCAATTTCACTTTTGAAATCCTAATTTTATGATTAGATTTATGGTGATTTTTAATTCCCGAAACACTTAGGTATGAATCCTAAAAGCATACGAAAATAACTTTGGGAATAGCCAAGTTGAAGCTCATAATTCACTGATCTCAAATATGTGCTTATCTTAAATACTTAGTTCCAATATTTCAAGATATGATTTAATTCCTATAGATTCTCATCTAATTCTATCTAATTAAGTAGTAACTTGCTCTTCAAGTTTGACAACTTGCTCTCTAAGTTGTTTTAATCTTCTTCTACACACTTTTTGACTTATATTTTTTTTTCCTTATTTCTTGTAGAATCCGTCCCCCTCCCTTAATTTTAATTATTCCATTATGTTTTAATTACCCATTACAAGTTCCAAAAGAAAATCTCCCATTGGTCCATTTAGATTTAGGATTTATGGTTAATATAATTTAATTCTTCCATTTCAATAAGAATTTCTTGTTCCATAGAATTGAATTACGAATAATGAGTTAAATCCTAATTTAATCCTTAGAATAGTGTTTTATATGATAACAAGCTAATTAAATTTTTAGGCTCTTAAATTCTATGGAAAAATTGCCTACAAATGTAAATAAATACAACACCAAAATTTGATAAGTTTCTAATTTAATTTTGATGATTAAAAACTCCTTGTATGCTAATCTTAGCTTCTAAATATCATTTGGTCCTTAATTTAATTGATTTTTCCTTAATTATGACATTTATAAATTAATTATGAACTAATTTCAAAAATTACTAAAGTATCTCAATTATTGCAATTCCAATTGTCCAATAATTGTTACCAATTTCCTCTAATTGATTTCATCATCCTCTGATGATTTTAATTGTTCAAATGGTATAATTAAGATTATTTGAAAATCTTAGGATATTTTATGATCTCCAAATGAAATTTAAAAATTCAGGTTTTTGGTTTATTTAATTCTAGAAGAAAATTCCCTACAATAAGCTACCAAAATTTGAGACCACATATTCACCTATTTTTAATAGGTATTTTCTATCAAAATATAGTGGTTATGCTAAATAGGATTTTTAGGGTATTACAGAACCACACTTGTGTGAGCACAACTCTCTCTCAGGATCACACACAACTTGATTCTACAATAATATCTGAAGCTATAACCGGTACGGTACACAAATCCATTTATCCTCAAGTGAATTTATTATTGTTTTTTAGTGAGCATAAATAACATTCATCAATTGCAATTCTTGTGATTGGTTTTGCAGACATAGTCAAGGAATCACCTTCGGTACCCGTGTCACTGATACAAGAAAGGGTAATCAGAATGTTTGGTTATCATGTTTCTTACCTAAAGCCATGGAGGGCAAAATAAAAGGCAGTGGCTAAGATTTATGGTGATTAGGAAGAGTCATATGCATTCCTGCCAAGTTGGTTCGCGTACATGTGCTTATTTTCCCTGGGAGCCTCTTACCATATTCAACACAGACCGTATATTGTTGACTGGTGGGTTGTTAATGGGGTTATTATTTTTCAATGAACCTTTTGGACCTTCGGTCAATGTCATGCGACGTTTGATTGGTGCAAACCGGTCATATAGGTGGACGGTACACATCTATATGGTAAGTATAAGGGGACATTACTGATTTCCACCGTCCAAGATGGAAATAACGAGATCCTGGCCATCGCTTTTGCAATCGTTGAAGGTGAAACAAAAGAAGCATGGGAGTATTTTTTGTATAATATACGACAACATGTTACCAATAAGGTCGGTCTGCCTCATTTCTAATCGACACAAAAGCATAATATCAGCAGTCAGGAATCCGGCACTTGTTTGGCAGCCTTCTTATGCATACCATGTGTTTTGCATACGTCATGTTGCAAGCAATTTCGCTACCCGCTTCAAGGACAAGCAGTTGCAGAAAACCTTAAAGCATCTAGGTAATATGTTCATAATGATGTTGATTGACTTATTTTTTAACCTTTACCGTATGTCACGAATAACGTTGTGTCTTTCTGTCTTCTTTATAACATATGTGCCAAGCAAAATCTACTTTGATGAATCGTACAAGCAATTCTGCGGTAATAGCCCTGAAGTGGGCAACTGGATCGGGAGAATCCCAAAAGAGCAATGGTGTCGGAGTTATGACGAAGAAGGACAAAGATATGGTCACATGACAACCAACCTGTCCGAATCAATCAATAAGGTTTTCCGGGGAGCTAGGAACATGCCAATAACATCGTTGGTGAAATGCACATATCAACGACTTGCTACTTATTGGGTTAAAAGAGGGACGAAAGCACAAGACACCATCAGCAGAAAGTATTTTTTGAGCGTTATTAGAGAATCATTGACTAAGATGGAGAGAAAGCAACATCAATGCGTGTACAGGCTTACAATCCAGCACGAACCACGTTTGAAGTTGATGATGAAGGCGATTCATACTCCGTGAACTTGACTGAGAGGAAATTCTAGTGTGGGAGGTTTCAAGCATTCAAATTCCCTTGTAGTCATGTAATTGTTGCATGTTCGGCTGTAGTCCATGATGCGCACTAGTACATGGATCCGGTATTCTCGATCTACCACATTATGTGGTTTACTATTCACCATTTCAGCCGATCGGAAGTAAAGACGGAATACCGCCCGCTAACAGACCCAAGATTATCCCCGATGAATCAAGATTGCGTGGTAAGGGGCGCCCTAAATCTACCCGCATTCGGAATGATATGGATGAGGTGGAGGTCCAACCTAGCTCCAGTAGAGCTAGATGTACTATATGTAGACAGACTAGACATAATAGGCGTGCATGTCCTACAAGGCATGTAGTTGATGAAAGACAATAATATTTATATTAGATTGACCGTATATTGTGAATGTAAGAATAGCTATTTATTCTTAATCACATTTTTTCATATTTTTTCTTAAGCCATTTTTATTACTTGATTTATTATTTTACATTATTTTCTTATTTGATTACAAAATAACCTAATATTGTGAAAAATAAAGTTGTTTGATTTGTTTTTGCTTCTCTATTTATTGAATTATTTAACGTACTATATTATTTAAATAAAGTCTGGAAAATAAAACTTACAAACTGAATAAATACAGAAACTAGTAAAATAAAGTGATTTAACAATTTGCACAAATATAACATAAAATAAAGTGCGGTCATCATGGAGGAGTATAAGCAGGCCACTATCTTGAGCGCGCATCACGATCAGGGTTCCTTCGAGGGGCGTTAGCATTGTGGCGATGGCGGAAATCCTCTACAGCCACCCACATGAAGTCGTCTCCAGTGTCCATGGCGTCATCACCTATGCGGTGACCTGTCTGGTATAGACTCCGGCTCGAGCCTGGTCCATCAACCGGCGTGTTCACGCGCAGACTGAATTGATATAGACTGTGACTCAACCACGCGCTAGCCACGTCACTGCCAGACTGACCATGCTCATATCGCTGGAACGCACTGGCGCCTGTAACAGCCTGGTCATATGGCCACTGGTATGCACTGAACCCAGTGAAGTCAGTCGGTGGGCTGTTCGATGGACACGGATATGAGTGATGAACCTGTGTTTGGCCCCCAAATATCGTCTCTGGCAGTCTACCGTAACCCAGCATGGGGGCATACATCACTGGTGCCATCGGTGGGTAATATGGAAGGGGTGGCTGCATCGCCGGTGGCACATGTGGGTACGAAGGCATACATGGAGACATATGCGATGGCATCTCTGTAGGGGAGTGTGCCGTAGTCTCTGGATGCTCGTATGGTGACGTCCCCGCTGAGAAGTGCTTTGGGTCCTACGTAATAGTCGTATATGCCATGTTGAAACCTAATGGTAGCCTGTATACACCTCCTCCGCGTGGTCCTGGCTGTGGTATCTCATATGGCTGTGAAGGGTGTTGTACTCGTCGTTTGGCAATTCCATGTCCCTCCCTCAAACGGGGTAGGACCTCTATAAATGCATCGGGTACACCAGCTAACAACCCCATCGATGCACTGGGACCAGGCTCGGCTACCCGTCCAAACTCTCTAAACGCAGCGAGCAACTGTTGACAGATCTTCTGCACATCACTCTTATTGAATTCATCCTCAAATTGCAGGGATCACATCCACCAAATCCACTCGACATTTTCGACCTGCAGTTGTACAATTATGTAAATGACATTAATATCATATGAAATATGTGGCAAGAAAAAAAAAGGGAAGCAAGATAATTACATACCACATGCCCGAGCTTCGCCATCTGCCTCGTCATAAACCTTCGGGTATGGGTGAAGTACCATGTCATGTACTCCGCGTTCGGGGACATCGGCCCCTCCACGTCATGTGCTCACGATCTGTAATGCAGATGTGCTCATGCCTTGTGTTCCAATACTGAATGTAGTAGTCCAGCTTCACCTCCCAATCTTCAGTGGACTTACCGCGTAAGGTCAGATCGTGAGCACCTCTAAGCTGTGTGGCCACATCGGGGATGGGTTGCTGCATGCCAAATTGCCGCATGCACCGATCGGGCTGGTGCATCTCGACCATATGGAAAGCAATTATGGGTGTCACCGCCCTCTACGTGTCTTGTGTGTCAACATCTGCACCCATAAACTCATACCCGGCATCTAAATATGGCTCCCGTGTAACCTGCACATGTAAACAAGTGGTAACATATATAACACGAATTAGTTTAATCTTTATGCTTTTTCGTAAGTTCAAATTTATTATACATACATTGTCACACCCCATCTGGTCAAGCTCTATGCGGTATGTCTTTAGCTCACGGCGCACCGACCGCACATGTACACCATTGAACTTGCGTCCATAATGACCACCATCGAGACTGGGCTCTGGAATGGGAAATGATATGAGAGGAAATCTGGACCAAGCCCATATCTGCAACAACAACAAACAACCCTCAATATCTTTGGCTAAAGATGTCGTGGCCTAGCATAGCTCGCGAAATAGTGTAGCGAGTACCGCAGACCCCTAGCTGTATTCTGCAGTAACCGAGAGGTCACCGCCCAGTAATCGTATATATCGGCAAGGTACCTCGTGGCTAGACTTGTCACACAACAAAAATCCACCGAATAGGCGCATGAGGTAGGCACGTGTGTACAAGAGCTGACCCTGTATAGTATCTGAGTGATCATCCCATCGGCCCCAATGGGCAGCAAACCACCTCATCTTGATGTTTCCGCCGATCAAGTGTTCTTCGTTGGGAGTAAGACCCATGTATTCATGCATGACTGCTCCCCAGTTGGCATACGTCCTACCGGAAACTACTCGACCCTCAGTGGACAGACCTAAAATGGCCTCTACATCTTATAGAGTAATGGTCATCTCACCAACTGGCATATGGAAGGTGTGAGTCTCAGGCCTCCACCTCTCAACCAAAGCAGTAATAAGGTCTTTGTCAATCTACACCAACATAAAAGTAGAGATCAAATATGAAATCGTATTCATTATCCGTAACATGTACAGACAACTAGAGGAATATAATTAATTACATTAAGAATAAAGCATACATTGAGTCTCTTCATGCGAGACACGTGCCAAAACCCTGCCCGGCAAAGGTGCTGCTGCTGCAACTCATGTGGGATGTCATCTGGGTCATGGACATCTCCCGGCCCTTGTGCGGCTCACCTCACCCTCAAGGCATCACAGTCTCCTTCGTTCCACACAACTTGTGATCGGTGTGATCGCTACACCTCCTTATCAAGAACTCCCCTCTTTGGGGTCGGGATGAATTTGTGGGGTCAGGTTGATAAGACATTTGACTAACGCAAATTTACCTCACATAACACATTATTAAGTTACTAATTATTTATTATGTAAATAATTTAATCAAACAATGAAAATTCGTAATATATAATAATAATAATAATAATCAAAATAACATATATAATATAAGGTAACAAAAATTAATCACAAAATTAAAAATCATAATATTTAATAATAATAGTAACATTCGCAAAATTTATGTAACAATAATGAAAAAAATTCAAAATTCTTCATAAGTACAATTATTTAAAATTATATAATCTAACAAAAATTAATCTAAACATTACAATTCATAGTATATTTTAATAATAGAGATAACAAAGTTTATATAATAATAATAATTAAACTTCATAAAAAAATCAAAATTCATAATATGTAAGATTAATAAAAATTATTTAATAATAACGAAAATTAATAAACAAATGAAACTAATAATATGTAATAATAATAATCAAAATAACATATTTAATATAATCTAACGAAAATTAATGAAAGAATTAAAATTTATTATATATAATAATTAAAAAAATAACGAAATTTGTAACATAAAAATTAGTAAAAAAAATCAAATTTCATAATTAGTGAAATTATTCAAAGTTATTTATTAATGCCGAAAATAATATAATGCTAAGAACAAAAAATTATTTTAAATATTAAAATTCATAACATATAATAATAACAAAAATAATAAATATTATATTATCATAATGAAAATTATTCAACAAATACAAATTCATTTAAGTAAAATAAATCAAAATCAACAAATAAGTACAAAAATTAAAAGAATAAATAAAATTCATAATATGTGCAAATAATTATTTGTAATTTAAGTTTCTCATCCTACCTTGGTATTTTCTCTAATGTACTACCAAATAATTTCAAAACTAAACCGATTAAAATTTCCATAATATCTCTATGAACCCAAATATACCATTTGCACAACATTTAATCGGGAAAAATATCCTATAACACAACAATCTTAATCTTCTTAAATTTAAAAATTAGTTTTAAATTTGTAAAACAAACAAAAAATACATATAAATCGTCTTAAATTTATTATTAATCATTTACTACATAAATACGGTCTTCTATTGTCAGAACTTACAACTTCTAAAAAATTATAACTCTAGCATTTTTTTCTAACCGACATAAGATTACCATCTTTGCAGAGACAAACAGAGATACAAAACATTTTATGAAGAACATTTGTTAAAAGATTCTAATTTAGCTCCGTAAATAATCTTATACAATAAATAACATACCTTAAAAAAGCTTTCAACTTATGTATTCTCCTTTCCTTCTTTCTTCAGCTCCCAGCATCTCTCCCGCGGCGGTATGAAAGGTGTGAAATTTATTTTTTAAAATATATATATATATATATATATATATATATATATATATATATATATACTGTGGGGGGCATGAACGCCCCCTACATGTATATAGCTGCCCCCAAGGCAGCTTTTGCAGGGCGTGTCAGAGCCCTGCATTTTCATTTTTTATTATTATTTTTTTTAACAAGTGAGCTGGCGCTGTTAGTTCTCAATGTGTTTTGATGATAACTAGCAATTGTAAACTTGATATGAAGTTTGTTTTTGGCAATATGAAAATCTCACTGTCAAAGGCAAACTCGAGTTTAGGTATATAAACTCGAGTTTGAGACTTGACAGAAAGATATTCAATTTTACATAAAAGCCAAACTCGAGTCTGCATAGACAAACTCGAGTCTGTACAGACATAGAAATGAATCCAAAATTTTCACATTAAGCTAAACTCCAGTTTGCAAATCAAACCTGAAGTCTGGAAGATACAGAGAGCACTCAGAATCCCAAGCAAGCCAAACTCGAGTCTAGATTCCCTAACTCGAGTTTAGACCAAACAGAAAGGAACCCAGAAAACTCAATAGACTCCCAAACTCTAGTCTGGCCTTCCAAACTCCAGTTTGCACTTGACCCAGATAAACCTTAAATATTTCAGTAGTCACTAAAACTCAAGTTTGCTTCCCAAACTCGAGTCTGAACCATACAGAAAGATCATTCACTTGGCTACACTACAAACTCCAGTCTATGACCCTAAACTTCAGTCTAGAAAATCACGAACTTAGGCTTGTTCTTCAAACATAGACCCAAACTCGAGTTGGTCACAATTGACTCGAGTTTAGCTTCCTGACCAAAATTCCATCCCAAGTCCAGAGCCCGATAGTTCTCTCTGTAAAAGCCAAACTCGAGTTAGCTTTTACAGACTGCAAGTTTAGACCACTAATCAACAGACATGCTTTCTGGATGAACCCCAAACTCGAGTCTGGAAGAACAAACTCGAGTTTGGAAGAACAAACTCGAGTTTGCATCGGGGATTTTGAAAAATCAAATGATGTTGATCTGTGAAATCTTAATGGGTCTTCCTGAAATTATTTCCTCATATGATATTATTGTTTCTAATGTCATTGATGAAGTTTTGAGTGTTTTTCATATAAGGTTTAGCCAAGATCAAGGTGAGATCAAGATCCAGGATAAATGCATTAAATGACGAACCTAGAACAGGGCTGATCCTTCTCCCTTATCCCAGATGTTCAGCTCAGACCGTTGTAACTCATAAGAATCATCTCAAACGGTCAAATTGAGTTAAAGGAATGACTAAAAAACTGGAAGACCTTCTGCAACAACTAAATTCCAAGATTCCAGCTAAGAATTCAAAGAACGGAGCAAAATATGCTACTGCCAGTTTTCCAGAATTGCAGCTGAACATTAGAGAAAGAATTGCAACGGCTAGCTCATCCATTCAGTCTATACAAGCCTGTGAAAATTCACAGCAAAACACACACAATGAAGCTATCTTGATTATACTTTGAAATTTGAGTCTGTATTGTTATTTTTAACCTGTTCTTCAGTGTTTATCCTTATCCACTCTTTTGAGAGGTTGTAAATTTTTGAAAGCATTTGTTTGTGAGAACTCAAGGTTGTGGAACCTGTGAGTTGGGTTGTTCAATTACAAAGTGTAAGGGGAAGCAAGTCCTAGGTGATTAGGATTGTGTCTGGTCTACATTGTTGTAGTTGAAAATCTGTTGAACTAGTGGAAACACCCAGAAGATATCTGGGGACTGGACGTAGGTCAAGGTTAAGACCGAACCAGTATAAATTCCGTGTGTCAAGCTTTTCTTCTCTTACCTTCTTAACATTTACTTTCAAAAGGCTTTGAAAAAGAATTCAAAAGTTTTTTAAAAAATCCCCAATTCACCCCCTCTTGGTGATTTCTTCCATTTTCATTTGGTATCAGAGGAAAGTTGTCTACTCAAAGGATTGACATCCTAGACATAAAGATCCAATGGAAGGAATTCTACCAGATGGTGCCTCAATAAACAGACCACCAGGATTTAATGGTGAACACTACTCATTCTGGAAATCCAAATTCAAAGTATTTGTGATGGCCAGTGAATATGGTCTGTGGGAAGTTATTGAGGATGACAATTATGTCCCTACAAAGAAAGTAGGGGAAAATATTGTACCAAAGGCAAAGGCAGAATTTGATGAAAATGATCAGAATTTGATGAAAATATTGTACAAGTTCAATAGACTTCACTAAATTTAGGAAATTCATATGGTATCTAAGTGTCATTAAAAATATAGTAAATATATAAACATTAATATTGACATAAGTCTTTTTTATCGCTGATATCAATCTAAAATATAAAAATTATTATTAGTTATTTTATTATGGGTTTAATGTTTTACTCACTTTTATGTAAATGAGGCAAAAAAAAAAAAAGTTTCTGCCTCAGAGGTAAAAATATTAAACCATTTTATTATATTTATGACTTATTTAATTGTATAGTGATCTATTTCAGTTCAAAGAAAAAAAAAAGTTTAATAATAGTTTTCCATTGAACTCAATTATTGTCATGATTTTTATTTTGTTAATAACATGAATTGACTTGCGGAAAAAAATTTTAAAAAAAAAATCCTAATGAAGATCAGAAATTTGTAAAGTAGATTTGGTTTAAAATTCCATACCACGTGAGGCTGTGAAATCCAATGAATAGTAATGACACTTGTTTCTGCTGAACATCTGATTCCAACACGATCAAATTAAAGATAAACATAAGTTTTATATCTTTTAAATTTAATTACGGGAAAGCTTGTAAATATTCTCAGTCATTCATTAATTGCCAACTGCAGAGAATAAAGCAGGCAAAAGACAACACACATCTTTCCATTTTGGTTACATTATTCTCGTACCATATTGAGATGAATCGATTTGAATTGTTGCTGAACAAGGAAGATATTTTAGCCAATATTTAATTTGATTATTTTTTTAGCGAATAATTAAATTAATTCTTGATTCTTGATAATCAGAGAGAATCAGTTCTCACAATTTGATTTTGAGATAAACGTACAGAGTACTTTATAATAAATCATTAAGTGCTCAGGCCAAAAAAAAATCCATTAAGTGCCAGTTTGGTTCACAGGATAAAAGGTAATATAATGCAATGTAATAGAATGTAATCAAATGATAATTATATAAATTTGTTTGGTTCATCATTAAGAAAAGATGATGCATATGCATAAAAAAGTTTAGTTGGTTTACATTGAACACAAGAATATAAAGAAAAATACAACAAGAGACAAAATTGCTCTATCTACACATATATGTACAATATATACGTTAGGTTCATAGTCATTTTTTTAATGTGTGCGATATACATGTTGGGTTCATAATAATTTTTTAATATTTAATGGTGGAAATATTGTGAGGCTATAGGTTGGATGTACCCTTATTCATCAGTTCTAGCAATGTAATCCTTATTACATCAAATGATGTAATCATAATTATCAAATACAAGCATCTTTATATTACATAAGCTCAAGCAAACATTGTAAGGTCTGTTATATCATGATCAAGATTATTAAACTCGGATTGGTCACTGAACCGGCTAGAGTACTGGATCAAAGGTCAATAAGTCAAATTGGAGCTAACCCGAGGCTAAACCGATGAGAAAGTGAAGATTTCAAAGTTATTAATATGAAATTATAAAGAAAATAAACAAATCTAATTTTTTTTATGGGAAAAAAACTAATCCAGGTTGATACCAAGATCCGTTTGATTAGCATTTTCACAATCTAGCTTATTGGCCCTATCTCTCACGATTGGAGAAGGCGTTTTTTATTGCTTCTAGGGTTGGTTGATGCACGGTGGCTTTGAAATTTTTTATCTATCCATCCTTGTATCCATTCACGGAAGGGATGCCACGGTACAATAGAGGTCGCGTGGTTGATCGAATGAAAGATTGAGATCGCAAATTTTTATTTATTATTTTTAAATATGAGAGATCAAAATTTAGATCTGTTAATTTTTTTTACTTTATTATGTAGAATCTACTCAAATAAGTTAGGATTCTGGAAAAAAATAATTTAGGGATTATTATCATTTTATTGTACTTTTAAATATGAGAGATCACAATTTAAATCCGTTAATTAATGAAAAGGTTTCAATTTGTAGGAAGTGAGAGATTGAGGCCTTATCTAAGGGGGGAAAAAAAGAGATTGAGGCCTTAAAATGAGGAATTGATGGGTGCAAATTTGTAATTTTACAGATAAGACGATGAAATATTTAATTTAATTTTATGTCTTAAAATTACCATAATATATAATTATAATATAAACATTTATTTTATTTTCCATCCAAACTTGCTTTTCAAATAATAATACAAACAAGTTTCAGTTTAGAAAAAAAAATGTTACTCTTGCCACAGCCAATCTAAACATAAATCACATTTATAATCTAATTTTTATCTTATCTAATATTTATAAAATTCATATTGAAAAACAAAATCACTTGTATCACCCGCAAATCCAAATATGCTCAGTTCCAGCCTTCAAAACTCATTTTCTGGCAATCCTCCAGCCACCACCTTCAGCTCATGGGCAAGCAGCAGGACCATTTATTATAATAATATTTTACAAAACATATTATATTTATATTTATAATATATATAATTTTAAATTTTATAATATTTATAAGGGTTTAATGTTTTTGTTTTTATTGCAGAAACATTTTTTCTATCACACTCACATATAAATGAGTGGGTCCCACTAAAATATAATTATAGCTATAAGGGCAAAGTTGTCCATATAAGAATATTTTACCTCCCCTCCCCTCCTCTCCTGAACCAAACAAGGTAATATTAAAAGTCCTTCCCTCCCTTCCCTTTTAATCAATTGAAGCAATATTAAAATCTCTCACATCCCCTCCATTACAACCTCACTCCCCCTTCCCTCCCTTTTGTTGAACCAGACAGAGCACTTACGCTTATTTCTAAGCATTTATGCTCTCTAGAAATTACCATAGATTCAATTCTATCCATAACCTTCGGCTTTACTTGCAGGACTGTTCAATTCTATTGAATAGCGCCAACTTTCTCTCTCAAATGGAATAAGCTTTTGCAGATGAAAGAGAGGGGGGGGGGGTCAAAAGCTGGATTATATTCACAAACCTTTCATCTTAACGTGTGGTTCTGTCCCTGTTTGATTCTCCACTTGCCGTTTTTCAGTTTAAGTGCTACACGTAAATTTTGAAATATGCATAAAATAGACTAAAACAAAATGGTTGACAAAAATTGAGTGAAATCACTGAATCATCTTCATATTCTTTCTTTCAATGGGTATATATTTCACCGGAAAGTCAACTGTACTTAACTCATATTTGTCACAAAAACAAATCATGGACAAAAACTATAGATTGGTGGAGAATCATATCTAGAAAGTGATTCAATAATATTAGTTTGATTAGTTTGTAATGTTTTGTGGAGATGAAAAATTAAGTGACTCTGATAGCCTCTATATAGAGCCACACTAGTAGTCTTATTTTCTCACAATGCAAGAGTGAGATATAACATACTCACACTGAAATTCATTGTCGATTGATGAATGGAAGATGTTTCCAAATATCATCATAGTCTTCCAATATTGTGGCTCTACAATATTGGTTGACTGGGATGAAGTTTGAGAAGCTTATTATTATGTGATTTTTGAAGAGGTTAGCTTCCAATTCAGATCCATAAGCAATAATGGTACCTTTTGTGTTGTGTTATTAAAGTGAGGAAGAACCTAGCTGACAGTGGTGATTGTATCAAAGGAAACTCACTAGATGACGTGGTGGTTCAAGAGGAGAGATCCATGGTCAAAGTGTTGTGATACTTCCCTTGGTTCACAAGGTAAGAATTAAATAACTAATTTAAAGAGATTAAAAAACTTAGTTTAGGCCAAGGTAGTCAAGATCGCGATTTTACTTAAGATCGGAAGGGGGTAGCAAGATTGTAATTTGTGGGATCGGCACGGATCGTAAAGATCTTACTTTTTTAATTTTAATAATAATAAAAAGAAATATATACATATAAAATAACATTTAACTCACAATTTAATCCTAAAAGACAATTCAATATTCAAATAAAAATATATAGCATTCAACATAACATTTAATAAGTCTTAAAAGACAATTCAAAGCATCACTTTAAGCCACAATTAAGCATAAGCATATGAACTACAGCACAGTGAATCAGTGATTTAAGACATGTGCAGAAACGGCATGTGCAGAAAAAATTAACAATAGGACTATAGGAGCACGAAAATTAACAATAGGAGCACGAAAATACTGTGCACTTGTGCAGAAACGACATGTGATTTAAGGCAAGTAAGCAAGTTGACTAAAATTAACAATAATCCTCTAAGCTATTCGTATATATGAACCAGAGGAGCACGAAAATGAGGAAGGCAGACTGGCGGATGATTTGGGTGAGGAACGACCGACGGCGGCGAAGGCGAGGAAGGGTAGACCGGCGGACGACATTGTTAGATGAAATTGCAGAGACTAATGTTGTTAGATGAATAAAATTTGAGGGACTAAAACCTCTTGTTTAAAAGGATCAAACATTATATTAACCCCTGACAATTTCTTCACTGATGTTTGTGAATTTCAGCTCCTAAGCTGTCATAAAAATTCCCAACATATTTTCAACTAGTACCACACACATATTTTCACACTAAAGTTGCAATAAAAAATGTTGTGTGTCTTGCATAAATCCACAGCTTTCCATAAAACTGATGATTAGCAACTTGCCATGTTTCTAATAGCAACCAATAAATAAAACACCAGATCAGCATCTTATAGGCTAAAATATCAGCACATTCCATATTTTATAACCAGAGAAAGACACCAACCAAATGCTTCAGATTGACAAACAGGAAGTCAGGAACCAAATAAACAACTAGTTAGACCCATAGACAGTCAGGTGATAACTTGATGAGTATGCGACACATCACCTTAGCCAATATACCAAAAAAATATTCACATTGAAAAAGAGTAATCATCTAGAACAATGAAATCTTAGTGAGTATCTCATTAATAAATTTGCACATACATTCATCTCTATAAGCATGAGATTTATAGACTGTCAAATCATGCATGAAAAGACCCCTAATCTCTCAGAACATATCTTCCTCATGAGGTTCAAGGCTTCAACTGAATCACTGTTGCTATCTTCCATAAGTTCAGTACAAGTACTATGAGGGCGTGCCCCCAATTTTCCCATTAAAACCTTGATTACATAATACAATTTCAGTTACAGTTAGAGATAGAAACTAGCATCTAAAAGTCAGTTCATACTGAGACGCTGAGAATTATTACAACACTTCTCAATGTTGTTATCTTAAAAGGAAGACAAGGCATCATCAAATTTGAGACCCAACAACTAGAAATTAAGTAAAGCGTAAGTATTCCTACGTGATATTGTACATGGCAAATCCTCCATCACTAAGCATATTAATTTATTAAGGTCCAAACAACAAGGCTTGAATTAAGTGAGGAACTTGTAATATTAACCAAAAGATACAATACAAAGCGTTTATTCATCATATCTTCATGTATTAACTTGCCAAGAGCTGAAGAATTAATTTTCTACTGGCTATCCAGAAGCCAATCACGTCAAAAAATCTGCTTCAACCATAAGGTCCACTTCGATCTCCACTTTGCATCAAAGCTAACCTATTTTGGTTGCTGCAAACTCAACTTGAAGCAGAACCAGATGTTGCATCCCAGTGATCAAAATCCCAATACAAAAAGCTTAGATGAAAATCCCTGTGATTATAACGGGGTAAAATCCAAATGCAGTAAGAAAATAGCAAGTTTGAAAAAGAAAAGTAGCCCAAGGTCAGACTTTGTGAAATTACAAAGCAGAAAATATTTTTCAGAGAAATATAAAAAGGATGATAGCTAGATATCTGAGAACTGAAGTTAGATGTAGTATACCTCTAAGAACCTTCTAATTTTAGAAAACAAGTGACCCAAACTCAATTAACTCTACAGGCAACAGCAGCAGCAGCAGGATTACTCTCTGCTGAAGTTACGAACTCTGGTGGAGGATGAAGCTCTATTGGCTTAAGAAGGATCCAGTAGGTATGTGGGTAGAAAATCAACAGACTGTAGAGGAGGGATTTGAGAGGGGCAAGATGGCCTTTTTACTTCTCCGTGGAGAAATGGCTCATTCCATCAAGTGGAGGAAGGAAGGCAGATTCCTAAAATTGTAAGGAAGTTCAATTTTTTCCATGTACACCAAACGCAGTCTAAGTAAACCGAATGGCCAAATCATAGTCAAATACTTGATATCAAAAATTAATTAATAATAAAGTGAAACTGCCCTCATATACATAATACCGTAGTAGCATAGAACAACAAAAATATTAGTTAAATTTTTTAAAACAAGGCCACTAGTGTTGGACCAATAGAAGAAAATGCAAGGGAAGGAGAGAAATAGGAAGATGATCAAATAGAGAGAAAGAGGAAGAAAGGGAATCTAAGAAAATACTAAAATTTTATTCCCCACTCCCCTAAAAAGTTACAGCCAAACACACTTGCAGAAAACAATAAAGGTAATGGTAATAAATTAGAATATCCATCATTAAACAGATGGCCTAATTTGTAATTTACAAATGATTACCTGTGCCACCATTGAACATGCCACTCCAGATTCTCTTTTTCCTTTCTTTATCATTCACCATTGGGAAAAGTAATGATCTTTGTCTTGCTTGACAAACAAAATCAGGTAGTAGAACAAAGAGCACAAGCCTGGTAAGTGCCACATCCAAATGCAATCGAGAACTGGAAAAGCCCCAGTCAACCAGCATAAATTCCTCCTGATACCCCCGATTATCAAATGGCCATACCGATTTAGCTTCTTTAAATCAGCCACAACGCTATAGATTTAGCCCATAGTCCCATGAAGCAACTCGCAATGTACAATATAATTTTGTTCTATGTGACTTCATAATGGGCTAACAACCCAGCCAGTGATGGGATTTTGCCTACGAACTCCAAACTTCCTGTGTCCACCACTTTGCAACCGTTCAAGAACTGCATAAGTAATTGAATCTGGGCTTAATCCTTGCTGCTTAAGTTTTGCATAAAGTTCCACTGCCTCAGCAGTTCTCCCACATCTCTCAAGACAGTCAAGTAAGATATTATATGTGACAATATTAGGAGAGCATCCTTTAGCAAGCATTTCATCAAACAAACTACAAGCCATCACAACTTTATCTGTTTTGCCAAAGCACTCAATAAGTGTGCTGTAAGTGACAACATCTGGATTTAATCCTTTCTCCTGCATTTCTTTAAACCTCATGTGAGCTTCATCAAGATCCCCATTTTTACCAAGGCAATTAATCAAGCAGTTATAAGAGATAACATCAGGTTTAAAACTACTAGCCTCCAGTTCTTCAAAAATTTTAATAGCATCATCAACTCTTCCAGACCTTCCAAAGCTGGCAATCAGAATGTTGTAGGTAAATATATCTGGCAGAGGACCATCTTGTTTCATCTTTTCGAAAAGAACATGAATGTGTGATATCTGCTTCAATTTTCCAAGAGCTGTGAATACTGTATTATACATGATCGTATCAGTACTTAGACCCTTTTCATGAATTTTATTCAGAAGCTCTATAGCCTCTATTGTCTTACCAGAGAGGCATAGACTCTCCAACATGGCCATACAAGCATCCTTGTCACCCTCATTAAAAAAGCTCCACATGTTGCAAAATAGCCTGTGAGCCTCACTTAAATGGCCCAATGCGCACAGAGTCCTTACAAGATATGCATATATTTTCTTATTCATATATTTATTTGATAACTTCAAAATAATATCAAGTTTGCTGAGTTGCCCTTCAGCAATTAGAACATTCAGAAGCACACTGTATGTGAATTCATTGGGCTGGCAATCATTCTCCACCATTTTTGAGAAGAGTTGGATAGCCTTGTCAACCATCCGGCCCTTAGCAAGTGCTTGAATCATAGTATTATAAGCAATCAAATGAAGAGTACAGCCCTTATTTAACATTTCTTGAAAAAGAGCTATTGACTCCTTAGTTTTACCAATTTTGCCAGTCATTCTGATCATAATGGTGTATGTGAACATATCAGCCTCACAGTGCTTCCGTTTCATGTCTTCAAATATCTTATATGCTTGGTCCACCTGCAAAAGAATCACATATGAAAGAATCAGAATTAAAGAAATATGTATTTTGAAAATAAATTCAAACCCTGTAGAACTGAATTACTTGTCTGTCAATTCAATCAAGCAAATCTTTGACAACCTTAAAGCTACCCATTTCATTTTCAGACTAGTGGTGAGCAAATAATTCAACTTTCCATATGAAAACTATACAGATAAGAGAGTGTCATGGTATAATATCCGATCTGAATTCTTGCTGCAAACAGATAATGTTAAATTCAAACCTTCTCATCCTTGACCAAAGCATCCAAAAGCATGTTATAAGCAAAAATGTCCAACTTATAACCACGCCGTTGCATGTCCGTATATATATCTAAAGCCTTGCTTGAATCATAGGACCTCAAATATGCCTGAAGCAAACATTTGTAAGTGTAGGCATTCAACCTCAAATCCCATTTCTTCACCAACCCAAGACACCTCTCTAAGTCCTCACCAGTTCCAAAGAAACCAATCAAGATGTTGATGGTAGAGATGGACCCACATATGCCATGCTGGAGCATATCATCAATAATTGAGCGGGCCTGATCAAAACGGTGAGGTGAGCTAGACTTTGAGAGGATGAGTAAGAGACGATTGTAGGTGAAGGACTCATGTCGGAAATTTGGGTAAAGGGAAGAGCAAAACTGGAAAAACTTAAAGGCAAGTGAAGGGGTTTTCAAGGCTTTGAGGATTTCAGATGCTTCTAAGGGGGTGAGGGTTATAGAGAGGGATTGCAGGTACTCAGAGAGATCTGAAAAAGGGTCATCAAAAGATAGAGTTGTGGTTGTGGATTGTGGGTGCTGACGAAGGAGGATTTTTGTTGCTTTACAAATTAGGTCATAACGAGGAAGTATGTACCCTCTATTATCAATGGGAAGTGGTGGTGGCACAGTAACCTCAGCAGCAAGAGACCAGCCTGTTGAAGATGTGGAGGTGATCTTTGCTGTGTACCTGGTGGCAAAGTGGCGGCGCATCACACACATCACTAGTTGGGGATGAACACATAGCATATAGTGCTGATGAAGCATGATGTCAAAATAGATCTATAGTTGGGGATGCAGTCGTCTAGCTAAAAAATTATTCATTATTCTTCATGTCATGAACCTGATGAAATAAGGAAAAAAAGTAATGAATCAATCAATAAACAAACTGAGAAACATATTTCTTAAATAAAAATCAATTACTCTTATGAACATGTATAGTTCTCAGTTCTCACTAATATGTAATCTTTTAAGGGTGCAATGTCCCATATCACCATGGTTATTTCATAATTTTACAAGGAATCCAATCGATAGGTTGGTACAATTGAGTTAAAATCCTCAATTAATACAAAAATATAAGCATGTACCACAAGATGAAACCTGGGAATTCCATTAAGCAATTATTTATTTATGTTTAGCAGAGCTTACACATTTATGGAAAAAATGAACACAAAGGAATGGATCCAGATATAGTACACTAAAAGATCCCTCGTTCTTATCATTTGAGATAAGCTTGAAGCTATTGGTTTTACATAATTTTGCACCAGGTTACAAGCAGTTGAAAATTTGATCAAACTTGATATGCACTAAATATTAAATTAAGCCCAAAGGGTAAGTCCACGACTTCAACTTCACTCCATAGCAATTGGAATTAACATATTTGGATATATTGATAAAGAGAACTTCAGCGTTCTCAGCATTTTCATAGATTGAAATATCATTGGCAAAGAAGAAGCACAACAGATTAGCGGTTTTGCAAAGGCGAATAGTTTACACTAACTACTCAAACGAAAGTATTTGCTCCTCACAAATGTAATATAGCCAAACTCAAACGAAAGTTTGGATGAAAATAGAGATTTGGGGTAAGGAATCCATACCTCGAAGGTAAAAATTTCGCCCTCCAACACACACAAACCCGCCATTTTCTATCTCTTCTATTAGCGCGGTCAACTTCAGCACTGATTACCACTTCGCCGTCAAGTCTCAGGCGACGGCGACGTTGTTGCACCGAACCCCCTTCATCCTTGGCTTTGCCGTCTGTTCAAGCCATAAGAAGGACAGGGAAAGTACCCAACAGAAAATACCTAGGAACTGATTCCTGATTTTTTTCTTTTTTAAAGAAAAGGCTAATTTTATTTTATTGAGAGAAGAAGCAATGATACACATGTTTGCTATTAGAAGTGTCCAGCATCATGAAGTATTTTCTGGATAAAAATACACATGACGTTACATTTTGGGAGCGCCCTGCACCACAGGCTGTTAGATGACCAACATTAACTGTTAAGTCTGACGGAAATGAACAGTAACTTCGCTGAAATTACAATTTTGCCCCTAGTTTTAAGCTGAAATTATCATTTTGCCCTTAATTTTAAATAATGTTTTTTTAAAAAAATAATAAAATAACCCCTCCCCTCGGTGGCCCCACCACCGGCCACACCACCGCCGGCCACCCACCCCACCGCTGCCGAGGACCGCTGACCACCCCCGGCGACCTCCTCCGACAACTTTTTTTTTTTAAAAAAATAAGGTTTTTTTAAAAAAACTAAGGGGAGTCCGGTGGGCCACACCACCGCCAGCACCCACCCTTACCACCGACGTCCGCCGCCGGCAACCTCCTCCGATGACTTTTTTTTAAAAAAAAAAAACTAAGATTTTTATAAAAAAAAACCTTAGTTTTAAAAAAAAAAGTCGCCGGAGGTGGCCGGCGACGGCTGGCGGTGGGGAGGGCGGCCGCCAGCGCCCCTTAGTTTTTTTTTAAAAAAAACCTTTTTAAAAAAAAAAAAAAAAGTCGCCGACGGTGGTGTGGCCAATGGTGAGGCCATCAGAGGGAGGGGTTATTCTATTGTTTTAAAAAAAAACATTATTTAAAACTAAGGGCAAAATAGTAATTTCAGCTTAAAACTAGGGACAAAATTATAATTTCAACGGAGTTACTGTTCATTTCCATTAGACTTAACGGTTAACGTTGGTCAACTAACGGCCCATGGTGCTGGGCGCTCCCAAAACATAACGTCGTGTGTATTTTTAGTCCAAAAAAAACTTCATGTTGTTGGGCGCTCCTAGTGGCAAACTTCATGTATATTATTACTTTTTCTCCCTATTTTATTAAATAAGAGTAACAACCATAACAATAATTGTTTGACCAAAAAAAAAACAACCATAATAGTAATTTCAGTAAAAAAAATTTAGTGAACAAGTCATCAAATTAAAACAACTAAAGTAGTTATAAGAGTAAAATACTCTTAAGGACCTGGCACTTTGCTTTAATTACAAGGGCTTCCCTTTTATTTTGAAAACATACCCTTAAACCCAAATCATTAGTTTCATTAAGAATTTTTATTTTTTAACTAAACTCTTAAAAATAATTTTATTTACTAATTTCCTCTCCATAATTACTAAATCCGTAATTTTTGCAACAATTGTTTAAAATATTGTAAGAATTTATTCTTTTTCTTAATTTAATAATCACTTTTGCAAATAGTTATTTTTTTCTCATATTGAGATAAAGACTTAATTAATTTAATTAATGAAGACAAAGAAAACTTAATGAAAAATATGTTAATTCTTTCAGGATGAAGGTACAATTTTAACAACAATGTTTTATGTCAGGGTTATCTAGCACAATTAAATTTCTTAAGATACTCAAATACACATAAACATTATAAAATGAAGCAAATTTAACATACCGTTAACGTTAGTGGATCTTATATGTTTATTTTATTTTTGGAAAAATTGCTTCTTCCTCATCTTCTCTCTTCCTCCTCTCTCTCCTGATTCACTACTCACACACTTGGTGGTTCACTACTCACACACTTGGTGGTTTCTTACTTTTGCAAATAGTTATTTTATTAAAATAAAGACTTAATAATTTAATTAATGCAGACAAAGAAAACTAATGAAAAATATGGTTAATTCTTTTAAGATGAAGTTGTAATTTCAACAATAATATTTTATGTTAAGGGCATTTGGCACCATTTACATTTTTAGGGTGTTAAAATACATATAAGCATTATAAATTGGGGCAAATTCATTGACCCCGTTAAATTGGAGCAAACGGATGCTAGTGGGTCTGATTTTTATTCTTTCTAGAAAAATTGTTTCTTCTTCCTGCTCTCTCCTCATTATGTACGAATCAAGGTTATTAAAATTGGATCAGTCACTGAATCGATCAAAGTATTGGGTCAAGGGTCAGTGGGTCAAAACAGGGTCAAACCGAAGTAACTAAGTCTCCAAAATTTATTATATAATATTTATTTCGTTCTCATCATAATTTAAAAAGACTTGACACGCTTAAATTTAATGGAAATTAGGTCCCCAAAAGTCAAAAAAAAAAAAAGCTAAAGAGTATGGCAATCTACTTCTTTTCTGAACCTAGCCTTCACGTCTTTCTATGGGACTTGATGAGGCATGTGAAGGATGCCCTCATCCCCATCTTCACCTACTTAAATACATACAAATCCGTAATCTCTCTTCCTCTTCTCTTTCACAATGGCTCATTCCTTCAAGTCCAAATCTAACCTCACCAATGGCAAATCATACAAGCTCAAGCAACCATATGTAAGTAAAGTTCCTAGAGGATGAAGAAAGCTTCATCTCCGCCATACAATTGGCCTCCTCTTTTGTTCTCTCCATGTCTTTGCAAGCCGTCTTCGACGCCATTGTTGAAGCCGGCAAAAAAGCAAGTCTCTTGACAAAGGACATCGCTACCATAATATCCTCATCTTCTCATCTCTCTTTGTAAACTAAACGCCTTCACTCTTCGACGTTTAAAAAAAAAATACTCTAGCCCTAGTTTCTATGCTTTTTCGAACTGACTTCATGGCCAGTTTCCAGTTCGAACCAGTCAGTCCAATCTAGGTTTAATAACCATGCTACGGACTAACTCACTTGGTGGTTTCGTTCCAGGTTTAGCTCCTATAAAGCAACCATCAACCATGTTGCTGGGTGGGTCCTCTTGTTACACTGGATTTGAATCCTTGTATCCAAGCCAATGATCTTCACATCGATGTCTAAATCTATTAGCTTGTCATTTACATGGTTGTTGGTTGTATCCAACTACTTCAGCAAAATCATTATTGTTTAATTCTAGATTATGGAGCTCTAACTTGAACTCGTTGAAGTAGAATCTTTGATTAATCTTCTCTCTTCTCAGCTCTCTAGTTCAACGTGGTTTAGAGTCTCCTCCTTGCCATTTGCCGGCTTTCGTCATCTTTTAAGAGGTCTATTTTATAGTTCTACCACTCCGCTACTATCCACTTCCTTAACTACCGATGCTTTGAGATCCAAGTGATTGGAATCGCCACCGCCGTTAGACTTCATAGTAGAAGTAGGCAAAATAGGTTCCAAAAGGATGAGCAGGGAGGGCTCGTCTGTCCGGACAAGCTTTGGACTGTCTAATGTAATCCCGATGGTCCAAATCTTCTTCTTTATTTTTATTTTTTATAAAAAAAAATTAATGAGTAGAGAATATAAAATAAAGATAATCTTTGAACAAACATTTTTTTCAAAAAATAATTATTTCATTTAAAATAAATAAATAAATAAGAAGTAATTATTAAAAAATAAATAAAAGATATGGACTGTCCAAAACTCGTCAGTACGAACGAGTTTGGATGAGCAGCAAAATCGGATCCTGCAAAGTCACGCACCTTAACACATTCTGTTAATAGATGCATACTTAAATAAGTGTGCTTATAACATAGGATGAATGAAAATATGCATTTTGAATATGTTTTCAATCATGGTGCCATGGCAAGAAAAGAAAGAAATATGTTTAGATAAAAGGCACTCAAATACCATTTGAACTTACAAAATCCCCCAAAAAATCTGTTAATATATGTAAATGACAAGAAGGTGATGTAGAAGGAATATAAAATCTTGAAGTTTGTTTATTTTTACCAAAATGCGCCTAATATTTAAATTTAAAAAAGGAAAGAAAAAAAAGACGCCCTCACCGGAACATTTTGGTAAAAATACACAAACTTCAAAATTTCATATTCCAAATTTTTCTGTCATTTCCATGTATTAACAAAATTTTTTATATTTTGTAAGTGCAAATAATGGTATTTAAGTACCTTTTCCTAATATGTCTTTAGTTATTTAAAATAATATTAAATAAATAAATTTCAATAAATATGATAAAAAATTTTAAAATCAATAATATAATAAATTTTAAAATCATATAAGCATTAAAAAAATTTATAAAAAAATATTTTCAGGCAAATAAAAATATTTATGCATTTGTTGAAATATGGTTGTTTTGGTCAAAAATAATATTTAATAGTTAAACTCAACGGTCAACTAATGGTTGGGCGGATTGAAATGGAATGTTAAATATATAAGGGAGGGTTTCATAACATGTATTTTAATTTCAATTGAAGTCTTTTTTTTTTTAAAGAAAAAAGATCAATTTAGATAAAACAAATGGATAGTCAATGTATTTTACTCAAGTTATAATTTTATTGAGAGTAATATAATTGGATGGGCCCAACAAAGCCTCTCTTAATACTTTTTAAATTTTTTTTAAAAAAAATTAAACTAGTCTCTCTTAATATTTTTTATTTGATGGGCCAAACAAAGCCCTTGATATTATTCAAAAGTTTTTAAAATAATTTCTTAAACATTTGTATGTCAAATGAAACAATTGTTAGATTTGTCAAATCCATGAATGTGTTAAGGATTCTAATGAATGGCCATGACTATACATTCAACCCAAAAAAATGTTCAATATTCCAAAGCTGTATAAAACATAAATCATACGGGAATAACTTAAAATTTGACGGCAAATCCTCGTTAAATTCCAGCTTTTTAAAAAACAAAAAAAAAAAGAATAATGCTTATAAAGAGGGGAGGCAATGCTTTCTCTCTGAGAGGTTGTGGTTAAGGATGATCAGAATATCCATGCGCTACTACAAAAAAATCATGAATTCTCATTGTTATTAAATGCCATATATAACAGTTTCGTACAGCTACATATGCAGGTGTTATAAAAGCTTGGTGTAGATAAATTACATTTGACGACCGTTATTTTATTTTGGACATATGATAATGATTGTAATATAATACCTATTATGTATTGAGATGTGGTAAAGCTATGATGTGCATACTGCTGTCATAATAAATAACAATCTTAAATAAACAACCATTATAAAACGTTAAAACATACATAACGATGCTTTTAAAATAACCGTTATATAACACCCATTATTTATTTGCTATGAAATGCTAATGAGTTTAATAAAATTGTAATACCCTAAAAATCATATTTAGCATAACCACTATATTTTGATAAAAAATACCTATTTTAAATAGATGAATATGAGATCTCAAATTTTGGTGTTGTATTTATTTACATTTATAGGCAATTTTTCCATAGAATTTAAGAGCCTAAAAATTTATTTAGCTTGTTACCATATAAAGCACTATTTTAGGGATTAAAATTAGGATTTAACTAATTATTTCTAAATTATCACTATGGGGCGAAAATTCTTAATTAGTGAGGCGTAAATAAATTACATAATCCTAAATCCTAAAGGGGACCAATGAGAGATTTTTCTTTTAGAGATTGTGAAGAGTAATTAAAACATAAAATTAAAAATTAAAAATAGGGGGAGGGGACGGATTCTTTAAAAAATAAGGAGAAAGAAATAAGTCAATTAGAGTAGTGTGTGGGAGAAGATTAGACAAGCTTAGGGAGCAAGTTGTTTAACTTGGGGAGCAAGTTGTTGTTTAATTAGCTAAATTAGATGAGAATCCATAGGAATTAAATCATAACTTGAAATATTGAAACTAAGTATTAAATATAAATACATATTTGAAATTAGTGAATTATGAGCTTCAACTTGGCTATTCCCAAAGTTATTTTCGTATACTTTTAGGATTCATACCTAAGTGTTTCAGGAATTAAAAATCACTATAAATCTAGTCATAAAATTAGGATTTCAAAAGTGAAATTAGATCTTGAATAAAAACACCCAATTACACCTAACTAAATTAGAATTTGGGATTAATTAGGACAACTTGGGGAAGAAGTAGTATGACTTGGGGACAAAGCAAAAGAACTTCTTGAAGAAGGAAGGAGGGAGGACGGCTAGGAGGGATGAAGGGGAGGGATTAAACCCTCTTCACCAAGTAAGATCCAATGGTTAAAATGCAAAGGGGAAAAACTACAAAAATGTCATCACCTTCTACTATAAATAGAGGCTTTAGGCAACACAAATTATCCACCGATTCACAAGGCAAAGGCCGAATTTAGAGAGAGTGGAAGAGAGTGGAAGAGCTTCAAGAAACAAGAAGCAAGGTTCTTCAAGGATAAGTTCTCTAGTTCTTAAGCTTTAGCTTTTAGTTTCTAGTTCAAGTTCTTAGTTTATGAAGTAGAAATGTTAGGAAATGTTGTTTTGATCTTCAATCTTCCAAATCTAGTTTTATTTTCATGTTTTCATGCTTTCCATTGACTTTATTTCGAAAAATTGATGAAGAAGAAGTATGGCAAAATTTTTTGGAAGATTATGATTAAAATAGCGAAGCTCTGGCGAAATTTCATCGATTAGCGATTTCTGAAGTCAGTAGTAGAAATGCTGGTATTTTTTGAAGAAGATGATGTTCAAAAATTCTAAGAAAATTCATGATGAAAGTAGACATATAGAGCTTTCTAAATCTATAAAGAGTGTCATTTGAAGTTCTGTGCAAAAAAATAAAAATCTCAGAAGTTGAGCTACGTTTTCTGAGGAAAATTCTGGGCAGTGCTTTGAAACGTGGAAACTGGGAATTATCCATAAATTCTGGGTAAGTTCCAGTATTTTTTCTTGAAAATAGAGATCTCAAGGATTCCGGGAAATTTTACGGATCCTTGTTTCGATTTTTCTGGAATTAGTTATGATTTTTCGAAGTTAGGCGAAATTCTGCCTAGAAATGCTGGATCAACAATTTTTCCGAAAATTATGTTGATATAATTGGAAATAAATCCTTCAAGGGTAAAACTGTCAATTGTGGCCAAGGTGTCTCTTGAAATATTGTTTGAGAATTAATTGAGACGATATTACCCTTATAGGATATCAAAGATCGTTTTTCTGACCAACAGAACGTACCAAAATTCAGTTACAAACGCGTATTGTAACATTAACTCTTATGCTTATGGTTTGTGTATATATGATAGTTGTATTCACATATTGAAACTCTATTTTTGAAAGTTGTTCATGATATATTGAATTGAATGCGGGTTATAGTTTTGATAACACCGTTGAGTTTTCCTAGCGCTGAGGACACGATAGACCATCGTGGCATTGATTATGTGCAGACTAGGGTAACATACATATTGCAGTGGCTATGTTATGTTATTGCCTTATATGTTGTTATGATTTTGAAAGTTAAAATTGTGAATATATTCTTATTATGAGATATCTGTCATATACTATTTACATAAGCATGAGGTTAACCGTTACCTGAGGTTCAGTGGGTATTAAACCTCAGCTCTTACCATAGCTTCAGGTCTGGAAAACCAAGGACTGAAGATAGGAGTAAGCAAAAAGCGTAAGGACCCGACCAAAGATTCTATTTATTTAGTTGTATATCGTTACAACTTCACTTTGACAAATGTACTGTACATTGTATACAAACAAATACGCCACAGTTTATGATATATCAGTTACTCACTCTTTAGTTTACTCCGATGCTCTACTCTGATGATTTGAAATGCTGTAAAAAAAAAATTCCGTTTTTGAAAATGGGATGTTACAAAAATAACTGACATATATAATATATAAATATATAACCATTCTTATTTAAAAACAATTAACTTCTGAAGAATTTTAAAAAAAAAAAGAAAAAGAAAATAGGGATTCTCCTTTTGCCTCTACATGTATAATGAAATTGTACACAAATTTGTATATTGCAAAAGTTCACACATCAAGTCTAGCCATGCAATTTGGAATAGATAAAGATATTCTCGGTTTTGGGATGGATCAAGACATTTTTGGCTTTATCTAATGCACCCACGCACATACACCTATCCACACACACATATATATCAATATATATTATACATTTTTTGTCATAGATCATTTGACAATAAGGTGGTTAGGCCAAGTAACAAGTTCTAGCACATAGCACACAATTCCTCCTACTAACATTCTATGGCAAGCATTGGAAGAGTCAACTTGGATCAATAACTCTAGGCTAACATGATTCTAAAGTGGAGGCGAATTGTGAATCGCATTATCCCCTTATAGCTTACACATGTAGCCTGTAGAGACAGTTGTGAATCGTGTTCTCCCCCTATAAGTTATGCATGTAGCCTGTAGCAATCTTATACCACTTAGGGCTATTTGCCATTCACTCAACATAGTGAAATCTTTGTAAATCTTTAATGATTTTCGGTAAAAAGGAGAGGAACCTTATATCAAATATTTTTCAAGAAGAAAAATGAGCATGCCTTAAGTCAAAAGCTAGCTATAAAATACAAAGTAAATAATGGAGAATGCAAAATGGAGAAGGGAAGTCATACCTCTGTATGATTAGACCATACCACATAAAGAAATGTAACCTGGCTAGGGCTAAAGAATAAAAATGTGAGATATGAACGAAACGTGTGTGTTAGGGCTTGCATAAAAACTTGAGAATCTATCAATGAGAAACAAGGGAGAAGGCTTTTATGGATGGTGATGTACAACTGAAAACGACGATCGACGGCGGGAAAACACGACCGTGGCATTGGAGGTTTTGAGGTTGGTGGTTGGGGTTTACATTTGACCTAAAAGGCTAAGACGAGTGTGCTAATGAATGAAATGGAGAGGTAGAGTGACATTTAAATAGAAGGGAAAGTTTAACTTTATAATAGTTCAAATATATCACCTGAAATGTATTACTCCGTTGTTACATATGTAACAATTATTGTAAATATTTGCAAAACATAACAATTATTATAAATATTTGCAAAACATAAACACATAGTTATTGAAAAACCGTAAGGTAATTTCAAAAGGTTTCTAGCTAACAACCGTTAAATATCTACAACATTTTAAGAAAAACAAAAATAGGGTGTACTGCTATTGATTTCTACCTGCTTTCATAAACTACGTATAAACCAAAAACAATATAATAGACCATCCATAAAAACATAGAGATTAACCCAGATTAGCAGCAGTAAAACAACGATACACAGTCAAACACACATAAATTTAGCGCCTCTTTTTCTTTTTGTAATCTTATCTTTTTGTATGTTACTTTTTTAACTTGAATTCTTCTATTATTGTCAAATAATAATATTCCCCTCTTCGAAACCCAAATCCCTTCATTACAATCGTGTCTGACGTACAAAGCATCTTCTTCATTCAAATTTAATGGTTCAAGTGGCCTCAAATTGAATAGATCATCCTCAACTCCATCACTCATCTCCTTATCAATCACTTTATTTGTTAACAAAACAATAGACCATCTATGTTCAGAAGGATTTATGGATGTAGAAGTTAGAACACTTGTATAGCCTGAGAGGTTATGACTTATAAAGGGCCGACGATGTTACAAAAGGTTATCATCAATGACTGGTACTTGAGGGAAGTCATATGGTTTGAAAGTGTTACATGATAGTTATTTCTGAAGATTGTTATATCTTCGCTGATATAAGAAGTTGGAAGTTAAATCATTTGTAAGTGTTGGAAGTTAAATCATTTGTAAGTGTTACACGACGGTTATTTTTATCACTAAATAAATAACAGTTATTAACTACAACATTTATTTTTCTATTTTTGTGAATTCCACCTTTCAATATATGACAATATGTATAATTAATGCATTTAAGCGTTATATGTACATAACATTTATTAGTTGTAAACATTAGGCGTTATAAAAGCCGAAAGCAGTTGTAGGAGTGATGTATCTGAAATTCAATTTCCTATCCATCTTTATTTGTTGGCCCGTTAGGGATGAAATCCGAGTTATTCAACAATTCAAGCATTATTTTGTAGTATTTCTTAAGAATAGTCACGATCGATCGTTAATCCTTACTCAAGGCACTTGGTTACTTCAAGGATTAACACTTGAAGCTTTTTATTGGAAACTTGACATGCCTATTGCCACTGTGCATATTTGATTCCAGTTTATGGTTTCTCCATGGACTATTACATACGCAGAGCAAATTGCAAGAATTTTAGGTAATTAGACTGGTACTTTCATTGAGCATGATTGGTCTTGTTCATATGAAAAAAAATGAGGTGCCACACTTGTATCTTTTTACTTTGATAAAATGTTTAATGTTTTTATAAGAATGAATAATGTGGATTCCATCACACAAAAATTATGCATACAAATCCAATTAAATTCTCGTTATTTTATTTTAGAAATTCAAAATTTAAATTAAAACCTAATTTTGAAGGATTATAATAGACCATGAAAACAAAAAAATATTACTCCAATCCATGGATAACCATTCTTAAAGTAGTTTCCCTCCATTTTTAAGTTGGTGCCTGTGTATTTTTCTTATTTACTCTTTTAGCATCGTTAGCCTCTGTAACTTTGTTCTATTAGCGTTCTTGATCTAAGTACGAAATCTAATTGTGCTAATAGAGTAAAATTAAATAATTTAATAATGAGAAAAAACACACAGCCACTACATTAAAAATTGAAGAAAACCACTTTTTTTTTTTAGAAAGACAAACTTCATTACACACACAGTTAAACGATTATAATAAACTTGGGCTACATTACATCAACAACGAAAGCAAAACCAAGCAAACCAAGACTACAAAGTGTCAAAGCAAAGAAACAAACAAACAAAAACTAAAAATAGCACATGAATAACACAAACACACACACAAAAGCTGCAAATGGCGTCTGCAGACAAGAAGGTTCACAGCCACCAACAGAGAGACATCAAGAATCGCCAGAAAGGCAGATGGAGCCAGGAAGTGCCAAGCAATATATAACTGAGGGTGTTGCAGCACGTCTCTCAGAGGACATGGGCCACTCAAGTGAACCAACATGACTTGAAACTTGCCATAGGAAGAGAGAGTAGAAAAACCGACAAGCCAGATGCCAGAAATAGAAATGAACGAACAAACTCAAACTCCAGCTTACACAAGAGGAGAAATTGATGGCAAAAGCTACGCTGCAACAACACACAAGGAAAAACCATACTAGAACGGCTGCTAAGAAACTTAAAGGTCCCTAGTAAGATCATCTAGATGGGCAGAGCTTTTTGGCACAAGCTCTACTAGAACCCAGAACATGAGCATAAAGCTCATCTCGTGGACGCTTCTTGAAGACGGTGAAAAAACATGAACAGAACCTTACATCAGAGAACTGGACATAGAAAGTATAGAATTGCTCCTTAGATCCTAAACAACAATATGAAGCATATTGAAGTTGTCTCAGGAGACTCCAAGAACAGTAGAAGGCATGAAAACTCCTGAAAATTCTTGCGCGAGAAAGAGGACCAGTATCATTGCTTGGAGTAAAAAGCTTAGTTCGTTTTGAACTAAAAGAAGGAAAGTCAGATTAAGATCACTTTCATTTGCCAACTTCCGTAAAAGAAGAGATGCTAGAAGATGATGGTTGATAAAAACCCAAAAAAACCCACCTCCCTCGTGTAATAATCTAGGGGAAGCCCAAGAATTTGAAGCCAATAAAATGAGAGAGACACATGAGAGATTGGAGTTTTTAGGGTTCCATTCATAGACTGCTACCACATGATTCTAAAGAAGCCAGGATCCTTGACTGAGAATAACCATTCGATTTGCAGAACTCTGGAGGTGAAGAACTAAGTAGTTGAGGCCTTGTTGAATGACTTGTACAGGAGCTTGAAGAGACTAATGAGTATTCATCAAAGCTTGGATTTTCGAAACATGAATACATCTAGGACTTGCGATTTTGATTTTTGGCAAAGAGATAATGATTAAGACAATAAGTTCTACGGTGATCTTCACATGCCGACAATCTCATGATGCCAGGAAAAAAAACGCAAATCCCAAAAGAAAAGCAGGGGAAGTAGGAAAAATCAGAAGAGAAAACAGATTCAAAGATATAGAAACGGCCGGTATATATAGGTGATCAATGACAAGGCAAGCAATAGAGAAGCGATCTTCCAGGCCAAACCTAGGAGAGCCGCCTTAGAAAGATAGAAGACTCTCCACCAACTCTGTCACAGTACTGACTGTACCAAAGAGAACCTCATGTACCTCGAATAAATTTCCCTGTCCCTCCAAAACCAAATACAACCATTTAAAACGTTGGGTTAATAGATCATTTCTTAGCGAAAAAATTTTCATAGGCAAAGTTCACTATTAGGCACCTATAATAACCATCACAATTTGGATCAAAGACAATGGATCTAATTTATTTTAAATAAAATCTCAAGTTTGAGCATTACAAGTATTACTTATTTAAAAGGATGATAAGAATTACCCTCTGTTTAAAACTGAACATATTCTAATCTTGACGAATAGGTTGAACCAAATTTCATATGGTTGTCACCCAAAAAAAAAAAAAAAAGTAGCCACACATAGCTGTCAATAGAGAACAATACCAGCTGAAACATAAAGCCACACATAAAACCACTTCATATTTCCATCGATTTTATTACCAGTCACTTCCAATCTGATTACAAAACCCCGAAAAATGATGAACACTTAAGGAAATAAAGTATCAAAAGATGTATGGGCCACAGAAATCTCACCAAGTAAAAATGGAACAATCTGTTTTACACAAAAAGGGGGTTTACTATTCTCTAGTAGAAGATAATTAACAGGTAATTGAGGACTAGCAAGAGATATCACATCATCTTGAAACCTGCTTGGCTTCTATGTCCTGAAGCCTTAGGGTAACCGCTCTCTTGTGGGCTTCAAGCCCTTCAACTTCAGCCATGGTTTCTACATATGGTCCAAGGTTTCTAAGGCCTTCTTCTGTGAGAAACTGAACAGTAATGTACTTGAGGAAAGAATCCAACGACACGCCACCATACATCCTCGCATATCCATATGTGGGAAGCACATGGTTTGTTCCACTTGCATAATCACCAACACTCTCCGGTGTCCATGGCCCTAAGAACACTGAACCTGCATGCAGCAGAGGCAATCAGTTCTATGTTCTCGTGAAAAATGAATCAGTGATGAAGTTTTGAAGGCGACATTATACTTTTCTTTTTTGAAGCATCTGAAAAGGAAGGAGAATCACAACCATAGTTGAATTCAGATCCACTGAAGTACTTCATTTTGGAAAAGTAGATAGAGATCTGAATCGAATGGTGAAGCCCACCTATACACATATGAGCCTACAACATTCTTCTTGTCTTTCTCTAATGTCCCATAAAGTACCTTGGACGATCTACACCTCTCACAAACTCAGGAAAAAATTAATTTAAAAAAATGATCAAAATCTTGACCAGCCAACCTCTGCTATTTGGAGGCTCACTATGGCAAGCAGGACTAAGCTGTTTTTCCAAAAGGGCCAGAGAAATAAGACTGCTTGAGAGAGACAAGGACTTCCAATTTGGTCATTCAAAGCTTAGCCACTCAATATCATCAAATTCAACACACAGATTAGTTTAGTGTTGCCAATGACGTTGTAGCCTGTGCTGTGCGGGTGCATGAGAACTCTCTATGAGTGAGAGGTTGTGGGTTCAATCTCGCTTGTAACCTTAGGCCATTAATGTGTAACCCTTTAACTAAAAAAATTTTAGTGTTCAGTTTTGGAAGGAAATGGGTTGCACAAGCAACATTGTCAGTATTTTAATAATCAAGGAACTAAATCAAGAACAATGAACTCCCATGGATTGAATTGAAATGCCAAGTGTAAGGTTTTCCTTGATTCAATTGGATTGAATCATCATCTTTATCATATTATTGCAATGGAAGTTTGGGATATTCCCAAACCTTCCATAAGAAATGCAACGTTTCAGAAAGGCCATTAGCGTTTTGATGCACATAATATTTGTATCCAAAAATTTATCCATTACTGCACACAAAACATCTGTTCTCATTTCTTCACTTTCTACATCAGAAAATATAAAAGCAACATTAAGGAAAATGTTATACCTGCATTTTCAATAAAACTTTCCCACTTCTCTGCATCCTTTACATTGATAATAAGGTGTTCAGGTGCATATAAGTTTGAGAAGCTAATTGCCTGGAAGATCCAATAACAAATACTATTTCTGAGCTCCTTGAAACTTATTGGTGAGCTGAACTTTAATCAGCTAGAGGGAAATTATAAATTAGGTGAAAATGTTATGTGGCAGAGGAGAGAAATTGCAATTAGGACAACATTAGCATTTATTGCTATCATATCGTATACACCCATCAGCAAGAAAAGCGTTGAACAACAGACAAACCTCAAGCATATCGCGTGCATACACAATAAAACTGTGGCTCAAGGCTTTAGAGGCGAAATCTCCCCTCGTTAGACTGTAGCACTGCTTGCTGAGTTCTTCCAGTATAGCATTCAAATCAACACCATCTCCAACAATTACAAGAACAACCTGACTGTCAGGACCATGCTCAGCCTGAAAATTCAGAAGTTTGTTGTGGAGATGTCAGAACAGTACAAGAATGCTAAAAGATCTCTCTTGTTAAGCAGGAAATAATTGAGAACATTAAGTAGCAGAGTCAAGTTTTAAGCAGTATGAAACCCATTGGGTTGAGAGCAAATGGATCTCTTTAACAAGAGTAGGATTAATTTGAGAAAGGTATTGTACACTATATCAATTAACAAATCCTTTGGTACAATACTCCATTCACTATTATATTACTCGTGTGTGTGTGTGTGTGTGTGTGATGGGTACCTAAGTGAGATTGGGAATCCTACCCTAAAAGCAAGTTGTTGAGGTGGGGGAACAACCCACTTAAATACGCTATTGGGCATCCCATACTACTCAGTGTGGGACTTAAAATCCAATACTACCAAGTCTCCATTAATATCGATATTTCATTTTCTTTGTTTTTCAAAATTTCATTCTTTTTCCTTGGTTTTGTTTTCAATGCATACAAAGGAATATAAGGCCAGAATGGTGGTTACACAACCTTACACATTGAAATTTCAACCAAAGCATACTAATGCAAACAAAAAGTTCCTTTTCCTCAATTAAGTGTTCCGTAAATCTCCCAAGCAAAGGCCTATTCATAGGTCTTTCCTATTGAATAGGTTAAGGTAAATGAGAGTAGCATAAGCAAATCACAAGATTTGGCGGGTTTTTATTTTGGATATAGGCTAAAATAGAGTTCAAGCAAATACAGACATAAGGTTCAGATTGAAAGGCAGAACGCAGATAAGAGATGCCTAAGTTAGTTCTCAAGACTATACAAAATTTTTATCATTGGATGTTAGGGGTCCACAAGTCCTCTTTTGGCATACTCCAGAAAAAAGACACATGTTTAGATGTTTGGAAGCAGTTCTGGTCAGTTTATGTCAGTTTAGAGAAGTTGTTATCATCTTATCTCTATAGTAACAGTTATTATAGGAAGTTATCAGTATTGAAGTCTATAAATGTGTAATATGTTTTATGAAAGAATGTGATGAATATTGTTTGAGAATTAATGTGTACTGGCTAGAGTTTATAGATCTTGGCTCTAGATTGTCTTTCCCTTCTTTTCTTATCTACAAATTCTGCTAGTGCTAACAATTTGGTATTAGAGCAGTGAATCTTCAGACCTGTAGGTAACATGGTTAACACTAGGAAATCTTCTTTCGAGAATGATTCTCCGTTAAACACAAACCAGAACATAGAACACCCACCAAATTCAAATCCACAGAATGATCCCGCTGTAATTTTAGCACAGCAGCCTACACAAACGCATCCTAATTCCAATCAGTAACAGTTAGCAGCCATTCTTGGGCAATTAAATCTTATGAATTCACACATTAATATTCTGAAGAAGCTAAAAAGGCCAACTGTGATTCATGGAGAGGCAAGTCATAACAGCAGAGGAAATTAAGGCGAACATGAGGATGATACAGAAAATCGCTGGTGGAGCAGAAATCCTTCTAAAAGACCTTATTCAAAGGTGGTATTCACAAAGTATGAAGGAGAAGATCCACAAGGCTGGATTTTAAAAGCTGATAAGTATTTCTGATATTACCATACTCAAGAAGATTTAAAGATTGATGTGGCAGCCATGAATCTTGAAGGTGAAGCGTTGGATACATTTACTTGGGTTTCCTCAGGAAGAACAATTAGATACTGGGAGGAATTAGTGTAAGTCTTCCAAGAACAATTTGGTCCGGCTGAATTTCAGAATCTTGATTTTCACCTATGCAACATTAAACAAGTTGGTTTAGTAAGTGAATACAAACAAGAATTTGTCAGGTGTCAACCACGTGTACAAGGATGGCCGGAACATTGCCTGATGGCTGTTTTCATCAATGGACTAAAGGAAGAACTACAGGTGGATGTTAAGATTCAAAAGCCACAAACCATTTATAAAGCTGTGAGTTTGGCCTTGGAATTTGAGGCCAAATCTCAATTGCAGCAGCCACCAAGATCATTTCTGCAAAGCCAATATCCACGTAGTTCAGAAAATAATATTAATTCGTAAGATAATAAAAGTTTTTTTCCATGTCAGCCCTGGGAACTGTCCAGTCAGCCAAATCATACAGTTTCTACTTTCAATAAACCGTTATCTTCAACTTCAGCAGTTACTCAGAATCATCATGCGATCACGCCATCCACGGCCTTTCACGATTCACAGCATCAATTTAGAAGAGAAAAAGGGCTCTGTTTTAATTGTGGAGATCATTTCGCACCTAGTCACCGTTGTCAAGCCTTGAGTTTGAAATTAATGGAAATATCCGAAGATCCACAGATGATACGCCTGAACTCTTGGCCGTTGCTCAATTTTCCAATGCAAATTTGGTGGAAATTTCCCTTCACGTGATTCTAGGCAACTCATCAGCCACTACCATGAAAGTGAGATGAACTTTTCAAGCCAAAACAATCCCAATTCTGATCAACAGTGGCTCCACACACAATTTCATCTCCAACAAAATAGTGACAACCTTGAATTTACCATCCAATCCTCTCCCTCCCTTCAGCGTTCAAGTTGGTGATGGCAGAATGCTCACTTGTAAGTCAATTTGTAAGCAGCTGGAGGTTAAAATTCAAGAGTCAACTATCAAGGACGACTTCTTTCCATTCACCTTGAGCAACATGGATATGGTTTTTGGCATTAAATGATAGGCATCTTTAAATACAGTGGCAGGAAATGGGCAAAAGATGTTTATGATCTTCTGGGTTGATGGGAAACGTTACAAACTACAAGGTCTTCCTCAGCAACTAACTTCGGCTTCTTTATGCAGCTCAATTTCCTTCTTTCTGCCTTGAGGACAAGGCTTATTTTCAAGGGGAGGGTATTGTTAGGGGTCCACATGTCCTCTTTTGGTATACTCCAGAAGAAAGACATGTGATTAGATGTTAGGAAGCAGTTCTGGTCAGTTTAGAGAAGTTGTTGTTATCTTATCTCTTTAGTGACAGTTATTATAGGAAAATATCAGTATTGAAGTCTATATATATGTGTAATATGTTTTATGAAAGATTGAGATGAATATTATTTGAGAATTATTGTGTATTGGCTAAAGTTTACAGATCCTAACTCTATTTTCTTTCCCTTCGTTTCTTATCTACAAATTCTGCAAGTGCTAACATTGGAAAACGACAAGCAGCTGGCTTGAAACAAATTTCAAAAAGATGAAAGACCAATCAAAAGCTCAAGCACAAAATTTCCTGTCATTAAGCTTTATTGTGTAAATCATCACTAAATTTAAACTCAACATCCTAAATGATGTCTCGTAATAAATCTACAGCTCTTTGAATTTCAACAAGTTATCCTTCATTGAAGCTGTATCTTTAAGGATCCACAATTTATTCTATTAAAATATAGATGAAAAAGAAGAATCAACATCAGAGACCATTTGAATACTGAAAAGAAGATAACATTACATAACCAAATTGTCAAGCCTAAAAATAAGTGTGACCATGCTTCTTATCCTAACCCTCCAAAGTCCCTGAGGAAACATGGTTATGAACAATGATAAACAAACAATGAAGAAGAAAGAGGATGGAAGAAAACTTAGCTCATGACTGTTAAATAGAGGGAAGGCTGTGCAATTAAGTCATCTCTCAACAGATGAAATCATCCACAATATGATAATGAAGACTCAAATTTGAGGTGAATAACAATGACCCTGAACCTTTGCTTGAGCTAAAACTAGGGCCACAAACGGCACTTATGTACTCTACTTTGGCTGCACTAAAATTAGTTCATTTTTCCCCTCCAAGATTGTCCTAAACTATTAATATGAATGGATAATGTTTAGTAGAGCAAAAAGAAGCATTTCAAAATCTAGCAAACCTGTGAGAGTAAATCAGCAGCTACATGACCAGGAATCGCATGCTTGTCTGCGATGACCAAAACTTCAGATGGACCAGCTGGCATGTCAATTGATATCATGGCTTCACTGTTCTGCAGGAAATTTTGATGAGCAAAAAATTAAAGCTAAAACACAAAAACCCTTTAAAAAATATTGGAAACAGATTCAAATATTAAATGAAAACTTCTTTACTTGCAATATCATTTTCGCAGCTGTCACATATTGATTTCCAGGGCCAAAAATCTTTTCAACCTGCAAAATTTTAGAAATAAATTCACATATTTAAAAATTGAGATGAAAATTTTTTCGTATAGCAATTTTATTTTTTTTTGTTGGAAAGTAAAAAAGAATTATATTTTATTTTATTTTTTATCACTATATTATATAAGCTATAGAAAGTCAACCTTCAATTCATGGCTTATATAGCTAATGAACAGATTTCACCCTAATTAGTTCTGTGTGATTCCAAGTCCAATGGTTGCTGTATCAACTCTTTTACCTCCATACCATTTCAAATCTTGAGTTTTTTCATCCATTCAAATCAGTACAAAAGCATTTCTATTAGTTTATAATATAGAATTTATAACAAGTCACAATTTATAAGCCATAAACAACAATTCATTTCTCAAATCCTGTGCAACACAGGGAAATATGCATAATTTAATTAACAAATACGATGAACAAATTCTGATATAAAATCCCCCTTGGTCACAAAAATATTCATCAGGCTGAGTATTACCAATGAAAACAATTATGAACATACTCTAATTTCCCAATAACAGGAAATTCAATAGTCATAGCCTATCACTAGGTAAAGTCCGAAAAATCAGACCATGAAGGTGCACTGGTATCAAAATGGGATATATAAGATCATAAATTTATCCTATGACAATGCTTATATTATACAAGAGAGATGAGAACATATCAGTGATCTCAAGAATTTCTCCCATTTATTATATTTTTATTCCATCTTTCTTAGCATTATTTCTCTTTATTTTATTTCTTTCATATAATTAACCGCTGCTGGTCATTAGGTTAGGAAGATTTGTCTTTCATCTTTTACTGATTTGATGAGATAGTTGTCTCCTCCTTCCCATTTATATTCAGCTTCTTCCCAAGGAATAAAGGAAAGCAATTCATATTATTTTCTCGTCCCTTTTTCTCCCTCTTCTTAAGTTCCAACATATCAAATCATGCAGGTTCAATAAAGTCAGAATGATCAAATACAAAACGCATAATTAATACAAGAAAAATTAAGTAATATAATAAAACTCCATTTTATGACTATTAATTGATACCAACAAATTGAAAGGAAAAGCCTAAAAGAGAGATGAATGAAGGGCAAGTTAGCCACCTTGGGACAAGACTTTGTTCCCCAAGCCATGGCAGATATAGCCTGATATGGAGAAAAAAGTCATTGCAACTGTTACTCAACTTATATCATAAAAATAGAAAAACATAAATCTAACTCTGAGCATATCAGCCTCAAATAACACAACCATTCATGGGTTATATTACATTACTTCAAACCTGAGCTCCTCCAGCTTTGAGGATGTGAGTCACTCCAGCCTTCTTTGCACAGTACAGTACCTCCTACAGGAAAACTTTCATCAGAACTAAAATAACCTCACTGATTCTTTCCCTCAATACAGATGACTACCTTGCATATATTGCCATCCTTAGTTGGTGGAGTTGCAAGAACAACAGTTTTACATCCAGCAATCTGTGCTGGCTGGTATAAAAATATGTCAGCAAAATCTGGGATGACATATATTGATAATCACAATAGAAGTTACAGGATGGCGAAGAATTATTAATTATGATGAAAAATCTATTAAACTTACAACTGAGAGCATCAGCGCAGTTGAAGGTAATACTGCAGTTCCTCCAGGAACATAAAGACCCACAGGATTTATGCTTCTAGCAACTCGCTTGCATTTGACTCCCTAACATTATCAGAAACCTCAAAAGGTCACATTAATACACTGAGTAATGCTGAGAACCCAGAAAGAACATACATGGAGGCATATTAAAGAAATAACCAGACGAACACAAGCAAACAGATGGAAATAGAGAAGATAAGAAAAGAGATACAGAATATCTTGATTGGAAAGGATCTTCCATTTTTCATCTTCTATTACTATCTAGCTTTCCCTGGATAAAGTGTCATGTAGCTACTTAAAACAAAACAAAAAAATTATCACCAACATATATGAACCGCATCTGTTAAATTAAATACTATCCAGCCATTAGAACTTGCAAATCTCTACAATACTATCCAGTCATCAATGGGTCCAAGATAAGTCACTCAAATCTCATTTAGCACAATGTTGGCGTATCTGCGCTCAGGTTTGTACACCCAACCAAAAGCGCACAAAAAACTAGCTTTACATACTTTCATGTTCTCAACAGTTTTCTCAGTAGACTTCTGAGCAGCATGAAATGCATATATATTGCTGTAGGCAACATCAAAAGCTTCCTTGACATCTGAATTGAGCTGCAGAAAAGGGAAAATATAACTTTAAATACTGTTCCAATCAATTAGCATGCTCTCTAATGAGAAAGGAGATCATAATAAAGGGTTTGACAAAATCCCAATAAAAAACTTTAATAAGGATGCATGTTCTAATAGACATACCACAGGGTCTGAAAGCTCTGATACATCTTCAACTATTTTATCAAGTTCTACTTTGTCAAATCTTGAAGTATACCTACAAAACAAAAGAACCAACAAATTGAAGTTTTAGTCAATACCAAAAGATAATCTGAAGATGCAAAAGGGTAGTTCAATAGTAGAGAAAACACTAGCATAAAAATTTTTATAAAAATTTAAAAATGAAAGTTTAGACACCAGATATCAACAAATTTCAAAGGAATAAGAAGCAAGAAGCCCCAACTCTTTAACTGCAGCATCGCCTCTCTTGTGGACATCGTCAACAATGGGATTTACCTACGCAACATGAATTTTAACAGTCAACCAAGTACCACTTCAGTGATATTGATCTATGACAAGATTTTATTTTATTTTATTTGGCTAAAAAGATTATGAGAAGCCTCTAGAGGATGAAAAAGAACAACTTGTGCTTACCACACTGAAAATGGAAGAGAAATCTATGCGAGGGCGAGTCTTAAGGTTCTCAACCTCTGCCTGAGTAAGCTCTGATAATCTGTATGGCTTCATCGAACACTTTATCCGGTGATTTGTGAACACTATCAATAAATGCAACATAATCCCATAAATTAAAGTTTGAGGGGAAAAAAGATGGTGGAAGATTTCATCTATCTTAACATTAAAATGGGAAGTTTGTGCACTTATTTCTCCTAAATATATAGAAAACTATACTGATAGTGCAAGGGCTATAAGTGAATTATGTTAAATTTTTGCAGTCTATATCCAAGAGTTTGGAGGAAATATATAATAAATTCCTAAAAGTATTACAGAATAACTATTCAATTTAATTTTAGTGATTTCAATCGGATGGCTCCAACATCCAGAAATGAACAGACCCATAACCTAAAACTGTAAACTGATGTACCAGCTGGGGCACGAAACCTAAAACTGTAAACTGATGTACCAGCTGGGGCACGAGGACATTGTAGAAATGTATTTCTGGAAATGCCAGTAAATTGAAAATGGCCAGCACGGGATGGCCTGATCAAACATCTGCTCCCATTAAAAAGAACAAGCTGGGCTTCCATCATCACCTTCAATAATCAGGCAACAATTTTCACTACAGAATATGGTGATCATAAAAAGTAATTAAAATTAGCCTCTTAAAAGTACTCAGCTAAGGAGCTCAATGGCATATATAAAACCAAATACAGGCAAAAAATAGCAGGAGTTGTGAGCAAGAGGTAACCCACTTCAAATCTTCCTTAGAACATCCAGACCCAAAAGAGATTTCATATCAGCTTAATTTTATAGCTCTCGAACCAAAATAGGTTGCGTCATAAATGGAGAAATCGTAAATTTTGGGGTTGGAAGCAAGAGAGAGCTAACCTCAAAGTTTTGAATCGGAAGGTTGGAGCTGGTAGTTTCAATGGATGTGAAGCCGGGCCTGGAAATGTGGTTGCTTCAATACAGGACTCCCTTGACCTCAGTCCTACTCTCGCTCCTCAAAAGTCAAAAAAATAAAGGGGAGAAAAAAACGGGAAAATTTTGTGTGTTTTTCTTTATTTGAAAGAAAACAAACGCACAGGGTGAATTGACTAAATTATTGAAATCAAAATATAAACAGTTTAGTTTGTTTTTCTATTTTTTTAACTAATTCTTATTAAAATTGACGAATTAAATTCTTATTTAATTTTCAAACAAATGAAAATAATTAGACAAAAATAATGGTTATCAAATCTAACAAGACCGACTAGGTTAACTTAGAACTGAGCGAGTTGGGCATGAAACTGATTTGGTCACATCATGGGGTTGACCCAATTGCTTTAAAAAAAATTAAAATATTTTTATGAGGGTATGAATTATAAACGACAATTTCACTTGAAATTAATAATAATTTTTATATTAATGACTATTAGTTATTAAATATGTATAGGTAGGAATATTTTGTTATTATTTATCTATTTTGATAATTTGCTAGGAAGAATATTTAGTGAGTATTGATTATTGTGTTGTTGGATGGTGGGTTGATAATATGATGTCAATAGGTCAAAGAAATTGTAAAGAATATTGAATAAGTTTATGATTATCTTATTAGTGATTCAAGGTATTGAATTGATTTTGGATGGTATGATATTATGATAAGAATTTAAATTATTTCTTAATATTTTATTCTTCACCCGACTGGTCCCAAAGTTGACTTTGATTTGACCCACTAACCCTTGACTTAGTACCTCAACTAGGTCAGTAGCCGATCTGCATTTAATAACATTGATAAAAAAACTATGGATATTTTATTAAATATACTTTTTAAAATTTAAATGTGAGAATTAGATTATTAATACGCTAAAGTATATTTTTTATCTTTTAAGTTTAGACAACGTTTCTTTTAAGTCATTTAACTTTTAAAAATTTATTTTTAGTCCTTTTAAGTTAATACTATCAACTTCACCAACAGAAAATGTTGTCAACAAATTTAAAATATCAACTCACCATTAACTTCACTTTTTAAAATATTAATTTTAAATTTAAAATAGAAAATTAATTATATTAAAGAATTAAAATTTGGACATGTCAACATTTAAAATTTATTGACTCCTCATTTTTGTTCGGTGAAGTTAATCATGTTAACTTAAAAAAAAAATAAAAATATAATTTTCAAAGTTAAGGGACTAAAATGGAACATCATTTAAATTTAAACAACCAAAACTATACTTTAATCTTACTAATATTACAAGATTATAAAAATTAATAAAGTTAGTTATTTGTAAAAGAATGTGTGTTGATTTTTCTAAAATATCTATTCTAATAACTCCTCTTCATTCATGGAAACTCTCTCTTACACGTGTAATCAACAAAAGGATCATAGTTACATTAAGTTTATTTATCCACTATATCAAGTTCTCTAATTATGTATGACCATGTGTCTTATTTTTTCATATAGGTTTATTGTTTAATAATAATAATTCAAACATAGGGTACATGGTTACATGTTAATGGAGAACTTAACAAAATAGATATAAGGACCATAAACTTAACATTTTCCTTAACGAAAAAAGTTTACAAAGAAAATTATAAATTTGGGAAATCACCAATTGTATAGCTAATCTATATAATAGAAACCTTCATTTCTAAAAAAAATAAAAATAAAAATAAGGGATAGTCTATATGATAGAAACCTGCATTTCTAAATAACATAAGGGATAATGAAATTATAGTGTGAAACAACTTTTAATTGTGTGCCAATAATTTATTTTCTTTTTATTGAGTCATTATACTTTTACTTATTTTTAATCAGAAATTTTACTTAACCATTATGTAATTAAAAAACAACATATATAGTAATCAAGTATAATTATATCCTTAGAAAGTTTAATTATTATTCAAACTTTTTTATTGTAAAAAAAAAAGAATTATAACTTTGAAAAAATAAAAAACTATAAGGGCATGATGAAAAATCAGATAAAATTTAGAAGCACTTTGTAAAAAGAGAAAAACTACAAAGACTTAATTAAAAAAAAAAAATAAGGACGTGATAAAAAGAAAAAGGTAAAGGACCTAATTAAAAATTGGTTAAGACTAACTATTCAAAAAATAAACAAATTCTTTATGATACAGTTCATAATTCATTTATTCTTTTAGAGCTATCAAAGTAAGATTAATAAGTTAAATAAGCTAACCCATCATGAGTTACGATTTAAATGGATTATCTTATTCAATTCATTTCATTTTATTAGACAATAGAAAATCAAACTGAGCTTATTATAAGTTACTCTCTCCAATCTGAAGTATAAAATATATTTGATTTTTTTTTGAAAAGATTAAAAAAGCTTAATAAGTTACTTAATCATATTATATGTTGTATATCATTAAATTATATATCAGTCTATTAGTCAAACTAATTATTTTGGAGAAAAAAATAAAAATACTCTTAAATAATTTAATTAACTTCATTAATCTCTCAAAAAAAGTTAAATTTGTCTTATATTAGTGAGTAGAGGGAATGATAGATTTGTTAAAAAAATGGAAAAAAATAAAATTTATTTAGCCATAATCAAAATTTCAATTTGAACAAATATATACGCAAAAGTTGTCCTTTGGTTTTCTAGTTGTATATGTAAAGTTCTATTTGATTTCTTAATCTTATAAAGTATATTTTCAATATGAAATGATTGTTTTTATTATTTTGCTGAAAAATGATGATTTTTACTATGAAAATCATTACTATTTTTTTAAAAAGTTAAACTTAATACATGTTTGAATTTATAAATGTTTTTTTAACATTTATACTTATAATATTCATATTTTTTATTATTAGTGTTAGGGTTAAGAGATTAAAAATATATCGTGCAAAATTATAAAACCAAAATGAAACAATTTGTAAAGGTAAAGAAACAAATGTTATAAAACCTAATCGGTACGCGCACATATGTAAGGTGATGTCTTTATAACACCTAATTAAAGGCATCTTCAAAATGTTATAAAACTAAATCGGTACTATGCCATTAGAGACCCATGAGGATCGCGATCTTATCGCAGAGATCAGAAGCTTGGTTGATAGGACGTGGAGCGTTGAAATTCATCACATCAGGCGCTGGAACAATGCCGTTGCAGACCACCTCGTGAAGACAAGTCTATCGAGGGTCCCTGGGATCCACATTTTCTCTTTAGCTGATACAGAGCTCCAACGCTTACTTGTACTGGATAATACGTAGGCCTGAGTATTAGGTTCCATCATGTTTATCAAAAAAAAAAAAAAAAAAAGCTGTGGTAACTTAATTGATAAAATAAAGTGTTAGTTTAAGGAAAAGTTACACATTAAAAAGGTCCCACTTTTCACGTAAAAATTATTTTAAATAATAACTATAAGCTATTAAAGGGTTATATTGCTTAAATATCATCCTAAAGCTGTGTTCGTTCATGAAAAAGATAAAATATTTTTTATTAGTTGAAGAAATAAAGGGTTGGTTATATTGCTTAAAGAGACACCAATTCAATGCATTACTTTATCGAATCAATTATTTGAATGATATCAAAACTTTTAGAGAGATTGTTTTTACCAAGTCTAATGCAATATTTTATGACAAAACGATCAAAGTTCAAGGCATACATGAAAGACTTAGAACTTTAGAATTTAAATAAAGATTTTTAAGACATATTTGTTTTTGCTTTCAATTTTTTTTCCTCAAAATAATTTTATAAAATTGTTTTTAAAATAAGTTTTTTTTTTAAAAAAAAAAAGATAATTTGGATAGTTGTTCTAAAAAATTACATTTTCCAAACTTGAAACAAAAATTTGTTTAAAACAATTGTTCTTATAACATGGACTTAGATAACAAAAAAGAGGAAAATAATTGTTTGATTCACTTACTTTATATAATTGATATTGATATTAATTAAGATCTTTGTTTGATTGATGCAATAGTCACCATTATCTTACAATGTGAGATTGGTTACGTGAATCACACAATGCCATTAAGATCTATAATAACGTGGTGTTGGCTGTCGGCAACAATGACATGGTGTTAACTGTATGCACTAATTAATGACATGGCCGTGGTCATATTGACCATCAACAAGAGTAATGTGGAGTCGGTCGATAGCTGTCATTGGTGATGGTGTGGCAGAATTGATAAAAAGGTGGCTACCTTAATCCCATAAGCCGGAAATGAAATATTTTCCCCATTTTTCAAAAAAAAAAAAGATAAATAAAAAGAAATATATGTATTTACGATCAATATATGTATTTTCTTATGAAAATACCAAAATGCCCTTGCTAATGTGATTGTCATCGAAAATGGAGGGTGGTCATTGAAAAAGAGGTAAGTTGTGTTTTTCGGCTAAAAATAAGATGGTAGAATCATCCAAAAAAATTTTAAAAAATGGGACATTATTGTTATTTTAGATCCAGTTCAATGGAAGTTAAGAGATTTCCATTCTACACCCAATGGAACTCACTTCCATCGTTTTTAGTAAAAGCGCCTTCAAAATGTAAGTGAATACCTTCCATCATACCAAACAAGTCATTATCCACTTCCACCCCTGATTATATTGGAATAGGCTTTCCTCCTTTTCCCATATGATCCGCTGCCCTCTGCTGCCTCCCCTCCCCCAATTAGAGCCTTCCACCTATCTTAAAGGGAAGAGAAACAAACAAAAATGGTTGAACAAATATTTTAGGGTTTTGAAAAAATATTTTAGCTCCTATCTGATACTAAAAAAATAATGAAATAGTATTTTAGAATAGTGAAAAAATATTTTGAGGTATTGATTAGCACTGTAAAAATACTGGATAATATTGAAAAATATTCTAAGATCTTGAAAAAATATTTTAAAGTATTGACTGTTACTAAAAAAAACTGGATAATACTAAAAAATTATTTTCAGTACCAATCAGTACCTTGTAATATTTTTCACAATTCTAAAATAATATTTCAGTATTTTTTCAGTACCAGATAGGAGTTAAAATATTTTTTCAAAACCCTAAAATATTTGTTCAACCATTTTTGTTTGTTTCTCTTCTATTTAAGGACAGGTGGAAGGCTCTAATTGGGAGAGGGGAGGTAACGGAGGGCAACGGATCATATGGGAAAAGGAGGAAAGCCTATTCCGATTATATTCCACCTCCACCTTCTCAATTCAATCATACCTTTGGGGCGTCCTGACATAACACATCGATCAAATGTTGCTAATCACAAAGCTTGAGGCTGTTTGGTATGAGTGCGAGGGGAGGGGAGGCACTGGACGAGAAGGAAAAATGTAACGAGTTGAATTAAAAAAATTGGAGAAGTGATGATATAAAATTTTAATAAAATTAAAATTTAAGATAAAAGACTAAAAAAAATTAATGCAAGATTTTTAATCCTACTAGCAAACTGTTGATTGAGATGGATAGTAAACAGCCTCACCTCACAGAAAGGAGAACATAAGTCTAAATGTTGGGAAGTGCACTTATTAGCAGAAGGAAAAACTATTTACAATCTAAGCTTCTAATGAAGTCCTTAATTTCTACCCAAAAAGAAAAAAAAAAAAGAAATTAATCCCACATTTCTTTCTTTCTTTTTTTTTTTAATTCAACTCGGTTTTTCTTCCCCTTGAAATCCTTCACACCAAATAGCCAGTTAGACTTAGGGGTGGTTGAATTATTAATTTTGTCTAGAAACGGAATAAGTTTATGATTTTACCCATATTTAAATGAAAATTTTTAATATTTTTCTTATATTTTCCCATAGTGAATGACTTAAAATAAGGGTAATTAAAAGTATTTTAAAAAATTTTCACAATATAACTATAAAATGATGTGATTTTGAGCAGCGGATTATATAAATTCGTAAAATTTTTCGGCATTTTTTTTTTGGTCTTCATTGATTCTCTAGTAGCCGTCATTTAAATTATATGTTTATGGTAAGTAAACTTTTTTTTTTATATATTTCAAAAAAAATTATATAACTTTTCTAAAAAAAAAAAATTAATTAGATTGGAATAAGATGGCTTCAAAATGTGGGTGAGATTCATGACAAAATATAGGGTACTCAAATGCTTTTGGAATGAAAAGAAGGGAAAATTTAATTGCACTCCATCTATAGCTATTTCATATAAAACAACTCTAAAATCTTTTTGAAACTTCACTTTATCCTCTAAGACTAAACTAAAATTAAAATTTTTGGTTTAAAAAACATTTATCCCCTTGTATTTTATGTTATGTTACTGTTCACTTTATCTCTCATCACATCCCACCATTATGTATTTTATAAATATGCATATTTGACTTATAAATTTCTACACATGTCTTGTAAATAACATGAATTCTTGTGAATATACTCTCCTTGTACATGGCCGAGATGGTCTTGCAAAATATTTTACTTATTTGTCTTGCAAATAAGTATATTTGATTTGTAATTCCTACATGTGTCTCATAAATTGTCATATTTGACTTGTAAAGTGAGAGTACAATTGTTTTTTTACCCACAAATTTAATTTTAGTTTAGTCATAAAAGTGCAATGAAATTTCAAAAAGTTTTAGAGTTTGTTTGATATTAAATGGCCATAGAAGGGAATGCAGTGAAATTTTCCCTGAAAAGAAAATGATGGTTAGATTATGATGCTAGAGTAAGAAGATTCATGATAGGGAAATTCTAAATAAATATTATTTGAATTTCGAAAACCCTAAAAAGTTCGTTAACACTTGGAAAAGACAAATAGGTCAGGGACTAATATGAGATTTTGAAATATTTTTCTTTTACCAAAATACCCCCAAGTTTTTTAAAAAGGAAAAAAGAAAAAACCCTCCCGCCGCCAGAGCTCCACCTCCCCTATTGTTAGAGCTTCAGTGCCAACAACCCGAGCTCTGCTGACAACGTAAATAATGAGATTAACTACTTGAATACATAAATTGACTACTTGAGCTCCATGAGCCCTATTCAATGTCGTTGACAAGCTGAATAAAGCGATGGCAACATGAGTATAGTGACTGAAAACTTACACTCCTGAAGTTTTAAATGGTTACTCTCAATTTGTCATTACCAATATTCAAGTTATTATTACTTTTATTCAATTTGTCAATGACGTTAGACAAGGCTTAGGGAGTTCAAGTAGTCAATTCGTGTGCTCAAGTAGTCAACCACATTATTCAAGTTGTTACCGGAGCTATGGCCGCTAGCGGAGAGCTCCAGTAGCCGACCATCAAAGGCCTACCAGTAAGGTAGTGCCGACTAGCAGAGCTTCTGTGCCAACAATGGTTCTTTCTTTTCCAAAAATGGAAAAAAAAAACTTGAGGAGCAATTTGGTAAAAGCGCAAAATTTCAAAATATAATATTAGTCCCTTGCGACCTATTTGTTTTTTTTTCCATGTTTTAGTAGACTTTTTGGGGTTTTCTTAATTCAAATAATATTTATACGTCTTTTTACCTTAATAATATTGCAGTCATAATAAAAGTAAGGGGGATCATACCATAAGGTCCAAGGAAATGACTTAATTACTAAAAATTCTCAATAACAAATGAAATATTGTCATTTGCTACACTAAAACTTGTTATTTAGTGCTATTAAATTGTCAGTGAAACTTCTTGATAATTAAATCCATTCTTTGAGCCCAGTAATTCTCCCAAAAACAAAACCTAATAATAGTCATCACCCTTCCCATCATATATCATCACATCAATCTAAAATTCAAGAAATCATAATTTATCATCACATCAATCTCAAATTCAAGAAATCATAATTTATCATCAAGATAGAATAAGAAATTGCCCGCCCACCCCCGGGGGGGATTTTTTTTACAGCTCTTCATTTACACTGATTATAGCGCAGACAGTGCAGATATAACAGATAATTTATATCAAATTTACTTTGTTATAAATAATTAAGATTAATTTCTAGAATTTTATAGACCTTGTAAAATATTCTTCGTTTAATTTAACACCGTTTTAAGCCCATGTGTGTTCTATAAATAAAATTTCATAAAAGGTTATAAATTAAAATTAACAGATCAAGCAATCAGGCCCAATTCAAACAAAATAAATTATAGGGACCTGATTCAAAACTGACGTAAATTATAAGGGCTTGCAAAATTTTTTTTTAAAGTACTCCTATTATGCATTAATTAATAATAAAATATGAGATATGTATAAAAGATTTTTTTTTTCTTTTAGAAGCACTAAATCCATCCTCAGTCTGTTCTGTTTCAGGTAGATGGCATGTCTAAAGCAATAGCTCTTTGTTACCAAAATGTTATTTTCACTGGATCCTCATTGGCCTGCTAAGATGTCTCATAAGGAGATGTTAATTCCCTTATGGTTGGGATGTTAATGTCCCTTGCCCTTTTCTGAGTATACTTCAACTCTGATGTTAACAAGTGACCCAGTATTATTTTGGTTTCTTTTTATTTGCTTGGCTTTTAATAGATTGAATTCTAACTTCCTCTTCCATAGTTATAGTTCATTGTTGATTATATTCATCATTTTGGATTTTAACTGTGAAATCAAACAATATATTCTTTAATGTTGCACTTGTCAAAGAAGTTATATCGGTATTGAAGGATTCTTTATTCAGCAAGAAGTATTTAATGAGCTTTCAGAGAAGAATAAAAGGAAGGTTATATAAAAGTTAACAGGAAGAAGAAACATCATCCTACTTTCATCGGTATTATAGTTCTTAACATAATTATAGTCAAATGGAAATGGAAATGGAAAATTGTGGACAATTTCAGAGAAGAATATGTATTTCTGGTATATGAATATTGACTTACAGAGCCCTATTTATACACAAGGGGAGGAGACAAGATAAACAATGCAAATAAAGTCTAAAATAATTCCTAATAACTACTGATTAAGACTAATAAATAGGGAATATTTATAATAATTACATAGTATTTCCTCACTCCCCCTAGAGTTAGATCATAAATATTAATCATGTCCGACTTTCTTATACAACTCTCAAATGTGTAGCGGTTACGTGACCGCTACAATTTTTTCCTGCCATTTTTTTGGGGGGGAAAACCGCCAATTTTAATTTTTTTTCAAATTTTGTAATTTGTAGCGGATTAAAAATTGCTACAAATTATTCAGGCATTTTTTATAAAAAATTTTCTTTGATTCCAAAATTTAATTCATATTTGTAACGGTTAGTAAATTGCTACAAATGTATAAAAATAAAAGAAATTAAATTTTTGCAATCATTATATTTAGTTAATTAAATATTGTATTATCATTAATTTATATTTTTAGTGATGTTTTATTATATATATTTATTATATAGGTATATTTTATTGTAAGTTGATTTAAATAATATTTAATTTTAAAAATAGTGTGTGAAAATAGATGGAGTAATGTGTGTGAAGGTGAAAAGAAAGTTAAAAAATAATTATACAATTGTGAATTAAAAAAATTAGAATCACAAATGTTAAACAAAAAAATAAATATTGCGATAATGATAATATTTGATCCGGTTGAATAACACTTACCTGCTGAAGCACTTAATCTCTTTGAGAAAATGTAAAAATTTGAGAGAAAATGAGAAGAAAACGTGTTAGAAAACGAAAGTAGAGTATATTAAATGTGGTTTGGTAGGGGTGTTTATGTATTGGTACCTGCGTACCTGTTTTGTAGTGGTTGATGTTACACTTTTTGTATTGTTTAATATTAGTAGCAATTAAAGTCGTGATTTTATAACGGTTTATAACCGCTACAAATAAGTTTTGTAATATATATATATAATATATATATATATAAGATTACAGATCAAGTCGTAAGCATTTTTTCACTCAATAAAAAAAAGATAAAATGTTATTTCTAAGTTGAATATGTATGAACACAAATAAAACTTTAGTTAAATGTTATTATTTTATAAAGTGTATATTAAAAAATGTATCAAACTATAGGTAGATTGGCATCGTTGTCAAGGAAGAAGTTCTTGAAGCTGGCGGGCTGGAACGACTCACTCTTGTAGGCGCGTTATCAGTATCACCTATGTCGGTAGTGAACTAGGCCAAAAAGCTTTGTTTCGTGAACTAGGTATACTATCAGGTGAACCATGACTATGAAAAATGACGGAGGAAAGATCATCTCCAAATGATACAGTGTAAGAATGATTTTCTGTTGTAACTGGTTGAGCTCCTCCAAGATCAAAACCTTGGAACACAACTTCTGGAAGAAATAACACAGCTCAACTAAAACGATCGACACATCGAGAGGTAGCGTATCTTTGTGGCTAGTGGAAGTAACTGTTGCATAAGCACATGTGAGTCATGACTCTTCAGCCCAGTAACTTTTCGAGCCTGAACATCAACATATTGTGAAATGTTGCTTGAATAGCCATCTAGAACTTTTATTTTCTTCAAAGTCACGAGGAAGATTTCCTTATTTTGTTTTGCCAGGGTAAATTTTTCCAGTTGAAATTTGTCATGCTCATAAGGCCACGTGTCTCTAGGAACTCCCATCTCTCGTAAATCTTTCCTTGCTGGAAGATGATCTTTTGATTTGTTTGGTTCGTTTAGAATCGTGTACAACACATTGTTGCACACATTTTTCTCAAGGTGCATGACATCCAAACTGTGTCGAAGCCAATTATCTTTCCATTACGGAAGAGTGAAGATGCTTATCTTCCGCCATTGCTGAGGCATAAAACTAGAAGCCCTGGCAGTCTTTGTACCAGCCTTTGTTGGATCGTCTCTTTTTCCATACTCAAATTCAACATCATGAATCTGCTCTATGATTTCTTCACCTCATAAAATATGAGAAGGTCCTCTTTTTTCCTGTTGCCCATTGAAGCGATTTCGTTTCAAGCTAAACCTGTGCGTACCATTAAGAAACCTCCGATGACTCATGAAGCACTACTTACGACTGTGGGGAAGGCGTACTGAGTTAGAGTCCAAATTGCAAGCTAGACACGCAAGGCCGATATGCACATTCCACTCGAATAATGTTCCCATGCCAAGAAAGTCACTTATCGTCCACATCAAGGCCGCATGCAAGTTGAACAGTTTCTTTTCGTGTGCATTATATGTCTCGATGCTTACATTCCACAACTCGACCAGCTCTGTGATAAGCGGTTGGAGACACACATCGATGTCATTTTCCGGTGCCTTTATGCCTAGAATGACCATAGACATAATATAAGAGCTTTGTTTTATACGCATCTAGGGGCAAGTTACAGGGGATCAAGACAACTGATCAAATACTATTGCTTGTGCTAAACTATATTTAAAGTTTAAACTATAAAGTAATTTAAACTATATATGAACTATATATTAACTAATATTTCAACTACATTTATACTATATATAAAGTTAAACTATTAATTAATTTAAACTATATTTATATTTTTAAACTACATTTAAACAAAATTAATTTACAAAAAATTTAAACTTAATTAATTAAAAAATGCACCTGTCCCTCTGGACTCCTCTTATATTGGACAAAACCTGCTTAGTCATTTGGGTCCACGCCATTTAGGACGTTCTCAATCAGCTATTACAGAGGAACCGTCCCATCTCCATTCCTTCGGTTGTACAGATGATTCCTTTAGTTGTTCCACCCATCCCCTATCTTCAGCAAAGCGTACCTCTTCGCGTGGCCTCCCACATTAAAATTTTTTTATATCATAATTTAATTAACTAATAATAAATAAATAAACAAACCACAAATTATAAATATTAACATGTAAAATTTAATTAAGGAACATAAATTACTTGCGCAATGTTAGTAAATGCATCGTCCTTGTTCTTCTTCGGAACACGCCTCCAATCCTTGAAGTAGAGCGAGAACCATACCCAATTCCCGCCAAATTCTGACAGGGATCGGTTGAACAGGTGACCAGTGTTGGTGATCGGCTAGTCTGTGTCCATGTTCCAGGAGACTACGACGCGAGGTTCGTCCAACAAAGTGACCCTGGCAACATCCAGGGTCCTCCTGCTGATGTTTCCATGTGTATCTACTCAATTAAAAAAACATGTTCTTATTGCTTTTAAATAAAATATTTATCTTTTTGCTTTCTTGTAGCAGTTATTTTCATGTAACCGCCACAAAACCACCGTGACAAACATTTGCTCCATTACGCCCGAACGCTGGTGCTACATTTGTAGCAGTTTTCCAGTCAAACTGTAGCAAATTAACCGCTACAAACATTCGCGCCTTTATGTGCCAAGCTGGTGCCATATTTGTAGGATTTATGTTGAAGTAACCACTACAAATGTCATTGCAAACAAGCCCACCCTTTGGCGCCAATGCTCCCTTATGAATTTGTTGTGGTTTTGTGTGAAACTGCTATAAATCCATGATTTTGCAACAGTTTTTTGTGACCGCTACTAGTTAACCGCTACAAATTGTGATTTTTTTGTAGTGTTTAAGGTCATGCTTATGATGACCCTATTATCATAACAAAGTTTTAGTGGCAAATTCATGATGACTTGTATCTCATCTAGAACTCGTTTCAACCACAATTCTTGAATTATCCCTTGAGCTAATGCCCTTAACTCAGATTCAACATTGCTCTTAGACACAACCTTTGTTTTTGGCTTTTTCAATTAACTAGGTTACCCAATACTAAAGATCAATAACTAAATGTTGATCTCTAGTTAGGATGAGTTCTTCCCCAATCAACATCAATGTATACTAGAAGAACAACCCTCTACCATAAGTCACTTTTAGATACCTTAGGTCTGTAGGCTACATCCATTTGCTTTTTCTTTGGATTAATCATGTACTGGCTAGTAACACTTATTGCAAAAGCTATATGAAGTCTTGTATGAGAGAGATAAATTAACTTCTCAACAAGGATTTGATATATTCCCTTGTCAACTGCTTCATTGCCTTCTTGGTGTTGATCTTATTCTTCTTCAATCTCATTATCTGAATCACCTTGCTGCAATTCAGCAAGCTATATCTTCAAATTCATTTGGTGACACTTCAAATTCAAGTGATACTTTGCAAATTCCAAGTGGTCCAATCACAAGAGCAAGAGCCAAACAAATTAAGGAAGCATTAAATGGGCTAGTGCAAGAGGACTGGACAAAGAAAATGGCAATCAGATCAAATTTGGACAAAAATGTTAAAAAAAAGTCAATGATTTCATATGGGCTGTAAATGGATATATTGATCAAGTTTTGGGTTTAGAATCTTCAAATTAAATAGCTTAGACCTCTTTCTTCATATGGGAAGACTCATTTGGGCCTAGATAATCACATTTTAGGTTTTCAATTTTAATTAAATTTCGTTGATTTTATTTGTGCAAAATTATTTAGTAGTTGACAGATTTGACTTTTGTGTTCCCTAGTACATTGTATTAAGTTTTAGTTACTACTTCCTTTGGTCATCAATATAAGACAAATTTGATATTTTTTTAGAGATTAAGAAAGCTAATTAAATTACTTTAGAATATTTATATTTTTCATTTTTTCTTCAAACTATTTTTCTTAACTTATAAACTAATATATAATCTAAGGATACACAATGTATAATATGATTAAATAACTTATTTAGCTTCCTTAATCCTTATAAAAAAATGTCAACTCTGTCTTATATTTGGACCAAAGGGAGTATTTTCTAGGTTGCATTTAATGCAATTAGGTCATATTTCTCTTTAAACACATCGTACTTCTTCATTTGTAAGCAAACTTGATTGTTGAATTAAAAGTTTCATTTCTGCACTTTGTTTCTTGAGAGTGGGTTCTTTCTAGGGTTCTTCTTAGAACTAATAGACTTATCAAGGCTTAATCAACCTTGTGGTGTCTTCCAATACTTCGGGTCCTTGTTCTTTCGTGCTTAAGGGCTCAAGTAGATCGTAGATCTTTGTTTAGCTTTCTTATGATGAGTATATCTTATATTGGTTGTAGGTTTGCAGGATCTTCCCTTATGGGTTCACACCATATTGGTATAAGAGCTTTGGATCTAAACTCAAGTCATACTTTTCTATTCTTTGTTTTCATTTTTGTTGTGTTTTGTGCTTTGTTCTTGTGTCTTTTCATCTGATTCATTTATGTTCGTTTCTAAAATTTTTGCTTCTGTTCGTCAAATTTTTATTTTTGTTTTTTGATGTTTAGTAGATCATTTTCATAGTTCAAAATCTCTTTTTTTTTTTCGGATTGGAATCATTTCAATCCGATTTGTCATTTGTGAGATCTATCCGTTTTAATCTAGTTGTGTTTTATGGAAATTCTTAGTGTTTGTTTATCTTTATTTTTCCATAACGTCCCCAAATTTTTTTATCCTTGTTTGACCACTTTTACTTTGTATTTTCCATCATTCAATAGGTCATTTTCATTGTTTAGAGTCTCTTCTTTCTGTTCATTTTGATTTCATCTCAATCCAAAATTTCCATAGTGAGTTATAGTCTTTTCAAAAAGGTCACTTTTCTAGAATTTCTAAGTTTAGATTACTTGAGAGTGTTTATAATAGATTCTGCATTTCTCTTTAAATTTTAGTAGGAAAAAAAGGCATTAGAAAAAGAAAAGGAAGAAAAGTTGAAACACACACACACACACAAGAGAAGAAAGCTCTAATTGATGTGCTAGAAGTGTTCTATTCAAGCATCTATCTTGATATCTAGAATTTGACTGAACCTTTTCAATCTGTGTCGATTGAACTTTTGATTTCCTTGAACTCCTTTTCCCTATACTTACTTTGATATTTCAAATTTCTAAGTGTTGTGTTGATTCTGCAAATTGTGATTGCTTTGATTATGAATTCCTTAGTTCTTCAAAGAGTCTCAAGAGGAATCTAAGAGTGGAAAAAAGGAAAGAGTGAAATACATCAATTTAAGAGCCAAATTTGAGTGAAACACGAGTGTTGAGAGATAGTTTTGAGGGAAACACGTGAGGAAACTTATTTCTCTAACATCTTTCTTTCAGATAGAATGTCTAGTGTAGAAGAAACATCTTGTGGTAATCCAATGAATCTAGATGACCACCTCAGAGCAACGCAACAACAATTTGCAGGTATGAATGTGGTTTTTTGAGAAATAAGGGATATGACGGATACGCAAGACGAAAGGATTGCAAATTTGCAAAGAGGTTGACTAAATCCTAGAAGGCACATTAGGCAATGAGATGCTTCTATCAATGAATTTGAATATGAAAATGATGGGGTTAGTGTTGGAAATTATGCCTTAGGGGCAAATTATTGTACTTTAAACATAATTGTTATTTACAGTATTTCTCATTTTATTATCATATTATTTGCATGTTTATTATGATGATTGTATCCTTGGATGTATCATAAAGATTGTTCTAAATGTCACTGATCGGTCATCTACGCAGGTGCAAAGATGAAATAAGACCAGTATGACTTTGATTAGGTATGGAGATACGAATCAAAGTTATATGCACTTGTAAGAATACAAGGTGTTGGATTGACCTACTATGAGAAAGCTGCATGGATTGAGTCATAAGTTATATCATGTATAACTACGTTACAATGCCCTTTGCCCTGAGATCATCATGGATTTCTACATGAGAGTCGTTGATCTTTGACCTAGTCAAAAGTCACCTTTGATTGGGTGATGATAAAGGCTTTAATCGGGATTAGTGGTTTTTATGTAAAGGAATGTGAATGGTCAAGATGAGATTTGTCCCTCACATTTGTAGAGAGATATTACTGGGTCCCTCAATGAGTGAGTCTAAGAAATGTATGGCCATGCTACATGGAAAGGAGTTTCCATTTCAATTGCTAGACTATTCAAAAATTGAGAAAGTAATGGTCAAGAAACAGGAGGATGACACTATCCATGCTTAATTCTTGACCAAATATCGTGTGACAAAAGGGATGTGGCATGGTTGTATGATAGGTTGTATCGTATCATCGATCTTCATATGAATTGGGTAGTCATAACGTCTTGCTAGAGGCCGCTTGCGACTTGTGGGCTGGTACAGTATTGGCTTGCTGCCAATCTCGTGTGAGCCTGCAAGGTAGCACACAAGAATAGCCCAACACGAGCAATAATGTCCAGATTCATTAAATCTTAGATATGTCTAAGATATATATATATATATATATATATATATATATATATATATATATATATATATATATATATATATAATGTAATAATATTATTTATATAGATAATAATATTATGATGTAGTATTTAATCCATTTGATAAATTAAATAACTAAAATAAATGGAGATATCGTATCTCATATTTAATTTTTGAATAAAGATATCATGTCTTAGATTTAATTTGAATTGAGATATAATATCTTAGATTTAATTAAATATATAGATATCATATTTTAGATTTAATTTATAAAGATAAATTAAATCAGCAAGCTTTTAATTCGGATTAAAATAAATGGATTAGATTAGATTTGTTGGATATATTTAATTAATATTATTTTAATCTAAATTCAAATTTCAAGATTAATTAAGATTAATTTTGAATATTTTAATACAACCCTTTAGGGTTTTAGAAACCTATAACATAATGTTTAAGTCACATAAAGAGACGTAAGATGTTGAAGGCGCTAGCAAGCTACCATCAGTGTTGGAGTGCTGTTCGGTGTGGATACCGATAGAGGGAGTAGATTCACTTAGTTGGCTCTTCTTGATCAAACAAGATGCACACATATACGAAAGGTACGGTTCTGACTAATCTAATTTGAACGCCGTTGATAGATCCTCCTATGAGATTCGTAATTTATTGGATTAATTTTCTTTCGCTGCGTGTATGAATCCTAACAGTTAGTGCAGGTGAGGAAGATTTTGAATATGAATATGAAGTGGGAAGAAATAGGAACAAATGAGATAGGAGGTATGAGAGAAGACATGGCACAAATATTCCTAAGGAAAGAAATAGAATGGATGGGAACCTTGGGAGCATCAAAATGAAAATACCATCTTTCTAAGGTAGGAGGGATCTTGAAGCATATTTGGAATGGGATAATAAGATATAAATGACTTTTGAGTGCCATAATTATTCCAAGGCTAAAAAGGTGAAGTTGGTAGTAATAGAATTCACTGATTATGCCATTGTTTGGAGGGATAAATTGGGAATTAATAGGAGGAATAATAGTGAGAGGCCCATAGCAACATGGAGGGAAATGGAAACTCTAATGAGGAGGACATTTATTCTTTACCATTACTATAGGGAGCTTTATCAAAAGTTGCAGACCCTTACACAAGGCTTTAAGAGTGTAGAGGAATATTATAAAGAGATGGAATTAGCTTTGATAATAGATAATGTGCAAGAAGAAAGAGAGGCTATGCGACTCATTTATTGAATGGGCTTCATAAAGAAATTGTTGACATAATGGAATTGCAATACTATGTGGAGTTGGAGGACATGGTGATATGGTAATTAGGTGGAAAAGCAACTCAAGCGTAAAGGAGCTTCAAAGTTCCATTTTGGATCAAGCTCTTAACAAAAACAAAATTGGAAGAAAGGAGAAAGAGCTATCTAAAAGGAGACAACTAAAGACAAAGAAGAAGCTACATCAAAGAGCAAAAGTAAATCATATTCCAAACTTATAGAAATAGAGATATAAAGTGTTTATTAGTGTTTGGGTATAGGTAATTTTTCTTCTCAATGCTCAAACAAGAGAGTCATGATTATGAAAAATAATGAAGTTGTGACTAAAAGTGAAAGTGGCATGATTCCATACCCTCAATCGAGATGCTAGTGATGATAGGATTGAATATGTTGTGGAAGGAGAATGCTTTATGGTTAGAAGAGATTTGAATTGTTAAGTGAAGGAAGATGAGATTAATGAGCAAAGGGAAAACATTTTCCATACTTGTTGTCTCATTAATAACAAGGTTTGTAGTTTGATCATTGATGGTGGGAGTGTAACAAATGTTGCAAGCACTACATTGGTTGAGAAATTGAATTGCGTACCATTAGTAACCCTAGAATACAAGCTATAATGGTTGAATGAATGTGGGGAAATTAAAGCTAATAAGCAAGTTGTTTCTTTTTCAATTGGAATATATTGTGATGAAATAGTGTGTGATGTTGTTCCTATGCATGTTGCACATATAATTCTCGAGAGTTTGATAGAAAAGTAAAGAGAGAGAAACATTACTCTTGTACCATTAACTCCAAATCAAGTGTATGAGGATCAAGTTAATATGAAAAGAGGGAGAAACAAAGATATAGAGAAAGGAAAAGAATGATATGGAAAATGAGAAAAATGAGAGAGAAACGTTAAAAAAAATAGAGTGAAAAAGAGAGAAAATATGAAAGTTCAAAAAAAGAAATCCAGAAAAGGAAAAGAGTGAAGAGAGAAAAGAAAAGGGAAAAAAAGTTTTTACATGAAAGAAAGTGAAGTGAGGAATGCTTTTCCAGGTGAAATAAACTTGCTTCTCCTTGTTTACAAGGTATCCTTTTTGAACACTAATGACATTAACTCTTCCTTTCCTAGCGTAGTTGGTTATTTGTTGCAGAAATTTGATGTGTTCCTTGAAGAAATTCAACCAGGTTTACCACCTATTAGAGGAATTAAACATCAAATTGATTTCATTCCTAGAGCAACAAGTTCTAATAGGCTAGCATATAGAAGCAATCCTAAAGAAACAAGAGTTTCAAAAGCAAGTAGAACACCTCATAGTAAAAAGATATGTTAGAGAAAGTTTGAGCCCTTGTGCAATTCCCGTACTTCTAGTGCCAAAGAAATATGGAACTTAGAAGATGTGCATTGATTGTAGAGCTAATCAACAATATCACTAATAGTATCACCATCCCATTCCTAGATTAGATTATATGCTTGATGAATTGGAAGCATTAAATGGGCTAGTGCAAGAGCCTAGACAAAATAAATGGCAGTCGGATCAAATCTAGACAAAAATGTTGAAAAAGTCACTAATTTCATATGGGATGCAAAGGATATATTGATCAATTTTTGGGCTTAAAGTATTGAAATTAAAGAGTTTGGACCTAGTGCTACACATGGGGAGACTCATTTGGGCCTAGATAATCTCATTTTAAGCTTTAGCTGCTGATTACATTTTGTTGATTTTATTTGTGAGAAAATTATTAAGTAGTTTCCAAATTTGACTTTTATGGTTCGTAGCACATTGTATTAAGTTGTAGTTGTTATTTTCTAAGTTGCATTTAATGCAATTAAGTCATATTTTTCTTAAATATTTGGCACTTCTTCATTTCTAAAGAGACCTATTTGTTGAATGAAAAGTTGCAATTCTGCATTTTGTTTCTTGAGAGTGGATTCTATCTAGGTTATTCTTAGAACTAATAGACTTATCAAGGCTTGATCAACCTTGTGGCGTCTTCCAATACTTCAGGTCCTTATTTTTCGTACTCAAGGGTTAAACTGGATCATAGATCTCTGTTTAGCTTTCTTGGGGTGGGTATATCTCATATTGGTTATGGGTTCATGAGACCCTTGTGGGTTTACACCACACCTTCTTTTGTCTCTTCTTTAATTTTCTCACTAGGTTTCTTCTTTCTCATTTTTGGAACCTTAATAGGAGTTGGCTCGGGATTGCAACCCATCATGCATGTTTCTTTTGGAAGATCAAATACATACTTCCTCTACAAAACATAGATGCCTAGTCTTGACCTGACAACCTCCAACCTAATGAAGCATTTTAAGTTTTCAAGGTCCTTGACTTCAAATTCTCTCCCAAGTGCTACTTTTTTCCTTGATATTTCCTCAATATGGTCTCCTATGAGTATTATGTCATCAATGTACACAATGAGGATGTACTTCTTTCCTTTCTTTGTTTTGACAAACATTGTGTCATCTAATAATCTTTGTTTGTAGCCCTTTGATTTCAAGACTTTTGAGAAACTGTCAAACCATACCTTGGGAGACAACTTTAGAAAATAAAGAGATTTCTTCAACTTGCATACTCGATTAATTATGCCCTTCTCAAAACCTAGAGGTAGGGTCATGTGTACTTCTTTTAGCTCTCAATTTAGAAAAGCATTTTTGATGTCTAGTTGGAGAAGTGGCCACTCTAGGTTGGCTACCATAGATAATAGAACTCTAATAGTGTTTAACTTCCCCAATAGTGCAAATGTTTTTTGATAGTCTAGACCATATGTATGAGTAAACCCTCTTGCTACCAAGCAAGTTTTTAGCTTGTCTAGAGTACTATCAGCAAGATATTTAGGGCTAAACACTTATTTGTAGCTTACAAGTTTCTTGCCACTAGGCTTTTCAACTATGTTCCACATTCCATTCTTTTCTAGTGCTCTTATCTCCTTCATGATTGCTTTTCTCCATTTTGGTATCTCTAATGCCTCTTGAATGTTGTTGGGAGTGCCTACTTTATTCATATTAATAACAAGTGCTCAGTAATGAGAAGAGGGAACCTTATAAGACATGTGTTTCTAGATTGGATGCAATATGTAAGATCGAGACTATTTTTTGAGAGCACTAGGCAAATGAAGGTCAAATAGTTCACTAACCTTATTAGAAACATAGGCATCAACCTCTTCAGCTATTACTGTTTTCTACCTATTCTACTATTGCAAGAACTACCATTGGTTCTTACTCCTTTAGTGCTTAAGATGCAAGGTGTTCTCCACCCTTAAATTGTTGCTTTTGTGAGTACACTAAACCATCCTTATAGTAATTTTTTTTAATATTTTGTAACTCCATCGGCTTGTCCATTTTGTTATGATGTTTGCATAAGAGATAGTGAAGGTGGTGGTGATGGCTTTAGAGATGGGAAATGTGGCGGTAATGGCCTGCATGGTTTAATTATTATATACTGTCTATTAGGTTCTGGCTCCCAAATTTGAGGTTCATCACCCATACTCTCCCCTTGAATGGAAGACTTGGAATAGAAGGGAATCTCTTCATGAAAGATGATATTAGAGCTTATAAAGGTGTGTTTGGAAACAAGATCAAAGCAATTGTATCCCTTTTTAGTAGAAGAGATTTTGAGAAAGATACATTTCACAGCATGGGGGGTCAAACTTGCTATTGGAGTGCATATTAACATACATGGAGCAGTCGAATGCATGAAAGGGAAGGTTGGATTCAAGGTCGGCGTGGGAAATATATTATATAACTATTGGAAAGGGGTTTCAAAGGATATGAATCGATTTGGCATTTGGCTAATGAGATAGGTGGTGTGTAAGATGACATCCCCTAAATAGAATTTTGGCACATTGCAAGTTAGCATTAGTACTCAAGCGACATCTAGGATAAGGCAATATTTACACTCAGAGATCCCATACTGTTGGGGAGTATTAGCACAAGAGCTCTTATGGACAATACCATGTGTTTGGAGGAAGGCACTCAAGGTATGGTTGAAATACTTTATGCTATTGTCACTATGCAATACTTTGATGTTGAAATCGAATTGGTTTTTAATCATAGTGAAGAATTTCATGAATACAGAGTAAGCCTCAAACTTTTCTTTTAATAGATAGACCCAACAAAGGTGAGTATGATCATTTATGAAAGAGATGAACCATTTGGTTTTGGTAAGATTTGGAATAAGAGAAGGTCACCACAAATCACTATGGACGGTAACGAAAGGCTTTGATGGTGTATATGGAGCTCTATCATACGATGAGCGATGGTGTTGGCTAATTCATGTACCGCACATCTCATATCAATGCTAGTATTTGGACAAAGAGATGAGAATATACGAGACAGGAAATGAAAATTGGGTGCTCATTCTCTTATGCCATATCATGATGTCATCAATTTTAAATTGTGATACTGTAACAACCCAATTTTTATTTATAGTAATTAAGTGCTATTAGAATATGGTTTATCAAATAATATGAGGTTTAGAGAAGATCTCAAAGTATAAAATTAAGAGTTTTTGTATGTATTATAAAAGACAAATGAATTCAAAAAATTATATATATAATAATATAAGTGTGGGGCCCACATGTTTTTATAACTTCCCTGACTTCTTCAGTGCCTTCGTCCTTGTTTTTCTTAAAAAATTATTATATAATATAATAATATAATAATATATTATATTATTACAATATATCAATTAGTGGGAATCTATGGGTGAGGTGGTTGTGATGTACAATTGGAAAGGAGAAAATCACATCTAAGTACCCACTCCCCTATTATAAATACACACCCACATACACTCCACCACACACACAATCACAATGAGAGAAGAGTTAGAGAGAAAGAGGAAGGCAAAGAGAAGGAGAGCTGGTGGTAGAAATTATTTGTTATTAGCAAATCAGAAGCATTCAAGTAGGGGTACAAATAAGCTTGAAGTAGAGGTAACCTTGGTTATTCTATTATAAACTTAATATATATATATATATATATATATATATATATATATATATATATATATAGTTGCTTTTGGGATTTGTTGTGCCTATGGAGGGCGTAGTTTGAAATTGTATATTTGACTAAAATTATATTCTATTAATGAGATCAGAAACTATTCAAGTATGCTTGTGTAAATTAGAACTCATGGTTATATATTTTGGAAACCGTTTAAGCGTGCTTATGTGCTATGAAGAAAATATCATTTATTATAAATAATTTTAAAAAAACACTATAATTTTTAGATGATGCTATTTGTTATCTTAAAGATGATTAAAGATGGATTATTTGATAAATCTTGTTTTGAAATATACTTCTGATTTGGAACTTGTATATACATATCAATATTGTGATTGTTTGTCATTGATGCATATGGATGGTTGAGGAATTGTGATGGGTTGAAGTAAAGAGGAATTTGTATGATGAGATCACTTACCATGTGTTGTGCCATTACTTGGTGCACAGTGGATGGTACTTATCAAGGCTCATTTCTCCATTTTTTTCTTTAGCTTGCATTGCATTGGAGGTGCAGAACATGTAACACCTCTTTAGTTGTGTCTTTTAAGAAAGGGAGTCATAATCCATAGTTGAGCTATGCACCTTTGCCCGGGTACATCTCAAGAACTGGTGAGCTTGGGACAATCCATTGAAATAGATGTGTTTTTGTTTGACTATGCCTTAGCCTATGGCTGCAGTCAGTGGTTATAAGGCTGGTTATAGGTAATGAGGATGGCCTATGCATCAATCAATTGCTTGGTATGTCATATAAGCAATATAAGTGATTTATGATTTGAATGATAAAGTTCTTGTATAATTATTTTTGTAACAAGGTTGAGACATGTTTTGTGAAATCTCTTGTGAACAATATTTGGAAAATGAATTGATGTTCAATTGTTTTAGAACTTTTTTGGAAGCGGGTTTTGATAACCAAGTCGAGAACTAGTTTGTAAAAGTTTTTATGTTGATAATAGTAATAAATTATTGTAAGCTGAACTTGATTTTGAATTGTATGTTCTCAATCTTGATTTGCATGTATATTTCTGAATAACCAATGGTTACTGAGATCTTTAGATCTTATGGTTACAATATTAATTTTATTTAGTTGATTATTCTAGTAGGAAGCAAGAGAAAACACCTATGGAGTGAGTCTTGAAGACTCTTTTGTACTCCTAGAACTCATGTTTTGTCATTTTATTTAGGTCATTTTATTTTGACATTGCAAATATAAGTTTTCGTTGAAGAAATTTTAATTTGTATTTTGATGATTTGGATAATGAGCATCCTCATGGGCAATATTTCAAATACTTTGGTTAAGTATTTTGTTGTTGGCTTTGAGGTGTTACATTTTTTATATCAAAGCTAGGTTTCGATCTTAGGACCATGGGTTATGGACCCACCATGCATGCTTCATAGCTATTTTTTTTTTATTTTCTAACCATTTTCTTTTTTAAAAAATTAGGTCAAGACAAAATAAATATCATAGCATATTCACTTCCCTTTATTTAGTTTTGAAATGTTTTTAGTTTTTTTTAGCTTGCCTAGTGTCTTTATGGTATTTATCATAGGAGGGGAGAAATGAGTGAACCCAAGATATTTCAATAATTAGTAATGAGAATTGGCAGCAAGAGGTTTAATCTAGGAGTAGATAAGATATATAATGGTAAAAGTTAAACAAATGATATTAAGTTTTAGAAGAAATATATGCTGCTAATATAGTGTTAAACTCATATGAATGCTCAGCCCCATTTTAAGTTATGATTATCTGTTATTCGTTTTAAGTTTCTAATTAGATTGTATGGAAAGACTGAGCTCAAGATCCAAACAAAGTTATCTTTACTATATTTTTCCTATAAAATTGAACACATGATCTTGATCCAATATTTGAGATTATTAAGTAAGCTTTGTTTGGGCTTTGAATCATAAGCCCATAGTTTTGGTTGGAAACTTGACTCATAGGTTTGTGGATGGAGTATTAAATGATTGAACATTATTTTATAGGGTGATTGACCCCATGATATTCAATTTATTAGTAGCAGGAAATTATATCAAGATATCAAAACTTATTAGAAATATGGGGTATAATGCTAAATCTCAATAAGAGAGTTAGAGTCAAAATACTAAACGACTTGAATAAAAAGGTTAAAAGAGCCAACAAAGGAGAAAAATTTAGTATGTGAAGTTGAAAAAAAGAAGGACACATAAGTTAAGAATCAAAAAAGGGAGAAGGATGGTTCCAAAACAAAGTCAACGTTTTTTTTTTAATGTTGAGGATATAGGCATATTTCCTGATTGTATTATGAGGTAAGGATTTTCTAATGATAGAATCACTAGGCTAAATAGACTTTTATATTTCCCTCAAGCGAAGGTTTTTGCCATATCAAATATGAATGGAAGCATAGATAAATTTTATGATTAAAGTATAATCGAATTTCATGCTATTAGGAGGTTTGATAATAAGGCTTATACAAGTAAACATTCATTTTTCATGTAAATGTGTGGTTGCATTTACAACTGATCTCGCAAAGATCGTATCAAATTACCAGGACTTGAGGGTACAATTTGGAAGCTAAGCAATATGGAGAGATTAAAGGAATTTTTATATGGTTTGTGGTATTACTTATCAAAAAGTGTAAATTTTAACTGTATTGTTGGTGAAAGCAAACAAGATGTGGTAAAGCAAATGACACAACCTAGTAACTAAAGTGTAGTAACTTGGAAATAATTTAAGGAAAAATCCTTGGTCACTATTATCCTATTGTTTTGAGGTCTAATAAAAAGGAAGAGGAATTTCTTAAACATAAGCAGGAAAAACTTGTACGAATGGGAGTTCATAGCCAGATGTTTGGGTTTGTCAAGTGTCCTTGTATTTTTAGGATGTGAATGATATAAATAATTTTAAAATAACACTATATGTTTTATATGATGCTATTTGTTATTTTAAAGATGATCGAGGATGGATTATTTGATAAATCTTGTTTCAAACTACTATACTCATGATTTGAAACTTGTATATACATGTCAATATTGTGATTGTTTGTCATTAATGCATATGGATGGTTGTGGAGTTGTGATAGGTTGGAGTAAGGAGGAATTTGCATGATGATATCTCTTACCATGTGTTATGTCATCACTTAGTACACAAAGGATGGTACTTGTTAGGGCTTAATCATCCATGTTCTCCTTTGGTCGGGATTATATTGAAGCTATGAGACATGTGACACCTCCTTAGTTGTATTCTTCTAAGGAGGGGAATCATAATCCAAACTTGAGTTTTGCACCTTTGGCAGGGCATATCTGAAGAATTGGTGAGCTTAGGACAATCCAGTGAAATGGATGTGTTTATGTTTGTCTATGTGTTAACCTTATGGCTGCCATCAATGGTTATAAGCTAGGTCACAGGTAATGAGGATGGTCTATGCATCAATCAATTACTTGGTATGTCATATAAGCGATTCATGATTTGAATGATAAAGGTTTTTTGTAATTATTTTTGTAACATAGTTGAAACATGTTTTGTGAAATCTCTTATGAATGATATTTGAAAAATGAATTGGTGTTCAATAATTTTAAAAAATTTTTGGAAGTGGGTTTTGGTAACTAAATTGAAAACTAGTTTGTGAAAGTTTTTATGTTGATAATAGTAATAAATTATTGTAAGTTGAACTTAATTTTAAAACGGTATGTTCTCGATCTTGGACTGCATGTATATTTCTAAACAACCAATGGTTATTGAGATCCTTAGATCTGATGGTAACAATATTAATTTTTTCTTGGTGATTATTCTAGTAAGGAGTAAGGAAAGACACATATGGAGTGAGTCTTAAAAACTTTTTTGTATTCCTAGAGCTCATGTTATACCATTTGTATTTTACATAACCTTAAGATTTCTATATTTTATTAAGTCTGAAATAATTTTGAAATTTTATTTTGACACTGTGAATATGAGTTTTTGTTGAACAAATTTTGTATTTTGATGATTTGGATAATGAGCATTTTTATTGATACTATTTCAAATACTTTAGTTAAGTATGTCAAATGTTGGATTTAAGGTGTTAAAGATACATAATTGCACACCCTAAGCAAATGTTGGTGAAGACTCACTTCAGTGTCATCAAGAAAGTAGAGCCTCTCATACTCTTTAATACAACCGATCGTCATCTCGATGATAGATCCTGAAAAATACAATGATAATTGACATTTGGCACAGTAGTTAACTTATTTTGTTAATTAGCTAACAAACAACAAATTAAATTGCATACTAATTTGGGCCATGGAGAATAAATTCTAGAGTGATAAACTGAGAAAACTTCCTTTCCAAATAGGAGAACCATACGCAGTTTTAACTTTTAAGTACCCCTCGTCCTTGGGCTCGACTGGCAAAGGGGTCGAACATTCTCACTAGAGGGAGGAGATTCGATCCTAGAGTTGATCAAGGCGTTGGGGGAGGCATCCTAGCTCCTAGGTATCACCTAAGAGGAAGGGAGATTTTACTTTGCCCTTGGATTATGAGTGAACCCAACCTCTTTTCTAAAATTTTTGTATCATAAAAAAAAAAAAACTTTTAGGTTGCATCATGGGACCTAGGTGGTAAACAATTGATGACAATTAGTGACATAATCCGACGCTTCACAACACTAATTTATCCTATGAGGGTTTTAGAACTTGAAGGAAGTTACCTATTTTTCCTATTAATATTGAAGTTATTACATGTATCTCGCAGCAACTTTGCCTTCATTTCCTGAGTGGAGTACTTTACTTGCTACTAGCAGTAGAACATGAGTTGTGAAACATCTAACTAGCATTTTATAATTCCTGAGGTTTCAACAACAAAAAATGCCATAGAACCCCATTGGACAGAAGAGAAGACATAATAGAAAACGTCACAGCCATAAAACTTTGTGGTTGTACATAGAAAACGTTGTTGTCGATATTGCTTGGACAAAAAGACTTCATAAAACAAATGCATAGACGTGGACTTGGCAGGATACATGATTTCACCTTCGGTCATCAAAGTCGTCGTCAACTTAGGCATCTCACTCGCCACCACGTAGTGGCTGTTGTAGAACACAGTGGTGGCGCTTGTGGTTTACACAAGCCGCCTTTCCCACGATTTTCTGGGTGAGCGCCGATCGGGAGGTCCTCTTCTTGATGGGGCAAACTATGGGAGCTGACAGTGCTTCTATCATTGCGCACAAGATTGCCTTGAGTAGGGATGTTCATACCCACAACCCTAGTGCCCGCTCAAGCCCTCAGAAAAATTGCTTTGCCCATCCCAAGAAATAGCAGCCCAAGAAAAATTAGGCATAATTAGGCTGGGCATTTTTGTGGGCAAGGCTGGGCATCGGGCAGGGTGGCATCAAGCATGGTATGTCACCCTGCCCATTTGACCCTACCCAATAGTATCTATAGTATTATATATTTTTTATTTTTTTATATAATAGTATTATGTATTTTTTATTTTCACTTATGAGTATTTGACTATTTGTTAAGACATATGGTTATCTTTTTAATTTTAAGACTCAAGTTGTAAACTTATTTTGAAATATTTCAAATATAGAATTATAGATTTCACTTGAAGTTTGCAATATTGTCTATTAGGTGTGATTGAAGTTTTTTTTTCACATAAATTGAAGCAGGGTATTGCCACTTGGGTAGGGAAGGCTCGCCTTGCCCAGCCCATTATTACCCTGCCTAAAATTGTTAGGGCTTCTATCGGGTAGGGCTAAGCATTGGGCTCCATTTTCTGGCCCAATGATCTTTTAGGTAGGGTATTGAGCAAGGGTTTCGCCTTGCCCAGTCTTGCCCATGAACACCCCTAGCCTTGAGATATTGGAGAGGAGACGATCCATAACTCGCATTAGCAGTGACTTTTTTTTGTCTGACTTTTAGAAAAGCCTAATAGAAAAAAAATTAGGTTGTAAATATCATTTGTGTTTAGATTAATGGTGGTAGAAGTACTGGAGCCCATGTGAAAAAGCTAAGAATTTTTTCCCATGAAACTTTTTCCTAAAGAGGCTTTTATAAGCTTTTCTTTAAAAAAGCCTAGTGAACTTAAAAGCTCGACTCAAACATTCCACTTAATACGTTTTTTCTACTGCTATTTTTTTATTTATTTAAAGCTACCCAACGCTCTACCGGCCACTGACAATGATATATGGACAATTTGAGAAAAGAATATGTATTTCTCATATATATGAAGATTGGCTTACAGACACAAGGGGCTAATAAAGTCTAAAAGAAATTCTTAATAACTACTAATTAAGACTAATAAATAGGGAATATTTACAATAATTTTGTAATATTTCCACAAAAATACCGGGTTGTAAGGAAGCCAACAGCCTCAATTACATCACGTGTATTCTCTTAATATTAAATGAATATTACAGGAAATTACACTAAGGAATCTGAATCAAGATACTTTCTTTCCTAAATCATAATACCAGTAATAACTCTCAGTTAGTGAACCAGTTTGTCTTTTCAACAAAAAAAGCTATATCTATGATTGGAGATGGAGATCATTATGTGTTTGAGAGGCATTTAGTAAATAGAAGTTTCTGGCATTGCTTTTTCTAAATAATTGTCTATAGGAAGAAGCCTAACTACATAGCCATCATAATAACCATCACTGTACCATCTAAATTTGTCAGCAACTTCAGAATCTGAACAAATTGATGAAACTTTTTGAACTGAAGCAAAATTTGCAAAAGAATATACATGAATTTCTTGTGAACTCATACAACAAAACATCATTGTTACAACAACAGAATGAATCGGCCAAATCCATCATCAGCAGCATACCTTACCCAATGCTAATTACAATACTTGGATGAAGTGTTGTAACAACACAATCCTTTTTATCATACAAATGAATTGGGGTTCAAGTTCATGGGCTATGAATGAAATATACTGATATTTAGGGGCAAAAAAAAGAAAAAAGAAAAAAAACAGAATTATCAACACTGTTATATTGTCATGTGCCTTGGAGTTAGCTCACGGGGTTCCTGGGGTAATATCCTGAAAAACCTGCAACCTCTTTCTCCTCGCTGGTTTTTCCCCGTGAAAAATTAAATCCTTTTCATTCATTACCATTCTTACGTATCCTAATTTGGCAGCATTTTTTGGTGTCATCTTCTCATCAAAACACAAAGAACGCCTCACTGTAGAATTCCTGGGCCAAGAGACATTCCCAGATTCAGATCCATCATCTTTTAGGTCCCAAGTTCCAATTATATTTCTGTTACAGTTCTCATCATTGTCATTATCAGCTTGATCATAATCACCCTCAAAATCTCTGTACTTTCCACAAAATAACTCTGTTTCATCTTCTTCCGCCATATCTGCCCAGCTTTTCTTCAACATTGTTGGCTTCCAATTTCCAACAGCAGCAGAATTTGCTGTACACTGACCAGAACTCTGATTATTTTTCTCTGTGTCAACAACACCAATCGCAGACTCGTTCGTGCCATGTTTGACCTTTTCGGGGAACTTCACAAATGCTGTGTCATCATACTTATCATTATAAGGAGGTCTTCCACAGAAATTCACCTCACCGCATATTTCCCTTCTTTGATGATATCCATTGTTGTTTGAGCCCCTTGAACATCTTTTTTGTTCTGTATGGGGAGGAAGAACGTTATGGTCCCTTCTTCTAGACCTTTTTCCAGATAAAGTTTCAAAGAAAGAACCTTTTTTCTCTTCAACAATGGAGTCTTGGGTTTGGCACAGTGGTTTTTCTCTACACTCTTTGGCTACCACTAGCTGTGACTTTGGCCGTGGCTGTGGCTTCGACTGTGACTTTGACTTTGACTCTATCTCAGCTAGAATCTCAGAAGCTCGTTCATATGATTTAGCAAAAGAATCATCAATCTTCCTGTTCTTATAGGCTGAGCTTACTGCCTGAAGCAGAAACTTTGCTTCTGTTATATTGTTCATTTGCATCAAGCAGATTGCTAGGTTGCACTGCTTGTTTCTATCAGGCTCAAAAGACAGTGCTTTTCTGGGAATAAAGACAAAACAAAATGAAAAAAACAAAATTTGTTAGTCTCCTCTTTGAAGAATTGAAAAATGAGTCAATAATTCATATAAACAACTAATTCTAAAATCGCACCTATAATGTTCTTCAGCACTTTTATAATCACCTTTCTGCAAGTAAGCCCAGGCAAGGTTCCCTAATATCCTAGTATTGATGGACATTCAAAGCAATATTAATATTAGTGAGCAAGGCCAGTTTAAGAACTGAATAGAAACAAGAAGGAAGAGCAAGAATGAAAAATCTAAAAAAACAAAAAGATCCACCTTGATATCTCCTGTTCAACAGTTATATGAATCTTCTTTCCTTGAGATCTTGCTTGTTTTGTTCTCTTTCCAACAAAAGCAACACCATCTTCAATCTTCTTCAGTTTCTGTTGAAGCATTGCAATCTCTTCATCAATCCTTCCTGACCTCTGCAAATTACAGAATGATGTTGAGAATAATGACAATTTACCTAACAGGGATTAACCCCAATATGTAAATCATTCAGTTAACAATATGTGGTTATAGTCCTTTAGAGTGTATATTTGGTTGTGTAGGAAAATAGAAGAAGGAGAATCAGTTCATGGAAAGTGAGATAACTTGTATGAACTGATCATTCTGATGAGGCCTGCTTAGTTATAAAACTCTGAAAGAATATCTGAGATTGGCTTCTCTCAGTGGTCTACCACATTATGGCCACTTGGCAAGAATCTGTATTGAGTTAATGTGAGACATGGAGCATGGAGCAACGTAGTTTGGGGCAGTGTCCAATATCGCACGTCGTGACACAGATGCCATTTTTTTTTTTAAATTGAAGCATGCTTTCACAAATTTTTTAATGAATAAAACACAGTAATTAATTACGTGCTTGAAAGGTGAGCACTACTAATTAATATTCATTTCAAACATAGATATGAGATTAAATAACTCACGTTAGATAGGGGGATTTTTATACAAGTCACTATCACTAGACTAGTAAAATATGGGATTGAGGATGGAGGAGATATGCATAACAAAAATAAATGTTATTTTACCAGTGGAAGAAAAAAATTGTGCCGTGTTGAATTTTAAAAAAGGGCAAACAGAAAAAAGGAAAGTGGGATTGGGACGTGTTAATGAGAACTGTAAATAATGATGCAGTTTACTTGAGTGTGGAACGCTGATTTAGTACAAAACATATCCTTCACATTTTTAGGTTCTTTCCCTCTAAACTGTAAAGATTCCATGTGCAAATCATCTCCTTCTATAACAAGGCATGCCACCAAGACCAAACGTTTAAAAGTTAACAAAAAAAAATTATGCCCATATGAAATGCTGCAAGCTTAATTGAATAATTATATAATGATAAAGAATTTGAAATTTTAGGGATAACTTTTTCTGATTCCTAACATGAAGCAAACTACCTAATATCATAGGACATGGATCAAAGGGATACACCGTCATTGTTTCCATAACTTGTCATTCCTAGTCAATTTCATGCTTGATGAAAGGATTTATGTGAAGCTGATCATCAGTAATAGTTGTGAATAATTACATCTGAGACAAAGTTTTCTCCTGGGTTTTACTGTTTATCATGTTAAAATCTGTGTATATGGTAATAAATAATTACTCAAAACAAAAGCTAAAACAATTGCAACAAAATGAGAGCTCATACCAAACAAAAGTCAAATTCCCCACAACACTACCTCTCTCTCTCTCACACACACACACATCTATATTTTTCTCTGTCAGATATGGATGTAAGTGTATAGACACAGACACACACATTCATAGTTAGCATGCAAGAAAAGAAGAAAACTATGGTTTACTTTATTGAGTTAACACTAAAAAGGCAGCTGGCCTTGCAGAGTTTATCAAAAAGAGAGTTTACACAGCAGCCAATTAGTGAAGCTCTTCATAGCACACTGTACTTCCTTTTCCCCCTCATATACACAGAGTCTCATACGCTATGATGTTCAGAGAATGAATGAGTGGAATGAAACAAGCAAGACGGATGTTTTACCTTGTAGAGTTCAACTAAGATGTTATCGATAGATTCCTGAGAATCAGAAGGACAGAGATGACGGAAAGATTTGATGGCTTCAATGGCCTCATCAGATCGATTCAGCTGTTTCATAACTAAGGCCATGTCCTTCAATGCACTCTCCACACGATCCCCTGCATTTATAGCTCCCCAGAACATAGATATTGCCTTTCCTGGATCCTTATCCACCAACTGTTCATGCAACAAGAATCCCCAAGAAATAACTAATATTTAAGACTATGCAAAATTGGATCATCTGGTATTGAATAAGAGAATTAAATAAAAAATAGTAACTGTATAAGTCACTTCCTTCTTTATACTCATTTTCTGGTTTCTTTCTATCTCTATACCTTATCTCACTATATGTTATCAGTCTTGTAATTGACAAAAAAGAAGAAATTGAATACAAACTAAAAATATGAATACTGGTAGAGACACCACAAGGCTCTGTAAAGAGAAACTACCATATTTCATTGCAAGATACTGAGCCTCAAAAATATAAACAAGTCCTTCAAGTCAATCAATTTCTTTCCATATGTAACCCTTGAAGATATTCTAGACAAAACTGACGACGTAAATCCATATTGACGTAAATCCATATTAACGTTTAAAGTTCACTACAAGACGGTGAGCTTTATGGCTTGTTCTTAAGAATCTATCAAATGGCTAATATTACTAGAAATCAAAACTTTACTACATCAGAAAATTCACTACCAGATTTCATCAAAAAGCGCAATATCGTAAACCTAAATATTGTTTCAAAGGAGAAAATAAGTCTTCCATTCTCCCGTGAAAAGAATTACAAGACCAAGAAACGAATAAGAAAACCTGATCAAGATTAACTGACGCAAGTAAAGTTTAATAAAACGTTCAGAAAGAAAGAAAGAAAGACGAGGAATTGAGGATTCATCTTGTTACCTGAACATGCTTGGCCTTAACGTAGGGTGAATCACCAGAAGGCACCTTGTGAATAACATGGAAAAGATGATCATCATTGTTTGCAGGCGAAGTTCGCTTGTTTTCTGAAATTGGCACCGCCGGAGAATTCAACGGAGTGAATGATATGGTCTTCCACTTTGGCGGTGGCGTGAAAAGGCATCTCGCTGGAGAGCTTCTGTAGAACGCCATTGAAGAAAGAAGAAGATCAGCAGAAATTTCGCGGGAAAACGTTCGTTGGACTGAATTGAGAACTGTGTAGAAGAAGAAGATGATGAGAGAAACGGGAATTCTTGGAAAGGCGAAATGGAAAGAGAGAAATCATTTAAGGGAGAAAGGGAAAGAGAAGTAGCAATGAGTAGTGAAACGAGAGAAAGTGGAGAAAGAAATTTGGAAAAGAAACTAGCCGTTTTATAATTACTAGCCGTTGCTGATGGTTCGTTGGTGAATGGTGCCTGTTCGAAGAACATTGGCAAGGAAACAAAAAACACACACACGCATCAATTTTTATTTATAATTTTTTTAAAAATTAAGGAACAATTCTAAGTTTTTGCAAAAATATAAATTAACCCTAGGGTTATGAGAATTGAAAGCAAAACAATTTTTTGACCAACGACCATCAAGCCACGGGATTGGGAGACAATTTTTTTGTGTGGGACCTGGATATGCATTTTCCATTATAAAGCTAAAACGCAAAGAAAAAACGATACTAAGGTCCAATAAAAAAGACTACGAAATTATACCAAAAAAAGAAGAAGAAGAAGAAGAAGAAGACAATAAACATTGTCACATGAAATTTTGAGTTCAACTTTGATAAATTAAGAAAAAAAATCATCTTGGAAGAGTTTCTCGATTGAAGTTTCGCTCGGCTCCATTTTATATACAAATTATTAAAAAGGAGAAACTATGTTGCAGAATCTAGTACTTTCCCTCAATTTTTCATTGGGTTAAGGTACAAAAACGCACATATATTTTACCTCAAGGAGCGTCCAACACTAAATATTTTTTTATATATAAAAGTATACACATGGTTATAAATTAGGAGCAAAAATACCTTTTGACCCTTAAGTTTGACTTTTTTTACTTTCAAATCTGCAAAAATACACATGTGCTTCGACAAAAAGAATGTTTAACACCAAGTGTTTTTTTTAATTTAATAATTTTATTTCAATTAAAGGAAACTTATTATTTCTTTAAATATAATTCCTCGGACGCCAAATTTTTTTTATTTCTATTATTTTTTTTTATTTTTTTAAATCCTTATTGGTGCAAATGTTTATATTACATAATTAGAAAATGCAATAAAAATTAATAATATTGATTGAAAAATTATTTAAATAATTTTTGGTTAAATTTGTTAGATCAAAAAATTAAATTTATTTTTAATTAAATATAGTATTTATAATATAAAATTGTAAATGCATAAACACTCATTTATTAATTATTAATTAGAAAATTTAATAAGGATTTTAAAAAAAGAAAATAAATTATGAAAATAAAAATTTGGCCCCCCAGGAATACACCTAGAGAAATAATAATTTTCTTTAATTAAAATAAAATTATTAAATTAAAAACAAACTTGGTGTTAGATGCTCTTTTTACCAAATCACGTCTATATTTTTACACCTTTGAAAGTAAAAAAAAAGTCCAACTTAATTGTCAAAGGGTATTTTTCCATCTAATTTGTAACCACATGTGTACTTTTGCATCTAAAAAAAGCACTTGGTGTTAGGCATTCCTCAAGATAAAGCATATGTGTATTTTTGCACCTTGACCTTTTTTTATTTCATGCTTATAGTTTTTCCTTTTTATGAAATCATTTAACTTTGTTTCTGTGAGTATTTTTTGTTAACACGACTAGTCTCTGTCTCGGAGCCAATGATGCTGAAATTTTTTTAAAAAAAAAAAAATTATTGAAAAGGTACATGTACCCAATTAGAAATTAAATATATAGTTATCTATAAAATAGTATTCAGTCAAGTATAGGTATGAACAAAAAAGAATCTTCCGGCAAAAAAAGAACAAAAAAGAGTCAAATGTTGTACTTATTGTTTTTCGTATCTTTATCAGATTATGTTGTTGCACAAATATACCAGACACTTGAATTGTACCTTTTAAAACTGAAAAATAGTAAAACAAAAAAGAGATATTTTAAATTTTCGTAGCATATATATTATGATAAATTTTAGAAAAAAATCACTGTCAAGTCTCAAGATATAAACATAATCACAAAAAAGTTTTATACCAAATTCCCCTAACAAAAAATGTCTCTAAAGACTTTTGTATGATTAGTTGTCAATATGAAATAATAAAGTTGCCCTCAAGATTAAACAAGGAACAAGCAAGACAAGGAGGCTTGTCGTGCGTCTTTGAACCTGTGACCTCGTTATCTCCAACCTCCCTTCGCCAGCGTCTCCCAACTCCTCCACTCGGCGGCAACAACGCCCCACCTTTCATCGATGCCACCACAACATAAAGCGGCGGCGGCGTGCCTACAGCCTTGGATTTTGTCTAAAGGTCATGTCGGAGGAATCGAATGGCATTAGCGAGAATTCATGGTCGAGGATGCAGACAAGCCAAATGTTGCACTAAATTCTGATGAGGACTTTGGAAACAAAAATATAAAGATCATATTCAAACTTATAACGAGTGTGGACATTAATTAAAAGCTAACACCCATACAAAATCGATTGAATTTAAAGGTTTGAACAACTGTGTGATGTTTGAAGGCACTTCCAACAATAGCCACAGGGAGCTCATTTCTTCCTTCATGCTTGTCATTGGCTTGTTTGTCAAAGTAACCTCATGAAGTTGTCAAAATAGGCTTATGATCTTGTTAAAATAGGCATAAGAAGTTGTTAAAACACGTATAAGTTACTGGTGTGAAATTAAGGGTAATAAGTATTGAAGTTCCAAAAATTCTTTGGGTATGAAAATATTTTTGTGAAAATGGTTGTTAATTGTCAAAATAGGGATAGGAAGTTGTTAAGATACGTATAAATTACTGATATGAAATTTGAGATAATAACTACTGAAGTTGCAAAATTTCTCCAAGTATAAAAATATCGATGTCAAAATGGTTGTTGATGTTGTCAAAATAGATATAAGAAGTTGTTAAAATACACATAAGCTACTGATGTGAAATTTGGGATAATAACCGCTAAAGTTGCAAAAATTCTCCAAGTATGAAAATATCATTGTTAAAATGGCTTTCGATGTTGTTAAAATAGGTATAAGAAGTTGTTAAAAATATGTATAAGCTAATAATATGAAATTTGAGACAATAACTACTTAAGTTTCAAAAATTCTCTAGGTATGCAAATATTTTTTGTGAAAATGGTTGTTGATATTGTCAAAATAGGCATCATAAGTTGTTAAAATACGCATTAGCTATTGATATGAAATTTGGGACAATAACTACTAAAGTTGCAAAAATTCTCTAGGTATGAAAATATCAGTTTCAAAATAGGCTTATGAAGTTGTCAAAACAGACATAAGAAGTTGTTAAAATATGTATAAGCTATTGATGTGAAATTTGGGACAATAAGTACTGAAGTTGTTAATATGAGTAAGATAATGTGCTTCTAGAATTTGACACATTTGGACCTATTAATGGAGAAACTAATTTCCCACTAAAGAACCATATATTACGTCAGTTTTCTATATTGGGTTTGAAGTCCCACTCCAACCCAAATATACATATTTTCTTGGGAAAGCTCAATAACAATTATTGGCTCAAACTTACTAAATTTAAGCAGTTAAGAATAACCTTTTTGTGTGATCCATTAGGCCCAATTAGTCACTTATTTATATAACTTTGGGCCAATCAAACTCCTTTTAATGGGCCCAATTTGTCTAATGACCACATAGGACACTAGCAATGCTTTGCGGCCCCAAAACTAATTGAGTTGATCAAGTGATCTACCTTCTAATTTGGATATCTACCGATATCATCCCTCACATCATCATTCACATTTAGTCGAGAGCAAAGATAGAGTATCATGTCTCATGGTTAACTAAATGTAGCTTTTCATGGAAGTATGCGTCTTCTTCTATTGACTCTAAGATGGATCATGACTCTTCATGATCACTTACCGTGCACAGATTCCCAAATCAACTAGAAGTCATCCAAGCCTTACCAGTTTTGTGAATGATTAATCTCTTGTAGAGGACTGTGAGTCTTTTCATCATGTCCATTTATATTTATGTATTTGAGTTACATCCAAGAGTACATTGTTCTCCCCATTTTTAGGCTAATAAAGTTGTACAGTCAAAGTATAACCCTTGGACATAATGTTTGATGACATCCTTAAGTCTAGGACGATCCGCACAACTAAATGATGAGAGACTTTACATATCGAATGATACTCTCGATAATGAGTCTTTTTGGAGTCTCTTAGTGTGTTAGTTTGGTGCTATCTATTCTCTAATAGATCCGCCCACGACATCAACTAAGGAATTACCATGCTTGTATTCTATGAGGTCCCTACCTTGTATCTCTACATAAGTAGGTGATGTTGTGCTAATTTTATTGATATCACCAATGCCCTTTCTGTTGGATATTATTAAGTTTTGATGATATCTTATATATATGCCATTAGTAAGAGCAAAAAGATTAAGTAATATGTTTATCTTCTTCATTGATTAATTCTTAAATTTTAATGTAAAATCAAAGATGTGAAGTTCATCTATGAAGAATGGTCAAAAAGAAGATCAATAAGGAAGTATTGAATGGGAAAAAGAATTTGAATAAAAGAAGAGGAGAGATGAAAGATAGAAGAAGTTGATAATCAATATTCAAGATCAGCTCAAATATAAATGTGGAGAATGCTTAAGAAGATTGAAAGAAAGAAAGAGTTGAATTATGGAGAATGATCGTGAGAGAGGAGATTTTAAAAAAGAAGTAAATGAAGAATAATCAAGAAGAGGAAGAAGGAAGAACTTACTGAATATAATATTATCATTCAAGTTCTTAGTTGATAGATTTTGGGGATAATCAAGATGAAGGATGAAAAAAAAAGGAAGAACTTGCTGAAGATATCATTATTCAAGCTCCAAGATTGATTATAGAAGTGTCTATGATCAAATGGAAGTTGGAATGGATCAATTCAAAGTTAAAATCAGCAAAAATCAGGTTCTGGAAGAGAATACTTGAGTTTCTAGGTCAAAACTCAAGTATACAAGCTTACTGTAGAAATTTGCTTCTAGATGAGAAAACTGGAGTTCGGGAAACTCGAATTTCTAAGTCAAAATTTGAGTTTGGAACTCAATACTCGAGTATGGAACTTAATGACTTGAGTATGGGATGTTTTCAGCTTATCTAGCACGTCTCGACCTGACAATACTCGAGTATCCAACTCAATACTAGAGTATCCAGCTCTATCAGCAACTCTGTTCACCTCTGTTTCACATTCAGCTTTGGGCGAGCTCTGGTAATTCGATGATATCTCCTAAACCAGACATCAGATTGAGGTGAAACCAAATTTGTATGAAACTAGACATCTAATGCGTCATCTTGACAAAGTTTCATGCTCAAATAAGATCATATGAGAGAGCTTTGAATTTCTAAAGTTGGATCAAATATTCACGCCACACATCAGACCAAGCTTCAATGTTTTGAGTGTAACTCACAATCTACAAATCGGAATGAGCTAAAATCGGTGGCATATGAAAGATGGCTCATAAGGATTTCCATCAATACTTGACTCAACTAAAATGAAGATCATACCAGAGAGATATGGTCTTTGAAAGTTGACTAACTGATCAAGACGTTGCAAAAACGCTGGTAAAGAACAATCTTCATTCATTGGATCTTAACGGACAGATCACAACTAGTTTAGATCTGATTCTTTTTGCAATTTGAAGAATACTTAAAGAGCTATATAGGGATAATTGGTTTGCCAAATATGAAGCTATATCAAATCAGAAAGCAACCAAGGGCCAAAACAACTTGAATACTCAAGTATACAAGTGAATACTCAAGTATAGCTCAAACAGAGAGCAATGAACGTTAGAGGATCTTTAATACTTGAGTATGTAAGTCAATACTTGAGTATCAGACAGACAGAGACGAATCTGAAGTAGCTCGACAGCCTCAATACCGCAATATGCAAGACAATACTGCAGTATTCACCTTCAATTCAGAAAAATGACCGTTGTGAAAATCTTGAATCTGATCTAGATCATCCAGATCCTTACCCAAATGATTTGTAATACTTCTTAACATCATTTATATCATTTGTGGACATATTTCATATGATCAACCGAAGGATTACAAGAAGATCAAAATGCTGAGCTGTCAAGTCCAAAAAGTTTCTAACGGCTAGTTTTTCCAACTGCCTTATTCTTAACGTCTCTATTTTCAACAGCTATATTCTTCAACGTTCAGATCATCCTCATCTATAAATAAAGCCAGATTCAAAACACAAAATGAGGATGTAAGAGATTATGCTGCCATAATGCTGTAATTCTGAAGCCTCTTCTCACTCTGTTTTTCATGTTTTCTTGGTTTATCATTTAAAGAGTGAAATAATTTGTAATGCACTTCAGTGATTATCTATTCACTTCTTAGAGAGAAGATACTTTGTAAAACATTCTATTTTCTGAGAGATACTCAAGGTTAGGTGACCTTGAGTGGGAAATTGAATGTATCCCTTGGGTTGTAAGGAAGAGTCTCTGTGAGAGATTGTGAAGGCTGCACAAGTGCCTGGCTAAACTTGTGAGGTTGTAAAGGCTTGTCTCTTGTGCCTAGTTAAACAAGGAGATAGTGGAAATCTCAAGTAGAGCTTGAGGACTGGATGTAGGTCAAGGATTGAGCCGAACCAGTATAAATCTCTGTTTGTAATTCTCTTCCTTGATCTCTTTTATTTCCAGCATATATGTTTGAATAATTGTCTATAACTTTTTAACTCTTTACTATCATTCAAATTGATTTAATTGAATTGCGAAAAGTTTTTCAAATGTTGCAAATTTTTATCTTCACCCAATTCACCCCTCTCTTGGGTTTAGCCAGGACTTTCACTTTCTTGGTGATTCAAAATTAGGAATTAGTTTCAGGCAAGTAGATATGCAGTGTCCTAGAGTCTTCATGATCATGATCCTTATCACAAATCTTGGGGTGAACACATGTTTTATTTCTGGGGCTTTTATCTTTGAATGCACATTGTCCTTAAGATAAAGGCGAGACATAAATATGATAAAGGAAAAATGTACTCAAATACATAAATCATAAAATACTAAATAGAAAAATGTGTTCTTCTATCAAAACAGTTTGTCTTTAGGACACCTATTTACTAATATCAGGAATGTTATTGGCAGTGTCGTTGTCCATACTCGTTGAACTTAACTCTATAGATTGTTGTAGTTTACGAGCAATCTGGAATAATGAAGAACTCGATGATTTGAGTTGTGTCTGAGAACACTGTCCTATAGAGTTATTCCGTTACCACCGGCAAAAAGGAAGCTGTACTCCCCAGGATTAAACAGACCCTCTTGAGCAAGTCAAGGCAGCATAACTGACAAAAGATAATAGTAACAATAGCAAGAGAAACTATGCTGAGGAGAAGAAATTAGAAAGTTGGTTATGAGCACTTTGTCTAAGCCCCTTTTATAGGCATAGTCCATGGACAACCAATGAACACAAAGACAATTTAGACGTGTCCCTCAAGACCAAACATACATTGATCACTTGGAAGACAAGTCTGTATGTTGACAGCAAAGAGTACGTTGGGGAAGAGCTTGACCATTGACACTTTTTGGTCACGAAGGGTTATAAACTTCAAATGTCAAAATATGGAGTCTTTTTGGTAAGCCTCTGAAATAAATTATTATTTTAAAAAACTAAAAATAATATATCCAAGGAACAAAATATTTTCACAAAATGTGTTCATACCAAGTATTTACTCACAGAGGGGGAGAATCACCGGATTTCCACTACATTTTTGTTTCGGGAGGCCGTTGCTATTCGCGAAAGCCCACCACTCCTCTAGGTCTCTTTACTAGCCCATTACAATATGAGTATATATATAGGTTTATACTCTCTTAATTCCAAGCAATGTGGGACTAGTTTCTTTAACACAACCACACATGTATTCATATTTATAATGCTTATAGGGCGAGCAAGGGTGTAAAAGTACATGAGTAGCTCATACATGTTCAAATCCAAACATAGAATGAAAGGATTAAATTGATGAAACAGAGCACCAATACAAGTGATCGTTTCCCTTATTAATGAAACTTCATGAAATCATTGATAAGGGAGCATCAAAGTAGCGTGCTTTTAGTTTTCCTTCCAACTCCATAGCAATAGCGTAACTCCTGCTTTTTGGTCATATGTGGCGATGATACCAGTAATCAAATTTGGATCCTCTAGGACTTGAAAATTCAAGCCATGAAAACTGCAGTTATCGATAACGTGACTCCTGGTTTATTCCTCTCTATGTTTGAATACTCAATGTTAATTCCAATGAATATGAGGCTGATTGCCATTATTAATACTGCACCCAAAGAGAACCAAAAATAAAAAAAACCAAACAAACAAATGAATTTGTTATGCAATGGTCTTATGTAGCTTGGTAGAATAAAAGCTACTCTCTCTGATTCTTAATATAAGATATATTTGTCTTTAGATTAAGAAAGTTAATTAATATAATATATATTTTTTAAAACACCCTTGTTACCCTTTAATTCCATCCTTCCCTTAATTATTGTGAAGAGTATTAATAGGGGTAAATTAAGAAAAAATTGATAAATATAAAAAATATATATTATATTTAGGATCAAGATCATCTTTTAAAATACCTTCTATATTAATGATAAAAGAGAGTTCTCTACAAGTGTAGGGAGAATATACATTACAGATACCAAAGCAAGCCTTCTAATGTTATCGATCTGGGTACAATTTTGTCTATATTCCCTTTCTTAGAGCCTTTTATTTGGTATTTTCAGCACCTCCTCCAAGAAGTTCATCACGCCATATGTAATGTCACAGTGATATTATTGATGATAATTAAAGTTTGTTAAAGCTTTCAACCATAGCATACAATTTGGAAGACTGTTTTGTGTCTGTGTCTTTTCAATGTGATCTGCGAAGACCGTAGGTATCCATGAACACACAGTTAAGTCTATCGCTCACCTCCTTTTAGCTCTTGGAGTTCATGAAGCTCCATCACTATAATAACTATGAAATTATATAGGGAGAATTACAATCTGGTCCCAAGGACCAGAAATAATTACCAAAAGGTCCAGAGCCAAAATTCCATTATAAAAAAGTCCCTTGTGACTTTTTTGTAATTAAGTGAAAAATTCTCAATTGACATTTACAACTAAAAATGTTATATTTACAATTGAAAATGTTATATTAACAACAAAAGTTTTCAATTCGCATTTACAATTGGAAATGTTATATTAACAACTGAAAATGTATTTTGAGTTGTTGATATAGCATTTCCAGTTGTAAATGCAAATTGAGAATTTTTTTTTCGTTGAAAAGGGTTGATCACAGATTAGGAGTTACTACAATAGAGACAGGTTACACCCATTCCATCAATATCCTCATGTAGGAGGGCCATGATTCCATCCGGTGGTTGCTGCAACACATGGAGACCGATCCCCATACTAAGAGCATGAGACGCAAGGAAGTCTGCACAGCGGTTCCCTTCACGGTAGACATGAGATACTGTGAGGCGCCACTCTTGAGCCATTAGCCACCTTATTCTTCGAATGATCCTCATGCAAGCATTCGGGTTGCTATCCTCTCACTGTATTATACTTAGCGCCACCAAGCAGTCGATTTGCACCACGACATCCCTGTATCCGTTGGACCAAGCCAACTCTAAACCATCCATCAACGCCCATAGTTCAACTTATAATGAAGAACAAGTCCCAATGTTTCTACAGCAGCCACTCAGCCACCTACCTTCATGATCCCTAATAAGGCAGCTTGCCCCTGCAAGACTGGAATCTTGCTTTTTGGCTCCGAGGTACTGGGAGGTTTTGACCATATAATAATTCTTTCTTGCTTCTGCTGCCGCTCCCCTCTTAAGATGCTAAAATGTGGCACAACTTGTTCATTAAAATCGGTAAAGAGCAGCACTTCTCTAATAAGACTGTCAGCTCGTACAAACTTGTTCTCAAATAAGGCCTGATTCCGTGTTGTCCAGAGTTTCCAGCAAGTTAGTCCAAAACGAGAGGTCCATTGAGTCCCACCGATGAGAATTCGGTTCTTGTTAAATAGATTCTGTAGCACCCATTCTTGGAGATTCAGGTAAGTGAAGCCCTGGCGCTGTTGATATGGTGCAAGTTGCCTCCAAACTTCTTTTGCAAGCTTGCATCTATGCAGAACATGGTCTACATCTTCTTTACCCATCCCACACCTGACACATAAATCATCATCAGCAAGGTGACGTCAAAATCTTTCCGAATTAGTGAGCAGATTTTGACGTGCCGCCAACCAAAGGAAGACCTGTATCCTCTGTGCTCCATCCCACTTCCAAATTTCCTCCCATAATTCGAGAATGCCGAAACATCCTCATCACTTAGCATTTCAATGGCGGAGGAGATAGAGAAGAGTCCATCGGATGATCTATCCCAGAAACTTTAAGCCACCCCATCCTCCTTCGTTGGGGTCTTCAAGTCAGCAATATGGGATAAGACATAATCCGGGAGGTCATGTTTAAACAGATCCTAATTCCAATTTCCATCTAGGCCAACAAAGTTCTTAATAGGAAGTGTAGCCTCAGCTGATGAGATCTCCTTGAACGCCAAGAGATTAAGAGGACCCACCTCTGGAACCCAATTGTCATGCCAAAAACCAATACGTAAGCCATCCCCAGGATCCAATCTAATTCCAATCAACACTTCCTCCCAGATTCGTTTCAAGTGCCCCCATAGGTAGGAGCAATTATGGTTTCTATGGGAAGGACCTTTGAGAGGGTCCCATCCATACTTATGTCATACCACTTGAACCCATAGAAGGTCTGGTCTTGCATGCAGAAAAAATCCAATCTTCATAAGAAAGGCCCTATTTTGATGCTCCATGTTCCAAAAGCCACATCCACCCACTTCAAACGGTTTACACATGTTCTCCCAGGAAACCAAGCTCAACTTACGGTTTGAGCCCTCACTACCCCACACAAAATTGCGGATATGACGTTCCAGGCGCCTACAAAGGCCAATGGGAAGCTTTGTTGTTTGCATTGTATACGTGGGTATGGCGGATAGGACAACCTTTGCTAACGTTATACAGCCAGCGAGAGAGAGAGTCTTAGCTGCCCACCCTGAGAGTTTATTTTGTACCTTTTCTTCAAAATAAGCATACGTCTACATTTAAACCCTTTTATGTAACAAAGGGACACCAAGATACCTGCCCAGATCTTCCGTTCTTCCATATCCTAGCTCTTCGCTTATCCTCATTTGAACGTTAGGGGAAACATTTTTGGAGAAGAAAACAACAGTCTTAGATCTACTAACTTTGTGATCAGAACTAGCACATAAATTTGCCATGCCAACAATGATGAGCTGGACCTGCAAGGCATCAACAGAGTTAAACAAAACAAGATCATCAGCAAAAAAATAGGTGGGATAGAGGCGGGCCACCTCTACCAAGGCGGATTGGAAACCATTGATTCTCCTCCACCTTTTTGGTGATCATTTGGGGTAATCTCTCCATACATAGAACAAAAGTATAAGGGGAAAGAGGGTCTCCTTGACGGATCCCTCGGGATGGAGCAAATTTATCAAAACGCTCACCATTCCAAACTACTCGCATACTACAATTGGAGACACATGCCATTACTGCCTGTATAAAATTCTAAGGGAGCCCAGCGTCATAGAGGGTGTCTTTAATAAAATCCTACCTCAGGCGATCATATGCCTTTTCAAGGTCGAATTTAATGGCCATCCATCCTACCGAGCCTTTCTTATATCTCATGGAATGAATCACTTCTGTGCAATTATGATGTTATCCGAGATTTGCCTTCCAGCCACAAAACTAGATTGATTAGGGAGCACAAGGCATGGTAACCATTTCTTCAGTCTGTTAGCCAACACCTTCATGATGACTTTATAAGGCACCGTGCATAGGCTAATGGGATGAAATTCCTTTAATCTTTTCCGGGGATGGGATTTTAGGAATTAAAGTAATAAGTGTCTCATTCAAAGCCAGGTCAATCACACCTTCACTAAGGCATCTAGATACTAATTGATGTAAATAAAGCCCTACATGCTTCTAGTGTTCCTAGAAGAAAGCGGCACACCATCCATCTATCCCTGGACCTTTAAGAGGCTTCATTTGAAAAAGAGCCATATGCACCTTTATTTGTGTAACAGCAGAGCCAATGGACTGGGACATAGATACATCCATAACTGGGAAAAGGCCTCTACCAAAATATTGGGGAGCTAAATTAACATCTCTTGTGTACAAATCCTTATAAAATTGAAAGACCCATTCTCGAAGAGTACCCGCGTATGAGCACCACACACCATCATCATCTTTCAGGGTCATAATTGTCTTCTTTCGGCTTCTACGTACAGCTTTGGCATGGAAATAGGTTGTATTTCTATCCCCAAATTTTAGCCAATCACATCTTGCTCTCTGTGCCCAAGTCAAACTTTCCTATTCACAAATTGTTTCAAAATCTTTTCGTAGCTCCCCTTCCAGCTTATCCAGACGAGATGATGGACACACTTCCTAAGCTTTTTGAATCCCACCAAGCCCCGCAATTATTCTATACTTCCTTTGGTGGATGCTACCAAAGACATCTTGGTTCCATACTTTGACCGAAGCCGTTAGTTTCAGCAAATTAATGTTAACAGATTCTGAGGTAGACCAGGTATCATTTACAACCTGTTAGAAATAGTCCGACGTCTCCCAAGCTGCTAAATAGCGGAATGTGACTTTCTTTTCTGGAGATTAACACCATCCTTTACTTGAATGCACAGAGGTCGATGATCCGAGTTAAGCTTTGGTAGATGTCTCACCACAGATTCACTAAAATGGTTAAACCAGGTCATGTTGGCCAATGCTTGATCTAGTCGTTGTAAAAGGGTACCCCCGATGCCAAGTAAACTTGGGGCCAATGAAACCAAGATCTGTCAGACTACAGTTGAAGATAAAAGATCTAAAATGCTCACAGCCCCGTGCTCTCCCATCTGTCCCACCACACCGATCATTTTCACTGAGCAAGGTATTGAAATCTCCTGCAAGCAACTAGGGATCTGACATCTGCATGGCAACATTTTGAAGGGAGGCCCATAGATTCATTCTCAGCGAATTAGTCGAACTTCCATAAATGGCCATGAAGTATACTGTCCGAGACAAGCCAACATCCTCTACCTTGGTGTGAATGAATTGCGAATGGCAATACTCAACTAAAACACGCAAGGTATCTTTCCATAACAACCAAATGCCTCCCGAAAAGCCTCTTGCCTCTAGTCGGTCGGACCGTTCAAAACCTGATCGTGCTATGAACTTATCAGCCTTTAGGCCCAATATGCGAGGCTCCACTAAGACTATCATAGCCAGTGTGTGCTCCTTGACAAAATTCAAAAAAGTACTCGCAAAACTCTTACTTGCTGCCCCCTGGCAGTTCCATACTAGAATCTGCATAAACATAGGAAACAACAAAGAAAGAAATCAACAACTACTAACAGACCCCTTAGGGTCATCACCTAGCATCGTCGACGATAAAGATGGCTCCTAATAGCAAATTGGAGTCACAACCAACTCACTGGGATGCGAAAGCTCTTCCTTAAGCACAGCTATAGCATCTTTGGACATGTGAGTACCTGAAGGTTTCTTTCGGACCTTCAACTTCCTACTGCTTGAGGGTTGGAGCTTGACACCCAGAAGAGATTGTCTACCAATCACTGAGTTCATAGCCATATTTTCCTTTCCCTTACATAAGTGTCCACACTCAGGCATCACCGACTGTAGCTCAATAGAATTCCCACCTCCAGCATTCTTGACTTCCTCCAATGCATGATCCGGATGTTTTAGGGTGACCACTGTATGCTTGGTGCTGTCTAAGGTCGATACTAACTAGACAGGTGTAAAGGCTGGGGACCTTTCCTGAAGATACATGGGGCCATCTTCTTTAAAAGTTTCAATATCCACTCCTAAATTGGAGGGCCCATCCTTGATTTTACTTGCATCTTCGACTGGGCCCCTAAGGGAAGGAAGTATCTCCTTAACTGACTAAGAGCAAGATGAAACAGGGGATTCCTTCCTTCGGTATTCCTTGATTGGGCCCTTAGACTTATTAGTCTTCTGTTTTGGGCCGGCAGTACTGTTGCCAAATGGCCCATTCGAATTGCCCACAGATTGAGAGAGAGTTTTGCTTTGCACACCCCCTTCAACGCTATTCACGTTGACCTCCACAAGATCTGCCTCTGAAAATTGCATGTTATCCGCATCATTTTCCTTGAGATAAAAAAGGATATTATAGCGAGATTCACCATTAATCCACAATTCCCTAGATTTTGCTTCCTTCCCCTACTTCTGTTTACTTCCTTTTTGGGGATACCTTACCTGCAACCAAGCACCGTACAGCGAAGCACCTGGCTCCGGTGGGGATTCCTGGGAAGATCTCGGTGGCTCAGCCACAGGTTGTGTCACCACAGGACCTTTGTTTATAGCACATTGAGGCTGTGATATCCCCAGGTCGTTCAGAATGGTCTTAGCTTGACATCTTTCTTTGGTGTGTCCATATTTGCCATAATCGAAGCAAATGAATGGAAGCCCTTCATATTCAACCCTATAAGTCTTCCCATCCACCTTGATCCACAGGATAAGTGGTTCATTGAGGTTAATGCAGATAGTTATGCGAGCATATCTCCTCCTTCCACATGTTTCCATCATATAATCGATCTTGAACACATCCCCCAGGAGTCAACCTATCGCGCGCAACATACTCTCATGGTAGTACCTAAAAGAGAGTCCAGGGATCCTTATCCAAGCTACGATCTTTGAAATATCAGCGTTAGAGGGATCAAAATCAACTGACCACGGCTGCACCGTAAGATAGGCGCCAAATAGCATTCATGGACCCCCAGCTAGAACCTTAAGATTAATCTTCCTCTAGATCAAAGGACACAAAAAAGAAACCCCTACTAACGTCCACCAACTTAAATGAGCCTTTCAGCTACCATAGAGACCGAGATCTATTCAAAAGGTCACTATACAGTACCGACCTTCCCAGTAGCTTGATGATCAAAGTTCTTTCCATTCCCTTTGCCAACGCTGCTCTCACTTCTTTCGAAAAATCTATTGATGGGATATCACCATCTTTACCAATGAGGAAATCTGCTTCAGTGACAACAACCTCCTCTTCTCATCGAAGACTCTGTCGAGGACTATCAATATTGAGGAGTTTGCTTCGATAAGATATCCCTCCTGTTTCTTCTTTATCCTCCATCAACATGTCAGGCCCCACATTCCCATCGCCCCCTCCACCCTCTATTCCATCTAGCCAAATTTGACCTTTCTTTGTCAAACGGAGACTATCCGCTGTGAGTGGTGGAGCAGCTTCCTTCACGTTCAAAGCCATCAATCGGTTGCCTGTTATTTGGTGTGAATCTTAAATGTTAATCTGCGAATTGAGAATTTTTGTTGTTAATATAGTATTTTTAGTTGTAAATATAGCATTTTTAGTTGTAAATACGGATTCAATTAATTACAAAAAAGTCCCAAGGACTTTTTTGGGACTTTTTTGTAATGGAATTTTGGCACGAGACCTTTTAGTAATTATTTCTGGTCATTGGGACCAGATTGTAATTCTCCCAATTATATATAAGACAGATAATTGCTATGGCTATATTGCATAAATCAATACCTATAATTGGGTTTATATAGGCCAGCATGTAAGACCTTGAATGTGAAGGGTCTTCCTTTGTTTTAATTACAAATTCATATCTTGCTGTCAGTTTTAATTAATTGCTCAGGATTCGTTTCCTTCTCCTCCTCCCTCCTCCTCCTCCTTTTAAGGAATCTTTCCCCTTTTTGTTTTCCAATTAAGTATGACTATTTTAGGGGTGGAAGTAGGCTATGATCTTATCAGACGGCCTAGCCTATTTAAAGTGTAATCAAACCTATTTAGTAAATAAGTCATGTATATACTTAGGCTTAGGCCTATTGTCAGGCCAATGTAAGTAAACAAGCTAAACCTATTTTCATAAGGCCTAGCATGCCTATAAGCCCATCCTATTTAGTTTTTTTTTTTAAGAAAATGTATTATTATGCATAATTATATAAAATTTAATCTAAATTAATTTTGTAAATTAATTATAAATTTAATAACTTATTATTAACCTTAAATTTCATATTTAATCATTTATCAATACGCTTAACATTTTCATTTATCATTTAATAATATCTACTTCTCTTATTTTTTATCGTTTGAGATGGCAATGCTCACTATCTCTCCCTTAATTTATGTCATTTGATGCAACATAATAATTACAATAAGTTTATTTTAGTGATGCCCAAATGAAAATGATTCAAATAGGAGGAGTTTGTCTCATTTTTTGCAAGAAAAATAAGAGGTGAGATTTAGTTTGACATGCCATTTGTCGTGCTTACTTGATTTTAAAAAATCTATCTTCTTAGTCAATAGATGATTTTCTCTCTCTTTTTTTTTGGTATATAAACGAGGCAATCGCCCAAATAACTTAGACCTTCAGTACATTTTGTGAGTACGCTACATGCAATGATTGATTTTTCTTCTTTCTACTTACTCAGACAATTATTACCATTAGATGTTCTTTTCTTTTTCTCACTAACTCTTTTATTTCATGAGAATAAATCCCTAAAATTTTAAGACATAAAATAGACATTTAAATATGCTTAATTAATTATATATAAACTTACATGCTTAGGCTTTAAGTCTATTTAAAGACTTATATTTTAAGTATGTCTTTAAATAGGCTTTAAGCCTATAAGGCCTTTTGAAGGTTTATGCTTAAAAAAAGCTAACATATAGGCTTAGGCTTTATATCTCTGTTGTAAGTTTAGGTCTACTTAGCTAAAATCTAGTCTAGTCTAGCCTTTTCCCACCTTGCTATTTCTTTTACTTTTTCTCCTTAATGACTCCACACCACATGTCCATATTTGTAGATCAATCAATAAATTTACAACGAGATGTGGTGATATTGATTGTTACTAATTAGTTTTGTATCGTAAGGTTTAAAATAAATTTTAAATATTTTAATTTTTTTTAATTATCAATTAAATTATTATTTATGAATTTTATTATTTATAATTAAGTAGAATTATTATTTATAATTTTAAATATAATTATAAAATTATATTTTTGGTAAAAAAAATTAAAGCCTAAAAGGCGTCAATTAATGTGTTGACGCCACAGTTGCGTCAGACTGTCTGACATCACTGTCCAGTGGCGTCAGGACTCTCCTAACGCCTTTGACTGCATTACTCTAATAAATATTTTCCCAACTACTCTAATTTAGTACAATTTTTTTTAAAAAAAAACATTATTTCTGGTAAATTTCCCTTCTATTTATTATTATAGGGAATCAATGACATTTATTCATATCGACCTTAATTACAAATCAATCGCCATCAATCTCATCTATTTATGTTTTCAAAGGAGATATTTTCAAATTAGATGGGCAAAAATCAAGGAGAATTTTTTGAAAAAAATATTATTTTCATTTTTATAATTTTTTCTGTGGGATCTGAATAAAATAGGGGGTTCACAAATGGCATGGCACTTCTTGCTATATTATTTAATAATTTGTGGCCCCATCCATCCATAACGTAATTCAGTCCGGAGTCCCAGGACTAATTCCATAAGTAGCACAATAAATAAACAAGATTTTTATACCTTGTGTAGTGGTCTTGTCTTCTTCAATAAACAAAATACGACTCTAAATTGAAATAAAATTCTCTTTAAAAAAAAAAAAAAAGTCACCAAAAGTAAACTTTATTTGCTGGTAATTAATCCAAACCCTTCTTTTGGAGTGGGAGGCGGGACAATATTTTCAGATGTTTATTCTCATGAAGCCCTGACTGGGGTAAGAACAGAGAGTTTATTTTTGATAGAGTATATTTTATTACTATTCTCTAATACTTAATGTTAAGATTTAAACAGAGAGTTTATATTGATTTTAAATATAAGACTTACTTTACATTTTAAATGTAAGATTTATTTTACATATTTATCATTTTTCCTAAATTAATTCTATTTATATTATTTCAACAATAATTAAGTAGGAGAGGGAGGAAGAAAGTAAAGGAAGATGATTATAATATTTTAGGGGGAAAAATGCACATCTTATTAACTAACTTAACTAACATACTTAATTTATTCAAATTGGTTGATTAGATTACATTAAGATTATAAGAGTATTTTAATAAGCACCAATTAACTTAGGTTCATTTTCATTTATGTTTTTTTATTTTATTTTATTTTTTAATTATAGAAAGAATATATTACTCCCTCCAAATCTTTAATATAAGACATATGTACCTAATTTGATTAGATTAAGGAAGTTAGCTAATTTAGTTAATATGACAAATATTTTCTAAAACACCCTAATCATCTTCCTTAATTCTAGAGCCAGTAATACAAGTTTAATCCATGGGCCAAACCCGCCCAACCCGAAAAACTTGGTAGGTTGAGTTGTGAAAAAGAATGGCCACTTTGATGTAGATCTTTTTGGCACAAACTAACATAGGCCAAACCCACAACGGGTTAGCCCACCAGGTTGGTGGGTTAACCCCCTTTAAAAAAAATTGTTAAATATCAAGCTCAAGTAAGTCTTACAGCTTCACACATGCTTCAAATTCTAGCACCATTGATATTGACTAATTGTTGATTGTATTGAATGTTAACATATGATTTTGGATTTATACTTAATTTGTAATGTGTGGATTTATGATGCATACTTAATTTGTAATGTTTGAAACTTTAAATTTGATCTTTTTTTATAACTTTAGGATTTTCTAATTTGTTTTTAGTTTTTTATGGTTTAGATTTGTAAAAAAAAATTCAGAATGTTGTTTGAAAATAGTTTAAAAAATGCAATATAAAAAAAAAATTTAAGAAAAAAGGAAAGGAAAGAAAACTGGTTTTGGGGGGGGGTAACCTAGGTTGGCACAAGTCTTTTTAGCCCAAACTCATATGGCCCAACCTATGGTAAACAAGCCCGAACTCGTTGGGCTAGTCCATATTACCAACTCTACTCCATTCTCTCTCATGCCTAATTGTTTAAAGAGTATCAATATAGCCAATGAGAGTTGGCACATATGGTAAGGGATTCAGGACTAGGCCCTTGGGTCGTGGGTTCGATCCCCTCTGCCGTCGCTGAGACTCTATTGGTAGGCGATCTCGTAAGTCCCCAGTAAGTGCTCATAGAGCCTGAGGCCGTGCCCTGGCCTTGGTAGGGGACTGGTGTCGAACCTTCCCGAAACTTTTTTTTATATAAAAAAAAGAGTATCAATATAGGTAAATTAGAAAAATATTCACAAATATATAAAAAAAAAATATGTTTTATATTTAATACTGGGGAAATTTGCAAAAATAGTCCACAAAAAAAAAAATTGTCAAAATAGATCACTGTTGAAACATTTTGCGAAAATAACCCAGTTTATGGCACCACGTCAGATGGCGCCATGTAACGTGGCGCGTGGCGCCACTGTACAGGTGGTGCCGCCACGTGGGACGCCACCTAGGTAGCGTCCCATGTGGTAATGCCACCTATTTAAAAAAAAAATTGTTATATTTGGCGCAGGCAGCACTGTCAGATTTTTTTTTTAATTTTTTTGAAATATTTTTGTATATAATATAATATATATTATATATTATATATTATAAATAATATAATAATTATCTTATTAATAATTATTATATTATTACTAATATAATAATTATATATTAATATGTTTTTTCATATAATATATATATTATTAATAATATATAATTTGATTAATATAATAATTATATATTAATATTATTTTATATTAAATAATATAATTATATATTAATATATTATTTTATATAATATACATTATATTATATATATATTGCATACAGTACCCAAGGAAGAAGCAACCCAGATTGAAGACAACGATGACGTACCGAGAGCTAGCTAACCAGCATCTGATTTGAGAGAAAAGAAAAACATAAAAACAACAAGATAGTCGAAGAAGATGATGTTGCAGGCAACAATGAAAAGTAAGAGAGTACGATTATTCTTGGTCGTTCGATTATTATATTATTATAATATATTATATTATATATAATATAATATATTTGCTTTCGTTCAGTAAGATCACCGATCTGTCTAGAAAACTCACCGTCTGTCCGATATTTTCTTTCAATGTAGTCAAGCTGGTCATTGGAGCCGCAATTACTCTGTCAACAACAAATCTAGCCCGCATCTCGCTCAAAATTCAAGTATCCCTAATATTTGTTGCCGCTACGGTCATAGGTATTACGAGGTTCGAATGACCAAAAATAATCTTATATTAATCATATTAATAATTATTATATAAAATATAAAATGATAATATATATATATATATATATATATATATATATATATAAAATGTATATTATATAAAATAATATATTAATATATAATTATATTATTAATATAAAATAATACTAATATATAATTATTATATTAATCAGATTATATATTATTAATAATATATATATTATATGAAAAAATATATTAATATATAATTATTATATTATTTATAATATATAATATATATTATATTATATAAAAAATATTTTTTAAAAAAATCTAACAGGGGGCTAACGCCCCCTGTCAGAAAGCTGGCGCAGGCAGCATCCAGCTATAACAAAAAAAGAAATTTAAAAAAAAAAATAGGTGGCGTGACCACATGGGACGCCACCTAGGTGGCGTCCCACGCAGCAGCGCCACCTGTACAGTGGCGCCACGTCACAAACTAGGTTATTTTCGCAAAATATTTCAACAATGGTCTATTTTGACAAATTTTTTTGGACTATTTTTGCAAATTTCCCTTAATACTGAGATCAACTCTCTAAATATGACTTATTTTAAAGACCATAAGGAGTATAAATTTAAAAGCCTATGAGCATAGTCTATTTCTGCGCACGCCCCGGGGGGTTAGTTTGCTCCCCATGGAAAGGGCAGCCAAAATCCCAATTAGAATTATATCCGTTTAATTAATGTTGTGCATAAATCTGAAATGAACTATTTATAATGTTTAGTATATAGAAGCTACAATTTGTAAATAAGGAACAAAGCTGAAAAATAGTTTATTAATATTACACCAATATGGTTGAAAAAGAAAGTACGTCTCAAATCAAACATAAGTTAGGTATAAGACACAATTGCTTTCATCTTCTTTTATTCTTATGTCATCAAACAACAGTCCTCGCTTCAGCCTCTTGCCGCCGATAGAGGGAGAAAACCAGCTCACTATCGATCTGATTCGTCGTCGACGTCACCATCTTTGTGTTCGTAATCCCCCTCTAGGTGCACCAAATGTGAAAAATCCTCATTACCCTAAACCAAATTTGAAAAGTTTGTATTATGCAATGTTCCTAATCTAAATCCCAACCCATCCTCTAGCCCACATTACAAAAAATGTAAACACTCCGATACTCACTGATTTTGACAATGGAAGAAACAAATGCATACGAATTAAACTTGTCTCCTGCAATCAAAATAATATGTAAACAAAGATTGTATCGTTAATCATCAGCTAGTCCACTATCATATATGTATTATGATTGATCATCCAGCATACACCCCTACAAATGAATTAACAAGAATGAGTCATACTTAATACAAACGATTAAACTTAAATGTGGGCGCACAACTTTCAGTGGAAATTCGAACTTGGCTCATACATATATAAGGATTAGCCCCTTTCGCTAGAGGTAGCCCTTATTGGTACACTTATTACAGAGATAATTAAACTTCTTAATTAGGATCATATATGATTGTGGAGCTTCCTTCACTCCAATATCAAAAAGGATCAAGGAAAGCCTATCTCTAAGTTCATGCAACCCCTTGAGCTACGCGCATATATATTTAAGCTTTCGTTTGATTTGAGAAGGCCATAGGTATCCATGAACAAGCAGTTAAGTCTACCCCTCACTTCCTTTCAGCTTTTGGAGTTCAGGAAACTCCGCTACTGTAATAACCTATGGAATTGTAAGACCGAGATTGTAACATCCCACCTTAAAAACAGTGGAAATTTTTTTTTTTCTAAAACGTTGTTCAGAGTAGAGTAATTTCGCAACACGAGTAACTGAACCTTAACATTACATAACCGCAGTGTAAGTGTACTTATACAGTCATCTACTATCCAAAAGGAAGCAGCACCTAACTAAGCATATAAAATTAAAACCATAAAATTCCTTCTGCCGTCCTACGCCAGTAGCTCGCCCCTATCTTCAACCCCTTGGTTCGCCTGAACCTGAAGCTACAGCTGAGATCCAATTACCATTTGGATCTCAGGTAACGGTTAACCTTATGCTCAAATAAACAGTATATGGACAACAGTTATTCACAACTCATAACAGCAATAAATCACTACATAAGCACACAGCAGATGCATGATCACAACATTGACAGAACATAAGCACAAAGCAGTATGTAAAGTCCCACAACATGTCTGCACATAACCAGTGCCACGACGGCCCATCGTATCCTCAGCGCTAGAAAAACCTAACGGCGTTATCAAGACTATAACCCGTATAAAGCTGTATGTATAACTGACAACCCTAGACAGAGCCTTAGTATATAAACATGTTTATCACATATACGTATATGAGCAGCATAAGTGTTAAGGTTACAATACGCGTCCGTACATTCGTTGATGATTCTTGGCACGCTTGTCGAATTAGTGGTAAGTTTGACAGCAGGGCGACGGCGGTATGACAGCGGTGACAGCGGAAACAGCGGTTCGTGATTTCAGATATCCTAGAAGGATAATATCACCGATATGAATATTTAAGATCATAACAGGCATTTTAGGTACAAATTACCATTTTGCCCCTAGTTTGATCTCTTAGTGGAATTTTGTCAGAGCTTCGCTATTCTGACTTTAACTTCTCAGAATTTTGTTATAACTTTTCCTCTAACATATTTCTAAGATAATTATCATATTTATTCCTAAAACATGATATCTAAGCTAACTTGGAATTTAGAGACTACTCCAGCAATCCTACTATAACTACCGAAAGAACTACTTAAACTAAAGACTAAAGACTGAAGAACTTACTCAGGGCTTCGTTATAAATTTCTCCGGACTCCTCCTTCTTCCTTCCTCTCCCAAGTTTCGAAATTCTCAAGAGGATTTGGTGTGAGAATTCCAAATGAAATGGTGGCTATTTATAGAAAAACCCAATGGCATTTTTGTAATTTCATTGAACTTTGTCTGGTTGAATTCTGACCGTCGGATCGCATTTTTTTTGAAGTGGCTTGATCTTGGCCCTACACCTATTTGGCCGACCTTCTCCCCCCAAAAGAAGACAAAATTGATGACCTCATGTTCACGACTTCATGCTTACTTTATCAGATAAAATTCCTGGTTCGGTGTCCCGATCGCGAAATTTTGTAAAATCTTAAAATTCCGGGAACAATATGCTGAAGGTCTTTTCTTCCTCTTTGAGAATACTGGGTTTTCCTAACCTTATATTCTCATTAAGGACATTCCGTTACCTGCCAAAAATCCTCAGTAATCGCTACCGGGTACAGAAATATCGCCAGTCGGCGCCAATTTCTGGATAAAAATTCACTGATCAATAATATACTCTGGTTCTGGAAACCTAGTTCACGGTTATCTAGGTAGGATTTTATTTCTATCCGTGGTCATTCATCCTGTTCACTTTTTATTTATAATATTATTTAATTACCACATGTCTTAATCTTATAATATTATTATTTTTCATCATCCTTATCTCTTCTTCTCCCCAAAAATTCGGCCACCACATATAATTATATATATATATATTTTTTTTTTTATATACCCTAATATATTTTTATCTTGTATTTATTTTTCCAAAAATTTTCCTATTGGTCCATAAGTAATTACATGGATTTAGGCCTCTATAATTTCTTGAAAAATCCTAAGCCTTTGATCTTGGTTTTTCAAGGTTACATCTTAACCTTTATTATTTATTTAATTTGGCCAAAATTTCGGCCCTTAATAATAATTATTTATATTTATTTTATTTTTCATGTTTCCTAAATTTCTATAATCTTATAAAATTCCCAAAAATTACTTAATTAATCCCTTAATACTTTCTAATAATTTTCTTAATTAAAATCAATCATTTTCTCACAACAATTTTATTGACATTAATAATTCAAGCTCCCTGCAATTTATCAAAAATCATAAAGTCAATTTTAGTCTCAGAATACTTTTTAATTTTCCTTCTTTTTATGGAAATAATTTATTAATTTGTCTAATTTAAGAATGATATGCTTTCTAAATTTTTAATAATTATTCCATGCCTTTTACAATTTTTCCTAATTCTTCTCAGGATATTTTATGGCCTTAAGACACATTTATCCCATTTCCGATATTAAATTTCCCTTAATTTTCTTAATGTTTTCCTTTGAACATATACTAATCACATAACATGTTGAGACCAAAATCTTCATAAATGGGCATTTTCATTATTGTGACATAATATTCCAGATAATAGTTATCCGGGTATTACAGAGATCATGGCCATGGTTATATTGCATAAATCAATGCCAATAATTTGGTTTATATAGGCCAACATGTGATATCTTAGGTATTGAATGTGAAGGATCCATCTTTGTCTCAAACTCTCAATTACAAATTCAAATCTTGATGCAAATCTTAATTAATTGCTCAGGATTGTTTTCCCTTTTTTTCTTTCGAGTAAATAGGATTGTTTTTCTTTTCCAGCAAAAAAGGAATCTCTCTCTTTTTAATTTGATATTCCAATTAAGGATGCATGTACAATTACAGACTATTTCCCCCTCACATCATTTTTTATTGGCTCATGTTTAATTTATTGCTTAATTTTAAGTAGATTATTACACACACACACCATGCACTTAGGGGCTGTTTGGTGTGGAGAAGGGGGTGGGGGGATGGGATTGGAAATTTTTATGACTTGGATTTAAAAAAGTTTAGAAAAGTGGGGTTGAAATTTTTTAATTAATGTTTCTTATTCCTTTATTTTACATCCTATCTTTATTAAAATTTTATAACCCCACTTCTTCAATTTTCTTAAATCATGCTTATAAAAAAATTTCCTCCCCTTCATCCCCATTTCCCTCCATCCAAATAGAAGTGGGAGTTTAAAGTTTGAGCGAAAAGCTTATGATTACTTATTAATCATCACAATGGGTCATCAGACAAGAGGACACAACACCACCAAGCAGCTTTAATTTGTCCAAGGAAGAAAATAAATTGAAGTTATTTTGTTGCCATACTTGAGCGTCATAGTGGAAATAGATTACGCCCTATCATGAACCTACGACCTAGTTAATTTAAACAAAACCTAGCTTATTTAGTAAATAGGTTTAGGATATTATCAGGTCAATTTCGGTAAACAGGCCAGAATTATTTTCATAAACCCTAGCCTATAGGCCTGACCTATTTATTTTTTTAAGAAACATGTATTATTATGCATAATTATATATAATTTAATCTAAATTAATTTTGTAAATTATTTATAAAATTAATAACTTAGTCGCAATCCTAAGTTTCACATTTTATTATTTACCCTATGAGTTTAACATTTTCATTCATTAATTAATTATATCTACTCCACTTCTTTTTGATTGATCGATATGGCAATATTAACTCACTACCTCTCCCTTGATTTGTGTCATTTGATGCAACATAATAATTTTAGTAAGTTTATTTTAGTGATGCCCAAATGAAAATGATCCCAATAAGAGGAGTTTGTCACTTTTTATGCAAGAAAAACAAGATATAAGATTTAGTTTTATGTGTCACTTGTCGTACTAGATTGATTTTTTTAAAAAAATATATCTCCTTAATCAATAAATGATTGATTTTTACTTATTTCTGCATACTCAAACAATTGTTGCTACTAGACGTTCTTTTCTTTCTCTTACTTACTCTTTAATTTCATAGAGGAACAAATCCCTAAACTTTTAAGACATAACTTAGGCTTTTAAATAGGTTTGATGAATTAAATATAAACTTATATGCATAGATTTTAAGCTTATTTAAAGTGTTACATTTTAAGTAGGCCTTTAAATAAGTTTGAGACTTTATCGGGCCTTTTGGAGGCTCGAGCTCAAGTATAAAAAAAGCCTATATACAAGCTTAGGCTTAAGCCCAAACTCAAGCTTTAGATTTCACAAGCCTATGCCTATTTAGCTAAAGTCTAACTTAGCTAAGCCTATTTCCACCCCTACACATATAGAGGCTAATAAGCGTTTACACTCATGAAAACGGTTATGCTAGCTTATGCATGAAACTTTAAGTTTGAATTTGTCTGAATTAAAAAAGAAAAGAAAAAGTTTATTTCCTATCTTAATTCCTCTCCTTTGTATTTTCAATATTTTTTAGTTTTTATTACTCTTTGGTTAACGAAATTTCCTAACTTAAAACTAACCAACATAAATGACATTTTTTACTCTATTTTTTTTAATGACTGAAAAGCAAATTTCTAACTTGAGAGCTAATCATCATAAGTAGAAAAGACATTTTTTATTTTATTTTTCCCTTGTACCTTTTCCCCACAAATTCCAAACAACATTACCTTATCTATATGTCAACAAGCATCGATGAGAGGTATTGTAGAGAAGATTTTTCAAACCTCACTTGCAAGAATATTACCATTAATGACAATCATTTTCCAAACTTCAATTTCAATCCAAGCATAATCAATGGCATATATTCATTTTTACCTCAATTCCAAGCCTATCACGATCAATGCTTTCTATTTATTTATTTTTTTTAAAGGAGATATTCTTAAATTGGATGTGCAAGATTCTAGGATGATTTTTTTATACTTATTTTCATTTTTTATGATTTTTTTTTTTGGAGCTTGGACAAAATAGTGTTGTTGAGTGTTCACACCTACTATAGATTTGGGCATTTATAATGCCTAACTCATAACGGTTATAGCTAATAAATGTCATGTATGTTGATGTGAAGGTCATGCAAAGATTATTAACACTTAAACATAACGGTTAATTATGAGCATCATCATGTATTGTGGGTGGACTTCACGAAAACACAAAAGTAACGGTTGTAGCTAATAACCATAATTTATTTAGTGACAAAAATGATGGTTCTTAAGAAAGAATTGTCATGTAACACTAACCATTCACCCCCTCCACCATAGCCATTGCCTCCGCCCTCTCTACCAATCTATCTATTGCACTGAATGGTGAGATGTCGCCACCACTACCGTTCTTATAGTCTTGTTCATCCTCCTCTTCCTCATCCTCATTTTCATCATCTAAGAAGGGAGATGAAGTTAAGAATTAAGAGTTCATGATTATTAATTAAGAACTATAAAGTATTTTTGGTTGCATACTTAACAGTTTTTAGTTAATATCATGGTTGATTATAAAATTAACAATAGACCTCAATAAATTAGAAAATTTGTCAAATATATAACAATTATTAAGAATTAACTGTTGTCATTTATAAAATATGACATTTAATACTAAAAGATGCAACGACTCGACAATTCATGAAACCTCCTCTATATAAACGTCTGAAAACTGAGCTCTAATTCTCTACATCCATTTCAACTTCTTAAAGCTAACTTCTTATTCAACAAAACATTATGGACAAATGCGAGAGAAATTTTGATTCATCAGGCTAGATGGTAAGGACAACATTGTCGTTGCTAAGAGTAGTAAAGAGTGCACCGATAAGAGCATTTCAACAACTCTAAAAGGTAGAGTCTATAAGAGCAACTTTAATAGTAACATGAATGCCTTTTCTACCATGATAGGTAAGTATTAAACAAACAACACCAAAGTGCAGATCAGTATAGCCTTGAGACTTTCATAAATTTATCAAATATAGAGAAATCTCAATAGTAGAATATTGCTCTTGTGGTAAAGCTAGAAGAGAACACTGATCTAGACGAGTAGTTTGAACAACTTCTTTAGCATGAGATCATCTAGTAGAAATAAGGGTTCTAACAGATCTAATGACAAATGTATAGCTTGTTTAGTAGCCTTGTCTGAAACAACCACCTTTAATTAACTAAATAAATATATATTTATCAGTGTATTAATCAGAGTTATCACATATTTGCCAGAGTTAATCTAATATTAGAATTTAAGCGGAATAAAAAAATTTTAAAATATGCTAAAGTATGCATGACAAGCCCTAATGTGTGGCAATATACAGTCATCCAAACATACGACAAAAGAACAGAAGTCCTACTCGTAACACAATAGACTAAACTTCTGTTTGCTTCCCTGAAGGTCCTGGACCTGACTAGTCACCTAGGAAAAATTTTGTAACCATCAGTCTAGCTCATTATGAATCAATATGTGCTAGTAAGGTGCCAAGTGGAATACAACAATTCAATCCAAATTAAAACAATTGATCAACATCCTCTTTGTATAAAATCACATTATTACTAAATAACATAATGAGTGCCTCAAATCTTTTGAATTTAATTCACAAAATCCCTCCCTTCAATCCAACCGAACCGCCTTATTTCCTCCGACTAGATCCATGAGCTAAATTACACCCATGTTACTGGTTACTCCAAAAGTTCATTGGTCAAGTGATAAGGACCGGCCAAAATCCCCAGAGCACTTGCCCCAGACCATGGGTCTTTTCCCCACTTTACCCTAGTGAGGCGTCGTAAACCCATCACTCTGGTGGGCAAGTCCCATCACTCTGGTGGGACAATAATAAGCCAACCATCGTGCACCAAAGGAGGCATCAACATGTGTTGGAAATAACTTTTCCATTTTCTCCGAAATCTTCTCATCCCAACATTTTAATAATTCAATAGGGGGATTTCCAAATATTCACAATCGTTATGTCATTATATATCTCAGTTCCCATAATCATCATAATATTTCAATACATATAATTTCCACTAATCAGATTTCACATGGCACACTTTATTTAAACATGCATAATCATTTCAGAAAATATTCACAGACAGCATATTAATAACATAATAAATGGAAAGTGGTTATCTCTCGTCCGAGTTAACTACTTTCACACTGCTCTCAAACCAAGGCTTAACACACTCCACATATCAATCTATCACAACCAATTTACTAACAATTAATAACTCTTAAGAAATTCTACATATCCAGAATTATAACTTATAATAAAAAAATATAATAATTTAAATAATAACCCCTTTATTATTTATTTCCATTGTTATCTATTTCCTTATTCCTAATAATTATGACACATTATTATCATTATCATTATTCTTTAATTTGAATTCCTCAATATTCAATATCACATGAACAATTATTTTATAATTATTATCTATTATGGAATTTATCTGGGCTTCCCAAAAATATAAAATTAATCATACATAAAGTTTTAAAACCTTGGGTTAAATAAATATAAACTTCCATATTATTCTTTTCCAAGGACTAATTATCATTCAAATTAAGTAAATAATTCATCATTAATATATTATTTATTCCTCCTTTAATAAATAATAACCTTATTCATTTTTCTTAGTTATTCACTTCATTAATTATTTCTTCCCATAATATTATTATACTTTTATAAATAATTATTATTATTTATCCCATTATTATTCATTAATAACTTCCTTAAAAATTTATAACTCCATTACTATTTATTACCTATAATAATTAATAACATTAATCATTATTACTTAATTACCTCATTTATTATTTATTAAAAGTATTTAAAAATTCCCTTTATTATTTAATCTCTTTCCTTAATTATAATCACTATCTTTTATTTATTTTCTTTATTTTGTCCATGATATGATAAGTTAGATAATATTGGAATTAGGTAGTTAGTTTGGATCCCACTATTTAGGAACAAATTAAATCAAATCTTACCTTTTTTATTTTCCTGACATTATATTAGAAAAATAATTTCTTATATATTTCTTATGCAGCATCTTTTATTCTATTTCTATTTATTATTATATTTCTCCATTTATATTTAAACTCTATATAGTAACTACCTACACTTCAGAACTACACTTTATGTGTTCATAAAAGAAATCCATAACTTTAATGTATACATATACATATAGAAAAAGTAGGCTTTTGTTTCTTTTAATAATCATCACATGGCAAGGTAAAGCAACATATATATAAGATTTACTTTCAGCTTTGAACAAAATATATATAACTAGTGTATATTCATATGGGCCACGTTTGGATATACATACACACATAAAACCTCTTCCTGGACACAAACTCATGTTCACACAACGCTATTCTTTTCTCTGATCTTCATTCTTTCCTTTCCTTTTCTATCCCACGTACAAGCACACACACATAAATAGATAGGTAATCCAGTAAACTTTTTTCTTAAACTTTTGAATTCATATGTCAGTTATTAAACCATGGTTATAACAATTTAAAGTATAGATCAGTTGGTTTAGCAACTAATCATTCTGGGAAAGCATCAATCAGGGACTTATCTTATATATACAAGAACCGATGCAAAGTGCTTAGCAACCACAGCATGCTTAAAAATAACAGGAGCATGATGACAGTAAATAGGTTTAACACTTATCAACCTTGCCTGACAGCCTGAAAGCACAGAGACCGACGACAGCACAGAAAGCATAACTGGATACAAGCTAGAATCCGATCGACGCACACACACGTACAGGGGCAGAGCCAGGATTTAGAGTTAATGGGTGCACAATTAGAGTGCTGCCCCCGAATTTTTTTTTTTAAGAAAAACTTTAAATGCATTAAGATTGTATCATTGATATTTTCTGGAAGGAAAAAAGTTTGACAAGATTAAAGAACATGTTGGAACTTGGAACCTATAAGAAATCAAAGAATGAAGAATTATAATAACTAGAAGGTGGGCAAGCAAACCAAAAGGCTGGCTTCATCTTCAATTCATCATGAACGAAAATCACAAGGTAGGGTATTACCTTCAGATATTCATTTACATCAGCCTTCATCTGCTTAGCCTTGAGTGCTGCATCAACCTCCAAAAAGATTCGAGAGGATAAAGTTATTTCTCGAAGCAAATCAATCTACAAAAGAAAGCAGAAAAGGAAGCTGTGTCATGCCAATATTCAATACAAATAAGACTTATTATCATCCTTTCACCATAGAGCAAAGGAATAAGAGAATGATAGTTACAAACTGGCACTCCAACTTCAGCATGCCTTAAAAAAGGCTATCCACTAGAGAGCACGGCACTTTCAATAGGTTCAACACCAAACACCTATATAAAGGGGGAAGGAAAACAATGAGAACACAAATACATTAACATAGAAAAATAATAATCAAGAGTCAACTAACCTTTACATCAGAAGGATTACAAAATCATTTTTCGATTATTCATTCCTTGAAAATATTTCATTATATCCTCATCATCAATCGTATCAAATATATCATGTTCAACAAAAGTTAACATGCATGAGTTAACCAATCATCACTTATCTGATTGTGCAACTTATTATTAACAAAAGTCATTGTAGAAAAAACCCGCTCAACACTAGCAGTTGCTACCGGTAGAACAAGTGCCAACTTTATCAACAAATAGACTAGTGGATAAACAATATTCTTTCTCTTCTCAACCATCTTCAAAGCAAGGTCAGAAATTGTTTGCAAATTGACAAAATCAGAATTAGCCCTCACATCAACAATAAAATTATCGAGACTTGAAGACAAAAAAGGAATATCTGCAAGTTCATCAAACTCCGAAGGATAGAACCTAGCAAACTCAATAAACTTTTCATTGTTAAAATTAGCAAATAAATCATGAGGATCAAGGCAACTCAAACACTCAAGCAACTTGATATTGACATTATCAAATCGATCATTCAACTCTTGAACCTGAGTATCTATCACTGTATTAAATAACTCCACCTTAAAGTAGTGCAAGAATGTGAATGATTCCAATCTCCATCTCGATCTCCCTTTAGGACAATAAACATCATTCATATTTGGAATGTCAATATCATATTTATTGACAAAAATGTTTGTTTCTTAAATTTCAAGAGCTTGGGAGAAAAACTTACCTATAGTTTGCTCAAATAATTTCCTTCAATTGACAGAAAATTATTGTTGATCATTACCAGCCAGAACCTACAATAACTCATACCACAAAATTCCAAAATCAGAATAGGACTAAAATGGATTCAATGCTCCATGATTAACAATGCCAAATTTTCTTAAAGACACAGATTGAAAACCATAACCTCTGTGGAAGAAAGGCCACAGAATTTATGGCGGGATCTAGAACGGAGAGGGCCAGAGGGGGATCTAGAAGCACTGATGGTGGACGAGAGGCCGAGAGTGGAGAGCAATTGATGGCGGGATCTAGAACGGAGAGGGGATCTGGAAGTACTACTGAGAGCGGAGACGGAGAGTGACAGCAGAGGTTTTGGTGCTGAGAACGGAGTGAGAGAATGAGAGCGGAGACAGAGAGTGATCGATGGAGCCGAGAACGGAGTGAGAGAACGAGAGTGGAGACGGAGAGTGATCGATTCGAATGGGGAAAAACGATGGAGCGAGTGAGAGAACGAGATATATGATGAAATGGGGAACAGGGAAAGGGGAAAGGGAAAAAAAGGATAAAGAGAAGATGGAGGTTCGAACCGGCGACCTTAAGCTAAAGATATGAAGTCTTAACCAACTATACTATCCATACATATTGTTACTAAATTCTCTCAATTTATATATTTTTTTTATGGGTTCACTTGCCCCCATTGGCACAAATGTAGCTCCGCCCCTACACACGTAGAAATATGTGTGTGTGTGTGTGTGTGTTCATGAATCCATTTTATTCTTCTTCCTCTTCTTCTTAGGTCTATATTTGTTTAACTCACACACAGAAAAATACTCATGCAGCACAAGTATAAGGAGTAGATCCAAGATGACAACAAGACCCGAAAAAAGAAAAAGACTTTAGCATGTATTTATCCTTTAAAGTTTCTTCCTTGTTTTTCGGTGACATAAACATACACTCCTCTCTTGGTTTCATCGACACACACACACAGATCCTTCATACTTATATGCTCACACTAACAGCCAAGAAGAACATAAGAAAAACGATGCTAGAAGTCTTACAAGAATGCTGAGTGCTCCTCTGTTCTTCGGTGGCTGAAATAGGGGAGAGAAAATAATCACTCTCTCTTCCTCTACGTCTCTCTCTCGCTCTCTTGTTCACCCTCTCACCTTTCTGCAACTCCCTCTCTCTCTCATCGCTCTTGTCTCACCTCTCTTTTTTGTTTCTGAGTTCTTGCCGAAAGGGGACGTGGAGAAGGAAGGAAACAGATATATATGATGGAGGGAAGGAGGCTGGTCGACAGACAAGGACCAGAGGACTGTAGAAGATATTGTATAAAGGTGTTATGCACTTATGTACTTTGTCTGGTGGTGTGTATGGCATGTATATATCTGTACATGTAAAATAGGTGTAGTGTCCAATATATATAAATAGGGAACATACAGGTGTACAACGAGACGATATTCAATTCAATTATTTTTGGTTTTCAAATCCGTCTAATTAGTCTACATGGCATCAGAGGATTGGGTTAATTTTTCAAGACCCACCACCGTTTGACTCCTACACTTGGGTGGTTTATCAAGATCCACGTCTAACTAAGTATCTTCCCAAAGCAAGAGTGTTTTCCCCAAAAGGCAAGATCCACTTCATCCACTGATCATCTTTGCCAAGATCGATGGCTGGTGCCACTGCACTGCCCGTCGAGGTCGAGATTGACGTATAGGCACAATCTTCAGCCATGGTCAATTAGTTTAGGTCGGGTATGCAGCACCACCAAACACGATAGGCAAGATTTCTGATTTGTTTTTGCTAAGCTCATATCGACAGCCGTCGGACGGCGAAAGAGCCAAAATTGATGATCTTCCCCCGTTCACTGAGGACGACGGCACCGGACAGACCAAAAGATCGACGTTCTACTTCTGCTAGTTGAGATCGAAGACCGTTGGACGGGAATAAAGCCAAGATTGTAGATCCTCCCTTGTTTGCTAAGAAAGACAAACGACAATGCTAAACCTGTGTTTGCTCGTTTTCTTTTGCATCAACGACGTTCTTTTGTTTTTGACTGACAACTCTGCCATTCGCATCGTAGACTATGGGAGACCCAAAGACCACCATAGACTTTGCTCACCCTTTGTATCTACACCCATCCGATACTCAAGGTACATATATCATACCTATTACTCTCACTGGAAATGAAAACTACTTTGTTTGAAGTAAAGCTATGAGGATTGCTCTTCATGGGAAACATAAACTTGGATTTGTGGATGGATCCTGTCAAAAAGAGAAGTTTGGTGATGAATTGGCGGGTCAGTGGGAACGTTGTAATGCTGTTGTATTATCTTGGATTTTGAACTCTTTGTCCCGGGAGCTGGTGAATGGGATGGTGTATCTTAGTGATGCACACATGGTGTAGATGGATCTCAAAAAAAGATTTGACTAAGTCACAGGGTCTCAAATTTTTGCTATTCATCGTGAGATTAATTCACTCCAACAAGGGGAGATGTCTATTGCTACTTATTACTCACGATTGAAGGAATTATGGGAAGAGCAGTCTTCCCTTGTGGCTGTTGGGCCGGCTTGCAATTGTTGCAAATGTGGAGCATCGAAGATTCAAGGGAATTTGGTGCAGCAACAGAAGCTACTCCAGTTCCTGATGGGTTTGGATGAGACCTATCACCTTGCTAGAAGTCAAATTTTGCTAATGTCTCCTCTCCCCACCGTGAATCAAGCCTTTGCAATGGTTGTAGAGGATTAGGCTCAAAGGGCCCTTGTTGGGACAGTGAAGATGACCCCTACTGAAGGTATAGCCATTATAGCCAGGGGGAGAGGAAGAGGAAAAGTCAAAGGTAGAGGAAGAGGTAATTGCTCTTATTGCAACAAGAGTGGACACACCAGAGACAATTGTTACCAAATTATAGGGTATCCTCCTGACTTCAAAGGACCGAGGGGGAGGCAAGTTCAAGAAGTCAATTGGCAAGAAGCCGAGAAACAGAAGGATACAGAAAAGGCTATGCATTCTTCAACCATGATCTCACCATCTCTTACACAAGAGCAATATGACAAATTGCTTGATCTCTTGAAGAAGGACCCAGAAGAACACATACATGCTCTAACCAATACAGGTTTGATAAATTCCTCCCTTCATAATAATGCACAAGTAACTTGGGTTATTGATTCCGGAGCTACCACACATTTAGTCAGTGATTTGTCATTATTGGACAATTATAAAATCTATATTGGGCCAATTAGAACTGTTAAAATTCCTAATGGAGATAAAGTGCAAATAACTCATAGGAACTGTTAGATTTTCTAATGGTATAACATTATATGGTGTCTTATATGCTCCCATGCTTAAGTTTAATTTAATTTCTTTATCAAAATTAACAATGGAACAGAAATGTATGGTTGCTTTCTTTCCTAACATTTGCTTGATACAGGGCCTTTAGGGTGGCAAACTGAAGGGGACTAGTAAGCTGATTGAAGGATTATATGTTATGCAATGTAAACAAACTGATATAGTGAATTTTGCTAATGTTTGTTCCAAAGAAAGTAGACATATTGATGTATCCTTGTTGCATAATAGATTTGGTCATTCCCCCATTTCTGTGTTGAGGCATTTGTACCTAATGGATGACAAAACTGTTACTCTGAATAAAAGTTGTGATATTTGTTTTCAATCAAAACAAACCAAACTTCCATTTACTCCTAGTTGCATTAAAACAAAAAGGACTTTTGAGCTTCTACACATGGATGTGTGGGGACCATTCGAACCCCTACACATTCTGGTTTTCAATATTTTCTCACGATAGTTGATGATTTTTCTCGTGCAGCGTGGCTGTTTTTTATGAAACGAAAATCTGAAACTGCAAGTCATATTCAGAATTTTATTGCATATGTGGAAAATTAATTTTCTACCAATGTTAGAAAGATTCGTAGTGACAATGGTTTAGAATTTGTCAACCATACATTGAGAGATTTCTACTTAAGAAAGGGGATTCATCATGAAACATCATGTACTTATACACCGGAACAAAATGGTATAGTTGAAAGAAAACACAGAACATTAATGCAAGTTTCTCGTAGCTTAATGATTCAATCTCAAGTTCCAATTAGATATTGGGGAGAGTGTGTAAAAACTGCAACTTATATAATTAACAGGATTCCTTCTAGAATTCTAGGATTTAGGACACCATATGAGCTTATTTATGAAACTCCGGCTGATTATTCTCACCTTAAAGTTTTTGGTTGTCTTGCATATGCAACAAATCTGACTAATACTGATAAATTGCAACCAAAATCTGATGCTTGTGTTTTTCTGGGTTATCCAAGTAATCAAAAGGGTTTTTTGCTTTACAATATTAAAACTAAAGAGATATTTGTGAGTAGACATGTAAGGTTTATTGAGAACAAGTTTCCCTTCATAAAAGAAAGGGGCTCTCGGCCAGGGGGAGCATGTGAAGGTGCTGCAGGTGACATATTCTGGTATGATGTTGAGCAAAAGGAGCATCAGGTTGAGTGTCTAGATAGTGGTACACCACATGAGAACCCACCAGAAAATGGGGATGCAACACATGACAATCTACCAGAAAATCAAATTGATGATAATAATGAGTTATGCTCTCAATTTGAACCTAACACAAGTTCAGTAAGGCTAGTAAGAGAAAGAAGACCACCTATTTGGTCTCAAGACTATGTATGCAATCTGATTTCAGAAGGTAAAACAGGTAAATCTATTTCTTCACTAAACAAAGGGTCCAAAGATTATTGTAAATATCCTATTAAAGATTATATGTCTTATGAAATTGTTTCCGCATCCCATTTGGGTTTCCTATGTTCAATAGATTCTAATGTGGAACCCACTTCCTATAATGAAGCAATTAAGGATAGTAGGTGGATCAAGGCAATGAAATTGGAGATACGTGCTTTAGAGGCAAATAATACATGGGATGTTATGCCCCTTCCTAAGGGAAAGAAGGCAATAGGTTGTAAATGGGTTTATAAGATTAAATACAATTCAGATGGATCTATTGACAAACATAAAGCTAGGCTAGTAGCAAAAGGGTATACACAACAAGAGGGTATAGATTTCCATGAAATGTTTTCCCTTGTGGTTAAGATGATTACTGTTAGAATTGTTCTTAAGATGGCTGCTGTTTTTGGATGGAATTTGTTTCAGATGGATGTACATAATGCTTTCTTGCAAGGAGATTTAAATGAGGAAGTATACATGTATATACCACAGGGATTTGAAAAAGTTGAAAAGGGCATGGTGTGTAAGCTTAAGAAATCCTTGTATGGGCTTAAGCAAGCTTCACGTCAATGGAACTTTAAATTAACTACTACTTTGTTAAATGGTGGATTTCAACAAAGTAAACATGACTATTCCTTATTCATTAAAGAATATGATAATAGTTGTGTTTTAATTCTTTTCTATGTAGATGATTTGATTATAACAGGTAGTTCAAAGAGCAGAATTAATGAAGTGAAGGAGTTTCTCCACAAGAAATTCAAAATTAAAGATTTGGGTGAGATGAAGTATTTCTTGGGAATAGAAGTAGCTAGATCTCATAAGGGGATTATTCTTTCACAACGCAAATATGTTTTAGATTTGCTTTCGGACATGGGAATGAGTGGGTGCAAACCATTGTCGGTACCAATGAAGCCTGGTTTAAAGCTTTTGGCCTATGAAGAGGGCTGAGACCGAAAAGAAGATTTGTTGAGCACTCCTGATCGTTACAGAAGGTTGGTTGGGAGATTGATTTATCTCACCAATACTCGTCCTAACATTTCATTTCTTGTGCAGGTAGTGAGTCAATTTATGCAAACACCTACCAAAGCACATATGGCAGCTGCACGAGGCATCGTTAGATATTTGAAACAAAGTGTTGGGGTTGGAGTATTGTTGAGTTCAGACCAGAATCTCAATCTGTCATGTTTCAGTGATGCAGATTGGGGGGCTTGCGGTACTACAAGGAGATCGATTACAGGTTACTTGCTCAAGCTTGGGGACTCTCTTATCAAATGGAAGAGTAAAAAGCAAGAGACTGTATCACAATCATCAACTGAAGCAGAATATCGTGCTCTTGGTTCAAGAGTTGCAGAAGTAGTTTGGGCCACTGGGGTGCTTAAAGACTTGATAATTCCAGCCAAAGGCCCAATTAGTGTTTATTGCGATAGCAAGGCAGCAATACATATTGCCTCAAATCCCGTCTTTCACGAACAAACCAAGCACATCGAAATAGACCTTCACTTTGTAATAGAGAAAGTTCAAGCAGGTCTGATTGGCTTATAGCATGTTAGTTCACGTAATCAAGAAGCGGATATATTTACTAAAGCCTTAGGCAAAGAGGCTCACAATAGGTTGCTTAGCAAATTAGGCACAATTAATGTGTTTCCTGCTCCTAATTTGAGGGGGAGTGTAGAAGATATTGTATAAAAGTGTTATGCACTTATGTACTTTGTCTGGTGGTGTGTATGGCGTGTATATATCTGTACATGTAAAGTAGGTGTAGTGTCCAATATATATAAATAGGGAACATACAGGTTGTACAGCGGGAGGATATTCAATTCAATTATTTTTGGTTTTCAGATCCGTCTAAGTAGTCTACAAGGACCTTCGGCTCTGGGCTCAAGGACGATGGAGAGGCATGGTAGGTCCCGATTTCTTGCTGCTACTGAATCAGTTTCGGATATTCTTGCGTGATTTGCTGAATCATCTTCTTGCTTCTGCATGACGGTTTGACGAAAGACAAGAAGAATGGGGTGATGAAATGTGTGGGCTGGGTTTTGGTGATTGGGCCGTGATAATTTATCATAAGATGGGCCAAGAAACTGATGCATTGTTTTCTTCTTTTTCACGTGGACGAGAACTTGGCTGGAGACATTTGCTTCTGCTGCATATCAGAATACGTAGTGGCTGGAAGAGGAATTGGAAAGAAAGGCTTGATTCTATTATTTGAGGGCTGAGAGAAGGATAATGGATTGGGTTTGGAGGAGTAATGGGCCGAGAAAAATAGCGGAGTTGGGTATATGTAATGTATTGGGTCAAGGGGGGTGTAGAATGAGTTGGGCCTTGAAGAATGCTATTGGGCTATTGTTTTTATTCACTAATTTAGTTAATTTTGATTAATTAATCAATACAAAATGAATTAAAATTTAATATTTCTCATTTGTTTATTTTCAATTAAATTTGGCTAATTAAGATTTTAGCCAAAAATGTATCTCTTAGTATTTTTCCTTACTTTTAAAAATTAAAGGAGAAATGAATCTAAATTTTTTTTAAATTATTATTCTTCCCAAAATAGTTTAAGGAAGATAGTCTTTATTTCAAACAGTTTAAGTTTAAAAATTTTGAAGATCAAAATATAAGGAAATTATTATTAAACTTTCTTATAACATTCGAGTTTTAAATTCCCAAATTTTGGGATGTTATATTGTCTCCTTCATTAATCAAAATAGTACCATTTTAAATTGAAAGGAAATTCTCTTTTTATTTTTTATTTTTAAATTCACAAAAAGGAAACTCACTTAACTTTTCGAGTGGGAAGCAAGACAATATTTTCAAATGCTTCTTCTCATGATTAAGGTCAGAATAATGGTATATATATTTTGTTATTTTTGATAGAGTCTATTTTATTACTTTTTTAATTCTTAATGTATGTTCTAATTAGAGAGTTAATATCGATCCTGAGTATAGGCCATATTTTACATGTTGATAAGGTTTTTTTTTCTAAATTAACCCTATTAATATTTCTTTAACAATAATTAAGAACCTATTTGGTTCAAAAGAATGGGATGGAACAAGAGGGAATGATTGAGATATGTAAGGTGTTATATTTTTTTATTTGGTTGGTAGGAGGTGATGGTTACGGGTAAAAATAGACTAAGGGTATGTGGCTTAGCCTGTCAAGCTAAAAGGTCAAGCAAAGGTCTCTTATAAGACATGTTTTCACTTAACAAACCAAACTCAGACCTGATAAGAAGCCTTTTAGGCCTGTTAGGGTATCCTGTTTATATTATTAATATTAATTTATATAATTTTGGCCTGTTTTTAGCTTGTTTAAAGTAGGCTTGTTTTCGGCTTGTGGTCTGTTAGCTTAATTAAATAAATAATAACAATACTAATAATATAATAAATTAAAAAAATTAATTTTTTTTTTAAAAACAGCCTTAATAGGCCACAGACCAGGCTCAGGCAAAAAAATAGGCCTGTAACAGGCCATAGGCTAGGCTCAGGCCAGTATGTTACAGAACAAGCCTGGTCTGGCCTGGTCTGGCCTGTTTCCACCCTAGAGATGGTGAGGTGTTTTAATGATCCCAGTTTGATTTAAAAGGGAAGGAATAATAGCATCTACCCAAGCATATTTAATTATATTTTTTTCTTTATATGTTATATAAATTAATTTACATCTTATCTAATCAATATAATAATATTTTTATTTATAATTAATAAAATAATATATTTTTAAAATGCAATTTATTTTTTATTTTTAATAATATTTTTTAAAAAATTAATTTTATAATACTCTATTTATTAACTATAGTAGTATTTTTTTATTTATGAAAATATATTTTTATTATAAATTAATTTCATAATAATATATTTTTAATTATAATATTATTATTTAGGAAAATATATATTTTTAATTAGAATTAATTTTATAATAATATATTTTTTAACTATAATAATATTTTTAATTATAAAAATATATTTTTAGTTAGATTAATTTTAATAATATATTCTTTTGATTATAATAATATTTTTATTTAAACTTGTAATGTCATATGTTTTAATTATAATAATATATTTTTTATTTTACAATAATTTTTTAAATAATAATAATATTTATATTTATTGTAATATTTTTAATCATAGACATTACTGGAATATCACAAAAATTATAAGAGTAAAATAGTCTAAAATTTTGGCTCACCTTTTTTTTTTTCAAAACCCTCTAATTTGAACGGGAGCCAAAAATGTCGGTATTGGAAGTGAGGGAGGGGATGGAAGATTTTCCTATATTCGGATGGAAATAAAATTAGGTAAAAAAAAACTAGGAGGAAAAACTCCCAAGAAAATTAGGTAAAAAAAAAAAAAATTACCATTATAGGAAGTTTTCTTCTTTAGCATTTCCTTCCCCTATTTTTCTCTCCATCCAAACATAGAGTTAGGGTCTCTTCCCTCCAAAATTTTAAACCAAATGAAGGGTGGGGAGCAACTACCTTCCCCTTCCATCCCACCCTCCAACCAAACATACCCTAAGTAAAAGAGGGTGGGAGATAATTAAAGAATATAACGATGGTGCTTTAGAAAAAATGTTATATTAATTAATTTAATTAACTCCTTTAACATACTCATCTTAGTTAATCAGGCCATACATTAAAGATAGGAAAAATACATATTTATAAGAGGGCTATATCTCTAGTATGCTAATGAATTAGCTTGAATACAAATATTTCTAGAAGAATTATTCGACATTTGGGGCCTAGCTTGCCTTGAATTCGGAGTAGTAAAAGTTAATACTATTTCAAATCTAGGATGATTTGTCACCAGGAAAAAAAAAAAAAAAACCCACATGACCAATAAGAGGGTTTTTTTTTTTATATACTAAAAAAGTTTTGGAGGAGTTCGACACCAGTCTCCCACCAAGGCCAGGGCACGGCCCCGGGCTCTATGAGCACTTACTGAGGACTTACGAGATCGCCTACCAAAAGAGTCCCGGCGACGGCAGAGGGGATCAAACCCACAACCCAATGGTTTAGTCCTGGATCCTTTATCATATGTGCCAACTCTCATTTGGCACCAATAAGAGGGTTGTGTCAGTTTATTAACTCCTCCAATTTGAGTGAGGCAAGCCCAAAATACCAGATAGTCTTGCTTTTGAAAAACATACACAGTCAAACACAAGAGAACTGAATTAGAAAGGAAAATGAGAAAGGAAAATATCCAATATATATATATCATCATGAGTAAAATCAATCATAGGGAATCTCAATACAATCAAATTTTTAAGCACAAGACATTATTTCTCGTATTAAAATAAAATTATAAATTCTTATGGAAAAATGAGTGCAGAATATCGAGATAATTACTTAATTAAGTAGAAATATATTCTTACGAAAAGTTTTCTTTTTCTGCACAGAAATCTTCTCAGATTATATATTCTCAACATATGTTTTTAGAAGACATCACAACATGCACTGATGACTTTCTTTAATTAGTGGTCCTCTAAATGGAAAGACCCATTTTGTGAGCTTTGACATGAGCATTCTCTCCTTTCATCACTGGTCCTTGATCTTAGTCTGAATCGCAACCATTCAACTTAATAAATACTATTAGTTAATTTGATGACATTACAAAATGATATGATTGATCTTTAGATTACGCCATAGACCTCTTCTGGTTAAAACTTCACCTGAGACGCGACACCAGATTCACCAAGCTCCTTTTAGTAGTCAAGCTGGGTGGTTCTTAGAGGATAGATTTACTGATGGTTAAAAAATGCTGGAACTTGGGAGAGGGATGAAAAAGTAAAAACTTTTCGCAGTAGAAATGTGGCAATGGAATAAGAACAAAGTGGGAAACTACAGTGAAAAGAAGATTCTGTTTTCTGTTTTTTTTTTTTCAAAATAATTTTTAAAAATTGTTTTCAAAAACAAATTTTGAGAACAAAAAAGTTTTTTTAAAAAAATGTTTGGATAGTTGTTTTAAAAAATGTTTTTGAAGTGACATAACGGCGACCGTGGCCAATAGTGACGCAGTAGTGATTGTCCCTGATAGTGTGGCGTCAATAGCATATAGATGGTGGGTTCAAAAGAAATAAAAAATAGAAAAACAAAAAAAATAAGAAAACACCTAAAATTTGTTTTTGTTTTTAAGAACACGTTTTTGGTTCTTTGATTTTGAAAGCAATAGAAAACAGATTTTCAAACAAGTTTTTCAATTTAAAAATAAAACTGTTTTAAAAACAAAATAAAACAAGCCCTGTTCTTCTGGCAAGAATCACAGGCATAGAAAAAGTGTCAGAGCGAATAGAGATATGTCCCGCAACACACCCCCCCCCCCCCCCCCCCCAAAAAAAAAAAAAACCAGCCCTCGAAATTACCCAAAATTGCAATTTTCTTTTTCACTCAGAACACTAAATCTTTGAAAAATCATTAAAAATTTGAAAATCCCTCCATTTTTTTTGCACATAAGATGTCAAAATATAATTAATTTTATATAGAATCTAATGATGAAAAGAAACCTAAAAAACACAGTTGGAAAGCCCCTCTTGTTTTTTTTTAGGGCAACAAGGAGGGCATCATGGGAGGCACATTAGGCAACCCACAGCCCTAGAGATTTGGAGCAAGGGGAGGGAGGGAAAATTTATGAGTTGAATTTAAGAAAATTAGAGTTGTGAGGTTACAAAATTCTAATAAAGAGAATATGTAAGATAAAATAGTAAGAAAAATTAATTAAAAATTTTTAACCACACTACTCTCATTTTTTTAAAACAGACTCAAATTTCCTTCGTTCCCTCTTCCTACCCTCCTCTAATACCAAACAAGCCCAAGAGTGATTTGCCAACCATGTCCTGAAACTCATAATAAGCATTACAAAATTTTCCTTTATCCTTCTTAATTTTTTTCATTAAGCAAAGCATGTCTTAAAATTCATTTGGCATAACTAAGAAAAAAAGAATTTAATTTTATGGCACAAATATTCTACAATAAACTAGATACTTTAAACTGGTAGTAACAGATTAAAAGGGTGAGTCACCTAATCACCTTAAAGGTTAAGCTCAAAATTTTCTGGTGTGAATCAAGTTTGTTTTACCTTGTTTGCATTAGCTTCTTACAAATACTTTCAAGTATGTCGAAAAAACAAAAACTCCTCTCACGTAATTAGCACACTATAAAATCACTTCAAAAATGCTACTACGATGAAAAGAGAACAGGACATTACGTCCCATGGTGTTCTGTACTCTCAAATCAGACTTTTCTTGTTCATACAGAAGTGGCAACTATCTGTGTAGGCCATAAGTTTGCTCATTGCATATAAAATCAATGATCTGCACAACACACAGTTGTAACTTCATATAGAATTGTGAGTGATGTAGCTTTAGTCCATCAAGTTCATTTCTCAAAAACTTTTTGCCAACGCCTATAGCTCAAGCTTATTTCTTTATGCATATCCAGTTGGCAAAAAGTTTTTGAGAAATGAACTTGATGGACTAAAGCTACTTCACTCACAATTCTATATGAAGTTACAACTGATATATATATATATATATATATATATATATATATATATATATATATATATAATGAGAATAATCTTGAGGAATAAAATACCTAATTAACATTGCTCTATAACAGTCAAGAGTATATAACCTAGACCTAGAGATGAGGGGTAGTACAAGGGAAGGACGCCTAATAAATGTTGGCATGAAGGATACAGTGGCAATGAGGCAATACAACAATTTCCCAAAATAATAACATCAAACAATTGAAAATCCTTTTATATATAATTCTACTGTATGAATAAATTTCAAGGACCTTGATGACTACCCTTTGGCTATGCCGATGCTGATTTTGCATATATATCACAAATGATGAGTTCCATTCCACTTATCTATCTCCATTACAACAGAATATTTAGCCCTGTAATGTGCAGGAGAAATCTCTCAGAATATAGGAAAGGCTGCATTTCGATTCTATTGCCAGTTCGATTGAAACGAAAAAAGATAATGAATTTGACTTCTGAAACAGCATTCCTTCAGCTAAGTTATTTATTAGCATGTTTATATTATCCAGAAATTCCATTAAAAAAGGCCTCATGAAACTAAATTTAATATCACTTTACCTCAACCCTGAACTCAAATTACTCTAGTAATATTTCCCTCCTAATATTTGACTAAGGATAAGAAATTTTGCACGAGAAAAACCAGATAATGTTTATAAATTCTACATTCAACATTAAGAGCTTCCCGGAAAAAGACCAACCTCAATATCAGAAAGTCAAACATTTTAATCTGCAAGACCATTCTGTTTTCCCAGATTAGCTTCTCTCCAAATTGCTTTCACTTCATCTGTCCGAAAACGCTGGGTAAACGTAGATTCTTCAAGCGAGGTTGATGTGCCATTTGCAAAAGCAAGAAGGCCAGTATATGCTATCATTGCACCATTGTCAACACAATATCTATCATCGGTGGCAAATAACCTTCCACCCCGTTCAGCACACATTGTTTTCATCATCTCCTGCAAACGCTCATTGCAACCTACACCACCAACTATGAGAACATCTTTCTTCTCACAATGAGCCATAGCGCGCTCAGTTATCTCTACAAGCATAGCAAACAATGTCTCCTGCAATACGTGAAAAGAATTCTGTTGTGTAGGGTATTCTTGTAAAAGAGAATGAAAGGGGGGGGGGGAGAAATAGAGGGAAATAGAAGAGACAGAGAAAGAGAGGAGACGTGAGAGAGAAACAGTGGAATGCTCCAAGCCCTGTCGCATTATAATCTGGTCACAGGTGGGCGGCTGGCGCTTTACTTCTATGTATAGGCAGTATAGTGGTACTGTTAGCTAATAATCATCAACTGCCTCCTATAACTACCCTTTATTCTGTTTTCTGTTTTCTATTTATTATTTGCAAATTAAATTCCCATCATATTGATTTTTTTCTTTCAATATTCTTAACAAAGGGGCAGCATAAATTTTACCTGCAGAGAGTAGCACAAATCTGCAGGGGTGCACTCATTATTCTTTAGCTTTTCTTCAGCAGTTGCTTCAATATAGCTCAATATTCCACTAAAAGACACGTCCATTCCTTTAACAACATAAGGAATGTCTATAAATTTCTCTCCTTTCTTTGCAAGCTGGAAGACGAGAAAACAACAAATGGCAAGCTAAGAAATATGATGATTGGAGTAACATGAATAAAAACGATGGTTGAAAAATGTTCTCTTAGTTCCTGTCTTATACACTTCCAGTGGTGTGTAAGAACATATAATGCAGTACAATAGAAATGAAACAGATAAAATATAGGTTCCAACAACAAAAGAAAATGCCCATAAAATTCATCATTCCCTAATTTGTAAATTAACATAGTAATAGCAGAGTCTCAAATACCAAACACAAACAGAAAGAAAGTTTGCAAATTTATTTTCAAACATTCTCCTGACAGAATGAAAAAGGAGTTCCAGCAACATAGCTTCTCACAATTCCAACCCCCAAGTGGAAAGAGGCAAAATATACAAGATCTTCGTTCTTAAAAAGGAACTAAATGCTGACCTTTGGAATACAGTGAGGATAAAAGAAGTCTTCCAAGAGTCCGGGGCAAATAATATGTCAAATATTATTTTTCGAGTCTTGTTAACAGATTATATAATTTATCTCTCTTGGAGTTGTACAAAATTTAGAATCAATACAGGGTGTACCAAACATCAAGAGGAACATGACCAATGCAGTACATATTTGCCATAAAATGCAGTTCTAGTTAAGTGACGAACCTGCTCGATGTTGTATCCAGGGCTTGGATCATTGGAAAGTGTTAAAACCCTAGCAAACCGGTCCAAGCAGTTTCCTACCGCAATATCAATGGTCTCTCCAAAAATTCGGTATCGTCCCTCACTATAAGCAATGACCTGAGTGTTCCCACCACTCACATACAAAACAACAGGATCATCGGCGCCTGTTACAACCCTTCCCATTTCAATATGTGCCACACAATGATTCACTGCAACAATTGGCTTCTTCCAAAGCTGCGAAAGAACACGAACAACAACAGCTGACACTTGTAACGGTGCACCCATGCCAGGACCCTTGGTATAACAGACGCAATCAATCTCGTCAGGAGTAATTTGAGCTTCTTTCAAAGCAGACTTGACTAGGGGAAGAACATGTTGAAGATGGTGCTGGGCAGTCTCTCTTGGAAGAAACCCTTGTCCAGGAGGTGTAATGTAAGTGTGGCGAGGGTTTGAAAGAATTGTACCATCTAAAGTTACAATGCCAACACCAATTTTGTTGGCTGAACCCTCAAACCCTATGGCTATCATTCTCTTCATTTCTCTTCAAAAACGAGAAAAAGATTATGTTGTATCACCAAAACAAAGAAACAAGAAGAAAGTAGTATTTAGCCACCTTTGATTCCCAAATTCTAACAACAAGATATTCTAAAAGTAGGTGGATTAAAGGAAATCTAAAAGTAGTTTCCGCCAAAATCATTTGAAGTTTTCAGATTACAGGTTCATGCCCCACCCTATTATTCTCTATGTAGAGGAAACTTAAGCAAGCAAAAAAACATTAGAAACATTTCAAGTGTTCAGCTTTGCTAATAGACAAGTTTCTATCAACTTAAAAGCCAATGCGTCAGCTCCCTTAATTTGCTATCATAATAATGAAGCTGTATCTCACTATTTCATACCTATTAAGAAAGACGCTGAGTCTGCTAAACTAAGCAGAGGGGAAGACGATGCCGGATGGAGAAGTGGGAGAGACGGAGCAACCACGTGGTCAAAGGGAGAAACTCGAGAACGGCGAGTTGCGAGAGACCGAGAGTCTGGAGACTAAACGTTAAAAGATAACCCAGGGCATCCCATAAAAATGGGAGGTTGGAACCTTAACAAAACAAAAAGAGGTTAGGGACGGTGTGTTTTGGGGATAGGAGGTTAGGGACTGTTTGGGTGACCTTTTATAGTGAAATTTAAAGGTCAAAATAGCGGTTTCTAAAGTTTTTTTTTTCTTTTTAAAGAAAATGAAAGAAAAATAAAGTTATAAAATGAAAAAGATAAGTAAGATTAAAGCCAATAATACAGGCTTAACTTGCTAACCCACTTGCTCGGGCAAGGTTAGGATTGGAAGCTCTCTAGCTCATAAAAGTGTGGGCCCCATTGATTGGCTCATACAATTTTCTTTTAATATATTAATATCCCAAAACTCATAAATCTCACACTCCCAACCCAGTGCCTCTCAATCCCAAAGAAAAGAAAAGAAAAAATTCTTAGCCTCCTTTCTCTTTCTTTAAACCAAAATATTTTATTTTGATTGTTGAAAGAGTGAGGATAATTTGATTTTTTTTTTTTAAACTTTAGCAAATTTGATCACTTTATCTCTTGAATTGTAGATTAATTTTTTGAATTTTTATAAGTGAAATGGTTAATGTTAGAAAAACAAATTTAAAGACTTGTATAGATGTGGCTTGTACTTTCAGCCATCTTAAAAAAAAATAAAAATTTTAAAATACAAAAAAAAAAATGCGGGACCGGTTGCCAACCCACTACTATGAGTTAGCGTTAGTATTTTGCTAGCCCACAAAAGTGTAGGTCTCACAAGCTCACAAGTTTATGCAGGCTAGCTTTCAACCCATGGGCTATTCTGCATTCCCAACTCTAAATAAAGTTGTTGAATTTTAATAATTCCAAACACATTATTTTAGGAATTTAAAATATTGATAAATGTGGGAAATTAGAGTAAATGAACAAAAATACACATATGCTTTATTCTCAGGAGTGCTCAGCACCATATGTTTTTTTTAGCAAAAATACACAAGTGGTTACATTTTTTAGCAAAAGTCACATCCTACCGTTATGTCACTATTCACCGTGATGAAAGAAAAAGAGATGAAATGAACAGTAACATACTAGTGAGATGTGACTTTTGCTCCAAAATGGTAAACACGTGTGTATTTTTACTCTCGAAAAAAGTAGATGATACTGAGCGCTCCCAGGGGTAAAGCACATGTGTATTTTTACTCATTTACCCTGGGAAATTATATAAGTACCCTTACTTTTTATTTTTTTTAATAAATCCTTAAAACCCTTGTTGGCCACTGGAGGTCCGGCGCTAGTGACTAGTCACCGATAGGGGTAGATTTAGAAGGGGGTTAGGGGTTGCCCCCTAAAATTATAGAATTGAACCCAAATTTTTAGAAAATTACCTTTCAGTCTAAAAAAATTTCATTATTTTCAATTTAGTCCCTCAATGTTAAGTTACATGAAGGGACTAAAATGAAAATATTTAAATTATTATGAGGCTAAAATATAGTTTTATGAACATTTGGGTTCATTTTATAATTTTTGCCCCCTAAATGCTAATCCTAGCTCCACCCATCAATAGCGCATCATCAAGCACCTACGAGCTATATATATCATGATATTTGGGAATTTTAAAATAAATCATGGACATGTTAACAGGAAAAATACAAGAAGAAATTGTGGAACAATTCTTATTGAAATTTTTGTTATTGAGAAGAATCTAAATTAAAATACTAGAATGTTGCTGGGAAAAGGTAATGATGGCAACAACAAAAAACCAGTTTGTTGTTTTGTCTAAAATTTATAAATTTTTGGTATTTATTATATATAAAATGATTAAAGTGTAAAAATACACATTTAGTTTGACTAAAAAAGTGTCCAACACTAAATATTTTTATTAAGTGCAAAAATGACTATATAATTACAAAAGTAGAGAAAAGTTCACATATTTTGTTAGTGTAGAAGACATTGATTTTGAATTTAGACAATTTGACTATAAATTGTGACGTGTACATTGATGTGGAATTTGTAGAAGGCAAAATGTAACCCTAAATTGCTGACTAGGAAACCCCAATAATATTAGTCGATTAAAATTGGGGACAAAAAGATGAATGCTTAAAAGGCAAGCATGAGATGGAAGGGACAAAGCTGTGAGGTCAGAGAAGTAGTAGCATCGGAGGTGGTGTTCGGCTTTAGCCTAGGTCTCTTCCTCGGCTATAGCTAACGCCTCTAGACTTGTCCTGAAAATAAAAATATTTATGGCTGGATATGAACCCAAAATTAGAGAATCCATGGGTTTGACGAGTTTAGAAACAGATGAATCACAACCTGAGATTGTGGAATGAGCTACCGGAATAATAGAGTTCCGATGGTAAAAAAGAAGATGACAGTGGTGGAAACTGAGAAAAGAGGAGGAATGGTGGCGATGATTCAGAGTGAACCCGACGGTAGAGGTGATTAGAATAAGAGGTATAAAGAGAGAAGGGTCTGTCGGTGGTAAAGGTGAAGATCCAATTCCCTCTCCCTTTTTCCGTTCAAAATCGTCTCCTCTAGTTCAGCTTCAATCCGTGTCTCTCTTCGGAATTGACTGCAGTGGTGGCAGTCATGTGGTAGAGAAACGAAGGATCGAGGTTGCCGGAGGTCTGGTTCAAGCTCTCTCACGGCGTCCTCTGCTTCTGCTGAATCCGGCGATGGAGAGGAGAGGAAAAAAATGGATGATGATGGGTGTGGTGAGATTGGAGGAGGAATAATAGTGGTGTTGCGATGTGTCTTCTTCCTCTTCTGATCGCCTCTCTCTCTCTCTTCCTCGTTTAAAGCTCAAACTCTCAGTTAGCGGTGCCCAATCTCTGTGTCTTTTGGCTAGGATGAGGGATGAAGAAGTTGATGATCAGGAGAGTAACAACATATCAGGAAAGTAACGAAAGTGTTCCACCTGATCGTACATGTCATCATTTTTAGTCAAACCTTCCATCTTCATGGTCAACATCTTCTACCTTAATGGAAGTGGTGATTTTTATTTCATTTTTGTAACTCACTTATACCTAAAAAAAAAAAAGTATTTGGTGTTGAGCGCTTTTTTGACTAAATTACATGTATATTTTAGAAAACATGTTTTAATGAGTCAACTTCAATATATATTATGTATTCTTTTTTCCTTGGTTAGATTTTAAACCCATTAAGTTTTACCAATTAAGATTTTAACGAAACACAATATTTATTTATGGACATTTAAGAGGAAGTGTTAAATATTACAATATTATTTGTAGATGTCCTTGACCTCCCATGAGGTGATTTCTGTTTTCTTTTAAGAGTTTTACACCTGAACCTATGTAACCTACCACATAAATGGCTTATTAGGAGTTTTCCATGATTAATACACATAACATCTAAATGTTTACATAATTCACTAGGTTTAATCTTTGTTGTAACTTTTGAATAGAATTAAGGACTTATGGCTTATAAATAATGACATTGTATCAAGTGATTGAAAGCATCCAAATGAATAAGGCATTGATATCTCTTTCTCTCCAATTCTCTCCACTTCTCTATTCATCTCTCTCATCTCTCATCTCAAAATCTTATATTTTCTTGTTTTTATAACAAAATTAAATATTTTTGGAAAGAAAACTTATTTATCTAAATCCTTATTTGGGCCTCTAACTATAATAAATTCTAGTTCAGACCAAGTAACTCAATTCAGAATTTCATGATTGGGTGATATTACCTATATGCCCTAATTTTCTACTCTCTTGCTCTCTCTCTCATCCTTCTATCTCCCATCTTCTTTTCTTCTGCAATGTTCATCAACCTTTTCCCCTCCTCCATTTCTCTCTGGTCCATTCTAGCATACGTAAAGAGGTTGAGATATACAAAACATCTCACCAAAGGCTAACAAGTCAAGGAGTGGCTGAGGAATTTGGTTGAGAAATAGATCAAACATACGTACTCTCATGCCCATTGAAACTAGCCGTGATTGTTTATCAGAAAGCAACTCTCCTCTTAGAAGCATCCTGAATATTTTAGAGAACATGTTTTTATGTAAATTAGAAAGCAACCCCCAATATCCTAGTTGCGGCTTCTTGTACTGATGCAGTGATCATGCTGGGGCACGGCTTCAATAGCTTCATGCTTAAGAGAAAGCCACAACTAAAAGTGCTGGATCAAAATCAGAAACAGAAATACAAACTTGGATAGAATTCTGCATTATCCGACACATACACATGAATGAATGATCATCTCTTTGATTCCCAACTGCCCATTTGGGCACTCCTGCGGACACTGAACACATAGTGAGATATATATATATATATATATATATATATATATATATATATATATATAAAACAACACTCTGGTTTCAAATCTCTAAAATACGACATGATTAAAACCTGAATCTGAATCCCAGATGCAGGAATGGAACTTGAAGGGGGGGGGGGGGGGGATACAGGAGAGTGAGAGAGAATGAGTCATAGGGCATACATGTAAAATTACTCAATCATAAAATTCTAAATTGGGTTGTTTGACCTAACTTAGAATATGTTACATTTAGAAGCCTCTTTTACAATTTGGGTATTTAAGAAGACTTGTAATAGAATTTTTTCTATTTATTTTTATGTTAGAATTTTTAATGTTTTGAAGTAAAAATATTTTCATGTTGCAAATTAGTCGTTTTGATACTTAAAAGTATGGAAATTATCCTTTTTCTTAGCTTATCTAATTGTGTTAATAATTATAAATTTTTGAACAACATTTTAAAATTTAAATCTATAATATTTAAAATAAATAAATAAATATTTAGATATATAAATAGAAAACTGATTTTTTTATTTTCAATATTTTTGAATTAATTATTAAAAGAATAAAAATTAAGAGTTTAAATAAAGATAAACATAAAAAATATGATAGCTACAAGCATTGTTGTCAAAAATTAGTATAAAAACTTACATTTTTATGTTTTAACTGGAGTGATAGGGTTGAAATACAAGCAAAAACAGTCATCATCAGTAAACACGAGTAAAAACACCGCTTAAAAACAGTAAAAACGTATTACATTTTTATTTAAAGTAAAAAAGAAATTTTAAAAAAAAAACTATTTTCATTTCCCTATGATGTAGACAACTTAGATATTAATACCCGTGATGAGGAAAGCTTAATTGAAGTTAAAGTGAGGGAACCTATGAATGGTCATGATTTGGACATTCCAAATTCTACAAATGAACTTGTTATAAAAGTAAGAGAATAGAACATTGAACACATGCAAGATGATGTGTTTGATTTGAATCAATTGATATAATTAAAAAATAGTTAAACTTTATTCTTTTGATGTTTTGGAACTTGGTTGTAGGAGTTGTTAATTTTTTTATTTTTTTTTTGGACTTGTGTTTGATATGATTATGTGACTTATATATTTTAAATATGTAGTTGTTTATTGAATTTTTAGTAGTGATTTATAAGTTTTTTTACTTTTATATTTATATATATATATATATATATATATATATATAAATTTATATCATGACCTTAAATAGTAGAGACTTAACGTTTTGAGTCGTTTCTATCCTTTATGTTTCCATCACTCCTTCCGTTTCTATGTAGAAATTCGATTTACGATTTTTACAACATTGACTACAAGTGTCATTAATTTAAGGTGTTACTTGTCTCAAGTTTAGAATACAATTTGTAATAATTTGAGCAACATTGTTGTTATATAAATATAATATAAGATTGTTCAAATTTGTAAAGTTAGAGATTATCTATTTATTGATATAGTTCAATTTGCATTACGTTTTGCTGCAACTTTTCATATAATATATACCAATACTCATATTGTTTGTTTGAATTAATTATTTTGAGCTAGGTTAGGATGTATTAAATAACTTTGTGAAAGAATATTGTCTCATAAAAGGTAAAAATACTTTTTTTTCTGTGATCATATATATATATATATAAGCAAAAAAATTTATATAATTTTTTCTTTTATGTTAAGAGTATTTTTTTTTCCTCAACATATTTAGAGGGTATTGTTTTTTAGGGGGAAAATGACAAACAATGCTATTTAAATTATAAAAAAGGAAAGAAAAGACAGAAAAAAAAATCTTAAAAAATAGGAAAAGACAAAAAGTACTTTGAATATTAATAACACTAAAGAAATGTTAAGTCTGATTTGTCCTTTTTGAAATAAAAAAGAAATAACAAAATGTCCTCACATATCTTTTAAAGAAGTACTCCCCACTTGGTTCACCAATAACAATATTAACGGACATTGATGAGGATGAAGCTGTGGCTACCATCCGCTAATAAATCCTAGAAGTAGTGAGGGACGAAGTGTGAGCTACAACAAATTTGAATCTAAGTTGAGCCAAAAGTTGCATTTTATATCACTCTCTTCTCCCTTAATTAATTCCTGTGGATTCACTTTTCTCTAGGCTTGGGGCACTTTTATTCCCATTCAGCCCTCCAACTAGGGGTGTTCATGATGCCCACGGCTCTGAGCGTCCGCCTAAGCCCGTAGAAAAATCGCCTTACCCAACTCAAGAAATAGCTGCCCAAGAAAAATTGGGCATAATTGGGCTGGGCATTTTTGCGGGCAGGGCTGGACATCAGGTATGGTACGCCGCCCTGCCCATTTGGCCCTGCCCAGTAGTATATATAGTATTATATACTTTTGATTTTTTTTATACAATACTATTATATATTTTTTACTTTCACCTATGAGTATTTGACTATTTGTTAAGACATATGGTTGTCTTTTTAATTTCAAGACTCAAGTTGTTGACTTATTTTGAAATATTTCAAAATATAGAATTATATATTTCATTTGAAGCTTACAATATTGTTTATAGGTGTGATTGATTTTTTTTTTTCCCATATGAAGTGTAGTAGGGTAATGCCACTTGGGCAAGGAAGGCTCGCCCTACCCAGTCCATTATCGCCCTGCTCAAAATTGTTAGGGCTTCTATTGGGCAGGGCTGGGCATTGGGCTCCAATTTCCTGCCCAATGATCTTTCAGGCAGGGCATCGAGCAAGAGTCTCGCCCAGCCCAGCCCATGAACACCCCTACCTCCAACACCACAAGAGAGAAATGTGGAGTTTTTCTTAACAGCTTGAACGAATGCAATTGTGAAATATACTCTTATTTTTGTCTTTCTGCTATGCTGATTTTAGTTTACCAAAATATTTGTTCTAATTCAACCAAATCTTTAATTAAGCATATTTTTTTGAATTTCAAGGTGTCAAGAAGATTTAAAACATTCTTGAATTAATTTTGATAAATGCAAGCTTAACCTTCTTAGCTTCATTTCGCAATTATTGGCAAAGTAACAAGATTTGTTAAGGAATTTATGACATCTCATAAGGTTTTAAGAATTTTTGTTTGCCAAGTAACAAATTTATTGTATCAGGTTTTTCACAAATTTTATTAAAGAATTTATGATTTTTCATTAGATTTTGACAACTTTTACATATATTTGTCACTTGGCAAATGAATGAAATGTTGTAAATTCCTTAACAAAATTTATAAAAAAAACCTAATAGAATAGACTTGTTACTTGGAAAATAAAAGTTGTTAAAACCTAATCAAATGTTGGAAATTTCTTTACAAAACATATGAAAAAATTGATAGTTTAGATTTGTTACTTGGTAAACGAAAGTTATAAAAACCTAATCAAATGTAGTGAATTTCTTGACAAAACTTATGAAAAACTTGGTAGTGTAGATTTTTTACTTAATAAACGAAAGTTGTTAAAAATCTAATCAATTGTTATGAATTCTTTAACAAAACCTTTGAAAAACCTGATGGTTTATATTTGTTAAAAGCAGACAAAAGTAGTTAAAACTTAAATGAAATGTTCAAATCTTATTATTAAGACGGGCCGACTAGCCATCCCCTGGAGCTCAAGTGACAGTAAGTGTATGTCATCCTGGTCAGGTGGAGGTGGGGGGTTACTCTTTTCTGGGAAAATATAATAAAGTGCCTGGAGGAAAAGATAATTATTGAGAATGGCCATAAAAATTAAATCATTTAGAAAGATCAAACACAAAATATAAATTATAAATACTAAAAGGCCCCTAAAAAAGTCTTCTTCTTCTCTCCTACATTCTCTCTCACATTCTATCTTTAAAAGTAAGACAAAATTCTAAATTTCACTAAATTAAACAAAATTCTTATCAATTTTTATTTTTCACAACTTGAATAGATATCTATGGAACAAATTACAAATTCTACAATTTTGTCAAAATGATAATTTTTTAAAAAACCAACAAAAATTTTAATCTAAAAGAAAATTATATGATTTTGATAAAAAAATCAAGGCCTTTTATAATTTATTAAATATTTTATACCAAGAAAGTTTATATGATTCATTTTTATTTTAGAAAAAAATTATGTGGGTTAAAAAAATTCATTTCATGTTAATTAACTTAAGAAAATCTAAATAATCTATTATATCATAAAAAAATATGAAACGAGTTTACTTTTTATTTTTATAAAAAAAATTTAATTGATATCAAGGTTGATAATATAAATCACAGAACATGATGATGTATTGACTAATTAAATGATATATTGATTATATGAATATGAAACTTGGTGAGAAATAAAAATTAAAAAAAAATGATTTTAACTGTTGTTAATTAAATAATATATTGAAAGTTAAAAAAAGATACATCATGTCACATGTGAATGAACGTTAGTTTTTTTAAAATAAAAAAAATTATGAATACAAGAGAAGTATATGAGGTTTAGCTAGGGAAAATTTAGTAATTTTAATTTTATATTATTATATTCAGTTGTTTTAAGTAATTACAATTTTTATAATCTTTTATAATAAAAATTAGTTTCTCTTGATCCTTTAGTTTAATTTTTTTTCCATTTTTTCATTTAAAAATATCTTTGAGGGTATTTGTGCCATTTTCTATTAATTTCAAAAGGGACAAATCACACACTAACACCTTTTAAGGTATTATGAATATTCATAACACCATTTTTCCTTTCCTATTTTTAAATTTCTTTTTGCGGGATTTCCCCTTACTAAAACCCTAAAATGTCTTCTAAATTAGCAAAAAATAAATAGGTAATATGATAAAAAATGTGAAATTTTAAAATTTGAGTGTTAACAATAAGAATATAGGTAATGACAACTTTAAAATAATAATTAACAATTTATGAATTCACAATCACAATACATCATGTATGACTAAGAAATCAGAACCACAAGACAAAGGCCTAAAGAGGTTCAAGTAAGGAATTAACTTATTGTGTGCGGCGGTCAAAAGAAAAATCACACATTAATATATTCTTTATTAGGCCATCTTATCTTTTCACTACATTAATTGTTTCCTGATTTATATGGCTTGTAAAAAGGACCCGACAGCTCCAGAACTCTCAACCTATACAATCCTCTTATTTGTAAAGAATGGACAATGTCACCCCAAGATGTTAAAATGGTTAATGATGTTCTGAATGTAAGGGAAAAACTGAAGAAAAGAAAGCAAGGAACAAGAAGAAGGAAAGAAGAGAGAAATCGTTCTCTTCCATACTATTTCAGTTCAATGAATAGCTACAGGAGACCTCTATTTATAGAAGGATGTAAATAGTAAATTACTATGCGTATATATCATATCATTCTGTATTTAGGGATTATGGGTCAATGGACATCCACATAATAAGTATATTTATAACACTCTCCCTTGGATGTCCATTTATAAATGTGCCTCGTTAAAAACTTTAACTAGGAAAAACCTAGTGAGATAAAAACCTAGCCAAAGAAAAGAGTACATCATCCATTGATTCACTATCCAGTGTTGTCTCATTAAAAACCTTTCTAGGAAAACCCAATGGGACAAAACCTAGATAAGGGAAAAAGAGTGCAGCGTGTATCGTCTCCCCCTCTTGATTACATCAGTTTTGCTCTCTCTGATGATTACATAATTTTTAATGTCTTCTGAGCATAACTCTCTTTCTGTCATCAAGTATTCTGTTGTTCACTTATAGAACAATTATAGAAACGCCCAATTTGATAAATCATTGAATACCTGCAAAATCTAACTCTTTCAAGTAAAATCACAATAATCATTTCATAAATATACATGTGCATATAAAATTTTAATAAATGTTCATGAAAATGCATACTCTAATTGCTTCTAGCAATATATGAACTTATCATTATTCTCGAAAATTTGATGCTTCTAGCATCTTGAGTCCTTCAAAGACTTATGCTTCTGGTATATTTAGTCCTTCAGAGACTTATGCTTCTGGCATATTTAGTCCTTCAGGAACATATGTTTCTGGCGCCTTACGTCCTTTAAGGACATATGCTTCTGGCACACACTAATATATTGTGGCTCATGATCTTCATTATCATTTATTACAACATATGCTATCATTTAAACATAAATATCATCAACGTCGATATCATTTTCGGTCCCATCGGATTTCATTTATTGAGATCTCTTTATATTCACATATATTAGGTTCCTGGGTCTCTTCTAGGACCATAATATTCAATTCTAGAAATAACATCTCTTCTGGAGATAACATCTCTTCTGGAGATGGCTCTTCTGGAGCTTTTCTTAATTATTCTCGACTTGATTATCTATATTCTTATAGCTCCTTTTCTCATTCGAGGATTTTTATTTTTAAAACTGATGGACCTGTAACGCTTCAGGCATACTTTATAACAATTTATATAGGAGCATTTGCAGTTGGTACATGTGACTTTGTCCCTTTCTTAAGGTCAGTAAATGCTTCTAGCATTCTATTAACTAAACTCTGCAACTGAATTATCATTTTGAACTCTTAGTGCACATTTCTTTGTACGAGGATCAATATGAGTCAATAATAATTCATTCCACTTTATCTATTTTACCCAATCTGCTTATTTTTCTCCCCCTCATCTAATCATGTAGTATATATCCATCTGTGTGCATTATAAATAATCATTGCACATTCAAAACTTTTAAGATGGAATTTATCTAGCTTCTAACCAAAAGCCAATTATACATGGAGAATTTTGTTGGCTTAAATAATCGTTGCAAATATACACATATAAACAATGTTCTCATAAACATTGATTTACTCATATATGATTTATGGATCATTAAATCTGGAAATTGCGCGCATAATATCTTGCAAACTTCTGGTTGCAAACATCACTGCAAACTTTGCAGATTAATAATATCACATGTATTCTCATATCATTCAAATTGATATATTTCCAGAGATCCATTTTCAATCATAATAAATAATATTCTCATAATCATTTTTATTTGAGAATAAGCAGCTCATAATATATGACTCGGATGATCAAGCAAGTCATTGCAACTTTCCATCAAATCTAATATCAAAATTTCGGGGGAATTAACACAAATATTCACGGAGAATTAATACACAAACACTCACACTTGATATATATCATTCTCCCCCTCAAGTGTGAGACCTTAAAAATTAATTCATGGAATTTCCATACAATATTCCATAATAATAGCATATATGATATCTATTCCTACAAATATCATTAAAATTTCACAGATTTCTTAATGCATTATCAATGCATAATTTTGTTACTTCTGGTAACAAAATTTCCATTTTCCATAATCAACAAACAAATATATATTAAATATAAAATCATCAGGTGTATAACTACAAATTCACGAGCACAATACTATGTAATCACAGATGCATCACTGTGGAATCACAGGCATAACATGTATCACTGTGATCACAAGCGCAACAACTCAAATTGTCGTATGCATATAAAGTCAAAAAGACTCCAGGCTCGTGCTTTATAGGGAGCAGATCTGTAGAGATTCAACAGGACTGCGCATATCTGCAGAGATTCAATAGGATTTAATTCGGCTATAAATAGAAGAAAGCAAACGAACATGCCTCACAAACATTCAAGCATCTGATAATATCAATTACCAGATACTCACACATATTTCTCTAAATTCTATTGCCATGGCTGAACCAAGCAATTTTATCCCAGTTTCTGATACATCCGACACAGCATTACTTGATGCTTTGTTGTATGATGATCAGACAAACATGTCATTTTCTTCTTTACTATTTTCTGATCCTTTAAACATGTTTATTCCTCCTTCTACTTTTCCTCATTTTGCTTCAAATGTACCTACTTCTCCCTTAAGAATAAGTGTTCTTCCTCAATTTACAAGGATTGAAGGTACAATTAAAGCAGGTTCATCAAGAAGGCCTGTTAAGAGGTATAGAACTATGGCATAACTAATGGAGTCTACCAATCCAATTCAGCCAATAGTGACAGCAATCAATCAGTCAGCAATCACAAACCAGCAAACAACCATCAGCCAGCCATCAACAATCAGTCAACAAACAACCATTAGTCTGACAGCAACCTACAGCCAGCAAGCAATGACTAGCTAGCTAGCAACAATCATCGAACCAATAATAACCAGCCAGCCAGCTACAACTAGTCAGCTAGTGACTACCAGCCAGTTAGCAACTACTTCCTTATTGGAATGTAGTTGTTGTGATATTTTACAGGAGATCATACATACTAACGGACTTCAGTGTCATAAACTTGAAGTTTACGGAAGGAGAACATGTATGATTTCTCACGCTGTTTTATTTGAAAATGTACAGGATAAATCTTACAATATTGACAGGCTTCCAATGTTTGATTTTACAAATAAAAATTTTGGAGAAATCAAACATTTTCTGACACAGTATTGTATAGATTTACAAGCATCAGGATATAACTTGATGCGAGATCCTGTATTGACCTATTATGAGGTCCTTTGTGTTGGTTCGGAATGGACAAATAATCCAAATGAACCCTGCGGGAGTTCATTTCAAACCAACATTGAAAATATATTAGATAAAGGAAAACAGCCCGCGGTAAATATTCCATATGATATTTCATCCCTTAATCATGGTGAATTATATAGATTAACAATGGAGCAACGGGAAAGAATAAAGAGAACAACGCTCCATGATTTAAGTGATTATTTTCACTTAACCCTTGATGATGCGAGTAAACAATTAAATATGTCTACTCACACCATACAAAAAATCTATAAAAAGGAGGGTTAACTAAGTGACCACACAAAAAGCTTAAAAAACTTATGACGCAAATCTCGATATTACGAAGAGCTTTGCCTCATCTTGATCCCATCTCAAGAAAAGAAAAAGAAGAAGACGTTATGTATCTTCAGAATGAGATGATTAAGGTTTGTAATGGAGTTGAGTCACTAGCTATTAAACTTTGTTGAAATAATATTTCCTTTTGTTTAATTATTTTGTTTATGAATATTCCTCTCGTATTTACAAAAATTGTTATAATTATAAGAAACACAAAACAATAGTAAAACGACAATAATGACAAATTTATTTCTTACTTCATTCACTTCTGGAAATGAAGTTGGATAAAATTCATGATCCATACTTAATTACAATATTGCTCCTACAAGAGCAAATTGAATATATTTATTTACAATAAACCATGATCATACAATCCCTTATCTCATAATTTGAGGGAGTATTAAATGTCAAATATACAATTTTAAGGCCTTTATACAATTGATGATATACAAAATTTATGGATCAAGCCTTGTATCATAACTTGTCTCTTGGCTTCAGGCCAACTTGTCTCATTAGCTTCAGGCTAATTTATCACTTGACTTCTACCCAATTTATGTTTCCTCATGGTCTCAGGCCAATTTATGCCTCATATCTCTATGGCCTTTTAACAATTTATCTTCAGGATAAATAAAATATAAACAAAATAAAATAAATAGATGGAACTCACTAATAGTGATGTTGCCATGAATAATAAATAAAGTAGTAAATAAAAATAAAAGGGAAGGGGATATATAAAGCAGTAAATAAATAAAAATAAATGGAGTCCACTATACTAGTGTCACCATCATGAAAAATAAATAAAGCAATAAATAATTAAATTAAACAAATGGTACTCACTAATATATAGTGTCGCAACCATGGAAAATAAATAAAACAGTAAATAGTAAAATAAATAGAGCCCACTAATATTAGTGTTACCACCATAAAAGTTAAATAAATGTTAGTAACATAAAAATAAATGCACAAAATTAAATGTTAGTAACAATAATAAAATATCAAATTAAAAACAATTTAAAATGAAAGATCAAATCTAGACTTCCAATCTAGAGTCAAATTAATAACAATAACAATAAAATCTGAAATTTAAAATTAATAATAATAAAGATAAAGTTGATAAATTTACTTACCTTAGATTGTGAATAGCTTCCCTTCTTCCACCCTTTTTTAATTTTAAAAAATAATAATAAAAATTAAAAAAAAAATTTGGAACTGCCGGCAGAATAGTGTTTTTTTTTTTTTTTTTTTTTGAGACTAGTGTTTCGCCGACAAAACAGTTTTTTTTTTTCTTCGATGCAATCACAGTAGATAATGGGAAAAGAAGATCGCCGGAGTTGGAGGAAGGAGTGCATAACTGGAGGTGGATAAAGATGGCGATAACTGAGTATGTTTGCATTTTTCCTCGTTCACTCTTTGTTGGTGGAAAGGGCAGATGAGAAAAGTGAAGGAGGAAGACTGAGGGGACGAAAAGGAGAGAGAAATGGAGCATTAAGTAGAAGTGGGACTGATCCAGATGCATTGATTGCAAAGGTAGAGAATTAATCAAGGCAAAAAGAAAGAATAGAAAAGAAAAGAAAGGAAAAAGGAAAAATAGAAAAAGAGGGTGGGTTGCTGCATCAGAATCATTACGGTAAAGAAAAAGAACCCAGTACAGAATAATAAGCAAGAAGTAAAAGGAAACCTAAAGGAAGAAATAATAAAGGAAGAAGAAAGAAGAAAATGAAGATGAAGAATCTGAAGGCTCTGCAAAAAGAAGCTGCTGAATGGGGTCTTGGAGTTGCAGCACACAAAAAGAGGGTGGTGGTAGCAGACTTGCAGATCGTTTGATGGTGTTGGGCTGAATTTGAATAAGAATTATGAGCAGAAAATCGGAGAGAGATCAGATTCTGGGAAGGACAAAACGAGATCTAGAGAATAAAGAAGGATGTTGGCAGCGACTATAAAATTGTGTGATTTTCTTTCGGTGAATGAGGAAGGCTTCAGAATATTTCAGGTTTGATAGAGAAGAAGAAAACGAAGAAGAGTCATTTGGTTAGAGCATCGTGCTGATAACAACGTGTTCGTTCTGGTCCTGAATGTAAGGGAAAAACTGAAGAAAAGAAAGCAAGAAACAAGAAGGAAAGAAGAGAGAAATCGTTCTCTTCCATACTATTTCAGTTCAATGAATAGTTATAAGAGAAGGATTGCAAATAGTAAATTACTATGCTTATATACCATATCATCCTGTATTTGAGGATTATGGGTCAATGGACATCCACATAACAAGTATATTCAAAGCAAATGATAATTTTTTAACATCAAGGACGAATTTGCTCTATTTTTTAAAACATTTTTTACGATGACACTGATTCCAAAACACTTACAGATACCTACAACTTTTATGCAAAAACTTGGGAAAAAATTGAAGCTTAGCCCCATAACAAACTGGATTGGTATGTGAGTTCTAAAGAAAGCAAAATGGATGAGATTGCTATAATAATGCCTCACAAGTTCTTCCCAAGCTCTTTATTGACAGCCCGGTTGAAACGAGTTCCAAAATTTAGAGACGTTGGGCCACATCACAGAACTTAGGCATACTCCCATCTGATTTCATTAATTCAAAATAATCTTGTACAAAATTTGCGGTGATACACATTATATTATAAAATACACAAGTTAAATATTTTGAATCCTAATTATCAAAACACGCAAAGCAATCTTAACTTCAGAAGTACAATAGTAAACCAAAGAAAACAAAAGGCAAACAAAATTGTCGTGTGGGAGATCATCTTTATCTTCCCTTGGAAATTGGCAACGGTGACGTCTACTTCCTGCCTAGCCTCCTGGTTAATGCACACACAAGAGCACAGTATTATCAGTTTGAATTGAATTCCTATAGAGCCTTTCAAGAGACATAGATATAGTGAAGGAAAAAAAAATCAAGTCCTTGTTTGATTGTGTTTTTAGAGTAGTTTTGTAAGACTGTTTTTTCAGTTTGGGAAGGGAAAAAAATCGTTTGGATAATTGTTCTAAAAAATCATGTGAGAACACTAAAATATAAATACTTGATTGAAATAATTGTTCTTAAAAATCAACTTCAAGGATACCTAGAAGACTAGGAGACAACATGCAAGCTAAGACTGGAGTCGAGTTCGAGTTTGAGAGGTGAGAGCTCAAACTGTCAAGTGCCAAAGAAAAATAGGGCTTCCTGCTTATCGCCCATTTTTACAGAACAAAATAACAGAAAACAAGAAAATATATAAAAGTAGTCCTTGTGTTTCTAAAGACACATTGTTTACTTCTTTTAGAAAACACTTAACCAGAAATTAATTACCAAACTAGTTTTTTTTCTTTAAAAAAAAAGTTTTGAAAATAGGAACCCAACAAGGCCCAAACTTGCAATTACTATTCTGCCACAGAATATCAAGAAACCTTATGGTCATGTCATTTATCAGAAAATTCAGAAGTAGACGGACATTTTGTGCACAAACCTTCTTCGGCCAGTTGGAATAATCAATCCTCTTTTCTCTAGGCTCTTATATCGATCCTTTACCAGGGTGGAACAAGCCTTCATACCAATATAAAAGAATCAGAGTGCAATTGAGTTAACACAAGTAAACAGGTAGACCCACTCCCAAAAAACATACCAACCTCGATCTTAATATAAGAGGTAGTTGGGAGTTGGATTTGGTCCTAAATATAAAACCTCAATCCATATTTTATCATTTATTTTCTAAATTACCCCTGCTGATTACAAATGTCAAGGGGAGTTTGCATTAAGGGGTAGTTTCAACACAAATTTAACTGACTTCCTTAATCTACCTAATCAGTTAAGAATATCATATGTTAAAGACCAGAAGTAATAAAATAAAATAAAGCTCCAGGTGACAGAGAATCAGAGGTTTCCAAGTTTACCTTGAGCTTCCGGATGGACCCTGTTATCTCCTCAGAGAGTAGAACTTGAACAGGTTCAGGCTCATATCTATTCAATCAAGAATCGGAAATCATAATTATGGATTTTGGGCTTTTGTAAAACAAGAACTATCAAGAGTGACACTAAACATGGACGAATACTTGTTAGACCTGCACACCCAACTCAAAAGAAGACTGCTTACTTGTATTTTCCCAAACGAGGTGGACGTGACTTCAGCCTCTCTTGTTTTGCAACAAGTCGCCTGAGACGTTTCTTGTGCTTCTCTTCATCTTCCTTCTCAATTTCTTGAATGATATTTTGTACACTGCAGCCACAATGACCATATTTCCACTCAACTTAATCTCATAATTATTATCTTGAGGTAGAAAGAAAAAGACAATATATTACCTATCAATTTCTTTTGACAATTGCTCCAACTTCTTTTCTTCAGCTTCTTTTTTTAATTGCTCCTTGCGCCTTCCCCTCTTGTTCAACTCAACTCGAGTCACTCTTTTTGTTTTAGTTGGTCTGCCCCATAGTTGTTGAAACAATTTAATTCATTAGCTATTTATCTCAGAAACAGTTCGGTTACCATTATCTAGCGAGTAAATAAAACATTCAAATTATTCGACACAAGAATCAAGTGTTTTTAACATTAACATACAAAGTAAAGGGAAGAACCATCAAAGCACGTATTCCAAATACAGTGCAAATTTACTCGGGGGCAATTTTAATAAATGTTTAAAGAAGAAACGACAATAATAAGACAGCTAATCATAAAAAAATCGATTGAATGTTTGGAGGGGATTTTTTATTTTATTTATGCCAGAGAATATCTGGAAGGACTGAAAGAGTAAAATATTAGGCCTTCAAACTAAGTGATCAAGAATTAGAAGATCAAAATCAATTTACAGAAAGTCTATGCCACGTGCCATAAGGGAAATAGAAGAAAAACATTTTATTTGAAATGAGGGAAAATTATCACAACGTAACACTGCAAAAACATGATCAGGCTAATTAAAGCTACAATGGGCTACCGCTTCTCCAATTCAGTGTCCTCATTTTCAAGATTATCTTCCTCATCATCACTCCCATCATCCACGTCAAGAAAGTACATCTGAAAAAATTGCATGTAGTAGCCAGAATTCAGGTAAAGATTACGACAAATAAAAGAACAAACATGAGCATCAGAGTTAGGAAAATGATCAAGGGCAATCACCTTCCCAAACAAGATTTCAAAGGAGGACTTTCAAGGTAGGAATGTAAAACATAGATTGTAAAGTTACATATCCAACATCCAAGGCTTTGAATGTTGGAAAATAATAGTAATATGATATCTGGTTGTAGAGGAATTAGAGGAAAAAAGAGAGGAGAAAGAAGATGAAGAACAAAAGGGAGAGAAAAGAAACCGAGTATGCTCATTCATTCATTAATCAATCAACAACACAATTCATTCTAAGTCTCCCATATATATAGGATAGACAACTTAGACAGTTTAGGTAGTCCTCCAACAGCTAGTAACAACTAACTAACTAATCTCCAAAATGCAGCCTCATTGAATTAATGGTGTGCTATCACTTTTCCCCAACTATTTACCCTAATTTGGTAATTACTAACCCTAATTACCTAATTACTAATTCATTTACAGACTACATAACAATACCCCCTTAAGAACACTCGTCCTCAAGGGTCAACAACTACAAAAGAATGAAATTGCTGTTGAAAATGATATAGCAGAACCCATGAAGCTTCCTCCTCTGGTAATTGTTTCCATTTCACCAATACTTCAGTAACAATTCGTCCCCTTCTTCTGCCAAATTTGTTCTGGCTCTTTAAGAGTAGGAGGCTCTAGCCAATTAGTAGGTGGATGTCTAGGCTTCGCAAACTGGTCCGCAGATAGCTTTAACAAAGATATGTGGAATGTATCATAAATTCCGGTGCCATCAGGCAGATCAAACTTATAAGCAACAGGACCTGTCCTTTGCTTAATTCGATAAGGACCAAAAAATCTGAGAGCTAATTTCTGATTGCTCCTAGATGCTGCTGAAACCTGTCTATAGAGTTGAAGCTTCAAGAAAACCCATTGGCCCAATTGAAATTCCATATCCGTCCGGTGAGAGTCAACCTTTTGCTTCATCATATTAATGGCACGACCTAAATGATGCTTAGCCATGAATAAGGCTGCCTCACATGTAACAAATGACCTATCCACAGCATCTACCACCGTTGAACGTGGTAAACAAGGGACATACACAGCTTGTTTTTGTCCATATAAAAGTTCATGAGGTGTAACCTTTGTAGACGAATGGTAAGTGGTATTATACCACCATTCAGCCAGGGTAACCATCTAGACCATTCTTTAGGAAACTCCCAACACATACAATGCAAATAGGTTTCCAAACACCTATTGAGGACTTTAGACTAGCCATCTGTTTGAGGATGATAAGAAGTTTACTTCTGCTCTACCTCTAAGACCTTTAGAAATTCCTGCCAAAAATTACTGATGAAGATAGGATCCTGATCTGATATGATTTCCATAGACGCCCCATGTAACCGATAGACCCCATCCAAAAATTGTTGAGCTAGAGTAAAGGCTGAAAATGGATGAGGCAATGCAATAAAATGCCCATACTTGCTTAATTTTCCATTAGATTTTGGTAATCCTTCAATAAAATCCATGGTCACACTTTCCCCAACCTTAATGGGAATAGGTAAAGGCTGAAGCAACCCTAGATACGCCACAGTTTCATACTTACACCGTGCACAAATATCACAATGTTTTATAAATTCTTTCACTTCCTCAAACAAATGTTTCCACCAAATAATGACTTCACACGCTGATAGGTTGCATGTATACCTTAATAACCTGCTTGAGAAGATGAATGGAGATACTCTAGCACTTTCTGCCTAACCTAAGGTTCATTTCGCACTACTAAACAATTGCCCCTGTGCAACAAGTTCCCATCCCAAGTGAATTTACCCTCGGTACCATTACCTTGCTTGAGATGATTAACAAAAGGCAGAATTTCAGAATCCCTTTCCCAACTTCCTTTAATTTCCAGCAACAAATCCTCTAAACAAGTGGAGAGGGTAATCTGAAAATGTTGCATTTTAGGCATCCTAGATAAAGCATCTGCCACATAGTTGTTGGCACCCTTTTGTAATAGATTTCATAGTCACACCCCTTAAGTTTAGAAATCCAATACATTTGAAAGGAAGTCTTTAATTTCTGACCCAGCAAGTATTTCAACCTTTGCTGATCAGTTCTTATCGCAAAATGTCTTCCGTCCAAGTATCAATGCCAATGTTCAAACACTTGAACCACCGCAAGCAATTCTTTCTCATAGATGGACAAAATGTGATGCTTTGTAGCTAACTCCTTGCTGAAAAAAACCAATGGTTGACCCCCTTGCATTAGGACAACACGTATACCAGTAGAACATGCATCTGTCTCAGTTTCCTGAAAGTTCTTAAAGGCTGCTGCAGCTTCTGCAGACCATTTAAACTGGTCTTTGCGTAATAAATTGGTCAAAGGCCTTGTCAACGTTCCATAACCCTTGATGAACTTCCTAGAGTACCCTGCTAGTCCAAGAAATTACCGTAATTGTTTGACTGTGGATGGGTTCAGGCCACTCTATTACTGTCTTAATCTTCTGCGGGTCAGTAGAAACAACCCCATTCTGTCTAATGTGCTCCAAGTATTCCACCTTGGTTGCAGCAACGGTAAATTTAAATTCTTTGACAAAATAGTGATGTTTTCTAAGTATGTCAAGGACTGTTCTCAAGTGCTATAGGTGAGAGTACATGCCGGAACTATAGTGATATGTAAACTGTAAATAACTAATTAGGTTAGTTAGTTAGGAAGGGATTAGTTAGTTGGTTAGTTGTTAGTAACTAATGGTAATTAGTTAGGATTAGTAGGTCTAGAGGTATTGCCTATATAAGGCATATGCTCTCTCCGTTGTATGATATGCTTGTTAAGATGAATGACTAATGAGCATCACTGATTCTCTCTTCTCTTCTCCCTCTCTTGCAATGTTCTATTCTTCTCTTTCCCTCCTCTTTCTCATTTCTGTAACATATAGACAAGAATATCATCAAAGAAAACCAGTACAAACCTTCGCAAATGCTCTCTAAAATGTTGTTCAGTGTTTTTAAAACGTTGTTTCAAAACGTTGAAACATACGTTTTGATATTTTTTGCCGGAAAAACGTCTCAGATCGGAGGTTCAGACAAAAACTATGCTGAAACAATTGAGATGACGTCGAGAAACAGTGGAAACGGTCGAAACAGCAACTTTGCTGTTCTGAAATTTTTTTCTCTACCTCGAGCCCCTCGACTTTCCTTTCCTCTTCTTCTCTGATCACTACGGTTGGACGGCGACGCTGCTGGTGTAGGGAGGATGCGTGGTAGCTGGCGATGGGGAATGAAGAGTGGGAAATCGCCGGCAATTTCTCAAAGGTCGTGATGGTATGCTCTAACTCTTCACGACGTTGTGATGGTCTCCTCTATTTTTTTTGGCTCAGAATGGTCTCCTCTGTTCAGTCGACCTCTTGAATGAAGGAGAAAAAACCTAATTATTCCCTTGGTCAAAACGCACGTTTTGACCAAGAGACTAAAATGCAAGAATTTAAAGTTTTGCGGAGGGACTAAACTGAAATTGGTTGAAATATTTTTGGGGCATAACTATACTTTCCAAAACATATGGATCATTTTATGTAATTTTTATCTGGCCCTTTTCTTCATTAATTTTTAGTTTTCAGAAATTGTTAGGGCTTTTATAATTTTCCCCAATCCTCAAAACATTAATTCTGACCCTCAAAAATCTCAATTTTCTTCTTAAACACCTACAATACAAAATTAAAACACAATGTAGTAAACTCTTACGTTTCATTTACATTTTACGATTTTACGTTTTTGCTCACCCTGACCGTTTCTACGTAGACTCTACGTTTTAACAACATTGTTGGTGCATTTGCAAGTCCAAAAGGTATGACCAACTACTCATAATGGCCCGAATGAGTCCTAAAAGCTGTTTTATAAGAGTCACAAGGTTCCATTTTGATTTGATGGTACCCTTCCCTAAGATTCAACTTAGTAAACCATCAAGCACTTCTTAATTCATCCAACAACTCTTCTACTAAGGGAATTGGGTATTTATTCTTCACTATGAGCTTGATTAATTCCCTATAATCAATACACATCTGCCAAGTGCTATTTTTTTTCTCCTTAACTAGGACTATAGGGGAGGCACCCAATAAATTCTTCACCTGTCTCTCAATTTCATCTTTTTGGACAGATGGATAACGGAAGGAATGAAGGTTAATAGGGTCAGCACCTTCTTTCAATACCACAAAATGGTTATAGCTCCCATGAAGTGGTAGTAATGATTGGGGTTCAGAGAAAACGTCCCCAAACTCCCTTAACAATTTCCGAATACCCCCAATAGCCTCCTCGTTGACAAATAGTTGACAACCATTTGCCATGTGCTCATCCATTTTACTAACCATCTTGCAATTAGATGGGGGGGTTGGCTTCAAAGTACACAAAGCCATTATACCAAAAGGTCATGGACAAATCATCATAATTCCAAGAGGCATGATGCATGGCCTCTTATAACCAATGTAAGCCTAACGCAATGTCATAAGTTTTTATTTCCATGACCCGTAGATCAAAAGCAAAGTTTTGACCCTACATTCGCCATTTGAACCCCTTCCAAATGCCAAAAATTTTCAGCCAAGCAACACCAGCAACTTCTACTTCACCACCTAAAGTTGAATTGTCCTTCCAACTAAGCTTGCGGGCTAAGTCATAATCCAAATAACCATAAGATGCTCCATTGTCAATCAAGACCTGAATTGAGCGATGACCAACATAGCCTTGAATTCGCATAGAAATGACACCAACACCCTCCTGAATTACATGGAGAGAAATTTGCAGACATTCATCTGTCTTAAGGGAAAGATCATCCTAGGATGCATCATCTTATTCAGATGGTGCCGCAACCTCCCCTGGTCCATTTGGATCCATTTCAATTACTTGAATCTGCATCTTCTGACATTGAGGACACGTGTGGCCGCGAGAGAATGGCTTATGGCCGTAGAGGCATAGACAATGCTAACGAACCAATGGTGGCGCTAGCAGTGGTTCTACCCAAATATCCATTCGTTCAGGAAAGAAAAGTTTATTTATTATTGAAGATCTGAAACCCACTCAAAAAAGACTGATTCTTGGCATTTTTCCACCAACCTAGAGATCCCACATTATCGCCGAAAGGCCGCCGTGGTAGTGTCTTAGACAAAGTCTCTTCTTGTATATCATACTCATATTTTCGCAATGCTTTTGGCCTCCAATAAGGACTGAGGTTGTTGAAGGCGACTCGTCTTGCACAATCACCTCGGAGGCCTTCAATATACGCCTAAATGGCATAAACATAATTTGCAGCAAAGGGTGTTGAAATCGTCATTATAGTCATTCAATGATCCTGCTTGGTACAAACTCTTGAAGTCGCCCATTGGTGATTCTATGGTGATCCAAAATGAATTCACAAGGCGTGTTTATACTTGAGCCATGAAATCACTCTTCCTTGTTCTTCTTGTATATATGATTGAAGCTAGACATAGCCTTTCTCATCCAAATTAATGCTGGCAAGTCAAACCTTCCAATTTTTTGAAGTACCGTCAAGTTTGAAATACATCTCGTAGTTACATAGCCAACCCAAGATGTCATTGCACAAGAATCTTGGAAATTCCATCTTGGTTAATCTTGTCGAAGGAGCATATTCGCCTTCCCCTGTTCTGGGATGGTATCTACTGTGATCATTGGGATGATGGCCGACGGTTTCTCGGGTGTCATCCTCCCGTCAGTGAGATTCTTGGTTGGCTGTTAATGTTGCCATTTGATCAGTGACTACTTGAAAAGCTGTTGGTATGCCAAAGAATTGTTGCATCATGTCTTTAATGGCCTGCAATTGAGTGTCGACGAAATCGGACATGACAGCGGTGAAATGATGGGATCTTGTGGCACCAATGACAATGACAGAAAGAAAGAACCCAGGAACAAGTGGCTTTGATGCCACTAATATATAGGTTGTAGAGGAATTAGAGGGAAAGAGAGAGATGAGAAAGAAGATGAAGAAGAGAAGAGATGAAGGAAAGAAAACAGAATATAGGAGAGGAGAGAATCAAAACTGAGTATGCTCATTCATTCATTCATTAATCAATCAACAACACAATTCATTCTAAGTCTCCCATATATATAGGATAGACAACTTAGATAGTTTAGGCAGTTCCCCGACAGCTAGTAAAAACTAACTAACTGATCCTCTAACTGATCCCTAATTGCAGCCTCATTGAATTAATGGTGTGCTGTCACTTCTCTCCAACTATTTACCCTAATTAGGTAATTCCTAGCCCTAGTTACCTAATTACTAATTCATTCACAGACCACAAAACATAATACTACTAAGAATGATAATTCTCATCGATAGATTCTATGAGTGGTAAGTACAAGAGTAAAGACTTACATCTTCCTCCGCAATAGCTTCCCCAGGGACAGTTAATGGTACAGGTTCAGGTCCCAATTCATCTTTATAGATTTTCTGCATTTCTTGTGCAACAGCACAAGCTAATGTATCCTGGTTGAACAAATTCAAATTTGTCATGCTTCATCTTTACAAGATGAGGAAACAGAAAAGCAAAGAATAATTCCTCAGGAATGAACCTGGTGACTCTCAAATGAAGGGTTGAATGAGCATCCAGGAGGATCCACTTCTACTGCTGGAATAAGAGAAGGCTTTGATACCTGTTAGGCATACTCTTAACCAATTATCCACAGAAAACACAGTAAAGGGAAAATGAAGCTCTCAATGCACAGACAGTATCAATATAATTTTTACCCTTTTGACCTTGCCATTTTCCCCAGCTGTGAAAAAAAAAAAACCAATATTAATCACAGAAAAAACAGTCACCATTCACCAATAGCAACATGCATATAATGTAATGTACCTATATCTCCCCATAGATCAAACATGCCAGAAGCAGCCTGACAACATGAGATGGAAGAGAGTATATTAAACAAGTTCTAAGGAAGTTTTTTGGGAAAGGAAGAAAAAGAAGTAATGCCATTCGTGGAGACTGGAGATTAAGGGGATGGACAATAGACTAACCTTAAGGTCATCTTGATTGACTTCTTTTGCATTATGGACTTCTTTGTGCCTTTTAGTGGACTTCTTCAAAGTTGAAGATGGCACGGGGTTTAAAAATGGGTTCTTCTGTAGCAAGCTGTCACAATGAAGTACTTTTTCCCTATGTTTTTCAATCTTCTTCTTCACAGAAAGATCTGCAAATATAGTTTAGTTTAGCTCAGCGCAAACACAAACTCAACATAATCAATATCACATAACTATGACCTAAAAATATCCAGGAGGCATGATTAAAAAAGAATAATATGAACTGTATTTCAATCTTATAGGCACTAAACAAAAATGTTTTATTGTCCACCTTCCCCACTTTCTTGTGAAAACTACATGTTACTACGCATCTCATAATCAATTCCTGAAGTAAATAAAAGCAAGCAGAAAAACGAGTTATGAGTCAAAACCAGACCCCAAAATCCAAGCTGGGAAGGCATTAAAAAAGAACAGATAGATCAAGTCCATTCAAACAAAATCAAGCAACCTTCATTCACAAATTTCCAGACTATTAAGTTCTCTAACACCCCACCACAAATTTCCACAGAAACTGGGATGGAAATAATTAAGAAAACGTATGCGTCAAGTTAAAACATAAACCTTTGATAAACAAAATAAGCTTGTCAACGCCGGACAATGGGAATATAACATTCATACCAGAAAAGGGAAAAGAAAAACAGAGGGAAGAGTAATTACCTTTAGACTTGTCAACATAAAAGAGGGATTCGCTGGGAATGGAATCCATGGGGCCACCAGAGAGAGCATCCTTAGTTGATTTCTCAACGAAGTCCTCAATATCTTCTGTACTAATGTTAGCCCTCCACGCTTTCTTGCCCTTCCTTGAGCCTTTCGCTTTCTTTCCCATTATTTACACCGAACGCGAAAAAATTTATAAGCTTCCCTGGGTATGCTACTCTGTAATCCTCGGAAGTTACTTTCAGGTTAGATTGCTCCCTATTAAAAGGTTGGATTTTCGTGCTTAGTTTTCTGTGGGTCGGAGTGCTCACCGGTGATAGAAGCTGCACGGAGCAGGAGACGGTGGGGAACTATAGCTGAAGGCGGAAGTGATTGAAGAGCGCTATTGAACCGGAAGCCCTTGTAAGGGCAGCTAGTTGCTACTGCGAGCTGGTTCTTGTGATCTGTTTCAAAAAAAGAAGGAAAGAAAAGGAAAAAAGGAAATTTGCTCTTTCTCTCAGCCTTTAATATAATATTTGCCTCGTTTAAATAAATGAGTTCAGATGCAAAAGTACATATGAGTTTTTTCTCCAAGAACAAAAATACACATGTTTGTTTTGAAGAGCAAAAATACACACGTGGTTACCATTTTAGTGCAAAAGTCACATCTCACCGTTAAGTTACTGTTCACCGCCGTTAAGTTACTGTTCACCTAATCTCTTTTTCTTTCATCATGGTGAACATTGACTTAACGGTGGAATGTGACTTTTGCACCAAAATGGTAACCACATGTGTATTTTTGCTCCTAAAAAAAACATATGTGTATTTTTGCTCTTGGGGAAAAAGCTCATGTGTATTTTTGCACCTTAACCCTAAATAAATTAAGAAATATAGTTAATTATTTAATATAACATATCTTTATTAAAAATTGGGTGAAGGTGTAAAAATACACATGTGTTTTACCTCTGGGAGCACCCAACACCATATGTTTTTTATGGGAACAAAAATACACATATGGTTATATTTTAGAAGCAAAAGTCACACTTTCTGTTAATAAAAAAACGTTGACCGTTAAAATGCACCATTTTAACTAACTTTGATGATGTGTACGCTGATTTGGCAAATAAAGGTGTATCTTAAAAAAAAATGAAAGCTTTTTCTGAAAGCAACCCTCCTCCATCGTCTTCGTCTTCTTTTGTCTCTCTCTTCTCTCCTTCCTTCTCTTTGAAACTTCCGATTCAATTTTTCTGATGCATGCTAATTCCCACTTCCCTCGTCGTGTTGCTGTTATCTATCGTCGTTTTTTCTCTCTTTGTACTCCGTCTCTAACCCTCATTTATCAGGGATGCGGGAGAAGAAACAGTGATGAAGAAGCTGAAAGCTAATCCCTCCATAGCTAAAATCTCCCTAATCTCATGGCGAGAGCATTGTTGTTGAGCCTATTCCTTATCTTCATCAATTTGAACTTTCCTTTGTGGATATGCCCACAGCCACAAAGTATCGTGAGTAGCTTTCAGCCATGACCGTGAATCCCTCGAAATTGAAGCTCTCACAACTATTGTTGTTGAGCCTATTTCTTGCATCATGGGCTTCAAGCTCCAGGAAAGTTCCTCCGATATGCCACCGCATCGAGTGCATCCCCTATGATGTGATTCACATTGGCGACGACTACGAAATCTGCCACTATAACTCCAATATCTGGGCCTCCACCCCCTTCATTAACAACACTTCTTTTGTTAAAGCTACTAGAATTGCATTCGGATAGTAAATTTCTTCTTCTCTCGGAGTTTTTTCTTTGCCCGATTCTTCTTTGTTGCCATATTCCCTTGAAGATTAATCGATGTTCGATTTATTAACTGAATCTTTTATGATTTTTTGACTCACGGAATAGAAAGCTTTTGTTAGTGTTTGGTCGTTGAACATGCAGACAAGTTCTCGCTCATTTGTGATCTGGGAGATGCAAATTTAACAATTTGATTACTGTAATTTTCTACTTTTTTTTTGGGTACACAATGTTCTGCTTTTTTAAATATAGAAAGACATATTTAGTGCTTGTTTGGGACAACCCCAAACCAAGCTTTGGCAGAGCTACCCCATGCCAGCAACACGACGAGGGAAGTGGGAATTAGCGTGCATCAGAAAAATTGAATTGGAGAGGAGGAAGGAGAGAAGAGAGAGGCAGAAGAAGAAGAAGACAAAGATGATGGAGGAGGGTCGCTTTCAGAAAACGCTTTCAGTTTTTTTTTCAAGATATGCCCTTTATTTGTCAAATCAGCGTCCACATCATCAAAGTTCGTTAAAATTGTGCATTTTAATAGTGAACGTTTTCTTATTAACAGAAAGTGTGACTTTTGCTCCTAAAATATAACTATGTGTGTATTTGTGCTCCCTAAAAAAGTATATGGTGCTGACTGCTCCCGGAAGTAAAACACATGTGTATTTTTACACCTTTACCCTTAAAAATTACTCTTCATTCATCTTTGTACTTCCTTCATTTCTTAATTATAATTAAAAGAGCATTAATAAAAATAAATCAAGAAAAACTTAAAAATATGGTAAATATGTTTTAATAAGGTCTATTATAGAGTATGTTACAATTATAAATGTTTTCTGTATCATTTACATTTTTTTTGTCAAATCTATCATTTACATTCTTTTTTTCGCTCAAAATAATCTATCATTTACATTCACGCAATGAATAATATGATGATTTAATCTTATATAAAATCACATAGGTTGAGATAAAAACTCCCATTGACGGCAAGATGATAGTATACTCATCTCGTAATATGAGAATTTTTTTTTCTTTTATATGATGATTTACATGCGCGCTAGTATTCTCATCTCTTGCTCAAAACCCATTGACCGCAGGGTGAAAGTGGGATGTCAAAGAAGAGAACGCGATACGCAAGTAGGAGCAGAGATTGGGTTGCACAAGAAAACAGGGTCCGTTGGATTACGTAAAAATTGCTTCATTTTTTTTATTATAAAAATGGGATAGGATATTCTTACTACCATTTTTTGTTACTACCACTTTTTCATGGTTATATAGAATCTTATCTATTTTTATCATTTCTCTTTCCTATTGAGATTCTGATCTAACCATGAAAAAGTGGTGGTAACATTGGTAGTAACAAAAAATGGTAGTAAGAATATCCTATCCCTATAAAAATTGCTTCATTTTTTAATTTATGAGGGGCAACATTGCACCCTTACTACTTTAGGGTGCTAATTGCACCTTGAAAAATAGTTTGGGGTTGTTGACTGCACCATAACCCTAAGAATTTTTCCAAGTGTATTTGAGGATGTGCAAATATCATGCAGAGTATCAAAAAGAAAGGCAAATAGTACACGTATTAAACAATGAAAAGTATAGTCTCTATCCTAGGAAGGATTTTGTTTCAAAGCAAACAAAATGTCTCCCACCTCTCTCTTCTTCTTCTAATAATGAAGATGAAATTATTAGATAAGAATTTTGTAATTATTAGAATGATTATGATTAAATAATTGGAGGAAAATGTTAATAATTACACAATGATAGTGTGAGTTGTATTAATTAGAAAATAGTTAATAAAAAATAAACAATGACTTAATTCATGTAAAAATTAATAGTAAATAATGATTAAATTTCTATAAATATAAAGTAAAAATTAATTTACATGACAAATAGTGACTTCCGGCATCAAATCTTGTTCTTGTCGTCATTAGTTGTGGTCGTTGTTGCATGTGAACTTCTTCATGAGAGTCAAATGTCTCAGTTATATGTAGGGTTGTGTTCAAATCAAACCAAGGAGAATCAACTAAATAAATGGATTGTCACCCAACAAGCATTCGATTGATGGTTCACCTTGCTCAAAAGTAGAAACATGGTATCTAGATGAAAATGAAGCGTGATTATCAAGCAACGGAATTGAGAAGGCTTTGGTGAGTCGAAATGGTATAATGACAATGAGGATGATGCGCATTGAGGCTCAAATTGATTAGGAATTGGAGGGATAAAAGTGGAGGATCATGAGGCTAGCATGTAATAAGACTAACCTAAATTTTGAAGCTCTCAATGGTACAAAAAAGGCTTATAAGACCGGATGAAAAACGCCTTGTAAGACTGGATCTGGGACTGGTCTCAATATAGGTGGTCTTAAAAGTCTGTTACTTTTAAGACCGGATATGCAACCAATTTTAAAAAATACTTTTTAGATCGAACTTTCAAAATATGAGGTCTTAAACGTCAAACTCTTAAGACCACATTTTTAGAATTTTAGGTCTTAAAAGTCTCTTTCTATCACAAAAAAAAAAGAAATGACTTTTAAATATATCCGGTCTTAAAAGTTCCTTTATAAAAATTTTTAAAAAATGGACACCTTAAATCATCACACTATCCACGAATAGCGCAAGCGTCCTTTCTTCCTTAAAAATTCAAGGATCTCAACCAAACCACCATCATTGAAATAGGAGGGTCTCCTTTTGATACCAATAGTCGTATCTCCATGTGTTAGCTGAATTGCCTGTGATTATAACGAGAAAAAAAACAGAGTTAGTGATAAATGAACAACTGATGAGCATAAATGAAGAGAACGAGTTAAGCCATACTTGTAAGGGTCTCCTGTCACTTTCCTCTTGATGCTTGAATCCAATTGCCATTAATGTGATGCTTACCTATACCATAAAAGATTCATAAGCTCCATTTTCATAAAGGTAAGTTAAGAAAGCATTAAGCCCCAAATAGGGGAGAGGGAGAGAAGGAGATAGAGGGGAAGAACAAGGAAGAAAGGGAATTTTTGGTAAGAGAATAACATAGAACAATCTTGATTCTTTCATCTTACAATTTTCCATGTTGAAGAAGCAAAAATTTGATTGAAGAAAACAAAGTAAAAATTGCGAACCTGGAGAAGTTAGAACCAAAACAAGAGATTAGGAAAGCAAAATACATAAGAGCAATTTTCAAGGCGTTAGAAAATTTGTGAGTGAAGTCCTTGAGATGAGATGGGGTTGAAGAGAGTAAGTTGAGATTTACAAGGTCGAAGAAAGGTTTAGAGAGTGAAATTCAATTTTCGGTGTGGGAAAATAAAAGATTCATCTTTTAGATATTTTAGACCGGACTTTCTAAATATCCAGTCTTAAAAGTATACTTTTTAGACTAGATTTTTAAAACATCCAGTCTTAAAAGTAAGACTTTTCTTATATTTATAAAACTGCCACCGAAAATACTTTTTGAACCGAACTTTTAAACTATTAGGTCTTAAAAGTAAAAATTTTAAGACCTTATATTTTACAAGTCCGGTCTAAAATGTTTTTTTTATATACTTACGGAACTGCCACTGGTCATACTTTTTAGACCTAATGCTTTATAATCTGGTCTAATAATTTCTTTATATTTACGAAATTACCATCGGTCATACTTTTTAGACCGGAGCCTCAATACTTCGGTCTAAACGAAAAAGTCTTGAAGCCTTTTTTTTTGTACTAGTGTCTTGTTCTCTTACATTTTTGTTTTGAGTTTGTGGCTGGGTAGACAAGTAGTCGCCACGTCGCTTGCTCGATCTATCCTTAGGAATTTTTGGGTAGGGCAATTCGACTGTTGGTGGAGTAGGCTAAGGGCTCAAGTTAAATCATTGCTCTCTATTTGCAATTAAGATATTGAGTTGGTCTCGAGCAACCCTTTCTCAATAATCAATACATTAGAACATGTTGAATGAGAATTAATTGTCAATATGAATAACTCTCTTGCTATGTCAATTGTAATAAATAAGACATTAGTTGTATCAAATAGAATGATGTTATAAACACAAGGCAAAAATCCTTACCATATAGCCAGTATCACCATTAATACGTTGGATCCATCATCTAGTATGTCTGCAATACCATTGCATGTACTCATATTTTTTATCATATTTATCATGTATCAGAGGAGTATGAACAATAGCATGTGGCCATCTTTCCCATGCTTGAATGAAGTTTGAGTGCTATTGGGTTCAATTTGTAGTTGTCTTGCCACGTAGTTGTATTGTATGATACTTTCCGAAAGAAACAAGTGTAGCAAGAATTGGTTGTTGATGGCTAAACTATCTTAATACGGAGTTAGGTTGATGCCATTCTATAATATGAAAACATACAAGAGGAACAAAAGCAAGCCAAATTTTAGGTGTTGCCAATCAATACTGTGGAATCAATTGGCACACTTCAGGAGATTGATATGTTTGCCAAATTATCTTATCATCAGTCATTCTGTCAATAAAACTCTTATGTTGGAGTAAAGACATGGCAACTGGAGGAGGGTTTTGTCCAATGTTTATCCATCTATTATTATCACAAAATGTAAAGTTAACATTTGTATAATATAAATAATAAGTGAATATCAGGCATTTGTTAGTGAACTTAGCTTACCTAAAACAAAAGGGAGGTAAAAGAGAGTAGATATCAAAATTTGGATTTGACATACAAGTAGTTGTGGTGCTAGTATAGGGAAGCGATCATATGCCTAAAAATGTAACAAAGATAAGCATCCTCCAATCCCATCCTTGATTGGGTTAGTAGCATTACATAGTTCACTATATAGGTGAGCTAAGAACTGTTAGTTCTCTATGTGTTTTGATGATAACTAACAATGGTAAAACCAAGTTTAAGTTTGTCTTTGCAAAGTTGAAAAACTTATTGTCAAAGGTAAACTCAAGTTTTGGTTAGAAAACTCAAGTTTGGACTTGACAGAGAACAGCTCAAGTTTTTGTAAACTTAGACAAACTCGAGTTTAGTTTTGGAAACTCGAGTTTAGATCATACAGAGAGCTCCTAAGTTTTTCAAGTCAAAGCAAGCCAGAATTTAATTTAATGAACTCCGGTTTTGGCAAACCAGAGAAATCTAAGTTTTCTAAGCTTTGTTAAAAACTCGAGTTTGTAATATACAGAGAGCTATGCTCCACTCTAAGCTTGAGAAAACTCGAGTTAAGTCTATGAAAACTCCAGTTTACATTTGCCAAAGTATTTAACAAAGTTTTCTTTTATGAGGAAACTCGAGTTTAGTTTTGACAAACACGAGTTTACTAACTCACAGAGAACAACTCAATATTTCTTAAGATTTGAAAACTCTAGTTCTCTACTGCAAACTCTAATTTGACCCATACGGAGAATTTTTTAGTTTTCCTAAGTTTTGTGGAAACTCGAGTTAGACTTTGTAAACTCGAGTTTATGCCATACAGAGAGCTTCGCTCTATCTAAACTGTTTGAAAACTCCAGTTTGAAATGAAAACTCCAGTTTTAAGCTTTTGAACTTAAAATATAGGGTTAAGATGCAAAAATACACATGAGTTTTTTCCTCAGGAGCACCCAACACCATGTTTTTTTTGGAGAAAAAATACACACGTGGTTACTATTTTGGAGCAAAAGTCATATCCTACAGTTATGTTACTGTTCACCATGATGAGAGAGAAATAGATGAAGTGAATAGTAATATAATGGCGGTGAACAGTAACATAACGAGAGGATGTGACTTTTGCTCCAAAATGGTAACTACATGTATATTTTTGCTCCAAAAAAAAAGCACGTGGTGGTGGATGCTCCTGAGGAAAAAGCTCATGTGTATTTTTGCACCTTAACCCTAAAATATATTTTCACTATAAATGTTCAAAACTCGAGTGAGTTACTTAATGACTCGAATTTAGCCCTTGCTCAAAACATGTCTCAAAGATCAAATCATGACATTCTTTTCTGTATGAAGAAAACTCAAGCCAGATCAATGAAACTCGATTTTAGTCTTCTGAAGTTAACTACAAACTCTAGTTTAGATGAACTAACTCGAGTTTGTATCACAAAATTCAAAATTCAAATTGCGCGAATTTGTGAATTCTTTATATTTGATCTATATACTTCTTACCATCACTCATTACTATTCCTAGCTATGTTTAACCAGTTTGTTAGTGAATTTCAAATGATTGAAAGAGTATTAAAATGGAGATTTAGTCAAAAGCAAAAAGCATGTTAGAATATTTATTCCAAAGTACAAATAGCTTGCAATCTTTTGGACAATTATTCTCTGCACGATGCAAAAGAATTAATGCCTCCCTTCTTTAACTAGTTTCTGCTATTCCAACGGATTAATCTCAAAGGAAGTTGTAACATCCCAAATTTTGGATTTTGGGAATCAATGATTAATTATGGAAAATTTGGCCTTAAGGAATTTTAAAATTAAGAATTTGAAATTAAGGCATATTTTCCTAAAATTAAGGAATTATTAGGAAATAAATTTTGGCCTAAATATTTTAGAAACAATATTTTATGGCCAAAATAAATTGAAGGAAGAATAAAGTCTAGGAATAATTGTAAGGGAATTTATTATGCCTAATTAGAATTTTAGAGGAGAGTATATGGTTGAAGTTTAATGGTTAATATTAGAAAGAAAAGGAAATATGGAATAACTGGTATCATGAGTCGGATAAATCATGCAAAACACATATTCAGTTTTTTTTTAAAATTATACACTCATTCGTCTTATATGTGGACAGAACCCAACTAGCGCTTTTGCCTTATATCATTCATTTAGGTTTGGTTAAATATAAAGCCTATTATTAAATCAACCCAAACTCAACCTTCATCCAAATACACACATGCATGCAAGGCATCAGAAGTCACAACACTTTTCATGAAATGCAAAAACAAAGATAGCAGACGCAATATCTAGAATGCCATACCTCCTCTAGTGTCTCGAGCCTTGCGATGTTGCCCAATGATTCTTGATTCTTGGACCATTGGCATTTCCTCAAACTGGACCCTTAACTCCTTATATTTTGTTGCTCCTTGACTCTCTTTAATTTCCATCACCATTAACTAATAAAAATGGAAGAGAGCAGAGCTAGGTCCGAGAAAGAGAGAGTGAGTTGAGGAAGGAAAGGAAGAGATTCCAACAAGGATTCAAACACTTGATCCATTTTCCTCTGCGTTTGTCGTTGGAAAACGGAGAATGAGAACACAGAAAACAAAAAACAAAAACGCAGAGAGGAAGAGAGTTAGACCGTGAGGAAGACGAAGGAGCTGATCATGGAAGCTTGAGGAATCACCCTAGGTGAGTTCCTCAAGCCTTATTCTTCCTAATTTCATGGTTTGAATCAGCTGCATGATGTTTTAGGTAGGATGAAAATGTGATATTCCTCAGTTTTTCGGACTGAAAATAGAGAATTTTGTGAGCTTCGGTTCCAATGGAAAACCATCATATTTTTCCATGAAATTTTGGCATTAAATAGTATACATCTTAAGCTTTAAAATCAGCAAAAGAACAGCCAAAACAGACATGTATAATGAAAATTATGATTTTCCAAAGTTTAGCTTAAAAACTTGGAACGTTTCTGCAATTCCAGAGAATAGGTTAGTTTTGGGCTCGATTTTGAAATGGTAAACCTTTGACTTTTTCCTTAAAATTTTTACAGTAGATAGTAGACTCAATGAGGTTCAAAATGAGAAAAAGAACAGCCAAAACCGATGTGTAGATTGAAAGTTATGATTTTTCAAAGTCAGACACTGAAAACTGGAAAACAAAGTGAACAGTGATTTTTCGTGCTTGATTTTAAAATGGTAAACATTTGACTTCTTCCTTGAAATTTTTACAGTATATAGTAGACTCAATAAGGTTTGAAACGAGCAAAAGAATATCCAAAATGGACGTGTAGATTAAGAGTTATGATTTTTGGAAGTTGAGTTACAAAACAGGAAACGTTTTTTACTGCTTCTGGAGTGGTAAAATAACATGGCATTTCGGGATAGGTAAGAAAACTTCAAAAATTATGAAATTTTACAAATAGGTAGTAAACATATGGAGCTTTAATTTGATAGATAATTCATTGCATTTCGATAAGTATACAAAAAGTTATGAATTTTGGAAAATGGGTTACAATTCTGCGACGTTTTCTAAATAGTGGATATATTTTCGACATCTGGGGATGAATGACATATGATACAATTCTGAAACCAATTTTCCTAGAAACTGAGTTCATAGATTTTTGAACCACCTAAATCCGATGTCTAGAACTCCAGCAATGAATTTTAGAAGTTGGACTATGAAAACTGATAAGTTTCTGTTCTCAATTTGGATGTAACATCCCAATTTTCAAAAGCGGAATAAATTTTTTTTTAGAGTAGAGCATCGGAGCAAGTAAAAGAGTGAGTAACTAATATATCATTAAATGTGGTGTATCTGTCTGTTTATAATGTACAGTACATTTATAATGGTATACGTCTAAAGATAGGATCTTCAGTTGGGTCCTTACGCTTCCTGCTTACGCTGCTTACTCCTATCCTCAGTCCTTAGTTCCCCGGACCTGAAGCTATGGTAAGAGCTGAGGTCCAATACCCATCGGACCTCAGGTAACAATTAACCTCATGCTTATGTAAACAGTATATGACAGGTATCACATAATAAGTACACAATTACAACTTTCAAAATCATAACATGTAAGGCAATAACATAACACAACCATTACAATATGTATGTTACCCCAGTTTGCACTATTCACCAGTGCCATGATGGCCTATGTCCTCAGCGCTAGGAAAACTTAACGGTGTTATCAAGACCATAACCCGTATTAAATTCAATGTTCAGAGAGCAATTTTTCAAAACAGAGTTTCAGCATATGAATACAACTATCATATATAAACATATCATAAGCATAAGAGTTAAGATTACAATACGCGTCCGTATCTTCGTTGACGAGTTTTGGGTATGTTTGTTGGTTGGAACACGTTCACAGTTTATCCTATAAGGGTAATATCGCTTCTATTAATTCCCAAACATTATTCTAAGAGATATCTTGACCACAAATGACAATTTTACCCTTGGAGGATTTATTTTCAATTAATTTCCACAAAATTTCAGAAAAAACGATGGTTCAACATTTTTGGGCAGAATTTTGCCTAACTTTGAAAAATTATAACTAATTCCAGAAAAATCAAAACGAGGATCCGTAAAATTTCCTGGAATCCTTGAGATCTCTACTTCCGAGGAAAAATACTGGAATTCACCCAGAATTCACAAAAAATTCCCAGTTTCAACATTTCAAACCTCTGCCCAGAATTTTCCCTAGAAAACGTAGCTTAACTTCTGGAATTTTTATCTCTTTGCACAGAACTTCAAATGACACACTCTATACATATTTGGAAAGCCCTATATGTCTACTTTCACCATGAATTTACTCAGAATTTTAGAACATTATTTCCTTCATAAAATATTAATGTTTTTGCTACTGGCTCCAAAAATCACTAACCGATGAAATTTTGCTAGAGTTTTGCTATTTTGATCATAATCTTCTAAAAATTTTTGCCATACTTCTTCATCATCATTTTTTCGAAATAAAGGCAATGGAGAGCATAAAAACATGAGATTAAAACTATAATTGGAAGATTAAAGATCAAAATAACATTTCCTGACACTTCTACTACAAAAACTAAGAACTAGAACTAAAAGACTAAAAGCTTCCTTACCTCTTGAAGAACCTTGCTCCTTGCTCTTGGAGCTCTTCCACTCACTCCCTCACACTCTCAATTTCGGTTCTAGCTTGGTGAATTGGTGAGGATTTGTGAAGTGGGAGGCCTCTATTTATAGCCAAGCAAGGGGTAATCATCTAGCATCTTCTACTTGATCTCGGCCATTGGTTTTTAACTTGGTAAAGAGGTAAAAATCTCACCCCTACACCTCTCTAAAACCGACCTTCTCCCCCCCTTAGCTCTTAAGTTTTTGCTTCATCCCTTATTTATACCAAATGCTAATTTAGTTAAGTGCAAATTGGAATTTTTATTCAAGATCTAATTTCACTTTTGAAATCATAATTTTATGACTAGATTTATGGTTATTTTAAACTTCCTGAAACACTTAGGTATGAATTACAAAAGTGTACGAAAATGACTTTGGGAATAGCCAAGTTCAAGCCCATAATTTTCGGGTTTCAAATATCTACTTATATTTAATATTTAGTTTCAATATTTCAAGATATGATTTAATTTCTATAGATTCTCATTCCCTTGTATCTGATTAAATAACAAACTTGCTACTTAAGTTTTATTTTGGATTTCAAACCTTTATTCATTTTGGCTTAATCTTGACTTTCCTTACTACACACACACATACACCACTTTTAAACACACACACACTCTCAACACACATACACACACTACACACACGCAGACTACACACACACACACCACCTTCTCCCCCTTCTTCTCTCTCCTTTATCCTCTTCCAATTCATTAAATGCAAAGCCTCTAAAGTCTTCTTATCTTCTTCCATACTCTATTGGCCATTTATTATCTAATTATCTATGTGTTTATATGTCTATTTAGAACAAATTTCCTCTTCTTGTTGCCCAAGTAAAAACCGTCCCTCCCCCTTCATTTTTATTATCAATTTATGTTTTAATGTTCTCACACACTTTAGAAGAAAAATCTCTCATTTGTCCAATTAATTTCACAAGAATTTAGGATTAGGGGTTAATATAATTTCTTCACTCTTAAATTAGCAATTTTCGCCATTTTTATTTAAAAGGGAGAATTAATTAATCCTTGGTTACTTTTGCTAATATAGTGCTTTAGGGGTTACTAGGCTTAATTACCAAAATTTGACAAGTTTCTAATTTAATTTTGATGATTAACAACTCCTTGTATGCTAATCTTAACTTCTAAATATCATTTGGTCTTTGATTAAATTGATGTTTCCTTAATTATGACCTTTACAAATTAATTATTAACTAATTTCAAAAATCATTAAAGTATCTCAATTATTGCAATTCCAATTACCCAATAATTGTTACTAATTTCCTCTAATTGATTTTATCATCCCCTATAATGATTTTAATTGTTGAAATGGTAGAATCATGATTATACTAAATTATGATAATCTTAGGATATTTTATGATCCTTTATAAGATTTAGAAAAATTAGTCTCTAGGCTTCCTAATTCCAGGGAAAATTGCTTAGGAATACAAATAAATTCAACACCAAAATTTGAGACCACATACTCTCCTATCTAAAAGAGGTATTATTTATGAAAATATGATATTTAGGATAGATAATTATCCAGGTATTACATTGGACAAAGCTTATATTTTCGAAATTTGGGAATTTTTCTCAGCCATAAATCAATTGGGTGACTTTATTTTATGAAAATAGACTTATCAAGAATTAAATAGAAAATGAAATCACTCCATTCGGAGCTGTATAGACTAAGTTATAAATTTTCCAAATACCCATGGAAATTAGAGGTCAATTTTTGATAAGTCTTAGAATAGTCACCTAATTTGCTAATTGTGCTTAACCTTCAAAATAAAGGTTTTCAGGGATAAATTGAAAGGCTAAGTGGCTGAGATGATATTTATTCCATAGTGAATAGTATCTCATTAAATAAGTCCTAATTGGCATATATTCCTAGTCATAAGGAAAATAAATATTCATTTTCTATGGTTCTAAATGTATGATTATGTCCTTAGGGCCAAAATGAAAAGGGATGAACTTCAAGCATTCCAAATTTATTATTAAGAATTTGTATATTTTTAATGTGTAGAGTTTTAAAGAGTTATTAATGGTTAGTAAATTGGTTGTGGTGGATTGATTTTGGCATGTGTTGAGCTCTTGGACTAGGAGTAGGGTGATAATAATTAGCTTTGACGAAAGGTAACCACTTTCCACTTGTTATGTATATTGATATATTGTTTGTGAGTATTTTGTAAAATAATTATGAATATTTTAATAGAAATTTCCTTGTAGAACCTTGTGATATGAATTATGAAAAATATGCATATATTTATTTATGTATAAGAATTGGAAATTGAGATATTATGACATGATTGTGAGAATTATTTAAATAGCATGATATGAATGTGAAAATCTTGGAAAAAATCTTATTGAGTTAATTATTATGATAATTATGGAAAGGGTTGAATTGAGAAGAAATGGAGTAGTTATTCCACCACGTGGTGAGGCCTCCATTGGTACACAATGGTTGGCTTTCTATTGTCTCACTTGTTCAATGAGGAACTAGCCTACTAGTTTAAGAGGGCTTACGACACCCCACAAATTCAATGAGGGGAAAAGACCCATGGTCTGGGTATGTGCTCTCAGAATTTTGGCCGGTCCTCTCACATGACAATGAATTTTTGAGTAACAAGTAACATGGATATAACTTAGCCCATGGGTCTAATCGGAGGAAATAAGGCGGTTCAGTTGGATTGATAGGAGACATCTTAGGAATTGTGTTAAAGAAAAATTATAATGCCTAATTTATGATACATGATTTATAATATGAAATCTTGTGAAATATCTTTTAATACCTGTCAATATTCTGAAGTATCTTTTTTTTTGTACCAATCAATACCTTGAAATATTTTTTTAAGATCCTGAAATAATTTTTAAAGATCATGAAGTATTTTTCAATAGTAGTCAATATCTTGAAAAATCTTTTTAATACTAGTCAGTACCTTAAAATATTTTTTTAAGATTCTAAAAAATTTTTAGGGTATTGATTGGTTCTAAAAATATACTTTAGGGTATTGACTACTACTCGAAAATATTTCATGATCTTAAAAAATTATTTGACGATCTTGAAAAAATATTTTAGAGAACTGACTGATATTAAAAAAAAAATATTGAAACTTTAAAAAATAAAATCTTATAAAAAGAAAAAAGAAATATGGACGATTCATATCTCATTTAAAGATCTACACTGTCCAGATCACCACACGCGCTCGTCCCACAATGGACAAGCGTTTATACGAGTAGGGAAAGTGATCGTGTTATCCCCTCTTGATTTATAAAATAATAATAATAATAATAAGTAACTTATTTCCCTTTTTGCTACTGCTTGTCCGGAAAATTCCCTCCTGATTCGACATATACGTGCTTACGTACACATTATGTGTTGGGTTTTTATATATAAATGTGACGCATTTGTTTAAACGGTTTCTTTTATAAAAAAAAAAAAAATCTAAAAGTAAATACGTTGTAACTAATAAAAATATATTTATACTAATAAAAATGTATTTAGCCATTGTGTGTTTTGAAAGAATTGAGATTATGACCAACTACACTAATCAAGATGTGGTGTGATAGTATGGGAGCTCTCAAATAGCAAACAAAGCAAATAATCCAGTACAACATGATTGTACTAAGCATGTTGAAATTGATCGGCAGTTCATTAAAAAAATGATTGAAGCTACGGTGATAGACTTAGCCAATATACCTTTGGGAAAACAAAAAGCAGATGGGATGACCAAGCCAAGCCCAAGTTCAACGAGTTTACAAGTAAGTTGGGAATGTTCAATATCTATGCTTTAGATTGAGGGGGAATAGTAATTAGTATTTATTCGTCTTTAATTAGGTTTCTAGTTTGTTAGCATGATTCTAGGTATTATTGTTTAAATTTGAAATCCTTTTTCTATTTGATATCCCCGATATTATAGAGAGAAAATATCTAGGATTAGTTAGACCTATCCTTTTCTCATCTATATCTACACATTATTGCTGGTATTAAAAGTAAGACTTGAATTTTAGCACTTAATTTGTCCAATTTCTTCGTTGATCCATATAAGGATTCAGCAGTATTTTATATTGGCTATTGAGGACCTAACATAACTCTCCTTGTTTAGTTGAGCTTGGACCAACTATACACTATAAATATAGGCGGAGTTACAGATGAACATCCATCACCAAACATGAAAAAGGAAAGATTAGCAAATATAAGAAAAGTCTGAAAATTAAGGGCAGACGACCGCCAGAAAGCTACCATGAAAGCAGCAAGACAGACTAATGATCAAATGTCTTTTAATGATAGGTTTTCATTCGCTGACATCTTCCTCAGTCATGAATGTGAGCTATTTGACTCTAGCAGTTAGCACAAAAGGTTTTTTGTTTTTTGTGTTTGCAACAATACTATTAAAAAGCCATGCCATTCCGAAAGATAAAGACATGGCCTTACTGTAAAGCAGCAAAAAACAGTAGGATAGAGACAAAAACTTGAAAGAGAATAGCTTTTGCTATAATAATAGATCACGACTTAAATATTATACTTCGCCACTCAGCGTCGAACTACAAGTAATTGATCACTTACCTTCAACTATGCGACGTTCAGATTGTTTCATAACTTCACCAATAAAGAACTCTCCAATTCTCCACTTATGTCATCTTCAGCAACAGCTATCCCAGCAATCATGTCAAAGTGAATACAGTTCTTGCATTTTTCAGTTGCAAATAATTTTCCAGCATGAAGAGCTTATTCTCACTTGTTCTCAATCTATAAAAAAAATCAGAACCTTGAATTAGGCACAACACATACCTAAAGTCATAAACACTTTAAATTTGTTGTTCGGCATTTTGAGTTGCTTGTTTGTTACAGTATACATATTAATATTTGAAAGAATCTTAAGAGCTTGATCATGTAAACTCAGTACCACATTAGTGGAATTTGTATTTACAGAGAATCAGTCAAAAGACAAATATCATGCCCTTGGGAATAAGTCATGCAAAAAAGGACAACAATTCCCAGGACTTAGTTTGCTTCAACAAAAACCAAAAGGAAAAAATAAGAAAAGGGGGAGGGGGAGAGAATCATAAAATTTTCAATAGATATCAATTCACATTACTGTTACACAACTTAATGAACCACTTATATCATGTAACAAGAAGGCCATCACTTATTCCCCCATACTAAAATATAGACAGCCGTAAGGGTGTAATAGAATTTATCGTTGCTGTAATATGCTCAATAGTTTCAAATATAACATCAGAACAAGGATGGCTTCTGTCCTCTACAGAGAATACATGAATATTATTGTTCAATTCAATCCAACTGCACCCTGGATCTTTTCTCAATTTCAAGCTCTGCAATCTCTTCCTCATATTCAGCTTCTGACCCCACCTGCCTTTAACAGCATATATGTTGGACAGAACAACAAAAGCAGATATCGATTTCGGATTGAAACTGAGCAACTTCTTGGCAGCTCTTTCACCAATTTCCATGTCCTTCCAGAACCAACAAGCATTAAGCAAAGTTTCCCAGATCATCACATCTGTTTCAAGAGGCACCCTTTTGACAAATTCCATAGCTTCTCTTAGATGGCCTGCACGACCAAGAAGATTCACCACACATGTGTAATGTTCTATGGTTGGGTTTACTCCATAGCATCTTTTCATTGAGTAGAAAATTGCCAATCCTTCATCAACTAGACCAGCATGGCCACAAGCAGAAAGAATGCTGACAAAAGTAGCTGCATTTGGGACAACTCCTTGAGCTAGCATGGATTCCAAGAGAGAAATTGCCTCAGAGCCAAGTCCATGATATGCATAGCCGTTTATAAGGGCGGTCCATGCAGCCACATTGGGTAAAGAAATGTTAATGAATGACATTTGAGCATCAGTGAGATGACCACATTTGGAATACATGTCTATAAGTGAAGTCCCAACATAAACATTAGATTGAAATGGTGTTTTAATCAAGTTTCCATGAAGTAATTGTCCTTGTTGAAGAAATCCAAGACATGCGCAAGCATGAAATAGGACAGAGAATGTTGATCTGGTATAGTCAATCTCTGATCTGCGCATAGCTACATAAAGTTTCAGAGCCTCCTCATGCTGATTGTTCATAATGTAACCAGACATCATTGAATTCCATGTCACAGAGTCTCTTTCCCCTTTAGTTTCATTAAAGATCTCCACTGCTTTACCAAGTTCGCCATATCTGGAATATACAGAAATCATAGTATTTGAGGATGTTATAGTCTTAGGACTCATTTTCTCAAATAATCTCTTTGATTTCTCAGCTTGTCCACTCATAGCATAACCTTTAATCATCATGTTGATTGAAATCGGATTTTCCCCCTTCAATCTAGAGAAGACTAGCTCAGCTTCGGTGATTTTTCCAGTTGAGACAAGGCCATTTATCAATGAGTTTGAAACGTTCAAACAAGGCTCTTCTATGTTCTCATAAACTCTAATGGCATCATGTACGGCTTCACAATCGCAATAAAATTCAACAAGTGCACCATTAATTGAGCTAACAAAATCAAACCCAAACTTAATACACAGCCCATGAACAGTCTTCCCTTGATGTAGAACCCTAAGTTCAGCGCAAGTCCTTATAACACAATCCAAGGTAAACTGATTTGGTAATGTCCCAAAACTTCTCATCCACCCAAACAACTCTAAAGCCCTTTCACTCCCATTTTCACTCTTAGCAAACCCTGATATCAATATAGTCCAGGCCAGAACATCCCGGGTTGGCATTTTATTAAATACATCCAATGCATCATCCATCATGTTACACCGGACATATCCCAAAAGCATCAAACTCCACAACAGCTCATTCCCATCATACAGCTCATGAAAAACCAACTTAGCTTCCTCAATTTTACAGCAACATGAGTAAAAATTCAGCAAAGAGCTTCCCACAAGATCAAAGTTGACAAAACCAGATTTTAAAAGCAAGGAATGAACTTGATTCCCATGACACACAGATCTAGAATGAGCACATGCACTCAGTAATGTAGAGAAGGAGCTTTCATTGAGTTTGACATTACAGTGATGCATGAGTGAAGCAAGAGCTAAAGCTTCACTGTATCTTCCCCATTTGGAATAGCCAGAAATCAGGGTATTCCATGAGACAACCGTTCGATGCCTCATTTCATCAAACAATCGGCGTGCTACTTCTAGATCACCAGACTTGGCATGCTTAGTTATTAAGATATTGGTGGAGAATACTTCATTGATGAGATGAGATTCTGAGGGTCGATGAAGGGTTGCATATAGTCTGAACCCTTCTTTCTGCCAATTGTACTTCCAATTACCCCAAAGGAAAATTTTCATTGACATTATAATATCAAAAAGAGCTCTCTGAAAAACCTTATTTTTTCCCTATTCACTAATTTTGCACCTGCCTTGTTTATCATTTTGGTGAGCATTAAGAACAAAAACAAACAGATCAAATATACTGCAGCATCCTCATAATGTTAGATCAAAACAGTAACATTGGTGGGTAGCAACAGAACTACTGGAAATTAGCAAACAGACTCACAATTTCTTTTTCAAGAGAGTTCTCATCATAGTGAGCTTAACATCCCCATCCCCACCAAGCAACCTGATTCAGGAAAGACAATGCAACAATGTGAGCAGAACAAGTAAAAGGAGGAGCATCAGATAAAATGGGGAAAAGAAATAGGAAATGGTGGCAGTACATTTTGATGGTGCCCTTTGGATACAGGCTGATCTTTGGGACATCCTGCAAGCCCTTGATGGCATTAATGTTCATAAGCAAAGCTGCCAAATTGTAGTTCGCCACTCATAGGATTCATTACTGGTATTAGTAACAAAACAATTTTTTATGGTATTAACTATCCTGACTGGGAGGATAATGTTCAATTGCAACTAGGATTTGAAGATCTAGATTTTGCTTTGAGGTTTGACCAACCCCCAAGACCGAGGTGCTAAGAACTACTATGATCACTATGAGCGGTCTAACCATTCAAAATTGATACTATCCATGCAAACGAGGTGCAATAGAACATCATCCTCTTAGTCAAGATAGTACCATACAAAATTGTTTTGTTACTAACCTCAGTTGATCCCAGAAGGAGCAACATGAACTATTGAAGTATAAATTCAAATATACTCAAATATTAATTTTAAGACAACCACAATTAATGTGACATGCATGAATGCTTAAAAATCCATAAATTACACCATGATAAATTATAGTAAATCTTAGTACAAACAAATAAAAAATAGAAAATAATTCAAATTAAATAATTAAATAAATTTAGTATTTAAATTTGTTACAAACTAATATTAATAATAAAAAAGAGATTAGATAACTATAAGGACTTGACTAAAAAAAACTACAGGAACTTGATTAAAAATCATATGACACTATAAGAAACCTCATAGGAAATCTACAAGGACCTTGTTAAAATACGGTACAAATATAAGAAGCTGATAGAAAAAAATTACAAGAACTTGATTTAAAATCAAGTAAAACTATAGAGCCTTACAGAGTAATTATTCCATCAAATGTGTATATAGCAAACATTGATCTTTTTTCCAACACTATGTTTGTCTCTTGCGTGATCCCAAAACTTGACATCATTTTTTACCTTTTTCTTTGATTTCTTTTGCTCAACAAATAAATATAATTTTTGTAAGTCAGACTCCTCTCCCCTCCCCACCAACATGATGTTTCTGTTTAGATAAGTTTGAGCATAGATATTCAATGGTCAAAACTCAAAACATTGTTCAAAGATTAAACCTACTGTCCATTTCAGCACACAGTTCAGATAAAATCAACCCCAAGCTCTAATTTCTCCGGTGGCTGTGATACATTCACTTCATTCCTGGGAATGCTTAATGTCTCAAATTTGATGTTACTAATTTTGAAGCAAGAAAATGTGACCGAGTTCTCATAATACAACTGCTTGAACGGATACATGTTCAAATCAGATAAAAATAAATAAATTGTCAAAATTTAATCTAAATAATTTAGCAATATAATAAAATATCAATTTTCATATATCAAATTAAATAATTAAAACGCTAAGGCTAACCCACAAGTATCAATAATGAATTTTTTCCAGCACCCACAAACCCTCGACCATGCTGGCACGAAACTACATCGCATATATACCATGGTTATGACCAATAACATCGTATAAATGCAAAAATTATTCCAACATACTGCATCGCTTATAGCCAATGATTTTAAACAAGAAGAATGAGTTGTACCTGGGAGTTTGCAGATTATTATTATCTTCTCAAAGTATGCACCTGAAAAGCAGAAATAATCAATCATGAGAATGATAAAGTAGAAAATTTCACAGAAAGTAAAGTATCTCAAGGGCAATACCAGAAGAAAATACAGGAGAAGGCAGATCGCAGAGGCATTGAAGTTGCATAATTTGGGGATTGAGGCACCATCAACCCTAAAGCCCCAAGGCCTGAAGCACACAATAATCCTGCTCGAACTGACATAGAAGCTAGTATACCATGGTAATTTGCCATATTAGGAAACTGTGGACAAATACCACCTTCGATTGTTGAGATAGTTGTTTTGAAAAATTCAGATGTTACGCCAGCGAACTTTTACTTAAGCGAGATATGTCATTGAAGTTATCACTCCATCGGAACCCTTGCCTTATGCGTAAAGGCTTTATCCTTTCTTCATCTTCATCCTCATACTTCCCCAAAATTCATCATAGAAAATTTCCAGAAATAGTAATTGAAATAAAAAACTGAGATGGGCCATTGCTTTCTCAAGAACCACAGCGACAAGTCGCAGGTGAATCAATTATTAAAAAGGAAAATATTCTTCGTTGAACCAGAAACCTTCTTGTCAATGATAAACAGGGAAGGAAAAAGCTTTTTAGCCAAGCTCAACATCGCAAAACAAACCATAAATTCAGATAGACACCAGTTTGGATTTATTACAACCTTCAATGGCTTTGAAAGATGACCCAACTTTGAGAACCCGAACCCAAGCCTTCGAAGACCCAACTTCAATGGCTATTGATCGGTGCAGCAAAATCACAGGACAAGGATGAAGAAACTAAAAGGACGTGTGCAACGGCAGATAACCAGTGATTGGTGAGGCGACGGTTAACGGCAACGCTGGGAAGGGAAGACGCAACAGAGTATGCTGGAGTGCAGAAAGAGATGGATTAAAATAATTTATTTAAATATAAAATAATGTAAATTAAGTAAATGGCATGTAGGATTAAAATTAGGGTTTAGGGTTGTATGATGAACAATTGCATGATCGACACTTAATTTGATGAGTCATCATTTTCTAAAGCATTAAGAGCAAATGACTAAAAATATGTTTTATAAATTTAAGAGATTAAAATAAAATATGATACAAATATAAAGGATTACACAAATAGCCTTTTAATAACAACTTCCTATTTTTTCTACAAAAAAATAACTCATTGGAAACCTTTTTTAAAATAATTTTTATATATCTTTTTAAAATGTTTTCTTAAAAACAGGAACAAACACGCCGGTAGTTCGTAGCATTGTTTGGTTTCCCAATAAATATTATCAAACTCAATGAATCAGTCAAGTCAATCGGCCAATCCAACTGACTTATAATTTAGTGAACTAATCAATTGGTTGATTTGGCCAAGCCTTCAATTGCAAATTAACTTTTTTTCTCTTCAAATGAGCAATCTAGATTTAGATTAATGAGAGGAAAGAGAGGGATTCATGTGTCAAAGTATTGAGTTTTTTTATTTATTTTATTGCTAATAATATATATTCGTTAAAAATATCAAATGACTTCACATCAAGCTTCTACAATAAAAAATGGGCATGATTCCTATGTTTGCTGAGAGCCTCATATTTCCTTCCTTTGGAAACCATTGTTTCTTGACACAAAATATCCTCCCTGACTCTTTTGAAAGAGTTTTGAAAATAGAGCACTTGGTAATCTAGTATAGAGAGGCCCTTAAACCAATTTGTGCAGTGTTTCCTTATGGTCTCCTGATTCTCCAATGCATAGCTTGAATTGATTGTCCTCAGTAACAAATGAAAGATTCAAAAACCCCTCGTCTTTGGGTTCAATTGGCAAAGAGATTGGACACTCTCATCAAAAGGAGATGGTTTGATCCTGAAGTTGGTCAAGACGCTGAGGGAGGCATCATAACTCCTAGGTGCCTAGGTAAATGCCTGAAGGTAATAGACGGCTCGCCCTGCCTAATATTGGTATCACCTAGGAGGAAGAGAGATTTCGCCCTGCCTTTAGATTGTGGGTGAATTCAACCCCTTTCCTAAAATTTTTATACAAAAAAAAAAGATTCAATAAACCAATTGGCTCCTGAAAAACGCTTTTCCAAAATAATGCTCTAACCATTAATAGGAATAGAATCTAAAGAATTATCATAAGGCGCCTAAGCATTTTGGAAATTTTCACGTCCCTGATGAAGAAAAGCCGCATTACTAGTAGAGGAAGAAAATTGAATTGACCGCAACAGGTTCTGACTTTTGTCCTTATGAAGCAAATGATTTCTCTGCATCCATAAGAAGGAAATTAGTTTAATTATTTGAGTCATTTACTCAATATATCCATCCTTATGTAGATTGAGTAAGGTTTCGCTTAGCCAATTTTTAAATGCAACAAAAGTGTTGAAAGGGAATGTAACTGACAAGCTTCCAGACCAAACTGCTCTTGAAAAGGGCCAATTCACAAAAGGATGCTCTAATGCTTTAGCTTGAGGACAACCAAAAAGATAGTGACCTTGAATTGATAAATGATGCTTAGAGCACAGATGGAATTGCATCATTTAAGATATTCCATATAAACAATAGATCCTTAAGTGGTAGGGAGATGGACCATAGGAATTTTCAGAAAGCATCAGCTGGCCTTTGAGGTAATAGAAATGCTTCTAGAACCAAGATTTTCTTTATATTCTCTTGAAGAATTCAATGTCCAAATCTACTTGTCTTAATCATTTAGAAAAGAAATAGGAATTTGGAGAATAATATTAGTTATATGAGAAGGAAAGACATCTAGAACCAAATTATGATTCCATCTAAAATGACACTAACTAGAAGGAATATGCAGTAATAAATCTGCAACAATTCCAAAGGAGAAAGAACTTGAGGATTCAGAGTGCATGGACCATCACAAAAGGGTGGTTTTAACGAGATTGAATTTCTAGATCCTACCTTCCAAGGCAAATAATGATCATAAATTATATGAGCACATATATATACCTTTCCAAGTCCAAGAAGAATTATAAGGTTTAACCAATTAAAGAAGGACTATTAATATCTAAATATTTTGGTTTCAATGTCGCAGCCAAGGTGGACTTGACTTCTCTCCTTTTCTTTTTTGATCCGCTCCCATCCTTTACCCCTTTCATGATTGTTGGATCAAGATCTAATGGTCCACATTTAATATTCAATTTTAATCCTTCTCTCTCCTCCTTTTAATGCTATTAATATTTATTTTCCTCTAATAAAAGGAGGAGAATTGAATATTAAATGTGGACCATTAGATCTTGATCTAATAGTCATGGAAGGGGTAAAGGATGGGAGTGGATAAGAAAAGAAAAGGAGAGAAGCCAGGTCCATTAAATTGGACTCAGACTGCGACTAAACCGGTTGAGGTACTAGGTCATGGTTGAATTTGATTCATGAGGTCAGCAGCCAACAAAATGTTTTCTTAGATGACTCTTCCCTTCAAAAAGGCACACTGAAAAAGGAGCTATGTATGTAGTCATCCAAAATCTTCTTCATTCTCATAAAAATCACCTTGGAAACAGTTTTATATACAACATTACACAAATTGATGGGTCTTAGATCCCTAAATTTTTACATTTGATTTGATTTTGGGATCAAAATAATATTAGTCTTATTAAATGATTTCAAAATGAACTCAGAATCCCAAAAATAATGCATCATATCCAATACATCAAACTTGACAAGTACCCAATATTTTTTTATAAAAGTTAGCATGCACACCATCAGGACAGGGAGCGCTATTTTTTGGAAGAGAAAAAATAGCTTCCTTAATCTCATCCAGATTAAAAGGTAGCAGAAAACTCTAAAAATGATCATGCGAAAGAATAGGAAATGGATACCTAATCAAGCACTTGAAGCATATCTTCAACAGGAAGATCATTTTGGTGTTGGTAAACACGCTCGAAGTGAGTCTTGGCTATAAGCCCATGACAATAATTTCCTCATTGTTACTGGTCCATGACTTTTGAGATTTTTTATACAATTTTTTGACTTTCTTCTAGAAACAGTTGAGTGGAAATACTAAGTATTCTTTGAGCAAAAAAAAAAAAAAAACTAAGTATTCCTTTCTCCCTCACAAATCTATTTCAATTTTGTCCTCTATGACCAAAAGTTATTTTCCAATCGTAAATAAATTCCAACTAATGCTTAGCTGTTAAAAACATTAACTCTTGGTCAAGAGAAGGTTTTCTCATCATAGAAATTGAAGCAAATATTCGATTCAGCTCATCTTCCGCTAACCTGATTCTATGCAAAAAAAATTCTAATAAAAGATTTGTTCTAAGATGAGAGATCAGCTAGGGTCCTATTAATCATACAATGCAGTCTAAAAGATGGGGACCCTTGTGAATTTAGGGACCAAGATGATCTAATGATCTTATCAAACTCTGCAAATTTGAACCAAAAGTCTTCAATTTTATTAAAATGAGCTCTCTTTATTTCCTCCTGATGCAAGAATAAAATAGGTCCATGATCCAAAGCAGCAATGGGCAAAACATTGACCATCGAGGAAGGAAACATAGACAACCATTCATGATTAATAAAAGCTCGATCAATTTTTTTCTAATATGAAATGCTCTCCCTTTATACTGTGGAACTTTTATAAGATTACAGTCATCAAGACATTTCTGGAAATCTCATTCCACTATTCTCCCCATAACACAAATATGCTTATCAACAGGTGAAGGATTTGATTAAAATCTCCAAATATCCATGGACTGTTCAAAGTAAGGGAAGTATTTGTCCATCATTCCTAAAGAACACACCTCAAACCAAAAATAGGAGGTCTATAAACAAAAGTCACAAAGTAAGGAAAAGAAAAATTAACTGTATTAATCTTGCCATGACAAATAAAAGGACTATCACTACTAGAAAATAGTAAATTTGCAACGGAACTTGCGGGGGAAAACTTTCCGTGGCAAATTTTCAGATTTTGCGATGGAAAATAAAATTCCATCGCAAAATTGGAGATATTTTGCGACGAACTAACAAATTCCGTCGCAAAATAACAAAAGGCAGGATTTTTGCGGGGGAAAATAATCTTTCCTCCGCAATCTGCAGTGGACACACCTACTTCTGCTGCAATTTGCAGCGAAACAAGTCAGTTCATCGCAAACTATCGGTGCCACTGACGGTTTGCGGCAGACCACCTTCTTTCGCCGCAATTTGCGGCGGCAGGAGGTTTTTCCGCCGCAAATTGCTTTAGCTTCCCATTATTTTATGATTTTTTTTGCTTAGGCTTTAATTGCGTAACCAACCACTCTTCGCCGACTGGTCTCTGCCTTCAATACCGATTGGTCTCTGCGTTGAATAGCAATTGTAATAATTATTATTGTTATCCTTCACTCGATTTCCCAGTTACCTACTTCCCCTTCACCATTTATCTACTCTATATCCTTCCTTGCAATCTCATCTCCATCGTCATCTTCATCTCATATTTTCTGGATCCATCCGTCCTTCCTTTCTATTCTCCAATTACAGATCGTTCTTAAATCTTGATGCTTCTATTTAATCTATTTCTTTTTCCGACGATTCTGGAAATTTGTTTCTTTTAAATCTCTGAAGGTATTTTCTGGGTTTTTATCCCTCACTCTTGTTTGAATTTTATGTTGAAGATTTTTAATTTATTTTTTGAAATGTATGATTTGATAGGTTTAAAGTGGTTAGCATTGTGGGAGCTTTGCCGATAATCAAGGGTGGAATTTCAAGGTACCGATGAATTTCAAGGTACAGTCACAAGGTATGTTGGTTTGACAAGCACCAATGATTCCTACCCCTCGATCATCTGTTTAGGAGAAACAAAAAAGACTTCAGTCGGAATGTGGTTGAACAATCAGCTAAACCTCGTCGTTTAAGTGGGCAAGAAATATAGGAGAGGGTGTAGCACATTCAAAGTGTTGAAGAGGGAGCTGCTTCCACTGAGCCTGAGGGATATGGCGTTCAGCATCATTGGAACAAACGCAGTATCTTTTGGGAGCTACCATATTGGAAAGATCAATTGTTAAGACACAACATCGATGTCATGCATATTGAGAGGAATGTGTTTTGCAATGTTCTGTATACCATCATGGACACCAAGGGTAAGACAAAGGATAGAATCAATGCAAGAATTGACATACAACATATTTGCAAGAGGCCTTCTTTGCATTTGGTAGAGATTACCACGGGCCGAATTTCCAAACCTAGGGCGCCGTACACCTTGAACAAAGAGCAGAATTTGCAATTGTTGCAATGGGTTAATAGTGTGAAACTACCGGACGGTTATGCATCAAACTTCTCAAAATGTGTGGACTTGAACGAGGCAAAGTTACGTGATATGAAGAGTCATGATTGTCACGTTTTCTTTCAAAGATTATTGTTGTGGGCCTTCAAGACACTACCGAAGCATGTATTAGATACTCTGACAGAGTTTTCCTTCTTTTTTACAACAATTTGTGCTTTTGAACTTAATGTTGACAAGTTACAGTATTTGGAGGAGAGCGTGCCAAAAATGCTATGCAAGCTAGAGATGGTGTTTCCTCCTAGCTTCTTTGACTTAATGGAACATTTGCCCGTTCACCTGGCGTACGAAGCAAGGGTAGGAGGTCCGCAACAATATAGGTGGATGTATCCGTTTGAAAGGTAATATATATTTGTTTTTCCTGTGATTAATTCAAACACACTGTGACATAGGTTATAAATACCCTCTAATTGTCCGTTGTAGGTTTTTACGCACACTGAAATACAAGATCAAAAATACAAGATACGTTGAAGGATCTATTGCTGAAGCGTATCTGGTCGAAGAGGCCACCAAATTTGCCTCATACTAATATCCCCCTGAAGTTATATCAAGATGGAGGGGGTACCTCGCAATGATGATGGCGGTGAATCGAGTGGTTAGATATCAATATTTAATTATCCTAGCTGGGTCATTCGAACAAATTGTAGGTCAACTCTTGAAGGAAGTGATAAGAAAGTAGCGGAGTGGTACATTCTAAACAACTATGAAAAGGCCGCCCTGTACTTAAAGTAAGATTTCATCTTTTGTAACTGCTATGGTAAGTATTAAAGTATTAATTTCTTTCTTTTTTTTACAGATACTTCTCACAATGGGTCCGATCAACAAATCCTTTCATCTTGGATTCCGACCTCGATGAATTCATGAAGGCTAAATTTCCTCATTGGTTACAAGACAACTTCGCACAAAAAATATGGAGTTCAACTTATGCATCAGCTTCCCAGGATGTTGTATGGAGTTTAGCTTACGGGTCTGCAACAACTATTACCAGGATTAAAAAATATATAATCAATGGGTATCGATTTGCAACTATTGATGCAAACGGAAATACAGAAACTTGCAATTACGGTGTATGTTATCGAGGTGGCCAAGTTGACGGGGTCGAGTGTGACTACTACGACAAGTTAATTGATATAATTCAGCTGGATTACAAGTGGGACAAGTCAGTGACTCTATTTAAATGTGAGTGGTTTGACAACAGTCTACGTGGTACAAAGGTGGACAAATATGGAAATGTTGAGATCCACTGGTCACGGAGATATGCAGTTAGTTATGACCCATTCATTCTTGCTCAACAAGCGAAACAAGTTTATTTTACATCATACCCTACATCCCGTCAAGAGTGGGTGGAAGTTATCAAAACCAAAGCACGAAATATTATACCTAATTCAAAAAAGTCAGAAACAAATGACGATATAACTAACCGTTCCAAGCTAATGTGGAACATGTACTTGCTGTAAGTAATGTCGAGGACGATGTACCTTGCAATCTCTTTGATTCCACTGGAGACTTAGAGCTTATTCCTATCCAAATTGAGAATGAGGAATCAGATGATGAGGAACAAGCGGGTTACTCTACTATTGAATCTGAATTCGATGATTATGAGACATCAGAGGAAGAACAAGAATCGTCTGATTGATTTAAGTTAGTTGTTTTTGTTTATGACGATCTGTTATATTTGATACACCGTTGCTTAGTCATTATTGTATTAAGTAAATTTCTTATATTTATATATATTTTGACATCATGTTTATAAGTGTTCAGAGATGGAGCATCTAGGAGGCCGTTCAGGTAGTGGATATAGTAGAGGTAGCGGCTGGGCCCCTCCTGAAAATGGAAGAAATCACTAAGAGGGGGTGAATTGGAGATTTCAAAAATTCTTTTTGGACTCTTTGTCAAAACCGTTGAAAAGTAAATAATAAGAGAGAAAGGGAAGATAAGCTTGACACACAGAATTTATACTGGTTCGGCCTTAACCTTAACCTACGTCAAGTCCCCAGATATCTTTTGGGTATTTCTACTAGTTTAACAAGCTTTAACTACAACAATGTAAACTACAAGCAATCCTATTCACCTAGGACTTGCTCCCCCTTATACTTTGTAATTAAGCTACCCCACTCACAGGTTTCCACAACCTTGAGTTTACACCACAAACAATTGATTTCAAAGAATCAAGACTCTAAAAAGAGTAGATAATGATAAACACTGAAGATTAATATAAAATCACAATACAGACTCAAATTGCAAAATATAATCAAAGTAGTTTGGTTGTGTATGTCATGCTCTGAGTCTTCATAGCCTTTTATAGGTTAGCTAGATGAACTAGCCGTTGCAATTTCTTCTCTAACGTTCAGCTGCAAATCTGGAAAATGACAGTTGCATATTTTGCTCTGTTCTTTCAATTCTCAGCTGGAATCTTGGAATATGATGATGCAGAAGGTCTTCCAGGTATTCAGTCATTCCATAACCTTCATCAAACCGTTGGAGAGAGATTTAATTGATCCATAATGGTCTGTGCTGAACCATTGGGATAGAGGAGAAGGATCAGCCCTATTCTTGGTTCTTCATTTAATGCACTTTATTCCAGATCTGATTCCATCTTGATCTTAGCTCAACTTATCTGAAAAATATTCAAAACTTCATCAAATACATTAGAAACAATAGTATCATATGATAAAATGATTTCAGATTGACCCATAAAGATTTCGCAGATCAACATCATTTGGTTTTTCAAAATCACCGATGCAAACTCGAGTTTGTAGTTTTAGACTCGAGTTTGTAGTTTTATGCTCGAGTTTGGGGTTCATCCAGAAAGCATGAATGTTGATCAACGGTATAAACTGGCAGTTTACAAATATTAACTCGAGTTTGGTTCTTATAGAGAAGATTGTCGGGCTCTGGACTTGGAATGGAACTTTGGATATGTACCTAAACTTGAGTCAATTAATGACTAACTCGAGTTTGGAGCTATGTGAAGAGGATGAGCTTAAGTTCAAGTATTTCCAGACTGGAGTTTAGTAGTATAAACTGGAGTTTGCAAAGCAAGCGTATTGGTGGTCTTTTTTGTATGACTCAGACTCGAGTTTGGGGAAGCAAACTCGAGTTTCAGTAAGAGCTGAAACTTTGAGATTTTTCTTGGTCAAGTGTAAACTGGAGTTTGGAAACAAAGACTGGAGTTTGCAAGACTTATGAAAATACTGAGTTTTCTGGATTCTTTCTGTTTAGTCTAAACTTGAGTTTCATGGTCCAGACTCGAGTTTATCTTGCTCAAAATTCTAAGTGTTCTCTGTATCTCCCAGACTTCAAGTTTGTTTTCTCAAACTGGAGTTTGGCTTGTTGTGAAAAACTTTGATTGCTTTCTGTGACTCCTCAAACTCGAGTTTGGCTCTCTTGCATAATTGAGTAGCTTTCTATCAAGTCTTAAACTCGAGTTTGCCTTTGACAGTAAGTTTTTCATCTTGCCAAAAACAAACTTCATACCAAGTTTACAATTGTCAGTTATCATCAAAACACATAGAGAACTAACATGTCCTATCAGAGGGGGCAGGCCAACATCATCTACCTCCTTTGTAGTCAGAGGGCTTAGCTCTTCCCTGGAGCTTTCGCCTCTTTATTTTTAATCTTCACCACCAACTACCGACTCTATTATGGGTAGTATAGGTGAGCCTTTCACTCATACATATCCACACCAGCAGCCAGAACAGGTTCAGTTTATGATTTCTGACTGATTTACATATATTTTCTTAAACATCTATGTTCTAACATTTTCAATATACTTCTTCCTTCAGTACACTGCATCACCTCATAGCCAGGGTGGGGAAGCTAGTTCCTCTGACGACCCAGCTTGGGGATCCATTGATCCTACGACAGGGAAGATGTGGATCCGTCCTGTTGGCTGCACCAAGTCATGTAATGTTATGATTTTTTACCTTTAGTTTGTATGCTACTATTTGCAACATTCTCTTTGTTTTCAGGTTTGATCCTTATAAGAAAGTGACGGATTTCATGGCCAAGCAAATATTTCGTAATTTTGATCAACCTTAAGCCACATGGAAAGCGATTCCTCAGAGTCAACGGGACGCTTGGTTCTGTGAGTTCTTGGTAAGTTATTTGATTTATGGTTATTAATTTATTATTCTTATCAAAATGCAAACTGATTAACTACTTGTATAATTTAGAGCACTAATTGTTTAGTATTGTTTTTCAGGGAAAGTTTAGCTGGTTGCCTGAGCATTTGGAAAATTTAAAGAAGGCTTATAACTTCAAGGGAGGCAGGTGGTTGTTTGATAAATTATATAAATTGAAGCATCAAAAAGGAAAAAAAACTTGGATTCAGCCTGAGGTCGCAGGCTAGTTATTTGAAAAATGGGCCACGGACGAAAGATTTTTGAAGCAAAGTGAATGGAATAAATTAAATAGGTTCCACATGGATGGACCATCATATGCTGGTGGCTGCATTCCATTTAGTGAGCATCGACGAAAGATTGTAAGTATACGTTATTTTCTACTTCAGCTTTCAATATTTTGTACCTAATCAATAATTAATGAATGGTTATCATTTGTGTTTGCAAGCAGCGTCTGGGGAAGTTCCTGAAGATTTGATTCCTTGGACCACCTTTGAGCGAACCCATACCCAATTGGTTGAGGGTCAAGGCAGGCGCTGGATTAACGCCAAGTACTAACAATTCGTGGTGAGATATTAATTACATTTATTATTTGCTTCAAATAGTAACATATTTCTTTCATTTTATATGCATTATTTGTGTTGTATGCTTGTGCTTGTAGAGGACCTATCAGCAGTTGACGCTGGAGAGAGATTTGCAGATTCAGAGCAAGCCATCGTCCTCTTATTCCGATAACAAGAGTATCTTCCTTTAAGCCGCAGGCGGAATTGACAAGAAGGGGAGATTCTTTAGGATGGGTGCTTCTGCTAGCCAACTGACATCGTCTTTGAGGCGCTCATCCAGCAGTAGTAGAGGTGGTCCTGAAGGTAAACTTATACTTTTGATATCAATCACAAACCATTACTCCCTCATTCATTTAAATGAAGTAGGACAAATAAATTGACTTCGTAATGTTGGTTTTGCAGAAGATAAGAGGGTAAAGGCGTTAGAACAGACGGTGAGGGAGCAAGGAGAGATGATTAGTGAGATGCGGACACTTCTCCAGTCCCTATTGAAGGGCAAGGGTACGGGGCTGCCTCTTGGTGGTGACGATGACCAAACTGCTGCTGTTTAGAGTTTTTTTTTAATTTATCTTGGAACATTATATTTGTAATATTTTGTTTTTGCAATGTAAACTCGTATGATTGTACAATTTATTTTTATGATATACAATTTATTTTATTTTCTATTATTTTCTATTTTCTTATGAATTTTTCTTTATTTTTTTGGATTTTTTTTAAATAATTTGGAATTTTGCGAGGGAAAACTTTTCCGTCACAAAATCTGCCAATTTGCAAGGGAAAATTGTTTTCCCTTGTAAAATGCGAATTTTTGTGAGGGAAATTGTTTCCGCCGCAAATTTCGAATTTTGCGAGGGAAAACACATTTCCCTCGCAAATTGCGAGGGAAAATAATTCCCTCGCAAATTCAAATTTTGCGAGGGAAAATTTTTCCGCTGCAAAATCTCACATTTTGCGAGGGAAAATGTATTTTTTCCGTCACAAAACTGATTTGTGAGGGTTTTTTTTGCGACGAAAAATGCTTGTTTTGTGACGAAAAAATTCCACCACAAAAAATGGATTTTCTAGTAGTTGAACAACAAAAGACGACTTCCAAGCTACTAGGGCACCACCACCACATCTAATAGCATTAGTTTCAGAGTAATTAGAATATCCTAAATTCAAAAGAGGATATTAGGTGTCGTGAACATATATTTTAGTTTCAAACAAGAATACAAAATTAGGGTAATGCTTAGAAACTAGACGCCTACATCTTTGAACTGCAGTGTGCTTTCCAAATTCATGACAATTTCAGCTTATCAACTTCATGGCGCCTCAGGAAGCTTTAGGTCATCTTCTTGAGCCCTTGGAGAGTCACCTTTCTCAATTTCAATCTACTTAGATGAAGGATCCCAAGTGACAACAGTATACATGCGTTTCTTCTTTCCATTATCTTTTGATGCATGAACAATCTTAGGGACGACCAGCTTTGGGATAGAGTTTAGATCTCTATTGTTTGATGGAGCAAGGATTTCATTCTGGTGAGTCGAAATCTAAGAACTTCTAGTCATCCCATTTTCAAAACAAATCTTAATAGAGACATCAGAAACAACCAACAAGAAGTAAACAAATCAGTTAGAGTCTTTCGTAGAAGCTCCTTCAGCATATATGAGAGGAAAGCCAAGAGATGAGGACCAGAAGAATGAACTTGCATTTGGAAGAAACTCACCAAAATCCACATGATCCGTGGGAATGATCTACTAGTCAAACTATTGGAAATTATGGCTAATTATTATATATATATCTAAAACCAATTGAGATCTAGTATCCCAATTTGATTTATAAAGATAAATCAATCATTTAATTAAATAGAGATATTGTATCTCATATTTAATTCTCGAATTAAATATATCATATATCTGATTTAATTTAAATTGAGATATAGTATCTCAGTTTTAATTAAATACATAGATATCATTTCTTGGGTTTAATTTATAGAGATAAATTAAAACAAAAGGCTTTTGTTTTGGATTAAATAAATATATTATATGAGATCTATTAGATAGATTTAACTAATGTATTTTTTAATCAAAAAATTTCAAAATTCGAATTTCAAATCTGGCTTTTAATTCAGAATAAATAAATATATTAGATTAGATCTATCAGATAGATTTAATTTAATATATTTAATCCAGATTCAAAATTCGAATTTCAAAATTAATAGGGATTAATTTTATATAATACGCTGATCAGTTTCATTAGATAGACGGAACTTTTATCGAGCATATTAGAGAGTCATGAGAAAACCCTAAAATGATAGAGAGAGACGCAAGACACATAATTTGAGGCGCTAGCACGCTGCCGCGTCTGTGTTTGGAGTTGTTCGTGTGGATACCAGTAGAGGAAGCCGATTCGTGGAGTCAACTTCTACTGGTCGAGAGGGTAGCCCACAAGTTTAAGAAGAATGAGATGCGGAGGAGTTCACTACAGGTATTATTTGGTTCCTTAGCCTTGATTTAGACGATGGTTGATGGGATTCATAGAATATTTTAATCCGCTGCGTGTATGAATCCCAACAGTGGCATCAGAGCCAACTCAACCAATTGTTTAAATTGGGTTTCTTTCTTCACACAAATATATGTAATATATATGCTTTAAACCGAATCTTACATGCTTAGAATCGATATATATGATAAACCGATTTTGAAGCATTCATATTTTATCCAAAAGATCATCCTTTTTCTAAAAGTTAGCGTTTTGATCGATGTTGGTTCTTGTTATGAATACGGCAATTCGTGCTAAGGTTAGGTTCCGATTTTGTGGCTTTTTCGATGACGTTCTGAAAGGTTCAGATCGGAAATCATGCTAAAGTCGCACGATCAGGTCAGGGTCGAACACATTCAAGCACGATCACGTTCTGAAAGGTTTAGATTCGTTGATCATGCATAGACGGACGACGTTCTTTTGTTCTTGATCACGCGACGCACAAATTGGTTACCAGATAGGAACAAATCAATGTTGTACTTGGGGTTAAAGTTTTGGAAATTATTTTTGAAAACAAGAAGTTATTTTTTTAAAAAGAAAAAGCAATCTCCTGAGGGCGTTGCCCCTTGACCTCGCTTGCTAACCGGCTTGTGGGACCGCCGTAGGGATCCCGGCTGATTGTCAGTGCATGAGAATTTAAATCATGATAAGTTTGATCATAATTTTTATTTCATAATTATGTGAATTAATATATATTTTTTGATTTACCTTTCAAATGTTGTTTGGGTATGGTGAACAACATGACTCTAGAGATTTTACAAGGGTTGTAAATTTAAATATGGCTTGCGTGCCATGCCTCTCTCTTTCTAAATAATCTTCATGTACATTCTCTTCTCACCTCACTCCCCTCGAATGTTAAAAGAGGTTTCTCCTTATGTATTTTCTTTTATTATTTAGAGAAGTCCCCTCATTGGCTTGAGAGGACTCTAGGTTAGATGAGCCATGTTGTGTCACGAATTTTTAATTATGTTTTGATATGATCGATGCATGATTAATTTAGACACTATATGAGATACAATAAAGATTACATTCATATAGGTAGAATTAATAGGATTAATTAGATAATATCAAATAATACCCTCTAAATAAAATCTTAAGTCACAATGCCGTTAATTAATGAATACTTGTCAAAACCTAGATCACCCTTTGCATGTTTCACCAAAGTGGATGCTTTTGAGTTATTTTGGTGAGTCAAGAGAGAGTAACAGTGATACTCTATATTTATTATTGTCTTGACTTAATTGAGATCATCAAAACGGTTTTGGATCTCAAGGCATTAGATGGGATTAAACATGCTAGGTCATATGATGATCGAATCCCATAAATATCTAAGAGTTACATGTGATGTAATTGACAAAGCAGTTGCCTACCTAAATAACTTGTTTTTAAGCTTCCTGCCAAAGCGGACTTAACTTCAAGCCAAATATGGATCTTAGCCCACTAATTAGAATGAGGGTTGTTAATTCAGTGGGAGATTATCAACTGACTTTGCATATCTTTTTGTTTGTAAAATCATGTCAAATAGTAACACCGCAACACTATCACTGCGATCAGTCCTTGAGAAGGACAAATTGAATGGGACAAACTTTCTTGATTGGTTCAGAAACTTGAGAATTAGGACATAAGCCTTTCTTTCCTGCTTGAGAATTGTTCTCAAGCAGGAAAGAAAGGCTTATGTCCTAGATCAACCCATTCCTGAGGAGCCTACAGCTAATGCTCCAAGAGCTCAAAAAGATGCTTACACGAAACATCAGAATGACTCTATGGATGTAGGATGCCTGATGCTTGCCACTATGGTTCCAGAACTCTAAAGAGATCTGGAACATATGGAGGCTTTTGAGATGGTTGCTCATCTCAAGGAAATGTTCCAGCAATAGGCGAGGCAAGAGAGGTATAAGACCACTAAGGCCTTACATTCTTGCAAGATGGCTGAAGGTGCATCAATTAGCCCTCATGTTTTGAAGATGAAAGGCTACATTGATCACCTTAAGAGGCTGGGATTTCCCATAAGCCAAGAGTTAGCTACAGATATGATCTTAAACTCACTCCTAAAAAGTTATGACCAGTTTGTTATGAACTACAACATGAACAACATGGAGAAATCCATTTCTGAATTGCATGGGATGCTCAAAACAGCTGAGCAGAGCATTAAGAAAAAGCCCAGCACTGTTTTGATGGTTCAGAAAGGAAATGGTATGAAAAAGAAAGGCAAAGGCAAAAGAAAGGGTAAAGGCTCAACTGGTAAGACCAATGAGTCAAACAGTTTGAATCTAAGCCTACAGCCAAGAAGGCAAAGCCTTCGAAGGACGGGGTCTGCTTCTTCTGCAATGAACCAGGTCATTGGAAGAGGAACTGAAAACTCTACCTTGAAGATTTGAAAAAGAACAAGAAGGATGGCGAGGCTGTCGCTTCAGGTATCTATGTCATAGATATTCATTTTTCCACTTCCTGTACATGGGTATTAGATACTGTATGTGGATCTCACATTTGTACAAATGTGCAGGGTCTCAAGGATAGTAGAAAATTGAAGAAGAGCGAAGTTGACCTATGAGTTGGAAACGGAGTAAGAGTTGCTGCTTTAGCCGTAGGCACTTATGAACTAGTTCTTCCCAATGGGCTTTTGTTATTGTTGAACAATTGCTTTTATGTTCCTGCTTTAAGTAGCAACATTATTTCGCTTTCTTATTTGGATAAGGAAGGTTACACTTCCATTACTAGGAACCGTAAATGTTCGATTTATCATAATGACGTTTTTTATGGTCATGGACATTTGCATGCTGGTCATTATGTACTTAATTTAGAACATCCTAATAATGGACGAATCTATGACATAATTACTAAGAGGTTCAAGTCAAATGATTTGAATCCAACCTACCTATGGCATTATCGTCTAGGCCATATAAATGAGAAACGCATTTCGAAGCTCCATCAAGATGGATTTTTGAATTCATTTAATTTTGAATCATTTGATACATGTGAATCTTGTTTATTGGGAAATATGACAAAGGCTCCTTTTACTAGACACAGTGAGAGGGCCACCGATTTATTGGGCCTTATACATACTGATGTGTGTGGGCCAATGAATACATTTGCCAGAGGAGGTCATTAATAGTTCATTACATTTATAGACGATTTTAGTAGATATAGCTATGTCTACCTAATGAAACATAAGTCTGAATCTTTTGAAATATTCAAAATATTTCAAAATGAAGTGCAAAACCAACTTGGCAAAACAATTAAGACACTTTGATCTGATCGGGGCGGTGAATATTTGAGCCAAGAGTTCATTGACCATCTTAGGAGTTGTGGGATCATCTCACAACTTACTCCTCCAGGAACACCTCAATGGAATGACGTTTCTGAACGGAGGAATCAAACTCTATTGGATATGGTTCGATCTATGATGAGTCAAACATATCTTCCACCTTCTTTTTGGGGCCATGCCCTATAAACAGTTGCGTTCACACTAAAACGTATTCTGTCAAAGGCAGTTGAAAAGACACCATATGAGATATGGATTAGGAAGAAACCCAGTTTGTCATTCCTTAAAATTTGGGGATGTGAGGTATATGTTAAACAACAGGCCTCTGATAAATCATCATCCAGATCCTCAAAATGCCTTTTTGTGGGATATCCTAAGGAAACTAAAGGATACTATGTCTACAATCCCACGGATCACAAAGTCTTTGTTATCCGCAATGGTATCTTTTTGGAAAACGAGTTTATCTCTAAAAGAACCAGTGGGAGTAAGGTGAACCTCGAAGAAGTTTGAGAGCCACAAGACAACGTAAAACCATAGATGGAAAATGGAGAAGACTCACAACAAGTTGTTGAGCCTCCTCAAGTAACGCAAGGCCCACAAAGGTCCAATAGAACTCTACAATGGCCTCAGAGATATAAATTTCTGATTATTGGAAGTTGTGATATTTTGCTCATTGATGCCATGAAGTTTGAAATGCAATCCATGTACAACAATAAGGTATGGACCTTAGTCGATCTACTTAAAGGTGTAAAAACCATTGGGTGTAAGTGGGTTTTCAAGGAGAAAACTGACATGGATGACAAAGTAAGTGTCTTCAAAGAACGACTGGTTGCAAAAGGATTTACTCAAACACATGATGTGGACTATGATGAAACCTTTTCCCTAGTTGTAATGGTTAAATCAATCAAAATCCTTCTTTCCATTGCAGCATATTATGACTATGAAATATGGTAGATGGACATCAAAACAACCTTCCTTAATGGAAAGCTGCTTGAGGATGTGTACATGACACAACCTGAACGCTTTGTACGTCCATAGGAATCTAGTAAAGTTTGCAAGCTTCAAAGATCCATTTATGGATTGAAGCAAGCATCTCAAAGCTGGAATCATTGTTTTGATGAAATAGTCAAAGACTTTGGATTCATACAAAACATGGATGAACCTTGTGTTTACAAGAAGGTCAGTGGGAACACAGTAATATTTCTAGTGCTTTACGTTGATGACATCCTACTCATTGGGAATGACATTCCTACCTTACAGAGTGTCAAGTCTTGGTTAGGAAAGTCTTTCTCAATGAAAGATTTAGGCGAAGCCACTTATATCCTAGGGATTGGGATTTATAGAGATAGATCTAAGAGGCTGATAGGCCTAAGTCAGAGCACATATATAGACAAGATACTGCATAGGTTCAGTATGCAGGATTCTAAAAGGGGTAATGTACCCATGTCTCATGGCATTCATCTCAGTAAGAATTTGTGTCCTTGTACACAAGATCAAAGAGACCGCATGAGTAAGATTCTGTATGCCTCCGCCATTGGATCTATCATGTATGCCATGTTATGTACTTGATCAGATGTGTCATTTTCCTTGAGTATAACCAGCAGATATCAACAAGATCCCAGTGAGGGTTACTAGACTGTTGTCAAGAATATCCTTAAGTACTTAAGAAGGACTAAGGACTTATTCTTGGTGTATGGTGGCTTAGAGGATGAGCTATGTGTAAATGGTTACACAGATGCGAGTTTCCAAACTGACCAAGATGATTCAAGATCGCAATCAGAATATGTATTCCTCTTGAATGGTGATGCAGTGAGCTAGAAGAGCTCTAAGCAGAGCACTGTAGTTGATTTTGCAACGGAAGTTGAGTATATAGCAGCATCGGATGCAGCTAAGGAAGCCGTTTGGATCAAGAAGTTCATCACTGAATTAGGGGTGGTTCCTACTATCTCAGATCCAATAGTCTTGTTATGTGACAATAACGGCGTTATTGCGCAGACAAAGGAGCCTAGGTCACATCAAAGGACTAAGCACATACTCAGGTGATTTCATCTCATTAGAGAAATCAATGAGAGAGGTGATACTAGCATATGCAAAATACCAGGAGAAGACAATGTAGCTGATCCTCTTACTAAGCGGCTTGCACAAGCAAAACATGAGCATCATGTTAGGGCAATGAGAATTAGAGTAATTAATGATTGCACCTAGTGCAAGTGGGATTCTATTGGAAAGGCTAATTCATTGTACTTTAGATATTTATGTTATTTAAAGTATTCTCTTTTAGTTATCATTTTTGTTTGCATGTTTGTATTGATAACTACATGCTGGATATATCTTTTAGATTATCCTAAATGTCCCTGGTCGATCATCTACGCGGGAACGAAGATGAGTTAAGACCAGTATGACTTTAATGAGGTATGGAGATACGAATCAAAGTCATGGGCACTTGTAAGAGTACAAGGTGCTGGACTGACCCACTATGAGAAAGCTGCATGGATCAAGTCATAAGCTTATCTCAAATATAACCGCGTCACGACGCCCTATGACCTAAGATCATCATGGATTCCTACATGATGAGTCACTGGTTTTTGACCTAGTCAAAAGTTACCTTTGATTGGGTGATGATAAAGGCTTGGATTGGAATCAGTGGTTTATATGCAGAGGAATGTGAATGGTCAAGATGGAATTTGTCCCTCACATTTGTAGAGAGATAATACTGGGCCTTTCGATGAGTGAGTCTAAGAAATGTACGACCGTACTGTATTGAAAGGAGTTTCAATTTCAATTAATAGACTACTCAAGAATCGAGAAAGTAATGGTCAAGAACAGGAAGTTGACATTATCCATGCCTTATACTTAACCAAATTATTGCGTGACAAAGGGGATGTGACATAATTGTACAATAGGTTGTATCGTATCATCGATCCCCATATGAATTGGGTAGTCATAATGTCTTGTTAGAGGCCGCTTGCGACTTGTGGGCTAGTAGAATATTGGCCCACTGCCAATTTCATGTAGGCCTGCAGGGTCGCACACAAGAATAGCCTAACACGAGCAAGTGTCCAAATTCATTGAATTTTAGATATGTCTAAGAATCAATGAATACAATGTTTTATTTAGGGAGGATATATATATAATGATTGCACCTAGTGCAAGTGGGAGTTTGTTGGAAATTATGCCCTAGAGGCTAATTATTATATATATCTAAAACCAATTGAGATATCGTATCTCAATTTTATTTATAAAGATAAATCAATCATTTAATTAAATAGAGATATTGTATCTCATATTTAATTCTCGAATTAAATATATCATATATCTGATTTAATTTAAATTGAGATATAGTATATCAGTTTTAATTAAATAGATAAATATCATTTCTCGGGTTTAATTTATAGAGATAAATTAAATCAAAAGGCTTTTTTTTTGGATTAAATAAATATATTATATGAGATCTATTAGATAGATTTAACTAATGTATTTTTTAATCAAAAAATTTCAAAATTCGAATTTCAGATCTGGCTTTTAATTCAGAATAAATAAATATTTAGATTAGATCTATCAGATAGATTTAATTTAATATATTTAATCCAGATTCAAAATTCGAATTTCAAAATTAATAAGGATTAATTTTATATAATATGTTGATCAGTATCATTAGATAGACGGAACTTTTATCGAGCCTATTAGAGAGCCGCGAGAAAACCCTAGAACGATAGAGAGAGAGACGCAAGACTCACAATTCGAGGCGCTAGCACGCTGCCGCGCCCATGTTTGGAGTTGTTCGTGTGGATACCAGTAGAGGAAGTTGATTCGTGGAGTCGACTTCTACTGATCGAGAGGGTATTATTTGGTTCTTTAGCCTTGATTTAGACGATGGTTGATGAAATTCATAGAATATTTTAATTCGTTGCGTGTACGGATTCCAACACAAACATACCAGAATCTTTCCGCACGAAAGAAATCCCGAATCAAGGCTTGTCTCAACCTTTAGAATCCACCATTTTTGCCTACCAATCATGAAGCTGCTATGGGAAACTAGGTGAGTGACTTGCTAGGAACCACTTAACAGAACGAAGACTCTCTTCTTCATTTTCCAACACAAAGAAACCTGGATTCGAGGTGTCTGCCGCTGCTTTTCCTAGAATCTTAAGACAACCATGAATGAAAGAGTTTGTTAATGAGTCTACGGCGCTTATACTTCGATGCTCCTCTTGCACGAGAAGCTAAGGACGAAGAAAGAGGCGTATAAGAGGAGTTGACAATGAGAGCTGAAAGAGTCAAAGGAGACGGAGGAATGCTAGGATAAACAAAGAACTAGACACTGGTTTAGATGTATCTTCACAAATAAGAGACATATCAGCGGAAACACCCGCCTACGGAGCAAAAATAGACCTATTTGGCGAGGGTTAGGCCTTGGAGGAGGAATAGAAACATTACCTTCAAACACATTTTGATCAAAACTCTCATTGGGGTTAATATAATTCATATTCGAAGAACGCATCGGATCACTAGAAGATGATTGACCTTGGGCTTTCTCTAGTGATCATTCAAGAGATTATCTATATTCATCCAAGTGTTAAGTAGTGTAACACCCGCCTTGATTACACTTTTAAATACGTACTCAAAATCATACCTCAATTTTTACAAAATCACTATTCATGTATACAGTACTATTCACGTATACGGCACTATAACGGAGTATACACAACAGTGAGCATGTATAAGCATATGGACGATGAGTAACTGACAACAATAATCCAAATATACGGTGGTTTAAAGAGTGTATGCATAGTACAAACTAGCAATTCAATAATACTGTAAATGGTATTAATTAATACAGTTATCCCAAAAATAGTTTAATAATCACTAAACAAACCACACTTATATATAAAGCCCATTTATTCAAATTCCCCAACCTTGGGGTCTTCATCTACTGTATTTGCACCGCCTTACTTCCTGACCCAGAACATCTTCCTGGCTCCTTAGGTGTTTCTGGGATCCAGTGATCAGTTGTATCCCAGGGTAACGGTTAATCTCATATTCAAAGTGTAAATTATACATGACAGATATTTCATATATTGCAGAAAATTATAAACAACCAATAATAAAACGCACCGCAATCGGTATACATAGCATATAGCAAATGTAACATCACGGCGAAATCACATAAAAATATTGGATAAATAGGCATGCAGCATTATTATATAAAAACAATAATACTTAGCCAAATAAATAAAACGCATGGCACGGACATACAAATCCGGCCATGAGTCCACAAATACATGAACATATAAGACATATATAAGAACACAAGGAATCGGAGATTAAGTTACCAACCTCAACTTTGCAAATATTTATAAATTTCCAAATGTAAGAACTCGATTTTCCTTCAATATTCCTAAAGTAGGATCATCATCATAAGTATCAATTTCCTTTTATTTAATAAGGTATTATAATAAATATCATTTCTTCATTATTTTAGTACAATACTTATAATTTAACAGAATTTTCACTGACTTTGAAAATTCATAATTAATTGCACAAAATCTAAATGATGTGCTTCCAAGACCTAAATATTCCTTAATATAACTATTTTATATTAAACCCCATAGAATCCTTAAAATCATCAAAATCCCTTTTAGTTCCACCACTTCTTGATTAACTAAAATAATATATAGAAAATGATAAATATCATCTTCAAAATAATATAAAACAAGTTGAAACCTTTACTTACTTGTCTTGATCCTATGAGCTTTAGCAACTTCTTCTTGCTTTTGCCTCTTAGAGCTCTCAACCTTCACTCTCAAAATACCATGAGAAAATGTCTCTCTCACACTTAAAACTCTCTCTCACTCTCTGCGTTCTTTCTTCACTCAGACAAAAATGAGTAAATGAAGAAGCGTAGGTTTATATATAATAAACGTGAGAGAGAATTGTTATGTCCGTGGGTGAACATTGCTCTTCCCGTGATCATCTCCTTATCCTGATTTTCAAAGATTCCCCACTAATTGATACAACCCTTTTCCCGTGAATGCATAAAGAAAGGAAATGTTTTTCTTTTTCTTGAATGAGACAATAATAATATGGCCTATCATTTGAAATGAAAAAAAAAAAAATATATCCATGTTTCTACCCATGAATGCATAGGAAGAGAATGATTAATTATTTTGAGAATAAAACGATAATAGTGAAATCCAAAGAAAAACATGTGGTCCCGTTGAAAGGAATTCTTGAATGTTACAAGTGGTTGCTCCATATCATCCACAGGTTTGGCTACAGGGGAAGGAACTGGAGACGGCGACGGAGAGGGTGATGGTCTGATGGAGCTGGAATATCTGGATGTTGCAGGTTAGCCTATTCACCATCCGAATCCGATTCCTCATCAGAAGAGAAGTAAATAAAACCATTGTTTTGATGAACATTATTGAGAATAACATCTTGAGACACAGTACACCCTGTAGCCACTTCGACATGATATGAGAAAATGAACGCGAGTAGATCCTTCAGCTCTGTGATGTCGTATCCAGTCCCTCCACAAGTTCTCAGCTTGGCTAGGTTGAAAGTTACAGAGAAAACAAGAGCCATACCGGTAGAACACCCTCTCATTAACAGTATTGAACCCCTGAAAAGCTTCAACTACAATCCTTATGCTCCCCTAAGCAAATGCGAAAAATCCCCTCACATTTGCATTCCACCCAAGCTTTTGTCCCATCATCAAGACGGACATTGATTTTTGAACTAACGGAATGAATGAGTCCAGAAGGACCTGGATTATGATGAAATGAAGGCTATTTATAAATTGAGTCCAACCATCAGTCATGGTAGGGCCATGTTGGAAACGCTAGGAGGCGCATCTAATGTCCAACTATAATTTATTTTTAAAATAAATAAATTGTCATTTTATAAAAAAATAATAATATTTAGATGTTATTTAAATTATTTTTAAATTTTTATGTTTATCTCGTCCAGTCTTAATAACCTTAGATCTTACCATAGAAATTATCTGATGGAGAAACATCATGACAGATAAATCTATGACAAAATATACCCCAAAAAAAAAATAATAATAATTCCTTTCCAATTCATGACAATTAAAAAAAAAAAATTATATATTTCTATAACCATTATACCTTATTACAAGTTTACAACTATTTATTTTTACTATTAAACCATGTATTGGGGGGACGTATGAGATATTTCTCTTCTATTTTTTTTTTAATTTCATTCCATTACGTAAACCTAATTCGCCTAATTTTAGAGCAATTCTCTTATCGCATGGACTAAATTTTTAATGGCAAGTTTCAATCAATAAAATGTTTTTATGAAAACATTGAGTTAACCTTTTAAGAATATACATGGTGATCAATCACAAATATTTTATCAAATCTACATATTGAATGAATTTACGTTGATAGGACATTAGGACACAAATGACAATGACACTGTTATGATCTATATAATTAACTTCACTTGATAGAATAACGCTTATTGTATTGAATGCATCCCTAGATTGTTCAGGACAATCCTCTCTGGACAAGAACTAAAATTATTGCAAAAGAAATCAGCTTCATGATTTGGGGAGTGTTGATAGTATTTAGAGTATCTCTACTATACTTCTCTACTTTTCTACTTGTTATGCAAACCATCAATCAACTTTATTTTTAAAAATTTGTAATACTCGATTCAAAAGAAAACGGGTTAATTAGATCAATTAATCAATAAAATTACAATTTATTATTGATTATTTCATAATTTTTTATATTTCGCATAATTCATTAATGGGAAAATATCACTTAGGTTCCAAAGAAGAGAAAAAATATCAAAAAAGTCTTATCCCCAAACTCCCTATAAAAAAAAGTCCCGTTGTCAAAATGACTTTTTTTGTTGTTATAATAATTTTTCCCATTGTTAAATTTTCCTTTTGAAAATATTATTGTCATAATAGTTTTTCATGTTGTCAAAATGACTTTTCCTATTGCCAAAAGTTTTTCAGATATTTACAAGATGTTCTGAGACATGGTTGCTGAGACGTTTGTGTCTAGATGACGACTTAGAGTGCGACATGGTTGCTGAGACGCCATAAGACCAGTTGATTGTTGATGGTGGCCTGAAAGCCTATATGTCTTGAGGTTGTTTTGGGCTTTGTCATTGGAATTGTAGAGGTTGACCATGGTACACTAAGGACAAACACTAGTGTTGTTTGTAACCAGTGTTATATAACTAGTCCTCTCAAAAACATTTTTAAGCATGCTTGGAGTCAATTTATCAAAGTAATAAAAAGTCATTCTTTCAATACAGAGTTAATTCATGTCGAATACAATATAATAAAATGCCCCAGCATCACAAACAATATCTCAAAATGTTCCTTTAAATTCATTCCATACTCTTTACAACATCAATAAAAGCATGAAACAAATCCGATAAATTTTCATTGGCAAAGGCATACTTGTGAAGATGGTAATTAATATGAAAGTATGGCAAGTAGTAGAAACATTATTTATAAAAATTATAATGGGCCTGTTGACTCCCAAGTGATTCAATTTTCCATCTTAACTGGACTTAAAGAAAACTTTCCATGTTGTAGCCATCTTTTGTACCAACTTCTAAACTCTCTTCATTTTCTCTGCTTCTCTTTGGGCTTTACTTCTTCCTTCAATATGATAGTAAATACTGGATCCTATAAATTACTCATCAAGGATAGATTAATTCACGCACATATATTCATTTTGCAGAATTAATCTTTTCCAAAGCCCTCATACTCTTATTTTCCATTCAACTCTAAACTTGATCCTTTTATTATATTTCAAGCTTAAATTAGAGCTTGAACTTACACCGTTCTTCCATCTAGAGAATTGAAGCACTTAAATTTATTTAAATTTAATTTCTCTCGCAAAAATAATTGCTGGTATTTAAAGAAAATATTCTTCGCTCGCGCAAGGCGCATAGAGCAAAAGCTTGTTATGGTTAAAAACTTACCACGTTCTTGTTGAAAATTTCTTTTCACACCTAATAGAATGATGAAAACTCAGTCCTATGGCTTAATGTTACAGAGACAGCATCTCACAACACATGGAAAGGTACTTTTGAATTGATCTCATCCCTTAATAATTTAAATTTTTTGAGTAATAATTGAAGAGAAGGAACCAAAAGCCAATCCGTTTATTCTCAGGAATCATGTTTTGAGTCATGGGCTAACCCTACATCTAAAATATATAATGAAAGAGTAAAAAATATTTGCCCGCGAAAGTTTGGATTTTATTGGATTTTTAAATAGGGGCCAATCTGATATGGTAAAAAAAGGCAAAAAAACAAAACAAAAAACAAAAAAAGATTCATTAGAACCTTATAATAACATTTGTATTCGGCTACAAAGTTTTGTATACTGTAGGAAGTTTCATTTTTTTTATTAATGGGAGTTCTCGGTATCGGTTTATATGACTCTAATGAACTAACATTAAATTTTGAAACATCGGCTAATTAGCTGTATCCTATATGGCACTGAAAATAATATTCTATATTGGATTTTCCCTTAATTTATCATGTTTCCCTAGATATATTAAAATATATCTTAAATTTAAAATGGGGAGTGATGATGAGCGCCATAATTAGAAGCCAACTAGACTCTTAAGGGATTTAGCAAACTAACTCTTATTATCTTTACCTTCATGTTAGAATATTAGTATTTTGTATGAGGTGTTACTTATATATAGTTATAGGTTTGACCCTGGCCAATTTAGGTATATGTACATGCATAGTATTTATAATAAATAAGAGTAATACCAGTTAGTTCTAGTTGGCTGGGTAATTTGTTCATTTCAATTTGAGTTGGGTGAAAGGTGAATCAGTTTTTAAGGTACGTTCTCCACCCAAAGCCCGTGCCTAGATGAATCAGACGCATTCAGAGCGTGATATTTTGTCATTTAAAGAAAACCTTAATGTTTGGTGTTTGAGAATAAAAAAAAAAAAACCATCAAACACTTTTAAATTAAAGAAAGATTTAATAGGTCTTTATAATTATTATTTCTCCTTAATTAGTGTGATTCTCCTTAATTTAGTGTTATAGAATACGCTACGTGTTATAGAATTTGTGCGGCCTTGTGGGCCGTAGTAGTTGATGTTGTTCAAAATTCAGTTACCTCCTCACCCTCCTCTCGCTTTGTATCTTCTTCCTCCTTCTGGATGATGTACGACTGGAGACGTCGACTTCACTCTAGTTGAACATCTCCGGCATGTAGATGTAATAGGAAGGAATCATACGAACTTCAACGTGATAGGTCGGATAAACCTGCCAATCACCAAGCTGTAGCACTGCCAATCTCTTTAGTTTAGCAAGCTATTGATCTTGAAAATCAAGATATCTCCGGTCATGCTTCAGTTCATCAGGTTGGAGGAAAATTTCATAACTCACCCGAACGCATTTCATGAGTGTGGAACCTAGCTCGTCTGCTTTATCTATGATAGTCCGTTCCTTTCTAGATATGCTTAGCAATCGTACTGATCGACGTCAGTGGCGTCTTGGGTCAGAAATTTGTTTATTTGAGGGAGCTCATCACGGATAGAACAGAATTGACTCATCTTTGGCGATGAAACATATTGAAAGGTTTCGTCGAAGGTCTTCTTGAGGTGATTCACCACTGCGAGCATAAATTTTAGGCTTCTCCTTTCTGCGATCTCTCGTCTCTGTTCAAATGGCAGAGGAAGACGATGAGTGATGATGATTCCACGGTGGTAGCCTCTTTTCTTCCTTTTCTCAATCGTGGCTTCTTAGCTTTAGGTCATAGATTCAGTTTTTTTTAATTAAAAAAAAACGCAGCCGTTTGTTTTAGCTAAGAGGAGAATAGAAAAAGATAATAATAAAAAGAAACTAAACATAAATAAAACTCAATTAAAGTAAATATTTTTAAATATCAAATTCATATCTTATCTAAATTTCAACGGCGACAATTTGTTGCCACTGAAATTAGCATTTATCAACGGCGACCTTTTTGTTGCCACCAAAACATGTATCAGCGGCGACTTTTGTCGCTGCTGAAAGTAAAAAAAAAATTAAAAAAAAAATTAACATCAACGGCAACAAAAGTCGCCACTGAAAGTTACATTTTGAAAAAAAAAAAAAGGCAAAAATTCCAAGGCAATTGTATCACAATGGCAACAAATGCACTCCACAATAGGTATTAATCTTTGCTATCCACCCATGAGTTATTAATCCATCATATATATATAAGCAGAGAGAGACAGAGTGGATCAAGTTAATGAAGAAGGAAAGAGGTATTAATAATAATATAGCATATATCTTCTAACATCCCACTTGTCTCAAAATATTGTCCCAACATGATGTTCAAAATCACCATCAGTATAGAATCAGCATACAACATAGGCAAGCTGCCCTCTTTGCAAGTCAAGATTGTGCCTTATTGCTAAAACTCTGAAGACTACACACAAAGCCCACCTAGATGCATATATAATAAATATTTCTCAAATAAATTATATGACTACTTTTTCTGTCTTAGTTCAGGCTTCAGAGATCAATCAGAATCAGTTTGAACCTTCTGAGACATAAGGTAAGGCCGTTGAGTTCGCCAGTGAGGAACCTTAAGCCTCTGCTCTCTGAAGAGCCATAAGAACTGCAATTTTAATATTCAAATGGAAAGAAACATGTGGATCATAACATCAATATTTGGTCAATATAAACATTCTCCATAATACCTCTGAGACATGCCTTGCACTTTCCTCCACCGACCTCATTTAAACTTTCTCCCAAAACCTTGCCATTGTGCTCCAGTGATGGCACCTATATATAAGCAGAGAGAGACATAGTGAATCAGGTTAATGAAGAAGGCCCACCATGGTTGAACAAATTAAAGAGCTTGCACCAAGTTAAGCACCTTATTCTTAGGATAGACTTTCTCCTTGTACCAAGCAGGCCTGTTTTGAAGGTCTATAGGAACCAATTTGATATTGTCCTGCTGTCCCTGTAGTTTAAACAGGTCAATCGTTACTCAGGAAAGAGAAATTATGGCTTCCTCTGTGAATAAAATTTCATCAGCTAGAAACGCTTAATCTCTAGGGCAATATAGGATATGCAAATGAAGAAGCCTTGTATCACGTAAAAGAATAGTTTAATTAACACTTCAAGGCCATATAATTCAGCAACTTCATAAGCAACGGCAATGCATTTCATCAAACAAGAGAAAAATAGAGAACTAACTGAATCGTTTATGAGATGTAGATAATCACCTAGAATAAGAATCTGGGATAGTTTAAAATTTATAGCTGCAAGTCGCACAAACAGGTAACTGCTTACTAGACTGAAGCTAAAATAAGTAACTCAACCGAAGGGTTCGACGGAGAGTTTGGAGTGTATGATGACATGTATAATGTGCATTAGGGTTCCCCAAAGGATCCAGATCGATTTAGGTTTTCCATAAAAGAGAACATCAGTACTCCCCTCAGGCGTCCCAAATCAATTTATTTTTTCTAATACAACTTCTAATACCCTAATTTCCAATTCACCTTCCCTCGGATACTTTTCAATAACCGGATAAGGCTAAAATTACATAGAAGCAGTAGAAGAGAGAGTCCAATTACCTGCAAAAGAAGCTCATCGACCACCGACCCACCAACAGACGCCTTACCCTTCGCCGTTGGTGAAGGGGAAGCAAGAGGCGCCGTTTGCTCTCGCGCCTCTTATTGTTCTTGCCCTACCCGACTGGTTCGCTCCTCCATTTCGCGCAAGGTGCTCGATAAAAGATCCCATTCTTTGATCTCTCTCTGGTGCTTATCTTTAAGCTTCAACAACATTAGCCTCTTGCGCTCTCTCCGATACTTTCTACAGTAGCCACTGAAAATATAACATTCAGCGGTGAGTCGCCGCTGGAAATCATATTTTCAGCGGTCACGCAAATATATCGCCGTTGAAAGTCATAAAAAATTCCGCCAGCAATTCCTTCCCTTGCGTCCAAATTATTTTCACAAATTTTTTTATTATATCAATATTATCCAAAAAAAAAGGACTATCAGTGACAACTTTAAATGTCGCCGCTGAAAGTATGACTTTCAGTGGCGACATGTTTGAGTCGCCACCAAAAGTCATACTTCCAACGACGACAATGAAAAGTCACTGCCGAAAGTATGACTTTTGGTGGCAACATAAATTGTCGCTGCTGAAAGTCTTAAAAAATTCCGCCAACACTTCCTTCCCTTGCACCCAAATTTTTTATTATATCAATATTAAAAAAAAAAGACTATCAGCGGCGACTTTAAATGTCGCCGCCGAAAGTATGACTTTTGGTGGCGACATAAATTGTCGCCACTGAAAGTCCTAAAAAATTCCGCTAACACTTCCTTCCCTCGCGCCCAAATTATTTTCCCAAATTTTTTATTATATCAATATTAAAAAAAAAAAAGACTATCCGCGGCGACTTTAAGTGTCATCGCTGAAAATATAACTTTCAATGACAACATGTTTGAGTCGCCACTGAAAGTCATACTTTCAGCGGTGACAATTTATGTAGCCACCGAAAGTTATACTTTCGGTGGCTACATAAATTGTCGCCGCTGAAAGTCGCCACTGAAACTCATTTTTTTTGTAGTGTATATTTGTTTTGTTATTATCTTTGTTCTTTGAGAGTTCGAGTCTTTGAATATGAAAGATTGCATATTTGTTAGTAGTAAAACTTTATTACTTTTATGAGTATGTTTACGAGTGGTTTCCATGTTCTTTTCTTTTCTGTTTTCCTGTGGTTTCTATTTTTCAGTAATTAGAAGAGATTAGAAATTAAGAAAAATAAATAAGACTCCTATTATTATTATTAAAAAAGTATGATAACGGAAATACAAGAAAAAAATTTAATATTTATTTAAATGTGTAATATCTCAAATTTTGGATTTTGGGAATTAAGAATTAAATATGGAAAATTTGGCCTTAAGGAATTTTAAAAAAATTAGAAAATGGGAATTTAAAGGCATATTTTCCTAAAATTAAGGATAATTAGTTTGAAAATAAATTGTTGGCCCAAATATTTTAGAGACAATATTTTATGGCCAGAATAAATTAATTAAAGAAAGAATAAAGTCAAAGAATATTTGGAAGGGATTTATCTAATTAAATAAAATAAAAGACAAAATTGCAATTAAAGGAATAAATCACCTAAGTTGCATTAAACCATGTGCTTACACACACACATATATAATGTATAAGTGATGCTATTATTTACAACCCATTATAGACGTGCAGCCCATTAATTTGCATTAATCCAAACCCCTTATCCAATATCTATGCCCTTTTATTCCCAACTAAACCATTTGGACAGCAAAGCTCATACTCCCACTAAAGCCTATTTCAATTCATTCTCTTCGGCCCATACCTTCAACCAAGCCCATTTTTATATTTCCCAAACTCATCACAAATTTCATCAGGAATAATCCCCCAGCCCGTGGTGACGAAGAATCAAATGACGCAACACCAGAAAATAAATACGATCAGCGGCAAATCAAGTTTCAGCGTGGATTGCGCTGAGGATTAGATTCAGACCATACTCTTCTATATTTCTCGAGACAAACATCTCTTGGACCAGCGGTTTTACACGATCGAACTGGACTGTATGAACTTTATATAATATCCCCTCCTTCGTTCCCTTTTTCCACGCTGCACCAGTGAGAGCAAAAGAGAAGAGAGCGAGAGTGAATGAGAGAGGAAGCTAGCCGAGAGAGAGGGAAGATAAAAGAGAGACTGAGAGTGGGAGTTTGAAGAGAGGTGGGAGGGGAAGCTGAAAACTCATCTTGTTCTCTGTTTTGTAGCGGTAAAACAGAGGAGGAAATCAGTCTTTCTTGTCGTCCCAGTGTGAAGCAGCAAAGGTAACTGTCATGCTTCCTTCCTCCCATTTTTCCTGTCACAGTCTCGCTTAGGAAGAAGTCATAGGGATCTGAAATGAAACTACAAGAAAACAAACCGAAAACTGAAAGTGAAAACCAAAACAGGGGCTGTTTGACTGAATATAGATTATAATAGTAGATGCTTGCTGTCATGGTGTTGATTTCCTTTTTCTTCTTTGCTGTTACTGTACGCGTGTGTGTGTAGGTAGTGATATTTTTCTGTCTATGGGAGTATAAGAGAAGAGAGTTTGCTGTGTCTCACAAATACATACATACACACCTGGAAAATAGCTTGATGAGGGGTAGACGTGATTTTCTTGCCAAAAGGAAGGAATAAGAAACCTTGCTATATGAACCAGATGTTGTTTTTGGAAAGAGTAGAAGAAAAACTTTGTTATATGGTTTCGTTTTGCTTGTTTTACTGCTCAAACTTGCTGAAACTAAACGAGGAACAAGAAATTATGAATAAATATACATGTTGTGGCTGTTATGGGCCAAAAGAAGGAGTAACTATTTTGTTTTACATACATACATATATAATATGTACAACGTGGTGCCTGTGAATGAAGAGGGAAAACAAGTTGTGTCATATATATATATGTATGGTACCTGTCTGCTGTGTGAAAAAGAAATAGGAGAGAATATAAGAAAGGCATGTGGTTGTGTGTGTGTCCTTTCTGGAAGAAAAGGAAACTAAGTTAATACGCGCGTGTGTGTGTTGTAAGGTGTGTGCATCCATTGTTTTTATTTTTGAGTTCCTTTTCGATGACATGTGATTAAATATATAAGCAAAGGTATATGCATACACATATTCATTGTTATACGTTGCTGCCATATGAAAGAGAAAGAGGAGCAAAAATAAGTTTATAAGTGAAGGGTGCTGTACATGTGTATAAGTGTGTATATATATAAGAGCTGAATGCATAGGGACATAGTAAGTTCATGTCATGCGTGTTGAGGTGCATTTGTTTCAAAACCATATATTTTGCTGAGATGTTTTGAAAGAAGCATTTTACTGTACCTATATTGCTACTTATTTTATATGCTATTGTCTTCATTATTAAAAATTGTAATTTGTATTTTACTAAAACATATTTACTAAAGAGATGAATTATGTATTAAACTCTGATTTAATATTTATAAATTTTATTCTGTTTTATGGTATTAGACATAAGGTATTAATGTCTACAACTATATGTGATGTATCAAGGCACAATTTTGTATAGTATTAGTATTAATCAAAAGTCTTAAAGAAACCATGAGAAACATTAAATAAAAATATTAAATCATAGTCTTATATGATGGTTGACAATTATCAACTTTGAATGATTATTAATAAATAAATAAGGGGGAATAAATAAATAAAAATAATTATTGATAAATAATTAATAAGAGTTTACATTAATTAAGGAGAGATAAAAATGATTGATAATACTAGTAGAATAAATAGATGGAAATTAGTGTTACTGGTGAGAATTTAGAAAAATTATAATAATAATAGATAATGTTATTATTATTGGAAAGGAATTATTAACAAATATTAAATTGGTTTTGATAGATTGAATTTTTGGCGTATGGATTAGGAGCAGAGTAATAGTAATTAGCTTTAGCAAGAGGTAACCACTTTCCACTTATTATAATATCGATATATTGCTTTGAGTATTTTTCAGATTAATTATGAATGTTTTAAATAAATTTTTGCCATGTGGATTTATTTTTATAAACTGAAATTGTATGCATAGAATTATCTTGATAATCATGGGAAAGGGAAGGATTGGGAGGAAATATGATATTTATTTACCACCACGTGATGAGGCCTCCATGGATGCATAATGGTTGGCTTTATTATTGTCCCACCAGTTGTTTGGGACCAGCCCACAGTTTATTGGGCTTACGACACCTCACTGGATTAAAGTGGGGAAAGACCCATGGTCTGGGGTAGGTGCCCTGAGAATTTTGGCCGATCCTCATCAATTGACCAGTGAGCTTTTGGAGTAACCAGTAACATGGATGTAACTTAGCCCATGGGTCTAGTCGGATGAAATAAGGCGGTTCGGCTGGCGTATATGGAGGTATTGGGTATTGCATATATTACTTCCGATCATGATATTAAAGAATCATGTGATATTATATAATGAAGATGTTGATGAATCGTTTATTTGAGATGAACTGTTTTAAATCCACTTGGCACCTCACTAACACTTATCGATATTTGTAATGAGTTGGACTGATGGTGACAAAATTTTTTCAGGTGATAGCTCACGTCCGAGTCCATTAGGGAAAGCATCAGAAGCTTAGACTACTCTGTTAAAAGTTGTACTTCTGTCTCTTTTGGTTTGTATTAGATAATTGTATATTGCCACATTAGGGCTCATAATGATTACTTTGATTAAATTTTAAATTTTTCATAAATTTTGAAGCACTAATAAGTTAATTACCTATCTAATATTAGGTTAATTTAGTTAATTAAATGGTGGTTGTTTCAAAATGCATCCCAATCTTACCGTATAATAGATGTAATATTTCCTATTAGTGCCAATCGGATAAGGTCTCAACAAATGAGAAAACATAACATTGATCATTTCGTGAACCAAACATCATGAATCATGTAAAGAATATATATATATATATATATATAAAATAATAATAATGATGATGATAATGATGATGATGATGATGATGCTAGATACACACATATAATAATAACAACAACAACAACAGAGGAAGATGACGAGTGATGATGATTCAGTGATTCCACTGTGGCCGCCTCTTTTCTTCCTTTTCTCATTCGCCGCTTCTTAACTTTATGTTAGAGATTCATCCTTTTTTTTTTTTCCTTTTCTTCTTTTTTTAGCTGGGAGGAGAATATAAAAATATAATAATAAAAAGAAACTAACAGTAAATAAAACTCAATCAAAGTAAATATATTTTAATATCAAATTTATATCTTATCTAAATCTTAGATAAAAGTCTTTAATTTATTATGATAACTCCCCAAATAAATTAAAATATATCTTAAATCTATTGTTCAAAATGAGAGTCATCCATAAGGGCCTTTATAAGAAGCTAGGGACTCTTGAGGGCTCTACCTGCTCTTCAAATCTTTCTTTCGGTCACTCAGATCTACTCAACTCTCTCTTCTGCAGTTTGTTAGGTTGGCGGCTTCTTGTCTAAACGTAACTCTGTCTTCATCTTGTCCAACTCTAATCATAGGTAAGTGCGTATTTTTGTCTTCGCAACATACATGTTCAGGGGTTATAGGTCCCGAGTCTAAGCCTATGAATCAGTTTCAGTTAGGTTGTACCCAAAGTCGATGGTTGCATCTTTGTTCTCAGTCTTTGCTTACTGAAGATGTAATAGGAAGGAATCATCTCGAACTTCAACGTGATAGGTCGGATAAACCTGCCAATCACCAAGCTGTAGCACTGCCAGTCTCTTTAGTTTAGCAAGCTATTGATCTTGAAAATCAAGATATCTCTGGTCATGCTTCAATTCATCAGGTTGGAGGAAAATTTCATAACTCACCCGAACGCATTTCACGAGTGTGGAACCTAGCTCGTCTGCTTTATCTATGATAGTCTGTTCCTTTCTAGATATGCTTAGCAATCGTACTGATCGATGTTAGTGGCGTCTTGGGTCAGAAATTTATTTATTTGAGGGAGCTCATCACGGATAGAACAGAATTGACTCATCTTTGGCAATGAAACATATTGAAAGGTTTCGTCGAAGGTCTTCTTGAGGTGATTCACCAGTGCGAGCATAAATTTTAGGCTTCTCCTTTCTGCGATCTCTCGTCTCTGTTCAAATGGCAGAGGAAGACGATGAGTGATGATGATTCCATGGTGGCAGCCTCTTTTCTTCCTTTTCTCAATCGTGGCTTCTTAGCTTTAGGTCATAGATTCAGTTTTTTTTTTAATTAAAAAAAAACGCAGCCGTTTGTTTTAGCTGAGAGGAGAATAGAAAAAGATAATAATAAAAAGAAACTAAACATAAATAAAACTCAATTAAAGTAAATATTTTTTAATATCAAATTCATATCTTATCTAAATTTCAGATAAATCTCTTTAATTTATTATGATAACTCCCCAAATAAATTAAGATATATATATCTTAAACCCAACATATCTCTAATTATGTTATGGACACAATTTAAGATTTCAAAATATAGATAAATTGACTTTATTCTACTCTCCTAGTCTCCTCTATCCTCTCTCCCTTTAAAAGAGTTTGATTGCTCTTTAACTTAGTTTTTTTTTAATAAGTGTGCATATATGTATTAACATTAATAGATGGTAAAATAGAATATGATTAATCTAAATCAAAGGATATTTTGTGTTCAGGTTGAAGGATTAACAATATTTTAAGTAAGAAAAAGAAAAGGAAAGCGTAGCCCGATATCAATTAAATGTTTTTATTTAAATATTTTGAAGGAACTCGAATTAATTTTTTTGTCAATTAAAAGAAAATCAATCTTCATTAATCGCACAATTCTTACTTATGTGATACATAGTTTGTTATTTTACGTCAATAAATATCTTTTTTTAAAAAAAAAACCATTAATGAAAATATTTTATATGTAGTTTGCTATATCACACAACTTTTTTTTTAATACTTTGTGTAAACCTCACAGTGAATCTTCTATATTTGTTTTGTTATTATCTTTGTTCTTTGAGAGTTCGAGTCTTTGAATATGAAAGATTGCATATTTGTTAGTAGTAAAACTTTATTACTTTTATGAGTATGTTTACGAGCGGTTTCCATTTTCTTTTCTTTTCTGTTTTTCCTGTGGTTTCTATTTTATTGTAATTAGAAGAGATTAGAAATTAAGAAAAATAAATAAGACTCCTATTATTATTATTAAAAAAAAGTATGATAACGGAAATACAAGAAAAAAATTTAATATTTATTTAAATGCATCCCAATCTAACATCCGATGTCAGACCTTGTAACACCCCGAATTTTGAGTCTAAAGACTCGAGGATTAGTCTATTTTTGGGAGACTATTAGGCCATAATTATAAAGAGTTCAAAGTCGTGAGCTTATTTTGAGGAAGAGTTTAAGATAATTAGCCAAATTATATTAGACTTGGGAAAAGGTTCAGAAAGGTTATGAAATAATTAAGGGGAAAATTAACAAGTGATTGTGTGTGTATTGTGTATGTGTGTGTTAGGTGACAAATGTTATATGGTGTCAATAGGTATGTGTTTTGTGTGAGTGCATTGCGTGTTGCCTCTTCTTTCATAATTTAATCGGTGTTTGATTGTGTAAAAATGATGTATACGTGTGTGTAATCCAATCCTCTTAATGGTGATGCATATTTCGGTTTCATGTTTCTTATAATGATCTTTGTTCATTCACACGCCACCTTGTTTCATGTGTTGACACCTAAGACACACATGTGTCTCTCATTTGTTTATCCATTTTAATCATAAGCCACGTATATGTACACCCATTTCTTCATTTCGGTTTCCAATTCTTTAATGTGTTATCTCGGTTAAACACATACACTTGCTAAAGATAAATCATGCTTCTTCTTACAATTACACGTACAATGATACTTGGCCATTTTCCCTTCACGACACATATACATACTTCCTTTATTTTGCTTTCTCCCATAAGCCACGTGTGTTTTCCTTCCAAATCTTCATTTAATCCGTGTTGCCTGTTCTTAACATTGGTTTTGGTATTATACTCCTTTCTCCATTCATTGCCGTGCCACTAATTGAATCAAAATGATGACACCTAAACACCATGTGTCTTCGTTTGCTTCCATCAAAGCCACGTATGCCATTTTTAGCCTAATACATATATACTTTCCTTGCTCCTTCATTTTGACGGAAGATGAGAATGAATAAGAGAGGTAATGAGAATGAATAAGAGAGTTATTGAGGGAGCAATCCAAAGAGTGGAAGAGAATACTTAAAACCGTGTGAGGAGAATGATATACATACTTGTATGCCAAGAACAATGAAAGACAATATTTATGTATGTGTTTCGTGGGTACAAAAGGAAGGAAAGTTTAAGGTAGTAACACTTCTCTCACATATTATGTATATCTTTATATGCTTGTGTTTATCATTGTATATATTTATATAAATGCATGAATGCTAAATGTATTGTATGATTGGTATGTATAAGGGATGATTATGCTTGCATGTATTGTATATACATTGTATGTGAGTAAATGTTAACGTTACTACTAGGATTCATTCGAATCCCAGGAATATTTTTGGATAGCTTTATTTTTTACAGATAGGGTAAGAAGCACAGGAATTAAGAAGGAGATGTTGGAAGATTATATTACGATGAAAGGAGATTTGCGTTTTAAAATTTATTTTACTAAGTTGTAAATTTGTTGTACAGTGATAGTAGCAGGAGTAGTAACTTCAGTAGTGGTTTTATTTCTAAAGAGACGAGACGCTTTTGTATACAAATTCATGAATAATAAAGGTGTATTTTGGATGGGCGTTTCAGACCTTGTCTGATTTCAGATGGTATAGAGATACTTTCCTTACTAAAACTCTTATAAGAGATGATGTCAATCAAGGTTTTTGGAAAGAAAAGTTTAGTCGGATTACCAAAATCATTTGGTGATAAGGTTAGAGACAAAATTCGAACTCTGTATGATGGCGACATTCCTTTTGAAACTTTAACATAAGGAGAGTTAATTTCTTTTGTCCAAAAAGTTGCTTTAAAAATTTGTCATTATGGTGGTATTAAACCATCAGCTTGCCAAAGAAAAGGGTATCAACAAGAAAGAATTGGGATCATTTTGTGAGCCATTTGGTCTTCCTTCTTGTTCAAAACCAAAACACAGAACTTCTCGATTTACTTCTTTTCTAAAAGACAAACATGTTTATAACAATTATCCTCGTTATAATAAAAAACAATTTTATTCAAATAAAAGAAACAAAGAGAATTTTTCTTCAAAACCTCAAAAATATTTTAAACAAACCTTTCCAAGAAAAGGTAAAGTAACTTGCTTTAGATGTAGAAAAATTGGTCATTATGCTAAGTATTGTCGCATCTCCAAAAACATCAAGATTGAGGAACCTCTCTCCTTGATCAAATCAATAATCTTCTTCTTGATACAGATTTTGGATCTGAAGAAGAATCTTCCTCCATCTCTTCTAAAAATTTGAATCAAATTAAGGATGATGAATTCAATTCAACATCTGAAGATTCTTCTCCTGCAATAAATGTCATCACTAAAGAGCAAGATCTGCTCTTTGATGTTATCAACAAACTTCCCGATTGTGACAAAACTGAATATCTTTCAAAATTCAAAGATCATCTCCTTCATCTTCTTCTAAACCTTCTGATAAATTATCTGTATTCCAAAATGACTTTGGTCTGACCAGAACATTGGAAAGATTTAAACATTCTACTAAACCTACAACTATTCAAGATTTTCAGTTCAAGGTTAACAATATCAAAATTGAAGTTCAAAGTCTTAAATCCTCTAGAGATTCTAATGAATATGCCCTATTGCAAATTCAAGAGATTCTTTCTCCAAATCAAACTTTTCCATCTAATGAGAATGTTGATCAAATTTTGGAAAAAGAAAATATAGATGAGATTCTTGAACTTGATGAAACTCCATTTTTAAATGTTATTTCTGTTGGAAATTATGCCCTAGGGGTTAGTCATTAAATAACTTCCATATTTGATTTATGAAGATAAATCAATGATTTGATTTATAAAGACAAATCAAATCAGCTGGCTTTTAAATTCGCATTAAATAAATTGATTGGATTGAATCGATTAGATAGATTTAATTTCCAATTCAATTTCAAAATTCATAAGATTGATTTTGAATATTTAATGCGGCCCATTAGGGTTATAAATATACCCTTAGGTTGTAAGTAATTTGATTACACACACAAGAGAATTCAAGAGCCACAAAAGAACTCTAGAAGAGAGACATGAGACAAAAGCTTGAAGGCGCTAGCACGCTGCCGTTCGTGTTGGAGTGTTGTTCGGCGTAGATATCGGTAGAGGGAGTGGATTCATAGAGTCAGCTCCTAGAGATTGATAGATCAAGAAGGTGTTAGCCCACGAGTTCGCAAAGCACGCACACGAGTTCGCATAGGTATGATTCCTAATTACTAACCCGATTTAAACGTTGTTGATAGATCTTCTTCTTGGGATTCGTAATTTTATTGGATAAATTTAATTCTGTTGCGTGTACGATTCCCAACAGTGGCATCAGAGGCAGATCAATTATGCATTTAAATTATGTTTATATTCTTAATGTGATTATATATGATATATATATATATATATATATATATATATATATATATATATATATATATAATATGTATTTGTTAATGCGATTAACAATTGAAATAATATGACGTGATATATCTATTTCAAATCATATTCCCTTTGTTTTGACGTGATATATATGAGATATATCCCATTTGTATGTACGACGTGATATATAAAGTTGAAATATGCCTTCATAGAAATTTAAATGCAATCACATCATATATATATGAGATATATATACATAACGTGGTGGGAGAAATATATACATGGCGTGATGGGAATCAATTATATGCATTTATGTTCATCAATTGATTATATATGGGAATTGATGACGTGATGGGAATCAATTGATTCAATTGTATGTATTTAAAAATTAATAATTTGTTATAATTATTGTAATTGATGGGAATTGGGAATTGACATCATGTTATAATTATTATAATTATTAATTGGTGGAAAAATCATGACATTTTCTTTCATATTGTATGAATTAATACCTGTTGTGATTTACTTTCAAATTGTTTGGGTGTGATGAACAACATGACTTTAGTCTTTACAATGGTTGTAATATTTAAATATGGCCTGCGTGCCATACCTTTTCTCTAAATATTCTCTATGTATATTCTCTTCTCATCTCACTCCCCTCGTATGTTTAAACGAGGTTTCTCTTGATGTAATTTTCCTTTTTTTTATTTAGAGAAGTCCTCTCATTGGCTTGAGAGGATTTTAGGTTAGGTGAGCCATGTTATATCACGTTTTAATTATGCTTTTGATTAGATCATGACATGTTTATTTTTCGAATTATGTGTTGTTTGTATGAGATAGAACTATTATTGCGTTCACATAAATAGAATTAATTAGATTAAACCCTCCAATGAAATCTTAAGTCGTAATGCCATCAATTAATGGATACTTGTCGAAGCCTAGATTGCTTATTTGTATGTTCCACCAAAATGGATGCACTTGAGTTATCTTGGTGAGACAAGAGTGAGTAATGGTAATACTCAACATTCATGATTGTCTTTACTTAATTGAGATTATCAAAACAGTTTTAGATCTCAAGGCATTAGATGGGATTAAACATGTCAAGTCAAATGATGATCGAATCCCATAAAGATCTAAGAGTTACATGTGATGTAATTGGTAAAGAGGTTACCTACCTAAATAACTTGACTTTAAGCGTCCTGCCAAAACGGACTTAAATTTAAGCCAAATATGGATCTTAGCCTACTAATTATATTGAGGGTTGTTAATTCAGTGGGAGATTATTAATTAACTTTGCATATCTTTTAATTGTAGAATCATGTCAACTATTAAGACCGCTACATTATTACTGCGATCAGTCCTTAAGAAGGACAAACTAAATGAGACTAACTTTCTTGACTGGTTTAGAAACTTGAGAATTGTTCTCAAGCACGAAAGAAAGGGTTATAAAAAGAAAGGAAAGGGCAAAGGAACGGATAATGGCTCAATTGGTAAGACCAAAGAGTCAAACATGCCTGAAACTAAGCCTGCAGCCAAGAAGGCAAAGCCTTCGAAGGACGGGTTTGCTTCTTCTGCAATGAACCTGGTCATTGGAAGAGGAACTGCAAACTCTACCTTGAAGATCTGAAAAAGAACAAGAAGGATGGCGGTGCTATCTCTTCAAGTATTTATGTTATAGATATTCATTTTTCTACTTCCTCTACATTATTAGATACTACATGTGGTTCTCACATTTGCACAAATGTGCAGGGTCTCAAGGACAGTAGAAAATTGAAGAAGGGCGAAGTGGACCTACGAGTTGGAAACCGAGCAAGAGTTGCTACTTTAGCCGTAGGCACTTATGAATTAGTTCTGCCCAGTGGGCTTTTGTTAATTTTGAAAAATTGCTTTTATGTTCCTACTTTGAGTAGCAACATTGTTTCTCTTTCTTATTTGGATAAGGAAGGTTTTACTTCCATTACTAGGAATGATAAATGTTCTATTTTTCGTAATGACATTTTTTATGCTGATGGTGATTTGCATTTTGGTCATTATTCACTAAATTTATAACATCCTAATAATGGACATATCTATGACGTGTCTACCAAAAGGATCAAGTCAAATGATTTGAATCGACCTACCTATGGCATTGTCGTCTAGGCCATATAAATTAGAAACGCATTTCAAAACTCTATCAAGATGAATTTCTTAAGTCATTTGATTTTGAATCATTTGATACATGTGAGTCATGTTTATTGGGAAAGATGACAAAGGCTCATTTTACAAGGCATAGTGAGAGGGCCACTGATTTATTGGGCCTTATACATACTGATGTGTGTGGACCAATGAATATATCTGTCAAAGGAGGTCATTTGTACTTCATAACATTTATAGACGATTTCAGTAGATATGGGTATATCTGTTTAATGAAACATAAATCTGAATCTTTTGAAATGTTCCAAAATGAAGTGCAAAATCAACTTGGCAAAATAATTAAAACACTTCGATCTGATCGAGGTGGAGATTATTTGAGCCAAGAGTTCATTGACCATCTTAGGAGTTGTGGGATCATCTCACAACTTACTCCTCCAAGAACACCTCATTGGAATGGTGTTTCTGAATGGAGGAATCAAACTCTATTAGATATGGTTTGATCTATGATGAGTCAAACAGATCTTCCGCCATCCTTTTGAGGCTATGCTCTAGAAACAGCTGCATTTACACTAAATCGTGTTCCGTCAAAGGCAGTTGAAAAGACACCATATGAGATATGGACTGGAAAGAAACCTAGTTTGTCATTTCTTAAGATTTGGGGATGAGAGGTTTATGTTAAACAACAAACCTCTAATAAATTATGATCCAGATCCTCAAAATGCCTTTTTGTGGGGTATCTTAAGGAAACTAAGGGATACTATGTCTACAATCCCACGGATCATAAAGTGTTTGTTATCTACAATGGCATCTTTTTGGAAAAGGAGTTTATCTCTAAAAGAACCAGTGGGAGTAAGGTGAATATCGAAGAAGTTCGAGAGCCACAAGACAACGTAGAACCACAAATGGAAAATAGAGAAGACTCACAACAAGTTTTTGAGCCTACTCAAGTAACACAAGGCCCACAAAGATCCGATAGAACATGGCAACGACCTCAGAGATATGAATTTCTGATTACTGGAAGTCGTGATATTTTGCTCATTGAGCAGAATGAACCAACTACCTATCGAGAAGCCATAGTGGGACCCAACTCCGAAAGATGACTTAATGCCATGAAATTTGAAATGCAATCCATGTACGACAATAAGGTATGGACCTTAGTCGATCCACCTGAAGGTGTAAAAACCATTGGGTGCAAGTGGGTTATCAAAGAGAAAACTGACATGGATGACAAAGTAACTGTCTTCAAGGCATGACTAGTTGCAAAAGGATTCACTCAAACTCATGGTATGGACTATGATAAAACCTTTTCCCCAGTTGCAATGGCCAAATCAATCAGAATCCTTCTTGCCATTGCATCATATTATGACTATGATATATGGAAGATGGACGTCAAAACAACCTTCCTTAACGGAAAGTTGCTTGAGGATGTGTACATGACACAACCTAAGGGTTTTGTGCGTCCAGAGGACTCTGGTAAAGTTTGTAAGCTTCAAAGATCCATTTATGGATTGAAGCAAGCATCTCGGAGCTAGAATCATCGTTTTGATGTAGTAGTTAAAGAGTTTGGATTCATTCAAAACATAGATGAACCTTGTGTTTACAAGAAGGTTAGTGGGAGCACAGTTGTATTTCTGGTGCTTTATGTTGATGACATCCTACTCATAGAGAATGATATTCCTACCTTGCAGAGTGTCAAGTCTTGGTTAGGAAAGTCTTTCTTAATGAAAAATTTAGGCGAAGCCATTTACATCCTTGGGATTAGGATCCACAGAGATAGATCTAAAAGGCTGATACACCTAAGTCAAAGCACATACATGGACAAGATACTGCATAAGATTCAGTATACAAGATTCTAAAAGGGGTAACATGTCCATGTCTTATGGCATACATCTCAGTAAGGATCAGTGTCATAGTACACAAGATCAAAGAGATCGCATGAGTAAGATTCCATATGCCTCCGCCATTGGATCTATCATGTATGCCATGTTATGTACTCGACCGAATGTCTCATTTGCCTTAAGTATGACTAGCAAATATTAACAAGATCCCGGTGAGGGTCATTGGACTACTGTCAAGAATACCCTGAAGTACTTAAGAATGACTAAGGACTTATTCTTGGTATTGGTGGCTTGGAGGATGAGCTCTGTGTGACTGGTTACACAGATGCGAGTTTCCAAACTGACTAAGATGATTTAAGATCGCAATCAGGATATGTATTCCTATTGAATGGTGGTGCAGTAAGCTGGAAGAGCTCAAAGTAAAGCATTGTAGGTGATTCTGCAATAGAAGCTGAGTATATAGCAGCATCAGATGCAGCTAAGGAAGCCATTTGGATTAGAAAGTTCGTTATTGAACTAGGGGTGGTTTCTACCATCTCAAATCCAATAGACCTATTTTGTGACAATAGCGGGGCTATTGCGCAGGCCAAGGAGTCTAGGTCACATCAAAAGACCAAGCATATACTCAGGCGCTTTCATCTTATCAGAGAAATCAATGATAGAGGTGACAAAAAGATATGCAAAGTACCGGGAGAAGAAAATGTTGTTGATTCTCTTATTAAGCCGCTTGCATAGATAATACGTGAACGTCATATGAGGACAATGGGAATTAGAGAAATTAATGATTGTACCTAGTGCAAGTGGGAGTATTTTGTTGGAAAGGCTAATCATTGTACTTTAAACATTATTGTTATTTAAATTATTCTCTTTTAGTTATCATTTTTTTTGCATGTTTATTTTGATAACTGTATCCTTGGATATATCTTATAGATTATCCTAAATGTCCCTGGTCGGTCATCTACGTGGGAGGGAAGATGAGATAAGACCAGTATGACTTTGATGAGGTATGAAGATACAAATCAAAGTCATGGCACTTGTAGGAGTACAAGGTGCTGCACCGACCCACTATGAGAAAACTACATGGATTAAGTCATAATTTTTTCTCATGTATAACCACGTCACAATGCCCTTTGACCTGAGATCATCATGGATTCCTACATGAGAGTCGCTGATCTTTGACCTAGTCAAAAGTCACCTTTGACCGGGTGATGATAAAGGCTTTGATCGGGATTAGTGGTTTTCATGTAGAGGAATATGAACGGTCAAGATAGAATTTATCCCTCACATTTATAAAGAGATAATATCGGGCCCCTCGATGAGTGAGTCTAAGAAATGTATGGCCATACTTTGATAGAAAAGAGTTTCCATTTCAATTATTTCACTACTCAAGAATTGAGAAAGTAATGTCAAGAACAGGAGGATGACACTATCCATGCTTCATCCTTGACCAAATTATCGCGTGAAAAAATGGACATGACATGGTTATATGATAGGTTGTATCGAAAAATTGATCCTCATGTGGATTGGGTAGTCGTAATGTCTTGTTAGAGGCCGCTTGCAACTTGTGGGCTAGTATAATATTGGCCCACTGTCAATCTCACATGAGCCTACAAGGTCACACACAAGAATAGCCTAACACGAGCTATAATATCCAGATTCATTGAATCTAAGATATGTCTAAGATTCAATGAATACAATGTTTTATTTAGGGAGGATATATATATAATGATTGCACCTAGTGTAAGTGGGAGTTTGTTGGAAATTATGCCCTAAAGGCTAATCATTAAATAACTTCCATATTTGATTTATGAAGATAAATCAATGATTTGATTTATGAAGATAAATCAATGATTTGATTTATAAAGATAAATCAAATCAGTTGGCTTTTAAATTCGTATTAAATAAATTGATTGGATTGAATCAATTAGACAGATTTAATTTCTAATTCAATTTCAAAATTAATAAGATTGATTTTAATATTTAATGCGGCTCATTAGGGTTATAAATATACCCTTAGGTTGTAAGTAATTTGATTACACACACAAGAGAATTTAAGAGCCACAAAAAAACCCTAGAAGAGAGATGTGATACAAAAGCTTGAAGGCGCTAGCACGTTGCCGTCGTGTTGGAGTGCTGTTCGGTGTGGATACTGGTAGAGGGAGTGAATTCGTAGAGTCAGCTCCTAGAGATTGATAGATCAAGAAGGTGTTAACCCACGAGTTCGCAAAGCATACACATAAGTTCGCATAGGTATGATTCCTAATTACTAACCCGATTTAAACGCTATTGATAGATCCTTTTCTTGGGGTTCGTAATTTTATTGGATAAATTTAATTCCGATGTGTGTACAAATCCCAACAATTTCAAAAATTTTCTTATAGAAGCTCTATATACAAGCAATAATTGTAACGCTCCCTTATGGCTCCCTACATACATCAGAGTTAATACACAGAGAGCGTGCGGATCTGGTTTGGACGATTGAGTAACTGATAATTTAAATAAATATAAACTTGGCTTTATACTAAACATTAATCCCCAACGGGATATTTAATTACAGTCATCCCAAAATAAACTGCAAAAGTAAACCTCCTTATACAGTCATCTACGATATCCAAAAATATATATATTTACAGAATTAAAGAACTCTTCTTGAGTTCTACCTTCTTCCGGCCACCCTATAAGACAGTCTTCCCCTTTCTTCCCGGGTCGCTACCTGAAGCTTTATTCATATCTGGGATCCAAAATTGAGTCCCAGGGTAACAGGTTAATCTCTATGAAATGTACATGCATAATATGATAATTGAATTATAATAATAACCATAATTCAGGCAAAGCAATTTGACATACATCATTAACACACAGCAACAATCAAATACAGAATCCTACCAATTACGAATCCTTAGCATGTAGGAAAACATATACTATTGGCCAATTAGTTACTGTATGTAAATAGCCCGTGTACAAGACATGCCCCACAAATATGGGAATTATGTGTGTGTGTGTGTGTGTGTGTGTGTGTGTGTGTCACACACAAGTCATAGAAGATTAAAGTTACCACTTATCCGTGCAATTTCTCCGTTGTCGACCAACTGCTTCGCAAAATGTGCGCTCTCGGAAATCCCTATATTAGTACCACTGTACCTTGTTATTAATCATGATATTTGGGGAAGTTAAAAGGGTTGTCTTTATATATGAAATTACTTAAAAACCCTTTTTACAAAGACTTATTACTTTTATCCTTTATTCTCTTAATTTCTGCATCAATCCCTTTATTGGCCAGAAAATTCAGCAACTTCAAATGTTTATTAAAAATTGCACAAAAATCAAAAAAATTGTGCAATCAACTCTCACGTGCTCCATGACCTTTCTATTTCAAAGGAAAAATGATTTCAAAGCTTAGAGCACCCTTCATTAATCCAAATTGTTGAAAGTTTACTCAGTGCTCAGATTTACTTGTCCTACATTTAAAAATTTGTATTTAATTTTCTAGAGCTCCTAAAATTACCAAATTTTTATACATTAGCTCTATGAAAGTCCTTTATATATCTGGAAAATTTCAGGATTTAATCACATAGAGATTAATCCCACTTTCCAAAACATTCTCACTGTTTGGTGATTTTCCCAGAAAACTTGGGTCAACTTTAAAAATTGATAACTCTCTTGTCAGAGCTTTAAAAATTGTCAACCACATTTCAAAACAAAGCCCTGAGAGTCCTTTATAATAATGGAAAATATCATAATTTTATAAGGATGAAAACCTAATCAAATACCATGAAAAAGCCCTATGATCAGGTTTTCTCTTCAGGAAACAAGGTCATTTTGTAAGAATTATTTCTCTCTACTTAGAGCTTGAAATCTTACAAAATACCCTCCATTTTAAAGATATACATGTTCTCTATCTTCTAGAATTCTTTCATAATTTTTAAAGATATATTACTCAGTCAAACCACACAGAGAAGCTATTGACCTCAGAATTTCGAAAATGGCAAGTTTCACTTCTTTAAGGAACTTAATGTCTTATATTCGAAATTCCCTTTAAAAATTCATTAAAAATCTTATTCCCCCACCGTTTTCCATAAGGAACACAATGGTGGTCTTATATTTTCTATATTCAGACGTTTTCCTTGATTTTTCCACAGATTTCCAGATCTGGGTTTTCAAAGAAAAACTCCAAAATTTCAAGGAGAAGAAGATATGCTTACCACCAAGCTTGTTCTTGACTTTGTGAGCACCTTCACTTCTTCACACCCTTTAATTTGACCTCAAAGCCACATGCATGTGAGTCATCTTCCTTTTAACACATCATGCATGAAAGAAACATCCAAATCACCAAAATATAGTTCAAGTTTCTTACCTTGAACTTTTGATCTTCTTCTTCCTAACTTCTTGCTTCCAAACCGTGGTGATTCAAGAAATGTTAAGGTTGATGATGATGATGATGTCGTGGAGGAGAAGATGAGGACGGTTTAGTGGAGAAGGGAAACGATAAAGGTTGTTGAGGTTTGTAGAAAGTAAGTACGATTGAAGGGAAAAGAGGGAGATGAGAGAATTTGAATTTTTGTGAACAAAAAGGTGTTGGCCGAAATGGTGAAATGGGATAGGGATCTGATTTTGCATAAATGATTATAGGTGTGTGTGTGTGTGTGTGTGTTTTGATGTGAAAATGGTATAAAGATGAAGGCAAATCATATTTTTGGTGTTAATTTATGTGTGTGAAATGTGTCATGGAAAGTTCATGCATAATGACATGTGCTTCATGCATGTGGGGGTATGTGTGATGTGGCGCCAAGTGTCATAGTGCGGGAGGCAGTAATATGTGGCACGTTTTTCGAGAAAATGTCGTATGTGTTAATTTTTAGTATTCGTATTTCTCGATTTGCGTGTTAGGTTCTAGTATTGTTGTCTCGGTTTACGTGTATGGTTTCATTGTTTGTTGTCTCGGTTTACGTGCATGAGTTTTGTTGTCGTTGTCTCGGTTTACGTGTATGGTTCTTTTTCGTTGCCTCGATTTGTGTGTTTGATTTTTGTTATCGTTGCCTCAGTTTGCGTGTTTGAGTTTTGTTGTCATTGCCTCAGTTTGCGTGTTTCAGTTTTATCGTGGATTTTGTTGCACGTTTTTCAAGTGGGTATTGTCTTAGGTTGTTTTCTTGTGTTTGTTGTCTAATTTCTCTCGAATACTCAATATTCAATAAGTAAATAATATCCCACTGGATATTAAACCTTGGCAGATATTATTGAATATTCTCAAGTATACAGGGTTTCTTGTAAAGCGTAAAACAGGACATTACAATAATCATTATCAATAATGATCTTGTTATAGAACAATCTGTGTTATTTGATACTGGAGCACAAGCTAATTGTATTCTAGAAGGCTTAGTTCCTACCAAATATTTTGAAAAAACTACTGAGCGGTATAGTGCTGTAAACAAATCTTCACTGGCTGTTCAGTATAAACTTTCAAATGTTATTGTTAAAAATGATAGTTGGCAAGTTCAAACACCTTTCATTTTAATGAAGGACATGGTGACTAAAATTATACATGGTGCACCTTTTACCCAACTACTAATCCCTTTTGGTGTTGAGCCCGATGGACTTGTTAAACTACATTTTAGGAAAAAGATTTTCTTTCTTTTTACAGAAAAACCAAAACTAAAGGAGTTGAATCCTGTGTTTCTTAAGCAAAATCAAATCAATTTTCTCAAAGATGAAGTTTCCTTTAAATGACTTGAGCAACAACTTCAAGATCCTGTTGTTCAACAAAAAATTCAATCTTGTCTTCAAAAAATTCATCAAATTGTTTGTGCTGATTTGCCAAATGCTTTCTGGAATAGAAAACAACATATGATAGATCTTCCTTATGAACCAAATTTTTTTGAAAAAACAAATTCCAACAAAAGCTCGACCTATTCAAATGTCTCAAGAACTTCTTGAAATCTGTAAAAAGGAAATTCAAGATCTTCTTGATAAAAAACTCATTCGAAAAAGTCGAAGCCCTTAGTCTTGTGTTGTATTCTATGTCAACAAAAATGTTGAAATAGGACGTGGTACACCAAGACTAGTCATAAACTATAAACCTCTTAATGAAGCCCTCCAGTGGATCCGATATCCAATTCCAAACAAGGTTGATTTACTAAAACATTTACATTCTACAAAAATCTTTTCAAAATTTGATATGAATCTGGATTTTGGCAGATACAAATTTCAGAAAAAGATAGGTATAAGACTGCTTTTACTGTACCATTTGGACAGTATACCATTTGGACAATATGAGTGGAATGTTATGCCTTTTGGTTTAAAAAATGCTCCTTTTAAATTTCAAAGGACTATGAATGAGATCTTCAACGATTAAGGACAATACATTATTGTATATATTGAATATGAAAGATTGCATATTTGTTAGTAGTAAAACTTTATTACTTTTATGAGTATGTTTACGAGCGGTTTCCATTTTCTTTTCTTTTCTGTTTTTCCTGCAGTTTCCATTTTTCGGTAATTAGAAGAGCTTAGAAATTAAGGATAAATAAGACTCCTATTATTATTACTAAAAAAAATTATGATAACAGAAATATAGGAATTTTTTTTAAATGCATCCCAATCTTACCATACTATAATAGATGTAATATTTCATATTAGTGCCAATCGGATAAGGTCTCAACAAATGAGAAAACATAATATTGATCATTTCGTGAAAAATAAACATCATGAATCATGTAAAGAAATATATATATATATATATATATATATATATATATATATATATATATATAATAGAAGAAGACGATGAGTGATGATGATTCGGTGATTCCACTGTGGCCGCCTCTTTTCTTCCTTTTCCCATTCGTGGCTTCTTAACTTTATGTTAGAGATTCAGCCTTTTTCTTTTCTATTCTTTTTCTTTTCATTTTTTGAAATGCAGCCGCTATTTGTTTTAGTTGGGAGGAGAATAAAAAAATATAATAATAAAAAGAAACTAAACATAAATAAAACTCAAAGTAAATATTTTTTAATATCAAATTTATATCTTATCTAAATCTCAGATAAATGTCTTTAATTTATTATGATAACTTCCCAAATAAATTAAAATATATCTTAAATCTATTATTCAAAAAGGAGTCATCCATTAGCGCCTTTATAAGAACTTAGGGACTCTTGAGGGTTCTACTTGCTCTTCAAATCTCTTTCGGTCACCCAGATCTACTCAACTCTCTTCTCTGCGGTTTGTTAGGTTGGCGGCTTCTTGTCTCAACGTAACTCCGTCTTCATCTTGTCCAACTCAATCATAGCTAAGTGTGTATGTTTGTATTGGCATACATACATGTTCAAGGGTTATAGGTCCCGAGTCTAAGCCTGTAGTTCAGTTAGGTTGTACCTAAAGTCAATGGTTGCATCTTTGTTCTCAGTCTTTGCTTACTGAAGATAATTTTAATGTAATTCTTCTATGTTTTTGCCAACGTTACAGGATTGACAAGACTTGCATTCTTTCTTTGATTTTATAATCACAATGACATCAAATCAACAAGTGATTGTTCGTGAAGTCTAGGCTTCAAATTTGCATAGCGAGTTGTCTTTGATTCGTTCTGTTATACCCTACTTCTCTTTTGCATCCTTTGATACTGAGTTTCCCGGTACAATCATCATCCTGACACTCCATATGTTGATAAGCACTTCTACTCAATGTTTTCTCCTGCAACTAATTACAGTTTCATGAAGGCCAATGTCGATATATTGCACATCATCCAATTAGGTCTTACCTTATCTGATTGTAATGGGAATTTACCTTGTCTTGGAACTCAAAATGGACACATTTGGCAGTTCAATTTCTTCGATTTTCATGTTGAGCATGATTATCAAAATGTTGAGTCCATTCGACTATTGGAGAAGCAAGGGATTGATTTCTTGAAGAACAAGAAAGAGGGGATCCCGTCTTGGGTATTTCGAAATTCTATTTTAAGATCTGGATTATTCTCCGACTATCACCTCACGTGGGTCACATTCCACAGTTCATATGATTTTGGATTCTTCATCAAACTTATAACCGGGAGACACTTGCCTTCTGATGTTGATGAATTCCGACAGTTGGTTGCTCGGTTCTTTGGATCCAAAATTTATGACATGAAGTATATAATCAAGTTCTGCAACGGCTTGTATGGTGGTCTAGAAAGAGTAGCTAAGCTATTGAACGTGGATCGTGTAGTTGGGAACCGCCACCAAGCTGGGTCTGATAGCTTGCTTATTCTACACACGTTTATCAAGCTAAAGGATATTTATTTCAAGGAACATCCCGGGCTCGAAAAATTTCAAGATACCATCTATGGTTTTGAAGTGAATTCTATGATTCCAAATATTCCGAAGCTTCAACATCATGTAGTGCATGTTGGTCTCCACCCAGTACCAGTACTGCTGCATTATTAATTTTTTCACGTTGTACTGTACATGTAGAAAATTAGGACCAAGTTGTTATTATCAGTTTTGTTATTATCTTTGTTCTTTGAGACTTTGACTCTTTGAATTTGAGATATTACTTATTCATTAGTACTGGGAATTCGTTACGTAGGCGAGGAAGAAATAAATAATTAAATAAAGAAGAAGAAGAATTTATTACCTTTTTGAGTATTTTTCTAGTGGTTTCCATTTTCTTTTTCAACCGTTTCCATATATTCATACATACTACACATACATATATAAAACTCCCTTTATTGTAATTTCTTAACTAATATTTTTTCTTAATTCTCTTGTTTCTTTGTCCCTTTCGTATTAAATACTTATCCTACTGAAAAATATGTATACTAAATCTTAAAGAAATCTCATGACTCCCCCATATGCTACCACTATTTGATACACCAGATTATTCCCATGTAATTTATATTTTTCTTCCTTGATTTTTTAACAAGATGAACAACCATTTTCATTTAAATATTTCCTTGATTTTAATTTTATTCTCTGTGTGTGTGTGACACTTTTTCTCTTCATATTTATTATAAACTAGTTTAGAACCGGCACAATGCGCAGACGCAAAGGAAAAAAATTATAATGTTTAAAAGAAGACCAAAATCTCATGGTTTAAAAAAAAAAAAAAGCAGAAATGATAATGTATTGTATTTTGAAAAAGGTGACTAATGGTGCTGATATTCTCCTCTGTTTTCCAACGTTAAAACAGGGATAAAATGAACTTCAGCTTCTCCTTCAACTCTCACTCTCGGTTAACTCCCCTTTGTCTAACTCTCGGCCTCACTCTCCTTTTTTTTTTTCTGCGTTCTCTTTCTTTCTGAATGCTGACAGGATCACCATTTTAATAGAAAACTCCCATCCAGGCTTAACCATCGGTCCAAGGGGCATTAACTGAAAGATAAATATCACAGGGCTCGAGGGGTATGGTTTTCGTCTGATCCTTCTGTCTTGCTTCACTAATACGTGATCTGCTTCTTGCGTGATTGCCTCTGTAAGTCTGTTTATCTTTTTCCTGAACATAATATTTGCATATGATAAAAATATAAAATAACAATCATAAAGAGTTTTACAGCCATGATAAAAATTTGCATTTTTGCGACGGAATTTATTTCCATCACAAAATTCAATTCCTAAAAAACTATAAAATTATATTTAAAAAATATTAAAAATTATGAAATAAGAAAAAGATATATTGAAACTTTTGGCCAAATTTTATTTAATTATTGTCTTCGTTGGAAGAGCCTTAAAAAATACATATAGAAAATTGGGAATGGATATCAGTATAAAATACTATATTGAAATGAAGAAAAATAATAGTATGAAATAAACAATATTGAATAGTATATTAAAAAAAAGTGTATATAAACAAATAAATACAGAAATAATCCTAAAAAGCTATACCTAAACAAAATGAGATATAAACAATAATGTTGCCAACAAAATAAACTAGAAAGCATAAAAATCATAAATAAGTTATACATCTATAGAATGAACAAATTAGAATTTTGCATTCCACAAAGTATAAAAAACCAGATAATACAAATATATATTAGATATTCTCGAACATAAACCCTAAAAGGCGCTGGATTTGTGATGAAATCTCTATAAGGCCTTCTTGGTATTCGCTAAAGAAACAGCTAACATGTTATCTAACATCTCAATTTCTTCCAACCATCTATACCCATCTTTTTCCTCTTCGCCAACTTCACTCTCTTCATCTACAATAGTAACACCAATTAAACACAAATCAAAACATGGTTTCACACCAATATTGTATCTTTGTGTGAAATAGCTAACTAAAGTAATTTCTTTAATCTCTACAAGTTAATCATGTAACTAGGATTGGAAAATATTTTAGAATCCGGGTCAAAAAAACTAAATGAAAAAATGCTTAAGGAGCGAGCAAAGGAAAACTTTCAATGGATGGCTTTATTTATATAGTTGATGAGTAAGATGCTTTAATTAAGTCATGGCGGTTGGGCTTCACTTATTTAAGGTATGAGCACATGTGAGGCTAAGGTCAGAGGCTGCAAAAAAGGAGGGACAAAGGAGAAACTAAAAGAAGAAAAAAAGAACAAACATTCATAATAATAAAATGAAAATGTGAATTCGTTGAATCAATTGAACGTACAAGACAAAAAAGTAGACATAGGCACCTGGCAAGCCGCTACATGTTCTATGACTGCAACATAAAGCTTCCCCCAATTATTGGACCTAGTTCTTAATTCTTATCCTCAATTCCTTAAACTATTAAGGTGATGAAAAATCTTGCCAAGAGCCGAATAAGTAGACATGACAATGATATATGCTGCAGCTCTCTTGATAGAGTACCACAATGGAGGTGTAATATGAGAGGCTTGGAACGGCACATGATAACAAGCAGTATAAGGCTTGAATGGTCTAGTTTCACCTTGCATCAGCAAATATAATAAGATTATTGCATCTAGACTTTGCATAAATATCAACCATAAATGTAGAGGGAATGTAATCAAGTTTCACAAAAGTAGGCCAAACTAGCAGGAAAATCCAACTTAATCAGAATTGAATTCATCATGGGAATGAGCACTTAAAAGTTCAGGAGCAAAATCAATCTTATGATTTCCTGCAGTCCAAATCCAAGGCTGATAGGCAGCAACTCGCTCTGTGAATCTTCCACAAGTGTCCCACCATATGTTGTCATGAAATGGATAATAAAATTGAACAAAGAAACATTGGCATACACTTGAGCAGATTAGTGGAGTTTCTCCTTCTCTGGCATACCCGTGAATTGCATCCATTTTTCTGAAAAGATACGAAACAAGATAAATCAGTCAATGTTTTATTCTTTCCAAACCCATGAGTTGCATCGAAACTTCTATGAAGAGAAGGTTAGCTTGCAATGAAGTACTCATTCATAAGATAAATTAATAAAAATGCAGGATGAACATCAATCAGAGGCTGACTTAATTCATTGTAGAAGTCAATCTAACACGACCAATTCCAAACCTATAAATCCACAAAGTAATACTTTTCACCATTCTATCAAGACATTCAACTCGACGATGTAAGTTTATCCCGGCACATAAGGCAGAAAATTCAAGAGAAGAGAGGACTTTAATTATGCCATAACCCACCTTCAAGTACATATCTTCTGCAGATAACTAAAGATAACTAAAACTAATTTTTTCTGGAGAAATTAATTCAAAGGCTCAAGACTGTCATATGTCCATTGTCACAAATTCAAATGTGCGTGAACGAGACTGTGTGGGTGTATGTATGAGAGAGAGAGAGAGAGTGGTGGGGGGGGGGGTATAAAGAGGCATACATGATCATTTCAAATCCCTAAGAAAATGGACCTGTCAACACGATCACAAGTTCATGGCTATATAAAGTTATAGACAATACCCATCAAAATTAATTATCCTTCCAAAGCTGAGTGTGTGTAAACAAAATTACAAGGTTAATTCCCTACATCAATAGAAATAACTGGTACAAGATGATACAAAGAAGTGACGGACAGTGAGCTGAGTTGCACCAGACATGTATAGATATAGAATATGTGGCAAGGTTGCGGAACTTTGAGGTAAATGACAGTAAACACCATACAATGAATGTAATAAGTATTGAAGCATGCCATCTAGATACAAGCATTAAAAATCATACAACTTGAAGTCTTAGGAACCTTACAAATCGCTGCCAGCTTCCTCTTCATACACAAAAGTGCCAAATACAGGCCCCATTGGTCCCTTAGATTCTGATGACCCCAAATTTGGGCCAACATCATCTCCGCTTTTGCTCCTCTGCCACAGACAGGTAAAAACATAGGTACAGAGAAAAAGGAAAAGAAGAAGTAAGCAAGTAAATGTACTACTTTCATTTGGTATGTGAATTTCTCCAAGTTGAAGAAAGAACAGAAGATGTAGAGTGCAAAAAACAGCTTATTATCTCACCAAAGCCGAGCCATCTAGCCAGGTTGGGTAAAGCTCAGTCACAATATCAATATACTTCTACATTGCATCTTCTAGAGGCATGGCACCCAGTTTATGCCATGCTTGCCTAAAACATAGAAAAATCAATCAATGACGGGAGAAATAAGCCCAGGCACAAAAGAAAAGAAAAAAATGAGCAATGAAGGATGACGGTAGATAATGGTCGATGGCTTATTAGAATGTATTCCTGACATCATATGATCAAAAGCCTCCTATATCAAACAGGAGATTACTGCAGCAAAGCTCTGGAAGAAGGAAAAAAACGAAACAAAGGAAAGGAGGCAGAAGATAAAATTCAAAAACTATATGTTAAGTCTTTTATGGGAACTTAAGGCAGTCCGATATGCCCATAACTGTCAGTGCTACGATATAAAATAAAAGAGTTTTAAACACATCAAACAGTTCAAAAGATTCCGTTATATAGGACAATACCCCCAAACACGCAATGTAAACACCTAAATCACTTTTTTTCCGGACATTCGGCAATGAAACACTTGGAGCAAATAATCCGCGTATACCAAAAAGAGGCAAGGATAATTGTACTACCATTTGGCTCAGACCGCCATTTTCAGTGCCGAAGGCTGTGGCGTGCTACAAGGCCCTTCGGTTGCAATTTTGTACAGCCCGGAGCTGCACATCAATGGACACCTTCTGTGAGAGCCAATTGGCAGCAGCAGCAACCACAAAAGCCGTTGCAGCACTGAAGGCCTCGTCCAGTTCTGTACTTTCCACTCCCTCCCAATCGTCGTCATCGTCGTCGTCACCGTCCACACTTTTATTCCTTACGCTACCGCTGCCCTGCTCTGCCAAGATCGATTCATTCTCGCGATGCTCGCCTTCATTGGCATCAGGCCTGCTCACAAACGGGTTGACATTGGGTTCTACCTTGCTCCGATTACTAACAATCAAAAAAATTTTGGCGTAGGAATTGACGAAACCCTAGAAGAGCTTATACAATTGGGATTCGATAGGTTGAATGCACAATCAAAAACCCTATCTATGAAGAGAGATATAGAGCGGATAAGCCCTAGGAATTGACGAAATTGGCGTAGATTGCGAGAATGAATTTCCTGCGGGAAATTTTTGGGATGGAAAAATAATTTTCTTTTTTATTAAAAGTTGCCCCAAAAATCAAACTTTTTGCGATGGAATCTCAATTCTATCGTAAAAAATAATTTTTTTAAAAAAATTTTTATTTGTCAAAATTTGTAACGGAATTGTTTTTCCGTCACAAAAATCAAACTTTTTGCGACAGAATCTCAATTCCGTTGTAAAAAATAATTTTTTTAATTTTTTTTTGGTCAAAATTTGGGATTGAATTGTTTTTCCGTTGCAAAAATCAAACTTTTTGCTACGAAATCTCAATATCGTCGCAAAAAGTCTTAAATTTGCGATGGAAAATTTTCGTCACAAATTCCGTCGCAAATTCACTCTTTTCTAGTAGTGGTGGAACCTAGCTCGTCTGCTTTATCTATGATAGTCCGTTCCTTTCTAAATATGCTTAGCAATCGTACTGATCGACGTCAGTGGCGTCTTGGGTCAGAAATTTGTTTATTTGAGGGAGCTCATCACGGATAGAACAGAATTGACTCATCTTTGGCGATGAAACATATTGAAAGGTTTCGTCGAAGGTCTTCTTGAGGTGATTCACCATTGCGAGCATAAATTTTAGGCTTCTCCTTTCTGCGATCTCTCGTCTCTGTTCAAATGGCAGAGGAAGATGATGAGTGATGATGATTCCACGGTGGTAGCCTCTTTTCTTCCTTTTCTCAATCATGGCTTCTTAGCTTTAGGTCATAAATTCAGTTTTTTTTTTGAATTAAAAAAAAAACGCAGCCGTTTGTTTTAGCTGAGAGGAGAATAGAAAAAGATAATAATAAAAAGAAACTAAACATAAATAAAACTCAATTAAAGTAAATATTTTTTAATATCAAATTCATATCTTATCTAAATTTCAGACAAATCTCTTTAATTTATTATGATAACTCCCCAAATAAATTAAGATATATATATCTTAAACCCAACATATCTCTAATTATGTTATGGACACACTTTAAGATTTCAAAATATAGATAAATTGACTTTATTCTACTCTCCTAGTCTCCTCTATCCTCTCTCCCTTTAAAAGAGTTTGATTGCTCTTTAACTTAGTTTTTTTTAATAAGTGTGCATATATGTATTAACATTAATAGATGGTAAAATAGAATATGATTAATCTAAATCAAAGGATATTTTGTGTTCAGGTTGAAGGATTAACAATATCTTAAGTAAGAAAAAGAAAAGGAAAGCGTAGCCCGATATCAATTAAATGTTTTTATTTAAATATTTTGAGGGAACTCGAATTATTTTTTTTGTCAATTAAAAGAAAATCAATCTTCATTAATCGCACAATTCTTACATATGTGATATATAGTTTGTTATTTTACGTTAATAAATAACTTTTTTTTCAAAAAAAACATTAATGAAAATCTTTCATGTGCAGGTTGCTATATCACACAACTTTTTTATTACTTTGTGCAAACCTCACCGTGAATCCTCTATATTTGTTTTGTTATTATCTTTGTTCTTTGAGAATTCGAGTCTTTGAATATGAAAGATTGCATATTTGTCAGTAGTAAAACTTTATTACTTTTATGAGTATGTTTACGAGCGGTTTCTATTTTCTTTTCTTTTTCTGTTTTCCTTTGGTTTCCATTTTTCGGTAATTAGAAGAGATTAGAAATTAAGAAAAATAAATAAGACTCCTGTTATTATTATTAAAAAAAGTATGATAACAGAAATATAGGAAAAAAATTTAATATTTATTTAAATGCATCCCAATCTTACCGTATAATAGATGTAATATTTCCTATTAATGCCAATCGGATAAGGTCTCAACAAATGAGAAAACATAATATTGATCATTTCGTGAACCAAACATCATGAATCATGTAAAGAATATATATATACAAAATAACAACAACAACAACAGAGGAAGACGATGAGTGATGATGATTCAGTGATTCCACTGTGGCCGCCTCTTTTCTTCCTTTTCTCATTCACCGCTTCTTAACTTTATGTTAGAGATTCAGCCTTTTTTTTTTCTTTTTCTTTTTTTAGCTGGGAAGAGAATAGAAAAATATAATAATAAAAAGAAACTAAAAGTAAATAAAACTCAATCAAAGTAAATATATTTTAATATCAAATTTATATCTTATCTAAATCTTAGATAAAAGTCTTTAATTTATTATGATAACTCCCCAAATAAATTAAAATATATCTTAAATCTATTGTTCAAAATGAGAGTCATCCATTAGGGCCTTTCTAAGAAGCTAGGGGCTCTTGAGAGCTCTACCTGCTCTTCAAATCTCTTTCGGTCACTCAGATCTACTCAGCTCTCTCTTCTGGGGTTTGTTAGGTGGGCGGCTTCTTGTCTGAACGTAACTCCGTCTTCATCTTGTCCAACTCTAATCATAGGTAAGTGTGTATTTTTGTCTTCGCAACATACATGTTCAAGGGTTATAGATCCCGAGTCTAAGCCTAGTTCAGTTAGGTTGTACCCAAAGCCGATGGTTGCATCTTTGCTCTCAGTCTTTGCTTACTGAAGATAATTTTAATGTAATTCATCTATGTTTTTGCCAATGTTACAAGATTGACAAGACTTGCATTCTTTCTCTGATTTTATAATCACAATGAAATCAAATCAACAAGTGATTGTTCATGAAGTCTGGGCTTCAAATCTACATAACGAGTTGTCTTTGATTCGTTCTGTTATACCCTACTTCTCTTTTGCATCCTTTGATACTGAGTTTCCCGGTACAATCATCACTCCATATATTGATAAGCACTTGTACTCAATGTTGTCGCCTGCAACTAATTACAGTTTCATGAAGGCCAATGTCGATATATTGCACATCATCCAATTAGGTCTTACCCTATCTGATAGTAATGGGAATTTACCGTGTCTTGGAACTCAAAATGGACACATTTGGCAGTTCAATTTCTCCGATTTTAATGTTCAGCATGATTATCAAAATGTTGAGTCGATTCGACTATTGGAGAAGCAAGGGATTGATTTCTTGAAGAACAAGAAAGAGGGGATCCCGTCTTGGGTATTTCGAAATTCTATTTTAAGATCTGGATTATTCTCCGACTATCACCTCACATGGGTCACATTCCACAGTTCATAGGATTTTGGATTCTTAATCAAACTTTTAACCGGGAGACAATTGCCTTCTGAGGTTCATGAGTTCCAACAGTTGGTTGCTCGATTCTTTGGATCCAAAATTTATGACATGAAGTATATAATCAAGTTCTGCAACGGCTTGTATGGTGGTCTAGAAAGAGTAGCTAAGCTATTGAACGTGGATCGTGTAGTTGGGAACCGCCACCAAGCTGGGTCTGATAGCTTGCTTATTCTACACACGTTTATCAAGCTAAAGGATATTTATTTCAAGCAACATCCCGGGCTTGAAAAATTTCAAGATACCATCTATGGTTTTGAAGTGAATTCTATGATTCCAAATATTCCGAAGCTTCAACATCATGTAGTGCATGTTGGTCTCTTCCCAGTACCAGTACTGCTGCTTTATTAATTTTTTTCAAGTTGTACTGTACATGTAGAAAATTAGGACCAAGTTGTTATTATCAGTTTTGTTATTATCTTTGTTCTTTGAGACTTTGACTCTTTGAATTTGAGATATTACTTATTCATTAGTACTGGGAATTCGTTACGTAGGCGAGGAAAAAATAAATAAATAAAGAAGAAGAAGAATTTATTACCTTTTTGAGTATTTTTCTCATGGTTTCCATTTTCTTTTTCAACCGTTTCCATATATTCATACATACTACACACACATATATAAAACTCCTTTTATTCTAATTTCTTAACGAATATTTTTTCTTAATTATCTTTATTTGGGATATTTTATTGTCCCTTTTGTATTAAATATTTATCCTACTAAAAAAAAATGTATACTAAATCTTAAAAAAAATCTCCCCCATATATAAAACTTAATCAAAGTAAATATTTTTTAATATCAAATTCATATCTTATCTAAATTTTGATAAATCTCTTCAATTTATTATGATTACTCCCCAAATAAATTAAGATATATCTTAAACCCAGCATATCTCTAATTATGTCATAGACCCAATTTAAGATTTCAAAATATAGATAAATTGACTTTATTCTACTCTCCTAGTCTCCTCTATCCTCTCTCTTTTTAAAAGAGTTTGATTGCTCTTTAACTTAGTTTTTTTTTTTCTTAATAAATGTGCATATATGTATTAACATTAATAAATGGTAAAATAAAATATGATTCATTTAAATGTTTTTTTTTAATAAATGTGCATATATGTATTACTCTTTAACTTAGTTCCAGTAGAATGATTAAGGATATTTTGAGTAAAAGAAAAGAAAAGCATAGCTCGATATCAATTAAATGTTTTTATTTAAATATTCATGAAGGCCAATGTCGATATATTGCACATCATCCAATTAGGTAGTGGCGGAACCAAAAATATTTTTTAGCCCAAGCCAAAAAATAAACATATTGAACTACTCTTTTTGGTTCTTATTATAAGATAATAACTAAAAAGTGTATTTGGTTCTTTTCATAAGGTATTTGCTTATTTCCAAAAAAATATTAATTATTTGTTTCATGTGTTAGTTCTCTATGTGTTTGATGATAACCTGACAATTGCAAATTAAAAGGATTGAGATTTCATTCATGTTCTATGTTTTTGAAAAATGTTACTCCAGTAATGTCTGTGATACTCCAATAATGACGCTTGATTTTAACTTACATTACTCCAGTAAGAGTTATGTTACTCCAGTAACATATCTTGTTACAGACGCATTTTGTTAAAATGTTACTCCAGTAGCGTTTCTGTTACTCCAGTAATGAGTGTATTCAAAATGTTTTTCAAGTCATATTACTCCATTAATACTTAAGCTACTCCAGTGGAATTGATGTAACGATATGTGTAAAATGTCTCTGTATCCATATTACTCCAGTAAGGGATAACTTACTCCAGTAATAAGTGACTCCAGTTGTCACTTAGTTACTCCAGTAAGTTACCATTTTCAGTCATAACCAAGAGTAAACCCGATAGCCTGTCAAGTGTGAAACACATTACTCCAGTAAGTCCATAATTACTCCAGTAATTGCTACTCCAGTTGTCACTTAAGTACTCCAGTAAGTCATCTCTCTCAGCCATTTCCAAAATGGAACCCGATATGTAGTCATGTTACTCCAGTACCAAAACCGTTACTCCAGTCATGTTTGAGATATTATACTTGAATTACTCCAGTCATCAAAAGGCTACTCCAGTCAAACTTGAGACAGAGACGACATGAACTTTAGTTACTCCAATAAACTTGTGTCTGAAATAAATTAGCCTTTGGATCATATAAGATGCATTACTCCAATAATGAATTAGCCACTCCAGTCAAACTTGAGATAGAGATGACATAAACTTTAGTTGCTCTAGTAACTAAGTGATTACTCCAGTAATCTTGTGTCTGAAACGATATAAGCCTTGCGATTACTCTAGTTATTTAATCGCTACTCCAGTCACATAGACATAGAAATGAGACTCTGTTCCTGAAGCTTATGATTTGATCTCATTCACTTTATGTGCTTCATATTTTCAATCTACAATTATTCTCTGTTATACGTGATCAATTTTCTCATGAGTTTCAGATAAACATAGCAAGAATCAAGGAGAAAATCAACTGGGTAAAATGTAATTAGTGAAGAACAAAAAATAAGCCTGAAACTTCTCCTCTATCCCAAGAGTTCAACTCAGGCCATTCAAGGACAGTTAAATCATTCTCCAACGGTCTAATAAAGTTATGGAAATGGCAAGAATATTGGAAGACCATCTACAACAGCTAAATCCAAGATTCCAGCCAAGAATTGAAGAAATGGAGAAAAATATGCAACGGTCATATTCCAGATCTATAGCTGAACGTTGAAGAATCATAGAGAAGAAAAAGCAATGGCTAGTTCCTCTAGTTAACTTATAATACCTATGAAGACTCAGAGCAAAAGACACTGATCATCTTTACAATTTGAGTCTGTATTGTGCTTTTAATTTGATCCTCGTTGTTTATCAAATTTGCTCTTTTGAGAGTTTTGAAATCATTTTCAAATACTTGTTTGTAAGGACTCAAGGTTGTGGAACCTGTGAGTTGAGTCTTTTGATTACAAAGTGTAAGGAGGAGCAAGTCCTAGGTGATTAGGATTGCATATGATTTACATTATTGTAATTGAAGCTTATTGAGATACTAGAAATACCCAGAAGATATTTGGGGACTGGATGTAGGTCAAAGTTAAGACCAAACCAGTATAAATCCTTTGTGTCTAGCTTTTCTTCCCTTGTCTTTATTCTTTGTTCTTCAAGTTTTGAAAAACTCAGAATCTTCAAAAAGTGTTTTTTAATCCCCAATTCACCCCCTCTTGGTGATTTCTTCCATCTTCATCATGTATACCTATAATTAAAAAGGGTAATGAGTGAGAGTAATAAATAATATGATATTAGAGTTTAGTGTAATAAGTATGGATAATATTAAAAATTACTTAAATTTTAGGACAGATTTAATAACTTTAATTGTTTTATTAACTTGTGAGAATTGTTAATTGGTGCCTTATAATAAGGATTAGAGGGAGTATTTACTAAATAGTATTACATAAAATTGAAAATAAAAATAAATAACAACCGAAAATTATAAATCAAAACAAGATATAAGATGATCCTAATCTTTTCGGTAGTTATCTCAAACAAGAATTTTACTTTCTTCTCATAGCCTAATGAATAATCAACCAAACATTATCCTTATAAAGAAGATAAAAAATTAGCTGAGGCCAAATTATTGGCCAAATAAAATATTATATAATAAGTACATAGATATGTTAACAAATTTTAGAAGATCGACTCGAGCCAGCTGGCCAACAAATAGATCCGCCACTGCTAGAAATCCCAATCAAGTAACGCATGATTGTGTATATTCCATCTAAGGGCATGTTTGAAAACAAGTTTGCCAAAACCAAAGCCAAATTTAGGCCTTTTGGTAAGTATGAAACGTGCTTCCAAACAAACACTAAATTAGTGTACCCATGAAAGAGGTAGAAGTATTATGCTACAACCAAGGCTTGTTTCATTATGACGCTGCCACCTCTTCATCATCAGAGTCCCCATTATCTGAAGACTCTTCTTTATGTTGCTGCTCATCTCCAGCATTCAATTTACTCCTCTTCTCCTTCTTTCTTTGCTTCTTCTTTTGACGCTTCAACCTCTTCTTTGCTGTTCGTTCCTCAGCAGCTTTCAATCTTTCCTCCCGTCTCATACTAAACTCTGCCACTTCCTTCCTTTTCTGATAATCAACTTCCATCCTTGCAAGTCTATCTTGCTCTTTCCGTCTCATCTGCCGATACTGTTGGACGAGGAATTTGAGTAATACAGGAAAAGGGAAAAAAATTAGAACATATTTATTGCCTTTCGACCTCCCAACAAGTTGATACATGATTATACACAAACGCATTTGTGAAGGAAATACCACATGAAGCATTCCAATGCCACTGAACTACTTCAATATAGTGTTTACCACAGATTTATAGAGCACAGACACACTTAATGTCAAGTGTCATGGGAAGAAACTACCCAACCAGCATGTATTTGACACGTATAGAAATGTAAGGCTTCAAAAACTGTAAGGCTCAAACTTGCACCAGACACAGCTGAACATATAGCTCTTTCATAGTGTTCATGTAGCACATAAATAATCAGAAAAGTAATGTTTAGCATCTTTTAGTATCATTCATTGATTCTGCTATTGTTCAATCATTTTTTTATTCTGCTTTTCTTCATTTTTATCATTTTAGTTATGTTACCGTTTGTGATTTAGGAGAATGAGGTAGATATGATAAGTCTAGGAGTCAAGATTTTATCAGGTGGTATCTAGACGAACCCTACTTCATATTGTATCGATATCAACATTCAGAGGGATGAAAAGAAGAAAAGCCTCTAATAGATTTTCTAAGGGGCAATTTGCGTAGGTACTTAAAAGATAAGATAATGTTGGCCAACTTTTTCAATAAAAGCATATCACTAAATAGAACATATTAAGTAGGAAATGAATATAGCAAATATGATAAGATGTACACCATTCCATGCTATATTTTACATGTTTTAGATTTGACATATCAATGTGTCACCATGTCCACATTATGTTGGTGCGGATCAGCATGCCTACATTTATTACCAAATATTAATTTGTCAAAAGATAATGTACTCCCTCCGGTCCTAATTATAGGACAACATTTGAGAGTTGATTTTGATCCTAATTATAGGACAAAATTTAAATTTTTGTTAATTTTTTCTTAAAACACTCCTATTTTATTCTCTTAAGTGTGTTTGGTTTTTGGTAAGTATATGCATTTAGGTGCATAGAATTGCCAATTAATAAGACTCTTAAATTGTTGGATTTTAATTTGTTTATCAATAAGTTGACGTTAATTTACCAATATGTGTGTGTACATATATACATATAGACATACACACGCATTATATATATGTGTGTGTGTGCGCATGTGTGTCTATATGTGTATGTACATACTCACACACTTTCACACATATATATTTGTGTGTGTATGTGTGTATTTATGTATTTGTGTGTGTGTGTGGGGAGGGGGTGAAGATGTAGGGGTTTGTATTTGTGTGTGCCTGTGGGGGGGGGGGGGTGTTTGTGTGTGTGTCTTATAATTAGGACCAGAGGGAGTAATTTCGTATTGGTCTTAGGCTCCATATTCTTCTAAAAACAAAAAGATAATAAAGTCAAAATATGTCTGGGGAGGGTTTTCATGGTCTAACTGTTTTGGTGAGGTTTAGCATCAGACCCTGATTTCCCAGCTCAAATTTTTTGGAAACAGATCTAAACCAAGAGACCTTGCAGACTAACCAACATCACACACTTTCTTTAGAAAATCAAGAAACCATTTACAAGAGGCCATGCCTATCGCAGCACCTTCACCTAAAACAAAAAATTTATCAGTTATTCCCCGTTAGTTTAGAAGTTCCCACTTCCCACCTATCAACAGACTCCTTATTTTTCTCCTTTTGTCTATCATTCTTGGACAATCTTTTGAAGTGAAAGCTTCTCTTTGAAGGTTAATCCCCAAACATTAGTGCGTCATCAGCTGTATAATGTCCTTAAGAATCCTTAACCAAAAGGTCAATCTCTCCAATATACTAGATGAGCAGAAAACATTTTGACATGCACCTTTAGTTCATGAAACTACCACTACTATACATTTTCTTTTAGAAACTCACATTTTTGGCCCCACCAATGCATAAATCAGATCTCCAGAATGACAGATAAAATTACGGCATCACTTTTTTCTTTTTGTCATTTAGGATCTAAATGTGATGCCACTTTGCAGGATAAACGACGTGATGCCCCTTTCCTTATTGATAGGTTCATTAACGGATTGGATGAATTCTACATGCCATCAACCTGAAGATTTAGCACAAAATATGCTAGCCTGGATAACATTAACCGACTACCAGCACTATAATGTTAGTTCCACTTCCTCCAAGCAAGTGCTAACAATAATATGCATTCTCATTATCAAACTTCCTTGGAACCAGCTAGAGTAAAAACAAGAAGAGTACTGAAAGGAATATTAAAAAAACCAATTATATTTTGCTTCCAACGGCTAAAAACTAATTTTGAATCTTTCAAATTACCTGATGAAAGTCACCAGAGCCAGAACCAGCAGAGCTACCAGAGGTGTTGCTGACCCGAACGGGCACATTATCAATAATCCGTCGGAGCTTAACCTCAAGGTCCTCTTCTTCCTCCTTAAAAGCAACCGGAGTATATTCCACAAGTGCATTGGATGCTACTGCCGTTGGCGGAAGCGGCGGTTTCGACTTATCTGTCACTGAAACCACCTGAAGATCACCGTCTTTGGGTTTGCCCGTTGACATATTTGGGTTCTTGTAAGACCTAAGTTTTTCAGTTCAAGAAAATCCCCAAATTTTCGCTCAAAGATTAATCAAAATACATCATTCACTTAGTCGAACGCAAGTAACTAAGTTTAACGCATTGGGATAAAACGAGAAAGAGCAAAAGAAAAGTGCAAGGATTCCCCAAATCAAAGTCTATATAGACTATACCCTTCTTTTGACGGAAGAGGGCAAGGATGAGGCGCCGTAATAGGCCTCCGATGGCATGGAAACAGACTGCGACAGTGGGTGAAGGCGAGAGGGAATTGGGACGAATCAAAGAAGGGCTCAGATTAGGATAAAAATTGGGTCTACAATTGCCATAGGATCCGAAGACCCGACCCGAACCGGATGAGCAAAAGGTTGTGGCGTAGGCGTTTTGTGTTTTGATTAACTAAGTCGGCTTGGTCCGATTTAATCAAGTTAGATGTAAATTAAACACTTTCATACAAGTCTCTAACAACTTGCAGTTAGGAGGCGGTCATCGATAAGCGACCCTATGTGTTGTATTGCTCTTATGATGAGATAATAAATTATGTATTTATAATACAAAACATCCCTTTCACAGATGGGAAGTTATATTGATTTTGCTTGTACAACATTTATAGCTAAAATAAATATTTTATTTCAATTAACAATGATTGACTTCAATAAGCTAAGTTATAAATTTTACTTTTGCGAATAAAATCCTCCTAATGTTAAGAAAATTCCCTCCTACTTAAGACCTTAACTCAAAATTTTGTTGAAAGAGAGATAAGATTTTGATGAGTTTGATTTGAAAAACCAAGTGTGGTTGAAAGTTTTGAATTATTTGTTACTCTTTTCTTTAACATTTTTTCTTGATTGAAAAATTATTTTTCACCTAAATAAATAGGAAGGAAATATATAAGAAAAAATTAATTAATTTCACAACAACAATAATTCCCATACTGCTAAGTTAAATAAGATATCTCCTTTTCTATCAACGTAAATATATACAGTGTCCACATCTTTTTGGATTTATCACTTGATTAGTTAATTCTGAACTTGTTTGAAATGATGATTGGATTTATCATGGTTTACATGAACGTACTTATGGTAGACAACTCCAAACAAGAACTTTATAGGTCATCTAATCTATCAACCAACCAAGCTTATCTATAATAAAATTGGAAATTTCATAAAATATTACGAAATTTTCTTAATATAAGTGTCAATTAACTAAATTTAGTTATCATAGTTATTTGTAACAAATAAATGTTGGTTTTCATAAAAAACCATATTTTATTATGATTATTTTTAAATAGAAACTTTTTAATGTAGGCAATTAATAGGGATATTTTAAAATAAAATTATAAATTTGAAAAATAAAGTGAATTGAGGTTGTAACTCTTATATAGAGGACCTAGCTTTTGTTAAGGAGTGAAGTTAATATCTATGATGTAAGACCAAAAGAAAAAGGTCGAGAAAAAGATATATATTAAAAATATTAAAGACAAGGAGTAGAGACAATGTGGATATTTTATGAAGTAGAACGGCAAAAAGAAATGTAGAAGCTCTTTTTTCGCATTCTTTACTAGTGCTCCAGAATTCTCAGGGATGATTTGTTATACTTATATATGGGATTTGGAGGGAAGGGGAGGAAAATTTTATGAGTTAGATTTAAGAAAATTGGAGAAGTGGAGTCACAAAATTTTAATAGAAAATATGTAAGATAAAAGATAAGAAAAAATAATTAAAAACTTTCATCCCCACTTCCCTTATTTTTTAAAATCCAACTTAAAAAATTTTTCTCCCCTCCCCTCATACCAAGTAGGTCCTCAGTGACCATTTTCAAGAAAATGTAGGTATAAAAGGGAATCAGATTGTTACCATTTTATGGCAGAAAAAAACTAAAGAACAGTGTGTATAATAGAAACTACCATCACTATAAAAAGAGAAGGGCATACCATGTTCGGAAAATAACTATAAAATTTATCAGTAAAACAGTTCTTCCATAGGCAACAACCATTCACTGCGTTCATTCCCCTTCAAAGATCTTGTGAAGTCTATAAGTGCAATCACTTCGACAAAAAACTTAGTTTTGGTTGACCATGAAGTTTGAGGGCCATCCTTGTACCTCAACTTTTCAAGAATATTGATAAGAAACCATACATACGAGGCTAAAAGGAGAATGGCAAAAATACACAATATAAGCATGCTCCCTTGCTTTCACTATATATACTCAAGGAACAATACATCCACTGCATTATTTTTTTAAGATAAGATGATATGCAGATTCATGATACTTTCCACATCTCTTTGCTGAAGTTATGTCAACCCATCTGTGAGGCCTGGGCATCCACCCATTATTTGGCCAGAACCTCCTACTTTTAAAGAACCAGAACAAATTTTGTAGAAGCAGGTTGGTAGGAGGAAGGGTCGTATTGTGACTGAGGTTCTTATCAAATAGAAGCAGTTGATTGAAGAGGGGGCGTCATGGGTTCTGCTCTCTCATTTTCAGCAGTAGTTTCCTGCTTTTATGGTTGTTGGCCGTGGAGGATAAGGGTTCTTTCTTTCTTTTCTTTTCTTTTTTTTTTTTTTGGGGGGGGGGGGCATTAACATATAGGCTGTAAATATTAAGAATTGGGGGATTAAATTAGGGATTAAATTCTGGCGCACAATTAAATCCATGAGGCTGTACTTAGAGGATTTAAGTGGCACTCACTGGTTCTATGAGCCACGATAGATTAGGAAGGTTAGGGAGTAGTTATTAGCCCGTTAGAGTTAATCCTATATAAAGGGGAGTCCTAGGCTATTATTTTGGTTGTTGATCATTTTGTATGAATGAGTAATACAGAAGCATTTCTTCTATTTTCTCCTGTCTCTCGTTTCTCTCTCTTCCCTCTTCTCTTCCTAAATTATTCTACACCTTTCTTATCATAAGAGCACAATAGAAGTTGTCTCCGACCATTCTTGCTCGAGTTGTCCAAGACTCTACTGTGATATAAGTATTACTTTTATACATGTCAAGGAGACTCCACTCTAACAACTGCTACTAACTTACTATTAGTAAAATACATTATATATTCAAATAACGAAGCACGAGAGGAATGTCTTGAGAGGTGGTTTGGAAGCTGTTCTGCGACCAAGAGGTAGAAGAGCCCCATGACTCCAGCATGTGGTTGGATGCTGCGGCTGTAGTTGGATTCCAGAGGTACAGTTTCGCGCCGTCAATTATCTTGACAAAACCAGGTTAAGGATAACAAGTGCACATTCCTACAATGTAGCCTTCTTCATTCCCTGCCTCATTTCCAGTTCCATAACTTGGCATTGAAGAACATATAACCAGGGTTTTGAAACTTAGAGTGGATCAGCCGGTTCGAGTTGAAAACTGATGAACTGGTCAGTAAACCGGTCCAGTATAGGCATCAACCCGGTTCACCATTTTTTTAAATTGATTTTTTTTTTTTGGTTAAAAAAAATTCTTTACAATTTCATGTCAATAATCCATAATATTAGGCTAAAAAAGGATACCATAATATGAAAATAATTGTAAGGGTAAATGTAAAAGATAAACAAAGCCAAAGCTTAACACTTCAGCCAAAAAGGAGTTCGAGGGATTAATTAAAGAGAAAGAAATCCTTGAATTCATTGACTATTTAATTTAGGTATCAGCAAAACAAATCTTCCCTACGTAATAGTAAATCATTTTCACTGTGTTCATTTCCCCCTTCAGAAGATCTAGTAAAGTCAATGAATTCTATCAATTTGACAGAAAATTTAGTTTTGGTTGGTCATGAAATTGGAGGGCCATCCTTCTAGCTTCTTGAATTTTCAAGAATATTGATCAGAAACCATACAAAAGGGGCCAAAAGGAGAAGGGCAAAAATACACAATTTAGAACCATACTTGCTCATTTACTCTCATTAGATATGCCACAAGGAACAATACACGTACTGCATTAAGTTGTCACCAAGACAATTCGTGCGCTCGAGTTGTCCAAGACTCCATATTTTTTATAGGAAAAATTGGTGAATTGTTTCTATTTAAAAATTTTATTAGCCATACGGACCTGATATGTTTATGCATAGAAAATACAAGAATTAATCTTGAGAAATGTAATTTTTTGAAAGAACTAGTACTCAAATTCAAGTCCTTTTTGCCCAATAAAATTTTCAAACATGACTTTTTTACCAACTTTCCATTTATTGTATACGTAAAAGAGACTCCACTTTAGAAACTGCTAGAAATTTACTATCAGAAAAATATATTGTCTATATTTTCAGACAGTGAAGAACGAGAGGGATGCCAAGAAAGTTGGTCTGGCAGCTGTTCTACGACTAAGAGGTAGAAGATCCCCATAACACCGGTATGTGGTCGGCTACCACGGCTATAGTTGGATTCCAGAGTTACAGTTTCACCGTCGATTATATTGACAGAACCAGGTTGAGGATAACAAGTGGACATTCCTACAATGTAGCCTTCTTCATTCCCTGCCTCATTTCCAGTTCCATAACTTGGCATTGAAGAACATATAACCCTTCCATCCTGTAACCATCTCATTAATTTCAGAAAACAAGTTGTACTGCTATAATACCACTGGTGTGGATATTGTTGGTTTAAAGCTATAGACCAGTTTAAATGCATACGAGGTCTGAGGAATTGTCAAAACTATAACCCCCATCTCCCCCAAAATCACAAATATTTCTTATGCCACTTTGTAACGTTTTTAATTGCGCTAATAGCATTTTGTTCCTTTACCAATTAAAAAGGAGGAAGGTTTCTATACACCAATGGAAGTAAATGATGCTCTTCCTAATCGTTAAAAGCCAATTCGCCCACTTTTTGTACATAATAAATAACTTATAAAAGCTCACACAAAGAGAGACATGATAAGCTGCAAGTTCACAACCTTGCTTAATTTGCTAGATCATAATCATGTAAATCTTTTCATAAATATATGTGCGTACGTGCTAGTCTATATATAATTAACACTAGTTAGTAATTGAAGACTGAAAAATAGAAATCAAGTATCACCTGTCCATACAGAGCTGAACCAATTCCACCTGCATGTTGATGAGCCACACCATAGATGACATAGCCACCTCTTGGCATTGGGAGGTTTGTTCTCTTGACATCAATGCATTTACTGCTATCGGTATGGTCATTGCCGCAAGAATCAACTTCATACTCAATCTGTAACAGAAATACATGTTGCTTACATACACCCAACAACATGAGAGTACATTATTTTATGTTTTAAAGTTGAACTCGGATTCAGATTGATAAACTAGTCACCATAAGAATTACATACCATGCAGTTATGCTTTATACCCAAGGCTTTTGAACCATTTGATACTTGCAAAGTATCAGTCACATCAAGTGCATAAATCCTTACGGGGACTACCAAATCGCTCCAATCAACCCACTTAACTGTATATCTAAGGTAGAGGCTTCTCCTTGATCCCTCAAATCCTTCCTTCACTCTGCACTGAGTTTTATGATAGCAACACTGCAAACCACCTAGATAATCCGGCCTCAAAGGCCGGCCATATTCGTCCACCGTGGTGTTATAAAGATCACACTTGCACTCAATGCATCCCAACCTATCTTCTACACCTCTTGTATCAATGGCATGGACATTAAGCATCCATTTCTCCTCAAACCCATCTGGAATTTCTGCAGGATTACCTATTTCTATCCCGAATGGATCCGGAATTTCTGTAGCTGTTCGTCGTGTTTCAGATCCGAGACCAAAATATGGTGCAAGAATATCTGGGCATAAGCCGCTGTTCCCTACCAACACATGATCTGAATCAAATAACTCATTACTTGTGTGTGTCACCCCTATACGTTGATGGTATTTGAAAACAGCCCAATGGTGGAGATAAGTTTCATGAAGAGGTACAGAATTGCCTTGTTCATCAATTACTTCACCATTGAAACTCTTGATGGCAACATGGCCTCTTGGAATGTCTATATCATAGTAATATTTGTTTTGAACTGATCCTGGTCCTAATTCAAACTTGGGGGAAATAAAAACAGCTTCCTTGATATTACTTTCCTTCTTCCATAAAGCATGAGACAGTGGTGCGAGTGCGACCAATAATAGCAGTAATGTTGCTGATAAAAATATAAAAGCTCGAGAAAGAGATACAAGTCGCATGTTGATTCTGTCATATTGGAAATCATTAAATGATAAACTTCTAACAGCAAGGAAAGAAACAACGCTGAAATAAGCCGAACTACGAATAGTGTCAAAAGCACTAGAAAGATGAGAAATACATAACCACAATGATAGCTAATACATTTCGAGCAAAGAAAAAAAATGATAGCTAATACATTCAAATAAATTACCACCATTATAGAAAATTTTAGTCACAAGGAAAGCATTACCAAGTAGCATATTAAACAACTATTAGAAGAAACTATGGGCATGTTTGACTATGTTTTTCTGATTTTCTTAAAAAAAAATAGTTTTATAAAATAATTTTTAAAAATAACTTTGAAAAACAAAAAGATCTATTTTAATGATTGTTATAAGAAATTTGTTATTGAAATATTGTGACGGCGACCGTTGCCAGTCATTATGTGGTGGTGGTGGTCATCAATAATGTGATGTGGATAATGGATAAATGACAACTTTAAAAAATAAAAAATAAAAAAATATAAACAAGAAAACACATAAAAACTATTTTTGCTTTTTTAAAAAAAGAACCTACTTGAAGCGGTTTTTCAAACAAGATTTCATTTCATTTTCAAAAACAAAATCAAATAAACCAACGAATTGTTGATTGAAATGGTAAATGCTTGCATTCCATAACGAGGAGAAGACACATTTGAATATTAGGAAGTGTTTTTTTTTTGGCTAAGTATATGTATTCTTTTATTAGAGGCAATTTTATTCAAGACACTGTTTGCCATTAAATGTGGGTATCTCTCACAATAAAAATTCGAATATTAATTTACCATGAGGAACTAAAGGACTAGTCACTTTTATTAGAACCAACCTCCGTTGCTGGAAATGCATAACTTGTTGAGATGACTTTAACTTTAACATTCACAGCCCAATAAAGGATACTTTGGGTTAACAAAAAAATAAAATCAAACAAACCCTATATTACTCCTATATATTGTTCATATTTCTAGAACAGGCTAATCATAGTGATGGTCCCAAAATGCCATGATCTGCATTCTTCTTAAGTATAGAAAACCTAGAAAAAGTCCGATGGATGATTTCATTTGGAAGCAAAAGCAAGTAATCAGTAGCATGTTAAAAAGCACGAGATTGCAACTTCCAACACGATGAACCCATACCAATAAACTCGACGAAAAATTCAAGAGAACCTCATGAACAGCAAGCACAAAGAAAGTGAACAAAGGAGAAGTAGCATACCACAGTAGAGGAGGGACTAGAAATATGACTGATCCGGCCGGCTGTCTAAGAAATTTTACACACACATATATATAGAGAGAGCAGTATAAAAGCATAAACAGCTAGAGAACTTTGAATATTTCATGTGATAGTGACCCTGAATTTTCATTTTGTGCATAAATAAAGAAAACGATAGGGAAGGATCCGGCAACCTGCAGGTTGCTAGGTAATTTGAAGGCTGGCTCAGAATATGACAGAATGGAGTATTTTGGTGGTGTACATCAGGCGTAAGCCATGACGCAATGATGAACATAGAGGATTGTTGATAGGGATTGACAGGAATAAGGAAGATGAAATCAATCAAATAGAAACAAATGCTCCTTTTAATAAAATTATATTATGGGAAGAAAATTGAAATTTAATAATATATTTTTTTTAAAAAAAAAATATCAGTTGTCTTATGTTAGAAAAGAAGAGTTAAATAATTTTAGAAAAGAAGAGTTAAATAATTTTATATGTTTGCACTTTGCACAACTCAAACACGGGACCTCGTCTTTAAAGAGACCAAACAAATTGTAACAAATGTAGGTACTGCATGAGGTGCTTCACGAAAAACATAATCAAGCACAATCCCGATGATACTGATCATGCAGAGGTGTCTATATATATATATGATCATTCATTCACATATATATTCGGCCAAGTATATATTACAATATTTAATTTCATCTATTATTTCCTTTTACACACAGTATCGCTTCTTGCACGATGTTTATCCCATCACAAATGGACGAAGGGGCTAGAGAGTTGGTGACTACTCTACAACTTCAGTTGGAATTGGAAACTTGCTTTGAATGATGGTCAAGCATATACTAATTTGTTTGTTTTAAACTGTTGATTTTAATAGTGTATATATATGTACATAAATCATTGTGAATATATATTCCTATTCGTTATGAACAATTGTATATGCTTTAAATGATGGTCAAGCATATACTAATTTGTTTGTACGTTTTAAACTTTTGATTTTAGTAGTGTATATATGTACATAAATGATTATGAATATATATTCCTATTCGTTATGAACAAATGTATATGCAGGGATATTGGATCCAGAAACCTTTACTTTAAAAAAAAAAAAAAAAATCTTAGCTTAGCTTGATGTTGTTACTTAATAACTGTTCTATTTATGTTAACAATATAGTATAACATTTGTTTAAATAAAGCCGTTAACATTACTAAAAATATATAACAGTTTTTATGAAGAAGAAAAAAACCATTACTTATGTTACATAAGGGTTGTTAATAGGAGGTCGTTATGTATTATGCTAGCATTAGAAACATTATTACAGTTGTAAATGAAGCATTTGCAACCAAATATATGTAGATGAGCAAGGTTCGATTTTCTTTCTTTGTACAATTCATAAGGAGTCTTATCAAGCTTCTTTATGATATAGGCTCTATTTCATATATAGTAGACTGTGCTCATTGCATCTACCCAGAATACTTGCGAGACATTCTTTTCATTTAGCATTGCTCTCGCCATCTCTGTGAGAACCCCATTCTTCCTTTCTACAACTCTATTTTGTTGAGAGGTCCTTGAAGCTGAGAACTTGTGGTCAATACCATTTGCATCGCAGTATTCTCCAAAAATTTGATTTTCAAACTCTCCTCCATTATATGTTCTTATCGCTGAAATACATATACATTTTCTCGTTTTGCACTTTCTTGACAAAAACAATAAATTGTTTAAAAGTATCATCTTTTGAAGAAAAGGTAAGTTGTCTAAGAAAATCAAGAGAAATCATAAAAAATGACCAAAGTGTAAAGATTACTACCAAGGCTTTTAACTCTTGTTGTTCCAACTAAATTCATGAGAAGTAATTGGAGTGCTTGTCGTGACCTCAATCTCTGATTTGAAAAAAAGATTTAGTTTGTTTACCCTTTTGAGAATCATCACAAATCAAATCATTTTTGAATTAAAGGTTGGGTAAATCAAGAATTAACTCATTTTTTAGCAATTTTCTTAGTTGTTGCATATTGATATGTAGTAGTCTTTTAAGCCATAACCAACTTTCATCAGTGTTACTAAGAAAACAATTTTCAGAATTAGTATTACTGTTAGGCATATTGATAGTATAACAGTTACATTTTTTTGAAACTCTAATTAGAACCTTCAATTGATGTATGTTTATTTGGAGATCTTTCAAGTTCACAATAAGACATTCTTCTGAATCAAAAATAACCCATTTGTCTTTATCTACACTATGACTGACACTATATAACATCCCAAATTCCAGGTTTGAAAATCGTGTTGGTCGACACTTAGTTTTAAGAAAATCACAGAGTTTTGAGATTTGCTACAGCTCAGAGTACTGCGGAAATGGATAATGTGCACCAAGATTCGGATAATGAGTATCTGATATAAAATGCCCAGACATATGATGATGCCCCGACATAAGCTGATATTTTAAATATCCCGAAGGAATATTCATGTGATAAAATTTACAGAGATTTGAATACATTTTTCTGATAAAGAAATTCTTAAATTAGACCTATGGTTTGGAACCTAACATCAGTTAATCAGACAATTTGGACAGGTCGGTGTTCAATCTAATGGGAGTCTCACCAACTCTATGGCGACTTGTGACAACCCACCGATGAAACCTTCCTTAGTTTAAACACCAAATGGTCCGAAATAACTTTGTTAAATCCGTGCCAGAATACTCTGCCAGAAACTAAGTCCTAATAACTTCTACCGACCTTCGTCTTTGATCGTTGCCTCTTCACGGCTCTTTCCACCGGCACCTTCTCTATCCCGGTTTCTTCCCTGTACTATTCATTAAGACTGAGGTCCAATGCCCATTGGACCTCAGGTAACGGTTAACCTTATGCTCAAGTATGACAGTATGCATGATAGATATTTATTTACATTTCAGCATATAACTATACATAGCACATAGCACATGTATCAATTCATATCTCAACAATACCTACATAGCACACAGCCCATGTAAGGTCCACATAGTTTGCACATAAACCAGTGCCACGCCCCGGAGCGTGTCCTTAGCGCTAGGAAAACATCTATACGGCATTACCAAGACTGTAACCCGTTTTCACATTAAAAGCCGAATGTATTTAATAAGGTGACCTAAGACCCTGTCTTAGCCACAGTCCATGACCCAAGACCCAGTCTTGTCCATGACTATATGAATCATCTCATCATATATAAAGTATACAAGCAGCATAAGAGTTAGAGTTACAGTACGCGTCCGTACCTTCATTGACGATATCGTGTACTTTCGTCGAAATATGGTACGTTTGACAGCGGTACGCCAGCGGAAACAACGGTTCGTGTTTTCAGATATCCTATAAGGATTATATCACAGATATGAATATTTAATATCATAACAGGCATTTTAGGTGCAAATTACCATTTTGCCCCTAGTTTGATTAGTCGGTGGAATTTTTCCAAAGCTTCGCTACTTTGACTCTAATCTTCCAAAATTTTGTCATATCTCTTTCTCCATCATATTTTCGAAATAAATATCATATTTAAACTTAAGCATGATATCAACATCATATTGGAAGACTAAAAGATCAAACTAACATTTCTACCATAACTACCGAACGAAGCTAGAATTTTAAGACTAGGGACCGAAGAACTTACCCAGAACCTTGCTACTCCTTCCTCCGAGCTCCTCCCTCTCTCTAACATCTCTTTAGATTTTGAACTAGGCAAGTGAATTGGTGAGAAAATGAAGGAGAATGGAAGGGCTATTTATAGAAAAAGGCAATGGCATTTTGGTAATTCCTTTGAACTTTGTCTGATCAGTTTCTGACCGTTGGATCGCACTTCTTCAAGATGACAAGACCTTGGCCATACACCTTACTTTGTTGACCTCATCCTATGTCACCAAGGTGATGTCACCAACTTGCTCAAGAAGCTTTCTACCGATAAAGTCCATGTTCGGTGTTTTAATCACGTAATCTTGAGAAATCTCAAAATTCCGGGAACATAGCCCCGAAGATCTTTTCTTTCTCTTTTAAGATACCTGGGTTATCTAAATTTTTTATCTCATTAAGGACATTCCATTGCCTGCCGAACATTTTCGGACAACCGCTGTCGGTTACGGAAATAACTTCTGAGATAGCCTACTTTGAGATAAAAATTCACTTGTATATAATAAGTCCTTATGTTAGATACTTAGTTCATATATTTTGAGATAGAATTTATTTTCTATCAGTTCTCCTCTATCCTATTTGCTTTTTCTCAAAATATCTCACTTTATATTATTATTATAATCATAAATATGTAGATATTATTATTTTGCTACTACACACACACATGCACAACACTTAGACACACACACACACTCACAACTCTCCACATCTCATAACACTCACACACCACACATCTCACACACACACAAATTTCGGTTTTTCTTCTTTATTCATGTCTAAACAATTAGCCATTAATTATTTAACTAATCACTTACTAATTGTTGACAATTTTCTTAATTAGTAATAATTATTATCTCACAACTATTTTACTTACATTGGTATTTTATGTCCCATGTAATATATCAAAAATCACGGAGTCAATTTTGGTTTCATAATACTTTTTAATTTTTCTTCTTTTTATTTTCAAAGGAAATAATTTATTAAATTGTCTAAATTAAGGACAATATTCTTTCTAATTTTTAATAATTATTTTACTGCCCTTTAGAATTTATCACAATTCTTTTTAGGATGTTTTGTGACCCTAAAATGCATTTTTAAGCCTTTTTGACACTTAATTTTCTTTATCCCTCCTAATTTCATGAGAAATCACTTTAGGAAATAAGGTAATTATTATACTAATTTTGAGACCACAAATTCACCTATTTTCAATAGGTATTATTTGTCAATATAATTATCCGGGTATTACACACTAAGGAGATTATTATTGGAAATTATGTCTTAGAGGCAAATCACTGTGCTTTAAACACAATTGTTATTTAAAGTATTTCTCATTTTTGTTATCATATTATTTGTATGTTTATTATGATGACTGTATCTTTGGACGTATCATAAAGATTGTCCTAAATGTCATTGGCTGTCATTTATGCGGGAGCAAAGATGAAATAATACTAGTATGATTTTGATTAGGTATAGAGATACGAATCAAAGTCATAGGCACTTGTAAGAGTACAAGGTGTTGCATTCACCCACTATGAGAAAACTGCATGAATTAAGTCATAAGCTTATCTCATGTATAACTATGTCACAATGCCCTTTGACCTGAGATCATCATAGATTCCTATGTGAAAGTCGCTAATCTTTGATTTAGTCAGAAGTCACATTTGTCCAGGTGATGATAAAGGCTTCAATTGGTATTAGTATTTTTCTTGCAGAGGAATGTGAATTGTCAACATGGGATTTGTCCCTCACATTTGTAGAGATATATTACTAGGCCCCTCGATGAGTATGTCTGAGAAATGTATGGCCATATTACAATGGGAAGGAATTTCCATTTCAATGGTTAGACTACTCAAGAATCGAAAAAGTAATGGTCAAGAACATGAGAATGACACTATCCATACTTCATCTTTGACTAAATATCGCGTGATAAAAGGGACATGGCATAGTTATATCATAGGTTGTATCGTATAATCGATCCTCATATGAATTGAGTAGTCGCAATGTCTTACTAGAGGCCACTTGCGACTTGGGGGCTAGTACAGTATTGGCCTACTATCAATCTCATGTGAGTCTACAGGGTCACACACAAGAATAGTCTAACACGAGCAATAATGTCTAGATTCACCAAATCTTAGATATGTCTGAGATTCAATGAATACAACATTTAATCTAGGATGAAAACACACATACAGATATACATTTAATCTATATATATATATATATATATATATATATATATATATATATAATGTAGTTTCAAAAATAATAATATTATTATGTAGTATTTAATTTATTTGATAAATTAAATAACTAAAATAAATAGATATATCGTATCTCAAATTTAATTTATAAAGATAAATTACATCAGCAGGCTTTTAATTCGGATTAAAAAAATATTAGATTAGATATGCTGGATATATTTAATTAAGATTAATTTTCAATATTTTAATACAGCTTTTTAGGTTTTAGAAACCTTATGAGATAATGATCAAGTCATATTAAAATAAAGACAAGTCGTGAAAGAAAAACCCTAGAGAAAGAAAAGAGACATAAGACGTTGAAGGCGCTAGCATGTTGTCGTCGGTATTTGAGTGCTGTTCGGTGTGGATACTGATAGAGGAAGTGGATTCGCTCAGTCCGCTCCTATTGATCGAACAAGGCGCACACAAATTCGAAAGATACGATTCTAACTAATTCAATTTAAACGTCGTTGATAGATCTTCCTATGGGACTCATATGGATAAATTTTATTATGCTGCCTGTACGAATCCCAAAAATTATGACTGAGACCTTTTACATAGTAGATGTGTTTGATTTGAACTCCATCTTTTTCATCAATTTCTCTTATGCCAACTATTTTTCCAGACTGATTTCCTTTAAATGTTACTTTGCCAAACGATTCTAAGTGGTACATTGATAACAGATACTCTAGACACATAATTGGAGATTAGTCTAAATTGTCATAATGTACATACTGGTTTTCCTTTTCTTTCTTTTCTATGAAAACTAAAAAATGCGCTATGTCCTTTTTTGTTGTAGTAGTTGCATTGAGCAAAGGGATTCAAAGCATGCATAGTCTTTTGAAAATAATTTAAATATGATTTACCTCCCTTCTTCTTTTTACTTTTATTCTTGCCTAGTTCTGGATTGTAACCAATTTTATAACTCTCATTTGTATACCTCTGAGCTTTTAAAGTAACCTTGAACATTTCACTTCCTCTAGTGAATTTTTCAAGGGTTTTATTAAGATCATAATTTCTTTTCTCTAACTCGGTGCATTTTTTATAGATGATTAGAAGAACATCTTGAGTTTGTTGATTAAGAACTTTAATTCTTTTCTTTGAATTTATAAGTTCTTTAGCTACTTTTCCGAACTCCGAATGTAATACATTATACTCAAATAATAATTCATCGTAAGTAGGTTCAAAATCATTTACCTCTTCGCTTTCAGATTCTTCATGAGCTACAAGGCAAATGTTCATCATCTCTTCTTCCTTGCTTTCCTCATCAAATGAGTTGTCTCCTCTGATGGCAGAGACATAAGCTTTCTTTTTGAAGTAACTGTTTTTCTTCTTTTCCTTGTTCTTCAAAGTGGACATTTGGATTTGATATGTCTAAGCTTTTCACGTTCATAGCAAATTATTTGATCCTTTAATTCACGTTTTCTACTGAAGCCACCTTCATGAAACTTTCACAATCCTTGATTTTTTTCTATAAAACTTCTTAAACCTTTGGACGATCATTCGGAGCCCGTCCTCTTATTCAGGTTCATATACTTCCTTGAGCTCTTTGTCTTTGATAGTGTTAAAACCTATTCCTTTATTTATGTTATTGTTGTCATTGATTTTATCTAAGCCCTTTTTGAAGTTCATCTTTCCTTCGTATTCGAAAAGACTTCCAAATAATGTTGCTATAGATGTCATTGATTGTCCTCTGGCTTCTTTAATGGTTGTGACCTTCACCTTCCATTCCTTTGTGAGAATATTTATTATTTTTCTCACTTGGGAATTTTGATTATAGGTTGTCCCTAAGCTGCTAACTGGTTTATCATATGAGTGAACCTGAGTTCAAACTCAACTATAGATTCATGAGATTTAATATGAAGTAAATCTTATTCAGTCATTAGCATGTTGACTATGTTCTCCTTTATGCCGTAAGTTCTTTTGTGGACAATTTCCAGAGCTTCCCACATTTCCTTTGATGTTAAGAGATTACAGATACGGTAGTAATCTTTCTGTCTAAGAGCACTCTATATCATCAAATTGGTTTTGTTGTTTAGTATTATCAGCCTCTTATCGACATCATCATATCCAAAGTTGGTTTTTAGACTACCCATTCATTCACAATTTTCATGGGCACATAATATCCTTCTTTGATGACTTCCCATAACTCGTATTCTGTGGCCATTACAAACACTCTAAATTTTGATTTCTAAAATATAAATGTATCACTTGGTAAGATTCCTTCTATGGATCCTTCTTGGGACGTTAATCCTCCAATGAAAAGACTAGGCTCTGAAACTAAAAGTTAGTGCCAACGTTTTATCCAAGAGGGGGGTGAATTAGGTGATATTTAAGAATTTAAACGGAAGCTAATAATCAATTTAATCAAAGAGAAGAGTTAGAGAGATATCAACGAAGTATGCATAGAAGTTTATACTGTTGAATGAAGTGATTTTGCTTCTCCATGAGCTCCAAAATAGTGCCTAGGAGATGAAAAAAATGCCTCTATGATTTTTTCCAAGGTCAAAGGTGAAAGGGCCAAAGAAGAGGTGATTGTCACTGGTGTCAGAGAGGGCTAACGAGGCCTTTTTGATCTTGCCATGGTGACGTTGCTGAAAAGTTGTTGCACTATGAAGAAAGAGAAATTTTAAAAGGGACTTTTGAATTTCAGAACTAAAAGGCACATTGTTGTGTATAATAAAGATTGAGGGCCGAAAACTTCATTTAATGACGAGACATGTGATGATATGCATTGGAAATTAAAACATTAATTATTTAGATTGGTCATTTTCTTAAATGTTGTCTAAATAATAATATTTAGACTAGGTATATGCTTTTTAATTAGTCTAAATGTAAAGTGCACATTGAAAGATCAAACAACATTTAGACGATTAGACTTAAAAAATAGTTCAAAAAGACATATTTAGACTTAGTGTCTTTCCAACCAGTTTGAATAAGAAAAAAATTTATAATTAATAATCCTCAGATAATATAATCTACCACCTACACACATATAGAAATAAATTAACTTTTCAAACCAGAGATAAAAAAACAACAACTAAACATAGAAACAATAAACATTCAAGATCAATATCAAGATTAGAATTTTTTTTTCATTAATAATATTTTGTTCATATATATGTATATATGTCTATACATATATATGTTTGTGTGCGCGCGCGTACACACACACGTGTGTGTGTGTACACGTGCACACACACACAGACACAGACACACACATATATATAAAATAGATGTGTGTATACACATATATGTATATGTACATGTATAACTCTTAACCCTTCCTCATCATCACCAAATGGAAGAGAGGAATAAGAGGAGCAGAGGGGTCAGCAAATAGATTATCCCTGATGTCATTGTCTAAGATTCATCTTTTTGTTGCGAGAGTGCATCAAAGTAGCACTTCTTGAAAGGCTTTACTCCATGCATTTGACCCTTGCATGGAGCTTCTCAAGAACTTGCTGTTGAAGGTGTTGCATGCAGAGGAGGAAAGGGAGGACAAATTGATAGAATTTGTGGGGTCTCATCATTATGTTGATTGATAGGAGAGAGGAGGGAGGCTAAAATTAAAGAAACATGTGAAGAAACAAAAGGATATGAGATGTTTAAATAAACAAGACGAAAGAGTACATTGATTGAAATAGCTTCATATTTCAAAGAGACGCATTAGGAACTTTGCTTTAGAAGATGAAACGAAAAAATTATGAAACATTTAAGATTGGTCATATGTAAACGATGCTTTCTAAAAGAATATTTATACCAAATGTATAAGCGTCCAGTCTAAGAAGAATTAAAATTTGAAATTTTCAAAATATTTAATAATATCAAGACCATATTATCTCATTACCGGTTTAAAAAATTTTATTTGGATTGCATAGAAGCGCGATTGATCTTAAGTTGTATTAATATTTACAAAAATGTCATTGGTCATAGTTTTAATTTGTCTCCGCATATAAAAAGTCTAGAGTGGTCATCTTAAAGGCCTTTTTCCTGGTAGTGTAGATAGGAAAAAGATAAAGAGAGAAAATAAAGATAAGGAGAGATTAATAAGGGTAAAAATGGGGGAAAAACACATTAAATTCTCAAACAACACACAGTAGGATCATTTAAAAGAATGATAAGCAATTCAAATTTTAAACTCTCATAAAAAAGACCAAAGAGAGTATTAGAATACCTCAAAGGAACTCATAGGCAGAGCTACATGGTACACTAATGGATCGTATAAAATGAATGCTCATTTAGTTCCAAATGATTGAATTTGTTCTTTCTCATTTTAGGTGTTTGGCATGGAATTTCGACCGAAAAGATCTACAATGGTCATAAACGAGTCCAGATTTTTTCCAAAGCTTTTTTCCCCAGCGTCCCTCAAAAACTTTAATCATGTTCGTCCAATTGATTTCAAGGGCTAAAAAAGAAACATCATGCAATTGTTACATCTCCCATCGTCCACTTTATTATAATCTAGGCCGTCCGTTTTTTTAACCAATCTGGACCATCCGTTGAATTCCCCATTTTTTCCAAATCCCAGTAGTTTCCTCTCGCCTCTACCCAACAACTAATGAAATTGGTGCTAATCATCCTCCAACACCGAACACTCTCGCGTAAAGGGAGAGAATCACCGTCCACCTTGTAGGTACTACTACAACCTAAATTCATGGTCACTGCTGCCTTATTTACGGTTGTCTTGCATTGATTAAAACATAATGATGCTGCCAAAATAAGTTTCATAGGATACTGGTTGCCGTCATATACTTAGTTGCTATCATAAAGCCCATGTGCACACAAACTTAATTGATGTGACATCCTTTACAGCTGTAGAGTTCTTGGCTGCTACGAAGATCTTGTTGATCTGGAGTCCTTTGTTGTTATGACATTCTTTGCTAATGTAGGAGTCATCAGCATACTGATAAAAAAAGTCTGTCTATTTCAAATCTGCTAAAGCTTATTTTTTTCCTCGATACAACATGAATGAAAGTTAAAAGGCAAGAAAACAAAACTGAAAAAACAAAGCATCAAAACATAAATAGCAACAACGCTAGTCTGGCTAGTCAGAGTCTAGCATAAGGATTTCAAGATATGAAAAATGGTAGAACCCCGGAACCTCAGCTAGGGGATCTTTAATGTAAATCTTATTAGAACCAAATTTGATTTATATTTAAAAGCCCCAAACCCATTCTCAGCCAGGGATCTTCAATGTTATACACTTCTCCTTAATCTTGAAGAGGGGTTAAATGGTACTCTCTCAGGTCTTAGATATGGAACAAAGTTTGCAGTGTAAATTGCCTTACAAGAACTGGAACCTGAGTTAATAGTTCATTTCATTACACTCCATCATCATTACTGATACTTTTAGCGAAAAGATGGTACACCAGAAAAATCAAACCTAAATTTGAACGTGGCTGCCTCTTTTATTGATAGAAGAGGGAAATATTTGAGAACAAATATCATATCTTTGTAGGAGGTGGTTGAGGAAGATGAAGTGCTAGACGAGGACGAAGTGATGCTGTTCATTGGGCTTCACGTAGGGAGAAGCTGAGATAGTAATTTTAAACGAACATAATTTAGTGATATTGAGGGATTCTATGAAAAAAGATGCTCACGAAATTTGCCTTTGTCACATATTTGTGTTTGAAGTGTATGACAAGGAACCAAATTTTGGAAGTTTGTTGTTGCGGTACAAGAACCAATGGATTTATGTAGGACCTAGAGGGCCATTATGCATTTTATTCATGTTGTATTATTTGATATTCTTGTAATAGTTCATAAAATGAGAATTTTTATTGCTATTTTTGTATTAAGCTGTTGGCAAATTTAAAAATAAAAGTTCGCATTGCATTAAACCTGTTTTCTATTCATATAAAGAATTTGAAAACAAAGAAGTGGGAGAACCTGATGAAAATAGCAGAACAGAATGTTCCACAATGTACCTTTTTAAAAGGGTATGAATCCAGCATGATCAACAAAACTACTAAATGACAAGAAATATGATTTTAAAAGGAGCGTAAATGAGTGACAAAAACCACATCCAAAAGCTGATATCTCCTCTCAATGTTGATATCTATAAAACATAACTATTTAAAACAACAAAACAGTTGTGGCTCTGCTTCACACTAAATGTTGCTTCTTGATCTCTAAGAGGAGGGTGTTTGGCAATTTCCAAAACCTAGGTTTTGGAAACAATTTAACAAACACCTATCTTTTTTTTCAAAAGCTATTATGAATCTAAAACCTAGATTTTGACCCCAAAACCTAGATTTTCTAAACTCTAACTTTTTTACAATTTTCAACCTCACTTTGGAGATGTGGGCCCCACTGAGAAAAGGAAATCCTAAAAGATCCCTCTATTATATCTTGTTCATTGTTTTGTAGGCTAATCTTTCAATTACTGCTTCGTGTTTTGATTTTCAATAATTAAGTGTATGCCAAAAATTGATTAATTGATTAATTATTTTTTATATGTTAAAATTATTTTTGTCTATACAATTTATTAATATAAATGTTAAATCTAATTTTTATCATGTTACATGATTTACTAATGATAGAAATGTTTTTTCTAACAATTTTATGTATTTATTATCAAATTTAATGTTTATAATATTTAAAATACAACTTTATCTTTTATATGCAATTTTATTAAAAGTTAATGTTCTTTTTGGTAAATTTTACCCTCAAAAAGCTATTCTGATAATAATATCCAAACACTATCATTTTTCCCCCCTAAAAGCTAGCTATTCTTCAAATCTATTCTCCAAAAATTATTTCTACCTCGTAAATCCTCAAATCTATTCTCCAAAATCAACATCCAAACAGGTTCTAAGTAGGTTTTTATCTGGCATGTTAACTTGGGCCATATTTGAGTGACAATGATCTCCCCCGCAAGTGTACGTGATCGATGTAGAAATAATCCTAGAGTATTATGGGGTTGTACTCATGGGGAGGCTGTAACTTTACTAATTCAAACAATTAAGTAAAGAAAACTTAATAAATAGAAAATACGAATAAGGAGAGTAAATCTAAAAAGAAAACAATCACTTGAAACATTAGAGTTCATGAGTTCACTTGAAAATAAAAATAAGAATATGAAGGTACCTATATATGTGCAAACCAAAGAAAAGCATATGCTTCAAAAGTTCAAGTAATCCAAAAAAAAAAAAAAACCTAGGAGTTATTTTCAAATGTTTTTTTAATTGGGTGCACCAAAACCCTTAAATGGCTCCCTATTAGGATGCTGGAAGAATAAAAGATCAGACTGTTCCCATTGGATGACAGATTTGGCTTTGGTCCGCGGCGGATTTTCGTCCGCGGCGGACCGCTTACAATACTGTGCCGTTTTGGCACAAGTTTGTGCAACCAGCCAATCTTTTTTTTTTAAAAAAAAAAAAAATTCCCACCCAACCATAACCCTTCCCTTAAAAAATAAAATTCGGAGACTGCTTGGCCAAAAAAAAAGAGGATTGGTTGGCTGCACAAAATTGTGCCAAAACGGCACAGTTTTGTGCGGACCAAAGCCAAATCTTTGGATGACATCAGTGATTTGCTACAAACTAGTACTACCAACAGAGATGAGGATGCCATGTTATGAAAATATTGATAAGAACAAACGAAAATTGATCAGTCAAAACCCATTCACTATTCAAATACCGACAAAACGATTCACTTCACCTTGAGCAATTAATAGAGAAATAACGATTCACTGTATTTCCTCTTCAAAGATCTTGAAAAGTCTATCAATTCAATCAGTTCCTAAAAGAAAGTTTTAGTTGATCATGAAGTTTGACCAGAGAAAAACAAACAGAAGGGCAGAAAGCAAAAGGACGAATACATGACGCACGCACGCACAATACATGTAACAAAATATTACATTCTTATTTCTCAACATAACAGTGCAGTAAAAATTGTCACCGAGACAATTCTTTATCCAAGAAACTACTGCGACATTTCTAACATATAAGCAAGAGACTAGACTCTATCTAAAATTCCACAAACAGACTGTCAGTAAAATATATTCGCTATATTTGAAAATAATGAAGCCTGAGAGGAATGCTTCGAGAGTTGGTCTGGCAGTTGTTCTGCGACCAAGAGATAAAAGAGCCCCATAACTCCGGCGTGTGGCTGGCTGCTGCGGCTGTAGTTGGATTCCAGAGTTACAGTTTCACCGTCAATTATCTTGATAGAACCAGGTTGAGGATAACAAGTGGACATTCCTACAATGTAGCCTTCTTCATTCCCTGCCTCACTTCCAGTTCCATAACTTGGCATTGAAGAACATATAACCCTTCCATCCTGTAACCATCTCACTAACTTCAGAAAACAAGTTGCATTGCTATAATACCACAGTGGTGTGGATTTGGGAAAGATTACTGATTTAAAGCTACAACCACTATATCACCCTCCAAATCAGAAATATTGAAGGAAGGTTTTCAACAAGGAAATGGCCCATTTCTTTCACAAAGTGAATTACTCATAAACGCTCAAACACTACAGAGTAAGATCCAAACTTACAGAATAGTCCTTAATTTGCTTGGTCACAATCATTACTTGTAACTCTTTTCCATGTCAAATTTTTGTATTTACTCATCCGGACTTTAATGTAGAACCCAATTGGGGAGTTGATCTTGGTCTTAGATGTAAAACATATTTCTCATATTTGTCTATCTTCTCCTAATTTACCTTAGTGATACTCCTTCAACAATGGCCAAGTAAGAGAAAGATGGAGGGAATTAAGAAAGATGATTAGAATGATTTAGAAAAAACATTCACTAACTTAACTAAATTTTTTAATCAAATTAGGTAAATAGTTTTTACACTAAGGATCAAAGGGAGTACTAGTTAAAATAACAATTAAAGATTGAAAAATAGAAATCAAGTATCACCTGTCCATACAGAGTTGAACCAATTCCACCTGCATGTTGATGAGCCACACCATAGATGACATAACCACCCCTTGGCATTGGGAGGCTTGTTCTCTTGACATCAATGCATCCATTGCTATCTTTATTGTTATTGCTGCAAGACTCAACGTCATACTCAACCTGTAACAAAGAAATACTTATTGCACACATACACTGAACAATACAGGAGAGACTATATTTATGTTCTAAAGTTGAACTAGGATTCGGACCCATGAACTTGTCAACTGAAAAATTACTTACCTTGCAGTTATGCTTTGCACTCAAGGCTTTTGAATACGAACCCTTTGGTACTTGCAAAGTATCAGTCACGTCAATTATATAAATCTTAACAGGCACTGCTAAATCACTCCAGTCAACCCACTTAACAGTATATTTCAAGTAAAGGCTTCTCCTTGGTCCCTCGAAGCCTTCCTTCACCCTGCATTGAGTTTTATGATAGCAGCACAGCAAACCACCTAAATACTCGGGCCTCAAAGGCCGGCCATGCTCATCCACTGTGATATTATAGAGATCACACTTGCACTCAGTGCACCCCAACCTATCTTCTACTCCTCTAGTATCAATGGCATGGACATTAAGCATCCATTTCTCCTCAAACCCATCTGGAATTTCTGCAGGATTACCTACTTCTATCCCAAAAGGATCTGGGATATCAGTCTTTGTTCCCCGTGTTTCAGATCCAATGCCAAAATATTGTGCAACTGATCCATCCTGGCATATGCCACTGTTCCTCACTAGAATGTGATCTGGGCCTGACTCACTAAGGACCCAATGGCCATCATTACTTCTGAGTCTCACTACTTCTGTCCCTTTACGTTGATGGTATCTTAATACACCCCAATGGTGGAGATAAGTTTCATGAAGAGGTACAGAATTGCCTTCTTCATCAACTACTTCACCATTGAAACTCTTGAGGGCAATATGGCCTCTTGGAAAGTCCATATCATAGTAGAATTTATTTTCAACTGATCCTGGTCCTAGTTCAAACTTGGGGGAAAGAAAAACAGCTTCTTTGATGTTACTTTCCTTCTTCCCTAAAGCATGAGGCAGTGGTATGACCAATAGTAACAGTGGTATTGCTGATAAAAATACATAAGCTCGAGAAAGGGATACAAGTCCCATGTTGATTCTGTGAACATCATCATATTAGAAATCATTAAACAACAGAAACTCAGTAACTTAGGGGCTAGCTTTTTTTTTTTCCGCGTTAGGCCAATAGAAACACACCCTATTCAAAACATAACAGAAAATCAGCAATACAAAAGAAATAGCAAGAAAACAAACAACACTCAAATAAGCCTAACAACGAGTAGTATCAAACGCACCAAAAAGACGAAAATACATAATTCTAACGATAGCTGAGACATTCAGATAAATTACCAGCTTCATGAAAAATTGTAGTCGCAAGGAAAGCATTCCCCACATAGCATTTGAAACAACGATTAGGAAAAACCATACTGCTCCTAAATCTTGTTCATATTTCAGGAACTACTAAATCATAGTGATCCCCCCCCCCCCCAAAAAAAAAAAAAAAACCTTCAGTCACTTTTGATCTCTTCTAATCCCAAATCACACGATTTGCATTTTGCAGTAGAAAAACCATTCCCAAACAACAGCAAGTAAATATAAAATTTCCAACTCGAAATTGCAATTTCCAATTCGATGAACCCATACCAAGAAACAAGGGCGAGAGATAAACCCTGTAAACGGAAAATTTTAAAGAATCTCATGAACAGCAAGCACAAATTAAAGAAAGTGATCAAAGAAGAAATATAGCATACCGAGCAGAGGAAGGAGACTAGAAGTATGAGTGAGAGAATATGAAATTGCATTCACGCTTGACAAATTACATATAGGCAACTGAAAACTTGAGGCGATAGCGACTCGGCGGTGTCATTTTCTGCATAAATAGAGAATGGAACGGTCATGTATAAAAAACAAAAAACAGAGAATGGAACAGTGAAGGAATCGTTCAAAAAAAGAACAGTGAAGGAATGAATGGCCGCCACGTTGCGAGAGCTAAATTCATGGTGGGTTCCGTGGGGTCCCACGAGCTGAAAAAATCGACTAAGAAAGCGGGTAAAATTGAAAAAGGGACTTTTTGGTGCCGTAAGGCATGACGCATATGATGAATCTAGAATCTAGAGGATTGTGGATATGGGTGGACCGCAATGAGGAAGATGAAATCAATGCAATAGAGACAAATGCTCCTTTGAATGAGGAGATTAATTATTACTTATTGTGTATGTAGATTTTCAAAGTCCTAGTCACGTATGAAAACATATAAAGTTTCAGCAGCAATAAAATTTTTAAAGAGGTATTTATCCAATTTTTCCATTTGAGATTGAATATTATTTTGTTTGAAGAATCATCCCTAGGCCTCTTATAAAAAAAAATTAAATATTATTTTCTATTTTTACCCTTAATTTATTCTCAAAAGTATTGGCTCTCTTTAAACTATGAGTAAAATCTTCTAACCACTCATCTCTTTTATCTTAATTACACATGCATCTTCTCTATCTTGAAAAGTCATATAAACCTTCCTTAAAATTAAAATCTATATTAAATACATTCTTTCCGCATCAAATATAATAAACTATATAGGTTTGAGAGATTGTACAAGTCATTTAAATTTATAACATCATATTTTTCTACAAACATTTTAAAAAAGGATTTAATGTTTCTGCCTCTGAGACAGAAACATTTTTTTTCTGCTACACTTAAATATAAGTAAGTGTGACCCATTATTAAAAGAAAAGATTAAAAAAAATAAATGGGCCCCACTCACTTATACGTGAGTACGGCAGAAAAAATGTTTTTGTCTTAGAGGTATAAACATTAAACCCTTAAAAAAATTACTCAAATTTTTAAAAATTTGTGAAATTTACCGAATGCCAATTAAAATTTGAGATTTAGTATTAAGAATAAATAAGTAAATAAAATTTTATTTTTTAAATAAATTTTAATTAAAAATATATTTTAAAACTATTCTTAACAGAGTTAACGGTTTGGATTTAAATGTATGTTATTAAAATAGAAGACATGTTGGTGTAATTAAGACAAAACAGAAGGGTGGTTAGAATATTTTATGTTAGACCCAACTGAACCCAAGAGGGAGGTGAATTGAATAAAAGATTGAAATCTTGAAACTTAAAAAATCTTTTTGTGTTTTATAAATCAACAGTTAAATATTCAAATAAACATATATGTTGGGAAATAAAAGAGTTTAGGGAACATAATATGCAAATCGAATTTATACTTGTTCGGCCCAATCCTTTACCTATGTCCAGTCCTCAAGCTCCACTTGAGATTTTCAATATACTATCCTCTTGTTTATCTGAGCACAAGAGAAGCATTTATAATCTCACAAGTTCACATAGGCACTTGTGAAGCTAAATCTCTCATTGAGATTCTTCCCCTTACACACTATAAAGATATAATCAATCTCCCACTCAAGATTACCCAACCTTGAATATCTCTCATATAAAATGATTACAATGAATATTCTTTCTCAGAAGTGAACGAATAATCACTGAAGTACAATACAAATCATTTTACTCTCTATGATAAACTATATAAGCACTGAGAATAGAGTGTGTATGAGATAAACATTGGATTCAGAATATTGACGTTTTGACAGTGTAATCTCTTGTTATTATGTTTGTGCTTCTTGAATGTCATTCTACTTATAGATGAAGATCATTTGACTGTTGAGAATATGACCGTTGTGAATAGTAGCAGTTGGAGATCAACTGGAACTAGCCGTTAGAGCTTCTGTTGTGCATTTAAGATTTTGACATCACTTTTTATTTTATGCTTAAACCTTAGTTTAATGCATGTTTGATGAAACAACCACTTTTTAATTAACTAAATTAATCACATAATCTATCATAATTGTCACTTAATATGAGTTAAACAGTAAATAAAATTTTTGTGGAATTTAAAATTTTCAAAATATGCTAAAATATGCATGATAAGCCCTAATGTGTGGCAATATACAGTTATCCATACATCAAAACAACAAACAGAAGCCCTATTTGATTAAAGTATACTATGCTTCTGTCGACTTCCCTGTAGGACCTAAACCGGACTGGTCACCTAGGAAAAATTTGTAACCATCGGTCCAGCCCATTATGAATCAATATGTGCTAGTGAGATGACAAGTGGAGTACAATAGTTCAATCTAAATTAAAACAATTGGTCAACATCCTCTTCATTAATTATCACAATATTGATAAATATCATAATTAGTGTCTCAAATCTTTTGAATTTAATTCACGGAATCCCTCCCTTCAATCCAATTGAACCGCCTTATTTCCTCCGACTAAACCCATAGGCTAAGTTACACCCATGTTACTTATTACTCCAAATGCTCACTGGTCAAGTGATGAGGACCGGTCAAAATTTTCAGAGTACCTACCCCAGACCATAGGTCTTTTCCCCACTTTACCCCAATGAGGCGTCGTAAGCCCTTTACTCTGGTGGGCAAGTTCCCATCACTCTGGTGGGACAATAATAAACCAATCATCGTGCAACAATGGAGGCATCACCACGTGGTGTAAATAACTTTTCCATTTTCTCCAAAATCTTCCCATCCCAACATTATAATAGTTCAATAGGGGAAATTTCTAAATATTCGCAATTGTTATATCATCATATCTCAATTCCCATAATTATTATAATATATCAATGCATATAATTTCAACTAATAAAACTTTACATGATAGACTTTATTTAAACATGCATAATCATATCAGAAAATACTCACAACAGCATATTAAAAACACAATAAGTGGAAATTGGTTACCTCTTATCCGAGCTAATTACTTTTACACTGCTCCTAATTCCAGAGCTCAAATACACTCCACAATTTAATCTATACAAACAATTTTTCTAACAATTAATAATATCCTTAAAATTCCACATATCCAGAATTATAACTGATAATTAAAAATATACTAATTTTAATAATAATCCCTTTATTATTTATTTCCATTGTTTATTTATTTATTTATTCCTAATAACAATGATACATTATTATCATTATTATTATTCTTTTATTTTATAAATTTGGAATTCCTCAATACCAATATCACATTAACAATTCCTTAATAATTATCATTTATTATTAATTATCATATTTATGATGGCCTTTCCCAAATTTTTGTGTTTTTCATACATAGGATTTAATACCTTGAGTTAAATAACTATAAACTCCCAAATTATTCTTTTCCAAAAAGTAATTAGCATTTAAATTAAGTAAATAATCCATTGTTAATGTACTATTTATTTCCCCCTCTAATAACTAATAATCTTATTCATTTTTCTTATTTATTGAATTTATTAATTATTATTTCACTTTGATAAATAATAATATATGAATATATTATTATTTATCCCATTTATTATTCACTAATAATATTTTTTTTATAATTACCTTTATTCTTTAATCCTTTTTCTTAATATTATCTTTTTATTTACCTTCTTTATTTTGTAAATGATTTTATAGGTGAGATAATATAGAAATTAGTTAGTTAGTTTAGATCCTATTATTTAAGAACAATTTAAATCAAACTCTATCTCTTTTGATTTTCCTGATTATATGATTATCTTATTTTTAATAATATTAACATCATTTATCTTTATTTAATTATTTTCTTATCATTATTATTTAATAATTTACTTTATATTTGGCTTCATGGAATCAGTTTTAAACACACACACAGCGTCTTCTTCTTCTTCTTCTTCTTTGTGTTTAGTCTTCTTTTTCACCCCCACACGCACGTAATAACACATGTATACACTCCTTACAATACATATTGTTACGGATGTCTCACAAATGGGCCCAGCCCAATAACCAGAGAGCCTAGTCAAAATGGCTTCAGTTATGCTCATAACCGCTTCCTTGAAAACAGGAGTGGTTTTATCAAGAATATCTATCGTTATGGTAACCGCCTATGAAAGAAGGAGATTATTCAAAAACGCATATCTTGATATCCCTAAAATAAAGGATAAATCCAACAGATTAAGATAGGGCCCAGGTACGCCTATAAATAGGGTAAACCCCTTACAAGGTACACACTTCTGAAACCCTAGCTTTTCTATTCACACAGCGCACACACACCACCCCCTCTGGCTATCATTAGCCTGCCGTATACTCTCGAACTACATGGACTTTGATCCACACTGTGGTACGTAGGACCCCGGGATTTCACCCCGGGCCAAGTCCAACCCAACTTGTGATCCACACCGGACCATTGGCGCCGTCCGTGGGGACTGTAAAGTCCTATTCCCGTGACCCATGATGGCTAATACCAGAAGCAAAAGCCACCCGCATATACACGAGCAAGGTCAGGAACAAAATTTTAGTGAGACCCAACAGCAGGACGTTCAAGGCGTTAATCAGGAACAAATGGAGGAGCCCCCGGACTCGAACCTGGATGGACGAGTAGGCCAAACGCTGGAAAATACTAACCACGCTGGTCCCTCAAAGTTTTAGATTGGCAGCCCGGACATACGGCTCCTACATAACATTGCTGAATCAATGTTGAAACGAATCGAGAATGTGGAAGAATGCGACAATCTTCAGAACCAGAAGATTGACCATATGACCGAGGTGATGAACCAAATCCTTAAACACTTACAAGACCCTCTTCAGGAGGAACGCCGGGATGATCAGCAGAATGAGGACGAAGAAACCAATCACCAAACTATTGATCCCCTATAGGAGGACCATCCCGGGCAAGGCCGAATAGTTTCAACAAAAAATTCTCAGCAAAGTAATCACCGGGATGCGAGTCAGGAGGATCAAGCCCGAGCACATAGGAAAGACAGCCGTACCTCGGACAATCAGGGAATTCCACCAGACTCCGGAAGGTACAAGATGTGGTATGGGGACGGAGGACAAAACAACAGCCCGTTCTCAGATGAAATTACGGAAGCTGAGTACCCAAGGAAATTTAGTACATCCGACCTCCCTAAGTACGATGGAAGTCAGGATCCCCAGACACACTTGAACACTTTCAACACTGAGATGCTGGTCCGAGGATTCAAGGGGCCAATCATTTCCAGGCTGTTCACCTCAATGTTACGAGGAGCCGCTCAAATTTCGTTCCGGACTCTATCTCCCAAGTCCATTACCGACTTCAACGACCTGAGCGAGAAGTTCCTGCTGAATTTCGCGACAAGCAAAAAGCAACCCAGGTCGGTCTACACGCTGGACAGAATCAAGCAGCAACCCGGTGAAACCCTTCAGAAGTATTTGGATCGTTTCAAGGCTGCCGCATTGCAAATCCAGGGATTAATGGAAAGCGTCCACGTACACTTGCTCATCTCGGGCTTAGATAGCGAATTCAGAATGGGGAGATCGGTTATATCTGGCGAGATCAAGACGCTGGAAGAATTCCATAGACGAGCCAAAAAGTATCTGGACATCGAGCAGATGCAGATAGCCAACGCGTCGGGAAAAGAGAGATAGAAAAGCCCACCCCGAAAGGGAAGGACCGGGCAGCAAGAGACCGACCCCGGAACTCGGACCAGAAAACACGAGGATAAAGGCATGAGGGGAAGTATGAGAGATATACTCCACTAAATGTCCCTCGTTCACAGCTATGGAGAGAGGTAGCCTTGACCAAGATGAAGAAGGTAGAGCGACCCCGACCACTTTATAACAAGGGAAAGTTGGACCGCACACGATTTTGCGAATTCCACAATGGACCCGGGCACACAACGGATGAGTGCTGGGACCTTAGAGATGCGGTTGAAAAGTTTATCTGAGATGGAAAATTACGTCAGTACGTTATCAAAACACAAGGGCAAAAAGCCAAGCGCAAGCAGATGGATCGGAGTACAAGCCCGGTCTCCCAGAGGAGAAAGCCGGACGAAGCCCGGAGAAAGCACGACAATGAGGACGAGTTCCCGGAAGTAGAGTTTGACTGCAATGTCATTAGTGGAGGTTACGGAGGTGGCGGCGATACCGCCAATCAGCGGAAGAAATACCTTTGGGAAGTCTTAACCATCAGGGGACGACCGACCTTCAAGCCAGAACCATCGCAAATAGAAGAGCCTCCTAAGCTGTTCTTTACTCAGGAAGATCTGAGGGATGTAATCCCGGGTCATCAAGACGGACTGGTTATAACCGGCCTCCTGGGAAAATGCCGTGTAAAGAAGATATTCATCGATCCTGGCAGTGCGGTGGATATCATCCTGTGGGACGCCTTTAAGCGCATGGACCTCGACCCAGAGAATCTAAAGCCGTGCAGGACAACCTTAATCGGGTTCAACGGACAGGATACAAGTCCCAAAGGGTGTATAGAACTAAAAATGACCTTGGGTTCTAAAGAAGCCTTTAAGACTGAGCGAGTCAAGTTTATTGTAGCGGATTTCCTTTCGTCCTACAATATAATCTTAGGCAGACCAACTATTCATAGTTGGGACATGCTCATATCAACTAAGCATCAGAAGCTGAAAATGGTAAGTCGGAAGAATGAAGTCGTCATCGTCAAAGGTGATCAGAAGGAATCCCGGCAATGCTATTTCTCGACAGTTAAAAACAATGAACCCGGGACATCCAGCTCGTAGCAGAAAGGAACTCGAAATTCAGCGCCAATTGCGCCGAGCTCGGTCAACGTGGTAGAGCTGGATGTAAGAGAAGAAGCAAAGCTGATGAAAACAGAGCCTGATGGAGAGCTCACAGGCTACCAACAGGAGAGGAGCCCGGACAAATAACCAAGATCGGGAGTTCGCTGGCCGAGCAAGAAAAAATCAAGCTCAAAAAGCTGTTATGGAGAAACAAGGACATGTTCGCATGGAAACCTTCGGAGTTACCAGGAGTCGACCCGGCGTTCTGTTGTCACAAATTGACCATAAATCCACGATATACGCCGGTCTCGCAGAAGAAAAGAAAGATTGCACCGGACCGACAGAAAGCCCTAGCCGAGCATGTAAGAGAACTGTTGGATGCGGGATTCATCAGGGAAATCCAGTATACCACATGGTTATCAAATGTGGTAATGGTCAAGAAACCCAATGGCAAATGGAGGGTGTGCACCGACTACACCGATCTCAATAAAGCATGCCCCAAGGATGCTTACCACATGCCAAATATTGACCAACTGGTGGACAATTCTTCGGGATTCCAGCTGCTCTCATTCATGGATGCGTATTCCGGCTATAACCAAATAGCTATGCATCCCGAAGACCAGGAGAAAACAGCTTTTATCACGGAAAAAGCTAATTACTGCTATAATGTCATGCCTTTCGAGCTGAAGAACGCAGGAGCTACTTACCAGAGGATGATGAATCAAGTGTTTGAGGCACAGCTCGGCAGGAACGTCGAAGTTTACATTGACGATATGATCGTAAAGTCAGTTAAGCGATCCGACCACATCCAAGATTTGCAAGAAACATTTGATAAGCTCCGGGATCACAGAATCCGACTTAACCCAGCTAAATGTGCATTCGGGGTACCAGCGAGTAAATTTCTCGGATTCTTGTTGACAAACCGGGGGATTGAGGCCAATCCGGACAAATGTCAGGCCGTCCTCAATATGGCTGCCCCAAAAAACAAAAAAGAGGTACAACAGTTGACTGGCAGACTGGCTGCGCTGACAAGGTTCTTACTGAAATCGGCAGAAAATGCTCTTCCTTTGTTCAAGTTATTGAAGAAGGAAGCACGGCATGGAGAATGGAACTCAGAGTGTGAAGCCGCGTTTGACAAGATCAAAAATGCCTGTCATCACCACCTGTGCTGACCAAACCCGAGCCCGGGGAAGATTTGATATTATATCTATCCGTGGCCCCAGAAGCAGTAAGTGTCGCCCTGGTGAGAGAAGATTCGACGGAACAGAAACCGATTTACTTTACAAGCCGGGCTTTGCAGAGTTCGGAGCTAAGATATCAAAGGTTGGAAAAAGTGGCCTTTGCGCTCCTCACTGCCGCGAGGAGATTACGTCCATACTTCCAAGGGCATAGAATAATTGTGCGAACCAGTCAGCCGATACGCCAAATACTCCACAAGCCTGATTTGGCAGGAAGAATGACTAGATGGGCTATCGAACTGTCCGAATTCGACATAGTATATGAAGCTCGGCATGCTATTAAATCCCAGGCTTTAGCCGACTTCATTGCAGAACTGGTGCCAACAGAGGTAGTCCCGAAAGCCAACCTTGACGTTTGGAAAGTATTTGTAGACGGCTCATCAAACGCCAAAGGAAGTGGAGCTGGGATCATAATCGAAAGCCCGGAAGGAGTCGCCATGGAACACTCCCTGCAATTGCACTTCAGAACGTCCAATAATCAAGCCGAGTATGAGGCTGTATTGGCCGGGCTATCGCAGGCAAAAGATAATGGGGCCAGGCGGGTTCATCTCTCCACCGACTCTCAACTAGTCGAGGCCCAAATCAACGGTTCATACACGGCTAAGGGACCCTTGCTAATCAAGTATTTGGGGAAAGTCAGAGAGGCAATGGCCGACTTCGATGAGGTCGTTGTCACCCACATCCCCAAGGGAGAAAATGCGAGGGTAGATATCCTCTCCAAATTAGCAAGCACCAGGAACCCGGGAAATAATCGGACTGTAATACAACAAAGTCTGAAGGAGCCCACGTGCATCATGGTCATCGCGGCAGCAGAAGACTGGCGAAAGCCAATCTTAAATTACCTAGAAAAGGGAGTTAGCCCAGACGATCCCGGGGAAGCAAGGCAGATAGCACGGACCGCGTTAATGTACACGGTGGTCGATGACCAACTCTACCGAAAAGGCCTCCAATCCCCAATGATGAGATGTTTAAACCAGGCAGAGGCCGAGTACGTGCTATCAGAGATACACGAAGGGATAAACGGACAACACATGGGGGCAAAGGCATTAGCCCGGAAGGCCCTTAGGGCTGGATATTACTGGCCAACAATGGTCGCGGATTCCAGAGAGCATGTACGGACGTGCAAAAGCTTGCAAAAACATGCTCGGATCCTCTGGCCACCTCCGACCGAGTTGAAGACCATCACGGCTCCTTGGCCATTCTTTAAATGGGGTATGGACCTCCTTGGACCGTTCAAACCGGCCGCAGGGCAACTGAAATGGCTTGTGGTGGCGATGGATTATTTCACTAAGTGGATCGAGGTCGAACCACTGTCGACCATCTCGGCCGCTCAAATACAAAAGTTCTTCGAAAGAAATATTGTTGCAAGGTTCAGGATTCCTGCCGAGATCGTAACTGACAACGGTACTCAATTCTTTGACCAAGGCTTCCAGAGGTTGATGTCCGAGCTCGAAATCAAGCACCATTTCGCCTCGGTAGAGCATCCGCAATCTAATGGGCAAGCCGAGGCAGCCAACAAAATCATTGTTGACGGGCTCAAGAAAAGGATGAGCAATGCAAAAAGTAATTGGGTCGAGGAACTATACCCGGTACTCTGGGGATACTGAACTAGTGTCCAAACCTCGACCCAGGAAACACCCTTCCGAATGACATATGGATGCGAGGCCATGATCCCGGTAGAAATTAGGCAAACATCATGGAGGAAAGCCAAAGTCATGGAGGAGGGAGAACACGCCAACAACAAGCAGTTAGCAGCCGAGCTAGGCCTCATCGATGAAGTTAGAACGACGGCACACTGCCGAGATCTGGCAACGAAGCAGCTGGTGGCGGCTAAGTATAACCGCAAAGTCAGACCACGAGCATTCGATAAAGGTGACTTGGTATTACGCAAAGCGGATATCGGAAATAAGAATGCCCGGGACAGAAAACTTGCAGCAAACTAGGAGGGTCCTTACCGTGTTTCAGACAAAATGGGGCCCGGGACCTATGTCCTTGAGACGTTAGATGGCACGCCCATTAAACGAACGTGGAACGCGGACAAACTAAGGACTTACTACAGCTAAAGATCGGGATGCACTCGGAATAAGTGCATAGCGGATGTCAGTGGTGACTGAGAACCGCTTTTCAGTTTCAACGGATGTCGGTGTTGACCGAGAACCGTTTTTTATTACGCATTGTTTTGCTTTTGGCAGTATTTTCTATTGATTTTAAATTGTGTAATCCCAATTATTTCAATCAATAAAAAAGGTGGTTCAATTCATGGGCCAACCAAGTTATTACTTGTGAAATCAATGCAAAGATAGGCCGTGACAAAGGCAAGATAATTAAACAAAGACTTGGGTTTCGAGATCCCGGTCATGATAAGATTTGTCAACAAGTCTTGTAAACGTTACGATGCATCGGAACTGTCCCCTGGGGTGGTGTGAGATTGCCATAAAAGATCCTGATCAGGTCGAAATGTTTAGGCTCCTATGCAAAAAGGATATTAGGGCCCGAACATGTGGCAATTGGCTACCATCTCGGTAAGGTACTTTACAAGATAAAGTGCTTAGATGATTTTTGAAAATTGGTTGTTGTTTAGAATGCCCGACCATTAATAAGCGTGGCCCGTTTGTTAAAACGTCGGTTGAATATCCAGCAGATTCTGCGCAATATATCTTGACTTTGGCCAAGTCATAAAATAAAGAACCGAGCTTTGTGCACGGATTACGTTCCCCTTTTACTCATCAAGTGGTGAATTAAAAACACGAGTTTGGTTTAAAGGATGAAAATAAAAACATGTAAGATGGACGAGCTGAGGATGCTAGAAAAATCCGGGAATACCGGCTTGTCATAGTATTAATTTTGAGGGCAAAGGCCCCGGATTACAGAAAAACAAAAATGAAAGTGAAAATACTACATAACAAGGAAAAATAAAAAATAAAAAGGTCCTAGAAGGACGGCATCAAAATTGGGCTTGGCCGGGCACAGGAGAGCCAGGGGCGTCAGTCGTCGGAGCATCTTCCTCAACTAATTGACCACGGTCATTCTTCGCGAGATGCTCGGACTCTTCGACCGGAGAAAGCGGCGCTGGTACAAATTGCCCGTCCTCTACCAAAGCTCTGAAATCCACAGCGTCCAAATTCATCGTAATGTCAGGATTCAGAGCTCGGACTTGGGCCAGGTATAGGTTGAAAGCTTCAACAGTCGTCTCCACGACCAAGACTTCCAGCTTATCCACCTCGGCAGCAGACGCCACTAGCTCGGCCTTGGAAGCGTCGAGGTCGGAATGGGCGAGATGGAGGTCCTTCACCACCCCCGCATACTGACCCTGCAGGGCGTGCAGTGAGGCATTGAGGGTGTCTTCCTGGGCATGACTAGCGTTAAGCTCGGTGGAGAAATGATCCCTTTCAGCAAGGGCCTTTGATAGCTCCTCCACCGCCTTTATCTGCGCCTCTTCCGCTTTCAGGCGCGCCTCCTCAGCCTCCCTCTGCCTAATCTCAGCCTCTTTCTTTTCAACCCGAGCTTTGGCAATCTCGGCTGCAGCCTTGGCGTACTTATGCTTAACGGTAGCATAAGCGTCCAACACGCCGGCCGTCTCCATTAGGTGGTCCTGCAGGACCTGCAGGTGATCGAGGTCGGAGTCGGCAAAGGCCTCACCACTAAAATACTTGCTGGGGGGCTTCACCGCATATTTGAGCTCCTCTGAGACCCCATCAGTCCATACCTCACCCCGCGAGTGAAGGCGAGACTTGCCAGGAAGTGGGGGAGGAGGGATGCTTGTGGCAGCACCGGCGTCCGGGACAGAGGCCAGACTCTCTTCTGCGACCGAGATCGATGACGCTACCACCGACTTCGATCGCTTGCGCGGAATGAGGTCCGTAGAGGCCGGAGAAGGCGCAGCCCTCTTCTCAGTAGTAGTCCTAGCAGGCGAAGGAGCAACCACAGCCTTCTTCTGGGAAGAGGACTCCACTTTCTTTTTGGCCTTAGCCCGGAGCTTCTCGGCCAGTTCTTGGAAAGAAGCCTTCCCCATGTCGGGCACTACAAAAAACATAACAAACATCAGAAAGGACAAGAGGCATACATATAAAAAAAAATATATCCAAAGAAAATCCAACAGAAATCATACTCGGTGGGTACAATTCCTCCACCGACTGTCGGATAAAAATCCGGGAATCAATAACATCCTTCTCGGCTACATGGTCAACCAGAGCTATCACAGTTTCAACTTCGGCTGGCTCTAGGCTATCATCGGAGGATGCAAATATGTTCTGGTCTTGGTCATAGTGAGTTTTCGACCAATACAGAGGAAACAGCAGCTCCACCGAGCTGGAATCGACACCCTGAAGAAACCACGGTTTATGACCGGGTTCAACATTAATTTTGAAAAAAGAAACCTTGAAGCCTTTCCAGGTGTCGGTTGCCACATGGAAAAGCTTCTTGTCCGGTTTCCCCCGGAAAGAAACCCAACCCCTCTTTTCTTCAGGCTCCCCGGGTTGACGAGCCCGTTGGATGTTAAAAAAATAAAAGAATGTTCCAGTGGTGGGAGTACGATTTAAAAATCGGCAAAGCCGCTTGAATGCAATAATAAAGCCCCAGGAGTTAGGATGAAGCTGAATAGGGGCCAGCTGAAGAATGTTTAAGAGATCTACTTGAAACCTAGAAAATGGAAAACGAAGGCCGAGTTTTTTGACGAATTCTAGGTAGAAGAAGAAAAAAGAACGCTCATTCCCTTCCCGGGCAACGCACACCAGTTCAGAAGGGCCGGGAAGAGATAAAGAACAATGATCCCGGTCCCCTAATGGGAGCTCGGCGATCTGATTGGTCGTGGCTTTCGATAGCCTAGATAGCACCCCGGTCGCAACCCAGTCATACTTTTCAGCAAGATGACGTGGAATACTGGCGGCCGCTAACTCCAAGGATCCGGAATCCTCGACAGGACGAGGAGAAGTTGACATACTACCTAGAAAAGGCAAAACAAAAATAAATTAGAAACGAAGATGATACCTGAAGGTAGTAAAGCAGGACGGGTAGAAACGGCTCCAACAACCCACGGTTGGATATGTCGACATCGCGAAGCTATTTCCTCAGCTTCCCATGACCGGCCAACCATCGTGGCCTCAGATATCAGCCAGGAACACTCCTCGCACGGGCCGATAGGCGGGGTAAGGGAGATGAGGGGCTCCACGCGTGAAGGAAAGGAAGAGGCGGGTAGAGGAGGACTTTCCCCCTTACCCCTTCCTAAGGGTGGCTCTGAAGGAAAAACCCTAGTGGCAGCAATCCCCCGGCCTAGACTTTCAGGCTCTACAGACTCAGACCGACCTCGAGCCCTTCCCCTAACCCGACCAGACCGTCCTGGTTGACTACCACCTTCTCCGCCATAACCACGGAGAACGTTTTCCCTCTTTTGTTCTTCGGTCAGAGGTTTCCCGTACAGCCACCAAGCTGTCCGGGGAAAAAGCATTTGGATTAAAAGGCGGAGGAGAACCTTGATGGCTCATCCCGAGAAGATAGAATTTAAACAGGAAACCGTAAACCAAAGACGGAGAAAAAGGATTGAATAGACCAGAAGTTTAGAGAAGTTCAAGAACAAAGCAGAAGCCAGAACCCAAAGGGGAAGAAACTGGAAAGAACTCACAATAACCTACCCAGAAAAAAAAAAAGAAAGACCAAGAGACAGAGAAAGAAAGGAGAAAACACAGCCAAATAACCAGAGAAGGAAACAAGGAAAGTACCTGGTTTGAGATAAGTTAAGGGAAGAGGAAATGCGCGAGCCACGAAGACCAGAAATGGGAATCTGAGGAAGATGAACGGGTGACTGGTTGCAAGTTTCTCTCAAGAAAGAAAACTCAAGGTTTGGCGGTTTTCAAAATGCAAGAAGCGGAAAGTCGAAGGCTTTTATAAGCAAAACAAGCAGGCGGATGAGAGTCAAGAAACTCAACCGCCAAAGGCCCAAAGGGCCCATACACGAATGGTGACGTGGACGTTAAAAGGCGTGCGCATTTAATGTTGATGTTAAACAAACACAAAAACCAAGATAGTGGGGCAGTTGCTCCACTCAGAGGCCGGCTAGTAAACATCAAATCAGTAGGAGGCAATGATGACACTCGTGGCCTCGAGATAAGACGAGCGTTGAATCAACAGATGAGGCTAACAATGATCCCGGATTAAAATGCTCACGTGGCCGACCACATGTATACACCCCGGTCGTCCGACCTAACTCCCCATGCAATCTCAAACTTGGGGGCAACAAGTCCCGATCCACGAAAAACTGGACAAAGTACCTGTAAACAGGGAGTAAGACCAGATAGAAATATCAATACTACCCGCCACGAATAAAGAAGGAAAGTTCGAGAAGGCATGGAAGGAGTTCGGCCTTGAATCAAAATAAACCGAAATGGGGGGGGCACCCGTGTCCCACTCAAATAAATCGGAATGCAAATTGATGACAGATGGGGTAACCCGGGGACCAAAAATGTCTGACCTCGGAAAAAGAACTAGAAGTCAAAAACCTCAGGACAGCGAAATGAACTAGAACACAGGACGTAACCTGACAAGTACATCCCGGCTGCTCAGAGCCCTGAACAACCGGGCTGGGGGACAACTGTTACGGATGTCTCACAAATGGGCCCAACCCAATAACCAGAGAGCCTAGTCAAAATGGCTTCAGTTATGCTCATAACCGCTTCCTTGAAAATAGGAGTGGTTTTATCAAGAATATCTATCGTTATGGTAACCACCTATGAAAGAAGGAGATTATTCAAAAACGCATATCTTGATATCCCTAAAATAAATGATAAATCCAACAGATTAAGATAGGGCCCAGGTACGCCTATAAATAAGGTAAACCCCTTACAAGGTACACACTTCTGAAACCCTAGCTTTTCTATTCACACAGCGCACACACACCACCCCCTCTGGCTATCATTAGTCTGCCGTATACTCTCGAACTACGTGAACTTTGATCCACACTGTGGTACGTAGGACCCCAGGATTTCACCCCGGGCCAAGTCCAACCCAACTTGTGATCCACACCGGATCACATATATAGATTCATCTTATCATTTTAGGCTGAACAGGAGAACAAACAAATTCTGAAAGGAACCATTGACCTTCACGTTTCTCATGCATACTCACACATAGGTATATCAGTTTTTATCTCCTACTTCCGAGGAGCTAAGTTACACCCACACTCATACCGAAACTACAGTTGCAGCAAATAATAACACATAGCATCGTGCGTATATATTAGTTTCCTATGCACTCACAAACAATAAACTCATATGATATCCAAGAAAGACAGCCGAAACACACACACACAGACCTACAACGTTACACACACACACAGACTCAGTTTGGCTCAGTTTCAGCGACAATAATGGAGCACGGTGAGATGCAAAAACCAGCAAACCTTAACAGAAAAACACGAAAAGAACCGAAGCTAGTGGACTTACAATGTTGCCGAAATCCTCCCCTGTTTTGACGGTGATAAAACAGAGCAAGGGGGGTGTTTTTCTTTCTCGGTCTCTCTCTCTATCTCTCTACTCTCTTCTTCTCTCACTTTCGTCTCAACCTCGCGTCTCACTCTCACTTTTCTGTTGCTGGTTTCTTGCCGAAAGGGGTGGTGGAGCAGGAGAAGGAAGGAAACAGATATATATATATATATATATTGGAGGGAGGGAGAGTACTCAACGGACAAAGACCAGGGAAAACTTCGGCACTTGGCTCAAGGACGATGGAGATGATCTTCTGTTCTTTGCTTTTTCCGTAGAGAACGCTGAACAAAGGGTGCTTTACTGAAGTTTTCGGCGTGGGGTTGATCTGCTCTCTCCTGTTTTTACGTGATTGACTGAAAGTGGTTTGAGTTTGGAATGGTTATGACTTGGGGAATGATTGGGCTCTTGCCAAATGGAGATGGGTTGAAGAGTTTGGGTTGGGTATTTGAGGTGATTGGGCCGAAACAATAAAGGGTAAAGGAATATTGTATATTGCTTCTGTTTCTTCCTGGTTGTTCCTGAGAGAGAAAAATAGGATGGATTTGGTTCTTGCTCCTTCGGCCTTCACGTTTTGCTGAAGGATAAGGATTTGGATTGTAATAAAATAATGGGCTTGGGGCTATTGGAGTGCTGGGCTGATCACGTGGGGAAGAAAGGAAATAGAGCTTGGCCAAGACTAAGGATTTAAATTTGGGTTTTTAAGGAGTAGATGTTTTTGTGTTGCAATTAGGTACTTATTGGATAAAAATAATTTCCTAATTCAATATAAGAATCTTCCTAAATTTTCTTTAATTGTTTTTCTTCCAAAAATACTTTATGTAGAATTAGTCTTTATTTCAAATGGTTTAACTTTGTAATTTATAAAAACCAAAAATATAAAAATCATTAATACTTAATTTTTCTTATAATATTCAAATTTAAATCCCTAAATTTTTGGGATGTTACATTCGATCATATGAAAATTACTAGCAAATTGATTAAACATAGTTTGGAATAATAGTAACAGATGATATGGAGTATATAGATCATTTATGAAGATTTCACAAATTTGAGCAATTTGATTTTCAAACTTAGCAACACAAACTCGAGTTTGTTTATCCAAACTGAAGTTTGTACCTTTGCTTCAGAAGGAAAAACTTGAGTTTCTAAGTCCAAACTCATGTTTAGATCTTCCAAAGGAGAATGTTGTGATTTAAGCTTTGAAATATATCTTGAAACAGTAGTAAACTCGAGTCATTAAGTAACAAATTTTAGTTTGGCACTATTCATACTGAAAAAGAGTTTAAGTTCATAAAAGCTCAAATTAGAGTTTTCAAAACTTAATTGGAGTTTTCAAATTTAAGAAATAGAGCATAGCTCTCTGCTTAGCTGAAACTCGAGTTTACAAAACTCAACTTGAGTTTTCTTTAAAACTAAAAATCTTTAAAAACTCTCTACCAAGGGAAAACTGGATTTTGCTAAATCAAAAACTTGAGTTTCCTCAAGTGAAAAATATGAAAACTTTGAAGACTCTTGGCCAAGGATAAACTCAAGTTTAAAATTAACAGGCTCGAGTTTGTTTAAAAATAAGATCTTTTGAAATACTCTTGGTCAATCTTAAACTCAAGTTTACATGTCCAAGCTCGAGGTAAGAATTCAATGCAAGAAGAATCAGCTTCAAACTCATTATATTCTAACGGTTATAATCTAATGAATGAAAGCTGATCTTTGACTAGCGTTTTTGCAACATTCTAAATTGACGGTCAACTTCAAAGATTCATATCTCTCTCATTGGATCTTCGTTTGTCATTATCTTGATGGTTTTAGAAAGGTATGTGAGTCTAGTTTCATATGCTATCGATTTCAGTTTATTCGGATATGTAGTTTATGAGATACACTCAAAACATTGAAGTTTGGTATGTTGTGTGGCGTGAATTCCAGTTCCAACTTCTACAATTCTTAGCTCTCTCATATGAACTTATTTAGGCTTGAAACTTTGCAATAATGACGCATTGGAAGTCTAATTTCATGCAAAATTGGTTTCACCTCAATCGGATATCTGGTTTAGGAGATATCATTAAATTATCAGACCTCACCCAAGCTGATCGTGAAACAGAGGTAAACAGAGGAGCTGAAAGCATGACAAACTCGAGTTTTGAGTGACTAACTTGAGTTTAGCTAGTCCAGAGATGCTAGAGGTGCTGAAAACATTGCTACTTCAAGTCATTAAGTGACTAACTCAAGTTTTGTGTACTTAACTCAAGTTTTCTTGCATTCTAGAAGCAAATTACTGCAGTAAGGTAGTAAACTCGAGTTGAAATCTCAGAACTCGAGTTTGCTCATCCAGAACCTTATATTTGCTTGTTTTAACTCTAAATTAAGTCATTCCAACTTTCATTTGATCTTGAAGACTTTTAGAATCGATTTAAGAACTTGAATAATGATATTGCATTTAACAAGTTCTTTCTTTTCAATCTCTCCTCTTCTTCTTGATTATCCTCAAAATCCTTTGATAACTTATTGCTTCTTTGCAGATTCTTCTTTCTGTCTTCTCAATCTTTTGATCATTCTCCATAATTATATCTGAACCGATCTACATTAAATGTATCAATTAGTCAATTTATATGATATAGACTTTTTACTCTTAATATTGATATGTATATTTGTCATCATCAAAACTAAGCATATCTAACATTTTACTCTTAAATTATCAATCTATGCAGTATCGTCTCTAAATTATATTAATAATAGGGGTTATTTTGACTTGTAGTTTATGAAAAAATAATAAAAAAGAGTTATAAATAAGTACCCCTTAAAAAAATTAAATACTAATCAAGTCAAAAAAATTATAAATAAAGTCGTAGGTTAAATTGGTATTTTGATCTTTTTTGAGCGTAAGAAATAGCATTTAGTCCTTGATATTTATTTGTAATTGTTGTGACTTAACTAGTGTTAATTTTCTTAGAGTGTTTATTTATGATATTCTAAGACTTTTTCTCTATTTTATAAGACAACTAACTCTTAAAATAATGGATGCTCAAAAAATGGGTAATATTGTACCATTTTTAATACCATTCTGATATTTATTTATAAGTCTATTTTGACCAAATTTTCCATACCAAGGAGAGGTGATTAACTCAATGATTATGAAGGTAAATTTTTAACTTTACTCTAATTTATGATTGATTATTTTTCAACTCTTTTTTCTTTCTCTATCTTCATGGGTATAATTAATATGGGTAAAATTGTCACAATCTCATTTATTACATGAAATTGGACTTATAAATATACCTAAATTTTTTTGGTCAAAGTGGACTTATAAATAGTATCAGAGTGGTACTTTAGAAGTGACTTGGCATTGTTTAATAGTGTACCGTACACAATGTTCATGCGAAAATAGCTTAAGGGAAAAAAAACCTCTTTATTTAGGTTAAAAAAATAAGGGGAAAAAACTATCTAAACCAAGAATTAAATACAAATAAATCTCGTAAATTTCATTTAATTAATACTAAAAATCATAAAAGGATTAATATTTACAAGTTTAACTTATAAACTACAACCTAACTTATAAATATTAGGGAAAATTTAAACTAAACCCCGTTGAATTCTTAATAACTTCCTTTAAAAAAATATGTGAACCTCTTAAATTTTCTAATTATAAATGGCCATTACAGTCTCTTAACAACATCTAGAAATTCATAATTAAAAAAATCTTCTTGACTCATTAAAAATTTGTTAAAAGTGTAGATCTAAATTTAATTTTTTATATTTCAATTAGATTTAATCGAGATTTTTTTTTTCAAAATACTATGTTTTTAGAACTAAAAGTACACTTTTGTCTTTATTTATTTTTTTCCATTAACCCCTTGCCTAGCTAGAACAATTAAAAATCATAACTAGTGCTTGTCTGTCGGAGTCTCTACACATTAATTAAGCATAAAGATTCGCAAGTTCATTTAGTATTATATTATACTACCTCTAGAGTTTTAAATATAGAACAAAATTTGTATTGTAAATTACGTTATAAACTTTGTCCTATATTTAAAATCAAAGAAAATATTAATTTTGACTCTTAATTAAGAACAGGATGGATGTCTTATTTTCGATAACTAAGCTTATTCAACATAGTTAATAGTTAATTATGTTTGTATTAATCCGCGCACCGATAATGCTATGGAAGATGTTAGAATTTAAGAAGAAAAATGTTCTTTAATTAATCAAAGGCAATTTTCAGACGTTGAGTCAGTGCTTATGAAGAAAGAAGAGAAAGTAAAAACACCATAAGCTAAGATACGAATTTAGTCCGGTCCTACAACTCTCCTTCAAACAAGACTAATTTATTAACATCCCTTACATTAAAGAGGTGGTGGGCAAAGAATCCAATCTAAATGCCACTTTTCAGGAGGCGGTCCCTGTTGAAGAATGATGGATAGGGTTGTAATTTCCTTGTTGTTCTTTTGTTTTTTTTGGTAATACTGTTTGATTGGGTAATGGATTAAGATTTTCATTAAAAAAAATAAAAATAAAAAATCTAAAGGGCGCTCCTCCTTAAGGGCTTGTTTGGTATGAGGGGTGGGGAGGGGAGGAAAGGTGTGTGGAGGGAAAATATTTTTAAGTTAGACTTTCAAAAATTAGAGAAGTAGGGTTTAAAGTTTTTAATTAATTATTTTTACGCTTTTATTTTACTTTTCATCTTTATTATAAAGTTTTTAATTAATTATTTTTACTCTTTTATTTTACTTTTCATCTTTATTAAAATTTAATAACCCCACTCTTTTAACTTTTTCTAAATCCAACTCACAAAATTTCTCCTTTCCTCCCCTTCCATCCAAATCCCTCATATCAAACAGCCCTTAATAGAAGGTCTCTAGCTAGCGAGATAGCATTAACAACCAAGTCAGCCTTCCAATAAATCCAAACCACAAGATAGTTATTGGTAAGTTTACTTTCAAGGATGATATTTTCTATCAAGTTGTCGGCATCTCCAATTCAAAGTCATAACAACATTCTTCCTCACAAAATACAAGAGTTTTTTTTTTTTATTTCTCTGATCTCTAATATTAGATATATTTTAAAAATTTATCTTGGTCATAAATATAAGATAAAATTTTCATATTCGTCAATATTTTTTTAATCTACCCTTATTAATAATCCCTCAACAATAATCAAGATTGAGAGGAAATGTGAGAATTGAGGAAGATGACTCTAACATTTTAAAAAATACTTGTCATATTAACTAACTTAACTAACTTACTTAATCTAATTGAATTAGATAAATATTTCTTAAATTAAAGACTCAAAGGAGCGGGTATCATATTTGAATGTCACATTTTTCGGCTTATTGTTGGCAATATACAGACCCACTTCTTCCATTGCTATAAAATATTGCATTATTTCTTAAAGATAACAGTGCAGTAAATGTGAGCCCCACTCAAGTAATTGCTAAAGAAACAATTCAGTCATTTATTATTTCACACAGTGAATTACTCATAAAAGCTAAAACACAACAGAGTAAGATCCAAACTTACAATTCCACTTTATTTGCTGGGTCACAATCGTCACTCATGAGTCATGACTCTTCAGAAACATTGACAAGAGAAACCAAACATAAGGACCAAATGCACAATAGGAATACATAATATAGAATTATAATTGCTCATTTACACACAACATATAAATATATATACCACGTCAAACAATACACGATTTGGCGTAAAATAATTCTTTTATAGGATTAAGGTGTAAAAATACCTATAAAATTTATTTAAAAGTACACCTAACATCATGAATTTTTTTTAAAGTGCAGTAAAAATATTAAATTTGTCAACTTGATTAAACTTCTGCTTTGTGGGCTCCACATTATAATTTTTAAATTATTATTTAATTTAAAAAAACTCCCCCGCCCTCCTCTCTCTCTCCAACTCCATGGCCACTCTGGATTCCAACTCTCATCCCCTGTTATCAATGACCTGGAATCATGGTTATATATAATTAAGGTGTAAAAATACCTATAAACATTTTTTAAAAGTGTACTAGGATCATAAATTTTTTTCAGGTGCAGTGAAAATATTAAATCCGTTAACTTGATTAAACTTCCGTTTTGTTTTGTGGGATCCACATTATAATTTTTAAATGATTATTTAATTTAGGAACCACCCCACCCCCTCCCCCCCGGCCAAAAAAAAAAAAAAACACTCCATAGGCCCATTGTCTGGATTCCAACTCTCATCCTCTGTTATCGATTACCTGGAATCATGGTTATATACACCGCTAATTACATTGTTCAAATTGTGGTAAGATGAATTATAATGTGGGGCCCAAAAAGCGAAAGTTTAGTCAAGTTCATGGGTATGATAAAGTACCTGGGGTTTGAGGAAGAAAATGGTCAACAATAAACACATAATTTAACAAAAATCGTAAGGCAATTAATAAGTTTAGTAATTGGAATAATAAGTTCATTTTTCAGGGAATATATGTCACTAATGAAACCAAAATCTAACCACTATTAACAAATTGTGTAATGGGAATAACAAGTTTAGTAATGTGTACCCTTGAAGAATGAAATTGTTATTCTTATTATTAAACTTATTAATCTTGCTAATGAATTTGTTATTCCTTTTATGCAATTTGTTAACGGATGTCAGATTTTGGTTCTATTAGTGTTCCTCTGAAGAATAAATTTGTTATTCTCATTACTAAACATGTTAATCTCATCAATAAACTTATTATTCTTATTACAATTTTTATTAAATCTAACATTTACCATTCACCTTCTTCTTCCTTAAAACCCAAATACTATTCAACTCGGGAGAGAGGTAGGTTCAATAGTCAAGGTTCTCTCATTCTAATCCTACAAATGAGTACTACGAGGTACAAAGAAAATCTGGGAAAAGAGAAATTGGGGTTTTTAGTTGATAAGTGAATGTGCTTTCACACAAAGTAAGAATCAGAAATTAACGAGTTTCATCTCTAGCAAACGTTCCTGAATCTCATAAGCGACTTCATGGGAAGCTGTGAGAGAATTTCTACGATGAGCCCGTAGAGAATTAAAGGTAAAAAAGGAATCAAACCCATAGAAATAGTCTTTCTACGAGGAGCTCAATACTAATCCTAACAATGATGAGTTGCAGTCAAAGAAGAACGCGAAAGCAATTCAAAACTTTGAGCCTTGTGACTAAAGAGTTGCTCTCGCTTCCATGTAGAATTTGGGGTTCACCGTTGGAAGGAAGGGCCTCAGCGGTGGTGGTCTCTGCAGTTGGTGATACTCTACCAATCCACGGCGAATTGACTGAGTGCCAACAGTTGATGAAACCAGGGAACTAATTTCCAACCTAGAAGAGTTCCTGTTGCAACCCACTTCTGATCCATTGAACTGCATTGTAGAAAATACTTATCCTGCATTACTGGATCATTTAAATGATAAAACATATCTTAGGGACCGTGCCATTCCAACGTCTACCTTGTCTGTTGTTGATGAGGTAAATAGTTATGTTTTTGTCATGCTTCCTTAAGAAGGATAAATTTATTTAACTGCTTATAGTGTTTCAAAGTAGGACAAACTAGTTTTATGGCAGACCTCCATATTCGACTGAATTCCTGAATACAATATCAATGTCTGGCCTTCCTAATCATTAGTTCAGGCTTAAGGTTGGCGTCTATAATAGCTTAAAAATCCTATTTAGTCTAGCCACTATATTTTGATAAAAAATATCTATTTTAAATAGGTAAATATGTGGTCTCAAATTTTAGTGTTATATTTATTTTTATTCATGGGCAATTTTTCCTAGAATTAGGAAGCCTAAAGACTAATTTTTCTAAATCTTATTAAGAGTCATAAAAATATCTTAAGATTATCATAATTTAATATAATCTTAATTATACCATTTTAACAATTAAAATCAATTAGAGGAAATTAGTAACAATTATTGGGCAATTGGAATTGCAATGATTGAGATACTTTAATAATTTTTGGAATTTGTTAATAATTAATTTATAAAGGTCATAATAAGGAAATATCAATTAAATCAAAGACCAAATGATATTTAGAAGCTAAGATTAGCACACAAGAAGTTATTAATCATCAAAATTAAGTTAGAACTCTTGTCAAATTTTGATAATTAAGCCTAGTAACCCCTAAGCACTATATTAGTAATAGTAACCAAGGATTAATTAATTCTCCCTTTTAAGTAAAAAATGACAAAAATTTCTAATTAAAGAGTGAAGAAATTATATTAACCTTTAAATCTAAATTCTTGTGAAATTAATTGGACCAATGAAAGATTTTCTTCTTGAGTTTGTGAGAATAATTAAAACATAAAATTGTTAACTAAAGGGGGACGGTTTTATTACTTGGGCAACAAGAAAAGGAATTGTTTTGAATAAACATATAATTAAATTAAAGTTCTAGAAGAGAAGACTTTTGAGGCTTAATTTAAATGCAATGGAAGAGGATAAAGGAAAGAGAAAGGTGGTGTGTGTGTGTGTAGTGTGTGTGTATGTGTTGTGAGTGTGTGAGTTTAAAAGTTGTGTATGTGTGTGTGGGAAGTAAGGAAAAGTCAAGATTAAACCAAAGAAAATAATTATTTGAAATCCAAGGTGGAAACTTGGGTGGTAAGTTAAGTAATTAATCTGATACAAGTAAATGAGAATCTATAGAAAATAAATTATATTTTGAAATATTGGAACTAAGTATTAAGTATAAGTACATATTTGGAATCAGTGAATTATGAGCTTTAACTTGGCTATTCCCAAAGTCATTTTCGTATACTTTTAGGATTAATACCTAAGTGTTTCAGGAAGTTAAAAATCACTATAAATCTAGTCATAAAATTAGGATCACAAAAGTGAAATTAGATCTTAAATTAAAACACCAACTTACGCCTAACTAAATTAGCATTTGGAAGTAATTAGGAGATAAAGTAAAACTTAATGAAGAAGTAGAATAACTTGGGGATAAAGCAAAGAAACTTAAGGAAGAAGGGGGAGGAGGGACGGTTTTGGAGTGGTGTAAGGGTGGGATTGAAACTTCTTTACTAAGATTAATCCAATGGTTAAAATGCAAGGTGAAAAAAACTACCAAAATGCCATCACATTTTGCTATAAATAGGGACCCTAAGCTTCATAATTTCTCACCAATTCACCAAGCTAGGGCCGAAAATTTAGAGAGTAAGGGAGTGAGTGGAAGAGCTCCAAGAACAAGGAGCAAGGCTCTTCGAGAGGTAAGGAAGCTTTTAGTTTTTTAGTTCTAGTTCTTAGCTTATGAAGTAGAAATGTTAAGAAATGTTGTTTTGATCTTCAATCTTCCAAATATAGTTTTATTTTCATGTTTTTATGCTCTCCATTGCCTTTATTTCAAAAAAATGATGAAGAAAAGGTATGGCAAAAATTTTTGGAAGATTATAATCAAAATAGCGAAGCTCTAACGAAATTTCATCGGTTAGCGATTTCTGGAGCCAGTAGCAAAAACGTTAGTATTTTATCAAGGAAATGATGTTCTAAAATTCTGAGTAAACTTATGATGAAAGTAGACACATAGGGCTTTCCAAATATACCTAGATTGTGTCATTTGAAGTTTTGTGCAAAGAGATAAAAATTTCAGAAGTTAAGCTACATTTTCTGGGGAAAATTCTGGGCAAAAGTTTAAAACGTTGAAACTGGGAATTATCCTTGAATTCTGGGTAATTTCCAGTATTTTTACTTGAAAGTAGAGATCTTAAGGGTTCTGGGAAATTTTACGGATCCTCATTTCGATTTTTCTGGAATTAGTTATGATTTTTCAAAGTTAGACAAAATTCTGCTCAAAAATGCTGAACCAGCGTTTTTTCCGAAATTTTGGAGAAATAATTGAAAATAAATCCACCATGGGTAAAATTGTCATTTGTGGCCAAGATAGTTCTTGGAATAATGTTTATGAATGAATAGAAACGATATTACCCTTATAGGATAAACTGTGAACGTGTTCCGATCGTCGAACGTACCCCAAAACCCATCAATGAAGGTACGGACGCGTATTGTAACATTAACTCTTATGCTTATGGGTTGCTTATGTATGATAGTTGTATTCATATGCTGAAACTCTGTTTTGAAACTTTGCTCTTTGAATATTGAATTGAATACGGATTATGGTCTTGATAACACCGTTAAGTTTTCCTAGCGCTGAGGACACGATAGGGCATCGTGACACTGGTGAATAGTGCGGATTGGGGTAACATACATATTGCAGTGGATGTGTTATGTTATTGCCTTACATGTTGTTATGATTTTGAAAGTTGCAATTGTGTACTTATTATGTGATACCTGTCATATACTGTTTACATAAGCATAAGGTGTTCCTTACCTGAGGTCCGATGGGTATTGGACCTCAGCTCTTACCATAGCTTCAGGTCTAGGGAACCAAGGACTAAAGATAGGAGTAAGCAGAGTAAGCAGAACGCATAAGGACCCGACTGAAGATCCTATTTTTCAGACATATACCATTATAACATCACTCTGATAAACGTACTGTACATTATCAACAGTTGGATATGCCACAGTTAATGATATATCAGTTACTCACTCTTTTACTTGCTCCGATGCTCTACTCTGATTAAAAAAAACAATTTATTCCGCTTTTAAAAATTGAGATGTTACAGTGTCCCTATTATTTTTTATTTTTTTTAATACAAAGACAGTCAAAACAAACTATCAGTCATGAGACTTCAAAAAAAGAATCAAGTCCTTCAACAAGTAAGGCTCTAGCTTAAAAAAACTACTGTAGAAAGGATAATAACCAGGCCCATATGACAACGCTCGTTTCGACAGAAAACTTGCCACCTCATTCGCATCTTCAATTACCTATCCATGCTTAGCCAAGGCCGAACTCATAATGATGAGCCGTAAATTTACCATGTTTTAAGACACAAGATTAGTATGAAAATTGATCTAATATGATTAAAACGGTTAAGAATAATAGATTAAAAACATGGATTTGATGTCAAACATACCCTCACGAGTATTCTCGGTTGTTTTGCAGGTTTTTATCCACAAGAAGAAGCTAATTGGAAGAGCTCAGGAGAAAGTCAAAAAGAAAAACCAACTTTTTAGTTGACCAGGAGGAGTTGGTGCCCAGGGCACCAACTTTTTGTATGGTCACAGAAAGTTGGCGCCCAGGGCGCCAACTTTATGCCTTCCTTTAGAAAGTAGCGCCCAAGGCGCCAAATTTGGCGCCTACAAAAACTCCTATTTTTAATTTTTGGAAAGTTTTTAAGGCCCGAAAAAGGAAGGAAAATCAAGGATTTTGGAGATTTGAAAACCCAATTGGAGCAAAAACAAAAAAGGAGGCAACCCTAGAAAGAAAAGAAGAACTTTGGGCACAAGAAACTACTCTACGACATTGGAGAGGAGGATCAAAGCAATTGTGGAGCTCAACCTTCCCTAACCTCTGAAGAACCATTCTCTCTTCATCTTTTCTTCTTTATTTTGTTAATCTAGCCATGCTTGGCTAATTTCCTTTTTGTAGTTAAGGCTAGGATGAACCCTATGCAACTTTGAGTATTTGGTTGAATTCTTGTATGAATCTTGATTTCTTTGATTGAATGAACTTCCTTTGCTTAATGTTTTCTTGAAGATTGATCACCTTTAAGATTGACCTTAGGTTGATGTATGACAATAGAGATGTTGGTGCATCTAACTAGAACTTGTTAATTCATCATAAAATTGCATGACCTAGACATAAGCTTACGAATTTATGCGATCATAGAATTCTGGTTCAAGATCTGATCTTTCTAGACAATACTAAGACATTAGGTTGTTTTTAAAGATAAAATAGATTAAGGTAGCATCAAGACATTGGGACTTAGTCTAACTTTAGAGAATCGATCGTCAATCTGGGAATCATAATCAATTAGATCTTTAATTCAAATACTTGAAGGAGCATAGGGGGATTCTAATCCCTAGCTACGTTTTTCTCAACTGATTATCTTTTCTAAACATTCCCTTGCGAATCTTGATCTTTAATTCTTTTCTTTCTTTAATTTTTGAAATTCTTGTTTGATTACAACTCATCTCTTTTTACTTGATTCATCCAACTAAAGCGTAAATAGCGAACTAGTGATTGGAATACTATTCCTCGTGGGACGATAATTTCTTACTACTTTATTACTTGTAACGACCGGTACACTTGTCGAAGTCGCTCCTATCACATAAGATGACCATTCTCATGCATACTCAAACAGCCGTTGGTTAATAGATCTACTGCCAAAGCCGAGTCCGTTTCCAAAACCACTCGCCAATATTGCATGTCTCAGGGAAGTTTGATTCCAAGCCAACGCCCTCGTAATTCTGAAAGAAGGCTATCACCATAAGGAAGTCTATGCATGAAGTCTAGCATGAAAAGCCCATCTGAGGAACAAATATGTCCCCTACAGCTTGCATCACCCGGAATTCCTGAAAACGCTCCATCTACGTTTAACTGGCACCAGCCATACGGAGGAACAATCTGCTTTCCCAGAAGTATGAGGCTCGACGAGTTCGTCATCCATGTTCCCCCCAACTTAGATCTCGACTCTTCAATGGACATAATAATGGCCAAAGCTTGACCATGAATATCATCACTCAGAGTCTCCTTTTTCTAGAAGATCCGCACATTTTGTCTGCACCATATCTAACAGCTAACATGAAATCGCAAAGAAACTAGACCATTTAACCTGGATGGATGGATCCGAGAAACGCAGACTTTTAACCACCCACTCACGCATATCTAGGCCGTAAAACTGCCTCTCAAACTTCCTTGGAATGACTTGTGACCAGTAATTACGTGCCACACTGCCACAACACAATCCCTAAATACATGCATGTAGTTCGCAACAAAATTATGACAAGGATCACAGCAGATGGTAGAGGGAATATTTCTCTTCCTTTGCGCCTCATTGGTTAGAAGTCGATTCTGGTAAAGTTATTAGATATGATCAGTTTCGATATGTCAAAATATAGGTGCCAAAATATTAAGAGCAAAAAGTTTGCATAATATAGTTATCTTATAAATTGACTAACTACTATATAAGAAAGAAGATATTAAGTTGGAATATAAAGATTGATCAAGAAGAAAAGAAAGACGATATTGGAGAATGAAATTTTCAACTATGAGGAAAAAAAGCCAAGAAAATAAGGGAATTATTAAGCTAGATTGTAGAGTATGACTATTTTAAGAAGAAAAAAAAAAGGAAGGAATAGTGAAGAAAGAAGAGTCTTCATCATATTAGTCAAGAAAATAAAGAAGATATCTAGTTGGGTTATGGAAAATGATCATCAAGAGCAAAAACAAGAAGAAAGAAATAGTTGTGTGTTTGGTAAACGAAAAATTGTTAAAACCTGATTAAACATGTTGAATTCCTTAACAAAAGTTGCAAATAAACTAATACTCCCCCCGGTCCTAATTATAAGACAACATTTGAGAGTTGGCTTTGGTCCTAATTATAGGACAAAATTGTAATTTTTGCCAATTTTGTCATAAAATACCCCTATTTTATTCACTCAAGCGTGTTTGGTTTTTGGTGAATATATGTATGTGGGTGCAAAGACTCTTATAGTTAGGGAAACTTTTAAATTATTAGATTTTAATTTGTTTATCGATCAGCTAACGTTAATTTGCAAACACACACACAGACACACATATATCTGTGTGTGTGTCTATATACACATATATCTGTGTGTTTGTATATATGTGTAGATACACACACATATTTATATATCTATATGTGTATATAGACACACACACACACGCACATATAAAAAAAATATGTGTGTGCATTTGTGTATATGTGGTGTGGGAGGGGGGTCTGTGTGTATAGATATATGTATATATAAATAAATACTTACATATGTGTGTGTATATATGTATATGTATACACATATATGTATATATGGTAAGACCATTATTTCAATGGGAAAATTTTATGTCAGAGAGGTATATATGTCGTAAGTGTTGTAAATTTACTTTTATTGATGTCATTTAAAATTTACATAAGGGCATTTTAGGAAAATAAGTAAAATTAACTAATTTAACTTCTTTCCTTAATCTCCCCAAAATCGGTTAAATATGTCCTATAATTAGAACCGGAGGGAGTAGTGTGAATTTGTTATTACTTGGTGAGCGAAAATTGTTAAAACATAATTAAATGTGGTGAGTTCTTTAACAAAAACTATGAATGACTAGATAGTGTAAATTTGTTATTACTTGGTAAACAAAAATTATTAAAATCTAATGAAATGTGGAGAATCGCTTAACAAAAGTTGTGAATGACATGATAATTAATGTGAATTTGTTACTTGGTAGAAGAAAGTTATTAAGCCTAATGAAATGTTATGAATCCCTTGAGTTTCTCAAAGGTTTGCATACCCCTTGCATCCTTTTCTATAGTGATACTCATTTTTCCCCCAAGTCTTTGTTTTCCAAGCTTATTTTTTTATGAAAAGATATAATTATAGGCCGATAGTTATATTATCATAGATATAGGTTAACAATTATCATTGTTTCTTCCTGCAAAGCTTGTAATGTCTTACTCCATCGTTTCGGGAGTTACTATTCTATTATATTCAAAAAAGTCCAACTAATTCCGAAAAACTCACTTGAAGAGTCTAACATCTACATATCATAGTTATCATATAAAAATCTCATATATTATAAAAGTTCATGATTCATACTTACAAACTGTTATTTGTGTTACTAAATAAATAACAGATGTCTACATGATATCGTTGTTTGTTATTATTATTAAAAGTCATAGTTTTTGCATAAAAACGGTTATGTATTATTGAATAAATAATGATTGTTTACTTGAGACCATTATATATCATGATAGAAACTTTTTCATTAATTTTTTGGCTAGAACAGGGAGCACACGAATTTTATATGTGTGTGTGTGTTTTTTTTTTTGGGGGGGGGGGACCTTAGTTAGTGATGAGACATGTGATCATATCCATTGGAAATCAAAACGTTATTTATTTGAATTGATCATTTTCTTAAATGTTGTCTAAATAATAATAATTAGACTAGGTATATGCTTTAATCAGTTTGAATGTAAAGTACACATTGGAAGATTAAATGACATTTAAATTGGTTAAGGGTGTGCATGACAATCATTCTGTTCCCCAGCACTGTTTATGAAATGAAACAGTGTTTTCTGATTCTGTGCTTGAGAAGAGTTCTAAGAACCAAAATTATATTTGTTAACTCATTTAATTTTTATTCCGAGAATCATAATTACGTTTGTTAACACAATTTATTTTTCATTCCGAGAATCAGAATTACGTTTCTTAACCTATTTTATTTTTATCCCGAAAATTAGAATTACCTAATACAATACAAATCTGTTTCTTTATTTTTTGTTTACAGATTTTATAGACTGTATAAAATATTTTTTTAAAAAATATCTAAAAAATATAATATTTTATTGTATAAATTTTTTTTAACAACAAATACTAAATTATAGTCACATGACTGCTCCTACGTTATAAAAGTCAACTATTTTTCTTCCCGTAAACAAGGGTTTTAAACCTACCTTCCTCCTAATGCAATGCATTAGAGTCGCTACTAGTTGAATTTATCATGACAGAATACACAACAGCAAAAAGTATGAATCTAAAATGCCAACAATTTTACTTTATTTTTTTTCCTCAGGGATTTGGATGACTGGGGGGAATCAGAGGAATAAATAATCAATCAGATACATATTAGTTTGGAGCCATCCCATCAGGTATGTACACGTACAACAGATATGAGAAATCAAGAGTATCACATAAAATTGGCACATACACAATAAAGCCACACGGATTCATAGCAAACAAGCTACATGAGCATCATTTTTCAATGCGTAGCTCAACCACATAAACATAATGCTATATCTTCAGCATAGAAGACTGCAGGATAGGAGAGATTGCAGTAATCAAGAAGGAAGAACTCATTAAAAGGTTTAGCGTTACATCCTCAGTACAGGAAAATTCACAAGGAACATTCATTTTAAACTTTCAGTCTAATAAATTTCTCTGAATTTACAAAGGAGAAGTGTCATTACTTGATTAATCCAGGAAACAGTTGTAACAATCACCACCTTCTTCATCACCATCACCATCACCATCTTCTATTTCCCAGAGGAAACTGGCATATGTTGCAAGGCGTAATCCTGGAGTTTGTGATGTTTATTTTCTAAGTATTTTGATACAGGACATTACGCAGATTTGTTCTGCTCTAGATTAGGAGGCTTAATGATCAACTTAAAGAGACTAGAGATCAACTTAAATTTGCCGCCATTGCTACAGCTCAACTTAAACTTGCATTTCCTTTCCAAAATCATAATTTCCATCGGGAAACAGAAAGAGACGTAAAACTAGCAATTAAAAAAGGGGGCTCACTTGTAAAATCTGAGCATAATTTCTCAAAATCAAAGGGAGGCGGGGATACTCATCAATCATCCTCTTATAGTGCTGCTCAAAATCGCCACTTCCATCCAAATTTGGAAGAAATAAATCATCAATAGGAAAGTTATCAAACCCAATTCTAGTTCCATCAACCCCAAGGCCTGAGGCTAAATACATAGGGGGACTAGCAGGTTCAACTTCCTCCTCAAGCCCTAACTTCCGAATCCCATTCAAATCATCCTTATCACTCTCCCCTTCGTCCTCAATCAAGACTTCTATGCTCTGCCCAATAGTAATTGTTCTCTGTAATACCTCTTCCGCATCTTTATCTCCATCTCTAAAGCCTTCGCTTGAGTAGTAGATGTCAAATGATGGAGCTGTGCGCATGGTTAGTCGATGATCAAGCGAATCATCCTCTTTTGGGGATTTGGAGGTAGGTGATTCGTCCATGGAGGAAGAAGAGTACTCTCAGCCATGCTGTGTCAAGCGTTCTCAGGCAATCTGAATGTCCTCATGAAATTTGCCGCTGCTTCGCTCAATGCGGTGCCATGTGTCGTTTTTGTCATCTTTATCAACGTTCCTCTCTCCACTGACCTGAAGCACCCTATCGTCTTCAATCTCCACCTTCACTTCCTCCTTCTTCATCCCTGGAAGATCCGCCTTGAACACATGCGCTTCTGGCGTCTCCTTCCAATCAATTGGAGTGCCCACAAATGCAGAATTATTCTGGGAAGACGTTGACAGAGCAGATGGGAAAGGGAAATCCTTGAAGGGATCCCAAACGTCAAGTGAGAAAGGATCGAATACGTTGCTCCTTCAACCATCGAAGAAATTAATGGCAGGTCTGTGTAGTGATGAAGAAAGCGATGAAAAAAGCGTCGGGCAAAATTTCAAAGGAAGAGATAAAAAATGATTCTTGTTTGTGCCCTGGCAAAGAGAGAAGAAGAAATTTTTAGCTTTTTTTTTAAGCATAAAGAATAAACTGGTTCATGAATAAAAAAAAATCTAAATTTACCAAACGTAATTCTCATCCATTCTTATTCTCGGAAACAGAAATTAAAAAAAAAACTCATTTCGGGAGCGTTACCATGCATACCCTAAAAGTTAAAAAGCGGTTCAGATAGAGATATTTAGACTTTATGCCTTTACAACCAATTTGAATATGAAAAAAAATTATAATTAATAATCCTGACATAATATAATTTATTTATTTATGTACACACATAAATAAATTAACTTTTCAAGTGAGAATGAAAAACAACAACTAAATATTGAAACACAAGAGACATTCGAGATCAAGATTAGAAATAATTTTTTTTTCATTAATAATATTTTAGCTTCTAAGAGATAGCTTATAAAAAAGATACATCTTTAAATATATAGAAAACTCCTCATCCTTCCTATCATCACCAGACCGAAGGGAGGAAGAAGAGGAAGGAATAGTGGGGTCAGCATATAAATTATACCCTATATCATTTTCGTCGAGTATAAGATTCATCTTTTTGTTGAGAGAGTGCATCATAGTGGCGATTCTTGAAAGGCTTTACTTCGTGCGTTCAACCCTTGCATAAAGCTTCTCTAGAACCTGCCGCATTGAAGGTGGTGTTGGAGGTGGTGCATGCGGAGGAGGAAAAGGAGGAAAGATTGATAGACTTCTGTGGCATCTCACCATTACATTGATTGATAGGAGAGAGAAGCTGAGGAAGGCTGAAATTAAAGAAACATTTGAAGAAACAAAATGATATGAGACGTTCAAATAAACAAGACGAAAGAGTACATTGATTGAAGTAGCTTCATAATTCAAAGAGATGCATTGGAAAGTTTACTTTGGAAGCTAAAACATATAAGACAGGTCATTCATAAACGATGGTCTCTAAAAGAATGTTTAGACTAGATGGATGTATGAGCATCTAGTCTAAGAAGTATTTCAAAATATTTAATCAATATCGAGAACGTAGACTATTATTACCAATTTAGAAAATTTTATTTAGACCATATGACTAATCTTAAGTTATATAAATATTTACAAAAATGTCATCGTTTATAGTTTTAATTTGTCTTCATATATAAAAAGTCTGTGGTTGTCTTAAAGTGAATATTTTCCTAGTAGCATATATAGGAAAAAGATGAAGAGAGAAAATAAAGACGAGGAGAGATTAATTTGGGGCAAAAATGGGGGGAAACACATTAAATATTCCTCAGACAACACATAATAGGATCATTTAAAAGAATTATAGGCAATTCAAATTTTAAACTCTTATAAAAAAGACCCAAGAAAGTATTAGAACACCTCAAAGGAACTCATAGGTAGCTCAACATGGTGCACTACGATGGATGGTATAAAATGAATGCTCATTTAGTTCTAAATGATTAAATTTGTTCTTTCTCATAGGTGTTTGGCATGGAATTTCGACCCAAAAGATTTACAATGGTCATAGATGATGAGTCCAAATTTTCTCTAAAGCTTTTTCTCTCAACATTCCTCAAAAGTTTTTGATCATGTTCGTCCAATTGATCTCAATGGCTTTAAAAAGAAACATCATACAGATGTAAATCTCCAACCGTTCACTTTGTTATAATTTAGACCATCCATTTTTTTTTACCAATCTGGACCAACCATTGAATTCCCCATTTTTGCCGAATCCCAGTAGTTTCCTTTCGCTTCTAGCCCAACAACCAATGGAATTGGGGCTGATCATCCTCCAACACCGAACACTCTCGTAGAGGGAGAGAATCGCCATCCACTTTGTAGGTACTACTACAACCTAAATCATGTTCATTGCTGCCTTATTTACGGTTGTCTTACATTGATTAAAGCACAATGATGCTGCAAAAATAAGTTTCATATGCATACCGGTTGCTGTCATATAGCCCATCTGCACACAAATTTAATTGCTGTGACATTCTTTACAGCTGTAAAGCTCTTGGCTGCTACGAAGATCTTGTTGATGTGGAGTCTTTTTGTTGTTGACATTCTTTGCTAATGTATGAGTCATCAACATACTGATAAAAAAAGTCTGTCTATTTCAAATCTGCCTAAGCTTTTTTTTCCCGATACAAGATCAATGGAAGTTAAAAGGCAAGAAAACAAAACTAAACAAACAAAGCCGCAAAACATAAACACCAACGGCGCTAGTCTGGCCAGTCAGAGTCTGGCATCAGGATTTCATGATCTGAAAAAGGGAAGAACCCCGGAGCCTCAGCTAAGGATCTTTAATGTCAATCTTATCAGAACCAAATTTGATTTATATTTAAAAGCCCCAAAACCATTTTCAGCTAGGGATCTTCAATGTTAAGCACTTCTTCTTGATCTTAAAGAAGGGTTAAATGGTAGTTCATTTCATTACACTCCAGCATCATCACCGATGCTTGAAGTGAAAAGATAGTAAACCAGAAAAATCAAACCTATAATTGAACGTGGCTGCCTCTTTTATTGATTGAAGAGGGAAATATTTGAGAATATCACATCTTTGTAGGAGGAGGTGGTTGAGGAAGAAGAACTGCTGGAGGTGGACAAAGTGATGTTGTTCATTGGGCTTCGTGTAGGGAGAAACTGAGATAATAACTTAATGATGCGGTGCAATGAAACCTCTTAGATTATTTAAACGGATATGGCAGAATTATGAGAAAAAAGACGTTGAGAAAATTTTCTTCTAGTCACATACTTGTGTTTGAAGTGTATGACAAGGAATCAAATTTTGGAAGTTTGTTGCTGCGGTACAAGAACCAATGGATATGTAGGACCTAGAGGACCATTATGCATTTTATTCATGTTGTACTATTTGATATTCTTGTAACAAATCATAAAATGATTTGAGCAAAAAAATAATTCATAAAATGAGATTTTTTTATTGCTATTTTTGTATTACGCTTTTGGTAAATTTAAAAATAAAAGTTCATACTGCATTAAACATATTTTCTATTCATAAAAAGAATCTGGAAAAAAAAAAGTGGGAGAACCTGATGAAAATAGCATAACACAATATTCCACAATGTACCTTTTTAAACGGTTATGACTCTTGCATGATTAACAATACTACTAAATAACAAGAAATATGATTTTAAAAGGAAAATAAATAAGTAACAAAAACCACATCCAAACGCTAATATCTCCTCTCAATGTTGATATCTATAAAACATAAATATTTTAAACAACAAAATAGTTGTGGCTTTGCTTCACACCAAATGTTGCTTCTTGCTCTATAAGCAATTTTTTATCTAGCATGTTAACCTGGGACATTGAAATGACAACGATCTCCCCTGCAAGTGTATGTGATCAATGGATGTAGTAATAATCTTAGAGTATTATGGGGTTGTACTCATGGGGAGGCTGTTACTTTACTAATTTAAACAATTAAGTAAATGATACTTAATAAATAGAAACTAAGAATAAGGAGAGTAGTTCTAAGAAGGAAACAATCACTTGAAACATTGGGGTTCACGAGTTCACTTGAAAATAAGAATAAGAATATGAAGGTACCTATATATGTGCAAACCAAAGAAAAGCATATGCTTCAAAAGGTCAAGTAATCAAGGAAAAAAAAACCTAGGAGTTATTTTCAAATGTTTTTTTTTAATTGGGTGCACCAAAAACCGTAAATGGCCCCCTATTAGAAAGCTGGAAGAATAAAAGATCAGACTGTTCCCATTGGATGACATCAGTGAATCACTACAAACTAGTACTACCAACAGTTTCAACAGTGATGAGAATGCCATGTTACTAAAATATTGATAAGAGTAAATGAAAATTGATCAGTAAAAACCCATTCACTATTCAAATACCAACCAACCGATTCACTTTACCATAACCAAGTAATAGAGAAATAACAATTCAGTGTATTTCCTCTTCAAAGCTCTTGAAAAGTCTATCAAACAGTTCCTAAAAGAAAGTTTTGGTTGATCATGAAGTTTGACCAGAGAAAACAAACATAAGGGCGGAAAGCAAAGGAAGAATACATAATATAAAATCACACTCACCCATTTACTCTTTGCATATATATAAACTACATGGAACAGAATATTACATTATTATTTTTCAACATAACAGAGCAGTAAAAATTGTCATCGAGACAATCCTTGCTTGAGCTGTCCAAGAAACTACTGTGACATTTCTAACATATAAGCAAGAGACTAGACTCCATCTAAAATGCTACAAACAGACTATCAGTGAAATATATTGCCTATATTTGAAAATAATGAAGCCTGAGAGGAATGCTTCGAGAGTTGGTCTGGCAGTTGTTCTGCGACCAAGAGGTAAAAGAGCCCCATAACTCCGGCGAGTGGCTGGCTGCTGCGGCTGTAGTTGGATTCCAGAGTTACAGTTTCACCGTCAATTATCTTGACAGAACCAGGTTGAGGATAACAAGTGGACATTCCTACGATGTAGCCTTCTTCATTCCCTACCTCACTTCTAGTTCCATAACTTGGAGTTGAAGAACATATAACCCTTCCATCCTGTAACCATGTCACTAACTTCAGAAAACAAGTTGCACTGCTATAATACCACAGTAGTGTGGATTTGAGAAAGATTACTGATTTAGAGCTACAAACCCTATATCACCCTCCAAATCAGAAATATTGAAGGAAGGCTTTCAACAAGGAAATGGCCCATTTCTATCATATAGTGAATTATTCATAAACGCTCAAACACTACAGAATAAGATCCAAACTTACACAATCGTCCTTAATTTTCTTCGTCACAATCATTACTCGTAACTCTTTTCCATGTCAAATTTTTGTACATACTCTCATCTGGACTTTAATGTAACACCTACTTGGGGAATTGATCTTGGTCCTAGATGTATAACCTGTTTCTCATATTTGTCTATGTTATCCTAATTTACCCTTATTGATGCTCCTTCAACAATGATCGAGTAAGAGAAAAATATAAGGAATTAAGAAAGATGATTAGAATGATTTAGAAAAAACATCCGCTAACTTAACTAACTTCTTTAATTCAATCAAATTAGGTAAATAAATTTTACATTAAGGATAATAGTAATTAAAGATTGAAAAATGGAAATCAAGTATCACCTGTCCATACAGAGTTGAACCAGTTCCACCTGCATGTTGATGAGCCACACCATAGATGACATAACCACCTCTAGGCATTGGGAGGCTTGTTCTCTTGACATCAACGCATCCATTGGTATCTTTATTGTTATTGCTGCAAGACTCAACGTCATACTCAACCTGTAACAAAGATATACTTATTGCTCACATTCACTCAACAATACAAGAGAGACTATAATTACGTTTTAAATTTGAACTAGGATTCAGACCCATGAACTTGTCAACTGAATAATTACTTACCTTGCAGTTATGCTTTGCACTCAAGGCTTTTGAATACGAACCCTTTGGTACTTGCAAAGTATCAGTCACGTCAATTATATAAATCTTAACAGGAACTACCAAATCACTCCAGTCAATCCACTTAACTGTATATGTCAAGTAAAGGCTTCTCCTTGGTCCCTCAAAGCCTTCCTTCAACCTGCATTGAGTTTTATGATAGCAGCACAGCAAACCACCTAAATACTCGGGCCTCAAACGCCGGCCATACTCATCCACTGTAATATTATAGAGATCACACTTGCACTCGGTGCACCCCAACCTATCTTCTACGCCTCTAGTATCAATGGCATGGACATTAAGCATCCATTTCTCCTCAAACCCATCAGGAATTTCTGCAGGATTACCTACTTCTATCCCGAAAGGATCTGGAATATCTGTTGCTGTTCCCCGTGTTTCAGATCCAATGCCAAAATATTGTGGAACTGAATATAATTCAATATTTAGTAGGTGTTATAATTCAATGCTTCAATATTTATAGTAGGTGTTATATTTATTTCAAGCTTCGACAGTAATAAATGCGATCATCTATAAATATTGAAGCATTGAATTATAACACCTACTGAAACAAACGCTGTGCAATCAAATACTCAACTACAATCTATTGTTTCATTAAAAGTCAATATCTTCAGATATTTTTTATTGTACTTCAATGTTCATATTTATTCACTCTGTAAGAGAGAGTTTATTGCTTGTAAAATCATTGTCAAATCTTAAGGTTGTGGAACCTTAAGTGGGATATACATTTACAACTTGTAAGGGGGAGTGAGTCCTGGTAAAGATCACCCAAGCATAAGTATGTAATTGTATTTATTGAGATAGTGAAAAATCCTAAGGTACTTGGAGACTGAACGTAGGTCGTGGAATTAGACTGAACCGGTATAATCCTATGTGTTTATTCTTTCTTTATTTATCTTCGTCATTTAAGTGTTGAAGCGAAAATTTTATAGATCACCTATTCACCCCCCTCTAAGTGATATTCCATCTTCAAAGTCGAAAAGAAAAAGCATATTTGTGAGTTTCAACGACTTTTAAGAAAAACAGTCGTTGAAAGTTAAGCAAAAAAGAAGAAGAGGAAGAAGAAGTTAAAATGATTGTTCTTAAAAAAAGTTATTGAAAGTAAAAAAAAAAAAAAAACTACTAAGTTATAATAACTTCTTTTAAAAAAATAGTCGTTGAAAGTACTAAAAAAAGAATATTAAGTTACAACAATTGTATTTAAAAAAACAATCATTGTAACTCAATATTCAATTTTTTTTTTAATTTTTTGAGTTTTTCAACGACTATTTTTTAGAAATATTCATACTCTCAATAATCATTGTTTTTTTAAATAGTAAAAAATATTCAAATTATTTTCATATCATACTCTTGCACCTCTGACATTTTTTAAAAATATTTAAAAATAGTTTGAAGTGCATCTCAAGACCATTATATCTTCATATATCATTTATAAATCTTTTTTGGATGTTGTTTTTGGAGAATAGTTTTGGGGATTTACGAGGTAGAAATAACTTTTGGAGAATAGATTTCAAGAATAACTTTTGCAAAATAGCTTTTAGAAAAAAATGATAATGTTTGGATATTATTATTAGAATAGCTTTTTGAGGGTACAATTTACCAAAAAGGGCATTAGCTTTTGGTAAAATTGCATATAAAGGATAAAGTTGTATTTTAAATATTATAAACATTAAATTTGATAATAAATACCAAAAATTACATAAAATTATTAGAAAAAAATATTTCTATCATTAGTAAATCATGTAACATGATAAAAATTACATTTAACATTTATATTAATAAATTGTATAGACAAAAATAATTTTACCATATAAAAATTAATTAATTAATTAATCAATTTTTGACATATTATTAAGCATTATTATCATATTTGGAAGAATGAGATGTCGTGGATCAAGATTGAAGACGTGGGGCCCACAGCAAAGAAAAGGAAACCTAACTTTTATCCATTAAAAGGAGAGGCAACACGCAGAATGGCAGAACTAGACGAGATGCGGCATTTTGGCGAGGATCAGAGCAGTAGCTGAGTGCAGACCGAACAGAACGAAGAAGCAGAGGAGTAGCGATTCTCTTCGAAGAACGGATCTGGGATCTGTGAGAGAAGGAGAAGGATCTGTGTGTGAGAGGATGAAGAGACTGACAGAGGAGGAAGAATGTGTGTGGGGAGAGAGAAAAACATGGGCATAATGGGGGTATTTTGGGGTTTTTCTTTGATTGTGAGTCCCAATTCTGCAGATGGAGTTTCAAAATTGAAAAAAAAGTTGCTTTTTAAAAAATCTAGGTATTGGATTCAGAATAATTTTTAGAAAAAAGAGAGGTGTTTATCAAACTTTTTCCAAAACGTTTTGTTAGGTCTGCCAAACAGGCTCTTAATACAACTTCAGACTTTGCGCTCATGGTCGTTTGTGCAGCATTAGCTGTACCAATTTCACGGTTAGTTTACTCTTTCTTAATAATATTTATTTTTGTTTTTTCCAATTGCATGATTACATGATTCTCTCTGCATCAGAGCCTGGTTCTTATTCTGGTTTATCTCTTCCATAGTGGCTATGCGCTTCTGGTACGAACTAGTTGTCTATTATGTTTATCTAGCCTTTTGGTATTAATTTTTGGAGTCTTTTTTTTTTTTCTATAACTAGTTGATATTTTATTCACACCACAGGTATATAAAAAAAAGCTTTTAGACTGCCATATTTAGAACAGATATAGAGGGTAATGTGTAAAAGGTATAATCGATAGAAGTTTTGTAAATATAAAAAAAAACTTTGTTTCTTTAATATGAGGTCTAAAAAATAGTATTTAGACTGGTTTCCTAAAAAGCCGGTCTAAAAAGTTTTTTAAAAAATATCATTACTTTTAAGACTAGTTGTCTTGTTTATCTAGTCTAAACGATAAAATTTTTAAGACCGGTTGTAAATAATAACCAGTCTAAAATATAAGGAATAAAAAAGTATCATTACTGTTAGGACCGACTTTTAAGAATAATCGGTTTAAAAGGTGAACTTTTAAGACCGGTTATTGAGCATAACCAATTTAAAAGATTAGGCCCAAATTACAACTTGCTTACTATATCTTCTCTTCATCGCGCCAAAAGTTGGAATTGCTCTCTCTGAACCTCTCTTCCTTAAGGAGATTACTTCACTTACTCATTGGCTCTCAATCTCTCAGCCTATTGGAGTCAAGACGACCTCCCTGTACAGAAAGGAAGAAATCTCACTTAATCTCAATATTGTCTCACTAGTTCTTTGATCTTGTAAATTCAATCTGCTTATTCTCATTAGTGTTGATGGCATTTAAATGTTGATTAAATGAAAAAGTACAAATATGGCAAAGGACCTAATTGCACCCTACTAATATGAGATAGTAGTAGTTTGGTTTGATTGAATATTTGTTTGGGACTAGGTAGTTTGGGATGCTGAAGTTTCACATCAAGTAGTATGAGGCTACATGCCTATTCCCATGTCTGTCATCTATTATTTAAATGCAATGTGGCTGCTATGAACTCTTTTTAGTTCCACTGAAGTTATTTCTGGTAAAGTTTTGGACTCCTTGCACGAGGAGATAAGTGAAACATGGATAAGTAGTTAGATATATGCACATTTACTAGGCACGTGGAGATGCAAAAGAAATGTTATCACTTACTACTTAGAAGAAACAATTAATAATAATGGTGGAAGAAAAGGATATGTGGGGTTTTTTTTTGGGTATCTTTGTTTGTTTTTATTTATCATAAAAATACAGAAATGTTATGCAAGAGAAGTGCTTGTGTAAGGCTATTAGAGTTGTTTATACATGTAAACAAATAGGACCCCTCAAGTGATGAGGAGTTTTAAATGATTTAACAAACCAGCAAAAATGGTGTTCTAGTTAAGAAACATAGTGACAAGGTAAATAAAATACATATAAAGCTTTCATTTTTTTTTTTGGGAATAGTTTTATCTTAGTGTCAATCAACATATAATTTTCTTTGGCTTCTCTTTTATAATATTGTTTTCTTTCGCAATCAATGAGCTACTACAATTTCTATGAATGTCTAAACATCAATTTTTGGGACCACTTGGTTTAAGTAATCTAATATTATAGGGTTGGACCTACTCATGGGCCCAATGTCCTAATTAGCAAGCCAGCTATAAGGAAGCCTTTGAGCAAGACCCATCTTTTTAGAACATCTTTCTAAATCCAACTTATTCATTATCTAACGTTTTTCTTTTTAGTTCAGTTTTTATTTGAATTAACTCTTGCAGTTTTTTATTTTGATCACTAAAACTTTATCTACTTTAAAAAGGCTGCTTTAGACATTGAAAACGCAGAGAAATAGGCATATGAAATTATGATGTTTCTAGCTTTGTTTTCTTATGTAACTGAGTGGTTCAAATTTTTTATTCATCACATTATACTCGTTGTAGTTGTCAAATAACATTATGTGGTTGATGTTTGCTGTCTCTTAATATGAAAATGAATGGTCAAAGCCAATTTAGTCCTTTTCAAGGCACGCCAGCTAGTGTGGATCAGAGCAAGCCTGACACATCTCAAAGTGAGCATAATAACATATCTTTATGCAGTTGTAGAAGAGGCACACAATTGAGAAATATTGCCCTAAGTCAAAGTGCCTAGTAAAAGATCCTCATGTTCATCTGACTAAGAGTGATTCAATTCACATATATACTTTAAAAGTTGATTAAAGAATGCAATGATACTCAGTCAAGTGGATGGCATGTAAATTCTTTCATGACCTCTTTTATGTGTTTTTATTGAACCCTTTACAAGAGGATTTAAATTGGACTTCATGAGATGTATGAGAAAATAGATAGAATTGGAAACAAAATCAGTGATAAGAGAGGAGGGAAGCAGAATTTGAATTCAAATACAACACATTGCTCATATACATGTAATCAATTCAACACCTACTTTTGTTCCTTTTTTTTTTTTGGAATAATACACCTACTTTCAAATTATGCAAAATTTACTTGCTATGAAATAATTTAATGGGAAAAGACAAACTTCTGGCCCTGCTCCTCTTATGGTCTCAAGTCGTTCCTTTTTCTAATATATTTATTTAATTAAATAAAGACAATCTTCAATAGATAGAAAGAAATTTAATTTGACACATTTAAGATGAACTTTTTCCCAAATGTTTGATTAACTTTCCTGCAGGAGCCCATCTATCATCTTCCATAACTTAGCAAGAAATTTTATCATTATTACATGATTTCTCATTTTCTTATGTACAAGTTATTTCTTTAGAAAATTTTCGTAATTTTTTTTGCTAATTATATTTGTTATGTTAGCTTTGGTTCACAAGAAGACTTTTAAATGAGCTTGATTGGTTGACTTATAACATTTCACAAGTTATCTTATATGTTGGGATAATGTATGTTAAATCTTTTCTTCTATTAGAATTTGGATATGGATCACAGTTGGATAAAAGCTAAACAGACAGTGTTGAACATGATAATGAGGTAAGGGAATTTTTTGAATTTGCTTTAAAAAATGCTGATTATGATAGTGAGATGTTTTGTTGTCCTTGTGTAGAATCTTCGAATGAGAGATGACTAAGTGCTATAAATATATACACATTTAATTTGTGAAGGATTTTGTAAGACTTATACAGTATAGGTATGGCATAATGTAGAAATGGAAATGCCAAGTGCATCTCAATAGGGGGAAGTGGCCTTTGATAATAATGACATAGATATAGATGAATAGATAGAGGACATTATTCGTGATGTGAGAAGAGGATTTTGAGCAATCACATGCATATGATAATATATGCAGTGATATAGAGAAGCCATTGTACCTGGGGTGTAAAAAATACCAGTTATTGAAAGAAATATTGAAATTGGTAAGGTTAAAAGCACTACATGGTTGGAGTGACAAGTTTTTCAGAAATGCTTGAAGCTTTTAAGGACATGCTTCCAAATAATAATGTGTTGTCGGGTCGATACTATGATGCTAAGAAAATATTGTGCCCACTGCAGATGAAGTATAAAAAGATCCATACATGTTGGAATGATTGCATATTGTATAGAAAAGAGTTTGAAGATAAGTAGAAATGTCTGATATGTGAAATACAAATCAAATAAAAGGCCTACAAAAGTGCTGTGTATCTTTCAATCATACCAAGGTTCCTTGTTTGCTAATGAAAATGATGCAAAAAGTTTGAGCCAACATGCAAATGAGAGGATTTTTGATGGAAATCTTTGACATCAGGATGAATCTTCTCAATAGAAGAAAATTGATCAATTATTTCCTAACTATAGCAAAGAACCTAGGAACCTCATGGTAGCTTTAGCAGTATACATAGTTCATGACCTGTTCTTTTGATTACTTACAACCTGTCTTCTATTTTATGCATGAAATGAAAGTCTATCATGTTTTCTATGTTGATTTCGGGATCAAAACTACCCAGAAATGACATTAATGTATACTTAGAGTCATTGATCAAAAATTTGAAAGAGTTGTGTGAAAAATGTTGGAAATTATGCCCTATGGGCAAGTCATTGTACTTTAAACATTAACGGTTTTTGAAGTATTTCTCTGTTTAGTTATCATATCATTTGCATGTTTATTATGATAACTGTATCCTTGGATATATCATAAAAATTATCCTAAATGTCCCTGGTCGGTCATTTACATAAGAATAAAGATGAAATAAGACCAGTATGACTTTGTTGAGGTATGGAGATACGAATCAAAGTCATAGGAACTTGTAAAAGTACAAGGTGATGGACCGACCTACTATGAGAAAGCAGTATGGATTAAGTTATAAGCTTTTCTCATGTATAATCACATCATAATGCTCTTTGACTTGAGATCATCATGGATTCCTACATAGAGTCACTGATCTTTAACCTAATCAAAAGTCACCTTTAACCGGATGATGATAAAGACTTCAATCGGGATTAGTGGTTTTCATGTAGAGGAATGTGAATGGTCAAGATGGAATTTGTCCCTCACATTTGTAGAGAGATAATATTGGGCCCCTCGATGAGTGAGTTTGAGAAATGTATAGCCATACTACAATGTAAAAGAGTTTCCATTTCAATTGTTAAACTACTCAAGAATCGAGAACAAGAGAGTGACACTATCTATGCTTCATCCTTGACCAAATATTGCCTAACAAAAAGGGATATGTCATGGTTGTATGAGAGGTTGTATTGTATAATTTATCTTCATATGAATTGGGTACTTGCAATGTCTTGCTAAAGGCTGCTTGCGACTTATGGGTTGATACAATATTGGCCTGCTGCCAATCTCATGTGGGTCTGTAGGTTCGCACACAAGAATAGCACAACACAAGCAATAATGTCCAGACTCATTGAATCTTAGATATGTCTAAGATTTAATGAATGTAACGTTTAATCTAGGATATATATATATATATATATATATATATATATATATATATATATATATATATATATATATTCTAAAATAATAAAATAATATTATTTAATATAGATTATAATATTATTATATAATATTTTTTGTATTTAATTTATTTGATAAATTAAATAACTAAAACAAATAGAGATATTATATCTCATATTTAATTTTCAAAGTGATATCATTTTTTAGATTTAATTTAAATTGAGATATTGTATCTCATATTTAATGAAATAGATAGATATAAATCTCAGATTTAATTTATAAAGATAAATTAAATTTGCCGGCTTTTAATTTAGATTAAATAAATAAATTAGATTAGATTTGTTAGAAAAATTTAATTAATATTATTTTAAATTAAAATTCAAATTTCAAGATTAATTAAGTTTAATTTTGACTATTTTTAATATAGGCCTTTAGGGTTTTAGAAACCCTATAAGATAATGATCTAGTCGTATTAAAAAATAATGCAAGAGCCGCAAAACAAAACCCTAGAAGAGAGACGTGAGACGCAAAGCTTGAAGGCGCTAGCACTCTGTTGCTTGTGTTGGAGTGCTGTTCGGTGTGGATACTGGTAGAGGGAGTGGATTTGTAAAGTCGGCTTCTAATTGATTGAATAGACGCACACGCATATACAAAAGGTATGGTTTTTACTAACTCAATTTAAATGTCGTTGGTAGATCCTCTTCATAGGATTCGTAAATTCTTAATGAATGAAATCCTTCCGTTGCATGTAAAAATCTCTACAAAAAAGGTGTCGATATTTTTTACTCAAACAAGAAGGAGGTTTTTAAAATGCGAGCCATAATATTTTGTACTATAAATGACTTCCCAGCATATGGAAACTTGTTAGGGTATAATGTAAAAGGCCATAAAGCATGTCTGGTTTGTGAAAAAGGAACATGCTACCATCAACTTCAACATAGAAGAAAGACAGTCTATCTTGACTATAGGAAATTTCTTAGACTAGGCCACCTATACTGTAGATTAAATAAAGCTTTTTTTAGTGGCCAAGAGTATCAAGATGCTTCGAAGGCATTGATTAGAGAGCAAATTTATGAAATATGTGAAAAATATCATTCTCATCTTTAGTAAGATTGTAAAGAGGTAAATGTGCAATTTTACACATAATCTTTGCCCCAGGGAACGTCCAGCACCACAACCTTTTTTTGGGACCAAAACTAAACACGATGTTACGTTTTGGGAGCAAAAATACCACGGGCCGTTAGTTGACCGACGTTGACTGTTAATTTGGACGGAAATGAACAGTAACTCCGGTAAAATTACCATTTTGCCCTTACTTTTAAGCTGAAATTACCTTTTTGCCTTTAGTTTTAAATAATTTTTTTTAAAAAAACACTACAATAAATCCTCCCTCGCCAGTGGGCCCCACCACCAGCGACCGGCGGCCACCTTCGGCAGCCTCCCCTTAGTTTTAAATAATTTTTGTTTGAAAAAAAACTAAAATAATCCCTCCCCTACCGGTGGGCCCCACCACCGGCTACACCATCACCAGCGGCCGCCCTCCCCACCGGCGACCTTCTTCGGCAGCCTCCCTTAGTTTCAAATAATTTTTTTTTTAAAAAAACTAAAATAATCCCTCCCCCGCCGGTGGGCCCTACCACCGGCAGCCGCCCTCCCCACCACCAGCCACCTTCGGCGACCGCCGGCCAGCTGCAGCAGCATATTTTATTTCTTTTTAATTATTTAAAACTAAGGGGAGGCCGCCGGAGGTGGCCAGCGATGGGGGAGGGCGGCCGTCGGTGGCGGTGTGGTCGGTGGTGGGGCCCATCGGGAGGGAGGGGTTATTTTAGTTTTTTGTTTTTAAAAAAATTATTTAAAACTAAAGGGAGGTCGCCGGCGGTGGGGAGGGCAGCGCCTGGTGGTGGTGGGGCCCACCGGTGGGGGAGGGTTTATTTTAGGGTTTTTTTTTAAAAAAACAAAAATTATTTAAAAATAAGGGTAAAATGGTAATTTCAGCTTAAAACTAAGGGCAAAATGATAATTTTAATCGAGTTACTGTTCATTTCCGTCCAAGTTAACGGTCAACGTTGGTCAACTAACGGCCCTTGGTATTTTTGCTCCCAAAACGTAACATCGTGTGCAGTTTTGGTCCCTAAAAAAGGTCGTGGTGTTGGACTTTTTCCTGAGGCAAAGGTTATTTGTAAAATTGCACCTTTACCCTATTTTTTAACTTTTAAAATTGAGGAAGGTTATTTGCGACTGAGTTAAAGTAGAGAGGAGTTATGTGCATTTTAGCCTTATTTTAAACAATTTGTTATTTTGATATTTTCCATTATGATATTTTCGAACAATAATCCAAATATATCGAAGAGGTCAAAAGGATACATGATGTTAGGCGGGGCCAGGAATGCTATTTTACCAGCCCACCAAGGAGCGGACGCATAAGCGTCGGCCCTATTCAACCCGTGGCCTACTGCAAGCTGACCCGGCCCCATGCAATCCATTGTTCGATTTCAATGTGTGGAACCCAGTGATTAGAGAGGTTAGGGAAGTACCCAACACATTGAATGACTATCGGCGCACGTTAGGATTTGGGTTTAGTAGCGTCATTAATGATTACAAGATACTGAGATTTTATAATCAAGGGTTGCGTAAAAAGAAGGAAGATCAAGTCTATCATTACATCATGCTTGATCATGTAGAAGCCTATTCATTAGGCACATGTTCATGGAAAGAACTAGAATTTGGGGCTTTACATCATACAGAAAAATTATCTCAAGCTATCAATGCTGATGGAACTATTTTCTGGTTGTCATTTGGGCTTTTTTCAGCTAGGGTAGACTGGGTAGTTTTGTTGTATATAGCAACAGAAGTGTTTACTTAAACAGCACATGGTATTAATCCACATGTTCTTGGTTTATACAAGAACAAACTTGACTTGAGGGTCACTATATCTACATGGATATTGAGAGATTGGACTTTGGATCTCGTTTCGTCTGTGTATGGGTGATGGAGGAGGTTGCTAGTGAATCTGGGAAGAGTTTGAATCCTACTGTGAAATATAGGATTGGACCGCTGTCATATGTTTTAAGTCCTGTATGTATTTGGGGTAATGAAATAGTCTTCCGTGAAAGGAAATTTGGGATTGAGATGGAGGATGACCCAAAGTGTGTTTTTTATCTTTTCAATTTCAATACTAATGAAGGGAGGAAGTTCAACTGTTCAACTGACTGTGACTGGCGTGATATTCTCAATTATGAAGAGAGCCTTGTGTCTGTATATTAGATTTCTTTTGTCACAGTTATTTTGGTGGAAATTAATCCACAAAACCTTTTAACATTTTGGTTGTATATATAATCATTGAAGGCCCTTTGATACGTGATCGGGAATGAAGAAATTGAGTACTAGTTTTCTTTAATTTGAGTACTAGTTTTTTTGTTTTTTTGCCAACATTGAGTACTGGTTCAATCTGAGTTATTGCTATGTGTATCTCATGGATGAATATATGGTTTAGTTGCTATTGTACAGAGCACAAGAGAGGGAACTGTATAGTTTTATAGCTTTGCGGACTATATGCCCCTTGGATTTGTTATCTAGAATAGAGAAATTGAGTTCTAGCTGCTTCCAACTTTTCGACTTTCCACACCATCTTATGTTTAGTTTTAATAGATATATCTAATTGCTGCTATATAAATTGTTTGGGTTTTGTTGTCCACTTAGAAATACAGGAAAGAAAGCTTAACAACAATGACTTAAGTTTTTTAGAAGAATGAGGTTTCTTGCAAGCCTTAATGAAAATGAGAATGAGAGTGAAGTATGACATAAAGACCTTTCTACGCTGTTCCCCAACATTTTTGGATGCCATTGTTGTTGTGTGTGTGTTTTTTTTTTTCCATTTTTGAATAGCCTTGCTCTGAAACATACTCATTTTGTTGTGGCTGATTTACTTTGAGAACTTTTGGTGGAAATGATTCCACAAAAAGCTAGCATTGAGCATTTTTGTTGTGACTATAATCCTTGATGCCATTTAAATCAGTCATCTAGATAGAAAAATTCAATGCTACATCTTTCAGGATTTGTTTTTCTTATTGATTGCTGATAGCAAAAAAATAAATAAAATAAAATTAAAAGATTTTTTGTTTACTGTCTATGATAACAGATCTTCAATTTTCACATCTGAATGCATAATTTAGTTGTTCATGGATTTAGATTTAATTAATAAAGCATTAAAAGAGCCACTTGATATCAGCTGGGATACCATGCCCGCTATTTATTTAGTACAATAATTAAACTATCAAATGTATCCTAAATATTAACCAATTGCCCGCCCAAAAGTTGGTTGAATAACCAATCCGGAACCCCAACAAGCCTTTGAATTAACTAACTCAGTTTTCTTGCATTCTTTCATTGGCAAGACTCACCCTCTTCTTTAATTTGACTCTCCATCTGAGCGATTGCCAGAGCTTTACGCTACTCTTAAATTTGGTGGTAAATTTACGCCACTTTTTATACAATCATTGTTCAACAAATTTTATCTTGGTATCAGAGCACTTAGGCTAACAGCAATGGCAAAAATTATCACCAAAGTATCAGAAGCATCCAAATTATCGCCAAAGTATCAGAAGCATCCTCTAGTTCTCTTGCAGGAAAATGGTATGAAGCTCTCTCCCTTGTATTAGCAGCCTCCTTATCCAAACCTTCAACCAACATCCTCCTCACCTTCTGATATAGCATTTTCAGACATACTATGTGTTTCTATCTCAACCTCTGAGATCTCAACCTCCTTATCAGAGACCATATTTTCTCCTCTACTCGCTCCTTTTAACTTGTCAGCAAAGGAAGATGCACCTTTCGAAAACAATGACTCCTTCACACCTAGCTTTGGCCATTGAACATCTGCTTTCTCTCCCATAACATATAGCCCATTTTTTATCTTCTTAGAGCATAAATTACGTAGATGAATACATTAACTATTATTATATGTTAAATATTTTTTGTTTTAGTACATATAAAATTTAAAACAAAGATAATCTTATAACTATTATTTATTAAAAAAAACTAAGTTACAAATTTTAAAATTAATCCGTTCTGATTGAATTTAAATTTAATTGTTTAGATTTCATCATAGTGATAACTAATTGGTTTCTCATCACTCTGTTGAGTACTAATACACACCCAAATTGGTTTCAGTCTCATGCCCGCAGTGATGAATACCGGGAGCTCACTAAACAATTTGGTGAGATCCACATAGTTCAAATATAATATCAAAATAAAATTTTTATTTAAAAAATTGACAGTAAAAAGATAATCTTTAATTTATCTTAGATTTTGTAGACATTAAATTTTTTTTTGAAAAAAAAGTAAAAGTAAAAAAAAAAAATCAATAGATCCATTCAAATTAAATTAAATCTGAGCAGGCTATAGTGATGATTATATATTTAATTCAATTTTTAAAATATTTAAATAATTATATGTGCTAATTGGTCTTCCTCCTCCATGGGGAGGGCACGAGCAAGGGGTTGGTTCCAGGGTGCCCTCGAGCATCCATTTTTAAAGAAGATGCAGTGATAAGCTTTTCAGATTTAAAATCAGAACTTATTGTGTAGACTGTAGATTCCAGCTCAAGAGAGTAATTCCGTATTTTCATTTTTCTCATCTCTTCTGCTCCACACCTTTCCTCTTTTAACAGTTTAAGCTCAGTCCAAAAAAGGAAAAAGATCAAGAAGAAAAACCAGTTTTTTTTTTTAAACAAGAATTGCTAGTTTTGTGCTATTGTGTATGTAAATTTTAAATAAGTTTTTAATAATATTATAGTTAAATTTAACTAAAATAATAAAAAATAAATCCACGCATAAACCTACTTTTTTTTATACAGAGGCTTGAAACCTCCTTTTAATTTTCATTTTAAACTATAGGAGGGCATTTTTATTTTTTTAACACATTCATATATCCCTAATAAAGCCTCATGATTAGAAATTCGTTAAAATTATGTCTAAATTAAAATTTTAGTATTTTAATTGAATTTAATTAGAATTTTCTCAATAATTTTCTGGATTTCTAAGCACGTCAATTAATTTTTTTTAAAAATGAATAAAATAGAAAACTAATTGATATCAGAAAATAAATAAATAAAAAAAATCTTCCATGCCAAATCATCATTGTTTCAATATAAAAAATTTCGATGAAATTAATCAATTACTTTCTATAATTCCAATTTTCTTATGACTCATTGTGTATGAGTAAATTATATATCAGTCTATAAATAATTTTTTTAAAAATAATATATATAAATATTTAAAAATAATTTAATTGAATTTCTTAATATTTTAAACAAATTAATTAAGCCTCATATTTAGGATAAGAGATAGTGTGTTTAAAAAAAAAAATTGGAAAAGTGTACTCTCTTGTTGACTGCGGAGGACGGCTGACGTGTTTGGACGGTACTTTTGAAAGTTTAAACCCAAATTCCAGAATGATAGGCAGTCATTCATTAACGATAAAACTGGTATTTTCATCATCATCATGTTCTATATTGAGTGATATATGGATGCACAGACTATAGGATAACATTTGAGAGTTGAGTTTGGTCTTAATTATAGAATAAAGTTCTAATTTTTAGCATTTTTTCCCCTAAAATACACATATTGATGATAAAAGGTTTGATCAACGGATAAGATGCTGATTTTATTTAAAAAAAAAAGGTTGGATCAATGGCAGTAATAAAAGGGAACAAGCTTTTGTCGGTGAGATGCAGAAGGAGTGAAATTCAGAAAACAGCAACTACCCCATACCAATACTGTTTGGAGTGTCTTGTTATTACAGCAAGCTTCTGGGGTAAACTTGCAATTATCCTCACAATCATGTTCTGGTTTCGTCCCCCCTGTTCCTCATCTCTCTCTCTCTCCCTCTCTCTCTCTCTCTATATATATATACACACACATATACATACATACATAGATATATATGACGGAAACATAAAAGGAAGATGAAAATGATAATGAAAGATTTTACGAGATTTGAAGACAACCAAGGATTTTTGTGATTAATATGGCGATTAAGGATTATTTTGTTTTAATGATGATTGATTGTCATCTTTTATCATTGATGTTATTTGCATTTAATTTACAATTGGTAGGGGTGAGCCTTTTTTGTGAAAATAGCAATCACATTTTTAGTAATTGTAATTTAAAATTTATTTATAGCAAAGAATATCTGTTTTGCTTGAAATTAAAAAGGATAGAGGGGAAGGAAAAAAAAAATCGCCTAAACTAAGTGAATCCCAAATCAAGATCCCAAAATGGCCTAATACTCTAATTACCGTAATATGAGAATTTATAATTTCAGCAGACATAAAGTGTTCTGTTTTGTGTGAGAGAAGCTGTTACCAATAACCATCAAAAGAGTTTTGGCAAAAAAAAAAAAAACCTACAGTCAAGAATCAAGAGGAAACAACAAATTCTACATTGTGGTAATGGAATAAAGACCGGTAAATCTTCTTCCCAAACAACAAAATCAGCTATATACAAAAATCTGAGAGGATTTTAAGGAGAATATGAAAAAAAAGATTTGAGAGTATCTGCTTCATTCTTGGGGTAAAGTTGATGACTTCTTAACCTCTTTGGTTCCAATAAAAATGTTTAAAGAGACTCAAAAAAAGACACAAGGAAGTACTTACATAAAACTACTTATTTACCTAAATGAAAATTTAGGACTTGTTTGGTTTAGCTTTTGACATTGGTTAGCAAGTCAAAAGTTGGTTGGAGCTCTTTTTTCCTTGTATGGAAAAAACATTTAACCCACATAACTTTTGCACCCAAAATCCTAGTTATCTCTTGAGCTATTTCTCGTTTTGCTTTTACCCGTGTCGCGTCAAGCTTATTACACATATAATGCACTTTATCCATGGAGCACCCTAATAGATTAAAACAGATTTGATAGGGAGACAAACATCATTCAGCCAATAATTGAGTAAAAGTATAAAGGCCTGGATAAATTTGAACCACATTTAAACCACCCAATTAATATGATAAATTGAAAATATAAAATCAAGTCAAAAAACACAAGAACAATACATAAAAGAGATTTCCTAGGTAACATTTCAACATATAAAGGAATTCGTACTGGCCAAAACAGTGCCCGATTGTGATCCAAAACAAAGAAGTTTCTTGTATATTGATAAAAGATGTAGCTGTTACAACATCAAACTTAAAGTAAAACCACACAGAGCCATAAAATTTGACCGATACAGGATGACAAACCAAATTGTGCTCTAACTAGTGCATTTTAATAGCCACAATTAAGACTGCATGAACAGAAATATAACAACATTGAAATGCTAAAAGAAACTACTTAAGTAAATGATTGTAGTGCTCTATCAAAGCTCTCTTCTGCTGCAGATACCCGTTTGACAAGCACATGGTCTGGGTGAGAAAGTTTCAATTGGCTGCGAACCAATAAAGGTCACTCATTATTCGTTAACAAAATGCCTCAAAACATGAGCTAGAATGTCATTTTCCGGCTAACAGTATGAGATTAAAGCATTGAGGCATAGGCTAAATTAATGAAGCGAGATTCCTTTCTTCATTTATTTACCATTTTTCTCAAAACACAAGTAGCATGGAGTAAAGATTCATGACAAAAGAATAATTCAGAATGCAATTACTACTTGTAGGAGGCTTTAAAGAAGCCAAGAATTACAAAATTCAAACAGTTCTGCATGAAAAATCCTTTTATGAGTGCTAGCTACATTATAAATAAGATGGCCCCAATCCACAAAATGCACACGATCTGATTTAGAATTTCAAAACCAGATTTGAATGAAAAACAAAAAATCTGGCCACCTCAAATGATGATGCTAGTGCGAGATCATAATAGAATTTCAATCAGGAGTCAAGACATGCAATAAAAAGACATAACATTCAAGTGAGAAGGGAGCAGGGACACAAAGGTGTCATTGATTATATTAACGAAATACCTTAGTTACTGCTGGCTCTATCAGAGTCAGGTCCAATAACAAAGAAAGTGGATTTAATCAATTCTTAATCAGATATTTTATATCATTATGTTTGGCAGCTTAAAAGATTTATTGAAATTTATGACACCAGGCCAATTACCGCTGCCAGTTGTAACAATTCAGATATACAAAGTTGATGAAAGAAATGTTCCCATATTCACCTGAAAGATTTGGAAGATGGTTTGCCTAGATGAAGACAGCAAACAACCAGATTGGCTAGAGTTTCAGGATCCCTGGCATCCTGCACAAATAAGAAAAAAACTTTTTCAGGATATACAAGATTTGAAATGAAAGTTAAATGTCATATACTGATTCAGTATAGCTGGTAAGTTCAATAACTATATCTACAAACAGTAAGGTGGGAGATTTAATATTCAGTTAAACCTGGAAGTCCCATTCAAAATTGATGACGTTAAAAATCAAAGAAATAATACAAAATGAAATCAATAACACATGTACATCGTATCAATGCTGTGTTTCGTCAAATCTAGAAATGAATATGTTATATAAAGAATATTTAGTTGTGAGAGGGTAGTTAAGGCAGTTAAGGGCTTGAGTTGTTGTTCTGTCAGTTTGATTGATTAATGACTGTTATTTAGTTAGTCGGTTAGGAGGGGGTGTAGGTGAGATGTTAGTCTATATAAACCCCAATGTTATTGTTTTCTCATTATACTTGCAATTTTGCTCATCAATAGAAGAGTATTATTCAGAAAATTTGCGTTTCTTCTGTATATCTCTCTCTCTGTTCCTATTCTCTCTTCTATCTATTACCATATCAGAATACTCTAAGAATAAGGCAGAACAATAACTACAAAATGCTAACTTATCCCACTATGTAGTTATTGGAAGAGTTGAATATCCTTTATGCTCTAAACTTGATTACTACTAATAATAATCATAAAAGTTAGATACATAAGCACCACTTCAAAGTGCTACTAGATTGAGTTATTGAATTACTTTAAACATACCTTGTTCAGTGCTTCCACCAATAGGGTTTCAGCTTCATCAAAGTTCCCCATGTGCATGCAGCAAACAGCTTTACCATTTAAAAGCAAACTAGTTGTTTGATACCTCTCTGATAAATCTTGGAAGATAAGATAAGCTTCCTGAATCTTGGAGCCACCCTAATTAAATAGAAATAATATCAGTTTTATTCAGTTGCCTTCTCCCAAAGGTATTATATAAATAGATAAAATTCAAATTCAAATTATATATCATTGAACAAAAAACCAAGTTACTCATAACAAAATTAGGCATACCACTGCCAAATTTAGCCAGGCATTGGCAAGCTGGGTTAGTGTATGATCCTCATCAATCTGTTGCATGGCCCTAAGTTGTCTCTCAGCATAATCGGACCTATGCATCTTAATAAATATTTGGACATTCAAGGCATGCCTGAAAATTCAGATTAAACACGGTCAGGCCAAGAACTTCCACAATGCACAAGCAAAGTCATTTTCTCTTTGATGAAAAACTAGAGGCGTGCATCATATACTAAGAAATTATGACAATAAATTATCAAAATCAAATTTTATTGGTCAACGAAAAAGCAGCAAAAGCAAAATACTACAGTAGTCCTATTTAAATAATGAAGCTTCAGTTCAAGAAATGACAAAGCCAGTGGCACGGCATAGCTTTTCAAGAGAAATGAAGCAGCCCACCACATTATTTCTGCAATATAGTTCTTACTTCTGATATCGGAAAACAAAAGATTCAAAACTGTATTGTGACACATGCATTCCTAATCCATATATCCTAGTAGCCATAAAGGAAGGTAAAAAAGTACAAGCTGCAGCATTTTGAAAGGAAAAGAACATATTAATCGAAGGTAAAAACTGTACTGGTGGTGCCAGGACCTGTAGGGTAATAATGTGATCCCAGTGTAATTAGTAGGAATTTCATTCATAAAAGCGGGTTATCACTAGGTAAGAGGTTCTACGAAATTAGTAATAAAATGGATCAGCGGTAATTTAAAGCCTTGTAGGGTAAATTAGAAAAATATCTAGGCTCACAGAAGGTAGGAGAAGAAAATTGACTCGGTCTGCTATAAAGGAAGGTGTTAGAAGATTAGGACAGCCTGCATGCATGTCTACTGTTTAATTCCTCTACTGTTTAATTTTTCTTCCTATTCAATCTCTACCCCCTATCCATCTCTTTCTATTCAATCTTTCTTCCTATTCATTCTATGCTCTCCGTGGCTATCTATCTATATATATGTTGTAATCTGCTTCCATATGTAATACATAAGATGAAATATAGAGTATGATTCCTCTAGTTATCAACATGGTATCAGAGCCATGGACATCTGTCCTAAGCCAGAGAAAAGAAAAAGAAAAACGAGAGAGACAGTGAGTTTTCCGGCAAGTCTCCGGCGAGTCCAGGGTTCTCAGTAGGCGGAGCTTGGAGCTACAACGCCCCACCCAGAAGGACCGGAAGCCTCAGATCGGCACTTCCCCAGAGTCCGATGACGGTCTGAGCTGCGCATGAACCACACGCGCTGTCAGAAACTACGGCAGCCTTCAGATCTACGGTGAACGAACGTGCGTTGAGGTACACCGCCACCACAGACGGCCTCAGTAGGTGCCGATTGGCAAAACCTAGAGAAGCACCGGCGATCTGATCGGCGCGTGACCACCACGCGTCGGCATTTTCCCTGTTCATGACTGCCACGCATCGGCGTGAGCAGTGATCTCCGTTCCTCAAAAAAAAAAATGGATGCCACTCAGTTTCCTCCTATGTTCGGATCACTTCCCGAAAAATTAACCGGAACATTACCATTAGCCTTTATGTCCGGTACTGATTCTCAAACTCAAAACTCTTCATCTTCCTCTATAACCAGTGACTCAATACCAAACCGAACCTCAGAGATGGCTTCAGAATTTTTAGACCATCAAGTTATGGCTATTACCTATAAACTTAATGGTAGAAACTATCTCCAGTGGTCACAAAATGTGCTGAGATATATTCAAGGTAAGAGAAAGGAAAAATACATTAATGGAGTAGCCCTTCAACCATCCCCAGATGACCCAGGTTGTGGCACATGGTTTGCTGAAAACAACCAAATCATGACATGATTGTGTAATTCAATGACCTTGGAGATCAGTGAGGGATATCTACTTGCTCACACGACAAAGGAGATATGGGACGCTGCTAGAAGAACATATTCCTCCCTTGAAAACATAGCTGCATTGATCCACCTAAAGAGACAACTCCGAGATCTACGACAAGGTAATATGTCAGTAATTGAATATTATAATGCATTGTTAAAATTATGGCAGCAACAAGACTTATTTGAAGCTCACCCCTGGGAAAATCTCAAAGATGCACAATTGTACAAACGAATTGTAGAAGAAGGAAGGATACACGACTTTCTTTTAGGCCTCAATGACACTTTCGAAGAGATAAGAGGCAAAATTATGGGGCTAAAGCCTCTCCCATAGCTCTTTGATGTGGTTAACTTTGTGCAATTTGAAGAAAGTAGAAAACTCCTGAACAGAAGTGGCCCAAGTCACATAGAAAGCTCAACACTCGCAGTTCAGGGATCTCATGGGGAACGAAAGCCTAATAAGTGGTGCAACTATTGTAAGAAGAAGGGTCATAATAAGGAAGAATGCTGGAAACTTCATGGAAAACCCTCTGGGAGTAAATCTAATTTTCAGAGTCACATGGCCACAACTGAACCAAAGGTGGAGAATGAAGATCGCCTGAGTCAGGAGGAACTACAGATGTTTTGTAGAATGCTTGGCAAACAGAATAGGTCTAATTTTGTTCCCAGTATGAATCTTGTATAATCATGTAATTCTATTTTCGCTCTTAATACTGTGATAACTAGTGATGATACCTGGATTGTTGACTCAGGAGCTACGGATCATATGACTGGTAATAAAACTCTATTCCACACTCTTAAACTCTGTCATGAACATCTCAATGTAAAAGTAGCTAATGGTGTATTCACACGAGTTGAGGGTATTGGTACTGTTACATTATCTAATCACTTGACAATACATAACGTACTGCTTGTACCAGAATTTACTTGTAATATGATATTTGTGAGCAAGTTGACTAAAGGACGAATATGTAGAGTGATTTTTGATGATGGTTTATGTGTATTTCAAGATTTAAGAACGAGGAGGATGATTGGGACTTCTAGAGAATGGTATGGATTATTCTACCTTGAAGGATCAAACTCGAAAAATAAAGATACGTGGAAGGCAAGACGAGCACTAGTCAGCTCAAATTCAAAAAATAATGATATATTGTTATGGCACTATCGGTCAGGACACCCTAGTTTTGATTATATGAAACGTGTGTTTCCCAGTTTATTCAATCAAAATTCTGTTCCTTTTCAGTGTGAGACTTGCTGATTCACAAAACAGATACGATCTTCATATCCCAAACAGCCCTACACTCCTTCCTCACCATTCACATTGATTCACAGCGATATTTGGGGCTCGGCCCGAATTACTAACCTCACTCATACCAAGTGGTTTGTTACTTTCATTGATGATCACACTAGAACCACATGGGTCTATTTAATGAAAAACAAATTTGATGTCTCTAAAATCTTTCAAAACTTCTATACCTTTGTACGAACCCAGTTCAATACAAACATTAAGGTACTTCGAAGTGATAATGGCACGGAATATACAAGCAAAACCTTCAAAGAGTTCCTTGATCACCAAGGAATTCATCACCAAACTTCTTGTCCTTACACCCCTCAACAAAATGGGGTAGCCGAACGGAAAAACCGTCACCTATTAGAGGTAACTCGTGCCTTACTAATAGAGCGAAATGTTCCCACCATATTCTGGGGTGATGCCATTCTCACAGCATCTTATCTTATCAATCGAATGCCTTCTAAAGTTCTTAAATATGACACTCCAATTCAAAAACTCCTTGAGTTCTTTCCAAATTGCCCTATCATCAATTCATTACCCCCCCTCTTATCTTATCAATCGAATGCCTTCTAAAGTTCTTAAATATGACACTCCAATTCAAAAACTCCTTGAGTTCTTTCCAAATTGCCCTATCATCAATTCATTACCCCCCAAAGTATTTGGTTGTGTCGTATTTGTTCACAAAAAGGAGGGCAACAAATTTGATGCCCGAGCTGACAAGTGTATATTTCTTGGATACTCCTCTACTCAAAAAGGATACAAATGCTACTGCCCGTCTTCCAAGAAGTTTATCATCTCCCGGGATACAGTGTTCTTAGAAGATGAAGCTTATTATCCTAAATTACCCATTCAGGGGGAGTATTCTAATATTGAATGGCTAATTTCAAAAACATCTAATCCCAACATTGACACACCATCATCATTAGAGACACCTAATCTCATACCCTCTCTTGACTCACTTGCTCCCACGAACCAGCCTAACACATACAGTCCACCCCAATCTGAACCCAGTGAACTAGAAACACATGTTGAGATCAATTCAGGGATGGATGCAGAATTCCGACAAGAGATAGAGTCTAGTTCACAAGCTCAAACTGAACCAGACACTGATAGAAATATCTCTCCCATTCAAAGGAACAACTATGAATCCAGTCCGGAATTAAATCCTGAAGAATTGGGTTGGCCTATTGCCTTGAGAAAAGGGGTAAGATCATGTACTCACCATCCAATTCAACAATTTGTTTCATATGGTAATTTGTCCACAAAAATGCAAAGTTTTGTTGTAAATAGTGCACATATAACTATTCCAAACACATTTCAACAAGCTATGGCTGATCCAAATTGGAAGCAAGCTGCAGAAGAGGAGTTAAGGGCACTCAAGGAGAATAAAACGTGGGAAATTACAACTCTCCCTAAAGGAAACAAACTAGTAGAATGCAGGTGGATCTTCACTCCTAAATTCAATCCCGATGGTAGTATCAACAAATACAAGGCAAGACTTGTGGCAAAAGGATATACCCAGACGTACGGAATCGATTATCAGGAGACATTTGCCCCAGTGGTCAAGTTTAATACCATCCAAGTACTATTATCACTGGAAGCAAACTTGGATTGGTCACTATACCAACTGGACGTGAAAAATGCATTCTTGAATGGCAGTCTGGAGGAAGAATTATACATGGAGATTCCGGATGGAGTTTCAGCTCCTAATAACTCGGTGTGTAAGCTAAGCAAGTCATTGTATGGCTTGAAACAATCTCCAAGGGCCTGGTTCGGTAGATTCACCAAAGCACTAAAAGGACTTGGGTATACTCAAGGACGAGCAGATGACACATTGTTCACCAAACGTGTTAATGACAAAGTCACCATATTGATTGTTTATGTTGATGACATAATCAATACAGGAAATGATGAAGAGTCCATTGCTCAACTAAAACGTGACTTGTCAACTGAATTCCAGGTAAAAGATCTTGGACAAATGAGATATTTCTTAGGAATGGAGGTGGCAAGAACTAAGAAGGGTATCAATGTATCTCAGCGTAAGTATACACTAGACTTGTTACATGAGACAGGTATGTTGGGAACTCAACTAGAAGGGACGCCTATAGAAGAAGGTTGTCACTTAGAAATCAAGCCACAAGGTGTTCCAGCTGATTCAGAAAGATACAGGAGACTTGTGGGAAAATTAATATACTTAACCCACACTCGTCCTGTTATTAGTTATGCAGTTGGAATAGTAAGTCAGTTTATGCATCAACCACAAGAAGAACACATGGCGGCTGTATACAGAATCTAAAGCTACCTTAAAAGTAATCCTGGAAGAGTAATATTCTTTAAGAAAGGAACTACCAGAAACATCGAAATCTACACTGATGTAGACCATGTAAGGGATAGAGAGACCAGGAGGTAAACCTCAGGATACTGTACATATGTGTGGGGAAATCTGGTTACATGGAGAAGTAAGAAACAGACAGTGGTGTCAACAAGCAACACAGAAGCAGAACTGAGAGCTATTAACAAAGGAGTGTGTGAAGGAATATGGATTATTAGATTACTGAAGGAGTTGGGGATTCAACATGAAGGACCAATACAACTTTAGTGTGACAACAAGGCCAGCATTGAAATGGTCAAGAATCCAGTATATCATGATCGAACCAAACATGTTGAGATAGACAGACACTTCATTAAAGAAAAGATTGAAACAGACATTTTAAATCTGTCTCACATAAGATCAGCAGAACAAATCGCTGATATAATGACTAAACCACTCGGCAGAATGAAGTTTGAAGGTTTTCAAGGTAAGCTGGGATGATCGACATATATTCTCCAGCTTGAGGGGGAGTGTTAGAAGATTAGGACAACCTGTATGCATGTCTACTGTTTAATTCCTCTACTGTTTAATTTTTCTTCCTATTCAATATCTGTTCCTATTCAATCTTTGCCCCCTGTCCATCTCTTCCTATTCAATCTTTCTTCCTATTCATTCTATGCTCTCCGTGGCTATCTATCTATATATATGTTGTAATCTGCTTCCATATGTAATACATAAGATGAAATATAGAGTATGATTCCTCAGGTTATCAATAGAAGGTGATGCAAAATGTATAGGAAGGTTGAAGGGGGACACCAGGAATTCGCTCCTTAATAGGTGAAATGATGTTTTTCCACGACGGGGAGAAGAAAAAGCCGGTGGCATCCTTAACTAATATGGCATTAAAATATAATCAAAGGTGAAATGATGGTTGAGAAGGACTACAAATTTCACCAAAGTTCCCAAAGTCATTACTTTTTTCAAGGTAACCTAGATAAAAGCATTGTTTTAACCAGGGCTTGAAAGCAGAAAGGATACCAATCTCTGAACAGCTCATTAAAATCAAATGCAAATGAAACATAAATTACCAATAGATTAGAGGTTGCACTTACAAAGTAGATAAATTTAATGGTGGTGAATAATATATAAAAGAAACAAAACTAAAACATACAGTTCTAGGGTGCCCCCGGCATTTGTGTGTTTGAGGGCCTCATTGTAGTCCTGTTCGTGCATGAACACGATCCTAGCAATCAACCTCAAAGTAGGGTTGTTTCCAATAGCAGGATCTGCCAACCACTCCTTCAGACTCAAGATCGTAGATTCCTTCACATTATAACAACAGAAGTCAGATCAAAATGAGATCTCATACACGAAAGCCAATAATCACATAATGGGCATGAAAAGAATCAAAAACTGCCACGAAAAATAGGCAAGATCTTAAGACCGAACCTTATTTTTGGGGTTCGAGAAATATTGAGCTAACAATTTCACTGCCTGAAGAGGCGTCGTAGCCGAGGAATCTATCTCGCTGATTACAAACTGATCATGAAAACATGAAATCAGTGATGGAATTGGATGACAAAATCATGAAAAATCTATAGAAAAGAATAAATTCAGCGGGTATGGAATACCTGTAATTGACAGAGAGCGATGTAACAACAATGAACGAGACAATCTCGTTCAATGGCATCTTCTGTGGAGAGATTGTTGACGTTGCTGCTGTTAATGGCGGCCTGGTAGGCTGTAAGGGGTTAAGATGGGAGTTGGGGAATCGGGAGAAAAAGAGGAAGATAGAATTTTGTTGATTTTCTCATGTCCTTTATTCTAGCCATCATAGCCTATTTAAAGAGATTACAAATCCTATTTGAGAATTTAAAAGTACTGAATTGTAGGAACAACCATCCCTACTAATATGGGTAACAAACTAAGGTTTAATTTATTAAAATTGGAATGAGCACTTTATTCGGTCAAAAGCAGAATTTACGGATGCCTAGTTGTGCCCGACATCTATTGAATATAATCCTGTAGATATGTTGGTCTTTTCTTAATGCGAGTGGGTCTATCAATGCCATTGGGCCTCTTAGTGACTTGGGCTGCTACAGCCTCTCCTCCATCAGAAATATCCATGTCCTCATGAATAGAATTAGGTGAGGATACAGACCCAATGGGCGGAAGGTGTGTGTCAGAAATGTTGACTTCTGAGTGGTGATCAGACTGAGCCCTTGTCGGATGGTCTGCACTGGGACTGTTGCTGAATGGTGGAGCTTCAAAAGTAGTTGGATTCCGTGGTAAGGATGAGCAGGAGTTTGGTGGAGGTCCATTGTCGTCATTCGCGGTCACCGATGGAGTGAGGGCTGGTTCTTCTTCCCAGGTGGCGTCTTCAGGCATGCAATCGGACCACTGGATGAGCAACTCTCTCACCTGTTTGCCCTGTTTCCATACCTCTTTGGTATCTAGTATTGCAACAGCTTCCTGAAGAGGTTTGTTGCTGTGCGACTTCGCCGGTAAAGGATGGATCTTAAAGGAAGAGGGCAAAGTAAATGGCCGAAGTAGTGAAACATGGAAGACTGGATGAATGAGGGAGCCTTCAGGAAGTTGTAACTCATAAGAGACGGTCCCAATTCTGCATAAGACCTTGAAGGGTCCATAATAACGAAGAGATAGCTTTTGGGAGCTTCGTCGTTGGACTGAGAGTTGATGATACGGCTGAAGCTTGAGTAAGACAAGGTCCCCTTCGCTGAACTCCATTGCCTTGCGTTTTCTGTCACTGTAAGCCTTGTAGTCTAGGCTTGGTGAAGATTTTGCTTTAAGCTACTCATGAGTTTGTTTCTTGCTGATAGGTCAGTGTTGACGGCGTCGAGATTGCTGCTGTCGAGGCAATATGTTAGGAGATTTGGGGGAGGGATACCGAAGGTGATTTCAAACGTTGTAAAGCCAGTAGAACGGTTAAAGGAGGTATTGAAGTGGAACTCGGCGAAGCTGAGGATCTTCGACCAAGCTTGTGGGTGATCATGAACATAAGCTCTAAGGTATTGTTCTAAGCATCTGTTAACCCTCTCTATTTGGCCATCACTCTCGGGATGATAAGCTGAACTATAGTGTAGTTTAGTTCCCTGTAATTTGAAAAGCGTTTGCCAGAATTTGCTGAGGAAAATCGGATCACGATCGGAAATGATGGTACGGGGAAAGCCATGTAATTTTCCCACTGATTCCCAGAACACCTGGGCAACTTTGGTCGCTGTGTAATGGGTTGGTCAAGGAGTAAAATGTGCCTCTTTTGATAACCTGTCAACAACAACAAAAATAACTGAAAAACCGTTAGAGTTAGGTAAATGTGTAATGAAGTCCATGCTTAAATTGGTCTAGATTGTAGTGGGAGGAACAATAGGTTGAACCAAGCCATATGGGGAATGATTGGGGGGCTTAATTTTCTGGCAAATTTCACATTCTTTGACAAAAATCTTAACGTCTCTTTTCATTCCCTTCCAGATGAAGGCTTTGTTCAGTCGGAGGAAAGTGTTTTGTGCGCCAGAGTGGCCTCCTAGATTAGAGGCGTGAAATTCATGCAATAATTATGCCTTCAGGGAAGATTTTGCAGGTATGAATATTCTGGCCTTATGAAATAACAAATTATTTTTCAATTTCCAGTCTATCCATTTGTGTGGTTCTGTAATCAGCCCTTGCGTAACTTGATTAGCATATGGATCTTGTGCTATTTCTTGCTGCAAAACCTCAGTAAATTAGCATGTTGGTCCTGTAATAGCTGCAAGCTGGGAAATAGGTTGGGTTGTAGAGTCTTCTGGGATTCTAGAAAGGGCATCTGCTACCTGATTAGTTTTGCCCGATTTATAAACAATAGTGTATAAGAACCCTAGGAGTTGGAATAAAAATTGCTGCTGCTCTGGGGTTTGGACCACCTGGTTCATTAAGTGATAGAGGCTTTTATGGTCAGTTTGAATGATAAACGTAGCACCCAGTAAATATTGACGCCACTTTGAAATAGCACTAGTAATTGCATACATCTCACGAATATAGGTAGATTTTTGCTGCATAGTAGGCGATAATTTGTGACTGTAATAGGCAATAGGCTGATTTTTTTGCATAAGTATAGCCCCAATCCCAACACCTGACGCGTCAGCTTCTACAATAAATGGGAGAAAAAAATCTGGTAAGATGAGTATAGGCGCCTAAGTGAGAACGACCTTTAATTTAGTAAAAGCATTGGCTTCTTTATCTCCCTAGATAAACCCTTTTTTCGTTAATAGATCACTAAGTGGTGCTGCAACAGTAGCAAAGTGTCTGATAAAACGTCTATAATAGCCTGCCAGTCCAAGGAAAGCACGCACTTGAGTCACTGTAGTGGGGCTTGCCCAATTCTTAATGGAACAGATTTTTTCAGGATCGGGAGACAGGCCATTCGCCGAGATTATATGTCCCAAAAATTGTATAGATTCCTTAGCAAATAAGCACTTAGATTGCTTCGTAAAGAGGCAGTGAGTTCGTAAGTTAGATAAGACTAACCTTAAATGGGTGGCATGCTTCTGTATTGTAGGGCTATAGACTAGGATATCATCAAAGAAAATTACAACAAATTTTCTTAGGAAAGCTGAAAATACCTCGTTCATGGTTGCTTGGAAGGTCGAGGGAGCATTAGTAAGCCTAAAAGGCATAACTAGGAACTCATAATGGCCATGGTGAGTCCGAAAAGCTGTCTTGTGAATATCATCTGGGTGCATGAGGATTTGATGGTATCCTGAACGTAAATCCAATTTTGAGAAAATAGTTGCCCCATTCAATTCATCCAAAAGCTCATCAATTGTGGGTATGGGAAATTTGTCCTTCACTGTAACTGCATTGAGTGCCCTGTAGTCCACACAAAAGCGCCATGAGCTATCTTTCTTTTTAACTAAAAGAACGGGTGAGCTGTAGGCAGAATGGCTTGGGCGAATGATGCCTTCTTCTAACATTTCTGAAACAAGTTTTTCAATTTCATTCTTTTGGTAATAGGGGTAACGGTAGGGCCGGACTTGAATGGGTTTGGTATGCGGTAATAGATTAATGTGATGGTTTGTAGGCCGTGGTGGAGGAAGTTGGATAGGTGGGGTGAAAACATCAGTGTAGTCATCTAGGATAGAGGAGATGGATGGTGGAATGGTGTAGGTGTCGGACTTGATGGGACTTGGGTTGGGTATAGATAAGCACATGAGGTAAGCTTGAATGGGCTCCTGGGCTATGAGTTTATGGAGCTGCGAGTTGGTGATTTGGCCAGGGGTAATGTAGGAATTGCCTTTAAGTGTGATAGGTAAATCATTGTGGGAAAAGGTCAATGGTCATTTTTTTATAATCGGTGATAACAGGTCCCAACGTGGATAACTATTGGGTGCCTAAAACAAGATCAGTGCCCTGTAGGTCTAGAACATATAAATCAGGAGTGAAGGTATAATGTCCCTGGAGTACTAGGGTAGTCCGAGAGCATAAGCCTTGACAGAAAAGATTGTCGCCATTGCCCACCTGGACTTGGAATGGCGTAATGGCATGTATGGATAGGTTTAAGTGTTTAGCAGCCCTTTCGGTGATAAAATTATGTGTACTGCCACTATCTATTAGAATATGCACCGAATTACCATGGATTTTTCCTGTTAGATGAAATGCTTTGGAAGAGCGGTGGCCAAAGAGAGCATGGAAACTTATTTCTGGAAATGTGGGTGACTCAGTGTTGTTATCCTCCTCCTCGTTGTGGGTAGGTTCAAACTCCTCAGGTTCATCAGTGACCATACATAGAAAAGTAGCGCGTGGCTTGCATTTATGACCAAACACATATTTCTCATCGCAATTGTAGCATAAACCTTTTTCTCTGCGAGTAAGCATTTCCTGAGGGGTTAATTGTCGGATGGGTAATGAGGCTGTGCTGGGGTTCTGTGGCTTGGTATTTGAATTAGGAGGTGGTGGGTTTCAGATATCCAACGAGATGAGTGTTCATTTGCATTGGCAAAGTTTCTTGCTAAACCCCATGCGGCATGGAAGGTTGTAGGTAAGTGGGCTTGGACGTCACTCCGGACTTTTGTTTTTAAACCAGAGATGAATATGCACTTCCTCAGCCTGTCGGGAATGCCAGCCACTTTGCTGGATAAAAGTTCAAAGGCAGCCTGATACTCATGAATTGTCCCTGTTTGGGATAATCTGCATAATGCACCAGCAGGGTCGTCATAAGCTGTGGGACCGTATTGACTAAGTATAGCCATGTGAAAATCAGCCCAAGTTGCAATCAGACCATCACGAGAGAGATTGCAGAACCAACTGGATGTTGGTGCGTTGAGATGAAATGTGGCAAGGCGAAGGTGTTCTGGGTCAGCAATGTGATAATACTCACAATACTGATCGACGGAGTACAACCAATCAGTGGGATCGCCCTGACCATAACGTGGGAAGTCTAGGTGGGGTGGTTTGGGTCTAGGGGTTTCAGTACGAGGTAGGCCAGGTCCTAAGACACCCTGGTTGGATGCTTGAGGTTGAGTTACACGATGGATTTCAATGAATTATTGAAAACGCTCCATGATGGAGTTAAATTTTTCCTCATTAACATGCTGCATCTGGTTAAAAAATGTTTGCTGACGCTCATCGGATTGTGTTTACTACTATTGGATAGCATTGAGTTGGTCTTGCAGCTGTGTCATACGTGTCTTTTTGGCCATAGGTTGGGTTCGGGGATGAAAGCACCAAATGTAAGGGGTTAAGATGGGAGTTGGGGAATCGGGAGAAAAAGAGGAAGATAGAATTTTTTTGATTTTCTCATGTCCTTTATTCTTGCCATCATAGCCTATTTAAAGAGATTAAAAATCCTATTTGAGAATTTAAAAATACTGAATTGTAGGAACAACCATCCCTACTAATATGGGTAACAAACTAAGGTTTAATTTTTTCAAATTGGAATGAGCACTTTATTTGGTCAAAAGCAGAATTTACGGATGCCTAGTTGTGCCCGACATCTGTTGAATATAATCCTGTAGATATGCTGGTCTTTTCTTAATGCGAGTGGGTCTGTCAATGCCATTGGGCCTCTTAGTGACTTGGGCTGCTACATAGGCTCCCAAGTAGAGGTTGTTTCGAAGATTAAACAAATGATCTGGTGCAGCCATGGAATCAATCGGATTTGGCTGCAGATCTGAGAAAGAAAGAGGGATGGGAGGAGAACTAGTTCAAGTCGCACTGGCTATTTTTTACCAAATGAAAATCCAAATACTTGGCTTTGGAGTTTCGAGTTAAAGGCAAAATTGGGATGAAAAAACGAAGAGTACAGTAGCGGTTTGTTGGACCGAACTGGTCAAGTGGTTTTTTTTTAAAAAATATATATAAAATGAAAAATTAAAAAAAATCACTTTGAACCTATTAACAACAACAATAATAATGAGATTAACAATAACAATAATACAATTAATAATTTATTTTATTGAAAAATCACATATTTAAGGTTTTAAAGTTTAAATGATATTTTTTAAAAAAATTTCCCTAAATTCTATGACATATGCTAACAAAAATCTATGATGTATACTAACATTTAAAATTTTACAATAAACCTGGCAAAAGGAATTTACAATAAAGCCATGTAAACTTTTATTATTATTATTTTTGAGCTAACTCTTCTAAACTTTTATTTAAGTCCAAGTTTTTAAGTTTCAAATTTCAAATGAGGGGAAGGCCAAAATGAGATATGAGGTGGATTATATTTCATTGAACCATACTGATCAAGTGGATTTTTTTAATAAAAATAGATTCCACAAAATGAATAAATTATATAAAAATATTTTAAATTTTTATATGCTATGTAAATCACCTTTATTACATTTAAAATTTGCAATAAACCCTATAAATTTCATTTAAAAAAGTATAAGCATTCTAACTTGTTATTGCATGCACCCTCACTTACATCCTCATTTGTTATTGGGCATATTTGGGGAGAACTTTAAGTAGCTTAAAGTTAGAAAAAAAAAAACTCCAATTGAAAAAACCCTTAAGTGGAGTGTTTGGGTTGGAATTTAAATTCACTTGGTTTTTTTAAAAAAAAAAAAACTCCTAAAAGTCAGTTAATGAAAAAGCTCTATATGGTAGATTTTTCTGAAAAACTCTCAGCTTTTTGACTGGCCCTGCCACTTCTACCACCATCTATCCAAACACAAATCATATTTTACGACCTGATTTTTTTCTTACCAAACTTCTAAAAAAGTCGGATAAAAAATAAATTACTCTCTCATTGCTAATCCAAATAGGCTCATTGTTGATAATCTAACCTGTAACATCCCAGCATCTCGCTCTTGATATTGTCCGCTTTGGGGTTCATCGCCCCTCACGGCTTTAAAACGCGTTAAGAGGGGGAGGTATCCAGACCCTTATAAGGTGTCTTTCGTTCCCCTCTCCAGCCTAAGTTTGCCTGGGTTTAGGGTTAAAGAGGGAAAAAAATCAAGCGGAACGGCGTTGTTTTATACCTCAGAAAACTTTTTCTGCCTCAAAGACAGAAATAATATTCCCTTAAAAAAATGTTTTTTTCATTTTAAATTACAATAAAATTCCAAATGCATCAATTCAATTAGTACCAAAAAGTTTTTTACTCAGTCCACTTTGCTCCCCCACCTTTGTGTGGGAATTCTAAATCCCTCATTCTCTCTTACAAGGATATAGCAGGTGGAAGCCACATTCTCTTTCTGCCCTTTCCTAGCTTCGTTAATGTTACAAGCTGTGCGATTTTATCATCAAGAGTTGCCTAAATGGATTGATGATTAGTCCAATCAATGCACCAAGTCGAGCGGAAGTGTTTTCATAAGCACATGTACATGGAAGGAACTAGAATTTGAGGGTTTGGAAGTTCAAGGTTTCAACCAATGGAAGTATCTTTTGATGGGAACACCGGCATTCTTTACCTGTAGTATTTTCGTTCAACATAACAATGGAAGTGTTTACATTAGCAACAATACCAACTGAACATGGAGAAAACATGGGCGGGTTTGGTGCATACGAGAACTATAGAACCAAAGTTTCACCATAATATTTATATTTGAGGTCACCAACAATGTATAATATATTATGAAGTAGAAAATACAGTATGATAGAAGAGTTAACAAAGAAGAGCAAAAGATGAAATTGATTGATAAGAGAGTACAGAGTAATCAGAGAAGAAGAGAGTTTAGAGTGAGAGAGTCAGTAGAGCAGCTTGGTCCCCACCCCTGGATGTTCCTATTTATAGATCAATTAGCTCCACTTTTCTTGGAGCTGAGTGGATCTAGGAAGCGGATCCTATTATTTTGGACCCTGGGAGAAACTTTATTTGACTAGTTGTTTGGGTGAAATAGCTGGACCTTGCCAATGGATTGGGTAGGCTGGCTCGCCTAATCCGCCCCTTTTCCTTTAACGAGCCTCAAATGTGGTCCATTGAGAATCTGGGCTTAGTTTGGAGAATCTAGCCCTACATTAAGTCCCACACTCTCCAGGTCTAATTGGCTATTGCCTTGGAGAGTGTCTTGCGATCCTAACCGTCGGATGTGCCCTGGATATAATGGTTAAGATTTAGGTCTTCACTTGCCCTTTTTTCCTGGCTTTCTTGTCTTTTCCTCGGCTACCTTCCAAATTCTTCTGTGCTTTTGTTGAAGGTCGTAAGCTTATGGTGCCCATCCCTTCTTTCTTTCTGTTGGGAACTTTGTAGCTCAATCGTGCGTCTTGTCTGCTTGCTTGACTGAAGGTGGTTGTTGCGTGATTCTTCGGCGAGATTCTGCAGAAATCGACGAGGATCTCTCCTTTTCATTGGCATTCTTCAAGATTCCTTGGTGACGAGTCACGGTTCGAAAAGGTACTTTCAAACTATTCATGCCACTTCAATTAATTTCTCAAAAGATTGTGGTTGGTGTTTGTCTCTATTTTTTGACTTGCTTCTTGTGAGCTAGGTCATGGTTCGAATCTGTGGCCCTCTTCTTTTTTTCTGTTATCTTGCAATCTTGTGGCACAGACATATAGGTAGCCTACTTACTATGTAGATCACAGGCCTTAAAAATTAAAAATTATAATCTTAAACTTTAATAAATGTAGGCTTTTAATAGGTTTGAAACTCAACATATTTATAAATTGTAAGCTTTAAATAGGCTAATCCTATATAAAATTAAAATAATCTTAATTACTAATAACAGAAAAATGTCCTTATTATAATTTAGCACTAAATATACTCATGTCTAAGGGTGTACATGAAACCCAGAGCTCAGTGCGCCCACCTTAGCCCAACAAAAAGTGACTATTCCTAGTCCAGAAAAAAGAAGCCCTAAAAAAATTGGGTACAATTGGGATTGACATTTTTGCGAGCCGGGCATCGAGTAGGGTATACCGTCCTGCCCATTTGGTCATGCCTAGTGTGTGTGTATATATATATTATATTTGATATAAATATTTTTTTATAATAGTTAATAGACTTATATTATATTATATATTTACTAATACTTTAATATATCAATTGAGTATTTGACCATTAATCCATTATATTACTAATGATGCCTTTTTATTTAATGGACTATGGATATTATTTAATTCTTCAGGTATGTGTATTTGACTATTTGTTAAGACATAGGGTAGTTTTTTTTTCTTAAATTTTTATTTCAAGACTCAAATTGTAGATTTATTTTGGAATATTATGAAGTGTATAATTATGGATTACAGTTGAAGTTTACAATATTGTTTATTAGGTATAATTGAATTTTGTTTTTTTTTTCATATAGGGTGTGGTGGAGTATTATCATTTAGGCAGGAAAGCCCCTCTGTCCCGTCCATTATTGCCTAGTGTAACGACCCTATTTTCTAAGTGTATTATGAAGTCCAATTATGGCCTTAGGATTCTTATTAGACTAATTCACGTGTATTTATCAAAGTGTAGACATTAACAAATAAGAGTATAACACAACAGAGAGCATATTTAGGCGTTTGGATAACTGAGTAATTGATTGCATATGCGCAGACATATGCTGGTTAATTAAAATTCTCGAAGGAATATAAGTGTGATACAAATAAAATTCCATCGTGTTGTTTTCAGTAATCGCGTTAAGGTACAGTTATCCGAAAGGTTCAACAAACTAATACACAGTCTAAATCCAGAACATAACTCCTCCTGAGTCTTTACGTGTGTTACTTACCCCTTTCTCCTGCTCCCGATCCTCCCGATCCTAAAGCTAGGGTAAATTCTGAGATTAAATGCCCATTGAATCTCAGGTAACAGTTAACCTTATGCTCAAATATAAACAATATATGTATGACAGATATTCATTACAATTCAACATATAACTATACATAGCACACAACACATGTAAGGTTCACCTCTACATAGCACACAACCTATGTAAGGTCCACATAGTTTGGACATAAATCAGTGCCACGCCCGGGCCATGTCCTTAGTGCTAGGAAACACATCCATACGGCATTACCAAGACTGTAACCCGTTTTCAAATCAAAGCTGAATGCATTTAAAATGGTGACCTAAGACCCAGTCTTAGCCACAGTCCATGACCTAAGACCCAGTCTTGTCCATGACTATATGAATCATCTCATCACATATAAAGAATACAAGCAACATAAGAGTTAGAGTTACAGTACACGTCCGTACGTTAGACCTTGGCGCTAGTGGTACGTTCACTTTTCAGTACTGGTTCCAAACCTTCTCGGGTATCCTATAATATCATCACTGCGTTATTTCTCTTATGATTAATATCCTAAGAGATGGCCTTGCCACTCATAACCCTATACACTTGATGAATTTGTTATTTCATTTATACCCTTTTTAAATTATTATTAATCAATATTAACACTTTCTATTAATTAATAATTCCCTTTATTATTTATTATAAATTCCTTTTTGATTTAGTACTTATTTCCTTTTCTAACAATAATATTATGTATTCCATTTATACTAATAAACTTATTTATTCCTTTTTCTAATAATAATAAATATCTATTTTTTTTTTATTATTGTTATTTTACTATACATTATTATTTCTCACACTATTCTAAACTTCCAGAGACTATCTTAACACTTTAAATTAAGAATTTATAAATACCAATCATATCCTAATGTTTCTCATGTTTTTCTAAAATATAAGGCTTCATTATATATGATTATAGAAATAAAAACCTTGAATTTAAATAAATATTAACACCACACAAATAAATTTTATAAATAGCAATTTGAATAAAATAACACCAAGCAAGATATGCTTGATCCTATATATTATCAAAGCCTTTATTTTATATTCAAGGTAAATACCCATATGCTTTATCATATAATAAATAATAAATAATATAGGAATTGTACTATACAAATATGCTTGCATTATATAAATACATGTCCTTATTTAAATAGTGTATATATATATATTATGTAAAGTAACTAGGCCATATTTTAAACCTCCAATAATTTCATGTGCAGCCCCTGCGTTTCTCATCTATGAACATATCTATATATATTTTCTTTTCACACAGCAAAACGTTTACACACCTATATAGCAAGGAAAACCGACGACATTCAGGAAAAAAACTTCATTGTTTCTTTCTTCTCCTTCCATCGTTACGGTGTGTGTGTGTGTGTATATATATATGTATGTATGTATATATATATGTGTGTGTGTGAGATTTCAAAAGTTCTCCTTCTTTGCATTTTATATTCAGCAACGTTTTGGACAACATGACAGCAAAAATATCTTCTTGTTATTGCAAACCATCGCGCTCTTCTTTCTCTGAAACTTAGTTAGATAGACTATATATATATAATATATAGAGACCCATACAGAGCATCTTAAGACAAAAATAACACACACATATAAACACTTATACCCCACGTTCAGCGTTTGTTCTTCTTTCTTTTCCTTTAACCTTACACACACACAAGCAGATCCACACATATATATATATGTATATTCATAATTCCAGCATTCCTTTGTCCTTCCTTCATCTCTTTATGCATTGTCAAAGCTTTGAACAGAAAAATGATAGCAAAACAGGTTTCACAGACCTCTTACAGCAACGTTTTGACAGCCCCCTGTTTTTCTTTCATATTTTAGTTCATTTTCGGCCTCAGTTTCAGCGCTTTATTTTCCTATAGTTTAATACTCTGAACTTGCACTGGAAACTCAAGGAAAAAAAAAGAACTTGAAAGCTTACCTTCACTGGATCAACCTGAGTGTCGAGAAAGGTGACTAATGGTGCTGATATTCTCCTCTGTTTTCCATTGTTAAAACAGGGATGAACTTCAGCTTCTCCTTCACCTCTCACTCTCGGACACTCTCCTACTCTCCTTCTTCACTCTCGGTCCAGCTCCCTCTCTTTCACTCTCAGCCTTTGCTGAATAATGGGAGCTGAAAGATCATCCATATATAGGGACCTTCGGTCCAGTTGAAGATTCAGACGAGACCCACAGTCTATGACTTTAACCATCGGTTAACCCTTGAGTGGCTCGAGAGGTATGGTGCATATCTGATTTTCTTGCGTGTCTAGCCAAGTAATGATGATCTTATCTCTGCTGCTCTTTCGTTTGACAGGTTAACTGGATAATAGCTGATGTATGGATGGTGTTTTGGTTATATGTCTGGCGGTGGGTTGGAGATCGCATGGCTGGAACAAAAATGGGCTTTTAAATTTGGCTATGTGTTGCTCGGCCGAAAGTTTAATGAATGGAGGGAGTTATTATATATCCTAATGTGCCAATGAGAGTTGGCACAGATGGTAAGGGATCCAGGACTAATCCTTTGACACGTGAGTTCGATCTCCTCTGCCGTGGCTAGGACTCTTTTGGTAGGCGATCTTGTAAGTCCCCAGTAAGTGTTAATAGAGCCCGAAGCCGTGCCTTGGCCTTGGTGGGGGACTGGTGTCGAACTCTCCAAAACTTTTATGTATAAAAAATAAAAAAAATATATATATGCAAATGTGTTTCATGCTTCTTACGTGGAGACTGATAGCTTTATCAAATATTTCCTGTAGCCTTGCTGTTTGTTTTTTTTACGTGGGGGTTGGAGAAATAAAATGGGCTGAAACATATTGGATGTGTTTGCTTCCCGTTTCGGTGTTTCGTTGAGCTGAAGGAAATGGATCAAGTGGAGCTGAAAATGACTATTTTTTTATCCACATATACACACTCCCTATTTGCTCGCCTGTACGTGTTGGGCTTCCATATTTCCATTCATTTCATTTTTTTTTTTAAACAATACTTCATTTGCAATTGCAATTTGATTCAATTGCTATTATTGAATAATTTTTAAACAAATACAATTCTGAATTTTCTAGGCCTTAAAATATTAATCTTATAATATTTAGGCATAAAATTATTACTTACAATTATTCCTTAAATTTATTCTTTTCCCAAAATAAATCAAGGAAAAATAGACCTTAATTTCAAATAATTATTCTCATAATTATTTTAGGCAAGTTTTGCAACTTAATTTTTCTATATATCATAAGCCCCTAAAATTGGGATGTTACACCTAACCTGAAAATGTTAGTACTTCAATCAGGTAAGGCCTGGTACTGAGCTGCATTTTACTACCCAATGATCTTTTAGGCTGAAGTCTCACCCTACCCACTCTCACCCCTGCTCATATCAATATAGTAATAAACACAAAAATTCAACATCCATTACGCAATATATAAAAAAAATCATAAAATGATAATATCACCATAATGAAAATTGTATATAAAAAAGTAATGGCTAAAGTATACTTTTAATCCTTTGAATTTACATGAGGTATACTTTTGGTCCCTTAACTTTATAAAGTATACTTTTAGTCCTATAATTCTAACACCGTTAATTTTGCTAACAGAAAATGAAAACTCAAGAAATGATAGTGTAAATTTAAGTAATGACTATGTAATTAAATGCTATTAAGAATATGGGTAAATTGAAAAATATATAAAATATGTGTAATTAAATGTTATTAGTTATCACTTGAGTTCATTGCGTCGGCGTTTTCCGTTAGCAACATTAACGGTGTTAGAATTTTAGGACCAAAAGTATACTTTATGTAATACCCTAAAAATCCTACTTAGGATAAGTATCATAATTTAGTAAATAATTCCTATTGAAAATAGGTGAATTTGTGGTTTCAAAACTAGTGAAATAATTACCTTATTTTCTAAGGTGATTTCTCATGAAATTAGAGTAAATAAAGAGCTAAAAATCCTTAAGTGAATTTATGGGTCATAAAATACCCTGAGAATGTTATGATAAATCCTAAGAGGCAACTAAATATTTATTAAAATAGGAAAGTATGTTGTCTCTAAATTTTTAATTGATTTATTAGCTTAGGAATTATACCATTTTTAAGCAATTAAAATTATCAGAGGATGATGAAATCAATTGGAGGAAATTAGTAACAAATATTGGGCAATTGAAATTGCAATAATGGAGATACTTTATTAAGTTTTGAAATTAGTTAATGATTAAGTTTTTTAAGGTCATAAATTAAGACCAAATGATATTGATTATCATACAAGGAGTTGTTAATTATCAAAATTAAATTAGAAACCTTGTTAAATTTTGGTAATTAAGCCTAGTAACCCCTAAAACACTATATTGAAGATTAAAATTGGGATTTAATTAATTATTCCTAAATTATCACCAAAGGACGAAAATTCCTATTTAATGATGGAATAAATAAATTACACAAATAAGTGGACCAATGAGAAATTTTTCTTCTAGAATGTGTGAGAACATTTAAGACATAAATTGATCACTAAGAAGAAAGGAGGGGGATGATTTTTGCTTAAAGAAACAAGGAGGAAAAATGATTTTAAATACAAACACATTAGTCAAATAAGTAGTGTGTGTGAGAAGATTGGGATAACTTAGGGAGCAAGTGGTTGTCTTGGGGAGCAAGTAATTACTTAATTAGAAGAAATTATATGAGAATCTATAGGAATTAAATCATAACTTGAAATATTGAAACTAAGTATTAAGGATAAGTACATATTTAAAATCAGTGAATTATGAGCTTCAACTTGGCTATTCCCAAAGTCATTTTTGTATACTTTTAGGATTCATACCTAAGTGTTTTGGGAAGTTAAAAATCACCATAAATCTAGTTATAGAATTAGAATTTCAAAAGTGAAATTAGATCTTGAAGAACAACATTAGTTTACACTTAACTAAATTAGCATTTGGGTAAAGTAAGTGATTAAAGCAACAACTTGTGAGAGAGAGGGAGAGAGGACGAATTGAAGGAGGTGGAGGGGTGAGACTAAACCCTCTTTACCAAGTAAATATCAATGGCTAAGATCAATTGGAATTGCTTGGAGGCTACTCATTAGTTGGCTATAAATAGAGGCCTTGGTTCTTCATTCCCTTCACACCAAAACTCAACCACAAAGGTGAGTTCTTAGAGAGCAAGATGTAGAGAGAGAGAGTAGGAAGCATGAAGGAGAAAGAAGTTCTTCAAGAGGTGAGTCTAGTCTTTAGTTTGGTAGTTCTTGAAGTTCTAGTTTATGTTCATAGTAATTTATGCTTTGATCTTAAATATTCAAGAATAGTTTTGATTTCATGTTTTTATGGTTAAAAATGGCTTTATTTCGAAAATTAGATGAGAAATATGATATAGCAAAGTTTTTGGAAGATTAGGATCAAAATAGCAAAGCTCTGGCGAAATTTCATCAATTAGTGATTTCTGGAGTCAGTAGTAAAAACGCTGGTATCTTATGAAGAAGATGGTGTTCAAAAATTCTGAGAAAATTCATGATGAAAGTAGACAGATAGGGCTTTCTAAATCTATAAAGAGTGTGTCATTTGAAGTTCTGTGCAAAATGATAAAAATCTCAGAAGTTAGGCTATGTTTTCTGTGCGAAATTCTGGGCAGCAGTTTGAAATGTTGAAACTGGGAATTTTCCGTGAAATCTGGGTAAAATCCAGTATTTTTCCTCAAAAGTAGACATCTCAAGGATTCCGGGAAAGTTTACAGATCCTCATTACTACTTTTCTGGAATTAGTTATGATTTTTCGAAGTTAGGCGAAATTCTGCCCAGAAATTCTGCACCAGCGATTTTTCCGAAAATTATGAGGAAATAATTGAAAATAAATCTTTCAAGGGTAAAAATGTCAAGTGTGGCCAAGGTGTCTCTTGAAACATTGTTTGAGTATTAATTAAGATGATATTACCCTTTTAGGATAGACTGTGCACGCGTACCAACGACAAACGTACCCAAAAACCCGTCAAACTCAGGTACGGACGCGTATTGTAACATTAACACTTATGCTTATGGTTTGGTTGTATATGATAGTTGTTTTCACATGATGATACTCTGTTTTGAAATTGCTCATGAATATTGAATTTAATACGGGTTATAGTCTTGATAACACCGTTGAGTTTTCCTAGCGCTGAGGACACGATAGGCCATCGTGGCACTAGTGAATAGTGCAGACTATGGTAACATACATATTGCAGTGGCTGTGTTATGTTACTTGTTGTTATGATTTTGAAAGTTATCATTGTGTGTTTATTATTGTGATACCTGTCATATACTGTTTACATAAGCATGAGGTTAACTGTTACCTGAGGTCCAATGGGCATTGGACCTCAGCCTTAATGAATAGTACAGGGAAGAAACCGAGATAGAGAAGGTGCCGGTGGATAGAGCCGTGAAGAGGCAGCGGTCGAAGACAAAGGTCGGTAAAAGTTATTAGGACTTAGTTTCTGGTATGAATCTAATAAAGTTATTTCAAACCATTTGGTGCTTAAACTAAGGAAGGGTTCATCGGTGGGTTGTCACAAGTCGCCATAGAGTTGGTGAGACTCCCATTAGATTGAACACCGACCTGGCCAAATGGTCTGATTAACTGATGTTAGGTTCCAAGCCATAGGTCTAGTTTAAGACTATCTTTATCAGAGAATTGTATTTATTCTCTGTAAATTGTATCACATGAATATTCCTTTGGGATATTGAATATATCAGCTTATGTCGGGGCATCATCATATGTCTGAGCATTCTATATCAAATACTCATTGTCCGAATCTTAGCGCAAGCTATCCATTTCCGTAGTACTCTAAGCTGTAGCATCTCAAACTCTGTTGATTTTCCTAAAACTAAGTGTCGACTGACACGATTTTCAAACATGGAATTTGGGATGTTACAATACTTTATAAAGTTAAGGGACTAAAAATATACCTTATGTAAAACTTAAATGACTAAAGTATACTTTAGCCAAAAATAATTAAACAACACAATAACATCAAGGTTTCAATATAATCTCTTTCTATGATGGTTCCTACACAGTAGAAGAGAAATTTAGAATAAATAACTAGTCCCTACACAAGTCCAACCAACATGCAACAAATAAAAATAAGTATATAATATAATATTCATACCTTCAATTTTCTCTTCAACCCATATTTGTAACATAACAAGTCCCCACTATTAGTATGTAGGTGTCCTAGAGACAATCTGTTTTATCAGATGAACACCTTGTACTATTTCATATTTCATGATTAATTTATTTGAGCACAATTTATCTTTATCATATTTATGTCTCACCTATTTTACGGTTAATATGCGATTAAAGATAAAGGCCCAAGGAATAGAACAGGTGTTCATTCGAGGATCTCTGATAGGGATCATGATCATGAGGAATCGAGAACACTATATGTCTATTGCCTAAAACTTGTTCCTAGTCTTGAATCACTAAGAATAGGTATTGGTAATCTCAATAAGACTAGTACGACATCATCTACTTGTATGAGATACAAGGTAGGGACCTCATGGAATGTAGGCATGTTGATGTCTTAGCTGATGTCGTGGGTGGATCTGTTGGAGAACAGATAGCACTGAACTGACTCGCCAAGAGACTCCACAAGGATTCATTGTAGAGAGTATCATTGGATTTGTAATATCTCTTATCGTTTGGTAGTGTGGATTGTCGTAGACTTGAGGATGTCATCGAACACTATGTCTTAGGGTTATACTTTGACTGTACAACTCTATCCGCCTGAAAAATGGGGAGAACAGTGTACTCTTGGGTATAACCTGAATACATGAGTATAGATGGACATGCCGAAATGACTCACAATCCCCTACAAGGGATTAGTTGTTCACGAGACCGGTAGGGCTTGGATGACTTCTAGTTGACTCGGGAATCTGTGCACAGTAAGTGATCATGAAGAGTCATGATCTGTCTTAGAGTCAATAAAAGAATATTCCTAGTTCTGTGAAAAGCTATATTTAGTCAATTAAGAGAGATGATGTTTTATCCATACTCTCGACTAAATGTGAATGACGATGTGAGGGATGATGCCGACACGGTATCCAAATAAGAAAGGTAGATCATTTGATCAACTTGATTAGTTCTGGGGCTGCAGAGCATTGCTAGTGTCTTATGTGGTCATTAGATAAATTGAGCTTATTAAAGGAGTTTAATTGGTTCAAGTTTTATCTATGTCAGTGACTAATTGGGCTTAATGGGTCACACACTAAAATTATTCTTGATTGCTTAATTTAGCAGAGTTTTGACCAATAATTGTTATTGGGCTCTGTAAAAAACTATTGGTATATGAGGTAAAAGAGATTAAGGATGATTTATGAATTATCCAAAGCTATGTCCAATTTGGATTGGATAATTAATAGATAATAAATTATTTATGTGAATAGTGTCAAGTGAATAGTGCCAAGTGAATAGTACTATTCATCCTTTACTATTCATGAATAATTAATTATTATTAATTATAACAAACACTTCTTGAAATAATTAATTGTTCAAGAATCACTTCTTGGAATAATTGATTTTTCAAGAAGTACTTTGGAGTTGAAGTAGAAATGAATATGTGGCTCACATTCAAAGAAGAATATGTGGCTCACATTGAAAGAAGAATTGTGGCCACGGTTCACCCGCCATTTCTATAAATAGCATTCATTTCCTTCATTCCAAATCACCAATTTCTAAACTTCTCTCTTTCTCTTAAAGAAGTTATCTCATATGCCTCTCTCTTCCTTTTAAGGAAGTTCTCATAGTCTTGAGTGAAAGATCCAAACACTTGAGCTCTCCACCTTGTTACTGCCTAGCAAGCATCCAAGGAATCAGGGATTCAAGGAGAAGGAGTTCTCATTTGCAATCAGGAGATAATCGTGTGGATCAACATTAGAGGACATCATACTCTTTGACGTCTTCAAGTGATCATAGGTATTCCTGAAACCCTGCATGTGTTTTAACGAGTAGATCCTAAATATTTACTGTAAGGTGTTACGGTCCATGGTTTATGGTTAATAGTTTATGAGGATTGTATTTCCATAAGTATAGTAAATATTATTTACTGTATCAAAGCTAAGGTTTTCTGAGTATGCTCTGTGACTGCAGCTTAGTCTGATCTATAACATCAGAAAAGAATTATTCTTATGCAGTAAATATTATTTACCGGCACGGTAAATATTTATTTACCGGCACAGTAAATATTATTTACCCATACAGTAAATATTATTTACCAGAGAGTAAATATTATTTACTGGCATGGTAAAAGTTATTTACCGAGGCAGTAAAAATTATTTACTGTCATAGTAAATATATTTATTGGCACTATTCATATGAATAGTAAATACTATACACAGGTACTATTCACATGAATAGTAAATAACCAGTATGGATTCCGCAAATACAGAAAAATTTTGTTTTTCACTCTCATGAACTAGTTGCTTGAACGTCAAGCAAGAACAATTTTAACCAGCACCCACCACATAAAAGAACTTCAACAAATTCTTCATTCAATCTAGGACGATATTCATCAATCACCATTCCCTTGGCATTAAATGTGGATTCTGATGCCACAGTTGAGATAAGGACAACTAATATATCATATGCCATCATTGATAAAACTTTAAACCTTGCACCATTGTTCTTCCACCACTCTAAAGCACAAAAAGATGAAGATTCAAAAGAAGGAATATAAGGATCATCAGCAAGATAAGTTTCCAACTCTAATTTTGTAGAAGGAATCGAATGCCTCTAACGAATTATGTTCAACATTCACTGAATTCCTTTATCTTTTTGTTGTGCACTAGTATCTATTAAGGCAACGCTATCAATATTGACTTCATTAGATGCAAAAGATGAGGAATGCAACTCTATGTATTCAAGATATAATTCCTCCAATGCATTTTTCACTTTTTCCACATTTCGTATAGCCTCACTTTTTGATTTGTATATTAAAGGGAAGCTTATATCAATAGCCAAGAATTCGATCCTTGGATCCAAAGCACTTGCAATAGTCATTAACACGTTGCGTTACCCACAATATTTATCAAATTTTTCTTTCATAGGTTTTATCATCTCATACATGAACAAGTCAAGAGACTCCATTGCATCATCAATCACTTGTTTCACCTAATGAACTTCAGCAAGATATAAATTAGAAGTAGGGTTTTCACTACTTGAGATGACATGAGTGACATCAATAAAAGCTTCTAAGAGATGGCAAATATTCTCAATCTTTTCCCCGTGCTCAGGATTGGGTGCATAAGTATAATGGGGCTCTTTTTCATTATAAGCAGAAAATGCATACTTGAATTTTATTGCAGTCGTCAATATTAAGAATGTAGAGTTCTATCTAGTAGGACAATCAAGAATAAGCTTCATTTCTTTCAAAACCTTTAACTCCACAACTTTACAAAATGATTTTAGGCTTGCATTTGAGGCATTTATAAACTTGACACTTTCATGAATCTCGTGAATGACATCTTTAATAGTGCTAAGGCCATCTTGCACCAACAAATTTATGATATATGCGCAGCATCTAACATGAAATTGTTGTCCACCAAATACCAACTTATTGTTCAATGACAAATTCTCTTTTAAAGTTCTTAAGCAAGTGTTATTGTGGCTAGCATTATCAACAGAAATCAACAATATTTTGTTCTCAATGCCCCATGATCTCAAACACTTGAAAATTGTATTTTCTATATCTATTCCTCTTCTCTTCTTGGAGCAAGCACTTGCAATTTTCAGATGCCATTGTCTGTCAAAGGACTTTGTAAATGGAGTTGTGTATTTTCGGAATGCACATTCAGTATGGATTGATCTCAGAGAGGTTTAACAAGGTGACCGGTTCTAGAATGTTTTTTCTTTGTATAAAGAAATTAACTCTCCAGTAGGGGGCCATGAGTAAATATGTAAATTACTCAAAACTTAAAAGAGATGTGGGAGGAGTAATTCGGAGATGGGGTTACCGTCTTCTGCTTCAATCTTCCAAAAATGTCATCCACCAACATATATTGGCAACAAAAGGCCTCAACCAGAAAGGTTTAGCTCTATTATTGCATATGGGGCAAGAGGAAGTGAAAATAATCATATGATTCAGGGTTTTGCTAAGATACCTGATTTGTCTGTGCTTGTTGTCTCTGAGTTTTTTTCACTGGCGGGACAAAATGGAAAATCTATTGCTATATCACTGCATGAGGTTGATCATCAAGAGAATTGGCATGAAGCATTTAGGAAAGCTGCTAGCAGTTGTTACGAATGGAGGCAGGTTACGTTGATCATCAAATTGCATCTTCACCTCCTATGGTTTCAGGTTTTGAAAGATATGATAATGAGCCATGTCTTCTCCATTTTTGGAACAATGTGAAAGTTGCACCAAATTCAGAGGCTTACAGTTTTATGGATAATGTTTTATTTTGGAAACTGTGAAAGAAATATGGGCAATACTTGGGTGGCACTCTGGTATGAGAGCTAATGATTGTAGAAACTTAATATTGAAGCATTCCCGAAGTGAATCAACAGTCAACATGGCAGGGACATGCGTTTATAGTAATGAGCTACAAGCATTATTGAAATGGCAAGCATTACTAGGATTAACACGGAGAAGAATGTTATGAAGAAAATTTGTATTGTTTTGTGAATGAAAAATTGTTCAATTTAGTTCACCTTACCCCATTCTTGTGTTGTTCAAGTTAAGCACCTTGTTAACTAATATCCAACTTGAAGGGGCATGATTTTGGGTGATATTGATTAATTAGTTAGTTAGTTAGAGCCCTAATCTATATAAAGGGTCTTACCTAATATGGTTTAGTGTGTAGGATAGTTAGATTCTCACCATAATTAGAGATAGGTAAATTTGAGCCTTTCTCTAAAATGAGGGTAAATTAGAGATAATACAAGTGGATTATAGTTTGTATGAGTATGTTAATCTCATGGGGTTAATACAAGATTCTTTATCTTCTTCATTATGTTTCTCTAATTGCTTTTGTTTACAATTTCCAATTCTTCAATTGCATATGTTATGTGTCGTTTTTTTCGTAAGGGTCTAAAAAGATACATGGACACAATGATTGGAGAATTTGATATGATGAATACAAGGAACTTGAGCTAAATATTTTCCTAAAAATAAATACTTATTTTCAAAACTAACCAATAATAATGTAATCAAAATTTAAATATTTATGTATCATTTTATTTCAAATGGATTGATTTTAAAATTTTCAGCCGTTAAGTCTCAGAAATTAGTATTTATAATTTATTAATGGTTATACATATATAATTATTTAATACTGAATTTATTGCTTTAATTTAAATTTTAAATTTTTTGATAAGTGATGAGCAATAAGAAGAAATTATTAATACTTATAACAAAAATATTTATGGGAGAGATGGATGATATAATGTTGATAGATATAGACGGCATAAAAAAAGATGGAAGACAGACAGATAGATAGATTATATTGTAACAAACTGTTGCCTTTTCTTAATAATAATTAAATTATTTAGACAACTCGTTAAGTTTTTAATAATTTTTAAAGGCTTGTTAATTAAATATTTTAAAAGTAGTTAATGTATTTTATTGGATTATTCAGTAATGCTAACAAATTATTATGAAATTCGATGTGGATTATATATATATATATATAGGCTAAACTTGATATAACATAAATATATTTTAAATATTTATGTATCATTATTTCAAATGCACTGATTTTAAAATTTTCAGCATTAAATTGACGCTTTTAAGTCTGAAATTAGTAGTTATAATTTATTAATGGTTATACATATATAAGTATTTGATAAATAAATTTATTTCTTAGTTTTGATTTTAATTTTCTTGATAAGTTGTGAGCAATAAGAAGAAATTATTAATACTCATAACAACAATATATATTGGAGAGACGGATGATAAAACTTTGATAGATATGGACGGCATAAAGAAAAAAGATGGAAGATAGATAGATAGATTATATGGTAACAAACTGAAATAATTTGTTTGTATGATTTACTTGTTTTGATTAAAAAATGATCCTTAATTTTAAATTTTTTTTTTTTTTAATTTTAAGATGATAAAATATCAAAAGATTATTTTTATTTGGAAAATCTTTTCGTTTTTTAAATTTAAGATTGACTTTCCTTAAATTAAATTATGATAAGGAATTTGCTTTCTTATAGGATTTTGAAGAATTTTCTCTATATAAGTAAGATATAGGCGTTTTTGGTTACAATGAAAAAGTAACAAGGTAATTGATTACGAAGAGGCCGAGAGAGATACTAAGCGACTGTCTCTTCCATCTCCAGCACTTGTCAGGTATTATGCTTTACGTACATATAAATATTCAGACGACGGTATACAAATACGTATATATATTTATTCTGGCTATGAATCTTGCTGGCTCAAATAAGTAGCCCAAAGCAAGATTCATAGTAGTTATAATTTATTAATGGATATACATATATAATTATTTAATAAATAAATATATTGCTTTAATTTTGATTTTAATTTTCTTGATAAGTTGTGAGAAATAGGAAGAAGTTATTAATACTTATAACAACAATATTTATTGGAGAGACGGATGATATGATTTTGACAGATATGACAGAATAAAAAAAATAGATAGATTATGTTGTAACAAACTAAAATATATATATATATATATATATATATATATATTATGATTTACTTGCTTTGAGACAAAAAAGATCCTTAATTTTAAAAATTAGATTTTTTTTTTTTAAATTTTAAGATGATAAAATATCAAAAGATTGTTTTTATTTGGAAAATCTTTTTGTTCTTTAAATTTAAGATTGACTTTCCTTAAATTAAATTATGATAATGATTATGATAAGGATTTGCTTTCTTATCGGATTTTGGAGAATTTTCTCTATATATTTGTTCTTCGTTATGATGAAAAAGTATCAAAGGTGATACGAAGAGGACCAGAGGCGATACTTAGCGACTGTCTCTTCCATCTCCAGCTTGTCAGGTATTATGGTTTATGTACATATAAGTATTCAGACAACTACGGTATACAAATACGTATATAAATTTATTCTAGCTATGAATCTTGCTGGCTAAAATAAGTAGCCCAAAGCAAGATTCATAGGTAGAATGCTTCTCAAGATTGAAGAACATATTAATCCAAGGTTTCCAACTGGCCTAACAACCTAAATGGGCAACATATATAATAGATTGAGATTGTTTGTTATACGAGTTGATGTTTACTATTGTAGAGTTTGTTGTATATATATTTTTCTAATTAACTTGCTCTTTTGATTTTTTTCAAGGAAAAATTAGGCTATGGAATCCTATTACGTTGAAGATATCCGCACATATGATAGTAGAATTCAAAGATGGGAACCAGATCAACATTGTGATTTTCTCGATGGACGGCCAGAACGCACTTTTGTATTAAATATTAGAACTCTTTTAAAGGAACGGTATTATCATATTTCAAAAGCGCGTCTTAAGAACAGAGACGCACATATAAATACGGCTGCATATGATTTCTTCGACATTCCATATCCTTTAATGGAGGAAGCATCAAGTTATATTCTTTCTATTCTTAATATTCCTGAAGAAAATAAGAAATCTATACAGGAACAGATTCTAAATTTTGCAGAAGACTTGCCTATGAGTCCTTGCAGTAGACGTTTCATGACTGTGGTGGTGAATGTTGACATCTTTTACCATTACAACTACGATCTAGAAATAGAAACATTTATGATTAAGAATCAAGCTTGCAAATTGAACGGAGTGCAACTTCAAGAAGAAGAAAGGCTAAGGGACGGTTGTGATATTTGTTGGCAAGATTTGAGGGTTGATACGGTTCAAACGCCTTGTTCTCATTTCTTTCATGGAAATTGCATTGTTGGTTGGTTGTTGAAGCACAGTACTTGCCCAATATGTCGCTTCAAAATCACTTCAAGTCATTATAATTTGATTCAGCAAGATTATTATCTCATGTATATATGAAGTAATTTTTTTATCGTTTTCACTCGCTAGTAAGTTTAGAAATCATTCCTATGGTTAAGTTTTTATCATTTGCATCTTTTATCTAGTACCTCTAAAAAATTTTGACAACTTCTTTTCATGCAAATCCTTGTTCAATGACTTTTGTTTTATAATCGTTGTCTAGTGCCTATTTGGATGCGTTGAGACAAAATTTCTTTCATATATCTTGTGCTACGTAAAATTTAAGTTTTGAAAGGTTTCCAAACACTATCATATCTCCATCTTGAACTAAACTCATATTTGCTAAAAAGGGTAATTACTCTTAAGTTTTGAGCACTGAGGATGATGCAAGATATATATGACTTATAAAAATATTCTATATCTATCTAAATATTATTTGTTCTCAATGTAAACAAATAAAAGATAAAATACCTCACTAAAATTATTGTTTTTATAGATAAATAATAATTATACAAACTACGTTCAGTTAGGGAGTTATTCACATATTACTTATGTCTAATCATATTTTAATATTTGGAATCACATTGAAATTATCCATCCCCTCTTACTCATCCTTATTTTGCACCAGCTGGCAGCCGCCTCCTATTCTTTTTGCTCTTCATACGTCTCTTTTTTTTTTTTTAATGAAACTCTTTATGCGTCTTTTTATTCTTCCCAACTCAATTCTTTTTGGGAAAAAATAACATCAAAATACCAAATGGAAATTCAAAACCCCAAAACGTAAATTATAAAAAGATTAAAAAGTGACAGGGATCAAATTGAGATTTTAAAATGTTAGTAAATGTATCATCTTGCCCTCAATTTTTAAATAAATTAAAAAAAAAAAAAAAGACCATCGCCTAATATACAAGAGGCTAAGTGGAAACTGTACGACTTAGCTCTGTTAATATATGTGTGTGTGTGTGTGTATATATAAAATATTTTTCTTAACATTATTTTTATCAAGAAACACTCCTATAAATCTCATTGTGAGTGTTGTGAATCTCATTGACAAACTTGTTAAACACATTATTAAAGTTGTGAATCCCATTGATAAACTTGTTATTCACATTACAAATTTTGTTCATAATGCTCAAATTTTCTTCAATATATATATATATATATATATATATATATATATATATATATATATATATATATTGTAATACCCTAAAAATCCTACTTAGGATAAGTATCATAATTTAGTAAATAATACCTATTGGAAATAGGTGAATATGATGTCTCAAACACCTTGTGTTGAATTTATCTTATTATTAGGACAATTTCTCCTAAGAATAAATAATGTGCAAAAAGGTCCTAAAAACATTAGATAATTTGCAAATAGGTCCCTGAAATATTTACGGGTTATAAAATACCCTGATAAAATTATGATAAAATTCTTAGAGGCAATGAAATATTTATTAAAAATTAGAAAGTATGTTGTCTCTAATTTAGATAATTTATGGGATTATTTTCCTTGGAAAGTAATGAGGCAAAATTAAATATCATTTTGGGGAACATAAGTTGCCCCATGATTTTTAATAGTATGCATGGTGCATAAATTACCAATGTCAGTAAAATAGTTGTGAGATAATAATTATTACTAATTAAGAAAATTATCAACAATTAGTAAATGATTAATTAAGTAATTAATGGCTAATTGTTTAAGCTTGAACAAGAGAATATTCAAGGTAAAGTATACAAAAACCATTTAATTAAATGTTTGTGGCTAAAATTAGCAAAAATATACTTGCTAATTAATTAGTAAAGATTAAGAAATATTGGTGAGATTAAGTACATAAAAGCTCTAAATCCTAAAAGATTACAAATCATAGGATTAAGGCCCGAATTAAGCTTCTTAATTGAATTAGACAAATTAAACAATGATCAATGGTTAGGATATAATCTAATAAAATAAGATCAAGGGCTACAAGAATTTCTAACAATTTTTAAATGTCTAAATCCTTGGAATTAAGTAAGGACCAATGGGATATTTTTTTGGAAATTCTAGAAGATTATTAAAATATAATATGGAATTAAAAAAAAGAAAAAAAAAAGTGAAAACCGAAATAAATGAAGGGGGAGGGCGATGGAATTGTGATGATTGAAGAATTGAGATTTTTTTTTATAATAATAATATAAGTTGGATATTTTGTAATAAGAAGTTGATAGGATAAATGAGAACCGATAGAAAATAAATCATAACTCAAAAACCGTGAACTAAGTTTCTAAAACCAGGACATATTACGGACAAGTGAATTTTTATCCAGAAGTTGGTGTTACCAGAAGCCATTTCCGTAACCGACAGCGGTTGTCCGAAAATGTTCGGCAAGCAACGGAATGTTCTTAATGAGATCAAAAATTTAGATAACCCAAGTATCTTAAAAGAGAAAGAAAAGATCTTCAGGACCTTGCTCCTGGAGTTTTGAGATTTCCCAAGATTACGCGATTAGAGCACCGAACAGGGACTTTATCGGTAGAAAACTTCTTGAGCAAGTTGGTGACATCACCTTGGTGACTAAGGATGACATCATTTTGTTGACTTTGAAGGCAAAATGATAGGTGTAAGGCCAGGATCTTGCCACCTTAAAGAAGTGCGATCCAACGGTCAGAACCTAACCAGACGAAGTTCAAAAGAACTACCAAAATACCATCCAATTTTCCTATAAATAGCCCTCAACTTCTTTCAAAATTCTCACACCAATTCCTCTTGGAATTTTCGAAATCTTAGAGTAGAGAAGGAAGGAAGAGCTCTGGAGAAAGTTGTAGCGGAGTCCTGGGTAAATTCTTCGGTCCTTAGTCTTTAATTCGGTAGTTCTTAAGGCTTAGAGTAGACGTTGTTTTGATCTTTAATCTTCCAGTATGTTTTAGATATCATGTTTTAGGATAGATATGATATTTATTTTGGAAATATATTGGAGTAAGAGATATGTTGAAATTCTGGAAGATTAGAGTCAAAATAACGAAGTTCTGGTGAAATTTCGCCGATTAGAGAGGTTAGGGGTAAAATGGTCATTTATGACTAAAATGATTGTTATAATGTTAGTTATTCATTACATGCGATATTATCCTTATTAGGATATCTGAGATCACGTACCGTTGTTACTGCTGTTGTGCCGTCGTCGTATCGTTTTCTGTCTAAAGTACCATATATCGACAACGAAGGTACGTTCGCGTACTGTAACACTAACTCTGATGTTTATGATATGCATATATGTGGTATGTGTGTTGTATGTATAGAATATTTATACTGTGAAGTGCATATAAAGGTTAGAGGGTATCTATAATGCTGGGAGCGATATGTTCATATGCTGGGAGCGATATGTCTGTATGCTGCGAGTGATATGGTTGCATGCTGGGAGCGATACATATGCATTGGTTGTAATAGATCGTTTGTATATGCTGTTGTTGTTGTGGTATATGTCGTCCATATATTGTGTATATGAACATGAGGTTAACCGTTACCTAAGGTCCAATGGGCATTGGACCTCAGCTCTTAACATAGCTTCAGGATCGAGTAGTCCGAGGGCTGAGGAGAAGCGCAAGCAGGACGCATAGTAGACTCGGCTGAAGATTTCCTTTTGACGTTCCGGCGGGAGCTTTTCTTTTGTTGTCATGCATCCCTTTTGAAATACTCGGTTTCTATACCGCTGTTGTATCCAGCCAGACTTACGGCATTTTGAAATATAAGTATCAGTTACTCTTCCGCTCAAACACTTTACTCTGATGATTTGAAATGATTTTAAAATATATATATATATATATATATATATATATATATATATATATATATATTCCGCTTTTGAAAATTGGGATGTTACATATATTTATATATAATATGATATTTAGAGCCTGTTTGGATTCTCTTATTTTTAAGCTAAAAGCTACTTTAAAGCTAAAGCTAAAAAAAGAGCTTTTTTACAAAAGCTAAATGCTGTTTGATGATAATATAAATTTTTTAACTTAAAAGTTACTTATAAGACGAAATTTAAAATAAGCTTTTTGGTAAAATTTTTATCATAAGCACTTTTTTTAAGTATCTTTTTAAAAAAAAGTTGCCGGTGATGGGGCGATGGCGGTCAATCGCCGGCAGTGGGCCAAGTGGCAACAGGTCGCCGGTGTGTGGTGGCCGGCCTCCCCTTAGTGTTTTTTACAAAAAAAAAAAATTAGTTTTTTTTTCAAAAAAAAAAGTCGCCGGAGGTGGTCGCCGGCGATGGGACAGCGGTGGCGGGTCGCCGGCAGCTGCTACCAGTCACTGGTGGCGGCCGCAGGCGTGGGGTGGCCGGTCTCCCCTTAGTGTTTTTTTTATATAAAACAAAAAGTCACCGGAGGTGGTCGCCGGCGATAGGGCGGCGGCGGCTGCCGGCAGTGGCTGGGGTGGCCGGTGGGGGCAGTTGGGGTATTTTAGGTATTTTTTTATAAAAAAAGTAGCCGGAGGTGGTCGCCGGCAATGGGGCGGCGGCGGTTGCCGGTCACCGGTGGCGGGCGCCGGTATGGGGTGGCTAGCTCCCCTTAGTGTTTTTTTTATAAAAAAAGGTCACCGGAGGTGGTCGTCGGCGATGGGGCTATGGCGGCCGCCGGCTTGGGGCTGCGGCCTCCCCTTAGTGTTTTTTTTATTAAAAAAAAAGCCTTCGGCGATGGGGCGGCGGCGTCTGCCGGCAGTGGCTCGGGTAGCCGGTGGGGGGGGGTTGGGGTATTTTAGGTATTTTTTTACAAAAAAAGTAGCCGGAGGTGGTCGCCGGCAATGGGGTAGCGGCGGTTGCCAGTCATCGGTGGCGGCCGCCTGCATGGGGTGGCTAGCTCCCCTTAGTGGTTTTTTTATAAAAAAAAGTCACCGGAGGTGGTCGCCGGCGATGGGGCGGTGGCGGCTGCCAGTCACCAGTGGCTGCCGCCGGCGTGGGTCAACGGCCTCCCCTTAGTGTTTTTTGTATTAAAAAAAAAGTCGCCAGCGATGGGGTGGCGGCGGCTGCCGGCAGTAGCTGGGGTGGCCGGTGGGGGAGGGGTATTTTAGGTATTTTTTTACAAAAAAAGTCGCCGGATGTGGTCACCGGCGATGGTTCAGCGGTGGTTGCCGGTCACCGGTGGCGGCCGCCGGCATAGGGCGGTTAGCTCCCCTTAGTGTAACATCCTAAATTCCAGGTTCGAAAATCGTGTCGGTCGACACTTAGTTTTAAGAAAATCAACAGAGTTTGAGATGCTACAGCTTAAAGTACTGCGGAAATGGATAGCGTGCGCTAAGATTCGAACAATGAGTATCTGATATAGAATGCCCAGACATATGATGATGCCCCGACATAAGCTGATATATTATATATCCCGAAGGAATATTCATGTGATACAATTTACAAAGATTAAATACAATTCTCTGATAAAGAAAATCTTAAACTAGACCTATGGCTCGGAACCTAACATCAGTTAATCAGACAATTTGGCCAGGTCGGTGTTCAATCTAATGGGAGTCTCACCAACTCTATGGCGACTTGTGACAACCCACCGATGAACCCTTCCTTAGTTTAAGTACCAAATGGTTTGAAATAACTTTATTAGATTCATGTCAGAAACTAGGTCCTAATAACTGTTGGAAATTATAAAATACCCTTAGGTTGTAAGTAATTCGATTACTGACACACACACAAGAGAATTCAAGAGCCACAAAGAATCCTAGAAGAGAGAAATGTGAGACAAAAGCTTGAAGGCGCTAGCACGATGCCGTTCGTGTTGGAGTGCTGTTCGGTGTGGATACCGGTAGAGGGAGTGGATTCGTAGAGTCGGCTCCTAGAGATTGATTGATCAAGAAGGTGTTAGCCCACGAGTTTGCAAAGCACGCACACGAGTTCGCATATGTACGGTTTCTAATTACTAACCCGATTTAAACGCTGTTGATAGATCCTCTTCTTGAGATTCTTAATTTATTGGATAAATTTAATTCCACTGCATGTACGAATCCCAACAGTGGTATCAGAGGCCAGATCAATTGTGCGTTTAAATTGGATTTATGTTCTTGATGCGATTATATGTATGGGATATATGCTTCACGAAATTTATTTGATATATAATGGATATATATTTGTACGATATATTTCCTGTATGCAATTCAAAATATATATTGGATATATATTTGTAATCTGATTGTTTTTGCTTAAGGATTTAATCATATAATATTATAACGTCACGTTATTGTACGTTTTATATATATATATATATATATGATAGAATAAGCATTAGAATTATCACATCAGTTAGCTTTGCCCTCTATTGTAAAATCGTCCAACCTGATTTAATAATAATGGCAAACCGTCCTTCTAATATATATTCTATTATATATTGTATAATAGGTTATAATTGGGCATTATTAATAATGTAGGAATTGGCTATTTTAACGTGAGATGTGTATATGTATTCTTTAATGCATTTATTGCACAATTGCATTACGTTATGATTAGGCAACATGATTATTATAATTGATTTTCAATTATAATAATATTATTGATTAATTGATAGGAATTGAGAATTGTCATCATGTTATAATTATTATAATTATTAATTATTTAAAAAATCATAACATTTTCTTTCATATTGTATGAATTATTACTTGTTGTGATTTACCTTCAAATTGTTTGGGTATGGTGAACAACATGGCTCTAGAATTTACAAGAGGTTGTAATTTTTAAATATGGCCTGCGAGCCATGTCTTTCTCTAAATATTCTCTATGTACATTCTCTTTTCATCTCACTCCCCTCGAATGTTTAAAGGAGGTTTCTCTTGATGTAATTTTCTTTTCTTATTTAGAGAAGTCCCCTCATTGGCTTGAGAGGATTTTAGGTTAGGTGAGCCATGTTGTGTCACATTTTAATTATGCTTTTGATTAGATCATAGCATGTTTATTTTGCGTATTATGTGTAGTTTGTATGAGATACAACTATTATTGCATTCACATAAATATAATTAATTTAAAGTTTTAATTATGATTAGATTAGATCACTCATAATTAATTATGTTTTGATTAGATCACTCATAATTAATTTAAAGTTTTAATTATGATTAGATTGGATCACTCATAATTAATTTGTAGTTTTAATTATGATTAGATTAGATCACTCATACTTAATTTGTAGTTTTAATTATGATTTGATTAGATCACTTATAATTAATTTAGAGTTTTAATTATGATTTGATTAGATCACTCATAATTAATTTAGAGTTTTAATTATGACTTGATTAGATCACTTCTGATTAATTTAGAGATTATATGAAATACAATAGTAATTGCATTCATATGAATATAATTAATTAGATTAAACCCTCCAAATGAAATCTTAAGTCGTAATGCCGTCAATTAATGGATATTTGTCAAAGCCTAGATCGCTTATTTGTATGTTCCACCAAAGTGGATGCACTTGAGTTATCTTGGTGAGACAAGAATGGGTAATGGTGATACTCAATATTCATTATTATCTTGACTTAATTGAGATTATCAAAACGGTTTTGGATCTCAAGGCATTAGATGGGATTAAACATGCCAAGTCATATGATGATCGAATCCCATAAAGATCTAAGAGTTATATGTGATGTAATTGGTAAAGAGGTTATCTACCTAAATAACTTAATTTTAAGCGTCCTGCCAAAGCGAACTTAAATTTGAGCCAAATATGGATCTTAGCCCACTAATTATATTGAGGGTTGTTTTAATTCAGTGGGAGATTATTAACTTTGCATATTTTTTAATTGTAGAATCATGTCGACTAGTAATACCGCTACATTATCACTGCGATCAGTCCTTGAGAAGGACAAACTAAATGAGACACACTTTCTTGACAAGTTTAGAAACTTGAGAATTGTTCTCAAGCACGAAAGAAAGGGTATAAAAAGAAAAGGCAAGGGCAAAGGAAAGGGTAATGACTTAATTGGTAAGACCAAAGAGTTAAACAGACCCAAAACTAAACCTGCGGCCAAGAAGGCAAAGCCTTTAAAGGACGGGGTTTGCTTCTTCTGCAATGAACCTGGTCATTGGAAGAGGAACTGCAAACTCTATCTTAAAGATCTGAAAAAGAACAAGAAGGATGACGAGGCTATCTCTTCAAGTATTTATGTTATAGATATTCATTTTTCTACTTCCTCTACATGGGTATTAGATACCGCATGTGGTTCTCACATTTGCACGAATGTGCAAGGTCTTAAGGATAATAGAAAATTGAAGAAGGGTGAAGTGGACCTACGAGTTGGAAACCGAGCAAGAGTTGCTACTTTAGCCGTAGGCACTTATAAATTAGTTTTGCCCAGTGGGCTTTTGTTAATTTTGAACAATTGCTTTTATGTTTCTGCTTTGAGTAGCAATATTGTTTCTCGTTCTTACTTGGATAAGGAAGGTTTTACTTCCATTACTAGGAACAGTAAATGTTCTATTTATCATAATGACATTTTTTATGCTGATGGTGATTTGCATTTTGGTCATTATTTACTAAATTTAGAACATCCTAGTAATGGACATATCTATAACATGTCTACCAAAAGGATTAAGTCAAATGATTTGAACCCGACCTACCTATGGCATTGTCGTCTAGGCCATATAAATGAGAAACGCATTTCAAAACTCCATCAAGATGGATTTCTTAACTCATTTGATTTTGAATCATTTGATACATGTGAGTCTTGTTTATTGAGAAAGATGACAAAGGCACCTTTTACTGGGCATAGTGAGAGGGCCAATGATTTATTGGGCCTTATACATACCGATGTATGTGGACCAATGAATACATCTGCCATAGGAGGTTAATGTACTTCATTACATTCATAGATGATTTTAGTAGGTATGGGTATATCTATCTAATGAAACATAAGCATGAATCTTTTGAAATGTTCAAAATCTTCCAAAATGAAGTACAAAATCAACTTGGCAAAACAATTAAAACAATTCGATTTGATCGAGGTGGGGAATATTTGAGCCAAGAGTTTATTGATCATCTTAGGAGTTGCGGGATCATCTCACAACTAACTCCTCCAGGAACGCCACAATGGAATGGTGTTTCTGAGCGGAGGAATTGAACTCTATTAGATATGGTTCGATCTATGATGAGTCAAACAGATCTTCCGCCGTCCTTTTGGGGTCATGCCCTAGAAAAAGCTGCGTTCACACTAAATCGTATTCCATCAAAGGCAGTTAAAAAGACACCATATGAGATATGGACTAGGAAGAAACCTAGTTTGTCATTTCTTAAAGTTTGGGGATGTGAGGTTTACGTTAAACAACAAGCCTCTGATAAATTATCATCCAGATCCTCAAAATGCCTTTTTGTGAGGTATCCTAAGGAAACTAAAAGATACTATGTCTACAATCCTACCGATCACAAAGTGTTTGTTATCCGGAATGGTATCTTTTTGGAGAAAGAGTTTATCTCTAAAAGAACCAATGGGAGTAAAGTGAACCTTGAAGAAGTTCGAGAGTCACAGAACAACGTAGAACCACGAATGGAAAACGGAGAAGACTCACAACAAGTTGTTGAGCCTACTCAAGTAACACAAGGCCCACGAAGGTCTGATAGGACACGACAAAAGCCTCAAAGATATGTACTTCTAACTACTGGAAGTCGTGATATCTTGCTCATAGAGCAGAATGAGCCAACTACCTATCGAGAAGCCATAGTAGGACCAAACCCCGAAAGATGGCTAGATGCTATGAAGTCTGAAATGCAATCCATGTATGACAATAAGGTATGGACCTTAGTCGATCCACCTGAAGGTGTAAAAACCATTGGGTGTAAGTGAGTTTTTAAGGAGAAAACTGACATGGATGGCAAAGTAAGTGTCTTCAAGGCACAATTGGTTGCAAAAGGATTCACTCAAACTCATGGTGTGGACTATGATGAAACGTTTTCCCCAGTTGCAATGGTCAAATCAATCAGAATCCTTCTTTCCATAGCAGCATATTATGACTATGAAATATGGCAAATGGACGTCAAAATAGCCTTCCTTAATGGAAAGCTACTTGAGGATGTGTACATGACACAACCTGAAGGCTTTGTATGTCCAGAGGAATCTGGTGAAGTTTGCAAGCTTCAAAGATCCATTTATAGATTAAAGCAAGCATCTCGGAGTTGGAATCATCGTTTTGATAAAGTAATCAAAGAGTTTGGATTCATTCAAAACATTGATGAACCTTGTGTTTACAAGAAAGTTAGTGGGAGCACAGTTGTGTTTCTGGTGCTTTATGTAGATGATATCCTACTCATTGGGAATCACATCCCTACCTTGCAGAGTGTCAAGTCTTGGTTAGGAAAGTCTTTTTCAATGAAAGATTTAGGCGAAGCCACTTATATCCTAGGGATCAGAATCTATAGAGATAGATCCAAGAGGCTGATAGGCCTAAGTCAGAGCACATACATAGACAAGATACTGCATAGATTCAGTATGCAAGATTCTAAAAGGGGTAACATGCCCATGTCTCATGACATCCATCTCAGTAAGGATCAGTGTCCTAGTACACCTAATTAAAGAGATCGTATGAGTAAGATTCCATATGCCTCTGCCATTGGATCTATCATGTATGTCATGCTATGTACTCGACCGGATGTCTCATTTGCCTTAAGTATGACTAGCAGATATTAACAAGACCCTGGTGAAGGTCATTGGACTGCTGTCAAGAATATCCTGAAGTACTTGAGAAGGACTACGGACTTGTTATTGGTATATGATGGCTTGGAGGATGAGCTCTGTGTGACTGGTTACACAGATGCAAGTTTCCAAACTGACCAAGATGATCTAAGATTGCAATCAGGATATGTATTCCTGTTAAATGGTGGTGCAGTAAGCTGGAAGAGCTCAAAACAAAGCACTGTAGCAGATTCTACAACAGAAGCTGAGTATATAGCAGTATCGGATGCAGCTAAGGAAGCTGTTTGGATTAGAAAGTTCGTTACTAAACTAGGAGTGGTTTCTACCATCTCAAATCCAATAGACTTGTTCTGTGACAACAGCGGGGCTATTGCGCAGGCCAAAGAGCCTAGGTCACATCAAAGGACCAATGATATACTCAGGCGCTTTCATCTTATCAGAGAAATCAATGATAGAGGTGACATAAAGATATGCAAAGTACCAGGAGAAGACAATGTTGCTGATCCTCTTACTAAGCCGCTTGCACAGATAATACATGAACGTCATGTAAGGACAATGGGAATTAAGGAAATTAATGATTGTACCTAGTACAAGTGGGAGTAATTTTGTTGGAAAGGCGAATCATTGTACTTTAAACATTATTGTTATTTAAAGTATTCTCTTTTAGTTATCATTTCATTTGCATGTTTATATTGATAACTGTATCCTTGGATATATCTTATAGATTATCCTAAAAGTCCCTGGTCGGTCATCTACGTGGGAGCGAAGATGAGATAAGACTAGTATGACTTTGATGAGGTATGGAGATACGAATCAAAGTAATAGGCACTTGTAAGAGTACAAGGTGCCGGACTGACCTACTATGAGAAAGTTGCATGGATTTAGTCATAAGCTTATCTCATGTATAACCGCGTCACAACGCCCTATAACCTGAGATCATCATGGATTCCTACATGAGTCGTTGATCTTTGACCTAGTCAAAAGTCACCTTTGACCGGGTGATGATAAAGGCTTGGATAAGATGGAATTTGTCCCTCACATTTGTAGAGAGATAATACTGGGCCCCTCGATGAGTGAGTCTAAGAAATGTATGGCCATACTGTAATGGAAAAGAGTTTCCATTTCAATTATTAGACTATTCAAGAATCGAGAAAGTAATGGTCAAGAAAAGGAAGTTGACATTATCCATGCCTCATCCTTCACCAAATTATCGCGTGACAAAAGGGACGTGACATGGTTGTATGATAGGTTGTATCGAAAATCGATCCTCATGTGAATTGGGTAGTCGCAATGTCTTGCTAGAGGCCGCTTGCAACTTGTGGGCTGATACAATATTAGCCCACTACCAATCTCATGTGAGCCTACAGGGTCACACACAAGAATAGCCTAACATGAGCAATAATGTCCAGATTCATTGAATCTAAGATATGTCTAAGATTTAATGAATACAATGTTTTATCTAGGGAGGATATATATCTAATGATTGCACCTAGTGCAAGTGGGAGTCTGTTGGAAATTATGCCATAGGGGCTAATCATTAAATAACTTCCTAATTTGATTTATGAAGATAAATCAATGATTTAATAGATATCATATCTCATATTTGATTTATGAAGATAAATCAAATTAGTTGGCTTCCAATTTGCATTAAATAAATTGATTGGATTGAATCAATTAGACAGATTTAATTTCCAATTCAATTTCAAAATTAATAAGATTGATTTTGAATATTTAATGCAGCCCATAAGGGTTATAAAATACCCTTAGGTTGTAAGTAATTCGATTACTGACACACACACAAGAGAATTCAAGAGCCACAAAGAATCCTAGAAGAGAGAAATGTGAGACAAAAGCTTGAAGGCGCTAGCACGATGCCGTTCGTGTTGGAGTGCTGTTCGGTGTGGATACCGGTAGAGGGAGTGGATTCGTAGAGTCGGCTCCTAGAGATTGATTGATCAAGAAGGTGTTAGCCCACGAGTTTGCAAAGCACGCACACGAGTTCGCATATGTACGGTTTCTAATTACTAACCCGATTTAAACGCTGTTGATAGATCCTCTTCTTGAGATTCTTAATTTATTGGATAAATTTAATTCCGCTGCGTGTACGAATCCCAACAATAACTTCTACCGACCTTCGTCTTCGACTGCTGCCTCTTCACGGCTCTATCTATCGGCACCTTCTCTAACCCGGTTTCTTCCCTGTACTATTCATTAAGACTGAGGTCCAATGCCCATTGGACCTCAGGTAACGGTTAACCTCATGCTTATGTAAACAGTATATGACAGGTATTACAATAACAAATATACAATGATAACTTTCAAAATCATAACAACAAGTAACATAACACAACCACTGCAATATGTATGTTACCCCAGTCTGCACATAACTAGTGCCACGATGGCCTATCGTGTCCTCAGCGCTAGGAAAACTTAACGGTGTTATCAAGACTATAACCCGTATACAATTCAGTATATCATGAGCAAATTTCAAAACAGAGTTTCAACATGTGAACACAACTATCATATATTAGCATACCATAAGCATAAGAGTTAATATCGTCTCAATTAATTCTCAAACAATATTTCAAGAGATACCTGGGCCATAATTGACAATTTTACCCTCAGTGGATTTATCTTTAATTATTTCCTCATAATTTTCGGAAAAATCGCTGGTGCAGAATTTCTGGGCAGAATCTCGCCTAACTTTGAAAAATCATAACTAATTCCACAAAAATCAAAACGAGAATCTGTAAAATTTCCCGGAATCCTTGAGATGTCTACTTTCAAGGAAAAATACTGGAACTTACCCATAATTCATGGATAATTCCCAGTTTCAACATTTCCAACTGCTGCCCAGAATTTCGCCCAGAAATTGTAGCTTAACTTCTGAGATTTTTATCTTTTTGCACAGAACTTCAAATGACACACTCTTTATAGATTTAGAAAGCCCCATATGTCTACTTTCATCATGAATTTTCTCAGAATTTTAGAACATCATCTTCTTCATAAAATATTAACATTTTTGCTACTGGCTCCAGAAATCGCTAACCGATGAAATTTCGCCAGAGCTTCGCTATTTTGATCATAATCTTCCAAAAATTTTGCTGTAACTTCTTCTTCATCAAATTTTCGAAATAAAGACAGTGGAACCCATAAAAACATGAAAATAAAACTATAAGTGGAAGATTGAAGATCAAAATAACCTTTCCTAGCATTTCTACTACAAAAACTAAGAACTAAAACTAAAAGACTAAGAACTTCCTTATCTCTTGAAGAACCTTGCTCCTTGCTCTTGGAGCTTTTCCTCTCACTCCCTCCCTCTCTAAATTTTTGGTTGAGGCTTGATGAATTGGTGAGAATTTGTGAAACTTAGGGTCCCTATTTATAACCAAGCAATGAGTAGCCTCCAAGAAATTCTCAATTGATCTTAGCCCTTGATCCTAACTTGACAAAGAGGCAAAAATCTCACCCTTACACCTCATGAAAACCGCCCTTCACACTCCTTAGCTCACAAGTTTTGCTTCATCTCCTATTTAATCCCAAATGTTAATTTGATTAGGTACAGGCTAATGTTTTTCTTCAAGATCTAATTTCACTTTTGAAATCATAATTTTATGACTAGATTTATGGTGATTTTTAATTCCTGAAACACTTAGGTATGAATCCTAAATGTAACCGAAAATGACTTCGGGAATAGCCAAGTTTAAGCTCATAATTCACTGTTCTCAAATATGTACTTATCTTAAACACTTAGTTTCAATATTTCAAGTTATGATTTAATTCCTATAGGTTCTCATCTAATTCCTTCTAATTAAGTAATTACTTGCTCCCCAAGTCAAAACACTTGCACCCTAAGTTAACCCAATCTTCTTCCATACTCTATTAACCATTTATTATATAATTATCCTATGTGTATGAAAAATAATTTTCTCTCCTTGTTGCCCAAGCTACAAAACCATCCTCCCCCCTATACTTTCTTTAACCAATTATGTTTTTAATGTTCTCACATTTTAAAGAGGGAAAATCTCTCATTGGTTAGGATTAAGGGTTAATATAATTTTGATTGTATAATTTTATTCACCATTAAATAGGAATTTTCGTCCCATAGGAATAAATTAGGAATAATTATTTTAAATCCTAATTTTAATTTCTAACATCATGTTTTAGGGGTTACTAGGCTTACTTACCAAAATTGACAAGGTTTCTAATTCAATTTTGATGATTAATAACTTCTTGTGTGCTAATTCTAGCTTCTAAATATCATTTGGTTTTTTACTTAATTGGTATTTTCTTAATTATGACCTTTACAAATTAATTATGAACTAATTTCAAAAATTACTCAAGTATCTCAATTATTGCAATTTCAATTGCCCAATAATTGTTGTCAATTTCCTCTAATTGATTTTATCATCCTCTGATGATTCTTAATCGCTGAAATGGTATAGTTATATTTATACTAAATTATGATAATCTTAGGATATTTTATGATCCTTAATATGATTGAATTTTGGATTTATTAGAATCCAAAGAAAATTTCCCTAAAAATCAGAAATTAATTAAAATTAGAGACAACATACTCTCTTAAATCATGTCCCATAATTAACCCTTTGTTAATTAATTCCAAAGGAAACTGCCTAACATTAAATTAATAATTTACTCAAATTTTGAGACCACATATTCACCTATTGTAGTAGGTGTTATTTATCAAAATATAATATTTACATGTATTATGAAAATTGGGGTATTACACTTAGTGTTTTTTTTATAAAAAAAAAAAAAAAAAAGTCGCTGGCGATGGGGCGGTGGTGGCTGCCGGTCACTAGTGGCGGCCGCCGGCGTGGGGCGGCGGCCGACAGCGGCTGGGGTGGGCGGTGGTGGCCGTAGCGTAGAGACTAGGGTTCTCTTAAAAAATAAGAGTTTTAAAAATAAGCTCCTCTAGGAGAGCTTTTTATTTTTAGCTTTTTTCTTCATGTAAAAAAAAGCTCTTTTTATTGTAAGAGCTTTTGTAAAATATTGTTTGGCCTGACTTTTACTTATAAAGAGAAGATAAGCCCAAAATAAGAGGATCCAAACAGGCACTTATACATTATGTAATACACACATATATAATGGGATTTACAAAATTGAATAAAATCTGAGCACTTTGTGTAACATCCTAAAAATTAGAATTTGAGAATTTAAAATACATAATGGGATTAATGATGGAAAATTTTCCTGAAGGAATTTTAAAATTGAGAATTGCAATTTAAAGGCATATTTTCCCAAGATTAAGGATAATTGGTTAGGAAATAAATTTTGGCCCAAACATTTTATAGACAATATTTTGTGGCCAAAAGAAATAAGAGTAAAGGTGCAAAAATACCATTGAACTTTGCCCTCAGGAGCGTCCAGCACCATATACTTTTTTTTGGAGCAAAAGTACCTACGTGGTTACATTTTAGGAGCAAAAATACCCTTCTCCATTAGTTGACCGTTAACCTAGTGAAATTACCATTTTGCCCTTAGTTTAAAATAATTTAAAAACAAAAAACAAAAAACCCCACCCCCACCTCCCCTTGCCGGTGGGCCCCACCGTCGGCCCCCCCATGCCGGCGGCTGCCCACTACCAGCGACCTGCCGTCAGAGAAATTTTCTTTTTTTTTAATAACTATTTTTAAAATAATTTTTTAAGAAAAACAAAAATACCCCACCCCCACCTCCCTTTGCCGGTGGGCCCCACCGCCGCCCCCCCACACCAGAGGCTGCCCACTACTGGCGACCGGCCGCCGGAGAATTTTTTTTTATAACTATTTTTAAAATAATTAAGAAAACAAAAATATCTCACCCCCACCTCCCCTTTCCAGTTGTCCCCACCGCCGGCCCCCCCATGCCGGTGGCCTCCCACCGCTGGCAACCACCTTCGGCGACCGGCCGCCGGAGAATTTTTTTTTATAAATATTTTTAAAATAATTAAAAAATACCCCACCCCCACCTCCCCTTTCCGGTGGGCCCCACCGCTGGCCCCCACACTGGAGGCCTCCCGCCGCCGGTGACTTTTTTTTTTTAATAAATGAAAAGTTATTTTTGTCTTAATTATTTTTAAAATAATTATTTTTGTTTGGGTTCAAAGTGTGATAAAAAAAATTCATCTCTTGAAAAGCGTATTTTTGTTTGGGTTCAAAGCTTATTTTTTTTTAATTATTTTAAAAATAGTTATTAAAAAAAAATCTCCGACAGCCGGTCATTGGAGGTGGTCACGGGTGACCGATCACCGATGGTGGGCGGCCGCCAGAGGTGGGGCTCACCGGCAAGGGGAGGTGGGGGTGGGGTATTTTTTTTTTTTAATTATTCTTAATTATTTTAAAAATAGTTATTTAAAAAAAAATTCTCCGGTCGCCGGAGGTGGTCTCTGGCGATCGGTCGCCGGAGTGGGGGGGGTTCGGCAGTGGGGCCCATCGGCAAGGGAAGGTGGGGGTGGGGTATTTTTGTTTTTCTTTTTTTAATTATTTTTAATTATTTTAAAAATAGTTATAAAAAAAATTTCTCTAGCGGCCGGTCGCCGGCGGTGGGTCCCACCGGCAAGGGGAGGTGGGGGTGGGGTGTTTTTGTTTTTGTTTTTTTAATTATTTTTAATTGTTTTAAAAATAGTTATAAAAAAAAATTCTCCGGCGGTCGGTCGCCGGAGGTGGTCACCGGCGACCAGTCACCGGTGGTGAGCGGCCGCCGGCGTGGGGGGGCTAGCGGTGGGGCCCACCGACAAGGGGAGGTGTGGGTGGGGTTTTTTGTTTTTTAATTATTTTAAACTAAGGGCAAAATGGTAATTTTACTAGGTTAACGGTCAACAAACGGTCAACTTACGGAGAATGGTATTTTTGCTCCTAAAATGTAACCACGTAGGTACTTTTGCTCAAAAAAAAAAGTATATGGTGCTGGACTCTCCTGAAGGCAAAGGTCAAGGTTATTTTTGCACCTTTACCCAAGAAATAAATTAGGATAAATATAGGGTGCAAATCACATACTTCCAATATTCTTAATTTTAAAAGAAAGGAGGCCAACTTGGATCAGGATATACATACACACATATCAGACCCAACAAAACCAAAACCAGTAGGCCCAAACGTCCATCCAACCTATTATATCTAATATACATTCTTTAACCATCACGTAAAGCCTCAAGGATAAATCACAGCAACAAATCATCACAGTCCAGTAACACGCTATCAGGAAAAAGAAAAAAAGAAAAGAAAAGAAACAAAAGATGATCAGCGATGCACAGAAGCAGCGGAAGACCAGTGTCTCAAGCCCAACACCAACGTCTTCCATACCTCTCAAACCTGACCGAAAATGCAAAGGAAAAGAAACAGCAAGAGATCAGCGCCATGCTCCACGGTTTCCATCGTGTTTGCAGCAACCAAATACTCCCTTCCCTATTATAAAACCATCGCTTTGCATCTTCATTCACTCACTACCTTCAGTCAAGTGAGAGACGAGGAAAGGAGAGAGAGAGACTGAAGATGATCTTCCTCTGTCCTTGCCGTTGAAAAACAGGGAGGAAAAGCAAAGATTCATTCCTCACCATGTTAGCTTGATCAACCAAGGTAAGCATTAAACCTCCTCTTCCTCTAGTTTCTGTCAGCTTCCCATGTAAATCTCTGAACTTGAAGACATGAGAGTATTGCTTGGTTAACAGATAAACTCTCTATATTAAAGGAATACAAAAAACAGGGTCCTGTAGTTGCGTCTAAATCTGTGCATCTGTTTTGGCTGGGTCTTATATATATATATATATATATAGGAGAAGTCAAAAGTGGGCGGTTATAAGAAACAACGCGTAAAGGGTGAAACAAATCTCCATTCGTTCGTTCGTTCTTCAAAATTCAAAATCTCTACCTCTCTAGCTGCTCCAATCGTACTAATTAATAATTATTACACAAAGCCTTTCCTACAACAATTCTAAGTAATGTTATAATGTATACTTAGAATGGCCACAAAGTCCTCAGAGTTGTGTCCGTCATATTTAGGAATGAATTAAGAGTTGCTGTGCTAAACATCTCTCTTCCTCCTTTTCCACAAAAGACGATGCTATTGATACATGACCTTTCCACGTCCAAGTGGAACGCATGAATATGATCTTCTTCTTCTTTTTACCTTTTATAAATGAGTGAAAATAGTTTATATTAATCATCCCAATGCGTAAACAATGCAAGCCACGTGAATTAGTATGAATATATAGATTGCCACGTGAATGAGTAGGTATAGATAGATTTCACTGATAGATTACTATATGTGTGTGTTCAATTTAGTACAGTTTCTATATTAAATTAATAAGACAAGCATATTTATTCCGTATTTTATATATTATACTTAAAATATGGGTATGTATTTATTTATATAGTAAATATTTTTATATAACACAAGCATATGTATTTGTTTATATAACGCAAGTATATTTATATAGTACGGTTTCTATATTATATTTATTAAATTCTATATAATATAAAGCATATGGATATGTACTTTGAAACTAAAAGAAAAAGCCTTGATGATATATATGATCAAGCATATTTTGCTTGATGTTGTTACTTATTAAATTCAAATTGATATTTATAAAGTTTATTTTGTGTGGTTTTAATATTTATTAAATTCAAGGTTGTTATTTCTTTAATCATATATGATGGAACCTTATATTTTGGAAAATCATGAGAAACATTATATATAATGCATTAAGACATAATAATTATTGGTATTTACAAACCCTTGATTTAAAGTGTTTGTTGTTGGGATAGTTTCAAGGAGTTTAAATTAGTTCTAGAATAATAATAATAATAATGTATATTATTATTATTATTATTAGAAAATGGAATAAAATAAATATTATCATTAGGAGAAGGAATAAATAAGGTTATTATGAATAAAAGGAATAAATAATGTTATTGTTAGAAAAGGAAATAAGTGATAAATTAAAAAGGAATTAATAATAAATAATAAAGGGAATTATTAATTTATAGAAAGTGTTATTATTAATTAATAATGATATAAAAAGGGTTTAAATGAAATAACAAATTCACCAGGGGTAGAAAGGTCAATGGTGGCAATGACATCTCTTAGGATGTTATTTATAAGAGAAATAATGCAGTGATATTATTATAGGATATCCGGGAAAGTCAGGAATCAGTATTGAAATGTGAACATACTGCTAACGACGGAGACTAAGGTACGGACGCGTACTGTAACTCTAACTCTTATGTTGTCTTGTATGCTTATATGTGATGAGATAATTCATATAGTCATAGATAAGACTTGGTCTTGGGTCATGGACTGTGGCTTAGACTCAATCTTAGGTCACATTTTTAAATACATTCAGCTTTGAAACGGGTTACAGTCTTGGTAATGTCGTATGGATGTTTTCCTAGCGTTGAGGACACGCTAGGGGCATGGCACTGGTTATGTGCAAACGATGTGAACATTACATGTGATGTGTGCTATCTATTGTTGAACATTACATTTGTTGTGTGCCATGTATTGTTGAGATATGGACTATTACATGTGTTGTGTGCTATGTATGGTTAAATGTTGAAATGTAATGAATATCTATCATACATATACTGTTTATACTTGAGCATAAGGTTAACTGTTACCTGAGATTCAATGGGCATTGAATCTCAGAATTTACCCTAACTTCAGGATCTGGAGGATCAGGAGCCGGAGAAAAGGGTAAGCAGCACGCGTGAGAACTCAGTCAGAGTTTTATTTTAAGATAGTATTATGTATAATTTTTGAATATTCAGATAATTGTACCACTAAAATGCCAACCGGATACACGGCAAAGAATTTAAGTTGTATCACTCTTATATTCCTTCGGGAATTTTAATTAACCAGCATATGTCTGGGCATATGTTATCAGTTACTCATTCGTCCAAACGTTAAGCATGCTCTCTGTTGTGACTTACTCTGATTTGTTAACACCTTCACTCAGATAAATACACACGAATTAGTTAATAAGAGCTATTGGTACATAACTGGTCATCATAAAGGACTTAGGAATTAGAGGCGTTACACTTTGAACAAAATTTGTAATGGGAGTAACAAGTTCATTAATGAGATTTACAAATTCAATAATGAGTTTTACAAGTTCATTCGTCAAGGTGAAAACATGTTAGTGAACCATTAATGAACTTCTTATTCCTATTATAAATTTTGTTCAAGGTGCTCAAATTTTGTTCAATCTTATGATCTCATTATATACATACATGTGTGTATGTACACACACAGAGATGTATGTATATATGTATGTACGTACATACGTACACATATACACACACATATTTATACGTTCTATTCTTTTTGCTTTATATACACTACTACAAAAAATGTTTTTAACATCCCAAATTTAACCCAATTAACTTCCCTTTTTTTTGGATGTCTTTTCAGGGGATGTCGTAAATGGATACTTTTGACATCCCAAATATTATTTAGGACGTTTTATTTAAGACGTCTCAAACTTGGTTTAGGACGCTAAAACATCATATATAAATTCATGTAAATGTGTTTTTTGGCATCCCAAAACGCGTTTTGGGACATCGTAAATGTGATTATTTGGGATGCCAAAAATCTTTTTGAAACAAACAATTATCATTTTTATTTTGCTCAGAAAATTATCATTTTTTCAAAATTTGATTTTTTTTTAAAAAAAATAGCCACCTGCATATATTTTCTTTGCCCAGTAATTAAACCTATAAAACGATCAAACAAATAATCATAAATGAAAATGTTTAGATCATTATAGACCAAAATGTTGATAAAGTAAAGAAACATCTACCTCTAACTATGGTAACTACAACAACAATCAGCACAAAGTGTCATCATGTTGCCTACAAAGCTACTAAGAAATATTCGAAGTAAACCTTATCCATATAATGGTAATTACTCCAACAATCATCACAACATGTCATCATGTTGCAAGATGCATCATAACATAAATGTGAACTCAAAAGTCGTGCCTAAAATTATAGGTAGATTTAAAACAAGTCAGATAAACTAGAAACAAACTCCAATCCAGGCCTTCAAAGTGAACCAAACCACACTATTCCATTGGCTCCGCGAGTTTGTTTGATTCACCTTATTTTCTGGCATCCCTAGCCCAAATGTCCTCTTCAATTATCATCAAGCAGCTTCATGGTTGGTTCATGAGTCCATAAGCCAATCCATTACTAGTCTAACAACAGCAGGAGCATCAACTATCACAGCCAACTTGATCAATCATTAACTTCTCCAAACCTAGTGTTATAACAAACAAAGCAAATATACAGCTATAAATCATTTGAGAGGCATGGAATGAAGAAGATAACACCACAACAGAAGTATGATTTAAGAAGCACCAATACATTAAAAAAAAAAAGTGGCTTATATGGGTACCTATATCATGCATTAATATTGTCTTAAACCTATATTGCAACTTCATGACAAACCAACAGTTATCAAATACATAGTAATGCAACACCTAATTTACTTAATAGACATGCAATATAAATGCCACCATCACAGCTCCAGAAGAATCTCAAGAAGCATTCATCTATCAAAAGATTTACATAAAATAGATGATCTAAAACGTTGACCAACCAATTTCATGCTATGTGTTGAAGAAGATGTCCAACCAAAACGTCTCAAACCATATCAATTTCTTCAACTGAGTACGCTTCCTCATTACCAAAAATCTGTAAATTGGGAAACAAGGTATAAGATAAATCAATGAAGTGAATAAATTAATTAACAACTCAAGTTCAACATCAAAATATTATCAAGTGAGAACCACGGAGCGATTACATACGTGTTCAAAACCTGTAATACGTTCTCTATTAATGATGTAATACATATAAAAGATAACATAGTATCCGCACTCAGAGTTCCCTGGTTGTCGAGGGCACTATAAATCAAAAGCAAATTATTAAAACGAATAAAGACATATCGAAAACTACTTTGTCAATGAAATAACTTCAATTGAAACTACTTACTTTCGGAAAAACCCACTTCGGTTGATACTCTCGTTTCCTAGCAAGCAATCTAACCGACTTGAGTGCACTATCATTGAAATTAAAATTAACAGACATTAAACAATTCATTTAAATCAAGAATCGATGATTTAGACAATAATATACTCACATGCTAAACATTGATTTGATTTTGTCGTTTGGCTTGTGACCTAAGGGATCAAACTAATGGGAGGAGGAATTGAAATATATTGGAGTAAGGTAAATAGCAAAATTAAAACTAGGGTAGAAATGAAGAAGATAATATAGGGAGATTTTGGGGGGTCCACATGTGGGGAAAGGTAGTATAGTTGTAGGAAGAGACTGAGAGGGACAAAGCATTGAGCATCAGAGAGTGTACTTGGAAGGACGTTAGAGTACATAGATATAATAAGTGGGAAAAGGGATTTGATTAAGCTATGAAGTTGGAAGGAAAATGAATGATATGAGTTTCACTTGCACAGAGAGAGATTTTGTGTTAGTATTGAAATCTCATGATTGTAGACAAGATTATGGGAGGCCTCATATATTGTCCTCAACAACTACTCTTTATCATGACCTCAAAATACAAAATGAAACTGAAGCTACTTCTAATCGGCTCTTTTCTAGAGCTGCTAGTCTCATGGCCCTTATGCGTGTTGGGCTCTCAGATAGGACCTGGCCCCTGCCACCAAATTCACTCTTTTAAACGAGTGATGATATTGTGAAGACTTTCTTGGTTTTGATTTAAGCACACAAACTGGCTTGAAAGTTGTTCTTAATATGTAGCTCAAGGGATAAAAAACACTAGCCAGTAAAGTGAAGCAATAACACCAGCAACAATGTTAGTTTGCCTTGTTCCTTTTGTAATAGGGAAACTTTGAAAGTGGACCTGCAAATCAGAGAATTTGCTTCAAAGCTGATAAAAATGTGTAGCTTCCTAGCCTTTTGATATAGTGCTTATCTGGTTGTCATACCATGATTGACATAGAGGGATGATATAGAAGTGCTTGATGAGCCCCTTTATGCAAATTTCCTAAGAGTAACAGGTCTCAACAGACCTTACAGGGAAGAGCTACTGTCCAAGGTACGTCTGCAATTTTTTCATCAAATTTTTTCCTCCTCACCTCCTAACTCTTGATGAAAAAAATTAAGATGATTCTGTCGTGGTTTATTCTTTGAAGATCATGGAGCCAATATGGTTTTGCAAATTTAATTGTTAATTTTCTGTAATTAAGAGGAACTTGATTTTCATAATTTGTCAGGCTCACTCATTTTACTTTGAAGAAATGTCTACACATTTAAGCCTAAAATTCTTGTATTCTCTGCACTTTTCACTGAAATATTGATGTTCCAATTGTAACAGGAATCTGATGGAAATAAAGTTATAAAGAATATCATTTATAGTCCAGGAAGTAGGAAGTATAAATCCTGTAAGGTAAAGAACTTCTCTTTCAAGGCATGCAATTAGCAAATGACACTTACTTTACTATAGATACAGAAGCGGAGCAGTTTCTTGGACAACTATTTTGGCTGGTTTGGAGTTGTTACTTATTATGGAAGTAATTTATTATGCTAGTTATATAAATCTTGAATCTTCTTTATTAATAGCCAAAACTAAAATTCTTGGTTCAGTATATACTATGAGGGCCATTTTATACCCAATTTAATCTTGTCTAAAATCTTCTCTAGCTTTACTTTATATGGTAGGGTTGGTTAATGATTCAGTCCCTAAAAGAGTAACCTATCAAGCTGGCTCTTCAAATATGAATCCTCTAAATAGTTCAAGGACTAAATCATCAAATTACTCTATATTGTAAAATTTCTTATCCCTTTATCTGTTGCTCCGCATGTGAATAGTTTTTCAGAAAGACCATAATGGTTGACAAATAATTCAATCTCTAACTTATCTCCAAGTTTTACCCTTACCTGTTGCCTCCAGCATATTGCAAAGCAACGGGTACCAAGCTTGACAGATGATCTGCTGAATAAAGGAAAGCACTTTATTCTGATAAGAAATCCTCTTGACATTTTGGTAAGATATACCTTTTGAAAAATATTTTTCGATTTATTTCTTGTTTATTTATAAGTTCATAAGCTATTGCAGCATATTGCTAGCTACTACCAAGTTTCACGTTTAAGTGATGCTTAAGAGATATTAAAAGTATGTGTCTTAGCAATGATTGTAGGCTCAAGTAGTTATCTACAGTCACTGGCTGATTTTTTTTTTTGTATTATTGGCCTTATTGCGTGTTCAGGTATAAATTATCTAAGTGATTTCAATGTGTTTGGTAATTTTTTCAATGCCATAGTAATTTGGTATCTATCAATATATCATATGTGTAACTCAGAAAGAAGGGCAGCAACGTGGAACATGGAATGGGAAGAAGACAGACAATGACTTCTATAAAAAGATCGCATGTAGCTTGATTTGTTTTCTCTATGTCTTGACAGGATTTTGTATTTTGGACTCTCATTTAGACAAAAGAATGAAAACCTCAAAACCCATAGTAACAGATCATTTTTAAGGAGCTTCAGCCACAAATATCTGATGTTCAGTTTGTGTAAAAATTAACCCGACAACTTAACCAAACTAAAAATTTAAATCAAACAATTTACCCCATAATCGAACTGATTAAATTGATTCCAACACCCAGATAATATGAAATTAAGACTAGAAACTGAAATTAAAAAAAAAAAAAAAAAAGTAACGAACCTAGCTACGCCAGAAACTGAAATCTACTTTAGAAATAGGTTTACGGTTTACCTCACTAGCGGTTTCGACAAGCTGCTAAGACAATTGGAGAGGGAGGGTGTACGGTGGTTCGACAGAGTGAGAGGACTCAGGATGGGGAGGGACGAACAGCGGCTGTGGGAGACGGAACGACTACCGCGGATCGACGGACTGCAAGAGGAGGAGGGACGACGAGAACAGGGAGGGAGGAAGGAGCAGCTTCGGTAGATTTCTAGAAGCTGGGCTGAAGGGCAGAGTGGCGCGACGCAAGAGAAACCTGAGAAATTTTTTTGGCTCGAAGAATTGCATATGGATGAAATCGTGTTTTGGCCGATAAATGCAATAAGAGGAGAGTAGTTAGGCTCTGTTTTGGCATCCTAAATCTCTTTTGAGGATGTCAAAAATATTTTTAGGTTCCTAAAATTATGTCCTAAATATATTTTGAGATGTGTAAAATAGTTTTAGACATCCCAAAATTTTTTTTAGGATGTCGAAGTGGTAATTTTTAGGTATTTTATAATAAAAATGTCACTATCTATATTTTTTCACTTCCCTTTTTAAAATAATGACGTCATTTAAGGGAGTAATATATATTTTTTGTAGTAGTGATACATCTTTTTTTTTTTTTTTAATGAAACTCTTTATGTGTCCTTTTATTCTTTCCAACTCAATTGTTTCTCTGGTTAGATCGTCTCATTTGCTTTATAAAATCTCATATATTTTTATATAAAAAATTGGATAATTCATATTTTATATTTTATAAAAATAAATTTAAAATGTTAAAATTTAATTGGTATAATTGAAAATTATAGTATAGTTATACAAAATATTAGACTACAACCGTCCATTTTTTTTTTTAAATTTAAAGATGGAAATGAGTTGTAAAACATATGAAATTATGAATGATGACTCGCTGACATGGATGCATGGTGAAGGGATACATGGTGAAGTAACATGCCTGATGATGGACATGTGGTAGCTTCTAGGGTTCCACATGACTTGTTTTTCTTATTTTAAAAAAATAAAATTAGCAACGAATTACTGACAGAATTTTCTATCGGAAAATTTTCTATCAGTAATTTTTTTAATGTAATTACGTTGATAATTTTTGATAAAACTAAAATTCAGCCAGTAAACCACTTTGTCATGTAAAATGCCATGAAAGAAATGATTCCGTCACTATTCTATTGGTAGTTCCGCTATGATGGTAAATTGAGATTCCGTCACTAATTTGCTACTAATTTTTTCTTTCAATCCTATTAAGAATTGAATTTATACAAGACAATTTTTCTTAAGGAAGCCACCAACTTTCGTGGATGTGCTCAATACATCATGTCAATTATTGTCAGTCAGAATATATTAAAAATATAAATAAAATATTGAAAAACTAGGATGATTTGGGAAAAAAAAGTAATAAAGAATGAAATTCTGTAACTAATTATGTCGTTGTTCCTGTAAAAATAGAATATACCTTTTTGCATTACAATTTTGTCACTGATATAAATAAATTTCAGGAGAGTAGAGAATATTGTTTAGCTGGACCTTTGTATCTTTCACATTTGATAGTGTAGAGCAACCTACTTTTTCAACTTTAAGTTTGTGACCATTTCCTACCACCCTTTGGATCAATTGGATGATCAATTCGATTTACATCATTAGTGACATGACTTGTTGTACCGCTGTCCAGGTACCAAGCATCATCATCAACACACTCAGGGGTAGCCCAGTAAGCAAGATCATCGCTATTAGAGCCGGAAGTAGCCGAAACAGTTGGGTTGTGCTTCTTTTCCCCAGGTTTGACAAACGATTTATCATATCTATAGAAACAGTTCTCAACCTCATGGCCAAATCAATCACATAGCTGGCATTTGGGCTTGTTTCCCTCAAAATTGCTATTGTAGTTGTTATAGTGACTGCCTGCACCTCTTCTACCATAAGAGTTACCATGATTTCTTCTTCCTCTTTCTCGATTTCCGTGATAGGAACAATTTCCATTCCAGTTTCTAGATGGTGGACGTTTAGCTCTGACACAGTTGGCATAGCTATTTGAAACAGAGAGTTTAGAAAACTGATTCAATTGTTCCATTCTGCTCTCATAGGTCAGCAACGATGATTGAAAGGCTATCTAGTTGAGCTCATCAATTTCTTTGCTCAGTTGTACAACTATTGGGTTGTAATCAACATCAAGACCAATAAGTATCTGAACATACAAATCTGGTAGAGGTAAAGAACAACTAGCAACAGAGAGCTACTCAGAAAATCCCTTCATCTTGATAAGGTAATCCTTCATTGTCAAAGACTCTTTTCTTGTACGCTTAAATTCTAAGAATCCTAGATTTCAGTTGAGCACCAGCAACTTCTTTTGCTACAGCCCAGAGTCCAGTAGTTGTGGAGACATCAGTCATCTGGGAAGACACTTCTAGTGTCATGGTGTTCAAGATCTAGCCAAAAACAAGCTAATCTGCAGCCACCCAATCTTCAAAGCTTAGATTGAGTGTAGTCTTTCCATCTTCAACAATGAACTGAGATGGGCATTTTTGTGATCCGGTGAGGAAGCCTTTAGGCTTGTGTCCCCTGATTATGGGTAGCACATGAGTTTGCTAGATGAGAAAATTTGTTCACCATTTTATTAACTAAATAATCACATAATTTATCAAAGTAAACACTTAATAATCAAAGTTATCCTAATATTAGGATTTAAGCGGAATTTAATTTTTTTCAAAACATGCGAGAGTATGCATCATGAGCCCTAGAGTATGGCAATATACATTCATCCATAACATACAACAAAAGAACAAAAGTCCTACTCTTTGCACAGTAGACTAAACTTCTGTTTGCTTCCCTGAAGGACCTGAACCGGACTGGTCACCTGGGAAAAATTTTGTAACCATCAGTCCAGCTCATTATGAATATTAACATATGCTAGTGAGGTGCCCAGTGGAATAAAACAATGCAATTCAAATTAAAATAAATAATCAATATCCTTTCTATATAATGTCACATCATCATAATGAATCATGATTGGGTGTTACAAATCTTTTTGAATTCAATACCCATAATACCTCCCTTTAATCCAACCGAACCGCCTTACTTCTTCCGACTAGACCCATGGGCTAAGTTACACCCATGTTACTAGTTACTCCAAAAGCTCACTGGTCAAGTGATGAAGACCAGCCAAAATCCTCAGAGCACCTGTCCTATACCATGGATCTTTTCCCCTCATTGAACAGTTGGGGTGTCGTAAGCCCTCTTGAATTGTTAGGCTAGTCTCTCATTGAACCGTTGGGACAATAAAAAGCCAACCATCGTGCACCAATGGAGGCATCACCATGTAACACCCCAAATTCCATGCTTGGAAATCGTGTCGGTTGACACTTATTTTTAGGAAAAAAGTCAACAGAGTTTGAGGTGCTATAGCTTAGAATAATGCGGGAACGGAAAGCGTGGGCTAATATTTGGACAATGAGTATCTGATATAAAATGCCCAGACATATGCTGATGCCTCGACATAAGCTGGTATATTAAAAATTTCCCGAAGGAATATTCATGTGATACAATATAGAGCTTTGTATAATTACATTACTTACGTAGTAATCATACAATCTTCAACCAAGCCGTAACTAGACTTGGGGCATTGAACCTAACTCAGTTAATCAAACAATTTGGCCAGGTAGGTGTCTATCATGGGAGTCTCACCGAGTTCACGGCGACTTATTGACTGATCCACATAGACTAGCCCTGCCTTCGGCACCAAACTGTTTGAGATAACCTTATTAAATCATGTCAGAATGAATACTCTGAGGACGCTCTTCTAGCATTGGCTTTGACCGGTGTCTCTTCCCAGCTCCATCCATTAGTACCTTCTCAAAGCTCCATCTACCGGTACCTTCTCTATCCCGTTTCTTTCCTGAACTATTCATTAAGACTGAGGTCCAATGCCCATTGGACCTCAGGTAACGGTTAACCTTATGCTCAAGTATAACAGTATGCATGATAGATATTCATTTACATTTCAGCATATAACTATACATAGCACATGTATCAGTTCATATCTCAACAATACCTCTACATAGCACACAGCCCATGTAAGGTCCACACCAGTGTTATTAGACTCGAACCGGTCATCGACCTGGTTAGGGGTATGGGTCAATGGGTCACTGGTTGAACCAGTGGATCACTGGTTGAACCGCATAACTATGACCCAATCTCGAAAACTATACTATATTTATAAGTTATACAACCATACTTATAAATATATATATAAAAAATGAGTTTACAAAATAAAAGTACCTAAAACATTTTTACAAGTTTAAAACATGAATAACCCAATTAACTAGGAGCAAAATTAAAGAAGATGGGGCTTTTCTTTTCTTTTCTTTTTTTTTTTTGCTCGACGAAAGAAGATGAGTTTACAAAATAACCTCCAAACACAATAAAATCATGGCCAAGAATCCAAAGGTGGTGCATCAATGAAAGGCTCTCTATCGTCATCAAAATAATGTGGATGACCAACAATATCTTCAGCAAAGTTTTTTAGAAAAAAGTGCACCAACCGGCCGGGTTTGTCCGTCAATTTCCTCCAAACTCGGCGGTTGGACCGATTTTGGACTTGTTTTGACGCATTTCCGATCCAATTAATGGATCGGACCGGTTTGGTGACCGGTTCGCCGGTTTCCGAGTCAACCCGGCCGGTTCGAGTTGGGTCTGATAACTATGGTCCACACAGTTTGCACATAAACCAATGCCACGCCCTGGAGCGTATCCTCAGCGCTAGGAAAACATCCATACGGTATTACCAAGATTGTAACCCGTTTTCAAACAAAAGCTGAATGTATTTAACACGGTGACCTAAGATCCAGTCTTAGCCACAGTCCATGACCCTAGACCCAATCTTGTCCATGACTATATGAATCATCACATCACATATAAAGCATACAAGTAGCATAAGAGTTAGAGTTATAGTACGCGTCCGTACCTTTGTTGACGATATTTGGTACGTTTGACAGCTAGCACCTTTCACTGTGTAATGGCCAGCCGTCCGGCCTTTTTAACCCAACTCCGGACCTCCCGGATATTCCTAGAGGGTAATATGAGATCTATTAACTCATAAACATCATAACGGACATTTTAGTCAAAAATGCCCATTTTGCCCTTGACTTCGCTAATCGGCGAAATTTCGCCAAAACTTCGTTACTTTGGCTCTAATCTTCCAAAATTTTGACATATTTCTTTCTCCAATATATTTTTGAAATAAATATCATATTTATCCCTAAAACAGGATATCTAAACTAACTTGGATAATTAAAGATTAATTTAGCATTTCTACTATAACTACTGAAAGAACACTAGAACTTAAGACTAGGGACCGAAGAACTTACCCAGAGCTTCGCTATAATTTTCCCCGGGCTCCTCCTTCTCTCTTCCTTCTCTCTATTTTTGAAATCACTCTTGTGATTTGGTGTAAGTAAGGAGAAAAATCACAATAGTGCCACTGCTGACTTTTTAACGTCTATTTTTTAAAAAACGGACGTTAATTGGGGGACGTTAAATCACTATTTTGTAGTAGTGCTAATATGGTTTAATGTGTAGGATAGTTAGATCCTCACCATGATTAGAGATAGGTTAATTTGAGCCTTTCTCTAGAGTGAGGGTAGATTAGAGATCCAAGTGCATTATAGTTTGTATGAGTATATTAATCTCATGTGGTTAATACAAGATTCTTCATCTTCTTCATTATGTTTATGTAATTGCTTTTGTTTACAATTTCAAATTCTTCAATGGCATATAGTCATGTGTCGTTTTCTTCATCTTCCTCATTATGTTTATGTAATTGCTTTTGTTTACAATTTCAAATTCTTCAATGGCATATAGTCATGTGTCATTTTTTTTTATAAGGGTCTATAATCAAATTAAATTAATTCAAAAAAGATACATGGCCACAAGAGATTGGAGAATTTGATATGATGAATACAAGGAACTTGACCTAAATATTCTCCTAAAAATAAATACTTATTTTCAAAAGTAACCAATAATAATGTAATCGACATTTAAATATTTATGTATCATTATTTCAAATGGATTGATTTTAAAATTTCCAGCCGTTAAATCCACGCTTTAGAGTCAGAAATTAGTATTTATAATCTATTAATGGTTATACATATATAATTATTTAATACTAAATTTATTGATTTAATTTAAATTTTAAATTTTTTGATAAGTGATGAGCAATAATAAGAAATTATCAATACTTATAACAAAAATATTTACGGGAGAGATGTATGATATAATGTTGATACTTGATAGATATAGACAGCATCGAAAAAGATGGAAGATAGATAGATTATATTGTAACAAACTGTTGCCTCTTCTTAATAATAATGAGATTATTTAGACAACTCGTTAATTTTTTTAATAGCTAAGGCTTGTTAATTATTATTTTGATATTTTAATGGCTTATTTTCAAAAGTAACCAATAATAATTAAATTAATATTTAAATATTTATGTATCATTATTTTAAATGGATTGATTTTATAATTTTCAGCCATTAAATTGACACTTTTAAGTCAGAAATTAGTAGTTATAATTTATTAATGGATATACATATATAATTATTTAATAAATAAATATATTGCTTTAATTTTGATTTTAATTTTCTTGATAAGTTGTGAGCAAAAAGAAGAAGTTTTTTTTTGATAATATAAGAAGTTATTAATACTTATAACAACAATATTTATTGGAGAGACGGATGATATGATTTTGACAGATATGACGGAATTAAAAAAAAAATAGATAGATTATGTTGTAACAAACTAAAATATTTTTTTTAATGATTTACTTGTTTTGAGACAAAAATGATCCTTAATTTTAAAAATTAGACTTTTTTATTTTAAGATTAAAAAATATCAAAAGATTGTTTTTATTTGGAAAATCTTTTAGTTCTTTAAATTTAATATTTTTTTTGGGGGGCCAAAAGAAAGAATTTTATTAATACTAAAAGTCAAAGTTACAACCACCAATAGTCGAAGCTAAGAAATGTTCAAAAATACCTATATTACAACCTATCAAACACCTTACTCAATCAGAAAATAATGCAAGAAAATATTCAAAGAACAATCATCTATCAGTATCGCTACCACTGTACTACTTCTTATCTATTTACTGTAACTATGTTTATCAGGTGTAAACCAGATTGCTTTATCTCAATCATCCAATACCTTCCCTATCATTATTGTCACTGAAGCCGTTACCTTTCAGATCCATGCTTCCTGCATCTCGCCTGATAATGGTGCCTAAAGGGAATGTTGGTAAAACCAGCTAATCATGATGTTCCATTCCCCTTGATGCCTTTGCTGCAAGCCAGTCCGCAGCTTTATTTCCCTGCCCTGCCACAAGAGAAATCGTGATTCCATCTAAACAATCAAATAAATCCAGTATTTCCTGCAACAGATCTCTACAACGCCACTCACACCCTTTAGAACATTTCTTTCTTACCATCTTGTACAAAGATTCATTATCTGTTTCAAAGACTATCTGAAAACCAGAAAATTTCCTTCTATGATTTAACGCTTCTCTTAGCGCCAAGCATTCTGACATAAAGCTAGGAGAAGTTGCAGACACCTTTCTTCCCATACCTCCTACAAACTCTCCCTTATTGTTCCTGCATACGACACCGATTCCCGCTGCTTTATTAGACCACTGGTATGCACCATCGGTATTTATTTTTATTACCCCTTCCTCTGGTGCCTCCCACCTTTCCTTTCTATTCTTCTTCTCAACAAAAGTTCTCTTATTCATTTCTACTCCTTGTTCCTTTGCTTTCTAAAATTCTTCCACAGACATGTCAATCATTCTTACAGTCCGCTGTGCATTAGGGGCCTCTCCCTTGAACACCCAATTGCAACGCATCTTCCAAATCCACTAGCATGCTGTTGCAAACAGCGATTTTCCATAATCCCCCAACCTGTTTGTTCCACATAATGCATCATACAAACAGTCTTCACATCATTTTACATTCCATTGATTGAATTTCAAGCCTAATGGAATGCCAAACCAACATAGTTTTGTCCATGGGCATAAAAATAGGAGGTGTTCAATAGTCTCAGTCTCAATTTCACAAATTGGGCATAATGGGTTCGCTGCACACTTCCTCTTATATAAGGCTTCCTTGGATGCAATGGCCCCAATACAAATTCTCCACAGAAAATGTAGTATTTTTGGAGGGGAATCCACCTTCCATAAGCTTTTCCATAGAGAATTAGGATTAGATCGGGAAGTACCTAGGTCTTTAGGTGTAAAATCATCAGAGCTAGCTTTTGCCATTGCGTATCCTGACTTGACCGTGTAGCCTCCATCTTTGTTAGCCATCCACACTACACAATCAGCTTTGTCATTAGAGACTATTGGTATTTTCAGGATTAACTCTTACTCTTCTCTGCTAATCAGCACCTCAATTGCACTTAGATTCCAGCATCCATCCTTTATTAAATCTGCTACCCACAATTGATTGTCTACCTCAGCCCCCAATGCGTGTTGAAGTCTGCATCCCTTCAAATTCTGCACCCATGGATCAGACCATACTCTAATAGATTTCCCATTCCCCACCTTCCAGTAAGCCTCTTGTATCAACAAGTTTCTTCCTTCAATCAGACTTGCCCATCCCTATGAAGCATGGCTTCCTTTTTTCGCACCAAAGAAACTTTCCTGAGGGAAATAGACTCCTTTCAATATTTGACACCAGAGATCATTAGGATTCTACAGCAACCTCTATGTTGTTTTAGCTAGAAGAGCCTTATTAAAGCACAATAGGTCTCTAAATCCCAATCCTCCATCCCATTTTCTTCTAGATAATTGTTTCCAGCTCCTCCAATGTATTGCCCCTGTATTGCCTTTATGACCCCACCAGAAGTTGGAAATTAGGCTGTCTATTTCCATACATGTTTTCTTCGGGAAAAGAAAACAAGTCATGGGATAAGTGGGAATTGAATTAGCTACAGCTTTTATCAGTATCTCCCTTCCAGCAAACGATAATAGCTTCTGCTTCCACCCTTGCAACTTCATACTGATTTTGTCTCTTACAAAAGCCAAAGCTGTCGCTTTTGATCTCCCTCAAATAACTGGTAAACCGAGGTATTTGCCCACTTTGTCTAAGTATGGAATTCCAAAACAAGCTGAAACCTCTTCCTTCACATTTCTAGGTGTATTAGCTGAGAAGAAAATACTTGATTTCTCTAGATTTACTAGCTGACCTGAGGCTTCACAGTATACTTCTATAATCTTCTTGAGAACCTTGCAATTAATTTCATCAGCTTTTGCAAAAAATATGGCATCATCAACGAAAAAGCATTGAGATAAGGTAGGAGATTTCCTTGCTAGCTTCACACCTTTCAAATCTTTGTTCATTGTGTGTTTCTTTAGCATTAAAGATAAAACTTCAGTTGCAAAAATAAACAAATAGGGTGATAGTGGGTCACCTTGTCTCACCCCTCTTCCAGGATTAAATTCCTCCACACTCCTCCCATCCACCTGGATGCTGAAAACAGATGAGGTGATGCACTCTATGACTTGATTTACCCATTCTCTACAAAAACCCATTTTTAGCATGGTTGCCTCAAGAAAGTCCCACTCTACCCTATTGTAGGCTTTATTCATATCTATCTTCAAGGCCATCTCCCATTTCCTCCCATTCTTTTTATGACTCAAGTAGTGAAAAGCCTCATGAGTAATTATTATATTGTCTTGGATCATTCGCCCTGTAATGAAGGCTCTTTGGTTCGGTGAGATTATCCTATTCATCAGTCCCTTCAATCTATTGGTCATAATTTTTGCAATGATCTTATAAGATACATTGCAAAGGCCAATTGGCCTAAATTGATGCACTCCCTCCGGTTTCTCTACTTTGGGGATAATAACAATGTTTGTGGCATTTATTAGCTTCAGCCTTGTTCTTCCCCCAAAAAACTCCTTCACCATGTCACATACTTCTTTTCCTACTTCCTTCCAGGCCGATTGGTAAAATAGACCAGAAAAGCCATCAGGTCCAGGGGCTTTATCAGCACCTATTTGGAAAACCGCTTCTTCAATTTCCTGATTTGTAACTGCCCTCATCAGATTTCTATTATCCTCCGTTGTTACCACCTGCTCAATATACGCAAGGGCCTGATCCATTGGACGGGGTCCCACCGATCCAAATAAATTCTGGTAGAATTCGCTGAAGACTTTGCTAATCTGATCTTTCTCTTTAATTCAGGTGCCTGACTCATTTTTCAATCTCAGAATTTTATTCCTCTGCCTCCTTTGTATTACACTACTATGAAAGAACTTTGTGTTTTTATCCCCATGCTTTAGCCAAGATATTCGGGACCTTTGCCACCAGTATGTTTCATCTCTTGTCTATGCCTCCTCCAACTGTCTTGTTAGATTTTCTATCTTATCTAGTTTGTCTAGAGTTAAAACTCCTTCAGCGCAGCAACTCAATTTTTTCCTCAGTAGATCAATTTCCTTCCTGAAATTTGGAAATGTTCTTTTACTCCATGATACTAGTTTTTCCTTACAACATGACAATCTATTAACCAGCTCTAACATCTAATCTTTCATCCTCATCCCACCTTCCCTCCATCCTTTTTTATTTTTCCTCTTGATAGTGGTTGTCTATCAAAAGGGCGTGATGATCCGAGCCAATAGGCTCAATATGGAACACTATGGCATGCTCAAAAGACTCTCTAAACTTTATATTTCCAAGTGCTCGATCAATTCTTTCTCTAACCATTGCATTTACCCTCTTGTTGCACCAAGTATATCTAGAGCCCTTAAACTCAAGGTCTAGCAGATTACAGTCAGCCAGCAAACGTTGAAAATTAATGATTTTCCTTATAGATCGCGGATTGCCACCTTCCTTCTCTGTTTGGGTGATTAGATCGTTGAAATCCCTTACCAATAGCCATTCTTCTTCAGCTTTCACCGCCAAACTTCTAATCAAGCCCCATATCACACGCCTTTCCTCCTCTTTAGGTGGTCCATATACAAAAGAGATGAACTTAGGAATTTTTAGACTTGCAGATTCTACTAACGCATGGATCAGATTTTAGGATTTGTACAAGACATTCAACAACACATCTTCCTTCCACCATACCGCCAAACCCCCAGATAAACCTCTTGGTTCCACATACAGATCTCTAAGATACCTACATTTTCTCCTAATCTTCATAATTCTTGCAGAATTCTGTTTTGTTTCCATGAGGAAGATTAGAGAAGGATTGTGCTTATTCACCAAATCCTTCAGGTTCTTCACTGTCAAGGCTCTTCCTAGGCCTTGACAATTCCAGGATAGTAGCTTCATGGACTCTTGGTGGCTGTTAATGGCCAGCCACCAGAGCCTTCAGTTTGCTGCTTCTTCAACCTAGTACTTCTAGCTTTAAAAGTGAAATTAGAGCTTACCGATAAAGTGGACATTGATTCAATCATCAATTCATCATTATCCTCTTCCTCAACCATAATGTTCTCTTTCCCTGCCTTGCCTTTTTTCCTACTGGCTCTCTTCAATCTTGCTCTAGTTTTCCTTAGATTACTAGCATAAGTGGCTATATCAGGAAGTTGAATAGGTTCCTCTGTGACAATCTTCCTTCTCTTCTGTTCTCCTACCTCCTAGTCAACATCTGCAATCCGTTTCAGACCAAGGTTATGTAGCCCATTGATCACATTATTTAAGGCCTTTCTCTCATATAGGACCATAGCCAGCGGATTTTCTATTTGACTCTTGGGAAGAGATTTCAGCTCTGTATCTTTTATCAGCTTCAGCCTTGTTTCTTTTATCCCAACTACTTTTGTGTTATTTCCCACTTCAGAATTTCTCGTTTCACTCTTCTTTACTCCTTGTCGCCCAACACATTGTTCATATGTGTCCTCTACAGCAGGTATCGGTGTCCCAACTGGCTCATGATTGATCTTCTCTATAGCCTAAAGAGTCTTGTTAGTTAAATCACACTTCACAGAGTTGCCTTCAATAGTCTCTATTAACTTCCTCATCCCTTTCTTCCCTCCAGTCAGTCTTTGGGTATGTAATAAAAATGTAGAAAAGATCATCCTCTTTCTCTCTGGAATTCCTACTAGACTTCTGTAGGTCTTCTGCCATTCTCCTTTTTTCAGCTTCTTCCCTTTTCCTTTTCACATATTCAGCCTCAAAGCCTTTGCTTTTGACTACCATTAGTATATCATCCCATCCTTGGCTCACAATGGTAGACATCCAGGCCCCAAACCTTGGTTCATTGGGATTATATACCGACATCAATTTCACAGAGCTACAACTACGATTATCGTGGCCTAACTTGCCACAATTGTAACAGAAGTTCTGGAGTTTCTCGTACTTAATGGATATCCACGTTTTCTCGCCATCTGGCCTTGGTAACCAAAATCCATATGCTAATGGCTTCCTTAGATCAAGTACTACTCTTGCTCTCAAGAAATTACAGAAATACCTGCCTTTGTAGTACGGATCCTCTGCTAGCAACACTTCGCCAACGTGACCTCCGATCTTTATAGCGTTCTCCAGACACCATGCCTCTATCGATACATTGTGGATTGGGATCCAGAAAGGACAATGGCCAAAATCAAATTAGTCACAAGTTTTATAGCACAATCTTTCTAGGATATTCAGTAAACAGTCGTTAATCGACCAAGGATGGCCTCGTAAAACCCTATAGTAGTCCTCTTCCTCCTCAAATCTAAACATAAATACATTACCAATAACTTCGATTACATCAAATCCTTCCTGTAAACTCCATGCCTTCTTCAAAATCGTTTCTATGGTGGATCTGGTGTAGGCCTTGCTTGTTAAGACATTGCCAATAAGTATTTTCTCCGAATTCTCCTTCCTCCTTACGAGCGACGCCAAGATCTGGTCCTCCTCCATGAGAAGAATCTAGTGTTTTGGCCAGATCAAAAGGCTCTATGCGAGATCGTCAGTCCTCCTAAGTCTCCTGCACCACCGTCGAAACCTCCTAACTACCTCTCCGATCAACCACCGTACCGCCGACCTCACCACTCTCACACTTGGCGAAGAGAAAATTTCCCACACGAGTGCGCGGGGAGAAGTGTAAAAATAATCCAACGTCACACAATTGATTCAATTTAAGATTGACTTTCCTTAAATTAAATCATGCTAATGATTATGATAAGGAATTTGCTTTCTTATAGGATTTTGGAGAATTTTCTCTATATAAGTAAGATATAGTTGTTCTTCGTTATGATGAAAAAGTATCAAAGGTGATACGAAGAGGACTACAACGATACCTAGCGACTGTCTCTTCCATCTCCAGCTTGTCAGGTATTATGCTTTATGTACATATAAGTATTCAGCCTACTACGGTATACAAATACATATATAAATTTATTCTAGCGATGAATCTTGCTGGCCCAAATAAGTAGCCCAAAGCCAAGATTCATAGGTAGAATGCTTCTCAATATTGAAGAACATATTAATCCAAGGTTTCCAACTGGCCTAACAACCTAACAACCTAAATGCTTCTCATGACTGTGGTGGTGAATGTCGACATCTTTTACCATTACAACTGCGATCCAGCTATAGAAATAGAAACATTTATGAGTAAGAATCAAGCTTGCACATTGAAGGGAGTGCAACTTCAAGAAGAAGAAGGGCTAAGGGATGGTTGTGATATTTGTTGGCAAGATTTGAGGGTTGATACGGTTCAAACGCCTTGTTGTTCTCATTTCTTTCATGGAAATTGCATTGTTGGTTAGTTGGTGAAGCAGAGTACTTGCCCAATATGTCGCTTCAAAATCGCTTCAAAGTCATTATGATTAAGCAAGATTATTAGCTGAGGTATATATGAAGTAATTTTTTATCATTTTCACTCGCTAGCAAGTTCAGAAATCATTCCTGATGGTTAATTGTTTTTATCCTTTGTATCTTTTATTATCTGAACGTAAACATAGTACCTGTAAAAAAATGTTGACAACATCTTTTTATGCAAGTCCTTGTTCAATGGCTTATGTTTTTAATCGTTGTCTATATCTCCATCTGGAACTAAACTCATATTTGCTAAAAGGACTCTATTTCCCTGCCTATCCTAAGGATAGGCAAGGGGAGCTTGTCCATATGAATGAACTCCTGACCAATCCAGATTTGATCTGAACGGCCTAATTTTTTTTTTTTGACTTTTTATTTTTTAAAAATAAAAAATTTTAATGGATAGAGAACCTAAAATAAAATTAATATTTAAACTAACGTTTTTCCAAAAAATGATTTTTTCATGTATAAAAAAATAAAAATGAAAAATTTAAAATATATATATATATATATATATATATATATATATATATATATATATATATGTATGTATGTATGTATGTATGTATAAGCGAGCTCATCCGTATAGACGAACTCCCCCTACCAATCCAAAGATAGGCAGAGAATCTGATTCCTTTGCTAAAAGGGTAGTTGCTCTTAAGTTTTGAGCACAGGGAATGATGCCTTAAGACAAAGATATGATACATTTTGACCTAGGTATATATGAAGGATATATTATGACTTATAAAAATATTCTATATCTTAAAATTATTTTTTCTCAATGTAAACAAATAAAAGATAAAATACTTCACTAAAATAATTGTTTTTGTAGATAAATAATAATTATACAAACTACGTTCAGTTAGGGAGTTATTCACTTATTACTTATGTCTAATCATATTTTAATATTTGGAATCACATTGAAATTATCCATCCCCTCTTACTCATCTTTATTTTGCAGCAGACAGTCGCCTCCTATTCTTTTTGCTCTTTTATACACACTGTTTTTTTCTTCTTCTTCTTTTTTTTAATGAAAATCTTTATGCGTCCTTTTATTCTTTCCAACTCAATTCTTTTTGGGAAAATAACGTCAAAATACCAAATGGAATTTTAAAACTCCAAAACATCTGTTAAAATTATGAAAAGACTAAAAAATGACAGGAATCAAATAGATATTTTAAAATGTTGATAAATTTATCATCTTACCCTCAATTTTTAAATAAATTAAAAAAATGACCCTTGGCAGATATACATCAAGGGTTTTTTTTAGGAGTTGGGTTGAATCTTAGTTTTTTTTAAAAAAATTATACGAAGGTGTGTGAGGGTGTGTAATACCCTAAAATTTGTATTTCTCCTATCATATTTTGGCAAGTAGTACCTATTAAAATAGGAGAGTATGTTGTCTCTAAATTTTTAATTGATTTATTATCATTTCTTAGGGAAATTTTCTTTGGATTCTAATAAATCCAAATCCAATTTTCTAATATTCAATTAGGAACCATAAAATACCCTACAATTAATATTTTAACATCTAGTTTTAATATAACTATGAAAATAATTAAGGTGGTTAGAGTATACTAAAAACAATTGTGAGGCAATTGAATTGAGTTAATTTCATTATTATTCATAATTAATCTTGGCGCCATTTAAGGTCAACAAATTGAAATATTTTGGCTTGATTAAGTATTAAAGAACAATAAGGGATCAATGTAAGTATCAAATGAATTTCTAAAGATTATAATTAGTTTGATAATCAATCATATTATTATAATTAAGCCTAATAACATCTAAGACACTATAATAAGGATAATAACTTGGATTAAATTAATAACTCCTAAGGTTTTGGGTGGGGCGAAATTTTTGAGAAATAAAGAAACAAAGGATTAAAACAAAAACTAAGGGCAAAGATTTAATTTCATGAAGCTAAATCCTAAGGCTTAAAATTTATTTCACCATTAAAAAGCCTTAATCCAAGTAAAAACCTATGAACCAATGAAGACTAAGTTGTAGAATGTGTGAGGTAATGGAAACACAAATGGAAAAGTAAGGAAAGGAAGAAGAGCCACGGTTTGGAGTAGGGAGGAAGGAAGAATTTATGATAAGGTAGATATTTTACAACACATGGGATAATGGTGGAAGAGGATAAGGGTACTTTCTATTAAAATCTCTTAATGAGGGTGGAAGAGGACAAGGTTTTGGGAAAAAGAAAGAAGAGAAGAGAAGAGGGGGCGGGGGGCGTAGAGAGTGTGTGTATGTGTGTGTGCATAAAATTTGTGAAGAAAAAATGTCATTTGTGTCCCAACCCTTCCCTATAAATAGAGGCCTTTAGTCTTCACAAAATTCACACCAAAGCAAGCTTAGTAATCTGGATTTAGAGTGAAGTGAGGAACAGGGAGGAGTATCTTGAAGGAGTTGGAGTATTTGCAAGTAGGTTCTTCAAGTTTGAGTTCTTAGATTTATAGATAGTTTTTGCTTTAATCTTAAATATGCTAGAGTAATTTTATTTTCATGTTTTTATGGGTAGAAATACCTTTATCTCGAAAAAAATATGAAGGAAGTGATACAACAAAATTTTTGAAGAAAAACATCAAAGTAACGAAGTTCTGGCAAAATTTTTCGGTTAGGCGATCCTTGAAGTCAGTTATAAAAATGCCATAATCTTATGTTGAATATGAAGTTGATTAATTCTGAGATTTTTCATGAGTAAAGTAGACATATAGGGATTTCCAAATATACCCAGAGTGTGTTATTCTGAATTTTGTGCAAGAAGATAAAAATTCACAAAGAAAGGTTATGTTTTTTCTGTAAAATTCTGGGCTGAGGTTGATGAACATTAAACTGGGAATTGTTCTTAAATTTTGGGAAAATTCAAGTTTTTTTTTTTGAAAAGTAGACATCCTAAGAAGTCTGGGAAATTTTACGAATCTCCATTTCGATTTTCTATAATTAGCTATGATTTTTCAAAGTTAGATGAAAAATCTGCCCTAAATGATGAAAACAGTGTTTTTTATGAAATTTTGGGGAAATAAAGTGAAAAATGAATTCACCAGGGGTAAGATAGTCATTAATGGTCAATATATCTATGTATTAATAAAGCGATATTACTATTATAGGCTATCCGAAAATACATACCAACCGACATACGAACCGCTATTACTGACTCAGGTACGGATGTGTACTGTAACACTAACTCTGATGCTTATGGTATGCTTATATGTGATAGATGATTTCATAGACTGAGACTTTGTCTTAGATCACTGTTTATACATTCAGCTTTACACGAGTTATAGTCTTGATAGCACCATTGAGTTTTCCTAATGCTGAGGACACGATGGGCTGTCGTGGCACTGGATAGTGCACACATGTGTGTAACATTACATCTGCTATGTGCTTATGTACTATTGTTGTAATCTTGCATCTGCTGAGTGCTTATGTATTGATTTATTGTTGTAATGTTGTGAATAAATGTCATACACATATTGTTCTACATAAGCATGAGGGTAACCGTTACTTGAGGTCCGATGGGCATTGGATCTCAGCTCTTAGCATCAGGGTCTGGAGGACCGAGGGCTGATGACAGGGGTAAGCAGCATGCTTGAAGACATGGCTGGAGATTTTATTTTGGATGCATATTATTATATTCGAATAAATGTATCGCTAATGTGACCAACTTGAAACAACATAACTATTAGTTATAATGAATATCAGTTACTCAATTATGTGCTCTGAGGCTCTACTCTGATAAATTTTTTTTCTCGCTTTTGAAAAATGGGGTGTTACACTTTTGGTATCAGAGCTCTTCATTCTGGCATGAATCTAATAAAGTTACTTCAGACTATTTGGCACTTAAACTAAGAAAGAGTTCGTCGATGGGTTGCCACAAGTCGCCGTGAAAGACGGGGAGACTCCCATTAGACTGAACACCGATCTGGCCAAATTGTCTAATTAGTTGAGTTGGGCTCTAAGCCTTTTAAACTTTGAGCGTGTTTTGAGTAATGAGTACTAATAAAACTCTGGTGTGATGCTGTAGAGATGGACGGGGATGAATTCCCTTATAGGAATTATTATGGAAGAGTGAGGCGCACTACCCGAAAAATCCGTGAATCCTGAACTAGTCAGACGTAGGCTTAACCCTGAGCCAATCTACCCTCCTCCTGAACGTGTATCCCCACCTGATTTGGTATACCCTACTCCAAGACTAAATTTTGAACCGGTATATCTCCCTGCTCCTGAATACCAAATCAATGATCTCGAACCTGAATATCACCCCGGACTGAAATACCCTACTAAACCAATTTATGACCCTGACCTTCTCAATATCATACCTCCTTATGAAGGACAGCCTCTACCGGAGCTAGAAGAGCCTGACCTTAAGACAATCGTCCATTGGAGATAATTTTGATTACCTGGAAATAAGGAATCTAGACGAGGAAGATACCGACTTTGATGACTTGCATTACATTCTAAACGCTAACAACATACTGACACAGATGTTGCATTTAGACTACCTGTATGCGGAGCAAGATGCAAAGACCATTCAGGATAAATACCCGCTGTATCTAAACTGATTCAGGGAGTTCTACGAAATGAACATACACTTTCAATTTGCCACGAGCTTTCTAAGTTTTTCAAAATTTTGAGAAAACTCGAGTTTTGGTTTTGGAAACTCGAGTTTTGGACAAACAAAGAGGATCACTATTTTTTCAATATTTTCAAAACTCTAGTTTTGGAAACTCCGGTTTTGAAAACTCTAGTTTTGAAATAACACAGATCTCTCTAAGTTTCAAATTTTAAAATGGAAACTCGAGTTTTGGTTTGAAAACTCGAGTTTTGGTCATACAAAGAGCATCGATGTTTTTCAGTAATTTCAAAACTCCAGTTTTGATATGGAAACTCAAGTTTGTGCTAAAGTGCATAGTGAAAAACTCCAGTTTCCATTTGGAAACTCCAGTTTTGAGTCCACCCTTTTTTGCACTCTCTGATTTTGAATTTACGAAATATTCATATTTAATCTATATACTCCATATCATCAATCACTAATATTCTTAACTATGTTTTATCAATTTATTAATGAGTTTTTGATGATCAAACAAGTGAATTTGTGTATAGTTTTATGAGTTTATATTTTTTTATGCACAAGTCTGAAATTTGTTTGGATTTCAATTCACCATGTTTTGTGAAAATTCATACAAATGTTTTAGAAATATTCATACCTTGATTACATTCAAATGATATTTCAAAATTGGAAGTTAATACTGTATACTAAAGGTTGGATATGCTTCAAATTTGTACAATTGAGTTTTCCTTATCTTTCACATATTGATCTTTAGAATTCAATTTGTGAAAAGTGATATGCTTAATGCATAAACTTCTTGGCCAAGTTATTCCAAGCATTATGAATGGTCATTAGTGCATTGAATGTTAATGCATTAATTATTAGTGGAATAACTAACTAGGATAACATTCTGGAACTCTAGTCATTTGAACTAAAGGGTATGTGTTTCATTATCTATGAATCCTAGTAGTCATTTTGTTACTCAAATTCATTCTTCATACATTTCTGAGTAACTATATTCAAATTCTTGCATTGAATGTTCATATATTTCAAGACTTTATTAAAAAAAGGCAAGATTATCTCTTGGACAATAGCAAAGTCATTGTGCCTATATATTTCAATCCTACTTGGCCTTATTGGCTAATTCATTTTCTTCATAACTTTTGCTTCTGGGAAAACTCATCAACATGTTAATGTTCGACATGTCTTTAAAACTTAATGCATTCTAACATATTCTCTAACATGTTGACTTCCACAATCATTTAGAGTGAGCATCGATTTTAAACATGTTTAAAAAATGAACCTTTCATACATTAAAATTTTAATTTGATAATACATTATCAATGTTTGAAAGAAAACTTTAGATTTGAAACAATTTGTATGTTTTCATTATCATTCTTGAGAAATCTGATTTCAATCATGAACTGTGAGTTGATAAATACTTATCTTTATGGATAAGATTTTCTATGCTTATTGGTCAAACTTACATGCATTTTATCAATGACATCTTTTCTACATGAAGTGTTTTTACTAAGTGTCATTGAGAAATAACATTCTTGGTATCGCTTATTTGTTACCCTTTATGATTTAATGGATTGAATTTATTTAATTGGGTAAAATTATATTTTGGTCTTTGATGGGCTTACTTTGCTCTTTGCTCAAATTTCATATGATTTAATTGTATAAGAGCATAAGAGTTCTTATGTCTAACCTTGTGTGAACTCAAGAATCATTGAGTACCAAAGGACACATATTTTTGCAGGAGTTAACCAAAATGTTCTATGTTCAGATACAAAGAACATAGACAAACAGAATAGACCATTTTAGTGGCTATGTCCACAAATTATGTGACATCACTTGAGTGACATCCCATCTCTAGCAAAAGGCTTAGACCAAGATGATAAGGAGCATGCTAGCTTGATGAGAAGATATGAGTAGAAACTAACTTGAAATCCTATACAAAGCTCATTTGGGATTTCAGCTTCTAAGATGCATTCAGAGCAATTGATAATTGCTATCCAATAATCCATCTATGGACCACAGAGGATTATAACTTGAGTAATTACGATACTACTCAAGGGAGGTATTGTAATATGCGTATATCATAGTCATGCTAGGCTAACTTGATTTCATTCATTCCATTTTGTCTCATGAAGTTTAGCCTGAGAACACTTACTTTTTTAAAAAATCGATCCTTATGTTTAAAATTGTTTTATCATAATAAAAAGCATAAATGATTTCTTCATACCAATTTCAAGTCCACTCAAGTGAACCTGAAAGTTCTTAATTTTGAGATACCATGTTGTGTCCACCGAAGCATGGATAACTCCAGACCTCATAACATTTGGTGTCACGGTATTATTTGAAGTATCATATTTTTTGGTCATGCATTCATTAAGGGGGAGCTTCATATTCATATGTGTTTTTATACCTTAAAAGCTCATCTCCTTTGAAGAAAACTCTTTTAAGAACACTCATATGCATTCAATGTCTCTTTTATTAGTTTTGATAATGAGTTAATCTTATATCTCATATCTTCCTTTCATTATCTTAAATTTTTTTTTTTAAAAAAAATCATATAGAAAGGGATATTTGGTTGCACTAACAAATCTCCTTTGCAAGAAAGTCTTTCAATTTGTAGCAGGAGATGTTAATATTCCATAATGCTCTACAAGAAGAAACTATTACATTAAGGAAAGATGTTTTGATGTTCGATCACACCGAAGCTGAGATATGCACTACAAAGTAGGCAAAAAACCTCTTGGAGTCAGCTGAGTTAAGCTCTACATAAGAGTTCTATAAAGAAGAGACAAAAGATGGAAGCTGAGTACTGACTATATTCATTGAAGATAACCCACAAGAAGCTAGTACTTTCATCTTCAAATCTCAAAGAATATTCATGATCTTTCTATTGAGCAAACTTCAGATGATTTAGTACAAGAAAGCAAGCAAATGGACTTTTCAAATCATTCATCAATTTGCAAAACCAACATGAGCATTTCTAAACTCAACCTTTTTATATTTAGTAGAACCTTTGTACATGTATGGTATCTCTATACTTTAATTGTGAAAGATGTTTTGAAAATCTCTCCAAATTTGTTTTCATAAAAACACTTCAAATTGCATCAAATTCAGAATAAAAGCTCTTTCAAATCGGGGAGAGAAAATCAGTTTCTTGATTCATTTCTAATTTCATATTTGTTTCTCCAAGTATTTCTTTACCTTAACTTTTTGTTAATGACAAATAAGGGGGAGAGAATGGCAAGAAAAATATGTGGGGTCTAATATACTTTCATATTCATACATATTTTTCTTAAAGTATTTGTCATCATCAAAAAGGGGGAGAATGTTGGATATAATTAGTTTTGATGATGTCTTATTTAGATGTCATTATTCAAAGCAAAAAGATTGAGTGATATAGTTATCTTCTTCATTAACTAATTCTTAAATTTAATGTAGAATCAAAGATGTGAAGTTCATTTATGAAGAATGATCAAGAAGAAGGTTAATAAAGAAGTATTGAATGATAGAAAGAAGATCTGCAAAGAAGCAAGAAGTTGTCAAAGGATTTTGGGGATAATCAAGAAGAAAAGGAGATATTGAAGAAGATTAATCCAACTTGAATTATCAAGAAAGAAGAACTTGCACTATATATTCTTATATGTGATATTAGAAGAAGTTGATGAATAGAATGAGAATATTAATATTCAAGATTAGCTCAAATATAAATGTGAAGAATGTTCAAGAGAAGAGAAGAAAGAAGGTAGAAGATGTAGAGAATGATGAGCCCAAGTATTAGACTAAGACCGTCCATTCTTTTAAATTTAAGGATGGAAAGGAAAGGTAAAACATATGAAATTATGATTGATGACTCGCTGACATGGATGAAAGGATTCCATCGCTATCCTGTTGGTAGTTCTGATATGAATTGAATTTATACAAGACAATTTTTCTAAAGGAAGCCACCAACTTTCGCAGATGTGTTCAATACATAGTGTTAATTATTGTCAGTCAGAATACATTAAAAATAAAAATAAAATATTAAAAAACTATGATGATTTGGAAAAATAAAAAATAAAAAGGTAATAAAGAATGAAATTCTGTGACTAATTATGTCATTGTTCCTGTAAAAACATAATATACTTTTTTGCGTTACAATTTTGTCATTGATATAAATAAATGGGATAGAGGAAAGACAACAAGAAAAAGAGAGTATATGAGAGCAATAAAGAAAATTCTTGTTCACTATCTACGTGTATAGAGTACAAACTAAATTCTTTTTGTTATCTCTTATATTTGATAACTATAAAAGATAAATGTGGGATACTTGAGATAATGGAGAAATATTATAAAAATTTAGATTTTTAAATTTTTATCATATTTATTGAAACTTATTTTCATTGGAATCTGGGTGCCCTTTTTTTATTTATTGAAACTTATTTATTTAGTATTCTTTTTAAATAATTAAAACATATTTATTTTTCTTTCTCTCCCGGACACCATGAATGAAAACATATTTAAAAAGTGTTATAAAACTAATGAAAAATATGAACAAAGAAGAGCATAGAATAGAACAAAAAGAAAGAAAGGAGGAGTAGTTCTTATTCATCAGTGTGTATACATTGTTTACATGGCCTCTATTTATAGGCATCTAAGAGTCACCTAACAAAGTTCACATACCAAAAGTCACAAGGATTACAATCCAAGAGTCACCTACCAAGGGTCATAAGGTTTACCAACCAAGAGACACAAGGGTTGACAACCAAGGGTCATAAGGTTTACCAACCAAGAGTCACAAGAGTTTATAACCAAAAGTCAATAGACATCCACATAATTAATATATTCATAACAAGAAGCATATTTTCATTTAATATAAATTTGAGACACTATATAACTTATATTTATTTTAAATTTTTAAATAAATCTTTTGTACAAACATTTATAAATATGCTTATTTAAATATGCATTTATTAAAAGATTCAATCATATTTATTAAAAAATATTATAATTATTAGGACTCTTCCTCAACAACCACTCAAATAAAGGAAAAAATATTACAAAATAAACAATGTTGAATAATGTATTAAAAAAAAAGTGTATATGAAGAAACATACACAATAGCAATCCTAAAAAATTATACATGAAGAAAACAAAGTATAAACGACAATGTTGCCAACAAAATAAACTAAATAGCACAAAAATAAAAAAAAATAATGTTTATATAGTAGTTACATGGTCATGCTTATCATCATCACCAGGAGCCAACCGATTATACTTGTTTCCCTGCTTGTCCTTCAATAGAGACTAGAGTTGTTCCTATATTTGCTTTAAATTCTGCTTGTTAATTGATTTAGAAGTGAGTTGTTTCAAACATATCCAATAAACAATTGTATCTGTGACCAATGCGTCTAAGGGTTTACAAGAGACATATTCCCTTAAGAAACAAGAATACAAAAGGAAATTCATAGACATTCTCTGAATAAGGACTTAACTACTTCTTGTTGTTATTTAATCAAATAAGGGAAATATAAACTTTGAATACCTCAGATATTAGAAGCAATGGCAGATCTTCTTTGTTACAAGGGGGGCCCATGGCCCCTTCAAAAAAAAAAACATTGAAAAAATTTGGTAGAATTTTTGTTTTTTGAAAATTTAATATAGTGTAAAAAGTATGTTATCTTATAATTAAAATATTTTTATTATACATTTGGCCCCCTCAAATATTTTTTCTTTTTAAGTAGTTAATGAGTATGCATTTGGCCCCCCAAATATGTCATGCTCGGCCTTTGGGACCTTTATTTCATCAGACTTGACGCGGAAAGGATCGAGAAGATTTGGACGACTTGATTTTGTAAAAAAAGTTTTTTAAATTAACTTAGTTTAGAAATACAGACTAATTTTTCGCGATTCGAATTCATCCAATAGTTGGATGTTAATACAGTAATCCTAAAACAGACGAATGATAAACGTTAAATATAATCTAGCTAATCCTATTTTCCAGGAAGTTCCAATCCGCTGTAGTCCTTACAGCTGCTTATGCCCTTTGATCCCGAACTAGTTCCTGTATCTTTCACGTGATCTGAAGTCCAAGTGAATGGATCCCAGGGTAACAGTTAATCTCATGCACATGTATAAAAATAGAAATGACATAATAGCACATGTTTAAAGCATGAAAGAAATTACATGTAACCGTAACCGCAGTTAACGGCCAAGGACTGCGGCCCTTGTCTAGGACACGCAGCCCCATGAGACTGCAGCCTCAAATCCATGGCCAGGAAAACATAAACAGGTAATTCAACCAGCATACATGATCAGCTAATAATTGCATAACATTAACATACATGATTATAATATTAAAGTTACCTACTTCAACCTTGTATCCTTATCTCTTTACTGAAGTTTTGGGATCAGATGAATTGTCAAGGGCTGCCTAAAAATGTTTATCATCACTGTCAGTCACTTATTCAAATCGCAGGGAAAACTAATTACGTGAATTAGTTTAGAGGATTAATATTAATTATTAATCCCTTAAGAATTCCCTAACAATAATAATTTTATTATTATTGTTATTATCATTAACATTATTATTATTATTATTATTATTATTATTATTATCATCATCATCAACCTAATAATAATAATAATAATTCCTTATTTATTATTTATTATCTTCACTCCTTCCCAATAATATATATACATACCTAGACCCACCGATTCAGACTTAGCTTTTCTTTCAGATTAAGCTTTTTCACTCTTCCCTTTTTATTCTTAATATACGTTCACACATATACCATTTTTCATTCTTCAGTTTTCAGGTCATGCTTTCAGCAAGCTTATGACAGCAACTCGTTTACACATATATATATTTATTTCAACTAACTCCTCTTTGTCACGGCATGCACACCCAGCCACGTTTTATTTCTTCTTCTTCTTCTGCTCATGACAGTCTCACACGCATACATATATACATATCTACTTCAAATATTTCCTTTATGTATTAACATAGCCTTGAACAGAAAAATGATGCAGTGATGGGAAACTTATGACAGCAAACATGAACACATGCAGCAACCTTAATATATTTTCATATATGTTCTTTCCTTCCCTTCTCTTATTTATATGCACCGTGATTTAAAGAAACAACATATGATACTAAAACATCCTTTCCTTAAACACTTCAGCAACTTCAACGTTTTATTATTTTTATTTTCTTTTCCTTTTATCTATCCAGGGGCGGAGACCGGGGGGCTAGGGTGGGCCCCCGCCCCCCTAAAAAAATTAAATAAAATAATAGGAGGAGTGTTTTTTTATATATAAATAATAGGCCCAACTTTTTTTTTTGGGTTCAGTGAAGGGAGTATACAGATATCAGTCTCGAACTCACAACCCCAAAGCATTAATGAAGAATGACCCATAAGGCTACGAAGGAGACTGATAACCCAACTTTGTTTTCAAACAAGACAAGTTTGAATGAAATTTGGTGGAGCCTACCAATTGACAATTATCATTAATTGATCGGCACAGTCACATACACACTGCTCTAAAAAAATAAACCCCTAACTTGATCAGCCTCCGTTTTTTCATTCATTCCACAGGATCCTCGCACGGTCGGACATACGGTGACATGGACAGAGAAAAAAGACATTCACACAGTCACACCCATAGAAGATTTGGGTTTAGGTAAGTGATATAGTTTATCTTTCTAGTCTCTTATCTTTTATTTAGATAGAATTTATTTTATGAAAAATTTAGGGATTTGTTAGATTTTGAAATCTTGAGGCTTCTTGATGATCATTTTGCTTTTAATGGAATTGGTAAGGCTTGAGTAAAAGTTGTATGATTTATATTTTTACTTGAGTAGTTAATTTGAAGAAAATAAAGTTAGGATTTAGTTAGAAAATTTGTGATTTATCATTTATGATATGAAATTTATGATATGCAATTTGCAAGACGGAATTTTATGGATTAATTCATGCTCTTTGTAGGTGATTATTATGGGGAAGAGTGTTACAATTGATACTTTTTTTAAGAGAAAGAATATTGAGTCTTTGCCCTCATCTACTCCTAATGTTGAATTGTCAACTACTGAGACTCCTTCTTCAAAGTTTCCTAGAATTGAAAATAAAGAGGTAGTTAAAGAAGTTGATCTTGCTTTATTAGAAAGAGATCCTACCCTACACCCTCCAATATGAGAATATCCTATAAATCAACAAGATGAAATTCGTCGTGCTTATCTCAAACTTGGTCCATTTTAGTGCAAGCTTCAAAATTATCCTTTTTCTGGGCCTGATAAGAATCGACGTCATTTTTGCTCTTCTTGGTTTGATTTGTATCCATCTTGGTTAGAGTATTCTCCAAGTAAAGATGCTGCATTTTGTTTGTCTTGTTATTTATTTAGTAAACCAAGTGGCAGTGGTCGTTTTGAACTTAATACATTTGTTGTTGAGGGATTTAGAAATTGGAAAAAGGTTAATAATGGAGAAAATTGTGCTTTTCTACGCCATGTTGGGAAAAATGTTATCTCAACGCATAAAAATGTTGTGAATTCATGTAGTGGTCTTATGAATCAATCTCAACATATTGAGACATTGGTTGAAAACTTACTTCTCAGGAGATTGCAACTAATCATTTGAGACTACAAGTTTCTATGAATGTGACAAGATGACTTGCTCTTCAAGGATGTGCTTTTAGAGGTCATGATAAAAACTTAGATTCACTTAATCGAGGTAATTTCCTTGAGATGATAAGGTTTTTAGCTTCCTACAATCAAGAAGTTGCAGCTGTTGTTTTAAAAAAAGCTCCTCAAAATGCATCATATAGTTCCCCTCAAATTCAAAAGGAAATTCTTTATGTTTTCTCTCAAAAGGTTAAGAACACAATACGGGAAGAAATTTCCAATGCCCAAGTTTTGTCTTATTGTTGATGAAGCTAGTGATGTATCTAAAAAAGAGCATATGGCTATTGTTTTGAGATACGTCGATAAAGATGGTTTTATACGAGAAATGTTTTTTGGTCTTGTACATGTGGAAGATACAAGTGCTAAGACTTTGAAACAAGGAATATTCAATACTCTTTGTCACCATAATCTTGACGTTCAAAATATTCGAGGACAAGGTTATGATAGAGCTAGCAATATGCGAGGTGAATAGAATGGATTGCAGGCTTTAATTTGCGCTAAGTACTCATATGCTTATTATGTCCATTGCTTTGCTCATCGCCTTCAACTTGCCTTGGTTGTTGCATCTCATGAGGTAAAACATGTTCATCAAGTTTTTGAAAAATTGAACTTTATAATTAATATTACTACTTCTTGTTGCAAGTGTAATGATGAGTTAAGGGTTGCCCAAACCAATGAAATTGCAAGAAAGATTGCTATTGATGAACTTAAATCAGGAGTTGATCTTAATCAAATTGGTACTTTGCATCGAGCTGGAGCTACTCGTTGGAGTTCTCATTACAATTCCATATGCAGTTTGTTTAAAATGTTTCAAGCCACATGTGAAGTTCTTGACAATATTTCTAATGAAAAAAAGACAGCATCACATCGTGGAGATGCAGATAATGCATACTCATCATTAACTTCTTTTGATTTTGTCATCATATTGCACCTTATGAAAGAAATTATGGGTATTACTAAAGTCCTTTGTGAAGCTTTGCAACAAGAATCTCAAGATATTTCAAATGCTTTACATCTTGTTTCAAGTACAAAAGAGTTACTTCAGAAATTAAGAGAGACAGGTTGGGATGCTTTCTTGATTCATGTTCAAGAATTTTGCACAAAATTTAACATTGACATTCCAGATATGAGTGCAAAATATATTGGAAGGAGAGGTCGTGCTCAAAATGAAGAAGGTGATTTTTCTACTGAAAAATTTTATAGGGTAAATGTAACATCTCAAATTTCTGGAATTTGAATAATGGAATATTGCATGGGAAAGTTGATTGAGAAATTTGGCCTAAATAATTATAGTATTAATTATTGGAGATTAAAGCCTATTTTCCTTAATTTATTTCAGGAAAAGAATAAATTTAGGGAATGTTTGTAAATGATAAATTGAGGCCTAAAATTATAGAATTGGTATTTAAGGCCTAGGAAATTAGGAGTTTAATTTATTTGAGATTATTGCAATTAAAGTTAATTGCAAATAAAATAAAATAAAAAAGGAGCATAAAAGCCCATATATATATATATATATATATATATATATATATATATATATGACCCATTAGGCAATCAGTTTTGTTTTCTTCTTATACCCAACTCGTGACAGATGAGGAGGATATCAAGGTACATATTACTATTCCTTCCTCAACCCATTATATCCAACTCGTATAAACCAATCCAAAGCCCAAATTAATGTCTTCATATCCAATGCATTCTCTCTCACCGAAGACATTCAGCCTGCATTTAAATACATATGCACGTAATACATCAGCAATGAAAAGAAATGCACAGATGCTAAGCACGCAAGCACGCAGGTCAGAGGAAAGGAGGTGCATGCTAGGCACGCTTAGGCAAGAAAACTGAAAAGTAGGCAACACGCAAGTATCTTCTTGGACCAACAGCTCTTGGCTCGGACTGAACCCCTGGGTCTCTATATATGTCACTACTCCTTCATTTTCAGGGACGAAAAGTGAGACTGAGAGCTGAGACTGGGTTTGAGCCGAGTGTGAGAGACAGAAAAAGAGAGAGAGTCCGAGAGATTAGAGAGAGGGAGAGAGAAAGCTGAAACTCATTTGGTGCTCTGCTCATTGAAGGAAAAACAGAGTAGCATATCAGCAAGCTTTCTGTCTTCAAGCTCGAACACTAAAGGTAAGTTACAGAGCTTATATCTCTTAAAGTCTTCAGCATTTCCATCGGTTTGTTGGAACTGAACCTAAAACTGAACTAAGTACATATATATACCTTGTTGTCATCGGGTTCCAAAGGAAAGAGCTTAAAAGAGTGTAGTGGCTGAAAACTGAAATGGAAAACAAAGATTTAACAATATATATATGCTAAAGGAAATGGAAAGTTGTACGTGTATGTATATGTGCGTCTGTTTCCTCTGTTTTTCGTTGAAGAAACAGAGTTTTCAACGGTAGCTACAGTAAAATCGTATTGGAACAGTACCCGTGTCACTGTAGCACTAAATTACTGTTCACGTACTGATTTTCTTAACTGGGCAACGATTTTTAAGTAGATCAAAAAAATAGTAAACGACCTTATTTGAATTTGAAATTTTGTGACCATATAGTTGACATGCTAAACTTTAAAATGAGCTTTAGTTCACCTCAAACCGAGGTCTGTAAGTCAAGATATGATTTTTTAAAGATAGGTTAAAATCTGGAAACATTACTGTAACGTTTTCTGGGCAATGATCATTGTTTTATAAACTGGGAATTTTTTGTATAAGATAAAATTGTGAAAATATTCTAGAAGATAGGGGACATGTATAGCTTTAAAATGGTGGGTATTTTGTATTTTTCTAAGCTCTGGTTAGAGAGAAATAAATTGTACAAAATGACCCTACGTTTTGGAGAACTCACTGAACAGTCTGGATGTTTTAAAAGTTTGGGAATTTTTTTTGACAAGTTATAACCTTTGGTAATATTTTTATATGAAAGGAGACCTGTCTAAAGACACGTGAGAGTTGATGGCACATTAAAATGATTTTTGTCCAATTAATTAAAAATAATTAAAGTTGCTGGATTTTTAAAGACAGTGAAATATAAAGGCTAAAAGTAACAAGTTGGAATTACTAAATTGAACCCTAATAAAATAAGAGTCATAAGTGGTTAGGACCTCTCTTAGGAGATTAATTATACAGGAAATAATGTGGTAATGGTATTGTAGGATACCCAGGAAGTTTGGAACCAGTACCGAAAGGGGAGCGTACCACTAGCACTAAGGTCTAAGGTACGGACACGTACTGTAACTCTAACTCTTATGTTGCTTGTATGTTTTTATATATGATGAGATGATTCATATTGTCATGGACAAGACTGGGTCTTGGGTCATGGACTGTGGCTAAGACTAGGTCTCAGGTCACCATTTTAAATACATTTAGCTTTTATTTGATAAAGGGTTACAGTCTTGGTAATGGCGTATGGATGTTTTCCTAGCGTTGAGGACACGCGGGGGGCGTGGCACTGGTTTATGTGCAAACGATGGTTGAACATTACATGAGCTGTATGCTATGTACTGTGAGACATTACATCTGCTGTGTGCTATGGATTGTTTTACATTACATTTGCTGATGCTATGTTTTGTTGTATTGTGAACCTTACATGGACCGTATGCTATGTATGGTTAATGCTGTAATGTAATGAATATCTGTCATACATATATTGTGATACTTGAACATGAGGTTAACTGTTACCTGAGATTCAATGGGCATTGAATCTCAGAATTTAACCTAGCTTCAGGTTCTGGAGGATCGGGAGCTGGAGAAACAGGGTAAGCGGCACGCGTAAGGACTTGGAAGGAGTTTTATTTTTGACTGTATTATTTATGTACTATTGAACCTTTCGCATAATTGTAATCTAACGCGTTAACTGAGATCGAACGCGATGAATTTTATTTGTGTCACTTTTTTATTCATTCGGGAATTTTAATTAACCAGTATATGTCTGCGCATATTAATCAGTTACTCAGTCGTCCAAACACCTAAGTATGCTCTCTGTTATGTCTTACTCTGAATTGTTAACGCTTACACTTTGATAAATACATGTGAATTAGTCTAATAAGAACCCTAGGGCCATAATTGGACTTCATAATACACTTAGGAAATAAGGGGCGTTATAGTAAATATTTTCTGTGCTACAACTGACTATCAATTGCAAGAATTAAATAGCAGGTTCAATGATAATACTGTTGAATTACTTGCTTTGAATATGGATTTAGATCCAAGAGACGGGTACAAGTCATTTAATAGTGATGACATTTGTAAACTTGTTGACAAATTTTATCCTCGAGATTTCACAGAATTAGAAAAATTGCATTTGAAAATGGAATTATAACATTTTGAGCTTGACATTCCTAAACATCCAGATTTGATTAATTTATCAACTACATCAGAATTATGTCAAGGGCTAGCAAGAACTGGAAAATCCATCATTTATCCTCTCATTGATAGAGTAATTAGACTTGTACTCACTCTTCCAGTTTCTACAGCAACTACTGAAAGATCTTTCTCTGCAATGAAGATAATCAAGAACAGTCTTCGAAATAGAATGGAAGACCAATTTCTTGATAATTCTTTGATTACATATATTGAAAAAAAAAAATTGTGTTGAGTTTTAGCACAAATTCAATTATAGATGAGTTTAATAATATGAAAACACGTACGGTAAGAGTCAAGTGAAATTATCTTAATTTTTATACTATATTTCTCTTAATTTTTTGTATATTAAGTCTATATTGTATTTCAAGTACTTTTATTTCTTATATAATGTTTTATAATCTCGCCCCGTCATTCAAAATCGTGGCTCTGCCTCTGTAACTATCAGGAAGTTTCGATAATATGTATGATCACGCCTACACACATATACATAAACTTGACTTATTCCTTCTTCTTCTTCCCTTTTGGCAGCAAGTTCGCGTATAGATAACCACCAACCAACGTTTTCATCTTGGACTTTTAAGTTTACTGTATACACTGATACTCATGTATTTATTTACTCATGCAGTAGAATAACAGAAAACCGATGACGGCAAATAATCAGATCTCAGCGTTTTTCTTCCCTTTTTCTTCCCTTTAATATGACAGTACCCACGGTTACACACACACACATATAAACCCAGGAGGCGACCCAGAAAATAATTAAAGGAGAAAATAATTAAAGGATGGGTACCATTGACAGAAGCCCCCAAAATTTTTTTTTAAACAAAGTTTTAAATGTATTAAAAAATAAAAAAATATAAAAGGAAAAATAAGGCTAAGTGCTATTAGAAATAGTAAGGCTGAGTACTAAATAAGTTCAAGTACATATATTATAATAACAAAAATATATTACAATAATTACAATGTCATTCTTCTAGACCTTATTTTTTGGAATTCTATCATAATTGTCTCATTATTAATGCTATCAAATACACCCTTTGGTCCTTATTATAAGAACCCAACTAACAATTCTTATCAAAATGCCGAGAAAGAGTTGCACAGATTTAAACATGCGATGCATTTCAATAAATTCGAACTAACTTCACTAAAATGATCACTAAAATAATCACGAGAATAAGAAGATTGAGCAAATATATTATTATGTTTTTATTTTTTTTTTCTTTTTACAAAAGATTAAGGGTGGGCACTTGCGACTTGCCCACCCAACCCATAACCTAGGTCCGCCAATGTATAAGCCCCTGTTTTAGTTTTCATTTTGTAGCAACTACTAGTTTATTTCCTATGGCTTTTAGGTTCATAGGTTTGCATTGAGGAGTAACAAAAACAAGAAGGAAGAAGACCCAAAGACTTACTTTCAGTTTTAGAACTTGCATGGCGGCGTGATATCTTCCTTAAAACAAATGCCCCTGTTTCGGTGTTGTTGTGCAGAGGTAAGGTGATCAACGGACAACCACTGCTAGCTCTCTTCCTTCTTCGGCTTTCCCTCTTTGCTGAATCAAGCTGAGTGACGAGAAGGGTGACTGATTTCTCCTCTGTTTTTCGATGCCAAAACAGGGAAAACGCTGAGCCTTGGTTTAAATTCCTACACTCTCCTTCTCTCTCTCTCTCTGCGTTTTCTTTTCTGAACATTGAATGGATGGAAATGAGCTGAAGTGGGAAGCTTTATAGCAAGATCCGGTTAAACCACATTAATCCGCTGGTCCGAAGGTCTTTTTGAGTCTCGAGAAGTATGGTTAGCGTCTGATCTCTGCTTCCAGATAAGCATATCCTCTGCTGCTAATTAATGCTGTCAGCTTCTTGGTTTCGATTATAATTGCTCTGGTTTCCTGTTGCTTTCGGTTTGGGCTGAGGATGGTTCTAGTTTCTTTCGGTTCTAACTGGGTGAGGGTACTGTATAAGTTGGGTTTTGATCGAAGAGAATAATAAGACTTGCCTCTTGTATCATTCTCGTCGAGTTTGGTGGAGAAGAGAGAAAAAGAAACTGATCCATTGCTTGCTGATGCATGCCTTGCGTTTTGGATCTCATTTGGCAGGAATTACTAATGGGTTCTTGGGCTGATATGGGCCTCAACGTACAGCCCATCTGATTGTTTGTTTGGTTTGTTTTTTTTTATTAAACAATATTCTATTTAATTTGTTTATTTATTCTTTTCCAAGAATAATTTATGGGAAAATAAACTCTTATTCCTTCTAATTGTTTTAACCAAACTCTCATAACTTCATAAATTATTAAATTTAAATTTAATATTCCATAAAATATTCCAAATATTAAAACCCCAAAAATTTGGGATATTACAAAATATTTACCCCAAGATCCGCCACTGATTATAAACCAAGGAATTGGTCCAAGTCGTTGAGAGAAACTAGTCACCATTGCCTAGAGAAAAACAGTTGATAGTACTTATGAGTGCTTAAAATATTTCAAAACATGAGAAGAAGGACATCAGACCCATCCCACATAACATACCACGAGCCTAACCGCATAGATTATTCTCAAATGCTGTATAGATCAAAATCATGTGATACGACTCCCTGTCTCAATAAAGATTAAACAAGTTATAAAGAGAGCAACGCTCCTTAAAGTGGACCAAGTCAGTGCCATTACCAAGTACTAACCTCTAAATAGAATGCTATCGTAACAAAGACGAGGCTAAATATCATTAAAGAGGAGGATATCTGAAGAAGCAATAATGGATTTCATAATCTTAAAATATCATCTAAAATAACGTGTTTATATTTTTTTTTTAAATTTCATTGTGCTTTATACACACTAATAGGAGAACCTGGCCAGTTTTGTCCACCAACCAAGTTGCGACTATAGTCATCAAAACTTGGAGAATAAAGTTGACAATGAGAGCTGAATTTACTATTTTGAAATTTTGATATTCACATAAATTTTATGGCTGACATGTTTTTCGAGAAGTTATATATTATGAGTGAAGTTTCAATTCTCTCTCAAGAGAAGTTGGGCTATTGAAATTCTTGACATGAATTATTTTGGTGCTGGACAGTACTTTGAGTATTGTTAATGTGATAATTTATATGTTCAATACTAGTATTATATATTATTAGCCAAAAAAGTAGTAAATAGTAAATTCAATAAGTCACAAAGCTCTTTATATTGTGTAGGAATCTGTATCAAGAATGACCTCCAATCATTTAATATTAGAAACATTTTGTTACATTGTTAATAAATTTTTACCCATTATTTTTATCAAATAAATATTCAATTGGAATATGAATTGAGCTCCCTTAGAGTCATCCTGTTGCAAGAACAATAAAGGACTATGTTCTGAAGCCATAATGGTGGGGGTACTAACATAAGATCCAGGATAAGTTGATAACCGTGAAGAATTCACAAAAGCCCAATCCATTTTTTGAAATAATAAATCAACACATTTTCTGTTATTTGACCATGTAAAACTTGGTCCCTTTGAGGAACTTGAATCAAATTGCAACTATCTAAACACCTTTTGAAAGTTGTTATACCACTAGTATCGGTGACGCCCGGCCTTTGGGGCCTTTATTTGATCAGAGTTAACGCGGAGAGGATCGAAGAGATTTGGACGACTTGATTTCGGAATAGAAGTTCTTGAAATTAACTTAGTTTGAAAATAAGGACTAATTTTTCGCAATTCTATATCTATCCCATATTGGGATATCAATACAGTAATCCAAATATGACGAATGATAAACGATCTAATAAAACCTAACTGTTCATATTTTTCTAAGAAGTTCCTTCTACTTTGCGGCATCTTCTCCCAAAACTTCCTTCTATTGTAAGCATTACAGCTGCATCTTGCCTCTTGATCCCGATCCATCACCTGTCTCTTTTATATGGTCTGGAGTTCAAATGAATGAACTCGAGGGTAACAATTAATCTCATACACATGTATGGAAGCGTAAATGACATAATAGCATATGTTAAAGCATGGAAGCATTTACAAGTACAGATAACCGTAACCGTAGTTAACAGCTAAGGACCGCAGCCCTTGTCTGGGACACATAGCCCCATGAGACCGCAGCCTCAAATCCATAGCTAGGAAAACATAACATGTAACAAGTAAATCAACCAGCATACATGATCAGCTAATTAATTCATAAACACTTACACACATGCTTACAAGATTAGAGTTACCCACCTCGATCTTAAGTCCTTTTCTCTCCACTGAAGTTGTTGGAATCAGATAAATATCAAGGTCTGCCTAAAACTGTTTATCATCGCCGTTAGTCACTTATTCGAATTGCAAATAAACTAATTACGCGAATTAGTTTAGAGGATTAATATTAATTATTAATCCCTTAAAAATTTCCTAACAATAATAATTCTATTTTTATTGTTATTGTTATTATTATTTTCCTTTATATTTGGCTTCATGCATTTATTATTTTCACTCATTCCCAATAATAATAACATTATCTGTTATTATTATTATTATTACTATTATTATTATTATTATTACTAATCCTAATAATAATAATAATAATTTCTCATTTATTTATTTATCAATGATTCTTTTTGTTTATTTATTCCGCTTATTAAATATGTTTTGCTATGATATTTCAGAAATGAACAAAATGTGTATGAATATGTCCCAATGAAAATCAACAAAACCATATATATATGTACCTCCGCAAAGCATAAAGTGCACTCTTGGACTTCTTGAGACTACTTGTATATGTTTATATTACAATTAGTTAAGCCTTTGACTTTTTGGAAAGCTAACATATGCATGTGTGTATATATTTACTCACACACAAGAAACCTTGCTGCACATGATATAGATTTATATATATGCAGCGACACAATTTTTTTTTTTTTTAACAAATATATACATACTTACACAATAGATATAGATATATATATATATATATATATATAAAAAGTTTCATTTTTATATCCTAGTTAAGCCTTTCCTCTGGATGAATTCAGCATCGTGTTTTTTTTTTTAAAGCTTGATAGGTGTATGTATATACACTTGCACACACACAGCAAACTATAAACAATAGTTTGACCCAAAAAAAACCATATACAATAGCATACCCACACATAGACACGTGCATTTACATATATATAAGTGCAGTGCAATTATCCTGTTTCATCCTTATCTTTTCTGCATTAATGACAGTAAGTTTTTTTTTCTTTCCTCTTTCTTTCCTATATATTCATCTATTCCCACGACATGCTGCCCTTATCTGGTATGACACCAACTTTTACAATGCATGCAGCGATTTCTTGACTCTATCCTACATATATATTAAACACTTCCTTTGTAATAAAAATATACTCACCCACACCTACCCACGTTTACTGTATGTTTCTTATATATGACAGGTAAATCGATGCAAGGCATGCAATAATTCTTTATATATTTATGTACCCTCACACAACGTGAATATATGTTTACACACACAACGCAGACCACACTCACAGATTCAAATCGACGCTACAGGCCCTGTTCCCCCCCCCCCCCCCCCCCCTTTTTTTGTTTTCTTTCTTTTTTCTTTAACTATGTACACACATACAGATCCTTCATATATCAGCAACACAATGAGGCCAAAGACCAGACGCAAAAAGGCATGACACACGTCTTTGTTTCAGTTTTCCAGATTCAGCTTCTACACCACGTTTTAGTATTTCTTTTTCTTTCTTTTTCCTCGGCAAGTTAACAGCTAAAATGCTATGTTCAGTGACACAAACATACATATTTAAGATCCTATATATATATCGTTTTTAATCACTCCCCCAACCTATTGGAGTATTAGTTGTTAATAGTTAATTATTTGTTGTAACTGAATTGGTTGGAAGTAGTTAGTAGGTAGATTCTTATTTCCTTTGTACAGAGTTTAGACTTGATGCTTATATAAAGCGTCCCTGTATTACATTTATTTTTTGAGGAATAATATCACAATTTTCATTTTCTCTTCTTCCTTACTCACAATATGGTATCAAAGGCAAGAAAATCTTTGATTTCTTGCATTCTTCTAAATTTTTTTTTGAGTTTCTGCTTGCTCATGTGGTGAGTTTTCTTGACTGACACATCACCCTGGTCAATTTTTCAACATGCCTTTCTTTGGCATTTTCTGTAACTTTCCCTTTCCTATTTCCTATTTCTCATTTCTCTCTCACCGACAATGGCAACTGGATCCTCCATTGCCGAAAGCTCAATTGGAGTTACACCAGCCATCGATCCGTCTCAGTCAATTGCACATCCGTTTTATCTACATCCGAATGAGAATCCTTCCTTGATTCTGGTTTCTCCAGCGTTAACAGGCCCTAACTATCACTCATGGGCGCGTGTGATGTGAATGGCGTTAATGTCGAAGAACAAACTGCTATTAATCAATCGAACCTTTCCAGTTCTAACTACTTCAGATCCTGCATATCCAGCTTGGGAACGTTGCAATATGATGGTGCTTCATGGCTCACTTGCTCCATCTCATCTTCACTTGCGCAGAGTATTCTCTGGATCGATAAGGCTTGTGATGTATGGGAGGATCTACGCACACGATTCTCTCAAAATGATGTGTTCCGGTTGGCTGATCTTCAGGAAGACATTCAAGGCTTTAAGCAAGGTGATCTGAATGTTAGTGATTATTTTACAAAGTTAAAAATTCTCTGGGATGAGTATCTTGTGCTAAGACCTTTGAAGAGTTGTTCATGCAATCCGCAATGTCGCTGTGGAGTCATTGAAACTTATAAAACACATGTTGAACAAGGTTATGTCATCCATTTCTTGAAAGGCTTGAGTGACAGATTCTCCATAGTCAAGTCTCGAATAATGTTGATCGATCCATTGCCATCCATCAACAGAGTTTTTGCCTTGGTTCAACAGCACGAGAGGGAGATGGGGTACCAAGTTGCAGATGTCAGAACATGGCTAGCTAAATCGACAAACGTCGGTATGCCAAAGCCTTATCAAACGGCTTCTGGAAAACATTGCACCTACTGTGGGAATGGGAAGCATACTGAGGCTACTTGTTATAGGAAACATGGTTTCCCACCTAGTTTCAAATTTTGCAACTCCAATGTCAATGCTGTATCATCTGAAAATGTTTCTGGTTAGGATTCTGCTGAACCAAATCGGTTAGCATATCAAACTTACAGTTTCACACCAGAACAATATCAAAAATTGTTGGCTCTTGTTCAACCAGCTGCATCTACTATGCCCTCTGTTTATGTTAATAAGGTTTCCACCAATGGTAACATTCTTCCTCATTTGTTTCATTCGTTTCATGATTTTTGGATCATAGACTCTAGAGCTACTGATCATATTTGCTCTAATCTTACTCTATTTGCTTCTTACAAACAAATTCAGCCTATTTCAGTCAATCTCCTGGATGGTACTCGTGTACTAGCTGTTTACAATGGCATTGTTCACTTCTCTGAACCCTTTATCATTAAGGATTTTTATATGTCCCAAATTTTCATTTCAATCTCATTTCAGTGTCTAAGATCACATTATCACTATCTTGTCTTGTTTCTTTTCAGAAATCCCAGTGTCACATTCAACTCCAGTCTTCAAAGAAGATTATTGGTTTCAGCTGAGGTAATTGAGGGGTTATACATCATGAAACATGCAGATATGATTCCTCCTACCTTTGTTAATTCCACTTCCACTGCTGCAAATTTTACTTCATTTGATTTGTGGCATTTCCGATTAGGACATTTGTCTAGACAAACTTTATTTTCCCTTCATAGGAAGTATCCAGATATTCCATACAATACTTCTTCATATTGTTGCAATGTTTGTCATTTTGCCAAGCAACGAAAGTTGTCCTTTCCTGTAAGCAACAGTACTTTTAATAAAATTTTCTCTTTGGTTCACATGGATATATGGGGTCCATATCATCTCCCTTATGTGCATAGTCATAGATATTTTTTAACAATTGTTGATGATTATTCAAGATACACATGGATTTATTTGCTTAAACACAAGTCTGAGGTTCGGAATTGTATTCAAAACTTTGTTAAAATGGTTTCTACACAATTTGGTACCACTATTCAGATCATTAGGACAGATAATGGTATGGAATTTCAAATGACAGATCTGTTTAATGAACATGGCATTATCCATCAAACTTCATGTGTTGAAACTCCTGAGCAAAATAGTAGAGTAGAAAGAAAGCATCAACATATTCTAAATGTAACTAGAGCACTTTTATTTCAGGCTCATATTCCTAAAGTTTTTTGGTCTTATGCCATATCTCATGCTATATATATCATTAATCGTTTGCCTACACCCATTCTTGGCAATAAATCTCCTTTTGAAATGCTGTTTGATAAATCACCTAATTTTAGCATGTTAAAAGTCTTTGGTTGCTTGTGTTTTTCATCAACTATTTTGCAAAACCGAACCAAACTTGACAAAAAAGCAAATAAATGCGTTTTTCTTGGATATAGATCAGGCACTAAGGGTTATGTCACGATGAATTTAGCAAATAGATAGATTTTTCTTTCCAGGCATGTTTATTTCTATGAATCTATATTTCCCTTTTGTAACCAAGATTCTGAAATTCGCCCTTATTCTATACCTTATCCACAAGAGACACCTCCTCTTGACTTTATTGATCATTTTGAACCCTCTGTTACTCATACATTCGATGACACTCATCCATCCTCTTCTCCAAATTTACCTTGAAGATCTACTCGGCCTCATAAACTTCCATCATATCTGTATGACTATCATTTTACCCTTCAATGTGCTTTGGATACACCAGATTCTTTGGAGACAGGTATCTACCACCCTCTCTCTAAAGTGCTCTCTTATCATAGACTTTCTCCTAATCATCTTCATTTTGCTTGTTCTATTTCTTCTGATGACATTCCCAAAACTTACTCTAAGGCCATTCAATTTGAGGGATGGCGTGATGCAATTAAAGCTGAACTTGATGCTTTACAATTAAACAAAACTTGGGTGATAATTGATCTACCCAATGGTAAGCGCCCTATTGGATGTAAGTGGATTTTTATTGAGAAATATAACTCAGATGGTACCCTTAATCGTTACAAAGGCCGACTTGTTGCACAAGGTTACACACAAGTTGAGGGCATTGGCTATAATGGTACATTCTCCCCTGTTACAAAACTAACTCCTGTGAGATTATTTCTTGCTCTTGCTGCAGCCTACAACTGGTTTGTTAAGCAGTTAGATGTAAATAATGCTTTCCTCCATAGGGATTTGGATGAAGAGATGTATATGTTACCACCTCCTGGTCTGCATGTTTCTTCTACAGATCAAGTGTGCAAACTTCAGCGATCCCTTTATGGTTTGAAACAGGCAAGTCGTCAATGGTTTTTTAAACTTTCTAAGGTTCTTTTATCCTATGGTTATCATCAGTCACAGGCAGATCACTCTTTATTTTTTAAAAATACTGAGACTTCATTTACTGCCTTATTGATTTATGTGGATGACATTATTGTGGGCGGCACTTATTTGGGTGAGATTGATCATATTAAGGCTGTTTTGGATGATTGTTTCAAAATCAAGGACTTAGGGGATGTTAAATATTTTCTTGGTCTAGAAATTGCTCGTAATTCTACTGGAATTTCTGTGTGTCAGCGCAAGTTTATACTGGATTTATTGTGTGATGCTGATTTCTTAGAATGCAAGCCTGCTGAAACTCCCATGGCACATAATCTGACACTTTCTACTGATGTTGGAACACCTCTGACTGATCCTTCCATCTATCGCACTCTAGTTGACCGGTTACTTTATCTTACTAATACTAGTCCAGACCTTTCTTTCGCTGTCCAACAATTGAGTCAGTTTGTATAGAAGCCTACTGATATACATCTACAGGCCCTTCATCGTGTGCTACGGTATCTCAAAGGGTCTCCGAGTAGAGGTCTTTTCTTCCCTATTTCCTCTACTATCAAGCTTAATGCCTTTAGTGATTCAGATTAGGCTAGGTGTGTTGACACTAGAAGATCTATTACTAGCTTTTGTGGCTTTCTTGACCAAGCTTTAATTACTTGGCTCTCCAAGAAACAGCCCACGGTTTCTACCTCCTCGTCTGAAGCCGAATACAGGGCACTTGCTACCACTACATGCGAACTTCAGTGGCTTTCTTATCTGTTACGAGATTTTGGCTTTCCTATGTCCTCTCCTGCTTCTTTGTATTGTGATAACCAATCAGCAAGACATATTGCAACTAATCCCACATTTCATGAGCGTACCAAGCATTTAGATATTGATTGTCATATTGTACGAGAGAAGCTTCAACAAGGCTTGCTGCATCTTCTCCCTATTAAATTTGAAGACCAACTTGCTGATATCTTTACTAAAGCTTTACCTCCTTCTTCATTTTGTACATTCCTTACCAAGCTGGGCATGATTGATGTATATTCCCCAGCTTGAGGGGGGTATTGGAGTATTAGTTGTTAATAGTTAATTATTTGTTGTAACTGAATTGGTTGGAAGTAGTTAGTAGGTAGATTCTTATTTCCTTTGCACAAAGTTTAGACTTGATGCTTATATAAAGCATCCCTGTATTACATTTATTTTTTGAGGAATAATATCACAATTGTCATTTTCTCTTCTTCCTTACTTACAATACAACCCCAGTTTTCTGTTTCGGTTTTAGCATGAATCATTTTAGTAGGCTTTTGGTTTTCTTACAATGGCTCTTGCTTGACCGAAAGTTGCGTAAACTAAGGAAGAAAGCTTGACACCTACCTTTGCCGAATCACACAGAAATGACGAGAGGGATGACTGGTTCCTTCCTCTGTTTTCCAGCGGCTATGCAGGGGAGGATGAGTTTCAGTTTTCACTTTCAACGCTCACCTCATCTCACTCTCGGATACTCTCAACCTTATACTCACGATGAAGCTTACTGAAAAAAATGACTAGCTAGAGTTCATACAAACCCTGTTGGCACCTCTCTCTACGTCTCTCGTTGCCGGCCTTACTCTCTCTCTTTTTCTCTAAATGCCGAAAGAAATAGGAAGCTAAGTATGGCTGAATGAAGTAAGTTTTAAAGGATTCCCACGGTCCAGGTGCCAGCGAAGCCCGCTGGTCCAAAACCATTATCCGCTGGTTATTCGTTGAGGAGCTCGAGAGACATGGCAACGTCTGAATCTCTACTTCCAGATAAGTTTAATCTTCTACTGCTAATAAATGCCCTCTGCTCCTTTTGGTTTCGGTTATGATTCCTCTAGTCCAAAACCATAACAATTAATTTTATCATATCTAGAAAGTATCTGATTAAAATCTCCGATCAGCAACGTAACCAAGGAATATCAATGGATTGTGAACAAGAAGACATCCAATCCCAAAGAAAATGTCTTAATGAAGATTCCAAAGGATCATAAATAAAGGAGACAAAGTAAACAAGAGAGTAATTTGCTTCATTGATCTTACAGTGGCATACAAAAGTCATATCCCACCGTTAAGTCATTGTTCACCGCCGTTAAGTTACTGTTCACCTCATCTCTTTCTCTCTCTCTCTCATCACGGTGAATAGTAACTTAACGGCGGTGAACAGTGACTTAACGGTGGGATATGACTTTTACACCAAAATGGTAATCATGTGTGTATTTTTGCTCCTAAAAAAAGTATATGTGTATTTTTGCTCTTGAGGAAAAAACTCATGTGTATTTTTGCACCTTAACCCTTTCAACTAATGGAAGTATCTTTTGATGGGAACACCGGCATTCTTTACCTGTAGTATTTTCGTTCAACTGTAGAACAAACTGAACATGGCATTTCTCCATTTATAGACATGTGGGTTTGGTGCATACGAGAACTGTAGAGCCAAAGTTTCACCATAGATATTTATATTTGAGTCACCGACAATGTGTAATTTAATATGGAGTAGAAAATACAGTATGATAGAAGAGTTAACAAAGAAGAGCAAATGATGAATTTGATTGATAAAAGAGTACAGAGTAATCAGAGAAGAAGAGAGTTTGGAGTGAGAGAATCAGTAGAGCAGCTTGGTCATTCCTCTCCTCTCGTGAGAGTTCCCTCTCTCTCCTTTGTGAGAGTTTCCTCTCTCTCTCCTCTGTGAGAGCTTCCATTGCTGACTAAATTCAACCTTCGCCTCCACAAAAGGTTGGACTGTGTCTGTATTTCCTGACTCACTGAATTATCACCTAGTTTTCTTTTTGATCCTGTTCTATTCCTATGATATTTTTCCAATGGAGGACAGCCAGAATAAGAGCGGCAGTAAGCAAACAAAAGAAGTGCATCTGGATCTGAGGAAGTGCACTGGACAAACTGAACGTGCTTTAGTGGGTTGTTTAGTTACTAATAAAACCCTGAATAGAGGTACATTGGTCTCAATGATTAAGAAAGGCTGGGGACTGGGCAAGGAATTGGAGATCAATGATATGCCTGGAAGAAACGCCTTTCTATTTCATTTCGACAAACAAGAAGATCTCGATAGAGTGTTGAGAGGCCGCCCGTGGTCAATACAGGGATCCTTGCTGAATGTTCATCGGTGGGATGACTATATGGTGCTGAGTGAAGTTAACTTTGATTGGTGCCCCTTCTGGATTCAATTTCATGGACTTCTACATGCAACTTTTGATGGCGAGAATGCAGTAAAACTGGGAAACGCTGTGGGGCAGACGGTGATGTTTGAATCCCCCAAGATACATTGTAGGCTCTCGAGAACTTTCATAAGGACCAGAGTTCTTGTTAACATCCAAGAACCACTTGTCTCAGGCTTTTGGGTCCCTCGTCCTCAAAGAGCGCCGATCTGGGTGACAATTAAATATGAACGGCTTTAAAATTACTGCTACGACTGTGGTAAGATCGGACATGACGCAAAGAATTGCAAGCTCCGGCTGAATATTTCAGAGGAAGACGCCGAACCTACTCCTTTCGGGAGAAACCTGGGAACGGCTCATGTTAAAACTATCGAAGAAGCACTGGTGGCAGTTGACAAAGACTGGGACGAGGTGAAGTTGATGATGAATAAAATACCTACGGCAGTCGGAAAAAGCCATAGCTGCATGATGATCGGCGACTTTGCCATAGCTGGAAAAAACCAGAGTTGGAAGTCGACCAGTTATTCTTCCAATTTGGGAAATACCAAAGAATAAGGCGTTGACTCCGACATCTCGCTAATTCGCCAAGCTGGATCTAGCAACGGTAAAATATTCAATAATGACATGATCCCAACGTATAATCAAAGCGACATCATCATAACTAAAATCCCAGCTTTAACGGACCTGAACCAAAATAGCCTGCCACATCAGCCGCAATCTGTGATCCTCGAGAAGACAGCAGAGGGAGGGATTATGCCAATCAAAATAAATGCTCAAATCAACCAAGGCAAACACATACCTGCTAGTCCCGATCCCAAGCCCCTGACCAATCACCATAATTATCAGGTTGAATTCCCGACAAATGAAACAGAAGCGCAAACAGCAATTATTCCTTTTGCTAGACTATCTCCAATGTCAGCAGTTACTACAGGTCTTCGGACAATTAATTTAAAGCGAAACTCTGAATCTTGTGATGATGAACAGATACTCAATCCCCCAAAAAAGCGCCTTACTTTTCAGGAATCAGAGGAGGATATAGTGCTGCAAGATATAGCCAAGCCAGCCATAGATGGGACCCCACATGCAAACGTCAGGAAATTAAAAAAAGCAATACAGGGAAAAAAATTCAATGAAGGGCCAAGACTGCTGACCCCCTATCTAATACCGATCTGTGCCAATCTCTATCCCTAGATATTTGGACCACTACCACCAACAATAATACTCCTCATGATTCCAACGCCCCCCAATCCGCCGATGGTTGCCACCAAGCAGCCATCGGTTCGCCATGAGTCTTATATCTTAGAACTGTCAGGGGTTAGGGGTTCCTTTGACAGTCAAATACTTAAAAGAGGTCTGTAATAAACAAAAACCCCATATTGTCTTCATTATGGAGATGAAGAAGAAACAACCATATGTGAGTAAAATAAGGCAGCGATGTGGCTTTGCAGAAGAATGGATTATTGGCCCCTTATGGAGAAGTGGTGGCCTTGCTCTATTTTGGAATACATACACTATTGTGAACATTATCTCCTCTTCTAATAATGTTATCCATACATCAGTCTACGATGCCTCTACTAATTTTCCCCAGTACATATCTTTTTTCTACGGCCCCCCATCAGAGAATGACAGTCTCAATGTGTATAAGAGCATCATAAATTTTGCTACTAGCAGAGAAGAGAATTGGATCTGTTTGGGGGATTTTAACGACATCATATCCCATCAGGAAAAACAGGGAGGAAATCCAAGAGCCATTAGGAAAATTCTTAATTTCCAAAAATTTGTTGATGATTGCTCGCTTATTGATATGGGCTTTAATGGTTCGTGGTTCACTTGGTGCAACCAACGTCAAGGAGAGGCAACCATCAGAGAGCGAATTGATCGGGTTATGGGAAATAATATCTTCTGTCATAATTTTCCTAATGCACAAGTATTTCATATTGATCCTTTAGGATCTGACCATCATCTCTTGCTTGTTAATTTTACTCATGTTTCTTCTAATAAAAGAAAACCTTTCAGGTTTTCGGATTATTGGACTGCTCACATTGATTATATGCAGGTGGTTAATAATAGCTGGGATGTGGGGAATTTACATAACAGCAATGTGATTAACAACTTTATCCTTAAATTGAATAGCTACAGGAAATCCTTAATCAATTGGAGCAAGCACACTTTCCCAAACCGAAAAAAAAAGATTTAATTCTTGAAAGCCAACTTAAGCAATATTCAACAGGAGTACCAAACAGATGATAGCAAACGAGAAATAGCGAACCTGTTATGGAGTATTGAGGAGCTAATGAACCAGGAAGAAAGCTTTTAGCGGCAACACTCGAGAATCTCCTGGCTCCAATCAGGGGACAAAAACTCTAAATTCTTTCACCTCTCTACTCTAATCAGAAGGAGACGAAACTCGATCTTGAGTATCAAAGATGACAATGGAGTATGGACCAGTGAAAAAAGCACCATTAATAATTTGTTCACTGATTACTTCACTAATCTATTTTCTCCTTCAGGACCACGACAAATCTCGAGTGTTGTTGATCCTATTGAGGCAAATATTGATGAGGTCTCTAATGAACTTTTGCTTCATCCTATTACAAAAGAGGAAGTCCGTTCAGTAGCATTCAAATTAGGAGGATTTAAAGCCCCAGGACCAGATAGCTTTTCAGGTAAATTCTACCAATTCTCATGGGTTGAGGTAGGGGATACTATCATTAAAATGGTCCAGAATTTTTTTGGAACGAGTACACCTCTCAATGATATAAATGGAACAAATATTATTCTCATCCCAAAGGTAGATAAACCTGAGTCAGTCTCACATTTTAGACCTATTGGTCTTTGCAATTTCTCTTATAAAATAATTTCTAAAGTATTAGCCAATAGGATGATATGCTGCCTCGACAAGTGCTTCTCACCAAATCAAGGGGCTTTTGTCCCAGGACAGTTAATCTAGGGTAATATTATCATAGCTCATGAAGTATTCCATTATCTAAGACACAGAAAAACTGGAAAAAAATTTGAATTCACCTTAAAAATGGATATGAGCAAGGCCTATGATAGGGTTGAATGGGACTTCCTGCGAGCTACCATGAGAAAATTTGGTTTCTCCCAACGCTGGGTTGATCTTGTATGAACTATGTAGAAACTGCTCACCTTACTTTATGTATTGCAGGGGAAAAAATAGCTTCAATCAGCCCTAGTAGAGGACTCCGTCAAGGGGATACTTTATCGTCTTATCTATTCATTTTATCTTTGGAAGCTCTTACTTGTATGATTAATACTACATTGATGTAGGGACAGCTTTTAGGGATTAAATTGAGTAACTCTTGCCTAATAGTTTCTCACAGCTTCTTCGCAGATGATGCCTTGTTTTTTATGAATGCAGGTGTCCAGAATTGTCAAACATTGGCCGCGATACTGCGAGACTACTGTTTAGCTTCTGGGCAGCTAGCAAACTTGGAGAAGTCCAGTATCGTTTTCTCTTAAAACACCCCGCAAGTGTTACGATATGAATGCTGTGACATCCTAGGCATTGCAGAAAGCTTGGATCAAGGAAAATACTTGGGCATCCCTAGTGTTTAGGGAAAAACAAAAGACCAGGCTCTTGCATATATTCGTGAAAAAATAAGCAAAAAGGTCCTGGGTTGGAGTGGCAAGCATCTATCATTTGCAGGGAGAGAAGTCATGATAAAGGCGGTCATTAATGCCATTCATATCTTCCCCATGACGTGCTTTAAGTTCCCTAGCAAAACCTGCAAAGAACTAAATAGCTTGGTGGCTAATTTCTGGTAGGAAGGGCAAAACAAGATCCACTAGGTTGCATGGGGCAAATTGACCAAGCCAAAATCAGAAAGAGGCATGGGATTTCGAGATTTCACCAAATTCAATAATGCCCTTCTTGCAAAAACAGCTTGGCGACTCTTTCAAAACCCAAACGACCTATGGGCAAAAGTTCTAAAAGGTCTCTACTTTCCTAATGACTCTTTCCTAGATGCAGGGACATAAAGCTTCATGGTGTTAGGCAAGTATATTAGAAGGAAGGGATTTTATCAAAGAGGATTTATGTTGGCAAATAGGAAATGGGAGGTCAGCTCGAATTTGGCAAGACAATTGGATCCCATCCCTATCCCCAAGAAGATTAATTACTGATGATAACAACCTCCAAAAATCCAACTAGAAAGTGGCCTCACTCATATCTAATGAAAGCAGAACCTGGGAACTACACGAGATAAGGCACTTATTGGATGATCGAACAAGTGATGCAATAACCATTATTCAACTTCCACAAATCCCAACTGATGACAAGATGGTGTGGACATTAGCAAGTAACGGCCAATACTCAGTCAAACTGGGCTACCTCCTCACTCAGTCAACTCCTACTGCAATTAACGCAGGGACCTCAACATATATATACAGCGAGGTTTGGAAGAAAACATGGAAAATTCAAGTGATTCCCAAAGTTCGTAACTTCATATGGCGCGTCCTATCCCATGCAATAGCAACAAACCAGGCCTCACTCAAAAGAAAGAGGGGTACTACGGATGTTTTCCCCATTTGCAAATCAACAAGCGAATCAACGAAACACCTATTCTTTCACTGCTCATGGGTCCGTGGCATCTGGTTTAGCTGTAATTTATCCCTTAGGAGTGATCTTGACACAATCCAGAATTTCAGGAGTTGGTGGATCACTATCTAACATCCCCAAGGCCCTTTCACTGAATTAGATATTAAACTCATTTGCTGGCTACTATGGTATATATGGAAAGAGAGAAATGCGGTCATCTTCAATAAGGTTGATCCAAACCTAGCTGCAGTAATTGAGAAAGCACACCAATCTCTTCTTGACTACATGAAAGCTAATAGCCCTGAACAAGAGGTCAATACAAAGGGCCAACCGATGAATCCAATTGCTAAGTGGATTCCACCACCAAAGCACGTGCTTAAAGTTAATATAGATGGTGCATTCAAAGGCTCTACTACACCAGCTGTGATTAGCATTTTGTTCCGTGACCACTAGGGAGTCATAAAGTGGGCTTTCGTTAATAAGGTCAAATCTCTTTCGGCATTCATGACAAAAGCGTTAGCATTGAAACAAGCTCTGATGTTAGTCCAAGATCTGGGCAATAAGCATGTTATATTCGAGACCAATTGCCAAACACTCGTGCGCTGTCTGGAGAAGGAGCAACTAAGTCTATGTGATTAGCAGTCAAGGGGCATTCTTGAAGATATCCTGTTTTTCCTGAAATCTGATCCCAATTTCTCGATCCACTTCTCCCCGCGCCAGGGGAACAAAGCAGCAAACTCACTTGCTGCATGTACTATTAAGGGGGTGTGCCTCATTGGGTAGGTAGAAATACCCTTACCCCCTTTGTCTTTGGTGTTGGAAGAAGATATGTAGGAAGCCAGGAACCATTTAAGTCAAACCAGTTCACTGTCCAGAGACATAGATACTAGCTGATCTGATTGTTTTTTAACTTCTTAATTTGGTTTGTTAGATATTTGTTCTTAGGTCTCCCTTCCTTATGTTTGTTTGTAGTCTTTCTACTTCAGTTTCCCCGTTGTAGGCTAGTATAGTTGTGTCTCTATTTTTTGATACTGGTTGTGTCTCTGTTAGTCCGCCTTCGTGATGATGTAAGTTAATTTCAGAAGTAATGAAAAGATTAGAATTGTTCAAAAAAAAAAAGTAGAGCAGCTTGGTCCTATTTATAGAGCATATATTAGCTCGGACCTGAGTGGATCTAGGAAGCAGATCCTATTATTTTGGACCTTGACTAGGTGTTTGGGTGGAATAGTTGGACCCCGACAAAGGATTGTGTGGGCTAGCTCACCTAATCGGCCCCTTTTCCTTTAACGAGCCGTTTTGCTGTAGGCCAGGAACGGCAATGTCGTCCATTGAGAATCTGGGCCTAGTTTAAAATTTGTATTGTTTTGTGAATGAAAAATTGTTCAATTTAGTTCACCTTACCCCATTCTTGTGTTGTTCAAGTTAAGCACCTTGTTAACTAATATTTAACTTGAGGGGGCATGATAGAGATATTTGTAACACCCGGCCTTAATGGCCTCTATTTATCATAGTTTTCACGCCAGGCATTAAAAAGATTTGGACGACTTATTAGCAGAATAAAACTTTCATAGAAATTACTTAGTTTGGAAATATAGGGATAAAATTTTCACGAGTGAAACTTATCCCTTAATATAAATCTTATTACAATAATCCAAATATAACAAGCAAATGATAAACAAACTGATACAGAACATTTCTTTTATTATCTCCCTGCGGCTGTAACCCTTACAGCTTCGTCTTTTCTTTTGATCCCAATCCTTCACCTGTCTTTTTCATACAATCTGGGGTTCAAATGAATGGACCCCAAGGGTAACAATTAATCTCATGTACATGTATGAAAACATAAATGACAGTTTAACACATGTTAAAGTATGGAAGAATTTACACACAAACCGTAACCGCAATTAACGGCCAAGGACCGCAGCCCTTGTCTAGGACGCGCAGCCCCATGAGACCGCAGCCTCAAATCCATAGCCAGGATAAACATAGAGTTGTAACCGTCGGACAACCCTACATTAGGTCTTCACTTTGTAGCTGAATCGCGCTTCTTGTCTGCTTGCTTGAAATAAGAATCTGCAGCCTGTAGCCTCTTATCTAGGCTTTGTTTTAGGCTCATCAGCTCATGTATGAGAGGCCTAGTCAAAACCTTCTTACAACCTACTTATAATACAAACCTTTAAAAGCACCCCATATTATAGAAATAGGCTTACTCAAACCTTAATTAGGGAATATCATTTCTGCCTTGAGCCAAAACAACGCCGTTTTGGCTCTTTTTTAAATGAAGAGAAGATAAGATGCTCTTTTTTTTTTTTCCTTTTTTCCCTTCTTTTCCTTTCATCTCTTCATTTAAAAAAGAGCCAAAACGGCGTCGTTTTGGCTCAAGGCGGAAAACTTTTTCTACTTTAAAGGCAGAAATGATATTCCCTAATAAATATATAGGTTTTTCAAGCCAATATATTTACAAATTGTAAGTTTTAAAAAGACAATCCTACGTAAAATTAAAATAATCATAATTACTAATAATAATAATAATAAAATGTATCCATTATAAGTTAACACTAAATATACTATTATCAATATGATAAACACAAAAATTCAACATCCAACATCCATGAAGTAATATATAAAAATATCAAAAAAAAGATAATATCACCATAATGAAAATTGTATATAAAAAAATAACTAAACAACACAATAACATCCACATTAATGCTTCAGTATAATCTCCCTTGATCAAATGGCTCCTACATAATAAAAGAATAATTTAAAATAAATAACTACTCCCAACACAAGTTCAGCTAACACACAATAAATATAAAAATAAATAAGGGTATAATATAATATTCATACCTTTAATTTTTTCTTCAATCCATATTTGTAATGAAGTCACTCCTTACCACATAAAAGAACTTCAACAGATTTTTCATTCAATCTAACATGATATTCATTGACGATAATTGACTATTGAAAGAAAAGATCTTTTTACATGCATGTGTCAGATTAAGTGTAACATCCTAAATTTTGGACTTTGGGATCAAGAATTAATTATGGAAAATTTGGCTTTTAAGGAATTTTAAAGATTAAGAATTTGGAATTTAAGACATATTTTCCATAAATTAAAGACAAATTTAGTTGGGAATTAGGAATCTATTTTCCTTGGAATAAAATCATGGAAAATAATTGCAAGAGAAGGTGTTGGAAATTAAGGTCTAACTTCCTTAAATCTATTTAAGGGAAAGACTAAGAGTAAGGAATATTATTGAAAGATAATTTAGGCTAAAGAATTATAGAATTTACATTTCAAGGCCTAGGAAATATTAATTATGAAGGAAAAGTCCTTATGGGAAATTAAGGATTTTATTTTTGGAATTATTCAATAATTGCAATTAAATCTAATTGCAAATGAGAATTTTTAAAGACCAAATGGAACAAGTGCATGGGCTTCATAACAACCCATTTAACATCAAAAGCCCAAACTTGTCCAAAGCCATTTGAACCTCTTTTATTCATATCCATTTCGGCCCATAATTAAGTAAACAAATCCAAGCCCATTATGCCAAACCATATCCAATATCAAATAAAGGAAAGGCCCACGTAAAAAAAAAAAAAAACACCTATGTATCAGCAATGAATAAATCTCTCAGCCTCCAGTTTTGACAAGAAGAAGAGCTGAAGCAGTTTCAATTGATTTGGACCACAAAGAACTCAATGATTCAGCCCAACTCGTAACAACACCTTCAGCCTAGCTTACCCATATAATATCTGATAACTTTTGATCAGTCAAAACCGAAAAGAGAAGAAACAGATCACTCCTCCTCACCGTCACGTAAAGCCTGCAAACACACGTCCATAGTTTGCTTTCGGCTTCTACAATACACGCAAGGTCATTGAACTTCTCTCTCAGACACAAAAACAGTGCAGCAGACTCAGACTCCCTTACCTCTCGAGCTCCGTAACTGAAAACCCCTGGTCAAGCTCTTGAACCGTTGAGCCTTGTCCGAACCTTGAGTCTCTATTTAAATGCTCCACCATCCCAGCTTCATCGAGTTGTTTCAGCATTCACCCATAGAGAGAAAATCGAGAGAGAGTGAGTTTTGCTGCTGAAGTCTCTGTCTCGAAAACAGAAAAGAGAGAGTTGGAAGAGAAAAGAGAGACCGAGAGTGAAGTTGAAGCAAGGAGTTTTCCTCTGTTCTTATCGCTGAAAACAGAGCAAAAGGTCAGTAACCATCCATTACCATTAGAGTTTGAAGACTGAAGGTATTTGTTAAGCTTTCCTTTTCTCTTATTTCCTTCATTTGTTTTTTCCGTCATGGTTTCACGTAGAAGAAGGTTGAAAACTGAACAAAACTGAACTGAAATCAAAAAGCAAGGAAAACTAAGTTATTATATATATACATATATGTGTGCGAGTTTGCTGTTATTCTCACCGTGAAATCCATTGTGTTTTTGCTGTCATGAAGAATGAAAGAAAAACGATGGACATTTATCCCTGGACAAGTATGATCTGTCAAGTATGTATGTATATACATATATATTTGCATGTGTTGATGTGAAGCTTATTTTGCTGTCATATACCAAAAGGGAAGGAAAGAACCTACGCTGAAGTTCTTTTTCCTTACTCTCATACTATTTTTGTTCAATGACTCAAAGCTTTGTTAATGCATAAGGGAGCAAGAAAGATACGTAGTCATAGGCATATAAAAAAAAAGGGGGGTATGCGTTGCTGTAGGAGTGTGAGAGGATATAGATATTCATCAGAACATGGCTACATCTGTTTTTCTTACTGTCATGCTTTTATAAATATAAGAGAGGAAGCATTAGTATTATCTTATTATATATATGCTATCACTATTTAAGAAGAAGCATAGATTCATGTACAGATGATTTAGTCAAACTGATGCATATATTTATGGAGAAGGTTGATGGTGTGCGTGAGAAAGATTGTTGTGGGTAGAATATTTAATTAAATGAATATAAGGGAAGAATACATTCAGTGGGTAACTAATAATGAATATATTAACACACGTGAAGGCATGCAGTAGGTGGATGTATATGCATTGATGTTGGCATATTAAAAAATAATAATAATAATAATAATAGCTTACTGTCATGGTATTATATATATATATATATATATAAGAGAAGCAATGCCATGGGACCCAGAATACATCACATAGTCAATTGCGTACACACTATTCCAAAATCATCATTCAATACTCATTAGTCTAGAAAACATTTCAGATTCAATACCTAAATTCAAACTACCGAAACGCTAATCATTCAATTCGAACTTATTACAATTTGCTGTTTCACTAAATTCGTTTAATATCTTCAGATATCCATTCTCTGTGTACTTTAGTGATTATTTTATCTACTCAGTGAGGAGTTCATTCTATTCAATTTTATCTGTAAATCTTAAGGTTGTGGAACCTTAAGAGTAGGTGTGCAATTACAGCTTGTAAGGAGGAGTGATTCCTTGAGATAGGATCATCTCGAGTACCGAGCATATAAGATTGTACAAGTGTTTGAGGTAGTGAAATACCTAAGTGATTGGGGATTGGATGTAGGTCGATAAATTAGACCGAACCAGTATAAACACTCTGTGTTCACTCTTCTTCTTAGTCTCTGGTTTCACTGTCTTTAAATTCATATTTGAAAAGAATTTTAGAATCACCTATTAACCCCTCTCTAGGTGATATTCCTACTTTTCATCATGAGGTTTGTCAGTATTATTTCTAATATGAGTTTCATTACCTACCATCCTTGGTCGCCCAGTTGTGGTACCAGGAGTCTCCAATGGTTGCATAAGTAGGACGAGAGTGGTCGGAAATTGTCCCAAAGGGAAAGGAGGAGGAGTGACTTGTGGAGAGCTTGAGACAAGTCACTCCCCTAGGGCATTATTTTCTTCTTTGAGGCGTTAGAGTCATTCTTGCTACTGTGCAGCCAGTCTACTTGGGTAGAAATTTGTTGGTTTTTCTACTGTGCATTGGTAATTTCCTAGACTTGACTAGGTATTCTAATGGAATGTTAAGCATGATCTTGGGCCATACCTACTAGGCTACCCTTCTTTGGGCCTTTCTTACATTGATTGTCTTGCCTATAAACCCAAGTGATTAAATTGGGCCCAAACACAAGAAGATTAGATAGCCACATATGATACTATGGGTTCAATTGTCAAAAGGTTGGAAACTCTAAAAGGAGGGGATTTAATTCCTAAGAACGTAGTGGCCCTTAGGGAGGCATTTTTGTAGCCAAGTTAAGCACTTTGTAAGTTGCCAGATGCCCAGGGTGGATCATGGCTTGGTTGCCCAGTCTTTAACCTATGAGTGAACCCAATCCTCTGCTTAAAATTTGATTACAAACAAATAACATGGAAGATTAAAAATAACAATAATAATAACATGGAAGATTAGATGAAGAAGCTGAGTTTTTCCACTTTATGCGAATGAACCCATCAACAAAATAAAACTGGATTCTTCCTAACTGTATGATGAAAGTAATTACTTTTGGTGTTAAATAAAAAAGAAAGTGGATGATGGCTTTCATCATGCTTTGCATATATGTATGTATATGATGATGGCTTTCTCTTTTTTTTTGGGTCTCAAATCATATATATATATATATAGAGAGAGAGAGAGAGAGAGGCGGACAGAGGGGGGGCTACGGTGGGCCCCCGCCCCCCCTAAAGTTTGGAAAAAAAAATAAATGAAACATTAATCTTCTCTTGTAGTGCGTTCTCCGGGGTCAAACTTCTACAGAAAAAGGGCACTGAGTGTGTTGAAGGATATAATACGGAGTTTGAAACATCCTCCATATTACATAATAAATTAGCCATATTTTAGATTGATAATTATATTAATAAACCGCAAAATTAAAATAAATATCCCACGGGTATCAAAACATGCATAATATGTCCTAATGTGGCATTATACAGTCATCCGACAAAACTAGAATAGATAGAATACACTACTTTTAGCAGGGTAGTTTAAGCTTCAGCTGTCTTCCCTGAAGGACCTGGATTTAAGCTCTCACCTAAAAAATGTGGTAACAATCAATCCAACTTACTACAAATATTAATACGTGAATGTGAGGTGCCGAGTGGAACCATTTTATACAACAAAATATTATCAATGCATTTTAACAATATTCATATCACAGAAATATCATATCATAAATGAAATATAATAAAATAACTATTTTCAATTTCTCATTAATACAATTCCCTCCCTTCATGCCAGCTGAACCACCTTATTTCCTCCGACTAGACCCATTGGCTAAATTACATCCATGTTACTGGTTTACTCCGAAAGCTCACTGGTCATGTGATGAGGACCAGCCAGAATCCTCAGAGCACATGGCCCAGACCATGGGTCTTTCCCTACTTTAAACTAACGAGGTGTCGTAAGCCCATTCTCTGGTGGGCAAGGTCCCATCACTTTGGTGAGACAATAATAAGCCAACCATCGTGCACTAATGGAGGCTTCACTACTTCACTACTTCCCAATCCAATTCTTTTCATATTATTCTAATAAATAACTCAATAGTAATCTTTCCAAAAATTTCACATTTTTTTTTAAAAAATGTAAATTAAATAATTCTCATAACAATTCGTATTAACTAAATTCCCAATACTTATACATAAACAAATATATGCATGAATATTTCAAAACACAAAACATAAAGTTCCACAAGGACATTTCTATTAAAATATTCATAATGATTTCACAAAACACTCACAAACAACATATCAATATCATAATAGGTGGAAAATGGTTACCTCTCGCCAAAGCTAATTACTACCACCCTGCTCCTAATCCAAGAGCTCAACACACGCCAAAAATCAATCTACCACAACCAAATTCACTAATCATTAATGACTTTACATATTAAAAATATACAAACTTTTAATAATAAAATTTGGGATGCTTGAAGTGGACAAATTACTGAAAAATTAGGGAGAACATTGTAACTTTAAATTTTCTTTCCAATTTATTATTTATTCTCTTTATTTATTTATTTATTTATTTATTTATTATTATTATTATTATTATTATTATTATTATTATTATTATTATTATTATATTTTTTTAATTTTATTATTATTATTATTATTATTATTATTATATTAATTATTATTATTTATTTAATTATTGTTACTTTACTAGTTATTATTATTATTATTTTACTTATTATTGTTATTATTATTATTTTCTTTATACTTTATTTACCCTCGGCTCCCTAGTAATAATAATTACTAATTCATCAAAATATACCTTATATGTGTGGACATAAAACAAAATATCTCATATGTGCATACACGTAGCTATAGCATTTACATATACACATCTATGCATGAAAAGAAGTTAATGCATCAATGCTTTTGACTTTATTATTATTTATATTTATTCAAACACTCACTAACACTTAAGGCGCACATATATATATATTAGTGCGATGGTGGCAGCAAGCTTTACTATATATATATATATATATATATATATATATAATGTATTTATATATATATATTTATATATCATATTTAATCAACCCCCTCCTCTTTCCAGTAGCACTCATGCAACATCATATATATATTAATGCATCTGGGTTCCTTTTTAATCAGTAAAAAACAGAAGCCGACGTCAGTAAAACAATGCCAACATATATGACTATACTCTTCTTTCTTTCCTGCGGCAGCCACACACCGACACCCATATATATATATATATATATATTGTAGTTCAAGGTTTTCCTTCTTCTTATACTTCTTTGAACTCTCTCTGTGCAACAAACTAAATGGGAGACGATGACAGTAGGGAAAGACGATGGCATATATATGTATATATTAAATCATGAAAACTCCTTTCTTTGCTTCATCGACACACACACCAGCATTTAATCTGTTAAGGTTTTCTTTCCAAGCTTCAACGTCTATCTTCCTCCCGTTAAGCTCACACCGATACACACATATATAAACTCAAGTTCTCATCTCTCTCTCTTTCAGTAATATATATATATATATATGTATGTATGTATGTATGTATGTTTCTAACTTCTCTTCCCTTAACCCAAGCAACACCAACTCCAGCATTTTATTCATTGTTTTACTGGGTGTGTGTCTATATATATATATTGATCCGGTGTGGATCACAAGTTGGGTTGGACTTGGCCTGGGGTGAAATCCCGGGGTCCTACGTACCACAGTGTGGATCAAAATCCACGTAGTTCGAGAGTATACGGCAGGCTAATGATAGCCAGAGGGGGTGGTGTGTGTGCTCAGTGTGAATAGAAAAGCTAGGGTTTCAGAAGTGTGTACCTTGTAAGGGGTTTACCCTATTTATAAGCGTACCTGGGCCCTATCTTAATCAGTTGGATTTGTCCTTTATTTTAGGGATATTAAGATATACTTTTTTGAATAATCTCCTCCTTTCATAGGCGGTTACCATCATGATAGATATTCTTGATAAAACCACTCCTATTTTCAAGGAAGCGGTTATGAGCATAATTGAAGCCATTTTGACTAGGCTCTTTGGTTATTGGGCTGGGCCCATTTATGAGATATCCGTAACAGTTGCCCCCCAGCCCGGTTGTTCAGGGCTCCGAGCAGCCGGGATGTATTTGTCAGGTTACGTCCTGTGTTCTAGTTCATTTCGCCGTCCTGAAGTTTTCGATTTCTAGTTTTCTCTTTTTTTGAGGTCGGACATTTTGGTCCTCGGGCTACCCCATCTGTCATCAATTTGCATTCCAGTTTATTTGGGTGGGACGCGGGCGCCCCCCAGTCCGGTTAATGCGGGTTGCATTCGTTTGCTATCCCGAGAGAACATTAATGTTCTATAATTTTGATTCTAGGCCAAACTCCTCCCATGCCTTCTCGAACTTTCCTTCTTTATTGGTGTCGGATAGTATTGATATTTCTACCTGGTCTTACTCCCCGTTTACAGGTACTTTGTCCAGTTTTTCGTGGATCGGGACTTGTTGCCCCCAAGTTTGAGATTGCATGGGGAGTTAGGTCGGACGACCGGGGTGTATTCATGTGGTCGGCCACGTGAGCATTTCAAGCCGGGATCATTGTCCACCTCATCTGTTGATTCAACATTCGTCTTATCTCGAGGCCACGAGTGTCATCATTGCCTCCTGCTGATTTGATGTTTACTAGCCGGCCTCTGAGTGGAGCAACTGCCCCACTATCTTGGTTTTCGTGTTTGCTTAACATCAGCATTAAATGCGCACGCCTTTTAACGTCCACGTCACTATTCGTGTATGGGCCCTTTGGGCCTTTGGCAGTTGAGTTTCCTGACTCTCATCCGCCTGCTTGCTTTGTTTATAAGAGCCTTCGACTTTCTGCTTCTTCTATTTTGAAAACCGCCAAACCTTGAGTTTTCTTTTTGAGAGAAATTTGCAACCAGTCGCTAGTTCATTTTCCTCAGATTCCCGGTTCTAATCTTCGTGGCTCGCGCATTTCCTCTTCCCTTAATTTATCTCAAACCAGGTATTTTCCTTGTTTCCTTCTCTGGTTATTTGGCTATGTTCTTCTCTTTCTCTATTTCTTGGTCTTTCTTTTTTCTGGGTAGGTTATTGTGAGTTCTTTCAAGTTTCTTCCCCTTTGGGTTTTGGCTTCTGCTTTGTTCTTGAACTTCTCTGAACTTCTGGTTGATTCAATCCTTTTTCTCTGCCTCTGGGTTCCGGTTTCCTGTTTGAATTCTATCTTCTCGGGATGAGCCATCAAGGTTCTCTTCCGCCTTTTAATCCAAATGCTTTTTCCCCGGAAGAGGCCGAGCTTATTCAGCGCATGCCTCCCCGGACAGCTTGGTGGCTGTACGGGAAACCTCTGACCGAAGAACAAAAGAGGGAAAACGTTCTTCGTGGTTATGGCGGAGAAGGTGGTAGTCAACCAGGACGGTCTAGTCAGGTTAGGGGAAGGGCTCAAGGTTGGTCTGAGTCTATAGAGCCCGAAAGTCTAGGCCGGGGGATTGCTGCCACTAGGGTTTTTTCTTTAGAGCCGCCCTTAGGAAAGAGTAGGAGGGAAAATCCTCCTCTACCCATTTCTTCCTTTCCTCAACGCGCGGAGCCCCTCATCTCCCTTACCCGGCCTATCGGCCCGTGCGAGGAATGTTCCTGGCTGATATCTGAGGTCACGATGGTTGGCCGGTCATGGGAAGCTGAGGAAATAGCTTCGCGATGCCGGCATATCCAACCGCGGGTTGTTGAAGCCGTTTCTACCCGTCCCGCTTTACTATCTTCAGGTATCATCTTCCTCGTTTCTAATTTATTTTTGTTTTGCCTTTTCTAGGTAGTATGTCAACTTCTCCCCGTCCTGTCGAGGATTCCGGATCCGTGGAGTCAGCGGCTGCCAGTATTCCACGTCATCTTGCTGAAAAGTATGACTGGGTTGCGACCGGGGTGCTATCCAGGCTCTCGAAAGCCACGACCAATCAGATCACTGAGCTCCCATTAGGGGACCGGGATCATTGTTCTTTATCTCTTCCCGGCCCTTCTGAACCGGTGTGCATTGCCCGGGAAGGGAATGAGCGTTCTTTTTTCTTCTTCTACCTAGATTTCGTTAAAAAACTCGGCCTTCGTTTCCATTTTCCAGGTTTCAAGTAGATCTTTTAAACATTCTTCAGCTGGCCCTTACTCAACTTCACCCTAACTCCTGGGGTTTCATTATTGTGTTCGAGCGGCTTTGCCGATTTTTAAATCGTACCCCCACCACCGGAACATTTTTTTATTTTTTTAATATCCAAAGGGCTCGTCAACCCGGGGAGCCCGAAGAAAAGAGGGGTTGGGTTTCTTTCCGGGGGAAACCGGACAAGAAGCTTTTCCATGTGGCAACCGACACTTGGAAAGGCTTCAAGGTTTCTTTTTTCAAAATTAGTGCTGAACCCGGTCATAAACCGTGGTTTCTCCAGGGTGTCGATTCCAGCTCGGTGGAGCTGCTGTTTCCTCTGTATTGGTCTAAAACTCACTATGACCAAGACCAGAACATTTTTGCATCCTCCGATGATAGCCTAGAGCCAGCCGAGGTTGAGACTGTGATAGCTCTGGTTGACCATGTGGCCGAGAGGGATGTCATTGATTCCCGGATTTTTATTCGACAGTCGGTGGAGGAATTGTACCCACCGAGTATGATTTCTGTTGGTTGTTTGTTCTTTGGATTTTTTTATGCCTCCTGTCCTTTCTGATGTTCGTTATGTTTTTTGTAGTGCCCGACATGGGGAAGGCTTCTTTTCAAGAACTGGCCGAGAAGCTCCGAGCTAAGGCCAAAAAGAAAGGGGAGTCCTCTTCCCAGAAGAAGGCTGTGGTTGCTCCTTCGCCTGCCAAAACTACTTCTGAGAATAGGGCTGCGCCTTCTCCGGCCCTTACGGACCTCATTCCGCGCAAGCGATCGAAGTCGGTGGCAACGTCATCGATTTCGGTCAAAGAAGAGAGTCCGGCCTTTGTCCCGGACGCCGGTGCTGCCACAAGCGTCCCTCCTCCCCCACTTCCTAACAAGTCTCGCCTTCACTCGCAGGGTGAGGTATGGACTGATGGGGTCTCGGAAGAGCTCAAATACGCGGTGAAGCCCCCCAGCAAGTATTTCAGTGGTGAGGCCTTTGCCGACTCCGACCTCGATCACCTGCAGGTGCTGCAGGACCATCTAATGGAGACGGTCGGCGTGTTGGACGCTTATGCTGCCGTTAAGCATAAATATGCCAAAGCTGCAGCCGAGATTGCCAAGGCTCGGATTGAAAAGAAAGAGGCTGAGATTAGGCAGAGGGAGGCTGAGGAGGCGCGCCTGAAAGCGGAAGAGGCTCAGATAAAGGCGGTGGAGGAGCTATCAAAGGCCCTTACTGAAAGGGATCGGTTCTCTGCCGAGCTTGACGCCAGTCAGGCCCGAGAAGACACCCTGAATGCCTCTCTGCACACCTTGCAGGGTCAGTATGCGGGGGTGGTGAAGGACCTTAATCTCGCCCACTCTGACCTCGACGCTTCGAAGGCCGAGCTGGTGGCGTCTGCTGCCGAGGTGGATAAGCTGGAAGTCTTGGTCGTGGAGACGGCTGTTGAAGCTTTCAACCTATGCCTGGCCCAAGTCCGAGCTCTGAATCCCGATATTACGATGAATTTGGACGCTGTGGATTTCAGAGCTTCGGTAGAGGACGAACAATTTATACCAGCGCCGCTTTCTCCGGTCGAAGAGTCCGAGCATCTCACAGAGAATGACCGTGGTCAATTAGCTGAGGAAGATGCTCCGACGACTGACGCCCTTGGCTCTCCTGTGCCCGGCCAAGCCCAATTTTGACGCTGTTCTTCTAAGATCTTTTTATTTTTGTCCTTTGTTGTGTAGTATTTTTACTTCCATTTTTGTCTTTCTGTAATCTGGGGCCTCTGTCCTCAAAATTAATACAATGACAAGCCGGTGTTCCCGGATATTTCTAGTATCTTCAGCTCGTCTATCTTGTCAGTTTTTATTTTCATCCTTTAAACCAAACTCGTGTTTTAATTCACCAGTTGATGAGTAAAGGGGAACGTAATCCGTGCACGAAGCTCGGTTCTTTATTTTATGACTTGGCCAAAGTCAAGATATATTGCGCAGAATCTGCTGGATATTCAACCGACGTTTTAACAAACGGGCCACGTTTATTAATGGTCGGGCATTCTAAACAACAGATGATTTTCAAAAATCATCTAAGTACTTTATCTTGTAAAGTACCTTACCGAGATGGTAGCCAACTGCCACATGTTCGGGTCCTAATATCCTTTTTGAATAGGAGCCTAAACATTTCGACCTGATCAGAATCTTTTATGGCAATCTCACACCACCCCAGGGGACAGTTCCGATGCATCGTAACGTTTATAAGACTTGTTGTCAAATCTTATCATGACCGGGATTGCGAAACCCAAGTCTTTGTTTAATTATCTTGCCTTTGTCACGGGCTATCTTTGCATTGATTTCGCAAGTAATAACTTGGTTGGCCCATGAATTGAACCACCTTTTTTATTGATTGAAATAATTGGGATTACAAGAATTTAAAATCAATGGAAAATACTGCCAAAAGCAAAACAATGCTTAATAAAAAACGGTACTCGGTCACCACCGACATCCGTTGAAACTGAAAAGTGGTTCTCAGTCACCACTGACATCCGCTATGCGCTTATTCCGAGTGTATCCCGGTCTTTAGCTGTAGTAAGTCCTTAGTTTGTCCGTGTTCCATGTTCGTTTAATGGGCGTGCCATCTAATGTCTCAAGGACATAGGTCCCGGGCCCCATTTTGTCTAAAATAGGTAAGGACCCTCCCAGTTTGCTGCAAGTTTTCCGTCCCGGGCATTCTTATTTCCGATATCCGCTCTGCGTAATACCAAGTCACCTTTATCGAATGCTCGTGGTCTAACTTTGCGGTTATACTTAGCCGCCACCAGCTGCTTCGTTGCCAGATCTCAGCAGTGTGCCGTCGTTCTGACTTCATCGATGAGGTCTAGCCCGACTGCTAACTGCTTGCTATTAGCGTGTTTTCCCTCCTCCATGATGTTTGCCCAATTTCAACTGGGATCATGGCCTCGCATCCATATGTCATTCGGAAGGGTGTTTCCTGGGTTGAGGTTTGGACACTAGTTCGGTATCCCCATAGTACCGGGTATAGTTCCTCGACCTAGTTACTTTCTGCATTGGTCATCCTTTTCTTGAGCCCGTCAACAATGATTTTGTTGGCTGCCTCGGCTTGCCCATTAGATTGCGGATGCTCTACCGAGGCGAAATGGTGCTTGATTTCTAGCTCGGACATCAACCTCTGGAAGCCTTGGTCAACGAATTGAGTACCGTTGTCAGTTACGATCTCGGCAGGAATCCCGAACCTTGCAACAATATTTCTTTCGAAGAATTTTTGTATTCGAGCGGCCGAGATGGTTGACAGTGGTTTGGCCTCGATCCACTTAGTGAAATAATCCACTGCCACCACAAGCCATTTCAGTTGCCCTGCGGCCGGTTTGAACGGTCCAAGGAGATCCATACCCTATTTAAAGAATGGCCATGGAACCGTGATGGTCTTCAACTCGGTCGGGGGTGGCCAGAAGATCTGAGCATGTTTTTGGCAGCTTTCGCATGTCCGTACATGCTCTCTGGAATCCGCGACCATTGTCGGCCAGTAATATCCAGCCCTAAGGGCTTTCCGGGCTAACGCCTTTGCCCCCATGTGTTGTCCGTTTATTCCTTCGTGTATCTCTGATAGCACGTACTCAGCCTCTGCCTGGTTTAAACATCTCATCATTGGGGATTTGAGGCCTTTTCAGTATAGTTGGTCATCGACCACAGTGTACATTAACGCGGTTCGTGCTACCTGCCTTGCTTCCCCGGGATCGTCTGGGCTAACTCCCTTTTCCAGGTAATTTAAGATGGGCTTTCGCCAGTCTTCTGCTGCTGCGATGACCATGATACACATGGGCTCCTTCAGACTTTGTTGTATTATAGTCCGATTATTTCCCGGGTTCCTGGTACTTGCTAATTTGGAGAGGATATCAGCCCTCGCATTTTCTCCCCTGGGGATGTGGGTGACTACGACCTCATCGAAGTCGGCCATTGCCTCTCTGACTTTCCCCAGATACTTGATTAGCAAGGGTCCCTTAGCCGTGTATGAACCGTTGATTTGGGCCGCGATTAGTTGAGAGTCAGTGGAGAGATGAACCCGCCTGACCCCATTATCTTTTGCCTGTGATAGCCCGGCCAATACAGCCTCATACTCGGCCTGATTATTGGACGTTCTGAAGTGCAATTGCAGGGAGTGTTCCATGGTGACTCCTTCCGGGCTTTCGATTATGATCCCGGCTCCACTTCCTTTGGCGTTTGACGAGCCGTCTACAAATACTTTCCAAATGTTAAGGTTGGCTTTCGGGACTACCTCTGTTGGTACCAGCTCTGCAATGAAGTCGGCTAAAGCCTGGGATTAATAGCATGCCGAGCTTTATATACTATGTCGAATTCGGACAGTTCGATAGCCCAACTAGTCATTCTTCCTGCCAAGTTAGGCTTATGGAGTATTTGGCGTATCGGCTAGCTGGTTTGTACAATTATTCTATGCCCCTGGAAGTAGGGACGTAATCTCCTCGCGGCAGTGAGGAGCGCAAAGGCGACCTTTTCCAACCTTTGATATCTTAGCTCAGAACTTTGCAAAGCCCAGCTTGTAAAGTAAATCGGTTTCTGTTCTGTCGATTCTTCTCTCACCAGGGCGGCGCTTACTGCTTCTGGGGCCACGGAGAGATATAATATCAAATCTTCCCCGGGCTCGGGTTTTGACGGCACAGGTGGTGATGACAGGCATTTTTTGATCTTGTCAAACGCGGCTTCACACTCTGAGTTCCATTCTCCATGTTGTGCTTCCTTCTTCAATAACTTGAACAAAGGAAGAGCATTTTCTGCCGATTTCGGTAAGAACCTTGTCAGCGCGGCCAGGCTGCCAGTCAACTGCTGTACCTCTTTTTTGTTTTTTGGGGCAGCCATATTGAGGACGGCCTGACATTTATCCGGATTGGCCTCAATCCCCCTGTTTGTCAACAGGAATCCGAGAAATTTACCCGCTGGTACCCCGAATGCACATTTAGCTGGGTTAAGTCGGATTCTGTGATCCCGGAGCTTATCAAATGTTTCTTGCAAATCCTAGATGTGGTCGGATCGCTTAACTGACTTAACGATCATATCGTCGATGTAAACTTCGACGTTCCTGCCGAGCTGTGCCTCAAACACTTGATTCATCATCCTCTGGTAAGTAGCTCCTGCGTTCTTCAGCCCGAAAGGCATGACATTATAGCAATAATTAGCTTTTTCTGTGATAAAAGCTGTTTTTTCCTGGTCTTCTGGATGCATAGCTATTTGGTTATAGCCGGAATACGCATCCATGAATGAGAGCAGCTGGAATCCCGAGGAATTGTCCACCAGTTGGTCAATATTTGGCATGGGGTAAGCATCCTTGGGGCATGCTCTGTTGAGATCGGTGTAGTCGGTGCACACCCTCCATTTGCCATTGGGTTTCTTGACCATTATCACATTTGATAACCATGTGGTATACTGGATTTCCCTGATGATTCCCGCATCCAGTAGTTCTCTTACATGCTCGGCTAGGGCTTTCTGTCAGTCCGATGCAATCTTTCTTTTCTTCTGCGAGACCGGCGTATATCGTGGATTTATGGTCAATTTGTGACAGTAGAACGCCGGGTCGACTCCTGGTAACTCCGAAGGTTTCCATGCGAATACGTCCTTGTTTCTCCATAACAGCTTTTTGAGCTCGATTTTTTCTTGCTCGGCAAGTGAACTCCCGATCTATGTTATTTGTCCGGGATCCTCTCCTAGTTGGTAGTCTATGAGCTCTCCATCAGGCTCTGTTTTCATCAACTTTGCTTCTTCTCTTACATCCAGCTCTACCACGTTGACCGAGCTCGGCGCAATTGGCGCTGAATTTTGAATTCCTTTCTGCTGCGAGCTGGATGTTCCGGGTTCATTGTTTTTAACCGTCGAGAAGTAGCATTGCCGGGATTCCTTCTGATCACCTTTGATGGTGATGACTTCATTCTTCCGACTTACCATTTTCAGCTTATGATGCTTAGTTGATATGAGCATGTCCCAACTATGAATAGTTGGTCTGCCTAAGATTATATTGTAGGACGAAGGGAAATCCGCTACAATAAACTTGACTCGCTCAGTCTTAAAGGCTTCTTTAGAGCCCAAGGTCATTTTTAGCTCTATACACCCTTTGGGACTTGTATCCTCTCCGTTGAACCCGATTAAGGTTGTCCTGCACGGCTTTAGATTTTCTAGGTCGAGGTCCATGCGCTTAAAGGCGTCCCACAGGATGATATCCACCGCACTGCCAGGATCGATGAATATCTTCTTTACGCGGCATTTTCCCAGGAGGCCGGTTATGACCAGTCCGTCTTGATGACCCGGGATTACGTCCCTCAAATCTTCCTGAGTAAAGAACAACTTAGGAGGCTCTTCTGTTTGCGATGGTTCCGGCTTGAAGGTCGGTCGTCCCCTGATGGTTAAGACTTCCCGAAGGTATTTCTTCCACTGATTGGCGGTATCACCGCCACCTCCGTAACCTTCACTAATGACATTGCAGTCAAACTCTGCTTCCGGGAACTCATCTTCATTGTCGTGCTTTCTCCGGCCTTCGTCCGGCTTTCTCCTCTGGGAGACCGGGCTTGTACTCCGATCCGTCTGCTTGCGCTTGGCTTTTTGCCCTTGTGTTTTGATAACGTACTGACGTAATTTTCCATCTTGGATAAACTTCTCAACCGCATCTCTAAGATCCCAACACTCATCCGTTGTGTGCCCGGGTCCATTGTGGAATTCGCAAAATCGTGTGCGGTCCAACTTACCCTTGTTATAAAGTGGTCGTGGTCGCTCCACCTTCCTCATCTCGGTCAAGGCTACCTCTCTCCATAGTTGTAAACGAGGGACATTTAGTGGAGTATATCTCTCATACTTCCCCTCATGCCTTTGTCCTCGTGTTTTTTGGTCCGAGTTCCTGGGTCGGTCTCTTGCTGCCCGGTCCTTCCCTTTCGGGGGTGGGCTTTTCTGTCTCTCTTTTCCCGACGTGTTGGCTATCTGCATCTGCTCGATGTCCAGATACTTTTTGGCTCGTCTATGGAATTCTTCCAGCGTCTTGATCTCGCCAGATATGACCGATCTCCCCATTCTGGATTCGCTATCTAATCCCGAGATAAGCAAGTGTACGTGGATGCTTTCCGTTAATCCCTGGATTTGCAATGCAGCAGCCTTGAAACGATCCAAATACTTCTGAAGGGTTTCACCGGGTTGCTGCTTGATTCTATCCAGCGTGTAGACCGACCTGGGCTGCTTTTTGCTTGTCACGAAATTCAGCAGGAACTTCTCGCTCAGGTCGTTGAAGTCGGTAATGGACTTGGGAGATAGAGTCCGGAACCAAATTTGAGCGGCTCCTCGTAACGTTGAGGTGAACAGCCTGGAAATGATTGGCCCCTTGAATCCTCGGACCAGCATCTCAGTGTCGAAAGTATTCAAGTGTGTCTGGGGATCCTGACTTCCGTCGTACCTAGGGAGGTCGAATGTATTAAATTTTCTTGGGTACTCAGCTTCCGTAATTTCATCTGAGAACGGGCTGTTGTTTTGTCCTCCGTCCCCATACCACATCTTGTACCTTCCGGAATCTGGCCGAATTCCCTGATTGTCCGAGGTACGACTGTCTTTCCTAAACGCCCGGGCTTGATTCTCCTGACTCGCATCCCGGTGATTACTTTGCTGAGAATTTTTGGTTGAAACTATTCGGCCTTGCCCGGGATGGTCCGCCTGTAAGGGATCAACAGTTTGGTGATTGGTTTCTTCGTCCTCATTCTGCTGATCATCCCGACGTTCCTCCTGAAGAGGGTCTTGTAAGTGTTTAAGGATTTGGTTCATCACCTCGGTCATATGGTCAATCTTTTGGTTCTGAAGATTGTCACGCTCTTCCACATTCTCGATTCGTTTCAACATTGATTCAGCAATGTTATGTAGGAGCCGTATGTCCGGGCTGCCAATCTGAAACTTTGCTGAGGGACCAGCATGGTTAGTATTTTCCAGCGTTTGGCCTGCTCGTCCATCTTGAGATGGGAGGTTCGAGTCTGGGGGCTCCTCAATTTGTTCCTGATTAACGCCTTGAACGTCCTGCTGTTGGGTTTCACTAAAATTTTGTTCCTGACCTTGCTCGTGTGCATGCGGGTGGCTTTTGCTTCTGGTATTAGCCATCACGGGTCACGGGAATAGGACTTTACAGTCCCCATGGACGGCGCCAATGATCCGGTGTAGATCACAAGTTGGGTTGGACTTGGCCTGGGGTGAAATCCCGGGGTCCTACGTACCACAGTGTGGATCAAAGTCCACGTAGTTCGAGAGTATACGGCAGGCTAATGATAGCCAAAGGGGGTGGTGTGTGTGCTCTGTGTGAATAGAAAAGCTAGGGTTTCAGAAGTGTGTACCTTGTAAGGGGTTTACCCTATTTATAAGCGTACCTGGGCCCTATCTTAATCAATTGGATTTGTCCTTTATTTTAGGGATATTAAGATATGCTTTTTTGAATAATCTCCTCCTTTCATAGGCGGTTACCATCATGATAGATATTCTTGATAAAACCACTCCTATTTTCAAGGAAGCGGTTATGAGCATAACTGAAGTCATTTTGACTAGGCTCTTTGGTTATTGGGCTGGGCCCATTTATGAGATATCCGTAACATATATGTATGTATGTATGTTTCTAACTTCTCTTCCCTTAACCCAAGCAACACCAACTCCAGCATTTTATTCATTGTTTTACTGGGTGTGTGTCTATATATATATATATATATATCAACCCCCATTCATCTTTTCAACGTTAAACACACACACACAGACCTACAACGTTAAACACACACATATATATACATACTCATGCAGTCAAAATACCCACAACACCAAACAGAAAGAAAATACCCAATGACCCTTCGCATGATAGTGAAACCAAAAGAACCCATTACAGCAAGCTTTTCATTATTTATATACTTCCTGCAACTTCTTTAAGCACCCACAGCCACGGCATGACAGAAAAAGGAAAGAATAGTTGCAGCAAAAGAAGAAAACCGATGATAGATACAGAAAACAAGAGAACAATAACAATAGGAGAAAACGATTACCACTATTCCTGTTTTTCTGGTTTAATTTTCAGCGACGTTTAAAGGCTCTTCTCTACAGCTAGAAACAACGAGAACAAGAGGCAAGGAAGATCTCACCGATCAAGCTTTTCTAGGGGCAAGAAGGGTCGTTGTTTCGCTGGTCTCTTGCTCTTATGCCAACGCCTATACTAATAGAGTCATTAGACTTGTACCCATTCTTTCAATTTCTATAAGCAACTATTAAAAGATATTTCTCTGTTATGAAGATAATCAAGAATATGTTTCGAAATAGAATGGAAGACGAATTTCTTGATGAATCTAACATTGTAAAAGAAATTGTGATGAATTTAACAATATGAAAACACCTAGAATAATAGTCAAGTGAAATGTGATTTTAATTTTTGTAATAAATTTTTTTTAATTTTTTATATATTAGGTCTATATAGTATTTCAAGTACTATATTTTTTATTTTCACCCTGTCAATAAAAACCCTGGATCCGCCCTGGTGTATATGTATTATTCCATGTGCACACAGCGAAACATATATATATATATATATATATATATATATTAACTAAATACTCTTCCTCTCTATCTCTCTTGCTCTTTATATATCAGTCGGCTTCTTTTTTGCATAACCACACACACAAGCAACACGTACTCTCCTTTTTTTTTATACGCAGACACGCAGCAAAACTCACATGGCCTGTACACACACACACACACACACACACACATTGGATAGCTAGCATGCATCACTCAAAATAAACTCCCAGAAACACCAAATGGTTAAGCCGTGATAATGACAGCAAGGTGAGACTATATCATGCAGCAAGGAAACCAAAAGACCCGATGACAGTCACAGAAGGAAGATAACGATGATAGCTAACCTTGCTGGAGCGTCCGGTTTCTCCCCTGTTTTACCGGTATGAAAACAGAGGTACAGCACAACGTCTCCCTCTCTCTCTGCGTCTCTCTCTGATCTCGGCTCTCTCTCTCTTTCCTCAACTCTCTGCGTTTCTCATTCTCAGCTTCCCATTAGTTTCAGCTAAGAGTAGTTGAGTAATGAATAAATAGAGGACCAAGAGTGTAGTTCGAGGAGGGAAAAACCAGGGGTCCAACCGTACAGGGCTCGAGAGGTCTGAAGGAGGTATGGCTTCTGATTTCTTGTGCTGCTGGACAATCTTCTTGCCAACTACGTGATCTGTTTCTGCTGAAATCCCTATAAAAACGCTGCAAAACTGATTACATTGTGATCTCCGCTGCTTACGTGAATGTTTTGTTTTGCGGTTGACCGAATAAGATTTAATGGAAAATGAGGTTGGATCAGATATATGCTGAATAGTATATGAAATAATATGGGCCGAATTGCAGACAATGAGATGGGCTGATATGATAAAAACCTTGGAGAATCTGTTGCTTTACGTTTTTCACGTGTTGGGCTTAAACTAAGTATACAGTACCGATGGGCCTGGTGTATATGTGTGTTTAAACTTAGGACATGAGATGAGTTGGGACAATAAAAATATTTTTAATAAAGAACATAGGAATTATGAGAGTTGCATTCTAATTTAATCCCAATAAACTTCTTTTGGCCACCAAATATTTTCTCTAAAATATTTGGGCCACAGTTTATTTCCTAACAATCCTTATTTTTCCCAAAATTATAAGAAAAAATAATTGTCTAGATTATTTTAGGTCATAATTTATCATTTCCAAATATTCTTTGACTTTATTCTTTCTCGTAATTAATTTATTTCGGTCTTAAAATATTATCTCTAAAATATTATGGCTAATAATTATTCCCAACTAGATTGTCTTTAATTTATGGAAAACATGCCTTAAATTTCATATTCTCAATTTTTTTAAAATTCCGTTAGGTAGTAAATCCTTAATTCTCAAAGCCCAAAATTTGGGATGTTACAATTCTCTCATCTTTCAATAAATTTCGTCCTCGAAATTTGAACGTTTATACCTTGGGGAATTATCCTAGGCATACTGTCTATCTCTTTCCTATGCATGCTTACTAAGCATACAACTTCATTATACCTCATTCTTATCCCTCATGTACTCAAGTGTCTATTTAATCACATATATAGGACCCATTGGTCCATTCTCTGAGCGCTTGGCTACATAGGCCTTAATACCCGTAATAATTTGCCTTTCGGCTTATTACATTTCGCATTTCTGCTCATCCTCTTACCACAACGTTGAATATCCTAGCCTTACTGCTCAGGAAACCACCTCATGATATAGGCATCTCAATTACCACCTGATACAGACAGAATATTCTGCTGACCTCAAAACATTTCTTGGACATACTAGTCTAAAGTCACCTCATTAGGCAACTCACACAGTGCTAAACACATAAAAGAACTTCAACAGATTTTTCATTCAATCTAGCATGATATTCATTGACGATGATTGACTATTGAAAGAAAATATCTTTTTACATGCATGTGTCAGGTTACATAGATTTTACCTATTTCTTTTGAATCAACAAGGTATTGTGACCATGCTAGATTAGTCTCCACTTTGAGAAGCATTGGTTTCTTGAAGATAAATAATGCTAGCCATTTGACTCACATGTCACATTGAATCAAATGTCTTAGGTTTATAATAACACATGTCGCCTCTTCTTAATAATAATTAGATTATTTAGATAACTCATTAATTTTTTTAATAATTTTTAAAGGCTTGTTAATTAAATATTTTAAAATTAGTTAATGTATTTTATTGGATTATTTAGTAATGATAACAAATTATTATGAAATTTGATGTCAATTTATTTTATTAACCACTTCCTAAGAGAGGGTCTTGCCATTCATGTCCTTATACCCCGGGTAAATTTTATTATTAATTAATACTAACTCTTTCAGTTAGTTAATAACTCCCCTTTATTATTTATTATTAATTATTATCACTCTTTCTCAATAACAATAACACTATTTGTTATTATTATCATTATTCTAAATTTCCTAATAACACTAATTCCCATTTATTTATTTTGTTATGATTATAAATTTTATTATCTAATTATCCATAACTCTTTTTTATTTATTTATTCCCCTTTAATTTATGTTATTAACCACTTCCTCTTTCTTAACAAACACATTTATTTATTTACCAATCTCCTTTTACTATCAATATTTAATTATTCCTCTTTTAACTTAGTATTTTAAATAATTAATTAGCGCCTATACTAACCATTATTAAGCACACAATTAAATGTATTAATTTAATGTTTCTCATGGTTTCCTTCGATTGTTCATAATATCATGCTAATTATGGTTTTCCAAATTATTTAACAATGTATTCTTTAATTTAAGCTTTAATAACCACAAACACCACATAGACTAATTTTAAATTAAGAGTTTATTAATACTTAATTATTATTATACATTTTAATACCACACAACTAAATTTTATAGATAGCAATTTGAATAGAGATAAAATAACACCAAACAAGATATGTTTGATCCTATATCTTATCATATTGAATTTAACAAATAATATAAGAACTATACTATAGATATACTTGCATTATTTAGGTAAATAAGTATGCAAACAAAATTTCCATTTTTAATCTAACATGTATAGCTATTCTTGCACCATTCTTTAGATATAAGTTTGAATCATGTTCACCATTTCATTTACTCACACAATAGTCCAAGTAATATGCCTTATGTTAAATAGAAAAACAAAACAAACAGCAACCAAGTACAAAAATCTGCATGCGTCATCAACTTAATTTTCATTTATTCTTGCTTCAGGTATATATATATATATATATATAGAAAAACAAAACAAACAGCAACCAAGTGGAGGTGCTTATGCTTTTCATTCTAAGTGCTTACCTCGACCGCTTAAAGCTCCGCTTCCTGATAATTGGAGGTTCCCTGAATGTGTAAGCCACAATATATCATGGTATATAATAGTACTCTTATCCTTGGTGGAGGGTCTAGGCTCATAGTTTGTGCTTTTGCAGGTTAGCCCATTGAGTGATATTGAAAAGATACTAAGGACCCGATGGCCATCATCACTTCTGAGTCTCACTACTTCTGTCCCCTTACGTTGATGGTATCTTAATACACCCCAATGGTGGAGATAAGTTTCATGAAGAGGTACAGAATTGCCTTCTTCATCAACCACTTCACCATTGAAATTCTTGAGGGCAATATGGCTCTCGGAAAGTCCATATCATAGTAATATTTGTTTTCAACTGATCCTGGTCCTAATTCAAACTTGGGGGAAAGAAAAACAGCTTCTTTGATGTCACTTTTCTTCTCCCATAAAGCATGAGACAGTGGTGTGACCAATAGTACCAGTGGTATTGCTGATAAAAATACATAAGCTCGAGAAAGAGATACAAGTCCCATGTTGATTATGTGAACATCATCATATTAGAAATCATTAAACAACAGAAACTCAGTAACTTAGGGGCTAGTTTTTTTTTTTTTTTTTCTCGTTAGGCCAATAGAAACACACCCTATTCAAAACAGGGAAAATTACATGGGAGCAAAATTAATTAAGGTCTCGTACCAGAATTCCATTACAAAAAGATGGTACACCAGAAAAATCAAACCTAAATTTGAACGTGGCTACCTCTTTTATTGATAGAAAAGGGAAATATTTGAGAACAAATATCATATCTTTGTAGGAGGCGGATAGATGAGGACGAAGTGATGCAGTTCATTAGGCTTCACGTAGGGAGAAGCTGAGATAATAACTTTAAACGAACATAACTTAAAGATATTGAGGGATTCTAAGAAAAAAGATACTAAGGAAATTTACTTTTGTCACATACTTGTGTTTGAAATGCACGATAAGGAACCAAATTTTCAAAGTTTGTTGCTGCGGTACAAGAACCAATGGATTTATGTAGGACCTAGAGGACCATTATGCATTTTATTCATGTTGTATTATTTGATATTCTTGTAATAGTTCATAAAATGAGAATTTTTATTGCTATTTTTGTATTAAGCTGTTGGTAAATTTAAAAATAAAAGTTCACATTGCATTAAACCTGTTTTCTATTCATATAAAGAATTTGAAAACAAAAAAGTGGGAAAACCTGATGAAAATAGCAGAACAGAATGTTCCACAATGTACCTTTTAAAGGGTATGAATCCAGCATGATTAACAAAAACTACTAAATGACAAGAAATATGATTTTAAAAGGAGCGTAAATAAGTGACAAAAACCACATCCAAAAGCTGATATCTCCTCTCAAATTTGATATCTATAAAACATAAATATTTAAAACAACAAAACAGTTGTGGCTCTGCTTCACACTAAATGTTGCTTCTTGATCTCTAAGTAAGTTTACATCTAGCATGTTAACTTGGGCCATATTTGAATGACAATGATCTCCCCCGCAAGTGTACGTGATCGATGTAGTAATAATCCTAGAGTATTACGGGGTTGTACTCATGCGAAGGCTGTAACTTTACTAATTCAAACAATTAAGTAAATAAAACTTAATAAATAGAAAATACGAATAAGGAGAGTAAATCTAAGAAGAAAACAATCACTTGAAACATTAGAGTTCATGAGTTCATTTGAAAATAAGAATAAGAATCTGAAGGCACCTATATATGTGCAGGACTAGGAGTTATTTTCAAATGTTTTTTCAATTGGGTGCACCAAAACCCTTAAATGGCCCCCTATTAAGAAGCTGGAAGAATAAAAGATCAGACTGTTCCCATTGGATGACATCAGTGATTTGCTACAAACTAGTACTACCAACAGAGATGAGGATGCCATGTTATGAAAATATTGATAAGAATAAACGAAAATTGATCAGTCAAAACCCATTCACTATTCAAATACCGACAAAACGATTCACTTCACCTTAGAGCAATTAATAGAGAAATAACGATTCACTGTATTTCCTCTTCAAAGATCTTGAAAAGTCTATCAATTCAATCAGTTCCTAAAAGAAAGTTTTGGTTCATCATGAAGTTTGACCAGAGAAAAACAAACAGAAGGGCAGAAAGCAAAAGGACGAATACATGACGCACGCACGCACAAACATATAAGCGATCGAGAGACTAGACTCTATCTAAAATTCTACAAACAGACTGGAATTTTACTTTCTAATAAAAAAGCCTGGTATTCCTGAAGTTCCTGAATCATGTTCTTGGATAAAGGCTGCTTCCACATCTTCTTCTTCTTCTTCTTCTTCTTCTTCTTCTTCTCCCTCTTGTCCTTCTCATTCCAGAGGCCATCCAGGAGCTTTTTTTCAATAGCATACCACCACTCTTCCTCCCCTTCTTCATCAGGATGGTAGAGCCATTCTTTATGCCATCTTTCAAAGCCTATGAGAACTACCTCCTCTTCTTCATCCGGCCCAATATTATCAGGAAGGAGATATTCCAACCAACCTTCGACATCACCGAGAAAGATGATAAAAGAATTGAGATAATTGAAAAAAGGTAAAATAGCTTATAATTGAAAAAGATTACCGTACCGATGAAGTAATGTATCAGAAGTAAAAGCGTGAATTCGTCAAGATATGGAACGTGATCAGGACGACGTCTTTCCATAGTTCTTCGCTATGTAGAAATATGTAGAAAGTATAGGAAATGACAAATGAATAGATGGGGTAAATGCTCAGTGTCTTTCCACTGTGCTCTGTATCTTTATTTATAGTATCTGATGTGTAAAGGCAATACACGATTGACAACTGTGAGAACCGAATCTGTTTACACAGCCTAACAGATTCAGTTACAGACACTAGCTAACTCTGTTACATAATCTATCTACATACATTTAATTAGTTATTCTAATATCCCCAGTCAAATCAAGGGACATCTACAACACCTAAGTGTTTCTTAAACATGGCGAAGCAGTGACGAGTAATTGGTTTAGTGAAACCATCAGCAATTTGACGAGAGGAAGGAATATGACATACACGAAGATCCCTTCGAATGGCATGTTCACGAACAAAATGCAAGTCTAACTCAAGATGCTTAGTCCTAGCATGGAGTATGGGATTGGCAGTCATTAGAACAGCACTCTGGTTATCACAGAATACACGAGGGGCACGAACAAGATGGATATCTAACTCATGGAATAAAGAACGAATCCATAAGATTTCACTCACTGTAGAAGCCATGCTGTGATATTCGGCTTCAGTACTGGAAAGGGAGACAGTGACTTGTTTCTTAGATTTAACCAGTACTCAATGTTGGCAAAAAACAAAAAAAAAACCAGTACTCAAATTAAAGTAAACTAGTACTCAGTTTCTCTATTCCCGATCACGTGTCAAAGGGGCTTCAAGGATTATATATACAACCAAAATGTTAAAAGGTTTTGTGGATTAATTTCCACCAAAATAACTGTGACAAAAGAAATCTAATATACAGACACAAGGCTCTCTTCATAATTAAGAATATCATGCCAGTCACAGTCAGTTGAACAGTTGAACTTCCTCCCTTCATTAGTGATGAAATTGAACAGATAAAAAACACACTTTGGGTCATCCTCCATCTCAATCCTAAATTTCCTTTTCATTACTGTTATGTATTTCTTAAACTTTAATTTTTAATCAATAAGGTAATGGATGAGAGTAATGATTAATATGATATTAGAGTTTAGTGCAATTAGTAAGGGTAATATTGAAAATTATTTATATTTTAAGGCAACTTTAATTACTTTACCTGTTTTTATTGATTTGTGAGATTTGTTAGTTGATGTTTTATAATAAGGATTAAATAAAGTACATTTTAGTTGACAATTTGATATATTTTGTGTTTGTTATTGATAGATTATTTCATAATAGCTTTGTTATATGGTTTTCTAATTTTCTAATCATTATTTACAAGTTAGTAGCATGGTATTTCATATTGATAAACCATTTATATTATCATAAAGTCGAGGATGTATTATATAACTTCAACACTAAAATTAAATTAAAGTTTAAAATGAAATTGTGTAAATAAGATTAATATTAACACTTGATGAGTTAAAAAATCCTAATCATGTTGCTTGTGGTGACAAGTCAAAATGCTTGAACTCACAAGTCACAAGCAAGGGTGGTCCAGTGATAACTCAGGGCACTTGTAATAACAATTGAGATTGCTTGCAATGATAAGTGAGAGTGCATGCCACAAGTTAGAGTGCCTAAACTAACAATTGAGGGCATTTGTAATGATAGGTTAGATTATAAAAAATGAGCCTATTTGGATTAGCAAGGAGAGCAGTGATTTATTTTCTATCTGACTTTTTTAGAAGTTTGGTAGGAAAAAAAATCAGATTGTAAAATATGATTTGTGTTTGGATAGATGGTGGTAGAAGTGGCAGGGTCAGTCAAAAAGCTGAGAGTTTTTCGGAAAAAGCTACAGAGCTTTTTCATTAACTTACTTTTAGGAGTGTTTTTTTTTTAAAAAAAAAAAACAAGTGAATTTAAATTGCAACCCAAACACTCGACTTAAGGTTTTTTTTCAATTAGAGTTTTTTTCCCCTAACTTTAAGCTACTTAAAGTTCTCTCCAAACATGCCCAATAACAAATGAGGATGTAAGTGAGGGTGCATGCAATAACAAGTTAGAATGCTTATACTTTTTTAAATGAAATTTATAGGGTTTATTGCAAATTTTAAATGTAATAAAGGTGATTTACATAGCATATAAAAATTTAAAATATTTTTATATAATTTATTCATTTTGTGAAATCTATTTTTATTAAAAAAATCCACTTGATCAGTACGGTTCAATGAAATATAATCCACCTCATATCTCATTTTGGCCTTCCCCTCATTTGAAATTTGAAACTTAAAAACTTGGACTTAAATAAAAGTTTAGAAGAGTTTGCTCAAAAATAATAATAATAATAATAATAATAATAATAAAAGTTTACATGCTTTATTGTAAATTCCTTTTGCCAGGTTTATTGTAAAATTGTAAATGTTAGTATACATCATAGATTTTTGTTAGCATATGTCATAGAATTTAGGGAAAATCTTAAAAAAATATCATTTAAACTTTAAAACCTTAAATATGTGATTTTTCAATAAAATAAATTATTAATTGTATTATTTTTATTGTTAACCTCATTATTATTATTGTTGTTAACGGGATTTTGAACTTTAAAGTGATTTTTTTTTTTAAATTTTCATTTTATATATATTTTTTTTAAAAAAACCACTTGACCGGTTCGGTCCAACGAACCGCTACTGTACTCTTCGTTTTTTCATCCCATTTTGGCCTTTCACTCGGAACTCCAAAGCCAAGTATTTGGATTTTCATTTGGTAAAAAATAGCCAGTGCGACTTGAACAAGTTCTCCTCCCATCCCTCTTTCTTTCTCAGATCTGCAGCCAAATCCGATTGATTTCATGGCTACGCCAGATCATTTGTTCAATCTTCGAAACAACTTCTACTTGGGAGCCTACCAGGCCGCCATTAACAGCAGCAACGTCAACAATCTCTCCACAGAAGATGCCATTGAACGAGATTGTCTCGTTCATCGCTGTTACATCGCTCTCGGTCAATTACAGGTATTCCATTCCCGCTGAATTTCTTCTTTTCTATAGATTTTTCATGATTTTTTCATCCAATTCCATCATTGATTTCGTGTTTTCATGCTCAGTTCGTAATCAGCGAGATTGATTCCTCGGCTGCGACGCCTCTTCAGGCAGTGAAATTGTTAGCTCAATATTTCTCGAACCCCGAAAATAAGGTTCGGTCTTAAGATCTTGCCTATTTTTCGTGGCAGTTTTTGATTCTTTTCATGCCCATTATGTGATTACTGGCTTTCGTGTATGAGATCTCATTTTGATCTGACTTCGGTTGTTATAATGTGAAGGAATCTACGATCTCGAGTCTGAAGGAGTGGTTGGCAGATCCTGCTATTGGAAACAACCCTACTTTGAGGTTGATTGCTGGGATCGTGTTCATGCACGAACAGGACTACAATGAGGCCCTCAAACACACGAATGCCGGGGGAACCCTGGAACTGTATGTTTTAGTTTTGTTTCTTTTATATATTATTCACCACCATTAAATTTATGTACTTTGTAAGTGCAACCTCCAATCTACTGGTAATTTATGTTTCTTTTGCGTTTGATTTTAATGAGCTGTTCAGAGATTGGTATCCTTTCTGCTTTCAAGCCCTGGTTAAAACAATGCTTATATCTAGGTTACCTTGAAAAAAGTAATGACTTTGGGAACTTTGGTGAAATTTGTAATCCTTCTCAACCATCATTTCACCTTTGATTATATTTTAATGCCATATTAGTTAAGGATGCCACCGGCTTTTTCTTCCCCCCGTCGTGGAAAAACATCATTTCACCTGTTAAGGAGCAAATCCCTGGTGTCCCCCTTCAACCTTCCTATACATTTTGCATCACCTTCCCTTATAGCAGGCCGAGTCAATTCTCTTCTCCTACCTTCTGTGAGCCTAGATATTATTCTAATCTACCCTACAAGGCTTTAAATTACCGCTGATCCATTTTATTACTAATTTCGTAGAACCTCTTACCTAGTGATAACCTGCTTTTATGAATGAAATTCCTACTAATTATACTGGGATCACATTATTACCCTAAAGGTCCTGGCACCAGTACAGTTTTTGCCTTCGATTAATATGTTCTTTTCCTTTCAAAATGCTGCAGCTTCTACTTTTTTACCTGCCTTTGTGGCTACTAGGATATATGGATTAGGAATGCATGTGTCACAATACAGTTTTGAATCTTTTGTTTTCCGATATCAGAAGTAAGAACTATATTACAGAAATAATGTGGTGGGCTGCATCATTTCTCTTGAAAAGCTATGCCGTGCCACTGGCTTTGTCATTTCTTGAACTGAAGCTTCATTATTTAAATAGGACTACTGTAGTATTTTGCTTTTGCTGCTTTTTCGTTGACCAATAAAATTTGATTTTGATAATTTATTGTCATAATTTCTTAGTATATGATGCATGCCTCTAGTTTTTCATCAAAGAGAAAATGACTTTGCTTGTGCATTGTGGAAGTTCTTGGCCTGACTGTGTTTAATCTGAATTTCCAGGCATGCCCTGAATGTCCAAATATTTATTAAGATGCATAGGTCCGATTATGCTGAGAGGCAACTTAGGGCCATGCAACAGATTGATGAGGATCATACACTGACCCAGCTTGCCAATGCCTGGCTAAATTTGGCAGTGGTATGCCTAATTTTGTTATGAGTAACTTGGTTTTTTGTTCAATGATATATAATTTAAATTTGAATTTTATCTATTTATATAATCCCGTTGGGAGAAGGCAACTGAATAAAACTGATATTATTTCTATTTAATTAGGGTGGCTCCAAGATTCAGGAAGCTTATCTTATCTTCCAAGATTTATCAGAGAGGTATCAAACAACTAGTTTGCTTTTAAATGGTAAAGCTGTTTGCTGCATGCACATGGGGAACTTTGATGAAGCTGAAACCCTATTGGTGGAAGCACTGAACAAGGTATGTTTAAAGTAATTCAATAACTCAATCTAGTAGCACTTTAAAGTGGTGCTTATGTATCTAACTTTTATGATTATTATTAGTAGTAATCAAGTTTAGAGCATAAAGGATATTCAACTCTTCCAATAACTACATAGTGGGATAAGGCATTTTGTTGTTATTGTTCTGCCTTATTCTTAGAGTATTCTGATATGGTAACAGGTAGAAGAGAGAATAGGAACAGAGAGAGAGATATATACAGAAGAAACGCAAATTTTCTGAATAATACTCTTCTATTGATGAGTAAAATTGCAAGTATGATGAGAAAACAATAACATTGGGGTTTATATAGACTAGCATCTCACCTACACCCCCTCCTAGCCGACTAACTAAATAACAGTCATTAATCAATCAAACTAACAGAACAATAACTCAAGCCCTTAACTGCCTTAACTACCCTCTCACAACTGAATATTCTTTATATAACATATTCATTTATAGATTTGACAAAACACAGCATTGATACGATGTACATGTGTTATTGATTTCATTTTGTATTATTTCTTTGATTTTTAAGGTCATCAATTTTGAATGGGACTTCCAGGTTTAACTGAATATTAAATCTCCCACCTTACTGTTTGTAGATATAGTTATTGAACTTACCAGCTATACTGAATCAGTATATGACGTTTATCTTTCATTTTAAATCTTGTACATCCTGAAAAAGTTTTTTTCTTATTTGTGCAGGATGCCAGGGATCCTGAAACTCTAGCCAATCTGGTTGTTTGCTGTCTTCATCTAGGCAAACCATCTTCCAAATCTTTCAGGTGAATATGGGAACATTTCTTTCATCAACTTTGTATATCTGAATTGTTACAACTGGCAGCGGTAATTGTCTGGTGTCATAAATTTCAATAAATCTTTTAAACTGCCAAACATAACGATATAAAATATCTGATTAACAATTGATTAAATCCACTTTCTTTGTTATTGGACCTGACTCTGATAGAGCCAGCAGTAACTAAGGTATTTCGTTAATATAATTAATGACACCTTTGTGTCCCTGCTCCCTTCTCACTTGAATGTTATGTCTTTTTGTTGCATGTCTTGACTCCTGATTGAAATTCTATTATGATGTCGCACTAGCATCATCATTTGAGGTGGCCAGATTTTTTGTTGTTCATTCAAATCTGGTTTTGAAATTCTAAATCAGATCGTGTGCATTTCGTGGATTGGGGCCATCTTATTTATAATGTAGCTAGCACTCATAAAAAGGATTTTTCATGCAGAACTGTTTGAATTTTGTAATTCTTGGCTTCTTTAAAGCCTCCTACAAGTAGTAATTGCATTCTGAATTATTCTTGTGTCATGAATCTTTACTCCATGCTACTTGTGTTTTGAGAAAAATAGTAAATAAATGAAGAAAGGAATCTCGCTTCATTAATTTAGCCTATGCCTCAATGCTTTAATCTCATACTGTTAGCGGAAAAATGACATTCTAGTTCATGTTTTGAGGCATTTTGTTAATGAGTGACCTTTATTGTTTGCAGCCAATTGAAACTTTCTCACCCAGACCATGTGCTTGTCAAACGGGTATCTGCAGCAGAAGAGAGCTTTGATAGAGCACTACAATCATTTACTTAAGTAGTTTCTTTTAGCATTTCAATCTTGTTATATTTCTGTTCATGCAGTCTTAATTGTGGCTATTAAAATGCACTAGTTAGAGCACAATTTGGTTTGTCATCCTGTATCGATCAAATTTTATGGCATTGTTTGGTTTTACTTTAAGCTTGATGTTGTAATGGCTACATCTTTTATCAATATACAAGAAATTTCTTTGTTTTGGATCACAATCGGGCACTGGTTTGGTCAGGACGAATTCCTTTATATGTTGGTATGTTACCTTGGAAATCTCTTTTATGTATTGTTCTTGTGTTTTTGGACTTGATTTTATATTTTCTATTTATCATGTTAATTGGGTGGTTTAAATGTGGTTCAAATTTATCCAAGTCTTCATACTTTTACTCAATTCTTGGCTGAATGATGTTTGTCTCCCTATCAAATCTGTTTTAAACTATTGGGGTGCTCCATGGATGAAGTGCATTATATGTGTAACAAGCTTGACGCGACACAAGTAAAAGCAAAAGCAAAACGAGAAATAGCTCAAGAGATAACTAGGATTTTGGGTGCAAAAGTTATGTGGGTTAAATGTTTTTTCCATACAAGGAAAAAAGAGCTCCAACCAACTTTTGAGTTGCTAACCAATGTCAAAAGCTAAACCAAACAAGTCCTAAATTTTCATTTAGGTAAATAAGTAGTTTTATGTAAGTATTTCCTTGTGTTTTTTTTTGAGTCTCTTTAAACATTTTTATTGGAACCAAAGAGGTTAAGAAGTCATCAACTTTACCCCAAGAATGAAGCAGATACTCTCAAATCTTTTTTCTCATTTTCTGCTTAAAATCCTCTCAGATTTTTGTATATAGCTGATTTTGTTGTTTGGGAAGAAGATTTACCGGTCTTTATTCCATTACCACAATGTAGAATTTGTTGTTTCCTCTTGATTCTTAACTGTAGTTTTCTTTTTTCTTTTTTGGCCAAAACTCTCTTGATGGTTATTGGTAACAGCTTCTCTCACACAAAACAGAACATTTTATGTCTGCTGAAATTATAAATTCTGATAATTAGAGTATTAGGCCATTTTGGGATCTTGATTTGGGATTCACTTAGTTTAGGCGATTTTTTCCCCCTTCCCCTCTATCCTTTTTAGTTTCAAGTAAAACAGATATTCTTTGCTATAAATAAATTTTAAATTACAATTACTAAAAATGTGATTGCTATTTTCACAAAAAAGGCTCACCCCTACCAATTGTAAATTAAATGCAAATAACATCAATGATAAAAGATGACAATCAATCATCATTAAAACAAAATAATCCTTAATCGCCATATTAATCACAAAAATCCTTGGTTGTCTTCAAATCTCGTAAAATCTTTCATTATCATTTTCATCTTCCTTTTATGTTTCCGTCATATATATCTATGTATGTATGTATATGTGTGTATATATATAGAGAGAGAGAGAGAGGGAGAGAGAGAGATGAGGAACAGGGGGGACGAAACCAGAACATGATTGTGAGGATAATTGCAAGTTTACCCCAGAAGCTTGTTGTGATAACAAGACACTCCAAACAGTATTGGTATGGGGTAGATGTTGTTTTCTGAATTTCACTCCTTCTGCGTCTCACCGACAAAAGCTTGTTCCCTTTTATTACTGCCATTGATCAAACCTTTTATTTTTTTTAAATAAAATCAGCATCTTATTGTTTTTTACTTATAAAATCAGCATCTTATCCGTTGATCAAACCTTTTATCATCAATATGTGTATTTTAGGAAAAAAAATGATAAAAATTAGAACTTTATTCTATAATTAGGACCAAACTCAACTCCCAAATGTTACCCTATAGTCTATACATCTATATATCACTCAATATAGAATATGATGATGATGAAAATACCAATTTTATCGTTAATGAATGACTGTCTATCATTCCGAAATTTGGGTTTTAAAATTGGCAAAAGTATGGAAACAACCTTAATTAATTAATTAATTAATTACCAAAATGCCACTGAGGCAAACGTATTAACCAATCTGCCCCCTGTAATCGATTACATGCCTTATGTAATCGATTATAGGGGGTCAGATCTCTTTTTTTTCATTTTTTTCCACGTGCAATTGATTACGTCACTGTTCAGTAATTGATTACACCAAAATTGCACTGTGTAATCGATTACACCAGTATGATGTAATCGATTACATAAACCCAAAAGGCAAATGTGGTAGTTACCTCGCTATGTAATCGATTACGGCACGGGCCATAATCGATTACATATCGCGGAATCAGTTTTAAAACACGCCAAACACCTCATTTTCCCACATTTCTCATTCCTCTAACCGATTAGGGCTCCCCCATTCTCTTCCATTGCGATTTTCGGCCAGAAAGCTACAGATTCAAGCCGTGGGTTGAGGAAAAATCAAAGATTTGCTCTCATTTGCGTTGATTTCGGTAGGTTTTCGGTACCCATTGCGAATTTGACTCTGTTTTCTCCGTTTTCCAGAAGATATGGTGCATGTAATTGATTAGGGTTTGTTTTCTTTGAGTATGTAGTGTTTTGATCATTGATTTGAATTGTTTGTTATTGTTTTTGAACAAGTAATAGATTAAATTGATGTTTTTGTGTGTTTTGGAAACAATGTGTGTATGTTTGCATGTGAAATTGATGTAAACAGTGGGATTGAAGCACAAATTACATGTTATTGTTTGTATAGATGTTGAAGATTATTGATTACGTGGAGTTTGATTGTTGATTGTGCATTTTTCTTTCAATTACACTGTTTCCGTTGACCAATATTGATCATGGATTATGATTATGCCATGAATCACATATTTGTTTCATGTTTATTGATGGTTTATATTTGTTTCATCTTTGTAGGTATTTGTTGTGATCATGCCTCCACGCAGACGAGTTGACCCTCAGACCGAGAGACGTTCTAAGGCACGGATGGAGGGTGAGACATCCGGCTCTCAGGCACAGCCGGCAGATCTCCGATACGGAATTCTCCTGGGCAATAGTGCAGCATCCCACGTATCCTTCCTCCAGCACTTTGCGGGCAGACCCGTGATCAAGCCCAAGTCGCTGGACATGCAGTTTTTTGCAGAAGAGGGATTTGATATAGTCCCACTGGTGGAGGGTTCGCATCTACGTGGCTTGGCGGAGTTCGTCATTCACTACTCAGAGGATATGGTTAGAGCCTTCTACCATAACCTCAATTACATCAATGGAGTGCTGAAGTCGCGAGTCTGCAGCATTGACATAGAGATGATTGCTCCGATATGGGCCCACATGCTGGGATATGATTTCGATGGGGCGGGTGTCATTCTGTACGATGGGGATACCAACGTCAACCTGCCTGGATATGAACGAGCCGCTGCCATCAACGATATCAGAAGGCCTTTGGGTCAGAGACCGCTTTTCACTGTGGGCCAGCTGACTGTGGATGCACAGATCCTTTTCTACGTGCTGACCCATATTCTGTTCCCTTGGGCCTACAATCACTCCAGGGTGTTGGAGGTTGATATCCCGATCATATGGGCCATCATTCACGCCCGGCCGGTGAACTGGAGACACTATATTTGCTGGATGATGTCGAAGGTGAAGCAGAAGGAGAACGCCGCCCTCCCATTCGCCTACCTAGTCCATCGTATATTGCTCCACTTCCGTGTGTCGATGCAGGGATTTGAGATGATGAACCAGCAGCATTGGAACGCTGTCTTCGAGAGGCGCCTACTGGAGCAGTGCAAGATACAGCATAACACACAGGGTGTCTGGATATGCACTGCCACTGACAAGGACGATGCATCGCCTGCTCCCCCCGTGGTTCATCCTGAGGTCCCTATGCCGGACGATGACGATGATGAGGATGAGGAGATGGTCGAGCCGGATGGTGGATTCCAGCTCTGTGATGTCATGCTGCAGATGAGGCAGATGGACCTCCGACAGAGACAGCGGTGGAGGAGCCATGTTGAGAAGGAGAGGTGGCGGTGGATACAGAGCCGGATGCACGGGCTGGAGGCCGGACTTCGGCAGTTACAGGACGAACAGCACCAGGAGGCAGCCGGAGAAGAGGACCAGGTGCCTGATGTCTCCGATGAGGAGGAGGAGGAGGATTCAGAGGAGGATGCAGATTAGATACCTTTGTTTTTGTTTTTTGTTGGACTTGTTATTTGTATTTGGTTCTTGTAATTTTTTTTTTGTTAGACTTGGTGAATTTGCACTGACTATGGCATTTAATTTAGTTATGAATGTTTATGCTTTCAGTTCATATGATTTGAGGTGATGAATTTTGCAAATGATATGTCGTAGGACGAAAAACGGATATAGGGACATCGATTGACTAGACATAGTGTAGACGGTTAATTGTTGGCAAAAAGACCTTCCCCAAGTCGCATTTGTAGGTAAAAATAAGTTGGAAATTAGTTTCGTCATGCACCAATTCGAAATCTTTTCTTCATTGTGCTTCTGCAGCTGGTGTAATCGATTACACTATAGTGGTGTAATCGATTACACAATGCAATTTTGGTGTAATCGATTACTGAACAGTGACGTAATCGATTACACGTGGAAAAAATGAAAAAAAAAGAGATCTGACCCCATGTAATCGATTATATAAGGTATGTAATCGATTACAGGGGCAGATTGGTTAATACTTTTGCCTCAGTGGCATTTTGGTAATTAATTAATTAATTTAGGTTTTTTTCGTACTTTTGCCTTTAAAATTTTAAAAGTACCCTCCAAACACTTGAGCCGTCCTCCACAGTCAACAACACAGTACACTTTCCAATTTTTTTTTCCCCTTAAAACACACTATCTCTTATCCTAAATATGAGACTTAATAAATTTTTTTAAATATTAAGAAAGTTAATTAAATTATTTTTCAATATTTATATTTATTATTTTAAAAAAAATTATTTATAAATTGATATATAATTTACTCATATACAGCATATGATATGATTAAGCAATTTATTTAAATTTCTTATAATTTTTCTTTGAAAAAATTAATTATGCTTTTTATTTAGGATAAAGATAATAATTAGTAATTAATTAATTGATTAATTAAATGAGCCATTTGCTAAAAACGATTGGTCCCCCACTCTTGCCGGGCATTGGAGGCGTGATCCCCGGGTTCTCACGCTTGTGTCCCCTCTTCATAGATCCTAATCAATCATTTCCTTTTTAAGAATTCATGCACATATTGAATATTAGGCTTTTACCACTAAAAAAAAAAATTAAATGTTATGCTTTTTATTTTAATCCATCGAGGATATCCTCAAACAATTTTTGACTTAAGACTAATTGTTTTCAAAATTTAGAGCATAAATTATCTTCACCTTTTATAATAAGTACTTTATTCTTTTTTTAAGAAAACTAGAAAAGATAATTTATTAAATTCTAATTATTTAATCTCTCACTTAGTTCTTACACTTTATAATTTGATTATAACTCAATTATTGAAGGGCTAGGTATATATGTATGTATATGAAATAGTTTATTACGTAGATGATGCTAACAAAATTGAGTTAAACGAATTGAATTTTAACAAATGAGTCATAAGCAAATTGGAATTATAGAAGGTAATTGATTAATTTCATCTAAATTTTTTATTTTGAAACACTGATGATTTGGCATGGAAGTTTTTTTTTCCCCTGATATCAATTAGTTTTCTATTTTATTCATAATTTTTTTCTTAAAAAAATTAATTGACGTGCTTAGAAATCCAGAAAATTATTGAGAGAATTCTAATTAAATTCAATTAAAATACTAAAATTTAAATTTAGACATAATTTTAACGAATTTCTAATCATGAGGCTTTATTTTTTGTTCAAAATCATGAGGCTTTATTAGGGATATGTGAATGTGTTAAAAAATCAAAATGCCCTCCTATAGTTTAAAATGAAAATTAAAAGGAGGTTCAAGCCTCTGTATAAAAAAGTAGGTTTATGCGTGGTTTTATTTTTTATTATTTTAGTTAAATTTAATTAGAATATTATTAAAATGTTATTTAAAATTTACATACACAATAGCACAAAACTAGTAATTCTTGTAAAAAAAAAAAAAAAACTGGTTTTTCTTCTTGATCTTTTTCCTTTTTTGGACTAAACATAAACTGTTAAAAGAGGAAAGGTGTGGAGCAGAAGAGATGTGAAAAATGAAAATACGGAATTACTCTCTTGAGCTGGAATCTACAGTCTACACAATAAGTTCTGATTTTAAATCTGAAAAGTTTACCAGAATTGGAGCCTTTATTTTCTTTGTCTGTGGGTTGGCTTTAGGAATTTCCTTCTTAATTTATTTTATTTTATTTTTTTTGGGGCGCATTTAGCCATCCAAATGGAAGAAAGCCTGTACTATTTGATAAGAGACTCAATTACAAAACTGCCCCCATCACTATTCAATTGCTTCTAGCTTTTATACTGAAATTCGGGAGATGTCTAGGCTATTTTTGGGTTTTTAACAAAATTGAAGGTGTGTACCGGCCTATTTCTTTTTAAATTATAGAAGACCATTCTGATCTTTAAATAATACCGAGAAATCCCTAATGAAGGTTTTTGGCCTAAATCGAAGTTTGTTATTTTAGCTGTATTTAATTAGATTTTTTTTTTCAAAATAATATTTACATTTAGCTCTTTTAATTAAGGGGGAAAAAAATTATATCATGTCACACACACACATGAAATGGTAGGACCCACATATACATATATTAATTCATATATGTATATATAGGTCCCATCATTTCATGTGTGTAGGAAGTTTACTTTTCTCATGCAACATGAGAAAACTAAAACGCTTTAATTAACTCAAGAATTGGATGTGATATTTGTAAAAATAAAAACTTGAAGAGGTTTCTGATCTCTCGTGGGTTAATATGTTCTAAAATATATATGTTTAGAAAATTTTAGTAAAATTTAAAAATAATATATAACTCTGAAAGATCATAATTTTTTTTAAAACCTTATATTTGGAAAATTTTATATTTATTATCAAGTCATTTAATCAAAATATAACTTGTTCTTTTTTTAAAAAATATAATATAAATTTCTTACTCAAATAAAATTTGTACCTTTGTATCAAAAAAATTTCACTTTAAAAAAACATTAAGTCACCTTCAACTGACCTAAATTCCAATAAAAGAAGAAGTTTTTCGTTTTTCATATCATTTTATTGTTAGAACTCATATGTTTGTTATATTTGGAATTCATTATTTTTTTTAATATTAACACCAAAAACTATCCAAACATAATCTGTTATTAGAACCTTCTATATTTGACCAAAAAAGAAAAAATTAGAACCTTCTAACAGGTACATAAAATTATATTTGTTTTTTTCCCTTTCAATTAAAATAATAATAAGCCTGGAAAGGTTGTTAGAGAAGTAGAATATATTAATGAATTATATTGAATTAACTTCCATATATTTCTGTAATATCCGCCAATGTCAAACTGTAACTGAAACATAATCTTATACTTTAATATGTTTGATTGTATTCATTTAAGAAAATTCATTTCATGGATTAAATGTTAACAACGGCCGGACTCACATGGCCTCACTGTCCTTTACTGTTTCTGCGAGGCTGGCATCGCCATTAAACTATACTTATTCTCTCACTAAACACTCGAAACGACTTTTATTACATTATTGTTTCCAGTCAAATGAGTGTTCATGCTTCGCCTTAGAGATTCTCAAATCCATAGATTGGTTCAAGAAATGCAATGAGTGTGTTTGAAGCTAAGGACCCCACATGTGCAGGGAATTGATCTTCGAGCTGCCATTAATGACACCGAGCTTTTCAATCAAACCCTTTCTTTCTCAGCTGCCCCTTTTACCAGAGGAGCCTTCCCACATTGACTTTATTTTACCCTACAGGGACTCACAGTGGCACTTTTTCTTTTAATGCGGATGAGTGATTTTGGTCCATAGTGTCGCGTTTTGGGTTTGGTTCGTATTATTGACTTGTAGGGAAGATTTGGTAATGGTTTTCTAGGATGGAGAACTCGGTTGTTGACCTAAACTGAGTAGTTTGATTTGAGGGAATTTTTCTGCGTTGTTTTTCTGTTCAATTTCAGAAATTTTCTGCGTTTGCTCTATTGAGTTGGTTTTAGCACTTTAGGGTTTTCTTATCTCTTAAAGGTGTTTATGTCTTGGGTTAAATCTACTGGTGGATTCGGCAAAACAAAGAGGTCGAGAAGAAGCGGCATTTTGAAGCAACTTCGAGGTTGAGGGAGATAAGCTTAATAATAGATTGATTGGGAGGATTTCCTAAAAGTATTTGATAAGGTTTATTTCGAATTCTGTTGTTGAGTTCTTCCCTTATTGCATTTGAGGAAATGGCTTGCATGAAATTGGGTTCTAAAGCTGAGGCATTCCAGCGTCAAGGGCAGGCCTGGTATGTACTCCTTTCTCTTATGCTTCCTAGAGAGATTTCTGCTTTTAAAATTTTAGGACTTATACATTTATCTGGGTTATTTGCAATTAGCGAGTGAGTTATTGTGTGTGTTTAGAGTGAGATAGAGGGAAAATAAGAAATTTGTTACTGGAAGTGAGCTCCAGAAATACTCTGTGCTACTCTTTCCCAAATGCACTCTGCATTGCTGAACTAGAAAGTCTCAATCCAACTTTGGGACTTTCAAGTGTACGATTGTTAAGAGCCAAAAGAAAAACTGAACTTTCAATGATTTATTGCATGATTCTTTTTGAATATTTGCTTCTTGGAATGGATGAGATTACCTCGTCTGTTCGTTTCTGCATGCTTCTTATTTTCTGCTGTTGATCAACTTGAGTATATGTCATATCATGGTATCTCTGATTCTGAAGTGTGAGAATCTTTCTCCACTCGGACGACTACTATATATGAGTCAGATTGTGTTTTGTTCAAGTCATACTCTCACATCATGCAAACACAGAGAATGAAAGTTATTGACAATGATTATTCATGTAAGTCAATATAAAAGAAACTGATTTGTGATCTACCTGTTTACAAATTGCACTGTTTCTTTTGATTTTTTTAAACACCAGTAAATCTTTAGATAATATATGGTCACTCATAAATCTGTTGTTATCATAGGTTCTGCACCACTGGGCTTCCTAGTGATATAGTTGTTGAAGTTGGCGAGATGTCCTTCCACCTTCATAAGGTACCTATATCTTTAATATATTTGTATTTCTTCCAGTTCATGTGCTATATATGTGGGAGGTTCGTTTTAGTTTACTTGAATGTCCAAGTTCAGTATAGGCCCATTTTTGTCTTGAAAATGTATTACAAACCTTATATGAAGGTAAATAGCTGAAAGTATGTAAAAACATGTATGACAAATTAGTAATTGCATCTTATTCATTCTTTTAACTTCTGAGTAGAGCAAGAAAACTGATTTTGCTATTGTTGGGCTGGGCTCTGTAGGCAAAACGGAAACTATAGTTAAATACGTTTGGTTGTGCTGATACAAACACATATCTGATCTCTTGGCTTTATACTAAGTCGGAGTTAATTGAACTCTTTTCTAAACTGTGGGTTGCTTTCCCATTCTATTTACCTTGTCTGGTAGGGCATGAATGCTGTATGTGATTAGTAAGATGTTAGGGGTGTTTAGGAAAACCATATGAATTCATAATTTCATTTGCCTTCATATGTCCTTTAATGCAGTTCCCTTTGCTCTCTAGAAGTGGGGTTATGGAAAGACTGATTGCTGAAGCTTCTGAAGCTGAGGATGAATGTACCATAAACATCCCTGGCATTCCTGGAGGGGCGAAAACATTTGAACTTGTTGCAAAATTCTGTTATGGCGTGAAACTTGAAATTACTGCTTGTAATGTAGTGTACCTCCGTTGTGCTGCTGAGTGTCTTGAAATGACAGAGGAATATGGTGAGGGTAATCTAATTTCACAAACAGAAACCTTCCTCAACCAAGTGGCCCATCGAAGTTGGAAGGACTCTCTGAAGGCACTTCAAACCTGTGATGATGCCATGCCTTATGCTGAGGAGCTCAATATCACAAAAAGGTGCATTGAGTCACTTGCTGCAAAAGCATCTACTGATCCAGATCTATTTGGGTGGCCAGTTTTGGAACATGGTGGGCAAATGCAAAGCCCTGGTGGAAGTGTTTTGTGGAATGGGATAAGTACAGGGGCAAGACCAAAGAACCCAAACTCAGATTGGTGGTATGAAGATGCATCAACTCTGAGTTTGTCACTTTACAAGAGGTTGATAGAAGTCATGGAATCACGTGGCATTAAGCAGGAGCTAATTGCTGGTTCTGTTGCTTTCTATGCTAAAACATACCTTCCAGGATTAAATCGACGTCAAGTGTCTGGTGAGTCCAGTGCTCGACTAGCCGCAGCGGCTTTAGGGTCTCCTCCATCTGAAGAAGACCAGAAAGTTCTGCTAGAGGAGATTGTCCAGTTACTCCCTAAGCAGAAGGGTCTAGTCCCAACAAGTTTCTTGTCTGGTTTACTTCGAACTGCCACGATTCTTCGAGTAAACCCCTCATGCATATCAAATTTAGAGAAACGGGTTGGGATGCAGCTTGATCAAGCTACTCTGGATGATCTCTTGATGCCTAATTTCTCTCATTCAATGGAAACCCTTTACAATGTTGACTGCGTGCACAGAATTGTTGAACACTTCCTTGCAACAGACCAGGTAGCTGGTGATGCCTCTCCATGTTCTATTGAAGATGGTCAGTTGATTGGTTCACCTTCAATGACGCCCATCACCATGGTGGCCAAACTTATTGATGGTTACTTGGCAGAGGTTGCCCCAGACGTTAACTTGAAGCTTCCCAAATTTCAAGCTCTTGCTGCTGCTGTGCCAGAGTATGCCAGACCCTTGGACGATGGCCTATACCGTGCTATAGACATTTACTTAAAGGTATTGATCATGAACAAATTGTTGCATTGAAGCTTTTGTATGACCATCGTGTGCATGCTGGATTAACAATGTTGGAATTTAAATTTGGCTTACATCCTGCCACAAATGACGCATATCTAATCCTATGATCATAGTATCAATTGTCTTGTATTTTATTACTCATGTTATTTAACTCTTGCTGGCTGTATAAATTGGATGAATCAGATTATGTTGTTCATGGTTAACATTCCCACTAATTGGCTTGCATGCCTTCTCGCCTTGTTTGAATGATGGGCTTAGTAAAATCTTTGTCTGCATGGACTGATTCACTTTTGTCTTTCCAAACCGCAGTCTCACCCTTGGTTGGCGGAGTCCGAGAGAGAGCAACTTTGTAGGTTGATGGACTGCCAGAAGCTCTCATTAGAAGCTTGTACCCATGCTGCACAAAATGAGAGGCTACCCCTTAGAATAATAGTTCAAGTTCTGTTTTTTGAGCAGCTCCAGCTTAGGACTTCCATTGCTGGTTGCTTTTTGGTTTCAGACTATCTTGATGGATCGAGACAATTAAGAAGTGGCGTTGCTGGTTCTAACGAGGGAGGATGGGCGACAGCGGTGAGGGAGAACCAAGTTCTGAAAGTGGGCATGGATAGCATGAGGATGAGGGTATCTGAGCTTGAGAGGGAGTGTTCAAACATGAGGCTTGAGATCGAGAAACTAGGTCGGTTGAAGGGATCAAGTACGTGGGGAACTGTGTCTAAGAAGCTTGGGTTCAAGTTAAAGTCTCAGATGTGCAGTGCACAAGAAGGATCTGTAAGCAACCAAAATAATGGAAATGGTAAGGTTGAGAAAGTGAAGGAAAGACATGAAAAGCACAAGAAAATATCTTCTCCTAGTGAATAAAAGTCATTCCATTGATTTCTTTCAATTGCCCCTCTCTTCTGTTAGTGTCATATCTGTAAAACAGCTTCTTTGCTTCTGTCTGCATCTCAAGCAATTGTAATGGGAATGGAAGCTAAGTTTCCTTGTGTATCACGTAACTGTAAACTATAGCCTTAGTCCTCCTTTCTTCGTTTCTGGGTCCCAGTCTCTTTCCATGAAATGGTTATGTTCATTACGCCTTCTGATTTTTCTGAAAACTTGTTTATTCGTTATTTAATTTTCAATTTATTTTATCAATCTGTTTTCCCCCTATGGGCCTACTAATGTAGCTATCTTATATCATCATAGAATTCAAAGTTGGTTAGTTCAAATGGAAATATGCTATTGGAGATAGTGTGATCATAATAATGTATCCAATAAGGTAAAAAGTGTTATCATATTTTTATAAATTTGACAGTGCTATATATCTGTTGGGTTTCAAAGAGCATAAAATAGGGGTAGCTGGTATGAAGATGTTGAGAAGGCTACATGGTTACATTAAAAGGATTTGTAATGAACATATATGCAGAGACAAATCTTCTTGAGGACATAGCCCCCCCTAAAAATTTTGGTGTTCTCAAAATTTGTTTAGAATTTTTTTTTTAAAAAAAAGGGTAAAGGTGAAAAAATGCCTTTGAGTTTTGCCTTCAGGAGCGTCCAGCATCATGTGTTTTTTTTTGGAGCAAAAGTACCTACGTGGTTACATTTTAGGAGCAAAAATACCCTTCTCCGTTAGTTGGCTGTTAACCATGGTAAAATTATCTTTTTGCCCTTAGTTTAAAATAATCAAAATAAAAAATAAAAATACCCCACCCCCACCTCCCCTTGCCGGTGGGCCCCACCGCTGGCACCCTACGTCGGCAACCACCTCTAGCGACCGGCTGCCAGCAATTTTTTTTTTTTTTAAACAAAAATACCCCACCCACCTCCCCTTGCCGGTGGGCCCCACCGCCGGCCCCCCACATCGACGGCCGCCCGCTGCTGGCGACCACCTTCGGTGATCGGCCGCCGGCAAATTTTTTAAAAAAATTTGCCGGCGGCCGATCACCGAAGGTGGTCGCCAGCAGCGGGCGGCCGTCGATGTGGGGGGCCGGCGGTGGGGCCCACCGGCAAGGGGAGGTGGGTGGGGTATTTTTGTTTTTTTTTAAATTGTTAAAAAAAATAATAAAAAAAAATTTTGCCTGCGGCCGGTCACCGGCAGCGGGCGGCCATCGGTGTGGGGGGCCGGCGGCAAGGGGGGGTGTGTGGGGTATTTTTGTTTTTTCTTAATTATTTTAAACTAAGGGTAAAAGGGTAATTTCACCATGGTTAACGGTCAACTAATGGGCAACTAACGGAGAAGGGTATTTTTGCTCCTAAAATGTAACCACGTAGGTATTTTTGCTCAAAAAAAAAGCACATGGTGCTGGACACTCCTGAGGACAAAGCTTAAGAGCATTTTTACACCTTTACCCTTTTAAAAAATGTAATATAATGTAAAAAGGTATTTTGTCTTATACATTTGGCCTTCTTAAATATTTTTTAGTTAATTATTATACATCCCCCCCCCCCCCCCCCCAAAAAAATTTATCCTAAGGTCTACTGCATATACGAGAAACACCATTCTTGAGCAAAACTTCTCAAATTACAATTTATATCGAGATTTAATTATTGGTAAAACACAATGACATCATGTAATTCATGGCGATGTTACCTAGTGAAATAAGACTTGCTATTTGTGGATAGAGTATGATAATGTCATATGGCCCACATAGTCTACTTCATCTAGTAGGATAAGACTCATTATTGATGATGATGATGTTGTTGTTGTATACTCCCTCTGATTCTTTTTATAAGAGTATAAACTTTGAATTGTTTTAATCTTTTTAATAAGATCTTATTAGGAGTTTTATGAATACTTAATATGTTTTACCGTTTTTACCTCTCCCCCACTCTTTTTTCCCCCATACTTTATTTTCTTTCACACTTCTTATTATTACTCTATTTTTCTCTCACTTGCTCCCTTGTAAATAAGGATATACTTTTTTTTTTTGGGGGGGGGGATTCATTTTTGACATGTTTATTACGTTTAACTCATTTTAACTTACCTCTTGAATCAGGAAATTCAGTTATCTAACTTTTTATGAAAGTCTGAATAGGGTCTAAATTATCATGAGTTAGGTTTTTGTCTAGCAACACAATCTCAACTCCGCTCTATCATCTTTTCCAAAATTCTTTTTTTCAGAAACTAAATTTAGGTACTAAACTTGACGTTAAACATTGCTCCTCAAAAGTTATAATAATCCTTGTACAATTATTCTTATAAACTCGTGAGTTTAATAACCTTAAAAGTCATTAACAAACAATTTTATTATAGAACTTTATTAAATAGGCTTCTCAACTATTTTTCTAATATATAACTTGTATAATGATAATTAAAACTGTGAGATATAGACTTAACACTTTTATGAGTTTGTCTCAGGAAATGCACTATATATTATTAGTTATGAAAACTATTTTGCAAACCTCGCGTTATAAATAGAAAATAAGAATTTTCAGGCGAAGGCTGCATCAGGATGAGGAAGAAGATATTGTAGCTCCTCTTATAGAGGACTACATCCTCATCGGACCAAATAATTTTGGAAATTTTCACAAATAACAAAATTCCACTTTTATGTTTTGGGCCTGTGAATAAGTTTACTTTATTTCTAATCAATTCGGACATTATTCTGTCATCTAATTTTCGGAATCGGCCTGTTTTCTTTTTTTTTTACTCATGTGGGATTAAAAATCTATTGTTTTTGTTCAGAGCGATGAGTTTGGGCCCTATTTAGGGCCATTGTTTATATGGGCCATTTGGGTTATAAGCAATCACTCTTTTTGGACCATTTATTTGTTTGGAGTCTTTCGGAAAATTCTATATATCGGTATAATCCGGCTTGTTTTCTTATTTAAGCTAAATTATTTAAATATGACAAAAGCTACAAAGTAAGAGAAAGAGGAGTTAAGGGGGAAAAAAGTGAATGAGTTATGATAGAGTGGGCTTTATACAAATAAATCATTCAATAGGTAACTTTAAGGACTCTAGTACACACCAAGATTTTTTTAGTTCATAGAAGTAAGTTTCACTAACATTTTTGTATATTAAGTGTTATTGGTCTAAGTTTTAAGGACACCACTAGATACAATGGTTCTATTCATATGAGTAACACTGGCAGGTCTCTTTGACACATGTGAGGAATTGTTGTAAATGTATGAATACATGTGTATGTGTCTCAAAGAAACTAGTCCCAAAAATAACATAATATTGTTGGATATAATTAGTTTTGATGATGACTTATATATATGTCATTAGTAAGACCAAAAAGATTGAGTAATATGTTTATCTTCTTCATTGATTAATTCTTGAATTTAATGTAGAGTCAAAGATGTAAAGTGAAGAATGATAAAAAAGAAGAATCGGCAAAGAAGGAAAAAAGAAGAAGATCAAGGAGGATGAGAATGTAGATAAGGATAAGGAAAAGGAAGAAAAGAAAAAGAAGAAGAAAATGATGAAGAGGAAATATTGTTCAAGATGACTAAGTGAAGAGATTGAATAAAGGGAAGATCTTGTCAAAAAGAATGTGAAAAATTGATATTCAAGATCTTAGATTGATATCATAAGTCTTCACAATCAAATAGATGTTGGAGAGGCTCAATCCAGAGTTAAAGATATCAAAAATCAGATTCTGGAAGAGAAAACTCGAATTTCCAGGTCAAAACTCAAGTATACAAGCTTACTGAGTAATTTGCTTCAGGATGAGAAAACTGGAGTTTGGAAAACTGAAGTTTGGGAAACTTAAGTTTGGGAGACAACTTGAGTTTTCAAGTCAAAATTCAAGTTTGAGAGTTAATACTTAAATATGGAACTTATATACTCGAGTATAGGGTATTTTCAGCTTCTCTAGCGCGTCTGGATTCGACGATACTCGAGTATGCAACACAATACTCGAGTATCCAGTGTTCTTCAGCAACTATGTTCATCTCTGTTTCACGATCAGATTGAGCGACCTTTGGTAATTCGATGATATCTCCTAAACCAGAGATCTGATTGAGGTGAAATCAAATTTGTATGAAACTAGTTATCCAATGCGTCATCTTGACAAAGTTTCATACCCAATGAAGATCAGATGAGAGAGCTTTGAATCTCTAAAGTTGGATCAAATATCCACGCTACACATCAGACAAAACTTCAATATTTTGAGTGTAACTCACAATCTACAAATTGGGATGAGCTGAAATTGGTGGTATATGAAAGAAGACTCATAAGGCTTTCCATCAATACTTGATTCAACTAAAATGAAGATCATACCAGAGAGATATTGTCTTCGAAAGTTGACTGACTGTTCATAACGATGCAAAAACGATGGTTAAAGAATAATCTTCTTTCAACGGATCATAACGGGCAAAATCCAACGATCTTTGATCTGATTCTTGTTGCATTGGAAAGAAGAACCAAGGAGCTGTATGAGGATAATTAGTTTGCCAAAATTGAAGCTATATCAATTCATAGAGCAACCAAAGTCATATATACACACACACACATGAAGTTTAACTGTATGATTTTTACGCGCGCGTGTGGTTTTCTAATGGAAATTGTGAAATAAAAAAACAAAATAAATATCCCTCAAACGTGGATGATCCCTTTCAGCTCTACTCTTTGCCTACTTATATATATATATATATATATATATATATATATATATATATATGGGCGCGCGCGCGCACGAAGCTTTACCTACTTGATATTTTTAATTAGTTTTAATGTATGTATTTATTTATATAATTTAATTAGTTATTTATATCTTGTAAAAGGAATTAGGTGAAGTACTAATTATTTAATTTGTTATCATAGAGTATACTAATTATATAGATATGGGTTTAAACTTATTTAAATCTCTATCATATAGTATTATTATATTAAAATGTTTAGGTAGAAAAATTAGATTTCCCCGTCAAAAGGTTTTGTTGAAGTTTTGCAAGTTATTGAGATTGCAAGTTTGAGAAAATGAACATTAGTATTTCATAAGTTCCAAAAATAAACTGTCAATTTTTATATCATCTATTGCAGAATTAAGTTGATTATATCTATTGAGGGTGATAATAGGCTTTGTTATTGCTCGATAGAATCTAATCGCTTTTTTTTTTTTTTTTTTCCACTCTAATGTTTAAGAATTCAAACATTTTGTTGGTGTGAAAAACGTGTAATACTGAGTGAACGTGAAAAATCATCTTAATCCAACCAAATAATAATAAAAGTAGATATAAAGTGCATGAACCATATTCATAAAAATAACTAAGTCTCACTACTAACGAATACATCTTTCAAAACAAAATAGACAAACTCTCAAAGAACAAAGATAATCGCAAATACTAATGGGAATATAAAAAATTAATAACGAGGCAGCACTGGTGCTAGGTGGAGACCAATGAACGTTGGTGCTGGAATATACAGTAGTGGATATTGAGGCTCTGGAATAGATGGTATCATAGTATTGACTTCGAAACTATAGATAATCCCTTGAAAATTTTCAAGCAGCCCAGGATGTTGATTGAAATAAACATCCTTTAACTTCATAAATGTGTTTAAAATAAGCAAGCTATCAGATCCAGCTTGGTGACTGTTCCCAACTACACGATCCACATTCAATAGCTTAGCCACCTTTTCTAGGCCACCATATAAGCCATTACAGAACTTGATTATATGCTTCATGTCATAAGTTTTGGGTCCAAAGAACTGAGCAACCAACTGCTTGAACACATGAACATTAGGAGGCAATTGTCTCCCGATTAGAATTTTGATTAAGAATCCAAAATCATAAGGACTGTGGAATGTGACCCATGTGAGGTGAGAATTGAACAATAATCCAGATCTTAAAAGAAAATCCCGAAAACGCCAAGACGGAATCCCCTCTTTCCTGTTCTTCAAGAAATCGATCCCTTGCTTCCTCAATAGTTGAATGGACTCAACATTATGATAATCCTGCTCAACATCAAAGTCGGAGAAGTTGAACTGCCAAATGTGTCCGTTTTGAGTTCCAAAATGGGGTAAATTCCCATTAGAATCCGATAATGTAAGCCCACATTGGATGATGTTCAATACATCAACATTCATCTTCATGAAACTATAATTAGTTGTGGGAGACAACATTGAGTAGTAGTGTTTATCAACATTCGGAATGAAGATTGTACCAGGAAACTCAGTATCAAGGGAGGCAAAAGAGATGTTAGGTATAACAGAATGAATCAAAGACAACTCGCTATGTAAATTTGAAGCCCAGACCTCACGAACAATCACTTGTTGATTTGGATTATAATTCATGATTCAATTTGTTTTATAAGACGAGAGAGAATGCAAGTCTTTTCAACCCTATAACAATGACAAAAACATAGAACAAATAAGTTTCAGTAAATAGAGACAGAGAACCAATTCATTGTGAATATTTATGTACGTTGAAATAGAAATACACACTTACCTTCAAACAAAGGTAGAGTTAAGATAAGAAGCTGCTACCCACCTAACAGACAAGTGAGCCAACTGACAAACGGGAAATTTGAAGAGCAAGTGAAAACGGTGAATTTTCTAAAGCTCTCAAGAGTCTAATTTATAGGCGCTATTAGATAACTCTTCATTTTTAATAATAGATTTAAGATAGATTTTGATAATAGATTAAATTAAAAGGATAAAAAGGATTTAATTGAGATTTTAATATGATATCAATTACTTTAGTTTAAATAATATAGTTTTAAGTTAAAATATAAATAATAGTTTATGATAATAATGATAATGATTTAAAAAGAAGAAAAATTCAAGACTCATTTTTTTAATAACAGACTTGAGATATATTTTAATATATTTGTTTTTGATAAGATATCAATTTAATGTATCATTTGATAATTTTATTTTAAATAATAAATTTTTAAACTAAAATAGAAATAATAATTTAGGATAATATAACTGATATTAATTTATTATTATAATTTTCTATTATACTTCGTTCTGAGGAAAAAGGGAAAACACATTTGCAAGCGTCAGTTAGCTAAACTTTTATTTCATTTTTACGAAGTTTTAAAAAAAACACATACCAAATTAAGAATTAGGGGAAGTTATAGGTAAAAAAAAAAAAAAAAAAAAAAAAAAAAAAAAAAAAAAAAAAAAACAGGGAGAATTACATTTGGGTCTAAGAACCAGAATTAATTACAAAAAAGTCCAAAAAGATTTTCTTCTTTATAGTAATTATAGAAATTTTAACAACTGAAAATGTCATATTTACAACTGGAACTTTTTTGATATTAAAATTCTAAGACTTTTTGTATTTTTTTTTGTTCTTGGGACCCAAATATAATTCTCAAGAAAAAAAAAACAACTGAATCTCTAACCTAAAGCTAAGAAGCCACAACTGAGAAAAAGGAGAAAAGAGGCGGCCACTGTGAAATGATCATCATCCCTCATCGTCTTCTTCAGCAATTTAATCGGAGATGAGAGCGGAGAAAGGAGACACTGTTCATAGTATTACCTTGTCCTCCAAGTAAGAAGCCTAAAATTCAGCGACTGAACAATCATACAGATTAAGGATTTAGGGTCCAGAGGACCAAGTCTCGTGGATGTAATCACAGATTTACAGAGATGCCTTTGATCAATAAAGAAGACGTGCCTTCGACCCCGATGAAGTCAACGTCTCTGGTAGTATATCGTGAATAAGATTGGACCGGAAACAAAAGAGGTTGTCGTAAAGGAAGCCACCGTGCGCAAGCTAAGCTCAAAGAGAATCATTTTTGTTTTTAAATTTTTCATTTTAATCTCTACATTGATAGCCCTTGCCATTTGATAATTTGTTTAGCTTTATATGACAACCATGGCATCTTATTGTTTTTAGATGTGCACTTTGAATATAAAACATCCTACAGAACCATCAATGAAATAAGCTACTTCAATTTAGGTTGAGAATCATAACACATCCCATCTAGAATATATATACTTTTATTTTAAAAACAAATATAATACTACCTCTGGTCCTAATATCTTTATGACCGGAGGAGTATATAGGTATAAAAAACATAATATTTAAATATGATAATGCACTTTTACTTGACCTCACCTTGTTTAAATATGACAAAAGTGAGTACGTCAAGAGGATAAGTCGGAGCAAAGGTTAAGACAAATCCCAAAACAAAGTAAGGAATGGGTTACGCATTATAGTGGTCCAATGAAAGACACGAGTTCGAGTTGATTGCTCTAAAAGAACTTGCTCTTGTTTAGTCATATCATGTTTGTTGATACTCAGTGCTTTTTGCAGAGTTGATGATGTGATAGATGCATGCCTCACTAAAAATGTCGAAAGGTGTATGTATGCTGAGTGAGTATTGTGATGGTAGGCTTATTAACAAAGGGATGACCATATGAACAATGAAGGGAACTAGACAAAGATGTGTAGTGACTATTTGGGAGTCATAGACTAGCCTTGAAACTATGATTTTAACATGTATGTATATGGGTTCCTAGTTTGTTCTCTTTTTCGGGGCAGAGGCACTATTTCAATGTATAATGTGTAGTAAATGAAATTCATTGCTCATGAGAATCGGTGTGTGTAAAGCAGACACAAAGAGCTTTCCAAAAAGTCCTAAATCAAGTATATTGGATGTTTGAACCATGAGTTATGATGTTTTGAATTAAAGGTGCAAAATATGTCAAAAAATAGAGCAGGTTTAGAAATTCAATAAGCGGCATCAACATGGACAATATCGGGCTAGAATGATATGTTTATCATGTAAAGGACTTCAAGAGATTTCAAAATAATTTTAGAGCACCCTCATATATGAAATTTCTAGAATTAGTTATGAAAGTTGGACCAAAAATATGTACAGACGAAAAGAATAGTAAATCAACAATAAAGATGCAAGGATGGAAAAAATAACAAACGGCGTCCTCTGAATATGCTCTCGCGTTACTCTATGAAAATGCTCTTGCGCTGGTTCCTTTGTCTAAAGAAGAAAATGATTTAATTGATCGTAGCTCTAAGAAGATCAGGAATAACGATGAGGCGTTCCCTATTGAGGAATGGCTTGAGCTTGGTAGGGAAAGCAAGAAAGTTTGGTTTGCTGGTCCTTCGTTTGCCGAGAAGTTACAGGGGATCAACAAAAGCGATGCTAGGTCTGGTGGCTTGGCTGACTATGAGGGGATGGTGGAGGATACCCAACAAGAAAATGGATCTCAGAGCACGGAAGAGGATGATAATGCGCCTCTCTGCGAGATTGTGGAGGACACCGTTCGTAACTTTCCGACATTTTCATTCTCAGCGAAGATGAAGAAAAGGCTATATAAGGCGTGGGATAAGGCAGTCATTGTGAAGCTTCTAGGGAAAAACATTGGGCATAAACTACTTCTATCCATTCTGCAATCTATGTGGGCAAAATGTGGAATCATTAATCTAATTAACATTGGGAATGACTTCTTTGTGGTTAAGCTGACTAACTTAGAAGACTATCGAAATGCTCTGACCTGGGGGGGCATGGTTGATCTTTGATCACTATCTCTGTTAGGCCCTGGGAGCCCTGTTTCAATCCCTGGACGGCTTTAATCAACAAAGTTGCGGTTTGGGTTAGACTACCTAATGTTTTCCTGGAGTACTATGACAGGGAAGCTCTATCGTGGATTGGCAACCGCATTGGAGAATTAGTCAAAATAGACATTAATACCTCTGGGCAGCTCAGGGGACATTATGCGCGTATATGCGTCCTTATGGATCTTGAGAAACAATTGATGGCTGGTTTTATAATGGAAGGCCAGGAGTATTTTCTAGAATATGAAGGCTTACATGGATTATGTATGAAGTGTGGCATTTATGGGCATAAGAGTGATTCATGCACAAGTGTGGCCAACCATAAAAAAACAGAGGTTTGTAAAGGGAATAATCCTGATATGAAGGTAGTGGAGGAAGTAATTATGGGTGAAGGGGAGGCGGTACCTGTGGAGCCAGAGTTGTCAGTGTCGGAGGTATGGAAGATCATCCAAAAGCCTCAGCGAGCTAAAAGAGTGAGTAAGGAGAAATCTGCCCCATCCCTCGGGCAGGCTAGTGGCGGTTCACGGTTTGGAGTTTTGGCGGTAGAAGGTGAGGTTGACAAGGGTGATAGTTTGACGGATGGTGTACCTCCCGTATAGTTTAATGCTCTGGCCGAGGGGGTGATAAAAATGACGTCTTCGGGAATTGGTACAGTTGGGAGAAAAGGAGGGGCTAAGAGGAGAGTTGGATCAGCGCTTAGGGCGGCGAGCAAGGACAAAATGCAGGAGAATAGCAGACATGACCTGAGGAAAGAGAAGAGAGCGCGGGAAGATTTGCATAAGATAACGAAGGAGCCTGAGGAATTGAGGTTAACTGGTGTGAGGGTGAAAACGGCAGAAGATTACCTAGAGAATCCCCAAATGGTGACACCTCAGGAAGATGTGGTCGCGGGTTTGATAGGCAGTGGGTATAAGGCTGGGGAGAATCTCGACACTTTTATTTTGGATCCAGGACAAGGAAGCCAACTGGAGGGCCTCTCTGGTAAGTTTTGGGTTGAACCTAAAGATGAGGGCCTAGACCAAGATATGTTGGAGGATGGAGTGGGTTCTCTTGTGATGGACTCTTGTGTTCCAGAAACCCAATTCCCATAGCTCGTGGGCCTGTGCCGTAGCCCAAGTTTCTTTGAGTCCATTAGCTTATTTTGCAATTAAATATCTGATGTATTCCATTTTCTATTGGAATGTTCGTGGTGCCTGTAGCAAGAATTTGAGCAGAAACTTGCAAGCTGTTTGGGAGGAGTCGTGTCCTGATTTCGTTGTGCTCACTGAAACTAAATGCCAGGTTGAAGACCAATTTCGCTGCTTAAATAGGCTCCGTTATGATAAATCAACATTTGTGCCCAGTGTAGGAAGATCTGGAGGCTTATTTGCAGGTTGGAAGAGTTCCTATTTCGTCGTCGATGTGATCTGTAAGAACAGGCAGTACCTCCATTTTAAATGTTCTTGGATGAATCAATCTTCGTTCCTACTCACGGTGGTGTATGCGATTCTGTCACTGACCTTTAAGAAAGCTCTATGGGGGGACTTTCATGCCCTTGCAAGTAACACGGAATCTCCTTGGATTGTGGTAGGAGATTTTAACGATGTCTTATTACCCAATGAGAGATTGGGTGGTTCTGGTGTAGACTTTAGGAGACTGAATAAGTTCCAGGAGCGTCTCCAAGGATGTAGCCTCACTGATTTGGGTTCCCATGGACCCCGGTTCACGTGGCAGGGACCTCGATTGCCTAATTGTTCTCTCCTATTTGAACGGTTGGATAGGGTGGTGGCTAACCCCTCATTCCTGGTGGAATTCTCTCACTGCCCTATTCAGGTGTTGACAAGAACCAAGTTGTTCGACCATAACCCGTTATCTCTTCGTTTTGAGAATAATTGGATTACGAACAAGATCGCAAGGGCTTTTAGATTTGAAGCAATGTGGACTCTCCATGCCCAGTACAATGATTTCCTAAAGGATAATTGGGTTTCTGAGGGGAGCTTGGATGCTTTGCTACGGAATTTCAGATCAGCTATCAGTTTGTGGAATAGGGATGTCTTCAGGTTTATAGAAAAGCAAAAGCTCCAAATTCAGAGGAGGCTGAGGGGCATTCAACAATCTTAGGCTTATCTTTCGTCCCGATATCTATGTGAGCTGGAGCTAAAACTTCAAGAGGACCTTGAAAGGATTCTAAACCTCGAGGAGATTAAATGGTTCCAAAAAGCCAGAATTTAATGGGTAACATAGGGTGACCAAAATACCAGGTACTATCATGTCTCTACTAAAGTGAGGTATAGGCGAAACCAAATAAAGGCTTTAAAAGATACAGAGGGTACATGGGTTGTGAATGATTGAGAGCTACGTAGGATGGTTGTTGAATATTTCAAAGGCCTCTTTGGTGATATTGATGACTTTTCCCCTGTTTTAGTTACTAATACTGGTTTTCCTGTTTTTGACTCTGATGTGGCTCATGGGCTTTCTAGAATTCCATCCGGAGAGGAAATTAGGAATGCTTTGTTTTCAATGGGAAATTTTAAGGCTCCTGGTGTTGACGGATTCCCCCCTTTCTTTTATAAACAGAATTGGGAGGTTTTAGGCCCATCGATCTATGAGTTTGTCAAAGGAGTTTTTTCTGGCTTTATGGGTTTGGAAGAAGCTAATAGAACTTTAATTGTTTTAATTCCTAAGAGGGAGTGTCCGGAAGTTATCCCTCATTTTAGGCCCATCTCGTTGTGCACCGTCTACTTCAAAATGTATTACAAAGCTTATTACTCAGAGATTGAGAGGTGTGATGAATAATATCATTTCACCTTACCAAGCTAGTTTCATCAGGGGAAGACGCATACAGGATAACATTGTTATCGGGCAAGAAATTCTCCACATAATGAGTAAGAATAGGAGCAAATGTGGCCTAATGGCAGTAAAAATTGATCTTGAAAAAGCTTACAATAGAATTAGGTGGGATTTTCTGAAATGTACTCTTCTTGAGGTTGGTTTTGAGGAGAGTTTCATTAATCTAATTATGTGTTGTGTGTCCTCTGTATCTTATAATGTACTTTGGAATGGGTCACAGACTGAATACTTTTTCCGGAAGAAAGGCCTTAGGCAAGGAGACCCCATTTCACCTTTATTGTTTGTACTTTGTATGGATAAATTATCGCACTTGATTTGTGGTGAAGTTGATGCAAGGAATTGGAGTCCGATTGCTACATCTAGCCTGGCCCTAGGATTTCCCATTTTTTGTTTGCTGACGGTCTGCTTTTATTTAGGGTTGCATCCTCTAATCAAGCCAATTGCATGAAGCAGTGTTTGGAAAAATTTACTTCTGTCTCAGGAGGGAAAGTAAATCACGCCAAATCTTCCTTATTCTTCTCCCCAAGAGTCTCAACACAAGTTAGGAATTCGATTAGCTCAGCTATGCAAATGAATATTTCCTATGAGATAGGCAAATATTTAGGTTTTCCTATTGTGTGTAGTAGGAAGACTAATGAGACTTTCTACTATGTGATTGAGAGAGTCAATGTTAAATTGCCAGCATGGAAATCAAAGTCATTATCTATGGCGGGGCGCATAACGTTAGCGAAATCAGTTCTGAGCGCTATTCCCATATATCCTATGTTTGTTGCTAGACTTCCGAGGGGAGTGTGCCAAAAGGTTGAACAACTTCAACGGAACTTCATTTGGGGCCACATGACACTTATAGGAAACTTCATCTGATTGGTTGGGATTGCATTACTCGACCAAAGGAGTTTGGGGGATTGGGTTTCAGGCGATTGGGTCTATTTAATAATGCATGTGGGGCCAAGTTGGGTTGGAATTTGATTATGGGTAATAGTGCTTTGTGGGCGGAAATTCTTCAACACTGGTATATGTTGCGGGATGGTGATAACCTATTACAATTCAAAGTGGGAGATTCAAAATTGTGGAAGTTCATATCGGCTCAGAAACCTATTCTTGATTCTGGGGCTAAATGGATGGTAAGGAATGAATGTTCAATTAATTTCTTTAATGACCAATGGCTCTTTCAGGGGAATATTAAGGATTTCTCTATTAGAGTTTTATCTGAGGAAGAAGACCTATCATGTGTTGCTGATTGGATCGTTGATGGCAACTGGGATTGGCAGCGGCTCTCTAGAGTGGTATAAACCTCTATTCTACAACGACTAAGAACCCACCTTATTCCTCAACCGAGCATGGGGCATGATTTTATGTGTTGGGGTGCATCTAGTGATGGGAACTTTTCCGTGAGGAGTGCTCATTCCTTGATGGTGGAAAATCCAGCTCATTTACGGTGCAATCTTTTCAAATCTGTTTGGAAATGGCCAGGGGTGGAACATATTAGAATTTTCTTATGGAGGGTGCTACTAGATAAGCTCCCAACTAATGCATGGCGTAGCTCGTAGGGCCCTGGTCAGCTGTTTGTGATTTCTGTCAAGGCGATTATGAGGATATCCTACATGTTCTACGTGATTGCCCTTATGCTAAGCGTATGTGGCTGATTCTAATTAAGCTAAGGTATGTTACTCAATTTTTTGCTGCAAATATGAGAAATTGGGTGGCTATGAACTTGTCTGGTCGATTTTGTGGTGACATGGGACCTTATTGGAAGATGATTTTTGGAGTATTTGTGTGGAAGTTGTGGTGTTGGAGGAATGCTTTTATTTTTGAGAATGGCTTTCTGAAACTGGTTAAACCTGAAATTATTATTTTGCACTGCTGGAGGTCATTTTCTTGTACTAAAGACAATGTATTAGTTGCCCAGGATTTGAATTTTCCTTCTGTGTCAAGCCGAGCTTGGATTCTACTACCGATTGGTTTTGTTAAGCTTAATGTGGATGGGGCTATGATTCAAAGTAATTCAAGAGCTAGTTGTGGTGAGGTAGTGCGAGATAGCAGGGGGGTTTGGATTGCTGGATTCTCTAAATTTCTGGGCCTCTGTTGTGCTAGGAATGCAGAAGAATGGGCTATGTATGAAGGCTTAAATTTTGCTTGGGACTTAGGATTCAAGAGTGTGGAGGTTGAATCTGATGATAGTGTGCTCGTGGACCAGCTTGTTGATAGAAGCGCTGATGCTGGAAGCCTTCTGGTACAACAAATAAAAGAGTTGCTGTTCAGGAACTGGGCGGTGCATCTTCGGCACATACCTAGGGAGTGCAACAGGGTTGCTGACTCTTTGGCAAAGTGGGGCTTTTCAAAGTCTCTTACGCTTAGTGCTTGTCCTTTAGCTTTGAGAGCTTTAGTTTTTTTTTTTGCTCAGAAATATTACTTCTATTACCATAAAGTCAGTAATACAAACTTAGAAACTAAATTGGTCCAGCATCAGCTGACAGTAGCGAAATGCAAAAGTAAATAAACCAACAACATGCCAATAGAGGCAGAAAACTAATCCAGGGAAGACTAAATCCCATCCAACATACAGAAAACAATACAACACCAGCCAACAGAGGGCCTTACTGGAACAGAAAATAGAAAGAAACAACCACCAGAGGCAGCTAGAAGAGAGCCAGCACTCCACCACCAAAGGTACAACAAAAACAGGGAGAAATCCAACCTAAGGGAGCTGAATCCCCTCATTAACCGAACCAGATGTAGAGACATTATCCATGACAATCCAAGCCTCCTGTGCATCCAAGGCTAGAAGAGACAACAAAGAAGGTGAAGGTTGTGAAACCCACCCAATCGGGCATACCTCCTTGTAAGCATTTGCTGCAAGAAGATCAGCAACTCTATTACCCCTTCAAGGGATAAAAGAAAGAGAAAACCCAACCTTATCAGCAAAGAGGCAAATAATATCATAAATAATACTTCTACATTGCCATTCACATAAATCAAAGGATCTAGCATCAATACATGAAACAAGAAGCATGCAATCAAATTCAAAGGTAGCTTTATCTATGCCTAAGTCCATGGCTATTAACAAAGCCCTTTTTAGAGCAAGCGCCTCAGTCATGAAGGCGGAGATTGACTTCACTTTATCAACATAACCCCATTGGAAGGAAGCCAAAAAGTTACGACACACCACACCAATGGCAACTGGAACTCTGTTTGATGCAAAAGCACCATCTATATTAGTCTTGACTGAACCAGGGGCAGATGGAAACCAGCGAGCTGTAGGCAACAAACCTTCCCCACATCCTCCTTTCTAGGCCGAGAGGATTCTAGATTACCCCAGAACTCACATTGGACCTTTTGGCACATTCCACCACAGCCATAGGATTAGGCTCAACATGATTGAAGACAAAATCATTCCTTTGTTTCCAGATGCACCATAATGTCTAGCACACAAGAGAAATATCATGAGGGGTAAAGGAAGATAGACCTGAAACCCTTAGCCACCAAGCATTAAAATTGGATATTTCAGTGAGCTCAATTCGACCTCCTAAACTGCTGCCAAACCAAGCTCCTCGGGTCCATGGGCATATAAAGAAGAGGTGTTCAATATTTTCAACCGCCTTCTCACATATTGGACAGGAATTACTTTGGGATCTTTTCTTCTTGTATAATGCCTCATTTGTAGCTAGAGCATTGTTAAGAATCCTCCATATAAATTGTTGAACCCATGGAATAATTTTGATCCTCCACACAGACTTCCAGCAAGAACTAGGAATGACTAAGAGGTGCCGGCCTTATTAACATCACTAGGCGCCTTATTCTTCTTACTGTGGTACCCTTCCTTAACAAGATACACTTCACTTTTAGTAGCAGTCTAGACTAGTTTATCCTCTAGATCATTCCCTGGAATAGGAATTGCAAGAATAGCACACTTTACTTCATTAGAAATATATTGAGAAATGGGAGCAAGGTTCCAAGCCCCCTCCACAATGAGGTCACTGACCCTACCATTAGCCACAATAGGATCTGCACTGTCTTGCGGTTTCTCAGGAAAGGTGATTCCTGGAACCCACTTATCTCCCTAGATACGAATGGATCTACCTGACCCCAAATCCCAATGCAACTCTGCCCAAAGAATTCTCTCCCCTCCACAATACTGGACCAGCACTAGGAGGCTTTATATCCCTTCCCCACATCCAGGAAATTTGATTTTGGAAAGTAAATACTCTTCAGAACTCGAGCCCATAGTTCATTAGGCTTCGAAATGAGTCTTCAAGCTGTCTTTGCCAATAAAGCATCATTCATAGTTATTAGATCCCTAAAACCCATTCCACCCATATCCTTTCTTTGAGAAATAAAGTCCCAAGCCTTCCAATGTGTTCGGCCACCTAATGCATTCCCATCCCACCAAAAATTGGCTATCAGACTATGAATTTCTTTGCATGATTTAAGGGGAAATTTAAAGCAGTTCATAGGGCATATTGGAATGGCTTGAATAACCGCTTTAATCATTACCTCACGACCTACAAATGAAAGGAAAGAATTATCCCACCCTTGAATCTTACTAGTAATCCTTTCTCTAATATAGGCCAAGGCTTGGTGTTTGGTCTTCCCCCAAATACTCAGAATCCCAAGGTATTTCCTAGGATCCCCAGAGGCCAAAATACCAAGAGCTGTACCCACAACAGATTTAATGTCCTCCAGGGTATTAGTGGAGAAAAAGAGGCTTGATTTATCAAGGTTAATAATCTATCCAGAGGCAACGCAATATTGCTTCGAGAGAAAGGCCAGCTGATCACAATTATTCTTAGAAGCATTCATATAGAAGAGAGCATCGTATGCAAAGAAGCTATGGGTGAGAATAGGGCAGCCATGACTCAGTTTAATACCCATAATGCGCTTAGATTCCTGGTTCTTGCTAATCATGCTCGAGAGAACCTCTGCTGTCAAAATGAAAAGATAAGGAGAAAGGGGGTCTCCTTGGCGCAGCCCCCTACTTGGAGAGAAAGCTTTGACAGGTTCACCATCTAAACATATATTTAATCTAACAGATCTCACACATTTCATAATAAGAGAAACCCAATCAGCACAAAATCCAAACCGCAAAAGGGTCTTTTCCAAGAAATCCCATTCAACTCTATCATATGCTTTGCTCATATCAATCTTAAGAGCGAATTCATGCTTACCCCCTCCCTTTTTCCTCCTCAGGTAATGGTATACTTCATGTGCAATAATAATGTTATCCTGAATACACCTCTCGGGGACAAAAGCACTTTGATTATGGGAAATACACCCCGCAAGAAAAGGCCTCATCCTATTTGCCATCAACTTACAAATAATTTTATATGAAAAATTACATAAGCCTATAGGCCGAAAGTGGGACACATGTTATGGCTTTTCTAATTTAGGAATCAAAGTAATATTAGTTTCATTAATCATATCTAAATCAGATTTCCCAACAAAAAATTCCTCTACTGTCAAACAGATAAATTCACTAATTTCAGGCCAAGAGTTGTGATAGAACATACCCGAGAAACCATCTAGACCAGGGGCTTTGGAGTTGCCCAGGCTGAAAGCGGCATCTTTGATTTCTTTCGAGAAACAGGTCTCATGAGGCACTGGTTCATTTCTGCCATTATCTTGCTATCCACAAAGCCCGACACATAATCTACACCATCCGACCCAGTAGAGGAGAAGAGTTGTTGGAAAAAAGTAGAGATATTGTCTTCAATTTCGTTTTTCTCCATGAGCCAGTGACCGCTATCATCCTTGACTCTAAGAATGTTATTCCATTGCCTTCTTTTAATAGTTCACATATGAAAGAATTTCAAGTTTTTATCACAAGCTGTAAGCCAACTAACCCTTGACCTTTGCAACCAGAATTTTTCTTCTCTAATCAATAAACTCTCCAGAGCCAGTTTCATCTCACTGATGGCTACCGCATTACTGCTATTAACTCCCTGCTGTGAAATAGATGCTAGCTTAGCCTTCATCTCAGCAATCAGACGTGCATTGTTCGGAAATTCCCTCCTGCTCCACTCCACCAACCCAGATTCACACTTCAATAGCTTATTCACCAAATCTTGAATTAAAGAGGAGCCTTCTCTGTGAACTGTCTTCCAATATCTAGCAATAACTTGAGAGAAATCCGGATGGCTTACCCAAGATGCTTCAAATCTGAACACACACTTCCTCCTCTTGGGTTTCGGTAAACATTGAACATATAGGAGATGGTTATCTGACCCCAAAGGGTCAATGTTAAAAACTTGCAAGTTCGGAAACTTCTCCCTTAGTTTCCAATTCCCAAATGCTCGATCAATTCGTTCTTGGATCATTCCCTGCCCATCTCTCTGATTACACCAGGTAAAACACGCCCCATTAAATCCCAGATCATCTAGCTCACATTCTGCAGCAAAGCATTTAAAATTTAATATCTTTCTCCAAGCTCTGGGGCGTCCTCCACTCTTCTCATGATGAAACATTATATCGTTGAAATCTCCCAAGCATAACCAAGACCCCTGAATATTCTTGCTTATCCTTATGATTTCCTTCCAGCATAAATTCCTCTCTTCTTCCACTGGAGGACCATATATGAAAGAAATGAACTCGGGAGTCTCCACCTCATTAGAAGATACTCTTGTATGAATAATATTGGCTGAAGAAAATAAGATGTCCACCTTGATGGAATGAGCCCACTAGATGGCTAAACCGCCACTGAGCCCTCTAGGATCCACTAACCACTCATTGTTGAAACCATAATGTCTACGGATCTTCCTAACGAACTTCACCATTTTCTTAGTTTCCATTAAGAACACCAAATGGGGTTTTTTCCGGAAGCACTCTTCCTTTAAATTCCGAATTGTCAAGGGAACCCCTAACCCTTGACAATTCCAAGCTAATGTATTCATGGCGAACTGGCGGTTGGTTCAATCTAGCCACCGGCTTGATGATCAGAATTAGGTAGATTGGATTCCTGGTTACTTGTTCTTGTGAGCCAGCTCTCTGGGAAGTCAATTTCCACTGAGCTTGATGATACTTCGGCAAGGGGAAGTAACTGATTTGCAACATTTTGATTTCTTATCATTGACTTCAGCGTTCTGTAATTCCGCCTTCGTCCTCGCAAAGATGAAGGTTGCACTAGCTGTAGATTACGTTGTATCGGGGTCTCCTAAAAAATCAACCTTCGCTGCCTCTTTGCAATTTCCAATCCCAAATCACTATCATTTGCCTTTTTCAAGTGAAAATTCTTCAGGGACAAGGCCATCGACGAGATAGGTGATAAGCCAGCATGAGAGGTCACTTTGGACTCATTGGGTCAGATTCACCTGGAAAATCCACCCTGTATTTTGTCTCATTCTCTCTAGATCCTGGACTCTGGAGCATCCCTACTTTCAGACCCATTTCGTAACTTGACTCCCCCAGAGGCCCATTTGAATGATGGCCCTCAACAGCACCCTCTACCTGCTCCCCACATAATTGGGCCACAGTGGTTGAATGGGCCTCAATTTCTGGACTAATCTCCACAATAGTCAACAGCCTTTGACCTTCAGCAGCAGACGACACCTCGCTGACTGAGCCAGAAGGCTGCTCCTCCTGACATATCCCTATCATTTTGAATCTAGGGACTTCACCAAATTGTCCTTTATTCTGACACTCCTCATACCTAGAATAGCTTTTGCCCTCCACTGGAACCAAAGACCTTGGCGTCCAACTCCGGCAAGCATCAGATGTATATGAACCTGAATCCCCTTCCTCACTGCATGCCTTGTTCTCCCCAAACGCTTCACATTTATCCTTCCTACATACCACTATGGCATCTTCAATGTTGCGGACTGCCGCTGTGCCAAGCCAACTCCCAAAACCGTGAGGCTCTGCTTCTTTACTTCTATTAACCTGAAATTCTTTGCATCCGCTTCCTTCATGCCCTATCCTCCCACAAAGATAACAGAAATTTTGGAGCCTCTCGTATTTCACAGTCACCCACGCTGGCTCCTTGTCCCCTTGCGGCACCCAGAAACCTGGAATCAGAGGTTCACTGAGATTAATCAAAGACCTCACCCTAATGAAGCCTCTGCCTATCCGCCCATTCAGCTTAGGTTTTTCATATATGACAGCCTCTCCTACCACATCGCCTAAGGTCTTCGCATTCGACTTCTCGAACCCTTCCAGCGGCAATTCATGGAACTGAAACCAATATGGTGCCTCCCCAAAATTCACATCCTTCAAAACCATGTAATCATCCCATCGCTGAATATTAAGAAGACAACCTTGTATGGACCAGGGTCGACCTCTTAAAATTCGTTTGACATCGTTGGCATCCTTGAACCGAAAAAGAAAAACAAGCTGACTACAATCCAATTCATTAATTTCTATCTCATCATCCATCTGCCATCCCTTCTTAATCATAGAAATAATTGTGGGCACATTCATTTTCTTCCAAGTTAAGATTTTACCCACCAAAGCCCCACCAAGCTTGGCTCTGTCACTTTCTAGCTTCAGAGCAACACTCTTCAAGCTCCTTGAACTACTGCTTTGACCCACCTCCATTCTTCGAATAACCACTGCAGAACTCGTTCCGACGCTCGCAAGACCCCAAAACGAGAGATAGAAAAGGAACCTTACTCAAGCAAAAGAAAAAAGGAAAAAGGAAAGATCGTCGTTCAGATAACGCCGATCGAAGAGGCCTTCTCTCACGAAAAAACCTACTTACTCTCACCAGAAGAGGGGACACTCCCACAAGGAGGACAGAGGAGCTCTTAAGAAGAGAGAGAGACTGGCCATCTTTCTTGAGAGCTTTAGTTAACCAGGAAAGTTTGGGATTTATTCCCCTTGTGTAATCTCTATTTTAGGTTTGGCTATTAATCTCCTTTTATAGCAAAAAAAAAAAAAAAACAATAAAGATGCAAGTTTCTATTTATGGGCTTTACTATCAATTCGCCAGAACCATAGTGCTTTCCATTTGCTTAGTAAAAGTGAGGAAGTGATGGATGTTCCTTTTTTTTTTTAATAGATAGAAACAAGTCATATGTACTTGTTATTTATTATTGAAAAAAAGAACAGAGAGGGAGAATTAACTTTTGGAACCAATAGTGGACACCTTCGGTGCCGAAAGTAATTAATTTTAGTTTAAAACTTACCCTTATTTTCTGAAGTAATACGTTAGTGTTCCTTGCACAACATTATCCGATAAAAACAATAAAAAATTGAATTCGAATCTTTAAAATAAAATAAAGGAAAAAAAGTGATCGAAGCCATAACATTTTTAATCGTTATTTAATTATAAAATATTTTTTCTATTTTCAAAATTTACATTTACTTTAAATGTGGCATTGTTTATAAAAATAAAGAATAGTGTAGGTTTTACCTTGTGTCATGTAAGATATGTTAGGTAACCAGATCATTGCCATGCATAGGAGACTACAACTGAAATTAAAATCTACATATTTATAAAAGCATCATACTTACATTAAGTTTTCCAATCCCACATGCTATATATCCTATTTTTTCATATGGGTTTATAATTAAAATGATAATAATTTCAAAAGTAAAATATATGGCTAAGAGTGATCGGAGAACTTAACCTAACTAATATAAGGAACTTGATCTAAATATTTTTTTATAAAATTTATATTAAAAATGCTATTTTTAATTTGTTAAAATAGCAATTACTTGTGCATTTTATATTAAAAAAAAATACCCGCAATAGAACCCATCATACAAGGTAAAATAAAAATGCTAATTTAGCCTATATATAATATAAAATTTTTTAAAAAATGTGTTGTGTATGTAGTGTGTGCGTACTGCTTCAAATTCTTAATAAAGCACATGACTTTAAATTTTAGTTTATGATTATCTAACAACCTTACCCAAACACATCATGCAATGTGCAAAACTGTTACTTAAATACAAAATTTATATAAAAAAGGGGCCTATTAATAGGTCGTAAGCATGATGTCTCATATCACATTTTGTATAAAATATAATTGAGAGCTAAGATATAGGAAGAGAATTTTTGCACTAGTGTCACTATCTCTAGAGCTGAGAATCAAGGGTAGTCCGGTTTACAAGGTTGGTCCTTAAAGGGTCAAGGCCTAAAAGGGCCGGCCCTTTTAGGCCAGGATAAGAAAAATATCTTCTTTTTTTTTTTCAAAGCCTGTACTGAGAGCATTAGGGCCAGGGCTGGCCCTACTAGCTAGAAGTTATTATTTCAAATTTTTACTATTTTTCCTCCGTTTTTTAAAGAAATATAATTACTTAATTACAATAATTAAAGTTCTAATTAAATAAATAAATATCGTCAACATTAATATCCAAACAATATGTGTCATGCAACAAACAAACACAATCACTAATTCAAAATTAGAAGTACACTTTTCTCCACAAATAACTCACACAAAACATAAGTACGATAACCATCATTGTCATTTTTTTCGCCATTATAATCAATTTCAAAGACATTTGATTGTGTTTCACTTTAAGTAGTATGATATGCTTCATTGGTAAAAATATCAAGAATTTCTTCTTCGCATCATGAATACATCCATAATCTTTATATGCAACAAATAATAAATCAAATCATAAAATCAGAGTATAATTTGTTGGACCTGGCTATCACCCAAGAGGGGGGGTGAATTGGGTGTTTGATAAACTTTAGGAACTTCGAAAAAAAACTTTTCGCAAGTTATAAATTGACAATTAGATATTCAAAGATGAGCATATACTGGAAATGTAACAGATAAGGGAAGAGAGTATGCAAACTGTGATTTATCCTGGTTCGGTCCAATATTTGACCTACGACCAGTCCCCAAGCTTCACTTGAGATTTTCAATCCACTATTTGCTTTGAACTTGATTACACGTTCTGTACTTGAAGTAATCCTCTCACTAGGATTCACTCCCCCTTACAAACCGTAATCAATTCACTTGCTTGATTACACACTTTGTACTCGAAGTAATCCCACACTCAGATTTACTCCCCTTACAAGCTGTAATCACAACAAAGTGTTTCCCACTCAAGATCACCCAATCTTGAGTAACTCTCAGAATAATAGGATGATTACAATGAATCTTCTCTCTCAGAAGTAAGTGAATAAACACTGAAGCACAATACATATAATCTCACTCTCTAAGCTAGATATATGATCATTGAGATATTCAAAGAGTAGATGAAGCAGACATTAGAATATTGGCATTTTCACTGTGTAAGCTCACGTCCCTGTTCTTGCTCTCCCTCTTGTTATATCTCTCTTGTTCTTCGTTTCTGGGCTTCTTATATAGATGAAGAAGAGGAACTAGCCGTTGCATTTTCTTCTCTTTGATTCTTCAAAGTTCAGCTGTAAATCTGGAATATGACAGTTGCATATTTTGCTCTGTTCTTTCAATTCTCAGCTGGAATCTTTGGAATATGTTGTTGCAGAGCGTCTTCCAGATTTTTAGTCATTCCATGATCTTAATTTGACCGTTTGAAGTGATCTTAATGTGTTGCAACGGTCTGAACTGAACATCTAGGATAAGGGAGAAGAATCAGCCCTGTTCTTGGTTCTTCATTTAATGTACTTATTCTGGATCTTGATTTCGCCTTGATCTTGTGATGAACCTGTCTGAAACTTATCGAAAACTTGATCAATAATGTTAGGAATAATAATATAACATGATATGATAATTTCAGATTAACCCATAAAGATTTTGCAAATTGGCGTAATCTGGTTCTTATACTTCAGCGACGCAAACTGGAGTTTGGAAAACTAAACTGGAGTTTGCAGTGGGCTAAACTGGAGTTTAGAAATCCAAACTCGAGTTTAGGTCTTCCAGAAAGGAATGTCGCGATTTGAGTTTTGGAGCACACTTGAACTTAAGGTTAAACTCGAGTCATTAAGTGGCTAACTTGAGTTTGGGGCTTTGTTACGAGGATAAGCCTAAGTTCAAGAACTTCCAGACTGGAGTTTAGAAACACAAACTGGAGTCTGTCAAATCAAAATATTGAGGAGCTCTCTGTCTGCCACAAACTCGAGTTTACTAACTCAAACTCGAGTTTCCTTAATAGATGAAAACATCTTGCTCTCTGTCAAGTCCAAAACTGGAGTTTGCTAATACAAACTCGAGTTTTCTTCTCCATGGCCTAATTAAATATTCTTCTCACAAGTTTTTTTGCTCTCTGACTTGATGAAGATCAATTCCTGGAATTTTGGTACCTATCTCCATAAGACTCTTTAAGTCTTCTTTCTAATGCAAGAAGAATTAGCTCCAAACTTATTGCAATCTGACGGTTATGATCCGATGAACGAAGGCTGTTCTTTAGCTAACGTTTTTCCAGCATCCTGAATTGTCAACTTCAAACATTCATACCTCACTCATTTGATCTTTGTTTTCCATGATTTTTATGTTTCTGGAAAGGTATGTGAGTTTGTTTTCATATGCCACCGATTTCAGCTCATTTCGATTTGTAGATTGTGAGATATCCTCAAATTACTGAACCTGGGTCTGCTGGGTGACATTAACAGATGGGTCAACTTCAAAAATTCATAGCTCTCTCATCTCAGCTTCTTTGCGTATGAAAATTTGTCTAGATGACAAATTGGATGTCTAGTTTCATACAAAATTGATTTCACCTTAAACCGATCTCTGGTGTGGGAGATATCATCAAATTACTAGAGGTCGCCAGTTCTGATCGTGAAATAGAGTTGGACAGAGTTGCTGAAAGCTTGCTAAACTCGAGTCATTAAGCGACTAACTCGAGTTTTGAGTTCCAAACTCGAGTTTACATTGGCTAACTCGAGTTTTGCTGGTCCAGAGACACCAGAGTTGCTGAAGACACTACAAACTCGAGTCATTAAGTGACTAACTCGAGTTTTGAGTTCCAAACTCGAGTTTACATTGTCTAACTCGAGTTTTGCTGATCCAGAGACGCCAGAGTTGTTGAAGACACTACAAACTCGAGTCATTAAGTGACTAACTTGAGTTTTGAGTTCCAAACTCGAGTTTTCTCATAATCTAGAGGCAGATCACTTCTAGTAATGCAGTAAACTTGACTTTTAAGTATCTGGCTTGATTTTGCTCATCCAGAACCTGATATATGTTTGTTTTAACTCTGAATTGAGCTGTTCTAACTTTCATTTGATCATGGAGACTTCTAGAATCAAACTAAGAACTTGTATAATGATTTTCTTAGTTTATTCAGCAAGTTCTTCTTTCTTTCTTCTCTCTTCGTGATTATTTTCCATGAATCAACTCTTTCTTTCTTCTCTTCTCCTGTTCTTTCTCTACATGAACAAATCTACATTAAATGTAGCAATTAGTCAATGTATATGGTATAAACTTTATGATATAAACTTTTTTCTCTTGATAATGGCATCTATATAAGACATCATCAAAACTAATCATTGGGCCTAGGTACTAAATCCCAAACTTGATTTCTTTCAAATTGGTTCATCTCCTCTTGCATTGCTATCACCCAATCATTGTCTGAAAGGGCTTCTTCAATTTTAAAGGGTTCTATTTTTGAAATAAAGACTGAAAAGGTTACCTCATTTAAAATGCTTTTCCTAGTTCTCACACCTTCATTTATATCACCTAGAACCTGATCCAGAGGATGGTTTTTATTGTATCTCCAGGCTTGAGGCTGAAGTTGTGACTGAACAGGTTCTTCAGAAATATTTTCAGTCTCGTTTTCTGGTTCTTCTTGAGAGGAATTTTCAGAGTTTGAGACAGATGGGATTTTTGAGGTAGATTGATTTTGTAGAACATTAACATCTTCCTCATCATTAGATTGGTTAGATTTGTTTTCACAGAATACTACATGAATTGATTCTTCAACAGTGCGAGTACGCAAAATTGTCCGAAATAAGGCAAGATTAGTTGCCAAAGGCTATAATTAAGAAGAAGGAATCGATTATGAAGAAACTTATGCCCCAGTGGCAAGATTGGAAGCAATAAGAGTTCTTTTAGCCTTTGCATGCATAAAAGGCATTAAACTCTATCAAATGGATGTAAAATCAGCTTTTCTAAATGGCTTTATTCAAGAGGAAGTTTATGTTGAACAATCTCCTGGATTTGAAGATGATTTTCATCCAGATCATGTTTTCAAACTGAAAAAGGCCTTATATGGTCTAAAACAAGCTCCTAGAGCTTGGTATGAAAGGTTAAGCAAATTCCTTCTTGATCAAGGATTTGTTAGGGGAAAGGCAGATAACACATTATTCATTAAAAGTAACAAGCTCAATGAAATCCTTATTGTACAAATCTATGTAGATGATATTATTTTCGGTGCTACTAATGATACCTTGTGCAAGGAATTTTGTGAAGGGCTGTCTCTAGATCAGCAAAACTCGAGTTAGCCAATGTAAACTCGAGTTTGGAACTCAAAACTCGAGTTAGTCACTTAATGACTCGAGTTTAGCAAGCTTTCAACAACTCTGTCCAACTCTGTTTCACGTTCAGAACTGGCGACCTCTAGTAATTCAATGATATCTCCCAAACCAGAGATCGGTCTAAGTTCAGCCTGATTCACTTTGCTCTGATATTCAAGAACTTCCAGACTGGAGTTTTGAAACACAAACTGGAGTTTGTCAAATACAAAATATTGAGGAGCTCTCTGTCTGCCACAAACTCGAGTTTACTAACTCAAACTCGAGTTTCCTTAAGAGATGAAAACATCTTGCTCTCTGTCAAGTCTAAAACTGGAGTTTGCTAACACAAACTCGAGTTTTCTTCTCCATGGCCCAATCAAATATTCTTCTCACAAGTTTTTTGCTCTCTGACTTGATGAAGATCAATTCCTGGAATCCAGTACCTATCTCCATAAGACTCTTTAAGTCTTCTTTCCAATGCAAGAAGAATCAGCTCCAAACTCATTGCAATCTGACGGTTATGATTCGATGAACGAAGGCTGTTCTTTAGCTAACGTTTTTCCAGCATCCTGAATTGATTGTCAACTTCAAAAATTCATAGCTCACTCATTTGATCTTTGTTTTCCATGATCTTTATATTTCTGGAAAGGTATTTGAGTCTATTTTCATATGCCACCGATTTCAGCTCATTTCGATTTGTAGATTGTGAGATATCCTCAAATTACTGAACCTAGGTCTGCTGGGTGACGTTAACAGATGGGTCAACTTCAAAAATTCATAGCTCTCTCATCTCAGCTTCTTTGGGTATGAAAATTTGTTCAGATGACGTATTGGATGTCTAGTTTCATACAAAATTGATTTCACCTTAAACCAATCTCTGGTTTGGGAGATATCATCGAATTACCAGAGGTCGCCAGTTCTGATCGTGAAATAGAGTTGGACAGAGTTGCTGAAAGCTTGCTAAACTCGAGTCATTAAGTGACTAATTCAAGTTTTGAGTTCCAAACTCGAGTTTACATTGGCTAACTCGAGTTTTGCTGATCCAGAGACACCAGAGTTGCTGAAGACACTACAAACTCGAGTCATTAAGTGACTAACTCGAGTTTTGAGTTCCAAACTCGAGTTTACATTGTCTAACTCGAGTTTTGATGATCAAGAGACGCCAGAGTTGCTGAAGACACTGCAAACTCGAGTCATTAAGTGACTAACTAGAGTTTTGAGTTCCAGACTCGAGGTTTGTGTCCTAAACTCGAGTTTTCTCATAATCCAGAGGCAGATCACTTCCAGTAATGCAGTAAACTTGACTTTTAAGTATCTGGCTCGATTTTGCTCATCCAGAACATGATATATGCTTGTTTTAACTCTGAATTGAGCTATTCTAAATTTCATTTCATCGTGGAGACTTCAAGAATCAATCTAAAAACTTGTATGATAATTTTCTCATTCCATTTGGCAAGTTTTTCTTTCTTTCTTCTCTTTTCTTGATCATTCTTCATGATTGAACTATTTCTTTCTTTTCTTCTCTTGTTCTTTCTCCATATAAACAAATCTACATTAAATGTAGCAATTAGTCAATATATGTGCTATAAACTTTTTGCTCTTACTAATGACATCTATATAAGACATCATCAAAACTAATCATAACCAATATAATTATTATGCATTTGTACTTAAATGGATAAATAAATCCATAACAAATACAAAACTATATAAATTATTAAATTACCATCATATATGAATCCATGCATCCAGTTGTGAGTGCAAATAAGATCTTGAACATTACATGGAAGAATGGAACTTCGAAGTGTGTGAGTCGTGATACTTATTCGTCAATAAGTAACAGACTGAGATTGAGAGTTGAGACATGGAAAGAGAGTGATAGGAGAGCTGAAGCGGGCAAGGAAAATGGTGATTGAATTTTTAGAGTTCCTTCACCCCTGCCCCCCAATACTCTTGGTCTCAACCAAGTTAATGAAAAGAAAATTAAAGGGCCTAGCGGGCCAGCCCTTAAACTTGTAGGGCTAGCCCTTTTAAGAAGCCCAATTGTAACATCCCAAATTTTGTGATTTCAAATTTGGATATTTTATGAAAATTAATTTCGTAATTTTGGTTTAAAAGAATTATGAGATTAATTATTGGAAATTTAGACTTATTTTTCCTTAATTTATTTTGGGAAAAAGAATAATAAGTTAAGGGATAATATAGGCCTAAAAATTAAGGAAGATTAAGTTGAAAAATTTTCCTAAAATAATTAGTAAATTAATTATTGGAAAATTTACCTAAAATGCATCACACAAACCTATTAAGCAATCAGTTTTTGTTTTCTCTTCACTACCCACAAGCCCAACACGTGAAATAGGCCGGCCACCCCCACACACAAAAAAAAAAAGAAAAAAGAAAAAAAGAGGAGGATATATGTATAAATCAACATTATTCATTATCAGCTCTCATATTATACGCAGAAGCAGCAACATGTAAGGCATATATGTATCAGATGCTTCCCAGCCCATACAAGCACACACGTCCAAGCCCATGATCATTATATTCCTATACCCATCAGCCCAATTATTCTCCAACCTGAAAAGTAGAAGGCTGAAACAGTACCCGCATTTTCGGTGAAACAAGCTTTTCAGGGGATGAAAGTCGTCTTCATTTTTGCTACTTTTGGACTCTACTTTCAAAACCTAGGTTTCCTCTGGATCGTTGTGTCTTATATATATATATATATATATATATATATATATATATATTTGCCTCCTTCTAGTTCCATCTGCTACCTCCTTCATTCCCAACGAGCTAAGAGAGAGAGAAAGAGTGAGAGAGAGAGACTATGCTACTTGCTGTTAAGAACAGAGGAGAAGAACCAGAAGCATATCAGCGCCATTCTTCATCTTTCCAAGCGGATCATCGATGGTAACCAAGATGTACACCTTCTTTTCCTTCAGTTTCCTTCACTTTTCCATAGAGTATGAACCTAGGAGATCAAAATGAGCTTGCTGAAAATTTAAAACTAAAACAGGGGCCGTTGTCGCATGCATGCGCGCGCACACACACACATATATAGACACACACACACATTGTGGTTGCTTGTCTGTGTGTTTGCATCGTTACACACACACACACACATTGTGGTTGCTTGTCTGTGTGTTTGCATCGTTATATATATATACACCTTGCTGTGTGTGTGAGTCATTGTTAGAATATAAATTGTTTATTCATCATTTGTTAATCATTTGCTATTCATCAATACGTGCTGTAACTGTAAGATTCCTTTTGTAGATTTTCCCTGTACACGTGTCGTTCAGTGATAGGGGTTGTTATGATTTGTATCTGTGATAATTCTTCTAGAATTGTGTACTGGATGTATATATATAAAATACTGGCCAGAGCGTATTCTCTGCGCCTTCAATTCCCTTTTCATTCTGTGTTGTTCTGTATTGTATTTCCTTACTTGGTATCAGAGGGTATCTTCTTCTTCGTCAGAACAACCATGTCTATGCTTCCTCTACTTATGCCAATTCCGCTACCTTAGCCGTCTCCTCCAATACCCGATCATACACTCTCTTTAGTTCCTCCAGCCAAACAACTGCGATCAAGCTGGATCACACTAATTTCCTTGTATGGGAGTCTATCGTCTTGCCATTGATTGAGGGCAACTGCCTTGAGGGCCATCTGGATGGAACAATCCCTGCTCCGCCGAAGGTTATTTGTGGTGACTCTGGAAACAGAGTAAATCTAGGCTATCAAGAATGGTTTTCAGTAGATAGAATGCTGGTCGGTTGGCTCAGGAATACTATGACCCAGGATGTTGGAGCCCAGCTCCTCCACTGCCAGACAGCAGAAGCGCTGTGGAATGGAGCAAGAGAGCTCACCTGTGCATCAACCAAGGCTCGGATTATGGTAATAAAAATGAACTGCACAACACTCGCTAGAAGTCAATGAAGATGGAGGAATACTTAAACAAGCTCAAGAGCATCTCCGATGAACTTGCTCTCGCCGGCTCCCCTGTGGTGACTGATGATCTTGTTCTCCATACACTTAATGGCCTGGACGCCGATTATAATCCGGTAGTAGTCAAGCTTGTTGACAAGCCATATCTCACTTGGGTGGAAGCACAAGCCGCCCTTCTCTCTTTTGAGTCGGGACTCAACCAACTGAATCACTTTGCCAGCCTCAGCATTCAACCCTCGCTCAATCTAGGTCAACGAAATGATGCCAATTTCGATGTTGGAAGCAACCATAATTGGCGGCTCAATTCTCGTAACTTTCGCAACAGAGGTGGCCGTTCCCATGGCGGCAGACGTGGAGGTCGTCCCTTTTGCGTTCACTGTAAACGCCCTGACCATACCATTGCCACGTGTTATTACCGTGATGAATCCACTGGTTTGACTAGTTCCAATAATCTTCTCAGCCTTATTATGCTAACTTGTATTCAACTGTAGATCCATCTTGGTTTGTAGACAGTGGCGCTAACTACCATGCCACATCAAATCCTGAGCATCTTGATGACATTATTCCAGCTGGTAAGTCTCATATCACTACTTGTACTGGTGACAAACGCTCGATTCTAGGCGTCAGTGTAACTTCTATACCTTGTAACTCTTCGAAGCTAATTTTAAAAGACGTTTCATATGTACCTTCTGCCACTAAAAATTTGCTCAGTGTGAACAAGCTATTACGCGATAATCCTGTGTGTGTAAAGTTTACTGTTGCAACTTGTGATGTGAAGGACTCGAAGACAGGGGAAACGCTACGACAGGGAACCTCAAAGGACAGAATATATCCGGTGAAGAACGGAAAAAAGCTTGATTACAAACCATATGTGCTGTCGGCAGAGCAGGGTGCTCCTTCTTCATCTAAATTTCTCAAATGGCATCATCTTCTCAGTTATCCCAGTGACAAATCCTGAAGCGAATTTTAAATAATTGTAATAAGAGTGATTTGGCTAGACAAATTGATGACAACTTCGTCTGTGAAGCGTGTCAGTTAGGAAAGTCAAAACTGCTTCCATTTCCCACTTTTATGTCTCAATCATCTCGCATTCTTGAATTAATACATATAGATCTCTGGGGTCCTGCTCCTGTTTTATCTAATAGTAGCCATAGTTTCTATATCTATTTTGTTGATGATTTCAGTCGATTTACGTGGATTTATCCAGTGAAATATAAGAGTGATGTTGTACATGCCTTCAAACATTTTAAGGCTTTTGTGGAAAACTAGTTTGATTCAAAAATTAAGACGCTTCAATGTGATAATGGCAGAGAGTATAAACCATTTATACCCATTGCTCATGATGCTGGTATCAAATTCGCTTCACCGGTCCTTACACCTCGGCCCAAAACGGAAGAGCTGAACGAAAGCATAGGCATGTCGTTGAGATGGGCCTGATATTGCTAGCTTATTCTGGGATACCTCTCAAATTTTGGACTGATGCTTTCCAACAAGCGATCTTCCTTATCAACCGACTGCCAATGCTAGTTCTAAACAATGCACGCCCTTGTTCAGGTTGAAGCAAACAGAGCCCAATTATGATAATCTTAAACCCATTAGCTATGCTTGCTACCCGTGTCTCAAGCCATGTAAGCATCATAAACTTCAGTTTCATAGCAAACAATGTGCCTATTTGGGACCAGCATGACAACAAAAAGGCTACAAATGCCTAAGTGCCTCAAGTAAAATTTATGTCTCCCGTCATGTTGTTTTTGACTTAAATGTTTTTCCATTCAGGACTGGCTTTATGGAACAATACCATCATCCTACTGATCACGATTTTGTGAGTTCTGTACCTCTCGTTATTGATGGTAATACGAACTTGGTTCGTTCTGAGAATGATGATGTGTCAGTCGCCTGTGAACGTGAATCATCAAGTTCCCATTCATTAAGGCCTGAATCATCTGGTCATGGCTCAAACCCACTAGACTCACAGGCCTCTTTGTCGGGTCTACTACCAGCAAGGCCCATTAATTAGCATTCTATGATTACTAGGGCTAAGGATGGTATAACGAGGCCCAAGTATCCTTTCATTGGTCTTACTAGAGGTATTATTCATGGAACTCCAGAACCTTCGACCACTCAGGCTGCTTTGTCATCTCCTCGATGGCGGCAGGCAATGACCGACGAGTTTCAAGCATTGCAGAGAAATCACACCTGGGAATTGGTTCCATATGCCAATCAAAAGCTCATTGACAATCGATGGGTGTTCAAATTAAAGTTTCGAGTCGATGGATCAGTCTTAAAGCACAAAGCCAGACTCATCGCGAAAGGTTTTCAGCAGACTCCAGAGATTGACTTTGGCGAGACATTTAGTCCTGTCGTCAAAGCAACCACTATCAAAGTAATACTGTCTTTGGCCGTTACATTTAATTGGGAAGTGAGACAACTTGACGTGAATAACACGTTCTTGAATGACTATTTACAAGAGGAGGTGTATATGCCTCAACCAAAGGGCTTCGTCGATCCAAGAAAGCCTAATCATATATGTAAGTTAACTAAAGCCATTTACGGTTTGCGTCAAGCTCCTCGAGCCTGGTTCGATCGGTTGCGTTTAACACTGATCAGCTGGGGATTTCGCAATATAAGAAGCGATGTCTCTTTGTTTATGCTTCAGACACCCAAGTTAACTGTTTTTATCCTTATTTACGTTGATGATATTTTGGTGACTGGGAATAGCCCTGTTTTTATGAACAAATTTGTGTGTAAACTGAATTAGATCTTCTCACTAAAGGACTTAGAACCATTATATTACTTTCTGGATTTAGAAGTCTATTGTGATGAACTGGGAATTTATTTGAATCATACTAAATATGTTGTGGATTTGCTTGGTAAATTTGGTATGAGTGACTGTGCACCTGTCTCTACCCCTATGGTAACTGGTCGATTGCTCTCCTCTGAGGATAGAGAATTGTTAAGTAATCCTACAGAATATAGGCAGGCCATAGGGTTCCTGCAATATTTGACAACAACACACCCTGACATTTCTTTTGCTGTAAATAAGCTTAGCCAATTTCTGTCCAAGCCAAGAACATCTCATTTTCAGGTAGTGAAACGAGTTTTTCAGTATCTTAGGGGCACATACAACTTAGGTTTGCATATTAAACCTTTTAGTAATCCACAGTTAATTGCTTATACTGATGCAGATTGGGCATGTGATCTGGATGATAGACGATCAATGGCAGGAATGTGTGTTTTTTTGGGGAACAATCTTGTTTCCTGGTCCTCAAGGAAGCAAAAGGTAGTTGCAAGATCTAGCACTAAGTTTGAATATAGATCTTTATCAGATGGATCTGCTGAGCTTAAATGGTTGAGTTCATTGTTGTTTGAAATTGGTTTATTTATTAAGAGGCCTTCTATGATATGGTGTGATAACCTTAGTGCAAAATCCTTGGCCACTAATCCGATTCAACATGCTAGAAGCAAACATATTGAGGTGGATGTGCATTTTATTAGAGATCTTGTTCTCTCTAGTCTCATTGATATTCGATATGTGCCCTCTTCATTGCAGATAGCGGACTGTCTTACTAAACCGTTGTCTCAGTCACAATTTGAGTTTTTTAGAGTCAAACTCGGGTTGCTAGTCACACCCTATTGTTTGAGGGGGAATGTTAGAATATAAATTGTTTATTAATGATTTGCTATTCATCAATACGTGCTGTAACTGTAAGATTCCTTTTTTAGATTTCCCTGTACACATGTCGTTCAGTGATAGGGGTTGTTATGATTTGTATCTGTGATAATTCTTCTAGAATTGTGTACTGGATGTACATATATACAATACCGGCCAGAGCATATTCTCTGCGCCTTCAATTCCATTTTCATTCTGTGTTGTTCTGTATTGTATTTCCTTATTGTCACTGCATGTATATAAACATTAAAAGTTTCTATCATGCAAAAAGTGATACACACACACGCACACATGTATACATTAAAGGAGAAGAAAAAAAATGCTACTACATGTATACATTATTGCTGTGTATGCGTATATATATAAAAATGTAAAACAAATGCATGCCTTGCATGATTTTGTTTCTATTTTATGGATTTGAAGCAGAGGTGAACATTTAGCTGCTACATTAAAATCTCAAATGAACAGTACCATGTTGTGTGTCACTGTAGCAACTAAATGGGATGTTCACGTGTATTTGGCTGATTGAACGTCAATCGTTGACTAAGCAAAAACCATGGCAAAACTTAGTGTTTTTATATGAAATTTTATTATTAGATAGAGGACATCTTAAGCTTCAAAACTAGCCAAATAACAGCCAAAACTGACGTCTAGAATGAGAACAATGATTTTTCAAAGTTGAGCTACAAACACTGAAACTTTCTGTGTTTAGAAATGAACATTTATTTTCGGGCTCTAGTTTGGAATATGAAACTCTTGTGTTTTTCTATGAAACTTTTACAGGAGATATTACTACTACCTAATCTTCTAAATGAGCTTTGGTTCACCTCAAACGGAGGTCTAAAACTCTAGTCATAATTTTTGGAAGTTGAGTTACAAAATAGGAAATGTTTTTTTTACTGCTTTTGGAGTAGCAAAATGATGTTGCATTTTGTGTTAGGTAAACAAACTTAAAAAAATTATGAACATTTCCATAGTTGTAGTAGACACATAGAAATTTAATTTGATAGGTAACACACCTCATTTGAAATTGTATCCAGGGAAATATGAAGTTTTGAAGTTTACCTATGTTCCTGGAAGTTATACTTGACAGACCTGATGTTTTTGAAATCTGGGAATTTTATAGCATGTTTTGGTTTTTGGTATTTTTTTTAATGAAACTAGACATGTTAAGGGACACATGAGATTTGGAATAAAATCAATTGAATTTTTATACAATTTATTATACATTTTTGAAGTTAGGTAATAGGACAAACTATTTCATGAGGAAAATTCAGGACAGTGGTTACATTTTGAATATTTGTGAATTTTTGACATGTGATAAAATAATGGAATCAATTTTCCTAGAAACTAGACTCATCAAGGAGTTCATAGAATTTGAAACTAGACTCATCAAGGAGTTCATAGAATTTTGAATCACCTAATTGAGATGTGTAGAATTCCAGATGCAGATTTTTGAAATAAACACTGAATATGGACTTTCAAACTGAATAGTAGAAGAAAATAATTACTTAGAGAATAATATAAATTGTGCTGGCTATTATTATTATTTTCTAAAATCATTATATTTTAGAAAACCATAATTAACATTATATTTTGGAAAATTATGGGAAGCATTTAATTGTCACATAAGTACTTGTATGATGCATTAAAGCATGTCTATAATATGATTGATAATTATAAGCCCCAAATTAGAGTGTTTGGGATCATGGCTAATATTGGAAAAATTATTGGGAATTTAAGATAATTATAATAATAACAGATATTGTTGTTATCATAAGGAAATAGTGATGATAATAAATAAATGAGGAATCATTATTATTATTAGGGTTAATAATAATAATAATAATAATAATAATAATAATAATAAATAATAATAATATTATTATTATTAGGGGAATTTTTAAGGGATTAATAACCATTATTAATCCTCTAAATGCATTCACGTAATTAGTTTTCTTTGCGATTCGAGTAAGTGACTAACGACAATGATAAACGTTTTTAGGTAGACCTTAACACCTCTACCGATCCCAACACCTTTGGACAAAGTTAAGGATTCAAGCTTGAGGTGGGGTAACTTTAATCTTGATAGCATGTATATATTGTTAGACCTGGCTGTCACCTAAGAGGGGGATGAATTGGGTGTCGGATAAAAATTTTGGAAACTTAGAAAATCTTTTCGCAACTTACTAAAGGAGGTTTGAATGACAATAATAATTTATAAAAAAATAGACAGTCATTTAAAACATATATACTGAAATGTAAGAGTTTAGGGAAGAGAATATGCAAACAGAGATTTATACTGGTTCGGCCCAATCCTTGACCTACGTCCAGTCCCCAAGCTACACTTGAGATTTCTACTATCTCCTTGTTTAACCCAGGCACAAGAGAAGCCTTTACTACCCACAAGTTTACCCAGGCACTTGTGAAGCCAAATCTCTCACTGACTTCCCCTTACACACTGTAAGGATATAATCGGTTCCCACTCAAGATCACCCAATCTTGAGTAACTCTCAAATAGAATGATTACAATAAATCTTCTCTCTCAGAAGTGAATATGTAAACACTGAAGTACAAAATCATTCATCTTACTCTCTACTCTCTATTGTAACTATGAATATTGAGAAACAGAGTATAAGAGTTATTGACATAGTGAAGAGTGAAGCAGTATCATCAGTATCATCATTTCATTGGCTTCCTCAAAATCATTCATCTATTGTCGTCCCTTCTTTTGGTTTGAAGATTTCTCTATTTATATGCAATGAAGATCGATTCGTCTGTTGAATAATTCTTCCCGTTGGAATATGACTGTTTCTCAAAGTTACCGTTGTGAGCTCTGACGTAATCATTCATCTTTTATAATCTGATGTTAATCCAGCTGAAACTCATTAACAAGCTCATCAACCAAGTTAGGAATGATAATAAGAAAGGATATGAGCTAGATAAATCATATTCAAAGCCTGTCGAAGAGTTTTCAGAACTAATACATTTTGGCTCTTTTCTGATCTGTATCATAATTTACTTTTTATCTCAGAGCATTAATCTCTTGCTGAAATTCTTCATAATCATAACTTTGAAGTATGGTTAGTAGACATAATAAAAGCACAACATAAAATAGAAACAGTAGAAATAGATTGATCAAGTTTAAATTATCAGCGATCAATTCAGTTAGTCGGAACATAATTGATCAGCTAGACATTCTACCTTGAGTCTCACATTTAACCTCGAGTTTCTCAGTAACCTTGAGTCATAGGAAGCAACCTCGAGTTTTAAAAGGTAAGATGTCATAGAACAACCATCCTTCTACCTCGAGTCATGTTTTGTTACCTGGAGGTTGGATCAAAACTGGAGGTGAATATGTAACCTCGAGTTATCATGTTCAATTTAAACTTAATGGTAAAGTGAGATGCTCTAGGAAAGCTGATTCAACCTCGAGTCATATTCTTTGCCTCGAGTTTAAGCACAAACTCGAGTCTCATTCTCTTGCCTCGAGTCACAGTGACAGATACCTTTAGCATTTTCACGTTTTGTTGGCTAAGGGTTCCAGTAACATCTTTGTCAACCTCCAAATCTTGGTAAATCCCATATATCCCTAGAATACTCTTTCCAATGCAAGAAGAATAGCTCCAAACTCATTGTACATTGAGCACTATGATCATATCAGTAAAAGTTGTTCTTAAACCAATGTTTTTGCACAATCCTGAACAGACTCTCAACTTCCAAAATTCATAGATCTCTCATATGATCTTTTTTGGACTTGAATTTTTGTCAAGATGACACATTGGATGTCTAGTTTCATACAAAATTGATTTCACCTCAATCTGATCTCTGGTTTAGGAGATATCATTGATTTACTGAACATCGCCCGAAATAGAGTAGAACAGAGTTGTTGAAAGGCATATTTACCTCGAGGTTGGTTGGTCTACCTCGAGTTTTGGCCCAAACTCGAGGTAAATGACCCTGCCTCAAGGTAATCCATTAGAAAACATGTTTTTGCTGATTTTAACTCATCCTAAAGCTTATTTTAACTCCGATTTGAGCCACTCCAACTCTTATTTGATCATGGAGACTTCTAGAATCAATAAGCGGGCTTGTATAGTGACTTTCTCATTCCATTCAACAATTTTTTCTTTCTTTCTTCTCTTCTCTTGATGATTCTCCATAATTTAACTCTTTCTTTATTCTCTTCTCTTGTTCTTCATATATGTGTTCTTGTATTAGTTGATCATATTTGATAGATGATTTACATGTGATGTTTTTCCAAGCTATGGATTGAGGCTGTGCATCTCATAAGCTGTGTGTCCTAATAAGGGCTGTGGTCCTTAGCTGTTAACTGCAGTTACGGTGTGACTTGTTCACTTGTAAATGCTTCTATATTTAACATGTGCTATATTGTCATTTATGTTTCATATATGTTCATGAGATTAACTTTTACCCCTAGGGTTCATTTATTTGAACTTCAGACCGTATTAAGCAAATAGGAAGTGGGTTGGGCGCAAAAGGAAAGGCACAGTAGTAAGGAATATTTTATAAGTTTATCTTTTATCATTTAGGATTATTAGACTAAGCATTTATCATTTGTCTTAATATTTTGGATTACTGTATTAAGATCCTCGTTATGGGATAGATATCGCTTATGAAAAATTTATCCTTGCATTTTCAATGTTTTCAAACTAAGTTATTTATGAAAGTTTTATTCTACAATTAATTCGTCCAAACCATTCGATGCTTGTGCATTTAAACTCTAGTAATAGTTAGATAAATGCCTTGTACAAGAGAGGGTGTTTACACCCATCTCTAGTTCATTTAATAATAATGAAACCCCTTCTTTATTTATTTTCAGTACAAACAGTTTACCAATTCAAATTGTTTCCCCTGTCTTTTTCAATGTTGCATTATGTAACACATACACCTTTCATATGCCCCACGTTACCCCTTTTGTTAGTTCTTTATGTGTTTTGATGATAACTGACAATTGTAAACTAAATTTGAAGTTTGTCTTTGGTAAGTTGTAAAACTTACTGTTCAAGGCAAACTCGAGTCTAGGTAACGAAACTCGAGTTTGGACTTGACAGACAGAAGCTCAGTTTTTACAAAGCTGGCCAAACTCCAGTTTGTGTAAGACAAACTTGAGTTTGCATTACACAGAGAGCAATCAAAATTCTTAAGAACTGTAAACTCGAGTCTATGTTTTGGAAACTCGAGTTTAGGATCAAACAGAAGCTTCAATGCTTTATCAAGATTTCAAAACTCCAGTTTCATATCCACAAACTCCAGTTTACCAAATACAAAAGTCTTCAAGTTTAAAGTTTTCAACTGAAACTCGAGTCTGGACGTAGAAGACTCGAGTTTGGGTTATAACAGAGACACTCGAGCTCTTGTTTATTTTGTAAACTCCAGTTTAAATTTCAGTGACTCCAGTTTGTACTTAGATGAAAAGTTTTCAAAGTTTCAATGTACACTAAAACTCGAGTCAGATTTCTGGAGACTCGAGTTTAGCACAAACTGAAAATACTCGAGTTATTACATGATTTCTAAACTCCAGTTTTGAAAACAAAAACTCCAGTTTGAGCCTTCAAAGATGTTTCAAATGTTTCAGTTCACACTGAAACTCGAGTCAAGATTTTGGTGACTCGAGTTTAGCTCAAACAGAAAACACTCGACTAAATGACTGATTTGAAAACTCCAGTTTGAAAAATGGAAACTCCAGTTTACACATAAAAAGATTTTTCAAAGGTTTCAGTTTTCACTGAAACTCGAGTTTTGAATATCAAAACTCGAGTCTGGATCATACAGAGAGCTATGCAATATTTCAGGTCTTGTAAACTCCAGTCTGCATTTCTAAACTCCAGTTTTGAAGTTGTGAACTTAACCTTAAGTTTTTCATAAAAGCTTCAAACTCAAGTCAGTCACTAAATGACTCGAGTTTAGCCAAGTGTTCAAAATCTCATTCAAGACCAACTCGCGACTTTCCTCTCTGTAAGAACCAAACTCGAGTCAGTTACTTGTCAACTCGAGTTTAGGAAACTTTCAAACATACCTTGCTCTCTGGATGAGCCTCAAACTCGAGTCTAGAACACCAAACTCGAGTTTTCATCGATAACTTTTGAAAACCAGATCAAATCAATCTGCGAAATCATTATGGGTTAATATGAAATTATCATATCTTGTTGCATTATTATTCCTAACATTATTGATCAAGTTTTTGATAAGTTTCAGGCAGGTTCATTACAAGATCAGATAGAATCAAAGATCCAGAATAAGTGTATTTAATGAAGAACCAAGAACAGGGCTGATTCTTCTCCTTTATCCCAGATGTTTAGTTCAGACCGTTGGAACACATTAAGATCACCTCAAACGGTCAAATTAAGATCATGGAATGACAAAGAATCTGGAAGACGTTTTGCGACAACATATTCCAGGATTTCAGCAAAGAATTGAAAGAACAGAGCAAAATTTGCAACTGTCATTTTCCAGATTTGCAACTGAACGTTGGAGAAGATATTGCAACGACTAGCTCATCTAGTTAGGCTATAAAAGGCTATGAAGACTCAGAGCAAAAAAACACAACGAAGCTACACTTGAACACATTTGCATTTTTGAGTCTGTATTATGATTCTTTTATCTGTTCTTCAGTGTTTATCAATATCTACTCTTAGAGAGAGTTTGTTTCTGTTAATCATTTGATTGTAAAGAATCTCAAGTCGGGGGACTTGGAGATTGGTTGTACAACTACAACTTGTAAGGGGGAGTGAGTCCTAGGGAAAGGATCATCCTAAGTATAGAGTGTGTAGTTGTGATATCAGTGTACAACTTGTAAAGGAAAGTGTATCCTGGTGAGTGGATAACTTTCGAGTACGGAGTGTGTAACTGATAAGTCACTTGTAGTAAGAATCTCAAGTCAAGGGACTTGGAGATTGGGAATATCAGTGTACAACTTGTAAGGGGGAGTGTATCCTGGTGAGTAGATAGCTTTCGAGTACAGAGTGTGTAACTGATTGTAAGTGATAGTGGAAAATCCCAGAGAGTCTGGGGACTGGATGTAGGTCAAGGAGTTAGACCGAACCAGTATAAATCTTGCTGTGTCTTGTTCTCACTTCTCCTTCTCTACATTACCTTGCTTCAGCATTTAATTTCCAGAATCGAGCAAAAGAATTTTTTTTTTCCAAATCCCCAATTCACGGCTCTTGGTGATTTGCTCCAGTTTTTCACCTTTCAGCCATAGTGGAAACAATACCCAACCAACACAACTTTACTTTCAAAACCAAAGGAAGAAGAAACACTATATGTATACTTAATGGTCTCCTCCAGAGCTATTAGAGTTGTCTTAGGTAGGGAAGAGGAAGGTAAGCAACATCTTGTCTACTACACAAGTAAGGCCCTCTTTGATGCTGCAACTGTGTACTTTGTACTTGAAAAATTGGCTTTGTCTCATGTGTTAGCGTATAAGAAATTACGACCTTATTTTCAGTGTCACCCAATTACAATAGCAACTGCCTACCAACTACAGAATGTATTGCATGAACTAGACTTGTTAGGTAGGTTAGTTAAATGGGCAATAGAGTTGAGCAAATTTGACATGACTTAATTACCATGTACCATGATAAAATCCCAAGTCTTAGCTGAGTTCATAGCTGACTTTAGTTCAAAAATACAAGTAGACGTAGGAAAACAATTACTTTGTGTAAGTAATGAGACCAAAACAAGAAATGGACATTGTATGTAAATGGTGCATCTAACGTGAAAGGTATATGTTAAAGTCCCCAAACAATGATATCATTCTACAATCAAAATGTTGTGGTTTCAAATATATTAACAATGAAGTAAAATACAAAGCTTTAATCACATGTTTGCAGCTTGCCAAGGAAGTTGGGCTAACCGACTAAAAGTCTGGTGCCACTCGCAACTAGTCTCCAAGCAGCTAGATGGATCGTACTAGGCAAATGACCCACACATGTAGGCCTAACACAAGCTAGCAACCTTACTAGTAAAAAATTTCCATGAGTTCCAAATAACCTAGGTGGGTAGAGATTATAAAAAGAGGTTGATATACTAACCAATCTTGGGTCCTCCAAATGAACAAACCAGACAATGTTAATACCAATAGTTTATCAACAATTCTCGGAGATCCACTTAAGCTTAGGAATGGTCTAATCAAATAACCTAACAAAGGGCTAAAGGTCCCCTATCTTACGATTTTTGCAGGATAATGTCCTCCAAGAGGGTAGGAACAAAGCACACACGATAAAAGTTAGAGTCGCACGCTTTTGTATCCTATACAACAAACTCTATAAAAGGTCATATGTAGGATCATTGCTTAGGTGAATCGGTTTGTAAAAAGTTAGTTACATACTAAGAGAAGTCCATGAAGGAGAATGCGAAGACCACACAAGGAGCTGACACCTAGTACACAAGACTTTTAGATTTGGATACTATTGGAATACCATGCAGAAAGATGCTACCATCTTGGCCAAGAAGTGCAACAGATACCAAAGGTCCACTAACTTGACACACCAACCACTTGAAATTTTGCACACCATCACACCAACTTGACCATTCATGAAAGAGGGAATAGACATAGTTGGGAAACTACACATAGCTCTAGGGAAGGTTGTATTCTTGTTGGTACTAATAGACTACTTCACCAAATGGGTTGAGGAAAAGTTGCACTCACAAGTACAAGAGCATGATGTTTTTTACTTTAAGTGGAAAAATATCATTTGCAACTTTAGATCACCCAAGAAGATAATCGGTGACAATGAATCTTAATTTATTATACGTAAGTTCAAAAGCTTATGCTAGAAATGGGGAATCAAACTACACTTATCTACCCCGCGAATCTTAAGTCTAACTAACAAACAAAGTCCAACAACAAGATCATCATCAACTCACTAAAGAAAAGACTCAACAAAGCGAAAGACAGAAGGGCCATGAAAGTCCCTTCAGTCTTATGAGCCTATTAAACCACTTCATAAACTTTAGCAGGAGAGATGCCATTCTCCCTTGAGTAATAGGCTCAATAACATTTTCTTAAGTAAATGACCCGTTTCCAAATGTCTGGGTGGATGACCCAATTTGAGTACATGACTCAATTACATGGCTTAATTCTAGATCTGTTTGTATTGCTAATTCATCCGTACATGTTATTCTATTTCCTCTTCCATTTCCTTCTAGCTTCTTTAGTCTTTTGAATAGATTTTCTACTTGTTGGTTTAGATGTACAATGCTACTTAGAATGCTTTGTACACTTATACTACATTGACTATTTAACATATTCATATTCATTTTTAGAACATTCAATTCTGTTAATACAATCTGGCACGTATTACAAGTCTCATTAGATGTCATTTCTAAGCTTGTATTTCCTAAATTGGATTCCATCCGCTTAAAAAATCTGCAATAAGGTTATTTTTTCTAGGTACTTACTCAATTATATAATCATAATATACTAAATCTCCTTACCATTTAAATAACATTTTATTAGCTAACTTTTCTGTTTTTATTCCTTTATCTAGCCAAGAATTTACTTGTGTATTATATGTCCTAATTATAAATTGTGCGTTTACTATAAAAAGCTTAAATGTTTCTATTGCCTTTATTATTGTTAATAATTCTTTCCAATTCGAATGATATTTCCATTATGCTTCTAAATTTTTTTACTAGCATATTTAGTTATAATTTCTTCCCCTTTTTCATTTTCATGATATAAGGCTGCACCCCAATATTAGTCTGATGCGTTTGTATGTATTATCTATTTTATATCTTTTTGTAGTGGTATTGTTAATTTAGGTAAGTTTTGGCATATTTTCTTTAATTGTTCTATTATTTTAATAGTTTCATTATTCCATTTCCATTCTGTTTTTTCCCCTACTAACTTAGATATTTTTGATTTTTTTCTTCTAAAAATGCTTGTAAATATTTTTTATTTTTTATCCTATCAAATTCCAACACTTTTCTAATATGATCTTGTAATTCTATTCCATTTGTGGTTATAATTTCCCCTTGGAAAGGTATTTCTTGCTATCTCAATATAGATTTTTAGGTGATATATTTAAAAATTTTTCTTCAATTAAATCTACTAAATGATTTATATGTTTCTCATGTTCTCTTTCATCATCTGAAAATATTAATTATCATCTATATATATTTCAGCAAAATCTCTTAAAGGTAATAATAATTTAGATACAAATTCTTGAAATATACTAAGAATATTATGATATCCCATGGGTAATACATTCCATTCATACAATCCTTCATAAGTACTAAAGTTGTATATTTTTACTTTCTTCTTCTAACTTTACTTAAAAAAAAATAATCTTGATTTACAATCAAATTTACTAAAGATTTTCTTTCCTCTTATTAAAGTGAATAATAATTCCATTTTTGGTATAAGATATATATTTCTAATAGATATGCTATTCAATTTCTTATAATATATAACTGTTACACACCTACCAGCCTCGCCCTTTCGGGTGGCAGACGGGTAGTGTGATCCTTTGATAATTGAATATTTTACACACACATTTGTATCTATTAGGTAATAAATTTAGGATTGTTAGCTAATAAATAATGGGTTTTAATACTTATTTGGGCCTTGGGCTTTTACTTGGATTTAATTCATTTTCATGATAAAAATTCCAGTTTTACAATGCTTCACTGTTTTAATGATAACTTTTGAACTAAACATCGGATTAGCCTTATTTTTGTCTCATATTTCAGATGATTCAGAGAGCTACAAATGTTATGAAGACTCAAAAGGAAAATTCGGACAAGAGGATGGTCAAACTTGGAGCCGAAGTCAGAGACGTTTTTCTAGATTTTTGGGCCCGAATATTGTAATTAAAAACCCATTTGCCATTTATTTCATTTTGGGCCATTGTGCAGCTGTAGCCCATTTCCATTTTAGGTTAAGTTTAAGTTACGCAGCAGCCACAAACACCTTATGTCATTACGTTTTTCGATTATTTTGGATTGAAGACAAAAGTTTTATTTTCTCTGCAATGTTCTTCATGTTCTTCGTCTATTCTTCGTTTTTTCCAGTCATGTTTGGCTAAATTTCTCTTATTAACCCAACGTTGATGATTCCATGATTCGTCCAATGAGCTTGTGCTTAATCAATAACTTTACTCGTTTCTATTTTCATCTTATCGGATTTGATTTCTGGAAATAGTTCGAATGTTAGATTTAATATTCAGTTTGGTTCATCCCAAGGACTGAGCTCAGACTAGGTTTAAGTGTTGCTGTGCAATAGCATAGTGAGACGCCACTATTCGGACAAATTCTAGGATCGTCTAGTTGAGGGATTCTTTGGACGGATGTGGAGATTTTGGTTCGTCCAGAACCAATCGCGAGTTCATTCGTATTTTGTTCAATGATGGAAGTCTCTAGAATCTAAAATGTTGGGTTGATCGATTTTAATCTATCTCTGTTTATTTCGTTTTGTTTCTGTTTAAACCAAAACCCCCCATTTTTATTGTTTCATTGTTTTACTATTACAAATTAAACCTACTGTGAATTTGTTGGGAAACGATTCAGGTTCCACTATATTGCAAATCTTTTGTTAACTTGGTTATTTTGTGAGAAGTCGACAATCGCTTGTCAAAATTTGGCTCTATTGCCGGGGAATTCGCATCGGTTTGATTAGTAACAGTAGAGTAGTAGTAGAGTAGTTTAAGAGTAGTTTAATCGGTTTAGGAGGCTGGGCATAAATATTTCTCACCCAAATCACTTGAACCAGGGCTGTCTCACCTGAAATTGCCAAATTCAATTGTTTAGCCCATGTTTTTCACTATTTTTGGTCTCGGTGGGACGTAACCAGTATTTTTGAAATTGTTTTATGATTTCTACTAGAACTTGCGATTATCTCTGATTGGGCTGAAACTTTTCCAGTTGATTGATTTCAGCATCGCTTTGCCATGTAGTCTTCATTTTAAAGCCAAATTCCATCATTTAAACTACTTTTTCAAATTTTCAAGTTTTTTATTGCATTTTTGGGTCCCCCAATAGTCTAGGAGTGTTTTTGTACAAATCCCATAAATTATAAAAATCATTTGATAGTGTTTCTGCATTTGTTTTGGTTAATTTCTAGTTCGGTTTTATGTTTTTGTGTTTTAAGTTTTCTAGTGTCATTACTGTTTTTACTGTTTTGTGATTGCTTTTATGGTTTTGTGAGTTTGTTTTTGATGTTTTGTGAGTTTTCCATTCTGCCATATGCTACTATATGAGTACCAGGAGTACTACTGATCCAGATGATATGTTAGAGAGAGATCCTAAAATAGAGAGAACTATCCTAGCTGCTAGACGGACCGTCAGGTTAAGTCAATTAGTCACTACGGATCTTGTTTCAGATTCTAAATTTGATTCTATGTCTCTTTCTGAGTCTTTTGAATTTACTGATTCCAGTAGTACTTTTGCTAACTTTGAAAATATGGCAGAATAAGAAAACCATCCAACTTTGAAAGAATTGGTTGCACCTGTAGTGGTTAATCAACCTTTATGCATTCAATATCCTGAACTTGGAGCTAACTTTGAATTGAAATTTGGTCTTATACATTTGCTTCCAAAGTTTCATGGTCTTGCAGGTGAATGTCCCCATAAGCATTTGAAGGAATTTCATGTGGTCTATAGCACAATGAAGCCACTAGCCATTGATGAGGAGCATATCAAACTGAGAGCTTTTCCTTTCTCATTTGAAGGGGGAACTAAGGACTGGTTGTTCTACCTTCAACCTCAATCCGTTGCATGCTAGAATGATATGGCAAAGTTGTTTCTGGAGAAATTCTTCCCCTCCTCAAGAGCCACATCCATCAGGAAAGAAATCAGTGGCATTAAGCAAGTAAATGGAGAGACCATGCATGAATATTGGGAGAGGTTCAAGAGGTTGTGTGCAAGCTGTCTACATCATCAGATCACTGAGCAACTCCTAATTACACACTTGTATAAGGGCCTGTTTCCTAATGACAAAAATTTGGTTGATGCATCTAGTGGTGGGGCTTTGCAGAATAAGACACTGGAGGAAGCTAGAGATTTGTTATCCACCATGGCTGCCAACTCACAGCAATTCAATACCAGAGCAAATAGTACCCCTATATACCAGATTCACACACCTCAAATTGTAGATCAACAAAGACTTGAGAATAGACTTGATGACTTGACCTTTCTGGTTAGACAGTTGGCAGTTACACAGACAGTACATGCTTCCCCCCCACATTGGATATTCATGTGGATATTGTGCTGATCTGTACCATCCTACTGAGTCTTGCCCTACCTTCTAAAATCCTAATTATCAGGACCATTCAGTAGCTGCAGTTGGTGTGTTTCCAGAGAAGCCTCAATACCAGAAACAAAACAATGCATTCTCTAATACCTATAACCTTGGCTGGAGAAACCACTCTAATTTCCGTTGGAATTAGAATCAAGGCAACCAGTTTCAACAAAATCATACTTCTGGAAGTTACCAGCAGAGGCAGTTTAGACCATCGGGTTTCCTACATTTTGCATCACCTCCTCTTCCAGCCCCTCCTCCCCTACCAGCCATATGTACACCCCCTCCAATGACACAACAACCTAATAGCAATAGTAGTCGTTCCTCTGATTCCTCACTTGAGAATATGATGAAGCAATTTGCCAAGAATACATTGCAATTTCAGTAGCAAACTGAAACCTCCATTTTAGAGTTTGCAAACCCAGATTGGCCAATTGGCAACATCATTGAACCAACTCCAACCTCAAGGTTGCAACACTCTTCCTTCACAGACTATTCCCAACCTTAAGGGGAACCTGAGTGCTATCTCCCTAAGATTTGGCAAGCAATTGGGAAAGCCTAGGCCAGCTGCAGATGTGATTACATCAGATAGAGAGTCAATAAATGTGAAGAGTGACTCTAAAGATAAGGAGGCGGTGAAGCAAACTGAAGAGGACATTCCTATTCCTCTCCCTTTCCTCGAGATCCGTTCAATCCAAGAAAGTGGCAGAAAAGGAACTAGCACAAGAGAAGGATATTATAGAGACATTCAAGAAGGTTGACATCAACATTCCTCTCTTGGATGCAATCAAGCAGATTCCTAAATATGCCAAGTTTCTGAAGGAGTTGTGCACCAACAAGAGGAGATTGAAGGGAAATGAACGAGTAAGCATGAACTAGAATGTATCAGTACTGATCCAGCCTACCATGCCTCGTAAATGCAAGAATCCAGAAATGTTTTCTATACCTTGTATTATTGGTAATTATAGATTTGATGATTGCATGCTAGATCTAAGTGCTTCAATCAATCTTATGCTTGCATTTGTCTATGCATCTCTTGATCTTGGTCCCTTGCGTCCTACTAGTGTGATTGTTCAGTTAGCTAATAGGAGTAATGCTCATCCCTTTGGTTTTCTTGAAGATGTATTGGTCAAAGTTAATGAGTTGATATTCCCTACTGATTTTTACATCTTAGATTTGGAGGATGAGTCTCCTAATAGTAGGTCACCAATCATATTAGGTCGACCTTTCATAAAAACAGCTAGGACCAAAATAAATGTGTATTTTGGTACGCTCTCTATGGAGTTTAGTGATATTTCTATGAATTTCAATATTTTTGATGCCACGAAACATCCTAGGGAGGAGCTCTCTATTTTTTGCATTGATGTGATTGATGATGCTGTGGATGATGTTATTGCTGATTGCTATGCTGATTTTCCAGATATTGCATCTATGAGTGATTATGCTATTTGTGATTGCTTTGATGATACATGGTGTCCTGTATGCACTGAGATTGATGCTGCATTGTGTGATGACATTGATTGTAAGAGTGTCTCTTTGCATTCTGATATTGATTGTGATGCTCTACATGCTGTTGATTTTGAGATTTCTTCTTTGCATGATGTGTTGAATTTTGATTCTAACAGTGACTTGCCTAGACATACTTCTGCTTCTTTGTGTATGGTTTCAAAGATTTCAGGTGTACACAATACAGAACTCGTGGAACAACCACTCAAGCTTCTTCCCTCAATTGAGCAACCACCTAAGTTAGAGTTGAAATCCCTTCCAGATCATTTGAAGTATGCCTACTTGGAGGTGGGTGAACAGTTGCTAATCATTGTGGCAAACAACCTTCTACCGGAGTAAGAAGAGAAGCTGCTAAGCTTTTTGAGGTCAAACAAGAAGGCGATTGGGTGAATACTAGCAGAAATTTTTAGTATTAGCTCCTCCATTTGTATGCATCAGATTTTGTTAGAAGATGAGGCTAAACTAGTGAGGCAACCCCAAAGACGCCTTAATCCCCTTATTTTTGATGTGGTGAAGAAGGAGGTCACCAAGCTTTTGCAAGCTGGTATTATCTATCCCATCTCTGATAGCCAGTAGGTTAGCCCAGTTCAGGTGGTTCCCAAGAAGTCTGGAGTGATTGTGGTGGCCAATCAGAAGAATGAGCTCATTCCTACTCAAGTTTAGAATAGTTGGAGAGTTTGCATTGATTATAGGAGACTCAACCAAGCCACTTGCAAGGATCATTATCCTTTACCATTCATTGATCAAATGTTAGAGAGGTTGGCTGGTAAGTCTCTCTACTGCTTTCTTGATGGCTACTCTGGATACTTGCAGATCCATATTGCTCCTAAGGACCAAGAGAAGACAACCTTTACATGCCCCTTTGGAACATATGCCTACTAAAGGATGCCCTTTGACCTTTGCAATGCATCGGGCACTTTCTAGCGTTGTATGGTAAGTATTTTCTCTGAGTTTCTAGAGGATTGCATGGAGGTGTTAATGGATGATTTCACTGCATATAGGTCTAGTTTTGATGCATGCTTAGCTAACTTATCGAGAGTTTTGCATAGGTGCATAGAGTCCAATCTTGTGCTGAATTTTGAGAAGTGTCACTTTATGGTTGAGTCAGGGATTGTTCTGGGGCATATAGTGTCTAGTAAGGGTATTGAGGTAGATCCTTCTTAGATTGATGTTATTACTACTTTGCCTTACCCCACATCGTGCAGGAAGTTCGTTCTTTTCTTGGTCATGCAAGTTTCTATTGGAGATTTATCTAGGATTTCAGTAAGATTGCCCGCCCTTTGTCCAACGTTTTGCACAAGGACGTCGACTTTGTATTTGATGATGAGTGCAAGCCGGCCTTTGATCATTTGAAGTGGTGCTTGACTAAAACCACTGTGATCCAACCACCGAATTGGCTGTTTCCATTCAAGATTATGTGTGATGCCTCCAACTATGTTGTTGGTGCATCTTGGCTCAGCAGGTTGACAAGGCCTCTCATGTCATTGCTTATGTTTCCAAGACCTTGGATTCTGCCCAGTCTAATTACACCACCACTAAGAAGGAGTTGTTAGCAATAGTGTTTGCCTTTGATAAGTTTAGATCATATCTGCTAGCTAGTAGAGTTATTGTTTTCTCTGACCATGCTGCATTGAAGTTTCTTTTGAAAAAAGGCAGATGTTAAGCCTCGACTCATTCGGTGGATGTTGAGATTATAGATAGAAGTGGAGCACAAAATAGGGTAGCTGATCACTTAAGTCGCATTTCTCATTGTCCCTCTCACCCCTCTCCTATTCAGGATGATTTTCCTGATGAGCAGCTTCTTCAGCTGCAAGGTAAGATTCCATGGTATGCTGATCTGGTTAATTATTTGGTTGCTAGAGTTTTACCTACTAATTCTACTAGGGTTGAGACTCTAAAATTGCAAAGTGATTCTAAATATTATGTTTGGGATGACCCTTATTTGTAGAGATTTTGTAGTGACTAAGTAATTAGGAGATGTGTGCCTGATCATGAGTTTGATTCTATCTTGCACTTTTGTCATGCTTCTGCTTGTGGTGGTCACTTTGGACCACAAAGAACTGCTAGGAAAGTGTTAGACTGTGGTTTATTTTGGCCGACCCTATTTCATGATTCTCATATGTTTTGTAAGTCTTGTGATAACTGTCAGAGAGCAGGGAGTATTTCCCGTAGGCATGAGATGCCCCAGAACCCTATATTGTTTTGTGAAGTCTTTGATGTCTAGGGTATTGATTTCATGGGTCCATTTCCTGTTTCTTATGATCATACTTACATACTGTTGGATGTGGATTATGTTTCGAAATGGGTTTAGGCAAAAGCCACCCGGACTAATGATTCTTTTATGGTAGTGGATTTTGTTAGGTCTAACATTTTTTGCAGGTTTGACATTCCTAGAGCTATCATCAGTGGCCAAGGCTCTCATTTTTTGCAATCGAAGCATGGGTGCCTTATTACGCAAGTATGGAGTGCTTCACAAGGTCTCCACAGCATACTACCCCCATACTAAGGGTCAAGCTGAAACTTCAAATAGAAAGATTAAGAAAATCCTTCAGAAGACTGTTAACTCTACCTGAAAAGATTGGAGTAAGTGATTGGATGATGCTTTGTGGGCCTATCGCATCGTCTATAAGACTCGGATTGGGATGTCTCCCTATCAACTTGTCTTTGGTAAGGCATGTCATCTTCCGGTTGAGTTGGAGCATCAAGCCCATTGGGCCATTAAGTAGTGTAACATGGATTTGGCTAAGTTTGGGATGGAACGAAAGCTACAACTGCAAGATTAAATGAGTTTAGATTGGATGCCTATGAGAGTTCACGGTTGTACAAGGAGAAGACAAAGGCATTCCATGATAAGCACATCTTGAGGAAAGAATTTTTTGTGGGCCAGAAAGTTCTTCTATTCAATTCCCGCCTGAAGTTTATGCCAGGTAAGCTTCGTTCTAGATGGGATAGCCCTTTTGTGGTTACTAAAGTTTTCCCTTTTGGTGCTGTTGAGTTGTGAGATCCACCCATCGAACGGACCTTCAAAGTCAATGGACACCGCCTCAAGCAATTTCATGAGGGAGACATGAAGCAACCTGAGGAAGCAGAGATCCTCCTCATTGATCTCACTTATCCTCCATAAACCCCTTGGGGAGTATTCTTCTTTCTTTCTATACCTCTCTTTTCTTTTATTTCTTCCATTTCACACTTTGCTTTTTTCAAATAAAATTAGTTTGAGAATAATACAACTTCTCTTTCTATGGTTGCCACATAGTACAAACTTGGACATTTGGGTTTTGATGGATTATTTTGTTGGACTGCAATTTTGAACTCTTGGATTATATGTCTTTGTAGTTGATTTTGTGGTGTTGATTGCATGATTTGATATTGAACCATGTGAGATATTGGGCCTGCTTGAATAGAACTCATCTTTTACCATTCTTTCTTTTATGTGTGTATCTATTCATGATTTATGTTTTCTAGAACTTGCTCCCTTATTTTTGAAACTGCATTTTCACTTACATGTATAAATATGATGGAGGCTTATTTTTTTTCTTTCATTTCCCTACTTTGGCCAAATAGCTTTTCCTTGCATCATATTCCCTTTGCTAGCCCCTTTGTGCCTTTGTGGCTCATTCTTTTACAAACCACATTACTCGCCTAAGTGTAAAACCAATTTTTACCGCACCTTGGACTCACATTGAGCATTGGTTTCACTTTTGCTTTATGTTTAAGTGTGGGGGTTGCTGAGGAGTGCAACAGTTTAAGTGTTGGGGAGAGATATTTGATTTTGCGCCATTTCATCAATTGGCATTGATTTGGTCATTGAAAATCATTAAAAAAAAGGGAGAAAAAGAACCAAAAAAAAAGTAAGAAAAAGGAGAAAGAAAGAAAGAAAAAGAAAGAGAAAAAGGAAAGCAAAAACAAAGAAGAATAAGAATATACATATATCATTTTAGTCATTTCATTTGACTAGTGCTCTTTTACATTTCTTTGGTGCTTAGCCTCTCTATTCCGTACTTACACATACCTTCACCCTAATCCCATTACAACCATAAATAATAGTCTCTCTTGATTTATTCATGCATGTGTTATGAGTAGTGGAGAAGTAGAAATTGAGCAAGCCTATGGTAAAACAATTTTCTTGAGTAGAATTGAGTGATACACTTATCTCCTTATACACTTGAGAGATTGATTGAGGGCATCCTATGAGAGATCACACTGTATGATTAGCATCTTTGATTGAGTTGCCATGATTTGTAATTTGAGATGAAAGGATTTCAGTCTTGATTGCTTGGTCTTTTGAAACCTTGTGTTCCTTGTTCAAATTTTCACATTGTTGGCAATTACTAGAAATGAGAATTTTCATTCTTCCAATTTTCTTTTCATTTTGATTTTGCCCAAGAGTGCAAAAGGATAAGTGTAGGGGAATTTGATAATTGAATATTTTACACACTTATTTGTATCTATTGGGTAGTAAATTTAGGATTATTAGCTAATAAATAATGGGCTTTAATGCTTATTTGGGCTTTGAGCTTTTATTTGAATTTAATTCATTTTCATGATAAAAATTCCAAATGTACAATGCTTTACTATTTTAACCATAAATTTTGAACCAAACATCAGATTAGCCTCATTTTTTTCTCATATTTCAGATGATTCAGAGAGTTACAAATGTTATGAAGACTCAAAAGGCCAATTCAGACAAGAGGATGGTCAAACTTGGAACCGAAGTCAAAAATGTTTTTCTGGATTTTTGGGCCCGAATATTGTAATTAAAAACCCATTTGCCATTTATTTCGTTTTGGGCCATTGTGCAGCCCTGGCCCATTTCCATTTTAGGTTAAGTTTAAGTTAGGCAGCAGCCACAAACACCTTTTGTCATTACATTTTTTGATTATTTTGGATTGAAGACAGAAGTTTCATTTTCTCTACAATGTTCTTTGTGTTCTTCGTCTGTTCTTCATTTTTTTCCAGTCATATTCTGCTAAATTTCTCCAATTAACCCAACATTGATGATTTCATGATTGGTCTAGAGAGCTTGTGCTTAATCGATAACTTTACTCGTTTCTGTTTTCATCTTATCGGATTCGATTTCTGAAAATAGTTCGAATGTTAGATTTAATATTTGGTTTGGTTCATCCCAAGGACTGAGTTCGGACTAGGTTTAAGTGTTGTTGTGTAATAGCACATTGAGATATCACGGTTCGGACAAATTCTAAGCGATCGTGTAGTTGAGGGATTCTCTGGATGGATGCAAAGATTTCGGTTCGTCCAGAACCAATCGCGAGTTCATTCGAATTTTGTTCAATGATGGAAGTCTCTGGAATCTGAAATGTTGGGTTGATCGATTTTAATCTATCTCTGTTTATTTCGTTTTGTTTCTATTTATTTTGTTTTTAATCTATTTAAACCAAAACCCCCCATTTTTACTATTTCAATTTTTTACTGTTACGAATTAAACCTACTGTGAATTCGTTGGGAAACGATCTAGGTTACACTATATTGTAAATCTTTTGTTAACTTGGTTATTTTGTGAGAGGTTGGCAATCTCTTGTCATCCTTTACTTATATTCAGTTCTAACTTATTTTTCCCTAGTTAATTTACGTCACACATCAGAGTATAAGCAGCATAGCACACACTATTTTGGACAATAATATACTAATAAAAATATGGAAAGATAAACTTTTCCCTGAAGGGATCAAAATATATAGTCATTTCGATAATGGTGCCTAACAGGCCAAAATAATATACTACGATCATCTAATAATCACAATAAGTGTTCAAAAGAAAATCATCAACATCCATTATCCCACTAGCCTTGCTCCAGAGTGTTACCTTTGTCTTCCTGCTGTGCTCTAGATGAGTTGCCAGAGGGTTTAAAAGGGGTTGGGATTCATAAGTGAATCCCAAAGTAATCATTAATCTCATATAAAATGTGTAAACAATGCATGTAAGAAAAACCAATAATAAATACACAAATGACATAGCATTCAGTATCATGCACATAACAAGGCACACAGTTAAATCCGGAACTAGAAGTCCTAATAGCACACAGCACAGACTGCCAGGCACGACACATAACAAGGCCCTTATTGCACACAACATATTCTAGTTCTAGAGTATTTGGAAATAAATGATAATCAAATGTATGCAATATACATGGTAAAACATACATACACAAGTCACACAGAGTATATGAGGATTAAGGTTACTATCTGATAATCGACCACAAATATAAATGAATTTTCTTGATGCACAATATTGCAAATAGCCCTTAAATAACAAAATACAAATATAATTAATCCTTCCTCAGTAAATATTTCCTTTTGATAACTTAAAATAAGCTCAATTCACGTGCCTATATCAAAAACTTATCTAAACCTCAAACCAATTGGTTCAAAATGAATTATGCTTACCTTATCACGATTCTGTAGTCGATTTGGAATTTTGGCAAGAACTTAACTAGCCTGATGACTTGAAACTTCTCCTATAAGGAAACTGAAACCTTAGAATTGAAGCTCTTGAGGTATAGAACAATGTATATAAAGGAAGTTCTTGAATTGGAGGTGATTTGGTAGGTGATTTTGACTACTAGCTTTCTATCTTTCTTCCTTCATCTTTTATGTCTTCAACCTTGCCTTTGGTATGCTCCAGAAATATCTAGTTGAAGGTAAATGAATTAAAAGTTACTTGCTATCCAAAAATTCATGGGAGATGAGCTTATGTGTAATTAATTTAATATTGATGTGGTGGAAAATCACTAGATGTTGTGGAGTCCATTCCAATAGGATCTTATTTGATCCTTTATAAGACTTTTATTTGCAACTTGGTCTTTACTCATATAGTTGCAAATAATGAGTAGGTGTTAGAAATTATTCCTTACGATTTCTCCTTGAATTTTAAGGAAAACTGGCCCTCAATTCCACACACACACAATATAATTATTTGGCTAAATTTCACTTTATATAATTCCATTTATATCCACCTTTATAAATTCCATTTTGGTCGAACATAATTGTCCAAATAAATTAATTAAATGTTAGACATAAGTATCCCACTTGTGTTAACATGTATCTCAAATTTTTTGGTTTTAGCGAAATCAGGTAGAATTGACTTTTCATCAAAATTTCACCATTTCTTTTCTCCAAATGCAAGTACATCATACATGGAATTTGTTAGGGAACATTTTTGGTTTTAGAGAAGTCAACCATAAACTTCTGTGAGATTAGAGAGCAAAGAAGACCAAAGTGTTTCTAACAGCTACTCCAATGTCTCCAAAGAGTGCATTGAAGAATCAAATGGTCATTAAATGCTCTTTTCATATATAAAAAGTTGCATTCAAGTCTTCTCAACAACCAATCTGCATAAAATGAAAATCATTCAAGTTTCTATCTACTATTTCATTTGTCTATTGTAAAGTATCTTTTGATACATTTGTGCTTCAATGATTATCTTTATCCACTCTTAAAGGGAGTTTCATTTATTGTAAGAATCTCAAGTCGTGGGACTTGGAGATTGGGAATATTAGTGCACAACTTGTAAGGGGGAGTGTATCCTAGTGAGAGGATAACTCCGAGTACATAGTGTGTAACTGATTCTAAGTGATAGTGAAAAACCCAGGGTGTCTGGGGACTGGACATAAGTCAATGAGTTAAACCGAACCAGTATAAATCTTGTTGTGTCTTGCTTCATCTTCTCTTACTTTGTTAAGCTCTGTTTTTGTGTTCAAGTTTCAAAACACTTAGAAACGAATTCTTTAAATCCCCAATTCACCCCCTCTTGGTGATTAGCTCTGCTTTCAATTCTTATCATATATTAATCCAAGATTTGACCAACCGTGATCCGAGTTGTAGAAGGATACCTGTCTTCTTTCATAAGTTACTTCTCCTAATCTTCTAACTTCCATTTTAAAATATAGTGGTCTTCCTTCCCACCAATTTAATACATTACCAATAAAACTTGCTTCTATTATCATATTTATAGCTTCTAATTCTTTCTTTCTACTTTTTAATGCTATTAACTAAGCCTTTTTCCATTCTTCTATATGAGACAAGACATGCAAGTTATATGCTTAAACTTAGAGAAAATATAGGTATGGTGACCTTCATATCATAGATTAATCCAGTGTTTGACCAATAGTGATTTAGGTTGTAGGAGGACACTTGTCCTCTTTCATACATAAATACTTTTATAGAGAATAAAAATTCTCAGACCTTTGTCCTTTAGATCATGATCAGTACAACCTTCCTTTGTTTCCTACAAGAGGCATCAGTGGCGGAGCCAGGAAAATTTTTTAGCCCGTGCCAAAAAATAAACATATTGAACTATTTACTAAATAGTATGACTTAACATTAAAAATATAAATAAATAATAACCGATAATGAAACTAACATAAATTCTTATACTACCTATTTAACAATAATCAGAAAAGAAAAGTAAACAAAAGTAATACTAAGTGAATCTAAATAAATGAAACTAACAAATTGGTAATACAATAATCAGTAATATAATTCCCATTCCTATAGAATGTGAGGCACAAAAAGCATCATACAAAAGACTCAACAGAAAGTTATGTAGTAAAGCATATTGAAATTGGAAGAGTAAAAAATAAATTGAATAAAAACCTGAGAATGGCCAAGGTTAAGTCAAGGTGGTTTGTTTGATCCTTCTTTGGTGTCTCTGTGACCTGAATTTTGCAAGCAGGATATTAAATCTCTCCTCACAGGCACACACACAACAATAAAAAAAAAGGCTTTGGTAGCACAGAGATGGATTAGATTCCATTAAAGTGAAAGACTTCAAAAATACTTTATTGATTAAAATGAATCAGCCTATTAGCCTAATAGGTAACTAATATCAAAACAAACATTAACGACAACAAAAGCATAAAAAATATTACCCTCTTGTCTGCCTAGACGCTTGCAAAATCTTCATCGGAGCACCTCAGTGGGTAGAGAGAGAAACTCACTTGTAGACCCACAACCTTCACTACAATTTTTTTTTTGTTAACAACAAACTCGAAAAACTTCAGAACTTTGCAAAACATTCAAATATGAGCTCCCCAAAGCTTGTTTGGCTCTGGATGGTTGAGTTTGTGGCATGGAGAGAGGTAGAGAGCGGTGAGCCATTGACAGGAGTCAGAGGCTTAGAGCAGAGGCGAGGTGGCCCGTGGGGCGGTGGGGAAGAATGGAAGTGTCAGATGATGTGTGTGGAGGAAGCCAAAGAAATAGGGAATAATGAAAAAGGAAAAAGGAAAGAAAAGAAAAAAAGAAAAGAGGGAGATAGAGAAATTATAGGGAAGATAAGAGATTAATTAGGCTAAATTATTGGTCATAATAAAACAATATATAATACATACACATATTTTAAAATATTTTAGAAGGTAAGTTGGGATCTTCATAAGAGATTAGCTGGGACCAAATTAGTAGCCAAAATAAAATATTATATAATTAATACATATACTTTAACAAGTTTTAGAATATTTTAGAAGGCCATCTGGGGCCTTGGCCCCAGCTCCCCATAACTACCATCCGCCATTGAGAGGCGTAACTAAATTTGCCTATGATTTCATGTGATCATAACCAAATCTTAACTTTGCTTAAACATATAACCATGAATGACTCATTGGATCATAACTACTAAATTTCGGATAATACTATCCTTAATTTGATCCCTAAAAGAAAGTTAGAAATTCATACCTTATATTTGTTCCACACTAAGATAAAATATCTTGCAAAGAAAGAAATGATTAAACTTCTGGACTTTTATTTCATGAACGATTGAGAGATACAAGTAAAGCTTTGTGAGTGATATTTCAAAACTTGGTGTGTCCTACAATGAAAAGTTACAAGGCTTTATATAGAGAGTTAGCATCCCAACCCTTTGATTTTTTATTCTACTCCAACATGTTGATAATGCAAGGTGATAATGCACAAAATCCATATAATCTAGTAGTAGCAGAAAAGGCAAACCAATTTATAGAAGAAGCTTATCCTTTCTTAAGACAAAGAACAGTTGCAAAAGAAATATATAAACATAGGTTAGAAGTGTTATCTATAATATAATACAACTTTTATTTTATACAAGATATGACAACAAAAAAAAACAATAGAAAAGTACAACAATGTAGAATGGTTGGAAGACAAAGAAATGAAAAAATGATATTAGATATAGATTATGGATATAAAAATAGTTTATTTAAAGTTCCTGAAATAAATAAGAGTTTGATGAAAATTATAATTAATAGAATAAATAAAATAAACCAAGAAGATAGAGAAGTACTAAAGAAAATGGGATATCCACACAAACACACACACACACACACACACATAGAGAGAGAGAGAGAGAGAAAGTATCTAGGAATGCATCCTCCAATTATAGATAACATTAGATTAAGAACAAATGATAGAGAAAATTGTAGAATGGCTTTGAAAAAGAAACTAAAAATATTATCAAGAGTATGACTAGGCCATTATATTATGTTTTAATAAAATTTAATTATGAAAAATATAGAGCTAGCAAATCTAACAGTAGCAAAATATAATGTATTACAACAAGAAATTTGGAAAAGGAAAAATAGAATTACAAGAATGGAATTGGCATTAAGAGAAACATATATGATAGAATTAGAAGCAAAAGATGTAATGCTATAAATAGGAAATTATAAGTTGAAAATTCAAGAACTAAACTAATATAATGAACCTCAATGCGATATAATATTAGGATTAGATTTTCTAGATATATATTATCCTTTTACATTTATAGAAAAAGCTTTAGTATTAACAACACCAAGCAAACATCATGCTATAAGAGTGAGAATAACCATTTCATATAAAAGAAAAGATGAAATATTTCAAAAGAAAAAGCATAAAAAGAAGTACAATTTTTACAAAATAATGAGCCAATAAAAATAGATAATATTTTATCCCACCTTATTCATTTATTTTAGGGATTATTTTAGGCTAATTTGGAATTATTAGATAATATTTAGATTGTTAGCCTATTTTAGGAAATAATGTAAATATGGATTAATCATGAGATTATTGGGCTTAAATTAATATTTTGATTGTTATCTTGTGATTTAATAATATTTCTAAATATATGAGAGATAATGATTTTATTTAATTTCTTCCAATAAAAAAATATATTGGAATATCCTGTAGTGCAGAATTTTTCAGGGAAGCTAAAAAGAAACCCAATGGTAGAATTGTATTGGGCTTCTTAAATCCTATTGGGCTCAAGTTAGTACCCAAAAAAAACTCTCCTTCCCTCCCCTTTTAAAATAACCTAGCTGCTGCCAGATTAGAGCCGCCACACGCTAAAGATTGCCACGTCGCGAAGACATAAGACGCAAGAGAGGCCGCCAAACTCATTCACGCAGAGACGCAGCTACAGGGAGAAGCTTGATTAATTTGATTCAATTATTCATTCTTCTTCCATTCACGAGCGGGGCCCACCTCCAATTCCATTAAATCATTCATTCATCTAATTCATGGCTGTGAGTTGCATAGAGTCTGGAGGAGTACATAAATTCATGGTAGCTTAAACTATTTTGGGAGGCAACTTGGGAAGAGTATGGATGAAGCTAAGGCCGAAGGCTTACACTTAAAGACCACAAGGGAGTGTCTTTCTTTTTATCTTTTTAATTTAAACTTGAGATTATTTAGTTTTAAAGGATTTCAAGTTGTATTAATTGAGAACAATCTAGTTTTAGATTGTAAACTTATTTCTTTTGGATTAGACTGATAATTTGAAGTTTTATGCTTATTACTGGACTCTTGTTTGCAACATTTGGATTGTCAATTAAATTGATAATTGAGTTTTCATTATTAATTTAATTGTTAATTTGGTTTATCATCTTAATTATTTAATTGAGTTGATAAATTATCTAGTCGTTCAATTAGATTATTGTAAACAAGATTTATCTAAGATTATTTTGTCATTGGTTTTTAATAGGTTTAATTAGCCATCGCTTATTTCATTATGAGTTTTCTAGTGGAATATGTGTTATTGAGCTAGAGGATTTCCCATGTTCAATTGGGTAATTAAATTCATTAACTCCCTTTTTGTCTAATTAATTGATTTAGGCTAAGAAAGTTAACTCCATGCAATTCCTAAGTTGTCCCCTTCATCATCATAATTGAATTAAACTTTTATTATTTGATTTGCTTTTAATTAATATTATTCTTAGGATTTTAATTCTTTTCTCATAAGAAACCCCCCCCCCCCAAAATTGCATTCAACTCATATAGATTAGTCTCATTTTCATATAGGTTTTAGAGTCAATTGCATTAGTACATTTAGTTAGTTAATTGCATATAGATAGTAGTGTTTTACATCCTAGTTTAGGTTCATTTACATTCCACTACATCTTTTATCACCTGAAAGTTAGTCCTAAAGAAAACCCACAGCTTGCTCCTTGGGAGAATGACCTAGGTTGACCCTAAACTACATAATTAATTAGGACCTAGTTTAATTGATCGCTTTAACGACAAAAGCGACTCGATCAATATGTTAGCTACATTAACTATAAGAGAAGAAAAAACTACAGAACAAAGAATATTAGATAATTTTAGTGAAAATCCATTAATACATTGGGAAAAATCAAAACCAATGGTAAAAATAGAATTAAAAGATTATAGTAAAGAAATAAATTGTAAACCTTATCCTTAGACAGCTGAGGATAAAGAATAGTTTATAATGCATATAAATGAAATGAAAAGTATTATTTAATAAAGGAAGTAGATCTAAATATTATTCACCAGTGACGATTGTGAAAAAACTTAGTGAAGAAAGAAGAGGAAAAAGTAGAATGATTGTCCGAAAGGATGCAAGCTTTCGGGACTTTGCAATAAATGTTCTGACACTGCTTTTTTCTTTTGACTATACCTTCATTTAATATTCTCTAAACCACTTGAAACTCATTAACAAACTAATTAAACATAGTTAGAAATAATAATGAGTGATGATAAGAAGTATTAAGATCAAACATGAAGATTTCACAAATCTGAGCAATTTAATTTTTAAACTAAACGACACAAACTCGAGTTTGTTTGTCCAAACTGGAGTTTGTAACTTTGCTTCATAAGGCCAAACTCGAATTTCCAAATCCTGACTCGAGTTTAGTTTTTCCAGAGAAGAACGTCAGGATTTGAGCATTGAAGCACAATTTGAGCATATGAGCAAACTCGAGTCAATTAGTGATTAACTCGAGTTTTGAACTTTTAATGAAAAATAAGTTTAAGTCCACAAAGCTCAAAAACTGGAGTTTTCAAAACTTGACTGGAGTTTTCAAATCATAGAAATAGAGCATAGGTCTTTGCTTGGTTGAAACTCGAGTTTACAAAACCCAACTTGAGTTTTCTTCAAAACTGAAAAACTTTGAAATACTCTCTATCAAGAGAAAATTGGAGTTTATTAAAACCAAACTGAAGTTTCCTTAAATTGAGTAAAACATGAAAACTCTCTGTCAAGCTCAAACTCGAGTTTACAAAGTTAAACTTAAGTTTTCACAAAACTATGAAAACTTAGAAAACTCTTGGCTAAGTGTAGACTGGAGTTTGCTCAAGATGAAAAACATTAAGAGTCTCGACCATACACAAATTCAAGTTTATGAAAACTCAACTTGAATTTGGTTAAGTTCACAAATTCTTGAAAACTCTCTCAAAGTCATAAACTTGAGTTTGCATAAGCAAATTAGAGTTTGTCATACTTCAGAAAATATTCAAGGTTTTCTGTTTAGTGCAAACTCGAGTTTGTAAAAACACAACTCAAGTTTGTCTTATTGTGAAAAACTTTGAGTACTTTCTGTTTCTCACAAACTCGAGTTTGTCTATGCAAACAGGAGTTTGTCTTAGTTCACAAAACTTGAGCTACTCTCTGTCAAGTCCAAACTCAAGCTTGGCAACCTAAACTCGAGTTTGCCTTTGACAGTAAGTTTTTCAACTTACCAAAGACAAACTTCATCTTGAGTTTACAATTGTCAGTTATCATTAAAACACATAGAGAACTAATAAGAATGTCACCATACCTATGTTTTCTCTAAGTGTAAGCATATAACCTAGCTATCTTATAAATGGTATTTGATAGAGTACTGGATTAGCAAGAGATAATGGAAGTTGCAGAAAGTTTAGAGATTTTAGGAATTAATATTTAATTAATTGAGTCTGTTTTTATATTTCATTATTATTTTTAGGAATTAGGAAATAAGAGGATTAGATATTATCTTTTATTATTATTTTTAGGAATTAGGAAATAAGATGAATATCTTATTAGTTAAGATTTAGTTGTTAGGATTTATGATTGTTAGTTATCTAAATCTTAGATTTCGATATATTTTGTATTTATATTTTGAATAGAGTCTACCCTCTGTAAATCATTATAAATAGGCTTACCGCCTCATCAATAAAGTGTCGAATATTCAGAGAGTAAATTAGTACGGGAGATTCTCCTTGGACTTTAATAGTCCGATGAGTTCCAGATTCTGTCTCATCTACTATTAAAGATGTGGGCTGATTTAGAGAAGAGGTGAGATTCTTGCCTACTCTCTATTTCAGAGAGGCTGTTTTTAAAGAGTTAGTGAGATCCTTGCTTCTCTTTAGAAACAGAGTAATCTATTTTCCTTTTATTTCCTAAGTTCTCTTTACATTCCCATTCACATTTAGCCTTCCCATAATCCATACCCTACCCGTATTAGAGCTATGGATTAATGATAATGTGAAAACAAAATTTGATCCCTTTCATTGGCAATTGTTAAAGTTACATTTATTATATTTTTGTTATTGAAGATTTTCTCAAGTATCCTATGAAGTTATAGTACTAACTGATATGCTTCACGAGAAAGAGAAATCTTATTGTTTGTTATATTAGTATAAGTTATAGTTGTTTAAGCATGGATATAATTAAGGAATTAGAACCTAGAATGTATGAAATAGAATATGATAAATTACCTAATAGTTCTTATTTAATACAAGTTGTTGACTGATTGAATTTTATACCATTGAAAGTAATCTCATAAATAATATGCCTAAAATAGTGTAATTCATTTTCTTCACACAACACCAAGAAAATACTCCTCTTGGATCTTAACATAATACTTATTTACCTAATTTTTTAATATATGCATCTATGTAATTAATTAAATCTATTGGGTGCACACATTATCTTTTCTTTTGCCATGCTCATTTTATCAACCTCACGAGTTCAAGCAAACTCGTGGCAACAATGAAAAATCATATTGTATGGTCAAATTATGAAATCGTAAGATTTTACTATTTTCAATAAATAACTATTAATAGTGTATAATTAAACAATTAAAATATCAAAAGTGATAATAAATTGATTTAAATATATTTTTAATCTAAATAAATGGAATTAAATCATTAATATCCATAATTTATCATACTCAATGAACTTATTCTTATAAAATTAATCTATAAGGGCATTGAGTATGATTAAAATGAAAAAGTAAGTACAAGTTTTGGAGTCAATTAACATGATTTTGTAAGTTAGAAACATAAAAATGATAAACTCAAGGTGTGAACTTGCGAATTTGATTGAGTTTATAGCTAGCACAAGTTTAAGAGTGGCTCGGCATGATTTTGTAAGGTAGAAATGTAAAAATGATAAACTTATAGAGTCAAGTCGCGAGTTTACCAAATAATGCATGTAATTAATTAATCTAGGGGCAACGAATACAATGCCTCTTATCAGTCTTTAAAAAACCCCAAACTATTGTCACGCTTCATACACAGTTACTAGGTCTCACTTGTTCTAATAAAAGTAGGTTTGTCTTCAAAAAAGGCTAGAGCTTTCTCTAGTGAAGCAACTGAAAAGATCCCTATTGATTTTTCTTCAGTAGAGAGCTTACCTGAATCTCACACATGGTCAAACAATTTCTCCGACATTGTAGTTGACATGTCGATGTCCATACCGGCGATGGATCTCAGGGATCTAAACGATATGGAAACAATCAGCCTTACATGTGGAGAATGTGATATTTTTAAAATCAAGAACCATGGAATACCCTTGTCTCTATTGAAGGAGGTGGACGATGAGATCAAGCACTTTTTCTCTCTCACATCTGAGCAAAAGGAAAAAGGCTTAAGGGCTCTTGGGAACATCTCCGGCTGTGGTTCACGTAAACTCAAACCCTTCTTCTCAAATGCTATGTGGCATGAAGGCTTTGTCATTATGAGTTCATGCTACAAGTTATAGTTAACACGTGGCATTGGTGATTCAACAATCATACCGCAACCAAAATACATGTCACAGAGCAGATGTAAATGTTAACGGTATATGCACTCACCAGTGCCACATGTCCTTAACGCTAGGAAAACAAGAATGCAGTATTATAACAATATTCTACAGCTTAATTGAATATAAACAAGCATATTATCCAAGACCTAGTCTTGTCATGAGTATGTATGACTTAAGAACTCAGTCTTAGTCATAAATCCACAATCATGAATCAATCAAACATATATATGCATACAAGGCACGTGAGATTAGGGTTACTCATACAAGTATGTACCTTGTTTTGAGTAATTAACGGTTTGCTGGTGTTTTGAAATTGAACTCATCTTCCTAGATATCCTATAATGTTATAAGTATCATTTTCTCTCCATATCTTATATGATATTAAAATAAATGTCATATGACTTAGAATAATATCCCAAGGGTTATTTTTACCACCTTTTACCTTTTTTCCCTTAGTCATTGAATTATCCAAATTTTTACCCTTATATTTCCTTAAAAATGGAATTTCAATATGTCTGCCCAGATTTGGCACTGGCTTTGAAAAATCATAACTAATTTTACAAAAATATAAATGATGTGATTACAAAGCCAAAATTTCCCTTGACAAATCTGTTTGTATGGAAAAATAATTCCTGGTACTTGAAATTCTTGAGTCACTCTTAGGTTTAATTTTTCTAACTGTTGTTCCAATTTCAAGCCAAGAAACATGGATCAACTTGAAAAATTCACATCTTTTTGTTAAAAATTCATAAAAAATGTTATCCATGAATGGAAAGCCCTTCATTCCTACTTTGATTCTAGAAAATTTTAGAATCTTTAATCACCATTTGATTTTCTAGAATCCATGCATGAACACCACTATCCAGATTAACTTCCAGAAACAAGTCTTAACTTTAAAATTTTTTATCTCCATGTACAGGGCTTAAAATGTAATAACTTTTATATCAATAGAAAGCTATGGATGTCTACTTTATTTCTAGAAAATTAATGATTTTTAGAGATTATTTGATACCTAAAATAGTGAGTACACAACGACTGGTTCCAGGATGCTCATATTTGAAAAATTCTCTAACATTTGCTATTTTGATCTTTTGATTTCAAAAATTATCTCCCACCATACTTTTGATCCATTTTTCATTTTAAACTCATTAGTGACCTTAAAAACATGAAATTCATTTTATTTCATAATATCTTAGATTAAACCAAAATATTACAAAGAATCACAAAGCTAAGGATAAGAACTTTACCTCTTGGAACTTTGCTCCTTGCTTCCCTTCTCCTATGTATTTCTCTATTTTTTGTAACTCAATCAGCTGTGATTTGATCTTGTTGTGGTGTGAAGAATGAAGAGGGATTCAAGCTTTATTTATAGAAAAAATTACAAGCTCATGTGGTCCTTATTGTATGTGATTCTTTTGCTCTTAATTCACCCCAACCATCAGATCAAAAATGCACTTTTTGAAACCAAATCCCTCCCCTTCCCCTTATGTTGTTGACTCCTTCCATTCCCTAGCCAATGAATGATCTTTCCATGTGCCATCCCATTATGGCTTATGTACCTTAATTGCTAGAAGGCTACTTAGCTCATTCTTGCTTGTGTTTTAATCCAAAAATCTGATCCTATCCCTTATCAGCTACTGGCCAAAATTTTTTAGGCTATTGGGGCTATTTTAATGAACTCAATTGTTGCCATATGTAATAGCTTAGGTGTCCCTAGGTTTCTAGAAGCAATTTGATTTAAATCATATGCTCTTATGTTGGTTTAATTGCCCATGAACGCTCCCAAGTGTCCAGCTGTTATAACAATCTTTTTTGCCAATTTTATAATGTGTTTTGATGTCTCATTTAAATGTTTAGTTGTCCCTTAACTCCAAATGTAATTGTATAGTTGGTTTATAACTATATCAAGGACATTTTTGCATCAATTAACCAACATTATCTTGAACTATTTGCTTAATTATTCCTTTACATGTCTAGATGAAATTATTGACTTTGTGGGCTGATTTATAAAGCTAATTATCATCTTAAACAAGATCTTACATGCCCATTGATTACTTATGTCGTTATGGGATTTGTTTGTTAGCTAATCAAGGTCATTTTTGCTTTATTAATCAAGTATTATTTCACCATAATTAACAATTAAATTAGGAGCTCCTCCATAGCCTTATCTAATTAAAATTTTATTGCCCTATTATATTTGAAGATTGACAAGAGATTGTCGACCTCTCACAAAATAACTAAGTTAACAAAAGATTTGCAATATAGTGTAACCTGGATTGTTTCCCAACGAATTCACAGTAGGTTTAATTCGTAGCAGTAAAACAATGAAACAGTAAAAATTGGGGGTTTTGGTTTAAACAGATTAAAAATGAAATAAACAAAAACAAAATGAAATAAATAGAGATAGATTAAAATTGATCAACCCAACATTTTGGATTCCATAGACTTCCATCATTGAACAAAATACAAATGAACTCGCGATTGGTTCTGGACGAACCGAAATCTTTGCATCCGTCCATAGAATCCTTCAACTAGACGATTGCAGAGAATTTGTCCGAACTGTGGCGTCTCACTGTGCTATTGCACAACAACAATTAAACCTAGTCCGAACTTAGTCCTTGGGATGAACCAAACCAAATATTAAATCTAACATTTGAACTATTTCCAGAAATCGAATCCGATAAGATGAAAACAGAAATGAGTAAAGTTACAGATCAAGCACAAGCTCTCTGGACAAATCATGGAATCATCAACGTTGAGTTAATCAGAGAAATTTAGCCGAATATGACTGGAAAAAACAATGAAAAGACGAAGAACATGAAGAATGCGAAGAACACGGAGAACATTGCAGAGAAAATAAAACTTCTGTCTTCAATCCTAAATAATCGAAAAACGTAATGACATAAGGTGTTTGTGGCTGCTAACTAACTTAAACTTAACCTAAAATGGAAATAGGCTAAGGTGTTTGTGGCTGCTACCTAACTTAAACTTGACATAAAATGGAAATAGGCTAGGGCTACACAATGGCCCAAAACGAAATAAATGGCAAATGAGTTTTTAATTGCAATATTCGGGCCCAAAAATCTAGAAAAATGTCTCTGACTTCAGCTCTAAGTTTGACCATCCTCTTGTCCAAATTTGCCTTCCGAGTCTTCATAACATTTGTAGCTCTCTGAATCATCTAAAATATGAGACAAAAATGAGGCTAATCCGATGTCTGGTTCAAAATTTATGGTTAAAACAGTGAAGCATTGTAAATCTGGTATTTTTATCATGAAAATGAATTAAATCCAAATAAAAGCCCAAAGCCCAAATAAGCATTAAAGCCCATTATTTATTAGCTAACAATCCTAAATTTATTACCCAATAGATACAAATAAGTGTGTAAAATATTCAATTATCAAAGATAAACCTCAAATTAAATCACAACTGATTTTGCATTTATCCTTTACTAGACATGTGTAGTTTTAGCTCAAAATACCTCAATTATTATGCATTTTATACCCATTAATCTTTAATCATTTCCATTGTCTTCTACCTCTTGTCTTTATGCTAAAATAGAGCCCTATTAGGTAGTTATGTGTTTGCCAATAATCTCAATTAGTGCAAGCATATTTGCTAATTAGTAGTTGCTAATTTGCTTTAATTTTGACTAAATGTTTCCATTAGATTTTCTTGCCTCTTTTGGATTTAGGATAACTATTATTTTATGTGACATTTATGTCACATTTTATATCTCCTAAATGTAGCCTCCTATTTCACCATTGGTCAATTGATATCAAAGTGAAATTTAGATAAAAATAAAATCAAAAAATTATGTTTCTTTGAGAAACATATTTACCTTTGCATTTTCTCAATTATTTATCAAAATATAAGGTATTTTTTATTGAAGAGAAATTAAGGTATTACACAAACAAAATTGGAATGTTAGAATTGGTTAACACCCAAGAGGAGAGGTAAATTGAGTGTGTGATAAAACTTATTAACTTTTGAAAATCTTTTTGTATGTTTTTAAAAGCAATTCGTATGAAAGCAATGAATTATAAATTCATAGTTAGTTATTCAAAATGTATATGTTGTAAACATAAGATATAAGGGAAAAGAATATGTAAATTGTGATTTTGTTCGAGGTGGAGTTTGTGTGTCATGGTTGATGTATTGAGTTGTCGTTGTTGGGATAGAATTTGTCTAAGGTAGGGTTTGTATGGTGTGGTTGATGTGCTGAGTTGTCGTTGTTGAGAAAGAGTTTGTCGAAGGTAGGGTTTGTGTGTTATGGTTGATGTGCTGAATTGACGTTGTTGGGATAGAGTTTGTCCAAGGTGGGGTTTGTGTGTTGTGGTTGATGTGTTGAGTTGTCATTGCTGGGATAGAGTTTGTCTAAGGTGGGGTTTGTGTGTCCTGGTTGATGTGTTGAGTTGTCGTTGTTGGGATAGAGTTTGTCTGAGGTAGGAACAAGTTATGAGGTGTGTTGGTTCTCTATGTGTTTTGATGATAACAAAACATTGTAAACTTGTTGCTAAGGTTTAAACATGTTTAGAGATCGTTAAAATTGATTTAATTCTCATCATACATGTTAAACTTGAGTTTGGATGTGATAGACTCGAGTTTGTGTTCAAAAGAAAGGATACCAAACGTTTTGGAGTTGAGCAGACTCGAGCCTAACATAATAGACTCGAGCCTGTGCGTGACAGAGAGCATATTTCATGTTTTTACTTCGAGCAAACTCGAGCCTAACATAACAGACTCGAGCTTGCTCGTGACAGAGACAAACTTCACATTTTATAACTGAGGCAGACTCGAGCCTATTATGTTAAACTCGAGCCTATGCCTTACAGAGAGCATGTGAAATTTCTCAAGTTTTTTAAACTCAAGCCTATTATGAATAACTCGAGCCTATGTGTTACAGAAAGCTCTTCAAATCGTTCTCCTCATGAATAGACTCGAGCCTAAGATTCTAAACTCGAGCCTATCTCTTCTAGAGAGCTATTAAAGATTTTCACAATCATAGGCTCAAGCATAAACTCATAGACTCGAGCATGTTTCAGTTTGAAAAGCATTTGCACAACGTTTTAGTGAAACAGACTCGAGCCTGTTACTAATATACTCAAGCTTAAGTCAGGCAAAGAGCTATCCAAGTGATAGAGCCCGAGCAGACTCGAGCCTGTCACTAATAGACTCGAGTCTAAGTCAGGCAGAGAGCTATCCAAGTGACAGAGCCCGAGAAGACTCGAGCCTAAATTTTTAGACTCGAGCCTGTGCCTTTGAACTTAAGCTTCAGCATGTTGTAAACAGTTCCAGACTCGAGCCTATTACTAATAGACTCGAGCCTATGCGCTACCCAAAAATATTTTCAAAGATTAAACACGTTATACAAAAGGGGAGACTCGAGCCTACCAAGATTATGCTTGAGTGTTGATGAACAGACTCGAGCCTATCAGTTATAAACTTGAGCCTAACATATCTCTATTTTAAATGTCGCGCTTCTCTCTTCTCAGATTCGATCTTATGAACTGTTTTACACTTAAATGGAATTACGAATCATTATATATATGTTTAAAATGTTTGTTCATGAGTTTCAAATTCCATTAACACATTTCAAGGTATAGATTCATGCTCTCGCTGAAAACGCTCCAAAGTGAATAAAATATTCAGAAATTCAGCTTTACAGCTAAGAAGTCCACTAAACTGCCAACTGAGCCTTATCATCAGACAAAAAGAATATTTAGACATTATGGCAGACAGTCAGGCGTGGGCAAGCAATGGAGAGGAGCCTAATGTCTAAATCTGAACTTGCTTTCAACGTTCTCTTCCTGCAGAAGCTTCAACGGTCATCAAACTTTAGTTCTATATATACAGATAGCTTCAGCAAGTGGAAAAATAGTGAACCCAGTGAACGAAATAGCAAGAGACTCTAAGCTTTCATCTTGTATTGATTTCATTAGTCTTATTCATTCACATTGAGCTTCAATGATTATTTTATCTTACTCTTAGAGAGAGTCCTTGTGAAATTCGAGTTAATCTTGTTGTGTAAACTCAAGGTAGTAGGACCTTGAGTGTGGGATCAGATTACAACTTGTAAGGGGGAGTGAGTCCTATTGAGAGAGGATCATCCTAAGTTACAGAGTGTGTAATTGATCAAAGAGATAGTGAGAAATCCTAAAGAGTCTGGGGACTGGACGTAGGTCAAGATTAAGACCGAACCAGTATAAATCTTCTATGTCAAGCTTTCTCTTCCCTTCTCTGGTTGATTCGCATCTAGCCAGTTTTTCAAAAGCAAACGAAAAAGTTTTTGAAATCCCCAATTCACCCCCCTCTTGGTGATTTCCTTCCTCTACAAGGTGTTGTCGGAGTCGTTTCCCATTGGTTTCCAATGTACAAGTAAACATACTACCCAAGCTTTCTTTCCCTTATTATGCATAAACATGATTGATAAATGCATTTTAGAAACACAATCTATCTCTCTTCAACTCAGCCCCAAATTTATGGTTTATATGACAAAGGAAACTTATGGCTTGGTTTCTACAATTCTTTTTCAGTGTAAACTTCTTGGGTTTACTTCTACAGTTTACTTTTAGTTTGCTAGTTTGCACTTTGTGATGTTTCCTAGAATCACACACCCTTGCCTTTGGTGTAAATCTCTGAGGAAAATGAATGAGTATTGACCACAGCAAACTCTCTTCCTTTCCTTTCTCTGTCTCTATCTTAGCCTCTGTTTTTTGTTGCAGTAAGATGAATGAATTTCCAGGAACCGCTCTTATATAGGACTCAAGGGTCCTGTTCGAATGGAAAGAAAATCAGGGGCAGGTGGTGTTGAATTCAACAAGCATGGTGTCGTTGATCTTGCGTGTTCAAAGAAAGAGGAAAATATGTAGGTGAAGTATGGCTCATTAGATTTTACTGTCAGCTCTCTCTCTACTGTGTTTATGACTACCTTATTGACTATTGGTGTATATTAAAATATACATTAAGTGAAGTATTCCTTGGGATGGGTTGGCTCAATTGATCTTGGAGCAAATTGGATAATTTGAATAATTATATAAATTCCTTTGTCCTAAAAAGTATTAAGAATAATAAGCCTTAACTTCCAATATAATTATTCTTGGCCAACATTCATAACACATCTTCATATATTATTTCATCTTTTAAAATCCCAAAAAAATCAGGATATTACATTTCTCCCCCCATTAATTTAAATTTTGTCCCCAAAATTTGCTACACATATTGTAGACTCTATGCAATAAATTTTGGGTACTACTTCTTCATGCTTTCCTCTGTTTCCCAAGTTGCTTCTCCAAGAGACAATCCCTTCCAGACCACTTTCACAAATGGAATACTCTTGTGTCTAAGTTGCTTTTCTTGGTGAACAATGATCTGTACTGGCTCAACCACGAAAGTATTGTCATGTCAGAGTCTACATCTTCATACTTTATGACATGATTAAGGTCTGGTTGGTACTTTTTCAGCTAGGAGACATGGAATATGTCATGAAGTTTACCCATGTTTAGGGGTGGAGCTAGTTGGTAGGCTACTAGTCCACGTTTCGCCAATACTTCAAATGGACCAATATATTGAGGACGTAACTTTTTCCTCTTTAATGTTCAACCAACTCCTGTAGCCGAGGATATCTTCAGGAACATGTGATCTCCTACTTCAAACTCTAGAGGTCTTCTCCTTCTATCTGCATAGCTTTTTTGTCTACTTTGCGTTGTAAGGAGCCTGTTCTTGATGAGGTCAATATGTTCGAAAGTTTGATCGACTAGATTTGGCCTAATTAGTCTTCTTTCTGACAATTCCACCCAACAAATAGGCAATTGACATTTTCTACCATAAAGCACTTTAAAGGGAGCCATTTGAATGCTTGAATGATAGCTGTTATTATAGGAAAACTCTGCCAATGGGAGATATTGATCCCAATTTCCTTTGAAGTCTAATACACACACTCTCAATAAGTCTTCTAGTGTCTGTATGGTTCGTTCTGATTGACTGTCAGTCTCGGGGTGATAAGCTATGATTAACTTTAACTTTGACCCCACAACTTCATGTAAGGCTTGCCAGAATCGTGATGTAAATCGTGGGTTTCTATAAAAAATTATACTCTTTGGTATACCATAGAGTCTCACTATCTCCCTGATATAGATCTCGGCTAATTTCTCATGAGAATAACTAGCACTTATGGGAATAAAATGTGACAACTTCATCAACCGATCAACAATTATCCAGATTACATCTTATGTTTGATCTTGGGCAATCCCACCACTAGATCCATGGTAATGTGTTCTTACTTCCATTCAGGAATTTCAAGCCTTTGTAATGGTTCTGAAGACGTTAGTGTTCAATCTTCACCTCTGGCATGTTAAACATTTGGCCACATACTGAGTTACATCTCTTTCTTTAACCTTGGTTACCAAACCTCAGATTCCAAATTATGGTACATTTTTACCATGCCTGGATGTAAAGTATATTTACTTTTGTGGGCTTCACCCAATATCTTCTGCCTTAACTAGGGCTTTGGTGGTACATAAATTCTCTTCTTATACCTTCCCAATCTACTGAGTGATAGGTCATGATCTTGAGTCTCATTCTGAGATATCAACCTCGGATAGCATTTTCTTGCTCATCTAGCATATGAGCTTCCTCGATTTCATTATACAGGTCTTACTCTCCTTGGCTAACAAGAAGGCTCGTAAGATACACTTCATGAGGCTCTTTTGGTTTTATAGCAATTTGATTTGATAGATTCATATCCCGGAAATCTTCTAACAATTTCATCTTGTGGATCATTATGAATATTGTCTGCACCACTTTCCTACTCAAAGCATCTGCGATAACATTGGCTTTCCCGGGGTGATATTTAATCTCCAAGTCATAATCCTTCAGCAACTCCAACTATCTATGTTGTCTCATATTCAGCTTCTTCTGGTCAAAAAAGTATTTGAGACTCTTGTGGTCACAGTACAGTTCCATGGTAGTACCATACAAATAATACCACCAAATTTTCAATGCAAAAACAACAGCCGCGATCTCTAAATCAAATGTTAGAAAGTTTGACTTTTGAGGTTGCAGTTGTTGAGAGGCATAAGCCACCACTCTGCCCTGCTGCATCAGGACACATCCCAATCCATGCTTACTAGCATCACTATAGACAACATATGTCTCACTCAGATCTGGGATAATCAATATTGGTGTTGTAGTCAATCTCTTTATCAATTCTCTGAAATAACCCTCACAGTGCTTATCCTAAACAAATTATCTATTCTTTCACATCAACTTTGTTAATGGCAAGGCAAGTCTAGAGAAATCCCTTATGAATTTGCGATAATACCCCGCCAGACCCAAGAAACTCCGTATCTCAGTTACCATCTCTGGTCTCTTCTAGTCTAGTATTGCTCTACTTTACTAAGATCGACAGTGACCCCATCTTTTGATATCACATGGCCCAGAACTGTAACTTTCGAAAGCCAAAAGTCACACTTGCTCAACTTAGTGTAGAGTTGCTTCTCCTTCAGTACATTAAGTACTTGTCAAAGATGGTGTTCAAGTTCCTCCTAATTCTTTGAATAGATTAGAATATCATCAATGAAGACTACCACAAATCAATTTAGATACTCACAGAAGATTCGATTCATATAATCCATGAACACTGTAGGTGCACTAGTCAAACCGAAGGGCATCAACATAAACTTATAGTGCCTATATCTGGTCCTGAATGTTGTCTTCAAAATATCCACAGCTCTTACATGCAACTGGTGGTATCCTGAGCATAGATCAATCTTCAAAAATATGTAGGAACCAGCTAATTGATCTAACAAATCATCAACTCTAGGGAGTGGATATTTGTTTTTAATTGTTACGTTGTTCAACTCCCTATAATCAATACAGAGTCAAAGACTCCCATCCTTTTTCTTCACAAACAATATTGGAGCTCCCCAAGGTGATATGATAATTGAATATTATTCCACTTATTTTTATCTCTTGGTTAATAATTTAGGGATGTTTAATTGAAAAATAATGGGTTTTATTACTAAATTGTGCTCTAAGCTTTTAATTAGATTAAATTCGTTTTTGGTAATAAAATTCCAGATTTACAACGCTTCACCATTTTCGCCATAACTTTTGATCTAGATATTAGATTAGCCTCATTCTTCTTTCGTTTTTCAAATGATTTAGAGAGCTACAATTGTTATGAAGACCCCGAAGGCTGATTTGGACAAGAATGAGGACAAAATTGGAGCTAAAGACAAACCCATTTTGCTGGATTTTTAATTTGGACGAATTTTGTAATAAAGGACCAATTATTAGAAGTTTCCTAATTTATTAGAGATTTCAGATTGATTAGAATTTTCCTATGATTAGGGGATTGATTCCTAATTGTTAGCCATCTTGATTGATCCTTCTTGTATAAGGAAATATGGATGGTGGCTGAACACATTACCTTATTACGTTTTGCATTGTTATTGGATTAAAAACGTTTTAATTAAATTCTCTGAGATGCTCTTCGTGTTCTTCGTTTGTTCTTCATTGTTTTGCCCAGCCATGCTCGGCTAAGCCTCTTTGATTAACCGATGGATTAAGGATTCCATATTCCATAAGACTCACGCTTAACTGGTAACATCTAAACTCGTTTCTGCCTTCTTTTATCGGATCCGATTTCTGAATTCGGATTGGGTTTTTGATTAAAACCCTAGATTGATTTATCCCAAGGACACAATTCGAATTGGGTTTAAGTGATTACTGGGCGATTGCTCGGTGACACGCCACTGTTCTGGATATATTCTGGACGATCGTTTAGTGGAGGGAATTTCTGGACAAACACAGAGATTTCGGTTTGTCCAGAATCAATCACGAGTTTGGTGTATTATTTTAGTCTGATGAAGGTTTTGGAATTCCTAATTCTGGGTTAGTTGTTTTTAGTATAATTAATCTTGTTTTCCTTATTTGTTTCATTTTGTTTTCATTCTTAATTGCATTGAAAAACTCTTCCCCTCATTCTGTTACTATCTTTTTGTTTCTATTGAACCTACTGCGAATTCCGTGGGAAACAATCCAGGTTCCTTATACTGCAAATCTTTTTATTGAACTTGGTTATTTTGTAAGAGGTCGGCATCTCTTGTCAAAATTTGGCATTGTTGGCGGGGAATTCGCATCAGTTTGATTACTAACAAATAAGGAGTATTAGGTTAAAAAAACGTAAAAAAAAAAATCACCCAGATCAGTTGAACCAGGGTTTTTTCACAAGGATTTGGGCGCTTTAAGCAAAAGTCACCCCTTTGGAAGTGATGTCTTACTTGAAATTGCCAAATTCCATCGTTTAGCCCCTGGTTTTCACTGTTTTTGGTCTCGGTGGGACGTAGACGTCATTTTTGAAATTGTTCTGACTTTGCGATTATCTCAGATTGAGCTGAATTTGGTAGGTTGATAGATTTCGGCCTAAATGTTAAGACACATGCTAAAGCAATGTGGTCTTCATTTTTAAGCCAAACTCCATCGTTTTGACCACTTTTTCAATTTTTAAGTTTTTTTATTGCATTTTTGGGTCCCCCAATGGTCTAGGAGTGTTTATGTGGTGATCCCATATATTTTAAAAATCATTTGGTAGTGTTTCTGTATTTGTTTTGGCTAATTTCTAGTGTGACTTTCTGTTTTTATGTTTTGAGTCTTCTAGTGTCATTTAGTGTTTGTGTTCTCCTGCAGGGCTTTTTGCTGTTTTGTAGGTGTTTTTGCTATTGTGTGGTGTGAATCCATCCATTTTGCCATATGCTGCTGTAGGAGTACTAGGAATACTACCAATCTAGAAGATTTGTTAGAAGGAGATCCTGAAATTGAGAGGACTATCTTAGCTGCTAGAAGGGCTGTCAGGTTAAGTCAAGTAGTCACTATAGAGGTTGTTTCAGATTCTGAGTCTGACTCTATTTCTATTCCTGAATCTGCTGACTTTACTGATTCTAGTAGTACTTTTGCTAATTCTGAGAATATGGCTGAAGAAGGAATTCGTCCCACTTTGAAAGAATTGGCTGCACCTACTGTAGTCAATCAACCTTTATGTATCTAATACCCTAAACTTGGAGCTAACTTTGAATTGAAATATGGTCTTATCCATTTGTTGCCAAAGTTTCATGGTCTTGCAGGTGAATGTCCTCACAAGCACTTGAAGGAGTTCCATGTGGTCTATAACACAATGAAGCCACAAGCAATTAATGAGGAGCATATCAAACTGAGAGCTTTTCCTTTCTCACTTGAAGGGGGAGCTAAGGACTGGTTGTTCCACCTTCAACCTCAATCTATTGCGTGCTGGAATGATATGGCCAAGCTGTTTCTGGAGAACTTCTTTCCATCATCAAGAGCCACATCCATCCGGAAAGAAATCAGTGGCATTAAACAAGTGAATGGGGAGAACCTGCATAAGTATTGGGAGAGGTTTAAGAGGTTGTGTGCAAGCTGTCCACACCATCAAATTACTGAGCAGCTTCTTATTACATACTTCTATGAGGGCCTATTGCCTAATGACAGAAATTTGGTTGATGTATCTAGTGGTGGGGCTTTGCAGAACAAGACACCTGATGAAGCTAGAGATTTGATATCCATCATGGCTGCCAACTCACAGCAATTTGGCACTAGAGCAAACAGCACCCCTGTGTACCAGATTCAAACACCTCAGATCATAGATCAACAAAGACTTGAGAACAGGCTTGATGACTTGACTTCTCTGGTGAGACAGTTGGCAGTTACACATACAGTACAGACTTCCCCTCCTCAGATTGGGTATTCATGTGGGTTTTGTGCTGATCCCTACCATCCTACTGATTCTTGCCCTACCCAGCAAGATCCCAATTACCAGGACCATTCAGTAGCTGCAGTTGGTGTGTTTCCAGGAAAGCCACAATATCAGGAATAGAATAATGCATTCTCTAATACCTATAACCCTAGCTGGAGAAACCACCCTAATTTCCGTTGGAACCAGAATCAAGGCAACCAGTTTCAACAAAATCATAATTCTGGAAGTTACTAGCAGAGGCAGTTTAGACCACCAGGTTTCCCACAATCTGCACCACCTCCTCTTCCAGTTCCTCCCCCTTACCAGCCATATGTGCACCCTCTCCAGTGACACAACAGCCTAGTAGCAGTAGTGGTGGTTCCTCTGGTTCCTCACTTGAGGATATGATGAAGCAATTTGCCAAGAATACATTGCAATTCCAGCAGCAAACTGAAACCTCCTTTCAGAGTTTGCAAACTCAGATTGGCCAATTGGCAACTACATTGAACCAGCTCCAACCTCAAGGTTCCAACACCCTTCCTTCACAGACCATTCCCAATCCTAAGGGGAACGTGAGTGCTATCTCTTTACAGTTTGCTAAGCAATTGGAAGAACCTAAGCAAGTTGCAGATGTGATTACATCAGGTAAAGGGTCAGAAAATGCGAAAAATGACTCTAGATATAAAGAGGCAGTGAACCAAGGTGACGAGGACGTTTCTATTCCTCTTCCTTTACCCCAGCGATCCATTCAATCTAAGAAAGTAGCAGAAAAAGCACAAGTACAAGAGAAGGACATTCTAGAGACCTTCAGGAGGGTTGAGATCAACATTCCTCTCTTAGATGCAATCAACCAAATGCCTAAATATGTCAAGTTTCTAAAGGAGTTATGTACCAACAAGAGGTGACTGAAGGGAAATGAACGAGTAAGCTTAAACCAGAATGTATCAGTACTCATCCAGCCTACCATGCCTCGTAAGTGCAAGGACCCAGGTATATTTTCTATTCCTTGTATTATTGGTAATTATAGATTTGATGATTGCATGCTAGATCTAGGTGCTTCTATTAATGTCATGCCCGCATCTGTCTATACATCTCTTGGTCTTGGTCCCTTATGTCCTACTGGTATTATTGTTCAACTAGCTAATAGGAGTAATGTTCATCCCTCTGGTTTACTTGAAGATGTACTAGTCAAAGTTAATGAATTGATATTCCCTGCTGATTTTTACATCTTAGATATGGAGGATGAGTCTCTTAATAGTAGGTCACCAATCATATTAGGTAGACCATTCATGAAAACAGCTAGGACTAAAATAGATGTGCATTCTGGTACTTTCTCCATGGAGTTTGGTGATATTTCTGTGAATTTCAATTTTTTTGATGCCATGAAACATCCCAGGGATGAGCACTCTATTTTCTGCATTGATGTGATTGATGATGTTGTGGATGATGTCGTTGCCGATTGGTATGCTGATTTTCCAGATATTGCATCTATGAGTGATTATTCTATTTGTGATTGCTCTGATGATACATGGTGCCCTATATGCACTGAGATCGATGCTGCATTGTGTGATGACATTGATTTTGATTGTGAAAGCGTCACTTTGCATTCTGATATTGAATGTGATACCCTTTGTGATGTTGACTATGAGACTTCTTCTTTGCATGATATGCTGAATTCTGATTCTAACAGTGAGTTGCCTGGACACAGTTCTGCTTCTTTGTGTATGGTTTCCAAGATTGCAGGTGTGCACACTACAGAACTGGTGGAACAACCACTCAAGCTTCGCCCCTCCATTGAGCAACCATCCAAATTAGAGTTGAAATCCTTCCCGGATCATTTGAAGTATGCCTACTTGGAGGAGGATGAACAGTTGCCAGTCATTGTGGCGAACAACCTTCTACCAGAGCAAGAAGAGAAGCTGCTGAGCTTATTGAGGGCAAACAAGAAGGCGATTGGGTAGACACTAGCTGATATAGTTGGTATTAGCCCCTCTGTGTGTATACATCGGATTTTATTAGAAGATGAGGCTAAACCAGTGAGGCAACCCCAGAGACGCCTCAATCCCCTTATCCTTGATGTGGTGAAGAAGGAGATCACCAAGCTTCTGCAAGCTGGTATTATATATCCCATCTCTGATAGCCAGTAGGTTAGCCCGGTTCAGGTATTTCCTAAGAAGTCCAGAGTGACTGTGGTGGCCAATCAGAAGAATGAGCTCATTCCTACTAGAGTCCAGAATAGTTGGAGGGTTTGTATTGATTATAGGAGACTCAACCAAGCTACCCGCAAGGATCATTATCCTTTACCATTCATTGATCAGATGTTAGAGCGATTGGTTGGTAAGTCTCACTATTGCTTCCTTGATAGCTACTTTGGCTACTTCCAGATCCATATTGCTCCTGAGGACCAGGAGAAGACAACTTTCACATGCCCCTTTGGAACATATGCCTATCGAAGGATGCCCTTTGGCCTTTGCAATGCACTAGGCACCTTCCAGCGTTGTATGGTAAGTATTTTCTCCGAGTTTCTAGAGGATTGCATGGAGGTGTTTATGGATGATTTCACTGTATATGGGTCTGGTTTTGATGCATGCTTAGCTAACTTGTCTAAAGTTTTGCATAGATGCATAGAGTCCAATCTTGTGCTGAATTTTGAGAAGTGTCACTTTATGGTTGAGTCAGGGATTGTTTTGGGGCATATAGTGTCTAATAAGGGCATTGAGGTAGATCCTGCTAAGATTGATGTTATTACTGCTTTACCTTACCCCACATCTGTGCGGGAAGTTCGTTCTTTTCTTGGTCATGCAGGTTTCTACAGGAGATTTATCCAGGACTTCAGAAGATTGCCCGACCTTTGTCCAACCTTTTGCACAAGGACATCGACTTTGTATTTGATGATGAGTGCAAGTTGGCATTTGACCATTTAAAGCGGTGCTTGACTACAACCCCTGTGATCCAACCACCGAATTGGCTGCTTCCATTCGAGATTATGTGTGATTCCTCCAACTATGCTGTTGGTGCTATCTTGGCTCAACGGGTTGACAAAGCTTCTCATGTCATTGCATATGCATCCAAGACCTTGGATTCTGCCCAGTCCAATTACACCACCACTGAGAAGAAGTTGTTAGCTATAGTGTTTGCCTTTGATAAGTTTAGATCATATCTGTTAGCTAGTAGAGTTATTGTTTACTCTGACCATGCTGCATTGAAGTTTCTTTTGAAAAAGGTAGATGCTAAGCCCCGACTTATCCGGTGGATGTTGTTGCTCCAAGAGTTTGATGTTGAGATTATAGATAGAAGTGGAGCACAAAACTAGGTGGCTGATCACTTGAGTCGCATTCCTCATTCTCCCTCTCACCCCTCTCTTATTCAGGATGATTTTCCTGATGAGCAGCTTCTTCAGCTGCAGGGTAAGATTCCATGATACGCTGATCTGGTTAATTATTTGGTTGCTAGAGTTTTACCTGCTGATTCCACTAGGGCCCAGACTCTGAAATTGCAAAGTGATTCTAAATATTATGTTTGGGATGACCCTTATTTGTGGAGATTTTGTAGTGACCAAGTAATTAGGAGATGTTTGCCTGATCATGAGTTTGATTCTATCTTGCACTTTTGCCATACTTCTGCTTGTAGTGGTCACTTTGGACCACAAAGAACTTCTAGGACAGTGTTAGACTGTGGTTTATTTTGGCCTACCCTATTTCATGATTCCCATATGTTTTGTAAGTCTTATGATAACTGTCAGAGAGCAGGAAGTATTTCCCGCAGGCATGAGATGCCCCAAAACCCTATATTGTTTTGTGAAGTTTTTGATGTTTGTGGTATTGATTTCATGGGTCTATTTCTTGTTTCTTATGGTCATACTTACATACTATTGGCTGTGGATTATGTTTCAAAATGGGTTGAGGTGAAAGCCACCAGGACTAATGATTCTTCTGTGGTGGTGGATTTTGTTAGGTCTAACATTTTCTGCAGGTTTGGCATTCCTAGAGCCATCATCAGTGACCAGGGTTCCCATTTTTGCAATCGAAGCATGGGTGCCTTGTTACGCAAGTATGGAGTACTTCACAAGGTCTCTACAGCATACCACCCTCAGACCAATGGCCAAGCTGAAGCTTCAAATAGAGAGATTAAGCAAATCCTTCAGAAGACTGTTAACTCTATCCGGAAAGATTGGAGTAAGCGATTGGATGATGCTTTGTGGGCCTATTGCACCGCCTATAAGACTCCTATTGGGATGTCTCCCTATTGGCTTGTCTTTCGTAAGGCATGTCATCTTCGAGTTGAGTTGGAGCATCAAGCCTATTGGGCCATTAAGCAGTGTAACATAGATCTGGCTAAGTCTAGTATGGAACGAAAGTTGCAGCTGCAAGAGTTAGACGAGCTTAGATTGGATGCCTACGAGAGTTTACGGTTGTACAAGGAGAAGACAAAGGCATTCCATGATAAGAACATCTTGAGGAAAGAGTTTTCTGTGGGCCAGAAAGTTCTTCTTTTCAATTCCCACTTGAAGTTTATGCCAGGTAAGCTTCGATCTAGATGGGATGGCCCTTTTGTGGTTACTAATGTTTTCCCTTTTGGTGCTGTTGAGTTGTGTGATCCACCTACAGGACAGACCTTCAAGGTAAAATGGACACCGCCTCCAGCAATTTCATGAGGGATCCCAGCAGCAGCCTGGGGAAGCAGAGATTCTCCTCATTGATGCCACTTATCCTCCATAAACCCCTGGGGAGTATTCTTCTTCTCTCTCTATTTCCGTTTTTCTTTTCTTTCTTTCATTCATTTTCACACTTTGTTTTCTTTTTCTAAAAAAAATACCAAAAAAATACCAAAAAAACAAAAACAAAACAAAAACAAAAAAAGAAAGAAGAAAGAAGTCTCTTTCTATGATTGTCATATATCATGGCCTTGGACATTTTGGCTTGAATGGATCATTCTGATTGGACTACGATTCTGAACTCTTGGATTACATGTCTTGGTAGTTGATTTTGTGGTGCTGATTGCATGATTTGATATTTACCTATGTGAGATTTTGGGCCTATACGAATGGAACTCATCTTTTCCCATTCTTTCTTTCCTGTGTGCATCTGCTCATGTTTTTTGGTTTCTAGAACTTGCTCCCTTTCTTTTTGAAACTTTATTTTTCACTTACATGCATAAATATGATGGAGGCTTATATTCTTTCTTTCACTTTCCTACTTTGGCCAAATAGTCTTTCCCTTGCATTTCATCCCCTTTGCTAGCCCCTTTGTGCCTATTTAACTCATTCTTTTATAAACCACATTACTAGCCTAAGTGTACAACCAATCTTACCGCACCTTGGAAATGTATTAAGTATTGGTCTCACTTTTGTTTTGAATTTAAGTGTGGGGGTTGCTCAGGAGTGCAACATTTTAGTGTGGGGAAGAGATATTTGATTTTGAGCCATTTCATCAATAAAAAAGAGAGAGAGAGCGAGAAAAAAAGAAAAGAAAAAGAAAAGAAAAAGAAGAGAAAAAGAAAAGAGGAAAGGAAAGAATCAAAAAAAAAAGAAAAAAGAAAAGAAAAGAAAAAGAAGAAGAAGAAGAAATAAAAATTTTACATATATCATTTTAGTGATTCCATTTTCTTGAACTATACTCTTTGTATTTCTTTGGTGCTTAGCCTCTCTTTTCCATACTTATACATACCTTCACCTTAACCCCATTACAACCATGAATAATAATAAGCTCTCTTGATTTATGCATGCATGTGTTATGAGTAGTGGAGAAGAAATTGAGCAAGCCTATGGTAAAACAATTTTCTTGAGTAGAATTTGAGTGATACACTTATTCCCTTATACACTTGAGAGATTGATTGAGGGCATCCTTTGAGAGATCATGTCATGTGATTGGCATCATTGATTGAGATTACCATGCTTTGTAATTTGAGATTAAGGGATTTTAGTCTTGATTTCTTGGTCTTTTGAAGCCTTATGTGTTTCCTTGAATTTTTACACTATTGGCAATTGATAGAAATGAGAATTTCTTTCTTCCATTTCCTTTTCTTTGATTTTGCCCAGGAGTGCAACAAAATAAGTGTTGGGGAGTTTGATAATTGAATATTATTCCACTTATTTTTATCTCTTGGTTAATAATTTAGGGATGTTTAATTGAGAAATAATGGGTTTCATTACTGAATTGTGCTCTAAGCTTTTAATTAGATTAAATTCATTTTTGGTAATAAAATTCCAGATTTACAACGCTTCACCATTTTCGTCATAACTTTTGATCTAGATATCGGATTAGCCTCATTCTTCTTTCGTTTTTCAGATGATTTAGAGAGCTACAATTGTTATGAAGACCCCGAAGGCTGATTTGGACAAGAATGAGGATGAAATTGGAGCTAAAGACAAACCCATTTTGCTGGATTTTTAATTTGGACGAATTTTGTAATAAAGGACCAATTATTAGAAGTTTCCTAATTTATTAGAGATTTCAGATTGATTAGAATTTTCCTATGATTAGGGGATTGATTCCTAATTGTCAGCCATCTTGATTGATCCTTCTTGTATAAGGAAATATGGATGGTGGCTGAACACATTACCTTATTACGTTTTGCATTGTTATTGGATTAAAAACATTTTAATTAAATTCTCTGAGATGTTCTTCGTGTTCTTCGTTTGTTCTTCATTGTTTTGCCCAGCCATGCTCGGCTAAGCCTCTTTGATTAACCGATGGATTAAGGATTCTGTATTCCATAAGACTCACGCTTAACTGGTAACATCTAAACTCGTTTCTGCCTTCTTTTATCGGATCCGATTTCTGAATTCGGATTGGGTTTTTGATTAAAACCCCAGATTGATTTATCCCAAGGACACAATTCGAACTGGGTTTAAGTGATTACTAGGCGATTGCTCGGTGACATGCCACTGTTCTGGATATATTCTGGACGATCGTTTAGTGGAGGGAATTTCTGGACAAACGCAGAGATTTTGGTTTGTCCAGAATCAATCACGAGTTTGGTGTATTATTTTAGTCTGATGAAGGTTTTGGAATTCCTAATTCTGGGTTAGTTGTTTTTAGTATAATTAATCTCGTTTTCCTTATTTGTTTCATTTTGCTTTCATTCTTAATTGCATTGAAAAACTCTTCCCCCCATTCTGTTACTATCTTTTTGTTTCTATTGAACCTACTGCGAATTCTGTGGGAAACGATCCAGGTTCCTTATACTGCAAATTTTTTTACTTAACTTGGTTATTTTGTAAGAGGTTGGCATCTCTTGTCATGATACACTAGGTTGGATGAATTCTTTCTCTAATAACTCTTCGATTTGCTTCTTCAATTCTACCATTTCACTAGGTGTCATTATGTAAGGAGCTTTAGATATGGGTCCTGTGCTAGGCATTAGCTCTATAGTAAACTCAACTTCCCTTACCGGTGGCAACACACTCACATCTTCTGGAAACAGTATGGGAATTCATTCACTACTAGTATATTTGACAATGATGGTTCGGTCTTTGTCTGTACGGAGAAGAACACCATATACCCTAGGCAACCTTGATTCAAACATTTGGGCGTTAAGAAGATTCAAACTATTTGTTGTAGTATTCGTTGTTGATTGTGAGTACAAAATTCGCTTGTTACCACAGTCAATCAAAGTGTTGTTGGTCGTCAACCAATTCAATCCCAATATGACGTCAATATCAACCAATGATAGACAAATCATGTCTAGTATGGACTCGTGTCCATTTACCACCAATACACAATTCAAACATGCATTAGACACTATGGACTTAACACCGAGCGGTGTATTCACAATCAAATCATATGGTAATCTATAGGTGTTCATCTCTAGCCGTTTAGCACAATCAGAAGCAATGAAAGAATGGCCAGCACCTGAACCAAATAACACTTGCAAAGAATTACCATTTAGTGAGATTGTACCTTGGATCATGTCAGGAGATTTTTTGGTCTCTTCTCGGGTTAATGCAAAGACCCTTCCTTGATTTTGTGGCATGCTTTCCTTGGCCTTCTTTGGGCAATTAAAGCTGAAATGTCCCAGCTGGTTACATCTGAAGCAGATTAGCTTCCCATCACATATCACCCCTGGGTGGCTCTTACCCAACTTCTCACAAGTTCGAGGCGCTGGTGGGCTTAAATCATCTTGTCTAAAGTAATTGGGCTTCTTGTTTCCGCCTTTATAACAGACTAGTTCCCTTTTCATTTTTTGATTTCTCGTGGAATTCCCATGATTATTCCCATTATGAGTCATTTCCCTCTTACTTGCGTGCAACTCTTTCAAATTGCGCTTGATTATCCTACATTCTTCCTCAACTTGGTGAAATGTAGGAAATCGCCGGAAGATCAGTCTATCCCTCATCTCAAACTTCAGCCCTTAAATGAGCATATTTGCTTTCCATATGTCATCCTCATTTTTCTTTAAATAGAAGGAGTGGTGAGATAGGTTGATGAATCTCGATAGACACCAGTCAAAGGATTCCTCCGGTTTCTACTTGATGGATAGAAATTTAACCTTCATCTCTACTTGGGCTATTTGAGGAAAATACTTCTTATTGAATTTTTCTTGGAACAATTCCCAAGTAATTGAGATGTACTAGTTAGCAGAGCCTTGGCCACACTCTTCCACCAGTGATCTCCATCACCCTCTAGCTTGTAGATTACTAGTTGTGCCTTCGTTCTTCCAGGCACTCCATTAAAGCAAAGATCTTTCCAATTGGAGGAGCCAATTCTTGACAGCTTGCACATCCATTTCACCCGTGTACAATAACGGGTTGTGCTTACAGAACTGTATGGTCCAATATTGAGACTCCTTAATCGATCTTTGTCGTTGTTGTAACGCAGGAGGTGGGAACTCTACCGTGAAGGGTCTTCTTCTTGGTCTTCCTCTTCCATCTCTGTAGCTTGGGCTAGCCGCGCTTTTACAGCTTTAGCATGTTGCCTCTCTTCATTTCGTTCCGCCCTCAACAGGAACACCTCCTCTCTTAGTTCCCTTAATGAGTCTTGGTGTTCATCCTGAATCCCAAGTACTTGTTGCATGGGGTCTTGGACTTGAGCTTCCTATTGATTAGGCCTTCCCCTACCTCGGCCTTTGCCCCTTCCACGCACTTGTGGATATGCTTCTTGATAGGGTGCTTGCTCAGGGATTCGCTTGCGACTGGCTCTTTTGTTGACCATTTTACTACCTTAGTACTTTATGATAATAAAATCGGTTGTTAATAATAAAGGTGTAAACAATCATTCTTGATATTAATATGCATTTAAGACATATATCATGCATGTCATTAACATTCCATGATCTTGTTAAAGCATAAAGTACTTGTCATTACAAAATGCCATTCTTTACCATAACTTCCATAGGTCTTTAGGGATAGTTTATATAGGTCTACTACACTTAGTTTAATACTAGGTTGGTTTTCTTCTTCTCTTAACCCACATGTGACATGTGGTTCCTCACTTAGGTCTTCATAAAACCTATAAAGCTCTCAAAGTCAATGAAAATATATTCCTCGAAGATATCCTCTATCCTATCATGCTAAGTCTCGGTATAAGGGAAATTGAACATGGTTATCCGTATCCAAGTGTTGAGGTCATAGTTGACATAACCAAGCCTTTTCTTATTGGCATAAAGATCAATGACCTTCATTAGGTAGGCTCTATAGAGTTTAGATAGGGTGGTGATGTCACAATAAGTCATCATATATAAATCATTGATGTGACCCTATAAATCCGAGTCTATAAGCTGAAAAATGGTAGGCTTAGGGGGTTTAGCCTCCGAACTCTTTATAGGCTCAGCTTGGGGATCCTCTATGGGGTTCAATTCAAGATCCTCTATGGTTGGATGCTCCTCGTGTAATACCCTAAAATTTATATTTCTCTTAAAGAACCATATTTTGGCAAATAATACCTATTAAAATAGGAGAGTATGTTGTCTCTAAATTTTTAATCGATTTATTATCATTTTTAGGGGAATTTTCTTTGGATTCTAATAAATCCAAATTCAATTTCCTAAATCTTATTAAGGATCGTAAAATATCTGAAGATCATCATAATCTAGCATAATCTTAATTATACCATTTCAGCAATTAAAATCATCAAAGGATGATAAAATCAATTAGAGGAAGTTAGTAACAATTATTAGGCAAATGAAATTGCAATAATTGAGATACTTTAATAAGTTTTGGAATTAGTTCATAATTAATTTATAAAGGTCATAATTAAGGATCAAATGTTATTTAGAAGCTGAGATTAAATTAGAAACTTGTCAAATTTTGGTAAGTAAGCCTAGTAACCCCTAAAACACTATATTGGAGATTAACATATTATTCCTAATTAATCTCTATGGAACGAAAATTATTGTTTAATGGTGAGTAAAAGGAAGAATTAAATTATATTAACCATAAATCCTGAATTTAAGTGGACTAATGAGAGAATTTCCCTCTTAAAATTGTGAGAACATTAAAAATGTAATTGCATAATGAAATTAGAGGGAGGGGACAGTTTCATTAAGGGACAAGGAGGAAAAGATGATTCTAGACACAAACATATAAGTCAATGAAGTAGTGTGTGGGAGAAGTTAAGGAGACTTAAGGAGCAAGAAGTTTAACTTGGGGACCAAGTTGCTATTTAATTAAGTAAAAATAAATGAGAATTCATAGAAATTAAATCATAACTTGAAATATTGGAACTAAGTATTACATGTAAATACATATTTGAGATCAGTGAATTATGAGCATCAACTTGGCTATTCCCAAAATTATTTTCGGTTACCTTTAAGATTCATACCAAAGTGTTTTGGGAATTAAAAATCACCATAAATCTAATCATAAAATTAGGATTCCAAAAGTGAAATTAGATTTTGAATTTAAACACCAACTTACACCTAACTAAATTAGGATTTGGGATTTATTAAGTTAACTTAATGAAGAAGGAGGCTTTTCTTGGGGACCAAGCAACAAAATTCTAGAAGGAAAAGGGTGAAAATTTCGGCCAAGAGGGAATTAAGGGGCAAGATCATTTCTTTCTCTCCAAGTAAAAATCAAGAGCCAAGATCAAAGGGCATTGCTTGGGGGTTACTCCTTTGCTTGCCTATAAATAGAGAGCATAGGCATCACATTTTTCCCACCAATTCACAAGCTAAATTCAAAAATTTAGAGAGAATGGGAGAGTGTGGAAGAGCTGCAGAAAAATAGAAGGCAAGTGGTCTTCAAGAGGTAAGAGAGTTTTTAGTTCATAGTTCAAGTTCTTAGTTTATGAAGTAGAAATACTAGAAATGTTGTTTTGATCTTTAATCTTCCAAATACAGTTTTATTTTCATGTTTTTATGGTTTCCATTGCATTTATTTCGAAAAATTGATGAAGAAGAAGTTATATCAAAATTTTTGGAAGATTAGGATCAAAATAGCGAAGCTCTGGCGAAATCTCCTCAAACAGTGATTTCTGGAGTCAGGGGTAAAAACGTCAGTATTTTATGATGAAGATGATGTTCTAAAATTCTGAGAAAATTCATGGTGAAATTACACGGCTAGGGTTTTTCAAATCTATAAATAGTGTATCATTTGAAGCTCTGTGCAAAAAGATAAAAATCTCAGAAGTTAGGCAATGTTTTCTGTGCGAAATTCTGGGCAGTATTTAAAAACGTGAAATCTGGGAATTATCCATGAATTCTGGGTAAGTTCCAGTATTTTTCTTCAAAAATAGACTTCTCAAGGATTCCGGGAAATTTTATGGATCCTTGGTTCGATTTTTCTAGAATTAGTTATGATTTTTCGAAGTTAGGCGAAATTCTGCCCAGAAATGCTGGATCAGCGTTTTTCCGAAAATTAGGGAATAAATTGGAAAATAAATCCACCAGGGGTAAAATGGTCTTATATAGCCAAAATATCTCTTTGAAATAATATTTGTGAGTTAATAGAGGCGATATTATCCTTATAGGATATCCCTGAATACGTTCTGACCAACTGTCGCACCGTATTCTGCCAGAAATACCGTATAGCGTCAAACAAAGGTACGTTCGCGTACTGTAACACTAACTCTGATATTTACAGTATGTGTATATGTGGTATGTGTGTTGTGTGCATGTTGTGATGTGTTGTTTGAATACATGTTGTTAAAGGATAACTTTACATCTGCATGCACTGGGAGTGATATATCTGTTTTCACTGGGAGTGGTATATTTCGCTGGGAGCGGTACATTTGCATTCACTGGGAGTGACATAGATGGTGACATGTTGGGAGTGATTCATTTGTTGTGTTTATATACCATATATAAATATGAGGTTAACCGTTACCTGGGGTCCGTATGCATGGGACCTCAGCTCTTAACATAGCGTCAGGGTCAGGAGAACCAAGGACGGAGGACAAAGGAAAGCGCAAGAAGGACGCATAGTAGACTCGGCTGAAGATTTCCTTTGACATTCTGGCGGAAGCCTTCCTTTTGTTGTTGTACATCCTTTTTGAACCACGCGGTTACTACACCGATTGTATTCAGCCAGACTTATGGCATTTTGAAATATAAGTATCAGTTACTCTTCCGCTCAAATGCACTACTCTGATGAATTTATATGATTTTTGTTGGAAAAAAAAATATTCCGCTTTTGAAAATTGGGATGTTACACCTCGAGTACATCAGCCTTGTTAGTTCTCTATGGGTTTTAATGATAACAGACAATTGTAAACTCAAATTGGAGTTTGTCTTTAGTAAGTTGAAAAACTTAGAGTCAAACGAAAACTCAAGTTTTGGAAACAAAACTCGAGTTTTGACTTGACAGAGAATAGCTTAGTTTTAATGATCAATGGCAAAACTGCAGCTTCCATGTGGAAACTCGAGTTTTGGCCTTACAGAGAGCATTCCAAGTTTTTCATCAGGACAAACTCCAGTTTTGGTTTAAAAACTCGAGTTTAGATCATACAAAGACTCTTCTGTTAGAACCGGCTAAACCAAGAGGGGGGTGAATTGGGTGAAGATAAAAACTTGCAAACTTTGAAATCTTTTCCCAATTCAGCAAAATCAATTTGAATGATAATAAAGAGTTATAAATCTATAAAAAATCATTCAAACATGTATGCTGGAAGTAAAGAGTTAAGGGAAGAGAATTGCAAACTCAGATTTATATTGGTTCGGTCCAACCTTAACCTACTTCCAGTCCTCAAGCTCCACTTGAGATTTCTACTATCTCCTTATTTAACTAGGCATAAGAGACAAGCCTTTACACTCTTCTTGTTTAATCAGGCACAAGAGACAAGCCTTTACACCCCACAAGTTTGTCTAGGCACTTGTGTAGCCTTTACAATCTCTTACAGAGACTGTCCCTCACAACCCAAGGGATACATTCAATTTCCCACTCAAGATTACCTAATCCTGAGTATCTCTCAAAAAGTAGAATATTTACAATATATCTTCTCTCTAAGAAGTGGATAAATGATCACTGAAGTACATAGGAATTCATTTCACTCTCAATATGATAATCTAAGAAAACATTATAAAAACAGAGAGTAAGAGATTCAGTATTTTGGCATTATGACAGTGTAAGCTCACTCCTCCACCTTCTTGCGTTTTGAATCTGGTTCTATTTATAGATGATGGTCTTCTAACTGTTGGAGAATATAGCCATTGTAATCAGAACTGTTTGAGGAAGTGGCAGTTGGAAACTAGTCGTTATTTTGCTTTTTGGGACTTGACAGCTCAGCATATTGATCCTTCATGAAATCCTTCATTTGATCATCTGAAATGTGTCCAAAAATGATGTAAATGATGATAATAAGTGTTAAAGATCATTTGGGTAAACTTCTAGTTGATCTGGATCAGATTCAGGATTTTCGTCACTTTGATTTTTCTGACGTTACGCTGTAAACTCAAGTATTAACTTGACAGCTCAACATATTGATCCTTCATGAAATCCTTCATTTGATCATCTGAAATGTGTCCAAAAATGATGTAAATGATGATAATAAGTGTTAAAGATCATTTGGGTAAACTTCTAGTTGATCTGGATCAGATTCAGGATTTTCGTCACTTTGATTTTTCTGACGTTACGCTGTAAACTCAAGTATTAACTTGAATACTGCAGTATTGAGCTTATTTCATCATTTCAGATTCGTCTCTATCTGTCTTATACTCGAGTTCTACTTCCCATACTCGAGTATTGAATATTCTCTCATGTTTATAGCTCTCTGTCTGAGCTATACTCGAGTATTCATGTGTAAACTCGAGTTTTCAACTTATTCTTGTCTTTGGTTGCTTTCTGTCTTAATATAGCTTCTAAATTAGCAAAGCATTTATCCCCTTATAGCTCTTTGTGACTTCATTCTAATGCATCTAGAATCAGATCCAAACTCATTGGATTTTGCCCGTTATGATTTGATGAATGTAAGTAGTCTTTTGACCAGCGTTTTGCATCGTTCTGAATCATCAGTCAACTTTCGAAGATCATATCTCTCTGGTCTAAACTTCATTCTTGTTGAATCAAGTCTTGATGGAAAGCCTTATGAGTCTTCTTTCCAATGCCACTGATTTCAGCTCATTTTGATTTGTATATTGTGAGATATACTCAAAACATTGAAGCTTGGTTTGATGTGTGGCGTGGATATTTGATCCAACTTTAGAAATTCATAGCTCTGTCATACGATCTTCTTTGGGAATGAAAATTTTTCAAGATGACGCATTGGAAGTCTAGTTTCAACCAAATTTGATTTCACCTCAATCTGATGTCTGGTTCAGGAGATATCATCAATTTACCAAACCTCGCTCAGAGCTGAATATGAAACAAAGGTGAACATAGTTGCTGAAGAACACTGGAAACTCGAGTTTTTATTTTGAAACTTGAGTTTTGTCGAGTCCAGAAGCACCAGAGAAGCTGAAAACTCTCGATACTTGAATATTTAAGTTCCATACTCGAATATTGACTCTCATACTTGAGTTTTGACCTTCATAGCTCAAATTTTGACTTGAAAACTTGAGTTGACTCCTTAATCGGAGTTTCCCAAACTTTAGTTTTCCAAACTACGGTTTTCTCCGTCAGAAGCAAATTTTTCTAGTAAGCTTGTATACTCGAGTTTTGACCTAGAAACTCCAGTATTCTCTTCCAAAGCTCGATTTTTGCTGTCTTTAACTTTGGATTGAGCCTCTCCAACATTTATTTGATTGTGAACACTTCTATAATCAATCTTGGAACATGAATAATGATATCTTCAACAAATTATTCCTTTTTCAAGTTCCATCTTGATCAATTTTCATCATTCAACTTTAGCTCATCATTTTCTACACCTTTTACATTCTTCAATATTCAGAGAGCCAAGCCTATACTGAACTTCTTCCAGAATCTCATGTGTCTTCTCCCTGTTTTCCCATCTTTTGATCATTCATCATAATTAAATTTGAACTGATCTTGATTAAGAATGATCTATTCAATAAACTCTTTCTTCTTCGATTTCTCCTCTTTTTCTTTTTCTTCTCTTCCTTTTCCTTATCCTCATCTATATTCTCAACCTCCTTGATCTTCTTTTTCTTCTACTCTTGATCATTCTTGATCAATAAACTCTTGCTTCTTCTTTGTGTAATTTCTGATTTCCTTCTTGATTATTTCCTATCTCTAAACAATCTCTTGCATTCAATACTTCTTTATCAATCTTCTTCTTGATCATTCTTAATAGATGACCTTCACATCTTTGATTCTACATTAAGCTCAAGAATTTAGTCAATGCACTAGTACAAAAAAGTGTTTTAAGACCGCCTCGTTTACAGCGGATTATCAACGCCCCGCTCTTAAAGAAATGACCGGTGGCAATTTTGTAAATATAAAGAACTTCTTCACCCGCATCAATTTTTAAGACCGCCTCATTTATAGAGGATTATCAATGCCCCGCTTTTAAAGAAATGACCGATGGCAATTTTGTAAATATAAAGAACTTCTTCACTCGCATCAATTTTTAAGACCGCCTCATTTACAACAGAGTTTGTAGGCACCGGTCTTAAAGATATGACCGGTGGCAATTTTGTAAATATAAAGAACTTCTTCTAACGTATAAATTCTTAAATATAATATTCAGGCCACTTAAAATAACCAACCTCTCTAAAAAATGTTAAAAAAAATATAAAATATGGATTACATTATAGAGAAAACTCATACATCACCGACTATATTTTCTACGGTCAAGAACAATAACGAAATATTTAAATATAATTGCATAAAACTTTTAAGACCAGACATATATAAATGAGGTCTTAAAGTTAATACTTTTAAGAGCAGACGTAACTTATACATTAATAACGGTCGGTCTTAATGATATGACCGGTGGCAATTTTGTAAATATAAAGAACTTCTTCTAACGTATAAATTCTTAAATATAATATTCAGGCCGCTTAAAATAACCAACGGCTCTTAAAAATGTAAAAAATAAAATAAAATATGGATTACATTATAGAGAAAACTCGTACATCACCGACTTATACTTTCTACGGTCAAGAACAATAACAAAATATTTAAATATAATCGTATAAAACTTTTAAGATTGGACATATATAAATGAGGTCTTAAAGTTAATACTTTTAAGAGCAGACGTAACTTTACATTAATAACGGCCGGTCTTAAAAATGGAAACATATACTTCTTCGCACGAAACCTTACAACTTACGTCTTACTATTTGAACTCTGAAACCCTTGTTCTCTTTGTGAAACCCCATTTCCTATTGCATTACGTCTATTCCTCGCCAACCACCACCTTCCTCTGTTACTCTCTTACTTTCTCAGGTGTTACTCCTTCGCACCACTACTCTCTTACTTTATCAAAAATGAACGGAGAAAACCATTCTCTCCCTGTTCAGTCAACGCCAGTTACTTATGTTACTGGTGTGAGCGAGAACCAACCCTTTTCTCCTCAAAATGAGCCTCGTGACCGCCCTACATGCCATGGTAGAAGTGGCACATGAATGAGCATCGTGTCGGTAAAACGGAATACTGGGTCAAGGATCTAGATTCAGTTTAATGATAGGTTGGAACCTGTCGGTCCGAATAAACACAAATATAATAGTTATGTTGGCTATATGGCATGTAGCAAGGTCAGCATTTTGATAGATGAGTGGAAAAATGTTGACCAACGCATAGTGAAGGATCCTATCTGGGACACTATCTGGCTTTCATACACTGTCCCTAACTTTGACAAGTTGAAAGCTAAGACCTTGTCTTATTGTGCCGATAAGTAGAGGAAATTTAAGACCTTTCTCACCAACAAGTATATTTTTGCCAAGGTTCGACTTGATCATAATCCTTGGGACAAGTACACATTAAATGATCAACAAATTTGGGATCAATTTGTTCAGCTTCGGACCACTTCTGATGCTTTGGTGAGTTCATATTTAGTTTTGTTTGCCCTTTCTATTTGCTTATTAACCTGTGCGGATATGTGAATGTTATTGTGTTTGTCTAATCCTGTTAGTTAGATGGTTTAATGTGTGAGTAGAAGCATATATTCAAGTAAGTCAGAAGTGAATTTGAGTTTGATGGTTTAATGTGTGAGTATGCATGCCTTATATGTTAACCATTATTATATTCTTAGCTAGTTCTGTTATAGTAGGTAGTGGTTAGACATTGCTATTAGTAACTTAGTATCTTAGTTCTATACAATTCTACATCTTCCTTAAATTAAACATTGAAACTTGATGAAGTGAATTTGACTAGTGTTTCAGGTTCATATGAAGCAAAAGTTCTATAATTTCTTTTAGTGAGATGGCTTGAATTCATAATTAATCGTTGTTGTCAATTCTAATTCACAAAGAAGAAGGGTACAAGCACAGGAGATAGGGAGAAGGAATGATTGCCCGCATAGGCTTCTCGCGGGGATATGCAAAGGCTGAAGAAGAAATGATGGAGGCCAAGCGGAAGAGATTGGAAGAAGAAGCTGAATCCAATCCTTCTGCTGTAGTTGATCAGCAGGCATCCCCGATACATCCCAAGGATTTGTGGTTGTATATTCAGCGACCAAAAAAAGGCACCTACATGAGTAAACAAACTCGTTTAGTTGCTGAGAAAATTGTAAGTATCGTTTTTTTTTTAGTTACTAAACATGTTTCATTACTAAGCTTCTCGTTATCTGTACCTTATAGGAAGATCTAAAAAGGAAAGAAGCAGAGGGATCTTTTGTGTCGGGCGGGAGAAATGATGTTCTGACCATTGCGATCGGAAAATCGGATCACCCGGGGCGGGTAAGGGGGATCGGAGGACGGGTAGGCCTAAAAGAATACTTTGGTAAAACTAAACAACTTAGGCCAAAAAATGGTTACCCGGGAGGAGATAGACCAAAAAATTAGTCAATTAAATGAGGAGGCAGCGGCCAAAGAACGTGCATTGAAAGAGATGTTTGAAGCCCAGATGAGGCTAATGAAGGAGGAAATGATGTAGATAAAAAGGCTTATTAGCTCTCGGCCAGAGACCAGTGTTCCCCTCACACATATACTTGTACCTGTGCAGCAGAGCACCAGAGAGAGCTGCATTGTTGGACAGTCAGAGCAACATTGTGACCTGTACGTGGCAGAACCAACTAGACAATTAGTTGCTAAAGGGTTTGTCCACAACTTGGAATCAACTGTACACCACAAACAAATGGCTGATGATGAAGTCAGAGTGTCAGTTGAAGAGGTGATCATTGATGCACCTCTCCCTCTCCCAACCAATCAGCTGAAGCGTGTGAGTGATGTCAAGGAAACCTTCATCTCTTAGCCGGTGAAGCTTGTAGATGTCTATACTCCTCCTAATGCTTCATCCCCTCCTCCAGTTCAATCCCCTCCTCAATCTTCATCTCCTCATAATAAAGTTGTGTCCTCTCCTCAAGTTCAATCCCCTCCTCAATCCCCATCCCTCATAATAAAGTTGCATCCCCTCCTCAATCTCCATCCCCTCCTCCTAAAGCTGCATCCCCTACTGCTGAGTTGGGGGCCAAGGATAAAATATCCCAAATGCTATCCAAAGGAGAATTTACATGTTAATCGTGGGATATACAGGAAGTGGTAGGGGTTCCTCGTGAACCTCAACCTGTTTTCTTTAACACCACTGATATGAAGTCCCTGTTTCTTTCTGGACAGGAGATTACATCAGCAGTTATTCAAATGTAGTGTAGGTAAGTATCTTATTTTATGAGTACATAATTTAGACACACATACATATATACTAATTCCCTGATCGATGCCATTATTGTAGGTTCATGCATCAAGATTTAGAGCAAAAGGGCAGAATCAATGATTTTGGATTCTTGTGCCCAGTATATGCAAGCTACACCCCCCAGGAAGAAAGACAGTAGTACATATCAAAGAGGTTGTGTGAAGTGAGAAGGAAGGTGTACTTGTTTCCATATCACCATAGGTACCTATCACAATCGATCTCTTGTTGCAATTCACTTAATTCTGCATAATATATCACTGAGTATGTGATATCTGTGAAATTTCAACGCCCATTGGCAGTTGCTTGTCTTGATCATGGACTCGAATACGGTGTTATTCTTATGCTCCACTCACGGCCAACCAGGGGTTCTGTTGAAGGAGATCATCAACAGGTAAGCATGTCATTTTGATTCTCTTGTAAGAAATCTCTGATGTGAATTTCCAGGGAACATTATTGATAAATTTGTGATTTTGATGATAGTGTCATGAAGACCTTCCTAAACCAGGTCAGAAAAAAGCAAGGGAGTGATCTCAAAGATCCTAGATGGCTCACACCAAAGGTTAGTACATATTTAGACACTGGCATACTGCCTTGTGAAGTTGGTCAGTAAGCTATATATGCTCGATCTTATATATATTTCTTGTTCTTTTCAGACCCGTGGGCAACCAATCAGATCCAACTTATGTGGCCTGTACATAATGAAACACATGTATGATATTATCACTCAACTAGATAATAAACTCACTGCAAAGGTAAATGTATTTGATGTTACATATTATGGTTGAATTCAGTTTCTGTCTTAATTAATGTTACATATGAAATATACATGCCAATTAATTTAGTTTATTTCTTTGATGTTACAGAGGTTTTCCTCTGAGACTTCCTTTTCTGCTGATGAGGTGGACCACATACGCAGTGTGTTTTGTCAACATATTACTGACATCTTAAAGTAAATGCAACAATCACAATACTAATTCATTTCTAAATATATGCTTGTAGAGCAACAATTGTAATTATAGTACTACATTCATTTGTAAATTAATTATGTAAATGAAAAATTTTACAATTTGTATAATTCAATATATAATAAATTTATTTTATTTTTTCAAACAATTTTCTTAGCCTATGTAATTTTGGTTTTCTGAATGTATTGGATGGTGGATATTGCTTCAGATTTGAGTTTCGAAGAGTTGTAACTAGTAGTAAGAGATTCTGAAAAGTATTCACGATTTTTAGGACCGTATATTTATTAAACAGACGGTCCTAAAGGTCTTTGTTTTTTTTTAAAAAAATAATCCTTAATTTTAAGACCGTATGTTTAATAAATCTCTGGTCTTACAAGTCTTAAAAAAGTGACGACACTTTTAGGAATGCATATTTATTAAAGAAACGCTCCTGAAGGTCCTTTTTTTAAAAAAAAAAATAAGCCTTGATTTTAGGACCATATGGTTGATACATCTGCAGTCTTAAAAGTCACTTTTAAGACCGCATATTTATTAAAAAGACGCTCCTAAAGGTCTTTGTTATTAAGACCGCACATTTATATAACGTCCGGTCCTAAAATTCTTTGATAATTCTAAATTAAATATGGCTAGATATTTAGGACTGTCTATTTGTTAAATATCCGGTCTTAATAATCTTCCTATAAATAGAAATGATGACTCACTTTTTAAGACAAATAATTAGGGTTCAAGAACACTTTGAGTTTCTGACGTTCAGCTCAAGCTCAGGACCCTCATCGTCGTCAGTTTTACCTCTCCAGAAGCTGAAGAGCATTGTCGGAAAAGAAGTAAGATAATGGAAATTTTCAGCTCTGGGTATGGTAAAACTGACGGCAATGGTGGTCCAGGCTTGAGAAGAGTTGTCACTGTGTTTTTTTTTATTCTTTAGAGATAAAAGTTGTCTTTTGTTTTGTTTTGTTTTGTATGTTGTTAACTGTATTTTGTGAACTTTTATCCTTAATCACATTTCAGTTATCGTTTTGTTTGTTTCCTTTTTTGTCTGAAACAACCGTGTTTGTTTTTATTCTTGAAAGGTAAAAGTTGTCTTTCTTTTCGTTTTGTATGTTTTGTATGTTGTTAACTGTATTTTGTGAACTTTTATCGTTAATCACTTTTCAGTTATGGTTTTGTTTGTTACCTTTTTTTCTGAAACAAAATCGAGACAACGAAAGGATACTATACTCAGACAATCAAAATGGAAAAAAAAAATTATTTATCATTTTTTCGCTGCCCGTTGTGGGGCAGGAAGAGTACAAACAAAAAAAAACATAAAAATATTTAATCCCCCCCGTCATTGTCGGAGGGGAGGGAGGGATCAGAGGAGAGCTCGGAGACATTGTCATCAGAGAGATTGTACTCGACGTCATTGGCGTCGAGTAACATGTTCAGCTTGTTGTTGACGGCGTGGTAGACCTGAAACATTTGGCCTATGCGTTGGTCTATATGAGCGATGCGGGCCAGGAGGTGCTACATCATCTATCGGGCGGAGGGGTTTGGAGGCAGCTGAGGAAGGTATGGAGGTGGCTGTTGTGGTGGAGGATTGTTGGGTGGTGGTAGTAGTGGAATGGGAGGACTATTGTTGTGAATTCCTGGTGGTGGTGAAGCGACCATTATGGAGGTTGTAGAACTGATTGAGAAGAATGTGAAGAACGTAAAGTAACAACGGTTTTAAATAGAAAAGCCATCCTGAAGAATGTAAAACGCGGGAACCGTTACCGAGGAGACGCACAATTCATCAGAATACAAGGAGATGCCTAGTTGGGAAGTTTATCTGGAAGCCGAAGAAACTCTAAATCATTCATTTGAACAGAGTGTAAGGATTTGACTCTGGTGTCTCTCATTTGAGAAGAATGAACTTTTAATACCGCATATTGTAAGAGATCCGTTCTTAAATTTATTATTTTTTAAAAAAAAATAATAGACTTTTAGGACCGGTTATAATATAAATGATCGGTCTTAAAGGTTATTGAATGGAAAAATATTAATAGACTTTTAGGACCGGGTATAATATAAATGATCGGTCTTAAAGGTATTTTAATGAAATAATAAATAATAAACTTTTAGGACCATGGATATGTTATATGACGGTTTGAGTATTAACTACTGTTGTCCTGCCTTTATTATCATCCACACGCTTCCTCTCTGTCCTTCTTAAGTCCTTATTACCTCGTAACTCCACACTACATAGCTCTCTGCCCCTCCTTCCCCAACTGCTCAAACAATGGTTAGATACAAGATAACCCCTCGCAGGAGTACTCTTGAAGCTCGTGCCTACACCAGATCTCTCGTGGGTTTTCTTCCAGTGTGTCGTTCCGTTCTGACGAAGGAGTCAGGGGTCGTTGGACCCATTGTTATTTTAGGTGATGAAGAGGTTGGCGGCCCCCTCCAGCCTTCAGACCACGAAGAGGTTCCCGCTTCCCCTCTCCAACCTCCTGGTCCCAACACTCCTATGGTTGATGATGATGAAGTGAAACTAAGGTGCATAATACAAGAAATTGCTAATATCCGACGCGAAATTGCTACTGCTGAAGCCTCCATCTCTAAGACATTAGATGATACCAAGGACTAGGATTTTTAGTCACATTATATTCTTGTTTTTGTTAATTTTTAGTTTGTTGTTCTTATTTTCCTTTTGTACTTGCATGTTGTTCAGTTTGTTTTTGTTAATCAGAACTAAGCTTATATTTTATTTTTTCCATATTATCCATTAAAGAAAAAGCTTATTCTCCAATCTCCAGTGTTCTTTATTTTCATTCAATTGCTGCAGCAATTTTTCGTTTTAATATTAAAAAGTATTTGACTTTTAAGACCGCAGTTTTATAAAACATTCGGTCCAAAATTAAATGAATTTTATGACCGTAGTATTATTAACCTCCGGTCTTAAAACTTTCAATATAAAGTTTAAATTAAATTTATTTTAGGACCGCAGTTTTATAAAACTTCGGTCTTAAAAAGTTCAATATAATATAAATATATCTTTAGGACCGTATTCCTTTTAATTGACAGCTCTTAATAATATCCCAAATAAAAAATGTCTCTTTCGCGCCACTCGCGTGGAAAAATTAAATTTCCTTGTATGAACTCCTCTCGTCTAGCCGAAAGTGATTACTCAGGTTCTGTTTCCAATGTTTGTGTGTTGCTTCGTCGCTGCTTCGCGTTCCACTCTCGACAACAACTTTCTGGTTACTTAGCTCAACATCTAAAGACCAAGATGTACGAGTTGTTTCGGCTATATAACTGTATGCTTTTCCTACTTATCATTCTGGGTTTTCCATGGGTTGACCAAAATCGATGAAATCTTCTTTTGGGACCTACCCAACTGATCACCAAGTGTTTTCAGGTTACTCTTACTGTTTGCAACATTAACATTCATGGCAGGAGAAGAGAGACTCAGCAAACGCATTTGACCTTATATGATATAGGTGAGTCCACAAGACCTACTTGCGATGCATTTAATTTCCTCGTCATGCATTTATTTTGCTTCTTGATTCAATGTGATACATTTATGACTATAAGACATAAATGACATATAGCTTATATACGCATTTGTAGTTGGCTTATTTTATATGCAAGTTTCAGTTTTTACGGAATATGTATGTTAAATCTTTCATTCTATAGGAATTGTACTATAGATTGCAGTTGGATAAATGCTTTACGGATGAGTGTTGAATATCAGAATGATTTTAGGGAATTTATAGAATTTGCTAAACAAAATGCCCATAATGATAATGGGATGTTTTATTGCCCTTGTGTATGATGTTTTAATGAGAGGCGACTAAGTCCTGAAGTTATACACACACATTTAGTTTGTCAAGGATTTTGTAAGACCTATACAGTATGGGTATGGCATGTTGAAAAAATGCCAACTGGGTCTCAACACGGAGAAGTGACATCTGATGATAATGACGTTGATATGGATGTCGCATAGAGGACATTATTCATGATGTAGGAGAAGAGGCTTTTCATTAATCACATGCATATGGTAATATGTGCAGTGATGCAGAGACCCCACTATACCCTGGGTGTAAAAAATACCAAATGTTGAACGCCTTTTTAAGATTGGTCAGCTTGAAAGCATGTCATGGATAGAGTGACAAGAGTTTTTCAGAAATGCTTGAGGCATTTAAGGACATGCTTCCGGATGATAATGTGTTGCCTTACCGATACTATGATGCTAAGAAAATTCTTTGTCCACTCAGGATGGAGTACAAAAAGATCCACGCATGCCCGAATGATTGCATATTGTATAGAAATGAGTTTGAAGATAAGCAAAAATGTCCGGTATGTGAAACCCCAAGGTACAAGTCAAATAAGGGGCCTACAAAAGTGTCGTGGTATCTTCCAATCATATCAAGGTTGAAGTGCTTGTTCGCTAATGAAAATGATGCAAAAAATTTGAGGTGGCATGCAGATGAGAGGATTTCTGATGGAAAGATTCGACATCTTGCCGATTCTTCTCAATGGAAGAAAATTGATCAATTATTTTCGACCTTCGGCCAAGAACCTAGAAACCTTAAGCTTGCCCTTAGCACGGATGGCATGAATCCATATGGAAGCCTTAGCAGCATACATAGTTCCTGGCCTATACTCCTGATTATTTACAACTTATCTCCTATGTTATGCATGAAACGAAAGTACATCATGCTGTCCATGTTGATTTCGGGACCAAAACAACCCGGAAACGACATTGATGTTTACCTTCAACCCTTGATCAAAGACTTGAAGGAGTTGTGGGAAGAAGGTGTCGATGTTTTTGACTCTTTCAAGAAGGAGGTCTTCAAAATGAGAGCCATGATATTTTGTACCATAAACGACTTTCCAGCATATGGGAACTTGTCAGGGTATAGTATAAAAGGCCATAAGCCATGTCCAGTTTGTGAAGAAGGCACACGCTACCATCAACTTTAACATGGAAGAAAGACGGTTTATCTTGGACATAGAAGATTTCTTAGACGGGGCCATCCATATCGTCGATTAAAGAAAGCCTTTCTTGGTGGCCAAGAGCATGAAGATGTTCCGGTGGCATTGACTGGAGAGCAAGTGTATGCAAAGGTGAAAAATATAAGTCTCGTCTTCGGTAAGACTGCAAAGGGTAGAAAAGAAACAAATATATGGAAAAAAAGATCGGTATTCTTCGAGATTGAAGTAAAGTGTTTGAGATTGAACAATTGGATGAATTGGAGAATGAAGGATATCTTATCTTGTGCCACCTTGAGAGGCTTTTTGTTCCTTCATTTTTTGACATCATGGTTCATCTAATTGTTCATCTATTGAGGGAGATCAAGTTGTCCAGTCCTGTCCATTTATGGTGGATGTACCCAATTGAAAGATCTATGAAATTCCTAAAAGAGTATGTGAAGAATGCATACTGGCCAGAAGCATTAATTGTTCAAAAGTATGTATCTGAAGAGGCCATGGAATCTTGTCAAAATTATTTGGCCAAAGTAAGACATATCGGGCTTCCAAAACGTCAGCAAGCTGAAGGGGGTAGACGGGGGGCCTCAATAAATAGAATGGATCCTGATGAATTGTCACAAGTCCACTTATACATCTTGAATGATGTTCATGAAGTTCAGCTAGTATAGCTGCCCATAAAGAAGCTGTGAGGAAAGAAAATCCCCGAATGACTAAACAAAGGTTGATTAGGGAGCATAACAGAACATTTGCAAACTGGTTGAAACACAAGGTTGAGGGAGAGGAATCTGTTTCTGAGACAATGAAATGGTTAGCACATGGTCTTGAAGTTGATGTCCTAAGTTGGAATTCGTATGTGATCAACGGTTACACATTTTACACGAAGTCCCTAGATGAGAGGAGCACTATCCAGAATAGTGGTGTAATGTTAGAGGCTGAATCCATGCGCTTCTCCAGTTCGTAAGACAAGCGGCCTAAATTAGCAGTCATGCCATATTATGGGGTTATTCAAGAGATTTGGGAGGTGGACTATGTCTTCATTAGATTTCTCATTTTCAAATGCAAGTGGGTTAATGTCAACAGTGGTGTTCAGATCGATCGGCTCAAATTTACGTTAGTCGATCTCAATAGTACAAGTTTTGGAGATGAGCCTTTTATTATGGCAGACCAGGCGAAACAAGTTTTTTATATTACCGATCAAGCAAATAAAATGTGGTCCGTAGCTCTCCAAGGTAAAAGGGTCATCGATATTGATGAGGAAAGTCATGCAAATTATGGTCTTCCTGACAGTACTCCTTTTTCAAGGGGTCTACCGGACATGAACGAAGAAGATGAAGCGGATAATGAACCCGGCATAAGAAATGATCATCACGAAGGGATATGGGAGGATATCCCTTTATAAAAGAGTCAATTCAAGGTAATAGTCATCTGCACAATTCTTTGAAAACTTTAAGGTTTTAACTGTATTATATCCCTTCTATGTTTTCAACCGATGTCACTGACTCTATGAAGTTTGTTCTTGTTTTATGTTTGTGGCAGCTGGATCTGATCCAATGCTCTCAACCAAGGGAAGCTGTAAAGCTACAGAAGCAATATCTTGAAAATTTGGTCCTCAAAGATCAATGTTAAGGTAAATTTTCTCTAATATGTAACAACCAGCTTAATCAGTAACGGATTTTATTATCTCTAGATTTTTAATATTTAAGTGTTGATTATTGTTTCTGCTCAGTCACACAGAGAAGAGATCATACTAGAACTCCACAAAACTTATCAGGATCCTGTTAAGGGAGTTATACATGGTGGAATGATCAAGGAGTTGTTGGGTGCAAATCAGATGAAGGCATGGTGAATATTGGGCATATATGTTGATTTAAGTGTATCGTGTACGTGGTATATCTTATTGCAACAGCTTATTGTATTTGTATTTGTAACTCATGGTCAATAATATTTGTATTCTAGCAACGATCTACTTTTTCGCAATTCAATTTATTCATAATTGTTCATAGCTTGTAGATTAAAGTGTAGCCTTTTCTGTGTTGGATTGGCTTGTATGGATTTGTGCATAGATCATTCAATTTATCCACAATTATATTGTTCATACGTTGTAGCTTAAAGTATACCATTTTATGTGCTGGATTGGCTGGTATGGATTTGTGTATATATATGATCAGTAAGAACAGAACATGGAAAAAATGCAGGAAACTTTAGACCGATAAAACAAAAACGCCGGTCTTAAAAGTTAAACTTTTAAGACCGGATGTACTCGGATTTACTTAAATGCGCGGTCTTAAAGGTCAGGCGACATATTTGATATGCGGTACTAAAAGTTGGTCTTACAAGACCGTTAGTTTTAATATGCCCGGTCTTAAAAGTTAATATTTAAGACTGGACGTATTAATCAACCAGTCTTCAAAGTGAGTCTTTTAAGACCGCGTATAATTATTTTTGTCTGGTCTTAAAAAATAGACCTTTTAAGAGCAGTTAAATTTTTGTCCGGTCTTAAAACTTGAGTTTTAGGACTGACAAAAAAAATATTTCGGTTGGATTTATTATAACTTTTAAGACCTGATGTTTTTAAATGTCCGGTCTTAAAATAGTTTATTTAAGACCGGTTGAAGTCCGCTCTTAAAGATATACTTTTAATACCGGCTGGAACAAGACATGCCGCAAGTCTGGTCTGCGGATGCCTCTTTTATCTGATCTTAAAAGCTTTTTTTTGCACCTGTGATGAAGAAGATAAATATAGTATGCAAATTTTTTGCTTATACAAATGGCATCAATATAAGACATCATCAAAACTAATCATATCTAACATCTTCAATATTTTTTGAAGAAATGCAAAACTCCAGTTTTCATTTGGAAACTCGAGTTTTGATCATACAAAGAGTCTTCAAGTTTTTAACTTGTGCAAACTCTAGTTTTGAAGGGAAACTCTAGTTTTCAATATTTCTAAGTTTTTCCAAGTTTTGGGAAAACTTGAGTTTCAGTTTGGAAACTTGAGTTTTGACTTGACAGACAGTTTTCATGCTTTAACATCTTAAGACTCAAGTTTTGAATTGAAAACTCAAGTTTCTCACTTGGCTCCAACTTTCAAATGCTTTCATATTTTAAATGGAAACTCGAGTTTAGTTTTGGAAACTCGAGTTTTGGCCAAGCAGAGAGGATACTATTTTTCACTGTTTTCAGAACTTCAGTTTTGATTTGGAAACTCCAGTTTTGAAATAACAAAGATCCCTCCAAGGTTAATTTTGAAATGGAAACTTGAGTTTGGTTTTGGAAACTCGAGTTTTGGTAAAACAGAAAGCATCACTGTTTTTCAGTGTTTTCAAAACTCCAGTATTGAGGTTTTGGACTTGATTACATTAAATGTCCAAAACTCGAGTTTACATTTGGAAACTCGAGTTTTGTCTTCATTCAAAACTGGGCTCCAAGACTTAAATTGCAACACTCCTCTCTGTAAGAAGGAAACTCAAGTCTTGATATGGAAACTCGAGTTTGTACTTAAGAACACAGTGACAAACTGCGGTTTTGATACACAAACTTGAGTTTGCGTCGTAGATTTTAAAAATTCAAATCTAACGAATTTGTGAAACCTTTATTGTTTGATCTTAATGCTTCCTAACATCATTCATCAACATCACTAGATATGTTTAACCAATTTGCTAGTTATTCAAGAAAATTAAAGGTGATGTTTCAACACTAGCAAAAAGCATGTCAGAGCATTAAATGCAAAGTATAACTAACTTGCTATATCTGATCAAACAACATCTACACGTTGCAAAATGGATAAATGCTTCCTACCTAAACTAATCTCTGACATTCCAACGGACAAAACTCAAAGGAAGTCAACATTTATCCTTTCAATACCAAGAAATAACAGAAGAGTAGAGATAGAAGAGACCAAAAGTGCCTCCAACAACTGTATTAATGCACTAACGGTCAGAATGAAGATTGTTAGCTTCCATGTTTTGATGATGAGTCAACATTATAAGGAAAAATGGAATTGATCTTCTCTGTCAAAATTATGAAAAATGAAACCAGAGTTTTGCTGTCAAATTACCTTGAGGTTGAGAACTTTACCTCGAGGTTAAGCCCAAACTCGAGGTCAGAGGATAAACTCGAGGTTACAAGCCTTCGTTCCTTTGCATAATCCTTTTCACAACCTCGAGGCTCAACAAGTAACCTTGAGGTTTAGCTAAACTCAAGGCTAGAATTTTGACTCGAGGTTGATCTCATGTCTTTCACTATCCTGTTGGATATAATTAGTTTTGATGATGTCTCATATTTATGCCATTAATAAGAGCAAAAAGATTGAGTAATATGTTTATCTTCTCCATTGATGAATTCTTGAATTTAATGTGGATAAGGATAAGGAAAAAGAAGAGGAGAAAAAGAAGAAAAATTGAAGAAGAAAGAGCTTACTAAATGGAATATTATTATTCAAGCTCTTGGTTAATAAATTTTGGGATAATCAAGAAGAAAAAGAGAGTTGGAAGATGGAAGAAGTTGATATTCAAGATCAAGATCAGCTCAAACATGTTTATGAAGAATGACCAAGTGAAGAGATTGAAGAAAAGGAAGATCTTGCCAAAAAGAATGAGAACAATCAATTTACAAGGTCTTAGATTGATTTTATAAGTTTTCACAGTCATTTGGATATTGGATGGGTTAATTCAGAGTCAAAAACTGCAAAAATCGGGTTCTAGAGGTGAATACTCGAGTTTCCAGGTCAAAACTCAAGTTTACAAGCTTATAGAAAAATTGGCTTCTAGATGAGGAAAACATGGTTTTGAAAACTAGAGTTCTGGAAACCAAGGTTTGAGCTATGAAGGTCAAAACTCGAGTATGAGAGTCAATACTCGAGTATTGAACTTAAAGATTCAAGTATTAGGAGTTTTCAGCTTCTCTCGAGTCTCGGGGACTGACAAAACTCGAGTATCCAGTCAAAACTCGAGTTTCCAATGTTCTTCAGCAACTATGTTCACCTCTGTTCCATGATCAGAATGGGCGAGGTCTGGTAAATCGATGATATCTCCTGAACCAGACATCGGATTGAGGTGAAATCATATTTGGCTGAAACTAGACATCCAATGCATCATCTTGACAAAGTTTCAAGTCCAAAGAAGATCAGATCAAAGAGCTATGAATTTCTAAAGTTGGATAAAGTATTCACGCCACACTTCAGAGCGAGCTTCAATGTTTTGAGTATAACTCACAATCTACAAATCGGATTGAGCTGAAATTAGTGGCATTAGAAAGAAAAATTATAAGGCTTTCCATCAATACTTAAGTCAAGAAAACTGAAGGTCAGACCAAATAGATACAACCTTCGAAAGTTGATTGACTAATCAAGACATGGTAAAAACGCTGGTCAAGAACAAGGCTTCATATATTGGATCATAACAGATGAAATCCAACGATCTTTGAACTGAATCTTGTTCCTGAGGAAAGAGGACACAAAGAGCTTTATAGGGATAAATGGTTTGCTAAATATGAAGCTATATCAAGTCAGATAGCAACCAAATTGCTGAACAGCTTGAAAACTCGAGTTTACGAATGAATACTCGAGTATGGCTCAGACAGAGAGCAATGAATGTTTATGGATCCTCAATACTCAAGTATGGGAAGCAAAACTCGAGTATCTGACATACAGAAACGAATCTAAAGTTTTAAAACCAGCTCAATACTCGAGTATTAAAAGCAATACTGCAGTTTTCTCCCACAGATCAGAAAAGTCACCGTTGCAAAAATTCTGATTCTGATCTGGACCATCTAGAAACTTATGCACAAGATCTATAACATTTCTTAACATTATTTAAATGATTTGTGGACATGTTTCAGATAATCAATTGATGGATTTCATGAAGAACCAAATTGCTGACCTGTCAAGTTGAAAAAGTAGAAATAACGGCTAGTTTCCAACTGCATCTTCCTCAAACGGTTCTGATTCCAACGGCTCTATTCTCCAATGGTTAGAAGACCTTCATCTATAAATAGAGCTAGATTCAAAACGCAAGAAGGTGGAGGAGTGAGCTTACACAGTCATAATGCCGAAATTCTGGCTTTCCTCTTCACTCTGTTTTTCATGCCTTCATAGCTAAACTTAGAAAGAGTGAAATGAATTCCAATGTACTTCAGTGATCATATATCTACTTCTTAGAGAGAAGTTTTCCTGTAAATCAATTTCTATTTGAGAGTTACTCAAGGTTGGGTGACCTTAAGTTGGGAATTCGATTGTAACCTTACGGGTAGAAAGAGGGAGTCTCCGAGGGAGATTGTGAAGGTTGCACAAGTACCTGGATAAACTTGTGGGTGTAAAGGCTTGTCTCTTGTGCCTGGTTAAGCAAGGAGAATAGTGAACAGCTCAGGGTGCCTGAGGACTGGACGTATGTCAAGGTTGGATCGAACCAGTATAAATCTGTGTTTGCACTTCTCTTATCTTAAACTCCTTTATATCCAGCATACATGTTTGAATTATTGTTTATTGTTTTATAACTCTTTAATATCATTCAAACTGACTTCTACAAATTGTAAAAAGAATTTCAAAGATTGCAAGAATTTTTTACTTCACCCAATTCACCCCCCTCTTGGGTTCAGCCTTGTTTTTCATATCTGTGGTTCTTAATTGAATATACAAAAACTTAAGGTAGAAAAAGGAACCTCGAGGTTGAGGAAAAACTCAAGGTGATACACAAAACTCAAGTTTATATGGTTCATCGCTGAAGTTGCATCTGTTTTACAACCTCAAGGCGGATAATTTGACTCGAGTTTACTGAAAAACTTGAGGTTACATATGTGACTCGAGGTTGAGAGACTCTGAATTGATATATGATTATGTGACATTCTGCGATCGATTAATTCATATGTATTTAATCCATCTATATATGATCTTACCTTCATGTTGTAATTACCCTCGTATTACTAACTATGACTCAAGTTTGTTTTGCCATGAAAATTCAGGAATTATTATGCTCTGTTAAAAAGCAGATCATGATGTCATCAATATTTAATGTACCAGACAAAAACCAATATTTGAAGATAAAGAGTGACATCATTCCTCCTGTTTGAACTCTAACGGTCAAATATTGAAGAATGAAGCAGGAACATTCTCCAGGAATAGGAATGCTGGTCTAGGCTGTTATTCTTCCAAGACCAACCACTAGCATTAAATGCTAACGGTCATATTATCCTCTCCAATATTGCTAGGATTTCGCATGGATACAATGGCTAGTTTACAACGGCATTAATGGCTAAGGTATAAATTAAAGAAGCATTCAATTGAGCCACCTACTGAAGTTATTGTTAGGCTACAAAAATTAAATAGCAGTTATTCTTCCATTCTAATAACCAACGCACTTCAGTGATTATTTTATCCACTCTTCAGGAGTCTTTGTATTTATTACTTGATTGTATTGTAAACTCTTGAGGTTGGGACCTCAAGTGATTGGGCATCAATTACAGCTTGTAAGGGGCAGTGAGAGTGAAATCTTCCCAGAGATTACAGTGTAATTATGTCAAGTGATTTAGTGATTTAGTAGAAATCCCAGGTGTAGTTCTAGGGACTTGATGTAGGTCAAGTTTTTGACCGAACTAGGATATATCGTGTGTGCAAAGTTTTACTTGTCTCTTTCTACTTCTGTTTTCAAGCTTACTTTGCGAAAAAATTACTAAGTTTTATAACATCACCTATTCACCCCCTCTAGGTGATTTTCATTTGGTATCAGAGGGTGGTTGCTCAGTTGGGCTTAACATCCCGAGTTCTTCGATCCTCATTGTCTCAATATTATGGATGGCCTATTACCTGATGGTGCCTCAATTAATCAACCTCCAGGATTCAACGGACAACATTATTCATTCTGGAAAAACAAATTCAAAGTGTTCGTGATAGCAACAGAGTTTGGATTGTGGCGAGTGTTCGAGTGAGGAAATTACGAGCCAACCGTTTTGGAAAATGGACTCAGACTTCCAAAACTAGAGGAAGAATACGATGAGAATGATCGAAGGAATGTCACACTAAATAGCAAATAGCATATGAAGGAACTGCAGCTGTCAAAGAAAAACGAGTAAACACTTTGACCACTGAGTATGATCTTCTAAGAATGGAGAATGAAGAATCGATCGCCGAATTTCAACTCAGATACACCCACCTCATCAATCAGCTTGCTGCTCTGGGTAAAACATATGAACAACAAGCTCAAGTCCAAAAAATCCTTAATGTGCTAACTAAAGATTGGGAAGCCAAGGTTATAGCCATAGAAGAAGCTCATGGTGAGTTAATGACATCGGTTGCTACCTTGTTCGAAAGCTTATCTGAATATGAAAGCAAGTTGAAGTTCAAAAAGGATTTAGAAGAGATCAACAGCAACAAAAACAAAGGAGTAGCTCTCAATGCTGTTAAGGAAAAACAATAAAATGAATAAAGATGATGAGATGGGAATGTTCGTGAGGAAATTCAATAAATTTTACAAGAGAGATCAAGGTTTTAGAAACCAATTTCAGAAAGGAGGCTCTAATAGAAACAGACGTGGATGTAAGGATAAGGAGCAAATCATCTGCTATGAGTGCGAAAAACCTGGACACTATAAATCAGAGTGTCCTCAGCTGAAGGGAAATGAGAAAGATAAGAAAAAGAAGTTCAAGAAGAAGGCGTATGTCTCAGCCATCTGGCGAGATGATTCGTCAGAAGAAGAGAGTGAGGAAGAAGAAGAAACTGCTAATATATGCCTAGTTGCAGAAGAACAACCACCGATAAGAAATGACGAGATGTGTCTGAGAGCATCAAGAGTCAACAAATGGTACATTGATAGTGGATGTTCCAGGCACATGACGGGAGATGAAGGCAAATTCATCGCACTAAACTCAAGAGACGGTGGGAAAGTCACTTTCAGAGGCAATCAATCAGGAAAAATTACTGGCATTGGTGAAATTGGCACAAAGGACGGTCCCCAATCAAAGATGTTTACTTGGTTGAAGGATTATGCCACAATCTTCTGAGCGTAAGTCGAAGTGCTGATAAAAACAACTGAATCATATTCGATTCGGAGGAATGCCTGATTGTCAACAAAGATGATCTTCCTATCAATAAAGGTAAACTCAAAGCCTTATTTAGGGCACCAAGAGAGGGTAACTATTATATATTGGATTTGCCAAAAATTGTTTCAGAAAAATGTTTTGTAAGTAACTTGGATGAAAGTTGGTTATGACATAAGTGTCTGGCTCATGTAAATATGTATCAACTGGACAAGTTGCTGAAAAAGGATTTAGTTATTGGGCTGCCAAAACTTCATTTCGAAAATAATTTAGTATGTGATGCATGTCAAAAAAGAAAACAAACTAAATCTTCTTTTAAGAACAAAACTGAAATCTCCACAAATTGGCCTCTTCAACTACTCTACATGGATTTGGTTGGACCGGCCAGGGTAAAAAGTTTAGGTGGTAATTTATACACCTTAGTTATAGTTGACGATTACCATCGCTTTACTTGGACAATATTTTTATCTTCTAAGGATGAAACATTTGATCTTTTTATTGTGTTTGCCAAGAAAGTGTAAAAAGAGAAAGGTATATGTATTACAGCTATTCAAACTGATCATGGAGGCAAATTTGAGAATCAAGCTTTTAAAGGATTCTGTGAAGCTCATGACATAGACCACAACTTTTCAGCTCCAAGAACACCACAACAGAATGGAGTGGTGGAAAGGAAAAATCGAATATTAACCGAGATGGCTCATGCGATGTTGAATGAGAACCAGACTTCACAAGTGTTCTGGGCTGATGCTATGAGCACAGCTAGTTACATCTCAAATAGAGCGTATGTGAGAAAGAAGTTAAACAAGACACCTTATGAACTCTACAAGGGAAGAAAACCAAACTGGACCCATCTACATATTTTTGGCTGCAAATGCTTTGTGTATAAGAATGGTAAGGATAATTTGGGTAAGTTTGATTCCAAATCTGATGAAGGTATTTTTCTTGGTTACTCAAATAGAAGTAAGGCATATAGGATTTTTAATAAACGAACCCGTGTAGTAGAAGAATCAGTACATGTAGTATTCTGTGAATCAAAGCCTGTCAATCCTGTGGATAATGATGATGAACTCATTCATAAGAATCAATTCTTTTCAAAAACAACTCCTACCTTTATTGAAAATTCTGAAAATGTTTTTGAAAGTGATTCTCAAAATCAACCTGATCAATCTTAGCATAGAGCTTGGAAGTTCATTAGGAATCATCCTCTTGACTAAGTAATAGGAAATATAGACCAAGGTGTGAGAACTAGAAATAGTGTCTTAAATGAAGTCATGTTTTCTGCTTTTATATCTGAAATTGAACCCTCAAAAATTGACGAAGCTCTATTAGACAATGATTGGGTTATCGCAATGCAAGAGGAGTTGCATCAGTTTGATAGGAATCAAGTTTGGGACTTGGTATCCAGACCTAAAGATCATCCGGTCATTGGGACAAAATGGGTATTCAAAAACAAACAAGATGAATCTGCAATTATAGTCAGAAACAAGGCTAGACTTGTTGCCAAAGGCTATAATCAGGAAGAAGGAATTGATTATGGAGAGACGTATGCTCCAGTGGCTAGATTGGAAGCCATACATGTTCTTCTGGCCTTTGCCTGCATCAAAGGAATTAAACTCTATCAAATGGATGTTAAAAGTGCTTTTCTAAATGGTTTTATTCAGGAAGAAGTATATGTAGAACAACCTCCCGATTTTGAAAATGACCAATATCCAGATCATGTCTATCACTTGAAGAAAGCCTTATATCGTCTTAAGCAAGCTCCTAAAGCTTGGTATGATCGATTAAGTAAATTTTTGCTTGATCAGGACTTTGTAAAAGGAAAAGCAGACACTACACTTTTCATTAAAAACAATAAACTTAATGAATTATTAGTAGTACAAATATATGTCGATGATATTATCTTTGGTTCTACTAATGAATCTTTGTGAGAAATTTTCAAAGAAAATGCAGAGTTAGTGATGTCAATGATGGGGGAGCTGAACTACTTTCTAGGCCTTCAAATCAAGCAGTAGAAGGATGAAATATCTATATCCCAAACCAAGTATCTATGTGATCTACTAAAAAGGTTTGGGATGGAGCATTGTAATGGGGCCGACACTCTAATGAGCTCCACGGCTTCTCTTGATGCTGATAGTGAAAAAGGGAAAGATTTTAACATTACCAAGTACAGAGGGATGATCGGATCTCTTCTCTATTTGACTGCTAGCAGACCTGACATTCAGTTTAGTGTTGGCATGTGTGCAAGATTTCAAGCCGCTTCAAAAGAATCACATGTTGAGCATGTAAAAAGGATATTTCGCTATCTTGCTGATATAAAGGATCTTGGACTATGGTTTCCAAAGGGTCAACAAGAATTCCTGGTTGCATATTCGGATTCAGATCACACAGGATATAAGACTGACAGAAAAAGCACCAATGGACAATGTGAATTTCTGGGAGGTTCACTAGTTTCCTGGTTCAGTAAGAAGCATACAACAATTGCAATTTCATCAACAGAAGATGAATATGTAGCAGCCTCTAGTTGTTGTGCACAAGTGTTATGGCCCAAGCAACAGTTATCTGATTTAGGAGTGCACTTAAAAGAAATTCCTATCCTCTGTGATAACACCAGTGCCATAAGTCTGGCCAAGAATCCCGTTCAGCATAACAAAACAAAACATATTGATGTCAGAATCATTTTATCTGAGATCATGTCTAAAGAAAAGATGTGAAAGTAATGTTCATTCCCACTCACCTGTAATTGGCGAACATTTTCACTAAGCCACTTGCAAAGGAGCAGTTCTTATTTATCAGGAGAGAATTGGGAATGGTAAATCCCAATGAGCTGTAAGTTAGTATTGGTCAATTAAGATTATTCATATTTCAATTAAGATTATTCATGTTTTGATGATACTGACTTAAGCATCTGAGTGTTCCTTATATCTTACAGGTCTCTGTTTTAGAGCATAAGAAACAGAGCTGATCAGAGTCATCTTTACCTTGAGTTAATTTGAGAAACCTCGAGTCAACTGAATAAGCTGTAGGCAAAGTAAAAAAGGGAATATCGCAAAATGAATACTGCAACCTTGAGGTTGAATAACCAACCTCGAGTTTCTAGTTAACCTCAAGGTTACATAATTACCTTGAGGTAACTCACATCCTCGCCCTCAGTCCATGTTCCACTCAACCTCGAGGTGTGAGAAAACCTCGAGGTGTGAGAAAACCTCGAGTTTTATGCAAACCTCAAGGTTGCATATTTCACCTTGAGGTTAATTCTCATATCACTTAAAACTTCTTCTGTCTCGAATCTATTTCATTTTCTCTTCTTACCTTCTCTACCAAATCAAAACCCTAAACCCTAACGAATTTGTTCATCCACAAATGGCTCCAAAAGTCGCGTTCAAATCTCCTGCTAAGGGATCAAAATCGCCAGCAGAGCAAAACCCTAAAGATCCCATTCCTACATCTCTAAGTTCGAAGGCTCCTCGGTCAAAACTCCCCACCAAAAGATTTTGTCCAAAAGTCAATTTCGACGAGCCTATGGCCAAGAAACCAAGGAAATTGGTAATTCAGGAACCTTCTGAAACTTCCACAAAGAAATCTATGGATCCTGAAGCAATGTTGAGAAGAGACAAAGAGATTGTGGCTGTGTTACCGAAGAAATCAAAGAAGAAGCCACCTTCATCTTCGTCATTTCAGAAATCTGGCACATCTGCTTCTGGGGCCAAGACCTCAGGTTCGAAATCCTTCGAAATTCCAGCAATTCACTCAATTTATCATGCTTCTTTGACAAACCCTCCATTGGATTTTGCCTCTGGACCTCATTTATTCAGTGCTGAGAAAGCCAAGAAGTTTAGGGAAACCTTCTCTAGTAGAACCTTCTGCCCCATAGTCTATATAGATTTTCCCAAGCTTAAAGCAGATTATAACCTAGACTTATATACATGGTTCAGAAACTATGAACTATTTTTGTCCATATGAGCCTCATACAGTCCTTCTCTGGTCAGAATTTTCTTCTTCCATATGACTTATCACTATCAAAATCATAAGAACAAAATTGTGGAAGAAAAGCTTATTACTAAGATTAAGGGCAAAAGTATAGAGCTAAGTGTTGATTATCTCAATTCGCTTCTTCAGATAGCCAATCCACCTACTGTACCATCTACTGAGTATTCCAACGAAGAGATATACCAAATCCTTCAGCCCGATGCACCATTCTCAGAGCCTTTAAAATTCACTCATGGATCAATGCCCCCCACCTTCAGAGCATTGTGGTACATTTACTCACAGAATTTTGTGCAAAAAGGGAGAAATTACACCCACTTTACACAAAAAGAATATTCCGTATTTGCTTTATTTGTAGATAAGGTACCACATAATTTGGGACATTGGATTTTCCAAGAAATGAAGAAATATGCTCAACATTCGAAAAAGAGCTCTCTAATACCTTTCCCCAGTCTGGTCTCAGTCATACTGTTCCATGAGAAAATCTGGTATTTGGAATCTTCGGAACAATCAAAGGCTCTTGATCTATTTGGAAAGAATTAGTTGAATCTTATGAAGATTGCTTTCCCTGAAGGTTTTGGAGAATCAAGAGCCCCATCAGCATCCCAAACTTCTAAGTCCAGAGCTCCTTCTACTGGAGTTCCCTCTCAACACACACCTTTCTCTCTTGGACCTCAAATTAAGGCCATTGTTGAGAAAGCTGTATCTGATAGTCTTGGTCCAGTGTTGATGTCTGTAGCTACTCAGAACACTCTCTGTGTAAAGCTTGAAACTGCAATCACCAATTTAGTTAAGGAAGTTACTGATCTTCAGGGTGATCATGCAGACCTCACAGAGTAAGTAGAAGCTATCTCTGAGCATCTGGATGATCATGGCAACAACATCACGAACATGGCAAATATCTTAGTGTCTCTTATGGGAAAGGTAGACAAGGTGATAACTGCTCAGTCATCTCCTCCTCAAGCAGCAACAGCAGCATCTCCTTCTCAAGCACCCTTTTCCTTTCCAATTCAGTCTTTTATTCCTCCAATTACTTCCTCCTAAACCCCATCTTTAGCTCCATCCATCTCTGCACCAAAAACACTTACCATTCCAACACCTTCTTTTGCCTCTACTCCTGCATTAATTACTGTACCCTTTACCTCTGCCACACCATCACCTTTTCATATTCATTACTCAGGTAGTTCCAATGCTGATTTGTTTGAGGAAACATATCCTCATCCTGAGATTTCATCTTCACTTCCTCCTCCTTCCTTCACCTCTTCTCCATTACCCTTTCCATCATCTCTCACCCATTTTCTTCTCAGCATCAACTCCCACCCTTTTTAGTGATGCCAAAGGGGGAGAGCAGCATAGTAGATGAAGTCACAGTGACCAAAAGCAGCAACAACAAGTTTTGGAGTAGTATAGAGTGTAGTAGTAGAAAATGTTAATGATCTGCTAGGCTTAGACTTCTTTTGTGACCTTTATGTTGTACTTTATGTTTGATTATGAATGATAATTTTATATGTCTCTCTGTATCTTCATGTTTCTCTTCATATGCTTGATCTAAGATGAAAAATTTTGGTCTGAAATGAAAATTTAATCCGAAATAAAAATAAGTAAAGAACAACACAGGATTAATGTTGTCATCATCAAAAAGGGGGAGAATGTTAGCTTCCATGTTTTAATGATGAGTCAACATTATAAGGAAAAATGGAATTGATCTTCTCTATCAAAATTATGAAAAACGAAACCAGAGTTTTGCTGTTAAATTACCTCAAGGTTAAGCCCAAACTCGAGGTCAGACGATAAACTCAAGGTTACAAGCCTTCATTCCTTTACATAATCCTTTTCACAACCTCGAGGTTAAGCCAAACTCGAGGCTAGAATTTTAACTCGAGGTTGATCCCATGTCTTTCACTATCTGTGGTTCTTAATTGAATATACAAAACTCGAGGTAGAAAAAGGAACCTCGAGGTTGAGGAAAAACACGAGGTGCTACACAAAACTCGATTTTATATGGTTCTATTGCTGAAGTTGCATCTGTTTTACAACCTCTAGGCGGATAATTTGACTCGAGTTTACTGAAAAACTCGAGGTTACATATGTGACTCAAGGTTGAGAGACTCTGAACTGATATATGATTATGCGACATTTCTGCAATCGATTAATTCATCTGTATTTAATCCATCTATATCTGATCTTACCTTCATGCTGTGATTACCCTCGTATTACTAACTATGACTCAAGTTTGTTTTGCCATGAAAATTCAGGAATTATTATGCTCTGTTAAAAAGCAGATCATGATGTCATCAACATTTAATGTATCAGACAAAAACCAATATTTGAAGATAAAGAGTGACATCATTCCTCCTGTTTGAACTCTAACGGTCAAATATTGAAGAATGAAGCAGAAACATTCTCCAGGAATAGGAATGCTGGTCTAGGCTGTTATTCTTCCAAGACCAACTACTTGCATTAAATGCTAACGGTCATATTATCCTCTCCAATACTGCTAGGATGTCGCATGGAGAGAATGGCTAGTTTACAACGGCATTAATGGCCAAGGTATAAATTAAAGAAGCATTCAATTGAGCCACCTACCGAAGTTACTGTTAGGCTACAAAAATTAAATAGCAGTTATTCTTCCATTCTAATAACCAACGCACTTCAGTGATTATTTTATCCACTCTTCAGGAGTCTTTGTATTTATTACTTGATTGTATTGTAAACTCTTGAGGTTGGGACCTCAAGTGATTGGGCATCAATTACAGTTTATAAAGGGGAGTGAGAGTGAAATCTTCCTAGTGATTACAGTGTAATTGTGTCAAGTAATTTAATGATTTAGTGGAAATCCCAGGTGTAGTTCTGGGGACTGGATGTAAGTCAAGTTTATGACCAAACCAGGATATATCGTGTGTGCAAAGTTTTACTTGTCTCTTTCTACTTCTGTTTTCAAGCTTACTTTGTGGAAAAATTACTAAATTTATAACATCACCTATTCACCTTCCTCTAGGTGATTTTCAAAGATTGCAACGGTCATTTAACACTCTCTGTGTATAAATAGAGTTGCATTCAATTCTTCTCAACAACTAATCAAGCAGAAAACGAAAAGAATTCAAAGTTCTCAACTACTTTTTGAGTTTTCTTGTGTAAAGTATCTTTTGATACTATTGCTCTTCAGTGATTATTTCTATCCACTCTTTAAGAGAGTTCATTTATTGTAAATCATTTATTGTAAACAATCTCAAGTCAGAGGACTTAGAGATTGGGGATTATTGATTACAACTTGTAAGGGGGAGTAAGTTCTGGTGAGAGGCTTGCTCTTGAGTTATAGAGGGTGTAATCATTAGATATAGTGAAAAACTCAGGGAGCCTAAGGATTGGACATAGGTCAAGGAGTTGGACCGAACCAATATAAATCCTTGTGTCTTATTATTCTTCTCTATTCTCTGTTATACCCTGTTTTACTGTCTTAAAATAGAGCCTTAGAAAAGAATTATTAAAAATCCCTAATTCACCCCCTATTGGTGATCAAGCTCCACTTTTATTTGGTATCAAAGTAAGGTCTTCTCTAAAGAGCTTAACATCTCGAGAAGGATACCTGTGAAAGGTATTTTACCTAATGGAGCTTCGGCCAATAGACCACCTGGTTTCAGTGGAGAGCAATATTCTTTTTGGAAAGCCAAATTCAAAGTGTTCTCATGGCTTCTGAATATGGCTTGTGGAGAGTATTCGAGATTGGAGACTATCGTCCAACTGTACTTGAAAATGGTCTTAGAAATCCAAAGCCTGAAGAAGTTATGATGATAATGATAGAAGAAATGTCACACTCAACAATAAAGCTATTCTCATGCTGCAAAGTGCTCAAAGTCAACAAGAGTACTTTCGAATATGCAAATTGCCCTCTGTGAAAGCCATGTAAGATGCATTAGAGATAGCACATGAAGGAACAACTGGAGTTAAGGAGAATAGGTCAATACCCTCATGACTGAGTATGATCTTCGTATGAAGTCTGGGGCATCCATTATCAAATTCCAATTAAGGTTCGCTCATATGATCAACTAGCTCGCTGCCTTGGGAAAAACATACAAACATCCTATTCAAGTAAGGAAAATCCTCAATGTCCTCAGTAAGGAATGGGAAGCCAAAGTCACAGCCATTGAGGAAGCTCAAGGATAATCAATGAGTTCTGTGGGAACACTATTTGGCAGCTTATCTAAATATGAAGGAAAGATCAAGTTCAAAAAGGGACTTGATGAAATCAATAGAAGGGCAAAAGTATTGCTCTCAAGGCTGTCAAGGAAGATAAGGGATCAGATGCTGATGAAAAAGAAGATGAAGATGAAAAGCTAGGCATGATTGTTCGGAGATTCAAAAAATTCTATAAGAGGGACCAAGCTTACAAGAAGTTTAACAAAGGTAGCTCCAGCTTTGAAGTAAAGAGACCGATCATCTGTTACGAATGTGAAAAGCCTGGCCACATTAGGTCTGAATGTCCCCAGCTGAAGAATAAGGATAAAGAAAAGAAGAAATTCAACAAATTCAAGAAGAAAGCCTATGTCTCAGCAATATGGGGCGATAGCTCATCAGATGAAGATGAAGTTGAGGAGGAAGAAAAGGCTAACATCTGTCTAGTTGCTAAAGAAGAAGAGCAACATGACAAAGAGGATGATGTATATGATTCGCACCATTTTTTAAGGAAAAATCATAACTTAATCTAGAAAATATATGCCTCTAATTTTTTAAGGAACTTTGAAAAATCATACTTAATATAGAAAACTTCAAATGAGATGATTCTAGTTTCCATTTAAATCTTTGTAAGCCTGATTCAAAGGAAAAATTGTTACGACCACCCTGTGGGACCTCTATTTATCAGAGTTATCACGTACAAGCATCGAGATGATTTGGACGACTTAATTGCGGAATACAAATTTCTAAAAATAACTTGTTTGAAAACATGAGGATAAATTTTTCGCGAGCGATATCTATCCCATAGTGGGATATTAATACAATAATCCAAAAATTAACAGACAAATGATAAATGAATTATTATACTCTACTCCTTATATTATTGAGGAAGTCCCTTCTACTGTAGTCCTTACAGCTGCGTCTTTCCTCTTAATCCCAATCCATCACATGTCTCTTTCATGCGATCTGGAGTTCAAATGAACGAACCCCAGGGTAACAATTAATCTCAAGAACATATATCAAGCATAAATGACAGTTTAACACATGTTAAGCATAGAAGCATTTAGAAGTAAACAAGTCGCACCATAACCGCAATTAACGGCCAAGGACTACTAGGAAAAACATAACATGTAAATCATCTATCAAACATGATCAGCTAATACATGAACACATACATACATGCTATGAAGATTAAAGTTACTCACCTCAAGCTTGAATCCTCAACTTTGTCCAAAGGTGTTGGGATCGATAGAGGTGTCAAGGTCTGCCTAAAACGTTTATCATTGTCGTTAGTCACTTACTCAAATTGCAAAGAAACTAACTACGCGAATTAGCTTAGAGGATTAATAATGGTTATTAATGCCTTAAAAATTTCCCTACTAATAATAATAATTTATTATTATTATTACTATTATTGTTGTTGTTGTTATTATTATTATTATTATTATTATTATTATTAACCCTAATAATGATAATAATTCCTCGTTTATTAGTATTATCATTCCTTCCCAATAATAATACTCCTTTAATAAAAATAATAATATTTATTTATTATTTATTTATTTATTTTATTGTCTATTCCATTTCCTATTATTATTATTATCATCATCATCATCATCATTTTACTATTTATTATTATTGCTCTACTATTATTTTAAACTCCAAAGACTATACTAACACTTTTCATTAAGAGTTTATAAATACCAATTATCATATAAATTATAATATTTTCCCAGGGTTTTCCAAAATATAATGTTTCTCATGGTTTTCCAAATCCTATATGATTATAAAAAACTTGAATTTAATGAATATTTAACACCACACAAAATATATTTTATAAATAGCAATTTAGATTTAATAAATAATACTACCAAGCAAAATATGATTTATCATATATATCATCAAGGCTTTTCTTTTAGTTTTCAAAATATGTATTCATATGACAGCCACAAAATAGTAAAACCTTTGAACTTTATAAACACTTATGTAAGCATGCTTCATGTGCGTGTCTTTATATAATTATTGAGCAATATATATACACACACACTTACACACATCTCCAATAGTATTTTTTTTCTTTTTGTTTTTTTTTTTTTTTGGCAGCTATGACACTATATCAGCATGCCCCACGTACATGTATATATACTAAGTTTATATGTAGGAATATATTCAAGTTCATATGACAGCAAAACAATGACAGCGTTTTGCTTCTTCTTCTTCTTTTTTTTTTTCCTCAACATTTATACACACACAATAGAAACATATATATACTTGTGGCATGCTTATTATATACATTTATATATAGCATTATAGCAAGCCACGTTAATTTATAAATATATCTATTCTCTGTGTAGTGTTACCTATATGAATAAAGAAAAAAACTTTCAAAAAATGAATGTAATAATAAAAAAATTATCGTACCAATCTAATTTTACTTGAGCTCTGAGCTCTGCTAGGGTTTCGTCGACAAATATTTGTGAGCTCCGTCGCCTATTGCGGCAGAGAAAACGAGTGGCTCTCTCATCGTACCATGCAAGAGGGAGCAAGTGAGGATACAATGGAGGAGGATATGGAGGAACTGGCTAGACAGAAAAGGAAAATAAGACTTGGTACCGAGAATTTCACTAAGGGAGAATTGAGGCCTGTAAGAGACGAGAATTGGATGCACGCTGAGGACAAAGAGGATCCACTGAAGTCTTATAGGGAATCGCTACTACAGAATGTCAATTCAAGGGAGAGCTAGTGGGAATGGAAGAAGAACGATGGTGAGGAAGTGGAGGATGACTATGGCACTAGTCCCGACTTCGATAAGGTACTCAATCCATCTGATGGAATTATTGTGGATACTTCGAATCCGTTATGCCCGCGTTTCTGTTTTGAAGAGGCAGAGAAGGCCAGATTGAGAAACCATTTGGTAAAACATTAGTTGTTAAGCTCTTAGGCAGACAGCCTACCTATGGTTTTATGGTGAAAAAACTAAGACAGTTATGGGAGAGGAAGGGAAATATTGAGGTCTTTGATTTGCAGAACAACTTCTATCTAGTGAATTTTCAGAACTCAGAGGACTATATGGAGGCTTTGACGGGGGGTCCCTGTGTCATAAATGATGCTTATGTGAATGTAGGTCGTTAGAGGCCTGATTTCAATCCAAAGAATGAACGTGTAACTTCTGTGATTGCTTGGGTGCAGTTTCCAGATCTGCCTGCACCTCTTTTTGACAAGAAGTTTCTCTTAAATCTGGGCAATGTAATTGGGAAGGCAATTAAGCTGGATATTTATACGGCACAACAAACTAGGGGAAAATTTGCTCGCATGTGTGTTGAGGTTGACTTGACCAAGCCACTTGTTCCGAAGTTTGTAGTGGAAGGACAGACTCTGAATATAGTATATGAAAGCATGGGGCTCTTATGCACGAGATGTGGCTTGTTTGGCCATACTAAGGAAGGATGCGAAGATCTACAATGGTGACAAAATGAATCAAGGATGGAAGTAGAGGAACAGGGGAGGAAAGGAGAGGTGGGGGAGCTGAATGAAGAGAAAAAAGAAAGGTGGAAGACAATACAAAGATATAGGAGGCAAAGAGTATCCAATGTGCTTACTAAGATACCATAGAATGGATCAAGATTTTTAGTGTTAGCAAGTGAGGAAGAGGAGGAGACAACAATGAAGAAAGTTGAGGGTGAAAAAGTCTATAGAAGTGTAACAAATAGTACGGGAAGAGGGAAGATGAAGGTTTCAGCAAGGGAGCAAGCAAAGTAGGGGGAGAATGTGGGAATGGGAGAAGGGATGAAGATCTTGAAAGAAGCCAAGGCAAGAAGAGTAAACACTCAGGGTACTGAGGGGAAGTAGGAAGGTATTGGGGGTTCAAGAGTGTTGAAAGCAATAAATAGAACAAAAGGGGATTCAATAGGGCATAACCCAATTAAAAGCACACAAGGCAGCAACAAACAGGCGCTAGAACCGAACCTGGAGAAGTACAGAAATGCAGGTTTGGAACTCTGTAACAAGGAGAATCTACACCCTGGTGCGCAAGGGAATACCGAGGGTTATAATACAAACATGGATATTGCAAATGAGCAAAAGTGGAATGATGTTGTGATCCTAAGGGAGGATGAGGAGGTGATTGAAGGAAGGGAGTATAATACTCCAGTCTTGGCTCATGGTATGTAAGTCTGATTTAAATGTTAAACATGATGCTAATATATTAGTATGGAATGTAACGTCCCAAAATTTGGGACTTAGATACTTGTAATATTTAATGGGAAATTTAAATTTTTCCTAATTTGGCTTTAATTATGAGAATAATTATTAACTTAATTATTGAAAATTTAAGATTTCATAATATTTTTATCAAAGTGTAAGTGAGGAGTTCATGGGCTTCAAATTAAATCAAAATTTATTTGGGCCACGTGGTGAACAGAAATGTTCAGCCCATAAAAGATGCAACCCATTATTCTACAATTACCCAATAAGTGACTACGTTGCAATCCCATTGCCTCAAAGCCGAACCCACCCAACAACCAATGAATTAGCCCACGTGAAAGACAAATAATACACAATGAATCATCTTCTTTCCTTCATCCAGTCACAACGCGAATGAGAAGCAGTAACAGATTCATTCTCTCTTGGATCACAAGACCATTCCTCGGCCCAAACCCATACGCTCCAAACCCAACCCATTCATTCTCCCTATCAGTTTCTCTCTCAGTCCCGTCAAAACGCAGAATCAACCCACAGAAAGTCCAGCAGCAGACGCAAGGTTCAGCACCATACTCCTCTGCGTCTCGAGCCCCACGCTGGACGCTGCCCATCGGTCTGAATACCCTCTGGTCCTTGCCCACCGATCGACCTTCCTTCCTCCAATATATAAGTCTTTGTTCCATTTATTCTTCATACTCCTTTCGGTGAGGCAGAAGCAGAGTGCGAAAATAGAAACAGAAAAATGAAAGCTGAGAGAGTTGCAGAAGAGAGCAAGTTGAGGAAGAGAGAGTGAGACCGAGAGAGAGTGCAGGAAGGGAGAGAAAGCCGAAAGAGAGAGGGAGATCATCACCTTACTCTGTTCTTTGCGGTCAAGAACAGAGGAGAATTCAGCACCTTTGTAAGTGTTCCATCATCGCGTTCTTCTGTTCTGTTTGCTGTCATGCAAAGGAGACATCGGTTGCTTTCTTTTTGCTTGGTGTTGGGGGTATTTTGGCTGCATGGGTATGTTAATATATGTGTGTGTTTCTGCATGCCGTTAAGCTTGCTGAAATCTAAATAAAATAGGAACAATAAGCTTGGGTTGGTGGGAGTTCGTGAATGCAGTTGGGTTCCTTATATTTTTGCTGCATGTGCATTTTTCTGTGAGTGTGGTGTTATATATGGGAGAACGAAAGAGTTTTGCTGCTGTCATGTTCATCTTTCTGTCATGCCGAGGCTATGTGTGTATATGTGTGTCGATGACCTAGCTTTCTGTATAAAAGTATATATATGTGTGGGTGTAGTTTTTGTGTGTGAGTTCGAGTAAACTCAGACATAAGAAGAAAATGAAAAACGATGGTCATTAAAGTGCCATACACGCAGGTCTATATGTGGGAGAAGAGAGCGAAATAATCACAGTATGTAAGTGTTTGCTGGCATGCATGAATCATGATCTTATTTTTGCATCTAATAATGACTAATTATGCGTGTACGTTGTGTCAGGAGCTTGGTGGAGTTGTTTCTGGAACATATATAAATATATTCATAGAAGACAAAAAGGAAAAGGGTGTTTAATCATATAAATATGTATTTATATTATTACTAAATGCAAGTCACTGGTTTAGGGAAAAAGAAGTTAGAAAATACAAATGGAAACATATATGCATATAAGACCAACACATGCTTTTTGTTTATTATTGGGATAGTGTTATGGAGTTTAAATTAGTTCCAGAAAAATAAATAAATACAAATAAAAATAATGATGCTAATAATAATAATGTAAAGAAATGACTAATAATAATAATTTTCTATTTATGGAAATGGAATAAATAATTTAGGAAATTACCAATAAATAATAAATAAGAAAAGAGGGAGTACTTTTACTAAATTTTCATTAATAAGAAGAAATAAATAATATATGAAGGAAATTATTAAATAATATTAATGAATAATAAATGGGATAAATAATAATAATGAATATATTATTATTTATCAAAGTGAAATGATAAAATATTTAAGATGTTAATTACTTCTTGTAAAGAATGTTCTGGGTGGTTGCATTTATGCAACTCAGGGTTTTAAATCTTATGTATGAATAATACAATAATTTGGGAAAGCCGTGATAAATTCCATAATTCATAATAAATAATAATTATTAAATAATTGCTCAGGTGATGTTTAAGGTTTCAAATTTATAAAACAAATGAATAATAATTATGGTAATTATTTTTTTGTCATTTACTATTAGGATTTTTTAAGAGTTATTAATTGTTAGTAAATTGATTCTGATAGATTGAACTGTGGAATATGTTGAGCCCCTGGTTTGAGAGCAGTGTGATAGTAAATAGCTTGGGCAAGAGGTAACCATTTTCCACTTGTTATGATTATTAATATGCTGCTATTGAGTATGTATTAAATTGATTATGATTATTTAAAATAAAATTGCCTTATGGAATTTTATGAGTTAAGATATATGCATTTATTTATCATGATAATTATGGAATGGGAAGAAATGAAAGAAGATGGAAAGTTATTTACACCACGTGGTGAATGTCTCCATTAGTGCACGATGGTTGGCTTTTTATTGTCCCAACAGTTCAAGAGGGACTAGCCCAACAATTCAAGAGGGCTTACGACACCCCAACAGTTCAAGAGGGGAAAAGACCCATGGTTTGGGATAGGTGCTCTGAGGATTTTGGCCGGTTTGCATCACTTGCTCAATGAGCTTTTGGAGTAACCAGTAATATGGGTGTAACTTAGCCCATGGGTCTAGTCGTGTAAGTATGGTGGTTCGGATGGATTAATGGGAGGTATTTGGGTATTGAAATTGAATAGTTTTATGACACCCATCATGATACTTAATTATAAAGTAATAATGGATAGAGAGGATGTAGATGAATTGTTATTTTGAAATGGATTTGTTTTGTTTTGGATTGAATTGTTTATTCTACTTGGCACCTCACTAGCACTCATTGATATTCTAATGAGCTGGACTGATGGTTACAACATTTTTCCCCAGGTGACCAGTCCGGTTCAGGTCCTACAGGGAAGCCGACAGAAGCATAATATACTTTAATCAAGTAGGGCTTATGTTTCTTGTTTGATGTATGTATAACTGTATATTGCCACACACTAGGGCATAACATGCATATTTTGTCATATTCTAAAAATTTTAAATTCCGCGTAAAACCTATTATTTGTAAACTCTTATTAATACTCTGTTAAATATGTAGTTAATCTAGTAATTAAAAGGGTGGTTGTTTCATGGAATGTTAGAGGGGCTGCCAACAAAGGTATGGCAACAGTTATTAGAGACATGAAAAAACAGTATAAGCTTGATGTTTTAGCCATTCTGGAGTCGAGGATTAGTAGGAATCAAGCAACTAAGACTATTAGAAGTTGGAGATTTAAATACTCATATCGTGTAGAGGCAAAGGGGTTTTCAGGTGGTATATGGTTACTATGGGAATTATTTGATCTAGTAGTTAATGTGATAGGTAAAAGTGAACAATACCTACACTGTAGTTTGAGGTTGGGTGGGGAATCCATGATATTGAGGCTGTATACGCAAGTCCAAATGAATAAAGGAGGGCTGGGTTATGGCTGGCATTATAGGACATAGCGGCTGTTACGGATGAACCGTGGCTAATTTCTGGGGATTTTAATGAAATAAAATCTCCTTTAGAGCAAAAGGGAGGAGGTAGAGTCAATGAAACCCGTTGTAAGCATTTCAATGAATGGATCCAGAATTGTAACCTAATGGACATTGAAGTTTATGGGCCATTTTATAGTTGGAGAGGCCTTAAGTGGGAGGGGTTAGAAAGGGTATTCAAAAGACTTGATTGCTGCTTGTGTAATATGTTATGGCAAGAAAAGTTTAGTAAGGCAAATGTGAGAATTATTCCACGCGTAGGATCATATCATCATCCCATGATTGTGAGGCTAGAAGAGGACTTCAGTGGATATCAAGATAGGCCTTTCAGGTTCCAGACTGCTTGGTTACTGCACGAGCAATTTGAGGATCTATTATGTAGTAGCTGGAAGAGTTCAAATGAGGCTCATAAGGGTCTTGTACATTTACAACAAGATCTACTAAAATGGAATAAGGAAGTGTTTGGGAATGTTAAGGCTCGAAAGAAAAGATTATTAAATAGGCTGAATGGGGTACAACGGTGTTTAGACAGAAGAAGCAACCAATACTTGGTGTGGTTGGAAAAGGACCTAGGGGAAAAACTTATGGATACTTTGAGACAAGAAGAAATTCTGTGGTTCCAGAAGTCAAGGGGGAAGTGGATAATGGATGGTGATCGAAATACGAGATACTACCACACGAAAACTCTAATTAGGAGGAGACATAATAAAATAAAAATGCTCAAGACTGATGCAGGGCATTGGACTGAGGATGTGAATGTAATAGGTAACATGTTCCAGGAGTATTATGAAACCTTATTCAAAAGTACCGATGAGCAAAGGAACTGGATAGCTACAACACAGAGTTGGGGAGCTGTTAATGCTGATAGATTAAATGTGGCTGGCAGATGCATAAACAATGAGGAAATTAGAAATGCTTTTTTTCAAATGGGGGGATTCAAAGCCCCAGGAAGTGATGGTTTCCCGGCAATATTTTACCAAAGAAATTGGGGGGTAGTAGGAGGATCAGTATGTGATCTGATTACAGAGTTGTGGAATAATCCTAACAGAATAGTGGAGATTAATGAAACATTGCTGGTGCTGATCCCAAAGATAGAACTTCCAGAACAAGTAAGTCAATTCAGGCCCATCTCTTTATGTAACGTATTGTATAAAGGATTATCGAAAATAGTAGTGAATAGGCTAAAGCCTTTGATGAATGATTTAGTCTCACCATTTCAGAATAGTTTTGTACCAAAACAGAGTATTCATGATAATGTAATAGTGGCGAAGGAGATGGTACACTCTATGAATAGAATGCAAGGGAAAAAAGGATATATGATCCTCAAAGTAGATCTTAAGAAGGCATACGATAGGATGGAATGGGGTTTTATTGAGGAGGTATTGGTAGAAATTGGGTTGGAGGAAAAGTTAAGAAGGGTAATTATGGAGTGTGTAAAATCCTCTTTAATGTCTATTATGTGGAATGGGGGAAAGAGGAATTCGTTTAAACCTACAAGAGGGTTAAGGCAAGGAGATCCTCTATCTTCATATCTATTTGTATTAGGTATGGGGAAACTAACCCACCTTATAGTTGATCATGTTAACCATAACATATGGAAACCGATGAAGTTGGGAAGGAATGGGGTAGCAATTTCGCATCTTATGTTTGCAAATGACCTATTGCTAGTATGTGAGGCTAAAGTTGACCAGATTAGTGCTGTGATGAAAGTGTTGGAAGACTTTGGGAATATGTCAAGGCAGAAGATTAATAAAAATAAATCCAGCCTATTCTTTTCCCATAATGTAGACAGACGGATACAAAGAGCAATCTGAGATGTCTCTGGTTTAAGCCACACAAATGAATTGGGCAGATATCTTGGAGCGTATTGATAATTGAATATTTTACACACTTATTTTGTATCTTTTGGGTAATAAATTTAGGATTCTTAGCTAATAAATAATGGGCTTTAATGTTTATTTAGGCTTTGGGCTTTTATTTGGATTTAATTCATTTTCATGATAAAGTTCCAGATTTAATATGCTTCACTGTTTTAACCATAACTTTTGAACCAGACATCGAATTTGCCTCATTTTTATCTCATATTTCAGATGATTCAAAGTGCTACAAATGTTATGAAGACTCGAAAGGCAAATTCGGTCAAGAGGATGGTCAAACTTTGAGCCGAAGTCAGAGACATTTTTTTGGATTTTTATTTGGGCCCAAATTTTGTAAAGGCCCATTTGTTATTTTAGGCTATTTCTTTTAGGCTGAATATTTTATGACTTGGAGCCCCATTTCGTTTTGCTATTTTAGGTTAGGTCAGATGGTGGCTACAAACAGATTGTATTTTCGTTTTTTTAGACTTTTGAAGATCAGACATAGACTTTTAAAATTCTCTGATGTTCTTCATCTATTCTTCATGTTCTTCACTGTTTTACTCATCTATGCTTGGCTAATCCTCTCTGATTAACCCACGGATTAAGGATTCCATATTCCAAAGGACTCGCGCTTAATCGGTAACATCTAAACTCATTTCTTTCTTCTTTTATCGGATTCGATTCTGGATTCAGATTGGGTTTTTGATAAAAAAATCTAAATCGATTATTCCCAAGGACATAATTCAAACTGGGTTTAAGTGATCATTGTGCGATTGTTCAGTGTCACGCCACTGTTTCGAAAACATTCTGAACGATTGTTCAGTTAAGGGAAATTTTGGGCAAACACAGAGATTTCGGTTTGTCTAGAAATCGATTACGAGTTCGATGTTTTATTTTCGTCTGATGAAGGTTCTGGAATCCCTGGTTCTGGAATCCCTGGTTCTGGGTTAGTCATTTTAGTTTGGTTAATCTCATTTTCCTTTACTATTTCTGTTTTAATTTCGTTTATTTTGCAATTTGAAAAACTCCCCCCAAATTGTTACTGTTCTGTTTCAATGTTACTAATTTAAACCTACTGCAAATTCATTAAGTAAATGATCCAGGTTACACTATATTGCAAATCTTTTGTTAACTTGGTTATTTTGGGAGAGATTACGACAAATTTCTGTCACGTATATGCTGGCAGGGAGAAGTTCCAGCAAAAAAATATCAGCATATCCTAGATAAGATGCAGTATAAGCTGAGCAATTGGAAGAAACAAACGTTGTCTTTGGCTGGAAGATTAACTTTAGTTCAATGGGTAACCAACCAACTATCAGTATATTCGAGCAGCACTCAAGAATTCCTGAGGGAGTAAGAAAACCGATGGAAAAAATGCAGAGAGAATTTATTTGGCAGGATGGGGAAGAGAAGAGGAAGATGCATCCTGTTAGTTGGGAAACGTTGTGCAAAGATAAGAAAAATGGTGGGTATGGATTAAAAAATCTAGAAGTAATGAATGATGCCTTGCTGGGCCGTGTAGTCTGGAATACTATTTCCAAGCCAGAAAGTCTTTGCTCATCGGTACTAAGGGGGAAATACAGCAGAGGAAAGGAGCTGAAAGAAGGGGCAGACAGTAAGAGTTCAGATTTTGAGTTGTGGAAACATCTGGTGAAATAATGACCTTTGGTTGTATGTAATCTGAATTAGGAAGTGGGAGATAGAGGAGGGCTTAACTTCTGGTATGATAAATGGATGGGTGTTGATAAAAAACCCATAGAGTTTTGTAGAAACAAATATGCTGTAATGGAGGGGAATCTAATGGTTAATGATGTTGTTACTAGAAATGGGGAATAGGATATGGAGCGTATAAAGAGCCTAGTTAATGTGGAGGGATGTAGGCATATTTTGGCTATTCTCCCACCTAGTTTGGACCGAGGAAACATTAACTTGAGATGGGGAAACCGAATTGGGAAGGATTATGTTACAGTTGATATGTACAATATTCTAAAAAGAGAGGATGGTAAAGGGGAGGTGAAATGGAGTAGGGTGTGGAAATGGGGAGGACCAAAAAGAATTCAGGTGTTCCTCTAGCTGGCGATACATGACCTTTTACTCACGGGAGAAAGGAGGCAACGATTGACAGGGGGAACGGCTGATTGTAAAAGATGTAATGGAGGGCAGGAAACATTAATGCATGTCCTAAGGGATTGCTGGTTTGCCAGGAAATTATGGCAAGAACTGAAGTGTAATAGCCTTATGACTGAGTTTCATGTATTAAGAGGAGATGAATGGATTGCTTGGAATCTGGGAAGGGTGGGAAATGGCTGGGATCTGACCTTTGGTGTTGCTTGTTGGGCCTTGTGGAAATGGAGAAATAGTGGAATATTTGATAAAGAGTTTCGTTTGCTGGAGAATCTAGGGGTGGTGATAAGGAGTTATGTGGATAATATTGTAGCAGCAAAAGAGGATTTTGGTAAAATCCAAGGTACAAAAGTGATTCAGCAAATCAGCTGGGTTAAACCGAGGGAGGGGTGGATGAAGTTAAATACAGATGGTGCTGCAAGGGGAGTAGAGAAAATTGCTGGCTGTGGGGGATTACTCAGGGATAGCAATAGAAGGTGGGTGAGAGGTTTTGCTAGGAAGCTAGGCTCTTGCGCAGCTGGGGTTGCTGAACTGTGGGGAATATTATTGGGATTATTGATGGCAGTGGAATGTAATGTTCAGTTGCTGATAATTGAATGTGACTCATCAACTGTGGTGTCATTGCTAAAAAAACACATTAGCAGGAGTGCAAGAAGGAAACAGGATGCTGCTAGATATTAGTTTTAGCTTTCCCCCTGTTGATGTCCGTGATTTGTTGTATATGGATAGTATAGGTGTAGGTTTCATGCGTAATGTAGTGCAACACTGAGCTTTTGGGCTTGATGCCCCGTTCTATTACCAAAAACAGAAAAAAAAAAAAAAGAAAAAAAAAACTTCTTTTTTGCCTTCTAATAGCACAATTCTTCTCTTTCCTTCTTATATATGCAGTAAGTCTATATATATATATATATATATATATATGCTCAAACCTACACCATGCTTTAATATATATCAACAAAACTTCTCTCTCTCTCTCTCTCACACACACATATATATAAACAGGACATCAACGTTTTATAATGCATGCAGCCAAAGAAAAATAATGCAGCAACGTGTCCTATACCAAGTGCAGCAGCAAAGCGCATACGTGATATCACTTATAAACATATATATATGCAGCAAAGCGCATATGTGATATCACTTATAAACATATATATATTTTTTTTTTTTTTTTATTTATTTATTATTATTATTTCTTTTTTTGCGTCACTGTTATGATAGTTAGGTAGTATATTCCCTCGGTATATATATAGCTATACTTGCATGCTCTCTGTTTTTTTTTCTTTTTTGGTATCTAGTTCCAGCAACCTAAATTTGATCTCCCAAGGTTAAATAACTAGCATTCTTAATGGGAACTGACAAAAATTCAAAGGAAAGAGGGGCTGAACGAATTTACCTTCAGTCCCACGCTTTAAACGACAGAAAGAACTTGCTGGAGTTACTCCTCTGTTTTCCAACGTGATTAGCAGAGGAGAGTGATCTTCCGTATGTGCTTCTCTCTTTCTCTCTCTCTCCTTCTCCTCTTTCTCAGTTCAAACTTGCTGTTGAAGCATGAGTGGAGAACAAGCAAGGAGAATATATATATATATATATATAGCTGCAGATCCAATCCGTAGGAACTGATGGTCCAAGGAAGAAAAAAAAAACAATGGATAACAGGGGTGTGAAGCTCGAGACTACGTCTGGAAAGCTTTGAAGAAGTATGGTGTTCACGCTGGTCTTACGCTGCTCTTCTAAGTACGTGATTAATTGCTGTAATTTCCTCTGCTGAGATATTTTGTTGATATTTCGATGAGTTACTGATTTTTTTTCTTGATACATGATCTGCTTCAGCGTTTTGGGGGCTGGGAATGAATGATTACTGATATATGTTGGGCTGGATGTAGGGGGTTGGGTCTAAATGAGCATCTAATATATATATGGTTACGTGGGCTTCATTCTCTCTTCTTGTTGTTTTGTTTTTGTTTTTTTCGACAATTAATCCTATAATTCTTTTCCCAAAAAAAATTTATGGAAATTAACCCTTAACTTCCAATAATTATTTTAGGCCATAAAATATCATCTCCAAAATATTTTGGCCAAAATTTATTTCCTAATAATTCCTTAATTTTACGAAAATATGCCTTAATTTCAAATTCTAAATTTTAAAATTCCTTAAAGTCAAATTTTCTATAATTAATCCTTGATTCATAAATCTAAAATTTGGGATGTTACAAAAATAATTACTATATCAAATTACAACTGTAACCTTGCATAATTTGCAAAAATGGTTACTATCTAAATATGGAAAACTAGATTTTCCAAGTTTTTCCTGTCTTAAAAAATTCATAACTTTTCATTCTAGACATCTAATTAACGTGTTCTAAAACTCATTTAAAGCTTAAAATATGTACTATCTCATTATTGAATTTCACATACGAAAGAAATCGTTTTCCATGTCAAAACCGCACATGAACCGATGGCCTCACAGATTGTCCAAAATTGATACTCTGCTTTAAACCTTATTTCAACCACATGTTCCTTCTTATTATGTGCTCTTTTTATATTCATCTTTCAAAAACACATAATAGAGTCTTTGAACCTCAAAGAAATTGACCCATACTCATTAAAAAAAACTCAAGCTTTTGCTCCTGAAACTACATGCATGACAACTCTATTTTTTCAAACAAGAATATAAGTGGAGAAAGATAATGCAACCTCAAAATCATGGCCTAACTCATAGAAATTTGACACCTCTCAACCCACACTTCATGCTCTATTTCGGTGCTTCAATGACATAACAAAATAAACCTCAAAGGAACATCAAAATCGACATACAAGTGAAGAAATCATATCCACAAGTCCTACTTGCAAAGTGACCCAAACTCTTCCCAAGAACACTCAACTTTCAACAACCATTTAACCTAAATAACATCATCAATCAACTGAAATGAAGATGGGCGAGGGATTAAGAGACTTAATTACTTTAGTCAGTGTTACACCCCCACCGGCCTCGCCCTTTCGGGTGACGGGTTGGAGGAATTCCTTTTATAATTTACCTCTCCTTCGTTTTTAAGTCCATTTAATAATTAGTCAAAGCACGCGCAACAGAGCACTGGATCGGTTTGAACAACTACTGTATTGGTAAAAGTAAATGCAACAGAAAGTAAAGTCCCCGGAGGGTTAAAGTACAGTCATCCGATAGTAAACTCCAACATATAAATACATTCATCCATAAAAAAGTAAAATACAACCACGGGTGCAAAAAAAGCTTTTAAGACCGGACAAAAGAGGCATCCGCAGACCAGACTCGCGACCGATCTTGTTCCAGCTGGTATTAAAAGTATATCTTTAAGAGCGGACTCCAACCGGTCTTAAATAAACTATTTTAAGACCGGTCATTTAAAAACACAAGGTCTTAAAAGTGATACTAAATCCAATCGAAATATTTTTTTTGTCAGTCCTGAAACTAAATTTTTAAGACCGGACAAAAATTTAACCGCTCTTAAAACTTCTATTTTTTAAAACCGGACAAAAATAATTATATGCGGTCTTAAAAGACTCACTTTCAAGACTAGTTGATTAATACGTCCGGTCTTATAGATTTACTTTTAAGACCAGACATATTAAAACCAACGGTCTTGTAAGACCAACTTTTAGTACCGCATATCAAATATCTTGCCTGACCTTTAAGACCGCGCATTTAAGTAGATCTGAGAACATCCGGTCTTAAAAGTTGAACTTTTAAGACCGGCGTTTTTGTTTTATCGGTCTAAAGTTTCCTGCATTTTTTCCTTGTTCTATTCTTACTGATCATCTATATACACAAATCCATACCAGCCAATCCAGCACATAAAACGGTATACTTTAAGCTACAAGCTATGAACAATATAATTGTGGATAAATTGAATGATCTATACACAAATCCATACAAACCAATCCAGCACAGAAAAGACTACACTTTAATCTACAAGCTATGAACAATTATGAATAAATTGAATTAGGAAAAAGCATATCATAGCTAGAATACAAATATTATTGACCATGAGTTACAAATACAAATACAATAAGCTATTGCAATAAGATATACCACGTACATGGTACACTTAAATCAACATACATGCCCAATATTCACCATGCCTTCATCAGATTCCCACCCAACAACTCCGTGATCATTCCACCATGTACAACTCCCTTAACATGATCCTGATAAGTTTTGTGGAGTTCTAGTATGATCTCTTCTCTATGTGACTGAGCAGAAACAATAATCAACACTTAAATATTAAAAATCCAGAGATAATAAAATCCGTTACTGATTAAGCTGGTTGTTACATATTAGAGAAAATTTACCTTAACAATGATCTTTGAGGGCCAAATTTTCAAGATATATATATTGCTTCTGTAGCTTTACAGCTTCCCTCGGCTGAGAGCATTTGACCGAATCAAGCTACCACAAACATAAAACAAGAACAAACTTCATAGAATCAGTGACATCGGTTAAAAACATAGAAGGAATATAATACGATTAAAACCTTAAACTTACCTTAACATTAATAAAGGGATATCCTCCCATATCCCTTCTTGATGATCATTTATTATGCCGGGTTCATTATCCGCTTCATCTTCTTCGTTCATGTCCGGTAGACCCCTTGAAAAAGGAGTACTATCAAGAAGACCATAATTTGCATGACTTTCCTCATCAATATCGATGACCCTTTTACCTTGGAGAGCTATAGACCACATTTTATTTGCTTGATCGGTAATATAAAAAACTTGTTTCGCCTAGTCTGCCATAATAAAAGGTTCATCTCCAAAACTTGTACTATTGAGATCGACTAACGTAAATCTGAGCCAATCTATCTGAACACCACTGTTGACATTAACCCACTTGCATTTGAAAATGGGAAATCTAATGAAGACATAGTCCACCTCCCAAATCACTTCAATAACCCCATGATATGGCATGACTGCCAATTTAGGCCGCTTGTCTTTCGAACTGGAGAAGTGCATGGATTCAGCCTCTAACATTACACCACTGTTTTGGACGGTGCTCCTCTCATCTAGGGACTTTGTGTAAAATGTGTAACCGTTGATCACATACGAATTCCAACTCAGGACATCAACTTCAGGACCACGTGCTAACCATTTCATTGTCTCAGAAACAGATTCCTCTCCCTCAACCTTTTGTTTCAACCAGTTTGCAAATGTTCTGTTATGCTCCCTAATCAACCTTTGTTCAGTCATTCGGGGATTTTCTTTCCTCACAGCTTCTTTTTGGGGAGCTATGCTGGCCTGAACTTCATCAACATTATTCAAGATGTATAAGTGGACTTGTAACAATTCATCAGGATCCACTATATTAATTAAGGCCCCCCGTCTACCCCCTTCAGCATGCTAACGTTTTGGAAGCCCGATATGTCTTACTTTGGCCAAATAATTTTGACAAAATTACATGGCCTCTTTAGATACATACTTCTGAACAATTGATGCTTCTGGACGGTATGCGTTCTTCACGTACCCTTTTATGAATTTCATGGATCTTTCAATTAGGTACATCCACGGTAAATGGACAGGACTGGACAACTTGATCTCCCTCACTAGATGAACAATTAGATGAACCATGATGTCAAAAAATGAAGGAACAAAAAGCCTCTCAAGGTGGCACAAGATAAGATATCATTCATTCTCCAATTCATCCGATTGTTCAATCTCGATTACTTTACTACAAACAGCATTGAAGAACAAACAAAGCCTAGTCAAAATGTGTTGAAGATTATACTCGGCTATGCCTCAAATGGCTACTAGGAGGAGCTGTTGCATCAAGACATGACAATCATGAGACTTTTGGCCTACCAATTTCAAGTCCTTCATCGATACAAGCCTCTTAAAATTTGAAGAATACCTCGACGGAACTTTTGTGCCATGCAAACACTGACAAAAACTATGTTTCTCATCCTTAGACAAAGTATGAGAAGCCGGGGGACAATAAGTTCTGTTACCATATGGCCTTGGATGTAAGTCTTCGCGTATTCCCATTTCTTGCAAATCCAATCTTGCTTTCACACCATCCTTTGTGCTACCTTGTATGTTGAGAAGCGTGCCAACAATACTATCACATACGTTCTTCTCCACATGCATGACATCAATGCAATGTCTCACATCAAGGATGTGCCAATATGGAAGATCGAAGAATACCGATCTCTTTTTCCATATATTTGTTTTCTTTCTACCCTTTGCAATCTTACCGAAGACGACACTTATATTTTTCACCTTTGCATACACTTGCTCCCCAGTCAATGCCACCGAAGCATCTTCATGCTCTTGGCCACCAAGAAAGGCTTTCTTCAATCGACGATATGGGTGGCCCCGTCTAAAGAAATCTTCTATGTCCAAGATAAACCGTCTTTCTTCCATGTTGAAGTTGATGGTAGCGTGTGCCTTCTTCACAAATCAGACATGCCTTATGGCCTTTTATACTATACCCTGACAAGTTCCCATATGTTGGGAAGTCGTTTATGGTACAAAATATCATGGCTCTCATTTTGAAGACCTCCTTCTTGAAAGAGTCAAAAACATCGACACCTTCTTCCCACAACACCTTCAAGTCTTCGATCAAGGGCTGAAGGTAAGCATCAATGTCGTTTCTGGGTTGTTTTGGTCCCGAAATCAACATGGATAACAAGATGTACTTTCGTTTCATGCATAACATAGGAGATAAGTTGTAAATAATCAAGATTACAGGCCAGGAACTATGTATGTGCTAAGGCTTTCATATGGATTCATGCCATCCGTGCTAAGGGCAAACCTAAGGTTCCTAGGTTCTTGGCCGAAGGTCAGAAATAATTGATTGATTTTCCTCTATTGAGATGAATCGACAGGATGTCAAATCTTTCCATTAGAAATCCTCTCATCTGCATGCCACCTCAAATTTTTTGTATCATTTTCATTAGCGAACAAGCGCTTGAACCTTGGTATGATTTGAAGATACCACAACACTTTTGTAGGCCCCTTATTTGACTTGTACCTTGGGGTTTTACATATCGGACAATTCAGCTTCTCTTCTAACTCATTCCTATACAACACGCAATCATTCAGGCATGCGTGGATCTTTTTGTACTCCATCCCCAGTGGACAAAGTATTTTCTTAGCATCATAGTATCGGTGAGGCAACACATTATCATCCGAAAGCATGTCCTTAAAAGCCTCAAGCATTTCAGAAAAACTCTTGTCGCTCCACCCATGACGTGCCTTCAGGCTGACCAATTCAATACAGCGTTCAACAGTTGGTATTTTTTACACCCAGGGTATAGTGGGGTCTCTGCATCACTGCATATATTACCATATGCATGTGATTGATGAAAAGCCTCTTCTCTTACATCACGAATAATATCCTCTATGCGATCATCCATATCAGCGTCATTATCATCAGATGTCACTTCTCCGTGTTGAGACCCACTTGGCATTTTTTCACCATGCCATACCTATACTGTATAGGTCTTACAAAATCCTTGACAAACTAAATGTGTGCGTATAACTTCAGGACTTAGTCGCCTCTCATTAAAACATCGTACACAAGGGCTAAAACTTCCCACTATCATCATGGGCGTTTTGTTTAGCAAATTCTATAAATTCCCTAACCCCATTCTGATATTCAACACTCGTCCGTAAAGCATTTATCTAACTACAATCCATAGTACAATTCCTATGGACGGAAAGATTTAACATATAACATAATTCGTAAAAACAGAAACTTACATATAAAATAAGCCAACTACAAATGCGTATATAAGCTAAATGTAGGTTCTGTCTTATGGTCATAAATGTATGACAATGAATCAAGAAGCAAAATAAATGCATGACGAGCAAATTAAACGCATCGCAAGTAGGTCTTGTGCACTCACCAGTAGCATATAGGTCAAATGCGTTTGCTGAAAACACTTGTTGGTCAGTTAGGTAGGTCCCAAAAAAAGATTTCATCGATTTTGGCCAACCCATGGAAAACCCAGAACGATAAGTAGGAAAAGCATACAGTTATATAGCCGATACAACTCGTACAGCTTGGCCTTTAGACGTTGAGCCAAGGAACCACAAAGTTGTTGTCGATAGTGGAACGCGAAGCAGTGACGAAGCAACACACAAACACTGGAGACAAAACTAGAGTAATCACTTTCGGCTAGACGAGAGAAGTTCATAAAGGGAAATTTAATATTTCCGAACTAGTGGCACGAGAGAGACATTTATTATTTGGGATATTATTAAGATCGGTCAATGCAAAGGAATATGGTCCTAAAGATGTATTTAAATTATATTGAACTCTTTAAGACCGAAGTTTTATAAAACTGCGGTCCTAAAAATAATTTCATTTGAATTTATATTGAAAATTTTAAGATCGGAGTTTTATAATACTGCGGTCTTCAAATTCATTTAATTTTGAACCGAATGATTAATAAAACTGCGGTCTTAAAAGTCAAACACTTTTTAATATTAAAAAGAAAAATTGCTGCAGCAATTGAATGAAAATAAAGAAAACTGGAGAATGGAGAATAAAATATAATCTTCGTTCTTATTAATTTTTAGATCACTATGACAACATGCAACTAAAAATAAGAACAAAAAACTGAAAATTAACAAAAAAAAAGGATTATAATGCGACTAAAAATCCTAGTCCTTCGTATCATCTAATGTCTTGAAGAAGGAGGCTTCTGCAGCAGCAATTTCGCGCCAGATATCAGCACATTCCTATAATATGCGCCTCAGTCTCGCATCATAATCATCAACCAAGGGAGTGTTGGGACCAGGAGGTTGGGGAGGGGGAGCGGGAACCTCTTCGTGGTCTGAAGGCTGGAGGGTGCCATCAACCTCTTCATCATCCGAAATAACAATGGGTCCAACGACCCGTGACTCCTGCGTCGAAATGGAACGACGCACTGGAAGAGAACCCACGAGAGATCTGGTGTGGGCACGAGCTTTAGGAGCACTCCTGCGAGGGGTTGTCTGCTTGTATCTAACCATTGTTTGAGTAGTTGGGGAATGATGGGTAGAGAGCTACGTAGTGTGGAGTTACGAGGTAATGAGGACTTAAGTTAAGAAGGACAGAGAAGAAGCGTGTGGAGGACAATAAAGGTAGGACTTAAGTTACGAGGTAATGGTCATAAAAGTCTATTATTTATTTATTTCATTAAAATACCTTTAATACCGATCATTTATCTTATAACCGGTCCTAAAAGTCTATTAATATTTTTCCATTCAATTACCTTTAAGACCAATCATTTATATTATAACCGGTCCTAAAAGTCTATTAATTTTTTTAAAAAAATAATAAATTTTTAAAAGTTCATTCTTATCAAGTGAGAGATGTACACCAGAGACACTCTGTTTAATGAATGATTCTGAGTCTATTCGGCTTCCAGATAAACTTCTCAACTAGGCGTCTCCTCATATTCTGATGTACTATGCGTCTCCTCGGTAATGGTTCCCGCGTTTCAAATTCTTCAGGATGGCTTCTCTATTTAAACTCGCTGTTACTTTACGTTCTTCACATTCTTCTCAATTACTCCTATAACCTCCATAATGGCCGCTCCACCACCACCAGGAATACACAGCAATGGTCCTCACCACACCACCATCACCGCCACCCAATAATCCTCCTCCCCAACAGCCACCTCCGTACCCTCCGCCGCTACATCCAAACCTCTCCGCCCGACAGATGATGCAGCACCTCCTGGCCCGTGTCAATCATATAGACTGACGCATGGGCCAAATGTTTCAGGTCTACCACGCCGTCAACAACAAGCTGAACATGTTACTCAACGCCAATGACGTCGAGTACAATCTCTATCACGATGACGTCTCCGACCTCTCCTCCGATCCCTCCCTCCCCTCCGACAACAACAGGGGGGATTAAATATTTTTATGTTTTTTTTGTTTGTACTCATATTGCCCCATAACGGCCAGGAAAAAAAATGATAAATAATTTTTTTTTCCATTTCGATTGTCTGATTATAGTATACTTTCGTTGTCTCAATTTTGTTTCAGACAAAAAGGTAACAAACAAAACCATAACTGAAAAGTGATGAAAGATAAAAGTTCATAGAATACAGTTAACAACATACAAAATGTACAAAACGAAAAGAAAGACAACTTTTACTTTTCAAGAATAAAAACAAACACAGTTGTTTCAGACAAAAAGGAAACAAATAAAACCATAACTGAAATGTGATTAAGGATAAAAGTTCACAGAATAAAGTTAACAACATACAAAACAAAGCAAAAAAAAGACAACTTTTACCTTTAAAGAATAAAAACAAACACAGTGACAACTCTTCTCAAGCCTGGACCACTGTTGCCGTCGGTTTTACCACACCCAGAGCTGAAAATTTCCATTATCTTACTTCTTTTCCGACAATGCTCTTCAACTTCTGGAGAGGTAAAACTGACGACGACGAGGGTCCTGAGCTTGAGCTGAACGCCAGATACTCGAAGTGTTCTTGAACCCTAATTATTTGTCTTATAAAGTGAGTCATCCTTTCTATTTATAGGAAAATTATTAAAATCGGATATTTAACAAATAGACATTCCTAAATATCTAGCCATATTTAGTTTAGAAATATCGAAGACTTTTAGGACCGGACGTTATATAAATGTGCGGTCATAATAACAAAGACATTTAGGAGCGTCTTTTCAATAAATATGCGGTCTTAAAAGTTACTTTTAAGACCAGATATTATCAAACATACGGTCCTAAATTAAAGGCATAGTTTTTTAAAAAAAACAAAGACCTTTAGGACCGTCTATTTAATAAATATGTGTTCCTAAAAGTGTCGTCACCTTTCTTAGACTTTTAAGACCGGATATGTATTAAAAATACGGTCCTAAAATCAAAGATTAATTTTTTAAAAAAAGCAAAGACCTTTAGGACCGTCTCTTTGATAAATATACGGTCCTAAAAGTCACGAATACTTTTCAAAATCTCTTACTGCTACTTACAATTCTCCAAAACTCAAAACTCAAGCAATATCCACCATCCAATATATGTTCAGAAAGCCAAAATTACACAGGCTAAGAAAATTGTTTGGAAGAATAAAATATTTATTATATAAAGAATGCTCCAAATTGTAAAATTGTTCATTTACAGAATGAATTTACAAATTAATTAATGTAGTACTGTAATTACAATTGTTGCTCTACAAGCATATATTTACAAATGAATTATTACTGTGATTGTTGTATTTACTCTATGATGTCAATTGCATGTTGACAAAACACTCTGCGTATGTGGTCCACCTCATCAGTAGAAAAGGAAGTCTCAAAGGCAAATCTCTGTATAACATCAAAGAAAGAAACTAAATTAATTGGCGTGCATATTTCATATGTAACATTAATTAAGACAGAAACTGAATTCATCCATAATATGTAACATCAAATACATTTACCTTTGTAGTGAGTTTATTATCTGGTTGGGTGATAATATCATACATGTGTTTCATTATGTACAGGCCACATAAGTTAGATCTGATTGGTTGCCGACGGGTCTGAAAAGAACAAGAAATATATATAAGATCGAGCATATATATATAGCTTACTGACCAACTTCACAAGGCAGTATGCCAGTAGTGTCCAAATATGTACTAACTTTTGGTGTGAGCCATTTAGGATATTTGAGATCACTCCCTTGCTTTTTTCATCATCTGAGTTTAGGAAGGTCTTCATGGCACTATCATCAAAATCACAAATTTATCAATAATGTTCGCTAGAAATTCACATCAGAGATTTCTTATAAGAGAATCAAAATGACATGCTTACCTGTTGATGATCTGCTTCAACAGAACCCCTGGTTGGCCGTGAGTAGAGCATAAGAATAACACCGTATTCGAGTCCATGATCAAGACGAGCAACTGCCAGTGGGCACTGAAAATTCACAACAGTAAAGTACTCAGTGATATATTATGTAGAATTAATTGAATTGCAACAAGAGATCGATTGTGATATGTACCTATGGTAATATGGAAACAAGTACACCTTCCTTCTCACTTCACACAGCATATTTGATATGTACTCCTGTCTTTGTTCCACGGTGGCTTCGCTTGCATATACTGGGCACAAGAATCCAAAATCATTGATTCTGCCCTGTTGCTCCAAATCTTGATGCATGAACCTACAATAAAGACATCGATCATGGAATTATTATACATGTTCCTAAACCCTAAACGGTGCATTTAAATTATGTACTCATAAAATAAGATACTTACCTATACCACATTTGAATAATTGCTGATGTAAGCTCCTGTCCAGGAAGCAACAGGGACTTTATATCAGCGGTGTCAAAGAAAACCGGTTGAGGGTCATGAGGAACCCCTACCACTTTCTTATATCCCATGTTTGACATGCAAATTCTCCTTTAGATAACATTTGGGATATTTTATCCATGGCCCCCAACTCAAGAGTAGGGGATGCATCTTTAGGAGGGCTTGTAGCTTTATTAGGAGGGGATGCAACTTTATCATGAGGGGATAGAGATTGAGGAGGGGACTAAACTTGAGGAGGGGATGAGGCTTTATTATGAGGAGATGGAGATTGAGGAGGGGATTGAACTGGAGGAGGGGATGAAGCATCAGGAGGAGTATAGACATCTACAAGCTTCACCGGTCAAGAGATGAAGGTTCCCTTGACATCAGTCACACGCTTCTGCTGATCGGTTAGGAGAGGGAGAGGTGCATCAATGACACCTCTTCAACTGACACTCTAACTTCACCATCAGCCATTTGTTTGTGGTGTACAGTTGATCCCAAGTTGTGGACAGTCCCTTTAGCAACTAATTGTCTAGTTGGTTCTGCCACGTACAGGTCACAATGTTGCTCTGACCGTCCAACAATGCAGCTCCCTCTGGTGCTATGCTGCATAGGTGTAAGTGTATGCGTGAGGGGAACACTGGTCTCTGCCTGAGAGCTAATAAGCCTCTTTATCTCCATCATTAGCCCATTTGGGCATCAAACATCTCTTTCAGTGCACGTTCTTTGGCCGCTGCCTCCTCATTTAATTGTCTAATCGTTTGGTCCATCTCCTCCCGGGTAACCATACTTTGCCTAAGTCGTTTGGTTTTACCAAAGTATTATTTTATGCCTACCCGTCCTCCGCTCCCCCTTACCCTCCCCAAGTGATCCGGTTTTCCGATCGCAACAGTTAGAACATCATTCCTCCCGCCCGACACAAAAGATCCCTCTGCTTCTTTCTTTTTTAAATCTTCCTGTAAGATACAGATAATGGGAAGCTTCGTAATGAAACACGTTTAGTAACTAAAAAATAACAATAAACGATACTTACAATTCTCTCAGCAACTAGACGAGTTTGTTCACTCATGTAGGCGCCTTTTTTTGGTCGTCGAATATACAGCCACAAATCCTCGCGATGTATCGGGGATGCCTGCTGATCAACTACAGCAGAAGGATTGGATTCAGCTTCTTCTTCCAATCTCTTCCGCTTGGCCTCCATCATTTCTTCTTCGGCCTTTGCATATCCCCCGCGAGAAGCCCTTTGCGGGCAATCATTCCTTCTCCCTATCTCCTGTGCTTGTGCCCTTCTTCTCTGTGAATCATAATTGACAACAACTATTAATTATGAATTCAAGCCATCTCACTAAAAGAAATTATAAAACTTCTGCTTCATATGAACCTCAAACACTAGTCAAATTCACTTCATCAAGTTTATCAATGTTTAATTTAAGGAAGATGTAGAATTGTATAGAACTAAGATACTAAGTTACTAATAGCTAGCAATGTCTAACCACTACCTACTATAACAGAACTAGCTAAGAATATAATAACGGTTAACATATAAGACATGCATACTCACACATTAAACCATCATACTCAAATTCACTTCTGACTTACTTGAATATATACTTCTACTCACACATTAAACCATCTAACTAACAGGATTAGACAAACACAATAACATTCACATATCCGCATAGGTTAATAAGCAAACAGAAAGGGCAAACAAAACTAAATATGAACTCACCAAAGTATCAAAAGTGAACTGAAGCTGAACAAATTGATCCCAAATTTGTTGATCAATGAATGTGTACTTCTGCCACGGATTATGATCAGGTCGAACCTTGGCAAAAATATACTTGTTGGCGAGAAAGGTCTTAAATTTCCTCCACCTATCGACACAATAAGACAAGGTCTTAGCTTTCAACTTGTCAAAGTCAGGGACAGTGTATGAAAGCCGGATAGTGTCCCAGATAGGATCCTTCACTGTGCGTTGGTCAACATTTTTCCACTCATCTATCAAAATGCTGACCTTGCTGCATTCCATATAGCCAACATAACTATTATATTCGTGTTTATTCGGACTGACAGGTTGCAACCTCTCATTAAATTGAATCTCGATCCTTGACCCAGCGTTCCGTTTTATGGACACGATGCTCATTCGTGTGCCACTTCTACCACGGCGTGTAGGGCGGTCACGAGGCTCATTTTGAGAAGAAGAGGGTTGGTTCTCGCTCACACCGGTAACATCAGTAACTGGTGTTGACTGAACTGGGTGAGAATGGTTTTCTCCGTTCATTTTCGATAAAGTAAGAGAGTGGTGGTGCGAAGGAGTAACGCCTGAGAAAGTGAGAGAGAGTAACAGAGGAAGGTGGTGGTTGGCGAGGAATAGATGTAATGCAACAGGAAATGGGGTTTCGCAAAGAGAACAGGGGTTTCAGAGTTTAGACAGTAAGATGTAAGTCGTAAGTAAGGTTTCGTGCAAAGAAGTATATGTTTCCATTTTTAAGACCGGCCTTTATTAATGAAAAAGTTCGCTCGCTCTTAAAAGTATTAACTTTAAGACTGATCATTTATATATGTCCGCTCTTAAAAGTTTTATATGATTATATTTAAATATTTCGTTATTGTTCTTGACCGTAGAAAGTATATGTCGTTGATGTACGAGTTTTCTCTATAATGTAATCCATATTTTATTTTTTTCCTTAACATTTTTAAGAGTGGTTGGTTATTTTAAGTGGTCTGAATATTATATTTAAGAATTTATATGATAGAAGAAGTTCTTTATATTTACAAAATTGCCACAGTCATATCTTTAAGACCGGCCTTATTAATGAAAAAGTTACGTCCGCTCTTAAAAGTATTAACTTTAAGACCGATCGTTTATATATGTACGCTCTTAAAAGTTTTATACGATTTAATTATCTGGTTATTGTTCTTGATCGTAGAAAGTATAAGTCGGTAATGTACGAGTTTTCTCTATAATGTAATCCATATTTTAATTTTTTTTAACATTTTTCAGAGTGGTTGTTTATTTTAAACGGCTTGAATATTGTATTTAAGAATTTATAACGTTAGAAGAAGTTCTTTATATTTACAAAATTGCCACCGGTTATATCTTTAAGACTGGTGCCTAGAAACTCCACTGTAAATGAGGCGGTCTTAAAAGTTGATGCGGCTAAAGAAGTTCTTTATATTTACATGACTGCCACCGATCATTTCTTTTAGAGCGGGGCGTTGATAATCCGCTGTAAATGAGGTAGTATTAAAAATTGATGCGGGTGAAGAAGTTCTTTATATTTACAAAATTGCCACCGGTCATTTCTTTAAGAGCAGGGCGTTGATAATCCGTTGTAAACGAGGCAGTATTAAAACACTTTTTTGCACTAGTGAACATACGATAGGGCATCCCCTATCCTTCAAGTGCACCGTCATCCTACTTTTGCAAAAAGGCCTTCTCTATTCAGGCACGCCCTACTGTATCACTAGAAAGTTTTAGAGTCCGTGTGCGGCCCCCAGTGTAACCATTAATACTCATGCATTATATGTGTAGTGTGTATGAGTGCAAATGTGCCACAAATGTGAGTACATTAAATAAGCCAAATATACCATATATGCAAATAGAAAACATACACAACATACACATCTTCGCACCGTCGAGCTGCCTTACTAAGGCAGGCCCTGGATTGCAGAACCACAAGCCAGTCATACAGCCGCTACACTCACGTGTATGACCTTAGCAGGCACACGCCAGTCTGTACAGCTGCCACACTCACGTGTGTGACCTCGGCAGGCAACCTCATCACTAGTGTTAGTTCTCAATATGTTTTGATGATAACAGACAATTGTAAACTTGGTATGAAGTTTGTTTTTGACAAAATGAAAATTTCACTATCAAAGGCAAACTCGAGTTTGGGTATGTAAACTCGAGTTTGAGACTTGATAAAAAAGCTGCCCAACTATGCAAGAATCCAAACTCGAGTCTGGTTGGACAAACTCGAGTCTGAGGAGTCACAGAAAGTAATTCAAGTTTTTCACACCAAGTCAAACTCCAGTGTGCAAACTCAAACTGGAAGTCTGAGAGATACAGAAAGCACTCAGAATTCTAAGCAAGACAAACTCGAGTCTAAACCCCCAAACTCGAGTTTACACTAAATAGAAGAGAACCCAGAAACCTCAGTATTTTATATAAGTCTTACAAACTCCAGTCAGCATTTCTAAACTCCAATTTACACTTGACCAAGATAAATCTCAGAAGTTTCAATGCTTACTGAAACTCAAGTTTGCCTCTCCAAACTCGAGTCTGAGTCATACAGAAGGATCATCAATTTGGTTACATTACAAACTCGAGTCTATGATCCTAAACTCCAGTCTAGAAGTTCATGAACTTAGGCCTATTCTTCTAACATAGACCCAAACTCGAGTTAGTCACTAATTGACTCGAGTTTAGCTTCATGCCCAAAGTTTCATCCCAAGACCAGAGCCCAACAGATCTCTCTATGAAAAACCAAACTTGAGTTAGCCTTTACAAACTGCAAGTTTAGACCACTGAGCAACAGTTATGCTTTCTGGATGAACCCCAAACTCGAGTCTAGAAGAACAAACTCGAGTTTGCCTAGGTAAATTTGAAAAACCAGATTAAATCAATCTGCGAAATCCTTATGGGCTAATATGAAATTATCATATCATATTGTATTATTATTCCTAACATTATTGATCATGTTTTTGATAAGTTTCAGACAGGTTCGTCACAAGATCAAAGGGAAATCAAGATCCAGAATAAGTGCATTTAATGAAGAACCAAGAACAGGGTTGATATTTCTCCCTTATCCCAGATGTTCAGTTCAGATCGTTGCAACACATTAAGATCACTCTAAACAGTCGAATTAAGATCATGGAATGACTAAGAATCTGGAAGACCTTCTGAATCAACATATTCCAAGATTCCAGCTGAAAATTGAAAGAACAGAGCAAAATATACAACTGTCGTTTTCCAGATTTGCAACTAAATGTTGGAGAAGAAATAGCAACAGCTAGTTCATCTAGCTAGGCTATAAAAGGCTATGAAGACTCAGAGCAAGACACACAACCAATCTACTTTGATTATATTTTGCAATTTGAGTCTGTATTGTGATTTTTAACTTGCTATTCAGTGTTTATCATTATCTACTCTGTTTGAGAGTCTTGATTTTTGAAATCAATAGTTGTTGGTATAAACTCAAGGTTGTGGAAACTTGTGAGTAGGGTAGCTTAATTACAAAGTGTAAGGGGGAGCAAGTCCTAAGTGAATAGGATTGCTTATTGTTTACATTGTTGTAGTGAAAGCTTGTTGAACTAGTGAAAATACCCAGAAGGTATCTAGGGACTGGACATAGGTCAAGGATTAGACCGAACCAGTATAAATTCTATGTGTCAAGCTTTTCTTCCCTTACTCTCTTGATATTTACTTTTCAAAGTTTTTTGAAAAAGAGTATAAAAAGAATTTTTGAAATCCCCAATTCACCTCCCTCTTGGTGATTTCTACCATTTTCAGCTAGGACCACAATCACAAATATGTTTTGTATGCATATTTGGCCAAACACAAGCAAAAACACATATGACAAGCAAAACATACAACAAACACATAAAAGTGCCGGAGTAAAGTGGTTACTACTACCTGGTGGTAAAAATACTGTTTTATATTTTCAAGGGTCCCACAAGTCTCCCCACAGTCTTCTTGACCCTATATATCATAAAAATAATTTATTTGAGTATTTCCAATAATACCCTTACATTATTTGGTCAAAACTGAGCTAAAGACAGATTTCCAGAAATCCAGTGTTTCTGTCCTGACTTCACCACTTTTTCATTAATTCCACAAAAATAATTTTTGAGTGAAACCAGCTCTATCTGAACCATGAGCATGTCTAATTTTTAGGAAAAATATTCCCAGGGGTCAAAAGTGCAGGTATCTGGGCATGATACCACTTTTCTGCCCTCTGGTCCAGATTCGCGCCACTACTTCCTTTTCTGTTTTCAACCAATTATTTCAACAAGCAAATCTTATCCAAATCTTTATTATTATATATTTAGACTCATGCCCTAGATTTCTACTTTTCGCTTGTAAATTTCATATCAAACCAAGTTTTTTTACCCAGAAAAAAACGTTTCCGGAGGTTCTCTGCCCAGATTTTCCAAGACTGGCAGTAACCTTCCTTTTAGGGTTTTTTCGATGTTTTGATTTCGGAAACTCAAACCAAACCCATACCCTACACAAAATCATATTCCAGAGCCATTGGAGACCTCAAAAACACAGAAATCCAACCCTAAAACCATGCTCCTACCCTTTGGACTAAAATAGTTTAATAAAACCTCAAGAATCCAAATTTTTGGGGTTTACCTTAAATCAGAGAGTTGGTGGGTGAGCTTGGAAGCTAGGGTTTGAAGCTTGGCTATGGTGGCTGTCTGGTCCTTCTCTCTGGCCTCTGGAAATCTCGGCCCTCTAAGGTGAAAAAGAAGGGTGAAAACACTTTGAAAATAAAGTAATTTTGATCCGGTGAAAGTAGAATTAACTGGCATAATTTTCAGTCTAATATTTATCTGACTTTTTGACTTAACCTCCAAGTAATTCTAGAGGCTTCAAGGCAGTCAAAGTAGCGCAGAACATCTCCAAAAATATCTGGGATATTTTTCAAATTTTTGGGAAAATTACCTATTTCAGCTTGAAACTTTCGAAAATTATAATTTTGCCCCGGAACATTTGGATAATTACCGAATTTGGCCTGGAACTTTTTACTTGCCTAGGGGCACATATGGGACGCCATGTGGGTCTCTCAAATCTGCTCCAATTGAATTTTACCCATTTATTCCCATTTTACCCTTTTTCTTTGATCATGGGACCCGCAGTTGACTTTTTCATTGACTTTTCTTTTCTTGGCCACCAAGCAACATTTTTAATTAATTAGGGAGGGCTATGTGGTGCGTAATGGGCCCACACGTCTGACCCTCTTTAATTATCTCATTTCCATTCACTTTATCAGTCCAGTTCCCGACCAACCGGTCCCCGTTGGGCCTCGTCGGGTACAATAGCTCTCCTTTTTTTACTTTTCTGCAACTTTTCTAGATATTCTCCCCTGAATGGACACTCACATGTGGCGCCCTTCTATCTTCCCAAAGTGGCCCCACACTTGTCCCATTTAGTCCAAAAAAAACCCTAACCAGTCCCCATCGATCCCCTTTTTACCGGTTAACATCTTATAGGACCTGCCTTTCGTGTTTAGGCCTGATTATGGATAAAATCATCTGATTTCTCCTTCTCTCTCCTGGTTGGACGAAATTAATGACTTAAGGGGTAAGGATTTGACTTTCTTACCCTTACTTTTCCTCTTTTACACCTGAAGTGGCACGTGTCTCACCGCAATCATTATTCTGACTCTTGCTTTTTGACATATGACTTTTTAGTGTCTCTTTCTCTTCCGATTTCCTAAAAAACATATAGGATCTTTATTTGTCAAGGAAATGTCACACTCCTTGAACCGGGCTTGGTAGTCTGCTTAATTTAGGCCTATTCTCAAGTCTCTATGCCTGAATTTCAGGATATTACAGTCAGAATCTATGGTTGCATACAAGAAATTCCTCTTCTTTGGCAATCTCTCTCTCTCTCTCTCTTTTCTGAGTGTCTAGCCAAAATGATGCATTGGAGTGTGGTGTATGTGAGAGAAGACCACTTTGCCCCTCTTACTAGTCTTTTGCTTGTAACTTGATCCTTTACTCATTTCAATGGAAACACTAAATAAGTGCTAGAAATTAATTCTGAATACCATATAAGTATTTTCTACCTCAATTATTTTCTCTAGGCCGTAAAATATAAACTCTAAAAATTTTAGGGAAAAAATTATCCTCTAACTATTTTTCATTAATTCGGGAAAATAGATCCTAAATTTCAGAAAATAGCTTTAAAATTATTTAGACATTTTTTTTTGTAATTAATCCATTCATAATGTTTTTAGATTCTCAAAATAATATTTCATAATTTTTTCTTATAAGTTCAAGATTCAAAAATAATTTTCTCAAATCCCCCCCACCCCCAAAAAAAAAAATTTATAAGACTTTTTACCTACTTTCCTTGTGGTCCATTTATCTCAATTTTATTCTTTAAGCTTTTAGCCACAAAATTTGTTTGGGATGTTACAGGTTTCATTGGTCTCCGCGTTTTCTTGAAGGTTTCCTCCTCAGAAACTTCAAATTTGTGAACCTTAAGGTTCATGGTAGAATGACTTTTGGGGGTTTATTCTGAGAAAAGGCTAGAGGTATAAATAAATTCTAATGGTTGATTTCTTGATTGAGATATGATTGTGTCGGCATTTTGTTTCTTTCTGTGTTGAAACAGTTTCTTTCAGTTGAATAGGGATCTATTTGTTGTGCAATGAAGGGGACGGTATTCATCTTTGTTTTCTTGTTTGGCCCGAGGCTTTGTACCTAACAGTTAAAGGGGCTTTCCTCTTATGATTCCTGCAAGTTTCCAGAATTTTAAGATGTTTACGAGCATCCATCGCTTTCAACCTCTGTTCTATGAAAATATAGTTATATTCTTTTGTATCGTCTTTTTTCCATATGCAAACTGCGCTGTGTCTTTCTTATTTTTTTGGCGATAGTTTTTGCATTGAATTATTCATCCACGGCCTAAAGATTTCTTACTTGTTCCGACCTGTTTAGGACAAACCCCCAGCCCCCTTGGCACATATAGCTCACTATTATGCAGAAAAAGAAGGAAGAACTATAACACTTTGTTTTCAATTGTTTTTTCCCTTTAGAAAGAGAAATAAGAAATACTACATTATGTTGTCTACAAGATTTCTTTGATTGTTGAAGGAAAAGATCCTCATGATTTGCCAATGACTGGATGATTTGAAATTGCCATCCTCATAGGTCGTCGAATTAGGTCGTTAATGTGGCACAAATAATACGAATGCGATTGGGTATTGTCAAGAACTGAACTTGCCACTTCCTTACAATGAATTTGTCTAGGCTGAGAATTCCAAGCTTGACTGATTTATTTTCTTCTAGAAATATTAATGTAAATGCGAGTGCAAATGTGGGTTCTGATGCAAAAAGAATGGAACTCTCCTCATCATGCACAGGCTAATGGAATGCGGGGGCAATCCAAGTTGAAGTTGTTTGCTTTTGATTCTCTTGTCAACATTCTTGGGCTCAAAAGGTATGCAAGCTCTTTGTTACTGCATACGACTCATGTTCTTCTCGAACAAGTGGTTTCTTTGTTATTAGCCTTCTAATTGACTAATCTTCTATTGATCCAGCATGACTGGAGAGCAGCTTCAACAGCCATCTAGTCCTAAAGATGGTGAGAATATTTCCATCGCAGTGAGGAGCCAAGAGTATGCTAACTTCTGAAGACACTTGTTCACATTTTCATTTGTATTTTATCTTTTTTCATTTGACATTGATATCATATTTTCAAATATGGTCCATGCTATGTGTTATGCTTTGCATCGTTTGTCTTTTTATGTGATGGATTTGCAGAACAAGAATTTTAGAAACAGGAATTTTTATATGTGATCATTATGTGTTTTTACGATTTAGTTTTCTTGGCTGATTGTTGTGACTTATGACAAATATATGCCTTTTGAAATCCTTCACAATCTCATTCTTGAATAATGGTTACAATCTCTATTTGGCTCTTGTTCTTTTCTCACCTGAATATCACTGAGTGCTATTGAAACCAATGGTGCCATGAAGGTATATGCTACAACCCGAATTAAACTTATGCTTCTTTGATTAGACTGCCTTGAGTCATTGTTTCAAAACAAATGGTTGGATAAAAACTATTTCGTTTAGTTATCATAGATTCATAGAGCATTATTTTTAACTTAATATCTCTTTTGTTTCAAATTATCATAGAGGGGTTTTTTTAAAGCAAAATTTGTGATTACCATGAAAAAGGAAGTTGCTGTCATGTCTGGCTCTGTGTCTACAAACTTTTGTAGCTGCGTTCATCTTGACCAGGAAATAATGTGTTCGTTCTTTATAAAAAATCTCTTTTGATCTCATTGCTTTGGAGACGAGCTTCTGATCTTGTCCTTGCACATGCTTTTGTCTTCTATCTCCATTTTTGTCATGTGAAGAATCTTTGTTATCCATTGTCGATGCTTTCTACACAGTAGCTGTAACTCAGGTTTGTCATCTTGCTTCGAATTATTCTTGTTATGCATTTTTTGTTATTATGTTGATTTTGTAATGTCGGTTAATCTTGATGCAGGCTATTATTTTGTATCGTGTCAAAACCCATATTTTTATTGTTTTTTTGTTTGAATTAGAATTTTAAGTAAATATATAATATTGAATTTATTTAATATATTTGATTTAAAATTTAGTTATTTTTCACGGGAAAATTCCATTTAAATATTAAGTGAAATTCCAAAACCTTCAAATGTCTGTTAAAATTTGTAAATGACTTAAAGGTGACATGGATTAAATTGGGATTTTAACATGTTGGTTAACTTAACCTTTTGTTTTCAGTTTTTAAATAAATAAAAAAAACAAAAAAGAAAATGACCCTCACCAGAGGATCACTATGGCTAGCCTGCCAAAGACTTGACCGTCGAACAGCTTGCAACCACTGGCAACTTGGGCTTCAACTGACGACAACTTGAGATCCAGTGAGGGCTTTTTTTTGGGTGGGCTGAATCTTTTTTTTTAAAAAAAAAAAAAAAACCAAGATTGAAATAGATATGTAAGGGTGGAGTTCAAACCCACCCCACCTTAAAAAGGACTAAGTAGTTGCACCATGGGCCACTAAGCTCCTTTGAGATATATATATATATATATATATGTATGTATGTATGTATGTATATGTATTTATGTATGTATGTATGTATTAAGAAATATATATTCTTAATATTTTTTCCATTAAGAAACATTCTTGTAAATCTCATTACAATCGTTGTGAATATTATTGATAAATGTATTATTCTCATTACAAATTTGTTCATAGTGCCCAAATCTTATTCAGTCTTATGGATCTCATTATATATACACATATACATATATGTATTATATTTATATTTTATATACACACATGTATGTATATATATGTATGTATTTGTGTTATATATATATATATATATACATTCAAAAGACTTAACAAAATTTGAGCACTTTGAACAAAATTTGTCATGTGAATAACAAGTTCATTAATGAGATTTGCAAATTGATTAGAGAGATTCATAAATTCAGTAATGAGTTTGACAAGTTTATTCGTCAAGTGAAAAACTGATGTGTTTTCACCTTGACGAATAAACTTATAAAACTCATTATTAAACTTGTAAATCCCATTAATAAACTTGTTATCCTCATTACAATTTTTTTTTTCAAAATGCTCAGTCATGTAGATCCCATTGTGTATATCTATATAATATATCATATTTATATTCACAAAATTGTACAAAATCTGAGCATTTTAAACAAAATTTGTCATAGGAATAACAAGTTCATTAATAAAATTTGCAAATCGATTAGTAAGATTCATAAATTCAGTAATGAGTTTGACAAGTTTATTCGTCAGGAGAAAAACTGACGTGTTTTCACCTTGACGAATAAACTTATAAAACTCATTATTAAACTTGTAGATCTCATTAATAAACTTGTTATTCTCATTACAATTTTTTTTTTCAAAATGCTCAGTCATGTAGATCCCATTGTGTATATCTATATAATATATCATATTTATATTCATATATTATATAATGCGTAAGCGCGCGCGCGCACACACACACATATAATAGGATTCACAACATTCAGCAAAATTTGAGCATTATGAACAAAATTTGTGATAGGAATAACAAGTTTATCAATGATAACACTTGTAATAGGATTTACAAAAGTGTTGTTTTTTTATGAAAAAATGTTAAGAAGAATATATATATTTTAATGTATATGTATATTAAAAGAGTCAAGTGGCCAAATGGTTGGACCACTTAACCCCTCTCAAGGTGGGGTAGGTTTGAACCCCATCCTAACACACCTCTTTCCATCTTTTTTTTTTTTTTTAAAAAAAAGATATAACCCCATCCCGTGAAAACATAAACCCCTCATTGGTGGCATCCTGAGTCCAAGTCATAGGTCGTGGCGGTCTTCCAGTGAGGGTCATTTTTCTTTTGGTTTTTTTCCTCATTTATTAAAAAACTAAGGGTTAATTCACTAACATTATAAAATCCCAATTTTATCCCTATCACTTTCAAGTCTTTTACAAATTTTAACAGATATTTGTGGGTTTTAGTATTTAAATGGGATTTTCCTTTTTTCATTTTGATTTATTTAATTGTTTTACATTTGATTCTTGTTTAATTTGTATTTTTAAAATTTGATTTGGTTGGTTATAAAACTAGTAATTCTACCAAATAAAAAAACATGTAATTTTAAAACCTATCATCTTATTATTTAAAATTTGATTTATTTTTAAAATTTGATTTGGTTGGTTCTAATTCTAATAATTCTACCAAATCAAAAAAAAAAAAAACCATGTAATTTTAAAACCTGTAATCTTATTATTTAAAAATTGATTTGAAACATTTTCCTTTATATGCTTTGGTTTGAAACTTTTTTAATAATATTTTCAGTATTTTTTTTAATTTCTTGTTCGAAAAGCTATAATTTGTATATCCCTGTCTAATTTTTTTACTTTTGACTGTCGTTCTTACTTTTTAAAAAAAATTTGAATTGGTTGGTTATAAAACCAGTAATTCCACCAAATAATAATTAAAAAAAAAAACCTGTAATTTCAAAAACCTATCCTCTTATTATTTCAAAATTGATTTATTTTTTAAATTTGATTTGGTTGGTTCTAATACCAATAATTCTACCAAATCAAAAAAATAATAATAATAAATTAAAATCTATAGTCTTATTATTTAAAAATTGATTTGAAAACTTGTTTTTTATACGTAGTGATTTAAAACTCTTTTAGTTTTTTTCCCTTTTTTTTTCTGGTTCAAAAAGCTGTAATTTTTATATCCCTTGTCTATCTGTTTCATATTTGATTCTTGTTCTTATTTTATTTTTAAAATTTGATTTGGTTGGTTTTAGAACTAGTAATTATACCAACATTAGTAGATATGTAATATTTAATTAATATTTTTTATTTAAGACTTATTTTGTTAAAAACAAAAACTTGTAACTCCGCCTATGTATTATAGCCGGTCCCAAGCCCAGATAAAGGAGGAGGGTTGTGTTAGACCTCAATAACCAACATAAAATTTTGTCTAATCTTTATGAATATGAATCAACGAAAACCAAACAAAAGCTCAATAATTTCATTGAGCAAGATCTCCTAGTTTGTTGTTGTTGTCATTGTCGTCTAATCTAAATCCACTTGTTATGAAGCTCGATGAACTGTTATGTCCAGAGCAAGACTGGCTAGTTAAACTTATTTTTGGAATGGAAAAATGGTAGGGATGATAGAAGAATTGAGAAACAAAAGAGACTGAGAATTCCATTAACTGCAAAAGTAGCTCCTTCTCCAGTTACATGGCTATTTAATGTGTTGGTAGGACTCTTCTCTTACTAACTAGTAGCTTTCTTTTAATAACTTACTGTAACAAACAAAAGCACTTGCTATTACTTACTCAAAATACCTAATATAAACTTACTTACCCAATTTTTGATTAATTATATGCGAATCGCATTCCCTTATTGTAACAAATGTATTGGCTTTTAGGTATACATGTAGAGCTGTCACAAGGGGTCAGAAGTAGTGGTAATTGAATTACTTGGTCTCAACATTGTTTTAGTAATAATAGTTGTGTACATGCCGCGTATGCTATTATGCTTATCATTTGATTCCTTCCAAATTAATTCAATAACTTATCTACCTTTCCCTTTTATAGTATATAGTGTCAATGATATTCTATTTTGTTCCTCTTCCGGAAGTTTGATAAATGCTTATCCATCTCATCATGATGATTGGTGCGCAAATTGCTATATACAACTGTTTCAACAATTGGGCAATCAAATGGTTGATGTTCATTATCAAAGTCTCAACTTTTATGCCAAGTTCAGCAGAAGCCTACAAGTGTTTTCTTGGTTGACATGATTTATGTTAAAGATTTTCTTTTCATCGTCTTATGTTTATTTAATGTCCAAATGATTTATCTAGGTATAAACTAACTTTTGCAAAAAGTACTTCCCCTATATTCTTATGAGGTATATGAAGGAAATAAGCACATGTTATTTTTAAATTGTCCTCGGTCATCTCTATAATAATCCGTGGACCTCCCATATTTTAATGTTAACTTGAAAACACAGCATCACACTAAGAGGCCGAGATATTTATTGTTATGTGTATAATTTAGCTAGTGAATGATAAATTGATAGGAATATAATTGGGTTAGCTAGCTGAACATAGTTAGGTTCCCTGTATGTCCATTTATAGTCAAAATTTTGTTAAAGGTAGTACCGTAGTACAGCAAATGTGGACACTCAGCCCTTATTATTTAAGGGAAATCACCCCTAGGTCCCAGGGACCTATCCAAAAAGTCCTAGCATGAATTTCAATATCTAAAAACTCCCTAGGGACCTCATTGATATAGATTCCAATTTTTTGCCCAATGATTAAAAAAAGAAAAAACAGGCTGAAGGAAGTTCACATGCATATTTTCTCATTCATGAGAAAGGAAAGCTTACGGAGAAAGCTACAGGGGTGTGCGATCATCTTTCCATATGCAATGTTTAAGGAAAGCAATTCTCCTTTTCATCTTCTCAGCAAAGCTGAAAGTTTGCAACTTTCATCTGCTCTTAGAGCCTAAACATTGATTTCTTTTTCCCTTTGTGTGTGTGTGTGTGTGTTCGCTACATTCATATTCAAGGGTTGACTAAAGGTTGCAGCTTGGGCTCAGATGTGGACTGTCTACTGTAAGCTAGGTAAGTAATGCAATGATTTTGTTAAATTTCTAATCTTTTTTTTGGCCATTGTAAAAGCAACAAAATCATATCCCACTAGGTGGGGTTGGCTATATGACACATGACTCCATTGTACTCTAACGAAAACTAGATCTTTGGATAGATTAAAGATGTAAACAAGTTCATATTCATCTAATTATTTCTTCATGAATTATACATATTTATTCTTCACCTTGACATGACATAACATACCATCTAAACATGTTATGGATGAAATTTCAATCAATATATGATTCCCAATTGTATTTTAAATATGGATTTTGTTTATATTCTGTTCCCATCATTTTAAAAAAGTGGAGGTGTTAAGTAACAATAACATATGACGGTATGATGGTTTTCCTTCTAAATTTAAACTTACCAAGCCTTAAATTAGAATTAGAGCCTAGCATGAAACTTATGCAAAGGTTCGTTGCTAATGATGCAACTCTGGACCAAATTTATTTCAAGGTATCATATGCCTGTTGCTGCCTGTCGCCTTGAAACTCACCAAGCCTTAATATATGACAGTATGATGGTTTTCCCCCTAAATTTAAACTTACCAAGCCTTAAATTATGACAGTATGAGGTGTTATGTAACAGTAAGATGTGACCGTATGATGGTTTTCCTCCTAAATTTAAACTTACCAAGCCTTAAATTAGAATTAGAGCCTAGCATGAAACTTATGCAAAGGTTTATTGCTGATGATGCAGCTCTGGACCAAACTTATTTCTAGCTATCATATGCCTGTCGCCTTGAAACTGATTGCTGACTCTCATTGCTGTATCTCCTTACAAGTCTAAGATAAAAGCTACAACTCTTTTGTCTGATTATGATTAGTGATGAGGAAGTCGTTCATGTTATTCCATTAGGCAATGCTGTAAATGTTATCCTGAAAGTTTCCGAATGTCATTTGCCTTGATGCTTATTGACCATATTTTTGCGGTGGATTTCTTTTTTGAATTTTGAAGGACGAGTTACAGATTTACATGCTTTAAGAAAGAGCATATTTTATGGTAGACTTGATCGCAAATTGCGAATGAAGGTTTGTTTATTACTTGTGAGCTGACGAGGCCTTGTCTGCAATCTTATCAAACCACTCTAGTCTACTTGATTCAAGAAGCAATTGAAGTGAGGCATTTTATCAAAGGAAATATATTTGGTACCTAGTCTTTCATATGCCACAAGTCCTTTTCATGTTTGTTGTCTTTCCTTTCACGTAATTTTCATCAATGTACATTATATTCATTTGGATTTATAAAAGTCTTCTCATTCAGTTTCCTCAACTAAATTCTTGCTTAGAATTAAACTAGATTATGTAATTCACTCTGTAGAGCATCTTGTGGGCACAAGCTAAAAGATTCACAAAATTCAGGTAAAGGAAGGCCTTATTGAGAAATATGTAATAAGCTGGAAACTAGTCCAAATGTTTCTATATTATTGGAATTTATAAGAAAGGAAAGCTGATTGATGCTTTTTCTAGTTATAATGTATAATCATGCTTTTTTCTCTTTATTATCAAGGTAAGGACGGACAGATCAATTGGTTTCTATGACAGGAATGATAAGCCAAATGTTAATGTTCTCCGAGAAATATTGTCGACATATTCATTCTCCACTTTGATCATGGTTATTGTCAGGTAAATGGCAATTGATACTGGACTCTGGGCTTGAACTTGATTCTTTTTAGTTATTGAGGATAAAATAGCAGCCATGGTTGAAATGTCGGGTACATAAAATATTTCCAAAGTAACGATACCTGGAATCAATAGATGAGACCCCTCCTTGTTTTATGTGCTATCTACTCCTCTTCCTCCTCCCACTCCTTCACCCAACAAAGAAAGTTCTTTTATTCTAACACTAACACTTATATGTTGAAATAATAATAATGCTCCTATCATAATTTGTTAAAGATATTATTGAAGGGTATCTTTAGGGGCAATAATTTCTGATGGTATGTAGAATGTAGTTGCTGAATTATAGAGACTAAATGTCTGTTTCATAACCACAGTTATTAGCCCTAAGTGATAACTTCTTAACTCGAGTAGGAAGGTTTATAACTTGTAGCATCACCACGAGTGGCTTGCTAAAGTCTTGTGAGTTGCTTATCATCACTCAAGTGGCAACTTGCTCACTTGAGTGAGCTACTCTTTACTTTCGAAAAAAAGGGTGAGTGACTTGCAAAATCCCATCAAGTGATTACAGTACTCGAGTGGTTACTTCTCCACTTGAGTGCTTTGGGCTTATCACTTAAGTGAAGAAACCATAACTTTCAAAAATCATGCGAGTGACTTGCTAAATTCCTGCAGGTGAAGTAGGATCACTCAAAGCTAACTTAGCCACTTGAGTGATCTTATATCACTCTTCAAACTTTTAGCGCGTGACTTGCAAAATCACTAGAAGTTAAGGATCATCACTCGAGTTCATTACTTGTCACTTGAGTGATCATCTCATATCACTTAAAGTGTGTAGTCTTGTTGATTTAAGTTTTAGTTTAAATCATTTCTATCACTTGAGTGTTAAGAAACACACTCAAGTGACTTGAATCATCAAGTCCTTATTGTTTTCCAAGTTTTATTATCATCAAAAGATAATCCGATAACTAACATTTCCCCCTTTTATATGATGACAAAACTTGAGTATAATTGAAAGTTTGTTTGAAAATTTTTGAAGATCACAAAGAAAGAATATATTTAGTATTTGCACAAATTGAAGATAATACTATCATTCATGAAAATCAAATGACATAGTTTAGTGCAGAAGCAAACAAGACAATACAAGAAAACAATAAACACAATACAATGAGAAATATAAGAACATATCAAACTAAACTATTCTTCTCTTGCTTTGTTATCAGGAAAAAGGGTAAGGCCTTTTTTGTGTGAGAAAACACAAATACTCTCATTAAGTGGTGATTAAATGGTAAATAAACATATATGAATGAGATTCAATATAAAATATCATACCAAGAAGCTGTAACATTGAAACATTAAATTTTTTTTTCATGTATAAAACATATTGTATACTTATATTTACATTTAATCTTGGAGTTGTAATTGATACAAATTATGATAACTATAAACCCAGGGCTATTTGGATATATTTTATACCCTTATTTCCCCTTCATTTTTTGAACTCTCCTCAAAGAGGATTGATGTTTGGCTCTGATACCATATTAAAATAAGAGTAGATATGATATTTGACTCAGATACCATGTTAATAATAAGGGTCAATACCTTGGTTTCTTTAGTGAAGTAGAAAAAACCTCATAAATATATTCAATTAATCAAACGGAAGGATGTGAATATTTGACGTTAAGTGAGCTAGTGTATTTTTTTTTTTTTATAGTAGTTGATACTTTTAAAATTGTAGCAGAGAAACTAATACTCTTCATTTCTTGGTTAGAAAGCTTTGCAAAAACCAATTAAACAACAAATTACTTTATTAGAACCCATAAACAAAAAATCTAAATAATGACCAAAGAAGAAGAACTTGTGTTGTTGTATAATTAGAGGAAGTAATGACAGGTGAGCTTGAGGCGCAGAGGCAATGAAGGAACATAGCCGAACATGAAGACATGAGCTAAGGAAAGAGGGAGAAGTACAGAAGCAAGGCGATGTAGAGGTAGAAAAATTTGGTATACGTGATGATCACTACAACATATCAGAGCAACACCAATACACACACACTTATATATATGGGAAATGTGGAACTCAAGCATATAATTGTTCAAATATCTTGGAAGTTCTACAATACACTAGGGAAATCACAAATGAAACAAATAACAGAAAATATTTTAGTGCGCATTTACCCCTCGGGTATTTAATATAGGACTTATATACGAAGTTAATTTTGGTCCTAAATATAAAAGTGTTTTTCCTATTTGCTAGTATTTTCTTAATTTACTTCTATTGATATTCCCTCATCAATAATCAAGGAGAGGGAATTGGAGTATTAAGGAATATGACTAAAGTATTTTAGAAAATATATGTCATATCAACTAACTTTTTTTTATTTAATCAAATTACGTAAATATGTCTTATATTAAGGAACAGAGAGAGTGACCCCCCCCCCCCTTTTTATCTTCAAGTATTCAATTTGGGGTTCATGACTACCTTTCCTACCACAGATATCTCCTCTAGGACTTGAATTTGAAGCCTAAAGGAATCTGACAGGGCTTTATACTATTATACTAATTATGTGTTGGTTACTGAGGGATTAACTTTTTTTGGGACAATATTAGAATGCATTTTTATTTCCATATGTTGCCATGCAATGTTGTCAAAATCGAATTTCTACATAGAAACAAAAAGGGGTAGTAGAAATGTATATCGTAAAAACGAGATGAAACATAAAGTTTCTACTACTTAAGGTCAGTATACAAAACTATATATATATATATATATATATATATATATATATATATATATATAGTTTTGTATACTGACCTTAAGTAGTAGAAACTTTATGTTTCATCTCGTTTTTACGATATACATTATATAAACATAAATCACTACTCCAAATTCAATGAAAAACTTCATATATATTTAAAAGATATAACTCACATAATTATATAAAACATAAGTCCAAAAACACAAAAAAAGTTTAACAACTCCTACAACCAAGTTTTAAAACATAAAAAAATAAAGCTTAACAATTCCTAAATTATATCAATTGATTCAAATCAAATACATCATCTTGCATCAGTTGCTTTTTTTCAATGTCCTCATCTCTTACTCTTATTAAAAGTTCAGGATCTTATAACTTGGAATGCAAAACTTAGGAAAAATAAAAATAGGTTTTTTTTAAAGTACAAATGCTAAAAGTGTTACACATCATTTTTATTGAGAACCATTTTTGTTTGTGTTTTAACACGTATCACTCAAATAAAAATGTAAGGTTTTACACTAGTGTTTTACAACAATACTACTATGGGCATTTTGGAGTAAGTTTTGAATATATATCCATAGGTATTTTTCGGCCTAAAAAGTCAATTATTTTAATATAAAAATATAGGAATTACACACACATTGGCGGAAGGAAAACAATCTCAAAAATTAACTATAATAGTACAACCTAATACATAAAAATCTCACAAAAGAAAAATACAAAAGAAACAAAATTTATACCATTTCTTTCCTTAGGATAGGTGTTTAAATCACGTCAAGAGCTTCTCAATCCAGAAAAATCAGCAAGCAAAATACTAGTTAAAGGAGAAGTTGCTTATTCAAGCTATCCCTTAGGATATATGTGTGAGTGTGTGTGCGCGTGCGCGCGTGAGTTTAACACCTGATGCAGCCAAAAAAATTAGGGAAAATCCCATCCCAAGAAACAAACATGATTTCAAAAAAGTCCCTCAAAAAACTCATATGTCAGAAAAGTCATAAGGGATTTGATGACTATTAATGAAAAAAAGGAATTTTATTAGTGCCCTTGGGATTAAAAATGGAAAAGGAAGGGCAGATGTTTTGGGGTGCTGTGTTTTGATCACCGAGAAAGGAAAAAATAGAGAACGCGAGCACAGTGATCAAGGTTGAAGGTATTATGTTTAAGGGTGTGTTCTGATTACTTGCATGTCATTTTCATCAACTATGTTAGAGGCTCAACTGAGATGGTTTTGCTTTGTTGTGTATGCTCTTTTTTCATATTTAAGGGTGGTTTGGCTAAAAGGTTGAAGCTTAAGCTCATTTATGTTACTATCAAGTAGGATATAAGTAAGAAATGCTCAGATTTTGATCAAAATATCATCATCACCATTGTAATTGGTCTTTAATCATTGTAGGGTAGGGTAGGGTTAGTAAAATGTTGCTCTGTCTAGGCCTGGAAACAAAGGAAAAGGTTTATTTTTTAGTGGGAAAGGATGAATGTGATAAAAATATTTTGGCTGCAAAAACGTTGAAATGGGATAGTTGTTAATACCTGCAGTTGTAGTTGTTAATATGACTATTTTAGTTGTTAGTACAAATTGTATATTGTAGGGTAGGGTTAATAAAAGGTTACTCTGTTTAAGGCATGGAAACAAAGGGAAATGTTTGTTTTTTAGTATGAAAGGTTGAATGTGATGAAGCTATTTTGATTGCAAAAATGCTAAAATTAGGTAGTTGCTAATACCTAAATTGTAGTTATTAATATGACTGTTTAAGTTGATAATATGAATTGTAAGTTGTAGGGTAAAGTTAATAAAAATTTGTTATGTTTTTGGGCATAGAAATAGAGGGAAAAGTCTGTTTTTTAGTGGGAAAGGCTAAAGTGATGAAGGTATTTTGGATGTCAAAATGCTAAAATGAGATAGTTGTTAATACCTATAGTTGTAGTTGTTAATATGGTTGTTTAAGTAGTTAATACAAACTGTATGTTATAAGGTAGGATTAATAAAATGTTGCTCTTTTTTATGGTATGGAAATAGATGGAAATGTCTGTTTTTTAGTGGGAATGGTTGAATGTGATCAAGGTACTTTTGCTACAAAAACGCTGAAATGGGATCGTTGTTAATACCAACAATTATAGTTGTTAATATGATTGTTTAAGTTGTTAATACAAGCTGTATGTACAAAAGGACACATGAGTTTCTTAGGTGTTGTTTGCTTAGTTAGTGATGTAGTTTGATGGCTGACTTGATTACAACCTTAGTATCTTTTTTCTTTCATGGACCCTTGTGTTCATGTTTATAGATATGGGACGAGAAAGAGAAAGGTTATTATGGATACACAATGTCGTTCTACTCCATGGAAAAAATTCATGAATTGAAGGTTGGCTTCTTGTGGTGGATGGTCACTCATCCTCACAACAGCTAGCGAGAAAAAGTGATGTGTTTGATCGAGGAGTACCACAGGCGAAAGATGAGACATAAGGGTGAAAACTTGTTAGGTAGATAGACTAACTTGTTATGGATGAAAGCATAACTTCGATTGTATTTAGGGCACATGTTTAGTCCATCAATTGTTGTGTACATGTGAATTTGTATGTATGACAAAGTTGTGAAGAATTTGTTTTTGTGGGAAGGTTCATTTGTATTGATGAAAATAACCTTCACAATTTGGTATTGCGTAAATGTTCTTATGATGGCTACTTGATATTTTAATTTCAATGACAAGAAGAATTATTTTCTATTTCTATGCTCTTTGTTAATGATATGTCAAGAAGCAGAATAATGGAAAAAAAATTTGGTAAGCTCCTTCATTTTTCTCCTACTTTTTCAATGTTATGTCCTAGATCCAATATTTAATTATTTGGAAAGATATATGACCTTCTTGCAATCAAATAACCGAATTTATTTTGCATTTGATACTGAATCAGCTTCAACAACATATCATAGTCAAGGAAAACCCACAATACATTGATTTGAACATAGAAAACTTAGGCAATTCACACACATAAGCATGCACAATGGAATGATAAATAATAGCATTCTCTACAAGGCATGGAAGAAACATAGCAACTTCTGCCTCAATAAATTATTATTGTCCACCTTCATTATGGCACGTAGCTGTGGAAGAAAGTGAAGCACCTATGCATTTCAATTACAATGCAGTCATAAGACAAAAACATTAGGGAAACATATAGAAAGAACAAACCCAAAAAAATCAAGTTAAAACAAAAATGCACTTACAATAGACATATAATATAAGTATATCACAATTTGTATAACTTCCTTAACAATTGTATCAATAAGTGTTAACAACTACATCAATAGATGTTAACAACTCCCCTCAGTGGGTGTTAAAAAGTCCATCAGTGACTTTTAACAACTATATCAATGGGTGTTAGCAAGTCTATCAGTGACTTTTAACAACTACATCAATGGGTGTTAACAAGTTTATTAGTGGGTGTTAACAAGTTCATCAGTGACTTTTAACAACTACATCAGTAGGTGTTAACAAATCCATGATTAGGTGTTAACAAGTTTATTAGTGAGTGTTAACAAGTCCATTACAATTGACGATGTCTAGCTGGACATAGGTGGATGAGATACAATTAGAATGATTCATTTCACACTAGTGCAAAAAAGAGCTTTAAGACCGCCTCATTTAGACCGGATTATAAAGAATCAGGTCTTAAAAGTATGACTGGTTGCAGTTTTGTAAATATAAAGAACTTTTTGGACCGGATTATAAAGGATCCGGTCTTAAAAATATGACCAGTGACAATCTCGTAAATATATAGAACACTTTTAAGACCGGATAATAAAATATCCGGTCTTAAAAGTATGACCGGTGGCAATTTCGTAAATATATAGAATACTTTTAAGACCGGATTATAAAAGATCCAGTCTTAAAAGTATAACCGGTGGCAATTTCGTAAATATTTTGAGAAGACGTGGATCAGAGATGAGTCCGAGAATGCGATGCTTTATTCTTTCGCTTAATTGGAATTATATACAAATGTTAATAAGTAAATAATCTTATGACCTAGGCAGTTCTTATAATCTAGGGATTACAATAAAGAATATAATTACGAGATTCAAAAAACTATGATCTGCTAATTTAATTCCTAAAATCTCTCTAACAACTTAATTAAGATAATTGCATAATATAATCTAGGGATTACAGTAAAAAATATGATTACGAAATTCAAAAAACCGTAATCAACTAACTTAATTCCTAAAATCTCTCTAACAACTTAATTAAGATAATTGCATAATATAATTGTATATGCTAATTATAACTAATTAAACCTGAACTTCCAACAAATATATAAAACACTTTTAAGACCGGTTTTTACAAACAACCGGTCTTAAAAATATAGAACACACTTTTAAGACCGATTTTTACAAATAACCGGTTTTGAAAATATACTTTTAAGACCGGTTTTTACAAAGAACTGGTCTTAAAAATATACTTTTAAGACCGATTTTTACAAACAACCGGTCTTAAAAATATAGAACACTTTTAAGACCGGTTTTTACAAACAATCGGTCTTAAAAGTATTAAAAAAAAAAAACTAATTTCGCTAAACTCGTTAAGTCCGTGAGTGTGCTTGTCTTCTTGGTGATATAACATTTACTTAGTTATAGATTCAACGAGTGTACCAAGAGCCTCACAGGTCAAATCCTCAGCAAGAATGATATCCTCTTCCTCTAACCTACTCGCAATCTTTGTAAGTCATCCTAAGAGCCACACAACCAAATCCTTGGCAACGTTGGCAGTGAGATGCTTTAAGTGTTTTACGATGGCGTCAACTCCAATCCTCAGCAACGGCGCAAGCGTACTACTTTGAGGATTCTAGACAACGATGGTTCCTTCCTCTTTGATCTATGGCTCCTCCCACACTGCCTTCGCACAAATCTGGCTTAAAATCAAACCCAGATCTCTTCTTGCTTAAGTCTATTTGCTCCTACCTTGACCGCTCTTACTCAGATCTGGACTTCGATTTTGGTTGCTTGAAGCTTTGCCAGCATCGAAAGAGGATCCTGCTCAGATTTGGTAGCTTTAAGCTTGTGATTTTTTTGTAGATCTAGACTTTAATTTCAGCTTTGATTTTTTTTTGTAGATCTAGAATTATTTCTAGACTTTTTATTGATCTTTTTGTTTTTCTTGTTGGTGTTGCTTCCAATCTTCTCTTGGTTCTCCATCGCTAATGATGAAGGGACATTCAAAATGTTGCCAGATCTGGTGATTTAGGATCAATTGTTTCATTTACATTTTTTTTTATTATTTTGAAACCTTTTTAAGACTGGATATTTCAAAAGTTCGGTCTAAATTTTTAAAACCGGTCGTTCATCCAGTCTTAAAAGTTATAGACTTTTAAGACCGCTTGGAACAAGATCGGTCACACATCCAGTCTTACGAGGCGTTTTTTATCCGGTCTTAAAAGACATTTTTGTACCCGTGTCAGGCCTGGTTGATGGCACAATTTGTGTACCAGCCACATGCCAAAGATTGCAAATCTTGAGTTTCATTTAACATTTGAGGTGGAGACATAAACAATCCAGTTACAGCTCCACAAACTTGATTAATCCTGCAGCAAAAAACAAGTTTTAGTGCTAGTAATGACAATGTTTCAGATCTTTATTCACAACTTATATAGGAAGAAATTACATTTCTTAACATAACAAGACTTACACTTCTTGCTCTTACATTTGACCATTCTTTCCTAATAGTCTGTTGTCAATATTCTCATTTTCTTCAATATACACTTGACCATATTCTTCATTAAATCATATTAAATGATACACCCATTCATCATCTACAAGATCCATAAATATAGATGTATCGTGGCTAACTTTGAATTTCACACAAAGTTCATTACTTTCTTTTCGAATTAAAGATGATATGATTTTTTACAACTCCTCATATGTCGTGCCTTCCTTTATGCATCTTGTTCTTACCATACCATCAACATACTCACTTTCCTTTCCTCCACCATGTACAAAGTTCCCTCACCTCGCACATACATGAAAGAACCATAATAGATTCTTCCCCCCACTAAAAAACAAATCTTTCCCTCTGTTTCCATGCCCAAAAACAAAGCAACATTTTGATAACCTTACCTTACAACATATAGTTTGTATTAACAACTTAAACAATCATATTAACAACTACAACTGTAGGTATTAACAACTATCGTATTTCAGTGTTTATGTAGTCAAAATATCATCATCACATTCAACCTTTCCCACTAAAAAAAAAAAAGACTTTCCCCTCTATTTTCATGCCCAAAAATAGAGCAACATTTTATTAACTCTACCCTACAATGATTAGAGACCAATTACAATGGTGGTGATGATATCTTGATCAAAATCTTTAGCATTTCTTACCTATCTCTTATTTGATAGTAACATAAAGGAGCCCAAGCTTCAACCTTTCAACCAACCACCCTTCAATCTGAAAAAATGAGCATACACAACAAAGAAAATCCATCTCAATCAAGTCTCTAACAGAGTTGGTGAAAACAACATGCATGTATTAGAACACACCCTTCAACATTGGACCTTGAACCTTGATTGCTTCCCCTTGTTTGTGGCTCACGTTCTTTGTTTTTTTCTTCTCAATGATCAGAACATAGCACCCCAAAACATTTTCCTTCCTTTTGCTTTTTTAATCCTAACGGCACTAATGTAATTTCATTTTTTTTATCATTAATACCCATCAAGTCCCTTAGGAATTTGCTTACGCTTGACTTTTCTAAAAGGCATTTTTTAAATTATGTTGGTCCCATATGACCTTAAAGGGATTTTCCCAAAAAATTATGCAACTTTATTACCTTGGCAACATACCAAGGAAAGGACATACCGACTTGCTAACTTCTTGATGGTGAAATTGTTCCATGCACTGCCAATCATAAATATTTCCTTTCTTTTTGGTTGACAAGTTGTACAATTCTTCGTAATGTGTTTCCACTATAGACTTAGAAAAGTTTTATGCACATTATAACACTTTAAAAAAGTTAAAGAAAGTTATTGAAAATTAGTTATTTCTCATAAAATTTCAAAACTAGCCTTGATTAAAAAAAAAAAAGTTGTTAGTTAAAAGAGTTTGCTTGAGTGAAATTTAGATATCGAGGCTTAAAATTGATAAAATTGCTACAAAGCTTGGGTCATCCACTTTGTTGCCATAAATATCCAACACATTTTTAATTGTCCTATATACTTTCCAAAATTACTCATGTAATAATGTATTGTATATTATTATAGCATCATGAAAATTGGATTGGCTATATAATCGTTGAAGCATTTTGAGAGAGAGAGAGAGAGAGAGAGAGAGAGAGAGAGAGAGTTAGAGTTCAGTTGACCCTACTTTAGATATACTCAAGAAGGAAAACTCTATCCCTTGCCTAGCCAGTGAAGAAGGCTTCTCGGAAGGGGGAAGGAGATTGAGGTTGGACCTAATAGTGCGTTACAATTATGGTTTCACTGCTTCTATCTCATAGTACAAAGTAGAAGATGGGGTAGGTGTTAGTTGTTTCATGGTTCCTAACGGGATGTAGCTAACCCTTCCAAAAGCTAATGGGACAATCAATAATAAATAGTGACACTCGACTTGGAACAAGAACTTAACTTCACAGCAACCTTTCATTGAGATGTTGGCACCTGTTCTCGATTCTCCTTTAACTATGAAGGGTTGATCTTTTTGTTCCTAACGTGGAATAGAATATTACTTTGACTACAATAAATTCAATAATCACAACTTGTCTTGTCACACTAGAAGTTCTAACTTGACTCGGGTTTTTAAGAAGTAAGTAGTGGCGCATGGAATAGAGTTTTAAGAACAGGAACACTAGACTGAGCCATTTAACAGAATTCTTTAGATAAACCCATCTCCCACTATAAAAGAAAGTCGTATTCAAACTTCCTGGAGTGTCTATGGAATAAAAATACTGAGTTTTAGTTGTCTCTTGCTTATCCTGAGTGGAGTCAATCAGTTTATTCGTAAAAAAAATGAAAAAAATATTTTCCCAGGAAGATGCTTTGAATGCTATCTCTTGCCATAAATGCATACATGGCAACGACTGATTCCTTTTGCCTTAAAAGGAGAAAACCCAATGAATACTAAACATTCGGGACAGAGATCTAGCTATTGGTTTCTTCTGAAAGGGAACTTGTAACACACAACTGATGGAAAGGAGGAAAACCCAATGAGTACTCAACATTCGGGACGGAGATCCAACTATGGTTTCTTCCGAAAGGGAACTTGTAACACACAACAATGGAGGAAATTTTGAATCAATATATATAAGATTCTCATCCCCAAGCCACCTTCATAAACTACTTACATCAGCTTCCCTCACAAATTATTGTTGACAAGCCTGTTTAATTGTCACTGGGCTTAGCATGAGCTGATCTCCATCTCCATTACACAAATGAATCAAAAGCACCTTCATCTCGCTGCTCTCTCTTTTTCTCGAGACCTCTTTTTCTCCTTTCTTTTTATTTCCCCAAGGCCCTTTCCTTCTCTCACATCATGTCTCATATCTAAGCAGATTCAAGATTTGAATCCCTTCTTCTCTCTCTTTTCTCTTATGCTCCCTCTATTTTCTCTCTTCTCTTTCTCTTTTTCCTTAATTTCTCTCATAGCCACCTCATCTTGGGAGCAAGTAACTTTCAATCCTCATGATATTTCTTCTTCTCCGACACCCTCTCTCAGTCATCTACTCTGAAGGATAAAAGATCTCCTCACCAAACTCAAGCCCTGTAATCTCTACCATTGCCATCAGTGAATTTTCTGGTCCTTTTCTTTTCTAGCTTCTTGATGCTAAGAAGGTTTGTACTCCTCCACCATTCTTCCCTTCATCTTTGATATCTCCCATTCCTCACTTTTCATCTTCTTCTTCTACTTTTCTGGTAATGATTTTTGCGTTTTAAAACATAAACACCTTTTCTTCTTGCTCTTCTGCCAATTTAATTTAATTTGGATTTGTTTCTTTCTTTGCTAATGATTTCTTTTGTGAATCATTTGAACAAAAATCCAAAGCAATTGACAAGAGATTTGTCGTGATCTCTCAAAATAACCAGGATCAATATAATTTTGCAATATAATGGGAACCTGGATTGATTTCCCAATGAATTCGCAGTGCGTTTAATTCAGCAACAGTGAAACAAAAACAGTAAAAATGGGGGGTTTTGGTTTAAACAAATTAAAAACGAAATAAACAGAGACAAATTAAAATCGATCAACCCAACATTTCAAATTCCAAAAACTTCTATCATTGAGCAAAATAAGAACAAACTCTCATTTGGTTCTAAATGAACCGAAATCTCTGCATCCGTTCAGAGAATCCCTCTACTAGACAATCACCTAGAATCTGTCCGAACAGTGGCGTCTCACTATGATATCGCACAGCAACACTCAAACTTAGTTTGAACTCAGCCCTTGGGATGAACCAAACCGAATATTAAATCTAATATTCAAACTATATTAGATGAAAACAGAAACGAGTAAAGTTACCGATTAAGCGCAAGCTCTCTGGACGAATCATGGAATCATCAACGTTGGGTTAATCGAAGAAATTTAGCTGAACATCATTGGAAAAAATGAAGAACAGACGAAGAATGCGAAGAGCACGAAGAACATTGCAGAGAAAATGAAACTTCTGTCTTTAATCCAAAATAATCAAAAAAACATAATGACATAAGGTGTTTGTGGCTGCTCCTAACTTAAACTTTACCTAAAATGGAAATGGGCTAGGGCTACACAATGACCCAAAACGAAATAAATGGTCAATGGGTTTTTAAATACAATATTCAGGCCCAAAATTCTAGAAAAACGTCTCTGACTTCGGCTCAAAGTTTGAACATCCTCTTGACCGAATTTGCCTTCCGAGTCTTCATAACATTTGTAGTTGTTTGAATCATTTGACATATGAGACAAAAAATGAGGCTAATCCTGCGTCTAATACAAAAGTTGTGGTTAAAACAATGAAGCATATTAAATCTGAAATTTTTATCATGAAAATGAATTAAATCCAAATAAAAGCCCAAAGCCTAAATAAGCATTAAAGTCATTTATTAGCTAACAATCCTAAATTTGTTACCCAAAAGATACAAATAAGTGTGTAAAATATTCAATTATCAGCAATCATTGGTAATGGTAAGGAAATACCAAGAAAGCAAGGATGTGACTGTCAAACACTAATATAAGAAGATACATAGAAGTTATTGTTGTTGATCAACATCTACTTGAAGTCATTTTTGCATTTATTGGAGATTTTGTTCGTTATATCTAGATCTCCAGTATTTCCTCCCTCCTTTGTTCCCATTTCTTTCTCATTTCTTGCCTCTCCACATTTTGTTTACAATTTTGCCTTTGATTCTCAAACCTTCATTTTTCATTAGTTTTATATCTCTCTCACTCTTCAGGTTTTTCTCTTACAACCTAAGAAATGGCGTCATTCGATCAAGCACCTCTTGGTAATGCCAAGTATGGGCTTATAATATTTTTTTAATTTTACATTTTGACGTTTGATTTTTCTTTTTCTTTTTCATGGTGATTCTCATCAACAGATAATTTCCTGGCCCTAAGAAGATTTCCATTGGATTTTCTCTATGTGTTGTGTGTTGATGAGGATGAGGATGATATGAACATATCTCACATACTTGTCTCTTGACTTCCTCAAGCCTCTATCAATCTTGGTTTGGTACTTTGGTTTGTTTTCCTTTCCTTTTATTTTCCTTTATTTCTAGGAAACTTTCAGTTCCGTGCTGCTATTCTCCCTAGTTTATTTTTGGCCTTAATGGTTTCAAAGTTTATGAATTTGGTGCTACTTAATAACCATATGATTTTCTCTATGCTCTCTGTGTTGATGAGTTTGAAGACGATATGAACAGATCTCACATACTCGTCTCTCGATTTCCTCACATTACTAACAATCTTATGGGGTGTTTGGAAACCCTAAAAAACCTAGGTTTATGCAAGCTTGGACAAAACTTCTCTCACATACTTACCTTGTAAATCCCAAAAGCTATTTTCAAAAGCTAATCTAAACGGTTTCTAATCTGCTTTATTTTCCTTACCTTTTATTTTCCTTTGTTTATTGGAAAATTTCGGTTTTGTGCTGTTGTTCTTCTTCATCTATTTTTTAGCATTAATGTTTGATACACAAGCACATATTAGGCTCTAATACCATACAAGGGTGAAGCCTTACCTTAAGCTCTAATACCATACTAGTATAAGTAGAGCTAGGAATCAGGGTCGGCCCTTGAAGCCATAGCCAACCCTACAGGGCTCGGGGGTAAGAAAAACATATGTTTTTCAAAGCCTGGCCTAAGAGCATCACGGCCAGGGCTGACTTTACAAAGTCCAAAAGTTACTATTTCAAATTTTAACTATTTTTCTTCTGTTTTTTCCAAAGAAATATAATTAGTAAATTACAACAATTAAAGTTCTAATTTATCAATTAAATGTTGTCAATATTAATATCCAAATAACACAAATCATCCAACAAAAAATACATTCTCGAATTCGTAATCAGAGGCAAACTATTGTCCACAAATAACTCACATAAAACATAAGAAGCATACCACTAAGCAACATTAGTATGAAGACTACCATTGTCATCTTCTCTACCACTATCATCAATTTCAAAGACATTTGATTGTGCTTCACTTTGAGTAGTAGGCTTACTTCGTGAATTTCTTCTCCCGCATAGTGAACACATACATAAGGGGGGGAAAAGAAAGAGACACCGAGATTGAAATTTTTAGGGTTCTCGACTCTCAAGTCTGGACATCCTAGGTAATTTTAATAAATAAATAAATTAAAAAGGGTTTAATGGGTAGGCTTGATGCCCTGCAAAGCGAGCCCTTTTAAGTCCAAGTCCTTATAGGGCCAATTTCATTTAGCTCTTCTTTCAAGGGTCAAGGCTTAAATTAGCTGGCTCGATTTCCCAACTCTAAGTGTAAGACCTTGCCTTTATACAAGTTAGATGTGTTACTTAATAATGATTTTGAACCACTAAGCCAGATTTGGTCCTGGGAAGTAAGAACTTTCATAAAGAGTTGGAAAAACTTATCCCAAACACAAGATCTGATCCTATAAATCGAATAAACTTTTCAGAAAAATTGAAAACTTTTGAAAGCAGTTTATCAATGATTTAAACTCTTCATTAAAAATCCCATAATTATGTAAACCAAATTTAATAGTATCAAATGCTTCATTAAATTTAATCTAGTGCTCTATCTATGCTTAATCATCCGTCACGCTATGGGCATGATTCATATATGCCTATCCCTACAACAATAACTAAACATAATAACAGTATGGGTTACCATTACTGTGTGTTTGTAGGTATCTATATATACATTATATTAGCCATACAAGGCTAATTAAAAAAACCTAAGTATAAGGGGAAAGATTATACATAAGGTAAAAAAAAAAAATCCAGCTTCTCCACCTTCTTAGTTGTCAATAATGACCATGCCTTTACCTTTCGAGATTCTTTTCTTTTTTGCATGTCATTTTAAGGAAAGAGATGAGATTCTTGAGAATCCCAATAATAACCACATACACTCATAAAATAAGCAAGTTCATAAAGCATGGAAAATAAGCCATCACATTAGCATATTCAACATATTCACAATGCAACAGTCATCATATATCATGGGAACATAGCCTAATAATTACAAAGATTGCATATCAGGTCTTATTGTCTCAAGACACCCAATTAAATAATCATGATGAATGCACATCAGGAGTGATAGTCTTAGGACATACAATCCAATAACCATGTTGAATGCACACAAAGACTTATAACCTTCGAACACACAGTTCAATAATTAAATCACCCATATATTTATGAAACTAGAATAATTGACGGCACAAGCAAACATTCACAACAGTTGCATAATATATGAGAGAAAGAGTTACTACATGTTGACCTTTTTGTTAATTCACCTTCACGAAAATCCTTTTTGGTTCACTTTGCTTTTGAGCTCAGGCAAATGTCAAATCCTATAATTTTGGAATTCATATAGAGATGGGTCATTGCTCATCATAATCTTAATAAAATAATTAAAATTATGTTCTTCTAAGCTTACTCATAAAGTTTATCCTTGTTATTTGAAATAGTTGATAATCATTGATAATCTTTTACCCTTATATTATTATATAGCCACTAAGACATGTTATAATGCCTACTATCCTTTGTAACCAGACCATTAATTCAATGAATTAGCGCTTCAAACCTTACCCAAAACTCTCAACTCATTGCTAGTTACACGGGTACAAAAAAAGCTTTTAAGACCAGACAAAAGAGGCATCCGCAGACCGACTCGCGACCGGTCTTGTTCCAGCCGGTATTAAAAGTATATCTTTAAGAGCGGATTTCAACCGATCTTAAATAAACTATTTTAAGACCGGACATTTAAAAACATCAGGTCTTAAAAGTGATACTAAATCCAACCGAAATATTTTTTATGTCGGTCCTAAAACTCAATTTTTAAGACTGGACAAATATTTAACCGCTCTTAAAAGGTCTATTTTTTAAGACCGGACAAAAATAATTATATGCGGTCTTAAAAGACTCACTTTTAAGACTGGTTGATTAATACATCCGATCTTTAAGATTAACTTTTAAGACCGGGCATATTAAAACCAACGGTCTTGTAAGACCAACTTTTAGTACCGCATATCAAATATGTTGTCTGACCTTTAAGACCACGCATTTAAATAAATCCGAGTACATCCGGTCTTAAAAGTTGAACTTTTAAGACCGGCATTTTTGTTGTATCAGTTAAAAGTTTCCTGCATTTTTTCCCTGTTCTATTCTTACTGATCACATATATACACAAATCCATACCAGCCAATCCAGCACATAAAACGGTATACTTTAAGCTACAAGCTATGAACAATTGTGGATAAATTGAATGATCTATACACAAATCCATACAAGCCAATCCAACACAGAAAAGGCTACACTTTAAGCTATAAGCTATGAACAATTATAAATAAATTGAATTGGGAAAAAGCAGATCGTAGCTAGAATACAAATATTATTGACCATGAGTTACAAATACAAATACAATAAGCTATTGCAATAAGATATACCACGTACACGGTACACTTAAATCAACATACATGCCCAATATTCACCATGCCTTCATCCGATTCCCACCCAACAACTCCCTGATCATTCCACCATGTACAACTCCCTTAATAGGATCCTAATAAGTTTTGTGGAGTTCTAGTATGATCTCTTCTCTGTGTGACTAAGCAGAAACAATAATCAACACTTAAATATTAAAAATCCAGAGATAATAAAATTCGTTACTGATTAAGCTGGTTGTTACATATTAGAGAAAATTTACCTTAACATTGATCTTTGAGGGCCAAATTTTCAAGATATTGCTTCTGTAGCTTTACAACTTCCCTCGGCTGAGAGCATTGGATCGGATCCAGCTGCCACAAACATAAAACAAGAACAAACTTCATAGAGTCAGTGACATCGGTTAAAAACATAGAAGGAATATAATACAGTTAAAACCTTAAAGTTTTCAAAGAATTGTGCAAATGAATGTTACCTTATGAATTGACTCTTTTATAAAGGGATATCCTCCCATATCCCTTCTTGATGATCATTTCTTATGTCGGGTTCATTATCCGCTTCATCTTCTTCGTTCATGTCCGGTAGACCCCTTGAAAAAGGAGTACTGTCAGGAAGACCATAATTTGCATGACTTTCCTCATCAATATCGATGACCCTTTTACCTTGGAGAGCTACAGACCACATTTTATTTGCTTGATCGGTAATATAAAAAACTTGTTTCTCCTGGTCTGCCATAATAAAAGGCTCATCTCCAAAACTTGTACTATTGAGATCGACTAACGTAAATCCGAGCCGATCAATCTGAACACCACTATTGACATTAACCCACTTGCATTTGAAAATGAGAAATCTAATGAAGACATAGTCCACGTCCCAAATCTCTTGAATAACCCCATAATATGGCATGACTGCCAATTTAGGCCGCTTGTCTTTCGAACTGGAGAAGTGCATGGATTCAGCCTCTAACATTACACCACTGTTCTGGACGGTGCTCCTCTCATCTAGGGACTTCATGTAAAATGTGTAACCGTTGATCACATACGAATTCCAACTTAGAACATTAACTTCAGGACCAAGTGCTAACCATTTCATTGTCTCAAAAACAGATTCCTCTCCCTCAACCTTTTGTTTGAACCAATTTGCAAATGTTCTGTTATGCTCCTTAATCAACCTTTATTCAGTCATTCGGGGATTTTCTTTCGTCACAACTTCTTTATGGGCAACTATGTTGGCCTGAACTTCATCAACATTATTCAAGATGTATAAGTGGACTTGTGACAATTCATCAGGATCCACTTTATGTTGGTTATAATTAGTTTTGATGATGTTTTATGCCATTAGTAAGAGCAAAAAGTTCATATCATATACATTGACTAATTGCTACAATTTAATGTAGATTTATTCATATGAAGAAAGAACAAGAGAAGAAAAGAAAGAATGAGTTGATTCATGGAGAAGAACCAAGAAGAGAGAAGAAAGAAAGAAAAACTTGCTAAATGGAATGAGAAAATCATTATACATGTTTTTATAATGATTCTTGAAGTCTCTATGATCAACTAGAAGTTGGAATAAGTCAATTCGGAGTTAAAATGAGCAAGTTGAAGCTTCCGGATGATTAATGAGTGAGTTACTCCAGTCATCCATGTGTTTCAGAAGCTTCTGGGTGATCAATGATTGACTTACTCTAGTTACCACGCATTACTCCAATCATACATGTGGTTCTTGTGCTCATTACTCCAGTCGTCCCTTAGTTACTGCAGTAATTCGCATGTTTCAGCTGCTGAATTCAGTTCTGTCAGATGATTACTGCAGTAATCATTAACTTACTGCAATAATGGCTCAGACAAAAAGCTTCTGGTTTGAAATTACTGTAGTAAGGCCCGCGTTACTCCAATAATAAGCATGTTCCAGCAATTCTGTCAGCGTTTCACCTGGGCGACGTTCAGTAATTTGATGATATCTCCCAAACCAAAGATCGTATTGAGGTGAAACCAATTTTGGATGAAACTAGACATCCAAGGCCGCATCCTGTCAACAATTCAGGTCCAAAGAAGATCAAATGAGAGAGCTATGAATTTTTGAAGTTACACCACTTGTTACTATCATGCAGCTGACCAAGGTTCAGTAATTTGAGGATATCTCACAAACTACACATCGAAATATGCTGAAATCAGTGGCATATGAAACTAGACTAACACACCTTTCCAAAAATATCAAGATCACAGAAAACAAAGATCAAATGAGAGAGATATGATTTTTGGAAGTTCAGTGTCTGTTCAGAATTCTGGAACTGATCCTCAAAACAAGTGATGTTTCGATAACTCCAGTAATGCTCTTGCTACTCTAGTAATATTGCTCTCTGAATATCATTTTTGTGAAATCATTACTCAAGTAATGGTTTCTTACTCAAGTAAGCGTGACTCCAGTAGTCACTTACTTACTCCAGTAAGTCGCCATTTTCAGTCTTGTCCAGAAGCAAAACCCGATAGTTAGTCACCTTACTCCAGTAACTAGTTGGTTACTCCAGTCATCTTGGCACTTTTACACTAGTGTTACTCCAGTAATCAAAACGTTACTCCAGTAATGTCAGAGATAGAAGCAAGATGATGCTGAATTACTCCAATTGCCAAAATGCTACTCCAGTCAAATCGAAGACAAAAACAAAATGAATCTTAGTTACTCCAGTAACTAAGTCATTACTCCAGTAATCTCGAGGACAGAAACAAGATGAACCTTAGTTACTCCAGTAATGGCAGAGAAAGAAACATTGCAAAACCTTAGTTACTCCAGTCATTTTGAGATTACTCCAGTGGTGATGACACAGAGACAATATGATCCTTGATTTCTCCAGTCATTTAGTGACTACTCCAGTCAACCTAAGTCAAAAATAAACTTCAAATGACTCCAGTAATACAAATGTTACTCCAGTAAGATCGAAGACAGAGAGCAACTGACACTTTATTACTCCAGTAATGCATATGCTACTGCAGTAATTCGAAGATAACATCTGTAAATCACCATGCTCGTAAAATGAAAATCATTGATTATGATTTCATTACTTCATATCTTGACTTACTATTATTCCTAACATTGTTTAAACAGTTTTCTAGTAAGTTTCAGATGATCAAATGAAGTTTGGAGTTGAGATCAGTAGGTTCTGTTTTGCTGAGCTGTAAAGTGAACTTCTAGTATGGGATGCCAGCGCTCTTGTCGGGGAATATTTTACAACTTGGATTAAATAATTATGGACATTCCTCAGCTGCCCATTCTGATAAAAGATAATCAATTTTATCTTCAAGATTGAAGGTATTGCAGAATATGAAAGCAACAAACATCAATGAATCAAACAGGCTGGAATTAAAGATGCTCAAATGGTCATTGCTTTAGTGGACCTCCAACGTCAAAAATTTCAGTAGAGCTCCAACAGTCAGATTCTGATAAAGCAAGATCAATATTATCTTCAAATTGATTATCCTCTAAATCAAAAGACTGTCAGCCATTATTGGGACCAAGAATCAGAAAAATAGAGACACTCTAAGAATCAGTGGACTTCCAACGGCAAGTTCCTCAGTGGAGCTCTAACAGACATATTCTGGATAGAAGATTCAAATGATCTTCTTCAACTATAAGAAGACCAGAAATGAAGACCTCAGAGACTAAGTACAGAGACGTGAGCCTACACAGTGAAAATGCCAATATCCTAACGTCTTCATCATCTACTCTCTATGTATCTCAATGATCTTATAATTTCCTTTAGAGAGTGAGATTATTTATATTGTGCTTCAATGTTTATTCACTTACTTCTGAGAGAGAAGATTGATTGTAAATCAGTTTATTTGAGAGTTACTCAAGATTGGGTGATCTTGAGTGGGAAATACACTTTGTTATGATTACAGCTTGTAAGGGGAGTGAATCCTAGGGAGAGGATTACTTCGAGTACAGAGTGTGTAATCAAGCAAGTGTATTGATTACAGTTTGTAAGGGGGAGTGAATCCTAGTGAGAGGATTACTTCAAGTACAGAACGTGTAATCAAGCTCAAAGCAAATAGTAGATTGAAAATCTCAAGTAAAGCTTGAGGATTGGTCGTAGGTCAAGGATTAGACCGAACCAGGATAAATCACAGTTTGCATACTCTCTTCCCTTATCTTTTACATTTCCAGTACATGCTTATATTTGAATATCTAACTGTTGATTAACAAGTTGCGAAAAGTTTTTAAAGTTATCTAAAGTTTTATCAAACACCCAATTCGCCCCCCCTCTTGGGTGATAGCCAGATCCAACACTCTATTTACTGAGGCCCCCTGTCTGCCCCCTTCAGCATGCTGACGTTTTGGAAACCCAATATGTCTTACTTTGGCCAAATAATTTTGAAAAAATTCCATGGCCTCTTCAGATACATACTTCTTAACAATTGATGCTTCTGGCTGGTATGTGTTCTTCACGTACCCTTTTAGGAATTTCATAGATATTTCAATTGGGTACATCCACCATAAATGGATAGGACCAGACAACTTGATCTCCCTCACTAGATGAACAATTAGATGAACCATGGAAACCCAAAACAATAAGAAGGAAAAGCATACAGTTATATAGCCGAAACAACTCGTTCATCTTGGTCTTTAGAAGTTGAGCTAAGGAACCAGAAAGTTGTTGTCGAGAGTGGGACGTGAAGTAGCGACGAAGCAACACACAAATACTAAAGACAAAACCTGAGTAATCACTTTCAGCTAGACGAGAGTTCATACAGGGAAATTTAATTTTTTTCACGCGAGTGGCGCGAGAGAGACATTTATTATTTGGGATATTATTAAGACCGGTCAATTAAAATGAATACGGTCTTAAAGATATATTTAAATTATATTGAACTTATTAAGACCGAAATTTTATAAAAATGCGGTCCTAAAATTAATTTCATTTAAATTTATATTGAAAATTTTAAGACCAGAGGCTAATAATACTGCGGTCTTAAAATTCATTTAATTTTAGACCGCATGATTTATAAAACTGCGGTCTTAAAAGTCAAATTCTTTTTAATATTAAAAAGAAAAATTGTTGCAGCAATTGAATGAAAATAAAGAACACTGGAGAATGGAGAATAAAATATAATCTTCGTTCTTATTAATTTTTAGATCACTATGACAACATGCAAGTATAAAAGGAAAATAAGAACAACAAAATGAAAATTAACAAAAACAAGATTATAATGCGACTAAAAATTCTAGTCCTTGGTATCATCTAATGTCTTGGTGATGGAGGCTTCAGCAACAGCAATTTCGCGCTGGATATCAGCAATTTCCTGTATTATGCACCTCAGTTTCACTTCATCATCATCAACCATAGGAGCGTTGGGACCAGGAGGTTGGAGAGGGGGAGCGAGAACCTCTTCGTGGTCTGAAGGCTGGAGGGGGCCGTCAACCTCTTCATCATCCGACATAACAATGGGTCCAACGACCCGTGACTCCTCCGTCGGAATAGAACGACTCATTGGAAGAGAACCCACGAGAGATCTAGCGTGGGCACAAGCTTCAGGAGTACTCCTACGAGGGGTTATCTTGTATCTAACCATTGTTTGAGCAATTGGGGAAGGAGGGGCAGAGAGCTACGTAGTGTGGAAGGACAGAGAGGAAGCATGTGGATGATAATAAAGGCAGGACAGTAGTAGTTAATACTCAAAAGTGTATTAAGACTGTCATATAACATATCTACGGTCCTAAAAGTCTATTATTTATTATTTCATTAAAATACCTTTAAGACTGATCTTTTATCTTATATCAGGTCCTAAAAGTCTATTAATATTTTTCCATTCATTTACCTTTAAGACCGATCATTTATTTAATAACCAGTCCTAAAAGTCTATTAATTTTTTTTTAAGAAAAATAATACATTTAAGAATGGATCTCTTACAATATGCGGTATTAAAAGTTCATTCTTCTCAAGTGAGAGACACCAGAGACGCATCCTTACACTCTGTTCAAATGAATGATTCAGAGTCTCTTCGACTTCTAGATAAACTTCCCAACTAGGTGTCTCCTCATATTCTGATGAACTATGCGTCTCCTCAATAATAGTTCCCACGTTTCACATTCTTCAGGATGGCTTCTCTATTTAAAACCGTTGTTACTTTACGTTCTTCACATTCTTCTCAATCACTTCTACAACCTCCATAATGGCCGCGCCACCACCACCAGGAATGCACAACAATGGTCCTCCCGCTCCACCACCACCACCGCCCAACAATCCTCCTCCACCCCAACAGCCACCTTCGTACCCTCCTCCGCTGCCTCCAAACTCCTCCGCCTAACAGATGATGCAGCACCTCCTGGCCCGCATCGCTCATATAGACCGACGCATGGGCCAAATGTTTCATGTCTACTACACCGTCAACAACAAGCTGAACATGTTACTCGACGCCAATGACATCGAGTACAATCTCTCTAACGACGACGTCTCCAACCTCTCCTCCAATTCCTTCCTCCCCTCCGACAACGACTAGAGGGGATTAAATATTTTTATGTTTTTTTTGTTTGTACTCTTCCTGCCCCACAGCGGGCAGGAAAAAATGATAAATAAATTTTTTTTCCATTTCGATTGTCTGAGTATAGTATACTTTCGTTGTCTCAATTTTGTTTCAGACAAAAAGGTAACAAACAAAACCATAATTGAAAAGTGATTAACGATAAAAATTCACAAAATACAGTTAACAACATACAAAACGTACAAAACGAAAAGAAAGACAACTTTTATCTTTCAAGAATAAAAACAAACACAGTTGTTTCAAACAAAAAGGAAACAAACAAAACCATAAGTGAAATGTGATTAACGATAAAAGTTCACAGAATACAGTTAACAACATACAAAACAAAGCGAAAAAAAGACAACTTTTACTTTTAAGAATAAAAACAAACACAGTGACAACTCTTCTCAAGCCTGGACCACCGTTGCCGTCAGTTTTACCACACCCAGAGTTGAAAATTTCCATTATCTTACTTCTTTTCCGACAATGCTCTTCAACTCCTGGAGAGGTAAAACTGACAACGATGAGGGTCCTGAGCTTGAGCTGAACGCCAGAAACTCGAAGTGTTCTTGAACCCTAATTATTTGTCTTAAAAAATGAGTCATCATTTCTATTTATAGGAAGATTATTAAGACCGGATATTTAACAAATAGACAATCCTAAATATCCAGCCATATTTAATTTAGAATAATCAAAGACCTTTAGGACCGTCTGTTTAATAAATATGCGGTCTTAAAAGTTTCGCCAAATTTTATAAGACTTTTAAAACTGAAGATGTATCAAACATATGGTTCTAAAATCAAGGCTTATTTTTAAAAAAATAATCAAATACCTTTAGGACCGTCTATTTAATAAATATGTGTTCCTAAAAGTGTCGTCACTTTTCTAAAACTTTTAAGATCGGAGATTTATTAAACATACGGTCCTAAAATCAAGGATTATTTTTTTAAAACAAACAAAGACCTTTAGGACCGTCTGTTTAATAAATATACGATCCTACAAGTCGCGAATACTTTTCAAAATCTCTTACTGCTGGTTACAACTCTCCAAAACTTAAAACTCAAGCAATATCCACCATCCAATATACGTTCAGAAAACCAAAATTACACAGGCTAAGAAAATTTTTCGCAAGAATAAACAAATTTATTATATAAAGAATTATACAAATTGTAAAATTGTTCATTTACAAAATGAATTTACAAATTAATGTAGTGCTGTAATTACAATTGTTGCTCTACAAGCATAAATTTACAAATGAATTAGTACTGTGATTGTTGTATTTACTTTAAGATGTTAGTAATATGTTGACAAAACACACTGCGTATGTGGTCCACCTCATCAGCAGAAAAGGAAGTCTCAGAGGCAAACCTCTGTAACATCAAAGAAAGAAACTGAATTAATTCGCGTGCATATTTTATATGTAACATTAATTAAGACAGAAACTGAATTCAACCATAATATGTAACATCAAATACATCTACCTTTGCAGTGAGTTTATTATCTGGTTGAGTGATAATATCATACATGTGTTTCATTATGTACAGGCCACATAAGTTAGATCCGATTGGTTGCCAACGGGTCTGAAAAGAACAAGAAATATATATAAGATCGAGCATATATAGCTTACTGGCCAACTTCACAAGGCAGTATGCCAGTGTCCAAATATGTACTAACCTTTTATGTGAGCCATCTAGGATCTTTGAGATCACTCCCTCGCTTTTTTCTGATGTGGTTTAGAAAGGTCTTCATGGCACTATCATTAAAATCAAAAATTTATCAATAATGTTTGCTAGAAATTCACATTAAAGATTTCTTACAAGAGAATCAAAATGACATGCTTACCTGTTGATGATCTCCTTCAACAGAACCCCTAATTGGCCGTGAGTGGAGAATAAGAATAACACCGTATTCGAGTCCATGATCAACACGAGCAACTGCCAGTGGGCGTTGAAATTTCACAGCAGTAAAGTACTCAATGATATATTATGCAGAATTAAGTGAATTGCAACAAGAGATCGATTGTCATATGTACCTATGGTGATATGGAAACAAGTACACCTTCCTTCTCACTTCACACAACCTCTTTGATATGTACTATTGTCTTTATTCTTGGGGGGTTGAGCTTGCATATACTGGGCACAAGAATCCAAAATCATTGATTCTGCCCTGTTGCTCCAAATCTTGATGCATGAACCTACAATAATGACATCGATCAGGGAATTAGTATATATGTATGTATGTCTAAATTATGTACTCATAAAATAAGATACTTACCTACACCACATTTGAATAACTGTTGATGTAATCTCCTGTCCAGGAAGCAGTAAGGACTTTATATCAGCCGTGTCAAAGAAAACCGGTTGAGGTTCATGAGGAACCCCTACCACTTCCTGTATATCCCACGTTTGACATGTAAATTCTCCTTTGGATAGCATTTGGGATATTTTATCCTTGGCCCCCAACTCAGCAGTAGGGGATGCAGCTTTAGGAGGGGTTTCAGCTTTATTAGGAGGGGATGGAGATTGAGGAGGGAATTGAACTGGAGGAAGGGATGAAGTATCAGGAGGAGTATAGACATTTACAAGCTTCACCGGCCAAGAGATGAAGATTCCCTTGACATCACTCACACGCTTCAGCTGATCGGTTGGGAGAGGGAGAGGTGCATCAATGATCACCTCTTAAACTGACACTCTGACTTCATCATCAGCCATTTGTTTGTGGTGTACAATTGATCCCAAGTTGTGGACAGTCCCTTTAGCAACTAATTGTCTAGATGGTTCTGCCACGAACAGGTCACAATGTTGCTCTGACTGTCCAACAATGCAGCTCCCTCTGGTGCTATGCTGCACAGGTGCAGGTGTATGTGTGAGGGGAACACTGGTCTCTGGCCGAGAGCTAATAAGCCTCTTCATCTCCATCATTTCCTCCTTCATTTGCCTCATCTGGGCTTCAAACATCTCTTTCAATGCACGTTCTTTGACTGCTGCCTCCTCATTTAATTGTCTAACCGTTTAGTCCATCTCCTCCCAGGTAACCATACTTTGCCTAAGTCGTTTGGTTTTACCAAAGTATTCTTTTAGGCCTACCCGTCCTCCGGTCCCCCTTACCCGCCCCAGGTGATCCGGTTTTCCGGTCGCAATGGTCAGAACATCATTCCTCCCGCCCAACACAAAAGATCCCTCTGCTTCTTTCTTTTTTAGATCTTCCTGTAAGATACAGATAACGAGAAGCTTAGTAATGTAACATGTTTAGTAACTAAAAAATAACAATAAACGATAATTACAATTTTCTCAGCAACTAGACGAGTTTGTTCACTCATGTAGGCGCCTTTTTTTTGTCGCCAAATATACAGCCACAAATCCTTGCGACGTATCGGGGATGCCTGTTGATCAACTACAGCAGAAGGATTGGATTCAGCTTCTTCTTCTAATCTCTTTCGCTTGGCCTCCATCATTTCTTCTTCGGCCTTTGCATATCCCCCGCAAGAAGTCCTATACGGGAAATCATTCCTTCTCCCCTATCTCCTGTGCTTATGCCCTTCTTTTCTATGAATCAGAATTGAAAACAACTATTAATTATGAATTCAAGCCATCTCACTAAAAGAAATTATAGAACTTTTGCTTCATATAAACCTCAAACACTAGTCAAATTCACTTCATCAAGTTTCAACATTTTATTTAAGGAAGATACATAATTGTATAGAACTAAGATACTAAGTTACTAATAGCAATGTCTAACTACTACTTACTATAACAGAACTAGCTAAGAATATAATAACGGTTAACATATAAGACATGCATACTCACACATTAAACCATCATACTCAAATTCACTTCTGACTTACTTGAATATATACTTCTACTTACACATTAAACCATCTAACTAACAGGATTAGACGAATACAATAACATTCACATATCCGCACAAGTTAATAAGCAAACAGAAAGGGCAAACAAAACTAAATATGAACTCACCAAAGCATCAGTAGTGGTCCGAAGTTGAACAAATTGATCCCAAATTTGTTGATCAATGAATGTGTACTTCTGCCATGGATTATGATCAGGTTGAACCTCGGCAAAAATATACTTGTTGGCGAGAAAGGTCTTAAATTTCCTCCACCTATCAGCATAATAAGACAAGGTCTTAGCTTTCAACTTGTCAGAATCAGGGACAATGTATGAAAGCCGGATAGTGTCCCAGATAGGATCCTTCACTGTGCGTTGGTCAACATTTTTCCACTTATCTATCAAAATGCTAACCTTGCCGTGTGCCATATAGCCAACATAACTATTATATTTGTGTTTATTCGGACCAACAGGTTCCAACCTGTCATTAAACTAAATCTCAATCCTTGACCCAGCGTTTCGTTTTACAAACACAATGCTCATTTGTGTGCCACTTCTACCACGGCGTGCAGGGCGGTCACGAGGCTCATTTTGAGAAGAAGAGGGTTGGTTCTTGCTCACACCAGTAACATCAGTAACTAGCGTTGACTGAACAGGGAGAGAATGGTTTTCTCCGTTCATTTTCGAGAAAGTAAGAGAGTGGTGATGCGAAGGAGTAACGCCTGAGAAAGTGAGAGAGTAACAGAGGAAGGTGGTGGTTGGCGAAGAATAGACGTAATGCAACAGGAAATGGGGTTTCGTAAAGAGAATAGGGGTTTCAGAGTTCAAACAGTAAGACGTAAGTCGTAAGTAAGGTTTCGCGTGAAGAAGTATATATTTCCATTTTTAAGACCGGCTGTTATTAATGTAAAAGTTACGTCCGATCTTAAAAGTATTAACTTTAAGACCTCATTTATATATGTCCGATCTTAAAAGTTTTATACGATTATATTTAAATATTTCGTTATTGTTCTTGACCGTAGAAAATATAAGTCGGTGATGTATGAGTTTTCTCTATAATGTAATCCATATTTTATTTTTTTTAACATTTTTAAGAGTAGTTGGTTATTTTAAGCGGCTTGAATATTATATTTAAGAATTTATACGTTAGAAGAAGTTCTTTATATTTACAAAATTGCCACCGGTCATATCTTTAAGACCAGTGCCTATAAACTCCGCTGTAAATAAGGTGGTCTTAAAAATTGATGCGGGTGAAGAAGTTCTTTATATTTACAAAATTGCCGCTGGTCATTTCTTTAAGAGCGGGGTGTTGATAATCCGCTGTAAATGAGGCGGTCTTAAAAATTGATGCGGGTGAAAAAGTTCTTTATATTTATAAAATTGTCACCAGTCATTTCTTTAGGAGCGGGGCGTTGATAATCCGTTGTAAATGAGGCGGTCTTAAAATACTTTTTTGCACTAGTGTTACAACTATCCAAAAATGTTGACATTTTTCATACCAAAACGGAAATATGCCTCTAATTTTTTTAAGAAAATTTGAAAAATCATAACTTAATTTAGAAAACTCCAAATGAGATGATTTCAATTTCTAATTAAAGCTCTAGAAGCCTAATTTAAAGTAAAAATAATTCCCATATCAAATTACAATTGTAACCTTGCATAATTTGTAGAAATTGTTACTACCTGCATATGGAAAACATGATTTTCCTAGTTTTTTCTTGTTAACTTGAAAAATTCATAACTTTTCGTTCTAGACATCCAAGTAACATGTTTTAAGACTTATTTTAAAGTTTAAGATGTGTACTACCTCCTTATTGAATTTCATAGACAAAAGAAATCATTTTTCTTGTCAAAACCTTACACAAATCCGACGGCCTCACATATTCTACACAATTGATTCTCTGCCTTAAACCATATTTCAACCACAAGTTCCTTCTTATTATGTGTTCTTTTTATATTCATCTTTCAAAATACATATTAAAGTCTATGAACCTCAAAGAAATTGACCCATACTCATTAAAAAACTGAAGCTTTAGCCCTTGAAACTACATGCATGATAACTTTGTTTTTTATACATGAATATGAGTGGAGAAAGATGACATGCAACTTCAAAATCATGGCTTAACTCCTAGAAATTCGACACCTCTCAAGCCGCTCTGCATGCTCCGTTTCGGTGCTTTAATGATAGAACAAAATAGACCTCAAAGGAACCTCAACATCGGCATCCAAGTGAAGAAATCATATCCGCAAGCTCTATTTGCAAAGTGACCCAAAATCTTCCCAAGAGGACTCAACTTTCAGCAACCATTTAACCTAAATAACATCATCAATCAACTGAAATGAAGATGGAAGAAGTACTAAGAGACTTAACTAAGTTAGACTCTATGGTTGCATGTAAGAAATTCCTCATCTCTAGGGATCTCTCGGCCTCTCTCTCTCTCTCTCTCTCTCTCTTCTTTGTTTTTTCCTAGTTTTTGGCCAAAATGATGCAGTGGAGTGTGTGTGGTTGTATGTGTCATAAATTGAGAGAAGAGTGATGTGTCAATGAGAAGACCACTTTGCCTCTCCTACTAGTGTTTCATTTGCGACTGGGTCATTTACTCATTTAAATCAACCAGTAATAAGTGTTATAAATTAATCCTTAATATCATATAAGTAATTTTTTTCTCTCCCTCAATTAGTTTCTTTAGACCATAAAATATAAACTCTAAAATTTTTAGGAAAAAAATTATCCTCTAATTATTTTTCTGGAAAATAGATCCTAAATTTGAGAAAATAGCTTTAAAATTATTTAGACCAATTTTTTTGTAATTAATCCATTCATAATATTTTTAGATTCTCAAAATAATATTTCATAATTTTTTCCTATAAGTTTTCAAGATCCAAAAATAATTTTCTTAAATTTTCCCCCCTAATAATTTATAAGACTTTTGACCCACTTTGCTTGTGGTCCATTTATCTCAATTTTATTCTTTAAGCTTTTAGCCACAAAATTTGTCTGGGATGTTACAGGTTTCATTGGTCTCCGCGTTTTCTTGAAGGTTTCCTCCTCAGAAACTTCAAATTTGTGAACCTTTAAGGTTCATGGTAGAATGACTCTTGGGGGTTTATTCTGAGAAAAGGCTAGAGGTATCAATAAATTCTAATGGTTGATTTCTTGATTGAGATATGATTGTGTCGGCATTTTGTTTCTTTCTGTGTTGAAACAGTTTCTTTCAGTTGAATAGGGATCTATTTGTTGTGCAATGAAGGGGACGGTATTCATCTTTGTTTTCTTGTTTGGCCCGAGGCTTTGTACCTAACAGTTAAAGGGGCTTTCCTCTTATGATTCCTGCAAGTTTCCAGAATTTTAAGATGTTTACGAGCATCCAACGCTTTCAACCTCTGTTCTATGAAAATATAGTTATATTCTTTTGTATCGTCTTTTTTCCATATGCAAACTGCGCTGTGTCTTTCTTATTTTTTTGGCGATAGTTTTTGCGATTGAATTATTCATCCACGGCCTAAAGATTTCTTACTTCTTCCGACCTGTTTAGGACAAAAGCCCAGCCCCCTTGGCACATATAGCTCACTATTATGCAAGAAAAGAAAGAAGAAATATAACACTTTGTTTTCAATTGTTTTTTCCCTTTAGAAAGAGAAATAAGAAATATTACACTTTGTTGTCTCCAAGATTTTTTTGATTGTTGAAGGAAAAGATCCTCATGATTTGCCACTGACTGGATGATGTGAAATTGCCATCCTCATAGGTCGTCGAATTAGGTCGTTAATGTGGGACAAATAATACGAATGCGATTGGGTATTGTCAAGAACTGAACTTGCCACTTCCTTACAATGAATTTGTCTAGGCTGAGAATTCCAAGCTTGACTGATTTATTTTCTTCTAGAAATATTAATGTAAATGCGAGTGCAAATGTGGGTTCTGATGCAAAAAGAATGGAACTCTCCTCATCATGCACAGGCTAATGGAATGCGGGGGCAATCCAAATTGAAGTTGTTTGCTTTTGATTCTCTTGTCAACATTCTTGGGCTCAAAAGGTATGCAAGCTCTTTGTTACTGCATACGACTCATGTTCTTCTCGAACAAGTGGTTTCTTTGTTATTAGCCTTCTAATTGACTAATCTTCTATTGATCCAGCATGACTGGAGAGCAGCTTCAACAGCCATCTAGTCCTAAAGATGGTGAGAATATTTCCATCGCAGTGAGGAGCCAAGAGTATGCTAACTTCTGAAGACACTTGTTCACATTTTCATTTGTACTTTATCTTTTTTCATTTGACATTGATATCATATTTTCAAATATGGTCCATGCTATGTGTTATGCTTTGCATCGTTTGTCTTTTTATGTGATGGATTTGCAGAACAAGAATTTTAGAAACAGGAATTTTTATATGTGATCATTATGTGTTTTTACGATTTAGTTTTCTTGGGTGATTGTTGTGACTCATGACAAATATATGCCTTTTGAAATCCTTCACAATCTCATTCTTGAATAATGGTTACAATCTCTATTTGGCTCTTGTTCTTTTCTCACCTGAATATCACTGAGTGCTATTGAAACCAATGGTGTCATGAAGGTATATGCTACAACCCGAATTAAACTTATGCTTCTTTGATTAGACCACTGCCTTGAGTCATTGTTTCAAAACAAATGGTTGGATAAAAACTATTTCTTTTAGTTATCATAGATTCATAGAGCATTATTTTTAACTTAATATCTCTTTTGTTTCAAATTATCATAGAGGGGTTTTTTTTAAAGCAAAATTTGTGATTACCATGAAGAAGGAAGTTGCTGTCATGTCTGGCTCTGTGTCTACAAACTTTTGTAGCTGCGTTCATCTTGACCAGGAAATAATGTGTTCGTTCTTTATAAAAAATCTCTTTTGGTCTCATTGCTTTGAAGTGTGAATATTAGCTGTTGCATTTGGATGAGTAAATTCGTATGCAGCCCCGCAAAGAAAAAGCTGTTGGCATTGACTGGGACATTTTGCGTTTTTCATTTGATAGGAATTTGGCTGGTAGGAAACATTGTATTTTAAAGATCCTTTCTTCTATCGTGTCAAACTGAACTAGCTTTCAGCCTAGTTCCCTGCAAAGATATTTACATATTTTGTTTTTCTTATAGTAGAACTAGGATATTGATGTTTTGTTAAAAGGATCGCTGGTTATTTATTTGTATTTCCTTGATTAACTGCAGAGCGCTCAAGTGCAATGCACTGTATTTATCTATTTTGGAGACGAGCTTCTGATCTTGTCCTTGCACATGACCCCATGATGTGGATTCTCTTTTGTCTTCTATCTCCATTTTTGTCATGTGAAGAATCTTTGTTATCCATTGTCGATGCTTTCTACACAGTAGCTGTAACTCAGGTTTGTCATCTTGCTTCGAATTATTCTTGTTATGCATTTTTTGTTATTATGTTGATTTTGTAATCTCGGTTAATCTTGATGCAGGCTATTATTTTGTATCGTGTCAAAACCCATATTTTTATTCTTTTTTTGTTTGAATTAGAATTTTAAGTAAATATATAATATTGAATTTATTGAATATATTTTATTTAAAATTATTTAGTTATTTTTCATGGGAAAATTCCATTTAAATATCAAGTGAAATTCCAAAACCGTCAAATGTCTGTTAAAATTTATAAAGGACTTAAAGGTGACATGGATCAAATTAGGATTTTAAAATGTTGGTTTACTTAAACTTTTGTTTTCAGTTTTTAAATAAATAAAAAAAAAATGACTCTTACCAGAGGACCACTACGGCCCGCCGCCATAGACTTGACTGTCAGACAGCTTGTAACCACTAGCAACCTGGGCTTCGGCCGCCGACAGCTTGAGATCCAGTGAGGGGATTTTTTTTGGGTGGGGTTGAATCTTTTTTCTTTTAAAAAAAAAAGATTGTAATAGGTATGTAAGGGTGGAGTTCAAACCCACGCCACCTTAAAAAGGACTAAGTGCTTGCACCATGGGCCACTAAGCTCCTTTGATATATATATACTAAGAAATATATATTCTTAATATTTTTTTCATTAAGAAACATTCTTGTAAATCTCATTACAATTGTTGTGAATATTATTGATGAACGTATTATTCTCATTATAAATTTGTTCATAGTGCCCAGATCTTATTCAATCTTATGAATCTCATTATATATACACATATACATATATGTATTATATTTATATTTTATATACACATATGTATGTATGTATGTATGTATGTATGTATTTGTGTTTATATATATATATATTCACAAAACTGTACAAAATCTGAGCATTTTAAACAAAATTTGTCATGAGAATAACAAGTTCATTAATGAAATTTGCAAATCGATTAGTAAGATTCATAAATTCAATAATGAGTTTGACAAATTTATTCATCAGGTGAAAAACTGACATGTTTTCACCTTGAGAATAAACTTATAAAACTCATTATTAAACTTGTAAATCTCATTAATAAACTTGTTATTCTCACTACAATTTTTTTTCAAAATGCTCAATCTTGTAAATCCCATTGTGTAATCTATATAATATATCATATTTATATAACATACACATACACATATATATAATAGGATTCACAACATTCAACAAAATCTGAGCATTATGAGCAAAATTTGTAATGGGAATAACAAATTCATCAATGGTAACACTTGTAATGGGATTTTCAAGAGTGTTGTTTCTTCATGAAAAAATGTTAAGAAGAATATATATATTTGTTAATGTATATTTATATCAAAAGAGTTAAGTGGCCAAATGGTTGGACCACGTAACCCCTCTCAAGGTGGGGTGGGTTTGAACCCCACCCTAACACACCTCTTTCCATCTTTTTTTTTTTAAAAAAAAAAGATATAACCCCATCCCGCGAAAACATAAACCCCTCACTAGCGGCGTCCTGAGTCCAAGTCACAGGTTGTGGTGATCTTCCGGTGAGGGTCATTCTTCTTTTGTTTTTTTCCCCCCTTTATTTAAAAACTAAGGGTAAATTCATTAACATTTTAAAACCCAATTTTTCCCTATCACTTTCAAGTCCTTTACAAATTTTAATAGACATTTGTGGGTTTTGGTATTCAAATGGGATTTTCCCTTTTTCATTTTGATTTATTTAATTGTTTTAAATTTAATTCTTGTTTAATTTTTATTTTTGAAATTTGATTTGGTTGGTTATAAAACCAGTAATTCTGCCAAATAAAAAAAAAAAACATGTAATTTTAAAAGCTATCATCTTATTATTTAAAAATTGATTTAGTTGGTTCTAATTCTAATAATTCTACCAAATAAAAAAAAAAAACCCCCTCTAATTTTAAAACCTGTAATCTTATTATTTAAAAATTGATTTGAAAACATTTTCCTTTATATGCTTTGGTTTGAAACTTTTTTAATAATATTTTCAGTATTTTTTTTTAATTTCTTGTTCAAAAAACTATAATTTTTATATCCTTGTCTAATTTTTTTACTTTTGATTGTTGTTCTTACTTTTTTAAAAAAATTGATTTGCTTGCTTATAAAACCAGTAATTCCAGCAAATAATAATTAAAAAAAAAACCTGTAATTTCAAAAACCTATCCTCTTATTATTTCAAAATTGATTTATTTTTAAAATTTGATTTGGTTGGTTCTAATACCAATAATTCTACAAAATAAAAAAAAAAATTAAAATCTATAGTCTTATTATTTAAAAATTGATTTGAAAACTTGTTTTTTATAGGTAGTGATTTAAAACTCTTTTAGTTATTGTTCCTTTTGTTTTTCTGGTTCAAAAAGCTGTAATTTTTATATCCCTTGTCCTTCTGTTTCAGATTTGATTCTTGTTCTTATTTTATTTTTAAAATTTGATTTTGTTGGTTTTAGGACCAATAATTCTACCAAATCAATCAAAAAACATTTTCATTATTTGAATTAGATTTATTAGTGGATATGTAATATTTAATTAATATTTTTTATTTAAAACTTATTTTGTTAAAAAAAAACTTGTAACTCCGCCTATGTATTATAGCCGGTCCCAAGCCCGGATAAAGGAGGAGGGTTGTGTTAGGCCTTGATAACAAACATAAAACTTTGTCTAATCTTTATGAATATGAATCAACGAAAACCAAAACGAACACTCAATAATCTCATTGAGCAAGACCTCCTAGTTTGTTGCTGTTGTCATCGTCGTCTAATCTAAATCCACTTGTTATGAAGCTCGATGAACTGCTATGTCCAGAGCAAGACTGGCTAGTTAAACTTATTTTTGGAATGGAAAAATGGTAGGGATGATAGAAGAATTGAGAAACAAAAGAGACTGAGAATTCCATTAACCGTCAAAAGTAGCTCCTTCTCCAGTTACATGGCTATTTAATGTGTTGGTAGGACTCTTCTCTTACCAACTAGTAGCTTTCTTTTAATAACTTACTGTAACAAACAAAAGCACTTGCTATTACTTACTCAAAATACCTAATATAAACAAACTTACCCAATTTTTGATTAATTTTATGCGAATCGCATTCCCTTATTGTAACAAATGTATTGGCTTTTAGGTATACATGTAGAGCTGTCACAAGGGGTCAGAAGTAGTGGTAATTGAATTACTTGGTCTCTACATTGTTTTAGTAATAATAGTTGTGTACATGCCGCGTATGCTATTATGCTTATCATTTGATTCTTTCCAAATTAATTCAATAACTTATCTATCTTCCCCTTTTATAGTATATAATGTCAATGATATTCTATTTTGTTCCTCTTCCGGAAGTTTGATGAATTATCAATTATTTGAGGAAAACCACACCCCCAGGCTATGAGGAGGTATGAGTTTTTTTTTTTTTTTTCCGTAAGATACTGTTCAATTATACAATACTTTTTTCCTCTTCCAGGAAATGCTTATACATCTCATCATGATGATTGGTGCGCAAATTGCTATATACAACTGTTTCAACAATTGGGCAATCAAATGGTTGATGTTCATTATCAAAGTCTCAACTTTTATGCCAAGTTCAGCAGAAGCCTAACTGCGTTTTCTTGGTTACATGATTTATGTTGAAGATTTTCTTTTCATCGTCTTATGTTTATTTAATGTCCAAATGATTTAACTAGGTATAAACTAACTTTTGCAAAAAGTACTTCCCTATATTCTTATGAGGTATATGAAGGAAATAAGCACATATTATTTTTAAATTGTCCTTGGTCATCTCTATAATAATTCGTGGACCTCCCATATTTTAATGTCAATTTGAAAACACAGCATCACACTAAGTGGCCGAGATATTTATTGTCTGTATATTTTTAATGTTACATATATGATTTAGCTAGTGAATGATAAATTGATAGGAATATAGTTGGGTTAGCTAGCTGAACACAGTTAGGTTCCCTGTATGTCCATTTATAGTCAAAATTTTGTTAAAGGTAGTACAGCAAATGTGGACACTCAGCCCATGTTATTTAGGGAAAATCGCCCTTAGGTCCTAGGGACCATATCAAAAAAGTCCTAGCATGAATTTCAATATCTAAAAACTCTCTAGGGACCTCATTGATATAGATTCCAATTTTTTGCCCATTGATTAAAAAAGAAAAAGAAAGGCTGAAGGAAGTTCACATGCATATTTTCTCATTCATGAGAAAGGAAAGCTTACGGAGAAAGCTACGGGGGTGTGCGATCATCTTTCCATATGCAACATTTAAGGAAAGCAACTCTCCTTTTCATCTTCTGAGCAAAGCTGAAAGTTTGCAACTTTCATCTGCTATTAGAGCCTAAACATTGATTTCTCCCCCCCCCCCCCTTTTTTGTGTGTGTGTATGTTCGCTACATTCATATTCAAGGGTTGATTAAAGGTTGCAGCTTGGGCTCAGATGTGGACTGTCTACTTTCATCTTGACCATTGAAATTGGGGTTTCATTGTGTTTGGGAAGGGTATTAAATTTCTAATCTTTTTTTGGTCATTGTAAAAACAATAAAGCCATATCCCACTGGGTGGGGTCGGCTATATAGATCATATGACTCCATTGTAGTCTAACGAAAACTAGATCATTGGATAGATTAAGGATGTAAACAAGTTCATATTAATCTAATTATTTCTTCATGAATTATACATATTTATTCTTAACCTTGACATGACATAACATACCATCTAAACATGTTGTGGATGAAATTTCAATGAATATATGATTCCCAATTGTATTTTAAATATGGATCTTGTTTATATTCTGTTCCCATCATTTTAAAAAAGTAAAGGTGTTAACTGTTAAGTAACAATAAAATATGACGGTATGATGGTTTTCCCCCTAAATTTAAACTTACCAAGCCTTAAATTAGAATTAGAGCCTAGCATGAAACTTATGCAAAGGTTTGTTGCTAATGATGCAACTCTGGACCAAATTTATTTCAAGGAATCATATGCCTGTTGCTGCCTGTCGCCTTGAAACTCACCAAGCCTTAATATATGACAGTATGATGGTTTTCCCCCTAAATTTAAACTTACCAAGCCTTAAATTATGACAGTATGAGGTGTTATGTAACAGTAAGATGTGACCGTATGATGGTTTTCCTCCTAAATTTAAACTTACCAAGCCTTAAATTAGAATTAGAGCCTAGCATGAAACTTATGCAAAGGTTTATTGCTGATGATGCAACTCTTGACCAAACTTATTTCTGGCTATCATATGCCTGTCGCCTTGAAACTGATTGCTGACTCTTATTGTTGTATCCCCTTACAAGCCAAAGATAAAAGCTACAACTTTTTTGTCTGATTATGATTAGTGATGAGGAAGTCGTTCATGTTATTCCATTAGGCAACGCTGTAAATATTATCCTGAAAGTTTCCGAATGTGATTTGCCTTGATGCTTATTGACCATATTTTTGCGGTAGATTTCTTTTTTGAATTCTGAAGGACGAGCTAGAGATTTACACTTACAGGCTTTAAGAAAGAGCATATTTTATGGTAGACTTGATCGCAAATTGTGAAAGAAGGTTTGTTTATTACTTGTGATCTGACAAGGCCTTGTCTGCATCTTATCAAAGGACAATATATTTGGTACCTAGTCTTTCATAGGCCACAAGTCCTTTTGATGTTTGTTGTCTTTTCTTTCACGTAATTTTCATCAATGTACATTATATTCATTTGGATTTATAAAAGTCTTCTCATTCAGTTTCCTCAACTAAATTCTTACTTAGAATTAAACTAGATTATGTAATTCACTCTGTAGAGCATCTTGTGGGCACAAGCTAAAAGATTCACAAAATTCAGGCAAAGGAAGGCCTTATTGAGAAATATGTAATAAGCTGGAAACTAGTCCAAATGTTTCTATATTATTGGAATTTATAAGAAAGAAAAGCTGAGTGATGCTTTTTCTAGTTATAATGTATAACCATGCTTTTTTCTCTTTATTATCAAGGTAAGGACGGACAGATCAATTGGTTTCTATGACAGGAATGATAAGCCAAATGTTAATGTTCTCCGAGAAATATTGTCGACATATTCATTCTCCACTTTGATCATGGTAATTGTCAGGAAAATGGCAATTGATACTGGACTCTGGGCTTGAACTTGATTCTTTTTAGTTATTGAGGATAAAATAGCAGCCATGCTTGAAATGTGGGGTACATAAAATATTTCCATAGTAACGATACCTGAAATCAATAGATGAGACCCCTCCTTGTTTTATATGCTATCTACTCCTCTTCCTCCTCCCACTCCTGCACCCAAAAAAGAAAGTTCTTTTATTCTAACACTAACACTTATATGTTGAAATAATAATAATGCTCCTTTCATAATTTGTTAAAGATATTATGGAAGGGTATCTTTAGGGGCAATAATTTCTGATGGTATGGAGAATGTAGTTGCTGGATTATAGAGATTTTAATGTCTGTTTCATAACCACAGTTATTAGCCCTAATGGGTATGTATGATTCAAAATACTTCTTTTGCGGCTTTAGCATTCTCATCTAGTGATGGGAGGAAACATCTACCCCCGCTTTAGTCAAGGATGTCTTTTGTTATAATCTTGAAGGTTGGGATATGGTCTGCTACAGGATTGTTTGTTATGAAGGATCAATTTTGAAAGAATTCATATGGAAAAATCAAACTAACCCTAGCATTGCCTTATTATCTAAATGTTTTAGAGCTTGTCTTTTTTGGAGTTTAAATTATGGTATGATATGTTAGTTCTCAACAAAGTTTTGATAATAACTAAACACTTGTGAATCAATGGTTTACATAAGAACTTGATTTCAAACTTTAAAACTCCAGTTCTCATTTCGGCAAAATGAAGAACTCGAGTTCTTGGGTTAAGAACTCGAGTTCGCGACCCTTGGTCTGTGGAAATTGTGCAAAGACTGAAAGAACTCGAGTTCATTAGTAGCAAATTCGAGTTCATCAACTTGAGTTCTTAGCTAAGAACTCGAGTTCTCTCTGCAAGAAACTTGGACAAGACTAAGAACTCGAGTTCGTGAAAAAGAACTTGAGTTCATGAACTGGAGTTCTCAGTGAAGAACTCGAGTTCCTTTGTAAGCATCTGAACAAAGTTTAAGAACTCGAGTTCTTAGAATAGAACTCGAGTTCATGAACTTAAGTTCATGTATGAGAACTCAAGTTCTTTGAAAACCGAAATTGAAGGAAAAATGAAGAACTCGAGTTCTTGGTGATCAACTCGAGTTCTCATCTTGCAGATCAGGTGTGTCCAGAAATGAAATCAAAAGAACTCGAGTTCTTGGATAAGAACTCGAGTTCTGCTTTGAAAACTCGAGTTCTTATCGCTGTTACTGAAATCTGGCTCTGCGAAAATTTGATCCTTGACTTAAAACTTCCAGAATCACTTAGAATAATATTTAAAAGTGTTTCTAATGTGTTTGCTAGTGATTTCAGGGACTTAAATGTTATATTATTCAAAATCAACATAAAGCAAATGCTCACGTCACTCACTGCATTTATTACATAGCAGCAGAAACAGAGCAACAGACGGAATGAGCTATGCACCAGAGAGAAACATTCTCTCAAGGATTACTTAATCTAGACATTCTTCTGCAAAAGCACTCTCAACGATCAACGCATTTAATGAAGCCTCAACAGTCCATTTGGCTGAACAAAGAACAGAGCTGTGTCTAACGGAAAGTTAAATAAGTCACAATGGTAACTCTCAAGTTCCTCCCAAGGGCATTAATAGCGAAAGAGTATAAATAGTCAAGCATTCAATTCAGTCAACTATCGAAGCTCTGCGCATTTACTTTGAGTTATTATCTTATCAGTTTCATTACTCTCAATATCTTCGGATATATCTCTATGTACTTCAGTGATCATTTATTATCCAACTCATGAGGAGTTATTTAATCATTCATTTCATTTAGTTGTAAAATCTTAAGGTTGAAGAACCTTAAGTGAGTGGGTGTACAATTACAAGCAGTAAGGGGAAGTGAGTCTGAGGGATCATTCTGAGTTGTATAATTGTATTCTGGAAGATAGTGAAAAATCCCAAAGAGTTCTTGGGGACTGGATGTAGGTCAAGATAGACCGAACCAGGATAAATTCTCTCGTGTTTATTCTCCTTTAAATTCCTGCTCAGTTAATTCCTTAATTTGCAGAAATTTTGATCAAGCAATTAAATTTTTAAATCACCTATTCACCCCCCCTCTAGGTGATATTCCATCTTCATAATATTATCTGGATCTAAGCCTTTTTCTCTTTGTCTATTGTGTTAATAGAGGTTTCTTGCGACTGCTAGTTGATTATGCTCATTTGATCAACTCAATTAATTCTGGAACCACAAATATTGTCAGTGTCTTATGTAGTTATTAGATAACTTGGGCCCAAAAAGGAGTTTTATTGGTCCAAAGTTATTTATATCAGTGATTAATTAAGCTTAATGGCTCACACGCAAAGGTTATTAGTGATTGCTTAAAACTTAGCAAACTTGAGTCAATAATTGTTATTCGGTTTTTTTGAAAGAATAGGTATATTTTGGTTGGAGTGGAACTCCAAGCCCAATATATAAAAATGGCGTCATAGATGGTTCTTTAGTAGAAAATTAGTTTCTCCACTAATTGGCCCAAATATGTTACAAGATCAAACAAGGTCTTAGGCCAATTTGAATTTGAAATTTGATTTTTGAAATTTAAATTTGAATTTTAAATTCAAGAGATTAGGTTATAAAAATAATTTTCAATTATCTAATATATTTGTGTGTGTGTGTGTGAGAATAAATAAATGTCCATTAAAGATTCGATAAATAAATGATAAAGAAATAATTAAAGATAGAGATGTAATCTATTATCTTGAATTATTAATTCAAAAAGTAATTAAAGATATGGATGAGATCCATTATCTTGAATAATTAATTCAAGAAATAATTCAAGATATGGATTTAATTCATTTTTATTTATTATTTGGATAATACTAGTAAATAGGTTATTAATCTTGAACCCTAATTGTGATGCTCGGCCTTTGGGGCCTTTATTTATCAGAGTTAACGCGTACGGAGATTGAGGTGATTTGGACGACTTAATTTCGTAATCGAAGTTTTTGAAATTAACTTAGTTTGAAAAACATAGACTAATTTTTCGCGATTCGATATTTATCCCGTTGTGGGATATTAATACAATAATCCAAATTTGATGAATGATAAACCTTAAAATACAGTCTAACTATTCCTATTTTTCCAGGAAGTTCCAATTGTTGTAGTCCTTACAGCTGCTTCTTGCCCTTTGATCCCGAACTATTCACTGTTTCTGTCATGAGGTCTGGGATCCAAATGAATAGACCTCAGGGTAACAGTTAATCTCATGCACATGTATGAAAAACATAAATGACAGTTTAGTATATGTTAAAGCATGGAAGCATTTACAAGTTCAAATAACCGTAACCACAGTTAACGACCAAGGATTGCAGCCCTTGTCTAGGACACGCAGTCCCATGAGATTGCAGCCTCAAATCCATAGCTAGGAAAAACATATAACAAGTAAATCAATCAGCATACATGATCAGCTAATCAATACATAAACACTTACACATATACTTACAAGATTAGTTACCCACCTCAACCTTGATTCTTTTTCTCTTCACTGAAGTTGCTGGGATCGGATAAATATCAAGGTCTGCCTAAAAAAGTTTATCATCGCTGTTAGTCACTTATTCGAATCGCAAATAAACTAATTACGCGAATTAGTTTAAAAGATTAATAATTATTATTAATCCCTTAATTTTTCCCTAACAATAATAATTTTATTATTATTGTTATTATTACCATTATCATTATTATTACTATTATTATCATTATTATTAATCCTAATAATAATAATAATAATAATAATAATAATAATAATAATAATAATTCCTTATTTATTATTGATTATTATCACACTTCCCAATAATAATAACATTATTTATTATTATTATTATTGTCCTAATAATAACACTAATTTCCATCTAATTATTCTGGTATTACTATTTTACCAATTATTATTAAATTTCTATAATTAATGTTAACTCCTACATAATTACTTATCAATAATTTATTTATTTATTTCCCTTAATATAACAGCAAAAATGAAACCACAACGCATATATTTATAAAGTAAAATAATTTCTCTCACTCTCTTCCTTTTTTTTTTTTTTAGCGACACGTTATATATGTACATATATAAGGGATGCTGAAATGAAAAGAATTTCACCCAGCTACGTCCTATGCCTTCCTCCTTAAAGCGCGCGCGCACACACATATATATTACACTCATATGCGTTTTCTTCCTAGACTCTTACGGTTTACATTATTATGCAGAATGTTAGCTCCTTTCTTTCATTAACTTACACACACACACACACACACACCTATCTCTCCTTCCACGACATGCCCTCAGTAGCTTTTACAGATACCTATATATTACACTCACAGGCAGCGTTCTTCTTGACAGCAAAAAACCTCCATATATCTATTTATCATGCTGCAACACGATAATACACACACAGAACCATCTGAAAGAAAACATGCAGAAGCTTCATAACTGGTATATTTATATACCTATATTTACCCAGCCTAGGCGTTTTCTCTTTATTGTTCAACAACCCCTCCTACTCTCAGTTCAGATTTAGCACCCATAACGGTTTATTTTCTCCAGATTAACACCGTAGTCTTGTAGTGGGAAACTCAAGGAAGCTATACGAAAGAAACTTGAAAGTTTACCTCTACTGATCAGGATGAAGTGAGGGAGACTGAACGTTGATTCTCTTCTCTGTTTTCCTCCGCCAGAACAGAGCATGAAACTCCCTCTCATCTCTCTCTCGGTTCCTCTCTTTTTCAAACTCTCTCTGTTTTCAAGTCTAGAAACAGAGATAAATGAGCTGAAATATTTTTGTGTTTCTCACTCTTTCTCACTTCCTGCAACTCTCTGTTCTGCGTTTTCCTTCTGTCTCTCCCGCCAAACTGAACTGGAACGCTATTTAAAAAAGGAACTCCTTGTCCAGGTTTGTGTTTTGGTCCAGCGAGTTTTAACCGAGAGATATGGAGCACAAGGCTCGAGAAGCATGGTCTCTCACTGATCCTTCTGCTGTTAATAAATGAAATCTGCTTCTTATCTTTCTGCTGTAATTCAGTTCCGCTTTACGTTAATAGCCCTGGATGAATGATATATTAATTTGGGCTGGATAAGTGTTGGTTTGGTGGTAGGAATAAGGACGAAGAGAGTACTGGTTATTTCCCATCTGATTCGTTGTTGATATTCTCTTGTTTCTTACGTGGCCACAAAGGAAAAGAAAGAAGATGAATTAATGCTTTAACCTTTTTTTTTTTTTATCCATGAACATATATGTATATGCTCCTTTTAGTTTGTGCCATCACGTGTTGGGCTTAAAAATCATAAACCAGCCCAACCCATACAAAATACAATGCTTTCCATCTAATTGTAATTAATGAATAATCATGGAAAAATAGATCATCAATTTCCTATAATTCTTTTCTCAAAAATCTTGGAGATTAGGCCTTAACTTCCAATAATTCTTTCAGACCATAAATTATTTCTTCCAAATTTTCTCTGACTTTATTCTTCCTCTTAATTAATTTATTTCGGCCATAGAATATTATTTCCAATATAGTTGGGCCAAAGTTTATTTCCCAATAATTCCTTAAGGCCAAACTTTCCATGATTAATTCTTAATTCCCAAAAATCCAAAATTTGAGATATTACACTAATAAGGGTGTTGGTAGAGAAATTCATACGATGCATTCAAATTGAAAATTTCTGCCAAAGCACCAAGAAAGGGAACAAGAGGCGTCATCTATAGGTAATCCAATCTTGTTCTTCTTTTCCAAAAACTAATCTTAAGAAACCTAATCTTCTTGAGATAAAGAAAACCCAAGAACCTTAACTCCTCAACCTTGCCGTCGCCTATCAAGCATCCAAGGAAAGAGAGGAATCAAAGAGAAGGAGTTCTCAAGGCAATCAAGAGATAGACGTGTGGATTAACGTTAAAGGATCTCATATACTTTGAAGTCTTCAGTGATTTAAGGTAATCTTGAAACCCACATGTATTTTAATGAGTAGATTCGGAAAGAACCCATAAGTATTTCTTTATCATTTAAATTAGGATAATTCATGAACGCCCATAAAAAGTTATGGGATTTCATATATTGACTCAATCAAAAAGTAACTTATCAATATGTAACTTATCAATCATGATTATGGGTTTCAACTCATGAGTATAATAAAAGTTATGGATTCTCATGAGTGCCCATAAAGAGTCACATGTTTGATAATTATTATATTTATCATGATATTTAGATTCATGCTATCCCGTAAAGAGTTATGGGATATTGTGAGTAATTATGAGCTTTAACTCATGAGTACCATAAAAGTTATAGGTTCTCATGAGTGCCCATAAAGAGTCACATGTTTAATAATTATTATATTTATCATAGTATTTAGATCTACGCTCTTTTGTAAGAGTTACAGGTTCTCATGAATACCGTAAACAGTTACAATTATAGATTATAAATTTAGCTGCAATTAGTGAAGAACCAAAAAAAAAATTCCCTACTCATGAGTTTGCGCTTGAACGTCAAACAGCACCCAATTTAACTAACACCACTGCCTTGAGATTTTACAGGATTTGAAAACTATTTGTAAAGACTCTCTCATAGAGTAAATATATAACCACTAATGAGCAAAATGAATATCAAAAGATATTACAAAGAATGAACTGAGCAATAAATGAATCATAAGATTGTCATTGGCTTAGTTGGTTGCTATATATTAAATGTTTGGCTATCTATAGACGAATGACATTAATGACTGTTGTGAGCAATCAAACTTCCCGTTAGAGATAGATTGGAGTTGTTGGAAGAATTCAAGATTCAGTCACTTTCATCTTCACTACAATAAAGGCTTGAGGAAAAAAAAATCCCTTTGATCTGCTCTGATATTGCTTTCGTGTGCTTTGTTTCCCGCTATGCATTTAATATTCTGAAACAGGAAATTACTTTCATGCTTTTGCAGTTAATCCATGATTTTAAGAATTTGAAATTTATACACAAATGAGATTAGTTGTATTGAGAAGTAATATAAGTAATAATTAAGTATAAACATATGTTGATCATAATATTTAAATTATCAAAGACATTATGATTCAAAGTAAGGACTTGCACTCAACTGTGATTCTAGAATCACTCGAGTGCTTTTGAAATCCAACTCAAGTGTCTGATGAACTTTAAGTTTTGGTGGCGAAGAGTTGAAAGATTGGGTCAGTCTAGTGCTTGAAACCTAACTCAATTGGGCTTCTGTTTGTTTGAAAATAGTTTCAACACTACTAGTGACTCGAGTGCATATTTGAATCACTTGCACTTGGCTACAATGGGCTTAGATCACTTAAGTGAGTCCAGATCTACTCGAGTGATCTCCAAAGGAGAAGCATTCTCTTGGTTCATGATAGAGTGACTCACTAAATCCTTGCAAGCTAAGTCTCTCACCATCACTAAAGCGATAACTTCTTAACTCGAGTAGGAAGGTTTATAACTTGTAGCACCACCACGAGTGGCTTGCTAAAGTCTTGCGAGTTGCTTATCATCACTCAAGTGGCAACTTGCTCACTTGAGTGAGCTACTCTTTACTTTCGGAAAAAAAGGGTGAGTGACTTGCAAAATCCCATCAAGTGATTACAATACTCGAGTGGTTACTTCTCCACTTGAGTGCTCTGGGCTTGTCACTTGAGTGATCATCTCATATCACTTAAAGTGCGTAGTCTTGTTGATTTAAGTTTTAGTTTAAATTCATTTCTATCACTTGAGTGTTAAAGAAACACACTCAAGTGACTTGAATCTTCAAGTCTTTATTGTTTTCCAAGTTTTATTATCATTAAAACATAATCCAATAACTAACATTTTCCCCCTTTTATATGATGACAAAACTTGAGTATATTTGAAAGTTTGTTTGAAAATTTTTGAAGATCACAAAGAAAGAATATATTTAGTATTTGCACAAATTGAAGACAATACTATCATTAATGAAAATCAAATGACATAGTTTAGTGCAGAAGCAAACAAGACAATACAAGAAAACAATAAACACAATACAATGAGAAATATAAGAACATATCAAACTAAACTATTCTCCTCTTGCTTTATTATCAGGAAAAAGGGTAAGGCCTTTTTTGTGTGAGAAAACAAAAATACTCTCATTAAGTGGTGATTAAATGGTAAATAAACATATATGAATGAGATTCAATATAAAATATCATACCAAGAAGCTGTAACATTGAAACATTAATTTTTTTTTCCAGGTATAAAACATATTGTATACATATATTTACATTTAATCTTGGAGTTGTAATTGATACAAATTATGATAACTATAAGCCCAGGGCTATTTGGATATATTTTATACCCTTATTTCCCCTTCATTTTTTGAACTCTCCTCAAAGAGGATTGGTGTTTGGCTCTAATGCCATATTAAAATAAGAGTAGATATGATATTTGACTCAGATACCATGTTAATAATAAGGGTCAATACCTCAGTTTCTTTAGTGAAGTAGAAAAAACCTCATAAATATCAATTAATCAAACGGAAGGATGTGAATATTTGACGTTAAGTGAGCTAGTGTATTTTTTTTATATTAGTTGATACTTTTAAAATTTTAGCAGAGAAACTAATACTCTTCATTTCTTGGTTAGAACTGCTTTGCAAAAACCAATTAAACAACAAATTACCTTATTAGAACCCATAAACAAAATATCTAAATAATGACCAAAGAAGAAGAACTTGTGTTGTTGTATAAATAGAGGAAGTAATGACAGGTGAGCCTGAGTCGCAGAGGCAATGAAGGAACATAGCTGAACCTGAAGACATGAGTTAAGGAAAGAGGGAGAAGTACAGAAGCAAGGCGATGTAGAGGGAGAAAATTTTGGTATACGTGATTATCACTGCGACATATCAGAGCAACACCAATACACACACACTTATATATATGGGAAATGTGGAACTCATGCATATAATTGTTCAAATATCTTGGAAGTTCTACAATACACTAGGGAAATCACAAATGAAAAAAATAACAGAAAATATTTTAGCACGCATTTACCCCTCAGGTATTTAATATAGGACTTATATAGGGAGTTAATTTTGGTCCTAAATATAAAAGTGTTTTTCCTATTTGCTAGTATTTTCTTAATTTACTTCTATTGATATTCCCTCATCAATAATCAAGGAGAGGGAATTGGAGTAGTAAGGAAGATGACTAAGATATTTTAAAAAATATATGTCATATTAACTAATTTTTTTATTTAATCAAATTACGTAAATATATCTTATATTAAGGAATGGAGGGAGTGACCCATTTTTTTTATATATATTATCTTCAAGTATTCAATTCGGGGTTCATGACTACCTTTCCTACCGCAGTTATCTCCTCTAGGACTTGAATTTGAGGCCTAAAGGGATCTGACACGGCTTTATACTATTATACTAATTATGTGCTAGTTACTGAGGGATTAACTTTTTTTGGGACAATATTAGAATGCATTTTTATTTCCATATGTTGCCATGCAATGTTGTCAAAATCGAATTTCTACGTAGAAACAAAAAGGAGTAGTAGAAACGTATATCGTAAAAACGAGATGAAACATAAAGTTTCTACTACTTAAGGTCAGTATACAAAATATATATATATATATATATATATATATATATATATATATATATAACATAAATCACTACTCCAAATTCAATGAAAAACTTCATATATATTTAAAAGATATAATTCACATAATTATATAAAACATAAGTCCACAAACACAAAAAACGTTTAACAACTCCTACAACCAAGTTTCAAAACATAAAAAAATAAAAAATAAAGCTTAACAATTCCTAAATTATATCAATTGATTCAAATTAAATACATCATCTTGCATCAGCTGCATTTTCTCAATGTCCTCATCTCTTACTCTTGTTAAAAGTTCATGATCTTATAACTTGGAATGCCAAACTTAGGAAAAATAAAAATAGTTTTTTTTTTAAGTAAAAATGCTAAAACTGATACACATCATTTTTATTGAGAACCATTTGTGTTTGTGTTTGTGTTTTAACATGTATCACTCAAATAAAAACGTAAGGTTTTACACTAGTGTTTTACAACAATACTACTATGGGCATTTTGGAGTAAGTTTTGAATATACATCCATAGATATTTTTCGGCCTAAAAAGTCAATTTTGTCAATAGAAAAATATAGGAATTACACACACATTGGCGGAAGGAAAAAAATCTCAAAAATTAACTATAATAGTACAACCTAATACATAAAAATCTCACAAAAGAAAAATACAAAAGAAACAAAATTCATACCATTTCTTTCCTTAGAATAGGTGTTTAAATCATGTTAAGAGCTTCTCAATCCAGAAAAATCAGCAAGCAAAATACTAGTTAAAGGAGAAGTTGCTTATTCAAGCTATCCCTTAGGATATATGTGCGTGTGTGCATGCGTGCGCGCGACTTTAGCACCTGATGCATCCAAAAAAAATTAGGGAAAATCCCTCTAAGGTCCCAAGAAACCAACATAATTTCAAAAAAGTCCCTCAAAAAACTCATATGTCAGAAAAGTCACAAGGGATTTGATGACTATTAATGAAAAAAAGGAATTTTATTAGTGCCCTTAGGATTAAAAATGGAAAAGGAAGGGCAGATGTTTTGGGGTGCTGTGTTTTGATCACCGAGAAAGGAAAAAAACAGAGAACGCGAGCACAGTGATCAAGGTTGAAGGTATTATGTTTAAGGGTGTGTTCTGATTACGTGCATGTCATTTTCATCAACTATGTTAGAGGCTCAACTGAGATGGTTTTGCTTTGTTGTGTATGCTCTTTTTTCATATTGAAGGGTGGTTTGGCTAAAAGGTTGAAGCTTAGGCTCATTTATGTTACTATCAAGTAGGATATAGGTAAGAAATGCTAAGATTTTGATCAAAATATCATCATCACCATTGTAATTTGTCTTTAATCATTGTAGGGTAGATAAGGTTATTAAAATGTTGCTCTGTCTAGGCCTAGAAACAAAGGGAAAGGTTTATTTTTTAGTGGGAAAGGATGAATGTGATAAAAATATTTTGGCTGCAAAAACGTTGAAATGGGATAGTTGTTAATACCTGCAGTTGTAGTTGTCAATATGACTATTTAAGTTGTTAGTACAAACTGTATATTGTAGGGTAGGGTTAATAAAAGGTTACTCTGTTTAAGGCACGGAAACAGAGGGAAATGTTTGTTTTTTAGTATGAAAGGTTGAATGTGATGAAGCTATTTTGATTGCAAAAATGCTAAAATTGGGTAGTTGCTAATACCTACAATTGTAGTTATTAATATGACTATCTAAGTTGATAATATGAATTGTATGTTGTAGGGTAGAGTTAATAAAAATTTGTTATGTTTTTGTGCATAGAAATAGAGGGAAAAGTCTGTTTTTTAGTGGGAAAGGTTAATGTGATGAAGGTATTTTGGATGCCAAAATGCCAAAATGAGATAGTTGTTAATACCTATAGTTGTAGTTGTTAATATGGTTGTTTTAGTTAATACGAACTGTATGTTATAAGGTAGGATTAATAAAATGTTGCTCTTTTTTTTATGGTATGGAAATAGATGGAAATGTCTGTTTTTTAGTGGGAATGGTTGAATGTGATCAAGGTACTTTTGCTACAAAAACGATAAAATGGGATCGTTGTTAATACCAACAATTGTAGTTGTTAATATGATTGTTTAAGTTGTTAATACAAGCTGTATGTACAAAAGGACACATGAGTTTCTTAGGTGTTGTTTGTTTAGTTAGTGATGTAGTTTGATGGTTGACTTGATTACAACCTTGGTATCTTTTTTCTTTCATGGACCCTTGTGTTCATGTTTACAGATATGGGATGAGAAAGAGAAAGGTTATTATGGATACACAATGCCGTTCTACTCCATGGAAGAAATTCATGAATTGAAGGTTGGCTTCTTGTGGCGGATGGTCACTCATCCTCACAACAGCTAGCAAGAAAAAGTGATGTGTTTGATCGAGGAGTACCACAGGCGAAAGATGAGACATTAGGGTGAAAACTTGTTAGGTATATAGACTAACTTGTTATGGACGAAAGCATAACTTCGATTGTATTTAGGGCACATGTTTAGTCCATCAATTATTGTGTACACGTGAATTTGTATGGATGACAAAGTTGTGAAGAATTTGTTTTTGTGGGAAGGTTCATTTGTATTGATGAAAATAACCTTCACAATTTGGTATTGCGTAAATATTCTTATGATGGTTACTTGATATTTTAATTTCAATGACAAGAAGAATTATTTTCTATTTCTATGCTCTTTGTTAATGGTATGTCAAGAAGCAGGATAATGGAAAAAGTTTTTGGTAAGCTCCTGCATTTTTCTCCTACTTTTTCAATGTTATGTCCTAGATCCAATATTTAATTATTTGGAAAGATATATGAACTTCTTGCCATCAAATAACCAAATTTATTTTGCATTTGATATGGGATCAGCTTCAACAACATATCATAGTCAAGGAAAACCCAACAATATATTGATTTGAACACATAAAACTTAGGCAATTCACACACATAAGCATGCACAATGGAATGATAAATAATAGCATTCTCTACAAGGCATGGAAGAAACATAGCAACTTCAGCCTCAATAAATTATTATTGTCCACCTTCAATGTGGCAGGTACCTGTGGAAGAAAGTGAAGCACCTATGCATTTCAATTACAATGCAGTCATAAGACAAAAACATTAGGGAAACATAGAAAGAACAAACCCAAAAAAATCAAGTTAAAACAAAAATGCACTTCCAATAGACATATAATATAAGTATATCACAATTTGTATAACTTCCTTAACAATTGTATCAATAAGTGTTAACAACTACATCAATGGATGTTAACAAATCCATCAGTGGGTGTTAACAAGTCCATCAGTGACTTTTAACAGCTATATCAGTGGATGCTAACAAGTCTATCAGTGAGTATTAACAAGTCCATCAGCGACTTTTAACAACTACATCAATGGGTGTTAACAAATTTATTAGTGGGTGTTAACAAGTTCATCAGTGACTTTTAACAACTACATCAATGGGTGTTAACAAATCCATGATTAGGTGTTAACAAGTTTATTAGTGAGTGTTAACAAGTCCATTACAATCGATGATGTCGAGCTGGACATAGGTGGATAAGATACAATTAGAATGATTCATTCCAGGCCTAGTTGATGGAACAATTTGTGTACCACATAGCAAAGATTGCAAATCTTGAGTTTCATTTAACATTTGAGGTGGAGACATAAAGATGATATGATTTTTTACAACTCCTCATATGCCGTGCCTTCCTTTATGCATCTTGTTCTTACCCCACCATGTACAAAGTTCCCTCGCCCTGCACACACATGAAAGAACCATAATAGATTCTTCCCCCCACTAAAAAACAAATCTTTCCCTCTGTTTCCATGCCCAAAAACAAAGCAACATTTTGATAACCTTACCTTACAACATATAGTTCGTATTAACAACTTAAACAATCATATTAACAACTACAACTGTAGCTATTAACAACTATCGTATTTCAGTGTTTATGTAGTCAAAATATCATCATCACATTCAACCTTTCCCACTAAAAAAAAAAGACTTTTCCCTCTGTTTCCATGCCCAAAAATATAGCAACATTTTATTAACTCTATCCTACAATGATTAGAGACTAATTACAATGGTGGTGATGATATCTTGATCAAAATCTTTAGCATTTCTTACCTATCTCTTATCCGATAGTAACATAAATGAGCCCAAGCTTCAACCTTTCAACCAACCACCCTTCAATTTGAAAAAATGAGCATACACAACAAAGAAAATCCATCTCAATCAAGTCTCTAACATAGTTGGTGAAAACAACATGCATGTATTAGAACACACCCTTCAACATTGGACCTTAAAGTTCAACTTTGATTGCTCCCCCTTGTGTGTGGCTCGCGTTCTTCGTTTTTTTCTTCTCAGTGATCAGAACATAGCACCCCAAAACATTTTCCTTCCTTTTACTTTTTTAATCCTAACGACACTAATGTAATTTCATTTTTTTTATCATTAATACCCATCAAGTCCCTTAGAAATTTGCTTACGCTTGACTTTTCTAAGAGGCATTTTTTAAATTATGTTGGTCCCTTATGACCTTAGAGGGATTTTCCCAAAAAATTATGCAGCTTTATTACCTTGGCAACACACCAAGGAAAGGACATACCGACTTGCTAACTTCTTGATGGTGAAATTGTTCCATGCACTGCCAATCATAAATATTTCCTTTCTTTTTGGTTGACAAATTCTACAATTCTTCGTAATTTGTTTCCACTATAGACTTAGAAAAGTTTTATGCACATTATAACACTTTAAAAAAAGTTAAAGCAAGTTATTGAAAATTAGTTATTTCTTATAAAATTTCAAAACTAGCCTTGATTTTTTTAAAAAAAATTATTAGTTAAAAGAGTTTGGTTGAGTGAAATTTAAATATTGAGGCCCAAAATTGATAAAATTGCCACAAAGCTTGGGTCATCCACTTTGTTGCCATAAATATCCAACACATTTTTAATTGTCCTATATAGTTTCCAAAATTACTCATGTAATAATGTATTGTATATTATTATAGCATCATGAAAATTGGATTGGCTATATAATCATTGAAGCATTTTGAGAGAGAGAGAGAGAGAGTTAGAGTTCAGTTGATCCTACTTTAGATATACTCAAGAAGGAAAACTCTATCCCTTGCCTAGCCAGTGAAGAAGGCTACTCGGAAGGGGGAAGGAGATTGAGGCTGGACCTAATAGTGCGTTACAATTATGGTTTCACTGCCTCTATCTCATAGTACAGAGTAGAAGATGGGGTAGGTTTTAGTTGTTTCATGGTTCCTAACGAGATGTAGCTAACCCTTCCAAAAGCTAATGGGACAATCAATAATAAATAGTGACACCTGACTTGGAACAAGAACCTAACTTGACAGCAACCTCTTTCATTGAGATGTTGGCACTTGTTCTCGATTCTACTTTAACTACGAAGGATCGATCTTTTTGTTCCTAACGTGGAATAGAATATTACTTTGACTACAATAAATTCAATAATCACAACTTGTCTTATCACACTAGAAGTTCTAACTTGACACAGGTTTTTAGGAAGTAAGTAGTGGCGCATGGAATAGAGTTTTAAGAACAGGAACACTGAACTGAGCTATTTAACAGAATTCTTTAGATAAACCCATCTCCCATTATAAAAGAAAGTCATATTCAAACTTCCTAGGGTGTCTATGGAATAAAAATACTGAGTTTTAGTTGTCTCTTGCTTGTCCTGAGTGGAGTCAATCGGTTTATTCGTAAAAAAAAAAAGAAAAAAGAAAAAATATTTTCCTAGGACGATGCTTTGAATGCTACCTCTTGCCATAAACACGTACATGGCAACGACTGATTCCTTTTGCCTTAAAAGGAGAAAAACCCAATGAATACTCAACATTCGGGACAGAGATCCAGCTATTGGTTTCTTCTGAAAGGGAACTTGTAACACACAACCGATGGAAAGGAGAAAAACCCAATGAGTACTCAACATTTGGAACGGGGATCCAACTATGGTTTTTTCCGAAAGGGAACTTGCAACACACAATCGATGGAGGAAATTTTGAATCAATATATATATAAGAATTCTCATCCCCAAGCCACCTTCATAAACTGCTTACATCAGCTTCCCTCACAAATTATTGTTGACAAGCCTGTTTAATTGTCATTGGGCTCGGCATGAGCTGATCTCCATCTCCATTACACAAATGAATCAAAAGCACCTTCATCTCGCTCCTCTCTCTTTTTCTCGAGACCCCTTTTTCTCCTTTCTTTTTATTTCCCCAAGGCCCTTTCCTTCACTCACATCACGTCTCATATCTAAGCAGATTCAAAATTTGAATCCCTTCTTCTCTTCTTTTCTCTTATGCTCCCTCTATTTTCTCTCTTCTCTCTTCTTTTTTTCCTTAATTTCTCTCATAGCCACCTCATCTTGGGAGCAAGTAACTTTCAATCCTCATGATATTTCTTCTTCTCCGACACTCTCTCTCAGTCATATGCTCTGAAGGATAAGAGATCTCCTCACCAAACTCAAGCTCGATAATCTCTGCCATTGCCATCAGTGAATTTTCTGGTCCTTTTCTTTTCTAGCTTCTTGATGCTAATAAGGTTTGTACTCTTCCACCATTCTTCCCTTCATCTTTGGTCTCTCCCATTCCTCACTTTTCATCTTGTTCTTCTACTTATCTGGTAATGATTTTTGCGTTTTAAAACATAAACGCCTTTTCTACTTGCTCTTCTGCCAATTTAATTTTATTTGGATTTGTTTCTTTTTTTGCTAATGATTTATTTTGTAAATCATTTGAACATAAATCCAAAGCAATTGACAAGAGATTTGTTGTGATCTTCCAAAATAACCAGGATCAATATAATTTTGCAATATAATGGGAACCTGGATTGTTTTCCCAACGAATTCGCAATGGGTTTAATTCAGCAACAGTGAAAAAGAAACAGTAAAAATGGGGGGTTTTGATTTAAACAGATTAAAAACGAAATAAACAGAGACAAATTAAAATCGATCAACCCAACATTTCAAATTCCAGAAACTTCTATCATTGAGCAAAATAAGAACAAACTCTCATTTGGTTTTGGACGAACCAAATCTTTGCATCTGTTCAGAGAATCCCTCTATTAGACAATCACCTAGAATTTGTCCGAATAGTAGCGTCTCACTATACTATCACACAGCAACACTCAAACCTAGTTCGAACTCAGTCCTTGGGAATAACCAAACCGAATATTAAATCTAATATTTGAACTATATTAGATGAAAACAAAAACGAGTAAAGTTACCGATTAAGCGCAAGCTCTCTGGACAAATCATGGAATCATCAACGTTGGGTTAATTAGAGAAATTTAGCCGAACATGACTGGAAAAAACGAAGAACATACGGAGAACGCGAAGAACATTGCAGAGAATATGAAACTTCTGTCTTCAATCCAAAATAATCCAAAAACATAATGACATAAGGTGTTTGTGGCTGCTCCTAACTTAAACTTAACCTAAAATGGAAATGGGCTAGGGTTGCACAATGACCCAAAACGAAATAAATGGTAAAGGGGTTTTTAAATACAATATTCAGGCCCAAAATCCCATAAAAATGTCTCTGACTTCGGCTCAAAGTTTGACCATCCTCTTGACTGAATTTGCCTTCCGAGTCTTCATAACATTTGTAGCTCTTTGAATCATCTGAAATATGAGACAAAAAATGAGGCTAATCCAATGTCTGGTTCAAAAGTTATGGTTAAACAATGAAGCATATTAAATATGAAATTTTAATCATGAAAATGAATTAAATCCAAATAAAAGCTCAAATAAGCATTAAAGCCTATTATTTATTAGCTAACAATTCTAAATTTATTACCCAAAAGATACAAGTAAGCGTGTAAAATATTCAATTATTAGCAATCATTGGTAATGATAAGGAAATACCAAGAAAGCAAGGATGCGACTGTCAAACACCAATATAAGAAGATACGGAGAAGTTATGGTTGTTGATCAACATCTACTTGAAGTCATTTATGCATTTATTGGAGATTTTGTTCATTATATCCAGATCTCTAGTATTTCCTCCCTCTCTTTGTTCCCATTTCTTTCTCATTTCTTGCCTCTCCACATTTTGTTTGCAATTTTGCCTTTGATTCTCAAACCTTACCAAGAAAGCAAGGATGCAACTGTCAAACACCAATATAAGAAGATACGGAGAAGTTATGGTTGTTGATCAACATCTACTTGAAGTCATTTATGCATTTATTGGAGATTTTGTTCATTATATCCAGATCTCTAGTATTTCCTCCCTCTCTTTGTTCCCATTTCTTTCTCATTTCTTGCCTCTTCACATTTTGTTTGCAATTTTGCCTCTGATTCTCAAACCTTCATTTTCCATTAGTTTTATATCTCACTCTTCAAGTTTTTCTCTTACAACCTAAGAAAATGGTGTCATTCGATCAAGCACCTCTTGGTAATGCCAAGTATGGGCTTAGAATATTTTTTTAATCTTACGTTTTGACGTTTGATTTTTCTTTTTTTTTTTTCAAGGTGATTCTCATCAACAGATAATTTCCTGGCCCTAAGGAGATTTCCATTGGATTTTCTCTCGGTGTTGTGTGTTGATGAGGATGAGGATGATATGAACATATCTCACATACTTGTCTCTCGACTTCCTTATGCCTCTATCAATCTTGGTTTGGTACTTTGGTTTGTTTTCCTTTCCTTTTATTTTCCTTTATTTCTAGGAAACTTTCAGTTTCGTGCTGCTATTCTCCCTAGTTTATTTTTGGCCTTAATGGTTTCAAAGTTTATGAATTTGGTGCTGCTTAATAACCATATGATTTTCTCTATGCTCTCCATGTTGATGAGTTTGAAGACGATATGAACAGATCTCACATACTCATCTCTGGATTTCCTCACATTACTAACAACAAGCACGAACTCCCCCCACGCATTGTGCGGATGCATCAATTCATAACATAAAAGCAAATTTTCACCTTCTCTTTATCCAAATTATTTACAAATTGAAAAAATGCAAAGAAACATAAAGAAAAGTATTGGATTTCAAATCAACTAATAAAAAATAGTTGTCACACTATCCAAAAATATAACATGAACCATAATAATATCAATAGTTGTACTCTTGTATGTCTAACGACTTCTACTACTTTTATATGTTTAGCAACTTATGCTACAGTTCAAAAAAAAAAAGTACGTAAAAATGCTAGACATTATAGTACATAAACATTCCTATATATAGTTGCCATTAAGTACATATGTCACCCATAGATCTGCAGTTCTCTATCTGAGACATCTGTCTTTTAATTTTAGTCTTTAGAAATTATTACCATTAATTGTAGTATTTAGATAAAATTTCAGTTACATACAAACTCCCCCCATCCCCCAGCAAGCGCGCAGATAGTCATAGAAAGAGGAAATTTAAAAAAAGAGGAAGCTCGAAGCAACAAAGATGTTATAGTATGGGAGGTAAGATTATAATGTCCTTCCTTCCTAATGTGGATATGTTTAATAGCACACAAAGCAGAAGGAGAAGCTTGACTTGACAACAAAAAAGATGACAAGTTACCATTTTAAAGTATTCAAGGGCTTCTGCGCTAACTTTAAACAGTTCTGTACAGAGCTGAACCCCAGTGATCAAAACTCCATGATGCTTCTCCCTAAGTTAAGTAACGCAGCAGCATAATTAATAAAATTTTCTGCCAAGTCTGGATCCTTCTTTACGATTCTTATTGCACATAATGCTGCCTACATTCAATCATGTGTAAAGGCAATTCATCAGAATCATCAATGACATCCAAAAAAGTTAAATATTATAGGCTTCATCAGTAGCTTCAACTTCAAAATTACCGTAGCTAAAGCAACCATTCTTGGCCGGAAGAGGGAGGACCAATAAATACTGACAAGTCATTGGGGAATGACTAACTCATTTGAGATTGCACACTTTAAAGAACATCACAAAACAAACTTCCACAGGAAAAAGATTGAAAAGTTGAAAAAAGGGACATATACATCTTATATATTTCAAAATGATTAAGGATTCGTGTCTACTTCTTCCATTAACTTTAAATGGATAGCAAGTAGTTACTGTCATTTAGAGGGAAATATAGGGCACAGAAGAATTCGTGGCCACTTCCCCCATTAAACATGCATCATTAGATGATATCATATGTATGCTTCAAATTTTCCAAACCTGTAAAATATAAAAAGTCTAAAGAAGGGAAATGTAATAAGAAGTCACCTTTTTCCGGACATTTGGGTCTCGAAATTGCAGCAACCTGTCAACCTCTGGTGCAAGATCACGAGTAATTTCTGCTGAACAAATGTTTCCTAATGCACAACGTGCAAGTCCAACAATATACTGATTTGTGTGATTTAAGATCCCTGGGATTATGTTAAGTTTTCCCCAGAATATGAGATTTTTCTTCCCTGACATAATGAACGTTTTAGTAGAAGATAAAAAACAATTAGTTTGTAAATTAAAAAAACTAAAAATCAGGACATAAGGAAATAAATAAATTAAAAATTAAAAATGGATACTGTTTCAATGAATTTGTGACCAACATAAGAACCTCCTGTCTTTCATCAAGAAGCAACATAAGGCCAAGATAAGCTATTCTCTTCTCTGGAAATCCAGGAGACGCAATTAACTTGAGGCATTCCATTTGACCAAAATGTGTTGGGTAGCCAAGCATGTGTATGAACATAAGCTTAGACAGATTCCGATGCCTATAGTCTCGATCATTTTCATCAATTGCAGCACGGATAATAAAGGATACAAACTAACCAAAAAAATTTTCTGAATCATTCATAAGTCATGCAAATGTGTGATTAAGATGTGCATGGAAGAAGAGTGTTACATATTCATGTTGTTATAGTAAGCAGAGGAAAAACATAATAAATGGAGGGTAATTCAGGGGAGAAATTGCAGTCATATTAAAAAATTTATAGTTCCAAAATGGTTTAGTTTCTGGGAAGACACTTTCAATTATGATGAAGTCTCCATTCCCCATTATATTATGGTTTGAACATGTACATTAGAGATATTGTTTCTCAAACCTGTTAGGAGAAGTGAGAAGCAGCTAATCCACAGTTCAAATTGCTCAAACCTTTCTCCCAAAAAAAAAAGACAAAAATGCAAGAAGACACACAGAATCTTATTCAAAATATTCTTTGTAGACTGAAGACAAATGGAGGCAGACACAAAAAGATTTAGGCTAACTCAGTCAAGGTAGTGTTCCTATAAAAAAATTGTCAAGGAGGATGCCTTTAATAGTAATTTTAGCAATAATTGTAAAACATGGAAAATAAGTTTTACCATTAAAGACCCAACGGTCCTTCTATTTTACCTCATGAAAGTGCTCCTATGCTTTATCAATTAATTGACAACCTGCAAATCAACAAATGGAGTTTAGAAGAAGAAAAGTAAATACTAGACGTTGAGAAGCAAAAATTTAGTGGAACACCTGTGTTTTTGGCACAATCTAGTGGAATACTTTCCATTTGAGAAAACCCTTCATGCGGAGTTGTTCAATGAGAAAACAGAATCCAACCGACTATCATGTTCAAGTATCATGGTAAAATGTAAGAGTCAACTTTTTGAAACTATGTCTGCACAGATGAGGATCAAAACAATAATCCTAGTTGTTTGTCAAAGTATCATTGTTGTTCAGGATAAAAAGGCACAGTAACGAAGTTACATCTTACGTCTTAATATTCCATTTACTGGGCTGATGGAAATGGGATAATGCATAGTGAAGGAGGCAACAAACAAAAGCCACCCCCTGCCAAAAAGTCAAACGGTCAGAAAAAGGCATGGGATGCAGAGTATATAATGAGTTAAACACCTTAAGATGTCAAACATTTAATACGTCTAGCATGGCAAGTGTCATCCTTTAAACCAATAACCTAATGCTTATAAGGCCTTTCAGCTCTGTGAGATGGAATAATCTGGGCATTTCTATTGGGCTCTGCTACTGGGTTTTGTGCAAGGGCTATTTAGAAAGATTGAAGGTATTCACTTCTGGATGTAGAAATATCTCAACTCTCTTTTGGGTCAAGTCACGTAACAATATGGTTATCTTCAGCATTTGTTCCTGCTTTCTATGCCTGAAGCTTTTATGTAATTTTCTATTTTCTAAGAACAAAATTTTGGGCATTTAAATTATCAAAGACAAAAGAATGCTGATACTGGCATTTAAAAAAAAATGAAGAAAATGCTGATGCTGGAGAGAACAGCTTTGTGTACATATCACTTTATTTGGGTCATGTAATTAATATCTACATATTAAACATTTTTCAATATATAAAGTCAAGGCAGTATCGGTAAAAAATTTTGTAGGACAATACTCTCCAGTATATATCTTCATGCATTTTGCCAAAATATTTGGAGTATATTGCAAGAGAAAGTATATAATATATTTGTACAATTTTTGTCATATTATGATCATAATTTGAGAAAAGACAAAATTGATGACAGTCGATATACTCTAGATGCAAGCTCAGAATTAATTTATTTGTAGCATTCTACTTTATCAAAGGTCCAATGAACTCAGGGTTTATGTAGAATCTGTATTTGAATATATCCCACAATTATAGGGATTGACTAGACCTAGAGATTATAGGAGATTATTGTTAGGATATTGTTTGTTTCAAATTTTAAATTTAGATCTCATTAACAGAATTGATTCTCTCTTTTATGTATAAATGTAATCACTCTCTCATCTGAATAATACAACAATTATTCTCTCATCTGATTCTTTTCAGTTTAGCTGAATTGTAACTGATGCTCGCTTGTTGCTTCTCATCCGCACAACACATGAAACTATAAGCACAACTTACAATATTAGATAAAGAAGCAGCATTCCACAGTGCATATACTCGAGAAAGTAAAGCTCTTCTCGGTTCTTTACTGAATAAAGCATTCAAACCGGCAGGAAACGGTGAAAGTGGGGAAAGAGGAAGTATTAGCAGAATGCAGAGAAAAGCTGCAAGAGAAATCCAGTAGAACTGAAGTAACATGAGAAGAGTGACTGTTTAGAAGTAAAAATGTCACTCGCCATGTTTTTGAGATGCAGAATCGTTTTGGCACAATCTAGTGGAATACTTCCCATCTGATTAGCAGCCTTAATCTTGACAAAATGATTCTAATAAATTTAAATCCAACCATAAAAATAATGCATAAATAAAACAACATGAAGAAATCAAACATATAAAGAAGGACGGCTTCAAGGTTTTGGTAACTTTGGCTGAAGCTGCCTTGCGTGCTTTTAGAGAGGACATGCAATTGTTTTCAAATCGCCACGAAGTTGAGCAGTCATCAATATAATGGTAAATCTCAGGAAAATGAGAGAAAATGAATAAGGGTTAATATGTTATCTTTATTTTCCTTGTCTTGTATTTTTCATTTCATAGAAGTTAATTTATTGTTCTTGGAGAGATTGAGGCAATCCAAACTTCACCAAATGAGCAAATGCTATTAATAGTCTGATCATGGTATCCTTATGTAACACTGCTAGATTGGGGACCTTGCAAGTAATACTTGTGACTGATTTTAGTCCATGCATGCTATATTTATTGGATTTTCAAGTGGCTGAATTAAATGATAACTAATTAAATATCTATTTTCTCTGATTTTTTAATAATAGAATTTTATATGTATTATTCTGATCTTATTAATAAGAAACAAACATATTTATTAAAAATTTTAATTTATTTCCTCATTAATAAATGAGTGCTCAATCAATTAATAAGCTACCAATAAAGTTTATTAATGCTCCCCCAACTCTAGTTTCATTTGTTGAAATGAATTATGGCTACTGGAGTGACAACTTTATCACTCACCACCCCCAATAAAAACAATGAAAGTCCCGCAAAGAGGATAGTTTAGGTTATGTGCAAATAAGAATTGAATCTAAGAAAATTAAGTGGAATACAACTCTAACATAACATTACCAGTAGGGTTCATGAGTATTATGATGGCTAGGCGCAGGAGGAAGATAGACTTGCTTGTCAACAATTATCTCTGGTGGGCGAACATTTGATTTATCAGCATACTCCTGTGCAACTGAATCCAGCACATGCTCCACCAAATGCAGGTCTTCTTTCTGACATCGCAGAAGGACAGAAGGCTCTTTCAATCTTAGTAAACTCTGCCATAGGCAACACTTCCTTTAAATTCCAAGTCCACATGCTTACAACCGGTAAGTTGTCCATGAAATAACATCAGAACTTGCTATGGCATGATTTTTAAAATTGACATGGGTACAGTGGTGTTACAATGGTAAGCAAAAAAATAGTCTAATGATCACACAATGATACCTAGACACAAATAGAACATGATCACAATATTATAATAATAATGGTAATAATGATGATAACAACAATAATTTACAGCGGTGGTCAACCATGGAAGTGTACAATTTTTACCTGAACAATGAGATCTTTCAGAAGATGTCTGTACACATGGTGATGGTGGCGGTGACTCACATTCAAAAGATCCGTAGCTGTAAATTCCTTCATGGAATTAACCACATCATATTGCGCTTGAAGAACTTTTATGCGAGAAGCATTTAGCTGCATAGAATACTCACTGCAATAAAAAAATCATCCCATGCATCAATTAATCTCGATCAACGCCTTTTCTGCCAATAGTAAATTAGAATAGAATCTCAAGGTGATCCTAAAACCTAATGGTGAAAAATCTAGGTTCTTTAGAGGTCCGGAGCTCTTCAGAGCAATACCCTGAACTTAATTACCCCAAGATGCCAACGATAAAAAATTATTTGAATCCCGAAATGTGAATAGGCAAAAACATGGCAAATGTGTATACTCATCATACTAATGAGTAATGACAATTATAGGAAGAATACCACAGATAGCTAGCCAAATATGAAGAAAAGTTACACCTTCAACAATCTTAGAGGAGAGGCATATATACTAATTTAAGTTTCTGATGACATTTATTACAAAAACTTGTAAATCTACTACGGTAGTTAGAGCGTGAGCGTCCCTTGATGGTAACTTAAGTGACTACTATAAGATAAGGAACAAAAGAGACTTTACAGCTACAGGACTGGGATTATGCAACAGACTTTCAATTAGAAATATAAAGATCCTTTCTCAAGTTTTCTGTTAATATAACCATTAAATATATTTGAGATACAAAATAAACAGGAGCTTTTTACGTTAAGGCTTTCTTCTTTTCTCAGTCTTAAAAGCTTTTTTACATTACTCTTGCACATATACTTGCAGTCTTGTTGGCACAAATACCAAATTGTGAGAAGCAAGAGGGCAGAGTAAGAGATAATTACGATAGGGAAAGTGAATTTGAACAGATTCAATTGTTTTTCCTTCCCAGCATACATAATTATTATGATAGCCTTTGGAGAAGAGATACCAGCAGATCGAAGAACATCTGGGCGTGATCCATCCCCATAGAGAATTGGAAAACCAAAGTTTCTAGCTACCTGCCAGGCAATTTAAAGGTAACAAAATGAATTTAATTTAGTATGATGTCCTCCTCGAAGGAAAAACTGGCAAATAAAAATAAAAACACAGTCATTCTTTTAGTAAATTAAACACACAGAAATTTAGAAAAGAAAGGAATTCAATATCCCAAATAATAATATGTCAACTTAAAGAAAGGTTAATAGAATATACTAGTGGAAGCTAGGTGTAACATTCCAAGTTTCAAAATTTGGAAATAAAAAAAAAAAAATTGATGGCAATAATTTTTGGGATTAAATGTGTTGGAAATAATATTTTAAGGCTTAGGAAATTTATTGGGATAAATATGGGGTGAAACCTACAAACTATTATCTCAAATTACACTTTCCATTTGGCTTAATATCTACAAGCTATATACTCCCTTATCCTCCATTATATCCATTTAATTTTTCAATCTATTCGGTCAAATATTTACAGAGGATGAGAGAGCTTTCCAAGTAAGACATATAGACATTTCACACTTCCTTATTTATTCCAAGTTACCCACGTACTCACTCTTCCCCACATACAACCACTAATCATTCAACTTTCCTTATTTATTAAATAATGGGCCAACACATATGCATTCTATCCTATTGATTCACAAGTATACCATCTTACTTTCGGCAAACTTATATTCATTAAACTCCAAATTGTCTCCCGCCTCTAATTTCTTAATATAAATTCTCCACCTTTTCAATTGATCATTAGCTTACTTTTTCTCACTTGGCAATCCAAATTGCTAATCTCTTTTGGATTCATTTCTGAATACACGACACATTCTTCTTCTTCTATAATATATTTATTGTTTTTGACAGAAATGGACAAACACACTGCACATTCACATTTCATTCCTATTCACTCACATGCACTCTTGCTATTCTCTTTTCTTGAAAAAAAGTTCGGACGTATTCTCTCCACTTCATTCCACAAGTCAACAAGAATGGCCCTCTCTCATTCACATGCAGCACAATGCTCCCTCATTTGTCTAATTAAAGTAATTATCAACTCATCATTTGCTTTCTTCCGGCTAGACACGCATCTCTTCATTTCCTCACAAGCACACTCTTTTCTCTAATTCATTCAACTCTCAACTCATAACCCACGGTCTCTCCTTCAATATCATTATCATTATCATCATTAAGATCCAAATTTTTAAAGAAGGGTCACGGTTTGGAAGCAAGAACTCAAGGAAGGTAAGAATATCCACCTCTTCTTCTTCAAGGTTTTGAAGCTTTTGATTGAAAGTCAGATTTATAATCTGAGGCAAATTCAAATAAATAAGTGGAGTTTGTTAAATCTGGACTCACCAATGTATTCACCACCGAAAAAGGATTGGGAATATGTTGGTGAATGAATTTTTAAGGTATTTTGGAAAATAAGATCATAAGCTTCATAACACATTCACACCGTCAATTTTAAGGGTCTAGAGTCAGTTATCTTTCGTGTGTGGTTCGACTAAGAAGATGGGCTCTAAAAATTATGAAAATTTTACAGGAAATAGTACACTTCTTAAGCTTTAAAATGAGCTTTGGTTCACCCCAAACGAAGGTCTAAAACTCCAGTTATGATTTTTGGAAGTTGGGTTACAAAACAGGAAATATTCTTGACTGTCTCTGGAGTGACAAAATGATGTTGGATTTCGTGTCAGGCAAACAAATTCTAAAAATTATGAAAATTTCCATATGTGTAGTAGACACATAGAACTTTCTTTTGATAGGTAATTTGTAATTTTTGAAGCTCTATGCAGAAAGTTATGAATTTTGGAAAACGGGCTACACATCAGCAACTATTTCTGAACAGTGATTACAAGTTCGAAACCTGGGAATTAATGGTTTATGATAAAATGTTGAAACCAATTTTCCTAGAAACTATACCTAATAAGGAGTTCATACAATTTTGATTCACCTAAATCCGATGTCTAGAACTACAGATATGAATTTTTACTGGAATTTTCTGTGCAATCCGAAAATAAAAAGGATTTTCACCAATAAAGGATTTTGATTTAAGAAAAAGGAATTGGAGATGGCGAAAGCTTGGAAAGTCATATTTCAAATCAAGAAGTCCAATATTTTTTAAAGTGAATTTCCATAAATAGTGGGAATTTATTTATTTTATTATTTTGTCCTAGGGATATTTTCACCACTTGGGCACCGGGAAAATTATTAATATGTGTGGTCGACTGCCAGGTAGTAACCTTAATCTTCATATGCCTTGTGTTACATTGTATGTTTGATTTTCCATGGTTGTGGATCCGTGTCTCGTGAGAGACATGGTTTAATTGTGCATTCAGTGTGGTCTGGGTTTGGCGCCCAACTACTGTGTCTTTCCTAGCGCCCCGTGGATCCGGGATTTGCTATTTGAGCAGTCCTGCGTTTATTAGGACTTGGTCCTTCCGCAGTAAATATTGTATATCTGTGGTATGTCTTTATTATACTGCGCGTTATTACTGAATGTTTTGTATTTAATTATTTTCATGATTATGGTAACATACATGCATTGCATACACTTTCCATATGAAATTAATGATTACTCTGGGATCCAATTATGAATCCCAGGCATTTGTAAAGCTTCAGGTAATACTACTAGAGCAGCGACAGGTGATCACGGTAATGGTGCAGAGTAGGAATGAAGTTTATGGTGGTGACTGTTGGTGTTTAATTAAATTATTTTATTTAAATTTGGATGACTGTATTATTAATTTGGATATTTTAAGTAGCGTGAATTTGGATGATTGTATCTAATCCCTTCAGGGAAAAACTTATTATCCAATATTTTATGTTACCAGTATATTTGTCCAAACCGATAAGTGCTCTGCTGCTAAAACTCTGATATATGACATAATTAAGTAAGGAAAATACTTTATTAAAATTGGACTAAGCTTAAGAATCACACAACCTGCCACCTGAAAAGGCGAGGCCGGTTGGGTGTTACACTAGGAATGCAAAATGGGCAACTATACTGACCTTTACTACTATTGGGTCAAGATCAAAAAGCTACATAAGGCCATTCTCCGGCATCATTGTCTCCTCCTGAAGCCAATGGGTTGGACAAGAAATTGGCAAGGACCTTAAGAATAGGGGGAAAAAAAAGTTCAGAACATGTTCCATATAAACAACAATTTTGTACAATGTAGGGGTTGATCTACCTGACCCATTTGCCCAAATCCAAGGATAACAACAGGTTCATTGGCATTGAAATTTACCATCTCTGAAGCTTTCTGCAAATAACTCAGTTCAGTTGCGCACCCAATGTGAACTTGCAATTTAAAATGGAATTGCATTGAGTAATACAACCACAAGAGTACATTGCAAAAAAGTTATATCATGTTTACTTTATCATGGAGTTCTTAAAAATTTAAATTTTTTGCATCAAGTAATACAATCTACATGTTTTGTACGCCAGAGCTATTCGAATAGTAAGTTCATAAAAAAGAAGTAAATGAGAGGAGTTTATTCATAATGCTTTAGATTGCATTAGAATGATCTTGTATGAATATAGAATATTGTTCTCTCTTTTATCATTTTTCCTTCCTTTTTTTTTTATAAAATATATCTTACTTTTCCTTTTCCTATATAAATTATTCACAATGCTTATCAAAAAGATTTCTATTGCAACTACTTTAATGATCCATCATTGCTACCTGCAGTCATTATATGCATTCTCATTAGAAGCAATCCTATTCTTACACTCTCTTGTAAAGTAAGTCCCACACGAGGCCCAATAGCTGTGATAATCAATGTTTTGATAACAATTAAACCCACCAAGAGTGAAAGTACATTTGGCCACTCTGGGAAAAGGAGCTGCAAAGAGGAAAAAATGGAGAAATAAAAAAATATAGATGGGAAGTAAAATTTCTCTGCAGACAGAGGCACATTTCAATGATATAGGTATACAACAAACATCAAGAAAAAGGCAGTAATGAATTCACCTCTCTGCAGAGTTAGGCCTTTATACAGCAAAGCTTTCATCATCCCGCTCTTCATATTTCATATTTTCATATAATATAGATCTTTGGCAGTTAAGCCCATTATCTCCTCACCACACCCCTGAAATGCAGTAACCCATGTTAGCCCAGTGTGGTCCTGTATTTAGAGTTGCAGTATATACCTATATTCACATGCGTCAACATATTGGTCACACCTGTCGCACTGCCATTTTCCATCTCCATTATTGGACACTTTTTTGCTACATTTCCTATCCCCTATCATTGATATCAATATTAAACTATATCTATGCTCAATTAAACTGTAATAGTAACATAGAATTATAGTTTTAGAGTAAGTACAAAATGCATAGACTAACATGCTAATATCAAGATATGAAAATAAATAGAGCAGGGATGCATACCAGGAAAAATTCATCTCCAGTAGCATGACTTGATCCAATGCAAATCCTCTCCAGCCTCACGTATCTGAGGTGTAGTAGTGAAATCACTCGGCACGCTAGACTGGCCATTGTTACCAGATTTATGATTCACAATATTTTTAAGCACCCTCAAGTATCTGAAGCCATGGGTGATAACAGAGAGGTCGGAATCGGTAACCCCGGGATAGAAGGAGCGAGAAACTAATTGAGAGAGATCCAGCTCGATCAAGCGGGTGAACCTGATGGCCATTCGGCGGAGCATGTGAACCCAGCACGAGCAACACTGCAGCAGGCTTCTTCCTCTCGGTACTCAGGCAGGAAAAATTACAGGATAATGGGGAGGGGTGCAGACCTAAATTGAAGGAGAGAGAACAATATGTACAGAGAAAAGGGAATTTCAAAATTCAAAGTGCAGCACGTCTCCATCAAGCTGCACGAAACCCAACACAAGCTGTTACTATTCAGTTGCACAGTTGCATAATACATGAGAGAAAAAGTTACTACATGTCCATGTTGACCTTTTTGTTAATTCACCTCGACCAAAATCCTTTTTGGTTCATTTTGATTTTGAGTTCAGGGAAATGTCAAATCCTATAATTTTTGAATTCATATAGAGATGGGTCATTGCTCATCATAATCTTAATAAAATAATTAAAATTATGTTCTTCTAAGCCCACTCATAAAGTTTATCCTTGTATTTTAACTAGTTGATAATCATTGATAATCTTTTACCCTTATATTATTATATACTAAGACAAGTTATAATGCCTACTATCCTTTGTAACCAGACCATTAATTCAATGAATTAGCACTTCAAACTCTCAACTCATTGCTAATTACAACTATCTAAAAATGTTGACATTTTTCAGACCAAAACGGAAATATGCCTCTAATTTTTTCAAGAAATTTTGAAAAATCATAATTTAATTTAGAAATCTCCAAATGAGATGATTTCAATTTCTAATTAAAGCTCTAGAAGCCTAATTTAAAGTAAAAATAATTCCCATATCAAATTACAATTGTAACCTTGCATAATTTGTAGAAATTGTTACTACCTGAATATGGAAAACATGATTTTCCTAGTTTTTCCTTGTTAACTTGAAAAATTCATAACTTTTCGTTCTAGACATTTAAGTAACATGTTCTAATATTTATTTTAAAGTTTAAGATATGTACTACCTCCTTATTGAATTTCATAGACAAAAGAAATCATTTTTCTTGTCAAAACCTTACACAAATCCAACGGCCTCACATATTCTTCGCAATTGATTCTCTGCCTTAAACCATATTTCAACCACAGGTTCCTTCTTATTATGTGTTCTTTTTATATTCATCTTTCAAAACACATATAAAATTCTAAGAACCTCAAAGAAATTGGCCCATACTCATTAAAAAACTGAAGCTTTTGCTCGTGAAACTATATGCATGATAACTGGTTTTTTTCCCATAGTGCCCCTTTTTAGGAAACTATTTACCAAAATGCCCCTACTTTGAAACTATTTCTCATTATGCCCTCCTCTGAAAACATATTCTCAATCTACCCCCCTTTAGTCGACTAAACCAGGGGTTTAGTCGACTAAATTTCGAGGGGTTCAAATTTTTTGAATCCCCTCGAAATTTAGTCGACTAAACCACTTGGTCTAGTCGACTAAATTTCGACGGTGAGGGTTTTTAAGCACCTCAAACGCCGCTAATCGACTAGATCTCCCCCCCCCAAACCCCTCCCCCATCTCTTTTTCGCCAAAATCTCTCTAAATCCGTTGGTGGGTTGCGAAGAGAACTTCAATCAACTTGCATTTGCATCAATTTCGGTATGTTTTCGTCCCATTTTCGGAATTCCACCGTCAACATTGTGTTATTGCAAACCCCATTTGTGTTTTACTGTTTTGTGCTTAGATTTGATGGTTTTATTGTGTATATATGTTTGATTTGAGTTTTTCATTGATATGTATGGAGGAAAACGATGAATGTATATGTTTATGATAATTTTTTTGCGTTTATGAGAATTTTTTTATTTTTGGACGAATTTATCTTCGTTTTTCATCAAAAATTGGTGGTTTTATTGTGTATGTATGATTGATTTGAGTTTTTCATTGATATTTATGGAGGAAAAAGATGAATGTATATGTTTATGATAATTTTTTTGCGTTTATGTGAATTTTTTTATTTTTGGACGAATTTATCTTTGTTTTTCATCAAGAATTGGTGGTTTTGTTGTGTATGTATGATTGATTTGAGTTTTTCATTGATATTTATGGAGGAAAACGATGAATGTATATGTTTATGATAATTTTTTTGCGTTTATGTGAATTTTTTTATTTTTGGACGAATTTATCTTTGTTTTTCATCAAGAATTGGTGGTTTTATTGTGTATGTATGATTGATTTGAGTTTTTCATTGATATTTATAGAGGAAAACGATGAATGTACATGTTTATGATAATTTTTTTGCATTTATGCGAATTTTTTTGTGTTTATGAGTATTTCTTGTTTATGTTGAAAGTGTTTGTTAGTGAAAATGATGAATGTAAATGTGAAATTGAGAATGATGAATGTTTCTTGTTTCCTGATTGATTGTAACGTCCCTTTGTAGGTCTTTGTTCTCATCATGCGTCGTAGACAAGCTCCTGCTGACACCAGTAATGTGCGTGGGAGACGGATCAAGCACCGAGCATCGCGCGGGGCATCCTCCTCTAGGCAACAGTATGCACCGGAACCTGAGCCTAAGCCCGTTGTTGACCTCCCGTTTGGATATTTGTTTGAAAATAATGAAGCAGAGCATAAACGATTCATAAGGGATTTTGCTTCCAGACCCATCATTAAGCCGAAGTCATTAGACATGACATTCTTTGCACATGAGGGCCTTGACATTATGCCGTTGTTGGGAACTTCACATTTGGTAGGGCTGGCGGAGATGAGTTGTCCCTATTCAGAGGTTATGGTGAGAGCTTTCTACCATAACATGATCTACATTCATGGTGATCTGCAATCTCGTGTCTGCAGGGTTGACATTCTGGTGACGGCTGACATATGGACGGATCTTCTTGGATTTGATTTTGATGCTGGTGATAGATACCAGTTTGATGGAGACACCAATTTTGTCATGGAGGGATATGTTCGAGATAAGGTTGTGTATGCGTTCAGGAGGCCAGGAGGGCATAGACCTATAGTGACTGTAGGACAACTGACTGTTAGTTCTCAGATCCTCTTCTACGTCATCAGCCACATATTGTTTCCTCGGGCCTACAATCATTCACGAGTGTTGGAGGGTGACATCCCCATTATGTGGTCCATTCGGAATGGCATTGAGGTTAATTGGAGACATTATATCTGTTGGCAATGTATAAGGCAAGACATAAAGGTGCACTCCCATGCGCCTACTTGGTTCAGAAGATTTTGGAGAAATTTGGTGTTCCTATGGATGATGAGGTGATGGTGAAACAGGAAGCATGGAATGCCATCTTTGGACAGCGCCTCCTAGAGCAATGCAAGATCACCAAGGGTGCAGATGGTGGGTGGCACTACATTGGTGAAGAGGATGTTGATGCTGCTGCTGGTCAGGGTACACCCTTTGTACCTGATGTTGGTCAGGGTCCACCTATTGTTCTTCCTGAGGTCGATGATGATGACGGCGACGATGTTCATCCTGAGCCGGAGGGTGGATTCTCCCTTAGTGATGTCATGCAGGCCATCCAACACCAGGGCAGGATGCAGAAAAAGAGGTGGAAGATAGAGAATGAAAGGTGGAGGTGGATGCAGGCTCGGATGAAGTGGGTAGAGGAGACGCTTGGTCAGATGCAGCTTGGAGGAGCACCGAATGCTGCCGAGGGTGATGATGTGGCTGATGAGCACGCGGAGGATGATGGGAATCCAGAGCATGCAGATTAGATTTATGGTGTTCATGTTTTATGTACTTTCATTGACTTTATGTTTTATGTTCGGACATTGAAACTTTATGGTTTTTTTGTTTAGTAGCTTCAATTTGTGAATTTCATTACACATTTGATCCGCTAATGTCCCAAAATGAGTCAATAATACCATACAACATATCAATCAACTGAATGGTCCAAATTTCGAAGCCATTAACAACACAACTCATAGTACCCTAAATACAAAATATTTTACATAGACTTCAAGTTTGCCTATTCCTCGTTGGACATGTGCGCATATTATGACCGACTTGGTGGCAATTCCTACATCTTTGCTGACTGCTTGAGGGCTGAGACTCCACCCATTCCATCTCATTTGTATCCTTATAGACTTTGGTCTTCCCTTTGTGCGGGCCAAAGTTGCATTTGGGATAACTGTTGGGCCCTCTCCTTGTTGAATTAACAATTCATTGCCTATAGGATACCAGTGTGCTACATATACTTGACTAATGTATGGGATAGTGAATACCAGATCAACGTAATCATAATGGTTCAAATTCTCCATCTTGCATACTGCTAATACGTGGCTGCAGGGATATCTTCTTGCTGTGAACTTCCCACATTGACATTTGCGATTTATCAAGTCAACCCTCATTATGTCACCGGCAACATGTGTAGATTGATTATATGCGTCCTCAACCTCATATAACTGTAAATCTCTGTCATGAAGCCGCACACGGTATGTAACTATCATCTGGTCCATCCTTTGTAACTCTTCTTCAACCTTTTTTGACACTATCCTACTTGTAGCGATATTTTTGTTAATCTCAACACGTCTGATGACAAAATATTCGACCAGTCTACTACATGTCATCTTCACCAAAGCCGTTATCGGCAGATTACGTGCACCCCTAAGGATCTTGTTCACACACTCGGCTAGGTTAGTCATCATGTGACTAAACCTCCGTCCGTCTTCATCGTAGGACCTACACCATTTCTCTTTTGGAAGCCGGTCAAACCAGGACACAACCTGCGGGTTACAATCAATAAATTCTTGAAACTTCCGGTCAAACTGGATCTTTGAACTCATGTACCCTGCATAACATGTTAAAGCAAACTCATAACAAATGGTGCATTACAAACATGTTCAAGTATGTGAAGGCAATAACCAAAGTGTATACTTTCATACCTAAGTTCATAACTGTTTTCTTTAGTTGCACATCCTTGAATCTGGTATTAAAGTTGCTCGCGACATGACGTAGGCAATACACATGATAGGCATATGGAGGCTGCCAATCGCGGTGATCTTTAATCGCCTTTATGATACTGGCATGACAATCAAATATCAAACAAATGCCCGTCCTCTGCGTCACATGATCACGTAACAGACAAAGAAACCACCACTAATCATCATACTTCTCACCAGGAGGAACAACAACAAAGGCAATTGGTAAGACCTTCCCATCCCCATCCTGTGAAGTCGCAATCAAGAGAGTACCTTTGTATTTTCCGTACAAGTGGGTGCCATCAATTTGTAGTATGGGCTTACAGTATTTGAAGGCTTCAACTGTCTGGTTAAATGTCCAAAAAACTCTACGAAAGATGCGTAAGTTGACATAAAACCGACTATGATCGAAACATTCATCTGTATCAAGCCTGAAAACAGAGCCCACGTTAACTTGCGTCATGTATGTCAACCAATTGGGCAAGAATGCATATGATTCCTCCCAATCACCAAATAACTTCACAATGGCCTTCATTTTCGCCTTCCAAGCCTTCTTGTATGTTATATTATATCCATACATACGTTGCATCCTCTCTTGTATCAGCGCTGGCTTTAAAGCTGGATCTTCTCTTAACATACCTTGTTAAAGCGTAACAAACTTCAGAATATAATGTCAATAAACAAACAAAGTAGAAAGCAACAAAAATATGAAACATACTGATAATGCCTGCACATATGACATTTGAATCCAGTTGTCCATGATCCCGAGTAAGACTCTGGTTCAGGCAGGTGTGATCGCTAACCCACTTACGGACCACCCAACAATTTCCATTCTTGCCTGTCATTGCCCTCATATACTAGGGACAACCGTCAGCATGATTTCGACACTTCATCATAAACCTCCGTTCATCACTTTTTTCAACTTTGGCTGAACGATGAGTCTTCATGCAATACAATTTCAAGGCATGATGCATCTCAGACTTAGAAGGAAACTGCTGATACATATATAATGGATCACCTAACTGCCATCCACCTTGCCTGTCATCATCACCATACAACATCTCTAACTCATCGTCACAGTCAACCGCACTAATTTGAGAATAGTGCGGGCTTTCGGTCCAAAACGGCTCACTATCAGGTCCAACATCTGTCAATATGAATTTTCTGTCAGAACCAGTAAATAAACAATACAAAAACAACCACAAATTCAAGTCTACTAAATTACCACTACTAATTGGGTCAATACGAAGTGGTGGCATTGTTGCAGTCCCTGGGTTTACTAGGTTCGGGCAAGAATCAAAATCACCCTCCACATCGGTATCTGAGCTGTCACCTAGTGGAATAAACCTCTCAAATTCGTCCTCCTCATCGCTATGCATATTCTCATCTTCCTCATCTTCCATCAATGTTACCTGACTTAACACTTGTGAAGGTGCAGATACACCAACATGTCTATCTTCTTCACCAAAATACTGTGGGGATCTTGGATGCATAGGTATAGATGATGATTCGCCAGATTCAATTTCAACATATATCTCAATAAAATTTTGTACTCTCCGATTAGCAAATGCATCTATGACACAATCTACATCTTCATCATCACATACATTGGTACTAATGTAGTATACATTATCCTTATCCACTATAGTCTCCACTTTGGCAATTAACCGATGAATGCATTGGCTGCCATGTAGCCCCAATTTTTGGTAAATTCTTTCTTTCAGCTCGTTGTATGTAGTATCCCGTTTGATTTTCATCATTTTCATTTTCCCTTCAAATTGAACACCTTCGGGACCATCAAAATACCTCCCACTGTGGTAGATTATAGTCATGTAAGTGTTTGAACTTGAACTCATTTTTTACACCAGAATTTTAGCTGCAAAATGGAGGGTTTTAGCTGACCAAATAAAAAAAATTGTGAAAAATGAAGTGATATTCTTCAAAAAAATAAAAACCACTCAACCGATGTAAATCTTTTCACTTTTACATGTATATTCATCATTTTCCTCCATAAATAGGAATGAAATACTCAAATCAAGCAAAGACACACAACAAAACAACCTAATCAAAGCACAAAATGCAAAAACGCAAATGGGAGTTCGCATAAACACATAAATGACGACGGAAATCTTAAATGGAGATGAAAACATACTGATATCGACACAAATTCCACTAGATTGAAGTTCTCTTCGCAACCCACCAACGGATTCAGAGAGATTTTGGCGAAAAAGAGATGGGGGAGGGGTTTGGGGGGGAGATCTAGTCGATTAGCGGCGTTTGGGGTGTTTAAAAACCCTCACCGTCGAAATTTAGTCGACTAAACCAAGTGGTTTAGTCGACTAAATGTCGGGTGTGGGCTTTTTAACGCCCACCTCCGTAATTTAGTCGACTAAACCACTTGGTTTAGTCGACTAAATGGGTTTAGTCGACTAAATTTCGAGGGGATTCAAAAAATTTGAACCCCTCGAAATTTAGTCGACTAAACCCCTGGTTTAGTCGACTAAAGGGGGTAGATTGAGAATATGTTTCCAGAGGAGGGCATAATGGGAAATAGTTTTAAAGTAGGGGCATTTTGATAAATAGTTTCCTAAAAAGGGGCACTATGGGAAAAAAGCCTATGATAACTTTGTTTGTTTATACATGAATATAAGTGGAGAAAGATGACATGGAACTTCAAAATCATGGCTTAACTCCTAGAAATTCGACACCTCTCAACCCGCTCTGCATGCTCCGTTTCGGTGCTTTAATGATAGAACAAAATAGAACTAAAAGGAACCTCAACATTGGCATCCAAGTGAAGAAATCATATGCGCAAGCTCTATTTGCAAAGTGACCCAAAATCTTCCCAAGAGCACTCAACTTTCAGCAACCATTTGACCTAAATAACATCATCAATCAACTGAAATGAAGATGGAAGAAGTACTAAGAGACTTAACTAAGTAAGAAATTCCTCTTCTCTAGGGATCTCTCGGTCTCTCTCTCTCTTCTTTGTTTTTTCCTAGTTTCTGGCGAAAATGATGCAGTGGAGTGTGTGTGTGTGGTTGTATGTGTGATAAATTGAGAGAAGAGTGAGTGTGTCAGTGAGAAGACCACTTTGCCTCTCCTATTTCATTTACGACTTAGTCATTTACCCATTTAAATGCAACCAGTAAATAAGTGTTATAAATCAATCCTTAATATAAGTTTTTTTTTCTCTCCCTCAATTAGCTTCTTTAGACCATAAAATATAAACTCTAAAATTTTTAGGGAAAAAATTATCCTCTAATTATTTTTTATTAAATTTTCTGGAAAATAGATCCTAAATTTGAGAAAATAGCTTTAAAATTATTTAGACCAATTTTTTGTAATTAATCCATTCATAATATTTTTAGATTCTCAAAATAATATTTTATAATTTTTTCCTATAAGTTTTCAAGATCCAAAAATAATTTATAAGATTTTTAACCCACTTTGCTAGTGGTCCATTTATCTCAATTTTATTCTTTAAGCTTTTAGCCACAAAATTTGTTTGGGATGTTACAGGTTTCATTGGTCTCCGCGTTTTCTTGAAGGTTTCCTCCTCAGGAACTTCAAATTTGTGAACCTTAAGGTTCATGGTAGAATGACTTTTGGGGGTTTATTCTGAGAAAAGGCTAGAGGTATCAATAAATTCTAATGGTTGATTTCTTGATTGAGATATGATTGTGTCGGCATTTTGTTTCTTTCTGTGTTGAAACAGTTTCTTTCAGTTGAATAGGGATCTATTTGTTGTGCAATGAAGGGGACGGTATTCATCTTTGTTTTCTTGTTTGGCCCGAGGCTTTGTACCGAACAGTTAAAGGGGCTTTCCTCTTATGATTCCTGCAAGTTTCCATAATTTTAAGATATTTCCGAGCATCCAACGCTTTCAACCTCTGTTCTATGAAAATATAGTTATATTCTTTTGTATCGTCTTTTTTCCATATGCAAGCTGCGCTATGTATTTCTTATTTTTTTGGCGATAGTTTTTGCGATTGAATTATTCATCCACGGCCTAAAGATTTCTTACTTCTTCCGACCTGTTTAGGACAAAACCCCAGCCCCCTTGGCACATATAGCTCACTATTATGCAGAAAGAGAAAGAAGAAATATAACACTTTGTTGTCTCCAAGATTTCTTTGATTGTTGAAGGAAAAGATCCTCATGATTTGCCAATGAATGGATGATGTGAAATTGCCATCCTCATAGGTCGTCGAATTAGGTCGTTAATGTGGGACAAATAATACGAATGCGATTGGGTATTGTCAAGAACTGAACTTGCCACTTCCTTACAATGAATTTGTCTAGGCTGAGAATTCCAAGCTTGACTGATTTATTTTCTTCTAGAAATATTAATGTAAATGTGGGTTCTGATGCAAAAAGAATGGAACTCTCCTCATCATGCACAGGCTAATGGAATGCGGGGGGAATCCAAATTGGAGTTGTTTGCTTTTGATTCTCTTGTCAACATTCTTGGGCTCAAAAGGTATGCAAGCTCTTTGTTACTGCATACGACTCATGTTCTTCTCGAACAAGTAGTTTCTTTGTTTTTAGCCTTCTCATTGACTAATCTTCTATTGATCCAGCATGACTGGAGAGCAGCTTCAACAGCCATCTAGTCTTAAAGATGGTGAGAATATTTCCATCACAGTGAGGAGCCAAGAGTATTCTAACTTCTGAAGACACTTGTTCACATTTTCATTTGCATTTTATCTTTTTTCATTTGACATTGATATCATATTTTCAAATATGGTCCATGCTATGTGTTATGCTTTGCATCGTTTGTCTTTTTATGTGATGGATTTGCAGAACAAGAATTTTAGAAACAGGAATTTTTATATGTGATCATTATGTGTTTTTACGATTTAGTTTTCTTGGGTGATTGTTGTGACTCATGACAAATATATGCCTTTTGAAATCCTTCACAATCTCATTCTTGAATAATGGTTACAATCTCTATTTGGCTCTTGTTCTTTTCTCACCTGAATATCACTGAGTGCTATTGAAACCAATGGTGTCATGAAGGTATATGCTACAACCCGAATTAAACTTATGCTTCTTTGATTAGACCACTGCCTTGAGTCATTGTTTCAAAACAAATGGTTGGATAAAAACTATTTCTTTTAGTTATCATAGATTCATAGAGCATTATTTTTAACTTAATATCTCTTTTGTTTCAAATTATCATAGAGGGGTTTTTTTTAAAGCAAAATTTGTGATTACCATGAAGAAGGAAGTTGCTGTCATGTCTGGCTCTGTGTCTACAAACTTTTGTAGCTGCGTTCATCTTGACCAGGAAATAATGTGTTCGTTCTTTATAAAAAATCTCTTTTGGTCTCATTGCTTTGAAGTGTGAATATTAGCTGTTGCATTTGGATGAGTAAATTCGTATGCAGCCCCGCAAAGAAAAAGCTGTTGGCATTGACTGGGACATTTTGCGTTTTTCATTTGATAGGAATTTGGCTGGTAGGAAACATTGTATTTTAAAGATCCTTTCTTCTATCGTGTCAAACTGAACTAGCTTTCAGCCTAGTTCCCTGCAAAGATATTTACATATTTTGTTTTTCTTATAGTAGAACTAGGATATTGATGTTTTGTTAAAAGGATCGCTGGTTATTTATTTGTATTTCCTTGATTAACTGCAGAGCGCTCAAGTGCAATGCACTGTATTTATCTATTTTGGAGACGAGCTTCTGATCTTGTCCTTGCACATGACCCCATGATGTGGATTCTCTTTTGTCTTCTATCTCCATTTTTGTCATGTGAAGAATCTTTGTTATCCATTGTCGATGCTTTCTACACAGTAGCTGTAACTCAGGTTTGTCATCTTGCTTCGAATTATTCTTGTTATGCATTTTTTGTTATTATGTTGATTTTGTAATCTCGGTTAATCTTGATGCAGGCTATTATTTTGTATCGTGTCAAAACCCATATTTTTATTCTTTTTTTGTTTGAATTAGAATTTTAAGTAAATATATAATATTGAATTTATTGAATATATTTTATTTAAAATTATTTAGTTATTTTTCATGGGAAAATTCCATTTAAATATCAAGTGAAATTCCAAAACCGTCAAATGTCTGTTAAAATTTATAAAGGACTTAAAGGTGACATGGATCAAATTAGGATTTTAAAATGTTGGTTTACTTAAACTTTTGTTTTCAGTTTTTAAATAAATAAAAAAAAAATGACTCTTACCAGAGGACCACTACGGCCCGCCGCCATAGACTTGACTGTCAGACAGCTTGTAACCACTAGCAACCTGGGCTTCGGCCGCCGACAGCTTGAGATCCAGTGAGGGGATTTTTTTTGGGTGGGGTTGAATCTTTTTTCTTTTAAAAAAAAAAGATTGTAATAGGTATGTAAGGGTGGAGTTCAAACCCACGCCACCTTAAAAAGGACTAAGTGCTTGCACCATGGGCCACTAAGCTCCTTTGATATATATATACTAAGAAATATATATTCTTAATATTTTTTTCATTAAGAAACATTCTTGTAAATCTCATTACAATTGTTGTGAATATTATTGATGAACGTATTATTCTCATTATAAATTTGTTCATAGTGCCCAGATCTTATTCAATCTTATGAATCTCATTATATATACACATATACATATATGTATTATATTTATATTTTATATACACATATGTATGTATGTATGTATGTATGTATGTATGTATTTGTGTTTATATATATATATATTCACAAAACTGTACAAAATCTGAGCATTTTAAACAAAATTTGTCATGAGAATAACAAGTTCATTAATGAAATTTGCAAATCGATTAGTAAGATTCATAAATTCAATAATGAGTTTGACAAATTTATTCATCAGGTGAAAAACTGACATGTTTTCACCTTGAGAATAAACTTATAAAACTCATTATTAAACTTGTAAATCTCATTAATAAACTTGTTATTCTCACTACAATTTTTTTTCAAAATGCTCAATCTTGTAAATCCCATTGTGTAATCTATATAATATATCATATTTATATAACATACACATACACATATATATAATAGGATTCACAACATTCAACAAAATCTGAGCATTATGAGCAAAATTTGTAATGGGAATAACAAATTCATCAATGGTAACACTTGTAATGGGATTTTCAAGAGTGTTGTTTCTTCATGAAAAAATGTTAAGAAGAATATATATATTTGTTAATGTATATTTATATCAAAAGAGTTAAGTGGCCAAATGGTTGGACCACGTAACCCCTCTCAAGGTGGGGTGGGTTTGAACCCCACCCTAACACACCTCTTTCCATCTTTTTTTTTTTAAAAAAAAAAGATATAACCCCATCCCGCGAAAACATAAACCCCTCACTAGCGGCGTCCTGAGTCCAAGTCACAGGTTGTGGTGATCTTCCGGTGAGGGTCATTCTTCTTTTGTTTTTTTCCCCCCTTTATTTAAAAACTAAGGGTAAATTCATTAACATTTTAAAACCCAATTTTTCCCTATCACTTTCAAGTCCTTTACAAATTTTAATAGACATTTGTGGGTTTTGGTATTCAAATGGGATTTTCCCTTTTTCATTTTGATTTATTTAATTGTTTTAAATTTAATTCTTGTTTAATTTTTATTTTTGAAATTTGATTTGGTTGGTTATAAAACCAGTAATTCTGCCAAATAAAAAAAAAAAACATGTAATTTTAAAAGCTATCATCTTATTATTTAAAAATTGATTTATTTTTAAAAATTGATTTAGTTGTTTCTAATTCTAATAATTCTACCAAATCAAAAAAAAAAAAAACCCTGTAATTTTAAAACCTGTAATCTTATTATTTAAAAATTGATTTGAAAACATTTTCCTTTATATGCTTTGGTTTGAAACTTTTTTAATAATATTTTCAGTATTTTTTTTTGAATTTCTTGTTCGAAAAACTATAATTTTTATATCCTTGTCTAATTTTTTTACTTTTGATTGTTGTTCTTACTTTTTTTAAAAAATTGATTTGCTTGCTTATAAAACCGGTAATTCCAGCAAATAATAATTAAAAAAAACCTGTAATTTCAAAAACCTATCTTCTTATTATTTCAAAATTGATTTATTTTTAAAATTTGATTTAGTTGGTTCTAATACCAATAATTCTACCATATCAAAAAAAAAAAAAATCTATAGTCTTATTATTTAAAAATTGATTTGAAAACTTGTTTTTTATACGTAGTGATTTAAAACTCTTTTAGTTATTTTTCCTTTTGTTTTTCTGGTTCAAAAAGCTGTAATTTTTATATCCCTTGTCTTTCTGTTTCAGATTTGATTCTTGTTCTTATTTTATTTTTAAAATTTGATTTGGTTGCTTTTAGAACCAGTAATTCTACCAAATCAATCAAAAAACATTTTCATTATTTGAATTAGATTTATTAGTGGATATGTAATATTTAATTAATATTTTTTATTTAAAACTTATTTTGTTAAAAAAAAACTTGTAACTCCGCCTATGTATTATAGCCGGTCCCAAGCCCGGATAAAGGAGGAGGGTTGTGTTAGGCCTCGATAACAAACATAAAACTTTGTCTAATCTTTATGAATATGAATCAACGAAAACCAAAACGAACACTCAATAATCTCATTGAGCAAGACCTCCTAGTTTGTTGCTGTTGTCATCGTCGTCTAATCTAAATCCACTTGTTATGAAGCTCGATGAACTGCTATGTCCAGAGCAAGACTGGCTAGTTAAACTTATTTTTGGAATGGAAAAATGGTAGGGATGATAGAAGAATTGAGAAACAAAAGAGACTGAGAATTCCATTAACCGTCAAAAGTAGCTCCTTCTCCAGTTACATGGCTATTTAATGTGTAGGTAGGACTCTTCTCTTACCAACTAGTAGCTTTCTTTTAATAACTTACTGTAACCAACAAAAGCACTTGCTATTACTTACTCAAAATACCTAATATAAACAAACTTACCCAATTTTTGATTAATTATATGCGAATCGCATTCCCTTATTGTAACAAATGTATTGGCTTTTAGGTATACATGTAGAGCTGTCACAAGGGGTCAGAAGTAGTGGTGATTGAATTACTTGGTCTCAACATTGTTTTAGTAATAATAGTTGTGTACATGCCGCGTATGCTACTATGCTTATCATTTGATTCTTTCCAAATTAATTCAATAACTTATCTACCTTTCCCTTTTATAGCATATAATGTCAATGATATTCTATTTTGTTCCTCTTCTGGAAGTTTGATGAATTATCAATTATTTGAGGAAAACCACACCCCCAGGCTATGAGGAGGTATGAGCTAGAACTGTTCAATTATACAATAGTTTTTTCCTCTTCTTGGAAATGCTTATCCATCTCATCATGATGATTGGTGCGCAAATTGCTATATACAACTGTTTCAATAATTGGGCAATCAAATGGTTGAAGTTCATTATCAAAATCTCAACTTTTATGCCAAGTTTAGCAGAAGCCTAACTGTGTTTTCTTGGTTGACATGATTTATGTTAAAGATTTTCTTTTCATCGTCTTATGTTTATTTAATGTCCAAATGATTTATCTAGGTATAAACTAACTTTTGCAAAAAGTACTTCCCCTATATTCTTATGAGGTATATGAAAGAAATAAGCACATGTTATTTTTAAATTGTCCTTGGTCATCTCTATAATAATTCGTGGACCTCCCATATTTTAATGTCAACTTGAAAACACAGCATCACACTAAGTGGCCGAGATATTTATTGACTGTAGATTTTTAATGTTATGTGTATAATTTAGCTAGTGAATGATAAATTGATAAGAATATAGTTGGGTTAGCTAGCTGAACATAGTTAGGTTCCCTGTATGTCCATTTATAGTCAAAATTTTGTTAAAGGTAGTACAGCAAATGTGGAAACTCAGCCCTTATTATTTAGGGAAAATCACCCTTAGGTCCCAGGGACCTATCCAAAAAGTCCTAGCATGAATTTCAATATCTAAAAACTCCTTAGGGACGTCATTGATATAGATTCCAATTTTTTGCCCATCGATTAAAAAAAGAAAAAGACCGGCTGAAGGAAGTTCACATGCATATTTTCTCATTCATGAGAAAGGAAAGCTTACGGAGAAAGCTACAGGGGTGTGCGATAATCTTTCCATATGCAATGTTTAAGGAAAGCAACTCCTTTTCATCTTCTCAGCAAAGCTGAAAGTTTGCAACTTTCATCTGCTCTTAGAGCCTAAACATTGATTTCTTTTTCCCTTTTTGTGTGTGTGTGTTCGCTACATTCATATTCAAGGGTTGATTAAAGGTTGCAGCTTGGGCTCAGATGTGGACTGTCTACTGTAAGCTAGGTAAGTAATGCAATGATTTTGTTAAAGGTATCATCTTGACCATTGAAATTGGGGTTTCATTGTGTTTGGAAAGGGTATTAAATTTCTAATCTTTTTTTGGCCATTGTAAAAGCAACAAAGCCATATCCCACTAGCTGTGGTTGGTTATATGGATCACATGACTCTATTGTACTCTAACGAAAACTAGATCTTTGGATAGATTAAAGATGTAAACAAGTTCATATTCATCTAATTATTTCTTCATGATTATACATATTTATTCTTCACCTTGACATGACATAACATACCATCTAAACATGTTATGGATGAAATTTCAATCAATATATGATTCCCAATTGTATTTTAAACATGGATCTTGTTTATATTCTGTTCGCATCATTTTAAAAAAGTGGAGGTGTTAAGTAACAATAACATATGACGGTATGATGGTTTTCCTTCTAAATTTAAACTTACCAAGCCTTAAATTAGAATTAGAGCCTAGCATGAAACTTATGCAAAGGTTTGTTGCTAATGATGCAACTCTGGACCAAATTTATTTCAAGGTATCATATGCCTGTTGCTGCCTGTCGCCTTGAAACTTACCAAGCCTTAAATTATGACAGTATGATGGTTTTCCTTCTAAATTTAAACTTACCAAGCCTTAAATTAGAATCAGAGCCTGGCATGAAAATTATGCAAAGGTTTATTGCTGATGATGCAACTCTGGACCAAACTTAAGCTATCATATGCCTGTCGCCTTGAAACTGATTGCTGACTCTCATTGCTGTATCTCCTTACAAGCCAAAGATAAAAGCTACAACTCTTTTGTCTGATTATGATTAGTGATGAGGAAGTCGTTCATGTTATTCCATTAGGCAATGCTGTAAATGTTATCCTGAAAGTTTCCGAATGTCATTTGCCTTGATGCTTATGGACCATATTTTTGCGGTGGATTTCTTTTTTGAATTCTGAATGACGAGTTACAGATTTACAGGCTTTAAGAAAGAGCATATTTTATGGTAGAATTGATCGCAAATTGCGAAAGAAGGTTTGTTTATTACTTGTGATCTGACAAGGCCTCGTCTGCAATCTTATCAAACCACTCTAGTCTACTTGATTCAAGAAGCAATTGAAGTGAGGCATCTTATCAAAGGACAATATATTTGGTACCTAGTCTTTCATATGCCACAAGTCCTTTTGATGTTTGCTGTCTTTCCTTTCACGTAATTTTCATCAATGTACATTATATTCATGTGGATTTATAGAAGTCTTCTCATTCAGTTTCCTCAACTAAATTCTTACTTAGAATTAAACTAGATTATGTAATTCACTCTGTAGAGCATCTCGTTGGCACAAGCTAAAAGATTCACAAAATTCAGGTAAAGGAAGGCCTTATTGAGAAATATGTAATAAGCTGGAAACTAGTCCAAATGTTTCTATGTTATTGGAATTTATAAGAAAGGAAAGCTGAGTGATGCTTTTTCTAGTTATAATGTATAACCATGCTTTTTTCTCCTCTTTATTATCAAGGTAAGGACGGACAGATCAATTGGTTTCTATGACAGGAATGATAATCCAAATGTTAATGTTCACCGAGAAATATTGTCGACATATTCATTCTCCACTTTGATCATGGTTATTGTCAGGTAAATGGCAATTGATACTGGACTCTTGGCTTGAACTTGCTTCTTTTTAGTTATTGAAGCAATATTTTTCACTTAATCTTTTTTGGTGGTCATCAGATAGGAAAAGCAAATTAATAATTTATTTAAATGATTTAAAATTTGAAGTCCTTCTTGATATCTTCCAAAATGTTTTTCAGAATCTGTGAATTGATGACTTCTGATATGTGTGTTTGGTCTTCCTAGATGCTTGCCTGCTTAAAACAAAGCTTATAATAGTACATTAATTGCAGCCATGGGGGATATAAAAAAATAGCAGGCATGGTTGAAATGTCGGGTACATAAAATATTTCCAAAGAAACGATACCTGGAATCAATAGATGAGACCCCTCCTTGTTTTATATGCTATCTACTCCTCTTCCTCCTCCCACTCCTGCACCCAAAAAAGAAAGTTCTTTTATTCTAACACTAACACATATGTAGAAATACTAATAATGCTCCTATCATAATTTGTTAAAGATATTATTGAAGGGTATCTTTAGGGTCAATAATTTATATGATTCAAAATACTTCTTTTGCGGTTTTAGCATTCTCATCTAGTGATGGGAGGAAACATCTACCCCCCCCCCCCCCTTCCCTTTTAGTCAATGATGTCTTTTGTTATAATCTTGAAGGTTGGGATATGGTCTTTTATAAATATAAAAGGCATCGCAATCATTTCTGCTACAGGTTTGTTTGTTATCAAGGACCAATTTTAAAAGAATTCATATGGAAAAATCAAACTAACCCTAGCATTGCCTTATTATCTAAATGTTTTAGAGCTTGTCTTTTTTGGAGTTTAAATTCTGATATGATATTATCTGTTAATAGAGGTTTCTTGCGACTGCTAGTTGATTCCGCTCATTTGATCGATGTGACATCCAAATTTTTATTTATAGTATTAAAGTGTTATTAAGATGCAATTTATTAAGTAAATTGAGGTTGAGAATAGATCAAGTGCATTATTTCTGATGTAGAAACATACAATTAAATTAAGAAAATAATGGAATATGATTGAAAATTGAAGGTAGCATATATTTATTAATATTGAAATGAATTTAATGATTTTTTTTTTTTTGGTGATTGGAAATTTCTAAATAATAATGTGAATAGAGAAACTTTAGTAAGACTTGACGGGTTTATTTTGAGGAAATGAGCAAATTGACGGACTAGGACTTATAGCAAGTTTTGAGTTTCAACAATCGGAAACCGTAGGATTGTAGATGTTAGTGAGTACTTCATTTTAATCTGTTTAGTTCGTTGAACAAAGTTAAATTTTTACACTTTTAAGTTTGTTGTGATTAAACCCTAAGTGAAAGAAAAGGGATTTTAGTTTTTAGTGATAATTAGTTATGGTAACTTAGAAGAACTTCATGAAAGTTGATTTTGTTGTTAAATTATAAGTTTGGGTGGTTTTTCTATTTATAGAGAAATTATTGCGAATTTTTGAGGTATTTTTGGAATGAGCAAACTTGACGTTGTTTGGCTAAGAAATTATTTCAAGTAAGAACTTTAGCTAATAAGGATGTTGTATTTAAATTTTCATAGTGACCAGACTTGATTTGATTTACCAATAAGTACTCTGAGATTATTCTTGCTTAGAAAAAGGAGGGTTTTAAAATAATAGTGAAATTGGAACTTATGGATTTTCTTGTAGTTTTTAAAAGTCATTTGGGATTAAATAAAAGGTTATGAAAAGTTTGAAATTGTGGAATTCATTTGTCATGATCAAATTGAAAATTAAAAAAAAAAAAAGATTTAGCTAAGTGAAAGATAATTATGAATTTAAACATTTGATATTAGAAGAGGAGAGCATAATTTAAGTTTAGTATTTGGAAGTTGATTAATGACTTTAATGAGTATAATAAAGTGGAAGAATAAGGGGAATATAATTGGGATGGTAAGCATATGAATGTTAGATATAATATAAATTTATCTAAGGGACAAAGTGAGCGGATGTTGGAGCTTTAGTTACTAATTGTTAACCATTATGTCAGTTATCATCTTATTGATGAATCTTCACATCTATCATGTAAACTCTCCTTAGTTGTGGTTGAGCATGGAGTTGCACAAGAATTGTTGTATTCTTTATTAGCTTTGGCAAAGAGGTAACTCGTTAATTCACTTTGTATGCTTGTTGATGTGATTATAAGTGTATGTTAGTACTTTAATTGTTATAAATATATATTATAGTATTTTTGTGTGAAAAATGTATAATGACAATATGAATTATGTTTATAGTAAACGTGTCAGTTAAGTAGGCTTGAATGTTTTATTTGGATGTTGATGATGCACAACATTGAGTATTGACTATGTGGATGTTGATGATACTGGATTTGGCAATGTTGAATTGTTGGATTGCATATTGAGTTGTATTAGATGGTAAGAAGTTGTGATTGTAGGAGGTTTGATGCTATTATACCACGTAGTATAGCCGCTACTTCGCGTCTAATGATTAGCTTTAACATTTCCAAGGTCCTTGGTTAAGATATTGTGTATGAATTTGATCATAAAATAAATTAGTATGTTTCTTGATTATTTTCTAAGTTGATAACTACAAGAGGATGAATTGTTGGTTTGTGTATGTATTTTTTCATATTATTAATTATATCTATATTAAATAAGGGTTTAATGTTTCTGCCTTGGAGGCAAAAACATTTTATCTGTCTCACTCACATAAAAGTGAGCGGGCCCTACTATCAAGAGAAGAGAGAGAAAATAATGGGACCCACTCACTTTTATGTGCGTGAGGCAGATAAAATGTTTCTGCCTTAAAGGTAGTAACATTAAACCCATTAAATAATAATATGACAAAAAAATGTACAAGCAATGTCTTCATATGGTTTTTCTGACTAAGTCAGATTGGATATTACTAGATTCAATTGGGGTAACACTCACCCAAAAGTATTTGGGAAAATCACGCTAAGGTTCTAATGCTAAGAAAATCAATATTAGAAATGTCTCATAGCTTGTTAATAACAAGTGATAGAACAACCATTGATAAGTGAAAAAGTTACTATTGACAGTTTACGAAATTTTATTAATATTATTTTCCTTAATTGAAACCTTTGTATGATTTTCTCAAGATATTGTATGCATTCACATGGGTTTAATTTGAACTTGTTACGGATGTGAAATATGAGCTCAAGATAAGAACAACCCAACAACCAACAATGACTAAAACCAAAAGTAGAAGCCAAATGCTTACACAAGAGCAAAATCAGAAACGGCATAGTCGTAATGATCAACAACAAGAAATTATCTGGGATGACGACACTGCGTTCAATGAGGAAATTCACAACACGGATATCCCCAACCCAGAGGTTGATCATATGGACTTAGAACTACAACAGGCCGATCAAGCCAATTCATCGCAACACTTCCTGGTCGGCAACTCGGAAGTCCGCATATTGCGTAACTCGGTGGAATTGCTACTAAGACGAGTTGAGACAATGGAAAATTACAATTACCTTCAGAGCCAAAAAAGCGATCGAATGGTCGAGATAATAGAGGAACTACTGAAACAGTCACAGAACCCGCCTCAAGGCAAACACCGAGATGACCAACATAATGAGGAAAGAAACACCAATCAACAGCCTGTTGACCCTTCTCAAGGTGGGCAATGTCGGCAGTGGCAGTAGCAAGCTCAGAAGTGGCAGCGGCAAGCTCAGACTTAGCAGCCTTTAGATCCTTCACAGCATCCCCAAACTTAATCTGGAGATTGCTCAAGGCACGACTGAGAGCAATCTCCCCATCTTGAGATTTGGCTAAGTTTGCCTAAGTCTTGGTAAGCTCAGCACGGGCTAAGTCCTTGTCCGCGGCGGCCTCAGATAGCTTTTTCACAGCCTTAATTTTTTTCCTCCTCGGCCTTTTCCTATTGATTTGTTGTGGCTTCTTTATCAGATCGGGCCTTCTAGAGCTTAGCAAAGGCCCGCATATACTTGTATTTAACATTCGCATAGTAGTCAATGAGGCGGGTCACCTCCGTAAGATGGTGTTGCATGCTCGCCAATTCTTGCTTCTCATCATCTGAGAGCTCAGTTGCTTTATAGTAATTAGTAGGAGGCTTCAAGGCATACGATAGTTCTTTAGAGACTCCATCAGTCCACACCTCTCCCCGTGCGTGGTAATGATGCCGGGAAGGAGGTGGTGGAAGTGGCAGGGGAGAAGCCTAAGAAGATGTCATAACCTTAGCAGAAGAGATCGAGATGCCTTCAGAGATGGTAGCTGAAGAACCCGCCATGGCTTTAGCCCATTTCCGAGGTACTAGATCTTCAGACTAAGGGGCAAAGAATCCCTCTTCTCGGCCACCACAGCCTCCTTCTGGGACGACGATTTGCCGCCCTTGTTGGCATGAAGTCGGTAAGCCAACTCATGGTATCCCGACTTCTTTCCCATTTGAGCTTCTACAAAAGAATCAAAAAGCAAGTAAAATATCAACAAATTGGCAAATGTCAAAAAGAGAGGTAAAAGTTAAATAAGCAAAAGCCCTACTCGATGGAAATAATTCGTCCACCGATTGCTTGACGAAGAATTAGGCGTCAACAACGCCCTTGACCTTCACATGGTCAACCAAGGCTATTACAATGGCGACCTTGACCATCTCCAAATCGCTGTCCTCAGGTTCGAAGCTTTTTGGATCCTGCTCATAATGAGCATTAGTCCAGTAGAGGGGAAACTCTAATTCTACTAACTTAGAATCTATATCTTTCAGGAACCACGGTTTATGATCGGGTTCAGTAGTTACTTTGAAAAAAGAGGTTTTAAAATTCTTTTAGGAATCGGTTGCCACATCAAGAAGTTTTCTATCTGGCATCGCCCGGAAAGAGACCCAGCCTTTTTTCTCCGGAGGCTTGCCGGCTAGGCGAAACCTTTGAATAGTAAAAAAATATAAGAAAACACTTATAGAAGGTTGAAGATTCAAAAATTTACAAAGTCGCTCAAAAGCAACGATGAAGCCCCAAGAGTTGGGATGAATTTGGGTCGGGGCTAGGTGGAGAACGTTTAAAAGTTCTATTTGAAACTTGGTAAACGGGAAGCGCAAACCAAGTCAGGTTATAAAATCCTTATAGAAGAAGAATGAACGTTGGTTCCCTTCCCAGGTTGTACAAACCGGTTCATTGGGACTATAAGGAGAAATAGTGCAGTTATCCCGTTCCCCAAGGGGCAGCTCAGCAATCTGCCTAGCAGTAATATAGGAAAGCTTAGACAGCACCCTGGCAGCCACCCAATCATATTTGTCGGCCAAATGTCGAGGAGGGCATGCCAAGGCCGACTCTCCAGAGCAAGACTCCTCAGCCGGACGCATAGGAGACGACATACTACCTAAAAAAGAAAACAAGAATAAATCAGAACAAAAAATTCAAAATACCTGAGACTGACAAGTCTGGATGAGAAGAAATGATGGCACTACTGGCGCCCAGATTCCCCTACAACAAAGTATGTTGGCATGATGAAGCTACTTGATTAGCTTTCAACGACCGACCCACCAACATGAGCTCGGAAATACGCCAAGAACACTCCTCATAAGGGCCAAGAGGATGGGAAGGAAGACTTGACGACACAGCTCTTGGGGTTAAGGGGCCAGCAGACCAAGAAGACTCCCTCCCCCCATGACTCACAGAACCCGGATCTAAAGAGGTTGCCCTAGCAATGGTTACCCCTAATCCTGGACTGCAGGCTCTACAGACTGAGACCGGGCTCTAGAACTTTCCCTAGACTGGATAGGCCGACTTGACCTTTTCCTACTTCCACCACCGTAAACTTAGAGCACACTTTCTAATTTTTGCTCCTTGGTTAAAGGCTTTCCAAAAAGCCAAGACCTCGGAGGAATACGTTCAAGAAGCTCTTCCTCTTCTGGGGTGAGGTTACTAGGTTTAGGAGACCAAAAAGAGCTATCGGAGTTCATTTAAGTTAAGGAAAGAAGGATAGGGCAAAACTTGGTAAAAAAACAAGAAATCGAGCCCTAAAGTCCTAAGATGGGAATCAAACCAACCAAAAATCAAGAAATTTTAGAATAGACACGGAAGAACATGATAAACACCCAAAGACTTCCCAAAAAACGAAAAACACAAATGACTAAAGAAATCCACCCAAGAAGCCCAGATGAAGGAAAGATGAACAGTAAAAAGAGTCAAGAGAGAACGATAAATACTTGGTTTCAGATAACTTAGGGGAAGAGCAAACGCATGAGCCAAGAGACTGGGAAATGGAAGAACAAAAAGAAGATGGCAAATTCTCTCTAAAGCAATCAGAAAGCACTGAACATTCAAAAGTATAAAAGGAGGGAAGACGATGGCTATATACACAAGGATAAGAGAAGACGGTTGAAGGCCAGGAAACCGAAATGACAGGCCCAAGGGGCCTCAGTAAAATGACTGATGTGGCTGAAAAAGTGCGCACATTAAATGCTCACATTCAATGCGCACGAATACCGATAATAGTGGAGTAGGTGTTCCACTACCACGCCGGTTTGCAGACGCTAGCTGGCAGGAGGCAATAATGGTACTCAATTTCTCAAAAGCATCAAAACATCAAATCAACACCCAAATCAAGTGCTTACATCAAGGACGATCCGGCTAAGTTATGATCCTCATTGCCTAACAAAGAAAGATAAGCAAGTCGATCCAAGCTAAGTCGGAGTTCGATAACAACATTAAGGCCGACCTACCCATGAAGTTTTAAATGGGGAATAATGCTAATCCATGGGAACCTGGATAAAAATCCAAAAGAACTTGGAATTATCTGACACCGACAAAGCTAAACTACATAGCAATTTAAAACAATCATGAGTAGGACATGGTCCAAATCAAGAATGTCCGAGATAATACATCCTGGGCTAATAAAGCAAGTCAGAACTCGTAGAAATGAATTCATCCTAGCAGATCAGAGACCTGAGCTACCGGGTGGGGGGCAACTGTTACAAATGTGAAATTTGGGCTCAAGATAAGAACAAACCAACAACCAACAGCCCATGATAAGGGCCTATTGGCAATCTCAACAGCCTCCCTGAATCAAGGAAACCTTAAATAATTTATCAGTATCTTTATAAAGATAGCGATTACCCTCAAATCAAGGATCTTATCACTGAAGATATCTTATATCCTAAAGTAATAAGATAACAGAAGTCCACCAATTTAGAGCCCAGGTAAACCTATAAATAGGGTTCAAACCCTAATAAGGTACACTGGCTCTGCACTCTATCTTATATGATTCAGTTCACACAGAACACACACCCCCACTCCCCTCTGGTTATAAGCCTGTTCTTCAAAAGTGAACTACATGGACTTTGATCCCTCACAATGGTACGTAGGCCCCTGGGATTTAATCATAGGTCAAGTCCAATCTCTACTATTCTACAACATAACAGAACTCAAGATCTATCACTTAAGCATAATTACTGTGATCATTTATTCCTCACACGTACTTATAACAATAAATGAGTTATTGTTATTGGTAGCATTCTTGGACATTTCTTTGTGATCCCCTCAAACATGTTAATCCAGCTTTCTTCTTCACCATTTGCTATATATACTTGTTATCCTTGTTACCTTTACTTGGTTCTTTCTAGGGGTGGTTTAGGGGAGGGATATGATAGAGGAAGGGGGAAAATTGAGTTAAATTTGTAAGAATTAGAGAAGCGTAGTTCAAAATTTTTAATTTAATTTTCCTTACTCGATTATCTTATATCTTATCTTTATTATAATTTCATAACCCTACTTCCCTAATTTTTTTTTTCTTCAATTTAAATTCTCCCTACGGTCTCTTTCCCTCCCCTCCAATCGTAGCAAACAGGCCCTAAGTCTACCAAGCTGAATGAGATATGAATCTATTTCCCTTTCTTCAACAAGTCTACCACCTAGAATTAAAAGCAATAAATTTAAATTACTAATTCTCAAGTTGTAGTATAATGTTGCACTGCAATCTACGAGACAATAAATAATGTGGCCTTTAATCAAGAGCTGGCAAACCTGGCATCTCAAACGTAAGATAATCAAAGCCTGAACTCATTTGACCTTATATATTGATATATCATTAACAAAAACAAACAAACAAACAAACAAATCCATAGCAAAACATATGAATCCAAAAAAACACTATCATAGAGTAATTCTCATCCATATGTTTTAATATATCAATAAAAAAAGCAAAGAAACAAACATATGAAATCAAGAAACACGTTGGTCAAATCTATCGCAAATCAAAAAGTAATTTAATCCATGCGTTTTGATACATCATTGACAAAAACAAACAAATCCCAGCGTTGAGATGAATCAGGCTATTGACTTATATCCTTCACATGGGAGGCCAGGATTGTCTGTATGATTTAATTCATGATTAATATTTTAAATCCCAGCGTTAAAATGAATGGGGCTATTGACTTATATCCTTCACCTGGAAGTCCAAGATTGTCCGTGTGATTTGATTCATGATTTATGAATAATTTAATATATTTTTATAAACTTTAAATTTATTTTCTTCGTTTGGTATCATGATGCCGTGAAATTAGTTTCTTTATTAATAATCAAATTCGACTCCCTATGAATCTGTGTCCAACTCATCAAAAAAAAAAAAAAAATCTCTCCGAACATAATGTTAACACAGGGAAAACAAACAATGGTATCACTAGCCGGTCGGCTACCACCATGTAATTATCATGGTTACATATCTAGGATTTGAACATGAGATCACTTATTAATTAAGTGGAAACAAAGCATACCCAGTTGATACAAGCATTTGATGATAAAATATGACAATTTTCAAGACAATGATACATAATAAGTATTAATTAATTAAAAAATTCCAAATACTTTTTTACTTAAGTTAAAGAGAGAACGACGTATAAATATCATATGAAATTCCAAAACCTCTATAGGTTGGTTAACATTTGAAAGGACATAAATATGATAGGGATCAAATTGGAATTTTAAAATGTTGATGAATTTACTATTATGTCATCTCTTCCTTTTTCTCTCTCCACTCCCTCTCTTACTCCTCATCTTCCTGCGGTCATGGCAATGCCATTGTGAGAGGCATCACAACTGAAGAACACCACCATGACCACCTTCTTCCTCACTGTGAGAGTCACGACGCAGCTTTTCTCTCCTCACCCTCTCTTCCTCCTCCTCCTCTTCCCGTCACCATGGTAACACCACTGTAAGAGTTGCCATGACTGAAGAACATGACCATCACCACTCTCTTCCTCACTATGAGAGTTGCAATGTAGAAGGCTGAGGAAGGGGGTGAAAAAGGAAGCTGAGGAAGAAGAAGATGAAAAGTAAAAAAGAGGCCGAGGAAGAAGAATGTGAAGAATAAATAATGAGTTTGACAAGTTTCTTAATGAGATTCACAAGCTTAGTAATAGTTTCGATAAGTCTTATAATGAGATTTTCAAAAGTGTTTTATGATTGAAGAAAAAAGGCTGAGGAAGAAGAAGGTGAACAGTAAATAATAAGTTTGACAAGTTTCGTATTGGGATTCACAAGTTTAGTAATGATTTTAACAAGTCTTTAATGGGATTGACAAATATTGGTGAATCTTGACTTGTCTTTTTTAGTTAGCATATGAATTGGGATGGTAAGCATATGAATGTTAGATATATTATAAATTTATCTAAGGGACAAAGTGAGTGGATGTTGGAGCTTTAGTTACTAATTGTTAACCGTTATGTCAGTCATCATCTTATTGATGAGTGTTCACATCTATCATGTAGACTCTCCTTAGTTGTGGTTGAGCATGGAGTTGCATAAGAATTGTTGTATTCTTTATTAGCTTTGGCAAGAGGTAACTCATTTTTAATTTACCTTGTATGCTTGTTAATATGATTATAAGTGTATGTTAGTACTTTAACTGTTATAAATATATATTATAGTATTTTTGTGTGAAAAATGTATAATAACAATATAAATTATGCTTTCAGTAAATGTGTTAGTTAAGTGGGCTTGTATGTTTTATTTGGATGTTGATGATGCACAGCATTGAGTATTGACTATGAGAATAACATGGTGATATTGGATTTGGTAATGTTGAATTGTTGGATTGCATATTGAGTTGTGTTAGATGGTAAGGAGTTGTGATTGTAGGAGGTTTGATGCTATTATACCAGGTGGTATAGCTGCTACTTCGCGTCTAATGATTAGCTTTAACATTCCCAAGGCCCTTGGTTATAGAAATTGTGTATGAATTTGATCATAAAATAAATTAGTATATTTCTTGATTATTTTCTAAGTTGAGAACTACAAGAGGATGAATTGTTGGTTTGTGTATGTATTTTTTCATATTATTAATTATATCTATATTAAATAATGATATGACAAAAAATGCACAAGCAATGTTGTTTTCATATGATTTTTCTGACTAAGTTAGATTGGATATTACTGGATTCAATTGGGGTAACACTCACCCAAAACTATTTGGGAAAATCACACTAAAGTCCCAATGCTAAGAAAATTAATATCAGAAATGTCTCATAGCTTGTTAATAACAAGTGATACAACAACATTAACAAGTGGAAAAGTTACTATTGACAAGTTACGAAATTTTATTAATATTATTTTCCTTAATTGAGATCTTTGTATGATTTTGTAAGAAATGTCTCGTGTGGCTGTGATAAATGTATATGATTTAATAATTAATGAAGGGGGTAAATGACTATTGGTAAATGACTTTTGGGAAGAGGCTTCTTGACTGCTTGATAAGAGCAGTCATATCCCTAGGATATAGATATCTTTTGGATACATTAGTTATTTAAAGGATAGAAACTTGTCCATTCACTCTTTAACCAATATAGACGCCTATAGTTTTCCATCAAGAAGAGAGAGCGTGTAAAGAAGGGTAAAGAGAATGATAAAGGTTTCAATTATCGTGTTGCAAGTTATATATTATGAAGTATCAATCCGCAATTATGGATAAATGTAGTGTATCTTAACTTAAACTTATAGTATTGTGAAAATCATGAGTTCTTAAGATCCTTGTTCATATTCTTATTATTTGATGTTTGAGCATAAAATTATAGAAAAACTTACATGTGGTATCAGAGGATTTGGTTTTAGAATTTATGGTTTTCCAATTATGAATCTTGTATTGATACATGAATGCTACTTTTGAATGTGTTCTTAAATGAATTTATTAATCTTCAAAAGTATGTGAAATAAATTTCAAACAAGTAATGTTGATTTGTTGAATCAAAAGTACACATATTATTGTTTTGTATGGAATTCTTGTTTGAAATAGAAATGCATATGACTACATTTATTTTTGCTTTACAAATTTGGGACTCTCAGTTTTCTCTTAAGAATTTTGAGTTTAAGAGAAAAGATGATGGTATATTACTGTCTTTTGTTTTAAAATTGGGTCATGGAAAAAGTGTTTTTAGGCCCCAAAATAAGTTTCATTGAAAAGGTTCTGAAAAATTGAAGAGAAAGATACTAAGAATGTATAAATCTGATGTTGGGAACGTCAATTATGGAGGAAAAAAGTGTCGGGTTTGACAGATCCGACCCTTGTTTTTATTTTTGTTTTGGTGCTTCCCTTTCAATGAAAAGTCACGGCCTAAATGGTAGAAAGCTTGCCTATAGGCGCTTTGTGCCCCTACAAGTCTCCAGTTTGTGCCCCCTTGTAGCATTCTTTTAAGAATGGTTTTAAAACATGAAACAAAATGCAAGAAACGCAGTTAGTAGGAATCGAATCAACATCATCATGGCTTGGGGAAGACGCCTTAACCGCTGGGCTACTGGCACCTCTTTGGTATGGTATGGGTCGAATATTATTTAAAGTATATTTAGCGTGGGGCTCTTTTGTTGGACCTAACCATTTTGGGCTGAATTGTTTGGGCCAATTTTGGCAGTTTTTAATTCTTTTTTGGGCCGTACGTTCGTTGGGAAATTTTTTTTTTGTGTTGTTTTATAAAAAACATTCTGGGCCTAATATAAATTATTTTTGGGCCAATTTTTTTTTGGGCTATAAAAAAAAGATATGGGCCAAATTTAATTCTTTTTGGGCCGAATTTAGGATTTAATTTTGGGTTATTTATCTTCTTATTATGGATAAAAGCTTTAATTTTGGATTATCTAGTTTTATATATAACTAGATATTATTTATGACTTAAAAAGAGAACAAATTATTTGTTAAAACCTCTATATGTTGATCCAAAATATAATTTACTTAAATGTTGTGAATAACAATTGTATGAATGCTAAACATTTGAGTTTTGGAATTAAGTATGGTAGATTTGTTAGTCACCAAAGTGGCCAAATTCTTATGAATTATTTTAATTCCAATTATTATTGTGATATTTCAAATTCCTCATAACTTTGATGCTATGAATTATTTTTATGTTGTGGATGAATTAAAGTTTGTTATTATAAGGCAATTATAGATCGACCCAAAGGTTGGTTATTTGTTTTTATAATAATAAACATGAAAGTTGGTATTGTCCATATACTCATGGTTTTATTTAGACATCCAAAGATGATAAATATTTCTAGTTGGGATATGCATCAAGCCAAATTATATGAAATCTTTTTAGCATCTTTATGGTTGAATATTGTATATTAGTGGGTCCCCAAAGGTGAACATTGATATGCATTGAATGAATTATGTTTGAATTTGTGAAGCATGTTAGTATGTGATATGTATGACTCGAAGCATTAATGTTAATTTGTTGTTCTCTATTATTATTAATCAGTTCAATAACACAAGTAAAGTTGATAGAGTACAAGTTCCTCATGTTGTTAACCCAATTAATAATCATGGAAAACAACAAATGAATGTTCCTACTACTCATGATGAAAATATTGTTAATGAATCCATTGTAGAAGAACCACAACAAATAGCATTAAGAAGATCTCAAAGGGAAAAGAGATCCGCTATTTCTAATGATTATATGGTACATCTACAAGAGTCTGAATTTGACTTGGGTATTGAGGATGATCCAGTTACTTTTTTTCACAAGCCATGAATTGTGAAAATGGTGACAAGTGGTTAGATTCCATGAAAGATGAGTTGAAATCTATGGAACGAAATGATGTTTGGGACCTTGTTGAGTTACTAGAAGGATGTAAGAGAGTTGGTTGTAAGTGGGTCTTTAAGATCAAACATGACTCTCATGGTAACTTGGAATGTTACAAGGCTAGACTAGTTACAAAGAGATTTACTCAGAAAGATGGCATTGACTATAAAAACATTTTTTCACCAGTTTCTAAGAAGGGTTCTCTAAGAATCATTATGGCATTAGTGACTCATTATGATTTAGAGTTACACTAGATGGATGTGAAAACTGCTTAAGAACAGGAAAAGAGCACTTGGTGTGCAAATTAAAGAAATCAATATACAGACTTAAACAAGCTTCAAAACAATAGTACCTTAAGTTCAATAATACTGTTGTTTCCTTTGGATTTAAAGAAAACACTATTGATTTGTGTATATATCTGAAGGTCAGTGGGAGCAAGTTTATATTGCTAGTTCTGTATGTTCATGATATCTTGCTTGCAAGTAATGATCTTGGTCTTTTAAATAAGACTTATAAGTTTCTCTCTAGTAGCTTTTGAAAAAAAAAAAATGAAAGCAATTCCACATGTATCACTAGTTGGGAGCTTCAGACTTGTATGAGACTGGATATTGGCTTTACAATGTTGGAATGCTACAAAGAAAGTTTTGAGATACTTGCAAGGAACTAAATGTTACATGTTTACTTATAGAAGGTCTAGCAACCTTGAAGTGATTGGATAAGCAGTCGGTAATTGTTGCATCCATTATGAAAGCTGAATTTATGGCATGCTTTGAGGCCATGATTCAGACTAAATAACTACGGAATGTTATTTCAAGGCCTAGGTTAGTCGACAGTATAGCTAAGTCGTTGAAAATTTATTGTGATAATTCCATAGAAGTCTTCTTTTATAAAACGACAAGTATGCTAAAGGTGCTAAAAATATGGAATAGAAATACTTTGTTGTTAAGGAAGAGGTTCAGAAACATAGAGTGTCAATATAACATATTAGCGCCAATATTATGATAGCTGATCCCTTGATGAAGGGATTACTGCCCAAGGTGTTTACTGGTCATCTGTATAGTATGGGTATTATGTTAGCTAATGAATGATGGATCATTATTATAATTATTAACTATTGACACTTGGTGCTCATTAGTATATATGTATTTTTTGAGATTCTCATGTTTTCAACTTTATGTATGCATGCATAAATGATGTTGTTAGAAAACATGATTTGTCTATTATGAAGACTTTATTGATGGACATTAAAGGTATTTCCATTAAAGTGTTATGTCAAGGAGAAAGACTAATAAAGTAGTACATGGAAGGGACTATGTCGATATAATGATGTACAACCGCCATGACTCATATTAGTTTTATCTTTAATCATGACTCATGATGTAACCAATATATATGAAATCTTTTAGCCAAGATTATGTGCAAAATTATTGATATTTTGTTAAATCATGAAATGACATATATCACATGAGCCAAGTGGGAGAATGTAAGAAATGTCTCATGTGGCTGTGATAAATGTATATGATTTAATAATTAATAAAGGGGCTAAATGACTATTGGTAAATGACTTTTGGGAAGAGGCGTCTTGACTGCTTGATGGAAGCAGTCATATCCCTAGGATGTACATGTCTTTTGGATGGGGATGTACATGTCTTTTGGATAAATTAGTTATTTAAAGGATAGAAACTTGTCCATTCACTCTCTAACCAATATAGACGCCTCTAGCTTTCCATCAAGAAGAGAGAGCGTGTAAAGAAGGGTAAAAAGAATGATAAAGGTTTCAATTATCGTGTTGCAAGTTACATATTATGAAGTATCAATTCCGCAATTATGGATAAAGGTTAGTGTATCTTGACTTAAACTTATAGTATTGTGAAAATCATAATTTCTTAAGATCCTTGTTCATGTTCTTATTATTAGATGTTTAAGCATGAAATTATAGAAAAACTTAAATGATTTTCTCAATATATTTTATGCATTCACATGGGTTTAATTTGACTCAAGATCTATTACTTAAGCATAATTACTGTGATCATTTATTCCCCACACGTACTTCTAACAATAAATGAGATATTGTTATTGGTAGCATTCTTGGACATTTCTTTGTGATCCCCTCAAACATGTTAATCCAGCTTTCCTCTTTACCATTTGCTATATATACTTGCTATCCTTGTTACCTTTCCTAGGTTCTTTCTAGGGGTGGTTTGGGGGAGGGATATGATAGGAGAAGGGGGGGGTGGGGAATTGAGTTAAATTTGTAAGAATTAGAGAAGCGTAGTTCAAAATTTTTAATTTAATTTTCCTTACTCGATTATGTTATGTCTTATCTTTATTATAATTTCATAACCCTACTTCCCTAATTTTTTTTTCTTCAATTTAAATTCTCCCTAGGGTCTCTTTCCCTCCCCTCCAATCGTAGCAAACAGGCCCTAAGTCTACCAAGCTGAATGAGATATGAATCTATTTCCCTTTCTTCAACAAGCCTACCGGCCACCTAGAATTAAAAGCAATAAATTTAAATTACTAATTCTCAAGTTGTAGTATAATGTTGCACTGCAATCTGCGAGACAATAAATAATGTGGCCTTTAATCAAGAGCTGGCAAACCTGGCATCTCAAACGTAAGATAATCAAAGCCTGAACTCATTTGACCATCTATAATGATATATCATTAACAAAAACAAACAAACAAACAAACAAATCCATAGCAAAGCATATGAATCCAAAAAAACACTATCATAGAGTAATTCTCATCCATACGTTTTAATATATAAATAATAAAAGAAAATAAAAAAACACGTGAAATCAAGAAACACGTTGGTCAAATCTATCGCAAATCAAAAAGTAATTATAATCCATGCGTTTTGATACATCATTCACAAAAACAAACAAATCCCAGCGTTGACATGAATCAGGCTATTGATTTATATCCTTCACATGGGAGTCCCAGATTGTCCGTGTGATTTGATTCATGATTTATGAATAATTTAATATATTTTTTTAAAATTTTAAATTTATTTTCTTCGTTTGGTATCATGATGCCGTGAAATTAGTTTCTTTATTAATAATCAAATTCAACTCCCTATGAATCTGTGTCCAACTCATATATATATATATATATATATATCTCACCGAAAATAATGTTAGTGATCAAATTCAACTCCCTATGAATCTGTGTCCAACTCATAAAAATTATAAAAAAATAAAAAAATCTCACCGAAAATAATGTTAATACAAGGAAAACAAATAATGGTATCACCAGTCGGTCAGCTACCACGATGTAATTATCATGGTTGTATATCTAGGATTCGAATATGAGATCACATATTAATTAAGTGGAAACAATGCATACCCAGTTGATCCAAGAATTTGATGAAAAAATATGACAAATTTAAGGACAATGATACATAATAAGTATTAATTAATTAAAAAATTCTAAATACTTTCTTACATAAGTTAAAGGGAGAATGATATATAAATAACAAATGAAATTCCAAAACCTCTATAGGTCGATTAACATTTGTAAAGGACATAAATGTGATAGGGATCAAGTTGGAACTTACTTTAAAAAGTTGATAAATTTACTATTATGTTATCTTTTCCTTTTTCTCTCTCCACTCCCTCTCTTACTCCTCCTTTTCCTACCGCCATGGTGATGCCCTTTTGAGAGGCGCTACGACTAAAGAACACCACCTTCTTCCTCATTGTGAGAGTCGCAATGCATTTTTTCTCTCCTCACCTTCTCTTTCTCCTCCTCCTCCTCTTCCTGCCACCATGGCAACGCCACTGTGAGAGTCGCCACGGCTGAAGAACATGACCATCACCACCCTCTTCCTCACTGTGAGAGTTGCGATATATAAGGCTGAGGAAGGGGATGAAAAAGGAAGCTGGGGAAGAAGATGATGAATAGTAAAAAAGAGGCTAAGAAAGAAGACTCTGAACAATAAATAATGAGTTTGACAAGTTTCGTAATGAGATTCACAAGTTTAGGTATAGTTTTGACAAGTTTTGTAATGGCATTAACAAAAGTGTTTTATGATTGAAAAAAAAAGGCTGAGGAAGAAGAAGGTGAACAATATATAATGCGATTGACAAGTTCGTATTGGGATTCATAAGTTTAGTAATGGTTATGATAAGTATTGTAATGGGATTAACAAATGTTGGTGAATTCTGACTTGCATGTTTTCATCAGAAAACGCTTTTGTGAAACCCATCATAAGACTTGTCAAAACCATTACTAAACTTGTGAATCTCATTACGAAACTTATCAAACTTATTATTTATTTTTCATCTTCTTCCTCAACCTCTTTTTAGAATTAGAAAACCTTTTGTTAATCCCATTACATGACTTGTTAAAACTATTACCAAACTCGTGAATCTCATTACAAAACATGACAAACTCATTATTTACTGTTCACCTTCTTCAGCCTCCTTTTTCATCCCCTTTGTCCTTTCACTATTGTGAGTTCCCTTTCTTAATTTTCTACGTCGCTACTTTCACAATAAGGAAGAAGGTGGTGATGGTGGTGTTCTTTAGTTACGACGCCTCTCACGATGGATAGAGAAAAGTGGATGGGTGGAGAGAGAAGTGATGATGGTGGTGTTCTTTAATCACGAAATCTCTCAAGGTGGAGAGAGAAGAGTGAAAAAAGGAAAGATAAGATTGGACGGAGGAGAGAGAAGAGTGATAGGAATGGCAGTTCGGTCTTTTTCCCAAATATTCAAAACTTAGATTCCTACCTCCTTACCTCTATGTCCTTTTCCCTTTTCAGTAAACACTTCTAAGTTTTAAAATTTCATTTGGTATTTATATGTCATTCTCCTTAAGTTAAATATAAAATTAAGAATTTTATTTTATATCAGATATTAATATAAAAAATATAAAAGTTCAATCAGCATGATCTAAAAATATCTTAGAACTACCTCCCTATTATCCTAAGTGGAAGTGCTTAAGCACCTCAACTTTATTTATTATGAAAATATTTTAATTTATATCTTAATGTTATCTCATTTTTAAACTTTGGAGGGCTTGATCTAAAACTACCTCTCATTATCTCTAGTGGAAGAAGTGTTTATGTGTTGCAAGGAGGGATGCTAGCATATCTATTTTTCAATACTACAGATTTTTTCATATACGATGCTCCATAGTTAACGGTTTTTAAGAAACCATTAAATATGTAGAGGTGGAATTTTGGCAATGATAAATATAACGGTTTTTTAAAACAACCATTAAGTACATGAGAAGATATTTAATGGTTTTATAATCCAACCTTTATATATTAGTTTGGTTTTTTGAAAAAAAAATGGTATCTTTTATTTAATAGTTGTTTGTGAAAAACCGTCAAATATAATATACATAACAGTTATTTAATAACAACAGTTAAATATACTCTTTTGCATACCCCTCTAGTATAACATTCCAATTTTCAAAAGCGGAATAATTTTTTTTTCTTTTCATCAGAGTAGAGCATCGGAGCAAGTAAAAAAGTGAGTAACTGATATATCATTAACTGTGGCATATCCATCTGTTTATAATATACAGTACATTTATCAGAGTGATGTTATAACGATATTACGTCTAAAAATAGGGTTTTCAGTCAGGTCCTTACGCTTTTTGCTTACTCTGCTTACTCTTATCCTCGGTCCTTGGTTCCCCGGACCTGAAGCTATAGTAAGAGCTGAGGTCCAATACCCATCGGACCTCAGGTAACAGTTAACCTCATGCTTATGTAAACAGTATATGACAGGTATCACATAATAAGTACACATTCACAATTTCAAATTCATAACCACATGTAAGGCAATAACATAACATAGCCACTGCAATATGTATGTTTCCCCAGTCTGCATTATTCACCAGTGCCACGATGGCCTATCGTGTCCTCAGTGCTAGGAAAACTCAACGGTGTTATCAAGACTATAACCCGTATTCAATTCATTAAGTAAAGAGCAATTTCAAAACATGTGAGTACAACTATCATATATAAGCAAACCATAAGCATAAGAGTTAAGGTTACAATACGCGTTTATACCTTCGTTAACGAGTTTTGGGTATGTTTCTCGATCGGAACACGTTCACAGTTAATCTTATAAGGGTAATATCGCTTTTATTAATTCACAAACATTATCCCAAGAGATATCTTGGCTACAAATGACAATTTTACCCTCGGAGGAATTATTTTTTATTATTTCCACAAAATTTCGGAAAAAAACGCTGGTTCAACATTTCTGGGCAGAATTTTGCCAAACTTCGAAAATTCATAACTAATTCCAGAAAAATCAAAACAAAGATCCGTAAAATTTTCCGGAATCCTTGAGATCTCTATTTTCAAGGAAAAATACTGGAACTCACCCAGAATTCAATAATAATTCCCAGTTTCAACATTTCAAACCTCTGCCCAGAATTTTCCTCAAAAAACGTAGCTTATCTTCTGGAATTTTTATTTCTTTGCACAGAACTTCAAATGACACATTATATACATATTTGGAAAGCCCTATATGTCTACTTTCACCATGAATTTACTCAGAATTTTAGAACATCATTTCCTTCATAAAATATTAACGTTTTTGCTACTGGCTCCTGAAATCGCTAACCGATGAAATTTCGTCAGAGCTTCGCTATTTTGATCATAATCTTCCAAAAAATTTTGCCATACTTCTTTTTCATCATTTTTTCGAAATAAAGGCAATGGAAATCATAAAAACATGAGAATAAAACTATAATTGAAAGATTAAAGATCAAAATAACATTTCCTAACATTTCTACTACAAAAGCTAAGAACTAGAACTAAAAGACTAAAAGCTTCCTTACCTCTTGTAGAACCTTGCTCCTTGCTTCTTGAAGCTCTTCTACTCACTTCCTCACACTCTCAATTTCGGTTTCTAGCTTGGTGAATTGGTGAGAAATTTGTGAGGCATAAGGCCCCTATTTATAGCAAAACATTGGTTAACTTCCTAACAACTTTCCCTTGATTTTAACCATTGGATTTAACTTAGCAAAGAAGTTTTAATCCTACCCTTACACCTCTTCAAAACTGCCACCTCCCCCTCCTTCTTCTTAGATTTTTGCTTCATCTCATATTTTACCCCAAATGTTAATTTAGTTAGGTGTAAGTTGGAATTTTTATTCAAGATCTAATTTCACTTTTGAAATCATAATTTTATGACTAGATTTATGGTAATTTTAAACTTCCTGAAATACTTAGGTATGAATCCTAAAAGTATACTAAAATGACTCTGGGTATAGCCAAGTTCAAGCCCATAATTTACTGGTTTCAAATATCTACTTATATTTAATACTTAGTTCCAATATTTCAAGATATGATTTAATTTCTATAGATTCTCATTTACTTGTGTCTGATTAAAGAATAAACTTGCTTCTTAAGTTTTCCTTTTGGATCTCAATCCCTTATTCATCTTGGTTTATTTTGACTTTCTTTACTACACACACACACACACACACACAACTCTTAGACACACACACACACCTTTCTCTCTCCAATTTATCCTCTTCCAACTTATTAATGCTCCATGTGCTCTCATTAATTGTCTCTTCCAATTTGTCCCTTTAATTATCCCATGTGATATCTTTTAATATTAAACAATTGTGTTTCTTCCTTTTCAAGAAAGGAAAACCGTGGCCCTCCTTTGCTTAGGATCAAGAATTGTGTTTCATTTGTGCTCTAATAATTAAAGACTCAAGCTTCTCATTGGTTCTCCTATTATCACATGGATTTAGCTTAATTGTGTAATTAATTAGAACCTTTAGATTTAGCTTTATGAAATTTAATCTTGGCCTTCAATTCATGCAAATCTCTCATTGGTCCAATTAATTTCATGAGGGTTAAGAATATTTTCTTGTTTTATCATTGGCCAATTTAATTTCACAAGTATTAAGATTAATTATTGGTTTAATCACAACCATTGGATTTCATTGTGTTTGTTTAGATTAAATCTTCTCCCTTGATTGCCTTTGATAGTAAATAACTAATCATGAAAGTTAGTGCTTAATTAGTCATGTATTATTCCACCACCCTCATTTTATACTTTTTAATTTGCCTCTTGATTATTTTGCAACTAATCCTAATTAGTGCAAGCTAAATTGTTCATTTATTGTTGCTAATTCCCATTAATTAGCTTAACTGTTTTTATAATATTTTCTTGCTCATTTGATTATATGAGAACTATGGTTTAATATGGTATTTATATCATATTTTATGATCCTTAAATATAATTTCATAATTGGCCCTTGATTATGTTAAAATATCCCTAATTGATGACTTTTATTTGCCACTAGATTTATTATGAAGATTTATAAAATTATTTTGATTAACGTAAATTTAATTGTCATTTATTTATTGGTAATTTCCTTTAATTGATTTAGGTATTTCATAACATTTTATGACTCTCTATAATTAAACAAAAACTATGTTGTAATATGATAATTTTAGGGTATTTTATAATCTCTAAATGAAATTTAAAAATTTGGGTCTTTGGTTTGTTTAATTCTAGAAGAAAATTCCCTAAAATAAGCTACCAAATTTTGAGACCACATATTCACCTATTTTTAATAGGTATTTCCTATCAAAATATAGTGGTTATGCTAAATAGGATTTTTAGGGTATTACATTTCCTCTAGAACTTATTTTCATTCGATATTTGGAATTTATAAAGTTACAGAGATCTCACTTCTACACCTCTAACGACTCCATTTTGGCTTCTCCATCACCATTTTGCTCTTCTTTGTTGCTCCCTTGTGGTTTTTGTTTCCTACTCCTCTACTATAGCTCTCCTTCATTGTTCTCTGTTCCTAGGTTTATGGGTTTCGTGGGTTCATGGGTTTTTCTAGCTTTGTGGGTGTAACATCCCAAATTTTCAAAAGCGGAATATTATTTTTTCATCAAAAATCATTTAAAATCATCAGAGTTGATCATTTAAGCGGAAGAATAACTGATACTTATATTTCAAAATGTCGTAAATCTGGCTAGATACAATAGCGGTACATCATACCAAGTATTTCAAAAGTAATGTTCAACAATAAAGGGAAGGCTTTTGCCGGAACATCAAAAGGAAGTCTTCAGCCGGGTCTTCTATGCGTCCTGTTTGCGCTTCCCCTTGTCCTCCGTTCTTGGTTCTCCTGACCCTGACGCTATGTTAAGAGCTGAGGTCTCATGCATACGGACCCCAGGTAACGGTTAACCTCATATTTACATATACGGGACAAAATCACAGCAAATGAAATACTTCCAAACATGTCACTCCCAGTGAATGCAAATGTACCGCTCCCAGCAAAAAGTACCACTCCCAGTGAAAACAGATATATCACTCCCAGTGTATACAGGTGTACAGTTATTTCTTACCAAACAAGTATTCAAACAACACACCACAACATGCATACATACCACATATACACATACTGTAAATATCAGAGTTAGTGTTACAGTACGCAAACGTACCTTCGTTGACGCTATACGGTATTTCTGGCAGGATACGGTGTGACAGTTGGTTAGAACGTATTCAGGGATATCCTATAAGGATAATATCATATATAATCAATTACTAACATCATAACAGTCATTTTAGTCACAAATGACCATTTTACCCCTGACTTCTCTAATCGGCGAAATTTCGCCAAAACTTCATTACTTTGACTCTAATCTTCCAGAATTTTAGCATATCTCTTACTCCAACATATTTCCCAAAATAAATATCATATCTATTCTAAAACATGATATCTAAAATATACTAGAAGATTAAGGATCAAAACAACATCTATCCTAAAACTCTAAGAACTACCGAACTAAAGACTAAGGACTTGAAGAACTTACTTAGAGCTTCGCTATAAATTTCTTTGGACTCCTCCTCCTTCCTTCCTCTCCCAAGTTTTGAAATTCTCAAGAGAATTTGGTGTGAGAATTCCAAATGAAATGGTGGCTATTTATAGAAAAAACCAATGGCATTTTCGTAATTTCATTGAACTTTGTCTGGTTGAATTCTGACCGTCGGATCGCACTTCTTGGAGGTGGCAAGATCTTGGCCATACACCTCTCAAGGATGATGTCATCCTTAGTCACCAAGGTGATGTCACCAACTTTCTCAAGAAGTTTTCTACCGATAAAGTCCCTGTTCGGTGTTCCGATCGCGAAATTTTGTAAAATCTTAAAATTCCGGAAATAACACTCTGAAGGTCTTTTCTTCCTCTTTGAGAATACCGGGTTTTCCTAACCTTATACTCTCATTAAGGACATTCTGTTACCTGCCGAAAATCCTCAGTAATCGCTACCGATTACGGAAATATCATCTGTCGGCGCCAACCTCTGGATAAAAATCCACTGATCAATAATATACTCTGGTTTTTCTCAACTTATCCCTAGATTCCAATCTATGAATTATTTTCCATCGGTTCTCATTTCTACTATCTGCTTTAATCCCACAAAGTATCTTCCTGGCCGGATCTCTAAATCACTCCGTTGGTTACAGAAATGACTTCGGAGACAGTCCACTCCGAGATAGAAATTCACTTGTTCCTAATATACTCTGACTCAAGAAACCTAGTTCACGATTTTCTAGGTAGAATTTTATTTCTATCCGTGGTCATTTATCCTGTTCACATTTTTACTATTATAATATTACTTAATTATCACATGTCTTAACTTATAATGTTATTTTAATGCAAATATCTAGATATTAATTTCTTAATTTTCATTTCATTTTTCTTTATTTTTCTTCTAATTTTCATTTTTATTTATATATGTATATTTATTTTAAGTAATTTCCACCTTTTTCTCTTTATCTTATGTCTAAACAATTAGCCATTAATTATCTAATTAATCACTCACTAATTGTTGACAATTTTCTTAATTAGTAATAATTATTATCTCACAACTATTTTATTGACATTAATAATTTATGCTCCATGCATAATATTAAAAATCATAGGGTCCAATATGGTCCCCAGAATACTTTTTAATTTTCTATTCTTCTATTTTCAAAAGAGATAATTTAATAAATTGTGTAAATTAGGGACAATATTCCTTCTAATTTTTAATAATTATTTCACGGCCCTTTAGGATTTATCATCACATTTTTAGGATGTTTTATGGCCCTAAAATGCATTTTTCACATTTTAGGCAATAAATTCCATTTAATTTTCTTAGTATTTCCCTTTGAAAATAGACCAATTATACAACATTTTGAGACCATATCTATCATAATATTCTAAATAATAATTATCCGGGTATTACAGTGGGCGCTCTTACAAGTAACGTTTTGGTTGGTTTCTTTTGAGCTATTCTCTTCTTGCTAAAGGTGAGTTCAATTGAGCTTCTCCTACTAGTGGTTTTTCAACTCATTTTTTTATATTGATTTGGGTAAAGAGTATGTAAAGATTGTTTTTTGAGTTATTTTGTATTTGTATAGGGGTTTGTCATTGATTTTAAATGTTTCTTGTTACAAGAGTTGTTATTTGTTAGTATTGATTTGTGTAAAGAGTATGTAAAGATTGTTTTATTGAGTGATTTTGTACGTGGATAGGATTTTGCCATTGATTTTGAGTGTTTCTTAATACTATAATTGTTATTTGTTAGTATTGGTTTGTGTAGAAATTATGTAAAGATTGCTTTTGAGCAATTTTGTATGTGGATAGGGTTTGAAGGACTTAAAGTTGAAGGGTTTGAAATCACATGATTGTCATGTGTTGATGGAAAACTTTATTTTGGTAGCAAGGCGAGGTACTTCACCTGATAAGGTGAGTTGTGATCACGAAGCTCTACTTCTTCTTCTTGTCATTGTGCAATAGGGTGATTGACTCAAGAAATTGCTCAGGCTACAAACCCAAGTCGTGACCACATTGTGTGAGCTAGAGATATTTTTCCCTCCAATTTTCTTTAACATAATGGAAGACCTAACTGTTCACTTGGTTAGAAAGATACAACTATGTGGCCCATGCTATATGAGATGGATGTACCCAGTCAAGTGTAGGGATCCGTACACGCAAAGAAGAATTTCATCCATTAAAAGTTTACGAATCTCATGAAGAGGATCTATCAATGACATTTAAATCGGGTTAGTAAGAACCATAACTTTCATATATCCATGTGCGTCTATTCGATCAGTTAGAAGCTGACTCTATGAATCTACTTAATCTACCGGTATCCACACCGAATAGCACTCCAACACGGACAGTGGCGTGCTAAGGCCTTCAAGCTTTACGACTCACGTCTCTCTTCTAGGGTTTTGTTTTGTGGCTCTTCCATTATTTTTTTAATACAACTAGATCATTATCTTATAAGGTTTCTAAAACCCTAAAGGCCCGTATTAAAAATATTCAAAATTAAACTCAATTAACCTTGAAATTTGAATTTGAATTTAAAATAATATTAATTAAATCTGTCCAATAGATCTAATCTAAGTTATTTATTTAATCTGAATTAAAAACCAGCAAATTTAATTTATCTTTATAAATTAAATCTGAGATACAATATCTCAATTTAAATTAAATCTAAGATATGATATTTCTATTCGAAAATCAAATATAAGATACAATATCTTTATTTGTTTTAGTTATTTAAATTATCAAATAAATCAAATACAGAACAAATATTATATAATAATATTCTAATCTATAATAAATAATATTATTATATTATTTTCATATATATATATATATATATATATATATATATATATATATAGACACACACACACACACACACACACACACACACACACACACACACACACACACATATCCATCCCAAATAAAACATTACATTCATTAAATGTTAGACATATCTAATATTCAATAAATCTAGACTTATTGCTCGTATAGGGCTATTCTTGCGTGCAACCCTGCAAGCCCAAATAAGATTGGTAGCAGGCCAATACTATATCAGCCCACAAGTTGTAAGCTGCCTCTAGCAAGACATTGTGACTAATCAATTCATATGAGGATTAATGATACCATACAACCTATCATACAACCATGCTACATCCTTTTTTGTCATGCGATATTTGGTCAAGGATGAAGTATAGATAATGTCATCCTCTTGTTCTTGACCATTACTTTCTCAATTCTTGAGTAATCTAACAATTGAAATGAAAACTATTTTCCATTGTAGTATAGTCATACATTTCTCAGACTCACTCATCAAGGGGCCCAATATTATCTCTCTACAAATGTGAGGGACAAATTTCATCTTGACCATTCACATTCCTCTGCATCATAAAAACCATTAATCCCAATCAAAGCCTTTATTATGACCCGGTCAAAAGTGACTTTTGACTAGGTCAAAGATCAAAGACTCTCATGTAGGAATCCATGATGATCTTAGGTCAAAGGGCATCGTGACATGGTTATATATGAGAAAAGCTTATGATTTAATCCATGCAGCTTTCTCATAGTGGGTCGGTCTAGCACTTTGTGCTCTTACAAGTGCCTATGACTTTAATTCATATCTCCATATCTCATTAAAGTCATACCGGTCTTATTTCATCTTCGCTCCCGCGTAGATGACCGACCAGGGACATTTAGGATAATATTTATGATATATCCAAAGTTACAATCATCAAAATAAACATGCAAATGATATGATAACTAAACGAAGAAATACTTTAAATAACATTAATGTTTAAAGTACAATGACTTGCCTTTAGGGCATAATTTCCAACATCAAGCGCAAGATTAAGGACCTAAAAGGGTATATAAAAAATTGGAGCTATCTAGAGGATTGCATTATCGAACAGTACATTTGTGAAGAGGTGACTAAATTCTGTATTGATTACTGGAAAGATGCATGTGATATTGGCCTTCTGGTATCTCAACATGAAGGAAGGACATCTAGACTAGGGTTGATGGGCAAGAAAGTTATCGCTAGCTGAAACCAATACTAGGAGCAAGCACACCTATGCGTACTATTAGTGACAATGTTTCACCTAAGAAGGGGTAAATTAGGTGATATTAAAAATTTAAAATGAAAATAATCAACAATTAAAACAAAGAACAAGAGTTAGAATAATATAAGAGAAGTATGAATAACATATTATATTGGTTTGGTTTTAACTTTATAACCTACGTCAAGTCCTCCAACCAACTTTGAGATTTCCACTATTCTTTCAAGATTACACAGGTTCTTAGAACCACAATACAAAGAGAAATCCTCAACAGGACTCACTTCCCCTTATAAGTTGTAATCCTACAACCACACTCAAGAACTCACTACCTTGAGACTCTCTCATAGAGTAAATATATAATCATTAATGACCAAAATGAATATCAAAAGATATTATAAAGAATGAGCTGAGCAATAAAGAATCAGAAGATTGTCATTGGCTTAGTTGGTTGCTATGTATTAAATGTTTGGCTAGTTATAAATGAATGACATTAATAACTGTTGTGAGCATTCAAGCTTCTCGTTAGAGACAGATTGGAGTTGTTGGAAGAATTCAAGGTTCAATCACTTTTATCTTCACTATAATAAAGGCTTGAAAGAAAAAAAAAACCCTTTGATATGCTTTGAGATTGCTTTATGTGCTCCATTTCCTGCTATGCATTTAATGTTTTAAAACAAGAAATTGCTTTCATGCTTTTGGAGTTAATCCATGAAGGCGACATTAATGGTGAAGGAAAGAGGGAGAAGTAAAGAAGCAAGGCAACATAGAGGGAGAAAAATTTGGTATATGTGATAATCACTACAACATATCATAGCAACACACACACACACACACACACACACACACACACATCTATGGGAAATGTGAAACTCAAGCATATAATTGTTCAAATATCATGGAAGTTCTACAATACACCAGGGAAATCACAAACAAAACAAATAATAGAAAATATTTTAGCCAGCATTTACCCCTCGGGTATTTAATATAGGACTTATATGGGGAATAAATCTTGGTCCTAAATATAAAAGTGTTTTTCATATTTTCCAGTATTTTTTTAATTTACTTCTATTGATATTCCCTCATCAATAATCAATAAGAGGGAATTGGAGTATTAAGGATGATGACTAAAGTATTTTAGAATATATATGTCATATTAACTAACTTTATTAGTTTAATCAAATTATGTAAATATGTCTTATATTAAGGAACGATGGGAGTAACTTTTTTTTTTGATATTATCTTCAAGTATTCGGTTTGGGGTTCATAACTACCCTTCTCACCACAGATATATCCTCTGGACCTTGAATTCAAGGCCTAAAGGGATCTAAAAGGGTTTTATACCATTAGACTAATTATGTGTTGGTTACTGAGGGATTAACTTTTTTGGGGACAACATTAGAATGCATTTTTATTTCCATATGTTGCCATGCAATGTTATCAAAATCAAATTTCTACGTAGAAACAAAAAAGGGTGGTAGAAACAACACGAAACGTAAAGTTTCTACTACTTAAGGCCAGTATACAAAATTATATTTTATATATATATATATATATATATATATATATATATATATCACTACTCCAAATTCAATGAATAACTTCATATATATTTAAAAGATATAAGTCACATGATTATATAAAACATTAGTCCAAAAAGAAAGATAACTTCATAACTATAGCAAGACATCTAGCTTCACTTCATGAAAATAAATCCTAAAGGTATATATCACTTCATTAAGCTTAATTTCTATAGCTCAGGAAAAAGAAAGATTCTCTAGACAAAAAGCCGATTCATATATGGGATTCTTGGAGAAGAAATAACTCTCAAACTCTTAACTAAAGAACAACTCTAGCAATTGGTGCGCTAAGGGTGGATTCCTCAAATCCAAACAGGAAAAAAAAACTCTCTAGCTCTAATAATAGTTTGGCCTTACCAAAGTTATAGCAAGACATCTAGCTTCACTTCATGAAAATAAATCTTGAAGTTATATATCACTTCATTAAGCTTAATTTCTATAGCTCAGGAAAAAGAAAGATTTTCTAGACAAAAACCTCCTTAGCTAGCTGCAATCTAAACCTCACCTATTCCATGTTGGGAATCTCCTCCTTCTACTATTTTAGTCAGGAAGACATATATCAAAGATAAAGAGGAAGAATTGCCTAGGAAGCATTCCAATATGAACCAACCAAAGTTGATAAAAGAATACAAAATTAAGCCAAACTCAAACTACACTATCTTACTTCCTCCATCCCTTCACTGAAGTCTTTGTCTAGAATTAACTAGAAAAGTTAGCCTGATCTTGCTAAATTAGACAAGGGAAGAAATGTCGCTGCCCACCCCCCCGGGGGACGGGTGCCACACCTAAATTCATCTAATGAAAAAGAAGCTTCCATCGCCCTTGGATTACTAACAGCAAATGTGGATAAGGCAAAGTTAATTGTTGATTGTACAATGTTGCGAAATAAGCTTGTCACTTGCAACATATCATATTATTTTATTTTAATCTACATGGCATTCACTTCATTTATATTATTTTATATTTTAAATAAATAATTTTAATCGATTATTCATCTCTTTCTCTTTTCTTTCTTCATGGTGATCCCCATACTTTCTTCTAAGGGAAATCCATACTCTGAAAATTATAAAAGGACAAATAAGTGATTATATTATATCAAATCTCATATTAGTACAGTTGGATGAATTTGGGATTGTGAAATCTTATAAAAAAGGCACCATTGTCCTTTTAAGTAACCATTATGGTCCTATTTATAATTTGAAATTAATTAATTCTCACATGCTGATGAGAGTTAGTTAACTCATTCATTATAGGTTAAATTTTCATTTAGTCTTTATCTATGATTGATTATAAAAATCAACATAAATTAATTCTTTTTATTTATTATAATTAATATGAGTAAAAATATAATAAATGTATTTATTATTCTGATACTAACTTTATAATAAGCACCACACTTTTTAGTCAAAATAATATGAGTTATAAATATCACATCTCATTCCTTTTTCTCCCTTTACCCTCTCATCACCTCAGAATCAAATGGCTTTTTCACTCCATACCCAAACCTTACTTTAATCTTAAAGTTATCAAGCCTGAAAACTCTGTGGCCGTGCTGCTTGAGGGCCAAGGAGCAGTGGGAGCCGATGATACCGGCATCACTGGTGATGAGGTCAGACATACCATTTGAGCAGCAAGGGGCGAAGGAGTGGCAAACCTGCTTCTCCCAAGAGGCACTATGCTGTAGAAAGCGAAGGAGAGGAAGTTGTAGTGGTTGTGGAAATGGTGGGGAGGAGTGTCAGAGAGGGGAAGATAATTGAGGCTAAAGAGGAAGACATGCGAGTCAAAGCCCTTCACCATTGCATTTATTGATTAAGAGATAGAAAAACAGAGAAGGATATGTATAATACTTATGCACTACAATACATAGTGGATATTGTTCATATATATAAGACAGCCATACAAGAACCTACAGTGCTATGACACGTATACAAAGATATCTTGGAAAATATCACATCAAGATTTACAACAGGTGCAGACTAACTAATCATTTAGGACCACAATACTAATCATACAGTAGTGCTAATTACATTCTTCTAATATTCCCCCGCCAACGAGAGGGTGTTACTACCAACCCAAGTTTGTCTCTAAAGAAATCAAATTGTGATTGAGATAAAAGCTTTGTAAGAAAATTTGCAATCTGATGAGAAGAGGAACATATCTAATGTCAATCAAACCAGATAAAACTAAATCTTGAATAAAATGTATACTAACTTCAATGTGTTTGCTTCGGCATGTTGAACCAGATTAGCAGCCAAGGCTTTGGCACTTAAGTTGTCACACCAAATTATTGAAGATCTTTTGAGAAATAAACCCAATTCAAACAATAATGAATTTAGTCATTTTATTTCTGCAAAGCCATCTGCCAAGGAGCAATATTCAAACTTAGCACTAGACCTTGAAACTACCTTTTGCTTTCTAGATGACCAAAAAATAAGATTATTGTTCAAAAAAACACACATTCCTCCAATTGATCTTTTGTCATCTAAGTCACATGCCCAATTAGCATCTGTGTATGCTATCAACTATGGCTGAGAATTACAAAATGGTTTAATATGTAAGCCAAAATTACATATACCCTTAAGATACCTAAAAATCCTTTTAACTGCCTAAAAGTGAATGGTTCTAGGTTGTGACAAAAACTAACTCAATTTATTAGCAGCATATGAGATATCTAAACGTGCAGTGGTAAGATATTGTAGAGACCCTATAGCTTGTCTATATTCAGTAGGTTTTCTATTAAATCACCATCTAATGCTAAAATTATTCGACCAGTGACCTTTAGAGTTGGTACTGAGGCACTAAGGCACAGCTTGCCATACCAAACTTGTCAAGACGATCTAGTATATATCTTGCCTGGCTCAAGAATATGTTGTGTGCATCTCTATACACTTCCAGTCCCAAAAAATAATAAAGGGGTCCCAAATCTTTTAGTGAGAAGATTAAATTTAATTGTTTTACGAATTTCTCAACATACATAGGGTTATTCCTTGTTACCAAAATGTCATCCATGTATATCAAAATGAAAATGGTGAGATCATGAGTTTGTAGCATGAATAAAGATATGCCACTCTTCAATTTGTGAAAACCCTAATTAAGCAAAGTGTACCTTAGACAGTCAAACCAAGCCCTTGGTGCTTACCGAATGCCATAAATCACCTTAATGAGTTTGCATACATGATTAGGTCACTGTGAATCAACAAATCCATCCGGTTGATGCGTAAAAATTTTTCTTTGAGAAAAACGTTCAGGAATGCGTTCTTGACGTCAAGCTATCGAATCTCCCATTTGAATGTGACGTCTGTTAATAGAATGACTTGAATGGTGGTAGATTTGATGAATGGACTAAAAGTTTCACTGAAGTCAACACTAAGAACTTGTTGAAATCCTTTTACAACTAGTTTGGCTTTATGTTTGAGAATAGATCCATCAGCTCGATACTTTGTTTTGTAAACCCACTTATTATCGATCAACTTCTGATTTGTGTAAGGAATCAAACACTAGGTTCAATTTCTCAGTAAGGCATCGAACTCTTCATGTATCGTGGCAACCCATTGTGGAAATGCGAAAGCTTCTCGAACTGATGATGGTTGTTGTGATTGAGAACTGGAGAAGACACAAGTTTTGAAGTCTCGGGTTTCAACATTTAGAGATCCAATGTAAGGATGGTTGGCCTGGACTATTCCGGACCTGGACTGGGTTGTCATGTGATGTCGAGTAACTGGCCCATTATCGATAAGACCATCTATTTGAGGACTAAGCTCAGTCTGTTCAATAGGGCCATTGACAAAGAGCAACTCAAGCTTTTGTAAACTTAGACAAACTCGAGTTTAGTTTTGGAAACTCGAGTTTAGATCATACAGAGAACTCTTAACTTTTTCAAGACAAAGCAAACTAGAGTTTAGTTTAATGAACTCTAGTTTGACAAGACAGAAGAAATCTAAGTTTTCCAAGCTTTGTTGGAAACTCGAGTTTGTGTGAGTAAACTCAAGTTTGTAACACACAGAGAGCTATACTCCATCCTGAGCTTGAGAAAACTCAAGCTATGTTTTTGAAAACTCTAGTTTGCATTTGCCAAAGTGTTTTACAAAGTTTTCTCTTATAAGGAAACTCGAGTTAAGCTTTTATAAACTCGAGTTTAGAACTTACAGAGAACAACTCAATATTTCTAAAGTTTTGAAAACTTCAGTTTTCAATTGCAAACTCCAATTTAGAACATACAGAGTTTTCCAGTTTCCCTAAGGTTTTTTGGAAACTCAAGTTAGACCAGTAAACTCGAGTCTGTGCCAAGTAGAGAGCTTTGCTCTATTTGAACTTTTTGAAACTCCACTTTGAAATGAAAACTCCAGTTTTGAGCTTTTGGATTTAAAATATGCTTTCACTATAAATGTCCAAAAGTCAAGTTAGTCACTTAATGACTCGAGTTTTGCCCTTGCTCAAAACTTGCCTTAAAGATCAAATCACGACATTCTTCTTTGGTTGAAGAAAACTCAAGTTAGGATTTGGAAACTCGAGTTTAGGCTTCTGAAGTAAATTACAAACTTCAGTTTGAATGAACAAACTCGAGTTTATGTCACAGGTTTTTGAAAATCAAACTGTACAAATTTGTGAAATCTTTGTGTTTGATCTATATACTTATTATCATCACTCATTGCTATTCCTAACTATGTTTAATCAATTTGTTAGTGAGTTTCATAGGATTTAAAGAGTATTAAATGGAGATTCAATTAAAAGCAAAAAGCAATGTCAGAACATTTATTGCAAAGTCCAGAAAGCTAGCATCCTTTTAGACAATCATTCTGCACACATTGCAAAGGGATTAATGTTTTGTTTTCCCATAAATAAATTGCTCTTCCAATGGATTAGACTCAAGGAAAGTCAACCATAAATCTCTGTGCACCTAGATTAACTGAAGAGTAGAGAGAGAAGAGACCAAAGTGTTGCTAATCAACTCAGCAATGTCTCCAACGGTTACATTGAAGAATCCAACGGTCATTTAGTGCTCTCTTGATATATATAGAGCTGCATTCAAGTCTTCTCAACAACCAAGATTAAGAAAACAAAAAACATTCAAGTTTCCAACTACTCTTTTAGTTTTCTACTATTAAGTATCTTTTGATACATTTGTATTTCAGTGTTTATCACTATCAACTCTTAGAGAGAGTTTTCATTTATTGAAATCATTTGTTGTAGGAATCTCAAGTCGATAGACTTGGTGATTAGGAATATCATATTGCAACTTGTAAGGGGTAGTGTATCCTAGTGAGAAGATAACTTTCGAGTACAAGTGTGTAATTGATATTGTGAGTTAGTGAAAATCTCAGAGTGTCTGGTGACTGGACATTAGTTAAGGATTTGGACTGAACTAGTATAAATTCCTCTGTGTCAAGTTTCTCTTAACTCTCCTCTATTCAGCTCTGCTTTACTTCTATAAAATAGAGTAAATCGAAAAAGTTTTTAAAATCCTCAATTCACCCCCTCTTGATGATTTGCTCCATTTACATATAGATTGGTATGAATCAATTCTAGAGGAAAAGCAACTTGTGAAACATAGTGTGGAAAAGGTAAAAGTTTCAATTTCCCTAATTGATGGGCTTCACATATATGTACATCATCAGAAGCGTTTGGAGCCTTTTCATTACATTTATTTAAGACTTTCATTGATATTTGTCTAATACTAGGGTGCCTAAAATATGGTGCCACTTCAAAAGTTGGATCTCAAGGTTGGTCCTGGCTTCCATTAGAGCTTGGGGACATGCTTCAAGCCTTATTTCCATCAACAAATACATTCCTTCCTTTTGAGCTCCCCGGATTAGAAGGTTGTCTGTCACCGAGTCCTTCACATCACAGCCATGGATAGTGAAGTTTACATCAACGCTGTTATCACTGATCTATGTGTTAACATTCATTAGATTCTTAGTAGCTGAAGGAACAAATAACACATCTTTGAGAAGCAACTTAGAGAAACAATTACATGATATAACAGTAGAGCCAACACCAAGAATTTGGCTTTTCTCACTAGTTTATGTAGTTAGGTAGGGAGACTTACCATATAAATTAATTTCATCTATATGTTTGGGATGTGGGGTCACATGATGTTGTCTCCATTACCCACATACCATACTGGATCAACAACAGGGTAGGGGCTAGCGTAGTAAGCTTGTGGGACTAAATAGTTGCTAACAGATCCATTGTTGTCACGATAGTAGCACGTTGCTAAGGTATGCCCAGGTTTTTGACAGTGAATGTAGAAAGGGTAATCGCCACCACCATGGCGTTGTCCACAGAAATGACCACCTCCTGTATCCACGGGAGTTGCCATGGTTGTGGCCTAAGTCATGATTCTACGAAGAATCAATGCGTTGGGCAGTGGTGGCATGAACTAAAGGTTGAATAGTGAGGTTCGAGAAGTGATTTAACTGATTCAGTTTGGTCTCGAATGAGAGTAACGCTGCTTGTGCATCCACCCACATTAAGTCCGGCATATCGATCAACTTAACAATGATACCATTATATTTTGTATCAAGTCCATTAAGCGTGTGGAGGATTAGATCATCTGTGGCCATTGAAGATCCGATGAGAGCAAGTTCATCAGATAAACTTTTCATTTTATTCAAATATTCCTCCATTTTCAACACATTTTTGCAAGTATTGTGTAACTGGCTCTTCATGACCATCACTCGTGCCTTAGTCGAAATGCATGTGAGATCTCTAGCTCTAATCTATAGTTCCCGAGCAGTTGTGCAATGAAGGAGTTGGGCGCCAACATCCTGGGTCATGGTATTGCACAACCAACTGACTAACATTCAATCGATTAAAAACCACTAAGAGTATGTCGGGTTGATTACACTACCTGCAGAGAATAGTTTTGTTGGAGCTACCAGCGTTCCATAAATGTGTCCCTCGAGCTGGTTTCCTTCGATTAAGGGAAGGATGATAGACTCCTAGACCAGAAAATTTGTGTGATCTAGCTTGATCGTCGTGGTCTGACTTGAAGAACTAAATAAGGAGTATACTCTGGCATTTGTCTATGAAATAGGGTCGACGGAGGAAGTAGATGAATCAACCACCATAGTGACCTTTGCTTTGATACCAAGATAGAAAAACAGAGAAGGATATGTATAATACTAATGCACTGCAATACACAGTGGATATCATCCATATGAATAGACAACCATACAAGGATCTGGAAGAATATTTACAGCTGCCAAAATAATAACAGAACCTATAATGTTATGACACGTATACAAGGATATCCTGGAAAATATCACGTCAGGATTTACAACAGGTGTAGACTAACTAATTATTCGGTACCACAATACTAATCATACAGTAGTGCTAATTGCGTTCTTCTAATATTGAGGACATTCAGACTCTTTTATTTCGTGCAATAGGTTGTTGGAGATGTGTGAGGATACGGGCCTATGGGGTATCTGATTAGAGTATTTGTTTGTCTCTCACTTCAGTCTAAAACCCCAATTCTCTCACCGTCCTTCAGAACGGGAATCTCATCGGAGCCTCTGTAATCGGTGTTTTCTGATAGTCAAGTAGCAGAAGATGCATTTCTACATAGTCGGCCGTTGTATCGCCCTGCTCCTTTGTTGGCATGACCATGCAATTTCTGATTAGATAGTTGCCTTTCAGATCGCGTTTCAGCTTCGCAACAATCGGAAGAGTTTCATTTCTCGGTCAATTTGGACGTTTCAGCAACCGTGGATCTTGATTCGTGCAATTTGTTGATTACCGGGAAGACAAATTGCAACGAGGCGGCGAGGATTCTTGAAGTATGTAGTATGTCATACAGGATATGATACAGTTTTGATTGTATATAAACAAATTGGGAAAACATTTTTTCATGTTGTAGGAAACCATTTTCTCATGTTACATACACATGAAATGATGGGACCCACATATACATATATTAATTCATATATGTATATGTGGGTCCCACCATTTCATGTGTGTGTAGGAAACTTTTTTTTCTCATGTAACATGAGAAAACCAAAGTCCAAACAAATATGTATCTTGTCCGATGAGATTGCTTCTAAGGATGAGAGTGAAAGAAGATATAGAAGAATACGAGGAAGAAGATTTCTTTGACGGAGGGCTCTTGCAAATGGGGTTCTGTACTATGAAGCTGAATTTAACAATTATTGAAGAATAGGGGAAAGAAAAACAAAATCCTTCAAGACGATGGTGAAAGGGCCAACCTGAGAGAGTATAAGAAAATGAAATATTGAGATTGCACCTTCGTTTTTATTGTTCTAGCGAATTGAATTTGGCCCTTAAAATTAACTGATGTGAGGGTTAAATTTTTGTATCCTCTACTCTAATCATCCTATTTCCCTCCATTATTTATATCAATCTTTAGATTAAAATTGAGCGGTTTTGATTTAATGTTTTATAAAAATATTAATAAAACATTAAATTATTAAAAAACTTTTAAATTTTAGTTATGATAATTTAAAATTTTAATAAAAAAATATTTTAAGAAAATATTTTATAAAATATTAAATCTGAGTCGCTTATATTTCAATCTGAAAGTTGAGATAAGTAGTAGAGGGGAAGAGAACACGGTAGTCAATCCCTAAATTTTTGAGTTTTTTTATTCATAGTGCCATCAAATGGTTGAATGAAATCAGTTTTGTTGATCGAAAAGTAGAGTATCTCCTTTTCTTTAATAACTTATTTTAGTTTAAGGTAAATGGGTTCTCATTTCATACTTTTCTCTTAGGTGTTTATTCTATGTGGGTATTTTTTTTTTTTAAGACTGAATTATATATTGAATCCTGAAATATTTTTTACACCGAGTATCCCATATTAATTAATTTACAGGATACTGGTGTAACATGAAAAATATTAAATTCAAGATGTAGCATATAATTTAATCTAAATGAATAAAATATATAAACTAAATTTTTTTTAAAAATGCCCACACCCAAAAATTAGGGGAATGAGCACCTAAGAGAAAAGTATGGAATGAGAACCTACATTTAAGGGGAGGGGAGTATGGGCCTATAGGGTTCAAGTGGAGAGACTGGTGAAATGAGAACAAAGTGGTTAGATTATTCTGAGCTGAGAAAGGGAAGGAGGCGAAGATGGAGTGAAGGGTAAAGCAATTCAAGGGTAAGGGCAATTTTTTCTTAACAAAATTTTATAATCTTATATTCATCCACCTGTATTGTTGATATAGGATTTTATAAATTAGAATCACTGATTTGTCCTTTTGTAATTTTTAAAGTAATTTTCTTGAATTTTCCCCCTTCTAATTCTACCGTATTTTGATTTGAATTTCATGTCAACGATTAGAGCCTTCAAAAGTAGCTTTTTAATTGTGATTTATAATATATAAGGTAAGTATATAAGATGAGTTTTATCTCGGTTTATGTAAATAAATACTTTTAGGAATCCCTAACGTGATCTCAAACAAGGATCATCGAACAATTGAAGACTAATTTCCAAACCTCCTTTCACCGCCTCTAATCTCATTTTTTTTTCACCTGTACAACAAAGATTGTTCAATACCAATAGTGCATATTGAACTCCCCTTGATAGCTTTTCATTTGTCCCTACCTTCCTTGCACTTGGGCAAAATACCTAGAAGTTCAACGGTCCTCTTAGTCAGAAATTAAAATACATCTAGAAAATCAATGGACAAGTAGATATAAAAATCAAATCAAAATATATCTAGAAGTTGAAGAAAGTAGGAGGATGAAAGTGATTCAAACAATTTATTTTAATTAAATTTTTATTTAAAAAATAAAATAATGTAAATTAAGTAACTCACACGTATGATTAAAATAAAATAAGGTTTTGAGTTGTAAGTGACTAGCTTGTTTTGTCGATATTGCATAGTCACCATTTAACTTTTCCTAGTCAGCATTTGCCATTAGTAAAATTAATGGTATTAAGTTTTAAAGACTAAAAGTGTACTTTATGAACTTTAGTATGAGAAATTAAAAAAGAAGAAGATATTAATTGTTGGAGCTCTAGTGAAGATTATTAACAATTCAAGTATCTATATTAACAACTTTAGTATCGTTATTAACAATTTAAATATCACTATTAACCACTTTAGCCTAAGAAATTCAAAAAAAAAAGTGCTAGATCTCTAGTGAAAGTTATTACAAAATATTCAACAAATACTGTGTTTACAACTTTAGTATTACTATTAACAACTCAAATATCTATATTAACAATTTTAGCCTAAGATTTTTTTTTAAAAAAAAAATATTAGTTGTTGGAGCTCCGGTGAAAGTTATTACGAAATGTTCAACTCAATACCGTGTTTACAACTTTAGTATCGCTATTGACAACTCAAATATCTATATTCAGTACTTTAAGCTAAGAAATTAAAAAGAAAAAGATATTAGATGTCGGAGCTCCTATAAAGGTTGTTAGGAAATATTCAACAAATATCGCGTTTATAAATTTAGTATCATTATTAACAACTCAAATCTTTATATTAACAACTTTAGTCTGATGAATTCAAAAAAAAAAAAAAAAAAAAAAAGCCTTGGAGCTCCGGTGAAGGTTATGAATAACTCAAGTATTTATATTAACAATTATAGTATCACTATTAAGAATTTAAGTATTTGTATTAACAACTTTGGCTTGAGATTTTTTTTTTTTTTAAAAAAGTGATCTCCTGAATTTTAGACTTAGAAATTTGAGAATAAACCTGTGTCAAGCAGATGACTAAGCCCGCTCGAGAAAAGTCCCAAGAATGCCAAGAGCTAGAAAGACTCTTGGAGAATATGTGCTTCGACCTATTGGGCAAAGGACCTAGTATGAGTAGGCAGTAAGATTAAAGTGTTGGTGTAAAAGGGCACATAACACATATATGGTGTGTAACGTCCTCTATTTTTTTTTCCATAATTATAAAATAATAATAACTAATCAAGGTTTTGATCAAACCAAACATCATTTATCAAATGTTTAAAATAAACTAGAATATGCAAAATAAGCCTGATGTGACAATATATAATAATCCAACATAAAATAAAATAAAAAGGTAGAAGCACTATGGTTAGTAAAAGTAGCTTAAGCTTCTGAAGCTTTCCTTGATGGACCCGTACGAGAATTATCACCTGAAAAATAGTAACCATCAATTCATCACATCGGGCATAAGAGTAATTGCTAGTGAGATGTTAAGTGAGATATTATAAAATCATAGCAATATTAATAATTTCACATGGCAACACATATGTATCCATATTAATGCACCATATCAATATTTCATTTTTCTGATCTAGCACATCAATACACAAATCAATATATAAGAATTTATTCTCGATCCTCCCTTATTTCCTCCCTGCCTTATTTCCTCTGACTGAACCCATGGGATAGTATTCACCAATGTAACTGGTAGTTCAACTCAACAAGCTTACCGATCAAGTCATATGGACGGCTAAAATCCATAGAGCACAAAACCGGACCATGAGTTCCCCTCTAATATACTAGTGGGGTGTCAAGGCCTTATTAACGACAAATAGGCCAAATGACTAACCAGTGTACACCTGAAAGCTTACCACCTTATTTCCTCTTTTTGTACAAAATTTCAGTCTATGAATAATTTCCCATCAAATTCACATCCACCATCCCCTCTCATACAATTCACAAATTACTAATAAAATATTTCAATCTCATAATTCCACACAAATTCATATAATATAATATAACTAATAATTTATTCATGAAAATAAATCCCACAAGACAATTGCATTATCAACATAGTTTCATAGTTTATATAATTAAAAACACTCACAAACATCATACAAGCATACACAACAAGAGGAAAGTGGTTACCTCTTGCCAAAGCCAATTATTATCACACCGCTCCTAATCCAAGAGCTCAAATACATGTCAAAATCAATCTTCTAAAATCAATTACCTCCACATAATCAAAATTAATTCTAAATCCCTACAACAACTAATTAATAAATCAAAACCAATTAAAATTAATTATTAACCATCATCTACATTCTTATAGTTATACATTGAGAAAACTCAAAACTTGCTCAAAACCCTAACCCTAAAATATTTTATAATCAACATGAAATTACTATCATAAGAAAGATAAAATTATTTAGAACAACTTTCAGGAAGAAATTTTTGTGATTATAAGTGATCTTAAATACCTTATTGATTCCAAAATGTTGAACTCTAGATTGAAAATGTGAAGCCACAGCACCGTTGCAACTCTCGGATACCTCCAACACACTATTGTAGCAAAATGACATTTGATGGAGGGGTGGGGTGTTTAAAACACCCCATTCGCATGTTGTGACTAAAGGGGTCATGTGCTCCTTTAGTCATACAAAATAAATAAATAATATATATATATATATTGTTTTCTTCTTATTTCTTTTTTTAATAATAATAATAATAATAAAATACAAGGTTTGTGAAACCGGACTGGACCGACTGGTTCAAACCAGAAATCAGCCAACCGGCCGGAAAACCGGTCTGGTTTATGGTTAAACCGGACTGACCCGATGAACCCGGTCTAACCCAGGAAAACCGGTGTGAACCGGCCGAGTTCAAGGGTCACGACTTCAAATTTTTTTCCCCCTCCATCCACTCGACATGACGTCATGTGGTTTTTTTTAATAACTTCACAATTCGCAAATCACAGAGACACAAAAGTGCAAAATAAGAAGGAAGAGAGAGATCTGAAGTGTAGGTGCTTCTCAACATTGGCGCCGACAATAGTCCTATGGAAGCCGAAGGAGGAGCAATGATCCAATTGAAGCTCATTGGTGCAGTATGGATTCCAAGCTTCTTTTAAGTTTCCCTTTGTTCGACCTTTCCTATGGGATGCCAAGACAAAAAAACGAGAAGGAGAAGAGAGAGAGATCTTAAGAGCAAAGTGAAGCAGGTGAGGTTGAGGAAGGAGAAGAAAGGTTGAGGAAGGAGAAGAGAGAGACCTTGTGAGTTGTGACCATGTGATGCAACTATACAAAAGAGGCAGAGGAAGGAGACTAAGGTGGGAAATAGAGAGGAGAAGAGGACGAAGTGGGTGAGGGAGATGAGGTGCGATGTGACATTGGCTTGACAATCTTGAGTAAATAAGGTAGGTAGTAGGTTAGCCATAATGGAGGTATTGGCGTTTTCTTTGGTGGATTTTAATTTGTATCCCCTTTATAAATTATTAACAACAGGTAAGGAAATAAAGGAGGGGTTGGACTGGATATTGGGTTGGGCCTAGAGATGAATTTGGACTTGGTTTAATGCTAATATAAAGTATTTTTTAATATTAAAATATGAATTTTTTTTACCTATTTAATTAAATTATATTATTTAATTAATACTGGTCTGACCCGGTCTGACCCATTTACCCTTAACCCAGCACCTCTACTGGTTTAGTGACCGGTCCGGTTTTCAAAATCTTGATAAAATATTACTATTTCTATGTTTTTCTATTTCATTCATTATATTAATCCATATTTTCTTTTACTATCATAAATCATATTTTAAATAAACTCTTATTATTCTAATATATAGTTACATGATAAACTCATTTTTTTTATAAATAATTGTTTTTTTAATTGTAATTAGATCTTAAAATAAAATTGAGGATGTTATACAGTGTTATTAGGTTGGTAGAAATATGTCACCTAGCTGTCATAAGATATGACATTTCCAAGGGCAAACATGTGTACCCTACATTGTGGAAAACGACATTGGTATGTGGCGCCATGTAGGGGCCCACACACACTCTTACTTGGTGTCATTTGACGCGTATTGGTATGTGTAATCTCGAGTAAAATCCTAAGTAAGCACCAATAAAATAAATTTAATAAAGTAGTTCATGATTTCCGAGCAAAAAAAAAACATAAAGTAGGTCATGATGGCTAATGATAATACAATTTTTGTGTTGGTTCTATTGAAATATGACAAGTATCCTCTCATTATAACAAAGTACAAGATCACTTTTGTGTTAGCATCTCCAGAATGCGTCACCTAGCGTTTGAGTCCGAGGAATCCATAGGTCTCCAGTTTGGTTGGGTACTTGACTTTTTTGAACACTAAACCCAGGAGCCAGGGGAATTCATCAAGCCTTCCTTTTACTAACACAAAGTTGTGCCTAATAAGAGGGAGAAAAGGGAAAGAAGATTGTAACACCCCCGAATTTCTAGAGTTGAAATAACATAAAATTCTGATGGTTTAATAACTAAAAATCCAAAATCGCCAAATTCGGGAGGTGTCACCGCCGCACTTGTACTGGGACAAGTGCAAGGCTACAAACTACATTAAATAAATCTAAATCTAAATAGTTTTACGCAACACCAAAACAAAATAAAATAAGATAATAAAATAAAATGACTAAATGAAATCGAAATTAAATAAAATAGAATAATGAAATTGGTCGCCTTCGTCACTTCTCACTGTTAGCCCCAAACTCTTGCCACCTGTTTCACTGAAATTATGCTCCCCCGAAGGATCATCGCAACCCAAGAACACAAACATCAGCAAAAGCTGGTAATCCTAATTAAATAAAGATAAAATAAAAATAAAATAAAACAGAAGTAAATAAATAGATAAATAATTTGATATGGATTGAAACAAATAAATTAATTACGAAACAAAATAAAATAATTGTAAGAAAAAATAAAATAATTCCAAAATAAAATAATTATCAAATAAGATAAATTAATTGCAAAATAAAATAAAATAAAGACATCATATGTGTATATGTATAAATTAAAAGGTGTCATTGTTTTCAGAATTTTCTAGTGGGAAGAGAACCATGGTAGACCTGGGAAACCCTGCCAGTCTACCCTATGACCCGGGAAACTCTGCCAGTCACAAATCATCAAATTGGTCATATCATAATTTCTTCCTAGCATACACACTTCTTCCCAAAGTTCCTATTAGTGTCCCGGGAAACCCTGCCAGACACCACTTTGAGAAGAACGGATATATCAGTTCACATCAAATAAAATTTCGAAGGCATAAAGCCTTAAAGGTGTGTTCATCACTTTAGGAGGTACCATGCCAAAGGTATCCTCCCACAATTAAATTATTTAAAAGCACTTAGGATAAAATTACTAAATTATTTCTGTGCAATTGAACTTATTAATATTCAAACATCATTAATAACAAAATGAAACACGCAAAATCAAATATCAAAATGTATGTGTTCAATTCAAAATAGTATCTTATGTATATAAATGGTTTCACACACACAGATATATGTATGTGTGTGTGTGTCTATGTGTGTGTGTGTGTGTGTGTGTGTATGAAAGCAAAAGGTATTCTTTCACACCAAATCAATATCCAGAGGTCTAGTTCTCACAGGTTGAACATAAAGGCCAAAACGAAAAAGTTATGTATATAACTCTCTCTCTATATATACATATATATAGATAAAGCAGACATTATAATTGATGAATCACACGTGAAGCAATCTGTAGAACCGAAATTGTAGGCATATTGTTCATTCGCGTAACTCGAGAAGGAGGTAAGGGTATATATTGTTGTTTCTAACGTATAGAGTAGGTAGAAATTGAATATGCAGTTAACAAAATAGTATAATAACAATCTGTGTTTAACAAAATATAACATACAGAGAGCATACAACAAGTCTGTATCATATGAAAAAGCTATAAACGAACTCATAAGACTGTCGAATATGGTTATGAACTATGCAGAAATCCGGGCCCAACTTTCGTTGTTTCCTTAAGACAAGTTTGCTCCCTCTACGGATGCCACAGGTTTCTGAGCAATTGCCTCCCAGGATAGAACGGATTGTTCGTCTCCAGAAAGATGGCTCTGTCTGTCTGAAGCCCAAGCGAATCCAACGAGTCTGCTTTCGGAACGCACAGGATGTTTATGCAGGAAGACTGTATGCAAAGAAGAAAGAATGTGTAAAATTCTGTGACTAGGGGCCCCTATTTATAGACTCCGGAAAAACACGATCAGATGGACTCGTTCGTTGCTGCGAACTGGTACGTTGCGAATAGACACACCAGAACGGAATGAACAGAGGCGACCTACGTCTGTTGCCAGTGAACTGGTGCATCTCACGAACAGATGCACCAGACGGAGCTGAACGGGTCGACGAGTCGTACGAATAGACGCGACTAGATAGAGTTGAACGAGTCGTACGTAGCCATTGGTGGAAAAAACGGAGAGGCACAATGGAAATAAAAATAAAAGGATTATTTTATTCAAAAAAATTATTTAATAAAAAATTATTTCTTTTAATTGACACGCGCGACCGGACCGGGCAAGCGGTACAAGTGACCGACCGAGCCGAGCCGAGCGGGCCGGACAGACGGCGGCACGCGCGCGCATGTGGTGGACCAAGGGTTGCCTAAGTCCTCACCCCTCCACAAAAGTGGGTAGGCCTAAGGGCCCAACTAGTAGGAGCCAAGTTGGGGCTTATATACCCTCCAACTTCCCTTCACCTAACCAATGTGGGACTTAGTACCACACACACAATCCTTCTTATTTTTCCTCTTCTTTTCCATCCTTCTTCTTATTCATAAACTATGGGATTTCTTCCTAAATTCCAACAATCCCCTACATGGATAAGAAGTAAGTCCATCATGACCAAATGCAAATGATCATGTATGCAAAGTGCAGTTCCTCTACGAGAAACAACTGCATCGAGAAAGGTAGGGGTTGCCTTTGAACCTTCTCTAGTAAAAACCTATCGGATATACTAGTCAATCAGTGAACGTGCTGTCTTGAACTGTCGACCTTTTAGTGTATACCAAGACAATAGGAGTCACACAGTTGCTCCTCTAGCATCGTTGGTTCTCATGATTTGTCCATTTTGGCCTTGGACACCACCTGGTTCCACGAGTGTTCTAGAGAATCGGCCGTTTTAAATTCTCATAGAAGCGACCCACACTTCACACTCACATAGGTGATTCCTTATGATGTAAGTCAACATACATCATCTGAACACATCAGATTAAGAAACCATTAAAAGCTTACCCTTATATATATGCACTGTCTTGTCTAGGAATGAGTATGAGTTTAAAACTCCACAGAGTTAACAGTCGATTGTGACTTAGTTGTCTCTTTGAACCTAGTTTGTGGGATCTCCACTCTTCTAGGTAGAGTTACTGTGACAATCAACAACGGATCGGCCTTAAACCCATTCCTTTGGACAAATTTCTAACTAACTCTCTAGGAATTCCTTTAGTCAATGGATCCGCTATATTCTCTTTTGATTTCATATAATCAATTGAGATGATTCCATTCGAGAGTAGTTGTCTAACGGTATCATGTCTACGACGTATATGTCTAGACTTGCCGTTCTACATGACATTCTTGGCCCTACCAATAGCCGCTTGACTATCACAGTGTATACACATTGCTGGTACCAGCTTTGGCCAACTTGGAATGTTCTTAAGAAAATTACGAAGCCATTCAGCTTCTTCTCCAGCTTTATCTAAAGCAATGAATTCTGCTTCCATAGTTGATCTTGCAATGTAAGTCTATTTGGATGACTTCCAAGACACAGCACCACCACCAAAGGTGAATACATATCTACTTGTAGATCTTGTGTCATTAAAGCTGGTGATCCAATTTGCATCACAATACCCTTCTAGCACTGCAAGGTACGTCTCATAATGCAAAGCAAAGTTTTGAGTTTTCTTTAAGTAACCCAAAACCCTTATCATAGCTCTCTAATGAAGCTCATTTGGATTACTTGTAAAATGACTCAACATGCTTACTACGTAAGCAATATCAGGTCTAGTGCAGTTCATAACATACATAAGACTACCTAGCACTCGAGCATACTCCTTTTGTTTTTCAGCTTCGCCAGTATTTCTCAACAGTCAAAGACTAGAATCTATAGGGTTCGACATAGGAGTTATGTTTAAGCTCTTGAATTTCTCAAGAATTTTAGCAATATAGTGCGCTTGTGATAAAGCTAACCCATCGGGAGTTCTATGAATTTTAACTCCTAAAATGACATCTGCTAGACCTATATCTTTCATGTCAAACTTACTGGTAAGCAATCGCTTAGTAGCTTTAATCATTTGATTATTACTACCCGTTATCAACATGTCATCTACATAAAGACAAACTATGGCAAACCCATTTTCAGTATTTCAAACGTAGACACACTTGTCACATTCATTAATACTAAAGCCATTTGATAACATAACTTCATCGAATTTCGCATGCCATTGTTTTGGGGCTTGTTTAAGTCCATAAAGGGACTTCATTGAGCGACAAACTTTTTTTTCTTGTCCTGAGACAACAAATCCCTCAGGTTGTTTAAGATAAATCTCTTCCTCTAACTCATCATTTAAGAAAGCTGTCTTTACATCCATTTGATGTAATTCTAACCCATTCAATGCTGCTAATGCAATCAACATTCGAATTGATGTAATTCTTGTAACAGGTAAATAGGTATCAAAGCAGTCTAGGCCTTCACGTTGTCTGTAACCTTTTACTACCAGCCTAGCTTTGTACTTATCAATAGTGCCATCTGCTTTCATCTTCTTTTTGAAGATCCACTTAGTTTCTAATGGCTTATTGCCAAGAGGAAGGTCAACCAATTCCCAAGTGTGGTTTAACAGAATAGAATCAACTTCACTATTGATAGCCTCTTCCCAGAAAGGTGCTTCAGGAGAACCCATAACCTCTCCATAAGTTCGAGGCTCATTTTCCAACAAATAAGTCAGAAAATCAGGCCCAAAGGATGTTGAAGTCCTTTGCCTGGTACTACGTCTCGGTTCTTCCTTTCCAAGATTATCATTAGTCATAGTATCTTGAGATATTACAGTCTTGTTATCATCATTATTCTTATTGTACGGAAATACATTCTCAAAGAACCTAGTGTTCCTTGACTCAATAACTATATTCACATGGATATCTGATACATTAGACTTATAAATTAGAAAACGATATGCACTACTATTATGTGCATAGCCAATAAACACACAATCTACTGTCTTAGGTCTGATTCTTAACCTTTTAGGTTTAGGAATCTCAACCTTTGCCAAGCACCCCCACACTTTCAAATATTTCAAGGAAGGTTTCTTTCATTTCCATATTTCATATGGTATGCTTTGTATTGTTTTATGAGGTACTCTGTTTATTAGAAAGTTAGCCGTTAGAATAGCTTCCCCCCACAAATTTTGTGGTAAACCGGACTCATTTAATAATGCATTCATCATCTCTTTCAATGTCCGATTTTTCCTCTCTGCAATCCCATTTGACTGCGGAGCATAAGGAGTAGTTGTCTGGTGTATAATACCAGATTCTATACAGAATTCCTCGAAGGGGCCATCAAATTCTCCCCCATGATCGCTCCTTACAATTTTAATTTTCTTGTTAAGTTGATTTTCAACCTCACTTTTATATTGTTTAAAAGCAATAATAGCCTCATCTTTACTATTAAGTAAATACACATAACAATATCTACTGCAATCATCAATAAATGTAATAAAATATTTCTTATTACCCCTAGATAGTATAGATTTCATATCACATATATCAGTATGTATTAAATCTAACAACTCAATTGATCTTTCAACAAAAGAAAAAGGTAACTTAGAAAATTTTGATTCAATGCATACTTGACTTTATCTTTATTTGAACAATCAACTTTAGGCAATAATTCTAAGTTAATTAATTTTTTAATTGATTTGTAGTTAACATGTCCTAATATTTGATGCCACAAGTTAGAGGACTCAAGCATATAGATAGAATCAATATTATTATTAGTAGCACCGTTATTGGTGACAGTCATTACATTAACTTTGAAAAGGCCCTCACTAAGGTAACCTTTTCCAACATACATATCATTCCTAGAAAGTATAAATTTATTAGAAACAAATACAAGCTTAAAACCATTCTTACTTAAGAGGGATCCAGAAATCAAATTATTGCGAATGTCAGGCACATGAAGCACATCATTAAGTGTCACGACTTTTCCAGAAGTCATTTTCAATACCACTTTTCCAACAGCTTCAACCTTTGAATTAGAAGAATTTCCCTTATATAGTTGTTCATTTTGCTTCGCAGGTGTATAAGAAAAGAACATCCATTTGTTTGCACAAACATGCCTGGTAGCACCAGTGTCCACCCACCATTCCTTGGTATTTTCAACCAAGTTACGTTGCATAACCACTATTGAAAGACTCATATTATCAATCATATCAGTAGCATTATCAACCATATTGGCTTCGGTGTTCTTCTTCTTGAGATTCTTTGGCTTCTTACAATCCTTAGCACGGTGGCCAGGCTTCCCACAATTGTAACACTTGCCTTTGAATTTCTGACCTTTGCTAGGGCCTTGTTTGGATGATCCCTCATTAGAGTGTTTTCGTTTCTTGTGCTTTAGACCATCTTCCACAACGTTGGCCTTCGAAACTATAGGATTGCTGCCAAACTTTTTTTCAGAAATCTTGTTGTCTTCTTCTATTCTCAATCTTACAATCAAATCTTCAAGTGACATCTTTTTACGCTTGTGCTTGAGGTAATTCTTGAAGTCCTTCCAAGAGGGTGGTAATTTTTCAATAAATGCAGCAACTTGGAAAGATTCACTAAGAGACATCCCTTTTGCATGAATCTCATGCACAATCAATTGAAGCTCTTCAACTTACTTACTACAGATTTAGAGTCAAGTATTTTGAAATCCAAAAATTTGCCAACTATAAATTTCTTCAAGCCAACATCTTCAGTTTTGTATTTCTTGTCCAGGCTCTCCCATAGTGCTTTGGTTGTTTCCAAAGTACTGTATACAGTATACAATGTATTATCCAGACCATTGAGAATATAGTTCCTACACAGGAAATCAGAATGCTTCCAAGCATCTATCGCAGCAACCTTCTCCTTATCCAACGGTTGTCCTTCCTCCAATTTTGGGGCATCTTCAGTGAGAAAACGAGCCAAGTTCAACGTGGTTAGATAGAAAAACATTTTCTTCTGCCATCTTTTAAAATCATTTCCGTTGAACTTCTCTGGTTTTTCACCATACAGTGGAGCAGGACCACTTGGGTTAATCAGATTGGTACTTGTACTTGCCATTTTTTTGTTAAAACAGAAACTTCGATTAATCACACAGATTAATCCACAAACAGTAAAATAAAAATATTCACAAAAAACTAAACACAGATTCAATTCAATACTACTACCAACATACGAAATCAGCAACGATATAAATGTTATATTATGATTTCAATCACAAAATATTGTCTTAAGATTGTTGTTTCTAACGTATAGAGTAGGTAGAAATTGAATATGCAGTAAACAAAACAGTATAACAACAATATGTGTTTAACAAAATATAACATATAGAGAGCATACAACAAGTCTGTATCATATGAAAAAGCTATAAATGAACTCACAAGACTGCCGAAAATGGTTATGAACTATGCAGAAATCCGAGCCCAACTTTCGTTGTTTCCTTAAGACAATTTTGCTCCCTCTACGGATGCCACAGGTTTCTAAGCAATTGCCTCCCAGGATAGAGCGGATTGTTCGTCTCCAGAAAGATGGCTCTGTCTGTCTGAAGCCCAAGCGAATCCAACGAGTCTGCTTTCGGAACGCACAGGATGTTTATGCAGGAAGAGTGTATGCAGAGAAGAAAGAATGTGTAAAATTCTATGACTAGAGGCCCTTATTTATGGACTCCGGAAAAACACGATCAGATGGACTCGTCCGTTGCAAATAGACACACCAGAACGAAACGAATAGAGGCGACCTGCGTCTATTGCTGGCGAATTGGTGCGTCTCACGAACAGACGCATCAGACGGAGCTGAACGGGTCGACGAGTCGTACGTACAGACATGACCAGACGGAGCTAAACAAGTCGTACGTAGCCGCTGGTGGAAAAAACGGAGAGGCACAATGGAAATAAAAATAAAAGGATTATTTTATTCAAAAAATTATTTAATAAAAATTTATTATTTTTATTTCACACCACCAGACCGGACCGGGCGAGCGGCGGGCGCGACCAAGCCGGCCAGACGGCGGCGGCGACGCGCACGCATGTAGTGGACCAAGGGTTGCCTAAGTCCTCACCCCTCCACAAAAGTGGGTAGGCCTAGGGCCCAACTAGTAGGGGCCAAGTTGGGGCTTATATACCCTCCAACTTCCCTTCACCTAACCAATGTGGGACTTAGTACCACACACACAATCCTTCTTATTTTTCCTCTTCTTTTCCATCCTTCTTCTTATTCATAAACTATGGGATTTCTTCCTAAATTCCAACATATATATATATATACACACACATTCCCCATCTTAATTTGTGTATTTGATTATTATATGTCATGCCTACATATATATATATATATATATATGTATGTATGTATGTATGTATGTATGTATGTATGTATGTATACAAGAGTGTAAATAGTTCATATTGCATAAATTCCTATTGTCCTAGGGATGTTCTCGGGATTAGGATTACTTAGTCTCCGTGTTTGCTAAATTCCTAAAAGAGCAATTTGCCGCAGAGTTTACAGAGAAGGGAGTAAGGGGAAGAGAAATATGAGCAAAGGCTAAGGTTTGGCAGCTAGAGCTAATATTTATAGTTACAGCTAAACTTGTAGTGAAAGTTAGGGTGTAGCTATGGGTTGGACTCTTTAGCTATTGTCAATTAATGAATTATAAAATATTACCAAAATTATTAAATTCAATCAAATCAATCAATAAAATCAGATTCATCTAAACTAATCAAATCAATCTAAACTACTAAAATTAAACTAATACTATATTTTTATTCATTATTATTATTATTATTATTATTAACAATAATAATATGGGGTATTACAATCTACCCTCCTAAAAATAAGTTTCGTCCTCGAAACTTAAACAAATGTGTACAGCCCTCGGATGAAAGAAGTGTATGAATAGAAGAATTATAAGCAGGTAAACCAGGAAAGAGAGTTGGCTATGAGTTAGACTAGAAGGAGAGCTACAAATCTAAGAGCAATACGCTAGTCAACCTAGTAGGATCGAGTAGGTAAATTAAGAATTATGGGAATAATTCACAACAGAAAATTAATATCAAAAGGCAAGGAAACAACCCTTCACTACCCATCTCTCACGTTATTTATTTATTATATATATAAATATATAATTATTATTGTTATTTTTTTCAATTTTTTTTTAAAATACTCTAGGATCTTGGATCCCTGCGTTAGTATCAAAAGCAAAGCTAAGTAGGATCTTAGCTCTGATACCATTTTGTAACACCCCCAAATTTCTAGAGTTGAAATAACATAAAATTCTGATGGTTTAATAACTAAAAATCCAAAATCACCAAATTTGGGAGGTGTCACCGCCGCACTTGTACTGGGACAAGTGCAAGACTACAAACTACATTAAATAAATCTAAATCTAAATAGTTTTACGCAACACCAAAACAAAATAAAATAAGATAATAAAATAAAATGACTAAATGAAATCGAAATTAAATAAAATAGAATAATGAAATTGGTCACCTTCCTCACTTCTCACTGCTAGCCCTAAACTCTTGCCACCTGTTTCACTAAAATTCTGCTCCCCCGAAGGATCATCGCAGCCCAAGAACACAAACATCAACAAAAGATAGTAATCCTAATTAAATAAAAATAAAATAAAACAGAAGTAAATAAATAGATAAATAATTTGATATGGATTGAAACAAATAAATTAATTATGAAACAAAATAAAATAATTGTAAGTTCCAAAATAAAATAATTATCAAATAAGATAAATTAATTGCAAAATAAAATAAAATAAAGACATCATATGTGTATATGTATAAATTAAAAGGTGTCATTGTTTTCAGAATTTTCTAGTGGGAAGAGAACCATGGTAGACCCGGGAAACCCTGCCAGTCTACCCTGTGACCCGGGAAACCCTGCCAGTCACAAATCATCAAATTGGCCATATCATAATTTCTTCCTAGCGTGCATACTTCTTTCCAAAGTTCCTACTAGTGTCCCAGGAAACCCTGCCAGACACCAATTTGGGAAGAACGAATATATCGGTTCACATCAAATAAAATTTCGAAGACATAAAGCCTTAAAGGTGTGTTCATCACTTTAGGAGGTACCATCCCAAAGGTATCCTCCCACAATTAAATTATTTAAAAGCACTTAGGATAAAATTACTAAATTATTTCTGTGCAATTGAACTTATTAATATTCAAACATCATTATTATTAAAATCAAACACGCAAAATCAAATATCAAAATGTATGTTTTCAATTCAAAATAGTATCTTATGTATATAAATGGTTTCACACACACACACACACACACAGATATGTGTGTGTGTGTGTGTGTGTGTGTGTGAAAGCAAAAGGTATTCTTTCACACCAAATCAATATCCAGAGGTATAGTTCTCACAGGTTGTACAGAAAGGCCAAAACGAAAAAGTTATGTATATAACTACACACACACACACACACACACACACACACACACATATGTAGATAAAACAAACATTATAATTGATGAATCACACGTGAAGCAATCTGCAAAACCGAAACTGTAGGCATATTGTTCATTCGCGTAACTCGAGAAGGAGGTAGGGGTGTGTGTGTGTGTGTGTGTGTGTGTATAGTATGTATGTATGTATTTATGTATGTATGTAGGCATGACATATAATAAGCAAACACACAAATTAAGAAGGGGGATGTGTGTGTGTGTGTGTGTGTGTGTGTGTGTGTGTGTGTGTGTGTGTGTGTATGCATACAAGAGTGTAAATAGTTCATATTGCATAAATTCCTATAGTCCTAGGGATGTTCTCGGGATTAGGATTATCTGGTCTCCGTGTTTGCTAAATTCCTAAAAGAGCAATTTGCCGCAGAGTTTACAGTGAAGGGAGTAAAGGGAAGAGAAATATGAGCAAATGCTAAGGTTTGACAGCTAGAGCTAATATTTATAGTTAGAGCTAAACTTGTAGTGAAAGTTAGGGTGTAGCTATGGGTTGGACTCTTTAGCTATTGTCAATTAATGAATTATAAAATATTACCAAAATTATTAAATTCAATCAAATCAATCAATAAAATCAGATTCATCTAAACTAATCAAATCAATCTAAACTACTAAAATTAAACAAATACTATATTTTTATTTATTTATTATTATTATTAACAATAATAATATGGGGTATTACAAAGATACTTTAATGACATTTGGCATCTTGAGATTTAACCACTTGGACATATGTCAACACAAAAGCTAATTACATGAGACTAAATATCTTTTAAATATCCCAAGATCATTGAGATTTCGGCCAAATGGATGAAAAAATAAAAGAAAAGAACGAGAATAAGGGAAAATAAGAAGGGACAAGTGGAGGACACTTATTAGTGGAATATATATATCATCAAACATGGTTTACAAAATCCATTTAACACCATTCCTTCTCCATTTCTGTCATATCCCATTTCGGACGACACATGAAGGAGAGAAAGCTTAAAATCAACCAAAACTGGGGGAGAGAATAGAAGAAGAGAGAGAAACAAAAACAAGGCAAAAACTCCCACATAACCACCTCAAATCTAAAAACACTCTTTATGAAAAGTTGTTCTACTTATGGAGAGCTTTAATCCTATGATCTTAGTTTTATGATTGGAGAAGTTTTGTGCCATCAAGTTAGATGAGGTGCCACCAGATTTTTGAACCGATGAAAAATCGTAATAAGATAAGCTTAAACTTCTCTTTGAATTGATTGTCTTGAAGTTTTGATGAGTTTTATGAACATCTTAGGATACCCTAATGTTTCGACCAAATGGGGTTTTTAGAGTTTCATGATGTTTTGTTCATATACATGTGGTTAGAAGATGTTTTGGAAGCATATGAACCTAGTTTGATGAGTAAATTGTAAATTGGTGAATTGTTTAATGGTTGATTGATTGAAACCCTAATTTTTAGTCAAAATAGGGAAGCTATGATCTTGCTACTTTTAAGGTGTCCAATGGATTCATTGGGCAAAATTTTGTAGGAATAAATTGTTGGTATGATTTTAGAATGAATGGATTTGGAATCCAAAAGTCAATATAATGCTACCAACTAGGGTTTTCTACATGGTAGTCTAAATGTTTGGTGTTTTTGGGTAAATGATTATTGTTCTATGGCCATTAGATTTACTAGAATAAAAGTAGACTTGTCAAGATTTAATTTAATGTCATATAGGTCAATTGAATCAGTATACTATGAGTTATGAATTTTTGAAGTTAGGTATTGAATTTGGAATATTTTATGGATTAGTGAGGATTGATTAATAATTCTGGAATAGTGTATGTGCATCTGATAGTGGGAGGCAATTTTCCCTAAAATTAGACGTAATAAAGGTCACATAGTTTTTAGAATCATTGTAATCGGATATTTTTACATAAATACATGAAATTTCAAGTTGAAGGTTATTAGAAAATATTCAACAAATACCCAATTTAAAAATTTAATATCGTTATTAATGACTCACATATCTATATTAACTACTTTAATTTGACATATTCATAAGGTATTTACAACTCAAGTATCATTTTTTTTTTTGAATTTCTCAGGTTAAAGTTGTCACTATAGATATTTAAGTTGTTAATAGTAATATTAAAGTTGTAAACACGATATTTGTGGAATATTTCTTAATATCCTTTACTGAAACTCTGGTGGCCAATCGTTATCAAGGTCATTGGAGCCTCTGGTGTCGGCCGCCGCCGCCAGAACCAACGTTGGAGGTTCAGTGGCCAACGTTTGACAAGGGATTTGAGAAATTTTTATTTAAAGAAAAAATTAAGGATAATTAGGTAATTTTTCAAATTTTTTCAACATTTGAAATTTCCAAATAAGTCATTTTGGAATTATTGAAATTCAATATAGTTATTTATCTTTTACCAATTTTGATGGTATTTTCTATCTTTTTCCCAAATCATTGTCCTATTTATTCTATATTCTTTACTTTTAACGCTTATTAGGTATCAAAATATATATTTTCAATTATAACTTAAATATTAATTATTTAATTTTTTTGACCATTTGATTTATCATTCTACCAATCGATTTTTGAGTTAATATGTCAAACTAGTTCGGTTCAATTCTTAAAACTTAAATTAATGATTGTTGCTCATAATTTAGCCCTATGTCTATTTTTTCTACGTTTATTGCATTGTCTCTGAGATTTATTAAGTTTTGTGGTTGTAATTAAAAATATTGTAACACCCTGTAACTTTCCTTGGTTATAATTATTTTGTGAATCCATATATAATTAATGAACTTGTTAAAAAAAATTACTATCTCCCATTTTTAATATAAGACCCAAATAATTTTTTAAAAAAAAATTAAAGAAGCTAAACAAATTACTTTAAAGTATTTATTTTTATTGTTTTCCTTTATACTAATTTGCTTGACTTATATGCTCATATGTAATTTAATGATACACAAGATATATTATGATTAAATAATTTATATAATATCTTTAATCTTTCTAAAAAAGTCAATTGGGTTTTATATTAAGGACCGGATAGGGTAACTCAAAAGATTTTATTTTTTATTTAAGGGAATTTGAATTTGAATACTATAAGGGAAAAAGATAGGGAAAAAAAACTTTGAAATTGTAAAATCTCAAATCAAGTTTGTTACCGATAGTTGATAAAGGAATGACAAAACTTGATAAATAATTCACAATTCATTTTTTAGGAAATACTTGATTTGAAATTTTGGAAATTTAAAGTTCTTTTTGTGTCTTTTTCCCATATCATAATTACAACTATTGTGTACAACATAATTACACTTAGAAATTAGGGGGAAAAAAGAAGAAGACATTTTAATACCATATGAACTTTCAAAACCTAAAAAAGTCTACTAAAATCGGAAAATGACAGAGAGATACGTAGGTAGGAATTTGGGTAAAAGATAAATTATTCTTTCCTTTACCTCTTCCCTCTTCACTCTATTCTCTCTTATTCACCATCTTTTTGCTCACAGGCGATGACTAGTTCCTTTCATCCTCACCCTCGTTGCCATCAAAGGTAGAAGAAAAAGACTCTAAAACCCTCCCAACATCCATTTTCACTCTCCACCACCTTCATCTCCACTGCCTTCACCGTTCTTCATTTCACTGGAGTCAGAACCACAACCATCTAACCCCATCAGTTTCTTCTTCTTTTCCATTTAACTTCCTTATTTCTCTTCACTTTCACCATCACAATGCCGAGAAACTAGTTTTTAGCAAAGTTATGTAGTTTCTGGCAAGTTCATAAGTTTTCTAGTAAGCTTATGGATTTTCCATCGAGCTTTTCCAATTTCCGGCAAAATGTAATGAGATTAACAAAATGAGTAATGAGATTGATAAAATCCTAAGTACTGACAATAAGTGTAAATAGATTGACAAAGAGTTTTAAGTTGTGACCAATTGACTAATGAGATTGACAAAATGAGTAATGGGATTGACAAAGTCCGTAAGTAACAATATGTGTAAAATTGATAAAATGTTTTGGGTTGTGACCAATTGACTAATATGAGATTGACTAAAATAGTAATGGTTTTGACAAAATCCACAATGATTTCGACAAAGAGTTTAGGTACTGAAAAGATGGCTATAGAGGGTGGTTTTATCAAAATCATTACAATTTTTGTCAAAACCATTACTCAATTTTGTCAATCTCATTACTCATGTTGTTAATTTCATTACTCTTTGTTGGAAACTAGAAAATACAAAAGTTTGTCAAAAAACTCATGAACTTATTGAAAACTGCAGCACTTAACCAAAAACTGGTTTCTTGGCGTTGTGATGGTGAAAGTGAAGAGAAAGAAGGAAGTTGAATGGAGAAGAAGACAAAGGTGGCGGTAGATAGCTGTGATTATGACTACGGTGAGATGAAGAATGGTGAAGGCAGTGGATATGATGGCAGTGGTAAATGAAATTGGTCGTTTTGTAGTTTTTGTAGTCTTTTGCTTCAACTTTCATGGCAATGAGAGTGAGGACGAAAGGAACTAGTTGCCGATCATGACCAGAAGATGGTGAAGAGAGAATGGAGTGGAGAGATAAGAGGTGAGAAAAAGGGTAATTTTATCTTTTGCCTAATATTTAAAACCCATATTCCTACCTCGTACCATCCTTTTCCTTAGGGTTGAGCATGAAGCCCATAACCCATGAGCCTGCCCACAACCTAATGTTAGTGGGTCATTTTGAACCCGCCAAAAAATACTCATAATGGGGCGTAGGTTCCATTTAAGTCTTAAGACTTAAATGGGTGGGCTATGAGCACACCTACGTGATGCCCATACCCGTCTATTTAGTGTGTGTGTGTGTGTGTGTTTTTTTTTTTTTTTAATTAACTAACCATTTCATTCTACATTCCACCATAAGATAAAGACATTCCCTAACCCCCTCTCTATTTGAGATTTGTGAGTCGATTGCTACTAACTTTATATGTAATGTAGAGAAGATTTCATAAGTGGATGAATATCTTCAAACTGAATTAGTTGGCTTTTGTGATCCAAAATTTGACATTTTGACATGGTAGAAAGTCAATGCTTCCAAATATCAAGTTAGAGTTTGAACATTAAAATTATGTTATAATGGTATTAGTATAAATTTATGTTGTTTTGTGTGAATTGTAATTAGTGAACTTTGAAGATTCGGATTTCAAAAATTAGCGTGATAAATTTAGATGGATGCTTAATAGTTATGTATTTTTTTTTAAAAAAAATAAACAATTCAAATGTAAATAGGTTACCCAAAATGCAGTTAACCATCTATTTATGTTCTAGCCTGTCAGGTTAAAATGGATTGATGTATGAGTATGGACTAGCCCGTACTTGTTTAAAGTTAAATAAGTGAGCTATGAGTTTGATCTCGGGTTGCCTAATCCGCTCATTGCTCTGCAATACTTTTCCTTTTTTAGTAGACTTTTCTGGGGTTTTGAAGTTTATATGATATGTAAATGTTATTTTCCCTACAAATTAGTAGTAGTTTATAATACTCCATAAAAACAATTTCAGCCTTCCGTTTAAGACATGATTTTTTTTTTTTTTTTTTTTGCTCGGAAGTTTAAGACACGATTATTCTAAGTACTTCGGTAAATATAATCTTGAGATAAAATTATTAATCGCTGAGCCATGTTTCTTAGCCTTAACGGAGACGTTGATTTGGCTGTTTAAAACGAGCTCGGTATGATAAAGAAGGCGCGGCGAAATGTAATGTAAATTGAAAATTTCCACTCTCTCATTTTCTGACCTTTCTTCATCGTTTCAAACGCGCGTATATATGTAGTCCTTATTTTTCGGTTGGAAAGGATTCAGACAGAGGAATTCGGGTTTCTTCGTCTTTTCCATTTTCAATTCAAAGACGCTTCTTTCCAAGTCGCAGTTCTTTCTTCGGATTCTGTGAAGATATTATACATAATCTTGGTACCAATCTTGGATCTCTCCCTTTCTTCCCTTCTCTCTTGCTTCGTTTTCTGGGATTTGATTTCTGATTCAGATTTGTATCTTGATCTGTTTTCTTCTGAATTAGATCCCAGTGAGCGAAAATGGATAATGGGGATCTTGATGGCAGTGGAGAAGATGAGTTTCATGGGCAGAGGGGTCGCAAGTACCGACCCGTGTTGGACAACGATCGTGCTGTACTTGAAATGTCTTCCATGGATCCTGGATCGTCGTCGTCCTCTGATCCCAATCAACCTGCTTCTCTCAAGTATGTTTGATTTCTTGCTTCTGTGAATTTTCCTTGTGCACCTTGGCATGTTTATTAAATATTTGTTTTCTCCAGCACTGTTTGCCAATCACTGGATGATGTGTAATTGCCATCCTCATAGGTTGTTGAATTAGTTCGTTAATGTAGGACAAATAATACGAATGCGATTGGGTTGTGTTCAGAATTAAAATCGCCACTTCCTTACGATGAATTTGTCTAGGCAGAGAATTCCAAGCCTGACTGATTTATTTTGTTCTAGAAATATTAATGTAAATGCGAGTTCAGATGCGAACGAAGGGAACTCTCCTCGTCATACACAGGCTAATGGAATGCAGGGGGAATCCAAATTGGAATTGTTTGGTTTTGATTCTCTTGTCAACATTCTTGGGCTCAAAAGGTATGCAAGCTCTTTTTTACTGCATACAACTCATTCTTCTCGAACAAGTGTTTCTTTGTTTTTTTAGCCTTTTAATTGACTAATCTTCTCTTGATCCAGTATGACTGGAGAGCAGCTACAACAGCCATCTAGTCCAAGAGATGGTGAGAATATTTCCATCACAGTGGGGCAGCCAAGGGTATGCTAACTTCTGAAGACACTTTTTCATATTTTCCATTGTATTTTATTTTTTTCATTTGATATTGATATCATAATTCAAATATGGTCCATGCTATTTTCCATTGTACTTTTTTTTTCATTTGCATTGTCTGTCTTTTTATGTGATGAATTTACAGAACAAGAATCTTAGAAGAAGGAATTTTTATATGTGATCATTATGTGTTTTTATGATATAGTTTTCTTGGGTGATTGTTGTGACCTATGACAAATATATGCCTTTTGAAATCCTTCACAATCTCATTCTTGAATAATGGTCCCTTTGGTATACTTTTTGTCTATTTTAATCGATTAATAGGTTTATCTGTTGGAAAATCAGGATCTCCTTCCTAGAAAAAGAAAGTGCTAATATGTATTTAGAAACTAAAACATTCCCCCCCTGCTGTGAACATGATTATTGTTGTGGGTAGAATAATTTTGGAAGTATTTATTCAAGTGTAATTCATCATACTCCTTTCTTCAAGATTCAATACTGCTATGGATTTGTCACTTCAAATGAAAAATTACAATGGTTACCAGTTGAATTTCATATCATTTGTTGATATTGTGCTTTATTCCTTTTTTTCTGACCCCTCCTAATATCATGCAGCCTGCAGGCCCCCAATTGGGAACATTGATGGGTGTGTTCATTCCGTGCTTACAAAGCATATTGGGAATTATCTATTACATTCGGTTCTCTTGGTAACTTGTATATTGCTTTAATTCTTTCCTTTCAGGGTTAAGTCCTCTAGAAATTGTTCATACTAAACATACTTCTCATAAGATAATGCCATTGCAATATGAAAAACGAATCCCTTTTTTTCTTAGACAATAGTGATTACTTATTTTGTTACATGGATTGCACGGGGCACCATTGTGCTTAATCGACAATCAAATCTCTTGATAAATTGTTAACTACTAAAAGGTTACATTCAATAACTTCATTAAGTGTTTTATTCGGTCTTCTTCTATCCCTTTGCAAAGGAATCTATACCGTCTGACCTACCTTCTTCATTGGTGCCTCTGACGACCTTCTTTATGCATATTCAATTCACTTTATAAATGATTTTTTACCATTTTCTCTTCAATAGCCACAACACCAACTCTTCCTCATGTATGTTCATTACGAATATTATATTTTCTTACATGACCTCACATCCATACCAACATCCAAATTTTTTCTTATATGGTTGTTTCTCTTTATATGTGTTTTTTTTGTTTCACAATTTGAACAAATACCAACCTCTAGCATTCGGTGGTTTGTTTTGGATGAATTAAAGCTATTGTTTGAGCTCTTTGGAGAGTATTTAATTTGGTTGTTGATAGAATAAAATGGCTTTGACCAATTTGTGCAGTTGATTTTACTTAGTGGGATAAGGCTTATTGCTGCATTAAAGCTAGTTTGTTTGGGCTGTTTGGGGAGCATTGAATTTTCCCATTGTCTTGGAGATTTTGTTTTTGTTTCCTCTTTCTGATTAGGCTTTGAATAAATCTGTTGTAAAGTATGGCCCACAAGTTTGTACTTGTGAGAGATTTAGTATTTATGATTTATTTATTTGACACTGCATGTTAACTAGACTATCTTTTTTAGCATGTGATTTTTAAGTTGATAAAATTGAATTGACACTGCATGTTAACTAGACTCTGTATTTTTTAGCATGTGATTTTTGAGTTGATAAAATTGAATAACGTTGTTAACATCAAACTAACCATAATTTAGATGTTTTCTTTTCCATGAACATCCAAACTGTAGGATTGTTGGTATGGCTGGAATAGCAGAGTCATTGGTACTTGTTACTCTGTGTGGCTCATGTACCTTTCTCACCTCAATTTCACTGAGTGCTATTGCAACCAATGGTGCCATGAAGGTATATGCTGTAACCGAATTAAACTTATGTTTCTTTGATTTGACCACTGCCTTGAGCCATTGTTTCAACACAAATGGTTATACTTTGAGGACATGCTATTTTTTTTAGTTTTCATAGAGCATTATTCTTCACTTAATGTCTTTCTTGTTTCAAATTATCATAGAGGATTTTTATTAAAGCAAAGTTTGTGATTAATGTGAAAAAGCAGTTGCTGTCATGTCTGGCTCTGTCTACAAACTATTGTTGCTGCTTTCATCTTGACTTGAAATAATGTGTTCTTTCTTCATAAATTTTTTTAAACATACTTCAAGTTAAGAGGGGTTTTTTTACAGTTTTTATCAACCTATCAAGAACTTTTTTTGTCTACTAAAGTGAATATTTTGAGAACAGCTATACATCTTCATGAATTATAGTTCTGAAATAAAGCATCAATTTATGTTTTGAGATAGCCAGTAGAATTTAAGTCTGTTTAAATTGTTCGTTGATGAAAATAATTTTCTGGTCCTCATCTTTGCACTTTTGTAGGGTGGGGGACCATACTATCTCATAGGTCGTGCCCTTGGTCCAGAAGTTGGGGTTAGCATTGGTCTTTGTTTCTTTCTGGGGAATGCAGTTGCTGGAGCCCTGTAAGTGTGGACTTTGATATTTTTTCCCTCTTTCTGTGACCTGCCTGCTAAGCGTCTTAAAATTAAAGAGGAAGACAAAATTAAGACTTGCCTAATTGTTTGTTTTATTATGGTTCTAGTTATGTGTTGGGAGCTGTAGAAACATTTTTGAAAGCAGTGCCTAGAGCTGGAATTTTTGGAGGTAATTACAGCATTTGTTTTGATTTGGACTGATGAGGTTCTGTTTCACCTTATCTAGGGAAAATTATACTGATTTTCAATAATTTTATCCAATTTTCAATTGTCCCTGTAGTTTAAAAGTTTGTTTGTATCCTTACAGTTTACAAAATTTTAATGTAGTCCCTCTTGTTAAAATTTTGTTGGTGTTTATTAGAGGTTGGTTGACATAATTGTCTATTATCTTGCTACTTATGTATGATTCAATAACAATAGTGTAGGTAATGAAGCACAATTAACTCAAATTTGGCAAGCTATTAGCAAAAGTATAATAGCAAGGATTTCATTATAAATTAATTTAAACTACGAGGATCAAATTAAAAATTGAGTAAAATTATAGGGGGCAAAAGTATTATTTCGCTTTTAAAATTTAGTTGTTGTTGTTGTTGTTTTTTTTTTTCAAGTATGTTTTTCTAGATATGACATTCATGAGGTATTATTTTTCACATCATACTGTTCTTTCTACGAAACTCGGCACACACACTTCTAGAAGAGTATTAGTATCAATCTGTTAGAGTGAAATCTACCTTTGGGATAGTTATTTTGAGCTTAGTTCCCCTTATATATTTTAGGTCTGTAAAGATTTTTATGTATCTGTGATTATTTTGGGGAAATAATGATTTTAAATAAATTGTGATAATTATAAAATGAATTGTGGAAAAGGAAAAGTGTGCAAGGCAAATGAGTTGTCTCTACTAAATTATATTGAGTAGGACATCCATAAACAGCATTGAATTTTCATGGTGTTTACACTACTTTGGAGGGTCTTACATGCTTAGCAACCTAAACACCATCGAATTCACTGTGGAACATTATTGGTATCAGTAATATGATAGTAAACTGTTTCAAGCTAAGAATTATACCATGCACTTTAAACTCACAATTTCTTTGTGTTACATTTGCAGAGACTATCACACAAGTTAATGGTACTGCTGTTGCAGAACCAATACACGTTATAAGTTCTCATGATATGCAAATTTATGGAATTGTTGTGACTATCGTATTATGCTTTATTGTATTTGGAGGTGTAAAGATGATTAATCGGGTTGCGCCTGCTTTTCTTATACCTGTTTTGTTCTCGCTGTCCTGCATATTTTTGGGGATCTTCTTGGCAAGAAAGGATAAGCCTGGAGGTGCGTCCTTCACTGGATTGGACTGACTTTTGTTTTTTGTTCCTGTCTCTTTGATACTGAACTATTTTGAATCGGTGTGTTTTTTTTTTTTTAGTTTTTGATGCTTTATGGTATTCATAATTTTACATCATTCAATGCTGCACCTGGAGAACATGTAGAGTAATTTTATATTTGCATTCTGATGTACCTAGGGTCATTGAGCCTAAAGGTCTGTTTGGTATATGGAATTTGGAGGGGCGGGAGGGGAGGAAAAATATTTGAGTTGGATTTAAAAAATTGGAGAAGTGGGGTTATAAAATTATTAAGAAGATGTAAGATAAAGGAGTAAGAAAAATTAGTTAAAAATTCTTAACCCCACTTATGTAATTTTTTTAAAATCCTATTTAAATTTTTTCCCGTCCCCTTCCCTCATACCAAACAAGCCCTAAAGGAATGAAGAATCAAATATAGATAATGATAATAATTAGTTAGATGTAGGCGGGGCAAAATATAGAATATTCCATTTTAACATGCTGTGTTAAATGGTGAGGATGTGGAGGGAGTGTGCTGTGGATTGTATTTCAGCGGGAGAATGGGAGGGAGAGGGGTGTCAATGATCAATTGGCTTGGCAGAGTCTCTAGTTTCTTGAATACTAGAGGATTTGCTTCTTTTCTCTATTATTTTCTTTTCTTGTATAGTCAGCATTTCTGCCTCCTGCCATTATCCCATTGTCTAACTTCCTTCATGGACAAGAATATAGCCATTTTTTCAATCAATAATGTCAACTTTGGTTTATGCTCCAAAATGATCATGAAAAGTTGGGTGCAGAACCCTCTCCAAAAAGCTAGTTATTAAAGCAGGAGAAAGTACCTCCTCCACTACTTTAATATACATACCAAAATTTATAACCTCTCCATTTTTTTCTAGGATGGCAAACGTAGTTTAAGCATACTCCCATTCTTTTTATATGTGAGACATTCCATCAAGATTCCTTCTAGGATACCAGACAGGGTCTCCATGTGGGATTTAGACATCCCATATATGTTATCAACTGTATAATCTTGACAGGTTTGATAGCAAAGAATGTAGTGAGGGGAGAAATTGAGTAGAAGAGAATTGAGATAGAAGGGGGAGAGAAGAGAGAAGGAAAAGAGATAAGAGAGATACAGTTGCTGAATATGATAGGATTGGAGAGAATTTAGAATAAGAAAAGGGAAAAGAGAGATAATCTAGAGCAGAATCTGAACTCTAGCCGAACACAACAATTCTGAATATCATATCTTTCATAATCCTTTTGGAATATAATACAATATATTTATAAAGAAAACTATAACTTCCTATCACAACTTCCCTAAAACATATAAGATATAATAACTACAATAGATAAAATACAATAACTTCCCTAAATATTTAATAACTTCTTCTAACTTCTCTACACTTGCTGGACTCCTAACAATACCCTCCCCTTGAAAATCAGCCTTGTCCTCAAGGCAGGAATAAGGAAATTTCGGCCAGTCCATCGTTAGCCACTTCAGTATTTTCGTTTTGCTCGACATCCGAAATCTCCATTATTTTCAAACTTGACGCGCGGCATCGAGCCTAGGAACAAATCGGTCACCACACTTAAAACACAGCCCTTTCTCTCTTCAAAATTGTCGTTCGGCGTCGTCGCTGAACGTGGTTGGCGCTGGACTCAGTTGAGGAAGAATGGTTCGAATAGGAAGGCGAGGAATTAGAAACTGTCGCTGGAAGTTGCTTTTTCGGAAAAAAATTTGATGCTGACGTGTTGGTCAAAGAGTCCAACTGCTGACGTGGCAAAATCATTTTATTATTTTGAGAATTTTCTGTTCCCTGTGAATATTGCTCTGCAACGCACGAATATTGGAACTGAGAAGCAGATCGTGCGTTCGGTTAGGATAACAATTTTGCTTCAAATTCTAATGCAAGACTCACTGCTTTGTATACTGTTCGAGGCTTCTGTATTTTAACATCAGCCTGCAACTCTTCTTTTAAGCCATTGATAAAAACACCTAGAAGACAATGCTCAGGCCAACCTTGGATACGCGATTGGCGTCTTACAAATTCTTGTTTATATTCTCCCACCGTGCCTGTTTGCTTTATTCTGCAAAGATGAACATCGGGATTCTGAAATTCAGCAAGGCTGAATTGTTCTTGAAACACCTGAATTAATTCCTCCCAATATCTTATAGTTCTTCTTGAAGAAACCTAGGTAAAAGTGTCTAATGCGTCTCCTTCCAAATTGATTGCTGCTATATCCACTTTTAAATCCTCGGGTGTTTGGTAATATCTAAAATATTTTTCAGCCCTTAAAATCCAACCTCTAGGGTCACCACCCTCATACTTTGGGAACTCAACCTTTGAATAAGGTCTCTTGGCTGAATCCCTATTCCATGAGAGGTTATCCACATAAACTTCTTGTCCAGCAAAATGATTTCTATAATTATTACTTGTTTCGCCTTGAACCATGACTGGCGCTTTTGCTTTCTTCAAAGTATTTATCTCTGAATTCATCAAGTGCAATTGTGCAATAATGGCCGCTAATTGCTGCTGGTTGGTTTCTGAAGGCGTTTGTGATGAGGATTGCATCATAATCTCAGCCAAATCATCTTGGGGGTTAGGATTAGGAAGGCTTCCTGTGTTCTGATTTTGATGTACTGGTGACACATTCTCATAAGAAGAATTTCTTGTGTTCACCATGATGATAAACAGTCCCAAGAATTAACCACTTTGATATCAATTGATAGGATTGGAGAGAATTTAGAATAAGAAAAGGGAAAAGAGAGATAATCTAGAGCAGAATCTGAACTCTAGCCAAACACAACAATTCTGAATATCATATCTTTCATAATCCTTTTGGAATAGTATACAATATATTTATAAAGAAAACTATAACTTCCTATCACAACTTCCCTAAAACATATAAGATATAATAACTACCACAATAGATAAAATACAATAACTTCCCTAAATATTTAATAACTTCTTCTAACTTCTCTACACTTGCTGGACTCCTAACAGAATATGCATTCATTCAATAGGCAAGACAACAGCTAGTTACGAATGAGAGAGGGATAGTTCTAATATAGAGAGGTTAAAGGGAAATCAGGGTTAGTCGCACTAAGTATTAGTGAGGGGTAATTCTGTCTTATCCCATAATTAGTTAAGGAGCTCAACTAATCGTTGCTATTAGCTAATGCTATTTTATTAATAGCTACGCTATTCTCAACTAACATTGCTCTCTCCTCAACTAATCATTTAATACTTACAACCTAGGATAGTGATTGTCATAAAGATTACGAAGTCACATCACCATACTACCTTGATCTCTATCATATTCTCAAAATGGCTAGACTTGACTCTATTGTTAAGGACAAGATACATCACCCCATGTTTTATGATATCATAAATTGTTGATTAGTTGATGCTTTTGTATCCCCTGGATCTCATCACAAGTACAGAGTCATAGCTTTTCCTGCAGTCGATTTATTGTACTAAGGGCTCGTAGTGTTGCAGAGGCTAGAAGAAAATGTGGTGACAATTTTGAAAAACTTATGATGTATCAAATAATGACCTGTATATATGAAAGAATTAAACTCACTTGCGTAAAATATAGTGAGAAACCCTAATGACATAGTAATCATTCAAAAAGCAGAACATCAAGTACTTGCAAAATCTCCTGCACTAACCTCAAAGGCCAAGGAATCCTCTAAATGATTTGATGCGGACCAATTTTGGCCATGCAGCTATTGTTGCAATTTATAAAACTATTCATGAGCCTTAACCTCACCACAAAATATATAAAATTTTGTAAACATCAAATTCGCAAACAGATGGTATGCCTCAATCATTGCTTTTGTTAGCCCAAACGTGCATTTGAACTTCTCGCCGTAGAGGGAAGTGCCTCCTCGGTGGTATAAAATTTATTGAATGGAGGTCAATTGGAACTATAGAAAAAGATAAAAAGTAGGGACACCAATGATTATTAATTTTTTTTATAAAAGAAGATATGTCAATAGAGAAGAAAGTTTTGGCTATGCAGCCACTGTAATTTTGCATGTGCTGCCATTACCCTTCAAGCAGGGATGATATGAACTCAGTATGCAATCTGAAGTGGTCCGACTAACTTCCTCCGTGATGCTTGATTATTAAATCAAACTACCAAACTTTTTAAGTGAATGTGGAGAAAGTATTCTTATATGAGTAAGCCTCTGTTTTAAAATTACTGTGCATATAGCTTGGGATGTAAATTGTGTTCCATAATTTTTTTTTTTTATCTTCTACTATAATTTTTGCTGTAGTTTTGATTTGATGATTTTCAATTTATGCGATTTTTGTTAGTGTGATATAGTTCTTTATAATATTTTCCTTTTTATTGCATCTACCTAGAATGTTGAGTTTCTCATTTTGATTTAGGCTTGCTCCTGCTGATATCTATGTGATGGAATGTTTTCAATTCTATATTACTTATCCCATGTTTTCTCCTGCATGTTAGAGGGAATCACGGGACTGAGTTTGGAGACATTTAAAGAAAATTGGAGTTCAGAGTATCAAAAGACTGATGCCAATGGAATTCCAGATCCTGATGGATCTGTAAGCTGGGGTTTTAAGTAAGCTAAATATGTTTTACTTATTTATTCATATTTTTTTTACCTTTCTCTGAAACTAGTGCCACTCAACTACTTAAAATCGTCCAGGCTTTGTGATATAGTTGGATGTATTTATAAAACTATTCTTGAGCCTTCACCTTACCACAAAAGCTTTCGGGTTCAAATGGCACTCCACCCTTAATGATTAGATATTAGGAGTTTGATTTTTACTCCCCCATTTTTGTTATTAACACTAATTTCTGCAAAGAGATGGTGAGCAGTGGTCTAGTGATTCTCTACACTTCAGATGGCTGTTACTTGCTTGAGGGGATATGAATAAGATTTTGGCAGGATAGATTCTTTGTTTTTCTACCACTTTTTTGGTGAAAATGATCCTTGGGTGATTTTACACGGTCAATGATCAACACATGTGTAAGGTTATGCCACTAATTTAATTGTGCCAATTTCAGTCTGGAACCTTTAAATCTAGACAAGTGAATATATATAGTTCATTTGGAGAGAGATGTGGAGAAAATAATGGATGAGCATAATGATGAGATTTGGATCCCCTTAAAATTCTTCTGTGTTAACCCTTTCTCAAAATGCTTGAATGTAAGAGATCCGATTTGTGCAAATTTTACCTCCACTGTATTGACTAATGGTCTCATTATTTAGTGCTTTATTCAAACATGTTCTAATTGTCCTTTAGTGATATGGGTGACCTCTAAATTTTATACTGTAAATGATAAACGTAAGTGTAAGGTATGCCGCCTATTTTCCCCAAGTAATAATGACTTTCTATGTTTGCTAGCTACTAAGGAAAAATGACTTACAATGAGAAAAAGGGTGCCTTATTGGAATTGAATATTAGATGGTCACTGAAAACAATGTAGTAGGAAAGCAATCCATAAATCTCTACATAAACCAAGGGCCTTATCAATAACAACCCCAACTGATTTTGTCATATGCTTTCTTGAACTTTAAGATAAAGGCCAAACTTATTTCCATTGCGTTGGGTATGCACTGCAGTGCAGCTGATTTAGGCACCACTCTATTAAATTACAGTGTTGATTTCATGACCAAGTCTTCTGCTTATTCTCTCTTTTTCCCCTTCCAGTTCATTGGTTGGGCTCTTTTTCCCTGCTGTGACAGGAATAATGGCAGGTTCTAATCGATCATCATCTCTGAAAGATACTCAGCGTTCAATTCCTGTTGGAACCTTAGCTGCTACTCTTTCAACGACTTCTATGTATCTGATTACTGTTTTCTTGTTTGGTTCCGTTGCAACCAGAAACAAGCTATTAACAGATAGGTATGTTTTGGTTCAAAAGGGCCGTTGTATCGTTGTTGAATTGCATGTGCTTGGATCAAGTTTTAAGTGTACGTGGTGAAACATGATATTGCCGTAAGTTGTCTTTGTATGTGTAGTAAAGATAAACCTGTTTTGTTTTGACTTGGGATTTTGTGCAGGCTACTCACAGCTACCATTGCCTGGCCTTTTCCGTCATTAATCAAAATTGGGATTATTCTTTCAACTCTGGGTGCTGCTCTTCAGAGCTTGACAGGGGCCCCTCGTTTGCTTGCAGCAATAGCCAATGATGATATATTACCTGTTCTTAACTACTTCAAAGTTGTGGATGGCAGTGAGCCTCACCTTGCAACACTTTTCACGGCTTTCCTCTGTATTGGGTGTGTCATAATTGGGAATTTGGATCTTATCACTCCAACCATAACTATGTTCTTCCTTCTATGTTATGCGGGTGTCAACTTGTCCTGCTTCCTTCTGGATCTTCTAGATGCTCCTAGTTGGCGTCCTCGGTGGACTTTTCACCATTGGAGCTTGTCTCTTTTTGGTGCATTACTTTGTGTAGGTATGTTGTCTTCCTATCTGCTTTTAGCTTAATTCTCTGATATCATATTGCCAGCTGATCTCATCCCATGAAATTCTCCAAGTTGATAATATTTCTGTCTAGGTTCTTGAAATGTGAGATAGTGCTATTTTAAATTTCTTACTAATCATCATGCACATGACATTTTAGGTGTGACAGACACCGTTAAAGATAAATGAAATATTTTCTGCAGAAACTCTCATTTTTATTGATATGAGTGAATACACTATTATAGGAGGAGATAATATAATCAGCTCGCCTGAATCTTTCCTATAATCAAGGAAATTAAATACTGTGATAATAACAATGATGATAATAAAAATAATGATTACAGATTTGATCTGGAATCAATGATAGGTATAGGTGGTGATACTATAAGGAGAATTAGGGTTAAGCCCAAGTAAGGTGACAGCAGCCCACTTCCAACAATAAACATTAAAAAACATTTAAATATAGAGACAAATGGGTATAATTATGCTTTATCCACCATTTATATTTGAAAATTTCATGTTGGGGCTGATTCACTCTGGCTTCGGAACTCAATGTTGGTGATAGTATTGTTAGAGTAAACACCTTTGGATCTTAATATAAAGTTTGCATGATGTGACATTATTGGTCCATGGATCTTTTAGGTCCCGTTTGGTTGAAAGAATTTGAGGGAAGGGAAAGGAACTTAAACAAGTTCCTCCGTTTGGTACGTAATTTGGACAACTCTTCCCAGGAACTTGAGTTCCCGGGCCCACCAATCTTCCCTCATATGTGGGAAGATCATATCCCACAAAAAATTATGGGATTTTAAGTTCCCACGCCACTATTCACCTTTTTTGACAAATTTGCCCCTCAAATTTAAACTTGGCGGGAAAGTTTGAACTTGGCGGGAAAGTTCAAACTTGGCGGGGTTTTTTTTTCAGAAGTTCGAACTGCATAATTTTTAAAAATATATTTTAGCAAAAAAAATATTTTTCTCTTTTATTTTGAATTAATTACTTTTAAGGGTAAAATAGATATTTCCTAATTCTTTACCAACTTCCACCCCTTCAATTTCTTCCAACCAAACAACTCATCATATCTCAAACCATCTTCCCTCATCTTTCAAAATCTTCCTTTCCCTTCCTTTCCTTCTTTTAAGTTCCTTTCCCACCTCAAATTTTCCTTCAACCAAACAGGACCTTATAGTATTGTTTTGTATGCAGTAGAAGAGAGAGCAATATAAAGATGTCAGAGTGCATGTGGACCTACTGAATTTTCTATGCACTCTTTTTTATCTTTCTTCAATTACATGTCCATTTTCTGGCTAATGCATGTGATCCTGATATGAAATTTCTGTATCTACAAATACAAATACTAAGCTGGTGCACTTGCACGACATTTTGTTATTTTCTCTGTGAAATGTTGTGTTAATATATATATATGTGTGTGTGTGTACGCGCGCGCGCTGGAGTGTGTGCAGTGAAACCATAAGTTAAGTTGTATTGATCTAGAAAAAAAATATAAGTTTAGTTATTCAATGGGGGATTGTAAATTTTATTATAATGTTTTGACACTTCTGACGAGCTGTACTCAGGTTTTGAAGCCTCTTCTAAACATATGCTCATTATGTGTTGAAAGCTCAATAAATAACCGAAAATTTGGCTAGCAAGGATTAAGCCTAGCCACTTAAGCATAAAGGCTTTGGTAGCATGTCTAGGATCGCAAGTTAATTTAAAAGTTCAAAGTGAAGGCTCATGAATAGTTTAATTATAATATAACCATGTTCTGTCAACATGACATGCTGCTGCTAATAGTCATTAGATGCTTGCTACTGCTGCTGTTCTGCCTGTGTTCATGTTGAAGTTAGCTCTGGGGCTTGCTATCCTTGCGGATAACTGTTTGTTTTGTTTTCAATGCAGTTATCATGTTCCTGATCTCTTGGTCATTCACTGTGGTGTCTTTAGCTCTTGCAAGCCTTATATACAAGTATGTCAGTATCCAAGGAAAGGCTGGGGACTGGGGAGATGGTTTTAAAAGTGCATATTTCCAATTAGCACTTCGCAGCCTTAGGTCACTTGGAGGTATATATTTCCATATCTTTGAGAATACAATAAAAACCTATCACACAGTTGATCTTTGGCATCATTGAACAATTGCATGGTTGGATTGATGTTGGGGGTTAGTGATAGGATTAGTGTAGAAGATTAGAGTAATTGGGCTGAGGGGAGAGGAGAGAAAGCAAAGAATCACATCACTGTGCACTTTCATTCATCTTTACTCAACATTCAACAACATCCTTCTATTAGCCCAAGCCTCATATATATAGGATAGAGACTTGTGACTCACAAGGCAAATCAATCCCTACTGTCATAACAGATGCACACATAACAGATTACTACTACTACTACTAACTGACCCAACTACCTCTTCCCTAACTAATCCAACAGAAATAATAGCAGCAATAGTGACAATAATACTAACAAACTCTAATATTTTCTACACCTTTGATAGACCTTAAGGTAATTAAGAGAGAAAAAGGGAAACCAAAGCCAGAATTTGAAACTCTAGTCAAGAAAGAAGATGGGAGAGACTAGAACCAGAATTTGAGTTCTAGGGAAAGAGAAGAGATAAACATCTCAATAATAATTTCATTCATCCATATTTTGGTAGAATACATATATGATATTTATAAGCTAACACTTAAACTGACAATAACCAACACTAGACACTTGTCACTTTAAACATAAGACACATAATAAAACATAAAATGTAAATAATCACTGGTTTCCTATCAACCTTACACATCAGTTAGTTGTACTTTAAAAGGAAATATGAAAACATTTGATGTTTTTAGTGGATGAAAGTTCATATGTGAAGTTCTTTGGATAAGCCTGTCATGACTATCTTTATTTTTAAATTTCTGGTCCCATGTTCTTCAAAATTATGGCTGTCTTTTGTAGATTCCTGGTAATAATACTCCATGCTTTGTAAGATTTTAATATATCTCCATGTCTTTTGTACGTCATCCTGGTAGGATTTTAAGGTTTAAATTCTCAATAACAAATCCTACCCTAAACTCCAAGTTAGAAATATTATAAATTTGTTCAAATACTACAATGATTATCCTCCCATCCTGCGTCCTCAATCTGAGTTTGATTTAGGAATGTTGATTTACTTTATTCTGTTTATAGCAATGTCACTGTTCACTGCTCAGTGCTCATTGTTGCACGAGTATATATTGTTTGCATTTGCATTCAAATACTTTTTACATAATCTAATAAGAAGTCATTGTATTTGCAGCAAACCAAGTGCACCCAAAGAACTGGTATCCGATCCCTTTAATATTCTGCCGGCCTTGGGGAAAATTGCCAGAAAATGTACCTTGCCATCCCAAACTAGCAGACTTCGCCAACTGCATGAAAAAAAGGGGTAGAGGAATGTCCATATTTGTCTCTATACTAGATGGTGACTACCATGAATGTGCCGAAGATGCCAAGGTTGCTTGCAGACAACTAAGTACCTACATTGATTACAAGAATTGTGAAGGTGTTGCCGAGATAGTTGTAGCCCCCAATATGTCAGAAGGCTTTCGTGGTATTATACAGACTATGGGCCTTGGTAATCTTAAGCCAAACATTGTTGTGATGCGTTATCCAGAAATATGGCGACGTGAGAACTTGACAGAGATCCCGGCAACCTTTACTGGGATAATTAACGACTGCATTGTAGCAAACAAAGCAGTAGTCATAGTGAAGGGCCTTGATGAGTGGCCTAACGAGTACCAGAAGCAGTATGGCACGATTGATTTGTATTGGATTGTGAGAGATGGTGGTTTAATGCTTCTTCTCTCCCAGCTTCTTCTCACAAAAAACAGCTTTGAGAGTTGCAAGATTCAAGTTTTTTGCATTGCGGAAGAGGATGCAGATGCAGAGGTGCTGAAGGCTGATGTGAAGAAGTTTCTCTATGATCTTCGGATGCAAGCCGAAGTCTTTGTCATAACAATGAAATGGGATGCACAAACAGATGGCGGTGAGTCTCAGCAAGACGAATCATACGAGGCATTTACTAGTGCACAGCGAAGAATCAGTGGTTACTTAGCCAAATTGAAGGCCAAAAAGCGGGACGATGCCCCTCTGATGGCTGACGGTAAGCCGGTGGATGTGAATGAGAATCAGGTGGAGAAGTTCCTTTACACAACATTGAAGTTGAATTCGATAATGCTGAAGTACTCAAGAATGGCAGCAGTTGTGCTGGTCAGCCTGCCTCCACCTCCATTGAACCACCCTTCTTATCTCTATATGGAGTATATGGATATATTGCTGGAGAAGGTACCCAGGATTTTGATTGTAAGAGGATATCATAGAGATGTTGTGACTCTATTCACATAGGTTCTCTTTCGTTTTCTTTTTTGGGGTTGATTTTTCACATAGAATTTTATTTCATTTTTTTGACCAGGACGTAGAATTTTATTTTAGGACAGTAAATTCTAGCTCTGATTCATAGATTTTCCATCCCACTTTGGTTCTGTTGTACATTCTTTTTACCATTGTTCCTGCTGAATTAGACTTTATTGCTTCACGCCATATTCTATACTAGTAGGAGTTTTGGATTCGTAGCTGATTGTTTTTTTTTTAAAAAAAATAAAATTAATTCGGCCGGGAAATTTATATTTATATTATTAATTATAAACCGATTTGCAAACACTTGTCCACAATGAGGCCACAAAAGCAAACCCAAATGGACCAAAATTCAACAGAATAAGAAAATTGCCAAAATACCACAATATTAGGGCAAAGTAGGATTTTTTTTATTTTTTTGGCTCTGAAGGGCAAAGTAGGATTCACACATTGTACTTCGACACAAAAATAGTTAAATTTCAATTCTAGAAGCCATTGCATGCCCCTCTATAACGTCCACGATGCGGCAGAGCCAAACTTTAATTTGATGCATTTTTCATACACGAGATGTTGCGCTTTAATATAGACTAGAAGGTAGCAACTGATATTTCTTAAAGAATGTATAAAAAGATCTCAATCAAAGAATTTAATTAAGAAGAGAATAGGAGTAATTCTTGCTCTCAAGAAAAAAGTGCGGATATTAGAAGTTGCCCACTAAAGGAATTAGCCACAGCAAAAAAAAAAAAAATGCATCTGTAATATAAGGATTATATAATTACTTTCCGTATGTTAAACTGGATTGGGAAAATTTTGAAAAAATACCACATGAACTCCAAAATTCTGAAAGGTCATGTGAATATATAAAAGGACAAATTGGGAAGAAGATAGCAATATGAGATTTTAAAATGTTGGTGTTGTTACAATATTGCCCCTCAAAAAGGGCACCCTCGCTTGAGCACCTTTAGCTGTCGGAGCTCTAGCCCCGGTGGCTATTTTTTGGGCCAAAACTTCTTTCTATTTGGAGCAAAAAGTGGTAAAGGTTGGATTTGATCTTACCCCACCTTAGTTCCCAAAACACAAAATACAATATATGTAAAATGTATTTATTATTTCAATAACATTATTTACTACTTCATTGAACAACTTCTGCATTTAAAGAAACTCAACTACTTGGATGAGGGTGTGGGAACCTGACGACACTTGTTAATTTTTACTAGTAAGAATGTAATGTTTTAATCATTAATTGCATCCCTAACGTGAATAAGAACATTTGTAAATGAATTTTTGGTTTTAATAAGGTCATAAGCTACTCTTAAAAAGTTTCACATTTGGGGAATCTCAACTAATTGGTTAGGTGTGAGAAATTGACTACACTTATTAATTATCACAAGTAAAAATGTAATAACTAACTGCACTTGAAATGTAACTGACGACATTGGTAAAGATACTTACTACTGCGTACTCCTTCTGGTTCTTATTATAAGGCACCAACGACCATTTCTCACAAACCAAGAAATGAAAGTTAAGTCATTAAATTGGTTCAGAAATAATAAATATTTTCGACTTTACCCGTACTTTAATGAGATAAATTTAAAGAGTTAGTTAAAAATAAGAATATAATTGGAAAATAGTAATAAATGAGTTGGTTAAAGGTAGTTGATGCCTTATAATAAGGACCAAAATATTTTGGTAGTTGGTGTCTTATGATAAGGACCGGAGGGAATATTTCAATTACATCATTTACTACTAAAGAGTGTCATGTTTGAGGAAACTCAACTAATTGGTTAGGTACTTAGGTGTGAGAAATTGATTACAGTTATTAATTATCACAAGTAAAAATGTAATGACTGACTACACTTGAAATGAAAATGACGATATTGGTAAAGATATTTGGGGTTGAATTTTCTCATGTTGTATGAGAAGAAGAAGATTCCTACACACACATGAAATGATGGGACCCACGTATATGTGTGTGGGGGGGGTCCTACTATTTCATATGTGTGTGACATGAGAAAACACTTCTTCTACAACATAAGAAGTGCTTTTCCCAAGATATTTACTACTATGTATTTCAATTACATCATTTGCTACTAAAAAGTATCATGTGTGAGGAAACTCAACTAATTGGGTGCAAGTGTGAGAAATTGACTTCATGTGTCAACTTTTAAAAATAAGAATTTAATATTTTTATCATTGGCTACACACGAATGACATCATTTATAAAGGTATTTATTATAACATGAGACTTTGATAACTTTCAAAATAGTGTTCAATATGTTAAACACTCCATGTGGGCTTAGGGACCTTGACTTAAATATACAAAAACCAAACAATCCTTACATAATAATCACAAATATTAAGTCAGAAGAGAATTATAGAAAAATAGGTCAGGTCTCAATGAATTACCTTGACCACTGTTCATTTCTATTTATAGCATGTACAACCAATGGTATTAGGACATCTGTCCTATAAGAGTATTCTAGAGTATACATCATAATATGTATTTACAAACAAATGTAATAAACAATACAATGTCATTTATTTCTAACTCTCTCCTTCACTTTGAACCCTCTTCTCCTTTCTTTTTCACATATTCTTGTAACTGATTGGATCTGTTCAGACCCTTTTGCTGGAGATACTGTAACTCCTAATTTATCCCTGAGAAGGCAGAATCGTGCGCGCTGCAGTGGCTTTGTTAAGCAATCAACCAGTTGAGATTCAGTAGGAGTATATTGAACCTGTAGAGATTTAGATAGAACTTGATCTCTAACATAATGCACATTGAAACACCCGACCTTATGGACCCTTTATTTATCAGAGTTATCGTGCATAGGCATTGAAATGATTTGGACGACTTACTAACAAAATAAAACTTTCATGAAAATAACTTAGTTTGGAAATATAGGGATAAATTTTTCGCGAGCGAAATTTACCCCTTAAAAAAAAAATCTTAATACAGTAATCCAAATATAACAAGCAAATGATAAACAAACTGATACAGTCCAAATTCTTTATTAAATCCCTTCGGCTGTAGCCCTATAGCTTCATCTTTCCTTTGATCCCGATCCTTCACCTGTCTTTTTCATACAATCTGGGGTTCAAGTGAATGGACCCCAAGGGTAACAATTAATCTCATGCACATGTATGAAAGTATAAATGACAGTTTAGCTCATGTTAAAGCATGAAAGAATTTACAAATAACCGTAACCGCAGTTAACGGCCAAGGACCGCAGCCCTTGTCTAGGACGCGCAGCCCCATGAGACCGCAGCCTCAAATCCATGGCCAGGAAAAAAACATATAACAGGTAAATCAACCAGCATACATGATCAGCTAATTAATCAATAAACACTTACACACATGATTATAAGATTAGAGTTACCCACCTCAAGCTTGAATCCTCAATTTCTTCTGAAGGTACTGGGATCAATAGAAGTGTCAAAGTATACCTATAATTGTTTATCATTGCCGTTAGTCACTTTTGACGTCATAAGGTACTTAATACGCGAATTATTCTTAGAGGATTATAGGAGATTATTAATCCCTAAAAATTCCCCTAGTAATAATAATAATTTATTATTATTACCACTCCTTCCCAAAAATAACAACAATATTTATTATTATTGTTATCAATTTACAACAATTATTTTGAACTCCCAGAGACTATATTTACACTTTAAATTTAGGAGTTAAATAAATACTAACTATATATAAAATTTTGTTGCTTCTAAAGTTTATATTCAACCACTAACATGTATATATATATATAGGAATAACATGTATGACAGCAAGACTATTCACTGTAGCGTATGAATATCAGTAAACCGACAAAAAGCTTGAAGAAGAGGTAGACCCAATGCTCACCTTTGTTTTCAAGCTGGAGATGAGAAAGAATAATGGCAGCTTACTTTGCCTGGATGCTAATACAGAGCAATAAATTTTCAGTTTTCTCTCTCGACGGTCTCTCTCTCTCCTTTGTGTCTCTCACTCTCGGTTCCAGTCCGTTTTTCACAGATGAAACATGAATGAAAAATGAAGGGAATAATATAATCACGACAGATCCAATCCGGAAAGCAAAGTTAGTGGAGTATATAATGCATGTGCTGCTGAAGACATGAAAGAGGCAAAAATGGACGTAGGTATTTTCTGTCCTTGCTAAAAATGGAAGAGTTGGTGAGTTTATCCAAAATTGAAGATAAGAAAGTGGATTCTGTTGTGCTTTTGGTGGAGTTTATGCGTTGTAATCTGTCGCTAAGCGAAAGTGGAAAACACATTGATTTGCTATTATCTTTTGCTTGCTGATATTTTATGCCTCTGATGCATTATTAGACCAAAAGCAGCAGCTTACAAGTGATTATGTGCGCTGGAAGCATTACTGAAAAATTAGGTAATGGTTTATTGATTATTTGAGGAGATTGATATATAAAATTCTTGCTGCACAATGGGTAGGTCCCAAAATGGGATGTTACACACATCTATTTTGATATGTTTTGTTCTTGCATGATGGACAGGATTTGATGCAAGAGCTGCTGCACTTGTGTTATCACACCAAATGATTGGTGTCTTGTGTAGTTTCAAGCTCAGTTCAAATAATAGTGATTTAATCCAACTAAGTTCAGAAGCTGTGTTGGCCAAAGATCTATACTCTGATTCACAACTTGAACGGGAAACAACCAATTGCTTCTTGGAGGACCATGTGACTAGGGAATCACCAAGGAAAACACAATAACCTCCAACAGACCGCCTATCATTTGGACATACTGCCTAATCAGCATCAGAATATGCTGTTATATCTAAGAAGGTTGAAGGTTTAATATGTATACCATAGTGGACAGTACCTCTAAGGTATCGTAACACCCTCTTAACAACCTTCCAATGTTCTGTGGTTGGTTGTGAAAGGAATTGGCTCAGCTTTCCAACACTAAAACTGATGTCTGGTCTTGTATTACACAAATATTGCAAAGCACCAACAACACTCCTGTATTTAGAGGGATTAGAGAGTAATTCACCAGAATGCACAGATAGTGACTTGTGTCCAGACATCGGTGTTGGGCAAGGGGAGGCATGAGTCATCTGAAATCTATCCAATAAGTCACAAATATACTTTCCTTGGGTTAAGTAGAGACTGGTGTTGTCTCTATGTGCTTCTATTCCAAGGAAATAATGAAGGAAGCCAAGATCTTTTAAAGAGAATATGTTATGCAATCTAGTAATAAAGCACTTGAGGCTGAAAGGATTACTTCCAGTGACAAGAATGTCATCTACATAGATCAGAATCATCAAAATTTGAGTTGAATCAGAATATATAAAAAGAGATATGTCACTCTTTGAGTTTGTAAAGCCCCATGCCAGGAGAACACTACGTAGCCTATCAAACCAAGCTCTTGGTGCTTGCTTTAAACCATAAAGAGCCTTAGAGAGTTTACAAACATGATTAGGTTTAGAAGAATTAACAAAACCTTCAGGTTGTTCCATAAAGACATGCTCAGATAGGAAACCATTGAGAAAAGCATTATATATCAAGTTGTTTAATTTCCCAATGTAAGGCAACAACAATAGTCAAAACTATTCGAATGGTAGATGCTTTAATAACAGGGCTGAAAGTTTCATAAAAATCAATACCTTCTGTTTGTTGGAAGCCCTTAGCAACAAGCCTTGCCTTTCTTTTGGCTAAAGTACCATCTGAATGAAATTTAGATTTGAAAACCCATTTATTTTCAACTACATTCTGTGTAGGCAGTCGCGGGACTAGAATCCAGGTTGAGTTTCGTTGTAAAGCATTGAACTCTTCAATCATGGCTTGCTTCCAAAGGGGCAAGCAAAGAGCTTCCTTTGCTGTCCTGGGGTGTACTCTGATACTTGAGTCAGTCCAACATAAGGGACTTTATGTTTGAAGATTCCATGTTTACTTCTGGTCTGCATATGATGAATATTGGACGTGGGTTGAGCCATTGAGGTTGATGGAATAGATTGAGGGGATGCCCTGCTAAGCAAATTACTCAAGTCTGGAGAATCAGATAGATTAAGTTGGTCTCGTGCAGAATTAGGACTTAGAGCAGTATCAGACTTTTTTGAGGCTACATCAACATTATTTTCTGAGCCTAAACGTAGATTAGGACTTAGAGCAATATCAGACACTACTACATCAACATTATTTTCTGAGCCTGAACGGAGATTAAGACTTAGAGCAGTATCAGACTTTTCTGAAGGACTTAAAGCAGTATCAAACACTACATCAACATTATTTTCTGAGCCTAAACGGAGATTAGGACTTAGAGCAGTATCAGACCTTTCTGTGGTGGAGTCTTTCAAGATCAGATCATCAGAGAATACTGGTGCAGGACTGGAAAAATTCAAAACCTCTGTAGATGGAGCTTTTCTGAAAATTCAAGAAACCATTAGCAAAAGGATAATCATGTTCATTAAAAATCACATGGCAAGAGATATATAATCTTCTAGTGGAGCTTAAGCATTTAAAGCCCTTATGAGAACCACTATAACCAAGGAAGGTGCATTTTGTGCTATGAAATTGAAGTTTATTGGTATTATAGGGACGCAGACAGGGAAAACATGCACAACCAAAAATTTTGAACTGATTATAATCTAGCTGTTTGTGAAATAGAGCTTCAAAAGGTGACAAATTCCCCAAAACAGCAGAAGGAAGCCTATTTATAAGATAGACGGCAGTTGAGAAGGCATCCCACCAATAAGAGGTAGGCATATGTGCATGAGCAAGAAGAGTCAGTCCTGTCTCCACTATATGACGATGCTTACGCTCAACCCTACCATTCTGAGCTGATGTGTGAGGACAAGAATGGTGGAAGATAATCCCATGCTCATCAAGAATGGACTGAAAACTCCTATATTCACCATCCCAATCACTATGAAGAACTTTTATCTTTTTGTCAAACTGGTTTTCAACCATATTTTTGAATACCTTGAAAGCAGATAGTGCTTCTCCTTTATATTTCAGAGGATAAATCCATGTATGTCTACTATAATCATCAAGAAAGCTAATATAGTACCGATAACCCCCAACAGATTTAATTGGAGAAGGCCCCCAAAGATTAGTGTGAATGAGATCCAAAACATGTAAAGCACGAGACATTGAGATAGGAAAAGGAAGTCTATGGGACTTTCCAAGTTGACATGTGTCACAGAAAATAAATTTTTCATTAACAACAAAAGGCACATTACAATCGGTAAGAATTCTCTTTAAAACATCAGTACTTGGATGGCCAAGGCGTCTATGCCAAGATTCTATAAGAGACAGATTTTTACTAGTCCTATCACCAGTAGTGCTAATCCTATCATCATTATTTGATACTAGAGTAAAACTTACGGCAGATTTCTTTGCAGGAACCACTTCATTGTCAATCCAATATAGTCCAGGAGTAGGTCCTTTGGTTATCTTTCCATGCAGCAAAACATTATGTTGACTCTTGTCCTTCACAAAGCATCCATGAGAATCAATTTCAACAAAAACATCATCATTATCACTAATAAGCTTAGAGCCACTGATCAGTTTCTTAGTCATTTCAGGAGCAACAAGAACTTCATTTAAATGTAGAGCAGTAGAGTTATCACAAAGTACTTTAGCATTTCTAGTCCCAGTTATATTAACAGAAGCTCCATTACCTACTGAGATAGAATTTATACCTGAGTTTGCCCCTGGTTCTATGTTTTCAGCAGTGTTGGTAACATGGTGTGTGGCACGGGTAACCAAGTACCAAGCTAGATCGGACACAATATCAAGAGTAGTGATGAAGGCAGAGGCATTCTCATGCTAGCGAGGACTCTTGAAGGTCCTATCGAAATGACGAAAACAATTTGCTACAACATGTCCAGGTTTCTCACAAAGGTGACAGTATCTAGTTTGATTTCCCCTGCCACTAGATGAGCCTCTGGTGTTTTGTCCTCTGCCTCTTTGACTACCACAACCACGCCAAGAAGAGGAACGATTAGAGGCATTAGGATGGGAGTTGAAATGGAATGATAGATTGGCAAAGGCACTTGACATATTTGCTGTGGATGAATCATTAAGCTGTTCTAGTCGTGACTCAAATGTCAACAATTTGGATTGAAGGTCAGCCCAGGTGAGATTATCCTTCTCTGAAAGAAGAACAACAATGGGTGTGTACTCAGCGTCGAGACCGACAAGGGTTTGAGTGATGTGGTCTGTCATGGATAGGGGATAGCCGGGGAGAGTAAGGTTGTCAGAGAGAGATTTCATTTTGGCAAGATAATCCTTCATTTTCAGTGATCCTTTCTTGTGCTGCTGAAACGCACTTTTGAGAAATGTAATTTGAGACCGGGTATTGACACTAACGAACTCGGTAACAGCCTTCCAGAGAGCCGCTGAGGTTTTACATCCGGTCATTTGAGAAGCTATCTCGACAGTCATAATGCTAAAAAGCCAACCAAGGAGAATTTGATCAGTGGCAAGCCACTCATCATAAGCAGGATTGAGACATACCTGCTCGGCTGAATCCAAGACATATTAGCAGGAATGGCTTTAGTCCCAAGGATGTGACCGTCGAGCCGATGACCTCTGATAATAGGCATAATGGTTGACTCCCAAGTAAGAAAATTGTCTCCGTCCAACTTGACGGGACTCCCTTGATTAAGGGAACTGAGGAGTGGCGTAGATCTAGATGAGACCTGAGGTGTTTGAAATGAACCATAAGGGAAGCCAGAAAAATAGCCGGGAAAGGTAGTCTAGGCAGGTATCGGAGACGATGGTTGAGGAAATTGAGTGAGTAAGACGACGGCAAGAATGGGAAATTTGGGTTAGGAGTGAAAGACGAGGACACAGAGTGAGAGGCGAAAGACGTTGATGGAAGAATGGTGGTGACGACTGACTCATGAGGTGGCTATATCGGAAGCAGGGAGGATGGTTGCTATGCTGTATGAGCGGCGGCAGTAATATTAGGGTTTTTAGCTGAGGGTAAAGAAATGGCAGACGTTGATTGGTGAGAGGAATTCCCAGATGCCATTTTTTCTGGCTACCGGCTCTGATACCAAGAAGAGAATTATAGAAAAATAGGTCAGGTCTCAATGAATTACCTTGACCACTGTTCATTTTTATTTATAGCATGTACAACCAATGGTATTAGGACATCTGTCCTGTAAGAGTATTCTAGAGTATACATCATAATATGTATTTACAAACAAATGTAATAAACAATACAATGTCATTTATTTCTAACTAAGTCGAGATTTAACTTTAAATGACAATTAAAAAGAAAGTGTGATAAATGTGCTCGACGAGCACGACAGAGCCTTCAAGGCTCACTTATTTTGTGCCTTCCCTTGATCCCTATTTAATCTTTCATTTAAATAATATTAATGTAAAAAAGTGAGAATCTAACGATCTTAGTAACTACTAGAATTCTAACATATAAAAAACCACACATCTCAAAACAAAATCAATTTTAATAATGGGCATATTTATGTAAACATACCTTACATACATCTCTTTTATCCCAAATTCAGTCTTCATTCAGCAAGGTACCACAATCTTATAATCCATATACTTTTATCCCAAATTCATTCTTCATTCAACAAGTCACCACAATCTCATAATTCATATACAAAATACATGATATATGAATAAATGCAACATGCCTCTCATATATCATTGTCCATTCTTACTTTGCTAACAGGAGCCACATGCTAACTTGTAATTAAAAATAATAATAAAAAAAATCTAATCCACATAACTGCATTGCTCCAAACTCATCAGTACTTGAGATGATACCTGGCCAAAGGTACCGACTTCAAGCCCCGCTTATAGCTCCCCTTATTAAAAGAATAAAATTAAGGAGATGTTACATGTCTCACAGCTCCAATACAATCTCGACCAAAGGAAAGCATGGAAGAAGAAACTTTTACAAGAGTCATCTACTATGTATTGAGTGATGGTATATCATATGGTAAACAAACTTATCATATACAACACTCCTTCTAATCTTACCCCATCACCGTGAATGAATGCAAAATGAAATGATAGATATATAAAATAACAGTAAATATAATACCATTAAATCAAATGAGCAAACTTGATGTACTAAATATTATATTAATTTCTAAATTATATAAACTAATTTTTTAAAATAAATCAAAAATATTCCTCGTATGCATTATAATCAATCATATAATATTAGGTATTTAATGATATAAATGCTGTTTAGAATTAAGAAATTTCTAAATTTTAAGAGACGGTCAAAATTTGTTATGATTAATGAATTGTTCTCCCCTAAAATGCTTTTGAATTAAGCTAGATATTTTTTTGTTTTAATTTGGAAATTTTAGATATTAATTTATATAATTATATAAAAATGTTAAAACGGCTGTACATTATTATATTCAAATGGATAAATGTACATCCAATATCCTAAACTATTCTTAAAGGTGCCTTCATTACTTTAAAGTATTTAGTGATATAATTTTGTCTTGATATAATAAAGAGGAAAAATTAATTTGGAGGTATTTATAATTTACACTCGACTCTAAATAAGGTGCCTCGACATTTCCCCCCCTTTTATTGAGTGGTTCAACTTTCCATCGGTAAATTTGTTGGTCCTTCTTTAAATATGGACTAACATAGTTAAAGATTTCTATGATGTTTTTGACAAAAAAATTATTTGAAATAATTGTTGTTATAGAATCAATTGTTTGATTGTTTGATTCACTTATTTTATGTAATCGTTATTGATATTATTTTTTATAAGTAATATTTTATTATATTAAGTGCTCGTTTGGATTAGCGGTGGATAATCATGATAGTGATTTGCATAAGTGATACTAGCTAAACATGTTGGTAAATCGTGGTCAATCATAAATTCAGTTTGGATATGTTTGGATTTCATCTATTAAAAGCACTTATGAATGTATAATTACTAAAATGGATATGAATTTTATAAAGTTATGTTCAACAAAGGAAATAAATGAAATTGAAAGAAAAATGATACATGTTGGAGTGTATTCACGCGATTTAAATATTTAATATCTAAATAGAAAAAATTGATAAATATGATAGCTAATTATTTTTCTAGGTTGTACTAGATTATGTAATCAAGTTTATTTCTTCAATAAAGCTATTTACATTTTCATTATTATATTTTAGGTTTAAGGTGTAAAGTGGCAAACGAACTTTACCCGATGAGCATATGGCACCAACGAACAATACTTTTTTAATTGTTCATTGGTAATTAATGTACCCTCAATACTAGTTGAAGAGCTGGGATGTTTGTTTAACTTATATTTAAAGATTTCTCCTTATTTTATAAGAATTCAGCCGACTTTGTGTACTTTGACTTTTTCCATGAACAAACATCTATTTATTTCTTGATCCATCTAAAAGTACTTTTTAAGCCTGCATCCATCGCTGTAATAAATTAACAGTATGAACTCAAACTTATATTCAAAGTTCTATTCAATGACTAGGCCATAGTCAAAAATATTTGAGCAGAATTTACTTAGATATTCATCCGGTATTAAAACTAGATATCATTTGTGAAGATTTTAATTAATCCGTCACATTACATTTCACTGTATTCAATCCAAAGTAATGGCAATCTATCACATATTCAAAGTTAGTTTTTAACTAACGTTTTAAACATTTTGACCTGATCAAGGTCAACATGACGGTTCACTTCATTAGCCCAAACAACAATTTTGATGCATTATTGCCATGAAGGCCTTTTGTTGTAGCTTCTTTGTCTGAAAACGAGTCCAACAATCTCGATTTCATTCGCAGTTGAGTTGAAAACGAGTTTAATAACCTTAGATTCATTTACTCCTTGCTTCACGCTTTATTTGAAAATGGGTTTCGTTACCCTGGATTTATTTATTCCTTGCTGGTGCGACTCGAACAATTTGCAACATAATTCTCAATTGAGAATTTCTTCATTTATTTGATTGAATGATCTTGCCGACATAATCGACGTTACATAATTCCAAAAAGGAAAAATTAAACTAACAAGCTCAATACAAAACTCGAATATAACTAACATACTTCGAGTTTATCCATGTATTAAGTGAAGTCCACAGAACTCGGACTTAACTGAAGTACACTTTCAATTTATCCCTATTCCAATTCTTTTGATTGGCTTCTTGTTTAGAGTCTCCAGCGTGTAGGCACCTTTATTGAGCCTCTCTCTAACCTGGTAAGGGCCTTTCCAATTTGTAGCAAGCTTTCCATCTCTAGCATTTTTATTGCCTATGTCGGCTCTCCGAAGAACCAAGTCACCCTTTTCGAATGATTGGGGCTTCACTTTTTTGTTATATTTGGCGGCAGAGAGTTGCTTGGTAGCTATATCTCGACAATGAGCCATGACTTTGACGTTATCTATTAGATCCAATTCTACAGCCAAGGCTTCGTTGTTCATCTCCTCTCCCTCTTGAAGAGCCTTAATTCTCCTCCATGAGGGCTAGTGTATCTTGACCGGGATCAAAGCCTCACATCCATAAGCCATACTGGATGGAGTTTCCACAGTTGACATTTTTATACTAGTCTGGTAACCCCAAAGACGAGGTATAGCTGCTCAATCCAGCTAGACTCTACCTCCTCCATTCACTTCTGCAAGCCATCTATGATGATTTTGTTCGTTGCTTCAACTTGCCCATTCGATCATATATGCTCCACCGAAGCAAAGTGATACTTGATCTAGAAGGCAGACATCATTTCTTGCAATATCCTGTCGATAAAATGGGTCCTATTATCTATCACCAACTCTATTAGATCCCAAATTGAGAGATGATATTTCTTTTAAAGAATCTTTGCACTTGAACCGAGGTGATTGTGGCTATAGGTTCAGCTTCTATCCACTTACTGAAGTAATCAATAGCTACTATAAGCCATTGTAATAGTCCTGGAGCCGCTTTGAATGGTCCCAGCAAATCCATGCCCCACTTGAAAAATGGCCATGGAGCTAAGATAGACTTCAGTTTTGCTGGGGGAGACCATATTATCTTGGCATGCTTTTGACAACTACTACATTTCTAGATATGGTCCCTTGCATCTGCCTCCATCGTTGGCCAATAATAACCGACTCGTAGAGCTTTACAGGCCAATGCCTTGACTCCCATGTGTTAGTCATTGATTCCTTCATGGATCTTGGCCAAAACATATCCAACTTTGCCCGAGTTTAGACACTTCAACATAGGAGAATGCAAACCTTCACAGTATAGTTGATCCTCCACAATTGTGTGCAAGGCTACTTCTTGTATTAACTTCTTTACTTCTAGTGAGTCATCAGGGAGAATTCCCTTCTCCAGGTAGTCCACGATTGACTTTCTCCAGTCCTCGGCTGCCGAGATAACCATAATGCAACTCAGTTCAGATAAGCTCTGTTGAATCACCGTTTTGTGGTTACCTGGGCTCTTTGTACTTGCCAACTTAGACAAGATATCAGCCATGGTGTTTTCTCTTCTTGGAATGTGGCTAACGGTTACCTCGTCAAATTCGGCCATAACTTCTTTTACTTTACTCAAGTACTTCACCAGTAGAGGACCTTTAGCTTGGTATGTTCCTTCGATTTGAGCCACAATGAGTTAAGAATTAGTTGAAACATGGACTTTCTTAACCCCATTTTCTTTTGCCTGACTTAAACCAGCAAGAACTGCTTTATATTCTACTTGATTATTTGATGTTGGGAAATTTAGTCAAAGGGAGTGCTCCATCGAGACTCCTTCTAGGCTTTCAACAATGACTCCAGCTCTACTTTCTTTGATGTTTGATAAGCCATCAACAAAAACTTTCCATGTCTCAGCATCTCCGCTCTCCCCTTTACCTAACGAGGTTAACTCCATTATGAAATCTGCTAAAACTTACGATTTAATGGCATGCCAAGCCTCATAAGTGATATCAAACTCAGGCAGTTCTATTGCCTAGCTGATCATTCTTTCAGCCAAATCCGATTTATAGAGCACTTGCCGAATTGGTTGACTTAGCTTGACAATGATATGATGTCTTAGAAAGTAGGGATGAAGTCTTTTTATTGTGGTAAGTAGGGCAAACACCATCTTCTCAAGCTTTTGATATTTCAACTCTGAGCCTTATAAAGCCCAGCTAATGAAGTAGACTGGTGCTTGACCATTTTCTGTTTCCTTGAACAATGTCGCACTTACGACGTCTTCCCTCACGAATAGGAATAGGATCAAAACTTCCCCTAGTTTCGGTTTACACAAAACTGGCAGGGCTACCAAACACTTCTTTATTTTCTTAAAAGTGACTTTGCCATCCAGGTTCTAGCCTCCTTGATCCTCCTTTTTTAAAGGTTTGAAAAAGGGAAGAGTATTCTCTGCCAACTTTGGCAAAAAATTGGTTAATGCAGCCAACCTTCTCGTTAACTACAATACCTCTTTCTTGTTTCTTGGAGCCTTCATATCCAACACGACTTTACATTTGTTTGGGTTAGCTTCAATTCCTCTATTTGTTAGCAAGAATCCTAAGAACTTCCCAGTTAGGACTCTAAAGGCGAATTTAGCTGGATTCAAATGAATTCAGTAGGCTCTCAACTTGTCAAATGTCTACTATAGATCTCGAACATAGTCTGCTAGGTCAGCTGACTTGACGAGCTGGTCTTTAAACACTTTGTTTATTATTCTTTGATATCTTGCCCCTACGTTCTTCAACCCAAAGGGCAACATTATAGCAGTAATTAGCCTTCTCAATGATGAAAGCCGTCTTTTCTTGGTCCTCAGAGTGTATGGCTATTTGGTTGTACCTAGAATATGTGTCCATAAAGGAGAGCAATTGGAAACTGGAAAAGTTGTTGACCAACTGGTCAATGTTGGGCATTGGATACGTGTCCTTATGACACAACTTATTCAGATCAGTATAGTCTATATAGACTCTCCACTTCCCATTCGGCTTCTTCACCATAACCACATTGGATAACCAAGTGGTATACTGTACCTCTTAAATAAAGTCAGCATCTAACAATTCTATGTGTTCCTCTATGGCCTTTCTCCTCTTTGGGCCGAGTTTTCTCTTCTTCTGCACCACCACATATACATATAAAAATATGTATGTACATATGCATAAACTCATACATATATATACATGTATATGTACATGTATATATTGAAGGTTCAAACATTAAAATAGGTCAAAAATTAAACAGAGAGTGGCACCTCCACATGGTTCCTAGCTTATGAAAGAGGGAGGGGAAAAAAAGAAGACAAACTTAACCATATTTAACATGCAAATTAACTCACATATATTTGATAAAAAGGATGTTCGCATAACATGCCAAATCCGTGTGGTGTGTGTGAGATATCATGCTTTCATATACTACCTCCTATTCTAAATATAGGATTTGCACTACAAATTTTGTCATATATTTATGACCAGGGAGTAGCAAAGGAAGATAAAAGAATATGCTTACGGATAACGTGCGTGTGTATGATAGCGGGGGATATGTAATGAGGATATAAATAGACTATATTACATGGTTATTCACAAGGAATAATTATGGCCTCAAGATCAATGCAACTCTAATGCCAATGATAGAAAATTAGGAGAGTGAAGAGACCTGCGTTCTAGGGTAGACAACCATTCGGATCCGGGTCAAAGCTCCAATCTCCATAACTCAAACAAAATAATGCTTCACACAATTATTAGATTCTTGAGCCTAAACAAGATTTGTATAGCATATCACCAGAACAAGAAATATGGTAAGATAAGAGATTGCCAGGTAGCTCAATCGCAGGAGTGAATCTCAACTGAGATAGGCATATCATATTTATAAAGGTCAAGGGAGACCACTAATTAGGAAGGTATGTTCACTCCTACTTGCCCTCTGAGTAATAATCATGAAATTAATTCTTAATTAATTTCCTAATATACAATTACTTGTTTCACTATTAACCAATCCAATTAATTTCCTAATATACAATTACTTGTTTCACTATTAACCAATCCATGATTAATGTTGATTTGTTTCTTATTTGATAAGGCTACTTGTTTCTTCATCAAATTGTTTGGCCTATCAAGGGTGGACATGGACCCAAAGTCCAACATGAAGAAACCGAGATTTTTCATGGGAAAGAGAAATTTGAAGAGAGAGAGAGAGAGAGAGAGTTTTTGTTGAATTTCTGGCTCAGAAATTCCCCCCCCCCCCCCAAAAAAAAAAAAAAATCTTCCCTGAGAAGCTTGTTTGATTGGCTCAGGAATTCGCGTTTTGTTCTTCTTGACAAACATGATCCTGCAATTGAGAGTGGTAGTGTGTACTTGGATAAACATATTTGTGATTTAATCGATGTTAGCGCCGGACGTGATTTGAATAAGTTTATTGGTCTTATTATTAGCTTTTTTCCCCCTTCCTGATATATAGGTCTTAGGAAAAAATAGTGTATCGTGATGCATTGTGAGGGTTAGGGTCCCTATTCAGTGCTCATCACAATCATAAGCATTAGATTGACATGATAGTGAAAAAGGAAAAGAGAAGACAAAGGTGAGACAGAATATACATGGATATTAAGAAATGAAAAAAAAAGTCAATAAATATAGTTTTGTAGCGTAAAACTAAACTCTACATTTAGAATCCGAAGGGTATTATAAGAAATTTCAATCAAGATATTATATTTAAATAACGAATCTGAAAAAAGAAACTGTAAAAGTGAACTTGCTAGCCAATGAAATTACACATGCAACCATCAAGAATCATCACTTGAAGAAACATCATCACTCAAAGAATCAGTTTCTATATCTGATTCATTTAAAGAATCATCATCACCCGTCGAAGAATCAGTTTCTATATCTGATTCATTTGAAGAATCATCATCACCCGTCGAAGAATCAGTTTCTATATGAGTCATTTGAAGAATCATCAAGTGAAGGAATTTTGAAGCGACATAAGGGGCAATTATTTGTCTTCAATAACCAATTAAGTATGCAATTTCTGTGAAAGAAATGAGAACAAGGAATTTGAACTACATCATCCCCAAAATCTTCCAAACAAACGCTACATGTATCCCTTGGTCCTTCTTTTTCTTATAGCTTCACTTCTTTCAATTTGAAAGTTTGGTCCTTCATAGATTTTTCTATAGCTCCATCACAGCTGTGGTAAAAAATGTCTACATTCACCTGTAAAATTCATGGTTAGGCACGTCATCATCGGCATACTCAAGAATTTTCATTTTCTTTAAGAACACTAAGAATAGAAAGAATATAATTTGTTGCTTCTTCCCTTAAACTATATGGGATGTTGAGGAAATCATATGCAGCAGTATTAATATGTGCTGCTCCTTTATTATTCAGATGCAGATTTGAAACATGACAATGGTATTCTTTCAAAAGAGTTCTAATATTGAAGTATTCTACACCAGGATGAGTAGGTAACGGATTACCATAGAGAAAATCACAACGATTTGGTTCCCACTTAAGAATCTTATACTCATGTGTGCATATCTTTAACAATAGAATCCATGGCCTTTTTTCCCTTTAAAAACTCAAAATAGCAAGCTAATTAGAAAAGTTAAAAGAGAAATACTTCCTCCTGTTCACAAACATATAAGAATAGGCAAATCATGTATATAAAAAAATTAGTTAAAATTGAGCAAATGCAATAAATGAGTGACAAATACAACTTTTTTTCAAATATACTTATATTTATTTATGGGATTATCCACACGCCTGCCCATATGCGACTTGAGGTTTGGTTCTAATACCATATATAACATCTAGGAATATCACTCAAAATTTAAATAATAAAAACTGTAACTTATCAAAAAGACCATATTTATTTAAAAAAATTGTAAGTTATCTAGGATTTATGACTGCCAGAACCAGCGATAGCTCCAACAGTTACAGTATTCTCGGCATTCGAGAAACCAGTGATAGGTACAACAGTATTCTCGGCATTCAAGTGTCTTTTTAGTTGGTTTGGTTGAGAATAACAGAATCATCACCCTCATGTTAATGGGTTCGAGCTGACATTAAGAGAGGTAAGAGACAACTAAGAGTGCAACAGTATCTCTATTTCCAAAAAAGAGAGAGACTAAAAATCTTCATTCCAAGGAAACAACTCTAGGAGAGTCAAAAATAGAGATGAACTTTTTATCAAAAGAAAGTTAGATATGAACGAACACATATTGAAATAGAGATAAACGAACACATATTGAAATCGAGCAAAGATTCATAGCATGATTGATACCTGAAGATATAAGAGGTTGTTCTCAGCATCTCGGCCTCTAGGTTTTTCTTTTTTTCAGGTGAATCTCTTAGCCTTTGTCTCTCGCTTTGATACTTCTGTTATGGACAAGTAGATTGGGCCCCCACCCGGCCTAAAGCTAACCGGGCCCGCCAACAGAAGCAGGGTTATTTGGTAAGATACTGCCCCCGTTTTCTCGCTAACCGTCATATGCCACATAGATAGTGGAGTAGTTACCAGAGAGGGCACGTGTGGAGTAAATAGCGGATCACAATCGCAGGTACACTCAGTATATATATATATGTACCCTAGTATGCAAAAAAGAGGTACGACTTGCTTACACCACTTTTACATTCAGCATACACAGAGCACACACCCCACTCCCTCTGGCTAAGAGCCCACTATCACATCGAACTACGTGGACTTTGATCCCTAACCAGGGTACGTAGGCCTTGGGATTAATTCCTGGGACAAGTCCGACTTAATTGTTCTTTTACAGAACATTGGCGCCGTCCGTGGGGAACCGTTAAATTGCGATTCCCAAAGTTATAAGGTAGTTAAGAATGGCAAACACCAGAGGCCGAAATCAGGCAACTCGTTAGGAACAATCATAGTCGTTGCCACCCGCAAATCCTGAAGCGGAGACACAGGATGACTTAGTGCCACTGGATGAAAATCAGGTGTTAGTGGAAACAGAACACGAGCCTGCCGACAATGAGATACTTCAGGCCCTCGATAACCGAATTTCGCAGCCAACACAACTGTTACCCGTGTTCCAAAATCCTCCGCAAGAGTTCCAAATTGAGGACCCCCGACATTCGTCGCCTGCATATAGTAATAGAAGCTATGTTTAAATGGATGGAGGACATGGAGAAACGCCATGCGTTACAAAGGGAAGCTAACGTGAAGCGTCTGCAGGAGGATATGGAGCGCAGAGATGCTTTATGGCGGCTAGAGGAAGGGCGGAGACTCCAACAGATTCTAGACGAGAGGCTAAGGCAAGAGGATGGTAATCAGAATGCCGGCCAAGACAAGGGTAATCCAAGTCTAGGCACACAAGCTCGACAAGGAGACTTAGTTGAGACGGAACAGAGCAACGGCCGTGATAAAAATGATCCTAATACCACCACAGTAACACAACAGGCAGAAGCAACAACACCTCGAAGTACTTTGGATATGGATATGCCGCACTGTAACAAGACACGAGATAAGGGAGCACCGGAAGCGACCCAGGCTAACACGGAAACCTCAGAGAAAACTTACACCGGCGGAGTGCAGGGACCTTTTGTCGATAAGATACGGATGGCAAAATATCCAAAAGGTTTCGACTCAAGGGATTTGCCGAAATACGATGGAACCCAGGATCCACAGGTTCACCTTAACAATTTCAACATGGAAATAATGATGAAAGGATTTGAAGGACCAATTGTACCCCGGTTATTCGCAGGAACATTATGAGGGGCAGCCCAGTTATGGTTCCATTCTTTACTACGGAAATCAGTCCGAGATATGGAGAGTTTCGGCCAAAAGTTCTTATTGAACTTCGCGACAAGCAGAAAACAACCCAAAACTCAGTTCCAATTAGGAAATATAAGGCAAGGTCTTAATGAGACATTGCAGCAGTACCTCGAGCATTTTAAAGACGCCGCCCTTCAGGTACCAAACTTAAAAGAGGACGTTCACTTGCATCTGACCATCTCTGGTCTGCATGATGATTCTCGTCTCAAAAGGTTAACAGTGAAAGATCATGTAACAACATTAGCCGAGTTTAGAGACCATTCAAAGAAATATTTAGAACTCGAACAGCTGGAAATGACTAGCCGAAGTAACATTGGATGACCTAGGAGCCCATCTATGAGGAGTAGGGGCCAGCGAAGTAGTTCAGGGTCAGATAGCCAAAGACGGACATCGGATAGCAAGCATCAGGGAAGCAAAACAGAAGGGAAATATAACCGATATACGCCTTTGAAAGTATCCAGAGAACGAATATGGAGGGAGGTCGGCTTAACCAAAATGAGAAGAGTCGAACGACCGCGGGCCATGCGGCATAAGGCTGTCTTGGACAAGTCACAATACTGTCAATTTCATGACCAACCTGGCCATACAACGAACCAATGTTGGGATCTAAGGGATGTAATAGAAAAATTTATCCGAGAAGGCAAGTTACAGAAATATGTGATTCAGACTCAGGGACGTTCAAATAATAAACGTCCCGGGGAGGAGCGAAACAAAAGTTCGGAGAAGAAGAAGAAGAGGAAAGAAGAAAGCGACGATGAGTTTCCTGAAGCAAAGTTCGATTGTTTTGTCATCAGTGGAGGACCCGGTGGCGGAGGGGATTCACAAAATCAACATCGTAAATATCTGAAAGAAATCTTAATAATCCGGGACCGCCCACATTTCAAAAGGGAAACAATGGAGCAAGATAAGCCGATTCTCAGTTTTACTAAAGCTGACCTAGAAGACGTTGTCCATGGTCATTCGACGGCTTAGTGATAACAGGTACAATTCTGGATTGCAGGGTTCAAAAAATCATTATTGACAACGGAAGCTCGGTGGACATCCTCTTATGGGAGGCATTCCGAAAAATGAAGTTAAACCCAGACGAGTTAAAACCATGCAAAACAACCTTAACCAGCTTCAATGGTTAGGATACTAGACCTAAAGGTTGCATAGACTTAAAACTGACCTTGGGTACTAAAGAGGTGTTTAAATCTGAAGTGGTAAGATTTGTGGTTGCTGACTTCCCATCCCCATACAACGTCATCCTTGGAAGGCCAACGATTCAAAATTGGGATATGCTGGTATCCACAAAACGCCAAAAGGCAAAAATGGTCGGGAAAAAGAACAAAGTAGTAGTTGTCCAAGGAGACCAAAAAGAGTCGCGAAAATGTTACTATGATTCGATAAAGGGGAATAAAGAGAATGCGACATCTTCCCAAGACGGGGAGGAAAAAGGTGACGTTTATTTAGTCGAAATAGACATGAGAGTGGAGGAAAAGATTCAGAGGCCTGAACCTAATGGAGAGTAGGAAGACTTCATCTTGGGCAATAGGCCGGAACATACCACGAAGATCGGGAAAGAATTAAATGCCGAGGTTCATCGTGCCTTAGCATAATGCTTACTGAAGAATGCTGACATATTTGCTTGAGGACTAGCCGACCTACCAGGCATAGACCCTAAATTCTGTTGCCATAAACTGGCAATTCGGCTGGGCTCTATCCCAGTCGCACAAAAGAAGAGGAAGATGGGCCCAGACAGGGTAGCCGCCCTTGAAGAGCACGTTAAGGAACTTCTAGAGGCCGGCTTTATACGGGAGGTCCAATACACCACTTGGCTATCCAACGTCGTGCTGGTAAAGAAACCCAATGGCAAATGGAGAGTTTGCACAGATTACAAAGACTTAAATAAGGTATGTCCCAAAGATGCCTTTCTTATGCCTAATGTTGATAAGTTAGTGGATAATGCCTCAGGTTTTAGACTCTTATCCTTCATGGATGCATATTCGGAGTATAATCAAATCGCCATGCACCCCGAGGACCAAGAGAAAACGACGTTTATCACGGAAAGGGCTAATTACTGCTACAATGTAATGCCATTCAGATTAAAAAACGCCGGAGCAACTTATCAACGAGTGATGACAAAAGTATTTGAAGATCAGCTGGGAAGAAATGTTGAAGTTTATATCGATGACATGATCGTTAAGTCGGAAGATCAAGAGCAGCACATCCAGGATTTACAACAGACTTTCGACAAACTACGAGCACACTGGATCCGGCTTAACCCGACCAAGTGTGCTTTTAGAGTTCCGTCAGGAAAATTCTTAGGTTTCATGTTAACCCACAGAGGCATTGAGGCCAACCCTGATAAATGCCGAGCCATTTTAGAAATGAAGGCTCCGACATGCCGAAAAGAAGTTCAACAACTCACAGGAAGGCTCGCGGCATTAACTCGGTTTCTCCCAAAGTCAGTGGAAAAATCGCTTCCCTTCTTCCGGCTGCTAAAGAAGGAAGCTATTCACAAATGTAGCGCTGAATGTGAGGCAGCTTTTGAGAAGAAAAAACAATGCCTTGTGACCCCACCGGTATTGACCCGGCCCCTAACGAGGGAAACCCTGATCCTTTACTTAGCGGTAACCGTAAGGCCGTAAGCTCGGTTCTGGTGCAAGAATAAAAAAGGGGGCAGACGCCGATATATTTCGTAAGTCGAGTTCTCCAGGGAGCCGAAACACGGTATCAAAAGCTCGAGAAGATGGCTTTTGCACTATTAATCACAGCCCGGCGACTACGCCAGTTTTTTCAGAGCCATCCTATTGTGGTTCGAACTAATCAACCGATCTGACAGGTACTGCACAAACCCGACCTAGCTGGAAGGATGACAGGCTGGGCAATAGAATTATCTGAGTTCGACATTACTTACGAAGCCCGACAAGCAATAAAATCTCAAGCTTTATCCGACTTTGTCGCAGAACTTACTCCAGTAAGAGGTAGCGTCGAAGCGCACACGCAGTGAAGGCTGTTTGTAGATGGCTCTTCTAACTCAGCTGGAAGTGGAGCCGAGATAATTCTGGAAAACCCGGAAGGCGTGTCCATTGAGTATTCCTTAAACCTTGGATTCAGAACATCCAACAATCAGGCCGAATACGAAGCCCTAATAGCCGGGTTGCTCCAAGCAAAGGAAAATGGAGCTCAGAGAGTGCAGGTGTCTACAGATTCCCAATTAGTGGCGTCGCACATAAATGGGTCTTATCAAGCTAAAGGACTTCTACTAGCCAAATACCTCGAAAAGGTAAAGTCTGTCATGGACGAATTCGATGAAGTTGAGATAAGGCACATATCGCATAGGGACAACACTAGAGCCGACATATTATCCAAGCTGAACAGCACTCAAGGAACCAAAAACAACCGGACGATAATACAACAAAGATTAGAAGTCCCGACATGTGTGATGATCATAACAGACAAAAACGATTGGAGGAAACCTATTGCGGACTACCTAGAGCGAGGAATTCTACCGGACGAATCCATAAAGGCCAAGAAATTGATAAGAACAACCGCTTCCTACGTGATGGTAGACGACCAATTGTACAAGAAAGGGTTACATGCGCCAATGGCAAAATACCTTAGCTCTGATGAGGCGGAATACGTGTTAGCTGAGATACACAAAGGCATCAATGGACAACACATGGGAGCCAAAGCACTAGCTCGAAAGGCTATAAGGGCCGGATACTATTGGCCGACGTTATCAATAGACGCAAAGAATCATGTTCGAAAATGTGATAGCTGTCAGAAACACGCTAAAATCATCCGAGTTCCTCCGTCTGAGCTGAGGTATATCTCGGCACCATGGCCGTTCTACAAATGGGGACTAGATCTGTTGGGACCTTTTCAAAGGGCGCCAGGGCAATTCCGGTGGCTGATAGTAGCAGTGGACTATTTCACCAAATGGATCGAAGTGGAGCTGCTGTCTTCTATAACGTCGGCTCGAGTACAAAAGTTCATGGCAAGAAATATCATTGCTCGCTTTGGAATTCCGGCAGAAGTAGTTACCGACAATGGGACACAATTCGCAGATAAAGGGTTTCAAAAGATGATGATCGACTTCCAGATTCGTCAACATTTCGCATCAGTTGAACACCCGCAATCTAATGGTCAGGCTGAGGCAGCAAACAAGATAATTGTTGATGACCTGAAAAAGAGAATGCAGGGAGCCAAAACCGACTAGGTGGAACAACTATATGCTGTACTCTGGGGATATCGAACAAGTGTTCAAACTGCCACAGGAGAAATGCCTTATAGGCTCACATATGGATGCGAAGCTATGATACCTGTAGAGGTCGGGGAACTATCATGGAGAAAGGAAAAGGCTTTATTCAAAGAAGAGAATAATAATGCCATCACGGCTGAGTTAGATCTCATAGACGAGGTAAGAGCCATCGCACATTGCAAAAACTTAACGACGAAACAGCGCATCGCGGCGAGATTCAATAAAAAGGTCAAACCCCACTCCTTCAACAAAAGTGACCTAGTGCTAAGGAGGGCCGACATAGGCAACAGAAACGCACGAGAAGGGAAGCTAGCTCCCAATTGGGAAGGACATTACCGAATTAGGGAGGTATTGAAGCATAGAGCGTACGAGCTTGAGACTTTGACTCAAAAGCCGGTGAAGAGAACTTGGAATGCAGACAAGCTGAGAGTATATTATAGCTAAGGATGTAGAGCCTGCGATGTCAACGCGGTTCAAAACCTTTTGAACATTCTGTTTGCTGTTTTATCAAATTTGCGCAAAATATTCTCTCTGTAAGCGACATAGTCGTCATTTCAATAAAAGGCCTATGGGAGTTAGTTAACTCGACAAGATTTCGTAACCATACGATAACTTCGTAAGTCCCAGGTAAGAAGGTCGCGCCGTCCAAAACCGGGCGAATTCGAGAAAAAAAGTTCTAAAACCTATTTTCAAACGAATTCCAAAAGGCCGTACTAAGACAATAAGGCCCAAAAATGTCGACATACATAACGCAGATTTATGGAAAGGAGTCTATGACCCATTTTCGGCAATCCTATGACCTCCATAGCTGCGAAACCCGCTTTGAATCCAATAAGGAAAAGTCAAGGTAAAGCGAATGAAAGCATCCTTGAGATAAAAACTTCTACACCGGACTTGATCAATCCGGTGTGGATGGGACTCAGGATGACCAAATTTAAACCATACGATTGAAGGAACCTTGAATTAGAGCACAACGGGCGACAAAGCAAACAAAATTTGTAAATGAAATATTCATGCAAGCACAGTTTCTAACAAATGATTCCGTTAATTGATAAAAGTCAATTACAAGAAAAGACCTATTCTATCCTACTAACAAAATTAGTCATTTGCGCCTGCATCTGTGATAGTGGAAGGCCGAGACTCAGTATTATCGGCAATGTCACCAACCCCAGATGGGCCCTCCCTGGCTGACTCCTCCAAAGCGCTCGTAGGCACAATCTTCCCATCCTTCACCACGCCGTTAAAGCGAGCGTCCTCAAGATTAAGCGTGGTATGGGGATTGAGAAAGACGACCTGCGCCAAAGCATTATTAAAGGACTCTTCTACCCCCTTCTCCAGGTCAGCAATATAGGCTGCGTCAGAGGCCGTCTGATCTTGTAAACCTTTCAATGCGAGATTCAGACGAGATATCTCGGCAGCGTCCTCAACGTGCTTCTACTTTGCGCCTTCCAACTCCAGCTGCGCCGACTTAACCTTCTTGTCAGCCTCAGCGATAGCCTTGTCCCTGGCATCCTCTGCCGACTTAACCGCGACCTTTACCGCTGTTGTAATGGCCTCGGATCGTTTGGATATGACGACTTTAAGTTTGGCATCTAACTCAGCCCATTGAGCCTTAAAATAGGCCACAGCCTAAGGGAGCCTAGCAGCCCGAAGAGTGAAATGTTCAATGTCTATCAGCATGTCCTTCTCTTCGGAAGACGGTGACAAAGGGGTGAACCAGCTTAAAGGAGGGCGGATGCCATTACGAACCTCAAAATCGACCGGGTTCTCAAACTTGAACGATGATGAGGTGTATCGACTCGGAGAAGGAAGGACCTTAGAAGGGGAGGAGGTAGCATCAACAACGGCGGGAGACGAAGATGAAGGCGGAGCTATCACATTGGTAGTTGGCTCGATTGGTGTGGTGGAAAACTTCTTGAGAGGCGAAGCCGGGCTAGACTTCTCGGCTTCAGCCGCTTTTCGCTTTCCACCAAGCTTCTTCATAAAAGCCGGCACAGATGGAGCCACAGACTTTGGCGGCATAGCTGGCTCTGCACAATAAGAAACCATCAATAATCTGATAAAGGAAAAGTAAGAAATGCTAATGAAAACACCAAGCATACTCTTTTTCGATTTTTATTTCCTTAAAGGAACGGACAAATACAGGCCGGCATCGAAAGGCCCCATTGCCTTCCTAAGATCCAGAAGAAGCTCCTTATTCTCTTCTTCTTCCGGGTTAAGCTTGGTAGTTTTCGAGCTAAAGGCCTTGGATCCTAAATTATGGTGATCCTGAGTCCGGTAGAGGGGAAATTTCTCCTCTAACTCTCCGCGGTCATTTAGACGAAGGAACCAGGGGGCTTGGGAAGGAATGGCTTCAACCTTAAAATAGGCCGACTTAAAACCCTTAAATGATTTGGTATAAGGATTGAACAGTTTCTTAAGACGGATACCCCGAAGATGAGTCCATTCAAATTCTAGGGGCTCTTCTTTGGTTTTATAGGTGTTTACGAGGGAAAAGAAATGAAAAAACAAAGGAACGGTACAGGGGATTCCCTGCTCCTTGCACAAATTCTCAAAACCAAGAACATAAGCCTAGCTGTTCGGATGCAATTGTGTAGGAGCCAGGTGTAAATGGTTCAAAATTTCTACGGTAAAGTCGGGAAAAGGAAATGAGGCACCTAAGAGGGTAACAACATCTCGGTACATAAAAAAGAAGTGAGGGGATTCCCCGACACGCCATGACGCTACCGACTCTCTCTCTAAAGGTAGCCGAACAGTATACCCCTTGCCATCCTTAAGAGTAGGTCCCCTAAATTCTTCCCAAGTCATCTGATTCGAGATCCCAGTGACCCCTGGGCATATAACGAAATGACACGGACTGTTGGCTACTTCGGTAGAACCCGATTCTTCGACCACCGATCTTTCACTATTCTGAGAGAAGGAGGCCATCTATACCTATATAAAGACAAAAGCAAAGACGAGTTAGATAGGAATCTACCTCGGTATGAAGGCATGCGATGCGATGTACTCCTCGATGTTAGGACAGGAACAGATTCGTGAGTGCAACTTCTAAGCAATGTATCGGCCACCACCTCCCCACTAAGGTTGATAAGAGCAATAGCCTCGTGTTGGCAAGCCTCCCAAGGAGCGACCAGGGTGGGACGGATCTTACTAACAGACAAAAGCGATAAAGCTGAAATAGGAATCGCCCTAACAGAAGACGAAGGCCTAATGGCTAGGCCGGGAAGACCTCTAGGAGGTAATGGGGGCCAAGATGGGGGAGGCTGAGATGCTTTCGAAGGAAGAAGGGGAGAAGACCTATGACTACCCCTACGATCCCCACTACCGGAGGATTTAAGAACATCTACGCCATGGCCGCCTCAGAACGACAAACGCCATATAACCAGAATGCAGTTTTCTCAGGCATGTTTTTGACAACTTCCCAATCCTCTTCCGGAATAGGCCTACCATAAATATCTACGAGTACGTTTGGCTTTTTATCCATAAAAGAACTAAAAGAACCCCTCAAGAAAACCCAGAAAAGCAGTATTCAACACACAGAATCCAAGGAAAAAAGCAAACAGACACACGGAAGCGCAACTAATTGGGAGGAGAAAGCAATTCTTACAACAGAGGAAGAAGCAAAACATACTTAAAACGAAAACCGATAATGAAGATGTACCTGGGATAGAAGAACTTGTTAAAGATGGAGAGCGGGATTTGGGCTTGGAACGCCAGGGTATGGAATGTTTTCCTTTAGTACTAGCAGGAAACTCACAGCGTAAAAAAGGAGAACATCGTAACATTCGCGTTATAAAGGGGTAATCTGAAGAGACGTTTTCAAAAAACCCCAACGGGTTCGAAGGCGAAACGACAAGACCCGTGACGTCGGATAAGCATAGAGGAGTTGATACAGTTGGTAAAACCCTAAAGTAGATAGCCATCATGAGTCTTGAAAAGTCGCGAGCATTTAAAGAGCGCGAAAACCAAAGACGGCTAGCAGAGAAGTGGGTGACATCAGTCCCGATACGACGCTACGCATTCCAATGTCATACAGGAACAGGTGCGTATTTTTAAGTCGGGTCCATATGATGCTCCGGACTTAGGGGCATCCCAGGGAACACGCGTCATAAAAATGTAACTCGGCATGACATAGCAATGAAGACCAGGATATGATTAAGATTTCAGTAACCAAGCTAGATCGAAGAATAGAAGAAGATCAAGCCCAGACAAGGGTGAGGAAAGGTTAAAAATTTCATCCCAGATAACGAAGACTTGATAAGAATGAAGTCAAGGGTATCTCAAACCCGATCAAGCCCGACATATCAGAAGCTTGAAACACTGAGCTTGGGGGCATCTGTTACGGACAAGTAAATAGCGGATCACAACCGCAGGTACACTCAATATATATATATATATATATATATATATATATATATATATATATATATACCCTAGTATGCAAAAAAGATGTACGACTTGCTTACACCACTTTTACATTCAGCATACACAAAGCACACACCCCACTCCCTCTGGTTAAGAGCCCAGTATCACATCGAACTACGTGGACTTTGATCCCTGACCAGGGTACGTAGGCCTTGGGATTAATTCCTGGGACAAGTCCGACTTAATTGTTCTTTTACAGAACAACTTCTTTATCCTTCACGAAAATAACTAGCTTATATAAACAAAAATCTTGAAAGTCCTATCAAGCAAATGCCATCGTCATCAGTATCATCATTTAATTTAAGTATATTCAATCTTCAATTTAAATAACTAAAAGATATATAAAAGATATTCCATATGAAAATAAAATTTTGATATCTTTTTGTATTAAAATGATATATAATTTGAAAAATTAAAAGATCATTTAATTTTTTTTATAATTAAATAGTATGAAATATCATGTATTTTTTCAATTTGTTTCCGTATAATCTACATACAATATCTCTCCAATAAAATATTTTTGTTATAAGTATTAATAATTCCTTCGAATTACACATCACTTATAAAAAAAATTAAAAAAAAAACCTAACACCAAAGCAATAAAGTTACTTATTAAATAATTTGATAAACCCCCCCCCCCCCACACACACACACAAAAAAAAGCCAATCAAGATATTTTATGAATACTAATTTTTGAATTTTATAAACAAGATACTAATTTTTTAGTTAAAAGATGTCATTTAATGGCCAGAAATTTTTAAAGGGATAATCCTGATTAATTCTTTCTGAAATACTGAAATCTAAATTCAAGCCTACACTTTCAACTAATTTCTAATCAGGCTATGGTTCCTCCTCATTAGAGATTTTTTATAAAGTTGTTAAAGGACAAAAATATCCTTAATTGGTAGTTAAAATTATGAATGAGCTTCTTGAATTTTCTCACGAACATGCCCATCTCATCATCCTCATCATCTTCGTCATTGTCTTCCTTTTCTTTGACAGCATCGAGTGCCACTCCTTTGTTTTTGTTGCTGTTGATCTCATCTAGATCCTTTTTCAACTTCAGTTTGCTTTCATATTTAGACAAACTTCCGAACAAGTAAAAGAAAATAGAGAAAGGAAGAGATAGATATGGACACACGATATATCCTGGTTCGGTCCAAAACGTGATCTACATCCAATCCCCAGAACACCTAGGATTTCCACTAATTCTCACTCCACAATTATACTCTGTACTTGGATGATCCTCTCATTGATCACTCCCCCTTACAAGCTGTAATTGTTTGCCCCAATCACTTGAGGTCCCAACCTCAAGATTTTACAAATAATCAAGTAAAGTTTTCTGGACTCCTAATGAGTAGATTAAGTGTTAAACATTGAAGTGCACAGTTGAGTATGAAATACTACAGAAACAGAGTTACAATGAATGCTATTTAATTGCGCAACGTTTTGGTAGGTTTTCAGTAGTTGGCGCTAATGAATGCTTCTTCCTTTTATAGCATCAATATAAATGTCGTTATAAATGTAGTCATTGTCTCTGGTTTGTGATTTCGTTAGTTCTAGCATTGATAATATGACCGTTCCTGCTTCATTAAATGCTGGTGGTTGGTTGGTGAAGATTTGTCTTGGGAAGATAACCATAAGAATATTTCATTGTTCCCACAAGAGAATGTTCTTGGATTATCATTGACATTCTTCATCCCTCTCCATTCAACCGTTGAGACAGAATGCAAAGAGTATGGCTACTTTACAGCGTTCAGAGAATTTTTGCTGATAAACATTAAATGCAGCTGACATCATGGCTTGCTTTATGCTTTATTACAGATGGGCATTAATCTTCATCCTGAGACTCATCAACAAACTTCTTAATACATGATTAGATGTAATAATTTGAATTATTATAAACCGAATAAAGCACATATAAATACGTTATGATTCAAACAGGGACTTGACAAAAATCTAACTTGACTGGCTCGAGTCAAATTCTCAGACTCGAGTCAATCTTTTTCGACTGAAGCACCATAGACTTGAGTCTAATGACCCTGACTCGAGTTTTGCCGAAAACTCGAGGCATTCTTTTTAGGCTCGAGTCAGAATAGTTAATTTTTAAAAGTAATGGTCAAAATTCATCAGGCAACAAATTTATAATGCAGCTTCTGGCTCGAGTCACATTTTCCTGGCTCGAGTCTTGGCATAAACTCGAGTCAGGATATGCAATTTCAAAAAAATAACAGTCAAACATGGATGTTTAGAGTATTGCTGAAAAATCAAGGTAATATTTCCTGACTCGAGTTTTGAGCCAAACTCAAGTCACACTTCCCTGGCTCGAGTCAGCATAGATCATTTATTAAATTTTCTCAAGCACTTAGACTTGAGTCTCATTTTCTGGCTCAAGTTTAGGATCAAACTCAAGCTATGATCCCTTGGCTCGAGTGAATTCAACAGAAGACTCGATATGTAACTTTTATGTTCTATTGACTAAGCTCAAGTTGGGTTATCATCAAAACACACATGGAGCTAACACTATTCACCCCCATCTAGGTGATATTCCACCTTCAAATATCACATCAAGATGGTAAAGAGGATGTTGAAAATCAATACTTGATGAACCTTCTTCTGCCATAATGGAAACTATAACAAAAAATTGACTGAGAAACAAAAATTGAATAGGAATAATAGCCCACAACAGTACCACATGAAGAGACCTTAATGGTCAAGAATTGGAATAGTGTGCCGTATAAGTGCCAAAGACAAACCACAGAAAGAGAGAACATAGGATATGCTAAAGCAGTCTGCAGTTGTAAAGTATGACTCTTTGTTTTCAGTCCTCCATAAAACGAGTAGTAATATTGTTCTTGTGTTGGAAATAGTAGGCCTAACCGAGAATTAAAAAAATATATGTTTTTCATATAGAGCAAGAACTTGAACCAATGATCAATGATATGAAGAAGACAGGGTCAAAGTGGAATCCCTAACACCAACGGAGCTCAGGTGTGAAGTGATATGAAGAAGACAGGGTCAAAGTGGAATCAGCTACCAATGACAACAAATCTCCAAAACTAGTGGCTTGGAAAAGAAACCACAGCTCAATCAACAACGAGTGATGGGTGATGGTGATCTCTAAACAGATCGCTAAAGCAGTGCCGAAAAACATGAGAGGCGAGGAGCAATCTTCTTGCCAATAAATTGAACGCCTAGGGATCGTTGGAATCGCAAGATAAAGGATGAACTGCGGACTCGTGCGCTAAATTTTGCTCTCCCAATAGTCGTGAAATCAAGAAACAAAAAGCATATGCGAACAAATCATCAAGAAAGGTGGTCAAGGAAGATGAAATCTGGAGGTGAGAAATGCACTCAACAGAATGTCATATAAGTTGATCAGGGAACCAAGAAAAGAAAAAGGCACATGTGCAGGTCGGTTTGGGTTATCCATAGAAACCTTGCTCTGATGCCGTGATGAAATGATGAAGCCCATAATCAACTGAAAATAGTATTGTCTATGTGAAAAGTCAATTACACAGTTTTTCTTTCTACATTATATATATAGTCTAAAGTGTTGGTTAAATTGAGTGTTGCCTAACGTTCAAGTGCAAACTCATAAGTGAGAAAAACAAAAACAAAAAATTTTGGTTTTTCATTAATTGCAGCAAAATTTACAATTTATAACCATAACTCTTTACAATACTCATAAAAACCCGTAACACTTTATGGTACTCATGAGTTACTTAAATAAGTTAATATATGAGAACCCATAACTCTTACGAGAGAGCACGGATCTAAATACCATGATAAATATAATCATTATCAGACCTGTGAGTCTTTATGGGCGCTCATGAGAACCCATAATTTTTATAGTACTCATAAGTTAAAGCCTATAATTACTCACAGTATCCCGTAACTCTTTACTAGATAGCACGAATATAAGTATCATTATAGATATAATAATTATCAAACTTGTGACTCTTTATAAGCGCTCATGGGAACCCATAACTTTTATGGTACTCATGAGTTAAAACCCATAATCACTTACAATACTTATGGGTTATGATTATAATTATGTTTTTCAACTTTATTACTCATTACGAATCCCGTAACTCTTTACGGGCATTCAAGAGTTATCCCAAATTAAATGATAAAAAAATACTTATCGGTTCTTTTAGGATCTACTCATTAAAATACACGTGGGTTTTAGGATTACCTTAGATCACTAAAGACTTCTAAGGATATGAGGTCCTATAATGCTAATCCATAGGTATATCTCCTGATGCCTTGAGAACTCCTTCTCTTTGATTCCTCTCTTTCCTTAGATACTTGCTAGGCGACAACAAGGTTGAGGAGTCAAGGTTCTTGGGTTTTCTTTATCTCAAGATGATTAGGTTTCTTGAGATTAGGTTGTAGAAAAGAAGAACAAGATTGGATTACCTATGGATGGCACCTCTTGTTCTCTTTTTTGGTGCTTTCGCCTAAATCTTCTTTAGTTTAAGAGAGCTCAATATTCCGGCCAACACCTTAAGGTTTGTGTATGTTGGCCAAAATTTTCAATACTAATGTATCGTATGAATTTTTCAATCAACACCCTAATTTGGGTTCAAAATTAATGGCTCATTTATTGGTAGTATCCAAATAATTAATAAAATGGATTAAATCCATATCTTGAATTATTTCTTGAATTAATTATTCAAGATAATGGATCACATCCATATCTTTAATTATTTCTTGGATTAATAATTCAAATAATGGATCACATCCATATCTTTAATTATTTCTTTATCCTTCATTTATCCAATCTTTATTTTATGTGTGTGTGTGTGTGTGTGTGTGTGTCTCTCTCTCTCTCTCTATATATATATATATATTAGATAATTCAAAATTATCTTTATAACCTAATCTCTTGAATTTAAAATTCAAATTGGCCTAAGACCTTATTTGGTCTTGTAACATATTTGGGCCCATTAGTATAGAAACTAATTTCCCACTAAGGAACCATTTTTGACACCATTTTTGTATATTGGGCTTAGAGTCCCACTCCAACCCAAATACACATATTCTCTTGAGAAAGTTCAATAACAGTTATTGGCCAAAGTTTGCTAATTTTTAATCAATCAGGAATAGCCTTTGTGTATGACCCATTAAGCCCAATTAATCATTGACATAAATAACATTAGACCAATCAAACTCCTTCAATGGGCCTAAGTTATCCAATGACCACATAAGACACTAGAATAGAGTCAATCAAGTGATCTACATTTTTTCTATTTTAGATATCGTGCTGGCATCATCCTTTACAATGTCATTCACATTTAGTCGAAAGCAAAGATAGAGTATCATCTTTCTTGGTTAACTAAATATAGCTTTTTCACGGAACCAGGAATCTTCTTATTCTATCGATTCTAAGATGGATCATGACTCTTCATGATTACTTACTATGCACAAATTTCCAAGCCAATTAAAAGTCATCCAAGCCCTACCGGTTCTATGAACGACTAATCCCTTGTAGGGAACTGAGAGTCCTTTCGGCATGTCCATCTACACTCATATACTCGAGTCATACCCAAGAGTACACTATTCTCTCCATTCTCAGGAGGATAGAGTTGTACAATCAAAGTATAACCCTAGGATATAGTGCTCAATGACATCCTCAAGTTTAAGATGATCCACACTACCAAACGTTGAGAAACTTTACCTATCCAATGTTAATATCTACAACGAATCTTTGTGGAATCTCTCTATGGGTCAATTCAATGCTATATGTTCTCCAACAGATCCACCCACGACATCAGTTAATGCAACACCATGAATATAGTCCATAAGGTCCCTACCTTGCATCTCTATACAAGTAGACGATGTCGTACTAGTCTTATTGAAATCATCAATACCCTTTCTTGGTGATTAAAGACTTGGCATAAGTTGCAGGAAATAGACATACAATGTTCTCGGACCCTCATAATCATGATCCCTATAATAGATCCTCGAGTGAACACTTGTTCTATTCATTGAGTTTTTATCTTTAAATGCATATTATGAAAAAGACCCTTTCTCACAGATCATTAATTAACCATAATGATTTCACAAAACCGGATTAACAAGTGATTAAGGAAACCCTTTTCTTAATTTCACAAGGTTGGCACATCAGAGTCCAAGGCACAGATAATGCCCAAAAACTCACTACAGAAAATTCTTAACTCTAGGCACAATAATCAAACGGGAAAATGCACAGCCCACGAGTTAAGCAACCTCAAATTCACAACAAAGGGTCTACAGCAAAACATTTCCATACAAGTTCTGATTGTGGATCCATCAAAACATTTTAGGGTATAAAATAAAATCTTCGATCTTACAGTCGAAAACAACCATCCGGTAAATATAACATTTCCCAAAATACGAGGGTCCTAAAATAGCAATATATAAATCCATACAACACCACTGCCAAAGAGGCTTACGAAGATCGCAACTACTATGCCTCTGGCTGCTTCCCTTGGCTTACAGAAGGGTTAGAGATATCGCCTGAAAAATATTGATAATAACTGGGTGAGACATAACGTCCTAGTAATCAAAGTTAATTTATCACATAAGCAAGAAAGGATTGCAAGTCAGAGAAGCATGTTTACTAACATATTTATACCATCAATAACAAATAATTAATTACTCCATAATAAGTAACAATAAGTAGAACCATCCCCACTCATCCATCCTGCTCCTCCTTATATCGTCTAGACATGGTACAACCTATCAGTGCTAGTATACCTGGCCAAGGTTAGCTAGCCACTTCAAGAAAACTGTCCCCTCCCATGTCACAACCAATATACCATAACAGGGAAGTGTCCACCCAAAACACTCAACTCAAATTCTGACCAGGAATGAGAGAGCCGATTGGCACAATTTCACCATAAATCTCTTTCACTCAACCCAACATATTTTGAAACAGATAAACAATATGTCATTATAATTTTCAAAGACATAGTACGATATATTACTCCATATACACAACTCATAACAATTACTACACCAACCATCACAACAACAATTTCCATAACCAGATTCACTCATACATACATATAGAATAGAAAATACATTGCTTCTTTGAAGTAACTACATATTCAGATATACACATCATTTTCAAAACACACGTCAGTAGTATAATTGAAAATAAGGTTTAGTAAACACCTTATAGTCCAAGACAAGCAAATGAAATAAATTAACCCCGGTTATCTCAACTCTGAGCTAAACCTTATCTTGAGGAGTAAAATGTGAATAATCACCGACCACAAGTGAACTCCACATTACCACAAGCATAACTTATGTAATTCAACATACACAAATTACAATAATAATCTATTATTATAGTAAAAACCAAGAATAACAGTTTTATTCTTCAAATTTCAAAACTAGACTGATTAAAACTTTAATAATGTCTCCATTAACCCAAAATAAATTATTTATGCAACTTTTAATTGGTAGAAATATGAGGTAAGCTATAAATCCTAAATTTCTTGAATAGAAAAATTTAGTTTAAATTCCTACAACAACAAATCAAGAAATATAAACCGATTAAAATTTGTTATTGATGATTCCAAAAGTACATACAGTCATCTATTGTTAAAACTCAAAACATTTCCAAAATTACAATCTCAAAATTTTCACTAACCAACATAATATTAGTTCATTGAAAAGAGAAAAATATATAGAACAACTTTCATGAACTTTCATGAAGGAGGTTTATTGAAAAGAAGTTACTTTAACTATTAAAATTATCTTATAAAATAAATAACATACCTCAAAAGACCCAAATGTTACCCCAACCTTCTTCTCCTTCTCTTTTCCTCACTCTCACACACTCACTCTCGGCGCACACACACACCACACCACCACCCCCCCTACACACACACACATATTTATAGAAAAAGGGGGAGGGGGTATTAATTACCCCTTTCCAAATTCTAACGTGCTGCCCACTCCAATTAATATATTTTTTTTCTTTTCTTCTTCCCCACATAGCACCTCCTCCTCCTCCTCCTTCTTCTTCTTCTTCTTCTTCTTCTTCTTTTTTAAAAGGGCAAAATTACCCCAAGGGCCCAAAAGTATTTTTTTATTATTATTTTTTTCTCTCACAATTACAATTAATTACAATACTCATACATGTTTATTTTATAATTATAATTAAATCCTAAAAATAAAACTAGGGTGTTACATATTAACCTTAACATAAAGGTGAGACATAAATATGATTAAGATAAAATGTGCTCAAATACATAAATCATAAAATACTAAATAGAAAAATGTGTTCCTCTGCCAAAACAGATTGTATCTAGGACACATATTTACTAACATAAAGTTGTCATTAACAGTTTCCAATATATTCCTAAACTAACTATCTAATTCCTACATTTTGCTCTTTTTTTTAATGTTTATGATTATTTTTTAATCTAAAATTTATAGTATTGTGTGCATTTTTATATAACTTTGTAAGTATTTTTGCACTTCAATTCAAAATTTAATATTGAACTTCATAATAATTTGTCCTTCTTGACTAATCCAATAAAATGTATTGTTGCTCTTGTTGCTATTGCAACTACTCAATTAAGTGAGTATATGAGTAATTTTGATACTATGGTTTCAAAAACCCTTTTTCACAAATTAAGATAAAACTCCTCTTACATGTTTATTTCATAAATCGTAAAAATTATTTTTCAAAAACTAATTCAAACACGTACTAAGACAATAATTCTTAAATGGTTACGTTAATTCCATTAAGCATCACATTAACAAATTAGTTTTCTTTGTATAGTTAACAAATTAAATTTCAATTTGTGGCTTACTAGAAAAACATTAAATTCAAACACATAGGCTGCTAATTTGAAAGCCCTCATTTTTCATTTACAACCATTAGCCCGTTTGGATGGGCTTTTAAAAAAAAGGCATTTTTTAACGTTGCTTTTTTAAAAAAAATACTTTAATTAGAAGTCAAAGTTAATTTACATTTGGATACACCATTTAAAAAACACGTTGAAAAAAACTTATACAGTCTTGGATGTTGTAAAAATTATATTTTAAAAAAAATAAAAACATTTATAATTAAAAATATAATTATATTATTTTAATAAAAATGAAGGTATTTTATATTTTATCATATATATTAAACCATAAAAATTTATATGATTTATTTTTTTTAGAAGAAATATATGTGGGTAAAATAATTCACTTGAAGTTAATAAAATTTAGGAAAAAAAAATCTAAGAAATTTATTATATCCTACAAAATATGAAATGAGTTTATTTTTATTTTTATAAAAATAGCTGAATTGATAATAAATCAAGCAACTTAATGATATAAATTGGTGAAAAATAAAAATTAATAAAATATGAGTTAAATATTTGCTAATTAAATTGTATATTAGGAAAAAAAGATTCCATCATATCAAGATGACTGGTTTTAATTCTAATTTTAGTTATTTTCCTAATTAAAAATAAAGTGATAATTAGGAGGTTTAGTTAGGGATAACTTAGTTGTTTTAAATTTATAATATGATGTTTAGTCTTTCTAATAATTACTGTTAGTTCTCGATGTTTTCATAATCACAAATTCTAAGTTATTGAATTAAGTAATATATGCTTAAGTTAAGGCATGCTCGAACATAGCATTTGGAATGCCCCGAGCATCATCAGATTCAAAGCAAAGAAGTGCAAATTGGTGAGCCATGCTCTAGCAGGAAATTTTAATGCTCAAGCATCAGCATGCCACATGCAAAGATGAGGAGCTTTGGTGAGCAAAAGCATTCAATTCCCAATTCTCAGCCTATGGATGCTCGATGAAAGGAGAAAGGATGCTCAAGCAATGGAGTTAAAACATATCCTCTACCTCTGTTTGGACGTTGTGCCCGAGCATGAAAACCTCATGCTCGCGCACCATGCTTGAGTAGAGTTAAACCTTGCTCAAGCAGAGAACCAAAAAGCTTCATCTATCCTTCTGTCTGTCGTTGTGCCGGAGCATGGCTTATGGCATGCTCGAGCACTAGTGATATGTTGCACGAGCATAGAGACTTTCATGCTCAAGCAACATCGAGATAAATAGTGCTTTAATGTTTTTAAGAAGCTTGCCCAAGAAAGCTTAGTTTGATGCCCGAGCATAAGGTGATCTTTAGTCTTTTCAATACATTTTTTAAATTGATGCTCGAGCATACATATAATCATGCTCAAGCATGATCACCTCTATTTTTAAATCTTCGTTATCGTAAATCTTAATTTAACAAGTATGAATTCATTTCCATATGTTATTACTCATTACAATTCCTAATTGCCTCTAATAAGCTTGTAAATGAGTTTCAGATGATTTTATTATGGATTAACAACAAATTTCCACAAAGCAATATATGTGTCAGAAAAGCATTAAATGCATCTACCTAAACCGGTGGTAATCTCCGTAACCAATACTCTAACCATTCTCTATTATTCCGGCTGTGCAATAAATGCTATCTCTCAACGGACAAATGAAATAAAATAAAGAATGTTTGCAAAGAACAAAGCATTTATGGAGAATGTGACCAACGAAGCTTCATCTATCTTGAAAATGGAGTAAATCACCAAGATGGGGGGTGAATTGGAGATTTCAAAATTCTTTTTTGGATTGCTCTATTTTCTAATACTGAACAAAGCTGTTAATAGTATTAAGAAGGAAAGCGAGACACACATAATTTATATTGGTTCAGTCCAATCTCTGACCTACGTCCAGTCCCTAGTCTCTCTAGGATTTTCACTAATCCAATCGATTACACACTCTGTAACTCAAGATTAATTCTCTCTCACTAGAATCTACCCCCCCTTACATGTTCTAATTAATATCTCAATCTCCAAGTCCCCCGACTTGAGATTCTTTACAATGAATGATCTTACAATCAAATAAAACTCTTTCTAAGAGTTAATAGATAAACACTGAAGCATAAAATATCAAAAGATACTTTACAAGTGAAAACTAAAAGAGTAGTTGTAAAACTTGAATGCAATTCGTTTTAAGCAGTCTTGGTTATTGAGAAGAATTGAATGCAACTCTATTTATACAAAGAGAGTATTAAATGACCTGTTGCAATATTCATTCTAACCGTTGGTGCATTAGTCCAACTATTGGAGGTACTTTGGATTCTTCTCTCCCTACTCTTTACTTAATTCTTTGTGTTCAGAGGATAAATGTTGACTTTCCTTGAGTTTTGCCTGTTGGAATGTCAGAGACTAGTTTAGGTAAGAAGCATTAATCCATTTCACATCATGCAGATGTTGTTTGTTCAAGATATAGCATGTTATCTGTACTTTACATTAAATGCTTTGACATGCTTTTTACTTGTGTTGAACCTGCACTTTAATTCTCTTGAATCATCTCTAAATCAACTAAAATTCACTAGCAAATAGGTTAAACATATCTAGAGATGTTGATGAATGATAATAAACAACATATAGATCAATCACATAGTTTTTCGCAGATTCAAATAATTCAAATTTTGAATTCTGTGATATAGACTTGAGTCAGTTTATCAAGACTTGAGTTTGCAGTTCACATTTAAAAGCATAAACTCGAGTTTTATATATTTGACTCAAGTTTTCTTCATACAGAGAGGAAAGTCATGATTTGATCTTTCAAACAGTTTTTAAGCAAGATCTAAACTTGAGTCATTAAGTGACTAACTCGAGTTTCCACAACAACTTAGAAAACTAGAAGATTCACTGGATTGATCAAACTGGAGTTTTCAAAACCTTAGAAATACGTGATGTTCTTTATAAGTCCCAAACTCAAGTCTATGAAAACTAAACTCGAGTTTTCTTAAGGGAGAAAACTTTGTAAAATATTCAAGCAAATCTAAACTGGAGTTTCCAAAATCATAACTCAAGTTTTCACAAGCTTAAAATAATATATCTTTCTGTATGTGATGAAACTTGAGTTTCCAAACTCTAACTTGAGTTTTCACACAACTTTGAAAAACTTAGATTTCTTGATTTGTCAAACTGGAGTTTGTTAAAACTAAACTCTAGTTTGCTTTATCTTTGAAAAACTTAGGAACTCTCTCCGTGTTACCAAAACTCAAGTTTTCAACTCTTGACTTGAGTTTGTCTTAATTTACAAAACTGGAATTGCTCTCTGTTAAGTCCAAACTCGAGTTTTCTAACCAAAACTCAAGTTTGTCTTTGACAGTAAGTATTTCAACTTTTCAAAAACAAACTTTAACTTAGGTTTACAATTGTCAGTTATCATCAAAACACATAGAGATCTAACATATCTAACGGCTATATTCAAAAGTCACAACAATCAATCTTCAAGCTTCAACAATAGTCATTTAATACAACATCTATAAATAGCAGAAGCATTGAATTCGCTAACTACCAAAACTTTATGCATTCATTTGAAATTTATTGCAATTTGCTATTTCATTAAATTCGATTAATATCTTCGGATATTCATTTATGTGCACTTCAGTGATTATTTTACTTACTCAATGAGGAGTTCACTCTATTCAATTTATCTATAAATCTTAAGGTAGTAGAACCTTAAGAGAGGGAGTACAATTACAGCTTGTAAGGGGGAATGAGTCCTTGAGATAGGATCATTTTGAGTACAGAGCGTGTACGTTGTACAAGTGTTTAAGATAGTGAAATACTCAAATGATTAGGGATTAGACATAGGTTGACACAAATTAGATCGAACCAGTATAAATACTCTGTGTCCATTATTCTTCTTAATCTCTGTTTTCACTGTCTTTAAATCATTTTTGAAAAGAATTGTAGAATCATCTATTCACCCCCCTCTAGGTGATATTCCTACTCTTCAATTACAATTTGTATAGTCTTTTATAATGAATTGTTGTTTCTTAGTCCTTTATTTTAATTTTCCCTAATATTAAAAGGAAGAAGCTCCCACAGGCTAAATTACTCCAGCATCTCCAGTATTTGAACTCAACATGAAAAAAATAAAACTTAAACAAATAACAAGAAATAAAGAAGATTCAATCGGTCATTAAAGGCGGATCTGAAAGCAACATGGTTGGAGAGTACGATTTGAGATAATTCCAAAAAGGCGTGGAGTTGAGCTGGCAACCACATGTAAGCACAGTATCAATATTTTTAGATTTTTTCAAAAAGTGCTTATTTAGATAAATTAATTTAAAACTTATCTCTCATATTTATTGTATTTATTATAAATCACGAATAAAAATCCATTGTTGCCCTAACGAATGTATGCTCTATTATAAGGATGATGCTGAGTGGACAACTTGTAAATTCATTGAACATGATAGGTACAAGAAGATTAAAGGGAAAACAACCTCTCAAGCCTTAAGCAAGATGTGGTACTTTCCCCTCGTGCCCAAACTTTAGATATTGTATTCGTCACAACAAACAGCTGTTCACACGAGATGGCACCAGGAGCATCACAGGGATGAAAAATTTATGACACATCCATCCTATATTTAAATATAGGACGCCTAAAGTCCTTTTTTGAAACTTTTGGGTGTCCTATATTTAAAAATAGGACACCTATATTTATTTTTTGGCCCTTATTATTTATTGGCGGTATATTTAAAATTTTTAGGCATCCTATATTTAAATATAGGATACCTAAAGTCCTTTTTTTGAAACTTTTGAGTGTCCTATATTTAAAAATAGGACGCCCTATATTCATTTAGCATTTCTATTAAGCTTAAATTCTTATTTAAGGTGCTTATTCTCCTTGCTTCCGCGGAAAGCTTGGCTCGAGAGAGTGAGAGTGAGAGGTTGAGAGTTTTAGTGAGAGAAGGAGAGAAACCAAGAAAGTGAGGAAGGAGGAAGAAGAAGATCTCCTACACATAGTCTTTGTCTTCATCGTTATCATCACAAGCTCCTCCTCTTCTTCTTCTTCAACCCTTCAAAAGCAATGTTTTCTCCTTCTCCTTCATTCTTCTCAGTGTTTCGCTCCCCAAAGAGATCACCCAAACACACCAAGAAGAGTAAGCTTGAACAAAGAGTTGACTATCATGGCGCAGCGAGTCCCTCCATCGCCATCATTAAAAGTTTCTAATAGTGGAGGAAGAGAAAGTGATATGCAGAGAATGAGAGAAGTTGGTAATATTGAAGTTGAAGAGGCTTGTAGAAGGTTCGAGAAGCATCTAGTAGAGATGATAGTGGAAGAAGGGAAGACGAAGGACTTGAAGGATGTGGAGGAGCTTCTGTGTTGCTGGAAGAAGCTCAAGTGCCCTGTGTTTCCAGATATGGTGTTTTGGTTTTTTTTTTAAAAAAAAAAAAAGAATTAAGGCGTCCTATAGGTAAAATAGGACGCCTTATATATTACTACCCTTAATTAGATGTCCTTCTCAAAAAGGACGTTTATTGCCTCTAATTTAGAACGTTTTTGACCTTTTTTGTAGTAGTGTTAGTTTGAAAATACGGATTAATTTTTTGCGATTTGATTTCATCCGATAGTTGGATGTTAATACAGTTAACCCAAAATAAGTGAATGATAAAATGTTAAATTACACTCTAATTACTCCTAATTTTGTCCAAAAGGTTCCATCCGCTATAACCCTTACAGCTGCTTCTTGCCTTTCGATCCCGAACTATTACCTATATCTTTCATGTGGTCTAGAGTCCAAATGAATAGACCCCAGGGTAACAGTTAATCTCATGCATATGTATGAAAGCATAAATGACAGAATAGCACATGTTAAAGCATGAAAGCATTTACAAGTACAAATAACTGTAACTGCAGTTAACGGCCAAGGACCGCAACCCTTGTCTAGGACACGCAGTCCGATGAGACCGTAACCTCAAATCCATAGCTAAGAAAAACATAACATGTAACAAGTAAATCAACCAGCATACAAGAGCAGCTAATTAATTCATAAACACTTAGAGCCCGTTTGGATGGGCTTTTTTAATCAAAAAAGTACTTTTTTTCAAAAATAAAGTACTTATTTTATTAATGTATGTGTTTGGATGATAGCTTTAAAAAAAAGTAGAAGTAACAAAAAAGCCCAAAATTCTCCTTTTTTTTAAGCTTTCATTTGTAGCTTCGGATAAAAGTAGTTGCGATAGAAGAGAGAGAATAAGAAGATAATGATCGCTCTTTTGATTTTCTTCTATTTTTGACAGCTGATACCCTCGACCTTCTCCTTCCTTCTTTGTGCGCGCCGTCTTTCCATCCTTTCGCACCATCTTCATCTTCAGCAATCTCAGCAATAGTTTCTTCTCCTTCTCCTCTCTTATAGGTAAACAATCTCTTCTATTTCGGCAAATTGGTTCTTCTTTGTATAGTCATCAAGGTTTCAATTTCCTAGGTTTATCTTTGTTCGGTAAATCTCTGGATTGTGAGATTGTATCTCTGTTTCTGATTTTTATTTTATGGGTTTTGCGTAATTGGGATCTGAATTTATATAGCTATTTAAAAAGTTGCGTTCTGGAATTTTTTGCTTATTCTAATCGATGGTTCGTCAGCTTCTCTATGTTGCCCATGATTTCCTCCCAACTCGTTACCTAATCGGTAGGATCAAGACCAAGAATTTCAAGAATACAGTGAATAGAAATTGTAAGACCAGCTAGGGTTTTCGGATGGATTTGGGGATTATGGTGAGAACACGATATTTGGGTTCCCTCGAGGGTGTTGCGCCTGTGGAGGTGATTGGACTCGATGTTGAACAAGAGAGTGAGGCCGTGTTTTCCGATGTCGTTCACAAGGCTTGCAATACTCTGGGATATTTGGGTGCTTTTGTAAATTGTTTTGCTTATGAAGGGAACATGCCAAAACATCTAGAATTAGCGGAACATGAACTAAAGAAAATAGCCCCTTCACCTACTTCATATTTGGTCTATATGAGTGGAATGTTGGGTTAATTGGATAGGTCAATGAGTAATACTGTATAAAAAAATGTGGAATGAGTGCAGAAAATTCCGGAAGTAAGGAAATTTGGTAGAAAATTCTGCGAGAATGGCATTGATGTGGTTCTTTTTGATAAGTCCAGACTTCGGTAGAAATTCACATGCATAAATAATCTCTAGAATATTAATCAATTAATTTGGTGGCTAATGTTGAGTATTAGTATTGTGTTAGTATATTAACATCTAACTGAATAGATAGATCTTGATTGATATCCAATGGAACTTATAGTTCAATTTGTTCTTTAAAATGAATCTTATATTAAAGACCAATGTACCTTTATTTTTTGGGATATATTATGCTGATTGTTTGGATTCTTCAAATCATAGTTGACCACAACAAGTAAAAATCAAAAGCTTGGATTGGGGTCATTCAATTATTTATGAATTCCAAAAAAAAAAAAATATTTATGTGCTAATATTTCTGCCTCCTGTATGTGTTCAAATTATATAGGTTGATTTTGGTTTCAATTATATTAATGCTAGTTTTAATTATTCCTTCATTTGAGTTTAGAATGGCACCGAAAGTAGCTCGTATAACATCTACACAAGAAATACTTGTTCAGTCTGAGAATGTTAGTGACGGTTCTTCAAAGGCAAAATGGAATGATTCAAATACTGAAACTTTCTTGAAAGTTTGTGTTGAGGAGGTTGAAGCTGGTAATAGGCCTCATACACATTTTACTAGAGAGGGGTGGGCCAATCTAGTTAAAAAGTTTAATAATATTACCGGGAAGAATTATGATAAGAAATAATTGAAAAATAGATGGGATGCATTGAAATCTGAATTTAGCATGTGGGCAAAGTTGGTTGAAAAGGAGACTGGCCTTGGATGGGACTCAGTAAAGAACACTATAATAGCACCTCCAGAGTGGTGGGTAGCCAAGGGCAAGGTATGTATTTCCAATTAATTACAATATTGCAAGTCTTATATCTGCACTAGTTTGTAATTGATTTACTAATTGGTTATTTATTTTCATTACAGGAGAATCCAAAATATTTGAATTGGAAGGAACAAGGTCCAAAATTTCTGAGTTTGATGGAAAAATGTTTTAAAGATATAGTTGCTACTGGTTATATTGTTTTTATGCCGCGCGAACACATTCTGTCACCTGAGGAAGCCATAGATGATGAGCCAATTAATGACAATGATCATGCTTCGGAGGATGATGAAGTAGGTGAAGGGGCTACTGAGGAACATCACTCTGATCACAATCAGAGGCCAAGTGCAAGAAAAAGGAAGAGAGGGAGGAAAGGAGAGAAAAGGCAAGGAATAGCTGACAAATTGCAATACTCCCTTGATCGAATCCTTGAAAATATTGACCAAATGTCACAGACAACTGGGCCAACATCAAGTGCAAATGACCATTTCTGCATGAGTAGATGTCTTCTTCTATTAAAAGATGTGCCGAGTTTGGTGAATGGTAGCCCTCCATATATGTTGGCCTCTCGAATCTTTATCAACAAACAGAATAGGGAGGCATTTGTTCATTACATGGAATATGAACCTGATCACGCTCTTTCATATTTGAGCATGTTTAAAGTTGAAGATGTGCAACACTATAGATAGTTTAGAGTATAGTGTTATGTTTAAATTTGAACATGAATTTCAATTTGATGTTGAACATTTCATTATTTATTTATTTTTTAATTGTTGAACCTTATTTGTTTAGACAATATGATCATATTGGTTTATTGATACACTTTGTTTGGTTGCACAGGATGTCTGATACCTCTGACACAGACAACGATAACAATGAAAATGCAAATAGATTATATATTATGAAGAAGAATACATTACTTGCAACTAGAGTAGTTGCTGTTGCTATCTCGAATTATCGATCTCTATATGTTCACAAACAGAAAAAGAGAACATCAATTCTTTCTGGAAGTGGTTGGGTAGAAGAATTGAAGAGAGGAAATGAAAATCGTTTTTTTGAGCAATTTCGAATGAGAAAGCATGTGTTTAGTAATTTGGTGAGCGAATTGACTCAACAATTTGGATTAAAGCCAACACAACGTGTTAGCGCTGAGGAAGCTATGGCCATGTTTTTGTACATGATTGGTCATGGAGCCACTTATAGAGACGTTGAAGAGAGATTTCAACATTCTAGAGAGACAGTGTGGAGGCAATTTCATCGTGTATTAAGTTCTGTTACGAGTTTAGGAATTCAAATTATTAAACCTGGTGATAATATGTTTAGGGACGCTCCAGAATTTATTGAGGATGATGAACGATATTGGCCATACTTCAAGGATTGTATAGGAGCTATAGATGGCACTCACATTGCTATTCATGTTCCTACTAATAAAAAGATTCATTTTACTGGCAGAAAGGGAATAACTACCACAAATGTTCTTGTTGTTTGTGATTTTAATATGTGCTTTACATTTGCATTAGTGGGTTGGGAAGGCTCTACACATGATACAAAGATTTTCATGGATACTCTCAGAAAGCCGCAGTTACATTTTCCTCAACCTCCTGAAGGTAATTATGTAGTACATTTAATTATTTAATTTTATTGTGAATGATAGTAATGATTATTATACAATTGTTCCAAATATAACGACATTTTATTACAGGTAAATACTACCTTGTTGATTCTGGATATCCTAATTTCAAAGGGTTTTTAGGACCATATAGAAATGCAAGATATCATCTTCCTCAATTCAGATTGGCCCCAGCTTTTAGATCACAAAATGAACTCTTCAATTATCATCATTCAAGTTTAAGGAGTGTCATTGAAAGAACCTTTGGAGTTTGTAAAGCAAGGTGGAGGATATTGCAAAATATGACCAATTTTGAGCTTGAAACTCAATTTGCTATCATATGGGCAACCTTTGCTCTTCATAATTATATAAGGAGAATGGATTCTTGTGATATAGATATACTTGGAAGATTTGAAAATATTGCTGAGTTTGAAAATAATAATGATGATCATAGAGAATATGAATGGGAAGGGCCAACTCCAGACTCTATTAGACTGATGGAAGAAACAAGGAATGCTATTAGAGATCAATTGTTAAATAGAGGTCGAGTGCGTCGTTAGTTTTTATTATTGGATATTATTTCTATTATTGGATATGGTACAGTGTGGCTCTATTTTTTTAATTAATGCATTGGTTATTATATAATATCTCGTCATTTTGAGTGGAAATTACTATTCAATAATTTTAAATTCAATTATTGGCTATAATATTTCTAAAATTTTAACATAAATGCTTTCTTTTAATCCAAACGAATGTTAAAAAAAAAAAAACAAAGTGCTTTTATATGCCCATTTTAGTAATTTTACTAATAAAAAAGTGCTTATCTGTTTTAACATCCAAACAACTATTTTATTTAAAAGTGCTTGTTAAATGATGTATCCAAACGTAATATAACTTCAACTTTTAATTAAAGTACTTTTTTAAAAAAGCAATGTAAAAAAAGTCTTTTTTTTAAAAGCTCATCCAAACGGGCTCTTACACACATGCTTACAAGATTAGAATTACCCATCTCGATCTTGAATCCTTAACTCTGGACTGAAGTTGTTGGGATCAAAAAAAGGGTGTCAATGAATTTCCTATAAACGTTTATCATTGTCATTAGTCACTTATTTGAATCGCAAATAAACTAATTACGCGAACTAGTTTAAAGGATTAATAATAATTATTAATCCCTTAAAAATTCCCTTAAATTTTCCTAACAATAACAATTTTATTATTATTATTATTATTATTAACCCCAATAATAATAATAATAATAATATAATAATAATAATAATTCCTTATTTATTATTTATTATTTTCACCCCTTCCCAATAATAATAACATTATCTGTTATTATTATTATTATTACTATTATTATTATTATTATTATTAATCCTAATAATAATAATAATTCCTCAAGGTCTCACTAAGTACTTAACTATTGCTAAGTTATAAACTTGAGTGTTATTATTTTTATAACAACGCTAGCAGGTGCACAAGGAAACGTCCACACATGTTCATTTAAATAAACTCCTTACTTACTTCTTTTCTTTTGCCTTAATGAGTTAACATTAAAACTCTAAAGATTGCTAACACGTACTGGTAGAATAATCCAAAAGTGTTTCCCATATCAAAACAAAAACCTACGGCATGCACACATAAACAGGCCCAGATACATACATACATGCATGCATGCATGCATGTCTGTCTGTCTGTCTGTCTTACACCATGCAGCATTTTCCTTCTTTTCCCTTATCTATATATTCAACAAGTTATATATGATGATCTTTCAAACTTATTGTCTTCATATATCCATGCTTTACACACAAACAGTGAAATTTACGTGAGTAAATCTTTGGGTTCCTCTCATACAAGTGTGTGTGTGTGTGTGTGTCAATAACAACACAGCCACCCCTCCTTTCTTTTATACTCCCTTGAACAGAAAAATATCCTTGTCTTAAACACACACCTAGGCTTAACATACAACCTTTCTTTCCACTGCACCTACACCTACTCACGGTTTCACATATATATAATATGATATGCCTTAAGAAAACAAACGAAAGACAAGACAACACTAAGACCCATATACATCAGCTACTTGACTTCATTTAGAGAGAATCCGATGACGGCAAAGAACCACAAATTTCAGCGTTTTTCTACTCCTTCCATCGCTACTGTATTTTATATATATATATATATATATATATATATATGATTTAAAAAGTTCTCCTTTTTGCACTATGAGTTTAGCAATGGTTTGATGACAGCAAAAATATTCACTATCATAACATATACTCACACATACAGCAACTCACGTTTCTTTAAGCTCCTTCATTATGAAACCCGATGACAGCACAGAAAAACAGACTTCAGCATGTACGTTCATGTGACTACAACATATTGGTTCATATATATTTTCTGAGTCCAAGTTTCTCATTTAGTTTTTTAGCATGATTCCTTCTTGTTAAACAGCCCTTGTTTTGGTTTCCATTTTCGGCCAGATTCATTTCAGATTCTTTTGACTTTATTCCAAGCTAAACTATGACAGAAAACGAAGGAAATAGGAGCAAAGGAAGGCTTAGCAGTTACCTTCGGTTTTCAAGCTCTGATGGTGGAATTTTCTTGCTGTTATGCCTCTGTTTTCCGTTGATAAAAACAGGGCAACTGAACAACAACAAAAACGCTAACTCCCACCTTCCTCCTCTCTCTCGGTTCCTCTCTTCTAGTCTCCCTCTTCCTCTCTCGGTTTTGCTCTGTTTATCTGTTAGTTTTCTACTAGCTGAAAGAAAATGGAAGAACTGGAAGTCTGGAACCATGGACCCCTTTAAATAGTAACTCAAGGTCCAGACAAAACAATAATCCAGAAGCAAAAACCGATGGATTATTTGTGAGGAGCTCGAGAAGCATGGGCAACCTCTGACCTTATCCTGCTACGGGTCTGTTTTGCAGTTTTAATCATGATTTGCTGCTGCTTTTACCGTTTGACTTTCAGCGGAACGTTACGAGATCTGTTTCTTCTCTTCTTGACGAGCTAATGGACGAACTGGGCTGAAGGAAATGGATCATATAATGGGCTCACGTGATTTGCTCCTGGTTCTTTGCGTTTTGGAGACTGAAAAGCTGAGCTTCTGTTTCGGTTGCTGGTTACCTGATGAGAAACAGATTTGAGCTTTTGATCATGTGGCTTCTTCACGTGGCCTGAAGGTACATCTTGAGCTGAAGGAATGGGCTCTTGTATAATGGGTTTACATTGCCATATGTTGGGCTGAACAAGCCTCATTCATGTGGCCCAAAGGAAGTTTGTTTATTTCCACTGATTCATTCCTTCGTTTTTCATTCATTCATTTCATTTGGTAATTAGATTTAATTACAATTATTGCATAATTCCAAATAAATTAAATTCTTAATTTCCTAAGCCATAAAATATTAGTCCTATAATATTTAGGCCTAAAATTATCACTTACAATTTTTCTTTGACTCTATTCTTGCAATAATCAATTTATTTTGGTTATAAAATATCATCTCCAAAATATTTAGGCCAAAACTTATTCCCTAATTATTTGTCCTTAATTTATAGAAAATATGCCTTAAATTTCAATTTCTTAATCTTTAAAATCCCTTAAAGCCCAATTTTCCATAATTAATTCTTGATTCCCAAAGTCCAAAATTTGAGATGTTACAGGGTTAACCCTTGATTTAGTTCTCTTTCTAGGATTGATTAATGTGCAATAACATATCTAATTCAATAAGAACTTCTTAATTTCTCAACTTTCTCAAGTCTTCTACTCTAATTATTTTTCTTATTTGTGTTGGTGAACTTGCAAGTTAATTAGACCTTACTATTCGATAATGTTATACTTCAACTTTCTTTAGTCACAACCCTCTTTTTATTCTGTTCAAGTGGGTATATTAGGAACTTTAAATTAAATTTGAAGAGAGTAGAGGATTTTCACAATTTATATTCTTTCGTTCAGAATATAAAACGGCATAAGCTGGTTTTAAGGGGCCTACTTTTGGTCCTTATGTAGATTTCTTGTTCATAAAAATTTTTCACTTGTAGAATTAGAAAGAAGCAATAGGAAGAGGATGCAATTACACAATGGAGGGCAAGAAGACGAAGATTCATCTTGTTGCTAAGATAAATGCAATATGTTGGGAGGTTGATGAAAGCTTAAAGATTTGAGTTGAGCAGGTGGTCAAAGCTAGAAAAAGAAAAGCAAGTCATACCAAGGTAGAACTGTAAAAGACCAAACTTCAACTAGAAAAAACCTTCGTTAGGATATAGAAGCAACACAGATTGTCATTAAATTTAGGCAAGGCTGTTACTGTTACATCTATACTGATTATTAGTTAATTGATAAAATGAACTTGTTAATAGCTAATCCATTGTTGATAATGTTGATATGTTAATTTTTAGTTAATTACTAAACTAAACTTGTTAAAATTTAATAAGTTCTAAACCAATATGACAAAAAACTAATGAGGTTTAGTGAATTGCTAAACAAAAGTTTTATTTTAGAGAATTTGAAATTTGAAAAAAAAAAATGATAGTTAATTCCTAAGCTGTTATAGTAAAACAATTAATGATCTGTAGTCAATTACAAAATTCATTACTTGTAAAATTAGTAAACGGTGAGGAATAAAGGCTTCTCCATATTTTTTTCCAAAAGTGGGTGCTCCTGATTTAGTCTTGGAATGTTTGAAACAACTATAAGCAATAGTGAAACCAAAGTAGTAAATGGTGAAGTAAAACTAGTGAATCGTGTGGAAACATGGGCTTTTATGAATTTTTTTCAAGAGTAGTGGGTGTTCTTAAATAATTTATGGAATTTGTGAAACGACATTAAGCAATAATGAAATTAAAGTAGCAAATGATGAGGAACAAGGGACTCTTCTATGAATTTATTTTCAAGAGTGGGGGTTCCTAATTCATTTTTGGAATTTGTAAAACGATTGTAGGGAACAACAAAACTCAAGTAGTAAATGCTGAAATCGAAGTGGTATATGGTGTAGAACAAGGATTCCTCCATTGATTTCTTCAAGAGAGGTTTGTTCCTAATTCATTTTTGGAATTTGTGAAAAAATAGTAGGCAATTACGAAATAAAGTAATAAATCATCAAATAAAAGTAGTAAATACTAAGTAATACTGGACTCCATAAATTTATCCAATTGTGGTTTTGGGATGAGTAGTAAATACTAAGTAATACTGGACTCCATAAATTTATCCAATTGTGGTTTTGGGATGTGTGAAACAATAGCATGCAATAACATAACTAAATTACTAAATGAAGAAATAAAATTCCAAATGGTGAGTAATATGGTACCAAATAAAAAACAGAATAGGCATGGCAAAATTTTCTTATATTAAATTAGAAGCGAACATTAAGGTCTGGATGCACTTAATGTGCTTTTGTCACTTTCATCAAAGTACATATTCCATTCATTATATATTACTTACAACACTTCTCCCAAAAAGAGATAAAAAAGGGTTCTAAGTAGGTAAAAAAAAACATCCTCCTACATTTACAACGCCCATAACCACCATATTGAACATCATGTAATTCGGTAGCATTTTGAGCATGGTTAGAAAAGCCTTCAAGCCCTGCAAACATAAACTCTATCCTATGTATACAAATGACTTTAGATTAGTAAGTGAAAAACAACGAAAATGAGGGAACAAACTATAACCATCAGCTGCAACCAACAGTCTAGCTGGTAGATTATTTGGAAAAATGTATTTCCGGCTCAAATATGTCAACTAGATCCCAGAAAATGTTACTATTAAGAGACAATATGAAAAAATATAACAAATTGATGCAGCAACCATGTGCCAAATATAAGCTTAGCTCTATACCTTTCAAGCATTTAGCACTGTACACTGAAACATATCATAAAATAAGCTCCACAATGTGTACATTTCGACCCAAAACCAGAATGAAAGCTTCAATAAGGTTAGATGAGACTTCCAAAACATCAGTTTCAGCAATTGACTGATTTCTAATCTAGGGTCTGCTAATTCTTTCATTTCTTTTCGTCGAATAGAATCTTTGCCTTCAACACACCAACAATTCTCTAGTTTATTACAATCTAATTAAATGTTCATCTTAGTCTTATCAAAACTAAATTTATTTCAGCTAGGAAGTTAAGTGTAGTTTTGTTTGATTTTCAAGCTGTTAAGTCTTACCCAAATCACAAGACTTTGCCTACTATCAAACTCAATAGCCATACAGGCTACAGCATAAAATGATGTCAAGTAACAAAACCGCATAAGTGAATGCATTGATTCTTTCATCTGAAATGATAAACTCCATGCAAAAAAAAAAAAATACTCTGGAGCTAGATACGCATGCACTTGCATTGCATTTTTTTTTTTTGGGGGGTGGGTGGGAATTGATACATGGTTAAAAAGAAATGCCAAATGAAGCTAGAATTATACTGACCGACATGTGTGCTTTATATAGCCACTCAATCTCCAAAAAAAAAAAAAAATAGAACCCGAAACCCTTCTTCTGAATCAATAGACGGCCACGGAAAACCAAAAATTAAAGCATCTCTCACGGCGATGGTAATGACTGGTCCTCCTCCGATGAAGGTTTGATGGTTCGATCAAACGGCAAAGAAATTCAAGAAGAAGAGGAGGTGAAGGTTGACGATGACCACATTAATGAGAAAGGCAAGTATGAGTTTCATGTTTACATTGCAAAGAGGGATCTCTAAGGGCCAAGTCTAATCGACAACAACCTTCAGAGTGAGAAGGGAAGCATGATAGTGGAGTACTCGAGAGGATGAAGACATAGGTTTTTGTATTGGAACTAGGGGCAACTAGGTCTTTCGGTAAGATTTTAAAATTCCAAATTGATTCAAGTGCCGTCTGATTTAGAATTTGAGGTGGTTGAATAATTAATTCGTCTTTTTTAGATTTTGAGAGTATTTTTGGGATTTTCCTTTTCTATAATTATGTTATGAACAAATAAATTTTTAACTTCTAATTTTAATATATATTAAATTAAAATGGACAAAATTACGCTGACAGTGGGGATCGAACCCACGGCCACGCGCTCTACCACTGAGCTAGGTCGGCTGGTTGTTTGTTCACTTCATAGAAATGCTATATTTTCGTTTCTTATAGTTTCTATTGGACTTACTACACCACTTGCATAATCTGATTTGCTTCTACTGTGTTCCTGCCCATAAAGCTTAAATTTTCAATTCATTTTTTCTGGTTCATTGACACCTCACACCATTTTTTGAAGGTGCAAGCATAATGGTAAATAGGATAATTTGAAGTGGCAAGGGTCAAATATATTTTTCCCCTAGTACTCCTAGATAAAATGAAACGAGTCAAAAAAAAAAAAACATAAAGAACACAATGAAAAACCATCTTAAACCAAAGAGAATTTAAAATTGAGAAAACATGACTCACAAAGAAGGCAGACAAGTGGAATAAATTACACAAACTGACAGAAGGCAGTAAAAGTCCATTCTGATTGTCTATTCAGTCAGTATTCACAATATACAAAGATTAACAGAACAAGTGGAATAAAAACGGCATGATTTTGTGAGGCGCAACAGATTTCACAACACAGTACACCTAAAGCCTACTAGTATTACTCTCACCAATAATCAAAATACCAAGCAAAGTATTATTCACAAACTAGAATCAACAATCAACAAGTAAACTTCATAATTACATCAGGCCAACGACACACTCCTGGAGATATGAGACAAAGCATCTTCAAACTGGTCGTCGTCCACCTTATCAGAGCTCAGGCATGGAGGAATGAATGATCTGAAAATGAGTTCCATGTTGGGAGCTTCTTTGAGATGGTTGGCCGCAACCTCAAGGGCCGGCTTCTGAAAAGCCGGGTAAAACTTCTTGGCACAGACAAAGCCAAAGAGTAAGGACAGTAATGGAAGAGGGATTAATAATGGCGTGTACAAGAACTGGTGGATTCCAAAGTAGCCCAACATGGTAAGTTGGAATAGCATCAGAGAAGCCAGTACACGGTTGTGAATGTGAGGCCACATTCTTCCATAGCTTTCATACGCTGGAACATACACTTTTAATGCCTGTAGATCACAACAATAAGTCAACAACACAAACAAGCAAAACAGAATTGGTAAATTGGATTCGGAAACAATTAATCAAATCATGTTATTCCAAAAGTTGGTTAAAATTAGTTGGAGACAATAGAGGTAAAAAATGTAACTTTTTTTTACCGAAAGTACCCCTTATTCATGTGGAATGAGGAGTCCTCATTAGGTGCCAAGCTTTTATGTGTCCATTAGGTGCCCACCTCTCTATTAGAGGGATGGACATATTTTTTTTTAATTTTTTTATATATTGTATTTATTTATATTTAAATTATATGCTGCTTTCTGAAAAAAAAAAAATTCACCCAGTATCTCAAATTAATTAGTTTTCATGATACTGGTATTACAGATAAACATTATTGATATTTATTTATATTTAAATTATATGCTGCTTTCTAGAAAAAAAAAAAAAATCACCCAGTATCTCAAATTAATTAGTTTTCATGATACTGGTATTACAAATAAACATTACTGAATGCAGGACTCAAAACTAATTAATTTGAGATACTGGGTGAAAATTTTTTTTTCAAAAAGCAACATATAATTTAAATATAAATAAATAAATTATATATATATATAATGGCCACATAAGAGCTTGGCACCTAATGTGGACTCTAGAATGAGAGATGTGTGGTGGAGAGAAAATATGTGGGAATTAAATACAATCATATGGAACATGAGTAATTATATTGAGTATAAAATGGGAAATTAACACACAAAAATTGAGACAACCTCTCAGTCTCTTATAAAGGGGAAACATGTCATACCCACAAATTGTCACATGAATAGGAACAGAGGAAGTAAGATTTATGGTGCCTAGACTTGATTTAGACAATTCATGTTTTCAGATTACCTGATTTCGCAGTATGAGCCATCCGAGGCCAAAATACATAACACCAAAAGGGATGATCAGAGGAGCAATAACAGAGTAACATAGAACGATTGTCACGATCAGCATATCAGCGGGAACTCTGGTTCCATAGCCAAGATCTCCAGGAAACCATGCTGCTTTCAACTCTGCTTCAGTTTTACACAGAAACTTCCTCTTTAGATGGTAAATTATCAGAGGAACTATACGTGACAGTTCCAGTCCATATCCAACAAAAAACCTGACACAAAAAAAGAATTAAGATAACTCAGCCATGTTGGATTTTCAGCTAAGGGTACTCATACACACACTCTTGGAACATCAAGAAAGCCATCTAATCCTATAACTCTAAAAGGCAAGATTTATAACTTTCCAAGAAACAGTAGTGATAACTACTTATTGCAAGTTATGGGACATAGGATGTCATTTTTCTAAAATAAACGAATACAAAAAGTGGGATGCTATCTTACTGGAGGGCCACAAAGGTCAAAAAGAAAGTGGCATTGTCAGGAAGATTACTAGAAAGCATTTCCACGATTTTGTTCGGGTCCTTCTCAATGGTCTTGAATGTACTGAACAACGTTCCTCCAATAGTAACTCCAATGAAAACATTGAGAACTGTGAAATAAAAGTATTTCCCAGAAGCTGCCCTAACTACATGACTTTCAGTTGGAATGCCTTCCAATTTTGACAGAAAGTACAGAAACTTCGGCAACAAAGCGAGGAATATTATCAGAGCAATCTGGGGAAGGTATGCTTCCAAAACTGTCTTCAGAACAACTATCTTCACAACTGGCTTCAAAAATGGCAGTAGCTTCACCAAGTTCCCCAGAGTTGTAAAAGCAGAAATGAACGCAATTGGAATTATGTAGAAGAATATAGTCAAAGCCACAATCACATACACCACATACTGCCTCACTTCTCTTTCAAAAAACCTGATTTTCAAATTGGTCCATATAAGTTGGCCTGGTTCGGGAGAATCAAAAACTGTCCACGTGTCAACCATTTGTGCATGTAGACTCTGAGCTGCAGAAGATGCAGCCACTCTGTTGGTGAAGAAAACAACAGCAGCATTTAGGTGCCTTTCTCGGAGCGCGACTTTTTGCTCAGATTCCAGCTTTGGGATTGTTTCATTGATTTTCTCGTTGTAGTATTCTATGCTGTCCACTTTCTCACCAATAAGACCAAGGAAACCAGTTCTATTAGTGGGTTTTGTTCCTTCTGGTTTGGCTGTTGTTTTTGATGCTGCATATATTGCTTCAGCACGTTCAAGCTTCTTCTTATACCCTTCTAACTCTTCATATATCTCGTTCACCTGTTCATGAGAAATAGAAACAGGTAATTTTAAGAATAAAAAAAATGACCCACAATACAACAGCCAAAAAAATTGGAAAGAATTACCATGGACTAAAACATATAGAAAGTAAAACAATTTGAAATTATACCAAAATTGGTACAAATTAAGGATTTCTCAATCTTCCCTTATATAGATCCATTGAAGTTAGAAGCTTGTGAAGTGATTCTGAAGTAACAGAGAGATAGAGAAGATAGAGGTAGTGAGTATAAAGAGAGAACAAGTCTTATAGAAGCCAATTCTTTGTTACACTTTCTCCTTCATTAGAGTAACTTCAACTTAAAAGGATCCTAATTACCTTTCCCACTTACTTTCTGTCTTTTCATTTTAAATGTACATTTTCTGAATCAAAATGTCAATAAATCATCAATAAAATCTATAGTAAGTGGTACTATTTATAAGCCATAAACAGTGACTTGCCTCATATTTCATATATTACATGAGAAAATGCATTCAATCTTTTTACTAATCTTTTATTAAATGCAGAAAATTCACCACAAATGTAGACACAGATAAAGAAGAGTGATTAATAGAAATACATACCTGTTTGTTGTCTGTGATAATCATAGATCTGTAAAATGTTTCAGGATAGATGGCTTTGAAGTATGAGTCAACCTGTTCCTTCCTAGTCTGATCCTGAGGAGGAGGGGGTATATCTCTAACAACAACAGCAAACTGCTGAGACCTCACTTCAGGGGACTTAAGAGCTTCGGATCGCAGCCACGACACGTGTTTGTATGCCTTCCATAACAGATATATCGTAACGATCGATACCCAGTAGGTGGCAACGAAAAAGGCCCACAACCTTGGACTCTTTGCCTGCATGTACAATGTAGTTTTATCATTATAATAATCACATGCAACTATTAAATGGAATACTTTCATAGTTTCCTGCAAAGTTGACTAAACTACACAGAACTCTTTGAAGTTCAAGTCATGAGTAGATGCCTCTTTTGATCTTTAAAACTTAAAAATAAACACTCCCAAACTTTTAATATGTGTGAAAAACCATGTTTGACAAAAAATAATCAATATCAACATCAATATATAAATAAAAGCCACTGAAAGCCACACTGTCCAAAAAGCTGTAAAGAATACAGCTTCCAGCCTTAGGTTCCATTCAACATATGGGGCCTGAAATATACCACCTCCAGTCCTAAATATAAGTGCCAATCAAAAAGTTCACTCTAGTTATAAATATAAGACTTCAATCCACTTTGTCCCCTACATTTACAATTTTTGTCCCAAAGTATCCCTATTGATTGCACATATTAAGGAGGTTTCCACCAAGGAGTAGTTCCAGCACATATAGAGGGTACTTTAGGAAAACCAACATCCATTTGTTACAAATAACTAACTTAACTAATTTCCTCAATATCCTCAAATTAGTTATCTATATCTTATATTAGGGAATATCATTTCTTATTTAAATCAAAACTATGTCGTTTTGGTTTTTTTTTTCTTTGCTCTATTTTTGTTTTTGTTTTTTCCCCCTTCTTTTTCTTTCATCTCTTCATCTCTTCATTTTAAAAAAAAAAAAAAAAAAAAAAAAAAAAAAGCCAAAATGACGTAGTTTTGGCTTAAGGCAGAAATGATATTCCCCTTATATTAAGGACTAAATGCAGTAGCAAGTAATATCTGAAACTAATTAACAACTTCAATGTATAATACTGATGAGGAGGACAAGATCATACTGAGATATTTCCCATCGATAACTTGTCGAGCTCATTGAAAGTGCCATTACTTGTGGTTGCAGTTGCATTGAACTTCACTCCGTAATCAGTAGCAGCAACAGGCAGCAGAACAGGTAGCAGTACAAGGCCAGAAAAAACCATTATACCCAACACTGCAACATTAACAACAACATTAACCACTCCAAACACACTAACTTGATTCACAAATCAGAATGAATCTAAGTCAATATATATATATGAAACTAGAATGGGTCCTATACATTTGCATATAACTCAAGATGAGCCTCACTGTTCAAGGCCTATAAACAATGTGGCTTCCTACAACTTCTATAGATATATTGGTCATTTCAGCTACATTGTGTTAGATTTGGCTTCATCTGATTGAGTTGTGAGGAATTTTGGGAACAGGCTAACATATCGATAATGATATGTAGGCTGTAAATACTGAAGCATTTCTTCTATTCTCTCCTCTGTCTCTCGTTTCTCTCTCTTCCCTCTTCTCTTCCTAAATTCCTCTATACCTTTTTTATCAACCACATAGTCAAAGTTGATTATTAACTGGTCATGAATAGTACAGATTTAAGGTTCAATAGTCTCTTACGGGGTCAAACCAATGGCAATTAAATTAAAAATATTTTAAACTTCATAATGATTACTTCAGATAAGAAATAAAAAGAACATGAACAAAACTACAGGAAATAAATTTCAAATTTCATCAAGCAATGATAAAAATATGTAGAAATTCAAAAAGGGAGGAAAAGGATAGGAAGGAATATAAATGCAATTTAAGAGGAAGAAGCCATGAGCTGTTCTGCTTTATATTATTTTTTTTGTATTAAGGTAATTAGACTAATTTTTTATAATCTAAAAAATCATAATATGATCAAGACAAGTTATACTAGAGATAGATTGGCTTGGCTTTGACTTTGACTACGATTCTTGTCTCTTTCTCTTTCCCAATTTTGCCTCATCGTCACCGCAACGCACTGAACCAGTTTTTCACACCCTTAGATTATTAAGCTTAATTTTCAATAATATAAAAAAAATTAGGGATAGACTTAAGCATATGTAAAAATTGTCTCTCTTTTGATTAAAATATTTTGGAGTATGCATGTGAAACTCCATTTTTTTCATTATCCCTTATAAAATTTTAATTTTTAAATTATGTTCATCCAATCAATTTAAAAATATCATAATATTACTTTAACTTTTATCTCTTCTTCCTAATAACAACTCAATAGACTAATGACGACTTAATAGACTAATGAGAGATAGTTAAAAAAACAAAAAGCGAAAAAAGAAAAAAGATGAGGAGAGACAGCTTGAGATAAAAGAACTAGGAATTTTTTTTTTTTATATTAAAAAGTTTTGGAAGGTTTCGACACCAGTCCCCCATCAAGGCCAGGGCACGACCCTGGCGTATTTACTGGGACATACAAGATCGCCTACCAAAGAAGTCCAAACGACGGCAGAAGGAATCGAACCCACAACCCAAGGTTTAGTTCTGGATCCCACAACCCAAGGTTTAGTTCTGGATCCCTTACCTCGGAAAGTAACATATAAACCTAGCAATCAATGCCTAGGACAAGTAAAGCTTGTCTTCCAAACACCGTAAACTCCACCTTTTTCTTTTTTACCAAAAACATGTGAAACTCCTTTTTAAGATACCAATAAAAAAATTTAACAATTGGCCTTTGCTTGCCACTTTAGACTAAATTAGTCTTCAACAGCGAGTATATGCCCTCTACTTAGTTTTTTTTTATTATTATTATTAATAAAAACGATTTATGAAAATTAAAAAATTTCACATCCACTTTCCTTTCTACTACTTTGCAAAAGGATACGCTTTTTGACCGTCAAACCAAATTAACTTAAAATGATAACAATTTTTTTCTTTGATTCCTTAATTCGAACTATTAGAGCAAAGAATTCACCATCATAAACATAAATTAAGTATTAAACGACAACAACAAAATCCATTTCAAACAAATAAAATGAAAGAATAAGTGAAGGAAACGACGAACCGGTGCTGAGAAACACAAAATAAACGGCAGTATCAACCCCGGACATGGTTATAACGTTCTGCTCCGACGACGACATGGCCTCTTTGATCCAAGAGAAAGGGTTTCGGGTCTTGGAGCTTCCTTCAAACGGGTCCATCCCCTTGAGGATCCGATTCGGGTAGTAAACGACATTATTACCGGGCTTTGCCGAGAGCCAAGCAAAGAGGAGCATCAAAACGACGAAAATAATAAACGACGTAACAAGTGAGGTCAAAAACGACGCGAAATCCATGTCGGTCTCTCCCTGTAGCTTCCACTACCAGAACTCTAATTCACACACAGCTTCTTCCTTTAGGCTGTTTCAGTTTCAGAAAGCCAAAATTAGAAGATTGAGCTTAAAACGGTGATAGTGAATGAAGGGAGGAAAAGTAACCGAAGGAAATGCAAAAAAGACAACCGTTGAGAGAGAGAGAGAGAAGCTGGTAATGGTGCAGGCGGATGAGAGCAATAAAGAGTGAGAGTGAAGGGTGTGCTGTGTGGGGCAGCTTGGGATGGCTTCGTTGGTAAGGATTCAAAGAGGCTTTATGGAATTTCATTATCAAATTTAATTTGTTTCTGTTTTATGAGGATGGAGAACCATTATTGAATATGAAAATGTCAAAATTATCCCTCCGTAATTTCATTAAAATTTAATAGACTGTTCTAAATTTAAGATTTTTTAAAAAATTATCTAATTGTCAAAATTAGCTGTCGTTGTGATACTTTGTTATCATTTAGTAAGTTGAAGTTGTTATTCCTTCCATCCTCAATATAATACTTATTTAACTAATTTAATTATATTAAGATAGCTATAGGTAAGTTAGTTAATTGTAATAAATATGAGATGTCTTCATAAAATATCTTAATCTCCCTTAATTCCTTCCCTCTCTCCCCTACAATATTAATAGGAATAATTTGGGAAAAAAATCATAGATTTAAAAAGTAGATATTATATTTAAAACTAAGATTAATTCTACAATTAGACTATATATTAGGGGCTAAGTCTAACTTTTCATATTTTTGTTAACTTGTTATCATTAATATTTGATAAGAAATTTATGAAATTAGTTATGACGGTTTTTATTGTCATTTTATATGTTAGAATTGTTTCTTATTAAATTCTTGGTCATAAAAAAACTAATCTTAGGCTTGTTTATTAAATTGATGAAAAAATTTATTAGCCTCATTGATCTAATATGTTTTTATAAAAAATTATCTATATTATAAAGAATTTCATACCTAAAAAGTAATTGGAAAAATCACACAAACATCTTTGGTTAAAAAAATAATATAAAAAAAGTTTCATAACTTATTAATAATGGCTTTCACTTACTAATAATGGCAAGCTATAAAACTTCTTAGATTTTCTTTTATTGAGATCTTAGGGTGATTTGTCCAAAGCAATTCAGGTTATTAACTAATACTCCCTTTAGTCCTCAACATAAGATAAATTTAAGTTTTTTTTTTTAGAAATTAAGGAAATCAAATATGTCACTTAATAATATCTGTATTATGTATCATTATATTATATATTAGTTTATGAATCAAACTAATTACTTTAGAGAAAAAATAAAAATATTATAAAGTAATTTCATTAATCTAAAAAAAATTATCTAATATTTAAAATGGGAGGAATATAATTTTAGAATAGATATTTTTTTTCTCCTAATAAATTCACACATTTGAGAGGATATGTTTTTCGTCTGTGAGAAGGAGGGGGGTTTTATTTGAGACGACGTGGAGATGCTGATGCCGACATGAAGCGCGGATGTCGACGGCGGATTCTCTTGATTGAGAAAATTATTTTTTAAAAAAAAAATAGAAAATTGATGGAAGATGGCTATGTCGACACGTTTTTTTTCCGTTAGAAAAATTGATGGAACATGGCGATGCAACGTATTTTTTTTTATTTATTATTTATCTCCCCACTTTTTTTTTTGTAGTAAAAAATTTTGATAGGTTCGATACCGGTCTCCTATTAAAAGGATGGCACGTTCTCCGGATTTTTTTACTCTTTAAGCACTTATAAAAGACTTACGAAATCGTCTATTAAAAGAGCCCTCATAACGGTAGAGTGAGTAAGATTTGAGCTCGTTCCTTATCATTTATACCAACTCTCATTCGCTTATCTCGTGACTTTTTATTATTGAAAAATCTCTATTAAATATTTATAAGATATCAGAATTCCTACCATGCCTAAGTTTTTAGCAGATTTCTAAAGAGATCAAGGGATTAATTAAGAATTTCTAAATATTGTAAATTTACTAAAATATTTTGAAAATTTTAATTTACAAATTCAATTTAATAATTCACAAGTCTCCATTATTTATTTACAACTAAAATTCTGCAATAAAATTGTTGCCAGTGACGAGTTGGTGATTGCTTGCGGGTAAGGTGACTTTGAGAAAAGAGAGAGACGTGGTTATTTAATAATATTTAGAAAATCATAACAAGTCACTTTAGCCTAATTAATAATTTATTAAAAAGTATGATTGAATCTGAATTTTGATATTTGAACTAAAGTTAATTGAGATTTTTTAATTAATTTTACATAGTATTTTATGTCGATATTATATTATTCAAATAAAAAATAAACTATTTAAATAAAAATAATAAAATGATAGATATTGTTTACGGATACATGAGGGATTTGGCTCCCATCCACTTCCCTTCCCATATTCTTCCATTCTCTTCTTCATCTCAACCGTTGGATTGAAATATGAACGGTTCAGATTTTATCTTTCAACAAATATTAATAAAAAATTTATAAATTTATAAATAATATTTTTATAAAAAATGAAATATGAACCGTTCATATTTCAATTCAACAGTTGAGATGAAGAAGATGATGGAAGAAGATGGGAGGGGAGCTGAATGGGAGCTGATCCCGATACATGAGTTATCAAATTATGCATGTGTGGTGTGTTGTGCTCAAAGAGAATTGTATGCGATTTAATTATTTAAATATCTTCTGCTGGCAAACCTCTAGCCAATGAGAGTGGGACAGTTGGCCGTCTTTGCGCATGTGTTGCCATAATTTCTGTCACGAGTTGACATTTTGGCTTAGCTTGTGGGAGTGAATGCAATGCATTAGGTTTTCCTTTTCTGCGTCTTAGTAAAAAGAACAGGTCAAGGAGCAAATTTTTGTGGAGCCTAAAAAATTTTTCGATTCAATATCATCTATAAAGTTTTTAAATGAAATAATGTTATTTTTTATGATTAAAAAACTAGTATGGACTATTAAAATTTTGACACTAACTATTAATTTTTTAATGTAAATGATAACATTAGAGTTTGTTTTCCTAATTTTCTCTTTACCTTCCTTTTCCCTTTTTCTCAATTGGCTAGGAAATCGCAAATCAAGCGGGAGTCTTTCCGTGCTATTACAACGGTCACTCAGATCAAGGTTTGGCTTTTAAATTACTTTCATAAACATCAATGATATAAATTAACCTTAGTTTATTCTAATAATAAATTGTTTTAAGATTGTTGTTGAATACTTTCAATGTAGAATTTTACTAAGATAAGAATTTGTATAACTAAGATGACATAATCTGTAAATATACAACAATTCTATATACTATGAAAAAACAAAAAAGAACTCAAAAGACTATCGAAATATGATAATGATATTGATGAAATCTGAGCTCAACGTACGTTGTTTCCTTAAGAAAACGTGTTCCCTCTATATGAATGTCCAAGGTTCATGAACAATTGTCTTTCAGGATAGAACTGATTGCATCTTCAAAATGATGGCAATATCAATCAGAAGCCTGAATGAACTCAATAAGACTACTTTTAGAATTGCACATAATATGAGATGATTGCAAAATGCACCATGCAGTATATGAGAGAGGAGTGTTTAAGATTGAGATCTAATTTTCTGTCATTAGCATACCCTATTTATAGATGACAGAAATTTATCAGATGTATTCAATTCTTGCGAGCAAACTGGTGTGTCGTATGAATAAAGACACCAGTACGAAGCAAATGACGACTCTTGCTGGTGAACTAATGCGTCATACAAACAAACACAATGTTTTAAATTTAGATTATGGTCCACTTACAGCCACTAGTTGGGAGAATCACAAAGGAGCAAAAAATGAATTAATAAAAAGTTCTAGGATTGCTTGGACAAAACTAAAAAATTATTCTTTAATTTCACACACGTGCGAATTAGACCAGATAAGCAACGCACGCGACCAAGCTGAGCTGGACGGACAACGGCGATGTCGCGCATACCTACATCCTCATTCATTCACAAAAGTGGGTTGGCCCAAAGATCTAATTTAGAAGTTTGAAGTTGAGGCTTCTGTACCCTTTCACTTTTCTTCATTTGTCCAATATAGGACTTCTATCTACACACCCATTTCACTTTCCTTTTTCTCTTTTTCTCCAACCTACTTTTTATTCATAACTCATACGATTTAGATCCAAAATTCCAACAAAAAGAAGTTTGAAATGACACTATCCTATTGAATACGCAAAGTGTTGTTGCAAACATTTAGAAAATGTTCACACAATCCGTCATTTCAATCTCATCTTGTAATGTTGACCTAAAATTGCTACAAGTACAATAGTGATTTTATTATATGAGTAGTGGTTTTTAAAAACTGCTGCAAAACAACTTACAACATTATATTTTGTAATAGTTTTGTTACACAAGTATCATTTTTTAAAAAACCGTTTGTAATAGTATATTTTGTAATAGTTCTTTAATTCTTTAGTACTTTGATATGTAATGATTAGAACCGCTACAAATACGGAATTTTAACCAATATTATGTCTTCTTTTTTTTGTAGGACCAATCGGATCCGGCTTGCTGGAGAAAATATACAAGGTTCTAAGCAGCCATCTCCCTCTCTTAGCTGGATGGGTTGATAGTGTATGGCTTGGTTTCTTTTCCTCACATCAAATTTAGGAAAATAATTATTTAAATATCTTCTTCTTGCAAACCTCTTGTCAATGAGAGTTGGACAGCTGGCCGTCTTTGGGCATGTGTTGCCATAATTTCTGTCACGAGTTGTGACATTTTGGCTTGTAGGAGTGAATGCAAGTTAAATTGGTCACTCTTAAATAAGGCAAATTTGTAATTTTACCCCTATAAAAGTAGTAGTGTAGTACAGGCCAAAAAAAATAAAAAACCCTAAGTACCTATTTAGTTTAACTTTTAGAATTATTTTTCCGATTTATAAGATAAATATAAAATAAGTGTTTTGTTTCTATTTAAAAAAAAAAACAAAATAAAAACCTTCTGAAAGTACAGTACAGGTTCCCAAACATGCATTACAATAGTAGTGTAGCGTTATTGTCTACTTTTGTTTTATTTTTATTATAAATATTCAGGTAAAAAATAATTAATAGGCAAGAGACTATTTTTACTCTATATGCATACGTGTCGTCTATATTTATCTATATATACTACCTTTCAATGCTAAAGAGCCCAAGTAGAGTGGGCAAAATATGGGTCGTCGTGCCAGTCATTTGTATATACTCTCGGATATATGACGGTCGGATTTTAGAATTTCAGGTTTTTTTTAATAATTTTTTAAAATTCTTCTCCACACCTTTTGATGACTTGCAGAGGAAAGGATGAAGCGGACTGGGGGGCTGTGTTGGCTGTGATTATTCGGTAAAAGTACAGAAAAAATCTTAATTAAATAATTAATTACTAAAATACTACTGGGGTAAAATTATTAACCCATCTGCCCCTATGTAATTGATTACATGGCTTATGTAATCAATTACATAGGGCCAGATGAATTTTTTTCATTTTTTGTACTATATAATCGATTACGTACTGTAGTGTAATCGATTACATAAATCTTCATATTATGTAATCGATTACGCGATGTGGCGTAATCAATTACATAGTGCAAAATGTCATGTAATCAATTACATCATGGGCCGTAATCGATTACATTGCACGGTTTTAATTTTTTAAAAAGCCCAAATCACCCATAACTCTTCCATTTCATTTCCCATACCCAATTAGACTCCCCCACTCTCCTCCATCTTCATTTTCGGCCAGAAACCGTCGGATCCAATGCGTGGGTGTAGGGAAAAGTGAAGATTTGCTCTCATTTGCGGTGATTTCGCTAGGTTTTCAGTTCCCATTACGAATTTGTCCCTATTTTCTCTGTTTTTCTGAAGATGTTGTGCATGTAATCGATTAGGGTTTGTTTTCTTTTGGTATGTAGCGTTTTGATCATTGATTTGAATTGTTTGTTGTTGTTTTTGAACAAATGAGAGATTAAATTGATGTTTTTATGCGTTTCGGAAACAATGTGTGTATATTTGCATATGAATGTGAAGCAAACAGTGGGGTTGAAGCACAAATTGCATGTTATTGTGTGTATGGATGTTGAAGATTATTGATTACGTTTGTTTTGATTGTTGATTGTGCATTTTACTATCAATTACATTGTCTCCGTTGATCGATATTGACATTTGCATTGTGATTATGCCATTAATTGTGTTTGTTTCATGTTTTTTAATGATTTCTGTTGTCTCTTTGTAGGTATTTGTTGACATCATGCCTCCACGTAGACGAATTCATAGTCAGGCTGAGGCTGAGAGACGTTCAAAGCAGCGGAAGGAGGGTGATACATCTAGCTCTCAGGCATAGCCGGAAGATCTCCGCTATGGATATCTGTTGGGGAATCATGCTGCATCCCACAGAATATTTGTGGAGAAGTTTGCCTACAAAAATGTGATCAAGCCCAAGTCACTGGACATGGCTTTTTTTGTAGATGAGGGATTTGACATAGTCCCACTGCTGGAGGCTTCGTATCTGCGTGTCTTGGCGAAGTTCGTCAGTCCCTCCTCAGAAGATATGGTTAGAGCTTTCTACCACAACCTCAGCTATATTCACGGAGACCTGAAGTCACGCGTATGTGGCCATGACATAGTGATGACAGCTCCCATATTAGCCTACATAATGGGATATGATTTTGATGGGGCAGGCACCATTCTGTATGATGGGGATACCAATGTCAACCTGCCTAGATATGACCGAGCCACCGCCATCCATGACATGACATTAATTTATTGAATTAATAGAAATATTTTTGCTACCGCATTTATATATGAGTGAATGAGGTTCATTATTAAAAGAAGAGGATAAAAATAAATAAACCCCACTTATTGATGTATGAGTATGACAAAAAAAAAATGCTCATACTTCAGAAATAGAAACATTAAACCCTTTCAGATAAAAAAAAAAAAAAGAAACATTAAACCCTTAGTTTATATTTAAAACTATTTTCGTTTGAGTTATGATATTTTTTTGAGACAAGAACATTACTGTTTTTCCAGGGACAATAAAGAATAGATATTTTCTAAACCATGCGTTGAATGGATGAGGCCAATTTAGTACTCCCTCCTCCCGTGATTATCATGAGATTTAAATAACTAAATCACGCCTCTTTCCACCAAAACACCTCTTAAGTTTGACTAAGAAAGCCGTTGTTAAAATATCTCCCTTTAAAAAAAGAGTAAATATTTATATTTGCCTAAAATTAATTTTTTAATAACCAAAAAATAATTTTAATATCCCTTAAAACAAAAAATTAAATATTTATATTTTCCTGAAAATAATTTTTTAACAACCAAAAAATAATTTTAATACATATATTTTAAAAATTTTCAATATATTATAAAATTAATTAATTTTTATTTTGTAACAAAATTTATAATTTAAATTTTTATCTTATTCATTGAAACCTATTTATTTAGTTTTCTTTTAAATAATTAAAACATATTTAAAACACATATATTTTCTTCTATATTATTTAAAATATTTAAATTTATACTTTGAAATTTTCAAATACATTCTTTTCTACCAACATTAACATATTTAATTGAGCATGTCTTTATTAAAATAAGAGTTAAAGGAGCAAAATGCCCTAAAAGTTTATACGAGGGAGGGCAATTAGCCTCTGTGGCATGGTGTTGCCAAGCCGAAAAAGCCCGATGGAGGAATTTTGGAGTGTTTGGGAACCCATATTAGTAGATCGGGCTTTTAATCTAAAAGCCACTTCCGAGAAGAAGCTAAAAAACTTGGCTTATGGCTTCTCATTTTTGGTTAACATGTTTCTAATATTGAGTTTTAGCATCATTAATTTTAATTTTTCATTTGGGTGGCCATTGTTATATTAAAATGAATTAGAAAACTATATTCAAATGAATTATACAACTAATAATAATTAAAATTTTTTTTATCAAATTTAAATTTAAATTTTTTCTACAGTTATGACAATATATACAACTAATATATACAAATATACATACATAAATACACACACATATTATTCAATAAGATTCATATCATTTTGAGTATTTTTCATTGCAACTAACTTTTCAAATGTTATTCTTAACAATAGCATATTTAAAGGGGGGGAATCACTTCTGTCACCGCTATCTCAAACGTAAATCATATTTATTTTTAAGTTTGACTGTTAGTTAACTAAATATGCCGAGCTAACATGTTTACATGTAATCCATGTTATTTTTGCTTGTGTGCAAATTTTCCTTGAAACATTTCACTTATCATCATTCTTGCTCCGAAATTTTTTTTGACTCAATATTGCCCTAAAAGTTTCCAAATTTTAGTAATGTTGCCCTAACCAATATAAAATATTAGTTTGACTGTTAGTTAACTAAATATGTTGAGCTAACAAAGTGAACAACATTGAAAAAGAAGCCACACAAATGGAAGAAGAGCTTATGTTCGCTAAAGTGCAATGAAGAAAAAAATTCAATTACTGAATAGAAGAAACATTTAGTAAGATTATTGAGAACAAGGCCACGATAAGCCTTCGTCATTGTACTCAACGACATTGAGAGAAATAGGTTCCTCTTGTATTTTCTCTTCTTCATATGAGATGAAGAGTTTCCAAATTTTAGTAATGTTACCCTAACCAATATAAAAGTTTAATTTGACTGTTAGTTAACCAAATATATTTAGTTGATAATGTGAACAACATTGAAAAAGAAGCCACATAGCGTCAATGAAGAAAATGATTCAATTACCGAATAAAAGACATGTTGAGTAAGAATATTGAGAATAAGGCCATCAATAAGCCTCTGTCGTTGTAGTCAATGACATTGAGATAAATAGGGACCTCTTGGATTTTCTTTTTTTCATATAAGATGTTTTCATCTCTTTGATTTTCTAGATACAATTATTTAGACTAGATGCATTTTTTTTAAAAAAAAATTCCTTACTTAAATCTTATTTGAAAAAACAGTGAAGTGAAAGACATATGGTGTAATGTCTTCCATTTTTTCATAAAATAATAATAATTAATTAAAGGTTTGATCAAAATATTCAAAATAAATTTAAGTATGCAAAATGAGCCATAACATGACAATATTTAATAATCCAACATATACTAAAACTCAAAATAAAAATGACGTAGATTTGTGTCTAAACCCACAACCAAAATGAAATTGTTATGATATAGAAACTTGCACAATAACAGTGCTCCTATATGAAAATATTTAAGATAAATTTATGTCTAAACCCAAAATAAAAATAACGTAGATGTCATGTGAATTGTCAGCTTAATATATTTAGTCAACTATATGTAAAACTTAACATGGATAGTGGTTATAACAAAATTGTTATGATGTGGAAATTTGTGAGAGACATTGCTCTTAAAAAAAAAACTTCAAAACCAACATTTTTTTTTTTAGTTTGTGGAAATCATCTTGTCTGCGAAGACTGAAGAGTTACACTATCAACGGATATGGTTATGTGCACGCACGAGTTCCTTTCCTTTGAGGGGAAAAGTCCCGTGAGTTCGTTGCGTTAAGAATGAGCTTATTTGTTATAACGCACGAGTTCCTTTCCTTTGAGGGGAAAAGTCCCGTGAGTTCGTTGCGTTAAGAATGAGCTTATTTGTTATAATTTATAGGAGAGCTAATCAGACTTATTTATTATTTAAATCGGACTTATGACTTATTCTTTATTTAGATGAAAAATGTTACCAATCGAATTTATAGGTATTTATAAGTATATAAGCTTATTGAACAAGTCAGCTTTTCTGACTTATCACATGGATAATTGACTTTATGACTAGCTTTTCTTTTTCTCTTTTTCTCAGTCACAGTTACTTATGTTATATTTATTTGATCAAATTATATATTTTAACATTACTAAATTTTGTAATTTAGTATTTTCTGTATTTTTGGTAATTTTTATTTTAAGTTTTTTCTTATAATTATCTCAAAAATTATTTATCCATAAGTTATTTTAAATAAGTTTCACAATTTTACTTTTATAAATCTACTTATATAACTACTAATCCAAATACAAATCACACTTCATAATCTCTCTCAGTTTTACCTAATCAAATTTTTCTATAAGTATTTTGTCCATCAATGTTCCAAATAAGCATATTATCAACTACGACGCAGAACCACGAGGTGCCGACAGGTTTCCTGTGACCCAACTGTTGTATGTGGGACCCACAGTTTTGACGTGTTGAAAGCGGAAAAGCCAAATCTTTTGGTAACGTTCCTGGTCAGGAGTCAGAACAATCTTGGCCATCACATTCCACGGAGTTTATTAATTTTTTTATTTATATTTTTCGGGCAAATATATTACTATTAAATTGATTTAAGCAGTTAGACTAACATCAGAGTCCATAGTCCATACAAGTAATTTCCCCCCCTTCAAAGTATGTTAGAGTCTTCCATAAATCATTTAGTAAAAAAAAAAAAAAGTCTTTGATAAAATATACTTTCTCTGTTTTTTATTATAAGATACCAATTAATAATTCTCATAAAAAAAAAGTTAAAGTCAATAAAGTTATCTTAAATTATAAGTAAGTTCCAATAATAACTTTATTAATTATATTAAACTCTAATATTATATTACCCCTATTAATTATGAGCATACGTAGAAAATAAATAAATAATGCTCATTTGAAACAAATAAATGCTTTATAAAAAGAATCAAATATACTTATTAGTTTGTGCTTTATAATAATAATCAGAAGGAGTACATGATTATATTATCTACTTAAAATATATATTTTAAGTAAGCGTTTGAGTAGCTCTTAAACTGTGTTTTTAGAAGTTATTTTCCGCAAACTAAAACAAAACTTATATATTATAGGCTTATTTCATAAATTACAAAAGTTATTTTTCAAAAATTAATCTAAACAAACATGTGAGTAAAGTTCAACAATTCGAATGGATTAACAAAATTGATAATTTAGGTTAAAAAAATAGCCATTAATGGTAGATAATACTCCTTCCGGTATTAAAATATAAACTTTAAATTTGTGAATGGACTTATCCCAAAAATAAATGTCATTTTAGTTTTGTTATTTTGTATTTTTTTTTTCAAATTTACTCATTAAATGTATTGGTTGCATTTATTTTCTCTCCTATATCTTCTTTATAAATAAAGAGATAATTAGAAAAACATATTTATTGCTTATAGACAACTTTAAAGGAAAACTATATCAAAATACCATTTGAATTTACAAAACCTTCAAAAGTCTCTCGAATTTATAAAAAGATTGAGAGGTACCAAGGACCTATGAGAGATAAGCACATTCAAGTGAAATTACCATTTTACCTTTAGTTTTAAATAAATAAAAAATAAAAATACACTCGCTGGAGGCCCTCCGACAAAGGTATTTTTTATTTTTTTATTTATTTAAAACTAAGGACAAAAGAATAATTTCACCTGAATTTGCATATCTTTTATAGGTTTTTGGTACCTCTCAATCTTTTTATAAATTCAAGAAACTTTTGAGAATTTAACAAATTCGAATGGAGTTTTAATAGAATTTTCCCTAATTTTAACTGTTTTCATTTAGTCCATTGTGCCGACATTAATCATGATAATAACGGTTTAATAAAAAAAAAAAAGAAAAAAAAGGAGAAGATAAGCACGTGACCAGGGTACGTGGCTTTCACCGAACGCAAGTGGCCTAAATAGAGTGAGGCGCAAGAGATGGGACTGGAGTCACTGATTGAGAGAACGCTGTTCAGACGCGGATTCAGAAATGTCGCCATCAATGAAAGGGGCGTAATTTGCAGATAGTTGGTCCCACTTATTTATTTTGGCGTCCTCCAAGAGGACACAATTCTATTCAAGTCACAGTTGGATACTTCACTCAACGGAATTCGAACCATAATTTCTACTGGAGTACAAAATTGGCAGGACTATCTTAGAATTAAGTTTTTTTTTTTTTAATGACCCAATTGTTTTAAGGTAAAATCCTTATAAAGAATTTTAAGATTTTAAAAGATAAAAGTGTGTTATGAATATTATAATATTAAAAAAGTTAGTTTCATTATTTATAAAACTAAAAAGAAATGATATAATTATTTATTGGAGTTTAATTTTCACTTTAACAGAATTAATTGTGAAAAATTTTATTTAAACTTGTGAAATCTTTATTGGATATTGAGAACTTTAATTTGTAACTTATGAAATTCTTTTAAAAATTTGTGAAAATCTTATTTGAACTTATGAAATTTTTATCAGATATTGTGAATCAAAATTTGTAATCTGTGATTTTTTTTTTAAAGAAAGTTGTGAAATTATTTCGAGAACTTGTAACTTTATCTAAACTTGTGAAAATCTTATTAATTCTTGTGAATTCAAATTTTCATCTTGTGAAATTCTTTAAGGAAGTTGTGATATTCTTTTGAGAATTTGTGAAAACTTTATTTAAAACTTATGGGCCCTTATTAAATCTTGTGAATTTTGATTTACAACTTTTGAAATTCTTATAAGAAATTGTGAAAACTTTTATTAGAATTTGTGAGATTGCACTTTGTTCACTGTTCTTAATTTTAAATTTAGAGGACAATCCTGTTATTCCCTTTTAATTTTAAAAAGGACGAATTATGCCTTAATACCTTTTTAGCATTATGAATATTTGAAACATCTTTTGTCTTTTGACATTTAAAATTTTTTTAAGGGGTTTTCACTTATTTTAAGCGCAATTCATTGTTACCGGGCTAGTTGTTGTTATTACTTTGATAAGTTAAAGTCATTATTGGTTAAATTGTTGTTCTTATTTGTTTTTTTTTAAAAAAAAAAATTAGGATATTTAGGTAAGTTTGTTAAAAGGAAATCATCCACATTCCCCAAAAATTGTACAGTAATCAGACATTTTAGGATTCTGCTTTCAGATTCACATATTGCCGGGATTTTCTCTCATTCTCCCTTTTATTTTTTTTTATAAGCCTGAATATAATATTCTCCCTTTTTTATTATTTTTATCTTAAAATTTCACAAAAAAAAAAAAAAAAAGCAACCGGTCTCATTTGGCTCATAGTTGGATTTCTTTAAGTATCTAATTAGGGGTTTGATCCTTGACAGTGTGTATGGAAAAAGTTATTTAGCTAGCACTACTGCTTGAAGGAGGAATAACAAGATTCAAGCCGTTATGCCAAAAGAAAAGGCTCAAGCCCATATTCATGGGTCATAAAATGGTTTCCAAAAATAATTTCACACAAATTAAAGAGCATAAAAAGAAAATTGTCATAATAACATTGTTTTAATTCAGTTACGATGGAAACAGGAAATACGTAGGCATTAATCATGTGTAAATTAATTTCCCATTAAAAATTATGTGTGTGTGTATATATATATAGGGATAGGATATTCTTACTACCATTTTTTGTTACTACCAATCTTACTATCACTTTTTCACCGTTAGATCAGAATCTTATATATCTTTATCATTTCTCTCTCTTATTGAGATTTTGATCTAACGGTGAAAAAGTGGTAGTAAGATTGGTAGTAACAAAAAAATGGTAGTAAGAATATCCTATCCCATATATATATATATATATATATATATATATATATATATTTGGGGTTATTGCAAGAGGGGAGGATGGAAGCTGGGAATGTCGGGCACTGGAGGGCTGAATTATGGGGAACTATCTACGGCTTTTGGCTAGTTCAGGTTCTGGGAATCACCAATATTATAATTGAAGATGATTCCTTTGTTGTTATACAAAAACTCCAGGTGGCATGGATTAATGGAAAATCACATAATCAAATCAACAGGAATATTCTGCTATGTTTCTCCCATACACTTAGGGAGGGTTATTTTATTGTAGATTGGTTAGCTAATTCTAACTTTGGGCGTGGTGAGGTTTTTTCCTAGTGTTGTGACATTCCAAGGTTGTTTTTGATATAGGCTAAAACTAAAATCTAACAGGAATATTCTTTTGTTTTTGATATAGGTTATTATAATTGTGTTGTTTTTTTTTTTTTTTTTCCTAGAGACCTATTGTGCAGTTAATCAATACCACTTTGGTTCTATTTATAAGTCACTTTTAATTAAATGACACATACCAAAGAGTGATAGTTAACTCAATGATTATGGGGTAAATTTTTAATTTTGCTCTCATTTATGAATGCGTATCTTTTAACGCTTTCTTCTTTTTTTATTTTTATTGGTGTAATTAATATAGACAAAATTATCACAATCTCATTATTGATATAGGCCAATGCCCTCTTCTTTACCAAACCAAAAAAAAAAAAAAAAACTTAATATAAACTATTTTTATTCTGATGGGAAAAATAAAATATTTTTATTCAATTGAATTTTCACAAAAAATTAATCTAATTCTTAGTTTTGTATAATTCATTTTTTTTTCTTTGTTTTTGTTTTTTTTGCCCACTCAATTTACTAAAACCTTTGGTTTCGACTAATTCACCCTGATTCAGATCATGGTCATGGAGAAAGAGTTCCTGATACTATTTTCTCTATCCCCACACCTCAAACCGAGAATATGATTGAGAGAAAACAAGTTCTTTTACACTTGCTCCAAACAGATTTTCTTGTTTTGATATAATGTATAATTCAATTTTGAAAGACTTTGGGTGCTTCTCATGACAATAGGTCCCTTTCTTATATCGATGCCTATTTGGGCCCTGAGGAAAAGCCCTATTAGAAATTTGAGCCTCACTCTTCTGACAACTTAACCAAGTATATTTTTTGGTCTAGAATTTTTTTTTTTTGGCACAAGATTTCCATAAAAAGCTAGTCGATTTCAAACTACTTCCAGAAAATATTTTTCCCCACTAAAAATTTCACAACAGGACCATAAATGTATCAAAATAGAACTAAGCACCGATACATTTAGGCATAAATACACGTAACTCCCTCAACAACTTTAGGTGAGTTGCATATAACCTCCTTCATCTTTAAAATGTTACTATGAGTTTGAGACTTGGCAAGTTGGATGGAATTTTTGGTATTTTATTAATTTACTAATTGCAAAACACAGTTTTATTTAAGGATAATTTTGTAGCCCTAGCTCATCCACGTAAGACGCCGAGATCTGGTCTGAACCCTATGCCTGTCATCAATAAGGAATTTAGTACAGACGAATGGGGAGGAAGAAGGAATTGAAATGGTTTCTTTGAAGGTTTGATGTTTTTTTTTTTTTTGATAAGAAAGGTTTGATGTTATTATTGCGAATGGGAGTATAATGGCGAAAATATTTTGGTTCAATGTCACAAGGCTAGGCACTTCAAATGACATGTCTGCCATAAGAAACTCTTGGGCCAAGCTTTTTGGGCTTTTTGTTGGTTCGTGTCTGTTGCTCAAATGGATGGTTGTGGGTTATTTTTAATTAGTTTAGATACATTACATAAATTTATCTAGAATTTCATTAAAATAACTAAACATTTTTTTTAAATATTTTAATTTCATTACAATTATCTTAGAATTTGGAAAAATTACATAAACTTTTAGATAGAAAGTAGATTTCTCTAAGGTCACATCATGGTTTTCGCAACAATAATGCTTGATGGAAATAATATCCTTCACGTATTGAATAAGGTTGTTACTAAAATTTGAATGGGATCAGATTCTCTCCTCATTTCATCTGAGCCATCCATGCTATTTTAATCCTAGCCGCCCATATATATCTGATTTTTTTTTTTAATTCAAACCATTTTTTTTTATTTTAACGCACAATCGGTATGTTTCTTCCTCTTAGAACAGAACCAAACCTTGAAAAATGCCGTGCTTCTTCATCCGCTTCTGGCCCTGCTAATGACTCTCCCATTGTCCTTCGTGGATTTGCAAACCCGGTGATTCGTACTTCGTCGCCGTTCAAATCCTCAATCCAGACATCGATTTCCCATTGCTTGATTGGAGTCCTATTTCCTTTGAGGTCGTGTTGGTGCCAAAGACTCCGAGTATGAGCCGAAATTAGACTATGAACCGTAGCCACCCACTTAGGTCAAAGTCGACGGGTGTTCGATTGGCCGGATTATTCCTGCATTTTCACTCCACGGGTCATTCCTTGCAGATTGAACCCGAAGAGAATTGGGCAAGTTTACTCTGAGATTAATCGTCATAGAACTTTCGATTTTGTTTGGGTTAGATGGATTATGGAAGGAGGTGAAATAGAGGAGGCTAAGCCAGATATAGTGTTAGCAAGATTGTATAAATGTAGAGAAATTGAGGGAAGAAGAGAGGAATAGGGAAGGAACAGAGGAGACAAGAGACAAATTGAATTGGTGAGATCATTAATTGTGCTTTCTCTTACTTCGAAGATTTGAATCTTATTTTCCATAGTTTGTTCTCCAATTTAGGGACTATTGAAGTAATGGCTTACCCATCTCCCATATTGTTGTATCTATGATACTGTTCAATGGCAGATTCTAATTAGATACATTTAAATTGAATATTGTGTATAATATCATTACTGGGGTGCCTGAAGATTTTAATTAGTTTATTGTTATAGGGTATAAAGGCATTGGCAAAAGGTTGTTTTGATCTGTATATTTATCAATCAGAAAAATAAAATAGCCGAGTTTACACTTGTACTTAAATATTTATGTATGCTTTTTTTTATCTGGTGGAAAATTCTTCCTGATGAAAGTGCATGCTACAGTTGCTATATGACTTTGAGAGGGTTCATAGAGGGTTAGCTGATGTACATAATCAGGACAAGAGTCCTTCAAGGAGGAGAGTACTGTTAGGTCTGTTTGTATGTTAAGGGACTAGTTGGATCTTAGTTGTTATAACCAGCAATTATTTAATTTGTTAGTAGTTACCTAATAAATAGGATTGCAGAGGGAGGTCACTGATTGAACAATAATTCTGTTGGTCCTAAGCCCAAGTTCCTTGATCCCTTTGTTATCTGCGCCAAGGAGTCTTGCCTTCCTTTTCTTTTCATTGCTATCTCCAAGGTCCAAGCATATTTTCCAGTACTATTTACAGTAAAGTATCCTTGGGGAACGCTGTTTTTAAGTTTAGATATCTTGTAATTCATATATATATATATAATTCTAGAAATGATAACTTTTTTTTTTTTGGGTCATAACTTCCAGGTTTAACTGTATTGCTTTGTCTTGGCTCTAATGTTTTGATTTTTTTCGTCATAACTTGTAATAATGTTCATACCTATTCTTTGTGCTTTAGGTTTATCAGATATTTTATCTGGAGATATGCAAAAGGGTATCAAGATTCAAACAAAGCATCTGGAGGCCTTGATTGAATTACACAACACAACAGGAACCTTTGCTAGGAACATTCAACACTTATTTTCTGATTCTGATGTTCAGGTTTTGATGGATGTATTAAAAGTTGTCTACTTGCCATACGAATCATTCAAACATAGGTAAGAAATTGCAAATTTGGTTAAATGGTAAATAATGGAGCACCTGGGTTGGAGTCTTGACTTCATGTCTTATGATTGCAAGAGTTAGACTACTTGCCTTCATATGAAACAAAATACAATTTGTTACAGCAGCACAACTGTCATACAAAATAGAACTTGTTGTAGTGATTGTATTACAAAAAGAAACTTGATGGATTGAATGACTTAATTGCTGGAATTTGAACTGTCATTGCAAGTGGTGGCTGTCAAGTCCTTCATGTTGATTAAACATTGCTGAAGCTACAGAGGATGAACCTTCGCCTGCTAGGAATTGATTGGACATTGTTGAAGTTATAGAAATGGAGATTCACTTAGTGGGAACTGATTGTACATTGTTGAAGCTTTTATGGAAGATGGACCTTCACCTAATAAGAACCTAAGAAGCACGGAAACGTTAAATATTAAAATTAGAACGTTTCGGAGTCGTGACTTGGGCCGAAACGCTTGGAGATGTATCAAATGGTTAAATTGTCAAAATGGCAGTTTTGTAATTTTTTTGAATCCTGAGGGCATTTTCCAGTTGAAAATTTTGGGCAACAAAAATCCCCTAACCACGTCTCTGCCAAAAGAAAATCGCTGATATAGTGAAATCACGTCTCTGCCTGCTGAAATCGTATTAGTCTCTGCCTCCATCTCGCTCAAATCGTCTCTGCCTCCATCTCTGTGGAAAGGAATGGATCCCAAATGAGCTGAAGATTATGCTATTAGTGGAGATGCACTTTGATTATGCTAATGATTTTTGTTTTATTATATTTTGTTAATGTCAAATACACTGTTTATATTAAAAATATTCTTTAATACTAAGACGTTTCGGAACGTCTCGAAATATTAGTATTTTTGGAGTTGCGTTTCAATGTCACGTTTCGACAACATCTCAAAAACGTCGTATCAGTATCGGTGCAACATAGATAAGAATAAGGAAGAAGGAAGAGCATGTAGATGTTAGTATAGGGCCATAAAAAAATTGTAATACAATATATTTGATATAGTAGAGTGTATTAGAAAATCAAAGTTGTATTTGGCATCTTTATGTAGTATACACATTGATTTTAATAAAAGTGACATTTCCCCCTTAGTTTGTGCAAATTCCTTTCTATGTTTTTTGGGTACTTGACAACAAAATTACCTCTTCTTCTAATGCCTCCAATGATGGTGTTGGGCAATCTAAGGGAGCCTATAAATCACAAAGACAAAGTATATATATTAACATGAAAAAACATTATTAACAAAATTCCACTTGTTGATATATACTAACAAAACAAATTACAAAGTAAATCTTATTTTGGACTAAAAGACTCACCATTAACATACTAGTAAATGACTGCCCTTGAAGTTGTGCTTGCAATGTCGTAGGTGCAGAACTTGAAATTGGAGCGTCTAATTCCTCGCTTCTTACCTTGGCTAAGGACCTACTTTTCTTTCTCAAACGATGAGGTCAAGACTTAAATCTTTTCCTTCTCTTTGTTCCATACCTCTTTTTAATGCCTATAGGTAGTTTATCTTTTAATTCTCTCATCTTCTTGTTTTCTTGGTTGCCACCTTTTTCCTTACTTCCATCTTCTTCCCTGTTCTCATCATCATTTGAATTCCTTAGCCTTGAATGGAAGTCTCTTGCTTTTTTATGAAGTTCCATTATAGAGTTGTGAACAAAGGCAGAAGTCTCTAGATAATTAGACATTTCAGCTGCTAATGTTATCATCAAATGACATAATTGTCTATATGTTTGTGTGCTTTGAAGCTTTGGATCACTTGTATTTCACTTCCTTTAATATCATGTATTACATCATCTCTAGCATCTTTGGTCCATCTTTTCAAAATATATTTTTCTGGAAGTTTCCTCACTTCATTTGCCTCATATTTTTAAAGCACGGCAACACAATATCCCAATAGATTCAAAATGGCTACAACTGCACCATATAGAATAATCCTTTGGATCAAATGTTAATGTCCACTTTTTTTTCTTCATTAACCATGATACCAGTATATGTGAACAATGGACCTTTTCCATCTCGAGTTGAAATACAAGTGGCGAAAAATAGATCAAGTTGCTCTTGGAACAACTTTAACACCGAGGTGGTGTAAATCTCAACAACTTGACGTAAGATAGGTGAACTTTGAACTATCAATCTTGGCCTTTTCTCCCTTGCTTCATACTGACATTTCATCTCATTGTACCTCTTATCTCCAACAACCCGTTCAAAACTTTTGAAGAATTCTCCAATATGAACACTTGGGTGTGTAATACTTTTAATATGTGCATTAACACTTTCACTTATTTGTGTGCTATGCATACCATGAGTTGTATAGTGCTTCATATAACACCATGCCCATTTCTCTTTGATTTCGTATATAGACTTCAACCATGAGTTGTTCTCTAAATTGAATGATGATATTAGAGAAGCCCATGTTTCTTAAAATTGTGACTTGTCATCAATAGCAAACCTGCACCTATTGAAGTCACGCAAAAAATGTGATCAACCCTTCATTTTATTTCCAAGGTGTTTAATTCCATTTTGCTCAATATGCCATGCGCATAATGCATGCTTCACTTCAGGAATAACTTCATGTAGTGCTCTTGCCATTGCTTGATCTTGGTCAGTAAAAATTGTTGCAGGTTTTTTTTGCTTGTTTGCTTTCAAGAAAGTTTCCAACAACCACTTGAATGATTTCGTAGTTTCATCGTATAACAAAGCTGCACCAAGAATTACAATTCCTCTGAAATGATTGAGTCCTGAAAATATTGCAAGAGGCCAATGATTATTGTTTGTGTAGTATGTGGTGTCTAATGAAGTTACATCTCCAAAATAAGCATAATCTACAAGCATTCGAGCGTCTGCCCAAAAAATATTTGTAATTTGATCTTCCATATCAAGCTGGTATGAATGGTAAAATGAAGGGTTCTCTATAATCTATTCTTCAAAATAATTCAAAAAGCATCGAACTTCCCCATCCATCAAACTTCCTCGCCGTTTAGTCATCAACTAATTTTTCATATCCACTTGAGTGAAACCAAGATTAGCTCGCCCACCTGCTTCCTGACTCATAAGATTAAAAGTTGTTTTTTGTTGAAGTTCGGCATCCCTAGCCAAATCAATCTCATCTGCTTGTGCATTACTTATTTTCCTTTGAGACCTCATCATATGCACTATTTCTTGAAGGTGTAATGGGTGGTTATGCTTTTCTATAAAGTTTGTGATCTTGAATTTACCTTCCGCTAATTTAATTGTCATTCCAGCCTGACAATCACTCTGGGTCTCAGAACGATGGTTGGTGGTTGGTGTGCACCTTAAATCTGGTCTTCTTTTACCCTCTTTTGAACATGCATATCTATAGCTAATAATTGTCTTTTTATCTTTCTTACTCTTTGTCAACCCATTTTTCCTTGCACTAAAGCCTACTTTACAAGCATATTCATTCCAAAAGCTTTATGCCTCCTCTAGATCATCAAATTCTTTTCCTAATCTAGGAACCAAATGAGCTTCCATATATTGAAACCTGAAAAAATAAATTTATGCAACACATAACAAAATGCTATTAGAAAATGAGAAATTGCATAATTATAAAAAACGATTTACAAATAAGTTGTTTCCCAATATGTACACCCTTCATGTCAGGCCTAAATCTAATTCCATTGCAAGTCCTAAGACGAAATGTAGATTTTTGACATTGCAAGAGTACCAAAGTTGTAACTAACAATTAAAGTCCCAAAAACATACATTTGACAGTTTTTTTTGTTTTTTTATCAATACGTCTGGCTCATTCAACTTCATGAATGCAAAATAATAACATTATCACAACTGAGACATGACATACAACAAACCTGAAAAATGTTTTACAAAATTACTACACTTGAAGATGGCAATGGTTGAACGCCTTTCCTCAATATTATATACTTCTTCACTTGGATGGCTTTCAAAAAGAAAAGCAGATCCTTGCTGATTGCAGAAGTAGTTGAACAGGAATTTTATAATCGAACAAATATTGTTACCATAGATGAGAGAATAGTGTCCAGGGAAATATTGAGCTCACTGATTAGAGTTCATCAGGGGCAAAATTGACGACAATGCCGAGCTTAGAGCACCTCTGCCATGGCCATGTAATCGCCCTTCCTTGCGAAAAAGCTTTTCGGCGTTGTTCAACTGTGCAAAGTCGATGAGTTTCCTATTTTTGGTTTTGATTTTAAAATCAGATATATATGGGCGGCTAGGATTAAAATAGGATGGATGGCTTAGATGAAATTTTAGAGATACTGAGAAAGATGAGGAGAAATAGCTTCTGAGAGAATATGATCCCAGTTTGATACTAGTCTACCCCAAAGTCTGATGAAATAGAATTGTTTAATATAGTTTTGAATCTTGATTTGAATTATTTCCTTGCTTCCCTGCGTGCTATCAATCTTGTGTATGATGTGTGGTTGCATATTTTCTTGTTTTATTTTAATTTTTGTTCAAATTTTTTAAGAAAAGGCAAAATGATATTAATAAATTTTAAGAAAAAGCATTCTTCCATTTTTTCTTTTGACAAATCAATATATCCATCTTCTCTCTCTCTCTCTGGATTTACTCTTCACTTCTTCTCTCTTTCTCAACCCCTTATCTCTGATCCAGTCTATGATTGAGATTCCATTCAGGCTCCAAATTCCCTTTGGATCCCACCCTTTCTTCCATTGTTGTTCCATACTCCACCCTCGCCCACCACCATCCCCACACCATTCTTCAGTCTCTGATCGGTACACTTCATCCTCCTTGGCCGCCAACACACCGTCGTCACTGCACCGTTCGTCCTCCTGCCTCCTCCATTCATGTTCATCATCATATCTTCACTCTCCCAGGTTCAGAAACCCATGTGATACACAAGTGTAAATATGTGATTTTTTTAAGAAAATTGATGGAGAATAAATAGCTAACTGAAACTCACACATTTAACTTAATGATTAAAGGATCAAGGTGCAAAAATACACATGATCTTTTTCCCCAGGAGCACCCAGCACGAAGAACTTTTTTTTTGGAGCAAAAATACACATGTGGTTACTATTCTGGAGCAAAAGTCACATCCAATTGTTAAGTCACTGTTCACCATGATGAGAGAGAAAGAGATAAAGTGAACAATAATATAAAGGCGGTGAACAGTGACTTAACGGTGGGATTTGACTTTGCTCCAAAATGGTAATCTTGTGTCTATTTTTGCTCCAAAAAAAAGTTCTTAGTGTTGGGCGCTCTTGGGGAAAAAGATCATGTGTATTTTTGCATCTTAACCCATGATTAAATAGTATTACATCTATTACTTATACACTCACGGGTTATGTGACAAGTTGAATATCTTCTTGTGTGGCACATGGCTATAGTAGGAGGACAGAGTAAATCATGAGTTGAGTAGCCCATGTTTAAACTCATAGTCCGCCTAGTTAACTTTAAATGGGTACATGTTAGCTTATAACTGTACCTCAACTCATTAAAACTTGCGCAAATGGGGTAACCCATAAATGAGCAAACTATCTGGATTTCAGGTAGCTCACCATTTGACCTGTTTATTATTATTAATTTTTTTGTTAAAAAATATATATAAGCAATAAATATCCATCAAAATTCATGATTCTAAATTTTGAAATCTGAATTTTCAAAATCAAATAATCATAATGCATTGCAATGTGAAGCTTCTAAAATTTATTTGAACACGTCACCAAATCCAATAGTAATCAACCCACAAGTTCAAACATAATTTCATCCATTGCAACTATGACTGAAAAATTATATTAGAATGAGAAACTTTTAGTTAATTCTTTTAGAACCAAGAATTTTCCCTGTAGGTGTTTGTTGGTAGAATTTGCCTCCGAAAAGAAAAATCATCATTAGACTAAAAGAAATTAAAAAGTGATAAATGACTGATGAAATGGAAGCAAAAATGTTTTAATTCCACATTTATTATCATTTCTCAAGGAAGCAAAAATGTTTTAAATCCGCTTTTATAATGTATAATTTAATATGGATTCATTTTCTTCCTAAAAAAAATCAATATTAATATAAATGGGCGGGTACAAGTAGCCTAAATGTATGCCAATGGCCATATCCCACCCATTTAAGTCTTAAATGGGTAGGTTTGAACCCACCCCGCTATAAGGTTTTTTATGTGGGCTTAAAATGATTTAATTATACTAGGTTGCAAATGGGCTCACTGGGTTGCGGGTTCCATGTTCAACCTATTAATAGGAGGAACACTTGTTTGAAAAAAAAGAACACTAGTAGGAGGCTAGCCGTGACACGTTGAAGCTATATGGCAATGCCCTATTATTATTACATTTTCAAATATATCTGACAACATTATGAGATTTTTGGCCACTTCCATACGATTACATCATCATAACTTTCTTATTCATTTTTAAAATCTAAAACTAAATAAGAATCTAAACCCGGACGGAAAAATTAAAATATATTATAAAAATTTGAATAATGAATCCTCCTATACACATGTACGGCCTAAAACTTATATGCTCAAGCCTACAAATAAAATGGCCCACGAAGATAAGGCCTAGCAAAGTATGTTTAGTAATGAGTTATATTTCTCCCATATATTTCCATTATGTTACGATTGTTTCACATGCTTATTCAGAGCTTTAATGTGTTTATATGATAAAATATGACATAATTCATATATATTTGGAAATAAGGATTAGATAAAAGTAAATTGTTTCATTTTAGACATTATCCTATGTATGTAGGCAGAAGAAAATACTTTAAGTTGATGTATTCTGAAATCGCATAACAATGCTAATGTGATGCTACAAAATCTTGGGTGCTTGTTTTGAACTAGCATCACAATGCTATCCTAATGCTATAGAATCATAAATGATAACCTATGATATATTGTTATACACTAATCTTTTCTCAATAATATTTCAGAAGCTTATTGCAAGAAATTGAGCTAAATGTTTACAATGACAGTTGACTTGACAAAGATGGAAATACATAGTGCGGAGAATGGTAAGAAAGATCTACGGAGTATCGCAAAATTAAAAGAGGATTAATCAATCAAATATATGGAGTTGGGCCTAATAGAATTGGAAAACCCAGTTCACTAGATGTAGACACAAAGGTCTTGATTATGAAAGAAAAAGATAGCTAAACCTAAAAGGGAGTTGGGAATCAATAGTTAGATGAGAATGATACGACTCAATCGGATTAATGGAGAATACATTAGAATTTTGTTGAGAGCTCGAAAGAGACAAATTGTTACAGAAGTTGGGTGAAATCGCAGAATATGCAGGGGCGTTGTGTGATAGACGTTCCCTGTGTTGTCGAACTCTTCGATGTTTTTCTTCTACATTTTTAATGAATCATATTTCAATTGTTTCAACTGTGTTCTTCTTGTCAGCTATGAACTAAATTTCGTTGGCTGAGTATGGATAGATCCTTAAGTTTTAATATGAACCCAGATTATTAGTTTTAATCCAATATATTTAGTCTATTTAATTGTGATTGTAATGTTAGTTTTGTCTGTTAGTTGGCTACTAATAGGCAAGAATAGTGGCCTTAGCTTACTAGAAAGGAGTTAAGGTTAAATCTCTGTTAAGCAGTGTATGTTAGGCGAGATTGTGCATGCTCGATCTAAATTGTAAGCTATAGGAATGAGCTTATCTCACATAGCCAATACACCTTGGTTAAACTGACGTTTTAAGATCAAAATTTTGGATAGGAATATGAGAGAAGTAGAGTTAGGAGTGTACTTACAGAACTGCGGAAGCTTCTGTATAAATAAGCTGTGTATTAATTGAATAACATTGCAATAGGAAGTTTGCTCTATCATTGTAGAAGCTGTGCAACAGATTGCTATAGCAATGTGATAGATGCAATTTGGAGGATTAATGTGACTTACAGGGAAATATGAGCTCTAAAGTTTTAAATCTGATTTCTCTCAACCGTATTTTTGATAATTTGTTTTATTAGAATTAATAGTTCTAAACAACCAGTCATTTTACACCATTATGCAACTATCAATCATTAATTGGCTGCATAATTAGTTTTTTAGTTTTGGTGGGACAATACTCTACTCACTACTTTATTACTTGTTCGATTGGTTCACTTGTCACAAGAGGTTTTGACCAACAAGTTTTTGGCATAGTTATCGGGGATTGAAAATACTTTTTATGCTAGTAAGTTTTGTTTTGAAAAGTTGTGTTTATTCTATTACTCTTACTCTCTATTTTTGATTTTCAGGTGCTTTTGTCGGTGTGTATGTAACTTGTCTTTTGTTGATGTTGAGGCATACGATCTTGAAATTGAATGAACATATAAGCAAAGGCACATAAGGCAGAGACAAAGAGGTCATTATAGTACCTTAACACAAATAGAAGAAGCCCAAGGAAATCTTGATAGAGGTCAAGTTGAACAACATCTGGCCCATGGGGATAGAGTTCAGATACTTCAACCTCCGCTGCCACTAGGTGGCAATGAAGATGATATGAACAAAGCTATCATGGACTTTGGATTTTCATTTAAGGTTGGCCCAAGATAGTATTTTTGGTTGAAAATAGACGTATTAAGGGTCATTTAGGCTTTGGAATCAACTCAAAAGAAGGTTCCTAGATATAATTGTGAATTTTTGAAGATTGGTCATTGTTTGCTGGAAAAACCTGAAAATTGATGGAAATAGAAGGAATATAAGCTTATATTAAATTCTTTGATAAGAAAAGGAATTTAGTAAATATGGACACATGAATTGAGCTTATTTTAAGTTATCAAAAGTAAATATTTACTGAGGAGAAATTAATTATATTTGTATTTTGCTATTCTAGGGCTATTGTGATATTGTGCACCAGGGAAATTCATTTATATTCGTGGTCGACTATCAGGTAGTAACCTTAATCCTTATATATTCTGTGTGACTTGTGTATGTATGTTTTACCTTGTATATTGCATACATTTAGTTATCATTTATTTCCGAGTACTCTGAAACCAGAATATGTTGTGTGTAATAAGGGCCTTGCTGTGTATTGTGCCATGCAGTTTGTGCTGTGTGCTATTAGGACTGCTAGTTCCGGATTTGGCTGTGTGCCTTGCTGTGTGCATGATACTGAATGCTATGTGGTTTGTGTTTTTATTCTTGGTCTTTTTAACTCTGTAATAGCTCCCCCCGACATCACTAATACACAATTTAAATTGAAACTAGTTATGTTTCAGATGCTACAGATAGTAGGACGATTCAACAGATTGTTATCAGAAACCTTCATCTTTATCCCTGAAACTTCATGGAATTCTCCGATGAGTTTAAAATCCCAAGAGTGTCGGTCGATGCTCTTAGAATTAAGTTGTTTCCCACTCAAGATTACCCAATGTTGAGTATGAGGCTCTTGTTCTAGAGGGAGCTCTAGAATGTCTAGAACCTTCAATATTGAAGCTAATCTTCATGAGGTGTAATTGGGGCTTCCCAAATGCTGGAGGTCTTACTATGGTGTCTATGGCTCCTACATGCCAAATTTTGAAATGGAATAGGATAACAGATATGAGAGAAGGGAAAGGGATGTGAGAAGTTATCCTAGAGCCAAATCTGAATCTGGTCATTTCCTCAAATACCCATTGCCCTATGTTAATTGGCATCTTATCCATGACTGCAGCAAAGGGTGCATAGTCTCTTTTGGTGAAGTGTGTGAAGTTGCCACCCTTTTGCACAAGGTTCCTGGAATAGATGTACCAAAGAACACGGAAGGTAAGAGTCATGGAAGCAGGGGTAAAGTGAAGAGAAATTTGCTGATCATCAGAAAAAGGCTCATTAGGTTTAAGAATTTCAAAAATTTGCCTATTGGTATAGTTTATAGAATGGTGAGGAGAGGGATTGTCAATGTCTAGAATCTTATTCAGAATGTCAGCAGATAAAGAAAACTTGACTCCCCTAACTGTGGTTGAGACTCTGTGTTTTTCATTGTCCTCTTCATTGTCCCAAACCATATTGAAATAAAATAGTCTAACAATGTTGGGAGTATAGAGGGTTTTAATGGATAGAAGAGTCTTGAATTGACTTAACTAGGGGGATAGGTCAAGGTTACACTCCTTTTTGAGGCTCTCTAAATCTACTGAGACCACAGGGCAAAATGGTTTCTTACCAAACTCTTCCTTGAATTTGACAGCTTCTTGGTTGGAGAGGATGGTGGTCTCAGAGAAGAAATCAGAGGGAGGTGAAGAATGATTATAAATGTCAGTAATTGCCTTTTGTACCGTTTGTGGTCTTTCTGGAGATTGTTCTTGTTGTTGTTCAGAGGATGGAACAACAGATTGTTGAACTTTAGAGGATCCTTGACTCTTTTCAGCTCGTTTCCTCTTGGAGCCTTTTGAGGGTTCTGCAACTTTCTCCTTTCCTTTGCCAGAAACAGGTTCTGGCTTCTTTCTGGCTTGCTCTTCGATAGGTTCTTGAATCACCACCCCTTTTGATCTGGGAGAAGTAGTGTGAGGGATTCCAGGGATTTGTTTATCGATTCCTGAAGCAAATTTCTTGGGAATCAATTTTTCCCTTCTAGGTCTGTGAGTAGGAATGGATTTCATCCTAGGTTTTCGTTGAAGGGGAGAGGGTGAAGAAGATTTCGTGGTTTCATCATCATTAGAGGGTCTGGATGTTTGATTTGAAGCCATTGGTGAGAAATAAGGTGGATTCGAAGATGAAGAAAGAAGAGAGTATGGAGAACTCTAGGGCAAACTCAAGTCTGAGAGTTGTAAAATGAACAGTCACAGCAATCACATATATATAGTGTTCCGATAGACTCGAGTTTACAAGTCAGACTCGAGTTTGGAAGAGTGGGATACTTACCTGGACTTCAAGGATGTAGCTGTGAATCCTTGAAACCCCGATAAACTCGAGTTTGTATAAGCTGACTCAAGTTTGAGGTAACCTCTGATTTCCATATTTCTCTCTATGAAATGCAGACTCAAGTCACTCACTTAATGACTCGAGTTTTGGAGACTCTTCATAAACTTCAGGATTTCTTAGGATGGTGTAGACTCGAGTCAGTCACTTATTGACTTGAGTTTGGCCTGACTCTAAAAACTCATTTGTTGTTTATCCCGATAAACTCGAGTTTGGGTGCCTGACTCGAGTTTGGCCTGTTTACAGGGGCTCTGAGTATCCTGCAAAAACATTAGCAACAAAATATCCTGCAAAAACATATCTAAACACTCCGATGCTTAAGTTAGTAACAATTAACCATCAAAACACATAATTAACATTGAGGTAGGGATATCTTATAGTTCATTGGGATTTACCATTCCCAATTCTCTTCTTTTAAAGGTAAATTGCTCTTTTGCAAGTGGTTTTGTGAAGATATCCGCAAGCTGTTAATGAGTTGGGATGAATAATACTTTGACATCCTTCTTTTGAACATGATCTCGAATGAAGTGATGTCTGACATCAATATGCTTAGTTCTGGTATGATAGACAAGATTCTTGGCTAAGCTGATGGTACTTGTGTTATCACAAAGAATTGGAATTTCTTTCATATGAGTTCCAAGGTCTTGGATCTGTTGTTTAAGCCATAGGACCTGTGAGCAGCAACTTGATGCAGCAACATATTCAGCTTCAGTTGAGGATGTCGCTACTGTGTTTTGCTTCTTACTAAACCATGAGACAAGTGAATTTCCAAAGAATTCACATTGTCCACTTGTGCTTTTCCGATCAGTTTTGTATCCAGCATGATCTGAGTCAAAGTAAGCCACCAAGTATGCAGGTTGACCTTTGGGAAACCATAACCCCAATTCTTCTGTATCGCGCAGGTATCTGAAGATTCTTTTCACGTGTTTGGCATGAGATTCCTTAGGTGTGGATTGGAATCTAGCACACATTCCCACACTAAATTGTATGTCTAGTCTGCTTGCTGTCAAGTAAAGTAATGATCCAATCATGCCTCTGTACTTTGTGATATTGAAGTCTTTTCCCTTCTCATCGGCATCTAAGGCAGCAGTTGAGCTCATTGGTGTGTCTGCTCCTTTACAATCTTGGAGGCCGTATTTCTTAAGTAGGTCTCTTAGGTACTTAGTCTGAGATATGAATATCCCGTTCTTACGTTGCTTGATTTGAAGACCAAGAAAATAGTTGAGCTCTCCCATCATTGACATTTCAAACTCACCCTGCATGGTCTCAGAAAATTCCTTGCACAAAGCATCGTTAGTAGCACCGAAAATTATATCATCTACATAGATTTGTACAAGTAAGATTTCATTCATTTTGTTACTTTTAATGAATAGAGTGGTATTTGCTTTACTTCTTACAAATCCGTGGTCTAGAAGGAATTTACTTAGCCTTTTATACCAAGCTCTAGGAGCTTGTTTTAAGCCATATAAAGCTTTCTTTAGTTTGAAAACATGATCTGGATGGAATTCATCTTCAAAACCAGGAGGTTGTTCAACATAAATTTCTTCTTGAATGAACCCATTTAGAAATGCTGATTTTACATCCATTTGATATAGTTAAAAACCTTTGATGCAAGCAATAGCTAGAAGGACCCTTATGGCTTCCAATCTTGCAATTGGGGCATAAGTTTCTTCATAGTCAATTCCTTCTTCTTGGTTATATCCTTTAGCTACTAATCTTGCCTTGTTACGGACAATGATTGCAGACTCATCACGTTTGTTCTTGAATACCCATTTAGTGCCAATGATTGGATGGTCTTTGGGCCTGGGTACCAAGTCCCAAACTTGATTTCTTTCAAATTGATGTAATTCCTCTTGCATTGCTATCACCCAATCATTGTCTGAAAGGGCTTCTTCAATCTTAGAGGGTTCTATCTCAGAAATAAAAGTTGAAAAGGTAACTTCATTCAAGATGCTCTGCCTGGTTCTAACTCCTTGACTTGCATCACCTATGACTTGGTCTAGTGGATGACTCCTACTGTATTTCCAAGCTTTAGGCTGGGTTAGACCAGGATTTTCAGAAGTATGTTCAGATTCAGCTTCTGGTTCTCTTTGTAAGTTATTTTCAGAATTTTCCAAAACAGAAGAAGTTTTTGAAGAATGAGGATTCATAATTTCATCGTCTTCATCAATCATGGATTTGTTAGAGTTGGTTTCGCAGAAAATAACATAGATAGATTCTTCTATAGTTTTGGTAGAAAGATTGTATATTCTATAAGCCCTACTCCTAGAAGAATAGCCAAGGAATGTACCTTCATCAACCTTGGAATCAAATTTACCTACGTTTTCCTTACCGTTCTTGTGGATAAAACATTTGCTTCCAAAGATATGCAGGTGAGATATGTTGGGCTTTCTTCCCTTGAAGAGTTCATATGGAGTCTTGTTCAGCTTTTTCCTGAGATAAGCTCGGTTAGCGATGTAGCAAGCTGTGTTCATTGCATCTGCCCAAAACACTTGAGAGGTCTGATTCTCATTCAACATTGCTCTTGCCATTTCTGTGAGATCCCTATTCTTTCTTTCAACTACTCCATTTTGTTGAGGAGTTCTTGGAGCAGAGAAGTTGTGATGTATCCCCATTTTATCACAAAGTTCCTCAAAGGAGTGATTTTCAAATTCTCCTCCATGATCGGTTCGGATTCCTGCAATAGATAGACCTTTCTCGTTCTGGACCTTCTTGGCAAATATAGCAAATTGATCAAATGCTTCACTTTTAACAGATAAGAATAATGTCCAAGTATATCTTGAGAAATCATCAACTATTATTAGAGTGTACAAGTTTCCACCAAAACTTTTTACTCTAGCTGGACCAACTAAGTCCATATGTAGTAATTGAAGAGGTCTATTAGTTGAGATGTCAGTTTTAGAATGAAAGGATGACTTAGTTTGTTTTCCCTTTTGGCATGCTTCACAAATCATATCCTTTTTGAAATCAAGTTTCGGTAATCCGATAACTAAATCCTTTTTCATTAGTTTATCAAGTTGGAACATATTAACATGTGCTAAACGTTTGTGCCACAACCAACTTTCATCTAAGTTACTCATGAAGCATTTTTCAGAAGGTAAAGCAGTTGAGAGTTCAAGGGTATAGCAGTTACCTTCCCTTGGAGCCCTGAATAGAGCTTTTGATCTTACTTTGTCTAGGGAGAGATCATCCTTATTCACAATCAAACATTCTTCAGAATTAAAGATGACTAGATTGCCTTTGTCGTCACTTTGGCTTACACTGAGAAGATTATGGCATAGTCCTTCCACAAGGTAGACATCTTTTATTTGTGGTCCATCGTTGTTACCAATCTTTCCAATACCAGCTATCTTTCTAGACTGGTTTCCACCAAATGTGACCTTGCCACCATCCTTGTGTTTGATTGTTGTAAACTTGGATTGATCTCCTGTCATGTGTCTAGAGCATCCACTATCAATGTACCACTTACTAGATTTTGATGCTCTTAGACATACCTGCAATTTATGAAAGATCAAGTCTTAGGTACCCACCTTTTCTTGGGTCCTTTTGGGTTAGTTTGCACCTTAGGAGACACATATGTTCCTTTAGGTACCCATTGATAATTCCCTATAGGTTTATCTTTCCTCTCTTTTCTATGAAAGCATGCTGAAGTAGTATGACCTTTTCTGTTGCAATAATTACAGTGGGCAAATGGGTTAGAGGAATGAATAGATTTACGAAAATGACTTAAGTAGTTCTTTTCTCCATTTTTCTTCTTGCCTTTCTTTTTATCCAAATCAGGTTTGTAACCTATTCCAGACTTGTCATTTGTGAATCTTTGCTGTTTTAAAATAACGTTAAGCATCTCATTACCTTGAGTGAATTTTTCTAGGGTTTTTGAAAGATAGTCATTTCTTTTCTGTAAAGCACAACAGTTTTCGCAAATCTTTTCAGTAAGCTTTTCACAAGCCTTTTCGGGAGTAGAAGATGAAGTTTTCTGAACTTGTTGTTCTAAATCCTTTATTTTTCTTTTTGAAAGCATAAGTTCTTTTGCAATCTTTTTAAATTCAGAACTAAGACTATCATATTCAGAAAGTAGTTCGTCAAAGGTAGGTTCAAGATCATTTACCTCTTCATTGGCGCATTCTTCTTGAGCAACTAAGCAGAGATTAGCTGTCTCTTTTTCATCTTCTTCTTCATCTGATGAACTATCTCCCCAAATAGCAGAGACAAAGCCCTTCTTCTTGAAAGAACTGAATCTGGGCTTTTCCTTTTCTTTGTGCTTCAGCTGAGGACATTCAGATTTGATATGACCGGGTTTGTCACATTCATAGCATACAATTGGTTTCTTTGTTTCCTTGTTGTTGTTCTTGTATGTCTTACGGAAGGCTTGATCCTTTTTGTAGAATTTCTTGAATCTTCGAACCATCATTCCGATCTCCTCATCATCAATCTCTTCATCATCTGAGTTCCTATCTTCCTTGTGAGTTTTGAGGGCAATTCCTTTATGTTTCCCTTTTATTTCATCAAGTCCTTTTCTGAACTTGATTTTCCCTTCATATTCTGATAAGCTACCGAAGAGAGCAGCTACAGATTGCATAGATTCTCCTCTTGCTTCCTCTATGGCTGTCACTTTGGCTTCCCAATCTTTGGTTAGTATATTCAAAATTTTTCTTACCTGAGTTCTTTGATCATATACCTTTCCCAGGGCTGACAATTGATTGATCAGGTGAGTGAACCGGAGCTGGAATTCAGTAATTGATTCTCCAGTCTTCATGCGTAGTAGGTCATATTCGGTGGTGAGTGTGTTGATCTGGTTTTCCTTGATCCCTGAGGTACCTTCGTAGGCCACTTCCAATGCATTCCACATCTCCTTGGCACTGGGCAGATTGCAAACGCGAAAATACTCCTTTTGACTTAGTGCACTCTGCAACATTAAAATAGCTTTGCTGTTAAGGACAACTTTCTTTTGATCATTTTCATCAAATTCTGCCTTTTCCTTTGGTACATCATTTTCTCCTACTTTCTTTGTAGGGACATAATTGCCATCCTCAATAACTTCCCACAGACCATACTCACTGGCCATCACAAATACTTTGAATTTAGATTTCCAGAATGAGTAGTGTTCACCATTAAATCCCGATGGTCTGTTTATTGAGGCACCATCTGGTAGGATTCCTTCCATTGGATCTTTATGTCTAGGATGTTAATCCTTTGAGTAGACAACCAGTCCTTTGATACCAAATGAAAGTGGAAGAAATCACCAAGAGGGGGGTGAATTGGGGATTTTAAAAATTCTTTTCAACTCTTAAAAATGAAGCTTAAGAAATGGATAATAAAAAAGTATAAAAAGAAAAGCTTAGACACACAGAATTTATATTGGTTCGGTCTCAACCTTGACCTACGTCCAGTCCCCAGATACCTTCTGGGTGTTTCCACTAATTCAACAGATTTTCAATTACAACAATGAAGACCAGACACAATCCTAATCACCTAGGACTTACTACCCCTTACACTTTGTGATTGAACAACCCAACTCACAGGTTCCACAACCTTGAGTTCTCACAAACAAATGCTTTCAAAAATTTACAAACTCTCAAAAGAGTAGATAAGGATAAACACTGAAGAACAGGTTGAAAATAACAATACAGACTCAAATTTCAAAGTATAATCAAGATAGCTTTGTTGTGTGTCTGTTGCTTTGAGTTTTCACAGCCTCTTATAAACTGAATGGATAAGCTAGCCGTTGCAATTCTTTCTCTAATGTTCAGCTGCAATTCTGGAAAAATGGCAGTAGCATATTTTGCTCTGTTCTTTGAATTCTTAGTTGGAATCTTGGAATTTAGTTGTTGCAGAACGTCTTCCAGATTTTTAGCCATTCCATGATCTTAATTTAACCATTTGAAGTGATCTTAATGTGTTGCAACGGTCTGAACTGAATATTTGGGATAAGGGAGAAGAATCAGCCCTGTTATTGGTTCTTCATTTAATGCACTTATTCTGGATCTTGATCTCACCTTGATCTTGGCTAAACCTTATCTGAAAAACACTCAAAACTTCATCAAGGACATTAGAAACAATAATATCATATGAAATAATTTCAGGAAGACCCATTAAGATTTCGCAGATCAACATCATTTGATTTTTCAAAATCCCCGATGCAAACTCGAGTTTGTTCTTCCATACTCGAGTTTGGGGTTCATCCAGAAAGCATGTCCGTTGATTAGAGGTCTAAACTTGCAGTCTGTAAAAGCTAACTCGAGTTTGGCTTTTACAGAGAGAACTATCGGGCTTTGGACTTGGCATGGAATTTTGGTCCTGCTCCTAGACTCAGTCAATTAGTGACTGACTCGAGTTTGGGTCTATGTTTGAAGAACAAGCCTAAGTTCGTGATTTTCTAGACTGGAGTTTAGGAGACAGACTGGAGTTTTGGAAAGATGGTAGAAATTCGAGTGTTTCTCTATTTGTTCGAAACTCGAGTTTACAATGACAGACTCGAGTTTATGTTTGAGTTGAAACTATTCAAATCTTTTTGTTTGGTCTAGACTGGAGTTTGTAACTCTAGACTGGAGTTTCTAACTTGGCCTGGAACTTGAGTGTCTTTCTGTTTGGTCTAGACTGGAGTTTAGGAATCCAGACTCGAGTTTGGCTTGCTTGGAATTCTGAGTGCTCTCTATATCTTCCAGACTTCAGGTTTGGTTTTGCAAACTAGAGTTTGGCTTGTTGTGAAAATTTCTGATTGCTTTCTGTAACTCTCAGACTCGAGTTAGTCCAAGCAGACTCGAGTTTGGCTTTCTTCGCAGAAGTAAACAGCTTTCTGTCAACCCTCAAACTCGAGTTTACATACCCAAACTCGAGTTTGCCTTTGACAGTGAGATTTTCATATTGCCAAAAACAAACTTCATATCAAGTTTACAATTGCTAGTTATCATCAAAATACATTGAGAACTAACAGAAGGAGCTGCAAAACCATGGATAGGAGTAGGTGGAGTGGAAAACGGGTTAAGCGGAGGTGTAGTAGTGGTAATGGAGGAAGAGGAAGAGGAATGAGAAATAGGTTTCGGGGTAGGTGTAGGGTTAGCTAAGCTATCAGAAGAAGTAGGGTGAGGAGTAGTAGATGTAGGAGGAGTAGAGGAAGGTATAGGGTATGTAGGAATATGATAGTGGCAGTATCTGGGATGGTGGTGGGAATCTTAGATATAAGAGTGAACTCAAGTGGGTGATTAGAGCTAGATGCATAAGTGAAACCAGAAGGACCAACAGGAGTAGAGGATGGCTTAGATAGAAAGAACCCTAGAGTGTATAGAACCTTATTAAGCTTCTTGATTTTCTGGGTATGCCCATCTTAGAGATCATAGATCATCTTGAAATTTGAATTCGTCTGATCAACCAATAATTTTTGCTTCTAGAGTCAGAGAGTCATAAGAGGCTTGAAGGGAGAAATGGGCTACCATTTATAAAGTATTGGTCTATACCAAAAGAGAAACAACCTCCTTTAAGGCATCTTCAAATAATGTTTATAAAGTAGTCCCAAGGAAGGAGCAGGAGCAAAGGCATCAGATGAACCACCTTGTGATGATTGGGCCTCATCTGCTCGAGGAGAGGATTCCATTTTCTTCTTCTCAAGTTTTGTTTTTAATTGCCTTGAAGCCTCAGAAAAAGAGATCTTCATTCTTTTCAAATTATTTTGTCTAAACCTTTGTGGCCTTATTGGTTTGTCTTTCATAGTCAGATACCAGATGTTGTTTTGGAACAAGATGTAAGGAACTAGATTGGGAAATGAATAGTAGATGCGATGTTAGAGTTGAATCTGAAATGACACATCTCATCCAAAAATCCACTCTGCAATGTTCCTAAGTGTTAGTTAAATTTTCCTATTGTGTGACTTTCATGAGGTTGAAATTTTTTTTTGATAAATCATTGCAGAAATATATACTCATGAATTATTAACATTATCTCATTATGCTAGTTAGTTATCATTCATTAATTCAAAACTCTTTACAATACTCATAAGAACTCGTAACAATTTATGATAATAATGAGTTTTAAGATTGCTTGTTAAAACAACTATTGGGAATTATGATTATTTGATAAAACGACTATTAGAGATTAGGATTACCTTAGATCACTTGAAAACTTCAATGTTGTCGATGTCTTCTAACGTTGATCCACACGCCTATCCCTCGATTGCAATGAGAACTCTTTCTCTTGAAACTTCCTACTCCTTGGATGCTTGCCAAGCAAAGGCAAGGTTGTGATTTGGTTTCCTTGGGGTTTTCTCTTTTTAAGAAGATGGCGGTTTCTTGGAATTAGGTTAAAGATAGGAGGAGCAAAATTGGAACTTACATTTTCTTGAATTGGCGGCACACACCAATCAAATTGGCATATTGTTTTTCTCTCTAAAAAAAAGTACAAGAAAAGGGGCACCTAAAAGTTAGCACATTTTAAGAGTTTAACCCTAATTTAAGTGCTTACAATAGAAAGGCCCAATCCAAGCTTGAATTTGAAAATCCAAATCATAATGAATTAAATTCATATCTTGATTGATCAATTGAATAATAATTCAAGATGATGGATCACATTCATCTCTTAAACTGACATTTTTAATTCAATCATTTTTTATTATTTTTCCTATATATATATATATATATATATATATATATAATCTAACCTCTTGAATCAAAATTCAAATTTAAATTTCAAACTTAAATTCAAAATTCAAATTCCAAATTCAACTTGGCTTAAGATCTTGTTGGGTCTTCTAACAAGTTTAGGCCCTTTGTGGAGAAACTAATTTTCCATTAGGGACTCCAAATGTGACACCATTTTTCACTATTGGGCTTAGAGTACTACTCCAACCCAATTACACCTTTACTCTTAATAAAGCCCAATAACAATTATTGGTCTAACCTTGCTAATTTTTAAGCAATCAGGAATAACCTTTGTGTGTGACCCATTAGGCTCAATTAGTCACTGACATAAATAAACTTGGACCGATTAAAACTCCCTTAACGGGTCTGATTTATTTAATGACCTCACAAAATACTAGCAATGCTCTGCGCCCTAGAACTAATTGAGTTGATCAAGTGATCTACCTTTCATATTTGGATATTGTGCAGGTATCATCCTTCACATTTAGTTGAGAGCAAAGATGGAGTATCATCTCTCTTAATTGACTAAATGTTGCTAATTCATAGAACTAGGAATATTCTTATATTAACTTTATAATGGATCATGACTCTTTATGATCACTTGTTGTGCGTACAGACTCCTGAGTTAATTAGAAGCTATCTATGAACAATCTTATGAATGACTAATCGCTTGTAGGAACAGTGAGTTCTCTTGACATGTTTTTCTATACTCATGTGTTCAAGTTATACCTAAGAGTATACTATTTTCCCCTTTCTCAAGCGGATAGAGTTGTAAAGTCAAAGTATGACCCTAAGACAATGTGTTCAATGACATTCTTAAGTCTAGGACGAATCGTACTACCAAACTATGAGAGACTTTACATATCCAATGATACTCTTTATAATGAATCTTTGTGGAGTCTTTCAGTAGGTCTGTTCAATGCTATCTATTCTCCAACAGATCTACCCATGACATTAGTTAAGGCATCACCATGTCTGTATTCCATAAGGTCCCTACCTTTTATCTTATACATGTAGATGATTTCGTACTAGTTTTATTGAGATCATCAATGCCCTTTCTTGGTGATTCAAGACTAGGAGCAAGTTTTAGGTAATAGATATCCAGTATTCTTGAGTTCTCATGATCATGATCTCTCTCATTGATCCTCAAGATTCACATATGTTCTATTCCTATGGCTTTTATCTTCAAACACATATTAAACTTGATATAAAAGTGAGACAAAATATAATAAAGATAAAATGTGTTCATTTTTTAATAATGAAATACTACAACAAAGAAATGGTATTGATTTGTTCTCATAGATGGTGCCTAGGACACTTAAATACTAACACTAGGCTCCTTAGATATTGTAGAGGCAAATAGTGGAAAATCTTGGGAAGTAAAGTGAGAAATTTTTTTTACCCTTTTGGACTAAGTTTTGCAAGTAAATGTACCAGATGGCTATGAAGGTGTCACACATAGATGTTGGATTGAAAGTGAGTGGCCCCATAGGTTCTCCTAGTTTGAATATGTCAAATATCTCAGTATATGTGAGGGTCTGCTCAGACTCCATAAGGACATTTGTAACCCTTAACATGGTGTTGATGGATGCAACTGTGACTTTTATCATCTAATCTCAGACCTTAGTCTCGAGAACCTCTTCTATGATATTATCATCCTCATCAACTAGATTGGCAATCCTCATGTTGAAATAAAATAATTTAACCACAAGAAGACTATACACAGTCCGTATACTCAAAAAAGGCTCTTACTGTTTCAACCATGGTGATAGGTCTAGATTGCACTTATTATGTAATCTTGCTGAATCCACATAAATAGTAGGACAAAAGGATCGTTCACCATAATGCAATCTAAGTTGATCCTCATGAGAGAAATTAAGTGGAGTAGTGATAATACCAAGAGGTGGAGTTAGAGGTTAAAGTTCTTCCAAAAGTTGAGATAGAGTATGACTAGATGAACTAGAAGCAGCTGGAGTGGTCTGGCTACTAGCAGGCTTAAGAGTAGTTGCTCTAGCAAACTTAAACTGTGATTCAAGATTTATGAGATGAGCTTGCATTTTGATATCTAACTATTTAGCCTACTTGTTTGTCTCAGTCATCTTTCCTTTTCCTTTTCTAGGAGATACAAAAGTCTTTGACTAAGTCTGGTATTGGTACATAGAGGGTTCTTGAATTACTATCCTTTTGGCTTTCAGCTTTGGGACTGAAAACTTCACCTTAGGCTGATATTTGGGGTTTTTCTCTTTTCTAGATTTCTTTGGAGGACGAGGAGGTAAATCATCCCCTTAGACATTGGGCATCTTTGTACGAGCCATAGATTCACAAGATGAAGATTCTCAAAAAATGAATTCAAGATTTTAGGGTTTATGAGGCTGAGAGAGCGAGTGGGAGAATCTGGGAAGGGGAAGGGATTTATGGAGTTGGAAATGGAGGGAATGTGGTTGTTATGAAGAGTTAAGAAATCATTTGGAAGGATTCGAAATGAATTATCATAACAGTAATAGATTTTGAGGATTAAGGCGAAGAAAGGCAATGGTTTTAAGAAGGAGAGAAGGAGGATTTATTCAAATGAGAAGAGGGTTTATGACTTTTTGAGATAAGGATGACACATTAACGCGCTAACTCGAGTGTATCCGTTAACACTCGAGTGTGGTTGCAACACTCAAGTGTGAAAATGATCACTAGAGTGTAGTTGCACAATTTTAAAGCAATAAAGGTACATTACTTCAAGTTTGTTTTGTGAATACTTGAATCCTTTTAGTGTTACACCCCTACCAACTTTACCCTTTTGGGTGGCGGGTTAGTGGGATTCCTTTTAGTGGTTATTTTTCCTTCGTTATTAGGTCCATTTAACATACATCAAAGTTGCGCAACAAAGTATTTTAACTGGTTTGGACGATTTACTATACTGGTAAAAATAAATAAACAGTAAGTAAAAGTCTCCAATGGGGTTAAGGGTATAGTCATCCAAAATAAAATATCAAAATGATATACAATCCTCACCAAAATAACTACAAAATATAATAGGGCATTCCCTATTCTTTACTTAGCACTAATATGCCTTTCCTCTCCAAAAAGGTTCTTCCAGCTTAGGCACGATCCCTTGTATCTTCAGATTGACCCTAAAGTAACTGTTAAACTCACGTACTATATGTGTATAGTGTATGCATGCAACCATGACATATATGAAATCACATATAATATGCCAAATATACTAGATATGCAAATAGAAACATACACAACAATCTGTCTTCACATCGTCCAGTTGCCTTACCAAGGCAAGCCCCAGATTTACTAGAATCACGACCCATAGAGCTGCCTGTACTAGGCCAGCCCCGGACCTAACGACCAGTAGAGCCGTTAATCAAAGCTAGCCCTAGACTTATCCTCAGTGCGGGAAATACAGTAATCACGGACTCGAACCCCAACATGCTCTGTATGTATATTTGGCAAAAGTATACACAAACAAGCATGGCAAGAAAAACATACATCAAACACATAAAAGTACTTGAGTAAACAGTTACTACCTGGTGGGGTATGCATTATCTTAATATTTTAATGTGCCTGATAGCTTTCCCAAGTTTGCCTTAGCCCTATATAACACCTAAATTCCAATTTTCAGTATTTACGAAAATACCCTTACATTTATTCCTTAAATCCGAGCCCCTTTAAAATTTTCTAGAAATCCAATGAATCTGACCCAACTCCAAAATTTTTTAATAAATTACATAAAAATAATTTTTGTACAAAATTAGTGCCATATGAACCATTAAGATGTCTATTTTACAGTAAAAACATTCCCAGAATCCAAAAGTGTTCATACTTTGGCGTGTAGCCAAATATTCATCCTCTGGTCGGAATTACTCTGTTGCTTCTAGAGCCCTTTTCAAAAATTAATTTCTCCCAAATGAAAATAATAAAGGTGTTGAATTATATATCAAAATGAAGCCCTGGAAGTCTAATTTATGCTTGTAAAATTTTAGCTCAAAATAACGTTATTTACTATTTTAAAAACATGATTGAATCTTTGCTGCCCAAATTTCCAAAAACTGGCAACAAGCTTAACCTTTAGATTTTCGGTGTTTTTGAGTTCAAAAACCTTAACCATGAACTAATCCCATACAAAATCACGTTTTGGACTCATTGGAACCCTAAAAAAACACCAAATCAGATCACAACACCAAGCCCTAACATCTGTTAGACCTGACTGTTACCCAAGAGGGGGGTGAATTGGGTGTCTGAAAACAAATGTTTGATAACTTTGAAAATCTTTTCGCAATTTATTGAAATCAATTCGTATGAAAATAATAATCTATAGAGCACTTGTAAGACATTCAAGTATATATGCTAGGAAGATAAGAGTTTAGGGAAGAGAATATGCAAACTATAATTTATCTTGGTTTGGGCGAATCCTTGACCTACGTCCAGTCCCCAAGCTCTACTTGAGATTTCAATCCACTATCTTCTTGTTTAATCCAGGTACAAGAGAAGCCTTTACAACCCACAAGTTTACCCAGGCACTTGTGAAGCCAAATCTCTAACTGAGATACTCCCTTTCACACACTGTAAGGATATAATCAGTTTCCCACTCAAGATTTCCCAATCTTGAGTAACCTCAAATAGAATGATTATAATAAATCTTCTTTCCCCGAAGTGGATAAGATAAACACTGAAGTACATGACAAATAATCTCATTCTCTAAGTTAATTATACAATCATTGAGATATTCGGAGAGTAAGTGTTATGAATGTCAGAGTAGGCATTTTGACGATGCAGCTGTAGTCTCATGTCTCTCGTCTATCCTTCTATTTTAAATGAAGCTTCTTTTATAGTTGATGAAGAGCATTTGACTGTTAAGCATTCTTCCAGTAGAATATGACCGTTGGATGTCCGTTGGAAGTAGCCGTTGAAATATAGCCGTTAGACTTGTCGTTACTTGTTTCGTCAAGTGCTTCGTTGGATTCATCAGTTTCATCTCCTACTCAGCTTCGTTGATATCCATTGATTTGCCAAGTTAGTCATAGGAATGGCAATAACAAAAATGACTTTTGTTTGCTCAGAGATTGGTTGCTGTGATGGTGCTTAGTTTCTGCAATCTCATTTCAAGTCTCTGACACAAAATTGCTTTATGATGCTTTTTGGTTAATACTTCATCTTAATGCATGAAATCACTAGCAAATAGGTTAAAAGCATCTTATAAATGATTATTAATGATTCTGGAAAGTATCAGGTAAAGATCATATCATTTGGAAGGTTACAGTCTGCGATTCACGATTTCTGTTCGCAGGAAACTCTAGTTCTTAGGTAAAGAACTCTAGTTCTATGTTTTGCGCACAGACTGATTTATGAAGGAACTCGAGTTTTTAAATAGGAACTCTAGTCATGAACTCTAGTTCTTAAATAAGAACTCTAGTTCTTAGTCTTTCGAAAGAAACTCAGATGTTTTCCAAAGTGAAGAACTCTAGTTCTTTCTCAAGAACTTTAGTTCTTGAATAAGAACTCTAGTTCTTGTTTAAGAACTCTAGTTCTTGTGATTTCGAAAGAGACCCAGCTGTTTTCCAAAATGAAGAACTTTAGTTCTCTTACAAGAACTCTAGTTATGAACTCTAGTTCTTGTTCAAGAACTCTAGTTCTTGAGTTCCTTGAAGAATTTTGAATGAGCCAATTTCGCGAACTCAAGTTCTTAGACCAATAACTCTAGTTCTTGAATCTTCAATAATGAAGAACTCTAGTTCTTGACTAATGAACTCTAGTTCTCAAACTCTCTTTTGTTGTTCGAAGAATTCCAGTGAGACACAACTCGCGAACTCGAGTTCTTATACCAAGAATTCTAGTTCTTGAGGACTTTGTTCGATGATAAAAGGAAGAACTAGAGTTTTCAAACAAGAACTCTAGTTCCAAACTCTAGTTCATTACCCGAGAACTCTAGTTCTCATAACCCTTTTTGATTTTTGAAAGATTTGTGCGATGCAAAGGCCACGAACTCGAGTTCTACTATCAAGAACTCAAGTTTTCAATTTGACAGATTGAGAACTGATCTATTAAACTTCTCAGAACTTGAGTTTTAAAATATGAAATCAATTTTGTCATTTTGAATGAGGCTGAAAACATAAGTTCTTTGAGACAAAGACAAACATAAGAACTTGAGAATATTGGAGATTCCAGTAGGCGTAACGTCTTTGATATAGCTTCAAATTTGACAAACCACCCATGCTCATAAAGCTAATCAAGTATTCTTTCCAATGTAACAAGAATAAGTTCCAAACTCATTGTATGTTGAGGACTATGATCAGATTAATAAAAGTTGTTCTTGAACCAACATTTTTGCATAATCCTGAACAGACTCTCAACTTCCAAAACTCATATCTCTCTCATTTGATCTTTGTTTTCTGTGATCTTTATGTTTTTGGAAAGGTATATCTGTCTAGTTTCATATGCCACTGATTTCAGCTCATTACGATTTGTATTTTATGAGATATGCTCAAATTACCGAACCTCGCTCTGCTGTGTGACGGTGACAGAAGGTGAAACTTCCGAAATTCATAGCTCTCTCATATGATCTTCTTTGGACTTTAAATTTTGTCAAGATGACGCATTAGATGTCTAGTTTCATCCAAAATTGGTTTCACCTTAATAAGATCTCTGGTTTGGGAGATATCATCAAATTACCAGAGGTCGCCCAGGCTGACGTGAAACAGAGGTGAATAGAGTAGGTTGAATAATCACGAACTCGAGTTCTTAAGTGAGAACTCGAGTTCTGAACTTGAGTTCTCAAAAATGAACTCTAGTTTTTCCCTAAGAACTCTAGTTCTTAAGTGAGAACTCTAGTTCTCATGCATATTTTCCTGGAAACTCGATTTCGCTCATTTTAACTCCAAATTGAGTCATTCCAGCTTCCATTTGATCGTAGAGACTTCCAATATCATATATAAGAACTTGAAAGTTGATAGTCTCATTATAATACGCAAGTTCTTATTTCTTTCTTCTCTTTTCTTGATCATTCTCCATATGAACAAATCCTTTTTGCTAATGCTCTTGCTAAAGGCATCTACATAGGACATCATCAAAACTAATCATAACCAACAATATCATGCATGAAAATCCCAACTTGAACTTTAGAAAGTTGAGTTTTTGGTGTTTACCTGAAATTGGTGTTTCGACTTGGTGATTTGAGTTTGGATTTAAGTGTGGTGAGCTTGCTGAATTCTCCTTATTGCTTCAGTTAGGCACGTCCCATATGGTCCAGAGATGAGAAATTTGAGTCTTATTAAAATAATTAGGGTGCACTGAATTATCCGGTTCATGCTTTTGTGCACTGGTTAATAACATGAATCAGGGTTTCTGACTTAATCCTTAAGAAACTCCAGAATATTCTAGAAGGGACTGATGTGGCGCAACCCTAGTCAAGAGAGGCAGATTTTTACTTTTCAAAATGTGCAAATTACCTATTTTGCCCCGAAACACCCTTTTGTCCAGTGGTTAAAAGCATGCACCTTGGTTATTAGCTTGTACCCTCTTTTCTTCTTCTCCAAGAAACCCTAGATATTTTTAGGAGTACATGTGGCCTAGATAGGAGCATATGTGGCGCCATTTATGCCCACATATTTGATCCTCCTTGCTTTTTCTTTAATTAACCAGTTCAATCTTTTATCTACTGGTCCTTGTAGTGCACCGCTGGTTAAAAGGGTGCTCCCTTTTCCACTTTTCTTCAATTTTTCAGATCTTTATCCACTGGTTAAAAGGGTTCTCCCTTTTCCACTTTTCTTCAATTTTTCAGATCTTTTTCCCTAATAGGGCCTACCTATGTGACTGAAAATGCTATTTTAACAACAACAATTTTCACTTGCTAATTTGGCTTTTCATGTTTTTCAACCTCTATGTCATCTTGAGGGCCATCAAAAAACACAAGTTTCAAAATGTGTCCATGTTACAAATTTTTGTTGTAACAAATAGCATTTCCAATTGTTATTATAACTTGTCCTGTTGTTGATAAGGTTTTTCCTGTTGTGATAAATTTTGTTGTTAAAGTAGCATTTTCAATTGTTAATATGGCTTTTCTTGTTGTTACTATATATGTACTCGAGTAAAGGTGTGACAATTCGTGCGACATGGCTTTTAATATAGCTATACTCGAGTATGGGTCATTTATACTCGAGTAAATGTTGTTGTTAAAATAGCATTTTCAGTTGTTAATATGACATTTCTTGTTGTTAATATATTTGTACTTGAGTACAAATGTTGTTACTCAAATAAATTCGTGCGACATGGTTTTGAATTGCAGTCTTGTTGTTTCAACTCTCATCCTCATCTATTACATCTTCTTCCAAACACTCTTCACTCTCCTCCAGATGGGCGATTGCAATCTCCTCCTCCGACGTTCTCTACTCCTCTTGTCTTACGGTTTAACTCGCTCTCGTCTTATGTCGGTTGCGTCATCTCCCACTCCTCTGACTCCTCCGATTGCTCCGTCGTTCTCTCACCTCTCTCTCGCGTCGCTATGCTCGGGTAAGCTGGAGAAGTAGAGTGATTCATTCAGGCAAGCTGGAGAAGCAGAGTGATTCATTCAAGCGATTGAAATTTGGGCAGAAGAGTCATTTTTGCATTTTCAATTAATTACAATAAAGTCCCAGGGACATTTTTGGGACTATACTGTAATGGGAATCTGGGGCAGGACCTCTTTGTAAATATTTCTGGTCCTTGGGACCTTAGTGTAATTCTCCCAAAAATTTATCAGGCTTAAAATCTCACTTGTTATATGATCACTAGCCTAAATCCACCAAAGTCAAATCTATCGCCACTTAGTTTGCCAACTCAAAACATGATCAATCACTTTTCAAGTTAAGAATATATCTTACTAAAGTTACTTAAAACTTGCAATTTTTTTTAAATGTTCTTCCTTTTCTTGAAAGCAAGGAACAAAAACCAAAGTATAAATCAAAATATTTTTCTTTTTCTAATTTTAAAAACAAAGAACAAAAACTAAAAGTAAGAACAAAATCCCTCTGCCATAGTTAAATCATGCATTGGCCTCAATGCAAACGAGAGGTATAACCAATAATAACAAGCAATGCAAGTAAAATAATAAGGAAGGAATATGACTAGACTATCAAAAGCTTCAAGATCCAACTGAAGTAGCATAGTTGGAATCTCTCCCTTATAAGGTTGTAATTGACATGAAGGCACCAATATTGTTCACTTCTAATGTTCATCAAACATCTCCCTCTTTAAGATCTATATATAACACTAGAACTCAAGCATAAAAGGTTCTTGGATGGGAGGAATCAATCCATCTACCTATGCAAAATCATAGCACCAAGTAGTATCTTATCCCACATAGATATAATCAATAAAATTGGACTTATCAAGGAAGATCCCAAAAGAAATTGATAACAAAAAGTGTTGCAACTTCCAAATACTTTGAACAACCTTCAAAATCATTATGACTCTCCTTAGTAAGAGTCAAATTCTCTAAAGAATGAATCAAGTGATGATTCAAAATGGTCTTACTATGCTTTTTCAAATAATCAAGACAAATTTCACTTGTGAAACATCATGATGCAATATGGTCTTACCCTCTAAATGCATATCCAAATCAAGGCTTCCCCCACACTTATCCTTAATAGTATCCCCATTAACAATAGTCATATCCGGAGCATTAAAAATATTAGTAAAATCAACAGAGATATTGTTTGCATCTTTTAAAGCATCATCACTATTAATGTTGAACAAGGTATCTTTAAAATCAATAGTGTTAAGGGATTCAATAATAATTTCTTCATCATCAGAATCAATAGAATTCATAAGACTAGAAGCAAGGGAAGAAGCATTACTGCATAAATTACAAGATTGAACATGATTTAAATCAATAAAACTAGTCACTTTAGAAACATCAGTGCATGCATATTTAGCTAATGTACCAATCATCCCACCATTTGAAATAGTAGAAGAAAAATGGTATAAATCATTTGAAGGTGAAAGTATATTACCACATGGAAATTCACTCTGAACTTCTAATTTTTCACTTTGCAAATTGCTAATTGTATGTGACAACTTCTCAATTTGAGTATGTAGAGCTTGAATCTGTTGTCTACGTTGTACTTCCATTTCTTCAAATTTGTCTAGAAGCATTTTCATCATAACATTCATTTTATTTTGTAACCTTGTGTCCTCATCATGAATTGGTATAGTTTGATTAATATATCCAAGATTTAAGTGATCATGCCATCCAAGATTATATGCACTTGAATATGGATAATATATCTACTCAACACCATAGTCATAATGATAAGGCATAGATGTAAAATAATTATTTCCATAAGGTGAAGCTTTCCAAGCCATTATAGGAGGGGTTAAGTTCAAACAATTTTTCAAGAGAGGATTGGATCCAATAAACAACTACCTAACAAATAACCTATAACTCAAACCTAAAGACTAACCATTGCTCCCCGGCAACGGTGCCATAATTAATGTCTATTTTGTTACTAAAACAATCAATTAAACTATGACTAACTACTAATGCAGTGGCAATCTATATTATTATCCCTATGAGAAATTTGTGGGTTTTTCTTTGGAACTAAATTTCAAGTGATGAAAGATACAATGGACTGGACCTAAATTTGATGCAAGACACTATTACCTAAATGCAAGATGCTATTAACTCTAAAACCTATATGAGAATGAGACTAATCAATATGACTTTGAATGAATTTTTTTTATAAAAAGGAGAATTAAAATTCTAAGCAAAAGAAATAAACTAATATCTAAAAATCAAATTAAAAAAAGATAACAAAAGTTTTCTTTGAGTATGGTGAAGGGAATAACTTAGGATTTACATAAGTTAATTTTTTTAGCCGAAAATAATTAATTAAACCAAAGGGAGATTGGTAAAAGGGAGTGATTAATAAGTCTATTTTTTAATAGTAATTAATAAGTCTAATCACTTAATTGAAACATAGAAAACTTTCAAATTCAATTACACTTAAATCCACTGGAGAACTCATGACGGAATAAGTACTGGTTAGTTAAACCGATTAAAATCAATCACAAATAATTTAAAATTAATTTTGGAAATAATGTTTACAATTGTCTAATTAAATAACTAAACAATTAATCAAGTCAATTAAACAATCAAAAAGATAAATCAAATTAACAATTAAATTAATAATGAAAACTCAATTAATAATTCAACTATCAATAAAATGTTTACAAACAAAAATTTCGGCAATTGTCTCAAACACAAATCAATCCAAAATATCAATCTAATCTAAAAAAAAGTATATGTACAATCTAAAACTAGATTGTTCTAAAAAAAATTAACTTAAAATTATTTAAAACTAAATAATCTTAAGTCTTGAATAAAAAAGATAAAAGGAAAGACAATCTCTTGTAGCCTCTAAATGCAAGTTTCAAGCTCTTGTTTTCTCCATACTCCTCCCACATTGTCTCCTAAGCAAGCTCAAGAGAGTCTCCTCCCCCAATCTCCAAACACGTCACGTCCATAAGTGCGGAAGAATGACGAAATGAATGAACTGATGATTATGAATAAAAAATAGAAAATGGAAGGAATAGTGGTGAAGTGGCGTGAGAAGGAGATGGTGAAGGAGAGTGGGCATGAGTGTTGTTGGCTCAGAAAGGGGGCATGCTTCCTCCTAGGCGGCAAGGTTAAATTTTAGAGGAGAATGAGAAAGCTTTACAAGATTTGAAACCATTATAATCGAATTAGCGCATACAAACTTAATTAGCTATTAGGTTTTTCTTATCCTGCAAGAATTAAATGAGATCATTATTTATCATATATTTAGAAATCTTAATCCATCACAAAATAGGCAATTAAACACTTTAAGCCCAATATTATCATGATATATATATATATATATATATATATATATATATATATATATATATATATATTATTTCCTAAAATTGGCTAACGATTCAAGTATTTCCTAATAAATCTAAATTAGCCTAAAATCACTCCCAAAATAAATAAATAAGATAGGATAAAATAAATAAAATATATGATTTATCAAACATTCTCATATATTAATATATTTTCTTAAAATAACAATAATTGGCACACAAAAAATATCATTATTTGGGAATAAAAATATTTTTAGAATTATATTAGAAGACCGAACAAATATATTATAAATCAAGGGATTAAACTAAAATCTTATATGGAGTTAGAGGGTCAGAGATGCATGTCGCCTATATTTTTCTCTCTCCGCTTGAGTAGTAGTTTTATTGATGCAATAATTTGTGAGAAGAAAAATTTAGTAGAGAAAGGTTGGGGGGGGGGGGGGAGTTGCTATAAATGTATAATTAAGAATAAAGAACAACTTTATTGAGAGTACTGATCAAGCACAGTTTAGTGAGCGAAGAGGGAAACCAGGATATGAATATGGTAGAAATTAAGTAAAGAATGCAAGACAGAGCAGAGGGAGATAGAAATTAGGGTCAAATACCATTTTTGTCATAAAAGTTTATTTTAAAGAGCACTGGTCACTGGAAAGTTTTTTTAATCTTATTTTTGCCCCGAAAGTTTAAAAACAAAGCAAATATACCCTGGAAGTTTTTTTTAGGAGCAAATTTACCAAAAAGTTTTTTTAGGAGTAATTTTGCCATTAAAAGTTTATAAAGAAGAGCAACAATTCAATGGTCAAGATCAACAGATGGGCAAGATTGCTACGTTTTTAAACTTTCAGGGTAAAAATGAGACCAAAAAAATTTTAAATGACCAGTAGTCCTCAAAGTAAACTTTCGTGACAAAGATAATATTCAGCCTTAGAAATTATGTAAAGAATGCAAGAGGGAGCAAAAGGGAGAAGCAAGCATTAAGCGAGCCCTAGGTGGATCAAGTGTGCTTTAATGTGTGGGGCCGCTCCTATTTGTAGCATTGGGTGTGCGTTAGGTGGCGAGCTTGACCAAGTCATCTATATCTTAGTTTTAAGGGGAAATACTACTGAATTTTTTTTAAAAAAATGAGTAAGGCATCCTTTTCCTTCACCCATATTTACTTTGATTGAATTTGATTTGATTCTAGCTTGTAGTTTTCATATTATAGTTGATTTGAGTTTAATGATGTTAAGATGTGTTAATTATAGTTAAGTATAAGTTTTGGTTTTGATCTTCATACTTTTAATGACTTTTTGGTTTTGGTTCATATATTTAATGAATGGGAAATATATTTGATCCATCATATTGCATTTAATTCATTTAACTCAAGTTATAAAATCCCTTAGATTCTAGAAAACATATTATATCCTTTGATTTTAGAATCTCTATCATAATGACAATTTTTCTAAGTTTGAGTATAGTATTGAATTTCGAATAGGTGGTACTAAAATGGATCACATGTTGATGAATGCATTGAGAAGTAGTAAAGAATATGAGAATGGGGTGGAACAGTTTATTAAATTTGCTAAAATGAACGCACCTAGTAAAAATGGGAAGTATTTTTGTCCTTGTGGCAACTATTTAAATGAGAGTTGACGTGATATAGATCACTTACTTTGTGATGGAATAAATCTTCGGTACACATGGTAGATATGGCTTAGTGAGGAAGTGACTGCCTATGCATCCCATAAAAAGGAAGTTTTGGATGTCGTAGATGATGATAGAATGTATAAAATGATTCATGATGTTTTCTATAAATCTTTTTCACAATTGCGTGTATATGACAACATGCAAAGTGATGCCAAGACAACTTTGTATCATGGGTGTACTTAGTATACACGCTTGTCAGGTATTTTGTATTTGGTGAACTTACAAGCACCTTGTGGTTGGACTGACAATAGTTTCACATGTTACTTGAATTGTTGTGTGATATAATTCAAAATGATAATGTACTTTCAAATTGTATATATAAGGCCAAGAAAATCTTGTCTACAATGGGTATATTATATAAAAAGATCCTTGATTGCCCTAATGACTGCGTATTGTACAAAAAAGAGTGTGAATGACTAATTAAGTGTCCAAAATGTAAGACTTCACAATACAAAGTAAAGAGAGACAGTGGTTGTGGTGATGAGATAAGTAAAAGGCAACCTCTAAAGGTTTCATGGTATTTTCCAATTATATTGCAATTTTAAAAATTATGTAAATGCAAAAGAAACAAAGAAGTTGGGATGACATGCTAATGAGTGAATATGTGTTGGAAAATACCTTCGACACCCGGCTGACTCTCCTTAATGGAATAAAATTGATGAAATGTTTCCCGGGTTTGGAAGCAAGCCAAGAAACCTTCGACTTTGGCTTTGGACAGATGGCATTATTCCTTATAGTACTCTTAGTAGTACATAGAGTGAATGGCTGGTTCTCTTGGTGATTTACAACTTACCTCCTTGGTTGTGTATGAAATGCAAGCATATGATGCTTTCTATGATGATTTCGAGACCAAAACAACCAGGGAATGATATCGATGTCTACTTGGCACCTTTGGTGGAGGACTTAAAGAAGTTGTAGGATGATGATGTAGATATCTTTGATGCATATAAGCAGGAGTCCTTTAAGCTGTGTGCAATGATTTTCACTAAAATAAACAACTTTCTTGCATATGGAAACTTGTTAAGGAAAGTGTGAAGGGGTATAAAGCATATCCGATATGTGAAGTAGGCACACACTTCCATCAACTTAAGCATGGGAGAAAAATGGTCTACCTTGGTCATAGGCGATTGGAATGACTCCAAAGCCATTAAATGGAGAGAAGGTTTGTAGTCAGGTGGAAAGAATCAATGTCGCATTCGGTAAGAATCAGAGGACAATATGTGAGAAGAATATATGGAAGAAGAGGTCAATTTTATTTGATCTTTCATATTGGCGTAGTCCTGATGTGAGACACAGTATTGATGTGATGCATGTGAGAAATATATATGTGATAGCCTTCTTGGTACTCTTTTGCACATACTAGGGGAAACTAAAGATGGAATTACTGCAAGACTAGACTTGGTTGAAATGGAAATAAGAGAATGGCTACATTTACAACTAAGAGAAGATGGTAAGAGAGTGTGTCTTGAGCCAGCAATGCATACATTATTAAAAGCCGAGAAAAAAAAAGTTTGTGTGGGTGTTTTTATGGCATTAAGGTTCCACAAGGGTATTAATCTAATGTAGGAAAGCTTGTCTCAATGAAAGATTTAAAGTTATTAGGAATGAAGTCCTATGATTGCCATGTACTATGTAACAACTATTATCAGTAGCTATTAGAGGCATGTGCAAAGCACAATAACAAGGTTGTGTCTTTTCTTTAATGCTCTTTGTATCAAAGTTGTTGAGATTGAAAAGTTGGATGAAATGAAAAAAGGAGGGTTATATCATTTTATTCTAACTAGAGATGCATTTTGCTCTTGCATTTTTTGATATAAAGGTGCATTTGATAGCTCATTTGGTAAAGGAGATTAAACTATGTGGCCTATTTTAACTAAGATATATGTACTCTTTTGAGAGATACATGAAGATCTTAAAAGGGTATTATAAAAATCCTTATCGACTTAAAGCCCCATTCATTGAGAGATATGTGATTGAAGAGGCTATAAATTTTTGCAAAGCATATCTGTCAACGTCAAAAGATCAATCTCATAATGAAAAGGGTAGAAGTCAAGGAGCACGATGGCTTAGAGTAAAGAGTATGCGTCATGAAGAGGTTTTGCAAGAACACTTGTATATCTTGAATAACATGGAAGAAGTTTAGCTGTACTTAGATTAATACAAAAAGAGTTTAAAGCAAATACATCCAAGATAAAAAATGACATGTAGATAGCTAATGAGAAAAACAAGATATTCATAGAATGGTTTAAGGACAAGGTTTTGAATGACACAAGTGTGTCTGAGACAATCAAATGGTTAGCTTGGGGGCTTTCTTTTGAAGTTGTCACTTGAAGTGGATATGATATAAATGAGTATTCTTTCCACATAAAAGCCTAGGATGACAAAAGTACTATGTAAAATAATGGGGTGATGGTGGTAGTTGAATCAATGCACTTTTCTAGTTCAAAAGAGGAAAACCTCATATTGGCATCCATGTCCTATTATAGAGTTATTGAAGACATATTGGATATCAACTACACCAAGTTAATAGTCCCTTTATTTGAATGTCAATGGGTGCAAATATATCAATTTGAATTTACCTTAGTTGATCTTTGTAGAGTTCATTATAAATATGAGCCCTTTATTTTAGCAAACCAAACAAAACAAGTGTTTTATGTTACCGATCTTGAGAATAATTTTTTTTTTCTTTGTACTCCAAAGTAAAAAATAGAAGGATGGTGATCTAATTCTGAATCTTGACAAGATACCACCTTTCACTACAAATCCACCTATAGCAAGTAAAGTTTTGGAATTTGTAGATGATGAAGACTATGCAACTAGAAATGATCATTATGAAGGACTATGGGAAAACACATAAAGTAAGATTTTAAGGAATAAAATTGGATTGTGTGATTTTCAAAAATTTTATTTTGTTTATTTCTTTTATTTGATTTCAATTTATTTATTTATCCTATCCAATTCTGTTTATTCCTCACATTTAAGTGCAACTTAATTATTTAACCTATCTAACCTCGAATATTTTTGTAGGAACATGGCTGCCAATGATGAGGGGAACAATGGTACGGGGAACTCAAGTTCCTCACATGTTAGGAAGAAGGCTAGAGGAGTTGTAACACTCGACCTTTAGGGCCTCTTATTTAATAGAGTTATTGCGCACATGCATCATAATGATTTGGACGACTTAATTTGCGGAATAAAACTTTCATAAATAACATAGTTTGAAAACACGGGGATAAGTTTTAATGAGTGCGGTGTCTATCCCTAAGGGAATTTAATACAATATTCCAAAATTATAAACGGATTAATATAGTTCAATTGAAATACGCTATCGTAAAAGTCCCTTCTCCTTACAGCTACAACTTGCCTCTTTATCTCGATCCACTACCTGTCTCTTTCATACGGTCTGGAGTTCAAATAAATAAACCCCCAAGGTAACAGTTAATCTTATATGCAAGCATGGAGCATTAATGACCACATAGCACATGTTAAGAACAAATTAATTAACAATAAAATAACTCATACCATAACCGCAGTTAACGGCCAAGGACCACAGCCCTTTAGGACACGCAGCCCTACGGGACACGCAACCCCAATCCATAGCTAGGATACATACATGCAATTGTCTAGCAGACATGGCTAATCTTACAAGAACACAATCATACAAGTTAATAAGATAACAGTTACCCACCTCAGAGTTGAATCCTTAACCTTGTCCTAAAGTGTCGGGATCAGCAGAGGTATCTTGAAAGGCCTATAAATATTTATCATTGCCTTTAGTCACTTCGGGTGTCGCAAAGTACATAACTACACGACTTGATAGTAATACCATTTTAATAAGTATGAAGTAAAGTTTGTTCGAGGTAGGTTTGTGTGTTGTGATTGATGTGTTGTAGTTGTCCGAAGTAGAGTTTGTGTGTTGTGGTTGATGTGTGGGGTTGTAGTTGTCTGAGATAGAGTTTGGCCGAGATAGAGTTTATGTGCTGTAGTTGATGTGTGGAGTTGTAGTTGTCTGAGGTAGAGTTTGGCCAAGGTAAAGTTTATGTTGTGGTTGATGTGTGGGGTTGTAGTTGTCTGAGGTGGAGTTTGGCAGAGGTAGAGCTTATGTCGTGGTTGATGTGTGGGATTGTAGTTGTCCAAGGTGGAGTTTGGCTAAGGTAGAGTTTATGTCGTGGTTGATGTGTAAGGTTGTAGTTGTCCGAGGTGGAGTTTGGATGAGGTAGAGTTTATGTGTTGTGGTTGATGTGTGGGGTTGTAGTTGTTCGAGGTAGAGTTTGGCCAAGGTAGAAACAAGTTATGAGGTGATGTAGGAGTCGTTTCCTATTGGTTTCCAACGTACAAGTAAACATACTACCCAAACTTTCTTTCCCCTTATCATGCATAAATAACATTGATAAATGCATTTTAGAAACACAAATCTATCTCTCTTTTGTCCCAGCCCTAGATTTATGGTTTTATGCAAAAGAAAAGTCTTAACACTTGATTTCTACCATTTCCTTTTCAGCAGAAACTTCCTGGGTTGGTTCTTACGGTTTATAATTCAAAGCTTCATAAAATAACTGATAGAAACTGAAAAGAAGAGAGGACTAATGATTACCTTTAACTTGCTAGTCTACACGTTGTGATCTTCACTAGATTCTCACTCTCTCATCCTTGATGCAAATCTCCAGAAATTGATCACAATAGACTATCCTCCTTCCCCTCTCTCTTTTCCTCTCTATATTTTCAGTCTCAACTCTTGATTGTAGAAGAATGAATGAAATGCCTGGAACAATCCTTATATAGGCTTAAGGGTCCCTTTGGCTTAAAGCAAATTAGAGGCAAAAAGGGTGCTAATTTCAAGAGGTTTAGTGGGGAAATCTGAAGAAGTAAGGTTCTGCTGGTCTTGCGTGCTTAAAAAGTGAGTAAATCCCATTAATGAGGCATGGCTAAGGGGATTTATTGACAATTTTCCCTCTCTGTTGCATTTCGTGGTTGACTTAACTTGATTATTAAAACAATTATGTTGGGAATTCCTGGTGGGCCGAATTGGGCTAGAGCAATTTAGATAAATCTAGGTAACTAAACAAACTCCTTTAACCCAAAATGATTTATTAAAGATTAGGCCTACTTTTCCCAATCATAACTATTCTTAGCCCAAATTTATAATACATCTCCATAAATTATTCAATCCACAAAACCCAGAATTCAAGATATTACAGGAACCACAAAGTTGAAACCATTAGTTGCACGTAATGAGGATCAATGGGAGTTGCTGCATGTCAACTTTGACGCTAATATAAATCTAATTGAGCTAGAGGAAGATGGTTTCATTAGTTACATTGGCTATTTGAGTTGAAGCAAAGTTGACATTTGGTACCCCAATTGGAAGGAAGTTCCAATGGACATGAAGAAGATGATTTGGGAAGAAGTTTTAGTATATAAATTTATTTTTTTTTTTAATTTCATCTTCATTTATTTTGGTAAATATCTAACTATGTTATATTTTTCTTTGTAGCAAACATACGATGTCTCCAACACCAAGCAGATGTACAAACATTGGGCTGGGAAAGTTCATGAGTAGTGGAAAGACTTCAAATATAATCTCACACTCCAATACATCCAAGGGCCTGAGAGAGATCATGATCCTTTTGTTGATTATTCTTTTATCTCTAAGGAAGACTGGACATTGTTCATGGCATCACGGTAGGATCCTAAATTTCTAGTACAAGCTACTAATCATAGTATGATACATTTTATTGCAATTTATTATTCATCAATAGGTCAATTTTCTTTATTCTCTGTTCATAGAAATTAAGTCAAGTAAATAAAGAGAGGTGGGCTAAAAATGTCTATGATCATACTATGTCTCATGTGGGTTACTGGAAGTTTGAAAAGAAGATCATATAAGCTGATTGGCAAAAAAAAAAAAAAAAAAAGAGGAAGCAGCAAAATCAGATCCTAGTATTGTCATGCAGGCACTGCCTCCACCCCCCGTCATAGAATATGGAAGGAAGTAAGGATGAAGGGAGGAAAATTTATAAATCCGATTGTCAGAGAGATCACTGCAAAGATTGTGAGTAGTTAATATATAGTATTAATTTATATGTGGTTATGTTTCCTTAAAGATTATGCAACTAATTTATATTCCTAAACTTTATGCTACAAGATGAAGTTGAGTAGTAGAGTCAGCAAGGTTCCTTTACTTCAATTGGAAGGATGGACATCTTAGCCATGAGATTAGGAAGCTTGATCACCCTAGTCAAGTTAGAGGGAGCCAAGGGGAGTTGGTCTCACGAGATATTTTGGACTAACTTCCTCACACTCTGCACAAATTGAACCTAGTAAAGAGCTTGTGGCCAAGGTTCAAGAGGAAGTTGATACCTTACTTTGAGAGGAAATTCATAACTCAATTTAAGAGGAAGTCAAAGAAGAGCTCGAGTCACAACTTCACCTTAAACTCTGAGAATAGCTATTGGATGGGCTATAGGGTAAGATGAAATTTTGGTGTCTAACTTTCAAGCTGAGACGCAATCAGAACATAGATCTCAAGAGAAAAAGGGATAATTAATCATATGTATATTCATTTACCTTAGCTTTGATATACTAAGAGTTGGAACTCGTTATTTTGTATATATATTTTGATAAATCCAGCCATAACTGGATTTGTTTGGGTGTTTGGTATATATAGGTTGTTTATGTAGGTTATTTTGCATAGGGTTGATTGAAAGTGAGGCCCCAACTTTTTTAAAATAAATTTCACATATACTTAATGGCTATTCGCCAATAACCATCAAATAATACACACACACGCACACAAAGGTTTTTCCATATAATCATGAAATAAACCCCTTCCTATGATGCTAAATACTTCACTGTTCCTCCTTTTAATCGTTAAGTATTGTATAAAATATATCACAATTGTTACTAAAAAACATTAAATGTATTGTTATATTTAACTATCATTGTCTTACAAACACATAACGGTTGTATTTGAAAAAGTGTAAAATATAGTGTCTAACATTTAACAGTTAAAAACCATTATATAAAAATATTTGACGCTTGGAAAACCGTTAAATATTGGTTTAAAACAAACCATTACAAATAGAAAAATTCGCAATATTTTCATTTATTTTTAAAATATTCACATTTTCTCAAAAATAAAATATGTTAAATTTTACATGATTTCTACAAAATCAAGGGTAAAATATTGTTTATACAATATATAACAAAAATAAATATTACTTAATATTTTTTTCACATTTAAAAGATTGATTGTAATTCATTTTCATTTATAGAACATATCTCCATGTAATTCATTAAAAGTAAGTGTGATTACATTCATTATTACAGTAAAAAAAAAAAAAAACGATCGATGATCAATTAATAACGGATTTTTTTTTTGTTCAATATTAATAACGGCTTTCTCACTGTTTTGATTTTTCACAAAATACATTACCTGGAAAGCCCCAAAAAAAAAAAAAAAAAAAAATCAAAAGGACTTCTATGGCTCGTCTTGCTTTGAGAATGGCAAACAAACAAACACAAAATTTAGGTCAACATGTTTACCTGTATATATTTCTCTATGACAACGTTAAACTGTTCACTTTAGGGTTTGTCTTAAAAAGGAACAATTATTATATTTCTACGGATAAACCCTTTTGATTAAACATAATCATGATTAGTGACCCTCTTAATCTTTCTTTGTCATTAATTATTCGTTTTCATATACACTAATCCGCCAACATGATCCAACGTTGGGCTCCACACTAATGATAATTCTGTTAGATTTGTCTAATTACTTTCACTTTTTTTAGCTTTTATGTAACTATTCTTATTTTTCAAGCCAATGATTAAGCATATTGAACTGTTAATTCTTCTTTTTCGCTGTAAATCTTGTCTTCAAGATTTGCAACATTTAGAATATATATGATCTCATTCAAAATAAGTACTCTAATTAATTAGCACAATATAATAATGAATTATTAACTCATATATGTAGAGATTATATATTATATTAATTCTGCTTGTTGGCTGTAAATCTTGTCTTCAAGACAGCTTGCAACATTTAGAATATGTATGATTTCATTCAAAATAAGTACTCTAATTAATTAGTACAATATAATAATTAATTCTTAACTCAGATATATATAGAGATTAAACATTATGAACCCCACTAATCATTTCTCTAAGTCAGGATATTCTGTCTTATTAACTTTTAATCCTTAGTCATGATCCAATTGCTGCTTGTTTCAATTTTAACTGCTTAGTCTCAGAGGCTTTCATATCATAATATGTCTTTCCACTCCATTCTTTTTAAGCTTTGCCCCCACACTCTCAAGGCTCTCTAGCACTAGCTAGTGGCAGGAGAATACTTGGAATTACATACTTTTCTTCTTTATAAAAAAAAAAAAAAACATTTACTATTTAAAAATATTGTCTACACATCTAAGGGAATCCTTCTTATATAAAAGGGAAAAAGTTTCTTCTGCGTAATTGATGAATCAGTTTATCTAAATGAACTCCTTAGTGATGAATCTTTTCTTATACTACTCGATGTAGCTTTCTAATGAGCTCCTTTACGTCTTAGGTACTATTTAAATCCAATTACCTTAGCCCATGAAAAAACCTGACAAGGTCTTAGATTCCTTTAGGTGCCATAAAATTTCTCTTTCTTCATGATATATGGTCTCATAGTTCTTTAAATTCTCTACAAAGATGGCTTATAAGAAAAAAAAAAAAATTGTCTCCGGGTTATTTTTTCTGCTCATGTACTATAGTTAACTTTTTGTAGGTGCATGATGTAGTTACTAGAGATTTCTTCTTAATTTTTCTTATACTAGCTCCCTCTTCTTAACATTAAGTCAGCATTTGTTTGGAGCGAATGAATTGTTTTTATATATACTTTTTGGCATCTATTTAGTAATTAGATCAATTTGGCAATGATCAATTTTTTTTTTTTTTAATTTGTAGAATCAATCTTTATATATTCAAGCATGAACTTGAGACTTTTTCTTTATAAGAAAATAGGAACGTGAAGGAAAAGGGCATATAAGTACACCTGCGTGTGTATGGAGGATTTGAACCTAGTAGTTGTATTAAGGATGAAATTTTTTATGCAGCACTTATTTTAGTGTTCATCTTTATTAAGAATGAAATTCTGATCGTCCAAATAAAACATTATTTTTTTATAATAATTGATACAAAGATTCGAGTGTCCTCACAAGAATGAAATATAGATTTTCCAAATAAAATTTGGATAACCTATATTCAAAAATTGTTATTTTTAATTCCATATGATAACTGCAGTATTTTTTAACAAAATTTGTGCTCAGAATATTCTTCATATTTTGAATTTCTATTAAAATTAATCATTTAATACATGTAGTTTTGAATCAATAATGACTTAGTCCTTAAAATTTACTATGCAGTTCAACTTCTCAAGTTTTAGCCATTTACTGTAAGTCATTGGTCATTATACCATATTATAACTTGATTACAACTCAATTCTTAAAAACCTAGATGGTTTTAAAAGTGTAAGGTTCAACAGATTAAACGTCTTCAATTTGAAAGGTTGAACGGGATGCATGGATTCAAATTTAAAGATATTGTAACTCAATAAAAGTTAGGGAAAATGTATGTCAGGGCCCAAGGTAGCAAAATAATTTCAAAAAAGACCCAATAAACATTCACATGCCAGGCCTTTTCTGGTATTATTTTAAAAAGCGTTAGCAACTATATCAGTAGCGGTTAACAACTATATTAGTCCCCGTTAACAACTAAATCAGTTTAATTAACAACTACATATTAACAATTATATCAGTAGCCATTAACAACTACATTAGTAGCAATTAACAATTATATCCGTACAATTTTTTTTTTGAAATAATTCCAGAAAAGGCCCTAGGGCCTTTTTTGGCATGTGAATGTTTATTGGGCTTTTTTTGAAATTATTTTGCTACCTTGGACCCTTGTAATACCCTAAAAATCCTACTTAGGATAAGTATCATAATTTAGTAAATAATACCTATTGGAAATAGGTGAATATGAGGTCTCAAACACCTTGTATTGAATTTATCTTATTATTAGGACAATTTGTCCTAAGATTAAATAATATGCAAATAGGTCCCTAAAATATTTATGGGTTATTAAATACCCTGAGAAAATTATGATAAAATCCTAAGAGACAACTAAATATTTATTAAAAATTAGAAAGTATGTTGTCTCTAATTTAGGTAATTTATGGGGTTATTTTCCTTGAAAGATAATGAGTTAAAATTTGATATTATTTTGGGGAACATAAGTTGCCTCATGATTTTTAATATTATGCATGGCGCATAAATTACCAATGTCAGTAAAATTGTTGTGAGAAAATAATTAGTTTTAATTAAGAAAATTATTAGAAATTATTAAGGGATTAATTAAGAAATTTTCAGGAATTTTATAAGATTAGAGAAATTTGGGAAACATGAAAATAAAATAAATATAAATAATAATTATTAAGGACCGAAATTTTTGGCTAATTAAATAAATAATAATGGTTAAGATATAGTCTTAAAAAGTAAAGATCAATGGTTTAGGATTTTTCAAGAATTTATGAAAGCCTAAATCCAAGTAATTAGTTATGGACCAATAGGAAAATTTTGTGGAAAATAAATATAGGATAAATATAATATATGTGGTTAAGGAAAATATATATATATATATATATATGGTGTGTTGGCCGAAATTTTGGGGGAGATAAGGATGAAGAAGATATTTGAATATAATAGTAATATAGGTTTAAGCATGTGATAAATAAGTAACAATATAATAATAGTTAAAAGTGGACAGGATAAACGAGAACGGATGGAAATAAAATCCTACATAGAAAACCGTGACCTAGGTTTCTAAAGTCAGGGTATATTGTGAACGAGGGAATTTTTATCTCGAGATGGCCGGTCTCCGAAGTCATTTCTGTAACCGACGGAGTGATTTGGAGATCCGAATAGGAAGATATTTTGTATAATTAAAGCAGATAGCCAAAAGGAGAACCGATAGAAAATAATCCCGTTGTGGGAATCTGGGGATAAGTGGGGAAAAACCAGAGTATAATGTTAATCAGTGGATTTTTGTCTCGGAGTTAGTACCGGACAACGTTATTTCTGTAGCCGGGCACGAATATCGAGGATTTTCAGCTGATAACAGAATGTCCTCAGCAGGATCAGAAACTGAGTTAAATTAGATAATTTGAAAGAGGAAGAAAAGACCTTCGGAGTGTTGTTCTCGAAATTTTAAGATTTTACGAAATTTCGCGATCAGGATACCGAACCAGGAATTTTACCTGGTAAAGCAAGATGACATAAGGCTTGATGATGCAGCAGGGATGACATCATCCTTGAGAGGTGTAAGGCCAAGATCTTGCCACCTCCAAGAAGTGCGATCTAACGGTCAGAAACTGATCAGACAAAGTTCAATGAAATTATGAAAATGCCATTGCCTTTTTCTATAAATAGCCTTCACCTTCTCTTCATTCTTCACAAATCCTAGAGCTTTCTAGAGAGAGATTTTAGAGAGAAGGAGGAGTCTGTGGAAATAGCAAAGTGCCGGGTAAGTTCTTCGGTCCCTAGTCTTTAGTTTTAGTGTTTCTTTCGGTAGTTGTTGTAGAAATGCTAGGTTGATCTTTAATCTTCCAGGTATGTTTAGAAATCATGTTCTAGGGGTAATTAAGGTATTAATTTCGAAAATCATTATGGAGTTGGAGATATGTTGAAATTCTGGAAGATTAGGGTCAAGGTAGCGAAGTGCTAGCGAAATTCCGCCGATTAGGGGATCAGGGGCAAAATGGTAATTTGTACCTAAAATGCCTGTTATGATATCAAATATTGATAAATGTGATATTATCATTATAGGATATCAGTAATCTTGTTCCGCTGTCATTTCGCCGTCGTTCGTTGTTTTCCGTCAAAAGTACAGTTTATCGTCAACGTACTAAACGCTCGTCAACGAAGGTACGTTCGCGTACTGTAACACTAACTCTGATGTTTATGTTATGCATATATGTGGTATGTGTGCATATAAAGGTTAGAGAGTATCTGTAATGCTGGGAGCGATATGTTCATATGCTGGGAGCGATATATCTGTATGCTGGGAGCGATATGGTCGCATGCTGGGAGCAATATATATGCATTGGTTATGATAGTTTGCTTGAGTATGCGGTTTGGTGTTGTGGTATGAGTTGTCTATATATTGTGTACGTAAACATGAGGTTAACCGTTACCTGGGGTCCGTATGCATGGGACCTCAGCTCTTAATATAGCGTCAGGGTCGAGAGAACCAAGGACGGAGGACAAGGGGAAGCGCAAGCAGGTCGTCTAGAAGACCCGGCTGAAGATTTCCTTTGATGTCCCGGCAGAAGCCTTCCTATTATTGCTTTTCTTCACTTTTAAACCACGCGGTTTCTATACCGCTATTGTATCCAACCAGACTTATGGCATTTTGAATATATATATTAGATACTCTTCCGCTCAAATGGTCTACTCTGATTATTTGAAATGACTTTGAATGAAAAAAAAAAAAAATATTCCGCTTTTGAAAATTGGGATGTTACAGCCCTGACATACATTTTCCCTAAAAATTATAAGGATCACAAGATTGACTTTTTTATATAAATTTTCATACAATAAAATAAAACATTAGCATTTAAATTGAATAAAATATAATTTAAACTATCCAAATTTAGCTTAAATAATTCCATATCTGAGATAATGAAGATGAAATCCAAATTACATACACATTAGTGTGTATGTATATATGCATGCATATACCGAAGTAGAGTTTTTAAAAGGAATTGCGTAGAGTGAAATCCTAATTTGTTGTTATTGGCTGAATAGTGAAATCGTAGTTCACCATAAAGTTTGTTTCATTTTTCTGTGGTATTTCAGAAAAATTAAATAGAGCATTTCTTAAAACCAAAAAAATTAGAGCATTTCCTTGTTTGGATGAGAAAGAATCTTTAACCACCATTTGGTAACAATTTTCCTCTTAATTGGTGACCAAAATTATGGGCATATCACTATAAATGGATTAATATATTAGGTATCAATTATGGAGGTCTTCGCGGTAGAATGCTTCATACCAACTTTAAGTTATATAGAAATGCTTTGAGGTACGTGTAATTGATGGGGGTGAAGCATAAGTTTGACTTATAATAGAAAGATAGTACACAGTTTTGGAATATGAATTCATTCTACGCAAGAAAACATTAACTAAAGTAATTCATTGAAAACAAAAATTATCATCATGATCATTCATTATGTTAAGGCTAAAAATACATAAACCCCCTTTATCTTAACACAATTGCATATAATCTCTCTAACTTTTGAAAATTAACCTAAGGACCCTAAAGTTTTATGTTATGAATATCCATAGTTATTAAACTCGGATTAGACCGTCCAGTTCGAGTTGAAATCCGACGAATTGATCACCTAACCAGTCTGATTTGGCCACATAATCGGTTCAGTATTTTTTATTTAAGAAAACTAATGTAATTCATTTTTTTATTTTATTCAAAATTTATATTAATAACTTTTAAATTTTTGGATTCAAATCCACCCTTGATGAGCCAGATTAATTAACTAGGAAGTTAGAGTGAATCCTATTAGAGTGCATCCTAATTAATTGGTTAATTAATGAAGAGATTTTTTTTTTTGTCAAATTAATCAAGAGATTAATTAATTACTAAATCGGATAAGAAAATTTTGGATTGTTGACTAAATCATAAGTAAGCTAAATAACCTAATGAAATCAATTTATATAATTAAATTGGAATTTATTTTATAATATTTAAATAATCCAACATTAGTTATAAAATGAATCAAAATTATTTATTTTATATTCATTTTACTGAGTCAAAAGAAAACTTGAGAGATTCTCTCATTTGATAGTTGTCATGGGAATTTTGAGTTCTTAAAATACCCCTAGCCTACTACTATAAATAGAGAGCCTCCCTATCAATTCTACTCACTTCAATCATTAAGTTTTCTGACTCTCTCATTTCTTCTCTATTTGTTTCTTGTGTGGAGCTCTACTGTGCCACACCATTTGAACTCTAGTTCTTTGGTAGTTCAAACTAGTTTAAAATTTTGCATGGGTTACTCGACCGATTGGTAGATATTTGGAGGCTTGACCCAATCTTAACATGGATCCATTGGGTATGCTTCCTCCCTCTTACTTTTCCTATATTGGTATGAGAGTCTTAATGTCTTTGAGGTTGTGATAATGTGCTTTGTGCTTAAGCATGTTTGTGCCTCACCAAATTTATTTTTTTTGTTGTGCATGTGCTATTTAGTTTTATGCATGATTGTATGATTTGAGTTAAAGTGTTTAACATATATATTAATATATGTTTATGGCTTTCTAGGATTTTTTTCTACTTGATTTGGTTCAAATATGAGAATTTAAACATGTCTTTGGACGAAACACCGATGACAAATAAAAAAAATTCGAAAATTGGGTCTTTGAGAATGGAGCCTTTTGCATGAACAAATGACATCAATGTGTAGTGCTCTTTGAGACAAATCCAACCACATCAAAAATGCATCAAACAAAGCTTGGATGAGAAAGATATGACCATTCAAAGTTTCGATTGGGGCGAGTCTGCCATCATGTTCGAATTGGGTCGAACCCTTAGGTGTGACCTCTGCACACCATTTTGGCGAAAACATTGTTTCGGTGTGAAAGGGTGTTACATTTATCTAAAGCATAGTGCGCCAAGTTGGTAACCCAAATCAATCAATACGCATCCGGTTCGATCAATCGACCGGGTCACCATTTATAATTTCTTTTATAAAAAAAATCTATAAATTCCAGAAGGCACCATGTGACGTGTGCGGCTAGTGGGACCCCCAGCCACCATATGGCACATGTTTTCTAATAGCATATAGCATATGTAGCATGGCCAACTGGCACGTGCAGCATGGCCAATTGGCACGTGATGCCAAAAGAGACCTCCACGGTGGCGTGTGATGTGCACATGTCGCTATTGAGACTAGGGAAAGTAGGAATTTTCTATATTCTTAGAATTTTTCTATCCAAAAACCTTCTAGGGGCATGTGGGACCTCTGTTTGCGACGTGATTTATTCATAAAAATCTCTAAATTTGAGAGCTTCAATTTGAAAGGAAATTTACCGATATTTAAAGCAAGTCTGGATTGGTTTAGAAGCATAAAAGTGTTGTTGTGCTTATGGAAAGTCCTACATTCCTTCATAATTTATCCTTTAATCCATTTTTCAATTTTTGTTGCTTAGTAAAGCAATTGAGGGGATTTCAATAATTGGATTTAATGGTAATGCTTATATTGATCAGCCTTAATGATGAAAAGGTGCTCATGCAAATCTGAATACAATATCATAATATACTATTTGAGAAAGTAAGGAAATTATCTAAAGATTAAAAAATTATACCAAGATATGCAACAACTTAATAAGAAGAGCTTGTTAATCATTACTTAATACTCCCAAACCTTTAACATTGAGGAGATGAATAAACCATTTTCACAAGTGTTGTGATAATGGAAGTGATCAGGGGGGATACATGAAACATCTCAAAGGATCATCATCTAATGGTCATAGGTGTATTGCAAACCACATCCAAATGAGTGGATAACGATGTTGTAAGAAAAGCTAAAAGGAAATGGCAATTTTCTACATAGGTTCATTGGCCAAAAAGAGCCATGAGATGGACCAAACCCAAATGTAAAACAACAAGATATAGTTTTGGTGTTTGAATGTTCAATAGTAATTGCTTCTTATTCTTTATTTATATTTGAAATGAGTAAATTATTATTTAATACTGAATTATTATTTGGGCTTGATGATTGTTTTATTTAAGTAAGAGCTTCTAGAACATGTAATCTGGGAGCCTAAAAGGTTATGTGTTCAAGTAAGATTATGATTAAGAGGGTGGTAAGCTAACTAGCATGAGTGGGATGGGAATCAACCTAATTGTCTCTTGAACACGAAACTAGCGAAGTAATATCTAATTAACCTTCATATCTCGTGAACAAGTTTGAATTATATACCCAAATAAATGCATGATCATCTATGTGACTGAGATGTAATAAACAAGTCCATACTAACTGAGGTTACAAGAAAAACTCAAACAAGATAACTACAGAATTAGATATTGGAAAATATTTGGAGCAACAAGATGTCATGGATATTCTACCAACTAACCTTCAACATCTAAAGGCTGAAGAACCTGAAGCAAATGTGAAGCTTGTACTACCTATAGTAGGAAAAGAATAAGATAACTTGGATCACTATGTTTAGTGTCATGTTGATCCAAGTATAACAAGACTACTCGGGCTCTGTGGAAAGCCTTAAGAGATAAAGCTATACAAACTCAGCCAAGTTTTGATACTCATAAGCTAAGACTTAATGTATTAATCGAGCAACACTAAAGAGTCATGTAAAACATGACAAGTAATTAAGGTAAGCAAGCAATGTTCTTTCCTATCAACAACAAGTGCATGTTGTAACAAGTATGCCTCTTGTTGAGTGGGAGCACATGAAACTCTTATTAAGTAGGAGCACACAATCTCTTAGTGAGTAGGAGCATGTGAAAGTAAGCCTACTCAAAAGTGAATACCTTCATGACCTTTGGTAATGTGATTTTCCACATTAAGCTTGAGAGTAAAAGGTTGCGGGATGTGAGATCTATTAGCCTTACAAACTTAAATAAAAAAGCAGAGATTTCATCCTTCAAACCTAAGTTTACTAAAGCAAGAAAAGAAAACTGGGCCTAATAAGGTCTAGTAAAGTTTCTACCAAAAAGAAAGAGCAATTTTTCATAAGTTGGCATATGCAATGAAATGCACTGAAGTTCCTTGCATTTCTCATATTGCTTTTACAAACAAAACTAATCCTTTGTGGATTATAAACTTAGGAGAGACATACCACACAAGCGAAGATTGTGAGAACTTTGAAAATTTTATTAGTTGGCATCAAGAGGTGTGTAACTTCATGAAGGAAACAATGCAAAATTGCAAGTCAAGGACATTGGAACATTCATGTTAACTCTACATGTCACACCACCCTAGTAGTGCAGATTCTACTTTGCGCTCCATACAACTGACAAAATTTGTGGACATTATATCATTCTTTAAGAATCAATGGGACTAAATATTTCAAATATGGTATTTCCTTAGATGATTTTTTTTAATCTTGGAAATAACCATTCCACTTCTTACTAAGTTGCCTTTCATAACACATTAAACTAAGACACATTCTTTGAGAGAGAATGATCACAATATCAAAAGAGAATTTGCTAGAAGATGAGTTTAAGGGGAAATGTCCTTATGAAAGCATAGTTTGATTGGCAAGATGATGAGTAGTCTTTTTCAGGAAAACATGACAAATATCCTTTGCAATTAATATATTATGTCGTTTTGCGAACCAAATGAGTAAGGGTAAAACACGGAGCCTATATTGCCTTCAATAACGATTTCATGTGAAGTGACCTTGTTGGTATAATCTCATACTAATCAAAGGATCCGAAATTCTTCATATAACGCCTTAACCTAGTTGAAAATTACTTACAATCAAGGTCTAGAAATTTAACAAAGGATGGACATACTTGCATAATTAGTTTGAGACACTATGTAAGCAAGAAAGGGATTATTAAACAAGGAACAATCCCTAGCCCTAGCACTTCAAACAAGGTTTCCAAAAGGAGAAATAGATATCTCCTAGACATAGTTAAATAAATGATGGCACAATGAAAACTGTCAATCTTGTCTTGGTAAATGTATTGACATCTATTGTAGTCATACTTAACTAAGTGCCCTCTAAATTAGTTACAAATAACTGTGTTCCTTATGAGTTGTGGATATGCTACAAATTGGACCTAAGTGTCATAAGACCATGAGGGCTAGTAGCTTATATCTATAACCCTTCCTATAAGTAAAAGAGATTAAGAGGAAGATGCAAAATTTATATCTTCATGACATATCCTAAGCATTCAAGAAGGCACATGTTCATTAGTGAAAATGATGATGGCTTAGTGACTAAGAACAAATAAAGGAATGCAACGTTCATAGAAACCAAATTCTATAATACAAGAAGTATTGAATTCACATATCTCTTTGTGAGATCAATGGTGATGAGGAACTAACGAGTTTTTCCTCAATCTACTGATTTGAGCAAGAGGGATGAACTTTTTACACAACAAGGAGATATAAGAGAAAGCAAGTAAAAGGTAAGAAATCAAGAAGATATGGGAAGATGATACGAGAAGAAAAGCTCACCCTATTACAAGTAGAGAATCATGTGAGATCCACTTTAGAGAAGTAAAAGGGCCATAACCTTTAATAAAGTAAATGATCTTATCATTTGTCTAGAAGAAGATTATGATTATCATGAAAGCATCTGAGAAGCACTAATGAGACCTGCTAAGAAATTTGGTAGAAAGCAATACAAAAGGATATGGATTCCTTTTACTTAAAACTAGCCAAAATAGGTAAATGGTTGGTTTTTAAACTAGTTAAAAGGCGATTGGGAACAAGTAGATCATAAATACAAAGGAAAATAGATAATTGATAAATGTAAGACAAACTAATAGCTAAGGGTTATACATAATAGAAAACATTGTGTGTTTTAACTCTAAAAGACTAATATTATCTATGACAAAAGCTTAGGTTTGAAATTACATCAAATGGATGTAATGACCTTGTTTCAAAATTGGAAACTATATGAGAATCTCTATCTATAGTAAGTTGAGGGCTTCACAGAAATAATCATCTAGGTAATAATGCTCGAGGTTTCATAGAGTGAAAACCTCATCAATTTTGAAGTGATCTAAGAACACCACTACATAGATGTCATACAGTCTTGGGATGATATTGTACTTATTTCGGATAGCAATTAGAGCCTTCAAAAGCATCTTTCCAATCGTGATTTATAGTATACGAATTAAATATGTGATAGAAGTTTTATTTCAATTTATGTGAATAAGCACTTTTGAGCACCCTAAATATGATCCCAAACAAGCACATTGTGATATTTTCCTCATATCAATGACACATTATTAGCCATAATAAGTCATAGAATGTTAAGACAATTAGGAAATATTCACCCTTGAAGATTTAAGTTGGAAGGAATTGAGCAGAATATAACATATCTTGAGAAACAAGATAAACAAAGTTTGCACAAGGCAACTATATTGTGTTTGTCACAAAAAGAGCTACACAAGTATAATCCTTGAGCATCTTTTTGTGAGAGTTTGTAAACCCAAAATACCCTTGCAACAAAAGGATATAATGTAAGTGAAAACATGTGTCCTACAAAAGATTCAGACATAAAGTGTGTGAAAAGAGTCTCATACTCAAGCTTAATTGGTAGCTTGATGTACACATTACATTACTATGTATAAGACCAAATACATGGTAAATGGTTGGACTTGTAAACTAGTTTTTGATTAAACCCATATGAAGTAATAGGATGTTGTGAAGATAGCTTTGAGATAGCTTAAAAGAACCATGAATTACAAGTTGTCATCAGGTAACAACTCACACTTACATAGATAATCCAACATCAAATAAACTGAAGAATTGGGTAAGTGACATTCAGTACTAAGAAAGGAATTCCTGATTAATAGTGGAGTTGGTGAAAAAAATAAATAGACGTGTGTCTTTGTTTTTCATGGAATATATGAGGTGTTCTACCACCATATAAAAGGGCATGTAAAATGAATGGTTGAAAGAAGGGTTTAATTTGATATGTTGTGATGAACAAGAAAAAATAACTTATACTAAGAACCCTCACCAACACATCAAGACTAAATACATAGACAATTTAATGCCTTTTTGTGAGAGACAAGGTTGCTAGGAAGAAAACCACAATTCAACACCTTCCTGCTTACAAAAATGTTTACATATCCACTTATAAAGCCTATAGTTAAAGATTCAATTATGAGACAAATTGAGGACTTAAGCATGTGTATATCACAAGGTCTTGAACTTCAAGGAATAAAATAAATACATTCATATTATATACATTATGTGTGAATACATACATATTTATGCGAGATATACAAAAACTAGTATGTTGTACAAGTTGAGGTTGATCGACTCACATGAGCAACTATCTTCCCATGTTCACACAAAACATTGAAGGTAAGATAGCAAGCAAACACCATGAGATGGTTGAGAAGAATCGCTGCATGAATGTTGTCAGTTCTCTATATGTTTTGATGATAACTGACAATTGTAAACTCAATATGAAGTTTGTCTTTAGTAAGTTGTAAAACTTACTATCAGAGGAAAACTCGAGTTTTGGAAGTCAAAACTCGAGTTTTGACTTGACAGAGAGTAGCTCAATTTTTCAAAGAAAGCCAAACTCGAGTTTGCTTAGGCAAACTCGAGTTTGCAAGATACAGAGAGCACTCAAAGTTTCCACAACAAGACAAACTCGAGTTTCAGTTTGAAAACTCAAGTTTAGATCAGACAGAAAGACTTCAGAAACTTCAATACTTTCACAAGTCCGGAAAACTCCAGTTTTCATTAAAGTTTTTGTGTTAAAGAGATGTCTGAATTTTGTAAACTCCTGGAAACTCAAGTCTGGTTTCTAGTAACTTGAGTTTGGCTTAATACAAAACACTCGAGTTTTACTTGTTTTGTAAACTTCAGTTTTGATTTTGAAAACTCTAGTTTTCCTCTGGCAGAAAGCTCTCAAAGTTTCAGTTCTCATTGAAACTCGAGTCTGGACTTTGAAGACTCGAGTTTAGCTCAAACAGAGAACACTCGAGTTACCACCTGAATTGAAATCTCCAGTCTTGACTTCGGGAACTCCAGTTTTATGTTTTGGGCTCAAGTCTATTTTTCTCACCAAAGTCCAAAACTCGAGTTCATCACTTAATGACTATAGTTTTGCCATATGTTCAAACTCTTATTCAAAAAGCAGAACTTGACTTTCCTCTCGATAAGAACTAAAACTCAAGTCAGTCACTTGTCAACTCGAGTTTAGGGAGTGTTGCAAAATGTGTTCAAAACTCTTATCGTGATCCTGCTCTCTAGATGAACTCTAAACTCGAGTCTACCTATGAAAACTCGAGTTTGTGACGAATAGATTTTGAACAACCAGATTGTGCCAATCTGTGAAATCTTCATGAGTTAATCTTAAAATGTCATATCATATGTTACAATTGATTCTAACAATGTTTAATGAATTTTCGAGTAAATTTCAAATGAATTCAGCAAAGATCAAGGTGAAATCAAATCTAGGTCAAATGCAATTAATGAAGAACAAGGACAAGCCTAAACTTTCTCCTCTATCCTAATGGTTCAGATCAGGCCGTTATAGGTCAATCAAATCTCTCTCAAACAGTCAAATAAAGTTTATGGAATGACAGAATATCTGGAAGACCATCTGCATCAACTAATTCCAGGATTCCAGCTGAAGAATTGAAAGAATAGAGAAAAATATGCAACGGTCATATTCCAGATTTACAGCTGAACTTTGAAGAATCAAAGAGAAAAAAATGCAACGGCTAGTTCCTATTATCAACCTATAAATACCCATGAAGACTCAGAGCAAACATACAACAATTGCAACTGATTCCATTCTTGCTTTAAATCTTTGCCACTACTTGAACTTTAGTATTTATTCATATTTACTCTTTAAGAGAGTTTGATTTCGAAAATCATTTGATTACTTGTTTTTGTAAGAATTCAAAGTTGTGGAACTTGTGAGTTGGGTTGTTTAATTACAAAGTGTAAGGGTGAGCAAGTACTAGGTGATTAGGATTGCATATGACTTACATTGTTGTAATTAAAGCTTATTGAGATACTAGAAATACCTGGAAGATATTTGGGGACTGGATGTAGGTTAGGGTTAAGACCGAATCAGTATAAATCCTTTGTGTCTAGCTTTCCTTCCCTTGCTGTTCCACTCTTTGTTTTTCTCAAGTTTCTTTTTCGAAAACTTAGACATTCTTGAAAGGAATTTTTTTAGATTTTTTAAAATCCCCAATTCACCCCCTCTTAGTGATTTCTTCCATTTTCAAATGTCACCTTAAATGAGTTTGAGATGAGATCTATACATGAAATGGATTGAATAATAGATATGTGTGATCTATGAAACTTGTAGCTAGGCAAAGAACTCTTCTCTAAAAATGTTATGAGGATTTGTGAGTTGAAGAGTTATGGTTCAGATACTGTGTATACCTAAAACTTAAGTTTGTAAGGTGTTAAGAAACCAAACTCAACATACACTCTTACAAGATAAGACAAACACTATAGCATGCAATTCATATTGCATGTGCTGATGGAAGGAATCTACAACAAGGAATGTAGATTGAAGATCTTGTTCCATTGCAGTGTGAGTCTTAGGAAAGAATTGAACCTTCTAAGATGCCTTTAAGATTTTGGAAGCATTATAAAGGACTAATTTGGTGAAAAATACTTTAGCTCGCACCTTATGGTCGTGAGTGATTCAATCTAATAGCTCAAATTTGGTGGTTGCACGTGTTTGTGCATTTGGTTGAACCTCTCTAGTACCTTGTTTTGATCATAGTGCATAATATTTTATTTGGTTTGGATGACCCATGGTTTTTACTCTTAATTTGAGGAGTTTTCCACATTAATAATTCTAATTTCTCTTGTGTCATTTAATTTTTGCTATCTATTTGCTTCCTCAAAATCTTGCAAGCGATAGAAAGATTTTAACATCTGTTGAGCCTTTTCCTAACAAGTAATACATAAGAACATAGCAGTTTGTCCATAATTTGTGTTGGTCAAACAAACATGCGTAGAATTAACTTTATACATTGTGAGCACCTTGGTGGTGCATGTTAGAACAAGACTTTCATTTAAGAGGAGAGTGAATTGGATTAAAATTAAAAACTCAAACTTTAATTCGAACTTTAAGAAATAGAATAGAGCTAAAGAGATGTCATCAAAGATAAACACACGATTTATACAAGTTTGGCCAAAACCACTTGACCTACGTCCAGTTTTCAAAAGCCTTATGAGATTTACACTGTTCTTTAAGTTTACAGGGCTTTTGGTGCCTCAATACAAGCTAGTTCTTTCTCAAAGAACAATCACAACCCCTTACACTTTGCAATTTACACCCACTCAAGATCCTACTATCTTGAGTCTCACAAAGTAACAAATGATTCAATAAATGTCTCTCACAAGAGTAAATATATAATCGATGAAGTATAGAATCACATTTAAGAGCTCAAGACTTAGTAATTGATGTAATAGTAAATTTTCCGCATAAGGTTTCATCTTTAATGCTCTAGTTATTTATAGGTACAGTGAATTAATGGTAGTTGCCTTGTTGAATGTATCCATTGGAGTGTCCTTGATCAATGTTATAACTATTGGAGTCTCTGAACATTCTTTATGTCTAAGGAATTAGCCGTTGGAGCAAAGAGAAAGTATGTTGTTTGAATAACCTTCACATTTAACTCTTCTAACTCAAAAGTGTTTTTCCCAATTTGTGTGTTAATCCTTGTTTAATCACCTATAAAACACTTAAGGACTAATATAATGAAGAGTTAGAGTGATTAGAAGCAAGAAAACAAGTTACACAATCATTCCAATAATTTTTAAAAGTTTCGAGGTGTGATGCTTTGTTTTCTGGGAAAGCATCACTTGAGTTATCTTTTCTTAGCAATTTAAAAACCGTACATAGCACTGGATGGATCTTTGGAGTAATGTGCTAGTGATGCATAAAATGGGATAACTCAAGTGGTCTTGTTTCTTCGAATAATAGATCACTTGATACATCATTTGAGTGATCAACAAGTTATGAAGGGTTATAGGGTCACTCAAGTGATCTCGTTTCCTTCTATTTTGAGAGAAACATATCACTTGATCACATCACAGAAGTTTTCTGTTAGTGATGTTCTTTTAACACATCACTCTAGTGGTCACTCACTTAGAAAATTTTAGGCTTTCATAACACTTCCAGGGCCATTGCAATGTTATGCTAGTGATTCTCTTTTGAATGCATCACTCGTGTGGTCACTCAAATAAGCTTCAAACGTCACTTGAGTGGTCCCTCGAGTGATTTTATTTTTACAACTTTGTAGAGCAAATATCACTGGGACAGGTCACTAGAGTGATGTAACAATGCTGAGATTTAAACACATCACTTTAGTGGTCACTCGAGTGATATTTGATCCCTTAATTTTTTTATTTTTATTTTTATTTTTTGAAAATAGATCATTGCCAAGTATCACTTGGGTGCTGTGAAAGTGATGCAAGTTTTACACATCACTCAAGTGGTCACTTAAGTGAGCTTAGAACATCAATCGAGTGATGACTAAGTGATTTTCCCTTGGATAATTTATCACAACACTGATCACGGGATGATTCAATATGGTGATGTGGTGATGAGAATTCAAACATATCACTTCAATGGTCTCTCAAGTGATCTTTTTTTATAAAAAGATTTCACTAAAAAAATCACAATGGTGATTTAGCTAAGTTTTATCACATCACTATCTAACAGTTTTTGCATAATATGTTTTTTGCTTTTTTTTCAAAAACTTTGTTTAACTTTTGAATCTCTTGCAAAAATTTTCTAAATTTTGTTATCATCAAAATATGTAGTCTAATAGTGCAGTGGTAGGCAAGCCACCCTTTAGTTGAGTAATGTCCAAAACTTTATACGTTGGTGATCACAAGTTTGCCCGATGCAGAAACTTCAATGTTTCTATTGTTGTTTAGATTTTTCACAATTGGTTAGTATCCTAAACGACGTAGTAGCCATTTACTATATCGGTTTCAATTAAAACCGACATAAAAAATATTTTTAAAAGTTCACTTTTATTATAAAAATTCCATCCTGTTTTTTCTATGTTAAGTTTTCTAATTACTGATATAGATTAGTATAAGAATTAATATTTTTTGCAGAAGTCTTCTTTTCAATATGGCTTGGTTTTCAATTTGAGTTTGCATTTGATCATGATTATAGCCTTTAGTTCCTTAATTAACATTTAGGCAAAAGTGTTACATAATTAAGTGATATATATATATATATATATATATATATATATATATATATATATAGCAAAGTATATAAATCACACGGAAATTAAATTACCAAATTATTTATATTGAAAAAAAAAAATTCACAGCTATTTTTGTAACTTATCATTGATGATGATGATCTTGACTTCAAATGTGTTTGCTACTTGTCAAGATGAAAACTATAAGTGGAAAAGAAACCATCTGAGTGGACACATTAAGAGTCACAAAATTTTCTTCTAACATCCTCGATCAAAATTATTGCATAAAGAAAGGCCCCCCTCAATTATAATAATTTGTCCTTATTATTACTGATATCCCCATAAAATTATTGGCACTAAATTATTGCATCTTTTATTGGATTTCTTTGTTATAATTTTCCTATGAAAAAAATGTCATTTTCTGTCAAAAATCTGTTACAGATTTTATTCAGAATTTGGTGTTTTGGTTTGATTCAATGGTTAGTGGAGGAATTTGATCCAAATACAGTGGATTTTTTATGCTAGCCATTGTATCAAATTTCTATCCTAACTGTTAAATCAAGTCAATTTCTTAGATTATGAAAAATTAAAAGACAAATAAATATATTTTCCCCTCATTATCAATCTATTAATGTATTCAAAATAAGAAACAGTCAAAGTTGAGCGAATATTATCCATATACTTGCTTCTTTCAATCAATTGTTCTTATTAATGACCAAAAAATCAATCGCCAAAGTCTAAATCAAGTAATAATTGAGCCTTAAAATAATAATTCTCTCGTGCAGTAGGATTTTTTTTTTTTTTTTCTAATGAGTGCAAAAACACCAATATACTTTTCGAAGAATTACTATAAAAGATACCAAGGAAAAAATTAATCACTCCAAAGTTCGGTAATAACTGAGGAGCAAACAATGACAAGTTTTAATATAGAAAATGATAAAATATTTATAATGTTTACTTGTCATTGAGACTTTTTAGTTGTTAAATCTCTATAATGAAAAATTTAGAATTTTGTTTTATATTACTCACTCGTGCTTAACATAAGACTACTTTAGTGAAGAATTGAACTATAAATTGCGTTATACTAAACATCACCATCGGAGGGAGTATATGAAAAGTATATAAAAAAAAAAAGGTCTGAATAATTTAAAGTTTTCAATATCTTAATGAGGAATTAATTTTGTGATTCTCAGATCAGTTGTGTTGGGAGTTTCATGACAAAGTTTGGCGGCTACAATTGTGCTAGCTACGTGGTTAATTATACGACACTCTTTCCAATTTTGAATATAAGAGTTATTCTGCGGGTTTAATTTGGTTTAAAATATAAGATCTCTATACATTTTGTCTTCTAAATTTATAATTTTTCAAATAATTCATATTAATTACACATATTAAGGAGTTTTCCATCTAAGTAATTCCAATGAAAATTATTAAAAAGGGTATTTTAGGAATTTTTTTTTAACATATAATTAATTTATTGAATTTTCACAATCTTCACAACTCAAATACCTAACTACCATGTTAAGGACTGAAAGGAATATTCTTGAAGGGTTTATACTTTATTTAAGATATGGTAGAATGAAAGTTTATAAAATGTAATAATGGATTGTAACTTAATTAGCATTTTTTTTTTTTTTTTTGGGATACAAAGGTGCAACCAATGTTAAAAACTAAGTCTTATCCATAGTAATCAGTTTCTCGAGCTCATCATCCGCGTGGGAGAGAAAATGTACGCCTGGCACAGATGAGAAGCTTGCTTTAGCCAAGTGGTCAGCAGCTGAATTCCCCCACCTTGAGATATGTTGAACTTCCAGATTCCAGTCGCGAAGGACCATGCCCTGAAAAATTAGCATAATATAGTGCTTAGAGAGACATTGTTTTGGGTCTCCTTTTTGGAGATAAGGAAATTTGGAGGCCCGTGACATTGGAATTTCGGAACATAAACTTGGATAATGTTTCTTGAATAGCTAACCATAATGTGCAAATTGACTTATGAGAAGTTTGTTGTTCCCTTTCGTACTTTGCATCAGTCGGTCCTCCTTTTGATAAATTGTTAACCATTATATAATATAAACAATCAAATTCAGTGGGAAAAAAAAAATCAAATTTTCTTTTGAAAAAAAAAAATTGTTCACCAAAAGATCTCATACAATTTAATTGAGTATTTTCTTCGACGGTATTCTTCTTTAATCTTTTTCAGAAGGCCATGGTGTCTGATGGACCATCCTCACCAATACATCTAGGAGCCTTTATTTGATATATATATTTATATTATGAATTGAATCTTATTTTTCTTATCTAACCATACATTTGGCCACTCCTTTATCTCTAGAGAACACTATAATCTACACCCCTTAGTGGCACATCAAACAGCCTTATGTATATATCTCATCTACCTCAAATAATTTTTTATCATTTTCTTTTTAAAAAAGACCCGTCTATCTATATCTATTACTAGAACCATTTATATTTTCTTGTATTACCAAAATGCACACATCTATCTCAATAGCCTCGTATCTACTGTATTGCCCCAACTTTGTGTTATCCCTCCAAAAGCCGATTTATTCACAATCATATATAGCATTGTTCGTCTTGTAGTAGTTCATTAAATCTATTCTTTTAAACGGTTTATGTTCAAAAATAATAATATTATCCTTAATTTTTAATATATAATAGTTAGATAATTAATTTTGTTGATATTAAGTTAAGCGGGCTGCTTTTAACAAGTCTATGTTCCTTATTGATAAAACCACTTCTAATCGATCATGTGTGTTATAGCTATCTTTTAATAGAAACCTCATTACAAATATGTAATCAATAGGGATATTTTTGTTCAAAGCAAAAAAAAAAGGGGATATTTTTATAGGAAAACTAGAAGTTTAAGAGACAAAACAAATTAAGGTCTTATATTTAGAATCAAAGACTGTGAAAAAAAATAAAATCTTAGAAGAAAAAAAGGGAAAATTTCACTCCACCCCCACTGTAGACATTTAATACCAAAGAGTCTAAAACTTTTTGAAACCTCACTCAGTGCACCCCCTAGGATTAAACTAAAATTAAGTTTGTTGGCTAAAAAGACATTTATGTCATTGTCTTGTACATAACAGATACCGTCTTATAAATTTCCACATGTACCTTGTGAATATGCATATTTGAGTTGTTAATTCCCACATATATATTGTAAATAACATATATTCTTGTGAATATGCTACTTGTTTTGTACTTGGTAAAGATGAACTTATTATTTTGAATTATTTGTCTTGTAAATAAGTATATGTGACTTACAAATAATCATATTTGATTTATAAAGTAAGGATACAACTACCTTTTCACCCATAAGTTTTAATTTCATTTTACTCATACGGGTATAGTACAATTTTGAAAATTGTGGGAGCTATTTAATATTTATAAGTGCATGTATGGTATAGCTTTTAAGAGGAGCAATCAGATTTATTTACTATTTCAATCAAGTTTATAGGTTTTTTTTTTCCATTTGGATGAAAAAAATTTCAAATCAGGCTTATAGGGTAAAAACTCCTTATTTGAAAATCTAGCTTTCCTAGTGTATAGAGTAATAACTACTTATTCAACAATCAATCCAAACATAACTCATATTTCACAATCTCACATTTTTCATCAATCATTTTCCCCCTCAATATCCTAAACAAGCCATTAACTGGCCCCATCAAAGCGCAGTAAATTTTTCTCAAGAAAAAATGATGAGATGAATTTGTTGAGGGTGCAAATTTAAGGGTGAGGACGACGTCAACGTCAAAGAGGAAGGGAGAGCGTCAAAAAGCGTAACGAGGAAATCCGGAAAAAAGGAATTTGGTGAGTCCCACAAATCCAAGAGATGAGCTGTTCCCTCTTCTCTTTTATTTTCTCTCTTCCTTTATTTGATTCCTAACCCTGAAAGTGAGAGAGAAAGTGACCATCCTCACACCAACGAATTAATGTACCTACCTACCAACTTGTTAATTACCTGGCGCGAGCGCATATTTATCTAGATATATATATTTTTAATTAATATTGTTAATTATACTCTATATATTTGTATGATTTAATTTTTTATCAAATTAAAAAATAACATCATTCCACGTATTTACATTTAATCTTTTTTTTAAGGATAAGCATGCATGTAAATCGATCAAAATCGAAGTGTGTTGGATATATATATAATTCAGGAAAAGAAAAACCATTCATTCAAAAGTGAATTGATCCATCTGGACAAGCAATATAATCTTATCCTATCCCTCTCCACTCACTCTCACCTTCTTTTTCAGCTCTTTACATAATTCTTTTATCTTTCAATTTTTCCCTAATTATTTACATCATGAGCTACGTTCTCAATTATATTCGTCATTATGTGTGGAGTAAGTATCATTACAAATATGGAAAATTAGTTATCAATTATTTCATTGATTTTTCCAAATATTAACTAGGCGTGTTTTGATGGTGTATGGATTTTTCATATTTTCATTTGTGGCCAACAAATTAACTGTAGCCTTGTGATTTCAATTCAAACAATATCTTCAGAAGTGCACAAGGAATATATCCTATTTGGATCCTTCAGATCAATTTACATTATATTGTCCCATTTTTCTTATTTTTTATTTTAAAATAATTAAACCTTTCATATGTAATTATATGAATTAAGTATATATATGCGCCCTTCAAATAGATGCATGCATGGAATACGTACGTACGTACGTACAAAAGTTCTACAGATGTTAAAGTGGTTCGACATAACCATAAAAGTTCTCATATGTGTTAATTTTATGAAATTTAATAAACAAATCAAATAACATTTTTTATAAATATAATAAACCTAATTATAAATTAAATGGTATGCGGCTTTATGCTCACAAATATAAATGCATTTAAATTTTATAGTTTATATTGATTTTGATATTGTTTATTAAACATAGAGAACATTTTACTCTCAATTTCGCCTTTTCCGTGTCTCTTTTTTTCCTCTCCCCCTCCTCTCGACTTATTGGATGGTGTGAACTCTTCTCTCGTCATTGGGAGAGCTTTTTTCATGGTGTCTCCCTCCCCAGTTTCGGCCGGGGGTGGAGACGTCTTTATTTTGTATTAATTTCCATTTATTTTTGTGTTTCTTTAAGCTTTTTATATGGTGGTATTAATTTTCTTTGTGGTAATAAACCAAGTTAGGAGTTTCAATAATAGCAAATTTCACCTAATGGCTACATTTTGTGGTTGGTATTAGAATCCATCAAGAAAAGTCCCACATTGATTACAGAAAGATTAAAGTGAAAGTATATAACTCAATGATAGATTCTATCTAATTTATTTGAGTTATTTTGATAGAAAAACCAACCTAGTACGTACCTAAATCACTAAATCAAATAAGGTATTAGAGTCATACAATCAATGGGACCAAAAAAAAAAAAAGAGTAGGAAGGAAAAAATGAATATTGAAAAATGCAAAGAGAAAATATTATGGACATAAGGCCTCTGAAACTTATAAAAAGGTACAAGTCTAGGAGGGAAAAAAGAAAAAAGAAAAAAGAAGTTGGGAGAATATTAGAATACATCAAGAAAAGCCCCCCCCCCAATTGATTATATAAACATTGAAGGGAAGGTATATAACCCAATAGTAGGTTCTATCTAATTGACTTGAGTCATTTTGATCGAAAGACCAATCTAATGCATACTAAATCAAAAAATCTAATAGGAATTTTGTAACTATAATCATATATATTGTTGACTCCATCTTTCAAAAGATTATTATTGATGACTTCTCTTCGTCTTCATATTTTTTATTGGTATTTGTGGGTGCTTTTCCTTCTGAGATCTTCTCATCAAGGGCAGAACCAAGAATGACAATTTGGGGGTGAAAATTATAAAATAGAACCCAAATGTTCATAAAACTAATTTAAGCTCCATAAATATTTCAATATTTTCATTTTAGTCCCTCCACGTAATATTACATCGAGGGACTAAAGTGAAAATTATGAAATTTTTATGAGGCTGAAAGAGAATTTCCTAAAACTTTGGGTCATTTTCTGTAATTTTTGGGGGCCACCCCTTAGCCCATTGGTCCACCCCTGCTTCTCATTGAGTTTCTTCAAGAACTAATCTAGTTGCTTTATTGTTGATAAAAATGGTGGAACCTTTAGGATGATTCTTCGAACAACCACTTCTTACAATGATTTTGTTGTAAGTGACAACATTTTTCTAAAAAACATATTCCAGCAAGGGATTATGAAGGTGTAAGGGTTTTTGGGTGTGGCGGTGGCGGTGTCTCCCTAGCTCCCTCTCATCTATTTTAGGGTTAGTGTTTTTTAAGAGTTTCTTTGCATTATTATATATTTGAGCTCTCTTTTTGCAAAAAAAAAAAAAAAAAAAAGAAAAAAAAATTATTTTTAGGCTTGTATTTTTCGTTGGTTACTTTTAATGACATAATATTTTCTGGGCCCAAAAAAATATTGTTGATTAAATTATCATATTTTTCCATATATTGTATATATAGAGTATGAAGAAAATGAGCTATATTATTTTTAAGTTGTGAGTACTCTACTTGTTTTATATACTTTATTCTGTCACACTATAAGTCAATTCAATTAATTTATTGTAATAAAAAAAATGAGAGTTAATTAACTCATTAAATTAATCTTAAATTAATTTATTTTCAATTTACCCATATTAAGTGAGGTTTTGAAAGAGAGAAAAATTCAAGAAGCCCCATTTAAGCATTATTACAAGGATAAAATTGATAAATAAGTATTAGTTACTCTTCAAGTAACTTATATTATAACCAAAATATTCCTTCTAAAGTTACTTATATTGTGGACCAGAAAAATAAGCATGTGTGTATAAAATATTGCCATATGAATGATTAAGATTAAATAAAAGTAATCATTATATTTCGGGGCTTGAATAATTGAGTATCATACTTCATACCAAACAAATTTAGTATTTTTTTTTAATAAAAAAATTAGAATCATATGCATTCCATACGTATTTAGACAATTGAGAATGGTGTATCTCCCCCCCCCCCCCCCCCCCCCGGGGAACTAAAAATAAGATTTGAATTTTGTGTATTGAGCGTCTTTTCAACTTACCATTTTCACTACTAAATAATCATAATTCATAACCAAACAAAAAAAAAAAAAAAATCAGCAATTTTTTTATAAAGTTGAATTTCCAAAACTACTTAACTGACCATATGCCAAATCTATCTAAAAAAACATTAAGTTCTCCGGTGTTCATATTCCAACAATTTATTTTGACTGTTTCCTTAGAGTACTAGTTCATTAGCGAAGCTTTATTAGGATTCCAACGCATCGATCTATAATACTCTTTCTGGTTCTTATTATAAGGCACAAATTACCAAATGTATTTAGTCCTTTTTATAAAGTACTTGCTTGTTTCCAATGAGCATTGATTATTTTTTTCTATGTATACCCATAATTAATAGGAGTAGTAGGTGAGAGCAATAATGACATAATATTAAAGTTTAGTGTAAATAATAGAGGTAATATTGAAAATTACTTAAATTATAGGACAACTTTATTGACTTTAACTGTCTTTATTGGTTTATGTGATTTATTAGTTGGTGTCTTATAATAAAGACCGGATGGAGTAAGTTATAAGAGCTTATAAATGCCAATTGAATTAAAGTGCTTGCCAGTAATTGATTGGTCTCTCACATTAGTTGATTAATTTAGTTCTCTCCCAGAAAAACTATGTTGTATTTGCCCATTTATGTTGTCTGTTTCTTGTTCAAGTTTTTGCCCATTAATGTTATTCTACATTATAAGAATTTGATTCATTCTAAAAGATTATCGAGTGTTCAAATTAATTATACTAGAGACGTGAAGAATTTTCTGGCAAGTCTCATGTCGAGAAAGCTCTACGCCAATTTTTGACACTAATTAAGCCCTATTTTTAGACCTGAACTTGAGATTTCTGCAAGGTAATCTAATAAAGTGTTGTGCCATTTAAACCAAAAGCTTGGGGGTAGAAAAAATTTATTAAATTTGTAAATCAAGATCGATGAGTGCAAACTGAACCAAAAAAAAAAAAAAGTTTAGTATGGAATCAAATAATAATGAATACCAAGATTATGAGGTCAAATTGAAACGGAGATTATCCAGCGGCTAGTACAACAACTCCATAATTGACAAAAATTAAAGAAATCATATAAAAATCGAGCATTCATGGGTGAATATGTTTTTTTAGCAAAACGCGTATAGTTACATTATATCAATTAATTAATTAATTAATTAATTAAAGAGAATAAGGTTAAAATCTCCAACGGCTATTTCTTGAATTAAGGAACCTGTAAAAAGAGGGGTGAGTTTAAACTAAAGTCCCAGGAAGAACAATGGATTACATAATCATTATATAAGAATGATCAAAGTGTTATTACTATTACTATAAAAAAAACTTACCTTTGGTGGCAAAAAAAAAAATCACCATCGAAAATCGCAAAGTCACCGCAGTTTCTAGCCGTAACTTTTCGCCATCAAAAAGATTGAAGTGAGCTTGAGATAAATTTGTAAGGCTTTACACTAACATATAGTTGGTGTAAGGCGTTATTATATTTTTTCAAGTTTTGAAGGAGACACTTATGTTAAAAAGGGAAGCTAAGAATTCCAAACCAAATACATGGTGTAAAAAAGAAAAAGAAGAAGAAACTTGTAAGGCTTCACGTGAGCTTGTGAAAAACATGTTAGTTTTCTATGTGTTTTGATGATAACTGATAATTGTAAACCCAAGTTGAAATTTGTCTTTGTTAAATTGAAAAACTTACAGTCAAAGACAAACTTAAATTTTGGTAGAAAACTCGAGTTTGGACTTAACAGAGAGCAGCTAAAGTTTTTGTAAACTTAGACAAACTCGAGTTTAGTTTTGAAAACTCGAGTTTAGACCATATAGAGAGCTCCTAAGTTTTTCAAGACAAAGCAAACTTGAGTTTAGTTTTAATGAACTCCAGTTTTGATAATATAGAGAGATCTAAGTTTTCCAAGCTTGTTGGAAACTCGAGTTTGATTGAGTAAACTCGAGTTTGCAATATACAGAAAGCTACGCTCCATTTTGAGTTTGTGAAAACTCGAATTCTATTTTTAAAACTCCAGTTTACATTTGCCAAAGTATTTTACAAAGTTTTCTCTCTTATAAGGAAACTTGAGTTTAGTTTTACAAACTTGAGTTTAGAACTTACAGAGAACAACTCAATATTTCTAAAGATTTGAAAACTTCAGTTTTCAATTGGAAACTCCACTTTAGACCATATAGAAAGTTTTCCGGTTTTTCCTAAGTTTTGTAAAAACTCGAGTTTGACTTTGTAAACTCGAGTTTGTGCCAAGCAGAGAGCTTTGCTCTATTTGAATTTTTTGAAAACTCCAGTTTTTAAGCTTTTAGACTTAAACTATGTTTTAACTAAAACTATCTAAAACTCGAGTTAGTCACTTAATGACTCAAGTTTTGCCCTTCCTCAAAACTTGCTTCAAAGATCCAATCGCGACATTCTTCTCTAGATGAAGAAAACTTGAGTTAGGTTTTGGAAATTCGAGTTTAGGCTTCTGAAGTAAATTACAAACTTTAGTTTGGATGAACAAACTTGAGTTTGTGTCATAGAGTTTGAAAATCAAATTACACGAATTTGTGAAATCTTCATGTTTGATCTTGATATTTCCTATCATCATACATCACTATTCCTAACTATGTTTAATTAGTTTGTTAGTGAGTTTTAGATGGTTTAAAGAATATCAAATTAAGATTTAGTGAAAAGCAAAAGGCAATGTCATAACATTTATTACAAAGTTCAAAAAGCTTGCATCCTTTTAGACAGTCATTCTCTACACGTTGCAAAGGGATTAAAGTTTCTTTTCCCTAACTAGAAGCTACTCTTCCAACGGATTAAATTCAAGGGAAGTCAACTCTAAATCTCTGTGCACCTGGATTAACTGAAGAGAAGAGAGAGAAGAGACCAAAGTGTTCTTAATCAACTCAGCAATGTCTCCAACAATTATATTGAAGAATCCAACGGTCATTTATTGCTCTCTTAATATATATAGAGTTGCATTCAAGTCTTCTCAACAACCAATATACAAAAAACGAAAATAATTCAAGTTTCCAACTACTCTTTCAGTTTTCTACTGTTAAGTATCTTTTGATATATTTGTACTTCAATGTTTATCATTATCCACTCTTAGAGAAAGTTTCATTTATTAAAACCATTTAATGTAAGGATCTCAAGTCGTAGGACTTAGAGCTTGGGAATATCATATTACAACTTGTAAGGGAGAGTGTATCCTAATGAGAGGATTACTTTCGAGTGTAAATTATGTAATTGATATTGTGAGTTAGTGAAAATCCCAAAGTGTCTTAAGACTGGACGTAGGTCAAGAATATGGACCGAACTAGTATAAATTTCTCTGTATACTAAAGCTTCTCTTAACTCTCCTCTATTCACCTTTGTTTTACTTCTATAAAATAAAGCAATTCGAATTTTTTTTTTTAAATCCTCAATTTCCCCCTCCTCTTGATGATTTGCTCCATTTACAAAACATAAGTTGATTTAGGGAAATCCCATACACACATATGGGGTTTGAGGTGAGCTAGAAAACCTTGTTTTGTTGGCGATAGCATGGGTAAAAATATATTAAGTATTTTTAAAAGGACTGGACCGAACCTGTAACATCCCACCTTAAAAACAACGGAATTTTTTTTTTTAAAAAAAAAACGTTGATCAGAGTAGAGCAATTTCGCAAAATGAGTAACTGAACCTTTATATTACATAACCACAGTGTAAGTGTACTTATACAGTTATCTACTATCCAAAAGGAAACAACATCTAACTAGGCATATAAACTAAAACCATAAAATTCCTTCTGCCGTCCTACGCCAGTCGCTCGCCCCTATCTTCAACCCCTTGGTTCGCCCGAACCTGAAGCTACAGCTGAGATCCAATTACCATTTGGATCTCAGGTAACGGTTAACCTTATGTTCAAATAAACAGTATATGGACAACAGTTATTCACAAGCTCATAACAGCAGTAGATCACTACATAAGCACACAGCAGATGCATGATCACAACATTGACAGAACATAAGCACAAAGCAGTATGTAAAGTCCCACAACATGTCTGCACATAACCAGTGCCACGACGGCCCATCGTGTCCTTAGCGCTAGGAAAACCCAACGGCGTTATCAAGACTATAACCCGTATAAAGTTGTATGTATAACTGACAACCCTAGACAAAGCCTCAGTATATAAACATGTCTCTCACATATACGTATATAAGCAGCATAAGTGTTAAGGTTACAATACGCGCCCGTACCTCTGTTGATGATTCCTGGCACGTTTGTCGAATTATGGTACGTTTGACAGCGAGACGACGGTGGTATGACAGCGGAAACAGCAGTTCGTGGTTTCAGATATCTTATAAGGATAATATCACTTATATGAATATTTAAGACCATAACAGGCAATTTAGGTACAAATTACCATTTTGCCCCTAGTTTGACTACTTGGTGGAATTTTGCCAGAGCTTCGCTATTTTGACTTTAAACTCTCAAAATTTTTGCTATAAACTCTCCTCTAACATATTCCTAAGATAAATATCATATTTATTTCTAAAACATGATATCTAAGCTAACTTGAAAATTAAAGACTACTCTAGCAATTCTACTATAACTACCGAAAGAACTACTTAAACTAAAGACTAAGGACTGAAAAACTTACTCAGGGCTTCGCTATAAATTCCTCCGGACTCCTCCTTCTTTCTTCCTCTCCCAACTTTCGAAATTCTCAAGAGAATTTGGTGTGGAGATTATGAAAAACTTGAGGGCTATTTATAGGAAATCTCAATGGCAATTTCGTAATTTCATTGAACTTTGTCTGGTTGAATTCTGACCGTCAGATCGCATTTTTTGAAGTGGCTTGATCTTGGCCCTCCACCTATAGGCCGACCTTCTCCCCCCAAAAGAAGACAAAATTGATGACCTCATGTTCATGACTTCATCCTTACTTTATCAGATAAAATTTCTGGTTCGATGTCCTGATCGCGAAATTCTGTAAACACTTAAAATTCTGGGAACAACATGCTGAAAGTCTTTTCTTCCTCTTTGAGAATACTGGGTTTTCCTAACCTTATACTCTCATTAAGGACATTCCGTTACCTGCCAAAAATCCTCGGTAATCGCTACCGGGTACAGAAATAACGTTGGCTGACCCAACTTCAGGATAAAAATCCATTGATCAATAATATACTCTAGTTTTTCCCAACTTATCCCTGGATTTTAGCTTATGAATTATTTTCTATTGGTTCTCATTTCTATTATCTGTTCTAATTCTGCAAAGTATCTTCTTAGCCTGATCTCCAAAACATTCCGTCGGTTACAGAAATGACTTCGGAGACAGCCTACTTCGAGATAAAAATTCACTTGTTCATAATATACTCTGATCCTAGTAACCTAGTTCACGGTTTTCTAGGTAGGATTTTATTTCTATCCGTGGTCATTTATCCTGTTAACTTTTTACTATTATAATATTACTTAATTATCACATGCCTTAACTTATATTATTATTATATGCAAATATCCAAATCATCCTTATGCCTCCCCCTAAAATTTTCGGCCAGCTCACACATATATATATATTTATTTATTTTTTCCATTTACCATAATATCCTATTTATCTTGTATTTATTTTTCCCAAAATTTTCCTATTGGTCCATAAGTAATTACATAGATTTAGACTTCTATAATTTCTTGAAAAATCCTAAGTCATTAATCCTTACCTTTTAAGATTACTTTTTAACCCTTATTAATTATTTAATTGGGCCAAAAATTTCGGCCCCTAACAATAATTATTTATATTTATTTTATTTTTCATATTTCCTAAATTTCTCTAATCTTATAAAATTTCTGAAAATTACTTAATTAATCCCTTAATAATTTCTAATAATTTTCTTAATTAAAACTAATCATTTTCTCACAACAATTTTATTGACATTAACAATTCAAGCTCCCTGCAATTTATCAAAAATCATAAAGTCAATTTTAGTCTCAGAATACTTTTTAATTTTTCTTCTTTTTATTTTCATAGGAAATAATTTATTAAATTGTATAAATTAAGAATAATATGCTTTCTAAATTTTTAATAATTATTCCATACCTTTTAGAATTTTTCCTAATTCTTCTCAGGATGTTTTATGGCCTTAAGACACATTTTTCACATTTCCGATATTAAATTTCCTTTAATTTTCTTAATGTTTTCCTTTAAACATATACTAATCACATAACATGTTGAGACCAAAATCTTCATAAATGGGCACTTTTCATTATTGTGACATAATATTCCAGATAATAGTTATCTGGGTATTACAGAACCTAGGTAACGTGATTAGAGTTAAAATAAATTCTTGAAACCGCCCGTCATCATCACCTAAGAGGGTGACATTTAAGATTGCATGCATCTAACAAAGAAGCTAGTGGATTGTATGAATTATAATTGTTAAAAAAAAAAAAAAAAAGATTGCATGAATTATATGTCTTTTATATATGATAAACCGTTGAGATTTTTCTGTGATAGAGCCTTAACAGTTGATGCTGTGTGTGTACCAGATATGATTTATACTTAATTTAAGATATGATTCAATTTGTATCTCAAATAGCATTTAACTACTCTCTACAAAACAAAGTTAATAAGAAGTTTTCCATAAATTAATTAAAGGAGGTTTTGGAGCAATATCTTTTTTCTGTTAGCAATTAGCATATGAAACTTGCAAAAAAAAAAAAAAAAAAAAAAAAACTCAGAAAAGCTGTGATCCATAATTGCGTTTTCAAAACAAAAAAAGTTAATTAGATATGTAGATAAAACCAATTTAAGCTCATCATATAATCTTGTTCTTTAATAATATGATCTAAGTGCTACAGAAACTCAAAAATCTTCTTTTATAATTGAATAATCCACCAAAAATATGTGCTTCACAATTAATCCATGATAACTAACTTTATTTCTTTGCAAAATCAAATTCTAATGAATTTGTTACCATATAAAATAAAAATAAAAAATCCTAACCCTTTTTTCTTTCATAAAAAGACAATTTATATTAAAGCTAAAACGAGTTTAATTATAATACATCATTTATATTCTAACTTAGTTATATTTTTATTGTAATTTTCTCTACCCTCTTCCTATTACAATGAATATGTTTGAATTATTAAAGCTAAAACGAGTTTAATTATAATACATCATTTATATTCTAACTTAGTTATATTTTTATTGTAATTTTCTCTACCCTCTTCCTATTACAATGAATATGTTTGAATTCTTGTTAACTAGAATCATTTTCTACATGTTTAAATATTATTGGAAAAGCCGAAGAGGTACCCACATTAGTACCGGAGAGTGTCTAGAATATGATTATCTCTAGTAAATACTAAAATGATTTTTGTACACCTAAAAAAATATTTTTAGTACTAAATGCTTGGATCAATTAGATACGAATTGTTCCAACTTAATTAGTGGTCTTATGTTTGAGACTTGGGTATACATGAAAACAGGTCAGGCTTCACCCTTAACAGGTCAGACCTGTTTTACAACATAGTGGTCTGAATCTGGCCTGTGGCCTGTTATAGGCTTATTTTTCAGTTTAAGCCTGGCCTGTGGCCTATTAAGGAGGTCTGCTTTTTTAAAAAAATTAATTTTTTATATGATTATTATTATTATTTATTTATTTAATTAAGTTAATAGGCCAATTTTTTTTAAAATTTTAATTTTTTTTAAATTTATATTATTATTATTATTTATTTGATTAAGCTAACAGGTCATAAGCTGAAAACAAACCTACTTTAAACAGGTTAAAAAAATGTCAAAATTATATAAATAAATACTAATAATATAAATAGGCCGGTCTGACAGGCCTAAAAGGCCTCTTATCAAGCCTGGATCTAACCTGTTAAACGAAAATAGGCCTTGGCCTGACCTTTTAGCCTGACAGGCCACAAACCCCTAAGAGACCCCTAACCTATTTTCACCGCTACTTATTGGTAGCAAGATTTTCCTGATTGTCAACCTACATTCTTACGAAGCCGACTAGTTGGTTACTAATTATACGGGATACTAAAAAATATTGCTACTGTTATGAATATACTGATTATGTGGATGTCCATTGACTCCCGGTCTCCAAATATTACAAGATGACATGGGACCCACGCATAGTACCATGCATAGTAGTTTACTATTTGGTGGGACCCACACACAAAATAATACAACTCACGGGAATGCATTCCCGTGAGTGTACAGTTATGTAATTAGGGGAATATTACATCAAATGACCCAAAGTGGAAATTACACTAAAGGCCCATTTTCCTTCTATAAATAGAGGCCTTCTGTAAACATTCACATTACACTGAAATGAGAACTTCTCTCTACTCTCTCTCTCTCTAAAATCTCTTGTTCTTGTATTTACTTTTCATCAGTTTTATATTACGTTATCAGCACGAAGACTCTACCAAGGTAAGATTTTATTACCATCTCCTTTACTATTTGTTTATTTTTTCTATCTGGGATAATCTTAACCATGATATGGAATTAAAGTTCTACTTTTACCGATTATTTTGAACATCAGGTTCCATGGTTAAGATTTGAGATTATTTACTATTTACTATTCACAGTAAATAGTAATTTTTACTATTCATGTTAATTTTACCTTTTTCAGTAATTTTATATTTCTATTTATTTTGACTCCTTTATGGAAGTCTAGATTTAATATTTTAGTAATTTATTTTTATTCACTATTCATTGTGAATAGTAACTTTACTATTCACGGTAAATTTATATTTTACTATTTACAGTAATTTATTTATGTTTATATATTCTTCCCACTCCCTATTTATTAATTCATGGTGGCAACATTAAGCTCCATTTGTAATTTAATTTTACTGTTTTATTTATTTAATTCATGGTGGCGATACTAAGCTCCATTTGTTTAATTTAAATTCTTTACTTACTGCTTTATTTATTTCATAGTGGCGATATTAAGCTCCATACTGACTTTATTAATATTTACATTATGCCACTAACATTTAAATTTATGTTACTAACATTTATTTATGCATTTATTTACCTTTTATGGTGGCAACACTAATATTAGTGGGCTCCATTTATTTATGCATTTATTTACCTTTTATGGTGGCAACACTAATATTAGTGGGCTCCATTTATTTATGCATTTATTTACCTTTTATGGTGGTGGCACTAATAGGGCTCCATTTGTTTATCTTAATTCTTTACTGTTGTCTATATATTATATAATATATGCATCATCTTTCTTACCTTCGGATGAGATAGGTCTCGCTGTGAGTTTACTCCCATTCCTATCTCATCTTATTTTTATTTTCTTAGCATGTTTATTTACCGTTCTTTAAATTATGTTTTAATTTATAATAAGATTTTATAATATGATTCTAATTATTTTTATTATTTTTAGTTTGAATCATGTCTTCCAACCTTTCAAATCTTGAATTTAATGCTCTTGACATCACCGGGAAGAATTATCTATCATGGGTTTTAGATGCTGAAATCCATCTTCAAGCAAAGGACTTTGGAAAGGCTATATTGCCAGGAAATGATGCGTCCCCTCAAGTAAAGGCTAAAGCTATGATTTTTCTCCGACACCACATTCATGAAAGTTTGAAAACTGAATATTTAACGGTGAAAGATCCATTTGAATTGTGGACTAGTTTGAAAGATAGGTATGATCATCAGAAAACGGTGATTTTGCCTAGAGCTCGTTATGAATGGATTCATCTCAGGTTACAAGATTTTAAAACTGTAAGTGAGTATAACTCAGCTGTTTTCAAAATAAGTTCTCAGTTAAAATTATGTGGTGAAAAAATAACTGATGAGGACTTATTAGAGAAAACTTTTTCTACCTTTCATGCTTCGAATTTGCTTTTACAACAGCAATATCGTGAGAAAGGTTTTAAAAAATATTCTGAGTTAATCTCATGTTTACTAGTAGCCGAGCAAAATAACGAGTTATTATTGAAAAATCATGAAAATCGTCCCACTGGATCTTCTCCATTTCCTGAAGCGAATGTGAGTGTACGGAATGATCATGGTCGTGGCCATGGTCGCGGTCGTGGTCGTGGCCGTGGTCGTGGACGAGGACGTGGAAATCGTGGAGGTAGAAATAATCATGGTCCTTATCATGGTGGAAGAGGTTATTATAGTCCTTATACCCACCAGAAAAAGATGAACAATGAAGGACAAAAGAATGATAAAGAAGGTCCTTCAAAAGTTGTTGAACATAAATGTTATCGGTGTGGTATGAAGGGACACTGGGTACGTAATTGTCGTACACCAGAACATTTAGCGAAACTTTACCAAGCCTCTATAAAAAAGAGTGTTAATAATGTGGAATGTGATGATAAGGCTCATAAAGATAATGATGTCAATGAGCCAAATGATGATGTTATGTCTCACTTGGAGGTGGAAGATTTTTATGATTAAATAAGTTTTGCAAAAATTGTAATAATTATTTTGTTTCGTTCTGACTTGTTGCCAATTATGTATAATAAATATGTTTTTAATGCATCTTCTATATTGAATATGTTTTGATGCATTTCTTTTCTTTTAATGAAGCTCATGGACATTTCAAATATTGCACACAAGAATGAAGATATATGTCTCATTGATAGTGCAACGACACATACAATTCTTAAAGATAAGAAATATTTTTCACATCTAACAAATTGTAGTACAAGCATCAATACCATAGTGGGTAATACAAGATTGATTGAAGGCTCTGGAAGAGCAATAATAATATTATCCAATGGTACGAAATTTGTTATTAATGATGCTTTGTATTCCTCTAAGTCTCATAGAAATTTGTTGAGTTTTAAAGATATCCGTCGAAATGGATATCATATTGAGACTATAAATGAGGACAATAAAGAATATCTACAAATTGTTACTGTTAGATATGGTGAAAAATATGTTCTGGAGAAATTACCTATGTTATCTTCTGGTTTGTACTATTCAAGTATTAGTACAATTGAAATAAATGTTATGGAAAACCAGAAGCATGTTGATAAAGACATATTTATTGTTTGGCATGACCGGTTAGGCCATCCCGGGTCAATTATGATGCGACGTATAATAGAGAATTCATGTGGACATAACTTGAAACAGAAACAAGTACCAAAATCCCATGATTTCTCATGTGATGCATGTTCCAAGGGAAAATTAATTATTCGGCCATCACCAACCAAAGTAGAAAGTGAGTCTCTCACATTTCTAGAACGGATACAGGGAGATATTTGTGGGCCAATACACCCACCATGCGGACCATTTAGGTATTATATGGTTTTAATTGATGCATCAACTAAATGGTCGCATGTGTGCTTATTATCTTCTCGAAACCTGGCGTTTGCGAGATTACTTGCTCAATTGACAAGATTAAGAGCACATTACCCGGATTATCCTATCAAGAAAATACGTCTTGATAATGCTGGTGAATTTACTTCACAGACTTTTAATGAATATTGTATGTCCCTTGGAATTGATGTTGAACATCCTGTAGCACATGTTCATACGCAAAATGGACTTGCAGAATCATTGGTAAAACGATTGCAACTTATTGCAAGACCTTTACTTTTGAAATCTAATTTACCAATTTCTGCTTGGGGCCATGCCATTTTGCATGCAGCAATGTTAATTCGCATCAGGCCAACTAGTTATTTAAAATTTTCCCCCTTACAAATGGTTTTTGGTGAAGAACCTAATATTTCTCATATACGGACCTTTGGATGTGCAGTATATGTGCCTATAGCACCTCCACAACGTACTAAAATGGGTCCTCAAAGAAGAATGGGAATTTATGTTGGGTATAAATCTCCTTCAATTATAAAATATTTAGAACCATCTACAGGAGATTTATTTACTGCACGATTTGAAGATTGTCATTTTAATGAATCAGTTTACCCAACATTAGGGGGAGAAAATAAGCAGTTGAATAAAGAGATTAGCTGGAATGAATTATCATTGGCTCATTTTGATCCTCGTACAAAACAATGTGAACTAGAAGTTCAAAAGATAATTCATTTACAGAATTCAGCTAATCGAATGCCAGAAGCATTCACTGACCCAAAGAAAGTGACAAAGTCACATATTCCAGCTGCTAATGCTCCTATTCGAATTGATGTCCCTGTAGGACAACCAATTACAAATGAATCAAAAGCACGCCTTAAGCGTGGTAGGCCTATCGGTTCCAAAGATAAAAATCCTCGAAAAAGAAAAGAAGCTAAAATTATAGATGGCCAAGTCGAGGATAATCAAGAAAAAAGCGTAGCTCTGGATGAGCCACTTCATAAAGAGAAATTATCTCCAGAGGAGAATATTGAGGCCCCAGAAGAGATCCAGGTATCTGAAATGTATGAAAATAATGAGATCTCAATAAATTATGTCACAAATAATATCAAATGGAACCGTAATGAAGTCAACATTGATGACATTTTTGCTAATCATATGGCATATGATGTGATGAATGAAGAAGAGGATCATGAGCCAAAATCCATGAGAGAGTGCCAACAACGAAAAGATTAGCTCCTATGGAAAGATGCCATTAATGCAGAATTAAAATCATTGGCAAAACGAAAAGTATTTGGACCTATAGTCCATACACCTAAAGATGTAAAGCCAGTTGGATATAAATGGGTTTTTGTACGGAAAAGAAATGAAAAGGGTGAAATTACAAGGTATAAAGCACGCCTTGTAGCCCAAGGCTTTACACAAAGACCTGGCATAGATTTTGAAGAAACATATTCACCAGTAGTGGATGCAACTACTTTTCGTTATTTAATTAGCTTAGCAGCAAATGAAAGGCTTGATTTGCATCTAATGGATGTTGTGACTGCCTATTTATATGGTTCACTTGATAGTGATATTTATATGAAAGTTCCTGAAGGACTCAAGATGCCTGAAGCATTTAATTCAAATTCACGAGAACAATACTCGATCAAATTAAATAAGTCCCTGTATGGCTTGAAACAATCAGGGCGCATGTGGTATAATTGCCTTAAAGAATATTTGTTGAAAGAAGGGTATAAAAATGACCCGATATGCCCATGCAGTTTTATAAAAAGATCGAGAAATGAATTTGCTATAATTGTTGTTTATGTTGATGATATCAACATTATTGGAACTCCTGAAGAGATTACAAAAGCCATTCATTGTTTGAAGAAAGAATTTGAAATGAAAGATTTAGGTAGGACAAAATTTTGTCTTGGATTACAAATTGAGTACCTGAAGGACGGGATCTTTGTACATCAAGAAACTTATACAAAGAAGGTCTTGAAACGATTTTATATGGATAAGTCACATCCATTCTGTACTCCAATGGTTGTAAGATCTTTGATAAAAGAAAAAGATCCATTCCAACCCCAAGTAATTAACAAAAAAGGTGTAGAACAATTACTTGGTCCAGAAGTGCCATATCTTAATGCTATTGGGGCACTAATGTATCTTGCTAATCACACAAGACCTGATATAACATTTGCTGTTAATTTATTAGCAAGATATAGTTCTGCACCAACACAAAGGCATTGGAATGGTGTAAAGCGTATTTTTCGTTACCTCAGAGGTACTATGGATATGGGGTTATATTATTCAAATGTATCTAAACATGAATTGATTGGTTATTCAGATGCTGGATTTATGTCTGATCCACATGATGGAAAATCACAAACAGGTTATGTATTTACATGTGGAGGTACAGCAATTTCATGGCGATCTATGAAACAAACTATATCAGCCACTTCATCTAATAATGCAGAAATCCTAGCAATGCATGAAACAAGTCGAGAATGTGTGTGGTTGAGGTCAGTAATTCATCATATACGAACTACTTGTCATTTATCTTATGGTAAAATGGTTCCAACAGTTCTATATGAGGATAATACTGCATGTATTGCCCAACTTAAAGAAGGATACATCAAGGGCGATAGAACGAAGCATATTTCACCAAAATTTTTCTTTACTCGTGATCTTCAACAGAATGGTGAAATAGATATCCAGCAAATCAGTTCAAGAGAAAATTTGGCAGATTTATTTACCAAGTCACTTCCAGAAGCAATCTTTGAGAAGCTTGTCTATGGTATTGGTCTTCGAAGACTTAAAGATCTCAACTGATGTTATCAGAGGGAGTAATACTGATGTTGTCAACAGGGGGAGTTGATACACGTTGTACTCTTTTTCCCTTTTCTAGGTTTTGTCCCACTGGGTTTTTCCTAGAAAGGTTTTTAATGAGGCAGCACTGGATAGTGTATCAATGAGTGATGTACTCTTTTCTTTGGCTAGGTTTTTATCCCACTGGGTTTTTCCTAGTTAAAGTTTTTAATGAGGCACATTCATAAATGGACATCCAAGGGGGAGTGTTATGAATATACTGATTATGTGGATGTCCATTGACTCCCGGTCTCCAAATATTACAAGATGACATGGGACCCACGCATAGTACCATGCATAGTAGTTTACTATTTGGTGGGACCCACACACAAAATAATACAACTCACGGGAATGCATTCCCGTGAGTGTACAGTTATGTAATTAGGGGAATATTACATCAAATGACCCAAAGTGGAAATTACACTAAAGGCCCATTTTCCTTCTATAAATAGAGGCCTTCTGTAAACATTCACATTACACTGAAATGAGAACTTCTCTCTACTCTCTCTCTCTAAAATCTCTTGTTCTTGTATTTACTTTTCATCAGTTTTATATTAGCTACAAAATAGAGGAGATAGATATGGATAGTTTTTTTTTTTTTTTTTTTGCCCGAAAGATATGGATAGTTATGTCGGTCATTTCCATATATCTTCTCTCAAAAATTAAATATTATGGCCCACAAAGAAGTAGATTTTCAATGCACTTGATTTTCTAGGTCAATATACCCTGGCCCACAATTATTAAAGCAAATCAAATCAAATAGATTTAAATTTTATGAAACTCATAAATGGACCCCACTTCTTCTGCAACTTTCATTCATATCATCTTTCATTTTCTCAGAGAAGAAAAATAATAATAATTGAATTACAGTTTCTCTTCTGTACACATAAGGATCCAATGGACCTATTTGTTTGTTTCAATTTATGTCAGCTTGCTTGAGTGGTTCATAATTTTCTCAGATATTTTCTCTTGCATGATTTTCTTCTTTCAGATGTGATTTTTCAAGTCGTAAAAGTCGGAGCATATTGGGATAAAAACACACACACACTCACACACATCCCCTTTACGCCAGCGGGAATCTGCACGAGTATGAATGATATCTATAAGTTCCATCGTATATTTATTTTCTTTTGTTGTGATTTCAATTTGGTAATAAATGCGTATGTCACCGAATTTTAAGACAAACCAGATTTATCTACTAGTTATACGCAACAAAATGAATTGTCTATTTATTGCTTTATTTTATATTCGTTTATACATAGATAAACAACTCATATTTTAAATTTTGAGCGAGTAATATATATGAAATAAACATTTTAGTCACTTAACAAACAATTGACACAGTATACACAAGAACCGCGTAGCTATATATAAACACGTAATCACAAAGGAAGCAAGCCGTATTATTTACAAACAAAAAATAACAAGTCTTAATTAAAACCTTTAAATATATTTGACTATATGAATCCCACGTCACCATTGTAGTTTATCAACAACAAAATCTTTATATAGAATGTTAAGGAGACAATTTTATACATCAAGTTTGCCTCCAGGAGCGCCCAGCAACACGAAGCTTTTTCTAGACCAAAAATGCACATGAAGTTACGTTTTGGGAGCGTCCAGCACCACGGACCACTGTGACGGCGGCTTTTTTTTTTTTTTTTAAAAAAAACTAAGTAATCTCTTCTAGTGACTCTTTTTTAAAAAAAAACTAAGAGGTGGCCGCCGATCACCGGCGATAGACAGCGATGGGGAGGGCGGCCGCCAGCGGTGGTGTGGCCGGTGGTGGGGTCCACTGGACTCCCCTTAGTTTTTTTTAAAAAAAAAACCTTATTTTTTTTTCAAAAAAAAGTCGTCGAAGGTGGGGAGGGCAGCCACCGGTGGTGGTGTGGCCGGTGGTGGGGCCCACCGAACTCCCCTTAGTTTTTTTTTAAAAAAAAAACCTTAATTTTTTTTAAAAAAAAAGTCACCGAAGGAGGTCGCCGGCGACTGGCGGTCACTCGCGGCGGCTGGTGGTGGGGTGGGTGGCTAGAGGTGGTGGGGCCACCGGGGGGAGGGGTTATTTTATTGTTTTTTTTAAAAAAAAACATTATTTAAAACTAAAGGCAAAATTGTAATTTCTGCGAAGTTACTGTTCATTTTTGTCAAACTTAATTGTCAACGTCCGTTGACTAACGGTCTGTGGTGCTGGACGTTCCCAAAACATAACTTCGTGTGCATTTTTGGTCCAAAAAAAACTTCGTGGTGCTGGGCGCTCTTGGTGGCAAACTTGATGTGCATTTTTGCTCATTCTCCCTAGAATGTTATCAAAAGTTCTTACTCAATAACCTTATTGAGTGCTCTTTTGAGTCTTACTTTGCCCTTTTTTAAAGTACTTCATTTACTTGATTTACTCTCTTCACAGGCAAATTCAATGGCATTCTTTGAATGTGTTTAAACCATCTCAATCGATTTTCTATCTCTTTTTCTTTAATAGATGCTACTCCAACTCTTCTATATACATTTTTAATAGGAATTTTATATTTCATGTATAACTTACACACCCACACACACATATGTTATATACATATATATGTATACATATACATATACATATATATATGTATGTATGTATGTACATATATGTATATGCATGTCTACATATATATGTACATCTATATGTCTATATGTATGTATGTATACACACACACATACATATAAACATAGGATTAAGGAGCAATTTGGCTAATAAACTATTACCTCATGAGCGCCCAGCACAAATAACTTTCAAATGGATCAAAAATACCAAAAAACTTTTAAAAACATGCAATCAACACAACGCTGTTAGAAAAAGATAACGTCTGTTATCTAAGGTGCAGATTGGCCAACGAACTTTTACTTCAAGAGCGCCCAGCACAAAAAAGTTTTACTCCAGCAACACTCAGCACAAGAAAGTCCATGTGCAATTCATCCAAAATCCGACAACTGTAAATCCTTGCCTAGACCCCAACCAAGTGCATTGGGGTTAGAAAAAGTGAATGCAACAAAAAAATCACAAATTATATTAATTATCTTACATTAATTATTATTATCAATTATCTTATGCAATTATTGACTATAATATTGTATTATTTACTCTTTAAATTTAATTTTTGTTATTGTAATTCTATTCAATCTTTTAAAAATATCACATATTTACATGTGTATAAATGTGTGTAAAAATTGATATATGGTTGATGAGATCTTTTTAGTGATTGATATAAGTACGTATAATATAAGTAATTTTGTAGTTTTATTTATCATCAATTTAGAATAGTTGATGTGATGGGATCTTTCAATTGCCCAAAAACAATTCAGAAGCCTTCGTCTCATTTTTAAAAGTAATGCTCCTAGAATACCTACTTAACTGAAAATAAGATTTGAATCCATATTATGTTAATTTCATCAGCCGCATATCAATTTTCATCTGTAAAAATATTAGATTTATATACATAAATATAAATGAACCAATCTCTTTATTAGCAGAGACAAGAGAGAAGGACATACTCAAATAAATAAAGGTGGCCTATAAATTATGTGATTTTTTTACGCACGTAAATATCAATTTTTACGCATATTATACGTACATAAATATGTGATATTTCTAAAAGATTGAACAGAATTACAACAACAGAAATTTAATTTAAAGAGCAAATATATAGTCAATAATTGCATAAGATAACTGATAATAATAATGAATATAAGATAATTAATATAATTTGTGATTTTTTTGTTGCATTCACTCTTTCCAACCCCAATGCACATGGTTGAGGGTCTAGGTAAGGATTTACAATAGTCGGATTTTGGGTGGATTACACATGGATTTTTTTTGTGCTGAGTGCTCCTGGAGTAAAACTTTTTTGTGTTGGGCGCTCGTGGAGTAAAAGTTCGTTGGCCAATCTGCACCTTAGATAACGGACGTTATCTTTTTCTAATGGTGTTGTGATGACTACATGTTTTTATAAGTTTTTTGGTATTTTTGGTCCGCTTGAAAGTTATTTGTGCTGATCGCTCTTGAGGTAATAATTTATTGGTCAAATTACTCCTTAACCCCATAAACATATAGATGTACACATACATACATACATATGTATGTATGTATGTATGTACACACACATATATAGGTACATACATATATAGACACATGTGTGTATCAACATCCTCATATTAGATATCCCTACTTTATGATAGTGTTGCTGCTCTTATAGTAGTTCAATAAACTTTCCTCCTAATACTTTATTATATTATTTTTTTTATCATAAATAATCCTGAAAGCTTTTTTCCATTTAAATCACCCAGTTGATTAAATTTTATAATTACCATATCCATAAATTTCACCACCGTTTTGCATAATTGATCCTAGATATTAAAACTCTGCTACTTGTGGAATGTTTTGATCTCTCATTTAATCTTCAAATTATTTTTAACTTGTCTATGATTGAAAAAGCAATACATATATTCTATGTTGCTCATAACGAAAACCCTTTGATTCCCTAGTCATTCTTTATAACTCAAGTTTAGAGCTAACCTCTTCTCTTAACTCATTTAAAAGAACTATATCATCCGTAAAAAACATACACTTAGTGATTTCTTCTTGTATAAGCTCAATTACAATGTTTTGAACTAGGTTAAATAAATAAAAGCTAAAAAATGATCCTTAATGTAGGTCAATCATCATAGGAAAGTTATTTGTCTCACATCTAGGCGTTCCCCTCTCATCCAAAATTACAAAATTAATTAACTCCCTTAATGTTTACAATTTAATAATAAAATTCCCCTAAGCATTCAAGAATATGTGTATATAACTTCTTCCAATCATAAGTTATACATCCCCTTAAGCTTCATTTATGTGTGCATATAATTAAACTCTTAAAACTTTAAGTTCTATGCAGATAAGCCCCTAAACTTTAAGTTGTGTGTGGATTCACTACTAGAAAATTCATTTTTTGCAGCGGAATTTTTCCGTCGCAAAACAAGCATTTTCCGTCGCAAAATAATTTTGCGGCAGAATTTGCGGCAGAAAAGTGTTCGTCGCAAAAAAAGCCCTCGCAAATCAGTTTTGTGACGGAAAAAATGTATTTTCCCTCGCAAAATTCAAATTTTACGGTGAAAAAATTTTCCCTCGCAAAATCTCAAATTTTGCGAAGGAAAACAATTTTCCCTCGCAAAATGAAAATTTTTGCGAGGGAAAAATTTTCCCTCGCAAATTTGAAATTTGCGGCGGAAAAATTTTCCCTCACAAAAATTCACATTTTGCGAGGGAAAATAATTTTCCCTCGTAAATTTGCAGATTTTGCGAGGGAAAACCTTTCCTTCGCAAAATTCTAAATTATTTAAAAAAATAAAAAAAAATCCGAAAAAACAAAAAAAATTAGAAAATAAAATAAATTGTATATCATAAAAATAAAATATAATGTTCCAAAATATTACGAGTCTACATTGCAAAAACAAAATATTACAAATATAATGTTCCAAAATAAACTAAAAAAACTCTAAACAATAGCAGTCTGGTCATCGTCACCATCAGGAGGCAGCTCCGTACCCTTGCCCTTCGATAGGGATTAGAGAAGTGCTCGCATCTCTCTAAGCATCTGTCCTTGCTCCCTCATTGTCTGTTCTAATTCCTTTACCCTATTATCTTCTGCAAAACCAACATTACAAAGTCAATTTATTTATCCTACTTCAATTTATTTGTCCTTCAAGACCACCTCTACTACTGCCGTGTAATATATAAATAGATTTCATTCATTTGTGTTTTCATTTCTTCAACATTTTTACACATAAACCTTTAAAAAATTTCAATTTATTATCCAACTCATATACATCATACAACAGAATTCAAAAGAAATCTAATTTCATTCTATAGGTAGGCAAAATAAGAATATTTTGTATAATTAATTCATATAAAATAATATTTGTATTTTTTATCCCTTTCATTTTGATAATGTTTTCAAGGAATAATATAGCAATTTTTTTTTAATTTCTTAACTATTGTATTGTTTTTAATTGAATAAACATGCAATTAAGATAACATTATTTTTTGGAACAAAATAAATGACGTAATACCATATTTTTATTTCAATTTAGAGAATTTAAAGACAATTAGTTTATATACACTATAATTATTAATTTTTATATCCTATAACATATTTGTATATTGTTGGGATTGCCCAAAAAATATTTCATTGCAAAAATAACACTAACTACTTCAAACATGGTTAAGGACTAAAGTATTTTAGAGTAGATCGTCAGCAATTTCTTTAACAATATGCAAAACCTAAGGCATTTATACATAGCTAGAGCAAGAATTTAAAAATTGAAATCATATATTGCACAAATGTGTGACGGAGAAAGAATAAGTTACCCACATTAAGGATTCTACAAAAGATCATTAAAAATAAAACATACTCGTTGAAGTTCATAGCTTGAGGCGGAGAAAGAAGAGCAAGAAAGGCAGATAAGGGCTCAAGATGGAGGTGGCTAAGCTCCGTGGGACGGTGGCCGGACTTAGTGAGGAGAGAAAGCTTCAACGAGGACGAATGAAGAATAAGCTTCAGATGTGCGAGAAGAAGAAGAAATAGGGGGGTTTTAAAAATTGGTTTGCGACGGAACGACTTGTTCCATCGCAAACCGGCCTGTTTGCCACGGAACATGGGGCTCCATCGCAAAACTGCACCGACAGTTTGCGACGGAACGCCTTGTTCCGTCGCAAACCGCCGCATTTTGCGACGGAACAAGTGGTTCCGTCGCAAACTGTCGGTGGGAACTGACAGTTTGCAGCGGAACAAATTTTTCCGTCGCAAATTGCGGCGGAAAAAGTTTTTCCGTCGCAAAATGCGGTGGCAAAATTTGTTCCGTCGCAATTTTTTTTGTGGGAAATACCAGTGCCGGCGAAAATTTGCGGCGGAAAAACATTTTCCGTCACAATTTGCGGCGAAAAACTTTTTCCCTCGCAATTTGCGGTGGAATAATTTTCCCTCGCAAATTCCGTCGCAAATTTATTGTTTTCTAGTAGTGATTAAAAATAAACAAAACTAGTTTTTCGTAGGAGAGTCATTTGAATGGACATTAAGAGTATACTAGCATTATTTTCCTCAAAATATAGCATTACATTTTGCCTAGTTTCTATCTTCTTTGATCATTAATCGGTACTATAATTTGACCATGTGTACTTTTTTTATGGTACGTAAACATCTTACGGATGAAATTATTGTAACTATGCCTAACTAACTATTCTAACAGTCGAGATAAAAAAAATGTAATCACTATAAAGATTTTCCGTATGATTAAGCTTATTTTTCATTAGTTGACTCTGTAATTATCGGAGAGGGCAGGTAGTTGTATAATAAATAAGAAACTTTATGGTTGAAAGAATATTTAAAATGAGTGTACTATGTTGGAATATTAAATTTTTTGAATATTACATCATATGTGTTGGATATCGTATATGTATACGTACGTACGTGCACCTATGCAAAAAATGTTTTTTAGATTGGTTTTGGATCAGGTCTTGATACAGTTAATCTAAAAAATTCTGTTACTTCTTAGACCAATTGAGCAACCGGTCTTAAAAATCACTTTTTAGATTGGTTACAAAAATATTAGATCTAAAAAGCCAAACTTTTTAAACTGGTAGTGCAAAAGATCAAGTCTTACAATTAAGTTTCACTTTTTAGACCAATTGTGTAAAAGACCATGTCTTAAAAGTCTCCATTTTAGACTGGTTATTTTGAAAACACATTTTAAAAATAGTAGTTAGACCTGATATTTATGACATCCGGTCTAAATTTTTTCTTGTTTTTTTCATATATCCGCTCTATTTCTTTCTCTTACTCACCATCCAATCTAACATATAAAAGATAGTTTAATCTAGGGTAAATGTCCAAAAATATACATGTGTTTTGCCCTTAAAAAAACCTAACACCAAATGTTTTTTTTTTGTGCAAAAGTACCCATAAACTCTCAAAATTGGAGCAAAAATACCATCTTCGTTGATATCTCTTAGTTTTATACTAGGGCCACCATATTAAAAAAAATAAAATAAAAATGTTCAGATTTTCTAATTTCCCTCACTAACGCTCTACCCCTGTCTTCATCTATTGGTCTTCCCCTTCCCTTCACCTCTATCATTTCCTTCTCAATGGTAACAACCTCAATGATGCGAAGGGCATTGGCGGCAACTTCTACTAGAGTCGACAATGGCGTACTAAACTATGACTGATAAGAGATTTGAAGCTTAGATTTAGAGGAGGAGGTATGAGGGTGGAGCGTGATTGCTCCAATGGAAAAACAAGATAGTAGCAGCGATGAGATTTTTGTCATTCAAGGTGCGCTTTTCATCCAAACCTTTTCTAATAGTTTTTTTGTCAGCTATTTCTTAGATAAGGCACCCAAATTGGTAACTCGATTAAGGAAATGTTTGTCGTTCCCTGTCTCTGATGTTCTCAAGGCATCACCTCCTCTGGTGGTTCAGCTTTCGTGGCTCATAGACGATTCAGCACTGTTAGCATTAAGTTAATCATTACATTTGTGAAGGAATTGGAAGCGTCAATCTTCTCAATTACTTTGTCAAGTTAGGGAGATCCTCTACCACCACCAACCCAATCAAACCAACATTGAAACCCATTTAGGATCGTCGCCTACTTAATTTACCATATACAGAGGCTACTCAAGCCACAAACCCAAAGATCCTCCCTGAGTTTAGCTATGTCCCCAATCTCTGTAGACTGCAGGTTCATGAGTTAGGTTTCACGCGACTTGAGGCCAACCTCCATTACCTTCGATAAGAGACGCTTGAATCAACTTAAGAGCATTGCACTCATCATTGTGAAATATTTTTTTGTTCGGAAACAGAAACAGTGGTAAGTTAGACGATTTTGTGTTTTGACTCCATTAAATATGAGTTTTGAGTTAGATGAATTTGTTTGCTTGGCAACTAGAAGATTATGTGTGTTTGGGCTTTATCTTTTGACTTTTTTATACATGATTTTGGTTGATGATTGTCAATGATGAATTTAGAGGGAAAAGGATGAAAATTGAGGTTGAGCGGATGATTATGGTTGATGATTGTCGATGATGAATTTGGAAGGGAAGAGGATAAACATTGAGGTTGCAGCATAAGGTATTTTGGTACTATCAAATGGTAATAAATAGAAGTTAGTAACTTTTAGCATAGATGTTATTTTTGCACCAATTTTGAGAGTTCATGGGTACTTTTGCACCTAAAAAAACATTTGGTGTAAATGAATATACAAGTTCTAAGCAACACAATATTAGTTACAAGTTCCTAAGGGCAAAGCATATGTGCATTTTTGCATCTATACCATTTAATCTACAAGTTCTAAGCAACACAATATTAGTTACAAATTGAATTATTGGAAATGAATATACAAATTAAATTATTGTAAATGAATATAATGCCAACAATATTCAAATTCAAGTGGGAACAAATTCGATCTAACAACTATAATTTATCATAGATCATAGCCTAAGATACCTCCCAAGTGTTAGGGTTGACTTTTATCCGACAATTATTGCAAATAATAGCATGAGGCCAAGAAGACAATATACTTGATATGGTAAATAGTAAAATCAGTTACTACACTGACACTTAGAAGCATAATCATAACTACTATTTTCAAAAACTAATGTAAAAACGTAACAAGGTAAGCGTTTTTATTTTTTTATTAGAGTGATACGTATTAAAACACAAGTAAAAACGGTTCTAATAAAAAACGTCACGTAAAAATGGTAAAACCGTAAGTTTTTACTTTTTTTACTTAAAACAAAAAAAAAAGAATTAAAAAAACCGTAGTGGAACATGATTGTGGGTAACTAGGTATGTTTCTTATCACTTTTATAGTCTTATTAGCTGTTGAAAGATTCCCCCTAGTGTTACTATGTGCTCATTCACATATACATGCATCATTTAGTTCAAAAACATGTTTCAAATGATGGAATTTATAAGATGCACCAAATTTACATGTTTCGATTTTTAAATAATATTACTTATAGGAAGAGATACATAATCAGTATAACCAAAAGATAGTTATGTCAATTATAATGCAAAGATCCCAATAAAAACAATATCTAACAAGGAGGTTCCCCACCTCATTCTAAGTTTGTTTATTTGAACTGCTCTGGCATTTTGCATCATAGTCCATGTTGACCGTATTTTATTTGTTTGGATAGTAATCGAACATATTTTGAATAAGTGATATTATTCTTTCTTTGTGGATTTTCTGGTTCATAGTGAAACAATATATAGCTCTATTTTACTGATATTTCCTATTTAATATGGCTTAAAGTGGTGGTAGTTGTCCTATTCCTTCTCTTGGTGTAATACCCTAAAACTTGACGTAGGGTAAAATATCTGAAAATAGGTCAATATGAGGTCTCAAACACCTTGTATTGAATTCATCTTGTTATTGGGACAATTTCTCCTAAGATTGAATAATGCGCGAAAAGGTCCCTAAAACATTAGATAATTTGCAAATAGGTCCCTGAAATATTTATAGGTTATAAAATACCCTGAGAAAATTATGATAAAATCCTAAGAGTCAACTAAATATTTATTAAAAATTAGAAAGTATGTTGTCTCTAATTTATGTAATTTATTAAATTATTACCTTGGAAAAATTACAGGAGAAAAATCTAAAAGTATTGGGGGACCATATTGGACCCCATGATTTTTAATATTATGCATGGTGCATAAATTACCAATGTCAGTAAAATAGTTGTGAGATAATAATTATTACTAATTAAGAAAATTGTCAACAATTAGTAAGTGATTAATTAGATAATTAATGACTAATTATTTAGACATAAGATAAAGAGAAAAAGGTGGAAATTACTTAAAATATATATATATATGAATAAAAATGAAAATTATGAAGAAAAATAAAGAAAAATTAAAATGGAAATTAAGAAAAAAATATCTAAGATATTTTGTAATTAAATAATATTATAATAGTGAAAAGTAAATAGGATAAATGACCACGGATAAAAATAAAATGCTACCTAGAAAACCATGAACTAAGTTTTTAGAGTCAAAATATATTGTAGACAAGTGAATTTTTATTTCGAATTAGGCTGTTTTCGAAGTCATTTTCGTAACCGACGGAGTGATCATAAGATAAGGCCAAGAAGATATTTTGTGAAGTTAGAACAGATAGTAGAAATGAGAACCGATGGAAAATAATTCATAAACTAAAATCAGGGGATAAGTTGGTAAAAACCAGAGTATATTATTAATCAGTGGATTTTTATCCAGAAGTTGACGTCGGCAGACGCAATTTCCGTAGCCAACGGCGTTTGGCCGAAATATTCAACAGACAACGGAATGTCCTTAATGAGATCAAAAATTTAGATAACCCAAGTATCTTGAAAGAGAAAGAAAAGATCTTCAGGACCTTGCTCCCGAAATTTTGAGATTTCCCAAGATTACGCGATTAGGACACCGAATAGGGAACTTTATCAGATAAGGGCACATAAATCAAGAGATGATGCAAGCATGACATCACTTTGATGACTCAGGATGAGGTCATCATAGTGAGGTGTAAGGCCAGGATCATGCCACCTCAAAGAAGTGTGATCCAATGGTCAGAAACTAACCAGACAAAGTTCAAAGGAATTATCGAAATGCCATCGTCTTTTTCTATAAATAGCCTTCACCTTCTCTTCATTCTTCACAAATCCTAGAGCTTTCTAGAGAGATATTTTAGAGAGAAGGAGGAGTCTGTGGAAATAGCAAAGTGCCGGGTAAGTTCTTCGATCCCTAGTCTTTAGTTTTAGTGTTTCTTTCGGTAGTTGTAGTAGAAATGCTAGGTTGATCTTTAATCTTCCAGGTATGTTTAGAAATCATGTTCTAGGGGTAATTAAGGTATTAATTTCGAAAATCATTATGGAGTTGGAGATATGTTGAAATTCTGGAAGATTAGGGTCAAGGTAGCGAAGTGCTAGCGAAATTCCACCAATTAGGGGATCAGGGGCAAAATGGTAATTTGTACCTAAAATGCCTGTTATGATATCAAATATTGATAAATGTGATATTATCATTATAGGATATCAGTAATCTTGTTCCGTTGTCATTTCGCTGTCGTTCCGCTATTTTCCGTCAAAAGTACAGTTTATCGTCAACGTACTAAACGCTCGTCGACGAAGGTACATTCGCGTACTGTAATACTAACTCTGATATTTATGGTATGCGTGTATGTGGTACGTGTGTTGTATGCATGTTGGTGGTGTGTTGTTTGATTACTTAGTGTTGTTAGAGGATAACTGAACATATGCATGCACTGGGAGTGGTATATCTATATTCACTGGGAGTGGTACATTTCGCTAGGAGCGTTACATTTGCATTCACTGGGAGTGACATATTTGGGAGTAATTCATTTGCTGCATTTATATACCGTATATGTAAATATGAGGTTAACCGTTACCTGGGGTCCGTATGCATGGGACCTTAGTTCTTAATATAGCTTCAGGATCGGGAGGTCCGATGACCGAGGAGAAAGGCAAGAAGCACTTATAGGAACTCGGCTGACCATCTTTTGTTGCCACGGCATGGGTAATGTTAGGGGAATACCTCTGTGGTTGTTTACTTCAAAAACTCTCGGTCTTTGTACCGTTTCTATAATTAGCCAGACTTACGGCATTTTGAATATATGTATCAGTTACTCTCTTGCTTCGATGCTCTACTTTGATGAAAAAAATTATACTGCTTTTGAAAAGTTGGGATTTTACACTTGGGGTTGGTAGTAGTAATTGAAGCCTTTATTAGAAGGAAAATATTACCAAAGAATGCTTCAAGAAATAAATTAGATATCGGGTGGAAACATGGCACTTCAAGTGAGAAGAATCTAAAAAAATTATATGCAATTATTGCAAGAGTGAAATCACAGGCATTTATCAATTGAAGCATCACTTCGCATGTACATAAAAGGATTGCGCACCATGTGTATTTGTTCTTGTTAAAGTGAGAAAGGAAATGTTATTAATTGTATATAGGTTGCAAGAAAAAAATAATAAAGTGTAGGTTTTCTTTACAGGAAGAAGAAGATTCTAGTAGAGTAGAAACAATAAAAGGGGTTGAAGTTGACAATAAGCCCAAAAATATTTTCAAATAAAGCGGACTAACAACTCAAACAACCATCAATACCATATTCAATAAGAATGTGAGAGAAGAAACATACCTTGACATATGTACATTTTTGTACAACAATGTCATATCGTTCAATGTGTTAAAGGGTGAGGAAGTCCCTAACATATGTGAATCTATTGCAAGGCATGGTTAAGGCTTTAAGATATCATCATACCATGAGGCTAGAGTCAAATATTTGAAGCTAAAATATGATATGACAATGGAGTTAATTGAAGAATAAAAGATTAAATTGAAGAGTATAGGCTACACAATAATGAGCTATAGGTGGATGGATAAAGAAAGGAGGACAATTATAAATTTTTGTATGAATAACCATATGGGTATTGTTTTCCTCAAGTCCATTGATACATCTCACATTACCAAAAGAACTAAAAAAATATTGAAGATGATTGATGAAGTTGTTGAGGAAGTTAATGAAGAAAATTTTATACAAGTTGTGATAGATAATGCGACAAATTACAAAGCCACCGAAGAGATGTTGATGGGAAAAAGAAAAAAAGTTGTATTGGATACCTTGTGCAGCCTATTGCATTGATTTGATGTTGGAGGATTTTGGGAAGAAAATACTGGTTCATCAGGATACTATTCATAAAGAAGAAACATTACAACATTTATTTATTCTAGACTTCTTTATTTTTCCTTCTGCAAAAGAAAACCAATATGGTAAAGATTTGGTTCAACCTGCCATAACTCATTTTGCCACATCTTATTTGACTTTGACATGCCTCAATAAGAACAAACTTGCATTGAGAAGAAAGTTTAATTCTGAAGAATGGAAGACTAGTAAGCATGCAAGGTCAAGGGATGGGAAGTTCTTGAAGATGTTCTCATGGAAAGGGAATTTTGGAAAAAATATTGTGACATGCTCAAGGGGAGCTTATACTTTGATGAAATTGATCTAAATCATTGACTCAGATAATAAGCCAGCCATGACATTGATTTATGCTGAAATGGATTGAGCTAAATAGAGAATTCAAGAAACCTTCAATGGTGTTTAAATATTGTAAGTTATCATGCTAATTTTAGAAGTATTGCTCTTTACTCTTTGTTTTAAAACTAATTCTATTTTTCCCATTCTATAAGTATAAGCCAATATTGGATGTCATTGATGGAAGATGGGAAAACCAACTCTATAGGCCTTTGTATGTTGCAAACTATTTCCTTAACCCCCAACTTCATTATAATCCCTCATTCAAAGCTGATTATGAAGTGGAGCGTGGACTATATGATTGTTTAGAAAAGATGATAGGGTATATCAAGGAAGTATCTAAGGTTGATCGACAAATTGATGTTTTTAAGAATTGAGTTGGTTTTATAGGTTTCATAGTAGTTGGGGTTAGAGGTAAGTGCAAAGATTGGTGGGATGCTTATGGAGATCAACTTCTAGATCTCCAAAAAATTGATACTTGTGTGCTAAGTTTGACATGCAATTTGTCTGGTTGTGAGTGAAACATGAGTGCCTTTGAGATGGTATAATTTTAATCTTCAAATATGAATTGTGTTTCATATAAAATAATGATATGAGATTCATATTAATTCTTTTTGTTTGTTTAGGTTCACAAAAAAAGAAAAAAAAACAAAGAAATCATTTGAAGCAAAAGATTATGAATGATGTTGCTTTTGTGATGAGTAATTCAAGATTGGGCAAGAAAAAGAAAGCTCAAAAATCACATGCATATAATTTTGATGATCTTCCATTCAATAATGATTGGATAGTGGAAAATGAAGAAGATTGGAAAGATGTAGAGAACTTAGATATTGATGCCCATGATGAAGAAAGCTTGATTGAAGTTGAAGTGAAGGAATCTATGGATGGTCATGATTTGGACATTCCAAGTTTTGTAAATGAACTTGTTATGAGAGAAGGAGAAGAGGATATTAAGGACATGAAAGTGATGCAAGATGATATATTTGATTTGAATCAATTGATATAATTTATGAATTGTTAAACTTTATTCTTTTAATGTTTTAGAACTTAGTTGTAGGAATTGTTAAACTCTTTTTATACTTTTTAACTTATGTTTTATATAGTTATGTGACTTATATCTTTTAAATATGAAGTTATTCATTGAATTTTGAGTAGCTATTTATGTTTACTTACGTGTGTGTGTGTGTGTGTGTGTGTCTTATTTTGTATCCTAACCTTCAATAATAGAAACTTTACGTTTCATGTCGTTTCTACAATTTATGTTTCTACTACCTCTTCGTTCTACGTAGAAAATTGATTTTGACAACATTGATCATAGCATATGTAAACATCATTTTCAATAGTAAAATGACAAGAAAAAATAGAGAAATGTGGAGGTCATACAACCCCAATGATCTGATGAGAGACATGTTGTTGTGGAAACTTCACAAGGAAAAAAGCAAAAAAGCATTCAAATCTCACAAAGAACTATGAGCAACTTATCCATATATCTAACTCACAAAATCAAAGCAAGTTAAATTGAATCAACAGTAAACAAATATATTTAGCACAATAGTCATCCTCCTCAACAATTTCCATCATCACAAATCCAAACCCTCATTATTCTCTTGTTTATGGATCAACAACTAGGTGAACGTCAATCAATTAAAACAAGCAACAAAATATTAAAGTAACAATTTACACAAAACCTCTCAATTTAAAGATAGAAAATTGAACAAACAATAATATGTCAAAAAAAAGGACATCAATGGCCATAAAAGAAAATAAGCATATTATTCTCCCATATCCCTTCATGATAATCATTTCTTATGATGTATTCATTATTTGCTTCATTTTTTTCATTCAATTACGGTAGACCCCTTGAAAAAGAAGGAGTCTTAAGAAGATCATAATTTGAATAACTTTCCCCATCAATGTTAATGACCCTTTTTCCTTAAAAAGATATAAATCACATTTTATTTGCTTGATTAGTGATATAAAACACTTTTTTCGTCTAATCTTTCCTAATAAAAAGTTTATCTCCAAATTTTCTCCTATTCATATATACTATTGTAAATCATAATTGATCAATCTGAACACCATTATTGACACTAACCAACTTATATTTTGAAAATGAGAAATTTAATTTTAACATAGTCCACAGCCAAAATCTCTTCATTAACCTTATAATATGGCATGGTTGCTAATTTAGGCTTCTTATCTTCTGAGCCGTAGAAGTGTATAGATTTAGCCATTAATATAACACTATTATTCTGGACAATGCTCCTATAATCTAGGGACTTCATGTAAAAGATATAACCATTGATCACATATGAATTCCAACTTATAACATTAACCTTAGAACCATGTACTAACCATTTTATTGTATCAGAAACACATTCCTTTCCCTTAACATTTTGTTTGAATCAATTTGCAAAAGTTCTATTATGCTCCCTAATTAACCTTTACTCTATCATTCAACTATTTTTTTTCCTTACTGCTTCTTTATGTGTATTTATATTGTCTTGAACTTCGTCAACATTATTCAATATAAATAAGTAGACTTGTAGCAATTCATCAAGATTCACTCTTTTTAGTGAAGCCCCACATCTACCCCTTCTTCATGATAACGTTTGGCAAGCCCAATGTCTTACTTTGGACAAATAATGTAGACAAAATTTCATGGCTTCTTCACAAACATATTTTTGAATAATAGATGCTTCAGGCCGATTTGCGTTCTTCACATACCCTTTTAAGAATTTCATAGTTCTTTCATTTGGGTACTTCCATCGTAAATAGATAAGGCCGCATAACTTTATTTCTCTAATTAGATGAACAATTAGGTATACCATGATGTTAAAAAATGTAGGAAGAACAAGCTTCTCAAACTAGCACAAAACAAAATATCCTTCATTTTCCAATTAATCCAATTTTTCAATCTCAATGACTTTACTACATATAGCATTGAAGAAGAAACAAAGTCTAGTTAAAATGTGTTTAGGTCATATATGACAATGCCTCAAATAGCTATTAGAAGTAGCTATTGTATTAAGACATGACAAATATGAGACTTTTGGCCTACTAATTTCAAAACTTCCATCGACACAAGCTTCTTAAAATTTGAAGAATACCCTAAAGGAACTTTAATGCCATATAAATACACACAAAAACTTCTTTTGTCATCTTTACATAAATTATGAGAAGCTGGGGACAATAAGTTCTCTTATCATATAGCCTTAGATGTAAGTTTTCTCATATTCTCATTGTTTGCAAATCTAATCTTGCATTCACACCATTTGAGAACTACCTTGTTTGTTGAAAAGTGTCCCAACAATACTATCATATATGTTTTTTTTCTACATGCATGACATTAATGCAGTGTCTCACATCAAGATTGTGCCAATATGAAAGATAGAAGAAGACATGTCTCTTTTTCCGTTTTTTTTTATTTCTACTCTTTGTAGTTTTATCAAATATGACATTGATATTTTTCACATTTTCATAAACTTGCTCCTTAGTCAAATCCTCCATAGCATTTTGATACTTTTGGCCACTATAAAGAGCTTCCTTGACATACAATATGGGTGGCCCGTCTAAGAAATCTCCTTTGTCCCAAATAAATCGTCTTGCTTCCATGTTGAAGTTGATGGTAGCATTACTTTCTTCACAAATAAGACATACTTTATGGCCTTTTATACTATACCTTAACACGTTTCCATATGTTGGGAAGTCATTTCTAGTACAAAATATCATGGCTCACATTTTACAAATTTCCTTCTTTGAGTAAAAAACATTAACACCTTCTTCCCACAACTCTTTTAAGTCTTCAATCAAGGGTTCTAGGTAAACATCAGTGTCATTTTCGGATTGTTTTGGTCTCAAAATCAACATAATAACATGATGTACTTTCATTTCATGCATAATAGAGGAGATAAGTTGTAAATAATCAAGAGAACAAGCCATAAACTATGTAAATTGCTAAGACTACCAAAAGGATTCATGTCATCTATGCTAAGGCCAAGCCTAGGGTTCCTAGGTTCTTTGCCGAAGTTAGGAAATAATTTGTCAATTTTCTTCAATTTAAAAGAATCAACTGGATGTTATAGCTTTTCATCAGACATCTTCTCATTTGCATGCTAGCTCGAATTGTTCGATCATTTTTATTAGTAAACAAGCTATTAAACCTTGTATGATTGGAAGATAACACAATAATTTTACATTAGGCTTATTTTATTTGCATATTGAGGTTTCACATGTCAATCACTTCTACTTCTCTTCAAAGCCTTTTATATACAATTTGTAATCATTAGGGTATACATGAGCCTTATCATCTAGAAGCATGTCCTTAAAAACCACAAGTGGTGCTAAAAATCTATTACCACTCCATCTATGTTATGCTTCCAAGCTTACCAATTTCAATATTGCTTTCAACAACCTTATAAAACGTAACTTATTCAGGTTTATGTCACATAAGAGAAAAAGATTTTAAGCTCCATTGAGCATCATTGAAGCCATGTGTGATTCTGACAAGAGAGGATGACAAACAAATTAAATTGCACTAAATTAACTTCAAAGATAGGAAAATGGTGTGCAATGAGCATGTAAGGGTGTCATTGTACCAAAAATTGGAAGAAAAAAAAACTTAGGTGAAAAGTAAGCATAGTGGACTTAGCTTTTCAAGAGAGAAATGCGAAGCAACGACAAGGTCACACAACAAACACTAGCATTGATGGTAATGACAGAGAAACAAGCTGCAAAAGAGGATTGGGGAGTGATAGATGATTTAAGAAAAGCGACAGAGCTTAGAACTATCATGACAAGAAGAGAGGTTCAGAGCTCCAAATTCAATTTTCAATGTGACGAAGAGAGAATTTAGTGAGTGAGTTTTAATTTAGGGTTAATCTTTTTAGACTGATTATGCTCTTAATAAGGTTTTAAAAGTTCACATTTTATATCGTTTATTTGCAAAAAAAAAAAAAAAACAGCCTTAAAAATAATAATTATATTTTTTTATTCCACATCTTTTAGATCATTTATAGTAAACATCAAGTTTTAAAAGTTTCATATTTTAAATTGGTTATAAGAGACAACTGGTCTAAAAAGTAATCAACATTTTTTTTTTACTTTTTTTTTTATTTTTTTTAGACCAACTGCTCGAAAATCCAATATAAATAATATCTTTTAGATCTTATATTAAAGAAACTAGTATAAAAAATTCTATATATTTATGAAACTGCCACTCTATAACTGGTATAAATGTAGTGATTTTTAGAGTCTTTTTTTACCAATGGTGAATATGGGTTTAATAAATTGCGTACTTAAAATGTGGTGGACACTTATCCATCATCTTTATAATAGACAAATTCCAAACACAACAATCAGTTGGGTATTGAATCAATGAGAAGAAGCAAGCCAAGAATATATTCTTCCACCAATATAATCACCCAATATGTATGTTTTCGTGTTTTGGTATAGAATTTAATACTAACTACCTCAATTTCAAAACTATTGTTTAATATTAATATACAAAGATGAACTGTCAACACTCTCTTTGATCAGATGTGAGAGATTCACTTATCAATAGATCCATGTATTTATTTCAAAACTATTCTCGTTTATTTATTTTTTCGGGTTGTTAACTGCTTTTATATCAATAGATTATCGATCCATATATTTCAAAACCATTCTCTTGTTTATTTTCATTTTTTTTTTTCGGTTGCAAAACGGTCTTTGTACACTGGTTAAAAAATGGTTTCTACAACAGTTTCTTCTTCAATTGATATAGGTATAACTAATATAGAAAGTATTGGACCTTTGTTTCCTCTTATAAACGACAAAATGATATCAATAACAAGTTTTATGGAATTGGCTAGCGTCCTTTGAGCCTTACCGTCCGCTGCGGGGGAAACGATGTCATTTTTGACAAATTTAACACACATGTTCATTAAAAAAAAAAAAAAAATCATAACACTTTCAGATAGTAAAGAGATAATTCTGGATGCTAAATTGAACTAAAAAAATTCTTCATGATCCTGAAAAATTATTTCACGATCTTGAAAAAATATTTTATGGCACTGATTAGTACTAAAAGGATACTGACTGGTACTGTAAAAATAATTTATGATATTGAAAAAATTATTTTAGGATCTTAAAAAAATATTTTTGATTCTTATTGCTACTAAAAATATAGTTTAAAATACTTTTTTAAGATCTAAAATAATTTTTTAAGATGATGAATTATTTTTACAGTATCAGTCAGTATCCTTTTGGTACTAATCAGTGCCATAAAATATTTTTTCAAGATCTTGAAATAATTTTTCAAGATCATGAAGAATTTTTTTAGTTCAATTCAGTATCCTGAATTATCTGTTTACTATCTGAAAGTGCTATGAATTTTTTTTTTTTAATGAACATGTGTGTGTTAAATTTGTCAAAAACGACATCGTTTCACCCGCAGATGACGCAGCAGACGGTAAGGCTCAAAGAACGCTAGCCAATTCCAAGTTTTATGGTGTATCTAAAGAAAGCGAACTAAAAGAGAATAAATTGAACTCATCTAAAAATAACTTGAAGAAGCAACAAAAGAAGGAAATTCCTTGATCAAATGTTTGATAGAATCACCAAATTTCCACTTAAGTTTGCCTTCAATTCGGTGGTGCTGTTGTTATGTCTGCGAGCTCACTCTTCCTCTTGACCCATTTTTTAGCCCAAAATACAAGTTATAATATATACATTTGTATTTTCTCTCTTCCAAATAATGTGGGACTTTATTCCATTTAACACGCATAGTCTTATCTTATATCTCCAATATTATTGTCCAAGGATGATTGCGTGACATGGCTTTTAGCCCACATCATGGAAGTAATAAGGCATTTATATATAATAAAAGAATGGGTTAGTAGGATCAGTTTTCCTCCAAATAAATTGATGCACTTTTGAGCTTTCCAAACATATTTGAGAATAACAGCCTTTTTTTTTTATGATTCCCTTTCAACTTATGCAAAATGATGATCCCGTCTTTGATGCTAAAATTCTTTAGTATTAGACTTTTATACTTTGATTGGTTGTGTTAGAGTAGAAATGGTGAAACCAAACAAACAAAATCCTTTTCACTTTTTACATAGGTTGTTGATCATGTGCAATTTTGGTGTAGAAAACAAACTTTCTACATCGATTAATGTCACAACCGATATAAAAAGGTTTGTATTGTTATAATAATTTGTCATGTTTCTTCATTAACTTCCTATTTACTCTTGGAAAACGCAAAATGAACAACATACAACACAATCCGCATGCAGTTAAACCACAAAACAAAGTACATCGGCTACATATAAATAACTTGTCAACTTTTGTGCTTTCTAGTTTTAACGGACTAAAACCTTATGTTGTGACACCTAAGTTACTGAAAATCACTTCATTGAAAACAAGTCGTATTGTGAGTTTGAGGTACCAATCTTATATGTGATTATATATATATATATATATATTGACACACACACTCTTCAGTCTCCTTCCACTTCACTCCTCAAACAAATATTGACAATCTCAATTAAAATTATTTTCCATTAAAGAATTAATAATTAATACACTGTCCATCCTCTTTAGGCTACCTAGAACCAAAATTAAACCACTCTAATTAAGCTCTTGTATACTGTCGTGCCTCTATATCAACATGACCATTAATGATACTATATAGATGATAAAGGCCCTACATGAGCTATGTCGTACTCTGTGAATATTGCATATTAATATATGTATGTGAATAGATATAAATAAATAAAAGCTTTATGATGCTATGACTTGACCTAGCCCAGTTAATACTTATGTGTAGATATTAATATGCGTGATTGGATATGTATAGGCTGGGTCATAATCGCGGGAAGAACGGGCATATGACTTGACCTAGCCTAGTTATTAGTTAATAACTCCTTGACATTAATTAGTTCATCATTTTATTAATTAATAGTTAACCGGTTGTGGAGAAGGTATATATTATATTTTACAAAAGAAAAAGGTAAAAATAATTATATTAACATATTTATTTGACAAATCTGAGAGAGCTTTTGAAATCAAATTTACCGGAATTTTTTCTCTCTAGAATTAAAAAAGGTGTGTGAAATAAAACATCATCTATGCATTACTTAACATTTACAAAATAGGGGTAAAATAAAATCCTACCGACTACATAATTGAAAATCGAAATCCTTGGGGGTGTTAAGACAGAAGTGATAGTTACTTTTAATTAGATTTGTTAGGTATTAGATGGGAACAATTCGACCAAAATAAAGTTGGATTCATTCCCAGATATGAGATCTTGTCACAAATAATAATATAATATAGTATATTATTTAAGGTTTTAAAAGTTTGATTGATTATGAATATATATGCAATGTACAAAACCGTATTATTAGGTTGATGTGATTGTTTTGATTTCTTAGTGTTGGAATATAAAATAGTTTTCTTGGTTTAGAGTGTTTCACTCCATTCTTTTGATTATTACGTTCCATTCAAACTTGATTACTTGTCCCTTCGGTTCAAAGGGGAACTTAAAATTCCACGTGTTAGGTACATAATTTATTTCTTTGGTAAATAATTAATGGATACAGGTTTTGTGGGACCAAAACACATGTTCTTCTGGCAGTAGAGACTAATCTTCCCCAAGATACAAAACGAAAATATCCTACACTTTTACCATCAGTCCCATATGAGTCCATCATATTATATTTTGGTTTTAAAGTGTAAAAATACTTACCAACTTATACTAAAAATAGACCTAATATTATAAAATTTTTTGAGTGTAAAAATACCGATAAAAATTCAAAATCAAAATAAAAAGGACACGTCCGTTAAAATGGGTTAACCTCCATTAATTTTTATAGTGGGCCCATGCTATTTTTCTGAAAGTACAAAATGCCCACATTTCAAAATAGTAAAGTTGAAAAAATACCTATAAATTTTTATTGAAAATGTAATAAACACCATATGTTTTTTTTCAAAATGGACATGAAGTACCGAAATACCCCCAAACTAAAAAGCACACACACAAAAGTTGAATATATTTTATGAAATTATTTTCACATATTTGTTGGGTACTCTAGTCAAATTTAGAGTTTGCATCTAGTTCTTTGTTTCTTTTTTGTTTGGTCTAAGGAATTTGAATCTAGCTCAGTTTAATGATTTAATTCATTTTTTAATATACAATTATGAAAACAATTATGTTAGGGTATACCAGGTTTTTATGAAAACAAGTGAGGATTGCATTATAAGGTTTAAAGCCTGAGTTTGGCATATAAGCCTACAGAAGGTATTTTCTTAGGTTTGAAATTGACTTGAAGCTTATTTGAAGGCTTAATGATTATTTCATATTAATTAAGCAATTTTTAAATGATTTAGTATTAATACTTATCAAAAATATTATTTTGACAAGAACTATGAACCGGGCAAAAAAAAAAAAAAAAGACAAGGGTTACGGAAAATTGCTGAAAGACCTATGTATGTCCTTTAGTAAGTGCAGCTCTCTTTTAGCAGGGTGCAATATATTTTCAATTGTGTGTAAAACGTCTTCCCTTAACACATAATTTGAAATAGGTTGCATAAGATTGAATTTCACCTATTAAAAAAAGGTTGCACTTGAGGGATTTTTCAACAATTTTTCATTTCATTTTTATATTTGTATAATATACACAAAATCTGAAAAACGATTATTTTTAATTTGATCATGGGTTTACCCTTTCAAAGTTTAAAGCGCAAAGGACTTTCACTTCTCCTAATAAATGTGTTTCCTAAATTTGGATTCTCTCAAAATCATTTATCTCCTTTTCTTTTCGAAATCTCATCTTCACCATCAGATTTTTTTTTTTAAAAAAAAAAATCAAATGGTTCGGATTTCATATTTTATAAAAATTTTATTTTAAATGGGCTTTGGTTTTCTCATATTACATGAGAAAAAAAAAGTTTTATACACACACATGAAATGGTGGGACCCACATATACATATATGAATTAATATATGTATATGTGGGTTCCACCATTTCATGTGTGTGTAACATGATAAAATAGTTTTCCTACAACATGAGAAAATGTTTTCCCATTTTAAATATAAATAAATAATTTAAACTATTAAAACTGATTTACCCAATTTATAACTACAATACAGTAAAAAAATTTTAAAAAAAACTAAATTAAAAAAATACTATATTTAAAAATAGTTTTAGAAACTATCACATCTGAATCATTCATTTTTTTAATCTAAGAATAGAAATAGTATTATGAGAAGGAAATGAGAAAAGAGATTCTAAGAATATCATTTTCATATGCTTTTCGGGATTCAAACTTATATTATTACCCTTAAATGGGTGAGGCCACTAAATTTATCATTTCAAAAAATATTATAATTAGATATTTGAACAGACTATAGCATGATTGACATTAAATACATATTTTTACTATTTGAGTCAGTAAATGTCTGATTGCTTATAAAAAATATCTGATTTGCTTATAAAAAAAAAGTTAGTAACTGACTCGTTAAATAATTATTATGCCTATAAAAATAAAGTAGTTAATCCTACCACAAATGTGAAGTGGCCTTGGCATTTTGCAAAGGAACCAAATGTAACATTGGATTTTTTTGCATGAGTGGTACCAAAACAAATCGCTACTGCCAAAATAATAGTACGAGTGCTTCACCCAATCATCCACTCCAATCCCTTTCTGCTTGAAAATATAGTTACGAGGGTACTTTAGTAAACTCACTCAACCTTGACCTTCATGCATCTATACACAATTTGAAATACCAAACGATTTAGTTCTTGAAATATTAAATATGAAAAAAATAAAAGATATCAATTATTAATATTCTATTAATATAAATATATAAAATCTATAATGAGTTTAATTATCAATAAATTACAAATAATACTATTACATTTTTAGACTTTCTACCATATATAAAAATTTCACATAATTTATTATATATATAACTTTTTATTCTTACAAAATATGAATTATGAAAAATTGACATTCGAGTAATTTGATTCTTATTCTCTTTATATAAAGTCTTGCATATTGAGAAAACAGTCATTAGAAGGGCATTGGATTTAGGGAGAATTCCGATTAAATACAATTAAGACGCCAAAATCTAAATTTAGGCATATACTTTTAGCAAGTGTTAAATAAGGCCAAGAGGCTCAAATGAAATTTATTAATATTAGCGTAAGATAGAATACCCATCTATAGTTAAAAAGAAAAATTGAAGGTACCTTTGAACAAAATTCAAATTTGGACATACACTTTTGACTTTGATTAAAAGTAAGTATGAGTCAATCATATACCAGCAAGTGATTGACTATGGGGATTCAAGAATAAATGTGTGATAAGCAAACTTGTTATCACAAGCCTCTCAGTTAACTTTGACTAAATATGTCCTAGCAGCAGTGAATATTCATATTTTGTCACGCATTCAATTACCTCAACTATGACTGCATTAATGCTAGTTGTGCTAATTTATTTCAAGGATATTCAAAGTCTAAGAGGAAAATGCACATTTTGCGAAGAGATGCTTTATTTTATCTTGTTGAAAAGGAGGATGGGTTTAAGACCTACCTGAGTTGTTAATCAAGCCTTATTAGGTAAGAAGATTTAGAGAATTATATCTTTTGAGTCACATTCACTGTTAGCATCCACATTGAAAGTTAACATATATAGATATTTTAGAACTTTCAATCACCAAAAAACCATACAACTCCTTATAGGTATGGAAAGGGTTATCTGATAATGCAAGCATCATTGTGGGGGAAGTTAAAATGGAGGGTTGGAAATGGAGCCTTAATGTAAATTGATCATCACTTTTGATGGCCTTTGCAGTGGGCCGGATCGAGCTTCTTTATCCAATATTGGACAAGTGGTTGATCTATTATTATTGTACATTCTTTTTTCTTGGAATTCTATTATATACTTAGAATTCTCAGTTGGTCAACAGTTTATATTTGCATGTCATTGATCAAGCTACTTGGCACTCCCATTTCCATTTGAATTCCCCATATGAGCTTATGTGGACTAGTTTGTCGTCAAGAATTTATACTATAAATGATGAAGTATCTCAGTTAATGGCAAATTCAATACCTATTGACATTCTTGATGACCATTTTTGGAATGTTTCGTGGAGTATCAATCTTCCATATAAACAACTCCTTATCATCTTGAAGCTAATTCATGATGCTTTGCCATATAGTGATATATTGACTTGACATCATCTTCCAGCTCAAACCCTTTTCTTGTTTGGTTAGAAGCTAATGGTATGGATGCCTTAATATCAACATTCCTTCTTTTATCAATTTCAAGGATTGGCTTAGGGATACTTTTCTTAAACTTTACAGAGATGGTCTCATGCATCTAGTTCATTAGATGATATGTCTCTTACATACTTTGTGAAAGAACCAGAATCAAGTTCTGCATCTTGATAAAATAGAAAGTTCCTTCACAATATTTAGGGAGATCAAGCAATCTGTCAACTTTCAAGATTTTTCCTTATCTAGCCATTCAAATCAAAGAAAGCTTATCAAAACAAACCTTCCTCCTCTTGCTTCTAGTTTCTTTTTGCAGAATGAAGGATGAGACATTATTCTTCACAAGTACAAGAAGTCAAGAAAGCACTTTTGTCATGGAGTTATCTGCCCATTAAAGAATTTCTATGACTAAATCAAGTAGTAGTAGGAATCGTGTTTCTCTCCAAATGTCATTGCGTTGCCCTCTTTTGGATACGTAATACAGGCCTTCTACAATATGACTCTCTCTCCTCTTTAAGTACTCACTATGTAGGCAAATGTTTCATCAAGCCTCCTACGAATCCTTCATCAAACATTGATATTACCTTACAGGAAATCTTGGGTTAAGTTTTTCTCCCCATCATTTTCTCATGATCTCACATAATCTCTAAATCACATACATCTGTCCAATCAATACAGTACTACTTTTATTTTTTTCTCATTTTCTCAATCAAGATTAGATTTGACCAGTGAGAGAAAAGGAGAAATGAGATAAGAAGAAGATCTCCTTCTGGAAGTCTTGGCTTTACTTTTTTATTTTTTTGATATTAGAATAAGGGTTATCCCATGATCTATATTTTTCTATTTCTTAAAGTTTCATTTAAGCATTTTATCCATATGTAACTTGTAAACTTTGGTTGCTTTAAATTTAGTTTGTGGATATATATATATATATATATATATATATATATATATATATATATATATATATCAACATACACTTTTAACAATTTCCTAATTGTTTTTAAACGACAATTTAATGTTTAATTTTTAATTTTTCGTTTCGTTTTGAAAAATAAATCGTTTCTCCCCCTTAAGAACATTTTGCAGGTCTTTGTATGAGGTAAAGCAAAATTTCTGAATTTTTAAGATAGCATAACACAATATTTCTTTATAAAAAAACCCAGATTTTTTTAATGTAGTACTGCTGATGAAATTTCTCATCCTTCAGTCTAAGCTAGAATCCAAATTTCCTTAATGTAGTTACTACCCTACTTGAATGTCTTAACATGAAAAAGAAAAGATAATTTTATATTTTAAAAAGTTTAACTTTCAAAATTTATTTTTAAATGTTTCAATTATTTAATGTCTGTAGAAAAAAAAAAATTATTTTCACTCGAAACTTTGAATTGAAACTTTAAGCTGCTAAATAGATATATAAAGAAAATATACTAAAATAAGAAATGAGTTTTATTTCTTTATTTAAAAATGATCCTAAAAATAAGTAATTTTAACCAATAATCTGTCGAGTATCCTCTTTTTTTCTTATCTTTTGAAACCTTCCTTGGGAAGTTTTTCCGCACAAAAACGGAGGAAAAACTGACATTTGTTCTTTTCTTTTAGAGAGCTAAAACGGGTTGACTCAATTCTATTGAGCTTGGTCGATAAGTCTCCAAGTTAATTTACAGGTATTTTCTCAAGCTTGGCCTTAATTGATTTGCCAGGCTAACTTCTTCTTTTTTTCTTTTTCTTTTCTTTTTGTGTGGTAACTTTAAGTTCTTCGTATGGTAATACGTATATAAAATATTTAAAAGACTGCGAATAGATGTTTAAAATAGAAAATTAAACTCCAAACTAAATTATACAAGTACAAGCAATTAGTGCTCATCTCATCCAAAAATGAAATATTCAACCTTTTATGAGTAGGCACACTTGTTTTGAGCAGATATTATTCAACAATATAATCAATTGTATTTTCATCATATAGAATAAAAATTTAACAATTGTATTATCTTCAATGTTTTGACCAAGAAATAAGGGTTCTCACGGTCCAATGGTTGGATCCGGGATCAAACTGATAATGTAATAATTAAATAATAATAGTTTAAGAAATAAATTCATTACCATAATTAATCTTAGATTTTTTTTAAAAAAAAAATCATCATTTTGGAGCCTAAAATACTATTCATCATTTTTGGCTCCCGGTCTAACATTGGTTCTGACGCAACTTTGGTTGGCTTAAAACACAAAAGCAGTTTTCTGTCCCAAACCGAGTTGCGGTTTGGATTAGCTTTTAAAAATGTTTTTTAGGATTTATGAGGTAAAAATAATTTTTGGAGAATAGCTTTTGGAAAATAGATTTTAGGATTTATGAGGTAAAAATGGTTTTAAGAGAATAACTTTTGGAGAAAAAATAATAATATTTGGATAAATTCAAACCTAGGTTTTGACAAAAGTTTGTCAAATACTTAAATTGTCTAAGATATTCTTATTACCATTTTTTGTTACTACTATTTTTCCACCATTAGATCAGAATCTCAATAAGAGAGAAAATAATTCTAATCTGACGGTGGAAAAGTGGTAGTAACATTGGTAGTAACAAAAAAAGATAGTAAGAATATCTTATCCCATTGTCCAACAACTATTATGCATTAAAACTTAGGTTTTGACCAAAATTTGGCAAATACCCTTATTTTTTTCCAGAAGTTATTGTGCATCAAAACATTTTCTTTCAGAAGTTATTCTGTATCAAAACCCAGGTTTTCTGAAAAGTTATTTTTTTAAGCTTTTTCTCTCTCCTCTCCGTATTTTTTCAGTACCAGTTAATATTTTTAAAATATTTTTTTAATACCTTTTAGCACCCTAAGTATTTTTTCAAGATTAGTCATTACCCTAAAATTATTTTTTCAATATCATAAAATAAATTTTCAAGATCATGAAATATTATTTTAGTATATCCTTAAATATTTTTTACTACCTGTTAGTACCCTGAAATGTTTGCTTAAGATTAGTCATTACCTTGAAATATTCTTTTAATATCCTAAAATAAAATTTTAAGATCATTAAGTATCTTTTAAGTACAAGTCAGTACCCTAAAATATTTCATGATCTTAAACATTTATTTTAGGATATTAAAAAGATATTTTAGGGTGATAACTAATCTTAAAAAAATATTTTAGGGTATTGATGTGTACTAAAAAGATACTTAACACTAACTGGTACAAAAAAAAAAAATACTTCTCATGGTCTTAAAAATTTATTTTATGATCTTAAAAAAAATATTTCAAAGTACTGACAATCTTTAAAAAAAATATTTATGGTACTAACGAGTACTAAAAAGATATTTAAAAATACTAAAAAAATACTTTGATCTTGAAAAAAAAAATAGGATATTGAAAAAATATTTCAAGGCAATGATTAATCTTGAAAAAATATTTCAGAGTACTGAAATGTACTAAAAAATATCTTAAGGATACCGATTGATACTGAAAAAAATACTGATGATGGGAGAAGAAAGAAAAAAAACTAAAAAAAAATAGCTTTAACAAAACCTAGGTTTTAGGATCTTAAACTTAAAACCTAGGTTTTAGAAACAAAACTTAGCTTTTGCTTCCCCCCAAACAAGTCCGGGTTTTGTCATAAATTTACCAAATATCCTTATTTTTTCCAGAAGCTATTCTGCATCAAAACCTTAGTCATTACCCTGAAATATTTTTTCAATATTTTAAATTATTTTTCAAGATCAAGAAGTATTTTTTAGTATCTTTAAATATCTTTTTAGTACTCATTAGTACCATAAAATATTTTTTCAAGATTGTCAGTACTCTGAAATATTTTTTTAAGATCCTAAAATAAAATTTTAAACCCATGGAAAGTATTTTTTTTCAGTATCAGTCAGTATTAAGTATCTTTTTAGTACCCGTTAGTACCATAAAATATTTATTCAAAACTAGTCATTACCCTGAAACATCTTTTTAATATCCTAAAATAAATTTTTAAGATTATGAAATATTTTAGGGTACTTAAAAACTACTTCATGATTATAAAAATTTATTTTAGGATATTAAAACGATGTTTCAAGGTAATAGGTGATCTTGAAAGTATATTTCAGATACTGACGAGTATTAAAAAGATATTTAAGGATATTAAAGAAATACTTCATGATTTTGAAAAATTTATTTTATGATATTGAAAAAATATTTTAGGGTAATAATTGATCTTAAAAAAATATTTAGGGGATTGAAAGGTACCAAAAAATATCTTAAGGATAACTTACTGATATTGAAAAAATACTGATGATGGTAGAAGATAGAGAAAAAGTTGATTTTTTTTTTTTTACGAAACCTATGTTTTGGAATTCAAAACCTATATTTTAATGTAGAATAACTTTTAAAGAAAAAATAGGGGTGTTTTGTAAACTTATGACAAAACCTAGGTTTTGATGCAAAATAACTTCCAAAAGAAATGAGGGTGTTTGACAGACTTATGACAAAACCAAAGTTTTGTTTCCTTCCAAACAAGCCTTACACTACCCAAGCCAAGTTAGAGTCTGGTCGACTGTAGCACCCAAAGTCCAATATACCCAGGGAAAGAAAAAATAATGAAGTCGCGACTAAAATTTTGAAAGAAGAATTTAGGCAGTCTATTATAAAATCAAAATGATAGGCGATCTCGTAAGTTCCCAGTAAGTGCTCATAGAGCCTGGGGCTATACTCTAACCTTAGTAGGGGACTGGCGTCGAACCATTCCAAAACTTTTTCATATATAAAAAAAAAAATCTATAAAAACTAGATAGGGCCTCGTAGTTGATTGTGCATGGGAAATGTGTTCATCTCCATAGTCCAACTGGTTGGACTATCTGGTTCTTTAATTACATTTTATTTTCTTATATCAATTGAAAAATTAAAATATATAAATTAATTTACAAAATATAAGTAAATCACCATATCAAAACATGCAAATAACTAATAATGTATCCAATTGGAAAAAACTAATTATGCGTCCAGATTTTTTTTGGGGGGGGGGGGGGGGGACTTACATGTAACCAGGCTTTTTTTCTTGAAATATTAGGGCGGATTTAAGAGCATTCTAATAAAGAAAACCAATTTAACTTCTTATTTCTTCGTTTTTGTTTGAATGGGTTCGATATAGATTTTCTGAGGATAAAAAAAAGATTTTGATAAAATAATAATATTCGGATATTGTTATCAGAATAATTTTTTTCATGTTTAAATTATCAAAAATGATATTAATTTTTGTGATAATTGCATATAAAGATAAGATTTTATTTTATATATTTTAACATTAAATTTCAAAATAAAAATACCAAAAGTTAAAGAAATTTGTCTATGAAATAAAAATTGTAACATTAGTCAATCATGTAGCATGATAAAAAAAAAATAGTTTAAATATATATGTATTAATAAATTGTATAAACTAAAATCATTTGTAAACCATAATTATCCAAAATAATATTACATTTTAGATTGAAATAAGTACTCCTTCTAGTTACAAATAGAAGACATGATTAACATTTAAAAAAAAAATAAGAAAGCTAAATAAATTACTCAATCATAGCATACATTATATATCTTTATATTATATATCAGTTTATTAATTAAATTAACCAGCATTAGTTAAATTAATCAGTTTGGGAAAAAAATTAAAATATAAATACCCTAAAGTCTAAAGTAATTTAATTAGTTTTTTTATTTTTTTCAAACGTGTCAAATTTATCTTACCGGAGAAGTATTAAATTTTGACTTCAAATCGAATTGTCCCAATGAAGGAGTAAGCACTGGTTGTTCTCGGTGATGGTAGAGAGATGATGAAAAATTGAAGGGCCTTGTGCCAAGGATTGCCATGATCGGCAAACAAACATGAATTTGATCAAAGACGAAGTGGGAAGCTTTAAAAATACCCCGAGACGAGCTCATAAGGGAGTTTGGTGAGAAAATTGAGTAGTGGTGCGTGCGGATCTTCAAGCTTGGGTCTCTTGCATTGACTTTGTTTTGCAGATTCTAAATCCATGTATGAGAATTGTAGAAAGAAACGGAGATTTGAAAGAAGGGATGAATAATTTACCTGAGATAATCAGTAGGGAGATGGAAATAGGGAAGACGGAAGAAACAGAGATTCTGGAAAAAAAAAAAAAGAACAAAGAGGACTATATATATATATATATATTTTACTCGAAATAAAGAGGGGTCAACATTACATGTACATCTTTTATACCCTATGAGGGATGAACATATTTTTTTAAATTTTTTTTATATATTGTATTTATTTATATTTAAATTATATTCTACTTTATGAAATATTTTTTTCACCCAGTATCTCAAATTAATTAGTTTCTATGATATTGGTGTTTTTAATTTTTTATATACTGTATTTATTTATATTTAAATTATATGCTAGGGCCCACACATTAAAAAAATAAGAAAAATCAGCTTTCCTAAAACTATAGTTTTGAAACTCAAAACCATGGTTTTGTGGGGCGAAAAAAAAAAAATAAAAGCATTTTTAGGCTCTTTTAAAGTGCTTAGCAAATTTTTTGCAAAATCAAAGGTTTTGTTTCCGTAAGCGCTTTTTTTTAAAATAGCCAAACACAAAATATAGCGAAAATAATGACGTTTGTATTCTGATTGAATGGAGCATAGAAGAAATAGAAGATGGAGAGCGTCTATATATGTATATGTATATATGTGAGCGAGAGAGGGGGGAAGCAGCTTAAAGCAATAGGAGTGTAGTACTATCACCAGTTCACCACCACCACGGTGACCACTAGCAACTGCTATTTTTTCCTTTACTGGAAATGAACCAAACCCCACACCAATCTCTTATTCTCTCTTCTTGATCGCTTGCTCTGCTCTATTATTGGCCTACCATCATCATCATCATCATCTTCACTGATCTTTCATTGTCACGTTGCTTCCATGTTTTGCTTGGTAGGTTTTTGAGCTGGGTTCTGGATCATTTGCTTCTTTTTCTGTGTTGGTTTTCTGAGATCCGGTCTATTATGGGAATCACTGCTCTTCGGCGGAGATCTACTGCCTTTTGATGCCTATTGAGTTGTCTGGTTTCTCGAGCTTGTAGCTTTAAGCTGTAAAAGCCAGCTTATTGAGTTAGTGGTTCTGAAAAAGTTGTGCTATGAAGCCTTTTCTTGAAGATTGTGACCTGGGGTTTTGGGGGTTGATGAGAAAAAGAGTCGAATGAGGCGGAAACCAATTGTGTTTTGTAGCGAAACTGGTTTTGGTTGAGAATTGAGGGGGTGGGAAAATCTTGGGGGTGTATAAGTATTCGAGCTATTTCAGTGTCTGAAAGTGTATGAATTCACTAAAGGGTTTGTTTGGTTGGTGAAGAGGACACAGAGAATGATACTTTGCAGCCTTGAGGAAGAGACAAGAAGGATTGTTTTGTGGTGGGACTGTAATTTGGCAAGAATTTTGCTGCTAATTTGGTCTACTCAAGAGTGATTTTGAATAATTTGACTGTGGGCTCGATTTAGAGGTTTTTATTTTTGAAATCATTGAAATCTTGCTGAGATGAGACTATCTTCATCTGGTTTTAGCCCTCCACCTCCGGAAGGTATGCCTGTTATTATCTGCGAATTCTCCTTTCTCGTTCTCATCTCTCCTCTTATCTCTACACTCTACTTTCTTGCAACTTTGGTTTTTACTCAGTTTCGAACTCAATCTTTAAGCCCAGAAGACCACCCTTACCACTTTCCAACGCGCATGATTCTTCTTTTGCCATTTGTGTCCATGTATTTTTTAGTTTTTTGATCTCTGAGGAGATGTACCCACTGATTTCTTTTAATAAATATGTTGTTTTATATATGTTTTAAAGTTAACCTTTTTGATTATGCTCTGCCTGCCGTTTGCTCAGAGATCAGAGTTGTTTGTTTCTTCTTGGTATTTGTTGTGTTATTTTCAAATCCTGGCTTTGACGTCAATATGCCAGAATCAATTTCTGCTATTAAACGCTTTTGACTGCAATTATGAATTTTTCTGTTGCTAACATGATAAGTGAGATGAATTTTGTAGGAGAAAAGCGAGTCCTGGATTCAGAACTTTGGCATGCATGTGCTGGCCCTCTTGTTTCCTTACCAGCAGTTGGAAGTCGTGTCGTCTACTTTCCTCAAGGTCACAGTGAACAGGTAGGTAAATAAAAAGCTAGATTTTGGCTCTTGAAGACAAGATGTTTCAACTAGATGGTACTGTAGTAAGAATAATGTTAGAAGACTAGTGTCTGGGCATGAAGATACTATTTTCATGTTTTGTTTGTTTACCTAATCTAGTTGAATTGTCTCGGTTCATGTTTTCTCTCTCTCTCTGATGGTGCTTGAAAACCATTAGTTGTTAATTCACTTTTGAGGGACATCTGCATATTAATGGATTTATATATATGGAGATGTGATAAACCTATCTCTTCAAGATCAGCTCATAGACGTTTATATTTGAAAGCATATCTCTCTTATTTTCCTCCATGAGCTGCTTACCTGCATGCTTTTAACTCAGTACTTTTGTGCTTAGGTTGCTGCGTCTACCAACAAGGAAGTGGATGCCCATATTCCTAATTACCCTAGCTTGCCTCCGCAGCTTATTTGTCAGCTTCATAATGTGACCATGCATGTAAGGCTTGTTTATATTGGTTTTATTTTGTTTCAGATTCTCCCTTATGATGATTCCTTAATTCTCTTTTAATTTCATCACTGGTTTCTGTTATCTGTTTTGGGATTCAGGCGGATGCAGAGACAGATGAAGTATACGCCCAGATGACCTTGCAAGCTCTAAATCCTGTATGATGCTTATCTAAACTAGTTGATGGATTTCTGTTTGTCGAATGGCTATATTCTTCTGCTTCTGACTTCGACCATTCATGCAGCAAGAGCAGAAAGACGCGTACCTTCCAGCAGAGTTGGGCACTCCTAGTAAGCAGCCAACAAATTACTTTTGCAAAACTTTGACAGCTAGTGACACAAGCACACATGGAGGGTTCTCTGTTCCCCGCCGAGCAGCTGAGAAAGTGTTTCCCCCATTGGTAAAACTTAACCAAAAAGTTGTAATACAATGTTTCAACTTACTCATTATCCCCCCCCCCCCCCCCCCCCCCCCCCAAAACGAAATAAAAAATAACATCGTAGCTTGAACTATAGGACTTCTCACAACAACCTCCTTGTCAAGAGCTAATTGCTAGGGATTTGCATGGTAATGAATGGAAATTCAGACATATCTTTCGCGGTAAGTTTTATAGCTCATTTATTTTCATCCTCTTTCCTATTTATTTTCATTTTAATTGGAAATTTGTTTTTATTATTCTTGTCAGATAATTGTTTTCTCCACCATTCTTCCATAGGCTCAAAGTAATTGTACTTTAAAATATATATCGTAAGGTTTGTCTAAAATGACTCTGTTTGGCTTGTTTTTCTGCAGGTCAACCCAAACGGCATCTACTTACAACAGGATGGAGTGTGTTTGTGAGTGCTAAAAGACTTGTTGCTGGTGATTCAGTTCTGTTTATCTGGTCAGTGATCTTCTGATCTTGTGGTCATCTTCCTTGCAAAATCAAAGTGTCTACTACTTAGGTCAACACAACAGTTAGTCTGTTGTGTTCCCCTCTGATATTTGGCATTTTCGAATTGAATTATGATCTTCGATATTTATATGGTTGATTGGTTTGTCTTCTTGAAACAAGCTGTGTGACTTTATGTGGGGGAGACATGTATGTTGCCAATGTTGAGCTATACTATATTCGGTATCCTTTCAACATGGTATTTCTTATGCTAGAGATCCTAGATGTGGTTGTTACTGATATAAGATAGTCTTCCTATTTAATATACTCAGCACAGTGTTTGGGCTTGAAGAATTTAGTTGATTTTTTTCCTAGCTGCTTGATTTTGTGCTTTATGATTACGTGTTGAACATTCTTAGTGTTGTTAATAAATTTGTAATACCTCGTTAACGATGCAATGCAAGTATATTCTCTTCAACAGGAATGAAAAGAATCAGTTGCTCCTTGGTATCCGGCGTGCAAATCGTCCACAAACTGTGATGCCTTCATTGGTGTTATCAAGTGACAGCATGCACTTGGGGCTTCTTGCTGCTGCTGCTCATGCTGCTGCAACAAACAGTCGTTTCACCATTTTCTACAATCCACGGTATAGTTTGTCCTTTCTACATGCTTTTTCAATCATCGAAGGATTGTAATTTTTCCGTAACTTAAAATCTTTTTTCTCTTTTGAATATCAGCGCTAGCCCATCTGAATTTGTCATACCCTTTGTCAAGTATGTGAAAGCTGTGTATCATACTCGAGTCTCAGTTGGTATGCGCTTCAGGATGCTGTTTGAAACTGAGGAATCAAGCGTGCGGAGGTAGATTTTCAAGCTTGTTAAATATGACAGACACGATTGCTATGTACTTCCAAATTATATAGTTACTTAGATAGGACATAAATATCATAATTGCTTATTGAGGGATTATAGTACATGTTTTCAATACCTTTTGTTTGTTCAGATACATGGGCACCATAACTGGTATCAGTGACCTGGATCCTGTTCGATGGCCAAATTCACATTGGCGATCAGTCAAGGTATGCTAGGAAACACTCAAAACCTTAGGCTTCGTTTGCTAGGAAAAATCTGTCTTATTTGGAAGTATCTTGATTAGTAGGACTGTAGAATGAAAGGTTTTCAGCTTTTTTATCCTCCCTGTTTCAGTTTCCTAGTTTCCCCAGTTTGTGTTTTGAAGAACTTACTCTTTATTGTTATGTCATTTCTTGTTTCTATTATTTCAATATCGCTTCTTAATAAAGAACAAATTTGTGAAAATGTTTATAGTTAATTCAATTGTTAATTTTTACGTCCTTATCAATTTTGAATATCTAACACTGAAGGAAGTGTCAATTTGAGCCTACCTTTTCTTCCCTTCGTGCCCTTTCTTGTTCACTTAAATTCTTCCCATTCATTTACACTCTCACTACTCAAAAATCATCATAATGATGCTATTTAAATACATTGAATGCTACCCTTGTTTACCCGGAAGCTACCCTCCCTATGTTGCCAGATAAACAGTTTGTCTTCATATGAGAGATCTTAAAATCATGTCCTTGAATTACATTGCAGGTTGGCTGGGATGAATCTACAGCAGGAGAGAGGCAACCTAGGGTGTCCCTATGGGAAATTGAGCCATTAACAACATTTCCAATGTATCCATCATCTTTTCCTCTTAGGCTTAAACGACCATGGCCTCCAGGATTGCCTTCTTTCCAGGGTATGTTCAGTATTTTTATTGATGTTTCTGACATCCCAATATATTTTCAACTTTAAAAGTTGATTAAATTTTCATGTCCTCTTCAATGATGCATCTAATGGGAACAAAATAAAATGTTACCAGGCATGAAGGATGACAGTTTTAGCTTAAGTAATCAACTGTTATGGCTTCGAGACACCTCAGACCGAGGTCTCCAGTCTCTTAACTTTCAGGGGTTTGGGTTCAATCCTTGGATGCAGCCAGGGCTTGATCCCTCTATGTTGACTTCACCAACTGACATGTACCAAGCCATGGCTAATACTGCAGTTCAGGATATGAGGACTTTGGATACTTCCAAGCCACATCCGACATCTTTTCTCCAATTTCAGCAGCAACTGAACTTCCCCAATAGGACTGCTGCTTTGATGCAGGCTCAAATGTCCCAGCAATCTCAACTGCAGCAGGCTTGTCAAAGCAATCAAGAGAATCAGAATTCTTCACAATCCTTGGCTCCAACTCAGATGCAACTTCAGCAGCAGCACTCGTTCAATAATAATCAGCATCAGCATCAGCAGCCGCAGCAAGTGGTTGATCATCAGCAAATTTCAAGTGCTTCTGCAATGTCTCAGTTTGCATCTCCTCCACAACCCCATTCACCATCCATGCAAGCTATGTCTTCGCTTTGCCAACAACAGAACTTTTCTGAAACAAATGTAAATTCAATGAATGCGTCCATGGTTTCTCCCTTGCACAGTATCTTGGGTTCATTTTCCCAGGATGAATCATCAAACCTTCTCAACCTACCCAGGATTAGCTCTTGGGTACCTGTTCAAACATCTAGTGCCTGGCCCTCCAAGCGTGTTGCAGTTGATCCTCTACTTTCTTCTGGAGCTTCTCAGTGCACTCTGCCTCAGTTGGAGTTGTTAGGGCAGCCACAAAGTACTATGTCACAGAATGTTATTTCGTTGCCACCTTTTCCTGGTCGGGACTGTTCAATAGACCAAGAAGGGAGCACCGATCCTCAGAACAATCTTTTATTTGGTGTTAATATAGAGCCCTCATCTCTTATAGTGCAGAATGGGATGCCGAGCCTTAAGGGAGTTGGCAACAACAACGACTCTGGGATTGTGCCTTTTCAGTCGTCTAATTACCTGGATGCTACAGGAACTGATTCATCATTGAATCATGGAATTACACATGGCATCGCTGAATCAAACTTCCTTGAGATTCCTGATAATGGAGGTCAAGGAAACCCACAAAACAAAACCTTTGTCAAGGTGATTTTTCCCTCTGGGTTATTCTCTTTGAAGCCATTCATTTCTTCATGTTTGTAATGCAAAGCATGGTAGATTTATGTGTTTTGCTCTGTTGTTTGATGTTTTATTTGACAGGTTTACAAGTCAGGGTCCTGCGGAAGATCATTGGATATTACTAAATTCAGCAGCTACCATGAGCTGCGTAGTGAACTTGCCCGAATGTTTGGCCTTGAAGGCAAGTTAGAGGACCCTGTGAGATCAGGCTGGCAGCTTGTATTTGTTGACCGAGAGAATGACGTTCTTCTCCTCGGTGATGGCCCCTGGCCGTAAGTGTCATTCTCTTGTCTGTTTTGAATTATTTGGTAGTTTTCTATATATAAATTTAATTTCTTCATTATAATTAAAATGGAATTACGTGCATGAGCTTCATGGTTTTTGGCTTTTCATCTGTTGAAGATCTATTTGTTTCGGTTCTGAAGTACCTTTCTTTGATGAGATCATTTGACAATCTACTAAACAACTTGATATCTTTCCTATGACAGGGAATTCGTAAATAGTGTATGGTGTATCAAAATACTTTCTCCCCAAGAAGTGCAGCAAATGGGCAACAATGGGCTCGAGCTTCTGAACTCAGTCCCAATTCAGAGGCTCTCTAATGGTGTTTGTGATGACTACGCGAGCCGCCCTGACCCAAGAAATTTAAGCACTGGGATAGCAACCAATGGTGTGACTATCTAGCTTCTGCATTCCTTTGTCTTTTGTCTCTTTTGGATATATTAGACTCTCTTCCAACCCGTAGCAGATTGTGGGAAGCACTCCCTAGTTTTAGCTTTTAGCCTACTCATAAGCTCTTTGTTTATCTTCTTGTTTCCCTGCTAGAACTGTTTCATAAACTAATACTGTAATTATATTGCATAATGTCCTTGTGGTACAATATATACAATACGTTATCCATTAGGAAATTAAAGCTGTTCCTTTATCTCTATCATTGGTATTTAAACACTTAACTGGTCTTAAGACGAAATCATTTTCTTGCTACATATTTGTGGCATGAAATGACCAAAACTCGTTCAGGATTTTGGTGGTTGACATCTGGTTAATAAAATTAAAGCAAATTACATTCACTTTACCTTGCAGCCCTTAATACCTAATCATCAAAATTTTGGTGATGGACATGTGCAATTTAAATGTGAGTTAAAATTTACTCCAAGAATATGCTTTGGTTGCAAATATCTTGAAAAGAATCTAGTTAACTCTTGTCCTATAGCATATAGGCCACTGAAAGTGATGTACTTGTTTGACTTATATGGAGTTGTGGTAAAAGTAATTTGTGAAGGGTTTGGAAGCTTACCTCAAATGGGGTTTCTGGTAGAATATTTCTTGCATGAAGAGAAGTGACTAAAACAACATAAACAGGATATAACAGATGGTGATGGAGTTAACTGACGTTTTTCTGAGATGTGTGTGAATTGTGGAGGAGGATCAAAGGATTTTGTGTGACTTTTTGAACATGAAGAGGACACCAAAGCCATGTGATGTGTCTGAACATGCAGGGATGGGAAACAAAGCAACTTTTGTGTGCTTTCCAATTGATCTGAAAATGGCTTGCTTTTGTCTTCTTGTGTGTTTTGACCGTTGCACTGTGATGCCTTGGTGGAATGGTTTTAGCATCATGGAAGGAAAAGCAAAAGATGTACACATTTGTCCACTTGCTTCTTGTTTCATTGAACCCCATGTTAGCTCCCACTCCTCTGTCCTTGAGAATAAATGAGATTTGGGATATCTTGGGCATATCATAGCTTTAGATTCCTATCCATGTTCTTCCATACATGTTTATTTGGTTGAGTTCTTTATATTTGATTTGAATTTTTTTTGGGAAAATTAATTCACATGTCATAATAGTTTCATTTGGCTTTTAATTAGATTCTTTTAGTTTTTTTCCTTGTTATTGGGTCATTATAGTTTTCTTGATTATAGGCATTAGTGGTCGCTATCCTCATAATATGTAAAATGATTTGTACGGTATCACAAAAATGTTATAAAAAAAAGGATTTTTCAGAAATAAAATGATGAAAAAAAATTATTAGATTCAACCATTTCCTTGCATATATATATAGTTTATAACTGATTGAATTTTTTTATTTAAATCTGTGCCAAAATAATTAAGTGTACGCTTATTAAGTCACATCATGAATTACTAATGTTATTTTTCTTATAAATTAACAAATTATGAGTATAGAGACCAATACTTACAATTGAGGAAACCATGGGACCTAATTAGAAAATGAGATAAAATTACAGGGATTACATATTATTTTTCTTTTCCTCTGTTGGTTAACTCTTTAGAATTGATTTTGAAGGTTTATTTTTAAAATTTTTACCTTTTATGCAATCATACATATTCATTGTTTTTTTTTTCTTTAACAAACTGATAGTTTAAATATTATTTTATTTCAGAGTCCAGTCATGTTAAATCAATTCATGATTTTGAATTTTGATTGTTTAAATTAAATTTAGACATTTTTTCAATTGGGCATATTATGTTGTGGTGTATAATTTTTTTTTATAATAGTAATGAAACACATTTTAAGGTTTTACCAAGTCTTCTTTTATTTTTCCTGATAAAAAAAAAAGTTTTTTGTTTTTTGTTTTTTTGAAATATTTGGTACTCCAAATGGCAACAATTGGACTATTTTTTTGGAATAAAATACTGGATTCACCAAGTAAAAGAGTACAGAAGACAATTACGTTTCTTCATCAAGTTTCACCGCTTGTAGGAAAGATGGTGATTGATCAAAGAAGCATCAATTACTTTCTAACCACCAACGGAACGGAGGTTAATACAAGTGGTAAGTAGCTTATATCGTTTAAATAAGGTTTTAAATTTAAGCTTTGTGAATTCAAAAAATTCCCCTTAGGAGACTTACCCACCATAACTAAGTGCATGATGCGGGTCAGATCCAGATTAATCAGGGCAAACCTCTGGATACCGGATAAGCAACAAAAAAAAAAAAACTTTCTAACCTGTGAGCCCACTTAGTTATCTGGTCATCCATCAACATAAAGGCTTTCTCTAGTAATTAACATATGAATCCTCTATCATAAAAAAAAAAAAAAAAAAAAATATGAATCCTCTAAAAATAATATAGAAAAGGAAATATAGAGCGACGAAAAATTCCTCTCTCCATTAATAATGCATTTAAAATCACCTAAAACTAACTTGCGTGGTTTCACGTGCTACATCTACTCATAGATATCGTCTCATATATTTTACACGAAATTTGATAAATAAATCTTTTTCTTTTTCTTTTTCCTTCATAATTTATTAACAAAATAACTGGTGAGAATTTTATATTATATCTACTCCTTTGGTTCTATATATAAGGTAGAGGGAAAATATGTATTTTTTACTTATTTATATATCACATGATTACATTTTATTATAAAGTGTGTGTGTGTGTGTATTGAAACAAGGTAGAATGATATTCAATAAGAAATACTTTACATATTACATACATCAAGAGACCCTACTGAAGAAGTATAAGAAAGATAAAAGCATTTGTAAGACCCTAAGGCTTTGTTTGAGAGTTTGGAGGAGAAGGAAAGGAAAGAGATGTAAGGAGTTTAGAGGGGAGGAGAAGGAAGGGAAATGGAAGATATTTCCTCCCCTTATTTGAGAGTTAAAAAAATAGTAAAGGAGGAAGATGGAGGATTAATGAGTTATTTTTACCAATTTTTCATTTTCTTTAAACATTAGTATAATTATTATACTTTACAAATAAATTGAAATTTTCTAAAAAATTATTTATGGAATTTTTATATTAAAAAAACAATTTTCCCTAACAAAGTATTCTCTCTCTCTAAAAAGTATTTTCTCTCTCTAAAAAATATTTTCGTGTGCATTCAAACAATAGAAAAGAAAAAAGAGATAGAAATAACTAGAGTGTTTTATTTGAATAAGGGTAAAAAAAATAACTAATCTATTTTCCCTCTTAAAACCCCCTATATTGGGGGAACTTCATTTTTTTGAAGAAGGAGGGTTTTGGGGGATTTGTAAAAATCCCTAATTCCCTCCCCTCTCATTTTTTAAACTCCCAAATAAGGGAAAGAACTACCAAAATCCTTCCTTTCCTTTCCCTCCAAAATAGAACTCTCAAACAAAGCCCAAGTGACGTTGGTCAAATATCTGGTAGGCGCAAGAAACCTCTATTAACACAATAAACAAAGAGAGGAGGTTTGGATCAAGGATTATAAGACTGGAATTCAAACTACAAAACATGAAACTCTGAAAAATTTAGATAAATAGGCAATACCAGGAGGGGTTTGATTTCTTCATAGGATTTTTTTTTTAAAAAAAATGATAAATAATAAAAAAAAAACCATATGGCAGAAATGATCACGATGCTTTTTATATTTATAAAAGAACATATCCCAACCTTAAGATTATAATGAAAGAACCATATGAGAATGCTAAAGCTAAAAAAGAAGTAATTTGCCTTATTTTTTGAATCATACCCATTGGAGAGACCGTTGTTATCTTGAAGAAGAACAAGACTGCTTGTTTTTTCAAATAAGGTTAAGTAATCAATCAACTGATTTGACACACCATGTGAAGATGACCATCTTGATATAACTGCACCATGGTTGTGTTTAACCAGCTCTTAAATTCAGAAAAATCATGAGTGGGAATTTTGATTCCAAAGAGATCGAGTTAGAGGATAAGTGAGAAACAAGTGGGGGAGAGTTTTCTCATTATCAGATCCAAAGTCCAAACACACACAAACCCAGAAAAATTCATGTGGTGAAAATTGAGAATATCATAGGATGGAATAGCATTATTCAACAATTTCCATACAATCAAATATGTTGTGGGTGCCTCATAAATAAAATTAGAATGTAGAAAGAAACAATACTTGGCCATTAAAACTCCGAAAAAAAAAACAATTTTGGATTAATTATGAATTTCTGAAAGAAGTTTTAGATTTATTTATTTATTTGAATTATATTAATTCATTAAAATATTAAATTTGATTCTCAATAGACAATCTAGAACAAAGAAGAGTGAAGAGAATCAAAACTTCAAAGAAGTAGGTCCCTTCATAATTCCAATACTATTTTTTTAAAAAAAAAAAATTAAACGCAGATTTATAAATTTAATTTTTCCTTTCATAAAATATAAAAATAACCAATATTAGTAGTAGTAGTAGTATAAATAATCCATAGAAAGGTGGTGAAAAGAAAAGTGAAGAGAACTAAAATTTCAAAAATAGGCCCTTTCATAATTCCAATTCTAAATATTCTGAAACATTAAACTAACAAGTATAATTGTTATTAGTAATATAATAAAGTAATAAATAATGCATAAATACGGGGATTTTTTTTTTTTTTGGACAAAGGAACTACCTGTATTACCATAGAAGTCTGAATAGTACAGATCGAACAGAACAACAAGACATAACATAAGCAGAGGAAACAGCAAGCTAATTAACAGACCGAAACCTTACAGGCAGGAACAATAAACAAACACAAATCAGAAACATAGAGAGTAAATCAGCGCATCCCCCTATTATGACTAGAAGCACAGGGGCCTTCCACATTACAATTGGCCTCTTCCGCGTCCACGGCTAGTAAAGAAGTCAAAGAAGGTGATGGTTGAAAAACCCATCTAACCGGGCACACCTCCTTATAAGCAATCACCGCAAGATAGTCGGCTACTCTATTACCCCGTCTTGGAGTAAAAGATAAAGAAAACTCAACCTTGTTAGCAAAGAGACTGATTATATCATGCAGAATACTTCTACTCTTCCAATCATAAGAGTATGGGGACTTCGCCTCAATACAGGATACCAACAACAAGCAATCAGTTTCAAATACAACTTTTTCATGCCCCAAATCCACAGCTAGCATCATTGCTTTTTTTAATGCAAGGGCTTTTGTCATAAAAGCAGATAGGGATTTGACCTTGTCAATGTAGCCCCACTTAAATGACCCACTCCAGTCCCGGCAGACCACATTAATGGCAGCAAGATTATCCTTCGAAACAAAAGCTCCATCACTATTAAACTTCAGGAAATCAGTTGCAGGAGGAACCCATCGGGCAGGGGCAACTTCATGACTACCCGAAACCCTCTCATCAGACATGGCCATTTCCTTATGACTCCAAAACTCAGAGTTACTCAATCGTGCCGCTTCTATTACAGCAGAAGGACTAGGGGAGAGATGATTAAATATAAAACCATTCCTTTGCTTCCATATGTACCATAACATCCAACAAAGTAAAGAAATATCCTTGGGGCAGAGATTTTGCATACCTGATATCTTCAGCCACCATTCATTGAAATTATAGATCCTATCACAATCAATTCGAGCACCAAGGTTGCTTCCAAACCACACACACCTAGTCCAGCTGCAGTGGAAAAACAGATGTTCAGTGGTTTCCTCAGCCTCCTCGCATATGGGACATTGTTTGACCGACGATCTTCTCCTGACACAAAGTGCAACATTTGTTGCCAGGGCATTGTTGAGGGCTCTCCACACAAACTGTTGAACCTGTGGAATTGTTTTGAGTCGCCAGATGGACTTCCAACAAGAGGGAGGGATCACACAAGAAGAGCTAGCTCTGTTAAGAGAATTATCAGCTTCGTCTTTTGCAACATGGTAACCATCCTTGACTGAATAGGCACCATTTTTGGCTTTAACCCAGATTAATTTGTCCTCCAGATCACTATTGGGAATTGGGATTGCATAGATAGCATTCCTAACTTCCTCAGATAGGAACTCAGCTACAAGTGTAAGGTTCCAACACCCATCAGTAATAAGGTCACACACTTTCGCCTGATTAACATAAGCATTATCAGTCATAGGCTTATCAGGAAAATTAATTTCTGGCACCCACTTATCTCCCCAGATTCTTATGTTGCGCCCTGATCCAACATCCCAAAGGAGCTCCTTCAGCAGAAATTCCTTCCCCTCCAGAATACTACTCCAGTACCATGAGGCTTTATGTCCTTTGGTAGCATCAAGGAACTCCGATCTTGGGAAGTAAATACTCCTCAATACTTGCACCCACAAAGCATCGGGGTTAGACATTAGCCTCCATGCTAATTTTGCCAATAAAGCATTATTCATAATGATCAAATCCCGAAAGCTCATCCCTCCTTGACTCTTCCCCAACGTGAGGTAATCCTATGCTCTCCAATGCGTTTTACCGCCAAAGGCATTTCCATCCCACCAGAAATTGGCAACTAGGCTATGTATTTCTCTGCAAGTCTTGAGGGGAAATTTAAAACAGTTCATGGGGTAAATGGGGATTGCTTGAACCACTGCCTTAATCATTACTTCCCTTCCTACATAGGACAGAAAATTAAGACCCCAGCCTTGGAGCTTGTTGGTCACACGCTCCCTTATATATGCTAACGCTTGTTGTTTGGTTTTTCCCCAAATACTTGGGATCCCAAGATATCTTCCAGGATCATCCGAACCAGCAATACACAGAGAGTTACAAACAGAATTTCGAACTTCCTCTGGAGTGTTAGCTAAAAAAAATATGCAAGACTTGTCCAGGTTTATAGCTTGGCCTAATGCTCTACAATACTAGTTCAGAATGGATGCTAAATTATCACAATTTCCCAGATCAGCATTCATATAAATTAAAACATCATCCGCAAAAAAACGAATGTGAGAGAGTTGGACACGTTAAGCTCAGCTTGATTCCTGTCAACCCACCAGATTCTTGATTTTTAGTAATCATCGTCGAAAGTACTTCAGCTACAAGAATAAAGAGGTATGGCGAGATTGGGTCCCCCTGGCGCAAACCCCGACCAGGGGTAAACGAATGGACTGCTTCTCCAGACAAACATAAATTCATTTTAACAAACTTGATGCACTTCATAATCAAAGCCACCCAATCAGTGCAGAAACCAAATCTTAATAACACTTTCTCCAAAAACATCCATTCCACACGGTCATACGCCTTACTCATATCCATTTTGAGTGCAAACTCATACTTCTTCCCATTCTTTTTCCTCCTCAAGTAATGATAGACCTCATGGGCGATGATTATGTTATCTTGAATACACCTACCGGGGACGAAGGCACCTTGGTTATGGGAGATACACTTATCCAGCAGAGGCCTCATCCGATTAGCCATCAACTTTGATATTATCTTATATGAGAAATTGCACAGACCAATCGAACGAAATTGAGAGACATGCTCAGGTTTATTCAGCTTAGGGATTAAGGTGATATTGGTCATATTAATTGAGTCTAACGACGATTTGCCCGCAAAAAATTCCATAACCATATTACACACTTCTTCACCAACTTCAGGCCATGCTTTTTGATAGAAGGAACCAGAAAACCCGTTTGGACCAGGCGCCTTAGAGTTCCCTAGGCTGAATGCCATTCTCCTAATTTCTGTAGGGGTTACTATAGCCATAAGCTGCTGATTCATTTCCAATGTGATCTTTTCATCAATATGGGACAAGACATGGTCCATATCAGCCGTCTCACTAGTGGTAAACAACTGCTGGAAATAGTTTGAAATGTTACCCACCACCTCATTTCTCTCCATTAACCACCGACCCTCATTATCCTTTATGCTAAGGATACTGTTCCTGTGCCTTCTTTTTACTGTAGCTGAATGAAAGAAACGGGAGTTTTTATCTCCAGCTGCCAACCAATTGACCCGAGCCCTTTGCCACCAAAACTTCTCTTCCAATTCATACAAGCAGTCAATCGCTACTTTAGTTTCACATATGGCCTTAGTCGTCACAATTTTTGGTTCTTGTTGCGACATGTAAGCTAGCTGAGCCTTCAGCTCTTCAATTTTTTTAACATTAGTAGGGAATTCCTGTTTGCTCCATTTGATCAAATCATACATACACCTCTTTAACCTACCCGAGAAAATAGAAATCGCATCAACGCATCCATTCAAGGTAGAGCCCCAACTATTCTTGACTACTTGATTGAACTTCTCATGATGCGCCCAGGATTCTTCAAAACAGAAAGGTCTTTTCTTCCTAATTGGCTCTGGTTGACATTTTACAAACAACATATGGTGATCAGACCCAACTAGGTCGACGTGATGAACTTGGATATTAGGCAGCAGATCTCTGAGTTGATAATTTCCCACAGCTCTATCAATTCGTTCGTGAATCGTATCCGGTGCCTCTCTATTATTACACCAAGTGAATCGGTATCCATGAAACCCCGGGTCAGCCAGACTGCAATCAACTAAGAGATACTTAAAGTTCAAGATTTTTCTCCACGCTCTAGGTCTCCCCCCCAACTTTTCCGATTGGGATAAAATGTCATTGAGATCCCCAAGGCATAACCAGGGCTTATTAATATTCCTGCCAAGTCGAGTAATTTCCTTCCAACAGAGAAGTCTATCTTCTTCCACCGGTGGACCATAGACCAGGGTCATATATGACGGGGTATCAAAACCCATCGAATTAATACCAACATGAATAATATTAGATGAGGATGAAAGGATATTTACCTGGATTGATTCATTCCACCAGACCACAAGCCCTCCACTTTGATCCACCGGGTTAACAATCCACTCCTCAGCATACCCACACCAACGCCTCAATTTCCTCATATAAGCAGCTTTCTGCTTGGTCTCCATCAAGAAGACCAAGTGGGGTTTTCTACGGATGCATTCATCCTTCAGATTTCTGGCTGTCAAGGCAACCCCAAGGCCTTGACAGTTCCAAGCCAAGATATTCATGGTGAACCGGTGGTTGGTCCCATCCAACCATCGGCGGTATGATCAAGAGTAGACGAATGATCATTAGCTTCCTCAGGTTCCTTAGGTAGCCAGCTTACAGGGAAATCTATTTCAACAGAAGGGATCCGGCTCACCTTACTTAAATGTTGTTTCTCTTCTTTGATGCGAAGTAGAGCTTTCACAGAACGAAAGCTTTTCCTACGGCCCCCAGAGGACGATAATTCCTTGGCACGAGGGGATGGTTCCGGAGGACTCTTATAGGTGAGCTTCCTTTGCCTTTTCGAACAATCTAGGCCCAATTCAAATTCATGGGGTCTCTTAATGTGAAAAGATTTCAGGGACTGGGATACAGCAGAGATAGGTGAAAGACTCAGGACAGGAGTAATAGAGTGGGAAATGGGCTCAGGATCATTTGGAAACTCCACTATATAACTATGGCCCTCATTAGGGAAAACAATGCTACCATCTAGATTATTTATTAGGCCAATATCATGGCCCAGCCCACTTACAGAGCTCAGCAACAACTTATCCTGGCCACGAGGGTGTGCAGGGAGATCATTAGGCCCCACGATCTTTTTGTCTTTTTCACAATATGAGCTGACTACCGCTACCTTGACAGGAGTAGTCAACTCCTCTGACCCTACGCTAGCCTCTGAAATCATGCAAGGCGCTGAAATCCCCTGCTTTACACTAATCATCTGACAGGCCGCAATCCCTTCACCAACCCGTCCTTGAATCTGACAGTTCTCCAACCTAGGACCTGATGTGCCTCCGGTCATCCTCTCCGGTTCTAGGGATACACTGCATCGCTGATCTTTGCCCAGATGGCAATTCCAGGGTTGAGGGGCTTCGATCCAGCCCTCCTTCCTCGCTTCCAGAATATCCTCATTGGTTCTCATTGCGGGGGTTCCAAGCCCACTGCCAAACTCAGCTGAATCCTCAACATCACCCCCTTTCTCCGACGAAAAGCGACATCCTCGATTGTCATGATCAATACGACCACAACTATAACAGAAGTTTTGTAATCTTTCATACTTAACTGAAATCCAAACTGGTTCTTTTCCTTCACGAGGGACCCAAAATCCAGTGGTTAACGGTTCTCCTAGATTAATCAGCGTTCGGACCCGTATGAAGCCTCGTACCAGTTTCCCATCCACAAATGGCTTCTCATACATCACAGTTTCCCCCACCACATCTCCAAGGGTAACAACATTAGAATTACAAATGCCTCCAGGGGAAGACCATGGAACTGGACCCAGAATGGCTCCGATTCAAACTTCACGTCTTTAAGCACCATACTATTTGACCATACTTGGAGGTTCATAAGAAAACCCTGAATCGACCATGGTCTTCCTCTAAGGATGCGGATATAATCCTTCTCATATTTAAACCGGAATAAAAATATGAGCTGCCCTCGATTTAGGTCATGGATCTCCAGATCCTTGTCCAGAAGCCAGCCTTTCCTAATCATCGACATCACTGCTAGTATATTTAAGGATTTAGATGATAAGATTTTACCCACTAACGTGCAGCCCGGGGGCGCTACTTTGTTGCCCATATCCAAGACCACCTTCTTCCTCTGACCCACACCACTTCTTGCATCCATCTCCATCTTTCTTTACTTAGCAACTACTGCCTAGAGAAGCGCACGCACTATCTGCCCCACCAATACAAGAGAAAGCTAGAGAGAACCCCAACGAAGATGGCAAGACGGAATTTGGGGCTGATAGAAAGAACTCTGATAAAACCTCACACAGGAGGGAGAGACACTCACGCAGGAGCAGATAGTAAATGATTGGTAGGAACTAAATAAATGGAGATCCATAAAAACTAACCGTTGGTTGGTAGTAATGGGTTTTAGTCAAGTGAGAATGCCTAAAATTTTTTGTTCAAAAAAGAATGCCTAAAATTTCAAAAGTAATGGCTTCTCTCATGTACCCAACCTTAGATTGTTTCACCATTTCAGGTTTCACTGGAGGAAAGCAAAAAAATTATTAGGGTTGAGCTCAAGGCTTAGATAGACTGGCCTGTTTGGGTTTATTTATTTATTTATTTTCTTTCAGAATTAAATTTTGTGCAATTTTTTAAAATGATTTTTTACTTTCTCCTTCTCCATACATTTTATTAAACTCTGTATATCTACTTCTTTAGTTTTACACTAGTTCTCTAAGTATTTCAATTAAATTTGTCTTAAAAATGAGTATGAAAACTTTAAATGTGTTATGAATATACTTATTATGTGGATGTCCATTGACTCCCGGTTTCCAAATATTAAAAGATGATATGGGACCCACGCATAGTGATTTACTATTTGCATAGTACCACGCATAGTAGTTTACTATTTGGTGGGACCCGCACACAATTATACAATCACTCACGGGAAGGAAATCCGTGAGTGAATAGTTTAGGTTTTTGGGGAAAACTACACCAAATGACCCAGAGGTAGAAATTACACTAAAGTCCCATTTTTCTTCTATAAATAGAGGTTTTCTGTAACTGTTCATTGATTGAATGAAATGAGAATCTATCTCTCTACTTTATCTCTCTAGAACCTCTGCTCTTCTTATTATTTTTATCAGTTTTATAACACGTTATCAGCACGAAGACTCTACCAAGGTAAGATTTTCTCACCATCTATTTCATATTTCCATTTTATTTATCTGGGATGATCTTAATCATTATATGGAATTAAATATCTATTCTTACCGATTATTTTAACATCGGGTTCCATGGTTAAGATTTGAGATTATTTACTATTTTACTACGGTAAATAGTAATTTACTATTCACAGTAAATTTACCCCTTTTTCAGTAATTTTTACATTTTATTCATTTGACTCCTACATGGAAGTCTAGATTAATCTTTATGTAATTTTACTTTATTCACTATTTATAGTGAATAGTAATTTTACTATTCACGGTAAATTTATATTTTATTATTTACAGTAATTTATTTATGTTTATATATTTTTCCCACTTCCTATTCATTTATTTCATGGTGGCGTCATTAAGCTCCATTTGTAATTCTTTACTTACTGCTTTATTTATTTATCTCATGGTGGCTATACTAAGCTCCATACTGACTTTACTAATATTTAGTTTTATGTCACTAACATTTATTTTATTGTTACTAACATTTATTTATCTTTTATGATAGCACATTAGTATATTTACTAGTGGGTTCTATTTATTTATTTTAACATTTATTTATTTTTATGGCGGCAACATTATTTATTAGTGGACTCCATTTATTTATTATTTATTTACTGCTTTAAATCCCCTTCCCTTTTTATTTTACCGTTTTCTATATTTTATATATATATATATATATATATATATATATATATACATTTGCATATGCATCTTCTTTCTTATCTTTGGATGAGATAGGTCTCGCTGTGAGTTTACTACCATTCCTATCTCATCTTCTTTTATTAATCTAGCATGTTTATTTCCAGTCATTTATTTTATTTTATTTATTTATTGCTATATATATATATATATCCCTCTCCCTTCTTATTATTTATGGCAACCACACTATTAGTGGGTTCCATCTATTTATTTTATTATGCTTATATTTTATTTATCTTGAAGATAAACTGTTAAAAGATCATATATATTATTATGAGATCAAAATGCCATAGAGATATGAGGCATAGATTGGCTTGAGAGATGAGGCATAAATTGGCTTGAGCCTAAGAGGCAAGATAGCCTTAATTTCAGAGGCAAGATTGCCTGAAGCCAAGAGGCAAGTTAGCCTGATAACAAGAGACAAATTATGAAACAATATTTGATCCATAAATTTTGTATGTTATCAGTTGTATAAAGGCCTCAAAATTGTATATTTGGCATTAAATATTCCCTTAAATTATGAGACAAGGGATTGTATGATCATGATTGATATTATAAATAAATATATTCAATTTGCTATTGTAGTAGCAATATTGTGGATTAATTTCTTGCCATGATCAAACAAATCAGTGAGTTATGGATCATGAATTTTTATCCAACTTCATTCCCAGAAGTGAATGAAGCAAATATATTATTATAGTTGTTATGTGATTTCTATGATTATAACAATTTTTATAAATACGAGAAAAGAATATTCATAAACAAAATAATTAAGCAAAAGGAAATATTATTTCAACAAAGTTTAATTGCGAGTGGCTCAACATCATTACAAACTTTAATCATCTCATTCTGAAGATATTTAATGTCTTCTTCTTTTGCTTCTCTTGAGATGGGATCCAGATGAGGCAAAGCTCTTCGTAATATCGAGATTTGCGTCATAAGTTTCTTGAGCTTCTTGTGTGGCCACTCAGTTAACCCTCCTTTTTGATAGATTTTTTGTATGGTGTGAGTAGACATATTTAATTGTTTACTCGCTTCATCAAGGGTTAAGTGAAAATAATTTCTTAAATCATGGAGCGTTGTTTTCTTTATTCTTTCTCTTTGCTCCATAGATAACCTATATAATTCACCCTGGTTAAGGGATGAAGTATCATAGGGTATACTTACTGCAGGTTGTTTTCCTTTGCCTAATGAGTGTTCAATATTGGTTTGAAATGAACTTCCATGGAGGTCATTTGGGTTTATAGCCCATTCCGAACCAACACAGAGAACCTCATGATAGGCTAATACAGGATCACGCATCAAGATATATCCTGATGCTTGTAAATCTATACAATACTGTGTCAGAAATTGTTTGATTTCTTCAAAATTTTTCTTTGTGAAATCAAACATTGGAAGCCTGTCAGTATTATAAGATTTATCCTGTACTTTTTCAAATAAAACAGCATGGGTAATCATACATGTTCTTCTTTCGTGAACTTCAAGTTTATGGTACTGAAGTCCGTTGGTATGAATAATTTCCCGTAAAACATGACAGCAACTACATTCCAATAAGCTAGTAGTTGCTAATTGGCTTGTAGCTCTTGGCTGGCTAATTGTTGCTGGCTGGCTAGTGGTTGTTGGTTGGCTGATTGTTGTTGTCGGGCTGGTTGTTGCTGGCAAACTGATGATAGTTTGCTGGCTAGTGAATGCTGGTTGATTAACTGCCGACACTATTGGCTGAACTGGATTGGTAGACTCCATTAGTTCTGCCATAGTTCTACACCTCTTAACAGGCCTCCTTGATGAACCTGCTTCAGTTGTACCTTCAATCCTTGTAGATTGAGGAAGAACACTTGTTCTAGGGGGAGAAGTAGGTACATTTGAAGCAGAAGGAGGAATAGTAGAAGGAGGAATAAACATTTCAAAGGGATTAGGAGATAACAAAGAAGTAAATGACATGTTATGCTGATCATCATACAACAAAGCATCAAGTAATGCTGTTTCGGATGTATCAGAAACTGGGATAAAACTGCTTGGTCCTGCCATGACAATAGAATTTAGAGAAATATGTGTGAGTATCTGGTAGTTGATATTATCAGATGCTTGAGTGTTTGTGAGGCATGTTCGTTTGCCTTCCTCTATTTATAGTTGAATTAAATCCTATTGAATCTCTGCAGATTTGCGTAGTCCTGTTAAATCTCTACAGATTTGCTCCCTATAAAGCACGAGCCTGGAATCTTTTTGACTTTATATGTATACGACAATCTGAGTTGTTGCGCCTGTGATTCCACAGTGATGCGCCTGTGATTACACAGTATTGCGCTCGTGAATCTGCAATTATACACCTGATGATTTTGTATTTAATATATATTTGTTTGTTGATTCTGGAAAATGGAAATTTTGTTACCAGAAGTAACAAAATTATGCATTGATAATGCATTTAGAAATCTGTGGAATTTTAATGAAATAGATATCATATATGCTATTATCATGGAATATTGTATGGAAATTCCATAAATTAATTTTTAAGGTCTCACACTTGAGGGGGAGAATGATAATGATATATATCAAGTGTGAATATTTATGTGATAATTCTTTGTGAATGTTTCTATGTTGATTCCCCCAAAATGAATATTAGATTTGATGATAAATCATATGAAATGTTGGCATGACTTGTTTGATCATCCGAGTCATATATTATGTGCTGCATGTTCTCAAATAGAATTAATTATTGGAAATGGATCTCTGGAAATATATCAAATTGAAAGTTTACATATGAGATTATAAATTTGCAAAGTTAGCAGTGATGTTTGCAACCAGAAGTTTGCAATATATTATGCGCGCAATTTCCAGATTGAATGATCCAGAAATAATGTATTAAAGTATCCATGAATGGATAGATCAATGATTATGAGAACAAAATTTATATGTTGTGTATATTTGCAGCAATTATATAAGCCAACAGAATTCTCCCCGTATAATTGGCTTTTGGTCAGGAGCCAGATTAATTCCATCTTGAAATGTTTTAAATGTGTAATGATTATTAATCTATTACAATGCACATAGATGGATATACAAAGAAAATTGATGATTTGATGAGGGGGAGAAAAATAAGCAGATTGGGTAAAGATTTACTAGAATGAATTATCATTGGCTCATATTGATCATCGTACAAGGAATTGTGCACTAAAAGTTCAAAATGATAATTCAATTTCAGAGTTTAGTTAATCGAATGCCAGAAGCATTTACTGACCTAAAGAAAGTGACAAAGTCACATATCCCAACTGCAAATGCTCCTATATGAATTGTTATAAAGCACTCCTGAAGCGTTGCAGGTCCATCGGTTTTAAAAGATAAAAATCCTCAAAAGAGAAAAGGAGCTATAAAATATAGATGATTAAGTCGAGGATAATTAAGTAAAGCTCCAGAAGAGTTATCTTTTGATGAGATGTTATCTCCAGAAGAGATATTACAAGAAAAGTGTATTGTGGTCCAAGAGAGACCTAGGTACCTAATATATGTGAATATAATGAGATCTCAATAAATTATGAATGAAATCCGATGGGACTGAAAATGAAGTCGACGTTAATAATATCTATGATAGCATATGCTGCAATGAATGATAATGAGGATCATGAGCCACAATATATTTGTATGTGCTAGAAGCACATAAGGCGCCAGAAACACATATGTCCCAAAAAGACTCAAGATGATAGTGCATATAGCATCATTATCTGAATAAACATTTATTGAATTTCTATATGCACATATATATTTATGAAAAGATTATTATGACTTTACTTGACAGATTTAGATCTTGCAGGTATATAATGAACAATCAAATTGGGCGTTTCTAACAGAATATTTGATGACAGAAAGTATAATATGCTCAGAAAAACATTGAAGCAATATAGTCATCAGGGGGAGTAACACTGATGTAATCAAGAGGGGGAGACGATACACGCTGTACTCTTTTTCCCTTATCTGGGTTTTATCCCACTGGGTTTTTCCTAGAAAGGTTTTTAATGAGGCAGCACTAGAAAGTGTATCAATGGATGATGTACTCTTTTCTTTGGCTAGGTTTTTATCCCACTGGGTTTTTCCTAGTTAAAGTTTTTAACGAGGCACATTCATAAATGGACATCCAAGGGGGAGTGTTATGAATATACTTATTATGTGGATGTCCATTGACTCCCGGTTTCCAAATATTAAAAGATGATATGGGACCCACGCATAGTGATTTACTATTTGCATAGTACCACGCATAGTAGTTTACTATTTGGTGGGACCCGCACACAATTATACAATCACTCACGGGAAGGAAATCCGTGAGTGAATAGTTTAGGTTTTTGGGGAAAACTACACCAAATGACCCAGAGGTAGAAATTACACTAAAGTCCCATTTTTCTTCTATAAATAGAGGTTTTCTGTAACTGTTCATTGATTGAATGAAATGAGAATCTATCTCTCTACTTTATCTCTCTAGAACCTCTGCTCTTCTTATTATTTTTATCAGTTTTATAACAAAATGATCCTTTTCTTCCCAAAAGCAAACAAAAAATAGAATGACCTCTAACGTAGGATGTGCGTTATCTAGTCTATAGTAAACTTACTGAGGGCTTTGCTGGGAATATTAAGTAAACCCTCAAGTCTAGTATAGTAACCTTTAGCTATCTAGTCTAGTATAAAGCTTTTCAAAACAAGTTTTCAATCATGAGGTACTATGTACAAAATACGTATTGTCTTGATTTACGTTTGAGTGAAAATACTTATGATAATACAGTATAGTACTCCAAACCTAAAGGTTAAAACTCTTGTTGGCAAAAAAAAAACAAAAACAAAAAACAAAACAAAAGCAAAAACAAAAAAACAAAAAGGTTAAAACTCTCAAGTCTAATGAATGAACTCAGGTGTCAAATATTCAAATATTAATTCTAATATGATTATACATCTATAGATTTACAACCACATTCTTAAACACTTTACATGATAATGAATGAAAAAATTGCATTAAAACATCCTCCTCGATATCAACCCTCAAGAAGTTCAAAAAGAATTAAAATGAGCAAACTCAAAAAAATTATATCAAATGGGTTGGTTAGCTCTTAGTAAGATTCTGAGAAATTTTAACAATGACAGTCACAGGAATGTTAACAACGTGACCTTGATTTCCAAACAGTCCAATCCTACCAAAGCTAGCAGCAGTGCTATTAGTAGTTGCATTCAAGGACACAGACAAGACCTGCTTCTCTCCACTGCCTATATAGAAGTGAGTTGGAGATACCTTCACTGAAACCCCAAATGGAGCAAACCATCCAACACTGTACGATTCATTCCCAGCAATGTTCTGAACTGTTCTCAGCACCACTCTGGATTGGTTTAGCTTTGCAATTGTGATGGATGGCAAGTTCAGATCAGGACCATATAGAGTTGAGTTGGTGTAAACACCACAGTTTCGGCCAGTGAAATTCAACACCACCAGTGCCGATCCATTAATACCACACAGGAATGACATGTAATCATCATAACCTGCAGAGAAAATATTATGTGAAGTTCAGAGAATAGGTAGTTGTTAAGGCTGCTTAAAAATAAGTTCTCTCAAGTTCAAAAAACAAGAGCTAGATTAGGGGGTTTACTTTGATCCTAAATATAAGATCTCAATCAATTTTATCTTCCAAATTCATAATTTTTTCTCCAAAAATACTCCCATTAGTTCCAATGGGGTTTCCTTAAAAGGGAAGTTCCGATGCATGGGATTAAATTTAAGGAAACCAACATGCTTTTAATACAAGTATCTAACTGAATTAATTTCCTTAATATCCGCAAATTAGTAATTCCACTCCTATATTATCAAGGACTGGAGGGAGTATTAATTTTAGACACAGGGAATTTGACAGATGACATGTGGTCACACTGGCAAATAAGGATGCTCGGTTCGGTCATTTCAATATTGGACCAAAACAAACTACACAGACATGTGATCACAGTAGCAGCTAAATGTACTTTTAACTAGAGGTGTTCACAGGCTCAGTTCAATTTGGTTCGATTTTGGGCCCAAAATCAAACTGAACCCAATTTTATTAAAACTTAAGACTTCTTTGGTTGAACTTTGGTCGGTTTGGGTTGGCTTTTTTCTTTTCGAAAGAGTTTGGATTGGCTTTGTTTAATTTATTTGGTGCATATAGTTTACCCCAAGAAGTGGTTCCTCAACTGTCCGCACTGAAGACTTGTCAAAAGAAAATTGATCATTTTTTAACCCATGACTGAAAATCCAAGCATCATGATCTTATGCAGAACACCCTGATTACCAACAAATGAAAAGATTTAGGAACAGTATGATGGGTGTTTGGTTCAAGCTTATTTTTAGTGACCTTGGGCTGCACAAGGTAAAAATATGTCAGAGGATTTTTGTCTTGTAATGCACAAAAGTAATTTTTCAGGGTGTTCCCAAATCCCCACTTAAATCCTCTTGCATGCATGTTTTATATTAAGCAAAGCAAAACCATAAAGGATTTTTTGTGCCATTTCCATTGAGTTTAAACATGACAAATGAATTGCCGTGTTGTGATGTTGAAAATGCTAATCAAGTCACTTACTGGAATCAAAAATCAGGCCTGGATTTAATGCTGCACTTCCATTAACAAATCCACTTCCCATGTCAAATGGAGTAGCAGGAGACTGGTTTAGCTCAGGGGAGGCATAGGATCGCTGAGCCACTATTGGCCCACCATTTCTGTCATAGAGAGTAGCCGTAGTGGACAATGCCGATCCAATGGCTGCAGGACCGAAATTAGGGAACTTTTGCTTAATCAATGCAGCAAGACCAGCAACATGAGGAGCAGCCATGCTTGTCCCAGACATCATGGCAAAATTCTCACCTGGCATCATGTTTTTGTTAGTTTAATGAGAGGTTATCCTTATGAAGTAAATAGAGACCAAAACAATCAATTAAAACTTCCTTATGTTTATGTTCCAGTTGAAACTTGTTAGTGTTATTACATTACCTAGAAATTCGACAGAATCGGTGCCCCGGGAACTCCAAGCAGCCCATATCGAATTTCCAGGAGCTACCAAGTTGGGTTTCAAAATGTCAGCTTCATGAGGAAGAGTGTCTCCTGGATCTGGCCCTCTGGCAGAATAATACATAATCTTTGGAGCATCATTACTGTAATTTGCTTTTAGCCCACCACAGATGCTAGCAACAGCACCAAATTTAGTTATCCTTTTTGACAATTCATCTATTTGCAACGACGAATTGTAGTAATGCAGTAAACTCTGCAAATGACAAGTAGAAAGCAAGCATCAAGTTGTGTTTGAGTCTGCCTATATGCAAGCAAGTTGGAACAAATTAGTGAGAAAACCCATGCCTCAATTTCAACAGACAACTGAGATTCTGATATAATCTAAAGAGCATGAAAAATGATTGGGAAAATTAATCATTTGTTCCTATAGTTTTATCACAATTGTATCCCAGTCCCTAAATTTTAACTCAATGCAATTTAGTCCCTATAGTTATGTTTCGGTTGAAACTAAATCCTTGAACTTTGGCTCGATGCAACTAAATACCTATAGTTCAGCCATTTAAAACATTAATCCAAAGTTCATAAAATAAATGTAATTATAATTTTATTTTAAAAAATGTATGGACAAACACTTACCTAAGTTGCACCAAGTCAGAATTCAGGAAATGAATTTCAATTGAGTTAAAACTATAGGGACAGACTTGTGCTGAGTTAAAATTCAGAGAGTAAGTGGCAACTGAATCAAAAAGACAAGGACCAAATGATTAATTTTCCCAAAATGATTTCATGCAATACAAAAGCCCAAGGGTGAAATAAAAATGAACAAGCAATGAACCTTGGAATCATTTGTGGATGAAATTATTATGCCAGGCATTTTCATTGGAACTGGATTAAGCTGAAAGCCAATCACAAAAGGATCCATGTAGAAGACAACGCCAACTGCACTGAGGTTCTTGGCAACCTCTAATGCCTGTTTGACGGTGGAGAGGCCAAGCACAAAGCGTATTGAATAGCTACACAACAAGAGATTGCCCTTCACCAAATCCTTATCAAAATTACTTGCATCTTGGCACTCGCCCACATACATATCATCAGCAACACTTGAGTCATTTCTCAAAGCATGATGTGCATGAACCAGTGTGTACATTCGGTTTTCATCTGTTCCAGCTGGATAGGATAACACATTAAGAAAATGGAAGGTAATAAAATCAACCCCATAAATTATGAGTTATGCCAAAACTCATGGATCAACTTCGACATAATATAATGTCTAGACACAAACAAGTATATCCTTAAAAACAACAGATCTCATTGGTCATTGATCAATGTCTAGACACTGTCAGAGTAAAATCTCAGTTTTTTTTTTTTTTTTTTTTTTTGGGATGTGGTATTGATCTTCCAGTGAGTGCTTTATAGTAGTTTCAGTTTAGCCCAATGTTTGGATGGAGAAAATTAGAGGGGAAAGAATACTAGGAGAGAAAATTCCCAAAAATAGTTATATTTTACTATTTTTGAAAGTTTTCGTTTCTAATATTCCCTCTGTCCTCACTTTTCTCTCCATCTAAACATACCCTAAATGTTTCAGACCACTGCATAAACTAACAGTCTACAGATAAACAATAGAAATATCTGCAGAGCAAAAGCAAGAACCATGTTCTCTCAATCAGTGTAATTCTTACCAAGGGAACATTCAAGAGAATTTTCTACCATTTGTGGCGCTCTCCTATGCAGGAATTTCTTATTTTCCATAGAAAATAGGATCCAAATAAGCATTCTATACTCATGATCAATTAATAATCCTTATGTCAATGATAAATGTTAATACCATTCAAAAAATTATAAAAATAAAATCCATTCAATTTTATCATCAATGAGCATCTATGTGGTAGACTCAATGGCAGACCTATAGTAGTATTAAGGGAAATCCAAAGAGGAAATCCAACCAATGAGAATATATAACTTTGTTTCTCATGACTTAGGCCAAAAAAATTGTTTCTCATGAGTTGGTCCAGAAGTTAAGTCAACAAATAAGACTAGAAGATAATACAATTAAAAACTTACATGCAAGTCCAACTCCTGGAATGGTCGCATTATTTCCAAGAACCATGGAGTTGCTATATGTTCGGTCATGAGAGGCAGCACCAACAGTATAGATCCACGGGCTGAAGGAGACCATGCTCATAGGTGACGGTCCAGTGTTACCTGCTGCTTGCACGACGAAAATACCAGCCCTAACAGCTGACAGCAATGCCATGTCTATGGGATTGAAGAAAGTTGCCACACCAGGAGGACGCCGATTAGGAGTGATTGACAAGCTTATAATATCAACCCCATCCTGAGCTGCCTGAGAACAAATCAACCAAAATTACTGTAAGCCTTACCAGAAATGTACTCAATTGAATATGAAAGAAGATCCACCAGGTGGTGGGGTTTGGGGAGGGTCAACTGTATGCAGCCTTACTCCATAAGCAAAGAGGCTGTTTTTGGGATTTAAACCTATGACTTCCAGCTCAGATCACTAACAAGAAAAAAATGTGGACTTAACTTTTGATATAATATCACCAAACATTTATGTACCTGGTCAATAGCTGCAACAACATCTGCAGCAAATCCTCCAAAGCTCTTGTACAATGCCTTGTAAACAGCAATGCTGGAAAAGAATGAAGTGCAAAATAAATGTTACAGAAATGGAAAGAAAACTTATGAAACTCTTCATGAAATATATGTTTATTCAAACTTCCAATTTCAAAAATCAAACAGTATTGAAATGACTGAATTTGTTTGTTAGTTTCAGAATATCAAGTTATGTGGAGATAAACCCTATGGGGGCGAGACACTCTACAATGCACATAACAAACTATTGCCAGATGAAAGGCTTATGAAAGAAGCCAAAACATTTGGAGCCAACTAGGGAAGATTATGTGAGTAAGGTCAAGTGAGAAGGGAAGAACCCAGGCTTACTACATAAAGCCAGTTAACCTCGAAAGGTGCTGAAACATTCATGGATAGCCTAAGTTCTCAAGCAAAGAACAAGATAGGGTCCACACTTCTTTCTCCAAATGGGGCACGCCTCCACAGTGAGAGAGAAAAGGAATTGAGTCTTTCTTTTTCCATTTTATTGTACCATATCTCAACTCTTGAGGTATTTTCACCAAATTTTCTTCAAATTTTTAATTCTGAGTCTTGGCCTACTCTGCCTCATCCTCTCGAACTAATTACTTTTTTCTTCCTTGACTTTGACCAGATTGTCATGCATTTTCTCTTCAAAGGGCAGATTTCATTTATTCCTCTTAATTTTCAAAACCTCACTTCTCTTTCAATTTTTCACAACCCATTATTGTTCAATTTAAAATATGTAATCCTAACTGATTCAAGAGTCTAATCATGAAAGTAGGAATGACACTATACTAGTTTAACCATAGTTGACGTGGGGAAATCAATCATGAAATTTTTTAGAAAATCATGTCCCAACTTCAATTTTGGACAAAAATGAAGTCACAAATCAAAATTCCATTTCAACTAATAAAGAAAAAGTGGAGTCGCTAATTAGTAATTACACCTCTGAAATAAAAAGATGAAACCACAGGCATGCCTAAATAATCTGCGTAATGCAAAACAATACATATAATGCAGTATTACTTATGCTCAATACCATAATAAAGATGCTCCAGCAGCAAATACTTTAGTTTATCTGAGGATTCTACTAACATATTAACTAGATAACCGATTACCATCATAACAAATATAATAATAATTAGGCATATTTTCCTATGCATTTGAATAGAGTCTAAGAAATGAACCGTACTATTATTAACATGTGAAAAGTGCAGCTTGCTTGTTATAGATTCCATTATCGATTGATGATTGATATATTGATATTCAAAGCATTATGATTGATGATAATAGCACCCAGAATTGTAACAAACATATAGTTCAAAATTAATTACTGTGAACGAGGAGCCATCCCGCTAGCATTTCCAAAGTGATGACCAGCAACTACCACTGGAATCCCATGGTTTCCTGCAGCAACTGAAGCTGTGTGCCTGTGAATGTTTTCATAATCAATAATTACTCTGTTATCCAAATAAAAAAATAATCTACGGCCTGACAAGAAAATGTAAGTTAACTTTCAACACTTGAATCTAAAACAAAAGGGAATGAATAACCATTAATTTTCAAAATCTAGAACAGAAACTTAAAAGAACAGATACTTGAAAATCATAATGATGAGAAAGCAGAATTCATAGACTGAAAGTTACGATACCTTTTATTAAGAAAAGTAAGGTTAATAGATAACTTAGGAAAAGGCAATTTCTCATCAGGTATCAACTTATTGCATGGAATAAGTATTTAATCATGTTAAACTACATACAAACATAAATGATAAATCACAGTTTAAATTTGTCAAAAACTCACGTGCCATGGCCATCACCATCAAAGGGAGAAGCATAGTCTTGAGTTGAATTAAATATTCCTCTGCTTATAGCAGATGCTGCAAAATGGTGGGCCCCAACAAGCTTCCTATTGCAAGAACCAGACGGGAAATCTTGAGTAACCTCACAGAGGCCGGAGTAATGAGAAGGAACAGGGTACTGATGCTCAGAATTACTATCATCAAAACTAGGGTGTGTTGGATCGATTCCAGTATCGATAAACCCAATAACAACTCCTTCTCCAGCAGTTTCAAACCCGCCTTCTTGAGACCATGCACCTTGTGGTAGACCCAAGAATTGTGGTGTATGGGTAGTAGCAGTTCTTACAGAAAAATCTAAGATCACATTAGAAACTTCTCTTCTACTAGCTAGTTTCTCCGCCTACAAGATTCAGAGATTTCATATGTTATGGACACAACGGCGACAGCAATAAGGCAAGGAATTTAAAAGACTCTGATAACAAATAAAAAACAGTAAATTAAATGCATATGAAACAAAAATAGACTGATATCAAAGAAATAAAACACCATTCTACAGTATTTAGATCAGAATTGACTGTTATCAAACCTGCTCTGGGGTAACCAGCACAGCGAATCCATTGATCAAGTAGTGGTAGCTATACAGCTTCAGATATTGTTCCCCTTTCAATACTTTTTTCAACAATGAATCGTGAACTCTGGCAATATGAGAGCCAAATCTTTTGTGTGTCCTCGAAATATTTCTATATAAATAAAACAAAAATAGCAAAAAGATCAATTTAAGGAACTTGATTTCACATATAACCTCAAAAAGTATTAAAAAAACAGGGAAAAGGGGTGACAGAACAGAAAGGTAAGAGCATCAAGAACAATAATAGCGAATATAATGATCCAAATCTAACAGACTCTCGATGAGTATCCAATACTCATGGATTCAAGTAATGACATCTTATAGTTCATAAACCATCATTCAAGTGCTAATGGAATCGAATCCACTTCTTGTCTTAAAATTTAACTTCCTCGACAAGCCTCGATGAATGGAAAAAAAACCAACAGAGTGTGAAATACCTCGATTTGCACTAGAAAGAAAGACAGAGCGCGAAACAAGAGCAAAGAAATTAATAACAAAATTAAGCACTTTGCTTCAATAAATTACCCAAAACGTGAAAAAACAGAGAGACTATTCAACAACATAGAGAGTGAGAGATCAAAGCGGTGAAAAGCAAGAAAGAAAACAAGTGTCCAAGCTTCTTTTGATAAATCTTATAGACAAGAATCGCAGAAAGAAGGTACCTTGGTGTGTGGAATCTAGTTCTCTCTGAAGGACCATGTTTCAAGTCCTTACCAACTCTGAACTCACTGAAGCGATGGGAAGAAGGACTCTGTTTCAGAGTAACAATGTACACAGCTGTAGTTGATTCATCTGAACCGTTTTGGCATAAGCAAGGTAAAAGAAACACCCCCAAGCAAAACAAAACTATTATGTGTGCCCAAAAAATCTTCCCCATTTGGCTTTCAAGTAAAAAAACAAAAAACAAAAAACAAAACAAAACAAAGAACGAAGAACCCCAATAAATCGAATGCCTTTACAAGTAAGTACCAAAAGAAGACTGAACAATTCTTCAGCAACCCTCTCACTCCATTTTCAGGCACAAAACTTTTCTCCTCAATCTTACCAGAAACCCTTAGCCCAGTTCTTCGTTTCCAGAATCCAGATTTGGGAATAAAGAGTGAACCCAGAAACCAGATCAGCGGAAGCAGGTGGCTTTTGGTGAGAGAAGAAAAGGGAAAAGCTTTGAGGAGGACCAGAGAGAGAGAGAGTGAGAGAGCAAGAGAAGGTATGTGTCAGTGAGTATTAATAGCTGGAGGAGTAGAAGTGTAGAGAATTTGCAAAACCTTCTTGGGAGGTGTGAACTTGAACGTTTTGCTTATTGTGAAAAGAAAAATAAAAGATAAGCGCGATGAGAAATTGGACCGTTTTATTTGGTTTTATTCGTTTTGTCCTCTTTTTGGAGTTGTTGCCTGTCAACTTTGTGGCCTCTGTGAGTGTACACCTCATTCATGTGAATGATCTGTTCACTTTTCTGAGTTACGTTACGAACTTTTAGTCAAATAAACTTTAGCTTAGTAATAATGTCCAGTCACCTTGGGCCAGTGAGCTTGAATTCACCTGTAATATCTTACAACAAAATCATTGAAAAAAATTTAATTAAATTTAAATTCTAAAGTAGGTCATACTTAAAATTTTGTATTACATATGTTTTTTGAACTATTAATGAATTTCAGTTTTCATTCAAATAAAATTCAACGAACTCTAAATTAAGGCAGATATCCACAAATAAGATTTAAGAATTTGATAATTTTATTTTACTATCCCTCTTTTTATTCTTTCCCCTAATTCCTAGCTACCTTTCTTCTTACATTCATTGTTTATTAATTTAGGTAATTCCTTGAAAAAAAGAATTTTGAAATTACAAAATTTCAAATCAAGTTTGTTGCTATTGATAAGGGAAGGACGAAACTTGATAAGCAATTCAAAACTCATTTTTTTTTAGAATCCCTTATTTAAAATTTTACGATCTCAAATTTCTTTTTCTATCTTTTTTCCCAATTCATTAGCTTTTTTTTTTAGTTGCTTTATGATATTTTTGATATTTCATGAGCATTTCTCAGGAAAGATGATAGAGAGGAGAGGATTAATAGTTCTCATGTAAATCGGGATCAACATGAAGAAAACTTCATCAAAGTAGCAGTCAATTGCTCAATCTAAGAGCTGAGGATGGAAGGAGTGGGTGTGGATGTTATATTTGGGATCAAAATGACATATAGCTTGTAGGTTTCGGCTCCAAATTAGTTATGTTCCTCCAGTTTTTGTAAAAATAATTGGTTGCATTCAGGGACTACAATTGTGTTAGTTCAGATGGTATAAGAAGATTAAGTTAGTTATTAATTGGCTTTGAATTATATATTGAGAGGATGTGATCAACATTATCCTTTTAGGCACATTGTGGATCACATTAAGATGCTTCTTTATAGATATTAGTAAATTGCAGTCACTAACAGATATAGAAATCATAACTATTGTTGATCAATTAACTAGATACTCTCATAGCATAGATGAGAATTTTTGTCTGCTTAATCAAGTCTTTATTGAAGTTGATATAATGTCTCTGTTAACATTCTAATTCTAGTATTATTAAAAGAAAAAACAGCTTAACTACGTGACACGAGATGATTTATGTTCCGTGAGAAAATTTTGATGTTTTTTCTGCTGATCCAGATTCAAAAGTATGGTACACAAGAGGAAATTGTGATGCTATTTTTTGAATAAAAAAGAATTGTTGAACCATCAACCATACAAATGCAAAGAGAGTTAAGGAAGGATTTTAATTTGTTCTCAACTAATTGGTTTCTACTTACTTTTGAGATTATGCGCATCAGTCAAAGCAATGAAGTTTTTTTTTTTTTAAATTAAAAACAAGCGATGTGACAGCATTTTTCTGTTTTTCCTCATAGGGCAAAATTGCTTCTTCTTTTTCCAACAAAATTGCTGTTTTTTTTTTTAGGTTAAAGAGCAATTTTACACATAGGCTTTTCCTTCAAGAGCGTCCAGCACCACGTGCTTTTTTTTGAACAAAAAATACACACTTGGTTATGTTTTAGGAGCAAAAGTCACACGGGCTGTTAGTTCACTAGATGTTGATCGTTAACTTGGATGGAGTGAACATTAACCATGGTGAAATTACCCTTTTGCCCTTAGTTTTAAATAATTTAAAAAAAAACTAAAAAAGCTAAAATAACCCCTCCCCGCCGGTGGGCCCACCACCTGCGGCCACCGTCCCCATCGCCGGCCGCCACCGCCGACCGGTAGCCACTTCTAACGGCCTCCCTTTAGTTTTAAATAATTTTTTTTTTAAAAAAACTAAAATAACCCCACCCCTTCTAGTGGGCCCCACCACCGGCCATATCACCGCCGGCGGCCGCCCTCCCCACCTCAAGCGACCTCCTCTGCTGGCCTTTTTAATTATTTAATTAGTTTTAAATAATTAAAAAAAACTAAAATACGCCGTCGGAGGAGGTCACCAGAGCTACCGGTGGGGGGTGGTGGGGCCCACCGGTGGGGGAGAGGTTATTTTATTTTTTAAGAAAATTATTTAAAACTAAGGGGTGTAATACCCTAAAATTTGACGTAGGGTAAATATCATAAATTGGTAGAATATACCTATTGAAAATAGATGAATATGAGGTCTCAAACACCTTGTATTGAATTCATCTTGTTATTGGGACAATTTCTCCTAAGATTGAATAATGCGCGAAAAAGTCCCTAAAACATTAGATAATTTACAAATAGGTCCCTGAAATATTTATGGGTTATAAAATACCCTGAGAAAATTATGATAAACTCCTAAGAGGCAACTAAATATTTATTAAAAATTAGAAAGTATTTTGTCTCTAATTTAGGTAATTTATTAAATTATTACCTTAGAAAAATTACAGGAGAAAAATCTAAAAGTATTGGGGGACCATATTGGACCCCATGATTTTTAATATTATGCATGGTGCATAAATTACCAATATCAGTGAAATAGTTGTGAGATAATAATTATTACTAATTAAGAAAATTGTCAACAATTAGTAAGTGATTAATTAGATAATTAATGACTAATTGTTTAGACATAAGATAAAGAGAAAAAGGTGGAAATTACTTTATATATATATATATATATATATATATATATATATATATATATATAAACGAAAATTATGAAGAAAAATTAAAATGGAAATTAAGAAAAAAATATCTAAGATATTTTGTAATTAAATAATATTATAATAGTGACAAGTAAATAGGATAAATGACCACAGATAGAAATAAAATGCTACCTAGAAAACCATGAACTAAGTTTTTAGAGTCAGAGTATATTATAGACAAGTGAATTTTTATCTCGAATTAGGCTGTCTCCAAAATCATTTCCGTAACCAACGGAGTGATCATGAGATAAGGCCAAGAAGATATTTTGTGAAGTTAGAACAGATAGTAGAAAATGAGAACCGATGGAAAATAATTCATAAATTGGAATCCGGGGATAAGTTGGTAAAAACCAGAGTATATTATTAATCAATGGATTTTTATCCAGAAGTTGACGTCGGCAGGAGCAATTTTCGTAGCCAACGGCGTTTGGTAGAAATATTCAGTAGACAAAGGAATGTCCTTAATGAGATCAAAAATTTAGATAACCCAAGTATCTTGAAAGAGAAAGAAAAGATCTTTAGGACCTTGCTCTCCAGAATTTTGAGATTTCCCAAGATTACGCAATTAGGACATCGAACAGGGAACTTTATCAGATAAAGGCACATATATCAAGAGATGATGCAAGCATGACATCACTTTGATGACTCAGGATGAGGTCATCATAGTGAGGTGTAAGGCCAGGATCGTGCCACTTCAAAGAAGTGCGATCCAATGGTCAGAAACTAACCAGACAAAGTTCAAAGGAATTATCGAAATGTCATCATCTTTTTCTATAAATAGCCTTCACCTTCTCTTCGTTCTTCACAAATCCTAGAGCTTTCTAGAGAGAGATTTTAGAGAGAAGGAGGAGTTTGTGGAAATAGCGAAGTGCCGGGTAAGTTCTTCGGTCCCTAGTCTTTAGTTTTAGTGTTTCTTTCGGTAGTTGTAGTAGAAATGCTAGGTTGATCTTTAATCTTCCAGGTATGTTTAGAAATCATGTTCTAGGGGTAATTAAGGTATTAATTTCAAAAATCATTATGGAGTTGGAGATATGTTGAAATTCCGAAAGATTAGGGTCAAGGTAGCGAAGTGCTGGTGAAATTCCGTCGATTAGGGGATCAGAGGCAAAATGGTAATTTGTACCTAAAATGTCTGTTATGATATCAAATATTGATAAATGTGATATTATCATTATAGGATATCAGTAATCTTGTTCCGCTGTCATTTCGCTGTCGTTCCGTTGTTTTCCGTCAAAAGTACAGTTTATCGTCAACGTACTAAACGCTCGTCAACGAAGGTACATTCGCATACTGTAACACTAACTCTGATATTTATGGTATGCGTGTATGTGGTACATGTGTTGTATGCATGTTGGTGGTGTGTTGTTTGATTACTTAGTGTTGTTAGAGGATAACTGAACATATGCATGCACTGGGAGTGGTATATCTATATTCACTGGGAGTGGTACATTTCGCTGGGAGCGGTACATTTGCATTCACTGGGAGTGACATATTTGGGAGTGATTCATTTGCTGTGTTTATATACCGTATATGTAAATATGAGGTTAACCATTATCTGGAGTCTGTATGCATGGGACCTCAGCTCTTAACATAGCTTCAGGATTGGGAGGTCCGAGGACCGAGGAGAAAGGCAAGAAGCACTTATAGGAACTCGGCTGAAGACCATCTTTTGTTGCCACGACATGGGTAATGTCAGGGGAATACCTCTGTGGTTGTTTACTTTAAAAACTTTTGGTCTTTGTACCGTTTCTGTAATTAGCCAGACTTACGGCATTTTGAATATATGTATCACTTACTCTCTTGCTCCGATGCTCTACTCTGATGAAAAAAAATTATACTGCTTTTGAAAAGTTGGGATGTTACATTTTGGTATCAGAGCAGTTGTCCTGACATAGATCTGACTAAGTTATTGCAAACTTTTTGGTGTCGAAGGCAGGGCTAGTCTATGTGGGTAAGCCAATCAGTCGCCGTGAACTCGGTGAGGCCCCTATGATAGACACCTACCTGTCCAATTGGTTTAAGTAACGGAGTTAGACTCTACGTTTTTTTTAAAGAGCATGTTTTGAAAATGAGTACTGATATAGCCTAGGTCGGTTTATCACCTTACATCGGTATACCCGTCTAAACCGGTATACTATCTTGAACCAGTGTACCACCCTCTGTTGGTGCATCACTCTAACTCAGAGTTGTCATATCCACCATCCATACTGCTACCGATATCAGTTTCTGTTAATCCTGGTAACCCCGCTATCAGCCTCTGATAACTCTAATAATCTCCAGTTTGTACTGGACGATGATTCTATCCTAGCACAGAGCCTGTGTATGGAGCTGCGTCACGCTGAACGAAATTCTGAGACCGATAAAGATAAATACATGCGGTATTTGACCCATGTTGAGAAATTCTATCCGAGGAACTTTTGTTATGTATTTCCGTACCTGTTTTTGAATGTAAAGATCTAACGAGATTTTGACGAAGGAAATATGGCGGGTGTCCGCTCGTTTGTAGTGTAAAAATTAAGTGTGATAGAGTCTATGTGTAGTATAAGTACTAAGTGTGATAAAGTATGTGATATACTAATTGTTGTTTTCCTTGTATATCTAAACGTTTTCCTTAATCAAGGAAAAAGAGCGAGACATGGCAAATTCAAGAGGAGCCGTAGTCCCTAAAAGTCGAAGGTGAGGCCGAGGTAGAGGACGGGGTAGACGACCCTAACATGAACCCAACCCAGAACCTAATCAACCGGAACAGAATGAGATTCACGAGATGAGAAGAATGCTGCAAGAACAAAGGACTCTTATTAATGTACTCTTGACTGAAAGACAGTAGAGGCAAGCTGAAGGACATCAATTACAAGGGCATCAGGATGAGGAGGAACAACAAAACGAGGAAGAAGAGGATGAGAATGAGCAAGATGATGAACACAATGATGAAGTTGAGGAATCAGATCGATCTCCATCACCACCTCGACAAGAGAGAGCAATGAGAATGCAGCCTCAACCTAACCAAGTGGTTGAGAATACGCAGTACTGGGTTACCTAATTCTGCAAAATGAAACCACCAGTCTTTCGGGGTAAGCTTGACTCAGCTGAGGACTGGTTGATGAGATTGGATAAGATTTTTGAAGTCATGGAGTGCCCAGGGAACAGAAAAGCCCAGCTAGCAATCTTTAAACTTGAAGGAGATGCAGATCGCTGGTGGAGGAGTATTACGACAACATTACAAGCTCACTATTATCCCGTGACATGGGAGAAATTTTTAGAAAAGTTCAATGAGCAATACTTCCCTCCTACTGTGAAGCTGATCAAGGAAGCAGAACTCCTTCACATCAAACAAGGGCAGGAGGAGTCATTTGACGATTATTTTGCCCGATTCACCAATTTGTCTCGATACTCACCACATTTGAGACAAGGTGATAATGAAAGCAGCTTGGCAAATATTTTGATTTACGGAGTGAAATATGAGATACGTGAAAGACTTGTGTCTCAGCGGTTCTAAGAAATAATTCAAGCGGTGGAGTTGTGCCGATTGATTGAATGTAACTTGAAGGAACTACGCACATCAAGAAATTACAAAAGTAGCAGTGCTAATCATGGCGATGTGAGCTGCGGAATTTCCTCACGGAAGAGAGAAGCACCATGGGACAACTCTCAGAGAGAAAGCAAGATACCATTCCAGTTTAGGCAGTAGAGCAACTCACGAGTACCGGAATCCCAACCATGTTCAAATTGCGGAAGGTATCATCCTGGTGTTAGCTGTATTGGTAAACAGGTTTGCTTTGGATGCCTGTCCTGAGAAAACTGCGGAGAAACGAGTTTGCTATAGATGTCAGAAACCAGGACACATTGCCCCGAACTTCCCTGAGATAGCTGAGAAGTTAAGGCCACAGAACCCGGGCAAAATGTACGCACTGACCGATACAATGGACAGAGAACTTCCGGAGAGGGTCCAAGGTACTATCTCTTTTAGAGAGAAATCTTCTTTAGACATTATATGAACTAGGTGTTAGCTATTCGGTTAAACCGTATGATACATAAACCACCTCCGTGACGTATTTCATGTTTTCTTCATTGTTACATTCTGACCACGATCATGTCATAAAGTATGAAGTATCTTATGTGATCATGGTGTATGGGCACCATGAACACATTTAAGGTATTTTGAGTTGCCATGATGTATGGGCACCATGGAGACATTTTTGATATCTAATGTTGCCACGGTGTATGGGCGCCACGGTCACATTATATATCAAAGTGCGATATGACAAGATTGTTGTAGTCAAACCAGAACGAATTCTCGATCACCAAGAGGAGCGGCAGAAAGATAAGGTAAAGATCCAATTCGTATACTCTGAGTAGGACAGAGTCTAGTTAGTACAAGGCCTATGTGGGTATGGAGCAAATTTCGAGGGCGAAATTTTGTTTAACGGGGGAAGAAATGTAATACCCTAAAATTTGACGTAGGGTAAATATCATAAATTGGTAGAATATACCTATTGAAAATAGGTGAATATGAGGTCTCAAACACCTTGTATTGAATTCATCTTGTTATTGGGACAATTTCTCCTAAGATTAAATAATGCGCGAAAAGGTCCCTAAAACATTAGATAATTTGCAAATAGGTCCCTGAAATATTTATGGGTTATAAAATACCATGAGAAAATTATAATAAAATCCTAAGAGGCAACTAAATATTTATTAAAAATTAGAAAGTATTTTGTCTCTAATTTAGGTAATTTATTAAATTAAGGGGAGGCCGCCAGAGGAGGTCGCTGGAGGTGGCCGCTGGTCGCCGGCGGTGGTGTGGCCGATGATGGGGCCCACTGGCAAGGGAGGGGTTATTTTAGGTTTTTTAGTTTTTTTTTTTAAAAAAATTATTTAAAACTAAGGGCAAAAGGGTAATTTCACCATGGTTATTGTTCACTTCGTCTAAGTTAACGATCAATGTCTGGTCAACTAACAGCCTGTGTGACTTTTGCTTCTAAAACGTATCCATATGTGTATTTTTGGTCTAGAAAAAAGCATGTGGTGCTAGATGCTCCTAGGGGAAAAGCCCATGTGTAAAATTGCATCTTAACCCTTTTTTTTTTATAAACAAAATATTGATCGAACAACTCTTTTTGTTTGCCCTATATATGAAGACCTTTTATTTTTGGCGAGATGTTGTGAATTATGAGTAGAGAGTTAGGACCAGGAAAGATAATTAAATAAGGGGTAGTAAGATAAAATTCTAAAATCATATTTTAAGATATATTACTTGATTTTAGGTTTCGTTAAATTTAATGACCCGACTTAAAATTTGGGTAATTCAATTATCTTTTCAAGGACTTTTTTCTACACTACTAGAAAATATCAAAATAGCGATGGAATTTGTGAGGGAAAAAAGTTTGTCACAAACAAAAATTCCATCACAAAATTTTGCGATGGAAAAAAATAATTCTGTCACAATTTGCGAGGAAAAAAAATCCATCACAAAATTTGACAAAAAAACAATTAAGAGAAAAAAAGTTCCAATGGAAAAAAAAAAAACTCCGTTGAAAATTTTGTAGCAAATTTTGACAGAAAAAAATTCTATTGCAAACTTTGACAAAAAAAAAAAAAAAAAAAATCCGTCACAAATTTTGACCGAAAAACAATTACAGAAAAAAAAATTGCAACAGAAAAAAATTTGCGACAAAAAATATATAATTCATTATAATGCAGATCGTGGACAATGATCTTGCATTGAAAATATATATTAAAGCTAGAGCCACACCAAAAGTTGTTGCAGCTTTTGCTAAGAGGAAAGAATTTGACAAGATTCTGATATATTCAAAGCAGGTGATAAAATATTTTGTAACTTAATATAGTTGAGTTTTCTATTAAGAAATAATGCTTATAATTTTATCTGGAGTATTACATAGTTTAGTAATCTGTTTTGTTACAAGGCACTGAGCATTCTTCTTTGTTAATTTGCTGAAGGTTGGATACACACCTGATTACTTGTTCCTTCTTCAAACAATTTTACGGGAAGATCCTCAGGTAACCAGTTTCATTAAATGCAAATATTTGAAGCTATTATGTAGAAGCATGTTCGGTGAGATTTGTTGCTTTTGTTTTGCACTTAATTTTTGTTGTAGTGAAACCTCTTTAAGTTGGTACCAATCATGAATGTCAATTGAATTTTACTCCGAGTTGGATGCATGACTTGCGGTTGTATATTATACTCAAAATCCAATTTTTGGCGTCCTAAAAGTTATTTTAAAACGCCAAAAATCATATTTAAAAAAAAAATAATTACAGCATCCCAAAAATAAATTACAGTGGCAAAAAATAACTTTTGCTAAACTGGCCAATCGAATGAGTCTGTTCTGCATGATAGATTTTCATCATTTGTGCCTAAGTTCTTTTAGGGCTGATGAGAGATAAATATTTCACATCTTCTTTGTAGCCTTTCACCTTGAAAAATTGAAGGGTATAGGCTATGCATAAGATGCTTCTCATCACCACCATGTTTATGTTGAATCATATACTTCTGGGTCCTTCTGTGCTTTTACTTAAGTTATTTTTTCTGCCTTTTCTGACTTGTCTATTGTCTGGCAATAGATAATTTATTGCAACATTGGTAATCCTCAGTCTCTTTGCTTGCAGCCAATAACTTTCTTCCAAGAGCTTGGTTTGTTGTTATTTTTATGGTGAAATGTTGTGGTGTTCATACTTTTAAAGAAATCCTTCTTATGACAATCCAATATCAATTATAGGTTCTTGCATTATGCGACCATGCATCCATTTTGGACAAAAGTGAAACACAGGGTTTGTTCAGGTAATTAACAAGTTGGTAGATTTAATATTTTCAATGTTATAATTTATTAATTTGTCACTTAGCCTTTTTATTCTTTCAGTTCTATTTTACATATGTAAATTTTTTCCTATTAGTTGTTATTTTACCTTTCTGGAAATGAAACCAAATTATTTAAGCGTGAATATTTCATTACAATTCAAATATTGCCAGACTAAAATTAGTAAAGTGCATTAATATTATTTTCTCTATAGAATTCATATGATTGCTTGGCTTTTATCCATGTACGTGTTCGTAGAGATAGAGTCAAGAATAAGAAGTTAAAGTTATGGTTCTTTAATTTAATTTGAGTGGATCTTACTTTGTTAATCCCTATTTATAATGGTGCGTTTTACCCTGTGAGCAAAAAATAAAAAAATAAATCTTCTTTCGCCACTTAATTTTTTATATCAATGAATTATATGTGCTGTGGATTTTTTATAATTTTTTTTCACGCTTTTTTTGGTAGTTTTTGCCTTAATAGTTGTTCTCTGGACATATTTTTCAGTGCCGGTGCCATAGAACAAGCTTGGAAGATTCTAGATTAGATTCCTGGGAGAGCTACTGGTGCCTATAGTCATAATCAGGTTGTGATTGCACTATCTGTTCTAGATTTCCTTGCATTAGGTTGATATATATGGAATAAATATGAAAATGTTGTTCTCATATCAGGATATCAAGGGTTTACATACAATTGCTACTGGGATTAAAGCTCGTGGTGGTTTTCCTGCTGAAGGAACATATTTATTATATGTTGAAGAAGGAAAATAAAGAAAAAAAAAGGAACATATGGTTTTATTTGAAATTGAGAGGTCAATGAATTATTGCGTTGTTTATATTTCATTTTGTTTATGTATAGTTTTTTAGGATTATTACTGTAAATATTTGTTCATACACACTTTTTTTAATATACTATTTAATATTGTTTATTTCATACTATTGTTTTTCTTTATTGTTTTTTTTCTTTATTTCAATATAATATTTTATATTAATTTTTAATATATCTCCTTTTTTATTTCATAATTTTTAATATTTTTATGTAGTTTTATATTTTTTAGGAATTAAATTTTGCAACGCAAAACTGGAATTTTGCAACAGAATTGCTTTTCTGTCACAAATTTTGAAATTTGCGACAAAATTTAATTCTGTCACAAATTTTCGGAATTTGCAACGCAAAATAAATTTTATCACAAATTTCAAAATTTACGATGGAATTTATGCTTTCCATCGCAATTGTGAAACTATTTTTTGCAACGAATGAATTTCGTCGCAAATTTTTGTCTCAAAAAATGACTTTTTTATAGTGATATCTTTTTAATGTTTTTTTTTTTTATTATTATTATTATTATTATTATTATTATTTCTATAATAAGATACCTATATACGAGTAAATATAATTGTTTAAAATTAATTAAACGTAATAAAAGTATATTTCATTTTCCAAAAATTTTGGACATACTTTAAATTTATATTATCATTTTTAAATAGGATCATATAATTTTTAAAAATGTATAAGACTAGAGTATAGCAAAAAATATCAAATCAAAGTATATTTCAAATTTTTAAAACACCAAAAAGGCAAGACATGTCTTCTTGTGTATTTTATATTTTTGTCTATACAACCGTGATTAAATTTTGATCATAGAGATTGATCCTTGATTGTCAGGAAAAAAAAGAGAGAGATGGATCCATGAATAAAAATGTGATTCCACACCCACTTCTTTTATTTGATTAAGGATATTTTAAATCATTTTAGATTTGACTCTTTTAAAACTTAGAATGTAAAAGGATTTCGTATCCACTTTTGTTATTAACAGTATAACATAGGCCTTATATTTTTGGGTTAAGGTGTAAAAATACACATATATTTTACCTTTAGGAGCGCCCAGCACCATATGTTTTTTTTTTTTTACATAAATACACACGCCGTTAGGTTTTAGGAGTAAAAGTACCACTTCTGTTAGTTGACTGTTAATTGACCGTTAGTTGACCGTTAACCATGGTAAAATTACCTTTTTGCCCTTAGTTTAAAATAATTAAAAAAGAAAAGGGTTAAGGGCAAAAGAGTAATTTTACCATGGTTAACGGTCAGTTAACGGTCAACTAACGGAAATTGTATTTTTGCTCCTAAAACCTAACGGCGTGTGTATTTTTACACAAAAAAAAAAAACATATGGTGCTGGACACTCCTAGAGGTAAAACATATATATATTTTTGCACTTTAACCCTATATTTTTTTCAACTTCTCCCAAGTACATAGAAAATAAAAATAAAAAGCATATTATTGGTACTGTAGTTCTTCAGATCCGAATGTAGGCGATTTACAGTACGTAGTTAAAGATTTGATTATACATATCATAAGTGCCCTCTTTTGAACAAAAATAATCATATTGAAATTATTAATTTTCAAAGTAAAACTAGTAAAAGGACAAAAACTCATAAATTATTGTTGGCATTAAGAGTATTGTTTAAGAAATAGCAATTGTTCAAAGTAATGTCCATTTTTTAAAAGGAAAAATAATTTCCTTCTTACAATCATTACAAAAAAAAAAAATCCATTAATAATGACGGCAAGGTAGTTAAAATTGAGGTTTTACGTAAAATTGGAAGATGAATAAAAAATCGTAAAACGTAAAATTGTAACATAGTAAAATCGTAAAAACATAAAAGCGATTACAAAATTAGTAAAATCGTTTTAATGGAAAAAAAAAATCATAAAAACGTAAAATCACAATGATTAAACGAGATTTTAACTATCATGAATGACGTAATTACTGACAGAATTCTGTCGATAATTGGATTTCCGACAAATATATCTATCATAGAAAAAATCATGGTAAAAGAGATTACCTACAGTAATTCCGTCACAAACTGAAATTATTGAGAGAATATTTTTAGATCGGTAATCTGATATTTTTTTGTAGTGAATTCTTCAACTACAATTAAAGGGAAAAAATATAACATACGTTTTAATTTATTCACCACTTCTGTTTATAACTTATATAACTATTGTTAGCATTAAGAGTATTTTTCAATAAACTTCATGATACAAGAATATTGTTTAAAAATAACAATTGTTCAAAGTAATGTCCATTTATTTTTTAAAAAAAGGAAAGATCATTTCCTTCTTACAATTCCTCAACCAAAATTAAATAAAAAGAAGAACATATGTTTACATTTATTCACGATTTATTCACGACTTCCCTATATAACTTTGTACTGTTTTGGAAATGTCAGTGAAATTTTAGCTATTATGCAAAATTAAGTAGTTAGCACGTGTTGTGTCACGTGTGGATATCATTAACTAGTGATTTGCATTTGCTTACACGTTAGAATAATTAGTAGTCACCACCACATACATGCCGCCGGTGAGCATCACCTTACATCACAACTATGTCAAAGAGATAGCTCGGAACTTGGATTTTTAAGCTACGTACGGCCTCCTCCCTTTAAAATTTAAATAGTATTTTTTTTAGAATTTTCCCTAAAAAAGTCAAGTGCATTTTGTATGCAGTAAATTACTTAATTTGTTTATTATTTTTTTTAAATATGAGTTTCTCATACCTTTATATTTTAGGAAAAAATTCAAAAAACACCTAAAAAATATCAAGATTCCAAATTAGTTTTATTTCCTACAATACATAAGGTATTGACTACACTTATTTAGTAATTCACAATTCGTTTTAGTAGGAAATTATAGACTTGAGATTTCAAATTTTAAAGGTATTTTTATGGAGTTCTCCCTATATCGCCGACCAGAATTGCATAGGAAAACATGGTGATATGCAAAATAAAATATCTTAAAAAGTCTTAAGGAATTTCTCACCCTTAATTGATAGTCTATATATATGGGCATCACAGATTTGAAGGTATGCAAACCAATATATATATATGTATATATATATATGTATATATATATGTATAAACAGAAAAGCATCCCACACCATATATTTTTTAAATGTGTAAAAATATACATGAACATTTAAAATGATAGTATAAATACTAGACTTGTTAAATATAACCTAACAATATTACACATACATATGAAAAAAAAATAGCATTGTCTCACCACAAAAAGTAATGATGTTAGGTTATATTTAACAGTTCTAGCATTTCTACTCTCATTTTTATGAATGTTTTTACACTTCTAAAAAGCATATAGTGTTGAATGTACTTTTGATACTGACTCATGAGTAATTTTACACTTTGATCCTTTTGAAGACAATGAAATGGCCAGGCCAAACAATAATGAAACATAGGGCTTAATATAAACCAAATATCTCAAGCTAATTATAAAGTATAATAAATACATAATCTTTTTTACATTGTACAGCTTTCATAATTATTTTTGTAATATATCAAATGTATAGGGGAGACTAAATTATTATACACTTTACTACCCCAATCACTTTTTGTTGATTAATTAATTAACTAAGAATATATATATATAGCAAGCAAGCACTTATTAATAACGCACACGATGCTGCATAAAAGGTAAACAAGTCATTATCACATGGTGAATCTGAAGTGAAGAACTTTGACTCTTTTTTAACACAAGATAATATATCAATGATCCGTCAAACTCTTATAATTATGGTTATCAAACCTGGCCTAGAATGGATAAATCACCCCATAAATTGGCAACCAAACCACGTAACCGATCTGGGTAGGTCCTTAATTCAAGAGTCTAAGCATCGTAGGTGACCCGATCTCAATCCGAACTCAACCCAGTTAGCCCAAGCGAGTTGCTAATATTAGTCAAAGTTAATGATAATTTTTCTATTAATAACTACTCCCCTTCGGTTTTAATTATAAGACCACTTTTGTAGTGTAAATTGTATTACAAAATAGTCCTAATTAGGATTGGAGGTAATATTAGTTTAGTAATTAAAGGATTGTAGGTAGTGTAACGTCCTCACACACACACACCTAACACACACACTTAACACATAAACCTAACACACACACCTAACAAACACACAAACCTAACACACACACACCTAACACACAAACATCAAACACACACTAAACACACACGAAATACACACACACACACAAAACAATTACACTCTTCCCTCTCCCTTAACACACGGTCACACACACACCCCTAATACACACACAAAACACCTCCACCTTCCCTCTTTCCTTTCCATGGCAACACACACACACATTTCACTCCACCAAAAACCACACACACATCTCACCAAAATAACATCACTCATTTCCATCTTCAATTCCATGGTTAGAGTTAGGAAGAAGAAGATCAAGAAGTTCAAGGTAAGGAATTTGAACTTTATCTTGGTATTTTGGATGTTTTCTTTATACATGTCATTATGAGTGGTTAAAAACTCATGTGCATGTGATCTTCTTGAATCTAGGCCGAGGAATTGATCAAGGAAAATAGTGGTTATGTTGACCACAAGTTCAAGGATCAAGTCTAGTGGTAAGAACATCCACTTCTTCTTCAAGATTTTAAAGCTTTTGATTTAAACTCAGATTTGTAATTTGAGGGAAACTTAAAGAAATAAGTAGAATTTCGTAAATCTGGGTTTACCAACGTGTTCATCACTGAAAATTGTGAGGGAATATGTTGGTGAATGAATTTTCAAAGGTACTTTGAGGTATTAAATCATGAGCTTCATAAAGATGTTGAAACTGCCAATTTTGGAAGTTTGGAGTTAGTCATCTTCTGTTCGTGGTTTGACTAACGAAATGGACTTTAAAAATTGTGAAATTTTTATAGAAGATACTGTTATTCTCAAGGTTTAAAATGAGCTTTGGATTACCGAAAACGAAGGTGTACAACTCCATTTATGATTTTTGGAAGTTGAGTTACAAAACAGGAAACGTTTTTGTTTGCTTCTGGAGTAATAATATGGCGTTGTATTTCGGACATAGTAAACGAATTTTAAAAATTATGAGATTTTCCAGATGTGTATTAGACACATAGATATTTCTTTTGGTGGGTATTTTGTAATTTTCTAAGCTCTGAGTAAAGAGTTATGATTTTTACAAAATGACCCTTAGTTTTGGAAGCTAAAACTTGACAGAGAGCTTATGCGAATTTTTAAGTTGGGTAAATGAACCCAGAAAATTATGATAATTTCTAGAATTAAATAAGACATGTAGAGCTTTAATTTGATATATAATTTGTAATTTTAAAGCTCTATGCAATGAGATATGTATTTTTAAAGTTAAGCTATGAATTCTGGAAGCTTAACAGGACAATCAGTGAAAACGTAAATTTTGGGAATAATTTGACAAGTTCTGATCTTTGGGGATATTTTTATATGAAAGGGGACTTGTTTAAGAACACGTGAGAGTTGACGGCACATTAAAAATATTTTTTTGCAATTAATTAAAAATGATTGAAGTTACTGGACTGTTGAGGACGGTAAAGGATAAGGGCTGAAAGTAACAAGTTTAAGTTACTTAATTTAACCTTAATGGAATAAGGGTTAAAAAGGGAAATATAAATATTCATTATCCCTAATTTTAAGGGTATGATTATGTATTTAGGGCCAAAAGGGAAAAGAAGTGAACTTCAAGCAATTTTGACTGTTGGTGATAGTGGATCTGCGTAAGGACACATTGGTTCTTAAAAGGTAGTGGACTTACCTTACTTACATGTATTTGATATTATTGCTTGTGTATATGTATGATTACTATGTTTGCTTGCTATGTGTAACATATTTGAATGATTGAAGCTCTGTTTATGATTATGTTATGGCCATGAGTATGATGCTTGAGCATTGAGCATGCAGAATTTCATTATGTTAACATGAGCATGTGAAAAGTAAGTATTACATACATTAGCATTTATCTTGCATGTATTGTTTGGTATTACCTACTACTGGGATTCATCAGAATCTCACCCCCACTACCAACCAATAGACAGGTGAGCTTAAGGGAGGAGCAATGCTTGAAGACTGCTCAGTGGAGGAGCAGCTTGGTGAATTAAAGAAATCTGGTATTTTAAGTGTATGTAAAAAAATGTTATCAATTTTCATACACCGTATATGTGAATAGTTCCGTATACGTGAATAGTGACTTTCGCTTTATTTTTGAAAATACACTTCTGTGTTCGTAACTACGTATTTAAAGAGTGTATTTAAGGCGGGTGTTACAGTTTGGTATCAGAGGCAAATGTTTTGCCATTTGGATAGAAAACTCTGATAAGGCAAATAGCATTTGGATTGATACTTAGAAAATAATGAGTAACAAGTTGGGATCAGAATAGGAATTTTGGTAATATAACTATTTGCTCAGAATTTAAGAATCTAGTCGTAACTGAAATTCTGAGAATAGGAATGAATAAACTGCTTGTATTAAGAGAAAGGACAATATTATTTCAAAAAGGACGAGCCACAGTTGGTACAACCCCACCACAAACCTTAATCATTTCAAGTTGGAGCAGACTAATTTCATCTCGAGTCTTTGCTCTCGAATTGGGATCTTGACGAGGCATAATATTTTTTAATACAGCAATCCGTCTCATAAGACCTTGAAGTTTTCTGTGGGGCCACTCTTTCAAATTTTCTCTATGACATATTCTTGTTATGGTATGACTACTCAAATTTAACTGCTGGCTCGCTTCGTCAAGGGTTAAGTGAAAAACATCTCTAAAATCTTCTAACGTGATGGACATTACTCTTCTACGATGTTCCAAAAATTCCTTGTGTCCATCGCCTAGTTTGAGGGCTGAATATACATCTGGTAAATTATCAACCGCAGTTTCTTTTCCTTTATTTGATATATTCTCTGCAGTGATTAGGAATGATCTATCGTGGGGTTCATTTGGAATTGTAGACCATTTCAAATTAATGCAATCATAAAAATCAGATAGTGAGTCTGGCACCAAGACGTACCCGAGTGCTTGCTGATCTAAACAATGTTGTATCAGGAAATGTTTGATTTCTTTGATATTTTTATCTTTAAAATCAAACATATGAAGCCTGTCAGCATTAGGAGCACCTTCTTGTACATCCTGGTGTAAGACAGCGTGACAAATTAAACCTACCTTACCATGCACTTCAAGTTTATGGTACTGAAGCCTATTGGTATGGATGATTTCTCGTAGGACTTGGCAACAAACGCATGAAGATGGGGTAGGGGTTGCAGCCAGATTAGGAGCAGAGACCCTTGATTGAGAGGGTTGAGTAGACTCTATGAGGTTGGGCGCAGAGACTCTAGGTTGAGAGGGCTGAGTGGATTCCATAAGTTCGGCCATATCACGACATCTTTTTATTGGCCGCTTTGACGGACCTGCTTCACATTCTCCTCTATTGTGTACCGTAGGAACAGAATCTTGGACTCTTGAAGTAGGGGCTGAAACTTGAACCATAAGGGTAGAAGAGGGAACGCTCACCTTTAAAGGATTTTGTGAAAGCAGAGAAGAGAATGAAAATGGTGCAGTCTCAGATAAATCAGCCCATCCGCTAAGCTGATCACCATAAAGTAACGTTTCAAAGATGGAAGGACTAGAGGAGTCGGAAACTGGAACGAAGTCGCTTGGACCTGCCATGTTTGAAGATAGTAGGAAATAGTAAGGAGAAGATGATGAACAAAGGAAATTGGAATATCGGTAGTTTCAGAAATCTGACAGTATGTGAGACACTTCCCTTGTTTTCTTTAGTGTATAGAAGAAATCAGTACTATTCTAATTGGAGATCGAGTAACATTGAATCTTGATTTGATCGCTGGCTCCAAACTGATTGAAATTCTGAACACGCAACGCTCCTCATTTCACTTCAACAACTCGTAGCTCATAGTCTTTTTGACTTTTAAGCATACGACACTCTGAACCGTCGCTCCCCGAGGCACTCTAGCAACCGAGCTTGGTAGCCTTTTTGACTTGAGTGTACACGGTGTTCGGTATGGTACTGTTTATGCAATGCGTTTTCTTTCTTTTTACTGTACTCTAAGTCATCTTTATCGAAAGCGTTAAAAGAATAGTGGGAATCACGGACGGGCAAGTATTTCTCTTTTCTCGGGACTCCAACTATGCTACATAATTGCATAACGATACGATATTGTTATTTATCGGGTAAAACTCAAACATAGAGAGAGAGAAAACTGAGGAAGAATACTTAGAGACGAGAATTGTTGAGAGACGAAGCAGAGACTTGGAAGTGTTGAAGTGTATCTTCTGTTCCAGAAATTTACCAAGGAAGAAGATGGACGGTTGACATGGAAGATACAATAGACAAAGGAGAGTCGGGAATCTGAGACAGAGAAGGAATTGAGTTGTCGTGCCTGCACCTACTATCGAGTATAACCTACATCCTAACGAGGTTTTGGGAAATGTGATAAGAGCAAAGTATCATATAGCTCGTATCGAGAGGGCACACTCAAGCAGAAGAGTGCAGTATTATCGTTTCCTATGGAGGGTACGAATTTTATATGATGAAACACATGAAAATCATTTGAATTACCCTTTCGAACACTGGACCCGTATAGTAATGTATTTCTTTCCTATGACACCACCTTGGGTTCAAAGAATAAACTTTGCTTGTAAATCTGATTTTCAGTTTAGATTTTCATGTTTTCTGTGGTTTATGATGTTATCCATAGACACCCTGATGTAAAGAATTTTGGAAACCCATTTTCTGTTAGTCGGTGATTAAGGAATAGAAAATCATTGTATAAGTATCGGGTCTGTTGATGTTGAGATTGTAAAAGTTAATTGTAAATTGATTATCATTGTTTGAAAATATTTATGAATTAGAGCCTGAGAGTTGTTAGGTAGCAGTGATGACCTTCTAAGAACAGTTGTCTAGTTCCTGTTTATGATTTAAAAGCTGAAAAATTGAATTTACCAATGCATATGTTGATTTTGTGGAATTTTCGAAATAGACTTTTCAAATGAACTGTTTTCAATTGAAATTGAGACCAGAGTAATGGTCACTATTGAATTAATGTTGTTTCAAAAAGGGGTTTGGTAAAAACCCAGAGTTTGAAATTGAGTTTTGAATTATATGGTAAAACAGTATAAAATTGGAAGAGGTCAGAAAATGTAGTAGATGTACTCAGTTTGCTGGATCTTGCCAGATGTTTTAAGATGTTTTAAATCGCTGGCCATTATTGAAAATTCTTTTGAGGGGATTAATTTTGAGAAGTTGATACTCGCACCAACAGTATATGCATCCAATCTAAATAATTTTGCCTTGTTTAGTCAATCGGCGCACGTGCAGGACGACAGCTACGGTTGAGTCCTCCATGGTAGTGTGTCATTAAACAAGTGCATTGCCACTGTAATACCCGGAAAAAAAAAAAATAAAAATATTTATCTTAAATATTATATTTCCATAGATAATACCTATTTCAAATAGGTGAATATGGGGTCTCAAATTTTTTTGTATTGTATTTATTTTTGCTTATAGGGAATTTTTCTTAGAATTTAGGAGTATAAAAATTAATTTAGCTTGTTGATATATAAAACAATATTTTAGGGATTAAATTAGGACTTAACTCATTTATTCCTAATTTAACTTCATGAGACAAAATTTCTCTAAGTAAGAATAAACAAATTATACAATGATATTAACTCTAAATCCTAAAATCTATATGAACCAATAAGGGAATTTTCCTCTTGGACATATGAGAACATTAAAAAAAAAATTATATAAATAAAATTAGGGGGGGGAGACGAGTTCTAGAAGGGAAAAGAGAAGGAAAAAAAAAGAAACTAGTCAATTAGAGAGGTGTGAAGATTAAGCTTAGCTTGTCTTGGTGACCAAGGAAATATTTAATTAAGTAGAGTTAGGAGAAAACCTATAGAAATTAAATCATAACTTGTGATATTGAAGTTAAATGTCCAAGATAAATACATATTTAGAATCAGGGAATTATGAGCTTCAACTTGGCTATTCCCAAAGATATTTTCGGTTACTTTTAAAATTCATATTTAAGCATTTTGGGAATTAAAAATCACCATAAATCTAATCATAAAATTAGGATTCCAAAAATGAAATTAGATTTTGAATTTAAACACCAACTTACACCTAACTAAATTAGGATTTGAGATTAATTGGGTTAATTTAATGAAGAAGGAGTCTTTCTTGGGGACAAAGCAAATTATTTCTAGAAGGAAAAAGGGGGGGGGGACGGCCAAGGAGGAGGAGGAGGAGGTGAAAGGCTTGGATCATTTCTTTCTCTCCAAGCAAAGATCCAAGAGCCATGGTTAAGGAAGAAGTGTTAGATGTTTAACCCTCCTTGGCCTATAAATAGAGGACCTTAGTTAGCACATTCTCCACACCAAATCTCCTAGCCTTGGCCGAAATATAGGAAGAAAGGGAGAGTGAGGAGCTGCTGGAAATAGAAGGCAAGTGGTCTTCAAGAGGTAAGAGAGTTCTTAGCTTTCAAGTTTAAGTTCTTAGTTTATGAAGTAGAAATGCTAGAAACGTTATTTTGATCATCAAACTTCCAATTCCAGTTTTATTTTCATGTTTTTATGGTTTCCAATAGCTTTATTTCGAAAATTTGATGAAGAAGAAGTTATAAAAAAGTTTTTGGAAGATTATGATCAAAATAGCGAAGCTCTGGCGAAATTTCAGCAAATAGGAATTTCTGGAGTCATTAGTAAAAATGCTAGTATTTTATGATGAAGATGAGGTTCTAAAATTCTGGGAAAATTCATGATGAAATTAGACATTTAGGGCTTTCCAAATATATAAAGATTGTGTCAATTGAAGTTCTGTACAAAAAGATAAAAATCCCAGAAGTTAAGCTACATTTTCTGAGCGAAATTCTGGGCAGCAGTTTGAATTCTGGAAACTGGGAATTATCCATGAGTTCTGGGTAAGTTCCAGTATTTTTCCTTGAAATTAGACATCTCAAGGATTCCGGAAAATTTTACGGATCCTCTTTTCGATTTTTCTGGAATTAGTTATGATTTTTCAAAGTTAGGCGAAATTCTGCCCAGAAATTCTGCATCAGCGTTTTTCCGAAAATTATGGGGAAATAAATGAAAATAAATCCTTCAAGGGTAAAAATGTCAAGTATGACCAAGGTGTCTCTTGAAATATTGCTTGAGAAGTAATTGAGACAATATCACCCTTTTAGGATAGACTATGCACGCGTACCGTCAACGAACGTACCCAACGACCCGTTAAACTTAGATACGGACGCGTATCGTAACATTAACGCTTATGCTTATAGTTTGGTTATATATAATAGTTGTTTTCACATGATGATACTCTGTTTTGAAAATTTGCTCATGAATGTTGAATTGTATACGGGTTATAGTCTTGATAACACCTTTGAGTTTTCCTAGTGCTGAGGACACGATGGGCCGTCGTGGCACTGGTTATGTGCAGACTGGGGTAATATACATATTGCAGTGGCTGTGTTATGTTATTGCCTTACATGTGGATATATGTTTTGAAACCGTGATTATGTTGTATATCTGTGATAACTGTCATATACTGTTTACATAAGCATGAGGTTAACCGTTACCTGAGGTTCAATGGGAATTGAACCTCAGCCCTTGCCATAGCTTCAGGATCCCAGGGAGTCAGGATCGAGGACAAGGGTAAGAAGCCGGTGTGAGGACGCTGTGGAGGCATTATCTTTTTGGGATACTTATATTAGAAGTATTAGACATGGATGACTGTATTAGTAAAAGCTCGGTTAGATATATTACATACAATGTTATTCAGTTACTCTTTGTTTATGTAAAATATTTTCAACTCTCTCAGCTCTGTATGGAAACGTTTATGAAAACGGGATGTTACATTTTTGGTATCAGAGCGAGAGTATTCTGGCACGGATTTAACTAAGTTACTCTGAACAGTTTGGTATCTAAGGCTGGGTTAATCTATGTGGGAAGCCAATCAGTCGCCGTAAAAGTCGGTGAGGCCCCCATAATAGACCCTTACCTGGCCAAATTGTTTGATTAACTAAGTTAGGTTCTAAGCCTTTGAATTCTAAAATCTTGTTTTTGAAAATGAGTACTGATATAATCTTGATGTTATATTGTAGAAATGGATAGAGGAGGTTCATCCTATATGACTTACTATGGACGTCGTAGGCGTATGGCTCACCGATCGGTCATCCCTAATTTGACTAACTTACGACTGAACCCGGAACCTGCAAACCCACCTCCCGACCCATTACATCTATTTCATCCTACACCAGATCCCGTAAACGTTCCTCAGTTCCAACAGATGTCTGAAGAGACACCATCCGACTGTTTTAACACTGAACACCTTTTACATTTTCTAGAAACTGAAAACCCTCCGGAACCCGAATATCACCCTGGTCTGGAATATCTAAATGACCTTTACGATCCGGAACCCATTCCTGCAGCACCTTTACAAGCCATGGTTCCGGCAGAACCAGACAATCCTGATGACTCTCACCACTCCTCGGTGGGAGATAATTTTAACTACCCTGGAGTACAAAGCCAAGATAATACCGACCCTGAAGCTCTTCAATTTGGGCTGGATAGCAATACCATCCTTACTCACACCATATCCCTGGATCTCCAGTTTGCAGGGCAGATTACTAGGACCTTGAGGGAACAATACTTTTGCTTTCTGACTCGTGTCAGGGAATTTTACCTTATCAGCCAAACTTCCTTAATTCAACATCCCACAGGGGATTGGATTCGATCCATCCTCTACCATTTTCCACGAACCCCTCTGTGGATCCGCAAAACTAATACACTATTGAATGAAGGGGATACCGAGGACTTCGATGCCTGCATTGGACAACTCAGACGTTGGGTACAACTATACATGTAGAAAAAGGGATGTTGTAGTTTGCGAAGGACGGGCCAAGAAAGCTGTGGAGGTCTAGTAGTAGTAGTAGTAGTAGTAAAGAGAAATATATCAGATGCAAGTATAGTATTAGTGTGTGCTAGTTTTTGGCCCGCTCGTCTTGCAATTGTGCTTTCTCAACTTCATTCCTTAGATCGTATTCTCCTTGACTGACAAGAAGATTCGCAAGATAGACATCGCTGGGTGTAGGATGATTTAAACAAATCTGCTTCGACAAATTTAGATTCATAAAATCTTCGAGCAGCTTCTTCTCTTGAATCAACATGTATGCTGCCTGAACTGACTTTCTACTAAGAGCATCTGCAACAACGTTCGCTTTACCTGGGTGATATTTAATCTCCAGGTCATAATCTTTAAGTAACTCCATCCAGCGTCACTGCCTCATATTGAGTTCTTTTTGATCAAACAGGTATTTCAAACTCTTGTGGTCGCAGAATAATTCCACGGTTGCACCGTACAGGTAATGCCTCCATATCTTCAGAGCAAATACGATTGCTGCAAGCTCTAAGTCATGCGTAGGATAATGTGTCTCATGAGGTTTCAACTGACGAGAGGCGTAAGCTACTACTCTACCTTGTTGCATTAGGACGCATCCCAATCCATGACCGCTAGCATCGCTATAGACTACATAGGTTTCGTCTAGATCTGGGATCACCAATACTGGTGTTGTGGTCAACCTTTCCCGCAGGCTCTGGAAACTCTCCTCATAGTCTTTATCTCATATGAAGGGTTGGTTTATCCGCGTGAGCTTTGTCAAAGGTAAAGCAAGACGTGAGAAATCTCGAATAAATCTGCGATAGTAACCTGCTAGACCGAGGAAACTACGTATCTTTGTCACTGTTTCTAGTCTCTTCCAGTTCAGAACTGCTTCCACCTTGCTGGGATCAACAGCAACTCCGTCACGTGATATAACATGACCCAGAAATTTAACTTCTGGTAGCCAAAACTCACATTTGCTTAGCTTAGCATAGAGTCGCTTCTCCCGAAGTATACTCAACACTATTCGCAGATGTTCTTCATGCTCTTCTCTACTCTTGGAATAGACGAGAATGTCATCAATGAATACCACCACAAATTTATCAAGGTGCTGACGGAAAATACGGTTCATGTAATCCATGAATACCGCAGGTGCATTTGTCAAACCGAAAGGCATCACAAGGAATTCGTAATGCTCATATCTGGTTCTGAAAGCTGTTTTTGGAATATCACTAGCCTTAACTCGAAGCTGATGATATCCTGAACGCAAATCAATCTTTGAGAAGACACTGGAACCAAATAATTGATCTAGTAGATCATCTATCCGGGGAAGTGGGTATTTATTTTTGATAGTCACCTTGTTCAACTCACGGTAGTTGATACAAAGTCGAAGGCTTCCGTCTTTCTTTTTCACGAACAAGATTGGGGCTCCCCATGGTGAAATACTAGGTTGAATGAATCCCTTTACTAATAGCTCCTCAAGTTGCTTCTTCAACTCCTGCATTTCATTTAGCGCCATATGATACGGTGCTTTTGAGATTGATCCAGTTCCTGGCATTAAGTCAATAACAAACTCGACTTCCCTTTCTGGAGATAGCTCAGTGAGATCTTCTGGAAATACATCAGGAAATTCATTCACCACTCTGATGTCTCGAAGTGAAGGTTCGACCTCCGCTTTGACTGAAAAGAATACCATATAGGCTTGGCATCCCTTCTTTAAGCACTTATGTGCCTCCGCAATGGAAAGAAAATTTAGGTTTACATCGATCTTGCTTTTGCTCGAAGAGGGTGCAAAAGAGATCTTCTTGCTTCTGCAATCAATTATCGCGTCATTGGCAGATAGCCAATCCAGACCGAGGATGATATCGATGCCATGAAGTGGTAATCGAATAAGATCTATGATTGAATCTCGTCCGTTTATACTCACAACACAATTCAAACATGCGTCAGAAGCTAAGGACTTTACACCAAGAGGTGTAGATACTAATAAATCATAAGGTAAACTATAGGCAGGCATTCCTAAACGTTTAGCACAATCATAAGAAATAAACGAGTGACTAGCTCCGGAATCATACAATGCTTGAAATAGATGCCCATTAAGAGATATGGTACCTTGAATCATTTCTGGAGACTTCTTGGCTTCTTCGTATGTCAAAGCAAACACTCGGCCTGCTTGTTGCGGCTTCACTTCTGTAGCTCTCAAAGGACAGTTGATGCTGATGTGTCCTGGTTTCTGACACCTATAGCATATCAGCTTCCCTTCGCAGTTGGTTCCCTAGTGATATCTCCCACATTTTGGACATGGTCGGGATCCCTGTATTCTCGGAACATTTTGCTGCCCAGGCTGATACGGCTTATTGTTTCCACTTGAGGGTTATTCTAAGGCGTCTTTCGTTTCTGGTTGGAGCTTCCCCGATTAAGGCCACCACGAGTTGAGCCACTGCTATTGGAAGGTCTGATCCTCCGCAACTCCTTCAGATTTCGCTCGATAAGCCGACAGGCTTCCACAGCATGGATTACTTCATGAAATTACTGAGACACCAGCTTCTCTTTAATTTCATACTTCAGCCCATAGATAAATATATTTGCCATACTACTTCCGCCACCATTTTCTCTTAGGTGCGAAGAGTATCGGGATAAGTTGGTGTAGCGGGCGAAGTAATCATCAATCGACTCTTCCTGGCCCTGCCGGATATGAAGGAATTCTGACTCCTTGATTATCTGGACGGACTCAGGAAAATACTGCTCGTTAAACTTCTCAAGGAACGTTTCCCATGTAATGGGATGATCTTGCAACCGCAGTGTTGCTGCGATGGTCCTCCACCATCTCTCAGCATCGCCCTCTAGCTTATAGATCGCCAGTTGAGCCTTGCGATCTTCAGGACACTCCATAACTTCAAAAATTTTCTCTAACCGTAGAATCCAATCCTCTGCTATGTCATGCTTTCCTCTGAAAACTGGGGGTTTCAGCTTACAGAACTGAGTCACCCAAAATTGGGTATCTTCAACTACCCTGTGAGGTGCTCTCTCCTCCCTAGGTGGTGATTGGGACCTCTCCGGTTCCCCAGTCTCCGCCGAACGTCTCTCATCTTCTTCTTGCTCCACTTCTACTTGTCTGTGTGCCTCTCGGTCTGCACGTAGATCTTCAATCATAGCACGTTGCTCTTGCAACATAGTCATGATTTCTTGCCATGCGTTTTGTTGATTGGGTTCATGGGCCTGTTGCTCAGGCTCCAGTACTGGAATTTGTCGATCTCGACTTCTCCCTCGGCCTCGGCCTCGGAGATATCCAACTCCTCTTATGATCGCCATTTGTTTTAATGCCTTTATTATTTTTTTTAACCATGTTAGTAAGGAGACAAGCAACATGTGATACATAAACATTTATATATATTTCATAACATTTGTAGCTACATTCAAATAGTATGCATCACATAGTTTTATACAAACCCTCTATTTATCAAGGTTTCAATTGAAAACGAGCACACCAAAAACTAGCACACACTAATACTATACTTGCATCTGATATATTTATCTTTACTACAACTACTACTACTACTAGACCTCCATAGCTTTCTTGGCCCGTCCTTCGCAGACTACAACATCCCTTTTCCTACATGTATAGTTGTACCCAACGTCTAAGTTGTCCGATGCAGGCATCGAAGTCCTCAGTATCCCCTTCATTCAATAGTGTATTAGTTTTGCGGATCCACAGAGGGGTTCGTGGAAAATGGTAGAGGATGGATCGAATCCAATCCCCTGTGGGATGTTGAATTAAGGAAGTTTGGCTGATAAGGTAAAATTCCCTAACACAAGTCAGAAAGCAAAAGTATTGTTCCCTCAAGGTCCTAGTAATCTGCCCTGCAAACTGGAGATCCAGGGATATGGTGTGAGTAAGGATGGTATTGCTATCCAGCCCAAATTGAAGAGCTTCAGGGTCGGTATTATCTTGGCTTTATACTCCAGGGTAGTTAAAATTATCTCCCATCGAGGAGTGGTGAGAGTCATCAGGATTGTCTGGTTCTGCCGGAACCATGGCTTGTAAAGGTGCTGCAGGAATGGGTTCCGGATCGTAAAGGTCATTTAGATATTCCGGACCAGGGTGATATTCGGGTTCCGGAGGGTTTTCAGTTTCTAGAAAATGTAAAAGGCGTTCAGTGTTAAAACAATCGGATGGTGTCTCTTCAGACATCTGTTGGAACTGAGGAACGTTTACGGGATCTGGTGCAGGATGAAATAGATGTAATGGGTCGGGAGGTGGGTTTGCAGGTTCCGGGTTTAGTCGTAAGTTAGTCAGATTAGGGATGACCGATCGGTGAGCCATACGCCTACGACGTCCATAGTAAGTCATATAGGATGAACCTCCTCTATCCATTTCTACAATATAACATCAAGATTATATCAGTACTCATTTTCAAAAACAAGATTTTAGAATTCAAAGGCTTAGAACCTAACTTAGTTAATCAGACAATTTGGCCAGGTAGGGGTCTATTATGGGGGCCTCACCGACTCTTACGGCGACTGATTGGCTTCCCACATAGATTAACCCAGCCTTAGACACCAAACTGTTCAGAGTAACTTAGTTAAATCCGTGCCAGAATACTCTCGCTCTGATACCAAAAATGTAACATCCCATTTTCATAAACGTTTCCATACAGAGCTGAGAGAGTTGAAAATATTTTACATAAACAAAGAGTAACTGAATAACATTGTATGTAATATATCTAATTGAGCTTTTACTAATACAGTCATCTATGTCTAATACTTCTAATATAAGTATCCCAAAAAGATAATGCCTCCACAGCGTCCTCACACCAGCTTCTTACCCTTGTCCTCGATCCTGACTCCCTGGGATCCTGAAGCTATGGCAGGGGCTGAGGTTCAATTCCCATTGAACCTCAGGTAACGGTTAACCTCATGCTTATGTAAAATATTTTCAACTCTCTCAGCTCTGTATGGAAACGTTTATGAAAACGGGATGTTACAGCCACTGTGGTGGTCTGTGTACGATCAGATTGGAGAGATGTTATTGCATGTATGCATCCAATTTGAAAAAGTTTGGCCAGATGGCGCACGTGTAGGACGACAGCTATGGTTGAGTCCTCCACGGTAGTATGTCGTTAAACAAGTGCATTGCCATTGTGGTGGTTTGTGTGTGATTAGATTGGGGGGATGCCGTTGCGTGTGTGCATCCAATCTAAAAAGTTTCGCCTTGTAGGGGCGCGTATTTTTCTTATTTGGTCAGCATCCACGCAGGCATTTAGAGCCAGGCTTTATAGACATCACTCGTGCAGGGGGTTAGGCCCTGGGGATTGCAGCTGCGGTTGGGTCCTCAACAGTGGTGGGTTTTTGTCTCGAGAGGGGATTCCAGTGGATGGCCTGTTATTGTATGTGCCAGTGCGGACGCTGGGTCTCTTATGAGATGGAAACTCTCCCACATTGACCAACAAGTGTGTTATCACTTCGGTGATGTGTTTATGAAAGGATTGGGATGTGCCGCTGTACCAAAAGGTTGAAGTGGTGGCGAGAGCTTTTGAATGTTAAATTGATAATTAAACAATAAATAATCCCTCTCGTGAATGTTTACCGGTAGTGAATATTTTTGAAATTAATCTGGTAGTGAAACGTTTTCACGAAAATATGTTTTGGCAGCGACTAAGTTTGAAAATGTGATAGCACTATTATTGTTGTATAGTGCGGATTTGTGAAAAATACTGTAACCACAAAAATTTTCACAATGTGAAAATTTGAAATGAGACGATATAGTTGAAATGCAAATTGGTGCAATTGGTAATTGTGTGGATACAGGAACAAGAATAGAAACTGTTAGAATGGTCTAGAGATCTGAACTAGGTAGGTCAGATAGGAATTGTCAGCTACAGTGCTAAGTATGAGGAAAATGGTTTGAGAGCTTAAATTGAGGAAGCTCAAAACAAAATAGATGAGCATTAGCTCGAGGCAGTAAGGCTTGATATGCGAGTTTGCAAGGGTAGCGTCCCTAGTTTATAAGGCATGCGTGTTTAACACTGTGTGAAATTTTCACAAGAATGGTGATTTTGGACTAGTAAGTTCAGAGAATGTTTTGAGACTGGCAGAATATTCATACTGTACCAGGTGATAGTTGATATGTTTATTGCATGATTTGATTTACTAAGCAATGAAGCTTGTGTAACCAAGCGCTCAGAGAGTGAACCAGTGGGTTTTATATGGTTTATTAAGCACCTGGGTACAGAATAGCTAAGAATGTTGTATGAGGAAGTTGTATGCTTAGTAAGCATACATAAGTAAGAGATAGACAATATGTATAAAATAATTCCCCTAAGTTTAAATGTTCAAATTTCAAGGACGAAATTTATTTAACAGGGGGAAAATCCTTCCTTCCTTTTCTTTCTCTCTCTCTCTCTCTTTCTCTCTCTCTCACTCTCATAAGGCTCAACAGTGGAAGTATGTGTTTGTGTGGTAGAAGAGAAGTGGTGAGGTATTTATAGAATTTTTCGAGTCTCAACTACCTTCCAAATATCAGATGTCTATCTACCACTCATCTACCATAAACATGTCTATCAACTTATCCATCTACCACACATAAGTTCATCTACCAAACACATGTATATCTACCATCTAACTACCTTATACTTATCTACCGATCAATCTAACTACCAAACACATGTTCACCTACTATACACATGTCCATCTACTCATCTACCACTCACATATTATATATTTTATTATATTATGATAATATAATAGAATATAATTTAATAAAAATAATATTATATAATAAAATATAATATTTCGAGATCCAAATAATTTTCCCAATTAAGACTTTGGACTCATACGGGTCTAGTAGGTTTCTTATTTTGGTCTTATTTTGAAACTCTATACCTCAAAATTTGGGATGTTACAGGTACGAATATTTTATCGTCATCTATTTGTTTTGATAATTTGCTAGGAAAAATATTTAGGGATTTTTTATTATAATTTCATTGGATGGTTGATTAATACTATGATGTCAATATGTCAAATAAATGGTAAAGAATTTAAGATAAGTATATGATTATTTTGTTAGGTGTTGAATTTCTTTTGAATGATATGATACTATGATGAGAATTTAAATTATTTATTCACCACTGGTTTGACCTTAGTTTAATTTGATTTTGAGTTGATCCACTACATCGATCGATTTAGAGGCCGGTCACATTTTGTTTACCGTTATTATAATTCATACTCCTCTTCTAGCCCTATTTATATAGTAGAGAACTAGAGATAGAGTTTTTCCCTTAATATAAGTCACTTAATTAATTTTATTGTATAAATGTATTATTTTACATCTAGTTTATTGTTATATATATACTTAGGCTTCTCATTATATATATATATATATATATTAGATGAATGATAATCTTAATTAAAGAGATCTTAATCCAAAAAATTCACACATTATAATTGCTTCCTCATTATTACAAGTTGGTTTTATCTTTTTATTAGTGGATAGTAAGATTTTTATAAAGAGATAGAATCTCCTTTAATGATGAAAGAAAAAGTAAAAAGTAAAAAAGATTAAAGGATTATAAGCTCAACATTTAGACAAGTCAGTCTAGCTCCGTGTTTTGTTTTTAACTTTTTATTAAAGAAATGTTTTTACCTTCACTATGCACAGTTCACCTAGAGACCTTTTCAATGTTTTTACCTCTGAAATTTTCTTAACGTGTGAATCATTCCACTCCACACAACTAGGTAATAAGTTCGTTGTGAAAATTTCAAGTATGTGCTTTAGTGCCAATAACGTGTTAATTAGCCTAAGCTCTTCATGTGTTAACTAGGTTTTAAGAAAGCTTGGATTTCTTTTCAAAGTATGCTTGACGTATTAATTATACTCTTCAACAACTTAACTGTTTTATGGAGACCAAGTTTTTCCTTTGACTTCCAATTCATTCGTTAATTACCATTCCACTCCTTATTATAAGTTCAATTTGTCAAAATTTTTTGGTCCTAAATATAATTCCAACACAAGAATCATTTTTGACTGTTTTCTAATTTTACACTTATTCAATAGGTGAGAGAAAAAGTACCAATAACACATTTTTTTCAATACTCATTAAATGAGGAAAATTTTAGAAAAGTTAATCAATTTAACTCATATTAAATGCCTTAACTTCCTTTTTTTTTTTTTTGTATATGATATTTGGTTAAACTAGATTTATAATAAGGATTAGAACCATACTACTTTTCATGCTTTAAAGAGCTTGATCTCAAACTTGTTCTCACTTTCTTCTCTAATCAACGTATTAACAAGCATGCTTTATTTGTTAATAAGCGTTCTGATAAGTTTTTTTTTTTTTTTGGGGGGGGGGGGGGGGACAAAATTCTGATAAGCATTAAATGCAGTAGGGGAAAACATTTTCCAGAACAACATATTTCTTTATTTTCAACGAGTATATATATTTGTGTTTCTCTAATCATTAGAATTCTTAATTTGAAAAAATTACGTAACTAAAACAACCCATGTATTTACAGTTTCCACGAAGTTTATAATAAGCTGCACAGTTCATAAATATGAACATTTGATATGTTCTATTCTATTTTATAATCTATAATTCAAGTACTTTAGTGTATTAAGTTAATACCATCATACTATATATAAGTTAAATAATACAATTCATTTCTTAAATTATGTCCAAGTCTAATCAAGGTAGCATTATATTAAGTGTTTTTACTAGTTTAAATTGGTTAAAACAGTGGTTTAAGGGCCATTCATTCAACAATGAGTGAACCAAAATCAACCCAATCATAATTAAGATAATATAATTCAATTAAAATATACAAAATTAGTCATATATAACCTCTAATAGAATAATATTTAAATACAAAAGTATTAATCCACAAATAAATAGAATATTCATATGTATTAACCACATACATAATGTAGTAAAACAAAATTACTAAAGCACAAATCTAATAGAATACACCCTTTTTTTAATTTCTTTCTTTCAACTCAAAAGGATGTTGTTTTATACTCAGTAAGCCAAGGAAACAAAATATAAAATCCAATTCTTTTTTTATAAAAAAGGTAAAATAAAATTAAAGCAAATCGAAAGTTTACAAGTTATATATATATATATATATATATATATATATATATATATATATATATATATATAAAGATAAAATGTTGAAATAAGTATAAAATATAGACTTTGAAATAATGCTAATACTAACAACATAAAAATTAAAAAGCGATGTCAAGATTTCCTACAAAATAATATTAATGTTTGATGAAGGCTCTCAGGGAGGTTTGAAGAAATATTTATCTAGATTAGTTGACCTATTAAAATATTGGATTATATGAGTTATAAAACTGGCTCACCGTAGTTTACTAATCTAACCCGTTCACCCAGGATTATATTTTAGGGCAAAGGAGTAAAGTTGGCTATAATCTTTTACCAAATGAGCATCTAGAATCATAAACGAACTTTAGGTTAAAAAACGTCCATGTTGAATGAAAAGCATGGCAAAAATGCCACATTTGTTTAATAGACGGAACGTCCGTTAATTTCTTTACAAATTTGTTAATGGTGTTAGATACTCCTAGATCATGGGTATATTTGCTCATTTTCACTGTATTTTAATACCATGTTCCTAATTAGTCAAATGGGTTAAGTAGCAAATCTACCCCAGAAGTACACGCTTGAGAGCAATGTTGCCCTAGAAGTTTTTTCAGGTTCAATTTTGTCCAAGAAGTCTAAAAGTAGAGCAATACTACCATTTTCCGTTAAAAAACTAACGTTGACCGTTAAAAAATTGATGTTGACCATTAAATTTTTTACAGAAAAATGGTAACCATTGCTTCACTTTTAGACTTTCGGAGTGAAATTGAGCTTGAAAAAACTTTTAAGACAATATTGCTCCTCGATGTATACTTCCAGGACGGATTTGTTACTTCACCCTTAATCAAATGATAAAAAGGTTGTGGGGTAGGTGGGGCAAGAAAGAAAATGATGGGATGGGGTGATAAGCTTTTTCCCCACTTTAGGATTACCAACAACCATGTTGCCTCCAATGTTCAGAATATTTTTATAGTTAATGTAAGAACACATTATGGGACGGTGCCATTTCAATTGCATGCCTCATTCCACTATCTCCATTATTCACTCACTCACTCACATGACACATTATAGTCCTAGTAGTTTAGTGCATCCCCACTTCCACAAAGTTTTCCCTTTCATTATTGGATTCTTGTATATATTTCACATCTTTCTGATATATATCTTACTTTATCATTATCATCATTACATCATCTTTTACAAACCTCACATGCATGAACCCCTTTATAATCCCTTTAATTTTTTTTTAATTGTCTTTAGTCAATTGTAATTATGTCATCAATTTAATATTTCTCATAACTCTCTTCAATTTAATTTAGCCCCAATTATGTCATAAATGTATATATGAGTTGAATATATATATAGAAAATGTTGTGAAAACAAATATTGTTGTTGTGAGATAGAGAAAATATTGTCAAATTTTGGTGTTTATAAATCTATAAGATATAGAGAAAGGTACAATCTCAGTAAAAGAATTTCATATGCTCAATGAAAACAAATATTAAATAATCTTTTGCAATTTGTTTCTATGGTTAGCTTATTAATATTTGATATTCATGTTAGTTTCCTATATTTTGTAGCTCATGCATCTGTGAGGCCTTGCATTTGGTTGTATCAAGCTGAACATATTATTATTGGAAATAGAGGGTGTTCATGTGCTCCCAGAGTTATTAATATTACTGGAAAAAGTTATGTACAACTAATTCTGTTTTATATATATGTGTGTGAGAGTGTGTATATGCAGGTCAAAATTGGTTTTTATTTATCCTAACAGTTGTTTTTCTTAAGAAAATAATTTGGCACCACAAGTTTTCAAAGCTCAAGTGGTAAGTAAACTCGTCAATGATTTTTCGTTTTCATTTTAAAGTTCCATTATATTACTGGTCAATGTAATATCATTAAATTAGCATAAATAATATTATAATAGCCACGTTATTAATCACACATAAACTTTGTCAGCCATAGAGTCCTAATTACCAACTTTATGTATTAAAACAAGACCCCATCGATTTGTCGTTTGAGATGCGTGAGAGCTCTGGCCTCGGGGTTAATCCCGGATCCATTTGATTTAAAAAATATTTAAAAAAATTCTGTGACAGAGGATTTAAAAATTCTATATTGATTATTTTACTTTTTAAAAAGGTAATTTTCTGAAATAATGAATTTTAAAAATATCTTATTTTATATATTCAACACCCCAGATAAAAGTTGTCAAAAGAACTATATTCATGGTGCAGAATTTAGAATGAAAATTATAAAAAATTAAATTATTTAGAATGCTCACATGACTTAAAGAGTAAATGAAAATGTCTTAAAGTAAAGTTATTAAAAAGATATGTGTTAAATGTGAAATACTTAGGATGTAGTTAGAGAGAATGTGATTAACTTGGGGCAATTTAGTATTTTTAAAATAATTATAATTTTTGATATCCTTTTGAATAATTATAATTTTTGGTTAGGTTGATTCTCGTCAATTGGATAGTCCATCAAACCCAGCAAGCTATTATTACTCCTCGAGTTAACAGCTTTCCAAAACCCAAAAAAGTGGTCTGGGTCACCGGATTAAGAATCAACCTAACCAATTCAATCCAGGTCCTCAGACATTAGTTTAATTCCTTCATTAAAAAGAAAAAAAATGGAAAAAAATTTCGCTCTTTACAATTCTCTCAGCCGTGTTTGGTAGGTAGTGTTAGAGGGGGAAGTATTGAGCTTAACATGTTTATTACTCATTCTATGATTTCTTCTTTTTTTTTTTTTTGGGTTTTTGCTAAGCATAAATATCTTCCCATTGAAGACAATTCTATTTTAAGCATTATATTAAATGTGAGTACCTCTCCTAATTAGGATTTGAACATTAGTTTGTCATATTATGAAGGATTAGTCCATTTCACTAAACTCAACTCCTATTGGTATTTTGTGATATTTGGAAGGAATTGGGGATGATTTGGGATTGAGAATACCATATAAGTGAGATTGCTAGAAACCCACCTCCCATAGTATTGAAGATCGAATCCAAATCAATTGAAAAGACCCAAAAGGGAATGATATTCTCTCCTTATCTTTTTCTTATTTTCTCTCATTGACCTTATCTGGGCCATTGATTAGAAAAATGAAAAAAAAAAAAAGTTAAAGTAGTATTGTATTGATTTGATGGATGCGATTTAGAGATTATGAGGGATGATGAAAAAAGAATAACGAGAGAAACTCAACTCGGCCCAAATAGGGCTCTAATATGATTCTCTGAAACATAATTTTCACTTATTATATTTTCACTGGCGAATAAAGTATTCTCTCATGTGCGTTGCAAAGATGTGCATTGTTTAATTATATATTCAAAGATTTGGTTTTGGAGAACTATGTCATTTATTATAAGGTACTCATGCTATCACATATAAGTTTAGATTTTTTGGGTGAAATTTTTGATGTTTTTTTAAGATTAAGTAAACGTATGCCGCATGTTGGACCTATATAAGATTATTATATTCAGTTTGAGCAAGGGGATTCTATTTATCCTTTTGTTCCTGTTAGTATATCACTTGGGTGTTTGTTGTACATGACTATAAGGAAGCATGTGGTGTGTCTGTTCTATTATGGGGATGGAAGTAAGAGTGATGACGATGCAAGTGCGTGTTGATGTAGCCATCAAAGTTTATTGGGTTTATCTTTATTAGTGGAGCTTCTTTTTCTTTCTTTCTTTCTTTTTTTCTCTCTCTTCCATTTTCGATATCGTGTTCCATGTGACGAGACACCATTAAGCCAATAAATGCTACTGCCGACCCTATGCGAGAGGTTTAGCAAAAAAAGACCCTATGCGAGAGTCTAGACCTCATTAAAATCTTATTGGCATATTCTTCCCATAAAAGAGAGCTATAATATAAAATTGATGAAAAGTAAATAATAAGAACAAGAGATTTTAGAGAGAGAGAAAGTAGTGAGAAGTTCTTATTTCAATGTGTTCAGAATATTTATATAAGATCTTTATTTATAGATGGAAAATAAGTCTTTTACTGTAATTTCCACCTCAGGGTCATAAGAGGTAATTTCCCTTTAAACTTTCACATGTGAGGCTACAATAAACATGTGATACAATAGTTGATGCATGTGAATGAATAATGGACATACATATATATATTTATAACACTCCCCCTTGGATGTCCATTATGAATGTGCCTCGTTAAAAACTTTAACTAGGAAAAACCCAGTAGGATAAAAACCTAGCCAAAGAAAAGAGTACATCATTCATTGATACACTATCCAGTGCTGCCTCATTAAAAACCTTTCTAGGAAAACCCAGTGGGACAAAACCTAGATAAGGGAAAAAGAGTACAATGTGTATCGACTCCCCCAATTAACAACATTAGTATTGCTCCCCCTGATGACAATATCAGTATTACTCTCCTTGATGACATCAGTTGAGATCTCTAAGTCTTTGAAGACTAATACCACAGATAAGATTCTCAAATATTGCTCCTGGCAGTTGCTTAGTGAATAAATCTGCTAGATTTTTACTTGAACTGATTTGCTAAATATTTATTTCACCATTCTGTTGAAAATCACGAGTAAAGAAGAATTTTGGTGAAATATGCTTCGTTCTATCACTCTTAATATAACCTTCCTTAAGCTGGGCAATACATGCAACATTATCTTCATATAGAACTGTTGGAACCATTTTACCAGAAGATAAATGACAAGTAGTTCGTATATGATGAATTACTGACCTCAACCACACACATTCTCGACTTGTTTCATGCATTGCTAGAATTTCTGCATGATTAGATGAAGTGGCTGATATAGTCTGTTTCATAGATCGCCATGAAATAGCTGCACCTCCACATGTAAACAGATAGCCTGTTTGTGATTTTCCATCATGTGGATCAGACAAAAATCCAGCATCTGAATATCCAATCAGTTCATGTTTGGATGTATTTGAGTAATATAACCCCATATCCATAGTACCTCTGAGATAACGAAGAATATGCTTCATACCACTCCAATGTCTCTGTGTTGGTGCAGAACTATATCTTGCTAATAAATTAACAGCAAACGATATATCGGGTCGTGTGTGATTAGCAAGATACATTAATGCTCCAGTAGCACTAAGATATGGTACTTCTGGACCAAGTAATTCTTCTACACCTTTTTCATTAATTACTTGGGGTCAGAATGGATCTTTTTCTTTTATCAAAGATCTTACAACCATTGGAGTACATAATGGATGTGACTTATCCATATAAAATCGCTCTAGGACCTTCTTTGTATAAGATTCTTGATATACAAAGATCTCATTTTTTCGGTACTCAATCTGTAATCCGAGACAAAATTTTGTCATGCCCAAGTCTTTCATTTCAAATTCTCTCTTTAAACAATTAATTGCTTTTGAAAGCTCTTCAGGAGTTCCAATAATGTTGATATCATCAACATAAACAGCAATTATAACAAATTCGTTTCTCGATCTTTTCATAAAAATGCATGGGCATATCGGGTCATTTTTGTACCCTTATTTCAACAAATATTCTTTAAGGCAATTATACCACATGCGCCCTGATTGTTTCAAGCCATACAGGGACTTATTTAACTTGATCGAGTATTGTTCCCGAGAATTTGAATTAGATGCTTTTGGCACCTTTAGTCCTTCAGGGACTTTCATATAAATATCACTATCAAGTGAGCCATATAAATATGCAGTCACAACATCCATTAGATGTAAGTCAAGCCCTTCATTAACTGCTAGACTAATCAAATAACGAAAAGTAGTTGCATCCACAACAGGTGAATATGTTTCTTCAAAATCAATACCAGGTCTTTGTGTAAAACCTTGGGCTACAAGACGTGCTTTATATCTTGTAATTTCACCATTTTCATTTCTTTTTCGTACAAAGACCCATTTATATCCAACTGGCTTTACACCTTTAGATGTATGGACTACAGGTCTAAATACATTTCGTTTTACCAGTGATTTTAATTCTGCATTTATGGCATCTTTCCATAGGGGTCAATCCTGTCGCTGTTGACACTCGCTAATGGATTTTGGCTCATGATCCTCATTACCATTCATTACATCATATGCTATATGATAAGCAAAGATGTCGTCAACGTTGACTTCATTTCGATCCCATCAGATACCATTAATAACATAATTTATTGAGATCTCATTATTATCACACTTTTCAGATACCTGGATCGCTTCTGGAGCCACAATATTCTCCTTTGGAGATAATATCTCTTCATGAAGTGGTTCATCCAGAGCTACACTTTTTTCTTGATTATCCTTGACTTGGCCATCTATAATCTTAACTCCTTTTCTTTTTTTGAGGATTTTTATCTTTAGAACCGATAGGCCTACCACGCTTCAGGCGTGTTTTTGATTCATTTATAATCTGCTGTCCTACAGAGACATCAATTCGAATAGGAGCATTAGCAACTGGAACATGTGACTTTGTCACTTTCTTTGGGTCAATGAATGCTTCTGGCATTTGATTAGCTAAATTTTGCAAATGAATTATCTTTTGAACTTCTAGTTCGCATTGTTTTGTACGATGATCAAAATGAGCCAATGATAATTCATTCCAGCTAATCTCTTCACCCAGCTACTTATTTTCTCCCCCTAATATTGGGAAAACTGATTCATCAAAATGACAATCAGCAAATCGTGCAGTAAATAAATCTCCTGTAGATGGTTCTAAATATTTTATTATTGAAGGAGATTCATGTCCAACATATATTCTCATCCTTCTTTGAGGACCCATTTTAGTGCGTTGTGGAGGTCCTGTTGGCACATATACAACACACCCAAAAATCTGTATATGGGAAATATTAGGTTCTTTACCAAAAACCATTTGTAAGGGGGAAACCTTTAGATAACTAGTTGGGCTGATGCGAATTAACATTGTTGCATGTAAAATGGCATGGCCCCAAGCAGAAATTGGTAAATTAGATTTCATAAGTAAAGGTCTTGCAATAAATTGCAATCGTTTTACCAATGATTCTGCTAGTCCATTTTGCGTATGAACATGAGCTACAGGATGTTCAATATCAATTCCAAGGGATATACAATGTTCATTAAAAGTCTGTGAAGTAAATTCACCAGCATTATCAAGACGTATTTTCTTGATAGAATAATCAAGGTAATGTGCTCTTAATCTTATCAATTGAGCAAATAATCTCACAAACGCCAGGTTGCGAGATGATAATAAGCACACATGTGACCATTTAGTTGATGCATCAATTAAAACCATATAATACCTAAATGGTCCGCATGGTGGGTGTATTGGCCCACAAATATCTCCCTGTATCCGTTCTAGAAATGTGAGAGATTCACTTTGTACTTTACTTGGTGATGGCCGAATAATTAACTTTCCCTTGGAACATGCAACACATGAGAAATCATGGGATTTTGGAATTTGTTTCCGCTTCAAGTTATGTCCACATGAATTCTCTATTATACGTCGCATCATAATTGACCCGGAATGGCCTAACCGGTCATGCCAAACATTAAATATACCTTTATCTGCACTCTTCTGGTTTTCCATAACATTTGTTTCAATTGTACTAATACATGAATAGTACAAACCAGAAGTTAACATTGGTAATTTCTCCAGAACATATTTTTCACTATATCTATCAATAACAATTTGTAGATATTCCTTATTCTTCTCAGTTATAGTCTCAATATGATATCCATTCTGGCAGATATCTTTAAAACTCAATAAATTTTTATGAGACTTGGAAGAATATAAAGCATCATTAATAACAAATTTCGTACAATTGGGTAATATTATAATTGCTCTTCCGGAGCCTTCAATCAATCTCGTATTCCCACAATGGTACTGATGCTTGCACTACAATTTGTTAGATGTGAAAAATACTTCTTATCTTTAAGAATTGTATGTGTCGTTGCACTATCAATGAGACACATATCTTCATTCTGGTGTTCAATAATTGAAATATCCATGAGCTTTATTAAAGGAAAAGAAATGCATTAAAACATATTTAATATAGGAAATGCATTAAAAACATATTTGATAACAAGTTGAAATAAAGTGAAACAAGAAAATGATTACAATTTCTTCAAAACTTATTTAATCATAAAAATATGCCACCTCCAAATATGTCATAGCATTATCATACAGCTCATTGACATCATTATCTTTATGAGCCTCATCATATTCCACATTATTCACACTCCTTTTCAGGGAGGCTTGATAAGGTTTCACTAAATGTTCTGGCATACGACAATTATGTACCCAGTGTCCCTTCATACCACACCGAAAACATTTATGTTCTTCAACTTTTGAAGGACCTGTTCTTTCATTCTTCTGTCCTTCATTATTTATCAATTTCTGGTGGGTATAAGGACCATGATTACTTTTGCTGCCATGATTATTTTTGCCACCACGATCACTACGGTAATAAACACGTCTCTGTCCACGACCATGTTTACATCTTCGTCCACGACCATAACCACGACCACGATCATTTCGTATACTCACATTCGCTTAAGGGAATGGAGCAGATCTAGTGGGACGATTTTCATGATTCTTCATCAATAACTCATTATTTTGCTCGGCTACCAATAAACATGAGATTAACTCTGAATATTTTCTAAAACCTTTCTCTCGATATTACTGTTGTAAGAGCATATTCGAAGCATGAAAGGTAGAAAAGGTTTTCTCCAATAAGTCCTCATCAGTTATTTTCTCACCACATAATTTTAATTGAGAACTTATTTTGAAAACTGCTGGGTTATACTCACTTACTGTTTTAAAATCTTGTAGCCTGAGGTGAATCCATTCATAACGAGCTTTAGGCAAAATCACCGCTTTCTGATGATCATGCCTATCTTTCAAACTAGTCCACAATTCAAATGGATCTTTTACCATTAAATATTCAGTTTTCAAACTTTCATGAATGTGGTGTCAGAGAAAAATCATAACTTTAACTTTATATTGATGGGACGTATCATTTCCCGGTAATATCGCCGTTCCAAGGCCCTTTGCTTGAAGATGGATTTCAGCATCTAAAACCCATGATAGATAATTCTTCCCAATGATGTCAAGAGTATTAAATTCAAGATTTGAAAGGCTGGTAGACATGATTCAAACTAAAAATAATGATAATAATTAGAATCATAATATAAAATCTTATTATAAATTAAAACATAATTTAAAGAACTAGAAATAAACGTGCTAAGAAAATAAAAAGAAGATGAGATAGGAATGGTAGTAAACTCACAGCGAGACCTAACTCATCCAAAGATAAGGAAGAAGATGCATATGCAAATGAAAATATATAAAAATAGTAAAGATTCTACTACCATACTAGAATTAAAATAAATAAATGTAAATAAATGGAGTCCACTATACTAGTGTCACCACCATGAAAAATAAATAAATAAAAAAAATAAATGGAGCCTACTAAGTGTCGCCACCATTAAAGATAAATAAACGGTAAATAAAATAAATAAATGGAGCCTACTAATAGATACTAGTGTGCCGCGATGAATGATAAATAAATGTTATATTAGGAGCATAAAATTAAATGTTAGTAACATAAATTTAAATGTTAGTGGCATAAAAGTAAATGTTAGTAAAGTCACTATGGAGCTTAGTGTCACCACCATAAAAAAAGGAGAGGAAAGAATATATATATATATATATATATATATATATATATATATATATAAAGCAGTAAAGAAAATAAAACATAAGTAAATAACTGTAAACAGTAAAATGTAAATTTACCATGAATAGTAAAATTACTATTCACTCTAAATAGTGAATAAGATAAAATTACTGAAAAATTAAATCTAGACTTCCATATAGGAGTCATTCTCACTAAAAATGTAAAATTACTGTTTACTGTGAATAGTAAATAGTAAATAATCTCAAATCTTAACCATGGAACCCAATGTTCAAAATAATCGGTAAAAGTAGAACTTTAATTCCATATAATGGTTAAGATTATCCCAGATAGATAAAATGAATATATATGAAAATATAAAAGGTAATAAGAAAATCCTACCTTTGGTAGAGTGATCGTGCTAATGACGTAATATAAAACTGATGAAAAGTAAATAACAAGAACAAGAGATTTTAGAGAGAGAGAGTAGTGAGAAGTTCTTATTTCATTGTGTTCAGAATGTTTACAGAAGACCTCTATTTATTGATGGAAAATGGGTCTTTTAGTGTAATTTCTACCTCAGGGTCATAAGAGGTAATTTCCCTTTAAACTTTCACATGTGAGGCTATAGTAAACATGTGATATAATAGTTGATGCATGTGAATGAATAATGGACATACATAGATATATTTATAACAAGCTATTATTAGTTGTTTTTTCAAATATGTTTATGAGAGGTATTGAATTAGTTATTATTCTACATCTCATAATCACAAAAGTGTTGTAAGGGATGTAGATAATACTCCCTCTAGTTTTTATTATAAGACATCAATTAATAAGTTTATTTGATTTTTTTTATAAGGTATTTATTTGTTTCCAAGCATTAATTATTTTTTTCCATATATGCCCATAAGCAATAAGGGTGGTGGGTAAGAATAATAATTAATATAATATTAAAATTTAGTGCAATTAGTAAGTGCAATGTTGGAAATTACTTAAATTCTAGGACAACTTTATTAACTTTTGTTAGTTCTCTATGTGTTTTGATGATAACTAATAATTGTAAACTTAAATGAAGTTCTTGGTTAAGTTAAAAAATTTTGGAATTTGTTCAAACTTAACCAGTGACCTTCTGTCAAAGGTTAATTTGAGTTTAGAGTTGTAAAACTCGACTTAACACAAGACAGAAAGTTTTCAAAAATATTTGAACTAATATTGACTCGAGCCAGTTATATTTTAACTCGAGTTATCTCAATACAAAGAGCTTTCAAAAGTATTTTAACTTATGCTTGACTCAAGTCTGGAATTGTTTAACTTGAGTCAATGCAAGGCTGAGAGCTATCAATGTATTCTAAACACATATTGACTCGAGCCAGTATTTCTAAACTCGAGTCATGGGCTCTTTTAAAATATTTGTGAAATGTTTTTAACTCGAACATATGATATTTGACTCAAATCATTTTCTGTGGACTTAAACTTATTTTAAAATTCATAAGTTCTTTACTCGAGTCAGTATACATTAACTCAAGTTTAGTGGCTAAAACATATTTTGTAATAATCTAGTTTACTGAATTAGTCATTTAATGACTCCAATTGATACAATTTCAAACCACTTTCAAAATATTATTTCCAAGTTCCTTTCGAAAGAAGAGCTTAACTCGAGCATTGAACTCTTAACTCGAGTCATGCACTTGAGTTAGACATTTTTACTTCGAGTCTAAGTCACATAGAGACATCTTCATTTTAAACTTCAAACTTATTTTCAAAGAAGATGACTCAGTGACTTGAGCCAAGAAATGTTAATTCAAGTCATACACTGAAATCATGTCAAGTGCAAAATGACTCTGTTCCATGATCACCGTCTTTGTAAATGTTAAATCTTCTAGTGTGATTTGTATATCTTTTATCCTCACTCATTTTATTCCTAACTATGTTCAATCAGTTTGCTAATGAGTTTCATAAGATCAAACAAGTGATTCAATGCAGAATAACCAAAAAGTGAATGATTACGTCAGATGCATTAAATGCTAGTTTAGAAAATGAAACATGTAACACCCCAAATTCCAGGTTTGAAAATCGTGTCGGTCGACACTTAGTTTTAAGAAAATCACAGAGTTTTGAGATTGCTACAGCTCAGAGTACTGCGGAAATGGATAACGTGCGCCAAGATTCGAATAATAGGTATTTGATATAAAATGCCCAGACATATGATGATGCCCTGACATAAGCTGATATTTTAAATATCCTGAAGGAATATTTATGTGATACAATTTACAGAGATTTGAATACATTTCTCTGATAAAGAAAGTCTTAAATTAGACCTATGGCTTGGAACCTAACATCAGTTAATCAGACAATTTGGCCAGGTCGGTGTTCAATCTAATTGGAGTCTCACCAATTTTATGGCGACTTGTGACAACCCACCGATGAAACCTTCCTTAGTTTAAGCACCAAATGGTCCGAAATAACTTTGTTAAATCCGTGCCAGAATACTCTATTAGAAACTAAGTCCTGATAACTTCTACCGACCTTCATCTTCGACCGCTGCCTCTTCACGGCTCTTTCCACCGACACCTTCTCTATCCCGGTTTCTTCCCTGTACTATTCATTAAGACTGAGGTCCAATGCCCATTGAACCTCAAGTAACGGTTAACCTTATGCTCAAGTATGATAATATGCATGATAGATATTCATTTATATTTTAGCATATAACTATACATAGCACACAGCACATGTATCAATTCATATCTCAACAATACCTACATAGCACACAGCCCATGTAAGGTCCACATAGTTTGGACATAAACCAGTGCCACGCCCCGGAGCGTGTCCTCAGCGCTAGGAAAACATCTATACGGCATTACCAAGACTGTAACCCGTTTTTACATTAAAAGCTGAATGTATTTAACAAAGGGACCTAAGACCCTGTCTTAGCCACAGTCCATGACCCAAGACCCAGTCTTGTCCATGACTATATGAATCATCTCATCATATATAAAGCATACAAGCAGCATAAGAGTTCGAGTTACAGTACGCGTCCGTACCTTCATTGACGATATCGGGTACTTTCGTCGAAATATGGTACGTTTGACAGCGGTATGACGGCGGTTTGACAGCGGAAACAGCGGTTCGTGTTTTCAGATATCCTATAAGGATTATATCACAGATATGGATATTTAATATCATAACAGGCATTTTAGGTACAAATTACCATTTTGCCCCTAGTTTGATTAGTCGGTGGAATTTTGCCAGAGCTTCGCTACTTTGACTCTAATCTTCCAAAATTTTGTCGTATCTCTTTCTCCATCATGTTTTCGAAATAAATACCATATTTAAACTTAAGCATGATATCAACAACATATTGGAAGACTAAAAGATTAAACTAACATTTCTACCATAACTACCAAACGAAGCTAGAATCTTAAGACTAGGGACCGAAGAACTTACCCAGAACCTTACTACTCTTTCCTCTGAGCTCCTCCCTCTCTCTAACATCTCTCTAGATTTCGAACTAGGCAAGTAAATTGGTGAGAAAATGAAGGAGAATGGAAGGGCTATTTATAAAAAAAGGCAATGGCATTTTGGTAATTCCTTTGAACTTTGTTTGATTAGTTTCTGACCGTCGGATCGCACTTCTTTAAGGTGGCAAGATCTTGGCCATACACCTTACTATGCTAACCTCATCCTATGTCACCAAGGTGATGTCACCAACTTGCTCAAGAAGCTTTCTACCGATAAAGTCCTTGTTCAGTGTTCTAATCACGTAATCTTGAGAAATCTCAAAATTCCGGGAACATAGCCTCGAAGATCTTTTCTTTCTCTTTTAAGATACCTGGGTTATCTAAATTTTTGATCTCATTAAAGACATTTCGTTTCCTGCCGAACATTTTCGGACAACCGTTGTCGGTTACGGAAATAACTTCGGAGATAGCCTACTTTGAGATAAAAATTCACTTGTATATAATAAGTCATTATGTTAGATACTTAGTTCATATATTTTGAGATAGGATTTATTTTCTATCAGTTCTCCTCTATCCTATTTGCTTTTTCTCAAAATATCTCACTTTATATTATTATTATAATCATAAATATGTAGATATTATTATTTTGCTACCACACACACACACATGCACAATACTTAGACACACACACACTCACAACTCTCCACATCTCATAACACTCACACACCACACATCTCACACACACACAAATTTCGGTTTTTTTTCTTTATTCATGTCTAAACAATTAGCCATTAATTATTTAACTAATCACTTACTAATTGTTGACAATTTTCTTAATTAGTAATAATTATTATCTCACAACTATTTTACTTACATTGGTATTTTATGTCCCAAGTAATATATCAAAAATCACGAAGTCAATTTTTGTTTCAGAATACTTTTTAATTTTTCTTCTTTTATTTTCAAATGAAATAATTTATTAAATTGTCTAAATTAAGGACAATATTCTTTCTAATTTTTAATAATTATTTTACTGCCCTTTAGAATTTATCACAATTCTTTTTGGGATGTTTTATGACCCTAAAATGCATTTTTAAGCCTTTTTGACACTTAATTTTCTTTATCCCTCCTAATTTCATGAGAAATCACCTTAGGAAATAAGGTAATTATTATACTAATTTTGAGACCACAAATTCACCTATTTCCAATAGGTATTATTTGTCAATATAATTATCCGGGTATTACAAAACACTATTTTGAGAAAACAATCTTTGCACATTCCTAAGGCCCTTATATTGTATTTCCATTTCTGGTTAACTGATCATCTAACGGGAATGTCTCAAGGAGTGAGAATGACTGCACTAGTTGAAGAATGGAGACATGTGAGTAACACTCAATTAATCAAGTCTCAACGGTTATCTTTATTACCTCAACAGATAATTATCAAACTTCTTCAACGATCATAAATGTCAACACCTATAAATACCAAAAGCATTGAATTTTCTAACTACCGAAACACTATGCATTTAGTGAGAAATTAATACACATTTCAGTTTTGTACATTTGTAATATCTTCAAATATATATTCTTCAGTGATCATCATCAATATGCTCTTTTAGAGGGTTTACTACAGAATCTTTATTCTTGTAAGAATCTCAGAGTTGTGGGACTTTAAGATTGATATATTTGATTGCAATTTGTAAAAGGGAATGAATCCTAGTGATAGGATTACTTTCGAATATAGAGTGTGTAATCATTTGGAGTGATAGTGAAAAACCTAGAGAGTCTGGGGACTAGACTAGGTTAAGAGTTTAGACCGAACTAGTATAAATTTCTTGTGTCGATATTTCTCTCTCTCTCTCTCTCTCTACTCTGTTATACTTTGTTGCATGAGTGCATTTCCAGAGAGTTTCAAAAAGGAATTTTTAATCACTTAATTCACCCCCTCTTAAGTGATATTTCTACTTTCAACTTTAACCATTTTTATTGGTTTGTGAGAATTGTTAGTTGGCACTTTATAATGAGGACCAGAAGGTGTAATACAAAGTTGTCATTTGAAACCACTTGAATAAGATAAAGGAAGTTTATCAGCTGAGGGATTAGGATCAAGCGGTTTGAACTTTTTATGTGACCCTTCCTAGCATATAATGATATATGTCTCTTGACGTAGCACATGATTGAGCGTGTTCTTCGTGACAATTTTGTGAGTCTAAATTTATAGGATCCTAACACAGTCACATGAATGTCTAATGATTGAAAAACGTTGTCTTTAAATTTCATTCGTTCCTTTTCATGTTGCACACATTGTTGCCCACATGTGAATGTTCATATTACGAGATTGCCAAGAGGTAATTGTTTAATGGTAGCTCATATTCTAATTAATAATGTTTAATGGCTATTGAATGTTGTCTTTAAATTTCATTTATTCCTTTTAATGTTGCTTACTTACATATAGTTGTTCATAAAAATTAATGAAAGTGAATTTTCACCTTTAATCAAAAGCCACAACCATACTGTAGACATGTCCTGCAATAAAAATGAATGTAATAATAAAGGAAACAAAGAAATGTGGAATTTATATGTGATGTTTCAAAATATATCAATAAACTGGACTCATGCCTCTAATTGTTTCAAACAATAAATAAACTTGAACACTCAAGAATTTTGTCCGAGAGGCAATTCACATCTCTTAATTACAGCCAACATAGTCCTATGTTCTTCATGCAAAATCCACTTTCTTAGCTTTTCATTCATTCTAAGGTATTGTTTCTAATATATTTTTGGAGCAAGCTCAGACACTATGGATACATTCTATAGATGTATCCCAAATCTTTACTAAATGAGACATTTGCTCCATTACTTATTGAATATCATCAATTTTTGATCTTATAAACTTGTAAATGAATCATATATCTTGACATATGATGAATCAATTGATTCCTATGTAAAATGGATTTTAAATGTTGTATTTTATTGGAACAAAGTTGAGTGCTTCCTTTAAGAATTGGGAAACATGCATAGAATATTGGAAATATGTTTTATTGTGGAATATGATCTTTTGAGTGTTAGCTCACTCTATATTATATGGAAATAAACTGATGAAGGAATTTTACTACAAAAAAAACGACCTTCTAATGTTTAACCATTGTAATAAAACCAAAATTGATAAATGTCAAAATGGCTAAAGTGAAGTGGGAGAAAAAAGTGACACTGGAAAAATTCCAATAATTTCCCGCATTCATTTCTTCTTCTTACTCAATTTGAAACCCCACAAGGTCTATGTATCATGAAAATGCTAACCAAGTCACAGAGCACTTGATCTACGTCGTCCTTGTCAGGCATCTTTGCAAAAATGCTTTTGTTATACTATATTAAATATACCAACTACAATTTAGAATATACAAAATATAAAAATATAATTATTGAATATTTCTAACTAATTTGTTCCTCATTGTTTGCTGTTTAATTTGCAATGTGTTTTATAGGAACAAAGTTGAATGTTTCTTAAGCCGATTTGATACCCTACAAGGTCCATGTATCATGTAATTGATAACCAAGCCACAGAGCACTGAATCCGCATCTTTGTTCGATATCTCTGCAAAAATGATTTTGTCAAAATATATTAAATACACACACTACGATTTGGAATTTGCAAACTACCAAAACAAAAAATATTGGATGTTTCTAACTAATTAGTTAAACGTTCCTTAATAATTTAGAAATCTAAATCTTGGAAATATGTTTTGTTGTGAAATATGACCTTTTAAATGTGTTGGGTCACTTTATATTGATCATTTTTCAGGCATCTCAAGATTTTTAAAATGATAAACTTTATCCAACTTGACCTCTTTGATGGAATGTTCCCACACTCTCCTCTACGTTGCAAAACATATGCAAGAAAACTTCATTATTTACATACTTGACATCCACCAGAATCATGCTAGCCTTCTAATGAACATACGATAGGATCTTCTTGTAGGGAGCAAACTTCATCCGAACACTCTAATATAATGACCTATATATATTTTTGGACATCGATGTCATTGAAATGATCTTGAAAAACATTTGTCATATTGTAATAATTTCTAAGGCAAAAGCAAAATGAGTTGAAAGATTGCTTGCATGTGGCCACAAAGTGGCGGACCCAGGAATTTTAATGACGGGGGGTGAAACTAAGTAACGACGGATGGGCAACAACAGCGATGATGGAGGATGACCGATGGACTTCCACTAATGGAGGGAAGTTCACTTAAACGAAGAAGTTATCAAACAACAATGCATTATGAGTTACCTCCAATTTACCCAGAGCAGGACAAACATTACTTTCAAGATCATTAAGGATGTGCATATGCATACAAAATTTGCCAGTGTGTATTTCACTTCACCACACTTTTAAATTTTTGTTAAGCAAAAGGGTCATAACCTTCCATTTTTTAGCCACTCTAATCCATGATAGCATTTGCAAGAATATTGGTTCACTCTCTCGCATGCCTAGAAACTAACTATGAGGGTTCTCAGTCTAATTCAAACTTCATTTAACTGAGGGTCAATGAATCTATAGCAATACATAAGCAACCTTGTAAGCTTTGGCGCAAGCGATTGTCCTTACAATAGCTCCAAAGAAAATACGTGAAGATAAAAATTATAAACAAGCTTGAAAGAAAATGAAAGAGAAAGCTCACATATTTGAAGGGGGAAAATAATAAAAAGAGAAATGTGTATAAATTTAAGTATCACTAGTTGAATTATTCTTCCGAAAATTTTTTAGGGACATTGATAAATATTCCTATAAAGAAATATGTACAAGAATAAATAATATTTGAGAAAAAGAATTTGGTTAAAAACTAGAAGAAAGTGATTACAAGAGAAGTGAAAAGAAGAAAAAGATTCAGCTTGATTTAATGTACATTTTTTTATATATGATTTTTTAAAAAAAAAATTAGGGGGGCGGGGGCCACCCCTCGCCCCTTCTAGGTCCGCCTATGCCACAAACATGGGTGGTATCACTTATAGTCTATGACATGTGTGTTAATATTTACAAATTACAAAAACAAATAAAAGGTATTCAATTGAGAATCAAATCTAGTTGCTTCACTTTGACATTTACTATTTATAGTTGATATCCAAGCGTCATTTTATTTTCCGGACAATTCATAATTAACATTTAATTGACTTTTTAAAGATGGCATTCCACTATTCGAGAGAATGTGAAAGGGTGTGGCTAATACAATACCTTTGGGCTTCTCGAACCTTTAATTTCCAATATTAAGACTCTTTGTAGCATTCATTTTTTGTTCTTTTTATTATCACTAGTGGTCAATTGTTGTTTAGCCTTACTAGAGGAAAATCGTTAATTAAAACCGTTGATGCTAATTCCTTTAGTAACAATATTTCAAAAATTGCCGCTAGTAGCAAAGTTTCTACAAGCTTTCTACACACACAGACACACACATATATTCTAATGCTAAGACCATTAATTGACTTCATGTGATGAAATTTCCTTCAATTAATACTATAACACAATAATAGAAAACTTTGGTGCAAGTTGAAACATCATGCACATAAACTTCTTACAATATAAGAATCATATATATAGATGCATTCACCGCCCTCTTTTGTGGCTGAATTCCATCCATGTAAAGATGCTTTTTTTAAAAAAATAAAAATAAAAATAAAGGTAACCATGATTATGATAACAAAAAAGGCCACAAAATAAATATTCAAAGCAATAGTTAACATCAAAAAAATATATATATTCAAAGCAATAGTGATTAAGTTGGTAAGAAAATCATGTTGAGATAACTTCTTGTTAGTAGGTCCGATCTAGATCAAACCTGAATTACAGTTCTAAATAAAGGAATTATATAACTAATTTTGTAGAAATTAAGAAAATTAGTTATATTAGTTATTTATAACATATATATGAGTATTGATTTTCTTTAGTGTCACTTTTAATCATTTGTATTGGAAATTACTCACTTGATATAAACCCCTTAGTTCATAGTCAATAGAGAGAATTAAAAAAAAAAATCCATAAAAAAATATAAATGTAGGAGACAAAATGAATTAATATCTTACATTTACAACGAAAAAGAAATCATATTTATTTTCTCTTACATGTAGAATGTAAGGGAATGTCATTCATCAAATAATTTATTTAAGAAAATGTTGTCATCACAAAGCCTGTGAACAAAAATATGGGCATAAAGTGATACAAAAACTTTAGCATGTTTGGTTCAATTGCATGTATAAGTATTATTAGTAATTAATTTCATGCATTTTGTTAACCCTTAACCCTAAAACCCCCCAAACTCCAAACGCTAAACAATTTAATATAATCTGGATTACAGCATATTACAATAAATCATACAATCCCTATCACATAACTATAGGTGTGTGTATATGTAATCAAGCATTCATGAATTGACAACATCTTGACATCCATACTCGTTATGAAAACATGTGGACATAGATACCCTTAATTTATTTTGTCTTTAAAGGAGTAATAATATCATTTTACATTTATTTTAATTGTCTATAGATAGAATGTAAAGTTCATTTCATGATTCCTTAATGATATACTCCAAAAAAAAAAAAAAACTATGTAATTATCATCTGTCTCAAACTATGTAAAATTATCATCCTGTTACAATAGATTTCTAACAATTCCTGTTTTTTTAAAAAAAAAAAAGAAAATAAAAGACAATTTTATTACTAACTAAATAAAACGATACATAGAAAAGCTTCAACGGCTAACCTATTGGGGTAAGCAAGCCCAGTAACTGAAAACAACAATCCAGAAGGAAAGAAAAAATAAAAAGCCAACAATCATAAAAACCACCTACAAGAAAAAGATGGAAAATATGACTGCAAAGCATTAATCCCTTATCCCTTTTTTAGGATACTTTTCTTATCCTGTCATGTTACAGTGTTGGAGATTGTTACACTAAATGTTAGAATCAGGTCATAGGGGTTTTGAAAGTATCCCGGTTCTTGACATTTTGATCATGAAATTTTCTGTCTTATCTGGGTGGACAAGAACTAGGATTACTATTGAGATCTTGGTCTTGATTTTATTTTAAAAAATAATTTTTTATCTTATAAATTAAGTTATCTTTTTATTTTTATTTTTTCATCCCATAAATTAATTTATCATTTGATAAGATGTGTATTACGTTTTTAGTTGGAGTTAAACCCGTATATATAGTGATATTGACCCTAACTATATACTATATAAAAATAGTAACAACAACAACAACAATAAATAAAATTTTATTATTCAACTCTAAATCAATTTATATAATTATTATGACCTTACTAGTTGTTAGACGATTACTTTAAATAATAGAATATGGGAAATTTAAATAATATAATGATATTTTTTAAATTTATTATTTTTTTAAAAAAAATAAACCGGGATTTCATGGTCCCCTCCTGATATTACTGAGACCCAAATGCAAATTGAATCCTAATCATACTGTGACTTGCAAAAATATGCCAATTGAACTCAACCTGTTTAGAGTTAGTTATTGTGGGTTATATATTTGACATAAATTTATAAAACTATATAGAAATTAAGAAAACTATAAATTTGATTCTCGTAAACTCATCATATATAACCTATTATAACCCACATAATTGAAAAAAGACGTATCAGTCAACAATTAGTAATCCCATCAACAACGCCCCTCATTACATTTATATAAGGTTTTGGATTTGAGCGTGGAGCGCACATGTTTGGGTGCGCGCATTAAACTGTATTAGATAAGAAAATGAAAAGGACAGATTCATATATTCAAGAAGCAAAACATCCCCATTACTGTTCAAGATGCAAAGACATCCCCATTCCCCTATCATATCCATAAGCCTAAAATCTTGTTATCACCAATAATTAAAGAAACAAAATATTTAGATAAACTTTTCTTCCTATTGTACAAGCATTTTCATATCAGTAACAATCCTATTTGAAATACTGTCGGCTAATAAATTTGGGTAACCTAACAAAAATTTAAATACTTCTCTGGTCCTTAATATAAACCATATTTATTTAATTTAATTAGATTAAAAAATTAGTTAACATAATATCTATTTTCTAAAAAACATAGTCATCTTTCTTAATTTCCCTATTTCCCTATTCCCTCTTCCTCTTGATTGTTATTAATGTAGTATTAATAGGGGTAAATTAGGAAAAAAATGATAAATATGAAAATTATATATTATATTTAGGACCAAGATCAATTATCTAAATATGTTTTATATTAGGAATTAGATGAGTATTAATTAGTCATATTGTGAGAAATTATATTTTCCTTTTAAATATGATACCTTTGGAATGGTAAAAGTTGCTTATCTATGGATTAAACAAATCGAATCAAATTCCCGCCGATTTTTTATTTTTTATTTTTCATGCTTTTGCTTTTCTATTCCTTTTTTAATCAACTTGATCGATTTTTTTTTAAAAAAATAATAAATAAAAAAGAGCTAATCTGTCGAGTTTGGCCCATTTTCCGACTAAAGCCCATTCACGAAAAAGGATAATAATAATGAATTTAGTTGAAATTTAATATAAAATTGTGATATTATTATTATTATTTTCGTAAAGTGGGAGAGGTAGGTCCATGATATAATGTCATCGTCATCAAAAGTTGAGGAGAAATTAAAGAACAAGAAACCGCAATCAAAATAGTCGTTGAAGTAAGGATGTAATTAAAGAACTTGATATTCCATTCATCATTACCAGTTAGCTTTAATTTCTTTCTTTTTCATTTCTTCAATCCATAACCCTTCCATGTGTCCCCCAAATTTCCCAAAAAGAAAAAAGTCAATGGAGGCACATTGAAACGAATCATCACAATAAAAAGATCTCAAAAGTTGGTAATTTTGCTTAATTTGATAAAAGGTGCTTCGCTTAAAGTATTTTCTATTTAAATAATTTAGTAAATTTTTTCACTACCTTCATACATTCCTCAATGTCAAGATTTGAACATGAGAATACACAACTCCTCTTGTCATTGTCCCCTTTTTTTTTGTTGAAATTTTCTTCAATTGTTGAAATATTAATTAATTCTTGAAAATGCTTGGAGCTTATTGTTTAATTGGTACCTAAAATCTCTTCTTATAGAGGTCATGTGTTCTATATCCCATATTGCCTAATAGGGGTGGGAGTGTGTGAGTTCTTTCTCCCGTAAAAGATAAGATAGGGTTTTAGATTGTCCGTATGAAAAAAGTAACTCTTAAAAACTGATAGCTTCATATTATTAATTTTTATATAAGTACATTGAAAATTACGTGCTCATTTGAACCATACTAAACAACTTATTTTGATTTATTTTATGATGTATGAAGTAAATATATAAGAATAATTTTCTATTGTAAAATATAAAAATACTTATTTTAATGTTGACAAACACACATACAATTATATAGGTACTATTTTTATTTTTTTATTAATTATTATTAGGCTTTATAAAAAATTATAATTAGGTAAACATCAATATAACGACCAAGTTTTATGAATAAGTACCATTCATTGCAAACGGAAAGACACTTGTATAAAAATTAGTTTCATCACAAAAATAACAATGTTTTATATGATATACATATCGGTGGGTGAACTAATATTTTTTGAAACTACAATAAATTGAACCAAATCACACAAACAACAAAAAAGAATATATCAATTTTCATACAAATGACAAAGATTTAGGTTGAAAAACATGTAACTATAAAAAAATCTACCAAAAATATCAACTATTATTTCTAAGTTTTTCTTCAGTAATGACATGTCCCATGAATTGTTTTATTTTGGCCAAAATTTTTTATTGTAAAAATATATATCTCATGTAATATTATAATTTATAAGAGGATATATTTTATAATATGGTTTGTCTTTTGCTCTATTGTTATTACATTTTTTTTATGACATTGAAAACAAATGAAATTGTAAATTTCGACAATAATATAACTAGCTTACCCATCACATTGGATCTTGTTATTGGGCTTTTAGTCACTGAAATAAATCTCGTTTAATTTGATTCTCTTTTAAGACTTCACTTACATTAATTCTTATTTCTGTCTTTTCACTTTAGGAAATAATGAATTCGGTGGAATCACCCCCCCCCCCCCCCAAAAAAAAATATTGTCATTATTAATTTTTGATAAAATTATATAACTTTAAAGAAAAAACGAAGTTTTTAGTTGTTGGATTTGTAGTTCAACTAGTTCTTTTAAGTTAAAAAATTATAGCGAACTTTAGTTAATATTTTGAATAGAGGTGGGAATAGGTCAGACTCCTATCAGGTGGCCTACAACCTGACCTATTTAGGGTATGGTTAGGCCTTGTTTATTTGTCAAAAAGGTCAAGTTAAGGCCTATTTAAAAGCCTAAATATGTAAATAGACCAGACCTATTTTGTTAAGGCCTAGCCTGTAGGCCTTCAGCCCGGCCTTTTTATATATTAAATAAATATAATTAAATTTATATCATATAAATAATATAATATTTATTATTTTTCATTTTTATATTCTAATTTCAAATTAAATTTATATAGATTTTGATAGGTTTAAAGTGTACCAAGTCTATTTATGACCTTCAAGGCCTACAATATGAGGCCTTTTTAAAGGCCTACATTGTATGCAGGCCTTTAAAAAGGCTTCAGGCCCGACCAGGTTTTATGAAGGCTCAAGCTTAAGTCTAAAAAAAACCTGAATTTAGGCTCAGGCCCAGGCTCAGGCCTTCTACCCCTATTACAGGCTTAAGCCTATTTAGTCAAAGTTTGGCTTGGCCTGGCTTGACCTATTTCCATGCCTATTCTTGAGGATGACATGTCCTTAATGTGGTGTAATACTTGTAATATTTTGTAACTACATGAATTTTGACGAAAATTGATCACAACACCAAGAATTGATTACTAAATGAGACAATTACAAGGAACTTATTTTAAATTGACCTCCACCCTTCCTTAAACTAGATAGACCTCGTAACTTCCAAGAACATTAATGCAACACTTTCGAAACATATGCAAAGAAGAGTAGCAAGGAGTAGCTTGACTCAAGTTAAAGGTTACTTGGTGCACGAGTCAACTATACACATGATTCCCAGCCACCACCCTTTGCTCGTCACCTCAGTATCAATGTCACTAACCAGGAGCGGAACTAGCAGGGTTAGAGGCGGACCACCCTGAATTACAGAAAAAACCCAAATGTTTGAGCAATTATTTTTCTGCCTTATAAAATTTTCATGATTTTCTCTTTAGTCCCTCCATGTAAAAGTTATGTGGAGGGACTAAAGGAAAATATTTTAATATTTATAGGGTTAAAATATAGTTTCTGAACATTTGGGTTCTATCATATAATTTTTGCTCCCTAATTATAATTCTTGACTCCACCCCTTTCACTAACTATACTAAGATTTTTAAGATAGGCCACCAAAAAGCTATATATTTTACTCACAAAAAGTGTAAACTACATCAGTGTTCTCTTAAACTGATCAAATTTCATTGCCACAAATCAATGTTGTCACTTGGCCTGTAGTTTTGAGTCACAAGAAATTCAATTGTTAAAGATATGTTATCAAGTACCAAGACAGCCAAATGGCGATGCTTTCTACACAACAACAAAATTAGCACACACAATAATATGTATATACTGTACAATATATAACTAGGAATATGGCTCCCTATATATATAGCGAAATGTTTTTTTTTTTTTTTACATAACTTTTTCATCAGGAATGAGGGTTCTATATCTCTTGATCTGCTGTGTGAATTAGGGTTAGACGCGCAGGATATCCCTTGGGTTCAGGACTTCATGTAGATATACAATGGGTGCTGTGCGATTGTTCCTAAATTGGCTGTGATAAGCAAAAGTGGAGGCAGCGGTAACTTTGGAAACATAATTGTTGGGCTTCATATCTCATACATAATCCATGCAGTACAATAAGTTGAGTGTTTGTTTTTCTTTAATTTTTTCTTGCTGGTGATTGAGCAGCCACCCCGTGCTGGATTGAAACATATGTCAGTTCAAGAAAGAGAATATTTTCCCTTGAATTACACTCTTTATAAATCTTTTCTTTCAATTTAGTCCTACAATATTCAAATGCTTTAGCATGCATTTGAAAACACGATCTGCAAACTGGGTGCGAATTGTGTGAAATTTTAAGGATTAGAAGTTTTGTTTCCCATATGAAAAAATAGAGGGCAAAATTATCTCCCACCAATGGGCGAAACATGACTGAAGTGAACACCAGGCCACCTGCAAAAATTCAGAATAAAGTTCAGAAAGATAATTTTTATAAAGCATCACTATTTACTGTCGTGAAGCATTTAAAAGGAAAAAAGAAAGAAAGAGGAATAAATGCGAACGGATAAAGATTTTAGTCTTTTACATATTCAAAACTCAAAAATAAAAAAGACAGAGAACATCTAAGTGCCCAGTGATAAAAACATACCACGTGCATTGCAGTCTTACAGCACCATCTTCCAGAAATGTGGATGAAGATCATTCTTCTTAACAGTTAGTTGAGACTTAAGGACAAGTTTATGATAGAAATTAGAGCTTTCAAAAACACTTTGTAATAGAAATTACAGCACTAAAATTTTTTGTAGCAGCAATCTTCGAGGTGATACTCTTCATCTTCTCCAACGACACCATTTCTGATTGGAGTAAGTAGCGTGAAGAAAAAATGAGGTAGAGGATTAACTTGTTATTCAAAAATTAAAAGAATAAAGGAACAACAACGGCTGAGACCAATCCCTTTTTCCTAGCAACGAAGAAGACAGGGAGAAGATTGGATTCGAAAGTGGTCTTCTAGGTAAAATCTGTGAAAGTGGAGTTCTATAGTAATGGCCACAGAGACAAATGGAGAGAAAGAAGGGAGACACCTCAAGAAAAAGAAGGAAGGCATGGAAGCAACCTCTCTCTCCGATTAGTGACAGAATTTAGTAATGAAATTGTACGATTTCGTCCTCAAATAAAATTTCACTAATTAATTAACGATGAAATTCCATCGCTAATTTGACTTGGCAACGGAATTCTTCCCCTGAATTCCATCACTAATTAGCTGTTTTATTAGTGGATTGAGGAATATCACAATCATACACTTTTTTTTTTTTTTTTGATATGGAAAATTTTGGAAGGGTTCGACATCAGTCCCCTACCAAATCATACGTTTTTTTTTTGACATGGAAAAGTTTTGGAAGGGTTCGACACCAATCCTTTACTAAGGCCAAGGCACGACCCCGGACTCTATAAACACTTACTGGAGACTTACGAGATCGCCTACCAAAGAGTCCCAGCAACGACAGAGGGAATCGAATCCACGGCTCAAGAACCTAATCCTGGATCCCTTACCATCTGTGCCAACTCTCATTGGCTATCACAATCATACACCTAATCTTTTGTTTTATTTATATTTTGACCCTACTGTAATGTAATTGGGTTTGGACCCTATTCCACTAAATGTGGATTACTATTCTAACAATTTGTGTATTTTTCAAGTAAAATTATTATAATATTTTTTAAAAATATTAAATCTGAATGATTAAAAGCTCAACTCAATAGTGGCAAAGGAAAAAGGAGAGGAAGGGGTAAATGATGGGAAGGGTAGATTGAAATTAAATAAAAACATATAAACTATTTTGATTTTAAAAGTAGTATATGTTGAAAACTGGAATTATCATTACTTTTATTTATAAAATTCCGCAGAATATTGATACTTTTCGTGTATAAAAACATGTTAAATTTTTCTGGTTGATAAAATTTTCAAATATAGTCAGAGACTTCACCAATTTTTCTTAAAAATATACACTTAATTTCTTCTAGTTTAGACACCAAATTAATAAATTAATAAAATTCTGCAGAATGTTGATACTTTTCGTGTATAAAAATAACTGAAAAAAACTTGCATCATATGCACCTACATACATTAATATTATATGCATAATTCCTAAAAAAGATGAATTATATGTTGTCGCTTTCTAGGTTTCCCAGAAACTATTTTGTCCAAGCTTCTGTCAGGAGGTTTGTCAATAGACAACATATTATTGCAGTTTTTAATTTCCTCATCAATGGACCTGTGACAAATTAAATCAAGATAACAAACAGAAACAATATAAAACCGTATAAAGGTTTCAAGAAACATTGCAAGATTAAATAGCGTTTGCTCTACAAAAAACCATAAAACAACAGATTAAGAGAAACATTGCAAGATCAGTAGTGAGATATTAGAAATTAAAGGTTTGTTGAATAAACGATTATTATTATTATTTATAATACTGGCCCAATATGATTTCATTGAGAAAATGGGCTGAAATACTCACACTATTCCTTTTTAGGAGACTTAGGGTACTGGTAAAATTGACTAATCGCTTCGCATTGTAAACTTTTTGAAAGGGCTTTAGTCAGTGGTGAATTTTGGGGTAAATATTTGTGGGGGCCAAATACATATTCATTAATTATTTAAAAAGAAAAAAAATATTTGAGGGAGCCAAATGTATAATAAAAATATTTTAACTATAAGATAACATACTTTTTACACTATATTAAATTTTCAAAAAAGAAAAAATCTCAACAAATTTTTCCTTTTTTTTTTTAGGGGGCCATGGCCCCCTTGTATCAAAGAAGATCCGCCACTGGCTTTAGTGTTAGCCATGAGAGCCTTCTCCATGCACAACGCTAAGGATTGAACCCCTTAATATATACTTAAAGAATCTAGTTAAGTGCTAACTGTTCTAGACCATATGGTTAAATACTCACACTATTATTTCACTAGAGGTGTGCAAATATACAGAGAGGCCCTAAGATAAAAACAAGGAATAAACAGAGAATAAAGCTAACAAATCTCCATAATTTATAATCTCTCCGGTATCAAAGAATTAAATATTTATAGATCCATAATTTATAATCTCCATAATTTATAACTATTTACAATATTTATAGATCCGACCGCAATATTTCTTACAACGCAGGTCATCCATCTTCATATATGGTGGATATAGGGAAAAAAAATCATAAAATATAATAATGATAATTTTATAAAATATTAAATTTAAACCATCTAATTGACATAACATTAGCTGTCTCATGGTCAAATCACAAATTTTACCACGATTTAAAATGCAATATAATGCAAACAACTCGGAATCGATCTCTTATCGAAGAGTTTTTTACTTCGAATTCCCTAAGTTAAACTAAGTACTAAAAACATGGTTAGAAAATGGGGTTTTGAAATTTTTTTTCTAAACTAAAATTCATGAAAATAAGGCTATTTATAATATTTTTGGTTTTTTTTTTGGTGCAAAATAATAAAGAAATGTTTGAATTGAAAAGGATTATATGATGAAATGAGTCTTGGTAGCAAAGTTGGTGGCTTTTGTAACTTCTCAAAAATAATTTGGGAGTCAATTTTTCATCTAGTCAAATCGAAAACCTCAACCAACTGCATTATGAGTCCAATTTATCTAATTAATAAATTAAATAGTCTTGCAATCGCATTCATAGTCATCTCTAACATAAAGTGTTAAAAACCACTTAATGTTTGTTTGAAAATCATTTAAAAATACGTGCTTCTTGTTAAATGAGAGCATAATCATGACACTCAATATCAATTAACTTAATCACACATCATAGTAATCACATATAATGTATAATTTGATCAACACGTAAGGAAATATGTTTAAGACAATATCCAAGTGCATCAACAACAAAATTTAACATAAGAGCAATTCATTGTAGATAAATAATCACTCATCTAAGTCTTCTACTCATGTAACAATACAAAATCATCATCAATAGATCAAAATACATGATAAAGGCTAATAGAAAACTAATAAACTCCCATTTGTAGCATGTTGAAGCTCTAGTCACATTGTTCACCACAAAAACTCAAGGAATCTAGATGCTAATTAACTTAATAGTGATCAAAACTTCTTCAAAACTCAAATGATCCACTAAATAAGAGTGGAAAGAGGATGAAACTTAAATTAAAGAAGCTCTCCGTAATCTGGGGATGCTTGCCGGGAGGTCAAAGTTCTCTTTGGAAAATTGCAAAACCCGCTTGAAAGCACATAAACATGTCAGAAAGATGAGGGAAGTAGTGATGCTATGGTTGGAGTTGGCAAACCGATGGATCTTGATGATGAAGATGCTAAGATCCGTACATGCAGTGGAATTAAAAACTTATGAATCCCATCGGAGGATCCATCAACGATGTTTAAATTAAGTTAGAAAAGGAATCATACCTATGCGAATTAATAAGCGTCTCCTTCAATTTGATCTCGTGGGCTACCTACTCGATCAACAGGAGACAACTCTGCGAATCCACTCCCTCTCCTGGTATTCACACGAACGACCTCCAACATCGATAGTAGCATGCTACCGCCTTCAGTATTCTCTTGTCTCTCTCTTTTCTATCTAAGGTTTCTTGAGGCTTTTCTAATATGTTTGACAAAAAGTCTCGTAGGTTTTTCAAAACCTGATAGGCGTATTATATTCAAAATTGATCCTTATTAATTTTGAAATTTGAATTTGGATTAAAACAATATATTAATTAAATCTATCTAATAGATATAATCTAATCTATTTATTTAATCTGAATTAAAAGCCTTCTGATTCAATTTATCTTTATAAATTAAATCTAAGAAATAATATCTATCTATTTAATTAAATATGGGATACTATATCTCGATTTAAATTTAAATAAGATATATGATATCTTTATTCGAAAATTAAATCTGAGATACAATATCTCTATTTGTTTTAGATATTTAATTTATTAAATAAATTAAACACCAAAAAAATATTATATAATAATATTGTAATCTCTATTAAATAATATTAATACATACATACATACATACATACATACATACATATATATATATATATATATCCATTCTACTTTTTCCTCTTCTTTCTTCATGCATTACAAATTCTTCTTTATCCTCATCTGTCCAAGGATAAGATACCATATAAGAGACAGCCAGGTTATATACTTAAACTCAGAGAAAATATGGGTATGGTGACATCCATATCATAAATTAATCCAGTTTTTGACCAACCTTGATCCGGGTTATAGAAGGATACCTGTCTTTTTTCATACAGGAATACTTTTACAGAGAATAGAAATTCTCAGACCTTCTTCATTCAGATCAAAATTAGCACAGCTTTCCTTCGTTTCCTACAGGAGGCATAGCTAGATTTTTCTATGATTTTATGTGATCATAACCAAACTTTCACCTTGCTTAAACACATAACCATGTATGACTCAATGGATCATAACTATTAAATTTCTGATAATATTACTCCCTAATTTGATCCCTTAGAAAATTAAAAACTCATACATTAAATTTATTCCACAACAATTTAAAATACTCTTCAAAGAAAGTAATGATTAAACTTCTGAAATTTTATTTCTCAGCAAACTGGAGAGTATACAAGGTAAGAAGTGAATTGAGTGAGATTTCAGCTGAGTATGTGTTCCAGTGAAGAGTTACAAGGCTTTATATAGACAATCGGCATTCCAACTGCTTACAATTCTGACATAAGACTTACATATAATGGAAATTTACAAAACATATTCATGACAACCTATGACATAAAGTATGGCTAAGACATAAAGTAAATAGGCCTAGTATTATAAATTATATGATACCTTTGTAAAACATTCAACATGTGTGCAGAACTTTTCATAAAGTTGCTTTTAATATTTTCGTCTTTTTGTGATTTTATTTTATTTTATTTTTTATTTTTATACATTGTCGGCAAAACCTTCACCGAACACGTTGCATGACTATCATTACATTTATTTGATTTTTAAATTAGCCTGTCACACTTTGTCAGTGTCGACAAGCTTTCTTCCTTGTCTTCTTCTATCTCTTTCTTCGTTGGCGGATCTTTCAAGATTCTTTAGAGGACGCTAGTGTGGCGACCGTCCTTCGAGGCCGTTATTTCATCAAAGTTTATGCGAAAAGGATTAAGGAGATTTGAACGACTTGATTTTACAATAGAAGTTTTTGAAAATATCTTAGTTTGAAAATACAGACTAATTTTTTCACGACTCGATTTCATCCGATAATTAGATGTTAATTACAATAAACCCAAGAGTAAGCGAATGATAAACATTAAAATACCATCTGACTATTCTTATTTTTCCAGGAAGTTCCAATCCGTTGTAATCCTTACAGCTGCTTCTGGCCCTTTTGATACCGAACCAACTACTTGTATCTTTTAGGGGTCTGGAGTCCAAATGAATGGACCCCAGGGTAACAGTTAATCTCATACACATGTATGAAAGTATAAATGACAGTTTAGCACATGTTAAAGTATGAAAGCATTTACAAGTTCAAATAACTGTAACCGCAGTTAACGACCAAGGATCGCAGCCCTTGTCTAAGACACGCAGTCCAATGAGACCGCAGCCTCAAATCCATTGCTAGGAAAACATATAACAAGTAAATCAACTAGCATACATCATTAGCTAATCTATACATAAATACTTACATACATGATTATAAGATTAGGGTTACCCACCTTAACCTTAAGTCCTTAAGTTCCATGTCTGAAGACGCCAGGATCAGAAGAGGTGTCAAAGTCTGCCTAGAAATATTTATTATCGTCATTAGGCACTTACTCGAATCGCAGAGAAACTAATTACGTGAATTAGTTTAAAGGATTAATATTGGTTATTAATCCCTTACAAATTTCCCCTAGTAATAATAATTATTATTTTATGTATTATTATCACTCATTCTCAATATTAACAACATTATCATAATTATCCCCAAATTCTCAGTAATGTTCCCAATATTAGCCAACTCAGTTATTCTTTCACAACTCAGTGACTATCTTTAAGACTTATCAAAATCTGACCTTAAATTTCCACGGTATTTGAGAAATTCATAACTAGGTCAATATAACTCCAAATGGAGTGATTCCAATTTCTATTTATTCCTTGATAAGTCTATTTTCATAAATTAAAGTCACCAAGTTGATTCATGATTAATAAAAATTCTAAAATTTCGAAAGTAAAAACACTGCCTAATCTGGGATTAGAAACTTTCCAGTTTTCATAGTTAAACTTCAAAAATCCATATCTGGAGTTCTAGACATCGGATTTAGGTGAATCCAAATTCTATGAACTCTTTATTAAATCTAGTTTCTATGAAAATTAGTTTCAAACTTTTATTAGGTGCCATAAATTCTCAGATTTCAAAAATTGCCCACTGTTCAAAATCACTTCAAAAATTGTACCCCAACTTCCGAAATTCATAACTATTTCCATACTTATCGAAATTTGACAAATTACCTATCAAATTAAAGCTCTATGTGTCTACTACAAATCTGGAAAATTTCATAAATTTATAACTTCATTTTCCTGGTAAAAAAGTCAACACCATTTTACCTCTCCAGAAATAACACCAAAATGTTTTTAGATTTTGACTCATCTTTCAAAAATCATAACTTGAGCTATAAACCTCGGATTGAGATGAACCAAAGCTCATATTAAAGTTTAGCATGTCTTCTAATTGTCCATAAAATTTCAAAGTCAAAGAAGGTCATTTACTATATTTTTGACCTAAAGGAAGATTGTTGCTCTGACTGAAAAATTTAATCTTCCAGAAAATGACATTTTTCTCTTCCTTCATAGATTCACACCCACTCACATCAGATATACATATACGCACTACTACCTTCATTTTTCATTCTCCTTCCAGCCTTTATTTAATCACACAGTAAGCAATATTTGCATGTATATATATTTTCTCGCATGCATCAGCAAGCTTATTATATATACATGTACAGTTAGCTTATGGTCTTAATACCTACGGCATGCTTTAAGATATATCTATGTATATGACAACAAACAAAAAGAAACACGTCTTGCTTCCATCTCCCATACGTATATATATATTTAGGACCCTCAGAACAGATCAATAAAACCTCAGAGACACACTAGACGCAACATCCCTCCCCGCTATACATGTATATATATATATCAGTAGAAAGAAAACGCTGGCAGCAACTTACAAAGGCACTGATTTATCTTCTCTGATCCAGCAACGCAAAAGAGGGGAAGAAGATGATCGCCTCCTTCTCTCTCTTCCTTGGTCTCTCTCTGTTTCTTTCTTTCTTTCTGTTTCTGCCTGACTCTCACGGCTCTATACCTCGGTTTTTCTGAAGTCAAAACAGAGCAATGAGAGATGGCTTCCCTCTCTGCCTCGCCCCTCACTCTCACTCTCTCAGTCTCGGGCTCTCTCTCTCTCTCTCTCTCTCTGGGTATCTGTTTTTGGACGATGGAACTGAAAGAGTCAAGGGGCAGCAATATATATATAAGGAGTTGAGGTCCAGCCGAGGAGTCGGAGATGCAACGGTCCGAGAAGCATGAACCAGTGGGTAAATGCGTGGGGCTCGAGAACACTGTCTGCAGAAGGTATGGTCTTCTGCTGTGATCTCTGCACTGAAATCCCGTAATCAATGCTGAGGTTTCCTGCTTGCTGTGATCTTGACGGGTGGGGGAAAAGAAAAATGGGCCAAGAGCTATTGGGTTTTCTATTGCATCTTATCTTCCATTGCTGATGTTGTTTGCCTCTTATTTCTGACCGAAAGAAGAATGGATGTAGGGAGTATGGGCTGAACATATTGGGCCATTTAAATAGGAAGCCCATGATTTTATCTCTTTTGCAATTTGATTGCAATTATTAAACAATTTAAGAAATAAAATCCTTAATAATTAATCCCATAATTATTTTATCCCAAAAATTATTCTTCCCAAATATTACTCCTAAAATAATTAAGTCTAATTTATCAATTCTATAATTTCTTTGGCCTAAATTATCTTTCAATAATATTCCTTACTTTTAATCTTTTCCTTAAATAGATTTAAGGAAATTAGTCCTTGATTTTCCAACACCCTCTCTTGCAATTATTTCCATGATTTTATTTCCAAGGAAAATAAATTCCTAATTTCCCATAATTTTTTTAGGCCATAAATTACTCCTCTCTAAAATATTTTGGCCAATAATTATTCCCTAATTCATTTGTCCTTAATTTATGGAAAAATATGCTTTAAATTCCAATAATTCACTTCATAATTATTATTAGGCCAAATTTCATAATTAATCTTCATAAATAAATTCTTAATTCCCAACCTCAAAAATTTGGGATGTTACAGCTAGTATCTATTTATGGATCTTCCATATCTTGCATTGCTTTTTATCTTTCTTCACAATATTTACACCTGTGATTTACATTTTCTGCTAAAACCTTACAAATCTTCTTCTTTGTCTTTTCTGAATTCTCCATCTTGTTGGTCTTCAATATGTCATACCACTGCGTAAAAAGTGGTTGATCATGTGATTTAGTCCCAAAAGATGCAATTATAGTTGTTAGGCTGCAGTAATAAACCCATTTCTTCTCTTGTGAGTTAATAGTTCTGTTCATCTCTTGAAAAATAATATTATAATTCTCAGTTCTAATATTACACATTTTATTCTGAAATTCTTGTTCGTTTTCTATGTCTTCTTTGATCTCTGCATCAGTTTCTATTGGCTTCCTTGTCGTTCCAAATCTGATTAAGCTAATTGGAGGATAAACCTTATCTGGAGTAATCTCCGCAATGGTTGAATAGAATATGATATACATTTTATACTGAGTAACAATTCCTCCATAAATCTTGATTGCTTCCCGGATAGCTTCTGGTAATTCATTGGTTTCTTTCAGATCATTAGATGGATAAATGACATGTAACATTCCATATTGGTATAAGATCTTGACTAAATCTGGTGAAGTTCCTGGATAAGCTACAACTTTGTTAAAAGTAAAATGAGAGGCATATTTAACATAAGGGTCTGATAATTCCATGTTTCCGGTTTTCTTTACAAGGGTTCTAAAATATTTGAATTTAGAGTAGGTGTCAAATGATGGATCTCTAGTAATTTTAGGGCCTGAGAATGAAGCTTCAATTGCTTTTCCTTTTTCTTTTCTTTGGGCTTCTTCTAACAATTGGGCTTTTATGATTTCATTCAAAGGGATTATTTTATGAAGTGTTTCAGTTTGAGCTTGGGCAGTAGGCCCAATAACATTCTGTTGGGTGGATGACCCACTTACATTTGTTTGGGTGGATGACCCAATCTGAGTGAATGACTTAGTTACATGGCTTGATTCTAAGTTTGTTTGTATTGCTGATTCAACCATACTTATATTTCTTCTTCCATCTCCTTCCAGCTTCTCTATTCTTTTGAATAGATCTTCAACTTGCTGGTTTAAATGTACAATACTAGATAAAATGCTTTGCACACTTGTGCTACATTGACTATTTAACAGGTTCATATTCATTTTTAGAATATTCAACTCTGTTAAAACAGTCTGACATGTATTACAAGTCTGATTAGATTTCATTTCTGAGCTTGAATTGGATTCCATATGCTCATAAAATCTGCAATAAGGTTATTTTTTTCCAGGCACATATTCAATAATATAATCATAATATGCTAAATCTCCTTGCCATTTAAATAATATTTTATTAGCCAATTTTTCTGTTTTTATTCCTTTATCTAACCAATATTTTACTTGTGTATTATCAATTCTAATTATAAATTGTGTATTAACTATAAAAAGTTCAAAATTTTCCACTACCTTTACAATAGCTAATAATTCTTTCCAATTAGAATGATATTTCTATTGTGTTTCTTGAAATTTTCCACTAGCATATCTAGTTATGATTTCTTCTCCTTTTTCATTTTCATGATATAATGATGCACCCCAATATTCATCAGATGCATTGGTATAAATTAACCATTTCATATTCTTTTGTAAATGTTTTGTTAATTTTGGTAAATTTTGACACATTTTCTTTAATTGTTCTATTATTTTAATAGTTTCATTATTCCATTTCCATTCAGTTTTTTCTCCTACTAATTTAGATATTTTTGATGTCAATTTTGCTAAATTTGGAACATAATTTCTAACTTGGTTTATTAATTCTAAAAACGCTTGTAAATCCTTTTTATTAGTTATTCTATCAAATTCTAATACTTTTTTACTTATATGATCTTGTAATTCTATTCCATTTGTAGTTAAAATTTGTCCTAAAAAAGGTATTTCTTGTTTTCTTAATATACATTTTTTAGGTGATATATTCAAACCTTTTTCTTTAATTAGATCTACAAATTGGTTTATATGTTTTTCATGTTCTCTTTCATCTTTCGAAAATAATAATATATCATCTATATATATTACAGCAAAATATCTTAGAGGTAATAATAATTTTGATACAAATTCTTGAAATATACTTGGACTATTATGATATCCCATTGGTAATATATTCCATTCATACAATCCTTCAGATGCGCTAAAAGCTGTATATTTTTTACTTTCTTCTTCTAATTTTATCTGAAAAAATCCTGATTTACAATCAAATTTACTAAATATTTTCTTTCCTCTGATTAAATTAAATAGTAATTCCATTTTTGGTATAGGACATCTATTTCTAATTGCTATGCTATTCAATTTCTTATAATTTATAACCATTCTACTTTTTCTTCTTCTTTGTTCACTAAGTTTTTTTTATAATCATTGCTGATGACGAATATTCAGATCTATTTTCTCTTATTAAATCGTATTTTTTCATTTCATTTATATGCATTACAAATTCTTCTTTATTCTCAACTGTCCAAGGATAGGGTTTACAATTTATCTCTTTACTGTAATCTTTTAATTCTATTTTTACCATTGACTTAGATTTCTCCCAATGTATTAATGGATTTCACTAAAATTATCTAATATTCTTTGTTCTATGGTTTTTTCTTTTCTTATAGTTAATGTGGCTAACATATGTTCTATTTTTACTGGCTCATTATTTTGTAAAAATTGTACTTCTTCTTTATGTTTTTTCTTTTGAAATTTTTCATCTTTTCTTTTATATGGACTCGTTATTCTAACTCCTATTACTTGATGTTTACAAAGTGTTGTTAATACTAAGGCTTTTTCTATAAATGCAAAAGGATAATATTTCTCTAAAAAATCTAATCCTAATATTATATCACATTGAGGTTCATTATATTGATTTAATTCTTCTATTTTTAACTCGTAATTTCCTATTTGTATCATTATATTTCTGGCTTCTAATTCTATCATATGTATTTCTCTTCCTGCTGATTCCATTCTTATAATTCTATTCTTTCTTTTATACATTTATGGTGTTAATACATTATATTTTGCTACTGTTAGATTTGCTCTAGTATTTATTAAAGCATGATATTTCCTAGCTCTATATTTTTCATAATTAAATTTTATCAAAACATAACATAATGGTATAGTCATATCTTTGATAATACTTCTAATTTCTTTTTAAATATCTTCTTTTTTACTTTTTCTTCATATAAAAATTCTTTTATTCTCCATTTTGTGTCCGCATCTAAATTTTGTGTTCTTAGTCTTTCTTGTTGTTGTTTACTTTGTCTTTCTATTTGTCTTATTAATTTTTTTTCTTTTTTATATAAGTTAGATCTACATTTGGTACTATTTTTCCTTTATTATAAATTGCTTCTCTTCTTATAATTTTTCCTTTAGGATGATATTCTTCCCATCTTATTATATCTATTCTTTGTCTATAATGAAACATATTATTCAAATTATTCATATTCTAGACAATATATTCAAAGTTTATTTAAAGTGCATTATTAGTAATTCGTTATCATTTATTATTTGTCCAATATCTATAATTTCTTGATTTATTATATTTGGGTATCCCATATCTATAATTATTTTTCTTAGTCTTATAGTTGTTTTAGTTACTTTTTGTACTAATGCTTTCATTGATATTTTTTCACATGCCCCTATTTTTATAAAACATTCTTCATTTCCATAGTAGGTATCTATTACTAGTATTTCATTACTCAATCTTCCATTTGGCACAATCATTTTGCTTTTCTTCATATCCTACTTAATAATTCTAACTTTTCTTCTAGGCGAGATTTTATAACTTTATATGAATTCATTCTTCTTAAATTTTGATTAAAATACAATGTTCGATGAATAAAATTTTCAATTGTTAGTCTTGCTTTATACAATTTAATTTTCTGTTTAAGTTTTTTAACTAATATTCGTATTAAATTTGTATCTACATCTGGTACTAAAGTAGTTTCATCTATTTCTCTTTCTATATCTTGTCTTCTATATATACATACTATCTTCTTTCTATCTTCATCCCATTCAATAGTTATATCTTTGTAAATCATGATAACTTTGGTATTACAATTGTTTGATGATTTAAGTTTATCATGATTCTTTCATTTTGAATTCTATAAGGATTAACTAATTCTAAAAAATCTTTCCTTAATATTATCTTATAATCATTTTCTGTATTATCTTACTATTAATGTTAAATGAACTATATCTCTATTATTAAATCTTAATACAGCATTAGTGGTTGTACTACTTCCTTCTAATATTAAATTATCTTCTATGAATGCTATTTCTTGTTTTGGTTATTTTCTTCTATTTTTGCTATTACTTCTTTCCAATACATTTCAGATTTTACTTCTAATTTTATATAACTTTTTCTTTGTGGTCTCATTTCTCTTAAATTTGTACTTATCGGTCTTTCTGCTAATAAATTTCTTTGGTTAAAATTATCTCTAATTTCTTGTGATGAATTTAAATTTCTAAGACTTAAAGTTCTATTAATTCCTCTACTAGATGATGGTCTGTTATATTCTAAACTTCTTCTTGGATTTATATTTATATTTAATGTTGGATTTTCTGATGTATTTATTCTTAAAGATCTTTGTTCTAATATGTTATTAGTTATCATTCTTCTAGGTGTTCCTTCATAATAACTTCTAGTATTATCTAATTCTAATCTTAACATTTATGGTATTGTAATTTGTTTTAGATATGTCTTAACTTCTTTTATTACTGGCATGAAATATTTATCTATTGTTATTTTTCCTTTATTTTTATTATATATTCTATGTTCATTTAAAATTAAATACAAGTCCTATTATTGCTGTTATACTTATACTTCTAGATCCTGGTTGTAATCTTACATTATATAAATTATGATATATTAAAATAGATTTATCTATGTGTTCTTCAGCTCTACTTATAGCAAAATTTGTATTTAAAGTAAATTTTAATTTTTGATATATTTAATTTCCTACTATCATTCCTAAAATACTATCTTCTACATTATTAATTATTCTTTCATCTGTTATAAGTAATTCTAATGGTGAATCTATTCCACTTTGAAAATAAGCTTTTACTATGATTTGTACTCCTGCAATATATATTTTTGATATTTCATCTTTAAATTTTGATATTTCATGTTCTATTAAAGTTTTATTTATTAGTGGTATTCTTAATATTCCTTCAGTTAAAGTTGATTCTATTGGAAATTTCTTTTCTAATACAACACAATGTGATTTTTCTTTTCTTTTATTTTTTAACATTTTACTTACTTTTTCCATAAAATTCTCATTTTTTATATTTGCAACTGTCATATCTAAATCTTTTTCTTTTATTTTATCATATTGGTCTTTATTAAATGTTATTCTTCTTTCTATTGAGCTTTCTTCTGTATTTATATATCCTTCATCTTCTTCAAATTCTGAATTATTACTACTACTTTCACCTTCTACTATATTTATCATATTTATATATTCTTAATTTTGATCTATATATTCTTTTTCTATATCATTTTCATCTTCTGAGCTTTCTTCTGTTGCTTCTTCTTCTGAATTTTCTTCTTCATATTCATATGTTAATTTGTATATTTCTAATTCATTATCCATGGGTTCATCAAATTCTAACAAATCTATATCTAAAGGTTCTAATTCTAATTCTTCTGCTTTTAATAAAATATTCATTTTCTTCTTTGATTTCAGTTTATCACAATTTGTTGTTATATGTCCTAAATCTCCACATTTATAACATCTACATTTATAAGGCTTTTCTACTTTTATTTTTATTAAATATTTTTATTTTAAAATACTTATTAGGTTTGAATCTTCTCTTATTTTTAGAACTATATTTTCTAAAAAACTTCTTTTTCAGATATTTTTTAAATTTATACACTTTTCTTCTTTTTCTATTCTTTCTTAACCATTTATCTTGGTTACATCCCCATTTATGAGGTTTTTCTAATTCTGCACAATTTACCATTAATTTATTTAGTTTATAATATTTTATATTTCTTTATGCTTCTTTACATCTTTCTGATAAATATTTTCTTAAATAATCTTCTCTTCTACCCATTGTATCTATTATTTTTACCAAGTCTGGATCATTTGCACTTTCCATGGCTTGTCTATATTCTTTTACTAAATTTTCTGAGATTAATCTAGGTAATTTTCTATAAAACATATCTAAATAAAATTTTTGTTTTTTTGGTTCATGTATTTTTGCTTCATAATAATATTTCTTATATTCACATATATATTTGTTTATATGTGTAGGTTCTAAATTGCACATTTCTATTTCATGTAAATATCTTATAGCTTTTAAAATTTGTGTGTATTCTATGTTTGATACCGAAGTTCCTACAAATTCATTTTTTAACACATTTTCATATTTTAATAATATTGCCGCATATAAAGCTTCTCTTCTTTCATAAGTTACTTCTCCTAATCTTCTAACTTCCATTCTAAAATCCAGTGGTCTAATCTTCATTATGTATAGCATCACAAAGCGGTGGCACTCATTTCAACAATATTAATGTGCAACATTCAAAACCTGAGTCTGCCTCTCTTGTGTACATGTCTTGATAATCAGCACCGTCATCAATATGATGCATTCTTCGAGTCCCAAGTCACCCAAACTTCAATTCTGAATTCTACTCACTTACATCTCATTTATTTCAGTTAAGGTTCATCTCAGAGATCATCATGAATTAAAACAAAGGTATTCAATTTCGATTCAACGGCACTAACTCCTCCCTCCTACAGATGTAACAGATCATCATAATCTACACCCTTCTTTTGGGCCACGCAATGCTCTAATACCTCATTTTCAAATGGGTTTTGTAATGTCGAACATTTCCAATGTGTTTTTTTTTTCCTATTTTTCTTTATTATTATTATTATTATTATTATTATTATTATTATTATTATTATTATTATTATTATTATTATATTTACTTAAAATTAGTGATATTTATATTTTATGGACATGAAATGATGCAACTTTAATTTTCTACGATTTTTCTAAAAAATAATTTAAACTACACAATTTTAGAATTTTTTTAAATTATAAAAAAATTCAAAACTTCATTTCTTGCATGTGGGATGGCAAGTTGTCGCTAATTTTACGTAAAATATAACAAAATCGGTGCCCCAACGCACAAGGCTCATACTGAGGTCTCTATAGAGGAATAAGCTGAGGTTCATAAGCCGAGGTTTGTTTTTTGGATTTGAAAATGTGACCTGTAGGCCACATAGCATCTATCTTACTACCTAGAACATTACCAGGGCCATTAAAGAGTGGGGCATTAGAGGCTCCTGCCCCTTACTTTTCCCCTCTATATATAATCCCTCCCAACAAACAAAACTCTAAGTCAACTCAAATCACTAAAAAATTCAAGACCTTTCCAAAATGGGTATTCATCAGAGATCCCAAACACTTGTGATTTTCACGAGTCTAATGCTTTTTCTGTGTATGGTTAGTGCTCGCAAACTGAAGAACAATGATCAAGTAGCAGCAAACCATGCAGCATCAAGTGAGAAGAAGAAGATTGATGATGAAGAAGCAAAGAAGATGGATCTTGGCGATGTGACAAATCCTGAACAATTAGTACCATTTCCACCTTTAATTCCTGGATTACCAATTCCATACCCATATCCTGTTCCTGTTCCTACAATTCCTCTGCCTCCACTTCCTCCTCTTCCCACTATTCCTGGTATTCCCACTATTCCTATTCCTGCTCCTCCTCCTCCAGTGTAGCTTCTTTTCGGATTTAGATTCTTCTCTATTTTCTCTTCTTTTTGTTTCTTTTAATTCCAATGAAAGATAAACACGATATATATATATGGCTCATTCTCGAGTGGGGCATAATGGGCTCAGTGTTTGTCTGTCGTTGAAATTGGCGAGCAATAAAGAAAAAGAAATGGAGAAGATCCAAATTCTGAAAATGCATGACAGTGAAGATAGTTTTCAATTTGGTCATTTCAAAAGTAACCCTCTCTCTTTGTAGTTCCTTGATAGCTTCTTTTTTAAGTTTACTAGATTAATCTGGTGTTTGGTCTTTATCATGGAACCAAAATGATCAGGGAAGGACGAGTTATTGAGGGAATGAAAAGGAGAGATGTAGTTACGCTTTAGTTAATTTTATGTACTACGTCGTTGTTGTTGGGAATAAGTTGTACGTGTGGCTCCATAATTATATTTCTATGTTTGGGTTTGTGCACTTGTTTTGTAGTTGTTGTAATACATCTCATCAGCTTGGGCTTGTCAAATACTTTTAATTACGAGGTCAACTAATAAGAAATGACTAGTTTATGAGACCATAAATCAGATTAACTTATTTATAGCTTCTCATCTCTAAAATCTTTTATTCATGCAGATCTGGTACCGTAAATTATTGTTTAAGAAGCAGCAGATTTAGTACTCTTTGATTAATCTTTCTTCTAGTTATTTTTTGGAATTATAATTAAGTTAGAGGGTTAATTCGGTATCAAACATATAGGGTTTGCCACCCTTCCAAATATATTTTTTTCTATTTATTATTACCTCTTCTTCTACTTACAAGTAATATATTTTAAAAACTAATTTGGACGTTCTTATAATTTGCCTCATCAGTTTTTTTATCAGATCCTTATATCTTTTTTTTTTCCTTTTTTAGTTGCGTCTTTTAAGTTTCTCAAGAAGATCTGTTAGTCTCTCATTTCAAAACTGTTAAATAAAGACTAACAGTGTTATTAACTTTGTTAAAAAGTGATTTGCCGCAAAAGGGAAAAAAAGAAACTGAACCAGATTGAAACCCCTCACTCTCACATAAAAAATTAACCAGTGATATTGATTGCTACTGAAAAATTATTTTAACATGCTAAATGTAAAAATTAAACAATTAGTTTAGAATATTGAGTGGAATTGAAAAAATATTTGAAGGTACTAAGTTAGCTTAATAGAAAACTTTCTTGATATAAAAAGTGTTTCTTTAATGGGTTAAAGGACTTAAATGTCCGGAAGTTTTCGCATATGGGCATTAGATACCTGAAAAAATTTTCAATGGGGAAAATGTGTCTCAGAAGTTTAAAAAATGAGGCAATTTCACCCCTCCATTAACCAGTCCTAATGATCAATATTTGTTTACCAAATATGCAAAGTGACATCAGTGTTATCAAAAACTAGTGTAACAACGTAGAAACATATGTTTTTATGTTTTTACCGGGCTGTTCAGTGCTAAGACGCAGGTAAACACCGTTTGAGGTAAAAATTAGTAGAAACTAGTGTAGAAACGTAAAACTTAGAAGAAACTTATGTTTTTACAGTCGTTACCATTTTTACTTTAAAAAAAAAGAAAAAAAAGGTGAAAGGGAACTCATGAATGGTGATGATTTTGACATTTCTAACTTTGCAAATAAACTTGCAAAAGCAAGAGAAGAGAACATTGATGACATTCAAGATGATGTATTTGATTTGAATGAATTGTTATAATTTAGAAGTTGTTAAACTTTATTATTTTGATGTTTTGGACTTATGTTTTATATGTTTATATGATTTGTATTATATCTTTTAAATATGTAGTTTTTCATTAAGTAGTGATTTATGATTTTTTTTTCATTGAATTTTGAGTAGTTATCTACTTATTTATGATTTTTTTCCACACACACACACACACACACACATATATATATATATATATATATATATATATATATATAATTTGAGCTCTAACATTAAGTTTTAAAAAGTAGAAACTTTACGTGTCATGTCGTTTCTACGATTTACATTTCTACCACCCCTTCCGTGTATCTGTAAAAACTAGTTTTTGACAACATTGGGTGACGTGATTATGTGGCATTCACCTCACCCTTTTTTGTTCATGTCAGTCGTTAGAGTTTTTTAGTAGGATTTTTTATAATCCTCAGAAGCAATATAATGTCTCTGGTCTTTGATATAAGACTCGGTTGAGTTATTTGAAGAGATTAAAAAGGATAAATAAATTACTTCATTCAATATTAGTTTATAAGTTAAGGAAATTATCATTATATTTATATCTAGAAAAAATTCTAAATTAATTTACTTGATTTATAAACAAATCAAAGTGGGATGATTACAAACCCCTTGTCCATGAAGAGCTATTGTATAAATTAATGAAATATCAAAATCAATATAGTTTCATATAAAAATAGAAGGTTATATTATTGGATAAGTCACAAACAAAACAGTGACTCAACTTAGATTTTGTAAAATACTACCTCCGGCCCTAATTATAAGACCGGGTTGACTGTTTTTAGAAAGATTAAAAAAACTAAATAAGTTACTTAATCATATCATATATTACGTATCCTTAGATTATATATTAATTTATTAGTTAAACTAATTAGTTTTGAGAAAAAAGCAAAAATATTCTAAAGTAAAATAATGAACTTACTGAATTTATTAAAAAAAGTTAACTTGATATTATAATTAGGTCCAAAGGAGCATATGAGAAGAATGTATATAGTTAATTAGTGAATTATTTATGGCTACTTATGCTCCAACATAATATAGTTGCATGCAGATTTGGTGCCATACGTAGAGATTCACAAGCCGCTTTTTTATGGAAATGTAGTTAAATATTTAACCTCTATAATTATCATCCGACTAGATATATTTCATATAATCATATATATGGTATGTTTTTGGTTTGAATGAGTTTGCAATTAATCAAAATAAACCATGGGTCAATTGTATATGTTTGAATGGTATGTTTTTGGTTTGAATGAGTTTGCAATTAATCAAAATAAACCATGGGTCAATTGTATAGGTTAGGATGTAATTAAAGCGACTATAGTCATCGACTTCGCACAAGCCAACATTTCGCGTATGTATATAATTAGGACTTCAAAATTTCATTCATCTCTCATGTATGATGATGATGAAATTAATAATAAAACACGTTTAAAATGCAGCTCAAAGGCATATTTTGAAGTCTGCTTAAATTGGCAAAATGCTATAATGAATTGAATGCAATTTACTCTGCTGCATATTACTATCATCCCTCAAAATGGAGGGAGCGGGACCGACCATTTCTCGTCAGTTACCCCTTCCTGCCCTTCATGTAAGATATACTTTAATGAAAAAATTCCTAACCTGATCTTTTATTAAGCAACGGAGTGAGTAATAACCAAATGAAACACATCAGAAGAGTGTGTCAGGATAAAGTTTCCGTCAACATTCTACAGAGAACTTATGATTTTTTATTTTTTTTTGGGGTTCATTTTGTGGTAAGTTGAGGCAAATAAAGAAAAGGAAAACTCTGATCTTTACATGTCTTAATGTTTTGGACGAGGGCAAAGAGAAATTCATAAGGGAGGTCCAATCAACTCATTTGTCAACCATAATGTTTGGAAGTCCATTAATGTTGGATTTGGAGAAAGTTCATTTGGTGGGTCCATAAACAGATTTTCCAAACATGACTATAGTCTAAATGTTCAAGATCAGATCAGAACATTAGTAATTTCCAATGTCAATGCATGTATATATATTTAACCTACCATGTGAGTTTAAATGATTGTAACAAAATATAGAACAGATTCAACAACAGGCTTTCATTTCCTACATTACCTAATAAGCAAGGATATGAATCATTTCCAACCATGTTCTTACAGCTGTCTGCCCAGGTTGATGTGTTCCCCACCTTCCATCCTGCTAGTTCCAACAGAGAAAGGGACGATGGACATCTCAGAGCGTTTTAAATCTAAGTCGAGCTCCTTCTGCTTCAGTTGTAAGATTTGATGCTCATTCTCTAGTTTCATTCTCTCATTCTCCAGCCTCAACCTCTCTAGCTCCCTATCTTTCTTACTGCGATATCTTAGCCACTTAAAATGCTGCTTCTCAAGTTCAAGACTCTGCGCTTGGTAAGTGACTTTTTGCTCTTGCAGCTGCAACATCTGTATCTTTATCCACTGACTTTGTTCCCATCTTGACTTGAGGGGATCTTGAAAAACACTCGCCATTTCTGCTTCAAATTTTTCCACCCTACCAGACTGTGAGCAGCCACGGTCATCATTGTCGTCATTGTTCTTTCCACCATACTCCTCCTTCATCTCGGCATCGCCACAAGCATTACGATTACCTTCATTATCTAATTCATCATCCTCACTTTCATTTACGTCCTCACCTTCCTCCTCTGAATCATCATCGTCTTTTGAATCCCTCCCTTGTTGTAGAGAATAGGCATGCAGATCAAGATTATGGCAGTTGGGTATTCTTTGCCCATTATGGTAAGCACACATCTCCTTGTAAAACAAGTGTTTTGAGCTCAAAATCTTTCGAACAACATCCTTCGTCTTTGCTTGCAGGTTGGGCAAAGAATCCATCAATGCAGGATTCTCTACTACCTTACAGCTAGTTCCTCTTCCAAGGATATCATTCAGCTTCTTGTACCTCTTATTCAAGTCATTAAATTTATCCTCACACTGCTGTGGTGAAACATGGCAACCGTTCTTTATCATTATCTTGGAGACAGTTTTCCATTTACCCTTCTTCTGTAGACACCCGGATCTTCTTTGATGACCATCCATGCCTTGAATGGTACCATCATCACCCACACAAGCTACCACTCCAATAAGAAGCCTAACTATGCTGTCTATCCACTTCATTCGCTGCCAAGGAGATCTCTTTTTGTTCTTCCCCCTGTCATAGTTCTCACAATTTGCATCTTCGGCATGACTCGGTTCATCATCTTCACTAGTATCATCACTATTGATGGGGATAGTGAGAGCTGCAGCCGCCGCCTTTCCTTTACCGAAATTAGTTGTTGCATTTGAGCCTTTCACTTCTAATAACCCAACTGGCTGACTATTTTCTAAACCACTCATCATAGTCATTTGATTTTGGCCTGTCTGTGATGGATGACCCATCTGGGTTTGTTGGTGTCTATGAAACGGTGATCCCAGGTTCAATATCCCTCCACTGGGTTTGGATAAAAACCGACCTCCCAAACTCGAATTATTCATCACTGGAACACAATCCCAAACCCCCAATTCTCAGCTTTGCAGAACAGAGTGCAAACAGAAATTTGGATTAAGGAAGCCACCGGAACAATATCCAGACAAGACTAAGCCCAATACCCACAGAAATCAGAAAAGTTGTGGCTTTACATTCATTCAGGCTCCAACTTCAGCAACAAAGAAAAGAGTGATCACAACACAAAGAACCCACTTTGTGATTGATCACATTATACAGATTATCCTTCGGATATGTAAACCTAATCTAGAACAGATACCAAAGAGCAATTTTAGTAATTCTTTACTATACATACAATTATTTACCAAAATTTAACAGAGCCTAATATAGATAATCAAGATATCTTATTTGTAAAGCACATTCATGAACTCAATGGAAACAGTAATAAAAAGAAAGCCAGTGTCCATATCAGTATATATTCAGAAAAGAGATAAAAATGTAAATTACATTACAGTGTGTTTATTGCCTTTAATTAATGTCATGCAAAGTTATATAGCTCTCATTCTGTAATGCCCACTCCAATATCACCAACATCTTAAAGACGCCTAGAGGAAATATACTACAATTTTTGGAGACTAAAAAAAACACACGCACGCACACAGCTTCTTTTCAATACAGATCTTTGACATCAGGTTCCTACTTACTACCAAAGGACTAGTTCTGTCACAAGAATACATATGGGAAAACAAGCACAGAAAGTCATCCAAATATAATACCATGAAATGTTATCAGAAACTACATGAAAGTGGATTAAAATATGCCAAGCACTTCAATTAATATTTCTCAAGTTCTTTTTTCTATTTGATGTGTGTGTGTAAAAATAAAAAGCTTACCCCCATGGAAAGAAACAAGCTAAATTAGTTCCTCTAAGGATGATTAAACAAAAAAAGGATGTGAGCTCTAACTATAATAGATATCTGAAGTTCAATCATCAAGCATCAAAGTTTTTAAGAAATTTCATTGTATAGAAGCATGTATTTGGTAAATGATTCAAGGTAAGTTTATGCAGAAACTGGGGAGTAAAAAAATTGCTTTGGAGGCTCCATTTGGTTGTGGATACAAGTCATATGAATTTCAAACTGTAAGCTGTCTTCAACTCATTCCCTTTATCTTTAGTAGGCGACTGTTACAAATTTTACCATTCCATTATTTTCTTCACTATTTCCCCGCGTGACTACTTTTTCTCACACTGCTCTCATTAAGCAAACGACAAGAAATTCAACAACTAACCCTTCTTCTATATGCGATAAACATAAATAAAACTCCTAACTGTATGTTCACACTTATTGGAACATCAACCACCAAAAAAGGGGGAAACACACACACGAGCATCAAATGAACAAAATAACACAACTATTTATACGGGCGTGAACAAAAACAAAACCTTTAATTACCATGCAATCCTGAAGCTTTCGGATTCAGAGCGAAACCTTCAAATACCCTGCAATCTAACACCGGACGAGGATCACGAAGGAGAAGGAACCCCGACGGACCACCGCAGATAGGGAGGATTGAAAGATTTAAGGAGCCGAGCACTTTAGAGGGAAGATTGAGCGGGGAGATCGAAGACCAATGAATTTTGAGGAGGAAAATCTGAGAATTTGGAATCTGAAGCTTGAGAGCTTCGGATGGTATAAACAATAAATATGTTAAAAATTTTCACTATGCTTCAAGAATCAGGCATCAGCCTGAATGGGGACTATATATAAGCAATGGGTAAAGTTTATGGCTTGGGGTTGAATCTGCGGGAAACAGGCAAGCAAGGAGACATGTGCCACTTGACACTGTTCCCCTAACCAAGAACCAATAAGCTTCGGAGTTAAGACGCATTGGATGCCGGCGTCGAGCCTTAACCTTTTTTTTTTTTTTTTGAAGATGAATAATTCTAATGATGAATGTTATACTACCTGGATTACAAATATAATATTGTAAGAATTACTCCTTACTTAACTTTTTTTTAATAAGACTTCAAAATTTGAATTAGCGTGTTACTTTTAATAGTATAAATATTTAATGAGTTTTTTATTTATGCTTTTCATTAATTATATATAGGGTTAAGATGCAAAAATATAGCTTTTTCCCTAACAACGTCAGCACCACATGTTTTTTTTTTAAAGTAAAAATACACATATAGTTACTATTTTAGAGTAAATATCACATCTCACCATTGTGTTATTGTTTATTGCTGTTATGTTACTGTTCATTTTATCTCTTTCTTTCTCATCACGGTAAACAGTAACATAACGGTAGGATATAACTTTTGCTGCAAAATATAACCACGTGTGTATTTTTGCTAAAAAAAAAAAGCACATGGCGCTGGGCGTTCCTGGGAAAAAGCTCATGTGTATTTTTGCACCTTAACCTTTATATATATTACATTAATTATATGGTCAGATATACTTATGTTGATTATATTTTTTTCTCTGACATGTTTCTTATAAATGAAGGTATATTTGTAAAAAAAAAAAAAAACTTATTTTAAGATGTACTTATTATTTTTAATTAATTTTAGCTGCTTTCTTAAACGGTAAAATTTGGTTAACGGGCTCTTATAAAAAAGATCAGGGGATGTATAAAGTTTTACTTACTCATCAGAAATTAAGTCATGTAAACGGGGTTAATGACTAGTGTAAAAATTTATGAAGGTAAGACCAAAAAACATATGCGATAGTCTTTGAGTTCTTACTCATCTGATCCTATTTATGGGATAGAGAGAAAAAATTTTACAATCCTATTTATAAGTGACATTATTAAATTTTTTATATGGGTATACAACTTTATTCTTAATTTATCATTTTGTTTACTTTACTTTCATAGATCATTCCATTAAATAGGGATAAAGTTTGAAAATTGTTAAATTTGACAATATAATAGAGTTAATCAAATTTAATGCTTTTCATAGTCTATGTAAACATATTGAAAGTAAATTATAAATACGATCAAATAAATACTTATTTAACTTGGTGTTAGAAAGTCTAGCTAACTAAGTTAATACAACAACAAAAATCTCTAAGGGCATGATTTTTGTTAACAATATAGTTCTTAAATATAGATGAATTAAAAGAAGAGATTAATTTTAAATTTTATGAAAAACGTCCTGAAGTCAAAAGGTTACGTTTCAGGTAAGAGTAAGCCAGAATATGTGTGTGTATACTGCAATTTTAAAAAGCTATTATTGCAAAGGAAAAATTTACATATTTGAGATTAATTAAATGGTGAAATTGATATATATATATATATATATATATATATATATATATATATATATATATATAGAGAGAGAGAGAGAGAGAGAGAGAGTGAGTATAAGTTAGGTGTTTAATTTTGAATGGAAAAAACTTATTATTATTATGGAAAGGAGACTACTTGAGTTATTTTTAATATGAAAGTACCAAATAAGTTTAAATGAAAGTTTTTTCTGAGTTATTATATGTCTAGCAATATAATAATATGTGGTAGTGAATTTTACGCTTTAAATGAAAGGTTAATGTACAATTTTATTAACAAAGTTTTTTCTGAGGGGCATTTAGTAAAAATAAGTTTTTGAAGAGGTAAAAATATCAATAAAAAATTTAAGAGGGTGCAAATTTACCAAAACAATTAAATTTCACCCAACGCTATTAGTATTTTTCTTTTTTTTAATTTAACGGTCATTTAATTAAATTTAATAGTTTTAGTGAATTTATATCCATTTGGATTATTTATTGGTATTTTTTCTCTTTCCAAAACTTATTTGTGCCGGATGCCACTCATAAAAAACTTTGTTGATAAAATTACACCTTAACCCTTAAAAAAAAATTGGATGTATGCTTTTCTAAATATGTCACTATTTATAAAATGAATATAGGAGATAAAATGTGTATAAAATAATAAAGAGAATGAATAATAAATAAATGTATGCAAAAGATTTAGTTATTCATTAATATAAAGATATATATTTTATAGAGATAGAAAAGGAAAAAAATATTGTAATTTAAATTTACATCTTGAGACATTAAAAAAAAGTTATTTATATTAAAGATCATCTAGAAAATTGTTTATAAATAGTATGAGAGGGTGTAAATTTTGTAGTTTGACTCCAATTTTCAAAGTTATTAATTATGAGAGAGAATATGATACATGTTTTAATTTGTAACGATGACCGACATCATATTTTTTCGTTACGAGATGGTTAAAGATCACCTGTTGTAAGGGTAGGAGCGAGGTATTGTTTACAAGACAATATCTCTTGGTTTTTGTGTTTTATCTTCCCTCTTTCCAACATATAACGATATTGGCTTTCTAGCTGTAGCACATGATTGAGCGTGTTCTTTGTGACAGTTTTGTAAGTCTAAATTTGTATGGATTCTAATATAGTTACATGAATGTCTAATGGCCGATAAATGTTGTCTTTAAATTTCATATGTTCCTTTTCATGTTGCGTACATTATTGCCAACATATGATTGTTCATATTACGAAATTGCCAAGAGGTAATTGTTTAATGGTCGCTCACATTCTAATTGATAATGTATACTTTTAGTACTTTAAATTTACATGAGATATACTTTTGGTCTCTTAACTTTATAAAGTATACTTTTAGTCATATAAATAACGGTGTAAATTTAAGTGATGACTATGTAATTAAATGCTATTAAGAATATGGGTAAATTGAAGAATATATAAAATATGTGTAATTAAATGTTATTAGTTATTACTTGAGTTCGTTGCGTCAGTGTTTTCCGTTAGCAACATTAACGGTGTTATAATTTTAGGACCAAAAGTATACTTTATAAAGTTAAGGGATTAAAAGTATATATATGTAAAATTTAAAGGACTGAAAGTATACGTTAGCCTATTCTAATTGATAATGTATGAATGAATAATATCTTTATATTCTTAAGAGGTAAATGTTTAATGACTATTGATCGAATGTTGTCTTTGAATTTTATTTATTCCTTTTAATGTTGCTTACATTTTGGCTACGTATGGTTGTTCATATTCTGAGATTGCAAGCTTAAAAATTAATTAAAGTGAATTTGCACCTTTAATCAAAAGACACAATCACACGGTAGAAATGGCATGTAATCAAAATAAATGTAATAATAAAGGAAACAAAGAAAAATATAATTCGTAAGTGATTTTTCAAAATGTATCAATAAGTTGGGCTCATGACTCTAGTTGTTTCAAACTACAAATTAAATGAACTCGAACACTCAAGAATTTTGTCAAACAGGAAATTCATAGCTCTTATAACCAACATAGTCATCTCTTCTTGATACAAAATCTATTTCCTTAGCTTTAAATTCATCCCAAGGAATTGTTTCTATTACCTTATTGGGGTAGGATCAGACTCAAGGTACATTTTATACATGTATCCTAAATCTTTACTAAATAGGACATTGGGTCCATTAATTTTTGAATATCATCAATTTTTGATCTAGGAAACTTGTAAATAATCATATATTTTGATATCAAATGAATCCATTATTTATATATGTTTGATCACTATTAAATGTTGTATTTTATTGGAACAAAGTTGAGTGCTTCCTTAAGAATTGGGAAACGTGAATATTGAAAATATGTTTTGTCGTGGAACATGATCTTCTGAGTGTTGGCTCGCTTTTTATTATATGGAAATAAATGAAGGAAATTTACGACCAGAAACATGACCTTCCAATGTTCAACCATTGTAATAAAAGTAACGTTGGTAAATGTCTAATGGCTAAAGTGCAGTAGGCAGAAAAAAGTGACACTGGTAAAATTCTAATAATTTAATTTCCCTTATTCATTTCTCCTTCTTAATCGATTTGAAGCCGCACAAAGTTTATGTATCATGCAATTGCTAACTAAGTCACAAAGCATTTGATCTACGTCTTTGTTCGGCATCTCCACAAAAATGATTTTGTCAAACTACATTAAATATGCCAACTACAATTTGAAATATGCAAACTATAAAAATATAAATATTGAGTGTTTCTAACCAATTTGTATTGTTGTTTTAACTTTAGGAAGCTTCCCAATGTCTTCTAGCTTCAAGCCCAAGCAATATGCAGCACATGGAATCTAATAAAGGTGGTACTCTTGGCTTGTAACAATTTACCAGCTAAGAAATAGTTGCTACCTTTGCAAGTTACCATTTAAACCACATTCCTTTCTCCAATTTCCTCCATAAAATCATCCAACAGTTGAAATATCTTCTCCCCAATCTTCATATATGATGAAATATCAACACTCCTCACAAACATAGTCCCAAATAGACAATTTACCATGAAATTTATCAAGTTCGTTCTTCCTATCCGTCCATGCATCTGACATAATTGAACATTCAAATTCCTCTCACTCTTTCTTGCAACTCTTCAACATTTCATTTGTTCGCTCAATTTCCCCTTTAAGGAATGAAACTCTCAATTCATGATAGGTTGGAGCCTTTAGATGTGAACCATAGTTTCCAACAGCTTCAAGCATCAACTTGAAGCTTCTTGTACGAGCAACATTGAAAGCTATTCCATTCCTATAAACAAATTGAGCTATGTATTGACAAGTTTTATCCCTTGCCTTTTTATCACAAGCATCATTTATACTTGTTTGTTTCTTGTTTTTCCCAATTTGATAGCTTCTTTAGGACTTTTTTAAAAGAAGTATATTCATAATTAAGTTTGTAATACCCGGATAATTATTTATCTGGAATATTATATTGACAAATAAATACCTATTGAAAATAGGTGAATTTGTGGTTTCAAAACTAGTGAAATAATTACCTTATTTCTTAAAGGTAATTTCTCATGAAATTAGGAGAAATAACGAGCTAAAAATCCCTAAGTGAATTTGTGGGTTATGAGATACCCTGAGAATATTATGATAAATCCTGAGAGGCAACTAAATATTCATTAAAAATTAGAGAGTATGTTGTCTCTAATTTAAATAATTTATGGGATTATTTTCCTTGGGAAATAATAAGGCAAAATTAAATATCATTTTGGGGAAACATAAATTGCCCCATGATTTTTAATATTTTACATAATGCATAAATTATCAATATCAGTAAAATAGTTGTGAGATAATAATTAATCTCAATTAAGAAAATTGTCAACAATTGGTAAGTGATTAATTAAATAATTAATGGGTAATTGTTCAGACATAGATAAAAGAGATAACCAAAGTTAGTTATGATTTTTCAAAGTTAGACAAAATTCTGCCCATAAATGCTGAACCAGCGTTATTTTTCTGAAAATTAGGAGGAAATAATTGAAAATAAATCCACCAAGGGTAAAATGGTCAGTAGTGGCCAAAATATCTTTTAGGATATTGTTTGTGAATTAATAAATACAACATTATCCTTATAGGATATTTGTGACAGCATTCTGATCGTCAAAATGTACCTTAACCCGACAACGAAGGTACATTCGCGTACTGTAACACTAACTCTGATATTTACAATATGTGTATATGTGGTATGTGTATGTTGTGGTGTGTTGTTTGAATACATGTTGTTATTAGAAGATAACTGTACATCTGTATACACTGGGAGTGATATATCTGTATTCACTGGGAGTGGTACATTTGCATTCACTGGGAGTGACATGTTTGAAAGTGAATCAATTGTTGTGTTTATATACCGTATATGTAAATATGAGGTTAACCGTTATCTGGGGTCCGTATGCATGGGACCTCAGCTCTTAACATAGCATCAGGGTCGGGAGAACCAGTGATGAAGGAGAAGGGAAAGCAGCATGCCCATAGACCCGGCGGAAGACTTTCCATTGTTGTTCCGGCAGAAGCCTTCTTTTTGTTCTTGTACATCACTTTTGAAGTACTCGGTTTCTATACCGCTGTTGTATCCAGCCAGACTTATGGCATTTTGAATATATATCAGTTACTCTTCCGCTCAAATGTTCTACTCTGATGATTTGAAATGATTCTTTTTTTTTAAAAAAAAGAATTGTTATTCCACTTTTGAAAATTGGGATGTTACAAAGTTCAACTTGCCTATATATATATATATATATATATATATATATATATATATATATAAAATATTATATCGATAGATAATAAGATTATTATGTAGTATTTGTTTTGTATTTAATTTATTTTAAAGATATAATACGCTCATTAGGGTTTGAAAACTCTAAGACAGTTTGTAAGAATATTAGAAAGACCGCATGTAATACCCCAATTTTCATAATACATGTAAATATTAAATTTTGATAAATGACACCTATTACAATAGGTGAATTTGTGGTCTCAAAACTAGTAAAATAATTACCTTATCTTCTAAGGTGATTTCTCATGAAATTAGAGTAAATAAAGAGCTAAAAATCCCTAAGTGAATTTATGGGTCATAAAATACCCTGAGAATATTATGATAAATCCTAAGAGGCAACAAAATATTTATTAAAATTGGAGAATATGTTGTCTCCAACTTTTTAGTTGATTTATTATCATTTTTAGGAATTATACCATTTTCTAAGCAATTAAGAGTTCGGAGGATGATAAAATCAATTTGAGAAAATTAGTAACAATTATTGGGCAATTGAAATTGCAATAATTGAGATGCTCTAGTAATTTTTGAAATTAGCTAGTAATTAATTTATAAAGATCATAATTAAGGAAAAATTAATTAAATTAAGGATCGAATGATATTTAGAAGCTAAAATTAGCACACAAGAAGTTATTAATCATCAAAATGAAATTAGAAACCTTGTCAATTTTGATAGTTAAGCCTAGTAGCCCCTAAAACATGATGATAGAAATTAAAATTAGGATTTAAAATAATTATTCCTAATTTATTTCTATGGGACGAAAATTCCTATTTGGTGATACAATAAAAACCAAATTATGTTAAACCTTAATCCTTGTGCAATTACTTGGACCAATGAAAGATTTTTCTTCTTAAGATGTAAGAGCAAATAAAATAGAAATTGATAATTGAATTTAGGGAGAGGGGGACGTTTTTTTTTTCTCTTGGAAAGGAGGAAGAAGTTATTTAATATATTATTAAGAAGCAACACATGGGTCATTGATGCTTGTGGAAAAAGAAAGAAAACTTAAGGAGCAAGTTAATCTTTAACTTGGGGAGCAAGTTGTTATCTAGTTAGTTAAAATTAGATAAGAATCTATAGAAATTAAATCATATCTTGAAATATTAGAACTAAGTATTAAATATAAATACATATTTGGAATCAGTGAATTAAGAGCTTCAACTTGGCTATTCCCAAAGTTATTTTCGAAAACTTTTAGAGTTCATACCTAAGTGTTTTGGGAAGTTAAAATCACCATAAATCTAATCACAAAATTAGGATTTCAAAAGTGAAATTGGATTTTGAATCAGAACACCCGATTACACCCAACTAAATTAGCATTTGGGGATAATTAAGGGGAGGAGCAAAACTTAAGAGAGTAGGGGGAGGAAGGACGGTTTGCATGTGTTGTAGGGGTGAGATTAAGACTTTTTCTCCAAGCAAATATCAAGGGCTAAGATCATTGGAAGTTTGCTTGGGGACTACTCATTTGTTGCCTATAAATAGAAGGCTTCCCAACACATTCTCCTCACCAATTCACAAGCCTAGGGCCGAAAATTTAGAGAGGAAGGGAGAGTGTGGAAGAGCTTCAAGAAGTAGGAAGCTAGTGTTCTTAAAGAGGTAAGAGAGTTTTTAGTTTCATAGTTCAAGTTCTTAGGTTATGAAATAGCTAGAAATGTTGTTTTGATCATCAATCTTCCAATTCCAGTTTTATTTTCATGTTTTTATGGTTTCCAATGGCTTTATTTCGGAAAAATGATGAAGAAAGAGTATAGTAAAACTTTCCGGAAGATTAGGATCAAAATAGCGAAACTCTGGCAAAATTTCATCGATTAGTGTTTTCTGGAGTCAGGGGTAAAAACGTCAGTATCTTATAAAGAAGATGATGTTAAAAAATTCTGAGAAAATTCATGGTGAAATTAGACATCTAGGGTTTTCTAAATATATAAAGAGTGTGTCATTTGAAGCTCTGTGCGAAAAGATAAAAATCTCAGAAGTTAAGCTATGTTTTCTGGGCGAAAATCTGAGCAGCGGTTTGAAATTTGGGAACTGGGAATTATCCATGAATTCTGGGTAAGTTCTAGTATTTTTCCTCAAAAGTAGACTTCTCAAGGATTCCGGGAAATTTTACGAATCCTCGGTTCGATTTTTCTAGAATTAGTTATGATTTTTCGAAATTAGGCAAAATTCTGCCCAGAAATGCTGAATTTTTCCGAAAATTAGGGAATAAACTGGAAAATAAATCCACCAGGGGTAAATTGGTCTTATATAGACAAGATATCTCTTGAAATAATGTTTTTATGAATTAATAGAAACAATATTATCCTTATAGGATATCCCTGAATACGTTCTGACCAACTGTCGCACCGTATTCTGCCAGAAATACCGTATAGCTTCAAACGAAGGTACGTTCGCATACTGTAACACTAACTCTTATATATGGTATGTGTGTTGTATGCATGTTGTGATGTGTTATTTGAATACATGCTGTTAAAGGATAACTGTACATATGCATTCACTGGGAGTGATATATCTGTTTTCACTGGGAGTGGTATATTTCGCTGGGAGCGGTACAGTTGCATTCACTGGGAGTGACATAGTTGGTGACATGTTTGGAAGTGAATCAATTGCTGTGTTTATATGCCATATATGTAAATATGAGGTTAACCGTTACCTGAGGTCCAATGGACATTGGACCTCAGTCTTAATGAATAGTACAAGAAAGAAATCGAGATAGAGAAGGTGCCGATGGATAGAGCTATATAGAGGCAGCAGTCAAAGACGAAGGTCGGTAGAGGCATGACGAACAGGGTAGTCTGGCACGACTTTAACAAAGTTATATCGGTCTATTTGGTGCTTAAACTAAGGAAGGGTTCATCGGTGGGTTGTCACAAGTCGCCATAGAGTCGGTGAGACTCCCATTAGATTGAACACTGACCTGGCCAAATGGACTGATTAGCTGATGTTAGGTTCCAAGCCATAAGTCTAGTGTAAGACTTGTTCTTTATCAGAGGATTGTATTTAACCTCTGTAAATTGTATCACATGAATATTCCTTCGAGATATTTAATATATCAGCTTATGTTGGGCATCATCATATGTCTGGGCATTTTTATATCAGATACTCGTTGTCCGGATCTTAGCGCTATCAATTTCCGCAGTACTCTAAGCTGTAGCATCTCAAACTCTGTTGTTTTTCTTAAAACTAAGTGTCGACCGACACGATTTTCGAACCTGGAAATTTGGGATGTTACACCGCAAAAGAAATCCAGAGAATTGAGAAAAATGTTAGAGGCACTAGCATGCTACTTGTGTTGGGGTCTTGTTCATGTGGATACCGATAGAGGAAGCTAGTTCGCTCAGTTGGCTTTTAGTGGTTGAACAAAACGCATACGGAAGGTACAATTCTAATTACTCAACTTAAATGCAATTGATAGATCCATGATTGGGATTCGTTCTTTTTCTTTTGATTAATTTCTTTCACAATGCGTACGAATCCCAATCCCAACAGTATATTCACTCGTTGAACTTGTTTTGAACTCCACAACTTTACCAAGTCCAACCGAATTGATCATGTTTTTGAACAAACAAGAATATGCTATGAGTTTGTAAGTGGGTCAACTCGTTTTGCAAAGCTTAAATGGCAAACTCGGTTCACTCAGTAAGTTAACTTGCGATTCTGACAACAATGCTATATAAGCATCTTCCTCCAACTTTGGCTTACCCTCTATAAAATATACCAGACCCATGAATGCCCACTTGGGTGTCATATAGCCACTGCCAAGTAATTACATCATCCTAACTTTCTTATTCATTTTTAAAAGGGTTAAAGTCCAAAAATGCATATATGCTTTACCTCAAGGAGCACCCAACCCCAAATATTTTTTTTATGTGTAAAAGTATACATGTGGTTACAAATTATGTGCAAAAATACCCTTTACCTTTTAAGTTTGACTTTGACCGTTAAATTTAACATTTTTTACTTTCAAATGTGTAAAAATACACATTTAATTTGGTAAAAAGAGCGTTCAATATCAATTTTTTTATTTAATAATTTTATTTCAATTAAAAGAAAATTATTATTTTTCTAAGTATAATTTCTAGGAGGCCAAATTTTTTATTCCCATAATTTATTTTCTTTTTTTAAATGCTTATTGATGCAAATGTTTATATTGCATAATTAGAAAATGTACTAAAAATTATATAATATTGATTGAAAATTATTTAAATAATTTTTGGTTCAATTTTTTAGATGAAAAAATTAAAATTATTTTTAATTAAATATAGTATTTATAATATCAAATTGTAAATGCATAAATACTCATTTATTAATTATTAATTAGAAAATTTAATAGGGACTTCTTAAAAAAAATAAATTATGGAAATAAAAAATTTGGCCTCCCTGAAATTGCACCTTAACCCTTTTTAAAATCTAAAACTAATTAAGAATATAAACTCGGATGCATTAAAATATTTAGCCTATTATAAAAATTTAATTACTGAATGTAACATCCCAGTTTAAAACACCGAATTTTTTTTTTAAAACATGTCAAATTGTGATCAGAGTCGAGCATTTCGAGTAGCTGAATATTTAAAAGTACATAACCATAGTGTAATTATCCATATACAGACAACTACTGTTTACAAAAAGTAATGTCAGTATATTTACAAAAATATAAACTTCTTCGCTCCTTCTACGAAGACTGTCTGCCCCTCTCCTCCACCCTGACACCTCCTGAACCTGTAGCTACAGCTGAGATCCAATTTCCGATTGGATCTCAGGTAACGGTTAACCTTATGCTCAAATAAACAGTATATGGTAACAGATATTCATAATAACATAACAGCATATCAATACCACATTACACAAAACAAATATCACAACAAGTTTGCACATATCCAGTGCCACGACGGCCCATCGTGTCCTCAGCGCTAGGAAAACCCCAACAGGTTATCAAGACTATAACCCGTGAAAAGCTGTATGTACAACTGCCCTCTCTCGGCAGAGTCTCAATAAATGACATATCTTTCACATATATGAATATAAGCAGCATAAGTGTTAAGGTTACTGTACGCGTCCGTACCTCCGTTGATGATTTTGGTTACTCCGGTAGTGTTTTGACGGCGGTTTGACAGCGGAATGACAGCGGAAACAGCGATTCGTGATTCTGGGTATCCTATAAGGATAACATCACCAGTATGAATATCTAAGACCATAACAGGCATTTTAGGTACAAATTACCATTTTGCCCCTAGTTAGCCTTTTTGGCGAAATTTCGCCAGAGCTTCGCTGTTCCGACTTTTTACTTCCAAAATTTTTGCTATAATCTTTTCTATAACATTTTTCTAAGATAATTATCATATTTACTCTAAAAACATGATATCTAAATTATCTTGAAAAATTAAGACTATCCTAACACTTTTACTATAACTACTGAAAGAACTACCGAACTAAAGACTAGGGACCGAAGACTTACTCAGAGCTTCGCTGGGAAATTCCCCGGACTCCTCCTCCTTCTTCCTCTCTCAAATTTTCAAAATGCTCAAGAGAGCTTGGTGTGAAAATGGTGAAGAATGGAGAGGTATTTATAGAAAAACCCGATGGCATTTTCGTAATTTTGTTGAACTTTGTCTGGTTGAATTCTGACCGTTGGATCGCACTTTTCTGAGGTGGCTTCATCTTAGCCTTACACCTCTCTTTGCTGACATCATCTTGAGTCATCAAAATGATGTCATGCTTGCTTCATCTCTTGCTTTATCTGATAAGCCTCTGATTTGGTGTACTGTTTGCGTAATTCCGTAAAATCTTAAAATTCTGAAAACAGTATGTCGAAGGTCCTTTCATCCTCTTTAAGAATACTGGACTCTCCTTCCCTTATTCTTCCAGTAAGGACATTCCGTTATCCGCCGAAAATCCTCGATTTTCGTGTCCGATTTCAGAAACAATTTTGGCCGGTACTAGCTTCTGGATAAAAATTCACTGACCAATAATATGCTCTGGTTTTTCTTGACCCATAACCATATTCTCACAACGGGAATATTTTCTATCCGTTCTCATTTATCCTGTTCATTTTTCCTCTGATTATTATATTATTTTCTTTTTAACACATGTTTAATCTTATATTATTATTATATCTAAAAAATCTTCTCATCCTTATCCCTCCTTTTTTTTTCGGCCAGCCCCCTTTTTCCTTTTTTTTTAATTTTCCAACATATATTATATTTATCTTATATTTATCTCTCACAAAATTCCCTTATTGGTCCAAAATGAATTTAGGCTTATAAAATTCCCAAAAATTACTTAATAAATCCCTTAATATTTTCTAATAATTTTCTTAATTAAAACTTATCATTTTCTCATAAATATTTTATTGACATCAATAATCTAAGTTTTATGCAATTTATTATCAATTTTAGTATCTATTTTGATTTCTAGAACACTTTTTAAATTTTCCTTCTTTTGTTTTCATAGGAAATATTTTATTAAATTGTCTAAATTAAGGATAATATGGTTTCTAAGTTTTTATAATTATTCCATGCCTTTTAGAATTTATTACCCTATTTTTAGGATGTTTTATGACCCTAAAATGCCTCTTTTTGGCACTTAATTTTCTTAATATTTCCCTTTGAACATAAATCAATTATTTAAATTAGAGACAACATATTCTCCAATAAATATTTAATTGTCTCTAAGGAATTTTAGGGTATTACACTGAATCCTTATATACACCCATGATATCTTAATAAATTTTCTCATTAACATGTTAACTTCTTTAACTTGCCTAATTTTGTAACAATTCCAATAATCAAATTTAACATAGATAATTATCTAAAAACCACATAGACCAATAAAAATCAACTTACTAGAAATAAAATAGGGTACGAGAGAATCACAATCAAATGCACAAGCAGGAGCAAACAACCCCGCTAAACAACTAAAACTACTATCTTAAAATAGAAAATGAAGAAGCAATGAAATACTTAATCCAGAGTTTGTGGAGCCAACACAATATCTCTCATATCACGCAATGAATTGATGATCCTATACATTAAATTAACATCTCCTTAAACCCTAAAATTTCCATATGACAAATTCAAGCTTAATCAAATAATTTAAACCCATTAAATTAAACTTCAAATTAACCGGAGACAATCACAGCCAAACCATTAAATCTACACTTAATTGTTGAATTCATCATTGTTCAATATAAACTCCTATTTTCATCAAACTATAACCCTAAATTACCTAAATCTTGGAATATAATAAATCTACACTGATTAAACACTTAATCTACTCTAATTAACTCACTTAAACTCAAAAATAATCTTCAGGATATCATCATAACTTCAAATCCTAAAACCCTTTCTTCCACATCTTTCAAAAAACTGAAGAGCTGAGTTACGTTGGAAATAAAAACCCTTACTTCATAACTTAAAGGCAATTATAGATGCCAAAAAATGCAGTACAAGGACCCAAAATATCATGCTCTAGGAGACGCATGCAGATGTTTCTCCTCTGAAAACCTTTTTCTATCTCATTGTTCGGTCTAATATTACAAACCAAAGTCAATTAATAAGCGACATTTTTTAACTACTTCAACGCCAATTAATTGTGCTTAGGGATTGGATATCCGATGTAGAACATTAAGGAATATGACACCCTTAATTCACATCGAGTCCGGGAGCGTTCTAACCTCTTACACCTATTTATCTTTCTTTTCTTTTTTTTTCCTTTTTTTTTTTCCTTTTGTGTGGTGACATGTTGCCCTTATTTATCTGGCTGGTCTCGATGAAGTGTGGTACCTAGCTCTAAATTATTTTATCCCAATGTTATCATTTTTTTTATCCCAAGTCAATGTCCTACTCTCTAGCTAACTCCTCCTTGATTTATATTGATTCATTTCAAGTCCTCGAAAATTAGGATGTCATAGTACGTAATAAGGAACTCGTAGATACTTAATTTTTCTCTCTTAGGATAGAGAGGAGTAGACCCTTTTTAGCCTACTTTATTTTTTATTAGATTTTACAGGATAGAGGGTAATAGTGAGAGCTGTTAAACAGTTAAAGAGAATATTCATTTCCTTGAATACTAGGGTTCTCTACAAGTTAACATACACGTACGCACATACATACATTCATACATCACCTTGCTGTATAATAATAATAAAAAATATTAATATAATTCTTTCCCACTAATTACTACTAATTACTTAGAGATGTTGGTTGAAGTCTCTATCTAATTACTTATAAAAATTTTTGCAACTTGTTAATCAACAGTTAGATATTCAAATATAAGCATGTACTGGAAATGTAAAAGATAAGGGAAGAGAGTATGCAAACTGTGATTTATCCTAATTCAATCCAATCGACCTACGTCCAGTCCCCAAGCTTCACTTGAGATTTTCAATCCACTATCTTCTTTGAACTTGATTACAGGTTCTGTACTTGAAGTAATCCTCTCGTTAGGATTCACTCTCCCTTACAAACTGTAATCAATACACTTGCTTGATTACACACTCTGTACTTGAAGTAATCCTCTCCCTAGGATTCACTTGTAACATCCAATTTTCATAAACGTTTCCATACAGAGCTTAGAGTTGAAAATATTTAAAACAAAGAGTAACTGAATAACATTGTATGAAATATATCTAACTGAACATTTAACTATACAATCATCCATGGGTTCAATATACCACAATTTATATTTCAAAAAGACAACGTCTCCGCAGGGTCCTCACGCCTGCTTCTTACCCCTATCCTTGATCCTGACTCCCTGGGATCCTGAAGCTATAACAAGGGCTGAGGTTCAATTCCCATTGAACCTCAGGTAACGGTTAACCTCATGCTTATGTAAACAGTATATAACAGATATTATAATAATAAATTCACTACTATCCCTTTCAAAATTATATCAGTAAGTAACATAACACAACCACTGCAATATGTATGTTACCCATAGTTTGCACATAACCAGTGCCACGATGGCCTATCGAGTCCTCAGCGCTAGGAAAACTCAAAGGAGTTTTCAAGACTATAACCTGTATTCAATTAAATATATCATAAGCAACTTTCAAAATAGAGTATCAACAAGTGAAAACAACTTTCACATATAACCATACCATAAGCATAAGCGTTAATGTTACAATACGCGTCCGTACCTGAATTTGACGGGTTTTTGGGTACGTTTGACGTCAGAACTCGTGCACAGTCTATCCTAAAAGGGTAATATTGTCTCAATTAATTCTCAAACAATATTTCAAGAGACATTTTGGCCACACTTGACATTTTTACCCTTAAAGGATTTATTTTTCAATTATTTCCACATAATTTTTTCAAAAATCGCTGGTGCAGAACTTCTGGGCAGAATTTTGCCTAACTTCAAAAAATCATAACTAATTCCACAAAAATTGAAATGAGGATCCGTAAAATTTCCCGAAATCCTTGAGATGTCTACTTTCAAGGAAAAAATACTGAAACTTATCCAGAACTCATGGATAATTCCCAGTTTCTAGAATTCAAACCGCTGCCCAGAATTTCGCCCAGAAAATGTAGCTCAACTTCTAAGATTTTTAACGTTTTGCACAGAGCTTCAAATGACACACTCTTTATAGATTTAGAAAGCCCTATATGTCTACTTTCATCATGAATTTTTCCCAGAATTTTCGAACATCATCTTCATCATAAAATACTAGAACTTTTACTACTGACTCTAGAAATTCCTGATTACCGAAATTTTGTCAAAACTTCGCTATTTTGGTCATAATCTTCCAAAATTTTTGCTATAACTTCTTCTTCCTCAAATTTTCGAAATAAAGCTATTGGAAACCATAAAAATATGAAATGAAAACTATAATTGGAAGATTTGAAGATCAAAATAACCTTTAAGCTATAAACTAAAAGCTAAAGCTTAAGAACTAGAGAACTTACCCTTGGAGAATCTTGCTACTCCTTCTTGCTTCCCACTAACCCTCACTTTCACTCTATTTTCAGATGCCTCTTGCTTGTTTTGGTGTGAGATTTGTGAAGACCAAAGCCCCCTATTTATAGTAAATTGGGATGGCATTTTTGTAGTTTCTTCTTTTGCATCTAACCATTGAATTTTGCTTGGAGAGGAGGAGATGATCTTGGCCCTCCACCTAATGCTAGGCGTCCTGTAATACCCGGGAAAAAATATTTATCTTAAATATTATATTAAATAGGTGACTATGAGGTCTCAAATTTTGATGTTGCATTTATTTACATTTATAGGAAATTTTTTCATAGAATTCAAAAAAATTAATTTAGCTTGTTAACATATAAAACAATATTTTAGGGATTAAATTAGGATTTAACTCATTATCCCTAATTTAATTTTATGTGATGGAAATGTCTCCAATTAAGAGTATTTAAATTATACAATTATATTAACCCTAAATCCTAAAGTGTAAATGGACCAATGAGGGAATTGTCTTCTTGAGCATGTGAGAACAATAAAGGCATAATTGCATAATTAGAATTAAGGGAGGGGGGCGAAATTTTTCAAGGGGAAATGGAAGAAAAGTTAAGTCAATTAAGAAGTGTGAAAAAGAAGATGAGTTTGTCTTAGGGACCAAGTCTTGACAAAAGTGGACAAAATTAAATGAAAACCTATAGAAATTAAATCGAATCTTGAAAAATTGAAGCTAAGTATTTAAGCTAAGTACATATTTGAGATCAGTGATTTATGGGCTTCAACTTGGCTATTCCCAAAGTTATTTTCGGTTACTTCTAAGATTTATACCTAAGTGTTTCGGGAATTAAAAATCACCATAAATCTAGTCATAAAATTAGGATTTCAAAAGTGGAATTGGATTTTGAATTTAAATACGGACTTACACCTAACTAAATTAGGATTTGGGATTAATTGGGTTAACTTAATGAAAAAGGAGTTTTCCTTGGGGACAAAGAAAATAATTTCTAGAAGGAAAGGGGGAGGGGGATGGCCAAGGGGGAAGAGTTGGAAGGCTTGGATCATTTCCTCCTCTCCAAGCAAAGATCAATGGCTAATTGCAAGAGAAGAAATTACAAGAAATGCCATGACCTTTGGCTATAAATAGGAGGCTTAGCAACACATTGTCTTTACAAAATCCTCTAGCCTTGACCGAAATATAGAGAGGAAGGAAGAGAGTGAGGAGCTGCAGAAATAGGAGGCAAGTACTCTTCAAGAGGTAAGAGAGTTTTAAGCTTTTGAGTTTAAGTTCTTAGGTTATGAAGTAGAAATGCTAGAAATGTTATTTTGATCATAAAACTTCCAACTCCAGTTTTATTTTCATGTTTTTATGGTTGCTAATAGCTTTATTTCGAAAAAATGATGAAGAAAGAGTATGTCAAAAATTTCTGGAAGATTATGATCAAAATAGCGAAGCTCTGGCAAAATTTCAGCAATTAGGAACTTCTGGAGTCAGTAGTAAAAATGCTAGTATTTTATAATGAACATGATGTTCTAAAATTCTGGGAAAATTCATGATGAAAGTAGACATATAGGGCTTTCTAAATCTATAAAGAGTGTGTCATTTGAAGCTCTGGGAAAAAAGATAAAAATCCCAGAAGTTGAGCTACATTTTCTGGGTGAAATTCTGGGCAGCGGTTTGAAATCTGGAAACTGGGAATTATCCATGAGTTCTGGGTAAGTTCCAGTATTTTTCCTTGAAATTAGAGATCTCAAGGATTCCGGGAAATTTTACAGATCCTCATTTCGATTTTTTTGGAATTAGTTATGATTTTTCAAAGTTAGGAGAAATTCTGCCCAGAAATTCTGCACCAGCGTTTTTCCGAAAATTGTGAGGAAATAATTGAAAATAAGTCCACTAAGGGTAAAACTGTCATTTGTGGCCAAGGTGTCTCATGAAATGTTGTTTACAAATTAATTGAGACGATATTACCCTTATAGGATATCAGAGATCGTTTTTCTGATCAACACAACGTACCGAAACTCAGGTACGGACGCGTATTGTAACCTTAACTCTTATGCTTATGGTTTTTCTTATATGATAGTTGTGTTCACATGTTGAAACTCTGTTTTGAAAGTTGCTCATGATATATTGAATTGAGTACGGGTTATAGTCTTGATAACACCATTGAGTTTTCCTAGCGCTGAGGACACGATAGGCCATCGTGGCACTGGTTATGTGCAGACTGGGGTAACATACATATTGCAGTGGCTGTGTTATGTTACTTGTTGTTATGATTTTGAATGTTATATTTTACTATTGTGATACTTGTCATATACTGTTTACATAAGCATGAGGTTAACCGTTACCTGAGGTTCAATGGATATTAAACCTTAGCCCCTGCCATAGCTTCAGGATCCCAGGGAGTCAGGATCGAGGACAAGGGTAAGAAGCTGGCGTGAGGACCCTGTGGAGGCATTATCTTTTTGGATACTTATGTTAGGAGTATTAGACATGGATGACTGTATTAGTAAATGTTCAGTTAGATACATTACATACAATGTTATTCAGTTACTCTTTGTATATGAAAAATATTTTCAACTCTCTCCGCTCTGTATGGAAACGTTTATGAAAACGGGATGTTACACGTCCCCCCCCCCCTTGTCTTCTAGAAATGTTTTGCTTTGTCCCCAAGAAAACCTATTTAATCTCTAATTACTCCTAAATGCTAATTTAGTTAGGTGTAAGTTGGTGTTTAAATTCAAAATCCAATTTTACTTTCGGAATCCTAATTTTATGATTAGATTTATGGTGATTTTTAATTTCCAAAACACTTAGGTATGAATCTTATAAGCAACCGAAAATAACTTTGGGAATAGTTAGGTTGAAGCTCATAATTCACTGATCTCAAATATGTACTTATCTTTAAGATCTAATTTCTAGATTTCAAGTTATGATTTAATCTCTATAGGTTTTCATTTAATTTTGTCTAATTAAGTCACAACTTGCTCCCTGAGTTTCACTAATCTTCTTCTACACTCTCTTTGACTTATTATTATTATTATTATTTAGAATTCGCCCCTCCCCCCCTTAATTGTAATTAATCCATTATGTTTTAATGTTCCCTCACTTTTAAGAAAGAAATCCTCTCATTGGTTCATTTAGATTGTAGGATTTAAGGTTAATATAATTCAATTCTTTCATGTATTTGTATAATTTATTTGTTCATCATTAAATAAGAATTTTTGTCCTATAGAGATTAATTAGGAATAATTAGTTAAACCCTAATTTTAATCTCTAATATAGTATTTTACATGGTCACAAGCTAATTTAATTTTTAGACCCTTGAATTCTATGGAAAAATTGCCTATAAATGTAAATAAATATAATACCAAAATTTGATAAGTTTCTAATTAAATTTTGATGATAAAAAAACTCCTTGTATGCTAATCTTAGCTTCTAAATATTATTTGGTCCTTCACTTATTTGATTTTCCTTAATTATGACCTTAGTAATTTAATTGTGAATAAATTTCAAAAATTACTAAAGTATCTCAATCATTGCAATTTCAATTGTCCAATAATTGTTACCAATTTCTTCTAATTGATTTCATCATCCTCTGATGATTTTAATTGTCCAAATGGTATAATTAAGATTATCTGACAATCTTAGGATATTTTATGATCTCCAAATGAAATTTGAAAATTCAGGTTTTTGGTTTATTTAATTCTAGAAGAAAATTCCCTAAAGTAAACTACCAAAATTTGAGACCACATATTCACCTATTTTTAATAGGTATTTTTTTATCAAAATATAGTGGCCAAGCTGAATAGGATTTTTAGGGTATTACATCACTCCCCTTACAAGCTATAATCAACACAAAGTGTTTCCCACTCAAGATCACCCAATCTTGAGTATCTCTCAAATAAACTAATTAACAATCAATCTTCTCTCTCAGAAGTAAATATGATGAACACTAAAGCATAATACTAATAATCTCACTCTCTAAAGGAAATTATAAGGTCATTGAGATACATAGAGAGTAGAGGATGAAGACATTAGGATATTAGCATTTTCACTGTGTAGGCTCACGTCTATGTACTTCACTGTATTTGCCCTCTTGCATCTATATATGTTGCTCTTTGTTTCTGGGCTCCTTATATAGATGAAGAAGTTTGAATCTTCTATCAGAATATGTCTGTTAGAGTTCCACTGAGAAAATGTAGTCATTGGAAGTCCATTGTTAAGCATCCCTGTTTTCAGCTTTTGGTTCCAGTGATGGCTGTCAGTCCTTTGATCTGGAATATAAACAATTAGAAGATAATATTGATCAGAAACTGACTGTTGGAACTCCACTAAAAATTTGATGTTGGATGTCCACCGAGAGTATGGCTTGGAGTGTTTCTGATTTCTGATTCCAGCAATGATTGTAATACCCGGATAATTATTATCTGGAATATTATGTCCATTTATGATAGATATGGTTTCAAAATGTTGTATAATTGGTCTATTTTCAAAGGGAAATACTAAGAAAATTAAATGAAATTTATTGCCAAAAATGTGAAAAATGCATTTTAGGGCCATAAAACATCCTAAAAATGTGATGATAAATCCTAAAGGGCTGTGAAATAATTATTAAAAATTAGAAGGAATATTGTCCTTAATTTAGACAATTTATTAAATTATCTCTTTTGAAAATAGAAGAATAGAAAATTAAAAAGTATTCTGGGGACCATATTGGACCCTATGATTTTTAATATTATGCATGGAGCATAAATTATTAATGTCAATAAAATAGTTGTGAGACAATAATTATTACTAATTAAGAAAATTGTCAACAATTAGTAAGTGATTAATTAGATAATTAATGGCTAATTGTTTAGACATAAGATAAAGAGAAAAAGGTGGAAATTACTTAAAATAAATATACATATATAAATAAAAACGAAAATTAGAAGAAAAATAAAGAAAAATGAAATGAAAATTAAGAAATTAATATCTAGATATTTGCATTAAAATAACATTATAAGTTAAGACATGTGGTAATTAAGTAATATTATAATAGTAAAAATGTGAACAGGATAAATGATCACGGATAGAAATAAAATCCTACCTAGAAAACCGTGAGCTAGGTTTCTTGAGTCAGAGTATATTAGGAACAAGTGAATTTCTATATTAGGAACAAGTGAATTTCTATACTAGGAACAAGTGAATTTCTATCTCGGAGTGGACTGTCTCCGAAGTCATTTCTGTAACCAACGTAGTGATTTGGAGATCCTGCCAGGAAGATATTTTGTGGGATTAAAGCAGATAGTAGAAATGAGAACCGATGAAAAATAATTCATAGATTGAAATCCGGGGATAAATTGAGAAAAACCAGAGTATATTATTGATCAGTGGATTTTTATCCAGAGGTTGGCGCCGACAGACGATATTCCTGTAACCGGTAGCGATTACCGAGGATTTTCGGCAAGTAACAGAATGTCCTTAATGAGAGTATAAGGTTAGGAAAACCTGATATTCTCGAAGAGGAAGAAAAGACCTTTAGAGTGTTATTTCTGGAATTTTAAGATTTTACAAAATTTCGCGATCGGAACATCGAATAGGGACTTTATCGATAGAAAACTTCTTGAGAAAGTTGGTGACATCACCTTGGTGACTAAGGATGACATCATCCTTGAGAGGTGTATGGCCAAGATCTTGCCATCTCCAAGAAGTGCGATCCGACGGTCAGAATTCAACTAGACAAAGTTTAATGAAATTACGAAAATGTCATTGGTTTTTTCTATAAATAGCCACCATTTCATTTGGAATTCTCACACCAAATTCTCTTGAGAATTTCAAAACTTGGGAGAGGAAGGAAGAAGGAGGAGTCCGAAGAAATTTATAGCGAAGCTCTGAGTAAGTTTTTCAATCCTTAGTCTTTAGTTTGGTAGTTCTTAGAGTTTTAGGATAGATGTTGTTTTGATCCTTAATCTTCCAGTATATTTTAGATATCATGTTTTAGGATAGATATGATATTTATTTTGGGAAATATGTTGGAGTAAGAGATATGCTAAAATTCTGGAAGATTAGAGTCAAAGTAACGAAGTTCTGGCAAAATTTCGCCGATTAGAGAAGTTAGGGGTAAAATGGTTATTTGTGACTAAAATGACTGTTATGATGTTAGTAATTGATTATATGCGATATTATCCTTATAGGATATCCCTGAATACGTTCTAACCAACTGTCACACTGTATCCTGCCAGAAATACCGTATAGCGTCAACGAAGGTACGTTCGCGTATTGTAACACTAACTCTGATATTTATGGTATGCGTGTATGTGGTACGTGTGTTGTATGCATGTTGGTAGTGTGTTGTTTGAATACTTGTTTGGTAAGAAATAACTGTACACCTGCATACACTGAGAGTGATATATCTGTTTTCACTGGGAGTGGTACTTTTCATTGGGAGCGGTACATTTGCATTCACTGGGAGTGATATGTTTGGAAGTGTTTCATTTGCTGTGATTTTGTACCGTATATGTAAATATGAGGTTAACCGTTACCTGGGGTCCGTATGCATGGGACCTCAGCTCTTAACATAGCGTCAGGGTCAGGAGAACCAAGAACGGAGGACAAGGGGAAGCGCAAACAGGACACATAGAAGACCCGGCTGAAGACTTCCTTTTGATGTTCTGGCAGAAGCCTTCCTTTTATTGTTGAACATTACTTTTGAAATACTTGGTATGATGTACCGCTATTGTATCCAACCAGACTTACGACATTTTGAAATACAAGTATCAGTTACTCTTCCGCTCAAATGATCTACTCTGATGATTTTAAATGATTTTTGATGAAAAAATAATATTCCGCTTTTGAAAATTTGGGATGTTACCATGATTCTTGATTTCTGAATCTGAAATATATTTAATTTGAAGATAATATTAATCTTCCTTTATCAGAGTGGGGCAGCAGAGGAGTGTCCAAAATTGTTTAATCCAAGTTGTATATATTTCTGACACATGTGCTGGCACTCCATGCTGAGAATCCACTTTACAGCTCAGCAAAACAGAGCCTATTGATCTCAGCTCCAAACTTCATTTGATCAACTGCACTTCACTGAATAGACTGATTAATCATGAATAAGAGTAATAGTAAATGAGAGTAACAAGTATTCAAATGATTAACATTGATTAAACCAAGGTTTTTGTCACTTTCTAGATGAATCACTGCAGTAAGGAAAAGGCGACTGGAGTAGTCCATATTCACAGAACAGCTGAGAAGTTTATGTTATAATCTTACTGGAGTCATCCTAGTGTTACTGGAGTCATATCATGTCTTTTTGTCACCATGACTGGAGTAATCATCAAGCTACTAGAGTAACTAAGGTGTAAAATCGCTTCTGTAACACATTTACTGGAGTAGCCTTCAATTACTCGAGTAACTTTCAGTTTTGCAAAGTTACTGTCTCAACCTTACTGGAGTAGGAACTTAGTTACTGGAGTAATTCAGGTTCATGTCGTTTCTGTCTATGATGTTACTGGAGTAAGAACTTTGTTACTGGAGTAACTCTAGTGTAAAAGTGCCAAGATGACTGGAGTAACAAAAAACGTTACTGGAGTAAGGTGACTGACTATCAGGTTTGATTCTGAGGTGGCTGAAAAACATCGACTTACTGGAGTAAGTAAGTGATACTGAAGTAAGCCTTACTGGAGTAGCCATTTCATTACTGGAGTAATGTGCAAACAAAGACGAATAGACCACATATTACTGGTGTAACATCCCACTTTAAAACACCGAAATTTTTTTTTTTAAAAAAACAAACCGTGATCAGAGTCGAGCATTTTAGTAAATGAGTAACTGAATTTTTAAAAGTACATAACCATAGTGTAATCATTCTTATTCAAACATCTATTGTTTCCGAAAAAACAGTATCTAGATAGTTACAAGACTACAACATAAAACTCTTCCTGCCTTCCTATGCCAGCTGTTTGCCCCTATCCTCCACTCTTGGTCTTCCTGAACTTGAGGCTACAGCTAAGATCCAATTCCCATTTGGATCTCAGTTAACGGTTAACCTTATGCTCAAATAAATCATATATAGGCAACAAATATTCATAACAACATAACAGCATATCAATACATAAGCACACAGCAGATACATGATCAACAATGGACAGAACATAAGCACAAAGCAATATGTAAAGTCCCACAACATGTCTGCACATAACCAGTGCCACGACCTCCCATCGTGTCCTCAGCGCTAGAAAAACCCTACGGCGTTATCAAGACTATAACCCGTTTAAAGCTGTATGTATGACTGACAACCCTAGACAGAGTTTCAGTATATAAACATGTCTACCACATATATGTATATGAGCAGCATAAGTGTTAAGGTTACAATACGCGTCCGTACCTTTGTTGTGGTTTCTGGCACTTTCGTCAAATTACGGCACGTTTGATAGCGGCACAACAACGGAGACAGCAGGAACAACAGAAACAGCGGTTCGTGATTTCGGGTATCCTATAGGGATAATATCACCGATATGAATATTTAAGATCATAACAGGCATTTTAGGTGCAAATTACCATTTTGCCCCTAGTTTGATCTCTTAATAAAATTTTGCCAAAGCTTCGCTATTTCGACTTTAAACTCTCAAATTTTGCTATAACCTTTCCTCTGACATATTTCTAAGATAAATATCATATTTATTCCTAAAACATGATATCTAAGCTAACTTGAAGAATTAGAGACTACTCTAGCAATTCTACTATAACTACCTAAACTAAAGACTAAGGAGTGAAGGACTTACTCAGAGCTTCGTTATAAATTTCTCCAGACTCCTCCTTCTTCCTTCCTCTCCCAAGTTTCGAAATTCTCAAGAGGATTTGGTGTGAGAATTCCAAATGAAATGGTGGCTATTTATAGAAAAACCCAATGACATTTTTGTAATTTCATTGAACTTTGTCTGGTTGAATTCTAACCGTCGGATCGCATTTTTAGAAGTGGCTTGATCTTGGCCCTCCACCTATAGGCCGACCTTCTCCCCCCAAAAGAAGACAAAATTGATGACCTCATGTTCATGACTTCATCCTTACTTTATCAGATAAAATTCCTGGTTCGGTGTCTTGATCGCGAAATTCTATAAACACTTAAAATTCCAGTAACAACACGCTGAAAGTCTTTTCTTCCTCTTTGAGAATACTGGGTTTTCCTAACCTTATACTCTCATTAAGGACATTCCGTTACCTGCCGAAAATCCTCGGTAATCGCTATCGGGTACAGAAATAACGTTGGCCGGCGCCAACTTCGGGATAAAAATCCACTGATTAGTAATATACTCTGGTTTTACTCAACTTATCCCTGGATTCTAGTTTATGAATTATTTTCTTTCGGTTCTCATTTCTTTTATCTATTCTAATTCTGCAAAATATCTTCTTAGCCTGATCTTTAAAACACTCCATCGGTTACCGAAATGACTTCGGAGACAGCCTACTCCGAGATAAAAATTCACTTGTTCATAATATACTCTGTCCCTAGTAACCTAGTTCACAATTTTCTAGGTAGGATTTTATTTCTATTCGTGATCATTTATCCTGTTCACTTTTTAATAATATAATATTATTTAATTACCACATGTCTTAATCTTATAATATTATTATAAACAAATATCTAATTCCATCCTTATCCCCCCCTAATTTTTGTCCCCCCCCACACACACAGATATATATATATTTTTCATTTACCATAATATCCTATTTATCTTGCATTTATTTTTCCCAAATTTTCCTATTGGTTCAATAATAATTACATAGACTTAGAATTTTATAATTTCTTGAATAATCCTAAGCCTTTGATCTTGGTTTTTTTTTTTCAAGATTACATCCTAACCTTTATTATTTATTTAATTAGGCCAAAAATTTTGGCCCTTAATACTAATTATTTATATTTATTTTATTTTTCACATTTCTTAAATTCCCATGACCTTATAAAATTCCCAAAAATTACTTAATTAATCCCTTACTAATTTTTAATAATTTTCTTAATTAAAATTATTCATTTTCTCACAACAATTTTATTGACATTAATAATTTAAACTCCATGCAAAATATCAAAAATCATAGAGTCAATTTTAGTCTCAGAATACTTTTTAATTTTCCTTCTTTTTATTAAAATAAGAAATAATTTATTAAATTGTCTAAATTAAGAATAATATGCTTTCTAAATTTTTAATAATTATTCCATGCCTTTTAGAATTTTTCCTAATTCTTCTCAGGATGTTTTATGGCCTAAAGACGCATTTTTCACATTTCCAATATTAAACTTCCTTTAATTTTCTTAATGTTTTCCTTTGAACATATACTAATCACATAACATGTTGAGACCAAAATCTTCATAAATAGACATTTTTATTATTGTAACATAATATTCCAGATAATAGCTATTCGGGTATTACAACTGGAGTAATGAGGTGTCGATTGGAGTAACCATCAACTCTTCACTTGTTTGAAGATCAGTTCCAGAATTTTGAACATACACTGAACTTCCAAAAATCATATCTCTCTCATTTGATCTTTTTTTTTTTTTCTGTGATCTTCATATTTTTGGAAAGATGTATGAGTCTAGTTTCATATGCCACTGATTTTGACTCATTCTGATATGTAGTTTGTGAGATATCCTCAAATTACTGAACCTTGGTTAGTTGCAGGACGTTAACAGGTGGCGTAACTTCAAAAATTCATGGCTCTCTCATTTTATCTTATTTGGACCTGAATTTTTGACAGGACAACGCCTTAGATGTCTAGTTTCATCCAAAATTGGTTTCACCTCAATACAATCTCTAGTTTGGGAGATATCATCAAATTACTGAACGTCGCCCAGGTGAAACATTGAACAGAGTTGCTGGAACACACGTATTACTGGAGTAACGCAAGGCTTACTGCAGTAATTTCGAACCAGAAGCTTTCTGTCTGAATTATTATTGTAGTAGGTTAATGATTACTGGAGTAATATTGAACAGAAACAGATTTAGCTGCTGATCCACACATATTACTGCAGTAACCAAATGACTACTGGAGTAATGAGCACCCAGAGGCTAACAAACCACATATATTACTAGAGTAACGCGTGGGTGACTGGAGTAACTCAACCAAAACTGAACCTGTGACTGGAGTAATGTATTGATGACTAGAGTAAGTTGATCATTAATCATCCAGAAGCTTCAGCTTGCTCATTTTAACTCCGAATTGACTCATTCCAACTTCCATTTGATTATAGAAACTTCAAGAATCATTATAAAAACTTGTATAATGATTTTCTCATTCCATTTAGCAAGTTTTTCTTTCTTTCTTCTCTCTTCTTGGTTATTCTCCATGAATCAACTTATTCTTTCTTTTCTTCTCTTGTTCTTTTTCCACATGACCAAATCTACATTAAATTGTAGCAATTAGTCAATGTATATGATATGAACTTTTTACTCTTACTAATGGCATAAGATATCATCAAAACTAATTATGACCAACAAATAGGTTTGTGTGTGATTCAACTTATCATAGAACACATATAATTAGAAACAGGACTTGATCTATTATGGGCTTAATATTAAAGTAAGACTAATAGTTTAAATAAAATCAATCAAATGTTATCGTTAATTAATTACTGTGATTCCATATAATTATTAAATTTAAGAAATTTAATCTAAAAATGTAAGTTTGATTTTTTTTTAAAAAGTAATCTCTTATTGTTAAGTTTTTGCTGCGTCCATTTGGAATGTTTAAAATTTTACTTTCTCATCACAAAGAAAGTACATTAAAAAAAAGTTCCAACAAATTGATTAGTGAAAGTAATTAATTAAACAGATGCCATTGGGAACAAATGGTCAACTATACATGTTAAAAAATTGAATGTGCAAAATAAGGGGACCGATTTGATCTAGAACCTAGAAATCGAGGTGAGCTCATCTAGCTGGCCCATTTAAGCCTCGACCCTTCAAAAATCAAGTTTATAAAATAGAGCTTCCAAATGAAGTCAGGTCTAAAAGGACCAGCCTTGTGTAGAGCTGCGGACTTAAAAGGGCTAGCCCTATTAGGCCCATTAATTTGTTTTTTCTTAAAAAAAACTTGTCCAACTAGCACGTGCCCACTTGCTTTATAAACTGAGTCCGACCATAAAGGAAGCTACTTGTCTACCCTATTGCCTAGTACTCATTCAGCCACTCTAATAGTCTCACTCATTCCTATCATTCACTCACATCTCTCGCCTCAGTCTCATTGTTTCTGTAATACTCGGATAACTATTATCTGGAATATTATGTCACAATAAAAAAATGCCTATTTACGAAGATTTTGGCCTTAACATGTTATGTGGTTAGTATATGTTCAAAGGAAAACATTAAGAAAATTAAAGGAAATTTAATATCGGACATGTGAAAAATGTATCTTAAGGCCATAAAACATCTTGAGAAGAATTAGGAAAAAATTCTAAAAGGCATGGAATAATTATTAAAAATTTAGAAAGCATGTTATCCTTAATTTAGACAATTTAATAAATTATTTCCTATGAAAATAAAAAGAAGGGAAATTAAAAAGTATTCTAAGACTAAGATTGACTCTATGATTTTTGATAATTTGCATGGAACTTGAATTATTAATGTCAATAAAATTGTTGTGAGAAAATGATTAGTTTTAATTAAGAAAATTATTAGAAATTATTAAAGGATTAATTAAATAATTTTTGGGAATTTTATAAGCTTATAGAAAATTTAGGAAACATGAGAAATTACGTATGGACCAATAGGAAATTTTGGGGAAATAAATGCAAGATAATAGAATATTATGGGAAATGAAATATATATATATATGTGTGTGTGTGTGGGGGGGGGAATGGGAAGAGATAAGGATGATGAAAATAATAATAATATAAGATTAAGACATGTGTTGATTTAATAATATTTATATTAATAAAAAATGAACAGGATAAATGACCACGGATAGAAATAAAATCCTATCCAGAAAACCTTGAACTAAGTTGCTAAGGTCAGAGTATATTAGGAACAAGTGAATTTTTATCTCGAAGTAGGCTGTCTCCGAAGTCATTTCTGTAACCGATGGAGTGTTTTGGAGATTAGGCTAAGAAGATGTTCTGTAGAATTAAAGTAGATAGTCAAAATGAGAACTGATAGAAAATAATTTGGATACGAGATTCCGGGGATAAGTTGAGAAAAACCAGAGTATATTATTGATCAGTGAATTTTTGTCCAGAAGTTGGCATCGACCGAAGTCATTTCGGTAACCGGTCGCGAATATCGAGGATTTTCGGCAGATAACGGAATATCCTTAATGAGAGTACAAGGATAGGAAAATCCAGTATTCTTGAAGAGGAAGAAAAAACCTTCAGAGTGTTGCTCCTAGAATTTTAAGATTTTACAAAAAATTTCGCGATCAGGACATCGAACCAGGAATTTCATCTGATAAAGCAAGATGACAAAAGCAGGATGAGGTCATCAAATTTTTCTTCTTGTGGGGGGGGGGGGAGGTTGGCCAAATAGGTGTAGGGCCAAGATCAAGCCACTTCAAAAAAGTGCGATCCGACGGTCAGAATTCAACCAGACAAGTTCAGCGAAATTACGGAATTGCCACTCCCTTTTTTCTATAAATAGCCTCTCATTTCTCTTCATTCTTAACCAATTCACTCACAATCCTAGAGAGAAGTTAGAGAGAGAAGCTCTGGAAGAGGAGTAAGAAGTTCATAGCAAAGCTCTGAGTAAGTTCTTCAGTCCTTAGTCTTTAGTTTAAGTAGTTTTTCGGTAGTTATAGTAGAATTGTTAGAGTAGTCTTTAATTCTTAAGTTATCTTAGATATCATGTTTTTAGGAATAAATATGATATTTATCTTAGGAGTATGCTAGAGGAAGGGTTATAGCAAAAATTTTGAAAGTTTAAAATCAGAATAGCGAAGTGTTGGCGAAATTCCGCCAAATAGTCAATCTAGGGACAAAATGGTAATTTGTACCGAAATTTGCCTGATATGATCTTAAATGCCCACACTGGTGATACTATCCTTATAGGATACCCGAAATCATGAATCGCTGTCTCCACTGTCATACCGCCGTCGTACCGCCGTCAAGCGTACCACAATCCTACTAAAGTGTCTGGAATCGTCAACGGAAGTACGGACGCGTATTGTAACCTTAACACTTATGCTGCTCATATACTATATGTGATAGACATGCTTATATACTGAAGCTCTGTCTAGAGTTGTCGGTATACATACAGCTTTATACGGGTTATAGTCTTGATAACGCCGTTGGGTTTCTGAGGACACGATGGGCCGTCGTGGCACTGGTTATGTGAAAACATTATGTGGGGCTTTACATACTGCTGTGTGCTTATGTTCTGCCAATATGTGATCATGCATCTGTTGTGTGCTTATGTAGTGATATACTGCTGTTATGTGATTATGTACATGCTGTTATCCATACACTGTCTTATTTGAGCATAAGGTTAACCGTTACCTGAGATCCAATTGGGAATTGGATCTCAGCTGTAGCTTCAGGGTCGGGAGGACCAAGGTCGGAAGAGAGAGGCAAGCAGGTTGCGTAGGACCCAGGACAGAGTTTTATTTTGTTATGTCTCTAGTTATGTATTTTACTTTCCTTCGGATGTTAGAAGACTGTAATAGAACAATTACATTGTGGTTATGTTTTATCAAGGTTCAGTTACTCGATTTGGTCAAAAAGCTCTACTCTGATCACCGTTTTAAAAAAAAAAAAAAATCCGCTGTTTTTAAAATGGGATGTTACAGTTTCGGCCTCACGCACACACAGTCATTCACGCATCAATGCATTATGAAATCATGAAATCAGACTATTAGTGCTTCACTGCTTCAGCTCACAAAGTCCGCCATACTCATGTAGTTATCATACAAATTGTTTAGAGGTAAGCTTCTTATATGCTTTGTGTGAGTTATTGTTGGACAATAGTTTACTTTCAATTATAAACTAGTGACTATATTTGTTTGTTAGATGATGTGTGTTGTTTAGACATTAATGTTCACAACATTTATTTGATAAATTAGAACTTTAATTGTTGTAATTTACTAACTATATTTCCTAAAAAAATACAGGAAAAATAATTAAAATTTAGAAAAATAGCTTTAAGCCTTATAGGGCCTGCCCTGACCCGCATACTCTCCGGCCGGGCCTTGAAATACAAATATTTCTCTTTTACCCTAAGCCTAAAAGGGCTGGCCCTTTTAGACCCTAGCCTTTTAAGGGCTAGCCCTTATTCCAACCTCTACCCTATTCAATTCCCTCTCTATGTTTGGTTTCATATTGAACACCATCAAAACTTTATGTGAAATTAAACACATTATATTATATTATACTTGGGAGTTAGTTCTTGTTGGTTAAAAATTGTTGAAGTTAAGTCAAATGTATGGTTGAATCAAGTCCATAACATGGATCCAAATTGATAGCTTTCTATATATATATATATATATATATATATATATATATATATATATATATATATATAGGTATTATATACTTCTAATTATATATACAAGGATTAGGAATCAAAGATGCTCGTTTGTTTGTTGTTTTGTTTTTGTTGGGGGGGGGGGGGGGGGGCGGAATAGTACTTTATAGGAAGTTTAAAAAGACTCTGAGCTAAGTTATTAAGAAATAGCTGACCCCGTGAAACTAATAACATAAAAATAATATAAAGCGTTGTTGATTGTCTCCAAAAAAAAAAAAAAAAAAAAAAAACTAAGCACAGCTTCCTATCAATGATTATATTATCTACTTGTGATTATTCCGTCTTTTGCAGCCTTATTCCCATAATTTAATTATTTTAAAGTTCTAGCGTTGTGATGAGGACAAGTAGTTAGCTGGCTATATTATCTATTTGGGAGTTAGTACTTGTTGGTTAAAGATTGTTGTAGTAAATATAGATAGATTAGATAATAAGTTTTATTTAAAAGTAATAAGTTAAGATTCTCAAATTAACATAATTTATTTAGGTACGCATGCACACATCTTGACTAGGTGCCACCCACACTCAATAATACACACACATATGTGAGCAACTTCTACGACTACATTAATGATCTTACATATATAGAAGTAATAAGGTTCACCAAGACAATTATTTACTTCTTTGTGCTAATCATTTATAACTTATTTATGTTATTTCCCAATTTTATATAAGAAATTATTTGAAAAAGGAAATCACCGAATCCTACTCACTTTGAAAATGCCAACATACCAAACTCATAAATTTCTTTCTCCAACTTCTTTGATAGTTCATATATATATATATATATATATATATCCATTGACTCTCCCTCCCTCTCTTTACACACACACACACACTTTCTATATTCACTTTTTCAAACTCTTTGATAAAACGGAAATTACAATTACAAAAACTACAAATAAATAAATGTAAATGTAAATTTCACCACCAGGTTCTCGACAAGAACGCGGAAACTTAATGCAGCAACTTGAACATGAGCTCCTCGGCGGACATTTCCCGAAACACCGCGGTTGGACACACGACGAAGAAAAACACCCACCGTCGCACTTGAAGCTCCCACAACCGAAACATGGCTTACAGCTTCCATGGCACTTGAAGCTCTCACACCTGAAACATGGGTTACAGCTTCCATGGCACTTGAAGCTCTCACACCTGAAACATGGCTTACAGCTTCCATGGCACTTGAAGCTCTCACACCTGAAACATGGCTTACAGCTTCCATTGCACTTGAAGCTCTCACACCTGAAACATGGCTTACAGCTTCCATGGCACTTGAAGCTCTCACACCTGAAACATGGCTTACAGCTTCCATGGCACTTGAAGCTCTCACACCTGAAACATGGCTTACAGCTTCCATGGCACTTGAAGCTCCCACAACTTGAACATGGATTACAACTTCCATTGCACTTGAAGCTCTCACACCTTGAACATTGCTTACAACTTCCATGGAACTTGAAGCGCTCACACTTTCCATGACATTCTAAGCTTTCACATTTTGAGCATGGCTTACAGTCACCATGGCACTCTAAGCTTTCACAAGTTGTGCAAGACTTGCAAGTTCCATGGCAATTAGGGTTAGGGTTTGGGAGTATGAAGCAGCTGGGCTTGCAGTCGGAATGACAATTTGTGCTATGGAAGCTTGAGCGAGGATTGAAAGGTACAATAGAAATAGTGCTTGGTTTTGTTTTGCTTCCTTCCTTCTTCTCCTCAGGAGGCTTTGGTTTCACTTCTTCAACTGTAAGAACAGTAACAGAACAGAACTTCTTCTTCAGAAGCATTCCCAGGAAAACTGTGTCAATGTCTTCCCCAGTCACCACCAACTGCTCTTTGTCGTTCATTGATACTGAACTCACACCTTCGTTCATTTTCCACAATTAAATCCCTTTTTTATTTTAAATAAAAATGTTTGTGTAAGTTAATTAGGTTCTAAAGAATAATCATCCAGGTTAATGCAGACCGGTATTTTTGGAAGAAAGATACAAAGATATCTCCAAACATGCAAATCTCAATATGTCCTTGAAATAGCCTAATAACTATGAAGTCCTTAGATATTAGTCATGTACTCTCTCCCATCCTTTTTTTAATATAAGAGCCAGATAACCATATTACTTAGTTTAAAAAAAAAGTTAAAATTATTTAAAAGCGATAAATATGTAAGAAATCCAAGGGTGCCTTTATTCATAGGAACAAACCATTTCGAAAGAACATTTGAAAATTCTCATATGTTTTGGTAGTCCTTAAATGTCTCTCTTCGTTCCTATATTTTTTAAATTATTCACTGATAAAGTTTTCACTTAAGCAGAAAGATTCAAACTGAAATTTGAGTCATATCCTTATAAATGAGACTCAGAAAGATTCACTAACATATGCTACGCAGTATTGAAATAGATGTGGGTACTTACCTTTTACTGTTGCGCAAATTTCGAAGGCCTTGTTTCTACAAGTTTCACGCTCCATTTGTACCTTCAATGTTACTTTTTGCTGCATATCCATTTGGCAAGTTTAAACTTCAAACCAAAATTTCTTTTCAGAAAATCTCACATAATTATAGATAGTTTTAGTGGAAACAGATACCAAGCAGAAGGCGTTAACGATCAAATGGGAAATCTCACCTTCATGTTTGATTTGATTACTTGTAAACGAACAATGATTTGAATACGTTGCTGTGAAAACTGAGCAATCCCAAGCCTTTCTATGCAGACGTCCTCTCTCTCTCTCTCTCTCTCTCTCTCTCACTACCTACCTCTATCTCTATCGCTAGACACCTACATATTTGCAGTTAGTTCATGTTTGTTGGTGCATCACAGTCTAAGCAACAAACGATATAATATATTCCATAGACAGAAAAATTGGACATAACTATTTATTACCAAGAAAAAAAAAATAGAGGTCGGATACCACGGAATAACACAGTAGTCTTAGAGAAACACATATAAGGACCTCCAAACTATGAGAATTTCAAAATGATCCCTTAAAATGTCTTAATTTCCATGAAGTCTCTGGAGACTAATTAATCTAAAATTAAATTTTTAAATGAAATAATCTGATCCTTCTCATATGTAAAACAGCTCTCATCACCGTTGGCCAAAAAAAATGCTCTCATCATCATTTGTCGCGGGCCGGAGATTTTATCGGTAATGGTGTTAAGGAGAGATTTTATATTCCACTTCACTTGTTGGTTCTCATAGATATATATGACCATTAGGCCATCATAGCTTCTTAATAAATAATAATATGGTGCAAAATATTATTTAAGATAATTATCAAGCTTTAAGATATGATAATTGAAAAAAAAGGAACGAAATAACAACTTTCGCATCTAATAAATAACAAAAACAGCTATATGTGGATAACAATTTTTACATTATAAACAACAAGAACAACTTAAAACTGATTATATAAAATCTCACCATTTAACAATTTTTTTTGTCAGCAATTAAAATTGCAATGTGGCGTTTTTTGTTAATAAAATTAAGGGTTAAATACCATTTTTGCCATGGAAATTTACCTTGAGGAGCACTGGTGTAATACCCGGATAATTATTATCTGGAATATTATGCTACAATAATAAAAATGACCATTTATGAAGATTTCGGTCTCAACATGTTATACGATTAGTCTATGCTCAAAGGGAAACACTAAGGAAAATTAGAGGAAATCTATTGTCAAAAATGTGAAGAATGCATTTTTAAGGCCATAAAACATCCTAAGGAAAATTATGAAAATTCTAGAAGGCATGGAATAATTATTAAAAATTTAGAAAACATATTATCCTTAATTTAGATAATTTAATAAATTATTTCCTATGAAAATAAAAAGAAGGAAAATTAAAAAGTATTCTAAGACTAAAATTGACTCTATGACTTTTGATAATTTGCATGGAGCTTAAATTATAAATGTCAATAAAATTATTGTGAGAAAATGATGAGTTTTAAGTAAGAAAATTATTAGAAATTATTAAAGGATTAATTAAGTAATTTTTGGGAATTTTATAAGCTTATAGAAAATTTAGGAAACATGAGAAATAAAATAAATATGAATAAGTATTATTAAGGATTGAAATTTTTGGGCCAAATTAAATAAATAATAAAGGTCAAGAAGTAATCTTGAAAAAAACAAGATCAAAAGCTTATGATTAATCGAGGAATTTTAGAAGCCTGAATCTATGAAATTACTTATGGACCAATAGGAAATTTTAGGGAAATAAATGCAAGATAATAGAATATTATGGGAAATGAGTATATATATGTGTGTGTGTGTGTGTGTGTGTGTGTGTGTGTGTGTGTGTGTGTGTGAGCTGGCCGAAATTTTTAGGGGGAGGGATAAGGATGATTTAGATTTTTGTATATAATAGTATTATAAAGTTTAAGACATGTGTTAATTAAATAATATTATAATAGTAAAAATGTGAATAGGATAAATGACTACGGATAGAAATAAAATCTTATCTAGAGAACCTTGAACTAAGTTTTTAGGGTCAGAGTATATTATGAACAAGTAAATTCTTATTTCAAAGTAGGTTGTCTCCGAAATCATTTCGGTAACCAGTCGCGAATACCGAGGATTTTCAGCAGATAACGGAATATCCTTAATGAGAGTATAAGGATAGGAAAATCTAGTATTCTCGAAGAGAAAGAAAATATCTTCAGAGTGTTGCTTCCGGAATTTTGAGATTTTCCAAAATTACGCGATTCGGACACCGAACTGGGACTTTATCGATAGAAATCTTCTTAAGCAAGTGTGTGACATCACCTTGATGACTAAGGATGACATCATCTTTGAGAGGTGTATGGCCAAGATCTTGCCATCTTAAAGAAGTGCGATCTAACGGCCAGAAACTGATCAGACAAAGTTCAAAGGAATTACCAAAATGTCATTGTCTTTTTCTATAAATAGCCACCATTTCATTTGGAATTCTCACACCAAATCCTCTTGTGATTTTCAAAAATTTGGGAGAGAAAGAAGAAGGAGGAGTCCGGAGAAATTCGTAGCAAAACTCTGAGTAAGTTCTTCAGTCCATAGTCTTTAGTTAAGTAGTTCTTTCGGTAGTTATAGTAGAATAGCTAGAGTAGTCTCTAATTTTTTCAAGTTAGCTTAGATATCATATGTTAGGAATAAATATGATATTTATCTTAGGAATATGTTAGAGGAAATGTTATAGCAAAATTTGAGAGTTTAAAGTCAAAATAGCGAAGCTCTGACAAAATTCCACTAAGTGATCAAACTAGGGGCAAAATGGTAATTTGTACCTAAAATGCCTATTATGATTCCAAATATTCATATCGGTGATATTATCCTTCTAGGGTATCCGAAACCACGAACCGCTGTTTCCGCTGTCGTGCCGCTGTCAAACGTGCCATACTTTGACAAAAGTGCCAGAAACTGTCAACGGAGGTACGGATGCGTATTGTAACCTTAACACTTATGCTGCTCATATACATATATGTGATAGACATGCTTATATACCGAAGCTCTGTCTAGGGTTGTCGGTTTTACATACAGCATTATACGGGTTATAGTCTTGATAACGCCGTTGGGTTTTCCTAGCGCTGAGGACACGATGGGCCGTTGTGGCATTGATTACGTGCAGACATGTTGTGGGACTTTACATACTGCTTTGTGCTTATGTTCTGTCATTGTTGTGATCATACATCTGCTGTGTGCTTATGTAGTGATTTACTGCTGTTATGTGTTGTTAAATAGCTGTTATCCATATACTATTTTATTTGAGCATAAGGTTAACCGTTACCTGAGATCCAAATGGTAATTGGATCTCAGCTGTAGCTTCAGGTTCGGGCGAACCAAGGGTTGAGGATAGGGGCAGGCAGCTGGAGTAGGATGGCAGAAGGAGTTTTATGGCTTTAGTTTTATGTGCCTAGTTAAGGGTTGTTTCCTTGTGGATAGTAGATGACTGTATAAGTACACTTACACTGTGGTTATGTAGTATTAAGGTTCAGTTACTCGTTTTGCGAAACTGCTCTACTCTGATCATCGTTTAAAAAAAAAAAATTTCCGCTGTTTTTAAAATGGGATGTTACAATTGGTCACTCGGAAGTTTTTTTGGTTTTATTTTTTCCCCAAAAGTTTAAAAACGTAGTAATCTTACCCATCTGTTGATCTTAACTGGTGAATTGTTGCTCTTCTTTGTAAACTTTTAGGCCCAAAATTTCTTCTAAAAAAATTTTTGGGGCAAATTTGCTCATAGCAAAAACTTCCAGGATGTAAACTTCCAGGGCAAAAATGAATTGTATAGGGTTAGATAATTAAAAAATAATTTTATAGAATTGAGATATTAAATTAAAATATTTTGTAAAATTAGAGAATTAAAAGTAAACTTCTCTTCATAGAAGCAAAATAAGTGTGTTTGGATTAGTGGTGACAGGTAAGAGAATAGATTTTGAATAAAATCAAGTAAAAATCATGATTATGAGTATAATATATTTTTTTTCATATTTAAATTACTAAAAAAGGACACAAGTAATATAATGTGATATTTACATGCAACATTTCAGATAACCATTTTACACTACAAAAAAACTATAAATTACCCACGGAATTATTGACAAAAAAAATTTCATCGAGAATTACCGAGGGAATTTCGTAAGTAATTTCCATCAGTAAAACCAATTTTCAACAGAAAATTTCAGTCACAAAATTATCATGCCATTTTTTGTGACAAAAATTTTTTGTCAGAAATTATTTTTACTGACAGAAATTACCCAAGAAATTCCATCAGTAATTTCAGTTACTGATGGAATTCCATGGGTAAGAATTCCGTCAATAATTTCTGATAGAATTTTTTTTCGTCGGTAATTAGATGGGTAATTTGTAGTTTTTTTGTAGTGTTACTGTTGGATATAATTAGTTTTGATGATATCTTAAATAAATGTCATTAGTAAGAGCAAAAAGTTTATATCATATACATTGGCTAACTGATATATTTAATGTAAATTAGTTCCAAGTTGAATGATGGGGAATAATCAAGAAGAATAGAAGAGATTAAAGAAAGAAGAACTTGCATGTTATAATAAGACTATCAACATTCAAGTTCTTATCTATTATATTGGAAGTTTCTGTGATCAAATGGAAGCTGAAATGGATAAATTCAAAGTTAAAATTGTAATACTCGGATAACTATTATCTGGAATATTATGTCACAATAATGAAAATGCCCATTTATGAAGATTTTGGTCTCAACATGTTATGTGATTAGTATATGTTCAAAGGAAAACATTAAGAAAATTAAAGGAAATTTAATATCGGACATGTGAAAAATGGGTCTTAAGGCCATAAAACATCCTGAGAAGAATTAGGAAAAAATTCTAAAAGGCATGGAATAATTATTAAAAATTTAGAAAGCATGTTATCCTTAATTTAGACAATTTAATAAATTATTTCCTATGAAAATAAAAAGAAGGAAAATTAAAAAGTATTCTAAGACTAAGATTGACTCTATGATTTTTGATAATTTGCATGGAACTTGAATTATTAATGTCAATAAAATTGTTGTGAGAAAATGATTAGTTTTAATTAAGAAAATTATTAGAAATTATTAAAGGTTTAATTAAGTAATTTTCAGGAATTTTATAAGATTATAGAAATTTAGGAAACATGAAAAATAAAATAAATATAAATAATTATTATTATGGGCTGAGATTTTTGGCCAAATTAAATAATTAATAAGGGATAAGATGTAATTTTTTTAAAAAAATAAAGATCAAAGGCTTAGGATTTTTCAAGAAAATATAGAAGCCAAAATCCATGTAATAATTATTGGACCAATAGGAAAATTTGGGAAAAAATAAATGCAAGATAAATAGGATATTATGGTAAATGAAAAAAAAAAATATATATATATATGTGTGTGTGTGTGTGTGTGTGTGTGTGTGTGTGTGTGTGTGTGTGTGTGTGTGTGTGTGTGTGTGTGGGCCGAAAATTAGGGGGAGATAAGGATGAAATTAGATATTTGTTATATAATAATATTTTAAGATTAAGACATGTGGTAAATAAATAATATTATATTAATAAAAAGTGAACAGGATAAATGACCACGGATAGAAATAAAATCCTACCTAGATAACCGTGAACTAGGTTTCCAGAACCAGAGTATATTATTGATTAATGGATTTTTATCCCGAAGTTGGCGTCGGCCAACGTTATTTCTGTAACCGGTGGCTGTTACCGAGGATATTCGGCAGGCAACGGAATGTCCTTAATGAGAGTATAAGGTTAGGAAAATCCAGTATTCTTGAAGAGGAAGAAAGGACCTTCAGAGTGTTGCTTTCGGAATTTTAAGATTTTACAAAATTTTACGATCAGGACACCGAACCAGGAATTTCATCTGACAAAACAAGATGACACAAGCATGATGAGGTCATCAATTTTGTCTTCTTGTGGGGGGGGGGGAGAGGTCAGCCAAATAGGTGTAGGGCCAAGATCAAGCCACTTCAAAAAATGTGATCCGACGGTCAGAATTGAACTAGACAAAGTTCAATGAAATTACGAAATTGCCATTGAGATTTTCTATAAATAGCCCTTCATTTCTCTTCATTCTTCACCAATTCACTCACAATCCTAGAGAGAAGTTAGAGAGAGAAGCTCTGGAAGAGGAGTAAGAAGTTCATAGCAAAACTTTGAGTAAGTTTTTCAGTCCTTAGTTTTTAGTTTAAGTAGTTCTTTTGGTAGTTATAGTAGAATTGCTAGAGTAGTCTCTAATTTTTCAAGTTAGCTTAGATATCATGTTTTAGGAATAAATATGATATTTATCTCAGAAATCTGTTAGAGGAAAAGTTACAGCAAAATTTTGAGAGTTTAAAGTCAAAATAACGAAGCTCTGGCAAAATTCTACTAAGAGATCAAACTAGGGGCAAAATGGTAATTTGTACCTAAAATGCTTGTTATGATCTTAAATATTCATATCGGTGATGTTATCCCTATAGGGTACTCGAAATCACGAACCGTTGTTTCTGCTGTCACCGCTGTCGTGCCGTTGTCAAACGTGCCGTAATTTGACGAAAGTGCCAGAAAAACCGTCAACGGAGGTACGGACGCGTATTGTAACCTTAACACTTATGTTGCTCATATACATATATGTGATAGACATGTTTATATACTGAGGCTCTGTCTAGGGTTGTCAGTTATACATACAGCATTATACGGGTTATAGTCTTGAAAACGCCGTTGGGTTTTCCTAGCGCTGAGGACACGATAGGCCGTCGTAGCACTGGTTATGTGCAGACATGTTGTGGGACTTTACATACTGCTTTGTGCTTATGTTCTGTCAATGTTGTGATCATGCATCTACTGTGTGCTTATGTAGTGATGTACTGCTGTTATGAGTTGTGAATAACTGTTGTCCATATATTGTTTATTTGAGCATAAGGTTAACCGTTACCTGAGATCCAAATGGTAATTGGATCTTAGCTGTAGCTTCAGGTTCAGGCGAACCAAGGGGTTGAAGATAGGGGCGAGCGACTGGCGTAGGATGGCAGAAGGAATTTTATGGCTTTAGCTTTATATGCCTAGTTAGGTGCTGCTTACTTTTGGATAGTAGATGACTGTATAAGTACACTTACACTGTGGTTATGTAATGTTAAGGTTCAGTTACTCATTTTGCGAAATTGCTCTACTCTGATCAACGTTTTAGAAAAAAGAAAATTTCCGCTGTTTTTAAGGTGGGATGTTACAAAAATACGCAAAATTAAGCTTTCAGCAAAATATGCATGAAAACTCGAGTTCTCACTTAAGAACTCGAGTTCTTAGGGAAAAACTCGAGTTCATTTTTCAGAACTCGAGTTGATGTTTCAGAATTTGAGTTGATGTTATTCCGGCCACTTTGTTCATCTTTGTTTCACATTAAACCTGGGTAAGGTCTGGTAATTCGATGATATGTCCCAAATCAGAGATCGGATTGAGATAAAACCAATTTTGTATGAAACTAGACATTCAATGCGTCATCTTGACAAAAATTCAAGTCCAAAGAAGATAAGATGAGAGAGCTATGAATTTTGGAAGTTGCCCCATCTGTTACTGTCACACAGCAGAGCAAGGTGTGGTAATTTGAGCATATCTCACAAATTACACATCGGAATGAGCTGAAATTGGTGGCATATGAAACTAGACTCACACACCTTTCCAAAAATATCAAGATCACAAAAAAGAAAGATCAAATGAGAGAGATATGGTTTTTGGAAGTTCAGAGTCTGTTCAGGATGGTGCAAAAACGTTGGCTCAAGAACAACTTTTATTAATCTGATCATAGTGCTCAACATACAATGAGTTTGGAGCTGATTCTTGTTGCATTGGAAAGAAGACTTGAAGAGCTTTATGAGCATGGGTGGGAAGTTTTATCGAAGAATCTGACCCTTGTGCAACCAATGTTCTTAAGTTCTTATGTTTTCTCAAAGAACTTATGTTTTCAGCCTCGTTCAAAATGACAAACAACTCGAGTTCATAAGTGATGAACTCAAGTTCGCGATTTCTGTCTCGCTCCAATCTTCAAACATCAAAAAGGACTTTGAGAACTAGAGTTCCTTAGTAACAAACTTGAATTTGAAACTCGAGTTCTTCATCCCAGGAAAACCCGTGTTTTACTCGAAGTCTAAGAACTAGAGTTCTTGGTAAAGAACTCGAGTTCATAACTCAAGTTCATATTTTAAAACTCAAGTTCTTTAAGGATTCAATTCGTGCTTAATTCAAAACTCGAGTTCTTCTGATATCAACTCGAATTCTCACCTTAAAGAACTGAGACATTTGAAAAGAAAACACAGCAACTCAAGTTCTTGTAAGCAAACTTGAGTTTGAAACTGGAGTTCATATGAATGAGAATCGCGAGCCGTTGTTTGTGAATTTTCAAATGATTCAATCTTTCGTTTTTGCTTCCCGTGATTATTAAGAATCATTTTTAAGATGCTTTTAACCTGTTTACTAGTGATTTCATATGATCAAATGTTTGATTACTCTAAAAGCATCATAAAGAAATATTTGTGTTAGAGACTTGAATTGCGATTTCAGAAACTAAGCACTATCACAACAACTGATCTCTGAGCAAACAAAAGTCATTCCTGTTATTCCCATTCCTATGACCAACTTGGCAAATCAATAGATATTCAACAAAGCTGAGTAGGAGACGAAACTGATGAATCCAGTGGAGCACTTGATGGAACAAGTAACGACAACTTGATTCAACGGCTACTTCCAACGGACATCCAACGGTCATATTCTACTGGAAGAATGCTTAACAGTCAAATGCTTCTCATCAACTATAAAAGGAGAAGCATTCAAAATAGATGAGGAGACAAGATATAGGAGATTACAGCTTCATCGTCAAAATGCCAACACTCTGACATTTATATCACTTACTCTCCGATTATTTCAATGATCATATAATTTACCTTAGAGAGTGAGATTATTTGTAATGTACTTCAGTGTTTATCTTATCCACTTCTGAGAAAGAATATTTATTGTAATCATTCTATTTGATAGTTACTCAAGATTGAGTGATCTTGAGTAGGAAACCGATTATATCCTTACAGTGTGTAAGGGGGAGTATCTCAGTTAGAGATTTGGTTTCACAAGTGCCTAGGTAAACTTGTGGGTTGTAAAGGCTTCTCTTGTGCCTAGATTAAACAAGAGGATAGTGGATTGAAAATCTCAAGTAAAGCTTGGGAACTGGACGTAGGTCAAAAATTAGGCCGAACCAATATAAATCACAGTTTGCATATTTTCTTCTCTTATCTTTTACATTTCCAGTATATGCTTATTTGAATATCTAACTGTCAATTTAGAAGTTGCGAAAAGTTTTTCAAAGTTCCTAAAGTTTTATCAAACACCCAATTCACCCCCTCCCCTCTTGGGTGATAGCCATGTTTAACAGTTACCTTCTACTATAATGCTTGATTCATAATCTTAAGCGGATACAAATTGATCTCTCCAAACCATGCTTTTTGCTAAACATATAATTGGTTTCAGTGTTCAGATGTAAATTACTAGAAACTAAGGTTGGATACGTAATTGATTATCTACTTCAATGTAGTAGTTAGGATTAAAGTGTGAGTAGTGTTCGTTTGGCATGAGGAAAATGGAGGGGGGGGAAAGAGATGGGAGAATATTTTAATGATTCTATTTATTTAAAAAAAATGGAGAAGTAAAATTAGAAGACTTTAATTAATTTTTCTCACTATTTTATAGTATGTCTTCTCTATATATATTATAATTTTATAACCACATTTATCTATTTTTTTTTATAAATTGAACTTATTAAAATTCTCTTCTTCCTCCATTTCCCTCGTCCCAAACAGACTGACAAATTGAGCCCCCCCTTCATAAACCATTTGTTTCAACTTTTTTCTTCCCTTAAAAAAACACTATAGTTGTAAGGGTATATAATAAATTTTAATTTTTAAGACAGATTCAAAAATATTATCATCTTTATTTTATATTTTAAAAATAAGAAAAAAAATCTGAAGTGACTATTGTATCCAAAAAAAATTGTAATTGTACTAAAAAAATTACCGAGTTTCAAATTTGCTTATAAAAAAAAGTTCTAACATCAAGGATTATCACCCATTACATAGATTCTTTCCCCCTTAAAAAAACCATCATTGATAAAAACATAATATAAAGTTCAACAATTGAAAGGTAGAAAAACTGAAAAAAAAAACTAAAACAACGAAATAAAAGCATAACCCGAAAAGATCAATTACTATCTAAAATAGCAATTCCTATCATCCAATCGTATTTCAATGGATTTGGTGAAGATCTTGTGATTCAATCTACAAGACACGGCCCCTTTCTTAAAGTTTTGGCTGGCAAACTAGTGAGCCATTACATTTGTTTATCTGGGAATCCATGGAAAAGCATGGTTTCTAATTAGTTTCCTCTACCCGATCATATGTTTCTAACATAGGATCACTTCTCCAATTTGGAGAATTGAATCTGCGCACAGTCATTGATACATTTTACCAACGGCAAACAATCTGTTTCGAAAATTATGTCAACCAATTGATTATTCATTACAAATATTACAACTTCCAACAAGGCCTTACATTCTCCTATCAGTACAGAATCGGCCCAAGTGGTTTTTGCTCCACCATGAATCAGCCATCTATTCTCATTTTGAACCACAAAACTATAGAAAGAACAAATTGGTTTCAGGCACAAAAGAACAATCAGTGTTAATTTTCATCTGATTACTAGGAGGTTTTTCCTACTGACGTTGAGGATCTGGCAACTATTTCATCTGTTGTAACATCCCGTTTTCATAAACGTTTCCTTACAGAGCTGAGAGAGTTAAAAATATTTTTCATAAACAAGGAGTAATTGAATAACATTGTATGTAATGTATCTAACTGAACATTTACTAATACAGTCATCTATGTCTAATACTCCTAACATAAATATCCAGAAGATAATGCCTCCACAGGGTCCTCACGCCAGCTTCTTCCCCTTGTCCTCGATCCTGACTCCCTGGGATCCTGAAGCTATGGCAGGGGATGAGGTTCAAATCCCATTGAACCTCAGGTAACGGTTAACCTCATGCTTATGTAAAAAGTATATGACAGTTATCACAGATATACAACATAATCACAGTTTCTAAACACATATTCACATGTAAGGCAATAACATAACACAGCCACTGCAATATGTATGTTACCCCAGTCTGCACATAACCAATGCCACGACGGCCCATCGTGTCCTCAGCGCTAGGAAAACTCAACGGTGTTATCAAGACTATAACCCGTATACAATTCAACATTCATGAGCAAATTTCAAAACAGAGTATCATCATGTGAAAACAACTATCATATATAACCAAACCATAAGCATAAGCGTTAATGTTACAATACGCGTCCGTACCTGAGTTTCGGTACGTTCTGTTGATCAGAAAAACGATCTCTGATATCCTATAAGGGTAATATTGTCTCAATTAATTCGTAAACAAAATTTCATGAGACACCTTGGCCACAAATGACAGTTTTACCCTTAGTGGACTTATTTTCAATTATTTCCTCACAATTTTCGGAAAAACGCTGGTGCAGAATTTCTGGGCAGAATTTCGTTTATCTTTGAAAAATCATAACTAATTTCAGAAAAATCGAAATAAGGATCCGTAAAATTTTCCGGAATCCTTGAGATCTCTAATTTCAAGGAAAAATACTGGAACTTACCCAGAACTCATGGATAATTCCCAGTTTCCAGATTTCAAACCGCTGCCCAGAATTTTGCCCATAAAATGTAGCTTAACTTCTGGGAATTTTATCTTTTTTCCCAGAGCTTCAAATGACACACTCTTTATATATTTAGAAAGCCCTATATGTCTACTTTCATCATGAATTTTCCCAGAATTTTAGAACATCATCTTCATCATAATATACTAGCATTTTTACTACTGACTCCAGAAGTTCCTAATTGCTGAAATTTTGCCAGAGCTTCGCTATTTTGATCATAATCTTTCGGAAATTTTTGTCATACTCTTTCTTCATCATTTTTTCGAAATAAAGCTATTGGAAACCATAAAAACATGAAAGTAAAACTGGAATTGGAAGTTTGATGATCAAAATAACATTTCTAGCATTTCTACTTCATAACCTAAGAACTTAAACTCAAAAGCTTAAAACTCCCTTACCTCTTGAAGACTAATTGCCTCCTATTTCTGCAGCTCCTCACTCTCTTCCTTCCTCTTTATATTTCGGTCAAGGCTAGAGGATTTTGTGAAGAGAATGTGTTGCTAAGCCTCCTATTTATAGCCAAAGGTCATGACATTTCTTGTAATTTCTTCTTTTGCAATTAGCCATTGATCTTTGCTTGGAGATGTAACATCCCACTTTAAAACAGCGGAATATATTTTTTTTTAAAACAACGGTGATCAGAGTAGAGCTTTTTAACAAAACGAGTAACTGAACTTTGATAAAACATAACCACAGTGTAATTGTTCTATTACAGTCTTCTAATGTCCGAAGGAAAGTAAAATACATAACTAGAGAAATAACAAAATAAAAACTCCGACTTGGGTCCTACACCGCCTGCCTGCCTCTCTCTTCCGACCTTGGTCCTTCCGACCCTGAAGCTACAGCTGAGATCCAATTCCCGATTGCATCTCAGGTAACGGTTAACCTTATGCTCAAATAAGACAGTATATGGATAACAGCATGTACATAATCACATAACAGTAGTATATCACTACATAAGCACACAGTATATGCATGATCACATATTGGCAGAACATAAGCACACAACAGTATGTAAAGCCCCACATAATGTTTGCACATAACTAGTGCCACGACGGCCCATCGTGTCCTCAGCGCTAGGAAAACCCAACGGCGTTATCAAGACTATAACCCGTATAAAGCTGTATGTATACCGACAACCCTAGACAGAGCTTCAATATATAAGCATGTCTATCACATATAGTATATGAGCAGCATAAGTGTTAAGGTTACAATATGCGTTCGTACTTCCGTTGACGGTTTCTGGCACTTTCGTCAAATTACGGCACGTTCGACAGCGGCACGACAGCGTGACAGCGGAAACAACGGTTTGTGATTTTGGATATCCTAGAAGGATAATGTCATTGATATGAATATTTATGATCATAATAGGCAATTTAGGTACAAATTACCATTTTGCCCCTAGTTTGACTAATTGGTGGAATTTTGCTAGAGCTTCGCTATTCCGATTCTAAATTCTCAAAATTTTTGCTATAACTTTTCTCTAACATATTCCTAAGATAAATATCATATTTTTTTCCTAAAACATAATATCTAAGCTAACTCGAAAAATTAAAGACTACTCTAGCAGTTCTACTATAACTATCGAAAGAACTACTGAAACTAAAAACTAAAAACTGAAGAACTTACTCGGAGCTTTGCTAAGAACTTCTTACTCTTCTTCCAGAGCTTCTCTCTCTAACTTCTCTCTAGGTTTATAAGTGAATTGGTGAAGAATGAAGAGGAATGATAGCCTATTTATAGAAAATCTCAATGGCAATTTCGTAATTTCGCTGAACTTGTCTGGTTGAATACTGACCGTAGGATCGCACTTTTGCTAGGTGGTTTGATCTTGGCCCTCCCTTGCTTGGCCGACCTTCCCCCCCCACAAAGAGACAAAATTGATGACATCATCTAGCCTTATGTCATCTTGCTTTATCAGATAAAGTTCCTGGTTCGGTGTCCTGATCACGAAATTCCGTAAAAACTTAAAATTTCGGAAGCAATACCTTGAAGGTCTTGTCATCCTCTTTGAGATTACTGGGTTCTCCTCACCTTATACCCTCATTAAGGGCATTTCGTTATCTGCTAAAAATCCTCGGTATTCGCGACCAGTTACAGAAATAACTTCTGCCGGCGCTAACTTCTAGGTAAAAATGCACTGATCAATAATATACTGTGGTTTTTCTTAACTCATCACTGGATTCTAGTTTATGAATTATTTCCTATCAGTTCTTATTTCCATTATCTGTTTACTCCTTATTATTATAACATTATCTATTTAACACATGCTTAAATTTATATTATTATTATATGATAAAAATCAAACTTCATCCTTATCCCCCCCCTAAATTTGGCCAACACACATATATATACATATTATATTTTTTTTTATATTTCCTAAATTCCTATGATTTAATAAAATTCCCAAAAATTACTTAATTAATCCCTTAATGATTATTGACAATTTTCTTAATTAAAACCAATCATTTCCTCACAACAATTCTATTAACATCAATAATTCAAGTTCCATGTAAATTATCAAAAATCAGAAAGTCAATTTTAGTCTTAGAATACTTTTTAATTTTCCTTCTTTTTATTTTTATAGGAAATAATTTATTAAATTGTCTAAATTTAGGGTAATAAGCTTTCTAAATTTTTAATAATTATTCCATGCCTTTTAGAATTTTCCATAATTCTCCTTAGGATGTTTTATGGCATTAAAGTATATTTTTCACATTTCCGTCAATAAATTCCTTTAATTTTCTTAGTGTTTTCCTTTGAACATAGACTAATTATACAATATTTTGAGACCATAATCACCATAAATGGACATTTTTATTATGGTAACGTAATAGTCCAGATAGTAATTATCCGGGTATTACAGGAGAGGAGGAAATGATCCAAACCTTCCACCTCTTCCCCCTTGGCCGTCCCCCCCCCCCCCTTTCCTTCTAGAAATTATTTGCTTTGTCCCCAAGGAAAACTCCTTTTTCATCAAGTTAACCCAATTAATCCCAAATCCTAATTTAGTTAAGTGTGAGTTGGTGTTTAAATTAAAAATCCAATTTCACTTTTGGGATCCTAATTTTATGACTAGGTTTATGGTGATTTTTAATTCCCAAAACACTTAGGTATAAATCTTAGAAGTGACCGAAGATAACTTTGGGAATGGCCAAGTTGAAGCCCATAAATCACTGATCTCAAATATGTACTTAGCTTAAATACTTAGCTTCAATATTTCAAGATATGATTTAATTTCTATAGGTTTTCATTTAATTTTGTCCAATTTTGTCAAGACTTGGTCCCTAAGACAAACTCATCTTCTTTCACACACTTCTTAATTGACTTAACTTTTCTTCCATTTCCCCTTGAAAAATTTGCCCCCCTCCCTTAATTCTAATTATGCAATCATGCCTTTATTGTTCTCACATGCTTAAGAAGACAATTCCCTCATTGGTCCATTTAGACTTTAGGATTTAGGGTTAATATAATTGTATAATTTATTTACTCTTAATTGGAGACATTTCCATCACAAAGAATTAAATTAGGGATAATGAGTTAAATCCTAATTTAATCCCTAAAATATTGTTTTATATGTTAACAAGCTAAATTAATTTTTTAGACTCTTGAATTCTATGGAAAAATTGCCTATAAATGTAAATAAATACAACACCAAAATTTGAGACCTCATAGTCACCTATTTAATATAATATTTAAGATAAATATTTTTTCCCGGGTATTACATCTGTCCCCTAAGAGTAATTAATCCACAACGCCCCTCCACATGAACCAGATCATAACAGCAATCAGGCTCTTATTCCATACCGACAAACCACCATGCATAAGAATCGAATTCAACCATATCCTTAAGTCTGATGCACTAGAATCTGAAATAATAAAGGACATATATAGAACACCCAAACCAAACCAAGCTCTTTGATTAATTTTCACCCATTCACATTGCATAAATAAATTGTGTTTTTATTTTCAACACCATTTTTACATATTAAACACAAATTTGTTGCACTACATTGCCTATGAAATAAATTTTCCTTTGTTGGGTTTGACTTAGATAGCACTTTCCACATGAAGAGTTTGACCTTTTGTGGGACTTTCAACTTCCAAATTTCAACCCATCGCCTCATATTACTAGCATTAGAAGATTCTGGGACTTGACCACCATTAGCAAGGATAATTGTTTTTGCAATTTTGTACACTTCTTTCACACTATACACACTATGTTAGTTCTATGTTTTGATGATGACTTGACATTATAGAGAAAAATAGCTTCTTTATTCAAAGACATAAAAAAAATAGAATCAGACATTTATTGATAAATTACCTCGAGGTTGAGAATATTACCTTGAGGTTATAGTCAAACTCGAGGTTACAACTAAACCTCGTGGTTCTAAGTCTTGGCAATCCTCTGATTATTCCTCGTGTCAACCTCAAGGCTTGAAGACTAACCTCGAGGTTAGTCCAAAACTCGAGGTTAAATATTACCTCAAGGTTGAGTTTTTGATTTCAATGATTAATGTTTCGTGACCTATTACAATCAACCTCGAGGTAGGCAAATGAACCTCGAGGTTACCTCCAAACTCAAGGTAATAAGCAAGACTCGAGGTTACATACTTCAGTCTCCAAGAACACTTCTGTTTCATAACCTCGAGGTTGGTATATTAAACTCGAGGTTAGTGAGAAACTCGAGGTTAAGTGGGAACCTTGAGGTTTATCGCGTTTAAACTGATATATGCTTATACTTAGCTTTTGCGATCGTATCTAACCCAGGTGAATCTAATTCATTGTTCTTGCTGAGATTACATTACACTATTTATTACTAACCATATTTCGAGCTTATCTTATCATGGAAATATCAGGAATTCTTTTAATTCTTTTGCTAAGATAAAAGGCAGATGATGTCATCAACATTTATTACAGCAGATATCGTATCAGAATGAAAAGCAAAGAGTGACAACATTCTTTCAGAACTCTAACGATCAAATGTGTTAAGCGGAAACATTCTCTTGAGGAATAAGAATGTTGATCAAGCTATTCAAACTGCTAGCAGTAAGTGCCAACAGTCATTTAGCTGCCAGGATTACATAAGCACAAGACAACGACTAATTTTTGACAACGGTGATAATTGGTAGTTATAAATAGAAGGAGCATTCAATTAAGCCACCTACCAAAACTCTGTGCATTTACTCTGAGTTATTACTCTTATCAGTTTCACTCAATATCTGTACTTCAGTGTTCATTTCTTATCTACTCGTGAGGAGTTATTTAAACACTTATTTCATTCATTTAGTTGTAAAAATCTTAAGGTTGTGGAACCTTAAGTGTGGGTGTACAATTACAAGTAGTAAGGGGGAGTGAGTTCGAGAGAGTGAGGATCATCCCAAAGTTGTACTTGTGATTCTTGAAGAGATAGTGGAAATCCCAAGGAGTTCTTGGGACTAGATGTAGGTCAAGATTAGACCGAACCAGTATAAATTGCTTTGTGTCCATTTTTCCTTTGAATCCTCAAATAGTGCTTAGTCTTAATCTGTGAAAATTTTATTTAGCAATAATTTTGAATCGGCTATTCAACCTGTAATACCCTAAAATTTGACTTAGGGTAAATATCATAAATTGGTAGAATATACCTATTGAAAATAGGTGAATATGAGGTCTCAAACAACTTGTATTGAATTTACCTTATTATTAGAACAATTTCTCCTAAGATTAAATAATGTGCGAAAAGGGTCCCTAAAACATTAGATAATTTGCAAATAGGTCCCTGAAATATTTGTGGGTCATAAAATACCCTGAGAAAATTATGATAAAATCCTAAGAGGCAACTAAATATTTATTAAAAATTAGAAAGTATGTTGTCTCTAATTTAGGTAATTCATGAGATTATTTTCCTTGGGAAATAATGAGGCAAAATTAAATATCATTTTGGGGAACATAGATTGCCCTATGGTTTTTAATATTTTGCATAATGCATAAATTATCAATTTCAGTAAAATAGTTGTGAGAAAATAATTAATTCTAAAAAATTGTCAACAATTAGTAAGTGATTAAATAAGTAATTAATTGTGAAAGTTGTAGAATTTTCGGTTCTTAAATCTTAGACATGCGGCGAAAAATATGCTATGATTTTATGTAACAAATGAAGTTATAAAATCATGAAATTTTCCAGAAAGAAAGTAGACATATAGGGCTTTCCAAATATATAAAATATGCAACATTTTGATCTCTGGTCAAGGAGATATGAATTTTTGAAGTTAAGCCATTTTTGCTGGAATAAATTCTGGGCAACATTGAGAAAATTTAAAACTGGGAATGATTCATGATGTTCTAGGTTCTGGGAATATTTTTCCTTGAAACTAGACATGCCAAGGGTCATGAGGAATTTTATAGCACCTCAAAATGATTTTTTTAGAATTAGTTATGATTTTTCAAAGTTACCAAAAAATCTGCCCAGAAAACTCTGCACTACGTTTTTAAATAAATGTAAGGGCAAAGTTGTAAATAACAAATCCACCAAGGGTAGATGGGTAAATAGAAGTGGACGTATATCTTAGGATATTATTCTAAGTGATATGGTGATATATTAGGATATCCGGGAGGCCCAGGGCCGGATCCAAAGGTCAGACATTTGACAGTTACCCAGTGAAAGGTACGGACGCGTACTGTAACTCTAACTCTTATGCTGCTTGTATGCTCTATATGTGATGTGATGATTCATATAGTCGTGGACAAGATTGGGTCTTGGGTCATGCACTGTGATTAAGACTCTGTCTTAAGTCACTGTTTATACATTCAGCTATTATGTGAAAATGGGTTGCAATCTTGGTAATGCCGTATGGATGTTTTCCTAGCGCTGAGGACACGTTCCGGGGCGTGGCACTGGTTTATGTGCAAACTATGTGGACCTTACTGTAACATCCCACCTTAAAAACAACGGAATTTTTTTTTTCCTAAAACATTGATCAGAGTAGAGCAATTTCGCAAACGAGTAACTGAACCTTAATATTACATAACCACAGTGTAAGTGTACTTATACAGTCATCTACTATCCAAAAGGAAACAACACCTAACTAGGTATATAAAACTAAAACCATAAAATTCCTTCTGTCATCTTACGCCCGTCGCTCGCCCCTATCTTTAACCCCTTGGTTCGCCCGAACCTGAAGTTACAACTGAGATCCAATTACCATTTGGATCTCAGGTAACGGTTAACCTTATGCTCAAATAAACAGTATATGGACAACAGTTATTCACAACTCATAATAGCAGTAAATCACTACATAAGCACACAGCAGATGCATGATCACAACATTGACAGAACATAAGCACAAAGCAGTATGTAAAGTCCCACAACATGTCTGCACATAACCAGTGCCACAACGGCCCATCGTGTCCTCAGCGCTAGGAAAACCCAACGGCATTATGAAGACTATAACCCATATAAAGCTGTATGTATAACTAACAACCCTAGACAGAGCCTCAGTATATAAACATGTCTATCACATATATGTATATGAGCATCATAAGTGTTAAGGTTACAATACGCGTCCGTACCTCCGTTGACGGTTTTTGGCACTTTCGTCAAATTACGACACGTTTGACAGCGGTGACAAATTACCATTTCGGGTATCTTATAGGGATAATATTACTGATATGAATATTTAAGATCATAACAGGCATTTTAGGTACAAATTACCATTTTGCCCCTAGTTTGACCACTTAGTGGAATTTTGCCAGAGCTTCGCTATTTCGACTTTAAATTCTCAAAATTTTTGCTATAACTTTTCCTCTAACATGTTCCTAAGATGAATATCATATTTATTCCTAAAACATGATGTCTAAGCTAACTTGAAAAATTAGGGACTACTCTAGCAATTCTACTATAACTATCGGAAGAGCTACTTAAGCTAAAGACTAAGGACTGAAGAACTTACTCAGAGCTTTGCTACAGATTTCTCCGGACTCCTCCTTCTTCCTTCCTCTCCCAAGTTTCGAAATTCTCAAGAGAATTTGGTGTGAGAATTGTGAAAGGATGAAGGGGTATTTATAGAAAAAGGGAGGGGCAATTTCGTAATTTCGCTGAACTTTGTCTGATTGAATTGTGACCGTCGGATCACACTTTTTTGAAGTGGCTTGATCTTGGCCCTACACCTATTTGGCCGACCTCCCCCCCCCCACAAGGAGACAAAATTGATGACATCACCATGCTTGTGTCATCTTGCTTTATCAGATGAAATTCCTGGTTCGGTGTCCTGATCGTGAAATTTTTTGTAAAACCTTAAAATTTCGGGAACAACATGCTGAAGGTCTTTTCTTCCTCTTTGAGAATACTGAGTTTTCCTAACCTTATATTCTCATTAAGGACATTCCGTTACCAGTCAAAAATCCTCGGTAATTGCTACTGGGTACAGAAATAACGTTGGTCGGCACCAACTTCGGGATAAAAATCCACTAATCAATAATATACTCTGTGTAATACCTGGAAAAAAAACATTATTATTAGAATAAAAAGAAAAAAAAATCATTATCATAATACCTATTTTAAATAGGTGAATATGGGGTCTCAAATCTTTTGTATTTTATTTATTTTTGTTTATAGGCAATTTTTCTTAGAATTTAGGAGTATGAAAATTTATTTTAGCTTGTTGATACAAAAACCAATATTTTAGGGATTAAATTAGGACTCAACTCATTTATTCCTAATTTAACTTCATGAAGACAAAATCTTTCTAAGTAAGAATAAATACATTATACAATTACATTAACCTATAATATTAAGATTATGGGAACCAATGAGAAAATGCCTTTCATACAAATATGAGAAACAATTAAAAACAAAATTATATTAGTTAACCTAAGGGGGGGCGAAATTTTTAATAAAAATAGAAGAAAAAGAATAAACCAATTAAAAGAGTAAGAGAAGATAACTTGGTGAGCAAGTTAACTTTCTTAGGGAGCAAGTAATGGCTTAATTAGAGAGAGATTAGGAGAAAACCTATAGAAATTAAATTATAACTTGAGATATTAAAGTTAACTATCCAAGATAAATACATATTTAGAATCAGGGAATTACGAGCTTCAACTTGGCAATTCCCAAAGATATTTTCGGTAACTTGTAAAATTCAAACATAAGCATTTTGGAAGATAAAAATCACCATAAACCTTGTCATAAAATTAGGATTTCAAAAGTGAAATTGGATTTTGAATCAAAGCACTAATTAACACTTAACCAAATTAAGTTTTGGGGATTAATTAAGTTGCTTAATGAACAAGAAGAATGCTTGGTGACCAAGCAAACAAATTCTAGAAGAGGGGGGGGGCAGATTTCGGCCAAGGAGGGGATGGAGGAGCAAGATCCTTCCTTTCTCTCCAAGTAATGATCCAAGGGCCAAGCTTAAACCAAAGTTGCAAGAAGTTTAACCTCTTCTTGCCTATAAATAGAAGGCATTGGCTAACACATCCTTCACACCAAATTTCCTTGCCTTGGCCGAAATTTAGAGAGAGTAGGAGAGGGAGGAGCTGCTGGAGAAAGAGAGACAAGAGGTCTTCAAGAGGTATAAGAGTTTTTAGCTTTTAAGTTTAAATTCTTAGTTTATAAGTAGAAATGCTAGAAAAGTTATTTTAATCTTCAATCTTCCATATACAGTTTTATTTTCATGTTTTTGAGGTTTCCATTGTCTTTATTTCGAAAAATTGATGAAGAAGAGGTTATATCAAAAATTTTGGAAGATTAGGATCAAAATAGCGAAGCTCTGGCGAAATTTCAGCAAATAAGAACTTCTGGAGTCAGTAGTAAAAATGCTAGTATCTTATGATGAAGATGATGTTCTAAAATTCTGGGAAAATTCATGATGAAAGTAGACTTATAGGGTTTTCTAAATCTATAAAGAGTGTGTCATTTGAAGCTCTGTGCAAAAAGATAAAAATCTTGGAAGATAAGTTGCATTTTCTGGGCGAAAATCTGGGCAATGATTCGAATTCTGGAAACTGGGATTTATCCAGGAGTTCTGGGTAAGTTACAGTATTTTTTCTCAAAAGTAGACATCTCAAGGATTCCGGGAAATTTTACGGATCCTCATTTCGATTTTTATGGAATTAGTTATGATTTTTCGAAGTTAGGCGAAATTCTGCCCAGAAATGCTGAATTAACGTTTTTTCCGAAAATTAAGTGGAAATAATTAGAAATAAATCCTTCAAGGGTAAAAATGTCAAGTGTGGCCAAGATGTCTCTTGAAATGTGGTTTGGGAATTAATGGAGACCATATTACCCTTTTAGGATAGACTGTGCTCGCATACCAACAACGAAACGTACCCAACAACCTGTCAAACTCAGGTACGGACGCGTATTGTAACCTTAACTCTTATGCTTATGGTTTGGTTATATATGATTGTTGTTTTCACATGATAATACTCTGTTTTGAAATTTACACATGAGAGTTGAATTGTACACAGGTTATAGTCTTGATAACACCGTTGAGTTTTCCTAGCGCTGAGGACACGATGGGCCGTCGTGGCACTGGTTATGTGCAGACTGGGGTAACATACATATTGCAGTGGCTGTGTTATGTTATTGCCTTACATGTGGATATTTGTTTAAAACTGTGATTATGTTGTATATCTGTGATAACTGTCATATACTGTTTACATAAGCATGAGGTTAACCGTTACCTGAGGTTCAATGGAAATTGAACCTCAGCCTCTGCCATAGCCTCAGGATCCCGGGAAGTGATCGAGGACAAGGGTAAGAAGCCGGTATGAGGACCCTGCGGAGGCATCGTCTTTTTGATTAGATTTGGATGACTGTATTAGTTAAACATGTAGTTAGATACACTACATACAATGTTATTCAGTTACTCTTTGTTATGTAAAATATTTTCAACTCTCAGCTCCAGCAACGCTTATGAAAAACGGGATGTTACACTCTGGTTTTCCTCAACTTATCCCGGAATTCTCACTTCTGAATTATTTTCCATCGGTTCTCATTTCCCTTATCTGTTCTAATTCTACAAAATATCTTCTTATCCTGATCTCCAAACCGCTCCGTCGGTTACAGAAATGACTTCGGAGACAGCCTACTCCGAGATAAAAATTCACTTGTTCATAATATACTCTGACCCTAGAAACCTAGTTCACAGTTTTCTTGGTAGGATTTTATTTCTATCCGTGGTCATTTATCCTGTTCACTTTTTATTAATATAATATTGTTTAATTACCACATGTCTTAATCCTATAATATTATTATTTTTCATCATTCTTATCTCTTCTTCTCCTAAAAAATTCGGCCACCACATATAATTATATATATATATATTTTTTTTTCATATACCCTAATATATTATTTATCTTGTATTTATTTTTCCCAAAATTTTCCTATTGGTCCAAAAATTACTTAATTAATTCCTTACTAATTTTTAATAATTTTCTTAATTAAAATTAATCATTTTCTCACAACAATTTTTTTGACATTAATAATTCAAGCTCTATGCAAATTATCAAAAATCATAGAGTCAATCTTAGTCTTAGAATACTTTTTAATTTTCCTTCTTTTTATTTTCATAGAAAATAATTTATTAAATTATCTAAATTAAGGATAACATGCTTTCTAAATTTTTAATAGTTATTCCATGTCTTCTAGAATTTTTCATAATTTTTCTTAGGATATTTTATAGCCCTAAGATGCATTTTTCACCTTTTTGACAATAAATTTCCTCTAATTTTCTTAGTGTTTCCCTTTGAACTTAGACAAATCATATAACATGTTAGGGCTAAAATCTTCGTAAATAGGAATTTTTATTATTGTAACATAATATTCCAGATAATAGTTATTCGGGTATTACATTCCCCCCCGCAAACAAAATTTTGCCCTCGAAATTTATTCTATTGCGACTAAATTTTGGGTTGTAAACTCTGGGTACTTTTCCTCCATGTCTCTCACTGTTTTCCACGTCGCCTCACGGGGTGACATCCCTTTCCAAACCACCTTCACCATCGGAATGCTCCTATTCCTGAGACGTTTCTCATGATGTTCGAGAATTTGTATCGGCTTGACCATGAATGTATTGTCATGTCATGCTTCAATGTCCTCGAATTCGATGATGTGCTCAGGATCTGGTTGGTATTTCCTCAGTTGTGAAACATGGAAGACGTCATGGAGATTGCTTAAATTCGGGGGTAGGGCTATTTGGTATGCGACTGGTCCCCGCTTTGCCAGAATCTCGAATGGTCCCACGTAACATGGACTTAGTTTCTGCCTTTTAAGCGTTCTCCCGATACCGGTCACTGAGGATAATTTTAGAAATACATGATCCCCCACTTCGAATTCTAGGAGTCTTCTTCTTTTATCGGCATAGCTCTTTTGTCTACTTTGGGCTACCAAGAGTCTCTTTTTGATCAAAGCGATTTGTTCAGAGGTCTGTTCAACTATATCTGGTCCGAGCAACTGCCTCTCAGACAACTCTGTCCAGCATATAGGTGACTGACACTTCTGCCTGTACAACGCTTCGAACGGTGCCATTCGTATGCTTGAGTGATAACTGTTGTTGTACGCGAATTCTGCTAGTGGAAGATGCCGATCCCAATGTCCCTTAAAATCTAACACACAAGCTTTAAGCATATCCTCCAACGTTTGTATGGTTCTCTCAGATTGCCCATCGGTCTCCGGGTGATAAGCTGTACTCAACTTGAGCTTTGTCCCTATAGACTCTTGCAATGACCGCCAATACCGGGATGTGAATCGTGGGTCCCGGTCTGAGATAATACTCTTAGGTATCCCGTGGAGTAGCACAATTTCTTTGATATAAATCTCCGCCAACTGTTCTAATGAGTAGTTGACACTGATAGGGATAAAGTGTTCCGACTTAGTCAACCGGTCCGTAAAAACCCAGATTGCATCATGATTTCTGATCTTGGGCAAACCCACCACAAGATCCATAGTAATATTCTCCCATTTCCATTCCGGAATTTCCAACCTTTGAAGAGGGCCAGCAGGACGTTGATGTTCAATCTTCACCTTTTGACAGGTCAAACATCTGGCTACGTACTGGGTGACATCCTTTTTCAACCCAGGCCACTAGAATTCAGATTTCACGTTATGGTACATTTTGACCATTCCTGGATGTAGAGTGTATTTACACTTATGGGCCTCATCCAGTATCCTGCGTCTTAGTTTAGAAACCGGCGGTATGTAACATCGTTTCTTATACCTGACCAGTCCACTAGGCGAGAGATCGTAGTTTGGAGTTTCGTCTTGAGCGATCATCTCCCGTATAGCTTTAGCCCGTTCGTCTTGCAGCTGCGCTTTCTCAATTTCCTCTCTCAGATCGTATTCCCCATGACTGACAAGCAGATTTGCAAGATAAGCATTACTGGGTGTAGGGTGATTCAAACAAATTTGCTTTGACAAGTTTAGATTCATAAAATCTTCAAGCAGCTTCTGTTCTTGAATCATGATGTATGCCACCCGTACTGACTTCCTACTTAGAGCATCTGCGACGACGTTTGCTTTACCTGGATGATATTTAATTTCCAGGTCATAGTCCTTCAGTAACTCCATCCAGCGACGTTGTCTCATGTTGAGCTCCCGCTGATCAAAAAGATATTTCAAACTCTTATGGTCGCAGAATAGCTCTACGGTTGCACTGTACAAATAATGCCTCCATATTTTCAAAGCGAACACGATAGCTGCAAGCTCCAAATCGTGTGTAGGATAGTTCAACTCGTGAGGCTTCAACTAACGAGAGGCATAAGCTACTACTCTGCCCTGTTGCATTAGGACACACCCCAATCCATGCCTACTGGCATCGCTATAGACAACGTATGTTTGATTTGGATCGGAAATGATCAACACTAGGGCCTTAGTCAACCTCTCTCTCAGTGTTTGAAAACTTTCCTCACAGTCTTCTCCCCATACAAAGGGTTGATTCTTCCTTGTAAGCTTCGTCAATGGTAAGGCAAGTCGTGAAAAATATCGTATAAATCTGCGATAATAACCTGCCAGACCTAGAAAATTCCGTATCTCTGTTACTGTTTCTGGCCTTTTCTAGTCCAGAATCGCCTCCACTTTGCCTGGGTCAACTGCAACCCCACCGCTTGATATCACGTGGCCCAGAAATTTAACTTCCGGCAACCAGAATTCACATTTACTCAACTTGGCATAGAGTTGCTTCTCCCTGAGTATATTTAACACAAGCCGCAGATGTTTTGCATGTTCTTCTCTGCTCTTCGAATACACGAGTATATCGTCAATAAACACCACCATAAATTGGTCTAGGTGTTGACGGAAGATGCGGTTCATGTAATTCATGAAAACCGCAGGTGCATTAGTTAATTCGAAAGGCATCACAAGAAATTCGTAATGCCCGTACCTGGTTCTGAAAGCTGTTTTGGGAATATCACCATCTCTAACTTGCAGCTGATGGTATCCCGATCGTAGGTCAATCTTGGAAAAGACGGTGGAACCAGATAACTGATCCAAAAGATCATCAATCCGGGGAAGTAGATACTTGTTTTTAACGGTTACTTTGTTGAGTTCACGATAATCAATGCAGAGTCGGAGGCTGCCGTCTTTCTTCTTCACAAATAGCACAGGGACTCCCCATGGTAACACACTGGGTCGGATAAACCCTTTTTTCAGAAGTTCCTCTAACTGCTTCTTCAACTCTTACATCTCGTTTGGAGCCATACGATACGACGCTTTTGATATTGACCCTGTACCAGGCATCAACTCAATAGTGAACTCTACCTCCCTTGTAGGTGGTAGCTCAGAGAGATCTTCAGGGAATACATCAGGAAATTCATTCACTACAGGAATGACTTTGAGTGAGAGTTCAGTTTCTGCCTTGGTTGAGAAAAATACCATGTACGCTTGACAACCTTGCTTCATGTATTTATCAGCTTCCGTAGCAGAGAGGGAATTTAGACTTATGTCAGACTGGATGCCGCCAGGCGTATCAGGAAAAAGTATTCTCTTGTTGCTACAATCTATCGTTGCACCGTTTATCGTGAGCCAGTTTAAACCAAGTATAATGTCAATGCCGTGAAGGGGCAGTCGGATAAGATCTACCTTAGAATCTCGCCCGCCCACATTAATAGTACAATTTATGTATGCATCAGATGCTAATGATTTCATGCCAAGTGGTGTAGATACTATCAGATCATAAGGTAATCTAGAGGCATGCATTCCTAAGCGATTTGCACAATCACAGGAAATAAAAGAATGGCTAGCACCTGAATCATATAATGCTTGTACTAGGCTCCCATTTAAAGATATAGTACCTTGAACCATGTCAGAGGACTTCCTGGCTTCTACGTCGGTCAGTGCAAAGACTCGTCCCGGGTTTCGGGGCCTTGTTCCTGCAGACCATTCCGGACAATTTCGGCTTATGTGTCCCGTCTTCTGGCACTTGAAGCAGATTTGCTTCCCATCACAGTTAGTACCTGAGTGGTACTTTCTGCATTTTGGACAAGGTTAGGATTCCCTCGTGTTTGGAAAAGTTCGCTGCCCAGACTAGTTTGGCCTCTTATTCCCACCTTGGAAATTATTCCAGGGTCTCTTTCTTTTCTGAGAAGAATTTCCTCGGCCAGAGTTGCCACGATTTGCATTGTCGTTGTTGAACCTATGGAGCTGCTTCAAGTTTCGTTCAATCAATCAGCAGGATTCTGCTGCTTGTATTATCCTTGAGAACTGCTGGGATACTAGCCTCTCTCGAATTTCATATTTTACTCCGTAAATCATAATATTTGTCAGACTGCTTTCATTATCACCTTGTCTCAAGTGCGGTGAGTAGCGAGACAAGTTGGTGAATCGCGCAAAGTAATCGTCAAACGACTCCTCCTGCCCTTGCCTGATGTGGAGGAATTCCGACTCCTTGGTTATCTGCATAGTGGGAGGGAAATATTGTTCGTTGAATTTTCTTAAAAATATCTCCCATGAAATTGGATAATGGTGTGGTTGGAGTGTTGCCGCAATGTTTCTCCACCAACAATTTGCGTCACCCTCCAGTTTAAAGATTGCCAGCTGAGCCTTCCTGTTTTCCGGGCACTCTATGACTTCAAAAATTTTGTCCAGCCTCATCAACCAGTCCTCGGCTGAGTCAAGCTTACCGCGAAAGACTGGGGGCTTCATTTTGCAGAACTGAGTAACCCAGTATGCAAATTCTCAGCTGATGGATTAAATTGAGGGGGCATTCTCATTTCTCTCTCCTGTCGAGGTGGGGATCGAGATTGTTCCGATTCCTCGGCTTCATTATCGTGTTCATTATCCTGGTCATTCTCCTCTTCCTCTTCATTATTTTGTTGCTCCTGTAATCGACGCCTTTCAGCTTGTCTTTCCTGTCTTTCAGCCAGGAGTATATCGATAAGGGCTCTTTGTTCCTGCAGTTGTCTTCTCATTTCCGGAACGTCGTCTTGTTCTGGCTGGTTAGGTCCTTGATTCAGTTCTTGCTCAGGTATTGGTATAGCTTGGGCTCATCTACCCCTTCCTCTACCTCTACCTCTGCCCTGGCCTCTAAGAACTCCAGCACCTCTATAATCACCATCTTTTAAGTTTTTCCTTTATTTGTTATTGGTGAAAACAAACTATTAGACTTATTGTAACAACAAGTACACAGACAAACACATATTTATTATTGCATCATAATTTACAAACGACCAAACTGGTGGTCACGTCCTACCTTTGTTCTACTAGTCAAAATATTTACAACCCTATTATTTAATATCTATTTTACAATCCCTCAAGGTTTTTAGAGAGATTTCACACACTAGTTTATCTACTCCTACTACCTTATGCCACAGCTTTCTTCAACCGCCTCCTGCCTTTTACATGTGCTGGCGGACCAGGCTCTTCAGATAACGGAGGTATATAGAAACCTCTAAGATAGGCCCCTCGCCGAGTAGCTCATTAATCATCCTAGCCCAAAAGCGAGTTTGGGGGAAAAAGAATAGGGTAGACCTAATTATGTCCTTGGGTGAGTAATTGTAACATCCCAAATTACATGTTCGAAAATCGTGTCAGTCGACACTTAGTTTTAGGAAAATCAACGGAGTTTGAGGTGCTACAACTTAGAGTACTGCGGAAATGGATAGCGTGCGCTAAGATTCGGACAATGAGTATCTGATATAGAATGCCCAGACATATGGTGATGCCCCGACATAAGCTGATATATTAAATATCCTGAAGGAATATTCATGTGATATAAGTTACAGAGATTAAATACAATTTTCTGATAAAGCAAGTCTTAAACTAGACCTATGGCTTGGAACCTAACATCAGTTAATCATACAATTTGGCCAGGTCGGTGTTCAATCTAATGGGAGTCTCACCAACTCTATGGTGACTCATGACAACCCACTGATGAAACCTTCCATAGTTTAAGCACCAAATGGTCCGAAATAACTTTGTTAAATCCGTGCCAGAATACTCTGCCATAAACTAAATTCTAATAACTTCTACCGACCTTCGTCTTTGACTGCTGCCTCTTCACGGCTCTTTCCACCGGCACCTTCTCTATCCCGGTTTCTTCCATGTACTATTCATTAAGACTGAGGTCCAATGCCCATTGGACCTCAGGTAACGGTTAACCTTATGCTCAAGTATAACAGTATATGTATGACAGATATTCATTTACAATTCAGCATATAACTATACATAGCACACAACACATGTCATAGTTCATATCACAACAAACCTCTACATAGCACACAGCCCATGTAAGGTCCACATAGTTTGCACATAAACCAGTGCCATGCCCCGGAGCATGTCCTCAGCGCTAGGAAAACATCCATACGGCATTACCAAGACTGTAACCCGTTTTCACATAATAGCTGAATGTATAAACCGTGACTTAAGACAGAGTTTTAATCACGGTGCATAACCCAAGACCCAGTCTTGTCCACGACTATATGACTCATCACATCACATATAGAGCATACAAGCAGCATAAGAGTTAGAGTTACAGTACGTGTCTGTGCCTTCATTGACGATATCGGGTACTTTCGTCAAAATATGGCCGTTTGACAGCGGTACGACGGCGGTACGACAGCGAAAACAGCGGTTCGTGTTTTCAGATATCCTATAAGGATTATATCACAGATATGAATATTTAATATCATAACAGGCATTTTAGGTACAAATTATCATTTTGCCCCTAGTTTGATTAATCGGTGGAATTTTGCCAGAGCTTCGCTACTTTGACTCTAATCTTCCAAAATTTTGCCGTATCTCTTTCTCCATCATATTTTCGAAATAAATATCACATTTAAACTTAAGCATGATATCAACAACATATTGGAAGACTAAAAGATCAAACTAACATTTATACCATAACTACCGAACGAAGCTAGAATCTTAAGACTAGGGACCGAAGAACTTACCCAGAACCTTGCTACTCCTTCCTCCGAGCTCCTCCCTCTCTCTAACATCTCTCTAGATTTTGAACTAGGCAAGTGAATTGGTGAGAAAATGAAGGAGAATGGAAGTGCTATTTATAGAAAAAGGCAATGACATTTTGGTAATTCCTTTGAACTTTGTCTGATCAGTTTTTGACTGTCGGATCGCACTTCTTTAAGGTGGCAAGATCTTGGCCATACACCTTACTATGCTGACCTCATCCTATGTCACCAAGGTGATGTCACCAACTTGCTCAAGAAGCTTTCTATTGATAAAGTCCCTGTTCGGTGTTATAATCACGTAATCTTGAGAAATCTCAAAATTTCGGGAACATAGCCCCGAAGATCTTTTCTTTCTCTTTTTAAGATACCTGGGTTATCTAAATTTTTTATCTCATTAAGGACATTCCGTTGCCTGCCGAACATTTTCGGACAACCGCTGTCTGTTACGGAAATAACTTTGGAGATGGCCTACTTTGAGATAAAAATTCACTTGTATATAATAAGTCCTTATGTTAGATACTTAGTTCATATATTTTGAGATAGGATTTATTTTCTATCAGTTCTCCTCTATCCTATTTGCTTTTTCTCAAAATATCTCACTTTATATTATTATTATAATCATAAATATGTAGATATTATTATTTTGCTACTACACACACACACATGCACAACACTTAGACACACACACACTCACAACTCTCCACATCTCATAACACTCACACACCACACATCTCACACACACACAAATTTCGGTTTTTCTTTTTTATTCATGTCTAAACAATTAGCCATTAATTATTTAACTAATCACTTACTAATTGTTGACAATTTTCTTAATTAGTAATAATTATTATCTCACAACTATTTTACTTACATTGGTATTTTATGTCCCATGTAATATATCAAAAATCACGGAGTCAATTTTGGTTTCAAAATACTTTTTAATTTTTCTTCTTTTTATTTGCAAAGGAAATAATTTATTAAATTGTCTAAATTAAGGACAATATTATTTCTAATTTTTAATAATTATTTTACTGCCCTTTAGAATTTATCACAATTCTTTCTATGATGTTTTATGACCCTAAAATGCAGTTTTAAGCCTTTTTGACACTTAATTTTCTTTATCCATCCTAATTTCATGAGAAATCACCTTAGGAAATAAGGTAATTATTATACTAATTTTGAGACCACAAATTCACCTATTTCCAATAGGTATTATTTGTCAATATAATTATCCAGGTATTACAATAACGGCTAGTAAGGGTGTGATCATTTTTTATTCTATTGAGGTAGGTTAAGTACCATCTCTGCACGGTGCCTGTGGTCTGTTCGGCATAGGTGTGATATGACTCAAATAGTCGTATCAGTGTAGCATTATTGTCTAGGAGGTAATGGTAATCTGCTGGGGTGGCCTCCTCATTATCCAGGTCGCGAATGCCAGGGTAGTCGAAGTTGTCTCCTATTGAGGAACCGCTTGATCCCCCAGGGCTTGGGATTGCGGGATCTGAGTTTTCGTACTCAGGGTCATACATATTTTCGGGTTCAGGATCATATATATAGTCGGGGTATTCGAGGCCAGGCTGGTAGTCGGGCTTAGGGCCATTCAAGTGTTCTACTAGAAAGTCGGGATTGTAAGGGGGTTCAAAATGATACCTAGGTGCGGGGTGTACAGGAATAAACAAGGGTTCAGGCTTAGGTTCAGGCGGAGGATACAGGGGATCAGGGTTTAGTCTCCTTCCCACCATCTCAGGTACCACTGACTTCCTAGCTGTACGTCTCCTCATCCCTTGATAGGTGATGTAGGGATCCTTATCTCTGTGCATCTCTATACATTACACCAAGGTTATATCAGTACTCTTTTCAAAAAAAAAATATTTTTTTTAAAAGGCGTAGAATCTAACTCTGTTATGTAAACCAATTGGCCAGGTAGAGGTTTATTATGGGGCCTCACCGACTTTTACGGCGACTGATTGGCTTCCACATAGATTAACCCAGCCTTAGACACCAAAAAGTTCGTCATAACTTAGCCAGATCCATGCCAGGAGAACTGCTCTGATACCAAAAATGTAACATCCCACCTTAAAAACAGTGGAATTTTTTTTTCCTAAAACATTAATCAGAGTAGAGCAATTTCGCAAACGAGTAACTGAACCTTAATATTACATAACCACAGTGTAAGTGTACTTATACAGTCATCTACTATCCAAAAGGAAACAGCACCTAACTAGGCATATAAAACTAAAACCATAAAATTCCTTCTGCCATCCTACGCCCGTCGCTCGCCCTTATCTTCAACCCCTTGGTTCGCCCAAACCTGAAGCTATAGCTGAGATCCAATTACCATTTGGATCTCAGGTAACGGTTAACCTTATGCTCAAATAAACAGTATATGGACAACAGTTATTCACAACTCATAACAGCAGTAAATCACTACATAAGCACACAGCAGATGCATGATCACAACATTGACAGAACATAAGCACAAAGCAGTATGTAAAGTCCCACAACATGTCTACACATAACCAGTGCCACGACGGCCCATCGTGTCCTTAGCACTAGGAAAACCCAACGACATTATCAAGACTATAACCCGTATAAAGCTGTATGTATAACTGACAACCCTAGACAGAGCCTCAGTATATAAACATGTCTATCACATATATGTATATGAGCAGCATAAGTGTTAAGGTTACAATACGCGTCCGTACCTCCGTTAATGGTTTCTGGCACTTTCGTCAAATTACGACACGTTTGATAGCTGTACGATAGCGGTGATAGCGGAAACAGCGGTTCGTGATTTCGGGTATCCTATAGGGATAATATTACTAATATGAATATTTAAGATCATAACAGGCATTTTAGGTACAAATTAACATTTTGCCCCTAGTTTTACCACTAAGATGAATATCATATTTATTCCTAAAACATGATGTCTAAGATAACTTGAAAAATTAGGGACTACTCTAGCAATTCTACTATAACTACCGGAAGAGCTACTTAATCTAAAGACTAAGGACTGAAGAACTTACTCAGAGCTTTGCTACAGATTTCTCTGGACTCCTCCTTCTTCCTTCCTCTCCCAAGTTTCTAAATTCTCAAGAGAATTTGGTGTGAGAGTTGTGAAAGGATGAAGGGGTATTTATAGGAAAAAGGAGTGGCAATTTCGTAATTTTGCTGAACTTTGTCTGGTTGAATTCTGACAGTCGGATCGCACTTTTTTGAAGTGGCTTGATCTTGGCCCTACACCTATTTGGCCGACCTCCCCCCCCCCCCACAAGGAGACAAAATTGATGACATCATCATGCTTGTGTCATCTTGCTTTATCAGATGAAATTCCTGGTTCGGTGTCCTGGTCGTGAAATTTTTTGTAAAACCTTAAAATTCCGGGAACAACACGCTGAAGGTCTTTTCTTCCTCTTTGAGAATACTGGGTTTTCCTAACCTTATATTCTCATTAAGGACATTCCGTTACCTGCCAAGAATCCTCGGTAATTGCTACCGGGTACAGAAATAATTAATCTTAATTAAGAAAATTGTCAACAATTAGTAAGTGATTAAATAAGTAATTAATTGTTGATTGTTTATACATGAATAAAAGGGAATATCCAAAGTTAATTATATGAAACCCCTAATTTGATATTAATGACCAATGGGGGGTCAAGGTTGGCATAAAGAGTGTTGCAAATTAATTTAGCATAATTAAGAGGTATATTAAGTAAATTACAAATATCCTTAATAGAATAAGCTTGCACTAATTGAGATTAGTTGCACAATTCTTCAAGATGATTAGAGACAAACTAAAAGAGGGCTAATTATATTTAAAAATAATTAAGCCAAAGAGAATGAAATAATATCTTAAGTAATTAAGTCTAAATCTTCATATAATTGAGTTAGCTAATGGCAAAATATAATTAAGGAGCATGTAAACACTTGATAATTAAGAATTGCTAATTAGTGTTGAAAAGTCAACAATGACACCTAAGCCTTGATTATGTCATCAAGATGACATCACAAAAGCACATGTGTATGTTGTGAGTGTGTGTGTGCCTAAGTGTTGTGCATGTGTGTGTGTGTAGTGGAGGAAAGAGAAAGGATGAATCTAGAAAAGGGGGGAGGTGGCATTTTTTTGTAAGAGGTGTAAGGTCAAGATTTAAGCTTCCTAGTTAAGTTAAATCCGATGGTTATAATGGAATTAAAGTTGTTAGATAGTTAACTCATGGTTGGCTATAAATAAGAGGCTTCATGCTTCATTTTTCTTCACACCAAACTCATACCAAAGATTGGAGAGTTTAAGAGGAGAGTGAAGCAAGAAGGAGGAAGGAGTTTAAGAGTCTTCAAGAGGTAAGCTCTAGTTCTTAAGTTCTAGTCTTTAGTTTTTATAAGTTCTTAGTATAAATGTTAGTTTAATCTAGAAAATTAGAGAATAAATTCCTATACTTGTTTTTAGGCCTCATTGCATTGAAAAATGCCTGAAGAGGTAAAAACATAGTAGGGAATAATTTTTGGGAAGCAATGGATTAATGTTGTGAAAGTTGAAGAATTTTCGGTTCTTAAATCTTAGACAGGCAGCGAAAAATATGCTATGATTTTATGTAACAAATGAAGTTATAAAATCATGAAATTTTCCAGAAAGAAATTAGACATGTAGGGCTTTCCAAACATATAAAATACGCAACATTTTGATCTCTGGTCAAGGAGATATGAATTTTTGAAGTTAAGCCATTTTTACTGGAATAAAATCTGGGCAACGTTGAGAAACGTAAAAACTGGTAATGACTCACTAATTCTGGGTGAAAATGAATATTTTTCCTCAAAAATAGACATCCTAAGGGTTCTGGGGAATTTTACGGATCCTCATTTTGATTTTTGTAGAATTAGTTATTATTTTTCAAAGTTACCGAAAAATCTGCCCACAAAACTCTGCACTACGTTTTTAAATAAATGTAAGGGCAAAGTTGTAAATAACAAATCCACCAAGGGTAGATGGGTAAACAGAGGTGGAAGTATATCTTAGGTTATTATTCTAAGTGATATGGTGATATATTAGGATATCCGGGAGGTCCAGGGCCGGATCCAAAGGTCGGACGTTTGACATTTACCCAGTGAAAGGTACGGACGCGTACTGTAACTCTAACTCGTATGCTGCTTGTATGCTCTATATGTGATCTGATGATTCATATAGTCGTGGATAAGACTGGGTCTTAGGTCATGCACCGTGATTAAGACTCTGTCTTAAGTCACTGTTTGTACATTCAGCTATTATGTGAAAACGGGTTACAGTCTTAGTAATGCCGTATGGATGTTTTCCTAGCGCTGAGGATACGCTCCGGGGCGTGGCACTGGTTTATGTGCAAACATGTGGACCTTACATGGGCTGTGTGCTATGTAGAGGTATTGTTGTGATATTAACTATGACATGTGCTGTGTACTATGTATAGTTATATGCTGAATTGTAAATGAATATCTATCATGCATACTGTTATACTTGAGCATAAGGTTAACTGTTACCTGAGGCAGCGGTCAAAGACGAAGGTCGGTAGAAGTTATTAGGATTTAGTTTTTGGCAATAATCTAATAAAGTTATTTCAAACCATTTGGTGCTTAAACTAAGGAAGGGTTCATCGGTGGGTTGTCACAAGTCGCCATAGAGTTGGTGAGACTCCCATTAGATTGAACACCGACCTGGCCAAATTGTTTGATTAACTGATGTTAGGTTCCAAGCCATAGGTCTAGTTTAAGACTTTCTTTATCAGAGAATTGTATTTAATCTCTATAAATTGTATCACATGAATATTCCTTCGGGATATTTAATATATCAGCTTATGTCGGGACATCATCATATGTCTGGGCATTCTATATCAGATACTCACTGTCCGAATTTTAGCGCACGCTATCCATTTCCGCAGTATTCTAAGTTGTAGCATCTCAAACTCTGTTGATTTTCCTAAAACTAAGTGTCGACTGACACGATTTTCGAACCTGGAATTTGGGATGTTACAATTTTCTCACAACTATTTTACTGAAATTGATAATTTATGCATTATGCAAAATATTAAAAACCATGGAGCAATTTATGTTCCCCAAAATGATATTTAATTTTGCCTCATTATTTCCCAAGAAAAATAATCTCATAAATTACCTAAATTAGAGACAACATACTTTCTAATTTTTAATAAATATTTAGTTGCCTCTTAGGATTTTATCATAATTTTCTCAGGGTATTTTATGACCCACAAATATTTCAGGGACCTATTTGTAAATTATCTAATGTTTTAGGGCCCTTTTTGCACATTGCTTAATCTTAGGAGAAATTGTCCTAATAATAAGGTAAATTTAATACAAGGTGTTTGAGACCTCATATTCACCTATTTTCAATAGATATTATTTACTAAATTATGATACTTATCCTAAGTAGAATTTTTTTAGGGTATTTCAAGAGGTAATTGTTTAATGGTCGCTCACATTCTAATTGATAATGTATACTTTTAGTATTTTAAGTTTACATGAGATATACTTTTGGTCTCTTAACTTTATAAAGTATACTTTTAGTCATATAATTCTAATACCGTTAATTTTGCTAACGGAAAATGCAAACTCAAGAAATAACGGTGTAAATTTAAGTGATGACTATGTAATTAAATGTTATTAAGAATATGGATAAATTGAAGAATATATAAAATATGTGTAATTAAATGTTATTAGTTATCACTTGAGTTCGTTGCGTCAGTGTTTTCCGTTAGCAACATTAACGGTGTTATAATTTTAGGACCAAAAGTATACTTTATAAAGTTAAGGGATTAAAAGTATATATATGTAAAATTTAAAGGACTGAAAGTATACGTTAGCCTATTCTAATTGATAATGTATGAATGAATAATATCTTTATATTCTTAAGAGGTAAATGTTTAATGACTATTGATCGAATGTTGTCTTTGAATTTTATTTATTCCTTTTAATGTTGCTTACATTTTGGCTACGTATGGTTGTTCATATTCTGAGATTGCAAGCTTAAAAATTAATTAAAGTGAATTTGCACCTTTAATCAAAAGACACAATCACACGGTAGAAATGGCATGTAATCAAAATAAATGTAATAATAAAGGAAACAAAGAAAAATATAATTCGTAAGTGATTTTTCAAAATGTATCAATAAGTTGGGCTCATGACTCTAGTTGTTTCAAACTACAAATTAAATGAACTCGAACACTCAAGAATTTTGTCAAACAGGAAATTCATAGCTCTTATAACCAACATAGTCATCTCTTCTTGATACAAAATCTATTTCCTTAGCTTTAAATTCATCCCAAGGAATTGTTTCTATTACCTTATTGGGGTAGGATCAGACTCAAGGTACATTTTATACATGTATCCTAAATCTTTACTAAATAGGACATTGGGTCCATTAATTTTTGAATATCATCAATTTTTGATCTAGGAAACTTGTAAATAATCATATATTTTGATATCAAATGAATCCATTATTTATATATGTTTGATCACTATTAAATGTTGTATTTTATTGGAACAAAGTTGAGTGCTTCCTTAAGAATTGGGAAACGTGAATATTGAAAATATGTTTTGTCGTGGAACATGATCTTCTGAGTGTTGGCTCGCTTTTTATTATATGGAAATAAATGAAGGAAATTTACGACCAGAAACATGACCTTCCAATGTTCAACCATTGTAATAAAAGTAACGTTGGTAAATGTCTAATGGCTAAAGTGCAGTAGGCAGAAAAAAGTGACACTGGTAAAATTCTAATAATTTAATTTCCCTTATTCATTTCTCCTTCTTAATCGATTTGAAGCCGCACAAAGTTTATGTATCATGCAATTGCTAACTAAGTCACAAAGCATTTGATCTACGTCTTTGTTCGGCATCTCCACAAAAATGATTTTGTCAAACTACATTAAATATGCCAACTACAATTTGAAATATGCAAACTATGAAAATATAAATATTGAGTGTTTCTAACCAATTTGTATTGTTGTTTTAACTTTAGGAAGCTTCCCAATGTCTTCTAGCTTCAAGCCCAAGCAATATGCAGCACATGGTGTAATACCCGGAAAATAAAAATATTTATCTTAAATATTATATTTCCAGAGATAATACCTATTTCAAATAGGTGAATATGGGGTCTCAAATTTTTGTATTGTATTTATTTTTGTTTATTGGAAATTTTTCTTAGAATTTAGGAGTATAAAAATTAATTTAGCTTGTTGGTATAAAAACCAATATTTTAGGGATTAAATTAGGACTTAACTCATTTATTCCTAATTTAACTTCATGAGACAAAATCTCTCTAAGTAAGAATAAATAAATTATACAATAATATTAACCCTAAATCCTAAAGTCTAAATGGACCAATAAGGGAATTGTCTTCTTGAGCATGTGAGAACAATGAAGATAAAATTTCATAATTAAAATTAAGGGAGGGGGGACGAAATTTTTAAGGGAAATGGAAGAAAAATAATAAATCAATTAAAGAAGTGTGTAGGAGAAGACAACTCGGGGAGCAAGTTGATTTTCTTAGGGAGCAAGTAATTGCTTAATTAGAAGAAATTAGGAGAAAACCTATAGAAATTAAATCATAACTTGTGATATTGAAGTTAAATGTCCAAGATAAATACATATTTAGAATCAGGGAATTATGAGCTTCAACTTGGCTATTCCCAAAGATATTTTCGGTTACTTTTAAAATTCATACTTAAACATTTTGGGAATTAAAAATCACCATAAATCTAATCATAAAATTAGGATTTCAAAGGTGAAATTAGATTTTGAATTTAAACACCAACTTACACCTAACTAAATTAGGATTTGGGATTTATTAAGTTAATTTAATAAAGAAAAGGCTTTTCTTGGGGACAAAGCAAGAAAAATTCTAGAAGGAGAAAGGGGGGGGGGGACGTCCAAGAAGGATTGGAGGGGCAAGATCATTACTTTCTCTCCAAGCAAAATCCAATGGTGGAGGTAAAAGATGAAAATGCCAAACATGTCCTCACAAATTAGTATAAATAGGGAGCCTTGGCTAACACATTCCTCACACCACTCCTTCTAGCCTTGGCCGAAATTTAAGGAGAGTAAGAGAAGGAGGAGCTGCTGGAGAAAGAGAGGCAAGAAGTCTTCAAGAGGTAAGGAAGTTCTTAGCTTCCAAGTTTAAGTTCTTAGTTTATGAGGTAGAAATGCTAGGAATGTTATTTTGATTATCAAACTTCCAATTCCAGTTTTATTTTCATGTTTTTATAGTTTCCAATAGCTTTATTTCGAAAATTTGATGAAGAAGAAGTTATAGTAAAATTTTTAGAAGATTATGATCAAAATAGCGAAGCTCTGGCGAAATTTCAGTAAATAAGAACTTCTGGAGTCAGTAGTAAAAATGCTAGTATCTTATGATGAAGATGATGTTCTAAAATTCTGGGAATATTCATGGTGAAAGTAGACATTTAGGGCTTTCCAAATATATAAAGAGTGTGTCAATTGAAGTTCTGTGCAAAAAGATAAAAATCCCAGAAGTTAAGCTACAATTTCTGAGCGAAATTCTGGGCAGCAGTTTGAATTCTGGAAACTGGGAATTATCCATGAGTTCTGGGTAAGTTCCAGTATTTTTCCTTAAAACTAGACATCTCAAGGATTCCGGGAAATTTTACGGATCCTCTTTTCGATTTTTCTGGAATTAGTTATGATTTTTCGAAGTTAGGTGAAATTCTGCCCAGAAATTCTGCATCAGCGTTTTTTCCGAAAATTATGTGGAAATAAATGAAAATAAATCCTTCAAGGGTAAAAATGTCAAGTATGACCAAGATGTCTCTTGAAATATTGCTTGAGAAGTAATTGAGACAATATCACCCTTTTAGGATAGACTGTGCACGCGTACTGTCAATGAACGTACCCAACGACCCGTTAAACTCAGGTACGGACGCGTATTGTAACATTAACGCTTATGCTTATGGTTTGGTTATATATGATTGTTGTTTTCACATGATAATACTCTGTTTTGAAACTTTGCTCATGAAAGTTGAATTGTATACGGGTTATAGTCTTGATAATATCGTTGAGTTTTCCTAGCGCTGAGGACACGATGGGCCGTCGTGGCACTGGTTATGTGCAGATTGGGATAACATACATATTGCAGTGGTTGTGTTATGTTATTGCCTTACATGTGGATATTTGTTTGAAACTGTGATTATGTGGTATATATGTGATAACTGTCATATACTGTTTACATAAGCATGAGGTTAACCGTTACCTGAGGTTCAATGGGAATTGAACCTCAGCCTCTGCCATTGCTTCAGGATCCCGGGAAGTGATCGAGGACAAGGGTAAGAAGCTAGTATAAGGACCCTGCGGAGGCATCATCTTTTTGGGATACTTATGTTAGAAGTATTAGAATTGGATGACTGTATTAGTTAACATTCGGTTAGATATATTAAATACAATATTATTCAGTTACTCTTTGTTTATGTAAAATATTTTCAACTCTCTCAGCTCCAGAAACGCTTATGAAAATGGGATGTTACACATGGAATCTAATAAAAGTGGTACTCTTGGCTTGTAACAATTTACCAGCTAAAAATAGTTGCTACCTTTGCAAGTTACCATTTAAACCACATTCCTTTCTCCAATTTCCTCCATAAAATCATCCAACAGTTGAAATATCTTCTCCCCAATCTTCATATATGATGAAATATCAACACTCCTCACAAACATAGTCCCAAATAGACAATTTACCATGAAATTTATCAAGTTCGTTCTTCCTATCCGTCCATGCATCTGACATAATTGAACATTCAAATTCCTCTCACTCTTTCTTGCAACTCTTCAACATTTCATTTGTTCGCTCAATTTCCCCTTTAAGGAATGAAACTCTCAATTCATGATAGGTTGGAGCCTTTAGATGTGAACCATAGTTTCCAACAGCTTCAAGCATCAACTTGAAGCTTCTTGTACGAGCAACATTGAAAGCTATTCCATTCCTATAAACAAATTGAGCTATGTATTGACAAGTTTTATCCCTTGCCTTTTTATCACAAGCATCATTTATACTTGTTTGTTTCTTGTTTTTCCCAATTTGATAGCTTCTTTAGGACTTTTTTAAAAGAAGTATATTCATAATTAAGTTTGTAATACCCGGATAATTATTTATCTGGAATATTATATTGACAAATAAATACCTATTGAAAATAGGTGAATTTGTGGTTTCAAAACTAGTGAAATAATTACCTTATTTCTTAAAGGTAATTTCTCATGAAATTAGGAGAAATAACGAGCTAAAAATCCCTAAGTGAATTTGTGGGTTATGAGATACCCTGAGAATATTATGATAAATCCTGAGAGGCAACTAAATATTCATTAAAAATTAGAGAGTATGTTGTCTCTAATTTAGATAATTTATGGGATTATTTTCCTTGGGAAATAATAAGGCAAAATTAAATATCATTTTGGGGAAACATAAATTGCCCCATGATTTTTAATATTTTACATAATGCATAAATTATCAATATCAGTAAAATAGTTGTGAGATAATAATTAATCTCAATTAAGAAAATTGTCAACAATTGGTAAGTGATTAATTAAATAATTAATGGCTAATTGTTCAGACATAGATAAAAGAGATAACCAAAGTTAGTTATGATTTTTCAAAGTTAGACAAAATTCTGCCCATAAATGCTGAACCAGCGTTATTTTTCTGAAAATTAGGAGGAAATAATTGAAAATAAATCCACCAAGGGTAAAATGGTCAGTAGTGGCCAAAATATCTTTTAGGATATTGTTTGTGAATTAATAAATACAATATTATCCTTATAGGATATTTGTGACAGCATTCTGATCGTCAAAATGTACCTTAACCCGACAACGAAGGTACATTCGCGTATTGTAACACTAACTCTGATATTTACAATATGTGTATATGTGGTATGTGTATGTTGTGGTGTGTTGTTTGAATACATGTTGTTGTTAGAAGATAACTGTACATCTGTATACACTGGGAGTGATATATCTGTATTCACTGGGAGTGGTACATTTCGCTGGGAGCGGTACATTTGCATTCACTGGGAGTGACATGTTTGAAAGTGAATCAATTGTTGTGTTTATATACCGTATATGTAAATATGAGGTTAACTGTTACCTGGGGTCCGCATGCATGGGACCTCAGCTCTTAACATAGCATCAGGGTTGGGAGAACCAGTGACGGAGGAGAAGGGAAAGCAGCATGCCTAGAGACCCGGCGGAAGACTTTCCATTGTTGTTCCGGCAGAAGCCTTCTTTTTGTTCTTGTACATCACTTTTGAAGTACTCGGTTTCTATACCGCTGTTGTATCCAGCCAGACTTACGGCATTTTGAATATATATCAGTTACTCTTCCGCTCAAATGTTCTACTCTGATGATTTGAAATGATTCTTTTAAAAAAAAAGAATTGTTATTCCACTTTTGAAAATTGGGATGTTACAAAGTTCAACTTGCCTATATATATATATAATATTATATCGATAGATAATAAGATTATTATGTAGTATTTGTTTTGTATTTAATTTATTTTGAATATATAATACGCTCATTAGGGTTTGAAAACTCTAAGACAGTTTGTAAAAATATTAGAAAGACCGCAAAAGAAATCCAGAGAATTGAGAAAAAAGTTAGAGGCACTAGCATGCTACTTGTGTTGGGGTCTTGTTCATGTGGATACCGGTAGAGGAAGCTAGTTCGTTTAGTTGGCTTTTAGTGATCGAACAAAACGTATACGAAAGGTACAATTCTAATTACTCAACTTAAATGCAATTGATAGATCCATGATTGGGATTCGTTCTTTTTCTTTTGATTAATTTCTTTCACAACGCGTACGAATCCCAATCCCAATAGTATATTCACTCGTTGAACTTGTTTTGAACTCCACAACTTTACCAAGTCCAACCGAATTGATCATGTTTTTGAACAAACAAGAATATGCTATGAGTTTGTAAGTGGGTCAACTCGTTTTGCAAAGCTTAAATGGCAAACTCGGTTCACTCAGTAAGTTAACTTGTAATTCTGACAACAATGCTATATAAGCATCTTCCTCCAACTTTGGCTTACCCTCTATAAAATATACCAGACCCATGAAGATCTTGGACGCTAATTTCTCGCATATCCAAAATAGATAGTATCCCTTTAAGAAACTTGCGCGATGCATTCATGCATGTGAATTAGTGATTTTTTTAAAAAACAGTATGGAGAATAAATAGATAATTGAAACTCAAATTAAATAGTATAACATCTATGACTTATATGATATGAGGAACGCCAGCTGATTGTGTGACAAGCTGAATGCCCATTTGCGTGTCACATGGCTCCTATACAAGATAAGTTAAACTATTTAATATATTTTATTTGTAATAGGAGGGACACTTTTTTGACCAAGAAAGAGGGACACTAGTAGTAGACCAGTTGTGTAACAAATTGAATGCCCACTTGTGTGTCATATAGCCACTGCCAAGTAATTACATCATCCTAACTTTCTTATTCATTTTTAAAAGGGTTAAAGTCCAAAAATGCATATATGCTTTACCTCAAGGAGCACCCAACCCCAAGTGTTTTTTTAATGTGTAAAAGTATATATGTGGTTACAAATTATGTGCAAAAATACCCTTTACCTTTTAAGTTTGACTTTGGCCATTAAATTTAATATTTTTTACTTTCAAATGTGTAAAAATACACATTTAATTTGGTAAAAAGAGCGTTCAATACCAATTTTTTTATTTAATAATTTTATTTCAATTAAAAGAAACTTATTATTTTTCTAAGTATAATTTCTAGGAGGCCAAATTTTTTATTTCCATAATTTATTTTCTTTTTTTAAATGCTTATTGATGCAAATGTTTATATTGCATAATTAGAAAATGTACTAAAAATTATATAATATTGATTGAAAATTATTTAAATAATTTTTGGTTCAATTTTTTAGATGAAAAAATTAAAATTATTTTTAATTAAATATAGTATTTATAATATCAAATTGTAAATGCATAAATACTCATTTATTAATTATTAATTAAAAAATTTAATAGGGACTTCTTAAAAAAAATAAATTATGGAAATAAAAAATTTGGCCTCCCAGAAATTACACCTAAAGAAATAATAATTTTCTTTTAATTGAAATAAAATTATTAAATTAAAAAAACACTTGGTGTTGGACACTCTTTTTTCCAAAACACATGTTTATTTTTGCACATTTGAAAGTAAAAAAAGTCAAACTTAATGGTCAAAAGGTATTTTCACATCTAATTTGTAACCACATATGTACTTTTGCATCTAGAAAAAGAACTTGGTGTTGAGCGCTCCTCAGGGTAAAGCTCATGTGTGTTTTTGCACCTTAATCCTTTTTAAAATCTAAAACTAATTAAGAATATAAACTCGGATGCATTAAAATATTTAGCCTATTATAAAAATGTAATTACTGAATCCTTATATACACCCATGATCTCTTAATAAATTTTCTCATTAACATGTTAACATCTTTAACTTGCCTAATTTTGTAACAATTCCAATAATCAAATTTAACATAGATAATTATCTAAAAACCACATAGACCAATAAAAATCAACTTACTAGAAATAAAATAGGGTACGAGAGAATCACAATCAAATGCACAAGCAGGAGCAAACAACCCCGCTAAACAACTAAAACTACTATCTTAAAATAGAAAATGAAGAAGCAATGAAATACTTAATCCAGAGTTTGTGGAGCCAACACAATATCTCTCATATCACGCAATGAATTGATGATCCTATACATTAAATTAACTTCTCCTTAAACCCTAAAATTTCCATATGACAAATTCAAGCTTAATCAAATAATTTAAACCCATTAAATTAAACTTCAAATTAACCGGAGACAATCACAGCCAAACCATTAAATCTACACTTAATTGTTGAATTCATCATTGTTCAATATAAACCCCTATTTTCATCAAACTATAACCCTACATTACCTAAATCTTGGAATATAATAAATCTACTCTAATTAACTCACTTAAACTCAAAAATAATCTTCAGGATATCATCATAACTTCAAATCCTAAAACCCTTTCTTCCACATCTTTCAAAAAACTGAAGAGCCGAGTTGTAACATCTCGTTTTCAAAAACGTTTCCGTACAGAGCTGAGAGAGTTGAAAATATTTTTTATAAACAAAGAGTAACTGAATAACATTGTATGTAATGTATCTAACTGAGCTTTTACTAATACAGTCATCTATGTCTAATACTTCTAATATAAGTATCCCAAAAAGATAATGCCTTCACAGGGTCCTCACACCGGCTTCTTACCCTTGTCCTCGATCCTGACTCCCTGGGATCCTGAAGCTCTGGAGGGGCTGAGGTTCAATTCCCATTGAACCTCAGGTAACGGTTAACCTCATGTTTATGTAAACAGTATATGACAGTTATCACAGATATACAACATAATCACAATTTCAAAACAAATATCCACATGTAAGGCAATAACATAACACAGCCACTGCAATATGTATGTTATCCCAGTCTGTACATAACCAGTGCCACAATGGCCCATTGTGTCCTCAGCGCTAGGAAAACTCAACGGTGTTATCAAGACTATAACCCATATACAATTCAACATTCATGAGCAAATTTTCAAAACAGAGTATCATCATGTGAAAACAATTATCATATATAATCATACCATAAGCATAAGCGTTAATGTTACAATACGCGTCCATACCTGAGTTTAACGGATCGTTGGGTACGTTCGTTGACGGTACGCATGCACAGTCTATCCTAAAAGGGTGATCTTGTCTCAATTACTTCTCAAACAATATTTCAAGAGACACCTTGGTCATACTTGACATTTTTACCCTTAAAGGATTTATTTTCATTTATTTCCACATAATTTTCGGAAAAAACGCTGGTGCAGAATTTCTGGGCAGAATTTCGCCTAACTTTGAAAAATCATAACTAATTCTAGAAAAATCGAAAAGAGGGTCCGTAAAATTTCCCGGAATCCTTGAGATGTCTACTTTCAAGGAAAAATACTGGAACTTACCCAGAACTTATGGATAATTCCCAGTTTCCAGAATGCAAACCGCTGCCCAGAATTTTGCTCAGAAAATGTAGCTTAACTTCTGGGATTGTTATCTTTTTGCACAGAACTTCAATTGACACACTCTTTATATATTTGGAAAGCCCTAAATGTCTACTTTCATCATGAATTTTCCCAGAATTTTAGAACATCATCTTCATCATAAAATACTAGCATTTTTACTACTGACTCCAGAAGTTCTTATTTGCTGAAATTTCGCCAGAGCTTCGCTATTTTGATCATAATCTTCCAAAAATTTTGCTATAACTTCTTCTTCATCAAATTTTCGAAATAAAGCTATTGGAAACCATCAAAACATGAAAATAAAACTGGAATTGGAAGTTTGATAATCCAAATAACATTTCTAGCATTTCTACTTCATAAACTAAGAACTTAAACTCAAAAGCTAAAAACTCCCTTACCTCTTGAAGACTACTTGCCTCCTATTTCTGCAGCTCCTCACTCTCTTCATTCCTCTCTATATTTCAGTCAAGGCTAGAGGATTTTGTGAAGAGAATGAGTTGCTAAGCCTCCTATTTATAGCCAAAGGTCATGACATTTCTTGTATTTTCTTCTCTTGCAATTAGCCATTGATCTTTGCTTGGAGAGGAGGAAATGATCCAAGCCTTCCACCTCCTCCTCCTTGGCCGTCCCCCCCCCCTTTCCTTCTAGAAATAATTTGCTTTGTCCCCAAGAAAAACTCCTTCTTCATTAAGTTAACCCAGTTAATCCCAAATCCTAATTTAGTTAGGTGTAAGTTGGTGTTTAAATTCAAAATCCAATTTCACTTTTGGAATCCTAATTTTATGATTAGATTTATGGTGATTTTTAATTCCCAAAACACTTAAGTATGAATCTTAAAAGTAATCGAAAATAACTTTGGGAATAGCCAAGGTGAAGCTCATATTTTACTGAGTTCAAATATGCACTTATCTTTAAGATCTAATTTCAAGATTTCAAGTTATGATTTATTTCCTATAGGTTCTCACCTAATTTCTTCTAATCAAGCAATTACTTGCTCCCTAAGACAATCAACTTGCTCCCCAAGTTGTTTTAATCTTCTCCTACACACTTCTTTAATTGACTTATTATATTTTTCTTCCATTTAGACTTTAGGATTTAGGGTTAATATAATTGTATAATTCATTTACTCTTAATTGGAGAAATTTCTGTTTTGTTAAATTAGGAATAATGAGTTAAATTCTAATTTAATCCCTAAAATATTGTTTTATATATCAACAAGCTAAATTAATTTTTATACTCCTAAATTCTAAGGAAAATTCCCTATAAACAAAAATAAATACAATACAAAAATTTGAGACCCCATATTCACCTATTTGAAATAGGTATTATCTATGGAAATATAATATTTAAGATAAATATTTTTTTTTCCGGGTATTACACGAGGTACGTTGGAAATAAAAACCCTTACTTCATAACTTAAAGGCAATTATAGATGCCAAAAAATGCAGTACAAGGACCCAAAATATCATGCTCTTGGAGACGCATGCAGATGTTTCTCCTCTGAAAACCTTTTTCTATCTCATTGTTCGGTCTAATATTACAAACCAAAGCCAATTAATAAGCGACATTTTTTAACTACTTCAACGCCAATTAATTGTGCTTAGGGATTGGATATCCGATGTAGAACATTAAGGAATATGACACCCTTAATTCACATCGAGTCCGGGAGCGTTCTAACCTCTTACACCTATTTATCTTTCTTTTTTTTTTTCCTTTTTTTTTTCTTTTGTGTGGTGACATGTTGCCCTTATTTATCTGGCTGGTCTCGATGAAGTGTGGTACCTAGCTCTAAATTATTTTATCCCAATGTTATCATTTTTTTTTTATCCCAAGTCAATGTCCTACTCTCTAGCTAACTCCTCCTTGATTTATATTGATTCATTTCAAGTCCTCGAAAATTAGGATGTCATAGTACGTGATAAATCCCAATTTTCATATTTTTATCTCACCTTATTCATTTATTTTGGGGATTATTTTAGGCTAATTTGGAATTATTAGATAATATTTGGATTGTTAGCCTATTTTAGGAAATAATGTAAATATGAATTAATTGTAAGATATTGGGCTTAAATTAATAATATTCTGATCAAATATATCTCTTGATATATGATAGATTGTGATTTTATAATATCCTATAAGTGCAGAATTTTTCAGGGAAGCTAAAAAGAAACCCAATGGTAGAACTTATTGGGCTTCTTAGATTTTATTGGGCTCAAGTTAATACCCAAAAAAGCCCTCTCTTCCTCCTCTTTAATTAACCTAGCCGCAACTACAGGCCGCCACATGCTCTCTTGGAGAGCCATCACCACGCCGGAAGATCATCAAGCTGGAGGCCGCAAGACGAGACGCAATCACGACGCAGAGGAGAGGCAGAGTGATCAATTCTTCATCCCCTTTCCATTCACGTGCGGACCCCACCTTCCAATTGATTAATTCCATTCGGATTCACGCACAGCACACCTGAATTGAATTAACCAATTCCTTTCCATTCCCTTTCACACGCGGGCCCCACGTCTAATACTCATCAATTCTCCAATTCCATTAATTCTCATTCTTCCCTCATGCCTTTGACGTGTTTGAATCTTGGAGGAGGGATGATTTTCATGGAAGCTTAAGCTCTTAAGGAGGCAACTTGGGAGGAGCATGGAAGAAGCTAAAGCTTAGGGCTTACACTTGAAGACTACAAGGGAGTGTCTTTTTTTTTATCTTTTTAATTCAAACTTGAGATTATTTAGTTTTAAAGGATTTCGAGTTGTATTAATTGAGAACAATCTATTTTTAGATTGTAAACTTATTTCTTCTGGATTAGACTGATAATTTGAAGTTTTATACTTATTGTTGAACTCTTGTTTGCAACCTTGAGATTGTCAATTAAATTAGTAATTGAGTTTTCGTTATTAATTTAATTGTTAATTGGGTTTATCATCTTAATTGTTTAATTGAGTTGATACATTATCTAGTTGTTCAATTGGATAATTGTAAACAAGATTTCTAAATTATTTTGGAATCAAAGGTGTTGGATTTTAATGAGTTTAACTAGCCACCGCTTATTTCATTATGAGTTTTCTAATGGAATATGCGTTATTGAGCTTGAGGGTTTCCCAAGTTTAAATTAGGTAATTGAATTCATTAATTTCAATATCTCATTAACCTCCCTTGGGTCTAATTAATTAATTTGGGTTAAGAAAGTCGACTCCATGCAATTCCTAAGTTGTCCCCTTCGTCATCATAACTGAATTAAATCATTTTATTTTGTTTTTCTTTTAATCAATCTTTTTATTAGATTTTAATTATTTTCTCATAAGAAAACCCCCCAAAAATTGCATTCAACTCATATAGATTAGTCTCATTCTCATATAGGTTTAAGAGTCAATTGCATTATTACATTTAGTTAGTTAATTGTGTATAGGTAGTAGTATTTTGCATTTTAGTTTAGGTCCATTTACATTCTACTGCATCTTTTATCACTTGAAAATTAGTCCTAAAGAAAATCCACAGCTTGCTCCTTGGGAGAATGACCTAGGTTGACCCTAAACTGCATAATTAATTAGGACCTAGTTTAATTGATCACTTTAACGACAAAAGTACCATCGATCAGTACGTAATAAGGAACTCGTAGATACTTAATTTTTCTCTCTTAGGATAGAGAGGAGTAGACCCTTTTTAGCCTACTTTATTTTTTATTAGATTTTAGAGGATAGAGGGTAATAGTGAGAGCTGTTAAACAGTTAAAGAGAATATTCATTTCCTTGAATACTAGGGTTCTCTACAAGTTAACATATACGTACACACATACATACATTCATACATCACCTTGCTGTAATACCCTAATTTTTATAATACATGTAAATTTGTATTTTGGTAAATAAATTAGCAAAATACAAGGGTGAATATGTGGTCTCAAAGAATTATAATCTATTGATTATATTCTTATCCAAATTTTACTTTGGAATTAATTAACCAAAGGTTAATTATGAGACATTATTTAAGGGCTATAATTTAGCCTAAGGATAAGTGGTAGATGACAATAAAATTCAATAGATATTTAAGGAAATTAGATGTATAATAATTAAGGCAATTTATGCTAAAATTGCATAAGCCTATTAAAAGGAAAAAATGCCTAATCAAATGCGAACTAACTTGTGTAATTGTTTTTAATTTGATTAAAGGCATTAATTAAAGATTAATTGCAGAATGATTTAGGAGGTAAATGAAATCATCAAGAAACAAGGGCGGGAATTTTGAAATTATCCTAGGAATAAAGAGTGTTATTTACAAATCATACTCTAATTACCTAGAATTAATTAGAAGACTTAGTAAACCTAAGATATTTGTGAAAAGAAGAGAATTAAACACAAATTGAAAAAAATAAAAAATGAGTGAAGGAGGGAGAGCCACATAAGTAGGTAAAATTGGTGAGTGATTAGGTGTGTGTGTGCGCTTTCCGGGGAAAAAAAAGAGAGGAGGAGAATGGATTAATTAAGTTAGTGGGTAATTGTGTGGATATGAGTGTGTGTGCGTGTATATGGGTAGGAGTGGATGTGGAGGTGTGTATGGCTGTGTGTGTGTATACGTAGGTGTGTGTGTGTGGGGTTAAAATTTGTGGAGGGAAAATGCCACTTGAGTCCCAATCCTTTCCCTATAAATAGAGAGCTTAGGACTTCACAAATCTCACACCAAAAATCAAGTAACATCTGATCTAGAGAGTGAAAGTGAGAGTGAAGAGTCTTGGAGAAGTGGGAGCAAAGTTCTTGGTAAGTTCTCTAGCTCTAGCTTTAAGTTCTTAAGTTGTAGCCTTTAGTTTTTATAAGTTCTTAGTATAAATGTTAGTTTAATCTAGAAAATTAGAGAATAAATTCCTATACTTATTTTTAGGCCTCATTGCATTGAAAAATTCCTGAAGAGGTAAAAACATAGTAGGGAATAATTTTTGGGAAGCAATGGATTAATGTTGTGAAAGTTGTAGAATTTTCGGTTCTTAAATCTTTGTCAGGCAGTGAAAAAGATGCTATGATTTTTATGTAGCAAATGAAGTTATAAAATTATGAAATTTTCCACAAAGAAAGTAGACATATGGGGCTTTCCAAACATATAAAATATGTAACATTTTTATCTCTGGTCAAGGAGATATGAATTTTTGAAGTTAAGCTATTTTTACTGGAATAAAATCTGGGCAACGTTAAGCAAATGAAAAACTGGGAATGATATGGTTGGAACAAGTTGAAGCCGTTATTTTTCCTTAAAAATAGACTTGTTAAGGGAAATTTTTTCTTTGGTTTTACCTCAAAATGATTTTTCTAGAATTAGTTATGATTTTTCAAAGTTACCAAAAAATCTGCCCAGAAAATACTGCACTACGTTTTTCAAGAAATTTAAGGGCAAAATTGTAATAATAAAGCTACCAAGGGTAGAAGGGTAAATAGAGGTGAAATTATCTCTTAGGATACTATTCTAAGTGATATGGTGATATGTTAGGACATCCGGGAAGTCCAAAGCCGGATTCAAAGGTCGGACATTTGACGACTATACGGTAAAAGGTACGGACGCGTATTGTAACATTTACGCTTATGCTTATGGTATGGTTATATATGATAGTTGTTTTCACATGTTGAAACTCTGTTTTGAAAGTTGCTCATGATATGCTGAATTGTATACGGGTTATAGTCTTGATAATACCGTTGAGTTTTCCTAGCGCTGAGGACATGATAGGCCATCGTGGCACTGGTTATGTGCAGACTTGGGTAACATACATATTGCAGTGGCTGTGTTATGTTGCTTGTTGTATGATTTTGAAAGTTATAATGGTGAATTTACTATTGTGATACCTGTCATATACTGTTTACATAAGCATGAGGTTAACCGTTACCTGAGGTCCAATGGGCATTGGACCTCAGCCTTAATGAATAAGTACAGGGAAGAAACCGGGATAGAGAATGTGCCGGAGGATGGAACCGTGAAGAGGCAGCGGTCGAAGACGAAGGTCAGTAGAAGTTATTAGGACTTAGTTTCTGGCATGAATCTAATAAAGTTATTTCAAACCATTTGGTGCTTAAACTAAGGAAGGGTTCATCGGTGGGTTGTCACAAGTCGCCATAGAGTTGGTGAGACTCCCATTAGATTGAACACCGACCTAGCCAAATTGTTTGATTAACTGATGTTAGGTTCCAAGCCGTAGGTCTAGTTTAAAACTTTCTTTATCAAAGAATTATATTTAATCTCTGTAAATTGTATCACATGAATATTCCTTCGGGATATTTAATATATCAGCTTATGTCAGGCATCATCACATGTCTGGGCATTTTATATCAGATACTCGTTGTCCGGATCTTAGCGCACGCTATCCACTTTTGCAGCACTCTAAGCTGTAGCATCTCAAACTCTATTGATTTTCTTAAAACTAAGTATCGACCGACACGATTTTCGAACATGGAATTTGGGATGTTACACTTGCTGTATAATAATAATAAAAAATATTAATATGATTCTTTCCCACTAATTACTACTAATTACTTAGAGATGTTGGTTGAAGTCTCTATCTAATTACTTATAAAACTTTTCGCAACTTGTTAATCAACAGTTAGATATTCAAATATAAGCATGCACTGGAAGTGTAAAAGATAAGGGAAGAGAGTATGCAAACTGTGATTTATCCTAGTTCGGTCCAATCGACCTACGTCCAGTGCCCAAGCTTCACTTGAGATTTTCAATCCACTATCTTCTTTGAGCTTGATTACAGGTTCTGTACTTGAAGTAATCCTCTCACTAGGATTCACTCCCCCTTACAAACTGTAATCAATACACTTGCTTGATTACACACTCTGTACTCGAAGTAATCCTCTCCCTATGATTCACTTGTAACATCTCATTTTCATAAACGTTTCCATACAGAGCTGAGAGTTGAAAATATTTAAAACAAAGAGTAACTGAATAACATTGTATGTAATGTATCTAACTGAACATTTAACTATACAATCATCCATGGGTTCAATATACCACAATTTATATTTCAAAAAGACAACGTCTCCGCAGGGTCCTCACGCCTGCTTCTTACCCCTATCCTTGATCCTAACTCCCTGGGATCCTAAAGCTATAACAGGGGCTGAGGTTCAATTCCTATTGAACCTCAGGTAACGGTTAACCTCATGCTTATGTAAACAGTATATGACAGATATTATAATAATAAATTCAAGACTATCCCTTTCAAAATCATATCAGCAAGTAACATAACACAGCCACTGCAATATGTATGTTACCCATAGTTTGCACATAACCAGTGCCACGATGGCCTATCGTGTCCTTAGCGCTAGGAAAACTCAACGGAGTTATCAAGACTATAACCCGTATTCAATTAAATATATCATAAGCAACTTTCAAAATAGAATATCAACAAGTGAAAACAACTTTCACATATAACCATACCATAAGCATAAGCGTTAATGTTACAATACGTGTCCGTACCTGAATTTGACGGGTTTTTGGGTACGTTTGACGTCGGAACTCGTGCACAGTCTATCCTAAAAGGGTAATATTGTCTCAATTAATTCTCAAAAAATATTTCAAGAGACATCTTGGCCACACTTGACATTTTTACCCTTGAAGGATTTATTTTTCAATTATTCCCACATAATTTTTGGAAAAATCGCTAGTGCAGAACTTCTGGGCAGAATTTTGCCTGACTTCGAAAAATCATAACTAATTCCACAAAAATCGAAATGAGGATCCGTAAAATTTCCCAGAATCTTTGAGATGTCTACTTTCAAGGAAAAATACTGAAACTTTCCCAGAACTCATGGATAATTCCCAGTTTCTAGAATTCAAACCGCTGCTCAGAATTTCGCCCAGAAAATGTAGCTCAACTTCTAAGATTTTTAACGTTTTGCACAAAGCTTCAAATGACACACTCTTTATAGATTTAGAAAGTCCTATATGTCTACTTTCATCATGAATTTTTCCCAGAATTTTCGAACATCATCTTCATCATAAAATACTAGCACTTTTGCTATTGACTCTAGAAATTCCTGATTACCGAAATTTTGCCAAAGCTTCGCTATTTTGATCATAATCTTCCAAAATTTTTGCTATAACTTCTTCTTCCTCAAATTTTCGAAATAAAGCTATTGGAAACCATAAAAACATGAAATGAAAACTATAATTGGAAGATTTGAAGATCAAAATAACCTTTAAGCTATAAACTAAAAGCTAAAGCTTAAGAACTAGAGAACTTACCCTTGGAGAATCTTGCTACTCCTTCTTGCTTCCCACTAACCCTCACTTTCACTCTATTTTCAGATGCCTCTTGCTTGTTTTGGTGTGAGATTTGTGAAGACCAAAGCCCCCTATTTATAGTAAATTGGGATGGCATTTTTGTAGTTTCTTCTTTTGCATCTAACCATTGAATTTTGCTAGGAGAGGAGGAGATGATCTTGGCCCTCCACCTAATGCTAGGCGTCCCCCCTGTCTTCTAGAAATGTTTTGGTTTGTCCCCAAGAAAACCTATTTAATCTCTAATTACTCCCAAATGCTAATTCAGTTAGGTGTAAGTTGGTGTTTAAATTCATAATCCAATTTTACTTTCGGAATCCTAATTTTATGATTAGATTTATGGTGATTTTTAATTCCCAAAACACTTAGGTATGATTCTTATAAGCAACCGAAAATAACCTTGGGAATAGTCAGGTTGAAGCTCATAATTCACTGATCTCAAATATGTACTTATCTTTAAGATCTAATTTCTAGATTTCAAGTTATGATTTAATCTCTATAGGTTTTCATTTAATTTTGTCTAATTAAGTCACAACTTGCTCCCTAAGTTTCACTAATCTTCTTCTACACTCTCTTTGACTTATTACTTATTATTATTATTATTATTATTATTATTATTATTGTTGTTGTTGTTTAGAATTCGCCCCTCCCCCCTTAATTGTAATTAATCCATTATGTTTTAATGTTCCCTCACTTTTAAGAAAGAAATCCTCTCATTGGTCCATTTAGATTATAGGATTTAATGTTAATATAATTCAATTCTTTCATTTATTTGTATAATTTATTTGTTCATCATTAAATAAGAATTTTTGTCCTATAGAGATTAATTAGGAATAATTAGTTAAACCCTAATTTTAATCTCTAATATAGTATTTTACATGGTCACAAGCTAATTTAATTTTTAGACCCTTGAATTCTATGGAAAAATTGCCTATAAATGTAAATAAATATAATACCAAAATTTGATAAGTTTCTAATTAAATTTTGATGATAAAAAAACTCCTTGTATGCTAATCTTAGCTTCTAAATATTATTTGGTCCTTCACTTATTTGATTTTCCTTAATTATGACCTTAGTAATTTAATTGTGAATAAATTTCAAAAATTACTAAAGTATCTCAATCATTGCAATTTCAATTGTCCAATAATTGTTACCAATTTCCTCTAATTGATTTCATCATCCTCTGATGATTTTAATTGTTCAAATGGTATAATTAAGATTATCTGACAATCTTAGGATATTTTATGATCTCCAAATGAAATTTGAAAATTCAGGTTTTTGGTTTATTTAATTCTAGAAGAAAATTCCCTAAAGTAAACTACCAAAATTTGAGACCACATATTCACCTATTTTTAATAGGTATTTTTTATCAAAATATAGTGGCGAAGCTGAATAGGATTTTTAGGGTATTACATCACTCCCCTTACAAGCTGTAATCAACACAAAGTGTTTCCCACTCAAGATCACCCAATCTTGAGTATCTCTCAAATAAACTAATTAACAATCAATCTTCTCTCTCAGAAGTAAATATGATGAACACTAAAGCATAATACTAATAATCTCACTCTCTAAAGGAAATTATAAGGTCATTGAGATACATAAAGAGTAGATGATGAAGACGTTAGGATATTAGCATTTTCACTGTGTAGGCTCACGTCTATGTACTTCACTGTATTTGCCCTCTTGCGTCTATATATGTTGCTCTTTGTTTCTGGGCTCCTTATATAGATGAAGAAGTTTGAATCTTCTATCAGAATATGTCTGTTAGAGTTCCACTGAGAAAATGTAGTCATTGGAAGTCCATTGTTAAGCATCCCTGTTTTCAGCTTTTGGTTCTAGTGATAGCTGTCAGTCCTTTGATCTGGAATATAAACAATTAGAAGATAATATTGATCAGAAACTGACTGTTGGAACTCCACTAAAAATTTGACGTTGGATGTCCACTGAGAGTATGGCTTGGAGCGTTTCTGATTTCTGATTCCGTAATGATTCTTGATTTCTGAATCTGAAATATATTTAATTTGAAGATAATATTAATCTTCCTTTATCAGAGTGGGCAGCAGAGGAGTGTCCAAAATTGTTTAATCCAAGTTGTATATATTTCCGACACATGTGCTGGCACTCCATGTTGAGAATCCACTTTACAGCTCAGCAAAACAGAGCCTATTGATCTCAGCTCCAAACTTCATTTGATCAACTGCACTTCACTGAATAGACTAATTAATCATGAATAAGAGTAATAGTAAATGAGAGTAACAAGTATTCAAATGATTAACATTGATTAAACCAAGGTTTTTGTCACTTTCTAGATGAATCACTGTAGTAAGGAAAAGGCGACTGGAGTAGTCCATATTCACAGAACAGCTGAGAAGTTTATGTTATAATCTTACTGGAGTCATCCTAGTGTTACTGGAGTCATATCACGTCTTTGTCACCATGACTGGAGTAATCATCAAGCTACTAGAGTAACTAAGGTGTAAAATCGCTTCTTTAACACATTTTCAGGTTCATGTCGTTTATGTCTGTGATGTTACTGGAATAAGAACTTTGTTACTGGAGTAACTCTAGTGTAAAAGTGCCAAGATGACTAGAGTAACCAAAAACGTTACTGGAGTAAGGTGACTGACTATCGGGTTTGATTCTGAGGTGGCTGAAAAACATCGACTTACTGGAGTAAGTAAGTGATACTGAAGTAAGCCTTACTAGAGTAGCCATTTCATTACTGGAGTAATGTGCAAACAAAGACGAACAGACCACATATTACTGGTGTAACATCCCACTTTAAAACACCGAAATTTTTTTTTAAAAAAAAACAAACCGTGATCAGAGTCGAGCATTTTAGTAAACGAGTAACTGAGTTTTTAAAAGTACATAACCATAATGTAATCATTCTTATACAAACATCTATTGTTTCCGAAAAAACAGTATCTAGATAGTTACAAGACTACAACATAAAACTCTTCCTGCCTTCCTATGCGAGTTGTTTGCCCCTATCCTCCACTCTTGGTCTTCCTGAACCTGAGGCTACAACTGAGATCCAATTCCCATTTGGATCTCAGGTAACGGTTAACCTTATGCTCAAATAAATCATATATAGGCAACAGATATTCATAACAACAAACAGCATATCAATACATAAGCACACAGCAGATGCATGATCAACAATGGATAGAACATAAGCACAAAGCAATATGTAAAGTCCCACAAAATGTCTGCACATAACCAATGCCACGACCTCCCATCTGTCCTCAGCGCTAGGAAAACCCTACAGCGTTATCAAGACTATAACCCGTTTAAAGTTGTATGTATGACTCACAACCCTAGACAGAGTTTCAACATATAAACATGTCTACCACATATATGTATATGAGTAGCATAAGTGTTAAGGTTACAATACGCGTCCGTACCTCCGTTGACGGTTTCTGGCACTTTCGTCAAATTATGGCATGTTTGATAGCGGCACAACAGCGGAGACAGCAGGAACAGCAGAAACAGCGATTCGTGATTTCGGGTATCCTATAGGGATAATATCACCGATATGAATATTTAAGATCATAACAGGCATTTTAGGTACAAATTACCATTTTGCCCCTAGTTTGATCTCTTAGTGAAATTTTGCCAGAGCTTCGCTATTTCGACTTTAAACTCTCAAATTTTGCTATAACCTTTCCTCTGACATATTTCTAAGATAAATATCATATTTATTCCTAAAACATGATATCTAAGCTAACTTGAAGAATTAGAGACTACTCTAGCAATTCTACTATAACTACCTAAACTAAAGACTAAGGAGTGAAGGACTTACTCAGAGCTTCGTTATAAATTTCTCCGGACTCCTCCTTCTTCCTTCCTCTCCCAAGTTTCGAAATTCTCAAGAGGATTTGGTGTGAGAATTCCAAATGAAATGGTGGCTATTTATAGAAAAACCCAATGGCATTTTTGTAATTTCATTGAACTTTGTTTGGTTGAATTCTAACCGTCAGATCGCATTTTTTGAAGTGGCTTGATCTTGGCCCTCCACCTATAGGCCGACCTTCTCCCCCCAAAAGAAGACAAAATTGATGACCTCATGTTCATGACTTCATCCTTACTTTATCAGATAAAATTCCTGGTTTGGTGTCCTGATCGCGAAATTCTGTAAACACTTAAAATTCCGGGAACAACATGCTGAAAGTCTTTTCTTCCTCTTTGAGAATACTGGGTTTTCCTAATCTTATACTTTCATTAAGGACATTCCGTTACCCACCGAAAATCCTCGGTAATCGCTATCGGGTACAGAAATAACGTTGGCCGGCACCAACTTCGGGATAAAAATTCACTGATCAATAATATACTCTGGTTTTCCTCAACTTATCTCTGGATTCTAGTTTATGAATTATTTTCTATCGGTTCTCATTTCTTTTATCTATTCTAATTCTGCAAAATATCCTCTTAGCCTGATCTCTAAAACACTCCGTCGGTTACCCAAATGACTTCGGAGACAACCTACTCCGAGATAAAAATTCACTTGTTCATAATATACTCTGACCCTAGAAACCTAGTTCACAGTTTTCTAGGTAGGATTTTATTTCTATCCATGATCATTTATCCTGTTCACTTTTTAATAATATAATATTATTTAATTACCACATGTCTTAATCTTATAATATTATTATATAACAAATATCTAATTCCATCCTTATCTCCCCTTAATTTTCGGCCCACACATATAATTATATATATTTTTTCATTTACCATAATATCCTATTTATCTTGCATTTATTTTTCCCAAATTTTCCTATTGGTTCAATAATAATTACATAGACTTAGACCTTTATAATTTCTTGAATAATCCTAAGCCTTTGATCTTGGTTTTTTTTTCAAGATTACATCCTAACCTTTATTATTTATTTAATTAGGCCAAAAATTTCGGCCCTTAATATTAATTATTTATATTTATTTTATTTTTCACATTTCTTAAATTCCCATGACCTTATAAAATTCCCAAAAATTACTTAATTAATCCCTTACTAATTTTTAATAATTTTCTTAATTAAAATTATTCATTTTCTCACAACAATTTTATTGACATTAATAATTTAAACTCCATGCAAAATATCAAAAATCATAGAGTCAATTTTAGTCTCAGAATACTTTTTAATTTTCCTTCTTTTTATTTTCATAAGAAATAATTTATTAAATTGTCTAAATTAAGAATAATATGCTTTCTAAATTTTTAATATTTATTCCATGCCTTTTAGAATTTTTCCTAATTCTTCTCAGGATGTTTTATGGCCTTAAGACGCATTTTTCACATTTTCGATATTAAACTTCCTTTAATTTTCTTAATGTTTTCCTTTGAACATATACTAATCACATAACATGTTGAGACCAAAATCTTCATAAATAGGAATTTTTATTATTGCAACATAATATTCCAGATAATAGCTATTCGGGTATTACAACTGGAGTAATGAGGTGTCAATTGGAGTAACCATCAACTCTTCACTTGTTTGAGGATCAGTTCCAGAATTCTGAACATACACTGAACTTCCAAAAATCATATCTCTCTCATTTGATCTTTTTTTTTTCTGTGATCTTGATATTTTTAGAAAGATGTATGAGTCTAGTTTCATATGCCACTGATTTTGACTCATTCCGATATGTAGTTTGTGAGATATCCTCAAATTACTGAACCTTGGTTAGTTGCAGGACGTTAACAGGTGGCGTAACTTCAAAAATTCATGGCTCTCTCATTTTATCTTATTTGGACCTGAATTTTTGACAGGACAACGCCTTAGATGTCTAGTTTCATCCAAAATTGGTTTCACCTCAATACAATCTCTAATTTGGGAGATATCATCAAATTACTGAACGTCGTCCAGGTGAAACATTGAACAGAGTTGCTGGAACACACGTATTACTGGAGTAACGCAAGGCTTACTGCAGTAATTTCGAACCAGAAGCTTTCTGTCTGAATTATTACTACAATAGGTTAATGATTACTGGAGTAATATCGAACAGAAACATATTTAGCTGCTGATCCACACATATTGCTGCAGTAACCAAATGACTACTGGAGTAATGAGCACCCAGAGGCTAACAGACCACATATATTACTGGAGTAACGCGTGGGTGACTGGAGTAACTCGACCAAAATTGAACCTGTGATTGGAGTAATGTATTGATGACTAGAGTAAGTTGATCATTAATCATCCAGAAGCTTCAACTTGCTCATTTTAACTCCGAATTGACTCATTCTAACTTCCAGTTGATTATAGAGACTTCAAGAATCCTTATAAAAACTTGTATAATGATTTTCTCATTCCATTTAGCAAGTTTTTCTTTCTTTCTTCTCTCTTCTTGGTTATTCTCCATGAATCAACTTATTCTTTCTTTTCTTCTCTTGTTCTTTCTCCACATGACCAAATCTACATTAAATTGTAGCAATTAGTCAATGTATATGATATGAACTTTTTGCTCTTACTAATGGCATAAGACATCATCAAAACTAATTATGACCAACAAATAGGTTTGTGTGTGATTCAACTTATCATAGAACACATATAATTAGAAACAGGACTTGATCTATTATGAGCTTAATATTAAAGTAAGACTAATAGTTTAAATAAAATTAATCAAATGTTACCGTTAATTAATTACTGCGATTCCATATAATTATTAAATTTAAGAAATTTAATCTAAAAATGTAAGTTTGATTTTTTTTTTTTTAAAAAAAAGTAATCTCTTATTGTTAAGTTTTTGCTGCGTCCATTTGGAATGTTTAAAATTTTACTTTCTCATCACAAAGAAAGTACATTAAAAAAAAGTTCCAACAAATTGATTAGTGAAAGTAATTAATTAAACAGATGCCATTGGGAACAAATGGTCAACTATACATGTTAAAAAATTGAATGTGCAAAATAAGGGGACCGATTTGATCCAGAGCCTAGAAATCGAGGTGAGCTCGTCTAGTTGGCCCATTTAAGCGTTGGCCCTTCAAAAATCAAGTTTATAAAATAGAGCTTCCAAATGAAGTCAGGTCTAAAAGGACCAGCCTCGTGTAGAGCTGCGGACTTAAAAGGGCTAGCCCTATTAGGCCCATTAATTTGTTTTTTTTTTAAAGAAAAAAAACTTGTCCAACTAGCACGTGCCCACTTGCTTTATAAACTGAGTCCGACCATAAAGGAAGCTACTTGTCTACCCTATTGCCTAGTACTCATTCAGCCACTCTAATAGTCTCACTCATTCTTATGATTCACTCACATCTCTCGCCTCAGTCTCATTGTTTCGGCCTCACGCACACACAGTCACTCACGCATCAATGCATTATGAAATCATGAAATCAGACTATTAGTGCTTCACTGCTTCAGCTCACAAAGTCCGCCATACTCATGTAGTTATCATACATATTGTTTAGAGGTAAGCTTCTTATATGCTTTGTGTGAGTTATTGTTGGACAATAGTTTACTTTCAATTATAAACTAGTGACTATATTTGTTTGTTACATGATGTGTGTTGTTTAGACATTAATGTTCACAACATTTATTTGATAAATTAGAATTTTAATTGTTGTAATTTACTAACTATATTTCCTAAAAAAATATAGGAAAAATAATTAAAATTTAGAAAAATAGCTTTAAGCCTTATAGGGCCTGCCCTGACCCGCATACTCTCCGGCCAGGCCTTGAAATACAAATATTTCTCTTTTACCCTAAGCCTAAAAGAGCCGGCCCTTTTAGACCCTAGCCTTTCAAGGGCTAGCCCTTATTCCAACCTCTACCCCATTCAATTCCCTCTCTATGTTTGGTTTCATATTGAACACCATCAAAACTTTATGTGAAATTAAACACATTATATTATATTATACTTGGGAGTTAGTTCTTGTTGGTTAAAAATTGTTGAAGTTAAGTCAAATGTATGGTTGAATCAAGTCCATAACATGGATCCAAATTGATAGCTTTCTATATATATATATATATATATATATATATATATATATATATATATATATATATATATATATATAGGTATTATATACTTCTAATTATATATACAAGGATTAGGAATCAAAGATGCTCGTTTGTTTGTTGTTTTGTTTTTGTTTTTTTTTGTTTGGGGGGGGGGGGGGGGGGGGCGGAATAGTACTTTATAGGAAGTTTAAAAAGACTCTGAGCTAAGTTATTACTTATAACATAAAAATAATATAAAGCGTTGTTGATTGTCTCCAAAAAAAAAAAAAAAAAAAAACTAAGCACAGCTTCCTATCAATGATTATATTATCTACTTGTGATTATTCCGTCTTTTGCAGCCTTATTCCCATAATTTAATTATTTTAAAGTTCTAGCGTTGTGATGAGGACAAGTAGTTAGCTGGCTATATTATCTATTTGGGAGTTAGTACTTGTTGGTTAAAGATTGTTGAAGTAAATATAGATAGATTAGATAATAAGTTTTATTTAAAAGTAATAAGTTTTATTTAAAAGTAATAAGTTAAGATTCTCAAATTAACATAATTTATTTAGGTACGCATGCACACATCTTGACTAGGTGCCACCCACACTCAATAATACACACACATATGTGAGCAACTTCTACGACTACATTAATCATCTTACATATATAGAAGTAATAAGGTTCACCAAGACAATTATTTACTTCTTTGTGCTAATCATTTATAACTTATTTATGTTATTTCCCAATTTTATATAAGAAATTATTTGAAAAAGGAAATCACCGAATCCTACTCACTTTGAAAATGCCAACATACCAAACTCATAAATTTCTTTCTCCAACTTCTTTGATAGTTCATATATATATATATATATATCCATTGACTCTCCCTCCCTCTCTTTACACACACACACACACTTTCTATATTCACTTTTTCAAACTCTTTGATAAAACGGAAATTACAATTACAAAAACTACAAATAAATAAATGTAAATGTAAATTTCACCACCAGGTTCTCGACAAGAACGCGGAAACTTAATGCAGCAACTTGAACATGAGCTCCTCGGCGGACATTTCCCGAAACACCGCGGTTGGACACACGACGAAGAAAAACACCCACCGTCGCACTTGAAGCTCCCACAACCGAAACATGGCTTACAGCTTCCATGGCACTTGAAGCTCTCACACCTGAAACATGGCTTACAGCTTCCATGGCACTTGAAGCTCTCACACCTGAAACATGGCTTACAGCTTCCATGGCACTTGAAGCTCTCACACCAGAAACATGGCTTACAGCTTCCATTGCACTTGAAGCTCTCACACCTAAAACATGGCTTACAGCTTCCATGGCACTTGAAGCTCTCACACCTGAAACATGGCTTACAGCTTCCATGGCACTTGAAGCTCTCACACCTAAAACATGGCTTACAGCTTCCATGGCACTTGAAGCTCTCACACCTGAAACATGGCTTACAGCTTCCATGGCACTTGAAGCTCTCACACCTGAAACATGGCTTACAGCTTCCATGGCACTTGAAGCTCCCACAACTTGAACATGGATTACAAATTCCATTGCACTTGAAGCTCTCACACCTTGAACATTGCTTACAACTTCCATGGAACTTGAAGCGCTCACACTTTCCATGACATTCTAAGCTTTCACATTTTGAGCATGGCTTACAGTCACCATGGCACTCTAAGCTTTCACAAGTTGTGCAAGACTTGCAAGTTCCATGGCAATTAGGGTTAGGGTTTGGGAGTATGAAGCAGCTGGGCTTGCAGTCGGAATGACAATTTGTGCTATGGAAGCTTGAGGGAGGATTGAAAGGTACAATAGAAATAGTGCTTGGTTTTGTTTTGCTTCCTTCCTTCTTCTCCTCAGGAGGCTTTGGTTTCACTTCTTCAACTGTAAGAACAGTAACAGAACAGAACTTCTTCTTCAGAAGCATTCCCAGGAAAACTGTGTCAATGTCTTCCCCAGTCACCACCAACTGCTCTTTGTCGTTCATTGATACTGAACTCACACCTTCGTTCATTTTCCACAATTAAATCCCTTTTTTATTTTAAATAAAAATGTTTGTGTAAGTTAATTAGGTTCTAAAGAATAGTCATCCAGGTTAATGCAGACCGGTATTTTTGGAAGAAAGATACAAAGATATCTCCAAACATGCAAATCTCAATATGTCCTTGAAATAGCCTAATAACTATGAAGTCCTTAGATATTAGTCATGTACTCTCTCCCATCCTTTTTTTAATATAAGAGCCAGATAACCATATTACTTAGTTTAAAGAAAAGTTAAAATTATTTAAAAGCGATAAATATGTAAGAAATCCAAGGGTGCCTTTATTCATAGGAACAAACCATTTCGAAAGAACATTTGAAAATTCTCATATGTTTTGGTAGTCCTTAAATGTCTCTCTTCGTTCCTATATTTTTTAAATTATTCACTGATAAAGTTTTCACTTAAGCAGAAAGATTCAAACTGAAATTTGAGTCATATCCTTATAAATGAGACTCAGAAAGATTCACTAACATATGCTACGCAGTATTGAAATAGATGTGGGTACTTACCTTTTACTGTTGCGCAAATGTCGAAGGCCTTGTTTCTACAAGTTTCACGCTCCATTTGTACCTTCAATGTTACTTTTTGCTGCATATCCATTTGGCAAGTTTAAACTTCAAACCAAAATTTCTTTTCAGAAAATCTCACATAATTATAGATAGTTTTAGTGGAAACAGATACCAAGCAGAAGGCGTTAACGATCAAATGGGAAATCTCACCTTCATGTTTGATTTGATTACTTGTAAACGAACAATGATTTGAATACGTTGCTGTGAAAACTGAGCAATCCCAAGCCTTTCTATGCAGACGTCCTCTCTCTCTCTCTCTCTCTCACTACCTACCTCTATCTCTATCGCTAGACACCTACATATTTGCAGTTAGTTCATGTTTGTTGGTGCATCACACTCTAAGCAACAAACGATATAATATATTCCTTAGACAGAAAAATTGGACATAACTATTTATTACCAAAAAAAAAAAAAATTAGAGGTCGGATACCACGGAATAACACAGTAGTCTTAGAGAAACACATATAAGGACCTCCAAACTATGAGAATTTCAAAATGATCCCTTAAAATGTCTTAATTTCCATGAAGTCTCTGGAGACTAATTAATCTAAAATTAAATTTTTAAATGAAATAATCTGATCCTTCTCATATGTAAAACAGCTCTCATCACCGTTGGCCAAAAAAAAAAGCTCTCATCATCATTTGTGGCGGGCCGGAGATTTTCTCGGTAAAGGTGTTAAGGAGGGATTTTATATTCCACTCCACTTGTTGGTTCTCATAGATATATATGACCATTAGGCCATCATAGCTTCTTAATAAATAATAATATGGTGAAAAATATTATATAAGATAATTATCAAGCTTTATGTAACATCCCAAATTTTTAAAAGCGGAATATTATTTTTTCATCAAAAATCATTTAAAATCATCAGAGTAGATCATTTGAGCGGAAGAGTAACTGATACTTGTATTTCAAAATGCCGTAAGTCTGGCTGGATACAATAGCGGTACATCATACCAAGTATTTCAAAAGTAATGTTCAACAATAAAAGGAAGGCTTCCGCCAGAACATCAAAAGGAAGTCTTCAGCCGGGTCTTCTATGAGTCCTGTTTGCGCTTCCCCTTGTCCTCCGTTCTTGGTTCTCCTGAGTCTGACGCTATGTTAAGAGCTGAGGTCCCATGCATACGGACCCCAAGTAACAGTTAACCTCATACTTACATATACGGTACAAAATCACAGCAAATGAAACACTTCCAAACATGTCACTCCCAGTGAATGCAAATGTACCGCTCCCAGCGAAAAGTACCACTCCCAGTGAAAACAGATATATCACTCCCAGTGTATGCAGGTGTACAGTTATTTCTTACCAAACAGGTATTCAAACAACACACCACAACATGCACACATACCACATATACACATACTGTAAATATCAGAGTTAGTGTTACAGTACGCGAACGTACCTTCGTTGACGAGCGTTTAGTATGTTGACGATAAACTGTACTTTTGACGGAAAACAGCGGAACGACACCGAAATGACAGCGGAACAAGATTACTGATATCCTATAATGATAATATCACATTTATCAATATTTGATATTATAACAAGCATTTTAGGTACAAATTACCATTTTGCCCCTGATCCCCTAATCGGCGGAATTTTGCTAGCACTTCGCTACCTTAACCCTAATCTTCCAGAATTTCAACATATCTCCAACTCCATAATGATTTTCGAAATTAATACCTTAATTACCCCTAGAACATGATTTCTAAACATACCTGCAAGATTAAAGATCAACCTAGCATTTCTGCAACAACTACCGAAAGAAACACTAAAACTAAAGACTAGGGACCGAAGAACTTACCCGGCACTTTGCTATTTCCATAGACTCCTCCTTCTCTCTAAAATCTCTCTCTAGAAAGCTCTAGGATTTGTGAAGAATGAAGAGAAGGTGAAGGCTATTTATAGAAAAAGACGATGGCATTTCGGTAATTTCATTGAACTTTGTCTAGTTGAATTCTGACCGTCGGATCGCACTTCTTGGAGGTGGCAAGATCTTGGCTTTACACCTCTCAAGGATGATGTCATCCTTAGTCACCAAGGTGATGTCACCAACTTTCTCAAGAAGTTTTCTACCGATAAAGTCCTTGTTCGGTGTTCCGATTGCGAAATTTTGTAAAATCTTAAAATTCCGGAAATAACACTCTGAAGGTCTTTTCTTCCTCTTTGAGAATACCGGGTTTTCCTAACCTTATACTCTCATTAAGGACATTCTGTTACCTGCCGAAAATCCTCGGTAATCGCTACCGGTTACGAAAATATCGTCTGTCGGTGCCAACTTCTGGATAAAAATCCACTGATCAATAATATACTCTGGTTTTTCTCAACTTATCCCCGGATTTCAATCTATGAATTATTTTCCATCGGTTCTCATTTCTACTATTTGCTTTAATCCCACAAAATATCTTCCTGGCCGAATCTCCAAATCACTCCGTTGGTTACAGAAATTACTTCGGAGACAGTCCACTCCGAGATAGAAATTCACTTGTTCCTAATATACTCTGACTCAAGAAACCTAGTTCACGGTTTTCTAGGTAGGATTTTATTTCTATCCGTGGTCATTTATCCTATTCACATTTTTACTATTATAATATTACTTAATTACCACGTACATGTCTTAACTTATAATGTTATTTTAATGCAAATATCTAGATATTAATTTCTTAATTTTCATTTCATTTTTCTTTATTTTTCTTCTAATTTATATATGTATATTTATTTTAAGTAATTTCCACCTTTTTCTCTTTATCTTATGTCTAAACAATTAGCCATTAATTATCTAATTAATCACTTACTAATTGTTGACAATTTTCTTAATTAGTAATAATTATTATCTCACAACTTTTTTATTGACATTAATAATTTATACTCCATGCATAATATTAAAAATCATAAGGTCCAATCTGGTCCCCAAAATACTTTTTAATTTTCTATTCTTCTATTTTCAAAAGAGATAATTTAATAAATTGTCTAAATTAGGGACAATATTCCTTCTAATTTTTAATAATTATTTCACAGCCCTTTAGGATTTATCATCACATTTTTAGGATGTTTTATGGCTCTAAAATGCATTTTTCACATTTTTGGCAATAAAATTCCATTTAATTTTCTTAGTATTTCCCTTTGAAAATAGACCAATTATACAACATTTTGAGACCATATCTATCATAAATGGACATAATATTCCAGATAATAATTATCCGGGTATTACACTTTAAGATATGATAATTGAATAAAAAGGAACGAAATAACAACTTTCGCATATAATAAATAACAAAAACAGCTATATGTGGATAACAATTTTCACATTATAAACAACAAGAACAACTTCAAACTGATTATACAAAATCTCACCATTTAAGAATTTTTTTTGTCAGCAATTAAAATTGCAATGTGGCGTTTTTTGTTAATAAAATTAAGGGCTAAATACCATTTTTGCCATGGAAATTTACCTTGAGGAGTACTGGTCACTTGGAAGTTTTTTTGGTCTTATTTTTTCCCCGAAAGTTTAAAAACGTAGTAATCTTACCCATCTGTTGATCTTAACTGTTGAATTGTTGCTCTTCTTTGTAAACTTTTAGGCCCAAAATTTCTTCTAAAAAAATTTTTGGGGCAAATTTGCTCATAGCAAAAACTTCCAGGATGTAAACTTCCAGGGCAAAAATGAATTGTATAGGGTTAGATGATTAAAAAATAATTTTATAGAATTGAGATATTAAATTAAAATATTTTGTAAAATTAGAGAATTAAAAGTAAACTTCTCTTCATAGAAGCAAAATAAGTGTGTTTGGATTAGTGGTGACAGGTAAGAGAATAGATTTTGAATAAAATCAAGTAAAAATCATGATTATGAGTATAATATATTTTTTTTCATATTTAAATTACTAAAAAAGGAAACAAGTAATATAATGTGATATTTACATGCAACATTTCAGATAACCATTTTACACTACAAAAAAACTATAAATTCCCACGAAATTATTGACAGAAAAAATTTCATCGAGAATTACCGAGGGAATTTCGTAAGTAATTTCCATCAGTAAAAACAATTTTCGACAGAAAATTTCTGTCACAAAATTATCATGCAATTTTTTGTGACAAAAATTTTTTGTCAGAAATTATTTTTACCGACGGAAATTACCCAAGAAATTCCATCAGTAATTTCAGTTACTGATGGAATTCCGTGGGTAAGAATTCCGTCAATAATTTCTGATAGAATTTTTTTCATCGGTAATTTGATGGGTAATTTGTAGTTTTTTTGTAGTGTTACTGTTGGATATAATTAGTTTTGATGATATCTTAAATAAATGTCATTAGTAAGAGCAAAAATTTTATATCATATACATTGGCTAACTGATATATTTAATGTAAATTAGTTCCAAGTTGAATGATGGGGAATAATCAAGAAGAATAGAAGAGATTAAAGAAAGAAGAACTTGCATGTTATAATAAGACTATCAACATTCAAGTTCTTATCTATTATATTGGAAGTTTCTGTGATCAAATGGAAGCTGAAATGGATAAATTCAAAGTTAAAATATGCAAAATTAAGCTTTCAGCAAAATATGCTTGAAAACTCGAGTTCTCACTTAAGAACTCGAGTTCTTAGGGCAAAACTCGAGTTCATTTTTCAAAACTTGAGTTCGGAACTCGAGTTGATGTTTCGGAATTCGAGTTGATGTTATTCCAGCCACTTTGTTCATCTTTGTTTCACATTAAACCTGGGTAAGGTATGGTAATTCGATGACATCTCCCAAATCAGAGATCGGATTGAGATAAAACCAATTTTGTATGAAACTAGACATTCAATGCGTCATCTTGACAAAAATTCAAGTCCAAAGAAGATAAGATGAGAGAGCTATGAATTTTGGAAGTTGCCCCATCTGTTACCGTCACACAGCAGAGCAAGGTTCAGTAATTTGAGCATCTCACAAATTACACATCGGAATGAGCTGAAATTGGTGGCATATGAAACTAGACTCACACACCTTTCCAAAAATATCAAGATCACAGAAAACAAAGATCAAATGAGAGAGATATGGTTTTTGGAAGTTCAAAGTCTGTTCAGGATGGTGCAAAAACGTTGGCTCAAGAACAACTTTTATTAATCTGATCATAGTACTTAACATACAATGAGTTTAGAGCTGATTCTTGTTGTATTGGAAAGAAGACTTGAAGAGCTTTATGAGCATGGGTGGGAAGTTTTATCGAAGAATCTGACCCTTGTGCAGCCAATGTTCTTAAGTTCTTATGTTTTCTCAAAGAACTTATGTTTTCAGCCTCGTTCAAAATGACAAACAACTCGAGTTTATAAGTGATGAACTCAAGTTCGCGATTTCTGTCTCGCTCCAATCTTCAAACATCAAAAAGGACTTTGAGAACTAGAGTTTCTTAGTAACAAACTTGAATTTGAAACTCGAGTTCTATGAATAAAACTCGGGTTCTTCATCTTAGGAAAACCCGTGTTTTACTCGAAGTCTAAGAACTAGAGTTCTTGGTAAAGAACTCGAGTTCATAACTCAAGTTCATATTTTAAAACTCAAGTTCTTTAAGGATTCAATTCGTGCTTAATTCAAAACTCGAGTTCTTCTGATATCAACTCGAATTCTCACCTTAAAGAACTGAGACGTTTGAAAAGAAAACACAGCAACTCAAGTTCTTGTAAGCAAACTTGAGTTTGAAACTTGAGTTCTATAGTTAGAAACTCGAGTTCATATGAATGAGAATCGCAAGCCGTTGTCTGTGAATTTTCAAATGATTCAATCTTTCGTTTTTGCTTCCTGTGATTATTAAGAATCATTTTTAAGATGCTTTTAACCTGTTTACTAGTGATTTCATATGATCAAATGTTTGATTACTCTAAAAGCATCATAAAGAAATATTTGTGTTAAAGACTTGAAATGAGATTGCAGAAACTAAGCACTATCACAACAACTGATCTCTGAGCAAACAAAAGTCATTCCTGTTATTCCCATTCCTATGACTGACTTGGCAAATCAATAAATATTCAACAAAGCTGAGTAGGAGACGAAACTGATGAATCCGGCGAAGCACTTGATGGAACAAGTAACGACAACTTGATTCAACGGCTACTTCCAACGGACATCCAACGGTCATATTCTACTGGAAGAATGCTTAACAGTCAAATGCTCCTCATCAACTATAAAAGGAGAAGCATTCAAAATAGATGAGGAGACAAGATATATGAGATTACAGCTTCATCGTCAAAATGCCAACACTCTGACATTTATATCACTTACTCTTCGATTATCTCAATGATCATATAATTTACCTTAGAGAGTGAGATTATTTGTAATGTACTTCAGTGTTTATCTTATCCACTTCTGAGAAAGAATATTTATTGTAATCATTCTATTTGATAGTTACTCAAGATTGAGTGATCTTGAGTAGGAAACCGATTATATCCTTACAGTGTGTAAGGGGGAGTATCTCAGTTAGAGATTTGGCTTCACAAGTGCCTAGGTAAACTTGTGGGTTGTAAAGGCTTCTCTTGTGCCTAGATTAAACAAGAGGATAGTGGATTGAAAATCTCAAGTAAAGCTTGGGAACTAGACGTAGGTCAAGAATTAGGCCGAACCAGTATAAATCACAGTTTGCATATTTTCTTCTCTTATCTTTTACATTTCCAGTATATGCTTATTTGAATATCTAACTGTCGATTTAGAAGTTGCGAAAAGTTTTTCAAAGTTCCTAAAGTTTTATAAAACACCCAATTCACCCCCTCCCCTCTTGGGTGATAGCCATGTCTAACAGTTACCTTTTACTATAATGCTTGATTCATAATCTTAAGCGGATACAAATTGATCTCTCCAAACCATGCTTTTTGCTAAACATATAATCGGTTTCAGTGTTCGGATGTAAATTACTAAAAACTAAGGTTGGATACGTAATTGATTATCTACTTCAATGTAGTAGTTAGGATTAAAGTGTGAGTAGTGTTCGTTTGGCATGAGGAAAATGGAGGGGAGGGAAAGAGATGGGAGAATATTTTAATGATTCCATTTATTTAAAAAAAAATGGAGAAGTAAAATTAGAAGACTTTAATTAATTTTTCTTACCATTTTATAGTATGTCTTCTCTATATATATTATAATTTTATAACCACATTTATCTATTTTTTTTATAAATTGAACTTATTAAAATTCTCCTCTTCCTCCATTTCCCTCGTCCCAAACAGACTGACAAATTGAGCCCCCTCCCCCCTTTCATAAACCATTTGTTTCAACTTTTTTCTTCCCTTAAAAAAGCACTATAGTTGTAAGGGTATATAATAAATTTTAATTTTTAAGACAGATTCAAAAATATTATCATCTTTATTTTATATTTTTAAAATAAGAAAAAAAAATCTGAAGTGACTATTGTATCCAAAAAAAAAATTGTGATTGTACTAAAAAAATTACCGAGTTTCAAATTTGCTTATAAAAAAAAGTTCTAACATCAAGGATTATCACCCATTACACAGATTCTTTCCCCCTTAAAAAAACCATCATTGATAAAAACATAACATAAAGTTCAACAGTTGAAAGGTAGAAAAATTGAAAAAAACTAAAAGAACGAAATAAAAGCATAACCCGAAAAGTTCAATTACTATCCAAAATATCAATTCCCATCATCCAATCGTATTTCAATGGATTTGGTGAAGATCTTGTGATTCAATCTACAAGACACGACCCCTTTCTTAAAGTTTTGGCTGGCAAACCAGTTAACCATTACATTTGTTTATCTGGGAATCCATGGAAAAGCATGGTTTCTAAAAGAACGAAATAAAAGCATAACCAGTGCCACGACAGCCCATCGTGTCCTCAGCGTTAGGAAAACTCAACGGTCTTATCAAGACTATAACCCGTATACAATTCAACATTCATGAGCAAATTTCAAAACAGAGTATCATCATGTGAAAACAACTATCATATATAACCAAACCATAAGCATAAGCGTTAATGTTACAATACGCGTTCGTACCTGAGTTTCGGTACGTTCTGTTGATCAGAAAAACGATCTCTGATATTCTATAAGGGTAATATCGTCTCAATTAATTCATAAACAACATTTCATGAGACACCTTGGCCACAAATGACAATTTTACCCTTAGTAGACTTATTTTCAATTATTTCCTCACAATTTTCGGAAAAAAGCTGGTGCAGAATTTCTGGGCAGAATTTCGCCTAACTTTGAAAAATCATAACTAATTCCAGAAAAATCAAAATAAGGATCCGTAAAATTTCCCGGAATCCATGAGATCTCTACTTTCAAGGAAAAATACTGGAACTTACCCAGAACTCATGGATAATTCCCAGTTTCCAGATTTCAAACCGCTGCCCAGAATTTCTGTAACATCCCAAATTCCATGTTCGAAAATCATGTCGGTCGACACTTAGTTTTAAGAAAATCAACAGAGTTTGAGATGCTACAGCTTAGAGTACTGCAGAAGTGGATAGCGTGTGCTAAGATCCGGACAACGAGAATCTGATATAAAATGCCCAGACATGTGATGATGTCTGACATAAGCTGATATATTAAATATCCCGAAGGAATATTCATGTGATACAATTTATAGAGATTAAATACAATTCTTTGATAAAGAAAGTCTTAAACTAGACCTACAGCTTGGAACCTAACATCAGTTAATCAAACAATTTGGCCAGGTCAGTGTTCAATCTAATGGGAGTCTCACCAACTCTATGGCGACTTGTGACAACCCACCGATGAACCCTTCCTTAGTTTAAGCACCAAATGGTTTGAAATAACTTTATTAGATTCATGCCAGAAACTAAGTCCTAATAACTTCTACCAACCTTCATCTTCGACTGCTACCTCTTCACGGTTCCATCCTCCGGCACCTTCTCTATCCCGGTTTCTTCCCTATACTATTCATTAAGGCTGAGGTCTAATACTCATTCGACCTCAGGTAACGGTTAACCTCATGCTTATGTAAACAGTATATGACAGGTATCACAATAGTAAATTCACCATTATATTTTTCAAAATAACAACAAGCAACATAACACAACCACTGCAATATGTATGTTACCCAAGTCTACACATAACCAGTGCCACGATGGCCTATCATATCCTCAGCGCTAGGAAAACTCAACGGTGTTATCAAGACTATAACTCGTATACAATTCAGCATATCATGAGCAACTTTCAAAACAGAGTTTCAACATGTGAAAACAACTATCATATATAACCATACCATAAGCATAAGCGTTAATGTTACAATACGCATCTGTACCTTTTACCGTATAGTCGTCAAATGTCCGACCTTTGAATCCGGCTTTGGACTTCCCGGATGTCCTAACATATCACCATATCACTTAGAATAGTATCCTAAGAGATAATTTCACCTCTATTTACCCTTCTACCCTTGGTAGCTTTATTATTACAATTTTGCCCTTAAATTTCTTGAAAAACGTAGTGCAGTATTTTCTGGGCAGATTTTTCGGGAAAAACATTTTGCACAGAGCTTCAAATGACACACTCTTTATAGATTTAGAAAGCCCTATATGTCTACTTTCATCATGAATTTTCCTAGAATTTTAGAATACCGTCTTCTTCATAAAATACTGGCGTTTTTACCCCTGACTCCAGAAAACACTAATCGATAAAATTTTGCCAGAGCTTCGCTATTTTGCTCATAATCTTCCAAAAATTTTGCTATAACTTATTCTTCATCAAATTTTCGAAATAAAGCCATTGAAAACCATAAGAGCATGAAAATAAAACTATTTTTGGAAGATTGAAGATTAAAACACATTTCTAGCATTTCTATTTCATAACCCAAGAACTTAAACTATGAACTAAAAATTCCCTTACCTCTTGAAGACCACTTGCCTCCTATTTTCTGCAGCTCTTCCACACTCTCCCTTTCTCTCTAAATTTTTGGTGATACCTTGAGGAATTGGTGAGGATTTATGAAGCCAAGGACCCCTATTTATAGTGGAAGAATGAGTAGCCTCCAAGTAACTTCCCATTGATCTTAGCCCTTGATTTTTGCTTGGTGAGGAGGCAAAGATCTCCCCCTTACACCTCCCCAATCCGTCCCCCTCTCTCCCTTTTCCTTAGAGTTTTGCTTTATCTTCTATTTAATCCCAAATGCTAATTTAGTTAAGCATCAACTAATGTTTTTCTTCAAAATCTAATTTCACTTTTGAAATCCTAATTTTATGATTAGATTTATGGTGATTTTTAACACCTGAAACTCTTAGGTATGAACTCTAAAAGTTTTCAAAAATAACTTTGGGAATAGCCAAGTTGAAGCTCATATCTTCACTCAGGAATTTTTAGCTCTTTATTTACTCTAATTTCATAAGAAATTACCCTTTGAAAATAGGATAATTATTTCACTAGTTTTGAGACTACAAATTCACCTATTGTAATAGGTGTTATTTATCAAAATATAATATTTACAAGTATTATGAAAATTGGGGTATTACAATTTCGCCCAGAAAATGTAGCTTAACTTCTGGGATTGTTATCTTTTTGTCCAAAGCTTCAAATGACACACTCTTTATAGATTTAGAAAGCCCTATATGTCTACTTTCATCATGAATTTTCCCTGAATTTTAGAACATCATCTTCATCATAAAATACTAGCATTTTTACTACTGACTCCAGAAGTTCCTAATTGCTGAAATTTTGCCAAAGCTTCGCTATTTTGATCATAATCTTCCGGAAATTTTTGCCATACTCTTTCTTCATCATTTTTTCGAAATAAAGCTATTGGAAACCATAAAAACATGAAAGTAAAACTGGAATTGGAAGTTTGATGATCAAAATAACATTTCTAGCATTTCTACTTCATAACCTAAGAACTTAAACTCAAAAGCTTAAAACTCCCTTACCTCTTGAAGACTACTTGCCTCCTATTTCTGCAGTTCCTCACTCTCTTCCTTCCTCTCTATATTTCGGTCAAGGCTAGAGGATTTTGTGAAGAGAATGTATTGCTAAGCCTCCTATTTATAGCCAAAGGTCATGGCATTTCTTGTAATTTCTTCTCTTGCAATTAGCTATTAATCTTTGCTTGGAGAGGAGGAAATGATCCAAGCCTTCCACCTCTTCCCCCTTGGCCATCCCCCCCTTCCTTCTAGAAATTATTTGCTTTGTCCCCAAGGAAAACTCCTTTTTCATTAAGTTAACCCAATTAATCCCAAATCCTAATTTAGTTAAGTGTGAGTTGGTGTTTAAATTAAAAATCCAATTTCACTTTTGGGATCCTAATTTTATGACTAGGTTTATGGTGATTTTTAATTCCCGAAACACTTAGGTATAAATCTTAGAAGTAACCGAAAATAACTTTGGGAATGGCCAAGTTGAAGCCCATAAATCACTGGTCTCAAATATGTACTTAGCTTAAATACTTAGCTTCAATATTTCAAGATATGATTTAATTTCTATAGGTTTTCATTTAATTTTGTCCAATTTTGTCAAGACTTGGTCCCTAAGACAAACTCATCTTCTTTCACACACTTCTTAATTGACTTAACTTTTCTTCCATTTCCCCATGAAAAACTTCGCCCCCCTCCCTTAATTCTAATTATGCAATCATGCCTTTATTGTTCTCACATGCTCAAGAAGACAATTCCCTCATTGGTCCATTTAGACTTTAGGGTTTAGGGTTAATATAATTGTATAATTTATTTACTCTTAATTGGAGACATTTCCATCACATAGAATTAAATTAGGGATAATGAGTTAAATCCTAATTTAATCCCTAAAATATTGTTTTATATGTTAACAAGCTAAATTAATTTTTTAGACTCTTGAATTCAATGGAAAAATTGCCTATAAATGTAAATAAATACAACACCAAAATTTGAGACCTCATAGTCACCTATTTAATATAATATTTAAGATAAATATTTTTTCTCGGGTATTACATCTGTCCCCTAAGAGTAATTAATCCACAACGCCCCTCCACATGAACCAGATCATAACTGCAATCAGGCTCTTATTCCATACCGACAAACCACCATGCATAAGAATCGAATTCAACCATATCCTTAAGTCTGATGCATTAGAATCTGAAATAATAAAGGACATATATAGAACACCCAAACCAAACCAAGCTCTTTGATTAATTTTCACCCATTCACATTGCATAAATAAATTGTGTTTTTATTTTCAACACCATTTTTACATATTAAACACAAATTTGTTGCACTACATTGCCTACGAAATAAATTTTCCTTTGTTGGGTTTGACTTAGATAGCACTTTCCACGTGAAGAGTTTGACCTTTTGTGGGACTTTCAACTTCCAAATTTCAACCCATCGCCTCATATTACTAGCATTAGAAGATTCTGGGACTTGACCACCATTAGCAAGGATAATTGTTTTTGTAATTTTGTACCCTTCTTTCACACTATACACACTATGTTAGTTCTATGTTTTGATGATGACTTGACATTATAGAGAAAAATAGCTTCTTTATTCAAAGACATAAAAAAAATAGAATCAGACATTTACTGATAAATTACCTCAAGGTTGAGAATATTACCTCGAGGTTATAGTCAAACTCGAGGTTACAAATAAACCTCGAGGTTCTAAGTCTTGGCAATCCTCTGATTATTCCTCGTGTCAACCTCAAGGCTTGAAGACTAACCTCGAGGTTAGTCCAAAACTCGAGGTTAAATATTACCTTAAGGTTGATTTTTTGATTTCAATGATCAATGTTTCGTGACCTATTACAATCAACCTCGAGGTAGGCAAATGAACCTCGAGGTTACCTCCAAACTCAAGGTAATAAGCAAGACTCGAGGTTACATACTTCAGTCTCCAAGAACGCTTCTGTTTCATAACCTCGAGGTTGGTATATTAAACTCGAGGTTAGTGAGAAACTCGAGGTTAAGTAGGAACCTTGAGGTTTATCGCGTTTAAACTGATATATGCTTATACGTAGCTTTTGCGATCGTATCTAACCCAGGTGAATCTGATTCATTGTTCTTGCTGAGATTACATTACACTATTTATTACTAACCATATTTCGAGCTTATCTTATCATGGAAATATCAGGAATTCTTTTAATTCTTTTGCTCAGATAAAAGACAGATGATGTCATCAGCATTTATTACAGCAGATATCGTATCAGAATGAAAAGCAAAGAGTGACAACATTCTTTCAGAACTCTAACGGTCAAATGTGTTAAGCGGAAACATTCTCTTGAGGAATAAGAATGTTGATCAAGCTATTCAAACTGCTAGCAGTAAGTGCCAACAGTCATTTAGCTGCCAGGATTACATAAGCAGAAGACAACGACTAGTTTTTACAACGGTGATAATTGGCAGTTATAAATAGAAGGAGCATTCAATTAAGCCACCTACCGAAACTCTGCGCATTTACTCTGAGTTATTACTCTTATCAGTTTCACTAAATATCTGTACTTCAGTGTTCATTTCTTATCTACTCATGAAGAGTTATTTAAACACTTATTTCATTTATCCAGTTGTAAAAATCTTAAGGTTGTGGAACCTTAAGTGTGGGTGTACAATTATAAGTAGTAAGGGGGAGTGAGTCCGAGAGAGTGAGGATCATCCCAAAGTTGTACTTGTGATTCTTGAAGAGATAGTGGAAATCCCAAGGAGTTCTTGGGGACTGGATGTAGGTCAAGATTAGACCGAACCAGTATAAATTGCTTTGTGTCCATTTTTCCTTTGAATCCTCAAATAGTGCTTAGTCTTAATCTGTGAAAATTTTATTTAGCAATAATTTTGAATCAGCTATTCAACCCCCCTCTAGGTGATATTCCATCTTCACACTACTCTTACCACCAGTCCAGATCCACCGATCTTCTCTATTAGTAGGGGACAAAGCATTCTTAAAACTAGCTTTCTTTTCAAAATCTGATAGAATTTCTTCAATTCCAGAAAGACACCATTGATCATTTATTATCAAATCAGCTACTTTTAATCTCTTAAAAATGGGATCAAGACAATGAGAAATAAATTTCTTACCTGGTATAAGCATGAAAATCTCTAAATCCCAAGCCCCCTTCTTTCTTATCACGCTTCAATTCTTCCTTGGAAACCTAGTGGATGTACCCTTTTATCCTGAGAACTTTTCCACTTGTAATCAGAAACACAATTATTTCCAATCGTTGCAGCAGAAACTTAGGAAACAGAAAACAAGACATTGGATAAACTGGTATAGCATTAGCAATAGATTTATTAATTCCTCATGTCCTGCATCAGATAAGTACTCATTCTTCCATCCCTGAGTGCACTTTTTCATTTTATCCACCACAAAATTGAGCGCTTGCACTTTGAGGTTCCCAAGGAAATAGGGAGACCAAGATAGCTTCCCAGAATATGGATAGAAGCAATTTGGAATATCTATCCAATTCCTTCTCTCAACAAAGAATCTTTATATGAATCCCAAGAAGAGATCTATCAACATCATTCAGGTTAGTAATTAAGAACCATACCAATGCGAACTCGTGTGCGTGTTTTTCGAACTTATGGGCTAACACCTTCTTGATCGATCAATCTCTAGAAGCCGACTTTACGAATTCACTTGGTATCCACACCGAATAACACTCCAACATGGACGGCAGCATGCTAGTGTTGGGATCCGTACACGCAGTAGATTAAAATATTCTACAAATCTCATCCGGAGAATCGCTCAACCATCGTCTAAATCAAGGCTAAGGAACCAAATATTACCTGCAGCTGAAAACGTTCCACGTCTCGTTCTCTTTAAACTGGTGGGCTACCTTCACGATCAGCAGAAATCGACTCTACGAATCGGCTTCCTCTACTAGTATCCACACGAATAATTCCCGAACCTAATTGTGGTAGCGTGCTAGCGCCATTTTGTGTTTTGCGTCTCTCTCAATTTTACTCTAGGGCTTCTCGCGGCTTTCTATAATACACTAGACAAAATGTCCCGTATTCCTTTACAAACCCGATCAGCGTATTATATAAAATTAATCCTCATTAATTTTGAAATTTGAATTTTAAATTTGGATTAAAATATATTAATTAAATCTATCTAATAGATCTAATCTAATACATTTATTTAATCCGAATTAAAAACCAGATCTGAAATTCAAATTTTGAATCTTGATTAAAAATACATTAATTAAATCTATCTAATAGATCTAATGTAATATATTTATTTAATCCGAATTAAAAGCCTTCCGGTTTAATTTATCTCTATAAATTAAACCTGAGAAATGATATCTATCTATTTAATTAAAACTGAGATACTATATCTCAATTTAAATTAAATCAGATATATGATATATTTAATTTGAAAATTAAATCAGAGATACAATATCTCTATTTAATTAAATATATAATTGATTTATCTTCATAAAGTAAATTTGAGATACGATATCTTAATTAGTTTTAGTTATATAATGATAGCCCTTAGGGCATAATTTCCAACAAACTCCCACTTGCACTAGGTGCAATCATTATATATATATCCTCTCTAGATCAAATGTTGTATTAATTGATTCTTAGACATATCTAAGATTCAATGAATCTAGACACTATTGCTCGTGTTGGGCTATTCTTGTGTGCGATCTTATAGGCCCACATGAGATTGGCAATGGGCTAATACTGTATCAGCTTACAAGTCGCAAGCGGCCTCTACCAAGACATTGCGACTACCCAATTCATATGGAGATCGATGACACGATACAACCTATCGTAAAATCATGTCACGTCCTTTATGTGAGGCTTTTGCCGTGTTCTATCGGACCTTTGTGGGCCTTGTGTTACTTAAGTAGGCTCAACAACTTGTTGTGAGTCTTCTCCATTTTCTATCTATGGTTCTACGTTGTCTTGTGGTTCTTGAACTTCTTCGAGGTTCACCTTACTCCCACTAGTTCTTTTAGAGATAAACTCTTTTTCCAAAAAGACACCATTGTGGATAACAAACACTTTGTGATCCGTGGAATTGTAGACATAACATCCCTTAGTTTCCTTAAGATACCCCACAAAAAGGCATTTTGAGGATCTGAATGATAATTTATCAGAGGCTTATTGTTTAACACAAACCTCTCATCCCCAAATCTTAAGAAATGACAAATTGGGTTTTTTCCTAATCAATATCTCATATGGTGCCTTTTCAACTGCCTTTGATGGAACACAATTTAGTGTAAACGTAGTTGTTTCTAGAGCATGGCCCCAAAAGGACAGCAGAAGATCTATTTGACTCATCATAGATCGAACCATATCTAATAGAGTTCGATTTCTCCGTTTAGAAACACCATTCGATTGAGGGGTTCATGGAGGAGTAAGTTGTGAGATGATCTCACAACTCCTAAGATGGTCAATGAACTTTTGGCTCAAATATTCTCCACCCTGATCAGATCGAAGTACTTTAATTGTTTTGCCAAGTTGATTTTGCATTTCATTTTGGAATATTTTGAACATTTCAAAAGATTTAGACTTATATTTCATTAAATAGATATACCCATATCTACTAAAATTGTCTATAAATGTTATGAAGTACAAATGACCTCCTCTGGTAGATATATTCATTGGTCCGCACACATCAATATGTATGAGACCCAATAAATCGGTGGCCCTCTCACTATGCCCAGTAAAAGGTGCCTTTGTCATCTTTCCCAATAAACAAGACTCACATGTATCAAATGATTCAAAATCAAATGAATTAAGAAATCCATCTTGATGGAGTTTCAAAATGTGTTTCTCATTTATATGACCTAGACGACAATGCCATAAGTAGGTCAAATTCAAATCATTTGACTTGAACCTTTTAGTAGTTATGTCATAGATATGTTCATTATTAAGATGTTCTAAATTAAGTACATAATGACCAGCATGCAAATCACCATCGGCATAGAAAATGTCATTACGATAAATTGAACATTTACAGTTCCTAGTAATGGAAGTATAACCTTACTTATCCAAATAAGAAAGTGAAACAATGTTACTACTCAAAGCAAGAACATAAAAGCAATTGTTCAAAATTAACAAAAGCCCACTGGGCAGAACTAATTCATAAGTGCCTACGGCTAAAGCATCAACTCTTGCTTGGTTTCCAACTCGTAGGTCAACTTCGCCCTTCTTCAATTTTCTACTGTCCTTAAGACCCTGCACATTTGTACAAATGTGAGATCCACATGCAGTATCTAATACCCATGTAGAGGAAGTGGAAAAGTGAATATCTATGACAAAGATACTTGAAGCGATAGGCCCACCATCCTTCTTGTTCTTTTGCATATTGATAAATCCCAATTTTACTATATTTTATCCCACATTAATCATTTATTTTGGGATCATTTTAGGCTAATTTGGATATATTAGATAATATTTTGATTGTTAGCCAATTTTAGGAAATAATATAAATCTGAATTAATTATAAGATATTGGGCTTAAATTATTAATATTCTAATTGATATCTTGTGATTAAATAATATCTCTTGATATATAATAGATTGTGAATTTATAAGATCCTATGGTGCCGAATTTTTAAGGATAGCTAAAAGGAAATCCAATGGTGAAATTTTATTAGGCTACTTGAATTTTATTGGACTCAAATTGATACCCTAAAAGCCCTCTCTTCCTCCTCTTTAATTAACCTAGTAGCCACCAACATGAATGTATGCTCTCTTTGAGAGCCAACAGCCGCCACACGCTCAAAAGAATCACACTATTGTGAAAGCTGAAGATGGAAGGAAACAAAGAACGCCGCGGAACAGAGACTGGGATATTGCGTGAGTCCTTCTTCATTAATTAATCAATTGATTCTTCCATTCCATTCTCTCTCATGCACACATCCATTCACCAAGCCATTAATTCATTGAATTACATTATGGGCCCCACCTCAATTCCTTCAATTCATTCCATTCTCTCTGGACACGCACAAATTATTGGTTTGTTGATATATTCATCATGCTAGTGACTTGTTTGGCTCTTAGAGGAGGAGTTATTTTCATGGAAGCTTAAGTCTTTTTGGGGGGCAACTTGGGAGGAGCATGGAGGAGGCTAAAGCCTAGGGCTTACACATGAAGATCACAAGGGAGTATTGTTCTTTTTATCTTTTTAATTCAAACTTGAGATTATTTAGTTTTAAAGGATTTCGAGTTGTATTAATTGAGAACAATCTAGTTTTAGATTGTAAACTTATTTCTCTTGGATTAGACTGATAATTTGAAGTTTTATGCTTATTGATGGATTCTTGTTTGCAACCTTTGGATTGTCAATTACATATCTTCAATGTAGAGTTTGCAGTTCATCTTCCAATGACTAGGTTCATTGTAGAAGAAGCAGACCCCGTCCTTCGAAGGCTTTGCCTTCTTGGCTGCAGGCTTAGATTCAGGCCTGTTTGACTCATTGGTCTTACCAATTGAGCCTTTACCCTTTCTTTTGCCCTTGACTTTATTTTTCATACTCTTTCCTTTTTGAACCATCAAAATAGTGCTGGGCTTTTTCTTAATGCTCTGCTCAGCTGTTAAGTATCTCATGCAATTCAGAAATGGATTTCTCCATGTTGTTCATGTTGTAGTTCATGAAAAATTGGTCATAACTTTTAGGGAGTGAGTTCAAGATCATATCTGTAGCTAACTCTTGGCTTATGGGAAATCCTAGCCTCTCAAGGTGATCAATGTAGCCTTTCATCTTCAAAACATGAGGGCTAACTGATGCACCTTCAACCATCTTGCAAGAATGTAAGGCCTTAGTGGTCTCATACCTCTCTTGCCTTGCCTGTTGCTGGAACATTTCCTTGAGATGTACAATCATCTCAAAAGCCTCCATATGTTCCAGATCCTTTTGAAGTTTTGGAACCATGGTGGCAAGCATCAAGCATTCTACATCCACAGAGTCATTCTGATGCTTCGTGTAAGCATCCTTTTGAGCTCTTGGAGCATTGACTACAGGCTCCTTAGGAATGGGTTGATCGAGGACATAAGCCTTTCTTTCCTGCTTGAGAACAATTCTAAAGTTCTTGAACCAGTTAAGAAAGTTTGTCCCATTAAGTTTGTCCTTCTCAAAGACTGATCGCAGTGATAGTGTGGCGGTGTTACTAGTCAACATGATTCTACAAATAAAAAATATGCAAAGTTAATTAATAATCTCCCACTGAATTAACAACCATCATTATAATTAGTGAGCTAAGATCCATATTTGGTTTAAATTCAAGTCCGCTTTGGCAAGACGCTTAAAATCAAGTTATTTAGGTAGACAAACCCTTTGCCAATCACATCACATGTAACTCTTAGATCTTTATGGGATTCGATCATTATATGACCAACACGTTTAATTCCATCTAATGCCTTGAGATCCAAAACCGTTTTGATATCTCAATTAAGTCAAGACAATAATGAATATTGAGTATCACCATTACTCACTCTTGTCTCACCAAGATAATTCAGATGCATCCACTTTGGTGGAACATACAAATGGGTGATCTAGGTTTTGACAAGTATTCATTAATTAATGGCATTGTGACTTAAGATTTTATTTAGAGGGTATTATTTGATATTTTATCTAATTAATCCTATTAATTGTACTTATGTGAATGCAATCATTATTGTATATCATATAGTGTTTTACTTAATCATGCATTGATCATATCAAAAACATAATTAAAATTTGTGATACACCATGACTCACCTAACCTAGAGTCCTCTCAAGCCAATGAGAGGACTTCTCAAAATAATAAAAGAAAATACATAAGGAGAAACCTCGTTTAACATTCGAGGGGAGTAAGATGAGAAGAGAATGTACATGAAGATTATTTGGAGAGAGAGACATGGCTCGCAGGCCATATTTAAATTTACAACAATTGTAAAATCTAGAGTCATGTTGTTCACCATACCCGAACAACACATTGAAAGGTAAATTAGAACATATTTTAATTCATGATTAAAATTTTCTAATTTATATTATATTATATAATACATATAATATAATAAATTCTCCAATTTAAATTATATTATATAATTATATAATATATTATGATTTCAATTTTTGCGCTACAAGCAATCAGCCATTCCCTATGGCGGTCCCGCTATTTTCTAGAAAAACACGTCATTTTTTGAAAATTACTTCCAAAATTTGAAACCTCAAAAGGCGTTGTCTGAACAGGAATTCGCGTGGATGAAGAAGGCCGTCCCTAACATCCCCGCGAATCCGAACGTGTTTGACTCAGCTTTAACCTATGTCGAGTGTGAACATCGTCTCTGAAAACGTTCCGCGTCTCTTTCTCTTTAAACTGGTGGGCTACCTTCACGATTAGCAGAAATCAACTCTACGAATCGGCTTCCTCTACTAGTATCCACACAAATAATTCCCGAACCCGATTGCGGCAGCGTGCTAGCGCCTTTTTGCGTTTTGCGTCTCTCTCAATTTTACTCTAGGGCTTCTCGCGGCTTTCTATAATTCACTCGAAAAAATGTCTAGTAGTCCTTTACAAACTCGATCAGCGTATTATATAAAATTAATCCTCTTTAATTTTGAAATTAGAATTTTAAATATGAATTAAAATATATTAATTAAATCTATCTAATAGATCTAATCTAATACATTTATTTAGTTCGAATTAAAAGCCAGATCTAAAATTCGAATTTTGAATCTTGATTAAAAATACATTAATTAAATCTATCTAATAGATCTAATGTAATATATTTATTTAATCCAAATCAAAAGCCTTCCAATTTAATTTATCTCTATAAATTAAACCCGAGAAATGATATTTATCTATTTAATTAAAACTGTGATACTATATCTCAATTTAAATTAAATCAGATATATGATATATTTAATTTGAAAATTAAATCAGAGATACAATATCTCTATTTAATTAAATATATAATTGATTTATCTTCATAAATCAAATCTGAGATACGATATTTCAATTAGTTTTAGTTATATAATTATAGCCCCTAGGGCATAATTTCCAACAGCTAGCGCCTTTAAGCTTTGCTCTCACGTCTCTCTTCTAGGGTTTCTATGTGGCTCTTCAATTCTCTTATGTGTAATCAGATTAATCACAACCTAAGGGTATTTATAACCCAATGGGCCACATTAAACATTCAAAATCAATCTTAACAATTTTGAAATTGAATTGGAAATTCAATTTGTCTACCGATTCAATTCAATCTACTTATTTAATGTGAATTAAAAGCTAGCTAATTTGATTACAAATATTACACTTCTGTGGTGTTTAATATTAGAGACAAAACCATGTAAGATAACCTCGTGTCCATCTCCAATTTTCCTTGACAAGATTCAATAAATCAGGATGGGTTAGCCACCTCGTATCGAATCTAAACAGCCATAGAGTCTTCAGCTCAACATGATCAACTTCCATATATAAAGGGTAGTGATCTGATCTTATTTCTTCCAAAACTTGACACTAGTCCCTATTAAAGATCTACCTCCATTCACAATTAATCACAGCTCTATCCAATTTTTCTCTAATAAAATCAACTTTGTCCTTATTATTGAACCATGTAAAATGGTTTCCTTTAGTTTCCAATTCATACATATTACAATTAATCATAAATTTCTGGAACCTATCCAACTCTCCATTAGTCCTTGGTCTCCCCCCATCTTTATCAGAGTGATATAAAATGTCATTAAAATCTCCAACCACCAACTATGGAGTTCTTAATTTCCCTCAGCTGCAATATTTCTAACAACCTCCAGCATTCTTCTTTTAAGGAGCCAATCACAAGGCCATATACAAAGGTTATTGGACCCAAACTATTTCCACCTACATTGATACCAGTGGCGAACCTACACTGGGGCAAGGGCTCGCAAGTGCAAACCCAAATTTGGCCCAATTTCTTTTTTTTTTTAATTTTATTTTTTAAAAAACATAACCTAAATCTGTTTCTTCCTTCCTTCCTCTATTTGTCTTCATCTTGTTCCTTTGCTCTTGCCTTCGTCTTCGGTCGTTGTCTCTGTCTCTTATTTGGGTCGTCCTCTTGTTAGAATTATTCCTCTCCAGCCATCCTCTTTGTCTCTTGCCTTTGCTCTTCCACCAGTACCATTCTCAAGTTCGTTTCCCTTCTCAGTTGAGCCTAGTTGAGAACCTCTGCCTCTGTCTCTTGGTGTAAGCTTGATGGAATTGCTTTTGCTAGAACCTTAATTTGAAGCATGGATAATTGGCTGATGGTTATTATATGGTGCAGGATATTAACGGGAAGGATGTTTCTCTTAGCAGGTTTAAGGGGAAGGTTCTGTTGATTGCCAACGTTGCTTCGAGATGATACTGAATTCACGAGGAGGCTATGTAGCTAATGGAATTTTCCCTCTTTTAGTCTTTCTTCTTTGTCCCTCTTTCAATGTTACTACAAAAATCAAATCAGCTTCTGGGATATATGGAATTATAATATTATGTGAAAGTTTTTGTATGTTTTGATTAACTTGACTCAATTTTCTTTGAATGATAGTGGTTTAACATCATCAAACTACTTAAAGTTGTCACACATATATGAAAAATACAAAGCTCAAGGTATGTTGTGGCACGGATGATAGGTTTCTTAGGTTTTTCTTCACAGGATATCATATGTTTATATGGAAAGCTATTTATTATTTGTGTCTTTAGCTATACATTCTCCTTTCCTTTTGCGATGCTTTATTCAAATTCATGGTGGATAGATTATATGACTTAAGTCCATTGTAATGAATCATTGAAGGTTATTGTTGCTCTTTGAAACATGACAGTTGTAATACCCTAAAAATCCTATTTAGCATAACTACTATATTTTGATAAAAAAATACCTATTTTAAATAGGTGAATATGAGGTCTCAAATTTTAGTGTTGTATTTATTTACATTTATAGGCAATTTTTCCATAGAATTTAAGAGCCTAAAAATTTATTTAGCTTGTTACCATATAAAGCATTATTTTAGGGATTAAAATTAGGATTTAACTAATTATTCCTAATTTATTCTTATTTAATGGTAAAAGAATTATACAAATAAATGGAAGAATTAAATTATATTAACCTTAAATCCTAAATCTAAGTGGACCAATGAGAGAATTTCTTTCTTAAAGATGTGGGAACATTAAAAAATAATTGAATAATTAAAATAGGAGGGGGGGGGGGACGAATTCTTTAAGAAATAAGGGGAAAGAAATAATTCAATTAAAGTAGTGTGTGGAAGAAGATTAAAGCAACTTAGGGAGCAAGAAGTCAAACTTAAGGAACAAGTTGCTATATAATTAGATAAAGTTAGATGAGAATCTATAGAAAATAAATCATATCTTGAAATATTAGAATTAAGTATTAAATATAAATACATATTTGGAATCAGTGAATTATGAGCTTCAACTTGGCTATTCCCAAAGTTATTTTCGTATACCTTGAGGATTCATACCTAAATGTTTCAGGAATTAAAAATCACCATAAATCTAATCATAAAACTAGGATTTCAAAAGTGAAATTGGATTTTGAATTAAAACACCAACTTACACCTAACTAAATTAGCAATTGGGAGAAATTAAGACAACTTAGTGAAGAAGTAGAATGACTTGGGGACAAAGCAAAGGAACTTATGGAAGAAGGAAGGGGGAGGACGGCTAGGAGGAGGTGGAGGGGCAAGATCATTGCCTCCTTATCAAGTTAAATCCAATGGTTGAATGCAAAAGGGAAAGAACTACAAAAATGCCATTACCTTTTACTATAAATAGGGACCTTAAGCTTCACAAATTTCCTCACAAATTCACTAAGCATCACCGAAATTTAGAGTGAGAGGAAGAGAGTGGAAGAGCTTCAAGAAGCAAGAAGCAAGAAGCAAGGTTCTTCAAAGGGTAAGTTCTCTAGTTCTTAAGCTTTAGCTTTTAGTTTATAGCTTAAATGTTATTTTGATCTATAATCTTCCAAATATAGTTTTATTTTCATGTTTTTATGGTTTCCATTGCATTTATTTCGAAAAATTTATGAAGAAGAAGTTATAGCAAAATTTTTGGAAGGTTATGATCAAAATAGCGAAGCTCTGACGAAATTTCATTGATTAGCGATTTCTGGAGCCAGTAGTAAAAACGTTGGTATTTTATGAAGAATATGATGTTCAAAAATTCATGGTGAAAGTAGACATATAGGGCTTTCTAAATATATAAAGAGTGTGTCATTTGAAGTTCTGTGCAAAAAGATAAAAATCCCAGAAGTTAAGCTACGTTTTCTGGGGAAAATTCTGGGCAGTGGTTTGAAATGTTGAAACTGGGAATTATCCATGAGTTCTGGGTAAGTTTCAGTATTTTTCCTCGAAAATAGACATCTCAAGGATTCCAGGAAATTTTACGAATCCTCATTTCGATTTTTTTAGAATTAGTTATGATTTTTCAAAGTTAGGCGAAATTCTGCCCATAAATGCTAAATCAGCGTTTTTTTCCGAAAATTAAGTGGAAAAAATTGGAAATAAATCCTACAAGGGTAAAACTGTCAATTGTGGCCAAGGTGTCTCTTGAAATATTGTTTGAGAATTAATTGAGACGATATTACCCTTATAGGATATCAGAGATCATTTTTCTGACCAACAGAACGTACCAAAACTCAGGTACGGACGCGTAGTATAACCTTAACTCTTATGCTTATGGTTTGCTTATATATGATAGTTGTACTCAATTGTTGAAACCTGTTTTGAAAGTTTGCTCTTTGAATATTGATTGAATACGGGTTATAGTCTTGATAACGCTGTTAAGTTTTTCTAGCGCTGAGGACACGATAGGCCATCGTGGCACTGGTGAATAGTACAAACTGGGGTATCATACATATTGCAGTGGCTGTGTTATGTTATTGCCTTATATGTTGTTATGATTTTGAAAGTTGAAATTGTGAATATATTCTTATTATGAGATTTCTGTCATATACTGTTTACATAAGCATGAGGTTAACCGTTACCTGAGGTTTAATGGGTATTGAACCTCAGCTCTTACCATAGCTTCAGGTCCGGGGAACCAAGGACTGAAGATAGGAGTAAGCAGAGTAAGCAGAAAGCATAAGGACCCGACCAAAGATTATATTTATTTAGACGTATACCGTTACAACTTCACTTTGATAAATGTACTGTACATTGTATACAAACAAATACGCCACAGTTTATGATATATCAGTTACTCACTTTTTAGTTTACTCCGATGCTTTACTCTGATGATTTGAAATGATTTTTTTTAAAAAAAATTCCGCTTCTGAAAATGGGATGTTACAACAGTAGGAATTTTAGTCAATCATGTGTTTTGTTTTATTATCCTTATGATTCCAAGTGCACTGTGAGATTTGTTACCACTTTCTAGGATTTGAGATTTTAGCTTCCCCTGCAATCAGTTTGGTGGGCAAGAGCCTGGATCCAATCCTGAGATTAAAAATTATTTTGATTATCATTATCCCTTCTTGAAATACTCCTTGGCTTTCCATGATTTTATCATGCCATTATGTTATAGTTTGTAGCTATGTTGAGCCATTGTACTAGATTGACTTGCTTGTGAATCTATGAGGAACTATGTTCCATTGTAATTGACTCATATATATGAAGTTATCTAATAAAGTATCAGCAACTTGAGAACAATTATTCTTCCCATTAGATGTTCTTGGTCTTGCAATTCCTTATTGAGTAACAATTATTCTTCCCATAGTTATGTGCTCTTATCTGCCAGTTTTCACAAGCTTTAAGAGAACAAGAGGTAAAAATCCTGCTAGTTCAAATCGTTTTCACTAGGCATTAGGAGCAATGTGTTCCAAGGTTTTTATTTACACAAGAGGTAAAAATTAGGTGGGATTTATCTATCTAGATGAGAACTTCTTGCCTCTGTCTCCTGAGTTCTTGATACAACCTACATCATGTATACTGTTTAGCAAAAAAATTAGCAAAGCAAAAAATTATAAACAAATAGAATGTGCCTTGTTGCCTTGTTTATTTTTTGTTTCAATTTTTTTACTGTTTTGTTTTCAGAAAATGTCAAGGATACAATCTTATTTCAAATATCTAAGACCCAAATCTCAAAGTGAGCAAGCTTCAAATAGTATTTTAGTTCCAATTGTCCAAGAATCCTATCAACCATTACAAGCATCTCAATTTCAAAGTTTTCAATCACCACCTCAAGCAAAAGTTAATATAGAAAATTTTGAAGCAAATCTGGGAAAAAGATCTTCAATTTATTCAATGACATCAAATTCTATAGAAAGAAAGGATATTCAAAGAGCTTATTTGCTCAAGGGGCCAACTCAACTAATTCTTAAACCATTCCCTCAAACGGAAATATATGGAAAAATGTGTAGATTCAATCATAAGTGGTATAAAGAATTTGGTTCTTGGTTGGAGTATAGTGTATCAAAAGATGCATGTTTTTACTTGTATTATTATCTATTTGCTATGGAGGTTGGAGGTAGTGGTTCGACACAAGAAGCATTTGTCAGTGGGGGGGTTCAAAAATTGGCAAAAGAAGGATAGAATCAAAGCTCATGTTGGAGATCATAAGAGTGTTCACAATAGATGTTATCAAGCTGTCAAGATTTGATGAAGCAAAAGCAACATATTCATATTGCCTATTCAAATATTTCTGAACAACAAAAAATTGATTATCGTATTCGACTGAAAACTTCTTTAGATTGTGCTAGATTCCTACTACGCAATGGTCAACCTTTTCGAGGACATGATGAATCTACAAGTTCAAATCAACAAGGTTTATTCCTCGAAATTCTAAAGTTTTATTCAAAGCCAAATAAAGAGATGAGTGATGTGATCTGAAACAACCATCGTTTAATTAACAGAATAACTATATATTTATCAGAGTGTTGATCAAAGTTACCTAGATAATGATATTTAAGCGGAATTTAGAATTTTCAAAACATGCTAGAGTATATGCATCATGAGCCCTAGAGTGTGGCAATATACATTAATCCATTCATACTCACAAACAAACAGAAGCCCTACTTGGTCAAAGTATAATACGCTTCTGTTGACTTCCCTGACGGACCCGGACATGAACTATCACCTGGAAAATTTTGGTAACTATCAGTTCAGCTTATTTTGAAAATTATCATGTGCTAGTGAGGTGCCAAGTGGAACAATTTATATATCAAAATATTAAAAACATAATTCACCAGTATCCACATCATAAATTTTCATATTATAAATGAAATATCATAAATTAGGTGTTACAATTTCTTTCTAACACAATTCCCAAGATACCTCCCCTCACTCCAGCCGAACCGCCTTATTTTCTCTGACTAGACCCATGGGCTAAGTCACGCCCGTGTTACTGGTTACCCAAAAGCTCACTGGTCAAGTGATGAGGACTGGCCAAAATCCTCAGAGCACCTGTCCCAGACCATGGGTTTTTTCCCCTCATTAAACTGGTGGGGTGTCGTAAGCCCTCATTGAACTGGTGGGCTAGTCCCTCATTAAACCGGTGGGACAATAAAAAGCCAACCATTGTGCATAGGGGTGTAAACAAGCCAGGCCAGGCCAGGCCAGGCCAGGCCTTGCCCTTAACAGGCCAGGCCAGGCCTTGCCCTTAACAGGCCAGGCCTGTTCTGTAACATACTGGCCTGAGCCTGGCCTGTGGCCTGTTACAGGCCTACTTTTCGGCCTGGGCCTGGCCTATATATAGGCCTGGCCTGGCCTGTGGCCTGTTAAGGCCTGTGTTTTTTTTTAAAAAAAAAAATTAAAAAACATTTTTTTAATTTTTTTTTATTTAATTAAGCTAACAGGCCACAGGCCGAAAACAGGCCTACTTTAAACAGGCTAACAACAGGCCAAAATTACGTAAATTAATACTAATAATATAAATAACAGGCTACAGGCCGAAAATAGGCCTACTTTAAACAGGCTAAAAACAGGCCAAAATTATATAAATTAATATTAATAATATAAACAGGCCGGCCTGACAGGCCTAAAAGGCCTCTTATCAGGCCTGGGCCTGGCCTGTTAAGGGAAAACAGGCCTCATAAGAGGCCTTGGCCTGGCCTTTTAGCCTGACAGGCCAGGCCTGACCAGGCTTTTAACAGGCCAGGCCACAGGCCCCTGATAGGCCCCTGGCCTTTTTACATCCCTAATTGTGCACAATGGAGGCATCACCACATGGTGGATATAACTTTATCATCTTCTCCCAATTCTTCCCATCCCAAAATTATCATAATAATTTAATGGGGGAATTTCTAGAATAAACATAATAACCATGTCATACTATCTCAATTTACAATATATTTCAACATTTCAAATCATAAGGTTCCACAAGGCAATTTCTTATAAAACAATCATAATCAGTTCAATAAATACTCGCAGGCAACATATTAATAACATAATGAGTAGAAAGTGGTTACCTCTCGTCCAAGCTACTACTAGCACACGACTCCTTAAACGAGAGATCAACACATCATAATTCAATCTACCAAAATCAATTCAATAACCATTAATAACTATTTAAAACTCCACATACTACAAATTTTTATTATAATTTCTTTGTTATTTATTTCCTTTTTCCCTAATAATAACAAAAATTATTTATCATTATTATTAGTATTATTCATTTATCTTATTAATTTGAACTCCCTGAACTCAATAACAAACACCCAAAATATTTTTTACAAGAAATAATTAACATTTGTAATAAATAATTCATCTTCAATATATTATTATTTATTTCCCTTTAATGAATAATAACACTATTCATTATTATTTGTTTATTTCATTATTCTTGTTATTTATTATTTATCCCTCTTTTTCTAATAATAATATAAATTATTTATTTATTTTATTACTGCTACCTTTCTATCATTATTATTATTATTATTATTACCCGTGATATTTCTTCCTATTATACTACGTGAAGACATGCGTCATTAGTAATATATCACACACCTCCAAATATAATGCCCAGTGTTTTCTTCCTTCTCTGCATGCTTATTTTCTTCTTCTTCCTTTATTTACAAAACACACACTAACACCTACATATATATTTATATATTAGTTATCTTTTCTCCTCTTTCTTATATTCACCCACCCAGCAATCATTATGGCTTCAACGTTTTCCTTCTTTTATCCTCAATGAATATTTTATGTAACTTATTTATAACAATATCTAGATTTGATTGGACTCACACACTAAAACAAGAACAAAAGGAACACAATAACCCCTACACGACATACTTATATATACATAGTAAGTTCTCACACACTCAACAGCAAAACGCCACCCCTTTTTCATTCTCTGACTTCGGCATGGGGCAACTAAATCATTAACATTGCTTTGTGCACTTATAGGTTTCACTTTTCCAACAAAGCTTGCCCGACCACCGTATACTATCCAAATAGTTCTTTATAAATGATACTATTCCAGGCATGAACTCCAGAGGTTACAGCCCGAGAGGTTTATCTATCAGCAATCCACACCTGAACATGCTAGTGGCATGCATCGTCTGTGTGTGTGTCTATATATATATATATATATATATATATATATATAGATGCAAAACAGATGCAAAATGTAACATCCCATTTTAAAAACAGCGGAATTTTTTTTTTTAAAACGGTGATCAGAGTAGAGCTTTTTGACCAAAACGAGTAACTGAACCTTGATAAAACATAACCATAGTGTAATTGTTCTATTACAGTCTTCTAACATCCGAAGGAATGTAAAATACATAACTAGAGACATAACAAAATAAAGCTCCGTCCTGGGTCCTACGCGGCCTGCTTGCCTCTCTCTTCCGACCTTGGTCCTCCCGACCCTGAAGCTACAACTGAGATCCAATTCCCAATTGGATCTCAGGTAACGGTTAACCTTATGCTCAAATAAGACAGTATATGGATAAAAGCATGTACATAATCACATAACAGCAGTATATCACTACATAAGCACACAGCAGATGCATGATCACATATTGGCAGAACATAAGCACACAACAGCATGTAAAGCCCCACATAATGTTTGCACATAACCAGTGCCACAACGGCCCATCGTGTCCTCAGCGCTAGGAAAACCCAACGGCGTTATCAAGACTATAACCCGTATAAAGCTGTACCATAACCCTAGACAGAGCTTCAGTACATAAGCATGTCTATCACATATAGTATATGAGCAGGATAAGTGTTAAGGTTACAATACGCGTCCGTACCTCCGTTGACGATTCTGGGCACTTCAGTAGAATTGTGGTACGCTTGACGGCGATACGACGGCGGTATGACAGCGGAGACAGCAGAAACAGCCGAAACAGCGATTCGTGATTTCGGGTATCCTATAAGGATAGTATCACTGGTTTGAGCATTTAAGAGCATATCAAGTAATTTAGGTACAAATTACCATTTTGCCTCTAGATTAACTATTTGGCGGAATTTCACCAGCACTTCGCTATTCTGATTTTAAACTTTCAAAATTTTTGCTATAACCCTTCCTCTAGCATACTCCTAAGATAAATATCATATTTATTCCTAAAAACATGATATCTAAGCTAACTTAAGAATTAAAGACTACTCTAACAATTCTACTATAACTACAGAAAAACTACTTAAACTAAAGACTAAGGACTGAAAAACTTACTCAAAGCTTTGCTATGAACTTCTTACTCCTCTTCCAGAGCTTCTCTCTCTAACTTCTCTCTAGGATTGTGAGTGAATTGGTGAAGAATGAAGAGAAATGAGAGGCTATTTATAGAAGAAAGGGAGTGGCAATTCCGTAATTTCGCTAAACTTGTCTAGTTGAATTCTGACCGTCGGATCGCACTTTTTTGAAGTGGCTTGATCTTGGCCATACACCTATAAGCCGACCTCCCCCTCCCACAAGAAGACAAAATTGATGACATCATCAGCTTATGTCATCTTGCTTTATCAGATGAAATTCCTGGTTCGGTGTCCTGATCGCGAAATTTTTTGTAAAATCTTAAAATTCTGGGAGCAACACTCTGAAGGTCTTTTCTTCCTCTTCAAGAATACTGGATTTTCCTATCCTTGTACTCTCATTAAGGATATTCCGTTATCTGCCGAAAATCCTCGGTATTCGCGACCGGTTACCAAAATGACTTCGGTCGGTGCCAACTTCTGGACAAAAATTCACTGATCAATAATATACTCTGGTTTTTCCCAAGTTATCCCCGGAATCTCGCATCCAAATAATTTTCTATCGGTTCTCATTTTGACTATCTGCTTTAATTCTACAGAACATGTTCTTAGCCTGATCTCCAAAACACTCCATCAGTTACAGAAATGTTTTCAGAGACAGCCTACTTCGAGATAAAAATTCAGTTGTTCCTAATATACTCTAACCCTAGCAACTTAGTTCAAGGTTTTCTAGATCGGATTTTATTTCTATCCGTGGTCATTTATCTTGTTCATTTTTTATTAATATAATATTATTAAATTAACACATATCTTAATCTTATATTATTATTATTTTCATCATCCTTATCTCTTCCCATTCCCAAAAATTTTGGCCCACACACACACACACACACATATATTCATTTCCCATAATATTCTATTATCTTGCATTTATTTCCCCAAAATTTCCTATTGGTCCATAAGTAATTTCATAGATTTAGGCTTCTAAAATTCCTTAAATAATCCTAAGCTTTTGATCTTGGTTTTCCAAGATTACTTCTTGACCTTTATTATTTATTTAATTTGGCCCAAAAATTTCGATCCTTAATAATACTTATTCATATTTATTTTTTGTCTCATGTTTCCTAAATTTTCTATAAGCTTATAAAATTCCCAAAAATTACTTAATTAATCCTTTAATAATTTCTAATAATTTTCTTAATTAAAACTAATCATTTTCTCACAACAATTTTATTAACATTAATAATTCAAGTTCCATGCAAGTTATCAAAAATCATAGAGTCAATCTTAGTCTTAGAATACTTTTTAATTTCCCTTCTTTTTATTTTCATAGGAAATAATTTATTAAATTGTCTAAATTAAGAACAATATGCTTTCTAAATTTTTAATAATTATTCCATGCCTTTTAGAATTTTTCCTAATTCTTCTCAGGATGTTTTATGGCCTTAAGACACATTTTTCACATTTCTGATATTAAATTTCCTTTAATTTTCTTAATGTTTTCCTTTGAACATATACTAATCACATAACATGTTAAGGCCAAAATCTTTGTAAATAGGCATTTTTATTATTGTGACATAATATTCCAGATAATAGTTATCCGGGTATTACACAAAAAAGATAACTCACACCTTCTTTCCTTTCCCAAGGTTATACACACGCTGATACACATATAGATATCTATATGATCTTTTCTTATCAGCAACACAGTTTTTATTTTATCCATCCAGAGACGCAAACTGAAACAAGCTCTACGTTTTATCACCTAAGGCTTAACGTTCAAGGATCTTTGACGGAAAACAATAGAAGCTAGAGGAAAATAAGCTTGATAAGTTACCTACGACAGTAGCAGCAAGGTCCACGGCATAACAAAAAAATAAACATGACAGCAAAAGAAACAAATATCCATGACAATAGAAAACTCGATGGAGGAAGACTTACAAGATGTTGAATCCTCCTCTGTTCTTGACGGTGCTAAACAGGGGAAAGAGAATAATCACTCTCTCTTCCTCTACGTCTCTCTCTCTCTCTCTTGTTCACCCTCTCACTTTTCTACAACGCTCGCTCTTTCTCTTTTCTCTCCTTCTCTCTCGTTGTCTTCTTTCGTTTTTCTGTTTCTTTCTTTACTGTTTCGGTGAAGACGAAGAGGAATGAATGAAGAAGGAAGCAGTGGCAGACCCAGGATTTTAAGTTTATGAGTGCAAAATTAGTAGTGTGATTCGGGGGCAGCGCCTCCAAAATTTTTCTTTTAAGGAAAGTTTTAAACGCATTAGAAAACAAAAAAATATAAACAATACGCAAGACAGAAACAACAGAGACAATGCTATTTAATCACACCTCAACTTCTATTCATCTTGCTCATCTTGTTAAAACTAGATTTATAAAATATCAAGAAGAAAGGAAATCCGTCAAACCAACCTCAGATTTTGAATGTACTAAATCCGGGTGTAACTTCTTTTGCCAGTTTTTGTACTTGCCTTCCAAAGTACTAACCTCAATATTGTAGTTCTTCTCCCTGTTGCAAATTGGGAAAAAGAAAATTTACCTTCGAACTTATGAAATTATCTATCAAATTTATCAGGAAATAAAATTTCCCCTCTTTATTGTAAGATCTAAAAAGGCCAAGAGAACATAGATTAAGAATTGGAGAAAGTGATTTCGATAGCAAATTGCCATAAAAGCTAAGGGAGTCTAATTGAAACAATCACCCAGCCTTTTAGGGGATTGCAGAACCATACTTAATGTGATTGCAAGGTGCTACATTTTGTAACAACACACATTAACAATGATTTCAGAAGTTGAAAATGTTTCGAATTGCTAGAAGATAAATATTCCTACCAGGAAAAACAATGAACATCTTGAATGCTATAAGTTTATTGTGAGCAAAAACAATAGTTTCGGGTTGAGAAAGTTGTGATGATATAATAATGAGGGTTTTCTCTTCAATCAATTAAGAAGAGAACTTTGACAAGTATGAAGGATATATACAATGCTTGGACAGAGACCTTCTGATACAATGAGAAAGCGATCATACAGGAAGTAGCAAGAACTTAGTGAATGTGAATGCCTTTCAGAATTCAGAACAAGATTTAAGAATGGCATTTTTCAAAGAATAAATGTCTTCCTTCCCTTCTTTTTTTTTTCTCTCTCTCCTTTCTATTTCACATAATCCAGATGGGAATGGCTTGACTAATTTTGATAGACACCTTAACAACAATGTTTTGACTATCAAGTAGAGAGTCTCATTTGGCATTTTAAAGAATCTGAACTCAAATTTGCATTAGTTACATTTGCTCATGCTTCAAACAAAATTCAGGAAACATTAAAACCGGAAAAAGAGGTAAGTTCAGATTGCGGAAAGTCATACAAGGAAGAAATGAATAATAATCCCCAGAAATTTCAACTCCAAGAATTCTAAGCAACAAGAAGACTTGAATCCATGAAACATTACATCCAGAATATAACGAAGAGCACGCCTTTTTTATTCAATCATATTGGCCAGCATAAAGTTTCAAACAAACCTACTGAGATTCATATCAAAACTTTTATACCTCATCACTTGGAACAGAGATCAGAACAGAGACAAGAGGGAGCGACGGAAATTACCGTTGAGACGAGGCAAAGAGCGTGGGCAGAGACGAGAGGGAACGACGACGGACGAGGCAGAGAGCGTGGGCAGAGACGAGAGGGAACGACCGCAGATGAGGCAGAGAGCTAGGGCAAGAAATAGACAGAAACGAGAGAGGGAAAGGGAACGGTTGAAATGGGGAAAAAAGGAGTGAATTGGGGTTCGATCCTGCAACTAAGAGGAGAAAAAAGTGACTCTTAACCATTTGCACCACCTATACATATTGTCATTTATTTCTTTTAAGTTATATATATTTTATGTCTGTACTTGCCCACATAGGCACTAATGTGCGTCCGCCACTAAAAGTAAGGGAATGAAGACTGTACATATATATTGACTGGGAGGAGTAGCTTGACGGGTAAAGACCAGGGGGTATTTGGCTCGATGCTCAAGAAGCAAGGAGGTTCTGAGCTTGTGTGTTCAACTGGTTTTCTGCTTCTAAAGTTTTCGGCTTGTACAGCAAAATGAAGGGAAGCGAAGGTGTATCTGTTGAAAGGAGTAGCGGTCCAAAGAAATACCCAGAAGATTATAAGGCACTGGGCTCAAGGTCTGTGAAAAAGTATGGTGTTGCTGATCATCTACTCTCCTATGTCGTCAACATGTTGCAATGAAATTATTATCATATGTTCAATTGTATAATCTGCTCCAGGTTCATGTAGGTGGGACGCTGGGAGGTTTAATTATGTAGCTGGGCTTTACTTGTGGATGTGGGCCTTAATCCAAGCCAAGTGAAGAGGTGGGTCTTGCTGGAAAAAAAATAAATGATGCTGAGGCTTTTATGGATGTCGTATGCTGTGTTAGTTCTCTATGTGTTTTGATGATAACTGACAATTGTAAACTTGATTTGAAGTTTGTCTTTGAAAATTGTAAAACCTTCTATTTAAGGCAAACTCGAGTTTGGGAACTTAAACTCGAGTTTGAGACTTTACAGAAGAATTGCTTATTTTTGAAAAAGAGCCAAACTCTAGTTTGTGTATACAAACTCGAGTTTGCAAAGAAACAGAAAGTAATCAAAGTTTTTACAACAATTCTAAACTCCAGTTTACAATGCAAACTACAAGTCTGGAAGAAACAGAGAGCATAAGTTTTTGAAACACATACAAACTCGAGTTTGGATATCTAAACTCGAGTTTAGCTCAAAGGCAGAAACACTAGATTTTCAACCTGCCTTCAAACTCTACCTTTGATTCTAAGAGACTCCAGTTTACAAGAAAGTTTAAGTGCTAAAAGTTTTAAAGACTTGTAAACTCGAGTCTATGTTTTGGAAACTCGAGTTTACGATCAAACAGAAGTTTCAACGTTTTTATCAAGTTTTCAAACCCTACCTTTGATCCTTCTAAACTCCAGTTTGCTAGAAAGTTTGAAAAAGATTTAAGAGTTGTAAACTTGAGTCTAGATTCTGAAACTCGAGTTTAGGACTATTTGAATAAACACTCAAGTTGTCACCAATATTCTAAACTCCAGTCTCAATTTCTAAACTCCAGTTTACACCTATCTAAAAAGTTTCAGTAAATGCTGAAACTCGAGTTTGGGTATGCAAATTCAAGTCTGAGTCATACAGAGAGTTCAATCACACTTACAGTTTCTAAACTCCAGTTTGTATTTATAAACTCCAGTCTGGAAGTTCTTGAACTTAAGGATTATTTTTGTAACAAACTTCCAAACTCGAGTCAGTCACTAAATGACTCGAGTTTAGGCTCATGTCAAAGCTTCATTTAAAGATCAGAGCCCGATAGTCTCCTCTGTAAGAGACAAACTCGAGTCATCCATTCTAAACTCCAGTTTAGAACCTTGCTCAGAATCTCATTGCTCTCTGGATAACCTCCAAACTCGAGTCTGTGTTTGTAAACTCGAGTTTGCGACAAATAGATTTTTGAAATATGATGAAACCACATTGCGAAATCCTCATACTTAGTGTTATTATATCATATTATTCATTGCTACTATTCCTAACGTCATTTAACAAGTTTGCTAGCAAGTTTCAGATGTTTAAATCCAGGATTTCACCAAGAAAGAAAGGATTAGCTGTAAAGCAAGAGAGAGAAAAGATGTTGTCTACTTAAAGTGCTTCAACTTGGATTAAATTAACATATCTTTAATTACAGCCCACTCTAGCACTGGGACATCAACATTATCTTCACATTAACTAAGTCCCACACTGCAAGAATGTCTACAACAGTTTAGACAAAAGCAGAATCCATCCATCAAGAATATTTTCAGTGGATTCTCAATAGCTAGTTCTGAAAAGTGGAGCTTCAACAGCCAAATTCGTTGTGCTGCTCCAACAGTCAAGTTCTTCATTCAAAATGATCTCCAACTGCTATAAATATAATCCAGAATCGAAGAACATTCATCGAAGATCATTAGAACAGAAGCTGTCATTTACTAGCCTTCATTTTACTACTTATCTTCTATAATATCTTGTGAGATTTTTTTTTAGCTTCAGTGTTTATCATTATCTGCTCTTTGAGAGAGTTTGTTTTCTTTTCTGATCACTTGTTGTAAGAATCTCAAGTCAGAGGACTTGGAGATTGGGAATATCAGTTTACAACTTGTAAGGGGGAGTGTATCCTAGTGAGAGGATAACTTTCGAATACAGAGTGTGTAACTGATTGTGAGTGATAGTGGAAAATCCCCGAGAGTCTGGGGACTTACGTAGGTCAAGGAATTAGACCGAACCAGTATAAATCTTTCTGTGTCTTCTCTCACATTCTCTGCTCTTTCCAATCCTGCGATTAATTTCCAGAATTAAGCAAAAGAATTTTTTAAATCCCCAATTCACCCCCTCTTGGTGATTTGCTCCGGTTTTCATGCTGGAGGGAGAAATTTACCTAGGCTTGAAGGTGTGGGAATTATTGGGTTTAATATATATATATATATATATATATATATATATATATATGGGAGTTGGGTTTGGAGATTGTAATACCCTAAAATTTGACTTAGGGTAAATATCATAAATTGGTAGAATATACCTATTGAAAATAGGTGAATATAAGGTCTCAAACACCTTGTATTGAATTTACCTTATTATTAGAACAATTTCTCCTAAGATTAAATAATGTGCGAAAATGGTTCCTAAAACATTAGATGATTTACAAATAGATCCCTGAAATATTTATGGGTCATAAAATACCCTGAGAAAATTATGATAAAATCCTAAGAGGCAACTAAATATTTATTAAAAATTAGAAAGTACGTTGTCTCTAATTTAGGTAATTTATGAGATTATTTTCCTTGGGAAATAATGAGGCAAAATTAAATATCATTTTGAGGAACATAAATTGCCCCATGGTTTTTAATATTTTGCATAATGCATAAATTATCAATTTTAGTAAAATAGTTGTGAGAAAATAATTAATCCTAATTAAGAAAATTGTCAACAATTAGTAAGTGATTAAATAAGTAATTAATTGTTGATTGTTTAAACATGAATAAAAGGAGATATCCAAAGTTAATTATATGAAACCCCTAATTTGATATTAATGACCAATGGAGGGTCAAGGTTGGCATAAAGAGTGTTGCTAATTAATTTAGCATAATTAAGAGGTATATTAAGTGAATTACAATTATTCTTAACAAAATAAGTTTGCACTAATTGAGATTAGTTGCATAATTCTTCAAGATGATTAAAGACAAATTAAAAGTATCAAATGAGGGCTAATTATATTTGAAAATAATTAAGCCAAAGAGAATGAAATAATATCTCAAGTAATTAAGTTTAAATCTTCATGTAATTGGGTTAGCTAATGGCAAAATATAATTAAGGAGCATGTAAACACTTGATCAACATGATAATTAAGAATTGCTAATTAGTATTGAAAAGTCAACAATGACACCTAAGCCTTAATTATGTCATTAAGGTGACATCACAAGAGCACATGTGTGTGTTGTGAGTGTGTGTGTGTGTGTGTAGTGGATGATAGAGAAAAGATGAATCTAAGAAAAGGGGGGGAGGTGGCATTTTTTGTAAGAGGTGTAAGGTCAAGATTTAAGCTTCCTAGTTAAGTTAAATTCAATGGTTAGAATGGAATTAAAGTTGCTAGGTAGTTAACTCATGGTTGGCTATAAATAGAAGGCGCCATGCTTCATTTTTCTTCACACCAAACTCATACCAAAGATTGGAGAGTTTAAGAGGAGAGTGAAGCAAGAAGGAGGAAGGAGTTCAAGAGTCTTCAAGAGGTAAGCTCTAGTTCTTAAGTTCTAGTCTTTAGTTTTTATAAGTTCTTAGTATAAATGCTAGTTTAATCTAGAAAATTAGAGAATAAATTCCTATACTTATTTTTAGGCCTCATTGCATTGAAAAATGCCCGAAGAGGTAAAAACATAGTAGGGAATAATTTTTGGGAAGCAATGGATTAATGTTGTGAAAGTTGTAGAATTTTCGGTTCTTAAATCTTAGACAGGCAGCGAAAAAGATGATATGATTTTATGTAACAAATGAAGTTATAAAATCATGAAATTTTCCAGAAAGAAAGTAGACATGTAGGGCTTTCCAAACATATAAAATATGCAACATTTTAAGTCATGCACCATGATTAAGACTCTATCTTAAGTCACTATTTATACATTCAACTATTATGTGAAACGGGTTACAGTCTTGGTAATGCCGTATGGATGTTTTCCTAGCACTGAGGACACGCTCCGGGGCGTGGCACTGGTTTATGTGCAAACTATGTGGACTTTACATGGGCTGTGTGCTATGTAGAGGTATTGTTGTGATATGAACTATGACATGTGCTGTGTGCTATGTATAGTTATATGTTGAATTGTAAATGAATATATATCATGTATACTGTTATACTTGAGCATAAGGTTAACTGTTACCTGAGGTCCAATGGGCATTGGACCTCAGTCTTAATTACTAGTACAGGAAAGAAACCAGGATAGAGAAGATGCCGGTGGATAGGGCCGTGAAGAGGCAGCAGTCGAAGACGAAGGTCGATAGAAGTTATTAGGATTTAGTTTCTGGTAAGAATGTAATAAAGTTATTTCAAACCATTTGGTGCTTAAACTAAGGAAGGGTTCATCGGTGGGTTGTCACAAGTCGCCATAGAGTTGGTGAGACTCCCATTAGATTGAACACCGACCTGGCCAAATTGTCTAATTAACTGATGTTAGGTTTCAAGCCATAGGTCTTGTTTAAGACTTTCTTTATCAGAGAATTGTATTTAATCTCTGTAAGTTGTATCACATGAATATTCCTTCGGGATATTTAATATATCAGCTTATGTCGGGGCATCATCATATGTCTGGGCATTCTATATCAGATACTCACTGTCTGAATCTTAGCGCAGCTATCCATTTCCGCAGTACTCTAAGCTGTAGCATCTCAAACTATGTTGATTTTCCTAAAACTAAGTGTTGACCGATATGATTTTCGAACTTGGAATTTGGGATGTTACAAAGATATTATGATATTGGAAAATAAATTCATAATTTTAATTATTCTTCCTAAATTAATTAAAAGGAAATAAGTATTTATTTTCAAATAATCTCTATTTTCAAATAATTAAATTTTGTAATTATGGGGACCGATTTAAATAAATATTACTTAAATTTCTTATAATACTCAAACTTAAGTTTCCCAAATTTTTGGGATGTTACATGATCTTGCAAAATGCCCCCAATAATCACAAATTGACTTCACCAAAGATTCATAAAGATCTTTCTTAAGCTTGTGTTGATTTGATTGTTAAAGCAATAATTAGTAATCTCAGTGATGATTACTTTTCCTTGCTAGTTGATGAAGCTCATGATGTTACAATTAAAGAACAAATGGCAGTTGTACTTCAGTATGTTTCAGATACTACTGCACAGTCCCTAAAAGCATCGATTGATAGGCTATTTTCTAAACTTAGTTTAAGTTTGTGTAAATGTCGAGGTGAGTTCAAAGGGCTTAAAAGTTTGATTTTGACAAACAACACATCTGCATTCTACATTTATTGTTTTACTCATCAATTACAATTGGCATTTGTGAAGGTTGCAAAACATCACAAGAAGATTCAAGAACTTTTTGACATGCTTCATAAGATGGCTACTATTGTAGGGGGTTCATGCAAGTGGAAAGAAATTCTTCAAATGAATCAGTATGAGCTAATAGTTGAAAGAATTGCTAGTGGTGAAATACCAATTGGAAATGGTTTAAATCAAGAGACACCTTAAAGCGACCTGGAGACACTCGTTGGGGTTCCCATTTTTGTACGGTTACAAGTGTTATTTCATTATTTTCTCCAATAATTTTCTTGATGAAAATTATTGAAAATGAGCCAAAAAATGATGTTGCAAGAACTGATGCAGGTTACATTTTGTATGCGATGGAGGATTTTGAATTTGCATTTTTGTTACATCTTATTAAATTGATCTTGGGGATTTCTTGTGAGTTGTCACAAGCACTACAAAGAAAAGATCAAGACATTTTAAATGCAATTGATTTAATAAAGGTACTCAAGTCTCGTTTACAAGAGGTGAGAGATAATGGTTTTGATGAATTGCTTCAAGAAACGAACATTTTTGCTAATAAATATGATATTGACATTTCAAATATGAATTATGTTTATTGGCCTAAAGGGAGATAAGATAGAGATTGGAATCATTCACATTCTTCCACTACTTTAAGGTGGAGTTATTTAATACAATGATAGATACTCAAGTTCAAGAATTGAATGATCGATTTGATAATGTCAATGCCAAGTTGCTTGAGTGTTTGAGTTGTCTTGATCCTCGTGATTCATTTGCTAATTTTAACAAAGAAAAGTTGATTGAGTTTTCTAGATTCCATCCTTTGGAGTTTGATGAGCTTGCAGATATTCCTTTTCTATCTTCAAGTCTTGGTAATTTTATTGTCGATGTGAGGGATGATTCTGATTTTGTCAATTTGCAAACAATTTATGACCTTGCTTTGAAGATGGTTAAGAAGAGAAAGGATATTGCTTATCCACTGGTTTATTTGTTGATAAAGTTGGTACTCGTTTTACCGGTAGCAACTGCTAATGTTAAACGGGTTTTTTCTACAATGACTTTTGTTAAAGATAAGATGTGCAATCGGATAAGTGATGATTAGTTTAACTCATGCATGCTAACTCATGTTGAACATGATATATTTGATACGATTGATGATGATGATATAATGTAATATTTTCAAGGAATAAAGAATCGAAGAATGATTTTGTAATCATTCTGATGTAAAGGTTAGTTGACTCTTAATTATTATTTTTCTATATTAAGTTAAAATTTTCTTTTCTTTTATTGTTTATATTCTTTTATTTTTTTTAATGCGTTTAAAACTTTCCTTAAAAAAAATTCGGAGGCACTGCCCCCAAACCCCCAAATTCCACTACTAATTGTGCACCCATAAACCTAAAATCCTGGGTTTAGATTCAACATGAATAACATTTCTATGCACCAGAGATACATTCAGCTTCATATCAATTTTGCACCATAAGGACGGAACCACCAGACCTTCCTGCTGGATCAAACGCTACTCCATTATCAAATCACACTTTTTTCCTCACTTTCTCTATATTACCAAATTGCATCCTAGTCTCCGAAAGAAAGACTAAGGTATGTTTAAGCTTTTTTACGTTGGAACCTTAAATGTCAAACTATCATGGTGGTTCTCAAACCCTGACAATGGCACACAAAGCAAATCATGGCCCTTGGGTGGCTGGAGCAGGCTAGCCACCACCCCTTTCAGCATCTTGACCTTCCTCTCCTGAAGACCCATTTGCGCCTTCCAACCCCTTCCCTTCGAAATTCCACCTTTCTCCTCTATAAGTAGAGCGGGGAAATCAAATTGAGTCCGTCGAACCGACCATTTTAAGCCATGGTCCTTCAAGGACCGAGCTTATGAATTAGATGAGCTAAATGAAATAAGCCCTGTAAGGCCTCAAGCTTAAAAGGGCAGCCCTGGAAGGACTCGGGCCAGCTCTACAAGCCTTTTCAATGAATGTGTTGATAATCCAAAAGAAGAGATTCATGATATTTTTACTCATGAAATAGAGTCTACTACTCAAACTGAAACACAATTAAATGTCTTTAAAATTGATGATAGTGGCGAAGAAGATGACAATGATAGTCATCATACTAATGTTGCTTAGTGGTATGTTTTTTATGTTTTATGTAAGTTATGTATGAACAATAGTTTGTTTTTGATTACGAATTAGTGAATATAATTATTTGTTAGATGATTCATGTTGTTTGGATATTAATATTGACAACATTTATTTGATAAATTAGAATAAGTGTTGTACTTTACTAATTATTTCTTTGAAAAAAACGGAGAAAAAATAGTTAAAATTTTGAATAGTAATTTCAATTCGGGCCCTAGCCCTAGTGCTCTCGGATCGGGCTTAAAAAAACAGATGTTTTTTTTATTCCAGGCCCTACGGCCCTATTAGGCCCTAATCCTTTATAGGTCGGCTCTGATTCCCAGCTCTACCTATAAGCTTTAAAATAATCGCTAGTTCTAGAATTTCTTATTAAAAAGTCAAATTTAGAAATAGTAATTGATAATGTTGGACTCAAGCCAATGGATGACCAAGTCCATGAAGTTCGAAATTAATTTTGTGTGTTTTTTTTTTCTTAGCCTATTCCAATGTACGAAGAATCCAGGTCTATCGCACTGAGTAAACAATGTACACAACAAATTGAGGGGAAGACGTAATAACTTCACCGAGTGGACACTTCAATGCACATTTTTAACGTGCGCGTGTAATATGAACCACATTATTGCATAAATAAATATCATCATATGTTGATTCTTTAAAAGAAATATGTATTTTAAACTTTACAAGAACTTAAAAATCAATACCTATTTTAAGCTTTTCTTCAATAATATATACATTTTTTTATGGAGAAACTTATGTATATTTAAGAAAATATCTATAATAGTATGAGAATTTAGGGATCCGTATAAATTAACTGGATATTTAAGAGAAGTTCCTACATTTAAAAAATAAAAATAGAGAACAGATTTCTCACTAATTTCATTAAAATCTTACCCGACTTTAACAAAATTTGTAAATATTGTTTTTTTAAAAAAAATATTTTGGAAACAGCCAATGATTTCCTAGCCTGGTTGCACTATGATCATGGGAGAGGATATTCTCATTATCCCTTCTCTACCCATCCCTCTTCATCCTCCATCCTCACCTTTAAAATTTTGATCCAAGTGCCCATAAATATTTTGGAAAAAAACAGATGCAAAAGGAATGAGGAAGAAATTTTTTTGGAAAAATATTTTTGGGCCTTTGGATCAAAATTTTAAAGGTGAGGATAGAGGATGAGGAGGGATAGGTAGAGAAGTAATAGGAAGAGAAATTGGAGCCTATGATCACCTTTGATGTGTGGTTGTAAATTGCAAGATTCAATTCCTTTTTTCTTATATTAATAATATTATCATCACGAATCAGTTTGGGGTTCGTGCCTTCTCTTGGACTCAACCGCAAAACCTTTAAAGTCTTTTGACATTGTCGGAAACAAATTGATTGATATATTTATAGATAAATGAGTACAAAGATATTCACATATGTGACCAAACTATTATAAAACTAAAAGTAAGTATAAGATAAAGAGGACGAGAGATTTGATAGAAGAATCAGTGAGAATAACAGTCATTCATTCATAATAGGTTGTCCTTCAGAGACATCAATTTGAATAGGAGCATTGGCAGCTGGTACATGTGACTTTGTCACTTTCTTTGGGTCAGTGAATGCTTCTGGCATTCGATTAGCTAAATTTTGCAAATGAATTATCTTTTGAACTTCCAGTTCACATTGTTTTGTACGAGGATCAAAATGAGGCAATGATAATTCATTCCAGCTAATCTCCTTACCCAGTTTCTTATTTTCTCCCCCTAATGTTGGGAAAATTGATTCATCAAAATGACAATCAGCAAATTGAGCCATAAATAAATCTCCTCTAGATGGTTCTAAATATTTTATGATTAAAGGAGATTCATACCCAACATATATTCTCATTCTTCTTTGTGGACCCATTTTAGTGCATTGAGGTGGTGCTATTGGCACATATACTGCACATTCAAAAACTCTTATATGGAAAATATTAGGTTTTTGACCAAAAACCATTTGTAAGGGGGAAACCCTTAAGTAACTAGTTGGCCTGATGCGAATTAACATTGCTGCATGCAAAATGGCATGGCCTCAAGAAGAAATTGGGAGATTAGATCTCATAAGTAAAGGTCTTGCAATAAGTTGCAATCATTTGATCAAAGATTCTGCAAGTCCATTTTGCCTATGAACATGAGCTACAGGATGTTCAACATCAATTCCAAGGGACATACAATATTCATTAAAAGCTTGTGAAGTAAATTCACCAGCATTATCAAGATGTATTTTCTTGATAGGATAATCAGGGTAATGTACTCTTAATTTGATCAATTGAGCAAGTAATCTCGCAAACGCCAAGTTACAAGAAGATAATAAGCAGACATGCGACCATGTGGTTGATGCGTCAATTAAAACCATATAGTACCTAAATGGTCCACATGGTGGATGTATTGGTCCACAAATATCTCCCTGAATCCGCTCTAGAAATGTAAGAGACTCACTTTCTACTTTGCTTGGTGAGGGCCGGATAATTAACTTTCCCTTGAAACATGCATCACATGAGAAATTATGGGATTGTGGTATTTGCTTACACTTCAGGGTATGTCCACATGAATTCTCAATTATTTGTTGCATCATAGTTGACCCTGGATGGCCTAACCGGTCATGCCAAACATTAAATTCATGAGTAAACTTCTGGTTTACATTAACAAACTGCTGGTTTGCATTGGCAAGCTTATGATCTGTATTAGTAAACTTCTGGTTTACAATAACATGTGTTTCAATTGTGCTTATAAACGTATAATACAAACTAGAAGAAAAATCAGGAAAATTTTCTAATATGCATTTCCTACCAAAAATTATATTTGTGATAGCAAGACACTCCCGATTATTTTTAGTTGTTGTTTCTATATGATATCCATTTCTGCGAATATCTTTGAAACTCAACAAGTTCCTTTTTGACTTGGTAGAATAAAATGCATTTTCAATGCATAATTTGTTCCTTCAGGTATATATTAGCTCTTTCGGAGCCTTCAATCAAATTTATACTACCAGATATAGTCTTAACATTGGCTTCTTGCATTACCAAAAAAGAAAAATATTTATCATTTTTTAGTATGGTGTGCGTTGTAGCACTATCAATGAGACACAAATCTTCAGGATTGATGCCAACAAGATTCATTCTTCATTAAAAGATACATGAACAAAATAAAATAAAAACATGATTAAAAGAAATACATATGATAGAAGAAAGCTTCAACACACAAAAACATGACAGTTCTAAACATGAAAAGATAAATTAAACTAAGAAATCTGCGACATCTAAATGAGCAATCTCAACATCTTCATGCTCAGAATTCTCAGCCCTGTCAACATGATTTACCTCAATCTTAGGTCCTTTACCATTATTTTTCAATGATTCTTGGCAAAGGTCGACCAAGTGTCTTGGCGTACGACAGGTACAAGACCAATGGCCTTTGCCACCACAACGATAGCATGTATTTTCAGCATGTTTGTTATTCCCATTGGTTTCCCTTCTAGGGTTCTTTTCAATTTTTCCCCACCTTGGGCGAGTATTTGATCCACCACGATTTATACCACGGCCACGCCCACGGCTGTAGCCACCTTTATGTCCACGTCCACATCCACTAAAAGATTCATTAGTCACTGCATTTGCTACTGAGAATGGCGTTGAGCCTATTGGACGGGATTCATGATTTTTTAATAATAGCTCATTATTCTGTTCAACTACGAGGAGACAAGAAATTAATTCTGCATATTTCTTGAAACCTTTCTCCCGATATTGCTACTGCAAGAGCAAGTTGGATGCATGAAAAGTAGAAAATGTTTTTTCAAGCATATCTTCATCAGTAACATTCTCTCCACATAATTTTAACTGAGAAGTAATCCTGAACATAGCTGAGTTGTATTCGCTCACAGTTTTAAAATCTTGCAAACGTAGATGTATCCAGTTATAACGAGCTTTTGGGAGGATGACCATCTTCTGGTGGTCATATCTTTCTTTCAAATTCCTCCAAAGAACAAGTGGGTCTTTTACTGTCAAATATTCTACTTTTAGATCTTCATGCAGATGGCGGCGAAGAAAAATCATGGATTTGGCTTTATCTTGGTTGGATGTCTAATTCCCTTCTTTAATTGTGTCTTCTAGACCATGGGCATTTAGATGGATTTCCGCATCCAGCATCCAAGATAAATAGTTTTTTTCCAGTGATGTCAAGAGCCACAAATTCAATTTTTGCAAGGTTTGTCATGGTTCAAACTAATTAAAGAAATAAACAATAATCATTAATATAGAAATACCAATGATAGAAGTAGTAAATTCATAAAGACAATAAGTAAGTTATTATTAAAAATTTTATGGCTTCGGGCCATTTAGCTTTCATAATGAGAAATTAAATTTATATGGCTTTTGGCCTTAAATTTAAAGTGATATAACTTCTGGTCATATAATTTCAAAATAAGAAATTAATAGTGTATAGCTTCTAGCTATACAAAATAATAATATAAATAAAAGGAACCAAAATAAGAGATCAAATGCAGACTAAGAGCGAGGGTAATCCTCACCAGATCTTAGTAAAAGAAATAAACTAATGGGGGTAATCCTCACCAATATTTAGTAAAAGAAATAAAATAATGGGGGTAATCCTCTCCAATATTTAGAAAAAGAAATAAAATAATGGGGGTAATCCTCTCCAAGACTTAGTAAAAGAGAATGAACTAAGGCCAAGGGTAATCCTCTTCAGGACTTAGTTTATCAATAGAAGAAGAATATGATAATGCAAGACATATATACAAGAAATAATAATAATCTCCAATCTTAACTATGGAACCCGATGTTTAAAACATTCGGTAAAAATATATCTTTGATTCCATATAGTGGTTAAGATCATCCTAGATAAATAAAATGGAATTATTAAAAGGATGGTGATAAATAATAATACCTTCGGTAGAGCTCTCGTGCTGATAACGTGTTATAAAACTAAAAGATATAGAATAAAAGGAGTAGAGGTTTAAAGAGAAACTTTGAGAGAAATTTGATTTCACTGGAAAAACGAAAAGTATTTGGACCTGTAGTCCATACACTCGAAAATGTAAAGCCAGTTAGATACAAATGGGTGTTTGTAAGAAAAAGAAATGAAAAGGGTGAAATTACAATATATAAGGCACGTCTTGTAGCCCAAGGTTTTACACAAAGACCTGACATTGATTTTGAAGAAACATATTCACCACTAGTGGATGCAACTACTTTTCATTATTTGATTAGTTTGGCAGTAAATGAAGGACTTGATTTGCATTTAATGGATGTCGTGACTGCCTATTTATATGGCCTACTTGACAATGACATCTATATGAAAGTCGCTGAAGGACTCAAGGTGCCAGAAGCACCTAATTCAAATTCTCAAAAACAATACTCGATTAAGTTAAATAAGACTTTGTATGGATTGAAGCAATTAGGGCGTATGTGGTATAATTGTATCAAAGAATATTTTGTTGAAAGAGGGTTATAAAAATTACCCAATATGCCCATATATTTTTATAAAAAGATCTAACAATGAATTTGCTATAATTGCTGTCTATGTTGATGATATTAACATTATTGGAACTCCTGAAGAGCTCCAAAATACAATTAATTGCTTGAAGAAAGAATTTGAAATGAAAGACTTGGGCAAAATGAAATTTTGTCTTGGACTACAGATTGAGTACCTGAAAGATGGGATCTTTGTATATCAAGAAACTTATACAAAGAAGGTCCTAAAGCGATTTTATATGGATAAGTCATATCCATTATGTACTCCAATGGTTGTAAGGTCTTTAAAGGAGGATAAAGATCTATTCTGACCTCGAGTAATTAGTGACGAAGGTGAAGAAAAACTACTTGGTCCAGAAGTACCATACCTCAATGCTATTAGAGCATTAATGTATCTTGCTAATCATACACGACCTGATATATCATTTGTTGTCAATTTATTAGCAAGATATAGTTCTTCACCAACACAAAGGCACTGGAGTGGAATAAAACACATTCTTCGTTACCTCAAAGGCACTATGGACATGGGGTTATACTACTCAAATGTATCCAAGCATGAATTGGTTGGTTATGCAGATGCTGGATTTTTGTCTGATCCTTATGATGGTAAATCTCAAACAAGCTATTTATTTACATGTGGAGGTGCGGCTATTTCATGGCGATCTATGAAGCAGATAATATCAGCCACATCATCTAACCATGTAGAAATTCTAGTAATGCATGAAGCAAGTCGAGAATGTGTATGGTTGAGATCGGTAATACATCACATTCGAACAACTTGTCATTTATCTTCAGCTAAAATGGATCCAACAGTTATATATAAGGATAATGTTGCATGTATTGCCCAACTTAAGGAAGGTTATATCAAGGGCGATAGAACGAAGCATATTTCACCAAAATTCTTCTTCACTCGTGACCTTCTAAAGAATGGTAAAATATATATCCAGAAAATCAGTTCAAGTGAAAATCTAGCAGATTTATTCACCAAGACTTCCAGGTACAATCTTTGAAAAGCTTGTCTATGGTATCGGTCTTCCAAGACTTAGAAATCTCAACTGATGTTGCTAAGAGGGGGAGTCGATATACGCTGTACTCTTTTTTCCCCTTATCTAGGTTTTATCCCACTGGGTTTTCCTAGAAAGGTTTTTAATGAGGCAGCTTTAGAAAGTGTATCAATGAATGGTGTACTCTTTTCTTTGGCTAGGTTTTTATCCCATTGGGTTTTTTCTAGTTAAATTTTTTAATGAGGCACATTCATAATGGGCATCCAAGGGGGAGTGTTATAAATATAATAGTTATATTTGGATGCCCATCAATTTCCTATGCAAATTGTCCATCCTATACATTCCGCCCAATAGCCCATCATGGGGAAATGGAGAGATATATGTGTGCTGTGTGTATGCCTACTGGATAGACAATTTGATCGTCATTGTAATTAATGAGGTGGGTATTTCTTTTGCCTATAAATAGCAACACATTCCAGCCTCATATGATGCGTACTAAAAAATAGAAGAAAGGAATCAAATTTCTCTCAAAGTTTCTCTTTAAACCTCCACTCCTTTTATTCTATATCTTTTAGTTTTATAACACAAATATTATTGGTACCAAATATTTGGTCAGTAAAGTCATGATTGTTCAAGCAAAAAAAAAAAAAACAAATCATGATTGTATACTTGTGACATACATTAATGGTCTAGGCAGACCTAATTTTTCAAATCTACCACGCAGCTACTCATCTTTATTGGGCAAAATAAATATTGATATAATATTGTAGCTACTCATTCTCTCACTATGTCGTCTCTCTCTCTCTCTCTGTGGTGTGGCCCCCTAAAATTATAGACAAAACCCAAAATTTTAGGGAATTTTCTTTCAGCCTCATAAAAATTTCATAACTTTCACTTTAGTCCCTTAATGTAATGTTACATGAAGGGACTAAAATGAAAATCTTAAAATGTTTATGGGCCAAATATAATTTTACGAAAATTTAGGTTCTATTCTATAATTTTCGCCCCCTCCCCCAAATTTCATTCCTGGTTCCACCTCTGCTCTCTCTTCTTCATCATCCCCTCCAATCCTCCTTCAAACTGTCAACAATGGATTCTTGAACCTTCCCTCGTTCTTCATTCAGGCAATCTTCGTCTTCTGCCTTTCAACTAAAGAAGCTCCAACCTTTGACCTTCGACAAACCCAGATCGTGATCTTCATTTTCCATCTTTCAACCAAAGAAGCTCCAACCTTTGACCTTTGATGAACTCAAATCGCGATCTTCATCTTCCACTCTAAAATTTTTCTCCATCATCCATTGCTCCACGGCGGACGACAGTGGGGAGGGCGGCCGCCGGCGGTGGTGTGGCCGGTGGTAGGGCCCACTGGCAAAGGAGGGGTTATTTTAGTTTTTTGTTTTTATAAAAAAAATTATTTAAAAAAAAAGTCGCCGGTCATCGTCAGCGGCCAGCGGTGGGGAGGGCGGCCGCCCCCGGCAGTATTGCCGGTGGTGGGGCTCACCGGCGGGGGAGGGGTTATTTTAGTGTTTTTTAAAAAAAAATTATTTAAAACTAAAGGCAAAATTGTAATTTCAGCGGAGTTACTATTCATTTCCGTCAGACTTAATGGTCAACGTCAGTCAACTAATGGCCTGTGGTATTTTTACTCCCAAAATATAACGTCGTATATATTTTTGGTCCAGAAAAAAGGTCATGGTGCTAGGCACTCATCGGGGTAAAGGTTATGTGTGAAATTGCACCTTTATCCATAAAAATGATAGCAGGTACTTATTACTAAGTACTCATTGGAACTTCTTGGTAATTAAATCGATTCCTAGTTGATGTCATTATAATTCTCCCATTTTACTACACCAAATTGCACCTTAAAAAAATCACCCCAAAGAGAGTGAATAATAAAAATGTCATAATATAAGCAAATATTTAATTTCACCTGTTTGGACCGCCCTCTTATGGAATGACGTTACGCATAGTGGATAAATTAAAGGGAGATTTACATTTGGGTCCCAATGAATAGAAAAAATTACAAAGTCTTATAATTCATATATCAAAAAAGTCCCAGTTGTAAATATGGCATTTTAAGTTGTTAAAATGACATTTTTTGTTGTAAAAATTTCTGTAATTACTATCAAAAAAGGGAGTGAATAATAAAAAAATCACCCCAAAAAAGGGAGTAAATATGGCATTATAATTCTCCCATTTTACTACACCAAATTGCACCTTAAAAAAAATCACCCCAAAGAGAGTGAATAATAAAAATGTCATAATATAAGCAAATATTTAATTTCACCTGTCTGGACCGCCCTCTTATGGAATGACGTTACGCATAGTGGATAAATTAAAGGGAGATTTACATTTGGGTCCCAATGAATAGAAAAAATTACAAAGTCTTATAATTCCTATATCAAAAAAGTCTCAGTTGTAAATATGGCATTTTAAGTTGTTAAAATGACATTTTTTGTTGTAAAAATTTCTGTAATTACTATCAAAAAAGGGACTTTTTTGTAATTAATTCTGGTCCTTGGGACCCAAATGTAATTCTCCCTAAATTAAAAGCAACTGAAAGTTACTTTTAGAAACAACTAAATTAGAGGAGAAATTCATTTACTCATAACGTCAATCAAAAGATAAATTTAAACCAAAATTCATTTTTTTCAGTTGTGTAGTCAATTTTATAATGACGAAGGTGATCTAAACACACATTTGTGGTTGGAAGTAGCATTGCGGACATGATACTTCATGCATAAAACATACTTTTGTAATTTTTTTAAAAAAAAAAACTGTAGATCCCATGATTGCTCAAAAAAAATTGGCATATGTCACTTTACTACTACCATATTTTTCCAGTCACTTTCTATGTAAAAGGATGTTTTATTAAGGTCCCATTTTCTAAGCCCTATGTTTCCAATTTTAGTTGTATAATGTTTTTTCATTTTTTTTATAAATAATATTTTTGTAAAAAAAAAAAGGTAGGCTTTTTTTAAAAAAAATTATAAAGAAAACATGTTTAGTTCTTTAAGCATGGCCCATTGAGCAGAAACCAAGTTCAGTAATTCCTTTTTGGACTATTGGGCCTCGTTATGGAGGTCATTTGAGCCCAATACAATACAGTTGAGCAAGTTTGTTTTGGGCGCTCCCCGTTGATCTATCCCTTAATATATGAAGGGAGAAGGAGCAATAATACAAATGAAGTTAGCCACTAGGAGCTCCCAGCACCACAAAGTTTTTTCTGGACAAAAAATGCACATGAAGTTACATTTTGGGAGCGCCCAGCACCACGAGCCGTTAGTTGACCAACGTTGACCGTTAAGTCTGACGGAAATGAACAGTAACTTCGCAGAAATTACAATTTTGCCCCTAATTTTAAGCTGAAATTACCATTTTGCCTTTAGTTTTAAATAATGTTTTTTAAAAAAAACAATAAAATAACCCCTCCCCTCGGTGGCCCCACCACTGGCTGCCCACCCCACCGCCGGCCACCTACTCAGCAAATAATTCAGTATAAGAAGGTTTAATTTGAAAATCAGAACAGTTTTCGCAAACTATGCTTCTTCTAGTATGTGGCATATTTTTATTTTGCTGCTCAAGCAATTTAATTCTCTTTTTGGAAGCAATCAGTTCTTTGGCAATTTTTGTAAACTCAGAATGCAATTCATTATATTCAGAAAGTAGCTCATCATAAGTAGGTTCAATGTCATATACCTCATCATCATTTGTAGGTGACTCTTCTTGCGCAACAAGGCACACATTTGCAAACTCCTCTTCATCACTTTCATCTTCATCAGAGGAGCTATCACCCCAGATGGCAGACACATATGCCTTCTTTTTGAAAGATTGGAACTTCTTCTTCTCTTGATCTTTACCTTTTAATTGAGGACATTCAGATTTGATGTGCCCCGGCTTCTCGCATTCATAGCAAATTATTTGATCCTTTTCTCTTCTGTTGCTTGAACTTCCTTTTTGAAAGCGATTCCTGAAGCCTTGATTTCTTCTGTAGAATTTATTGAACTGTCTAACGAACATTCCTATCTCCTCATCATCATCTTCATCTTCATCCTTTGAACCTTTTTCTTTATCAGCTTTCAATGCTACCCCTTTGTTTCTTTCCCCATTTACTTCTTCCAGACTCTTTTTGAATTTTAGTTTGCTCTCATACTCAGATAAGCTTCCAAATAGTGCAGCTACTGAAGTCATTGATTCACCTCTAGCTTCTTCTATTGTTGTTACTTTGGCTTCCCAGTCCTTTGTCAAAACATTCAGGATTTTCCTGACTTGAGATCTTTGATCATAAGTTTTTCCCAATGCTGCCAATTGATTGGTTAGATAAGTGAATCGAAGTTTAAACTCCTCTATGCTTTCTCCAGATTTCATGCGAAAGAGATCGTATTCCGTTGTCAAAGTATTGATCCTGTTTTCTTTAATGCTTGTGGTTCCTTCGTAGGCAATTTCCAAAGCTTCCCACATTTCCTTTGCACTTGCTAGATTGCATACTCGAAAGTATTCCATCTGGGTGAGAGTACTTTGAAGCATTAAAATGGCCTTGCTATTCATGGTCACCTGGCGCATATCAGTTTCATCAAATTTAGATGGATTTTTCGGGACTTCTCGTTCTCCTACTTTCTTCTTGGGGATATAGTCCCCTTTTTCAAACACATTCCAGAGACCATATTCTGTTGCCATGACGAAGACTCTGAACATTGTCTTCCAGAAGGAATAATGTTCACCGTTGAAGCCAGGTGGACGAGTGATTGAGGCACCTTCAGGCAATATTCCATCCATGATCCATCTCGGGAAGTTATTCCCAATTGAGAAACCAGCCTCTGATACCAAAATGAAAGGAGAATATCGCCTAAAAGGGGGTGAATAGGTGATTTCGAATTTTCTTTCGTTACTGAATAATTTGAAGAAGTAAAACTAAAAGGATTAAAAGACACAACATAAATTATACTGGTTCGGTCAAATCAAACGACCTACTTTCAGTCCCCACAACAGTATGGGTATTTCACTAATCCTCAAGATTACAATTACACACTCAGTAACTCTGCGACAGTCCAATCACTCAACACTCGCTCCCCCTTACTGGTTGTAATTGTACACCCTTTACTTAAAATTCCACAATCTTAAGCATCACTAATAAACAAACAATCTAATTGATTTTCACTCCTCACTGAGTAGATAAAAGCTAAGCACTGAAGTACAGAGAGAAATATTAGATGAATGGAACAGTGAACTTAATTAATTTCAAATTGAATGCTTCGTGTTCCAGTAGTTGGCACATTGAATGTTCTGGGCTTTTATATGATTGCCTTCACAAACTTCCTCGTCTTCTATTTAATATAGCCGTTGTCTCTGTTTGAAATTCCCGTTAGACATATTTCTTCTTTCTTTGTAGAAGTAAATCGATCGTTGTCTTCATTAAATGCAGTGGCACCTGGTATTGAATGTGTTTACCGTTGTTTGTACTTGTGTCAGACGAATATCCGGAATAAGTATTACTTAAAAGAATAACAACTACTGTCTCAGGTTTTAATTCCAAATGTTGCTCAGTTTCTCTGTCTTCATTAAATGCTTATTCCACGTTTAAATGCTTTTTCTTGAAACTTGAATCTGTAAATCACTTAGACAAAACAAAGATTAAGCATAGTTAGGATAATAAAATAAAGATCATTTAGTTTAGCAAGGTTAATACTGATACAACACTGGGCTCTGGGCTTTATGTTCTCTGAAATTATCTCTACATAGTCTAGAACCACATAGTCGTGGGATAGTCTTTCATTTCATTGCCTTACATACTGCATTCTCGAGAATTAACATCCAGTTCTTGAGAATCGACGAGCTTAACATATAAGGTATGATGTTCACATGTTTGTTATTCATGTTATCCATTCTCGAGAATTATCACAATTCTCGAGAATCATCGACCTTGCATTTAGTTATTTCTGATTCACTATATAGCTTTAAGTGAAGTCATTCTCAAGAATCGAATTTTCATTCTCGAGAATTGGCTAGTATGCAGAAAGCATTAATATTCATTTCCTTTGGAATTCTCAAGAATCAAAGGATTCATTCTTGAGAATTGGCGTGAGCTTCATGATGGGAAGAAATTCATGATAGTATGTCATTCTCAAGAATCGGCTAAATCATTCTTGAGAATTGGAGAATTACAAGTTGAAAGAAATGTGCATTTCATATATCTATTATATCTCATTCTCAAGAATGTATCTTACATTCTTGAGAATCAACGAATGCAAATGGGAAATGGAATATGTATGAGTTATAACTCTCTTGTACATGAACTAATAAAGGTTCTCGAGAATTACCTACCCATTCTCAAGAACCAACGAACAAGAAATGAGATTGAACAAAGAGAGGATTGTTGCTTTGCACTTGGATTCTCAAGAATCACCTTTGATTCTTGAGAATTGTCGATGATCACATAATGAGAGGAGGTATACATTTCAAGCACATTCTTGAGAATCAAATTCTGATTCTTGAGAATCAAAGAAGAAGATTGTCGATGATCACATAATGAGAGGAGGTATACATTTCAAGCACATTCTTGAGAATCAAATTCTGATTCTTGAGAATCAAAGAAGAAGAGCATTTGTCATATGCTTTGCTTTAGTATTCTCTGAGAGTTAATTAATGTGGTTCAATTATCAATCTTTGTTAAATCAAATCTCTCATGTTTGTTATCATCAAAACAACATTCGTAGTCAACACAATTGTTATGTAACACTTACAAACAATTCATCTTCCAACATTAAATCAGTGAAAACACATACAAAACGTGTTGATTATGATTAGCTTTGATGTCTTATATAGATGCCATTAGTAAGAGCAAAAAGTTTATAGCACATATATTGACTAATTGCTACATTTAATGTAGATTTGTTTATATGGAGAAAGAACAAGAGAAGAAAAGAAAGAAATAGTTCAATTATGGAGAATGATCAAGAAAAGAGAAGAAAGAAAGAAAAACTTGCCAAATGGAATGGGAAAATTATCATACAAGTTTTTAGATTGATTCTTGAAGTCTCCACAATTAAATGAAAGTTGGAACAGCTCAATTCAGAGTTAAAACAAGCATATATTAGGTTATGGATGAGCAAAATCGAGCCAGATACTCAAAAGTCAAGTTTACTGCATTACTGGAAGTGATTTGCCTCTGGACGGTGAGAAAACTCAAGTTTAGGACACGAAACTCGAGTTAGTCACTTAATGACTCGAGTTGTTTGTGTCTTCACCAACTCTAGCATCTCTAGATCAGCCAAACTCGGGTTAGCCAATGTAAACTCGAGTTTGGAACTTAAAACTCGAGTTAGTCACTTAATGACTCGAGTTTAGCAAGCTTTCAGCAACTCTGTCCAACTCTGTTTCACGTTCAGCACGGGTGACCTCTGGTAATTCAATCATATCTTCCAAACCAGAGATCGGATTAAGGTGAAATCAATTTTGTATGAAACTAGACTCCCAATGCATCATCTTGACAAAGTTTTATGCCTAAAGAAGATTAGATGAGAGAGTTATGAATTTCTAAAGTTGCTCCATCTGTTACCGTCATACAGCAGACCAAGGTTCGGTAATTTGAGCATAACTCATAATCTACACATCGGAATGAGCTGAAATCGGTGGCATATGAAAGTAGACTCACATACTTTTCCATAAACATAAATATCATGGCAAACAAAGATCAAATGAGTGAGCTCAATTCAGGATGCTGGAAAAACGCTAGCCAAAGAACAACCTTCGTTCATCAGATCATAACTGTCAGATTACAATAAGTTTGGAACTAATTCTTCTTGCATTGGAATGAAAACTTAAAGAGTCTTATGGAAATAGGTATTGGATTTCAGGAATTGATCTTTATCAAGTCAGAAAGCAAAGAACTTGTGAGAAGGATATTTGACTCTAGTTTTGCACTTGATAGAGAGCAAGATGTTTTCATCTCTGAAGGAAACTCGAGTTTGAGTTAGTAAACTCCAATTTGTGACAGACAGAGAGCTCCTCAATATTTTCATTTGATAAACTCTAGCTTGTGTTTCTAAACTCCAGTCTGGAAGTTCTTGAACTTAGGCTTATCCTCGTAACAAAGCCCCAAACTCGAGTTAGTCACTTAATGACTCGAGTTTAGCCTTAAGTTCAAGTGTGCTCCAAAACTCAAATCACGACATTCTTCTCTGGAAGACCTAAACTCGAGTTTGGATTTCTAAACTCCAGTTTAGCCCGCTGAAAACTCCAGTCTGTGTCGGTGATTTTGAAAAACCAGATTATGTCAATCTGTGAAACCTTTATGAGTTAATCTTAAAATGTTATATCATATGTTGCTATTGATTCTAACATTGTTTAATGAGTTTTTCAATAAAGTTTCAGATGAATTCAACAAAGACCAAGGTGAAATCAAATCTGGATCAAAAACAATTAATGAAGAACCAAGAATAAGCCTGGATTTTCTCTTCTATCCCAATAGACCAGCTCAGACCGTTATAGATCGTTCAGATCACTCTCCAACGGCCAAATAAAGTTTATGGAATGACAAGAACATTGGAAGATCATCTACAACGACTATATCCAAGATTCCAGCCAAGAATTGAAGAAATAGAGAAAAATATGCAACGGTCATGTTCCAGATTTGCAGCTGAACTTTGAAGAATCAAAGAGAAGAAAATGCAACGGCTAGTTCCTCTAATTAACCCATAAATACCTAAAGACTTGAAGACTCCATAGACAAGAAAAAACGCAGAGACACAAGCTTACATCTTCAACATGTTAATACTTTGATTTTCATATCATTTACTCTCTGTTCTCAATGCCTACATAGCTTATTATTGAGAGTAATGATTTGTATTATGCTTCAGTGTTTATTCATTCACTCCTGAGAGAGAAGATTCATTGTGAATCAGTTTATCTGAGAGACACTCAAGATTGGGTGATCTTGAGTGGGAAACACTTTGTTGTGATTACAGCTTGTAAGGGGAGTGAATCCGAGTGAGGGATTACTTCAAGTACAGAGTGTGTAATCAAGCAAGTGAATTGATTACGGTTTGTAAGGGGGAGTGAATCCTAGTGAGAGGATTACTTCAAGTACAAAACGTATAATCAAGTTCAAAGCAAATAGTGGATTGAAAATCTCAAGTGAAACTTGGGGATTGGACGTAGGTCAAAGATTGGACCGAACCAGGATAAATCACAGTTTGCATACTCTCTTCCCTTATCTTTTACATTTCTAGTACATGCTCATCTTTGAATATCTAATTGTCAATTTATAAGTTGTGAAAAGTTTTTTTTTAAAAAAAGTTCATGAAGTTTTATCAAACACCCAATTCACCCCCCCTCTTGGATGATAGCCAGGTCTAACATAACGGTTATGTCAATTGATCGTAAAGTATGAATGACAAAAATGATATTTCACACTACACAACTATCATATATAGTACTAATTTAAAAAGTACCTTTTGAAAACCATGTTCAATCAGACACCAAGTATCAATCCTTCTAAAGTTAAATACTTTAAAATGAAGTATATTTATTTTATTTATGGTAATTTTCTAGAAAGCAATTTTTCATAACTCCATCCTTCTTTCTTTCATCATAGTCAGACGTAAGAGAGCTCTTTCCATTCACTCTCCTCCTCCTTATCCCAATGCTCGACCTTCTCCTCTTCCTCATCATTCCCACCCTCCTTATCCACAAGCCCCTCTTCCTCCACAACCAATACCACTACTTCCACAAAGCTTCTCCTACACCTCTTCTACCACTACAACTACCTCCTCTCCTCCTTATCTTTTGCCTCCTCCTAAAATGGAGGCTTTGTTGCAGATGTTAGGCATTCTTGACTGCTCCACAAGGCATCTTGCTAGACACACCCACAGTCTTAACAAGAAGTTGGACCTCATTCTTGATCCCAATCAAATTGTATATGACCACTTCTAAACAAACCTTTTATCTCCTTCCTCAGATGTCAATAATGTGCCAAGCCAAGGGGAATGTAAAGAGGAGGCAAGTGATAGTAGTAGTGGTAGTGACTAAAACCACTACTATTTTTTTTATTAAAAAATTAATCATTAGGGAAATATTTACCAATTTAGGCCTTTTTTGTTAGTTTATTGAAACTATTGTTTTTTTTTTCTTTTCTTTTTTAAATTTTTTGTTTGTACTATGGGGTTGAATAATCAAATTTAAAAATTATTAAAAAATTTAAATAAGTAACAACTATTATGTAAAACCATCACTTTTTAGAATACCCTGTCAAATAGCCAATGGTTATTAAGAAATCATCATCACCGTTTACAAAACCTAATTACTGTGATGTTAAAACTGTGAACTTTCGTTCAAAGGTTCATTATAGTTGTAAATTAAGAAATATAAGAAAATGCCACCAATCATAATGGTTCTAAATTTAGAACCGTGAGCAAGTTTCATTAAGCCTTTTAAATGTACACGCTATCTTGCACCTATTGAAACAACCACCGTTTATTTAACTAAATTAACCTAATATTAGATAGGTAATTAACTTATTAGTACTTCAAAATTTACGAGAAATTTAAAATTTTAATCAGAGTATGCATAACGAGTCCTAACGTGGCAATATGCAATTATACAACACAAACTACAAGAGACAGAAGCACTACGTTTACATAGTAGTCTAAGCTTCTGAGGCCTTCCTTGATGGACTCGGATGTGAGCTATCACCTGGAAAAATTTGGTAACCATCAGTCTAACTTATCACGAATATTAATATGTGCTAGTGAGGTGCCAAGTGGAACAGTTTATGTAGCCAAATTTTAAATATGTAACTCACCAATATTGATATCATAAAATCTTATTTCATAAATGAAATATCATAAAATAAGTGTTTCAATTTCTCAATTTACAAAAATTCATCAATGTCATCTTCATAAAATACCACATAATTACACAATATCATATCTGGGTATCACAATTCTTTTTGAACTCAATTCCCTCCCAATCAATCCAACCGAACCGCCTTATTTCCTCCGACTAGATCGATAAGCTAAGTCTCACCCATGTTATTAGTTACTCAACAGCTCACTAGTCAAGTGATAAGGATTGGCCAAAATCCTCAGAGCACCTACTCCAAACCATGGGTCTTTTCCCCACTTTACCTTAGTGAGGCATCGTAAGCCCATCACTCTGGTGGGACAATAATAAGCCAACCATCATGCACCAATGAAGGCATCACCACGTGGTGAATATCACTTTATCATATTCTCCCAATTCTTCCCATCCCAAGTTTCTCATAATAACTTAATAGGGGAAATTTCCAGAATATTCACAATAGCCATATCTACATATATCAGTTCTCAATTCATTTGAATACATGTATTTCAACTCATAAAAATTCCACATGGAAAACTTTATTTAAAACATGTATAATCAATTCAAGAAAATGCTCATAAGCAACATATTAATCACATAATAAGTGGAAAGTGTTACCTCCCGCCAAAGCTAATTACTAGCACTCTGCTCCTAATCCATACGCCAAAAATTCAATCTGTCACAACCAATTTCGTATATGTTAATAACTCCTTTCTAATAACAAAATTATTTACTATCTTTATTATTATTAATATTTTACTATTTATTCACAATTATTTTAAACTAATTGCACTATAATCTTTTAATGTTTCCTCTTATATATATATATATATATATATATATATATGAATTATAACTATATATACTAGAAGGTAAGTAAACAATAATATTTATATTTTCAGAAATTGCAATGCGCACACACACAGAGTAATAATACACATACGTGTGCTAGCCGTTTTCTTCTTCTCTTTTAAAACATTTATCTTTTCCTAATGATAATAACAATACTTTAATGAGAAATTTATATCTTTACCCCTTTAGCTACCACACATGCTTTATTTTCCAACTCAATCTAACAGTAACACATAATTCCCCTTTGAACCATGAGCATTTCTTCTCATTGAGATCCTAAACTCAAATTCATCGTCTGTTCATCTTAATACATTTAAACAACAGTTATAAAATGCAGCTACTTTGCATTTGGTTACTTTACTCCCTTCATAATTTCAAACAACCCCCTTCATTTGTTTCTAAAACTGTTGCCGAAACTTAAAACAATGTTTAAATCCTCATTCCAATTTCTTCAACTATAATATAATCACCTCCTGAACAGTTGCTTAACAATTTGATACATAAAAACAGAACTCTAAACTGATTCCGAAGCTCCAAACTCATGGTAACTATTTCCTCATAACCAAAATAACTTGAATAACGTCATATAGTTTTCATTTTATTCACCTTCCAACGTTTTGCTTTCATATCATTAGTTATTAAAATTTCAACTATGATTAACAGCTTGATAAATGAATATATATATATTAGGGTTAAGGTGCAAAAATACACATGAACTTTTTCCCCATGAGTAAAAATACACATATGCTTTTGTGAGGAGTAAAAATAGTTACCATTTTTGTGCAAAAGTCACATCGCACCGTTAAGTCATTGTTCATCGTGATGAGAGAGAAAGAGATGAGGTGAACAGTAACTTAACGGTGGTGAACAGTGACTTAACGGTGGGATATGACTTTTGCATCAAAATGGTAACCACATGCGTATTTTTGCTCATCAAAAAAGCATATGTGTATTTTTGTTCCCAAGGAAAAAGCTATGTGTATTTTTGCACCTTAACCCTATATATTATCTTAGTTTTCTTTCTTATATACACACAGCAAAAATACCTATGTATATGTATATACACACGTTGACACACATATATATATAGACACACACACACATCAGTAGTGTTTTCCTTCTTTTATGCTTTTCTGAATTATCTTTGTGCAGCAAACACCTACATGCATTTACATTTATAGATACACATACACCGACCCTTTATGAAACAGAGACCCAGATTACACAACAACTCAGCCCCACCCCCTGAAACATGCATGCGTTAACATATGCATAATGCATCTGAGTTCCTTTTTCTTCCTCCCTAATAATACTTTTGAACTGCAGCATTTGCATATATTATACACACATGCAGCAAAAATGAATGGGAGTCGATGACAGCAAAAATGAGCAAGAGACGCTGACTACTAAACCAGAAAACACACACTGATGCAGTAGCATTTTTATCAGATGAAGAGATATAATGGCAGCAGGTTTTACCTTCTAAATATGAACAAAATGACGCTGATGAGTTTCCTCTGCCACAACGACGCAAGAACAGGGAAAAGATATGATGTTTCAGCGTATGACTCTCACTCTTTCTTACTCTCTTCTTCGTCGCTCTCGGTCTCCTGTCTCTCTCCGCCATACACTCTCGTCCTACTCTCTGTTTTTAGCACAAAATGCAGAGCAAGAGTAACTTTCAGTTTTCTCTTCCTGTTCCTCTCTTCTTCTCTCTCAGTTCCCTCTCTCCTTCCTTCTCTTTTTGCGTAAACTTGTTCTCGGCTCAGCTCTCAACTTTCCCAGACACTCACCTTCGGCTGATGGCCCATGGATGGAAGACGATGGACTAATATTTATAAGGACCTAGGGTCCAGTCCATGAATGAAGAACCGGAGGTCAAGCCACACAGGGCTCGAGGAGTATGGAGGAGGTATGGTGTTTCTGTCGTTGCTTCTGCAGGATTTACGGCGCTGAAAAGCTTCCTTCGTTTCTTCCGTAATCACCGCTGGCTTTTCTATTTTTTTCTGATGTCGCGTGATTTGCTTCAACGTCTCGGCTGCCTCCTCTGATCTTTGTTTTGGCCGAATAGATATTATGGCTATCATGTATGGAGATCTCCTGGGCAGTAGTGTTGGTTTGGTGGTGCGTCTGAATCTGTTTGGTTTTCGCGTTGAGTAGGAAAAAAAATGAATCAATCTCCTTTTGCTGATATTTCCTGTCTCACGCACGCCGAGTGGAATTAAGGGAACTTGAAATAAAATGGGGCTGAATATATGAGATGATGTACTCCTTCCCTGTTTTTCGATGAGTATGTTGTGTTTTTAGATGACACCATGGGTTTAGTTTTTGGGCAACATATCTTATTTATATGGGCCCAAGAGATGCACCCGAAATGGAATGATTAATAATGTATAGATGGGTCGAAGGAAGTAAGGAATAAGAAATGGGTAAGGATGATTTAGTGTTGAATTAGTAGGGGCTGTGAGTTTTGTTACTGCTATGTCTATATCTCTCTTCTTCTTCTTCTTCTTTTTATACAAAAAAGTTTTGGAAGGGTTCGACACCAGTCCCCTATCAAGGCCAGGGTACGGTCTCGGGCTCTATGAGCACTTACTGGGGACTTACGAGATCGCCTACCAAAGGAGTCCCAACGACGGCAGAGGGATCGAACCCACGACCCAAGGACCTAGTCCTGGATCCCTTACCATCTGTGCCAACTCTCATTGGCTGCTATGTCTATCTCATGATGAGCTTGAGTAATGAAATAGTTTGGGCTTCTATTTAATTATTGATACAGATGAGTCCACATGCCGTGCTATTCGTTTACGTGCTTCTTCCATGCTATTCGTCCAAACGCATAGTTTCATTTAGTGGGTAAAGCTGAGCCATTGGATTTGTACAATCTTGGATCAATAGAACTTGACACGTGGGCATCTTTTCACGGAGCTTATTTCCCGCGAAAGCAACAGCAAAAATGCAGAAAACCAAAATACCATGAATAACAGAGGAGGAACGAAGTGAGCCGGAAATAGAAAATCTTAGAGTTTGCAGATTCCCAGAAGCCTATCACACGGGTGACCGATGGGACCACCAACTCTGGAGGAGGTAGGGATGTGATTGGTTGGCTTTTGGGGCAATTGGACGAGGAGGAGGATTTGCTCAGGAAGGCTACAGAGATATGGAAGCAAAACGCTATGCACGATGACCCTGATGCACCACATTCATTAGTTGAATGAGGCAATGCAGTGGTAATAATATTGTTGTTGTGTCTTTACTATATAGAGGTATTTGTTTAGGCAACTTGTTTAGGGTGATATATTAAGTGTTGATAATAGACTTCATTTTGGGTGTTGAAGTGAAAGTAGTCGATATATTCTATGAATAGTTGAATTGAATATAAAATAGGTTTTGTCGGTGTCTTTATTGGTTTATTTATTCCTTTGGGTTGTCAAGACTCAGTAAAAGAAGTTATCTGCAAAGCGTGCATTGTTTGCTCTAAACTGTCTAGTTTTTTTAATGACTATGCAATGATATTGTATTGGTCTTAGTTTCCTTTTTGGAATGTCGAAGGAAAAAAATGAATTAATTAGATTTATCATTGGTGATTGTGTAGGTGATATGATAGATAATATACACTTGATAATTAGGCTCCATGCTTATGCAGCATGCCTTTCTTGTAGAGATTTTCTAATGATTTAATGGCGTAAAGCATTCTCTTCTTCTGTTCACAAAGGACTTGAGTTCAAGTGCTTTGTGCTTATTCCACACATACGCATGTGTATGTATGAATATGTATGGCTATTCCAAAGTGATATATGTTATAAAACACTTAAGCTGAACACTTATTTTTTTCAGCTGTGATTTTTGTGGCATCTTTTTTTTTAATCGGGACCTATTTGATTCAGTTTTTTTGTTTGGGTATGTAATCAAACTGCCCATTTAAACCGAATTATAATGCATGTTATTGCTCAAATAATGTAGCCAATTAGAACATGGTGATCATCAAGAGCCATTATTATACCCGCCAGCAAAAATCTCACCTTTTTTTAATGTAATTCGTTACTTATGAGTTTTAGTAACTTACATTTCTTTCTTTCCTTTTTTTTTTATTTATAAACTGTCAGTTACTTATGATTTCTCTTAAGATATAGTTATTTTATTATGTACAGGTGAATCATAATAGGTGATGATCAATTGAAACCAAAAATAGGAAAGGAGTTTGGAAGTTTAGAAGAAGCATGGATATTCTGGAATGATTATGCTAGAAGAACTGGATTTGGAGCTAGGAAGTATTGTGGTACAAAGAGCAAAAAAACTGGTGAAATTATAACATACAGGTATGTATGTTGCAAGGAGGGTCTAAAAAATGAAGGCAAAGGATAAAGACAATCTTCTAGGCAACGAGGTGAAACAAGGACTAACTGCAAGGCCCGAATGGTGGTATCTTACATTAATCAGAAGTTCAAAATCACTAGATTTGATGAAGAACACAATCATCCTCTTCACACCCAAGATACAGTGCACTTGTTGGTATCCCAAAGAAATTTATCAGAAGTTGATGCTTGTGAAATAGACCTTGCTAGGAAGTCTGGACTCCAACAAAAAGCTACATTTGACTTGATGAGTACATATGCTGGGGGTAAAGCAAATGTTGGATATACTCGCATAGATGTACAAAACTACCTTCAATCTAAAAAGAAAAGAAGTTTGAAGTATAGAGAGGTGAGGTGCTTATTTGAATATTTTCAACACCAACTTGCTACAAATCCTGCATTTTATTACAAATATTAGGTGGACACAGAAGAACATATCACCAATGTGTTTTGGGCAGATGTTGGAATGTTAATAGATTATGCACATTTTGGTGAGGTTGTAGCTTTAGACACAACATATGGTACAAATAGTGGTAATCGACCACTTGCAATTTTTTCAGGCTTTAGTCATCACAGAAGTGCGGTTATTTCTGGAGCAACATTAATGTTTGATGAGACTATTGAGTCCTTCAAGTGGGTGTTAGAAACTTTTTTAGATGCTCATATGCAGAAGAAGCCTAAAACTATCTTTACAGACCAAGATCAAGCTATGACAAGAGCTTTGAGTAAAGTTCTTCCAGATACAAAGCATTGTTTGTGTACTTGGCACTTAAAACAAAATGGCATTAAGCACCTTGGAAACTTGATGAAAGGAGGGGCACATTTTTTGACTGATTTTTGCAAATGCATGTCTAAAATTACAGAAGTTGACAAGTTTGAAGAAGCTTGAAGCCAATTGTTATCTTCTTATGATGTTCATGAAAATAGGTGGTTGAAATCCATGTATGATATTAAGGAGAAATGGGCTTGATGTTATGTGAAGAGTTCTTGCACATTAGGAATGAGGAGCACACAACTCGCTGAAAGTATAAACGCTGATGTGAAGCAATGTACGTCACCAAATTTAGACATCAATGAGTTCTTCACCACTTTTGACAAAGTTGTTTCAGAGAAACAAGATATGGAATTGAAGTTGGAGTTTGATTCTAGGCACAAGATACCTAGGATGGTAAATCCAAGTGCACCAATATTACGCCAACTTTCAAAAACCTATACCCTAGGTGCCTTTGACATGTTCCAAGAACAATGGGATCTCCAATTTGCTGTGGAGTTAACTGAACATAATGAGAAAGAACCTTTACTTGTTTACACTGCCCATATGATTGATGAAGAGGGTGAGTGGAGAGTTGTTTTTAAGGCTAAAACACATGAAATTTTTTACACTTGTGGGATGTTTGAGACTACTGGGATATTGTGTTGTCATGCATTGAAAGTATACGAGACAAAGAATGTGAGAATTATGCATGAGCAATACATTCTCAAACGATGGACTAGGGAGGCAAGGAGTGGTGTTGTGCATGACACTATAGGAAATGAGATACAAGTGGATCCTAAACTTGAAATTACGCGAAGATATAGAGAATTGGTGTATAAACTAGTAAGATTGGCGAGAAAAGCTGCTAAGAGTTGTGAAGGGTTTGAGCATCTTCAGGGGTTAATCAGTGAAGCAGAAAAGAATATTCCTGATGGTAATGAAGATGATATTGTTGAGCCAAGTGTAGCACCAACCATTGAATCAAGAAATATGCCTAAGGGTTTTAAAAAGAGAGAAGGAAGAAAAAGAAAGCAACGCTACAAGAGTTGGAGGGAAAAAAATCTAAGCAAGCCTAGAGGAGTTGCTCAAGAGGAACAAGTAGTAAGTTTTGATTTCAATTATAATTATATAAAAAATAGAAGCTTTTATTAATCTTGTATTTATCTCGTGTAAGGTGTTCAAGATACTCCATCAAGGAATAAGAGAAGGAATAGCAATTCAAAAAAGGATGCACAAACACAACATGCTCCTCCAATTGAACCTGCACAAACTCAATATGTTTTCCCACAATCTACATCTCAACCATTGTCATTTACAAGCTTGTTAATGGTATGGATTGTTAACTTTGTCACTACTAATATTTCATATAGCTATAATATCCTCAAGTCATATTCATTGATATTTATAAGTATAGGCTACTGAAGAAAGTGATTTCCAATCATTGGAAGCGATGTTTCTCAATGCAAGCAATTCTTAAGGTAAAAGAAAGATAAAAAGATAATGTGAAAAACTATAACATTTTATTCATTTCAATATTGTCATTTACAAATATTGCATTACATAAACATGATACAACTCTCACATATTAAATGATACAATCCTTACATATTACATCTTTTGATTCATGCAGGAAACTAAAACATACATTGGACTCTTTTGGTGGCTACTTTTTGACTAACACAGACATTCAACTCTTTTGGTGCCTATTTTTTTGGATGCACCAACTCTGCACAGCTTGTTACTCATTTCTTTTGGAGCTTGGGAGTGCATAGAAGAATTTTTTTGGAAGGATGGAAATTGCTCTTTTTCACATTATAGCAACCATCTCCACCTGCAATCAATGTCAAGTAGATTAATTTACATCCTTATCAATATATGTATAGTTTTTTCAAGTTGCAACAACAATGTACAATGTATATGTTAAACTATGCAACTTCTTACAATGTCCAATGCAAGTATATATAGCGTTGTTTGTTAAGCTTTCAACAAAGACACACATAGGGACTACAACAAAAAGAAATATGTATGGTTTTACATCCAAGGCACACAAAATGCCTACAATATGTGTATTGCAAGCATAGAAGGAAATAATCTCAAGGGTTATCTGGGGAATGTTTACAGTCTACTTTATGAGTTCACAGAATACAATACAGCAGCTATGTATCTAATGCACTATGATACACACTGATAGATTCATTTTGGGTTAAAGTTATAGAAGAGTGTATGTTCATGAAAAGAATCCACAACAAAAAAGCACTGACCCTACTTCACGAGACTGCAAAAATAAATAAATATACTGCCAAGAATGTCAGCTATGATCGAGCAGTTAGCAGCATCTTAGATGTCCATTAAGAATGTCAGCTATGCCATTCTTCTAAACTCAAGGCTACCACATCTATACTGCAATTATTATAGGACCATGTTTCTGATTGTAAAGATAGTAAAAGTTAAAAGTTATTTAGGTGTTGTTGGGGATATATTCGTTAGTTCATTTTAGCTTGGCTTGGTCAAGTCACTCTAGCCTATAAATAGGGGCCTAATCCCATTGTATTTGACAGTTTTGCAATGTCAATGAAAGCTAAAAGCATATTCAGATAACTCCCCCTCCCCTCTCTACTCCTACTTCTTCAATCCTCTAACCTTCTTTCTCCTATACCCTAATTCCCAATTCTACAACATGCATGTTGCAGTTAGATATCATATTAGTTTCACAACAAATAAATAAAGAGATTGTATAGCATTGCCTCTAGTTTACGCATCACAATAAGCACACATTAACTCATGGCAAGGTCACAACAAAGCCATCCAAGTGGCAAGTGCCTTTCATGAGCATCTTTTCATATCATAGAATGCGCAGAAAAACTGGATATGCAAAACAAACCCTGAACTTATCAAGACCAACGACTAGATATGTAGTAATAAAACTTTATTCCATCGCATTATATTTAATGAAACAAGGATCTTTTGACAAATGGTAAGGAAGCAACTGTCCTTGAGAGAATTCACAAGGATTTTTAATAGGACAAATGGTTTTCTTTGGGGCCAATGAATTGGTACAGATGAACAAAGATCAATTGAGGAGTGAAAATGTGAAATCCAATCACTACTTACAAAGATTAAAGCTAATATGCACGACATTTTTATAGCATAGCTGCATTAATAGTGACCAAAAACATAATTATTGGCGAAAAAATGCCCTATTGATGAATCACATAATCAAAAAATAAACCCAAAAAAAAAATCGCAACGCATTGGCAAGACAAAGAAGAAATAGAACAATTGTAGGTAAGGTAAATTTGAAAAAAGTGAATCAAGAGTCAAAAGACGAAGACTTACAATCTCGACCACCGCGAATGCCGCCTCTGTTATTCATTGTATTTTGGTTCTGGTTTTCTGCGTTTTTTTACTGCTCTTGCACAAAATAAGCTCAGTGAAAAGATGCCCACGTGTCAAGTTCTAATGATCCAAGATTGTACAAATCCAATGGCTCAGCTTTACCCACTAAATGAAACTATGCATTTGGACAAATAGCACGGAAGAAGCACGTAAACGAATAGCACGACATGTGGACTCTGATACAAATTGGGCCAAATGAGATAATGCTTAATGAAGTAAATATAAACTTCATGAGAGATGCTTGCTGGGCTGCTGGCTGGTAATAACAATCAGCATATTGCGTTTGGGCCAAATGGATTACAATGATCTCAGGGATTGTGATTGAAGACGCTGGCCCAAAGAAAAATTTTGAAATCATAATTACATTTATTATTTTCCCCAAATATTCATGGAAATTAGGCCTTACTTCCAGAAATTATTTTAGGCCATAAATTTAATCACTAACTAATTACCCTTAATTTTAGGAAAATATGCCTTTAAATTTCAAATATTACCTTTTTTAATATTTTAGGCCAAATTTTCCATTATTAATCCTTAATTTCCAAAGTTCAAAATTTGGGATGTTACACCTATTCACTTTCTCAACTTATTACACTTAACACACTGGTCTTTGGTCAAAAGTTACCTACCATTCTTAGAACCCTACAACTCCAATTAATTTTTCCGGTTGTCGACAATCACATCCTAGTAAACCATATCCTCTACTACTTTCTTTGAATTTCTATACTAAAGCCACGTGAATCACTTTGATTGCCTTAACTCGCCTTTTCATTTTAGAGCCCTAGTTAGGTCATATTCCTTTCTTACTTTGTTCTTCTTATTTTAATGTATGATTTCTCTTTTGCATTCCTATTTTCCATTATGCATTCCGCACTCTTCTTAGTTTTTACTTCACATTGCCTAGGTAGGTTTTTACCTTAGTCGTGCATAATCTTTTTCCAAAAAACCCATTACTATGTTCCCATGGCTGACTGAGTCAATTTTATTTTTCAGTTAAAATGACCAGTTTTACTTCCTACAACATTAATATTGCTCTAGTTCTAGTAGTGCTTCTAGTTTTGATGGTCCTAGAATTAGTATTCCTACTGGTACTAATTTTGTCCCCATAAACCCCAGAAAAGGCATTAGAATGGTGCGGGATATCATAAGGAGGGGCCACTGCACCTTGACTTTTGAAACTAAACAAAGTCTTTGGGGAGAAGATTTCACGTGACATGGAACAATGACGGTCAACCTCTTAAGCCATCACACTTCAACAACTATATCGACTTGATGGCAAGGATCAATGTTCGTATCACGACAGGTAACTGGCATAGGGTACATAGAGATTATGCAGGCTTTATTTGGGATAAGCTCAGGGTAAGGTATATATGAATGCTAATTATATGATATGTAATTGTAAAAAATGTTAATTTGAATTGTACGTTTTGCAATCTGCATATCATGTAAACGAAGATTACATCATGGAATTTATCATTAAGAAGGGTGCCAATGGATTGTGTATATTCAGTCATGCATTGATGAAGATGTATTTGTAGAATCCTAAAGAGGTTGACAAGACGAAAGTTCCTATGGATCTTTGATCCATTATCAAACCAGATGATTGAAGAAATTTTATCATCTCATGTCGCGACCTGACATTTAAGATAATTGTTATTTGCAATTTATAAGACATATATGTATCTATTTAAATTTAATTAGAGTGATATGTATTTTCATAGGAATTAAGCCAATGAATAGTAGGAGGGAAAAATACAGTAAGTACCGATAAGGGAGGATGAAAGGGGTATGCTCAAATTGCTAAAAAGTTCACTGCTAAGCATTAGGATGGTAGTAGACCTCATCATTATGAACTATAGTCAGTGACAAGGAAAATTAGAGATGGTTCTTATGAAAATCAGGTAAAGGAGGTCAATGATAAAATTGTAAGTATTAACATTAGTGCCCGATTCATGGAAGTAATGTCTTCAATTAACTATCAATATTAATATTATTGTTAAATGCATAACAAGCAATGTCCCAGGAAGTTACAACACAGGGGCTACCTTTCTGAAATTGAGGATGTATTGGCGATCATCCTGGTCTTCTTAGAGGTGTCAGCTTTAGATTGACCAAGAAAAAACATTATGTTACTGGCAACCTCGAAGTAATAACCACAATGAAAGCTTTGAAAAGCTCTAAAAATGGTAAGATGAAATGCAAGAACAAATTCGGTTTCTCACACAAGAGTTGATAAAAGGAGCATACGACAAAAAATTGAGGGGAAATAGCAACTTAAGTACTAGAGCTAGGTGAACATTCCCCCACCCCCCCTTATGACCTATTAGAGAGAGAGGCGAATGTTGAGTGTTTTGCCTATATCCTTTGACAACATACAATTGCAATAGGATAAGTGTTCAACAACTCAGAGGATAACAACTTCATAACAAGCTTATCCCTCTTGAGCATGTGAAAGTACAAATAAACATAAACACCAACCCCAGATACCCTCTCCCAGTGCCCACAAAAGACACAGATACAATGGCAGGGAAGTAGGTAGCTTTGTTGCACAGCCTCGCCATCTACTTAAAGTATGAAAACTCCCACTCAAAAGAAGTTGGCTACTCAAAAGAAGATGCCTACTAATAAATCCAAGCTCCACTATCAATTCAACTCCCTTCTGATCAGTCTAAGCCCTCCACTTCTAAGACCCCCAATTAGTCCAAATTAGTTTAAAACCTAACACATATACCATAATTACCTTGTCCCCCGAGAAAACTAGGACAAGATTAAGTGCAATCACCTTAACCAAATCAATAACCACAGTAAGGGCATAAAGGAAGATCTCAAATAATAACACATGATGTTTTTGGGGCATGAATTCATCAAGAGGATGCCAGATGGAAGGAATACTTACTTCTTTGTGCCTTATATTCAAGGGCAGAAGTTCATTAACTCTGCTTAAATTAGTTTTTATTTATTTTATAATTGTTCTAATAGTGTGATTTCTCATTGTAATTAGGGATCACTAGATGCTTATAGTGGTAAATCTAATTTGCGAAAAAAGATGGCTTTATGACTTTATGGGCAGGGATCCGGTTAGAAGACCATACATGTGGGAAGCATTCAACCAATAAATTATTCATTTATTATTTCATATAATTCAGTACAACTTGTATGTTTTTATATATATAATTTTTTATTGTATCTTCTCAAAGGGTTGTACAAATACCACAAGAAGAATGGTCTTGATTTTAGCAATTGCAACCTCATGATAGTTGATTCAGATATGCCATCTAATGGTAGCATTCAAAGGTATATATATTATTTATCAATGACTATAATATTAAATTGAAGCAAACATATAGTTTATACAAATTTTTCTTCTCATTTTTTTATATTGTCCAAAGCAACCAGACATGAGCAATGATTGTGGGTACCACATGATACAGTACATGAAGGACATAATATTTCATGGTCTTGAAAATGTTGATACAAATAAGGCATATTATATGCTCAATTCGTTCATATATATACTCGGTTAGCTATATATTACAATATTTAACTTCCATATATTATTTCTTTTTGGAAAGTATTTTAATGCCTCTTGCTTAATATTTTTCAACTGACAAATGGAAGAAGTGGCTGAAGAGTTGCATCAGTTCAACTTTAGTTGAAAGCGTGAATAATACATAATATGAATGTAAATTTAGATACTTATGATTTTTTTAGTTTGTTTTAATGTTTTGGCTTTAATCATGTATATATGTACATGAATGATTGTAAATATATTCTAATTTGTTGTATTCTTCTGTATATAAATGAAATTGTAAATATATATTGTGATTCATTCTATAAATGTATATACATGGCGGATCTCAAAAGTATAACACCCCCCCCAAATTTTTTTTTTAAAATAGCTTATATAAATTATGACTATTACCTAACAACCATTATTTAAGTCAGTTATATATAACGGTTGTTTGGAAAGAACTGTTATATATGTTGGTAGATATATAACAATTGTTAAATTGAAAACGTTATGTATTATGCAAGCATTACTATGTATTATAACGGCTATTTACGTGTGCCCATTAATTACTATCTATCACAACAATAGAGATATTATGGCCTCACCAAGCCTCAATACTTGATAGGCATTATATTATAAGTGTTATAATAGGTCTGGAATAAATAATGGTTCGAAACCATAATGTATCTACGTAGAGCTTTTATAGCGCTTGCATAGATGACAGTTCGGAACTGTTATGTATGATAGTTGACAACTGTCATGTATTGGAATTTATGTAGCAGAGATGCTAAAAAATTCCTAGATTAGAACTCAATTTATGATTATTGGCTTCTCTCCTCCTTTCACACTTCACATTGCCATTCCCTTGCCCCTTACAGTACTTGAATCATGGAGGAATGATTCTCTTGTATGAAATTGCTCTTCTCCTCAAGTTACCAAAACCAGCCTTCTACTTCGCTTGCCGATGATTCTTCCAAAGTAGAGTTGTTTCTCAATTATTATTGCCTTTGAAAATGACAAGGGATTTGTTTCCCAAAATTCATCGCGCCTTATGAAAGGTGGAGGCACTTCCACAGTTGCTCTTTTTATCAATGTCATCCATGGTTTTTTCTGCTAGATGGAAAGACTAGGTGTCTACTTAAAATGGGAGGGTTTGGTATAAGGCCCCACTAGATTCTCTGGATGTTAAGCTGAAGTTTTAAAGGAGATAACTGTGTTGGGAAAGAAAGTCATGATCCCTCAAACTAGTGTAGGAGAAGCCTCAAACCTTGAAACTAGAAAATTTATTTTTTTAGATACTTGATAATATGATCCAGGAAAGGTATCAGATACCAATTAAAAGTATAAAAAAGGATTAATTTATTAAATGCAAAATGGTTATAGATGAAGTCTTAACTAAGTTTAAAAGTTCAAGGATGAGTGTTCAAGAACTAAGTGATAACTAAATTAAAATTTAAAATATTAAAACATTAGTTTTTTCTTAAACTTTCTAGACAAAAACATATTGTTACCTATATTTAGGATTAGCTCCATGTGAGAGAATGTTAATTATAAATAAGACAGGGGCAATAACATTATGAAGTAAAGGGGATAATGTGATATGTGAAATTTAAAATTCATAACAAATCATACCATAAATTCTTTAAGAAAAAAGGTAATGTTAACAAATCATTCCATAAATTCCTATAAAAGATAGTCGAGTAACCTAAATTCTAAATTAGGCCATTAAATTTAACAAATCCTAAATCAGGACATATATATGTCCTAAAATAGGGTTTTAGAATTTGATAATTTTACTCTAAATTATAGAGACATCTCTTTTATTTTAAAAGCCTATATAAACCTCTCTTAAAATTTCATCCAACACACCGTTAGTTGACCGTTAAATCACCATGTTGACTCATTATTTTGATGAAAATGCCCCTTCTTAAAATAAATATTACTTAATAATCATGTAATCTTTGAAAAATAATAATAAATCATTTAGTCACATATAAAATTCAAAGTTTTAAGAAAATTAGTACTATGTATTTTTAAATTTTTTTTCATACTTTTAAATTGATCATATTATAAATTTTTATTTTTTAATAAATTTAAATTTTAATCTATTTTATTTTTAAAAACAGTTATCAGATGATATTTTGCAATAATACACACACACTCAATTAACTTATATAATTATAAAATGATATTACTACAAGATTGGCATATTAATATCTTATAATTTAAAATTTTTAATAATATTTCATTAAACATATATTCTTAAAAATATTTACTCAAATTTTAAACAAGTTGTGAATATTTAACACATAAACAGATTACTAAAACTTATTTTAAATTAAATTAAATTAGTAAAAATATTAAATACATCATTAATGAACATTAACATTAAAAGATAAATTAGGGATTTGGTATAATGAGGGGTAAATTAATAAACCACATTTATTTTAATATAATTTTAAATTTAAAAATATACTTGAAGAATCTTTTTAGAATATTCTTTAACAATGTTAAGGATTTGAACTAAAATGTATGTTTTCAAAATAAAAAGGAGGTTTGTATAATTAAGGCAAAATAGAAGGCTGATTATAGTATTTTACTCTTTTACTTTGGTTTAATTCTCTTTTGATCACTACCTCTCTTCCCCTAGGGGTGTTCATGGGCAGGGCTAGGCAGGGCAAGATGCTGCCCCAATGCCCTGCCCTACCCAAAAGATTATTGAGCAGTAAAATGCAGCTCAGTGCTTGACTCTGCCCATTAGAAGTCCTAACATTTTTTGGCAGGGCGATAATGGGCTGGGCTGGGCTGGGCGGGCTTTTCTTGTCCAAATAACGGTACCCTACCACACTCTATGTAAAAAAAAAAAAAACTTCAATCATATCTAATAAACAATATTACAAATATTAAATGAAATATATAATTCTATATTTTGAAATATTCCAAAATAAGTTTACATCTTGAGCCTTGAAATTAAAAAGACAACTATATATCTTAACAAATAGTTAAATACTTATAAGTGAAAATAAAAATATATAATAGTATTGTATAAAAAAATAAAAAATACTATATATACTACTGGGCAGAGCCAAATAGGCAGGGCAACATACCATGCTTGATGCCCAACCTTGCCTGCAAAAATGCTCAGCCCAATTATGTCCAATTTTTCTAGAGTTACTTTTTCTTGGGCTAGACAAGATGCAGGGCAACATACCATGCTTGATGCCCAACCTTGCCTGCAAAAATGCTCAGCCCAATTATGTCCAATTTTTCTAGAGTTACTTTTTCTTGGGCTAGACAAGATGATTTTCCAATGGGCTCAGGCGGGCGCACAGGACCATGGGCATTATGAACACCCGTATTTCCCCCTCGTCCACCATTTTTTGTCTTCCAGTATTTGCAGATCAAATTTGATACGGATGTTTGAGAACATTAATCGATCAAGTATGAATAACCTTTTAGTGAAGCATAAAGGGAATTCATTCAGAACGTCCCATATTAACACAGACACACAAGAGCTAGCCTATCCTAGCTACAATAAGGATGATAATATATAAGAGCAAATAAGTAATATTAATACGAAGAATTAGTCTCTGTAAGTTTTTCCATTGTAATATCAATTGAATTTTTAATTTCGTAAGATTGAGATGTAATGTTGATGTTGCAGGAAACAAATTGGTTTTTGTTATGTTAATATTGCGGCGGTTTATAACATTGCCGGGGAGGGGGAGATAGATATCATCAGGATAGAGAGAAAAAAGGAATAACAATATAAAATTCTCAAATTATAAAACCTGATTTTATGACATCTGACATGATTTAGAATTTATTAAATTTAATAGCCCAATTTAAAATTTAGGTAATTTAGCAATATTTTAAAAGGATTTTTGTTTTATATTTCTTAAGACTAAAATTTAGTTTAAATTTATAATTTTTTGATAAGCTCTCATCATTATCTGGACATATATATCGAGGGAGCTTTTTATGAAGTGAGTAATATCCACCCACAGTTTTTGTTATATGTAACTAATTTAACCATTTTTTTAAATTTCTGAAAATTAATTATTAAGTCTCGATATTTAGTTACCTACTGCCAGATCAGAAGAACTTGCCCGACAAGGATGACGTCAACTCTCTATGAATGGACCCATTTAACAAACGCCAGCTCCATTGCCTTCACTGCTTCGTAGGCTCAAGCCGTGAAAACGAAAACTAAGCTAGAAGGAACCCCGAAAACCTCACAAAGACGTATCTTCATCAAAGCAAGCTCGGTTATGGCGGGCTCTGATCCTCACAAGATGATCAGCAAAGCTGACAAGCTGTGAGTTCATCCTTCTCAGTTTGGCCATTCATTTCTCTCATTGATTGACGCAACTGTTAAAATCCCTTAAGATTTTGCTATGCACAATTTTGTGGGCCATCTAAGGTGAAATGAGATCCGGGAAAATTTCGCGTAATGCTAGAATCTGATACTCGAACAGTTGATTTGAATGGTCATGGTTTTGTAGAACAACCAAAAACTTCTCTTAGACGGGTGGTTTTTCATATGGGTTTAGTTTCTCGATTCAGACGAGTATAGAAATGATCCGTAGGATTGATTGATGGGCTTTAATTTTGTTTTTGAACTGTTTCTTTCGGGTGACCATGATTGTAGAAAAATGCTGCAACTGTTGAGGCAACAACTGTTAGGGTCATACTCTCTTCATAGTTCATTGGTTATAGAGTCTGTTAAAAGAACAGGGTATTAATAAAGTTCTTCTTTTAAAATGTTTTTGAATCCTTAAGTATAAACAACTGATTATCTACTTTGAAATAAAGTAATTTTGGCTTTTCTTCTTGCAAATCCCCAATAGAAAATAAAGTAATCTTGGAATAGTTTTGAATTGAAAATTTATCTCTCATTGGGATTCATGCTTCTCGACTGATTTTCAATAATTGAATTACTGAAATTACAAATTAAGCATTTGATGCAACTTTTGGTTTTCTTTCTATGACTTTAATTAAATGTTTTTTTTTCTTTTTTAAATTTCCTTGCAGAACTAAACTTACTCTTACAAGGTGGAGTGCAGATTGGCAAAATGCTACTGCCCTCTATGAGCAGGCTGGTAAACAAAAATATGCATTTCTAAACTATTAATTCTATATGCAAATAACTTTGTGGCCAGTCTATCAAAAGTGAGAAAGCATGTTCGTAAACCTTCTAACCTTTTGTCCTCCTGTAGCAAATGGATTTAGAGTTGCCAAGGATTATGAGAGAGCAAAAGAAGCTTATGAGAAAGCTTCTAAAGGACAGGAAATGCTTTCTTCGTATCCTTTTTTTGCTTTATTGTAGACTCCGCCCTGTCTATGAACAAAATAATTCTTCCATAATGTTGATACATTCATTGCATTAAACTACCTCTCTTAATATTTCCTTTACAAGCAAACTAGACCCTGGGATGCTGCTAAACATATGGAGTCTGCTGCTGGTCTAGCAAAGGACCTAAGGAACTGGAAAGAAGTTGGGGACTTCTATCGAAGGGCATCTGAATTGTACATTGAGTGTGGGAGACCACAACCCGCATCTGACGCTCTAGCAAAGGGAGCCCGGTAAGCCAATAGTTTACTTTTCCTTTGCAATTATATTATCATTATTATTCTCAATTTTAAGTTGGAGGCAATATTTACATCTTTTATAACTCATGATGTAGATATTCAGTGAACCTTTACTTAATAATCATCTAATCTTTTTTATTAGTTAATCATGAGCCGAAATGATGAATTTAATTTTACATTGAATAGCTACTATTGATTGATTGTTAAATATATTATCATGGGTCTTTTATCTTATTTCATTCAATCAAATTAAGGCACTTTCAGATACTGGGATAAAGAAAGAGCAACACAAGTTTTTCTTTTCTTTTTCTTTTCCCCCTTGAAAGAGTAAAGTGTTTATATCCTGCATCTTCTTACATCATGTAGCCTGTGCATATGGCTTGCTTATCTTTCCTTTTATCATAACCATATGATTCCTTTCCTATCTTCCCTATTCAGTGCTTTGGAAGATTCTGTGCCAGAAGAAGCAATTCAGTTATATACTGATGCTTATACAATTCTTGAAGATGATGGAAGAGAACAAATGGCGTTTGATCTATATCGTGGTGCTGCCAACGTTTATATAAAACTTGAGAAGTGAGTTTTCTCCAAACTTAAGATTATCTTAATTTCATTGGTTTGTTTATGGGATAGGGATTATTCATCTCTGTACCCTTGATTGCCATTAACTGGACGAAACTTGGTAAGTTTTGCAGTGATTTGATGTTAAGATGTTAGTTTTTGTCTTTTATCCAATGGAATAGCCATTGATGCTTCTCTACTGATCTTATTTATATAAGGTGACATATATGATGAAGCATAAGTCAAATATTACTGTTGAATCTTCAAAGGTATTATATTATATGTATTAGAATGTAACATTCTTGTACCTAATACATAGAGCAGTTTTCTGACTCCAGAAGATCAATGGATGCACAGTCCTGTATTTCTGCTCAATTCAAGCATATGTTCATATGAGGCACAAGCTTGCAAAAATGAAAATTTCAACATAACGGTTTCATGCATGCTATCAATTCAGATGTTTAACTTATTAGCTATATGATAGTATGTTAGTCAGATACGAGGGGGGAAAAAAAGACTAGACTAATGAATGTTAGGGTCTGTAAAACAGATGAATTGGATTAATATGCTAAAAAGTGAAAAGTGTTTTACACCCAAAGAGATGATGATTAAGGACTGAGCTGGTGCCATGTCCATGTGTCATGAACAGTATCTATAAATGTTGGACTGGGCACTTGAGAATTTTTGGTAGTTTGAGTAACATATTTTTTGAGTAACTGTTTTTATTTCTGGTGATAAGGAGCTACAAAAACAATTCGGGCCAAGGACCAAATCCTAGAATAATATCCTGGAAAAAGGAGAGCTGTAGCCTGTAGGATACTGAATAATACCTATGATTATGGTACAGATTACAATATTGACACATCAGTGATAGATAAATACTCTATCCCCATGATTATGGTACAAATTACAATATCTACACATTAATGAGTAAATCCTCTAATAGTCTAATATACCAACGGTTAGAAAGTAATCTTATTATTGGATTCCCCTCATAGTATGTTTTACTCTTAATAGCTTATTAATTCTTTGTCCCATTCCATATTGTGCCACCCTGAAAGGTCATAACTACTTTTTTTGGAAGCCGATAATATCAATACAAGTTATTGCATAGAAGTTTTATGATGTGTGGATTTTTCGCTGGTATGTGAATTTCAGTTATACTGGACTATGATCTTAAAACATGCAGGTATACAGATGCTGCATCTGTCTTAATAAGATTGGGCTTATCAGCCGACAAGTCTAATGCTACCAACAGCCAGTGCAAGGTCTGTAAATTACGAATTTTGTATTATTTTTGGTAAACTCTTCAATTCATATATGTATTTAAGAAAAGGAAGGACATCATTCAGTCTTTTAAGTGAACCATAAAATAGGATCTAATTTTATTATTTAATAATGTTGAAGGAATAGTGATGAGTGATGACTCTATTAAAACCAATGGGACCATAAGTGTATTCCAGTTTCTTCTTCCTATTCTGCTTTCTTTTTTAAAACTCTTTGGATTGCATAGAACTATGTACTTTTATTATACATATATCATTTTAAATGAGCCGGGCCGCCCTTTTATGCATCTTTATAAATAATAGAGGAGCATTAGATAATTTGTGGGTGGCATAATTGACATGTAAGAATCAGCCCTTGCTGCTAGCAGAAAAGGAGGCAACTGGACTATCCATCCCTATCAGTCTTCAAGTAAATGAGTTGTGTTAAAATGGTATCTACAAATGAATAGGAGGAGGTAGATTATTTTTACTGTTAAATGTCATTCTGGTACCGAATTATGCTGGGACTGTGGATTTGGTTTACTAAGCTCATTTGGAAGTAAATTATAAACTGTAAATATCAAGCTGAGTTTTTGTTGCTATTTGGCTTAGATTTCAGATATTGGTTATATGGATGCATGTCAGACAAATCTCAGTTTGTTCTGTGTACTTTACCTGTTTCCATTCTGTTTCTTGCTTTTATATTCTCTCCTTAATCTATTCCTGACCTAACCATCCTCTATCTTCATCAAGTCCTTGTAGCATCTTTCATTTTATTAATTTTTTTCTAAACCCATTTTACCTAAAATGCATGCTAAATCATGAGGATACGAATGCAAGATGTTGCTCTTTGGATTTTTTAGGCATCACTATGTAGGACTCAATTGCGTCACAGAATGCTCCTAGATTGATTGTTGGTAAAATTCTCCAAAGAGTAAAATATTACAATTGTCAATGAAACACATTCTTATCCTTTCATGTCTCATTGTGATTGTTCCCTGGATCAAGAAATTAGTAAACCCAAATATTGGTACAAATTCTGAAACTGAAACCACTCATGTGTTGTAGTCTTTAATGATGGCATGCATGTAGCAGGACCAGAAATTATTAAAATCCTGAAACAAAGTTAAATAAACTACTAGAAATGTTAACCCTACCTCCCAAGTCAAAGAAAAACATCACCTTTAGTATATCCTCATCAACCTCTTTACAATTTTGTTCAATTATTCCTGCGTCAACATGTTCCATAACACCACCCCCCCCCCCCCCCCCCATGCCAAAAAAAAAAATCTTATTTCTGCTATCCTGCTTAGAAGAAACATGAGGTAATTGCTTGGCCTGGGTGATATAGGCAGAAAACAAAACAATCAAATATCAGTATATTAATCAATGATCAAAGGGGTAATTATTTTATCTAACTTGAGCTTGATTTATGAGAAACTGAACTAAGTTACCAAGAAAAAAAAAAAAGAAATCCTGATAATAATAAAATACTGTAATGGGATCACATTACTATAAGTTTATAGATAACTCTTAACTATTCCCAATATCACCACCCCAATTAACTTATTATGAGTCAAAAATCCAAAGCACAAGTGTTGAATAATAGAATAAATAAAGTCTATGTCCACATCCTACTTCAGTTGATACTAGCACATCTATCAAAATTTTTACTCCTTAGGCCTTCTTGGTTCAGAGAACTTTGGTTGCTTCTTGATTGACAACTACACCGAGAAATATGCTTAGAGAAAAATCTAACCCTGATAGATTTAAACATTGGCAGCACCATTGTATATAAAAAAAGGTTAAGTAGAAAATTTGACCTGGAAGTATAGGACTAGGAGCAATGTTGCCATGGAAGTTTTTTTTTTATCTTAATGTTACCTTGAGAGTCCTAAAACATAGCAAAACATAGCAATGTTGCCCTTTTGTAACCACCGTTTATATTTATTGTTAATTTTGACTGAAATTGCTTACTAGGCAGCCGCATTACTTTGATTGTCCAACCCATCGTCACACATTGTCCTCTCTTCCTCTTTCCCTCTCCCTCATTCCATCTTTCCAGAGAGAAACAAGTTTCGTCCTCTCCATCCCTTTCTTCCTCCATCCAATCGCAGCCAGTGAAAACCAATTCCGGCCTCAACAAAAGATTTTGAATGAGTTTGGCCCGATGGCTTGATTCCTCCGCTGAGTGGGAACCCGTTTGAGATGGATCTCGGGTCAAGCTCAAGACCCGATATGGCAACTACCTTAGAGCCAATGGTGGCTTGCCGCCATAGAGAAATTCCATCACCCATGATATCCCTCATAGGACCTCCACATAGGACTGGATTTTGTGGGATGATGACATCGTTGAGATTCATGTTCAGAAATCGGCACCTCCACCAGTTCCCCATTCCGATTCTCTCAACTTCAAATCCAACACCCCAACAGCTGAATCTGTCAAAGTGGCAAACACTACTGAAACCCATTTGGTTTGTTGATAAATCTTTACCCGGAAGCATTTTTTGTTGTGATAAATTTTCAATTTTGGTTTGTGGTGGATATATCTTCGATTTTTGTTGGAAAATGTTTTCTTTCTCTTTCGGCCATTGCTGAAGTTTTAGCGTTATATGGCAATATTTGGTTTAAGGTTAAGTGTAACTCTTGAAGGAAGGAAGCGACAGAGGAGTTTATCCTTTTTCTTCACCGTTGAAACAAAGGAGGATTCAACTGTTGATGGAGGAAGAAAAGGTCAGAGAGAGGGGGGGGGGGGTGGGGGAGAGGATGATGTGTGGTGATGAGTTGGACAATCATAGTGCATGTGGCTGCCTAGTGAGCAACTTTAGTCAAAATTAAGGGTCAACATAAACTGTGGCTAAAAGAGGGACAACATTGCTACGTTTTAGGATTTCCAGGGTAACATTGAGATCCAAAAATCTTCCAAGGCAACATTGCTCTTGGGCCTATATTTTTGGGGCAAATTTGCTACTTAACCCTAAAAAAAAATAATACCTTCACTAGATTTTTAGCCATGGCTTTGGCCCTTAATCAGCCAGCCATCTGTGAACTCACAATGGTAAACTTTTTCTTTTAGCGAAAGAACTCAATACTAACTCCAATAACATCTCACAAGTACTAAAAGTTACTTCTTTGACAACTAACGCTCACCTCATTTACTCTTTCTTTATTCTTAAATTCAATATATGATCTCTCATCTCAACTAAAAGTGCAGCTTACCAACCTTGGTATGGACCTTCTTCTAACTTCCATCCCTAGCCCTTGTTCAAATGTATCTCTCTTGATCTCCTGCTCTGTCCAGTTCCATCGTTCCCTGATCCATACCACAGCCCCCATACTGCGAGACACTTAAATTGTGTGCAGGCACTTCAAGTTTTGCTGTGTCATTTTATCATGTTAGTTCTTGTCCTATAATCATGCCTGTATACATGCTTCCTAGTTCTCTGGTAAGCAAGGTCTTTGGCTAGTCTGGCCAATGTTGTTTTGCATCCATAGACTGAAGTGCCATTAAGCTCAGATGAGGTCGAGGGCAACTGAAAAAACAACAATTCAATGATGTTTGAATTCTCAAACAGTTGGCATTTATATAACCAGTGCATATCTGCTGCATCCTTGTTACTTATATATAACTGTGATGGGTGAAGGCATTTTCATTCCTGCAAATATGCTATGCTCATGATCTGATATTTATGACGTGTTATTTAATGAAAAGTTTTCTTACACACTTGTTGATGCAGGCATATCTTAGCGCAATAATCGTTTACCTCTATGCCCATGATTTCAAGGAAGCAGAGAAGTGCTATAATGACTGCTATCAGTAAGCTGCTGCCCATCCTTATGCTATTGTTTAGTTATGTATCTGCTCATCTGTAATTTTGTACCCGACTTTGGATTCTCACTGCATCCTTGATGCACAGCCATATTTGTGGTTCTGCATCCTATTTAGGATTTAGGAGCTTTGTTTCATAATATGTCTTATGGAATCTGATTTTTTTTAATTAATTATTGCTTTTGATTTCAGACTCATATAATCACATTTTTCTGCCTGTTTTATAATGGCTTGGCTGGTGCCCATTACTTAGCTATTGATTATGAAGCATTAAGAACTTGATTTTGGGCTTCAATGTGTGTTTATGCAAGGTTGATGTTATGGTTTTAGATGTTTAGGTTTAGAATTAGGAGAAGAAGAGATTAGAGATCAAGAAGAAGAGACTAGAAGAGAGATAGAGAAGAGAACTCCAATGGTTCTCACATAACTGAATTCTGCAAGGTCATGACTAACATGATTGTACAAGTATGAGGATTGGGCTATTTATAATGAAATAGCCTCCCTCTAATCCTAATATAGTGGTTAGTAGGATATTATAACACTTATCCCACTAATTATGAATGTTTACAATTAGGTCCCTATAGAATATTTACAATGTTTACAAATAGGTCCCTAGGTACATGTTATGACTATTTATATATCATTGCCCCCCCCCCTTCGAAACAACCCTTGTCCTCAAGGGTTTGGCACCTGAAACTCTGGAAATTGATGCTTCAAGTTGAACAAGGACACCCATGTAGCTTCCTCTTCCGGGTAACCTTGCCATTGAACTAGCACTTCGGTAATAATCCTCTTTTGTTTCCTCGCAACTCTTTGTGATAATATTTGTTGGGGATAGAGTGAACTTGGAACAACCGGCCAATCAATAGGAGGATGCCGTTGTTTAACACTCGGATCCGGGCACAATTTCAACAAGGATACATGAAAAGTAGAGTGAATCCTTGTTTCTGGAGGTAACTCTAGCTTGTATGCAACTGGTCCCACCTTTTGCAACACTTTGTATGGACCATAGAAGCGAGGAGCAAGCTTTTGATTGCTTCTAGTAGCAGCTGAAACTTGTCGGTAGGGCTGCAACTTCAGAAACACCCATTGCCCCACCTCAAAATGCCTATCCGAGCGTTTTTCATCAGCTTTTTGCTTCATTGTGTTTGCTGATCTGTGAAGATAATGTTTCAAAACAGCTAACATCTTTTCCCTTGCTGTAAAACTTCGATCAACCGCTTCAACCATTGTTGTTCTAGGTATATATGGAGTGTAAACAGCTGGTTTTTGCCCATATAGAAGCTCATAGGGAGTGGCTTTGGCGGTTGTATGAAAAGATGTATTATACCACTATTCAGCTAGTGCTAACTAGTGACTCCACTCCTTGGGACCTCCCAACACATGCACCTTAAGTATGATTCGAGGCATCGATTTAGGACCTCGGTTTGGCCATCGCTTTGGGGATGGTAAGCTGACGATAGATTTTGCTTCACCTTCAAAATCTTCAAAAACTCCTTCCAAAAGTTGCTCAAAAACAAAGGATCTCTATCACTTATGATTTCAGCTGGTGCACCATGCAATTTATAAATCTGATCTAAAAACACTTGAGCTAACGTAGAAGCTGAATAAGGGTGAGAAAGAGGAATAAAATGGGCATATTTAGTCAATCTATCCACAATTACCCATATTACCTCTTTACCTCCTGATTTCGGCAATCCTTCAATGAAATCCATGGAAATACTCTCCCAAACCTTGCTAGGAATAGGAAGGGGCTGTAGTAATCCCGGTGTAGCCACCGTTTCATACTTACATCTAGCACATGTATCACATCCCCGAATGAATTCTTCAACATCCCTATGCAAGTGTTTCCACCAAAAGAGGCCTTTTACCTTGTAGTAGGTAGCTTGAACCCCTGAATGGCCTCCTTGAGGGCTTGAATGGAGCCAATCCAGCAGCTTAGTTTTCAATTCAGCAACATTCCCAACCACCAAACGGTTATTCTTCCTCAAACAAGTGTCATCCCAAGAATAGGAATGAAAGATACCATCATTTTCCTTCACTTGCACTAGTATATCAGCTATGTTTTGATCTAGTTCCCAACTTTGCTTGATTTCCTCCATTAATTCAGGTGAGGAAGTGTCCAAAGAAATCTGCAAAATTTGAGAACCATGCAATCTAGACAATGCATCAGCAACAACATTCTCATTTCCCTTCTTGTATTGAATCTCATAATTATAACCCAAGAGTTTAGCAATCCAATACATTTGAAAAGGAGTTTTCAATTTCTGTCCCAAGAGATATTGTAGGCTTTGTTGATCCGTTTTTATCATGAATTTACCTCTCTCAAGATATTGGTGCCAATGCTCTACCGCTTGCACCACCGCTAGTAGTTCTTTCTCATAGATAGAGAGACTTATGTGCTTGGGCGCCAAAGCCTTGCTGAAATAGGCTAAAGGCTGACCTTGTTGCATCAAAACAGCACCTATCCCTCCTCCACATGCATCAGCCTCCACCACAAAGTCCTTAGAAAAGCCAGGTAAGGCCAACACAGGAGCTGAAATAAGAGCTGATTGCAACTCTTTGAAGGATGCAGCAGCTGCCTCCTCCCATTTGAACCCTTCTTTCTGCAACAAAAGAGTAAGAGGCTTAGCTATTGAGCCATACCTCTTAATAAACCTTCGGTAGTACCCAGCCAAGCCTAGGAAAGCCCTTAGTTGCTTTGCTGATTTTGGTTTAGGCCAATCAGCAACTGCTTGAATCTTCTTGGGATCCGTAGCTTCTGTACCGTTGCTGATTATATGCCCCAAATACTCCACACTCTTGGCAGCAAAAGTGCACTTACTCTTCTTAACAAAGTAATGGTGCTTTTGCAAAATCTGCAACACTTCTTCAAGATGCTTAGCATGTTCTTGTAAATCAGCACTATATATCAATATATCATCAAAGAAAACAAGAACAAACTTCCTTAATAGATGACGAAAAATGTCATTCATTGCACCTTGAAATGTAGCCGGGGCATTTGTCAAACCAAAAGGCATTACTAACCATTCAAAATGTCCCGAGTGTGTTCTAAATGCTGTTTTATAGCAATCTTCCGGTTGCATTTTGATTTGATGGTAACCAGCCCTCAAATCGAGTTTAGTAAAACACCTAGCTGCATGTAGTTCATCCAATAGGTCTTCAACTAAGGGAATGGGGTATTGATTCTTTACCATTTTCTTTTTGAGTTCCTGGAAATCAATACACATCCTCCATGACCCATCCTTCTTCTTCACTAGCACAATAGGGGCTGAAAAAGGAGATGAACTCTCTTGAATTACACCGGTTTGAAGCAATTCAGTCACTTGCTTCTCAATTACATCCTTCTGGGCTGCTGAATATCGATAGGGCTTGAGACTTATGGGATTTGTACCCTCTTGGAGCACAATTGGGTGGTTATGACCCACCCTTAGTGGAGGAAGGCCTCTAGGCTCATCAAATAAGTGCTCAAATCTTCCAAGCACCCTCTGAATCTCTAAGGGCAGATCTGTACTTCCTGCAATGTTAACATTACCAATAGCATAACAATCTGAAATTGTAGGTAGGGGTTGCAAGAGTTGTACCAAGTACATTTGTGGACCAAGGTGCTTGTTACCCCGTAGTTTTGTAGATGAAACCACCTTTAGGGAGTTTGTAGGGCTTGCTTGTAATTGGCACATTTTTCCCCTATACCAAAATTGCATGAAGAGCTTCTCATAATCCCACAAGGCACTTTTGATAGTTTTCAGCCATGTTAGTCCCAACACAATGTCAAACGTATTAAGTTTGATAATCCGGAGATCACACACAAAGTCTAACCCTTGCATCTTCCATCGAAAACCATGCCATACCTCAAAAACTTGAAGTTTCTGACCACCAGCAACCTGAATTGCAGCAAGAGGCTGTGCTGAACCCCTCCATCCCAATCTTACAGCAAAATCATAATCCAGAAAATCATGTGTACTCCCATTATCAATTAGCACTTGAATAGGCCTCTTTCCCACATTCCCTTGAATTCTCATGGAGTCATTTGTATCAATTCCATTTATAGCATGTAGGGATATAAGAGAAGCAAACTCGTCCTCTTTATCAAGTTCTGGTTCAGTTTCGGTTCCTGGGGGTCCCTCGGCATCGTCCACCAATTCCATGAATTGCAATCTCATTCTTTGTCTTTGGGGACAAGAATGATTTCGGTTGAAGGGTTCATGGCAATAGAAACAAAGATTCTTGGCTCTATGCTCGACCTCATCTTCTGTCGAAAGAATCTTTGAATTTTTCCACGTTTTTGGCACATTTTTATCGGCTGTTGTTGTGTTTTGGGTTGCCAAGGTCAAAGAGTTCCCTGTGTATTGAGTATTTTCTGTCTTATCCTTTGGCTGGACCCCACTTGGTTGACTAAAAGACTTAAAATACCCAGCATTAGAAGTATTCGTGGCATAACCCTGTGCAGACACCCCGCTGGAGTTCGACGCGCCCCTGGAGCCCAAGACCTTCGACTCTTTCCTTAAATTCGTTAATTCTTGGATTCTTGCTAATCGTCTCGCCTCACCTAACGTTCTTGGATCGAACATCTGGACTGCACCTGCAATATCGTCCTTAAGTCCCGAAAGATATATTTCGACCAGGTAAGCCTCGTTCAATTCGACTTTGGCTGAGAGCAAATCAAACTTCGTGTTGAATTCTGCCAGTGACCCCGTCTGGCGTAGTCTCGATAGCTCGCCCATGGGTTTCTCGATTGGAAGACTGAAGGTATCTCGAAGCAACACGACATACTCGTTCCATCCCATCGGTCTCCTCCACCTTCGTTCAAACGCGACGTGCCATGCAAAACTCGTTTTGTCGAGACCCATTGATGCCATGGTAACCTTCTCGGCTTCAGGTGTGCCGTCCAATCTGAAAAACTGTTCACACTTAGATATCCAGCTGTCAACATCCTTCCCCTGGAACTTCGGGAACTCCATTTTGGTGAACTGTGTTGGACGATGATGCGTTTCACCATGCACATTGATTCTGTCATTTGCCCGAAAACGTCGCTGATGATCATCGTTCTGGGGTTGCATTGCTTGAACCAGATTCCTCAACTCGTCTCTGAATTCTTGCCGAAAGCCTTGAATCGTGGCATGTAACTCATCGACTTGATTAAGCTTTTCCAGTTTTTCCTCCATCTCGTCTATTTTATTCAGCCTTTGGAGCTGTTCTTCAATGGCTGCTACTCATCCTTTCATGTTGCTGGACCAAGTCTGAGCCATCCGTCAACGATTAATGTAGCCATTGAACAACCAGTGGCAAGGCCCAGGTAATTGGAGCTAGGCTTCTTGATAATTCTTGCGCTTTCTTGATTGTTACTTGCTACTGGGTGAAGTCTGACAGGACCGCTGAACTCAGAAACAGAGGAAATTCCTCTGTTTTGCACTTTCTTTTTCTTGAATTCTTAATGAGTCTTGGCTGCCCCACTCGTTTCTGGGCATTCACAATTGAATCGGAGTACTGGGTAATGATCCCAGAATCCGGTTCTTCTTCTTTTTGCGTTTTTTTTTCTTGCTTCTGTGCCAATAGAACAAACAAAACAGATCGGCAGAACAGAGCAAAGAGCAGAAGAGTGACAGAACAGAAGGATAGTCACAAAATAGAGAGCATAACAGCGAAAGAAGGCGGAAGAAGTAGGCCTCTGATACCACTGTTATGGTTTTAGATGTTTAGGTTTAGAATTAGGAGAAGAAGAGATTAGAGATCAAAAAGAAGAGACTAGAAGAGAAATAGAGAAGAGAACTCCAATGGTTCTCACACAACTGAATTCTGCAAGGTCATGACTAACATGATTGTACAAGTATGAGGATTGGGCTATTTATAATGAGATAGCCTCCCTCTAATCCTAATCTAGTGGTTAGTAGGATATTATAACACTTATCCCACTAATTATGAATGTTTACAATTAGGTCCCTATAGAATATTTACAATGTTTACAAATAGGTCCCTAGGTACATGTTATGACTATTTATATATCAGTTGACTTTCAAAAAACACACCCTCTCAGATCCAATTTTTCTTTTACTATGTCTGGCCTTCCATTTGTAATCAATTGATATTTACTTCATCACTACATAGCAATTTTAGTAGCCTTGACATGCCCTTCTCTGCAATGATATCCTCTGCCACCTGTTTTCCTTCATCGAGACCTTTTATCATCAGTGGTGAATGAGTTACCCAAATTTTCTGGCTTGCTCCTTCTGAACCCAGAATAGCTCTTGGTTAATACAAAATATGAATTGAGAAAATTCATTTTTTATGCATACATGGAACATCTGTATAAAAAACAATAATTACCCTTAATTGTTGGAAACTAGGTCATATTTTTATTCTGTTTTCTCTCACGGACTCAAATGTTGTCGTTACCATGTATGCTTTTATATAGAGAGGACAGGAGGGAGAGGGGATGAATGTAACGGCAACGCTTGTATAATCTTCTAAACATCCCATCAAATGAGTTAAGAATTCGCAGTAGCTTATGGACCATGATAGCATGAATCCTGGGCATGAAATTTACTTTTCCTTCTTTGTATGCAAAAATTTAGAGTGATTTTGTAATTTTATGCTTAAGCTTTAGGGAGCTGATGAATGAACTGTTATAATGACATAATGTGTTGTATCTAGGATCGATGCCTTCGTCAAAAGTGACCAAAACCGTTGTGCTGCCAAGCTTCTTGCTGCTTACCGGGAAGGAGACGTTGAAGAAATCAAGGCGATCGCTAATTCCAGCATTGTTTCAAATCTTGACCATGTGGTAAACGATTAATCAAAAACTTTGATTATTATTATTTTTTTGATGTTTAGTGATGATGTGACGAAAATGTATGTGCAGATTATCAGACTTGCAAGGAAACTGCCAACAGGTGATGTGAGTGCAATAAAGGTTGATGCAGCCCATGAGGAAGGAGATGAGCCACTAGACGAAAATGATCTCACTTAAATACTGTTTATGTATATGATTGTGTGTTGATCAGTACATAAATAATTGATTGATTTGTACTGCTCTTTCTGTTGTATGAAGACGTCACTTGTATCACATGTACCGTTTTCTGAAGAAAAAAAGAGCAATATGAATTACTCCTTGATTGCTTTGGGTTGAGAAGGGAGCTTTATTTTTCAAAATAAATGAGAACTTGATGATTGTGTTATTCACAATAAATAATGGATATATGTATGTATAGACAAGGCATGCATGTAATAGGACAACATATTCAAACTACTTGATAGGCGTAAAGAATCGACATTGATCTCTTGTAATTAGAATGAAACATTACAGAGCCATAAACCCAAAAAGTTAAAAAGGACTCAACTGTAATATAGATACAAGGTTAAAGTGTAAATTTGTCTCCAGAAGATTTGGCTGGAGAGCAACGTTGTTTTATAAGTTTTTTTTTTTTAAAAGTTTAATGTTATCAAGGAAACTTCAAAACATAACAATGTAGATTTATATTATTAAAAAACTAATGTTGATTGTTAATTTTTAAACAGAAAATGATGATATTGTTCCATTTTTTAAAAAGATTTACCGTGTAACATTACTCTTCAGTGAAAACTTCTGGGTAAATTTACTATATATATATATATATATATATAGTAGCCACTTAGAAACAAAAAATGAGACAATGTGACTTGAAAAGAGGGTTTTTTTTTTTTTGGTCGTAGTGTGCTCGCTATTATGGAAAGGATGCAATGAGAAAATCTTTGAGAACATGAATTCATGTGTTCTTTGGCCTTCTTATAAAGATTAAAGCCATCTTATCTAGTTTTGGTAAAGCCAAGATTCATATTTTTTTTGGGGCCAAAAGTCAAGATTCAGATGGGTCAAGCTAAAATCAAAGGTATTGGAATGTCAAACAATGATCACACCCAACAGAGGAAGAATGGGTGGGTGTATATCAATGTTGATAGAGCTTACTCTCATAAAGATGACACTGCGGGATGTGGAGGTATTATCAAAGATCATAGAGGTAATCCTATTGAAGTTTTCATGCTTAACATAAAAAATGGAGATCCTTTAAAGATGGAACTTTGGGCATACCTTATTGGTCTTAAAAGGGCATGGGATAATAATCCATAGAAGAGTTTGCTAGCGAAAAGGTTCCTCGGATGCAATTAAGCTTGTCAAGGATGAAAATAATGATTTTCATAATGACTGTAATTTAATTCAAGAAAGCCATGACATTCTTAAATATCATTGGTTGGCTGATATGGATCACGTCTGAAAAGAACAGAACTCTAAAGCTGATATGTTAGTCAAGCATACTTTAGTGATGTTCATTGAATTACACTTAGTGCTTTTAAATAATTTCCGTTTATTTATTTCTTGTAGAGTAGCAGTTACCTCTTTCCTTCCTTAAAAAAACAATAAAAATAAAAAAAAAATAAAAGAGAGAGAGAGAGAGAGGTGAAATGATATATCTCAAAACTTAGCCGCTATGAGTAAACAAAACAACATGAGAGTGTTTTAGTATACATTGTCAAAATTTTAAGATAAAGTATACTTTTAATCCTATAATTTTATGTAAGATTTTAGTCTTGTCCTTAATTTTAGGTGTCTTTTCAATCATTTGACCCTAACCATTATTCTAAAATGATTATTTTATGTACTAATATTTGTTATTTAAAAAAATTAAACTTAATATACGTGAATGATATTATCAATATTTAAAATTTCAATGTTGGCCCCTTTTTGTTAATGAAACTAGTAGTGATAGGGTTTAAAGATTAAGAAGACATTTTATAAAATTAAATGAAAAAAAAACATAGTATTTTTTTTTTTTTTGGTATGAACCTAAAGTATCCCCAAGTCACTTTAGACTGGGACCTAATCTCTGTTGGGCTATATGTGTTTGGATTAGTTTTTGGATAATATCTTTTACGATTTACAAGGTAAGCATCTGAGAGTAAGTCAAAACTTAAATTTTATTACAACAGATTTGTATTTAATTTTCTTATTACAAATTTATTCTTTTTCTAGTAATAACCGCTGACGACCGGTTGCATAGTGTTCAGAAAGGAGCATAAAGAGTGCCAAAAAGTCATGTGAAGAGTGCCACAAAGACATGTGAAGAGCACCAAGTTGAGTGGTTTTTTGTAGCTATCAGTTATGCTTTTTGTGAACATGTGAAAAACATTAAATAATTTGTTTGATCTAATATGTAATCGAAAATAGGGGATGAATACAATTGGAGATTGTAGATATAGGCAAGCCATTCTTGTAGGACTTAGAGAATGAAAAAATTGCCTTCATTCTGTTAGTTCTCTAGGTGTTTTGATGATAACTGACAATTGTAAACTTAATTTGAAGTTTGTCTTTGAAAGTTGTAAAACTTTCTGTTTAAGGCAAACTCGAGTTTAGGTAGCTAAACTCAAGTTTGGACTTGATAGACAGAAGCTCAGTTTTTTGACAAAGAAAGCCAAACTCCAGTTTGCATAGGCAAACTCGAGTTTGCAGAGTTACAGAGAGCTATCAAAGTTTACAAGAGTTGTAAACTCGAGTCTAAGTCTTGAAACTCAAGTTTAGAACAAAGACAGTAACACTTGCATTTCAACTTGTTTTCAAACTCTACCTTCAGTCTTTCTAAAACTCCAGTTTACAAGAAAGTTTAAAGGCCAAAAGTTTCAAAGACTTGTAAACTCGAGTCTATGTCTTAGAAACTCGAGTTTGGGATCAAACAGAAGATTCAACGTTTTATCAGGTTTTCAAACTCTATCTTTGAACCTTCCAAACTCCAGTTTACAAGAAAAGTTTAAGAGCTAAAGATTCGTAAACTCGAGTCTGTTTTAAGCAAACTCGAGTTTAGGATAAACAGAGACACTTGTGTTATTACTTGCTTTGTAAACTCCAGTTTTGGTTTCAGTGACTCCAGTTTTGGCTTCAGTGACCCCAGTCTGCACTTTAATGAAAATTTTTTCAAAGTTTGAATACTCACTGAAACTCGAGTCAGATTTCTGGAGACTCGAGTTTAGGACTGTTTTGAAAACACTTGAACTATTACATGATTTCTAAACTCCAGTCTTGAAAATGGAAACTCCAGTTTGGGCTTTCAAAAGGTATTTCAATGTTTCAGTTTTTCACTGAAACTCGAGTCAAGGTTTTGGTGACTCGAGTTTAGCTCAAACAGAAAGCCTCGAGTAAATGATTGTTTTGAAAACTCCAGTTTTAAAAATGGAAACTCCAGTTTACATATGAAGAGATTTTTCAAAAGTTTCGGTTTACACTGAAACTCGAGTTTTGGATATCAAAACTCGAGTCTGGGCTATACAGAGAACTAAACAATATTTCAGATTTTGTAAACTCCAGTTTGCGTTTTCTAAACTCCAGTTTTGAAGCTCTGAACTTAAACTCAAGATTTTCATAAAAGCTTCAAACTCGAGTCAGTCACTAAATGACTCGAGTTTAGGCATGGCCTCAAAACTTCATCCAAGAGCCATTTGCGATTTTCCTTTCTGTAAGAACCAAACTCGAGTCAGTCACTAATCAACTCGAGTTTAGGAAATCTTTCAAAACAAGATGTTCTCTGGATGAACTCCAAACTCGAGTCTGGGTTTGTAAAACTCGAGTTTGTAACGCACAGATTTGTAAAACCAGAAGGCGCGAATTTGCGAAAACCATTTGAATGATCTTAATACTTCATATCTTTAATTGCTATTATTCCTAATGTCTTTTAACCAATTTGTTAGCAAGTTTCAGATGGTTTATTGAAGGAAACAATGAAAATTCAGACAATGAGCTGTAAAGCAAGAGAGAGAGAATATGTTGTTTTATAAAGTGCTCCAACTTGGATTAAATAATTACAACTTTAAGCACAACTCATTCCAACACAGGGACATCAACATTATCTTCATATTAATTAAGTCTCACATTGCGAGAATGTCTACAACAAATTGGACAAAAGCAGAATCCATCCATCAAGAAGATTTTAGTGGATTCTCAACAGCTAGTTCTGGAAGTGGAGCCTCCAACGTTCAAATTAGTAGTGCTCTTCCAACAGTCAAGTTCTTCATTCAAATTGTACTTCAACAGCTATAAATATCATTCAGATTCGAAGAAGAACAAGGATAGACAAGATACAAGACAATTACAGTGTGCAACAATCATATTTCTGTATTCATTCTTCTGTAAATAGTCTTGAGAGATTTGAGCTTCAGTGTTTATCATTATCTGCTCTTAGAGAGAGTTTGTTTTCGTTAATCATTTGATTGTAAAGAATCTCAAGTCGGGGGACTTGGAGATTGATTGTACGACTACAACTTGTAAGGGAGAGTGAGTCCTAGAGAGAGGATCATCCCAAGTTACAGAGTGTGTAGTATACTGTGTTTGGGTATATCACTTACTGTGAGAATCTCAAGTCGGGGGACTTGGAGATTGGGATATCAGTGTACAACTTATAAGGGGGAGTGTATCTTGGTGAGTGGATAGCTTTCGAGTACAGAGTGTGTAACTGATTGTGAGTGGTAGTGAAAATCCCAGAGAGTCTGGGGACTGGACGTAGGTCAAGGAGTTAGACCGAACCAGTATAAATCTTGCTGTGTCTTGTTCTCTCTTTCCTTTCTCTGCACTACTTTGCTTCAGCGATTAATTTCCAGAATTGAGCGTAAGAATTTTTCAAATCCCCAATTCACCCCCTCTTAGTGATTTGCTCCGGCTTTTTCACCTTCCATGGGTATAGATATGATATTCATTCTTTGTTTGATGGCTTCTTGTATGTTAACTTGAGTCTGAAGTTTTATGATACATGAAATTTTATATATATATTTTTTACTTGCTTGATATTTTATGCGGTTGTTATAGTTATTGTATGTGATTTTTTCCCACAAAATTTGTTATGGTTAAGATTGCAAAACTTGTGATTATGACAATTATGCAATTTTATTGTATTATTCTCATCATAGCAAGTTTCGCAAGTCCAATTATCACTAAATCTATGGACAAGTGTTTGCTTAGACATATGTTAGTTGAATCTTATTTGCTTTGTCGTTATTCTTTTCAAGTTTTTCTTCTTCTTCTTCTTCTTTTTGTTTTTTGTTTAGAAGCCCCATCCTTGAAAGGGTTTAGATCATTATTGAGTGTTGGGTGGGAGTGTTAATTGTAATTTTAACCCTGACGTTTGAAAGCCGTCAATACATAATTTTTATCACGGGTCATCCTTATAATTGAACTTGAAATGTCTTGTATCATTATTGAGTGTTGGGTGGGAGTGTTGATTGTAATTTTAATCTTGATGCCGGAGGGGGGGGAGTTATCGATGGATGATTTCTATCGCATGTCATCCTTATATTTGAATGCAAATACCCTTGGATTGGGTGCTAAGTTTTACTAAGCTTACACATTTTGGCTCCTTAGAGACTTCAAATAGAATATGGTTTTGGCCTACCTCAATTTTAGGTGATAAAAGTGGAGTATCTTATTTAATAAAGCCGAGTCTAACATCGTTGATATAAAAACTTGAGAATTCTATTTTGTATGGTTGAATTAGGTCGTTTGATGAGGTCTTAGCTGAGTGGAAATCAAATTCAAGAACAATAATGAGGAGCTACCCGACTATGTGGAGTTACTAGCAAAGGGTTGATTATTAAGATATCTAAATTTGACGATGAAAAATGTAGGCTGGGTGATCTATGCTTGCAAGGAAAAAATAGTTAAACTCGATTACCAACCAGTTTGACAAATTTGTCCTTGTAAGTGATGATCATCTAGCCTATGTTTTTCATCATCCAATTTATAGTTATTAGTCCTTACCATGTCACTAGTATTTCCATCTAGTCGATTCTTCCATATTATTGGCCTTTAGCTTATTTTCCATCTCATCCAAATCTTGATCATGGTATCAATTTCACTCATATAAAATCCAATTCTCATATTTGTATATTAACTCTATTACTTAAGTTCATTAAATAAGAATCTTCTCCTTTATCTTCTCAGACTGGGGTAAGGCGGAGCTATGTTTCATATTTGAGATCAGAAGAATCAAAATGCATTAGGATGGTAACCTAGCACCCAATCCATGAGTAGCAACATTCAACTTTACGGATTCTCACAATATGAATCATGTGTCAATAACAAGCAAATGGTGCACCTAAAATTGCTTCCACTAAATCTAACACTAAAAAAAAGCATCTAATTCTTTTGGAGTTGGGGTAAATGTAAGAAAAGAAAGTAAACCTTGAAAAAACAACTACTGAAATTAAGATTCATTAACTACCTAATTATATAGGGTTTAGATTCATATTATTAGTTGTAATTATTTTTTTTAATGTCAATTTCATTTGTATTTTTTGGTTGTCTATAGAATTTATATTGCATAATCTAGATTTTGGATCACTACTACAAAAAAACTCATTAACGTCCTTATTTTTACGTATTCAACGTCCTTTTTTAGAAGGAAGTCTATCCAGGGGGTGTAGTAAAATGATACTTTGGGCGGCCTAAGTTGTTCAGGACGCTATAATGAGACTTTGGGCGACCTAGACAATTTTCAGGATGCCACATATTGTTTTTTTTTCAAAAAAAAACTCCAAACCTCCGTTTGGAGGTTGGCCGTGGAATTGGAAGAAGAATTAGATCTATCCATCGGCTACATTCACTTGACCTTTCAAATGGGGTTCAAAGCAAGCAACCTCCATGGGGTTCAAAGCAATAAGAAGCAATATACATAGCCTAGTTGGAGAAGAACACTCAAAGCCAATTATGGCAATAACAAAATAACCACAAAAATAACTAGAAAATGAAAAAGATATAGTCTAGCTGGAGAAGAACACTAAAACAATAAAAATCTGGGCTTCGAACTTCTTCCAGAAAATGAAAATGAATCTCGCCAAAACAACAAAAATAACTAGAAAATGAAAAAGATATGGCAATAATCAAATGAATCTCGTTGAAACAATAATAATAACAACCAGCGATCTCGTCAAATCGATCATCATTCAGCAACCATTTGAAGCACATACTCACCGGAGTTCAAATTTAGGCTCCGAACTTCTTCCACCTTCGGATCTATCGGCGCAAATCCAGATTTAGGCAAGGCTCCATTTTAGATCGGTTAAAACACATACTCATCGGAGTTCAAATCTGGGCTCTACACAGTGTCGACGACGTCATCTCGCACAGCCTTCGGATCTGGATCTTCGGATTGGTGACAGCAAATCTGGGCTCTGCATAGCCTTCGAATCTGGATCTCATCATTTGGTAGACGTCGTTGTGACGGTCTTAGCAGCAACGTCGGCGATGAAACATGGTGTGAAGAGATCTGCGCGTGATTTTGAGAGCATTTTGGGTTTCTTTTTTAATGTGAAGAGGTCTATTCCGAGCAAAAAAAAGAAGAGGTCTGGCTTTCTTTTTGAGAGTATTTTGAGATCTGTGAGGAACCCAGGGAAACATTTGGCGTGCGTGTGTGAAGAGGTATATTAATGTGTGTGAGATGTGATTGATATATGGGAAGAAGCCAAAAAAAAATAGGAGAGATATTGGCTGCCGGATTTGAAATTAAGGACGCCAAAATACTGATTGTAACGTCCTACACATATTTTAGGATGCCAAAAAAAAATCCTCAAAATGCTAAATAATTAATTTTAGACGTCCTAAAAGACGCCAGAAATGTTAAAAAATTTCCCTTGCCGCCAAAAAATTTCCCAAAATGCGGCAAATAATTAATTTTAGACGGCCCAAAAATATTTTTAGGGCGCCTAAATTAATTTTAGACACCCTAAAAGCATTTAAGGACGCCAAAAATGTTAAAAAATTTCCCTTGCCGCAAAAAAATTTTCCCAAAATGTGCCAAATAATTAATTTTAGGTGGCCCAAAAATATTTTTAGGGCGCCTAAATTAATTTTAGACGCCCTGAAAGCATTTAAGGACGCCAAAAATGTTAAAAAATTTCCCTTGCCGCCAAAAAATTTCCCAAAATGCGCCAAATAATTTATTTTAGGTGTCCTTAAATATTTTTAGGGCGCCTAAATTTATTTTAGGCATCTTAAAATATGATTTGGGTCACCTAAGACTCAAAATTCAAGCAAATAATTACGAGAATGCCACTACGTTCATTTTTTACTTCCTTTTCTTAAATGAGGACATCGTTGAGGGAAGTAATATCTCCTTTTTGTAGTAGTAGATATAACAATATCTAACAAGACAACAGGGCTTTTGTGAAACAAAATGAAACATACATTTTTTTAAAGAAAAAAATTTCCCTCTTTTTAGACCAAGTATGAAATTACCTAGTCTAAAGAGTAGGCATTTTTTAAAAAAAAAATTATAAATCGAAACATTTTAAGATCGATCATTTAAACAAGTGGTCTAAAAAAGTAACTTCTTGTTAGATTCTATGTTTGGATGATAACAAAGTTTAAGGAAAATGTTTTGCGTGAGAATCACTGATTTGCATCTTAAGAAAATAGTTCTCAAAAATATAGTGGTGAATGACTCGAATGATGTGAAAAAGACTGAATCACTTGATCACTCAAGTGAGCACAAGTTATGTGTTTAGATTTTGTCACTTTTACTCCAATACTAATGAATAAACCTGTTGCAAAAATTCTTGATGTCTTTATGAAATACTCTTCATTGCAAAAGTCACTAGAAATGAGTCGTTATTTTCTCGAAGATCACTCAAGTGAGTGATCTTTGAGAAAATAGTCAATTTTACTTAAACTTTATTTTTAAGTTGATCACTTGAGTCAGCACTTGAGTGACAAAATATACAAAGATCACTAACACAGTATATGAGTGCTTCAAGAAGTGATCAAGTGTTTTCACACAAAGATCACTCGAGTAATAATTCAAATTACCTCACAATTTTGCATCACTTCCACATCACTCTAGTGAACCTAAGAGTGATATGTTATGTTTTCAAAATAGCTTTGCTAAGCAAAGTGATGATCACTCGAGTATGCAGTCACAGTGACAAAACATCTCAAAAGTTTGATATTCATTCAAATCATTATTAAACATGTTCCTTTTGCTTCTAATTGATTTTATACATTACTAAACTATTGTACAAAAATGTTTTAGGTGCTTAATCATGGATTAACATAAGGATTAATTACCAAAAAGCACTTTTTGTCAAAAGCATTTAATTCTTCCTTATTCAACCAATGAAAATTCCCTCTGTCTTCCAATAGTTACATTAAAAGACTAAAGAAGTGACCTCATGTATCCAATAGCTATATTCAGACAAGAAACAATCATTAATTCACTCCAAGCCATAAATAGTCGTGCATTGAAGACGAAGGTACCAACACTCTACAAGCTTTCACCATTTCATTAATTGCTAAGTCTTGTGCTCTTCTCTTATGCGATTTTTTGTGCTTCAAAATTTATTCATTTACTCTTTGAAAGAGATTACTCTGAATTATGTACTACAAGAGTAACTCAAGATAATAGGACCCTAAGTGTGGACATTGATTGTAAAGTGTTAAAGGGAGCGTGAGTGTTCCTTGAAAAGAAACTTGCTTGTACTAAGGCACCAAGGGCCCAACGAATCTAGGAAGCATAGTAAAATACTCAGAAGGATTTGTGAGGACTAGATGTAAGTCAAGTCGTTAGATTGAACCATTGCAAATCTAGTGTGTCTATCTCGTTACTAATATCTCTCTAACTCTAAACTCTTCATTAAATTTTGCTTTAAGTTTAAAATTCTTAATATCACACCATCCACCTCCTCTTGAATGAAAGGCTTGAACTAACACTTTTAAGACTGGTTGTAAGTCTAGTCTTAATAAAGATAGACTTTTTAAACTAGTTGATATAAGAACGAAACTAAACCTGATCTAAGAAACCAATTCTAACCATTCCAACAAAACCTTTTTTTCGTTGTAGTTAATGCTACTTTAGATATGTGCTCTAAGTTCAAAATATTATAATTCTCCTAGCTAAAATTACAAATCAATGATTGTTTTACTTGATCAAGGGTATATCAAGCCACTTTCGATTTGAGATTAATCTCTTTCAAGACTTAGGGTCTGTTTGGTTCAACAAAGGGGAGGAAAGGGGAGTGATTTTAGTGTTACATTGTTTGATTCATAAGAGAAGGGATGTAAAATATTTTTATATGGACAACCTTACCCTTATTCTCCTACCCCTCCTAAAACCTTTGTAGTACCAACCAAGGGGAGAAGAGCAAAATTCCTTATGTCCCCTACAACAGCCTCCCCCCCCCCCCAACCCCCAAAAAAAAACAAACAAACAGATCCTTACTATGTGTTTAGTTTGAGGGAAGGTGAGGGGATGGAAGGGGAAGTTAGATGCTCCCTCCCTTCATTTGGTTTACAATTTTGAAGGGGAGGGGTCCTAAAACCTTCCATTCCCTCTCCTCCTATACCCCTATTTTGGCTTCCCTTGAAATTGAGGGGTTTTGGAGGGGAGCCAAAAATTTTGGCTCATCTTTCCCTTATAATATATGTGATGTTCTAACAATGTCCATGATTAAAAATTATTATTAAAATATTTTATAATAAAATAAATTAAAATTTAAAATATATTAATACATAAAAATTGTCAGAATAAAAATATATCATTAAAAATTAAATTAATTTTAAAAATATTTTTATGAATAAAATATTATTATTATTTTCGATAAAGTTATAAACTATTATAATCATAACATATGTATTAAAATTTTAAAAAGAAAAGATTACTATACATAAAAATTATATTATCATTAAATTAATTTCAATAAAAATATATTTTTACAATTAAAAATTAAAATTTTTAAAAATATATTTTATAATATAAAATGGTATTATAATTCAAAATAATATTATAAAATTAATTTAAAATAAAAAAATATTTTTCATAAAACAATTATGACAATTTTAAAAATATGTTAATACAATTTTATATAACAATATATTTTAATAAATAAAAATATGATTATATAATATTCTAATTTAAAAAATATTATTGTAAAATTAATCTGAAACAAAAAATAATTATTAAAAATAAAAAAATTAATCTATGTTTAAAATGAATATTATAATATTATTATTTATAATAATATAATAATATTTATTAGATAATATGTAAATTAATTTATATTACATATTAATAAAAAAGACAACAAAATATTCTAGGGTTGAAATATAAATTGCTATCATTTTTCCCCTTCACTCCTCCTTAAACCAAACAAGCTATCATTAAACACCCCCCCAACTCCTCTTCCCTCCAATGAAACCAAACATGGTAATTTTCTATCCTTTCCTTTCATTCCCTCTCCTCTATCCTCTCCCTTCAAATCAAATTGGCTCTTAAAGCGCAAAGAGTTGTCTCTTCTTCCAACAACTACGTTTCATAGGACATAAACATGGGAGATGTCGCTTATAACCTTAACCAGTGCCTTGTTGGCATGAATTAGTAACTTAATTAATCAACTAAGTAATTGGTGCACAAGCTTCGAACTAAGTGATTATGGGTACTAATGCACAAGGGAGTGATATAGCGATATTTTATTCTAACAAATTTGATATGGACATTTTGGGGAAGGATTAAGGACAAGGTTGGAGGTTTTGCAGCCTGCATTGTATTGGCCCACAGTTGTGATGCCTGGCTAGACCGCAAATCATTTTTTAAAAAAAATAAAAAAGAAAAAGAAAAATGAAGAGTCAAAACAAAAGGGACCAAGAGAGTGTAATCGGCCCAACCCTTCTATATCACAAAAAAAAAAAAAAAAAAAAAATCGAAATGAATTTAGCATGTTGAATATAATAGACATTACAATGAAAAACATAAATAAGGATTGGAAAGAGACGTACCAAACAATTAGTTTTAAAGAAAATTATTGGAGAATATTTTGTATTTATATAAACATATTTTTAATGAACTTTATATAAAAACAAGATTGATGTTCCATTGTCTGATATATTCAATCCTCAAATAACAGTCAGATCGAGCAAAAAAAAAAAAAGTCAGATCGCAGAGTTCACTGGCCTACCATTAAAGACATTATGACTCGTTACTTTTACAGATTCAAGGCTCATTATCATTAACTTATTTCTATAATAAGAAAATTGTAGAAAATAAGAATTCGTAACTCATTTATCACCACCAATCAATTTTCTATTATTGCTTTAACGGACGCAAACCACATATGTAAAATAGAAATTTTTCTTGTAGTGGAAAGAGCTTCTGGCCACGTCAACTGCTTAAAGTTGGCATTGAAGGGGATGAACAATCCGCCCAAAATTGAAGCATTATCGATTTCAAGAAAATTTACCTAGTTTAAGTCTTAGTTATACGTACTCCCTCATGTCCTTATTATAAAGACATATACCTAATTTAATTAAATTAAAGAAGTTAGTTGAGCTAATTAATAAATATGATATGTATTTTCTAGACCACTCTACTTATTGTCTTTAATCATTCATTCCTTCTTCTCTTTAATTCTTGTTAAAAGAGTATCAATATGGATAAATTAGGGGAAAAAATGGACAAATATTATAAATATATATTATATTTAAGACTAAGATTAACTCTCTACATATGTCATGTTTGGGATGCTCCCAAAACAAATCAATCGCAACCTCAACAAGAGATTGTTGGACCTAGATTAAAATAGGGCGTCGCGTTGATATCATAAATTCACATAGTTCATTAGCAACGTCCCTATTATGGCAGTCAATGGGAAGGATTAAATGAATTTTTTAACCCACATAAATTTTTTAAAAATAAAAAATCATATAAAAATTCCATGTATTAATTATAGGGTTAAGGTGCAATTTTACAACGAAATATTGGCTCAAGAGCAATTTCGCCAATAAACTCTTTAGTTGACCAAAATTACCAACAAACTATTAGATCAGGAGCAATTTTGCCAACGCGTTAATTAAGCCTTACGTTTGTTTTCTGCCTTCATGCAAAAATTACAGAATATGACCCAAATGTTTATGAAACTATATTTAAGCCCAAAAAATTAAAATTTTTTATTTTAGTCCCTCCACGTATTTTATATGGAGGGGCTAAACTAAAAATTATAAAAATTTTATTGGTCAGAAGATAATTTTCTAAAATTTTAGGTTCTTTTCTGTAATTTTTGTGGGGCATCCCTACCCCCAAAATCCGCCCTTGGTTACAGGTTTTTTTTTTAACCTTAGCTTAACCTAGCTGTGGCTTATTAGAGAGGCTTGTAATTTTAAAAATTTTGTAACCAGCCTAACAAACCACAAGCCTCACCTCAAAACAAGTCTACTTCAAACAAGGCGAAAATATAATTACTTTAAACAGGTGAAAAACAGACCTACTTTAAACAGGCTATTAGATGTAGGTTTGTTTTCAGCATGTTTAAAGTAGGTCTGTTTTCACCTTGTTTCAAGTAGACTTGTTTTGAGGTAAGCCTTATGGTTTGTTAGGCTGCTTGCAAAATTTTTAAAATTACATGCCTTCTTAATAGGCCACAGGCCATGCTAAAGCAAAAAAAAAAAGGCCTTTAACTAGTGGAAAATTTTGAGGGGTAGGGATGGCCCGCAAAAATTAGAAAAAAGAACCCAAAATTTTATAAAATTATCTTGCCGCCCCAAATTTTTTTTATAATTTTCACTTTAGTCCCTTCATATAAAGTACGTGGAGGGACTAAAATAAATTTTTTTTAATTTTTTGGGGCTTAAATATAGTTTCATAAACATTTGAGTCCTATTCTGTAATTTTTGCGTGAAGGTAGAAAACAGACGTTAGGCTCAACTAACGGCGTTGGCGAAATTGCTCCTGATTCAATAGTTTGTTGGTAATTTTGGTCTACTAGAGAGTTTATTGGCGAAATTGCTCCTGAGCCAATAGTTCGTTGGCGAAATTGCACCTTAACCCTAAATTATAAAATACCTTGAGTTTTATTAAAGTTATATAATGAAGAATGTGTAATTTTGTTTTCCACAGATATCTATGTAAGATTGTAAGCTGTGAATTGAGAAAATTTTTGTTTAATTTAATAAAATTTAGAATTTTGTATTAGTTTAAAAAATAGAATGTGGGATGTTATAAAAAATAGAATTCAGGAGAGAATGTAGGAAGGAATGTAGAAGATTTCATTAAGTATTTTAGTTTTTTTAGTTTTAGATTTTTTATTTGGTCCTATAAATAATTATAATTTTTATGGTTCTTTACAATAAATATCTTTTCCTTCAGTTCCTTTTTTCTAATTTTCCCTTTATAAAATCTTTTTTTGAAGTGACGTGGTGGCGCCATCTATTGCCAATGGTGAGATGGCGGTGGTAATCACCAATAAAGTGGTATTGCTAATGGATAGGTGGCGGCCTCAAAATATAAATAAATTTAAAAATCAAGAAAACTATTGAAAACTACTTTTTCCTTTTAGTTTTTTTTTTTTTAAATTGCTTTTTTGTTTTTAAAAACAACTTATTGAACTTAGTTTTCTAAACAAGTTTTCTGTGAAAAAAAACACCAAAATAACTGTTTTTAAAAACAAAATCAAACAAGCCACTATGGTTTTTAATAACTTATAGTCCTTACTATGCAAAAGCATCTACCTCTTAATTCACACTTAATTAAGTTATTCCTCGCGTGCATTGATTTTAATCACCATATGGTTTTTACCTCTTTTTAAGAGCCTGGCCAATCAAATTAATTACCCTCATATTAAGCATCATTTTAACCACATTAACAGAACATTAATCAAGACTTGTAAGTCAACAAAGTAAAATATATAACTGAAAAGAGGATCAACTGATTTGGATATATTAAAAAATTGAAATAATTTTTTTTTTTTGTTCAATGAAATAAATTATTTAACTACAACAAATTTTACTTGATCGCTCTAAAATACCCTTGTACTTAGGAACAAGACAAGAAGTTCCAATCTTTTAATGCCAGAGGAGTATTATTTAATCCAGCCAAATGGCCTTATCAAGTATTTTAGTCCATCAAGGGTGAATCTGAAACCTAACATTTGTAAAAGAAGGTTATATAATTTTTAATATTTTCTCCAAAATAAAATCCTTCTTACTATATATTATTTTAATCCCTGTTTATTGTATTATATATTTTTCAGCATAAAATGGCATATAGATATAAGACATGTGAGGAAAGTTATAATCAATAAAATGTAGCTAAAGTAATTTTAAATTTGTAATAGTTTGAGATTCAGAAGCGACCGCATCATACGGTGTTCGAGTCAGTTGCTGATTTGGAAAACTTCTTATAGAACGCTTTTGATGGGAAGTCATGCATTTCTCATGTCTTCAAGCTAATCACAATCAATAAATCACACATTCTTCACAATTCTGACCCAAAAAACACATACATTTACATGCTGCTTTCTATTTAACACAGGTTTCTCTATCACTGCCAGGTATGCTTCCCATCGACAATAAACTAGATTAAGATTAATTCAGCTTTAATCAAACCTATTCATGCTTTTTTTTTAAATGATCTATAAATCCAGCCACCCTTTAATAAAGCTTCAGAGAACAAATCATTCTATGGTTATCATGTGCATCATCATCGGTTACCTTCTCCTTGTTTATTACAAATGATTGATTTATCGGCAATAGTTTTGATTTTGATTTTGTTTTGCCAAAAGTGAAAAAAATAAAATAAACATTCTTCATTGTGACAGCCATCGATGGAGAATGTGAATGAAAATTTTCATTTCATTATCGTTATAGTTGAATAGCCCGACACAAGAGTTTGTATGTCTATGAGATGTGAGTATTGTGACTCATTTTGTGTTTCTGTTTTTTTTTTATTATTATTCCCCAGCTTTCTCAGAAGAGCATTGGAAATATATAGTAATTTTGCCTCTCTCTTTTAAAGATAATCTCTATAAAAGATTATTGCTTTTGGAGCTATTGCTCAATTACTCCACCTGAGGAATCTTTTCCTAATGACTATTTTAATTCTCAAGAGTCGTGTCTTTTCAGAGTAAATAAACATATGTAGTCCATCTAATTACACACTTTATTATTATTATTTTTTAATCTTGATCTGGTGTAGATCACAAGTTGGGTTGGACTTGGCCTGGGGTGAAATCCCGGGGTCCTACGTACCACAGTGTGGATCAAAGTCCACGTAGTTCAAGAGTATACGGCAGGCTAATGATAGCCAGAGGGGGTAGTGTGTGTGTTCTATGTGAATAGAAAAGCTAGGGTTTCAGAAGTGTGTACCTTGTAAGGGGTTTACCCCATTTATAAGCGTACCTAGGCCCTATCTTAATCAGTTAGATTTGTCCTTTATTTTAGGGATATTAAGATATGCTTTTTTGAATAATCTCCTCCTTTCATAGGTAGTTACCATCATGATAGATATTCTTGATAAAACCACTCCTATTTTCAAGGAAGCGGTTATGAGCATAACTGAAGCCATTTTGACTGGGCTCTTTGGTTATTGGGCTGAGCCCATTTATGAGATATCCGTAACAAATCTAAAACCTCATCTGGACATGATGGTTTACTATTTGTGAATTACCTATTTCTAATTCAGTCTCTCAGCTCCAAAGGGGAAACCACCTATTAGCTAAGTGTCTTTTATCTCTTTGAGAGGCTCCTACTTGCTATATGTCCATGTATGGCTCTCTTCAAATCGAAGGACTAGTACTCCACACATATATACTCCCTTTGTTCTCAAATGTCAAAGGTAGTTAACGAGTTTGATTAAAAATTGTTAAGATATGATATGATTAGATTTGTTTAATGCAAATAGGAATAATCATAGGAACTGATTAAGGAGTTGTTTTACGATAAAGAATTATCACATTTAATTCTCCTTAATTCTCCTCTTGTATATATTCCGCACAAATCCTTCTTAAATACACAAGTTATTTAAACTAAATTACTCTGCACAATAACATGGTATCAGATCTATAAGTATATAAGAGATATTGGTTACTTGTTATGTGGTCAATAGCCCTTGAATGTAGGATCTACTTAGAGAAAGGAGAGACAAGGCATGTATTTGAATTATTGGTTGCCACAAGACTACATACAATGATGTGGCATACTTATGAAACACAAGATACTTAACGAACTAGGCATACTCAGTAGCATAAATCATGACCATATTATTAGACAATGCATAATCACCATGCCTATCTTTCGTTAAATAACTCAAGAGGAGGTTCAGAGAACCAAACAAAATACTCAAATCCCAAAAGCTTGACCAGATGTCACACTAGTGATACTCAATCCAAAACAAGTTTACCAAGAAAACAAGTAGCCACCCTAAGGGCTCGAATCCAAATAAGCATACCAGGGGCTTAATGATAGAGATCACTAAACAAAGAACATTCATCATAACATCCATTAAGGAGATACCCAATCAGCAAAAATATCAAACCCAAGATAGAAAATAGCAACTAATTAAAGTCAAGAAGATCAGAAAAGAGTGCCATATAGATGGAGGCAAACAGTAGCTATGCCAACAGCCACCAACTATCAAAACAAAGGAATGTACAATACAAAATAGCGTTGTTTGATACTATTCATAAACAAAAAATTCAAACTCATACCTAGAAACCATGTCAAATCCATGAAACCACCAAAATCAGGCTATGGAGGAGAAATTGACGTCAAACAACAAAATTGTAGCCAAAAATTAATCCCAGTGTGCTCCCATAAGCCAGTGCATGGATCTTCAATGAAACATTAGGCAACATATGAGATCCATCCATTGGTCGGATGTTGGTCAAAATCTCCTTATAGCAAGTGAACCAGTCGAACAAGTAATAAAAAATAAGTAGAGTATCGTTATATAGAGACTGCAACACCAATTATGAAGCTAATATTTGATTGAAAGTTACACGATGGAAATAGTTATGATGATTGTTTTAACTATTGCTACTAGTAAACAAAAATAAAACAAATGATTGGGAGTCGGTTGTGAAAATTGAAGTTAAAATAGGCAAAGCTCAGAGTTCATCTTAAGTTGCATTAATCCCCCAGTTTGCATCTAACGCATTGCTACAACATTATACTACACAGCTTTCACAATGCTACAACAAAATGTCTATTGCAATGTTATTCAGTTAACCCACCACTAATTTATATAGAAGTGTTCGCATCCTGTAAGTTCATCCCTTACTCTACTTCTCCTATATTCATATGGCAATTTTCGGGCTTAAGATATCCATCTAACATAGAAGTATTGGCTATGTGATGTAAACCTATTCCTATAGCTTACAGTTTAGATCAAGCTATGCATAAGATCTCCTAGTACACACTGCTTAACAGAGGTCTAAGCTTAACTCCCTTCTAGTAAGTTAAGGCTACTGACCTCGCCTATTAGTGGCCAATTAACAGACAAGACGATATAACATTGTTAAGCAAACTGAATTCATTTAATTAAATACTGGAAAACTAGGTTCATACTGCAACTTAAGAATTCATCCTCACTAAGCCAATGGAAGTCTAGTTTATACTGATGAGGGAAACATATGAAATTACAAAGAAACAATCCATGAAAAAATTAAGGAAGAAAAATAAAATAGAGAAAGTTGCCAGAATATTTGACAATGCAAGGAACGTCTTGTCACGCGACATCTCCATGTCTTCTACAACTCTATCTAATCCTCTGATATAGATTGGTCTTCCGTAACTTTCTTAGTAATTATGATTTCTTGACTCGAGTTGGGTCATATATGATTTGGACTGTGTATTGTCGACTCCTTTATTCTCGATTCTTCGACTCTCGACAACCCCTTTTAGGTTTAGCCATCTTTTCCTTTTATAGCTAGGTCCTTCACCCCTTACTTCTAGTGAGCTAGGCTTTCCAATTCTATTAGACTCGACTCCTAAGATTCGATTGATTGATCCTCTCTTTAATTATGCAGAATTCTAGAGATCTTTTATTTGATTATCCATGTTTCCTATTTTTGTCTCTATCGAGTCAACCGCCATCTTAACATATGACTCAAGTATCTATATTTAATTAATTCCTAAAATACTCTTAAGAAAGATCAATGTAATGAAGCACATAACAATTCATCACTTACGATGTTACAACATTGTGGTCACATTATGGTGCTAGTTCAGAGAAAGGACACATAATGTTGTAGCATTATATTGGCTTTGTTATGCGCTTTCATAATGGGATGAAATGCATCCTATTCTTCTGCTTACGTGCGGGATAGTGTTAAAAATGCAACAAATTACTTCAATTATCATTTATTCCCATCTATGCTTGATTTCTAACATATTTCAAAAGATCAATCACATTCAAGCTCAGTTTTACCATGCAAAACAGTTATAACACATAGGAAATATATAACAAAAATATGACTTATCATCGGACGACAACGATACTTGGGGAAAACATCGATGGAAATGTTCTAGTCAATATGTGGCAGCATGTGGTGTATATCTTGACCACGAACAAGGACTTTTGAACCCTCACATGAATTGAAAATGAGGAAAATAAATCTTAAGTCAAACAAAGAAGGAAAACATAGGATTGCTTTGATATAGATCTACACTAAATGTTGTAAGAATGATAGTAACGGTCGTTAAGATCCAGGGCCCCCATTATTTGCTTTGTCGTCAAATCTTGAGTTGAGAACTTCCCATTGCAAGTTTCATCCTTGTCAAGTCATTGAATCCAAATCAACTTCGATGCTCGAGCCGACTAGTATTCACATGATCCAAGTTTTGAGTATAAGGACAATGCAATTCTCATGACTGTCATCTCCTTTGACTTGCCCATTTTGCTTTAGAAAGGTAAACATATTTGTACCTACCATTACCATATTTTGAACTTTATTTCATATGATCACTTATCTCTCGCTTCTAGTGCCTTTGTTGCTTCTTTAGATTCTATTTTTGTTCCTAAAACTCTTCATGAAGCCTTGGCTCACTCGAGTTGGCGTGCTGCAATGGTAGAGGAAATGATAGCCCTTGATTGGGCGGGTACTTGGACCTTAATGGACTTACCTACAAGGGAGAAGGCCATTAGTTATTAGTGGATATTTACTGTCAAGATAAAGGTTGATGGTACTCTTGAACACCCCCTTGTTGTTAAGGGTTATACTCATACTTATGGAGTTGATTACTCTGAAACCTTCTCGCCCATGACTAAGCTATCTTCCATTTGTCTCTTTATCTCTATGACGACTACTTATGGATGGAAACTTCACAAATTTGACATTAAGAAAAAAAAATGTATTTCTGCATGGTAATCTTCATAAAGAAATCTACCTGGAGCAACCACCTAGCTTTGTTTCTTAAGAAAGTGTGGGAAAATATGTCACCTAATAAAATCCATATATGGCTTAAAGTAGAGTCCACGTGCTTGGTTTGATAGTTTTAGCTCTATTGATAAGAAATTTGGCATGAGTTAAACTAAGTGCGGCCATTTTGTATTTTATCAACGAACAAATGCAAGGATGATTCTTTTGGTTGTATACATTGATGACATTGTGATCACATATAGTAATACCTCAGGGATCTCTTTGCTCAAGACCTTCTTCAATTCTCATTTCAAAACAAAGGATTTGGGCCCGTTGAAGTACTTTATGGGAATAGAGGTTACAAGGAGCAAGAAAGACATCTTTTTGACATAGAGGAAATATGTTCTTGATCTGCTAAAAGAAAAAGGGAAACTTAGAGCAGTACTGAGTAGTTTCCCTATGATTTCTAAAATATTTCTAGATATTAATACACCGTGCCATTTGAAGAGCTACTTGAACATGTGAAGATCAAGATTGATCCTAAGAAGATCAAACCATTTGAGAATGTTGAGAGGTACCAAAGATTAATTGGAAAATTGAACTATGTTACTATGACTCGCCTTGATATCACTTTTCTAGTCAGTGTACTTAGCCAATTCATGACAATACTAAGATTGAATGCTTTTGTTTTGTGGATCATGGTGGGTCGAAATCTGCCAACAGATCTACTACAAGATTTATGTGTTTGTGGGTAGAAATTTAGTTTCTTGAAAAAAGTAAGAAGTAAGTTGTGGTGTCTTAGTTTAGTGCAGAAGCTGAGTATAGAGCTATAACACAATCACTATGTGAGATTATATAGATTCATTAGCTGATAAAGGAGGTTGGTTTCACCATGTAACAAGTTAGGCATGATTAATATCTACGCTCCAACTTGAAGGGGAGTGTTAAAATATGATATGATTAGAGTTAATTAATGTAAATAGGAATAATCATAGGAACTAATCAAGGAGCTAATTTAGGATATAAAATTATCACATTTAATGCTCCTTAATTCTCCTCTTGTATATATTATGTACAAATCCTTCTCTAATACACAAGTTATTCAAAATAAATTGCTCTACATATTAACAAAAAATTATAATTGTATCTTTAAATTATCCCTAACAATTGCTCCTATAAATGAGGTTCAGTTAAGGGATAGTTTTTATTGCAAATAATTAAAATATATATTTTAGGGAAATCAATATGTGCACATCTCTTACAAATAACAAACTTAACTAATTTTCTTAGTCTCTATTACAAGTTAATGCTCTAGCTTAGTTTTTGGGAATTAACGTTATTTAATATAGGACAGATGGAGGAAAGGAGAGGGATGGAAGAATATGGGGAGAGAGAAGAGTTGAGAAGAATGCAAAGGGGGCAAGAGAGAGAAAGGAGACGCATAAGAGATAGAGAAAGGAGACAATCGATGACTCAAGAACAAAGAGAAAGGCATCTTGCTAGAAGGCGAAGGAACTACCAACTCAGAAGACAGAAAGCTGCGAACAATATAACATGTTTTCCTCTTAAAGCTGAAGCAGCTACCACTTGCCAAGGCCTTCCAAGTGTTGTTTCTGCTTGTTCCATTTTAGACTATACAGTCCTACAAACTGAATCAGGACAAGAATCTTCTCATTACATTAATGGTAAGTTGGTTTCCTTTCTTATTATTCTAGTACCTCATATACAAGTGAATTTTGATATGAAATGATATTCTCTTTTTGGCATAAAACTAATATGATCTCCTAAACAAATTGATCATGTTTTGAGTTTTCCCCCATAATCAATTCCTTCATTGATTTAAATCTTGTATCATTACAATGCTCACAAAAACCTCTTGTGGAGGTCTAGACTATATATATAGGTCTCGACTTCAAATTTTAATTTTTGTCGTTATTATATTGTTTTATTCCTAATGTTCAATAAATAAACAGGATCAGAAGTTCATAAAGAAGCTCTAACATATAAACCAACAAATTTACCAAGAAGGTTGCGTTTGAATCATATCAAACAACTTGCCCGAAACATGATACACTCAATTGTTGTTGATCATGATTCTCAAATTGGGATTCACCAAATTGTTCCGCATGTAATACCTAATGGAGATTTCTCTTCTAATGGTAAGTCACATGACAAACCTTATGTACATATATACACATAACATGAGCTCACAAAGACACAAATGTATGTATATAAGACATACTATTTAGATTTGAAATTGAATGAGTTATAGTAAACTCATTGAATCTTAATGTGTATGACACTTCTTTTTTGGCTCGTGATGAATTTCAGATAACATACGAAAGTCCTTGCGATTGAACCGCATGAAGCAGCTTGCACGATCACTGAATTTGCCTTCCAAGGAGATTTTAGCTAAGAGTAAGACTGATAAAGTACAGCAAGCAACTAATACCACTTTCTCGGGAACGAATTATGGTGATGGACTCAAGTGTTGCTGAAAAATATAATTATCAAAGTCCATTCTAAGTCATTCTCTTAAAACCTACTGTTAGATTAAGTGCTATAATTACTCAATACAAGTTAGGACTATAAATTGGGGGGGGGAAAGATTAAGGTGTAGGACTTAATTTGGAGGTAAAGTTTGGTTTTAATGTAAGAAAATTTTTATTTTATTTATTATATTTATCATTTTTCTCCAAATTCTAATGCTTATAAGTTGATATATAATATAATATCACATAAAAGTATTTTAGACAGATCATGTCAAATATATTGTAGTTAATCAATTTATTTAACTTCATTAATCTCCCAAAATTAAATAAATAAGTCTTACATAAAGGATCAATAGAGTATGTTTCTTCCTACTCGTGTAACACTCATCCTACATACTCCTTTAATAATGCATCAGAAGCATTACTATTCAATTACTCAGGGGTTAATTTCTCATTACATAACTTATCATATACTTGAACAAGACCAAGACCTTCATTTTCTTGTATCTACCTCATTGCCATTGGTGTAATACCCCTCGGTATATCGACATACATCAAAGTATTTACACATAGTTTGATAGACAAAACAGAAATAACATTATTCACTAATATAAGATTCTTGATTACATTACAAAAATACCTACTGGGTTATACAAACTTTCTTAAAATTTAAGAAATTATAAAAATAAAGCCACACTAGTACAAGCAACTAATGGCAAGTCTTGATCTCAACCAAAACCTTCATTTACTGGTATCCATCACATTGCCATAGGAGCCACATTCAATATGTTGTACATATCATAGGTAGTAACAAGGGTTGCAAATCAGAAGGTTCCCAGAGTAATAGTTAATCTCACAAACAGAGTATAAACAATATATAAAAGTTAACCCAAGATAAACAGTCCACATAGCATCAAGTATTTAGAACACATATTTCATATCACATATAGCCAAACCAACATATATATCACACAATCATAGCACTAGGTACGAAAAATTGGCATGTACCAAGAGTCTTCATATGCATCAGAGTTTTCAATCAGAACACTCAGCTAGAAACAATTGATTGGGAACTACCGAGGGTCCTCTTGTATGTTGGGTTCTCAATTGGCAATGCCCAAGTCGATTTGAATGCAACAAGGTTTGCTACCTATAGACTAAAAGTGGAATATCACCTAGAGAGGGGTGAATAGGGCATTTAAAAAATCTTTTTCTGATTAGACAAAGGAATGATAATAAAGGAGATTAACACAAACAAATTATATTGGTTCAGTCTAACTCTTCGACCTACGTCTAGTCCCCAAATGCTTTGGGTTTTCACTATCTCACAAACACAGGTACAATTACACACTCTGTACTCGAGATGATCCTATCATACTAGGACTCACTCCCCCTTACAAGCTATAATTGTACACCCACCCTTAATGTTCCTCAACCGTGAGATTATAAAAATAAAATAGATAAGTGTTTAATACTCTTCATTAAGTAGATTATGATAAACACTGAAGTACAAGTATAATATCAAAGGATATTAAATGAGAATGAAAGAAACATTAATTTTCAATAAATTCGATTTGAATGTGCAAAGTTTCACTAGTTGGCGGAAATTGAATGTAGTGAGCTTTTATATCATGTTCCATTAATGTTGTTGTGAAGCTTCAAATGTAACTGTTGTGACTTGTTCGAACTTCCGTTAGGCACAATTGGTTTCGGTTAATATTGTTGCATTAGTTTTGCTGTCATGCGTGTGAACCCACTGTCATTCTTATATGTGTGTGTCTATATATATTAACCTACAAGGAGGCATATAACCATGTGATAATATATATGTATATGGCTGCATAAGTGTTTAGTTATATATATATCACTTGTTGTGAGTGTGAGTGTGAGTGTGTGTGTGTGTGTAAATCAAATATTTTGGAAAACCATGAGAAATATTATAATTTATATGATGATTGGTATTTATAAATTCCTAATTTAAAGTGTTAGAATAGCCTCTAAGAGTTTAAATTAATTAGAGAGAAATAATAATAACAATAATAATTAGTAAAATAATAATAATAGAATAAGTAAATAATAATAATAAGATATTGTTATTATTATTAGGAAAATGGAATAAATAATAAATAAATTATTAATTAATAATAAAGAGAAAAGAGGTTTATTAATAAATAAATAAATAGAGTATTATTATTAAGGGATTTTTTAGGAGTTAATCCACTTTATAATCCCTAAAAAATAATGCACATAGTTAGATACTTTGCAACGGCAGAAGTGACTAATAACAATGATAGACGTTTATAGGCAAACCTTGACACCTTTACTGATCCTGACACCTTCAGACGAAATGAAGGACTAAAGCTTAAGGTAAGTAACTGTTATCTTATTAGCTTCTATGTATTCATGTATGAGACTATCCACATTTGCTAGAATATTTGCATATGTGTATCCTAGTTATAGATTTGGGCTGCATGCATGTCTCATAGGGCTACGTATCCTAAAATAGGGCTACGGTCCTTGGCCTATAACTGCGGTTACGTGTGACTTGTTTACTGTGAATTATTATATGCTTAATATGTGATATGTTGTTTTTTATATCATATAAGATTAACTGTTACCTTGGGTTCATTCATTTGAACTCCAGACTACATGACAGAGATAAGTAATGGATCGGGATTGAGAGGGAAGATGCAGCTATAAAGGTTACAACAGAATTAAAGGAACCTTTTGACAAAATATGAGTAGATATACTCTATCTAATCGTTTATTATCTGTCTACTTTTGAATTACTATTTTAATATCTGACTATAAGATAGATTTTTTTTTTTTTTTTTTGCCCAAACTATAAGATAGATTTTAATCGCAAAAAATGTATCTTCATATTTTCAAACTAAGTTATTATTTTTCAGAAACTTTTATTTAGCAATTAAGTCGTCCAAATTACTTTAATATCTGTGCACTATAACTCTAATAAATAAAAGCCCCACAAGGCCAAGTGTGACCTGCGAGGTTTTGTGAAATTTTCTCAAGTTTTCAGAACATAATTTCATCCTTAATTAAAATGAAAATTTTGTGAAATCAAGTCCATATGTTTTAGCTTCAAAGTTTCATGAAAATTTTACAGAAGTTCCCAATAAAAATCGAGGCTTATAGAAGTTTGCACATTGACATGGTCAAGGATTTATGAAATATTTATGAAATGATTTGTATATTTTCGTAGGATTTCCTTAGAGTTTATTTTAGTAATTAAAATCATAAAAAAACTATTTTCTAAGTGTGTCTGCACCCTTCTTGATAATCGTTTGACTGCATATGCATCAAATTTGACGTGGTTTATAAATAAAGCTGTAATTTATTAATGAGTTGAGAGTATCAGAGTCAATGGTCTGTGAAACGGGGCGAATATTTCCATTATTACTTAAACTACAAAACATGTTATGAAATTACAAGGGTCGCTTCATCAAGAATTCCATGAAAAATTACAAGAAAAGGGGTTGAAATTTTATATTTTTAGGCAATAGTTTTGGTTATTTGACCAGAAAATATAAGATTTTTTGTCCAAAATATATGAACTAATTAGAGGGTTTACTTTAGTCTTAAATATAAGATATTCATGTGCTTTGTCTCCAAATTTATAGCTTGCTCCCCAAACTATCCCTATTAAGTATCAATAGTAAGGAGGTTTCTATTACGGGGTAATTTTAATGCAAATAATGATTATAGAGATTATTTTGATTAGGATCATCAACACAAAATTTTTACAAATAACTAGTATAACTTTTTTTTGTTAATCCTGACAAATAAGTTAGCTCTATATATGTGTAGATATATATACTATATGTATATAAGTATATACATATATATACATATATGCATATATTTATATACATACATGCATATACACACACACACAGCATTTAATCCATATAATCCAACATTAGCAAATGCAGCAAAAGAATTAATAGACGAAGCATATGAATTATTAGGACAAAGATGTTTTGTAAAAATGTTATATAAACAAAGATTAGAAGTATTGTCTAGGATATGAATAATTTTATGAATAACAATACGAATAATAGACAAAGAATAATGATTATATATTATGAAGAATATCATGAAAATAAAACTGTAAAAAGAGAAGTAATTTATAATAGAGGAAGACGAATACCAAATGCGAAAATGATAACTATAAAAGGAATGATTAAAAAAATAAATAGGAATATTGAACAACAAGAAGAAAGATTAGTGACACAAAATTTACACCCTGCAACAAGATGGCATATAAAAAAATATATTATGAAAAACAGTAAAAAAGAAGATATTTAAAAAAGAAATTAGAAGTATTATCAAGAATATGTATAAAGAACATTATATTATGTTTTGATAAAATTCAGTTATAAAATATATAGAGGTAGAAAATATTATGCTTTAGTAGATACTCGAGTGAATTTAATAGTAGCAAAATATAATGTTCTACCATTAGAAATGTGGAAAAGAAAAAATAGTATAATTAGAATGAAATCAACAAGAAGAAATACATATGATATAATCAGAAGAAAAAAATGTATTAGTACAAATTGGAAATTATGGATTAAAAGTCCAAGAATTAAATTAGTATAATGAACCCTCTTGTGTATAATATTAGGATTAGATTTCCTAGAACAATATTACCCCTTTCATTTTACTTATTAGAAAAGCATTAGTATTAACAACACCATGTAATCACTGGAATCAGAATAACTAGTCCTTGTGTAACATCCCAAATTTTGGGAGTTGAAATTTAATATTTTATGGAATTAAATTATGAAATTTGGGCTAAAATAATTATAAGAATCATTGTTGAGAATTAAGACCTATATTTTCTCTTAATTTAATTTAGGAAAAAGAATAAAATTCAAAGAATAATTGAAGGTGATAATTTTGGCCTAGATATTATAAGATTAATATTTTATGGCCTAAGAAATTAAGAATTTAATTTCTTTGGAGATATTGCAATTTTTTTTTTGATACAAAAAAAGTTTTGAAGAGTTCGACACTAGTCCCCCACCAAGGCCAGGGCATGGCACTAAGCTCTATGAGTACTTACTGGGGACTTACGAGATCGCCTACCAAAGGAGTCCCAGCGACAGCAGAGGGAATTGAACTTAGGACCCAAGAGCCTAATCCTGGATCCCTTACCATCTGTGTCAACTCTCATTGGCGGAGATATTACAATTAAACCTAATTGCAAGTAAATTATTGTTTTAATATAATAAATGAGAATTTCATGGGCTTTCAATTAAGCAATAAACATGTGCTTATTGGATAAGGTTATTATTGTTGTCAAAAATAACTGCTGAAATGAACCAATCAAAACTGCGTGTATTGTTGAACCAATCAAATAATAAAAGTAAACATGCGTGTATTGTTGTCACTTCATAGTTTAAGGTTAACTTCCCAGCGACACGCAGTTATTGCTTTTATTATTTGGCTTTCTGATTTCAATTAACCAATCTCTCCTTAAATGAATATCTGTCATGCATATACTATTATACTTAAGCATAAGGTTAACTATTACCTGAGATTCAATGGACATGGAATCTCAGAATTTGCCCTAATTTCAGGATCAGGAGGATCGGGAGCCGAAGAAAAGGGTAAGTGGCACGCGTAAAGACTCGAAGGGAGTTGTATTTTGGAACTTTATTAAGTATGTATTGTTGAACCTTTTGAATCAGTGTAACTTAACACATTAACTAAGATCAAACGTGATGAATTTAATTATATCACGTTTTTATTCCTTCGGGAATTTTAATTAACCAGCATATATGTGCGCATATGAAATCAGTTACTCAGCCGTCCAAATGATTAAGAATGCTCTCTGTTGCAACTTACTCTGATCTGTTAACGTCTTCACTCTGATAAATATTCATGAGATAACTTAATAAGAGTCTTAGGACTATAATTGAACTTCATAATGGACTTGGGAAAATATGGGCGTTACACCTTGTAAAAGAAAAGATGAAAAATTTCAAAAGAAAAAACATAAGAAAGAAGTACAATTTTTACAGAATAACGAACCATTAAAAATTGAATATATGCTAGCAACTTTGACAATAATTGAAGAAAAATCTATAGAACAAAGAATATTACATAAGTATAGTGAAAATTCATTAATACATTAGGAAAAATCTAAACCGTTGGCAAAAGTATAATTAAAAGATTACAGTAAAGAAATAAATTGTAAATCTTATGCTATAATAAATTGTAAACATTATCTTTGGACATCATAAGATAAAGAAGAATTTAAAATGCATATAAGTGAAATAAAAAAAATATGATTTAATTAGAGAAACTAGAAGTAATATTATTCACCTACATTAATCTTAAGAAAATTTAGTGAAGAAAGAAGAGGAAAAAGTAAAATGGTTATTAATTACAAAAATTTGAATAATTATAACATCTACATTTATTTGGTTTTTTTACTATAATTTTATATATTTCCTTTTTTCTTCAAATATTTCCTTGGTTTGCATTTTCTATAATGTTTACTTCTTGGGTTATATTTTTTTTTATAAAATTTTCTTTTTGGGTATTTTACAAATTTATATATTTTTCTTCTTTTATTTCTCCTCTTTATTTCTTCTTGACATCCTTGTCTATGTGGTATTTCTAATTTTGAACATTTTAGCATTATTTTGTTTAATTTATATATTTTTTGAAAATGGCGCCAGGGCTCTAGTTTTGATACCCTTACACCCTTTTTAATTATAGGGGTATTCCTTCTTTTTAACTCTCTCTTTGTTTATCTTGCCTATGAATAAACCCAAGGTATAAGTCAATAGTTAATTACATTATCACATATATAGGTCGATAGTTGCTTTTAATTCTATATACAAAGCCTAGAATGTCTTGATCCATCCTAAGTTACATGGCAACTCATATTGGGAGGTATTTTTCTATTACTTACAGTCTAGTCTAACTAGCTCAAAAAGTCTCATTTGAAGAGTCTAACATTGACACATCATGGTTATTATATAAAACATGTCATTTATTCAAAGAGTTCACTGTTCTTACTTACTAGAGGTTATTCATGTTACTAAATATATAATGGTTGTTTAAGTGACCCCGTTATTTATTATCATTAAACTTCACGGTTCTTACATAAAAACCGTTACTTATGTTATAGAGTATATAAGGATTGTTTATGTGGGACCGTTATGTATTATGCTTGCATTAGTAATTATATAATGATTGTTTATGGGAGCCCATTATTTTATTAGGCCAATGCTATGTACATTATGGTATGAACAAGCCTCAATACATAACGCGTATTATTTATTGCTATTATAATATATACTAGATACATAATGGTTGAGAACCATCATATATATGTGCTAAGCATATATAACATCTCTATACTGACAGTTCGTGATTGTGAGTTATGACCGATAATAACCATCATGTATTTGAGATTTTGTAGTAGTGGTAATTAAAATGTACAACCAATTTCTTTTTCACCTTTCTTCGCACACGCACATATATTTACCTATTTCAAAAGTCGTTGACCATGTAAAAGTCGAAAAAGAAAACCTATAAAGGATCCATTAAGCCTCGAAAACTTTCAAAACGTTTCGATAAAACTTTTAGAGATAGTTTAACAAAATCTTCATCAGCTCACACCTTATTTGTGTATTACTAATATGTCTCCTAAAATTTATTTAGGTTAAAGTATGCATTTAATTATTTATATTTTTATGAAGTCTTATTTTACATTTTTTTTAAGTTTATAAAGTGAATTTTAAGTTTATAAGAATTCATTTTATAAATTTTAGCGACTGAAATGAAACTTAATACAAATGTAAATGACTAACAATTTATTACTAATATCTCCTAAAAAAATTTAAGAGTAATATAAAATGTATAACATTACTTAAATACCTTCTGATTATCTTGGTCTTTAATTACCATGACTGTATCATATATTAATTTCATCAAAACTCTGTTTCTTTAAAAAAAAAAAAAAAAAAAAAATTGACAATTATGGATAGACAAGCTTCATGCTACTTAATTAACTGACATAGATAATATAAATTACAAGCATTTTTATTAATTAGTTGTAATACATCATTTTCTAATTGGAAAAGAAACATTATTCATTCCACTTGTGGCAACCGCCTTTAGGGGCCTTTAGTTATTAGAGTTAATGAGGAGAGGCATCAAAAAGATTTGGACGACTTAATTGTGGAATAAAATTTTTTGAGATTTAACTTAGTTTGAAAACATGAGGATTAATTTTTCGATATTTAAGTCTATTTGATAGTCGGATATTAATACAGTATTCCAAATTTGACGAATGATAAACGATCTGATAAAGTCTATCTACTCGTATTTTCCAAAAAGTTCCATTTACTTTAAGGCATCTCCTCTCAAAAGTTCCTTTTGCTGTAAGCGTTACAACTACATCTTTCCTCTTGATTCTGATTCATCACCTGTCTTTTTTATGCGATCTAGAGTCCAAATGAATGGACCCCAGGGTAGCAATTAATTTCATGTACATGTATGAAAACATAAATGATAGATTAGCACATGTTAAAGCATGAAAGCATTTACAAGTTCAAATAACTGTAACCGTAGTTAACGGCCAAAGACGCAGCCCTTGTCTAGGACACGCAGCCCCATGAGACCGCAGCCTCAAATCCATGAACAGGAAAAACATATCACAAGTAAATTAACCAACATACGTGATCAGCTAATTAATACATAAACACTTACATACATGCTTATAAGATTAGAGTTACCCACCTCGATCTTGAATCCTTAACTCTTCGTCAGGTAGCTGTTGGGATCGGTCAAGGCATCTGTGAATATCCTATAAATGTTTATCATCGTCATTAGTCACTTAATCACGTCATAACGCAACTAACTACGAGGATTACTTTTAGAGAATTAAAGGTAATTAAAACCCTAAAAATTCCTCCTATTGGTAATACCCCTATTTATTAATTAATAATAACTCTGATTTATTATTAATTAATAATTTTCATATATTTCCTTTGGTATTTATACCTTTGAAATAAATAATATTCATTATTTATTCCATTTCTAATAATAACAATAATAATATTTATTTATTACCTTTATCATTATTATTTAAACTCCCATAGGCTATCTCAACACTTTAAATTGAGAGTTTCATAAATAATACATTTTAATACATTATTAATGTTTTTCAATATTAGCCAACACAATTTATATTATTCTCTAAGTAATTGTTTTCCTCTACCTTTCAGTTTGAAAAGTCCAGATTCAACGTTTCTTTCAAAAATCTGCATATAGGGTTCTAGATATCCCAATTAGGTGATTCAAAATTCTATGAACTCCTTGATGAGTCTAGTTTCTAGGAAAATTGATTCCAATATTGTGTCACATGTCAAAAATTTACAAAAATTCAAAACATAAACACTGTCCAGAATTTTTCCAGAAAACAGTATGTTCTTTTACCTAACTTCAAAAATTCATAATAAATTGTATAAAAATTGAAATGGTGTTCTTCCAAAGCTCCTATGTCCCTTAACATGTCTAGTTTTATAAAAATAAAAAATAATACCAATAGCTAATACATGCTAGAAAATTCCCTAGAAACAGTTTCAGATTCGTAACCCATTTTCCAAAATTCATAACTATTTGTATACTTATTGAAATACAACGAATTACCTATCAAATTAAATTTCTATGTGTCTAATACATATCTGTAAAATTTCATTATTTTTGAAGATTGTTTACCTATCCCGAAATGCCACGTCATTTTCTTCCTCCAGAATAATACCAAGAACGTTTTCAAATTTTATCTGAACTTCTAAAAATCATAACTTAAGTTGTAGACCTTTTTTTGAAGTGAAACAAAGCTCATTTTAAATTTTAAGGAGAGTACTATCTCCTGTAAAATTTTCATAATTTTATCTTATACAAATCATTCCCAGATTATAAAAATGTGACTATTGCCCAGAATACTTTACAGAAACGTCAAAGGATTTTGACCCATCTTCCAAAAATCATATCTTGAGCTACAGACCTGTGATTGAGCTGAACCAAATCTCATTTTAAAGTTTAGCATGTCTACTAAATGCCCATAAAATTTCAGGGTCAAAGAATGTTGTTTTCCCTGGTTTCACCTTGCTCAATGATTGATGGTCCAGCTACAAAAACTTAGTTTCCAGAAATGACATCAGCATGCATGTAGATAGCTCATATACCCACATGCATACGTATGAGTGAAATCTTCTCATCTAAACTTAATTTAGATGTTGTCAAATGATTCATATGTATGTTCCTATCAGCACCTATGTTAACTCTTTTAAAACTTGTTCAGTTTTAGTGTCTTGCGGAAACTTCACAGAACCTCAAGAAAACTCCAACCACAACGTGCATGCAACTCCATCAAGCATCCTCTTTTATTCTCTTAGTTCATGTGACTATTTCATATGTAAGAACATGCTCAAAACCATCTGTGTTTAAGTTTTAACTAGCAGCACATAAAATACTCCAGCAAGTTCACACCTACTTAGAGGGAGAACGCAACGTGTATATATATACTCACATACTCCTACGTCTTCATCCACACAAATGTAACACAGTGACGTTATGTGTGTGTGTGTGTGAGTGTGTGTAGGACAGCCAAGCAGATACCAAACGCAAACCACGTTCAAAGACACAAACTGACGCAACACCCTCTGTATTTCATTTTCAGTTTCAACGCATGGTTTTTTTTTATTTCCTATAGCTTAATATTCAAAGTTTTTTTATGGGAAATGACGTAAGCTAGAGGAGGAAATGTAACATCCCACCTTAAAAACAGCGGAAATTTTTTTTTTAAAAAAAAAACATTGATCAGAGTAGAGCAATTTCGCAAAACGAGTGACTAAACCTTTATATTACATAACCACAGTGTAAGTGTACTTATACAGTTATCTACTATCCAAAAGGAAACAGAACCTAACTAGACATATAAACTACAACCATAAAAATTCCTTCTGTCATCCTACGCCAGTTGCTCGCCCCTATCTTCAACCCATTGGTTCGCCCGAACCTGAAGCTACAGCTGAGATCCAATTACCATTTGGATCTTAGGTAATGGTTAACCTTATGCTCAAATAAACAATATATGGACAACAGTTATTCACAACTCATAACAACAGTAAATCACTACATAAGCACACAGCAGATGCATGATCTCAACATTGACAGAACATAAGCACAAAGCAGTATGTAAAGTCCCACAACATGTCTGCACATAACCAGTGCCACGACGGCCCATCGTGTCCTCAGCGCTAGGAAAACCCAACGGCGTTATCAAGACTATAACCCGTATAAAGTTGTATGTATAACTGACAACCCTAGACAGAGCCTCAGTATATAAACATGTCTATCACATATACGTATATGAGCAGCATAAGTGTTAAGGTTACAATACGCGTCCGTACCTTCGTTGATGATTCTTGGCACATTTGTCGAATTATGGTACGTTTGACAGCGGGACGACGGCGGTATGACAGTGGTGACAGCGGAAACAGCGGTTCGTGATTTTGGATATCCTAGAAGGATAATATCACCGATATGAATATTTAAGATCATAACAGGCATTTTAGGTACAAATTACCATTTTGCCCCTAGTTTGATTACTTGGTGGAATTTTGCTAGAGCTTCGCTATTTTGACTTTAAACTCTCAAAATTTTGCTATAACTTTTCCTCTAACCTATTTTTGAGATAAATACCATATTTACTTATAAACATGATATCTAAGCTAACTTGAAAAATTAGAGACTACTCTAGCAATTTTACTATAACTACAGAAAGAACTACTGAAACTAAAAACTAAGGACTGAGAAACTTACTCAAAGCTTTGCTATGAACTTCTTACTCCTCTTCCAGAGCTTCTCTCTCCAACTTCTCTCTAGGATTGTGAGTGAATTGGTGAAGAATTAAGAGAAATGAAAGGCTATTTATAGAAAAATCCAATGGCATTTTCGTAATTTCATTGAACTTTGTCTGGTTGAATTCTGACCGTCGGATCGCATTTTTTTGAAGTGACTTGATCTTGGCCCTACACCTATTTGGCCGAACTCTCCCCCCCCCACAAGGAGACAAAATTGATGACATCATCATGCTTGTGTCATCTTGTTTTATCAAATGAAATTCCTGGTTCGATGTCCTGATCGCGAAATTTTTTGTAAAATCTTAAAATTCCAGGAACAACACGTTGAAGGTCTTTTCTTCCTCTTTGAGAATACTGGGTTTTCCTAACCTTATATTCTCATTAAGGACATTCCGTTACCTGCCAAAAATCCTCGGTAATCGCTATCAGATACAGAAATATCGCCAGTCGGCGCCAATTTCTAGATAAAAATTCACTGATCAATAATATGCTCTGACTCTAATAACTTTGTTCAAGGTTTTCTAGATAAGATTTTATTTCTATCCGTGGTCATTTATCTTGTTCACCTTTTATTAATATAATATTACTTAATTACCACATGCTTTATCTTATATTATTATTATATACAAATATCCAAATCATCCTTATCCCTCCCCAAATTTTCGGCCAGCTCACACATATATATATATTTATTTTTTTTTTCCATTTACCATAATATCCTATTTATCTTGTATTTATTTTTCCCAAAATTTCCTATTGGTCCATAAGTAATTACATGGATTTAGGCTTTTAGAATTTCTTGAAAAATCTTAAGCCTTTGATCTTGGTTTTTCAAGGTTACATCTTAACCCTTATTATTTATTTAATTTCGGCCCTTAATAATAATTATTTATATTTATTTTATTTTTCATGTTTCCTAAATTTCTATAATCTTATAAAATTCCCAAAAATTACTTAATTAATCCCTTAATACTTTCTAATAATTTTCTTAATTAAAATCAATCATTTTCTCACAACAATTTTATTGACATTAATAATTCAAGCTCCCTGCAATTTATCAAAAATCATAAAGTCAATTTTAGTCTCAGAATACTTTTTAATTTTCCTTCTTTTTATTTTCATAGGAAATAATTTATTAAATTGTCTAATTTTAGAATAATATATTTTCTAAATTTTTAATAATTATTCCATGCCTTTTAGAATTTTTCCTAATTCTTCTCAGGATGTTTTATGGCCTTAAGACACATTTTTCATATTTGCGATATTAAATTTCCTTTAATTTTCTTAATTTTTTTTTAAACATATACTAATCACATAATATGTTGAGACCAAAATCTTCATAAATGAGTATTTTTATTATTGTGACATAATATTCCAGATAATAGTTATCTGTTATTATCAGAGGAAAAGTCCCATTGTTTACCTTCACTGTTCAGGCTGAAACGATGAAGACTGAGTCGCTGCTCTATGCCCCTGTTTTCTGACACCAAACGTAGAGGAAGATTATGTTTCAATTTTAAGCCCTCTTTCTCCTTCTCTCCTGCGTCTCTCACTCTCAGGCTCTCTCTCGGTCTCGCCCTCTCTGTTTGTTCTAAACTCAGTTGCTTGGGTGAATAATGAACAAAAATGAAGAAGCATCAGTTATATAAGGACCCAAGGTCTGGTCCGAGAAGCATGAACCAGTGGGCAACGACGCAGGGCTCGAGACGCTGGAGAAGGTATGGTTGTTTGCTGGTCTTCTGGATCTTGCGTGATCTGTCACTGGGATTTTCTTTGTGTAAATGACGCTGGAGATATAATTTTCTTGATGCGTGTTTGAGTTTTTTTTGCCTCTGTATTGCTCCTACGTTTTCGATGGGTTCGGAGAGGGATAATGAATATCGTGGATATATACATTTCCCTGGCTATTAAGGGCTGGCCGAAGAGAATGATTATGGACTAGCTAATTGGGTTTGAATACTTGGGCTGAAAGCAACATCATCCAAGTATATATATGCGCTGGATGCATTACTGAGTAACAAATAGTGGTTTATTGAATATTTGGGGAAATCATGAGTTTTTTTTTTTTTTTGATTTATAAATCCTATAATTCTTTTCCCCAACAATTCATGGAAATTAGGTCTTAACTTCCAATAATTATTTTAGGCCATAAATTATCCCTTCTAAATATTCTTTGTCTTTATTCTTTCTTCAATTAATTTATTTTGACCATAAAATACCATATCCAAAATATTTAGGCCAAAAGTCAATCACAAACCAATTGTCCTTAATTTTCAGAAAATATGCCTTAAATTCCAATTCTTAATTTTTAAAATTCCTTAAGGCCAAATTTTCCATAATTAATCCTTAATTCCCAAAATCAAAAATTTGGGATGTTACACCACCCATGTTTTACAGCCATTCCAAAACCCAAATAAAGGAGAAGGGTTGTGTTAGGCCCTAATAGCCAACCTTGTCAAAAAATTTATGAACATGAATCAACAAAAAAAATTGTGCTAATGCTAGACGTTACCTATAAATAAAGTGATGTATGGCTATAAGAAAAAATGCCTTCATCGGAATCCTCCAAAGCTCTTGCCTTGACAGAAGCTAGGTAGCGTAAGCTTCCTCCAGACCGACCTCCGGCTGAAGGCCAGAATGATCAAAAGAAGAAGAAAAAGATAGAGGATATTGTTAACACAATTATGGATGACAGAATGGTGGATGAAACAGAGCAGATTAGTGAACAAAATGAGAGATCGGAGAAGGGTGAAGAGCAAGACAGGACAAAAAAGGATGCACCAAGGTTCCCTTCATATCGAGCATCATTAGTGGGATTCAATGGGGTTGCCCATTGTGAGCATATAATGGAAAAAGAAGATTTGTTCACTAATGACAAAGAAATATACTGGAAATTACCAGAGGAGTCTGATGAGATGAAGAATCTTATGGAATTATATCTAGTCACGACGTGTACGGAAGATGAGTTCAATGAATGGTGTGATTATGCCTTAATTCTCACTGTGCTTGGCTTGAAGTTTAATTTGTATGTGCTCAAGGAGATTCTAAACAAACTTTGGGGATTTTCAAGCTTTGAATTAATTGATATTCCAAACAATTATTTTGTCATCAGATTGCAGGATAAGGAATTATGGAGATCTCAATATAGGAAAGTGCTATATGAAGGGCCTTAGGTGTAATACCCGGATAGTTATTATCTGGAAAATTAGGTCATAATAATAATAATAATGCCTATTTATGAAGATATTAGTCTTAATATGTTATATAATTATTTTAGTGCATGGGAAAAATTATGGAAAATTCAAAAAGGCATGGAATAATTATTAAAATTTAGAAAACAGGTTATCCTTAATTTAGACAATTTAATAAATAAAAAAAGGAAAAAATTAAAAAGTATTCTAGGATGGAAATTGAGCTCATAATTTTTAATATTTTACTTGAAGGTGGAATTAACAATGTTAATAAAATTGTTGTGAGAAAATAACTAATTTTAATTAAGAAAATTATCAAAAATTAGTAAAGGATTAATTAAGGGATTTTTATGAATTTTATAAGATCATAAGAGTTTAGGAAAAATGGACCAATGGGAAATTTTTGTGAGAAAGAAATGGGATATTGTGGTAAATGGAAAAAAAATATAATTATATATATATATAGTGGTGACCGAAATTTTAGGGGAAAAAGAAAAGAAAAAGAAAAAAAATGGAAGGATAAGGATAGGTAGATTTTTAAATATAATAGTAATATTAATTAAAACATGTGTTAGTTAGGAAATATTAGAATAATCAGGGAAAAGTGAACAGGATAAATGAGAACTGATAGAAAATAATTCAGATGCAGGGATCTGGGGATAGGTGGGGAAAAACCAGAGTATATTATTGATCAGTGAATTTTTATCTAGAAGATGACACTGACAGAAGTCATTTCTGTACCCGGTAGTGATTACCGAGGATTTTCGGCTGATAACGAAATGTCCTTAACGAGAATATAAGGTCAGGAAAACCCAGTGTTCTTGAAGAGGAAGAAAAGATCTTCAGCGTGTAATTCCTGGAATTTTAAGATTCTACGGAATTTCGCGATCAGGACACTGAGCCAGGGAGTTCATCTGATAAAGCAAGATGACACAGGCAGGATGAGGTCATCATTCTTTATCTCTTTATGGATGATGAGGTCAGCCTAGTAGGTGGATGGTCAAGATCAAGCCACCTTAACAAAAGCGCGATCCAACGGTCAGAATTCGATCAGACAAAAATTACGAAAATGCCCTTCCCTTCACCTATAAATACCCCTTCACCATTTCACAATTTTTCACACCACTCTCTCTTGAGAATTTTGAAACTTGGGAGAGCAAGGAAGAAGGAGGAGTCTGGAGAAAATACTAGCGAAGCTCTGAGTAAGTTCCTCGGTCCTTAGTCTTTAGTTCGGTAATTCTTTCGGTAGTTATAGTAGGATTGCTAGGGTGGTCTCTAGATTTTCAAAGTTAGTTAAATATCATGTTTTAGGAATAAATATGATATTTATCTTAGAAATATGATAGAGGGAAGGTTGTAGCAAAAATTTTGGAAAATTAAAGTCAAAATAGCGGAGCTCTGGCGAAATTCCGCCGAAAAGTCAAATTAGGGGCAAAATGGTAATTTGTACCTAAAATGCCGGTTTTGGTTCTGAATACTCATATAAGTGATATTATCCATATAGGATATTCGAAACCACGAACCGCTGTTTCCGCTGTCACCGCTGTTTCCGCTGTCACCGCTGTTGTACCGCTGTCAAACGTGCCTTAATTTGACCAAAGTACCAGAAATCGTCAACGGAGGTACGGACGCGTACTGTAACCTTAACACTTATGCTGCTTATATTCATATATGTGATTGATATTTCATTTGTTGAGACTCTGCCGAGAGAGGGCAGTTGTACATACAGCTTTGTACGGGTTATAGACTCTATACTCGGGACGATTCTGTTACAAACCTTGGGGAATTCATATCCAAATTTCCCCCCATTGATGTGGATGATCTGCGAATGTTAGCAAATAAAGTCACTAGAATGGAAATAAAAAATGCTACTTTTGTTATGGGAGCTTTCAAAGCTCCAAGGCTGGATGGTCTTAATGCTCATTATTTTCAAACTCAGTGGGATGTTGTGGGAGAAAAAATATGTCACTTTGTGGAACAATGCTTTGATAACCCTACTAACATGGCCACTATCAATAAGTCTAAGATTGTCCTCATACCTAAAGTTGATAACCCTTCTTCGTTGAGGGAATTTCGTCCCATATCCTTGTGTAATGTGAGCTTTAAGATCATTACAAAGATTTTGGCAAACAAATTGAGAGGTATTATGGGACAACTTATAGACTTTGAGCAATGTGGGTTTATTGCAGGAAGATCTACATGTGACAATATCCTAATTGCCCAAGAAATCATTCATTCAATGAGAATGAAAGGGAAGAAGAAAGGATGTGTTGCCATCAAGATTGACATGGAGAAAGCCTATGATAGGCTTGATTAGGGATTTATTGAAAATAAGCTTATATGCTTGAACTTGGAAAGAAAATTGATTGATCTCATTATGGCATGTATATCTATGAATTCTATGTCTATTTTGTGGAATGGGGATGAGAGCCCAACCTTCACTCCAACTAGAGGTGTTAGGCAAAGGGACCCTTTAAGCCCGTATATTTTTGTTCTATGGATGGAGCGATTGGGCCATCTTATTAAAGTGGAATGTCAGGCTCGGCGATGGAAACCGTTTGTTTTCAAAAGGGGAGGACCTCAGATATCCCATCTCTTCTTCGTCGATAACCTTATTCTCTTTGTTGAAGCCTCATTAAATCAGGTGACTGAGATTCGAAAAGTCATGCGAACCTTTTGTGAAGTCTCGGGTCATAGAATTAACTTAGAGAAATTAAGGATGTTTTGTTCTGCGAATGTCAATTTTAATAGGGCAATTGAGCTTGGTCAAACGCTTGGAATTGGTCTTACCTCAGATTTGGGAAAGTATTTGGGAGTGCCAATTATCCACAAAAGAATTACAAGGGCCATGTATCACCCAATTGTGCAAAAGGCTACAACCAAGCTTTCTATGTGGAAAAGTAAATTGTTGTCCATTGCGGGTCGATCGATTTTGATCAAATCTGTGTTGTCCTCGTTACCTAGCTACTATATGCAGTCAACTCTCCTTCCCATTTGCACTATAAATGAAATTGATAAGATTTCGAGGAAATTTCTTTGGTCCCAAGATGAGGAGGCAAGGAAAATACATCTTATTGCTTGGGATAAAATTACCCAAGCAAAAAAGCAAGGGGGCCTTGGCTTTAAAAATCTTAGGCGTCAGAATAGAGCATTTATTATGAAATTATGTTGGAGTCTTTTGACTAAAAGGCAAGTTCTATGGGTCCGGAGCATATGGGCAAAATATAATTGTGGTAATTCTTCTGTGCCTAAAGTAGGTAAAAAAAAGATGCTTCTCTCCAGTTTGGAAGGCAATTGTTAAGGTTTGGGACAAGTTCATAGGAGGAGTTGGGAGAAAAATTAATAATGGGGCTGACTCCAAGTTTTGGTGTGATCTTTGGCTTCCCTTGGAGCGACCTCTTATAACATTTGTCCATAATCCTACCTTAATAAATGAAGAGGATTCTGTGAAGGATCACATATTGACGTATGGGCGATGGGACACGAATAGGTGGCAAGGAATTCTTCCATTTCAAATCAGTAGTATTGTTTCTAACATGCATCCCCCTAGTAACAATTCCCCTTATGGTTTCACTTGGAGAGCTGCTAAGGATGGGGGCTTCTCTGTTAAATCAGCCTATCAATATCTTTCCGGTAGAGGAAGAGGTACTAGCAATCAATTTTGGTCCCTCATGTGGAAATGGTGAATTCCGGAGAAAGTAAAATATTTCATGTGGCAGGTTGGGCATGAGAGACTGGTCACCAATTCCACCAGAGCTAAGATTGGTCTCACGAATGACAACTTATGCCCGTTCCATTGCAATAAGGAAGAGAATGTGCTTCATGTGATCAGGGATTGTGAGAGAGCCAAAAAATTGTGGAGAGAAATTTTAATACCTAACTATTTTTCCCAATTTTTTGCAGGTAATTTACAGGGTTGGCTTAATTGGAATACCAAGCACAAGCCGGGGAAAGGAAAGTTTATGAACTTTCCCTGGTCGAGAGTCTTTAGCTTGGGTTGTTGGATCCTATGGACTTCCAGATGCAAATCCTTATTCCAAGGTGTAAACATGGATACCAAGGAGATGCTTCACTTATGTAATTATCTATTGATGGAAGATAGTGGTAATTATAATTTATATCACCAAATCTTTCAATTTGATAGGGTCGAGGAGAAGTTGTGGACACCACCTACTAGTAGTGTGGTTTGTATGATGTTGATAGATCGGTTTGACAGCAATTTCAAGCAGCATGTGGAGGAGTGATTAGGGATTCCCGAGGACACTGGATGGTAGGGTTCTACAAGTCTCTTGGCCCTAAGACGGTTATCGAGGCGGAACTACATGCCTTCCTGCTAGGATTGCGAACAGCAAAACAGATGGACCTCAAACAAATTCTACTCTATACGGATTCTATTGATGCATTTAATATTATCATGAAAGACTGCTGTTATGATGATCATCCTCTAGAGACGTTATTGGAGACATCAAAGATTTCCGTTTCGGGGGTTGGGATGTGAAGCTGCTCTACACCCCAAGGGACAACATTGCATATGCTGATTATTTGGCCAAGGAAGGACATAATGCTCTTGTAGAAGCAGAAGTGACCCTTGTCCCGACAATTCCTGTGGGGTATAGGGATATGGTACTGAAAGACCAATTGGCTTGCTAGTCATAGAGTTATATTTTATTTTATTTCATTTCATTTAGTTTGTATTTAGGGCTAGATTTTCATAATCTAGTTCCTCTCTAATTCAAGCTTTGGCTTGCCTGTACTATGCAAAAAAAAGTGATGTATGGCTTAAGTATAATAAAAAGTGAGCGAGAGCTGCTGCATCATCACCTAGATATAGTGTTAAATGAGTAAGGGCTACCACTTTGTTCTGAATATATGGAGGCGGCTATAGAAGCTAATTCATGAAAGCAAGATCAAATTTGGCACTTGGAACATTAGGACTCTAGTTGGCAAATATGTGGAGGTGGTGGGCATAATGAGAGATCGTAGGATTAACATATTGTGCCTCTATGAAACTAAATGGTCGAGCAAAGGGTCTCATGAAATTAATGGTTGCATGTTCTAGCATAAAGGAAAAGTAATGGAAGGAATGGTATTGGTATCGCCACTAATAATGAATGGAGAAAGAATGTGGTAGAAGTTAAGAGGAATGATGATAGATTCAATTCTTTTTCGGAAGGATTCTATGAACACTCTCAATGTGTATGCATATCAAGTATGAGAGAAGCACATCTTAAGGAAAAGTTTTGAAGGAGCTAATTTAGAGCATTCCGCAAACTGAAAAGATTTGCATTGGTAGGGATCTTAATGGACATGTTGATGGGGAAGTAGGAACGCATGAAAGGGCTTATGTGGTGTTTGGATTGAGGGAGCTTAATAATGAAAGTCAATCTAGTAATGACATCTCCCTCACATATAACCTCAAGATTGTTAACACTTGCTTTAAGAAGCGGGATGAGCTTTTAATCACATACTATAGTAGAGCCATCGCTAGAACACAGATTGACTCCTTTTTGGTAAGAAATCTTGAAAGAAGACTTTGTAGCACAAAATTCTTCCCTGGTGGTGTGGTGTGATAGCACAACATAGGGTATTAGTCCTTAATATGTGTATTAAGTGTATAAAACAAAAGTGCCAACAAGTTTTAAACCCAAGGGTCAAGTAGTGGCAATTAAGGGGGGAGAAATGAGAGATTTTCAAGAGAACTCTTTTGAAAGCGGAGGTGTGGTAGCTACAAGGAAATGCAAATATCACATGGGGGAACATGGCTTAAAAGGTCAAAAAAATTGCTAAATAAATTTTGCAAAAATCAAAAGATTTTGGTCGACAAGATAAGGAGACTTGGTGGTGGGACGAGGCTATCCAAGAGAAGTCAAGAATAAGAACAAATGTTTTAAAGCTATATACACTTGTGTAATAATGTTGAAAATTGGGAAATGTATCGTTTGTCTAAAAAAGAGTCAAAGAAGGTAGTGAGTGAAGCTCATGATAAAACATATGAGTGTTAGTTCTCTATGGGTTTTGATGATAACAAACAATTGTAAACTCAAATTGAAGTTTGTCTTTAGTAAGTTGAAAAACTTACTGTCAAAGGCAAACTCGAGTTTTGGGATCGAAACTCGAGTTTTGACTTGACAGAGAAAAGTTCAATTTTAATGTTCAAAGGCAAAACTGCAGTTTCCATGTGGAAACTCGAGTTTTGGCCTTACAGAGAGCACTTCAAGTTTTTCATCAGGAAAAACTCAAGTTTTGATTCAAAAACTTGAGTTTAGACCAAACAAAGACTCTTTAATATTTTATGAAGAAAAGCAAAACTGTCGTTTCCATTTGAAAACTCGAGTTTTGATCATATAGAGAGTCATCCAAATTTCTGACTTGAGGAAAACTCTAGTTTTTCAATATTTCAAAGTTTTTCAAGATTTGGGAAAACTCGAGTTTCAGTTTGGAAACTCGAGTTTCAGTTTGGAAACTCGAGTTTTGACTTGACAAACAGTTTTCATATTTCAACTTCTCAAAACTCTAGTTTTGAAATGGAAACTCAAGTTTCTCACTTGGCTCAGATTTTCAAATGTTTTAAATAAAAACTCGAGTTTGGTTTTGGAAACTCGAGTTTTCGCCAAGCCAAGAGGATTACTACTTTTCAATGTTTTCAAAACTCTAGTTTTGAAATAACACAGATCCCTCGATGTTTAATATTTAAACTGAAACTCGAGTTTGGTTTTGGAAACTCGAGTTTTGGTCAAACAGATAGCATCACTGTTTTTCAATGTTTTCCAAACTCCAGTCTTGATTGAAAACTCCAGTTTTGAGGTTTTAGACTTGATCATATTATATCTCCAAAACTCGAGTTTACATTTGGAAACTCGAGTTTTGTCTTCAATCAAAATTGTCCTCCAACACTCAAATCGTGATACTCCTCTCTATAAGAAGGAAACTCGAGTTTATACTTAAGTGCACAGTGACAAACTTGAGTTTTGATACACAAACTCGAGTTTGCGTCGTAGCTCTTAAAAATTCAAATCTGACAAATTTGTGAAATCTTTCTTGTTTGATCTTAATGCTACATAACATCATTCATCAACTTCACTAAATATGTTTAACCTGTTTGCTAGTGAATTTCAGCTGATTTAGAGATGATTTAAGAGAATTAAAGGTGCTGTTTCAACCCAAGCAAAAAGCATATCAAAGCATTAAATGCGAAGTACAACTAACTTGCTATATTCTGATCAAACATCATCTGCACGATGCAAAATGGATAAATGCTTCTTACCTAAACTAATCTCTGACATTCCAACGGACAAAACTCAAAGGAAGTCAACATTTATCCTCTGAACACAAAGAATGAACAAAAGAATAGAGAGAGAAGAGACCAAAGTGCTTCTAACAACTAGATTAATACACCAATGGTCAGATTGAATGGTAACCATCAGTCCAACTTATTACGAATATTAATATGTGCTAGTGAGGTGCCAAGTGGAACAATTTATGTAGTCAAATATTAAAAATATATCTCACTAAAATTGATATCACAAAATCTTATTTCATAAATGAAATATCATAAAATAGGTGTTTCAATTTCTCAAATAACACAGTTCATCAACATCCTCTTCTTAAAATATCACAATATTATCATATATCATGATTGGGTGTCACAAATCTTTTTGAAGGTATTTCCCCAATATACCTCCCTTCAATCCAACCAAACTGCCTTATTTCCTCCGACTAGACCCATGGGCTAAGTCACACCCATGTTACTGGTTACTCTAAAACTCACTGGTCAAGTGATGAGGACCGGCTAAAATCCTCAGAGCACCTATCCCAGACCATGCGTTTTTTCCCCACTTTACCCTAGTGAGGCATCATAAGCCCATCACTCTGGTAGGCAAGTTCTCATCACTTTGGTGGGACAATAGTAAGCCAATCATCGTGTACCAATGGAAGCCTCACCACGTGGTGGAAATAACAACTCCATCTCTTCCCAATTCATCCTTTTCCATAATTATCATAATAATTAACTCAATGAGAGTTTATCCAATAATTCTCATAACCATGTCATAATATCTCAATTTACCAAGGTTCTGAAAACCGGACTGGTCACTGAACCGGTGGGTATTGAGTTCAGGGTTAGTGGGTCAGACCGGAGTTAAACCGGTATTAATTAAAAAATATAATTTAATTAAAGTTAGTAAATATAAATAAGTAAATATATTTATATTTTAATAATAATTTTTTTAATAGTCAAATATGGGAAGATGTGTATAATATTATATTGATTTTTTAAAAAAAATATATAATAGTTTGTGTGGCTTTTTTGTTGGTCAAAAGTTTGTGTGGCTCAAAAGATGGCAAGCACCAAAACTTGATTGAATATTGTGATGGTTTGCGTGGAAAAAACTTAAAAGCAGTCACATGCATCTGTTCCCTTCATTCTCTCTCTCTTCCCTCACTCCATCCTCTTGTGTTCCGATTTCTGATCTTATATGTTTTTTTGATAGATCATTCTCTCTCTCTTTTCAGCCATTGCAAGTCTCTCATTTTCACCAAGACAAATCCTTCTAGCACTTGGGGCAACTCTGGATCTAGCATCAATAGCAGATCCTACCTAATCAAACACAGTTTCCGGCGATTCGACAGCTATTCGACGGCTAGAACTGGGTGACTCTTTTTTAGATCTTCTTGGTTACTCTTATTAACTTTGAATCTTAGGTTGCCTTTAAGCATCAGGTGTTGATCTCTCTTAAAAGCTTTCGACTGGATCTCTCTCTCTTTCTCCTTGTCCTTTCTCTTTTCTCCCTGTGGATCTGAGTTTTAGTTTCAGGCGAATCGGAAAAAAAAACTCTGTGACTCGGTCAACTCGACCGAGTCAGGCTGAGCTGACCGAGTTGAGCCGGGTTCAACTCGGACCTGGGGTTTCTCTTTAACTCGAACCGGCTTTCCGGCCGGTTCGCCGGTTTCCGGTCCAAGCCAGTCGGTCCAGTCCGGGTTCCAAAACATTGCAATTTACAATATATTTCAAATCATAGGGTTCCACAAAGCAATTTCTAATAAAGTCATTCATAATTATTTAACAAAATATTCACAAACAGCATATCAACATGCATAATAAGTGGAAAGTGGTTACCTCTCGCCAAAGCTAATTACTATGACTTTGCTCCTAAACCGATAGCTCAACACACTCCATAAATCAATCTACCACAACCAATTTACTAATAATTAATAACTCTGTAAAATTCCACATATTCAAAATCATAACTTATAATTTCATTAAATTACAAACATTCAAATTTTAATAATAAAATTTGGAATGCTTGAAGTAGAAAATTATCCAAAATTTAAGGAATCATTAAACTCTAAATCTCCCCTTCAATTTATTATTAATTAATAACTTCTTTTATTTATATTATTTAGTACCTCTAATAAATAATAACATTATTCATCATTATTTATTATCATCACTCCTTTCCCAATAATAATAACATTATTTGTTATTATTATAATTATTCTAAATTTCCTAATAGTATTCCATCTTAATAAATAATATTATCTATTATTATTTATTTATCTCCTTTATTACTTAATCATTTTCCTAGTAATGACATTATTATTATTACTATTATTATTATGTGATTTTACTATAATTATTTTATGCTCCAGAGATTATCTTAATACTTTAAATTAAGAGATTATAATACCACTACTACGTCGAACATGATTCATAACATTTTGAGTTAAATATTAGCACCAGTTAAAAACATGACTTGTGTGTGTGTGTGTTAAAAAAAATCATTAAGTCAACAACATGCTTAATTATGAGCTGTTGAAGTAAAAACTCATGGATTGGTGGTATCATATAAAAATACTCAATATTTTCTTTTTTATATATATTCAAATGCAATATCTTATATATGTAAGGTAACTATTCTTTCTTCTTCTCATGCAGCAACTGTGTGTGTATATATAGGAGGCATGCATATGTGTATAAATTTACATGTATAAGACTACTCTTTTCCTATTATTTCCAACTCAGTGATAAATACCTACCTGTACACTACAACATGATTCTCTTTTTGCTTTCAAAATCATGTATATATATGTATATACAGTAAGCAATGCAATGGTGTATAAACTGCAAACAAATATCCTTTGCGCGTTATATAAGATAATAAAAAATCTTTCTTCTTGTTTACATATTCAGCAACACTTTATTCTCTCTTTACATTCATAGCATGTAACGTCTTCTTATGATAGTGACAATATACATATACACACACAGCATTTTCCTTTTCCTTTCACTGGACAATCATGTTTTCAATATACCAAGTTGTAGGAAGATAATACTCACACACTCCCCTCCTCCATTCGCATGGCATCAGACAATATATATATACCTACACACTTAACACACACACGCAGCAACACACATATATATTCATAGTTCAACAACCTCCCCCTTTTTAATATTTGATATCATTATGATCCATTATAACTTCCACCCAACCGAAACACAGTAAACACATATACACTCCCAGTCAAAGGTATACACATACACACACACTTGATTTGCACCCAGCAGCGTTTTTTTTTTCCTTCCTTCTCACACTTACATATACCTAGCTTATCCTATGCGTTATTCTTTCTTTCCTTTTCTTCAGTATGCATACACACAATGATCACTGGCAGTCACGGTTTCCCATTCACAAAGATGCCAAAAACAACTCATACTCACAAGCTTTTCATCAGAAAAACTGACTGGAAGTTTAGGAAAAAGGGTCCAATAGTCTACCTTCAGGATTCCACTTAAATAAGGAGAATAGTGGGACTGGTTTTTGCTCTGTTTTCCGATGCCACTACAGAGGAAAACGATGAGCCTGCATTCCTACACCCTCCTTGAGCAACTTTCCATTTCTCTTTCACTCCCCTTCTTCCTCTCTCACTCTCTCGGTCTCCCAGTTGGGTTTCATAACTGATGAATGAAAAGCCAAGTGAAATGCTCATATATATAGCCCAGCGCCTGGTCCGAGAAGAAAAGAAGTAGTCCGCTGGTTAATCTTCATAGGGCTCGAGGAAAACTTGAGGAAAATCAGAGGAAGTATGGTGTTTGCGTGATTGCACTGTGATCTTCTTTTCCGCTGATTCTCTGCCTCTTTGCTCTAACTTTCTGCTGCTGTTATGACGCGTCTGTGTTTTTTTTTTTTGTCAGTTTGACCAGTTGGATCTGTTTTTTTTGTTTTGATAACAAAATTTTAGGAAAGGGTTTGGTTCACCCACAATAGGCAGGGCGAAATCTCTCTTCCTCCTACGGAATACTAATGTGTAGAATGAGTCGTCTATTACCCTCAGGCGTTTACCTAGACACCTAGGAGCTAGGATGCCTCCTGCAGCGCTTTGACCAACTCTAGAATCGAACCATCTCCCTTTAGTGAGACCCATTGGATCTGTTTTGTTTTTTTTTTTTTTTGGATACAAGGCGAGGGGAGGGGGATCAAACCTAGGACCTAAGGGGGGAAATGAATCCCAATACCACTGCACTACAAGTAGTGTTCGTTGGATTTGTTTTGTTCATTCTTTTTTTTTTGGTAAAAAAAAAGTTTTGGAAAGGTTCGACACCAGTCCCCTACCAAGGTCAAGACACGGCCCCGGGCTTTATGAGCACTTATTGGGGACTTACAAGATTGTCTACCAAAGGAGTCCTAGCGACGACAGAGGGGATCGAACTCACGACCCAAGGGCCTAGTCTTGAATCCCTTATTATCTGTGTCAACTTTCATTAGCTATTTTGTTCATTCTTAGCTTGCTGGTTTCCTTTCATCGTTGGGTCTGGAGTATTATATGGGCTGAAGAAAACTGGGCCGAAAGGATGGTTTTTATGGCCCAAAACTGAAGCTGCTTCTGCATTTGTTTCATGTCGGGTCTGAGCTGATTGTATATGGTTCATTGTGCTTAATCCATATTTCTCACGTGGGTGATATATTCTCATTGCTGCTGATGGCTAATAGCTGATTGGTTTTGGGTTTTGGTTACATGGACTTATGTTGATTTATTGGGCCAACGTGTTGGGCTTAATTGGAGGCCCATGCTATTTTCATTTGCTTTTCTTCTTCTTTTCAATACACCCTATTTTATTTCCAATTAGCTATCATATCATTTAATTATGATTATTGCATAATCATAGAGATAAATCATTTTTATTTTATAACACTAATTTTTTTACAATTATCCTTAATTGCAAATCATGGAAATAAATCCTATAATATTTAGGCCTACACTTATCACCTATCAATTTTCCTTGAATTTATTCTTTTATCAAAATAATAATTATTTTAGGCCATAAATTATTATCTCCCAAAATATTTTAGCCAATAATTATTCCCTAATTATTTGTCCTTAATTTATGGAAAATATGTCTTAAATTCCAATTTCTTAATCTTTAAAATTTCCTTAAGGTCAAATTTTCCATAATTAATTCTTGATTCCCAAAGTCTAAAATTTGGGATGTTACAAAAAACGTAGCAAGAGAAATTACCGATGAAACTTCGTCAGTAATTTCCGTCGCAAATCAAATTACTGACGGAATCCCATCAGTAATGTCCTTCACAAACAATTACCAACAGAATTTCCGTCGATAATTTCCAACGGACTTTTTTCCATTGGTAGTTCCATCCCTAATCTGACTTTTTTTCTTTTGTAGTGCTCTCATATATTTTTGCTATCAAGTGCATACTTATATGAGTATGCCTTACCCACAATTCCATAAGGCATTTGCAAGTCAACCCTCTTAAATTTTTTATGGGTATCTTAGTAGTTCCTTTTTTTCAGGGGAGCTAGGCAGGGAAGAGCCTTTCAGGCTGAAGAAGAAGAAGATGCCAATTTCTATTCTATATTTAAGAAAGGGTAATAGGAAGAACAACAAAAGCTTTTAAGGCAAAACAAATAAGCCGCCTACTTGAATGAAATAAAGAAGGAAAGGGCTACTAATAGTAGTGTGATGGTATCAGAAATCCTCTTTCAAATTATGGATTGGCCACTTGCGACCCTTATTTCCATATCTATGGGGCAACCTTATTTGGTTGATTCGTCATGCCAAGAAGCCAAATTTTTCCTTTTTGTTATTGATTCCAACAACACATAAAGTAAAGATTGTATGTAAGATGTCAATGAAAATTTAAGTAATTGATAATAAGGTGTTTCCTACTATTAGAGGTATTGTCACAATTTAAACTAGATGTTGGAACCAAAGGATGAAAGATCCTTTTACTTGACCAAGTAGGGCAACTTCGTCATAGGGGAAAGGAACGTCTACACCTTAACCTCCCCCTCTCAAACACTTGTAATGTTGACTGTCATCCCAAATTTGCTAACCATGGTGGGTGGTTGCATACGTGCATACAACAGCATCGGCAACAACACGCACCAATAAGACATCCAAAAAAAGAGTGCAAGGTTAACCAACATCTGGTGGAGGAGTAGGGTCACCAAGTAGTAGCTTTAGGGGATCACAATTGCCTTTGGTGCTAGGAAAGGCTGGGGATTCCTGGGTAAGAGAAATGAAAGAAATAATTAGACTAACTTAAGACTTGGATCACCATCCTGCTTTTTTTTTTTTTTACTTTAGTGTACAATGGACAATTTTTTATTCTCAGAATTGGTGACATAAAACACTTGTTTCATATGACTTGCTAGAATAAAGTGCTCATCTTTATAACCAACTCTATGAAAATCAACTGAGATAAATCCAAATTAATCTATTTGCACAACATTATTGTTCACTCACTGACATTTGAATAAAGGGACTCTCAACTTGGTGTAGTTTATCTTCAATCACTACAACAAAATAGGCAATTCCCGTCGAATAATTTTTGGCGGTTTCATCTAGACCGCCTGAAAATTCCATTCACTAGCGGTTCATAAGGCGTTTCAAATGACCACCAAAATTCATTCATATTCAACGATGGTTCAAAAGGCGTAATATACCAACTTTTGACCATTATGCCCCTAATTAAAAATCCATTTACCAAAATGCCCCTATTTCCAAACAATTTCCCAATGTGCCCCTGTTTAGTCCACTAAACCAAGGTTTAGTCGACCAAAATGCAGGGCGTTGAATTTTTTGACTGCCCTTGAAATTTAGTCAACTAAACACTATGACTTAGTTGACTAAATCGTGACAGAGGAGTTTTTTGAACATTTCAATTCACTATATTCGAACTGAGAGAAAATTGAGAAAAAAAAATAGAAGTGACCAAATATATCTTAACTGTAACACCCCAAATTTTGGGTCTAAAGACTTGAGAATTAATTTATATTTGGGAGACTACTAGGCCTTGTTACAGAAGAGTCCAAAGTCTTAAGCTTATTAGGAAGAAAAGCTTAAGATAATTATCAAAGTTATTTTTGGATTTTGAAAATTTGGGGAAGACTTATAAAAAATTATTTGAGGATATATGAATAATATATAAGTGTGAACATATATATATATATATATATATATATATATATATATATATATATATAAAATCTAAGCATAAAGAAAGTTAAAAGCTCATGACACCTCCTTGTTTTACTTAAATAGGCCGCCATGTGTCCAGCATTTGCAATTAATTAACTATCCCTTCCTATTCTTTCTTGTTTCCATTTGATTTGGTAAATGTTGTCACGTGGTGTTTCTAATTGATATACACACACTACACACCCTTTTCCATATCATGACACGACATTACTTTCCATTCTCAATTCCAGCCACGTATTCTCCATTCCTTATTTAATCCATTCGGTCAGATTATACCAATTCCATTCTCATCTCATTTCAGCCAAGACTCAACACAAAGAAAAGGAAAAGAGTGAAACCAAAAAGTGAGAGCGAGAGAAAGAGTGAAAGCGAGAGTCGGAGGAAGAGTGAGATGTAGAGAGAGAGAGAGAAGGAGAAGGAAGGAAAGAAGGCCAGAGAAGAAAGGTATATGCAAAGATATGAGTAAGCTAGTAACTTTTCTCTCACATACTATGTGTACCTTTATATGCTTGTATTTATTATTATATGTAAATATATAAAATGCATGAATGCTGAATATATTGTATGTATAAGTGGTGATTGTACTTGCATGTATTGTGTATGCATCTTATGTGAGTGATTATTAACGTTACTACTGGGATTCATTTAAATCCCATGAATGTATTTTTGAAATAGCTAATTTGCAGTTAGGGTAAGAAGCTCAAGTATGAAGAAGGAGGTCATGGGAGTATAGACCAAGAATGGAAGAGATTTTAGTTCCGTCAGATTTATTCTACTGAGAATAAATTAATTGTACGGGAATAGTAGCTCCAGTAGTAATTATTTTTTTTAGATACGCTTCTATGTACGAATTTAAGTATAAAAATGGTGTATTTTTAGTGGGTGTTTCATTAACTAATCCTAAAATCTATCTAAATAAATCTAATCAAATATTAAATCCAACAATATCCAATGTCCAATGTCAACATATGACATGTAATATCTTACCATGAGAATATATCAAATATTAACATAAGATATAATAATATCTTCACACCTCATTCTAAAATGAGTCAAATCTTTTTATTTACTGATAAGGAATATTTTTTTAAAAAAATTATTAATTATTCTTAAGAATTCATAAATCATCTTACAATTCACATTTATTATATTTTAAAGAAAAATAAACCTCTCTAACCTAATTGGCTGACTTTTGTTTTTTACTAAAAAAAATTTATGAGTTTTTGTAATTTTCTTGGACAAAGTTCAATGATATTCTTATAGTATAAGAGTATTTATCAAATTTTATATTTCTATTTCCTTTTTTTTGGGAAAATTAAAATAAAGGACCAAAATAAAATAATATTTAATTAGAAGGACCACAAAAATTGTAATTATCAAGAAGGACCGAATAAGCTTAAAAGTATTAAATTACCCTTTTGCTTCCCTAACGCAAAAAACAAAGAACAAAGTACCTTCTTCCGTCCTCCCCTGAATATCAAGGTGGGGCCGAAATCCAGTATTAGAAGTTAAAAACAGAGATTCCGTGAAAACAAGAAGTTAATTAGAACAAAGTTGTTCTTGAACTTCATTATTATGCATACACTTTTAACAAATATTGTCATTTTTAATTTTTAATATTGGATTCCCAAATGACTTCACCTTGATATTCAAGGGAGGACAAAAGAAAGCGCTTTGCTCTTTGTTTTCTACGTTGGGGAAGCTAAAGGGTAATTTAGTACTTTTAAGTTTATTCGATCCTTCTTAATAATTACAATTTTTATGGTCCTTCTAATTAAATATTATTTTATTTAGGTCTTTTATTTTAATTTTCCCTTTTTTTTAATCGAAAGCTAAATATATATTAATACTTGAGATTGATACAGTAGATGAAAACAAATACAAACAAAACAATCTCAAATACAACCAAATAAACCAGATATAAAAACAGCCAAGAGTACATAATAGATTTAAGAGTAGAAGAAAACTTATAGGCAATAGTGGTCTCCTCGATATCCAAGGTTAAAAGTGACGACAAAGGAAGTGTTGGTCGTAAAACCCATCCTGAAGGGCACACATCCTTATAAGCATTAGCTGCAATTAGAGCAGCTGTATAGACACCCCATATTGGGGTAAAGAACTTAGAAAACCCAACCTTAGAAAGAAGAATACCCATAATGTCCTGAATAAAACTTCTGCTCCTCTGATCAAGTAGATCTAATGACCTTGACCACACACCGAAAAACACCTCTTTAAATCTTCCCCCAAGAACGCAGATCCGAGCTACCAAGAGATAATCAGATCTAATAACGTTCAAACAGTCATCCAACCAAGAGGATTTAAATGCAGATCTTACAGACTTGTTCATTTCCTTAGACAAAAACACCACCACAAAACTCAAAACCACAAAAAAAGGAACAAAAAACAAATAAATCTCACATTCGCAGATCAGATTTGAAGAAGGAGAGGAGAAGACTCACCACAAGGATAAGAGAAGGCCACAACCAACAAAACTCAAAGTGAAAGGACCGCAGATGTCAGATCTGGACTCCAAACTACACCTCTGACTTGTCTGTGACATAAAAGTAGGTTCGCCGGTGGCTGGTTCATCACAAGCCACCAGCGAGAGAGCGAGATGCAGAGGGGAACACATGAGAGAAGAGAGAAAGGGGGGCGACTAGGGTTGCTTGGTGTTTAACCATTTTATATTTCTATTTCCTATGTAACAATAGAACACACACACACACACACACACATAAGGGAATACATAATTATACACACCACAAATTTAATTTGTAAGATATTGATCCCAAATATTTTATACACACACTTTTTTTCGTTTCATATTTTCAAGAATTTATTCTTCAAGTAATACAATCTCAACCCAAAATCACACTTAATTATATTATATCATCGATGTGACCAATTTTGGAATGAATAAGCTTTTTAATAGAACATTATTTTTCTCAAAATATCTTACATTTTAAAATGTCTAAAATACTTCAAAAAACTGTCTTATAATATAAAAGAGAGGCAGGATATATATAGTATGAGTAAATATGACGAAAACTGCATTTTGGTCAGAAGCATAAAGCCGTCTTCTAGTTTCAACTCTTTAACCAAACAAAACCTTCATTAGCAATTTATCATGTCATGGGCCTAGATATATCAATATATGTTTTATATATATAAAGGGAGTAGAGCACAGAATATATCATTTTAGCATGCTAATCTGTTGGGCAATATAATATATTTCATAATGTGACAATAAGAGTTTGAAAGCATAATAATAATGGTCACTTTATAATTATAAATTCTTTATAGGGAGTATATGAATAAATTCTTTTATTTTTTCCCGATGTTCTTAATATAAAATATATTTATCTAATTTGATTAGAAAGTTAGTTAATATAATATATATTTTATAAAATTTCATAGTCATTTTCTTTAATTCCTTTGTTCCCCCAAGTTAGTTAAGCATATATTTCATGTTTCGGTTTATAAGACGATTTATAAATTCTTAAGAATAATTAACAATTTTTTTTTTATAAAATATTCCTAATTAGTTAATAAAAAGATTTCACTCATTTTAGAATGAGGTGTGAAGATATTATTATATCTTATGTTAATATTTGATATATTCTCATACTAAGATATTATATATCATATATTGACATTGGACATTTGATATTGTTGGATTTAATATTTGATTAGATTTATTTAGATAGATTTTAGGATTAGTTAAGATATATTTGGTCACTTCTATTTTTTTTTCCTCAATTTTTTCTCAATTCGAATATAGCGAATTGAAATATAAAAAAAACTCTCTATCGTGATTTAGTCGACTAAGTTACAATGTTTAGTCGACTAAATCTCGGGGATATTCAAAAAATTCAACGCTCTACGTTTTAGTCGACTAAACCTTAGTTTAGTTGATTAAACAGGGGCACATTGAGAAATTGTTTGGAAATAAAGGTATTTTGGTAAATAATTTTTTAATTGGGGGCATTTTAGTCAAAAAGCCGTAATATACCCATCTGCCTCGTTTTCTGTCAAGTTGAGGCAATATTATTGGCATTTATTAATAACTAGCGAAATTTGGTGTCATTCATAGGTGAGCCTGTTTGGCAAACCCCAAAATTTAGGTTTTGGAAAAAGTTTGACAAACACCTCTTTTTTTACCAAAAGCTATTATGAATTCAAAACCTAGGTTTTCCAAAATTCAACTTTTTTTCACTTTTTAAAACCCCTCTGCAGAAGTGGGCCCCACTATTATTGCAGAAGTGGGCCCCACTATTATTGCAAAAAACCCAAAACGCCCTCAATTATATCCGTTGAGCTGTACCATTTTCTCTCTCCCGACATTGTCCTCCTCGTCTAACATTAACTAGAGCCGGGAAAACGGGCTAGGCCCATAGGGCCGGCCCTTTAAGGGCCGGGCTTGAAAAATGGATGAGTTATTTGAAATAAGCCCTGGAGGGCTAGCCCTGATGGGCCTCGGGCTTAAACGAGTCAGTCTTGAAGGGCCTCGGGCCAGCCCTGTAGGCCCTTTACACTGTAATTTTTCTTTTTTTCCTTTCTTAAATTTTTTTAATTTATATATATATTGTATTTGTTATAGAGTTATTTATCCATTTAACTATAAATACATAATAACTATACTCTAATTTTATGATTTGATTTATTATTTGTTGCAAATAAAGATTATGGATGTGTTTATGATGCGAAAGAAGAATTTTATGATATTCTTACTCATGATCTAAAGGCTACTACTCAAAGTGAAGAACAATCAAATGTCGTTAAAATTTATGATAGTGGCGAAGATGACGACAATAATAGTCATCGTACCAATGTCGCTTAATGATATGTTTTTTATGTTTTATGTGAGTTATTTATGAACATAGTTTACTTTTGATTATGAATTAGTGACTGTGCTTATTTATTAAATGATTTGTGTTGTAATTTACTACTTATATTTTTAAAAAAAGTGAAGAAAAAATTATTAAAATTTAAAATAGTAATTTTCAGGCCCTACGAGCCCGACTCTGGCCCTAATACTCCGGACTTTGAAAAACATATGTTTTTTTACTGCTGTCGCTTGAGGGCCATCCCAGTTGGGCCGGACGGCCTGATTCCCAGCTCCAACATTAACAGATCTCATTCTCCCCATCTCTGCTCATCTCCGCCCTCATTCTCCCGACATCGTAAGCTCTCTTCTCATCTTCATCGTCCAGTTGCTTCTCTGGTCTGTGATCTCGTGCTTCCTGATCTCGTCTTGTCTCTTGTTCTTCGTCGCTGCTGCATGTTTCTCGGCTTCCATTTCTCACGGTGGATCTTCGGTGGATCTGGAAATTAGAGCTGAAATAGTGGAGTTTTTTAAGGTAAGCTATCATTTACAAGATCTATGATTTCGATTTGTCAAATTTTTTCCGTCTTCGGCAGTTGTAAGTTGAGTCCTGTCGGTGGATCTGAAAATTTCAATTTATGAAAAGTTTTTTTCCCCTGATTCCACCGTGATCTTAGTAGTTGGCTAGATGTTTCACGTTTTTAATTCCAGTTTTTGCAAATTGACGCGCCTTGTCTTTCTTCATCCACTAAAATCGCCTTCTTATCAGTCATCACTATAGCCCTAGCGCTAGCCATTCACACTGTACTAAATTGGAGCTCGGAGACCGCTGCTGCCTCTTCTGCATTTCGAAGATCTCTTCCTCTTGCATTCACTTGGAGTAATACAATCCAGATCTCAGCTCAAAGGTTTGAGCCTTTCACCTATTTTCTCCTCGCATTGGTTTTCTGCTTTGGAAGACTTCTTCGCATTTTTCTTTGTTTCTTTCTTGTTCTGTTTTTGCTCCTGAAACCTTTGGGCATTCTTTTTGAATTATTTTGTAAACATTCTTTAAGTTGTACTCTATTGGATTATTCATTAGTCAGTGGAATTTGACTAACCAGTTGTTAAATATTTGGATTCTTTCAGATTTGAACCCAAAGATTTTCTTCCTTAGTTGTTTCACTAGAATTCACTCAGCGTATGGTTTTGTTTCCGTAATTAAGGAGGTCTGGCGACATGCTAGATCTGACTTCACTGCTAGCATATCTAACTATCGTCCTTTTCTCTTTTGATCTGGGAATTATTTTCTGATTATGAAGTCACAAAATCCGAGCTTGTGTCACTTTTTCCCCAAACTAGCTGTGTTCTTTGACCACATTTGGATTTTACACTGTTGCAAAGCTGTTTTTTACTTCTTGCTGGGTGCACTGAAATTTGATGTCAGTTCAAGCTTGACTGAGCAGGATTGAATATTAAGATGCTTATCTTAGGGGGTAATTATTTTAATATAATATTGCGTAGCGGATTGTAATATTGGTATAGTAATATCTTGTGTATATATGGGCAGTAAGTAAATGATGTATTGAAGAGTATATTTGTTTAATGTCTATGTCTGTGATATTGGCTAACCGTTTCAGCAAACATGTTTAATTGCCTCAATGAATTGAAATGAGTTTGGTGGTTTGTAATGAGTTTCGGTAGTAAGAAAGCCATTTGAGACACAGAAAGCACGAAAGTGTTAATTGACTTGTGCATAATACAAGTACATAAAGGAAGAAGGAAAACCACAAAAATTGACCAGTTTAGTTTTTTTTTTACCAGTACCCTCTCACTGCAATGAGTTTTCAAAAATTGAAATAAACATATAATTTAAAAGATTATATGATTGATTAGATAAACGTAAAGTAAATGATGAAAGAAAATTTTTATATAATTAACTAGTTTCTTTATTGAATAATGCTTAAGATTTAAGAAATGATGAAAGAGAATTTTAACAATTTACTAATGATAGAAATATTTTTTTTTAACAATTTTATATAATTTTTGGTATTTATTATCAAATTTAATGTTTATAATATTTGAAATATAACTTTATCTTTTATGTGCAATTTTACCAAAAGCCAATGTCCTTTTTGGTAAATTTTATCCTCAAAAAGCTATTTTGATAATAATATCTAAACACTCATTTTTTTTCAAAAGCTATTTTGCAAAAGATATTTTTAAAATCTATTCTCCAAAAGCTATTTCTACCTCATAAATCCCCATAGCTATTCTCTAAAAGCAACATCCAAACGGGCTCTACGTCCTTGTGACGTTTAAGTTGAGATTTAATTATTAAATTTAATTAATAACTGCAAAAATGGTTCATTTTCCATTTGGTGCACCATTTTCCCTCCAAAGATTGTTCGTTTTCCAATTGGCGCACCATTTTCCCTCCCATTTATTTTTATTGGACATGTTATCTCAAAAAATGCACTGGACATTGAGTTAGCGCTATTCTCTCAAAACCAATTTGTATCTCTCTTTTCATCAAAGCATTCTTGTAAACAAAAAAAAAAGCATTCTTTAAACCCTAATATCTCAGAGCCCATCATCTCTATTTGCGCGCCATCCCTTGCCCTTCATCTCTTTCATTCGATGGGTTGCATAAATTGAGCTCTAAATCATCCCTTGTCTCTTTCAATCGAAGGGTTAGTTTCCTTCTTCTTCTCTTGTTTGGGGTTTTTAACAGAATGGGGCAATGCTATATATGATAAATGAGAACACCAGGGGAGGGTGTCAAAGGCATATTAAGATGTCAACTTTATTTGCATAATCAGAGGTAAAATGAACTGTGTGTTTTAAGTTTACAGTGGTTTTAGTTTTTTCCCTTCATTTATATTTTGAGTTATATATACGATTAAAAATTTGTTTGAACCAAAAAAATTTGACGTACATTTTTTGTTCCCCAAATTTTCTGATGAAATCTAGGATTGCAAATGCATTTTTGAGGTTTGGAGTACTGAGATGGTGTAAATGGATTTTTACGGTTAATTTCCAGAGAGCATGGCATCAACATGGGAACATTTTGGCGCTATAACTTTCAAATGTGTTTTTTTTTTCTTAATATTTTTTTCGTGTTCTATTATTAAGGATATAAAATGTGTAAAATAGTCAATCGATTATTGCTAATGCAACATCCTAGTGACATGATATATGGCAGTGCTCACAGCTTGAGTTTTTTCTTTAATTTATTAGAAATTCTCACTATCTATTGAAGAATTTTTATTTTTATTTTTAATTTGATTTGATGGTTGTATGAATATAGATCTGTTAAAACAATAGAACTCACAAAAATTACTTAGTTGTGATTAACGTAGTGTAAACACTTTTTTTCCCTTTATTCAGTGTTATTATTGGAGGCAACTTTAGGGTACCTTTCTATCTTTACAAGGATATAGAAAGAGTCACAAGTTCTTTCTCTGAGAAGCAGAGGCTGGGAATCGAGGCTTTTGGTATAGTTTATACTGGAAAACTTCACAATGATGAGTGGGTTGTTATAAAGAAGTTAAGGTATAGAGACTAATAGTGTTGACCAAGTAATGAATGAGATCAAGCTCCTTTCTTTAGTGAGTCACCCAAATTTAATTCGCCTCCTAAGTTGCTGCATAGAGGAGGGAGAGCAGATCCTTGTTTATGAATATAAGCCAAGTAGAACACTATCTCAGCATTTGCAAAAGAGAGAGGGGTAAAGGTCTATCATGGACTATACAACTTACCATTGCAACTGAAACTGCTAATGCTATAGCATATCTCCACTCTGCAATTCATCCCCCAATCTACCATAGAGACATAAAATCCAGTAATTTACTCTTGGATTATAGCTTCAAATCTAAAGTAGCTGATTTTAGGCTTAAAAATGTTCCCACGAAGATACCATAGACAAACTTGCAAATGTGGCAAGTTGGTCCTTTTTTTTTTTTTTTTTCCTCTTTTGTCATTTCATTTGCTATTACTTTCAAAACTATTTGTTCTAATAATTTTGTTCTTTAATGCTCTCTGCTTGTGCTATTAAAGGCTTTTAATTCATTTTTTTTAATAATATGTTAGATTGACTTGAGTAATCTTATCTGTTGATTATTTTACGTGTAAGGTTAGTGCTGATACTGTTGTGGGAGATTTAAAGGAAAGAGGGTTGATTTCCTGAAACATTCTCATCCACACGACAGGCCTTACAAGGCACATGTTACTATCAAGGACAACAAGGTAATTTTGTGCCTTAAAATTTCCATTCTTTAAATATGCATTACTACAAAAAATGGATACTACTTCCCTAAAGGACATCCTTTTTTTAAAAATGGAAGTAAGAAATATAGGCGGTGGCATTTTCGTAATAAAATACCTAAAAATTACCACTTAGACATCCCAAAACTAAGGTCCTGTTTGGTTCAGGGAATATTTAATGAGGGAAGGGAACTTACAAAAGGGAAGGGAAGATAAGAGGGAACTTAAAAAGTTTAAGCTGTTTGGTAGACATGGGAATAGAACTTAAGTTACGGGAAGATAAAATGTTTGGTAAGAAGAATTGGGTATTCTTTAAGTGGGAAGTTAAGGTAAAATTCCCATAATGCCCTGTAGAGAAGTTCGAACTTCACGGTGAAGTTCGAACTCAGATGCAAACATAATAAACACATTCAAACGTATTTTCTGACAGAATAACATATCAGCTGAGCATATGGGGAAATAATTGCTAGGCAAACGGTGAAGTTCGAACTTCACAGCGAAGTTCGAACTCAGATGCAAACATAATAAACACATTCAAACGTATTTTCTGACAGAACAACATATCAGCTGAGCATATGGAGAAATAATTGCTAGGCAAACCTAAACTTAATGAAGGGGTGGAAGTAAATTGTTCTAGCATTAATTTATATGTTAATTTCCTTCGGCTTAAAACCAGCGAGTCCGAACTACACACTAAGATAAAGCTTTGTTTTGGTTAATAGAAAACAGAGCCATAAAGACATGCAGAAACACATCATCGTCGGCACCCATACCATAGGAACTGAAGCGTAGAACCAGCTGAAAAAAGGTTCTGATTCTCACCTTCAGCTTCCAAAGGAAATGACGAGCTTGATCGACGAGTGAAGGCGACTGGATTTCTCCCCTGTTTTTGTGTGATATGACAGAGGAAGAATGAGTTTTCAGTTTGATCTTCACCTTCAGCTTGCATTTGGGTTATATTTCAGAGGGGTTTTTTTGTCCCAAAATCTCACTTTCCCGAGAAGATTTTGAGATCCCGCCAGTTTTGAAGGGATTTCAATTTCCGATATTTGTGGGAAGATGGTGCCAGGAGGGAATTCATGTTGACGGAAAAGAGGGGCACCAAACAGATTTGCAAATGGTAACTCTATTATGTTCCTGGAACTCTCGCAAGTTCTCTGAACCAAACGGGACCTAATTTTGGGATGCCTAAAACTAATTTAGGTGTCCCAAAATATATTTAGGACGCCTAAAATTAATTTTTTGGCATAATTTTGAGATGCCTAAAAATATTTTTGACATCCTGAAAAGAGATTTAGGATGCCAAATGATGCCTAAGTACTCTCCTCCCATCATTTATCCGCCAAACGCGAGACTTTATTGACTGGCATTTAATTTCTTCGAGCAAAAAAAATTTCACAGGCTTTTCTCTCGCGCAGCTCCGCCCTCCCAGCCCTACTTCTCGAAATCTACTGAAGTTGCGCTCCTCCCTCCCTCCTTGCTCTCATCGTCCCTCCCCATCCTGCGTCTTCTCACTCGTTGGAGCACTGTACGCCCTCCCTCTCCAACTGTCTCAGCTGCTTGTCGAAACCGCTTGGTGAGGTAAACCTATTTCTGAATAGATTTCATTACTAGTTTTTGGCGTAGGTCTTCTAAATATTATGATATGTAAGGTGTAGAAAGTATTAGAGTTAGTTAGCTAGTTAGAAGTTAGTTAGTTTAGTTAGGATTGTTAGTCACTGTTGGAATTAGTGGCTGAACTATCTAAGGTTTGTCCTATATATATATATGGGAGACTTAGACTACATGGGATGTGAAATGTTATGTTGAGTATGTGAATGATGAATTACATAGTGAGTGATCTGTGCTTCTGTTCTCTCCCTCCTCTGTTTCTCTCCTCTTTCCCCAATTCTTCTATAAATTTCTACAATCTATCTATCAGTGGTATCAGAGCCTGTCATTCCTCAGCATGCTTCTGTATGATCTCTGAGTAATTTTTGACTTCAATTCTGAACCATTCTTCTTCCTCACAGTTCAGACCTGTATTCAAGAACCCATCCAAAAATTCCAAAACAGACACCAAGAAACAGACAAGAACATTCATCAGCAATCCAAGTGTTCTTGGCAACCTAGGAAAAAAAAAAAGAACCATGTCTTCCCCTTCTTTCCAAGATTTCGATGGAAACCAGAGGTGGCTACGACAAAAAAGCTGTGTCAAAGAATATAATTCTTTCTTTGATGATTCCATAAGTAAATTCGAGCTCCCAGAAAGGTATCATGTCATGACATATGTGGCTGGGCTTAAGAAGGAGATAGGAGATTCTATTCATTTCTTTCACCCAAGAATCCTGCACCAAGCCAAGAGTCACGCCCTACTACTAGAAATCACGATTGAAGGGCAAGCAAAGAGGGCAATCAAAGCCTTGGAAGAGCAAGAAGAAGGGCTATCTACTGTAGGAAGAGATGGGTCTTGTTCAACCAACGCCCAAGAAAAGGCTATGAAAATGCCATATACACCGATGCAGGAAGCAATAACTATTCAAGAAGCCATCCAAGATCAAGAAGAAGGTGGCTATTCTTAAGAAAATAGTGAGTTTTGGTTGACCAACATCCAAGAAGATGCCAAGCCGAATTCTTGTATGTCTTTGTCGATTTTTAATCCTTCAGATTGTGAGTTCTTGCAGCTAGAGGCATGTAGCTGCAAGAAGAGTGCAGAGGCTGTGTCAAAAAGTGACGTTGGATGTGGAAGTCAGCTATTATCCATTTTTAATGAGTACAACTGTCTAGCATTTCCCTTAAGTGGCAGAAATATTTTAAAGAGCATGGGCATGTGGACTTAAACTTTCAAGAAATGGCATGGATCCAGTGGTTAATAACCTTAGCTCCATTTTGTCATCAACTAGCTACCCTATGCTTGAATCTGTCCTGGTTCAGGGGATGCCTAATTAAGATGCTTCTAGGGTGTTTGATACAAGGGGTAATATACTTGGTTGAAGCAAATAACCACCGGGTAATAGCTTGGAGTCTGAATCATGCAGAAAAGGCAACAGGTACCATATGTTTTGCCATGGTGGGACCCTCAGCAACTCAGAAGCTAAAGTTGACAGAGTACTGTGATGACAGTGATGACACACTGGGTTTAACGCTAGCCGATGATTATGTGGGCTTTGTATTTCAAGAATTAGGCCCAAAGTTGTTGTTGTCATGGTTTTTACCCAACAGGCCTACAAGATCATTTTATAGCATACACCCATTATTTCCATTTGGCTCAGAATTCAACAAAGTGAGTTGTGTGTGTGTGCAGCAGCCCCCAAGACAGATAGCTACCAGATGTTAAACAACAATTTGAGAAGATCAGCAAAAGTTCCTGAATAAAAGCTTTTCTATTTTGAAGTCCAGTTTTGTATTTGTTGTCATTCTTGAGGGCAAGGATGTTTTTGGGAAGGGGGTATTGATATGTAAGGTGTAGAAAGTATTAGAGTGAGTTAGTTAGTTAGAAGTTAGTTAGTTTAGTTAGGGTTGTTAGTTAGTAACCGTTGGAATTAGTGGCTGAAATATCTAAGGTCTGTCCTATATATATATGGGAGACTTAGACTACATGGGATGTGAAATGTTATGTTGAATATGTGAATGATGAATTACACAGTGAGTGATCTGTGCTTCTGTTCTCTCCCTCCTCTGTTTCTCTCCTCTTTCCCCAATTCTTCTATAAATTTCTACAATCTATCTATCATATTAATTATTTTGGGTTACTATTTTTTTTTTAATTTCATCTTGTCTGGTCTTGCCCCATTTGGTCTAACCTATTTCTGGGTTACTAATTCGCGTGATAGACTCTATTAGGACCTTCACTTGTGCATTAAGAACTTTTGCCTTTGTTAATGGTACATCCTGAAACAGCTTAAATTGTTTCCATGTAATTTTTTTTCCGGGTGTCTGGTGGAATGCAGGGAGCATGTAATTTAATTGCATCTCTGTTCATTTTATTGCAATTTGGACCTTCGTTTTTTTCTCATTTGCGCCAAATAACTAGTTCTAGCCATCTGAGAAGGCATTTGCTGCTAACCCATGAACCTCTGTTTGTTGTGGCCTTTGTTCTTTGTTAGAATATTATAATATTATGGATTATTTAGATTTAATCTTTATCTTATTAAATTTGATATTTATCATATTTTTAGGATTAGATAAAGATATATTATATCTCAAGATATTTTATTTTAATTATTTTGATTTATTCTGATTAAATAGATTAAATTAGATTCTAGGATTAGCTCTAGGTTTGCCTATATAAAGGCCCATATGTACTCTCTTTGATTAATAAGATTAATAGAGTGAGTTTTATCCCTCTAAATTCAACATGGTATCAGAGGTAGGATTGATTACTGACATACAGTAAGCTCGCCTTCAAAACAAAAGAAAGGTACAGTACTATGGATCCTACTCTATTTGGTCCAGTGCCTCAAAATTTCAGTCTAACTGGAGTCTATCCCATAGCCTTTATGTCAAGTACAAGTTCCGAAACTCGAGAACCACAAACCCAAACAGAGCCACCAAACCAAATAGTACCCTACAAAGCCACAGAGATGGTACAAGATTTCTCAGAAAATCACAGTATGGTCATTAACCATAGGTTTAATGGTAAAAACTATCTCCAATGGTCACAAAGTGTGTTGAGGTATATTCGTGGCAAAAGAAAAGAGAAATATATTAATGAGGCAGACCCTCAACCAGCTCCTAATGACCCGAATTTCGACACATGGTTTGCTGAAAATAATCAGGTTATGACTTGGTTATGTAACTCGATGACTGTTGAGATTAGCGAAGGCTATCTCCTTGCACACATAGCAAAGAAAATCTGGGATGCAGTTCGAAGGACCTACTCCTCGCTTCATAACACCGCTGCCTTGATTCACCTAAGGCGACAACTCCGTGATTTAAGACAAGGTAACATGTCGGTGACTGAATATTATAACTCTCTGCTAAAGTTGTGGCAACAACAGGATCTGTTTGAAGTACATCCTTAAAGCAACATCGGTGATGCTTAATTGTACAAGAGGATCGTGGAAGAAGGAAGGATACATGATTTCCTCCTAGGCCTGAATGACTCTTTCAAAGAGATAAGGGGCAGAATTATGGGGTTGAAGCCACTACCGCAGCTCTTTGGTGTTGTTAACCACATACAGTTCGAGGAAAGTAGAAAACTCTTAAACCAGAGTGGCCCAAGCCAAGTTGAAAGCTTAGCACTTGCAATTAAGGGACCACCCAAGGAACAAAAGACTACCAAATGATGCAACTATTGCAAGAAGAATGAACATAATAGAGAGGAGTGCTGGAAACTCTATGGAAAACCTTTCAATGGAAACTCAAACTTCCAAAGTCACATTATCCCAGCTGAACCAACCGTTGAGAATGATGACCGCCTGAGTAAGGAAGAATTACAAATGCTTCGCAGGATACTTGAGAAGGAGTACAAGTGAAACTCTATTACTCCCAGTGTGAATCTAGTACAATCCGGATTTAAACACAAGGAGGATGATTGGGACTTCTAGAAAATGTTACAAAATAAATGGGCCCCTGAGACTCGCAAAGAAGTACAATCCCAAGCCTAAAAAAAAAATAGGACCTCTGAAACTCAAAAATGAGTACAAGCCCAAGCAAAATATGGGACCTCTGAGACTCAAAAAGGAGTACAAGCCCAAACAAGAATATGGGACCGCTGAGACTCAAGAAGTACAAGTCTCAAGATTTTGAAGCCTAAAGAATGTCGAGACAAGTTAGAAGTCGTTGACATATACTCTCCAGCTTGAGGGGGAGTGTTAGAATATTATAATATTATGGATTATTTAGATTTAATCTTTATCTTATTAAATTTGATATTTATCATATTTTTGGGATTAGATAAAGATATATTATATCTCAAGATATTATATCTTAATTATTTTGATTTATTCTGATTAAATAGATTAGATTAGATTCTAGGGTTAGCTCTAGGTTTGTCTATATAAAGGCCCATATGTACTCTCTTTGATTAATAAGATTAATAGAGTGAGTTTTATCCCTCTAAATTCAACATTCTTCTAATGCTTCTGGGTTTGTGCCAAAGATATGCCTTTTGTTCTTTCAACTTCGAGAGTATACATCCTACTGATGTTGCAACATTTTTGGATTAACAGGTAAACAATATATTACCGTGATTTATATATACTTATTTACATAACAAGTTTAATTTAGTTTATAATCAAGTGGGAATTGCTATTTTGTCCTTCACATGTAATTTCTTTCAATTTAGCCTCAACTGTTAGAGTGCTCCTCGTTTTAGAATAAAAGAACAATAACAGAGAAGTTCAGGGGAACTATATTTGGGTTCTTCTGCTCTGTATTAATGATTTTTATAAACTGGAAATATTCTCCAAACGATATGGTTTTTCTGTTTGAACATTTTGAAGGCTAAAACCTGATTTAGATATTGATAAGGTGTGCAGGATAAGTAAATGTTTGATTTATTTTAAAAGGAATAGTATGAATGTGTGTGATTGAAAATGTTCATGAGAATGTAATGCTATTGCAAGGAAACTGAATGAGTGCTTGATGGATCCAGAATCTAGATCAGTCATCAATGTATTCAAGAACAAAGAATCTAAGCTCTTGACCAAGATACTTCAACATTCATATAATTATTGCTTTCAAACATCTGTCATTCTTACAATACATATAAAACCAAATTACACTCAAAGTAACTGACAATAACTTCCTATGGATAAGGCTTACACACAACTTCCTAATGATAAAATAACTCCCTAATGAATAACTGAAATTGATTCCTAACTGCTCTGAACAGTCACCACGTGCCTCTGTTTCTTTCTTGATTTCCAACTGTCCTAAACAGTCTTCACGTGCCTCTGCTTCTTCCTTGAATAAACAAGGAGAGGTGGTGATGCACTCCTATCATTACCCTCCCCTTGGAAATGAGCCTTGTCCTCAAGGCGGAAATGAGGAAATTGAGTTGCAATAAAGTCATAGCTTTCCCAACTAGCTTCTTCAGTGGGTCTGTGTTTCCATTGAATGAGTAGATGTATGTCTGGACCAGAATCAGTGGAGAGTATTTTCGAATCCAAAACCTTATCTGGTTCAAGGATCATTTCCCAATCATCTGAAATAGGAAGAGGTGGTAATGTTGTAGTTGAATCATAGCCTTGAGTAGCCCGTAGGAGAGAAACATGGAATACTGGGTGAACTTTAGCTTCTGATGGAAGTTTTAGTTCATATGCTACAGTCCCTATTTTTCGCAGAATAGGGTATGGACCAAAATATCTAGGAGATAACTTATGATACTGGTGTTTGGAAAGAGATTTCTGTCTATAAGGTTGAATCTTGAGAAAAACCAAGTCCCCAACAGCAAAAGTAATATCCCGACGATGAGCATCAGCATGTAACTTCATTTGTGTTTGAGCTGAATTCAGGTTTTGTCGGATCAGTTGCAATATTCCATCTCTTTCCTCAAAATATTCCTCCAGATCTTTGATACGAGTAGCCCCTAGTACAAACGGTAATAAGGATGGAGGCTCTCTTCCATAAAGCACCTTGAAGGGACTATATCCAAAAGAGGAATGGAAGCCTGTATTGTAAGAAAATTCAGCCTAATGTAGAAATTGACTCCATTTCTTGGGAATATCTTGACAAAGGCACCTTAAATATGTTTTCAAACACCTATTAACAACCTCAGTTTGACCATCTGTTTGTGGATGGTAAGAAGTGCTCATCTTGAGGGTTGTGCCACTCAAGTGGAATAATTCCTGCCAAAAAGCACTCAAAAAGATAGGATCGCAATCCGTCACAATTGATTTAGGGAATCCATGAAGGCGGACCACTTCTTTACAGAACACAGCAGCAACAGACTTAGCTGAAAAAGAGCGAGGTAACCCAATAAAATGAGAAGATTTGCTGAAACGATCAACCACCACCAATATACACTCCCATCCATGGGAAGGAGGCAAACCAGTAATGAAATCCATCGAAATATCTTCCCAAATCTGAGCTGGCACAGGCAATGGTTGTAAAAGATCTCCTGGTGCTTGAGGAACATATTTGGCATGTTGACATGTTGCACAATTTTTCACAAAGGTAGTGATCTCCTCTTTCATGTGTTGCCAGAAATAATATTGTCGTAGACGTTTCAGCGTTTTCAGGACACCACCATGGCCACCTATAGGAGTGGAATGAGCTTCCTTAATCAAGGAAGAAGTGAGGGCAGATGTAGCAGGAATAACCAATCTGTCCTTATAATATAATAGACCATCATGAAGAGTATAGTGTGGGACTGAACGAGGATCAGATTTGAGAGAATTTTTAATGGTTGAAGTGTACTTGTCATCATCTAGTCGAGAAGGTAAATCATTGAAAACTGCAGCATGTGGTATCACCAAGGAAAACAATTCACCAGAATGAGGGATTCTTGATAAAGCATCAGCAGCATTGTTGGAAGCTCCAGACTTGTGTACAATGTGAAAATCAAATGGTAGCAGCTTTAAAATGAGTTGCTGCTGAACAGGAGTAGTAATTCTCTGGTCCAATAAATATTTAAGGCTAAAGTGATCTGTATGGACCTCAAATTTGCGCCCTAAGAGATAATGGCGCCACTTTTGTAAAGAGGAGACTAGTGCCAATAATTCTCTATTGTAAACTGAAGCATTCTGTTTTGCAGGCGATAGACCTTTACTATAAAATGCCATCAGATGACCCTCTTGTTGTAATACAACACCAATACCTGAAGATGAGGCATCACATTCCACAACAAATGTCTTTGAGAAATCAGGTAATTGTAAAACCTGTGCATTAACTAATGCTTTTTGTAGATTCTGGAAGGCTTCTAGTGAGTGAGGATCCCATTTAAAGCCATCTTTCTTGGTCATATCAGTTAAAGGTTTTGCAATCTGACCATAATTTTTTTATGAACCGTCGGTAGTAGCCTGAAAGGCCCAAGAAACCTCTCTATTCAGAGATGTTTTTAGGCAAGGGCCATTTTTCAATAGCAGATAGTTTGTCAGGATCAGCCACGACTCCTTTGGAAGAAATTATATGCCCCAAAAATGAAATGTCAATCTGAAGGAAGTCACATTTCTCAGGATTTGCATAAAACTCATTTGAACGTAGTAGTTGGAAAACTATATTTAACGAAGTCCTTACTATAAACCAAGATATTATCAAAGAACACCAATATAAACTTCCGAAGATGAGGACGAAACAAATCATTCATGATGGCTTGAAACGTGGATGGAGCATTAGTGAGGCCAAATGGCATGACTGTGAACTCGTAGTGGCCCGAGTGAGTCCTAAATGCTGTCTGAGGTATGTCCATAGGGGCAACCTGAATTTGATGATACCCGGATCGGAGATCAATCTTTGAAAAATATTTGGCCCCATGAAGCTCATCAATCAATTCATCAACAGTAGGAATAGGGTATTTATCTGGGATAGTAATTTTGTTGAGTTCTCTATAATCTATAGAAAGACGCCAAGTAGAGTTCTTCTTTGGGACTAATAGAACAAGACTTGCAAAAGGACTCACACTCGGTTGAATAAAACCTCTTTGAAGTAATGCAGCTACTTGTGATTCTATTTCATTTTTTTGAGAGTGAGGATACCTATATGGACAGATATTGGGTGATTAAGCTTCTGGATGTAGATGAATGTGATGGCATCTGTCCCGTACAAGAGGAAGAGTCTGAGGCTCCAGAAAAATATCTGCAAACTGCTGTTCTAAATCCTGCAGAATTTCGAATTGCCTAACCATTGCCATACCATCAAAACTCTGAAGAGAGATATGAGTAGATGGTTGTTTGATTCCCTGAAGCTTATACCTCCTTCCATTTACCCGGAAAATCATGAAGAGTTACTGCCAATTAGCTTCAAGAGTATTGAGGAAAGCTAACCATTTGATCCCCAGAACCATATCGACGCCACTTAGGTTGAAAGGGAAGAATTCATCTCTGATGGATAATTGTTGTACCTGAATCTCCACGTCTTTATAGATTTCTCTGCAAGTTATGACTGCGCCATCACCAACTTGCACTCCCAAAGGTGATACTTGCTGAGTGTTAATACCCAGATTGGCTACCAATTTGTTGGAGATGAAGTTGTGGGTTGACCCACTATCAATCAGTATGAGAATTTCGTGAGAGTGCAATATACCTTTAACCTTCATTGTTGTGGTCGAATGTCTGCCCAGAATCGCATGAAGCGATATTTCAGCCATGGGAGTTTCAATATGATCCTCATCGACATGCATTGTTGGAGCGGGTGTTTCATCGGCATTCTCTGAGATGTCTGATAGCTCCATGATTCTCAGAGTTGAAGATTTGCATCGGTGCCCGGGCATAAATTTCTCTCCGCAACGGTAACACAGACCTTTATCACGACGCAACTGTCTCTCAGCCTCAGAGATGGATTGATTAGGTGTGAAAGTCGAAACCGTTGAGTGATTAGAGGTAATTGTCGAATATTGATCTCTGTTCCGTTCTGGTTTGGTGCGAGATTTTGGGAATATCCGATTGTGTAATTGGAGCGGTTGGATTCCTGTGTAGTCACAACATTAGAAGCATAAGGCGAATTGAATTGCTGACGTGGCAATGCTGTTTTATATTCATTAGTTGGGCGATTCCATTCAGTGCCGCGGAGATAGGGGAAACGTTCAACAGGCCGTGAACTCTGCTGGGTATGTAATTTCGATTCAAACTCCAAAGCTAAACTTGCGGCCTTATACACCGTTCTAGGTTTTTGAATCTTCACATCAGCTTTTAATTCTTCTTTTAGTCTATGTATAAAAATTGCTAATAAGCAATGTTCTGGCCAGTTTTGAACTCGGGATGAACAACAAATGAATTCTTTTCTATACTCTTCTACTGTTCCAGATTGTAATATATCACAAAGGAAAATATCTGGGTTTTGAAATTCTGTGGGACCAAAATTATCTTGAAAGATTTCAATTAATTCTTCCCAAAATCGAATGGTTCGACTTGAAGAAACCCAAGTGAAGACATCTAGAGCATCTCCTTCGAGATTCATTGCGGCCACTTCAACCTTTACATCTTCGGGTGTTTGATAGTATCGGAAAAATTTTTCAGCCTTCATGATCCACCCTCTTGGATCTCCACCTTCAAATTTGGGGAATTCAACTTTGGTAAAGGGTCTTTTATAAGGCTGTTTATAACACCCGGAATTATTTGCTTCGAAATCTTCATCATCTTCAGTCAGTCTCCTCGCATCTCTATGTTCTGTTTCATCCATTGGTTTCTTCTGATTTTTCATTTCTTTCATCTCCATGTCCATTCTCTGAATTTTATCAATGAGGAAGGCCATTTGCTGTCCCAAATCGTTCATTGGTTGGGAGCATTCTGGCTCCTTGGATGGATCTGTCTCGATAGCCAGGTTTGGTGGATCTGCCATTTGCTGTTTTCTTCGATAATTACCCATTACATGTACAGGATAGCCAGGGAAAGAACGGCTCTGATACCAAAATTGATGGATCCAGAATCTAGATCAGTCATCAATGTATTCAAGAACAAAGAATCTAAGCTCTTGACCAAGATACTTCAACATTCATATAATTATTGCTTTCAAACATCTGTCATTCTTACAATACATATATAACCAAATTACACTCAAAGTAACTGACAATAACTTCCTATGGATAAGGCTTACACACAACTTCCTAATGATAAAATAACTCCCTAATGAATAACTGAAATTGATTCCTAACTGCTCTGAACAGTCACCACGTGCCTCTGTTTCTTTCTTGATTTCCAACTGTCCTAAACAGTCTTCACGTGCCTCTGCTTCTTCCTTGAATAAACAAGGAGAGGTGGTGATGCACTCCTATCAGTGCTAATAGTAATATGATTATAAAAGGAGCGTGTATATGATGGTTTTTGTTAAACAGCTTTAGGTTCTTAATTGTGGAAGTTTGATATTAGTCATAAGTTGCTGTCTTAGGTATATCTAAAAGTTAAGCAGGTGTTCCAAAGAAATAGGAGATAAGTTCATTTGAAAATGATTTGAGGTTGCAGGTCTAATTGAATTTGGCTCTGGAGATGTTTAACATTTCATGGTTTTCCTCACACCATGCATATCTTCAGTCTGTCACACTTTATATAATAAAGATTCAGCCCCATATTCCTTGTGCGTGTAGATACATATATTGGAAAATATAATTATTTAACAAAAATATTATGACACCATTCAATATTTTGTTTTATCGTGATTAATTTCCTCATTCTAAATTGTGTTTCCGGAACAAAAGGATTCACTGGAATTAAGACCTTAGGCCTCATTTGATGTAGTTTGCTGAATGATAGGTGAATTAGTGTTATTTACATGGATATCTATTTGCTTTTAGGTTGCCAATGTTGTGATTTGATGCCATTTTTTGTTTATTTTTCTTGTGTCATCAAATTCATCTTTGAAAGCTGTTAGAACATCAATAATCATAGTTATAATATAGAACGAAGTTGTAGGTTACTTCTTAATGACCCAAAGATGTAGACCTCTGTTGATTGTAGAATTCAACATTTATTATGTGTGTAGTTCTTTTTTTAAGTATGCATATATATATATTCCACAGCATTAAAATTAAAAACTGTTTTTTTTTTTGGGTTTAATAAAAACTCTATCTTTAATCTTCTCATTATCTGCTTTCTTAAAGTGGATAAATAGGTCTTGCTATGTTGTTCGATGGCTCATGGCTAGTTACAAACCTCCAACAGTGTCTTTTTTTTTTTTTTTTTTTTTTTTTTTGCATGAGTGACCTAATGGTTGCTGGCAAGGATCAAAGCCCTGATAGGAAAGCCAGCTAAGGCGGGCACCCATGCCATCTGCGCTACTGAGGCGCTGGCCCAACACTATCTTTAAAAATATTTTTGGTGTAGGAGTTGATTTTTTATTTTTTGTTCTTAGCTTCAACCAAAACATTGGATAATATGTCATGCATATTCTGAAATCCCTTTTCTCCATAGAAATAGAACGATGCCATGATTGCAGCCAAAATGTGAATGTTGAACTGTAGTGACTTCGAGCATGCATGCACTTTCGTGTTTTAGTCAGAAAGTTTGTAAGTCAGAAAGTTTTTTTTTTCTTTTTCTTTTTGTTGTTGGTGCTTTGGAGCGGGTAGTGAAGGACTTCCTTCGGTCGTACAAAGTTAGATCAGATGGGAAAGTACCTTAGTTGTGTTTTTATCGCATTTTTCTTTTTCATAGAGTATGATGTAGATGGGATTGGGCTCATTGTGGGATGCATACGTGTCTATGAAGAATTTATCGGGGCTTCTTCATCAGGGGAAAGGCCGCCGAACATCAATCTAAACGCGTGGACGCACTTTTTTGGGTACCAAACTTTAGTTTCAGAACTTCTTTTTTATAAATTAAGATAAAAATTTTCTCATATATTTATATTATAAATCATAAAATCATTTCCAAAAAATTAAAATAAAGGGGCATTCATAATGATGTTAAGTTGCCGCTCTGAATTGAGTTCTACTCAGGGCTTTTCCCGTCTAAAATCTAGAAAAGGCCAAACCTTAAGCTATTAACACATAATTCCCTTTGTTTTAGTTTTTAAACTCAATCTCTTTACGTTTTAAGTTTTTATATTAAACTCCCTATTTATAATTTTACGGCTGAGCAAAGTTACTCGGAGAAACCGTCACGTTAGATTAGGTGAATTAGACTATCCTTTCTCATAGACATGTAGGAAGGGAGGGGGCCTACAATATCTGACTCATTAATGAGGCCTCCCATAATCTTGTCTGCAATTATGGGATTTCAACACTAACTCAAAATCTCTCTCTTTGCAAGTGAAACTCATATCATTCATTTTCCTTCCAACTTCATAGCTTAATTAAATCCCTTTTCCCACTTATTATATCTATGTACTCTTAACGCCCTTCCAAGTACACTCTCTGATGCTCAATGCTTTGTCCTTCTCAGTCTCTTCCCACAACTATACTAGTCTTCCTATACTATCTTCTTCATTTCTACCCTAATTTTAATTTTGCTATTTACCTTACTCCAATATATTTCAATTCCTCCTCCCATTAGTGTTGTGCCTCACCATTACTATTACCATTGAAGTATATGCTAGTTGGAATAATTCTAATATTCTCGTTGTTGTTGTTGTTGTTGTTAGGTTTAAGTAGAGAATAAATTTCAAGCATCGGAGTTTAAAGTTTGAGGTAATTATAGTTAAATATTGTTGTTATTTTGTTGATGTGCATTGAACTAGTTAAACCTTGCAATATGAATGTTGATTTCCATAATTTATAGTTTATGACTTAGACAACTTGGCTTTATTTTTATATTTTGTATTGATGAAATTATTAGATTTAATAGCTGATATTGTTTTGAATTGCCTTAGTTAGTAAGTTTCATTTGAATGAAGCTGAAATTGTTTTGAATTGCCTTAGTTAGTAAGTTTCATTTGAATGAAGCTGAAATTGTTTTGAATTGCCTTAGTTAGTAAGTTTCATTTGAATGAAGCTGAAATTGTTTGTTATCGAAATTTTGATGTGTTACTTTTAAGGGGATACGCTGTCAAATTTTTTTAAAACAATTGAGACAAAAGCATGTCCTTCGTTAAAATTGTTATGAACTTAAATGTTGTTGGAAATGTCTTAGGTGGTAATGAAATGGATCATATGGTTTTTTATATTCAAATCTTCAGAAAATACATTTTGGAACTCAACTACAATGTAATCCGGTAATTTTCAAAAAATATGATATTCACTTGCTGCAATGATTTTTGTTTTTCGGAAGTTAATTGCAATAATTGATTTATAGGCTTTTTGTTTTCAATTTGTATATTGAATCATTGTCCGTTGTTAAATATTCAATCTGTCATACCATATATAGGCGGCTGTCCAACCGTTGATGGATGTCATTGCAGGCGGTTATAACTGCCTTTAATGGTAAAATGAACCGCCTTTAAATGACAGATTTCTTGTAGTGAATATGTCTTCAATAACTCTATAATAGGCCATGAATACCAATATGGGTTTTGTATCTTTTGAACTAGAAAAGTGCATTGATTTAGTTACTACCATCACCTCACTATTTTGCATAGTACTTCTATTATCCTGAGCTTTTGTGTAGAAAGAATACTTGTTTATATCATTATCGCTCCAAGTGACGACTTCAAAGGAAGGCCTCCAAGCTAACCATTTGATTGTCTCATATACACTAGTCTCGTGCAAAACCTTTTTCTTAAACCACTCTCTAAATGTCTTGTTTTGCTCATTAGCTATCTGTATGTCATGTTTTCTAGGATATATCTACTTTAAATTGTTTGTGTTCATCTAAGTACGGTTGGACTTCTTTCATATTATTCAGGATATATAAGTGTGCTTACAACACCTCTTTACGACGCATACTCTTCATTTTGAAACCTCATGTTCCCTGACTTCTTTCCTTTTCATTATGCAAATGCTTCATTGACTCATTTTGACTCAATCATGCCAGCATAAATTATCTACATATTTAATTAGTACACTTGTTATATAAATCATAGAAGGGAAGCATTATAGCTTGTATATTTGGCAAAAACTAATATAAATTGATTGAAAAATTTAGTGTCTAATTATCTTCATAAGTTCAACTTAAATGAATTGTTGAAAAAGTCAAATATGTATCATATTGTGGTAGCACCCCCTTTTAGTCTTTCTAATCACAAGAATATTTATTTTTTACACTATTAATTAAGACCATTAAATTATTCTCTTGTCCAGCTCCAAGGGACAAGGGAGGAAATTCTTTGAGCTGATATGCTTGCAAAGAAAGCTCACAATATGCTTCCATCTTTTCTATGGAGTTCATAGAACTAGTATGTAGCTAAATATAGGAGTAAGTTCTTAAATATAAGAGTAAGTTAGGAAGTTAGTTTTGATATTAAATAAGACTTCAATGCACTTTATTTTTTATATTTATAATTTTTTCTAAACAAAATTACCTTGCTAAATTATATGATAAATAAAACAAAAAAAGATAAGAGCTAACAAATATGATTTATTTCGAGCGTATTGAATTTCATCGTGAAAGTTTAAGTTTTTTCTGCAACTACTCGAATAAAAGGATAGATCGATCTATGACCAAAAAAGTCGCTAAAAGGATAGGATGCATGACCAGGGGGAAAAAATAAATTTGTAAATATATTATGTGTAGTAAGTAATAGTGCCCCGTCCTTCCTGTGGTTGATGCTAATCAAAGTAAACTAGGCAGCAATACATAGACTGATAAGAGCCGTCGAATTAGAAAACGGAATGGAAGAAAGAAATTAAAATATCTAGGAGCAATATGGTATTTTCATTATTTGGGGACGGTTACATCATTTCAGCTGGAATATTAATTGCACCTCTTGTGGCCTACATTTCATAGAGAGAAAAAGACAAAAGATAGTGAATGCTTGTACCGAATGAGTAACTGTATTTAATGAATTTAGTGTACATTAATTATATAGATAGAAGTATATAGCTTGTCATGTATAATATGTGAAGGATCTAGAATTTATTTCCTAACATTGGGTCCTTGGGGCTTTGCAATGTTATGAGCTTCAATACTCCCCTGTTGAGTTGAACTGGGTGGGATACAAAGTGAGACTCGATCGTACGTAGAGTTGCAAATCTTTGGGATAGCAGTGGCTTGGTTAGTATATCTAAAATTTGATCCCTTGATGATACATGGAGGACATTAAGAAGACCAGCAGCTAATCATTCATGAACAAAATGGTAGTCTAAGCAATATGCTTGGCTAATGAAAGACTGGTTTTGCAACTAAGCAGGTTTGGGAGGACGGTTTGGAGGCTTTAAAGCACAATAGACTATTTAGGAAGTTAAATAGATTACTTAATCAAATCATATACTATAAAGGAAAAAAATGATAAATATAGATATTTTAAAGTAATTCAATTAACTTTTTAAATATATTTAAAAATGTCAATTCTATTTTATATTTAGAAGAGGATGAAGTAAATGAAGGGAAAAGAAAATAATGGCAGGAAAGTAAATGATAAGAATATAAAACAAGGTTAATTAATGAACTTTTGCTTTTTGCTTTTTTGAAGAATAGATAAAAATAAGCTACTACTCCTGCTGCTAACCTAAACACTAACCTAAACAGACTCAATAATATATTGGCTTTTAAGAATGAGCTCGTGTATATCACACATGGATAAGAGAAAAGAAATGTGAATGAACTCGTCACCTTCTCATTATTCCCCCCTATGGAGGTGTAGAACAACAACAGTACAAATTCAGGGACACATTCTCTACTTGGATAGCCATGTTCTCAGTAGTGCTCATCACATTGTGGAAAGGCGTCACATGTGCCTGGGCACTGTGGTGGCTCTTGTCCTCTCCCTCCTATTCCTGTATTTTTAATTACCACTTTTATCAATTAGCAACAATAAAAAACACTAATTATAACCATCTAAAATAAAATCAATTGGATTAGCAACAAATCTTGTGTGTCCATCCTTTCTAATAATTCATTCCATATTAGAAAACCTCATTTTCGCCTTTTAATGATTTGGGCCAAGTAATCGAATCCAAATTAATCACATTCATAAAAATAAGATATATGAAGTATAATCATGATCATTGTCAAAAAGTTAATTTTCCAATATTATTTAGGTTTTGGAAGCCAACATTTAGTTTTGATGAAACCAAATTGAGTTATGGCGAATCACAGAAAGAAATCGTGTTTCAAGAAATGTGTTATTAATTAGACCACTCTTAAACCTAAAATATTATATATCTAGTTAATTATAATAATAGAAAAATATTTTAAACATACCAGATGAAAGGAGGAGCGCTAGCATAATCATTATAGCCGCAACCTTTGCTAGGTTTGAGGAAAGAGGAAGGGACATTTTTTTTCACTTCTACTGTGCTTTAAAGCCTCCAACCATCCTCCCAAGCCAAAGATAAACTAAAAATTCCTCCACTTAAACGTGCGTATGTATGTAAACATATAGTTCATTGCATTTCTCTAATTCGGAAATAGAAGATGAACTGAAAATTCTTCCATTTTAATGTGCGTATGTATGTAAACATATAGTTCATCATTGCATTTCTCTAATTTGGAAATAGAAGATGAACTGAAAATTCTTCCACTTTAATGTGCGTATGTCTGTAAACATGAAGGTCATCACTGCATTTTTTTTTTCTTTTTTTGGTGTTCTTGGATTTTTTTGAATATGTTCTTGATTAGGATAAAGAAGATAAACTGAAAATTCTTCCCCTTTAATGAATTTAGTGTCTGAAGATTCATTAAATTCCAAATTAGATACACTAAATTCAAAATTCCAAATTAGATACATGATTATCGGTGGCGGGGCCACGTCAAAAAACTTCACGCGAAAAAGTTGAAAGCTCCTAAAAGCTACCATAACATGATGCAAAAAAGTTTTTCCTCCTAGCTTTTGAAAAAGCTGGCATTTTGGGTTCTTAACCCAATGGGAACTAATAAGCTAAACCCAAACATCTACTAGGTTTTTTTTTTTTTTTACTGAAATTCTTTTCTAAAGCCCAGCAACACGCTCGAACTGGGGAACCCAAACAGGCCCAATGGGTATTATTATTGTGAATGAATAGTAAAAACAACATCTCAGATTCAAGTATTGTGAATAATGAAGAAAATTAGAAAAGGAAAGATTTACATACATGAGGATTTAATTCCACTGCACTCAAAATAGTTACTGCTCAACGTGTGATTTTTGAAAATATAATAAACAACATTAGGCATACATCAGATCTTGAGCTATAAGAATATAATTTGTTGGGTTAAATAATAAATCTGCTTCAAAAGTATACGCTTAGGATTAATGTTGCCCCTGAAGTTTTTTTAGATTCAATGTCATTCCAAAAATTTTAAAACGTAGCAATCTGAAAAACTTCCGGAGTGATATTGAATCTGAAAAAACTTTCATGACACATTACTTTTAGGCGTATATTTTCGAGACGGATTTACTCCTTAACTCTAAATATGTTTTTGCAGCATTTTGTTTATTATTATTAGACTTCACCTACAATTCAGATCCTCGCCAAATTCCAATAGCTTTAAAATTTGATGGCATGAACCTTTTTTTTTTTTTTTTCTTTTCTTTTGATGAATAGGAGGTTGAGAGTTTAATCTCACTTAAGTAATAGTCAATATAATTCAAAAGTTTCGGGACAATTTGAGTCAAAGCTAAACAATCTCAATCACCATCTTAATGTGTATGTGTTTTTTTTCTTTTCTTTTCTTTTACTTCCTTTTTGTTGCATGTTAAAGCTAAACAAATAAATCAACGATAAAATGCCTATTGCCCTAAGCCACGAAGCTTCACAGTATTACATTTCAATCACTGTCTCAATCATTGAGAATGCTGATCTGAACTTATAGAACTTAAATGATTTTATTGACACACCTGTGTTCTTTATCCCTCGAGAATCAAAATTTGGATATTTATTGAAACAAAATTTTTCAAAGCTTCAAAATGATATTATATACTATATGGTCTTTAATATGAGTCACTTAACTTTTTTAAAGAGATTAAGAAAACAGTTAATACGTGAATATATATACACAAAATAATAAGATAATAGTTACCTACCTCAAACTTGAATTCTTAATTTCTTCTGAAGTTGTTGGAATCACAAAAATTGTCAAAGCCGATATGCCTATAAACATTTATCATTGCTGTTAGTCACTTTTAGTGTCATAACTCGCAAAGTATCTAACTACATGAATTATTTTTAGGGGATTAAAGTGGTTATTAAACCCTTAAATTCCCTTAATAATAATACTCTTTTTAATAAATAATAATATTATCTATTATTATTTATTTATCTATTTTATTACTTATTCTTTCTCCTAAGAATAGTATTTTTTTATTTGTTATTATTATTGTTATTATTATTGATATTCATTATTATTTCCCCACAATTATTTTAAACTCCCAGAGACTATCCTAACACTTTAAATTTGTAGTTTGTAAATATCAATCATTATATAAATTATGCCTTAAAGCATTATATTTAATGTTTCTCATGGTTTTTCAAAATATAAGGCTCCATCATATATGATTATAGAAATAAAAACCTTGAATTTAATAAATATTAACACCTATGGATAAATATTTTGAAACTAAAAAGAAAAGCCTTGATGATATATATGATGAAACATATTTTTCTTGGTGTTATTATTTATTAAATTCAAATTGATATTTATAAAGTTTATTTTGTGTGGTGTTAATATTTATTAAATTCAAAGTTTTATTTCTATAAAGGATATGGATATATATTTTGAAACTAAAAAGAAAAGCCTTGATAATATATATGATGAGCATATTTTTCTTGGTGTTATTATTTATTAAATTCAAATTGATAAAGTTTAATGTTACTTTTTTCTTCTTCCAACGACAATGTAGATGACTGTTATATTTGGAATAGTTGTGGTATTAAGAAAATATCAACGACGGTTTAGTTAAAATGGTCGTTTAAAAGTAAACCTACAATGACATAGACGTTTTTAAAATTTTACCTACGTACAACGACTGCTTAAGTAACGCAGTTGTGTGGAACCTTTAATGTTATTTTTCTTCTTCTTCCAATGACAATGTAGGTAGATGACTATTATATTTGGAGCAGTCATGGTATTTACGAAAATATCAACAACGGTTTAGTTAAAATGGTCGTTTAAAAGTAAACCTACAACTGACTTTTATATATATTATTCGTTTTTAAAATTATACCTATCTCGACCATTTAAGTAACACAATTGTGAAAACTTCAATGTTATTTTGTTCTTCCAACGATAGTGTAGATGACTGTTATATTTGGAACAGTCGTGGTATTTACAAAATGACATATCTAATGCTCGCACCTTTCCATAATTCCACCCCTCCCTTTTTCTTCTTTCCTCTCTCCACGCCTCTTTCATTGTGTTAAATAATCAGCTTCTTTTTCATCCACAAAATCTAGATCCATGCTACCATCTACTTTCTGATTTGAAACTCTACATTCCTTCGGTTAGCACCCCTTCAGACTTCACAGTAAACCCATGTTTTTAAAACACAACATTAGCATTATTATCATTAGCAACTTTATAGACACTTAATAGATTCTTGGTGATGCAAGGAGTGTATAAAAAAATCATTCAATGAATAACAAAGAGTTTCCAAATCGCTTTTTAACTTACATCTGCCTAATATTATCAGCAATATATCTATCAAATATTAATATAGATATTGACCCATTTACAAATAAAAAATAGTTTCCAAATCTCTTTTTTTTTTCAAAATTATTGGATACACTGTCAAACTCCAAATTCCAAGCCCCAATGCGATTGTTTTAGAATTCAAGGCCCAATATGTTAATGTTGAGTGCATATTCCAAGGCCCAATACGAATGTTTTAGAATTTAGGAATCAAACTAGAATAGCCCTAAATAGAGAGACAAAAGAGTCAGGCCAGATTCAACTATACGTACAAAAACCCTTCGTCCTTGAACTCAACTAGTAAAGGAGTCAAACACTTTCACCAAATTTGATCCTGTAGTTGCTCAAGGCATTAGGGGGGACATTCTAAGTGATGTGGACTTATGGAAACACAAGGTAGAAGCATGTGTATTCTCAATCTTGTATGCCCTGGAGACCAAAGCCATAACACCCTACTCTTTAACTATAGGTAAACCCAACTCCTCTCCTAAATTTTATTTAAGAAAAAAAAAAAATATATATATATGCAAAAGAATGAGATTCTTGAACTCTGAAGAATATAGACAACTAACTAATACACACACATGGCATAGAGCTCCTTCACCAAAATAAGACACCTAGATAAGTCAAACCAAAAAAATCGAGTTGGGAAGGATAAAAAAAAGAGAGAGGCAGAAACTATGCAAAAGAGAAAAACCACGAGCATCACCATTTTTTATTTTGCAAAATACATGCAACTTGTAGTTATCAACACACATTGTTAACCAGCTGCATCACCATAACCCTCCAGTCAATCACCAAAATATCAGAAGTCAAACCTAAGCTCCGCAGAAGAGAGAAGCATGAGCATCACCAGAAATCCAAGCAACTTATATCAGAAGACACTTTGTCAACCAGCTGTACACAAAAACGCTCCAACTAATCACCAAAATAAGAGAAGTCAACAAAGTAAGCAACCAACTAAACACCAACATAATAAAACATTTGAAAAGCATAAGTACAAGATTTAGGAAGGAGCAGTGTGGGAATGGATTGGCCTACATAATTGAATCCGAACCCATTCATCAAAAGAACCAAGGGAAGGGCATGCCAAGCCAGTTACCCCTGAGTCAAAAATTCTCAAATTACACAATTTTGATCGAAACCGTAGGTAACTTATCAAGACTTGTACACCAGCTGCAATAATACACCAATTAAACACCAACACAAGAAAAATAAAAAAACAAAACAATTGAACCTTTTTCAGAAAACAGTTCATACTTAATTGAATCTGAATCACTTCGTTCTCACAAACAGGAAAAGAAAGCGCCATGCTCTTTTCACCCAAGTCAAAAACTTCTTCAAATGAAAAGTCGTACATTTACCTATGACACATTTTAAAGCACAGAATAATGTCAGAACATATAATGAAGAAAAGGCGTAAGCTGGAAGATGTGACCGAGTTTTAGTGAAACTCTAGGCAACTTATCAAAAAACGATGTGAACCAGCTGCAACAAAAAAGCCACCAATTTTTAAACACCAAAACATCAAAAGTCGAAACAAAACCATTGGAAATTAGAAAAGCTCAAATTTTTGGAAGAGGGGCCTGTTTGCGAATGAAATAAGATGTAGCCATAATTTTTGTCAGAATCAGACATGTGAACCAGCTGCAACAAAATACGCAACCAACTAAATACCAACAGAATAAAACATTTAAAAAGATAGAAGTACAAGATTTAGGAGCGAGTAGTGTGGGAATGGATTAGCCTACATAGTTCAATCTGAACCCCTTCATCAAAAGAACCAAGGGAAGGACATGCCAAGCCTGTTCCCCCTAAGTCAAAAATTCTCAAATCCAAGACCCAACATTCACAATGACACAATATAAAGGACAATCAAATTTCAAGACTTGCACACCAGCTGCAACAAAATAATACACCAATTAAACACCAACACAAGACAATAGAAAACAATTTAAGAAAACAGTTCATAACATAGGAGGAGGGGGCTGTTTGGCAAGGGATTTTTGTGAAACACCTGCAACAAAATATGCAACAAACTAAACACCAATAGAATAAAACATTTATAAAATAGAAGTACAAGATTTAGGAGGGAATAGTGTGGCAATGGATTAGCCTTCATAGTTGAATCTTAATAATTTCATCAAAAGAACCAAAAATTCCCAAATATAAAACCTAACATTCATGATGACACAATATGAAGGAAAACTAAATTTCAAAAGGCTTAAGCACAACGATTTAACCACATTTTTATCGAAACTGTAGGCAACATATCAAGACCTGCGAACCAGTTGCAAAAAAAATAAGCCACCACTTAAACACCACAACATCAAAAGTCAAAGCATAACAATTTGAAATTAAAAATCACAAACCTATTTGTGAATGAAATTAGATGTGACCAAAAAATTTTGTGAAACTTAGACAAGCTACAACCAAAATGCATCCAATTAAAAATAGAAGTACAACATTAAAGAGGGAGCAGTGTGAGAATTGATTAGCCTTCCCAGTTGAACGTGAATCACTTCACCAAAAGAACTGAGGGAATGACATGTCGTGCCTATTTCACTAAGTCAAAAATTGTCAAATTTAAGACCTAACACTCATGATGACACAAAATGTAGGACAACTAAATTTCAAAACGTATAAGCAGAAAGATTTAACCAACTTTTTATCGGAACCGTAGTCAACTAATCAAGAACTATGAACCAGCTACACCATAATAATCCACCAATTAAACACCAACCAAGAAAAATAATATACAAAAGAATTGAACATTTAAAAAGAAGATTTAAGAACATAAGAGGAGGGGCCTGTTTGGCAACAAATTAGCCTCCTTAGTTGAATTTGAATCACTTCATTCCAACAAACAAGGAGAAAGCGCCTTGCTCTTTTCACCTAGGTTAAAAACTTCTTCAAATTAAAGGTCATACATCCACGATGACACATTTCAAAGTACAACATAATTTCGTGGTAGTACCAGGTCTTTGGGAATATGATGTTCCCTTAAAACCAATATTATCCGACCGATGATGAAGAAAAGTGATACAGAATCATAATTCTGTAATGAGAAAGAAGAGGGAAATAGAGAGAAGAAACCAGAAATAAGGTAGAAGAAGCAGAAGACAGAGATAAACAGAAACAGAACAGAAGTGAGATTATTCCATCATCAATCATAATCTGAATTACAATAGGGATTAGGCCTTTATTTATAGGCTAGAGTGACTTAATCACCAAGTTAATCCTAAACCAATTAACTAACTTCCTAACAGATTTAGTTCCTAATAACCCCTGACTAACTCCTAACCTTTTATTATCTTTACATATCAATACCCCCTCCCTCAAAACATCCTTGCCCCTCAAGGATGCTGAGCAATGAAATACAAATCTGAAATCAACAAAATCATAGACTTGAAACTTTGAATTTTCTTCTAGTTATTGAAGAAAACTGGTACCGGAGCCATTGCACTCTTCACTAACCGTTGTACACTTCACTTCTTGTTGCCCTTTCCATATGACGCTTAACCCCCAAACCATTGTCCATTGGATCTTGCACAAAAACAGAACCCAAAAGCATTTTAATTAATTTTCCTTTGTACCACATCAGAATGAACAAATGGGTAGGGAGAAATTGAGTGATTAAAGCCCAACTGAGAATTCCCTTCATTATTGGGCTTATGCAGATGATATTGGTCACTTTAGTTGGCCATTGGACCCATGAATCAATAGTGGACCACAGCTGGCTTCCTCATGACATCACACATGCAATACCCACTTGAAAAGCAAGACATCTATCCTTCACCCATGGAAACAGCTGATGCATTTGACATTTCAGCAAGATAAACACACAGCCACGTACTCCCTAAGTTTTGCCACCTAGCTCCTTCAGACAAGCTTTTCTTTAAAGCACAACTATTATTCTCGACTAGGTAGAAATCAAGACTTGGAGAGATACCATCAAACTCAAACAACATAAGACCAGATGTCTTGAAGGCAAAAAAGGGAAGAAGACAGCTAGCAAAGAATTCGAATTCAAAGTGAGAATCAGAGTCGAGAGAGAAGAAATAGTCGTTGACGGTGCCAAAACTAAAGATTCGTTGTACGACTCCTTCCGAAACAGTCCTTTGTTTCGTTCCTTCATAGTCGGCAACTCTGGTCTAGCGCCCTTTGACGACAACTTCATGTTTTGGATCTCCTCCGTCGTACCTTTCATGATTCCAGCAACATCTTCGCTTTCTGTTTCTCCCTCAAGAACAGAGGCTTTAAGACCTTCATGATCTTCTTGAATTTTGGTAGTTGCTATGTGGTCGATTGGGCCTTCTTGGATGTTGGTTGAACAAGCTTTCCATGGATTTTCTTATTCTTTTCTTACCTTCTCTGCTTTCTTGGCTTGCCATTACAAGTAAATTTCTTGCAATCTTGCCAAACGCCTAGCTTCAAGCACAGTGAGAGGGTTGAACATATAGACAGATTCTGCAACTTCTTCTTTCAAGCCACAAACATATGTCTTAACCAAGTAGTCCTCTGATACATCTAGATTGGTTAAGAGGGAATCAAACGCAAGATTATAATCTATTACAGAACCTTCTTGTTGAAGGTGCCATAACTGACGTCTCCTCTTTGCTTGTTGGACACGTTCTTCAAAACATAAAAACCAGAACTACAAATCTTTACGGTTTTCTTGAAATTCTTGATGAATCTTTTCTTGCTGCTCAGAATTTTGAATCCAGTAAAAGTGAAACAGAACCAAGCCAATCTTCCTTTCTTTCTTTTTATCAATTAGAACAGAGTGAGTTGAGAACAGAAACAATGAAAGAGGGTGGAGGAACGAGACCTCTGATACCACTGATACAAAATCATAATTCTGTAATAAGAAAGAAGAGGGAAATAGAGAGAAGAAACCAGAAATGAGGTAGAAGAAGTAGAAGACAAAGATAAACAAAAACAAAACAGAAGTGAGATTATTCCATCATCAATCATAATCTGAATTACAATAGGGATTAAGCCTTTATTTATAGGCTAGAGTGACTTAATGACCAAGCCAATCCTAAACTAACTAACTAACTTCCTAACAGATTTAGTTCCTAACAACCCTTAACTAACTCCTAACCTTTTATTATCTTTACATATTGTTAGGAAATATTGTAATAATCAATTAGTCATTAGTATCCCTACTAATCAGGGATTAGAGAAATTAGAGGAAATCAGGATTAATTATCATTAAGAGCCATTAATGCTCAAGGCTCTCTTCTCTTGTATAAATACACAACATATGTACATGAATATTCAAGGAATCTAGATTATTTCTCTACATGGTATCAGAGGCATTTGAGATCTGATTCCTGCATTTTTTTTCCAGTTTTTTTTTCTGCTTCTCATCTTGTTAGTTCTCTATATGTTTTGATGATAACTTGACAATTGTAATTAGCAAAGATTGTGATTTCAATCATTTAATAAGCTTTTGGAAATGTTACTCCAGTAACATTTGAGCTACTCCAGTATTAACACTTGATTTTTACTAACATTACTCCAGTAACCTGTTTCTTACTCCAGTAACTCAGACATTTCCAGCTGAACCCGATAGTTTGTGTATTAGACTTACTGCAGTAATGGTTTTATTACTCCAGTAAGTGTGACTGCAGTAATCATTTACTCACTCCAGTAAGTCACCTTTTTTAAGCCATGTCCAAGAGTGACCCTGATAGCCTATCAGGTGTGAAACACATTACACTAGTAACGGTTTTGTTACTCCAGTAGGGTTACTCTAGTCATCACTTAGTTACTCCAGTAGCTCTTCACTTTCAGACACTTCCAGAGGCAAACCCGATAATCTGTCATATTACTCCATCAATAAAATAGTTACTCCAGTCATAGTATAGACTTTACAGTAGATATACTCCAATAATTAAAATGCTACTCCAGTCACACTTGTCACAGAAACAATGGAAACCTTAATTACTCCAGTCATCAAAGGATACTCCAGTCAAACTGAACACAGAGACAAGATGAGGTTTAGTTACTCCAGTAGCTTAATAATTACTCCAGTAATCTCGAGGCTAAAATGTTGTAACAACTTAGATTACTCCAGTAACTTATGGACTACTCCAGTCATATAGACACAGACACTCGACTCTATTTCAGAGATTCTATGATTGGATGTTATTTGCTTTATGTGTGTCATATTTTCGATCTACAATTATTCTATGTTATACCTGATCAATTTTCTCAAGGTTTTTAGATAAACATAGCAAAGATAAAGTAGAAAATCAACTGGGTAAAATGTAATTAGTGAAGAACAAAAATTAAGCCTAAAACTTCTCCTCTATGCCAAGAGTTCAGATCAGGCCATTCAAGGACGATTAAATCATTCTCCAACGGTCTAATAAAGTTATGGAAATGACATGAACGTTGGAAAACCATCTACAACAGCTAAATCCAAGATTCCAACCCAGAATTGAAGAAATAGATAAAAATATGCAACAACTAGTTCCTCTAGTTAGCTTATAAATACCCATGAAGACTCAGAGCAATAGACACACCGAACTACAACTGATCATATTTACAATATGAGTATGTATTATGCTTTTGATCTGATCTTCAGTGTTTATCAATATTTGCTCTATTGAGAGTTTTGTTTCTTTGAAATCATTTTCAAAAACTTGTTTGTATAAACTCAAGGTTGTGGAACCTGTGAGTTGAGTCTTTTGATTACAAAGTGTAAGGGGGAGCAAGTCCTAGAGATTAGGATTGCATGTGATTTACATTGTTGTAATTAAAGCTCGTTGAGATATTAGAAATATCTGGGGATTGGACGTAGGTTAAGGTTAAGACCGAACTAGTATAAATCCTGTGTCTAACTTTTATTCCCTTGCCTTTTTATTTCAAGTTTTGAAAACTTAGACATCTTTGAAAAGAATTTTTTTAAAATCCCTAATTCACCCCCATCTTGGTGATTTCTTCCATCTTCATTTGGTATCAAAGCATTGGTTGTCTACTTAAAGGATTCACATCCTAGACAAAAAGATCCAATGGAAGGAATACTACCAGACGATGTCTCAATCAACAGACCACCAGGCTTCAATGGTGAACACTACTCTTTCTGGAAATCCAAATTCAAAGTATTTGTGATGGCTAGTGAGTATGGTCTATGGGAAGTGATTGAGGAAGGTAATTATGTCCCTACTAAGAAAGTAGGAGAGAATGTTGTGCCAAAAACAAAAACTAAATTTGATGAAAATGATCAAAAGAAAATTGTTCTCAACAGTAAAGCCATCCTGATGCTACAAAGTGCGTTAAGCCAAAAGGAGTACTTTTGCATCTGCAATTTGCCTAGTGCCAAAGAAATGTGGGATGCATTAGAAGTTGCTTATGAAGGAACTTCAGGAATCAAGGAGAACAGAATCAACACTCTCACAACTGAGTATGATCTATTATGCATGAAGTCTGGAGAATCAATTGCAGAGTTCGAGCTCTGTTTCACTCATCTCATCAATTAGTTGTCAGCCTTGGGAAAGGTATATGAACAAAAGGCTTGAGTAAGAAAAATCTTAAATGTACTAACCAAAGATTAGGAAGTTAAAGTGACAGCTATTGAAGAAGCCCGAGGAGAATCCATGCAATCTGTGGCTACTTTCTTCGGAAGCCTGTCAGAATATGAAGGCAAAATCAAGTTCAAAAAAGGACTTGATGAAATGGAAGGCAAACAGAAGGGAATTGCTCTCAAAACCATCAAGGAAGATAGAGGTTCTGATGATGATGAGATTGATGAAGAAGAGATTGGGATGATGGTCCGGAGATTCAAAAAGTTCTATAAGAAGGATCAAGAATTATGGAAGTTCCACAAGAACAGCAACAACAAAGAAGCAAAGAAACCAATCATATGCTATGAGTGTGAGAAGCCTAGTCACATTAAGTCTGAATGTCCTCAGCTGAAGAACAATGAAAAGGAAAAGAAAAGATTCAGCTCATTCAAAAGGAAAGCCTATGTATCTGCCATCCGGGGAGATAGTTCATCTAATGAAGATGAAGAGGATGAAGAGCAAACAACAAACATTTGCCTGGTCGCTCAGGAAGAATCTGACAATGAAGAGGTAAGTGATTCTGAACCAACTTTTGATGAATTACTTTCTAAATACAATAGTCTTCATTCTGAATTTAAAAAGATTACAAAGGAACTGCTAATTTCAAGAAGAAGGATAAAAGTCCTAGAAAAACAAGTTCAGAATATTCCATCCCCTATTTCAGAAAATACTTGTGAAAATTGCTGCTCTTTACAGAAAAGAAATGATCATCTTTCTAAAACTCTTGGAAAATTCACCCAAGGGAGTGAAATGCTTAATATCATTTTAAAACAGTAAAAATTTACAAATGACAAGTCTGGAATTGGCTATAAACCTGACCTTGATAAAAGGAAAGGTAAGAAGAGAAATGGAGAAAAGAACTACTTAAGTTATTTTCAAAAATCAGTTCACTCTTCTAATCCTTTTGCCCACTGTAATTATTGTAATAAGAAGGGCCATACTACTTCTTCTTGTTTTCATAGAAAAGAAAGGAAAGGTAAACATATAGGTAATTATCAATGGGTGCTTAAAGGATCTTATAAGGTCCCTAAGACACTTACTAACCCAAAAGGACCCAAGATGAAATGGGTACCTAAAACTTAATCCCACAAAATTTGGAGGTATGTCTAAGAACATCAAAATCCAGTAAATGGTATATTGACAGTGGATGCTCTAGACACATGACGGGAGATCAATCCAAATTCACAACAATCAAACACAAGGATGGTGACAAGGTTACATTTGGTGGGAATCAATCTAGAAGAATAGCTAGTATTGGGGAAGTTGACAACAATGATGGATAAAAAATAAAAGATGTCTACCTTGTGGAAGGCCTATGCCATAATCTCCTTAGTGTGAGCCAAAGTGCAGATAAAGGTAATCTAGTCATCTTCAACTCAGAAGAATGCTTGATTGTTAACAAGGATGATTTCTCCTTAGACAATGTTAAATCAAAAGCCTTATTTAGGGCTCCAAGAGAAGGTAACTGTTACACTCTTAATATCTCCAATGATTTATCCTCTGAAAATTGTTTCATTAGTAACTTAGATGAAAGTTGGTTGTGGCATAAACAATTAGCTCATGTTAAGATGTTTCAACTTGATAAATTAATGAAAAATGATTTGGTTATTGGATTGCCAAAACTTGTTTTCAAAAAGGATATGATCTGTGATGCCTGTCAGAAGGGAAAACAAACTAAATCATCTTTTAAATCAAAAAATGAGATTTCAACTAATAGACCACTTCAATTACTGCATATGGATTTAGTTGGTCCAGCTAGAGTGAAAAGCTTTGGTGGAAATTTGCACACTATAGTTATAGTTGATGATTTCTCAAGATATACATGGACTCTATTCTTATTTGCTAAAAATGAAGCATTTGATCAATTCAATGTTTTTGCCAAGAAGGTCCAGAACGAGGAGGGTTTATTTATTGTAGGAATTCGAACTGATCATGGAGGAGAATTTGAAAATCATTCCTTTGAGAAATTCTGTGATGAGATGGGGGTAGATCACAATTTCTCTGCTCCAAGAACTCCTCAACAAAATGGAGTAGTAGAAAGAAAGAACAGAGTTCTCACAGAAATGGCAAGAGCAATGCTGAATGAAAATCAAACCTTCCAAATGTTTTGGGCAGATGCAATGAACACAGCTTGCTACATCTCTAACCGAGCATATCTCAAGAAGAAGTTGAACAAAACTCCATATGAGCTTTACAAGGAAAGAAAGCCCAACATAGCTCATCTACACATTTTTGGATGCAAGTGCTTTATCCACAAGAATGGTAAGGAAAACTTTGGTAAATTTGATTCTAAAGTTGATGAAGGTATATTCCTTGGATATTCATCTAGAAGCAAGGCATATAGAGTATATAATCATTCTACTCGAACTATAGAAGAATCAATTCATGTTTTATGTGAAACCAATCCTAACAAATCAATGATTGATGATGATGATGAAGTTCTAGACAAATTTTCTTCAAAAACTTCTTATGTTTTGACAAACTCTGAAAATAATTTACAAAAAGAACCAGAAGCTGGATCTGAACATACTTTTGAAAACCCTGGTCAAACTCAACCTCGAGGTTGGAAATACAGTAGGAGTCATCCATTAGACCAAGTTATAGGTGATGCAAATCAAGGAGTAAGAACCAAACGTAGTATTTTGAATGAAGTCACTTTTTCTGCTTTTATTTCAGAAATTGAACCCTATAAGATTGAAGAAGCTCTTTCAGACAATGATTGGGTGATAGCAGTGCAAGAGGAGTTACATCAATTTGAAAGAAATTAAGTTTGGGATTTGGTACCCAGACCTAATGACCATCCAGTCATTGACACTAAATGGGTATTCAAGAACAAACGTGATGAATCTGCGATCATAGTCGAAACAAGGCTAGATTGGTTGCCAAAGGCTATAATCAAAAAGAAGGTATTGATTATAAGGAAACATATGCTCCAGTTGCTAAAATGGAAGCTATACGAGTACTCTTAGCCTTTGCATGTATCAAAGGATTCAAACTTTATCAAATGGATGTTAAGAGTGTCTTTCTTAATGGTTTCATTCAAGAAGTTTATGTAGAACAACCCCCTGGTTTTGAAGATGAATTTCATCCGGATCACATTTTCAAATTGAAAAAGGCTTTATATGGTCTGAAACAAGCCCCTAGAGATTGGTATGAAAGACTAAGTAAATTTCTTCTGGATTATGGATTTATAAGAGGAAAAGCAGATACTACACTTTTCATCAAAAGTAATAAACTTGATGAAATCTTAATTGTACAAATCTATGTAGATGATATAATTTTTGGTGCTACTAATGATGTTTTATGCAAAGAATTTTCTGAGACCATGCAGGGTGAATTTGAAATGTCAATGATGTGAGAACTTAATTACTTTCTTGGCCTACAAATCAAGCAACGCAAAAATGGTATATTCATTTCTCAGACCAAGTACTTAAGAGACTTGCTCAAGAAATATGGTCTTCAAGATTGCAATGGGGCAGACACACCAATGAGCTCAACGGCTGCCTTATATGCTAATGAGAAGGGAAAAGACTTTAACATCACAAGGTATAGAGGAATGATTGGATCATTACTTTATCTAACAGAAAGTAGACTTGATATTCAATTCAGTGTGGATATGTGTGCACGATTCCATTCAGCTCCAAAAGAATCCCATGCTGAACACGTGAAAAGAATCTTCAAGTATCTGCGTGATACAGAAGAATTGGGCTTATGGTTTCCCAAAGGACAACCTGAACATCTAGTGGCGTCTACAGACTCAGATCATGCTGGATATAAGACAGATAGAAAGAGTACAAGTGGCCAATGCCAATTTCTTGGTGGTTCACTCGTATCTTGGTTCAGTAAGAAACAAATTACTGTCTCAGTGTCATCAACTGAAGCTGAATACATTACTGCTTCAAGTTGTTGTTCCCAAATATTATGGCTAAAACAACTTCTAGATTTGGGTATGTATTTTAAAGAAATCCCAATTATGTGTGATAACACAAGTACAATAAGCTTAGCAAAGAATCCTGTCCACCATACACGGACCAAGCATATTGATGTTAGACATCATTTCATAAGAGACCATGTACAAAGAAAGGATGTCAAAATGATATTCATACCCTCTCATCAACAGCTGGCAGATATTTTCACCAAGCCTTTAGCAAAAGAGCAATTTATGTTCATAAGAAGAGAATTGGGAATGGTAAATCCCAATGAGTTGTAAGTAACTCTTTACTCAATGTTAGATTTATGTTTTTGATGATAACCATTCACTAACTTAAGCATCGGAGCTTCTAGTTTGTGTTTTTGCAGGTTTTAGTGTAGATTATAATTGACTAAGATTGGGTCTACTGCAATCATATCAACTTACTGTAGTACATTGCTTACAGACAAGAAATTAACTTTTCATTACTGCAGCCATTCATTCGTTACTGCAATAATGGGATGTCTGAAAGCATCTGAGTTCAAGTCTACTCAAGTCATACCAGCATTTGGGTTGTCTAAGAACAGTTGATTTCATGCCTACTAGAGTCATGATTATTGATATCGTAGTCCCAAACTTAAAAAGAAGAATTAAGTTTTATGCTACTACAGTTATTCCTTAGCTACTGCATAACGATGAAGACAGAAAGCAAAAGGTCCTCCTAATTACTGCAGTCAATCATACACTATTGCAGTAACCTCCTAACAGAGAGCAAATGTTGCCTTAATTACTGCAATCATACCTAAGATACTGCAATAATCTTTAGATAAAGCAAAGATAATTACTGCAGTCATGGACACATCACTGCAGTAAGCAACAAACAGAAAGCAAATGCATAGATAATCACTGCAGTTATCAACTTACTACTGGAGTTATTCGTGGACAGTGAACAATTGTCATCTTGGCAACTCCAGTAATACCTAACCTTATTACAGTAACTCAAAGATAGAGAACAACAAAATCAATTTTTAACTTGAGTCACAGCAACCTTACTCGAGTCCCCAGTAAGTTCTCTCACTCATGCCTGCTTATTTTCATAAGTTACTGGAGTAATTCATTAACCTACTCCAATAACGTGCTTAGGTATAGATATGCATCGCGACTGCTGCTCTTCTCTTACCGCAACCCTAACTCCAGTAGCTCTCCCTTCTCTCTTCTCCTCTCTCTCGACACTCCATCTCTAAATCTCAAGAATGGCTTTGAAAACTCAAACCCACTCTAAGGAATCAACATCTGACTACTCGCCTACCACATCTGCTTCTCCTCCTCCATCAACACGACCTAAAAGACGAGCAAAACCTGTCCAGAAAATCAGAGAATCCGCCACTACTCCTTCTAAGCCTAAGAAGCTGCGAATTCAGGAACCTCCTGAGGTCCTAATTAAAAAAAGGTGTCTCCTGAAGCTGCCAAACGAAGAGACAAAGAGCAGATTGTGGTACCACTAAAACGACTGAAGAAAGCAATCTCAGGTTCTGAATTTCGTGGGTCAACTGGATAAGGAGGCTCTGGGGTACATACTGGACATCCAAAAACCTTTACCATTCCTGATCTATTAAAGCCTCCCCATAAATTTGATTATATCTGTAACCCAACCCGATTTTCAGATTCAGAACTCAAACGATTTAGGGAAGAATTTGAACACCGTAGCTTTTGTCCCACGGTGTATGTGGATTTAGATAAGCTTAAAAAGGAATGCAATCCATGGTTAGATCAGTTTAAGAATCTCTTAGCCATTAATACCCCATACAGTTCAACCATAGTAAAACAATTTTACTTTAACATGAATAAAGCCAATATTGTAGACAAACATGGCAAACTCATAGAAGAAAGAATTCTTACTTCAGTCAGAGGTAGGCAGATTGTAGTATCTGCAAAAACCATAAACTCTTTAATTCTGATTGAAAATCCCCCTCCTGTGCCTACCATGAGATATACTCCTGAAGAATGTTTTAAAATTCTTAGACCTGGTGAACCAATTCAAGAAATGAAGTTTTCTCCAGTCAAAATGCCACCATTGCACAGAGCAATCTGGTATATCTATTGCCGAAATCTTGTACAAAAAGGCAAAAGCTACACACATTTCAATCAAGTTGATTTATAGTCTTTTTGCATCCTTGATAGACAAAGTACCCTTCAACATAGGATATTAGGTCTATCAAGAGATGACAAGATTTCGTTTTGAATCTCCTTCTTTTTCTCCAATTCCATTTCCAAATCTGGTCTCTCTCCTTTTATATGCAAATAAGATTTGGTACCTTGGCCTTTATGAAAAACCAGTCAAACCCCCTCTGTTTGGTTAAGCTCAGTTGAACTATATGAAAATCTCCTTCCAATAAGGTTCAAGGCAGTCCATAGCTCCCTCAAAGTCCAAGGGATCCGTGTCCAAACCCACTGAGGCTCAGTCAGTTCCACCTCCACTTCCAACTGATCTGGTTTCTCAAATCCAGAGCATTGTAGAATAGACTATGGCTGACACCTTTAACACCTTGTAGACCAATCTGAACGCCCGATATCGTGTACTAGTCACAGCCATTGAGACTCAAATTGGTCGGATGGTTGAAAAGGTCACTACAAGCCATGACACATTGGTTGTAGTTCAAGATGCACAAGAGGAGTAGTTGAAAGCTTTAATTGAAAAAGTAGAGCATCTTTCCAAACTACTTGAGACAGCTCTTGCACCTATTTCTCAACCCTCAGTTCATCCAACACCTTCCTCTCCCACAAGCAGTCCATCTGAACACTCTCCATCTCATCCCAACATCTCTGTCTCCCCTACTCCTATTATACCTTCTCCTATGCACACCTCCCCTATTCTAGACATCATCCCCTACTCTCCACCTACTCTCTCATTCTTAGCTGCCTCCTCAATACCTTCCTCTACTTCACCAGTCCCCCCTCCAAATCTTCCTCCTCTTCCCCCTTCATAACACTCCTCCGGACACCACTTCCTGTTACACCTGTTTCTTTCATCTCTGCCTCTGCTCCACCCTTGTTTGCTAATGACAAAGGGGGAGAGAAAGAGAAGAAATAAAGCAGCAAGTAGAAAAATGAAGCAGCAGCAGTTTGCAGTTTTAGGATTTAGATTTTATGTTCCTCCATTTTCTGTATTTCTTTTATTGTACCGTTCAGACTGGCTTTCATCTTGTTTTGGATCACGTAGTTTGGATTTAAATGTTATGCACTTCAGTTCCATTGAATTATATATTTGTTGCATATCAATCCTATTTCATGCTTTATTTTATCAAAACCCATTCTCTTTAATTTACAATTGTTGTCATCATCAAAAAGGGGGAGAATGTTAGTTCTCTATATGTTTTGATGATAACTTGACAATTGTGATTTCAATCATTTAATAAGCTTTTGGAACTATTACTCTAGTAACATTTGAGCTACTCCAATAATAACACTTGATTTTTACTAACATTACTTCAGTAACCTGTTTCTTACTCCAGTAACTCAGACATTTCCAGCTGAACCTGATAGTTTGTGTATTAGACTTACTGCAGTAATGGTTTTATTACTCCAGTAAGTGTGACTGCAGTAATCACTTACTCACTCCAGTAAGTCACCTTTTTTAAGCCATGTCCAAGAGTGAACCTGATAGCCTATCCAGTGTAAAACACATTACTCCAGTAATGGTTTTGTTACTCCAATAAGGGTTACTTCAGTCATCACTTAGTTACTCCAGTAGCTCTTCACTTTCAGACACTTCCAGAGGCAAACCCGATAGTCTATCATATTACTCCAGTCATAGTACAGACTTTACACTAGATATACTCCAATAATTAAAATGCTACTTCATTCACACTTGTCACGAAGACGATGGAAACCTTAATTACTCCCGTCATCAAAGGATATTCCAGTCAAACTGAACACAGAGACAAGGTGAGGTTTAGTTACTCCAGTAGCTTAATAATTACTTCAGTAATCTCGAGGCTAAAACTTTGTAACAACTTAGATTACTCTAGTAACTTATGGACTACTCCAGTCATATAGACACAGACACACAACTCTGTTTCAGAGATTCTATGATTGGATGTTATTTGCTTTATGTGCTTCATATTTTCGATCTACAATTATTCTATGTTATACCTGATCAATTTTCTCAAGGTTTTCAGATAAACATAGCAAAGATCAAGGAGAAAATCAACTGGGTAAAATGTAATTATTGAAGAACAAAAATTAAGCCTAAAACTTCTCCTCTATCCCAAGAGTTCAGATCAAGCCATTCAAGGACGATTAAATCATTCTCCAACGGTCTAATAAAGTTATGGAAATGACATGAACGCTACAACAGCTAAATCCAAGATTCCAACCCAGAATTGAAGAAATAGAGAAAAATATGCAACGGTCATATTCCAAATTTACAGCTAAACATTGAAAAATCATTGACAAGAAAATACAACGACCAGTTCCTCTAGTTAGCTTATAAATACCCATGAAGATAAGAGCAATAGACACACCAAACTACAACTGATCATATTTACAATTTGAGTTTGTATTATGCTTTTGATTTGATCTTTAGTGTTTATCAATATTTGCTCTATTGAGAGTTTTGTTTCTTTGAAATCATTTTCAAAAACTTGTTTGTATAAACTCAAGGTTGTAGAACCTGTGAGTTGAGTCTTTTGATTACAAAGTGTAAGGGGGAGCAAGTCCTAGGGATTAGGATTGCATGTGATTTACATTGTTGTAATTAAAGCTCGTTGAGATATTAGAAATACCCAGAAGATATCTGGGGACTGGACGTATGTCAAGGTTAAGACCGAACCAGTATAAATCCTTTGTGTCTAGCTTTTCTTCCCTTGCCTTTTCATTTCAAGTTTTGAAAACTTAGACATCTTTGAAAGGAATTTTTTTAAAAAAATCCCCAATTCACCGCCAAGATTCACCCATCTCTTGGTAATTTCTTCCATCTTCACATCTGTCCAGCGAGAGAGGGAACGTGAGAGAGAGAGTGAGTGAGTGAGGATCCAATTCTTGGCGTCTTTAGCCACCATGTGCCGCCCAACCATGCTCAGGGAGTCCCGATCGGCGGAACCCAGTTGACCGCCTCCCATTTCGACGGCGCGTGACGGAGTTTTCCGGCAATTTTCTGGATGCCGTTTGCTTTTCTGGGGTCAAATCTTTGTCCCCGTCGTGACCTAGGTGGTTTCATCCTCATATTGTGTGGTTTATTTCTCTGGCCTGTTGGAATTTGCTCATTTTTTGGAGAATCCGCTTGTTTTTTGGTCTTGTATTATGACTTTGCAACGTTGGTTTGGCTAAGCTTCATGGTTACATTGTTTTATTGATCCTTGTGTGATCATTTGCTGCTGCTTTAATCATTTGGCCATGTGTTTACAGTGTGGTCGTTGTTGTAACGGCTGGATTTTTTGCTTCTTGGTGGTTATCTCACCTTTGCGTACCTTTAGTAGGTCGTTTGTTTGTTCCTTTGAGATTGTTGTCTCTGTATAATTTTTTGCTTAGAGAGGTTGTGTTGATTGCACTCTTGATTATTTGTTACTTCCTCTACTGGCTGTTGTGGTGCTCAACTTGCTTCTGGTGAAGCTTAATGGCTGCATCTACGTTTAGTCCTTTCATTGCTTGTGCTACAGGTAATATTGCCTCTAGTCTTGCTACTTCTTCCTTGAAGTGGATCATCGATTCCGGTGCTATTGATCATATGACAGGTAACCATCATTTGTTTTCTTCGTACACGCCGTATGCCACCCCCTCTAGTATAACAATTGCCAACGGCTCTTACTCTCGTGTACTTAGCTTTGGCACTGTTCAACCTACTCCGTTCGTTTTCTTATCACATGTCTTTAATGTCTCTGATCTTGCATTTAAGCTTTTGTCTCCTAGCAAGCTTACTCGCTAATTAGACTGTTTTATCACACTTTTTCCTGACCATTGTTTGATTCAGGATCTCACAACGAAGCAAGTTATTGGTCGGGGCTATGGATTTGGAGGACATTACTTCCTTGAGGATCCAATATCGCGTTCAGTTGCTTGCTTTGGTGGTTCGTCCCCTTTTGACATTCATTGTCATTTAGGTCACATGTCTTTGTCTTCCTTGAAGAGGATGTATCCTCAATTCCATCATTTGTCGTCTCTAGAATATGAGTCATGCCAGTTTGCTAAACATCATCGTGTTCATTTGGCACCTCGCATTAATAAACGAGTTGCGTCTCCTTTTGATTTAGTTCATTATGATGTTTGGGACCCATGTCAGGTCGAGTCCAAGCCTGGTTTTAGGTACTTTGTTACTTTTGTTAATGATTTATCTCGTACCACCTGACTCTATTTAATGAAAAGTCGTTCTGAGTTGTTTTCTCACTTTTGCAATTTCTGTGCTGAAATCAAAACTCAATTTGGTGTGTCTGTCAAAACCTTACGAAGTGACAATGCTAAAGAATATTTTTCTACCCAATTTCAAACTTATATGCTCCAACATAGCATGCTTCATCAGTCCTCCTATCCAGACACATCGGCTCAAAATGGTGTTGCAGACGGAAGAATCGACACTTACTAGAAGTTGCTCGGGCTCTAATGTTTCAAATGAATGTTCCCAAGCCTTTTTGGGCTGACATCGTGTCTGTTGCGTGCTTTCTTATTAATCGTATGTCATCTCCTGTCCTCAATGGTATTTCTCCATACACCACCTTGTTTCCTTCCAAACCCTTGTTTCTTGTTGACCCTAAAATCTTTGTTTGTGTATGTTTTGTTCGTGATGTGCGTTCACTATCACCAAACTTGATCTTAAGTCTCTTAATTGTGTTTTCCTTAGGTATTCTAGGGTTCAGAAGGGTTATCGGTGCTATTCTCCCACTCTTCGGCGTTACCTTGTGTCTACAAATGTCACCTTCCATGAGTCGACCACATTTTTTCCTGTCTCTACTCCTCTATCTACATCCTCTGTCTGTATAAATGACACCCCTAACAGTCTAGATGATCTCTTGGTCTACACGGTTCAGTTACCACCAGTACAAGCATCTGATTTAGCACATGTTAAACCACCTATCTATCATGTTTATAAGAAACGCCCCAGAGCGAGTAATGTAGGCGATCAGGTTCATGACACACCAGTACAAGCTTCGGTGTCAGATCCGGAATTAGTCCCTTCGACTCCTCCTTTTGAACCAGCTATAGTGCCTGATATTTCATATACTTCTGCTCCACCACACATAGTGCCTGATACTTCTGATGACTTGCCCATTGCTTTTGCACCTATCCTATTTCTTCCTTTGTTTCCTATAACCATTTGTCTCCTCCATCATGTTCCTTTATAGTGTCCTTAGACTCTCTCACTATTCCTACTACTCTCTAACAAGCCTTGGCCCACCCCGGTTGGCGTGTTGCGATGGAAGAAGAAATGATGGCCCTTTGATACAGCAGGTACCTGGAATCTCGATGATTTACCTCTTGGCAAGAAGGCTATTGGGTGTAAATGGGTGTTCACGGTCAAAACAAAAGCTGATAGTAGCTTGGAACGTTTGAAAGCTCGACTAGTTGCAAAGGGCTATGCTCAGACCTATGGTGTGGACTATTCAGAAACCTTCTCTCCTGTGGCAAAATTGTCGTCTGTTCGCCTCTTCATTTCTATGCAGCCAATTATGGTTGGGATCTTCATCAGGTGGATGTTAAGAATGCATTCTTGAATGGTGATTTTCTCGAGGAAGTATACATAGAGCAACCACCTGGTTTTGTTGCTCAAGGGGAGCGTGGGAAGGTATGTCATCTTCAGAAATCTTTATATGGCTTGAAGCAGAGCCCTTGTGCTTGGTTTGACAATTTAGCTCTGTGGTTAAGAAGTTTGGCTTGAGTCAAAGTAAGTGTGACCATTCTGTGTTTTATCAGCAGACAGATGCTAGCATGATTCTGTTAGTGGTATATGTATATTGTCGTTAGCAATGCCTCGGGAATCTCATCACTTAAAGCCTTTCTTGACTCTCGCTTTCAAACAAAGGATTTGGGTCTGTGAAAGTATTTTCTTGGGATAGAGGTTATGAGAAGTAAGTAAGGCATCCTTCTGACACAAAGGAAATACGTTCTTGATCTGTTAAAAGAAACCGGGAAACTCGGAGCAGCACCGAGTAGCTTTCCCATGATTCCTAACCCTTTTTTGGATATTGATGACAGCATACCGTTTGATGAGCTACCTGAGGATGTGAGAAAGAAAGTTGACCCGGAGAAGATCAAGTCGTTTGCTTATCCTGAGAGATATCGTAGATTAATTGAGAAATTGAACTACCTTATGGTGACTCACCCTAATCACCACATTTTTATCGAAACCGTAGGCAACTTCTCAAGACTTGTGATACTTCTGCAACAAAATAAGCCACCAATCAAACACCACCAGAACAAAAGTCAAAACAAAACAATTTGAAATATAAATTCAAATATTTTCAAAGGAAGAAGAAGCCTGTTTCATAAGATGTGACCAAAATTTTTGTCAAACTCAGACAAGCTGCAACAAAAAAAAAGCATCCAATTATACACCTAGACAATAAAACATTTTAAAGAAAAACAGAAGTACAACATTTAGGGTGGAGCACTACGGTAATGGATTAGCCTTACAAGGTTAACTAGAATCACTTCATTAAAAGAACTGAGGGAAGGACATGCCAAGCTCGTTGCACCTAAGAAAAAAATTCTCAACTTTAGTACCTAAGACTCACGATGACACTATAATGTACAACTGAATATCAAAAGGCTTCAACAGAATGATTTAATCACAATTTTATCAAAACCAAGCAACTTCTTAAGACCTGTGAACAGGCCGCAACAAAATAAGCCACCAAATAAACACCACAACAACAAAAGCCAAAACAAAAACAAATTTCAAATTAGAAATCAAATATTTTAGAAGGAAGAAGAAGCTTGTTTCATAAGATGTGACCAAAATTTTTGTGAAGCTTAGACAAGCTGCAACAAAAAAGAGCATCCAATTAAACACCAAGACAAAAAAAAATTTACAATAAAACAGAAGTACAACATTTAAGGGGGAGCAATGCAATAGTGGATTAGCCTTCCTAGTTTAACTTGAAACAATTCATCAAAAGAACCAACGCAAGGACATGCCATGCCCATTTCACCTAAGCAAAAAAATTCTCAACTTTAATAACTAACACTCACAATGACACAATAGAAAGGACAACTGAATATCAAAGGGCTTCAGCAGAATAATTTAACGACATTTTTACCGAAACCGTGAGTAAATTATCAAGACATGTGAGCCTGCTGCAACAAAATAAGCCGCCAATTAAACACCATACAACAAAAGCCAAAACAAAATATTTGAAATTCAAATTCAAATATTTTTGGAGGAGGAAGAAGCCTCTTTCATAAGACGTGACCACAATGTTTGTGAACCTTAGACAAGCTGCAACAAAAGAACATCCAATTAAATACCAAGACAATAAACCATTAAAAAAACAGAAGTAAAACATTTAGGGGAGAGCAAAGCGATAGTGGATTAGCCTTCCTAGTTTAACTTGAATAACTTCATCAACAGAACCGAGGGAAGGACATGCCATGTCTGTTTAACCTAGGCAAAAAATTCTCAAATTTAATACATAACACTCCCGATGATACAGATGAAGGACAGCTAAATATTAACAAGCTTAAGCAGACCACATATTTATTGAAACCTAGCCAAATTTTCAACACCTATGAACCAGCTGCAACAAAATAAGCCTCCAATTAAACACCAAGACAACAAACGTCAAAACAAAATTTCAAATTCAAATAATTCAAAAGGAAGAAGCCTGTTTCATAAGATGTGACCAAAAGTTTTATGACTCTTAGACAAGCTACAAAAAAAAAAAAAAAAAGCATCCAATTATACAACTAGACAATAAAACACTTTAAATTTTTTTTAAAAAAACACAAAAGTACAACATTTAAGGCGGAGCTGCGCTATAATGGATTAGCCTTCCTAGTATAACTTCAATCACTTCATCAAAAGAATTGAGGGAAGGACATGCCATGCCCTTTCACCTAGGCAAAAAATTCTCAAATTTAAAACCTAACACACACCATGACACAATATGACGAACAACTCAATATCAAAAGGCTTCAGCAGAATGATTTAACCACATTTTTATCAACCGTAGGCAACTTCTCAAGACCTGTGAACTAGCTACAACAAAATAAGCCACCAATCAAACATCACCAGAACAAAAGTCAAAACAAAACAATTTGAAATATAAATTCAAATATTTTTGGAGAAAGAAGCATGTTTCATAAGATGTGACCAAAATTTTGTCAAACTCGAACAAGCTGCAACAAAAAAAAAGCATCCAATTATACACCTAGACAATAAAACTTTTTTTAAAAAAAAACAGAAGTACAACATTTAGGGTGGAGCACTACGGTAATGGATTAGCCTTCCTAGTTTAACTAGAATCATTTCATCAAAAGAACTGAGGAAAGACATGCCATGCCCGTTTCACCTAGGCAAAAAATTCTCAACTTAAATACATAACACTCATGATGACACAATATGAAGGACAACTAAATATCAAAAGGCTTAAGCAAAATGATTTAACCACATTTTCATCAAAACCATGGGCAACTTATCAAGACCTATGAACCGGCAGCAACCAAATAAGCCGCCAATTAAACACCACAACAAAAAAAGACAAAACAAAACAAATTCAAATTCAAACTCAAACATTTTAGTAGGAAGAAGCCTGTTTCATAAGATGTGTCCAAAATTTTTGTCAAACTTACAAAAGCTGCAACCAAAAAAGCATTCAATTAAACACCAAGACAATAAAAACATTAAAAGAAAATAGAAGTACAACATCTAAGAGGAGGAGTGCGGAAGTGGATTAGCCTTCCTAATTTAACTTGAATCACTTCATCAAAAAAAAAAAAACTGAGGAAAGGATATGCTATGCACTTTTCAAATTTAATACCTAAAACTCATGATGACACAATATGAAGGATAACTCAATATCAAAAGGCTTAAATAGAATAATTTAACCACATTTTGATCGAAACCATAAGAAACTTATCAAGACCTGTGAATCCTCTGCAACAAAATAAGCCGCCAATTAAACAATACAACAACAATAGTCAACACAAAACAATTTGAAATTCAAATTCAAATATTTTAGGAGGAAGAAGAAGCCTGTTTCATAAGATCTCACCAAATTTTTTGTCAGACTTAGACAAGCTGCAACAAGAAAAATAATCCAATTAAACACAACACAATAAAACAATTAAAAAAAAAACAAAAATACATCATTCAAGTGGAGCAGTACGGTAGTAGATTAGCCTTCCTAGTTTAACTTCAACCACTTCATCATAAGAACCAAGGGAAGGGCATGCCATACCCGTTTCACCTAAGCAAAAAATTCTCAAATTTAATACCTAACACTCACGAAGACACAATATGAAGGACAACTCAATATCAAAAGGCTTAAGCAGAATGATTTAACCACATTTTTATCGAATCAACAAGAAACTTATCAAGACTTATGAACCAGCTACAACAAAATAAGCCGCCAATTAAACACCACAACATCAGAAGTCGAAACAAAACAATTTAAAATTCAAATTCAAATATTTTAGGAGGATGGCGAAGCCTGTTTCATAAGATGTGAGCAAAATTTTTGTGAAACTCAGACAAGCTACAACAAAAAAGCATCCAATTAAACACCTAGAAAATAAAACATCAAAAAGAATTGAAGTACAACATTTAGGGGGGGCACTGCAGTAATGGATTAGCATTCCTAGTTTAATTTGAATCACTTCATCAAAAGAACCGACTGAAAGACATGCCATACCAGTTTCACCTAAGCAAAGAGTTCTCAAATTTAATACCTAAAACACACCATGACAAAATATGAAGGACAACTGAATATCAAAAAGCTTAAGCAGAATGATTTAACCATATTATATCGAAACCGCAAGCAGTTTCCCATGACCTGTGAACCAACAACAACAAAATAAGCATCCAATTAAACACTACAACAACAAAACTCAAAACAAAACAATTTGAAATTCGTATTCAAATATTTAAGGAGGAAGAAGAAGCCTATTTCAAACGATTTGCCCAAAATTTTTGAGAAACTTAGATAAGCTGCAATAAAAAAAAATAATCCAATTAAACACCAAGACAATAAAACATTAAAAAAAACAGAAGTACAACATTTAGGGGGGGCAATATGGTGATGGATTAGCCTTCCTACTTTAGCTTGAATCACTTCATCAAAAGAACCCACAGAAGGACATGCTATGCCCCTTTTACCTTTGTCAAAAATTCTCAAAGTTTTAAGGCCTAACACACACGATAACACAATAAGAAAGACAACTAAATATCAAAAGGCTTAAGCAGAATGATTTATAATCCATCCCACTTTAGCTTGAATCACTTCATCAAAAGAACCCACAGAAGGACATGCCATGCCCGTTTCACCTATGTCAAAAATTCTTAAATCTTAAGGCCTAACACACACGATGACACAATAAGAAGGACAACTAAATATCCAAAGGCTTAAGTAGAATGATTTAACCACATTTTTACATAACTGTGGGCAACTTTTCAAGACCTGTGAATCAATTGCAGTAAAATAAGCCGCCAATTAAACACCACAACAACAAAAGTCAAAACAAAACAACTTAAATTTCAAATTCAAATATTTTAGGAGGAAGAATAAGCTTGTTTCATAAGATGTGACCAAAATTTTTGTGAAACTTAGAAAAGATGCAACAATAAAAAAAGCATCCAATTAAACACCAAGACAATAAAACATAAACAAACACAGCAGTACATTTAGGAAGGAGCAGTGCAGTACTGGATTAGCCTTCCTAGTTTAACTTGAATCACTTCATCAAAAGAAGTGTAAGGACATGCCATGTCCATTTCACCTGAGAAAAAAATTCTCAACCTTAATACCTAACACGATGACACAATATGAAGGACAACTGAATTTCGAATGGCTTCAACAGAATGATTCAACAACATTTCTATTGAAACCGTAGGCAACTTATAAAGACCTATGAATTGGCTACAACAAAATAAGCCGTCAATTAAACACCTCAACAAAAAAAGCCAAAACAAAACAATTTGAATTCAATTCAAATAATTTAGGAGGAAGAAGAAGCTTGTTTCATAAGATGTGACCAAAATTTTTGTGAAACTTAGACAAACTGCAACAAAAAAAAAGCATCCAATTAAACACCAAGACAATAAAACATTTGAAAAAAACAGAAGTACAACATTTAGGGGGGAGCAGTATGGTACTGGATTAGCCTTCTTAGTTTAACTTGAATCACTTCGTCAAAAGAAACGAGTGAAGGACATGCCATGCCCATTTCACCTAGGCAAAAAATTCTCAAATTTAATACCTAACACTCATGATGACACATTATGAAGGAAATCCAAATATCAAAAGGCTTAAGTAGAATGATTTAACCACATTTTTATTGAAACTGTAGGAAAACTTATCAAGACTAATCAACTAGCTGCAACAAAATAAGCTGCCAATTAAACACCATAAGAACAAAAGTCAAAACAAAACAATTTGAAATGCAAATTCAAATATTTTAGGAAGAGGAAGAAGCCCGTTTCATAAGAGACCAAAATTTTTGTAAAACTTAGACTAAACATCAAGACAATAAAACATTAAAAAACAAAAAACAAAAGTACAACATTTAATGGAGAGCAGTGTGCTAATCGATTAGCCTTCCTAGTTTAACTTGAATCACTTCATCAAAAGAAACGAGGGAAGGACGTGCCATGCCCATTTCACCTAAGCAAAAAAATTCTGAAATTTAATTCGTAGCACTCACGATGACACAATATGAAGGACAATTAAATTTCAAAAGGCATAGGTAGAATGATTTAACCAAATTTCGATCGAAACCATAGCCAACTAATCAAGACCTGTGAACCAACTGTAGCAAAATAATCCACCATTAAACACCAACACAAGAAAAATAATTTACAAAAGAATCGAACATTTAAAAAGAAGAGTTCAAAAAATAGGAGGATGGGGAAGTTTAGCAACGAATTAGCTGACTTGGTTGAATCTGAATCACTACTTGGTTGAATCTGAATCACTTCATTCCAACAAACAGGGAAGAAAGCAGCGCCATGCTCCTTTCACCTAAGTCAAAGATTTCTTCAAATTAAATGTCATGCATCCACGATGACACATTTTAAAGCACAGAATAATTTCAGAACATGTAATGAAGAAAAGGCATAAGGGAAATGTGACTGAATTTTTGGTGGAACTCTAGGCAACTTATCAATAAACATGGTGAACGAGCTGCAAAAAAAAAAAAAAAAAAAAGCCACCAATTAAAACCACAACATCAACAACCGAAATAAATCCAGTGAAAATTAAAAAAGCTCAAAATTTTACGAAGAGGGGGCCTCTATTTGCAAATGCAACAAGATGTGGCCATAATTTTTGTGAAATCTGGAAACATTGTGAACCAGCTACAACAATACGCAACAAACGAAACACCAACAGAATTAATGGAATGGATTGGCCTTCATAGTTGAATCTCAATCACTTCATCAAAAGAAGTGAGAGAAGGACGTACCATGCCCGTTTCACCTACATCAAAAATTCTCAAATTTAAGACCTAACATTCATGTTGACACAATATGAAGGACAACTAAATTTCAAAAAGCTTAAGCAGAATGATTTAACAACATTTTTAGGGAACTTATCAAGACCTGTGAACCAGCTGCAACAAAATAAGCCACCAATTAAACACCACAACATCAAAAGTCCAAACAAAACAATCTGAAATTAAAAATCACAAATTGTAGGAGGAAGAAGGAGCCTGTTTGTGAATGAAATAAGATGACACCAAAATTTTTGTGAAACTTAGACAAGTTGCACCAAAAAAAGCATCTAATTAGACACCAAGACAATAAAACATTAAAAAAGCATAAGTTCAACATTTAGGAAGGAGCACTATGGGAATGGATTAGCCTTCTCTTAGTTGAAGGTAAGTCACTTCATCAAAAGAACAGAGGGAAGGACATGCCATGCCTGTTTCACCTAAGTCAAAAATTCTCAAATTTAAGACCTAGCACTCACGATGACACAATATGAAGAACAATTATTAAATTTCAAAAGGCATAAGCAGAAAAATTTAACCAAATTTTGTCAAAACCGTATCCACCTAATCAAGACCTGTGGACTAGCTGCACCAAAACAATCCACCAATTAAATACCAAAACAAGAAAAATACTATACAAAAAGAATTGGACATTTAAAGAAAAGAGTTTAAAACATAGGAGGAGGGCGCTGTTTGGCAAGGAATTAGCTTACTTAGTTGAATCTAAATCACTTCGTTCCAACAAAGTGAAAAATACACCATGCTCTTTTCGCCCAAGTCATGAAATTTTTCAAATTAAAGGTCAGACATCCACGATGGCACATTTTAAAGCACATAATTATTTCAGAACATGTAATGAATAAAATGCACAAGCAGGAAGATGTGACCGAATTTTTAGTGGAACTCTAAGCAACTTATCAATAAACATGACCTGCAACCAAATAGCCAACAATTAAACACAACATCAAAAGTAAAAAAAAAAAACAAAACAAAACCCATTAGTGTAACATCCCATTTTTATAAATGTTTTCATAGTGTTTCTGATCAGAGTTGAGCGTTGAAATTTTTTTTTTCAAAATAATGAGTAACTGAATAACATTGTATGTAGTGTATCAAGTTGAACATTCAATGGTACATTCATCCGAGTTCTTAATACACCTAAGTACAAAACAAAATAATAACGCCTCCGTAGGTTTCTCATGCCAGCTCCTTACCCTCGTCCTTGGTTATGTTTCCCTGGGACCCTGAAGCTAAGGTAAGAGCTGAAGTCTAATACCCATTGGACCTCAGATAACAGTTAACCTCATGCTTATGTAAACAGTATATGACAGGTATTACATAAATAGATCATATTCACAATTTCAAATCATAACAACATGTAAGGCAATAACATAACACAGCCACTGCAATATGTATGTTACCCCAGTCTGCACTATTCACCAGTGCCACGATGGCCTATCGTGTCCTCAGCGTTAGGAAAACTCAAAGGTGTTATCAAGACTATAACCCGTATTCAATTCAATATTCAAAGGGCAATTTCAAAACATGTGAGTACAACTATCATCTATAAGCAAACCATAAACATAAGAGTTAAGGTTACAATACGCATCCATACCTGAGTGTTGGTACGTTCCGTTGGTCAGAAAAACGATCTCTGATATCCTATAAGGGTAATATCGTCCCAATTAATTCCCAAACATTATTCCAAGAGATACCTTGGCCACAAATGACAATTTTACCCTTGGAGGATTTATTTTCAATTATTTCCTTAAAATTTCGGAAAAACGCTGGTGCAGAATTTATAGGCAGAATTTTGCCTAACTTCGAAAAATCATAACTAATTACAGAAAAATCAAAATGAGGATCCGTAAAATTTCCCAAAATCCTTGAGATCTCTATTTTCAAGGAAAAATACTGGAACTTACCCAGAATTCATGGATAATTCCTAGTTTCAACGTTTCAAACCTCTGCCCAGAATTTTCCCCAGAAATCGTAGCTTATCTTCTGGAATTTTTATCTCTTTGCACAGAACTTCAAATGACACACTCTTTATATATTTGGAAAGCCCTATATGTTTAATTTCACCATAAATTTTCTCAGAATTTTAGAACATCATCTTCTTCATAAAATATTAACATTTTCGCTGCTGGCTCATGAAATCGCTAACCGATGAAATTTCATCAGAGTTTCGCTATTTTGATCATAATCTTCCAAAAATTTTGCTATAACTTTTCTTTCATCAATTTTTCGAAATAAAGGCAGTGGAAATGATAAAAACATTAGAATAATACTATAATTGGAAGATTGAAGATCAAAATAACATTTCCTAACATTTCTACTATAAAAACTAAGAACTAGAACTAAAAGACTAAAAGCTTCCTTACCTCTTGTAGAACTTTGCTACTTGCTCTTGGAGTTCTTCCACACACTCCTCTCCTCTCTAATATTTTGGCCTATGCCTTGATGAATTGGTGAGGAATTATGAAGCAAGAAGCCTCTATTTATAGCCAAGCAATGGTTAACTTCCTAACATCTTCTACTTGATCTCAACCCTTGAATTAAACTTGGTAGAGAAGTTTTCATCTTGTCCCTACACCTCCCCAAGCCGCCACCTTCCCTCCCCCTTCTTCTTAGATTTTTGCTTTATCTCCAAGTTACCCCAAATGCTAATTTAGTTAGGTGTAAGTTGGAATTTTTATTTAAGATCTAATTTCACTTTTGAAAACATAATTTTATGACTATATTTATGGTAATTTTAAACTTCCTGAAACACTTAAGTATGAATCCTAAAAATATACGAAAATGACTTTGGGAACAACCAAGTTAAAGCTCATAATTATCTGGTTCCAAATATCTACTTATATTTAATACTTAGTTCCAATATTTCAAGATATGATTTAATTCCTATAAATTCTCATTTATGTGTATTTGATTTAATTACTATGAATTCTCCTTGATTTGCATCTTGATTAACAATTAACTTGCTTCCCAAGTTTTTCCTTTGGACTTCAACTCATTATTTACTTTAGTTAATTCTTGACTTTCTTAACTCTTAGACACACACACAAACTCACAACATACACACACACAACACGCACACACACTACACACACACTTTCCTTTCTCTTTCCCTTATCCTCTTCCACAACATTTAAGCTCAAGCCCCAAAAGTCTTCCCTTCTAGAACTTTAATTAATCCATGTGTTTGTATGTTTATTCCAAAACAATTCCTTCTTCTTGTTGACCAAGTAAAAACCGTCCCCCTCCCTAAATTTTTAGTTATCAATTTTATGTTTTGATTATTCTCACAAACTCAAGAAGAAAATCTTTCATTGGTCCAATTAATTCCACAAGGATTTAAGATTAAGGGTTTATATAATTTCTTCACTCTTCAATTCGTAATTTTCACCACTTTTATTAGTTAAGGGAGAATTAATAAATCCTTGGTTACTATTGCTAATATAGTGTTTTAGGGGTTACTAGACTTAATTACCAAAATTTGACAAGGGTTTTAATTTTGATGATTAACAACTCCTTGTATGCTAATCTTAGCTTCTATATATCATTTGGTCCTTAATTTAATTGATATTTCCTTAATTATAACCTTTATAAATGAATTATTAACTAATTTCAAAAATTATTAAAGTATCTTAATTATTGCAATTCCAATTAGCCAATAATTGTTGCTAATTTTCTTTAATTGATTCTATCATCCTTTGATGATTTTAATTGTTGAAATGGTAGAATTATGATTATACTAAATGATGACAATCTTAAGATATTTTATGACCCTTAATATGATTTGGAAAAATTAGTCTTTAGACTTTCTAATTCTAGGGAAAAATTGCCTATGAATAAAAATACAACACCAAAATTTGAGACCACATATTCACCTGTTTTTAACAGGTATTTTCTATCAAAATATAGTGACTAGGCTAAATAGGATTTTTAGGGTATTACGATTAGAAATTAAAAAGGCTCAAATTTTAGGGAGAGGGAGCCTGTTTGTGAATGAAATAAGATGTAGCCAAAATTTTTGTCAAACTCAGACATGTGAACCAGCTGCAACAAAATAATACACCAATTAAACCCAACACAAAACAAATAAACATTTAAATAACAAGTTAAGAACATAGGAGGAGGGAGTTGTTTGGTAACGAATTAGCCTACTTAGTTGAATCTGAATCACTTCATGCCAACAAACAGCGAAGAAAACGAAATGCACTCTGGACCAAAGTCAAAATATTTCAAATTAAAGGTCGTTCACTGACACATTTTAAAGCACATAATTATTTCAGAACATGTAATGGAGAAAAGGCATACGCACGAAGATGTGATCGAATATTTAGTGGAACTCTAGGCAGCTTATCACTAAATGTAGTGAAGTAGCTGCAACGTAAAAGCCACCAATTAAACACCACATCTTCAGAAGTCAAAACAAAACAATTGGAAATTTAAAAAAAGGTCAAATTTTACGAAGAGGGAGCCTGTTTGTGAATGGAATAAGATGTCAGAAAATTTTTTGTGAAACATAGACACCTTGTGAACTAGCTGCAACAAAATAAGAAACCAATTAAACACCAAGACAATAGAACATTAAAACAAAATGAAGTACAAGATTTAGGAGGGAACAGAACAGGAACGAATTAGCCTTCTTAGTTGAATCTGGATCACTTCATCAAAAGAACCAATGCAAGGACATGTCATGCCCGCTTCACCTATGTCAAAAATTCTCAAATTGACGATGACACATTACTAAGGACAACTAAATTTCAAAAGACATACGCAGAAAGATTTAACCAAATTTCTGTCAAAACTGTAGGCAACTTATCAAGACTTGTGAACTAGCTACAACAAAATAAGCCACCAATCAACACACCAACACAAGAAAAATAAAATACAACAGAATTGGACATTTAAAAAACAAGTTCAAAACATAGGACGAGGGGGCTCTTTGGCAATGTATTAGCATACTGGTTGAATCTGAATCACTTCGTTGCACTAAAGAGCTCACCTAAGTCAAGAATTTTTTAAAATTAATGGTCGAACATCGACGATGGCACATTTTATAGCAGAGTAATTTCACAACGTGCAATGAAGAAAAGGCATAAACAGGAAGATGTGACCAAATTTGTAGTGGAACTCTAGGCAACTTAATTAGAAAACCTTGTGGGCCAACAACAACGAAAAAACCACCAATTAAACACCAAAACGTCAAAATTCAAAAGTGAAAACAAAACAATTGGAAATTAAAAAATGCTCAAATTTTTGGAAAAGGGAGCCTGTCTGTGATGAAATAAGATGTAACCAAATTTTTTTGTAAAACTCAGATACGTTGTGAACCAGCTGCAACAAAATAAGAATCCGATTCAGCACCAAAACAATAAAACATCAAAAATAAAAAAATAATAATAATTAAAAAAAAGGGGCAAAAGTACAAGATTTAGAGGGAGCAGTGTCGGAACGGATTATCCAGCTTAGTCGAATATGCATAACTTCATCAAAAGAACCAAGGAAAAGACATGCCATGCCCGTTTCACTAAGTCAAAAATTCTCAAATTAAAGACCTCACATTCACGATGCCATAATACGACAAAAAGCTAAATTTCAAAAGGCAAAAGCAGAAATGGCCAAACTTTTAGTGGAACTCTAGGCAACTTATCAAGAAATGTTGTGAACCAGCTGCTGCAACCAAAAAGTAACCAATTAAACACCACAACATCAAACGCCAAACCAAAACAATTAGAAAATTAAAAAAACACTCAAAATTTTTTTTTTTTAAAAAAAGGGACAAATGGTCCGGGCAGGATTCGAACCTTAATACAAAGGCGGGATAACCCAGCGTCATACCACTGCGCTACACTAACGCTTGGTAAAAACACTCAAATTTTAGGAAGAGGGACCTGTTAGTGAAAGAACTAGCCTGAATTTGAATCACTGTTCAACCACGTGATCTAAGGAGAGAAGAAATGGCCATACTCTTTTCACCTATAGCAAAAACTCTCAAATCAAACGGCCATACATTCAGGGTGAAACACTATGAAGATCACTTCCATAAGTGAGTAGAAGAAAAGGCATGGGGGATGATGTACCCAAATGTTTTACAAACTGTTGGACAACTTATCAGCACATATCGTGAGCAAGCTGCAACGAAATAACCCTCCAATTTATCACCGAAATAACAAAAGCCAGTTGAAATTCAAATTAGGGGGAAAACAAGGTTAATCTATTCTGAAATGAATAACCAGGGAAAGAACAGCCACGCTCTTTTCCCCAAGTCAAAAACCTCAAATTAAATGCCATACCATCAGGATGAAACACTATGAAAGACTAGGACAGAAAAATTTCAGAACGTGCATAGAAGAAAAGGCAAACAAAAGGATGAAATGACCAAAATTTTGGTGAAATCCGCATCCAATTAAACACCAAGACAATAGAACCAAAAAAAAAAACCAAAGTCCAAGATTTAGGAGGGAGCTATGCGGGAATGGATTAGCCTTCTTACTTGAATCTGAAACACTTCATAACATGCCATGCCCCAAGTAAAAAATTCTCAAATAAATACAAGACAATTGATTAAAAAAACAACTCAAAACTTAGAAGGAATGAGCTATTTGGCAATGAATTAGCCTGCTTACTTGAATCTGAAGCACTTCCTTCCAGGTTGAAACCGCCATACTCTTTTCAACTAAGTCAAAAACATTCAAAGTAAAGGTCGTACATTCACGATGACACATTCTAAAGCACAGACTAGTTTCAGAACATGTAAAGAAGAAAAGGCAAAAGCAGAAAGATGTGACCAAATTTTCAGTGAAACCTCATCAAGAAAGATTGTGAACCAGCTGCAACGAAAAAGCAGCCAATTAAAAACCACAACATCAAAAGTCAAATTAAGACAGGCTCAGTGAAATAAGATGTAACCAAAAATTTTGTGAAACTCGGTAACTTGTCAAGACATGTTGTCAACCAGCTGCAACAAAATAAGCATCTGATTAAACACCAAGACAATAAGACATTAAAAGAAGACAAAAGTTCAAGATTCAGAGGGTAGCAGTATACGAATGGATTAGCTTTCTTAGTTGAATCTGCATCACTTCATCAAAAAATCCCTTCAATTAATTACTTCAAAATTTGAAAAGCCAAACCAAAAAATTTTATATTGAAATTAGGGGGAAAAGTCAAGCTCAATCTCAAAGAAACTGTTTGGGAATGAATAACCCTTCTGCCCAGAATTACTTTCTTTCGCCCACACCATCTCATGGAGACAAGAGTCACGCTCTTTTTACCTAAGCCAAAAAAGTTCGATTAAAGACCATACGTTCTTGCTAAAACACTATCAAATACAGAAATTTGAAAAGCCAAACCAAAAAATTTTATATTGAAATTAGGGGGAAAAGTTAAACTCAATCTCAAAGAAACTGTTTGGAAATGAATAACCTTACTGCCCAGAATTACTTTCTTTGGCCCACACCATCTCATGGAGAAAAGAGTCACCATCTTTTTACCTAAGCTAAAAAAGTTTGATTAAAGACCATACGTTCTTACTGAAACACTATCAAATACAGAAATTTGAAAAGTCAAACCAAAAAATTTTATATTGAAATTAAGGGAAAAAGTCAAGCTCAATCTCAAAGAAATTGTTTAGAAATGAATAACCCTTCTGCCCAGAATTACTTTCTTTCGCCCACACCATCTCATGGAGACAAGAGTCACGCTCTTTTTACCTAAGCCAAAAAAGTTCGATTAAAGACCATAAGTTCTTGTTGAAACACTATCAAATACAGAATAATTTCAAAAAGCGTACAGAAGAAAAGGCGCAAATCTCATCTCCAAAACTGCCGCAATCAACTTAGGGAGAAACTTTTCATTTGCTAATGAGCATATAATTGAAATTTATACTTAGTTTAGAAAAACATTATAAAACCATGCGCACCAGAACAAATGCTTCCATACTTGCCCTGAGGACATAAATTATCACAAACTGTCGAATGAGTACATTTTCTTTACCTGTAAAATGAGTAAATCTAGAGCGTATATAATCAATTTTATAAATTTTATATAAGTTGTAGAAAGACATCTAATATAAACAGAGGCAGATAGAACACCATTTTTTTGGCTAAACAATTTCTCCGTTGAAACAATAGTCAAACTGTTGCGCCAACTTATTCCCAATTAGACACCTACACGCCAAACCCAGACAAACTAGCAAATTAGACGGAAGCCCATAACTAAAACCAAATCATCCGCAAGGGTAGACCAAAAGAATAATCATAAAAATTGCTCGTGGATGCTCATGAAGCTGCAAAATTGCAGCTAGAATTCCCCATATTTTATGTCTGTACATAGCTTTTGTGAAGCTAGTTGCAATAATACAATTTTACAATTCATTCAACTATCTATCAAAATTGCTGCAATTAAATTAGGACGGAACTTTTCATTAGCTATTCAGCATATAATTGCAATTTATAATTATACTTGGTTTTTAAGAAAAACAATATAAAACCATACTCAACAGCGTCAGTCCTTGTGGATCAAGTAATGAACACCAGAACAAATGCTTCCATACTTGCCCTGAGAACATAAATTACCACCAAAACTGTCGAATGAGTACATCTACAACGTATATAATCATTTTTATTATTTAAATTATACCAAGGCATCAAATAGAGAGAGGTAGAACACCATTTTTTTTTTTGCCACACAATTCATTACTCCGTTGAAACACAGGTCAGACAGTTGAGCCAACTTATTTCCCAATTAGACACCTAAATGCCAAACCTAGACAAGCTCGAAAGATTAGAGAGAAGCCCATAATTAAAGGCCAATCATCCGCGAAGGAAGCCGGAAAAAAAGATAATCATAAAAATTGCCCATAAAATCCGTACTAGAACATATCTTTACACAGCTTCTGCAGTAATACAATTTTACAATTCATTCAACGACCAATCAGCCAAAACCAATTAAAAAGGACAAACGTTTCAAGTAAAAGATGTTATCTTCGATACTTCACAAGTTCAATCTTCCAGCCAACCATGGAAAACAACGCTTTGTTGGCGCTCTGATATGGCCCAAATGTTTGAAGACTCCAAAGTTCTGAAAGGGTATAAATGATAGTTCAGAACCAACCCGATTCTTCCACCATGAAGCAAAGAAAGATTCATAGAAGTATAATCAACTACTAAGTCTCAGCAAAATCCAACACCTCAATCATAGATTGTCACATATCATAATCCAGCAACATCTTACACATATGCAATCATTATCGACTCTGTAAGTCCCACAAAAGAATGCACCAATCAGATAAATCGACTTCACCCCATAGTGATAACAAAAGTCACCATGATTCTAGCCATGAGAACGAAAAAACACAGATTTGCTAATCACTTGCTGCTTCCCTGTAATAACAATTCCAAGCCACGGACAGCTGTAAGAAGAACCCGTGATGCTCGAAACATCATAGACTTCTCAAATAGAAAAGATATTCACAAATATCAAGGTAAGGGAAATATCAATGACTCTTAGATAGGGGAGATTATCAGAGAATCTTGTATAAATTCTACGCCACGTTCATAAACACCTCCGTCCTTATCCCAACTGCACCCAAACAAATTCCAATCATCTATCATTCGCACCCAAAAAATTTCCAATTATCTATCATTCGCCCCATAAGAGTACAAAACGGAGGAAAGACAAGGATTATCCATATTCTGCATTCGTTCCATTCTCTGCGAGTTATCTCGATCTGCACAGAACTGCAAAGACACCGCCTCAAAAACCACGCAAGAAAAAAATAGCCAATTAAGGCGCAAGGTCACCAACCCAGAGCTACAAACAAAAACACGCTTGATCTTAGGAATAAGCGGCGGAACTTAATATTTATAGAGAAAAATAGCTTCAATCGCACGCGAATTTAAAGTTAGGCGGTGCATAGATGGACGGTCAGGATTGGCTTCTGGCGCACCTCGCTTCAACAATAGAGTAAGGCGGTTGTGGGATCACATCACGCGGATCTGTTGACAGCTGGCCACATCACGATCACGATTTTGTTGCCCTGATGAACAGAGTCACAGAGATATCTCTATCTTGGGGACGATACAAATCAATTGCATTTTTTATTAATTACATTGAATGACGTCAAATTTTCAATTAAACAATTAATATATATTACCTTAACCATAAAAGACAAAAAAAACTACAAAATTACAAAATCTTAAATCATATATGTGATAAAGAAATGGTGACACTTTATAAATAATTCATAACATATTTTTTTTAAAAAAGAAAAACTTGATTTAAAATTTTGCAATATCAAAAATAATTTTATCTTTTTCCCATGTTTTAAAGATATTTTTATATAAAATTAGAAGTTTTAAGTAATCATTTTCAGTGGTTTATATTTTCTAAGTTGAAATTTTAAAAAGAATCAATTGCATTTTTACTAATTATATTAAATGATGGAAGAATTTCAATTAAAAAGATTAATATATAATATTTTAAAGATATTTTCATATAAAAAAAATTAAGTAATCATATTCGATGCTTTTATATTTTTTTGAGTTGAAACTTGAAATTGTATCCTTATTTTCTTTATTAGTTTATCATACTTAAAATATTATAATATTATAAAAGTCAAATAAGACTCATTATTATTATTATTTTAGATTGATCCCACCAATATTAGAAGGTAATGTAATAGTAAAAATATCAAGTTTTTATTTTAAAAATAAAGAAAAAATTAATTAAATTCTAATGTGGGTTTCTGAACTTAAGGAATTATATATTAAGTTACATTTCATAATCAGTTATTTAAAATTTGGGTCCAATCATCTTCCTATCTTTCTGTTATTAAAATACTAAAATTAAAAACATAATTCCATTAGCGACAGATGACGAAGTGCAAATATTTGTTAGAAAAATAATTTTAAACCATCCAATATAATGAGTTACATTCACACAGCAATAAAATACTAGTTCCACCGTGAAAAATATGATCCAGTTTCAACTTAAACTTTGAATTATCATCATTTATTCACAAAATTTAAATTTAAGGATTCAAAATAATAACTGATTCAAGGGAGAAGGGTCCTGATTGAGGTTGTTGTAGGAGGCAAACTGTAAAGAAAAGTTTTCAAGGTAAGAGAGATCAAGTTAGTGAAATCATCTCACCCACATTCTGAAATCCTAAATCGGATCTTTAACTTAATTAAAGATTTGTTAAATTTACCACCCTGATTTTTAATTTTATTAGTTCAAGTGAGTTTGTATGGGATTTTTCCAAAAAGAAACTGTTATTTTGATAAATAAAAAAGAAACCATTATTTATTATGAACATTAAGTATATAGATGTTCATTAGCTTATATAGTAGTCAACATCTATTTGGCTATATTTAATACTGTCTTATTTTTATTCTACTTCCTTTTCAGGCTAACAAAACTTGCTCTCGATCTCCAAATTCAATAAGACTTACTCTCCAAGTTTCCTATTAATTGTAACTTTTGGTGTAAGACTCTTGAGAGTCTATAGTAGACGTCATGTACTAAGCATTGTGATATATACTAGAAACTAAACAAAGAATTGCCCCCCACTTTCTATGTTGAATTTTCTCCTCTCAGTCCCATATTTCTTTGATTTTCATAACATGTTGTCAGCATGAAAGTTCCAACGAAGGTATGATCTTCTCATCAGATCTTTAATGATTTCATCTACCTTCTTTAATCATATGTTTATTTGATCTATCTGGAATAATATCAAACACTATATGCTTACATGTAAAGGTACAACTATTTCATAGTGATATATGAGATAGACTATATCAGCCATATTATCTAACTATGCATAATTATAGTGATACATGGAGCACGTCAAGCTAATGTGTATAATTGAAATTAGTAATACATCATATACGAACCACTTGTAGTTTTTCTTTAGGAAAAATAATCCCAACAGTTCTATATGAAAATAATTTTGTGTGTATAGCCAACTTAAAGAAGGGTATATCAAAAGTAATGGAATGAAGCTTATTTAACCAAAATTATTCTTCATCTGTGACCTTCAAAAGGATGGTGAATAAATATCCGATTTATTGAAATGAAAATCTAGCAAATTTATTCACCAAGTCACTTTCAAGTATAATCTTTAAAAAGCTTGTCCATGACAACAATCTTCATGAACTCAAAGATCTCTGCCAATGTGGCCAAAAGAGGGATTCGATATACATTATACTCTTTTGTTCCTTATCTAGGTTTTGTCTCACTAAGTTTTCTTATGAAGATTTTTAATATACTAAAATGTAAATCAATTAATGATATACTTTTTGTTTTGCTAGGTTTTTATCCCATTATGAAGCAAACTCCCAACAACAATAGCTCTGGCGTTTTGGCCAATGGATTATCCACCATGTTTTCCATTTTGTTTATACAGAGCTTAAGAATCTCTTGAAAAATACTACCTCTGATTTTAAAGATAGGCAAAGTTTGTGGGCGCAATTTGCTCTACAAACTTTGTTTTATATTTAAAACCAAAGAAAGTGACACCTTTTTGCAAAATATTTTATTTTAAAATATAATAAAATTATTAAAAATATTTTCAGCAGATAATTTGATTTTAATTTTTTTAGGAAAGTAACTTTAATATGATTTTTTTATTGTAATATTTAATTTAATTTTAAACCTGATACATTTTGAAATAAGAATAAGGATATTTTAATCATTTAAATCTTTACTCATTTTCTTTTCAGTTTTCTCTTCTCTTCCTTGTTTTACTCCCATTTTATTTCATCCCAATTTTTCCTCCCATCCAAGCAGGGCAATGTTTCATAAAAATTTCAAAAAATAAAAAAATTATCCCCTATTTCATGAAAATTTCGACCCCTATTCTTTTCATTTTCTTCCAAAGAATTTCAACCCCCATTCGTTTGTTGCTATTTACTGTTAAAAGCAAGAGGGTACTCTCCTTTTAAAATATAGTTTTCTCATATTGATTACAAAAATAAATTATATAAGCCTATAAACTATAATTGAAAACCTATCCACGCATGTTAATTTTATGTTAAATGATTTAGACTCCTAGATTTTTGTGCACACTCTAATTTTATTTTTTAAAAAACACTTTCATGTGAAATCTTTATTTTATTCTTATGTTTAATAAGTTTAATTTATTAGTCAGAGAATCCTTTATCTAATATTTATCTAATCTAACAAGATAAAAAATAGATACAATAATTACAGCACTTCTTTTATTTTTTTTTTTGTTAATTATAAGGGAAAATCTCTAATAAAGAACTTTAAAAATTATTTAAGACAATAAGGTGTTTTGAATATTCATAATCCTAGAGAGATGTTAGGCTCAATTTATCCTTTTTGAAATTAAAATGAAATAACTAAATTGCCTTTACAAATATATATTTTTTAAAATATTACCCCACCAGTCACTACTTGGGAGCTCTGGTGGTCGGCAACTACTCCCTATGGAAGTTGGAGCTCCGATGGCAGTTGGCTGTTTGAGCTCTTGGAGGAATATTCCATAGGGAATACATATTCTCAATGTGGTGGGGTTCAAACCCCACTACTTACTTTACCCAGAAGGAATCAATGGCTTTTAATATATGCATATAACTTTTAATCTTTAACCTAAGCCCCTTCATAAGTTTCTTTAAAGGAATTTACAACATTTCATTAGGTTTTAACAACTTTCGCTTATCAAATTAAAATTTCATACCATTAAGTCATTAACAAATTTTGTTAAGGAATCTACAATATTTCATTAGGTTTTAATAATTTTAATTTAACAAATAAAAAATTCACACTATCGAGTTATCCGCAAGTTTTGTTATGGAATTCACAACATTTTAATTAGTTTTTAACGACTTTTGTTTTCTCAGAAATAAATTTACACTATTGGGCCATTCACAAATTCTGTTAAGGAATTCACAACATTTTATTAGGTGTTAAACCCTAAAACTAAACAAATAATAATTCCCAAATGTCATGAATCTTTTTATAGGAAAAAAAAATTTGTTAAAATTTAATAAAAATTCATGAATTCTTTAATAAAATTTTTGTTGACTTGATGGTGTGAATTTTCTTCTGAGAAAATAAAAGTTGCTGAAACTTAATAAAATTTCGTGAATTCTTTAACAAAACATATGAATGACATGATGTTGTGAATTTTTTACTTAGTAAACCCGAAAACGTTAGCTCCGGTTGAGTATAGTAAAGAGTCTACCGCGCTTGAGGAAAAGTTTAATAAATATGAAGTGGGCGCAGCCCAGTTGGTCGAGCTTCCTGCTGGACTACTTGGGTCAGCGCGCTTCGCTTTTGTCTCATGGTAGCCTGCTCCAGTTCCCTTACGAAACTTTCGTTATTGGGTTAGCCATACACTTCACATGTTTCTAGCGATTTACATGGCACAAGATAACACTGTTTATAAATTAAAGCTAAAAGAAATGGAGCATTTACATTTTTTTATTTATATAGGAGAGATTGAAGCAAAAAGAGGGAGCTGCGGTACCTGAAGTGCTTAGTAGAAGGTCTGAGTATAGACAAGAGGTCTTGTGGGAATTCTAGAAGTGTGAAGGTTTTCCCATCAATAAAGTGAGGGCTTTCCGGACCTTCCCCACCCCCCTTTCCATTCTTCCTTCCCCTCTCACTCCCCCTTTTTCAAGAAATAAGCCCCGCTCCCTAAGGGGCCGGATGCTTTCAAGATAGAAGGGAAGGTTCGGAGATCTCGAGCAAAGCGAGAGGAAGTGATAACCGATAGTCCGAGGATGGGAACTTGCTTGAACTTCGGGGCAGAGAAGACTTTCCTCGCTCTATAACTAGAGAGGATCCGGACTTCAATTCAAAAAGTTCGGTACTCCAGAGTCAAAAAAAAAGAAAAAAGAAAGAAGAGCTCTGCTTTTCTCGAATGCAGGTATGAAACCTGGAAACTCGCCTTAATTAGTAAATAAAGCGGAAACAAACCTGTGGGATAAGTCAGCAAATCACATCATATATCGGATATCGTTGCTAGAAGCTGTGCAGAAGCGGAATTCAGGGCAGTTGCCCAAGGAATATGTGAAGGCCTCTGGCTTCAACGACTATTGGGTGAATTACAGGTTGACTTAGAATTGCCCACAGCCAGTGGTAAGACCAAGACTTTACGATTTCTGGTAAAGCCAGAGTCTCAACCACCCATGCCTCTGGACACCGAAGACTCTGAGATTCCTCTTCAAGAATCCGACCCCACCGATCACGAAAGTTGTTAAAACATAATGAAATGTCGTGAATTTTTTAACAAACTTGATTTTTTACTTGTTAAACGAAAGTTGTGTTAACAAAACTTGTAAAATCTTATGAATTCTTTAACAAAATTTATGAAAAGGGCTTGTGTTAAAGATTAAAAGTTCTCTCACACACGCGTACGTGCGTGTGCACACATATGTATATATGTATTGAAAGCCATTGGCAGTCCAATGACCACTAACATTTTGGGCGGGCAAACCAAGTGGTGGGGTTCGAACCCCACCCCTACCACTTTAGGAATATTAATTCAAGGAATCATGGGGGAATAATCCCACTGATGCTCCACCCGCTGGCAAGGGGTGGTCGTCGACCTCCAGAGCTCAGACAAAAGCGGTTGGTAAGGGTAGATATATATATATGTATATATCATCATGCTTTGATAGATACTAGAGCAAATTTAATAGTAGCAAAATATAACGTGTTACCACCAGAAATGTGGAAAACAAATAATAGAATTACAAGAATGGAATCAATAGGAAGAGAAATACATATGATAGAGTTAGAAGCAAGAAATGTAATGATACAAATAGTAAATTACGAGTTAAAAATAGAAGAACTAAATTAATATAATGAACCTCAATGTGATATAATATTAGGATTGGATTTCTTAGAGAAATATTATCCTTTTACGTTTATAGAAAAAGCCTTAGTATTAACAACACCTTGTAAACATCAGGCAATAAAAGTAAGAATAACAAGCCCATATAAAAGAAAAGATAAAAAATTTCAAAAGAAAAAACATAAAGAAGAAGTACAATTCTTACAAAATGTAACATCCCAAAAATTTGGGAACTTGAATTTGAATATTATAAGAAAATTAAATAATAATGATTTTCTTTTATTTTGGTTTTCATAATTACAAAAATTTAAATTTATTTGAAATGAAGACTTCTCTTCCTTAAATTAATTCGGAAAGAATGATAAATTCAAGGAAGTGATAATTTTAGGCCAAATGATTAAATTTATTATTTGGAAAAAATAATAATGATAATAATAAATAAAATAATTTATTTATTTCCTAGTACATACAACCAAAGAAAATAATTGCAAGAGAATACTCATATACTTATATACATATATCCAAACCCATTTCTTCATATTAAAAACCAAGACCCATTGTTTACCCTAGTCTCTTTGGCCCAAAACACAAACCAAATCAGCCCATTTCAACTCTCTCTCACTCAGCTCGTCAAAATTTCAGCAGAAGTAGGCAAAATGCAAAGCCACAACCATCACCTTATTTTCTTCTCTCCCTCGGCCCATGCTCAAATCACAGCCCAAATTTACCATTTAAGCTTATCCAGCTGAAGCAAAATATCCAATACCATATTTCCAAGCCCAAAACGCACATATACTTAACGTGCAGCCCACCCCATGCAACCCATCAACATTCAATCTTCCATGTTCATTTTCTCGGCCCTGCACAGTAAGGAAAGAAAAAAAAGAAAACCAGCACCCCACGTTCCCAATGTAAAAGACGAGAATCAGGTAAACAGATCACGCAACCTTCACCAAATACGTATACGTTCAGCAACAATCCAGGAGCAGCACAAGATCAGTTCAGGTCCATGTTTCTCGAGCCTCCCATCGAATACCCATTGGACTTTTCTTCATGGCTTGAGCTTGTTGACTGGACCTTCGCTTCTTATTATATACTGCTATATTCGGTTTCCATTCACCTTCCTCCATTCTCACCGAAAGCCAAGAACAGAAAACAGAGAGTGAGAGAGTTAGAGAGTGGAGAGCTTCAGTGAGAACCAAGAGAGAGAAGGAGAGAGAGATACCATCCTTTTTCCCCTGTTTTTATATCCGCAAACAGAGGTTTCTGGTTCGACGGAGGGCAGCTGGAATCCACCCAAGCAACCAAGGTAACCTATCGAGTTTTTCTCTTTCTCACTCTCGTCGATGCCATAAGAGAAACCTGGAATATTAAAGCTTAAGTGATAACCCGTGAGGTTGCTGCTACGTAGGTGTGTATTTACATACATAACGCATGTTCACTGGGAGTTAAGAGCATGAAAATATATATATGTGTGTGTCGCTGATTTGGCTTTCTGTGTAAAAAAATAAACACACACACACACACACACACGGGTTGCTGAAGCAAAGAAAGGAGTTCTCAAGGTTAAATATATGTATATAATTCACCACTTTCCTTGCTCTGCGTCTGTGTGTGTGTTAAATTATTGAAGGTATAAATAATGAAAGACGAAGACGCTGAGCATGGTGAGTGTTTGTGGAAGAGAGAGAGAGGAGTGCGTGTGTATAGATATGTATATTTCATGCGTTGTTGTATCGGTTTTCGCTGGGAAGAAGAAGCTTAAGCTTGGGCGTAGATATATATATATATATATATATATATATATATATATATATATATATATTAAAAGGATGAAGAAAGAAAAACATTGCTGGTCTGTTGAACTTAGCATATATATATATAGATACATTAATGAAACCTTGCATGATCTGTTACCATTGACAAGTGAGTATATATGCTAATATATATATATATATATATATAGTGTGTGTGGTTGTCGCTGGGCAGAAGAGAAAGAAATATTGCTATGTGTGTATGAAGTTGCGTCACAGTGTGGGCCATATAGACAGATACTAGTTATACAATTTATACAAAGCTGAAAGTTAATATTATATATATGTTGCTCTACCTTTGTCATGAAATTATTGTTAAACCAAAATAAAAGCCTACTATTTCTATATGTGTGTGTGTCTAAAAGTTATTGAATTCTTTTATGTACATATAAAGTATAGTTCTGAAGTGTAGGTAATTATTATTATTAAAGAATAGAGAGTTTAAATATATATATATAGAGAGAAATATAATAATAATGATAAATAGTAAGGATAATGAAATAAATAAATAATAAAGAATAATATTATTTATTTAAAAAGAATAAATATCATATATTGAAGCTAGGCTATTGAATAATAATGAATAATAATTACTTATTAAAAAGGGATATATATATATATATATATATATATATATATATATATATATATTGAAGAAGATGAATTATTTATTATAAATGTTAATTACTTCTTGGAAAGAATATTTTGGGTGTTTGCATTTATTTAATTTAGGGTTTTAAATTTTATGTATGAATAATACAATAATTTGGGAAAGCCATGATAAATTCTATAGTTCATAATAAATAATAATTATTAAATAAATGTTCATGTGATGTTGGTTATTGGGGAATTCGAATTAAATGAATAATAATACTGATATTATTTTGTCATTATTATTAGGAATAAGGAAATAAATAACATTGGAAATAAATTGGTATATTTTTAACTTTATGAAATTTTGAATATATGGAATTTTTAAGGGTTATTAATTGTTAGTAAATTGATTTTTATAGATTGAATTGTGGAGTGTGTTGCGCTCAGTTTAGGAGCAGTGTGGTTAGGGGTGGAAACAGGCCAGGCCTGCCCCTTAACAGGCCAGGCCTATTATGTTGGGAAGCGGCCTGAGCCTGGCTTGTAGCCTGTAACAGGCTTATTTTTAGGCCTGAGCCTGGCCTGTTACAGGCCTGAGCCTGATCTGTGGCCTGTATTTTCAAAAATCCTGTACCTAAGCTAACAAGCCACAGGCCCTAAGGAAAACAAGCCGAAAACAGGCCGACTGTGTTTACAGACCGAAAACAAGCCTCCTACGTTTATAGGCCAAAAACAGGCCTCAAACATGCCTCCTATTTACAGGCCGAAAACATGCCTAATTGATTAAATAAAAATAGGTTTTTTTAATTAATTATTGGTTTATTTTCAACAAACACACATACACACACACACACACACACACACACACACACTTTTACCCTCCTTAACAGACCGGCTTGACAAGCTTTTCAAGCCTACTCACAGGCTGAGCCTGGCCTGTTAAGGTAAACAGACCTGAAATCAGGCCTTGGCCTAGCCTGTTATCTTGACAGGCTAGGCTTGATCAGGCTTTTAGCAGGCCAAGCCACAGGCCCTTGACCTTTTTCCACCCATAAGTGTGGTAATAATTAACTTGAGCGGGAGGTAACCACTTTCCACTTATTATGTTATTGATATGCTGCTTATGAGTATTTTTCTGAACTGATTATGAATGTTTTAAATAAAGTTTGCCATGTGGAATTTTGAGTTGAAATTATATGCATTGAAATATTATGATAATTATGGAAAGGGTAGAATTGGGAGAAATGGAAAAGTTATTTCCACCACGTGGTGAGGCCTCCATTGGTGTATAATGGTTGGCTTATTATTGTCCCACTGGTTCAATAAGGGACTTGCCCACCAGAGTGATGGGCTTACGACACCTCACTAATGTAAAGTGGGGAAAAGACCCATGGTTTATGATAGGTGTTCTAGAGATTTTGACTGGTGAGCTTTTGAGTAACCAGTAACATGAGTGTGACTTACCCTATGGGTCTAGTTGGAGGAAATAAGACTGTTTGGTTGGATTGATGGGAGGTATTTTGGGAATTGTGTTCAAAAAGATTCGAGACACCCAATTATGATACATAGTAATAATGTAATAATTAATGAAGAGGATGTTGATGAATTGTTTATTTGGATTGCATTGTTTTAAATCCACTTGGCATATCACTAGCACATGTTAATATTTGTAATAAGTTGGACTGATGATTACAAATTTTTTCCAAGTGACTAGTCCAGTCCAGGTCTTTCCGGGAAGCTGATAGAAGCGTAGTGTACTTTGATCAAGTAGGGCTTCAGTTTGTTTTGGTGTATGAATGGATTAATGTATATTGCCACACTTTAAGGCTCATGATGCATATTCTGGCATAGTTTGAATATTTTAAATTCCGCTTAAATCCATTATCTGGTTAACTCTGATTAATAGATGGTTACTTAGTTAATTAAACGGTGGTCGTTTCATAAAACAATGAGCCAGTAAAGATAGAACACATGTCAGCCACATTAACTATAAGAGAAGAAAAAACCATAGAACAAAGAATATTAGATAATTTTAGTGAAAATCCATTAATATATTGGGAGGAATCTATGTCTATGGCAAAAATAGAATTAAGAGATTATAGTAAAGAGATAAATTGTAAACCATATCCTCGGATATGAATAATGTAAAATTACATGCTTCTATTTCTCTTTCCTGTAATAGATAAGAACTATCGGGTAATTTATCATATTCTATTTCATACATTCTAGGTTCTAATTTTTTAATTATATTCATTTTTACAACACAACTATAGTTTATACAAATGTAAAACAAACAATAAGATTTCTCTTTTTCGTGAAGCAGATCAGATTAAACTGTAATTTCAAAGGATACTTGAGAAAATCTTCAAACAGACAATATATAAGGTAATAAAATAAACAGAGATTTAACAATATCCAAGAAAAGGGATCAAACTTCAGTTTTATATTATCATTAATCCATAGATCTGATACTATATACGAGACAACCAGGTTATATGCTTAAACTCAGAGAAAATATGGGTATGGTGACATCCATATCATAGATTAATCCAGATTTTGACCAACCGTGATCCAGGTTATAGAAGGATACCTGTCCTTTTTCATACAGGAATGCTTTTATAGAGAATAAAAATTCTCAGACCTTCTTCCTTCAGATCAAGATTAGTACAACCTACCTTCGTTTCCTACAGGAGGCGTAGCTGGATTTTTTAATGATTTTATGTGATCATAACCAAACTTTAACCTTGCTTAAACATATAACCATGTATGACTCAGTGGATCATAACTATTAAATTTCTAATAATATTACTCCCTAATTTGATCCCTTAGAAAATTAAAAACCCATACCTTAAATTTCTTCCACAACAAAATAAAATATTCTTTAAAGAAAGTAATGATTAAACTTCTAAAATTTTATTTCTCAGGAAACTGGGGAGTATACAAGGTAAGGAGTGAATTGAGTGAGATTTTAGCTCGGTGTGTGTTCTAGTGCAGAGTTACAAGGCTTTTTATAGACAGTTGGCATTCCAACTACTTATAACCCTGACATAAAACTTTTACACATAATGGAATAAAAACATACTTATGACAACCTATGACAACTTATGACTTAAAGTGACGTAGCCTAAGACATAAAGTAGATAGGCCTAACATTACAAATTATAAGACACCTTCGTAAGACATTCAAAACGTGTGCAGAACTTTTCATAAAGTTGTTTTTAAGATTTTTCGTCCTTTTTGTGCTTTTTTTTACATTGTTGGCAAAACCTTCACCGAACATGTTGCATGGCTATTCTTACATTTCTTTGATTTTCAAATTAGCCTGTCACACTTTGTTAGTGTCGATAAGCTTTCTTCCTTGTCTTCTTCTATCTCTTTCATCATCAGTAGATTCTTTCATATATTGCATTGCTGTTTCTCTTTCTTCACAATATTTACACCTGTGATTTACATTTTCTGCTAAAAGCTTACAAATCTTCTTCTTTGTCTTTTCCGAATTTTCCATCTTGTTGGTCTTCAATCTATCATACCACTGTGTAAAAAGTGGTTGATCATGTGATCAAGTCCCAAAAGACGCAATTATAGTCATTAAACCACAATAATAAACCCATTTCTTCTCCTCCGAGTTAATAGTTCTGTTCATCTTTTGAAAAATGATGTTATAATTCTAAGCTCTAATATTACTCATCTTATTATGAAATTCTTGTTCGTCTTCTATGTCTTCTTTGATCTCTGCATCAGTTTCTATTGGCTTCCTTGTCGTTCCAAATCTGATTAAGCTAATTGGCGGATAAACTTTATCTGGAGTTATTTCTACAATGGTTGAATAAAGTCTGATATATACTTTGTATTGAGTAACAATTCCTGAATAAATTTTGATTGCTTCTCGGATGGCTTCTGGCAATGCAGAGGTTTCTTTTAGATCATTAGATGGATAAATGACATGTAACATTCCATATTGGTATAAAATTTTGACTAAATCTGGTGAAGTTCCTGGATAAGCTACAACTTTGTTAAAAGCAAAATGAGAGGTATATTTAACATGAGGGTATGATAATTCCATGTTTCTGGTTTTCTTTACAAGGCTTATAAAATATTTGAATTTAGAGTAGGCGTCAAATGATGGCTCTCTAGTAATTCTAGGGCCTGAGGATGAGACTTTTATTGCTTTTTCTTTTTCTTTTCTTTGGGCTTCTTCTAGTAATTGGGCTTTTATGATTTCATTCAAAGGGGTTATTTTATGTAGTGTTTCAGTTTAGGCTTGGGCGGTAGGCCCAATAATATTTTCTTGGGTAGATGACCCACTTATAGTTGTTTAGGTGGATGACCAAATTTGACTAAATGACTCATTTACATGTCTTGATTCTAGTACAAACATGTATTGCCGATTCAGCCTTACTTCTATTTCTTCTTCCATTTCCTTCCAGCTTCTCTATTCTTTTGAATAGATATTCTACTTGTTGGTTTAGATGTACAATGTTACTTAAAATACTTTGCACGCTTTAATATGAAAAATATAGAGCTAGAAAATATCATGCTTTAATAGATACTGGAGCAAATTTAACAGTAGCAAAATATAATGTGTTACCATCAGAAATGTGGAAAAGAAAGAATAGAATTATAAGAATGGAATCAACAGGAAGAGAAATACATACGATAGAGTTAGAAGCAAGAAATGTAATGATACAAATAGAAAATTACGAGTTAAAAATAGAAGAACTAAATCAATATAATGAACATCAATGTGATATAATATTAGGATTAGATTTTTTAAAAAAATATTATCCTTTTACATTTATAGAAAAAGCCTTAGTATTAACAACACCATGTAAACATCAAGTAATAAGAGTAAGAATAACAAGTCCATATAAAAGAAAAGATGAAAAATTTCAAAAGAAAAAACATAAAGAAGAAGTACAATTCTTACAAAACAATGAGCTAGTAAAGATAGAACACATGTTAGCCACATTAACTATAAGAGAAGAAAAAACCATAGAACAAAGAATATTAGATAATTTTAGTGAAAATCCATTAATACATTGGGAGAAATCTAAGCCTATGACTAAAAGATTATAGTAAAGAGATATATTGTAAACCATATCCTTGGACAGCTGAGGATAAAGAAGAATTTGTAATGCATATAAATGAAATGAAAAAAATATGATTTAATAAGAAAAAATAGATCTGAATACTCATCACCAGCAATAATTGTAAAAAAGCTCAGTGAAGAAAGAAGAGGAAAAAGTAGAATGGTTATAAACTATAAAAAATTAAATACTATATCAATTAGAAATAGATATCCTATACCAAAAATGAAATTACTATTTAATTTAATAAGAGGAAAGAAAATATTTAGTAAATTTGATTGTAAGTCAGGATTTTTTCAAATAAAATTAGAAGAAGAAAGTAATACATATACAACTTTTAGTACATCCGAAGGATTGTATGAATGGAATGTATTACTAATGGGATATCATAATAGTCCCAGTATATTTAAAGAATTTGTATCTAAATTATTATTACCTTTAAGAGATTTTGCTGTGATATATATAGATGATATATTAATATTTTCGAAAGATAAAAGAGAACATGAAAAACATCTAAACCAATTTGTAGATCTAATTGAAGAAAAAGGTTTGAACATATCACCTAAAAAATCCATATTAAGAAAACAAGAAATATCTTTTTTAGGACAACTTATAACTATAAATGTGATAGAATTACAAGATCATATAAGTAAATTAGTATTAGAATCTGAAAGAATAACACATAAGAAATATTTACAAGCATTTTTAAGATTAATAAACCAAGTTAGAAATTATGTTCCAAATTTAGCAAAACTAACATAAAAAATATCTAAATTAGCAGGAGAAAAAACTGAATGGAAATGGAATAATGAAACTATTAAAATAGACAATTAAAGAAAATATATCAAAATTTACCAAAATTAACAATACCTTTACAAAAGAATATAAAATGGATAATTTATACCGATGCATCTATGAATATTGGGGTGCATCATTGTATCACGAAAATGAAAAAGGACAAGAAATTATAACTAGATATGCTAGTGGAAAATTTCAAGAAACACAATGGAAAAATCACTCTAATTGGAAAGAATTATTAGCCACAGTTAAGGCAGTAGAAAAATTTGAACATTTTATAGTTAATGCGCAATTTATAATTAGGACTGATAATACACAGGTAAAATCTTGGTTAGATAAAGGAATAAAACATAAAAATTAGCTAATAAAATGTTATTCAAATGACAAGGAGATTTAGCATATTATGATTATATTATTGAATATGTGCCTGGAAAAAATAACCTTATTACAGATTTTATGAGCAAATGGAATCCAATACAGGAAGTGCAAAATCAGAAATGGCATCTAATCAGAATTGTAACACGTGCCAGACTGTGTTAACAGAGTTAAATATTCTGAAAATGAATATGAACCTGTTAAATAGTCAATGTAGTACAAGCATGCAAAGTATTTTAACTAACATTGTACATCTAAACCAACAAGTGGAAGATCTATTCAAAAGAATAGAGAAGTTGGAAGGAAATGGAAGAAGAAATAGAAGTACGACTGAATCAGCAGTGCAAACAAAACTAGAATCCAAGACATATAAATGAGTCATTTACTCAAATTGGGTCATCCACCCAAACAACTATAAGTGGGTCATCTACCCAACAAAATGTTATTGGGCTTACTGTCCAAGCCTAAACTGAAACACTTCATAAAATAACCCCTTTGAATGAAATCATAAAAGCCCAATTACTAGAAGAAGCCCAAAGAAAAGAAAAAGGAAAAGCAATAGAAGCCTCATCCTTAGGCCCTAGAATTACTAGAGAGCCATCATTTGACGCCTACTCTAAATTCAAATATTTTAGAACCCTTGTAAAGAAAACCGGAAAAATAGAATTATCAGGCCCTCATGTTAAATATGCCTCTCATTTTGCTTTTAACAAAGTTGTAGCTTATCCAAGAACTTCACTAGATTTAGTCAAAATTTTATACCAATATGAAATGTTACATGTCATTTATCTATCTAATGATCTGAAAGAAACCTTTGAATTGCCAGAAGCCATCCGAGAAGCAATCAAAATTTATGCAGGAATTGTTACTCAATACAAAGTATATATCAGATTTTATTCAACCATTGCGGAAATAACTCTAGATAAAGTTTATCCACTAATCAACTTAATCAGATTTGGAACGACAAGGAAGCCAATAGAAACTGATGCAAAGATCAAAGAAGACATAGAAGACAAACAAGAATTTCAGAATAAGATGAGTTTATATATTCTTTTTCTACATCATTTTCATCTTCTGAGCTTTCTTCTGTTTCTTCTTCTTCTGAATTTTCTTCTTCATATTCATATGTTAATCTGTATATTTCTAATTCATTATCTATAGATTCATTAAATTCTAATAAATTTATGTCTAAAGGTTCTAATTCTAATTCTTCTGCTTTTATTAAAATATTCATTTTCTTTTTTGATTTAGGTTTATCACAATTTGTTGCTATATGTCATAAATCTCCGCAATTATAATATCTACATTTATAAGGTTTTTTACTTTTACTTTTATTAAATATTTTTCTTTTAAATATTTATTAGGTTTGAATTTTCTGTTATTTCTTGAGTTATATTTCCTAAAAAATTTCTTTTTCGGATTTTTTTAAATTTATATACCTTTCTTCTTTTTCTATTTTTTCTTAACCATTTATCTTGGTTACATCCTCAATTTAAATTTAAATTTGTATCTATTATTTTTGCTAAATCTGGATCATTTGCACTTTCCATTGCTTGTGTATATTCTTCTACTAAATTTTTTGACATTAATCTAGGTAATTTTCTATAAAACATATCTAAGTAAAATTTTTGTTTTTCTGGTTCACATATCTTTGCTTCATAATAATATTTCTTATATTCACATGTATATTGATTTATATGTGTAGGTTCTAAACTACATATTTCTATTTTATGTAAATATCTTATATCTTTTGAAATTTGTGTATATTCTGCGTTTGCCATTGAAGTTCCTACAAATTCATTTTTTAACACATTTTCATATTTTAATAATATTGCTGCATATAAAACTTCTCTTCTTTCATAAGTTACTTCTCCTAACCTTCTAACTTCCATTCTAAAATCTAGTGGTCTTTCTTCCCATCAATTTAATACATTTCCAATAAAACTTGCTTCTAGTATTATATTTATAACATCTAGTTCTATTTTTCTAGTTATTAATGCTATTAATTGAGCTTTTTTCCATTCTTCTATTCTTTTTTCATTATCTAAGTTACAATCTAAATCTAACCATATTCCAGCATTTGGAATTTGTCTTGTTTTATATTGTTCTAATGGAGGTGGTATAAATTCTTTTCCACTTGTTGTAGGTTTTTTATAACTAATATCAAAAACTAACCTTGTTATATTGCTTAAATCTTCTCTTACTAAACTTCTTTGTCTTCTCATTTCATTTTCTCTTACTCTTTGACTAACTGTTTCTTCTAGATTTCTTGATGTTCCTTCTTGTTGATCTTGATTTGTTTTTTGTTCTACTTCTGATTGTTGAGGTTTTTGCATATTTATTTGATTTTCATCTATTATTTTTAATCCTTCCAAATCTTGTATTATTGCTTCTAAATTTGTTTCATCTTGACCCATAATTTTTTCAATTTCATCTTCAAAATCCAAATCTTCATTTCTACCTTTTATCATATTTAATTTCCTAATTTCTGCATTTTTAAAAATACTCATTGGTTCTTTCATTTTATCTCCCGATTCATTTATAGTTAGTATTTTTTTTTCTTTCTTATGTTCAATCTGTATTCCATTCCTTCTATCTTCATAAAATTGGTCTAATTTTCTTAATCCTTCTCTAATATCTAATACATTTTTATCCACTTTTTCTACATTTCCATAAATTGTCCATAAATTATTATTTATTATAGTTTGTCCTTTTTTAAGTTCTACTATTATTCTAGTTTGTTATGCATTTGTGTTTATAGTTTGTTTTGTTATATATATATATAGACACATATATATACACTTACATATGTGTGTGTGTGTATATATAGATACATATGTGTGTGTGTATACATATACATGTGTATATATAGATACATATATATGTGTGTGTAAGGGCAATTTGATCGTTTTCTTTTAATTATGAAAAAGATAAACTAAACCTAAATGAGATTATGAAATTTGAAATACATTTTTGTTTTTTAGGATTTTTAAAATTCTTTATTAGGGATTTTTTTTCTAAACAGAACGCTTCATCCCAACACACAAAATATGCTTTAATAATTTTTATTATGTTAAAGACATAAAATTATTCCTTGAAATTCAATTTTTTTTTTTTTGGAATGATGACAATAATGAATTACAAATTATATCAGCATGAATTGTATACAAAGATTTTAAAATACAAAACATAGCAAAAGAATTTATGAAGGCAAGCATTGTGATTGAATTTTAAAAGGCAAGCTGTAAATAATTTTTTTTTAAAAAAAATGTTTGAGTACTTATTTTGTTAAAAACTTACCCCTTGCTTGGATTGGGGGGGGGGATGAGGGGGGAAAACAAGTTTTCCTCTGCTTGGCCATTGGAGAAAATGAGAAGGAGAGAAAAGTAGATGAGAAAATGGAGTGGGGTCCATGCATCAATTTTCTCCCCGAATCTCCTCTTCATATTGCAAAGATTTTGAAAGAAAAAAATTATTTCCCTTGATGCCCTCTAGCTTAGCTTGTTCAGATTTCTTGTTGCCGAACCAGCTCCTTCACCCATGCCACCCTCATTTTCCTATTCTGATTCTACTTAGCATAAGACTGCCTTATGTAACATTCTTGATTTTTGGACTTAGAGAGTTAGTTGTGGTTCATGAGATATGTAACACCCCAACTTTTCAAAAGCAGTAATATATTTTTTCATCATTTAAAATCATTTAAAATCATCAGAGTAGAGCATTTGAGCAAAAGAGTAACTGATATGTATATTCAAAATGCCGTAAGTCTGGCTAATTACAGAAACGATACAAAGACCTAGAGTTTTTAAAGTAAACAACCACAGAGGTATTCCTTCGACAATACCCATGCCGTGGCAACAAAAGATGGTCTTCAGCCGAGTCTCAATGTGTGCTGCTTTCCCTTCTCCTTTGTCTTTGGTTCTCCTGACCCTGACGCTATGTTAAGAGCTGAGGTCCCATGCATACGGACCCCAGGTAACGGTTAACCTCATGTTTACATACACAATATACGGACGACACATATACCACAACATCAACAACATATACACATGATCTATCACAACCAATTCATATGTATCGCTCCCAGCATGCAACCATATTGCTCCCAGCATACAGATATATCGCTCCCAGCATACAGACATATCGCTCCTAGCATATGGACATATCGCTCCCAGCATTACAGATACCCTCTAACCTTTATATGCACTCCATAGTATAAACACTCTATACATACAACACACATACCACATATATGCATACCATAAACATCAGAGTTAGTGTTACAGTACACGAACGTACCTTCGTTGACGAGCGTTTAGTACGTTGACAGACAGGTGTACTTTTGACAGAAAACAGCGGAACGACTGCAAAATGACAGCGGAACAAGATTACTGATATCCTATAATGATAGTATCACACTTATCAATATTTGATATCATAACAGACATTTTAGGTACAAATTACCATTTTGCCCCTACCCTTATCAATCAGTGGAATTTCACCAGAGCTTCGCTATTTTAACTCTATTTCTCCAAGATTTTAACATATCTCTTCTTCCAATATATTTATGAAATAAATATCATATCTGTCCCTAATACATGATATCTAACTCATACTTGAAAAACTAAAGATCTATCTAACATTCCTACTATAACTACCGAAAGAATTTAAGAATAAAGACTAGGGACCGAAGAACTTACCCGACACTTTGCTATTTCCACAGACTTCTCCTTCTCTCTAAAATCTCTCTCTAGAAAGCTCTAGGATTTGTGAAAAATGAAGAGAAAGGTGAAGACTATTTATAGAAAAAGTGGATGGCATTTCGGTAGTTCCTTTGAACTTCGTCTGGTTAGTTTCTGACCGTTGGATCGCACTTCTTTAAGGTGGCATGATCCTGGCCTTACACTTAGCATTTTGCTTTCAAAGTCAACAAAATGATGTCATCCTTAGTCACCAAGGTGATGTCACACACTTGCTTAAGAAGTTTTCTACCGATAAAGTCATTGTTCGGTGTTCTAATCGTGTAATCTTGAAAAATCCCAAAATTCCGAGAGCAAGGTCCTGAAGATCTTTTCTTTCTCTTTCAAGATACTTGGGCTATCTAAATTTTTGATCTCATTAAGGACATTCTGTTTCCTACGGAACATTTTCGGGCAACCGCTGTCGGTTACGGAAATAACGTCGGACAACGTCAACTTCTGGATAAAAATCCACTGATTAATAATATACTCTGGTTTTTACCAACTTATCATCGGATTCCAGTTTATGAATTATTTTCCATCGGTTTTCATTTCTACTATCTATTCTAATTCCACAAAATATCTTGGCCTTATCTCCTGATCACTTCATCGGTTACAGAAATGACTTCAGAGACAGTCTACTTCGAGATAAAAATTCACTTGTTAATAATATACTCTGACTCTAGAAATCTAGTTCCTAGTTTTCTAGGTAGAATTTTATTTCTATCCGTGGTCATTTATCCTGTTTGCTTTTCACAATTATAATATTATTTAATTACAAAATATCTTAGATATTTTTCCTTAATTCCCATTTCATTTTTTCTTTATTTTCTTGACCAAAATTTCGGTCCTTATTAATAAATAATCATATTTATTTTATTTTTCATATTTCCTAAATCTTTATAATCTCATAAAATTCCCAAAAATTACTTAATTAATCCCTCACTAATTGTTGATAATTTTCTTAATTAGTAATAATTATTATCTCACAACTATTTTACTGACATTGGTAATTTATGCACCATGTATAATATTAAAAATCATGGGGTCCAATATGGTCCCCCAATACTTTTTGATTTTTCTCCTTTAATTTTTCCAAGGTAATAATTTAATAAATTACCTAAATTAGGGACAATATTCTTCCCTATTTCAAATAAATATTTATTTGCCTTTTTATAATATTTTTAGGGTATTTTATAACCCATAAATATTTTAGGGACCTATTTGCAAATTATCTAATGTTTTAGAGACCTTTTCGCACATTATTTATTCTTAGGAGAAATTGTCCTAATAATAAGATAAATTCAATATAAGATGTTTGAGACCTCATATTCACCTATTTCAATAGGAATATTTATCAATATAATATTCCAGATAAATAATTATCCGGATATTACAAGATAAAATAAATAATAATATTAATAATAAATATATTATAATAAAAACAATTATTAAAGTTAATATATTAATGATGATAAATAATATTGATAAGAATAATAAAGAAAATAAAATATGTAGGGAAAATATCTCCATGGAATAATCTAATTTATATATAAATAAAAAGACAGAGAAGAGAGAGAGAATAAATATATATTAATTTAAAATATACATCCATACATAATAGAGTAATGACTCTAGAAGATCTTATACAAAAATTTAACACCTTAGAGCCTGAGTATGTTAACTAGTCAAATGAGTAATATTGTGCAACATCTTTTAACTTCTACAGTCCATATAAACCTACAAGTGGATGATTTAGCAAAAAAGTTAGAAGAAATCTTGAATAGGCTAGAGACAATTGAAGAAAGAAATATAACAAGACCTATAAGTACTATCGATTCAGGAGTAGAAATTGAGAATAGTCATATAAGTGCAATTGGGCCAACAACCCAAGCACAAAATGTAATTGGGTTATCGATCCAAGCCAGAGAAACCCTTGTAATTAGGGATTCACCCCCAAAACCTTTAAAAAAAATAACACCATTCAATGAAATTGTAAAAGCCCAAGGTATAGAAGCCCAATAAAAAGCCGAAGGAAAAGGAAAAGCCCAAGAAGCCTCACCATCTAGAAATATCCTTAATCTATTGTTCAATACCTTATAACAATATAATTTCTTCAAAATGTTAACCCATAAAATTGGAAACATGGCCTTGAGTGATCAACATATAAAATATATATCCCATTTTGCATTTAATAAAGTTGTTGAATTTCTAGAAACTTCACCAGCTATTGTAAGAACCTTATACCATTATGGTTTAATCCAAGCCAAATATCTCTCACAATCCTTAAAAGAAATATTTGAATTACCCATCACTTTTAGAAATGTCGTGGATACTTGTATAAAAATCGTGAACCAATACACTATTTTTATAACACTATTTTTATAAGGTATTATTCAACAATTAATAAGATAACTAACTCCAGATAAATTATGTCATCCTATAAAACTTGATCGAATTGGAACAACCAAGAAGCCAATAGAAGTGGAATAGGAGCTCAAAGAAAATATAGAAGATGACAGAGAATTCTAGTAGAAGATGTCCAATATCAGAGCTTAGGATTATCATATAATTTTCTAGGAAATTAATAGGTTTACAGCCACAAGAGAAGAACCATGGGTTTATTCTTGTGGATTTACAACATGCATATTAACCCTTGGAAAAAAAGAAAATGAATAAGAACTTACTAGGTATGATCAACTGAAAATATAATGCTATGGAAAATTCCAAAGAAACAAAAGAAAAAATTAGTAACTTGTTATCTGAATATTCGATTCATGACATAAATGTCAATATTTTGAAGAAAGAGAAAAGGCTATGCAAGAATTTGAGGAACCTGATCTAGATCCTACTATACTTTAAAGACAAAGAAGAATAAGACAAGGAAACTTGCAACATTGATACATTGCCGACAAGTAGATAAGAAGTAAAGAAGTACAACATGTATGAAAGGTGTTTTGCCAACACTGCAAAATAGTAGTGTTTAAAAAAATGAAGTCAACAAAAAGTACTATGAGGTGTCTTACAAGGTACACTAGTTTTAAAAAGAAGGTGTCTACGTAGCAAGATAGTTTTGTAGATAGCCTTATCTTGTAATAAATGTAAGGGGACAACAATACAAAGTAGATAAAATTTCTTGTAAATTTATTTTACGTGTAAAGTTGTGTAAATGCTTTATGTCAAAATAGAATAGGAATGAGTTGGTATCTCAATTATATAAAAAGCCATGTATGTGTTCATTCCAATACACACCGAAGTTTCAAACTCTCAAACTCAACTCTCAATTCTCTCTTGTACTCATAAAACTTTCTTAGCAATAAAAGTTCAAATTTCAATATAATTATTTGTTACAATTTTTTCTTACCTATGAATTTATTACACGAAGCATGAAAGGAATTTTCGCCTGTTGTAAAATTAATTGGTTAATTCTTTTCCACAATATGGAGGGATAAAAAAATACTTGACTTTTGACAATGTTTAATGCTCTAGTTCTTACTAGAGTCCCACATATGCATTATTTTTTTTTTATAATCATGCATTATATTCATAAAAGAAGAAGAATTATAAAATAAGACTTTGATCACATTTTAAGTTAATTAACTCAACAAAAACTGATAATATTAAATAAGATGCATTATAAACGAAACATATCTATAGCTCTGTAAGCAATATATGCCATTTTGTACGATGGTCTTGTATCTTTTTGCAAGTTAAATATCAAACAAATGAACTTGGTGATTATGGCAAATTGCAGAAAATACAGACAACGGATAAGTAATTGAAAACTTAAAAGGAGTTAATAGATAAGAAATTAATCAAACAAGTTAGAGCAAACACTACCCAAAGTAATCAAACCAGCCCGATCGAAACTCATGAACACGAATAATAAATAAAAAGCGTACTAATCAACGTCAAATCATTTAAGGAAAATATTAAGGGAGAATCTCACCCAGATGCAGAATCTATATCAAAAAAGTCTTTAAAGACCTCAATAAAATAGATTTCAAATGTGAATTTACTTTATTGACAAGTGTATATGACTGTATTGACAAGTTAGTAATTACTAATAAGCTTATATATGTTAACTAAAGTTGACAAGTGCATCTGATTATATTGATAACTTATAGAGTGGTAATTGACAGGCCCATCTATATCTATTAAACTAGCTACTGTTGAAAAGTGCATGTCATTATATTGACAAGTTGTAAAGTGACCATTGATAAACATATCTATATGTTAACCAAACAACTTGTATTGATAAGTGTATATGATTATATTAACAAGTTATAGAGTGGACATTGACAATCACATTTATATCAACAACATAATTAAGGATTTTGTTTTATAGATAATTCAACACTATAACTTTTCTTAAAATATTTTTTTTTTTTGCTTTTTGAGACTTGACTAAGACTTTCCCACAAATTAAACACTATAATTAGGACCCCAATAGGTCCTACAAATCCCCGGGATTTATAAGGATAACTTGATTGATATTAATTCGATAGAAGTTAGTTATTTTATTGCTAATTAGTTATAGTTTCTTAAACTGATTGATATTGATTCAATAGAAGTTAGTTATTTTATTACTAATTAGTTATAGTTTCTTAAACTGTTTAGGGTTTGTTTGGTATGAGAGGAGGAAAAATAGATTCTTTATGACTTAAATTTTTTTAAAAAAATTGAAGAAGTGAGGTTTTAAAATTTTAATAAAGAAAAGATATAAGATAAGAGATTATGAAAAACTAATTAATTTTTTTTACCCAACTTCTCTTATTTTTATAAATCTAAGTCAAAAAAAAAAGTCCCCTCCCTTCATAAAATCAGTTTAAATTTGTGTTTTTAGTAACTATATTTTATTGGATTATGTATCATTTATATATGAATATTCACTTTACTTGGGGAATAGTTCTTCTCTTATTTAAAGGTGTTATATACGAATTTTTTTTTATATATTTTAATTACATTATTTTATACATGATTGAGTTGACCTTAGAAAATTTTAGATAGGGATATTTACATATGTTTTGGGCCTCAGCCTAAATTATTTGAAGTATTAGCCCATTGTAATTGGTTTGGACTATTTATAAAAAAAATTGGTTTGGACTTTGCGGGTCAAATCGGGTAGGGTTTGCGAGCTATTGCATTTACCCTACTTAGCTTTCATCTCCGAGAAGCCAAGTCTGATCTTTTGCGTGGCATTCGGACTTCGGAGCAGACCTCGGCCTTCTCATCATGGTATTTTCTTCCTCTCTGAAATTTTCATTCTCTTGATTTAGCGATTCGTGAGATTGCACACTCTGCTTCCCTCCTCCATGGTTCAGATAAATTATAATGAAATGGACACGACGCTTCTCTCTTTTATGTGGGGGATTCGTTTGATGTGTCTTTCACTATGTTTGAATCTGGGTTGACTTTGGTGGCTGGAATTTTCGACTTAGAAAGAGAAGGTCGCATGATAACTTGTTCTCTCTTTTTCATGTTTTGGACTTCTTTTAGAATGCATAGAAAACTGGGGAACAGTTGAATTGTAAAAAATGACCGAAATGAGGGAATTTGGGAGTGTTTTATTCTGTAAAATGAGTACTATATATTTTTGGTTGCTGATAAATGGCGCGCATATAGTTAAGATCAAGCGTTTTTATATGATGGACCATAAAAATTGTGTTACTTTCATTTTCTGAGGTCTTTCCTGAATTCTTTGTTGTGGGTTATGTATGCTCAGCTGTAGGAATTGAATTAGGATTAGGAAAACGTCAGTTACTCTATCAGCTTATTTTTTTAGTTTCTCAAACTTTATTCTTACGTTTTAGTTACTCCTTGTTGCAGCTAAAAGTTCTTTATGATTGGTCTCAGGTTACTAGTTTTGGTCATTTTGTATATGTCAACGCTGACACTTGAAAAGATCTGTGCTTGGCAATTGATGTGTTTTGTAGGATGTGATAACATCTTTCATGATTTTGATGATAGCTGGAAATTTAGTCTCAATGCATGTCATACTTTAAAAAAATAAACTAAAAAAGAGAGGTGTTCAACTTCAATGCTTGCCGTGTATTAGCCAAAGAGTTGAGATAGAGAGGTAAAGCAGATAGAATAATAGAAAACAAAGAAGGAAGGGATTCTGAAGATGCAGACACTTGTTATATCATCATGACTTACAATAAGGATTAGGCCCCTTATTTGTAGACCAAACTGACTTATTGACCAAGCTAGGGCAAAACTAATGAACTAACTCCTACTAACAGCTAACTCCCTAAAAAGCTCTTAACTAATTTTTAAATCTCTATTATTTTGACATATCATATTATGTGTCAATTTCTAATGATTCTCAGCATATTAACATTTCTCTTAGATCAAAGTAAAAATAAAAAACTTGTGCATTATACACAGCCTAAGCAAATCCACGAGATCAAGGATTTCCTTCTCACTGCAAGAAGGAAGGATGCAAGGTCAGTGAAAATCAAGAGGAGCCGAGATGTCGTCAAGTTCAAGGTCCGATGCTCCAAGTACTTGTACACACTTTGTGTGTTTGATCCAGAGAAGGCTGATAAGTTGAAGCAATCACTTCCTCCCGGTAAGTAATAACAAATGATCCCTGAAACCCTTTGTACCGTGGGACTAATTAGTGTGACTATACATGCATTCATCCATGTATATACTTAAATATATACTGTCTACTCAGTTTGTGTGCTATATAATTATATATACTTGTTCGAAAGATACGTCACAAGTATTCTAATTGCACTGGAATTCTTGAAATGTTGATATTGTGTCTTTTTTGTGTAAGTGTTCATACTTTTCTAGAGTTTTATATCATATTGGATACCACTATAACTTGTTTTCCTCTTTATGCTCGTAGGTTTGAGCGTTCAAGATCTGTAAAAGAGCTTTGGAAGAACAAAGGGGTTTTTGGTTTCATATGTTTTATTTTTGGTGTGGGTTTCGTAGTTAGTCTCTAGTGCCTTGTATCAGGAGAATGGTTTCCTGCCATGTTTGGATAATTCATTGTTCTTTTTCCTTTCAAGAAACATAATTTTTGTGAGCCTCTTATTTGGATAGGAATGAAATTTCGTTTTGGCTAGATATATAGTCAAGCGTCTTAAGCTTAAGAAGGGCCAAATCTCAATTGTTGAATCCTCAATTTACATTCTCATTTTTGTCCTTGAGATTTCATAGTTCAGCCAATTCAGTCCCTCACTAAATGTGTTTTAGCTTAAGGGCCAAATCTTAAGTTGATTCCTCAATTATGTTAAATGATGTATTGTTTTGGCTCTTTTGGTTGGGATTTAAACATGCCCCACCACATAAAACATGTCATATTTCAAAATCCATTTGAGGTGCTATGAGTTGAAGCTTCAACATGACTGAATTAGGATAGGACTGAATTACAAGGGACCAATTTGAAGATTTGTTTACAAACCAAAATGGTATTTGAGTTTATATTTTGGACTAGTGCTTCTAGTTAACATGGAATCACAGCATCAGAATAACTACCTCAATTATTCTAATTTAGCACAACGGAAAATGAGAGGAATTATGTCCACCATTCGATACAGCTTATACAACCTGAAATTTGAATAATATAGTGATGGGATCAAATGGCAATTAAGTGGTCTTACATTTTAGTTCTCTCAATGTATGTTTGGCATGCAATAAAACTGTTAGAATTTTTTTTCCCCTCGCAATTTGAGGTAGAATTCTTCTTATAGAGTTTTCTCATATTACCTTCGGTCCGTTCTAATTATAAGACATAGTTGACTTTCTTTGGAGATATTAAGGAAGTTAAATAAGTTACTTAATCGTTTCATATGTTATTTATCTTTAGATTATATATTAGTTTATTAGTCAAACTAATTAGTTTAAAGAAAAATAAAAATAAAAAGACTCTAAAATAATTTAATTAACTTCCTTAATCTTTTCAAAAAAGTCAAATATGTCTTAAAATTATGACCGAAGGGAGTAAATTGTAAAATTTATTCTTTAAAGCCAATATAAAGAGTTATCTCATAAATCATGCTTCTCCCTCTATTCCTTCTCATTCGTCTGTCACCTTTGCCCACACAACAATATATCAATCACTCGTCGAAGCCATCAAACCTCACACGCTGCGACACGTAAATGCATAGATACACAAATCTCTGGGTCGTCTCAATCTCTTTCCTCATCCCCCACCAACCTTCTCCTCCTCTTACCTTTCTTTCCCCACTATTTTTTCTGGTAAATTTATCAATTTCATTGGTGCTCATGCTTTACTGCCTTCACCACGATTTGACAAAGTTGTTGAGAGTTGGCAATTAGGGCCGATATGGCTCTACAGGGCCTGAAAGTTACTATTCTAAATTTTAATTATTTTTTCCTTTTTTTTAAAGAAATATAATTAGTAAATTACAACAATTAAAGTACTAATTTATTAAATAAATGTTGTTAACATTAATATCTCAACAAACGAATCATTCAACAAATAAATACATTTACTAATTTGTAATAAAAAACAAACTATTGCTTATAAATAACTCACATAAAATATAAGAAGCAAACCATTAAACAATATTAGTACGATAATTATCATTGTCATATTCTTCACGACTACAATCAATTTTAAAGACATTTGATTGCGTTTCACTTTGAGTAATATGCTCTATTTTATAAGTAAGAATATCATGAATTTCTTTTCTCGCATAATGAACACGTTTATTACAAGGGCTTACCGGGCCAGCCCTGTAGGGTTTATTTCATTTAGCTCCTTTAATTTTTAATATGGACTTGAGCCGAGGAAACACTAGTTGTGGGGGAAGAACTGAGGTGTTTTTTTAAATAATCATTTAAAATGATAGTGTGGGGCCCATAAAATAAAAAAGTAATGGCAGTTCATCTTATTTAATGGATTTTTTAAAAATTCATAAGCATTTTTGTCTCAACAAAATTTTATAGTGTTAGACACATTTTTGAGGAAAGTATATGGATATTTTTTCATCTTAGCCCTAATTTTAATTACATTATATTATTTTATGAGCTAACCCCAGTTATACAGTTAAATAGTTAATGACTGGTTCTGGTCATAACATAAAATCCAAGATTTAAAATGTTCTTTTAATTATTATTTTTTCAACAATAAATAGTCTAAAATGTTTTTGGCATCGCATGTTGAAACCAGATGGAGCAAGAAACCGAAGATTTTTGCCAATGAATCTTTATAAGATGATAAACTATTTTTTAGTATATCATGAATTATGTAAACTATTGTAACAAAGCTATCATCCTGATTCGACTCACCCTTAGTTGCCTCGGGGTCAAATCACTATTTACCACGAATTAAATGCAATACAGTGCAATTAACTCGGGATCGTTCTCTTAATCAAGGAGCCAAATTTATTTTGTATTTCCTAAGATAAACTAAGTGATATAAACATGGTTAGAAATTTGGGGTTCCTAAATAAGTTTTTCTCTAATTAAAATGCATAGGAAAAAATAAAGAAACTATTCCTATATTTTTTTTTTTGTCTTTTTGGAGATAAGGAAAAATACTTTGGATAGAAATAAGATTAAATGGTTAATGCTCTTGGTAATGAAGAAATGACTATCCTTGCTTTTAAAAGATTATGGAAGTTAAAATTCATTAAGTCTTAAGAAAAAAACCTCAAGATACCACTTGGGTCCAATACTCCCAATTAATAGTAGCTCCTATAACCATTGCTAACTACTATCCCTTGAGAAATTGTTCGAGCCCACTTAATGCGTAATTGAAATTGGAATTATGCAACATAAGACTTCTAAATTTGAGTACTCAACAGTCCCTCAAAAGGGTACAAATCAACCACATTAATTAGACAATACCACGCTAATCAACATAGCTTCATTGAAACCACAAAGTAATTCATTCACATATAAAAATCACACTACAAAATCCAATCTCAACTACAAATATCAAACTAACAGAGATAATTCCCATTAATCTCAGTTCCAGAATCATATATCAAAATTTAGCAATTCAAATATATAATCCTAGACTAATAGTAAGATAGATAAAACTCCCCTAATGTAGTCCAATGAGCTCAAGAACAAGTCTTCATCACCAAGATCAGAGAAATTCAGCCACTCATAGCTACCAAACAGTCCAGAAAAATCAGTGAAATCAAATTAATCATGTTCGCCGGAAAATTGCAAGTTCGCCGGAATCTGGAAAAAGTCGCCGGAAAATTCAAGGTCTCGCTGGAATCTGCATAAGCTTCGCCGGAAATCTGCAAACTCGCCACCAGCCTCCTCTGTTCGTTTTCTTCTTTTGTTCTCCAAGCTCTACAGCTGCCTTCCAGCCTCCAGAGTCTCGGCCAGCCCCTCGTTCTGAATTTTTTTTCTTTCTTTCTCAAAACTCCAGCCGCCTTCCAGCCTCAGAGTCTCGGCCAGCCCCTCGTGTCCAGCTCTCGGTCAGCCTTTCCAGAACTCCAGCCGCCAGCCTCTCGTCCAGCTCCAATCTCTCGGCTCCTCCCCCTTCGTTTTTTTCTTTCCTTCGTTCTCTCTCGTTTTTCTTTTTCCAGCCGCTACTCTGGTTTTCCCCCCCTCTCGTTCTGAATTTTTTTCTTTCTTTCTCCAAACTCCAGCCGCCTTCTAGCCTCTCCAGTCTCTCCAGTTTCTCGGCCTCCTCCGTTCCAGCTCACTCACGGCCTCCTCTCCCTGGTTCAGCAAAAACCAGACCTAATTAATTGGTTCCTGGTCAAAACGCAAGTTTTGACCAGGGACCAATTTGCAAAGTAAAAAAGTTTCAGAGAGGGACTAAAGTGTGAAATTTTGAAACATGTTTGGGGTAAAACTGACATTTCCGAAAATACTGGGTCATTTCATGTAATTTTTCTCTGTCTTCAAAAATATTAATTTTGACCCAAAGAACATTTTTTTCCAAATTCTTCCATTTAATTCTAAAATTCCTATAATGCAAGATTAAGCACAATAACATCAAAAATCTAAGAAATCATTTGTATGAATAATTAACAAATATTGAAAATTTTACCCCTAATTTCACTTAATTCAATGCAAATGTCCTTAACTCAAATTAATGCTTAATCATGCAATAATGTCTCAAGAAAATGCATTAAGAACCCCAATTTAATCATAAAATATCATGTAGAATTATGGTTTAATCACATCCCCATCATTTTCTTGCAAGGATGATACTGCTTAGCTTTCTCATATCATTTTATTGTATTTTTTTTCTGGATTGATTAATATATTTCTCCTTTCCAGTTTTCACTTGAAAACAAAAAAGGCATCCAATGGAAAAGGGGGAAAAAAACTTGGTTGCAGGGTTGCATACAATTTCGCCATCAACCTACAAATTTTTTTTTTTGGTATAAAAAAGTTTTGGAGGGGTTTGACATCAGTCCCCCACCAAGGCTAGAGTACGGCCCCGGACTCTTTGAGCACTTACTGGGGACTTATGAGATCGCCTACCGAAGGAGTCTCAGCGATAGCAGCGGGGATCGAACGGACATCCCTTTGGGACTTGACTAAATCCCTTACCATCTATGCCAACTTTCTTCGGCCCGTCAACTTACAAGTTGATTCTCGAGTCGTAAAATTGAGCGGTGAAGAATGACGACCTGCCCAATGAAGATATTATTTGGACCTGTGGGCCTGCCCCAAACGCATGCCCCATTTGGTGATAAATGACACTCCTCCGATTTTTCATATAAGATAATTTTGAGAAGTTGATTTTAATGATAGATATAAGATATAATTTTTATATTTATCAATCTTTTTCTAGTTTTCCTTTATTAATACTCCCTCAACAATAGTAAAAAAAGAGGGGGAATGAGGAAATCAAAGAAAATGGCTATGTGTTTTAGAAAATTCATATAATATTGATCAACTCAACTAACTTCTTTAATTTTATCAAATTAAGTAAATATATTTTATATTAATGATCAGAAGAGTAGTGTAATATAATTTATATTTCATACCATGTATGAGAGAATGATGTGTATATATCAATACAAAGTTGATTTAACAATGTAAGACCTCGTTAAATCCCTCTTAGTTTTAAGTTTGAGTTCTAGATGAGACACTTGTATTAGAAGGGGAAGTCACAAACTCCAAAACTGAAGTATTATATTGCTCGAATACTTGATAATATGATAAACAAAAGACGTCGGATACTAGTTGAACACATGTTTGCAATGCTTGTCATCATTTTTATTAAAAACAGACACAAAACAAGGAACATAGTCTTAATGAAATGGTACATGTAAAATAAGAGAAGAATACTCAGTAGCTAGCTATATGCTTAACACATGCACATCTAAAGAAATAATGCTCCTCCTGGACTTTGAGATTTTGTAAGTAACCCATGTCTCCATCGATTTTTCTCTCCATTTCTTTTACATTCATGAGAATAAGTTTCAATGGTTGAGATTTAATACTATATAAAAATATTATTAAACATAACATTAAATAGTACTCACTCCGATCCTAAATATAAGACAATTGATTGTTTTTTAGAAATTAAGGAAGCTAATTAAATTACTTTAGAGTATTTTTTATTTTTATTTTTTTCTCCAAACCTATTAGTTTGATTAGTAAAGTGATATATAGTATAAGAATACACAACATATAATATGATTAAGTAACTTATTTAAATTTCGTAATTTTTTAAAAAAGGGTTAACTTTGTCTTATATTTAGGGTCTGAGAGAGAATTAAATTTCAATAATTGAAACTTATCTAATGCTGGATACTATCAATGGAAAGGAAATGGATAGAGAAATCAATATTGAAATGTTAATTTTTCCCTGTGAAAATACTTAAACATAATAATCTCTTCATACAGTCCAGCAACCACCCAAAGGGTTCGTTTTATCCCCAATACAAACACTGTGAGCAAAAATGCACAATCCTCGCATGATGGAAGGAAATAGAAAAAACCCCGTATTTTGTTTTTTTGGGGTGTGCGCGCAATTTTAATAAGCTTTGAAAATCTTGCACACCCAACATCAAATGCCCAACACATTAGTAAAAAATTGATTAACGCTAAGAAGCAATTGTTATTGTTATTCATTCAATTCACTTTAATTTGGTGGGCCATGCAGATTAAACTGGCTCGCTCAACACTCTCTCTCGCTATATGTGTACATATATATTCTTCAATATTTAACTCTCAACATTTAATTTTGACATGTCTATAAAAAATTGTTCAAACATCTTGTATCATTCTAACGTGTCATTTAAATTAGCCGGGCAAGATAACATACTTTGAATGGGGGCTTCTCTGGCTGATTCTGTTCAGTGAGGAGGTTTTTGCTGCTGAGTTAAGTGTAGCTGTCGGTTAATACTAGTTTGTATTATTGTTTTTCGGTCTTCTGTTTGTGCGAGACTGTCTGTTATTTTCTTCTGTCTTCGGTTGTGGTGTATTATTTCTAGTCCGCTGTCTGTGCGAGATTGTCTGTTATGTTCTTTTCCTATTGTTCTGGCTGTTGATGTTAGTTTGTAACGGTGGTTTCATAGTAATGCAAGTATCCTTTCCGAGCAAAAAAAAAAAAATCTTTTAGGGTTAAGGTGCAAAAATGCTTGGCATTGGCTTGCGTCCTTTACATCTTTTGCTCCGTTGCGTCCACTGCACGAGAAACGGTGACGTTTTGGCAAATTTTCACACACCTAGTCCTTTTTTTTTAAAAAAAAAAATTCAGAGCACTTTCAGATAGTAAACAGATAATTCAGGATACTGAATGGAACTAATAATTCAGGATATTGAATAGAACTAAAAAAATTCTTCATGATCCTGAAAAATTATTTCAAGATCTTGAAAAAAGATTTTATGGCACTGATTAGTACTAAAATGATACTGATACTGCAAAAATAATTTATGATATGGAAAAAATTATTTTAGGATCTTATAAAAATATTTTAAACTATATTTTTAGTAGCAATAAAAATCAGAAATATTTTTTTAAGACCCTAAAATAATTTTTTCAATATCATGAATTATTTTTGCAGTACCGGTCAGTATTCTTTTAGTACTAATCAATGCCATAAAATCTTTTTTCAAGTTCCTGAAATAATTTTTCAAAATCATGAAGAATTTTTTTAATTCCATTCAGTATCTTGAATTATCTGTTTACTATCTGGAAGTGCTCTGAATTTTTTTTTTAAAGGACCAGGTGTGTGAAAATTTGCCAAAACGTCACCATTCCACGTGCAGCAGACGCAGCGGAGCAAAAGATGTAAAGGACGCAAGCCAATTCCAAAATGCACATGTGCTTTACTTCAATGAGCGTCCAACACCAAATGTCTTTTTTTAGATGTAAAAGTACACATATAGTTATAAATTAGGAACAAAAATACCGTTTGATTGTTAAGTTTGACTTTTTTTTTTTTTTTTACTTTCAAAGGTGTAAAAATATACGTGCTTTGGCAAAAAGAACACTCAACACCAATTTTTTTTAATTTAATAATTTTATTTCAATTAAAAGAAAATTATCATTTCTCTACATATAATTCCTAGGAAGCCATTTTTTTTCTTTTGATTTATCAGTTTGAAAAGGATAATTTATCCAATAGGTAAAAACAGTAAAAAAATTTATTTTCATAATTTAGTTTCTTTTTAAAAAAAAAACAAAATCCCTATTAAATTTTATAATTAATAATTTATTGAAAAATTATTAAAAATTTATTTTCATAATTTTCTAATCCATATTTTTTAATGCAATAAAAACTAAATAATATTGTTTGGTTTTGATTGAAAAATTGTTTAAATAATTTTTGGTTCAATTGGTCAGATCAAAAAATTTAAATTATTTTTAATTAAATATAGTATTTATAATATCAAATTGTAAATGCATAAATACTCATTTTTTAATTATTAATTAAAAAATTTAATAAGGATTTACAAAAAGAAAATAAATTATGGAAATAAAAGATTTGACTTTCTAGGAATTATACCTAGGAAAATAATAATGTTTCTTTAATTGAAATAAAATTATTAAATTTTTAAAAAACACTTGGTGTTGGACAGTCCTTTTGTCAAAGCACATGTATAATTTTACACCTTCAAAAGTAAAAAAAAAGGTCAAACTTAATAGCCAAACAATGTTTTTGCACCTAATTTGTAACCATGTATGTACTTTTGCACCTAAAAAAAATATTTGGTGTTGGGTGCTCCTCTGGGTAAAGCATATGTGTATTTTTGCACCTTAACCCTATTTTTTTTAATATATGTCAATTTTTTTTCTTAATTTACCTCTAGTGATGCTCTCTTAATAATAATCAAAGAGAAAATGGAATAAGAGAATTAAGGAAGATGACTGAGGTATTTTAGAAAGTACATGTTATTTTAACTAAGTAAACTAATCATCAATATACACTTAATAACAATAGTAAAATAAGCCATGCACTATTTCACTTCTCAAAAATTATTGTTTAAAAGAATAGTAACGATTTCACAGTGCAGCTCAGTGTAACACCCCAAATTCCATATCATGTACATATCAGAGTAAAACAGAACAGAGAGCATGCACAACGTTTGGACAATGAGTAACTGATATAAAATGTCCAGGTACAAGCTGGTTATATTATAATTCCCAAAAGAATATTCATGAGATACAACTTACAACGTTTTAAATACAACTTTCTGCTAAACTAAGTCTTTATTAGACCTATGGCTTAGAATCCAACACAATTAATCAAACAAATTGGCCAGATTGATGTTTAGTCTAATGAGAGTCTCCCCGTCTTTCATGGTGACTTGTGACAACCCACCGACAAACCCTTTCTTAGTTTAAGCACCAATTAGTTTGAAATAACTTTATTAAATTCATGCCATGGACTAACCTTCTTCAAACTCTATTCTTGATCGGTATGACTTCTACATTGTCCATGTCGCCTTCTCGAATCTAATCCTCTTCTTTAACCTTTAAAATCAATCTAACAATTAACCTCATATGAAAAGTATAAATAATATATGATAAATAATCACTAACATTCAGTAAATACATCGGAACATGACTACAATGGCTTATAGCATATGTATCATTATTAGAACTCACCAATGCCTCATGATCTTGTCACAAGCATGCAACATTATCATATAACAATCCACATCCAATTGAATATAAACACTCATGATTCAATCAATTATATCAAAGTGATACAAGACATAGGAGAGTTAAAGTTACAGAACGCGAACGTACCTTTCACCACATAGTTACCAATATGTCTGACCTTTGAATCCGGCCCCGGACTTCCCGGATATCCTAACATATCACCATATTACTTAGAATAATATCCTAAGAGATATTTCCACCTCTATTTACCTCTCTACCCTTGGTGGCTTTGTTATTTACAATTTTGCCATTGCATTTAATTAAAAACGTAGTGCAGTATTTTCTGGGCATATTTTTCAGTAAGTTTGAAAAATCATAACTAATTCTACAAAACTCGAAATGAGGATCCGTAAAATTTTATGAAATACTTAGGATGTCTATTTTTGAGGAAAAATATTCATTTTCACCCAGAATTAGTGAGTCATTCCCAGTTTTTACGTTTCTCAACATTGCCTAGATTTTATTCCAGTAAAAATGACTTAACTTCAAAAATTTTTATCTCCTTCCACAGAGCTTGAAAAATTACAAATTTTATATCAAAAGAAAACCCTGGATGTCTAATTTATCTCTAGAAAATTTCATTATTTTTAAAGATCATTTACTATTTAAAATAATTCCCACAACGTGACTGACTCCAGAAAAACTGAAATCTGGGAATTTTCTCAACTTTCACAATATTATTCCTTTGATCTCAAAAATCATTTCCCATCATGTTTTCACTCTAATTTTTGTGTTAAACTCATTAGAGACCTTAAAAACATGTACAAAAATTTACTTTAAAATTTCTTGAATTAAACTATAATTCTACCAAAAATTTATAAACTAGAGCTCAAGAACTTACCTCTTGAAGTTCCTACTCCTTCTTCTTGCTCCTATCTTGCCTTACTCTCCATCTTGATTTGAGTTTTGGTGTGAAGAATGAAGAGGAATTCAAGCTCTATTTATAGAGTTTTGGGTCTCAACTTCTTTTCAAAAATCACATGTTAATCTAACTACCTATCTACCATAAATATGTTCATCTACTAAAACTCATCTTCCAATCAAATATCACATGGAAACCTACCTCATAACCATCTACCCTTCATTTCCATCTACTAAAACTCATCTTCCAATCAAATATCACATGGAAATCTACCTCATAACTATTTACCTTTCATCTACCCATCAAATATCATATTTATATGAATTTCTTAATTAAATTTGGAAGAAAATATATTAAATAAATTATATTTCTTTGAGACACATATTTACCTTTGTATTTCTTAATTAAATTGAAGGTGTGCTAACTGCTGAGCACATTCGTTTTGAATTTTGAAATTCCCTCTTCAGTCCATATGTTCTCTCTCTTTCAATTTAAGGTTTGCATCCTCTCCCCAAGGGAGAGGATCCTCTTATAATCCTTTTTGCCATAATTTTTCCTGCCTGAAGCCCATTCAAAACGAACACTTCACCCCTTGCCCTTTTTTCTTTCCAATTGGAAGTTCACCCTCCATCCTCTTGTCTAACGGTCTATGTCCTTCATCTCCTTAAACTGAAGTCATTGGCTTCCTCCTTTCTTCAAGTTCTCCAAACAACATTTTGTTCGTTTGATTCATGGCCTTCTCTTCGATGGATTTATTGGTGGTCTTTACAGTGGCTCATCATCTTCCCTCCGGCATCCTCTTACCTATTAGTAAGTTTTAGTTGGACAACAATTCAGCTTACCTCTCAGTAAGGGAAGCTAAAATGTAATTAAGTTTCCAACAACATTACATTGGTTCTAAAAAATGATTCTTTTTGTCCTCCTTGGCCTTTCTCGATAACCTTACATATCTCCTTCAGCTCTCTAGCCCATCCATTTCTTGATTTTCTTTGACCAATAGTCAAGTTTTGATTCTTCACACTAGGATTTTCTTAAGGCAATTGGGTTGGTAGAGGAGTAGGTTGTTGACTTTACATTAGGTTCATTTCCCTATCTATGAGTTTTGTTTCCTCTGTTCTTCAAGTTTGCTCTGAACGTCAGTATGTCATTTGTATCCACTAACCAAATAGGGATCTAGACTACCAAAGTTGAGATGCTGTAGCTCATTGATTTTTTATCTAATCATTCACTTTCCCTATGTTGATAATCATTCTTATGCTGAAACTCCAATAAGCTCACTCCGTGATGGAAAGGAAGAATATGGGACTCATTTGCCATTGGTTGAATCTTCTAAATTAGCAACTCCACAAGATGCTTGTGAAGTTTAGATGGTAGGGAAAGATGGAATTCTTCCTGTGGATGATGCAACATCTATTGGGATTCATACATGCAGCGGAATGAAATTTATCTAATAAATTATGAATTCCAAGAAGAGAATCTATCAACAGTGTTTAAATTGAGTTAAATAATTAAGAACCGTACCTATGCAAACTCGTGGGCTAACGCTTTCTTGGTCGATCTATCTCTAGGAGCCAACTCTATGAATCCACTCCCTTTACCGGTATCCACACCGTATAGCACTCCAATATGGATGACAATGTGTTAGCGCCTTCAAGCTTTTCGTCTCATGTCTCTCTTCTAGGGTTTCTTTATGGCTCTTCATTTCTCTTGTGTAATCAGATTACTTACAGCCTAAGGGTATTTATAACCCTATGGGCCGTATTAAATATTCAAAATCAATCTTATTAATTTTGAAATTGAATTGGAAATTAAATTTGTCTAACCGATTCAATCAAATCTATTTATTTAATGCGAATTAAAAGCCAGTTGATTTGATTTATCTTTATAAATCAAATATGAGATATGATATCTATATTCATAAATCAAATAATTGATTTATCAAAATATGAGATATGATATCTCAATTAGTTTTAGTTATTTAATGATTAGTCCCTAAGGTATAATTCTAGATGCAATCATCACACACACACACACACACATGTTAGATATGATTAGTTTTGATGATGTCTCATATAGTTGTCATTCTCGAAAGCAAAAAGCTTGAGTAATATAGTTAATCTCCTACATTGACTAACTATTGTATTTAATGTAGATTAATCCAAGTTAAGGTCAATCAAGAAGGAGATAAGAGATTTCATATTGAAAGAGCTGAGTCATGAAGAATGTTTGAGAAGCTCTGAATGACAAGAAGAAGAAAATCAAGGAGGTTGAGGATGTAGATGAGGATAAGGAAAAGGAAGAGAAGAAAAAGAAGAAGAGGAGAAATCGAAGAAGAAAGAACTTGGTGAATGGAATATCTTTGTTCAAGATCAGCCTAAGTTCATTTATGAAGGATAATCAAGAATGAAGAAGGTGTAGAGAAGGATGAGCTGAAGTCAAATGATGAAAGATGAAAGAAGTTGATGAATATAATGAGAATGTCTTTATTCAAGATCAACTTAAATACATCTATGGATAATGCTCAAGAAAAGAAGAAAGAAAAGAATAGAGCTGTGGATAATGATCAAGTGAAGCTAAGAAAGAAAGAGAAGATCTTGACAAAAAGAATGAGAAAAATCAATTTACAAGGTCTTAAATTGATGTTACAAGTCTTCACAATCAAATGGAGGTTGGATGGCTCAATTTAGAGCTAAAGACAACAAAAATCAGCTTCTGGAAGAGAAAACTCGAGTTTCCAGGTCAAACTCGAGTATACAAGCTTACTGCAGAAATTGGCTTCTGGATGAGAAAACCGTGGTTTGGAAAACTGAAGTTTGGGAAACTTTGATTTGGGAGTCAACTCAAGTTTCCAAGTCAAAATTTGGGCTATGGAGGTCAATACTCGAGTATGGGAGTCAATACTCGAGTATGAAACTTAAATATTCAAATATTGGGTGTTTTCAACTTCTCTGGCGCATCTGGACCTGACAATACTCAAGTTTCCTATTCAATAAGTATCAACACTTAACAGCAACTTTGTTCACCTCTGTTCTATGATCAGAATGGGCGAGGTCTGGTAATTTGATGATATCTCCTGAACCAGACATCGGATTGAGGTGAAATCAAATTTGGCTGAAACTAGACATGCAGTGCGTTATCTTGACAAAGTTTCAAGTCCAAATAAGATAATATGAGAGAGATTTGTATTTCTAAAGTTGGATAAAATATTCACACCATATATCAGACCAAGCTTCAATGATTTGAGTATAACTCACAATCTACAAACTGGAATGAGCAGAAATCAGTGGCATTTGAAAGAAGACTCATAAGGCTTTCCATCAATACTTGATTCAGCAAAAATGAAGATCAGATTAGAGAGATATGGTCTTCAAAAGATGACTAACTGTTCAGAATGATGCAAAAACGATGGTTAAAGAACAATCTTTTTTCATTGGATCATAATGGGCGAATTCCAACAAATTAAGATATGATTCTTGTTGCTGTGGAAAGAAGATACAAAGAGCTATATGAGGATAATTGGTTTGCTAAATATGAAGCCATATCAAGTCAGAGAGCAACCAAAGTGCTGAACAGCTTGAATACTCGAGTATAGCTCAGATAGAGAGTAATGAACGTCAGAGGATCCTCAATACTCGAGTATGGGAAGCAAAACTCAAGTATAGATCATATAGAGACGAATTTGAAGTAATGCTACAAGCTCAATACTCGAGTTTCCAAGTCAATACTCAAGTTTACACAGTAACTTTAGAAAAATCAAAGTTGCGAAAATCCTGAATCTGATCCAGATCAACCAGAAGTTTACTCAAATGATCTTTAATACTTATTATCATCATTTATATCATTTGTGGACATATTTTAGGTGATCAAACGAAGGATTACATGAAGATCAAGTTGTTGAGCTGTCAAGTTGAAAAAGGCTGAAAATAACGGCTAGCTTCCAACTGCTACATTCTCAAATGGTTCTGATTACAACGGCTATATTCTCCATCGTTTAGAAGACCTTCATCTATAAATAGAGCCAGATTCAAAACGCAAGAACATGATGGAGTGAGCTTACACTGTCATAATGTCAAAATGCTGAATTTCCTACTCTCTGTTTTTTAATGCTTTCTTAGTTTATCATATGGAGAGTAAAATCACTTGTAATGTACTTCAATGTTTATCATAATCACTTCTTTGAGAGAAGATACATTGTTAATCATATGTTCCTGAGAGATACTCAAGGTTGGGTGACCTTGAGTGGGAAAGTGATTGTATCCCTTTGGGTTGTAAGGGGGGTCTCTGAGTGAGATTGTAAAGGCTGTACAAGTGCCTGGACAAACTTGTAGGTTGTAAAGGCTTGTCTCTTGTGCCTGGTTAAACAAGGAGAATAGTGGAAATCTCAAGTGGAGCTTGAGGACTGGATGTAGGTCACGGATTGGACCGAACCAGTATAAACCTGAGTTTGCAAATTCTCTTCCCTTAACTATTTATTTTCAGCATACATGTTTGAATGATTGTTTACAGTTTTATAACTCTTTAATATCATTCTAACTGATTTCAATGAATTGATAAAAGACTTTCAAAGTTTCAAAGTTTTTATCTTCACCCAATTCACCCCCTCTTGGGTTTAGCCAGGTCTTTCAACGCGCGCGCGCGCACACACACACACACATATATAATGAATCTTAGACATATTTTAGATTCAATGAATCTGGACATTATAGCTCGTGTTAGGCTATTCTTGTGTGTGACACTGTAGGCCTACATGAAATTGGCAGTGGGCCAACACTGTACTAGTCCACAAGTTGCAAACGGCCTCTAGTAAGACATTACGACTACCTAACTCATATGAGGATTGATGATTCAATACATCCTATCATACAATCATGTCACATCCCTTTTGTCACGCCATAATTTGGTCAAGGATAAAGCATGGATAGTGTCATCCTCCCGTTCTTGACCATTACTTTCTCGATTCTTGAGTAGTCTAACAATTGAAATAGAAACTCCTTTCCATCGTAGTATGGCCATACATTTCTCAAACTCACTCATCGAGGGGCCCGATAATATCTCTCTACAAATGTGAGGGACAAATCCCATCTTGACCATTCACATTCCTATGCGTGAAAGCCACTAATCTCGATCGAAACCTTTATCATCACCCGGTCAAAGGTGACTTTTGACTTGGTCAAAGATCAATGACTTTCAAGTAGAAATCCATGATGATCTCAAGTCAAAGGGCATTGTGATGTGGTTATACATGAGATAAGCTTATGACTTAATCCATGTAGCTTTCTTATAGTGGGTCGTTCCAGCACCTTGTACTCTTACAAGTGACTAAGACTTTGATACATACCTGATCAAAGTCATACTAGTCTTATTTCTTCTTTACTCCTGCATAGATGCCCAACTAGGGACATTTAGGACAATCTTTATAATACATCCAAGGATACCATCATCATAATAAACATGTAAATGATATGATAACAAAATGGAGAAATACTTTAAATAACAATAATGTTTAAAGTAATATGATTAGCCCCTAGGGCATGATTTCCCTAATTCCCATTGTCCTAACATGATGTTCGTGTATTATCTATACAAGCGTCTTAGTAAGAAGATTAGCAACATTGTCTTCTCTTGGTACTTTGCATATTTTTACATCACTTCTATCATTCATTTCTCTGATAAGATGAAATCGTCTAAGTATATGCTTGGTCCTTTAATGTGACCTAGGCTCCTTGGCCTGCACAATAGCGCTACTATTATAACATAATAAATCTATTAGATTCAAGATGGTAGGCACTACTACTAGTTCAAAAATGAACTTTATGATCCAAACAGCTTCCTTAGCTACATCTGATGCTGCTATATACTAAGCTTCTGTTGTGGAATCTTCTACAGTGCTCTGCTTAGAGCTTTTCCAACTTACGACACCACCATTTAAAAGGAATACATATCCAGATTGCGATCTTAGATCATCTTGGTCAGTTTGGAAACTCTCATATGTTTAGATTCTGATCCTTATGATGTAAGTGGCTTCGCCTAAATCTTTCATTAAGAAAAACTTTCCTAACTAAGACCTGACACTTTGCAAGGTAGGAATGTCATTCCCAATGAGTAGGATGTCATCTACATAAAGCACCAAAAATACAACTGTGCACCCACTAACCTTCTTGTAAACACAAGGTTTATCAACTGTTTTGAATGAATCCAAACTCTTTGACTACTTCATCAAAACGATGATTTCAACTCTGAGATGCATGCTTCAATCTATAAATGAATCTTTAAAGCTTGCAAACTTTACCGATTCCTCTAGATGCACAAAGCTTTCAGGTTGTGTCATGTACACATCCTCAAGTAGCTTTCCATTAAGGAAGACTGTTTTGACGTCCATTTGCCATATTTCTTAGTCATAATATGTTGCTATGGAAAGAAGGATTCTGATTGATTTGACCATTGCAAATGGGGAAAAGGTTTCATCATAGTCCACACCATGAGTTTAAGTGAATCCTTTTGCAACTAGTCGTGCTTTAAAGATACTTACTTTGCCATCCATGTCAATTTTCTCCTTAAAAACCCACTTACACCCAATGGTTTTTACACCTTCAGATGGATCGACTATGGTCCATACCTTATTGTCGTACATGGATTGCATTTCTGACTTCATGGCGTCTACCCATTCTGCTTAATGAGCAAGACATCACGACTTCCAGTAATTAGAAGTACACATCTATGAGGCTTTTGCTATGTCCTATCAAACCTTCAAGGGTCTTGTGTTACTAGAGTAGGCTTATCAACTTGTTGTGAGTCTTCTTCATTTTCCTTTTGTGGTTTTACGTTATTTTGTGACTCTCGAACTTCTTCAAGGTTCACCTTACTCTCACTTGTTCTTTTAGAGACAAACTCTTTCTTTAGAAAGACACAATTCTGGATAACAAATACTTTGTGATTGGTAGGATTGTAAACATAGTATCCTATAGTTTCCATAGGATACCCCACAAAAAGGCATTTTGAGGATCTGGATAATAATTTATTAGAGGCTTGTTCTTTAACATAAACCTCACATCTCCAAATTTTAAGAAATGACAAACTGGGTTTCTTTCCAGTTCATATCTCATATGGTGTCTTCAACCAAAAAAAAAAATCTCATATGGTGTCTTTTCAATTGCCTTTGATAGAACACGGTTTAGTGTGAATGCAACTGTTTCTAGGGCATGGCCCAAAAGGACAGTGGAAGTTCTGTTTGACTCATCATAGATCGAACCATATCTAATAGAGTTTGATTCCTTCGCTTAGAAATACCATTCCGTTGTGGCGTTCCTTGAGGAGTTAGTTGTGAGATGATTCCGCAACTCCTAAGATGGTTAATGAACTATTGGCTCAAATATTCACCACCATGATCAGATCGAAGTGCTTTAATTGTTTTGCCAAATTGGTTTTGCACTTCATTTTGGAATGTTTTGAACATTTCAAAAGATTCATACTTATGTTTCATTAGATAGATATACCCATACCTACTAAAATCATCTATGAATGTAATGAAGTACATATAACCTCCTTTGGCAAATGTATTCATTAGTCCACACACATCAGTATGTATAAGGCCCAATAAATCAGTAGCCTTCTCACTATGCCTAGTAAAAGGTGTCTTTGTCATCTTTCCCAATAAACAAGACTCACATGTATCAAATGATTCAAAATCAAATGAGTTAAGAAATCCATTTTGATGGAGTTTTGAAATGTGTTTCTCATTTATATGGCCTAGATGACAATACCATAGGTAGGTCGGATTCAAATCATTTGACTTGATCTTTTTGGTAGCCACGTTATAGATATGTCCATTAATAGGATGTTCTAAATTTAGTGAATAATGACCAAAATGCAAATCACCATTAGCATAAAAAATGTCATTACAATAAATAGAATATTTACCATTTCCAGTAATGGAAGTAAAACCTTCTTTATCCAAATAAGAAAGAAAAACAATGTTGCTACTTAAAGCAGGGAGATAACATCAATTGCTTAAAATTAACAAAAGCCCAATGGGCAAACAAATTTATAAGTGTCTATGGCTAAAGTAATAACTCTTGCACAGTTTTCAACTTGTAGGTCCACTTCGTCCTTCTTCAACTTTCTACTATTCTTGAGACTCTGCACATTTGTGTAAATGTGAGAACTACATGCAGTATCTAATACCCATGTAGAGGAAGTAGAAAAATGGATATCTATAACATAAATACCTGAAGAGATAGCTCTGCCATCCTTCTTGTTCTTTTTTAGATCTTCAAGGTAGAGTTTGCAATTCCTTTTCCAATGATCAGGTTCATTGTAGAAGAAGCAGACCCCGTCCTTCGAAGGCTTTGCCTTCTTGGCTACAGACTTAGTTTCAAGCTTGTTTGATTCTTTGGTTTTACCTGCTGAGCCATTACCCTTTCCTTTGCCCCTGCCTTTCCTTTTCATACCCTTTCCTTTATGAACCATCAAAACAATGTTGGGCTTCTTCTTAATGCTTTACTCAACTGTCCTTTTAAGGTAATCAATGTAGCCTTTCATTTTCAACACATGAGGACTAACGATGCAAATTTACCCATCTTGCAGTAATGTAAGGCCTTTGTGGTTTCATACCTCTTTTGCCTTGTGTGTTGTTGGAACATTTCCTTGAGATGGACAATAATCTCATAAGCCTCCATATGTTCCAGATCTCTTTGGAGCTCTGGAACCATAGTGGCAAGCATGAAGCTTCCTACATCCACAGAGTCATCCTTATGCTTCATGTAAGCATCTCTCTGAGCTCTTGGAGTATTAGCTGCAGGCTCGTCAGGAATGGGTTGATCGGGGACATACAGCTTTCTTTCGTGCTTGAAAACAATTCTCAAGTTTCTCAACCAATCAAGAAAGTTTGTCTCATTTAGTTTGTCTTTCTCAAGGACTGATCACAATGATAGTGTAGCAGTATTACTAATTGACATGATTCTACGATTAAAATATGCAAAGTTGGTTAGTAATCTCCCATTAAATTAATAACCCTTAATATTATTAGTAGGCTAAGGTCCATATTTGGCTTAAATTTAGGTTTGCTTTAGCAGGACGCTTAAAATCATGTTATTTAGGTAGGCAACCTCTTTACCAATTACATCACATTTAACTCTTAGATCTTTATGAGATTCGATCATCTTATGACTCGACACGTTTAATCCCATCTAATATCTTGAGATCCAAAACCATTTCGATAATCTCAATTAAGTCAAAACAATAATAAATATTATGAGTATCACCATTACTCATGCTTGTCTCTCCAAGATAACTCAAGCGCATCCACTTTGGTGGTTCTTGTAAATGATCAATGTAGGTTTTGACAAGTATTCATTGATTGACGGCATTACGACTTAAGATTTCACTTGGAGGGTTAATTTAATTAATTATATTCATATGAATGTAATGATAGTTGTATTTTATACAAACAACACATAATATGCAAAATAAACATGCTATAATCTAATAAAAAACATAATTAAGATGTGACACAACATGGCTCACCTAACCTAAAATCCTCTCAAGCCAATGAGGGGATTTCTCTAAATAAGTAAAGAAAATTACATCAAGATAAACCTCATTTAAACACACAAGGATAATGAGATGAGAAGAGAATGTACACAGAGAATATTTAGAGAAAAGGCATAGCACGCAGGTCATATTTAAATATTACAACCATTGTAAAGACTAAAGCCATATTGTTCACCATACCCAAACAATTTGAAAGTAAATCACAACAGGTAATAATTATCTACGATGCCATTATAACATATTTAAATATATTTTATAAAGGCATTGTAACGTTATAATATATTTTATAATATATAATATGATAATATATTTTATAACGTTAACCATTGTAAAGGCATGTTATTCACGTTGCTCGTTTATATTTCGTTTAAAATATAATTGTTAATTGCATTAACAATAAAATATATATCTTTCTAATCTGATCGTAGCTCCATAAAATGCTTCTGGTGGTCAAAATATAGGGCAAGATGAAAATCTTCTTGTAGATGGTTCTGCTTCAAAATCAAATGGTATGGTTGGCGTGACTGAAGGAAGCAACAATGAGATTATGAGTGGAATCCAGTCTGTGGAGGTATGTTTGTTCCTCTGATGTTGACACTGATGTTGATAATCATATTATCCACTCGGCTTCTGCTTCTACTGATTTTGTGCAGCCTAATGCTAAAAGAGGCCTTATTGATACATCAGCCCCATTTGAATATGTCAAGGAAGCTGTTTCCAAGTTTGAAAGAATTGTGGATTGGAAGGGTCATAGAATCCATACTGTGGAGGTATGTATATATGTTCCTCTATGTTTCCATTATTTGCATGTTTTCTATGATCAATTATTGTAGCAAGTTTCCTTCTATTGCATGCTTTTTGCATTAAAATTAATTTACCAATATTTCAGCTTGGTCAAATAAATAATCTTTGGATAAATCTATTACAAGATAGCTAAAAATTAAATGCCTTACTATGAGAGGAAAATGAGTTTCATTTGTTCAATACCATTTTGATTATTAGCCTCAGTTATGATAGGAAAATGAGTTCCATTTGTTCAATACCATTTTGATTATTAGCCTCAATTATGATTGTTAAATGCTCCCAGTGGTTTTGAATTGTATACATCCATTAAATAATTTGGATTTAATTAGTGCCAATTGTAATACCCTAAATTTTATAATACACTTAAATATATATTTAGATAAATAATACCTATTGAAAATAGGTGGATATGAGGTCTCAAAATGAAGTATAATTAGTCTATTTTCAAAGGAAAGTACTAAGAAAAATTATGAAAAAATTCTAGAAGGCATGGGATAATTATTAAAAATTTAGGAAATATATTATTCTTAATTTTAACAATTTAATAAAATATTTCCTATGAAAATAAAAAGAAGGAAAATTAAAAAGTATTATAGAATCGAAATTGATTCTATGACTTTTAATAATTTGCATGGAGCTTAGATTATTAATGTCAATAAAATGGTTGTGAGAAAATGATGAGTTTTAATTAAGAAAATTATTAGGAATTATTAAAGGATTAATTAAGTAGTTTTTGAGAATTTTATAAGCCTAAATCTATGAAATTGCTTACGGACCAATAGGAAATTTTTGTGGAAAATGAATATAGGATAAATGTAATATATGTGGTTAAGGAAAAAATTAATTATATATATATATATATATATATATATATATATATATATAGGTGGATGGGCCGAAAATTTGGAGAGTGATAAATCCCAATTTTTATATATTTTATCCCACCTTATTTATTTATTCTGGAGATTATTTTAGGCTAATTTGGATATATTAGATAATATTTGGATTGTTAGCCTATTTTAGGAAATAATGTAAATATGAATTAATTATAAGATATTGGGCTTAAATTATTAAATTATTAATATTCTGATTAAATTAGATCTCTTGATATATGATAGATTGTGATTTTATAAGATCCTATGGTGCAGAATTTTTTTAGGATAGCTAAAAGGAAATCCAATGGTGAAATTTTATGGGACTACTTGAATTTTATTGGGCTCAAGTTAATACCCTAAAAGCCCTCTTTTCCTCTCCTATTAATTAACCTAAGTGCTGGGCTTTAAAAGAGGAGCGACAGCGGCAAGACACCGACAGGACGAAAGAACGCTAGCCGCCGCGAAGACACACGAGACCGAAGACGCAAGACGCAAAGATCATCACAACGTGGAGAAAGAGACCAGAGGCTTCATTAATCAATTCTCCATTCTCTCCATCTCATCTCACGTGGACCCCACCTACAATATTCATTAGTAATTCGTTCTCACCCTCTGACTTCACTCACAGAGTTCTCAACTTCCAATATCCATCTAATTAACTATGGGACCCACAGCCATTGAATCTTGAATCACTATTTCACAATTTCTATACATGGCGGTGGTGACGTGTTTAAAGCTTGGAGGAGGGAACACTGTCATGGAAGCTTAAACTCCTTAGGAGGTAATTTGGGGGAGCATGGAGGAGGCTAAAGCCTAGGGCTTACACATGAAGATCATAAGGGAGTGTTATTCCTTTTATCTTTTTAATTCAAACTTGAGATTATTTAATTTTAAATAATTCCGAGTTGTGTTAATTGAGAACAATCTAGTTTTAGATTGTAAACTTATTTCTTTTGGATTAGACTGGTAATTCGAAGTTTTATGCTTATTGTTGGACTCTTGTTTGCAACCTTTGGATTGTCAATTAAATTAGTGACTGAGTTTTCGTTATTAATTTAATTGTTAATTTGGTTTATCACCTTAATTGTTTAATTAGGTTAATTAGGTTGATGAATTTTGGCGCCGTTGCCGGGGAGCAACGGTTAGACTTTAGGTTTGAGTTTTCAGGTAACTTCGTAGGTAGTTATTTATTGCATGACTCGGTCCTCTTCGGAAAGATTGTTAGCCTTAGATCCTGAGATTGAGAGGACATTTCATCAACAAAGAAGAACTAGAGCTAGTACTCTTATAGGCAATAGTTCCTTTGTTAATCCTATTTTTGAATCCTCTGATCCTGAGGTTAATATGGACGGTAATAATATTGTTGTTAATGCTAATGAGAATGTAAATGCAAATGCAAATGCAAATGCTCATAATGTTGATCCTGCTATGACCATTAAAGAATTGGTTTCTCTTGATTTGCATTTTCAAAATTGGTGCATAAATTATCCTGATATGAATGTGAATTTCGAATTGAAACCTGGATTGATACACTTACTTCCAAAATTTAATGGTGTTTCAGGGGAGGAAGCATACAACCATTTGAAGATGTTTCACATGGTCTGCACTACTATGAAACCAGTCGATGTGACTGAAGATCAAATTAAGATGCGTGCCTTCCCATTCTCTTTGGAAGGATCTGCTAAAAGCTGGTTGCTTCGATTACCTCCTGGATTCATCACTTCATGGAATCAACTGAAGAAACTATTCTTAGAAAGGTATTTCTCAGCCTCTCGCACTTCATCTATTAGGAAAGACATAAGTGGATGTCGACAAATGGTTGGGGAATCCTTATATGAATATTTGGAGCGTTTTAAAACATTGTGTTCCAGCTGTCCCCATCATCAAATCCCGGACACACTATTGATCCAATACTTCCATGAAGGGCTCTTACCTCTAGAGAGAGATTTGTTAGACTCAGCTGCTGGTGGTTCTCTTCTTCACTTGACTATTGAAGATGCTTGGGAATTGACTGAAAGGAAAGCTGAGAATAGCCAACAATTTGGCTCTAGACAACAAGTAAAAGTTAATGAGGTAGGATTATTCTCGGAGTCTCGCGTGGAGAGCAAAATTGATAGGCTTGCATCTGCTGTGGGAAAATGACTATGTCCAATATGCAAAATTCTTCTAATATGGTCAATCCTATGGGACCATCTACTACTTTTACTTCACAGCCCAACTCTTCTGCTCTAATAGGGCCACTATGTTCTATTTGCTCTCTAGCCACTCATGCTACTGACTCTTGCCCTTACCTGAATGATGGAGCTGAATCTTGCAATGCAATATATTCTTCTAAACACGTGACTCAAGGTGGCCAAAAATATGATCCTTACTCTAATACATATAATCCTGGATGGCGTGACCATCCAAATCTTCGATATGGAAATGGCCAACCTCAACAAGCACAGTTTAATCAAAGTGGAAATTCTAGTAACAAAATGTTTCAACAAGTTAGACAATCAATACCAATCCAAGATGGAAGTTCAAGGTTAGAAAGCAAGATGGATGCCATGATGAAGATCCTAATACAACAACAGCAGCAACAACAGCAAATTCAAACTCTTTAAACTCATATTGGTCAATTATCTAATATACAGAGTAATGAGCAAAGTCAAGGTTCAGGAAGGCTTCCATCTCAGGTGGTGACCAATCCAAATGCTGGAACTCAGCAGAATCCCAATATAGGTGGAGTTAATGCTATATCTCTCCGACGTGGAAAGATAATCCCCTCTGCAGATCCTGTTACCATCAAAGACAAGGAAGTTGCTGATGACTCTCCTTCTACTTCCACATCACAGGATCAACCCACCTTATCAAAAACACAAGTGGTGCCCACGGAAAAACAAGAGGAGGATGATAAAGTAAAGCAAGTGGTAACACAAGCCCTCCCTTTTCCTACTGTGGTTGCTAAAGCTGAAAGGAGAAAGAAGGAAATTGAGGTGTCTAATGAAATCTATGATATATTCAAGAAGGTGGTGATCAATGTTCCACTAGTTGACTTAGTCACACAAGTACCTAAATATGCAAAATTCTTGAAGGAATTGTGTACTACAAAGAGAAAGTTTAAGCACGAAGGCAAGGTTGACTTAGGGGCAGTTGTCTCTTCTCTTTATCAAATGCCAATGCCAGTGAAGTGCAAGGATCCTGGTAGCTTTCTTATACCTTGCACTATTGGTGACATTGAATTCTCAGATGCCTTAGCAGATTTGGGAGCAGCTATCAATGTTATGCCAAAATCAGTCTTTGATCAACTCAATGGTGTAGAGCTTAAGCCCACAAATCTTGTTGCATCCCTTGCTGACAGACGTTGCACAGTCCCAGAGGGTGTCTTGGAGGATATCTTAGTTAAGGTAAAAGATTTCATATTCCCTGCAGACTTCTATGTTCTTGATATAGATGATGGCCGGTTTAGACAGAAAGGACATTCATCTCTCATTTTAGGTAGGCCTTTTCTTAAAACTGCTAAGGCTATGATAGATGTCCATGCTGGTAGCCTTACTCTAGAATTTGCTGGTGAAACTATTAGATTTAATGTACTTGAATCTATGAAACATCTCCTTGATGATTGTGCAGAGATAGATGTTAATGTTGTTGATGCTATTATGGATGATTCTGTTAAAGATCTTGAAGAGAGCATGCTTAGTAGATCATGTGATATTGCTAGTTTAGATGATAGTATCTCTTGTTCATGTGCTAAAATTGGTAATTGTGACACATGTGCTGACTTTGATGTTGCTAATATTGATATTTTCACTGATGCTATTAAGAATATGAGATAGTCTAAACATAATGCTTCTGTGCCTAATTGTAGCATTGGTGATTCTTCTGCTCTTACAGTTTCTACTGATGCTTCCCAAGATGGGAAAGTTTGCTCTTCTGTCTATGAGTCTATTGTGCAGGTTTCTAGTTTGACAAATGCTGAATTGAAGCCGTTCATACCTTCAATTGAACAAGCCCCATCCTTAGAGTTAAAGGCACTTCCTGAGTCATTGAAGTATGCCTATTTAGGGAAGGACGAGACACTTCCTGTGATTATAGCTAGTGACATAGCTGCTGATGAGGAGACCCGCCTCCTAGAAGTACTCAGGCGACGGATAAAAGCTATTGGGTGGACTCTTGCTGATATCCCTGGAATCAACCCAAATGTGTGCATGCACCGGATCCTACTAGAAGATGGTGCTAAATCTGTACGACAGCCACAAAGACGACTCAATCCATTAATCCTTGATGTGGTAAAGAAAGAGGTTTCTAAACTTCTGTCTGCAGGTATAATCTACCCTATTTCTGATAGTCGTTGGGTAAGTCCAGTTCAGGTAGTACCTAAGAAAACTAGTATTACTGTTGTTCGCAATGATGAAGGTGAGCTAGTTCCAACTAGAGTTCAAAACAGTTGGAGAGTATGTATTGATTATAGAAAACTGAACTCGGTAACTAGAAAGGATCACTACCCCCTCCCATTCATAGATCAAATGTTAGAAAGACTGGCCAATAGATCACATTATTGCTTTTTGGATGGTTTTTCTGGATATTTCCAAATTTCTATTGCACCTGAGGACCAAGATAAGACTACATTCACATGTCCATTTGGAACCTTTGCATATAGACGCATGCCATTCGGTTTATGTAATGCACCAGGCACTTTTCAGCGTTGCATGGTTTCCATATTCTCTGATTTTCTTGAGCATTGCATGGAGGTTTTTATGGATGATTTCACTATTTATGGTGATTCTTTTGGTGCATGCTTGGCTAGTTTAGACAAGGTTTTGGAAAGATGCATTCAATATAATCTTGTGTTGAATTTTGAAAAATGTCATTTTATGGTTAAGAAAGGAATTGTTTTGGGCCATGTTGTTTCACATGATGGTATTGAGGTTGATAAAGCGAAAGTTGATATTATTTCCTCTCTTCCATATCCTTCATGTGTGAAAGATGTACGTTCTTTTCTTGGGCATGCTGGATTTTATAGAAGATTTATCCAGGATTTTAGTAAGACAACATTGCCATTGTCTCTTTTATTGCAGAAAGATGTGGGTTTTGTTTTTGATGATGCTTGCAGGTATGCATGGGATGAGTTAAAGGAGAAACTCACTACACCCCCCATCATTCAGCCACCTAATTGGAGCCTTCCATTTGAGCTCTTGTGTGATGCTTCTGACTATGCATTAGGTGCCGTTCTTGCCCAAAGAGTAGAGAAGAAACAACATATCATAGCATATGCATCTAGAACTTTAGATGCTGCTCAAGCTAACTACACTACCACAGAGAAAGAGCTATTTGCAATCGTCTTTGGGCTAGAGAAATTTCGATCCTATATCCTTCACACAAAGGTGATTGTCTTTACAGATCACTCGGCTATCAAATACTTGTTTAAGAAACCGGACTCCAAACCCCGCCTTATTAGGTGGGTACTTCTTATACAAGAGTTTGATGTGGAGATTCGTGACAAGAGTGGTGTAGAGAATATGGTAGCTGATCTTTTGAGTAGGATTGAAACACCTGCGGTAACATCTTCACCCTTAGATAACTTTCCTGATCAAAGGCTTTGTGAGGTTGTTGTTTCTACCCCTTGGTATGCTTATATTGCTAATTATTTAGTTGCATCTATTCTACCAATTGACATTAATAAACATCAATTGAATAAGTTTAAGAGAGATGTTAGATTCTATGTATGGGATGATCCTTACTTGTGACATATTTGTAGTGATCAAATTATTAGGCGATGCATTCCTGATGTTGAATTTGAGTCTGTCTTAACTTTTTATCATACTCTTGCATGTGGGGGACATTTTAGTGCTAAGCGTACTGCTAGAAAAGTTTTGGAAAGTGGATTATTTTGGCCAAGTCTATTTCGTGATGCCCATGAATTTTGTAAGAAGTGCTCCAGGTGTCAGTTTGTGGGTAATATTTCTAGGAAGCATGAGATGCCCCAACAACCCTTATTATTCTGTGAAGTCTTTGATGTTTGGGGTATTGATTTCATGGGACCTTTTCCCACTTCATTTGGTTACATATACATCTTGCTAGCTGTAGATTATGTGTCAAAGTGGGTTGAAGCAATCCCCACTTGTACTAACGACTCTTCTGTAGTGGTTTCCTTTGTTCGATCTCACATTTTTTGCAGGTTTGGCATTCCTAGAGCCATCATTAGCGATCAAGGGACTCATTTTTGCAATAGGAGTTTTCAAAGCCTGTTAAGTAAATATGGGGCGATGCATAAGGTGGCCACCCCATACCACCCTCAAACAAATGGTCAGGCAGAACTCTCCAATAGAGAAATCAAGCTCATTTTAGAGAAGACAGTGCAACCTAACCGAAAGGATTGGAGTAAAAGGCTTGATGATGCACTTTGGGCGTATCGCACAGCATATAAAAGTCCAATTGGCATGTCTCCATATAGGATTGTCTATGGCAAAGCATGTCATTTGCCAGTGGAGGTAGAGCACAAGGCATATTGGGCAATTAAAAGGTGCAACCTCGATCTTACTAGTGCTGGTATTGAAAGGAAGTTGCAATTGCAAGAGCTTGAAGAGTTAAGAAGAGAAGCTTATGAGAATGCTAGAATTTATAAGGAAAGAACTAAAGCAATCCATGACAAACTCATTATGAAGAGAGAATTTCAAGTGGGCCAAAAAGTTCTACTATATGTTTCCCGATTGAAACTCATGCCTGGAAAGCTCCGCTCGAGATGGGAGGGACCTTTCATTGTCATTGATGTCTTCCCTTATGGAGCTGTGAAGATCAAAAGAGAACCAAATGGAAAATGTTTCACTGTCAATGGACATCGCTTGAAGCCGTTCTTTGATGGATTCTCCACTCAGACAGTGGAGGCTGCTACACTACGTGACACCACGTAGACCTCGGTTGTATTCCTTCCTTCACTCTTTTATTTTGCTTTGTCATATTACTCATTGTCATATTACTGAGTTGAGTAGCGCCACGTATTTACTTGTCTTTGTGATATACTATGACCGTTTTACATTGAGGACAATGCAATGTTTAAGTGTGGGGGAGGGATCAATTGTGTTGAATGTGAAAATTTCAAGTTTTAAGTAACTTTAGTATGATGCATTTTTATTTGAAAAGTGATTGATCATGTTTTGAGTTAGTAAACTAAGTGGCAATGAATTTGACTTTGGTGAATTTAGGCTAATGATCATATACACCTAGTGAGATTTTGAGCCTAGTATACTTTTTCTGTGTGTACCCTTATCTCTTCACTTGATCTAGAACTTGACTTGAATCTTATTTGAGGCCACATTTTCTGCATGTGTATTTATAAAAATGATAAAGGCATTCATTTTCATTCTAGCCAGATAAGCCAAAAAGCCTACCCTTTTCATACAGATGTCATTTGTTTAGCCCCTTGAGCCTATATTCCTTCTAGTTTGTCTACACCCATAGTCATTAAAAAAAAAAAAACCCTTTTGAATGTCTTGAGAGTTGAAGAGAATTGCATTATATTTGTTGTGGATGGAAGAACATGCATAAAAGTAGGAACTGGGTCATTGTGAAAAATATGGTAGGTTATCTCAAAAAAAAAACAAAAAAACAAAAAAAACAAAAAAGAAAAAAAGAAAAAAAAAGAAAAAAAAAGAAATTGAAAAAGAAAAAAATATGAAAGAAAAAAAGAAAGAAAGAAAAAAGAGAAAAAGAATGATGACTCAATTTAGATTTAGTTTGGTTTCTTGCATCCCACATTCTCTATTTATCATTCTTTTCATCTTTTAAGATATTCAATTTTGTTTTTCCAAACACCGTCCCTTTTCTTTCTTAACATTAGCCCCATTACAACCTAATAAAAGTCCTTTGGATTTATGCATGCACTTGCTTTATTAGTGGTGGAGAATTTAGATTCTTGTCAAGCCTATGGAAAGAGTACTAGATAGGGATGGATTTGAGTGTAAACACAAACCTATACACTTTTGAGAGAGAAGAGTGAAATACACATTATCCTTGCCGAGGGATTTTTAGCTTAGGTTCCCCTTTGTCAAGTAAATTGCCATGATGTTTGTTTCCTTAATTTATGAGAAGATCACTTGGATATGATAAGTGTTGAAATGCTTTCGTTTCCTTATTGCTTGTGGTTGGAACATTCATTTTTGAAGTTTAGTTTAGTTTTAGTTTTAGTTTTTATTTATTCTCCCTTGGTCTTGATTTGTTTTGCCCGGGAGTGCAAATGATAAGTGTGGGGGAGTTGATAAATCCCAATTTTTATATATTTTATCCCACCTTATTTATTTATTCTGGAGATTATTTTAGGCTAATTTGGATATATTAGATAATATTTGGATTGTTAGCCTATTTTAGGAAATAATGTAAATATGAATTAATTATAAGATATTGGGCTTAAATTATTAAATTATTAATATTCTGATTAAATTAGATCTCTTGATATATGATAGATTGTGATTTTATAAGATCCTATGGTGCAGAATTTTTTTAGGATAGCTAAAAGGAAATCCAATGGTGAAATTTTATGGGACTACTTGAATTTTATTGGGCTCAAGTTAATACCCTAAAAGCCCTCTTTTCCTCTCCTATTAATTAACCTAAGTGCTGGGCTTTAAAAGAGGAGCGACAGCGGCAAGACACCGACAGGACGAAAGAACGCTAGCCGCCGCGAAGACACACGAGACCGAAGACGCAAGACGCAAAGATCATCACAACGTGGAGAAAGAGACCAGAGGCTTCATTAATCAATTCTCCATTCTCTCCATCTCATCTCACGTGGACCCCACCTACAATATTCATTAGTAATTCGTTCTCACCCTCTGACTTCACTCACAGAGTTCTCAACTTCCAATATCCATCTAATTAACTATGGGACCCACAGCCATTGAATCTTGAATCACTATTTCACAATTTCTATACATGGCGGTGGTGACGTGTTTAAAGCTTGGAGGAGGGAACACTGTCATGGAAGCTTAAACTCCTTAGGAGGTAATTTGGGGGAGCATGGAGGAGGCTAAAGCCTAGGGCTTACACATGAAGATCATAAGGGAGTGTTATTCCTTTTATCTTTTTAATTCAAACTTGAGATTATTTAATTTTAAATAATTCCGAGTTGTGTTAATTGAGAACAATCTAGTTTTAGATTGTAAACTTATTTCTTTTGGATTAGACTGGTAATTCGAAGTTTTATGCTTATTGTTGGACTCTTGTTTGCAACCTTTGGATTGTCAATTAAATTAGTGACTGAGTTTTCGTTATTAATTTAATTGTTAATTTGGTTTATCACCTTAATTGTTTAATTAGGTTGATGAATTATCTGGTTGTTCAATTAGATAATTGTAAACAAGATTTCCAAAATTATTTTGTGTTTGGTTTTTAATGGGTTTAATTAGCCACCGCTTATTTCATTATGAGTTTTCTAGTGAAATATGTGTTAATGAACTAGAGGGTTTCCCATGTTCAATTGGGTAATTAAATTTATTAATCACCCTTGGGTCTAATTAATTGATTTAGGCTAAGAAAGTTACCTCCATGCAATTCCTAAGTTGTCCCCTTCATCACCATCACTGAATTAAATCTTATTATTTTATTTGCTTTTAATCAATCTTTTTAGTAGGATTTTAATTATTTTCTCATAAGAAAACCCCCCAAAAATTGCATTCAACTCATATAGATTAGTCTCATTCTTATATAGGTTTAAGAGTCAATTGCATTATTACATTTAGTTAGTTAATTGCATATAGGTAGTAGTATTTTGCATTCTAGTTTAGGTCCATTTACATTCTACTGCATCTTTTATCACTTGAAAATTAGTCCTAAAAAAACCCACAGCTTGCTCCTTGGGAGAATGACCTAGGTTGACCCTAAACTGCATAATTAATTAGGACCTAGTTTAATTGATCACTTTAACGACAAAAGTACGCTCGATCAGAGAGATAAGGATGGATTGATATTTGTAATATTATAATAATATAAGATTAAACATGTGGTAAATGGATAATATTAAAATAATAAAGAAATGTGAACAGGATAAATGAGAACGGATAGAAAATAATTCCGTTGCAAGAATTTGGGGATGAGTTAAGAAAAACCAGAATACATTATTGATCAGTGAATTTTTATCCATAAGTTGGTGCCGGCCGGAGTTATTTCTGTAACCGGTACCGATTACCGAGAATTTTCGACTAGTAACGGAATGTCCTTGCTGAGAGTATAAGGGTAGAAGAACCCAGTATTCTTGAAGAGGAAGAAAAGATCTTCAGAGTGTTGTTCCCGGAATTTTAAGATTTTATAAAGATTACGCGATCGGAACACCGAATCAGGAATTTTATCTGATAAAGCAAGATGACATAAGGCTAGATGATGTCATTTTTTTGTCTTTTGGGGGGAAAATTTCGGCCTAATAGGTGTAAGGCCAAGATGAAACCACCTAGCAAAAGTGCGATCCAACGGTCAGAATTCAACTAGATAAAGTTCAACGAAATTACGAAAATGTCATTCGGGTTTTCTATAAATAGCCACCCATTCCATTTGCAATCCTCACACCAATCCTCTTGAGGATTTCGAAATTTGGGAGGGAAAGGAAGAAGGAGGAGTCCGGAGAAAAATCATAGCGAAGCTCTGAGTAAGTTCTTCAGTCCTTAATCTTTAGTTCGGTAGTTCTTTTAGTAGTTATAGTAGGATTACTAGAATAGTCTTTATTTTTTCAAGATAGTTTAGGTATCATGTTTTAGGAATAAATATAATATTTATCTTAGAAATATGATAAAGGAAAGGTTATAGCAAGAATTTTGAAAGTGTAAAGTCAAAACAGCGAAGCCCTGGCAAAATTCCGCCAAGTAGTCAAACTAGGGGCAAAATGGTAATTTGTACCTAAAATGTCTGTTTTGGTCTTAAATATTCATACAAGTGATATTATCCTTATAGGATATCTGAAACCACGAATCACTGTTTCCGCTGTCACCGCTGTCAAATCACCGTCGTACCGCCGTCAAACGTACCACAACGCAACTGAAGTGCTTGAAATCGTCAACGGAGGTACGGACGCGTATTGTAACCTTAACACTTATGCTGCTCATATTTATATATATGGTAGACATGTTTATATACTGAAACTCTGTCGTGGGTTGTCAGTCATACATACAGCTTGTTACGGGTTATAGTCTTGATAACGCCGTTGGGTTTTTCCTAGCGCTGAGGACACGATGGGAGATCGTGGCACTGGTTTATGTGCAGACATAGTGTGGGGCTTTACATATTGCTGTGTGCTTATGTTCTGTCCATTGTTGATCATGCATCTGCTCTGTGCTTATGTATTGATGTGATGTTATGTTGTTACGACTATTTGTTGCCTATATATGACTTATTTGAGCATAAGGTTAACCGTTACCTGAGATCCAATTGGGAATTGGATCTCAGCTGTAGCTTCAGGTTCAAAAGGATCCAGGGTGGAGGAGAGCGGCAAGTAGCCGATGTAGGCGGATTGGAAGAGCTTATATGTTTTAGTTTTTGAACTATTTAGATATTGTCTTTTTGGAATCAACAGATGACTGTATAAGGATGATTACACTATGGTTATGTACTTCTAAATATTCAGTTACTCGTTTAATCGAAATGCTCGACTCTGATCACGGTTCATTTTAAAAGAAAAATTTTTTTTCGGCATTTTCAATTGGGATGTTACACCAATAGTAGTACTTGCTATTATATATGATATGTGCTCTACAAACTGCATTAAGATTTACATAGCACTTTACCTTCTAATATGGGGTGAAGCCTCAAATATTCACAACTATATATAGGAATGTTTATGTACTATGATGGTTAGCATTTTGACTTACTTTTTTTGTTTTTGTTTTTGAGTTGTAGTAGAAGTTGCTGAACATACAAAAGTAGTAGAAGTTGTTAGACATATCAGAGTATAAATATTGATATTATTATGATTCATGTTATATTTTTGGATACTTTGACAACTATTTCTTATTGGTTGATTTGAAATCCAATGCTTTTCTTTGTGTTTCTTTGTGTGTGTTTTCAATCTTTAAATAATTTGATGACAGGAAGGTGAGGATTTGCTTTAATGTTATGGAATTAATGCATTTGTGCAACGCGCGTGGGTGTTCATGCTTGTTTCTTTAATTTCAGTTTTTCTATTCCCTCTTTGTTTTTTTTTCTCAATGTATAAACTTCATCAACTAGTTGCCTAGAGACACATGTTATTGGATAAGTCATTAAGTTGGGCCAATTAGCAGGTGACCCAAGAGCAGAGGGCAAAACAGAGAGTATATGCAAAAGCTAGCCTTTAGAGTGAATAGGCCAAAGAGATTGGATCTAAAAGAATCAGGTTGATTTGGCAGAGAGCCTACACTACCAAGATTACTCACAAAGAGCTCACGGAGACCCATTCCAAAGACCAACATAACTGTTCCTAATAGATAGACATTTGCAAAGGTAATAATGTAAAGGGTTATTGACTTTCCTTTAATTTCCTCTTTCAGAAAAGAAGTTACTTAGTAATTTGTGAACAAATTGTTCATGTTGATTTGGTATATCCTTCTCTGTCTATAAACAGTTAGAATAATCAAATTTTAATATTTAGAGATGCTCACCGATAGCCTTTACTAGCATTGGGATTACTTTACTTCGATCAATTAAGTGTAGAGCATATAACTTTCTGCAACAAAAGTGCAGCCCTGCATGTTAAATGGTCAATAACATACAATTATGCAAAAAATGAGAATGCAAGGCAAAGTAAAATGAGTGATACAATGCTCTGTTGAAAATCTATTCAATCAACTCAATCAAATTTAAGCAAAAACAAATTTCCTTTTTGTTAAAATTTAAAAAGGGTTCCTCTTCCCCCTCCATGGCTCTACCTACCTCCCTGTTCAATAGATATTTCATCTCCTTATATAGTTTGAAACGCAAAGGGCAAGTACACGAGCTAAGAGGAATACAGAAGTAACTATTGTATTTCTTGTTTAACAAAGAGCACATGTCTAAAAATCAATCACAATAAATAGTATAAACATTACAAATGATAATCCCAACTATGATAAATTAAAGATTAATTAAATGGTAAGAGTGGAGATGGAGCTATTTGGCCTCAGGGTATTTGTGTGATATAACTTTAGCCGCAATTTTGTATTCACTAGTAAAAGCAGCATATTGGAATCTGTGATTAAAAAAATGACGATGGGATGAAAGTATACATTGATAAAACATAGGAACGATCCAATTAAAGACCCAAAGACTCCTAAAATAGTCAGAAAACGACATTTATAAATGACCTACAAAATCCATCGACCAAAACACAAAAAAGGGAGAAGAAAATCAGCTTCATTGTGCATTACGTATAATTCCAAAACCTTCTAGCAAAACCAAACCCTTACCTTTTCTATGTCTTCCTCAATAGCTTCCAGGTTTCTAGGCTTATTCTGAGATATGCTAGAATTCGACGCAATAGAAGGCGATGAAGGATTTGCAGCGGAAGAAACAGCAGAACCTGAGGTGCTACACCTACACCCGCAATTTAGAAACCTAAACCTGTGGTTCCCGAACTCATAAACCCTTTGGCAATTAGGGCTCAAAATGAAATTACGGCGGCTGGCAGCCGCTAAGGATGTTGTTCTAAAGGTCCTTGCGCCAATGTGTGTTAAAGTTTCATTGTCTTGGAATGAAATTAAAAGAGCAAGAGTAAAGACCTATATGCAGGCAATTGATAAACCACGAGAGAGCAAAAAAGAAAGAAGAAAGTGAATTATCGTCCATCGCACGCAAAACCCAGCTGGGTCTTGCAACGGAAAGCAGGCATTTTATGACGGAATAGAAATTTCATGGCAAAAGTACTAAAACTTCCAACACAATTTTAATTCTGTAACAAAAATCTCACATTTTATGATGGAATTTTAATTCCGTCGGAAAAGGGCTAAAATTTACAAATTCTATTATAAATTCGCTATTTTCTAGTAGTGTGAGAGCCTTCCGAAATTGTTGCATTTTGTGTGAAATTGCCTGACCCAAGTTAATTTGCCAGTTCACATGGTCAAAGGTTAGTGAAAATTTCCTGCAAATGAAACCATTTGGGAAGATGTGGAACAAATGAAAATTTTGTGAAAAGTGCAAATGGAAATTTTTGCGAAAAATGTGTTCAAATTTCATCCAAGTTTTATCGAACTTGTTTGAAGGTTTTGAGACATAAGGCAACAAAAGTTTTAGAGGGCTTATGAAAGTTTCATAAAAATGGTCAACGGTTTTATATAACTGTAGATGTAATTTGAATTGGCTTATTTTTGGAAACTTGTAAAAAGTTTTTTTTTTTTTTGAAACACTTGTCCTCAAATTAAGATAAAGCTGTTTTCACATATTTGCTTCATAAATACTAAAACCACTTATAAAAAGCTAACACAAATAGACACAAAATGTTTGTTGAAAACTTGAATACAGTAATCCTTGGAAACAATGTTTTAGAGCTGCATGAAATTCAACGAAAATTATAGTTTTCGTTTCCAAATATATCAAGATAATATTTAATTATTGTTCCCTTGACATTATTATTCAACACTAATAGTTTCTTCTCATGTTTTTTCCACGTGATAAAAAACACCATTTTGCATAAAAAAATATTTTTTAATTCCTTCAATTTACATTTTTTTAATCTACTCCATTGTGTGTGTTAAACCGGTTCTAATAAAATTAAAATCCCATAAATGAATGGAAATAACAGTTTTTATATATAACAAAGTTTATTTGAGTTGGGTCTTAGGAGCTCGTCATGGTCAAGGTATACCTTCAGGTTCAAATAACGTTTTTAGAATTACTTACAGATCATCCACAATAAAGTTCTCATATCGTAGAGATTTGAACTCACAAGCTTATAGTTATGAGTGAAAATAACATTTTAGTTTCAATAAGAAATTCTTGAATTTCTCTAAATAATTTGGTTGCCACGTAGTCAAAGATCTATGAAATAGGTTTATATACTTGTATTACTATAACCTCTACTACTAAACATGTTATGAAATTAAGAGGGAGTTTAACAAAAGATCATGACAAAGAATTGTATATTTCGCTTATCTTGAGCAGCCTATTTGTCTCCGCCTATCTCTTTTTATAACACACAAATACGTATTATATTGCAATAAATCATTGATCCACCAACATTTTTAGCTATTTTTTTTCCTTGAGAAACAATATTAAGATAGTTTATCATGCATGAAATTTCTATTTTAAACTTTAATTTCCTATCAAAATCTTCATAACAAATTATGTTATTAAATGAAATCATTTCCAAAAGTCATTTAAGTCTTATGAATTAAAATTGGGATGCGACAATTACTATTTGGTCATGCAAAATAAAGTCTATTGCAATTAGTAGATAGTTGAGTCTTCTAAATATGTTGTCAGTAATATAATATTTGGTTCTATCTATTAAAAAAAAAAACCTTATTAATTAGGAACCAATGCTTACTTCTATGACCTGCAACTATTAGTCCTTAATGTCAGTTAAAGATAACATTGGTATTAAAAAAAAGAAGTAAACGTGTTGATCTTATAATAACTTTCGCTTATTATGTTTTTTTTTTAACAAAATGAATTCATTATCTAAAACTTTATAAATTTATTTAAATTTTTTCCCTTTGTAGTTTCTGACGTAATGCAATTAATTTTCTCAAAGAAAAAATCACAAAAAAGTTCATAGCAGATTCCCCCATCAAAAAGCTCTACAGGGACTTCATTGGTATTAATTTTGAATGTCAAATCACCTTCTTGCCCTCAGTATTTGATATTTGGAAATGATATGATATTAAGTTATATAATTAGGTATATGTACTTGTCAACGACTATTCTATGCTTTGTCAAAATAGGCACGTGCGTTTGTTAATGAGAGTTGTTTTACTTAACATAAATGAGCTTATCAATCATCACTCTATGACTTATTAAAATAGGCACATAAACTTGTTAATTAAAATAAGTACATACACTTGCTATTTCAAAGTTTGATAAAAATGTTCTTCTCTTTTCTTCAAAGCCTTTCAAAATTGTTGCATTTTGTGTGAAATTACGTGACCGAAGTTAATTTTCCTGTTCACATGGTCAACGGTTAATGAAAATTGCCTGCAAATGAAACCATTTGCGAAGATGTGAAACAAATGAACATTTTGTGAAAAGTTCAAATGAAAATTTTGTGAAAAATGTGGACAAATTTCATCAAAGTTTTATCAAACTTGCTTGAAGGTTTCGAGACATAAGGCAACAAAAGTTCTAGAGGGTTTATGAATGATTCATCAAAATGGTCAAAGGTTTTATAAAACTGTACATGTATTTTTAATTGACTTTGTGGGAACTTATAAAAAGTTCTTTTTTTAAACCCTTGTTCTTAAATTGAGATAAATCTTTCTTCACATAGTTACTTTGTGAATAGTAGAATCACTTGTAAAAATCTAAGCACAAAATGCTTGCTATAAAACTTGAATTCAGTAATGTGACGCCCTGCCTTGTGGGGCCTTTATTTATCAGAATTGTAATGTACATGCATCAAAATGATTTGGCTGACTTAATTGCGGAATAAAACTTTTTTAAAATAACTTAGTTTGAAAACATGAGGATAAATTTTTCGTGATTCAAATTTATTCCATAGAGAGACGTTAATACAGTAATCCAAATATAGATAAATGATAAACGATATATTATAATCCAACTATGTTAGTTCTCAATGTGTTTTGATGATAACTAGCAATTGTAAACTTGATGTGAAGTTTGTTTTTGGCAATATGAAAATCTCACTGTCAAAGGCAAACTCGAGTTTAGGTATATAAACTCGAGTTTGAGACTTGACAGAAAGATGTTCAATTCTGCATAAAAGCCAAACTCGAGTCTGCATAGACAAACTCGAGTCTGGGCAGACACAGAAAGGAATCCAAAATTTTCACATCAAGCTAAACTCTAGTTTGCAAATCAAACCTGAAGTCTAGAAGATACAGAATCCCAAGCAAGCCAAACTCGAGTCTGGATTATCAAACTTGAGTTTAGACCAAACAGAAAGGAACCCAGAAAACTCAATAGACTCACAAACTCCAGTCTGGCCTTCCAAACTCCAGTTTGCACTTGACCCAGATAAACCTCAAATGTTTCGGTAGTCACTGAAACTCGAGTTTGCTCCCCAAACTCGAGTATGGATCATACAGAAAGATCATCCATTTGGCTACACTACAAACTCGAGTCTATGACCCTAAACTCCAATATGGAAGATTACGAACTTAGGCATATTCTTCAAACATAAACCCAAACTCGAGTTAGTCACTAATTGACTCGAGTTTAGCTTCATGCCC